>CM060921.1:558845751-568845751 GCA_030737875.1 Allium sativum
ATTTATGTAAATTATGAATTTATGTTTGTTTATTCCAGGAATTTTATTCTGTTCATTGAATCCTAAAAAGTTAAACCCTTGATTGAATCATGATTTATTAAAATTACGGTAAGCTAAAATATGATTGAATTCGGCCATCCTATCGTCGTCCATTGTATTTGCCAACATTTGTCCTTACTTTGTCCATAGTGGCGCTTTCCTATCTACGGCCGTACATTTTAGAAGGCCTTCCACTTCTGCCACCAGGTAACCTCCTCTGTCAAATTTCCCACTTCTCCATTTTATTTCGTTTCTTGGCATCAAATTATGCCGCTTTGATTATTGACACAATTCATGCAAGATTTTATATGGTTTAATTTTTATCTGTATAGGAGACGCTACATGTAAGCACTGGCTACAAGCGTGGTTTGCATGGGTGATTTTTTTCCCCTTCTACCGCATTTCAAATACATTAAATGAGATGATCATTAATTTTTTCATTATTCAAAATTAGTATTAGATCAAAAAGAAGTTGCTAGGCCATTAAGATTACTCATTTAACCCAGTTTAAGTTAAGTAAGAAAACTGCGAAGTTATGATATCATCTGAACCATTTATTCACAAACAACTGTCAAATTTATCTTCTGGAAAAATTGGAGGTTCTCTGAAGAACTTGGTTATTACGATAAAATCTCTTATTGTATTTAGACTATCCAAGATAATCTACTTCAATATAATGTTTCTTTATTTTCGGATTTTTGGGACAACGTTGAGGATGTTCTTTATTCACTAGGTTAATTTTTAACCCTTGCAGCCATGAGCTAAAATCAGAATTGGAACTGTTATAGGTTCCAGGACCTATAATTTTACTGTACTTATCATAAAATAAATAATATTAAATTATGTTGTGTACAATCTAGCTTTCTTGCATTGTTAGTGCCTTATAAATTTTAAATTTGTCCTGAATTCTTTTGTGTTAAAAAAACCACCAGGTAAATGTTTTTTTCCCTTTTTTTGTGATTGTATAGGAAAAATTAAATCTATAAAATCACATGAATGTATTTGGTGAGTCAACGGTAGTTTTTTCTTAGTACAAATGACATACATATGTTGTTGAATCAAGACCAAGTATGGTTGAATATTATATATTTAGCTTTGACAAAATCATTAGATAAGTTGCTCAGTAAATCAGCGGTACCAAGTGAGGCATTCTAATAGTACTTGCGACTTCATTTTATATGCTTTTTTATTTGGTATTGACAATAAATTATTTGTTGTCATGGCTAACATTGAATTTAACCCTACAATAAAAAACAGTTTCCGTTTTTAAGTTGAAATACAATCAGCTGCTATTATATATACAAGTTCCATTCAATATTACTAGATATAAATGGATAAGTATGTATACATACTATTACTAAAAATAATTCCGCATGTCCCACCTTTGCCACAAGTTTTATAAATTGTTGTTTGATTTACTGTAGTCATTTTAAGTTATTAAAAAATTTTGAATACCAAATTTTATATTTCCAATAGTTTGTTTCGTGTATCCTTTAGAAATCTATTTAGATAAACTTTTGGTTGTAAGCATCTTTAACACTGTATTCATATTCTTGGATTTTTCCGCCTTTCCTTTCTGTTGATAATAATTGTTCCTTTTTATGCATTTGTGGAGATGATTCCCATTTATGTGTCATATATTCAGGTTTCTTATCAATTGAGTATTATGGATGGAAGCAACTTTATTTTCAATTGAAAATGATACGTGTTTGCTTCACATGTTTATTACTAGGTTGAGCATGGTATAAAAAAAATAAAGAACTAACCAATTGTACTAACTAGATGATGTAATGACTCTCAATATGTATCTTCTAAAATTTTGCATCTTTTTTGTTCATTTTGTAGTTATAAAGGCGCAATCATGCTAAAGCACACCCAATAAAAAACAGTTTTTTGTTACAGGATTGTTCGTTGATAAAATAATGTATGCTTTCTTAGTAACTACAATCATTTTATTATAAAGTCCTGTGTGTGGAATTAAAAAAAACATTATTGGAAAATTGTAATCGTTCAAAAATTGTTAAGTCTAATTTTTTATGTTTTAATTTGGATGTATACTGCTGAATTAAAACCGTTTTTTCTTAGGAATATATTGCAAGCAAAGCTTAGCTTGAATTTTTTTTCTTTGCCAAGTATATTAATCTATTTTTCCAGGTTCGGCGGAGACTTTCTTTACAATTAGAACTATAAGTTCATATTATTTTTTAATCAGTCCAAGATGGATTTACAAATGGATATTAGAAGTTTCATCTTTTCACTACCGCTACACTCAGATTATTCCATTTGCACTTTTATTTTGTCCGCTGACTTGCCATGATTTTTTCTGATCTTTACTTTAGCATAATAACCATTGATTATATTCCTAAAATAAATACTTTTGTTCTTTTTTAACGCACCATTTCAAAATGTTTTCGTATTTGAATTTACATACTAAGCATTGGGTGGACATTTTTTTGCTGGTATAATTTTCTTATATATATATATATATATATATATATATATATATATATTAGTAGTACGAAAGAATATGGATTTACATACTAAGCAACTGAGGCATTTGACTCAACTGAAACTGAGGCAGTTGCCTCACTTCCATCCGAAGATCTTGCCTCACTTGCAAAGGAGACTCAGTCAATAAACCAAGGGAAATTGCCTCAATTAAAATTCAGGTAGAAGCCTCAGTTTCCTGAACTTGATCTAAGTCAATTGCATCAGTTTCATCTGAATTAGTCGGCTTTAATTCAACTGCGGATAATGCCTTGGTTTTAACTGAGGCAGTTGTCTCATTTTGCAACTGTTCCAGCTGCCTCAGTTGCGACTTATGCAGTTACCATGGCTACGAATGGGACAATTGCCTCCACTGTAACTCGTGTTCTTACCTCACTTTTCACTCAAACTCTTAATCAAATGGAAAAATATAAAACTAAACAATGATGCATCATACTCTGTGGTCTTACATTATTAGTTGTAACATACTTAAGTTCATTATGCTTTCTTCCCGTCCATGCAACTTCCTTTAAATATAAACATGTGGCATTATTTGTTTTAAAGTTACATATACATTTTTTTTATCCTAAAGCATTCAACAACTACAACATTTTTTACCATTTTTGTCGTGATAATGTGCAGGAACAAGAAAATGCCAATTGCCAAGGGACTGAATGCCAAGTTTTGCTTTGATCTTATTTTGGGATGTTTCTTACCACTATTCTTCCACTTACTGGTTTGCTCTCTAATATTAAGCTTCTTTTTATGTCTGCAAGTGCGTCTAATTTTTCTTGTATCCATAGATGATAAAAACTGAGTTAGCATGTTTCAAGCCTACATTCAGCCGTCTTTGTTCTTTTTCTTAGCAACAATGTATCTCTGTTTGCTGCTCAATCATTTGTAATAAACATCTCACACATTTCCTATTTGCTACTCATACTATATCATCCTATACTATGTTTTTATAGACTAGAAATACTCCATGCTATATCATTATTTCATATATTTACATTGAGTGTTGACTGATTTCAGAAAAACATGTCATTCCTATTAGACAATTGTGTTCCAGCATGATAGATAGCTGCTCATCTACTGCATTTGTAGCAACTACTTTTATCTAATTATGGTTGTTCGCCTTTCAGTTATAACACTAATTTCCACTGCTTTCATGGAATACTGTCATTTTCTTTGAACCTCTATAAGAACTATTTTTTTCAGATTGAATTCATTGGCTATAATAACCATACTAAGGCTATTATTAACATAGACATGGATGTGAATCTCCAACAAATATGTTTAGATGTAGGAATGATACGACAGTGCATTACCGATCCATTATACTTCTATTTCGTAGATGCAAATTACTTACTGTGCATGCTGACAGTGGCGATTGTATTCTTGAGAGTGTCTCGGGATCATTGATTTTCTGTTCCGAAGTTGATGTTTCCTATTTAATTTTGATTTCTATATAAGTTAAAAGTTCATAAAAATTTTCTTTCATACCTTCACATAAATAGGATATTCCTGGCAAGATCACAATTTGCTAACAAAACCTGTATGTTTAATGCTAAATCTCAAATAGTAATGCAACCTATCCCAGTTATCCTTGGAACAGACATGAACAATAGAAAAAGATAGTTGTTTGCTCTTTGATATTTCTACTTGACTCCAAAAAGTTTTTTTTTCTACTAAGATATATGATAATCTATTTGTTTGCTTTGCTCTACCCATGATGAACCACTGCATTCTTTGTGTACCTCCATAACGCACCTTTATACGAGTTCTGGGTGGGGGAGGCACTGCAAGCAATATCATGTTTAAGCATCTTTTGATAACCAAAATTAGATCCTTTATTAAATAAAATGAAAAGGGTATACACGAGATCTATATGATGATAATTTTGCAAAGAAAAAGAATTGCTAACGATTGTAAAAGATAAATATAACTTAAACTTGAGATTGAGCTACCTCTCAAATTCGAACCGTCCATGGTGTATATTATTTGATGTTGTATGATTTAAATTCAATGGTGTGTTCTCTTATTATTTCATATTGGTTAACAATTTTTGATATGAGTCGATTCAGATATATTACTTCTCTTTTCTTCCTCTTCACTGCTATTTTTGCTTCATACTAATATCTTTGCTCATTTCTGTATTGATAATTTGAAGTCACCATTGATCAAATGTAGGATCATGGCAACGCTGTACCAGCAGGTGTTATATGACAATAAAAGTTAGTTGTTAAAACTGTATATGTATTGTTATGATATTGTTTTTGTGCAGGTTCATTTCAGATCACATGTGTATAGATAATTGAACTTTTAAGCAATTTTCTTAAACACATTTTTGGTGATAGATTTTTGTACTCAATGCATTTCATTCAACTGCAATGATTGATCTAAATGTACTATGCTTTTATACATTGGAGATTACGATTCCCAGATGTACTTGAGTTTAACGGCTGTTTTTTCTGCAAATGTTTTTTTGTTGACTTTGACTACTTATACCACTTAGCATGTGACAATAATGCCTCTAACTTGAAAACAGAGATTTTCTTTCTTACGTATCAGTTAAAGGTGAATGATATTATCTACAGTGAATTGATGCCTCTTTACTTTATTCTGCTATTTATGAAAGTAAATAACATTTTAAGTAATTTGCTATAAATTAATTAATGTTTTATGTAACTTGCTATCCCGTGTAAATGTACTATTTTCATTGATGTTTTTGCTATTATCTAATATATTTTTTGGGTTAAATAAATACATACATGATACGTTAACTACGAGCTCCATATTTAGACAAATAAATAAAAAATCCAAACAACGCATCAACTGCTAAATCATTGTCCGCATCCCAATTATATGTTCAAGGATGACATTGTTCAACATTATTTCAACTCTTTTATATCTCAGTTTCACTTTGATAGATCAATCTTCATGTTTCTAAAATAATTAAAATATATCAGTTTAACATGAATATTTTCTCATAGTAATAAAATCAATAAAATTTTGTTTAAGTTCAAAGAAAGACTAAGTACATAACACATATCATATATAAACAACACCAACAACAACAATAATTTATAATATATTTATTATTTTGTCGAATTCATGTATGTTACGTTATAAAATTCCAATTTTGACATTAAAATTTTAAATGCTATATTTTATAACGTTATCGTGTGCAACGCGCAGGTTACACACTAGTTTATATTAGTATTACGACATGTTTTAGTTGACATCTAAGAATTTCTTAATCTGTCGCAGCTTATTTACAATAATATGAGATAATAACATTTATAATCTCAAACTTTGGGCCTAACAAAACTTAAAAAGAATCATCATCATAAATAATACTACAAAACCTTCTTAAAAACCACGACGTATCGTTAAAAGTGTTTATGGTTAAGGTTTGATCTAATAGTGAAAAATAAATTTAACATGATTGGTAAATTTATCGTTACCACTGGTTTTGACTTTTCTTTACCGCTATATTTACCGTTAACAATGGTAAATCTACCGTTACCATACCGATAACATTGGTAAACCAAAGCGGCTCAATTTTTTTTACCAATTACTTGGTATTGGTATGGTACTGGTAAATTTACCATTACCATAACAGCCCTATCCAACTGTATATATATCATTTTCAATATATGTATATATACATATATTTGTGTGTGTGTGCAGCATCCCTTTAGTCCTCCTGATTTCCACCACACATTCTCATTTCTCTCTCCTTCCAGTAACACTCTTCCCCCCATTAGCTTATTTAATTATAAATACTTGATTGTGGTTCAGATGCAAAAGGGATGCCCAAAAAAAGAGCTGTTATATAACCCCCCTCATATATATATATATATATATATATATATATACATATATATATATATATATACATATATACATACATATATATATACATATATACATACATATATATATACATATATATATATATATATATATATATATATATATATATATATATATATATATACGAGGAGCGTTCCGCTACACCTCTTATATTGCACGTGAACGCTCCTCCTTAATCTCAGCCATACATGCTCCACTCATTCTCATATATATATATATATATATATATATATATATATATATATATATATATATATATATATACGAGGAGCGTTCCGCTACACCTCTTATATTGCACGTGAACGCTCCTCCTTAATCTCAGCCATACATGCTCCACTCATTCTCTCTCTTCCCATTTTAATATTCTTTCTTGGTGGGAAGAGAGAGAATGAGTGGAGCATTGTATGACTGAGATTAAGGGGAAGTGTTCACGTGCAATCTAAGAGGTGTAGCGGAACGCTCCTCTCTCTCTCTCTTTGTATATATATATATATATATATATATATATATATATATATATATATGACGGCTATTTGAACACAAAATTAGACGCAAACAGGAAGACACAAAGCCTCAACTGTTGGATCTTTTTGTCTTTATATGAAGATGTTGAATTTATGGGGTGATCCAACGGTGCAAATCAATTGTGTCACCATTTGTGCCAAGTGTTTAAATAGACATTCACATATATATTAGGGGTAGGCGCGGGTCGGTTCAGTGCGGTTTAGAGCAAAAACTGCTTCCGCACCACATCAAACGGTTAGTAAAAAACACAAACCATTTTACTGACCGTTTAAATGGTTCGGTTTCGGTTCGGTTTCAATATAATACGGTTCGGTTTCGGTTCAGTTCGATTTAAACCCGTATTAAATATGAAATAAGAGAATCACTTCATCAAAAGTCAATTTTCATAGGCAACCATTTCAAGCTTTTACATTAAAGTCTAAAACTTACAATGATATACTGAAATGAAAGATTAGTTCTTAATTATATAATCATTAAGTAAAATGACTGGAATAAGATTACAATCAACATTTACTCAACAAATAAGATGGAAAACATTATAGTAAAACTAAAATTTCTTCTTGATGACAACATTATACATCATTTGACTCTAAAATAAAATAGGAGTTGCCTACATTTTTATCATATGATTACTAACGTAGATTATCGGTTCGGTCCGGTTTAATACGGTCTGCCAATCGTCCAAATCGCAACCAAATCATATAGATGCGGGTCGTTCCAGTTTAATATATAGCCTCACCCGGAAAATTTGGTGCGGGTTTCCGCATCGTTGTTGTGGTTCGGTGCGGGAGGTTTCCGTAAAGCGGTGCGGTTTATGCCCACCCCTAATATACACACACACACGCATGCGTACATACATATACATACATAAACACTTTTATCTGTGTATGTATGTTCATGTGGCATATGTGTCATGCGATTTAATTATAAGGTTAATTTCATATTATATGTTGGTATTTTAACACTAAGGTCAACATCATCATGGGTTGGTCTTGGTTAAAGTCATAGGAATTCGAGGTATTTATTATCCCTTGACCATTGCCTAATTATGTTATGTATATTTGATCTCTCTCATAATGATATAGGTAATTATAGTTATAGATAATGGCTGTAGTTATAGATATGGTTGACAGTTATCTATAAAGGAAAAATTAAACACTAGTATGTACAAAAGGGATAGTTTTTCTTTTACGATTCTGCACCAAAAAGTAGTTCTAAAAATCCATTAAAATAAAAGAATTTGAAGCAGTAGTCTTTGCATAAGAGAAAGACATGAATTGGTTCATCAAAGAGCTAGTTATAAAGGGAAAGGTTAATGGAGGGGAATCATATAGAGGAATTGATTCTATTGAAAAGGCTAATAAGAACATGCAACAGGGTTAGTAATTCCACCCTTTTAATTTTTTATATTTATTAGGTTGAATTATATCAAGTCTAGGTCCATTTGGGATTAATTTAATTACTAGAAATTATTAAATTGCTTACAATTTGTATCAGAGTCACTTACACTTGAGTGATACACTATGTAATTTACCTGTATTGGATGATTCCCGGTTTGAGTTCATCATTGTCTATCATAGTAATTATTCATCAGTCATCTGTACTATTCGCTACATCGGACAATTAGTTTCATGATATGCACGATTAATTGCTTGATCCTTGGCATGTATTGTTGGTATGAATTTCGATTCACACCATAGCAATACTCTAATTATGCATGAACCATCTTCCTCTTTTTTAGTATAACTTGTATGAAGTATATTATGTATTGTCTAACCCATGACGTTGAAGTATTTGAGATATATTAAGGTGGGGTAACTTGTGTTACGAAATATTAATACATCACAAGAATTATTTCACTCATTAGAGCTCAATGTCTACATTGTGTGTTGCATATTAATCACCAAAGTGATCTTGGTATTTCATATTTAGACATTGAAAATAATAGTAGAATTCGATTGATCATGAAATTACATGGAAGGTTTTAGTGGTCAATGGTTTTATTATCTATATTCAGGAGATCACCCAAAGGTGGGTCACTAAATGTAGTTAATAAGATAAAAGGAATCATTCATTATTACATAGGTTGAATAATGTGCATATTCATAGGTAGGATGCTTGTTCTGCTTATGCATACTGTGATTGGTCGTTAAAGTATGATATTTTAGAATCAGTGATAGTGTGTTTAAGTAATACCCAAAGGTTACTCAAATGCATCCTTTAAAGATTACATGGAAATTTTTAAATATGTATTAGAGTTCTTGTAACAACCCAGAATTTCAGAACCAATTTAAAAATTTTATTTTGGCAATTTTAATGAATTTTGAATATTTAAAATGAATTATTTTAAATAATAACGACTAAAGATTTATTTAAAATGAAATTTGAGTTTAGAAATTTATAATTTATATATCACGAGCCTGAAATGGCGCAGTAGTTTGAAAATTCGATTTTAAACTTTGAATAAATGTGCAAGATTCATTATAAATCAGAATTGGACGAAACCGGAAACGATAGGATCGAATTAATCATATCTTTCTAAAGGATGTAAGAAAATTTAGGTTTCACTTCATAAATTTTAAGTGTTGGCAAAATTAAAATTTAGAAATAGCGCTATGGAAATTATACGAATTTAATATATATTTTAATAATATGTAAGCCCTTAAAAATGAAAATTTTGCAAACGACCTCCGAATTCGACAGAACCACTTTTATCGGATCCGGAATGTCAAATTATTGTTAGGTTCCAATTTTCATAATTTTTGGAACTAATATGTAAGCGTGGCAAATTTAAAGGCACCTTCAGTTTCAGTTGTAAATTTAATCGACTGGAAAAAGACCATTTTGGAAATGGACTCGGAATTTGACAAAACTAGTTCCTATAGGACCATGTCGTCAAAACATAGCTAAATTTATTTTTCTGGAATTTTTGGACTCAGTATGTGGCCCGGTAAATTAAAACGTACGTTAAAATCAATTTTAAAAGATATTTTAATTTTGATAAAAACCTATCGAAATAGCCGAATTGACTTATGAAACATATCCTATTGCATTCAGAATGGGTGTATTTAGCTAGAGGTGATAGTCGTTGGGTCTCATTTGGAGTTAGTATGAAAAGTCAACCTTTATGAAAAATAATAATATTAAATTATATATATGTATATATATATATATTCTATAACCTTTAAAACAAATCAGATTTTCCCCAAAAAAATTTAAAAATCCGATTCTTCTCCGATTCAAAAGGGAAAATGGCAGACGACGTCGTTTTTCCCCCTCCACCACATCGTCGATCACCGTATTGACAAGCTCCCTCATCGCGCCTCCGTTATCGTCAGTCGATCTTCCCTTTCCAAGCCCTCTGCCCTCCGTCGCGAAACCCACATCCTCCGTTCTTCTTCACTGAAGCCATCGCGAAGTCCACCGCACCGTTTCCCGCCCCAGCCACCACCATGGCCTCATCCAAGTGCCACCACCTCCCCTCTTCAACCGCTGCTCCTCGCTGAAACCAGGTTGCCGAAGCCACCACCTCCACCTCCAATCGAACACAAAACGCCGTCGCCCCCCTCTTCGCAGACCAGCGAGCCACACGCCAGCATCCACCGCCTCAATCCGAAACCCTAGATAAAAACTGTGAGTTTCCTGATTCAAATTCTTTGATTAGAAATAATTTTTAGTTAGAAAAAGAAATGATTTTTACTTAGAAAAACAAATGATTTTTAGTTATATAAAAATACGATTTTTAATTATATAAAAATATAATTTTTAATTATATAAAAATGTGATTTTTAGTTATAAAAAAAATGTGATTTTTAGTTATGTAAAAATACGATTTTTAGTTATGTTAAAATATGATTTTTAGTAGGATAAAAATAGGATTTTTATCGTATGAATGAAATTATTTTTCGTTAGATAAAAATCGGATTTTTATCGTATATATGAAAATATTTTTAAAATGATAAAAATACGATTTTTAGATTATATATGAGATATATAAAGTAGTCATAGTATGAAATTATTTTTAGAAAGATAAAAATATGATTTTTACCATATGTATACTATTTATAAAATAGTCAAGCTAAGAAATAATTTTTAGTTCGATAAAAATGTGATTTTTAGCTTATGTATGTTATTTATAAAATGGACATGCTGGATTTCTGGAAAATTTTAAGATTGACAATCAAAGAATGGCGGAATGGAAATCCAAGGTGAGAACTTTATTTCTCACTCAAATTTAATTTATGTTATTATAACATAGGATGAAAATAGGGCTTAGTAGCTCCTATCACTATTTTCGTTTGAAACCATGAATGTTTGGTTGAATTATGGATTGGTTGATTTATTTGTTTGGATTGGTTTTGGATGTTAATTGAATTGATTGGATTTGGTTTGTGTATGGCGCGAGCCAGTATTAGGCGATGGATAAGGCTAGACCTTATTCCGATTCTAATATCGTGCCGTTATGTTGCTGAAAGTTTCTATAATATGTTAGGAAAATATAGTTAGCTAAAAATATTATTTTTAGCTTATAACTGAGATGAATAAAACAGATAGGCGTTGTATAAAATTATATAAGTTATAAAATTTTATATCATTATTGGATAGTTAAAATAGAAATACACATCCATTTACAAGTCGGACGACTTGTTTATGTTCGCCTATTTATATGATATCGACTGGGACGATAAATTTTACACATCGCCCAAGTGCACAAATAATTATTATTATTTGATGGTTGAAACCCCACATAGGTCTGAGGATGATATTCTGATTACACGTCTCCCTGGTGATTAGTTGTATGTTAGTCGATTGACTGACATACCGTTATAAGCATTATTTATTTGTTTAATGCTTATACAGTTGTAGAATGCACTCTGGTTGTTATTTTGGATGTTGGATGATTATTTATCATCATTATTGAATACATGCGATGTATGAAATCCATAAAACTAGAATTATATGGTAATTGATTGGGCCTTATTCCAGTTCGAAAATAAATGAATGTTTTAAAATAATATTCAGTGTAAGATTTAAAATGTGGTTTTGATGTCTGATTTTGGATGGACACGAATGTATTTAAATATATAAAGCCGAGTTAAGTAGATTTGCGCTATTTTAACTCGAATGGATTTTTGAATCGTTTTTATTTATTTACAATGAACATGAAAAATAAATAGATTTCAAAATAAAATATTTTGAAAGGGTCATCATTATGATATTATAATAATAAAGGAAGTTCAATTTTGATTTAAAATTAAAATGCAAGTTGGAATCGTTTTAAAATGAATTTATAAACGTTTTATAAAATACATTTTAAATGGAAACCGATGAAATATATATTATATATATTATAATGGTTCGAATATGACATGTCGTGTAGCGACCGTTCGTGAATTTCGACCATTAACTTCGATTTGACGTAGCGGAAGATCCGACTGTCGGATTCTTCTAAAACTGGAAACTACGGGTTCGTATCGAAAAGAGATTTCGAATGAGTATATGAGATTTGAAATCTAATGGTTGGATTTTGAGAAATGTTTAATTCAATTTTGAATTAAAGCAGCGCCAGTGTAGTTGAATGACTTGAAACATCATTTAATTAAATAGGCCTATTTTTAAATAACTAAAAATAGGAAAAAAAATTATGTTAAATCATAATAAATGATTTGAAATGGTTTTTGGATGAAATATTCCCAATTATGAAGATAAAAGATATTTTTATCAGAATAAGTTGTTTTACAACTTAAATAAAGAAATGGAAGGAAAAGGAATGGTTTAATATAACCAGAGTTTTCCAATAATATAAATTAGATTGGATTTGAATGGAAATTATCTTCGGATAGTTCAGTATTCGATTCCGTGATTATACGGATATTGTTAAGGGAATTTGGAAGATATCGATATCGTTATTCCCGATATGATATCTGTCGATTTCAGAATTTGATATTGAATATAAGTCGATTTAATTTCTATTCAGAACCTTATATTTAATATCAAATTGGATATTGGGTTTGTCGTGAATGGCGTCTTTATTAACCCCGTTCTTAAACCCAGTCGAGAAAAGGATAAATCTTTTAATTAATATTTAATGAGATTTTCCAGTTATAAACATAATTGGAATTAAAGGGAAGTTGATTTTGGGTTTATCGTGAATTGTGTTTTAAATGACATTAGTTCTTTAACCCAATTAACATTGAAATATTATTAGGAATTTATAAATCTTTTAACTAAGATTTAATAGAATTTTCCAAAGTAGAGTTTTCCAATTTAATACATTAAATTGGAATCGAGTGGAATTCGATTTATTAATAATCGAGACGATCTTCTATGAAGGAAGACTATTACTATTTATGGAATTTAAAAGGAATTACTGTTATTCCGTTTATAGTATTAGTTCGATATGGAAGTTTATATCGTTTATATACTAATCAGATTTCCATGAAGATTCCATATGAAATGAAATATGATTTTGGGTTTATTGTGAACGGTGTTTTAAATGACATTTGTTCTTTAACAAAATTAAATGCAGGATTGATTTCCTAAAAATGAATAATCATTAAGTAACAATTTTGAAAATTAAAACTGAGAGTTTTAATGAATCTTTAATTAGATTGAAATTAGAATGAGATAAATAAATTTATCAAATTCAGAAAATGATTGAGAATGGAGTACCACCTGTTTTGCTCCATGCGATAGATAAATCTTTAATTTGATTTGAAACGTCAAATAGTAATTAAATTTACCGGCAACACATTGGGTGTTAGATATGGAGTACCACCAGTTTTGCTCCATGGGATGAATAAGTTGGGATTGGAATAATAAAATAAATGATTACTTCGGTAAGGCGTAAATCCCGACTAGTTTGATAAACCTTAATTTGGTTTAGATTGAGAAAAGATAATATAATATCTTTTGAAATGATTTCCGAGGCAGAATAAAGAATAAGTTTAAATGAACTTATCTTTGATAAAATTAACGGGAATCTTTCCCAAGAAAATTCTGAATTGGAATGAGGCGTATGTTGTGTTTTTTATAACACTTGATTTTAAGATACGCGAGTTATTCGGAAAGACCGGGTTTATCCCATTCTGAATATCTGATATGACGACGACTAAAATTCGACAATGAAGACGGTGGTCGAAGACCGGAGATCTTCACATCGTAAGGATGATTACTGATGCCTTGATTGGGTTGTACACCCAAGACAGGGTTATAGTGGTGGTCGTCCAGACATACATGGAGATCGACCGGATATGCGAGGACCTCTCTCCTGCATTGGACATATGGGACGAGGAATAAGGTGCCTCCGGTTTCGTTCAGACCCAGAACAGATTTGTAAATGGATCGTATGTCTGACATTGTATTTCGCGCTGTATTCTTTGATCTCTGTTAAATATATGTATCCATTGGTGGTGGAGAATTTATTCTTTGCTTAACACCCTTCTCTGAGACGTACGAGCTCAGAGGTTATATATTGGTAGATGATCAATTATATGGCATGAATTGATAATGTGGCATGCTAAGTTGCATGGATTAAGGCTTTTGTTGAAAAACACGGCCTTGTGGTTGATGATCAAAGCACGACTTTAATTAGCACAACTTTGTGTTGTAGCATTAATTCGCGAGCCTCACACCTCGTTATGAGTCAAAAACGGGATAAGGGAAAGAAGGGAACATGTCGTTTCTTTCTAGCTATGGGTGATGTCATGGTATGAAGCCCAGACATTTATATTTTTACCTGTGTGGATGATGGATAGCGAGGCGCCTCGGATATATCGCTCACTACGGGGCCGATGGATTGGTCCTAAAGGACCGGGAAACGGATGTTCAGGAATAACTAATCCACAAAATGTATGTGTGGACCGGCCCTGATAGCTCCAGGGTTGCCCGTAGGTGTGATCCTGGGACATCTAGCTAGAGGTGTTCCTAATTGGTGAGGAGACCATCCCTGGCCTCGACTCATGACGGAAATCCAATTTCCAATACGCCACTTTACAGTTTTAGTTGTATAGCCTAGCATGGCGACATGATATATGGTACCCATGTCGTCTATGATTAATACATTTATATTGAAAGTGATTTCTACACCTATAGTAATAATAAAAGATGAATTTCGCGTACCAAGCATATTTGTCCATTATAAGGGAAAACCCATCCTCTGCTTTGTGTTTGCATTATGTAATGGGACCTGGGTCTTATAATGGCTTCATTTTTCCTTTTAGCATTGCGTTGTTTGTTTTATGCACTGGTATTCTAGGGAGGAAACCCGTTCCGTGTTATACGGCGTGGTCTCTTGATTTACTTAACTTTAAAATAAAGTAAATAACATGTTTTAGTTCTCACACCACTCTCATGACTGACTCGGAGTTTATTGTTTTTACCTAAACTCTGGGTGCCTTTATTTTCCGCACGGGCAGCTAGTAGTTTTGGTTTGCAGGTTCTTATTTCCATAGGATCCTGACCTACGGATGGAGCTATACCCGGGAAGCTTTGTACCCGTGTATTTATTCCATTTGTGTTATTCATTATTTTTCCGTTGCTATGTATTTTAAATCTCTATTATGATTAATGTATAGTATTTATTCATACTCTGTTATTCTTGTACTCTGATGTAAATTGTTGTAATAACAATGAAATGTTCTTATGTTTTGTGTTCTGATTTGTCGTGTTCTCAAAGCAATCCGCGATTTCCTGCAAGGGGGATTTCGTGTCATTTCATTTTGGTATCAGAGCTTTGGTTTACAAAGCTCTAGAACAAGACACGTTAGAACCGAATGAAAGAATTCACCAGAGATAGGATTAGTAACATCCTATAAGAATGACTCGTTAGAGATAGGGTTAGTAATATCCTAGAATGAGTCAAAAGAGTATTATTTAAAAAAGACAAATTTAGTTTTGAGAATTTATGACTTATTATGCGTATTTGATTATTTTATTTTAAGTTTATTTTGGACTATCTAGTATTAGTAGATTTTGCATATACACCTAGCTAGCGTGTATTCGAAGTCTCAAATATACTGGGTAGATATAGAATCACACTCTAGTCACCCGGGGATGATTTTGGTGATGCAGCCGCATCATCAATATCTATGTTTGAGTTTCGAAAGTGGGATATCTATATATTTCCAATTGACTGGTGTGAGGACCAAAACTTAGTTAAGTTTATTGTTTGTGTTTTGGCATCAAAATGTGATTTTTCTGGATACATACATGAAGGTTATATGTTTTGGAAACTTAATTAACTAATTGATTGTTGATTGAATTGTATGATTATTAGTTGAATTAATAAGAATATTGAAATAATCAAACCAATATAAGAAAGAATGATAAATCAAAATGAATTGGAATTTAACTTAAGTGAAGTTAAATAAAATATTGAAACCATAAAACCAATAAGAATGAATGAAAGGTAAATTTAGCCAAATTGAATCAAAAATTGAACTAAGTTGAAAATCGATTGAATTTGCATACATGTACATGCCTATAAATTGAACAGGTCATAGCAAGGAGGCTAGAGAAGAGGAACAAAATTGAAAGCCCGACAAATAGGTACATATTTACTGTTTTGTTTGGGTTTTGATGATTTTATGAGCCGATTGGCTAGCTGCTTGCCTTTTTCTTTTTGATTGGAGAGGGTCTTGCCTGGCCTGTTGCGGTTTGTCCGATGTCCCTGTACAAAGGAGGTTAAGGCGAAATTTTTCGAAAATTTAGGGTGTTAGCCAATTTTTTGAAAAATTTGAGAAGTTCTTAGAAACTGAAAAGTTGAAGAACTTAATCCATAATGAATATAATGAAAGTTGAGTTGGTTTGTTAAACAACTTTCAGCTCCGTTCCTTTTCGAGGATGAAAAGATTTTAAGTGGGGGAGAATGTAACAACCCAGAATTTCAGAACCAAATTAAAATTTTTATTTTGGCTATTTTAATTAATTTTGAATATTTAAAATGAATTATTTTAAATAATAACGACAAAAGATTTATTTAAAACGAAACTTGATTTTAGAAATTTATAATTTATATATTACGAGCCTGAAATGGCGCGGTAGTTTGAAAATTCAATTTTAAACTTTGAATAAATGTATAGGATTCATTATAAATCAAAACTGGACAAAACCAGAAACGCTAGGATCGAATTAATCATATCTTTCTAAAGGATGTAAGAAATTTAGATTTCACTTTATAAATTGTAAGTTATGGCAAAATTAAAATTTAGAAATAGCGCTATGGAAATTATATGAATTTAATATATATTTTAATAATGTATAAGCCCTTAAAAATGGAAATTTTGCAAACAACCTCCGAATTCGATGAAACCACTTCTATCGGATCCGGAATGTCAAATTATTGTTAGGTTCCAATTTTCTATTTTTTGGAACTAATATGTAAGCGTGGAAAATTTAAAGGCACCTTCAATTTCAGTTGTAAATTTAACGATCGGAAAAAGGCCATTTGAAATGTACGTCAAAACATAGCTAGATTTATTTTTCTGGAATTTTCGAAGTTCGTATGTGGTCCCGTTAAATTAAAACGTACGTTAAAATCAAATTTGAAAGGTATATTAATTTATATTTTAATTTAGATAAAAACCTATCGAAATAGCCGAATTGACTTAAAAAAACATATCCCATTGCATTCAGAATGAGGGTATTTAGCTAGGACGACAGTCGTTGGGTCTCATTTGGAGTTATTATGAAAAGTCAACCTTTATGGAAAATAATAATATTAAATTATATATATATATATTCTATAACCTTTAAAACAAATAAGATTTTCCCCAAACAAAATTAAAAATTCGATTCTTCTCCGATTCAAAAGGGAAAATGGCGGACAACGTCATTTTCCCCCTCCTTACATCGTCAATCACCGTATCGATTAGCTCTTCCACCGCGCCTCCGCTATCGTTAGTCAATCTCCCCCCTCCAATCCCTCCGCCTTCCGTCGCGAAA
Organism: Allium sativum; assembly: GCA_030737875.1. Taxonomy (NCBI): domain Eukaryota; kingdom Viridiplantae; phylum Streptophyta; class Magnoliopsida; order Asparagales; family Amaryllidaceae; genus Allium; species Allium sativum. The sequence continues at coordinate 558,863,626 of CM060921.1, forward strand.
CCCTCGTCCACCGTTCTTCTTCGCTGAAGCCATCACAAAGTCCACCGCACCGTTTCCTACCCCAGCCACCACCGCGGCCTTAGCCATGTGCCGCCACCTCCCCTCTTCAACCGCTGCTCCTCACTGAAACCAGGTTGTCGAAGCCACCACCTCCACCTCCAATCGAACACCAAATGCCGTCACCCCCCTCTTCGCAGACCAACGAGCCCCTTGCTAGCATCCACCGCGCCTCCACCTTAATCCGAAACCCTAGATCAAAATCTGTGAGTTTCCTGATTCAAATTCTTTGATTAGAAATGATTTTTAGTTAGAAAAAGAAATGATTTTTATTTAGAAAATGAAATGATTTTTAGTTATATAAAAATATGATTTTTAGTTATATAAAATATAACTTTTAGTTATATAAAAATATGACTTTTAGTTAACTAAAAATGTGACTTTTAGTTATATAAAAATGTGACTTTTAGTTATATAAAAATGTGATTTTTAGTTATATAAAAATGTTATTTTTAGTTATGTAAAAATACGATTTTTAGTTATGTAAAAATATGCTTTTTAGTAAGATAAAAATAGGATTTTATCGTATAAATGAAATTATTTTTAGTTAGATAAAAATAGGATTTTTATCGTATAGATGAAAATATTTTTAAAAAGATAAAAAATATGATTTTTAGATTATATATGAGATATATAAAGTAGTCATAGTATGAAATTATTTTTAAAAAGATAAAAATATGATTTTTATCGTATGTATACTATTTATAAAACAGTCAAGCTAAGAAATAATTTTTACTTCGATAAAAATATGATTTTTAGCTTATGTATGTTATTTATAAAATAGACATGATGGATTTCTGGAAATATTTAAGATTGACAATCAAAGAATGGCGGAGTGGAAACCTAAGGTGAGAACTTTATTTCTCACTCAAATTTAATTTATGTTATTACAACATAGGATGTAAATGGGGCTTAGTAGCTCCTATCACTATTTTTGTCTGAAACCATGGATGTTTGGTTGAATTATGGATTGGTTGATTTATTTGTTTGGATTGGTTTTGGATGTTAATTGAATTGATTGGATTTGGTTTGTGTATGGTGCGAGCCATTTTTAGGCGAGGGATAAGGCTAGACCTTATTCTGGTTCTAATATCGTGTCGTTATGCTGCAGAAATTTTCTAAAATATGTTAGGAAAATTTAGTTAGCTAAACATATTATTTTTAGCTTATAACTGCGATGAATAAAATAGATAGGAATTGTATAAAATTATATAAGTTATAAAATTTTATATCAATATTGGATAGTTAAAATAGAAATACACACCATTTACAAGTCGGACGACTTGTTTATGTTCGCCTATTTATATGATATCGACTGAGACGATAAATTTTACATCGCCCAAGTGCACAAATATTAATAATTATTTGATGGTTGAAACCCCACACGGGTCTAGGGATGATATTCTGATCACACGTCTCCCTGGTGATTAGTTGTATGTCAGTCGATTGACTGACAGACCATTATAAGCATTACTTATTTATTTAATGCTTATACAGTTGTAGAATGCACTCTGGTTGTTATTTGGATGTTGGATGATTATTTGTCATCATTATTGAATACATGCGGTGTATGAAATCCATATAACTAGAATTATATGGTATTTAATTGGGCCTTATTCAAATTAGAAAATAAATGAATGTTTTAAAATAATATTCAGTGTAAGATTTAAAATATAGTTTTGATGTCCGATCTTGGATGGACACGAATATATTTAAATATATAAAGCCGAGTTAAGTAGATTTGCGCCATTTTAACTCGAAGGATTTTTAAATCGTTTTTATTTGTTTATAATGAACATGAAAAAGAAATAGATTTCAAAATAAAATATTTTGAAAGGGTCATCATTATGATATTATAATAATAAGAAAGTTCAATTTTGATTTAAAATTGATATGAAAGTTGGAATCGTTTTAAAACGAATTTATAAACGTTTTATAAAATACGTTTTAAATAGAAATTGACGAAATATATATTATACATATTATAATGGTTCGAATAGGACGTGTCGTGCGACGACCATTCGCAAATTTCGACCATTAACTTTGATTTGACGTTGCGGAAGATCCGACCATCGGATTCTTCTAAAACTGGAAATTACGGGTTCGTATCGAAAAGTGCTTTTGAATGAGTATATGAGATTTGAAATCTAACAGTTGGATTTTGAGAAATGTTTAATTCAAATTTGAATTAAAACACCGCTAGTGCAGTTAAATGACTTGAAACGTCATTTAATTGAATATGCCTATTTTTAAATAATTAAAATCAGGAAAAAATTATGTTAAATCACAGTAAATGATTTGAAATGGTTTTTGGATGAAATATTCCCAGTTATGAAGATAAAAGATATTTTAATCAGAATAAGTTGTTTTACAACTTTAATAAAGAAATGGAAGGAAAAGGAATGGTTTAATATAACCAAAGTTTTCCAATAATATAAATTGGATTGGATTTGAATGGGAATTATCTTCGGATAGTTCAGTATTGGATTCTGTGATTATACGAATATTGTTAAGGAAATTTGGAAGACATCGATATCACTATTCCCGATATGATATCTGTTGATTTCAGAATTTGATATTGAATATAAGTCGATATAATTTCTATTCAGAACCTTATATTTAATATCAAATTGGATTTTGGGTTTGTCGTGAATGGTGTCTTTATTAACCCCGTTCTTAAGCCCAATTGAGAAAAGGATAAATCTTTTAATTATGATTAATGAGATTTTCCAGTTAATAAACATAATTGGAATTAAAGGGAAGTTGATTTTGGGTTTATCATGAACTGTGTTTTAAACAACAATAGTTCTTTAAGCCAATTAACAGTGAAATATAATTTGGAATTTTTAAATCTTTTAAATAAGATTTAATAGAATTTTCCAAAGTAGAGTTTTCCAATTTAATACATTAAATTGGAATTGAGTGGAATTCGATTTATTAATAACCGAGATGAGCTTCTGTGAAGGAAGACTGTTACTATTTATGGAATTTAAAAGACATTGCTGTTATTCCGTTTATAGTATTAGTTCGATATGGAAGTTTATATCATTTATATACTAATCGGATTTCCGTGAAGATTCCGTATGAAATGGAATATGATTTTGGGTTTATCGTGAACGCTGTTTTAAATGACATTTTTCTTTAACCCAATTAAATGAAGGATTGATTTCCTAAAAATGAATAATCATTAAGTAACGATTTTGAAGATTAAAACTGAGAGTTTTAATGAATCTTTAATTAGATTGAAATTAGAATGAGATAAATAAATTTATCAAATTCAGAAAATGATCGAGAATGGAGTACCACCAGTTTTGCTCCATGCGATAGATAAATCTTTAATTTGATTTGAAACGTCAAATGGTGATTAAATTTACCGGCAACACATTGGGTGTTAGATATAGAGTACCACCAGTTTTGCTCCATGGGATGAATAAGTTGGGATTGATAATAATAAAATAAATGATTACTTCGGTAAGGCGTAAATCCCAGCTAGTTTGATAAACCTTAGTTTGGTTTAGATTGAGAAACGATAATATAATATCTTTTGAAATGATTTCTGAGGAAAAATAAAGAATAAGTTTAAATGAAATTATCTTTGATAAAATTAACGGGAACCTTTCCCAAGAAAATTCTGAATTGGAATGAGGCGTATGTTGTGTTTTTTTATAACACTTGATTTTAAGATACGCGAGTTATTTGGAAAGACTGGGTTTATCCCATTCTGAATAACTAATACGACGACGACTAAAAGTCGAAGATGAAGACGGTGGTCGAAGGGCGGAGATCTTCACATCATAGGGATGATTACTGATTCCTTGATTGGGCTGTTCACCCAAGACAGGGTTATGGTGGTGGTCGTCTTGACGTACTTGGAGATCGACCGGATATGCGAGGACCTCTCTCCTGTATTGGACATATGGTACGAGGAATAAGGTGCCTACGGTTTTGTTCAGACCCAGAACAAACTTGTAAATGGATCGTATGTTTGACATTGTATTTCGCGCTGTATTCTTTGATCTCTATTAAATATATGTATCTGTTGGTGGTGGAGAATTTATTTTCTGCTTAACACCGTTCTCTGAGACGTACGAGCTCAGAGGTTATATATATTGGTAGATGATCAATTATATGGCTTGAATTGATAATGTGGCATGCTAAGTTGCATGGATCAAGGCTTTTGTTGAAAAGCAGGGCCTTGTGGTTGATGATCAAAGCACGACTTTAATTAGCATAGCTTTGTGTTGTAGCGTTAATTCGTGAGCCTCACACCTCGGTATGAGTCCAAAACGAGATAAGGGAAAGCAGGTAGAACATGCCGCTTGTAACAACCCGAATTTTAATAACATGTTAAAACCATAAATCAAGGAAGAATTAATTTTTAAAATAAGAATCAAGGAGAACGGGTTACGCCATTGCGTTCGTCTTGGAATTCTACTTGAAATAGAGTCCGAGTTTGCGTAAAACGGATACCGTACGAACAAGATATGGACGAATGAAGTTAGGCAGAAAAACCAGAAACGGGCCAGAATGCACTGGCGCACTTGGGAAGTGCGCCAGAACAAAATTGCACTGGCGCACTTGGGAAGTGCGCCCATGCAATTTTGCATTGGCGCACTTGGCAGGTGCGCCATGGACGAGCAGAAACCTGTTTGGTCAGGCCCTGGCTAGCCTGGTCGGGTTCTGGTTGAATTTATGAGCTCTGGTGTGTCATTAGGGCTAACTTGTCACTTTCTGATTAGCTTCTCTTGAGATGGATGGCCTTGATTAACTCTAGCTTCATCGACGGCTCTAATTAGTTTGAAATTCTATATAAACAGCCTCCTAGCCTGATTCTCTTTATACCATTCTTCTCTAACCTTATGCTGCTCAAACTCTTGATGATCATGGCTTCTTCTTCTTCCTCAAAATTAAATTAAATTAAATTAAAACGCGAAGATTATTCCTTGAATACTACGGCTAGGAATTGCATATTTGGGTATTTGCTTCTACAATCAAATCAAGATTCAACGATTCAGCAATTCAACGACCAATTTCTAGACTTGACTTCTGCATCTAAATTTCTTAGACCATGATCTGTAAGTTCAAGTTACTTTTAGATAGAAGATGTAAACTTAATATCCATGTTGTAAATTGGAATTGGATCCATGTATGGTAATTGATTCATATCTATTCTTGTTCGTCTTGGATCTTGACTCTCGTGAATATTGCTTTGGGCCTATTCATGTTGTAAATCAAACTCTCTCATGTCCACAACCTTAACATGCTTATGACGTTGAAACTATGGTTAATAGCCAAGGACTATGACTGTGAACATAAGACTACGCCTATGCCTATGACTGAGAACATGAGACTGTGCCTATGCCTATGACGATGAACATAAGACTATTGCCCATGACTATGACAAGGACAATGGTGGATAATCATCTATGACTCTTGACTATGAGAATTATTTCCTATGATTATGAATATAAGGCTATTATCTATGACCATGAATTTGAAACTGTGACAACCCCAAACTTCTACAAGTGAAAGCAAGGAGAAATCATATGGAATACAACATAAATATAGTACAACAAGTCACAGAAAACAACATAGCACAGGAAATCCATATAATAACAACATTATAGCAGCGGATATATAATGTCATCAGTAATAGAAAATCCACAGTCACAGAATCTAAATTATTACAGCAAGTTTTTCAGAGAATTGCATAAGTTCCAACTCCAAATAAAAGAACGTGGAATGGAAAGAAGTCTGAAAATAAAAGGAAAGAAAAATGCGATAAGCGAGAAGATAGGTCTTCAAAGCCCCATCACCTTATCTTCACCCAAAAGCAACTCCAAGCGAAAAGATAAAAGTAGCTCCAAAGAAACTCCAAGCAGAAAAAGAACCTATCTACTTGGCTGCCCGTGTAGAAGAGAGGGCACCCAAGTTTGTAAAAAGTGAAACAAACAATGGGTCAGTCGTGGGACTGGTGTGAGAGTTCTTAACTAAAATTACTCATACTAATAAGGCAAATCCAAGGACCACGCCGCTAACGCGGAACGGGTTGTACCAATGGATTGCCGTGCATAACTACAGTGTCAGTACAAATAAATAAAACGTAACACAGCGCAATGTCTTCTGAAAAATGGAACCACCATAAGACTCAGGTCCCATCACACAATGCAACACACACCAAGAGGATAGAGTTTTACCTTATGGTGGTTAAACATGCTAAATACGCCAAATACGAAACTAATATTATTATTAGGGTGTATATGTTTTAAAACAATTCAAAGCAATGTATTAATCCTAGGAAGCATAGGTACCATATATTATGCCTCCAATACTAGTAATACAAATCAAATCCGTCGGGGTCGTATTGGAAATTTTGGGTTTCCATCATGAGTCCAGGCTAGGGAGGGCTCCTTACCGATTCGAGACACTCTAGTTAATGCCTCAGGATTACCCGCAGTTAACCCTTGGAAATGGCAGGGCCGGTCCTCACATACAGCTTAGAGGATTAGTTATTCCTAAGCACACGTTTCCCGGTCCTATAGGACCTATCCGAGGCGCCTCATTTCATCATCCTCCAAAAAGTAAAATGATTACTAACTAGAAAGAAACGTGCTACTTTCCCTGCGTTCCCTTCCCCCTTTTTAGACTCTACCGGTTTGTGAGGCTCGTGAGGTCGTGTATACCATACCACAGGATTTTGCTTTTCAACAAGAAACCCTAATCATTTCATCTTAGCACGCCACACCGTCATTCCATACCGTACCATCGACCGTCTGCCAACATATAAACGGGTGTTAAGTAGAGAATGAATTCTCTACCACCAACATTTTTACATTAGCAGAAAATCGACAACATGATATTTAATGGGATACGGTGTCAGACATACCATCCATTTACACCCATGCTCTAGGTCTGAACTAGGGTCAAACCCGTGAAATCAACGCGTACGTTTGGGCAATTACCCCGACTCGTAAATCGGGAGCTATCCAATTCAGAGTCTTGGTCGTTGTCCATTCGAGGGAAGATTTACGGTCTTCATACGCCGTCTTCATATTTAGATTCTTGAAATCGTAAAATCGTTTGGAATGGGATGAACCCGGACTTCCCAAACAATCTCGCGTTCATAATTTAGAGAAAAACACATTTCATGTCGTTATGTTGTCTTATAACGATAAATCCTTGCCTTAATTATTTAATATAATTAATTTCTTTAATTAACGACGCTTCAGGTCAGAGGCGACTCTGGCGCCGTTTTCCATCCATTTTGATTTTTACTTTTCTCAAGATCTAACCGTTGGATTTTAGCGTAGCTTATATCGTTGGAAAGGTATTTCCAAGACGGTCATAGCGGTTTCAGTTTTGTGAAAATCCGACGGTCGGATCTTCCGGTATAATCATTTGAAAGTTCGATTTCAAAACGCAAACTACCGCGCTCGATTCGTTATATTTTGATTATTTATATAAATATATATATATATATATATATATATATATATATAATTAGTTCGTTTAACTCATCGCCCTTATATATATAATCTCCTTTCCCTCTTAACTTTTACTTTTCTACTTGCATTACAATTTGTTTAGAATTAGACGATGATCCTTTTCTTTTAATCTACCACCATTATTATTTATTTTAATATTTTATAATTTACATTTGAAAATGTAAATTATAACGTACCATTCTTTTAATTCCTTGTATATTTCTTTTCCCATTACATTTTGAACAAGGGACATTTTCTATGGTGTAACCCTCATACATTATAAATAATGTAAATCTTTCTCCTACGTTTCATTTCTTTTTATTTGACAGAAAAAAAAAGTTAATTCTTGCATGTAGTTTCATTTCTTTTATTTAACATAAAATAAATGTTAATTTTTCCTACGGGGTGAATTCTCTTTTTATTTACATTATAAATAATGCTGTTTTATCTTACCATGCAATTTCTCTTTTATAAACATTATAAAAATGTATTTTATCTTACCCTGCAATTTCTATATCGTTGACATGACAAAAATATTCTTTTTCCTACGATGCCTTTTCTATTCTTACTATCATGACAAAATATCATTTTATGCAAATGCAAATTCTATTTTTCTATTTTGACAAAATATCAATTTATGCAAATGCAAATTCTATCTTTCTATTTTGACAAAATATCATTTTATGCAAATGCAAATTCTATCTTTCTTTTTTGACAAAATATCATTTTATGCAAATGCAAATTCTATCTTTCTATTTTGACAAAATATCATTTTATGCAAATGCAAATTCTATCTTTCTATTTTGACAAAATATCATTTTATGCAAATGCAAATTCTATTTTTCTATTTTGACAAAATATCATTTTATGCAAATGCAAATTCTATCTTTCTATTTTGACAAAATATCATTTTATGCAAATGCAAATTCTATCTTTCTATTTTATTCATGAATGCATAAAAATATTATTTATCCTCCAATGCACTTTTGTTTCAATATAGCAAAGATATTATTGTTACCATACGATGAAAATTCCAATTCTAACATTTAAAAAAAAAAAGTTATTTTTTTTTACATACGGTGTTCATTTTCTAATTTTAATATTGACAAAAAATGTCAATTACATACGGTGCTCATGTTCTAATTTTAATATTGACAAAAATGTCAATTACAATTACATTGCCAATTTGTTCCCAAAACTTACTGTCAAAACACTACGCTACATACAACGTCAATTTCTACATGTCATAACATCGCAAAATATATGGTATCAATTTCTTGTGTCATAACATCCAACAATTTATGGTGACAATTTTTATCATGTCATAACATCGCAAATATAATGGTGTCAATTCATCGTTATAGCATGGCAAATATAATGGTATCAAATCCATCGTTATAACATAGCAAATGAGATGGTATCAAATCCATCGTTATAGCATAGCAAATGATGTGATGTCCAATTTCTAACCACATATACACTTAACAATTTGTTTATTCAAAAATAAATTTGTGGTTTAGATCTCTCACCTCAAACAAAGCAAATCCAAAAATCTAAACCACTTCAGAAATTCCCCAAATCAGTCCTGAAACGCAGCCTTCTGAATTACGAATCCGTCGGATCTGAAATTTTCAGAATCCGAGTTCGTATGAATAAGTTAGCAATGTTTTAATAGATCTGACTTTTCACAACTGTTTCTGTCACGACCAGAAGCGTTACAAAATCTGAACTAAAATATACCTTTCAATTTTCAGAATTCGTTCAAATCTTTGGATCCAATTTTCGCGAGCTACAGGCAATGAAATCGCGAACCGTTTGTTGGACGTCGACAGGCTACGAGAGAGCTACGCGCGCCGGAAAGAGGAGGGAGTGCGGCTGGACGTGGTGGGGCCCACGGCCGTGCGTGCGACGGTCCTTTGGGCGCACGGTGGTGGCTCGACGGTCAACGAGGGCGAGCGAAACTGGTACCCACTTGAAGGCCTTGGTTTCCTCTTCGATTTGAGCACAAGTTTGCAAGAATCCGTTGAGAGACGAGAGAGAAAAGTGAGTTTGAAGTTTTGATCAATTATGGGTTTCGGCGGCCATCAAAATGGAAGGAGGAAGACGACGTATACCCGTATACGGACGTATTTATATAGGTATTTAGGGTTTTCTAATGATTATTTTTATTTAATTAATTAATTAATTAATTCGTGAAAATAGTGTTAACTCAAACGATCTCCGATTCGCGCCCAACGACTGTCGATTTTAATGTTTTCACGCCTTCTGAACACGATGGCGCTATCCGCATGGTCCAATTCTGAAGTTACAGACTGGTTTCCTTTTATTTTCAAATTAAATTGTTTAATTTAAAATCGAACGTACATAATTTCCTGAGGCTACATACTGACTCAGAAAAATCCGGAAAAATTATTTTTGGCTTTCTTATGACGATACGATCACAACAAAATTCGTTTCGTTCAATTCTGAGCACTTTTGAAAAATGGCTATTTTCACGTCGTTCAATTTCAACTGTATTTGACCAAACACAGTTTCTTACGCCACGCTCACATATTAAATCGAAAAATTCTAAAAATTGAAACTTAGCCATATTATGACATTCCGGATCCAATGAAAGTGGTTTCGTCGGATTCCGAGGTCGTTTGCAAAATGGTCATTTTCAACTTCTTCAAAGTTATTTAAAATTTGAAATTTGAAATTTCGACTCAAAAACCCAACAAAATATCTTAAAATAAAATTTTCAAACTGGTTCAGATTTTCGGGTCATTACAATCTCCCCTCCTTAAGAACTTTTCGTCCTCGAAAAGGAAAAAGGAAAACAGAAGAGTAGGAATCAGCACAGAAAATACTGAAATGATTAAGCGTACCTCAAAATAAAATCTAATCTGAGATATCCACTCTGCATTTGGGATAGGCCTTTTTGAAACTCTCCTCAGTCTCCCAAGTGCAGTCCCTAGGATCGCCACTCCACTGCACTTTGACTAGGTTGATTCTTTTATTCCTCAGAGCTCGGGTTTCTTTGCCAATAATCTTTATCGGCTCTTTCCTCACCGTTAGACTTGGAGTAATATCCATGACTTGCTGATTTAGCTCATCTTCAATCAAATCTGGGTTATGCACATGCTGGCGGAGTTGGGACACATGAAACACATCATGCACTCCTGGCAGCCAGTCGGGCAGCTGCACTCGATAAGCCAGAGTACCAATCCTTTCGAGAATAGGGAATGGACCAATGAATCTTGGCGCCAATTTCCCAAACTTCCCAAATCGAATCACACCCCTAAGTGGAGAAACCTTCAAGTACACATGGTCACCAACAGAGAATTGCAAATCTCTTCTACGCTTGTCTGCATAGCTTTTCTGTCGGCTTTGAGCAGCCAGCAACCGCTTCTTAATTTTATCAACTTTGTCTGAAGCTTCTCGGATCATGTCTGGACCTAAAACAAGGCGATCTCCTTTTTCAATCCAACAGGCTGGCGATCTACATGGCTTATCATATAAGGCTTCGAACGGAGCCATCTTCAAACTTGCCTGATAGCTATTGTTATATGAGAATTCAACTAAATGCAAGTGATCCTCCCAAGAACCTCCATAATCGAGTATGCAAGCTCGCAACAAATCTTCAAGAATGCGATTCACCCTCTCAGTTTGGCCGTCTGTCTGAGGGTGGTATGCGGTGCTGAGATTTAATTTTGTTCCCAATTCATTTTGGAATGCCTCCCAAAACTTGCTAGTGAAGATAGGATCACGATCACTAACAATGCTGCTAGGAACACTGTTTAAAACAAAAGATTTTCTTTGATTAGACATGCAGATTTCCATTTAGAAAATGATGAAAAAGGAAAGATTTAGTCTTAATACCCATATAGCCTGACTATTTCTTTGAGATAAATTTGTGCCAGACTTTGAGCAGTTCTGGTGGACTTGACAGGTATGAAATGAGCGACCTTGGTGAAGCGGTCCACGATCACCCAAATGCTGTCATTCCCTTTCTTAGTACGGGGCAAACCATCTATAAAATCCATGGAGACTTGGTCCCACTTCCCTTCGGGTACTGGCAATGGCTGCAACAATCCTGCAGGCTTTTGTTGATCGCTCTTCACTCGCTGACATGTAGGACATCTACTCACGTAAATGGATATATCCCTCTTCATATCTTTCCACCAAAACGTGCGCTTTAGATCATGATACATCTTGCTAACGCCTGGGTGGATGGAAAGCTTTGATTTGTGCCCTTCATTTAAAACTTCCCTGATGAGCTCTGGGATTTTTGGAACACAGATCCTCCCTTGCAACCTAAGGGCTCCCTTTTGATCTATTTGAAAGCTCGTGCTCTCTCCTTCTTGAATACTCTTAATCATTCTTTGAATAAACTTATCTTCCTTTTGAAGGGTAGAAATTTTATAAATCAAAGAAGGGGTAACTATAAAGTTTGCGACCATGGCAGCTTTTCTACTGAGTGCGTCTGCCACAACATTGGCTTTCCCAGGCGTATACAAGATGTCGAGATCATACGCCGCAAGAAATTCTAGCCACCTCAGCTGCCTTAAATTCAAGTCCTTTTGATCGAAGAGATATTTCAAAGATTGATGGTCTGTGAATAATTCGAATTTTTCGCCCAAGAGGTAATGCCTCCAAATTTTTAAAGCAAAAACTATGGCTAAAAGTTCTAGGTCATGGACACGATAATTTTTCTCATGCGGCTTTAGTTGACGGCTTGCATATGCAACAACTTTGCCCCTTTGCATCAATACTGCGCCAAGACCCCCACTTTGAGAAGCATCGGTATAGACAGCTAAATCTTGGTTGCCATCGATGATGGTTAACACGGGAGCAGTGGTCAAACTCACCTTTAGCTTTTGGAAGGACTCCTCACACTCTGCTGTCCAAATGAACTTGGTGTTTTTCTTTGTGAGCTGCGTTAAAGGGCCAGACAGCTTGGCAAAGTTTTGGACGAACTTTCTGTAATATCCAGCCAACCCTAGGAAACTTCTTACTTCAGTGGGTGTAGTGGGCTGCTTCCAATCTTGAATGGCGGAAATTTTGCTTGGGTCCACAGCAATTCCTTCTTTTGACACAACATGGCCCAAGAATTTTACCTCCTCTTGCCAAAATGTGCATTTTGAAAATTTTGCTTTTAGAACATTTCTTTGCAGAATCTCTAGCACTTCTTTTAGATGCCCTTCATGCTCCTCCTTGGTTTTAGAAAAGATCAAGATATCATCAATGAAGACTAGGACGAATTTATTCAAGACCTCTCTGAAGACCCTATTCATCAAGTCAACAAAATAGGCTGGAGCATTGCACAGACCGAACGACATTACCAACCATTCGTAGAATAAGTCAGGCCCTCTGAAAGCGGTCAAAGGGATGCATTCTTCGGCTATGCGAAGTTGGTGGAAACCTGTGGCTAGGTCCATTTTCGAAAACACCTTGGCTCCATTTAAATTGTCCATCAGATCATCTATACGAGGCAAGGGATATTTGTTCTTTAAGGTTTGCTTATTGAGATCACGGTAATCCACACAGAGCCTCAAAGTGCCGTCAGATTTGGGGTCAAACACCACAGCTGCACCCCAATTGGAAAAGCTAGGCCGTATTAATCCCTTCTTTAGGAGCTGTTTGGTTTGGGCACTCAACTCTTCTTTTTCTTTAGGAGTCATTCTTCGAACAGCATGAACTACCGGCCTTGCATTAGGGACAAGATCGATTCTGAAATCGATTTCCCTTCGCGGTGGTAAACTATCTACTTCTTCAAATACGTCCGCATAATCCTTGACAATGGGAATATTCTCTGAAGATATGGGCGTGACTTCTAAGGAAGACCAAAAAGCTTTCCTGTCTGGCTTTAAGCCCTGGCAAGGTATAGCAACGGTGCTTCCGAAACCTGGTTTTGCCTTCACTACTCTTTCAGAACATAGTACTTCAGCGTCATATTTTGTTAGCCAATCAAGACCAAGGATAATATCAAATTCGGAAAAATCCATGATGATCAAGTTAAATGGAAATTTGAAACGAGAGTAAGATACTGGCACTTTACAGAATAAACCTAGAGAGATGAAATCTCCTACAGGATTATGAACATTAATTGGCTCTTTAAGGCTTCGTTGTTTTATTCTCAACTTTTTAACTGCGTTGCTAGAAATAAAACTCCTTGACGCACCCGTGTCAAATAAAGCAGTAACAGGAATATTTTTAATAGAAACAGTACCATCCAGAACATCAGACTTACCTCCCTCAGTAGGTGCAGAGGAAGATGGTGTACCCGCTCCCTCATAAACATGTGCAATCTGAGCTCCTTTCAACAGTGGGCAATTGGCCTTAATATGGCCCTTTTTATGGCAGTTGTAGCAATCTTTGCTATCATCACCTCTGGCCCTCTTCGGACCCCTGCAGTCTTTGCTATAATGCCCGAACTTCTGACAGTTGTAACATTGGACCTTGGATTTGTCAAATGTCTTAGCAGCTCCAGAATTACTGCCTTCAGCTTTCTTTTCTGGTTGTTTCCTTTTGTTGTTGTTGGCTAAGCTCCTCTCCCTGTCCTGCTGAGAAACCTTCTTGTCATTCTCTTCATAACGGCAAGCGAACTCCACCATCTTATTGAAGGAAAGGTCGATGTGGGCAGTGACTCTGTCAATATATTTTCTTGCAAGGCCATTTATGAATCTCTTATTCTTCTGAAAGTCATCACGAATTAGTTCAGGTGCGTAACGGGAAAGGTCCTCGAACCTACGAACATACTACGAAATGGACTTGTCGCCTTGCCTCAGATTGGCGAATTCGTCGTGTAGCCTTTCTACCTCCTGCCTCGGAATGTATTTGTCGTTGAAGAGCTCTTTAAATCTATCCCAAGACATATTATCTTCGTCGCCTCCAATGTTGACTACCTCCCACCAGTTCTGCGCTTCACCTTGAAGATGCCATGCTGCAGTGAATCTCTTCCTCTGATCATCAAGTCCCAGTCCTTCAAATATCTTTTCACAATTTTTCAGCCATGCCTGAGCTTGTACCACGGTCTCAGAACCGGTGAATGGAACTCCACCCAAATTCTTGAACTTCTTTGCCACCTTGTCCAAGTCAAAGGGTGGCGGCGGTGGTGGTGGTTGTTGTTGGACAGTGGGCTCCTCAGTTTCAGTGGTATTTTGCCTTCTCCTAGCGGCTCTAGCAGCTCTTGCAGCAGCGGTACTCATTCTAGTTAGTTCTGTGCAATCAAGGGAAGAGTCAGAACAACCTTAATGACGATGATTTTTAAGAAGTGATAAGGAAAAAGGATGGATGAAAGATGATGATAAAGTGACCGACTATTATGTATTCCTATGAAATGTTCGCCGTAGAATAATGTGATTCTACGTAAACGAGTTACCATAAATATGTTATATCCCGCTTTGTAAACCAAAGCTCTGATACCAACTGTGACAACCCCAAACTTCCACAAGTGAAAGCAAGGAGAAATCATATGGAATACAACATAAATATAGTACAACAAGTCACAGAAAACAACATAGCACAGGAAATCCATATAATAACAACATTATAGCAGCGGATATATAATGTCATCAGCAATAGAAAATCCACAGTCACAGAATCTAAATTATTACAGCAAGTTTTTCAGAGAATTGCATAAGTTCCAACTCCAAATAAAAGAACGTGGAATGGAAAGAAGTCTGAAAATAAAAGGAAAGAAAAATGCGATAAGCGAGAAGATAGGTCTTCAAAGCCCCATCACCTTATCTTCACCCAAAAGCAACTCCAAGCGAAAAGATAAAAGTAGCTCCAAAGAAACTCCAAGCAGAAAAAGAACCTATCTACTTGGCTGCCCGTGTAGAAGAGAGGGCACCCAAGTTTGTAAAAAGTGAAACAAACAATGGGTCAGTCGTGGGACTGGTGTGAGAGTTCTTAACTAAAATTACTCATACTAATAAGGCAAATCCAAGGACCACGCCGCTAACGCGGAACGGGTTGTACCAATGGATTGCCGTGCATAACTACAGTGTCAGTACAAATAAATAAAACGTAACACAGCGCAATGTCTTTTGAAAAATGGAACCACCATAAGACTCAGGTCCCATCACACAATGCAACGCACACCAAGAGGATAGAGTTTTACCTTATGGTGGTTAAACATGCTAAATACGCCAAATACGAAACTAATATTATTATTAGGGTGTATATGTTTTAAAACAATTCAAAGCAATGTATTAATCCTAGGAAGCATAGGTACCATATATTATGCCTCCAATACTAGTAATACAAATCAAATCCGTCGGGGTCGTATTGGAAATTTTGGGTTTCCATCATGAGTCCAGGCTAGGGAGGGCTCCTTACCGATTCGAGACACTCTAGTTAATGCCTCAGGATTACCCGCAGTTAACCCTTGGAAATGGCAGGGCCGGTCCTCACATACAGCTTAGAGGATTAGTTATTCCTAAGCACACGTTTCCCGGTCCTATAGGACCTATCCGAGGCGCCTCATTTCATCATCCTCCAAAAAGTAAAATGATTACTAACTAGAAAGAAACGTGCTACTTTCCCTGCGTTCCCTTCCCCCTTTTTAGACTCTACCGGTTTGTGAGGCTCGTGAGGTCGTGTATACCATACCACAGGATTTTGCTTTTCAACAAGAAACCCTAATCATTTCATCTTAGCACGCCACACCGTCATTCCATACCGTACCATCGACCGTCTGCCAACATATAAACGGGTGTTAAGTAGAGAATGAATTCTCTACCACCAACATTTTTACATTAGCAGAAAATCAACAACATGATATTTAATGGGATACGGTGTCAGACATACCATCCATTTACACCCATGCTCTAGGTCTGAACTAGGGTCAAACCCGTGAAATCAACGCGTACGTTTGGGCAATTACCCCGACTCGTAAATCGGGAGCTATCCAATTCAGAGTCTTGGTCGTTGTCCATTCGAGGGAAGATTTACGGTCTTCATACGCCGTCTTCATATTTAGATTCTTGAAATCGTAAAATCGTTTGGAATGGGATGAACCCGGACTTCCCAAACAATCTCGCGTTCATAATTTAGAGAAAAACACATTTCATGTCGTTATGTTGTCTTATAACGATAAATCCTTGCCTTAATTATTTAATATAATTAATTTCTTTAATTAACGACGCTTCAGGTCAGAGGCGACTCTGGCGCCGTTTTCCATCCATTTTGATTTTTACTTTTCTCAAGATCTAACCGTTGGATTTTAGCGTAGCTTATATCGTTGGAAAGGTATTTCCAAGACGGTCATAGCGGTTTCAGTTTTGTGAAAATCCGACGGTCGGATCTTCCGGTATAATCATTTGAAAGTTCGATTTCAAAACGCAAACTACCGCGCTCGATTCGTTATATTTTGATTATTTATATAAATATATATATATATATATATATAATTAGTTCGTTTAACTCATCGCCCTTATATATATAATCTCCTTTCCCTCTTAACTTTTACTTTTCTACTTGCATTACAATTTGTTTAGAATTAGACGATGATCCTTTTCTTTTAATCTACCACCATTATTATTTATTTTAATATTTTATAATTTACATTTGAAAATGTAAATTATAACGTACCATTCTTTTAATTCCTTGTATATTTCTTTTCCCCTTACATTTTGAACAAGGGACATTTTCTATGGTGTAACCCTCATACATTATAAATAATGTAAATCTTTCTCCTACGTTTCATTTCTTTTTATTTGACAGAAAAAAAAGTTAATTCTTGCATGTAGTTTCATTTCTTTTATTTAACATAAAATAAATGTTAATTTTTCCTATGGGGTGAATTCTCTTTTTATTTACATTATAAATAATGCTGTTTTATCTTACCATGCAATTTCTCTTTTATAAACATTATAAAAATGTATTTTATCTTACCCTGTAATTTCTATATCGTTGACATGACAAAAATATTCTTTTTCCTACGATGCCTTTTCTATTCTTACTAACATGACAAAATATCATTTTATGCAAATGCAAATTCTATTTTTCTATTTTGACAAAATATCATTTTATGCAAATGCAAATTCTATCTTTCTATTTTGACAAAATATCATTTTATGCAAATGCAAATTCTATCTTTCTATTTTGACAAAATATCATTTTATGCAAATGCAAATTCTATCTTTCTATTTTGACAAAATATCATTTTATGCAAATGCAAATTCTATCTTTCTATTTTGACAAAATATCATTTTATGCAAATGCAAATTCTATCTTTCTATTTTGACAAAATATCATTTTATGCAAATGCAAATTCTATTTTTCTATTTTGACAAAATATCATTTTATGCAAATGCAAATTCTATCTTTCTATTTTGACAAAATATCATTTTATGCAAATGCAAATTCTATCTTTCTATTTTATTCATGAATGCATAAAAATATTATTTATCCTCCAATGCACTTTTGTTTCAATATAGCAAAGATATTATTGTTACCATACGATGAAAATTCCAATTCTAACATTTAAAAAAAAAGTTATTTTTTTTTACATACGGTGTTCATTTTCTAATTTTAATATTGACAAAAAATGTCAATTACATACGGTGCTCATGTTCTAATTTTAATATTGACAAAAATGTCAATTACAATTACATTGCCAATTTGTTCCCAAAACTTACTGTCAAAACACTACGCTACATACAACGTCAATTTCTACATGTCATAACATCGCAAAATATATGGTATCAATTTCTTGTGTCATAACATCCAACAATTTATGGTGACAATTTTTATCATGTCATAACATCGCAAATATAATGGTGTCAATTCATCGTTATAGCATGGCAAATATAATGGTATCAAATCCATCGTTATAACATAGCAAATGAGATGGTATCAAATCCATCGTTATAGCATAGCAAATGATGTGATGTCCAATTTCTAACCACATATACACTTAACAATTTGTTTATTCAAAAATAAATTTGTGGTTTAGATCTCTCACCTCAAACAAAGCAAATCCAAAAATCTAAACCACTTCAGAAATTCCCCAAATCAGTCCTGAAACGCAGCCTTCTGAATTACGAATCCGTCGGATCTGAAATTTTCAGAATCCGAGTTCGTATGAATAAGTTAGCAATGTTTTAATAGATCTGACTTTTCACAACTGTTTCTGTCACGACCAGAAGCGTTACAAAATCTGAACTAAAATATACCTTTCAATTTTCAGAATTCGTTCAAATCTTTGGATCCAATTTTCGCGAGCTACAGGCGATGAAATCGCGAACCGTTTGTTGGACGTCGACAGGCTACGAGAGAGCTACGCGCGCGGGAAAGAGGAGGGAGTGCGGCTGGACGTGGTGGGGCCCACGGCCGTGCGTGCGACGGTCCTTTGGGCGCACGGTGGTGTCTCGACGGTCAACGAGGGCGAGCGAAACTGGTACCCACTTGAAGGCCTTGGTTTCCTCTTCGATTTGAGCACAAGTTTGCAAGAATCCGTTGAGAGACGAGAGAGAAAAGTGAGTTTGAAGTTTTGATCAATTATGGGTTTCGGCGGCCATCAAAATGGAAGGAGGAAGACGACGTATACCCGTATACGGACGTATTTATATAGGTATTTAGGGTTTTCTAATGATTATTTTTATTTAATTAATTAATTAATTAATTCGTGAAAATAGTGTTAACTCAAACGATCTCCGATTCGCGCCCAACGACTGTCGATTTTAATGTTTTCACGCCTTCTGAACACGATGGCGCTATCCGCATGGTCCAATTCTGAAGTTACAGACTGGTTTCCTTTTATTTTCAAATTAAATTGTTTAATTTAAATTCGAACGTACATAATTTCCTGAGGCTACATACTGACTCAGAAAAATCCGGAAAAATTATTTTTGGCTTTCTTATGACGATACGATCACAACAAAATTCGTTTCGTTCAATTCTGAGCACTTTTGAAAAATGGCTATTTTCACGTCGTTCAATTTCAACTGTATTTGACCAAACACAGTTTCTTACGCCACGCTCACATATTAAATCGAAAAATTCTAAAAATTGAAACTTAGCCATATTATGACATTCCGGATCCAATGAAAGTGGTTTCGTCGGATTCCGAGGTCGTTTGCAAAATGGTCATTTTCAACTTCTTCAAAGTTATTTAAAATTTGAAATTTGAAATTTCGACTCAAAAACCCAACAAAATATCTTAAAATAAAATTTTCAAACTGGTTCAGATTTTCGGGTCATTACAGAAACTATCGCTGTTAATTGAATATGACTATTTGCCTAGAACTATTTTGGATAATTATCCATGACTATTGTGATTAATCGCTTGTGGTTCATAATTATGAGATTTCTGCCTATGACCGTGACTATGACTACTGGGGTTAATTACCTAAGACTATTATAGTTGATTGTTCATGCCCATAGTTGAATCCCATGTTGTACACCGAATTTGCAGTTATTGGATCTCATACCTAGGGTGTGACTTGCTTAGTTTATTCGCTATTATGTACACCAAAGCCATTGGATCCATTATCCTTGTATTTGGCTTGCTCTTGCATGCCTACTCTTTTATGTCAACTTTTATCATGACTATCGCCTTATCTTGCTAGATTTGAAATCCTATATGCTAGTGATATTGTAACCAATTATCTCAAGTTATATCATGCTAGTCCTGTAATCCCTTTTATCGCTTTATGCTCATCCCTTTTGCCTAACCTAGTTTTGATGTTATTCCGTTTATTTCGGGATTTGGATTTATTTGTAGTATAGATCGATTCACGTTTACGTGCGATGGGAATACGATTTGGGTAGATTAGGCAAAATATGAATTGGTTATGAACATGAATTATGAACTTGATAATAGGCAAAACTTGAAATATGAACATTGTTATAACTTGAATCTGGAAGTGGGCATGAAACTTATCCTTGAAACTTGTCACGAACTTGACATAAAATTTGAACATGGACATGACACTAGAATGAACTTGAAAATGGCCAACTCGAGGTTGGGTTGAGTTTGCATTGTAATTCTGCCCGGAACCACCCGACAAATCCAGTGACTGCAAATAATAGGATCCAATGTGGGTAGTTGGTCATATCGCGCTTGAAACCCGAGGTCAGGCTGAGTTGTGGTGTAATTCTGCCCGGAACCACCCGGCATATCCAGTGACCATAACAACAGGTCTGATGTTAGAGGTTGGGGGTGCATTAATGAATTAATGCCACATGATAGGGTTAAGTCATGAACATGAAAGACAATACTTAACCAACTTGACACATGAACTTGAACGGTGATACTTAGTCAAGTTTGACATGACACGTAGGCGGGTTAAGTCACGTACTTGAATGACAACACTTAACCAACTTGACATGCTAGACTGATAGGGGTTAAATCATGAATTTAAATGACAACACTTAACCTATTGGACGGAAACCCTAGTTACACGGTTCATTTCAGCAGTAACCCACTAGATGTATCATGGTACCCTGGAACTAGGCAGGGTGGGGCACGATTACTGGGCTGATTGTAAGCGACCAAAACGACGGTTGTGTTGGTGCACCAGTGTAGGTTCAGGCAGGCTATGGTCATGCACGTGGTCCGGAGTTGAAAAAGCAAGCATTGGGCATCAATAGGTTTATCTGTGCATTCTTGATTCGTGTCGGTGGTTGGCACCATAGGGCTTGACACACCCTATGGTGGACCTAGCACAGGTGACTACATTCGTGATAGGGCCGTATGACACAGACACATGACGAGCTAGAACTTGTAGGGAGCCGATCGACTAGTGGATCGTTTCGTTGGACCTAGAAATGGGTCATTTCATGATATTGGGCTAAGAAATCATTTCATGATTAATATAAGACATGGGTTTGGGATCCTAGTACAGTTGATGCAGCGAACCTTGAATACGTGATGCTATACTTGATTTATACTTAATTTATCATGTTATCTTAGTCTATCTTGCCAATCTTGACAGCATCCTTATGGTTACTTTCAGTTTATACATGTCATGTTACCTTTATCTTTTTTTATGCTGAAAGTCACTTGGACTTACCAGTCTTTATGACTGACCCGTTTTTCTTTCGCCTCTTTTTCTTTCATCCCCCCAGGTTCTCAGGGAGGAAACTCTAGCACTTAGCTTGGATTTCGCTTGCTTTCGGTTCAGCTCATGTATGGTTTGATCTTGAGATATGCTATGGCTGCATTTCTGCTATCTTTGGGGAATTAAGCTACTTTTGATGTTTTAAGTTTATGCTTCTTTATTTATGCAAGACAGAATTTGTTGTAATGGAAAATAATGATCTTGACTATTTGTTGTAAAAGGTTTTGACTCTTTTTGAAAGTAATGAAATTTGTCTTTTGATTCTTCTGCTGTTTTATCTATGTTCTGTCTTGTGATATTTCTGTGTTTGTTTACCTTTATAACGCTCCTCCAAAACTAGTGCATTCCCTTTGTGAGTGACCCTAGCAGAGGTGGGGTGTTATATTTGGTATCAGAGCAGAAGGTTAACAGACTGGGAAAAAGGTTTTAAAACCTTCTGAAATTATTTTCAAAACCGTTTACAAAGAAGCATTTTTCAAGAAAAATCTTGTTTTATTAAATGGCTATTCCCCAAGAGCCATTAGCACTATCATTTGTTTCCTCGTTTGAATCTCTTCTTTTTCATTTCAGCATGTCTGGGAATCTTAACTTTCCAGAGGACGTGTCAATACCTGGCTGGTTTGGGAGGTACTTAAAGGCTAAGGCCAACGATGTAGGCCTAGCAGATATTCCTCCTCCAGCTGCAGCGATTCCTCCTCCTCCACCCCCTCCTCGTGCAATTGCTTTCTCGAAGATCTATAAAGATTTTAGGGCCATAGGTGGAAAATATTTCAAGGGAACCGAATCATTCGTAGAAGCGAGGAACTGGCTCAAAGAAACTAAGGATCTGTTTGTTATCTTCGAGGTGGACGATAGGCTGTAGGTACAGTTGGCGGTATGGTTGCTCAAGGATGAAGCTTCCTATTAGTGGGAAGTCACTAACGCCGAGAGGCCGGTTGAAACATGGATGGATTTCAGAATAAGGTTTGAGACGAAATTCCTCTCGCAAGCTGAATGAAGTCTACAGCTGGAAAAATTCTTATCTCTTAAGCAAGGAAGTATGATGGTCAAGGAGTACGTCAATCAATTCAATCAGCTAGCTCGGTTTAGACTAGACTTAGTGAATACCCCTCATAAGAAGGCTCTCCACTTTGTTAAGGGATTAAATGAGCCGCTTCACAGCTTGGCCATGACTCACATACCTATGGGGGCTACTTATGAAAAGCTAGTAGACATGGCGCTCTTAAGTGAAGAAGACAAGAATGGAAAGAAGGAGGTCAAGGCGAATGAATCTCAAAACATGAAGGTAGACTCCGAGAAAGGAGGCAAGAACAACAACAAGAATGATAGCAAGACACGCGAGAAAAGAAAATGCCACTTCTGTGGTATTGAGGGCCATATAGCCCAGGATTGTAGAAAAAAGAAGATGAAGATGGGAGCATGTTTCCAGTGTGGTGAAACTAGACATATCAGCAAGAACTACCCTAAGAAGCAAGAGCAAGCCCCGCAGGCAGGACCCTCTGGGGTTACATCTTTAACTTCTTCTCCTTGATGCTTTATTTTATCTTGCTTATCTTCTCAATCCTATCTTGAGAACCCTAGGTAGAACCCTTTTGGATGTAAACATGTGATTGAAACATGTTATGGTTGATGTTTGCGAATGGTTGCAAGTGATTGCTCGTGGTTGCATAACACACATTAGGCACTAGATCGGCTCAGACACATTTTCATATTGCATATGCATGAGTGTTTATACTTGTTTATGGATGAAATTGAATGTGTTATCATGTGAATGTTGCATATGGATGAATGTTTGTGCACACATATAGTGTTTATGTGACTAGGACTATTTGCATACATGTTGGATTCATGGCACTAAATATATTTTGCATTAAGAAGATCAATCAGGCCTGATCATTTGCATTAGATAAGGAACATATACACACACTTTCTACATATGTTCATATAGCATTAGAAATCTTTTAAGGACAATGGTTGCTTCTGGATGATGTTTTGAGTAGATGGATGATTGGATGCATTCTTCTTAACTTGAAGATTTCGGGGACGAAATCCTTTAAGGACGGGAGAATGTAACAACCCGAATTTTAATAACATATTAAAACCATAAATCAAGGCAGAATTAATTTTTGAAGTAAGAATCAAGGGAAACGGGTTACGCCATTGCGTTCGTCTCGGAATTCTGCTTGAAATAGAGTCCGAGTTTGCGTAAAACGGATACCGTACGAAGAAGATATGGACGAACGAAGTTAGGCAGAAAAACCAGAAACGGGCCAGAATGCACTGGCGCACTTGGGAAGTGCGCTAGAACAAAATTGGACTGGCGCACTTGGGAAGTGCACCCATGCAATTTTGCATTGGCGCAGTTGGCAGGTGCGCCCAGGCCGAGCAGAAACTTGCTTGGTCAGGCCCTGGCTGGCCTGGTCGGGTTCTGGTTGAATTTCTGAGCTCTGGTGTGTCATTAGGGCTAACTTGTCACTTTCTGATTGGCTTCTCTTGAGATGGATGGCCTTGATTAACTCTAGCTTTATCGACGACTCTAATTAGTTTGAAATTCTATATAAACAGCCTCCTAGCCTCATTCTCTTTACACCATTCTTCTCTAACCTTATGCTGCTCAAACTCTTGATGATCATGGCTTCATCTTCTTCCTCTAGATTAAATTAAATTAAATTAAAACGAAAAGATTATTCCTTGAAGACTACGGCTAGGAATTGCATATTTGGGTATTTTCTTCTATAATCAAATCAAGATTCAACGATTCAGCAATTCAACGACCAATTTCTAAACTTGACTTCTGCATCTAAATTTCTTAGACCACGATCTGTAAGTTTAAGTTACTTTTAGATAAAAGCTGTAAACTTAATATCCATGTTGTAAATTGGAATTTGATCTATGTATGGTAATTGATTCATATATATTCTTGTTCGTCTTGGATCTTGACTCTCGTGAGTATTGCTTTGGGCCTATTCATGTTGTAAATCAAACTCTCTCATGTCTATTACCTTAACATGCTTATGACGTTGGAACTATGGTTAATGGCCAAGGACTATGACTGTGCATAAGACTACGCCTATGCCTATGACTGAGAACATAAGACTATGCCTATGCCTATGACGGTGAACATAAGACTATTTCCCATGGCTATGACAAGGAAAATGGTGGCTAATCACCTATGACTCTTGACTATGAAAATTAAAACCTATGATTATGAACATAAGGCTATTATCTATGACCATGACTTTGAAACTATCATTGTTAATTGAATATGACTATTTTCCTAGAACTATTTTGGACAATTATCCATGACTATTGTGATTAATCGCTTATGGTTCATAATTATGTGATTTCTGCCTATGACCGTGACTATGACTACTATGGTTAATTACCTAAGACTATTATAGTTGATTGTTCATGCCCATAGTTGAATCCCATGTTGTACACCGAATTTGCAGTTGTTGGATCTCATACTAGGGTATGACTTGCTTAGTTTATTCGCTATTATGTACACCAAAGCCATTGGATCCATTATCCTTGTATTTGACTTCTCTTGCATGCCTATTCTTTTATGTCAACTTTTATCATGACTATCGCCTTATCTTGCTAGATTTGAAATCCTATATGCTAGTGATGTTGTAACCAATTATCTCAAGTTATATCATGCTAGTCTTGTAATCCCTTTTATCGCTTTATGCTCATCCCTTTTGCCTAACATGGTTTTGATGTTATTCCCTTTATTTCGAAATTTGGATTTATTTGTAGTATAGATCGATTCACGTTTACATGCGATGGGAATACGATTTGGGTAGATTAGGCAAAACATGAATTGGTTATGAACTTGAATTATGAACTTGATAATAGGCAAAACTTGAAACATGAACATTGTTATAACTTGAATTTGGATGTGGGCATGAAACTTATCCTTGAAACTTGACACGAACTTGACATAAAATTTGAACATGGACATGACACTAGAACGAACTTGAAAATGACCAACTCGAGGCAGGGTTGAGTTTGCAGTGTAATTCTGCCCGGAACCACCCGACAAATCCAGTGACTGCAAACAATAGGATCCAATGTGGGTAGTTGGTCATATCGCGCTTGAAACCCGAGGTCAGACTGAGTTGTGGTGTAATTCTGCCCGGAACCGCCCGGGATATCTAGTGACCACAACAACAGGTCTGATGTGAGAGGTTGGGGGTGCATTAATGAATTAATGCCACATGATAGGGTTAAGTCATGAACATGAAAGACAATACTTAACCAACTTGACACATGAACTTGAATGGTGACACTTAGTCAAATTTGACATGACACGTAGGCGGATTAAGTCACGAACTTGAATGATAACACTTAACCAACTTGACATGCTAGACTGATAGGGGTTAAGTCACGAATTTAAATGACAACACTTAACCTATTAGATGGAAACCCAAGTTACATGGTCCATTTCAGCAGTAACCCCCTAGATGTATCATGGTACCCTGGTACTAGGCAGGATGGGGTACGATTACTGGGCTGATTGTAAGTGACCAAAACGACGGTTGTGTTTGTGCGCCGGTGTAGGTTCAGGCGGGCTATGGTCGTGCACATGGTCCGGAGTTGAAAAAGCAGGCATTGGGCATCAATAGGTTTATCTGTGCATTCTTGATTAGTGTCGGTGGTTGGCACCATAGGGCTTGATACACCCTATGGTGGACCTAGCACAGGTGACTACATTCGTGATAGGGCCATATGACACGGACACATGACGAGCTAGAACTTGTAGGGAGCCGATCGACTAGTGGATCGTTTCTTTGGACCTAGAAATCGGTCATTTCATGATATTGGGCCAAGAAATCATTTCATGATTAATATAAGGCATGGTTTTGGGATCCTAGTACAGTTGATGCAGCGAACCTTGAATACGTGATGCTTTACTTGATTTATACTTGATTTATCATGTTATCTTAGTTTATCTTGCCAATCTTGACAACATCCTTATGGTTACTTTCAGTTTATACATTTCATGTTACCTTTATTTGTTTTGATGCTGAAAGTCACTTGAACTTACCAGTCTTTATGACTGACCCGTTTTCTTTCGCCTCTTTTTCTTTCGTCCCCTCCCCCCCCCAAGGTTCTCAGGGAGGAAACTCTAACACTTAGCTTAGATTTCGCTTGCTTTCGGTTCAGCTCATGTATGGTTTGATCTTGAGCTATGCTATGGCTGCATTTCTTCTATCTTTGGGGAATTAAGCTACTTTTGATGTTTTAAGTTTATGCTTCTTTATTTATGCAAGACAGAATTTGTTGTAATGGAAAATAATGATCTTGGCTATTTGATGTAAAAGGATTTGACTCTTTTTGAAAGTAATGAAATTTATCTTTTGATTCTTCCGCTTTTTTATCTATGTTCTGTCTTGTGATATTTCTGTGTTTGTTTACGTTGATAACGCTCCTCCAAAACTAGTGCATTCCCTTTGTGAGTGACCCTAGCGGAGGTGGGGTGTTACACCATTTCTTTCTATCTAGGTAGTGTCATGGTATGGAGCCCAGACATTTATATATTTACCTATGTGGATGATGGATAGCAAGGCACCTCAGATATATCGGTCACTACGCGGCAGATGGATAGGTCCTAAAGGACCTGGAAACAGATGTTCAGGAATAACTAATCCACAAAATGTATGTATGGACCGGCCCTGACAGGTCCAGGGGTTTCCCGCAGGTGTGATCCTGTGACATCTAGCTAGAGGTGTTCTGAATCGATGAGGAGACCAGCCTTGGCCTCGACTCATGACGGAAATCCAATTTCCAATACGCGAATTTACAGTTTAGTTGTATAGCCCAGTATGGCGACATGATATATGGTACCTATGTCGTCTATGATTGATACATTTATATTGAAAGTGATTTCTACACTTATAGTAATATTAAAAGATGAATTTCGCGTACCAAGCATATTTGGCCATTATAAGGGAAAACCCTATCCTCTGGTTTGTGTTTGCATTGTGTGATGGGACCTAGGTCTTATAATGGCTTCATTTTTCCTTTTAGCATTGCACTGTTTATTTTATGCACTGGTATTCTTAGGACGAAACCTGCTCTGTTTTATACAGCGTGGTCCCTTGATTTACTTAACTTTAAAATAAAGTATATAACATGTTTTAGTTCTCACACTAGTCCCATGACTGACTCGAAGTTTGTTGTTTTAACCTAAACTCTGGGTGCCCTTATTTTTCGCACGGGCAGCTAGTAGTTTTGGTTTGCAGGTTCTTTATTTCCACAGGATCCTGACCTATAGATGGAGCTATACTCGGGATGCTTTGTACACGTGTATTTATTCCATTTGTGTTATTCATTATTTTTCCGCAGCTATGTATTTTAAATCTCTGTTATGATCAATGTATAATATTTATTCATAGTCTATTATTCTTGTACTCTGATGTAAATTGTTGTAATAACAATGAAATGTTCTTATGTTCTGTGTTCGAATTTGTCGTGTTCTCAAAGCAATCCATGATTTCCCACAAGGGGGATTTCTTGTTGTTCCGGTTCTCAAAGCACTCATAAGTAAGCATGCATTAATGTCTGTAGGTTCAACAAATTTATTTGCATCGGCTAACTCAGTAGTGAAGTTCAATGTGCTTAATTATGATGAATGGTCTAAACAGATCTAGTTTACACTAGGTATAATGGCGTTGGACGTTGCAATATTTACATAGGAATCCTCGACCACTATAAATGAAACACCCCACCTCCGTTAAGGTCACTCACAAAGGGAATGCCTTAACTTCGGTGGAGCATTATAGGTAAAAGATACAGATAATTTACAAGACAAACATATAAATAGTGGAAAAACTAAATTTATTTCATAAGCACGTGGTTCAGTCAAAACATTACAGCAACTGTCTGAAACCAACTTCCAAATCATTACAACCAAATCTCTATCTTGATTAAAACATAAAGAAGCATAAAATAACAATAAGGCAACATAAATCCCCAATAAGAGTGTATCCAAAGCCATAGCCCAAGAAAAGAGAATCCAAGCAATACATCTACTCTCTTCAAGATGGAAATGGTCCGAACTAAGCTAGAGTATTCCCTCCCTGTGGCCCTGGGTGGGTGGGGGGGGGGGGGAATGGAAGAAAAGAAGACGAAAAAAAACGGGTCAGACATATGCCTGGTAAGTCCAGTGATTTTTCAGCATGTAAACATGGAAAAAGGATCATGACATTAATAAACTGAAAATAGGACAATACCAGAATAACAAGATAACATAAGACAAGATAAGGCAGGATAAACTGGATATACATCGCACTCATTTCTATTTCTCTGCACCTACTATCGAATGTTTCAACTATGTGTTCATAACAAAGTGATCCCTTTATCGATCGGCTTCTATTCGCATGCATTCAATACTTGTGTCATTCGGCCCCGCTTGATTGTAGATACCTGTGTTGGTCCCACCATGGGGTGTATCAAATCCTATGGTGGCAACCAGACACAATTCAAGATGCACAGTGTATAACTACTGATGCCCAGTGCTTGCCAGTTCCCACTTCGGAGTACGTGCACGCCCATACTCCGTCGGAACCTACACTGACGCACCACCCGCCGTTGTTTTGACCGCTTATAATCATCCCGGTAATCGTGCCCCACCCTACCTAGTTCAGGGTACCATGATACATATATGTGGGTTACTGATGAAATGGATCCCCGTTACTAGGGTTTCCTAATCAACATGTTAAAATGGTTAAGTGTTCTCAAATTAACCTAACCCCACCCATCAGTTTAATCAACATGATATATTGGTTAAGTGTTGTCTTATTTAACTTAACCCTACCAATCTTAGCCTGCCTATTCCTTAGCTTTAATTCATTCATTAAAGCACCAACCTCTCACATTAGATTTATACTGCTGCGGTCGCTGGATGTGCCGCTCGGTTCCGAGCAGCCTTATACCGCAATTCAAACTAACCTCGGGTTTTTGGGCTTAATGCGCTAACCTCTCACATTAGATCTATATTGTTACAGTCGCTAGATGTGCCGGGCAGTTCTGGCCAGTCTTTCACTGTAACTCAATCTAACCTCGGGTTAGGCATATTCGTCTTTTACTTAATTTACATATTTACCCTTCATGTTTATATGGAAATTATCAGCAATTGTTTTCATTCAAGTCATGCCCCATTTTCCCTCTAAATCATGTTCATAACTCCTAGGTATACAAATTATACCATTTCATGCTACTAATCATTTACATGATTATGAGCCAAACATGCCAAACATGTAACGACCCATGTTTTTGGTAGTCAAATATTTAATCTAATTTATTATTTTAATTATTTTATTTGGGATTTTAAATGGATTTAAAATATGTATATTCGTTTATATAGTGAAATTTTAACGTTAATTTATTTATAATATATAACGAGCTAGAAATGGCACGGCAGTTCGTAATATTGAATTTTGAACTTCAATTGAGAATACAGGATTCGACATAAGTCGGATTTATGTGAAACAAGAAACATTGGAACCGTATTGACGATAATTTTCATATGAAAGAGAAAAATTCAGATTTCATGTTATAATTTGTTATTTATGGCCAAATCAAAATTTGAAATAATCGCTATGGAAATCGTTATTAAAATATAGGCCTTTAAAATGGTCGTTTTGCAAACGGACTCAGATTTCGACGAAATCAGTTTCATTGGAACCGTATCGTTAAATTATTGCATGGTGTTAAATGGCATGGCAAACCGATATCGTATGTGATCACGGCAGCCGAAAAACGTTCAGTTATTTTCTATAGCGCGTAATTAAATTTATTTAATTTAATAAAGAGGTTTTTGAGTGTAACTTGAGCAGACGATCGAATTAGGCCACGAAAACAGTCCCGTTGAGTTCGTATCGTCGATTAGAGTCAGGATAAGTATATAGTTTGTTATTTTTAGAGACCGGCAAATTTGGTGTTCAGAATGGCATTCCGGTGCGCAAAAAAAATAGCCTACTGGGGAAACAGTCTCAGAATACGACGAAACTGGTGCCGTTGGGTTCGTATCAACAAATTATTGTAGGATTTCAAAGTTTTAAGTTGATTTGATTTATCTAGTGACCATGGAAAAATTAAACGCGTGTTTATTTCTGTTTCTATAAAGGAATTTTTTTCAAACAATATCGGATTTCGACGAAACTTGTCCCATTGGGTTCGGAATATCTTTTTACACTAAGATTGGCTTTTTTTATCAGAAGACCGAAATCATTTGTGGTGGTTTTTATCAACTACTTTACGATGAAGTTTCATTGAAAATAGAATAATATTTAAAACCAATCCACCCATACAATAAATACACTAAACCCTTATTTTTGGTCACAACCAGAAATGCGCCGCTACTCCATCAAATGAACTACCATGAGCTTCCACACTTTCTTCCTAAAATTAAAACGATCTCTTCATCAAATCGACATGCTCCAAACAATTAAACTTTCAGCTCACTGGGATTTATCGTATTAACGGTGGTGATCAACTTACGGTCAACGTGGTGGCCAGGGCAGCAACTGAAAGTGCTGGCGGTTATAGGCTTCTAGATGGAAAACGGTGGAGTCATGCTGGACTACACTTGTAGATTTTATAAAAATAATAATTTTATATTGTGGAGATTTATTAGTTGAGTTGTTTATGTATTCTGGTCGATCAGTTTGATCCACTGTATCGATAGGGGTTTCTAAACACTCAAGTATGATAAACCGACACAGTATGTTTTGAAAGAGGGTAAATGAAATAATTTTACCCAAATTATATTTTAATATAAAAGAATGATTGAATATTATAGTAGATTGGATGTGTTGGTTGATTACAATTGAAATGGTAATATAAATAACCAATTAGAATTCGTATAATATAAAAGAAGATTTATTAAATCTGAAATTAAAATCAGAATTAGAATTAAAATTCCTAAAAGTGGGAAAGGAATTTGCAAATGAACTTGGATTGAATATATGAGAATTTTAAAATCCTGGGAGATTTTAGTTTGTTTTACGAGCATCGTGTTTGGTATTTTGAAATAGATTTCAAAATGAAAATGTTTAAATATGGTTTTGATAAGTGATATAGTATTGTACTCACTTTGATAGCTGGGAAATAACTCTGATGATGCTGGCCACATCATCAGTGTTCATTTTCGAGTTTTAAGTGATGGAATACTACCAAAGATTTTGTTTTGAATTGCTTTGAGAAAAACAAGTTGTTTTGAATCCTGAAAAGGAATATTTGATTTTTGAAAGAGCTGAACTGTTTAAAAACTCCCACAGAGATTGTTTGAACAAAAACAAAATTAAATAGAAGTTTGTGAAAAATATGAATTGAATTGAAACCAATTAACTAGAAATTTAATCGAGATATAATATATGGAGTAAAATCATATTTTGAATTGTGAGACAGGAATCTGAAATGGTATTGGAGTGGTAAGTTAAGGGTTGGAATTGATAATGGATGGAAATTGATTTAAGAATGGGATTTGGCTTGGACGTGTGAAGGATTTGGTTTTGAGGAAAAAATTGGAATTTTGTTTGGGAATGCATTTGTATATGCTGACAGGGTGGCATATGGAAAGGATATAATGATATGCCCGACAAAAAGGTACACGTTTATTTTTATATGGGTTTGGTGATTTATGAGCCTATTTGGCAAGCCGCTTGGCTGTTTTATTTTCTTTTGGATTGGAAAAGGCCTAGAAAGGCGAGTTGTAGTTGTACCGATTGAGCCGTACAAAGGATGTGCTGGCGAAATTTTTC
This sequence comes from Allium sativum, assembly GCA_030737875.1. Taxonomy (NCBI): domain Eukaryota; kingdom Viridiplantae; phylum Streptophyta; class Magnoliopsida; order Asparagales; family Amaryllidaceae; genus Allium; species Allium sativum. The sequence goes on from CM060921.1 coordinate 558,895,990, forward strand.
GGAAATTTTAGGTGTTAGAAAATTTTCGTTAGTAGGAATAAATTAATATTTTAATTGAAATAAATTAGTGCAGTGGAAACTGAAGTTAAGAAGTAAACGAATAAATTTTTAACCTAGATAATAGGGTTTGTTTTCCACCTTAGCAATTTCGAGGATGAAATTATTTTAAGGGGGAAAGAATGTAACGACCCATGATTTTGGAAGTCAAATATTTAATCTAGTTTATTATTTTAAATATTTTATTTGGGATTTTAAATGGATTTAAGATATATATTCATTTATATAGTGAAATTTTAACGTTAATTTATTTATAATATATAACGAGCTCGAAATGGCGCGGCAGTTCGTAATATTGAATTTTGAACTTCAACTGAGAATACAGGAATCGATATAAGTCGGATTTCTGTGAAACAAGAAACGTTGGAACCGTATTGACGATAATTTTCATATGAAAGAGAAAAATTCATATTTCGTGTTATAGTTTGTTATTTATGGCCAAATAAAAATTTGAAATAATCGCTATGGAAATCGTTATTAAAATATAAGCCTTTCAAATGGTCGTTTTGCAAACGGACTCAGATTTTGACGAAATCAGTTTCATTGGAACCGTATCGTTAAATTATTGCACGGTGTTAAATGGCGTGGCAAACCGATATCGTATGTGATCACGGCAGCCGAAAACGTTCAGTTATTTTCTATAGCGTATAATTAAATTTATTTAATAAAGAGGTTTCTGAGTGTAACTTGAGCAGACGATCGAATTAGGCCACGAAACCAGTCCCGTTGAGTTCGTATTGTCGATTAGAGTCAGGATAGGTATATAATTTGTTATTTTTAGAGACAGGCAAATTTGGTATTCAGAATGGCATTGCGGTGCGCAAAAAAATAGCCTACCGGGGAAATAGTCTCAGAATGCGACGAAACAGGTGTCGTTGGGTTTGTATCACAAATTATTGTAAAATTTCAAAGTTTCAAGTTGATTTGATTTATCTAGTGACCGTGGAAAAATTAAACGCGTTTTTATTTCTGGTTTTATAAAGGAGTTTTTTTCAAACGATATCAGATTTCGATGAAACTTGTCCCATTGGGTCCGGAATATCTTTTTACACTAAGATTAGCTTTTTAATCATAAGACCGAAATCATTTGTGGTGGTTTTTATCAACTACTTTACGGCGAAGTTTCATTGAAAATAAAACAATATTTAAAACTAATCCACCCATACAATAAATACACTAAACCCTTATTTTTGGTCACAACCAAAAATGCGCCTCCACTCATCAAGTGAACTACCGTGAGCTTCCACACTTTCTTCCTAAAATTAAAACGTTCTCTTCATCAAATCAAAATGCTCCTAACATTTAAACCTTCAGCTCACTGGGATTTATCGTATTAACGGTTGTGATCAACTTACGGTCAACGTGGTGGCCAGGGAAGCAACTGAAAGTGCTGGCGGTTGTAGGCTTCTAGATGGCAAACAATGGAGTCATGCTGGATGACACTTGGAGCGGAGTGTAACAACCCGAATTTTAATAACATGTTAAAACTAGAAATCAGGGTATAATTAAATTTTAAAATAAGAATCAAGGGAAACGGGTTACGCCATTGCATTCGTCTCAGAATTCTGCTTGAAATAGAGTTCGAATTTGTGTAAAACGGACACAGTACGAAGAAGATATGGATGAACGAAGTTAGGCAGAAAAACCAGAAACCGGCCAGAATGCACAGGCGCACTTGGGAAGTGCGCCAGAACAAAATTGCACTAGCGCACTTGGGAAGTGTGCCCATGCAATTTTGCATTGGCGCACTTGGCAGGTGCGCCCAGGACGAGCAGAAAAGCTGCTGGTCGGCCTGTTTTGACCCAAAACTCATTTTTGAAGCCTGAGACGTGTTTTGATGGTCCGGATTGATTCTAGGGTTAATCTAAGGGCCTAAACTAGTTTCTACCCCTATAAATATAGCCTTAGACCTAACCTAATTCATATCAGATCATTCTTACACCATTATGCTGCTAAAATACCTCTTGAACCATAATCGCCGTCTCCAAATCAAAGTACAAACATTCAAACTCAAATCAATTCAAAGAACAAAGCTTCTACAATGATTCGACAACGCCGTGACATTTTTACAACAAATTCAGCTCTTAATTCATTTGCCATGCTCTGTAAGTTCTAGTTATTTTTAGATTTAAACATTTAAATTACAATATGGACATGGAATAAAGTGGAATTGGATTTAAGTATGTTTATTGATTCAGATCTATTTCAATTGCTTCTTGAATCTTGAGTTTTGGGACTTTTCTATGTTCATTCTCATGTCAAGCTTATGATCTATTTTAAAGACCCGCAACCTCCCCGTAAAGGAAAGCGTCGGATAGTTCGAGAACAAACCACAGCAGAACGCATACAGAAAGAACGTTTCATTGTATATTACAACAATGCATCAGATTACAAGAATATACAGAGTATAAATGAATATTACACAGAAATATCAGAGATTTAAATTACATTTAAATACATAGCAGCGGAAAATAATACAATACACAACTAGAATGAGATATACGGATACAAAGCTTTCCGGATATCGTTCCAGCTGTAAACCAGGATCCTGTGAATATAAATCTGCAAAACCAAAACTACTAGCTGCCCGTGTCGAAAATAGGGGCACCCAGAGTTTAGGTTAAAACAATAAACTCCAGGTCAGTCATGTGACTGGTGTGAGAACTAAAACAGTTATTAATCTTTATTTCAAATCATTAGGTAAATCAAGGGACCACGCCGTATAACACGGAACGGGTTTCCTCCCAAGAATACCAGTGCATAAAACCAACAGCGCAATGCTAAATAAAGAAAAATGAAGCTGTTATAAGACCCAGGTCCCATCACACAATGCAACGCAGTCGAGGATAGGGTTTTCCCTTATAACAGCCAAAGAATGCTTGATACGTTTAAAACAAATCATTTGATACTATTATAAGTGCATAGTATATAAAACACTTCAAATCATAAGTATCAATCATAGGCGGCATGAGCGCCCCATCCCACTATGTCGCCATATATAGGATATACAATCAAAACCGCAAAGTCTCGTATTTGGAAATTGGGTTTCCATCTATGAACCGAGGCAAAAGATAGTCCTCAACCGATTCGAGACAATCTAGCCCATGTCTCAGGCAAGCGCGCAGGCAAGCCTTGGATCGTCAGGGCCGGTCCACACGGAGTGGATTATTATGCCTGAACAATACGTCTCCCCACCCTATGGGGTGTAAGTCTGGTCCGTCAGCCGACCAGAATGCATTCGGCCGAAACCGATATAACCGAGGCGCCTCGCAACAGCAACAACCACATAAGTCAAACTCGTCAGGGCGTGTAAAACCACTGACGCCACTTCTAGCTAGAAAGAAACGCATGCCCTCCCTGAGGTCCGTCTCCCGTTTTTGGTTCATACCGGGTGTGAAACACGCGAGGTAAACGTTACACAAAGCTACGCCACAAAGGCCGTGCTTTGATCATCACCACAAGGACTTTGCTTTTCAACAGAAGCCTCGATCATTTGCATCTTAGCATGCCACACAGGCAAGCCATCCTATGCAACCGATATCAGTCACACAGAATGAAATCCGATGTCAGACACACAGTCCATTTACAAGTCCGTTCTGGGTCTGAACGAAACCGGAGGCACCTAGTACCCCGCATATCCATCGATCTCCAAGTACGTCTGGACGATCACTAACTGTTTCCATCTTCTTGGGTGTACAGCCCAATCAAGATCATCAGTTATCACCCAAACGACGTGAAGACTTCCGGTCTTCGACCATCGTCTTCATCTTCGACTTATCGTCGTATCAGTTATTCAGAATGGGATAAACCCGGTCTTTCCGAATAACTCGCGTATATATTATAAAAGTGTTACACAAACACAACATACGCCTCATTCCAATTCATTAGTCACTAACCGTAAATTAATCAAGAGAATAATTCCCCAAATATTAACCCCGAAGGCCGAAACCAACATCAGATCAATATCCAGAAAACCATTCTGCTTGGCTAACCGCCAGTTAGTTTCTAAATTTCACATTCAAATCTAATTAAAGATTTAACTATCGCCTGGAGCAAAACTGGTGATACTCCATTCTCGATCTTTTCAATCTAATTAAAGATTCATTAAAACTCCACTTAGTTTTAATCTGTGACTGGGTTAAAGAATCAGTGTCATTTAAAACACGGTTCACGATAAACCCAAAGTCACATCCCATTAATTATCGGGTTAAAGAACAAGTGTTATTTAAAACACTGTTCACGATAAACCCAAAAATCAATATCAATTCAATTCCAATTAAATATCATTTAATTGGTACACTTCATTAAATCTAAATAAAAAGATTTAATCTTTTCTCAACTGGGTTCAAGAACAGTGTTAGTGAAGACACCATTCACGACAAACCCAAATCACATTCGATATTCAATACAAGGCTCTGAATAGAAACTATATCGGCCTATATTCAATATCAAATTCTACGATTAACAAATGTCGTATTGGAAATAACGATATACATATATATCTTTCAAATTTCCATAACAACACCTGTAATATCACGAATTCCAACATCGAAATATTCCGAAGACAATTTCGATTCAAATCCACTCCAATGCAATCATTGGAAATTTTGGTTATTTTCAAAACCATTTCAAATTCAATTTATTTATTTAAAAATAAATAGAATTATAATTCTAGTTCAAAACTAGTTCATTTCGATAAAAATCTATTTTTATCTTTTCAAATATGGAGTTTTTCATCCCAAACTTTCACAAATCATTTCTTATGATTTTACACAAATTATTACTATTTTTAATAATTTTATCAAGGCCCGTACGGTCGATTTCCATTAACGGCCATCGAACTGCACTTACAGCGACCTTTTTCGAATTTGATTTGGACGTATCTCCAAATCCAACCGTTAGATTTCAAATTTCTAACATTCATTAGAAAGCTCTTTTCGATACGAACCAACGGTTCGGTTTTAGGAGAATCCGACGGTCGGATCTCCCGTAATGTCCGTTTGAAACAAATGATCGAAATTCGCGAACTGCCGCAGCGCGGCGCGTTCTATTCAGGCCATTATATTATATATATAATATATATAATATATATTTCGTCGATTACTATTTAAAACGAATTATATAAATGGTTTTAAATTCGTTTCAAAAGCAATTTCAACTTCCTTTTCAATTCAAATCAAAATTGAATTCTTCTTTATAAATTCGTTTCAAAATTCATTTCTATTCAATTCAAATTTCAATTCAATTTGAATTCATTTCAATTCGCTTTCAATTCCATTTGAATTCGTTTTCAATTCAATTCATTTCGAAATCGTTTTAAAATTCAATTCATTTCGAAATCGTTTTCAATTCAATTCATTTCGAAATCGTTTTCAATTCAATTCATTTCGAAATCGTTTTCAATTCAATTCATTTCGAAATCGTTTTCAATTCAATTTATTTCGAAATCGCTTTCAATTCAATTTGAATTCGTTTTCAATTCATTTCGAAATCGTTTTCAATTCAATTTATTTCGAAATCGTTTTCAATTCAATTCATTTCGAAATCGTTTTCAATTCAATTTATTTCGAAATCGTTTTCAATTCAATTCATTTCGAAATCGTTTTCAATTCAATTTATTTCGAAATCGTTTTCAATTCAATTCATTTCGAAATCGTTTTCAATTCAATTCATTTCGAAATCGTTTTCAATTCAATTCATTTCGAAATCGTTTTCAATTCAATTCATTTCGAAATCGTTTTCAATTCAATTCATTTCGAAATCGTTTTCAATTCAATTCATTTCGAAATCGTTTTCAATTCAATTCATTTCGAAATCGTTTTCAATTCAATTCATTTCGAAATCGTTTTCAATTCAATTCATTTCGAAATCGTTTTCAATTCAATTCATTTCAAAATATTCGATTTCGAAATCACGTTTCAATATTCATTTTAAAATGAATAAAATCGATATAAATATCGTTCACGTCAAAATGGCGTCAATCTAATCCTCACGGCTTCACATATTTCTATTTTCAAATATTCTATTTCAAATATTTCTATTTCAAATATTTCTATTTCAAATATTTCTATTTCAAATATTTCTATTTCAAATATTTCTATTTCAAATATTTCTATTTCAAATATTTCTATTTTTCTCGAAACTGGAATGAGGCCCAATCAATTACCATATAATGTTAATTATATGGATTTTCTACAACACATGTATATATCAACAACGATGAATAATCAACCATCAACCAAAGTGCACTACACTGTATAAGCATCAAATATAGACATTTAACGCTTATAGCAGCTTGTCAATCAATCGATCGACATATTTAATAAATCAGGATGAGTGAACTTCAAATTTCATCCTAACACCCGTGTGGGGTTTCAAACAATCAAACACATATTTTATTTGTGCAGTTAGGCGATGTGTAAAATTTATCGACCCAATCAACGTCATTCAAATAGGTGTACATAAACAAACCGTCTGGTTTGTAAATGAATATTTATTTATTCACATTCACGTTAAAAATTATATTTTTAACGATAACACATTTTATTTTAACATATGAATTTATATTCAGTTCATTCGTTAAATAAAATGCTAATTTTATTTTTCTAACTTATTTTAGAAAATTTCGGCGGCATAACGGCACGATACTAGAAACGGGACAAGGCCTAGCCTTATCCCCGGTCTAGTGAAGGCCCACGCCATTCACACATCAATCAAATCAATTCGTTATGCAAACCACAAACTTTGGAGTAAGGGTCTAACCTAGTCTTACTCCTTCGCCTTATAACGGCGCACGTCTAATCCTAACCAATTTATCGATTCGATTTTTCACACCACAAACCACATTCAAACCAATATCACAATCAATCACCAAACAGTCAAACAAACAAGTCCATGGTCTGTGGACGGGTGTCGGGTGCTACTAAGCACCGTCTGCATCCTAGTATATATATAACTAGAAAAATAAATTGAAAGGTGAGAAATTCTCACTGATAGCTATCCTAGCTCCACGGCTCTTCATTTGGAGAAGTCTTCGTCGTTTCGCCTTTTTGTCACCTTCGTTGCTGCTTTCACTACATATGTAAAAATCGAATTTTTACTTTGTTATTCAATATATAAAAATCACATTTTTTTAGTTCAAAGTTCAATATATAAAAATCGAATTTTTATTTCTAAGTTCAATATATAAAAATCGAATTTTTATTTCTAAGTTCAATATATAAAAATCGAATTTTTATTTCAAAGTTCAATATATAAAAATCGAATTTTTATTTCTAAGTTCAATATATAAAAATCGAATTTTTATTTCAAAGTTCAATATATAAAAATCGAATTTTTTTAGTTCAAAGTTCAATATATAAAAATCGAATTTTTATTTCTAAGTTCAATATATAAAAATCGAATTTTTATTTCAAAGTTCAATATATAAAAATCGAATTTTTATTTCTAAGTTCAATATATAAAAATCGAATTTTTATTTCAAAGTTCAATATATAAAAATCGAATTTTTTAGACTTCTCGCTTATATAAAAATTATATTTTATATGAACAAAGATCATATTTTCCTCCAACTAAAAATCAAAGCTTTACAGTGTTAAAAATTCTACCTTTTCTACTGTAAAAATCCCATCTTTACAATTTTAATAAATATATAAAAATCGCAACTTACATACATTAAAAATTAGGTCTTTTATAATTTAAAAATCCTGTCTTTTATATATGATAAAAATAAAATCTTTAATGCATTAAAAATATAATCTTTCTAAGTTAGAACTAAATTCACTTCTACGCTAATATATATATTTTCCTAAAAATAATAATTTAGTTTTCCCATAACTAAAATTTCAGTTTTCAATTACTTTTATAAAAATCAGTTTTAAATTACTTTTAAAATTCAGTTTTCAATTACCTTTAAAATTCAGTTTTCAATTACTTTTATAAAAATCGGTTTTAAATTACTTTTAAAATTCAGTTTTCATTTACTTTTAAAATTCAGTTTTCAATTACTTTTATAAAAATCGGTTTTAAATTACTTTTAAAATTCAGTTTTCATTTACTTTTAAAATTCAGTTTTCAATTACTTTTATAAAAATCGGTTTTAAATTACTTTTAAAATTCAGTTTTCATTTACTTTTAAAATTCAGTTTTAAAAATTCTAAAAAGAAAATCAGTTTTAAACTAATTAAATTTTCAGTTTTAAACTAACTAAATTTTCAGTTTTTAAATCTTCTCAAAATCAGTTTCTAATACATAAAAATCGAAATTTTTCAGAAGTAAAATAAAAAAAATAAAATAAAAATAAAAACGACTTACTTTATGCTGCGAAGAAAGGGGGGCGAGGGGTCGGCGGCAGGAGTTCGTCGTGGAGGAGCTGGCCTCGAGGAGGGGCTCGCGATTTGTTCCTCGACGCGGCGCGTTCTGGGGTTCCATGCGAGGGAGGAGGAGAAGCAGTGGGAAGGAGGAGGCTGAACGGAGGGCGGCGTCGCGAGGGTTCGTCGGCGGTGGCTCTGAGGTAAGGCGGCGGCTTCGGTTTAGGTTAGGTTTCTTTTTTTTTTTTTTTTTTTTCCTCTTTTTTTTTTATTTCGTTCTGAAGAATGAATCGGGGGGGGGGGGGGGGGCAATGAAGAAGAAAAGGGAGGGAATATTTTTTTTTTTTTTTATTATTTAATTATTTAATTTTGCAAACGGGTTGACTTTTACATACGACCTCGAAACGAGGCCCACCGCCTGTCGCCCATAGCGTTTTACCCCCATTCCGAACACAATGGGATATGTATCGTAAGCTGGTTTGATCGTTACAATCAGTTTCTGTTGAATTTTCATTTAAATCCTTATTTTGAATTTTAAACGTACATTTCAAATTACCGGGGCCACATACTAACTCGAAAAATTCCAGAAAAATATTTTCTAGCTTCATATTGACGATACGGTCCGAACAAAACTAGTTTCGTCGAATTCTGAGACCGTATGAAAAATGGCCAATTTCCAGTCGATTAAAATCAACTGAAATGGTCAAACGCATTTTCCTTTGCCACGCTCACATATTGATTCTAAAAATTATGAAATTTGAAACCTAGCAATAGTTTAACATCACGGACCCAACAAAACTGGTTTCGTCGAAATCCGAGGTCGTTTGCAAAATTGCTATTTTTAAGGGCCTTATATATATAAAAATATATATAAATTCCACAGCGACTATTTCTAATTTTCAACTGGACATATCTTATCATTTCTAAGATGAAATCTCAGTTTGTTAACTTCGTTACAAAGATATAGTTATACAGATTCAAATATTTCTTGTTTCGTTCAATTCTGACTTATATTGAATTCTGTATATTCATTTGAAATTAGAAATCGAATTTTCGAACTACCGCGCCATTTTCAATTCCTTTTATAATTATATATAATTATAATATATTCTAACGACGACGTATATAATATATACGTCGAATTATATTCAAACTAAATTTCTCGTCGATATTGTTTAAAATAATCTATTTTAAATATTCAAAATTCGCTAAAATTGCCAAAATAAAATTTTTAAACTGGCCCAGATTTTCGGGTTGTTACAATCTCCCCCACTTAAAACTTTTCGTCCCCGAAAAGGAACAAAGTCGAAAGTGGTTTGATTATTCAGCTCTACGTTCGATCTGGTTTCCATTCTCCAACTCTTTAGTTTCTGAGAATTTCCAAAATTTCAAAAATTTGGCTAACACCCTAAATTTTTGAAAAATTTCGCCATAACCTCCCCTGCACCGGGAGCATCGGGGAATTTCAAATAGCTTCCCCGGTCCTTCAGATCTCAAAAAGAAAAAGAAAAAGCCAAGCGGCTAGCCAATAGGCTCACAAAATCATCATCACCCAAACAAAACAGTAAATTATGTAGTAAACATGTACCTATTTGTCGGGCAAACAAATTTTATTCTTCGGCTCTAGCCTCCTTGCTATGACCTGTTCAATGATATATATGTATATGCAAGCAGATGCGACCAATTTTCAATATCGTTCAATATTTGATATAATTAGGCTAAACGGTTCAAAATTATCAAACAATTAAACAAACAACACAAACATCAATCAATTAGTGAATTTAACGTTTCAAATTCATAATTTTGATACATATACAAAAATCAAATTTTTGATGCCAAATCACAACGATAAGCCCTATCTATTTTAGATTTGGTTCTCACACCAGCCTAATGGAAATATATAGAAAATCGCACCTTCGAAACTCGAACATAAATTCGGATGATGATCGATCAATCATCAGAACCATCTCCGGGTGTCTAGAATGTGATTCTATATCTATCCAATATATTAAAATTTCGAATATACGTTCATGACGCGTATATACAAAACCATTATATATTAGATTGTCCATATTCATACAAATAAATAATCAAATACGGATAATTGATTTAGATTTTCAAAACTAAACTTTGTTTTCATTTTAAAAATATACTCTTCACACTCGTTCTAGGATACTACTGATCCCATCTCTAACGAGTCATTCCCATTGGATATTACTAATCCAATATCTGATGAATTCTTTCGTATGATTCCAATGTGCCTTGTTCTCTAGCTTTGTAAACCAAAGCTCTGATACCAAATGTAAAGACCCGCAACCTCCCCGTAAAGGAAAGCGTCGGATAGTTCGAGAACAAACCACAGCAGAACGCATACAGAAGAACGTTTCATTGTATATTACAACAATGCATCAGATTACAAGAATATACAGAGTATAAATGAATATTACACAGAAATATCAGAGATTTAAATTACATTTAAATACATAGCAGCGGAAAATAATACAATACACAACTAGAATGAGATATACGGATACAAAGCTTTCCGGATATCGTTCCAGCTGTAAACCAGGATCCTGTGAATATAAATCTGCAAAACCAAAACTACTAGCTGCCCGTGTCGAAAATAGGGGCACCCAGAGTTTAGGTTAAAACAATAAACTCCAGGTCAGTCATGTGACTGGTGTGAGAACTAAAACAGTTATTAATCTTTATTTCAAATCATTAGGTAAATCAAGGGACCACGCCGTATAACACGGAACGGGTTTCCTCCCAAGAATACCAGTGCATAAAACCAACAGCGCAATGCTAAATAAAGAAAAATGAAGCTGTTATAAGACCCAGGTCCCATCACACAATGCAACGCAGTCGAGGATAGGGTTTTCCCTTATAACAGCCAAAGAATGCTTGATACGTTTAAAACAAATCATTTGATACTATTATAAGTGCATAGTATATAAAACACTTCAAATCATAAGTATCAATCATAGGCGGCATGAGCGCCCCATCCCACTATGTCGCCATATATAGGATATACAATCAAAACCGCAAAGTCTCGTATTTGGAAATTGGGTTTCCATCTATGAACCGAGGCAAAAGATAGTCCTCAACCGATTCGAGACAATCTAGCCCATGTCTCAGGCAAGCGCGCAGGCAAGCCTTGGATCGTCAGGGCCGGTCCACACGGAGTGGATTATTATGCCTGAACAATACGTCTCCCCACCCTATGGGGTGTAAGTCTGGTCCGTCAGCCGACCAGAATGCATTCGGCCGAAACCGATATAACCGAGGCGCCTCGCAACAGCAACAACCACATAAGTCAAACTCGTCAGGGCGTGTAAAACCACTGACGCCACTTCTAGCTAGAAAGAAACGCATGCCCTCCCTGAGGTCCGTCTCCCGTTTTTGGTTCATACCGGGTGTGAAACACGCGAGGTAAACGTTACACAAAGCTACGCCACAAAGGCCGTGCTTTGATCATCACCACAAGACTTTGCTTTTCAACAGAAGCCTCGATCATTTGCATCTTAGCATGCCACACAGGCAAGCCATCCTATGCAACCGATATCAGTCACACAGAATGAAATCCGATGTCAGACACACAGTCCATTTACAAGTCCGTTCTGGGTCTGAACGAAACCGGAGGCACCTAGTACCCCGCATATCCATCGATCTCCAAGTACGTCTGGACGATCACTAACTGTTTCCATCTTCTTGGGTGTACAGCCCAATCAAGATCATCAGTTATCACCCAAACGACGTGAAGACTTCCGGTCTTCGACCATCGTCTTCATCTTCGACTTATCGTCGTATCAGTTATTCAGAATGGGATAAACCCGGTCTTTCCGAATAACTCGCGTATATATTATAAAAGTGTTACACAAACACAACATACGCCTCATTCCAATTCATTAGTCACTAACCGTAAATTAATCAAGAGAATAATTCCCCAAATATTAACCCCGAAGGCCGAAACCAACATCAGATCAATATCCAGAAAACCATTCTGCTTGGCTAACCGCCAGTTAGTTTCTAAATTTCACATTCAAATCTAATTAAAGATTTAACTATCGCCTGGAGCAAAACTGGTGATACTCCATTCTCGATCTTTTCAATCTAATTAAAGATTCATTAAAACTCCACTTAGTTTTAATCTGTGACTGGGTTAAAGAATCAGTGTCATTTAAAACACGGTTCACGATAAACCCAAAGTCACATCCCATTAATTATCGGGTTAAAGAACAAGTGTTATTTAAAACACTGTTCACGATAAACCCAAAAATCAATATCAATTCAATTCCAATTAAATATCATTTAATTGGTACACTTCATTAAATCTAAATAAAAAGATTTAATCTTTTCTCAACTGGGTTCAAGAACAGTGTTAGTGAAGACACCATTCACGACAAACCCAAATCACATTCGATATTCAATACAAGGCTCTGAATAGAAACTATATCGGCCTATATTCAATATCAAATTCTACGATTAACAAATGTCGTATTGGAAATAACGATATACATATATATCTTTCAAATTTCCATAACAACACCTGTAATATCACGAATTCCAACATCGAAATATTCCGAAGACAATTTCGATTCAAATCCACTCCAATGCAATCATTGGAAATTTTGGTTATTTTCAAAACCATTTCAAATTCAATTTATTTATTTAAAAATAAATAGAATTATAATTCTAGTTCAAAACTAGTTCATTTCGATAAAAATCTATTTTTATCTTTTCAAATATGGAGTTTTTCATCCCAAACTTTCACAAATCATTTCTTATGATTTTACACAAATTATTACTATTTTTAATAATTTTATCAAGGCCCGTACGGTCGATTTCCATTAACGGCCATCGAACTGCACTTACAGCGACCTTTTTCGAATTTGATTTGGACGTATCTCCAAATCCAACCGTTAGATTTCAAATTTCTAACATTCATTAGAAAGCTCTTTTCGATACGAACCCAACGGTTCCGGTTTTAGGAGAATCCGACGGTCGGATCTCCCGTAATGTCCGTTTGAAACAAATGATCGAAATTCGCGAACTGCCGCAGCGCGGCGCGTTCTATTCAGGCCATTATATTATATATATAATATATATAATATATATTTCGTCGATTACTATTTAAAACGAATTATATAAATGGTTTTAAATTCGTTTCAAAAGCAATTTCAACTTCCTTTTCAATTCAAATCAAAATTGAATTCTTCTTTATAAATTCGTTTCAAAATTCATTTCTATTCAATTCAAATTTCAATTCAATTTGAATTCATTTCAATTCGCTTTCAATTCCATTTGAATTCGTTTTCAATTCAATTCATTTCGAAATCGTTTTAAAATTCAATTCATTTCGAAATCGTTTTCAATTCAATTCATTTCGAAATCGTTTTCAATTCAATTCATTTCGAAATCGTTTTCAATTCAATTCATTTCGAAATCGTTTTCAATTCAATTTATTTCGAAATCGCTTTCAATTCAATTTGAATTCGTTTTCAATTCATTTCGAAATCGTTTTCAATTCAATTTATTTCGAAATCGTTTTCAATTCAATTCATTTCGAAATCGTTTTCAATTCAATTTATTTCGAAATCGTTTTCAATTCAATTCATTTCGAAATCGTTTTCAATTCAATTTATTTCGAAATCGTTTTCAATTCAATTCATTTCGAAATCGTTTTCAATTCAATTCATTTCGAAATCGTTTTCAATTCAATTCATTTCGAAATCGTTTTCAATTCAATTCATTTCGAAATCGTTTTCAATTCAATTCATTTCGAAATCGTTTTCAATTCAATTCATTTCGAAATCGTTTTCAATTCAATTCATTTCGAAATCGTTTTCAATTCAATTCATTTCGAAATCGTTTTCAATTCAATTCATTTCGAAATCGTTTTCAATTCAATTCATTTCAAAATATTCGATTTCGAAATCACGTTTCAATATTCATTTTAAAATGAATAAAATCGATATAAATATCGTTCACGTCAAAATGGCGTCAATCTAATCCTCACGGCTTCACATATTTCTATTTTCAAATATTCTATTTCAAATATTTCTATTTCAAATATTTCTATTTCAAATATTTCTATTTCAAATATTTCTATTTCAAATATTTCTATTTCAAATATTTCTATTTCAAATATTTCTATTTTTCTCGAAACTGGAATGAGGCCCAATCAATTACCATATAATGTTAATTATATGGATTTTCTACAACACATGTATATATCAACAACGATGAATAATCAACCATCAACCAAAGTGCACTACACTGTATAAGCATCAAATATAGACATTTAACGCTTATAGCAGCTTGTCAATCAATCGATCGACATATTTAATAAATCAGGATGAGTGAACTTCAAATTTCATCCTAACACCCGTGTGGGGTTTCAAACAATCAAACACATATTTTATTTGTGCAGTTAGGCGATGTGTAAAATTTATCGACCCAATCAACGTCATTCAAATAGGTGTACATAAACAAACCGTCTGGTTTGTAAATGAATATTTATTTATTCACATTCACGTTAAAAATTATATTTTTAACGATAACACATTTTATTTTAACATATGAATTTATATTCAGTTCATTCGTTAAATAAAATGCTAATTTTATTTTTCTAACTTATTTTAGAAAATTTCGGCGGCATAACGGCACGATACTAGAAACGGGACAAGGCCTAGCCTTATCCCCGGTCTAGTGAAGGCCCACGCCATTCACACATCAATCAAATCAATTCGTTATGCAAACCACAAACTTTGGAGTAAGGGTCTAACCTAGTCTTACTCCTTCGCCTTATAACGGCGCACGTCTAATCCTAACCAATTTATCGATTCGATTTTTCACACCACAAACCACATTCAAACCAATATCACAATCAATCACCAAACAGTCAAACAAACAAGTCCATGGTCTGTGGACGGGTGTCGGGTGCTACTAAGCACCGTCTGCATCCTAGTATATATATAACTAGAAAAATAAATTGAAAGGTGAGAAATTCTCACTGATAGCTATCCTAGCTCCACGGCTCTTCATTTGGAGAAGTCTTCGTCGTTTCGCCTTTTTGTCACCTTCGTTGCTGCTTTCACTACATATGTAAAAATCGAATTTTTACTTTGTTATTCAATATATAAAAATCACATTTTTTTAGTTCAAAGTTCAATATATAAAAATCGAATTTTTATTTCTAAGTTCAATATATAAAAATCGAATTTTTATTTCTAAGTTCAATATATAAAAATCGAATTTTTATTTCAAAGTTCAATATATAAAAATCGAATTTTTATTTCTAAGTTCAATATATAAAAATCGAATTTTTATTTCAAAGTTCAATATATAAAAATCGAATTTTTTTAGTTCAAAGTTCAATATATAAAAATCGAATTTTTATTTCTAAGTTCAATATATAAAAATCGAATTTTTATTTCAAAGTTCAATATATAAAAATCGAATTTTTATTTCTAAGTTCAATATATAAAAATCGAATTTTTATTTCAAAGTTCAATATATAAAAATCGAATTTTTTAGACTTCTCGCTTATATAAAAATTATATTTTATATGAACAAAGATCATATTTTCCTCCAACTAAAAATCAAAGCTTTACAGTGTTAAAAATTCTACCTTTTCTACTGTAAAAATCCCATCTTTACAATTTTAATAAATATATAAAAATCGCAACTTACATACATTAAAAATTAGGTCTTTTATAATTTAAAAATCCTGTCTTTTATATATGATAAAAATAAAATCTTTAATGCATTAAAAATATAATCTTTCTAAGTTAGAACTAAATTCACTTCTACGCTAATATATATATTTTCCTAAAAATAATAATTTAGTTTTCCCATAACTAAAATTTCAGTTTTCAATTACTTTTATAAAAATCAGTTTTAAATTACTTTTAAAATTCAGTTTTCAATTACCTTTAAAATTCAGTTTTCAATTACTTTTATAAAAATCGGTTTTAAATTACTTTTAAAATTCAGTTTTCATTTACTTTTAAAATTCAGTTTTCAATTACTTTTATAAAAATCGGTTTTAAATTACTTTTAAAATTCAGTTTTCATTTACTTTTAAAATTCAGTTTTCAATTACTTTTATAAAAATCGGTTTTAAATTACTTTTAAAATTCAGTTTTCATTTACTTTTAAAATTCAGTTTTAAAAATTCTAAAAAGAAAATCAGTTTTAAACTAATTAAATTTTCAGTTTTAAACTAACTAAATTTTCAGTTTTTAAATCTTCTCAAAATCAGTTTCTAATACATAAAAATCGAAATTTTTCAGAAGTAAAATAAAAAAAATAAAATAAAAATAAAAACGACTTACTTTATGCTGCGAAGAAAGGGGGGCGAGGGGTCGGCGGCAGGAGTTCGTCGTGGAGGAGCTGGCCTCGAGGAGGGGCTCGCGATTTGTTCCTCGACGCGGCGCGTTCTGGGGTTCCATGCGAGGGAGGAGGAGAAGCAGTGGGAAGGAGGAGGCTGAACGGAGGGCGGCGTCGCGAGGGTTCGTCGGCGGTGGCTCTGAGGTAAGGCGGCGGCTTCGGTTTAGGTTAGGTTTCTTTTTTTTTTTTTTTTTTTTCCTCTTTTTTTTTTATTTCGTTCTGAAGAATGAATCGGGGGGGGGGGGGCAATGAAGAAGAAAAGGGAGGGAATATTTTTTTTTTTTTTTATTATTTAATTATTTAATTTTGCAAACGGGTTGACTTTTACATACGACCTCGAAACGAGGCCCACCGCCTGTCGCCCATAGCGTTTTACCCCCATTCCGAACACAATGGGATATGTATCGTAAGCTGGTTTGATCGTTACAATCAGTTTCTGTTGAATTTTCATTTAAATCCTTATTTTGAATTTTAAACGTACATTTCAAATTACCGGGGCCACATACTAACTCGAAAAATTCCAGAAAAATATTTTCTAGCTTCATATTGACGATACGGTCCGAACAAAACTAGTTTCGTCGAATTCTGAGACCGTATGAAAAATGGCCAATTTCCAGTCGATTAAAATCAACTGAAATGGTCAAACGCATTTTCCTTTGCCACGCTCACATATTGATTCTAAAAATTATGAAATTTGAAACCTAGCAATAGTTTAACATCACGGACCCAACAAAACTGGTTTCGTCGAAATCCGAGGTCGTTTGCAAAATTGCTATTTTTAAGGGCCTTATATATATAAAAATATATATAAATTCCACAGCGACTATTTCTAATTTTCAACTGGACATATCTTATCATTTCTAAGATGAAATCTCAGTTTGTTAACTTCGTTACAAAGATATAGTTATACAGATTCAAATATTTCTTGTTTCGTTCAATTCTGACTTATATTGAATTCTGTATATTCATTTGAAATTAGAAATCGAATTTTCGAACTACCGCGCCATTTTCAATTCCTTTTATAATTATATATAATTATAATATATTCTAACGACGACGTATATAATATATACGTCGAATTATATTCAAACTAAATTTCTCGTCGATATTGTTTAAAATAATCTATTTTAAATATTCAAAATTCGCTAAAATTGCCAAAATAAAATTTTTAAACTGGCCCAGATTTTCGGGTTGTTACATCTATTCAGCCTGTTGTAAATCAGTTTTTCTTGATTCATATTGATATTATTATCAAGATCTATCTTTTATGCCATAGATGATGTTTTTATGCCAGTTTTCTCTCTATGCTGATTGTTATACAAATTCTACCTTCCCCTATTTATTTTCTTTCGATGAACCTAGGTCAATTTCGGACCTAGGCCTAAACCGTGATTTGCGTATGATTGAATACGGGGAAATATGGGAATGTTGTCTATATTGTATATATATGTTTGGTAAAATTGATGGCATAACATGAAATTGGAAATTTGGGGTATTGTCAATATAATTGAAATTGCAAGTTTGGCCATTGGCATAATTAAATTGGCATGAAGTGGGCATAGTGAATAAGCATGTAAATCAAATCACGAGTTCGGGCCTATGTAAATTAAATCAAAAGATTAAGTTTATGATTGGGCATAAGTAGAATTGGGACTTTGAACGTAAAAGCAATTGTAAACTTGATAATTGGCATAAATATGAATTTGGGTAACTATCGTGTATTGAAATAAAAAGGATTATAGTTTGGGATAACTACATCATGAATCTTGATTTGGGTTTATTTGGACATGAAACTTGATACATGTAATCTTGGCTAGAACTTGATATGGGTAAAATGGCATAAACCTGGCATACATGTAAATAGGCAAGAATTGGACGTATGTAAACTGACTAGATTTGGGTGTATACATACATACATACATACATATATATATATATATATATATATATAAATTGGCATGTAATTTTGGAACTTGGGCATATGTTTATTAATATGTAAAGTTGGGAATTTGAAACATGAAAATGACTGTTTATTGGATAATTGACTTGTACACGAACATGAACATTTTTATATGTTAAACACATGAACTGATATTGGGGTTTTGGGGGGAATACGACCATTAATGAAACTTTGACACGAGGTTAGACTCAGTTTGTGGTGTAAATCTACCCGGAACCGCCCGGCAAATCCAGTAGCCACAAAGTGTCAGTCTAATGTGAGAGGTCAAAGGTCGAATTGTAGGCGTAACGACTTATGACACGAGGTTAGACTCAGTTTGTGGTGTAAATATGCCTGGAACCGCCCGGCAAATCCAGTGGCTACAAAGTGCATGGTCTAATGTGAGAGGTCATGATTCGTTCGTCATAATGAATGAATTAAGGAATATTAACCATAATAAGACGTGGGTATGGTTAGAGGGTTAGGTGGGATGACATGGAAATTTGACATGTAAATGTGCACCTAACCGGTATGAGTTAAGCACATGTAAAACTTATAAATATGGGCTTAACCAACATAACTTTTAATCAGACCAATGGGTGGGTTAAGTAATATGACTAAACTAATGACGCTTAACCGATATGACATGAATGGGTGGGTTAAGTAATATGAATAGACTAATGACACTTAACCAATATAACATGACAGTGACAGGGTTAAGTCAACTTGAACATATAGATAATACTTAACCAACTTAGCATGATACGTGGGCGGGTTAAGCCATGAATTACTTGAAATACTTAACCAATGCAATCTGACATGGGAGGGTTAAGTTAAATGGGTTGGTTTAACTTGAATGGGTTGATAACACCCAACCAATATAACCTGATGTGTGGTAGGGTTAAGTAAATACACGAGGGTAACACTTAACCATTATAAATATGGCTAGTGGATGAGGTTGAGTTAACATACACTTAACCGATCTAACGTGAGGTGTGGTAAGGGTTAAGTTAACACAGGGGAGAACGCTTAACCGATATAACAAGACATGCGGTAGGATTAAGTAACACAAGAGAGAACACTTAACCACGGTATCATGATGGTGGGTGGGGTTAAGTTAAATAGATAACGCTTAACCAACCTGTGGGGTATACGAATAGACCCTAGGAAAACCCTAGTAGCGGGACTCGTTTCAGCAGTAACCCACATTAGGTATTAACGGTACCCTGATCTAGGCAGGGTGGGGGCACGATTACTGGGCTGATTGTAAGCGGTCAAAACGACGGCAGGGGATGCAGCGGTGCAGGTTCCGACGGATTACGGGCGTGCACGTATTCCGGAGTGGAAAATTTAGCCACTGGGCATCAGTAGATATAAAGTTGTGCATCAAAAAGGGTGTCGGGGTTGCCATCCTCGGGATTGATACACCCTAGGGTGGGACCAGCATAGGTATCTACGAGTAGGGGGCCGCAAGAACTAGGTCAAGTAGGAGCCGATCGATTAGGGTAGTAAGGATACATCTAACACATTTATGGCAATTGGGCTGGTTGAGGTGAAAATCCTCATATTAGGTGCAGTCCTGAAGGCTACCACAACTACGGGGTTGGGATAACCTTAGTATATAACACATATGAAATATTGTAAGCAAGGGCCGATCAATTAAGATAGGTGCGGTGGGGACATGAAACTGTCAAAATGAGATGGGACCCTCATCGTGGGATATGTACCTATAAAACTATCATGTGGGTTATGGGGGATCACTTATCTTGTAATTAAACCTTAGCAAACTAATTGAAACGCTAGTTAGGTGGTGCAGAGAATATAGAAAATCAAGGAAAATAGTGAAATGGTGAAGCTTAGAAATCTTGCGATGTTATACTTAATAGAAACCTTGCAATGTGATACTTGGTAGGAACCTTGTTATGATACTCTTGATAGGAAGCAAGGGATGTTATACTTGATTCATCGTGCCTGTAGCTTACCTTGTCATCATGCTTATGTTTACTTTCAGTTTATTCATGCCATATTATCTTCACCTGTTTTTATGCTGAAAGCCACTAGGACTTACTCAGTCTTTATGACTGACCCGGTTTGTTTCGCCTCTTTTTCTTCCATTCCCCCAAGGTTCGCAGTGTAGAAATACAACTTAGTTCGGATCTTACCAAGCTCCAAGGCTCTTTCATGTGCTGCTTGTATCTCTCTTGGCTATGGCTTGCTTTGTTTTATTGGGGAATACTACAATTTATTTTCATGCTTCTTTGTTTTTGAGCAAGACAGATATTTTTGCTATGTAATTGGGTATTTGAAAGTTGATGGGCTTTTATTGTAAACAATTATATTTAATAAATGATTTTAAGTACTTCTACTTTACCTTCCGTTGTTTTATATATGTCTGTCTAGTAATATTTATGTTCCAGTACCCATAATGCTCCATTGAAGTTAAGGCATTCCCTTTGTGAGTGACCTTAACGGATGTGGGGTGTTACACGAAGAGCGAGTGTGGTGGCGCGGTTTTCCTGCTGACATCTGATCGGGTTTTAGAGGAAGGACAGCGGCGCTTTGATCAGTTACTGGGGCGATGCTTAGTTGATCAGAAGTGGAGGTTTCAGTGCTCCCGAGATCCAGTTAGAAGGAGATGTCAACACAACGGATGGATCCACGTTTCTAATAGTAGGGGTGCGCAATTTTGCAAACACAAAGGGGACGGAGCAGTATTGGTTTCAGTGGGTGTTGTTTGTGATAAACAAAGGGAAACAAGGACGGTGGTAGTTTTGTCCTGATGTGGTAAATGTGGTGAGGACTGTTTACAAAGAGAAACAACAAATGGGTTTGAGTATCAATGTAAATAATCGGAACTCTTGGGAACGAATAAAAACAAAAATGATTCGATATTGGTTCTCGCATGAGGGATCAAACTGGTACTTGCGGTTCTGAAGTAAATGAAGGACTGTTGTTCGGAAAGACAGTAAAGAGAATCGGGATGAAGAGGAGCAAATCATTTTCAGCGTTGGCTTCCAGTATCCAAACCGAAGAACAAAAGGGAATCAGCCTTCATATAAACGTAATTAAGGTTTAAGAACTAATCTATAACTAACCTTTTAATTAATTTAATTATAAGGTGCTGATATTAGTTTGAATAGGGACGAGATGAAGGAATGGATAAAAAGGGAGTCGTTCTGTTAATGTAAACGTAGTAATCAAAGTATTGAATTTTATAACTAAAAGTTGGTCAATCCAAGTGAATCTGAAAACGTGATTTTTTTTATGGTTATAGGAACGGATTATGAAAGTGACGTAGCTCGTGGAAATAAAGGACGTGCGAGTGAAGGAACCACAAATTGGAACGTAGCAGGATTTTTGTTTGGACAACCTGCATGTCATAAACGCCTATCAAAATTTTGGGAATGAGATAGCAAGGGCAAACAAGATGATTATTTTTAACGTAAATAATTATTTTAATTTGTTAATTAAGGTTAATTAGAAACGGTAATTAATTAATATAAAATTTTAGACTTAGAATATAAATAAAAAAATCGTATGTTATCGGAATCGGACCAACAAGGTGTCGCTGGAATCATACGGACGAACATTACATCTTGGAACAGAGCTGGACAAGGATTGGAATCAACTAGAATTTTTAATTAAATTAAACGACTGTTTAATTTAATTAAAACAAGCCGTTGACAACGGTATGAAATCAGGGTGAGTTAAACTCACTTAGTTTTCCCCATTTATATTTTATATAAATTGGGTTTTTATTTTGTGTGCTCTGCTTGCTGATGGTTGCCTGTTTGCTAGTTATACATTTGTTTGTTGATTTAACTGATGAAATTAAACTGTGTTTAATTTTAGTGAAAAACCAAATCGTTATTTTAACGATTGGTTCCAATAAAGTTAACTTACCTTGTTGTCCACGTTTATAAAATAAACATGCTAAAATTGTTTGAATTGTTTGACTTGCTTGTGTACCGGTTGATGTTAATGGTCGTTATTTGTTGTTATCAGTTAAATGAACTGAATGATTTGATTTGAGATAACCATTTGAGTATAGGGAAGAACAGGTTGGAGGGACCCAACCAGATCCCTCAAATATATTGTTTATTTTCATATTATCATATATGAACTGCCACGATTGGTGATTGATTTGGTTTGTGATCATTTACTGAAAAGTCAACCTGTGTTTTGTTTAAACCAATGGGCGGTATTGGTTTAGTATTTGGCAGCATATGGCCTACAAAATCAATAGTTTTATAAATATTGATTCGCCGTCAGGTAAATCGATAGAGATGAAGTTGTAAAATTTATTTTATAACTCGAGATAGATTTTTGAAGTATACTATTTTGAATAAAAGTTATTAAAGAGAAATAAATAAATATTTTATTTATATAAAACTTCGATTTGTTAATAATTTATTTTATAAAGTAAATTCTGATGTTAATCAGATCTACCAGTATGAGAATAAGAAATGAATCAAGTGATTAAACTTTGATAATTGTTTTGTAAAGAAAACAATTAATGGATTTATTTAAATTAATTATATTTTTAATTAATTTAAAGTGAGAATTAATTGGAATGGGTTAATGTAACACCCCACATCCGTTAAGGTCACTCACAAAGGGAATGCCTTAACTTCAATGGGACATTATGGGTACTGGAACAGAAATATTACAAGACAGACATATATAAAACAGCGGAAAGTAAAGTGGAAGTACTTCAAATCACTTGCAAAATATAATTGTTTACAATAAAATCCCATCAACTTCCAATACCCAATTACATAGTTAAAATAACTGTCTTGCTCAAAAAAGAAGAAGCATAAAATAAGTTGTAGTACTCCCCAATAAAACAAAGCAAGCCATAGCCATGAGAAATCCAAGCCGTACAAGAAAGAGCCTTGGAGCTTGGTAAGATCCGAACTAAGCTGTATTCCCACCCTATGAACCTGGGGGGGGGGGGGGAACAGAAGAAAAAGAGGCGAAACAAAACGGGTCAGTCATAAAGACTGAGTAAGTCCTAGTGACTTTCAGCATAAAAACAGGTAAAGATAACATGGCATGAATAAACTGAAAGTAAACATAAGCACGATGACAAGATAAGCTACAGGAAAGATAACTAAGAATAACCTCATATGATTTTTGTCATGAATAACATTGCAAGGTTCCCATTCAAGATGAACTAAGTATAGTTTCGCAAGATTTCTATCTAGCATCGCAAGATTTCTCTGCTTCACCATTAAAAAGATATCTATTTGCTCTGCACCACCTAACTAGTGTCCCAACTAGTAATCTATATAAAATGATAAAATCATAACGTGATCCCAAACCCCGAAATTAAGGTAGCTTTCACGTGTACATTTATTATTTATTACCTAGATCTAATCTAGGGTTTTCTATCGAGCGATTCTTAGATTCAACCAGGATTTATGCCACCTAGGTCCAACCTAGGGATCATGCTACTAATTGAACGCTTCTTGGATTTAGGGTTTATGCCACCAAGGTCCAACCTAGGGATTATGCTACCTACGTGTATCATACGGCCCCCAATGATTGTAGATACCTATGCTGGTCCCACCATGGGGTGTAAAGACCCATGGTGGCGGCCCCGACACAAAATTAGAAGACATAGGTTATACTATTGGTGTCCCCAGTGCCCTGGTTGTCTGCTCCGGAGTGTGTGCACGCCTGCACCCCGTTAGACCTGCACTGTGCACCCACCGCCGTCGTTTGACCGCTTACAATCAGCCCAGTAATCGTGCCCCACCCTGCTTAGTTTCAGGGTACCGTTGATACCTGATTTTGGGTTACTGCTGAAATGGGTCCCCGTTACTAGGGTTTCCTACTGGTTAAGTGTGTGGGCCTATATATACAGATATTACCCACCTTCCCGTGATGTACTTAACCCTCTCCGTCCATTACGTTAAATTGGTTAAGTGTTTCTCTTGTTTTACTTAACCCTACCACACATCATTTATATTGGTTAAGTGTTGTTACTTGTGTTACTTAACCCTACCGCAAGCCTTGTTATACTGGCTAAGTGTTCTCCCTTGTGTTAACTTAACCCCACCGCATGTCATGTCATATTGGTTAAGTGTATATTGACTTAGCCCACCTACTTATCATGTTGTGACGGTTAAGTGTTACCCTCTATTGTTACTTAACCTTACCACGCATCACGTTATATTGGTTAAGTGCATGTTAACTTAACCCCATCCACCAGTCATATTATAATGGTTAAGTGTTACTCTCGTGTGTTTACTTAACCCTACCACGCATCAGGTTATATCGATTGGGTGTTATCAACCTATTCAAGTTAGACCAACCCATCCGCTAGTCACATT
Source organism: Allium sativum (assembly GCA_030737875.1). Lineage (NCBI taxonomy): Eukaryota > Viridiplantae > Streptophyta > Magnoliopsida > Asparagales > Amaryllidaceae > Allium > Allium sativum. The sequence continues at coordinate 558,921,027 of CM060921.1, forward strand.
ATAATGGTTAAGTGTTATTAGATTAGCCACGTTACTTAACCCACCCACTCATATCATATTGGTTAAGTGTCATTAGTCTAGTCATATTACTTAACCCATACATTGGTCTGATCAACAGTTATGTTGGTTGAGCTTGCACTTATAAGTTTTACATGTTCTTAACTCATACCGGTTAGATCCACATTTATATGACAAATTTCCATGTCATCCCACCTAACCCTCTAACCATACCCACGTCTTATTATGGTTAGTATTCCTTAATTCATTCATTATGACGAACGAATCATGACCTCTCACATTAGACCGTGCATTTTGTGGCCACTGGATTTGCCGGGCGGTTCCGGGCAGATTTACACCACAAACTGGGTCTAACCTCGTGTCATAAACCGTTACGCCTACAATTTAGCCTTCGACCTCTCATATTAGACTGACACTTTGTGGCTACTGGATTTTCCGGGCAGATTTACACCACAAACCGAGTCTAACCTCGTGTCAAAGGTTCATTAATGGTCGCATTCCACCCAAAACCCCAATATCAGTTCATGTGTTTAACATATATAAATGTTCATGCGTTTTTGCCCAAAACGTATTCCCAAATTATTATCATAATTTACTATAAGGTTATGCCAAGTTATAGCCTCCTATTTCCAATACATACTAACCCAAAACCCAACTTAGGCGCGTTCATATTAAACTTTCTCCAAATCATAAATTACCATATATGTTTCTACTCCAAATTTTACATAATTAACATATGCCCAAGTTCTAGGGTACATGTCAGTTTAACATATGCCCAATTCAAACCAAATTTACATATGTTCAATTCATGTCGTTTTACATGTATGTAAATTTTATGCCAATTTACACATATATCAAGTTTCATACCGTTTTACATATGTCAAGATTCATGATCTACATGTTTACAAAGCTATGCTTAATTTACATAGATCTAGTTTTATACCCAAAATTTCATGTTTAACATGTTCACACCAATTTACCCATAATGAGTTCTAGCCAAATTACATATATCAAGATCCATGTCAAACTATATATGCCAATCCCCATTCTTGCAATTAATATTACAATGACAATACCCAAATATTCAATTTCATGTTAATGGTAGTAATACCCAAATATCCAATTTTTTATGTTATGCCATCAATTCCACCAAACACATATATCCAATTAGGTATTAACTCAATATTTCCCCATATTCAATCGTACGCAAATCGCGTTTTAGGCCTAGGTCCGAAATTGACCAAGGTTCATCAAAAGAAAATAAATAGGGGGAGGTAGAAGTTGCAATAAGAGCAAGATCAGAAAGGAAACAACATAAATCATCATGATAGACATAAAGATTACAACTTGATGATAACATCATTACGAATCAAGAAAACTGCTGAACAGATCATAAACATGGCATGAGAATAAAGATAGACAAGTCTCAAATCTCAAGATTCAAGAAGCAACAGAAATAGATCGATAAACATACTTAAATCCAATTTCACTTCATCACATGCCCATATTATATTTAAATATTTTAATCTGAAAATAACTAGAACTTACAGAGCATGGCAAATGAATTACGAACTAAATTTGTTTTAAAAATGTCGCGGCGTTGTTCATTTATTGTCTTGAATCATTGTAGAAGCCTTGTTCTTCGAATTAAATTTTGTATGAAAGCTTTGTCCCTAGAATTGATTGGAGTTTAAATGCTTAAGCTTTAATTTGGGGCGGCGGCCATGGTTCAAGAGGGAGTTCAGCAGCATGACGGTTTTAGTATTATATTATTTGTGTGAATTTAGGGTTAGACTTGAGTTGTATTTATAGAATTTTAATCTGATTTGAGCCGTCGATGAAGCTAGAGTGAGTCCAGGCCATCCATCTCAAGATAAGCCAATCAGAAAGTGACACGTAAGCCCTAATGACTCAGCCAAGCCTCAGAAATCGATCAGAACCCGACCAGGCCAGCAAGGGCCTGACCAAGCCAGTTTTCTGGCTTGGGCGCACTTGGCAGGTGCGCCAGTGCTAAAATTGTACTGGCGCACTTCCCAAGTGCGCCGGTGCAATTTTGTTCTAGCACACTTCCCAAGTGGGCCAGTGCATTCTGAGCCGTTTCTGGTTTTTCTGCCCATCTTCGTTCGTCCATATCTTCTTCATACGGTATCCGTTTTACGCAAACTCAGACTCTATTTCAAGAAGAATTCCGAGATGAACGCAATGGCGTAACCCATGATTCTTATTTTAAAAATTAATTATACCCTGATTTCTAGTTTCAACATGTTATTAAAATTCGGGTTGTTACATTCTCCCCTCCTTAAAGGATTTCGTCCCCGAAATCTTCAAGTTAAGAAGAATGTGTCCTACCATCCAATCATCCATCTACTCAATCATCAATCACATGCATCTATTGTCCTTAAGAGATTTCTAATGCTATATGAACATATGCAGAAAGTGTGTGTATATGTTCCTTATCTAATGCAAATGATCAGGCCTGATTGATCTTCTTAATACAAAATATGTTTAGTGCCATGAGTCCACATGTATGCAAATAGTCCTAGTCACACTAACACTATATGTGTGCACAAACATCCATCCATATGCAACATCCATATGATAACATATTCAAATTCATCCATAAACAAGTATAAACACTCATGCATATGCAATATGAAAGGTGACTGAGCCGATCTAGTGCCTAATGTGTAAATGCATCCACGAGCAACCGCTAGCAACCACTTGCAGCCACTTGCAACCATCAATCATAACATGTCTCAAACACATGTTTACACTAAATTGTTCCTACCTAAAGGTATAGTCGAATGATTGAAGCAAGTAAAAACTTTGTGCCCATTAGGCAATGTCAGAACTGGAAACCTACGTCACATATATACTGGTTAGGAGAACTCCCTAAGCACCAGCCCGAAGACCGAAATCAACATCAGGCTGACGCCCAAAGAATTACTCAACCCAACAGACACCCTCAAGCTCCAACATGTATTACTAACAGATAATCCCTATGGGGTTTTGCAACAGAAATAGGATTGAGAATAGGACCGAGAGGCTATACTTAAAAGATAATATACAAGTAAGCTCTACAGGAAAAGAGGGATCAAGAATATACTCTTAAAAAGAGATATGATGTGCATGTCTAGTCTTCAATCTTCTAAGTCATATTTCCTTGAGCTTAACTCCATTATGCTTTGACCGTCTTTAGCTTCACAATTTCGTAGCTTCTTAATTCCTATTTCCAGAATATGAGTTGGAACTCATTTTACTGTCGCCTCTCGTTCCACTTTCACTTATTCTTTTTCTCGTATACCCAGCTTAAACATAATTGTGTACTCATGGTTTCATGCAAGCTCTACAAAATTCACTAGTAAATTCGCTTACTAGAAGGTATTCCACATAAATGAATTATCTTTTGAAAATAAAAAAAATGCCAACCATGTTGCCAAGTGTACTTACTAAGGTGATTTTCTATAACTCATGCATAAGCGAAATAAACCATCCGCCTTAGTGGCGAACACTACTCAAGCGGATTGATAAATGTATCAAGAGATTCTATGTAACTAAGCATGGTAGAACCCTAAGGGTTACACTTCGAGAGTATTACCGAGGCAAGTCAAGAGTCCAACTACCCTCTGAGAATAGTATCATTTCTGGATAACCACTCCATCTCTAGAAACAACCCATAGCCCAAAAACATAAACGTTACTTCTAAACTTAACACTTAGCATAGACATTCTCAAATCCAAACAAGTCATGAATAAATGAGCCGATTCCCCAACAGGATTTGAGACAAAAATGGGACCCTCTACTACACTAGTACTAAGGTGCAGAGACTCAACTATCGAAGCAGAATTAAAAAGGGATGCGATGTATAAAAACAAAATTCTAATGGGATGATAGGAAAGGAAAGCTAAACTTTTAACAGAAACGTTACCACCTCTTCTTAGGTATGCTAGTAGTGAGAGCTTACAATTTCCCTCTCGATGATCTTGTCCTTTGCCCTTGTCCCTTAATACTTAATTACATGTCCCTTTTTTACCATACTAAAGATACTCTTTCTTGTCGTAGGTTTTATTATTCTTCCGCTTTGGCCTCTTCCCTTTCACCTTTTCCTCCTTCGTGGATTAAACCATATCAACAAGTTTCTCATCCTTAGGCTTGTGTTCTTTATCCTCGTTCTTGCTATCCTTGTATAGCTTGTTGACAAATTTCTCGAAAAGCTACCTCCATCGTACGACAACTCTACAGAGCTTGAAAAAAGATTAGACGCAGATGGAATTACTGCGGCTACAGATGGAAGTAGGGTACTCCTATGCCCTCCAACATGCGTTGTATGCCAACAAACTATGGTGGAAAAGAAAGAGAGAAGAGACTCAACGAGAGAATCAAAGGATAATGCATATGGCTTTGGGGAATATGCCTTTCGTAAAACAAAACTTTTCTTAGAAAATGCTTCATTGTAAACGTTTTTTGAAAATAGTTTTCAGAAGGTTTTTAAAAACTTTTGCCCAGTCCGGTAACCTTCTGCTCTGATACCAAATGTAACACCCCACATCCGTTAAGGTCACTCACAAAGGGAATGCCTTAACTTCAATGGAGCATTATGGGTACTGGAACAGGAATATTACAAGACAGACATATATAAAACAGCGAAAAATAAAGTGGAAGTACTTCAAATCACTTGCAAAATATAATTGTTTACAATAGAAGCCCATCAACTTCCAATACCCAATTACATAGTTAAAATATCTGTCTTTCTCAAAAACAAAGAAGCATAAAATAGGTTGTAGTATTCCCCAATAAAGCAAAGCAAGCCATAGCCAAGAGAAATCCAAGCCGTACAAGAAAGAGCCTTGGAGCTTGGTAAGATCCGAACTAAGCTGTATTCCCACCCTGTGAACCAGAGGGGGGGGGGAACGGAAGAAAAAGAGGCGAAACAAAACGGGTCAGTCATAAAGACTGAGTAAGTCCTAGTGACTTTCAGCATAAAAACAGGTAAAGATAACATAGCATGAATAAACTAGAAGTAAACATAAGCATGATGACAAGATAAGCTACAGGAAAGATAACTAAGAATAACCTCATATGATTTTTGTCATGAATAACATTGCAAGGTTCCCATTCAAGATGAACTAAGTATAGTTTCGCAAGATTTCTATCTAGCATCGCAAGATTTCTCTGCTTCACCATTAAAATGATATCTATTAGCTCTGCACCACCTAACTAGTGTGTCCCAACTAGTAATCTATATAAAATGATAAAATCATAACGTGATCCCAATCCCTGAAATTAAGGTTGCTTTCATGTGTACATTTATTATTTATTACCTAGATCTAATCTAGGGTTTTCTATCGAGCGATTCTTAGATTCAACCAGTATTTATGCCACCTAGGTCCAACCTAGGGGTTATGCTACTAATTGAACGCTTCTTGGATTTAGGGTTTATGCCACCTAGGTCCAACCTAGGGATTATGCTACCTACGTGTATCATACGGCCCCCAATGATTGTAGATACCAATGCTGGACCCACCATGGGGTGTATCAAGACCCATAGTGGCGGCCCCGACACAAAACTAGAAGACATAGGTTATACTACTGGTGTCCCCAGTGCCCTGGTTGTCTGCTCCGGAGCGTATGCACGCCCGCACCCCGTTAGACCTGCACTGTACACCCACCGCCGTCGTTTGGCCGCTTACAATCAGCCCAGTAATCGTGCCCCACCCTGCCTAGTTTCAGGGTACCGTTGATACCTGATTTTGTGTTACTGCTGAAATGGGTCCCCGTTACTAGGGTTTCCTACTGGTTAAGTGTGTGGGCCTATATATACATATTACCCACCTTCCCGTGATGTACTTAACCCTCTCCGTCCATTATGTTAAATTGGTTAAGTGTTTCTCTTATTTTACTTAACCCTACCACACATCATGTTATATTGGTTAAGTGTTGTTCCTTGTGTTACTTAACCCTACCACAAGCCTTGTTATACTGGCTAAGTGTTCTCCCTTGTGTTAACTTAACCCCACCGCATGTCATGTCATATTGGTTAAGTGTATATTGACTTAGCCCACCTACTTATCATGTCGTGACGGTTAAGTGTTACCCTCTGTTGTTACTTAAGCTTACCACGCATCACGTTATATTGGTTAAGTGCATGTTAACTTAACCCCATCCACCAGTCATATTATAATGGTTAAGTGTTACTCTCGTGTGTTTACTTAACCCTACCACGCATCAGGTTATATCGATTGGGTGTTATCAACCTATTTAAGTTAGCCCAACCCATCCGCTAGTCACGTTATAACGGTTAAGTGTTATTAGCTTAGCCCCGTTACTTAACCCACCCACTCATATCATATTGGTTAAGTGTCATTAGTCTAGTCATATTACTTAACCCACACATTGGTCTGATCAACAGTTATGTTGGTTGAGCCTGCACTTATAAGTTTTACATGTTCTTAACTCATACCGGTTAGATCCACATTTATATGACAAATTTCCATGTCATCCCACCTAACCCTCTAACCATACCCACGTCTTATTATGGTTAGTATTCCTTAATTCATTCATTATGACGAACGAATCATGACCTCTCACATTAGACCGTGCATTTTGTGGCCACTGGATTTGCCGGGCGGTTCCGGGCAGATTTACACCACAAACTGGGTCTAACTTCGTGTCGTAAACCGTTACGCCTACAATTTGGCCTTCGACCTCTCACATTAGACTGACACTTTGTGGCTACTGGATTTGCCGGGCGGTTCCGGAAAGATTTACACCACAAACTGAGTCTAACCTTGTGTCAAAGGTTTATTAATGGTCGCATTCCACCCAAAACCCCAATATCAGTTCATGTGTTTAACATATATAAATGTTCATGATTCACGTTTTTGCCCAAAACGTATTCCCAAATTATTATCATAATTTACTATAAGGTTATGCCAAGTTATAGCCTCCTATTTCCAATACATACAAACTACCCAAAACCCAACTTAGGCGCATTCATATTAAACTTTCTCCATATCATAAATTATCATATATGTTTCTACTCCAAATTTTACATAATTAACATATGCCCAAGTTCTAGGTTACATGTCCGTTTTACATATGCCCAATTCATACCAAATTTACATATGTTCAATTCATGCCGTTTTACATGTATGCAAATTTTAAGCCAATTTACACATATATCAAGTTTCATACCGTTTTACATATGTCAAGATTCATGATCTACATGCTTACAAAGCTATGCTTAATTTACATAGATCCAGTTTTATACCCAAAATTACATGTTTAACATGTTCACACCAATTTACCCATAACGAGTTCTAGCCAAATTACATATATCAAGATCCATGTCAAACTACATATGCCAATCCCCATTCTTGCAATTACTATTACAATGACAATACCCAAATATTCAATTTCATGTTAATGGTAGTAATACCCAAATATCCAATTTTTTATGTTATGCCATCAATTCCACCAAACACATATATCCAATTAGGTATTAACTCAATATTTCCCCATATTCAATCGTACGCAAATCGTGTTTTAGGCCTAGGTCCGAAATTGACCAAGGTTCATCAAAAGAAAATAAATAGGGGGAGGTAGAAGTTGCAATAAGAGCAAGATCAGAAAGGAAACAGCATAAATCATCATGATAGGCATAAAGATTACAACTTGATGATAACATCATTACGAATCAAGAAAACTGCTGAATAGATCATAAACTTGGCATGAGAATAAAGATAGACAAGTCTCAAATCTTAAGATTCAAGAAGCAACAGAAATAGATCGATAAACATACTTAAATCCAATTTCACTTCATCACATGCCTATATTATATTTAAATATTTTAATCTGAAAATAACTAGAACTTACAGAGCATGGCAAATGAATTACGAACTGAATTTGTTATAAAAATGTCGCGGCGTTGTTGATTTATTGTCTTGAATCATTGTAGAAGCCTTGTTCTTCGAATTAAATTTTGTATGAAAGCTTTGTCCCAGAATTGATTGGAGTTGAATGCTTAAGCTTTAATTTGGGGCGGCGGCCATGGTTCAAGAGGGAGTTCAGCAGCATGACAGCTTTAGTATTATATTATTTGTGTGAATTTTGGGTTAGACTTGAGTTGTATTTATAGAATTTTAATCTGATTTGAGCCGTCGATGAAGCTAGAGTGAATCCAGACCATCCATCTCAAGAGAAGCAAATCAGAAAGTGACATGTAAGCCCTAGTGACTCAGCCAAGCCTCAGAAATCGACCAGAACCCGACCAGGCCAGCCAGGGCCTGACCAAGCCAGTTTTCTGGCTTGGGCGCACTTGGCAGGTGCGCCAGTGCTAAAATTGTACTGGCGCACTTCCCAAGTGCGCCAGTGCAATTTTGTTCTGGCGTTTTCCAAGTGCGCTAGTGCATTCTGACCCGTTTCTGGTTTTTCTGCCCAGCTTCGTTCGTCCATATCTTCTTCATACGGTATCCGTTTTACGCAAACTCGGACTCTATTTCAAGCAGAATTCCGAGACGAACGCAATGGCGTAACCCATTTCCCTTGATTCTTATTTTAAAAATTAATTATACCCTGATTTCTAGTTTCAACATGTTATTAAAATTCGGGTTGTTACAGTTAATGAGATAATCGAGTTTTGAGTTAATTAAATCGACCAGTTTGAATTGAAATTTATTATCAAATTGATGTGTTTTTGAGATTGGAATGGAATATTGGTTTGATTACAACTTATATTTATTTGAGGATATGAACGTTGTTGATCAAGGTCTGAGAGGTAATTAAAATACCCCAACTTGAACGGTATCATAATTATCTGAAGATGATATTAGTTGGTAATCGTAAGAGAAGTTAGTGGTAGTTCCTTATTTCCATTAGTGAGATAATGCAACGTTTGGCAAGAATTTAGAGATTGTATAACGAGAAATCCGAAGTAAAGGAAATTAATTAGAAGGAAATGTAAAGTTGGGTTTATTTTAGACAAATAAATATTTGTTGGTATTTAAAAATGGAATGAACAATATTACATAACGTTGTTTACGAATAATCAGTCGAATGGATTGTCCCAGTTTAAATAATAGAGAATGATGTAACAAATGCTTTTGAAAGGAGAACTAAGTGAGCAATGAATATGGTTATTTTACCAAGTATTATAAAGAATCGATTTTGAGAAAATTTGTATATTTGTTAGGAATTCAATTATCGTATTTCTAAATATTATAAGAGTTAGAACTTTTAATTAAGCAGAAGTGAATTTTTTTGGTTTAAAGTTAAAAGCAAAGGGATACCGAATACTGAACCAGTGAACTCATTGGAGTGTCATTGTAACAACCCGGAAATCTGGGCCAGTTTAAAATTTTTATTTCGGCAATTTTAGCGAATTTTGAACATTTAAAATGAATAATTTTAAATAATATTGATGAGAAATTTATTTTGAATATAATTCGAACGTATATATTTATACGCGTCGTCGTTAGAATATAAATAATTATATATAATTATAAATAGAATTGAAAATGGCGCGGTAGTTCGAAAATTCGATTTCAAACTTCAATTGAATGTACCGGGTGCAAAACAATCCGGATTTTAGTGAAACCAAAAACATTAGGATCTAATTGATGATACCTTTTCAACGAATTCGAAAAATCGAAATTTCATAGCGGGAATCAAAAGATACGTCCAGTTGAAAATTCTGAATAGTCGCTATGGAATCCAGGCCCTTAAAAATAGACATTTTGCAAATGACCTCGGATTTCGACGAAACCAGTTTTGTTGGGTCCGTGATGTTAAATTATTGCTAGATTCCAAATTTCATAATTTTTCAAATCAATATGTGAGCGTGGCAAAGGAAAACGCGTTTAACCAGTTTCAGTTGATTTTAATCGACTGGAAATTGGCCATTTTTCCAACGGTCTCAGAATTCGACGAAACTAGTTTTGTTAGGACCGTATCGACAATACGAAGCTAGAAAATATTTTTCTGGAATTTTTCTGGTTAGTATGTGACCCCGGTAATTTGAAATGTACGTTTAAAATTCAATATAATGATTTAAATGTAAAATCAACGGAAACCAATCGAAACGATCAAATCAGCTTGCGATACATATCCCATTGTGTTTGGAATGGGGGTAAAACGCTGTGGACGACAGGTGGTGGGCTTCGTTTCGAGGTCATATGAAAAAGTCAACTTTAGGTTGAATTAAATAATTAAATAATAATAAAATAAAAAAAACCCTTCCTCTCTTTAACCCCTTCTGGCCCCCCCATTCGAAAAACCAAATTCAGAAAAGAAAAAGAAAAAGAAAAACGAAAACCCCAGAGCCGCCAACGACGAACTCCACCTCCGACCAGCCAACGTCGGCGCCTCCCTCCCCTTGCCTCGCCCCTCTCGATTCCACCTCCTCTCCGCATAAAACCCGAACCACCGTGAAAGCCCCCTCGAACCTTAGCGCGCCTCAACCCCTGAGCCCCCCTGAATCCACTCGCCGCCACTCCAGACTTCACCGCCGGCCACCCGAGGCCGCGACTCCAGTAGCCCCACCACCTGCGACGCTCCAGACAGACGGAGTGAGTTTTTTTTTTTTTTATTTTATTTTATATTCATTTTAAATCCGATTTTATTGTATATGGCTGAAAAAAAGGGATTTTTAATTAGTTAAAACTGAGATTTTTAAATTAAGGTTTTGATTTTTTGTTTAAAATAAAGTTTTGATTTTTATTTGTCTTGGTAAAAATATGATCTTTATATTTTTAAAGTAATAAAAATATGATTTTTATATTTTTAAAGTATTAAAAATATGATTTTTATATTTTTAAAGTATTAAAAATATGATTTTTACTATATAAAAGATGTAAAATATGATTTTGGTTTATGTAGAGAAGTAAAAATATAATTTTTATACGATAGGAATATTAAAAATAGCATCTTTATATGTGTAGCAAAATAAAGATTGATTTTGAAAAGATGATATTTTTAGACATTAAAAGACGATATTTTTAGATAGGAAAAGGCGATATTTTGAGATAAGTAGAGATGTAAAAATATGATTTTTACTTCGAGAAAAATATAATTTTTATCTATATAGTAGCGTTGTAAAAAATTCGATTTTTATATATTGAATAGCATAGTAAAAATATGATTTTTATATATTGAATAGCATAGTAAAAATGTGATTTTTATATATTGAACATCGAAGTAAAAATGTGATTTTTATATATTGAACATCGATAGTAAAAATGTGATTTTTATATATTGAACATCGAAGTAAAAATGTGGTTTTTATATATTGAACATCGAAGTAAAAATGTGATTTTTATATATTGAACATCGAAGTAAAAATTCGACTTTTACATATGTAGTGGCTACAACAACGAAGATGACAAAAATGCGAAAGCGACGAAGACTTCTGCAAAGAAGAGTCAAGATGATTGGATAGCTATCTGTGAGAACTTCTCACTCTTCAATTTCTTTTTCTAGTTATATATATACTAGGATGCAGACGGTGTTTAGTAGCACCCGGCACCCGTCATCCACAGACCATGGATGGCTTGTTTGTTAAATTGTTTGGTTGAGTAGTTAGTTAGAATATTTGATTGAATGGAATTGTTTGGTGAAATGAAATTGATTTGATTGATGTGTGAATGGCGTGGGCCTTCACTAGACCGGGGATAAGGCTAGGCCTTGTCCCGTTTCTAGTATCGTGCCGTTATGCCGCCGAAATTTTCTAAAATAAGTTAGAAAATAAAAATACCATTTTATTTAAAGAATGAACTGAATAGAAATTCATATGTTAAAATAAAATGTTTTATCGTTAAAAATATAATTTTTAACGTGAATATGAATATAGTGAACGTGAATAAATAAATATTCATTTACAAACCGGACGGTTTGTTTATGTACACCGATTTGACTGACATTGATTGGGACGGTAAATTTTACACATCGCCCAACTGCACAACTAAAATCTGTGTTTGATTATTTGAAACCCCACATGGGTGTTGGGATGAAATTTGAAGTTCACTCATCCTGATTGATTAAATATGTCGATCGATTGATTGACAGGCTGTTATAAGCGTTAGATATCTATATTTGATGCTTATACAGTGTAGTGCACTTTGGTTGATGGTTGATTATTTTTCAATGCTATTATATGTGTGTAATGTATGAAAATCCATATAATTAACATTATATGGTGATTGATTGGGCCTCAATCCAATTTAGAAAATAAAGAATAATATAAAATAAAGGTTCATGTGTTGACAGTACTCATCCATTGAGATTGGTCATGTGTTGAACGAAATATTTTAGTAATAAAATTTACATCTTTATCAATATAAAATAAAGGTTCATGTGTTGATAGTACTCATCCATTGAGATTGGTCATGTGTTGAACGAAATATTTTGATAATAACAACTATTTTGAAAAAGAAATATTTGAAATAGAATATTTGAAAATAGAAATTTATGAAGCCGTGTTGATTAGATTGATGCCATTTTGACGTGAACGATATTTATATCGATTTTATTCATTTTGAAATGAGTTGAATTAAAAACGATTTCGAAATGAATTGAATTAAAAACGATTTCGAAATGAATTGAATTAAAAACGATTTCGAAATGAATTGAATTAAAAACGATTTCGAAATGAATTGAGTTAAAAACGATTTCGAAATGAATTGAATTAAAAACGATTTCGAAATGAATTGAATTGAAAACGAATTCAAATTGAATTGAAAGCGAATTGAAATGAATTCAAATTGAATTGAAATTTGAATTGAATAGAAATGAATTTTAAAACGAATTTATAAAGAAGAATTCAATTTTGATTTGAATTGAAATGGAAGTTGAAATTGCTTTTGAAACGAATTTAAAACTATTTATATAATTTGTTTTAAATAGAAATCGACGAAATATATATTATATATATTATACATATAATATAATGGCCTGAATAGAACGCGCCGCGCCGCGGTAGTTCGTGAATTTCGACCATTGATTTCAAACGGACATTACGGGAGATCCGACCGTCGGATTCTCCTAAAACCGGAACCATTGGGTTCGTATCGAAAAGAGCTTTCTAACGAATGTGATAAATTAGAAATCTAACAGTTGGATTTGGAATTATGTCCAAATCAAATTTGAAAATGGTCGCTATACGTGCAGTTCGATGGCCATTGGTGGAAATCGACTGTACGGGCCTTGATAAAATTATTAAAAATAGTAATAATTTGTGTAAAATCATAAGAAATGATTTAGAAAGAATTGGGATGAAAAACTCCATATTTGAAAAAATAAAAATAGATTTTTATCGAAATAAACTAGTTTTGAACTAGAATTATAATTCTATTTATTTTTAAGTAAATAAATTGAATTTGAAAAGGGTTTTAAAAATAACCAGAATTTCCAATGATTGCATTGGAATGGATTTGAATCGAAATTGTCTTCGGAATATTTCGATGTTGGAATTCGTGATTATAGAGATGTTGTTATGGAAATTTGAAAGATATATATTTATATCGTTATTTTCAGTACGACATTTGTTAGTCGTAGAATTTGATATTGAATATAAGCCGATATATTTTCTATTCAGAGCCTTGTATTGAATATCAAATGTGATTTGGGTTTGTTGTGAATGGTGTTTTCACTAACACTGTTCTTGAACCCAGTTGAGAAAAGATTAAATCTTTTTATTTAGATTTAATGAAGTGTACCAATTAAATAGTATTTAATTGGAATTGAATTGATATTGATTTTTGGGTTTATCGTGGACAGTGTTTTAAATAACACTTGTTCTTTAACCCGATAATTAATGGAATGTGATTTTGGGTTTATCGTGAACCGTGTTTTAAATGACACTGATTCTTTAACCCAGTCGAAGATTAAAACTAAGTGGAGTATTAATGAATCTTTAATTAGATTGAAATGATTGAAAATGGAGTATCACCAGTTTGGCTCCAGGCGATAGTTAAATCTTTAATTAGATTTGAACATGAAATGGTAATTGAATTTACCGATAACACTGTGGTGTTAGATATGAAGTATTACCAGTTTTACTTCATGGGATGAATAGGTTGGGATGGGGAAATTAAAATAAATGATTACTTCGGTAAAGTTCGCTAATCCTGACTAGTTTGAATGGAGATTCAAAAATAGAATAAAGAATAAATTCAAGGAATTTATCTTGGATAAAATTAATGGGAACCTTTCCCTATGAATGTGAAATTTAGAAACTAACTGTCGGTTAGCCAAGCAGAATGGTTTTCTGGATATTGATCTGATGTTGGTTTCGGCCTTCGGGGTTAATATTTGGGAAATTATTCTCTTGATTAATTTACGGTTAGTGACTAATGAATTGGAATGAGGCGTATGTTGTGTTTGTGTAACACTTATTTAAAATAATACGCGAGTTATTCGGAAAGACCGGGTTTATCCCATTCTGAATAACTGATACGACGATAAGTCGAAGATGAAGACGATGGTCGAAGACCGGAGGTCTTCACGTCGTTTGGATAATTACTGATAATCTTGATTGGGCTGTACACCCAAGAAGATGGAAATAGTTGGTGATCGTCCAGACGTACTTGGAGATCGATGGATATGCCGGGTACTAGGTGCCTCCGGTTTCGTTCAGACCCAGAACGGACTTGTAAATGGACTGTGTGTCTGACATTGGATTTTAGTCCGTGTGATTGATCTCTATTAAATATATATCTGTTTGGCGGCGGATAATTTATTCTCTTGCTTAACGCCCTTCTCTGAGACGTACGAGCTCAGGGGTTATATATTGACGGGTATCAATCGCATGGAGTGAATTGCCTGTGTGGCATGCCTAAGTGGCAAATGATCAAGGCTTCTGTTGAAAAGCAAAGTCTTGTGGCTGATGATCGAAGCACGACCTTTGTGGCGTAGCTTTGTGTAACGTTTACTTCGCGAGTTTCACACCCGGTATGAACCAAAAACGGGAGACGGACCTCAGGGAGGGCATGCGTTTCTTTCTAGTTAGGAGTGGCGTCAGTGCTTGAACTGGCTGACGAGTTTGACTCATGTGGATGTTGCTTATTATTACTTGCTGAAAAGCGAGGCGCCTCGTGATATCGGTTTCGGCCGATGCTTCTGGTCGGCTGACGGGCCAGATTTACGCCCCAAAGGGCGGGGAAACGTAGTGTTTAGGCATAATAATCCACATCGGTGGACCGACCCTGACGATCCATGGGGCAGTTGCGGCTGTTCCTGAGGCTCGGACTAGACAGTCTCGAATCGGTGAGGATCTTGCCCCTAGCCTCGGTTCATACCATAAATGATAACCCAACTTCCAATACGTGACTTAGCGATTTTGATTGTATAACCTATATATGGCGACATAGTGGTATGGGGCATTCATGCCGCCTATGATTGATACTTATGATTTGAAGTTGTTTTATACACTATACACTTATTATAGTATCAAATGATTTCTTTTAAACGTATCAAGCATTCTTGGCTATTATAAGGTAAAAACCCTATCCCCCGGCTTGCGTTGCATTTTGTGATAGGACCTGGGTCTTATAATAGCTTCATTTTTCTTTATTTAGCATTGCGCTGTTGTTTTATGCACTGGTGTTCTTGGGAGGAAACCCGTTCCGTGTTATACGGCGTGGTCCCTTGATTTACCTAACTTTAAAAATAAAGATTAATAACTGTTTTAGTTCTCACACCAGTCCCATGACTGACCTAGAGTTTATTGTTTTAACCTAAACTCTGGGTGCCCTTATTTTCGACACGGGCAGCTAGTAGTTTTGGTTTTGCAGATTTATATTCACAGGATCCTGGTTTACAGCTGGAATGATATCCGGAAAGCTTTGTATCCGTATATCTCTTCTAGTTGTGTATTGTATTATTTTCCGCTGCGATGTATTTAAATGTAATTTGAATCTCTGATATTTCTGTGTAATATTTATTTGTTTATACTCTGTATATTCTTGTAATCTGATGCATTGTTGTAATATACAGTGAAATGTTCTTTTGTCTGCGTTCTATTTTGTCATGTTCTCAAACGATAGGGCGTTTCGAACGGTCTGGGTCGGTTTAGCGACTGGTTCGGACCGAGCGAAATTCCTTCTCGTCACAGTTGGTATCAGAGCTTTGGTTTACAAAGCAGAGAACAAGGCACATTAGAACCGTACGAAAGAATTCATCAGATATTGGATTAGTAATATCCAATGGGAATGATTCGTTAGAGATAGGATCAGTAGTATCCTAGAACGAGTGTGAAGAGTATATTTTTCAAATGAAAACAATTCTGTTTTGAAATTTAGATCGTTTTACACGTATTTGAATAATTTATTTATATTGATTTTGGACAATTCAGTATATAAAGAATTTGCATATACGCCTTGCAAACGTATATTCAAAGTTTTAATATATTGGATAGATATAGCATCACACTCTAGTCGCCCGAAGATGATATTGATGATAGCGATCGCATCATCAACATTTATGTTCGAGTTTCGAAGGTGTGATTTTCTATATATTTCCATTAGACTGGTGTGAGAACCAAAACTAATATAACTAGAATACATCGTTGTGAATTGGCATCAAAAACATGATTTTCTTTATATGTATCAAAATTATGAATTTGAAACGTTAATCCACTAATTGATTGATGTTTGTGTTGTTTGTTTATTTGTTTGATAATTTTGAACCATTATGCCTAACTGAATCAAATATTGAATTGTATTGAAAATTGGTCGCATTTTCTTGCATATACATGTACTTACATTGAACAGGTCATAGCAAGGAGGCTAGAGCAGAGAATAAAATTTGTTTGCCCGACCAATAGGTACATGTTTACTACATAATTTCCTGTTTTGTTTGGGTGATGATGATTTTGTGAGCCTGTTGGCTAGCCGCTTGGCTTTTTCTTTTTGAGATTAGAAGGACCGAGGAAGCTATTTAAAATTCCCCGATGCTCCCGGTGCAGGGGAGGTTATGGCGAAATTTTACGAAAATTTAGGGTGTTAGCCAAATTTTTGAAATTTTGAAAATTCTCAGAAACTAAAAAGTTGGAGAATGGAAGCCAGATCGAACGTAGAATTGATTAATCAAACCACTTTCGACTTTGTTCCTTTTCGGGGATGAAAAGTTTTAAGTGGGGGAGATTGTAACAACCCGGAAATCTGGGCCAGTTTAAAATTTTTATTTTGGCAATTTTAGCGAATTTTGAACATTTAAAATGAATAATTTTAAATAATATTGATGAGAAATTTATTTTGAATATAATTCGAACGTATATATTTATACGCGTCGTCGTTAGAATATAAATAATTATATATAATTATAAATAGAATTGAAAATAGCGCGGTAGTTCGATAATTCGATTTCAAACTTCAATTGAATGTATCAGGTGCAAAACAATCCGGATTTTAGTGAAACCAAAAACATTAGGATCTAATTGATGATACCTTTTCAACGAATTCGAAAAATCGAAAATTCATAGCGGGAATCAAAAGATACGTCCAGTTGAAAATTCTGAATAGTCGCTATGGAATTCAGGCCCTTAAAAATAGACATTTTGCAAATGACCTCGGATTTCGACGAAACCAGTTTAGTTGGGTCCATGATGTTAAATTATTGCTAGATTCCAAATTTCATAATTTTTCAAATCAATATGTGAGCGTGGCAAAGGAAAACGCGTTTGACCAGTTTCAGTTGATTTTAATCGACTGGAAATTGGCCATTTTTCCAACCGTCTCAGAATTCGACGAAACTAGTTTTGTTAGGACCGTATCGACAATACGAAGCTAGAAAATATTTTTCTGGAATTTTTCTGGTTAGTATGTGACCCCGGTAATTTGAAATGTACGTTTAAAATTCAATATAATGATTTAAATGTAAAATCAACGGAAACCAATCGAAACGATCAAATCAGCTTGCGATACATATCCCACTGTGTTTGGAATGGGGTAAAACGCTGTGGACGACAGGCGGTGGGCTTCGTTTCGAGGTCATATGAAAAAGTCAACTTTAGGTTGAATTAAATAATTAAATAACAATAAAATAAAAAAAACCCCTTCCTCTCTTTAACCCCTTCTGGCCCCCCCCATTCGAAAAACCAAATTCAGAAAAGAAAAAGAAAAAGAAAAACAAAAACCCCAGAGCCGCCAACGACGAACTCCACCTCCGACCAGCCAACGTCGGCGCCTCCCTCCCCTTGCCTCGCCCCTCTCGATTCCACCTCCTCTCCGCATAAAACCCGAACCACCGTGAAAGCCCCCTCGAACCTTAGCGCGCCTCAACCCCTGAGCCCCCCTGAATCCACTTGCCGCCACTCCAGACTTCACCGCCGGCCACCCGAGGCCGCGACTCCAGTAGCCCCACCACCTGCGACGCTCCAGACAGACGGAGTGAGTTTTATTTATTTATTTATTTATTTTATTTTATATTCATTTTAAATCCGATTTTATTGTATATGGCTGAAAAAAAGGGATTTTTAATTAGTTAAAACTGAGATTTTTAAATTAAGTGATTTTTTGTTTAAAATAAAGTTTTGATTTTTATTTGTCTTGGTAAAAATATGATTTTTATATTTTTAAAGTATTAAAAATATGATTTTTATATTTTTAAAGTATTAAAAATATAATCTTTACTATATAAAAGATGTAAAATATGATTTTGGTTTATGTAGAGAAGTAAAAATATAATTTTTACACGATAGGAATATTAAAAATAGCATCTTTATATGTGTAGCAAAATAAAGATTAATTTTGAAAAGATGATATTTTTAGATATTAAAAGACGATATTTTTAGATAGGAAAAGGCGATATTTTGAGATAAGTAGAGATGTAAAAATATGATTTTTACTTCGAGAAAAATATAATTTTTATCTATATAGTAGCGTTGTAAAAAATTCGATTTTTATATATTGAATAGCATAGTAAAAATATGATTTTTATATATTGAATAGCATAGTAAAAATGTGATTTTTATATATTGAACATCGAAGTAAAAATGTGATTTTTATATATTGAACATCGATAGTAAAAATGTGATTTTTATATATTGAACATCGAAGTAAAAATGTGATTTTTATATATTGAACATCGAAGTAAAAATGTGATTTTTATATATTGAACATCGAAGTAAAAATTCGACTTTTACATATGTAGTGGCTACAACAACGAAGATGACAAAAATGCGAAAGCGACGAAGACTTCTGCAAAGAAGAGTCAAGATGATTGGATAGCTATCTGTGAGAACTTCTCACTCTTCAATTTCTTTTTCTAGTTATATATATACTAGGATGCAGACGGTGTTTAGTAGCACCCGGCACCCGTCATCCACAGACCATGGATGGCTTGTTTGTTAAATTGTTTGGTTGAGTAGTTAGTTAGAATATTTGATTGAATGGAATTGTTTGGTGAAATGAAATTGATTTGATTGATGTGTGAATGGCGTGGGCCTTCACTAGACCGGGGATAAGGCTAGGCCTTGTCCCGTTTCTAGTATCGTGCCGTTATGCCGCCGAAATTTTCTAAAATAAGTTAGAAAATAAAAATACCATTTTATTTAAAGAATGAACTGAATAGAAATTCATATGTTAAAATAAAATGTTTTATCGTTAAACATATAATTTTTAACGTGAATATGAATATAGTGAATGTGAATAAATAAATATTCGTTTACAAACCGGACGGTTTGTTTATGTACACCGATTTGACTGACATTGATTGGGACGGTAAATTTTACACATCGCCCAACTGCACAACTAAAATCTGTGTTTGATTGTTTGAAACCCCACACGGGTGTTGGGATGAAATTTGAAGTTCACTCATCCTGATTGATTAAATATGTCGATCGATTGATTGACAGGCTGTTATAAGCGTTAGATATCTATATTTGATGCTTATACAGTGTAGTGCACTTTGGTTGATGATTGATTATTTTTCAATGCTATTATATGTGTGTAATGTATGAAAATCCATATAATTAACATTATATGGTGATTGATTGGGCCTCATTCTAATTTAGAAAATAAAGAATAATATAAAATAAAGGTTCATGTGTTGACAGTACTCATCCATTGAGATTGGTCATGTGTTGAACGAAATATTTTAGTAATAAAATTTACATCTTTATCAATATAAAATAAAGGTTCATGTGTTGACAGTACTCATCCATTGAGATTGGTCATGTGTTGAACGAAATATTTTGATAATAACAACTATTTTGAAAAAGAAATATTTGAAATAGAATATTTGAAAATAGAAATTTATGAAGCCGTGTTGATTAGATTGACGCCATTTTGACGTGAACGATATTTATATCGATTTTATTCATTTTGAAATGAATTGAATTTAAAACGATTTCGAAATGAATTGAATTAAAAACGATTTCGAAATGAATTGAATTAAAAACGATTTCGAAATGAATTGAATTAAAAACGATTTCGAAATGAATTGAATTAAAAACGATTTCGAAATGAATTGAGTTAAAAACGATTTCGAAATGAATTGAATTAAAAACGATTTCGAAATGAATTGAATTGAAAACGAATTCAAATTGAATTGAAAGCGAATTGAAATGAATTCAAATTGAATTGAAATTTGAATTGAATAGAAATGAATTTTAAAACGAATTTATAAAGAAGAATTCAATTTTGATTTGAATTGAAATGGAAGTTGAAATTGCTTTTGAAACGAATTTAAAACTATTTATATAATTCGTTTTAAATAGAAATCGACGAAATATATATTATATATATAATATAATGGCCTGAATAGAATGCGCCGCGCCGCGGCAGTTCGTGAATTTCGACCATTGATTTCAAACGGACATTACGGGAGATCCGACCGTCGGATTCTCCTAAAACCGGAACCGTTGGGTTCGTATCGAAAAGAGCTTTCTAACGAATGTGATAAATTAGAAATCTAACGGTTGGATTTGGAATTATGTACAAATCAAATTTGAAAAAGGTCGCTATACGTGCAGTTCGATGGCCATTGGTGGAAATCGACTGTACGGGCCTTGATAAAATTATTAAAAATAGTAATAATTTGTGTAAAATCATAAGAAATGATTTAGAAAGAATTGGGATGAAAAACTCCATATTTGAAAAGATAAAAATAGATTTTTATCGAAATAAACTAGTTTTGAACTAGAATTATAATTCTATTTATTTTTAAGTAAATAAATTGAATTTGAAAAGGGTTTTAAAAATAACCAGAATTTCCAATGATTGCATTGGAATGGATTTGAATCGAAATTGTCTTCGGAATATTTCGATGTTGGAATTCGTGATTATACAGATGTTGTTATGGAAATTTGAAAGATATATATTTATATCGTTATTTCCAATACGACATTTGATAGTCGTAGAATTTGATATTGAATATAAGCCGATATATTTTCTATTCAGAGCCTTGTATTGAATATCAAATGTGATTTGGGTTTGTTGTGAATGGTGTCTTCACTAACACTGTTCTTGAACCCAGTTGAGAAAAGATTAAATCTTTTTATTTAGATTTAATGAAGTGTACCAATTAAATAGTATTTAATTGGAATTGAATTGGTACTGATTTTTGGGTTTATCGTGGACAGTGTTTTAAATAACACTTGTTCTTTAACCCGATAATTAATGGAATTTGATTTTGGGTTTATCGTGAACCGTGTTTTAAATGACACTGATTCTTTAACCCAGTCGAAGATTAAAACTAAGAGGATTTTTAATGAATCTTTAATTAGATTGAAATGATCGAAAATGGAGTATTACCAGTTTTGCTCCAGGCGATAGTTAAATCTTTAATTAGATTTGAACGTGAAATGGTAATTGAATTTACCGATAACACTGTGGTGTAAGATATGAAGTAATACCAGTTTTACTTCATGGGATGAATAGGTTGGGATGGGGAAATTAAAATAAATGATTACTTCGGTAAGGTTCGCTAATCCCGACTAGTTTGAATGGAGATTCAAAAATAGAATAAAGAATAAATTCAAGGAATTTTTCTTGGATAAAATTAATGGGAACCTTTCCCTATGAATGTGAAATTTAGAAACTAACTGTCGGTTAGCCAAGCAGAATGGTTTTCTGGATATTGATCTGATGTTGGTTTCGGCCTTCGGGGTTAATATTTGGGAAATTATTCTCTTGATTAATTTACGGTTAGTGACTAATGAATTGGAATGAGGCGTATGTTGTGTTTGTGTAACACTTATTTAAAATAATACGCGAGTTATTCGGAAAGACCGGGTTTATCCCATTCTGAATAACTGATACGACGATAAGTCGAAGATGAAGACGATGGTCGAAGACCGGAGGTCTTCACGTCGTTTGGATAATTACTGATAATCTTGATTGGGCTGTACACCCAAGAAGATGGAAATAGTTGGTGATCGTCCAGACGTACTTGGAGATCGATGGATATGCGGGGTACTAGGTACCTCCGGTTTCGTTCAGACCCAGAACGGACTTGTAAATGGACTGTGTGTCTGACATTGGATTTTAGTCCGTGTGATTGATCTCTATTAAATATATATCTGTTTGGCAGCGGAGAATTTATTCTCTTGCTTAACGCCTTTCTCTGAGACGTACGAGCTCAGGGGTTTTATATTGATGGATATCAATCGCATGGAGTGAATTACCTGTGTGGCATGCCTAAGTGGCAAATGATCAAGGCTTCTATTGAAAAGCAAAGTCTTGTGGCTGATGATCGAAGTACGACCTTTGTGGCGTAGCTTTGTGTAACGTTTACTTCGCGAGTTTCACACCCGGTATGAACCAAAAACGGGAGACGGACCTCAGGGAGGGCATGCGTTTCTTTCTAGTTAGGAGTGGCGTCAGTGCTTGAACTGGCTGACGAGTTTGACTCATGTGGATGTTGCTTATTATTACTTACTGAAAAGCGAGGTGCCTTGTGATATCGGTTTCGGCCGATGCTTCTGGTCGGCTGACGGGCCAGATTTACGCCCCAAAGGGCGGGGAAACGTAGTGTTCAGGCATAATAATCCACATCGGTGGACCGGCCCTGACGATCCATGGGGCAGTTGCGGCTGTTCCTGATGCTCGGACTAGACAGTCTCAAATCGGTGAGGATCTTGCCCCTAGCCTCGGTTCATACCATAAATGATAACCCAACTTCCAATACGTGACTTTGCGATTTTGATTGTATAACCTATATATGGCGACATAGTGGTATGGGGCATTCATGCCGCCTATGATTGATACTTATGATTTGAAGTTGTTTTATACACTATACACTTATTATAGTATCAAATGATTTCTTTTAAACGTATCAAGCATTCATGGCTATTATAAGGTAAAAACCCTATCCCCCGGCTTGCGTTGCATTGTGTGATAGGACCTGGGTCTTATAATAGCTTCATTTTTCTTTATTTAGCATTGCGCTGTTGTTTTATGCACTGGTGTTCTTGGGAGGAAACCCGTTCCGTGTTATACGGCGTGGTCCCTTGATTTACCTAACTTTAAAAATAAAGATTAATAACTGTTTTAGTTCTCACACCAGTCCCATGACTGACCTGGAGTTTATTGTTTTAACCTAAACTCTGGTTGCCCTTATTTTCGACACGGGCAGCTAGTAGTTTTGGTTTTGCAGATTTATATTCACAGCATCCTGGTTTACAACTGGAATGATATCCGGAAAGCTTTGTATCCGTATATCTCTTCTAGTTGTGTATTGTATTATTTTCCGCTGCGATGTATTTAAATGTAATTTGAATCTCTGATATTTCTGTGTAATATTTATTTGTTTATACTCTGTATATTCTTATAATCTGATGCATTGTTGTAATATACAGTGAAATGTTCTTTTGTCTGCGTTCTATTTTGTTATGTTCTCAAACGATAGGGCGTTTCGAACGGTCTGGGTCGGTTTAGCGACTGGTTCGGACCGAGCGAAATTCCTTCTCGTCACAGTCATGATTGAAACACTGTATATTTTGATAGTAAATCACCGACTATCAAATCTGTCCAATACGATTGTTGGTATGGAAAGACCGGGATCGAATTTATATTCAAAAACCATTCCGACCAACAAATACGTGAAGATATCAGGAGATGATCGAGATGGAGCATTTAAGACTGTGGATTTTCATAAACGGAAGAGCCACTAATATTCTCTGCCTGGCAAGTAGAGATAAGCTGTGATTCTGTCGTGGTTGGAATCTACGGGTTGCAAGGACTTCTCGCTACTGATCCATGGGGTGATTCCTATATTGGATGTAGTAGGAGAGTGCCTTTGGTTCATCCTGTTCCTGGATGAATTGTATGGACGGATGTCTGACAAAGTATTTCCAATGGGTCACGGACGTTGATTTCTTCAAACGTGCTATAGTTGTTGGCGGGGAATTGCCGTTCTCTTAGCTTCTAACTAGAGTATTTTTTTGGACGTCAATTAGTGATATCTGGCGGATCTGATGATGTGGCATTCAAAGTGAATGGTGATCAGATGTTTCAAAAACAAACTTTGACCTCAAGCCTCATCAACTAGGAAATGACAGAAATTGGGCAGCTAGCATGGCTATGTGGGTCGCTTCCATTAGGCTGTATAATCACCTATCTAGAGAAAATCCTATTTGCTTCTTAAATCTATGTTTCGATGCTGTCTCTTTTTGGGAGACGGTTGCTGATCCCAACCGTCGGTGATATACATCGATACACTCAAGCGAAATGAGTGGTCGGTCTTGTGTGGGCCGGGTTGCAAGACGTTCTTGTTGAACCCAATGTATTCACCTCTAGAGATACACTATCGGCAGGTGGTCCCATACCTTGTCACAGTCGGAATCCAATCTCCTATAAGCGCTCGCGGTTTTGTTTGTATACTATATATGTCTAGCGTGAGATGCAAGCGTTCTACTAGATTGTTATTTACTTGTATTTAGACATTAATATAATATCAAACAAGATATTGGTTTCAAAAATGTTTTGGGTTATCGTAAGGTACAAACCATCTGTGTTTATATGTGGATTTGGTCTTACGATTACCCTTTTCTTTTGAAAGATTTTGAACTTTAAAATCATGATTGGACGATTTACCCTTAATACTATGCGAGTTTATCTCACTCTGGTTCACCAGACCGACCCGGTGTTTTGTAAATGCTCGGGTTAGCCCGGGGTGAACAGGTTAGGTTATCGAATGCTGTGAAGTCCAGAGACGAGCTGGAGATGTTTAGACGTATGATATTATATAGGTACTATTCCGCTGTGCTTTGTATATGGGAATAGGATATTATAACTGTACCGTGGTGTGATGTACTCTGATATTGTAAGTATTTTTAAAGCTCTCAATAAAGATTTATTTCTGTATTATATTTTGTTCCGCTGCGATGTGAGACTCTGTGTTGTGTTGTTTCTTATTCTTCTTCTATTCTAATATTTATTTCTTCTTATCTCACCCTCTAATTTCTTTCTAATAACTATCCAGTGTTTTCAGTGCTTGGAGGTTCGGCATGAGTTACGGTAAAGGTATTTATGTCGATTTTCGGGACCGAAAATACTTTGGTCGTTACAAATAATATGTAATTTAATATTTTTCCCCAACGTTACCCCTGTTATACGTTTGCATAAATCACACAGAATGTTAGGCTCGCAACTTAGCCTAACTCATAAACAAAGGGGAAAAGAAAGGAACATGTAACGTTCCAACAAGTATAAAATGATATGGATCCAACTAAACATGTGTCATATAAATTTGGCATAGAACAATATATAATTTTGAACTTGCATTTTAGATCCAATTAACATAAATCTTAAGCATATGAACAGGAATTTACGTAGAACTACATACATTTAATTAGGCATGTAAATGTGAACTTGCATTTGAGTTGGATCAAATTAACATAGATCAAACATATAAGGTTGTAGATCTAAACATATAGGCATATATGAACATGACTTAGCCTATAAACTTGCATGTAACATAACATGAAAGAATCACCAAACTTATATACAACATGATAGATTCATCACAAAATTACAATAAAACATGATAGATTCATCACCAAATTACTTTACAACATGATAAATTGTATCAATCCCAATAGTCTCGTAGGATAGGTAATTTCAGAAAACATGAATCAGAATATGATCATCTTACAACTAGGCACAATTATAGTTTCGCTTTATTACAAATCATGACTTTATTTGTTCAAATCTAAAGAATAACTGAAGTTACTAACTGTAACGGCGGGAAAATCCGTACCAATTTGAGCTGACTAATATCATACGCATCCAACTCAAAATGCACGAAAGTTCCGGACATTAGTGGGAGAATTTAGAGGATGAGAAAGAAAAGATAGAACTAATAGAATAGAAGAAGAAGAAGATCACAACTGAACAAAATCAGAGAAAACACGAATCTCACAGCGGAATAATAATCTTTATTATATAACAAGTTTGAAATACAAATCTGAGTTTGTATATATACATACCATATCAGAGTATAATACATGGTATACATCACAGCGGAAATAATCTCTCAATAACTAATAGTGGAGCATCCTGCTTTTAGCTCCTCCAAGTAAATCTGCAAAATCCTGAAACACTTGACTGCCCGTACAAATTTGGGCACCTAAGAGTTTAGGGGAAACACAAACAAATAAACTCTGGGTCAGTCATTGGACTGGTGTGAGTAAATACCAACCATACTGTTTAACTTTGAAAAATCTTTTCAAACAAGAAGATAATAGTAAGACCAGCCCACAAATAAACATGGACGGTTTTTATCTTACTATAATCCAAAATACTTTGACATCAAAACCAGTGATATTATGATAATGTCTAAGCACATAAATATCCAAGTAGCAGAACGCTTGCATCTCACGTTCCACATATATATGTTATAAAATCATAAACCGCAGGGCGCTTATTGGAGAATGGATTCCAACAGACAAGGTATGGGAGCACCTTCTGAATAGTGTACTCTAGAGGGGATACACTCAGGATTCAACAAGAACGTCTTGCAACCCGGCCACACATGACCGCTCACTCATTTAGCTTGAGCGTCGCGAATATATTGCCACCACGGTTGTAGGCCATCCAACCGTCATCCGAAGATACAGAATCGAAAAGAAGTATAAATATGAATTTTCTCTAGATCGGTGACAATACACCCTGCTTGGGGATGACCCAACTAGCCATGCTGCCTAGCCCAACTTCTGTCACTTCCTGGTTATGAGGCTAGAGGCTACGTCTATATTCAGAACATCTGATCACCATTCACTTTGAATGCCACATCGTCAAATCCGTAATCACATATTGATTACACAAATGCAAACTGGGTGTAGAATAAAGAGAAGTTACCTTCTCCCCACCAACTTGGTATATTCGCAAAATCAACGGCATGACCGTTGGAAATACTCTGTCAGACACTCGTCCATACAAGTTGTCCTAGGACTGGACAAACAAAAACACCATTTCTAGAACTGGACGACCCTTGCATTTGACTCCGTCTTCAATTATCTTCAGCATATCTAATTCGCAGCGCTTATGCCTATACGGAGTGGTTTTCGGATAATAAATCCAACCGGTCTCTCCATATTGACAACGATGGTCAAAACAATTCGATAGTCGGTTATTTAACTATAGAAGTAAAAACAACATCCATTCAAATGTACAACTAACATCACACAACCACATGTACTTTTAATTTAACATTCGACTTTATTATTCGAATTCCCATATCTTACCAGATATTCCTCAAATCCCGTTTTAGTCTTTTTACACTTCTTGGAAAACATTTCCAGTTATTACAAACTCTTATTTTCTCATGTTTCAGAAAACATACGTTATTAACGTTCGAAAAATTTCCATTCCTTTCACGTTCTTTATTTCCTATACTTGGATAATATAAACTATCTACATTGGAAAAATATTCCAATTTCATTATAAACATTTTAACCTGTCAAGCGTTCACTTTAAAACATTATTCACTTTAAAATGTGAATACCATCTCTTATTGTAGAAATCTAAACATCTTTATCATATACTCTTTATCAACGTAATAAATTTCCCTTATCTTGTTTACCAAAATCTCTTTCATACTTTTATATTCCTATTCCACTTTATAGACTCTGTTTTTAAGTCAACTTCTTATCAAATAAATATCGAGTTTATAACTAAATACTGAATCCTATCCTATTAACATTTATTTGTTTAAAACTAAATGTTAATTATCCTATCGGTTTATAATTCCTAAAATAATTTACTTTAATACATTCGACTTCGTCGAATTATTGTTTAAACACTAAGGGTTTTGATTCTAACTACATTTCGAACATCGAAATGTTGTCATCGTTTCCTAACACGATTCCCCAACTTCTCCTTTTAAACTAATTTTGATATTCCTTTGGACAAACTCCTTTTCTTATTTCTTTAAACAAAGTGGATTTCAAACCAACTGTGACATTTCCTAAGAAGTGCTGCTATATATAAAAATCATGCTTAAGTTTGGTTAACAACGCTAATTTGTCGTTATAGTTCTAAACTAGCCATACGCTGTAATATTCTCCTTTATAACTAATCTTGACATACAGTCACGCTTAAGCCTAATCAACAGCGTTTATTTTATCGCTATAGTTCAAACTTGTCATACGATGTAATATTCTCTTTATAACTAATTTCAACATTACAGTCACACTTACCTTATTTATAGTGTTATTTTATCGCTATAGTTCTAAGACTTTCATATGCTGCCATATCCCTTTTATACTAATCTTATCATCTATCTCCGTCACAAACTGATATCATTCCTCGATAATAGTGGAGCCGTTCAAGTTGGGGTATTCTATTTACCTCTCAGACCTTGATCGACAACGTTCTTACTTTGGAACAAATATAACTCTGTATTCTAATCTCTTATTACTTATAATATTCATCAAATCGTATTTCCTTGGTTTACTTTGGAATATGGTTTTATAACATCATATTCATACTTTGAAATCTTCGTTGTTTATTATTATTTATTTTTAAACATTTACTCTTCGCTTTCATTTCATTCCATGGTTCTATTTATAACTTCTTAAATTAAAAGGGTAATTAATCCCATTAATCTTGATTAATTTATTTCTAAACTGTTTTCATTAGATTAACTAAAATCCAATTAATCTAATAATCATTTTCCCAAATAACAGTTGATTAAATCAACTTCATTCCATCAGTAAATTCTTTAACTGATTTTAATTACTTCTCACCATTAGATTAATATAATTAATCTAATAATATTCTAAAATGTTTATCTTAAATATAATTATCCAAATATTTAATTGTTGGATAATTTCTGCTTTATAAACTCATTTAATTGTCAACAATCGTTTTATTTTACTTTACAAAACGAACTCTAAATTACTGGTTTATAATAAAACTTCTATTATGCTTTAATTATAAAAATATAATTTTTATAATTAACTTCGTTGATTTGCCTTACGGCCAATCAACATCTTAACAAAACGACGGGTTCACGGTCGACTGTTATCACTTTCTAAATCGATATCGTTTATTTATTTATTGAAACAGATGTTGAATTTTCGTTCAGTATCAATATTCACACGGGGTTTTAAATGTAATTCGGGTTCAAACAGTGCATATGAAACAGACAGTACATATAAATATCGAGGAATCCGGTCGGATTCCTCCAACCGGTTTCCCGCATCCACAGATGTCAGTCAACACAATTTACACTAACTCTATACTAGGGGATATTCTAATCGATGGAATCAGTGTCCAACCGATGATGTGTACATATGTAACGGTATATAATATTCGACCAAATTAAGTGTAATCTAACTAATCGACCATCACACAACATTCAAACAACATTAAAATATAATTAAAATATTTTAAAATAGATCAGAGTTAGTGATTTTACTCACCTTCGCGCGTTAACCGTTAAGTAACGATTTTCGTCCCTCGATTTAACCAGACGTTCCATTCTGCCCTGAATTCCAAACGAGCTCCATATCGTACTTCCGTCCATATGATTTCCAACGTGACCGGATTCGTTCAGTCGTTTCTCATCTAGTCTACATCCAACTGACCTGCTTAATTGTCTCTCCTTTCAGTAAGAAACCGTGTTTTTGTGGATAACAAGCTCCGGCTTTCTCCATACATCTGTTATCTCCTCTTTCTATTTTCCTTTCCCGGCCTTACTTATTTAAACAGCCCATGCATTCTTTTATTTTCTTTTTATATATATAGTTCTTTCCAACTGGGCTTTTGGCCCATCACCCTACTGAAAACCCAACTCATCACTTCACCGACCCAAATGAATAGCGCGAAGTCTCCCCTCACTGGTATACGATCCCACAAGAAAATAATAGTCGAAACCGTGCGTTCCCATTTTCTACTCACGTTACTGGTATACTCTATATTTCTTTTTCTTTTAAATCTTGGGCTTCACCCATATTAAAGCAACGGCCCATTCCTACTGATACGAGTGATATCACTAGCATCGGATTTTATATACACATCTACTATGTCTGTACAGTGCTTCGTTATCTTCCTCTTTAATACCACGCCCGAGCTCCCAGTACTTCATCTACTAAACACTAATCCCACTCGTCTGCTCTTGTTTTCATCCCGAACCAACAACCATTCCCTCCCATTCACATATCCTCTTCATACAGTGATACACATCCATATACTACTCCGGTCCTCTGACACTTCACGAACCAAACACCACCATACCACTATGAACACACCTACTATGTATTCTTTCAATTCCAGTACTGTCCCCTTATACTTGCATATACATTCATCCTACTGCAAACTCCATGCGTGTGTATTAAAATCACTAAACAATTCGTACCTTTACTTCTCATGTCCACACTTCCTGTTCTCAGTGATTCGCTGATTTGCCTCCATCATAGCCGTACTTCAATGCTTCCGCCAGCTTCTGCAATTAACTTCCACTCTTGCGCTGAAAACAGTTCTCCAGTCCTTCACCGCTTACACCACATCATCACCGACGTGAATACCTTGACCAACTTGCGAGCAGACCCCACTTCTTCCATCAGCAGCGTGAAACTACCCCCACTGTCTTGCTTCCGCCACATGCCCCAATCCAAGGTCGAGACTCCTGAACTCAACACATACCAGACCACCTTCTTTCATGACTCTAGCGCACGCCAAATCTCCACCCTCGCTTTAAGCTTATCCTTCAGTAAAACACTTCCTTGGTATTTGCGCCAACAGCTTCCCCCTTCGCACCCGAATCTGACCCCACACATGTCACCCCGACCTCCGGAAACCACCACGAGCCGACCCCTCACCGCTGCTCCGCCTGTGCAAGCAACTTCTCCGTGCCAGACTGGTGCACCCGAAGATCTGCACAGATCATACTTGGTCTATCTCAAAACAAACGCGAGTATATCCTGTTTTCTTTTTATTTGTTTTATAAATTGTTTTAAGAATCGGTCTGCTGAAACATTTGGGGATGAATATATATAGAAGGAAGATAGAAAAGAAAGTCAAATGGTCTAGTGATGTTTTCCTGAATTTTCGCTGCTAGGTTTTGAAAAAGGAAATGTTTAGTCTTGTATGCAGCATGGCTTCCGTCACTTTCATTATTAATACCAGCATGGCGCAAATCTTTTCAGCATGTATGTTGAGTATGGTTGTATAGATTTAGGCGGAGACTTTCCCTTATAACATGTACGTTGAGCATGGTTAGGCTATTGTAGGAAAGGACACTTTGTATTTAGTATTTACAGAAAGTGAGATATTTAGTTTTAGAATTGGACGTACCCCATTATATAAAACTCCGTTCACACACGACCTGTTGTTGACAGAAATAAATATACCGTCGCGACCAACAATCGGCCACGATCTCAAAAATATCATAATACCGGTAGATTGACTCATATTTTGAAATCCCGTAATGCTGATATAGGGTGCACCATACTCCAAATAAAAAGTTGCATATTTAATTCATTAAAAATTACAGTAAAATTCTAAAAATTAAATTATCGCTGAGCCTCAAAAGATACTTGTCTCGATTTGCAACCGATATCTAGTTATTTCAAATAAACTGTTTCGGTTGATATATGATTTTACAGCGACTTTCTGAATATTTGATTTGGACATATCTTGCAATCTGTACGACGAAATCTTGGTTTTTCACTTCTGTTAGAAAGATGCAGTTCAACAGATTCCAATGTTTCTCGTTTCGAAGAAATCAGATTCAAAACGAGTCCGGTATACTCAGTTGAAGTTCAGAACGTTAAATTACGAACTGCAGGGTCGTTCTGAGCTCGATTATATTTAATATATGTTTTTATACGTTCAACTTCATTTTAATTAATATATAAATCCATTTATATTTCGAATTCAATATTTAAACTGTTTTAAATATTCAAATACCAACCGACAAAAATGCGGGACGTTACAGACCTTCCCCCTTAAAATAATTTCGTCCTCGAAATTGCTAAGATAGGGAAAACGCTACAATCTCTGTTATAAACAGGTTAAAAATCTTTTTGGTTTACTTCATAGTTTCAGTTTCAACTGAACTGATTAATTCCAATTAAAATATTAATTTCTTATTATTTCGAATATTTTCAAAATTTCTGAAAATTTCCTAACAGCTTAAATTTTCAGAGAATCTCGCCATCATCTCCTCTGCACGGCTCACTCGGTACTACAACAACTTGCCACTCCGGGCCTTCTCCAATCCAAAAGAAAATCAAACAGCCAAACGTCTTGTCAAACAGACTCATACAAATCTCATATTCGTATAAAGTATAAACATGTACCTTTTTGGTCGAGTAACCAACTTTATCTCTTCCATTTGCTATCTTATTATCATAAACAATTTCATTTCCAATCGATTTCCAATCAATTTTTCCTCGAACCAAATCATCTACTTAAGTCAAACTCCATTCAAACTTCTATTCCAAACTCAATTCTAACTCTTGATCCATCAATTCAATTCTGTTCGGGATCATCTCTAACCCAATCCAAATTTCATTGAATTCAAATTTATATATTCAGTTTTACCATTTTAATCCACTATCTTTATAAATTATATTTCGGAATTTAAATTCCTGGGTCTTCATTTCAAGTAAGTTTGAAATTATATATATGTTCATAACATAGTGATTCAAAACATTTGAATTTTTTGAACAATTTATTTCCTCAAAATAATTCAAAACAAAATCTTTGGTAGTAATCTGTCACTTAGAACTCGAAAATGACACTGATGATGCTGCAGTCATCAGCAGAATTATTTTCCAGCAACCCAAGTGAGTTCAATACTATATCTCTTTCAAAATCCATTTTAAAACACTTTCATTTTGACTGTTACTTCAAAATACATCACTTGGAAAACAATTTAAAATCTCCCAGGATTTTAAAATTCCCATATATTTAATGCAAATCCAATTTCAACACCTTTCTAAGTTTATAGAGTTTTATTTCAATTCTGGTTTTATCATCAAATTCAATTTGTCTATATTATATTTATATAACATTTCGATTTGTTATTTATATAACCAACTCAATTATAGATCTTATTTGATCATAATAAAGATCAACACTATAATAATCCCAAGATATATACTCCTTTATATCAAAATATAATTTTGGGTAAAATTATTTTATTTACCCTCTTTTCAAAACGTATTGTGTCGAATTACTCTGTTCAAGAGTTTAGAAACGCCTATCGACTCAGTTTGCATTACTGTTTCGACCAGAATTCATAAACCACTCGACTGACTAGTCAACACAATATAAAACAGTTTTTGTACTAATTTACAAATACGCGCTCATAAATGTATACACCCAAACTCAATCTAGAGTATTTCTAACTCTATCTCTATTGAGTTACGCCACAGAGCCAAGGTAATAACTTAACCTTCAGCTCTGATACCAATTGTAACGGCGGGAAAATCCGTACCAATTTGAGCTGACTAATATCATACACATCCAACTCAAAATGCACAAAAGTTCCGGACATTAATGGGAGAATTTAGAGGATGAGAAAGAAAAGATAGAACTAATAGAATAGAAGAAGAAGAAGATCACAACTGAAGAAAATCAGAGAAAACACGAATCTCACAGCGGAATAATAATCTTTATTATATAACAAGTTTGAAATACAAATCTGAGTTTGTATATATACATACCATATCAGAGTATAATACATGGTATACATCACAGCGGAAATAATATCTCAATAACTAATAGTGGAGCATCCTGCTTTTAGCTCCTCCAAGTAAATCTGCAAAATCCTGAAACACTTGACTGCCCGTACAAATTTGGGCACCCAAGAGTTTAGGGGAAACACAAACAAATAAACTCTGGGTCAGTCATTGGACTGGTGTGAGTAAATTCCAACCATACTGTTTAACTTTGAAAATTCTTTTCAAACAAGAAGATAATAGTAAGACCAACCCACAAATAAACATGGACGGTTTTTATCTTACTATAATCCAAAATACTTTGATATCAAAACCAGTGATATTATGATAATGTCTAAGCACATAAATATCCAAGTAGCAGAACGCTTGCATCTCATGTTCCACATATATATGTTATAAAATCATAAACCGCAGGGTGCTTATTGGAGAATGGATTCCAACAGACAAGGTATGGGAGCACCTTCTGAATAGTGTACTCTAGAGGGGATACACTCAGGATTCAATAAGAACGTCTTGCAACCTGGCCACACATGACCGCTCACTCATTTAGCTTGAGCGTCGCGAATATATTGCCACCACGGTTGTAGGCCATCCAACCGTCATCCGAAGATACATAATCGAAAAGAAGTATAAATATGAATTTTGTCTAGATCGGTGACAATACACCCTGCTTGGGGATGACCCAACTAGCCATGCTGCCTAGCCCAACTTCTGTCACTTCCTGGTTATGAGGCTAGAGGCTACGTCTATATTCAGAACATCTGATCACCATTCACTTTGAATGCCACATCGTCAAATCCGTAATCACATATTGATTACACAAATGCACACTGGGTGTAGAATAAAGAGAAGTTACCTTCTCCCCACCAACTTGGTATATTCGCAAAATCAACGGCATGACCGTTGGAAATACTCTGTCAGACACTCGTCCATACAAGTAGTCCTAGGACTGGACAAACAAAAACACCATTTCTAGAACTGGACGACCCTTGCATTTGACTCCGTCTTCAATTATCTTCAGCATATCTAATTCGCAGCGCTTATGCCTATATGGAGTGGTTTTCGGATAATAAATCCAACCGGTCTCTCCATATTGACAACGATGGTCAAAACACTTCAATAGTCGGTTATTTAACTATAGAAGTAAAAACAACATCCATTCTAATGTACAACTAACATCACACAACCACATGTACTTTTTAATTTAACATTCGACTTTATTATTCGAATTCCCATATCTTACCAGATATTTCTCAAATCCCGTTTTAGTCTTTTTACACTTCTTGGAAAACATTTCCAGTTATTACAAACTCTTATTTTCTCATGTTTCAGAAAACATACGTTATTAACGTTCGAAAAATTTCCATTCCTTTCACGTTCTTTATTTCCTATACTTGGATAATATACACTATCTACATTGGAAAAATATTCCAATTTCGTTATAAACATTTAACCTGTCAAGCGTTCACTTTAAAACATTATTCACTTTAAAATGTGAATACCATCTCTTATTATAGAAATCTGAACATCTTTATCATATACTCTTTATCAACGTAATAAATTTCCCTTATCTTGTTTACCAAAATCTCTTTCATACTTTTATATTCCTATTCCACTTTATAGACTCTGTTTTTAAGTCAACTTCTTATCAAATAAATATTGAGTTTATAACTAAATACTGAATCCTATCCTATTAACATTTATTTGTTTAAAACTAAATGTTAATTATCCTATCGGTTTATAATTCCTAAAATAATTTACTTTAATACATTCGACTTCGTTGAATTATTGTTTAAACACTAAGGGTTTTGATTCTAATTACATTTCGAACATCGAAATGTTG
This sequence comes from Allium sativum, assembly GCA_030737875.1. Taxonomy (NCBI): domain Eukaryota; kingdom Viridiplantae; phylum Streptophyta; class Magnoliopsida; order Asparagales; family Amaryllidaceae; genus Allium; species Allium sativum. Next base: position 558,957,014 of record CM060921.1, read on the forward strand.
TCATCGTTTCCTAACACGATTCCCCAACTTCTCCTTTTAAACTAATTCTGATATTCCTTTGGACAAACTCCTTTTCTTATTTCTTTAAACAAAGTGGATTTCAAACCAACTGTGACATTTCCTACGAAGTGCTGCTATATATAAAAATCATGCTTAAGTTTGGTTAACAGCGCTAATTTGTCGCTATAGTTCTAAACTAGCCATACGCTGTAATATTCTCCTTTATAACTAATCTTGACATACAGTCACGCTTAAGCCTAATCAACAACGTTTATTTTATCGCTATAGTTCAAACTTGTCATACGCTGTAAGATTCTCTTTATAACTAATTTCAACATTACAGTCACACTTACCTTATTTATAGTGTTATTTTATCGCTATAGTTCTAAGACTTTCATATGCTGCCATATCCCTTTTATACTAATCTTATCATCTATCTCCGTCACAAACTGATATCATTCCTCGATAATAGTGGAGCCGTTCAAGTTGGGGTATTCTATTTACCTCTCAGACCTTGATCGACAACGTTCTTACTTTGGAACAGATATAACTCTGTATTCTAATCTCTTATTACTTATAATATTCATCAAATCGTATTTCCTTGGTTTACTTTGGAATATGGTTTTATAACATCATATTCATACTTTGAAATCTTCGTTGTTTATTATTATTTATTTTTAAACATTTACTCTTCGCTTTCATTTCATTCCATGGTTCTATTTATAACTTCTTAAATTAAAAGGGTAATTAATCCCATTAATCTTGATTAATTTATTTCTAAACTGTTTTCATTAGATTAACTAAAATCCAATTAATCTAATAATCATTTTCCCAAATAACAGTTGATTAAATCAACTTCATTCCATCAGTAAATTCTTTAACTGATTTTAATTACTTCTCAACATTAGATTAATATAATTAATCTAATAATATTCTAAAATGTTTATCTTAAATATAATTATCCAAATATTTAATTGTTGGATAATTTCTGCTTTATAAACTCATTTAAATGTCAACAATCGTTTTATTTTACTTTACAAAACGAACTCTAAATTACTGGTTTATAATAGAACTTCTATTATGCTTTAATTATAAAAATATAATTTTTATAATTAAATTCGTTGATTTGCCTTACGGCCAATCAACTTCTTAACAAAACGACGGGTTCACGGTCGACTGTTATCACTTTCTAAATCGATATCGTTTATTTATTTATTGAAACAGATGTTGAATTTTCGTTCAATATCAATATTCACACGGGGTTTTAAATGTAATTCGGGTTCAAACAGTGCATATGAAACAAACAGTACATATAAATATCGAGGAATCCGGTCGGATTCCTCCAACCGGTTTCCCGCATCCACAGATGTCAGTCAACACAATTTACACTAACTCTATACTAGGGGATATTCTAATCGATGGAACCAGTGTCCAACCGATGATGTGTACATATGTAACGGTATATAATATTCAACCAAATTAATTGTAATCTAACTAATCGACCATCACACAGCATTCAAACAACATTAAAATATAATTAAAATATTTTAAAATAGATCAGAGTTAGTGATTTTACTCACCTTCGCGTGTTAACCGTTAAGTAACGATTTTCGTCCCTCGATTTAACCAGACGTTCCATTCTGCCCTGAATTCCAAACGAGCTCCATATCGTACTTCCGTCCATATGATTTCCAACGTGACCGGATTCGTTCAGTCGTTTCTCATCCAGTCTACATCCAACTGACCTGCTTGATTGTCTCTCCTTTCAGTAAGAAACCGTGTTTTTGTGGATAACAAGCTCCGGCTTTCTCCGTACATCTGTTATCTCCTCTTTCTATTTTCCTTTCCCGGCCTTACTTATTTAAACAGCCCATGCATTCTTTTATTTTCTTTTTATATATATAGTTCTTTCCAACTGGGCTTTTGGCCCATCACCCTACTGAAAACCCAACTCATCACTTCATCGACCCAAATGAATAGCGTGAAGTCTCCCCTCACTGGTATACGATCCCACAAGAAAATAATGGTCGAAACCGTGCGTTCCCATTTTCTACTCACGTTACTGGTATACTCTATATTTCTTTTTCTTTTAAATCTTGGGCTTCACCCATATTAAAGCAACGGCCCATTCCTACTGATACGAGTGATATCACTAGCATCGAATTTTATATACGCATCTACTATGTCTGTACATTGCTTCGTTATCTTCCTCTTTAATACCACGCCCGAGCTCCCAGTACTTCATCTACTAAACACTAATCCCACTCGTCTGCTCTTGTTTTCATCCCGAACCAACAGCCATTCCCTCCCATTCGCATATCCTCTTCATGCAGTGATACACATCCATATAATACTCCGATCCTCTGACACTTCACGAACCAAACACCACCATACCACTGTGAACGCACCTACTATGTATTCTTTCAATTCCAGTACTGTCAAACTCCATGCGTGTGTATTAAAATCACTAAACAATTCGTACCATTACTTCTCATGTCCACACTTCCTGTTCCCAGTGATTCGCTGATTTGCCTCCATCATAGCCGTACTTCAATGCTTCCGCCAGCTTCTGCATTTAACTTCCACTCTTGCGCTGAAAACAGTTCTTTAGTCCTTCACCGCTTACACCACATCATCCCCGACGTGAATACCTTGACCAACTTCCGAGCAGACCCCACTTCTTCCATCAGCAGCGTGTAACTACCCCCACTGTCTTGCTTCCGCCACATGCCCCAATCCAAGGTCGAGACTCCTGAACTCAACACATACCAGACCACCTTCTTTCATGACTCTAGAGCACGCCAAATCTCCACCCTCGCTTTAAGCTCATCCTCCAGTAAAACACTTCCTTGGTATTTGCGCCAACAGCTTCCCCCTTCGCACCCGAATCTGACCCCACACACGTCACCCCGACCTCCGGAAACCACCACGAGCCGACCCTTCACCGCTGCTCCGCCTGTGCAAGCAACTTCGCCGTGCCAGACTGGTGCACCCGAAGATCTGCACAGATCATACTTGGTCTATCTCAAAACAAACGCGAGTATATCCTGTTTTCTTTTTATTTGTTTTATAAATTGTTTTAAGAATCGGTCTGCTGAAACATTTGGGGATGAATATATATAGAAGGAAGATAGAAAAGAAAGTCAAATGGTCTAGTGATGTTTTCCTGAATTTTCGCTGCTAGGTTTTGAAAAAGGAAATGTTTAGTCTTGTATGCAGCATGGCTTCCGTCACTTTCATTATTAATACCAGCATGGCGCCAATCTTTTCAGCATGTATGTTGAGTATGGTTGTATAGATTTAGGCGGAGACTTTCCCTTATAGCATGTACGTTGAGCATGGTTAGGCTATTGTAGGAAAGGACGCTTTGTATTTAGTATTTACAGAAAGTGAGATATTTAGTTTTAGAATTGGACGTACCCCATTATATAAAACTCCGTTCACACACGACCTGTTGTTGACAGAAATAAATATACCGTCACGACCAGCAATCGGCCACGATCACAAAAATATCATAATACCGGTAGATTGACTCATATTTTGAAATCCCGTAATACTGATATAGGGTGCACCATACTCCAAATAAAAAGTTGCATATTTAATTCATTAAAAATTACAGTAAAATTCTAAAAATTAAATTATCGCTGAGCCTCAACAGAAACTTGTCTCGATTTGCAACCGATATCTAGTTATTTCAAATAAACTGTTTCGGTCGATATATGATTTTACAGCGACTTTCTGAATATTTGATTTGGACATATCTTGCAATCTGTACGACGAAATATTGGTTTTTCACTTCTGTTAGAAAGATGCAGTTCAACAGATTCCAACGTTTCTCGTTTCGAAGAAATCCGATTCAAAACGAGTCTGGTATACTCAGTTGAAGTTCAGAACGTTAAATTACGAACTGCAGGGTCGTTCTGAGCTCGATTATATTTAATATATGTTTTTATACGTTCAACTTCGTTTTAATTAATATATAAATCCATTTATATTTTGAATTCAATATTTAAACTGTTTTAAATATTCAAATACCAACTGACAAAAATGCGGGACGTTACACTAACAAAAGAACAAATCTTGTTTTCTAGTATCTGATTTCTGAAACTGAAAAGCTATCCTTTGATGTAGACTATTGAATTCTCTAATTTAGATTTTGATTCGTAGCTTCTAACTTGCTTTCTAGTTTTAGGAAGACTGGAGGCTACACTATTTGGCCATGAACAACATGACGGCTCCTTGGAATGAAATTATGTGGTTTAGGGTTGAGGGTTGGGGTTGTTTATATAGAAGTTTAAATTAACGTAAGCCGTTAGATCAAACTAGGAGCAATCAGAACCATCCAGACCAATTAGAGCTATCCAGAAACAGCCAACTATGCCCTAGTGACTCAGCAACAAGTCAGAAATCATCACTGTTCGGATCTGACCGAGGGGGTCGACCCCTACAGGGGGGTTGACACCCCAGTCGACACCCCTCTTGGGGGTTGACACCTATGTCGACCCCTTCTGGGGGGAGTCGACCCTTATGGGCGGGAATTTTCCCGCCCAGCTGACTCTCGGAATTTTGAAATTCGAACTGCTTTTGATTATTAAATTATTATTTATTTTAATTTTCTGATTAAACTAAAAATCTTCTGAACTCCGTAACTTCTTCATACGGAGTCCGATTCACGCAAACTCAGACTCTATCTCAAGAAGAATTCCGAGACGAACGCAATTGCGTAACCCATTTGCCTTGATTCTCACTTTTAAAATTAAGTATTCTTAAATTCGTTAATTTAATGTTCACAGATAATACGGGGGTTACAACAAATGATAGTTTCAGTACTAAAAATTCTTATTGTGAGGCCTGGAAGTGATGTAATAGGTTAAGTTTAAACCTCCTGAGGATGATGATGATTGAAAGTATTAAGCCATCTATACCTAAAACAGAGAATGCTAGTGATTTTGTGTGTATAATCAAGGAGTGTTCACAATCAAATTTGGCGGTCAGTCCCTTCGAAATGGAAGTTAATGAGGCATTCTTGATTCATTTCATCATTAATTCTCTGCATTCTGAGTTTGGTTCGTTCCAGGCAAACGACAACACTACTTTCATAAATTAAGGCCTTATTGGCTCAAAAGGAGGGAAGATTAAAGAAGATGAAAGACCAGCAGTCATCTCATAGGTCGTGATGGTGCCGGCAGCAGTAAAGGAAAACCAAGTAAGAAGGATAAGAAGAAGGACAAGCCTTTCATGAAAGGACTCGAGGAAAACCAAGTAAGAAGGATAAGAAAAAGGACAAGTCTTTCATGAAAGGACTCGAGGGTCAAATCTGAAAGGAGAAGAAGTATTTCTTTTGCAAGAAAATGGGTTACTTCAAGAAAGATTCTCCAAAAAGGAAGGCCTGGTTCAATAAGAAAGGTACACATTATGTGTTTTTTTGCTTTGGATCAAACCTTACATAATTGCCTAATAATACCTGTTTATTGGATTTCAGTGTTGTTACTCATGGATCTCATATTAAAAAGGAATTTAGTTCGATCCTGCTAATAAGAGGAGCTAAATCGTACTTGTTCATGGGAACATGGTGAAGGCATATATTGAGGGCATTGGAACTTATAAATTGATCCTTGACACCAGTTATCATATAGATTTTGAAGGATGTCTTTATGCATATGAGTGTGCTAAAAATCTTGTTTCTATATGTAGATTGGAAAATTTAAATTTTTTACGTTTAGTTTGGGCATTGTGGTTTTTCATTGTGCTGAAATGATTACTATTATGTTTATGATACTTTGATTGATTCAATTTATAGGTTCAATCTTAATGTTAAATTTTCTGAATCCTTGTTTCATGTTGAAAGTCAAGGCATTATGCATAGCGCATCTAATGAAAGTTTAGCTTTCTTGTGGCATCAAAGATTAGGTCACATTTCCAAAGAAAGAATAACAATGATAGTGAAGAATGAAATTCTTCTTTAATTGGATTTTAGTAACTTAGATCTGTGTGCGGATTGCATTGAAGGCAAGCAAACTAAACACATTGTAAAGAAGCCAACCAGGAGAAGCATTCAGCTGCTTGAGTTAATTCACAATGATGTAAGTTGTCCTTTTGATGCTCTTTCATGGAGCGATGAAACATACTTCATCACCTTTATTGATGATTACTCACCTTATGGATATATATATATCTGCGACATGAAAAGATTCAATTTATGAATGCCCTAGAGTTGCTCATTAATGAAGTTGAAAGGCAGCTAGATAGAAAAGTAAACCTAGTGAGATTTGATAGAAGTGGTGAGTTTTAAGGAAAATTTTATAAAAGTGGAAAATGTCCTGGTCCATTTGCAAAATTGCTTGAATGTAGAGGTATTTGCACATAGTACACAATGCCTGATACACCTCAGCAGAATGGTGTAGCTGAAGGTGGGATCATACATTAATGGCTATGGTCAGAAGCATCTTAAGTAATTGATCATTGCCTCTTTCATTATGGATATATGTATTAAATACTGCAATGTATGTGCTTAACCGGGTTCTTAGCAAGGCAGTTGTAAAGACCCCACCTTTATACTCATATTATCCAAGGGTATTACAAAGTAATGCCGTTAGAGAATGGGGCTGTAAGGACTCACACATGTAAATTCTCTTAGACTAACACTGTACGTATTAAATTTACTGAAATACAACTTACATTTACGTACACAATATCGATATAAAGCAATAACATGTATGTCTACAGGATAGAACAATACAAAATATACAGAGATCACCGAGTCAATTGCAATGATTAAATATAATATAATATATAACATTTAACATTTGATATGCATTTAACTTATTACAAATCAATGTATTCATCGGTCTGTATAATACAAGATAGTATATAATATACATAGTAATTATTCTCCTCTAAGCCCAGAGAAATACAAGTTGGTCTCAATGTCCTTGAACTTGAAAGGTCTCGGTCTGACGTGAGTATTATATAAATAATAAATGGACCAGTCTATGTCTAAATCCATTGTAGTTAATATAAAAAGTTTAGGTTTTCTATTCATAATAATAGCGGGAAGACGTCTCATCACAGTTTAACCTAAAAATCGCCATTTATAAATCAGTCAGATAAATTTTCATAGAACCAAATCCAAGATTCCGACCATATAAATCCAATTCTCAATCAAACTCAAGAATCATCTCCAAGAAGGATTTCACAATATGTAAATGGCCAATAGGCAAATAAATTCAAGTATCGTACAATCATCATAAATATAATATCATCCGTATACATAAACAAATATCACAAGATAAAATCAAGGAAAAGCCGATGAATGCTAGTGGAGGACATTAAAGCAACAAGAACTCCAAGTATCTCAAATTTTATATATCAGAATCTAGTGATGCGCTGAAATGTAACAATACAACACATATAAAATAGTAATATATGGTGATAATCCCAAAGAAGGAAACCGGGGATGGATCACACTCAGAACCCTTTGTACTGACTATACACTAAACCAGAGATAGAAAGCGAGACTGACGAATGAACCTTCTCCAGGAGATTCCACACTCACTCTCCTACGGTCATCAGTTACCACTACTTCTCACCCACTAGTATCGTGAGTCCATAACAATGATCCACCATTTGCACGTCAACGCGTAACACCTACGGTCACGATACTCACATCTGGCCCTATGGTAACTAACTGTTGGTCTATGTGATACAACAGGCACTACATAAACCAATACCAATAATAATATATTAATGTGTCATAGATCCGGGGCGTGACCCCGCAGTCAGGCTGCTAGGATGGATATTGGACATTCTAGCTCACATCCACAAAATATAAAAAGCTAGTCAATGGTAGTCCGACGCTATTAACTAACACACACTCATACATACATAATATAATAGCAGGTGCATCGCAACGCACGAAACTATGCAAATAGCGATATATTACAAAATATCCAAACCAACATACCGTGCATAATATACAACGACGGGGGGCTAAATAATCATAGATCTGTAAATGATTACTACGCATATATATACATATGAATATGTATATATATATATATTCACCGTAGTGAAAACCACACCATTATTCCCATATTAATTGTTATACACAAGCAAAAGATAATAAGATAAAATACTCATCTGTTGTCTCATACCACCACATTTATTAAACTGTTTATTTAGTGCTCGCACGTCACACTTACCATTCAATACTCTATACAACAAATCCGATGAATAAACAAGATAGTGATACCAAAAGTCCCATACTAGACGGTTTCACCAAACTTTTTATTCAAATTATATATATATATATAAATCATATCATGTTTATGATCACGGTATCATATTCAAGTCATCAATCAACAAAATTAATAGTGAATCATTCACTATGTATGAATCTACACAAGAGTTGAAAAATTAGAAATTATAGAAGTAACAAATGAATTCAAGAATTATTTAAGAAATACATGAAATTCCAATATAATACACGAATAAAATAAAATAAAATAATAATAATCAAAGAATAATTCAAATATTAAAAAATAAAATAAAATTTTCATTACAAAATTTGCATTAACTCATAAAAGCATTTTATTTAATGAAACAATGCAATATCTTACTAAATATGTAAGAAAACGACTTTTTTTTGCAAATTGGTTCACTTTATTGTTAAAACCAATTAAAACCTCTTTTATAAGCCTCGTTAAAACCCTGTAACCCCCCTAGCCTAAATGGGTGCCTTAAAGGGAAAATAGTACTTATAAATTCGGTATACAGACATCAAAACAGAAGTTTAAGACTGATTAATACAAACAAAATTCTAAAGAAAATACAAAAACCCAAACTATCAGCCCAACAAGGCCCATTAGAAATCAAACTTGTGCCGCTTCAAAGATTTTGAAATCATCACCAAATTAACCTGTATCCTTCAATTCAATTCCCCATCTCTGTAGAATTAATTCATTTCTCCAGTTATGAGAAGACCTGCTTCCATTATTATGCACCAGAAAATGAATTTCTCTCTCAATCTTCAAAAGAGTAACCGTGGAATGCATCTTCTTATCTTGAAAAATCCTCAAGTTTCTTTCTCGCCAAATAAAATAGGTCGTAGAAGTGAAAGCACCACAAGCTAAATCCCTTACTTGATCTTTTACTTTAAATTAAGAATGCAAAAATTTGGCTTCTTCTTTAAGATCTGGAACAACATGAAGAGGCAAATCCAATTTCTGTTTTAGTGAAAGCCAGATGAAAGACGAATAATCACATTGGAAAAAAAGATGTTGGATTGATTCAGGCCGATGATTACACAGAGGGCATAGAGTGCTTGAAACATTGCCAAACCGAGCTATTCGATCCAAAGTATTCAATCTTCCTAAGATAGCAAGGTATGAAATGAAAGCCATTTTCCTACAGTTTTTCTTGCGCCAAATGATAGAAAAAATTGATTCTAAATCTTCATGAGATCTGATATGCTCCCAAACTTTATGAAATATAAAAGACCCCCCTTCCCACCATTCATATTTATCCAAATGTATATTTGAATTTGGATGGACTGAACTAATCTCTGAAATTAATTCCCTTGTAGCTGGATGGATTTTTGGTTGAAACTCTTCATTTCTGATAATATAGCTAACCTTTTGATCTGAATTACCAATCAAATGCATCCTATCAAAACTAAGTAGAACCACCAAGCACTGACAATTAATCCATGGTTCATGCCATAGATAAGTGTCTTCACCTTTGTATATCACTTTATAGAAAAGCTGCTTCGAGTTTGATCTCAGTCTAAGTATTGATTTCCAAGAACTAGATGCATTATTATCAAATGACATTGTCCAAAAATGCTTCCCTTGACAATATTTGTTATGGACCCATTTACTCCATAAAGATGAATTTGATAAAAAATTCCAGAGCAATTTAATACACGCCACTTTTTTCAGATTAGAATTTTTTTTAGGCCAATTCCTCCTTCTCCTTTAGGTTTGCATAAATTTTTCCAAGAAACTTTATGTGAAGTACCCCCCAAAAAGAAATCAGCACATAAAGACTTCAGTTTATCCAAAGTAAATTCTGGAATTTGGTATATGAACAATCAATAAAGGATAATTGGGGTGATTACTGAATTAATCAGTTCTGCTCTTCCTGCAAAACTTAAAAGTTTTGTCTCCCATCCTTGAATCTTGCTTTGTATTCTTTGAATTAGGGAATTACATTGAGAATAGTGTAAGTAATTAGATGATAGAGGTACTCCAAGATATTTGATTGGCAATAAACCTTGTTTAAAACTCAGAATATTGAGAATATCTGTGCCATTTCTTATTGAATCAGTGAAAAAACTTTAGTTTTAGAAGCATTTGCATTAAGACCAGCATATAAACTAAGGTTCTGGAAAATCCTCTTGAAAGTTTCTGCTTTATGAACTGAAGCTTTGACAAAAATCATTAAATCATCAGCATAAAGGAGGTGAGAAATAATAGGCTGAATCTTGTTTCTAGGTTGAAAAGCTTGCTTCATCCATCAAAAATGTGAAATATTGCATTACCAAGGCAAACAAATATGGGGATAAGGGATCCCTCTGTCTTATGCCCCTTGAAGATGATATAAAACCTTTTGGTATGCCTTGGATAATTATTGAGAAGTTTGGGGTTGAGATACATTCATATATGAGATTTATAAAGTATTTAGGGAAATTCATTTTTACCATTAAGAAACATATAAATTCCCTGTTCACTTTATCATAGGCCTTTTTAAATCAACTTTAACACAAAATTTAGGCATCTCATTTGTCTTAAAATCCCTCAAGAGTTCATGGCTAATAGGATATTGTCACCAATATGCCTATCTTGAATGAAAGAACTCTGATTTGGAGAGACCAAAAATGAAAGAAAAGGTTTAAGCCTGTTGCACAGTACTTTTGAAAAGATTTTGTAATAAACATTACAACATGATATTGGCCTATAATGAGCTATTTCAGATGGTCTATCATTTTTGGGAATTAATGTAATGAATGTATGATTGAGGAATTAATGTAATGAATGTATGATTGAGGGATTTAGGCAATTTACCTGACTGGAAAATGTTTTTAATTGCATTCAGAATATAGCTCTTTAAAATATCCCAATGATTTTTGATTTTTTTTGAATTCATGCCATCTGGACCAGGGCTTGAATCATCATGGATTGATAAAAGAGCTTCTTTAATTTCTCCCAGTTCCACAATCTTCAAAAGAAATTGTTGGCCAGCTTGATTAATTGTATAAATTGGGCTAAAATCTGGAAAAGCATTAGTTATGGGACCATTGAACATGTCTGAAAAGAAATGTATAGCTTCCCTTTCTATTTCATTTGATTTAAACAACAAGTTACCATCACTATCTATCAATGCTCTTATATGATTTAAAAACCTCCTGTTTGACATTCTAGAATAGAAAATTTTTGAGTTTATATCTCTCTGTTGCAACTAGGAAATTTTAGCTTGTTGTTTTAAGCCACTGAAGTAAACTTGTTGCAAATTTTGATAATCTTTTTTGGTCTGCAAGTAATTATCATAAATTTGAGCATCCTCTGGGTTTTGGTCCACTTCAACCTCAAAATTATTAACTATAGATTCAGCTTGTTTGATGTTAAAATCATTTTTCTCTCTCAGTCTATTCTAGTTTTCTAATTCCTTCTTATAGTTCTGTAGTATTTGAAGAAAATGATAACTCTGAAAGCCTCAAACACTTATATTTAAACATTTGAGAATTGCTTCATTATAACCTTATGTATATGTAGAATATGAAATGTAGAATATGAAATGTGATCAAACCAAATACGTTTATTTACATTTTCTTATGTAAATAGAAAGAATAGAATTTAGAAATATATTTATTTACATTTTCTTATGTAAATAAAAAGAACAAAATTTAGAAATACTTTTATTTACATTTTCTTATGTAAAAAAAAGAATAGAATTTAGAAACACATTTATTTACATTTTCTTATGTAAATAAAAATAATAAAATTTGAAAATACACTTATTTACATTTTCTTATGTAAATAAGAAGAATAGAATTTAGAAATACATTTATTTACATTTTCTATAGTAAGTAAAAATACAAATTATGTGAATCACTTTTACTTACATTTTCAATTGTAAATAAAAAGATCAAATTATGTGAACCCTTTTTATTTACATTTCCTATTATAAGTAAAAAGAAGTAATTATGTGAGTTTACTATTTTGTTTAAATAAGAATATGACATATTTTTGTTTGAATTTATGTGCAAATAAAGCATAGAAAGAAGATTACACATTTTATTTATCATTGTTTTGTTAAATAAAAGTAAAATATTAAAAAGGACATTTTACTTATCATTGTTTTCTTAAATAAAAGGACAAGATTTAAAAGAACATTGTGTTGTCCAATAAAAAGACAAATACATGAAATACATTTTTTTTGTGTTTTATGTACAAATAAAAGTACAAGATTAGAAATACACTTTTATTTACATTTTCTTATGTAAAAAAAAATAATAGAATTTAGAAACACATTTATTTACATTTTCTTATGTAAATAAAAATAATAAAATTTGAAAATACACTTATTTACATTTTCTTATGTAAATAAGAAGAATAGAATTTAGAAATACATTTATTTACATTTTCTATAGTAAGTAAAAATACAAATTATGTGAATCACTTTTACTTACATTTTCAATTGTAAATAAAAAGATCAAATTATGTGAACCCTTTTTATTTACATTTCCTATTATAAGTAAAAAGAAGTAATTATGTGAGTTTACTATTTTGTTTAAATAAGAATATGACATATTTTTGTTTGAATTTATGTGCAAATAAAGCATAGAAAGAAGATTACACATTTTATTTATCATTGTTTTGTTAAATAAAAGTAAAATATTAAAAAGGACATTTTATTTATCATTGTTTTCTTAAATAAAAGGTCAAGATTTAAAAGAACATTGTTTTGTCCAATAAAAAGACAAATACATGAAATACATTTTTTTTTTGTGTTTTATGTACAAATAAAAGTACAAGATTAGAAATACACTTTTATTTACATTGTATTTGTTGAAATAGAATTGTTAACAAAATGAGTACATCACTTTTACACATCTTTGTTGAAACAGAATTTATATGCAAATATTACAATCACTTTTATTTGCATAATATGTAGTAGAATTTATACGCAAATGTAAAATCCAACTTTTATTTGAAACCTTGCATTAGAGTTTATATTCTAATATACAAATTGTATTGTTGGTCCAAACAATATACACTGAAATGTTATTGTTAAGAAATTTCATACAAATAAAATATAATGAAATTTATATTTTATTTGTCATCCGCAATAAAGCTATATAAATAAATTACCGTTTATGTAACATTAGAAGTATATAGAGAAATCATACGAGAAAAATACATTTTTACTCGATATAAGTGACATGTTTAGTGAAATTGAAATTGGTTAAACCTATTAACCAATTATGTATTTATTTATTTATATGAACTGTTGTTGGCTGAAAACCCCACACGGGTATTGGGACGATATTTGACTGACACAAATCCCAATGTTTAATTATATGTCTATCGATTGATCGACAGGCTGCGATGAGCGTTATTGTTTTATTTTAATGCTCACACAGTTGACATTGTCACTCTGGTCATTAATGGATGGATTGAGGATTATTTCCCGTTATTACCCTATACATGAAATGTATGAAACCCATATGACCCAAATTGTATGGTGCATGGTTGAGTCGCATTCCAATGCAGAATTTCTTTTTAAATAAATAATTTTTATATATAATAAAAGGATTTTTGTAAAATAAAAGATTTTGTATTATAAAGAATATTTTACATAAATAATATTTTATTGATTATTTTAAATATTTTTAGGATAAATCTTTTATTTAAGATCATTAGATCTTAACAATTATGTTTGGTGATTGATATGTAGATTGGATTTGCAGTGGACGATGTTTTAAATAACGTTTATCCTTTAATCCAATTTACATTGAAATTATTATTTGAAATTTATAAATCTATTTTATAAATTAAATCAAAATTGGAATATTAATAAAACTTTTTAGAAAGATTAAAATGTAATTTATTTTATTTTTGATAAAATTAATGAGAATCTTTTAATATAAATAATATTTTTATTTAAAAAAGAATGTTCAGAGTTGGAATGTGGCGTATGGTTGGTTTTAATTACGAATACGCGAGTTATTCAGGAAGACCGGGTCTAACCCATTCTGAATAATTATTACGACGATCAAGAGTCGAAGGTGAAGACGGTGACTGAAGACCTGAGAACTTCACATCGTTTGGTTGATGATGACCGATATCTTGAATTGGGACTGATCCCCCAAGGCAAGGTAAAAAGTGATGATCTTCCAGACGTACTGGAGATCGACGGATACGTTGTTTCGTTCAGACCCAGAACGGACTTGTAAATGGATAGCATGCCTGACATTGAAATTTATTTCATGTAATTAAATTGGTTTTTATTTAATATATAAATGCATGGTGGCGGAGGATTTATTCTCTTGCTTAACACCCTTTTGTATGTTAAATAATTACCAATCGCATGATATGAGTTGTTGATGTGGTATGCCAAGTTGCACTTGATCAAGGCTTATTGTTGCAAAGCAGAGCCTTGTGGGATGATCAAAGCATAGTCTATTTAGGCATAGCTTTGTGTAACGTGACTTCGCGAGCCTCACAGCCCGGTAGAGTCTAAAACGGGAGAAGGGAACGCAGGGAGTGCACACGTTTCTCTCTAGCTAGAGTGGTGCCAGGGACCTACCAGCGCTGGCATTTATTCATTGTGGTTGTTGGATTTTTCGAGGCCTCGGTTTATGCGGTCGTCACTGGCCGTATTATATGTCCAAAAGGACCGGGGAGCGTGTGTTCAGGAATTGCCAATCCATTAAGCGTTAACGTATGGACCGGCCCTGCAGGATCCAAGGGTTGGACAGAGTACCAATCCTGGGGCATTTGCTAGAGTGTCTCGAATCGGTAAGGATCTCCTCCCTAGCCTTGACTCAGATGGAAACCCAAATTTCCAATACGACATCACGCGGTTTTGATTGTATACCTATATATGGCGACATAGTGGGATGGGGCACTCATGCCGTCTAGGATTAATACATTTACTTTGATGTATTTCAAATTGTTTGCACACTATTATTATATAATACCGTGTTTATCGTATCAAGCATCTTTTGATCATTATAAGGTAAAACCCTATCCTCCGGTTTGCGTTGCATTGTGTGATGGGGCTTGGGTCTTATAATGGTTTCATTTTTCTAAAAAGCATTGCGTTATTTTGACGATTTACTTTAGTCATGCACTGGCAATCTATAGGAGAAAACCCGTTCCGCGAAAGTGGCGTGGTCCTGTGATTAGCCTTATTATATTATATAGGTTAAGTAGAATTCTCACACCAGTCCCATGACTGACCTGTAGTTTGTCCACTGGCAAACTCGGGTGCCCATATTTTCCACACGGGCAGTCGAGTAGCTATTTTTGTAGAGATATTAAGCAGGATTCTGGGTTGAAGCTTAAAGCTGTGTCCAGAGATAGAGAGTCTTCCGCTGTGTTCTTCCGTTGCAGTATATTACATTTTTTGTATTTATCTTTCGCTGTAATTATATTCCAATGTACTCTGATATGTATATTCTGTACTCTGATGTAACATTTATTATAGTGTTATAAAAGTCTTCTGTTACCTGTTGTAATGTGTTGTATGCCCAAAGTTAAAGTATTCGTAGGTTTCCACTCTTTGGATCAGACCTGTGTGGTTTATGGTTGATTCAAAGAGCGGGGATTTGCGGGTCTTTACACTAATGGCCCTAAATAAATTCCAACACCTATATATACATCCCTAACCTAAACGTAATTGTCTTACACAAATCTTTTGCCTTCATTGCTCTCTTCTTCTCTAAAAAATAAATCAATGGCGTCTCTACTATGCTGAAACCTAAGCTAGGACTTGTGCTTCTTCTTCCTCCAATTCTGATTAGGATTAAAAGAGAACAACTACAACACCTTTTTCTTTTAGAATCCAACCAAGGCAAGTACACTTATTTTCCGATATGAAATTTAATTATGATCCTAGCATGATAATGAATCTGAATCTGAGGTTATGTCTTTTTCTATTTATCAGATTTGTTCTTCTGCTTTATTGTTATCATTCTGTTTGTTATGTATTTCTTCCTTCTTTCTTTCTTTTTGTTTAATAGCCAGGCTACCATGAGCCTGAGCCAAATCTCATAAGAGATGAACGCATAAACGCTAAATTTTGAGAAGAATATTGAATGAGGCATATTTGGGCATAATTGATTTGTAACTAATTTGAGGACACAATGCATGTTGTAATTCTAGACATAAATTTGAGGCATATTGCATAAGATGACCTATGACTTGGAAGAAGAGGATTATTGTGACTTAAAACATAAAATAGGTTGCAACTTAGAAACATAAATCTGAGGCATATAATTGAACATAGTTTTAAGGTATAAAGAATATTGGACATATGACATGGGATTTGGGGCGTAAAATTTAACTGTGAACATGTAACTGATTTGGATGCATATTACAAGTTGTAATTCAAGATCTAGATCTGGACATACTATACATATTATAGTCTGTAATTTGGAAAAAAGAGAATTAATTTGCATATGACTTAGGTGTAAAAATCTATATTAAGATTTGATAACCATTAAATGTGAATACACCTAAATAGGGATTTTTGGATATGTGGCATGCATTGTAATTAATGGTTATATTTGGCATAATTTATGTGTGAATCATGAGTGGGATTTTTGAGCATATTCTTTACTATGCAAATTTAACTAAAATTTGGGTATATGTCATATTATGAATCATGACCATGATTTAGGCATGTGAATTTAGGCCTAATTTATAATTAGGGAAGAATTGTCAAGGAAACCTTAAGGAATGTTTTAGATCTGCTAAATCTGTTTAATCTATTGAATTGCCTAATCTGCTAAATCTGTTATCTGTTTAATCTGTTGAGTTGCCTAAACTGCTAAATATGTTGAAACACCAAATCTGCTAATTATGTTAAACTGCCTAATCTGCTAAATCTGTTGTGTCGCCTAATCAGTTAAATATGTTGAAAAGCTGAATAATTGTAATTTGTAGGCAACCTAAGATTGAGTAAAACATGTTAATTTGATTAATCTGTTGCGTCTTGAGAAGAAGTTAAATTTGTTAAATGAACATAATTAGTCTGATATTTTCTATAAGGGAATAAAGTGGCTATGACACGAGGTTAGACTCCGTTTGCGGTGGAACCTGCCCGGAACCAACCGGCTTAACCAGCAACCGCAAACTTTCAGTCTAATGTGAGAGGTCGTAGGCATAACTAAAATATGCTTAGACACGAGGTTAGGTCTGGCTTGTGGTAGAAGTCTGCCCGGAACCGCCCGACACATCCAGCGGTCACAAGCTAGCGACCTAATGTGAGAGGTCTGCACATTAATAATTAATTAATGCAAATCTAAGATAAATATGATGTCTAAAACGTGTTGGGTGGATAGGGATAAACCAACTGGACTAATGAATTTAACAAACCCGTTTCGTGCATATGTAGACCCAATACAAAGTTAGACAAATCTGTAAATCTGTTAAATCCGTATATCTGATCCGTTAGTCTGAAAACATGTTAACTTAGTTGTCTGATCTGTGAACTAGTTGATCTGAAATCTGTATGTCTGAACTTGTAAACAAGTTAACCTGAAATCTTTTAGTCTGGGGACAAAAGGTTAGGAGGGAAATTACTTGTGTCATTTGTTGTTTGGACCCATATTTGTCAGTAACCCTTTCTGGTATCAAAAACTATGACCCAACAGTAGGTAGGGTCCGGGCATGCTTACTGAACTAATTATAAGCGGTTCATTCTGATAATGGCGAGGGGTGTAGATGGTGCGTTCCAACAGGGTCATGTGCGTTCATGGGTCCCGGTCTGCCTATGAGGATGTAAGATGCCGTGACATCTGTATATAGGTATGTGTCATTCAAAATTTGCCACTTTAGGGAGTGATACACCCTTCTCTGGGGCTGGCACAGGGTATTTATGTATTAGGGAGCCGATGCAGGGGATAGGACTTAGGGTACACTTAGCTCTGTCTGTTTTTTTGGGGTATCGTCTATTTTCTGTTGGGTGGTAACACCTGTCTGTTTCTGCGTGGTACCGTCTGTTGGGGTGGTAAATGCCCGTTTACTAGTGTACACCTAATTCCACATTCTGTTTCCGTAGGGGTTAATCTATTTTTGTTTCTGTACCTTCTGTTCGGGTGGTAAAGGCCCATTATTAGCATTCTGTTTCTATACTTTCTGTTGGGGTGGTAAAGGCCCATTACTAGCATTCTCTTCTGTGGAAATTATTCTGTTCCCGTGTTTGTTTCAGTTTAGACATTGGGGTGACACCTAATCCTGTTATACTAGTATTAGTGCAGGGAAGTGAAAAGAAATAACTTATATCATCCTGTTTCTTCTGTTTAGTTTAAGTATATCTGTTACTCTTGTTGTTGTCATCTCTTATCCAGCTTTATTTTCGTGTTATGATTATTATTATCTGTTCATATGCTAAAAGTCACTGGACTTGCCAGACTTTTATGTCTGACCCTTGTTGTTTCGCCTCTTTTCTTCCGTTCCCCCCTAAGGTTTCTAAGGAGGTAATACTCTAGCTTGATCCGGATTCCTTCTGCTTGAAGTGCTTAAAGTATGGCTTGGCTCTTTATAGCTTCTGTTCTATGGGGATTATGATTTTAAAGTTTTGTACTCTGATGGTTTTGAACAAGGCTGATATATATGTACTTGAGTTTTTGGTGAAGTTGTAACCAAACTGATTTCTATTTTTTTTCCACTGCAATAAAGTTATAAAGTTTTTCAAGTACTATTTTATATCAGTCTTGTAACATTTTGTTTTGTCTACTAAAACGCTCCATCAAAGTTAAGACATTCCCTTTGTGAGTGACCTTAACGGAGGTGGGGTGTTACACTTGGTATCAGAGCTGAAGGTTACCAGATTTGATAAAAAGTTTTGAAAACTATTTTCAAAAAGGTTTTAAAAAGGAAGTATTTTCAAAAGTAAAGCCTATTTTTGAAAAACATAATCCCCAAAAGCCATATATGTATCTTTTGATCCTCTGTTTGAATCTTTGTTTCCTTCTTTCTCCGGGGCTCCTGTCTTTCTAGGAGGTAACCTCATCGCGGCATGGTTCTGTAGGCTTGATAAGACTACGACACTGGTCAAAGGGCAAATAAGCACCCGACTTCCATCTGTAGCCGCAGTAGTCTCACCTATGGCTAATTTTCTTTTGAGCTTTGTAGGATTTTCAGTGCGATGGAGGCCGCTTTCGAGGGACTTGTCAACGTGTTACACACGGATAGTAAAGATGAGAATAAGGGAGTTTGGCTAAGGAGCACAACCCAAGGATTAGAAACTCATGGATATGGACTTGGTTCACAAAGGAGGTAAAAAGGAAACAAAAAAGAAGGAAGAAAAGTCTGAAGATAAAGGAGGAGAAAAGTTCTTTACTTATGGAAGCTTGACTCATCTGAACAAGGATTTCCCAAAGACGAAGGACACTCACTTCAACTGTGGTGAGATGGGACACTTCACTAGGGACTGCCCGAAGAAACGGGGGCAAGGACAGAGGACATGACCTACTTCGGGAAGGCAGGCGAATGCTCTCATAGTTGGTGGATAGGATAGAAGCAGGAAAATTTCCATAGAGAGTTTAGTTTCCTTATCTGATTATTGAGTTAGAACTCTTTTCGATTATGGCATTCTGATTCTGTAGTCGAGTCTCTGCACTTTAATACTAGTCTTGTTTCTGATCTGGTTATAGTCACAAACCCCATAAGGGTTACGACTCATCTGTTGGTGATAGGTTGGGGTTTGAGGGTATCTGTGTTAGGCGTCAAGTCGATTGTATTGCATACATTCTGGGTTTTTGAGGGATATGGTGGGATCTTCCCATGCTTAGTTTTCTAAGAATCATTCGATAATTCGACCTATACTAGTAGTTTGTAAGCATCTGGATATTTCTGAAAAGGTTAAGATTTCCAGTTTTGACATTGTCTAAAGAGGGTAATCCTCTGGGCGTCAACCTGATGTTGATCTCGGTCTTCGTGGTTGATACTTAGGGGAATTATTCTCTCAACCAATGTCTGATGGGAACCAAGTTTTGGTTTTATCTGTACTCGCTTCCATCACTCGACTGTATCCTATTGATCGAGTATTCAACCTATAGATAGGAATCCTATGGATGTAAACATGTGTTTGAGACATGTTATGTTTGATGGTTGCAAGTGGATGCAAGTGGTTGCTAGTGGTTGCTCGTGGATGCATATACACACACTAAGCACTAGATCGGCTCAAAAACACTCTCATACTACATATGGATGTGTGTACATTTTTCAATTTTTGTGGATGCAGAATGATTGAATCCTCACATGGATGTTGCATTTGGATGAATGGTTATGCACTCATATAGAAATGATGTGTATCAAATAGGATTTCTTCCATACATATTTGGACTCATGGCACTAACATGATTCGCATTAAGGAGGTCAACTGTATCAGTAGACCGCCTGATTTTGCATTAGATAAGAAACATATACACACACTTTGCATATGTTCATACGACATTAGAAACCTTTTAAGGACAATGGATGCCTGTGATTGAATTGTTGAGTAGATGGATGTTGGATTTTAGAATACATTCTTCTTAACTTGAATATTTCGGGTACGAAATCCTTTAAGGAGGGGAGAATGTAACACCCCATATTTTCTGAGAATATTAAAATAACAAATTAAAGAATAATTAATTTGAAAAAAAGGAATGAGAAAAGAATAATGTTTAGCATTGTTCTAAGGTTTGTAAGCAAAAGACTTAGTAGCTCATTTGGTTAGAACATGTGACTTGCATACAAGAGGTAAAGAGTTCGATCCCCGCCAGCGCCATATTTTTGTTTTAGGGGAATGGCTAAAAAGTGGCTTAGTTTGAACGCAGTTCAAAAAAGTGATTTGGTGTGAAAATGGTTAATTATGAAGAAGTTATTAAGCCTTGAAGTTTGTTTGCATATGAGAGAAATATATATATATATATATATATATATATATATATATACAAAAATTAAATAAATAAATATGCAAAAAAGTTCAAAACAGCGAATTGGGGGGGAGGGGGGGGGGATAACCGAACTGACCCATTTTTGTGGTCGGGCCAAGCCCCATTGGTTCGACTAGGGGTTAATCCAGGGTGTTTGGCTATCAACACGTGGGCCGATTCGCTCAAATGCAGATTTTGCATCTGATTGGTTCTCATGGTTCAGGGTTAATCTAATGGTCCTAAATAACTTTCTACACATATATACATCCCTAACCTAAACCTAAATCTCCTACACAATTCTCTTGCCTCCATTGCTCTCTTCTTCTCTAAAAAATAAATCAATGGCGTCTCTACTATGCTGAAACCTAAGCTAGGACTTGTGCTTCTTCTTCCTCCAATTTTGATTAGGATTAAAAGAGAACAACTACAACACCTTTTTCTTTTAGAATCCAACCAAGGCAAGTACAGTTATTTTCCGATATGAAATTTAATTATGATCCTAGCATGATAATGAATCTGAATCTGAGGTTATGTCTTTTTCTGTTTATCAGATCTGTTCTTCTGCTTTATTGTTATTATTCTGTTTGTTATGTAATTCTTCCTTCTTTCTTTCTTTCTTTCTTTCTTTTTGTTTGATAGCCAGGCTACCACAAGCCTGAGCCAAATCTCATAAGAGATGAACATATAAACGCTAAATTTTGGAAAGAATATTGAATGAGGCATATTTGGGCATAATTGATTTGTAACTAATTTGAGGACACAATGCATGTTGTAATTCTGGACATAAATTTGAGGCATATTGCATAAGATGACATATGACTTGGAAGAAGAGGATTATTGTGACTTAAAACATAAAATAGGTTGCAACTTAGAAACATAAATCTGAGGCATATAATTGAACATAGTTTGAGGTACAAAGAATATTGGACATATGACATGGGATTTGGGGCGTAAAATTTAACTGTGAACATGTAACTGATTTGGATGCATAGTACAAGTTGTAATTCAAGATTTAGATCTGGACATACTATACATATTATAATCTGTAATTTAAAAAAAAAGAGAATTAATTTGCATATGACTTAGGTGTAAAAATCTATATTAAGATTTGATAACTATTAAGTGTGAATACACCTAAATGGGGATTTTTGGATATTTGGCATGCGTTGTAATTAATGGTTATATTTGGCAAAATTTATGTGTGAATCACGATTGGGATTTTTGAGCATATTCTGTACTATGCAAATTTAACTAAAATTTGGGTATATGTTATATTATGAATCATGACCATGATTTAGGCATGTGAATTTAGGCCTAATTTATAATTAGGCAAGAATTGTCAATGAAACCTTAAGGAATGTTTTAGATCTGCTAAATCTGTTTAATCTATTGAATTGCCTAATCTGATAAATATGTTATCTGTTTAATCTGTTGAATTGCCTAAACTGCTAAATATGTTGAAATGCCAAATCTGCTAATTATGTTAAACTACCTAATCTACTAAATCTGTTGTGTCGCCTAATCTGTTAAATCTGTTGAAAAGCTGAATAATTGTATTTTGTAGGCAAACTAAGATTGAGTAAAACATGTTAATTTGATTAATCTGCTGCGTCTTGAGAAGAAGTTAAATTTGTTAAATGAACGTAATTAGTCTGATATTTTCTATAAGGGAAAAAAGTGGCTATGACACGAGGTTAGACTCCGTTTGCGGTGGAAGCTTGCCCAGAACCAACCGGCTTAACCAGCAACCACAAATTGTCAGTCTAATGTGAGAGGTCGTAGGCATAACTAAAATATGCTTAGACACGAGGTTAGGTCTGACTTGTGGCAAAAGTCTGCCCTGAACCGCCCGACACATCCAGCGGCCACAAGCTAGCGACCTAATGTAAGAGGTCTGTGCATTAATAATTAATTAATGCAAATCTAATATAAATATGATGTCTAAAACGTGTTGGGTGGATAGGGTTAAACCAACTGGACTAATGAATTTAACAAACCCGTTTCGTGCATCTACAGGCCCAATACAAAGTTAGACAAATCTGTAAATCTGTTAAATCCGTATATCTGATCCGTTAGTCTGAAAACTTGTTAACTTAGTTGTCTGATCTATGAACTAGTTGATCTGAACTCTGTATGTCTGAACTTGTAAACAAGTTAACCTGAAATCTTTTAGTCTGGGGACACAAGGTTAGGAGGGAAATTACTTGTGTCATCTGTTATTTGGGACCCATATTAGTCAGTAACCCTTTCTGGTATCAAAAACTATGACCCAACAGTAGGTAGGGTCCGGGCACG
Organism: Allium sativum; assembly: GCA_030737875.1. Classification (NCBI taxonomy): domain Eukaryota; kingdom Viridiplantae; phylum Streptophyta; class Magnoliopsida; order Asparagales; family Amaryllidaceae; genus Allium; species Allium sativum. The sequence goes on from CM060921.1 coordinate 558,980,460, forward strand.
CTTACTGAACTAATTATAAGCGGTTCATTCTGATAATGGTGAGGGGTGTAGATGGTGCGTTCCAACCGGGTCATGTGCGTGCATGGATCCCGGTCTGCCTATGAGGATGTAAGACGCCGTGACATCTGTAAATAGGTCTATTTCATTCAAAGGTTTCCACTTTAGGGAGTGATACGCCTTTCTGTGTGGCTGGCATAGGGTATTTATGTATTAGGGAGCCGATCGCAGGGGATAGGACTTAGGGTACACTTAGCTCTTTATGTTTCTGTGAGGTACCATCTGTTTTCTGTTGGGTGGTAACATCTGTCTATTTCTGCGTGGTACTGTCTGTTGGGGTGGTAAAGGCCCATTTACTAGTGTACACCTAATTCCACATTCTGTTTCCATAGGGATTAATCTGTTTCTGTTTCTGTATCTTCTGTTTGGGTGGTAAAGGCCCATTATTAGCATTATGTTTCTGTACTTTCTGTTGGGGTGGTAAAGGCCCATTACTAGCATTCTCTTATGTGGAAATTATTCTGTTACCGTTTCTGTTTCAGTTTAGACATTGGGGTGACACCTAATCCTGTTATACTAGTATTAGTGCAGTGAAGTGAAACGTTATAGCTTATATCATCCTGTTTCTTCTGTTTAGTTTAAGTATATCTGTTACTCTTGTTGCTGTCATCTCTTATCCCGCTTTATTTTCATGTTAGGATTATTATTATCTGTTCATATGCTGAAAGTCACTGGACTTGCCAGAATTTTATGTCTGACCTTTATTGTTTGCCTCTTTTCTTCCGTTCCTCCCCCCAAGGTTTCCAAGGAGGGAATACTCTAGCTTGATCCGGATTCCTTCTGCTTGAAGTGCTTGAAGTGCTTAAAGTATGGCTTGGCCCTTTGTAGCTTCTGTTCTGTGGGGATTATGATTTTAAAGTTTTGTACTCTGATGGTTTTGAACAAGGCTGATATATATGTACTTGAGTTTTTGGTAAAGTTATAACCAAACTGATTTCTTTTTTTTTTCGCTGCAATAAAGTTATAAAGTTTTTCAAGTACTATTTTATATCAGTCTTGTAACATTTTGTTCTGTCTACTAAAACGCTCCATCAAAGTTAAGGCATTCCCTTTGTGAGTGACCTTAACGAAGGTGGCCTGTTACAAAGACCGGGCAATGGCCCACATCAAGCTGGCGTTTAATGAATTAGTGGAGATGGCGTGCAATTATGAGGACCTAGATCAAAGGAACTTGGATCTGAATCGTGCTAAGAGCCAAGCCGGGAATAAACGCAAGGCCGCTACAAACCAGCCAGAATTAAGCAACGCGGCGCCCTCGAATCAGCAGACTAGCAGGCCGCCAAAAGGAAGCTGCTACAATTGTGGCAAGGTGGGGGCACTACTCAAATGTTTGCACAGCCCCGAAATGGCAGAAGACCAATTGATCTAGTCGTTATGGATTTTTCTGAGTTTGATATCATTCTCAGGATAGACTGGTTAACGAAATACGAGGTCGAAGTAAAATTTGCGGAAAGGATAGTAAAAATTAGAACGAAGCTTGGATATATTACTGTACCTTGCCATGGTTCGAATCCAAACAGAAAGGAATTTTGGTCTGCATTAGAAGTTATCCCCACCTCCTTAGAAAAGATTCATATTGTTAAAAACTATGCGGATGTGTTTGAAGAGGTCGAAAACTTACCTCCACAAAGAGAAATAGAATTCAGAATCGATCTAATTCCCAATACCAGACTAGTGGTACATCCAATTCGTAGAATGACTCCAAAGGAAAAAGAAGAATTAGGTGATCAAACTCATCAACTGCTTTGGAAGGGTCTGATCAGATCTAGCTTTTCTAGTTGGGGTGCAGCTGTAGTGTTTGTCCCAAAGTCAGACGGTACTCTTCGATTGTGTGTTGATTACCGAGACCTCAATAAACAGACGCTCAAAAACAAATACCCATTACCCCGCATCGATGATCTGTTAGACCAATTAAATGGGACGAGAGTATTTTCCAGAATGGACCTAGCTACAGGTTTTCATCAATTGAGAATTGCAGAAGAGTGTGTTCCTCTAACAGCTTTCAGAGGTCCAGACATATTTTATGAATGGTTAGTAATGTCGTTCGGCATATGCAACGCTCCAGCATATTTTGTCGATCTAATGAATAGAGTATTCAGGGGAGTTCTGAATAAATTTGTTCTTGTATTCATCGATGATATTTTAATCTACTCCAAATCAAAACCTGAGCATGAAAAACACTTAGAACAAGTATTGGAGATTCTGAGAAAGAACGTCTTCAAAGCCAAATTCTCTAAATGTGTATTCAGGCAAAAAGTGGTGAAGTTCCTTGGCCATGTCGTGTCAAAGGAAGGGATTTCTGTACATCCGAGCAAAATTACAGCAATTCAAGACTGGAAACAGCCTACCACACCCACAGAGGTTAGAAGTTTTATGGGGTTGGCGAGTTATTATCGAAAGTTCGTTAAGTATTTTTCGAAGATATCCGGTCCATTAACAAAGCTTACGAAGAAGCACGAGAAGTTTAAGTGGACTTCCGACTGTGAGGAAGCTTTCCAGAAATTGAAATCGAAATTGACAACCGCTCCAGTGTTAACCATTATTGATGGCAATCAGGATTTGACGGTTTGGACGGATGCTTCTATTAGAGGTCTTGGAGCAGTATTAATGCAAAGAGGCCAAGTAGTCGCTTATGCAAGCCACCAGCTGAAACCGCATGAGAAGAATTATGTAACTCATGATCTTGAGTTGCTAGCCATCGTCTTTGCTTTGAAAATCTGGAGACATTATTTATTGGGTGAGAAATTCGAACTGTATACAGATCACCAATCATTAAAGTATTTGTTCACCCAGAAAGATCTGAACTTGAGACAGCAGCGTTGGCTAGAATTTCTTGCAGCGTATGATCTGGATATTTTGTATACGCCGGGAAAGGCTAACGTTGTAGTTGATGCGCTTAGTAGAAAAACCGCAATCATTGCCAATCTTATAATTACGCTTGGATTGATTGATAAAATATCTGCTCTCCAGAATAATGATCACTTCATTCAAAGGATCAGAGGGAGAATACAGAAGGGCAAGCCCTCAAGTTTTCAAATAGATAAAGAAAAGGGAGAATCTGTGTTCCCAACATCCCAGAGCTCAAAAGAGAGGTGCTCGATGAATGCCATAAATCCAAGCTTTGCATTCATCCTGGGGTAAGTAAAATGTACAACGATATCAAACGTACCTTCTGGTGGAGGGCAATGAAGAGGGACATTTCTTTATATGTTAGCATATGCCCTACTTGTCAATTAGTCAAGAGCAACCAACAAAAGTTAGCCGGATTGTTGCAACCGTTGGAAGTCCCAGGTTGGAAATGGGAACAGATTTCCATGGATTTCATAGATGGTTTGCCCCGAACCAAGAAAGCTAATGACAGTATTTGGGTGATCGTAGATCACTTCATGAAGACCGCCCATTTCATACCTGTCAGATCGAATAGAACCGCTCAAAGTCTAGCACAGATATATTTTAAAGAAATTGTTAAGCTGCATGGAGTTCCCATCAGCATAGTCAGTGATAGAGACCCAATTTTTGCTAGCAAATTCTGGGAGGCATTCCAGATAGAATTGGAAACAAAACTGAATATAAGCACCGCTTATCACCCTCAGACAGATGGCCAAACTGAGCGAATGAACAGAATTCTAGAAGATTTACTACGGGCTTGTATTATTGATTTTGGTTGGTCATGGGAAGATCACTTGCATTTGGCAGAATTTTCATATAACAATAGCTATTAAGCAAGTTTGGGAATGTCTCCATTTGAAGCGTTATACGGTAGACCGTGCAGATCTCCAGCATGTTGGGCAGAACCTGGCAATAGACTTGTGTTGGGACCCGATATGATTAGATAAGCATCAGATAAAGTCGATTTCATCAAGAAGCGATTGAAAACCGCGCAAAGCCGACAGAAAAGTTATGCGGATTCTAGAAGAAGAGATTTGACATTCGCTGTTGGTCCCTAGATTTATTGGTCCCTTTCCTATACTTGAACGAATTGGAACTCTTGCTTATAGGGTTCAATTACCTGATTGGTTGCATGGAGTGCATAATGTGTTTCACATATTTCAACTTAGAAGACATGTGCATGATCCGGATCTTGTTGTAGAAGAAGTAGCGCAAAAGGACTTGGAAATTACTCTAGAATTAGCAGTCAGAAGAGAGTCGTTAAAGATTGTTGGCAAAGAAACTAAAGAGCTAAGGAGCAAGAAGGTTCATTTAGTTAAAGTGCAGTGGAGTAGTGATCCTAGAGACTGTACTTGGGAGACAGAGGAAAGCATTAAGCAAGCTTACCCCAATTGCAGAGTGGACATCTCTGACTAACTCCGGTGCAACCTTCACAATACTTTGCATTTACATTTTGTTTCCTACTTTACTGTTGTTTCCTTTTCGGGAACAAAAAGTTTTTAAGTGGGGGAGATTGTAACAACCCGGAAAATACGAGCTAATTTAAAATGTTTAAATTGGTTATTTCAAAGAAATTTAAACAACTGAAATAGAATATTTCAATAAAATAGTGAATTAGAAATAGTATGGCAGTTTGAAAATTTGAATTCAAACTTTGACTGACTGTACCGGGTGCAAAATATAACGGATTTTAGTGAAACAAAATATATTTAAATCTGTTTATGAATATCTTTCTAACGAATCTGAAAAATCGATGTTTCATAGTGGGAATCAAAAGTTATGGTCAAATGAATTTTTAGAAAGGTCGCTATAGAGAATATATAGCCCTTGAAAATAGACATTTTGCAAATGACCTCGGAATTCGACGAAACCACTTTTTTGGATCAGGGATGTCAAATTATTGCTAGGTTTCAAATTTCATAAATTTTTGAAGCTAGTATGTGAGCGTGGCAAAAGAAAACATGTTTGGTTAATTTCTGTTAAATTGGATCGACCAGAAAATGGCCATTTTTCAAACGATCTCGGAATTCGACGAAACTAGTTTTGTTGGGACCATAGCATCAAAACATTGCTAGATTTATTTTTCTGGATTTTTTCGAATCAGTTTGTGGCCCTGGCAAATTGAAATGTACGTTCAAATCGAATATTGAATGTTTTATATTTTAATTTGAAGAATAACTGACTGTAACAGTTGAATTGGCCTACGAAACATATCCCATTGTGTCCGGGATAGGGGTATTTAGCTAGAGGCGACAGTCGTTGGGTTTGAATTGGTGTTCGTGTGGAGAAACTCTATTTTAAAATTTAATAAAACCATCGACCAATCAAATTTCTCCATTCATGATTAAATAAAAAAAATATCAGAAAAACCCCTGCCCCCCTCCTCCCTCGACATCGACAGAAACCGCTTTCTTCCCTTCCCTGGTGATTTCCGATCTCCACAACCCGAATCAACCCCACCCCTAGTTGAACTTTTTGTAGTTCTCCACCCCCTCTTCAAATCCATATAAAGAACTCCCCCTATCGTTGCAACTACCTCGAGATTTCCTCCTCCAAAGCCCCGACCTTCCAGCCGCCGCCGCGAGCACTGGGCCCCACTGAGTTGCCTCCAACCGCCACGCGCCTGTAGCCCTCTCGACCCTCTTCCACGCTATGCCCTCCGATCGTCGTACCGAGCCTCGGTTTTCGTGAAAACTGAAAACCTAGTTTTGAACAATCGTGAAAGGTATCGGCTTTATTATATTTGAACTGAAAATAACATTTTTAAGTGTTGCAAACTTTGAAAAATCATATCTTTATGGTGTATTAACGAAATCCGATGAAACAGAAAACATCGGGACCGCAAGGACGCTCTCTACAATCTAGAAGAGACCGTGGATTTTTCTATGCTAGCTACAATTTTTAGCTCCTCGAAAACCAATGTGAGATTTCTAAACTGAAATGTGAATAAAAATGACATATATAAATTATATAAGCGAAATATAAATTATACACGTGTTGTATACCTCATGTACATGCGTTGTATAAGTTTTATGAGCGAAGTATGAATTATACATGCATTGTTAAATCATATGTGTGTTGGAATGGAAATAAAATATATTTATATACGAATATGTGTGTATATATATATACACACTCCCCTCGTCCACAGACCATGGACGATATTTATTGTTTGTAAATTGGTGTGAAAAACTTGGTGAATAATGTGAATGGTTGATAGAATTGTTTGAGGTTGATATTGTTTGGTTGTGGTTGAAAAATACCCATTGGTGATTGAAACAAATTTGGAATAAATTGTGGAAAAGAAAAATCGTACTCGCCTGCGTGCGAATTAGATGTATGAAATCCCCTTTGTCAAAAACCGCGAGGTTTTAAGGTAGAGCAAGGAGCCGTACTCTGGACGGTGCCGGTTTTAACTACCCTGCCATTATGCTGCCGAAATTTTGAATAATATTCATGTGTTAGAATTATTTTCATATGTTAGAATTATTTTCATATGTTGATATTGTTTTCATGTGTTGAAACCAAAGTCATGTGTTGAAACTATATCCATGTGTGGAAAATGCTCATGTGTTGAGAAGTCATGTGTTGAAAATAAAATTCATATTGAATGAATAAATTGTTTAAACAATAAAAATCACATTTTTATAATATATATGAAGTATGTGAAATATTCACTTTATAAATAAATTGTTTCAACAATAAAAATTACATCTTTCTTATATGAACAAACTATATAAAATATCCATGTATGGAAATGCTCATGTGTTGAGAAGTGCGTGTGTTGAAAGCGTTCATGTGTTGAATAAAAAGGTCGAACAATAAAAATTACATTTTATTGAAAATTTGAAGTGTTAAAAACGTTCATGTGTTGAATAAAAAAGCCGAACAATAAAAATTGCATTTTATTGAAAATATGAAGTGTTAAAAACGTTCATGTGTTGAATAAATATTTTAGATGATAAAAATATCATCTTTATCATGTATGTGATTCGCTAAAAATATACGAGTGCTGAAATAAATATTTGTTTGCCATGAATATTATTTTTAACATGTATAGGAACTAAATAAAATAGTCATGTGTTGAAATATATTTTAGTTCGCCAAAAATATCATTTTTAAGTGAATTATGAAGCGTTAAAAATTACCAGTTGTTCAAATAAATATGCATGAGTTGAAATATTCATTAATTAGCTAATGATATGATTTTTGCTTATGTATGCAACATTAGAATGAATGGTGAATTTAAACCAAATTGAATCAAATAAGAAGTTGAATGGAAAACGATAAGTGATAAGAATTGCACATATGTACATGCATATATATTGAACAGGTTATAGCAAAGAGGCTAGAGAAGAGGAATAAAATTGTGTGCCCGACAAATAGGTACATGTTTATTGTTTTGCTTGGGTGATGATTTTATGAGCATATTGGCTAGCTGCTTGGCTTTTTCTTTTTCTTTTTGAGATGAGACGCCAGTGTGACTATTTGGGAATTTTCCCAGCCCTTCCTGTACAAAGGAGGTTGTGGCAAAATTTTCCAAAATTTAAAGGCGTTAGTGGAATATTTGAAGTGAAAACGATATTGAAATCACCGAATGAACTCTATATATATATATATATATATATATATATATATATATATATAATTAAAACGAATCATGGCCGTGCAGTTCGTGTTTTGAAACCGTGATTTCAAACGATTAGTGCGGGAGATCCGGCCATTGGATTTTCCCGAAACCGCAACCGTTGGGTTCACCTTGGAAATATCTTTCCAATGGCACCAACTTTGTAAAGATCCGACGGTTGGATTGTCTGGAATGTTTAATTCAAATCTAAAGAAAAACAGCGCGATAATCGATTATATTTATATATAAATATAAATATAATTAAATTAAATCGAATAACGACGCTGCAGTTCATATTTTGAAATCGTAACTTCAAACGACTAGTGTGGGAAATCCGACCGCGGATTTTCCCAAAACTTAAACTGTTGGATTCGTTTTGAAAAGATCTTTCTAATGAAATAAAATTTGTGACGATCCAACGGTTAGATTTTCAGATATGTGTAAAACAAATTTAGTGAAAAACAGCGCCAGTGCCTCGGCACGACCTGAAACGTCGTTTAATTAAATATGGCCATTTTTAAATAAATAAAAATGGCGATATATCGTTATAAAAAATTATAGACGATATAGAATGGAAATAAACTGATTTTGCTGGGTTTGCTTGATATGTGATGGTTGAATGTATTTAACATGAAAATCATACTAAGGAACTGAAATGTGAATGTTGAGTAATTTAACCATGTGAAGAATTGATTCGAAAATCTAAATATACGTGGATTATTTGAAAAGGCCGAGTTGATTCTCATTTCAAATAATCGATCGACGGTGAGAAGTCGAAGAAAGGAAGACAATTCAAGATCGACGATCTTCACATTGGATGGATGGGCGCTACTGATGCTCATGATTGGAGTAGCTACCTTGAAGGAGCTGAAGTGGTAGCCGTCTGGACGTATTGTTGATTGTGCGGATATGCGAGGAATATGGTGCCTCCAGCTTCGTTCATACCCAGAACGAACTTGTAAATGGACTGTGTGTCTGACATTGGATTTTGTTCTGTGCTGATTGATAGAAATCAGTCGCATGGAGTGGATTTCCTGTGTGGCATGCCTAAGTGGCATGTGATCAAGGCTTCTGTTGAAAAGCAAAGTCTTGTGGTTGATGATCAAAGCATGGCCTGTGTGGCGTAGCTTTATGTATAGCGTGGATTCACGAGCCTCACACCCCGGTATGAGTCAAAAACGAGAGAAGGACCCAAGGAGTGCACGACGTTTCTTTCTAGCTACGGTGGTGTCAGTGACCTACCAGCCCTGACATTTATATATACTTTTCACCTATGTGGTTGTTGGAATGCGAGGCGCCTCGATTATAGGTCTGTAAGGACCGGGAAACGTGTGTTAAGGAATTTCCAATCCTCAAAAGTAAGAGAGGACCGACCTAGAAGGATCTAGGGATTGCTGTGTGCAGTCCTGGGACATTTGCTAGAGTGTCTCGAATGGAGAGGAGCTTGCCCCTTGCCTCGACTCATGATGGAATCCAATTTCCAATATGAATTATGCGGATGTGATTGAATTACTAGTATGGCGACATGATATATGGTACCCATGCCGTCTATGATTGATATTTATGATTGAATTTGCTTTTGAAACATATATGCACTAGTAATAATACCAAACACTTTTGTTTTTTACGTATGAAGCATTTTTGGCCATTATAAGGTAAAACTCTATCCTCCGGCTTGCGTTGTATTGTGTGATGGGACCTGAGTCTTATAATGGCTTCATTTCTATAAAAAGCATTGCGATGATTTAATCATTTACTTTATTTCATGCACTAGCACTCATTGGAGTAAACCCGTTCCGCGAAAGTGGCGTGGTCCTTTGATTTGCCTTATTATTGTTGTTTAATAAGTTAAGTAGATTTCTCGTACCAGTCCCATGACTGACTCGTAGTTTGTTTCACCTTGCAAATTCGGGTGCCCTTATTTTCACACAGGCAGCCTAGTTACAGGTAGCTAGCATATTTTGGCTTGGCACCGCAGTAGAGGTGCACTTTTGGCTCATGGCGAGGCTTGACTACACCGTGATGACTATGACTTTTTGTGCCATTATTGTATATGTATTATGATTCCTCCTCAGGCGATGTAGACTAATGTTTCGTTTATGTGTATTGTATCTATGTGATTCCACCTCAGGCGATGTAGACTGATTATGAGTTATTATGCACTAAGTAGTATCCTGCACCGTGCTCTCTGATGTGGTGATATTTATATGATTCCGCTGTCATATTTGTGTAAATTATTCTATTTGTTGTTTATTCTATTATCTGTACTCTGCTAATGATGATTAATGTGTTATATTCCAATGATTATCCTTAACACCGTAGCATGGGGTTTTGGGAACGTCACACTGGCATTGTTTTACATCTCATAACTTAAAAATGGCTTGCGATTAGACAATATGATGCTGCATGTTCTTCTTCCTATTTTTATTTTAAAAGTAGGAGAAGAAAAATCAATAAGATGAAGAATGGCTGACAATATAAATTTGTAATACAACTTCTTATTTGCTTAGCTATGTGTGAAAGAACATATGGAAAGAATATGGCACTTATGGTGTGTAATTCAAACAAAATTATTTTATTAGCCAGAATGTTTGTCATTTTATATAAAATGATAAAGTAAATTATATGTTCGTTTAAACTGATACATGCAATTATCATTTTGCATGAGATTGCATAAACAATTCATGTTGAAGAAAAAAAAATTAATGTGTATATACTAAAGATAAATGATATTATCTTTTCATACAAATTGAAACACCCCACCTTCGTTAAGGTCACTCACAAAGGGAATGCCTTAATTTTGGTGGAGCATTATACGTAAAAGACACAGATAATTTACAAGACAGACATATAAGCAGCGGAAAAACTAAATTTATTTCATAAGTACGTGGTTCAGTCAAAACATTACAACAAACTGTCTCAAAACAACTTCCAAACCATTACATCAAAATATCTGTCTTGATTAAAATATAAAGAAGCATAGAACAATAGTAAAATAGCATAAATCCCCATTAAGAATGTATCCAAAGCCATAGCCCAAGAAAAGAGAATCCAAGCCATACATCTACTCTCTTCAAGCTTGCAAAAGGTCTGACTAAGCTGAAGTATTCCCTCCAACGGACATTGGGGGAGGAGGGGGGAACAGAAGAAAAGAAGACGAAAGTAAAATGGGTTAGACATAAGTCTGGTAAGTCCAGTGATTTTTCAGTATGTGAACAAGGAAAATGATCATGACAGGAATAAACTGAAAATAGGACAATACCAGAATAACAAGCTAACATAATCCAAGATAAGGCAGTTTAAACCAAATATACTATCGCACCCATTTCTATTTCCTCTGCACCTATTTATACTTGTTCCAACTAGCACCACGTGTTCATGATAAAATGATCCCCTTTATCGATCGGCTCCTACTCGCATGCATTTATCACGTGTGACATTCGGCCCCCGCTTGATTGTAGATACCTGTGTTGGTCCCACCATGGGGTGTATCAAATCTTATGGTGGCAACTGGACACAATTCAAGATGCACAGTGTATAACTACTGATGCCCAGTGTCTACTTTTTCCACTCCGGAGTACGTGCACGCCTGTACTCCGTCGGAACCTACACTGATGCACCACCCACCTAGTTCAGGGTACCATGATACATCTGTGTGGGTTACTGCTGAAATGGGTCCCCATTACTAGGGTTTCCTAATCAACATGATAAATTGGTTAAGTGTCCAAATTAATCTAACCCCACCCATTAGTTTAGTTAACATGTTGAATTGGTTAAGTGTTGCCTTAATTAACTTAACCCTACCAATCTTATCTTGCTTGTTCCTTAGCTTTAATTCATTCATTAAAGCACCAACCACTCACATTAGATCTATATTGTTACGGTTGCTGGATGTGCCAGGCGATTCCGGGCAGTCTTACACCGTAACTCAATCTAACCTCGGGTTCTTTTGGGATTAATGCGCTAACCTCCCACATTAGATCTATATTGTTGCGGTTGCTGGATGTGCCGGGCGGTTCTGGGCAGTCTTACACCGTAACTCAATCTAACCTCGGGTTAGGCATATTCGTCTTTTGCTAAATTTACATATTTGCCCTTTATGTTTATATGTAAATTATTGTCATTCAAGTCATGCCCCATTTACCCTCTAAATCATGTTCATAATTTTTAGGTATATAAATTATACCATTCATGCTACCAAACTATGCCAATAATATGTAAATTAATAATTTTTCCCAACGTTAGCCCCGTTATACAGTCGCATGAATCACATAGAATGTTAGGCTTCGCAATTTAGCCTAACTCATAATCAAAAGGAAAAAAAAGAAGGAACATATAGCATTCCAACAAGCATAATATGGATCCAACATAAGTCACATAAATTTGGCATAGAATCAATATACATGAACTTGCAAATTTGAACCTAATCAACATGAACCATAAGCGTATAAATGGGAGTTTACATAGAACTACACAAACTTGATTTGGCATGTAGATGTAAACTTGCATTTGGGTTGAATCTAGTTAACATAGATCTAACATAGAAGCATGTGAATCTAAACATTTAGGCATATATGACATGACTTAGCCTATAAACTTGCATGTAACATAACATGATAAAATCACCAAACTTATATACAACATGATAACTTCATTCCCAAATTTCTATACAACATAATAGGTTCATTCACAAAATTCTATGTAACATGATTGGTTCAATAAACCGCAATAGTCTCATGTGCATACATGATAGAATTGTCACAAGAATAGACATAAATCAGCATCACTATTATCAAACAACATAATAGGTACAATTCTATTATCGTTTTATTACAAATCACGACTTTAATTTGTTCACATCTAAAAGATAATTAAACTTACAAACAAAAGGAAAAACTTGTTTTTTTGGATCTGTTTTATGAAACTGAATAGCTCTCCTTTGATGTAGACTAATTGTTCTTCTAATTTAGATTTGATTCGATTTGATTCGTAGCTTCTAACTTGCTTTCTAGTTAAAGGAGAATGGCGGCAACTCTAGGTTGACCATGAACAGCATGACGGCTCTTGGAATGAATTTGTGTGGTTTAGGGTTGAGGGTTGGGGTTGCTTATATAGATGTTTAATTTAATAAGAACCGTTAGATCAACCTAGGAATAATCAGAAAAATCCAAACCCTTTAGAGTTATCCAGAAACAGCCACTTATACCCTAATGACTCAGTAAAGAGTCAGAATTCGTCACAGTTCATATCTGCCTGAGGGGTAGGTCGACCCCCAAGTCGACCCCCAGGTCGACCTGTATAGGGGAGGTCGACACCTTGGTCGACCCCCTGGTCGACCTGGCCTGGGGCTGGAAAAATCCCGCCCAGCCCGCTTCTGTGTTTTGAATTTGAATTTTGAATTTTAATCTGAGCTGTTTTAATTTATTTAACCGCTGAAACTTCTGAAGGCCATAACTTCTTCATACGGAGTACAATTCATGCAAACTCGGACTCTATATCAAGCCGAATTCCAAGACGAACGCAATGGCGTAACCCGTTTCCTTTAATTCTCACATTTAAAATTAAGTATTCTTTAATTCGTTACTTCAATGTTTACAGAAAATACGGGGTGTTACATTCTCCCCTCCTTAAAAGATTTCGTCCCTGAAATCTTCAAGTCAAGAAGAACGTATATCCTACCATCCAATCGTCCATCTACTCAACCATCAAACATAGGCATCCATTGTCCTTAAAAAGACTTCTAATGCTGTATGAACATATGCAGAGCGTGTGTATATGTCTCTTATCTAATGCAAAATCAGGTGGTCTACTGATTCAGTTGACTTCCTTAATGCGAATTATGTCAGTGCCATGCGTCCATTATGTCTGCCATTATTCCTAATCATAATTCTACATGAGTGCACAATCATTCATACAAATGCGACATCCATATGATAACACATCAAGTTTCAATCATATACAAATGCATATATGCATATGCAATATGAAAGTGACTAAGCCGATCTAACACCTAATGTGTGTATATGAATCCACGAGCAACCACTAGCAACCACTTGCAACCACTTGCAACCATCAATCATAACATGTTTCAAGTACATGTTTACATCCATTTGTTTCTACCTAAGGATAAAGAATAGGACCGAGGAATATACTTAAAACGGTAGATACAAGCATGAACTTATGGAAAAAGAGATCAAGGATGTACCCTCAAAAAGATAAGGGTAGGCTGCACGTATCTTGGTCTCAGTCTCCCAAGTCGCATCTTCCTAGGCGTTGCTCCATTGAACTTTAACAAGCTTGACTTCACGGTTGCGTAGCTTTTTGACTTCTGTTCCCGAGATACGAGTTGGAACTCTCCTCAGAGTTACTTCTCGTTCTACTTCTACTTCCTCTAGTATGCTTGGTTCCACCACTTCCGCAGACTCATGTAAGCACTTCCGTAGGTGAGAAACATGAAAGACATTATGAACTCCAGCCAATCTTTTGGGTAGCTCTATTCTGTAAGCCATCGTCCTAATCCTTTCAATGATAGGAAATGGTCCTACAAATCTTGGTGCCAATTTTCCTGTGGATCCAAAGAGAACGACGTTCCTTAAAAGAGATACTTTAAGGAAAACCTTGTCTCCAACCTCAAACTCCAGGTCGGTTCTTCTTTTGTCTGCGTAGGACTTCTGTCTATCTTGTGCAGTCTTCATTCGCCTTCGTATCAAGTCCACCTTCTCTAAAGTTTCTCTGATCATGTCGGGCCTAAGTACAAGCTTGTCTGTTGATTCCCACCGACAAGTTGTTGATCGGGATGGTCTCCCATATAAAGCTTCGAAGGGTGCCATGCCTATGGTGGCTTGGTAGCTATTGTTGTAAGTGAATTCCACCAAAGGGAGATGATCCTCCCATGTTCTTCCAAAGTGAAGAATGCAAAGTCTCAAGAGGTCTTCTAATACTCTATTCACCCTTTCCATCTGACCATCAGTTTGGGGGTGACAGGTCGTGCTTAAGCATAGCTGTGCGCCTACAGCCTCTTGTAAACTCCTCCAAAACTCGCTCGTAAAGATAGGATCTCGATCACTCACTATGCTGGAGGGTATCCCATGGAGTCGAACTATCTCTTTAAGATAAATGGATGCTAAAGATGAGGCAGTCCCTCTACTCTTAACAAGTATAAAGTGAGCGCTTTTTGTGAGTCTATCCACTATTACCCAAATACTGGTATTGCGCCATCAATAAAGTCCATCAAAATGCTATCCCACTTCCACTGTGGGACCTCTAGAGGATGAAGCAGACCACCAGGCTTCTTTTGCCTCGCCTTGACTTGTTGGCATATCATGCACTTAGAAACAAACTCAGCTACATCCCTCTTCATGCCATTCCAAAATAAAACCCTTTTCACGTCTTTATACATCTTGTCTCCACCTGGGTGTATGGTCAACTTGGAATGGTGTGCTTCTTCGAGAACCGTCTTCACCAAATCCCTTGCTTGTGGGACGCATAATCTTCCATCCCACCTCAACCAACCCTTATCATCGATGGAGTATCTATTGAGGTGACTAGAAGTCTCACCCCTAATTAGCTTATCCATCACATCAACTAGCTGAGGGTCTTCATGTTGTGCGGTTCCTATTGAGTCCAAAAGAGTAGGCCTCACCTTAGCGATGCTATCAAACTAGTTACAAATTCAGAGGAGGGTCTAAAGTCAAAGTTTGCTATGTACTCCAAACTTTGCTTTCTACAAAGAGAGGGCTTAAGGTCAGCTTCTTTCTACTCAAGGCGTCTGCTACCACATTGCCCTTACCAGGGGTATAGGAAATCTCAAAATCGTATGAGGCAAGAAGCTCCATCCATCTTTATTTCCATAAATTAAGATCTTTCTGCAAGAAAAGGTACTTTAACGATTTATGGTCAGTAAACAATTCGAACCGTTCTCCTAGCAGGTAATTACGCCATGACTTAAGAGCGAAAACAATGGCAGCTAGCTCCAAATCATGAGTTGGGTAGTTCTTCTCATGTACCTTCAACTGGCTTCCCCCATAATAAACTACCTTGCCTTCATGCATCAAAACAGCGCTAATCCTCTACAGCATGCGTCTGTGTATACGGTAAACATCTTGCTCCCATCAGGAAATGTCAGAACTGGGGCTGTTGTTAGAGCCCTTTTCAAACGTTGGAAAGCAACATCGCAATCCAAATCCCAAATGAAAGTTAGGTTCTTCTTCATCAACCTTGTAAGTGGAGCTGAGATTTTCGCAAAGTCTTTGATGAACTTTCGGTAAAAGCTCGCTAGCCCGAGAAAGCTTCGGACTTCGGTTGCGTTCCGTGGAACCTTCCAATCTTGCACCGCAACTAATTTTGCGGGGTCCACAACCATCCCCTCTTTGGACACCACATGTAAAAGAATCCTTACTTCTTCTCTCCACAAATGGCATTTGGAGAACTTGGCTTTCAATTGATGTGCACGAAGAGTATCCATGACTTCCCTTAAATGCAGAGCATGCTCTTCATCATTCTTCGAGAAAATAAAAATGGCGTCCACGAAGACCACCACAAACTTATTAAGGAACTCCCTGCTCATTAAGTCAACGAAATAAGCAGGTGCATTTGTCAAGCCGAAAGGCATGACAAGCCATTCGAAGAAACCATCCTGGGTTCTGAACGCAGTCTTATCAATGCTGTCTTCAGCCACTCTTAGCTGATGAAACCCGATAGCCAGATCTAGTTGGGAGAAAACCAATGCACCTACAAGCTGATCAAACAAGTCATCTATTCTTGGAAGTGAGTGCCTATTCTTCTTGGTTAGCTTGTTTAGCTCCCTATAATCCATGCATAGGCGAAGCGAACCATCCGCTTTGGTTGCGAACACTACTGGAGTACCCCATTCAGAAATACTCCGCCTTATAAACCCCTTCTCAAGCAACTCTTTAACTTGCTTGTTGAGCTCTTTCCTCTCCCTTGGAGCTATGTGTCTAACGGGTAAAGCAACGGGTTTTGCATTATCAACAAGGTATATGCAGAAGTCTATTTCCCTCTTCAGTGGTAAACCCATCACCTCTTCAAAGAAATCCGAGTATTCACGGACTACTCTAACAGACTGCAAGTTGTCAACAGCCGCATCAAGAGATTCTAGATAGCTAAGCACAATAGAGTTCATGGGATTATAAGAGATTTCGAGAGCGTTACCGAGGCGAGTCATGAGTCTAACCACTCTCTTTTCACAATCGAGGATGGCACAATTACTGGATAGCCAATCCATGCCTAGAATCAACCCATAGCCCGTAAAGCCCAAAACATAGGCAATACATCTAAACCCAACGCTTAGTATAGAAATTTCCAAATCCAAACAAATCATTGATAAATAAGCTGAACCCCCAATTGGATTTGAAACAACCAAGGGATCCTCTACTATACTGGTGTCTAGGTGCAGAGATTCAACTAAAGCAGTAGATATAAAAGAGTGCGATGCGCCAGAATAAAAAAGAGTACGAACTAGATGATCAAAAAGATAAACTTAATTCTCAACAGAAATATTTCTACCTCATTCTTGCAGAGGTGCTATGAGAGCGTGAACCTGCCTTCTAGAAGTAGACCCAGTCCTCTGCCCTTGTCCTTGCTTTCTTGGGAAGTCCTTAGCTATGTGTCCTGTCTCGCCGCAATGGAAACAACCACCCATCTTCCTCTTCTTCTTTCTGCAGTCCTTAATCAGATGTCCAGGAATGCCACAAAAATTACACTTCCTTTTGTCACGGGGTTTGTTGTTCTTCCCGTCCTTCTTTGAATCCGTCTTCTTGTTCTGTGATCCCTCCACTTTCTTATCCTGAGGTGTTTGCACCTTCACCTCTTTCTTGCCATACTTATCTTCCTCGTGTAACAGTGCCATGTCCACCAATCTCTCATAAGTCGCACCCATGGGTATATGGGTCACAGCAAGGCTGTGTAGTGGCTCATTCAACCCTTTAACTAAGCAGAGAGCCTTCTTATGTAGAGTGTTTACTAACTCCAGTCCGAATCTGGCCAGCTGATTGAATTGATTGACGTATTCTTTGACCGATACGCTTCCCTGTTTGAGAGCTAAGAACTTCTCCACCTGTACGCTTCGTTCAGCTTGTGAGAGGAATTTCATTTCAAACCTCATTCTGAAATCCTCCCAAGTTTCAACCGGTCTCTCAGCATTGGTAACCTCCCACCAATAGCTTCGTCTTTAAGCAACCACACCGCCAACTGTATCATCTGCCTATCATCCACCTCAAAGATAACGAACAAATCCTCAGTTTCTTTGAGCTAGTTCCTTGCTTCCACGAATGATTCAGTTCCATTAAAGTTCTTTCCACCCATGGTTCGAAAGTCTGTACATATCTTTAAAAAAGCATTTACACGAGGAGGACGAGGAGGAGGAACCGCTGCAACTGGGGGAGGAGGGACGTCTGCTGGGCCTGCATTATTAGCCCTAGCTTTTAGGTACCTTCTGAACCAGCCAGGTACCGGTATGCCCTTTGGAAGGTTAAGATCCCCAAACAAGCTGAAACGAAAAAGGAAAGATTCAAAACAAAGGATAGAAAGATAGTGCATATGGCTTTGGGGATTATGCCTTTTTAAAATAAAAACAACACTATTTCTTGAAAACTGCTTCTTTAAACTTCTTTTTGAAAAGCAGTTTTCAAAAACTTTTATCTGATTTGGTAAACCTTTGCTCTGATACCAAGTGAAACACCCCACCTCCGTTAAGGTCACTCACAAAGGGAATGCCTTAATTTTGGTGGAGAATTATAGGTAAAAGACACAGATAATTTACAAGACAGACATACAAGCAGCGGAAAAACTAAATTTATTTCATAAATACGTGGTTCAATCAAAACTTTACAACAAACTGTCTCAAAACAACTTCCAAACCATTACATCAAAATCTCTGTCTTGATTAAAATATAAAGAAGCATAAAACAATAATAAAATAGCATAAATCCCCATTGAGAGTGTATCCAAAGCCATAGCCTAAGAAAAGAGAATCCAAGCCATACATCTACTCTCTTCAAGTTTGCAAAAGGTCTGACTAAGCTGAAGTATTCCCTCCCTACGGACCCGGGGGGGGGGGGGGGGGGGGGACGGAAGAAAAGAAGACGAAAAAAAATGGGTTAGACATAAGTCTGGTAAGTCCAGTGATTTTTCAGTATGTGAACAAGGAAAATGATCCTGATAGGAATAAACTGAAAATAGGACAATACCAGAATAACAAGCTAACATAAACCAAGACAAGGCAGTTTAAATCGAATATACTATCGCACCCATTTCTATTTTCTCTGCACCTATTTATACTTGTTCCAACTAGCATGTAACGACCCGCAAATCCGTGCTATCTGAGTTGACTAAAAACACCACACGTCCAACCCAAATTGCAATGAAATACGAATCATTTTTAGAAAGAAGTTAGAGGATGAGAAATAGAAGGAAAGAAATATTAGAATAGAAGAAAAACGAAGATCACAAACTCACAGCGGAACGAATAAAATATATTATATAACATAGCTTTTGAAATACAAATCAGTAATTTTATATACATACCATCATCAGAGCACAACAGTCATTTCTGGAACAGTTATAAACACCTGTTTCCAGATACAATGTAGTACACAGCGGAAATACGATAATCTACAGCTAACTGGTGAAGCCTCCTGCTTCCAGCTCCTCCAATTGAATCTGTGAAATCCCGACTACTTGACTGCCCGTACAAATTTTGGGCACCCAAGAATTTAGGGAAAACAAAACAAAATAAA
This sequence comes from Allium sativum, assembly GCA_030737875.1. Classification (NCBI taxonomy): domain Eukaryota; kingdom Viridiplantae; phylum Streptophyta; class Magnoliopsida; order Asparagales; family Amaryllidaceae; genus Allium; species Allium sativum. The sequence continues at coordinate 558,999,789 of CM060921.1, forward strand.
CTCTGGGTCAGTCATGGGACTGGTGTGAGTAAACTCAAATCATTGGTTTAACCTTTAAAATCCTTTCAAAAGAAAAGATAATAGTAAGACCAGCCCACACATAAACATGGACGGTTTTTACCTTACTATAACCCAAAACACTTTGATACGAAAATCCAGTGATATTATATTAATGTCTACATCAAATAAATACAATCTAGCGGAACGCTTACATCTCACGCTCCACATACATAGTTTAAAATCAAAAACCGCATGGCGCTTATTGTAGATTGGATTTCTAACATGACAAGGTATGGGACCACCTTCCGCTAGTGTATCTCTAGAGAGGAATACACTGGGTTCAACAAGAACATCTTGCAACCCGGCCTACACATGACCGACCACTCATTCCGCTTGAGTGTATCGAATGAATATCACCAACGGTTGGGATCAGCAACCGCCTCCTGACTGGGACAGCATCAAATAGAATAAGAAATTAAATGAACCTCTAGATAGGTGATTATACATCCTAATGGGTGCGACCCACATAGCCATGCTGCCTGCCCGATTTTTGTCATTTCCCGGTTGTTGAGGGTTGAGGCTACGATCACTTGTCATTCATCGATAGCACCATCACTTTGAATGCCACATTGTCAGATCCGTTAATCACTAATTGATTTTGCACAAATATTCTGGATGTTATGCTAAGGGAATAAATCCGTTGCAACCATATATGTTTATACAGACCAACCCATTTGATCATTGGAAATACTCTGTCAGATATTCGTCCATTTACGTTCATTCTGGGATTGAACGAAACCGAAGGCACTATTTCTATTTAATAGAAAGAGTCCTTGCACTTTACTCCGTCTTCAATATATTCAGCATACTTGGTTCGCAACGCTTATGCCGATACGGAGTGGTTCTTCGGATAATAATCCAACCGGTCTCTCCATATTGACAACGATGGTCAAAAACTTCGATAGTCTGTGATTTAACTATCAAATAAAAACAAGTGTTCATCCAAACATATCAAACAAATCACTGGGCTCTTTAATTAATATTTCATTAATTAAATCTCTTCTCCATTTCCTTGTCAATATTTGTTAACCAAATATTTACAAGTATCGCCTCCTTTTATTTTCTATAGTTAGAAAATATTTTCGATTTTAATTGGAAAACATTCCAATCACTTATCTCTTCCACGAACTCATTTAGTTCTATACTTAGAAAACATTTGTTATTTTATTTCCAAGTTTACATTTATTTGGGTTAAAACGGATGTTGTGTAAAACATCGTTACGACAACCCAAATATATACATTCGACTAAATCTCTTTAAACGTTGATCTTCGAGACTGAGTTTTGTTATTTATCGGTTGTTAATGAAACCAATCAAGTTGGGGTATAATTACCTCTCAGACCTTGACTGGATAACATTCATAACGTCAAAACAGACAAGACTACTTACTCGAATAATCAATACTATACAAACCAATTATCTATTTTTAATACACGTATACATTACCCTTGTTATTTATAACAAATCTAAGTTATAGTTTTCCTTCTTGTTTCAAATATCCTATTTAAATTTGTTTCATTATCTAATTCTCTATATATATCAATATATGGATTTCTAGTTATCAAATTTTCTTAATAATATTCTAACTCCTTAAATTTTCGGAAAAATTCGCCATAACCTCCCCTGTATAGGGAGCATCGGGAAATTTCAAATAGCTTCCCGGTAACTTCTCATCTCAAAAAGAAAAAGAAAAAGCCAAGCGGCTTGCCGATACGGCGCATAAAATCTCATATATGAATTAAACATGTACCTTATTGTCGAGCACACTAATTATATACCTTCATCACTTTATCCCATAACTGTCTCCGGTATATTTATACCTGAACAATTCATTTCAACTTCATACACTCGTTTTGACTCAATTCGTTAAAGTAACTCTTTAACTAACTCTTTGCCCATTTCGCTTGTATATATGAATATAACACGTTTCAAGTATATTTCAACTTACTTATCAACTAATTGAATTCAAATTTTAAATTTAACTTCTATATTTGATTTCAAATATATGTTTACAATTCAAAAATTCAATTTTCAAAGTTTGACTTCAATTCACCACTCGATTAACTAATTCTTCTTTGAATTAGTTAATTCTATTCAATAATCAAAAATATGATTATTGTTTCAAAAATCACTTTTCTTACTTCACTTGAGTTCACCTTTATGTTCTAACTCAAGACCAGGTTTTCAAATGGAAATTCGGATTTTTTATTTGCTTAAAAATCCCTATATTTATTATATAAAATCCATTATGGTTTTAATGGTTTCTGGCGCTGCACTTTTAAAAATTTTGATTTTGACATAACTCAAAATCTATTCGACGAAATCCAGATTTTTCTCTTCCATTAGAAAACTATTATTCAACCGGTCCTAACGATTCTTGTTTCAAAGAATTCCGACTTCAATTGAGTCCTGTATACTCAATTGAAGTTCGAGTCGCCAATTTACGAACTGCAGCACTGCGGCGAGTTCGTTTTAATTATATTTATATATACATAAACTTTTAAACTTCGTTAAAATGAATCCAACTCCATTTTAACTCTATTTGAATTTCTTGATTCAAATTCCAATCTCGCTTTTATTTGAATTCTATATTCAAATTCCAATTCCTTTCCTATTTGAATTCTATGTTCAAATTCTATTTCCTTTTCTATTATTCAAATTCTATATTTAAATTTCCTTTATTCAACTCCCATTTAAATTCCTATATTCAAATTCTATAGTTGAATTTCCTTTTCTATTTTATATTCAAATTCAATACTTGAATTTCTATTTCAATTCCATATTCAAATTCAATACTTGAATTTCTATTTCCATTTCATATTCAAATTCAATACTTGAAATTCCATTTGAATTCTATTATTCAATTTCTATACTTGAAATTCCATTTGAATTCTATTATTCAATTTCTATTTCAATTCTTCTTTGAAATTCTATATTTCAAATTCAATTCAATTCTTCTTTGAAATTCAATATTTCAAATTCAATTCAATTTGAATCTTCTATATTCAAATTTCAAATTTCAATTCTATTTTAGAAAAATAGAATTTCCTTTCTAATTCTCAAATATCTTTTTCACGATATTTTTAAATATCATTACTTAAGCCCAGTGATATTTAAACACACAAAGCAACCAATTATTTGTTTTTTCTAACACATCATATATAACAATATATATGCAAACAAATAAACAAACAGATAATATATTTTTGAGGAATCCAGCTGGATTCCTCCAACCTGTTTTCCTGCATCCACAGATGTTAGCACATAAATAATACCCATTCTGCTTCGTGGTAGAATATCGTGGTATAGAAGGTCATCCACTAATCATAGCGTGGGGCGTATAGGGTAATCATCCGCTATGAAACTGCGGGCATCCGCTAATGAGACTGCGGGAATCCAACCAATCAATCAACCCAATATATATATATATATATATATATATATAATAGCCTAAATAACTAATATATATAAAACAAGCAGAAAAATCCAAACAAGCAACAACAATTATTTTTACGAAGTAAAAATAATTATAATAAAAGGTGAGTGAGATTTACTCACCGTGATTTTCCCATTTGGCGAATTTCCACTTAAAAATGCCATATCATCTTCGCTATGCATCTACTTGAATTGTCTTTTATTTCACACCTATGATTTATTTAATATAATTATCGATTAAGATTCCTTTATTAACTTTTGACATAAATAATTAATGTTATGTAATTTAAATTATGTAAAACATATACCTTTTCGCCTGAAAAATAATCGATCGACTCTGTAATATCTTCGAGCAGCCTTAAAGACAATGCAATTCAGCCCGTCTTCACTATCCACACCTCTGAAATGCCCTGTCTCGATAACTCCTCCTAAACTAGCATTGTCACGGACCCATAACTCTGCAAACTGACCCCTTTCACGACAGTATATGCACCGGAACTCCACTGCGCTGCCACCCAAAAAGGCCACCCTCGCTTCATTACCAAATTGATTTACCTCCATCAATATTCAGACTAATCTCTTATTTTCTATTATCTAAACCAATGTGGTGCCGCCATCGAACTGTTGTTATACTGACCGGTTCAGTGATTAGAAAACCATCATCAGCCTTCCTTAGTTGAATGTCAGACATCAGCAAATCCTCTCCAACATCCAATTGCCACTCTTCACAGTTCAACCCTTCCTATTGAACTCTAGTTTGAACGAATCCCACTGTCGAACTCATCATTCCACCCAATTCCTCTTCTCACCGTAACCAGAAATCCGCCCCTCTTCTGTAACAACCCGTAAAATGCGAGCCAGTTTGAAATTTTTATTTTGGCAATTTTAGCGAATTTTGATTATTTAAAATGAATTATTTTAAATAATATCGACGAGAAATTTATTTTTAATAGAATTCGAACGTATATATTATACGCGTCGTCGTTAGAATATAAATATTTATATATAATTATAAATAGAATTGAAAATGGCGCGGTAGTTCGATAATTCGATTTCAAACTTCAATTGAATGTACCGGGTGCAAAACAATCCGGATTTTAGTGAAACCAAAAATAATGGAATCTAATAGTGAATATCTTTCCAACGAAGTTAACAAACTGAGATTTCACTTTATAAATGAAAAGATATGTCCAGTTGAAAATTCTGAATAGTCGCTATGGAATTCAGGCCCTTAAAAATGGACATTTTGCAAATGACCTCGGATTTCGACGAAACCAGTTTTGTTGGGTCCGGGATGTAAAGTTATCGCTAGGTTTCAAATTTCATAATTTTTCGAATCAATATGTGAGCGTGGCAAAGGAAAACGTGTTTTGACCATTTCAGTTGATTTTAATCGACTGGGAATTGGCCATTTTTCATACGGTCTCAGAATTCGACGAAACTAGTTTTGTTAGGACCGTATCGTCAATACGAAGCTAGAAAATATTTTTCTAAAATTTTTAGGGTTCGTATGGGGCCCCGGTAATTTGAAATGTACGTTTAAAATTCGGTATAGTGATTTAAATGTAAATTTAACGGAAACTGATTGTAACAGCCGAATCAGCCTACGATACATATCCCATTGTGTTCGGAATGGGGGTATTTAGCTAGGGGTGATAGTCGTTGGAGTTCGTTTGGAGTTCGGAATTCTAAACTTCAAAAATTGCAAACAATTGAATTAAAAATAATAAAATAAAATATATAAATACCCCCAAAAACCAGTAAACCCTATTCTCTAATGCTGGAGCCGCCGCCAATGTGTTTAACGGCCCTAAACGCTCAAATTTACTTCCTTTAAAATCTCTAAACATGATTCGAATTACTCCAAGCTCTTAAAACAAAATCGAAATGCAAAGGGAGGGCTTTAATGTGATGTGGTTATGATCGGTTTTTATAAGCTGATGAGCTCGAATTTTGAGCTCCAAGTCGTGCTGTTCGCGCGCATTTCCAGGCAAGGAGGGGGTCTCGGATGCGCCTCTGTTCATGGCGTAGGGAGGTGGTTCGAAGGCCGTCGATGTGGTCAGGGTGGATCTGGGTCCGGTCATCAGAAGAGAGAGCAACGTCGTTGGTTTTGTTTTGAAGGTTGGGTTCCAGTGCGCGACAGAAGGAAGAAGAGAGGCCCGTTAATCTCTTCACTAACCAATGTAATTAAGGAGTATAATTAATTATTTAATCATGTTAATTATATTTATAAATTGTTTAAAGTTCAAATGTCAATATCTTGTGCAAATCAATACAGAATTCAGCGAAATCAACTCCGTTAGAATCGTGAAAGCGAGCACTGCATTACAGAACGGACCAAGACAAAAACGAAGCACTTTAGAATTTCAGGGAAAATTTGAACACGAACAGAAATTCAGAAATAAAAGAACCTCGGTGAGAATTCTCTCACTTTAAATTTTCTGTTCAATTATTTATTTCACAACTGCATATATGAACTGTTCCCCGTCGTCCACAGACCATGGACTTGTTTGTTTGGTTGTGTTCTGTGTGAAAATTGATCGTGAAATAAAAATATGATTTTTATATATTGAACTTCGAAATAAAAATATGATTTTTATATATTGAACTTCGAAATAAAAATTCGATTTTTATATATTGAACTTCGAAATAAAAATTCGATTTTTATATATTGAACTTCGAAATAAAAATTCGATTTTTATATATTGAACTTCGAAATAAAAATGTGATTTTTATATATTGAACTTCGAAATAAAAATGTGATTTTTATATATTGAACTTCGAAATAAAAATGTGATTTTTATATGTTAAACTTCAGATTAAAAATGTGATTTTTATATGTTAAACTTCAGATAAAAAATGTGATTTTTATATGTTAAACTTCAGATTAAAAATGTGATTTTTATATGTTAAACTTCAGATTAAAAATGTGATATTTATATGTTAAACTTCAGATTAAAATTGTGATTTTTATATGTTAAACTTCAGATTAAAAAATGTGATTTTTATATGTTAAACTTCAGATTAAAAATGTGATTTTTATATGTTAAACTTCAGATTAAAAATGTGATTTTTATATGTTAAACTTCAGATTAAAAATGTGATTTTTATATGTTAAACTTCGGATTAAAAATTCGATTTTTATATACTGAATAGCGAAGAAAAAAATTCGATTTTTATATATTGAATAGCGAAGTAAAAAATTCGATTTTTATATATTGAATAGCGAAGTAAAAAATTCGATTTTTATATATTGAATAGCGAAGTAAAAAATTCGATTTTTATATATTGAATAGCGAAGTAAAAAATTCGATTTTTATATATTGAATAGCGAAGTAAAAAATTCGATTTTTATATATTGAATAGCGAAGTAAAAAATTTCGATTTTTATATATTGAATAGCGAAGTAAAAAATTCGATTTTTATATATTGAATAGCGAAGTAAAAAAATTCGATTTTTATATATTGAATAGCGAAGTAAAAAATTCGATTTTTATATATTGAATAGCGAAGTAAAAAATTTGATTTTTACATATGTAGAGAATACGGGCGAAAGCGACAAAAAGGCGAGTTGGCGAAGATTTCCTGCATTAGAAGTGTCGTGGAGCTAGGATAGCTATCGGTGAGAATTTCTCACCTTTCAATTTCATTTTCTAGTTATATATATATACTAGGATGCAGACGGTGCTTAGTAGCACCCGACACAATCGTCCACAGACCATGGACTTGTTTGTTTGGTTGCATAGCTTAGTTATATGATTTGATTTGAATTTGGTTGTTTGGTGAATTTGATTGATGTGTGAATGGCGTGGGCCTTCACTAGACCGGGGATAAGGCTAGGCCTCGTCCCGTTTCTAGTATCGTGCCGTTATGCCGCCGAAATTTTCTAAAATGTGTTAGAAAAATAAAAATATCATTTTATAGAATAAATGAATTGAATAGAAATTCATAGGTTGAAATAAAATGTTTTATCGTTAAAAATATAATTTTTAACGTGAATGTGAATAAATGAATAGTTATAAACAAATCGGCCGATTTGTTTGTATATACACTGATTTGACTGATATTGATTGGGTCGATAAATTTCACACATCGCCCAACTGCACAAATAAAATCTGTGTTTGATTGTTTGAAACCCCACACGGGTGTTGGGATGAAATTTGAAGTTCACTCATCCTGATTGATTAAATATGTCGATCGATTGATTGACAGGCTGTTATAAGCGTTAGATATCTATATTTGATGCTTATACAGTGTAGTGCACTTTGGTTGATGGTTGATTATTTTTCAATGCTATTATACATGTGTTGTATGAAAATCCATATGATAACTTTATATGGTAATTGATTGGGCCTCATTCCAGTTTTAAAATAGAAATATTTGAAATAGAAATATTTGAAATAGAATATTTGAAAATAGAAATTTATGAAGCCGTGTTGATTAGATTGACGCCATTTTGACGTGAACGATATTTATATCGATTTTATTGATTTCGAAATGAAATGAATTGAAAACGATTTCGAAATGAAATGAATTGAAAACGATTTCGAAATGAATTGAATTGAAAACGAATTCAAATTGAATTGAAAACGAATTCAAAATGAATTGAAAACGATTTCGAAATGAATTGAATTGAAAACGATTTCGAAATGAATTGAATTGAAAACGATTTCGAAATGAATTGAATTGAAATTTGAATTGAATAGAAATGAATTTCAAAACGAATTTATAAAGAAGAATTCAATTTTGATTTGAATTGAAATGGAAGTTGAATTTGCTTTTGAAACGAATTTTAAAACTATTTATATAATTCGTTTTAAATAGAAATCGACGAAATATATATTATATATATTATATATATAATATAATGGCCTGAATAAAACGCGCCGCGCCGCGACAGTTCGCGAATTTCGACCATTTATTTCAAACGGACATTACGGGAGATCCGACCGTCAGATTCTCCTAAAACCGGAACCGTTGGGTTCGTATCGAAAAGAGCTTTCTAACGAATGTTAGAAATTTGAAATCTAACGGTTGGATTTGGAGATACGTCCAAATCAAATTCGAAAAAGGTCGCTGTAAGTGCAGTTCGATGGCCGTTGATGGAAATCGACTGTACGGGCCTTGATAAAATTATTAAAAATAGTAATAATTTGTGTGAAATCATAAGAAATGATTTGCGAAGAATTGGGATGAAAAACTCCATATTTGAAAAGATAAAAATAGATTTTTATCGAAATGAACTAGTTTTGAACTAGAATTATAATTCTATTTATTTTTAAATAAATAAATTGAATTCGAAAAGGGTTTTAAAAATAACCAACATTTCCAATGATTGCATTGGAATGGATTTGAATCGAAATTGTCTTCGGAATATTTCGATGTTGGATTTCGTGACTATAAAGATGTTGTTATGGAAATTTGAAAGATAGATATATATATATCGTTATTTCCAATACGATATTTGTTGGTCGTAGAATTTGATATTGAATATAAGCCGGGATATTTTCTATTCAGGGCCTTGTATTGAATATCAAATATGATTTGGGTTGTCGTGAATAGTGTCTTCACTAACACTGTTCTTGAACCCAGTTGATAAAAGACTAAATCTTTTTATTTAGATTTAATGAAGTGTACCAATTAAATAATATTTAATTGGAATAGAATTGATATTGATTTTTGGGTTTATCGTGAACAGTGTTTTAAATAACACTTGTTCTTTAACCCGATAATTAATGGAATGTGATTTTGGGTTTATCGTGAACCGTGTTTTAAATGACACTGATTCTTTAACCCAGTTAACGATTAAAACTAAGTGGAGTTTTAATGAATCTTTAATTAGATTGAAATAATTGAAATGGAGTATCACCAGTTTTGCTCCAAGCGATAGTTAAATCTTTAATTAGATTTGAACGTGAAATGGTAATTGAATTTACCGATAACACTGTGGTGTTAGATATGAAGTATTACCAGTTTTACTTCATGGGATAAATAGGTTGGGATTGGGAAATTAAAACAAATGATTACTTCGGTAAGGTTCGCTAATCCCGACTAGTTTGAATTGATATTCAAAAGTTGATTAAAGAATAAATTCAAGAATTTATCTTTGATAAAATTAATGGGAACCTTTCCCTATGAATGTGAAATTAGAAACTAACTGTCGGTTAGCTAAGTAGAATGGTTTTCTGGATACTGATCTAATGTTGGTTTCGGCCTTCGGGGTTAATATTTGGGGAATTATTCTCTTGATTAATTTACGGTTAGTGACTAATGAATTGGAATGAGGCGTATGTGGTGTTTGTGTAACACTTATTTAAAATATACGCGAGTTATTCGGAAAGACCGGGTTTATCCCATTCTGAATAACTGATACGACGATAAGTCGAAGATGAAGACGATGGTCGAAGACCGGAGGTCTTCACGTCGTTTGGGTAATTACTGATGATCTTGATTGGGCTGTACACCCAAGAAGATGGAAACAGTTAGTGATCGTCCAGACGTACTTGGAGATCGATGGGTATGCGGGGTACTAGGTGCCTCCGGTTTCGTTCAGACCCAGAACGGACTTGTAAATGGACTGTGTGTCTGACATTGGATTTTAGTCCGTGTGATTGATCTCTATTAAATATATATCTGTTTGGCGGCGGAGAATTTATTCTCTTACTTAACGCCCTTCTCTGAGACGTACGAGCTCAGGGGTTATATATTGATGGATATCAATCGCATGGAGTGAATTGCCTGTGTGGCATGCCTAAGTGGCAAATGATCAAGGCTTCTGTTGAAAAGCAAAGCCTTGTGGTTGATGATCGAAGCACGGCCTTTGTGGCGTAGCTTTGTGTAACGTTGATTCGCGAGTATCACACCCGGTATGAATCAAAAACGGGAGACGGACCTCAGGGAGGGCCTACGTTTCCTCCTAGCTAAAAGTGGCGTCAGTGGTTTTACACGCCCTGACGAGTTTGACTTATGTTGTTGTTGCTGTTGCGAGGCGCCTCGGATTGATCGGTCGTTCTCGAACCGATGGAGTCATTTAGTTGGCTCGCTTACGCCCCAAAGGGCAGCGAAACGTAGTGCTCAGGTATAATAATCCACATCGGTGGACCGGCCCTGAGGATCCATGGGGCAGTTGCGGCTGTTCCTGAGACTCGGGCTAGGCAGTCTCGAATCATTGAGGATCTTGCCCCTAGCCTCGGTTCATACCATAAATGATAACCCAACTTCCAATACGACATTTGCGGTTTTGATTGTAAACTTATATATGGCGACATAGTGTTATGGGCCGTTCATGCCGCCTATGATTGATACTTATGATTTGAAGTTGTTTATGCACTATTCACTTATAATAGTATCAAACGATTTGTTTTAAACGTATCAAGCATTCTTTGGCTGTTATAAGGGAAAACCCTATCCTCGGCTGCGTTGCATTGTGTGATGGGACCTGGGTCTTATAACAGCTTCATTTTTCTTTATTTAGCATTGCGCTGTTTGTTTTATGCACTGGTATTCTTGGGAGGAAACCCGTTCCGTGTTATACGGCGTGGTCCCTTGATTTACCTAATGATTTAAAATAAAGATTAATAACTGTTTTAGTTCTCACACCAGTCACATGACTGACCTGGAGTTTATTGTTTTAACCTAAACTCTGGGTGCCCTTATTTTGACACGGGCAGCTAGTAGTTTTGGTTTTGCAGATTTATATTCACAGGATCCTGGTTTACAGCTGGAACGATATCCGGAAAGCTTTGTATCCGTATATCCCTTCTAGTTGTGTATTGTATTATTTTCCGCTGCTATGTATTTAAATGTAATTTAAATCTCTGATATTTCTGTGTAATATTTATTCATACTCTGTATATTCTTGTAATCTGGTGCATTGTTGTAATAACAATGAAATGTTCTTCTGTATGCGTTCTATTTTGTCGTGTTCTCAAAACGATAGGGCGTTTCGAACGGCCTGGATCGGTTTAGCGACTGGTTCGGACCGAGCGAAATTCCTTGCCGTCACATTTGGTATCAGAGCTTTGGTTTACAAAGCTCAGAGAACAAGACACATTAGAACCATACGAAAGAATTCATCAGATATTGGGTTAGTAATATCCAACGAGATGACTCGTTAGAGATGGGATCAGTAGTATCCTAGAACGAGTGTGAAGAGTATATTTTTCAAATGAAAACATTCTTTGTTTTGAAAATTTAAATCAACTATTCGTATTTGATTATTTATTTATATAGATTTGGACAATGCAGTATATAAAGATTTTGGGTATACGTCTGATCCACGTGTATTCGAAGTTTTAATATACTGGATAGATATAGAATTACACTCTAGTCGCACGGACTTGATTCTGATGGTTGACGCGTCATCATTAGTAATTAGCTTTGTGTTTCGAAGGTCTGATTTTCTATATATTTCCATTGGACTGGTGTGAGAACCAAAACTAATATAGTTAGAACACTTTGTTGTGAATTGGCATCAAAAACACGATTTTAGTATATGTATCAAAATTATGAATTTGAAACTTTAAATTCACTAATTGATTGATGTTTGTGTTGTTTGTTCATTTGTTTGCTAATTTTGAACCATTATGACTAATTGAATCAAATATTGAACTATATTGAAAATTGGTCGCATTTGCTTGCATATACATGTATATCATTGAACAAGTCATAGCAAGGAGGCTAGAGCTGAGAATAAAATTTGTTTGCCCGACAAATAGGTACATGTTTATTACATAATTTACTGTTTTGTTTGGGTGATGATGATTTTATGAGCCTATTGGCTAGCCGCTTGGCTTTTTCTTTTTCTTTTTGAGATCTGAAGGACCGGGGAAGCTATTTGAAATTCCCCGATGCTCCCATTGCAGGGGAGGTTATGGCGAAATTTTTCAAAAATTTAGGGTGTTAGCCAAAATTTTGAAGTTTTGAAAATTCTCAGAAACTAAAGAGTTTGAGAATGGAAGTCAGATCGAGCGTAGAGCTGATTAATCAATCCACTTTCGACTTTGTTCCTTTTCGGGGACGAAAAGTTTTAAGTGGGGGAGATTGTAACAACCCGTAAAATGCGAGCCAGTTTGAAATTTTTATTTTGGCAATTTTAGCGAATTTTGATTATTTAAAATGAATTATTTTAAATAATATCGACGAGAAATTTATTTTTAATAGAATTCGAACGTATATATTATACGCGTCGTCGTTAGAATATAAATATTTATATATAATTATAAATAGAATTGAAAATGGCGCGGTAGTTCGATAATTCGATTTCAAACTTCAATTGAATGTACCGGGTGCAAAACAATCCGGATTTTAGTGAAACCAAAAATAATGGAATCTAATAGTGAATATCTTTCCAACGAAGTTAACAAACTGAGATTTCACTTTATAAATGAAAAGATATGTCCAGTTGAAAATTCTGAATAGTCGCTATGGAATTCAGGCCCTTAAAAATGGACATTTTGCAAATGACCTCGGATTTCGACGAAACCAGTTTTGTTGGGTCCGGGATGTAAAGTTATCGCTAGGTTTCAAATTTCATAATTTTTCGAATCAATATGTGAGCGTGGCAAAGGAAAACGTGTTTTGACCATTTCAGTTGATTTTAATCGACTGGGAATTGGCCATTTTTCATATGGTCTCAGAATTCGACGAAACTAGTTTTGTTAGGACCGTATCGTCAATACGAAGCTAGAAAATATTTTTCTAAAATTTTTAGGGTTCGTATGGGGCCCCGGTAATTTGAAATGTACGTTTAAAATTCGGTATAGTGATTTAAATGTAAATTTAACGGAAACTGATTGTAACAGCCGAATCAGCCTACGATACATATCCCATTGTGTTCGGAATGGGGGTATTTAGCTAGGGGTGATAGTCGTTGGAGTTCGTTTCGAGTTCGGAATTCTAAACTTCAAAAATTGCAAACAATTGAATTAAAAATAATAAAATAAAATATATAAATACCCCCAAAAACCAGTAAACCCTATTCTCTAATGCTGGAGCCGCCGCCAATGTGTTTAACGGCCCTAAACGCTCAAATTTACTTCCTTTAAAATCTCTAAACATGATTCGAATTACTCCAAGCTCTTAAAACAAAATCGAAATGCAAAGGGAGGGCTTTAATGTGATGTGGTTATGATCGGTTTTTATAAGCTGATGAGCTCGAATTTTGAGCTCCAAGTCGTGCTGTTCGCGCGCATTTCCAGGCAAGGAGGGGGTCTCGGATGCGCCTCTGTTCATGGCGTAGGGAGGTGGTTCGAAGGCCGTCGATGTGGTCAGGGTGGATCTGGGTCTGGTCATCAGAGGAGAGAGCAGCGTCGTTGGTTTTGTTTTGAAGGTTGGGTTCCAGTGCGCGACAGAAGGAAGAAGAGAGGCCCGTTAATCTCTTCACTAACCAATGTAATTAAGGAGTATAATTAATTATTTAATCATGTTAATTATATTTATAAATTGTTTAAAGTTCAAATGTCAATATCTTGTGCAAATCAATACAGAATTCAGCGAAATCAACTCCGTTAGAATCGTGAAAGCGAGCACTGCATTACAGAACGGACCAAGACAAAAACGAAGCACTTTAGAATTTCAGGGAAAATTTGAACACGAACAGAAATTCAGAAATAAAAGAACCTCGGTGAGAATTCTCTCACTTTAAATTTTCTGTTCAATTATTTATTTCACAACTGCATATATGAACTGTTCCCCGTCGTCCACAGACCATGGACTTGTTTGTTTGGTTGTGTTCTGTGTGAAAATTGATCGTGAAATAAAAATATGATTTTTATATATTGAACTTCGAAATAAAAATATGATTTTTATATATTGAACTTCGAAATAAAAATTCGATTTTTATATATTGAACTTCGAAATAAAAATTCGATTTTTATATACTGAACTTCGAAATAAAAGTTCGATTTTTATATATTGAACTTCGAAATAAAAATGTGATTTTTATATATTGAACTTCGAAATAAAAATGTGATTTTTATATATTGAAATTCGAAATAAAAATGTGATTTTTATATGTTAAACTTCAGATTAAAAATGTGATTTTTATATGTTAAACTTCAGATAAAAAATGTGATTTTTATATGTTAAACTTCAGATTAAAAATGTGATTTTTATATGTTAAACTTCAGATTAAAAATGTGATTTTTATATGTTAAACTTCAGATTAAAAATGTGATTTTTATATGTTAAACTTCAGATTAAAAAATGTGATTTTTATATGTTAAACTTCAGATTAAAAATGTGATTTTTATATGTTAAACTTCAGATTAAAAATGTGATTTTTATATGTTAAACTTCAGATTAAAAATGTGATTTTTATATGTTAAACTTCGGATTAAAAATTCGATTTTTATATATTGAATAGCGAAGAAAAAAATTCGATTTTTATATATTGAATAGCGAAGTAAAAAATTCGATTTTTATATATTGAATAGCGAAGTAAAAAATTCGATTTTTATATATTGAATAGCGAAGTAAAAAATTCGATTTTTATATATTGAATAGCGAAGTAAAAAATTCGATTTTTATATATTGAATAGCGAAGTAAAAAATTCGATTTTTATATATTGAATAGCGAAGTAAAAAAATTCGATTTTTATATATTGAATAGCGAAGTAAAAAATTCGATTTTTATATATTGAATAGCGAAGTAAAAAATTCGATTTTTACATATGTAGAGAATACGGGCGAAAGCGACAAAAAGGCGAGTTGGCGAAGATTTCCTGCATTCGAAGTGCCGTGGAGCTAGGATAGCTATCGGTGAGAATTTCTCACCTTTCAATTTCATTTTCTAGTTATATATATATACTAGGATGCAGACGGTGCTTAGTAGCACCCGACACAATCGTCCACAGACCATGGACTTGTTTGTT
Organism: Allium sativum; assembly: GCA_030737875.1. Taxonomy (NCBI): domain Eukaryota; kingdom Viridiplantae; phylum Streptophyta; class Magnoliopsida; order Asparagales; family Amaryllidaceae; genus Allium; species Allium sativum. Next base: position 559,015,157 of record CM060921.1, read on the forward strand.
TGGTTGCATAGCTTAGTTATATGATTTGATTAGAATTTGGTTGTTTGGTGAATTTGATTGATGTGTGAATGGCGTGGGCCTTCACTAGACCGGGGATAAGGCTAGGCCTCGTCCCGTTTCTAGTATCGTGCCGTTATGCCGCCGAAATTTTCTAAAATGTGTTAGAAAAATAAAAATATCATTTTATAGAATAAATGAATTGAATAGAAATTCATAGGTTGAAATAAAATGTTTTATCGTTAAAAATATAATTTTTAACGTGAATGTGAATAAATAAATAGTTATAAACAAATCGGCCGATTTGTTTGTATATACACTGATTTGACTGATATTGATTGGGTCGATAAATTTCACACATCGCCCAACTGCACAAATAAAATCTGTGTTTGATTGTTTGAAACCCCACACGGGTGTTGGGATGAAATTTGAAGTTCACTCATCCTGATTGATTAAATATGTCGATCGATTGATTGACAGGCTGTTATAAGCGTTAGATATCTATATTTGATGCTTATACAGTGTAGTGCACTTTGGTTGATGGTTGATTATTTTTCAATGCTATTAAACATGTGTTGTATGAAAATCCATATGATAACTTTATATGGTAATTGATTGGGCCTCATTCCAGTTTTAAAATAGAAATATTTGAAATAGAAATATTTGAAATAGAATATTTGAAAATAGAAATTTATGAAGCCGTGTTGATTAGATTGACGCCATTTTGACGTGAACGATATTTATATCGATTTTATTGATTTCGAAATGAAATGAATTGAAAACGATTTCGAAATGAAATGAATTGAAAACGATTTCGAAATGAATTGAATTGAAAACGAATTCAAATTGAATTGAAAACGAATTCAAAATGAATTGAAAACGATTTCGAAATGAATTGAATTGAAAACGATTTCGAAATGAATTGAATTGAAAACGATTTCGAAATGAATTGAATTGAAATTTGAATTGAATAGAAATGAATTTCAAAACGAATTTATAAAGAAGAATTCAATTTTGATTTGAATTGAAATGGAAGTTGAATTTGCTTTTGAAACGAATTTTAAAACTATTTATATAATTCGTTTTAAATAGAAATCGACGAAATATATATTATATATATTATATATATAATATAATGGCCTGAATAGAACGCGCCGCGCCGCGACAGTTCGCGAATTTCGACCATTTATTTCAAACGGACATTAAGGGAGATCCGACCGTCGGATTCTCCTAAAACCGGAACCGTTGGGTTCGTATCGAAAAGAGCTTTCTAACGAATGTTAGAAATTTGAAATCTAACGGTTGGATTTGGAGATACGTCCAAATCAAATTCGAAAAAGGTCGCTGTAAGTGCAGTTCGATGGCCGTTGATGGAAATCGACTGTACGGGCCTTGATAAAATTATTAAAAATAGTAATAATTTGTGTAAAATCATAAGAAATGATTTGCGAAGAATTGGGATGAAAAACTCCATATTTGAAAAGATAAAAATAGATTTTTATCGAAATGAACTAGTTTTGAACTAGAATTATAATTCTATTTATTTTTAAATAAATAAATTGAATTCGAAAAGGGTTTTAAAAATAACCAACATTTCCAATGATTGCATTGGAATGGATTTGAATCGAAATTGTCTTCGGAATATTTCGATGTTGGATTTCGTGACTATACAGATGTTGTTATGGAAATTTGAAAGATAGATATATATATATATCGTTATTTCCAATACGATATTTGTTGGTCGTAGAATTTGATATTGAATATAAGCCGGGATATTTTCTATTTAGGGCCTTGTATTGAATATCAAATATGATTTGGGTTGTCGTGAATAGTGTCTTCACTAACACTGTTCTTGAACCCAGTTGAGAAAAGATTAAATCTTTTTATTTAGATTTAATGAAGTGTACCAATTAAATAATATTTAATTGGAATAGAATTGATATTGATTTTTGGGTTTATCGTGAACAGTGTTTTAAATAAAAATTGTTCTTTAACCCGATAATTAATGGAATGTGATTTTGGGTTTATCGTGAACCGTGTTTTAAATGACACTGATTCTTTAACCCAGTTAACGATTAAAACTAAGTGGAATTTTAATGAATCTTTAATTAGATTGAAATAATTGAAATGGAGTATCACCAGTTTTGCTCCAAGCGATAGTTAAATCTTTAATTAGATTTGAACGTGAAATGGTAATTGAATTTACCGATAACACTGTGGTGTTAGATATGAAGTATTACCAGTTTTACTTCATGGGATAAATAGGTTGGGATTGGGAAATTAAAACAAATGATTACTTCGGTAAGGTTCGCTAATCCCGACTAGTTTGAATTGATATTCAAAAGTTGATTAAAGAATAAATTCAAGAATTTATCTTTGATAAAATTAATGGGAACCTTTCCCTATGAATGTGAAATTAGAAACAAACTGTCGGTTAGCTAAGTAGAATGGTTTTCTGGATATTGATCTGATGTTGGTTTCGGCCTTCGGGGTTAATATTTGGGGAATTATTCTCTTGATTAATTTACGGTTAGTGACTAATGAATTGGAATGAGGCGTATGTGGTGTTTGTGTAACACTTATTTAAAATATACGCGAGTTATTCGGAAAGACCGGGTTTATCCCATTCTGAATAACTGATACGACGATAAGTCGAAGATGAAGACGATGGTCGAAGACCGGAGGTCTTCACGTCGTTTGGGTAATTACTGATGATCTTGATTGGGCTGTACACCCAAGAAGATGGAAACAGTTAGTGATCGTCCAGACGTACTTGGAGATCGATGGGTATGCGGGGTACTAGGTGCCTCCGGTTTCGTTCAGACCCAGAACGGACTTGTAAATGGACTGTGTGTCTGACATTGGATTTTAGTCCGTGTGATTGATCTCTATTAAATATATATCTGTTTGGCGGCGGAGAATTTATTCTCTTGCTTAACGCCCTTCTCTGAGACGTACGAGCTCAGGGGTTATATATTGATGGATATCAATCGCATGGAGTGAATTGCCTGTGTGGCATGCCTAAGTGGCAAATGATCAAGGCTTCTGTTGAAAAGCAAAGCCTTTTGGTTGATGATCGAAGCACGGCCTTTGTGGCGTAGCTTTGTGTAACGTTGATTCGCGAGTATCACACCCGGTATGAATCAAAAACGGGAGACGGACCTCAGGGAGGGCCTACGTTTCCTCCTAGCTAAAAGTGGCGTCAGTGGTTTTACACGCCCTGACGAGTTTGACTTATGTTGTTGTTGCTGTTGCGAGGCGCCTCGGATTGATCGGTCGTTCTCGAACCGATGGAGTCATTTAGTTGGCTCGCTTACGCCCCAAAGGGCGGCGAAACGTAGTGCTCAGGTATAATAATCCACATCGGTGGACCGGCCCTGAGGATCCATGGGGCAGTTGCGGCTGTTCCTGAGACTCGGGCTAGGCAGTCTCGAATCATTGAGGATCTTGCCCCTAGCCTCGGTTCATACCATAAATGATAACCGAACTTCCAATACGACATTTGCGGTTTTGATTGTAAACTTATATATGGCGACATAGTGTTATGGGCCGTTCATGCCGCCTATGATTGATACTTATGATTTGAAGTTGTTTATGCGCTATGCACTTATAATAGTATCAAACGATTTGTTTTAAACGTATCAAGCATTCTTTGGCTGTTATAAGGGAAAACCCTATCCTCAGCTGCGTTGCATTGTGTGATGGGACCTGGGTCTTATAACAGCTTCATTTTTCTTTATTTAGCATTGCGCTGTTTGTTTTATGCACTGGTATTCTTGGGAGGAAACCCGTTCCGTGTTATACGGCGTGGTCCCTTGATTTACCTAATGATTTAAAATAAAGATTAATAATTGTTTTAGTTCTCACACCAGTCACATGACTGACCTGGAGTTTATTGTTTTAACCTAAACTCTGGGTGCCCTTATTTTGACACGGGCAGCTAGTAGTTTTGGTTTTGCAGATTTATATTCACAGGATCCTGGTTTACAGCTGGAACGATATCCGGAAAGCTTTGTATCGTATATCCCTTCTAGTTGTGTATTGTATTATTTTCCGCTGCTATGTATTTAAATGTAATTTAAATCTCTGATATTTCTGTGTAATATTTATTCATACTCTGTATATTCTTGTAATCTGGTGCATTGTTGTAATAACAATGAAATGTTCTTCTGTATGCGTTCTATTTTGTCGTGTTCTCAAAACGATAGGGCGTTTCGAACGGCCTGGATCGGTTTAGTGACTGGTTCGGACCGAGCGAAATTCCTTGCCGTCACATCTTCCTCAGTTCGCGCCCCTGAGATGAATGCTACAGCAAATCACATGCGGTCAGAAATAGCACCGCTACCCCAGAAAACTCATACTAATCTCCGTCGAACCATGCCAAACCCTCAAATCACCATCGCAACTTCTAACTTGCGAGCCTCTTCAACGCTGAATTGAGCAACCCTAAATCGCGAGTCTCCAGAAGGTCTTCGAGCTACAGAAGGTTTCGGGTTCTTTGATTTTGGGATATTGAGGAGAGGAGCCATCATTTTCTCTGGCTTGGGGCTTTCGATTTTGGTTTTAGCTGAGGAAATGGAAATGGCCAAAGGAAAGTTGCGATATATATAATAGTGGGAAGGAGACAATTCTTACTCGACATTAAAATTGTGCTTTACTTTGCAACGAAGCTGGGGAGCAGAATTTGTGGCTCGAGAAAAACATTATAGGTCTGCGCTGGGAAAGTGGAGGTCTGCGTGAAGGAAAGGGATAGGTCGGCTGAGGAACATTTGATTTAAACTTTGAAATGATTTTTATAAAATATAATACTCTAAAATATCTCTTGGTCCATACTTAACATTTTGAACCGCTTTTTAATCGTATCGAACGGCATTCTCAGCGTTATTCGTTACCCTGAACTCAACGGGACGAGTTCTGAAATTAAGTTCGACTATATAGAAGAGAACAATTTTAAATTAACACTTTAATTTAAATTCGATTTAAAATATAAATAGATTTCAACATTTAATTTCATCGATAATAAATTATTATTATCGTTTTAATTCAACATAGAATTTATATTAATTGACCGAAGTGTTCGATTCAGTTTTAAATTCTGAATTCAATTATATTACGTTTTCGTATAACAACTATTCAATATATTCGAATTAGATTGTATATCGATTATTTAATCGATAACCAAATATAAAAATCATTTATATTATCAAATCAATATTTAAAATAAATATTAAATATTCAAAATAAACTATTCAAATATCCGGGTCGTTACATTCTTCCCCCCTTAAAATAATTTCGTCCCCGAAATTGCTAAGGTAGGAAAATGGTACGAACCCATTACTTTTCGAAAACTCATCTTATGCTGAAACTCAACACTTTATATTCCAACTAATTTTAATTTCAACCAAAACCTTTGGTTTTTATTCATACACATTCAAATTGATCTAAATTAATTTATCCACTTTGATTCATTTAACTTGCTTTAAATTAAATTTTTCAGAGTTCAAATCCCCGGGTTTTCATTTCAAATCCTTTGAAATACATAAATATATACTTATATTTATTTCTATTTCAAATTCAAAACATTTGAATTTTCAAACCAATTTGTTTTCCTTCAAACAAATTTCCATCAAAAAGAAAAAAAATTCTACGGTAGCAATTCATCACTTAGAAACTCGAAAATGAACACTGATGATGTTGCAATCATCATCAGAATTATTTTCCAGCCACTGGAGTGAGTTCAGTGCTTTAGTAGTTTTAAAACCCATCTAAAATGATTTTAAATCAAAAATCCTTCCAAACAAAGCTATATTATTTTAATATACTTTGAAAATTAATTTTCAACTTCCCAAGATTTAAATTCCAAATTCTGGTTTGAATTTAATTTTAATTCATCTCATTTGTATATTTAATTCATATACAAATTCTATTTTGGTTATAAATAACCATTCCAATTTTATAATCTCGTTTGATTGTAATCCTAACAATCAACACATCCATATAATATAATAATTTCAGAAAATTATCCTATCTACATCAAAATAGAATTTTGGGTAAAATTATTTCATCTACCCATTTTAAAACTATATCGTGTTCAATCTTCTGTTCAAGTATTTAGAAACTCCTATCGACGTCGTGGCGTCCCACGATTCGACCAGAATTCATAAATTACCCAACAGACAAGCCAACACAATATAAAACAAATTTTTTTCAACTTACAAATACGTTCTCTCATATATATACACTCAACTCATTCTAGGGTGCTACTGACCCTATCTCTAATGAGCACATCCCACCAAAGCCTAGGTGTTCGCTCAACCTAAGCTCTGATACCAACTGTAACGACCCAGCAGCAGTGGGCTAACCTCCCACCGTGGCATACAGAGATACCTCAGAACTGCTTTTACGGCCAGCCTCTCGACTCAACCAACCCACATTGTCGGGAGATGTAGGGGTAAGAGTCTCCCGTTCGCCACCAAACGCGAAGCGAGAACCCCCTATCATCCGTACCAATTAAGCAACCAGCTCTGATACCAACTGTAACGACCCACAAATCCGTGCTATCTGAGTTGACTAAAAACACCACACGTCCAACCCAAATTGCACAGAAATACGAATCATTTTTAGAAAGAAGTTAGAGGATGAGAAATAGAAGGAAAGAAATATTAGAATAGAAGAAAAACGAAGATCACAAACTCACAGCGGAACGAATAAAATATATTATATAACATAACTTTTGAAATACAAATCAGTAATTTTATATACATACCATCATCCGAGCACAACAGTCATTTCTGGAACAGTTATAAACACCTGTTTCCAGATACAACATAGTACACAGCGGAAATACGATAATCTACAGCTAACTGGTGAAGCCTCCTGCTTCCAGCTCCTCCAATTGAATCTGTGAAATCCCGACTACTTGACTGTCCGTACAAATTTGGGCACCCAAGAGTTTAGGGAAAACAAAACAAAATAAACTCTGGGTCAGTCATGGGACTGGTGTGAGTAAACTCAAATCATTGGTTTAACCTTTAAAATCCTTTCAAAAGAAAAGATAATAGTAAGACCAGCCCACACATAAACATGGACGGTTTTTACCTTACTATAACCCAAAACACTTTGATACGAAAATCCAGTGATATTATATTAATGTCTACATCAAATAAATACAATCTAGCGGAATGCTTACATCTCACGCTCCACATACATAGTATAAAATCAAAAACCGCATGGCACTTATTGGAGATTGGATTTATAACATGACAAGGTATGGGACTACCTTCCGCTAGTGTATCTCTAGAGAGGAATACACTGGGTTCAACAAGAACATCTTGCAACCCGGCCCACACATGACCGACCACTCATTCCGCTTGAGTGTATCGAATGTATATCACCAACGGTTGGGATCAGCAACCGCCTCCTGACTGGGACAGCATCGAATAGAATAAGAAATTAAATGAACCTCTAGATAGGTGATTATACATCCTAATGGGTGCGACCCACATAGCCATGCTGCCTGCCCGATTTTTGTCATTTCCCGGTTGTTGAGGGTTGAGGCTACGATCACTTGTCATTCATCGATAGCACCATCACTTTGAATGCCACATTGTCAGATCCGTTAATCACTAATTGATTTTGCACAAATATTCTGGATGTTATGCTAAGGGAATAAATCCGTTGCAACCATATATGTTTATACAGACCAACCCATTTGATCATTGGAAATACTCTGTCAGACATTCGTCCATTTACGTTCATTCTGGGATTGAACAAAACCGAAGGCACTATTTCTATTTAATAGAAAGAGTCCTTGCACTTTACTCCGTATTCAATATATTCAGCATACTTGGTTCGCAACGCTTATGCCGATACGGAGTGGTTCTTCGGATAATAATCCAACCGGTCTCTCCATATTGACAACGATGGTCAAAAACTTCGATAGTCTGTGATTTAACTATCGAATAAAAACAAGTGTTCATCCAAACATATCAAACATATCACTGGGCTCTTTAATTAATAATTCATTAATTAAATCTCTTCTCCATTCCCTTGTCAATATTTGTTAACCAAATATTTACAAGTATCGCCTCCTTTTATTTTCTATAGTTAGAAAATATTTTCGATTTTAATTGGAAAACATTCCAATCACTTATCTCTTCCATGAACTCATTTAGTTATATACTTAGAAAACATTTGTTATTTTATTTCCAAGTTTACATTTATTTGGGTTAAAACGGATGTTGTGTAAAACATCGTTACGACAACCCAAATATATACATTCGACTAAATCTCTTTAAACGTTGATCTTCGAGACTGAGTTTTGCTATTTATCGGTTGTTAATGAAACCAATCAAGTTGGGGTATAATTACCTCTCAGACCTTGACTGAATAACATTCATAACGTCAAAACAGACAAGACTACTTACTCGAATAATCAATACTATACAAACCAATTATCTATTTTTAAAACACGTATACATTTCCCTTGTTATTTTTAACAAATCTAAGTTATAGTTTTCCTTCTTGTTTCAAATATCCTATTTAAATTTGTTTCATTATCTAATTCTCTATATATATCGATATATGGATTTCTAGTTATCAAATTTTCTTAAAAATATCCTAACTCCTTAAATTTTCGGAAATATTCGCCATAACCTCCCCTGTATCGGGAGCATCGGGAAATTTCAAATAGCTTCCCGGTAACTTCCCATCTCAAAAAGAAAAAGAAAAAGCCAAGCGGCTTGCCGATACGGCGCATAAAATCTCATATATGAATTAAACATGTACCTTATTGTCGAGCACACTAATTATATACCTTCATCACTTTATCCCATAACTATCTCCGGTATATCTATACCTATACAATTCATTTCAACTTCATACACTCGTTTTGACTCAATTCGTTAAAGTAACTCTTTAACTAACTCTTTGCCCATTTCGCTTGTATATATGAATATAACACGTTTCAAATATATTTCAACTTACTTATCCACTAATTGAATTCAAATTTTAAATTTAAGTTCTATATTTGATTTCAAATATATGTTTACAATTCAAAAATTCAATTTTCAAAGTTCGACTTCAATTCACCACTCGATTAACTAATTCTTCTTTGACTTAGTTAATTCTATTCAATAATCAAAAATATGATTATTGTTTCAAAAATCACTTTTCTTACTTCACTTGAGTTCACCTTTATGTTCTAACTCAAGACCAGGTTTTTAAATGGAAATTCGGATTTTTTATTTGCTTAAAAATCCCCATATTTATTATATAAAATCCATTATGGTTTTAATGGTTTCTGGAGCTGCACTTTTAAAAATTTTGATTTTGACATAACTCAAAATCTATTCGACGAAATCCAGATTTTTCTCTTCCATTAGAAAACTATTATTCAACCGGTCCTAACGATTCTTGTTTCAAAGAATTCCGACTTCAATTGAGTCCTGTATACTCAATTGAAGTTTGAGTCGCCAATTTATGAACTGCAGCACTGCGGCGAGTTCGTTTTAATTATATTTATATATATATATATAAACTTTTAAACTTCGTTAAAATGAATCCAACTCCATTTTAACTCTATTTGAATTTCTTGATTCAAATTCCAATCTCGCTTTTATTTGAATTCTATATTCAAGTTCCAATTCCTTTCCTATTTGAATTCTATGTTCAAATTCTATTTCCTTTTCTATTATTCAAATTCTATATTTAAATTTCCTTTATTCAACTCCCTTTTAAATTCCTATATTCAAATTCTATAGTTGAATTTCCTTTTCTATTTTATATTCAAATTCAATACTTGAATTTCTATTTCAATTCCATATTCAAATTCAATACTTGAATTTCTATTTCCATTTCATATTCAAATTCAATACTTGAAATTCCATTTGAATTCTATTATTCAATTTCTATACTTGAAATTCCATTTGAATTCTATTATTCAATTTCTATTTCAATTCTTCTTTGAAATTCTATATTTCAAATTCAATTCAATTCTTCTTTGAAATTCAATATTTCAAATTCAATTCAATTTGAATCTTCTATATTCAAATTTCAAATTTCAATTCTATTTTAGAAAAATAGAATTTCCTTTCTAGTTCTCAAATATCATTTTCACGATATTTTTAAATATCATTACTTAAGCCCAGTGATATTTAAACACACAAAGCAACCAATTATTTGTTTTTTCTAACACATCATATATAACAATATATATGCAAACAAATAAACAAACAGATAATATATTTTTGAGGAATCCAGCTGGATTCCTCCAACCTGTTTTCCTGCATCTACAGATGTTAGCACATAAATAATACCCATTCTGCTTCATGGCAGAATATCGTGGTATAGAAGGTCATCCACTAATCATAGCGTGGGGCGTATAGGGTAATCATCCGCTATGAAACTGCGGGCATCCGCTAATGAGACTGCGGGAATCCAACCAATCAATCAACCCAATATATATATATATATAATAGCCTAAATAACTAATATATATAAAACAAGCAGAAAAATCCAAACAAGCAACAAAAATTATTTTTATGAAGTAAAAATAATTATAATAAAAGGTGAGTGAGATTTACTCACCGTGATTTTCCCATTTGGCGAATTTCCACTTAAAAATGCCATATCATCTTCGCTATGCATCTACTTGAATTGTCTTTTATTTCACACCTATGATTTATTTAATATAATTATCGATTAAGATTCCTTTATTAACTTTTGACATAAATAATTAATGTTATGTAATTTAAATTATATAAAACATATACCTTTTCGCTTGAAAAATAATCGATCGACTATGTAATATCTTCGAGCAGCCTTAAAGACAATGCAATTCAGCCTATCTTCACTATCCACACCTCTGAAATGCCCTGTCTCGATAACTCCCCCTAAACTAGCATTGTCACGGACCCATAACTCTGCAAACTGATCCCTTTCACGACAGTATATGCACCGGAACTCCACTGCGCTGCCACCCAAAAAGGCCACCCTCGCTTCATTACCAAATTGGTTTACCTCCATCAATATTCAGACTAATCTCTTATTTTCTATTATCTAAACCACTGTGGTGCCACCATCGAACTGTTGTTATACTGACCGGTTCAGTGATTAGAAAACCATCATCAGCCTTCCTTAGTTGAACGTCAGACATCAGCAAATCCTCTCCAACATCCAATTGCCACTCTTCACAGTTCAACCCTTCCTATCGAACTCTAGTTTGAACGAATCCCACTGTCGAACTCATCATTCCACCCAATTCCTCTTCTCACCGTAACCAGAAATCCGCCCCTCTTCCTCAGTTCGCGCCCCTGAGATGAATGCTACAGCAAATCACATGCGGTCAGAAATAACACCGCGACCCCAGAAAACCTCATACTAATCTCCGTCGAACCATGCCAAACCCCCAAATCACCATCGCAACTTCTAACTTGCGAGCCTCTTCAACGCTGAATTGAGCAACCTTAAATCGCGAGTCTCCAGAAGGTCTTCGAGCTACAGAAGGTTTCGGGTTCTTTGATTTTGGGATATTGAGGAGAGGAGCCATCATTTTCTCTGGCTTGGGGCTTTCGATTTTGGTTTTTGCTGAGGAAATCGAAATGGCCAAAGGAAAATTGCGATATATATAATAGTGGGAAGGAGACAATTCGTACTCGACATTAAAATTGTGCTTTACTTTGCAACGAAGCTGGGGAGCAGAATTTGTGGCTCGAGAAAAACATTATAGGTCTGCGCTGGGAAAGTGGAGGTCTGCGTGAAGGAAAGGGATAGGTCGGCTGAGGAACATTTGATTTAAACTTTGAAATGATTTTTATAAAATATAATACTCTAAAATATCTCTTGGTCCATACTTAACATTTTGAACAGCTTTTTAATCGTATCGAACGGCATTCTCAGCGTTATTCGTTAACCTGAACTCAACGGGACGAGTTCTGAAATTAAGTTCGACTATATAGAAGAGAACAATTTTAAATTAACACTTTAATTTAAATTCGATTTAAAATATAAATAGATTTCAACATTTAATTTCATCGATAATAAATTATTATTATCGTTTTAATTCAACATAGAATTTATATTAATTGACCGAAGTGTTTCGATTCAGTTTTAAATTCTGAATTCAATTATATTACGTTTTCATATAACAACTATTCAATATATTCGAATTAGATTGTATATCGATTATTTAATCGATAACCAAATATAAAAATCATTTATATTATCAAATCAATATTTAAAATAAATATTAAATATTCAAAATAAACTGTTCAAATATCTGGGTCGTTACATAGCACCACGTGTTCATGATAAAATGATCCCCTTTATCGATCGGTTCCTACTCGCGTGCATTTATCACGTGTGTCATTCGGCCCCCGCTTAATTGTAGATACCTATGCTGGTCCCACCATGGGTTGTATCAAATCCTATGGTGGCAACCTGACATAATTCAAGATGCACCGTATATAACTACTGATGCCCAGTGCCTGCTTTTTACACTTCGGAGTATGTGCACGCCCGTACTCCGTCGGAACCTACACTGACGCACCACCCGCTGTTGTTTTGACCACTTATAATCAGCCCAGTAATCATGCCCCACCCTTCCTAGTTCAGGGTACCATGATACATCTATGTGGATTACTGCTGAAATGGGTCCCCGTTACTAGGGTTTCCTAATCAACATGTTAAATTGGTTAAGTGTCCAAATTAACCTAACCCCACCCATCAGTTTAGTTAACATGTTGAATTGGTTAAGTGTTGCCTTAATTAACTTAACCCTACCAATCTTAACTTGCTTGTTCCTTAGCTTTAATTCATTCATTAAAGCACCAACCACTCACATTAGATCTATATTGTTACGGTTGCTGGATGTGCCGGGCGGTTCCGGGCAGTCTTACACCGTAACTCAATCTAACCTCGGGTTCTTTTGGGCTTAATGCGCTAAACTCCCACATTAGATCTATATTGTTACAGTTGCTGGATGTGCCAGGGTGTTCCGAGCAGTCTTACACCGTAACTCAATCTAACCTCGGGTTAGGCATATTCATCTTTTGCTAAATTTACATATTTGCCCTTTATGTTTATATGTAAATTATTGTCATTCAAGTCATGCCCCATTTACCCTCTAAATCATGTTCATAATTTTTAGGTATATAAATTATACTATTCATGCTACCAAACTATGCCAATAATATGTAAATTAATAATTTTTCCCAATGTTACCCCCGTTATACGTTCGCATGAATCACATAGAATGTTAGGCTTCGCAATTTAGCCTAACTCGTAATTAAAAGGAAAAAAAGAAGGAACAAGTAGCATTCCAACAAGCATAATATGGATCCAACATAAGTCACATAAATTTGGCATAGAATTAATATACATGAACTTGCAATTTTGAACCTAATCAACATGAACCATAAGCATATAAATGGGAGTTTACATATGTAATGGCGCGTTTTGTTAGCTATCGAATAATTAATTTATTTAATGATTTATATATCGATTTGCCGATATCGATAACTTAAAGTACAACGTTCGAACTTATAATTTATAATTATAATTAAAACGAACCTGAAACGTCACGGCAGTTCACAATTTGGCGATTCGAACTTAAACTTAATGTACATGATTCGTTTTAAACCGGATTTCTGTGAAACAAGAAACGTATGGAGCTGGTGGAGTATATCTTTCTAGTGGAAGAGAAAAATCGGGATTTCGTCGTGTAGATTTTGATGTATGTCCAAATCAAATTTTGAAATAGTCGCTATAGAATCGTTTATCGACCGTATCGGTTTATTCGATATAACTAGAGATCGGGTCTGAATTTAGACAAGGTTCTTTTGGGAAGTAGTGATAATTTAATTTTTAGAATTTTATGGTAATTTTTAATCAATTAAATAAGCAACTTTTTATTTGGAGTATTTTGCACCCTTAATCAACGATTTTGGGATTTCACAATATGAGTCAATCTACCGGTATTATTATATTTTTGGGATCATGGAACCGAGCTCGATGCAACGGTATCTTTATTTCTGTCCGTACGTAAATGGAATTTAGGTAACATGATATGTTAAAAACCCAACTCTAAAACCATGAAATTTAACGTGCATTTCCCCATTTCAAATAAATATATAGTTCTATTTCTGTGATCAAAAGGAAGGCCACGCATTCAATACTTCTACACCCGCCACAAACGAAAGAAGAGACGTGGAGAATTCACCATCACACAATCAAAGAAAGAAATATCGAGGCAAAAGAAAACACCCTATATAATAACTTATATTTTTCTAAACCTAAGGTCATCATTCAGAACTTTCCGCCGCTTTTCTCTTCTTCAACGAGAAAACTCGAGAAAATAAATCAAATCAATTCGTATAAAATACTATAAATCCAGATACATGGATATTCAAATTCTTGGAAGCATCCTCATAAATTTTATGTGCGTTTTTCTGAGTCTCAAACCAAATGGGTTCGCTAGTTTTGGGGTACATCGTGATTTGGGTTCGGATTTCATTTCGTTTGTGGTGTCGAGTTCATCGTATGGTGTGAAGGTAGTCCCTCGATGTAAAGGGAAACAAGACGATGGCTTTTTGGTGTTCCAAGTCGCAGCTTTTCAGCAAAGTGGGAAAAGGGGATCGACGGATTTGATGGGGAGGCTCGGAGTTGATGTTGTGGTGTGAAGTTCGAAGATGCAGGAGATGGGAAGGCCACTGACGCAGTTCAAGGGAGGAGCAGGGAGCTGCGTGGGTGAGGTTAGCCGGGTAATGATGGCCTGACAAAAGGGACAGTGATGTAGCAGTTGAACTATGGAGAAGCTGACCCTCTATACTTGAGTACAGGCGGAGGGAACATACTGGAGTGAGGATGGTTCATGTCTTTGTTTCTGTGTGTTCATAGAGGGATGAATACCTGTAGTGGATGGTGGTAATCGTTGTGAAAGGATGAGTGCTGACTGGTGGTTTTTAGTGTAGCCGAAAATGGAGCAGTAAGGGAAAATAAGGGATGGAAATGAAGGATGGCGAGCTCGCATTTGAACTGCGTGAGGAAGAAAAATTAGAGCTTCCTGTTTCTACTGGAAAACTATGGTACCTTATCTATGGAAATGAAGTACTGCAATGTAGATGGAGTTCTATTAGAAGCACCATTTCTTATCTCATCTGGGACTGATCTAACCAAATAGTGGTATTCAATGCAATGTTGAGGAATAAGGCAAAAGGTGGGCTTGAAAATGGCGGAAATTAGCTGAGAAATTGTTTTCTAGAGACGGGATTTTTGTTTCGGGAAAGAAGAGAAATAAATGACTGGTCGATGGGCTTTGGTTGTGGATATCGGGCCCAAGAATAAAAGTTAAGCCCTTTTTGAAAATAAATTATGTTATTTTCTAATTTAAATTGTTTGTTGACCTATTAATTGTATAACTGCATCATACTGTTACCAGAATTCGACAAAAATCAGATCCGACGGGATCGTATGAACTCAGACTACAGTATGGAACTGGTTTGGGGTTATTTGGAGCTCGTCACAAATTTATATCGAAATAAATTTCCTGATCCGACCAAAGACCATAAATCGTTATTTAACGGTTAACGCGAAATGTGAGTAAAACTCACTAACTCTGAACAGTTTATATTTCATGTTGTATTGTTAGAACTGTTAAAATTGTCTGTTTGACTGTGTGTTGATTGTTTGATTGAACTGCTAGTCAGTTAGTTAAATTTCTATATTGATTCTGTTTAACAGAATATATCATATGGAACTGAAAGTGATGTTATCTATATTGTCTAACATCTGTGATGCAGGGAAACAGGTTGGAGGAATCCGACTGGATTCCTCAACAGTTATTTTATTGTTTTCCATATATTGTTATATGATGTGATATAAAATCTGTGGGCGATTATATGTGCTTGGACGATATTGAACATCGTGATTTGATATGATTGAATACCATAACATACCGAAATGGTGATAAGGGGATTTTCAATGTTTATATTGAAAATGAATCTTATTTATAAAATCGATAGGATTTTATAAAAGGAAAACATTTATTTAATTTGAAAATAAATAAATGAAAAAGGAAACATTTGTTTAGAAAATAAATGAAATAAAATAGAAACATTTATTTAGAAAATAAATGAATTAGAATATAAAGGAATATTTATTTTAGGAAATAAATAAAGGAACATTTATTTAGATTTTAAATAAATGGAATAAAGGAATATTTATGTAGGGAATAAATAAAGGAACACATATTTGGAAAATAAATAGAATTATACAAGGATAGATTTAAACACGTGCTTCGCACACGGTATAACACGATATGGATTTAAATGAGATATTAAATAGGAAATCTGTTTTAAACAGATAAATTGAAGTAGATTAATTTATAAATAATGTTTTATAAATTAAATAAATTATTTATCGTTGATAAACGGAATATATATAAGTCTGGACTTATATAGAGAAGTAGAAACATTATTAAAAGGACATTTATAAAGTGAAGAAACATTACTAAAAGTAAATCTTTATAAATGGATAAACGTTGTAAAAAGTAAATCTTTATAAATGGATAAACGTGGTAAAAAGGAAATCATTTGAAATGAATAAACGTTATAAAAGGGAGTTAATCAAATTTAGTTACTCGAAATGAGTTATTCGAATTAGATATTTGAATAGAGTTAAACCATTTGAGTTAACCAGTTAGGTTAAACCATTTGAGTTAACCAGTTAAAATTTACCAGTTAGAGTTGACCAGTTAGAGTTGACCAGTTAGAGTTATCCAAGTGGAGTTAATCGAGTAGAGTTTCCGAATATCACTTATTCGAAGTAGAGTTATCGAATATAGTGTATTCGAGGGAAGAGTAATCGAATATAGTTTATTCGAGTGGAGAAATCAAATGTTATTCATTTGAGAAGAGTTACCGAGTATTATTTATTCGAAGAGTAGTTATCGAATATTGGTTATTCGAAGTTAGTTAATCCAAAGGAGTTATTCGAAGTTAGCTAATCCAAAGGAGTTATTCGAAGTTAGTTAATCCAAAGGAGTTATTCGAAGTTAGTTAATCCAAAGGAGTTATTCGAAGTTAGCTAATCCAAAGGAGTTATTCGAAGTTAGTTAATCCAAAGGAGTTAGTCGAAGAGTTAATTGAATATTAATTATTCAATTTGAGTTAATCGAATGTAGTTATTCGAGAAGAGTTAAATCGAATTTAGTTATTCGAAAGGAGTTAATCAATTTGAGTTAAGTTAATCGATTTGAATTAAGTTGAATCGAAATGGAGTAAATCGATTAGAATTAAGTTAATCGAGTTAGAGTAAATCGAATATTGGTTATTCGAAGGTAAGTTATTCGAATTAGTTATTCGAAGGAGTTAATCAATTAAGTTATTCGAATTAGTTATTCGAAGGAGTAAATCAAATTTAGTTAATCGTTTAGAGTTGAGTTAACCGATTTGGGTTAAGTTAAGTTATCGAGTTAAGTAATCGAGTTAAGATTTATCGAGTTAAGTAATCGAGTTAATAAATCGAGTTGAGATAATCGAGTTAAGAAAATCAAGTTGAGTTAATCGAATAAGTTATTCGATAAGAGTAAATCCATTTAAGTTAAATCGGATGTTATTATTCGATAAGAATTGACACATTTAAGAAAATCGAATATTTGTTATTCGATAAGAGTTAATGAAATAGAGCCAACCAAGAAGAGTTATTCGAATATTAGTTATTCGATAGGAGTTAATCGAAATAGAGTTTATCGAATATAAGTTATTAAAAAGAGAGAGTTAATCGAATAGAGATTACTCGAAAGAGAGTTATACGTCGAATTCGATTATAGCGAATTCAGGAAAGTACTATTTACTTTCCAGGGTTTAAATCAAGATTTAGTTATTGATTTAGAAATTAGGCGTCTGTTAAATTATTCGAGTTAGGAAATAAATTTATAATTTAGGTTAGATATTTTAGGGGTAGGAATTATAACGTTATAGTTATAATCAAACGTTGTCATATAAGAAGTGGATTCGTAACCTGAATCCAAGAATTTGCGTAAACAGATGATTGTAAAAAGTGAGTGATGGGCTTCATCTATTTCACAGTAAAGGACGTTGTTCAATTAAGGTCTGAGAGGTAATTATACCCCAACTTGATTAACTTCAGAATTGACAAAGGAATAGTTGTGGTTCGATCTAAAAGGTTGATTAGGAATAAAGTTAAGGAATAAGCGATAAATGGATTAAGCGAAATGATGTTTTATACAACGTTCATTGGAAATCCGTAAATGAGTTTTGGAAACGTTTTCCAAATATAGTCAGATATGTTTTCTAAACATAGAAAATGAAATGTTTTCATGATAAGAATTTAAGAAATAGAGTTAAGCAAATTCAGAAACTGACTGGAGAGGGTAAGTTGAACGGTTTTCTAAGTGACGATCTGATGTTGGTTTCGACCTTCCGGATTGATACTTAGAGAATTGTTCTCATACTAGTTACAGTTAGGGACTGATAGTTGCGAAATAATAGTGATGTGAAAATAAGCTATGGAAATGTTTTCCAATGATTAATAACATATGTTTTCTAAATATATGAAATAAGGAAATATGAACATATGATGATTGATCGATCGAATTCCCATTTGGAAATAAGATCGTTGTTTGTACACCGACATGTTTTCATTTGATAGTTGAATCACAGACTATCAAAGTTTTGACCATATTTACGTTGTAAATATGGAGAGACCGGTTGGATTATTATCCGAAGAACCACTCCGTATTAGCATAAGCGTTGCCAATCAAGTATGCTAAAGATAATTGAAGACGGAGTGAAGTGCAAGGGCTATTGTGAAAAGCCTAGGTAGGGTGGATTCACTGAATAGTGCCTTCGGTTTATTCAGTCCCAGAACAACGTATATGGACGAGTGTCTGACAAAGTATTCTTAACGAATCATATATGTTGATCTCTTTAAACGTATTACGTTGGTGGCGGAGAAATTCGTTTCTCTTAGCTTTTATACCCGTGATGCCTTGAGAAATCGATAACGATTTGGCGGGTATGACGATGTGGCATTCAAAGTAATTGAAGCAAAAATCTGTCAAAGTGATAAACGTGACCTCAAACCTCACCACCGGGAAATAACAGAAGTTGGGCTAGGCAGCATGGCTAGTTGGGCCATACCCAAGCAGGGTGTATTATCACCATCTAGAGAATATTCAATTGTACTTTTTTATAATCTATTTCAATGCTGTCCCTTATCGGGAAGGATGGTTGCTGATCCCAACCATCAGTGATAATATATTCGTTACACTCAAGCTAAATGAGTGGATGGTCATGTGTGGCCGGGTTGCAAAACGTTCTTGTTGAACCCTAGTGTATCTCCTCTAGAGCACACTGATCGGATGGTGCTCCCATACCTTGTCTGTTGGACTCCAATCTCTAATAAGCGCTCACGGTTTTATTTGTATACTATGTATGTGGAACGTGAGATGCAAGCGTTCTGCTAGATTGATATCTATTTGTATTTAGACATTATTATAATATCAGAAAGATATCCTTTATTTAACCAAGTGTTGGAGTTTTATTCACACCAGTCCCATGACTGACCCGGAGTTTATTTTGTTTGTTTTCCCTAAACTCTTGGGTGCCTAAATTTGTACGGGCAGTCATGTAGTCGGGATTTTACAGATACACTTGGAGAGCTTGGAGCAGAAGACTTCAGGATTATAGCTATTATTATTCCGCTGTGTTGTTAAGTGTTGTACTTTGAAATGGTATGTATATACGAGTACTGATTTGTATTTCAAAGTTATGTTATATTTTATTCGTTCCGCTGTGAGATTCTTGTTTACTCTTATGATGTAAGTTCTTCTTCTTCTTCTTCTATTCTATTAGTTCTATCTTTTCTTCCTCACCCTCTACTTTCTTTCACTAACGTCTCGGGGATTTTCGACTCTCGAGGAGTCGAAAATTTCCAGCCGTTACAGTTGGTATCAGAGCTTAAGTTAAGTGATTACCTTGGCTCTGTGGCATAACTCGATAGAGATGGGATTAGTAATATCCTAGATTGAGTTTGAGTGTATATATATGAGCGCATAATTGTTATTCATTATAAAATGGTTTTATATTGTGGAGACTCATTGGTTGAGTGGCTTATGAATTCTGGTCGATCAGTTTGATCCACTGTATCGATAAGGGTTACTAAACACTCGAATACGATGAACCGACATGGTATATTTTGAAAGAGGGTAAATGAAATAAATTTTCCCAAAATATATTTGTTTATAGAAGAAATATATATCTTGAAATTATTATAGTATATTGATTGTGTTGGTTGTTATTATAATCGAATAAGATTATAAAAGGGTGGAATGGTTATAAATGACCAATCAGAATTCATATGAATGTAATATATGAAATAGTTTGAATTAAATATGAATTAAATCAGAATTTGGAATTTAAAATAAGGAAATTTTAAGTTCCTGGGAGATTTGAAAATGTTTTTCAAATTTAAAACGATATAGTATTGAACTCACTTCGATAGCTGGAAAATAGATTTTGATGATGAATCTAGACATCATCAGTGTTCATTTTCGAGTTCTAAGTGACAGATTTCTACCAAAGGTTTTGTTTTTGAATTGTTTTGAGAAAACAAGTTGTTTAGAAATTCAAAGGTTTTGAATTGGCATTATGATTTCAAATTGATTTGAAAGAAACCCAGGAACTTAAGTTCTGGAATTAAAATTTAACTAATGAAGTTAAATAAAATGAGATGGTAAAAAAATAAATTGAAATTTAACTTGAACCGAGTTAAATAAAATTGAATTGGATTAGAGATAATCTAGAATGGAACCAAATTGATAAGTCGATAATTTGGAATTTGATATTAGAGTTCGAATGAAATTCGATTTCGATTTGAGGATATGAACTGATTGGAGATCAATTGGAATGGATAACATTGGTATATGTTGAAGTGGTAGCAGATGAAAGGGATAGAGTTAAATTCCCGACAAAAAGGTACAAGTTTATATCATATATGAGTTTGGATTTTATGAGCCGAATTAGCAAGCCGCTTGGCTATTTTGGTTTCCTTTTGGATTGGAGAAGGCCTAGAGAGGCGAGTTGTGGTTTGACGTATTGAGCCGTACAAAGGAGGTTATGGCGAAATTTTTCGAAAATTTAAGGTGTTAGAAAATTTTCAGAATTTTTGAAAATTTTAGTTGGTCGGAAATGAATTAATAAATTAATTAAAATTAAATGGGTCCAGTCGAAACTGAAATTTAGAGGTAAACAAAAAAAAAAGATTTTTAAATCTAGTTAGTAGAGTTAGTAGCATTTTTCTAACTTAGCAATTTCGAGGACGAAATTATTTTAAGGGGGGAAGTCTGTAATGGCGCGTTTTGTTAGCTGTCGAATAATTAATTTATTTAATGATTTATATATTGATTTGGCGATATCGATAACTTAAAGTACAACGTTCGAACTTATAATTTATAATTATAATTAAAACGAACCTGAAACGTCACGGCAGTTCACAATTTGGCGATTCGAACTTAAACTGAATGTACAGGATTCGTTTTAAGCCGGATTTCTATGAAACAAGAAACGTATGGAGCTGGTGGAGTATATCTTTCTAGTGGAAGAGAAAAATCGGGATTTCGTCGTGTAGATTTTGAGGTATGTCCAAATCAAATTTTGAAATAGTCGCTATAGAATCGTTTATCGACCGTATCGGTTTATTCGATATAACTAGAGATCGGGTTTGAATTTAGACAAGGTTCTTTTGGGAAGTAATGATAATTTAATTTTTAGAATTTTATGGTAATTTTTAATCAATTAAATAAGCAACTTTTTATTTGGAGTATTTTGCACCCTTAATCAACGATTTTGGGATTTCACAATATGAGTCAATCTACCGGTATTATTATATTTTTGGGATCATGGAACCGAGCTCGATGCA
This sequence comes from Allium sativum, assembly GCA_030737875.1. Lineage (NCBI taxonomy): Eukaryota > Viridiplantae > Streptophyta > Magnoliopsida > Asparagales > Amaryllidaceae > Allium > Allium sativum. The sequence goes on from CM060921.1 coordinate 559,037,093, forward strand.
ACGGTATCTTTATTTCTGTCCGTACGTAAATGGAATTTAGGTAACATGATATGTTAAAAACCCAACTCTAAAACCATGAAATTTAACGTGCATTTCCCCATTTCAAATAAATATATAGTTCTATTTCTGTGATCAAAAGGAAGGCCACGCCTTCAATACTTCTACCCCCGCCACAAACGAAAGAAGAGACGTGGAGAATCCACCATCACACAATCAAAGAAAGAAATATCGAGGCAAAAGAAAACACCCTATATAATAACTTATATTTTTCTAAACCTAAGGTCATCATTCAGAACTTTCCGCCGCTTTTCTCTTCTTCAACGAGAAAACTCGAGAAAATAAATCAAATCAATTCGTATAAAATACTATAAATCCAGATACATGGATATTCAAATTCTTGGAAGCATCCTCATAAATTTTATGTGCGTTTTTCTGAGTCTCGAACCAAATGGGTTCGCTAGTTTTGGGGTACATCATGATTTGGGTTCGGATTTCATTTCGTTTGTGGTGTCGAGTTCATCGTATGGTGTGAAGGTAGTCCCTCGATGTAAAGGGAAACAAGACGATGGCTTTTTGGTGTTCCAAGTCGCAGCTTTTCAGCAAAGTGGGAAAAGGGGATCGACGGATTTGATGGGGAGGCTCGGAGTTGATGTTGTGGTGTGAAGTTCGAAGATGCAGGAGATGGGAAGGCCACTGACGCAGTTCAAGGGAGGAGCAGGGAGCTGCATGGGTGAGGTTAGCCGGGTGATGACGGCCTGACAAAAGGGACAGTGATGTAGCAGTTGAACTATGGAGAAGCTGACCCCCTATACTTGAGTACAGGCGGAGGGAACATACTGGAGTGAGGATGGTTCATGTCTTTGTTTCTGTGTGTTCATAGAGGGATGAATACCTGTAGTGGATGGTGGTAATCGTTGTGAAAGGATGAGTGCTGACTGCTGGTTTTTAGTGTAGCCGAAAATGGAGCAGTAAGGGAAAATAAGGGATGGAAATGAAGGATGGCGAGCTCGCGTTTGAACTACGTGAGGAAGAAAGAATTAGAGCTTCCTGTTTCTACTGGAAAACTATGGTACCTTATCTATGGAAATGAAGTACTGCAATGTAGATGGAGTTCTGTTAGAAGCACCATTTCTTATCTCATCTGGGACTGATCTAACCAAATAGTGGTATTCAATGCAATGTTGAGGAATAAGGCAAAAGGTGGGCTTGAAAATGGCGGAAATTAGCTGAGAAATTGTTTTCTGGAGACGGGATTTTTGTTTCAGGAAAGAAGAGAAATAAATGACTGGTCGATGGGCTTTGGTTGTGGATATCGGGCCCAAGAATAAAAGTTAAGCCCTTTTTGAAAATAAATTATGTTATTTTCTAATTTAAATTGTTTGTTGACCTATTAATTGTATAACTGCGTCATACTGTTACCAGAATTCGACAAAAATCAGATCCGACGGGATCGTATGAACTCAGACTACAGTATGGAACTGGTTTGGGGTTATTTGGAGCTCGTCACAAATTTATATCGAAATAAATTTCCTGATCCGACCAAAGACAGTAAATCGTTATTTAACGGTTAACGCGAAATGTGAGTAAAACTCACTAACTCTGAACAGTTTATATTTCATGTTGTATTGTTAGAACTGTTAAAATTGTCTGTTTGACTGTGTGTTGATTGTTTGATTGAACTGCTAGTCAGTTAGTTAAATTTCTATATTGATTCTGTTTAACAGAATATATCATATGGAACTGAAAGTGATGTTATCTATATTGTCTAACATCTGTGATGCAGGGAAACAGGTTAGAGGAATCCGACTGGATTCCTCAACAGTTATTTTATTGTTTTCCATATATTGTTATATGATGTGATATAAAATCTGTGGTCGATTATATGTGCTTGGACGATATTGAACATCGTGATTTGATATGATTGAATACCATAACATATCGAAATGTTGATAAGGGGATTTTCAATGTTTATATTGAAAATGAATCTTATTTATAAAATCGATAGGATTTTATAAAAGGAAAACATTTATTTAATTTGAAAATAAATAAATGAAAAAGGAAACATTTATTTAGAAAATAAATGAAATAAATTAGAAACATTTATTTAGAAAATAAATGAATTAGAATATAAAGGAATATTTATTTTAGGAAATAAATAAAGGAACATTTATTTAGATTTTAAATAAATGGAATAAAGGAATATTTATGTAGGGAATAAATAAAGGAACACTTATTTGGAAAATAAATAGAATTATACAAGGATAGATTTAAACACGTGCTTCGCACACGGTATAACACGATATGGATTTAAATGAGATATTAAATAGGAAATCTATTTTAAACAGATAAATTGAAGTAGATTAATTTATAAATAATGTTTTATAAATTAAATAAATTATTTATCGTTGATAAATGGAATATATATAAGTCTGGACTTATATAGAGAAGTAGAAACGTTATTAAAAGGACATTTATAAAGTGAAGAACCATTACTAAAAGTAAATCTTTATAAATGGATAAACGTTGTAAAAAGTAAATCTTTATAAATGGATAAACGTGGTAAAAAGGAAATCTTTTGAAATGAATAAACGTTATAAAAGGGAGTTAATCAAATTTAGTTACTCGAAATGAGTTATTCGAATTAGATATTTGAATAGAGTTAAACCATTTGAGTTAACCAGTTAGGTTAAACCATTTGAGTTAACCAGTTAGAGTTGACCAGTTAGAGTTGACCAGTTAGAGTTATCCAAGTGGAGTTAATCGAGTAGAGTTGCCGAATATCACTTATTCAAAGTAGAGTTATCGAATATAGTGTATTCGAGGGAAGAGTAATCGAATATAGTTTATTCGAGTGGAGAAATCAAATGTTATTCATTTGAGAAGAGTTACCGAATATTATTTATTCGAAGAGTAGTTATCGAATATTGGTTATTCGAAGTTAGTTAATCCAAAGGAGTTATTCGAAGTTAGCTAATCCAAAGGAGTTATTCGAAGTTAGTTAATCCAAAGGAGTTATTCGAAGTTAGTTAATCCAAAGGAGTTATTCGAAGTTAGCTAATCCAAAGGAGTTATTCGAAGTTAGTTAATCCAAAGGAGTTAGTCGAAGAGTTAATTGAATATTAGTTATTCAATTTGAGTTAATCGAATGTAGTTATTCGAGAAGAGTTAAATCGAATTTAGTTATTCGAAAGGAGTTAATCAATTTGAGTTAAGTTAATCGATTTGAATTAAGTTGAATCGAAATGGAGTAAATCGATTAGAATTAAGTTAATCGAGTTAGAGTAAATCGAATATTGGTTATTCGAAGGTAAGTTATTCGAATTAATTATTCGAAGGAGTTAATCAATTAAGTTATTCGAAGGAGTAAATCAAATTTAGTTAATCGATTAGAGTTGAGTTAACCGATTTGGGTTAAGTTAAGTAATCGAGTTAAGTAATCGAGTTAAGATTTATCGAGTTAAGTAATCGAGTTAAGAAATCGAGTTGAGATAATCGAGTTAAGAAAATCAAGTTGAGTTAATCGAATAAGTTATTCGATAAGAGTAAATCCATTTAAGTTAAATCGGATGTTATTATTCGATAAGAATTGACACATTTAAGAAAATCGAATATTTGTTATTCGATAAGAGTTAATGAAATAGAGCCAACCAAGAAGAGTTATTCGAATATTAGTTATTCGATAGGAGTTAATCGAAATAGATTTTATCGAATATAAGTTATTAAAAAGAGAGAGTTAATCGAATAGAGATTACTCGAAAGAGAGTTATACGTCGAATTCGATTATAGCGAATTCAGGAAAGTACTATTTACTTTCCAGGGTTCAAATCAAGATTTAGTTATTGATTTAGAAATTAGGTGTCTATTAAATTATTCGAGTTAGGAAATAAATTTATAATTTAGGTTAGATATTTTAGGGGTAGGAATTATAACGTTATAGTTATAATCAAACGTTGTCATATAAGAAGTGGATTCGTAACCTGAATCCAAGAATTTGCGTAAACAGATGATTGTAAAAAGTGAGTGATGGGCTTCATCTATTTCACAGTAAAGGACGTTGTTCAATTAAGGTCTGAGAGGTAATTATACCCCAACTTGATTAACTTCAGAATTGACAAAGGAATAGTTGTGGTTCGATCTAAAAGGTTGATTAGGAATAAAGTTAAGGAATAAGCGATAAATGGATTAAGCGAAACGATGTTTTATACAACGTTCATTGGAAATCCGTAAATGAGTTTTGGAAACGTTTTCCAAATATAGTCAGATATGTTTTCTAAACATAGAAAATGAAATGTTTTCATGATAAGAATTTAAGAAATAGAGTTAAGCAAATTCAGAAACTGACTGGAGAGGGTAAGTTGAACGGTTTTCTAAGTGACGATCTGATGTTGGTTTCGACCTTCCGGATTGATACTTAGAGAATTGTTCTCATACTAGTTACAGTTAGGGACTGATAGTTGCGAAATAATAGTGATGTGAAAATAAGCTATGGAAATGTTTTCCAATGATTAATAACATATGTTTTCTAAATATATGAAATAAGGAAATATGAACATATGATGATTGATCGATCGAATTCCCATTTGGAAATAAGATCGTTGTTTGTACACCGACATGTTTTCATTTGATAGTTGAATCACAGACTATCAAAGATTTGACCATATTTACGTTGTAAATATGGAGAGACCGGTTGGATTATTATCCGAAGAACCACTCCGTATTAGCATAAGCGTTGCGAATCAAGTACGCTGAAGATAATTGAAGACGGAGTGAAGTGCAAGGGCTATTGTGAAAAGCCTAGGTAGGATGGATTCACTGAATAGTGCCTTCGGTTTATTCAGTCCCAGAACAACGTATATGGACGAGTGTCTGACAAAGTGTTCTTAACGAATCATATATGTTGATCTCTTTAAACGTATTACGTTGGTGGTGGAGAAATTCGTTTCTCTTAGCTTTTATACCCGTGATGCCTTGAGAAATCGATAACGATTTGGCGGGTATGACGATGTGGCATTCAAAGTAATTGAAGCAAAAATCTGTCAAAGTGATAAACGTGACCTCAAACCTCACCACCGGGAAATAACAGAAGTTGGGCTAGGCAGGATGGCTAGTTGGGCCATACCCAAGCAGGGTGTATTAACACCATCTAGAGAATATTCAATTGTACTTCTTTATAATCTATTTCAATGATGTCCCTTATCGGGAAGGATGGTTGCTGATCCCAACCATCGGTGATAATATATTCGTTACACTCAAGCTAAATGAGTGGACGGTCATGTGTGGCCGGGTTGCAAGACGTTCTTGTTGAACCCTAGTGTATCTCCTCTAGAGTACACTGATCGAAAGGTGCTCCCATACCTTGTCTGTTGGAATCCAATCTCCAATAAGCGCTCACGGTTTTATTTGTATACTATGTATGTGGAACGTGAGATGCAAGCGTTCTGCTAGATTGATATCTATTTGTATTTAGACATTATTATAATATCAGAAAGATATCCTTTATTTAACCAAGTGTTGGAGTTTTATTCACACCAGTCCCATGACTGACCCGGAGTTTATTTTGTTTGTTTTCCCTAAACTCTTGGGTGCCTAAATTTGTACGGGCAGTCAAGTAGTCGGGATTTTACAGATACACTTGGAGAGCTTGGAGCAGAAGACTTCAGGATTATAGCTATTATTATTCCGCTGTGTTGTTAAGTGTTGTACTTTGAAATGGTATGTATATACGAGTACTGATTTGTATTTCAAAGTTATGTTATATTTTATTCGTTCCGCTGTGAGATTCGTGTTTACTCTGATGATGTAAGTTCTTCTTCTTCTTCTTCTTCTTCTTCTATTCTATTAGTTCTATCTTTTCTTCCTCACCCTCTACTTTCTTTCACTAACGTCTCGGGGATTTTCGACTCTCGAGGAGTCGAAAATTTCCAGCCGTTACAACATAGGACTACACAAACTTGATTTGGCATATAGATGTGAACTTGCATTTGGGTTGAATCAAGTTAACATAGATCTAACATAGAAGCATGTGGATCTAAATATTTAGGCATATATGACATGACTTAGCCTATAAACTTGCATGTAACATAACATGATAAAATCACCAAATTTATATTCAACATGATAATTTCATTCCCAAATTTCTATACAACATAATAGGTTCATTCACCAAATTCTATGTAACATGATAGGTTAAATAAACCGCAATAGTCTCATATGCATACATGATAGAATTGTCACAAGAATAGACATAAATCTGCATCATTATTATCATACAACATAATAGGTACAATTCTATTATCGTTTTATTACAAATCACGACTTTAATTTGTTCACATCTAAAAGATAACTAAACTTACAAACAAAAGGAAAATTTCGTTTTTTTGGATCTGTTTTCTAAAACCGAATAGCTCTCCTTTGATGTAGACTAATTGTTCTACTAATTTAGATTTGATTCGATTTAATTCATAGCTTCTAACTTGCTTTCTAGTTGAAGGAGAATGGCGGCTACTCTAGGTTGACCATGGACAGTATGACTGTAACGTCCCATAATTTTCAGTATATTTAAATTTCAATTTAAATTAAATAAATTGGAATATATTTAGGGAAAATCAAATTTTGTTAATTCTAATGTTGACGGTTGGTTGAATTGAGTACAAATAGATTTTTAATTTCGTTTGTACTTAGGATGGTTGTAATTTGAAAGTTTAATATTTAAAGAATTAAATTTATTTGCGTATGTTAATTTAAAGGTAAAATTTAAATTTAAATTGGAAATGGAAATTCTCAGTTGTTAATTTTAGTTGAAACTCAAATCTAAGATTGAGATAATCAAACCTGAGAACTTAAAATTCACAGAATAAATTTATAGAATTTATTTAAGTTGTAGTTTGATTTAAATTTGAATTTAACGAGTATTTGATTTGAATTAAACAGTTAACTGAATAATTGAATATTTTAATTATTTATTTAACTGTAGAATTTAACAATTTTGGCGACTGTCTCAGAATTCGACGAAACTAGCGCCATTGGATCCGGAACGGTGAATTATTGCAGGATTCCAATTTTTTGAATTTTCCGACTTACCGTTTGGCCGTACGAAAGAAAGTGTGAAAGAGATCTACGTAATTCGATAATGGTTGTTGGTTACTATGTTGGGCCTATATATATATAAGACTCAATCTCCATTCCAACACATCAACCAACTCATTATACGTACACCTTCCTCTATCAAACTTTTATCCCTAATGGCTGAAAATTAGAGTTCAAAACCCTAGAGAATAAAAATACAAACTTTAAAATCAAATCTTCTTCAAATAGCAACATATTATATATCAAATCGAAGCTCTCGACGATACGAAGCTTCTGGTACCATTTGATTCGACATGCAGTAAGCGAGGTGGTCGGAAATTGTGGTCAAAGGTTCGGATTTTCAAAAATTCTTGGGTTGATTTGGGACTTTTTGATTCTGGGCGTAATCGACGAATCGAAGACATGGGTTGGTAGAGATCGACGATACGAGTTAACTGGTGGTGGTTGGACGTTCTATCGTGGTGTATATCGTCGGAAATTGGTGCTCAAGTCAGATTTAGGGCTTCCGTTCATCGCTGCCGCCAGCGAAGGGAAGGCCACCGAAGACCGTCGTGCTTGGAGGGAAGAGGCGCCTTTGAGAGAGCTTTCGCCTGGTGGTGGTCGCCTGAGCTAACTCAGTCGGAGGCGGTCGGATTTTCCGGTCAAAATTGGGGCGTCGTTGGGTGCTTTCCGCGGTTCCCTGTAGCCGAGTAAAAATCACGAGCGGGAGTTCTAAAGAGAAGGTGACGTGGCGCTTGATTTTTGGTTTATAATTGTTTTATTAATTTCATATATATTCATATTTTCAAACGCTAATACGCTAATAACTTATGCATACTAACTCGGATTTGAACGCGGTTTGTTGCGTTGGGATCGCGGCGAGATTGCGGACGTTCTGGCTCTGGTTTGGTTGCGATCTGAGACTGTCAAATTTTGGGCTTCTTTTGGACGTCCGATCCACTAAGGACGGAAAGGTGAGTGATTCTTCGCTCACAAAATACTGAATTATTCCCATATTTATCAAATTAAATTATGAAGTAAGTTTGGTTGCATGGTTGTGTTGGATTGTTGATGCGTGGTTTAAATTTAACATGTAAGTAGGTTAACATGCAATCTAAGTAAATGATTTGTTATTTAATTTAATTTAAATCTCTAGTTGAATTCGAACCCTGGTTAAATCCTGAAACAATTTAATGCTGAATCAGTTGAATGAAATTGTTGTGATGGATGTTGGTTGAAATTATTACTGACTTTATAGTGACATGTTTAAATGCTCCTTATTTCAGTATATTGTAATGCATGTTGATTGTGACGATAAATTCCATTTACCCTTGATGTTACGGGCATCTAATGAACCCGGAATTTATCGATGAAATAAATTAAGAACACGGAGTGAAATGATAAATCTCTGTGACCCTGATTTGGATTGAAATGATAGATCCATCCCTGAAATATCGAGAAATTTAAATTTAAAATCACTTGGCCATTGGGTAGATAATTATATACAGACATCGGTTGGTTAAATGATTTTAAATATTGGAAAACTTTATTTGATAGAATTTTCCCTTTAAAAGAATGTACCGATACTCGATAATTCAATTCTTTAAAGATTCTGAACTGGGATGTTGATTTAAAAGGGTTAAAGGAATTTTTCAAAAACAAAGTGGAAATATTTAAATTTGGGATTTGAATATGATTTAAAAATCTTTTCAAATTAAGAGTTGGATTAGAAGGGAATAAATTCTTATGAAATCTGATTTTTGGGAAATTGGAAATCGAGGGTATTCTGAGTTGTTTTTAACTCAGTTTGAATATATATTTGAACTCTAGGAATCAAATAGTTGTTTTGAACGGGGTTGAAATGAGATATGGAATTAAATGAACTCCATTGAGATCGGAGGATAGATTCAAGTATTTGAAATTTGGAAGGAAGGAAAGATTTTGATTAGAGAAATTTATTTTAAATATATTTATGCATTTGATTCCAAATAATTATTTTTCTTTAAATTTATTATTTACCTTTACTTATATCTATTGTATTTTAAATAATTTTTCCTTATAATTCATTTTTCAAAATTTTCAAGTAACCTTATTTTTAAGTATATATATAATATTTGAATTACTGATTTATTTTAATTATTATATTATATATATATCTTATTATTTATATAAAATTTAATATCATTATCATTTTTTTATATATATAAACATTTGTCTACAAGTATTTTTAAATTATACATTTCTTTTGAATGGAAATGCTTGAGTTTGGACCGCTGGTTCAAATGGAGTTGAAATAGGAATCCGTGATAATTTGAAATCTTTGAGGTAAATTATATTCTATTGAATATAAGTCGTTTTTGAAATATTTTGTGATTATAATATAATGATATGAAATATATTCTAGTTTTAGAATATAATCGGGTTGGGTCTGATTATGGATTGTCGATATGAAAATTTTATTCGTTGAATATAAATTGGGTTCGAAGTTGAAGAAGATATTTTTGATATGAAAGCGAACCTTTATCAAATATAAAAGAACCGACTGATGTGAAAGATGTAAGCGTTGGTTGTTAAAGAGACCGGAGTCGACATAAGGCATGCTCTCTGTCAGTGTCGATGCCACTTTGACAACTATGAACGTTATGACGTATCCAGATTGAGTATGATGACTTGGAGGCGATCATTGAAGCGAAGAAGATGATCGATGACGAATAGCCCTGACCTTCGGGTCAGAATTGAAATGACTAAAACAGGAGTTATACCGTGACTAACTGAGGTAGCACCTTTGATCGGACACACTTCTTCGATAATATCTCTATGACTATGATGAAGATGATGATGAATTGGGCCCATTTATGATTTTGGGAGTGTGATCCGAGGTGGGCGGTAGTGGCTGCTATGCATTACCACCGGTCCGGGAGTGCAATTGGTAGAATCCTACCCTGGGCATTTCCTCGAGTGCCTTGTCATATTTATCCTTATCGAGCCCCATACGATTTTGATTTAGCATTGCCTTCTATGGAGTGCCCTCTGATAACACCAGTACGGTGAATTTACGGTACTGTATAGACTGTTGGTGCCTGTAAACGGCGTAAGGGTAATATGGTAATCCCGCTTACGCTATTTTTATGATATTTACTTTACCGCATAGACACTATCATAATAGCGTATTATACTATGTATGTATCAGTTTAGCGGATCCTCGAGAGGTGGAAAAATCCTGTAACATCTCTCGAGTTACTGCACCCATGACACTGATGTTATTTCATATTTTAATTTGACTAATATGAGAATGATTTAGTGCTGATCCGAGTGTTGTTGTGTTCTTTTTATTGCAATACGCTCGGGTCAGCAGATGTTGCAGTTAGCGAAGATTTTCCTTTGGAGCACGAAGACGAAGATTTGGCATATATATACTATACATAAGTATTTCCGCTGCATTATTTCCGCTGCTTATTATGTACAGCTGTATGTATATGTAACTCTGATAATCATTGAAGGTTATAGTCAATGTATATATATTTCAACTGCTTCTAAACTGCTATTTGTTTATTATATGTTGTCCTTCCGCTGTGAGGTTCTGTGATTGTTGTTTTCTCTTCTTTCTTTCTTTTTCTTCTTTTCCCAATAACTACCTGCATTTGCGATTTGTTCGGGTCGACATGTGTGGTTTATTGTCGATTTGAACGGTCAAAAATGTGGGTCGTTACAGTTGGTATCAGAGCGATGGTTAGCGATAACCTTGGCTCTACTTGGGAACTAACTCATTAGAGATAGGGTTAGAAATGCCCTAGAATGAGTTTGAGTGATATACGAGAGAGCGTACTTGTAATTTTGATATAAATTGATTTTATTTGTGTTGACTTGTTCTGTTGAACATTTATAAATTCTGGTCGATATATGGGACGCCATAGGATCGATAGGAATTTCTAAATGATCGAACAGAATGATCGACATAATATGATTTTCGATTATATTTTAAAATATATTAAATATGTATATTATTGGTTCAAGTATATAAATGTTCGTCTTAGTAGGTGGTAATATTAAGTTATTACCTATTATGGTTGATTTGAATATATTTGGAAATAAACGATACCTTTAAGTATAATTGGGTGAGAAAAGTTTGCGATAAATAGAAATGACCTTAAACTTGATTCTGGGAGGCTTTGAAATAATTTGACAAAGGTTGGAATAATTTTGGGAAATAGTTTTCAAAAGAAACTTTTAATGAAATGAGTGAAATTCCTTCTTAGGCCTTAGAATAGCCTTGGTAATGAGTGCACGCATTATCGACGGTTATTCTGAAGAGTCTAAGTGGGGGAGAGACCACTTGATGATGATTATAATTAGGTTTGACAAAGAATTTTGGGTTTAATTTTGTATAGCATAAAATTCTATATAAAGGTATTAACATATAATATTTTAGGGTTGAATTTGAATTTAAACAGAATTTAAATTTTGAATTCCTTGTTAATTAAAGATTGGGTGTTAAAATTTAATATGTTATGTTTTCTAAAATAACATAAGTATATATGTATGTTACTTTAAACTTGATTTGAAAACCCGGAATCGATTATTGAGTTTATTATAAGTAATAGCAGCTATAAATACATTTAAACGAAATTTGAGTTCGAAATTTATAAAAATTTATATTTCGTGCCTGAAATGGCACGGTAGTTTGAAAATTTGATTTCAAACTTTGAATAAATATATAAAATTCAATATAGGTCAGAACTAAATAAAATAAGAAACGCTGGGATCGAATTGAACATACCTTTCTAATGAATGTAAGAAATCCGGGTTTCACTTTATAAATGGTAAGTTATGACTAAATTAAAGTTTAAAAATAGCGCTATGGAATTTATATATATTTATAGATAGTTTATTAATATATATAAGCTCTTAAGATTAGAAATTTAAAACGACTTTCCGAGTTCGATGGATTCAAATAAAGGAAATCAACTTAATGAATTTAACGAGCCGTTTTAGAATTCATGTGGATGGGTAGATTGAGTAAGAACAATTTGATCGTACTAGCGACAAATGTTATGTAAGTTAAGGAAGCTGAATAAACAAGATGAAATAAGACGATTTATATAGAATCATGGCGAACCTTAATCCATTTTTTTTTATGAATACGAAGTTAACCCAATCGGGCGAAAAAGTGAAATAAACTCGAGGTTTAAATATGAAATAAGGTGTATCAACTTTAAACCAAATCAAATTTATTAAATTAGAATATAGAAAGATTTGGAATTAAATGGATTTGATCGAGTCGAATGAAGTAGAATGAATAGAAATAAACTCGAGAAATTTAAGCGATCGATTTAGAACTAAATAATGAATACAAAAGGATCGTTTTAATAATGATTTAACCTTATGGAAAAATGAATAAGAAATTGAAATATGAAACAAGAACTAATTTAATCGAGTTAAATGAGTCAACTCGAAAGGAGTTAACTTAAACGACTACATAAAGGTTGCTTGAAAATGTTGTACGTAGAAAGAAGTGAATTACGAGATATTGGCAAATTTATCTATGGTAATCAAGTTCGTTAGAAATTTTAAAATGAACTTATGTAAGTGAAGGAACTTGAATGAGTGAAGCAAATTCGAGAAAGGTGAATTGGTCGATTTAGACCAAGTACAAAGGAGTGAAAATAAAGTAAGCATAAACTTGAATAATTAGAATGGAAAAAAAAGAGAAAAAAAAATCGGATTTTATTTCAATGGATGGTTGATCGAATATGATAAAACAAATAAGAATAGGTAATGAAGTTAATAAATCGACCAAAGTTAATGAGTTAATGATTTAAGTAATTAAGATTAGTTGAAAATAGTAAGTGAATCCAAGTTAATTGGAATTTAACGCTTGAAACGAAATGGATGAGTTGAAAACGAACTTAAATAAGATTGGGTGATAATAGAACATAAATACATGGAATGAATTTACTTAACAAGAATGAAACGAATAGGAATGTATGTAAGAAATGAAAGGAAAATCATATTTTGAACATGATGGATCGATAACTATTTTAGATTGTTAAACTTGGCTTAAACTTGTGGAGTCAGAAGGTTAAAACTTGAAATGTAGTAGATCGGCGTTGATGTCAAATCTGAAACATAAGATAAGCTAAAGTAAAATGACCGTGACTTTTGAATTGATGATCGAAATCTGACGATTTTGGACTTTTCGGAAACCGTAGAATCTGAACTAAAATTTTCGTATATGGCGCCAAATCGAAATTTTCATGTTTATTAGGTCGAAATCCATGTTTTAGACATAGTGTTAATTGCAGGAATTTAAAGGCTGAAGCGTATATTGATATTGTTTTGACCATAACTCTCTAACCGAGCGTTGGATTTCGATGTGCGAGTACAATTCGGAAAGGCTAGAATATAAACTAAAACTTTCTCTTAATATGCCTAGTCAAATTCTGATGTTTAGGGGGCTAAAAAGTGGATAGAACATTTCAGACCTGCATTTTTAGGGTACGGGCTGAAGCGTTCGGTTTTATTAAAACAGTCATAACTTTTGAACGAATTGTCGGAATTCGATGAATCCGGACAATTCGGGAAGCTTAAAAGAAATGCTACAACTTTTACCTAGTGGGTTCTAGTCAAATTCCAATATTTAATGGGTGATAAACTCCATTTTGTTTGCTGGCCTGACATAGATATATTGGTTTTGGGGTTAAAATGATTAATGTATGTTGGGTAAGTTGCATATGTTGTTATATATTATATATATGCTTGAATCTCATGTGTATGCAAGTTGTAACAGGTGTAAGGAGTGTGCGCTACGCTTTGGAGCTCGCTTGCGCTAAATTCTAAATGTTAAGGTAAATAAAAATGCAAACAAACGCTAAACAAGGTACGTATGTGTGTTATATGGTTTATGGTTAGAATATATATGGTGTCTTCCCCATTTTTGGGATGCCTCATCGAATGATGAGATGTATATTTAAAATTATATATGTTGTGATTTTCCAGACCTCTCCGTACAAAGGAGATGCTGCCGAAATTTTCCGTGATTTCGAGAGTTAGAAAATTTATGAGATATACAAATATAACTTACTTAATAAAGGCTATTTTATGTATGAATTTAAAATAGATATGTGCTTAACATCGTTTCGTTCTCTTTTCGAGGACGAAAAGATTTTTAAGTGGGGGAGAATGTAACGTCCCATAATTTTCAGTATATTTAAATTTCAATTTAAATTAAATAAATTGGAATATATTTAGGGAAAATCAAATTTTGTTAATTCTAATGTTGACGATTGGTTGAATTGAGTACAAATAGATTTTTAATTTAGTTTGTACTTAGGATGGTTGTAATTTGAAAATTTAATATTTAAAGAATTAAATTTATTTGAGTATGTTAATTTAAAGGTAAAATTTAAATTTAAATTTGAAATGGAAATTCTCAGTTGTTAATTTTAGTTGAAACTCAAATCTAAGATTGAGATAATCAAACCTGAGAACTTAAAATTCACGGAATAAATTTATAGAATTTATTTAAATTGTAGTTTGATTTAAATTTGAATTTAACGAGTATTTGATTTGAATTAAACAGTTAACTGAATAATTGAATATTTTAATTATTTATTTAACTGTAGAATTTAACAATTTAGGCGACTGTCTCAGAATTCGACGAAACTAGCGCCATTGGATCCGGAACGGTGAATTATTGCAGGATTCCAATTTTTTGAATTTTCCGACTTACCGTTTGGCCGTACGAAAGAAAGTGTGAAAGAGATCTACGTAATTCGATAATGGTTGTTGGTTACTATGTTGGGCCTATATATATATATAAAACTCAATCTCCATTCCAACACATCAACCAACTCATTATACGTACACCTTCCTCTATCAAACTTTTATCCCTAATGGCTGAAAATTAGAGTTCAAAACCCTAGAGAATAAAAATACAAACTTTAAAATCAAATCTTCTTCAAATAGCAACATATTATATATCAAATCGAAGCTCTCGACGATACGAAGCTTCTGGTACTATTTGATTCGACATGCAGTAAGCGAGGTGGCCGGAAATTGTGGTCAAAGGTTCGGATTTTCGAAAATTCTAGGGTTGATTTGGGACTTTTTGATTCTGGGCGTAATCGACGAATCGAAGACATGGGTTGGTAGAGATCGACGATACGAGTTAACTGATGGTGGTTGGACGTTCTATCGTGGTGTATATCATCGGAAATTGGTGCTCAAGCCGGATTTAGGGCTTCCGTTCATCGCTGCCGCCAGCGAAGGGAAGGCCACCGAAGACCGTCGTGCTTGGAGGGAAGAGGCGCCTTCGAGAGAGGTTTCGCCTGGTGGTGGTCGCCTGAGCTAACTTAGTCGGAAGCGGTCGGATTTTCCGGTCAAAATTGGGGCGTCGTTGGGTGCTTTCCGCGGTTCCCTATAGCCGAGTAAAAATCACGAGCGGGAGTTCTAAAGAGAAGGTGACGTGGCGCTTGATTTTTGGTTTATAATTGTTTTATTAATTTCATATATATTCATATTTTCAAACGCTAATATGCTATTAACTTTTGCATACTATCTCGGATTTGAACGCGGTTTGTTGCATTGGGATCGCGGCGGGATTGCGGATGTTCTGGCGCTGGTTTGGTTGCGATCTGAGACTGTCAAATTTTGGGCTTCTTTTGGACATCCGATCCACTAAGGACGGAAAGGTGAGTGATTCTTCGCTCACGAAATACTGAATTATTCCCATATTTATCGAATTAAATTATGAAGTAAGTTTGGTTGCATGGTTGTGTTGGATTGTTGATGCGTGGTTTAAATTTAACATGTAAGTAGGTTAACATGCAATCTAAGTAAATGATTTGTTATTTAATTTAATTTAAATCTCTAGTTGAATTCGAACCCTGGTTAAATCCTGAAACAGTTTAATGCTGAATCAGTTGAATGAAATTGTTGTGATGGATGTTGGTTGAAATTATTAATGAATTTATAGTGACATGTTTAAATGCTCCTTATTTCAGTATATTGTAATGCATGTTGATTTTGAAGATAAATTCCATTTACCCTTGATGTTACGGGCATCTAATGAACCCGGAATTTATCGATGAAATAAATTAAGAACACAGAGTGAAATGATAAATCTCTGTGACCCTGATTTGGATTGAAATGATAGATCCATCCCTGAAATATCGAGAAATTTAAATTTAAAATCACTTGGCCATTGGGTAGATAATTATATACAGACATCGGTTGGTTATGTGATTTTAAATATTGGAAAACTTTATTTGATAGAATTTTCCCTTTAAAAGAATGTACCGATACTCGATAATTCAATTCTTTAAAGTTTCTGAACTGGGATGTTGATTTAAAAGGGTTAAAGGAATTTTTCAAAAACAAAGTGGAAATATTTAAATTTGGGATTTGAATATGATTTAAAAATCTTTTCAAATTAAGAGTTGGATTAGAAGGGAATAAATTCTTATGAAATCTGATTTTTGGAAAATTGGAAATCGAGGGTATTCTGAGTTGTTTTTAACTCAGTTTGAATATATATTTGAACTCTAGGAATCAAATAGTTGTTTTGAACGGGGTTAAAATGAGATATGAAATTAAATGAACTCCATTGAGATCGGAGGATAGATTCAAGTATTTGAAATTTGGAAGGAAGGAAAGAATTTGATTAGAGAAATTTATTTTAAATATATTTATGCATTTGATTCCAAATAATTATTTTGCTTTAAATTTATTATTTACCTTTACTTATAACTATTGTATTTTAAATAATTTTTCCTTATAATTCATTTTTCAAAATTTTCTAGTAACCTTATTTTTAAGTATATATATAATATTTGAATTACTGATTTATTTTAATTATTATATTATATATATATATCTTATTATTTATATAAAATTTATTATCATTATCATTATTTTTTTATATATAAACATTTGTCTACAAGTATTTTTAAATTATACATTTCTTTTGAATGGAAATGCTTGAGTTTGGACCGCTGGTTCAAATGGAGTTGAAATAAGAATCCGTGATAATTCGAAATCTTTGAGGTAAATTATATTCTATTGAATATAAGTCATTTTTGAAATATTTTGTGATTATAATATAATGATATGAAATATATTCTAGTTTTAGAATATAATCGGGTTGGGTCTGATTATGGATTGTCGATATGAAAATTTTATTCGTTGAATATAAATTGGGTTCGAAGCAGAAGAAGATATTTTTGATATGAAAGCGAACCTTTATCAAATATAAAAGAACCGACCGATGTGAAAGATGTAAGCGTTGGTTGTTAAAGAGACCGGAGTCGACATAAGGCATACTCTCTGTCAGTGTCGATACCACTTTGACAGCTATGAATGTTATGACGTATCCAGATTGAGTATGATGACTTGGAGGCGATCATTGAAGCGAAGAAGATGATCGATGACGAATAGCCCTGACCTTCGGGTCAGAATTGAAATGACTAAAACAGGAGCTATACCGTGACTAACTGAGGTAGCACCTTTGATCGGACACACTTCTTCGATAATATCTCTATGACTATGATGAAGATGATGATGAATTGGGCCCATTTATGATTTTGGGAGTGTGATCCGAGGTGGGCGGTAGTGGCTGCTATGCGTTACCACCGGTCCGGGAGTGCAATTGGTAGAATCCTACCCTGGGCATTTCCTCGAGTGCCTTGTCATATTTATCCTTATCGAGCCCCAAACGATTTTGATTTAGCATTGCCTTCTATGGAGTGCCCTCTGATAACACCAGTACGGTGAATTTACGGTACTGTATAGACTGTTGGTGCCTGTAAACGGCGTAAGGGTAATATGGTAATCCCACTTACGCTATTTTTATGATATTTACTTTACTGCATAGACACTATCATAATAGCGTATTATACTATGTATGTACCAGTTTAGCGGATCCTCGAGAGTTGGAAAAATCCTGTAACATCTCTTGAGTTACTGCACCCATGACACTGATGTTATTTCATATTTTAATTTGACTAATATGAGAATGATTTAGTGCTGATCCGAGTGTTGTTGTGTTCTTTTTATTGCAATACGCTCGGGTCAGCAGATGTTGCAGTTAGCAAAGATTTTCCTTTGGAGCACGAAGACGAAGATTTGGCATATATATACTATATATAAGTATTTCCGCTGCATTATTTCCGCTGCTTATTATGTACAGCTGTATGTATATGTAACTCTGATAATCATTGAAGGTTATAGTCAATGTATATATATTTCAACTGCTTCTAAACTGCTATTTGATTATTATATGTTGTCCTTCCGCTGTGAGGTTCTGTGATTGTTGTTTTCTCTTCTTTCTTTCTTTTTCTTCTTTTCCCAATAACTACCTGCATTTGCGATTTGTTCAGGTCGACATGTGTGGTTTATTGTCGATTTGAACGGTCAAAAATGTGGGTCGTTACAATGACGGCTCTTGGAATGAATTTGTGTGGTTTAGGGTTAAGGGTTGGGGTTGCTTATATAGATGTTTCATTTAATAAGAGCCGTAAGATCAACCTAGGAATAATCAGAAACATCCAAACACTTTAGAGTTATCCAGAAACAACCAGCTATGCCCTAATGACTCAACAAAGAGTCAGAATTCGTCATATTTCAGATCTGCCCGAGGTGGTAGGTCGACCCCCAGGTCGACCTATACAGGGGAGGTCGACACCTTGGTCGACCCCCTAGTCGACCTGGCTAGGGGCAGGAAAAATCCCGCCCAGCCCGCTTCTGTGTTTTGAATTCGAATTTTGAATTTTAATCTGAGCCGTTTTAATTTATTTAAACCCCTGAAACTTCTGAAGGCATAACTTCTTCATACGGAGTCCAATACATGCAAACTCGAACTATATCTCAAGAAGAATTCCGAGACGAATGCAATGGCGTATCCCATTTCCCTTAATTCTCACATTTAAAATTAAGTATTCTTTAATTCGTTACTTCAATGTTTATAGAAAATACGGGGTGTTACACAAATAATATTCATCGTTATAATTTACATCAGATTGGGAAGGCTAGTTCAGGTAAGTACAATTTGCATAATGTTCCCGTTTAAGGTGGGGCATGCACATAATTACAAACGCCATGTGCATAATTACAGCTCAACCATATTATTTATTCAAAGAACAAGTTTGTCTATTTTATGAACATTACTCACTATTGAAGTTCAAACTTTTGTAGGTTAAAGATTTGTAGGGAAATTGGAATTTAGCAGACAAAAAGAAAAGAAATTTTACAGGAAGTCATAATTTTTTATTTTTTTGGTGAGGACAGTAAGAATGACGCAAACGCAATGGGATATGGCTGGGCTTCATAGGAAACTTGTGGAGGGCAAATAGAACTATGGAAGTTCAAAGATGAACAGGTTCGGTTTTCCCTTTCCCCAATTATTCAAGATTAGTTGAAAGTAGTAACATTTTGGCAAATTCAAAATCAGGAAAAAAATAAAAGAAGCTTTCACAAGAATGTGACAGTCTATGTAATAGATTACAAGAATGCAGTGCCCATTTTCTTGCTGAGGTTAGAAGACCTATGATTAAATAAATTATAAATAACAAGAAAAATAACTAGAAATAAAATAAATTATAGAAGGCAGCGTGACTTGCTATTTATTTGACATGTACTTAAGATGGAGTTTCACTAATTAGTTAAGCGGAGTTATCTTCCAAAAAAGAAATGAAATACTTATGACTGCCTATGGGGACTTGGTTAATATGTACATGTGAAAATATAGGCACGTCTATAACTTGAACTTGAATGTGTAACTTAAATATATGGACTTAGTAAAGATGTCTAAGCATAAGCATAAACATGTATGTATTCACTTGTGCATACACTTGAATTTGAGCAAAACAGCAAGCACAATTGTGAATAAGTTGATAAATATAAGCATAACTGTAATGACCTGCCTTTTTGACTGCTTCAAGTCGGTAATTAAACCAACTTAAACCGCTCGAAATGACAGATTGTTATTTAGCTTACGGGTTTAAATAGAATCGGACATAGAAATCATAGAATAAGCACACTACAATATCTCACAGCAGAAGCATTTTATACAAAATATTAGAGTTATAAAAAGTTTTACAACGGAATATATATATATATATATATATATACAATACATAAGAATTAAATAAAACAAAATTACAGAAGGACGAACCAAAGCGAGCACGCCTTCACGTTCTTCTAGCTTTAATAGCTGGAATCTTAGATCTGCAACACTCGTATCTGACCCGACCGTTCCATGCAAAAACATAAAACACTTGAGTCAGGGTTAACTTTATTCAAGTAAGTCAACTTCAATAAAATATAATAGTTAATCCTATTTTTTTTCAATAAGTGTCCTTCATGGGAATTCATCGCCAGCGTATAATTTAAGCACATCATAAGGCAACATAGCAAGGCACGACAACACTTTTATAAGCAAAGGTACATATCTAAGATACTTATTTCAGATCCTAAGTCACTAATTCAAGGTGCACAAACAATATTTTACAAAAAGGCAGGTTGTTCTTTGCGAAACTGCTAGGAATAAAACAAAACAGGACAGTATCTATATAAGTACCCATGAACAAATAGGCAGTGTATAACCAAATTTCCATATAAAGAGGTATACAAGTAAGTGAACAGACACACACAATCATACTTGTGAACAATAAACTAATGTATTTCACATTTCTGGAATAACGAAGGGACCAAACCTAGTAATTTAATAAGGTATGTTTTTACATTATCAAGAGGTGCAAATTTCAAAGAGAGTTAGCAGATAAAATTAATCAATGCATGGCCGATAATATGGTGATATGTGCAAGGGCGAACACTAAGTATGATACCAATTCAATAATACTGCCAGGATCTTGTAACGTCCCGGATTTTTAGCCATTTAATATTGAACATTTAAATTAGTTTTAAATGTTAAATTGGAAACATAAATGAATTTTAATATGGAATTTATCAATTTAATAATAGATATATGATTTAACTTCAATATATCGAATTATCATAGATGGAAAAAACAAACAATTGAATTCAGACTTAAAATTGAACAGAAACGATTCAGTTGATTAATATAAATTCTATTTTATTTAGAATGATAATAATAATTTATTATCAATGAATTTAATTGTTTGAAATCGATTTATATTTTTATCAATTTAATTTAAGCCTTAGAAATGGTGAATTTTCAAACGGTCTCCGAATTTAATGAAACCAATTCCATCGGATCCGTAATGGTATGTTATTATCGGTTCTCGAATTTCATAACATTTTGATTTATTGTTTGATCGTGCGATCTGGAAAACACCTAGAAATAATTATATTGAATTTAATTTAAATCGTCGATTTAAATTGTATCTTCTCCATACAATCAAAATAGAGGTTCGGAACCACGAAATATATTATTATAAAATTGAATGGATAGGATCAAAATCAAATCAAAATTCGTTTCAAAATTCAAATGGTGTTCGTACTTACACATACATTCATTTAATTTTAGCGTACGTTATGTTTCCTCTCCACTTTTACAATACGCGACATTCCCATTATTCATTTCATTTCGTTTCTCTGCCAAATCAAGGGGAAAAAAATGAACTGTGAATCCTCCCCTCTTCAAAAATCGAAAACTCGCTTTACATTCTAACCAAGCCTTCCATATTCTTCCTTCGTTAATCTATAAACCCCGTTTACATAGAACCCATTTTCGCAAATCCAATCGATCTTTTGCGATGGACATTTTCATCCTTTTATTTGTGAAATAGTGTAAGGGTTTATCCTAGTTGAGTTTCCTCCACATGGATGTGAGGTGTGGATCGTGCTGGAGTTATAGGGTGAAATGCAATGACTACTATTGAATCTGGAAACATATTTAGGCATACGATGATGAGGCAGTTGGGTTATTACAAGATGGGGTTGTTCGAACCCCTATGGCGAGTTGTGTTAAGCTACTGTAGAGTGGGAGAAAGTTATAGGTTGCGATGGAATTTGTAATGACCCAGATTTTTGGCCGATTAATTTTAAACATTTAAATTTATTTTAAATGTCGAGTTGATTATATAAATGGATTTTTATATTGAGTTATTGATTTAATAACCGATTACAATTTAATTTCAGAATTATAGTAATACTAAAAACAACTAATAATTGAGTTCAAAGATAAACTGAATTGAAACGATTTAGATGATCAATATAAATTGTATTTGACCGTAAACGATAATAAT
Source organism: Allium sativum (assembly GCA_030737875.1). Taxonomy (NCBI): domain Eukaryota; kingdom Viridiplantae; phylum Streptophyta; class Magnoliopsida; order Asparagales; family Amaryllidaceae; genus Allium; species Allium sativum. Next base: position 559,059,382 of record CM060921.1, read on the forward strand.
AATAATTTACTATTGAGGAATTGATTATTTTTGAATTTAATTTATATTATACGATTTAATATGGTTATTTTATATATACATTCAAATTAATTTTCAGAGTCCTTTCCGTTGAGTTTAGAATAACGTTATAACATTGAAATGTTTGTCATTACGTTAAAATAGGGGTTCGTGATTTCAAGTTATGATCCCCGAGATATTTTTAATGGATAAGCTCGAAATCAAATTAGAATCCGTTTAAAATAATAAAAATTCTTTATTCAAATCGTATTAATTTAAAATCAAATCAAAACTAAATATTTCATACTTAACCTATCACTTATAATGTACCAACGCAGACCTAATTTCCTTGGTAGCTAAGTTTTCTTCATTTGTAAAATCGTGCACATACTTTCCCTTTATTTCTTCTGCAAATCGGGGAAAAAATATCGAACCTTCAAAATTTAAAATGGCGTGAGTTATACCAATTCGAACTGAAATCTTTGAATCCTTAGTCCTCTCTATTTCTCTTGTTATCATTCTCAGCAAACCTAAAATCAAAATCAAAATGGACAAACTCTATTTCCTCCCATTCAAAATTCGAAACCGTAAGCTGTCGAGGAAATTAAAATGGCCGCTCCCATTAGAATAAAAATCAAAACCAAACGCATACTTTATCTTCTCACCGCTCTTCCTTAAATTACCGAAATCAAATTTTCGAACTCCTTTGCAGTTGGGCTTCAATTTAGAGCTGACGGATTACACATCGATCAATTTTAGGAAGTTCGATTAGGGTTCCATTTTTTTTTACCAAATGAGAAACAAATTGAAAATTTTGAAATCGGATTCAAGCGTGCTTTTTGCAGTATAATTTTTGTGGGATTGGGAAGGATTACTGTCGCGATGCTAGTATTCAAAGTCGCAATTTTTTCTTCTTCTTCTGGAAGTCGAGTACATTGTTGAGGGAATTCAGTAATAAAAGGGATCACGTATCCCCTGTAGGCATTGCAATGGGATCTGAGAACACAATGTTTCAGTAAGTTTCGAGGTTTTTTTGTCAAATCAGGGTGGAAGAGGTTCGATGGAGATTAACGTCGAGTTTCTGGTGACCAGTCGGATTGGATGGTGGAGTTTGGGGTTTGTTCCACACAAGAAGTGTCAATTATTTTTCCATTGTAGCAGCCTTCGAAGGGGATGGACTGGCAGTAAAAATGGGTTCTGGAGAGAAGCGATGGATTGGTGAACATTGCAGGAGTGGACGGAATGGGATGCCACTAGTGTCGCAGTGGATGTTGGATAGTCATGGAAGCAACTGCAATCGTTGAAATAGGTTGGAGCAATAACAGTGAGGTATATGTTTTTATAAAATTAAATATACATAGAATAATTTAATTATTTATTGTTAGATTTAATTTAAATTAATAATAGCTAATCGTTAAATAAATATAAATAATTATAGGCACAAAAATAATTCGGTCAAGTCGATTCGTAGACGCAACAATGTGGAATAAACTGGATATTCGACAATTAAAAATAAAGGTGAGTAAACACACTCTCTAGATTCATTTATAATTTTATTATAAAGGAATTTTTAAATAAATGTTATATGGTGCTTGTTGGTTGATTGGATGCATTGAAATATTATTGTGGCTATTATATATATATATATATATATATATATATATATATATATATTAGTTATATTTAGGCTTGCTGATTGAATATGTATATATATAATTGGTGATTGGATATTTCCCGCAGTACCATTAGCGGATGACCCTATGTGCCCTACAATACATATAATGGATGACCTTCTATACCGCGATATCCTTCCTTGAAGCAGGATGGGTATTATTTATGTTGGCTAACATCTGTGGATGGAGGGATCCAACTGGATCCCTCAAAATTTATTGTTGTTTGTTTTCATATATATTATCATATATGATGTGTTGGAAAACCTGTGATTGATAATTGGATGTTTTGGAGTTTGAATATCACTGGCCCTAAATATTGATATATAAAAATATCGTGAAAATGAATTTTGAGGTTTAAAAAGAAAAAAACTATTTTTCTAACATAGAATTTGAATTTTGAATGGGCTAGAAAATATTAACTTGTTTTGAATAATAAAAACAAGTAATGAATTTGTAAACGGCGTTTATAAATAAAATGGAATAATTTTCTCTGAATAATGTGGGAATGTAAATTAAAATGTGAATTTAAAAAGGAGATTGAAATTATTTTTCAAAAAGAAACGATGAAATCTATTTCGATGTTTAGAATGTAAATTGAATAAAAATAAATCCATATGGATTTATGATTGGAATTCGACTATGTCGAATTTATAAAAATAAATTATTTCTAGAAAGGATATTAAAATTTTATTAGATAGAAACAGAAATTTTATATGAAAATAGATTATATATTTATATATAAGTTATAATAATAAAATATTCCAAAGTATTAACTGGGTTTCAAATAGATTTTGAAATGGAACTTGATTTAATGTATAAGAAAGGAAGTTGAATTTATAAACGATGTTTATAAATCTAGGGAAATAAATTATCATTGGATGATTTAGATATTTAAATTCAAGTAGTATTTAAAAGTGAATTGGAAAATGTTTTGGAAAAGGACCAACAGATTTTATTTTGGAATTTGGAATATAAAATGAATTGAGAAAAATCCAACGGATTTATATTGAAATTCGACTATATTGAATTTTATAAAATAATTTATTTTAAAGGGAATTGGAATTCAGTATAGAAGAATGAATTATAAATAAATTTATAATTGAATTATGAAATAATCGACGATTAGGGATAATCAAAAATATTAAGTTAGATTGGGAAAATTGGTTTTAATATATATTAAAATATATAAGATTGGAGTTGAAATTTATAAATAAACAAAGTTTAAACATTTATATTTAAACATAATTAAAACAACCTCGTCGCAACGTGATAGTTCGTTTACGTTTTGAACTTCAATTGAGTATATAGAACTCAATTTAACTCAGAATTTTTTGAAACAAGAATCGTCAGGACCTATTGAATGATAGTTTTCTAGTAGAAGAGAAAAATATGAATTTTGCCTTATAGATTTTGAGTTATGTCAAAATCAAATTTCAAGAAAAACAACAGTATAATTATAACGATTAAATTAATAAAATTAAAGGATTTTAAGTTAATAAAATTTGGATTTTCATTAGAAAAACCCAGACTTGAGTTATAAAATAAATATGACCTCAAGTGAAGTAAATGGATTAATTTTTGAACCAAAAATCATATTTTTAATTATTGAATATAACTAACTAAGTAGAAGATTAATTAGTTAATTGAGTTTTGGATCGAGTTTAAGTTTGGATAATGGAATGGGAGTAGTGAATTTGTATTCGAAATCAAATATGAAACTTGAATTGAATATGGAATTCAATTGGTTTATAAGAAAATTAAAATTTTATATGAACGTGATGTGTTCAAATAAAAAGTGAAATAGGCAAAAGACCTAATTAGAGAATTAAATAGCGAATTGAGTTAAAACGAGTGGATTGAGTTGGAATAAATTGGAATTGGATGAGTATGTGTTAAACAGGTATGGAATGAAGTAATGGAGGAGAATATAAATTGAATGGCTGACAAAAGAGGTACGCATTTAATTTATTATCAAATTTTTTGAGCCTATTTGGTAATCCACTTGGCGTTTCTATTTTCTTCTTGAATGGGAAATTAGGCCTAGAGAGGAAATTTGTAGTTGTACCGATTGAGCTGTACAAAGGAGACGCTGGCGAAATTTTTCGAGAATTTAAGGAGTTAGAAATTTTTTAAGAAATTTTGATAATAAGAAATCGACCTATCAATTATATATGTAATTTAATAAGAGAATAGACGTATAATGGAAATTTTTATAAGTAGAAAGGGGAATTTATAAAATTAAATCTTGAGAGGTGGGAAGGAGAAACGTATACACGTTTTAAAGTGAATGATAGTTCAAAAGAAAACGTTTTGCAGATTGAAATGATTTTTGTTGTTAAGAAATGAAGTTAAGGAAATTAGAAACTGACTGGAGATTAGTTAAGTTGAATGGCTTTCTGAGTGTCAATCTGATGTTAGTTTCGGCCTTCGGGGTTAATACTTAGGGAGTTGTTCTTTTACTAGTTTACATTTAGGGACTGATGAATGTGGAAGAATTGTGATTTGTGAATATATAGAAATGTTTTTCGATTTTAAAAAGTTATATTTTTTGGAATATAAAAAATAAATAGTTAAGATAGATAAAATGTTTTTCCAAGAAATCATGAGAGGATAAACGGGTTTGGAGAAATGTCTAGGTAAAGATATTGAAGAGAAATTGGGAAATGATAAATTTAATTAATGAAATATTAATTAAGGGGCCCAGTGATTGTTTGATGCTTTGGATGAATGTTTGTTTTCTTCTATAGTTAAATAATCGACTATCGAAGTATTGTCCAATATCATTGTCAATATGGAGAGACCAGTTGGATTATTATATGAGAACCACTCCATATTGGCAGCAGCATTGCGAATCAGATTATATGAAGACAATCAAATACAGAGTAAAGTGCAAGGGCTTTTTTTGTTAATCCTAGATCGAAATGGCCTAAGATGGATTAATGGAAATTGTGCTTTTGGTTTCGTTCAGCCTCAGAACGAACTTGTATGGACGAATGTATGCCAGAGTATTTCCAATGATATCATAGTTAGTATGTACAAATTTACATATGGTGGTGGAGAATTTATTGGTATGTACAAAATAACATACCAAAAAGGAGAAAAAAGCATTTTCCAGTGGTTCATAAAAAACCAAAAAAACAAACATGACAACAATGGACAATCATAAAAAAGGGACCCTAATGCATACAACGCAACAAGCAAAGGCTTTATCTCTAGAGCAAACAACAACAAACAACCACACAACTCCCAAACTCAACAAAGTCGTGCCAAGGGAACCGAACATCCAAACCAATGGACATCCTACCAGAATGCTCTTATATCTGAATCCTAGCTTGCACACTCTGAAACCACTGGGAAGTAGCGTAGCATGAAACTTGACCCCGACCAGAGATAACAACAACTTCCAGCTACCAACAGCCAATACCAACGCCTAGCACCCGTCTCCTAGTCCAGCACTTGAAAAAAAAGTCAACCAACCCCTGCTCGAGGACACAATTCCAGAGTAATGTATAAAGCATTAGCCAAGACTAACTAAGTCGAATTGAGGTTATCCATAAAGGGTCTACCCTGAAAAGCGAAACGAACATCGTCAGACACATGACGAATGATCGATGCCGAAGCCATAAGGAAATCGTCAAAAACCACCTTGTTTCAGAAACATCATAGGTACCAGATGATGAGACAAGGTAAAAGTCTGAAGATGATTGACCAAAGATCCTTCCTAAGACCACTTTCATACCAGGAACGAAGGAATCCAAGAAAAGTCGAGGGAAGCCCTCGATACCTAACTAAGATTTTGAAGTGAGACCAAATTGCGATAGCACACTCGCTATCACCTTACACATAAGAAAGGAGACCATGGGGGTATACGCTAGTCCCAAATGAAAGCGAAATCGGGGTTTCTTGCTGTTGGAACTCTAGTATAATTTCATGCCCTCGTAATTAGAAAGGGACACTATTATAGCCAGCCCCACGACCATGCCTATCCAAAAAGAATTTGACCGACTGCATTGGTTTCCACGTCTTATTTGCATACGATGGGGTCCTAAAGAAATAGGTAGTGAGAAGGCATCTATATTTAGCATGAAGGAACAACGTACAAAGAGAATCATTCACTCGGAATCACACCCAAAGCTTACAAGTGTAAACTTCACACACATCCCGAGAGTTACGCAAGTCGAGGCCCCCCACGCCAGGGAGACAAATAGTATTCTAGCATACCAAATGATGCTCCTAGAATCATCTCTGCTTCCTTAGAAAAGCCATGAAGACAACTACCGGTAGAAATGAAAAAATGATGATGTAGGGGTCATGGTTGTAGAGACATGCGACCTGATCGAATCAAGCACCGACTTGATGAGGATCAACCTACCTACTTGGGATAAGTGGATCAAATTCATCTTTAGATCTTTACCCTTGCTTTCTCAGCGAGAGAGTCGAAAAATGTATTGAGCTTTCGACCTAGATGTAGAACAACACCAAGATAGAAGAGTGAAAGTGAGGCAACCCGAAAATCTGAGAAGACTCTATCCATGAGACCATCGAAGTATCCATGGATCTTGATGGAACTAAACAGCTCTTCGAAGAGTTGATCAACTGCCCAGAGCACTGTTTATAAGATGGAGATAAGAGAGTAGTCGATGAACAGAGCGTCAATGACTATTAGAAAGGATTATGATGTCATTTACGAAGGACAGAGAAGAAATCATCAGGCATCTGCTTGGGGTGCCCAAACGGTGAATCAGGCCAGCGATTGTGAAAGAGTGAATGCTACAAACAAGTGCCTCAGCGGCAATAACAAAGAAAGACGAGGAAAGGGGTTCTCCTTGCCACAATCTTCTTCCTGAATGGAAAAAACCTTTAGTTTCTCCATTGATAAGAACAGAGAACCAACAGTTTGAAATAAATTTCTAGACATGATCAATAAATGGCTCAGGAAAGCCAAAAGTTTGAAGAATCCAAATGATGAGAAACCAAGACATGTGGTCATAAGACTTAGCCATATCAAGCTTGATAATAACATTTGGAACCACAGATCTTATGATCGATTTAGGAAATAAGTTCTTAGGCTAGGAGAATATTTTCAGCGATCAGGCGGCCTTTGACAAAGTCGGCTTGCGAAGAGGCAATGATACGATCTTGGATAGACGCGAGAGGGGAAGACAAGATATTTGAGAAGACTTTGTTCGAAAAATTATAGAAACTAATCGGTTTAAAGTCAGAATAAGACAAAGATTCTCAGACTTAGGAATGAGTACATGATTGGTAGACGTCCATCTCTTGAGAAGAGTCCTGCTAGAGAAAAAGAATTGGATAGCTAAAGAAAAATCATTACGAATGACCTCCCAAACACACAAATAGAAGTCCCCATTGAACCATCTAGGTCACTTGCACTATCCTTGCTAAATGCAAACGATTGGATCTCTATCAGAGAGGGGGTGTAACACTGTAACGTCCCAGAAATTCCGACAATTAGAATATGAAATTAAGCAGAGATATAACTATTAATAATAAATTTTTATTGATACTCGGATTAAAAATCAAATTTATGGTTGTGTATGGATTGAATCCAGAATGGGTGGTTGGAATCAAATATTTGTTGTTGAATATTCGAATGGGATTTTGATTGGTTAATTTAAAATGCTTAAATTAAAATAATAATAGATGTTATTGACGTTAAATAAATTGGAGAATTTATTTGTCTAAATATATGCGTTGGCTCAGATATGTGTATATTTGTTTATATAACAGAAATTGAAATTTAACATTTTAAATATGGGATCGAACAAAAGTTGTTTTATGGGCAAGCAAAATAAAATCAGTGAAGCGATAAATATTTTAAAATTTAAAATAATGTTGTATACAGATAAAGTCGGTTTACAATTAGAATTATTTTATTGGGTTCAGAATGTCGAGGCGTGACGGCATGTAAAATTTCGTCACGATTATAGTTCATTTGGGGTAGTTCAAAAATAAACCATCAACATAGTTTGCAGTAGAGAGTAGGGAATTGTACATACATAAATAAAATAAAGCGTATGTTCCTTCCTACGCACACAATCAGTTCCTTGGCCACCACGGAAACGTGGTAACCACGGTATTTGCCTTTATAAAAGAATGGTCCCTTTCCCATTTCTTCAGACAATAAAAATCGGATCTTTTTCCCTAATTCACATCAATGGCCACCGCGACTTCAGCCACCGTCTTTTCAGCCTTGCATCGCTCCTCTCTTCGTCAACCTCGAGAGCACCATCGCGCCTCAATTGAGTTCGTCGCTCCTCCCTCCGTGAGCACCATTGGTCGAAGCCGCTCGCTCCCTCATACGGCCGTAAGGTGAGTATTTATACTCACGATTGATTAATCACTGTTTCAAGTAATTTATCTTCGGTATAAACTTGAGTTCAATAGAGATTTTGGGTCTGTTGTTGACTGATTTGCGCGTGATGGTTGCCTTGATTTGAATTGCAAAAACCCCATTTGATTTCAGAATTTGTGTAACGCTCCTTCCATTTCTGGAATAATAAAAGAAGAAGAAGAAAAAATATAAAAAGAAAAAAATACCCAATCTGAAATACATATGTAGAAACCTGGAGTGTCTCACTATGATATTATGTTGTGGGTAATAACAATCCTGGACTTAAACTAAGGAACCCGATTTCCTATTTCATTGTAGGTGATTTGCATGCTAATATGTTTACCTATTTGCATGATAATAGGTATTTAAATGTTGGTTCATTCGAAAACCTGATTTCCCATTTTATTGTCTGTGATTTGCCATATAGTAAGCTGTAGGAAATCCCTTGTCCACCTTTGTTTGAGAAGAAGGCATATGTTGGCATTGTGACTTTCATTTAAGGAAATTTTGAAGTATATAACTAAACTGTATATATGTATATGTAGATAAGGGTGAGTGTAGTAATATGCAAAAGCTATGGTGAGCTGTGGCTTCATTTTTCAATGATCTGAAGAAATTTTTTTTACAAAACTATTGTCTGCATAGCAATAGAGTTACTTGTCCACTTTATAACTCGAAAACATTAGAATGACAGTAAACCAACACAGTAGCATCTATATTGTAAGTAAACCCAAATTCTGTTTTTCCTCAAAATCCTATTTTTTTGATTCAAATCTATTTATTCATTGGTTGCTACTGATTATATAATTTTATCTATCCGAGTTGATCGAGCTTGTGTAAGCCAATGTAAAAGGTCTTGAAACCTGTAGGTGTGCTAAAAAAAAAATAGAAGTATTTTCACCACCTTGTTTACTTTAAAAAAAAAAATCAGTAACCTGATTATTGTGTTAATAGGCTACTTTTACATTATTAACTACCTATATGTGATAGCAATCATTAGTCGATGTTTAGAATCGGTTGGCATCTGAATTTTTGATTTCTGTCCATAGGTCCAAACAAATAAATTGTCCGATTTCCTTGCCTGTGCCATGGTTCTGTGACAAACCTCGTGTGACTGTTGACCTTGATTTATGGTATCATACAAGCTATTAGTTTAGTATCACCACATATTAAATCCATTTCAATAACCAGTCAGCTTTTATCGAGCATGCTTGTATACACATTTGCATTTCCATGATTACCATATTTCTTTTCATTTTCATTTTCCATTTTAACTGGTTTCCAGTCTAGTTATCATCCAGTACATGACTCTTAACTAGTATAGATTTTATTTTCCTATTCGTTTCAAATTTACTGCAATTTGTATAGTTGCTGTTAACTTATATTTACCCTCCAGTCTAGTAGCAGTGTGAGTAGCATTCATATTTAGAAATCTGGAAAATCAAGGAGTGTCAATGAATGCGACGATGTTAGTATATATATATATAACTTAAGTTGCTTAAATCTTGGAATGCATGCTTTACTGTTTGTAACCATGAATCACGAGATGACCTGCAGTTTTGGATTTGCGCCATAAAATCTCTTTAGCTTGCTAGTTTTTTTTCAATATAAATGTATATGCATGCACCGAGCTTCCTTGCGTTTAGCATGTTACACACGCGCACTTGGATTATATAAGATGTATGCACAGGTGTTTGTCTTATGTACTGTTTTTCTCGCCTAGCTTTACCTTGAATACCTGAACATGTACTGACCACAAAAGAATCCGGGTTACTTCATTATGGTGACCTTTATTTCTGAATTCACTGAGCTTCATTATGGTGACCTTTATTTCTGAAAATTTACATTGTGAACATGCACTCAGATTAATTCACTAAGCTTCATTGTGGTGACCTTGCTACTTCCATTTATAAATATCCGAGTTACTGTCATCATATGCCAATCTTAATTTCGTATGTTTGGTTCCAGCTTGATGTTCCATGTGTTCTTTGCTAATATGAGGGTGTATCCTTCCATGTACAAACCTGTAATGTGGCATTTGATTTGAGAATAAAGTGAATGCATTGTTTTTTGTTAGTATTTTATTGAAATGCATGTCTTGTAGATGCACTCCCCTGAACATGTCTGTCTCCCTAACACATACTGCCTTATATTTCACATACCTGTATTTTGTTATATCCTGGTTTCGGACGCCGAGGCAATGCACACGTGTATATGTACACGTGTGTATCTGCAGGTTCCGTGACTGTTGTTCCCGGAAATACACTGATACGAATAGATACCGCACTTGGTCTGGATACAATGATATGAACATATACCACCACTGTTTATTTTATATATGACATCAATGTTGGGATTAACTGTTACATTTCAGTTTATATTGAAGTTAATTTACTTGAACTATGATTAATCCTGACTCGAGTGTTTTATGTTTTTGCATGGAACGCTCGGGTCAGATCCGAGCATTTCAGATGTAAGGATTACAGCTTAGGATTCGAAGATTGGTGAAGCTGGGGATTCCAAAGACGGCGCACTCTGAAGTTTTCAAACTAGTAAATATTTTTCTTTATTCAAACTATTTAAAGTCCGCTGTATAGAAAAATGTTCTTGTATCAAAGAAAATTTTCTGGGTATATATAAAGGATTTATTTCATTGTTCAATACTGCATTTTTATTTATTCTGTATTTTCTGTGTTCATTCTGTTTTTAAACTCTGTAAGCTAAATACGCTCCGTCGATTTGGACGTTTTAAGTTGGTTTAAATACCGATTTGAAGCGTTCAAAAAGGCGGTACGTTACAAGTGGTATCAGAGCTTTGGTTTATTCAAGGCTTAGCTTATTGAGTTTAAAAACAGATCTTGAAAATAAACAGATTTTGAGAAATAGTTATTTTTGAAATATCAAATATTTTGAAACAAATGTTTTGAAATTAATATAGCGGGAATAAAAATTTACTTTGAGATTTGAAAATTTTATTCGGAATCCCCAGTCTTTGGAAATTTTCGAATCCAGGTATGCAAAAACTAATCTTCGGTAAGGCCCTTTTAGATTTGAAATTAGAATCCATCACCGAATGGTATCAAAGGAAGATGAGTGTAATAGAATCGATGATTTAATTTCTTTAATCATGTATTGTAGTAATCAAAGAGAGCTGAAATTTATTGAAATAAGAATTCAATTTGAATAGAAAAGGAAAATTTGAAATTGTTTCAAAGAAGAAACGATGAAGTTCATTTTGAAATTAAGAATATAAGTTGATGAAAATAAAATAAAAAGGGGTTAAGAGAAGAGAGCTAATAAGTGTCAACAATTATGTGGGAATAACGATGTTGTATTTAACATCTGTTGAATCCAAAATAACGAATTTAGGAATGTTTTCAAGAGGATAAAGTACATTTTCGTCAGAAAAGGAAGATATGCAAATATATTGAAATGTTTTCCCAATAATAATAAGAGATTTCGTAAAATTGTAAAAATATGAATATGATAATTGGAAATGTTTTCCAGAAGACCGTGAGGGACTAACGAGTTTTGAAAAATCAGAATGGTGAGGACTGAAGAGCAAAAAGCCGCACGTCGAAAACGAAGAGCGGCAGAACGTAAAAGAAAGGAAGAAGTAATGTTGGAATACGAGAAGAGAATTAAGGAGAAACAGACAACCGGCCCCTATGACAATGTCGTTTGTTACAGATGTCAGAAAAGGGGACATTACGCGGCTACATGCGGAGAGAGAGACAAGGGAAAGAAGAAAGAAGGGAAAATTTATCGACCCAATATTTTCTGTTTTAAATGTAGAAAGAAGGGACATTTTCCCAGTCGTTGTCTCAAAGTGAGGAAGAAGAGGCCTGCCATTGCTGAGACGTCTGAGGAACCAATCACTTGCTATCATTGTAAGCAAGTTGGACATATAGCTCGAAATTGTTCCGAGAGACAACAAGGAAGACAGACAATATTGCGCTCCGCTAGAGAGAAAACGGTGAAGTATGTAGATAAAGATGGCTCCATCTCGTATTATTGTAAGAGCTGCAAGGAGTGGGGTCATGTGGATGAGGAATGCACAAATCTTTTTGTGGAAACTCCAGAACCATGAATATCGTGAAAGTAGTTTACGCAAAGATGTGGATCATCGATCGAAAAGCAGAAAATCATCGAAGATTGTGAATCCTAGTTAAGTTAGCTCTGTTTTGTAATACTATCGTGTAATTCTAAAACTCCTATGTAGGTATTTTGAATAGATCAAAAAGACTATGTATAATTATTTGAATGGAATGGTTATGAAAAATTTTGAACTCTATGAAGTTGCTATTAATGGTTTAATCTTATTTTTATAAGGTTATTTGAAATCTTAAAAGTGAAATATTTCTGAGTAGAAATTATAATAATATTGTATCTAAAAGTCTGATTTATAAATAAAGGTTTATTTTGGTATTCAAAAATTGTGTCTTCTATTTATTCTGTATTTTTCTGTGTTGATTCTGCTTTTAAATTCAGTAAGCTAAAATAACGGTCCGTCGTTTTGAGTGTTTTAAGTTGATTTAATCACCAATTTGAAACGGTCAAAAAGGCGAGACGTTACAAGTGGTATCAGAGCTAACCGGAGATTAATCAAGTAGGTTCGTAAACTGAATTCGAGAGTTACGTGAGAAATAATTTGATAAGAAGGTGAAGTTAAGAAAGTGGAAACTAACCGGAGATTAATCAAGTTGGATGACTTTCTGAGTGTTGATCTGATGTTGGTTTCGTCCTTCGGGGTTGATACTTAGGAAGTTGTTCGCTTACTAATTGACGGTCGAAGTATGAATGTGAAGAAGTGATAATGCGTGAAGGAAAAATTTGTGATAAGAAGAAAAAATCCGGAGTTTTGAGCAAATAAAGATGTTGATGAAGTGATGAATTTTATAATTAGAAATTGAAAAGAAAATTTTGGTTTATAGCCAGTGGATTCAGAAAGCCGAGTTTGAATTGATATCAATCAATCATTTGAATTGATTAAGAGTTTAAAGCTAAAATTTTAAGATTAGAATGGAAATTGAGGGATGTTCGAGTTTAGATATTTAGCATAAAAGTTTCGAAACTTATATGGAGGAAAATGTGATATAATCAGTTTGAAATAGTCTTATATAACAGAATTTATATAAGGATGAGATGTTTGATTTGGAAAGAGAATTTTATGTAAAGTATGAATTATGAAAAGTATGAGAATTAGATACTATATGTATATAGTATTATATGTTTTCAAGTCAAGATAAGGGAAGTACCATCCTTCTTTTTTTGAATTTCGAGCTTATGTAAAAGGACTGCAGATAGCGCAATCTGCAGTGCTGCTGGTGGCGGTAGGTTGTCCGGACATAAAACTCATGAGTTGCCATTGAGCACGACTGCTAGCGTAATTCGCAGGGCTGCAGATAGCCTACGGCGGTCGGATGTTTCTTGAGGGAATCAGGCGTAACCATTGTGATCGCTGCGATCTAGAGTCGTGGGAATTCGATCGTGTAGCGAAATTCGCAGGGCTGTAGATAGCCTACGGCGGACGGATGTTTCTTGGGGGAACCAAGCGTAACCATTGTGACTGCTGCGATCTACAGTCGAATTGTAGGGGCGTAATCCGCAGAGCTGTGAAAGCTTACGGGTATGGATGTTTCCTGGGGGACCCAGGCGTAACCATTGTGTACCTGCGGTCCACAGTATTTGAGATATCTTAGTGATAGTGAGCCACCTGTTTGATGCAGCAGTTAGTCTTCGTGACTTGATTGGTCCTCGTGACTTAATTTATCTTCATAATTGGATGATTTGATTTCGTGATCCTGAGAGAGAGCAACCAACGCTCAATGACCTCAGATCGTCTTTTGATTCTTAAGTATCTTCTATTGATCTGTCCATGACGAAATTCGCAGGGAAGTGATTTCCTACGGATACAGATGTTTTCTGGGGGATCCAGACGAAACCATTGTGTATCTGCGATTCATGAACAATTAACATATCAATATCACATTGGTACTTTCCGTATCTGTTTTCAAAGGAATTTTTGAAATATTTTTCACTCTGAGTTGAAACAAGAATATTTAGTGCTTGAAGATTTTAGTCGTACGCCTGGCCAGCATATGCCTAACATCTGTGAGAACGACAATAGACTTGTCAAACTTCGGGTTATCAAATTTTTTCCAAATAAATAATTTGAAATTAAAATATACCTAATTTGATAAGTTAATGAAAAGAATTTCGAATATTTTCAATTCTATAGCTTTGGAGTAATAACATAAGTATTTTCTACACGAATTTCGTGTTATATAAAAGATTTTGGATTTTGAGAAAAAATAAATTCAAGTCGAAATTTGTGACTTGAAAATGAGGTGTTACTTACACTCTTCAATAAGTGTTGAGAACGATTAAATGAATCATAAAATGACTGAGTTAAACTTGGATCAAAAGAAGAGTATCGATGAATAAGTAAACATTAACAAATTGATTTTGAAAAGAAACCGTATGATTTTGAATCTCTTAGAAGATTTGATGGGAGATATCTCAAAATAGTTTGAGATGGAAATTGATCTAAGAAAAGTTGAATGTAATTTAAAAAGCATGAGAGTAGATAAATCCTGATTCGGAAGATAATGAAACTGTGATCAAAATCAAGAAAGGAAAATTGATTTTTCCAAGTTAATTGAATATGAGCGATGACTTAAATATTGATATTTAATTTAGTTGAGGTAAATTTTTATACGAGTATGGAAATTAAAGGTATACATTGGTATAATTATAACGATCCCTCCTTTTCGAGGACGAAAAGTTTTAAAGGGGGGAAGAATGTAACGTCCCAGAAATTCCGACAATTAGAATATGAAATTAAGCAGAGATATAACTATTAATAATAAATTTTTATTGATACTCGGATTAAAAATCAAATTTATGGTTGTGTATGGATTGAATCCAGAATGGGTGGTTGGAATCAAATATTTGTTGTTGAATATTTGAATGGGATTTTGATTGGTTAATTTAAAATGCTTAAATTAAAATAATAATAGATGTTATTGACGTTAAATAAATTGGAGAATTTATTTGTTTAAATATATGCGTTGGCTCAGATATGTGTATATTTGTTTATATAACAGAAATTGAAATTTAACATTTTAAATATGGGATCGAACAAAAGTTGTTTTATGGGCAAGCAAAATAAAATCAGTGAAGCGATAAATATTTTAAAATTTAAAATAATGTTGTATACAGATAAAGTCGGTTTACAATTAGAATTATTTTATTGGGTTCAGAATGTCGAGGCGTGACGGCATGTAAAATTTCGTCACGATTATAGTTCATTTGGGGTAGTTCAAAAATAAACCATCAACATAGTTTGCAGTAGAGAGTAGGGAATTGTACATACATAAATAAAATAAAGCGTATGTTCCTTCCTACGCACACAATCAGTTCCTTGGCCACCACGGAAACGTGGTAACCACGGTATTTGCCTTTATAAAAGAATGGTCCCTTTCCCATTTCTTCAGACAATAAAAATCGGATCTTTTTCCCTAATTCACATCAATGGCCACCGCGACTTCAGCCACCGTCTTTTCAGCCTTGCATCGCTCCTCTCTTCGTCAACCTCGAGAGCACCATCGCGCCTCAATTGAGTTCGTCGCTCCTCCCTCCGTGAGCACCATTGGTCGATGCCGCTCGCTCCCTCATACGGCCGTAAGGTGAGTATTTATACTCACGATTGATTAATCACTGTTTCAAGTAATTTATCTTCGGTATAAACTTGAGTTCAATAGAGATTTTGGGTCTGTTGTTGACTGATTTGCGCGTGATGGTTGCCTTGATTTGAATTGCAAAAACCCCATTTGATTTCAGAATTTGTGTAACGCTCCTTCCATTTCTGGAATAATAAAAGAAGAAGAAGAAAAAATATAAAAAGAAAAAAATACCCAATCTGAAATACATATGTAGAAACCTGGAGTGTCTCACTATGATATTATGTTGTGGGTAATAACAATCCTGGACTTAAACTAAGGAACCCGATTTCCTATTTCATTGTAGGTGATTTGCATGCTAATATGTTTACCTATTTGCATGATAATAGGTATTTAAATGTTGGTTCATTCGAAAACCTGATTTCCCATTTTATTGTCTGTGATTTGCCATATAGTAAGCTGTAGGAAATCCCTTGTCCACCTTTGTTTGAGAAGAAGGCATATGTTGGCATTGTGACTTTCATTTAAGGAAATTTTGAAGTATATAACTAAACTGTATATATGTATATGTAGATAAGGGTGAGTGTAGTAATATGCAAAAGCTATGGTGAGCTGTGGCTTCATTTTTCAATGATCTGAAGAAATTTTTTTTACAAAACTATTGTCTGCATAGCAATAGAGTTACTTGTCCACTTTATAACTCGAAAACATTAGAATGACAGTAAACCAACACAGTAGCATCTATATTGTAAGTAAACCCAAATTCTGTTTTTCCTCAAAATCCTATTTTTTTGATTCAAATCTATTTATTCATTGGTTGCTACTGATTATATAATGTTATCTATCCGAGTTGATCGAGCTTGTGTAAGCCAATGTAAAAGGTCTTGAAACCTGTAGGTGTGCTAAAAAAAAAATAGAAGTATTTTCACCACCTTGTTTACTTTTAAAAAAAAAATCAGTAACCTGATTATTGTGTTAATAGGCTACTTTTACATTATTAACTACCTATATGTGATAGCAATCATTAGTCGATGTTTAGAATCGGTTGGCATCTGAATTTTTGATTTCTGTCCATAGGTCCAAACAAATAAATTGTCCGATTTCCTTGCCTGTGCCATGGTTCTGTGACAAACCTCGTGTGACTGTTGACCTTGATTTATGGTATCATACAAGCTATTAGTTTAGTATCACCACATATTAAAGCCATTTCAATAACCAGTCAGCTTTTATCGAGCATGCTTGTATACACATTTGCATTTCCATGATTACCATATTTCTTTTCATTTTCATTTTCCATTTTAACTGGTTTCCAGTCTAGTTATCATCCAGTACATGACTCTTAACTAGTATAGATTTTATTTTCCTATTCGTTTCAAATTTACTGCAATTTGTATAGTTGCTGTTAACTTATATTTACCCTCCAGTCTAGTAGCAGTGTGAGTAGCATTCATATTTAGAAATCTGGAAAATCAAGGAGTGTCAATGAATGCGACGATGTTAGTATATATATATATAACTTAAGTTGCTTAAATCTTGGAATGCATGCTTTACTGTTTGTAACCATGAATCACGAGATGACCTGCAGTTTTGGATTTGCGCCATAAAATCTCTTTAGCTTGCTAGTTTTTTTTCAATATAAATGTATATGCATGCACCGAGCTTCCTTGCGTTTAGCATGTTACACACGCGCACTTGGATTATATAAGATGTATGCACAGGTGTTTGTCTTATGTACTGTTTTTCTCGCCTAGCTTTACCTTGAATACCTGAACATGTACTGACCACAAAAGAATCCGGGTTACTTCGTTATGGTGACCTTTATTTCTGAATTCACTGAGCTTCATTATGGTGACCTTTATTTCTGAAAATTTACATTGTGAACATGCACTCAGATTAATTCACTAAGCTTCATTGTGGTGACCTTGCTACTTCCATTTATAAATATCCGAGTTACTGTCATCATATGCCAATCTTAATTTCGTATGTTTGGTTCCAGCTTGATGTTCCATGTGTTCTTTGCTAATATGAGGGTGTATCCTTCCATGTACAAACCTGTAATGTGGCATTTGATTTGAGAATAAAGTGAATGCATTGTTTTTTGTTAGTATTTTATTGAAATGCATGTCTTGTAGATGCACTCCCCTGAACATGTCTGTCTCCCTAACACATACTGCCTTATATTTCACATACCTGTATTTTGTTATATCCTGGTTTCGGACGCCGAGGCAATGCACACGTGTATATGTACACGTGTGTATCTGCAGGTTCCGTGACTGTTGTTCCCGGAAATACACTGATACGAATAGATACCGCACTTGGTCTGGATACAATGATATGAACATATACCACCACTGTTTATTTTATATATGACATCAATGTTGGGATTAACTGTTACATTTCAGTTTATATTGAAGTTAATTTACTTGAACTATGATTAATCCTGACTCGAGTGTTTTATGTTTTTGCATGGAACGCTCGGGTCAGATCCGAGCATTTCAGATGTAAGGATTACAGCTTAGGATTCGAAGATTGGTGAAGCTGGGGATTCCAAAGACGGCGCACTCTGAAGTTTTCAAACCAGTAAATATTTTTCTTTATTCAAACTATTTAAAGTCCGCTGTATAGAGAAATGTTCTTGTATCAAAGAAAATTTTCTGGGTATATATAAAGGATTTATTTCATTGTTCAATACTGCATTTTTATTTATTCTGTATTTTCTATGTTCATTCTGTTTTTAAACTCTGTAAGCTAAATACGCTCTGTCGATTTGGACGTTTTAAGTTGGTTTAAATACCGATTTGAAGCGGTCAAAAAGGCGGGACGTTACAAACACCCCACACCCGCTAAGGTCACTCACTAAGGGAATGCCTTAACTTTGGTGGAGCATTTTAAGTGAATATAGAACAGAAAAATTACAACAAGACAGATATAAATACTTGAAAATCTAAAACATCATTTCATTGCAGCAGAAGGTAAACATGTTTAGTTACAACACCATAAAGAGTCAAGTACTAAATATCCATCCTGATAAAAATTAAGTACATAATCCCACTACATAAACAATAGCCATAATAGGAAAGATAAGTTGGGCTTTACATCACGGTCCAAGCTCCAAGAGATAGATAAAGAAATCTGATCAAAGCCCACTAGTGCTAGGCCCAACCTGAGGACCTGAGGGGGGAAAAGATAAAAACAACGGGGTCAGACATAAGTCTGAGTGAGCCCTATAACTTTAACAACACAATCATTAAAGTAATTAGGGTATGATATAAACTTGGTACGGGATGACTGGGGATAAATGACTACACTAAGTAGCCAAGTAGACATAGGATGAACACATAGATAACGGTAAAGACGCATCTACCCACCCAAGGGTAATTACTAACTGCACCACACCAGTCATTCCTACTTAAAGGTTGATCCCACCCAAGGACTTAGAAAATTTACCCAGTAGTTTCGTGTACCCCTAGCTGACTACATAGGTGCCGTCTGCCCCTATCTCCACTAGGTGTACCCACTACTCCCCAAGCAATCGGCTCCCTACCGTAGATACCCGTGCTGGCTCCACAGTGGGGTGTATCACTCCCCAAAGTGGCAACCTGATACAACAAATGGTGCACGACTTATACCTACACGATGCAACAACGTCTTACCTACCAGCCCTGGTCCACACACGCATATGAAACCCGTTGGACTTGCGTTGCCATCGCTAACCCGTTTTGGCCTCTTATAATCAAGCCCAGTACGCGTGTCCCGTCCTCGACATGGGTCGAGCCCAATAAGATACATATGGGTTACTGGTTGAAATGGGCCTCCACAAGCTACCCACCTAAGCTTGTCACTTTATCTAGTGCATTCCACTTAACCCTTTAATCATGTTTAATTACATGTTTCCACTTGGTTAAGTATTCTAATCGTATTTTCTATTGCCACCCAAGGCAACCCACTAGATTTCCACATGCCACCCAAGGCACTTACTTGATTTCCACATGTCACCCAAGGCACCCACTTAACCCCTCATGCCCACTACATGCTTATCTGGTTAAGTGTTTCTTAATTGATTAAGAACGTAACCGCTGTAAAGACCTCTCACATTAGACTATCTTTTATGGCAGCTGGATTTGCCGGTTGGGTCCAGGCAGCCTTATGCCATAACCGAGTCTAACCTCGTGTCTATATACTTGTCACGTATTTAGTTTGTGCCTAAGACCTCTCACATTGGGCCAATCATTTGTAGCCGCTGGATTTGTCGGTCGGTTCCGGGCAGTCTTATGCTACAAAAGGGTCCAACCTCGTGTCTTAGTCGATTAATTACACCTAATTAATCACCCCCATATTTCAAATTAATTTTCCCTAATTAATTCCAATTTTAACGATGTACATAATTGACTCAATTATGTCCATCCACTTTATGGTATGTATAATCATACCAACTTCACACCATTTCATTAACATGTATATTAACCCCATTGTTCCCCACGTAATTCGCTAACATGACATAAAAGGGGAGATTCATCACAAATTCAATGGGTTCAACTTGCATAACATTAGCATCAACATGGGTTTTAAAGGTGTCAACATGCATATAGCATCAACCCAACTAGCATAAATAATCAACCCAAAGTTGCAAGAATCACATATGTCATAAAGAGGTTAACTTGCATAAGTTACTTATGTCATACAAAGGGGTAAACTTGCATATGTATGTATGACATACAAAGGGGTTAACTTGCATATGTATGCATATCATACTAAGGTGTAAACTTGCACATGTTACTTGCATATAATCAAACACCAAACTTGCATAACATGTCATATATGAACTTGCATATAATCATACACCAAACTTGCATAACATATCATATATGAACTAGCATATAATCATACACCAAACTTGCATATCATGGTGTCATAATGGATCAATGTTTATCATATGACTTGCATAACTTGCATAACCTCATAAACACATAGCATATGACTTGCATAACTTGCATAACATCATGAACATGTAACATATGACTTGCATAACTTGCATAACATCATGAACATGTAGCATATGTCTTGCATAACTTGCATAACATCATGAACATGTAGTATATGACTTGCATAACTTGCATAACATCATGAACATAGAGCACATAACTTGCATAACATCACAAACACATAGCATATGATAACATAATCTTGCATTGATCCACATTCAATGCCATAACCTCATTATATCCTATCATAATCATTTCAACAATTGGTCATTAAGGCTATAGAAACTCACAACTTGTTGATTAGCACTCCTAAGAAGAAGATTAAGTTGCTAGAGTTGATTAGTAGTTGATTTGAGAAGCTATCTTCCTCTTTAATTTGATGGAGGCTCCTTCAAGTTGCATTTTGACGGCATAACGGTGTTGTATCTATTTTTAGTATGAATTAGGGTAGTCTTAGGGTGTAGTTATAGAGTAGTTAAGTGTTTTAGGCCATTAGATTATCCCTAAATAAGATTAGTGCCGTCAGATCTCGTCCTAGCCACCAAAACACAGCCCAAAAGCCAAACTGGTGCACCCAGGTCACCTGGGCTCGACCAGGGAGGTCGACCCCCAGGTCGACACTAGGGTTGACACCCTAGTCGACCTGGTGGGCAGGTCGACACCCCTGTCGACCCCCAGGTCGACTCCCTGAGTCTGGCGGGAATTTTCCCGCCACTTCTGAAATTTGAATTTTTTGTATTTAAAATCTGTTTTAAATTTTCTGAAACTTCTTCGGGCCTTAACTGGGTCATACGGACTCCGATTTTCGAAAACTCGGACTCTATTTCGCGTATTTTTCCGAGACGAACGCAATGGCATACCCTGTTTCCCCTGATTGAGATTTTAAAATTTAATTCTGCCCTGTTTTATATTATAGCAAGTTATTCAACATACGGGGTGTTACATTCTCCCCTACTTAAAGGATTTCGTCCCCGAAATCTCTAAGTCAAGAAGAACGTATCCTACCAACCAAACTACCATCTACTAAACCATCAAACACTGGCATCCATTGTCCTTAGAGTTTCTAATGCTGTATGAACATATGCAAGGAGTGTGTGTATATGTTCCCTGTCTAAAGCAAAATCAGGCGGCCTACTGATTCAGTTGACCTCCTTAATGCAAACCATGACAGTGCCATGCATCCAATATGTATGCGAAAGAACCCTATCGACATATACTATTTCTACATGAGTGCACAATCATTCACCAAAATGCATCATCCATATGATAGCACAACCATTATACATCCATTAATATAGCTACCTACACACAATTATATGCAATATGCAATATGAAGTGACTGAGCCGATCTAGTGCCTAAAGTGTGTGTCTATGCATCCACGAGCAACCACTAGCAACCACTTGCATCCACGCGCATCCATCAAACATAACATGTCTCAAACACATGTTTCAACCATAGGTTTACCCTATCTAAAGGTCAAAGGTGCTAATGAGAGGACACACTAAAGATAAGATAAGTACTAGACAAACGATAAAGGAGAAGTTAAAAGACATACCCTCAAAAAGGAATGGGTACAGTGAACGCATCTTCGCTTCTGTCTCCCAAGTAGCATTGTTCTCATCCTCTCCCCATTGCACTTTGACTAGTTACACCTCTCTATTCCTCAACTTCCTAATCTCTGACCCAAGGATGCGGGTAGGAGCTCGTCGAATAGTTGCATCACGCTCTACCTCCACTTCTCTAAGCAAGCTCGGCTCTACCACCTCTGCGGTCTCATGTAGGCATTTCCTCAAATGTGACACATGGAATACGTCATGTACCCCACTAAGTCTCTCGGGTAAATCCACTCTATATGCCATCCGTCCAATCCTTTCCTTAATAGGAAACGGCCCTACAAATCTTGGAGCTAACTTCCCAACTGACCCAAAGCGAACAACATTCCATAATGGAGATACTTTGACAAAGACCATGTCCCCAACATCAAACTCCAGATCCGTTCTCCTCTTATCCGCGTAAGATTTCTTCCTGTCTTGCGCCGCTTTCATCCTTCTTTGAATTAAATCAATCTTTTCCGAAGTCTCTCTAACCATATCAGGACCAAGCAAGATCTTATCCGTAGATTCCCACCAACATGTAGGTGATCGACAAGGCCTTCCATAAAGAGCTTCGAAAGGAGCCATACCAATACTGGACTGAAAGCTGTTATTATACGCGAACTCCACCAATGGAAGATGCTCTTCCCACGTACCTCCAAAATCCAAGATACAAAGCCTCAAAAGGTCTTCCAGAACACGATTCACCCTCTCGGTCTGGCCGTCCGTCTGAGGATGATATGCGGTGCTCAGACACAACTGAGTCCCCACTGCTTCTTGCAAACTCTTCCAAAACTCGCTAGTGAAGATAGGATCTCGATCGCTCACTATGCTAGAGGGTACCCCATGCAATCGAACTATCTCTCGAAGATAAACTGAAGCTAGCCATGGAGCAGTCCTCTTTCTCTTCACGGGTATAAAATGGGCACTCTTAGTAAGTCTGTCTACTACAACCCAAATTCCCGTATTACCCTTCCTCGATCTGGGTAACCCATCAATAAAATCCATCGAGACACTATCCCACTTCCATTGCGGAACTTCCAATGGGTGAAGCAAGCCACCAGGTTTCTTTTGCTCCGCTTTCACTTGTTGGAACACCAAGCATCTAGTGACATACTCGGCCACATCTTTCTTTATACCGGCCCAAAAGAAAACTCGCCTCATGTCTTGGTACATCTTGTCCCCACCGGGATGAATGGTCATCCTAGAACGGTGTGCATCATCAAGAATAGCCTTCCTCAAACCCTCGTCTTGCGGTACACAAAGTCTACCGTCTCTACGCAAGCACCCCTTATCGTCTAGGGTGTACCTACTCAAATGGCTGGACGACTCCCCCCTTATGAGCCTCTCTACTAACTCAACCAACTGTGGGTCGTCCATCTGTGCCTTGCCAATCCATCCCAAAAGAGTAGGTCTGACCTCCAAGGATGCTAGCAAACCGGGTATATAGTCAACGGAAGGTCTGAAATCAAACATCGAGATAAATTCCAAGCTTCGTCGTTCCACGAACAATGGACTCAAGGACAACCTTTTTCTGCTCAAGGCGTCCGCCACCACGTTACCCTTGCCAGGGGTATACGCTATCTCGAAATCATAGGATGCTAAGAACTCAATCCACCTTTGTTGTCTCAAGTTCAGATCCTTTTGAGAAAACAAGTACTTCAATGATTTGTGGTCAGGGAACAATTCGAACCTCTCGCCAAGAAGATAATGGCGCCAAATCTTAAGCACAAAAACAATAGCGGCCAACTCTAGATCATGGGTAGGGTAATTTTTCTCATGCTTTCTCAACTGCCTTCCACCGTAGGCTATTACCCTTCCCTCTTGCATTAAGACTGCGCCCAGCCCTATCCCATAAGCATCGGTATAGACAACAAACGGCTTACTCCCATCTGGCAACACTAAGACTGGAGTTGTGGTTAAAGTTCTCTTTAACCGTCGGAACGCATCATCACAATCTACGTCCCATGCGAAGACCAGATTCTTCTTCGTCAAACGAGTTAATGGGGCTGATATTTTCGCGAAGTCCTTGATAAACTTCCTATAGTAGCCAGCTAACCCCAAGAAACTCCTCACCTCGGTAGCATTCTTTGGAACCTTCCAATCTTGAATGGACACTACCTTCGCGGGATCCACAGCTATCCCTTCCTTGGAAACCACATGCCCCAAGAACCGCACTTCCTTCCTCCAGAAGTGACATTTAGAGAATTTAGCCTTAAGGCTATGCACTCGAAGAGTCTCCAACACTTCCCTAAGATGTAGGGCATGCTCTTCTTCACTCTTAGAAAAGACTAAGATGTCATCCACAAAGACCACCACGAACTTATTAAGGTACTCCCTGAACACCCTACTCATCAAATCAACAAAGTATGCAGGGGCGTTCGTCAAACCAAATGGCATCACCAGCCACTCATAGAAACCATCCGGAGTCCTAAAGGCAGTCTTGTCTATGCTATCCTCAGCCACCCTCAACTGATGAAACCCCGTGGCTAAGTCCAACTGCGAAAATACTGAAGCGCCAACCAACTGATCAAAAAGATCATCTATCCTCGGCAATGGGTGTCTATTCTTCTTTGTGAGCTTGTTGAGTTCTCTATAGTCTACACAAAGTCTGAGGGACCCATCCGCCTTCGTGGCAAAAACTACTGGAGCACCCCACTCCGATATACTTCGTCTTATGAACCCCTTCTCAAGCAACTCCCCTATTTGCTTATGGAGTTCCCTCCTCTCACGAGGAGCCATGTGGCGCACTGGTAAAGATACTGGTTTAGCATTGTCCACCAGATATATTCGGAAGTCTATCTCCCGCTTCGGAGGTAAGACCTTCACCTCCTCAAACACATCCGAGTATTCCCGGACCACTCTAACAGATCGCAAACTCTCGACCGAAGCGTCAAGCGATTCAAGATAACTTAGCATAACAGAATCCATGGGATTACAAGAGATCTCGAGAGTGTTACCCAAGCGGGTCATGAGCCTAACAACTCTCCTTTCGCAATCAAGAACGGCACCATTACTGGATAACCAGTCCATGCCCAAAATCAACCCATAGCCCGTGAAGCCCAAAACAAAAGCATCACATCTAAAATCAATGCTAAGTATAGAAATCTTCAAACCCAAACATATCATGGACAAATAAGTGGAGCCCCCAATTGGGTTTGAAACAACCAAGGGATCATCTACTAGACTGGTGTCTAAGTGCAGTGACTCAACTAATGATGATGAGATAAACGAATGCGATGCGCCAGAGTCAAACAATGTACGGACAGGATGATCAAATAGAAAAACCAGACTTTCAGCGGAAATAGTTCTACCTCTTTCCTGAATCGGTGGAACCGCGAGAGCCTGAACATGCCCCCTTGCCTGACCTGGTGCCATAAGAGCTTGCACCTGTCCCCCTGAGGTAGATCCCGTCCTTTGCCCCTTCTTAGGGAAATCCTTCACTAGATGCCCTGCTTCGCCACAGTGGAAGCAGCCAGTCTTCTTCTTCTTACGACAATCTTTTCTTAGGTGGCTTGGTGTCCCGCAATTGTAGCACTTCTTCTTTCCCTTGCCACCGTTGCCTTTCCCACCTTTGTTTTGTTGCTGTTGAGGTCTCTTTTGATCTCCTTTCTTCTCGGGTGCCTTATTAGCATTGGGGCCCTTCTCTTCCTCATGCATGAGTGCCATGTCAACTAGCTTCTCAAAGGTGGCCCCCATAGGGATGTGAGTCATAGCCAATCCATGCATCGGTTCATTCAAGCCCTTAACGAACCTCAAAGCCTTCTTCTCCGGTGTATTCACCATGTCTATGCCAAACCTTGCCAATTGATTAAACTTGTTGATATATTCCTTCACCGAGAGGTTTCCTTGCTTTAGAGTCAAGAATCTTTCCATATACAAGTTTTCCTCCGCCCTTGAGAGAAACTTTGCCACAAATCTTTGCCTGAAATCCGCCCAAGAGTCAACAGGGCGCTCTCCATTAGTGACCTCCCACCAGAATGAGGCCTCTCCCTTCATTAACCAAGCAGCTAACTTGACTTTCTTTCCTTCTTCCATCTCAAAGATATCTATCAACTCTTCCACCTCCTTAAGCCAATCTCTAGCTTCCACAAAAGTTTCTGATCCTTGAAAAGGTTTCCCTCCCATAGCCATAAATTCCTTGCAAGTCATAGCAAAAGTATCCGTGCGAGGAGGAGGAAGGGGGGGAGGAAGATCGGGTGCTACTGTTGGTGGAGGAACATTTGCTGGACCCGCAGTGGAGGCCCTAGCCTCCATCAATCTCCTATACCATACTGGTATCGTCACACCCTCCGGAAAGTTAAGATCTTCAGCCATGCTTAAACGAAAAAGGAAAGATTCAAAACGGAGAATTCGAAAGATAAAGATATGGCTATTGGGGATTATGCTTTTCTTTCAAAAACTTTTCTCTTAAAAGACATGTTTTTGAAAATACTTCTTCCAAAAATGTTTTTAGAAAAATAGTTTTCTAAAAAATTTATTTGTTCTGGTAACCTTCGCTCTGATACCACGTGTAACACCCCACACCCGCTAAGGTCACTCACTAAGGGAATGCCTTAACTTCGGTGGAGCATTTTAAGTGAATATAGAACAGAAAAATTACAACAAGACAGATATAAATACTTGAAAATCTAAAACATCATTTCATTGCAGCAGAAGGTAAACATGTTTAGTTACCACACCATAAAGAGTCAAGTACTAAATATCCATCCTAATAAAACATAAGTACATAATCCCACTACATAAACAATAGCCATAATAGAAAAGATATGCTGGGCTTTACATCACGGTCCAAGCTCCAAGAGATAGATAAAGAAATCTGATCAAAGCCCACTAGTGCTAGGCCCAACCTGAGGACCTGAGGGGGAAAAAGATAAAAACAACGGGGTTAGACATAAGTCTGAGTGAGCCCTATAACTTTAACAACACAATCATTAAAGTAATTAGGGTATGATATAAACTTGGTACGGGATGACTGGGGATATATGACTACACTAAGTAGCCAACTAGACATAGGATGAACACATAGATAACGGTAAAGACGCATCTACCCACCCAAAGGTAATTACTAACTGCACCACACCAGTCATTCCTACTTAAAGGTTGATCCCACCCAAGGACTTAGAAAATTTACCCAGTAGTTTCATGTACCCCTAGCTGACTACATAGGTGTCGTCTGCCCCTATCTCCACTAGGTGTACCCACTACTCCCCAAGCGATCGGCTCCCTACCGTAGATACCCGTGCTGGCCCCATAGTGGGGTGTATCACTGCCCAAAGTGGCAACCTGATACAACAAATGGTGCACGGCTTATACCTACACAATGCAACAACGTCTTACCTACCAGCCCCGGTCCACACACGCATATGAAACCCGTTGGACTTGCGTTGCCACCGCTAACCCGTTTTGGCCTCTTATAATCAAGCCCAGTACGCGTGTCCCGTCCTCGACATGGGTCGAGCCCAATAAGATACATATGGGTTACTGGTTGAAATGGGCCCCCACAAGCTACCCACCTAAGCTTGTCTCTTTATCTAGTGCATCCCACTTAACCCTTTAATCATGTTTAATTACATGTTTCCACTTGGTTAAGTATTCTAATCGTATTTTCTATTGCCACCCAAGGCAACTGATTAGATTTCCACATGCCACCCAAGGCACTTACTTGATTTCCACATGCCACCCAAGGCACCCACTTAACCCCTCATGCCCACTACATGCTTATCTGGTTAAGTGTTTCTTAATTGATTAAGAACGTAACCGCTGTAAAGACCTCTCACATTAGACTATCTTTTATGGCAGCTGGATTTGCCGGTTGGGTCCGGGCAACCTTACGCCATAACCGAGTCTAACCTCGTGTCTATACAATTGTCACGTATTTAGTTTCTGCCTAAGTCCTCTCACATTGGGCCAATCACTTGTAGCCGCTGGATTTGCCGGTCGGTTCCGGGCAGTCTTATGCTACAAAAGGGTCCAACCTCGTGTCTTAGTCGATTCATTACACCTAATTAATCACCTCCATATTTCGAATTAATTTTCCCTAATTAATTCCAATTTTAACGATGTGCATAATTGACTCAATTATGTCCATCCACTTTATGGTATGCATAATCATACCAACTTCACACCATTTCATTAACATGTATATTAACCCCATCGTTCCCCACGTAATTCGCTAACATGACATAAAAGGGGAGATTCATCACAAATACAATGGGTTCAACTTGCATAACATTAGAATCAACATGGGTTTTAAAGGTGTCAACATGCATATAACTTCAACCCAACTAGCATAAATAATCAACCCAAACTTGCATGAATCACATATGTCATAAAGAGGTTAACTTGCATAAGTTACTTATGTCATACAAAGGGGTAAACTTGCATATGTATGTATGACATACAAAGGGGTTAACTTGCATATGTATGCATATCATACTAAGGTGTAAACTTGCACATGTTACTTGCATATAATCAAACACCAAACTTGCATAACATGTCATATATGAACTTGCATATAATCATACACCAAACTTGCATAACATATCATATATGAACTAGCATATAATCATACACCAAACTTGCATATCATGGTGTCATAATGGATCAATGTTTGTCATATGACTTGCATAACTTGCATAACCTCATAAACACATAGCATATGACTTGCATAACTTGCATAACATCATGAACATAGAGCACATAACTTGCATAACCTCATAAACACATAGCATATGACTTGCATAACTTGCATAACATCATGAACATGTAGCATATGACTTGCATAACTTGCATAACATCATGAACATGTAGCATATGACTTGCATAACTTGCATAACATCATGAACATGTAGTATATGACTTGCATAACTTGCATAACATCATGAACATAGAGCACATAACTTGCATAACTTGCATAACATCACAAACACATAGCATATGATAACATAATCTTGCATTGATCCACATTCATAGCCATAACCTCATTATATCCTATCATAATCATTTCAACAATTGGTCATTAAGGCTATAGAAACTCACAACTTGTTGACTAGCACTCCTAAGAAGAAGATTAAGTTGCTAGAGTTGATTAGTAGTTGATTTGAGAAGCTATCTTCCTCTTTAATTTGATGGAGGCTCCTTCAAGTTGCATTTTGACGGCATAACGGTGTTGTATCTATTTTTAGTATTAATTAGGGTAGTCTTAGGGTGTATTTATAGAGTAGTTAAGTGTTTTAGGCTATTAGATTAACCCTAAATCAGATTAGAGCCGTCAGATCTCGTCCTAGCCACCAAAACACAGCCCAAAAGCCAAACTGGTGCACCCAGGTCACCTGGGCTCGACCAGGGAGGTCGACCCCCAGGTCGACACTAGGGTCAACACCCTAGTCGACCTGGTGGGCAGGTCGACACCCCTGTCGACCCCCAGGTCGACTCCCTGAGTCTGGCGGGAATTTTCCCGCCACTTCTGAAATTTGAAATTTTTGTATTTAAAATCTGTTTTAAATTTTCTGAAACTTCTTCGGGCCTTAACTGGGTCATACGGACTCCGATTTTCGAAAACTCGGACTCTATTTCGCGTATTTTCCCGAGACGAACGCAATGGCATAGCCCGTTTCCCCTGATTCAGATTTTAAAATTTAATTCTGCCCTGTTTTTTATTATAGCAAGTTATTCAACATACGGGGTGTTACAGGGGGGGACTACAAAGATCAGAAGCCTCAGACAGAAGAATAATATGGGGGACATTGGAAAGGATAAAAGGATCAGAGTGGTCTGCAGAAGTGACACTACAGGAAATCATGAAAGCAGGAAGTGATAGTCTCAACAACCTCATCTAGAGTCGAAGCCGTAGAAAGGTCTGGATGAATGATTTGATGGATAATTTGGATATTATTCTTTTCCTTAATAGTGGAATGAATATTTTTGAGTTTGAGTCGCCGTCGATAATTCATTTGCCTCTATCTTTCTGACGAAGAAAGTCATTCTCAATCTTAAGCTCGACGTTAAAAGCGATTTGACCATGGGTCCATACCTCTTTGTTAGGAGACGAAGGATCGACATCATATGAAGCCTCAACAAGGATGAGGCCTTCTTCCACAGCTCTTACCTTATCAAAGATATTCTTGATCATGCAATAGGAAACTGTTATTAGAAAATTTATGTTGATGTAACCGATGGCCATAACTATAACAACCCGAATTCCGAAAGATTGATTTTTTTTTTCAAAATTCTAATATATCAAAATTTTTGTTGGTTTTTCTGGTATCCTGTAGAAAAGACAGAGATAATAAACATATCGGAGCTCATAAAACATCTCACAACAGAATGAAATAAAATATAACACAATCAAATATAACCTTACCCAGATAATAATACTTCCTAACCAATATCCAAAGCTATCATATCTATACCACAAATCTAACATGCGAGCATGTTATGAGGAAGGGGTCAGAACACAAGTTCTTGTGACTGGATATAAACTACACATTTTGGATAACCCTACATATACCGTTCAGTTACATTTTCTAATTTATTAGGTTACTTGTGTTAATAGCACTCAAGGCTTACACACACGTCAAACTCATCTACTCCCCAGTAGATTATTCTGATACAATATACAAGTAGTTACCCCCAATTATTAAGGTACACCCCATGATCACCCACTCGCATGGTCTCCGCCGTAACGCCATAGAAATATACGCAGTCCCTCAACCTACGCTGGAACGACGTACATATCTCTATATAACAATGTTAAGTTCCACATAGAACCACCATCGTCATGCTACGTAAGCGTATAGGCTGCCACCTTCGAACCATTCGATCGAATCAGATTCCATCACAGAATAATGCCCTAGAGTCTACGATACACCACCCATAGCAGACATCCATGTATCTAGATTTTCTCATGTACATATCGTTAATCATACTCAATGCCTCAACCTCGATGATACACCATCCGGAAATGGTTTGAATGTATCTGCATGTATTATCTACTATGCACTGAGTTCAGTAATAGGGCTATATCGAAAATGCGGAACTCGGCTGGGAGCCTTTTCAGATATCTGTATACACAGATGCTATGGTCTACATTTTCACAGTGGCTATGGTCCCTCCCGACCCCTCCCTCAACTAGTGAAAGACAAACATAATTTAGAGCTAGTGACGTGGCCCAAGAAAACAATAAATCCTAATTGGCTTGTCCGCCGCCCAAAGCCTTGACAGTAAGAGGTCGATGAGATATTGGTTTAGCTCTCCGTCTTTCCACATCACAGGTCATGCTGACTGTCAATGATCGGTACCCGACGATTACTATCAATCAAATGGTTAGACCCGTATAAGAACCTGAACTTCCCCATGAAGGAAAGCACGGATTGCTTTGAGGACAAGACGAATTAGAATACAAACAGAAGAACATTTCATTGTTTATTACAACAATTTCATCAGAATACAAGCATATAACAGAGTATGAATAAATCATACACATTCGACAAATATCAGAGATTTAAATACATTACTGCAGCGGAAAAATAATACGAAACACAACTGAAACAGATACACGGATACAGAGCTTTTCGAATATTCCTTCAGCTATAAACCAGGATCCTGTGAATATAATATCTGTAAAACCCAACTACTAGCTGCCCATGTGGAAAATAAGGGCACCCAGAGTTTAGGTTAAAACAATAAACAACAGGTCAGTCATGTAAGTGGTGTGGGAACTAAAACAGTTATTAATTTAATTTTAAACTTAGGTAAATAAAGGGACCACGCCGTATAACACGGAACGGGTTTCCTACCAAGAATACCAGTGCATGAATCAAACAGCGCAATGCTAAATAAAGAACAATGAAGCTATTATAAGAACCCAAGTCCCATCACACAATGCAACGCAAGCCGGAGGATAGGGTTTTACCTTATAATCGCAAAATAATGCTTGGTACGCGAAATTTAATGTTTTATTATTACTATAAGTAAAGAAATCAACTTCGAATATAAATGTAATAATCATAGACGGCATGAATGCGCCATATCACTATATCGCCATATATAGGTATACAACCAAAACTGCAATGTCACGTATTGGAATTTGGATTTCCATCTATGAACCGAGGCAAGGGATCGTCCTTACCGCTTCGAGATTGTCTAGCTCGAGTCACAGAAAAGCGCACAGACAAGCCTTGGATCGTCAGGGCTGGTCCACATGGAGTGGATTAAAATGCCTGAACACTGCGTTTCCCTGCCGTATGGGGCGTAAATCTGGTCTGTATAAAGACCATCCATCGGCTCCGCAGAGACCAAAATAACTGAGGCGCCTCGCAATCCAACAACCAGATAAGTCAAACTCATCAGGGCGTGTAAAACCACTGACGCCACTTCTAGCTAGAAGGAAACGCATGTCCTCCCTGAGGTCCTTTTCCCTTTTTGGTTCACACCGGGGTGTGAGGCTCGCGAATTAACGCTACACAAAGTGACGCTATATTAAAGCTATGCTTTGATCATCAACCACAAGAATTTGCTTTTCAACAAAAGCCTTGATCACTGCATCTCAGCATGCCGCACAGGCAATTCATGCTATGCAACCGATATCAATCACACATAATGAAATCCGATGTCAGACGCACAGTCCATTTACAAGTTCATTCTGGGTCTCAACGAAACTGGAGGCACCTCATTCCTCCCTCATATGTCCAATACAGGGGAGAGGCCCTCGCATATCCGTCGATCTCCAAGTATGTCTGGACGATTGCCACTTATTACCTCGTCTTGGGTGTACTGCCCAATTAATACATCAGTTATCATCCTAACGATGTGAAAACCTCCAGTCTTCAACCACCGTCTTCATCTTCGACTATTCATCGTATCAGTTATGCAGAATGGGATAAACCCGATCTTTCCGAATAACTCACGTATTTTATAAACAAGTGTTACAGAAACACAACATATGCCTCATTCCAATTCAGAATATTCTTTTGTTCAAATACTCACATTATTAGGGAAAGGTTCCCATTAATTTTATCAAAGATAAATTCTATAAAATTTATTCTTTAATCTTCCTTTGAATATCATTTCAAACCATATTAAGGTTTTCCAAACTAGTCGGGATTAATGAATCTTACCGAAGTAATTATTTGTTTAATTTCTCAATCCCAACCTATTCATCCCATGGAGATAAACTAGTAATACTCCATATCTAACACCACGGTGTTATCGGTAAAGTTAATTACCATTTCACGTTCAAATCTAATTAAAGATTTAACTATCGCTTGGAGCTAAACTGGTGATACTCCATTCTCGATCATTTCATTCTAATTAAAGAATCGTTAAAACTCCACTTAGTTTTAATCTTCCCAAAAATCAATATTTATGATTATATAACTTGGGAAATGATATCCTATTTTTAACTGGGTTAAAGATCCAATGTCATTTAAAGCACGGTTCACGATAAACCCAAAATCACATTCCATTCTATCAGTCTCTGACCGTAAATTAGCAAGAGAACAATTCCCTAAATATTAATCTCGAAGGCCGAAACCAACATCAGATCAATACCTAGGAAACCATTCAACTTAGCTAACCTCTAGTTAGTTTCTAATTTTCTTAATTCCATTGGGTTTAAGAACAGTGTTAATGAAGACACCATTCACGACAAACCCAAATTCTCATTCCATTGTTAATAGGGTTAAAGAGAAAGTGTTATTTAAAACACCGTTCACGATAAACCCAAAAATCAATTCTAATTCAATTCCAATTAAATATTAATTAATTGGTATAATTCGTTAAATCTAAATAAATTGATTTAATCTTTTCTCAACTGGGTTTAAGAACAACGTTAATGAAGACATCATTCACGACAAACCCAAAATCCCATTTGATATTAAATATAACGCTACGAATAGAAAATATATCGGCATATATTCAATATCAAATTCTGAAATCAACAAATATAGTATTGGAAATAACGATATAAATATATCTTTCAAATTCCCATAATCATATCTGTATTATCACGAAATCCAACATCGAAATATTCCGAAGATGATTTCGATTCATATCCATTCCAATCTAATCATTGGAAAAATTCTAGTTTTTTTTAGAACCATTTGAAATCCAATTTATTTAATTTAAAAGATTGGATTATAATTCTAGTTCATAACTAGTTCATTTCGATAAAAATATATTTTTATCTTTTCAAATATGGAATTTTTCACCCTAATTCTTTCTAAATCATTTATTATGATTTTACACAAATTATTAAAATTTATTAATAGTTTTATCAAGGCCATTATAGTAGATTTCCATAAACGGTCATCGAACTGCACTTACAACGACCTTTTCCAAATTTGATTTGGACATAATTCCAAATCCAACCGTTAGATTTCAAATTTCTAATATTAGTTGGAAAGCTCTTTCCGATACGAACCCAAGTTCCCGGTTTTAGGAGAATCCGACAGTCGAATCTCCCGTAACGTCTATTCGAAGTCAATGGTCGAAATTCGCGAACTACCGAGGCACGGTGCATTCTATTCAGGCCATTAATATATATAATATACATATTATATATATTTCATCGATTTCCATTCAAAACGTATTTTATAAATCGTTTTAAATTCATTTAAAAAAAACGATTTCAACTTCATATTCAATTTTAAATCAAAATTGAATATTCCATATCATCAATATTTAAATGATAATATTTTCAAGACATTAGATTTTGAAATCATTTACTTTTCGGTATTCATTATAAAAATGAATAAAACCGATATAAATATCGTTCATTTCAAAATGGCGTTAACATAATCAACACGGATTTATATATTTAAATATATTCGTGTCCATCCCAAATCGGACATCAAAATCAGATTTGATCTTTTACTGAATGTTATTTTAAAATATTCATTATTTTAAAATATTCCTTCTTTTAAAATATTTATTCTTTCTGAACCGGAATCAGACACAGCAAATTATCATATAATGTTGATTATATGGATTCCATACACACAGGTATACGACAATAATCAAACACAGTCAACCATCATCCATAGTGCATTCTACACTACACAAGCATTAAATATAAATATTTAACGCTTACAACAGCCTGCCAACCAATCGATCGACATACCGCTAATTATTGGGACTAGTGTATGTCATATATCATCCCAATACCCGTGTGGGGTTTCAAACAACACATACTGAATAATATTTGTGCAGTTGGGCGATGTAAAAAATTTATCGTCCCAATCTATATCAGTCAAATCAGTGTACATAAACAAATCGTCTGATTTGTAAATGAATACATTTTTTTCATATATACGTTAAAAATTATATTTTTAACGATAAAATATTTTATTTGGTTCATTCACACAATAAAAATGATATTTTTATTGTTCTAACATATTTTAGAAAATTTTGGCGGCATAATGGCGCGATACTAGAAACGGGATAAGGCCTAGCCTTATCCCCAGTCTAATAATGGGCTGCGCCATACACATACCAATATAATCAATTCCATTTCATTTCCCAAACCAAATTCAACCAAACAATCCAATCGACCAAACTAAACAATCACACAAGTCGTCCATGGTCTGTGGACGACGGGGAACAATTCATATATGCAGTTATAAAATAAATAACTATATAGAAATTTCAGTGAGGAGTTCTCACCTTTGGGATTCACTCCGCCATTCTATATTTCTCAATGGTTTGAATTTTCCCGAAATTCCAACGCAGTCTTTTCCACGCTGTTCATAGTAAAAATCACATTTTTATTATGATGTTTATACATTAAAAATCAAATTTTTAATCAACGATATTTATATTTTAAAAAATCACTTTTTTATCTAGTTATCATGTATATAAAAATCAAATTTTTATTTCGCTACAACATATATAAAAATCATATTTTTATATTCGCTACTTCATTATAAAAATCTTATCTTTTCAAATATAGAAATCATATCTTTTTAAATATAAAAATCGAGTCTTCTTATATATTAAAAATCGAATCTTTATAATGTTAAAAATCGAATCTTTATTTCAAATCATTCATATGAAAAAATCAAAACTTTTCTCTAGTTATTCATGTAGATAAAAATCCCATTTTTATCTTTCTAAAAATCAAATCTTCTAGATTATAAAAATCAAATCTTGATCTAAAAGTCCTAGCCTTTCATACGTAAAAATCCTAGCTTTTCCTTTTTAAAAATTTTAGTTTTTCTATGTAAAAATCCTAGTTTTCCTTTTTAAAATAAAATAAAGAATGCCATATTTATTTATAAATAAACAGAGATCTAAACACAGCGTTGTTTTTAAAAACTGATTTGAATAAAAAAACAGAGTTTAAAAGCAATAAAACTCATGGTTTTTAACTTCAAGGAGGTGGAGGTGGTCTTGGCCGCGGCGCCGCTTGGTGGAGGGTCGAAGGGAGCTCGACGATGGTGGGTGGTCTGCGCTGTGATGGTTAGGGTTTTAAGGGGGGCCAGCGTCAGTTTTTGTTAGACAAAGAGGGAGCGCGGAGAGCGAGAGGTGGAGGGGGTGTGGGGATTGTCAGCGCGAGGTGGCGGAGGCCTGGAGCGTCGGTGGCGCCCTCCGGTGGTGGCGCGACGAACGAGAGGGGGGCGACTGTCTGATAGGGAGACGGGTTTTTTTTCTTTGAATTGGGGCTGAGCGATTTAGGTTAGGAGAAAAGGAAGGCGGTATTTATAAATATTTATATTTAATTTAATATTATTAATTTCTCCATCAAAGTTGACTTTTCATTCATGCCCCAAATCGAGTCCAACGATCGTCATCCCTAGTGTAATACCCCATTCCGAACACAATGGGATATGTTTCGTAAACCAATTCGGCTGTTACGATCAGTTTTCATCAAATTCAAAGTATAAATCAATATATATTGAATCTAAACGTACATTTCAATTTACCGGGGCCACATACAGACTCTAAAAATTCCTGAAAAGTTATTTCTAGCTTCGTATTGATGATACGGTCCTAACAAAACAATTTCTTCAAATTTGAAGACCGTTTGCAAAATGGCTTGTTTTAAGGGCTATTTATATATTTTAAAATATATGTATAAATTCCACAGCGAAGTTTCTGAATTTTAAACTAGACATAACTCCCAACTTATAAAACGAAATCTCAGTTTCTTACATCCGTTAGAAAGATATATTAAACAGATTCAGATATTTCTAGTTTCGATGAAATCCGATTTATTTTGAATCCTGTACATTCATTTGAAATTTAAAATCGAATTTTCAAACTACCGCGCCATTTCATGCTCGTTATATAATTAAAATAATTTTATTCGTTTTAGCTTCGTCGAAAATAAATTTTTCGTCGTTATTATTTAAAATAATTCATTTTAAATATTCAAAATTCATTAAAATTGCCAAAATAAATTTTTTTAATTGGTTCTGATTTTCCGGGTTGTTACAATCTCCCCCACTTAAAATCTTTTCGTCCTCAAAAAGGAACAGAGCTGAAAGTTGTTTATATAATCAACTCAACTTTCATTCTTCAACTTTTCAGTTTCTAAGAATTTCTAATTTTTCAAAAATTTGGCTAACACCCTAAATTTTCGAAAAATTTCGCCATAACCTCCCTTGTACCGGGAGCATCGGGAAAATGCCCAAACCGCCACACAGGCCCTCTCATCTCAAAAAGAAAAAGAAAAAGCCAAGCGACTAGCCAATCGGCTAATAAAATCATCCAAATCCAAACAAAACAGCAAATGTGTACCTATTTGTCAGGCATACAATTTTATTCCTCTTCTATAGCCTCCTTGCAATGACCTGTTCAATATATATGCATGTACATGTATGCAATTTCAACAAAATTTCAATTCATTTCTAAATTTGATTCGATTTGGCTTAATGGTTCAAAATTTTAATTAATCAAACCAAATATCAAACAACATAATCAGCAATTAATTAGTGGATTATCGTTTCAATCACATAACTTTAATACATAGCCAAAAAATCATATTTTTGATGCCAAATCACAACAATAAGCCCTATCTAGTTTTGGTTCTCACACCGGTCAATTGGAA
The DNA here is from genome assembly GCA_030737875.1 of Allium sativum. NCBI lineage: Eukaryota > Viridiplantae > Streptophyta > Magnoliopsida > Asparagales > Amaryllidaceae > Allium > Allium sativum. The sequence continues at coordinate 559,097,718 of CM060921.1, forward strand.
ATATATGGATATCCCACTTTCGAAACTCGAATATAAATTCTGGTGATGCTGCAGCGATCATCAAAAACATCTCCGAGCGACTAGAGTGTGATTCTATATCTACCCAGTATATTCAAGGCTTTGTATACACGTTTGCAAGGCGTATATGCAAAATATTTATATACTAGATTGTCCAAAACAATTTAAATTAAATATTCAAATACATATAAAATGGTTTAAATCTTCAAAACGAAATTTGTTTTTAATTTTTATTTTAAAACAACACTCCTCACACTCGTTCTAGGATACTACTGATCCTATCTCTAACGAGTAATGCTCATTGGATATTGCTAATCCAATATCCGATGAATTCTTCTGTTTTGTTCTAATGTGTCTTGTTCTCGAGCTCCGTAAACCAAAGCTCTGATACCAAATATAAGAAACTGAACTTCCCCGTGAAGGAAAGCACGGATTTCTTTGAAGACAAGACGAATTTGAACACAAACAGAAGAAAATTTCATTGTTTATTACAACAATTCCATCAGAATACAAGCATATAACAGAGTATGAATAAATCATATACATTCGACAAATATCAGAGATTTAAATACATTACTGCAGCGGAAAAATAATACGAAACACAACTGAAACAGATACACGGATACAGAGCTTTCCGAATATTCCTTCAGCTATAAACCAGGATCCTGTGAATATATTATCTGCAAAACCCAATTACTAGCTGCCCGTGTGGAAAATAAGGGCACCCAGAGTTTAGGCTAAAACAATAAACTCCAGGTCAGTCATGTGACTGGTGTGAGAACTAAAACAGTTATTAATCTAATTTTAAAGTTAGGTAAATCAAGGGACCACGCTATATAACACGGAACGGGTTTCCTCCCAAGAATACCACTGCATAAAACAAACAACGCAATGCTAAATAAAGAACACTAAAGCTATTATAAGACCCAAGTCCCATCACACAATGCAACGCAAGCCGGAGGATAGGGTTTTACCTCATAATAGCCAAATAATGCTTGATACGCGAAATTTAATCTTTTATTATTACTATAAGTGAAGAAATCAACTTCGAATATAAATGTATCAATCATAGACGGCATGAATGCCCCATACCACTATGTCGCTATGTATAGGTATACAACTAAAACCGCAATGCCACGTATTGGAATTTGGATTTCCATCTATGAACCGAGGCAAGGGATCGTCCTCACCGCTTCGAGACTGTCTAGCCCGAGTCTCAGGCAAGCGCACAGACAAGCCTTGGACCATCAGGGTCGGTCCACACGGAGTGGATTAAAATGCCCAAACACTGCATTTCTCCGCTTTATGAGGCATAAATCTGGTCTATATAAAGACCATCCATTGGCTCCGTAGAGACCGAAATAACCGAGGCGCCTCGCAATCCAACAACCACATAAGTCAAACTCGTCAGGGCGTGTAAAACCACTGACGCCACTTCTAGCTAGAAGGAAACGCATGTCCTCCCTGAGGTCCTCTCCCGTTTTTGGTTCACACTGGGGTGTGAGGCTCGCGAATTAACGCTACACATAGCGGCGCTATATTAAAGCTATGCTTTGATCATCAACCACAAGACTTTGCTTTTCAACAAAAGCCATGATCACTGCATCTCAGCATGCCATACAGGCAATTCATGCTATGCAACTGATATCAATCACACAGAATGAAATCGAATGTCAGACACAAAGTCCATTTATAAGTTTGTTCTGGGTCTATACGAAACTGGAGGCACCTTATTCTTCCCCCATATGTCCAATATAGGGGAGAGGCCCTCACATATCCATCGATCTCGAAGTACGTCTAGACGATCACCACTTATTACCTCGTCTTGGGTGTACAACCCAATTAAGACATCAGTAATCATCCAAACGATGTGAAGACCTCTAGTCTTCAACCACCGTCTTCATCTTCGACTATTCGTCGTATCAGTTATTCAGAATGGGATAAACCCAGTCTTTCTGAATAACTCGCATATTTTATAAACAAGTGTTACACAAACACAACATACGACTCATTCCAATTCAGAATATTCTTTTATTCAAATACTCACATTATTAGGGAAAGGTTCCCTTTAATTTTATCAAAGATAAATTCTTTAAAATTCATTCTTTAATCTTCCTTTGAATATCATTTCAAACCATATTAAGGTTTTCCAAACTAGTCGGGATTAGCGAATCTTGCCGAAGTAATTATTTGTTTAATTTCCCAATCCCAACCTATTCATCCCATGGAGCAAAACTGGTAATACTCTATATCTAACACCACAGTGTTATCGGTAAAGATAACTACCATTTCACGTTCAAATATAATTAAAGATTTAACTATCGCTTGGATCAAAACTGGTGATACTCCATTCTCGGTCATTTCATGCTAATTAAAGATTCATTAAAACTCCACTTAGTTTTAATCTTCCCAAAAATCAATATTTATGATTATATAACTTTGGAAATCATATCCTGTCTTTAACTGGGTTAAAGAACCAATGTCATTTAAAACACGGTTCAAGATAAACCCAAAATCACATTCCATTCTATCAGTCTCTAACCGTAAATTAGCAAGAGAACAATTCTCTAAATATTAATCCCGACGGCCGAAACCAACATCAGATCAATACCTAGGAATCCATTCAACTTAGCTAACCTCCGGTTACATTGTAATTTTCTTAACTCCATTGGGTTTAAGAACAGTGTTAATGAAGACACCATTCACGACAAACCCAAATTCTCATTCCATTGTTAATCAGGTTAAAGAACAAGTGTTATTTAAAACACCGTTCACGATAAACCCAAAAATCAATTCTAGTTCAATTCCAATTAAATATTAATTAATTGGTATACTTCGTTAAATCTATATAAAAAGATTTAATCTTTTCTCAATTGGGTTTAAGAATAGTGTTAATGAAGACACCATTCACGACAAACCCAATATCCCATTTGATATTAAATACAAGGCTCTGAATAGAAAATATATCGGCTTATATTCAATATCAAATTCTGAAATCAACAAATATCGTATTGGAAATAACGATATAAATATATCTTTCAAATTCCCATAACCATATCTGTATAATCACGAAATCCAACATCGAAATATTCTGAAGATGATTTCTATTCATATCCATTCCAATCTATTCATTGAAAAATTCTGGTTATTTTTACAACCATTTCAAATCCAATTTATTTAATTAAAAAGATTGGATTATAATTCTAGTTCGTAACTAGTTCATTTCGATAAAAATATATTTTTATCTTTCAAATACGGAATTTTTCACCCCAATTCTTTCTAAATCATTTATTATGATTTTGTACAAATTATTAATATTTTTAATAATTTTATTAAGGCCATTACAGTCGATTTCCATAAACGGTCATCGAACTACACTTACAACGACCTTTTCCAAATTTGATTTGGACATAATTCCAAATCCAACCGTTAGATTTAAAATTTCTAATATTCGTTGGAAAGCTCTTTTCAATACGAACCCAACGGTCCCAGTTTCAGGAGAATCCGACGGTCGGATCTCCCGTAACGTCTATTCGAAGTCAATGGTCGAAATTCGCGAACTGCCGCGGCGTGGCGCGTTCTATTCAGGCCATTAATATATATATTACATATTAATGGCCTGAATTCAAAACGTATTTTATTAATCATTTTAAATTCATTAAAAAAAAACGATTTCAACTTCATATTCAATTTTGAATCAAAATTGAATATTCCATATCATCAATATATAAATGATAATATTTTCAAGACATTAGATTTTGAAATCATTTTTTTTCGATATTCATTATAAAAATGAATAAAATCGATATAAATATCGTTCACGTCAAAATGGCGTTAACCTAATCAACATGGCTTTATATATTTTAATATATTTGTGTCCATCCCAAATTGGACATCAAAATCAGATTTTGATCTTTTACTGAATATTATTTTAAAATAATCCTTCTTTTAAAATATTCGTTATTTTAAAATATTCCTTCTTTTAAAATATTCATACTTTCTAAACTGGAATCAGACACAGCAAATTACCATATAATGTTGATTATATGGATTCCATACACATAGGTATACAACAATAATCAAACACAGTCAACCATCATCTATAGTGCATTCTACACTACATAAGCATTAAATATAAATATTCAACGCTTACGACAGCCTGTCAACCAATCGATCGACATATCGCTAATTATGGGACTAGTGTATGTCATATGTCATCCCAGTACCCGTGTAGGGTTCCAAACAACACATACTGAATAATATTTGTGCAGTTGGGCGACGTGTAAAATTTATCGTCCCAATCTATATCAGTCAAATCAGTGTACATAAACAAATATTCTGATTTGTAAATGAATATTTATTTTATTCATATGTACGTTAAAAATTATATTTCATTCACACAATAAAAATGATATTTTTGTTGTTCTAACATATTTTAGAAAATTTTGACGGCATAACGGCACGATACAAGAAACGGGATAAGGCCTTATCCCCAGTCTAATAATGGCCTGCGCCATACACATACCAATCTAATCAATTTCATTTCATTTCCCAAACCAAATTCAACCAAACAATCCAATCGACCAAACTAAACAATCACACAAGTCGTCCATGGTCTGTGGACGATGGGGAATAGTTCATATATGCAGTTATAAAATAAATAACTGTATAGAAATTTCAGTTAGGAGTTCTCACCTTTGGGATCCACTCCGCCATTATATATTTCTGAACGGTTTGAATTTGCCCAAAATTCCAACGCAGTCTTTTCCACATTGTTCATAGTAAAAATCACATTTTAATTATGATGTTTATACATTAAAAATCATATTTTTAATCAACGATATTTATATTTTAAAAAATCACTTTTTCATCTAGCCATCATGTATATAAAAATCGAATTTTTATTTCGCTACAACATATATAAAAATCATATTTTTATATATGCTACTTCATTATAAAAATCTTATCTTCTGAAATATAGAAATCACATCTTTTTAAATATAAAAATGGAGTCTTTTTATATATTAAAACTCGAATCTTTATTATGTTAAAAATCGAATCTTTATTATGTTAAAATCGAATCTATATTTCAAATCATTCATATGAAAAAATCAAAACTTTTCTCTAGTTATTCATATAGATAAAAATCCAACTTTTATCTTACTAAAAATCAAATCTTCTTGATTATAAAAATCAAAACTTGATCTAAAAGTCCTAGCCTTTCATACGTAAAAGTCCTAGCTTTTCCTTTTTAAAAATTCTAGTTTTTCTATGTAAAAACCCCAGTTTTTATTTTTATAAAATAAAGAATGCCATATTTATTTATAAATAAACTGAGAATTAAACACAGCATTATTTTTACAAAAACTGATTTGAATAAATAAAAAAATAGAGTTTAAAAGCAATACAACTCACGGTTTTTAACTTCAAGGAGGAGGAGGTGGTCTTGGCCTCGGTGCCGCTTGGTGGAGGGTCAGAGGAGAGCTCAACGGTGGTGGGTGGTCTGCGCGGTGATGGTTAGGGTTTTAAGGGGGGCAGCGTCAGTTTTTGTTAGACGAAGAGGGAGCGCAGAGAGCGAGAGGCGGAGGGGGTGCGGGGATTGTCAGCGCGAGGTGGAGGAGGCCCGGAGCGACGGTGGCGCCCACCGGTGGTGGCGCGACGAATGAGAGGGGGGGCGACTGTCTGATAGGGTGACAGGTTTTTTTCTTTAAATTTGGGATGAGCGATTTAGGTTAGGAGAAAAAGGAAGGGGGTGTATTTATAAATAATTATTTTAATTTAATATTATTAATTTCTCCATTAAAGTTGACTTTTCATTCATGCCCCAAATCGAGTCCAACGACCGTCATCCCTAGCGTAATACCCTCATTCCGAACACAATGGGATATGTTTCGTAACCCAATTCGGCTGTTACGATCAGTTTTCATCAAATTCAAAGTATAAATAAGTATATATTGAATTTGAACGTACATTTTAATTTACCAGGGCCACATACAGACTCTAAAAATTCCTGAAAAATTATTTCTAGCTTCGTATTGACGATACAGTCCTAAAAAAAACTAATTTCGTCAAATTTGAAGACCATTTGCAAAATGGCTAGTTTTAAGGGCAATTTATATATTTTAAAATATATATAAATTCCACAGCGACTTTTCAGAATTTTAAACTGGACGTAACTCTCAACTTATAAAACGAAATCTCAGTTTCTTACATCCGTTAGAAAGATATAGTTAAACATATTCAGATATTTCTTGTTTCTATGAAATCCGATTTATTTTGAATCCTGTACATTCGTTTGAAATTTGAAATCAACTTTTCAAACTGCCGCGCCATTTCATGCTCGTTATATAACTAAAATAAATTTATTCGTTTTAACTTCGTCGAAAATAAAATTTTCGTTGTTATTATTTAAAATAATTCATTTTAAATATTCAAAATTCATTAAAATTGCCAAAATAAAAATTTTATATTGGTTCTGATTTTCCGGGTTGTTGCAACCCGCTAAGGTAAACCAATGAGATGGTCGTAACCTTCATAGTCATAAGGAACTAGATTCGTCGAATCACCTATGTCATCCTACAGCCTTCTGACTGCTCGCTATCGTTGCAATCAAGGTATACTCACCAGGTAGTAACATGCACACCCAACCTATGCGAGCACGACCTAAACGTTGCCACCGCACAGAGGACTACCAGGAGTACCCTCCATGTCCGAGGAAGCCACATGCCTCCCCTTCCAGTCCTTCGGAGCCAGCAGAACATCATCAGAACAACAGGCAGAACATGAAGAATAATCAGATGGACGTGCGCTCCCCTCGTGTCTCATGACACCACGATGATCTACCCCGTTGGGTTCTTCACTTTCAGACGTACGGACTGATCCAAGCGCCTCATGTTAACGTGTTATTAGGCCCTATGTCCAAACGTTTAATTACGCGCTTGTTCTACCTCATTAGATTTCCAGTTAACTTGATTACTTCAAATCATATTAACGTCTTGTTCAGGTTACCAAGTTCTTCTTGCTTATTAATTTCAGTTATATAACTTACCTCATTTAAGTTCATTAATAAGCCTTCAACATGTTATTCTTATCAGAAGATTTCAGATTCTCAGGTTTTCAGATAACATGTTCCTCTTATCAGCAGGATTCAGATGCTCAGGTTTACAGATTACTTAATTTATAATTAAGTACGAGTTATTGCATTTCATAAGTTTTCCCTTCTATCCTCTACTTATTACAAACAACAGGTTTCAGGTTTCCAGATTTACAAATTACTTAATTTATAATTAAGTACAACTTGTCTCATTACATAAGTTATCTCATTTTCTCTACCATTTATTATAGCTAAGTTATAATTTCCACTTGTTCCTAGGACAAGCCTACCTATTATCTTTCCTTTTCCCCTTCAAGTTTATTCATAATAGGTTATTATCATTCACCGTTCATTCCAATTCTCTTACTGTTGTAGGATTCACTCATTTCCATTAATTACAATTAATTCCATTCATTTCTATCATGTTATATACATATATTCATATATATGTTTATGCACCCAACCTCTCACATAAAGCCGACCACTTGTGGATGTTGGATTTATCGGGCTGTTTCGGGCAGGCTTCTACCACAAGTTGGACTTAACCTCATGTCTTAGAACTGTTATATGTATGTTTACAGACCAGACCCCTCAGATTAAATTAACCACTTGTGGATGCTGGATTTGCCGAGCGGTTTCGGGCAGACTTCTACCATAAGTTGAATTTAACCTCGTGTCTAAGTGCGGTTACAATTTTCTATTTACTGTAAATTTAGGCATATTCATTCATCTAAATTTTACTGTAATTCTTATTTACAATTTTTTGGCATAATAATATTCTTAAACAAATATTCATGTTCATTGTAAACTTCATAATTACAACACTCACAAAAATTCCCAATTAAGATATGCGATTAATGGAAATAGGAGTTATACAACAGAAATGTTCTCAGCAGATTTTATTTCAATTACCACAATTATTCCCAATTTCATTGTAACTTAACTTACAATATCCAATTAACAGGTTATTAGAATAAGTTTATATCCAACAATAATCCTTTCCACATATTCTAATAGGTTTATTCATTTCATCGGATTTATACATTTCAAAAGATTTTACATTTCAACAGATTTATACATTTCAGCAGGTTTACATTTCAGCAGATTTATACATATTAACGGGGAATGTCAAACGATAGATATACCATTATCAAAAAGTATAACTTAAATCCACTCACCTAATAGCTTTCTAATTCATGAATCTAGTACAGACCTAACATTTCATGGTTCCCCTAACTGAATCTAGAACCTAAATAACCATGGATTCACAATTCTCAAACTAAAAGAAAAGGGAAGAAAGAAGAGAAATTTAAATTGACCAGATCCAAGAATTTACCTCATTTCGATTAGGATTCTAAACACCCATTTGCAGATACACATTCTTTTCCTCCAGATCTTGAATCAGAATTTCCTTAGACTAATAATTCTATTTTCTGAAGAGATTTGAGGAGGAAGAAGAATGGCAGATTCTAGACATCCTCTCAAAAAATATGAGATTTAGGCTAGGCTCTGCTAGTCTATTTATATGTGTTCAAGAAAGTGGATATGATCTTGTACACGCAGCACTGAGTCAGCAATGAATGTGGTTTGAAAAACAGTCCAAATTCACTAAGTGAACCTACCCAGATCAGGGGTGGGTCGACCTACCTACCCCTCGGGTCGACCCCAGGGTCGACCCAGGCCCCCTTGGGTCAACCCAGGTAGGTGTGGGTCAACCCTTTTGGGACCAGCAAGCCGTTTTGGGTACTTTCTTGTTTTACTTCCTGTAATTGATCAAATATTATATTTACATATAAACCCTTTATATGTATACAAGCCTTCTAATGCCCATTTTACATGTATATATATGCACAACTTTTTATTTCATTTTCAAAATTCAAATAGTGCTTATGTTGTCATTAAATTCTTACCAATTTTCAATGATTGTAGGTTTATTTTAAACTTCTCTCTTGTATATACATACATATATATATATATATATATATTTGCACACATATATATGTGTATGCTTACATATGCATGTATACATATATTTTTGTTCTTCCTTGTATGTATAATTTTCTTTATATGTGCATATATACCTTTTTTTTTCTTAGAACATGTATTATTTTAGCCGTCCTCTAAAATAAAACTATGGCACCCACGGGAATCGAACTTGCGTCGCTCTCTTGAAAGTCACATACTCTAACCAATTGGACTACATAGGGTTTTGTTAACAAGACTAAAAACAGTGGTGGTCGTTGTTCTTTTTCTTATACCTTCTTTTCATGTTTGTTGCAATATTTCATTTAAAGGTATCTCTTTCATCTTAAACCTGTTTTCTGCAATCCATATGTCTAAATTGACCAAAAAATCGCCATGGACGCAATGACGCTAATCCCATGACCAAATTCTAGAAGCTCTTCAAATTTTATTTTATTTTACTTAATTAAAAATGTGGGTTGTTACAATAACCTAACTTGTTTATAAAATAACACAGATTGTTTGTTTGCTGCTTTTTCGTCTTTCTGTCCACTTGTTAATATTATCATGGATTTGCAAAAAGTAATGTCATTCATATGAAGAATAATTATGTCAGCTCATGTTATTTATTGTGCGCACTTGCAAAGAAAGGAAATATTAATTGAAAATGTTGGGAAAAATAATAATTATATCATTTCGTTTGGACCGTTTTTGCTAACTTATCTCGCTTTTAGACCTATTTGTAAACTAATTAAAAATATATATCGGCTTTGACCACATCAATGCCAAGTAGGTAAAACACTGCATGTGATATTCGCAAAACACTATGAGTGGCATTTCGATGTCGTCTTCGGCATTTTATACTTTAATTATAGCCAACACCAAGTCAACGTCAAGTGGCCAACTATGTTTTGGTTTAAAAACACATAGACGCCTTTTTGAAAATCGTCTAGTATTAATTTTCCAGATGTCGCCTTCGTATGCCTTTATAAAATAGCATCCACTCGACCCTCGTATCTGTTTTAAAAAATCAAAACAAAAAAGCTAAAAACTGTAACCATTTTTCTCTTTCATAGATATATTTCTTTTTTGATATAAATTGTCTAATTTTAGTAGATTTGCTTCACAATCTAAGGTAATTTTCTGTAAATAAAGTTGATTTCCTTTTGCTTATGTTTGTTGTTAAAAGTTATTATTTTTGAATGGGCTTGTCCTCAACAATGTCCTCCCAACCTTTTTCTCCTCTGCCAAAAACTATCCTCCCCTCGTCCTCCTAGTCGCCTACTTCGAACCCCTCCCATCATCTCACATCCATTAACACCACTCATCCCTTGTAAGATCCTCCTCCTAAACCTCCGTCCCCTAAACCTCCGCCTCAAACCTTTCCCTCCTCAACTCCAACTTTTACCCCTTCCGCATCAGTCAACGCAACTCGGAGATGGACTTCTCTTTTCAAAAATAAGCCCAAGAATGCAGGGATCTTCGTTCCTCCTTCGATCCAACTGAAGCACTCTGGAAAAACGCTTCTCCCCGATGAATCTATTTATCAAGCAGGGCGTGATGAATGGCAGAATTACATTGTTGGGTTCTTCCTAGACTCCCCGTTATCCTTTACTGCAGTAACTTCTCATCTGAAGAAGTATTGGAAACCATCTGGAGGCATTACGATCAAATCGATGGGTAATATCTTCTTTTTCCTACTTGCTGACCCTGATGATAAAAGAAGAATACTCAATTCAGATCCAGTTATAATTAGAAGCAAAGTCTTTATATTAAAACCATGGGATTGCAGTGTGAGTAGTAGATGTATACGAAGTGTTTCAGTTTGGGTTAAGCTATCTAACATTCCGCTATATGCATGGACTAAAATTGGTATAAGTTGGCTAGCTTCAAATATAGGAAAATTCTTGTTTATGGATGCGGCGACTGAGACGTTAGACATGCTATCTTATGCTAAGTGCATGATCGAAGTTACCCCAGAAAGTATTTTGCCTACTGAATTTCCTGTTGGACTACCAGATGGTACTGAATAATATGTTTTCATTGAATATGTTTAGCAACTAGATATCTGTAGTGAGTGAGAAAGTTTTTGAATAGAATGTAACAATGTTTGAGACAGAGGATAAAATGAACTTTGATTATTATTTCAAATTGAATAATGAATGTACATAGAGCTATTTAATATATAGCTGACTATTGGGCCATAAAAGAAATAAAGAGTAAAAAATAAAAAGAAAACAAAATGAGCCCAGCCCAACTATCAGCCCATTTACAATATAATATATCGCTTGATGTAATACGCAGCCGTCATTCTCTTTTACTCCCCCACAAAATTTAGGGTTCCTGAACCCCTAATTTTGCCATGCCGAGCGATGAAAATCAACGGGCAGGAGCGGCGCTTCATCTTTTTCTTCCTTTAACATACTTTTCTAGTTTAGATCTGTTCTTATTGAAGCTATCTGATGGCATGCTTGATTTTAATAGCAGATTTGATGAATTGCTGTCTTTGGGTTTTGGATTCCGAGATCTGTGTGAATTTCTCTTGGCAGCAGCGATGCTTGAGTTGATTTCGTCTCCAGTCCTGTCCTTTGGTGAGCTTGCTTGATTGGTGACGTTGAACTCCTCTCTGAATCTGGTATAATTCTTCAATGATATAGCTTTAGTTAACATATCGGCTCGCTGATAAAATCCAGGTATATGATTAACTTGTAAATCTCCTTTTTGAACAGCTTCTCTGACAAAATGAATATCTATCTCGATATGTTTTGATCTAGCGTGTTGAATAGGATTTTCTGTCATATACACAGCACTTCTATTATCACACCATAGAACTAGTTTTACTGTAGATTTTAATTTGAGTTCTGACATTAGTGATAGTAGCCATTTAATTTCAGCTGTAGCATTGGCTATACTCCTGTATTCCGCCTCTGTGCTAGATCTTGAGATTGCAGGTTGTTTCTTTGAACACCAGGATATTAAGCTTTGACAAAAATATATGCAGTAACCACTGGTTGATCTACGATCATCAGGATCTGAAGCCCAGTCAGCATCTGCATATCTGGTTATGTGTAAATGTTGACTGCTTTTTAGTCTTAGTCCATAGTTAATAGTTCCCTTTAAGTAGCATAGAACTCTTTTGATTGCCTTCCAGTGTATGTCTGTTGGATTCTGCATAAATTGAGATAGTTTATTCACACTGTATGATATGTCAGGACGTGTTATTGTTGCATATTGAAGTGCACCAATAATACTCCTGTATTCAGTCACATTTGAAATGGCCTCTCCCCCATACTTAGAATAATTTTGACTACTTACCATAGGAGTAGGTTGGGGTTTGGCATCTACCATTTTTGTTTTGACAAGCAACTCAGTTATGTATTTTCTTTGACATAGAATTATTTCTGATTCAGTCCTGGATACTTCTATTCCCAGAAAATAGTTTAATTCTCCTAAATTTTTAATTGAGAATTGTTGATCTAGGTACTGAGTTAGCTTGTCAATATCATCTGAATTATTTCCAGTTATAATAAGGTCATCCACATATATTAGTATGTAAATAGTTGTGGAGCTATTTATTTTTGTGAATAATGAGCAGTCTGATTTGGTAGACTGATACCCTAGTTTAGTTAGAGTGTTTTTTAGTCTATCAAACCAGACTCGAGGAGCCTGTTTAAGGCCATAAATAGCTTTATTCATTTTACATGCTAGATTTTGATTAACATTGTAACCTTGTGGTTGCCTCATATATATCTCTTCTTCAAGAACACCATTTAAGAAAGCATTGTTAACATCTAAATGTTTAACATGCCACTTTTTACATAAAGCAATAGTAAGTATGTGTCTAATGGTGGTGGTTTTTACGACAGGTGAGAAAGTTTGATTGAAATCAAACCCATATTCCTGTGTAAAACCTTTTGCAACTAACCTGGCTTTGTACTTATTTATTGACTCATCTGGGTTTCTTTTTAGTTTGTATGTCCATCTGCACCCAACAATATTTTTATTGGCAGGTGGACATACAAGCTCCCAAGTTTTATTTCTGATGAGTGCATCATATTCCTCATCCATGGCTTTCTTCCAGTTTTTGTTTTTGATAGCCTGTTCAAAAGAATCAGGTTCACAATTACTGGATGAAGCTACATATGCCTTTGGTTTGAAAATACCACTTTTTGCCCTTGTAGTCATATGGTGACCAGTCTGAATTTGCTGTTCAGGTGATGGTGAGTTGTTGTCATTGTCTGAATATGATGAGTATTCTGATCTTGTGTTTTGTGGACCTGTGTTTTCTTCTAACTCTTGATTTTCTAAATTTTCAGGATTGTGCATGGCAAGGCTGGGTTGTAGTGATTCACCACCTTCTTCAGAATGAGTTTGTGATGTTTTACTGGACTCAGCAGCCTCACTTTCATCGTTATTGTCCCAATTTTCAGAATAAATTGGGATCTCAGGTATTGAATCACCTGGATTTCTTACCTTACTTGTGGTTGACACAGCTTTACTACTAAAAGGAAACACTGTTTCATCAAATACAACATGTCTGCTTATGTATATTTTACCAGTTTCATCCAGACACTTGTATCCCTTTTGTCTAGTGGTATATCCCAAGAAGGTACATGGTTTTGATCTGAAATCTAACTTGTTAGAGTTGTAAGGCCTTAAGAAAGGAAAACACAAACATCCAAAGGTTTTAAGCTGTTATAATCTGGTTTTATACCATATAGTTTTCTATTGGTGTTATGTTCTTCAGTACTTTTGTAGGTTGCCTATTAATTAAGTAGACAGCTGTACTAAAGGCCTCTGGCCAAAACTTTAGGGGTAATTTAGCTTGTGCCAATAGAGTTAAACCAGACTCAACAATGTGTCTGTGTTTATGTTCAACTAGCCCATTTTGTTGAGAAGTGTATGGACAAGTTATTCTATGAACAATACCTTTCTTAGTAAAATATTGATTTAAACTCTTGAATTCACTTCCACCATCCAACTGAATTATTTTAACTAGAGTATTGAATTGTCTTTCAGCCATAGAGATGAAATTAGTGACAACATTAATAGTTTCAGATTTAGCTTTCAGAAGATAAATCCAAGTGTGTCTAGAAAAAGCATCCACAAAAGCAATATAGTACTTAAATCCAAAATCTGAATTTATAGGAGCAGGACCCCATAAGTCAGTTGCAATTAATTGCATTGGTTCAGTATACACAGTTTCAGAGTCCACAAATGGTAATCTATGACTTTTACCTACTTGGCAATACTCACAGATATATGGTAAAGAGATATTATCATACTGAATATTGTTTTCATTTAATATTTTCATAACAATCTTAGCACTTGGGTGTCCAAGTTTATAGTGCCAAAGATCAAAAACTTTTTTGCTGCTCTCAGCCTTGTCAAGAAAATTCAGATTACAACATTTTTCTCTTTTTATCACACTGTTATTTTTAACAGTGTTGAACTTGTAAAGTCCTCCTGCCATGTTACCATATAAAATGGGTTCTCTAGTTAGAATGTCCCTAACTAGGCAATATTTAGGGTAAAATTCAAAAAAGACATTATTGTCAAAAGCAAACTGAGAAACACTTATTAGATTTTTCTTGATCTTTGGGACTCTTAAGAGATTGTGAAGATATAACTGTCTTTTACCACTTAACTAGCATTGCCAATGTGAGTAATATTAATACTTTTACCATTGCCTAATAAAATAGAGTGATTACCTTTGTAGTCTCTATATCCCAGATTTAAATTGTCAAGATTGTTTGTAATATGGTGGGTAGCTCCAGAATCTGGGCACCAGCTATCATCCTGAATAGTTTCAAGTTTTGCTGTGTCATTCTGATTTCCATTTTTGCTGGAATTATCTTGACTGCTGGTTTCAGATTGAGATAGAGTCATGTTCACACTAGGGTTCCCATTATTTCTCTGATTCTGGTTAGAAGTGTAATTAGTATTAAATCTGAAGTAGCAGTTCAAGGCTGTGTGACCCAACTTTTCGCAAATCTGACACTTTGGCCTATTTGTATTAGTCCATTTGCCTCTGCCACGTCCTCTCCTTGCACTACCACCTCTAGGGTAAGGCTGATCATTCCTGTTGTTATTGCTGTTTTGATTTTTACCTTTGAATCCAGTAGTAAAATTCACAACATAGTCTAATTCCTGAGGTTTCTTGGCATTTATTCGTGCCTCATGAGAGAGTAAGATAGAGTGTACTTCATCAATAGCAGGAACTACCTTTTGAGAGGTTATGACAGCAACAACTGCTTCATAATCGTTATTAAGACCATTAACTAAGTATAAAACTTGATCACTATTGGATACCCTGTTTCCAGTGGCATTCAGTAAATCACATAGTCTTTTAACTTTGGCAATATACTCTCTCATGGACAAATTCTCCATTTTAACACTTTGCAATTGGTTCTTGTAGTGAAGGACTTTTGCAGAGCATTGATTATTGAATTCTTTTTCTACTATAGTCCAAATATCATATGAAGAGGTACATCCTATGACTTGTGGTAACAAACTTGCACTTATAAATGACAACAACCAAGAACTGGTAAGTCTGTCTTGTCTGTGATACTGAACATATTTTTCATTAGCAATTGTCCTGTTGCTTGCATATGTAATGTACTTGGCTGGGATATCAACAGTGCCAAGTATATATCCTTCAAGGCCGTATCCTTGAATGGCTGTCTCGACTTGCAATTTCCAGAGAAGATAATTGTCTTCTTCAAGATGTATTGTGATTAATTGACTCTTTAGACTAATGACTGTCTTTGTTGTTGGATTTGCAGGTTCAACTTCAGTTGAAACGTTTTGGCTATTGCCTGATGTCGAAGAGGATGTTGGATTAACCATGATAGAAGGCAAATGATGACAGTGTTATCAAGAACTCAGAACAAAAGAATGCCACTATCAATCAAGATCTTGAGGAATTCTTGAACAGGTAAGTAGCAGCCAGAGATGTCTGGTGTTGAATTAAGTAGATCAGAGAATACTTATTCTGAAGATTTCTCTCGGCACGGCTTCTTACTTGTCTTGATGATTTTCTTGAATCTTGGTTGATTTCCTGGTAATCTTTGTTACTGAAAAAAGGAGATTGATTGTATTTGTTCAGATGCAGCCTGTAGCTTCTTGTTTCAGGCGAGGTACTGAATCAAATATGATGTATCTCCTCTCAAATGATGAGGAATCTCCTCTGATGAGCCATATCCATATGATGATGATATAATCTGATGGATATGAAGAATAATAAACTCAGTTTCAGGATCTTGTTGTGCCGTGAGGCAATTTTATGCTCTGATACCAAGAAAGTTTTTGAATAGAATGTAACAATGTTTGAGACAGAGGATAAAATGAACTTTGATTATTATTTCAGATTGAATAATGAATGTACATAGAGCTATTTAATATATAGCTGACTATTGGGCCATAAAAGAAATAAAGAGTAAAAAATAAAAAGAAAACAAAATGAGCCCAGCCCAACTATCAACCCATTTACAATATAATATATCGCTTGATGTAATACGCAGCCGTCATTCTCTTTTAGAGTGTAAAGTCTTTGGGCATAATAACTACAACTGTCTTGTTTCCAAATGTAATGATAAATCTGTGGTGAATGATAATAGAAAGAAGAGAGAAACAGAGAATAGAGGACTAAGAACTGAAGATAAAAATGTAGCAGCTGGAATGGGTGATGGTAGAACAGAAGCATTGAAGAGGAATGCCAAGATTAACTCAGTAAGTAGCAGCTATAAAAGTAGAGGTAACACAGTACATAATCAACAGTATTGGAAGAAAGTGGGTGGTGTTACTTCTAAACCCATTACTGGTGAAGGCTCAACCATTAACACAACCAACAGGTTTGAAGTCTTGGATGTTACTTGTGAAGATGAGGGGATAAATGATGGTGTACAATACTTTGAGGAAGGTGAACTGAATGTTAAAACAATTAATGCTACTATGAACACAAATGAAGATTCTGGAAAGCATGAAAACAGTAAAGCCTCGACCAAAGAGAATGATGTTGTCTGCGTACAGCAGAATGTAGTGGAAACAGATGAAGCTGCTGCGGCCTTAAATGTTGAAACTGATGAGTTATGTAACGATAGTGTCATGCGAACTATCGTTGATGATATCGCTGAATTTGAGCGAACAATGGAAGCTGGAGGTTTTGATGTGTCTATTCCACTAACTGCAATGAAATTCGAGTGAACATGAAATCCGAGTGAGCAATGAGTATGGATTTAAAGATGGTTTCTTACAAGGAACCTCTCCTCTTCACAAGTAGCAGCACAGTCAGAGCCTCACACGGCAGCATGAAGGAAGCACAGTTAGAACTCAGTATGCCGCTGCTACAATTGAGAGCAATTTTGCAGGTACTCTTGATAGTTTCCTGCGTGATAATTTTGACATTCCCACTGTGCCAAGTGAAGTAAGGTTGAAGAAACTAAAATAAAGGAGAAAAAGAAGATAAACATTGAGAGAACGTTTCAGGATACAATAGAAAAGCTCGGGGCTGAAATTGAAAGTGGTGAGTTTGATTCTTTTATATGCAATGAAAAGAGAAATCTCATTGAGCTAATGGCCAAGAACCATGCAGCTCTTCAGAGTAGGAAAGAAGCAAATGACTATGCTAAGAAGTATCCTTATGCTAATATTCCTCCGCCTCCTGGGTATAAACCAAGACCACCTGATGTCATTGATACAAACACAAAGGACTCCACTACTATAGCTAGTTATAGTGCGGAGAGATCGGAGAGATCGCCGCAAACTCGGAGTATGACAAGATCAAAGGGGAATACCCCATTTGATAATGGTTAGATGACGTGAAGACCCCTCAGTGCTCCTTTGGAACTATGGAATTATAAATGAAATGTTCTGATGTATTTGCATGTGTTAAGACAATATTTTGTGGTTTCTCCTTTGTGAGAGCATGTACTTTTGTAGTTGATATACACTTTGTATATCACTTTTTATTTTTTAATAATAAAGTGTTACGGATCACTATAAAAACCGGTCAGCCTTGCCAAAAAAAAAGTTATTAATTTTTTTAGTTGTAATGAATAATTAAAGAATTGATTCTGAAACTTTTTGTGAAATATCCTGGAAATTTGAAGTTTGATTATAGCGTTAATGATGTTTAATTTATACCAAAGCTCATTTATCATAATATTTCCAGCATTACAACATCGTACCCGAAACTCAAATGAACATTTGAGGCGGTTGAGCATAGCTTAGGTAAATAAGTCTGCGTTGATTCCAAATTAACTGGTTGTTTACCCTTTATATAGATGGTGATAACGAAAAAAACACGTCAATAGAAAAAGGCTTTATGTAGATAGATCAATGAAGCAAAGCAAAGATTAGCTATTGGAAAACATCACTCACTGAAATAGTGTTACTGTGGAGTTATATGTAATGTGATCATATATAGAAACAAAAAGAATATAACTTGTGGGTTTTATGGATATCCATGTCAGGTGTGGCATTTGATGATGCCTAAAATATAAACTATCAAAAGTTATGTCAGTTATAGATAAGATGCAAGCTAAAGTTTTATGGTTGAAAAAAAAAGTAAGATTTGATTACTGAAAGGCAATCCTTAGTTATAGCAGAAAATTTCTTTAGAAGCACTGCTTGATCATGCTGTTAGGTAAATTAATGAGTAATTTATATTGCTTTTGTTATTGGAATCTATTGTTTATTTAGTGGTGGTATCGTGTTGTTTGTTATTATAGTAAAAGCTTGATTGGTTCGTATTCAGCCGTCGAACGTTTACTATGTTTTTTGTGTAGTGGTGAATTTGTTTTGTGAATCGCTGATGTTTTAATGGTGAATTTGTTTTGTTAATCATCAGTGTTATGAGAATACGAAACCATATATTTTATTTTGAATTTATATTCGTACGGTATGGTATCAAATTTGAACGTTATAAAATGCAACATGATTAACTAGCAGTACAAAACATAACGTACTCTCTCTCATATGATATATTTTAGATGTTTGTGGCTGCGTTGGGCAAAAATTACAACTATTAGATGGTTTGATTTCGTTTTGCATTGCATATTGCTATGAAATAAAGCTAGAAATGAAAATGAAAATTTTATATTTACTTCAACATAATGGATATTATATATAAGAAAAATTACCAAATATGTGTTATCTCTCTGACTCATATGTGTGAAACAATTATGTTTTGAATATGTATAGCTAAAACGTACATTTCATGAAGAGTATATCCGGAAAACATATGGTAGTACCCGTAGTTCACTTCATTCATAGGAAGATTGAGACATAATTCCTTGAGAACGTTTTATGGTCTCCACCATTCTAGAATAATCTTTAATACCATAGTTAGTTACAAGCGTGGTTATGTGTTGATCTACTGTCAACGTTCTTGTTTTCCCAACAATCAGCTCTATGGATTAGATATGGTAGAAAACATTAATTTGGCATCATCATGGTCAACTAATTTTACTTCTTTAGATTCAGAGTCGTTTTACCCATTGCAAACAAAATCAATATCGAACTCTCCGATTTTTTAAATTGTTCTAACATATGGCCTTTATGAATTTTTGCCGATTTGTGAGAATTACTGACGTACTTTCAACATAAAGGGGAGTTGTGTTTAAATGATTTCAAAACAACCAACATCCTTGTTTTGGTTTGCTTCAAGTTGCTTTTACGTTTTTTTGAAGCCACTTGCTTCGAAAAATGTTTTTACAACTTGATTTTACTTCAAAGCTGTTAGTTTCGAATCCTCTTTTGGTTCGCTTCGAAGTAGTCGTTTTGAACCGCTTTTGAATTGTTTCAGACGGTTTGTGTTGCTGTTTCAAAACTCCTATATTTTCCGACTCAAAGCCCAGGTGTGAAGCCAAGCATTTTGCTTCAAAGCCATAGGGTGCAGAGCCGAGCATTGTTTTTCTTCGAACAACCAAATAGGTATGAAGACAATATTTTGAATGTTTTTGTTTCAAACTTATAAATCCATGTAATTCTTTTATTTTGAACTATTTTGAACTACTTCAAATCCAAGCTTTTTAACGAATAGTTTTCCGTCATTTCGAATAATTTTGAATGAGTTCGAAGGCAAAGCTTAAGATGTGTGTTTGAATGATTTGGCTTTGATGCCACACGTTTTGAAGTATGATTACTTCTAAATTTTAGAATATCATCAAGAATGATTTCAAAGCATACGTGTGGCATAATTGGACTATTTAGTAATATATATTGATTTTTCTTGTTTTAAAGATGATATTCAAAGGATTGAACTATAAAAGGCGTACGTTCTCAAGGAAATATTTGTAAATTATTTAGCATAATACTGTTTTGAATTGATAATCCCTTCACCGTTAGATTGGTGGAAAGAAAAAATTATGACTTAGAAGATTGAAAAACCAGATGGGATTGGAGTCGCGTAGCGCTTTGTACTTCAGTTATCGTCTTCAGGTGAATTTGTCCTATATCTTAATGTGTTGGGTAAGGTTATGGTAAGACCAAAAGTATGGTACATATAGAAAAGGATGTAATAAGAGAAGTTACAAGCAGGTCTGCAAAATCAGTAGATTCGTGGTTAGCCTAGAAAAAAAAAAGAGAGATAAGTAGTCAGGAAAGAGGTAAACTTTGATAGACTGTTATATTTGGTTCTAACAGTCCGTTAGATAATTTGATAAATCTGGTAGGCCCAAGTCAGCCATTTGATGTAAGATAGGTAGGCAAAGTTGACCGATATCAAGCACATATGGATATTCAAGAGTAGAAACATTGACAGAGATTACTCAGGAGACAGTTAGTCAGAGTTAGGCAGATAGTCATGATAAAACATAAGATGACCAATCAAGATTAGGTTGAGATAAATAGTCAGAATTACCCTTGAGACAAATATTAAATACGTGCATGCATATGACTATACATTATTGAATAATGTGTGTTATGTTATTTAACCATTGTTATATTGACCACACTACACTGTCGACATTCCAGGCAATGTAAGATGACCTTTTAGAAAGGAAAGGACTAAAACTACACAGAACCTATCATATATATCACAACATATGGAATAAAGTATAACAATAAAACTGTAATGGCCCGAGTAATTTTCAACCTCGAAAATCGACATAAATACATTCACTATATAACATACCGACCTTCAAGCACCAAAAATATCCCGATCATTAATAGAAAGAAGTTAGAGGGTGGGAAATAGAAAGAAAGAAAATTAGAATAGAAGAAGTACAACATGAATACAACAGAATTAAAGCAACACGAATATCACAGCGGAATGAATAAAATAAATTATACAACATAAATTTGAAATACAAATATGTATTGTATATACGTACCATCATCAAAGTACAACAAATCACATCGGAAATAAACAGTAGCTATCTAATGCTGCAGCCTCCTGCTCCAAGCTCCTCCAAGTGTGTTTGTAAAATTCCATCTACTTGATTGCCCGAACAAATTTGGGGACCCAAGAGTTTATGGTAAAATAAAACAAAATAAACTCTAGGTCAGTCATGGGACTAGTGTGAGTAAACTCCAACCACTTGATTTAACTTTAAAAAAATCTTTTTTAAAAGAAAGGATAATCGTAAGACCGATCCACACATAAATACATATGGTTTTTACATTACGATAACCCAAAACATTTTGATACCAAACTCTTTTGATATTATAATAGTGTCTAATCAAATAAATAACCATCTAACAGAACACTTGCATCTCACGCTCCACATACATAGTATATAATCAAAAACCATATGGCTCGAGTGGATTCCGAATATGAAAAGGTATGGAACCAACTTCCAAACAGTGTACTCTAGAGGGGACACAATGGGGTTTAATAAGAACATCTTGCAACCCGGCCACACATGACCGGCCACTCATTTCGCTTGAGTGTCCCGAATGCATTATCACCAACGGTCGTGATCAGCAGCCGTTACTGAAATTTGCATCAGTGATAGAATAAGAAGCAGAAGGAATTTCCCTAGATGGTGATAATACACCTACTTGGGTACGACCTACCTAGCCATGTTGTCTCCCCGATATTTTTTTTCATTTCCCGGTTTATGAGGCCTAAAATCTATGATTTACCTTTTTTAGATCATCACATTCAAACTTTGAATGCCCCATAGTCTAATCCATCCAATCATTAATTAACGTCCGAAGAAATACATAGGATATGTTTAAAGAAATCAATGTACATGACCATCTGGGAATATTCTGTCAGACACCCGTCAATACAAGTTGCATTAGGACTGGGCAAACTGAAGGCACCATTCTATCAATCCATCTTAGGAAATTTATACCTAGGATCAACAGAACAATCCTTGCATTTTACTCTATCTTCAATCATTTTCAATATCTTATGATTTGTAATGCAACGACTAGATCGAAGTTGTTTTCAGATAAATCTGATCCTGGCCTCTTCGAAACGATTAACAAATTGGCCAAAAAGCTTCGATGGTTAGTTATTTAATTATCAAAGTAAATATCCATGAAAACAATGATCTTATTTCCAATTGGAAATATTGCTGATCAAACAACACTAGGCCCTTTAATTAATATTAAAGTAATCAAATCATTTCACAATTCCCTTTTCAATATCTTAAATTAGATAATCTTCAAAACCCGTTTAGCCTCTCACAATTCTTTGGAAAACATTTTCAATTACCATTAGTCTTTCATTTCCTATATTTTAGAAAATATTACTTATCACATTGGGAAAATAATTCCATATATTCGCAATTCCTTGTTTTATATATTTAGAAAATATATGTTATTAACACTGGGAAATGTTTCCATATCATTCATTTCTATAGTTAAGAATATCCATTTCTATATTTGGGTAACATTCCCATTTCTTTTCTTGTAATCCCATTCTTCCATATTCACTCAATCTTGACTGTAAAATAGTAAGAGAAAAATTCACTAAGTATCGATCCTGAAGGCTGAAACCAACATCAGATCGACTCTCAGAAAAACCATTCAACTCGACCAATTTTCTTAACTTCACTTGTTAACTTCTTATCGACCCAGTTTATCTCATTTTCTATATTTAGAAAACATTTTTGATTTTATTTGGAAAACGTTTCCAAAACTTATTTATTAGATTAAACAGATGTTAAATAAACATCTTTATGCCAACTCAAACCATTAACACTCATTAACTTACTTCACTTAACCAACCCTCGCTATTGAAACTTAACCATTGCTTAGTCAACAATGAAGTCAATCAAGTTTGGGTATAGTTACCTCTTAGATCTTAACTGAACAACATTATTACTTCGATGTAATTGGGTAGCATGAACGGAGATAGATCATATAGACATATTTATATATCATTTTATTTCTTATATGCATATCGGGCCTTAATATTATACAAGCCCAATTCGGTCCATTAAATATTGTTAAGGTCATTTACTAATTAAAGTAGTTTCCCTCTTTGTTATGAAACTCTAGTTGAATGAGAATTATTTCTAATGGCATCTGATATATTTTCGTTCACATTATTGCTTACTTCTATCGATTACATGGTATCAGAGTGATCGATCTGATTAGCTTGAAATCCAGCTGTGTTTTCTTCCTGTACTTATTTGTTTCAAGTTGCGAATCTCCTGAGTGAACATGGCCGAACAGAAGGGAGCTGATGTTATGGCAACGATGCCGAAAATCACAGATCGAAAGTTAAATAGTTCTAACTATTATTATTGTAATAAAACAATTCGTTTATACATCAGAAGTATGGATAAGAATGATCATTTGATTAATGAATCCCCTCAATCAGATTCAAAGGACAAAGAAGATCAGAATTGGCTTCGAGAAGATGCTTGCTTATTTTTGCAGATCCGAAACTCAGTTGAAAATGAAGTAATAGGTTTGATAAATCATTGTGAAATAGTGAAGGAACTGATGGAATATTTGGAATTTTTATACTTGGCAAAGGGAATCTAACAAAGATGTATGATGTGTGCCAAGCTTTCTATCGAGCTGAGAAGAAGGACTTGAGTCTGATGAATTATTTAATGTCATTTAAACAAACATATAAAAAATTTAATTTGTTATTGCCAATGAGTATAGATATTAAAGTGCAGCAAAAGCAAAGAGAACATATGGCAATCATGAGTTTCTTAGCTGGACTTACACCAAAGTTTGAAGGAGCCAAATCACAAATTCTTGCTAATACTGATCTAACAACTTTTCATGAAGTATATAGTCGGTTGCTTAGAACTGAGAATATGTCAAACACTGGCAACACAAGTGCCAATACAATTAATAGTTCCTTCATTGGTAATAGAAGAAACATGGTTTCAAACAACTAGTCTAATACAAATAGAGGTAATGCACCTCGACACACACAAATTTGGAGGTCATAGAGACCACCAAATGCAGAAACATGGAGACCACGATAACTAAGAAGATCAAAGAGGCCAT
The DNA here is from genome assembly GCA_030737875.1 of Allium sativum. Classification (NCBI taxonomy): domain Eukaryota; kingdom Viridiplantae; phylum Streptophyta; class Magnoliopsida; order Asparagales; family Amaryllidaceae; genus Allium; species Allium sativum. Next base: position 559,122,220 of record CM060921.1, read on the forward strand.
CATGGAGACCACAAGTGAATCAAAATAAAATATGCAACTATTGTAAATGAATTGGCCATGTGATGTCTAAGTGTAAAAGCTTGTAGTGGAAACACAGAAATACAAACCCTTCTAACTTCAAGATAGTGATTATGAAAACAGAAGAATTTGACAAATAATCTAAAATTCGAAGCTCACCCCATAAAAAACCCTCTGATTCCTTAACTATTTCAGTAACAAACTCTGTTGAAAACACCAATGTAGACTCACCTACTTACAAATGGATAATTGATTTAGGTTCTTCGGATCACAAGACAGGTACTCCACATTTGTTTACAAGTCTGAGAGCAACTAGTATGTCTCATAAGGTAACTTTAGCAGATGGATCACAACCATCAGTAAAAGGAACAAGGGAAGTATTATCCAATTCATCTATACCTATGACCTCTATGTTATACTTACCATCATTGTCAGTTAATTTACTCTATGTGAGTCATATTACACATAAAATAAATTACAGTATCACTTTTTTCCTTGGTTACTGCGTGCTCTAGGATCATGTGATGGGGCCGACTATTGGTAGAGGAAGTGAGTCAGGTGGCTTTTATACTCTTCACACACGTTCTGAACCTGTAGCTTGTTCAATCATGGCTCCATCATTCAAGATTCACTATTAACTTGGTCATCCATCTCTCTCTTTATTCAAGAAACTCTTCCCTCGGTTTAGCAACCTACCTTCAATAAACTGTGAAGCATGTCAATATGAAAAACATCATAGAAGTAGTTCTCTACCTAGAATCAATAAACATGCAAGTAATCCCTTTTCTTTAATTCATTCAGTTATTTGGGGATTTCATCAATTATGTATAAACTAGGTTATAGATATTTTGTAGCTTTTGTTGATGATCACACTCACATAACTTGGTTGTTTAGGTCTAGAACTTAACTGTTTTCTATATTCTGGAAATCCAATGCTGAGATCAAAACACAATTCAATACCTCTGTAGAACCTCTTTGTAGTGATAATGCAAAAGAATATATATGTTGAATTTAGAAATTATTTGGCTTAAAATGGCATTATTCATGAAACTTCATGTCTTGACACTCCTCAAAACGGTGTGGCCGAGAGAAAGAATCAACACTTATTAGAAACAACAAGAGCTTTGATATTTCAGATGAATGTACCAAAAATGTTTTGGGCTGATGCTAGGTCAACTGCATGCTTCCTTATTGATAGAATGCCATCAACAGTCTTGAATAATGAGATTCCTTATCAAGTTCTACAGCCTGACAAGAGCTTGTTACCAGTTAAGCCTAGGGTATTTGGGTGCACATGCTTTGTGAGAGATGTTAATCAACAGTTAAGAAAGCTTGATCACAAATCTCTAAAGTGTATTTTTTTTGGATATTCGAGACTTCAGAAAGGGTACAAGTGCTATTGTCAAAGCTTGCAGAAGTACATGTCACTTTTATAGTACATGTACCTTTTTATCAAACCAGTTTACCACTTGTTCAAGAAGAAGATAAAGAGTTCCTGGTGTATTCCACCATACCAAGTAAAACTCCTAATGGGAATGATACTAATGATATACACACAGGGGATGTACATGCAGAAAGTACTCAACAACCTGATGCTGATTCAAGTCTAAATTTTCCTATTGCTTTGAGGAAAGGAAAGAGGTAGTGTACTTATCCTATTTCCTCATGTATGACATACAATAAGCTACGACATTCATCACATTTTTTCATATCAGAGTTGGACTCGATTGCCATTCCAAACACTATAGGAGAAGCTATAAATTCTCCAGAATGGCGTGAAGCAATAATGGAGGAAATGAGGGCTTTAGAACAAAATGAAACCTGGAGCTTAGTGAAGCTACCACTTAATAAGAAAGCCATAGGATGCAAATGGATATTTTCTGTAAAAATGAATGCTGATGGAATATTGGCTAGACTGAAGGCTCTTTTGGTTGCCAAAGGTTATGCTCAAACTTGTGGCATTGATTACGCTAAGTGTAACACCCCGTGAATTCTATAACATTAAGATTCACAAATTAAAGTGTAATTAATTATAAATGAAAGAATTAAGGGAAATGGGTTACGCCATTGCGTTCGTCTCGGAATTCTGCTTGAGATAGAGTCCGAGTTTGCGTGAATCGGACTACGTATGAAGGAGTAATGACCTTCGGAAGTTTCAGAATAAAATTTAAAATTCAAACAGCTCGGTTTCAAGTTCAAAATTCGAAAAACATAGGTTCAAATTGGGATGGGCGGGAAAATTCCCGCCCAGGGACCAGGTCGACCATAGGGTCGACCATGGTGTCGACCTGGTCACCCCAGGTCGACCATAGTGTCGTCCTGGGTGTAGACCTGCCAGTCGACCTGGCTGGCTGGGTCTGGCTCTGCCTCGAATTTCTGTGGCTCGGTGTGTCATTAGGGCTGACATGTCACCTCTTGATTGGCTCTTTGAACTTTATATGGTCTAGATTCCTCCTGTCTTCATCTGACGGCTCAAAACAATTTTAAAATTTATATATACACCCTAAGTCTCAACTAAATTTCACACAAAAAAAAGAAGATGGGAGTCGTCATGCTGTCACGAAGGAATTGAGCATAACCGTCAAGAGAGAGGAGCTTAGAGACGAATCAAAATTAATAAGAAGACTAAAGCTTAATCAAATTAATCAATGCAAAGTTAATCTACCAAAAGGAACGCATCTCAATTTCAGAATTCAGAATCCAGAATTCAAGATTATGCATTCGTTGTAAGTATAGTGACCTTTCAGAATATGAATAAAAACCATGACGTGATTCGATGTAAATGAAAATAGAATTTTGTTATTGTATGATAATGATATAAATTCTGTGTATTGTAATGATTCTGTCATGACTTGTGAATTGATATTTGTGGCCTAATTTGATTGATGCAAGCCTATTGAACAATTGTATATGAAAACAATGGCACTTGCAAGTTTGTGGCAAAAACTAGAATTTGATCCCTTTATGCTTATGTCTATGGCATGGACTATATACATTCTCTAAGTCTAAATTAAGGCTTATGTAAACATGTTCTAGATTTGAGATCTTTTATGCCTACATGACCCAAAACCTATGAACACATTCTTATGTTTATTTGCAAGAATAATTGAATCTATGTTAAGTATCGTTTGGGTTACATAAACTATGCAAGTTCATGTTGAAATAGGCTATATGATTAGATGTTAAAATTGGACATTTTGGTGAATATACAACATGTTAGTTTTGTGGTTGACATTATGCCAAGTTAAACATGTTTAAACCCAAGTTTGTATAAGCCTAAACTATGCCATTTCATATGTCACCTACTTAGTTATACTTTGATTTGAATGCGAGTTCACATGACCCATAATTTATGTTAGTTGAATCGCTAAATTGCAAGTTCATGCACCACACACCTTTTTGTATTGTAAAATATTACGTGTTCTTGATCTCCCCTTTTTCTCACATTTATAAAATTGGGTTGAATTGTGTCGAGCCCACCACTTGTTATAATGTTGCGAACGTACAAACGGGGGTAATAACGTTGGGTGTAAAACATGTAAAATATATGTTGGCATGGTTGGCACATGCCAATGACAATGACATTTAAGCGGTATGAATTGTTATACCCAAGAATAAAGGACATGACATTTACATATAATTGAGAAGTAATAAAATATGTAAATTTAGAAAACACGGTATGCTTAACCCGAGGTTGGATTGAGTTGTGACGTAAACCTGCCCGGACCCGCCCGGCTATCCAGTAGTCACAACAATACCTATCCAACGTGGGTGGTTAAGCATTGAGCCCAATAAGGACCCGAGGTTAGACTGAGCTACGGTGTAAACCTGCCTGGAACCGACCGGCACACCCAGTAACCGTAGCAATATATGTCTAATGTGAGTGGTCAGGTGCTTTAAGAGGCTAAGGACAGATGGTAGGGTTAAGTCAACTATAAACACTTAACCAAATTCAACATGTTAACGAGAATTGATGGGTGAGGTTAGGTAAATACAGACACTTAACCACTTAACATGTTTGACTAGAGAACCCTAGTAAGTAATGAGGGACCCGTTTCAGCAGTAAGCCATGTTAGGTATCATGGTACCCTAAAACTAGGCAGGGTGGGGCACGATTACTGGGCTGATTGTAAGCAGTCAAAACGACAACGGTGGGTGCATAGTGTAGGTTCTAACGGGGTGCGGGCGTGAACACACTCCGGAGCAGACAAACAGGGCACTGGGCGCACCAGTAGTATAACCTATGCCTTCTAGAATTGTGTCGGGGCCGCCACCATGGGTCTTGATACACCCCATGGTGGGACAAGCATAGGTATCTACAATTCTTGGTGGCTGTATGACACATGTTTATGCGAGTAGGAGCCGATCTTTAGAAAATGTGGATCACTTCACCCTCAACATGGGGTGCCAGTTAGAATAAGCTCAAGTAGGTGCAGAGATATAGTGTGGGTGCGATAGTACATTCGATTCTAAATGACGCTTCCTTAGCTTGCGATACTTGCCTGTTTTCAGTTTATATCTATCATGCCCTTTTTCTTATTCACATACTGAAAAGTCACTAGATTTACTCAGGCTTTATGTCTGACTCTATTCTCTTTTCGACTTCTTTTCTTTCGTCCCCCCCCCCCCCCCCAAGGTCCACAGGGAGGAAACAACCCAGCTTAGTACTCTTTTGCAAGCTTCAAGACCGTAGATGTATGCTTTGGATCTCTTTTGCTCGGATTATGGCTTTGGATATCACCATGGGGATTTTTGTTACTTTATTTATGTTTTATGCTTCTTTAATAATCAAGACAGTAATGAGGTTGTAATGTTGGAAGTATTTTGAGACAATTATGGAAATGTTTTTTTTGAACACGTATTGATGAAATAAAATCCTGTTTGTTTTCCGCTGCTTAAAATATGTGTACTTATATCTGTCTTGTGTTTATCTGTGACTTTTACTTATAAACCTCCACCAAAGTTAAGGCAATCCCTTTGTGAGTGACCTTAACGGAGGTGTGGTGTTTCACCTGGTATCAGAGCATAGGTTTACCAGATAAGATAAAAGTTTTTGAAATTGTTGTCAAAAGAAAGTTTAAAGAAGCATTTTTCAAGAAAAAGTGTTTCATTTTTAAAGAGGCATAATCCCCCAAAGCCCTGTGCACTATCTCTCTCTATCCTTCATTTTGAATCTTTCCTTTCTATTTCAGCATGTCTGGAGACCTTAACCTTCCAGAAGGAGTACCGATACCCGGCTGGTTTAGGAGGTACTTAGAAGCAAGGGCCAATGGCGCGGGCCCAACAGACATCCCTCCTCCAGTGGCCGCGTTTCCTCCTCCTCCTCCTCATGGAAATGCCTTCGCAAAAACATGTAGAGACTTCAAGTTTATGGGTGGAAAAGACTTTTATAGGACAGAATCCTTTGTAGGAGCAAGAAACTGGCTAAAGGAGACCGAGGATCTATTTGTCATCTTCGGAGTTGATGACAGGCAAAATACACAGCTAGCAGTGTGGTTGCTTAAAGATGAAGCTTCCTATTGGTGGGAAATTACCAATGCTCAGAGGGCGATGGAAACATGGGAAGATTTCAGGACAAGGTGTGAGATGAAATTCCTCTCCCAAGCTGAAAGAAGCCTGCAAATGGAGAAGTTTCTAACTCTGAAATAGGGAAGTATGACAATCAGGGGGTACGTTAATCAGTTTAATCTGCTGGCCAGATTTGGGCTGGACTTAGTAAACACCCAACACAAGAAGGCGCTTCGTTTCGTCGAAGGTTTGAATGAGCCTCTACATAGTCTTGCTATGACCCATGTATCCACGGGAGCGACTTATGAAAGCTTGGTGGACATGGCGTTGCTACACGAGGAAGACAACGGCAAGAAAGAGACTAAGGTGGAAGAAAAGAAAGAGGGTCTACAAGCTAAGAAAGCAAACTTCAAGAAAGGAGGGAATAACAATAAGCCCCTGAGAGGAGAAGGTGCAATTTCTGTGGCATTGTTGGACATATATCGAAAGACTGCCGAAAGAGGAAGGAGAAGATGGGTGGTTGCTTCCATTGTGGAGAGACTGGACACCAAGCTAAGGACTGCCCAAAGAAGAGAAGGCAGGGACAGAAAGCCGGATCCACTTCAGTGGGTCAGGTTCATGCGCTAGTGGCACCTCCGCAGGAACGAGGTAGTAATATTTCTGTAGAAAGTGTAGTCTATCTTTATGATCATCCAGTTTGCACACTTTTTGACTCTGGCGCATCAAAATCCTTTATTTCATCTGCCTTATTAGAATCTCTACATCTAGACACTAGTCTGGTAGAGGATCCCTTAGTAGTTTCAAATCCAATTGGGTGCTCCGCTTATTTGTCAATGGTTTGTTTGGGATTGAAAATCTCTATTCTCAGTGTTGAGTTTAGTTGTAATGCCTTTGTTTTGGGCTTCTCGGGATATGGTTTGATCTTAGGCATGGACTGGTTATCTAGTAATGGTGCCATTCTTGATTGTGAGAAAAGAGTAATTAGACTCTTGACTCGGCTTGGTAACACTCTAGAAATTTCTTGTAATCCCTTGAATGCTGTTATGCTTAATTATCTAGAGTAGCTTGATGCTTCTGATGAGAATTTGCAGTCAGTTAGAGTAGTCTGGGAATATCCAGATGTCTTTGAGGAGGTGAAAGGCTTACCTCCGAGGCGGGAAATAGACTTCCGCATATATCTTGTGGATAATGCAAAGCCTGTAGCTTTACTTGTCAGACACATGGCTCCAAAGGAGAGAAAGGAGCTCAGTAAGCAGGTTAAAGAACTTCTCAAAAAGGGGTTCATTAGACGGAGCATTTCGGAATGGGGTGCTTTAGTGGTGTTCGCAACTAAAGCAGATGGTTCGCTTTGCCTTTGCGTCGACTATAGGGAGTTAAACAAATTAACCAAGAAAAATAGGCACCCTCTTCCCCGAATCGACGATTTGTTTGATCAGCTTGTAGGTGCGTCGGTCTTCTCCCAACTTGATCTGGCAACTGGGTTCCATAAGCTAAGAGGAGCTGAAGACAGCATTGATAAAACGACATTCAGAACCCCAGACGGTTTCTTCGAGTGGCTTGTCATGCCTTTCGGCTTGACAAACGCACCCGCTTATTTCGTAGACCTAATGAGCAGGGTGTTCAGAGAATTCCTCAACAAATTTGTGGTTGTCTTCGTAGATGATATCTTAATCTTCTCAAAGAATGAGGAAGAACATGCTCATCATCTGAAAGAAATTATGGATACTCTCCATGCACATCAGCTAAAAGCCAAATTCTCCAAGTGACACTTTTGGAGAAAGGAGGTAAGATTTATGGGGCATATAGTGTCCAAAGAGGGGTTGGCTGTGGACCCCGCGAAAGTGGTGGCAGTGCAAGATTGGAAGACACCAAGAAATGCAACCGACGTCCGAAGCTTTCTTGGGATAGCCGGTTTTTACCGAAAGTTTATTAGGGATTTCGCGAAAATCTCAGCTCCACTCATAAGGCTAACAAAGAAGAATCTGACGTTCACTTGGGATTTGGACTGCGAGTTTGCTTTCTGACGATTAAAAAGGGCTCTCACAACAGCCCCAGTTCTGACTTTGCCAGATGGAAGCAAAATGTTCACAGTATATACGGATGCTTGTGGTACGGGGCTATGCGCTGTTTTGATGCAAGAAGGGAAGGTAGTAGCTTATGGTGGGAGGCAATTGAAAGTTCATGAAAAGAACTACCCAACCCACGATCTTGAGTTAGCAGCCATCGTCTTTACGCTTAAGTCTTGGTGCCATTATCTCCTAGGTGAGAAGTTCGAATTATACACTGACCATAAATCGTTGAAATAACTCTTCTCGCAGAAGGATCTTAACTTGAGGCAGCAAAGATGGATGGAGTTTCTTGCCTCGTATGACTTTGAAATTTCCTATACTCCCGGCAAAGGCAACGTAGTAGCAGACGCGTTGAGCCGAAAGAAACTGACCTTAAGCCCTCTCTTTGTGGAAAGGCAAAGCTTGGAGTATATAGCCAATTTTAACTTTAGGCCCTCCTCAGATTTTGTACCGGGTTTGTTAGCATCTCTCGAAGTACGCCCTACTCTCTTGGACTCAATAGGGGCTGCACAACGTGAAGACCCTCAGCTTGTTGTTGTGATTGATAAACTTATTAGGGGTGAGACTTCTAGTCATCTCGGTAGATACGCCATCGATGATAAGGGTTGGCCAAGGCGAGATGGAAGATTATGCGTCCCACAAGCAAGGGAGTTGACAAAGAAGGTTCTCGAGGAAGTGCATCATTCCAAGATGACTATACACCCTGGCGGTGATAAGATGTACAAGGATATAAAAAGGACTTTCTTTTGGAGCAACATGAAAATGGACGTGGCAAATTTCGTTTCTAAGTGCATGACCTGCCAATGGGTCAAGGCGGAATAGAAGAAGCCTGGAGGACTACTTCATCCTTTAGAGGTCCCACAGTGGAAGTGGGATGGCATTTCAATGGACTTCGTTGATGGACTACCTAGGTAGAGAAGAGGCAAACTAGCATTTGGGTAATAGTAGACAGACTTACTAAAAGCGCCCACTTTATACCTATCAAAAGTAGAAGGACTACCTCATCTCTAGCATCTCTTTATCTCAAGGAAATAGTTCGACTCCATGGGATACCCTCTAGCATTGTTAGTGACTGAGACCCTATCTTCACAAGCGAGTTTTGGCGGAGTCTGCAAGAAGTTGTAGGCACACAGTTATGTTTGAGCATGGCCTATCACCCCCAAACTGATGGCCAGACGGAAAGGGTGAATAGAGTTTTAGAGGATCTTTTAAGACTTTGCGTTCTTGACTTTGGAGGGACATGGGAGGATCACCTTCCTTTAGTGGAATTTGGCTACAACAACAGCTACCAAGCTACCATAGCCATGGCACCCTTCGAAGCCTTGTATGGAAGACCGTGCAAATCACCAACTTGTTGGTGGGAGTCTACAGATAAACTTATACTTGGGCCGGACATGATTCAAGAGACTTAGGAGAAAGTGGACTTGATACGAAGGAGAATGAAGACTGCCCAAGACAGACAGAAATCCTACGCCGACAAAAGAAGGACCGACCTTGCGTTTGAGGATGGGGACAGGGTTTTCCTTAAGGTATCTCCTTTAAGGAACGTCATTCGCTTTGGATCCGCAGGAAAGCTAGCACCAAGATTTGTAGGACCGTTTCCTATCATCGAGAAGGTTGGGAAGATGGCCTTTAGATTAGAGCTACCCGAGAGACTGGCCGGAGTTCACAACGTCTTTCATGTTTCTCACCTCCGGAAGTGTTTGCATGAGTTTGCGGAAGTGGTGGAACCTAGCATTCTAGAAGAAGCCGAAGTGGAACGTGAAACAACTGTGAGAAGAGTTCCAACCCGCATCTTAGGAACTGAAGTGAAAAAGCTACGCAACCGCGAAGTCAAACTCGTTAAAGTTCAATGGAGCGACGCCGAGGAAGACGCGACTTGGGAAACTGAGGACATAATATGCCCTGCCTACCATCTTCTTTTTAAGGGTACATCTTTGATCTCTCTTTTTCCTTAAGTTATGTTTTGTCTATCTTTTTAGGTATATCTCCTCGGTCCTTTTCCTAACTCCTTAGGTAGAAAACAAATGGATGCAAACATGTATTTGAAAACATGTTATGGATGATGGCTGCAAATGGTTGCTAGTGATTGCTAGTGGTTGCTCGTGGATGCATATACACACACACCCTAGGTTTTAGATCAGCTCAGTCACTTCATATTGCATATGCATATATGTATTCTCATTTATATATGGTTGAAACTTGATTTGCTGTCATATGGTTGTCGCATTTGTATGAATAAGTTGTGCACTCATGTAGAATTATGAGTAGGAAAAATTTTCATACGTAATGGATTCATGACACTTACATGATTCGCATTAAGGAGGTCAACTGAATCAGTAGACCGCCTGATTTCTGCATTAGATAAGGACATGTACACACACTATGCATATGATCATGAAGCATTAGAAGTCTTTTAAGGACAGTGGACGCCTGTGTTTGTTGGTTGAGTAGATGGACGGTTGGATGGTAGGATATACATTCTTCCTAACTTGTATATTTCGGGGACGAAATCCTTTTAAGGAGGGGGGGGGGGGGAGAATGTAACACCCCGTGAATTCTATAACATTAAGCTTCACAAATTAAAGTGTAATTAATTCTAGTGAAAGAATTAAGGGAAATGGGTTACTCCATTGCGTTCGTCTCGGAATTCTTCTTGAGATAGAGTCCGAGTTTGTGTGAATCGGACTCCGTATGAAGGAGTTATGACCTTCGGAAGTTTCAGAATAAAATTTAAAATTCAAACAGCTCGGTTTCAAGTTCAAAATTTGAAAAACAGGTTCAAATTGGCTTGGGCGGGAAAATTCCCGCCCAGGGACCAGGTCGACCATAGGGTCGACCATGGTGTCGACCTGGTCACTCCAGGTCGACCTACCTAGTCGACCTGGCTGGCTGGGTCTGGCTCTGGCTCGAATATCTGTGGCTCGGTGTGTCATTAGGGTTGACATGTCACCTCTTGATTGGCTCTTTGAACTTTGTATGGTCTAGATTCCTACTGTCTTCATCTGACGGCTCAAAACAATTTAAAAATCTATATATACACCCTAAGTTTCAACTAAAATTCACAAAAAAAATAAGATGGGAGTCGTCATGCTGCCAGGAAGGAATTGAGCATAGCCATCAAGAGAGAGGAGCTTAGAGACGAATCAAATTAAGAAGAAGACTAAAGCTTAATCAAATTAATCAACGCAACGTTAATCTACACAAAGGAACACATCTCAATTTCAGAATTCAGAATCCAGAATTCAAGATTCTTCATTCGTTGTAAGTATAGTGACCTTTCAGAATATGAATAAAAACCATGACGTGATTCGATGTAAATGAAAATAGAATTGTGTTATTGTATGATAATGATATAAATTTTGTGTATTGTAATGATTCTGTCATGACTTGTGTATTGATATTTGTGGCCTAATTTGATTGATGCAAGCCTATTGAACAATTGTATATGAAAACAATAGCACTTGCAAGTTTGTGGCAAAACCTAGAATTTGATCCCTTTATGCTTATGTCTATGGCATGGACTATATACATTCTCTAAGTCTAAATTAAGGCTTATGTAAACATGTTCTAGATTTGAGACCTTTTATGCCTACATGACCCAAAACATATGAACACATTCTTATGTTTATTTGCAAGTATAATTGGATCTATGTTAAGTATCGTTTGGGTTACATAAACTATGAAAGTTCATGTTGAAATAGGCTATATGATTACATGTTAAAATTGGACATTTTGGTGAATATACAACATGTTAGTTTTGTGGTTGACATTATGCCAAGTTAAACATGTTTAAACCCAAGTTTGTATAAGCCTAAACTATGCCATTTCATATGTCACCTACTTAGTCATACTTTGATTTGAATGCGAGTTCACATGACCCATAATTTATGTTAGTTGAATCGCTAAATTGCAAGTTCATGCTCCACACACCTTTATGTATTGTAAAATATTACATGTTCTTGATCTCCCCTTTTTCTCACGTTTATAAAGTTGGGCTGAATTGTGTCGAGCCCAACACTTGTTATAATGTTGCGAACGTACAAACATGGGTAATAACGTTGGGTGTAAAACATGAAAAATATATGTTGGCATGGTTGGCACATGCCAACGACAATGACATTTAAGCGGTATGAATTGTTATACCCAAGAATAAAGGACATGACATTTACTTATAATTGAGAAGTGATAAAATATGTAAATTTAGAAAACACGGTATGCTTAACCCGAGGTTGGATTGAGTTGTGACGTAAACCTGCCCGGACCCGCCTGGCTGTCCAGTAGTCACAACAATACCTATCCAATGTGGGTGGTTAAGCAATGAGCCCAATAAGGACCCGAGGTTAGACTGAGCTACGGTGTAAACCTGCCCGGAACCGACCGGCACATCCAGTAACCGTAGCAATATATGTCTAATGTGAGTGGTCAGGTGCTTTAAGAGGCTAAGGACAGATGGTAGGGTTAAGTCAACTATAAAAACTTAACCAAATTCAACATGTTAACAAGAATTGATGGGTGAGGTTAGGTAAATACTGACACTTAACCACTTAACATGTTTGACTAGAAAACCCTAGTAACGAGGGAACTGTTTCAGCAGTAACCCAAGTTAGGTATCATGGTACCCTGAAACTAGGCAGGGTGGGGCACGATTACTGGGCTGATTGTAAGCGGTCAAAACGACGGCAGTGGATGCACAGTGTAGGTTCTAATGGGGTGCGGGCGTGCACACACTCCGGAGCAGACAAACAGGGCACTCGGGGCACCAGTAGTATAACCTATGTCTTCTAGAATTGTGTCGGGGCCGCCACCATGGGTCTTGATACACCCCATGGTGGGACCGGCATAGGTGTTTACAATTCTTGGGGGCCGTATGACACATGTTTACGCGAGTAGGAGCCGATCTTTAGAAAATGGGGATCACTTCACCCTCAACATGGGGTGCCAGTTAGAATAAGCTCAAGTAGGTGCAGAGATATAGTGTGGGTGCGATTGTACATTCAATTCTAAACGACGCTTCCTTAGATTTTGATACTTGCCTGTTTTCAGTTTATATCTATCATGCCATTTTTCTTATTCACATACTAAAGAGTCACTAGATTTACTCAGGCTTTATGTCTGACTCTATTCACTTTTCGTCCTCTTTTCTTTCATCCCCCCCCCGGTCCACAGGGTGGAAACAACCCAGCTTAGTACTCTTTTGCAAGCTTCAAGACCATAGACGTATGCATTGGATCTCTTTTGCTCGGATTAGGGATTTGGATATCACCATAGAGATTTTTGTTACTTTATTAATGTTTTATGCTTCTTTAATAATCAAGACAGTAATGAGGTTAAATGTTGGAAGTATTTTGAGAAAATTATGCAAATGTTTTATTTGAACACGTATTGATGAAATAAAAGCCTGTTTGTTTTTCGCTGCTTAAAATATGTGTACTTATATCTGCCTTGTGTTTATCTGTGACTTTTACTTATAAACCTCCACCAAAGTTAAGGCATTCCCTTTGTGAGTGACCTTAACGGAGGTGGGGTGTTTCACTAAGACTTTCTCACCTGTAGCCAAGATGACATCTATTAGATTGTTTATCTCCATAGCAGCTAGATACAGTTGGAAACTTCACCAACTTGACATCAAAAATGCATTTTTGCATAGGGATCTTTCTGAAGAAGTTTATATAGAGAAACTCCCAGGCTTTGTTTCTCAAGGGGAGGCAAACTTGGTTTGTAAGCTAATAAGTCTTTGTATGGACTTAAGCATTGCCCAAGGGCATGGTTTGGCAAATTTAGTTTGGCCGTAGAAAAGTTTGGAGTTGCGAGGAGAAAATCTGATCATTCAGTCTTCTACAAGAACTTGGCAAGGAGATAATTTTTTTAGTAGTTTACGTAGATAATACTGTGATTACAGGTAGTGATGATGCGGGTATTCAGAAAATCAAGCAATTTATTCAAACTCAGTTTCAAACTAAAGACCTTGGATAACTTAAGTACTTTTTGGGTGTTGAAATTACAAGAAGCAGTGAAGGTATATACTTGTCTCAACGAAAATATGCACTCGATTTATTATCTGAAACCGGGAAGTTAGCTGCTAAATCATGCAATACCCCCATGATGTAAAATTATAATTTAAATGAAGAGGGTGAATCTGTTAGTGATCCAGAAAGGTATGGGCGATTAGTGGGGAAATTGAACCATTTATGTGTCACTAGACCTGATATAGCATACTCAGTAAGTGTGGTGAGTCAATTCATGTCAAAGCCAACTGTTCATCACTGGACTTCCCTAGAACAAATATTGCACTATCTTAAAGGCATTGTAGGTCAGGGCATCATGTATATAAATAATGATCATATGAGCATAGAAAGTTTTAATGATGCTGACTGGGCAGGATCAAAAGTAGATAGAAGATCAACTTCACGATTTTGTGTATTTGTTGGAGGAAATCTAATTTCTTGGAAAAGCAAGAAGCAAACAGTGGTAGCTTGTTCGGGTGCAGAATCAGAATACAAGGCAATGGAAAATGCTAAATGTGAAGTTATGTGGGTAGTGCATTTAATGAAGGAACTGAATGTGAAGTTAGGGTGGCCAGCAAAATTGTGGTGTGGTAACCAAGCAGCAGTTTATTTGCTTCAAACCCACTTTAATTGGGTAGCATGAAAGGAGATAGATCATCCAGACATAATTATATATCATTTTATTTCTTATATGCATATCGGGCCTTAATATTATACAAGCCCAGTTCGGCCCATTCAATATTGTTAAGGCCATTTACTATTTAATGTAGTTTCCCTCTTTGTTTTGAAACCCTAGTTGAATGAGAATTAATTCTAATGGCATCTAATATATTTCCTTTCACATTATTTCTTACTTCTATCGATTACACAAACAAAGTTCACAACTTCAAACCTCGACAAATATTGCTCACGAAATTCTCGGATTCAGTTTGAGAATCCACTTATATAGAATCATTGATTATAACAATATTGTTATAATCCCCGCTTCCAAGATATTTAACTTTAAAATATACTCTTATTAATTTATCTGAATAAATAATTAATTTATATTTTAAATAAATAATTAAATTTTGATTAAAACGGAAGGTAAATAGTATTTCCCTAAAGTTCGACATAGTCGAACTCCACTATAAACTCTCTTTGAAATAATCTCTTATTTGATAAATATTCCGAACTTTGAATAACCTCATACTTGATTAATATTCCGAACTTTGGAATAATTTCACATTCGTCTAATATTCCGAACTTCGATATAGTAAATATTCGAAACTTTGGAATACTATCACCGTTTAGATCAACTCAATTTCCTTTATCACCTTTCCATTTGCAACACTTTTGCTTCCAAATGTTATTCGATTTAAAAGTGAATATTATTCTTTTTATAGAAATCTTGACTTGTTATATCAAATCACTTCGATTCTATTTAAAAAAAATACCATTATAGGTTCAAAACCTATTTATCGAGTCCCTTTATAGATTTACATTCATTTTCCACTTTGTTTAGTAATCTCGTTTACAATTCAACTTCTTGTTGATTATTTAACAAGTTTATAATTAACTATCGATTTCATATTCGATTATACATTATTGGTTTGAAAGAAAATAACATTATCTCTCCAAGTTTTGAATAATTCAAATAAATTATTTATAAAATTCGAGATATTCGATTTCCTATTATAAATCCTTTGGATTTATTTTAATTTAGTTATATTCCAAATATCGGAATAAAATCCATCGTTTCTATTCGAAAACGATTTTCTAACTTTCGGTTTCCATTCAGATTCCCATTTGAATTTCCAAAACCCAATTCCCTTTTAAATATTAGCATTAGCAAATAATTGCATAAACCCATTATTCACATCAAATATGAATAATGTTTCTTTTATATAATTAAAACAGTTTGATTTCGCATTTAAAATAATATATCAAATCCAAATTTTATTTATACTTCAATTTATAGAATTATTCATAAAATTCATACTTTTATTTCAATCATTTATACTCTCGTTTATAAATTCCTTTAGAACTGCTCAGTTCAAATCTCATTTAAAAATATCAGTTTTTAAAACCAATTTCCAAAATCTTTTATTAACATCTTACGTAAATAATTAATCAATTTCGAAGATTTAATAATTTCTTAATCTAAAATTTCCTTTTTTATATAAAATCCATTGATTATATATATATATATACTTTAAATTCAATATTCACTTCAAAATTCCCTTTTATATTTCAAATAATATTTATGGTATTTAAAATACCAAAATAAAAGAGCCAGTATTATTTCATCATCCAAACACAATATAAGCAATCACATATTATATCACACCATATATCATAATAAATGATAACAATAATATAAAAGTTGAGGAATCCAGTTGGATCCCTTCAACCTATTTCCATGCATCCAAGATGTTAATTAACATAAATAACATCAATTACATTCAACTATGAGATAATATGGTAAATAGCATCAATATTCAATCAACGATTTATATATATATAACCATACCAGTCATTTCAACCAATTTTATCAACCATTCATCCAAACAACCATCCCACAACATAAAATTACCGTATATTAATTTAAAACTCATTAATATACTATAGACGAGCTAGAGATATTGATTTTACTCACCTTCGTCGTTAGCCGTTAATAACGATTAACATCGGTTGATTAAATCAGACGTTTAATTTTGCCTAAAATTGTAACTGTTAATGATATTTCTCGTCAACACCGGAGATAGGTCTATGGAAATGGACCTAAGGGAAAAATAGGTTTATTTAGCTTTTTCGAGTTTGAGATAGTTCACCTTTTCCTAGATATCAAGGTTTTGAATCCAAAAGATTAGTTACTCTTCCCTTTAATGGGGGTGAGTATCATGCTTAAGCGACTCAAGAACCAATAGTTACCTTTGGACAAAGGCTCCCTAAGCTCAACCTTCGATAAGGGCTAAATGGCTTGTAGGAAGGGGTTTCGCACTGACTTTGCGGAAGGGTTTCAGCTTGTGTAAGAGCACGTAAGCATGTAGAAAGCAAACAACATGTTGCATTCGTAATAGCTAAGAAATCACATGAGAAACTTATGAGGAAATGCACTAAGTATTGATCAACTCTTTATTGATCTTTGATTAGAATATACAATTGATTACAACTGAAATCCCCAATTTGATTTAGGAATTAAGGTTTACTCTAAAGAAAAGAGTACATGAATGAGAATGAGATAAATCATCCCGAAAATGAGACCCCTAGGGTCTTATTCATTGGAAAATCGAGGGCCCTTTTGCTGTTGGGCCAGAAGTACCCCCTGTCTGCCACTTTTCACATTAGTTCTGAAAGTATAGGCTCTCGACCGCCTTTTCTTTAGGTTCTGAAGGTTTTGCCTGGGGCTTTTAGATGTGTCGGTTCCTACTCTCGGGATGAGGGTTCCAGTCTGCGGAACTCCTTTTTGATTGCTTGTTTATCCATTTTGTTTTGATCCTGAGCTTGTCGGTGCAAATGGCTTTCGGATAGGCTTAGCTTTCGGATGTAGGCTTCCAGCATGTCGAATCTCGGTCTTGTTATTAACGCTTTATGGAGCTTGTCTTTGTGATTTAAGTGAAAAGTTACCGGGTCCGCCACACCTGTCGGTATCGACACTAAGTAGATTAGTGTGGATAGCTTCTCTCTCTTTAGGGTTCCGGCTTGCCTTTTGGTAGACTCCCGAAGTGTATCCTTGCTTTTCCGGGGGGTTACTTCCGGTGCTTTAATAGTTACTTGTTAGGGTAACTTTCCGGGAACCAATTAACGGAGGTCTCAATAATTGGTTCTGGATAATTTCTGTATGCTCTCATCCCTTTAGGTATCAGTATTAAGCAAGTTAACACCGATAGGCCCTCTCATCCTTCTAGGTCTCTATTTATAAGACTAGTGGTCTTTCTCTTCATTGGCTTTCGGTTTTAGGTGACTTGCCGTTGTTTACTCATCGTGCCGGGACCGCCTTATCGATATTCTTTCTTTGTATAGATTTTGATCTCTTTTCTTCAAGGATGGTGTCGGTTGCATTGCTCCTAGAATATTATCTTATACTGTAGGCTTCTTCTTGTGTCGGGCTTTTGTTAACAGAAGACTCTTTTCAGCTTGTGGCGGTTTGTTACCCCTTCATCGCTAGTCTGTTTCGGTTCTTTATTTTGGTAGTAACATTTTCCCCCTTTGTGAATGGGTAATTTTGACTTTCCAAGTCTGAATTTGATATCCCTTTTGTGCGTTGGCTTTCTATCTCTTGATCTTCCCTAATCAGACCCGTTGATTGACTCTTCTCTATACGGCTTGGATTAACGGTAATTTGTTATAATTACCATTGCTTCTTCTTTCTCATTTTTACCTGCCACATAATTTACTTAAACCAGATTACTGTTCATCAAGGATTACTGAAGTTCTTTTAAAAATATCTAATTCAATCCCTAATGAGCGCTCTTATTTTTAATTATGAGCATTACTTGAATCAATTAGGGTTTCGCGTGTTAAACGCAAGCAATTTAATCACAGGTGATCTAGAGTACGATTTCTGGTGAACTATAAAAATGCTCTTTCCCAATGTTACTTTTCGGGGTCTGAGTTGTACAATTCTCATAAGAAAAGTTATTTACCATTACAAAATGCAATTTACGCTTTCGTTTCCAGTGAACTCTTTGTCAATGCCATTGGCTTGTTTGTCCTGACTTTGCCGATAGTAAATCCCGTTTTTGTTTAATATGTAAGTGCTGGATTAATCCAAGAAGGGTGAACTAACCGATAGGGTTGACGAAGGGTTGGTTTGTTCTTCGGCTTTGGGTGTCGGTAAAGCCTAAGAGTTTTATTGCCGCAGCCCTTTGAATTTGATTTCACGTGTGTCAGACCCGTGGGCCAATCAGGCTCTTGGTGATAATTTAGGGTTACTTGGTCTCGGTTTATCTGTTACCAGTTCTATTTAGTCTTCCCGGCACCATTTTTTTGTCTCTTTTTGTCTTTGGTGCTAGAATGACTAATTTTATCATCATTAAGGGCTTGATTGTTTCTAAGTGAATGCAAAGTTAGTATGAACTCTGCCTAGATTAATATCTTGGACCATGCTGATATGCAATGGTTTAAGTATCAAGCATTAAGTAAGTTTACATATTATCTGCTTATTTCGTACTAATGAATGTGGCACTAATTCACGTGGCTATGAAATTATATCACTTGGCAGCATTATCTCTGACAAAAAGAGCTCTAGTCAACTGAAACCCGGTGTTCCCTGCACCTTTCGGAAAAAGAATCCCCTTGCTTTGAAAAATTCTTTAATCACTTCTCAGAATGAAGTGGATTCCATTCTTAATGACTTTGGGATGTCTGATGTAGATGTGATCCCCTCCACCAATCAAGATAGCATTAGAAATCCTCCGGAAGGTTACTTTGCATATTCAGCCATCCATATTTGGCATGGTGGCTTCTTTCTGACTTTTATATCTCGACTCTTGCGGGAGTTGGAAATTGCTTCTATCCATCTTCTGCCGAGCACCTAACTTTGCTTCTCTGTCTCGAAATTCTGACACTTGAATCGGGTCAGGATTCCCTTACTCCTAGTCTCATTCGTCATTTAGTATGATTTTCGAAAGAAGTAGACTTGCCTATCTTGCGTGCTAACCCCTGGAAGAAAGTGGTCAATGGCGGTATTGGAAAAACTATGCCTTGGGAAGACCAGTTCTTTTTCATCAGATGCCCAGCTGGTATTTCAGGAAACTTTTCAGATTTTGGTCTGTTCCCCTGCCTTTTCACGAGTAATCACATTTATTTGAGCATTGTTTAACTTTATTCGCTTTCCAGATCCTTCTTCCAAGAGAGTTGCTTTAACGGAGAGCGAGTCTCGCGCGCTTGAAATTATCTCTAAAGCATTTGAGGAGCCATGTAGTCGATCTACTTGTTGACTTTGGATAAATTGTGTCAATATACCTTCCTTCCCGAAGGGAAAAAGATCTTTGGGAGTCCACCCATCCACTTCTGGGATCCAAGCATTTGACTTTGGGTTTGAATGTGTTTACTACATCCTCTCCTTTGTTTCTAGGTATCCTTATTGGGATTGCAACCTTCTCTTTCAAACAGCTTTAATTCGTAAGACATTCATTCCTGAAATTTCTTTCGTATCTTATATTTTGATTAGGGGACTCGGCTTCTGAAGTCGTAACCCTTACCAATGCTCTAGATCAATCCATTGATGTCGCTCTCAAGAGGTTGGTCGAATCAACTATTGAGCCACTAACTAAAAGATTGAGATTTGACACTTCTGTTCCTCTTTCTCAAGATGCCACCGTTAAGGTTGCTAATCAAGAAATTTCTGCCTCTACAGCCCCGGTTATTTGTACTACCAGAGGGTACCCTTGGTGGTAAATGCGAGGGCCATGCTCTACCGTCAAAATTTCCAAGTACACCAGAATTGGGCAAGCATGTTATTACTCAAACCTCCACTTCTCAACATGTCGATCCCCCTAGACTTCCCGCTTCCCCAATGAGCTTTGATAAGCTTGTGAAGCTTGCTCTTTCTTGTCCTGAAGCTACTAATGTTTCATCATCTTCCACCCCTTCAGACCAGGAGAGTTCTTATCAACATTTGGTCAATTGGCAGCTTTCGGTATAGATTTTTCTCCTTCAACTTTTCTTTTGTCTTTAACATGTTATGATGGCTAGTTGAATCCCTTCTCTTATCCAGTTTACCAAAGGATGGCTTTTTTCTAAGGAAACTTTCTCATCACCTTTCCTTGAAGTTACTCGACTTCGGGAAGCTAATGAAGCCTTAAGTTACGTATGTGAGAGGTTGAAAGCTTCCGTTGAACATGCTGAAGTAGCTCTCCGAAAGGAAAGGCAAACGAAGAATTCGGTGGCTGACCAAGTTTCGGTCTTAGTGTAACAAATAGTAGAAAACGTGGTTAATCATGTTGACGAACTTAAGAGGAAGGATGAGAAGCACTCCCATGCCGCTAACCTAATTTATGAGGCAAAAGGCTGGATTTCTGACTTTCTACAGGTTCATCTTCCGCAGACCAAGACCGAATGTTACGAAGAAGCCTTATTTCATGTTATATCTAATAATCCTCAAATTCTTTCGTAGGTGCAATTCACCACCATCCCTTCTTTTATTAAGGATAGGGTTATGGAGAGGATTATCAATGCCAAGCAAAGGGCCGAGATGCCAGAGAGGGACAAACTAAAAGCTGAGGATATCCTATTCATTGAGGATCCCTCTGATGACTCTTGTGAGGAAGAGGAACTTTCAGCTTTTGCGGATGAGGATAGATGCGGGGATAGTGACGACCCCAATGTTAGTGACCGCCGAGATGATCATGATAAAGGTAGTAGCGGTCCTTTTGCAACTTCTGATGTCTCACATGATTATATAGGATATAATCATGATGTTGGAGGTTCTCATGCTGCTCCAGATTCTAAAGCTCCTTCCGTTAAGAAAAGCGATACTTTTGAATCCTTAGGAAGAGAACACTCTACCCATCCTGAGGTTTTTCCATTCCAGGTATAGCTTTAGTTTTCACAATGCTTTCTTCTCTCTTACATACATGATAGTAACTAGCTTATCATCGTTATATTAACTTAGACCAAAGGAAATGTTGCCTCACGACTTAGAGTAGAAGTAGATGAAAAACAAAGGGAAACAACTCAGGCTTATGTTGAGCAAGGGAGGTTATTAAAGGATTATAATACATTATCCCGGAGATATCACGACTTCGAAAAGAGTGCGTCCAAGCTTATGCATTACAAGGAGCACGAGCCTGCACCTAGACTAAAGAAAGCTCATAACCATAGGGAAGCTCTCCAGGAGGAAAACAAGGAATTGATGACCTTATTTTGGATGTTGATTGAGGATAGAGAAATATTAGTTAACTTCCTGTATGAGGTCTACAAGAAATAAACAACAGTGGACTTTTCCTTCTTAGGAGAATATAGTGGAGGCCTAATATGTCGTCTTCACAAAATTTATATAGATGAGTGTGGAGTTGAACCGCACCTTGGGGCTTGTTGAAACCTCAAGAGAGTTCTTTCAATTCCTGGGGATTTTCCCCCAGAAAAACTTGAGTATAACAAAGATAGGTTTATCATTGAACTGTTTAAAAGGTCGATTTTGTATGAATAGGAGGAATATTTGAAACCTTGACACTGTGATTGTATAAAACATGTATGGGACTCTATCTACTATATATGGCTGCTAATTCTTTCATATTTATTATGACAGAACCTTATTTACCATGAAGGTGCACTACATTTGATTTGTAGATTAAAAAAGGAGTATTCAAAAATGCTTACTAATGCTTTCAAGAGGAAACGCTTTATAGAAGAAATCAAAAGTGTTTATACAAAACTCTCTCGGCTTTCCCTTATCTTTTTGGGTGAAGACCGGGAGGTGACTTTAAAAAGACTTAGGTTGAGCATACTGAGTTGGTATGTAAATAGTGAATGTATTGATAAGTGTATGTGAACCCTCAGAATTTTTTCTGGTCCATGTGTTTATCGATACCTCTGAAAATTGGTTTTGAGTAATATTTATACAAAGCTTTTTATATAGAAATATGACACTATTCTGATGAATAAAGGTTTATGCATAACTACCCTTTATTCTTGTGAGTAGGTGGGTCGTCATGAAACCTTCTCGTCTCAAGACAATGCATTACTAACCGACGAGGTTCCTTCTACATCTCGAGAGAGAATGATCTTATTCCAAACTTTATCTATCCGGAAGTTGAATGAAAGGATATAAGTTCTGAAAGGTCAACAAGAAAAGAGTGATAGACTTATACTCGAGTTGAAGACGTATATAAAGACTAATCCCTCTATTGAATTCGAAGATGAGTCAGGAGGTTTACGCCAACGCGTCACTATCTTGGAAATCGAATTAGATAATGTCAATGTAAAATGTAAGACATGGGAACATTCCTTCAAAAGTATCCCCATCATAATGGTGTCCCGGCCTTTTAGTGCCGCGATTGCGGCTAGGGCCTCCGTTCCTTAAAATCATTTTCATTTGAAGAACCCTCCTTGAGAGTTAGAAGAATCAGTCATTTTTTACTGGTGCAAGAAGGTGATAGCCGAGATGAATAGAATTTACGACAACAAATTGACAAAGGATTCATTTGATGTGTCAGCCAGTATGTTGTCCAAATCAGGCTTTTACAAGGGGGGAAAACATGACCTGCGTGTAGATGTTTTTGAGTTGGAGAAGGACAACAAATCTCTTAGGGCCATGTGTGGAGCTTATGATAGGGATCTGAAACTTCAGGTCCAACCTTCTGATAATCTTGGTGAAGTTAGTGTAACACCCCGCATTTTTAATGACAATTAAAAATATGCATATATGTATATATTATATGCATAGATATATTTAAAGGAAAAATTATATAATAATAATAAAATTGCATGTGATAAGTTCATGCGGTGAAATTAATAAAAGAAATTACATGCAATAAGAAGAAATGCAATATAATGCGAAGAAATGCATGCGGGCATTAAAAAAGAAGTTTAAAGGAAAATTTGAAGAGCTTCGAGAATTTGGTCACGAAATTAGCGTCATCGTGTTCGTGGCGATTTTTTGGTCAATTTAGAACTATGGTTTGCAGAAAACCGATTTAAAATGAAAAAGGTATCTTTAAATTAAATATTTGCAACAAAACATGAAAAAGAGGAATGACAAAAGAATAATGTATACCATTGTTCTTAACCTTATTAATAAAAGACTAAGTAGCTCAGTTGGTTAGAACATGTGATTTGTATATAAGAGGTTTTGAGTTCGATCCCCGCCAGTGTTATATTTTTGTTTTAAGGGAATGACTAAAAGTGGCTGGGTGTGAAAGCAGTTAAAAATTGGCTTGGTGAGAAGACAGTTTAATTAAACAGCTTTTCAATGTGAAAAGGGTTAACAAGAGGTTTAATTGGGAGAATGTTTCAAAAGAGGATATATATATATATATATCGGTTTGAAATAAATAATTGTTTGCATATAAAAGATTAGCGTACGCATAAGAGATGAATATGAATGAACATAATTCAAAATAGAGGTTGCGCGCGAACAGAAAAAAAGAAGAAGGAACGTTTGAAATTTGATAAATAAATCAAATTTCAAATAATATATATCTATCTATTATCTATAATAGAAAGTAGAATAGAGAATTTGCTGATGTGGAACACTAATTTTCTTGTATATCCTACGTGGCAGCATTTTACAGCGGCAATTCCTACTCTAAAATACGAAAGAGGGGAGCGCCTGAGAAATAAGAATAATCCGCTCAACCAATATCGTTCTAACTCCCTAATCACTACCTCCATCTGTCCACTTTTCAGCATAAAACCAACTCATTTCCTTCCTTCGTTTCCCCGGTCCGTTATCCACCTGCTACTGCCTTTCTATGTTTTCCCAACTCTTCTCTTTTGGTACTCATATTCAATTCCTAAACCTAATCTTCTCCAATTTTCTCTTCCAGTTGTTCTCCCAACCGTCGATAATTTTCTGAATCGCACTTAAAGGCAGTGAACTGCGACTCTGCCAGAAATCAGTAGACCAGCGGTATGTCAGCGAGGAAAACAACAATTCCTAATTTGTGTGATTTGTACATCCGCAACAAGTCGAACCTTCTGTCGGTTATAGGTTTCGGTAACTTCCTTGAGTTTATCCAATTTTTGATGTTTGTATGTTGTGAAATTAGTTAATAAAATTAAATCTTTGTTTGAATCTACATGAGAAGTAATGATAAATCCATTTCAATACTCATGTCTCCTACATACACGCACAAATTTATGGAAACTAAAAAACAATTTTTTCTTCAAGAATTGATCTGATCATGTACACATTTTGAGTGAATCCATATGACCATGTTATTTATGTAATCAAAAGTATAACAACAGTTTATTTTGAATTTATATTCTAAACTCACTGGCTTATTGTACGAAATTTCAAAAAATCCACTGGATCGATTCCTGAAAGTAATATTGGTTATTGTTGAGCATTGCCCAATTGATGGAAAATCACTGTGCTGAGGCCATGAAGTATTAACTACAAATTTTGTTATATAAACCATTTGATTGAACATTAATTTGTTTGCATTTATCATTTCCTAGATTACTTATATCACTATTAACTTTGTTAGCCTTGGTTGTTTCTCAGTGCATATAAATTTGTTCTCTAAAGGAAGTCTGTGTCAAAATAAATGATCAAAATTTGGTTTTGTAGTATTGGCATAGATGATTTAATGCATCATTATTTGTTAACAAAAGCGAGAAAATTAAATTTAAACCGCTAACTGCTTGGTAAAAGTGAATAAAAATGTCTTTTTGCCCACCTATGTATCGTTTTATTTGCTGTCTCAGAATGAATAAATGAAGCATTGGGCTCCCAACACTGTGTCTGTGTCAACGTTTTAAATTAATGAAAATTAATTAAGAGAAAATGACTAGTACTAAAACTATTTTGTTGTTGTTTCGAGTTTGGACTATTAGATTTGTTTTTTTTTTTAATTTTCAGTAGAGTCCACTGATCAAATCGTAGTTATTTATGTCCATGATGCTAAAAGAGCAATAATCCCTTCAAATTTATGTTCAGGGTGGCCATTTTTTAGGTATTATCCTTATTCAGACTAAAAGCAAATAGTTATTTGTTTGTTATGCATCATAGACCAGTTGGAAAATAAAATACAACCCATTAGTAATAGTAATAAACAAAATTAAGTACATTTTTATTACGCCCATTTGCAAATTAGATGCATTTTTGTTAATTGATCGTTGTCTTATTTAAGTTATGACTACCCTTGATTTGAGGAATTTTCTTTAAGTATACAACAAAATTAGACACATTTTTATTGATGATTTGAAAATTTTGTTTACAAAATCAAAGCTTAGGAAAATTACCTTTACTAATGCATCTAATTTATTTTGAGTATCTTTTGTTTCAGAGCGTAATTCAATTATATACACTCTTGCTTTAGTTTAGGTTATCTTAGACGTTGTATGTTTCATAAACCGTGAATTGTATGTAGAACTACATCAATTTTTGCTTTATTTGAGGCTATCCTTTGTATATCGTTTTTAAATATGTTGCAGAATATTATGTATATATGTATAAACATCCTTCTTTACTACAAATGGCTGAAGCTTTGAATTCAGAAGTTGGCTCCTCATCTTTATTAATCAAGTCTCCTAGCGTTTTTCTTTATATGGTTATACTTTGTAACCTAAAGCATCGTGTTTCATCTCATGCCACTTACCATATTACTGTGCATTACTAGCTTGCCACATTATCTTTCACATCATATTTTAACTACTAATAAACACCTAAGTAGAGGTGATTATCTTATTGCCTCCAATCCAAGAAGGCAACCTTACTTATTTTATCAATTTTTTACTGCTTTATTTTCTTATTTGTGTTTGACTTACATATTTCTGTCTTCGTTCAACTTCTGTTATTTTTACTTTTTAAATTTTGGTTAAACTGAAAATGCACTTAGTCATTAGTTTGTTATCAACCAATAACCATGTACTTCATCTGCTTGTGTTTTCCTTTATCACAATATATTTTTATGTTTAATATCTCTGTTATACTTATTTGTGCTGAAGGGTGCCCGGATGACACCTGATAACTGTAATTTTGAAAAGGAAAACAAGGATTAAGACATATGCCAAGTCTTCTAAGCCATTGACACTCCAAGCTGTTGCATTATTGTGACTTGTGCATGATGTTTGTACAATATATAAAAATATTTGTCACATGATTTAATTTAACTGTTATCACTGTTGAAGTACTGACAAACTTTTAATTCAATTGCTTTAGATGGTCGTATTGCCTAATTTGCGATCACACACTGCTACACCCCTTACTTTATACATAATGACCAAGTATTTATCCCTACACAAAAGCGTCTTCTACTTCAACTTTTGTGTTAACAACTTTTTGCAACCTTTACAAAATGAAAAGAGAAAAAACACAATAATCAAACATGATTACATGTAAAACTAATTTGTGCTATCCACTACCACAATAGTAGAACACAATGACACAATCTAAATTGTAAATATCACTTAATCGTCTTTGAATAATAACAGTTCACATCCATCACATTCCCACGTTCCCAAATAATAAATATCACTATATGTTAACACATTGGATCAACTAAACTACATATCTACACAATATAATGGTATAGTAGTACCCATTTGGATTTATGTTGAATCAACATATTTGCATAAAATGAATTAAATTAAATTAGATCAGCCGCTTTATTCGACCTTCTTGATATCAAAGTTCTCATAATTTTGGGTATCTTATTTCCAGTATGATTACAATGACAGCCAAGCTTGCTAGCAAAACTTTAAGCCTAAATCAGGTGTCTCCCACTCCTGACCCGTGTCTTCTTTTGATTTTGACAGCTTCTCTACGCACTCAAGTTTATTTTTTTTTACGTACTTTTTTGTGCTGTTGAAATTTTGATACTTTTTGTTAAATTGTTTGGTTTGTGGTATCCTTGATATTTCACTAGAAGATTACACTATCAAGCCTATGTTTGCTGTCTAAAGACTATCTTCACTTTAACAGTTTATACTTATAATGACAAATTTTAATCCAAAATTTTGCCATCATCTTTCCGTTCATATAATGACGAAAATTGCGCTACTATGTTATGGTATGTTTCCTGGAAGTACGACAACCAGATCATGTTTGTTAACCCATTTTGCTCATATGATAGGTCCAAATGAAACAAATCACTTGGACTTCTCTGTTCCAATAAAGTTTTTATCTTCTATAATTTATTTGATTTTTTCAGGATTTCCCTTTTCATCCGAAACTTTCATATATTTTCTTTTGGTTATACTATTTATTTCTATGTTGCAGGTTTCAATTTAAAAAAATATATACAACAAAGAAGATGTAGTATCTGTGTGTGTGTGGATGACGCAGCAAAGAATGTTGGTGTTTTCGGAAGTATTGGTGTAAGAAATTTTTTCTCCCTTTTTTGAGATTTGTTCTGATGTTCAAATGTATTTTTGTTATGCAGTTTGTATTTTAAGATTTTACCAAGAACGGTCAAGTATTGGAAAAATAATATGCTGCACTTGGATTGGCTTTTCTGGAATTCCTAGAACCTTATAAATATTAACGTATGCTTTACCTAGAATAAGATTTAAGAATATTACAATTTACAATGCAGCTTATTTGCAAAACTTCATTTTGAATCATGCTTGAAAATTCATTTTCCCAAGTTTACCTGTTAACAAGTTTCAAAATTATAAGGACAAATTGTGAGAATCATAAATGTTGTTGGTTCATTACTAATTTAATGTTTTATTGGATTGTAACAATTTCTATTAATTTTTTTACTTTTTGTTTGTTCAGTCTCCTGTAGTTGAAGTATCATTTGGTTTAATGTCCCTAATTTTATGTTATTTGTTTGAAATTTCCAACTTTTACTGCCATCACTCTGGTGCCTCATGGTTTCTGATCATCCTTCTACAGGCATCACTGGCGATTGCATTTTTTTTCTTTGTACGTCCAACTGGCTCTTCCCAGGGCATAGATAGGCCATCACGTTTAGAGTATCTTCTTTACCATTTTGCCTCCCCTCTAATTTGAGTTGATTTCAAAACTACTTATTTTGAGGTTTGCTATCTATACTGTATATTTATGGATATCATTTCAATGACATGCATACCCCCTCCCTATATTGAAACTGAACAGTCGTGTTTCACTTCCCTTACGCTCTCTCCTTGCTTCTTTCTCCACCACCCTGCCTATTAATTTCCACCCTTGATTAGGACTTTTTCACAACCGAGATTTACATCCGTGCTTATGCTTTCACTTCTCTCCTCTTTCTCCATTTTGGTCCGACCTACGTGCTAGCTTCCCTCCTTGATTTCTCCAATTTTCCACACTTTCATCATTGTCACTTCCTCCTGCCACTGTCTGCGTCCCAGTAGAGTCTGATTCGTATACATGAATCCTTTCTCCGTCATTTTCCCTACTACACATTTCTCATCCTGTATCTCCTTCTAATTTAGGTAATTTTTTACCTTTGGCCTTTGTTAATTTTGATTTACAAAACTACTATTACTTTAACAATATGTTTGTTTGATTTGCATAACAAAACTAAAATTAATTAAACAGTTGGTTTGTTTGATTCACATCTCCGTCTATTGTTAGTTTCAACTACCTAATCTTCAAAATCACTTGACAATATTATTATTTTAACAAAGACTTGCTTAATCATTTCCGAAATTTTGAAATTTATCTTAAAATTTATACAGTTCTTTGAATTGTGCTACTGTAATTTTAGCAATTGAAATACATAACACAATTGTAACAATGATCACTATTTTTTTTTCTTTTTTAAGTTGGAGGCTTCAGTCGTTCGTTCTTCAATTTGGTAATTTATATTTTCTTAAGAGCAAGTTTCTTTCTTTTCATTAGAAGCATGTACTTGGTTTATTCTTAATAGTCATTTTCATTTATTATATAAAAAGACATGCTAAGTTGAAATCATGGAATTTTGGACTTTTAAGTGCAATATAACTATTAGATTTTAGTGCCTTTTTGAATAAGTTTAGCATGCAACTCAGCTGTGGTGGTTATATGGTATAAGTTGATGAAATTTTGGGAGATCTTAAGCTTCCGTATATGCTGCCCTTATATTTCTTAACATACTTGGTTAGCCCAATTTCTTTTCTTTCACAAATTCAATATTAAACCATCTTACATCATAGAATTTTGTTCCTTAGTTGAGTTGATATGATTTAACAAGCAAGTTGATATTGTAGAAATATGCATACATATTCTAAAAACAGTGCATTAGTCGTCATGTTTCCTGCAACATATGAAAGAGATAATATGTTGTATTACATTTGTCTTTTAGGTTTCAGACACAAAATAACTGCATGCAGATTGTCTGCAGGCGACAATTGTACTGTTTTTTGGTCATGCAAATAATGTAATAGTCATAATATTTTTTTCTATAGATTTTATTATTACGTTATTTGCATATTTGTAATGAATGAGTTATCTAGACATAGTATCGATGGAGTTGAATAAGTGAATATGATGGTCATTACCCTGTTGTAACTTTTTTTTTTTTACAATTGTTAATTGTTATACGAAAATTACTAATGCAACATGATTTTTATTCTTAGAACATTCGGCATTGGACATGTGTTAAGAATGAGTTTGCGTTCATTGACATTGATCAACTGTTATGCTATGACCAATATTGAATGGCTAATGTGCATAGTCCTAATTTCCCATCACAGACAGGACAACCTTAGAAAGTACAAGTTACTTTAGTATTTCCTTTGATGGTTCTAATTATGATTAACGTATGATGTTCTTGCATAATACGAGCCATCAGTGATCAATTTATATTCACTATTCATAGAGGACAAGTTCGCTGATGGTGCTAAAAAAACCTAATTTGTTTGTTGTAGGCTTCGAGTTTTAGCAGCATCCCATTATTTATTTTTAGATAATTTCAATTGTAAGTCCGCTCATTATGATGTCTCCATTGCAGGAAAACCATTAGTTGGCAAACCTCATTCCGAATCTTTCATACAAACGAACTGAAGGTAATTATTACAAAATTGGACTTTTACTTTGGTCGGTCGTACTTAACAAGACATGTATAAAAATACATTATATGAAACTGCAATGGTCTTTGGATAAATACTTTGTCCGCCCCAAGAGAGAAGGATTTAATTGCTGAAGCATTTTTGATGATTTTTTTTTAAATTCTGCATGGATCTAATAAGTTGAAGCACCAGTAGATATATTCCCATAGCATAAAGGTACCGATATAACGATGGCTGAATTGAAACTGCTTTATTTGAAATTATTCTTAGATTAATTCCTGAGTGATAGTGTTTTAAATAATGGTTTGTGTTTTAACTAATGGTTTGCTTGTGTATATCACGTGGGGACTTCTAACCAAGAGATCCAACTATAACCAACACTGTATTTGATTTGAAACAATGATATTTTAGTGTATAGTATGTATATTTTTAAACACATATGGTCATACTTGATTTAAAAGAGAGCCATTGAAAGATGACCTGCTATGATGTCTGTTGATTTTGTTTCTTCTGTTTATACCTTTTCTACTTAGAGGATGTGCGATGTATTGGGACTTTTGTTACATTTGGTGAAAGATACAATGGTTCCAAGTCATTGTTTTGATGCCACATCATTCAATATTTTTCTTTTTGTGCAGTCAGATATAAATGAATATACTCAATATATCCTTTTACATATGAAATTTACTGTGTAGAAAAAATCGAAAAGATAGATAAATAAAAACAATTGTTAGTTAATAAATTGTCGGTATTCATATGAACATGTATTTTTTTTTAAAGAAACTACATTTAATACTCATAATAACTATTTAATTTTTTATAAACTGTTGATCTTTCTGCATTAGTAAGGGTGATATATATAGTTTCTAATATAAATTTTGTTATATCAACTTACTTATTTTTGGAGACATGAATGATAAAGACTATTGTGGACACAAGACTTAGATTCATTGTTTTTGTTTTTCATATATATGTGTAAAAGGAAAAAAAATGATATCCGTGATTAATGATGAATACATGGCTTAGCAAGCTTATAACAAATCATGAATCTATGTCTGGGTAAATATTTCACTGCTTACTTCCTGTTACACCTTTCTATCATTTGAATAATATCAACACTTGCTTCCTATTACATCTTTCTATCCTTTAACCATTAATTTTGGAATTACACTAGGAATTATTTGACTACTACAATGATGCTATGTTGTTGCATAAGTGTAGTATAACTACATGTCTTTTGTTTGTGCATTTCAACTCATGAGTGTAGAGAGCTATTGTGTATAACTTGGTTCCTATGATATTTTTCAAATCTTGCGGTTTCTTTAACTATAGTTATTCATAACTTTGTTTTTATACTTCTATGCGCTTATCTTTGGACTTTCTTTTTTCCTTTAGGAATGGTTTGCAATAACAACTACCGCAACAGGTCGAAGAATAAAAAGCACTTGGCAATTATTGTGAGTACCAGCCAAAATAATAAAAGATCGGCCAGTTAAGCGACCGTCTTCTGAGTTAGAGTTAGGCTTGAAATTATGTCTTCTACAAAAGGGGTATTGGCTTTGGGTTGGGGTTAATCTTGATTTTGAATGCTGCTAGGCTAATGTTTTGCTAGAATTGTTGGAGGGGACATGCCGCTATGGAGAACAACTCTGAGCAGAAATAATCACATGAACGTTGGGTGTTCATGTATTTTGGATTCCACTTATGGTGTTTTTTTAACTTTTTTTTTCTTCTAAATTCCAGAAAGCATCATTTTCATTAATGAAAGCTAAATGTGTAGTGGCTGTATATTCTATGGATGATATTTGGAATGTATTTAATTAAGTTTGTTCTGTCGGATAGAGCACGACATGTGTAGGATGCCGATTAAAGAAATTTCATTTCTGTGTTTTTCTAATCAGTAGGTATTGGTTAGAATGCAAATTTCATTTCTGTGTTTTTCTAATCAGTAGGATGCCTATTAAGATAAAATAAATCTCTGTCACCAATTCTATTTGCGACATCTTTGAAAAAGATATTTAGTGATACTCGACCGAAGCAAAACAAAATATTCTGGACTAAACTAATGTTGATGTGCTATCAGCTTATATATGACAAATAACATTCAAACTTGAGCACCTTCTGGAGTTTGGATTTCAGTTGTGCCCTACGTAAAATCACTGAAAATTTTGGAGTGTGGAATTCAGCAGTGCCCTATGTAAAGTCACTGGAAAAATAACATCACGAAATCCACTAAGCATTGGCAAATTAATCTCTTTACCAGGCTAAATAATTGTAGAAACACGAGTCCTCTATGGTAAATAAGAAAATTATATGTGAAAATAACGTAGGTATTAAATGCCTTTTGGTAGCAACATCGGAGTTCGGTATGCTTTAACATGCGTCATTGTATACGCAATCGATTTGTTGGTTATAACGTGTAATGAGTTTAATCTTTATAGGAATAAGTAATAAGTAATGTTTTGCTAATTATTTATTAGAGATAACAAATAATTAGTTAACACTCAAAACAACGGCTTTTTCCCTTTGAAAAGCTAATAGTTGACATGCAAATGGATTTGTAGGTAGGAATGATGAATTCATATTTAGAGGTTTTATATCGATTATGAATTATAAGTTATTAGTTTTGACGATGATGGTGGTCAAGATTTCTCTATTGAGAAGGTAGATTCATCTTGCTGTGGGTTGATGTAAGGTCGTAATGATGCTGTTGTTCTTTGTATTTTCGACTAATTATTTTTTGTCGAATTATTATAGTTAGTCAGAAGAAATTCCTATTGTTCTCTTATTTTGTTTTTTGTTTACTGATTTTTATCACATCTAATATTAAAATCAAATCATCAATTATATGTATATTTTCTGTTTAACTGCTCCATTAACCTAAAACGCAAACACACCACACACTACTTTTACGGTCCACAATCATACTGATGCCCCTCTAACCTGCCATATAACTACAAATTTGCAGCAACTTCCAATTACATAATCAATGATCAAATACCGTTATAATATAATTGTATTGCAACGAACTAATTCTGTCAATACCACGTGACATTTCGTTCCTCACACCAAAAGCTCTCGCCTAAGCTTACATAACTAATCCACCTGTTAATTCATTTTACGTCAGCCTGTACGCACCAACAAGCATTGCAGCCTAACTCCAAGCTGTTTCTGCTTCACACCAAATCTTCCTTACCTGCCCGTGTGCGCGAAGCACGGGTTCCAACCTACTATATATAAATAAAATATATGTATATACATATATATATATATATGAGAATATATATATATATATATATATGAGAATATATATATATATATATGTAGAAATATATGTATATAAGAGATAAAATACAAGATAAGGCTGCAATTAATGAAATATAGCAAGAATCAAATAACGGTGCAACATTGTTTGAATTTTGAAAACAAAACAAAAATTGTGCACATTTTATATGTGTAAAATGGTCATTATAATAATTGTATATGCATAAGAATATTACATGTTATTATAAAAGTTAAATAAATGCAAACATTCAAAAATCAAATTTCTGCGTCATTACGCATATGTGGCATGTTTTTATTGGTTGATGTGTGTTTTTCACAATGTGGCTATTTCCTATTGGTCGGATGACATGGATATTCTGATGGGCTTTTAATTTCATCCAAAGGTTCATAGCTTTCTATAACACCTATAAATAACTTCTATAGCTAACCCTAAAACTCATAATTTGGTGGCTACGCTGGAGCTCTACCATGGCTTACTCTCTCTCTCTCTCTCTTCTTAAATTTATTCTGAAATTAAAATACTAGTTTAGAAAAATTATGAGTCCATATCTAGAGGAGAGGATCAATGTTAATAAAAGATTATTCAAAGCAAGGATGTGAATTGAATTAAAGGGGAAAGGAAAACCATGGATGATAGAATGAATCAGATCCAAAATTTGAGGAAAGCATGAAAGGTGAGTGGAATTTAAGCCATATTATTTTAGATAATAGTATGTTATCGTTTAGCTTTCCCCATTATGATGAATTGGAATATGACATGTTAAGATGGCTAAACATATGCTAATAATGATTAAATTGGTGTAAATAACACGTAGGAATGATTAGCATGATATAACACCAAATTGTTAATATGAATAATTCATATATTGAATCAGTTGAAATGTTGGAATGTTTACATGTTATAATATTAATTTGAACATGTGGGAAAAATTCATATATTGGATTTGTTGGAGTTCTAAAAAGTTTACATGTAAATTTGTCCCAATTATATATAGAGAATAATTGGAGTAAGTATACGATTATATGGATTCATGTTAAAAATAGAATTGAATAAATAAATATGGGTTTTGGGCATCGACCAAATTATGTTAAAGATCTTAAATTGGATCGTAAATATAGAAAAAATGATTTGGGCACAAATGGGACCATATGTAAAATGTGAATTGGCATAATTTGAATAATATGAGTTTGGACATACAATCCATCATGAATATGATTGGGTAAATGGGCATTAACACCTATAAAGGCATAGGTTTAAATAATTGATTAATAATAAATGCTTAGGATTACAGTTAGAAATTGTAATTGCACTTATGACACGAGGTTAGGTTGCATTAGTGGTGGAAGTCTGCCCGGACCGGACCAGCATATCCAGCAGCCACTAATGATGAACCTAATGTGAGAGGTCTAAGTGCATAAATAAAACATGTGGTGGTGCTATGACACGAGGTTAAGTCGACTTGTGGTAGAAGACTGCCCGGACCCGCCCGACAAATCCAGCATCCACAAGTGTAGACTTAATGTGAGAGGTCTAGTACATAAAAATATATACATATATGAATATGTAAATGGCAGGGCTGACGAATACCATTAATTGTTATTAATGGAAATAAATGAAATTGAATGAAAGATCATTACAACAGTAAGGAAAAGGGAATAAATGGGGAATGATAATAACCTATTATAAATAAATTACATTAATGGGAATGTATATATAATAGGTAGGCTTGTCCAAGGGACAAGTAAGGATTATAACGTAGGTTATAATGAACGATAAGCGAAAATGAAATAACTTATGTAATAAAGTTGTACTTAATTGAAAATTAAGTAATCTGTGAGAATGAGAACAAAAATACAAACAAGGACAACATAAGTTATATGAATGAAAAGGGAAAGGGAAACTTATTAATAAACCTTAGTTAAGAGAACTAAGTTAATAAGTAAATTATGATGAATTGTAATGACGGTGTAAGACGAGATTATGATTAAATAAGAAAGAAGAAAGCAAACTTATGGAAATAAGTAAGTTGTATTTAATCATAAATGATGAACGACATGTTAGTAGAAAACATGTAAATTTAAATGTACTTAATTATAAATTAAGTGGAACATGTTATTACATCCAGAAGATGGGACAATGAATCGCGTAAAAAGATTAGATTTTGAGAATAACATGTTGTAGGCTTATTAATGAACTTAAATGGATTAAGTTATGAATGAAATTAATAAGCAAGAGGAACTTGGTAACTTGAATAAGAAATCAATGTGAATGGGAATAACCAAGTTAAATGGAAACCTGATAAGGTAGAGCAAGTGTAACGACCCGGAAAAAGTCGATCTTGGTTATCCGATATACAACACATATCGAACATCCAAGGATCGAAAATACCAGTAGTTAATGAAATAAATTAGAGGGTGAGAATAGATAAGATAGAAACTTAGAATAGAAGAAGAAGAACATCATAGTAACATAAATCTCACAGCGGAATGAACAACATATAATAGATAACATATCCTTGAAATAAAATCAGTATATGTATACAATAACATTATCAGAGTACAACACTTACAACACAGCGGAAATAAACAATAGCTATATAATCCTGAAGCCTCCTGCTCCATCTTTTCAAGTATCTGTAAATCCCAACTACTTGACTGCCCGTACAAAATTGGGCACCCAAGAGTTTAGGGAAAACAAAACAAAATAAACTCCAGGTCAGTGATGGGACTGGTGTGAGTAAAACAGTTTAAAATAGTTTGAACAAGTAAATGATATCTCATAAGACCACGCCATATAACGGAACGGGTTTTTCCCTTATGAGAATCCAAAATATCGTTATATCAAAAACCTTTTGATATTATAATAATGTCTATCAACCAAAATATAATAATCATCTAGCATAAATGCTTTCATCTCACGTTCTACATATATAGTATACAATCAAAACCGCAAGCACGTATTGGGTAATGGATTTCCAACTATGACAATGTATGGAACCAGCTTTCGCTAGTGTACCTCTAAAGAGGAATACACTGGGTTCAACAAGAACATCTTGCAATCCGGCCACACATGACCGACCACTCATTTCGCTTGAGTGTATCGAATGTATATCAACAACGGTTGGGATCAGCAACTGTTTCCCGAATGGGACAGCATCGACAATAGATTTTTAGAAGTAAATGAAACTCTAGATCAGGTGATTATACAACCTAATAGGTGCGACCTACATAGCCATGCTACCTCCCCGATTTTTGTCATTTCCCGGTTGTGAGGCTAGAGTCCACGCTTATCCCTGACAGATCACACATTTATTCACTTTGAATGTCACATCGTCATACCCGCCAAATCACAAATTGATTTCCCCAAAAAATACCATGGGTATACAACTAAGAGAAACGAATTCTTCCGCCACCAAACGTAAATACATTTGAAGAGATTAACTTACGCTATCTATTAGATATACTCTGCCAGACATTCTTCCATACAGGTCGTCCTGGAACTGGACAAACCGAAGGCACTATTCAGTACATCCATCTTAGGCAATTATTATCTAAGATTTATACAACAACCCTCGCACTTTACTTCGTCTTCAATATATTCAGCATACTTGATTCGCAACGCTTATGCCAATACGGAGTGGTTCTTCGGATAATAATCCAACCGGTCTCTCTATATTAACAACGTTAAAATGGTCAAAAACTTCGATAGTCGGTGAGTTAACTATCAAAGAAAAACACGTGTGCAGACAACGATATTATTTCCAGATGGAAATTATATCGATCAATCATCATTTAATATTTATCTCTTTAGTTCATTTATTTACTTATCTCTTGTTTCCATATCTTCTAAATTCTTATTTTCTATCATTAGAAAACATTTCTGATTTCTTATTTGGAAAACATTTCCAAAACTCCTTCACTGGATTTAAACTGATGTTTAAATCCAACATCGCCATGCCAACTCAAAACCATTTACTAAATTAAATTAACCATCATTCACTATCAAACCTTACCATTCCTTAGTTAAGAAGGAAGTCAATCATGTTGGGGTATAATTACCTCTCAGATCTTAACTGAACAACGTTTTAACTTCGAAATAGTCATAGTTTATCTTTTAAACCTTTAACAAACTTCTTTACATCTCTCTCGGATTCTATTTACGTATCCACTTCTTTATTGAAAACATTGATTATAACGATAACGTTATAATCCCTATTTTCGAAATATCTAACTTCAATTATAACTTTTATTCTTTAATGCGAATAAATAAATAAACACCTAATTTATAAATAAATAAATCTTGATTTAAACACCGAAAAGTATAAGTACTTTCCCGAATTCGATATAATCGAATTCGCCGATTAACTCTCTTCGAGTAATCTCTATTTGATTAACTCTTCTTCGAATAACCTATATTCGATTATCTCTCTTCGAATAACTTATATTCGATTATCTCTCCTTGAATAACTTATATTCGATTAACTCGTTTAGATTAAACTAATCGATAAATCCTTTCGAATAACTAAATTCGATTAAACTAATCGATAACTCCTTTCGATTAAACTAATCGATAACTCCTTTCGAATAACTAAATTCAATTAACTCCTTTCGATTAAACTAATCGATAACTCCTTTCGAATAACTAAATTCGATAACTCCTTTCAAATAACTAGATTCGATAATTCCTCTCGAATAATTAGATTCGATAACTCCTTTCGAATAACTAGATTCGATAACTCCTTTTAACTCGATTCGAATAACTAATATTTGATAACTCCTTTTAACTTGATTCGAATAACTAATATTCGATTACTCCTTTTAACTCGATTTGAATAAATAATATTCGATAACTCCTTTTAACTCGATTCGAATAACTAATATTCGATAACTCCTTTTAACTTGATTCGAATAACTAATATTCGATAACTCCTTTTAACATGATTCGAATAACTAATATTCGATAACTCCTAATTCGACTAACTCTAATCGATTTATTCTAATTCGATTAACTCTATTTAATTACTCTATTGGTTAACTCTAACTGTAACTGGTTAACTCTAACTAATCAACTCTAACCGGTCAACCCTAACTGATTAACTCTAACTGGTTAACTCTAACTGATCAACTCTAACTGGTCAACCCTAGTTGATTATCTCTAACTGGTTAACTCTAACTGATCAACTCTAACTGGTCAACCCTAATTGATTAACTCTAACCGATTAACCCTCACTGGTTAACTCTAACTCATTCACTCTACTGAATTAACTTCCTTTGATTTATTCCTTTGAATTATCTCCTTTGATTAATTCCTTTGAATTAACTCCTTTTATTTATTCCTTTGAATTAACTCCTTTGATTTATTCCTTTTCTATTTGTTTACTTAACAAATAACTATTCCCTTTTCAATTCTATTTATTTAACAAATAAATATTTCTTTTATCTTTGTTTTCACAAATTTTCCCTTTTTATTTGTTTTACAAATATTTTCCTTTATATTTGATTTCACAAATATTTTCCTTTATATCTGATTTCACAAATATTTTCCTTCATATAATTCTATTTATTTCGTAAATATTTCCTTTTCCAACTTTATTTATTTTCTAAATAAATAAATTCTTTTTCAATTCTATGTGTATAACAAATAAATATCTCCCTTTTTATTCTATTTATTTCTCAAATAAATATTCCATTTATAATTCAATTCATTTTCTAAAGAAATATCCCTTTTATTTATTTATCAAATGATAAATATTCTTTTTATAAAATCCTTTGATTTTATAATTATTTCTTCCTTTAATAAAATTTTTGATTTTATAAATAAATTTCTTTTCAAATATATACTTTGAAAATTTCCTTTTTACTACCTAGTATTTCTTATGGTATTTAAAATACCAAATCACAATGATCGATATAATTTAAACACGCATAATCATCAAAAGATTATATATCACATCGTATATCACAATATATGAAACAAAGAAGTATTTAAATATTGAGGGACCCAGTTGGGTCCCTCCAACCTATTTCCCTACATCACAGATGTTAATCAACATAATAACATCGATTTCATTTCGATATGAAATATTCTGATAAACAGAATCAATATTTGATTAACGATTTATATAAATATCGTTATTTATAATTTCAACCAACACACAAGCAATTCAACCAAACAGTTAACACACAGAAATCAACAGATGATTTAACAGTTCTAAAAATACGTTAGAAAAATATAAATGTTCAGAGTTGGTGAGTTTTACTCACATTGGACGATCATCATTAATAACGATAACCATCGCTTGATTCAAATGGACAATTTATTTTTCTATAATTTGTAACGAGCTCGGATGGACTTCCAGTCAGTCCCATCGTATAGTGTCCGTCCATACGACCCTGTCGGATCTTGTTTCGCTGAAAACCGATATCGTATGACGAAGGTATGCATTATACAAGTTAGTGTATACTTTTAAATAAACTTAAATTAAATTAATTTGCCATATGGGCTTTACCCCTTAATCCATATCGGCCCACCACGTTCGGTAAGCCCAGACCCGCCCCCTTTTAATACTTCTTCCTCTTCAAAGTATCTGGAACCCGATATCGTTCAAACCCAATATCCACGGCCACTTCAAAGCTCCCACGCTCCTAGCTCAGATCACCGACGTAAGCTCCGCCACCCTAAATCGAAGCTGCGTCTTCCCTTCTACCTTTCCGTCGCACTTTGAAACAACTCAAGCCCCAGTTTTCTCGTCGCGACCTCGGCAGGACATCGACACCTTTCTTGACCAAAACCCATCAGATTTTCACATCAGGTGCGGAATTTCTTGCTGACCTAAAAAATGGGGTCGAATCGAGCCAATACTCCTTCTATTGTACAAACCGTCGAGCCCTATTATACTGCTCAAAACCCGAGCAACCAAGCACTGCGTCGCACCAAGCAAAACGCATACTAGATGGAAGAGAACGACTTCACGAATCCATACAAACTTGTTTCATGATTTATGACTTTTATTTGATTTTTGGTGGATTTTAGAAGTTGGACATGTAGTGACCCGCAAATCCGTAACATCAGAGTTGACTATATACATCATACGTCCAACCCAAATATCACGAAAATACGAAACATTTTTTTAGAAGAAAAGTATAGAAGCAGAAAAGAAATAACAACACAGAATCTCACATCGCAGCGGAACAAAATATAATATATCATATCTTTTGAAATACAAAATTTCAACTGTATATGTAACACCCCACCTCCGCTAGGGTCAATCACAAAGGGAATGCACTAGTTTTGGTGGAGTATTATCTAGGTAAACATACACAGAAATATCACAAGGCAGAACATAAATAAAGCAGCGGTAGAAATTAAAAACCAAATTTCATTACATTCAAGAAAAGAGTCAAAACCTCATATATCCAAAGTAAAAATTATTCCACTACATCAAGTTCTAGACAAAGAAGCATAAACTTAAGATAACCAAAGTAAATTATTCCCCAAAAATAGCAGAAGTGCAGCCATAGCATAGCTCAAGACCAAACCGTACATGAGCTGATAGAAAGCAAGCTAAATCCAAGCTAAGAGCTAGCGTCTCCTCCCTTAGAACCTGGGGGGGAGGGGTAACGAAAGAAAAACGGGTGAAAGAAAAAGGGTAAGTCATAAAGACTGGTAAGCCCTAGTGACTTTCAGTATAAAAACTAGTAAAAGTAACATGACATGTGAAAACTGGAATTAAACATAAGGATGATAACAGGATTGGTATGATAACTAAGATAACAAGATAAGTCAAGTCTAGCATCGCATATTCAAGATTCGCTGCACCAATTGTACTAGTATTCTAACCCATGTCAAGTATTAACCATGAAATGATCCCTTGGCCCAATATCATGAAATGACTCATTACGGGGTCATACAGTACGATCTACTAATCGATCGGCTCCCTATAAATTCTAGCTCGTCATGTGTCTGTGTCATACGGCCCAACCACGAAATGTAGTCACCTGTGCTAGGTCCACCATAGAGTGTATCAAGCCCTAGGGTGCCAACCATCAACACGAATCAAGCACGCATAGTGTAAACATACTAGTGCCCAATGCCTGCTTTTTCAACTCCGGACTATGTGCACGACCATAGTCTGCCTGAACCTACAATGGCGCACTAACTCAGCCGTCGTTCTGGTCGCTTACAATCAACCCAGTAATCGTGCCCCACCCTGACTAGTCCCAGGGTATCGTGATACATCTAAGTGGGTTACTGCTGAAAAAGACCGCGTAACTAGGGTTCCTAATGGGTTAAGTGTTGTCATTCAAATTTGTGACTTAACCCTACCATATTATGTATCAAGTTAGTTAAGTGTGTTCAAGCGGTTCATGACTTAACCCTATCAAATGATCATATCGAATTGGTTAAGTATATTCAATTGGTTCATGACTTCACCCTATCATATGGCATTAATTCATTAATGCACCCCAACCTCTCACATTAGACTAGTTGTTGTGGTCACTAGATTTGCCGAGCGGTTCTGTGAAGATTTACACCACAACATTGTCTAACCTCGGGTTTTAGGTGCGATATGACCAACTACCCACATTGGATCCTATTGCTTGCAGTCACTGGATTCGCCGAGCGGTTCCAGGCAGGTTTATACTGCAAACTCAACCCAACCTCGAGTTGGCCATTTTCGAGTTCGATCTAGAGTCATGACCGAGTTGTCCATTTTCGAGTTCGATCTAGAGTCATGACCATATTCAAGTCTCATATCAAGTTCATGTCCATATCCAGGTTCAAGTTATAGCAATGTTCATGTTTCAAGTTCATAGTACATTCAGGTTTTGCCTAATCTAACCAATCGCATTCCCATCGTATGTAAACTCGAATCGATACAAACGAATATAATTAGGGAATAACATAGAAAGAACTGGCATAAGGTGGCAAAAGTGATTACAAGTCAAGCACGGTATAACTTGAGATAAATGATTACAACAATACTGGCATATGGAATAGTGGTCTCAAATATCAAATCTAGCAAAATAGGGTGATAGTCATGGTAACAGTTGACATAATATAATAACCCCAAACTTTGAATAACAATTGTTTCAACATCACAGGCATGAATATTATGGACATTAAGGGTTTTAGATCTACAACATGTATAGGCCCCAAATCAATGCAAATATTCCTACAGGTCAGGATTCAAGATGAATAGATCCAAGGTGAACAAATAGTAGATACAAAAAAATAGATCCAAAATGAACAATGATAGATCCAAGATATACAGTGATAGATCCAAGACAATTATCATACTTGGGTTCTATCTCGATTTACAACATGTCCATATTAAGTTTAAAGTTTAGGTCTAAAAGTAACTGGGGCTTACAGATCATGGTTCGAGAATTAGAAAACAAACAGGCGATGTTGAATCTCGAGCCTAACAGAAATCCCCCAAACAGCAATACTCTAACGTAGCCTTGTTGGAGAAGAAGCAATCCCTTTTCTCTAACTTTTCAACCAGAGTTTTAGCAGCATAAGGCCAGAGAGAATTTGTGTAGAGAGACTAGAGTTAGGGGCTGTTTATATACGGTCTGGCCAACGAATTTAGACAGAAATCGGACTAGAAACATCAGAGTGAATTCTGACTCAAAAATAGGCTCGGCAACCAGGTCGACTCTATGGTCGACCTGGTCCTGGGCAGGTCGACATTATAGTCAACCCCCAGGTCGACCTGGTCCTGGGCGGGAAATTTCCCGCCCAGTCCGTTCTGGGGTTTGAATTCGAAATTTGAATTCGAATTCTGAGCTGTTTTTGAACTTGAAATTTCTGAAAAGTTTGAAGGGTCATAACTTGGTCATACGGACTCCGATTTTCAAAAACTCGGACTCGTTTCCAAGCAGAATTTCGAGTAGAACGTAAGGGCGTAACCTGTTGCCCTTGATTCCTATCTTAAAAATTAATTCTGCCTTGATTTATGGTTATAACACGTTATTAAAATACGGGTTTTTACATTCTCCCCTCCTTAAAGGATTTCGTCCCCGAAATCTCTAAGTTAGAAAGAATATTTCCTACCATCCAATCATCCATCTACTCAAAACATAATCCATAGGCAACCATTGTCCTTAAAAGATTTCTAGTGCTATATGAACATATGCAGTAAGTGTGTGTATATGTACTTATCTAATGCAAAAGATCAGGCGGTTATTGATTCAGTAGACCTCCTTAATGCAAAATATGTTAGTGTAATGAATCCAACATGTATGCAAAATTCCTAACATACTTTATAATCTCTACATGAGTGCACAAACATTCATTCATATGCAACATCCAAGTGATAGCATAACAAGTTCCATCCATGTACAAGTATAAGCACTCATGCATATGCAACATGAAAATGTGACTGAGCCGATCTAATGCCTAATGTGTGTCATGCATCCACTGGCAATCACTTGCAAACACTTGCAACCATTTGCAAACATCAACCATAACATGTTTCAATCACATGTTTACATCCATATGGTTCTACCTTAGGTTCTCAAGATAAGATCGAGAAGATAACAAAGCAAACATAGTTAGTAAAAGCATGATACGAAAGGTTTTCAAGTTTATAGGAAAAGAGATCGAGAATGTACCCTAAAAAAGAAATGGGTAAAGCGCGCGTATCTTCTCTTCGGTTTCCCAAGTTGCGTCTTCTTGGGCTTCGCTTCACTCCACTGTACTTTAACTAGCTTGATTTCACGATTCCTTAGCTTCTTGATCTCCGTTCCTAAGATGCGAATCAGAACTCGCCTTAATGTTGCTTCTTTTTCCACTTCTACGCCTTCAAGGATGCTTGGCTCAACCACTTCGGCCGACTCATGTAAGCACTTTCGGAGATGCGAGATGTGAAAGACATTGTGTACTCCGGTCAGCTTCTCGGGTAAGTCTACCTTATAAGCCATCAACCCAATCTTCTCAGTGATAGGGAACGGTCCTACGAACCTTGGTGCTAGCTTTCCAGCCGCTCCAAAACAAACCACATTGCGTAAAGGAGAAACTTTTATAAAGACCATATCTCCGACTTCGAACTCTAGGTCTGTCCTTCTCTTGTCCGCATAAGATTTCTGTCTATCTTGGGCCGTTTTCATCCGTCTTCGTATCAACTCAACCTTCTCAGAAGTGTCCCTTATCATGTCGGACCCAAGTATAAGCCTGTCTGTCGTCTCCCACCAACAAGTTGGCGACTTGCACGGTCTTCCATACAGGGCTTCGAATGGTGCCATTCCGATGCTAGCTTGGTA
Organism: Allium sativum; assembly: GCA_030737875.1. Lineage (NCBI taxonomy): Eukaryota > Viridiplantae > Streptophyta > Magnoliopsida > Asparagales > Amaryllidaceae > Allium > Allium sativum. The sequence goes on from CM060921.1 coordinate 559,166,969, forward strand.
ACTATTATTATATGCAAACTCCACGAGAGGAAGATGGTCTTCCCAAGTACCACCAAAGTCAAGAATGCATAGCCTCAAAAGATCCTCTAGTACCCTATTTACCCTTTCGGTTTGTCCATCCATCTGTGGGTGATAGGCGGTGCTTAAACTTAGTCGTATACCCATTGCTTCTTGTATACTATTCCAAAACTGGCTAGTGAAAATCGGGTCACGATCACTAACTATACTAGAAAGAACCCCGTGCAACCGTACTATCTCTCGAAGGTAAATAAACGCTAGCCATGATGCGGTCCTCTTGCTTTTCACCGGAATGAAGTGAGCACTTTTCGTGAGTTTATCAACTATGACCCATATGCTAGTATTTCCCTTCCTTGACCTAGGCAGTCCATCCACGAAATCCATTGAGATACTCTCCCATTTCCATTGCGGAACTTCCAAAGGATGTAATAGCCCACCGGGCTTCTTTGACTCGGCCTTTACTTGTTGGCACACCATGCACTTCGAAACGAACTCTGCCACGTCCTTTTTCATTTTAGGCCAAAAGAAAATGCATTTCATATCCCTGTATATCTTATCCCCTCCGGGATGTATGGTCATCTTCGAGTGATGTGCCTCTTCGAGGACTTTCCTTACTAGGTCTCCCACTTGTGGGACACATAGCCTTCCATCACTCCTTAGCCATCCCTTGTCATCTATAGCATACCTACCGAGGTGACTTGACGTCTCACAACTAATCAGCTTGTCCATGATTTCGACTATCTGTGGGTCTTCCTTCTGTGAAGTTTCTACTTGATCTAGAAGTGTAGGTCTTAACTCAGTAGATGCTAGCATAACAGCCAATGACTCAACAGCAGGTGTAAAATCAAAGGTTGCTATAAACTCTAGACTTTTCCTTTCAATAAACAAGGGGCTCAAGGTCAACCTTTTCCTACTTAGCGCATCCGCCACCACGTTACCCTTGCCAGAGGTATAAGCTATATCGAAGTCATATGATGCTAAGAATTCCATCCACCGCCGTTGTCTCAGATTCAAATCTTTCTGTGAGAAGAGGCACTTAAGCGATTTGTGGTCGGTATACAACTCGAACCTCTCCCCTAGAAGATAATGGCGCCAAGATTTAAGTGCAAAAACGATCGCTGCCAACTCCAAGTCATGTGTGGGATAGTTCTTCTCATGAACTTTAAGTTGTCTACCCCTATAGCATATCACTTTCCCTTCTTGCATTAGGACAGCGCCTAATCTTGTGCCACACGCATCTGTGTACATCATAAACATCTTACTTCCGTCGGGTAATGCCAAAATTGGAGCTGTGGCGAGGGCTCTCTTGAGCCTCTGAAAAGTAATCTCACATTCTATGTCCCATGCAAACGCTAGGTTTTTCTTCGTTAACCTAGTAAGAGGGGCAGAAATCTTAGCGAAGTCCTTAATGAACTTCCTATAATAGCCTGCCAAACCGAGAAAGCTTCTCACCTCCGTTGCGTTCTTAGGAATTTTCCAGTCTTGCACCGCAACTACCTTTGCGGGGTCTACGGCTATGCCTTGCTTAGAAACTACGTGTCCCAGAAACCAAACTTCCTTCCTCCAAAAATGGCATTTGGAGAACTTAGCCTTTAACTGGTGTGCTCTAAGCGTATCCATGACTTCCTTGAGATATCTAGCATGTTCTTCTTCATCCTTTGAGAAGATCAAAATATCGTCCACAAAAACCACTACAAACTTGTTAAGGAACTCCCGAAACACCCTACTCATCAAATCTACAAAGTACGCGGGTGCATTCATTAACCCAAATGGCATGACGAGCCATTCGAAGAACCCATCTGGAGTCCTAAACGCAGTTTTGTCAATGCTATCCTCAGCCACTCTAAGCTGATGGAATCCTGTGGCAAGATCGAGTTAAGAGAAAACAAATGCTCCCACAAGCTGGTCAAACAAATCGTCGATTCTTGGCAGTGGGTGCTTATTTTTCTTCGTCAGCTTGTTTAACTCACGATAATCTACGCACAAACGAAGCGAACCATCCGCCTTAGTAGCGAATACCACCGGAGCACCCCATTCAGAAATGCTTCGCCTTATGAAATTTTTCTCAAGCAACTCCTTAACTTGTTTACTGAGCTCTCTTCTCTCTCGCGGGGCCATGTGTCTAACGGGCAATGAAACTGGCTTGGCATTATCAACAAGATAAATTCGGAAGTCTATCTCACGTTTAGGAGGTAACCCCTTCTCCTCATCAAAGACATCTAGATATTCTCGGACCACTCTTACAGATTGCAAATTGTCGATGGACGGGTCAAGAGATTCAAGATAACACAACATGACCGGACCCTTAGGGTTACAAGAAATTTCAAGGATATTACCAAGGTGAGTCATGAGCCTCACTACCCTTCGTTCACAATCAAGAATGGCTCCATAATTGGACAGCCAATCCATACCTAGGATCAAACCGTATCCCATAAATCCGAGAACATAAGAATTACACTGAATTCTACGCTTAAGATAGAAATCCTCAAATCCACACACATCATAGATAAATGAGCGGAGCCCCCAACTGGATTTGAAACTATAACGGGATCCTCAACCAGACTAGTACTTAGGCGCAGATTTTTAACAACATCAGAAGAGATAAAAGTATGCGATGCGCCAGAGTCAAATAAGGTTCGAACAGGAAATTCAGAAATGTAAACAAGGCTTTCTATGGAAATATTACTACCTCGGTCAAGTGCTGGAGTGGTGTTGAGAGCATGCAACTGCCTTCCAGAAGGTCCTGCTTGCTGGGCCTACCCTTGCCCTACCCTTGCTTCTTAGGGCAATCTTTGCTGACGTGTCCAATATCTCCACAATGAAAGCATTCACCCAACTTTCTCTTCTTCCTTCTACAGTCTTTAGCTAGAAGTCCCGTAATACCACAAAAGTTGCACTTCCTTGTCTCACGTGGTTTGTTAGTATTGTTGTTGTTGTTCTTGTTATTCTTGTTATTCTTGTTGCCTCCCTTCTTGAAGTCAACCTTCTTATTCTGAGTCTCATTAGGCTTAACCTCCTTCTTGCTATTCTTGTCTTCCTCATGAAGTAGGGCCATATCCACCAAGCTTTCAAAGGTCGCCCCCATGGGTATATGAGTTATGGCCAAACTGTGTAGTGGCTCGTTCAATCCTCGAGCAAAGCGTACAGCCTTCTTCTGAGCTGTGTTCACCAAGTCCAACCCGAACCTAGCAAGCTGATTAAACTTATTCACGTACTCCCTAACGGTCATGTCCCCTTGCTTAAGTGCTAGGAACCTCTCCATCTGAAGGTGCTCTTCTGCTGACGATAAGAATTTAAGCCCAAACCTCTCTCTAAAGTCTGCCCAAGTCTCAACTGGCCTTGTAGCGTTGGTGACTTCTAACCAAAATGAAGCTTCCTCTTTCAACAACCATGTTGCTAACTGAACTTTCCTATGATCCTCCACATCGAAGATAATAAACAAGTCTTTAGTCTCCTTTAGCCAGTTTCGTGCCTCAACGAAGGTTTCAGTTCCAAAGAAGTTCTTGCTGCCCATTGCTTTAATGTCTTTGCATATTTTGGCAAAGACGGTACCAGGAGGAGGAGGAGGAACCGCGGCCATTGTGGGAGGAGGAGGAGGGATGTCTGCCGGGCCCGCGCCGTTGGCCCTAGCTTCCAAGTACCTTCGGAACCATACAGGTACTGGTACTCCCTCAGGAAGGTTAAGATCATACATGCTGAAAAACTAAAAAGAAAAAGATTCAAACGAGGAAACAAAGGAAATTGCAAATGGCTTTTGGGGAATAGCCTTTTTAAACATAAAACTTTTATTGAAAAATGCTTCTTTATAAACGGTTTTGAAAATAGTTTTAGAAGGTTTTTTTTTTTTTAAAACTTTTGCCCAGTCTGGTAACCTTCTGCTCTGATACCAAATTGTAACACCCGACCTCCGTAAGGGTCACTCACAAAGAGAATGCACTAGTTTTGGTGGAGTATTATATAGGTAAACATACACAGAGATATCACAAGGCAGAACATAAATAAAGCAGCGGTAGAAATTAAAAACCAAATTTCATTACTTTCAAGAAAAGAGTCAAAATCTCATATATCCAAAGTACAAATTATTCCATTACATCAAATTCTAGATAAAGAAGCATAAACTTAAGATAACCAAAGTAAATTATTCCCTAAAAATAGCAAAAGTGCAGCCATAGCATAGCTCAAGACCAAACTGTACATGAGCTGACAGAAAGCAAGCTAAATCTAAGCTAAGAGCTAGCGTCTCCAAGCTGAGAACCCGGGGGGGGGGGGGACAAAAGAAAACGGGCCGAAAGAAAAAGGGTCATTCATAAAGACTGGTAAGCCCTAGTGACTTTCAGTATAAAAAATAGTAAAAGTAACATGACATCTGAAAACTGGAATTAAACATACGGATGATGACATGCCTGGTATGATAACTAAGATAACAAGATAAGTCAAGTCTAGTATCACATATTCAAGATTCGCTGCACCAATTGTACTAGTATTCTAACCCATGTCAAGTATTAACCATGAAATGATCCCTTGGCCCAATATCATGAAATGACCCATTACGGGGTCATACAGTACGATCTACTAATCGATCGGCTCCCTATAAATTCTAGCTCATCATGTGTCTATGTCATACGGCCCAACCACGAAATGTAGTCACCTGTGTTAGGTCCACCATAGAGTGTATCAATCCCTAGGGTGCCAACCATCAACACGAATCAAGCACGCACAGTGTAAACCTACTGGTGCCCAATGCCTGCTTTTTTAACTATGGACTACGTGCACGACCATAGTCTGCCTTAACCTACAATGGCGCACTAACTCAGCCGTCGTTCTGGTCGCTTACAATCAACCCAGTAATCGTGCCCCACCCTGACTAGTCCCAGGGTATCGTGATACATCTAAGTGGGTTACTGCTAAAAAAGACCGTGTAACTAGGGTTCCTAATGGGTTAAGTGTTGTCGTTCAAATTTGTGACTTAACCCTACCATATTATGTATCAAGTTGGTTAAGTGTGTTCAAGCGGTTCATGACTTAACCCTATCAAATGATCATATCAAATTAGTTAAGTATATTCAATTGGTTCATGACTTAACCCTATCATATGGCATTAATTCATTAATGCACCCCAACCTCTCACATTAGACTAGTTGTTGTGGTCACTAGATTTGCCGAGCGGTTCTGTGAAGATTTACACCACAACATAGTCTAACCTCGGGTTTTAGGTGCGATATGACCAACTACCCACATTGGATTCTATTGCTTGCAGTCACTGGATTCGCCGAGCGGTTCCAGGCAGGTTTATACTGCAAACTCAACCCAACCTCGAGTTGGCCATTTTCGAGTTCGATCTAGAGTCATGACCGAGTTGGCCATTTTCGAGTTCGATCTAGAGTCATGACCATATTCAAGTCTCACATCAAGTTCATGTCCATATCCAGGTTCAAGTTATAGCAATGTTCATGTTTCAAGTTCATAGTACATTCAGGTTTTGCCTAATCTACCCAATCGCATTCCCATCGTACGTAAACTCGAATCGATACAAATGAATCTAATTAGGGAAAAACATAGAAAGAACTGGCATAAGGTGGCAAAAGTTATTTCAAGTCAAGCATGGTATAACTTGAGATAAATGATTACAACAATACTGGCATATGGAATAGTGGTCTCAAATATCAAATCTAGCAAAATAAGGTGATAGTCATGGTAACAATTGACATAAGATAATAACCCCAAACTTTGAATAACAATTGTTTCAACATCACAGGCATGAATATTATGGACATTAAGGGTTTTAGATCTACAACAAGTATAGGCCCCAAATCAACGCAAATATTCCTACAAGTCAAGATTAAAGATGAATAGATCCAAGGTGAACAAATAGTAGATACAAAATAATAGATCCAAAATGAACAATGATAGATCCAAGATATACAATGATAGATCCAAGATAATTATCATACATAGGTTCAATCTCGATTTACAACATGTCCATATTAAGTTTAAAGTTTAGATCTAAAAGTAACTGGGGCTTACAGATCGTGGTTCGAGAATTAGAAAACAAAGATGCGATGTTGAATCTCAAGTCTAACAGAAATCCCCCAAACAGCAATACTCTACACGTAGCCTTGTTGGAGAAGAAACAATCCCTTTTCTCTAACTGTTCAACCAGGGTTTTAGCAGCATAAGGCCAGAGAGAATTTGTGTAGAGAGACTAGAGTTAGGTGTTGTTTATATAGGGTCTGGCCAACGAATTTAGACAGAAATCGGACTAGAAACATCAGAGTGAATTCTGAGTCAAAAATGGGCTCGGCAACCAGGTCGACTCTATGGTCGACCTGGTACTGGGCAGGTCGACACTATAGTCGACCCCCAGGTCAACCCGGTCCTGGGCGGGAAATTTTCCGTCCAGTCCGTTTGGGGGTTTGAATTCCGAATTTGAATTCAAATTCTGAGCTGTTTTTTAACTTGAAATTTCTGAAACTTTGAAAGGTCATAACTTGGTCATACGGACTCCGATTTTCGGAAACTCGGACTCTTTTCCAAGTAGAATTTCGAGGCGAACGTAATGGCTTAACCCGTTGCCCTTGATTCTTATCTTGAAAATTAATTCTGCCTTGATTTATGGCTATAACACGTTATCAAAATACGGGTTGTTACAGTATAACTTACACTTATCAGAGTACAACACTTACAACACAGCGGAACAAAACTCTATATAACTAACGCTGAAGCCTCCTGCTCCAAGCTCCTTTAGATAGATCTGTAAAATCCTGAACTACTTGACTGCCCGTACAAATTTAGGCACCCAAGAGTTTAGGTAGAACAAAACGAAATAAACTCCGGGTCAGTCATGGGACTGGTATGAGTAAACAGTTTAAAACAGTTTCAGAATAACTAAATGATATCTCATAAGACCACGCCATATAACACGGAACGGGTTTTTCCCTATGAGAATCCAAACACTTGACTTATCTTTCAAAATCTTTTTGAAAGGAATAATAATCTTTATATCAAAACTCTTTTGATATTATAATAATGTCTAAATCAGGTAAATAACAATCTAGTGGAACGTTTGCATCTCACGTTCCACATATATAATATACAATCAAAACCGCAAGCACTTATTGGGTAATGGATTTCCAACTATGACAAAGTATGGAACCACCTTCCGCTGGTGTATCTCTAGAGGAGAATACACCGAGTTCAACAAGAATATCTTGCAACTCAGCCATACATGAACGACTACTGATTTCGCTTGAGTGTATCAAATGTATATCATCAACGGTTGGGATCAGCAACCGTTTCCCGAATGGGACAACATCTACAATAGATTTTTAGAAGTAAATGAAACTCTAGATCAGGTGATTATACACCCTATTAGGTGCGACCTACATAGCCATGCTGCCTGCCCGATTTCTGTCATTTACCAGTTGATGAGGCTTGAGGTTACGCTTTATCATCACATCAGATTCACTTCGAATGCCACATTGTCAGATCCATCAAAAATCGCTAATTTGACGTCTACAACCATACATTACATGTTGGCTAAAAGAAGTTTCCTTCTCCGCTTCCACTCTTGGTACGGTTGAAGAAATCAATGCACTTGACCTTTCTGGAAATACTCTGTCAGACATTCATCCATACAAGTCATCCAGGAACATGATGAACCGAAGGTACTATTCAGTATATCCATCTTAGGCACTGTTATCTAAGATTTATACAACAGCCCTTGCACTTTACTCTGTCTTCAATTATCTTTGGCATATATGATTCGCAACGCTTATGCCAGTACAGAGTGGTTCTTTGGATAATAATCCAACCGGTCTCTCCATATTGACAACGATGGTCAAAAAATTCGATAGTCTGTGATTTAACTATCGAATAAAAATAAGTGTTTCGATAGTCGATGATTTAACTATCGAAGAAAACAAGTGTTCATCCAATTATCAAACAATCACTGAGCCCTTAATTAATATTCCATTAATTAAATCACTTCTCTATTTCTTTATCAATATTTGTTAACCAAATATTTTCAATAACCATATTGGCCTTTTACGTTATTTGGAAAACATTTCCGAATATCGCCTTCCTTTATTTTCTAAACTTTAGAAAATATATGTTATTTATAATTGGAAAATATTCCAATTACTTATCTCTTTTCTGATCTCGATTATTTCTATACTTAGGAAATATTCTTTATTATATTTCCAAGCTTACACTTATTTGGGTTAAAACGGATGTTGTATAAAACATCGTTGCGACAACCCAAATACTTTATTCAACTAACTCTTATCCAACATTGATCTTCGAGCCTGAAATCTTACTAATTATTTGTTAATAATGAAATCAATCAAGTTGGGGTATAGCTACCCCTCAGACCTTGACTGAATAACATTTATAATGTCAAAACAGATATGACTACTTACTCGAAAAATCAATACCATACAACTACTTATTCACTTTTAAACACGTATACACTTTCTCTTTCTATTCTTACGAGATTTTATTCCTAGTCTTCCTTTTTTTATATTATTCTATTTTTAAGTTCGTTTTCTTATCGACTTCTATGTATATTGATATATAGATTCTAGTTATCAAACTTCTTAAAAATATTCTAACTCCTTAAATTTCTGAAAAAATTCGCCATAACCTCCTTTGTACCGGGAGCATCGGGATATTTCAAATAGCTTCCCATGGCCCTCACCAATCCAAAAGAAAAAGAAAAGGCCAATCGTCTTGACGATAAGGCGCATAAAATCTCATATGGAAATTAAATACGTACCTTTTTGTTGAGCATTTTATATATATCTTCATACCTTATCCCATACCTGTCTAATTTATTCAATTATACCCGATCGTTTTAACTTAATTCGTTAATTAACTCTTATTCAAACATTCCTCTTCGAGAATGAACCTTGCTATTTATCAGTTAAAAATGAAATCAATCAAGTTGGGGTATAATTTCCTCTTAGACCTTGACTGAAAACATCATTAACTTCAAAACAGACATGACCACTTAACTCGTTTCCTTATCGACTTCTATATTCAAATTCCAATTCAATCCTATTTGAATTCTCTTCTCAAATTTTTTATTCAAATCTATTTGAATTCTCTTTATTTAAATTTTATATTCAAATTTCCTTATTCAAATTCTATTTGAATCCTCTTATTTAAATTTCATAGTTTACATTCCATTTGAATTCTATATTCAAATTCCATAGTTTAAATTCCATTTGAGTTATATATTCAAATTCCATAGTTTAAATTCCATTTAAATTTCTATATTCAAATTCCATAGTTTAAATTCCATTTGAATTTCTATAGTCAAATTCCATAGTTTAAATTCCACTTGAATTCTATATTCAAATTCCATAGTTTAAATTCCATTTGAATTTCTATATTCAAATTCCATGGTTTAAATTCCATTTGAATTCTATATTCAAATTCCATAGTTTAAGTTCCATTTGAATTTCTATATTCAAATTCCATAGTTTAAATTCCATTTGAATTTCTATATTCAAATCTATTTCAAACTTCATTTATTTATTCTTTAAACAAGTCTCGATTTCAATTCCTTTAGAAATAGATATTTCTACTTTTGGAAAATAGATTTTCCTTTTCAATTTCACACTTGTATTTTTATTTCTGAATTATCCAATGATAATTCTTTTCACTTCATTTATAAACTTCGTTTATAAAAGAACTATTTTTAAACTTTGTTTATAAAGGAACCACTTGTTTTATTTTTCAAAACAAGTTTATATTTCATATCTATTTAAAAATTCAAATTCAATTTTAGAAAAAATAGAATTTCCCTTTTAAATCTCAAATATCCCTTTCAGGATATTTTTATAAATTATCACTTAGGCCCAGTGATATTTAAACACCAAAAAACCAATTATTTATTTTAGGTTTTCTAACACATCATATATGGCTGTATATATGCAAATAAATAAACAGATAATATACTTTTGAGGAATCCAGTCGGATTCCTCCAACCTGTTTTCCTGCATGCACAAACGTTAGTCAACATAGTAATACCCATCCTGCTTCGAGGCAGGATATCGCGGTATGAAGGTCATCCACTAATATATATTTGTGGGGCGCATAGGGAAATCATCCGCTATGAAACTACGGGCATCCGCTAATGAGACTACGGGAATCCAACCAATCATCAACCCAATATATATATAGTAGTCAAGCCTACATAACTAATATATTTAAATCAACCATAAAGCATTCAAACAAACAACAAACAATTATTTTTAACAAATTAAAATAATTCTAAATAAAGCGGTGAGTGAGATTTACTCACCGTGTTTTATATCTGCCGAATATCCTTTTTAGTTCAACAAATGTCGCGACTATGAATCCTCTCAAATGAACTTATGTAGCACGGTAGCACCTACAATTATTTATTTTAATTTACCAATTATTCAATTTCATTAACCACTATACTAACTAACTAAATAAATTATTAACTAAATAAATTATTAAATTACCTTAATCCATTTTTCTAGCTTTGAAACTCTCACTGTATTTCCTTTTTCTATATAGCCGTACATTCTTCCATCTACCAACAACATTTTCATCGCACTCATCGACACCCTGATGTTGCTAATCCAAATCGCCACCTACCATTTCAAACTCCATTCGTAGTCTTTGCTTCACTTGCTCCAGAATCCTACGGACTTTACTTCCAATGGCCAACTACCACTGTCGATCATCCTCAATTACATCCCTTCAGGCTTCAACCACTTGACAACAACCCTTCTTTCTGCTGTCTCACCACCGTGAAAATCTTTCTTCTTCCCAAACTCCAACTGGTCATTCCCAGTAAACTACCAAAATTCAAAACGCAATGAAATTGAGCGTCAAAACCCACAAAACCTTCCCAGAAAACCACGACTTTGAAACTGACCTCAAACTGCCAATCCCCTTGAATAGCGATTCCCAATTTTCGGATTGTCAAACCCAGTTCAACCCAGTATCGCACCTGATGGAAACAACGTTGGTACTCCACTACCGAACTTTGAATCCCAATTGAATCCCCTCAGTTTATCTTCAACATCGCACCTCCAGATCCATGATTACCGACACAACACTACTCCAAAAATTCATTGTCACACTCCCCATAGTCATTACCAGATTCGAACTCGACAATACCCATAGCGACTCCATTACAGACCATCGTTCTTCCCTGTTGTGATTCCAATTCGACGCGCCTCAGCCCTACCTTGCTACTCCTTTTCCCCGTCGCTCGAGACTGCATCGCACCCAAAACGGAGGAGCGCGATGCCCTAAACTGGGCACTCGAATCCAATGTGCCATCACGAGTCTTGAATCGATTAGTGAAAATGAGTTCAAGCGGTATTGAAGCTTTTGATTTGGTCGTTGAAAATGAAATAAGAGAGGCCGGCTTTTGATTTTACAGAGTGGGCGGATGGACAAGGAGGAGGCCACGATTGTTATAATTAGTGGATGAGAAGGGAACACATCGCTGTATTATTTTGTGGTGAAGGTGGAAGACACATCTCTGATATATTTTGTTTTAATTAAATCAAAACCCGTATCCTTTGATTAAAATACACCCTGATTCTGAACTCCTATTTGAACCCAACGACTATCAATTCTTGGGTAATACCCCTATTTCAGACACACTGGGATATGTCATGAAGTCCAATTCGATCATTTGGAGAAGATATTAATTTAACCCAATATAAATTAATTTCAAACAATTTAATTTCTTCGATAATAAATAAATATTATTTCTCCAATTCAAACAGAATTTTCTATTGATCATTCTGAACTGTTTTTAACTCAGTTTTTACTTCGAATTGAATTAACTTTGTATTACGATAATTTAATATATTCGATATTAAATCGAAATTGATTATTAAATTAATAACTAAATATAAAAATTCACTTATATTATCAAATCAATATTTAAATCCGTATTAAATAGTTAAAATTAACCCATAAGAATCCGGGTCATTACAGGGCATTTCACTGTTTATTTTTGTTTCCGGTGGCGGCGCGATTAATTTGCCCGTGGAAAGAGTGAGTTAGGTTTTAGAAGTGTGTTGGACTATTTATAGAGATTTTTAAATATTTATTTATTCGAATATTATATTGAATTTTAAGCAAACGCTATTTTTATTTGTCCTCTAAAATTCCTGTAATCACACATGACACCCAAAAATCATGTAGCTACAGATCGACATTACGAACCAAACGAAACTAGTTTCGTCGAATTCCGACTTCGTTAGCTCACACAGCGTATTTTTAAAGGTCAAATTATTGATTGTATTTCACATTAAAAATCCGTACGGCCACATACTGACTTCAAAAATCACGGAAATTGAAATCTAGCAATAATTTAATATTGCGGATCCAACAAAATTAGTTTCGTCGAGTTCCGAGTTCGTTTGCAAAACTGGCTATTTTAAAGCTCTGAATAACCCATTTAAATATATAAATATATTTAAAAAAATTAGACTTAATATTTAAAAATAAATATTATCGTATATATTCACAGTGGAATACCATACCACTCCAATAGGATTTATAACTCGATATTTCAAAATATCCAGTTATATCGGTATTCGATTTATAATGAAATTCCATTTATAAATATAAATAAATCGTTATAAATTATAAAGGAATTCCATAGCGACTTTTCTAAAATTTTATTTGGACATAAATCAAAATCTACGCGATGAAATCTCGATTTTTCTCTTCCATCCAAAAGATGTACTTCACCAGCTCCGAACGTTTCTTGTTTCACAGAAATCCGACTTAAAACGAATCTTGTACATTCAGCTGAAGTTTGAATCGCCAAATAGCGAACTGCCGCGCCATTTCGAGCTCAATTTTAATTATAATATAATTATACGTTCAAACTTCGTTTATATAATATATTCGTTATTAAAATTCAAATGTAAACTGAATTATATATTTTAAATAATCCAATTCACACAATATCGCCATTTCCGCCAATTTTGATTATTTCAAAATTAAATATATTATTTAATTATTATTTTAATTAAATATTCAATATCGTTTAATTTAACGGCCATTAAATTCTCTGAACCGCTATTTAAATAATTAAATAAATTAATTATTATATTGCTGAAAATGCGGGTCATTACATTCTTCCCCACTTAAAATTATTTCGTCCTCGAAATTGCTAAGGTAGAAAACAAACTCCACCAACTAGGTTAAAATTATTTCTTCACTTCTTAACTCCGATTCCACTTAACCAATTTCTTTTAATTAAATTATTAATTAATTCTTATCAACTAAAATTTCCAAAAATCCTGAAAATTTTCTAACACCTTAACTTTTCGAAAAATTTCGCCAGCACCTCCTTTGTACGGCTCAATCGGTACAACCACAACTCGCCTCTCTGGGACATCTCCAACCCAAAAGAAAATAAAACAGCCAAGTGGCTTTCCCATCAGGCTCATAAATCACCAAACTCATGTGAAATATAAACTTGTACCTTTTTGTCAGGCATATCGTTATATCACTTTCATTTGCTACCAACTCAGCATATACCAATACATTTCCAACTTGATCTCAAATCAATTCATTCTCAAACCAAATCATTTGCTTATCCAAGTCAAATTTCATTTCAACTCAAGTTTTATTCTCGATTTCAAATTCTTAAGTCATCAGCCCAAACTACTCGATATCATTCTAATCCAATTCAAATTCCACTTAGACGACTTTATTTTAATTCCAATTGGCTTTCCCAAATTTCAATTCAGTTTGGTTTTAAATCTAACAATCTTTCCCTGGGAAGTTTAAATCACTTAGCTTTTCAAGAATCAAATATCTCTTTTTGGAATTCAAAACAACTTGTTTTTTTTTTCTCAAAAAAAATCAAAAACAAAATCCTTAGTAGTAATCCGTCACTTAGAACTCGAAAATGAACACCGATGACGTCCGGATCATCATTGGAATTATTTCCCAACTATCGAAGTGAGTTCAATAATATCACTTTTTAAAACTCATATTTAAACATTTCCATTTCGAAATCAATTCAATAAATCATTCTCAAAACAATTTAAAATCTCCCACGATTTTAAAATTTTCATATATTCAATCCAAATTCATTTATCGACACTTCTCCAATTTCCAGAATTTTAATTCCAATTCTGGTTTTAATTTCAGATTTAATTCATCTGATCTCATATATTATACTTATATGAATTCTAATTTGTTGTTTATATAACCATTTTAATTTATAATCTTACTCGATTATAATAACAACCAATATATCCCATATATTATAATCATTTTAATATAAATCCGTTATATCAAAAATATAGTTTGGGTAAAATTATTTCGTTTACCCTCTTTTCAAAACATATCATGCCGACCCATCGTATTCAAGTGTTTAGTAACTCCTATCGATACAGTGGATCAAACTGATCGACCAGAATCCATAAACAGCTCAACCAATAAATCTCCATAATATAAAACAATTTTTATATCAACAACAAATACGTTCACTCATATATGTACACTCAAACTCAATCTAGGGTATTACTAACCCCATCTTTATTGAGTCACGCCACAGAGCCAAGGTAATAATTCAACCTCGCTCTAATACCAACTGTAACGACCCGGAAAAAGTCGATCTTGGTTATCCGGTATACAACACATATCGAACATCCAAGGATCGAAAATACCGGTAGTTAATGAAAGAAATTAGAGGGTGAGAATAGATAAGATAGAAACTTAGAATAGAAGAAGAAGAAGAACATCAGAGTAACACGAATCTCACAGCGGATCGAAAAACATATAATAGATAACATATCCTTGAAATAAAATCAGTATATGTATACAATAACATTATCAAAGTACAACAATTACAACATAGCGGAAATAAACAAAAGCTATATAATCCTGAAGCCTCCTGCTCCAGCTCTTCAAGTATTTGCAAATCCCGACTACTTGACTGCCCGTACAAAATTGGGCACCCAAGAGTTTAGGGAAAACAAAAAAAAAATAAACTCTGGGTCAGTCATGGGACTGGTGTGAGTAAAACAGTTTAAACAAGTAAACGATATCTCATAAGACCACGCCGTATAATGGAACGGGGTTTCCCTTTATGAGAATCCAAAATATATTTATATCAAAAACCTTTTGATATTATAATAATGTCTACCAACCACAATATAATAATCATCTAGCAGAAACGCTTTCGTCTCACGTTCTACATATATAGTATACAGTCAAAACTGCAAGCACGTATTGGGTATTGGATTTCCAACTATGATAAGGTTTGGAACCACCTTTCGCTAGTGTACCTCTAGAGAGGAATACACTGGGTTCAACAAGAACATCTTGCAACCCGACCACACATGACTGACCACTCATTTCGCTTGAGTGTATCGAATGTATATCGCCAACGGTTGGGATCAGCAATCGATTCCCGAATGGGACAACATCGACAATAATTTTTTAGAAGTAAATGAAACTCTTGATCAGGTGATTATACACCCTAATAGGTGCGACCTACCTAGCCATGTTGCCTTCCCGATTTTTGTCATTTCCCAGTTGTGAGGCTAGAGTCCACGCTTATCTCTGACAGATTACACATTTATTTACTTTGAATATCACATCGTCATACCCGCCAAATCACAAATTGATTTCCCCAAAAATACCACGGGTATACAACTAAGAGAAACGAATTCCTCCGCCACCAAACATAAATACATTTGAAGAGATTAACTTACACGATCTAATAGATATACTCTGTCAGACATTCTTCCATACAGGTCGTCTTGGGACTGGACAAACCGAAGGCACTATTCAGTACATCCATCTTAGGCAATTGTTATCTAAGATTTGTACAACAGCCCTTGCACTTTCCTCCGTCTTCAATATATTCAGCATACTTGATTCACAACGCTTATGCCAATACAGAGTGGTTCTTCGGATAATAATCCAACCGGTCTCTCCATATTAACAACGTTAAAATGGTCAAAAACTTCGATAGTCGGTGAGTTAACTATCAAAGAAAAACACGTGTGCAATCATTGATATTATTTCCATTTGGAAATTATATCGATCAATCAACATTTAACATTTATCTCGTTAGTTCATTTATTTACTTATCTCTTGTTTCCATATCTTCTAAATTCTTATTTTCTATCATGAAAAAACATATCTGATTTCTTATTTGGAAAACATTTCCAAAACTCCTTCACTGGATTTAAACTGATGTTTAAATCCCACATCGCCATGCCAACTCAAAACCATTTACTAAATTCACTTAACCATCATTCACTATCAAACCTTACCATTCCTTAGTTAAGAAGGAAGTCAATCAAGTTGGGGTATAATTACCTCTCAGACCTTAACTGAACAACGTTTTCACTTCAAAATTGTCAAAGTTTATCTTTTAAACCTTTAACAAACTTCTTTACGTCTCTCTCGGATTCTATTTACGTATCCACTTCTTTATTGAAAACATTGATTATAACGATAACGTTATAATCCCTACTTTCGAAATATCTTACTTCAATTATAACTTTTATTCTTTAATGTGTATAAATAAATAAACACCTAATTTATAAATAAATAAATCTTGATTTAAACACCGGAAAGTATAAGTACTTTCCCGAATTCGATATAGTCAATTCGCCGATTAACTCTCCTTGAGTAATCTCTATCTGATTAACTCTTCTTCGAATAACCTATATTCGATTATCTCTCTTCGAATAACTTATATTCGATTATCTCTCCTCGAATAACTTATATTCGATTAACTCCTTTCAATTAAACTAATCGATAACTCCTTTCGAATAGCTAAATTCGATGAACTCCTTTCGATTAAACTAATTGATAACTCCTTTCGAATAACTAAATTCGATTAACTCCTTTCGATTAAACTAATTGATAACTCCTTTCGAATAACTAGATTCGATAACTCCTTTCGAATAACTAGATTCGTTAACTCCTTTCGAATAACTATATTCGATAACTCCTTTTAACTCGATTCGAATAACTAATATTCGATAACTCCTTTTAACTTGATTCGAATAACTAATATTCGATAACTCCTTTTAACTTGATTCGAATAACTAATATTCAATAGCTCCTTATAACTCGATTCGAATAACTAATATTCGATAACTCCTTTTAACTCGATTCGAATAACTAATATTCGATAACTCCTTTTAACTTGATTCGAATAACTAATATTCGACAACTCCTAATTCGATTAACTCTAATTGATTTATTCTAATTCGATCAACTCTATTTAATTACTCTATTGGTTAACTCTAACTGGTTAACTCTAACTGATCAACTCTAACTGGTCAACCCTAACTGATCAACTCTAACTGGTTAACTCTAACTGGTCAACCCTAATTGATTAACTCTAACTGGTTAACTCTAACTGATCAACTCTAACTGGTCAATCCTAATTGATTAACTCTAACTGATTAACCCAAACTGGTTAACTCTGACTCATTCACTCTATTGAATTAACTTCCTTTGATTTATTCCTTTGAATTATCTCCTTTGATTAATTCCTTTGAATTAACTCCTTTGATTTATTCCTTTTCTATTTGTTTACTTAACAAATAACTGTTCCCTTTTCAATTCTATTTATTTAACAAATAAATA
The DNA here is from genome assembly GCA_030737875.1 of Allium sativum. Taxonomy (NCBI): domain Eukaryota; kingdom Viridiplantae; phylum Streptophyta; class Magnoliopsida; order Asparagales; family Amaryllidaceae; genus Allium; species Allium sativum. The sequence continues at coordinate 559,184,624 of CM060921.1, forward strand.
TTTCTTTTATCTTTGTTTTCACAATTTTTCCCTTTTTATTTGTTTTACAAATATTTTCCGTTATATTTGATTTCACAAATATTTTCATTTATATTTGATTTCACAAATATTTTCCTTTATACTTGATTTCATAAATATTTTCCTTCATATAATTCTATTTATTTCATAAATATTTCCTTTTCCAACTTTATTTATTTTCTAAATAAATAAATTCTTTTTCAATTCTATGTGTATAACAAATAAATATCTCCTTTTTATTCTATTTATTTCTCAAATAAATATTCCATTTATAATTCAATTCATTTTCTAAATAAATATCCCTTTTATTTATTTACCAAATGATAACTATTCCTTTTATAAAATCCTTTGATTTTATAAATATTTCTTCCTTTTATAAAATCTTTTGATTTTATAAATAAATTTCTTTTCAAATATATACTTTGAAAATTTCCTTTTTACTTCCTAGTATTTCTTACGGTATTTAAAATACCAAATCACAATGATTGATATCATTTAAATACACATAATCATCAAAAGATTATATATCACATCATATATCACAATATATGAAACAAAGCAATATTTAAATATTGAGGAACCCAGTAGGGTCCCTCTAACCAATTTCCCTGCATCACAGATGTTAATCAACACAATAACATCGATTTCATTTCGATATGAAATATTCTGATAAACAGAATCAATATTTGATTAACGATTTATATAAATATCGTTATCTATAATTTCAATCAACACACAAGCAATTCAACCAAACAGTTAACACATAGAAATCAATAGATGATTTAACAGTTCTAAAAATACGTTAGAAAAATATAATTGTTCAGAGTTGGTGTGTTTTACTCACATTGGACGATCATCGTTAATAACGATAACCATAGCTTGATTAAGACGGACAATTTATTTTGCTATAAATTGTAACGAGCTCGGATGGACTTCCAGTCAGTCCCATCGTGTAGTGTCCGTCCATATGATCCTGTCGGATCTTGTTTCGCTGAAAACCGATATCTTATGACGAAGGTATGCATTATATAAGTTAGTGTATACTTTTAAATAAACTTAAATTAAATTAATTTGCCATATGGGCTTTACCCCTTAATCCATATCAGCCTACCACGTTCGGCAAGCCCAGACCCGCCCCCTTTTAATACTTCTTCCTCCTTAAAGTATCCGGAACCTGATATCATTCAAACCCAATATCCACGACCACTTCAAAGCTCCCATGTTCCTAGCTCAGATCACCGACGTCATCTCCGCCACCCTATATCGAAGCTGCGCCCTCCCCTCTACCTTTCCGTCGCACTTTGAAACAACTCGAGCCCCAGTTTTCTCGTCGCGACCTCGTCAGGACATCGACACCTTTCTTGACAAAAATCCATCAGATTTTCACATCAGGTGCGGAATTTCTTCCTAAGCTAAAAAATGGGCTCGAATCGAGCCAATACTCCTTCCATTGTACAAACCGTCGAGCCCTGGTTTACTGCTCAAAACCGGAGCAACCAAGCACTGCGTCGCACCAAGCAAAACACATACCAGATGGAAGAGAACGACTTCACAAATCCATACAAAATTGTTTCATGAATTTATGACTTTTATTTGATTTTTGGTGGATTTTAGAAGTTGGACATTTCACTGTATATTTTTGTTTCTGATGGCGGCGCGATTAATTTGCCCGTGGAAAAAGTGAGTTAGGTCTTAGAAGTGTGTTGGAGTATTTATAGAGATTTTTAAATATTTATTTATTTGAATATTATATTGAATTTTAATCAAACGCTAATTTTATTTTGCCTCTAAAATTCCTGTAATTGCACATGACACCAAAAAATCACGAAACTGGGCATGAAGCTAAAGTTTGACATTACGAACCCAACTAAACTGGTTTCGTCGAATTCCGACCCCGTTTGCTCACACAGCGTATTTTTAAAGGTCAAATTATCGACTGTATTTCACATTAAAAATCCGTACGACCACATACTGACTTCAAAAATCACGAAAATTGAAATCTAGCAATAATTTAATATTGCGGATCCAAAAAAATTAGTTTTGTCGAATTCCGAGTTCATTTGCAAAACTGGCTATTTTTAAAGCTCTGAATAACCCATTTAAATATGTAAATATATTTAAGAACAATTAGATTTAATATTTAAAAATAAATATTATCGTATATATTCACAGTGGAATACCATACAGCTCCAATAGGATTTATAACTCGATATTTCAAAATTCCCAGTTATATCGGTATTCGATTTATAATGAAATTCCTTTTATAAATATAAATAAATCGTTATAAATTATAAAGGAATTCCATAGAGACTTTTCGAAAATTTGATTTGGACATAAATCAAAATCTACACGACGAAATCTCGATTTTTCTCTTCCATCTGAATGATATACTTCATTAGCTCCGAACGTTTCTTGTTTCATAGAAATCTGGCTTAAAACGAATCCTGTACATTCAGTTGAAGTTCGTATCGCCAAATAGCGAACTACCACGCCATTTCGAGCTCGATTTTAATTAGAATATAATTATACGTTCAAACTTCATTTATATAATATATTCGTTATTAAAATTCAACTTTAAACTGAATTATATATTTTAAATAATCCAATTCACACAATATCGCCATTTCAGCCAATTCTGATTATTTTAGAATTAAATATATTATTTAATTATTATTTTAATTAAATATTCAACATCGTTTAATTTAACGACCATTAAATTCTCTAAACCACTATTTAAATAATTAATTATTATATTGTTGAAAATGCGGGTCATTACAGCAAGCGCATAATTGGATGATTAGACATAGGGTCTAACAACGCATTAAACTGAGTCGCTTGGACCAGTCCATACGATAAAGGATGAATAACCGAATGGGGTAGATCATCGAGGAGTCGTAAGATATAAGGGGAGCGCACGTCCATACAATTATTCTGAAGGCTCCGAAGGACTGGAAGGGGAAGCACGCGACTTCTTGGGACGTGGAGGGTACTCCTGGCATCCCTCCGTGCTGCGACAAGATCCGGTCTGTACTCGCAGAGGGTAGGTCTGCACGTATATGCCAGTGAGTATGCCTTGATTGCAATATTATGGGCAATCAGAAGACTGTAGGGTGACTAAGTGATTCGGCGATCAAATGTCCTTGTGACTAGGCTAGATTACGACTAACTTCGAGTGCCCTGACAGGTCTAATCTAAAGATAGTAAGTCGTCGTCTACCTACCATTTACAGTCAGTTAGTTATGTAGTGCATGATGCGGAAAGGCAGAAGAACTCACAAAAGATCATAGACCTTTTGCTATCAAGGGTATGAGTGAGGTGGCCAATAAGATTTGCGTAGGGCCTAGAGGGCCTGATTCTGTTCTCATTATAGGATGCCTTTCATTAGTTGAGGGAGGGGTCGGGTGGGACCATAGCCACTGAAATGCAGACCTGAGCATCTGTGTAAACAGATATTTGAAAAGATCCCGACCAAGTTTCGTGTTTCTTGAGTAGCCCTGCCACGGGACTCCGGTGCACAGTCGAGAATGTGCAGTTAAGACATCGAATACGATTGACGATACGTACGTGGGATAAGTCTAGATACATTCATGTCTGCTCTGGGTGGTGTATCGTTGACTAGGGGGTATTATTCGATGATGGAACCAAATTTGAACGAGTGGTTCAAAACGGCAGTCGGTACGCTTGCGTAGCATGACGATGGTGGTCATATGAGGAACGTAGCGTTGTTATATACAGAAATCCGTACGACATTCGGGCGTAGGATAAGGGACTACGTATATTCCTTCGATGATACGGTGCAGACCATGCGAGTGGGGTACCATGGGGTGTACCTTGATTTGGGGCTAGCTACATATACACTATATTAGGTTAATCTACGGGGGAGTAGATGGGTGCGATGTGTGTGTAAGCCTGAGTGTTGTTAACACAAGAAAAACCTAATAAATAAGAAAATGTAACTGAACGGTATATGTAGGATTATCTAAGGTGTATAGTTTAAATCTAGTCACATAGAACTTATGTTCTGACCCCCTCCTCACAACATTCGCAGGTTAGGTTCATGAGAGAGATGATATAGCTTTGGATACTGGCTAGACAATATTCTTAATACGGTAAAGCTATATTTTGATTACATTATATTTTATTCCTTACGCTGTGAGATGTTTTTCTGAGTTCTGATATATTTTATATCTCTGTCTTTTCTGCAGGATACCAGGGCAAACCAACTCGGGTTTTGGTATATTAGAATTTTGAAAAAAATTCGGCCTGTCAGAATCCAGGTTGTCACAGTTAGCAAAAAAATGCATAAGCTTAATGAGCTCCTAAGCATTGCAATTCGCCATGCCATCAATCCTTCTTTATCTGAAGATGAAGGGAGTAGGACATTTGATAATGTTTGTAATTGTAATGTGTACTCAACTTATAATAATGTCGCATGTTCTTCCTAACACGTGGTTAACTTTATTTTAAAGTAACATGAAATTCTCAAATAGTACATCTATTCCAACTCTTGCCAATTGTTCATGTTTATTGCAATTTATGCCCCAAATTAAATTCTGAGATTTCAATCTATATCATTTACCCAAAACCCCAATTTATGTTATGCCCACAATCCCAAACATAAAGTATGCCCAAATTATAGTCTTAGGTCCTCAAATCCTCTTTTTCATTAAACATTCTCAATTATCCCAATTTTTGTCATGCATATATTTTCAACGAGATTGGCCTAGGCTCGAAGGTAGCCTAGACATATAAAATAAAAAGGGAAAGAGAGAGAAGAATAGAATAATCATATAATTAAGACTACAATTATAACATGCTCATCAAATTAATCTGTACATTAACGGGGAATGTCGAATGATAAATACACCATTATTCAAAAGGTGTATTTTAAATCCACTCACCTAAAAGCTTTCCAAATCCTGAATCTAATCCAGGTCTAGCATTCCATGGTTCCCCTAATTGGATCTAAAACCTAAACAGCCATGGATCTATAATCTTTAACCAAAAGAAAGAGAAAAGAAGAAGAAGAGAACCAAATAGATCATATCCAAGAATTTACCTCAAACGTAGCATAAATCTAGATGCCTATATTGTAGATCTAATCTCTTATCTTCAAACCTAAAATCAGAAGAAGCCTGAGATCTAGTTTTATTTTTTGAATAGGTTTAGAGGAAGAAGAAAAATGGCAGAGCTTAAGCATCATCTCAGAAATTGTGAGATTTAGGCTAGCTCTACAACCTTATTTATATGTATCCATAAATGAACGTAGAAAGCAGTGTACGTTCGCTAAAAAAACGTTCGTAAAGAAAAAGGTCCAGGTGCACTGCACCCACGCGCAGGGGTCGACACCCCTGCCTGGGTGTCGACATAGGTGTCGACACCTATGTCGACCCCCTGTTGTGCCGTCAACACTGGTTCCGACACCCCATATTATATAAATATATTCTTTTCTTCTTCTTTCTTTCTTTTCTTTTCTTTTCTCTTGTTTGCGCACAATCTTCAATGTTCATTCATAAACAATTCTTATGCGTATACAAAGCTTCTATACGCGAACAACATTTTATTTTGTTCCTAATTTAACTTTCTGGAATCAATTAATTCCTACCTTCCCTCTTTTTAAACTTCTTTCCTATTTAATCTCTTTTTAAAATTTCTTTCTTATTAGACTGCTTTCATATTAAATCGCTTTCTAATTAATGCGTTAGTCTACCATCTTTAATGCATAAATTTTATTATCCTTCTTTCTTCATGCACTTAATTTATAGCGTTTCTTTTTCTTCTTATTTAAATGGAATGTTTCCCTTTGTTGCTTTAATTTCTCAATTCTTTCACTTGCACATACATTGCTTCCCTTTTTCCTTCTTATTTACATTAATGCGTTCTTATTTTAAAATGTACATTCCCTTTATTCAATACTTTCCTCTTTTCTATTTAATATTCTCGTGCAATTTCCATTGTATCGCATTCATTCTTTTTTAAAAATATTGCATGTAACTTTATTATTTTGCACGCTTCTTTTTATTTTATTTCTCTTTTATTATTAATGCATAATTTTGGTAAATCAGTGCATGCAACATGTTTATATTGCATGCATCCAATCCTTTCTTTCTTTTAATGCATGCATTACGTTTATTAATTCATTTTTTTATTCATCTTCATGCATATACCTATATGCACATTTTTAATTGCATTAAAAATGCGGGATGTTACATTCTCCTACCCTTAGGGAATTTCGTCCCTGAAATATAGTCAGGGTAAAATCAAATAATCCCTCACATAATATACATCCATCATGTGTGCATCCAATTTTTGCAAACATAGTGCACATGTGCAAAGTGTAATACATCATGGTAATGCATGTATGCCTAAGCTGTACTTCCTATATGTATGCTAATTTTTCAAAAACTCTTTTAAAACATGATGCTCATATCCTAAATATACTGGCAGTTCTACATGAATGCAATATTTTGAAAATCAAAATAACTTTTCTTCCAAATTTTCCCACACTCTTACTGAATAAGAGCGTAGTTCATCCAATTGTTGCATCCAAAATCCTACCAACCATCTTTGAATTTCGAATTTTAGAAAAATCCAATTTTCTAAATTCGATTTCTTATGTTATAAAAAGGTATAAAACGAAAAAATTCACATCTCCCGTTTTTATTTTATGTACCTTTTCTATTTGTACTTCGATTTTATGTAATTATTCTATAAAGATTCTCTATTTTCCTTTCCAAGCACAACTACATAAGAAAACTTTCTTTTTCTTTTTCAAGTTATCTTGGAAAAATTTCATTCTTATTCATCCCTTCTTAAAAATTTTATTTTCCTTAGCCGTCATGTTTGTTGCTTCACTGAATTTATTGTTTTCTTTTTTAGTTAGGCTATTTTTCTTTCTTAGCTTATTTTTCAAATAAGCCTTTCCATCTTTCAACAAACATCCTACACAGCTACTACTAAGGGTCAAGAATCTTAAGACTGTTTCACCAAAGAAAAGTCGAACCACAAAATGTAACACCCCATGTCCATTAATGTCACTCACAAAGGGAATGCATTAACTTCTACGGAGCGTTTAAGTGTGTATAGAACAGAAACTTAACAACAAGACAGATATAAACAGTACTTGAAAATTTAAAACTTCATTTCATTGCAGCGGCAAATACATAAGTTTGATTACATCATCAAAAACCAAGGACTCAAGTACATAATACACATCTTGTCTAAATCAGAGTACATAAAATAAAAGACATAACCCAACATAAAATAGCCATAAATGAGATAGGCTGAACTTTTACTTCAGCGATCTAAGCAACTTCTAAATCAAGAGATACAGCTGTCCAAATCAAGCTCCACTAGTGCTAGTTCCACTTTGAGTACCGGGGGGGGGGGAAGAAAAGAGGTGGAAACAAAGGGGGTCAGACATAAAGTTTGGCGAGTGCGATAACTTTAACAATATAATTACCAAAATAACTAGGCTAAGGCATAAGATGGAAAACAAGGAAATGACTGTGAACAATTGGGTATGGCAGAGCAAACAAAGGAAATAAGATGAACAAAGATAACGTTAAAGGTGCAACTAATCACTATAAGATAAATTACTACACTACACCACACCAAACACCCTAAAAGTTGATCCCGCCTACAAAACTTTAATAATGATAATGGTTGTTTCATGTACCTCTAGTTGCCTTCATAGGTGCGGCCTGCCCCTATCTCCACTAGGTGTACCCACTACCCCCTTTCGATCGGCTCCCTAACTCGTAGATATCCGTGCTGGCCCCAAGGTGGGGTGTATCACTCCCCAAAGTGGCAACCCGATACCACCAACGATGCACAGCTTATACCTACACGATGCAACAACGTCTTACCTACCAGCCCGGGCCCACACACGCACATGATCCCGTTGGACTTTCGTTGCCACCGCTAACCCAATTTGGCCTCTTATAGTCAAGCCCAGTATGCGTGTCCCGTCCTCGACTTGGGTCTAGCCCACAAAGATACTCATGGGTTAATGGTTGAAACGACCCCCCATTACTTGACACAAGCTATCCACCTAAGCTTGGTCGCCTCTAGTACATCCCACTTAACCCTCTTCTTATTCATGTCCACTTACACGTTTCATTTTTTGGTTAAGTGTTTCTAATCGTATTTCACAAACCGCCCAAGGTGTTGGATCTAGATTAACCCTAGAGGGGGGGTGAATAGGGTTTATCGCAGTTTTTAACTGAATTAAAATTCTAACGAGATATATATAATAATAAACAAATCACAGACTATAGCAGAAAATGAAATGCAGAGAATAAATCACACACAGATATACCCAGCTTCGGCAAAACCCTGCCTACTGCTGCATTTCTTAGGTTTCTACTAGGTGATAGAATAGTTCCCGTATACAAGACCATGTACACTCGCAAACCTTGCTCCTATTCTAACCCAACGCTCAACACCGTAGACTGATCTAAACCCCTAGATCAGATTTCCCCTGATTACAACCCCGTAACCAGTAAATGCTAGATTTTACAGATTCTAGCAACTATCAGTCAACACACTGACTGGATCACCCTAGTATTTTACAGACACTAGTAAAACTGTTCAGAATTGTTTACAGAAGAAAATTAAAAACAATAGAAAATTAAAAGCAAAATCAAAACAAGAATAAACTAGAAAAAACCCTAGGATATAAACTAAGGGATCATCCCCTTTTAAACTTGGTCGGCCCTTTCACAAATTGGTTGCCCACTTATTTTGACCCGATCACTTTGTCTCTGAGAATTAAAAATGGCGGCTGCGATTTCTAGGGTTTCACTGAATCTTCCCCAAATCGATTTCAACTTCGATGGCTTTCTGGAATTGATGGAATAACTTCTCTGATGTTCGATTCTTTGTGGCTTTGCTCGTCTGATTTGGGATTGCTTTCTGGTTCGATCGAAATTGTGAGTTTTCTGAAATTTCTTGCTTTGAAAATGCTTGAATTGAGTTTGTGTGTTTCGATATACATGCCGATGATGATATGGTGTTATTTATAGGGTAGAATCGAAACCCTAATGTCTCTGATTTTACTTGTATGGCTCGATCTGATTTGGCCCGGTTTCCTCTTTTGAAATTCCCGAATTTAATTGATGGAATTCTGATCTTTTGTTGTCTGATTTTAAGCCAGAAAATTGAGCAGAAAATTTGACAATTTAACTTCAATTATATCAGGAAACAAATTGCTAGAATTTTGATTTTCTTGCCGAGTTTGCATTCTTTGATTGATTAAAAAAAACTGCCCTAAAAGAAATCGGATTTCTTGTAAACTGCTGTAGTTTAATTCTCCAAATAATCCCTGCATAACTTTTGGAACCATTTATAAAACTTGCCAAATATGAATTGAAATTTTCTGGAAATGATTTCAAACAAATTAAGAAAGGACGATTTCTGGAAACTTAAGCTTGGCATGAATTGCATTTAAAAAATATATTTGATACTTGCCAAAAACATTATTGATTGAAGAATTTTCGAGATAAATGAATTCCTGAAATTGTTGGCTTTCCCCTTTTATTTGATAAATTCTGGAAAGAGTTGGATGCTGAATTTTCTTGAGCTTGTGCGTGCTAATTTTGCTTGACCATATTTCTGAAACATGTATATGCTGCTGAACCACATCATGCTTGGACGTTTCTTTCCCATACCTTTGTAGTTGACTTTACAAAGCTATGCTGTGCTTTGAATATTGAGAACATTTAGCACCATCATGATGACTCACATTTGTTTGCTGAAATAAACATGCTTTAACCCATCTCCATTTGTTCGTGAACCATGATGTTGTATCATCTTTATAGAATCTGTGTTGCCATACCATGCAGTAGTAACTTGAACTGCTCCACTCTGTATGCTCTACCTTGTTTCACTGATCGATTTGCACTTGAACACTTTAAACTGGCTCAACATATTAACTTATATGTGAATACATGCTCGGTCATCACTCGACTCACTTCTGTAGCTGTTCTTCTAGCTTGCATGATTTGTGCACAACTTGTACAAGCTTGATGTATGCAATCATTATGCCACTTTGACCTACTATTATCACGTCCCATTTTGTATGTTGATGTTGTCCATGAACATGATCACATGTATCACCATATTTGTGTTGATTACTTTTTGAATGAGATTTGAACTTCTTGCTCATTTGATTTAGCATAAATAGATTGAGCTGAAATGTAGATTTGTGCATATTGTTTGTATTGATGCTTGGCCATTCTATGCTTCACCATACTGTTTTTTTTTTTGTTGTTGCTTAATTGATGCTACCTTGAGTTACTTGCTGTATATGTATATTGCTGTGTGCATCATGTTGGCATTATCATCATTCTGAACTGCTCTTATCACCTCTTGTGCCATCTGTTTCATGCTTGTATCACCATGTACTTGTTCACCATGAATGTTTGCTTGCCTGTATCACTTTAGCACTTGACCACTGTGTTGCACCATTTATGTTTACTGGCTTGACCATTTTGAATGCTCACTGTATATGCTTGACACTGAACTTCTACTTGAGTTTGCACCATACTGTCATGTTCCGCCATGGTATCATGCTGTGTTCACATTTGTACATGCATGCTGAAATAACTAGGCTGAACCATGTTGAGCTACCTATGTCCACATTTGTTTGAACTCATTTTTGCTGTAGCACTCATTAAACTCCTTGCCATTTTCCTTGCTGCACCATTTTTGCACTGTCTCGACCATGTCATGTATGTATGTTGCCTCGGCCACTTTTGTTTTGTGTACATTTGCTTCATTTCACTGCTATGCTCTATCATGCCTTTATTTGTGCACTGAGTCGAGATGGTCTACGCGGCTACTCCTCAGTTGCACACTGGATTGGCATGGCAGTGCACACGTGTATATACGTGTGTATATGCAGCCATCCAGACCAGATTGTCCCTGTCCCTACAATGAGATATATATGTTGTCTGCCTTGTGGTATTTACAATGATTCACTATGAATATCACAAGATGTCTAGACATAGTCAGATTAATCAGATCGAGTCAGAAAAATGATGAGAAACACACTGAAATTCTGAGGCAAATAAAATTTCAAAATAAAAATTATATTCGCATGTGATCTGTATTATTTCTATTACAGTGTACTGTGTGTGTGTGTTTCATGTGTGATAGGTAAGGAGATGATGACTGGACTGAAAGCTGTGAAGACAGAAGACAAGAAGGCTGGAAACAAAGTCGGTGAAATGTAAAAGTGTCAAAGTGTAAATGAATGTATTAGTGAAACTGTATAACTGAGTGATGAGTGATGTATGAAATTGAAAGTGAAATGAAATGTATTTCAGTGAATTATAATGTGTTGTACAAATAGTGGAGTTCTAAAAATTTGTACTGTTTAAATATTGAAATAAAATATTCTATTTAAATGAAATACTGTGTTAATATTTGAATTTATGTATAGTAGTATTTTGCTTAAATATAAATACAATATTCCTGTCTGCGATGTAATATATGAAACAGTACGATAACAAACACATTTAAAATAATATTTATTTGGTTGTTATCATCAAACAGAAATCATATAATTGTGTATACAACATAGTTATATACAACAATCTCCCCTTTTGATGATGACAAACAAATAAAAGATTTTGTATATAATAAATGTGTTCGACAATGAAAAATGAACTCCCCCTATTTATTAGCTCCCTCTACAACAAAGAACTCCCCCTATAACTGTGCATGAATGAAAAAGACTGAATAATAATAAATTTTCAAAATTAAAAATATTTATAAAATATTCACTCATAAATCAAAATCTCTATCCATTCTCCCCCTTTTGTTATCATCAAAAGGATACAGAATTTAAAATATAGATGAAAAATGACTAACAAATACAATATCAGCTTAAGAGGAAGAGCGGTCATCATAAATCTCAATCAGTCAAACAAAAATCATAATATACTGAGAATAGGTGTCATATTTCACATGAAGGATTTACGATGAATTTCATAATGGAGAGAGTTTTAAAAATAAATGATTTCCAATTATTTTCAAAAGAGTTTTTATAAAAATAAAGCACAAGAAAACAGTGATGGATTTGGACAATAATTAATAATTCAATTTAAGTGACAAAATCGAATAATCTTAAATCCCAATAGCTATCAATCAACAAATCATAATAGTTCATAAGATTTCTACACATTTCACAGATTAAAAAGATGGATTGATAGGCTGGTTTTTATACACCAAGGAGAATTTCAGATTAATTTCAAATTATAGCACAATATTTCCTTTTTATTTTATTTAAGAGCACACCGACCACGCATAACCAGAGCTTGGATTTTTAAATGAGGTCAGCCGCAGCTTAAATTATAAGACGTCTCATAACCATTGTAACACCCCGAATTTCGGTTAATGCTAAAATTCACAAATTAAAGAATAACTAATCCCAGATGTGGGAATTAGGGGAAACGGGTTGCACCATTGCGTTCGTCTCGGAAAAATACGGGAAATAGAGTCTGAGTTTTCGAAAATCGGAGTCCGTATGAAGAAGATATGGACGAACGAAGTTAGGCAGAAAAACCGAAAAACTAGCCAGAATGCACTGGCGCACTTGTGAAGTGCGCCAACACAAAAATGCACTGGCGCACTTGTGAAGTACGCCAACACATTTTTACACTGGCGCACTTGGGAAGTGTGCCCGTGCCGAGCCAGAAACCTGCACAGCTTTCTGGCTAGCCTGGTGCACCATTTTAGGGTTTAGGCTGTGTTTTGGGGCTGGTTTCTGGAAGCTTCCGAGATCGGATGGTCCTAATCTAATTTAGGGTTAATCTAATGGCCTAAAACACTTGCCTAATCCTATAAATAAGATCCTAAGCTAGCCCTAAATGGTCATAATCCTATCTCCTAACTAAACTATGCTAAAATTTTCTATGATCATGGCCTCCACTCAAAACCCTAGCCTCCATCCTATTTCTAAACTATTTCTATGAAGGCTTTCATGTGCATACAAGCATCTTTGAGTTGTATGAGTGATCATTGGCTTGCATTCATCATCAAGTTGCAAGCTTTATGTTCAAGGCTAGAGTTTTTGGGTGATTTGTGGCAAGGGTTTGCTTATTGGAGTTTAGTGGTGAGTTTCTATAGACTTAACAATCAATTGTTAAATTGATTATGATAGGATATGATAAGATATGGCTATGTTTGTGGAATCAATGTGTTTATGCAAGTTTAGTATAGTGTATGTTGTGTGCTATATGCAAGTTTAATGCTATGTTTTATGATGCAAAACACTATGTTGAACATTGATTCATATGTAACATGTTATGCAAGCTATATGGGAGATTATATGCAAGTCTATATGTAACATGTTATGCAAGTTATGTATTTGGTTTTATGCATGCTAAGTATTTGGTTTTATGCATGCTATGTATGTGGTTTTATGCATGCTAAGTATTTGGTTTTACGCATGCTAAGTGTTTGGTTTTATGCAAGTTTGTCTCTTTTTATGATATGCATAATATATGCAAGTTTGTCTCTAAGTATGGCATGTTATGCAAGTTCATATGCAAGTTATGATACATATTCATATGCAAGTTATGATGCAAGTTCATATGCAAGTTATGATACAAGTTCATATGCAAGTTATGATGCAAGTTCATATGCAAGTTATGATGCAAGTTCATATGCAAGTTATGATGCAAGTTCATATGCAAGTTATGATGCAAGTTCATATGCAAGTTTATGTGCAAGTTCATATGCAAGTTGTCTCTTTTATGATATGCATAATGCAAGTTTGGGTTAAATACTAGTTGTGTTTAATGTATGTTCATATATGCAAGTTGACACCTTTTGAACCCATTATAAAGTTACATGCTATGTTGGCTAAACCCATGACCTTTGTGATGAATCTTCCCTTTATTATGTCGTGTTATGAGAACGAACTACGTGGGGAACGATGGGGTTAATATGCATGTTAATAAAATGATGTGAAATGGGTATAATTAATCATACCACAAATTAAATGGACGTAATTGGGAATTTACCTATTAAGTTAGGTCTACCCATATTATGGAGTTGGGAATTTACCTATTAAGTTAGGTCTACCCATACTATGGAATTGGGAATTTACCTATTGAGTTAGGTCTACCCATATTCTTAAAAATGTGTAATTAATTAGGCATAATTAATTCAAATTATGGGGGTGATTAATTAGGTGTAATTAATCAACTAAGACACGAGGTTGGACCCTTTTGTAGCGGAAGTCTGCCCGGAATCGACCGGCCATCCAGCAGCTACAAATGATTGGCCCAATGTGAGAGGTCTTAGTCATAAATTAAATACGTGATTAAAGTAAAGACACGAGGTTAGACCTTTTTATGACAGAAGTCTGCCCGGAACCAACCGGCATATCCAGCAGTCATAAAAGATGGTCTAATGTGAGAGGTCTTTATGAGGTCATGATCTTAATTAATTAAGAAACACTTAACCATATTAGCATGTAGAGGGACATGAAGGGTTAAGTGGGTGCCTTGTGTGGCATGTGGAAATCTAGTGGGTTGCCTTGGGTGGCAATAGAAAATACGATTAGAATACTTAACCAAAGAGGAACATGTAATTAAACATGGGTAAAGGGTTAAGTAAGTGCTTTGGGTGGCATGTGGAAATCTAGTGGGTGCCTTAAGTGGCAATTGATATATGATTAGATGACTTAACCAAACCTTAACATGTAGGTGGGCATGATTATAAAAGGGGTTAAGTGGGATACACTAGATAAAATAACAAGCTTAGGTGGTAGCTTGTGGGGGCCCATTTCAACCAATATCCCAAACGTATCTTAGTGGGCTCGACTCTAGTCGAGTGACGGGACACGCATATTGGGCTTGACTATAAGAGGCCAAAATGGGTTAGCGGTGGCAATGCATGACCAACGGGTTTCATATGCGTGTGTGGACCCGGGCTGGTAAATAAGACGTTGTTGCATCGTGTAGATATAAGCCGTGCACCGTTAGTTTTATCAGGTTGCCACGTTGGGGAATGGTACACCCCACGGTGGGGCCAGCACGGGTATCTACGTTAGGGAGCCGATCGAATGGGGAGTAGGGTGTACACCTAGTGGATTGTAGGGCCCCGTGGCGTCTACTTAGTCACCTAGGGGTACGCGAGAACTATTAAGTTAATTTTATAAGTCCATGGGTGGGATCAACCTTTAAGTTAGGAATGACTGGTGTGGTGCAGTGTAGGAATTACCCTTGGGTGGGTAGATCTGGGGTGGTGTAATCCAGTAATTATCCTTGGGTAGATAAATGCGTCTTTTCGGTTATCTTAGTACATCCTGTGTTTAGTTGGCTACTTAGTGTAGTCATTATCCCCAGAGGTACCGTACCTTGTTTATATCATACCCTAATTACATTAATGATTGTATTGTTAGGGTTATAGGACTCACTCAGACTTATGTCTGACCCCGTTGTTTCTTTATCTTTTTCCCAACCCTCAGGTTTTCAGAGTGGGCCTAGCACTAGTGGGCTTTGATCAGACTGCTTTATCTATCTTTTGGAGCTTGGACCGTGGATGTAAAGCTCAGTTTATCTTTTCTATTATGGCTATTAGGTTATGTAGTGGGATTATGTACTTTCGTTTTTATCAGGATGGATATTATGTACTTGACTCTTATTTATGGTTTTGGTGTAACCAAACATGTTTTACTTTCCGCTGAAATGAAATGATGTTTTAAATTCTCAAGTATTACTTATATCTGTCTTGTTGTAATTTTTCTGTTCTATATTCACTTAAAATACTCCACCGATGTTATGGCATTACCTTAGTGAGTGACCGTAGCGGGTGTGGGGTGTTACAACCATGCATGACCAGAGCTTGGATTTTTAAAAGAGGTTAGAGGCACTCTTATATACTAATTATTTATATATATTTATCATTTCAGCTTTAAATGAAAAAAAAACTCCTAGGTATATAAAACCAATATGAGTGATAGAAATGTGATAGGTACAGAGATGGACTGTGAAATAAATTTCTAAATTAATTATATTATGAAATATGCTCGATTGTACCGGGATTATTGAAAATTTTCAATTATCATTAATTCTGAATAATAATGTAGTCCCATTTCTATCACGTATATTTCCACTGTCTATTCAAAAATAATTAAAAAAAAACTCTCCACTTCAATATAAACTCATAATGGATGACAGAATAGTGGAAGATAAAGAAGATGGTCGTGAAATAATTGCCAGTTCAAAGATATTATAATAAATGTTCAACTGTCATGTAAATCTAAATAAAATCTCCTCTTGTTGTGAAATATACTGCAGTCACAATTCATCATAATTTCAAAATCTAATAATGATTTTAATGAATTATAAATACAGTTCAATTTGGATATTGATTCCAATTTTTGAATGAATAATCAATAAATAGTCTTAAAATTGAAAATCAATTACAAGAGGGATATGAAGAGCTATACAAAGCAAGAGAGATAAAAAGCAATATATACATAAAAATTCAGCGCTTCTGATACCACTTGGTGTCTCTATTAACAAATTTTAATTACAAAGCCCAAACAGACAGAATTAACAAATTTGCACTTTTTTTTAAACCTGCAGATAAGAATTAGAAATTATTTGAAACAGTATCAGAGCAGCACAGAAAATAATATCACATCAGACTTGTCAGAGGATGGTCACATAAGATCATTCATGATCCAAGATTAGAAATACTGTTTATTTGAAATCATTTAATAAATATGAAAAACTCTAGATTCAATGAATCGATCACACCAAATTATTAGTTTCACATTCAAGATATGTGTGTGATTCAGTAAATCAATAATTTCAAATGATTTTAAACAAACAGATATTCAAATCAAATAACCATGAAATACCAATAAATTTCAAGACCCGAATTTTTCAAGGAATTTAAAAAAAAAACAATTTCTGACAAACACATGAGTAATTTCAGATCATTTACATCAAATTTAAGAGATATTCATGATCCATAAAATTAAAGTAATTTACTTGAAATCACTTGAATCAATGTCAAGTTCTGGGATATAATGAATCGGTCACACAAGGATAATTTCAAATTTAGGAGGTGTGTGAGATTCAAAATATCAGGAATTTCAGATGATTTAAAATAAACTAATTTCAACTGTACTAATCATGAATAAAAATGAATTTTAAGATGTATCACTGAAACAAGACATTACAAATAAATATTCAAGCCAATCTGAAAATTACTGGAATTGTCACAACTGATAAATAACAGTGTGCTGTAATGAGTATAATATTTTGAGCTTTTCTAAAATGAATTAGAATAAACTTAGAACAACAAAGGTGTGTGAATTTCCATATAATTTTCAAATCTTCAAAACAATTTAGAATTCAGATTAACAGTGTTTAAGATATAATAAGAATACATTAACACCGTTAGGAATTCAGAAAACAGAAAATGAACTTCAAAGCAATTGCAGATAAAAAAAATTCAGTATCTGGAAGTGATTAAAAATTTCAGAGTTCTATACATGCAAAACAAATTTCCAGAATATCATGAATACTGCAATTCAAGAAGCACAAAAAAATATGGCAGTGATAAATCAAATCAGAATAGAAGAAAGAGATAAAAGGGAGAAGAAGAAATAAACAAAAGGAAAAAAATCAAAACATAAAATATTTACAGAGGTGAGTTTAGAGATCATACTAGAATCCAATGTAAAGCAAAATCTCTAACTCAACAGTCTTGGCTTAAGGAACTGTGAATGATTACAGAAATATTGAGCAGCTTGAATTCAAATCTCTTTTGCTTAGCAGTTCCTCAGCCACCTCTGGTACCTAACAGTTTAGAGAATCGAGTGGTCTAACAAAATTTGTAAAACCACTCACAGTTTTCTTCATAGCTTTAGGTACCCAAACTTGTTTATATAACAATCCATCAGAATTTACCAAATTACCTTTAGGGACCCAGATCTGTTTGAAATTAGACGACTTCACTTTACTTCTTTTTGAGGTCCAAGAATGATAGAATGGTTTGTTATAAAACAAATTCTTATTTTGCTTATGTTTCAAAAAATCTTTTGAATTGCCAGAGTTTAAAAATTCAAAACAATCATTTCCAAGATAATTTGAAGTGTCTTTAAAATCATTTGAGTTTATCCTATCAAAACGATTGATATTCCCAAAGCCAAGACCAGATTTATTTCCAATAGAAACTTGGTTTTGTAATAGTATATTCAACGATTTTTCCCCATTAGAAAATTTATCCAAAGTTGATTCTAATCGTTGAATTTTGGATTTTAGATCGCTGTTTTCTTTTAATAAATTTGAGGAATTATTTATAGCGATCTTCTGTTCAGCATTGAACTGTTTCAAAACCAAATTCTCATTTTCAAGCAATTTAATTTTGGCTTGGGATTCAGAAATTCCAAGTTCAAATCGTATTTGCTTTTCAGACTCAAATTTCTTGGATTTTTCAACCTCATTTTCAAGTTCTTCTAAAATCAAATTTGATTTCAACAAGTTCTCCTTTTCAGCGATTTCAAATTTGGAATTTATATCTACTTTAAAATTTTCAAATTCTTTTTGCAGAAGGTTATTCAAATTTGATAACTCAGTCTTGTTCTCATTTAAGACCAGGATTTCATTTTCAAACTTTTGAATATTTTTATTGAGATGAACAAGATTTGTTTTCAATTTCAAACAATTTTTGCAAACTGAATTTGAAGAATTTTTAACATATTCAAGTTGTGATTCCAAATCACCAATTTTGCTGGTCAACTCAAAATTCTTAGATTTCAAAGACTTATTTTTCGGTTGGAGTTTATCAACAGATTTCGTTAAATCAAGACACATGTAAAACAGATCTTCATACGAGAAATTTTCTGTTTCAACATTTGTTGATTCACCATCATCTGATCCATCTGAAGCTTCATTTGTAAATCCTGTTAAACATAACTCTGAATCTGAGTTGACTTTCTCGGGTTTAGAGCTACCGTTGTCAAATCTTCCATACTTCGTATTGAGAGTATCCCGGATTTCCTGTGCAGATAAACAATGGCAGATAAGATTAAACTGTTCAGTACTAAGATAATCAAATATAATTTTCATAGCACGGGTATTGAAAGTAATATCTACACTATCAAATCCATTGATAACAACATCGCAATATTTTATATTAACAGATTTTAAATAAAATTCCATTTCGGATTTCCAGTTTAAAAAATCTATTCCAGTGAAAATAGTTGGAGATGAACTAGACTGACTCTCACTGGACTAACAACTAGGGTTACCCATGACTCTAGAGTAAAAGAAATGCCTGCTCTGATACCACTTGTTGGATCTAGATTAACCCTAGAGGGGGGGGGGGGTGAATAGGGTTTATAGCAGTTTTTAACTGAATTAAAATTCTAACGAGATATATATAATAATAAACAAATCACAGACTATAGTAGAAACTGAAATGCAGAGAATAAATCACACACAGATATACCCAGCTTCGGCAAAACCCTGCCTACTGCTGCATTTCTAAGGTTTCTACTACGTGATAGAACAGTTCCCGTATACAAGACCATGTACACTCGCAAACCCTGCTCCTATTCTAACCCTACGCTCAAAACCGTAGACTGATCTAAACCCCTAGATCAGATTTCCCCTGATTACAACCCCGTAACCAGTGAATCCTAGATTTTACAGATTCTAGCAACTATCAGTCAACACACTGACTGGATCACCCTAGTATTTTACAGACACTAGTAAAACTATTCAGAATTGTTTACAGAAGAAAATTAAAAACAATAGAAAATTAAAAGCAAAATCAAAACAAGAATGAACTAGAAAAAACCCTAGAATATAAACTAAGGGGTCATCCCCTTTTAAACTTGGTCG
Organism: Allium sativum; assembly: GCA_030737875.1. Classification (NCBI taxonomy): domain Eukaryota; kingdom Viridiplantae; phylum Streptophyta; class Magnoliopsida; order Asparagales; family Amaryllidaceae; genus Allium; species Allium sativum. The sequence goes on from CM060921.1 coordinate 559,204,522, forward strand.
GCCCTTTCACAAATTGGTTGCCCACTTATTTTGACCCGATCACTTTGTCTCTGAGAATTAAAAATGGCGGCTGCGATTTCTAGGGTTTCACTGAATCTTCCCCAAATCGATTTCAACTTCAATGGATTTCTGGAATTGATGGAATAGCTTCTCTGATGTTCGATTCTTTGTGGCTTTGCTCGTCTGATTTGGGATTGCTTTCTGGTTCGATCGAAATTGTGAGTTTTCTTAAATTTCTTGCTTTGAAAATGCTTGAATTGAGTTTGTGTGTTTTGATATACATGCCGATGATGATATGGTGTTATTTATAGGGTAGAATCGAAACCCTAATGTCTCTGATTTACTTGTATGGCTCGATCTGATTTGGCCCGGTTTCCTCTTTTGAAATTCTCGAATTTAATTGATGGAATTCTGATCTTTTGTTGTTTGATTTTAAGCCAGAAAATTGAGCAGAAAATTTGACAATTTAACTTCAATTATATCAGGAAACAAATTGCTAGAATTTTGATTTTCTTGCCGAGTTTGCATTCTTTGATTGATTAAAAAAAACTACCCTAAAAGAAATCGGATTTCTTGTAAACTGGTGTAGTTTAATTCTCCAAATAATCCCTGCATAACTTTTGGAACCATTTATAAAACTTGCCAAATATGAATTGAAATTTTCTGGAAATGATTTCCAGACAAATTAAGAAAGGACGATTTCTGGAAACTTAAGCTTGGCATGAATTGCATTTAAAAAAATATTTGATACTTGCCAAAAACATTATTGATTGAAGAATTTCCGAGATAAATGAATTCCTGAAATTGTTGGCTTTCCCCTTTTACTTGATAAATTCTGGAAAGAGTTGGATGCTGAATTTTCTTGAGCTTGTGCATGCTAATTTTGCTTAACCATATTTCTGAAACATGTATATGCTGCTGAACCACATCATGCTTGGACATTTCTTTCCCATACCTTTGCAGTTGACTTTACAAAGCTATGCTGTGCTTTGAATATTGAGAACATTTTGCACCATCATGATGATTCACATTTGTTTGCTGAAATAAACATGCTTTAACCCATCTCCATTTGTTCGTGAACCATGATGTTGTATCATCTTTATAGAATCTGTGTTGCCATACCATGCAGTAGTCACTTGAACTGCTCCACTCTGTATGCTCTACCCTGTTTCACTGATCGATTTGCACTTGAACACTTTAAACTGGCTCAACATATTAACTTATATGTGAATACATGCTCAGTCATCACTCGACTCACTTCTGTAGCTGTTCTTCTAGCTTTCATGATTTGTGCACAACTTGTACAAGCTTGATGTATGCAATCATTATGCCACTTTGACATGCTATTATCACGTCCCATTTTGTATGTTGATGTTGTCCATGAACATGATCACACGTATCACCATATTTGTGTTGATTACTTTTTGAATGAGATTTGAACTTCCTGCTCCTTTGATTTGGCATAACTAGATTGAGCTGAAATGTAGATTTGTGCATATTGTTTGTATTGATGCTTGGCTATTCTGTGCTTCACCATACTGTTTTTTTTTAGTTGTTGCTTAATTGATGCTACCTTGAGTTACTTGCTGTATATGTATATTGCTGTGTGCATCATGTTGGCATGATCAACATTCTGAACTGCTCTTATCACCTCTTGTGCCATCTGTTTCATGCTTGTATCACCATGTACTTGTTCACAATGAATGTTTGCTTGTCTGGATCACTTTAGCACTTGACCACTGTGTTGCACCATTTATGTTTACTGGCTTGACCATTTTGAATGCTCACTGTATATGCTTGACACTGAACTTCTACTTGAGTTTGCACCATACTGTCATGTTCCTCCATGGTATCATGCTGTGTTCACATTTGTACATGAATGCTGAAATAACTAGGCTGAACCATGTTGAGCTACCCATGTCCACATTTGTTTGAACTCATTTTTTCTTTGGCACTCATTAAACTCCTTGCCATTTTCCTTGCTGCACCATTTTCGCACTGTCTCGACCATGCCATGTATGTATGTTGCCTCGGCCACTTTTGTTTTGTGTACATTTGCTTCATTTCACTGCTATGCTCCATCATGCCTTTATTTGTGCACTGAGTCAAGATGGTCTACGCGGCTACTCCTCAGTTGCACACTGGATTGGCGTGGCAGTGCACACGTGTATATACGTGTGTATATGCAGCCAGCCAGACCAGATTGTCCCTGTCCCTGCAATGAGATATATATATATGTTGTCTGCCTTGTGGTATTTACAGTGATTCACTGTGAATATCACAAGCTGTCTAGACATAGTCAGATTAATCAGATCGAGTCAGAAAAATGATGAGAAACACACCGAAATTCTGAGGCAAATAAAATTTCAAAATAAAAATTATATTCGCATGTGATCAGTATTATTTCTATTGCAGTGTACTGTGTGTGTGTGTTTCATGTGTGATAGGTAAGGAGATGATGACTGGACTGAAAGCTATGAAGACAGAAGACAAGAAGGCTGAAAACAAAGTCGGTGAAATGTAAAAGTGTAAATGAATGTATTAGTGAAACTGTATAACTGAGTGATGAGTGATGTATGAAATTGAAAGTGAAATGAAATGTATTTCAATGAATTATAATGTGTTGTACAAATAGTGGAGTTCTAAAAATTTGTACTGTTTAAATATTGAAATAAAATATTCTATTTAAATGAAATACTGTGTTAATATTTGAATTTATGTATAGTAGTATTTTGCTTAAATATAAATACTATATTCCTGTCTGCGATGTAATATATGAAACAGTACGATAACAAACACATTTAAAATAATACTTATTTGGTTGTTATCATCAAACAAAAATCATATAATTGTATATACAACATAGTTATATACAACACAAGGCACCCACTTAACCCCCATGTCCCACCACATGTTTATCTTGTTAAGTGTTTCTTAATTCATTAACACCTTAACCTTGTAAAGACCTCCCACATTAGACTGGCATTTGTGGCATCTGGATTTGCCGGGCGGGTCCGGGAAGTCTTACACCACAAACGAGCCTAACCTCTTGTCTCTACAACTGTTACACATTTAATTCATGCCCTCGACCTCTCACATTAGACTGGCATTTGTGGCTGCTGGATTTGCCGGGCGGGTCCGGGCAGTCTTACACCACAAAAGAGCCTAACCTCGTGTCTTAGGCGATTAATCGCACATAATCAATTTTTCCCAATTTGAATTATTATCCCTACTCAAATTGTCAATCAATTCCAAATATACTTATGTCATTAATTGACTCAATTATGTCCACAAATGCCATTTTTCCAATTAATGTCTTAATTTAAAATAAATTAATTATATGCCTTTTTCAGGCCATATCATAACAATTATCAATATGTGTATATTCAATATTACCCCCATCGTCCCCACGTTGTTTGTTCTCTTAACATGACATATATGTATATTAGACTTAACAATAGTCTAACACACATAATAGAAGAGACGCCACAAATTTTGCATAACATGCAAATTGGATCTAATCATACAAATAAGGATTACCACATATCTAGCATGAACTTGTTATTGTCAAGAATCTAAGCATAGGCCTAAAGGTGTGAACTTGCATATAATATAGTTTTTCACCTAAAACTTGCATAGGAAAAAGTCACAAACTTGCATAAAACTACATATGTCATAGATCTAAATCTAAAGGTGTAAACTTGTATAGGCAATAGTCACAAAGATTCATACTCCAAATATATATATATATACACACACACACACACACACACACACACTTGCATATGTGATTTATGCAACATAAACTATGATGTAAACTTGCATCTAACTCACACATGACATTGCCTAACTTTAGATCCAATTTACACATAAAATAAATGTCATGAAACATGTAAGGTTGTATATGATTCTCACTAACTTGCATATGATTCATATCTAAATTAACATCAAAACTTGCATACATGCATATGATTTAACATATGAATTAGTTCCACAAACATAACCAAACTAGCATATGAAGCATCATTATGAATTAATTGTACATAAGCCAACAATTAACATAGATTTACTACATAGATAATAACATCATAGATTTACAACATAGATAATAACATCATAGATTTACAACATAAATAATAACATCATAGATTTACAACATGGATAATAACATAACGGTCAATGATTCACAACATAACCATATAACCCAAATCATTTCTCAACCTAATTAAATTGTTAATTATTTTATTAAAGAAATCGAACTCACAACTCAAAGAAGGTCTTGAGTTCTGGAATCTGAGTTCTGGAATTGATTTAGCTTGCCTTTGTAGTAGATTTGTTATTGTTTAGATTAGAGTTGAATAGAATTGAGTTGATTAGCTTCGTTTTCCCCTCTAGTTGGTGGCGGCTATTCTAGGTTGCAAGGTGATAGCATGACGACCATGGTTCCAATTTTATTTCATTTTAGGGTTTGAGTCTACACATGTTTATATAGAATTTCAATTAAATTATAGCCGTTGGATGACCCTAGAGTTAACCACAACCATTCAATCAGGATAGGGTGACACCTCAGCCCCAATGACTCAGCAAGGAGTCAGAAAGGACTCAGTAATGAGTCACAATATGGATCAAAACACACCAGAAAGCTGTGCAGGCTTTCAACCCGACCTGGGCGCACTTCCTAAGTGCGCCAGTGCATTTTTGTACTGGCGCACTTCACAAGTGCGCCAGTGCATTCCGGTCGACTTCCGGTTTTCTGCATAACTTCGTTCGTCCATATCGCCTTCATACGGTATCCGTTTTACGCAAACTCGGACTCTATCTCAACTAGAATTCCGAGATGAACACAATGGCGCAACCCGTTTCCCTTAATTCTCACATTTGAGATTAATTATTCTTTAATTTGTGAATTTACATATTTAAAATTACGGGGTGTTACATTCTCCCCTCCTTAAAGGATTTTGCCCCCGAAATCTGTAAGTTAAAGAGAATGTATATCCTAACATCCAATCATCTGTCTACTCAACCATCAAACATAGGCATCCATTGTCCTTACAAAATTTCTAATGCTGTATGAACATATGCAAGGAGTGTGTGTATATGTTCCTTATCTAATGCAAAATCAGGCGATCTACTGATTCAGTTGACCTCCTTAATGCAAACCATGATAGTGCCATGCGTCAATTATGTATGCGAAAGAATCCTATCGATACATATTATTTCTACAGTGTGCATAACCATTCATCAAAATGCAGCATCCATATGATAACACAACCATCCATTAACTTAAATATGCACACACATTTATATGCAACATGAAGGTGATTGAGCTGATCTAGTGCCTAAAGTGTGTGTATTTGCATCCACGAGCAACCACTAGCAAACACTTGCATCCACATGCATACATCATACATAACATGTCTCAAACACATGTTTCAACCATAGGACTATCCTATCTAAAGGTCAAAGATACCAGCGAGAGGACATACTAAAGATAAAACGAGTACAAGATGAGCGATAAAGGAGAAATTAAAAGACATACCCTCGAAAAAAAAAGGGTACAATGAACGCATCTTCTCTTGCGTCTACCAAGTAGCGTCGCTCTCATCATCTCCTCATTGCACTTTGACTAGCCTGACCTCTCGATTCATCAACTTTTTAATCTCCGACCCAAGAATGCACGTAGGAGCTCTTCGAATCGTCGCATCACGCTCTATCTCCACCTCCCTAAGTAAGCTTGGCTCTACCACTTTCGTGGTCTCATGCAATCACTTCCTCAAATGTGATACATGGAATACGTCGTGTACACCACTAAGTCTCTTGGGCAACTCCACTCTATACGCCATCTGTCCAATCCTCTCCTTAATAGGAAACAGCCCTACGAACCTTGGTGCTAACTTCCCAACGGACCCAAAGCGAACAACATTCCGTAATGGATACACCTTGATAAAGACCATGTAATGACCTGCATTTTCTGCGATATAATAATTAATTTATTTAATTATTTAAAATAGTGAATTAAAGGATTTAATATTCGTGGAATTAAATAATGGCGAATATTTAATTAAAATAATAAATTAAATAATACATTTAATTCTGAAATAATCGGAATTGGCTGAAATGGCGATATGGTGTGAACTGGATCATCTGTGATATTTAATTCAGCTTGGAATTGAATTTGAATAACGAATATATTATATAAACGACAGTTTGAACGTAGAGTTATAAGATAATTAAAATCGAGCTTGAAACGGCGCGGCAGTTCGTTATTTGGCGATTTGAACTTCAACTGAATGTACAGGATTCGTTTTAAGCCGGATTTCTGTGAAACAAGAAACGTGTGGAGCTGGTGGAGTATATCTTCCTAGTGGAAGAGAAAAATCTGGATTTCATCGTGTAGATTTTGATTTATGTCCAAATAAAATTTTAGAAAAGTCGCTGTGGAATTCCTTTATAATTTATAAACGAATTATTTATATTTTAAAAAAGCAATTTTAGTATAAATCGAATATCGGGTTGACCCAGAAGTGAATATCGAGTTAGAAATTGATATAAGAATATTCTAGAGCTTATGGTATTCCACTGTACATATATGCCATAATATAAATTTATTTATATTTAATTTAATTGTATTTAAATATATTTATATATTTAAATGGGTTATTTAGGACTTTAAAAATAGCCACTTTTGCAAACGAAGTCGGAATTCGACGAAACTAATTTTGTTGGATCCGCAATGTCAAATAGTTGTTAGATTTCAATTTTCGTGATTTTTGAAGTCAGTGTGTGGCCGTACGGATTTTTAGAATGAAAAATAGTCGGTATTTTGATAGTTAAAAATACGCTGTATGAGCAAACGAAGTCGGAGTTCGACGAAACCAGTTTCGTTGGGACCGTAATGTCGAACTGTAGCTGCATGCCGGTTTTCATGATTTTTTAGATATCGTGTGTCTTCGTAGGGATTTTTAGAGTGCTGAAACAAATAATAAAATGAAAATAAAAATATCCTAACAAATATCTAAAAATATCTAGATATTTTATCCACCTTATAAATACAACACATTTCCCTAAACCTAGAATTTTATTTCTTAGGTCGACAGAAATGCACCGCAAGCTCTTCACAACTCAACAAGAAAATCCATGTCTTTGGAATTCAAAATAAAATCCAATAAAAATTGTAAAAATAAGAGATTGAGTTCATTGGATTTCTGGCAAGAAGTATTACATGCTGTGTGGAGATTGAAGGGTTCGATCACCCTTTTAGTCCGCTGGTTTCGATACAACGATAACTAGGGCTCTTGTACTCGCCGGAATGGAGCAACAATGCGCGAATCGAAGGGTGATGTTGTGTTTGTGAGGAAGAATGGTACTTTGTAGAAAACTTTGGGGAAGATCGGTGGCAGATAAGTTATTCGAAGGTCCACTGTAGCTGCTCGGAAACGACTGGAGGTCGCGATTCAGGAACGGCGAGCTAGTTTGATAGTGATAATACAGATTGGTAGAGATTTTGAAGGAGATTTGGATGGTGGTTTCTGTTTTGATTTTGGTGCGGTATTGATGGTGAAAGGTGGATCCAAGAATCGATTGTGGAGGACATTACTGGAGCGTGGACTTCGGGTTGTGGGAGATGAAGAGGACAGGTTCGATAATGGGCGGGCCGTGGGTTATAAAAAAGGGTGATGGGCCTTAGGAATAGGGGTAAGCCCAATTTGATTTCAAGGTTTTGTTTTATTTTAAAATAAAATAACGTAATAAGTTGTTGTGCTTATAACTTTTCCATACGAAATCAGAATTGCGAAAATTTAGATCCGTTGGGATCGTTTGGAAGGACACTACCTAATGGGACTGACTGGGAGTTGAGTGGAGCTCGTTTGAATTTATGGCTAAATAAGTTGTTTGATTCAAATCAACCAAACAGTTTATCGTTCTTTAACGATGAACTGCCAAAGTGAGTAAATCTCACTAACTCTGAATAGTTTATAATTTCATGTTGTATTTTTAGAACTGTTAAATATCGGCTGATTGACTGTGTGTTAACTGTTTGATTGAATTGCTAGTCAGTTAGTTGAATTTCTATATTAATTCTGTTTAACAGAATATATCATATGGAACTTAAAGTGATGTTGATTTTATTGTGTAACATCTGTGGATGTAGGGAAACACGTTGGAGGAATCCGACTGGATTCCTCAACAGCTGTTTTATTATTTTCATATATTGTGATATATGACATGGTTTATAATCTGTTGTTGATTATATGTGTATGGACGATATTTGACATCATAACTTGATATGTTAAACACCATAACATACCGGAATGTGAAAAAGAGGAATTTTCAAATGGTATTTGAAAATAAAATATTTATAAAATCAAAAGGGTTTTATAAATGAAATGTTTATAAAAGAAATATTTATAAATGAAATATTTATAAATAGAAATCTTTATATGTGAAATTATATAGAAAGGGGAAATCTTTATAAATGAAATATTTATAAAGAAAAGGGAATATTTATAAAATCATAAGATTTTATAAATGAGATATTTATTGGTTAAATAAACAGGAGATGTTAAACGAGATACTTATTTGTTAGGTAAATAAGTTACAAAAGAGATATTGACTTTGGAAACATAATAAGTTATAAGAAAAGGATTATTTATTTGTTAAAAAAATAGAATAAGAAAAGGAGATATTTATTTGTTAAATAAATAAGAAAAGATATAAGGAATATTTATTTACAAAATAAATAAGATATTAATAAAGGAAATACTTAGGATAAATAAATAAGGTTAATAAAGGAAATACTTAGAAATAGAACATTAAAAGGATATTTGCAAACCATTTGCAAATAGAATTTAAAAAAGAAATATTTGTTTAGAAAACAAATAGATTATAAATGAAATATTTTACTTTGGATAAATAGATATATATAAGTCTGAACTTATATATGAAGAAGTAAACAGATAAAAGGAGCAGATAGATTTATAAATGATATTTATAAATTAAGTTAAATATTTATCATTTGGATAAATAGAATATATAAGTCAGGACTTATATAAAGAAGTAAAAAAAAATCGATTTCAACATCGATATGTGAAACTGAATAAGTTATTCGAATAAGAGTTAATCAGTTACGGTTAACCAGTTAAAGTAAAACCATTAGGGTTAACCAGTTAAAGTAAAACCATTAGGGTTAACCAATTAAAGTAAAACCATTAGAGTTAGCCAGTTAGAGTTAACCAGTTAGTGTTAAATAGTTAAAGTTAAACAGTTAGAGTTAATCGATAGAGTTAAATCGAACTAGAGTTAAATCGAACTAGAGTTATTGAATAGAGTTAAATCGAACTAGAGTTATTGAATAGAGTTAAATCGAACTAGAGTTATTGAATAGAGTTAAATCGAACTAGAGTTATTGAATAGAGTTAAATCGAATTTAGTTTACTCGAATAGAGTTGAAATGAGTTAATCAAATTTAGTTATTCGAAGAAGTAAATCAAATCAGAAATATTCAAAGTGAGATAATCGAATAATAGATATTCGAAGTGAGATAATCGAATAATAGATATTCGATGTGAGATAATCGAATAGTAGATATTAGAAGTAAGTTAATCAAATACAAGTTATTCGAATAAGTTATTCGAATAAGAATTAATCCAGTAAGAGTTAAATAGAATAAAAGTTCATCGAATAAGAGTTATAGCTTAGAGTTAACCAAATAGGAGTTAATAAATTAGTTGATCGTTATATTATTCGAGTTGAGAAATAAAAGTCATATTAAAGATAATATATTTCGGATGCAGGAGATTTTAACACCATTGTTATAATCACGTAAACTTGTAAAAGAAGGGAGTTCGTAAATAGAATCTGAGGGTTCGTAAGGAAGTGTTAAAGAGTTAAAAAGGTGAATCTTATCTATTTCGAGATTTGAAGGGTGGTTCAGTTAAGGTCTGAGAGGTAGCTATACTCTAACTTGATTGACTGCGTTTTTAATTAAGAAATGGTTACGGTTCGAGTGTGAAGTGGCTAAGTGGATTTAGTAATTTAGTATAGTGATTTGAGTCGTCATCGCAATATAGTTTTAAACATCTATTTAAATCCTAATTAAGAAGTTTTGGAAATGTTTTCAAAACGAGAATCAGAAATGTTTTATGATAATAGAAAATAAAAATTTAGAATATATGGAAACAGGAGATAAGTAAATTTATGAAACAAAGAGATAAATGTTGAATGATGATTGATCGATATAATTTCCTCCTGGAAATAATATCGTTGTTTGCACACCTGTTTTTCTTTGATGGTTAAATCATAGACTATTGAAGTTTTGACCATTTTAACGTTGTTAATATGGAGAGACCAGTTGGATTATTATCCAAAGAACCACTGTGTATTGGCATAAGAATTGCGAATCATATATGCCAAAGATAATTGAAGACAGAGTAAAGTGCAAGGGAAGTTGTATAAATCTTAGATAACAGTGCCTAAGATGGATATACTGAATATTACCTTCGGTTCATCCTGTTCCTGGATGACTTGTATGGATGAATGTCTGACAGAGTATTTCCAGAAATGTCACGTACATTGATTTCTTCAACCGTACCAAGAGTGGAAGCGGAGAAGGAAACTTCTTTTAGCTGACATGTAATATATGGTTGTAGACGTCAAATTAGTGATTTTTGATGGATCTGATAAAGTGGCATTCGAAGTGAATCTGATGTGATGATAAAGCTTAACCTCAAGCCTCATCAATCGGTAAATGACAAAAATCGGGCAGGCAACATGGCTATGTAGGTCGCACCTATTAGGGTGTACAATCACCCGATCTAGAGTTTCATTTACTTCTAAAAATCTATTATTGATGCTGTCCCATTCGGGAAACAGTTGCTGATCGCAACCGTTGGTGATATACATTCGATACACTCAAGCGAAATGAATGGTCGGTCTTGTGTGGCCGGTTGCAAGATGTTCTTGTTGAACCCAGTGTATTCCTCTCTAGAGGTACACTAGCGAAAGGTGGTTCCATACCTTGTCATAGTTGGAAATCCATTACCCAATACGTGCTTGCGATTTTGATTGTATACTATATATGTAAAACGTGAGATGAAAGCGTTTCTGCTAGATGATTATTATATTGTGGTTGATAGACATTATTATAATATCAAAAGGTTTTTGATATAAAGATAATTTGGATTCTCATAAGGGAAAAGCCCGTTCCGTTATATGGCTTGGTCTTATGAGATATCATTTACCTGCTTGAACTGTTTTAAACTGTTTTACTCACACCGGTCCCATGGCTGACCCGGAGTTTATTTTGTTTTGTTTTCCCTAAACTCTTGGGTGCCTAATTTTGTACGGGCAGTCAAGTAGTTAGGATTTACAGATATACCTGAAGAGCTAGAGCAGGAGGCTTCAGAATCATGTAGCTATAGTTTATTTCCACTGTGTTGTAAGTGTTGTACTTTGATAATGATGTATATTTCAAGTTATGTTATATATATTATATGTTATTCGTTCCGCTGTGAGGTTTGTGTTATTCTGATGTTGTGTTCTTCTTCTTCTTCTATTCTAAGTTTCTTTCTTATCTTTCCTCACCCTCTAATTTCTTTCATTTACTACCGGTATTTTCGATCCTTGGATGTTCGATATGTGTTGTATATCAGATAACCAAGATCGCCAAAATTCCGGGTCATTACAGTTGGTACCAGAGCTTAAGTTAAGTGAATTACCTTGGCTCTGTGGCGTGACTCAGTAGAGATGGGGTTAGTGATACCCTTGATTGAGTTTGAGTGTATACATACGAGTGAATGTATTTGTTATTGATATAAAAAATTGTTTTATATCGTGAAGATTTATTGGTTGAGTAGTTTATGAGTTCTGGTCGATCAGTTTGATTCGCTGTATCGGTAGGAGGTTATAAACACTCGAATACGATGGGTCGATACGATATGTTTTGAAAAGAGGGTAAATGAAAATAATTTTGCCCAAAGTATATTTTGATATATATTGGATGTATTGGTTGTTATTATAATCGGGTAAGATTATAAATTAAATGGTTATGTAAATAACCAATCAGAATTCATATAAGTGAAATACGTGGAATCAGATGAATTAATTCTGAATTTAAACTAGAAATTTGAATTAAAATGCTGGAAAATTGGATAAGTTTTTTTGTAAATGGATTTGGATTAAAAATAAGGAAAATTTATGATCCTGGGAGATTTTAAATTGTTTTACAAGCAGTGGAAATTATATTTTAAAATGAATTTCAAAGTGGTAATGTTTAGAAAAGGTTTTATAGTATTGAACTCACTTCGATCGCTGGAAAATAGATTCTGATGATGACAGCTGCATCATCAGTATTCATTTTCGAGTTGCAAGTGACGAATTACTACCAGAGATACTATTTTGAATTTGTTTTGGGAAAGACAAGTTGTGTTGAATTTCAAAAAGAAAATTTTGATTTTTGAAAAGAGTAAACTGTTTAAAAACTCCCGGGGAAAGACTTTTTGAATTAAAAACAAATTTAATAGAAGTTTGTGAAAGCAAATTTGAATTATAGTAAAGCCAGTAAAGTGGTAACTGAGATTGAATTAGAATGATATCAAGACAAATGGGATTGTGAGATTCAAATTTGAAGTGTAATGTGATAATCAAGTTAAGAGTTGGGAATCGAGAAGAAACTCGAGTTGAAATGATATTTGGCTCGGATATAAGCAAATGGTTGTGTTGTGGATAAAAGCAGATTGAAATTTGATTGGGATGACCCTTGTATCCACTGAATTGATAACAGGTGGAAAGATAAAATGATATACCGACAAAGGGTACAAGTTTATATTTCTATTGGATATAAGATTTATAAGCCGAATTGGCAAGCCGCTTGGCTGTTTGATTTTCTTTTAGGATAGAGATGGCCAAGAGAGGCGAGTGGTGATTTGACATATTGACCAGTACAAAGGAGGTGCTGGCGAAATTTTTCAAAAAAATTAAGGCATTAGAAAATTTTCAGGATTTTTGAAAATTTTCTTTGATAAGAATTAATTAATATTTAATTGAAATTAAATTGATCCAGTTGGAAACTGAAGTTAAAAAGTGAACAAATAAGTTATAACCAGTTAATAGAGTTGTTTTCTACCTTAGCAATTTCGAGGACGAAATTATTTTAAGTGGGGAAGAATGTAATGACCCGCATTTTCAACGATATAATAATTAATTTATTTAATTATTTAAAATAGTGAATTAAAGGATTTAATGGTCGTGGAATTAAATAATTGTGAATATTTAATTTAAAATAATAAATTAAATAATATACTTAATTCTGAAATAATCAGAATTGGCTGAAATGGCGATATGGTGTGAATTGGATCATCTGTGATATTTAATTCAGCTTGGAATTGAATTTGAATAACGAATATATTATATAAATGACAGTTTGAACGTAGAGTTGTAATATAATTAAAATCGAGCTTGAAATGGCACGGTAATTCGTTATTTGGTGATTTGAACTTCAACTGAATGTACAGGATTCGTTTTAAGCTGGATTTCTTTGAAACAAGAAACGTGTGGAGCTGGTGGAGTATATCTTTCTAGTGGAAGAGAAAAATCTGGATTTCGTCGTGTAGATTTTGATTTATGTCCAAATAAAATTTTAGAAAAGTCGTTGTGGAATTCCTTTATAATTTATAGAGGAATTATTTATATTTTAAAAAAGGAATTTTAGTATAAATCAAATATCGGGTTGACCCAGAAGTGAATATCGAGTTAGAATTCATATAGGAATATTCTAGAGCTGTATGGTATTCCACTGTGAATATATACGATAATATAAATTTATTTATATTTAATTTAATTATATTTAAATATATTTATATATTTAAATGGGTTATTTAGGACTTTAAAAATAGCCACTTTCGCAAACGAAGTCGGAATTCGACGAAACTAATTTTGTTGGATCTGCAATGTCAAGTTGTTGTTAGATTTCAATATCCGTGATTTTTGAAGTTAGTGTGTGGCCGTACAGATTTTTAGCATGAAAAACAGTAGGTATTTTGATAGTTAAAAATATGTTGTGTGAGCAAACGAAGTCGGAATTCGATGAAACCAGTTTCGTTGGGACCGTAATGTCGAACTGTAGCTGCATGCTGGTTTTCATGATTTTTAGATATCGTGTGTCTTTGTAGGGATTTTTAGAGTGCTGAAACAAATAATAAAATGAAAATAAAAGTATCCTAACAAATATCTAAAAATATCCAGATATTTTATCCACCTTATAAATACACACATCTCCCTGAACCTAGAATTTCATTTCTTAGGTCGACAGAAATGCGCCGCAAGCTCTTCACAACTCAACAAGAAAAATCATGTCTTTGGAATTCAAAATAAAATCCAATAAAAATCATAAAAATAAGATAGTGAGTTCATTGGTTTTCTGGCAAGAAGTATTACACGTTGTGTGGAGATTGAAGGGTTCGATCACCCTTTTAGTCCGCTGGTTTCGATACAGCGATAACTAGGGCTCCTGTAGTCGCCGGAATGGAGCAATCATGCGCGAATCGAAGGGTGTGGTTATGTTCGTGAGGAAGAATGGTACGTTTTTGCAAACTTTGGGGAAGATCGGTGGCAGATAAGTTCGGAGGTCCACTGTAGCTGCTCGGAAACGACTGGAGGTCGCGATTCAGGAACGGCGAGCGAGTTTTATAGCGATGATACAGATTGGTATAGATTTTGAAGGAGATTTGGATGGTGGTTTCTGTTTTGATTTCGATGAGGTATTGATGGTGAACGGTGGATCCAAGAATCGGTTGTGGAGGACATTACTGGAGCGTGGACTTTGGGTTGTTGGAGATGAAGAGGACGGGTTTGATAATGGGCGGGCCATGGGTTATAAAAGAGGGTGTTGGGCCTTAGGGAATAGGGGTAAGCCCAATTTGATTTCAAGGTTTTGTTTTATTTTAAAATAAAATAATGTAATAACTTGTTGTGCTTATAACTTATCCATACGAAATCAGAATTGCGAAAATTCAGATCCGTTGGGATCGTATGGACGGACACTACCCAATGGGACTGACTGAGAGTGGAGTGGAGCTCGTTTGAATTTATGGCGAAATAAGTTATTTGTTTCAAATCAAACAAATAGTTTATCGTTCTTTAACGATGAACTTCCAAAGTGAGTAAATCTCACTAACTCTGAATAGTTTATAATTTCATGTTGAATTTTTAGAACTGTTAAATATTGGTTGATTGACTGTGTGTTAACTATTTGATTGAACTGCTAGTCAGTTAGTTGAATTTCTGTATTGATTCTGTTTAACAGAATATATCATATGGAACTGAAAGTGATGTTGATTTTACTGCGTAACATCTGTGGATGCAGGGAAACAGGTTGGAGGAATCCGACTGGATTCCTCAACAGCTATTCAATTAATTTTCATATATTGTGATATATGACATGGTTTATAATCTGTTGTTGTTTATATGTGTATGGACGATATTTGACATCATGACTTGATATGTTAAACACCATAACATACCGGAATATGAAAAAGGGGAATTTTCAAATGGTATTTGAAAATAAAATATTTATAAAATCAAAAGGGTTTCATAAATGAAATGTTTATAAATGAATTATTTATAAATGAAATATTTATAAATAGAAATATTTATAGGTGAAATTATATAAAAAGGGGAAATCTTTATAAATGAAATATTTATAAAGAAAAGGGAATATTTATAAAATCATAAGATTTTATAAATGAGATATTTATTGGTTAAATAAATAGGAGATGTTAAACGAGATACTTATTTGTTAAGTAAATAAGTTATAAAAGAGATATTGACTTAGGAAACATAATAAGTTATAAGAAAAGGATTATTTATTTGTTAAACAAATAGAATAAGAAAAGGAGATATTTATTTGTTAAATAAATAAATAAGATAAGATATACGGAATATTTATTTAGAAAATAAATAATATATTAATAATGGAAATACTTAGGATAAATAAATAAGGTTAATAAAGGAAATACTTAGAAATAGAACCTTAAAAGGGATATTTGCAAACCATTTGCAAATAGAATTTAAAAAGGAAATATTTGTTTAGAAAACAAATAGATTATAAAGGAAATATTTATCTTTGGATAAGTAGATATATATAAGACATAACTTATATATGAAGAAGTAAACAGATAAAAGGAGCAGATAGATTTATAAATGATATTTATAAATTAAGTTAAATATTTATCATTTGGATAAATAGAATATATAAGTCAGGACTTATATAAAGAAGTAAAAAAATAGATTTCAACATCGATGTGTGAAACTGAATAAGTTATTCGAATAAGAGTTAATCAGTTAGGGTTAACCAGTTAAAGTAAAACCATTAGGGTTAACTAGTTAAAGTAAAACGATTAGGGTTAACCAGTTAAAGTAAAACCATTAGGGTTAACCAGTTAAAGTAAAACCATTAGAGTTAACCAGTTAGAGTTAAACAGTTAGAGTTAAACAGTTAGAGTTAATCGATAGAGTTAAATTGAACTAGAGTTATTGAATATAGTTAAATCGAACTAGAGTTATTGAATAGAGTTAAATCGAACTAGAGTTATTGAATAGAGTTAAATCGAACTAGAGTTATTGAATAGAGTTAAATCGAACTAGAGTTATTGAATAGAGTTAAATCGAATTTAGTTTATTCGAATATAGTTGAAATGAGTTAATCGAATTTAGTTATTCAAAGAAGTAAATCGAATCAGAAATATTCAAAGTGAGATAATCGAATAATAGATATTCGAAGTGAGATAATCGAATAATAGATATTCGAAGTGAGATAATCGAATAGTAGATATTCGAAGTAAGTTAATCAAATACAAGTTCTTCGAAAAAGTTATTCGAATAAGAATTAATTCAGTAAGATTTAAATAGAATAAAAGTTCATCGAATAAGAGCTATAGCTCAGGGTTAACCAAATAGGAGTTAATAAATTAGTTGATCGTTATATTATTCGAGTTAGGAAATAAAAGTCATATTAAAGATAATATATTTCGGATGCAAGAGGTTTTAACACCATTGTTATAATCACGTAAACTTGTAAAAGAAGTGGGTTCGTAAAAAGAATCCGAGGGTTCGTAAGGAAGTGTTAAAGAGTTAAAAAGGCGAATCTTATCTATTTCGAGATTTGAAGGGTGGTTCAGTTAAGGTCCGAGAGGTAGCTATACTGATTGACTGCGTTTTTAATTAAGAAATGGTTATGGTTCGAGTGTGAAGTGGCTAAGTGGTTTTAGTAATTTAGTATAGTGATTTGAGTCGTCATCGCAATATAGTTTTAAACATCTATTTAAATCCCAATTAAGAAGTTTTGGAAATGTTTTCAAAACGAGAATCAGAAATGTTTTCTGATAATAGAAAATAAGAATTTAGAATATATGGAAACAAGAGATAAGTAAATTTATGAAATAAAGAGATAAATGTTGAATGATGATTGATCGATATAATTTCCTCCTGGAAATAATATCACTGTTTGCACACCTGTTTTTCTTTGATGGTTAAATCATAGACTATCGAAGTTTTGACCATTTTAATGTTGTTAATATGGAGAGACCGGTTGGATTATTATCCCAAGAACCACTCTGTATTGGCATAAGCGTTGCGAATCATATATGCCAAAGATAATTGAAGACAGAGTAAAGTGCAAGGGCTGTTGTATAAATCTTAGATAATAGTGCCTATGATGGATATACTGAATAGTACCTTCGGTTTATCCTGTTCCTGGAGGACTTGTATGGATGAATGTCTGACCGAGTATTTCCAGAAAGGTCACGTACATTGATTTCTTCAACCATACAAATTGTGGAAGCGGAGAAGGAAACTTCTTTTCGCTGACACGTAATGTTTGGTTGTGGACGTCAAATTAGTGATTTTTGATGGATCTGATAATGTGGCATTCGAAGTGAATCTGATGGGATGATAAAGCTTAACCTCAAGCCTCTTCAACTGGTAAATTACAAAAATCGGGCAGGTAACATGGCTATGTAGGTCGCACCTATTAGGGTGTATAATCACCTGATCTAGACTTTCATTTACTTCTAAAAATCTATTGTTGATGTCGTCCCATTCGGGAAATGGTTGCTGGTCCCAACCTTTGGTGATATACATTCGATACACTCAAGCGAAATGAGTGGTCGGTTATGTGTGGCCGGGTTGCAAGATGTTCTTGTTGAACCCAGTGTATTCCTCTCTAGAGGTACACTAGCGAAAGGTAGTTGCATACCTTGTCATAGTTGGAAATCCATTACCCAATACGTGCTTGCGATTTTGATTGTATACTATATATGTAGAACGTGAGATGAAAGCATTTCTTCTAGATGGTTATTATATTGTGGTTGATAGACATTATTATAATATCAAAAGGTTTTTGATATAAAGATAATTTGGATTCTCATAAGGGAAAAACCCGTTTCGTTATATGGCATGGTCTTATGAGATATCATTTAACTGCTTGAACTGTTTTAAACTGTTTTACTCACACCAATCCCATGACTGACCCGGAGTTTATTTTTTTTTGTTTTCCATAAACTCTTGGGTGCCCAATTTTGTACGGGCAGTCAAGTAGTCGGGATTTACAGATATACCTGAAGAGCTGGGGCAGGGGGCCTTAGGATCATATAGCTATAGTTTATTTCCGCTGTGTTGTAAGTGTTGTACTTTGATAATGATGTACATTCAAGTATAGATGTATATTTTAAGTTATGTTATATATATATTATATGTTATTCGTTCCACTATGAGGTTCGTGTTACTCTGATGTTGTGTTCTTCTTCCTCTTATATTCTAAGTTTATATCTTATCTTTCCTCACCCTCTAATTTCTTTCATTTACTACCGGTATTTTCGATCCTTGGATGTTCGATATGTGTTGTATATCGGATAACCAAGATCGGCAAAATTCCAGGTCATTACAGACCATGTCCCCAATATCAAACTCAAGATCTGTCCTCCTCTTGTCCGCATAAGATTTCTGCCTATCTTGCGCCGTCTTCATCCTCCTTTGAATCAAATCGATCTTTTCCGAAGTCTCTCTAATAATATCGGGTCCAAGCAAGATCTTATCCGTAGATTCCCACCAACATGTAGGCGAACGACACGGCCGTCCATAAAGAGCCTCAAAAGGTGCCATGCCAATGCTAGACTGAAAGCTATTATTATATGCGAAATCCACCAAAGGAAGATGCTCCTCCCATGTACCTCCGAAGTCTAAAACACATAGCCTCAAAAGGTCTTCTAGAATACGATTCACCCTCTCGGTCTGGCCGTCAGTCTGAGGATGATATGCAGTGCTCAAACATAACTGAGTCCCTACCGCCTCTTGCAAGCTCTTCCAAAACTCGCTAGTAAAAATAGGATCGCGATCGCTCACTATGCTAGAAGGAACACCGTGCAAACGAACTATCCCTCGAATGTATACGGAGGCTAACCATGGAGCATCCTCTTACTCTTCATGGGAATGAAATGGGCGCTCTTAGTAAGTCTGTCTACCACGACCCAAATCCCCGTATTACCCTTCCTCGATCTCGGTAACCCATCAACAAAGTCCATCGAGACACTCTCCCACTTCCATTGTGGGACCTCCAATGGGTGAAGAAACCCACCGGGCTTCTTTTGCTCTGCTTTTACCTGTTGGCACACCAAGCATCTAGCGACAAACTCAGCCACGTCCTTCATTCTGGCCCAAAAGTAAACTCGTCTCATGTCCATGTACATCTTGTCCCCGCCGGGATGAATGGTCATCTTCGAACGATGTGCATCATCAAGAATGGTCTTCCTCAAGTTCTCGTCTCGTGGTACACAAAGTCTACCATCCCTACGTAACCAACCCTTATCATCTAGGGTATACCTACTGAGATGGCTCGAATAATCCCCCCTATGAGCTTCTCTACTAACTCAAAAAACTGTGGGTCATCTCGCTGTGCCTCACCAATCCGCCCCAAAAGCGTAGGTCTGACCTCTAAGGAAGCTAGCAAACCGGGTACAAATTCAATGGAAGGTCTAAAGTCAAACATAGAGATGAACTCTAAGCTTCACTGCTCAACAAACAATGGACTCAAGGACAAACTTTTCCTACTTAAGGCGTCTGCCACCACGTACCCCTTGCCAGGGGTATATGCTATCTCGAAATCGTAGGATGCTAAGAATTCCATCCACCTTTGCTGCCTTAAGTTTAAGTCTTTTTGAGAAAAAAAGGTATTTTAGAGATTTATGATCCGTGTACAATTCGAACTTTTTGCCAAGAAGATAACGTCGCCAAAACTTCAGCGCAAAAATGATAGCGGCCAACTCTAGGTCATGTGTAGGGTAATTTCTCTCATGCACTCTCAACTGCCTTCCACCATAGGCTATTACCCTCCCTGTAACACCTCACATCCGTTAGTGTCACTCACGAAGGGAATGCACTAAGTTTTGTGAAGTATTATAGGTAAAAGATGCAGATAAATTACAAGACAGATAAATAAAGCAGCGGAAAAGTGAATAAAACTTTATTTCATTTATAAACAGCTTGTACAAAGATTGTTTTCCAACAACATAGCATCTATCTTGTTTAACAAAATAAATAAGCATAAATATACAATGATATTCCCCAATAAAACATTAGCCAGCCATAGCGGTGGAAAAGATAGTCCAA
Organism: Allium sativum; assembly: GCA_030737875.1. Taxonomy (NCBI): domain Eukaryota; kingdom Viridiplantae; phylum Streptophyta; class Magnoliopsida; order Asparagales; family Amaryllidaceae; genus Allium; species Allium sativum. The sequence continues at coordinate 559,225,180 of CM060921.1, forward strand.
AGCAGCACATCAAAGAGTCTTCAAGCTTGTAAAGAGTAACAGGTCCATATAAATCCGAGCTATTCCCTCCCTGACTACCTTGGGGGGGACGGAAGAAAAGAAGGTGAAAGAAAATATAGAGTCATACATAAAGCCTGGTAAGTCTAGTGGTTCTTCGGTATATGAATAAGGAAAAGGACATGATAAGCATAAACTGAAAATGGGAAAATACCATAAACTAAGGCAAAGCAGTTTAGAATCGAAATTACTATCGTACCCCATACTAATCTCTGCACCACCTAACTAGTATTCCAACTAGTAATCTATATAAAATGATAACGTGATCCCAGTCCCTGTAACTGTGGTTGCCATCAGGCGCACATTAATTTATTACCTAGATTTCATCTAGGGTTTTCTATCGAGCGTTCCCTAGATTCGACTAGGATTTTTGCAACTTGTCTAATACTTCTCGGATTCAGGATTTATGCCACCTAGGTCCACCAGGGATTATTCTACCTGTCGAACGATGCCCCTAGTCTAGGACACACTACCTAGAGTGGTATATTTTCCTAGACTTTCCCACGTATGTGTCGCGAATCGTTTATCGCTGTCTAGATGCACATGTCCGGAAATGTGCGACCCGAGTCCCGTGGCAGGGCTATTCCAGAAACACAGAACTCGGTCGGGAGCTTTCCGATATCTGCCGATGCAGATGCTAAGGTCTATTTTTCTACCAGTGGTTATGGTCCCACGTGACCCCTCCCTCAACTAATGAAAGGCAATCCAAGAAAATCAAGCACGAGAACTATACTCTTGCCACCTATGCCCCACTTTCCTATTGGCCGGCCTCACCCATAACTAGATACCAAGCATATGGTCTGTTGGGAGTTCTCTGCCTTTCCGCATGCGCACTACGATTGACTCAAGATGGTAGGTAGACGAAGAGTTGCTATCACAGGGCTACTGGTCTCGTCGAATCACGCTGGTCCATCCCAGTCTTTAGGTTGCCTTAAATTGCAACCAAGGCATACCCTTGGTTCTTCTGATGCAGACCTTAACCTCTGTGAGCCCAGGTGGATCATCTGCAACCTTACAGAGGGATACAAAGAGTACCCTCACGTCCCCCGAAGCTGCGTGCTTCTAAACCCAGTCCGCTGGAGCCTTTTTCGAAATCAGATAAACGTTTTCTCCTTCTCATGCACTTGTTAAGCGATGATCTACCATATCGGGTTATTCATCTATTATGTACCGGCTCAGTTTTCTTGACTAAGAATTATTACTTAGTTGTTCTCAGCTAAGGTTTACCACTTAGTTTCTTTTCCCATAAATCTTGTTAACTAAGGTTTATCACTTAGTTTCTTTAACTGGGGATTTCAACTTAGCTCTCGTTCTCGATTGTTTCTTAACTAGGGTATTCTACTTAGCCCTCTGTAACGACCCGCCTTTTTGCCCGGTTCTCGCCGGTAATTAAACCAACTTAAACCGTTCAGAAAGACGAATTGTTATGGGTACATACATACATTGGACAAAATAACAGAACTTTTCATTGCACAAAACGATATTACATCAGAGTTACAGGGAATATCAGAGTTACAAATATATACACAGCGGAAGAAAACATATAACTATACTCTCAGCGGAAGAACAAAGCACAGCGGAAGCTTCAACTCTACCGTGGAATCCAACTCAGAAAGCGCTCCGAACTTTGCTCCAACGAATTATAGCTGCAAAAACTAAACTGCTAGCTGCCCGCGTGAAAATTAATGGGCACCCAGAGTTTAGGAAGGAACAATAAACTCCAGGTCAGTCATGGGACTGGTGTGAGAACATAAAAACAGTTATTTCAGGATTTATTTTAAAGTTGGGAAATTCACCGGACCACGCCGCTAACGCGGAACGAGTTTTCTACATGTGAATACCCGTGCACAAAAATTCGCCATGACTTTTATAAAATGAAGCTATCATAAGCTCGTCCCACATCACACAATGCAAGCGAACACCAGGTGGGCGAGTTTATCTTATGACAACCAAATATGCTTTCATACGTAAAATCCTCTTCAATACCATAACGTATATAGTGTGGAAAACATTTCGCAAGTAAATGTATTAATCCTAGACAGCATATACCCCATAATATATGTTGCCATATATATATATACACAATCGAAATCGTATGGCTCGCATAAGAAATTTGGGTTTCCAACTTGATGATTCCTGGCACGAAAGATCAATCAGGGATACAAAACGAAGTGCCTCAACGGCTTTTTCGACCATACGCGGACACCGACTACAAATCGTCAGGGCAGATCAACGGTTTTCGACCAGACGCGGCCCCCCGAACATACCCAACTTCCCCAGGTTCATAAATGGTTTACCACTACTGCACAGCTTCATCATCAATTCATATATAAGTATAAAACCTAACCGCCAGTTTCTCATCAATCCGGGGTGTGAGGTTTGTTGATGTCACGTCATACACAAAGCGATGCTTCGACAAGCCATTCTTTGGTCATCACTAGCTCGTTCCACAACTCGGGTATGCCACATTGACAATTCACGACATATCCCTGATTTCAATCAATGCATACCCTCTAAGTTCATATGACTTAGAGACGAGGATAATATATTGCCACAGATCCGATACACATTAATGGAAGTCAGTGTTATGCGGTAAATTTCAATGTCAGACACACCATCCATACAAGTCCGTTCTGGGTTTGAACGGAACAACAACCCGAGAGTTCTCCCCATACGTTCGGACTTCCTGCCACTCCGAAAATAGGGGCATCTCTCTACTGTAGCTATCAGTAAAGAAACCAATCGGCAATCAGTCCGTTCAATGTGAAGAACCACGGTCTTCACTTGTCGATTCCAAGTCTTGAATTGGCTTCATGCGTCGTATTATTACTTGGAATGGTATCGAACTTAAATCCGATCCTGGTCTTTCCAAGTAAAAAGCGTATTCATAAAATAGTGGTTATGAACCATACAGGTTTTCAATCCAAATTTCCTTCCCAATCGTTATTAATTCAATTAAGGTTGGATTCATTCTAGGTTCTTTAATCCCGTTGACATCTTAATTTCTTTACAAACTCGATGTTCACTTACCAACCTTAAAACATAACTTATTCCGTTAGTTACGCTTTCTTACTTCTTTACATCCTTCCAAAATATTTACAAATCTTTTACGGTTTTGTAAACTAGAGTCCACGATTTTATAAACTTCGACATCAACCATTTCCAATGAAATGTAGAAGCTTTTCTTAAAGCGTTATAAGTAATTACAGATTGAAAATCATTTAACTCATTTCCTTCCACTCAAATCATTTAAATAAGATTTAACTAATTTTCTTAACTCAAATTTTCATAATTAACTATTAAACCATTTTCCAAATAATATTTTAAAGTTAACATTTTTACTTCAAAATCATCATTCAAATCCCAAATATTCATTTCAAGTTACGTTGAAAACTTAAAGTAGTCTTTTCAAATCTCATTCAATTCCTCAAAATAAATCGTTAATGCAGGAAACATATTACGATCATTATTCGATCTATGTCTCAAAACCGCTTTAATTTCAACTATCGTTTACATGAATAGAAATCAGATTGATTTGCATAAAACAAATCCATTAGATAAACTCAATGCAATATTTTCAACTCATTAAATTATTTTGAAGCGTATCATGAAATAATGAAATCGAAATACATATAAATCACTTTATGGTTTAAATTTCAAAACTACTGAACAAATGTTTACATAACTTAAAGTCACATTTTCCTCAAAACTTGTTTACATCTTCGCGTCCCAAACCAATTTCAAAACCTTTCAAAAATCCTTTTATCACTTAAAAAAAAAACCGTCAATCATTCGTAGCTTAGATTTTCGAATGATTCGAAAATTTAACCTTCAATATATATATATATCGTTATCCATATGAGAAGGAAATTTAATCGACTACCCATATACTTCACAACTACAGTGTGTGACACAACCAAAATCAACCAGATGAATATGGATCTATCTACCAATATTTCAACACATAAACAAACATCGATTGTGCATGTGTTTCAACTTCATAAGCACCCAATCAAACATCACCATAATAGCATCCATTCATCAGAAATCAAACCATTAACCGATTATGATCATTAACGCTCCTACTTATGTAAAATAAATTAAAATAAGTGTTCTCACCAGACTAGCTTTACAGCCTGCGGTCTTCCCATGCCCTGCGTTTGCTAAATGACCGATCTGAATACCACTTGTATATGCGTTTTTACTGACTCATTCACGCATGCATCCGTTTTCATTTCCGGAACAATATTTTCCCATCTATTCCTACGCCATGCATCTCCTATTACCAATACAACTCCCAGGAGCCCATATTTATACCTTCCCTACCATTTACTTCCACGTTTTTAAGCTTATACACACATGTGCACTACTGCCTTCCTATCTAGCCTCATCTTCTCTTTCTCTCTTTTATATTATTTTTCTGGCTCCTCTTTGTCTCTCTCTGTTCTTTCATTCTGGCTCTTTTTTTTCTTCTTCTTCTAGTAAGCTAATAGTTTGTGTGTAGGGAAGAGGAGGGGAGAGATAAATGGAATGTTTTGCATGAAAGAGGAAAGCTGCGGGAAGGAAAAGGAAGAAGGGAAGGAACGTGGACTGTCGGAGACCGGAACTGGACGGAGACCGATGGCCGTTGAAGCTGCACTCGGGCGGAGCTGGTTCACCGGAAGACTGTGTTTGAGTGGAGAGAGAGTGGAGCGTCAGGGTGGTGGATGGTTGGCAAGGGACTGTGTTTCGGTGGAGTGGACAACGGGGGCGGCGAAGTGGAAAGGTACGGTTGGGAGATGGAGCTGGATGTTGGAGATGTTGTGTGTGCTTAAGCGATGGTGCAAAAGAAAATGCGGTGGAGCTAAATGGGAAGGTGAAGGCTTTTGTACGAGAAGGAAAATGAAGAAGGGGATGAGAAGTAAAGGTGAAGAGCTGATAAAACATGGTGTGGTGGAAACAACTGACACGTGGAGCAAATCTACCACATCAAGGGACAAATGTCCACAATGTTCAGAATCCATATTACACGTACAATATGGTTGAAATACTCATTTCTTTATCGCATGCAAGGCTGAAATGTAACACCATAAGGCGGAAGGGTATCTAGCACGTTTTGTGTTCTAACATAGAACCTATCCAACCCTTGTTATTTGGTTTATTATCTTAACTGTTGACCGCGAACGACACAAAATAATTATTATTATAAACATGTACGATAACGTATACTAATCGTAAAACACAAATAAAGCAGACCGGTAGGTTGATTCTGAAAAGTGTTCAAAAGGGATCACAGTTACCCCAAAATACACTAGAAAATATATGCTTATTTCCTGAAATAAAAATTGCAGTAATTTTTTTTTTTTTTAATATTTTAAGACGACGCAAACTGAAACTAAACAAAATTTTGAAAGAATATTTAATTATAATTTAATTTCAAAATTCTAATCGTTTCGATGACTAAATTACAACTCGCTTTAATAATTCACCTAACGACGAAACGCTCTATCGAAACAACATTGGTTTAACTAAATTTCACAATAAAATTTTAAATTTTTAATCATTTTAAAATACTATTATCGTCTTAGAATTTGATTCAACATTTATTTAAACCTTCTAAATTTTATATAAAGAAAAAAATTAATTTAATTTCCAAAAATCTTAGATCGTTACATTCTCCCCCACTTAAGGCTTTTCGTCCTCGAAAAGGAGATCTCATGAGATTATACTTAAGCAAAATAAATTTTACATATAAAATTCGTTAAACTTCGATTCTTATATTAAATCTAAATTTGTAAATGCGACTTATAGGAAATTTCATATGATTAAATTCGCCAAAACTTCTATAAGAAAGCTTATTAAAACAAACCTAAATTGTTATATTAAAAAGGTATAAATTTGGAAGGATTAATTAAAGAAGTTCGAGTTTACATTCTGATTACAAGTCGTTGTTCGCAGCGCCTTTCGAAAATCTCTAAATGATTTTCTGGCATAGAATCCCGTTTCCAACAAAATCATTGAAATATTATATATTTCTTCCATATACATAAGTTACTTCGGGATTTCCAAAACCAAATTTGTTTCCAAATTTTTCAAACATACCATATTCAAATCTATATATTAGTGGTTCGAGCAGTCCATCCCCATGTCAGGGCCACTGAGTACCACCCATCATACGAAATCAAATCCTTCATCACAACCCAGTTTTAGTCACGGTTACTCGAACAAACAAAATCATTTCATATCCCGAAGTTGTAAACCAAAATTTACAAATACTTAACCATAGTTTGGCATTTCTAAATATTTTCAAAATAGCAGGACTCAAGTCGTCGAAATTTCTTTTATAAACTATTCATCATATCTAAACTAGTTGGGACCCAAACTCGTCCAACTGAAAAAATAAAATTTTCAACTTCAAGAATGCAATTTATATTCCATATTTCGAAACCTATGATCGTATTTAAACCATTCGAACCTTTCAAATCAAATCTCATACTAATTCAAGCCTTTCTAGTTTTTGAAGTTTCGAAAAATCGTTTACACTTCCTTCATTTCAAACATCTTCGTATATCACAATATAGAATATTTCAAGAGCCATAGGTTGAAATCTCAGAAATCTCTTTATGATTTAAATAGTTGCACCTTTTTTTTTCTCTTCAAACATAACTCATTTTAATCATACTATAGGGCTTTATTCATTCCTTATTCAAATATACCATCACGCTTTCGCTGTGCACTCTAATTTGGTACGTGCATGTTTCAAGCTATCATTATTCAAACATTAGAGATAAGTTTCAATACTTGGAACCAATCGTTTAAATTCATCTTTCAAATTTCATTTTCCTTGCATAAATTGAATTCCATATTTCAAGCCCTTCTAATTTCCATGCAAAGCTCATTTGTTTATGTTTCGTTAACCTCGTGTCTTGTATAAATCAAGGTTATCTAACTGAATTCGATCTTGGTTTCATTCAAAAACCAACACAAAAGGGTATACATACGTGGATCAAGTCAAATTCCACGTATTCAAAACAAAAGCTCAATATCAAACGGGCATCAAAAGGTATAATGGCAAAAATCAAAACACGCCTCGGTCCAAAAGATGAACTATTCAAGCTCAATAAGTTTGGATTAAATTCTCAACCAGGATCAAGACAAGAAAATCAAGGACACCAAGGATACGAGTATAGGCGATTCAAAAGTACGATGATTCGATTCAAGATATTCAACCAAGCTTGAATAAAAGGGGATGAATGACGCTACTCAACGGTCCGAATTTAAATGATGGAACTAGCCTAAGCCAAAATAGGAAAGTTAAGCGCTCCTAAGGGTACAATCCTAAGTAGCTTATTATTGGGACACTCTTTTTCTCATTAACTTCCTGAGTAAATCTTACTTCAAAATTTATTTTTCTTTGTATTGTAAGTGTTTACTCTTTAAGTACTTTCTATTTGGATTACTCATACAGTTTCAACTGGAGAAGAGTGGTTTTCTCCCCCACTTGTATATTTGTTACAGTTTAAATCGTCTTTTCAACAAATTCTTAACTTGAGTCAAAATTACCTTCAAATTCCTTAAGGGAAGTTTGATTGCTAAAATCATCTTCTAAGCAAAATAGTTTAACTTACATTTTATCGTTTACAATTCATGTTAAGTATAAGTTCGAAACTATTCATTTAGCACTCATTAGCGTGTGTAAGTATGATATCTTATTAGATTTTTTTTTTTTTTTTTTTTTTTTTTTTTGCTCAAAGTCTTTATTATAGTTTGATTAATTATCTTTGTTAAAACTGAGTGATGTTCAACATATCTAATCAACGAATAAGCTTACTTACGTGCATTTCCATAATTCATTTCCCAATTCTTTAAGTGAGATTTACTTCTGAAATTAACATATTATCTAGGTTAAGTATGTTTTTAGCTTATCTATCTTATATTAAATTCTTTTAATATTTCCAATCATATCGAAACCATTTAAGTATTTCTCGACGTCTAAACCGGAATCATATAGTCGTCCCACTTTCGAAACTCGAAAATAAGCACTGATGGTGCCATGGTCATCAGTAGAATAATCCTCGAATGACTAGAGTGTGATTCTATATCTATCTAGTATATATTGGACTTTGTATATACGTTGATCAGACGTATACTCAAAATCCTTACATACTCGATAGTCCAATCGCGACGTCGAACACAATACCCAAAACCATTATCTACAATTCTATTTCAAAATAATTTCCATTTTCAAAATGATTTACGAGTTTCAAAATAATTTATGTGGCTTTCAAAATACGCTCTCTCAACGGGATATTCAAAAATCTCATTCCAGGGCATTTCTAATCCTATCTCTAATGAGATATTATAACTCTGATGAGTTCTGTCATTTGTTCAAAATATGTCGTACCCAAAGCTTTGTATAACCAAAGCTCTGATACCAATTGTAACGACCCGCCTTTTTGCCCGGTTCTCGCCGGTAATTAAACCAACTTAAACCGTTCAGAAAGACGAATTGTTATGGGTACATACATACATTGGACAAAATAACAGAACTTTTCATTGCACAAAACGATATTACATCAGAGTTACAGGGAATATCAGAGTTACAAATATATACACAGCGGAAGAAAACATATAACTATACTCTCAGCGGAAGAACAAAGCACAGCGGAAGCTTCAACTCTACCGTGGAATCCAACTCAGAAAGCGCTCCGAACTTTGCTCCAACGAATTATAGCTGCAAAAACTAAACTGCTAGCTGCCCGCGTGAAAATTAATGGGCACCCAGAGTTTAGGAAGGAACAATAAACTCCAGGTCAGTCATGGGACTGGTGTGAGAACATAAAAACAGTTATTTCAGGATTTATTTTAAAGTTGGGAAATTCACCGGACCACGCCGCTAACGCGGAACGAGTTTTCTACATGTGAATACCCGTGCACAAAAATTCGCCATGACTTTTATAAAATGAAGCTATCATAAGCTCGTCCCACATCACACAATGCAAGCGCACACCAGGTGGGCGAGTTTATCTTATGACAACCAAATATGCTTTCATACGTAAAATCCTCTTCAATACCATAACGTATATAGTGTGGAAAACATTTCGCAAGTAAATGTATTAATCCTAGACAGCATATACCCCATAATATATGTTGCCATATATATATATACACAATCGAAATCGTATGGCTCGCATAAGAAATTTGGGTTTCCAACTTGATGATTCCTGGCACGAAAGATCAATCAGGGATACAAAACGAAGTGCCTCAACGGCTTTTTCGACCATACGCGGACACCGACTACACATCGTCAGGGCAGATCAACGGTTTTCGACCAGACGCGGCCCCCCGAACATACCCAACTTCCCCAGGTTCATAAATGGTTTCCCACTACTGCATAGCTTCATCATCAATTCATATATAAGTATAAAACCTAACCGCCAGTTTCTCATCAATCCGGGGTGTGAGGTTTGTTGATGTCACGTCATACACAAAGCGATGCTTCGACAAGCCATTCTTTGGTCATCACTAGCTCGTTCCACAACTCGGGTATGCCACATTGACAATTCACGACATATCCCTGATTTCAATCAATGCATACCCTCTAAGTTCATATGACTTAGAGACGAGGATAATATATTGCCACAGATCCGATACACATTAATGGAAGTCAGTGTTATGCGGTAAATTTCAATGTCAGACACACCATCCATACAAGTCCGTTCTGGGTTTGAACGGAACAACAACCCGAGAGTTCTCCCCATACGTTCGGACTTCCTGCCACTCCGAAAATAGGGGCATCTCTCTACTGTAGCTATCAGTAAAGAAACCAATCGGCAATCAGTCCGTTCAATGTGAAGAACCACGGTCTTCACTTGTCGATTCCAAGTCTTGAATTGGCTTCATGCGTCGTATTATTACTTGGAATGGTATCGAACTTAAATCCGATCCCGGTCTTTCCAAGTAATAAGCGTATTCATAAAATAGTGGTTATGAACCATACAGGTTTTCAATCCAAATTTCCTTCCCAATCGTTATTAATTCAATTAAGGTTGGATTCATTCTAGGTTCTTTAATCCCGTTGACATCTTAATTTCTTTACAAACTCGATGTTCACTTACCAACCTTAAAACATAACTTATTCCGTTAGTTACGCTTTCTTACTTCTTTACATCCTTCCAAAATATTTACAAATCTTTTACGGTTTTGTAAACTAGAGTCCACGATTTTATAAACTTCGACATCAACCATTTCCAATGAAATGTAGAAGCTTTTCTTAAAGCGTTATAAGTAATTACAGATTGAAAATCATTTAACTCATTTCCTTCCACTCAAATCATTTAAATAAGATTTAACTAATTTTCTTAACTCAAATTTTCGTAATTAACTATTAAACCATTTTCCAAATAATATTTTAAAGTTAACATTTTTACTTCAAAATCATCATTCAAATCCCAAATATTCATTTCAAGTTACGTTGAAAACTTAAAGTAGTCTTTTCAAATCTCATTCAATTCCTCAAAATAAATCGTTAATGCAGGAAACATATTACGATCATTATTCGATCTATGTCTCAAAACCGCTTTAATTTCAACTATCGTTTACATGAATAGAAATCAGATTGATTTGCATAAAACAAATCCATTAGATAAACTCAATGCAATATTTTCAACTCATTAAATTATTTTGAAGCGTATCATGAAATAATGAAATCGAAATACATATAAATCACTTTATGGTTTAAATTTCAAAACTACTGAACAAATTTTTACATAACTTAAAGTCACATTTTCCTCAAAACTTGTTTACATCTTCGCGTCCCAAACCAATTTCAAAACCTTTCAAAAATCCTTTTATCACTTAAAAAAAAAACCGTCAATCATTCGTAGCTTATATTTTCGAATGATTCGAAAATTTAACCTTCAATATATATATATATCGTTATCCATATGAGAAGGAAATTTAATCGACTACCCATATACTTCACAACTACAGTGTGTGACACAACCAAAATCAACCAGATGAATATGGATCTATCTACCAATATTTCACCACATAAACAAACATCAATTGTGCATGTGTTTCAACTTCATAAGCACCCAATCAAACATCACCATAATAGCATCCATTCATCAGAAATCAAACCATTAACCGATTATGATCATTAACGCTCCTACTTATGTAAAATAAATTAAAATAAGTGTTCTCACCAGACTAGCTTTACAGCCTGCGGTCTTCCCATGCCCTGCGTTTGCTAAATGACCGATCTGAATACCACTTGTATATGCGTTTTTACTGACTCATTCACGCATGCATCCGTTTTCATTTCCGGAACAATATTTTCCCATCTATTCCTACGCCATGCATCTCCTATTACCAATACAACTCCCAGGAGCCCATATTTATACCTTCCCTACCATTTACTTCCACGTTTTTAAGCTTATACACACATGTGCACTACTGCCTTCCTATCTAGCCTCATCTTCTCTTTCTCTCTTTTATATTATTTTTCTGGCTCCTCTTTGTCTCTCTCTGTTCTTTCATTCTGGCTCTTTTTTTTCTTCTTCTTCTAGTAAGCTAATAGTTTGTGTGTAGGGAAGAGGAGGGGAGAGATAAATGGAATGTTTTGCATGAAAGAGGAAAGCTGCGGGAAGGAAAAGGAAGAAGGGAAGGAACGTGGACTGTCGGAGACCGGAACTGGACGGAGACCGATGGCCGTTGAAGCTGCACTCGGGCGGAGCTGGTTCACCGGAAGACTGTGTTTGAGTGGAGAGAGAGTGGAGCGTCAGGGTGGTGGATGGTTGGCAAGGGACTGTGTTTCGGTGGAGTGGACAACGGGGGCGGCGAAGTGGAAAGGTACGGTTGGGAGATGGAGCTGGATGTTGGAGATGTTGTGTGTGCTTAAGCGATGGTGCAAAAGAAAATGCGGTGGAGCTAAATGGGAAGGTGAAGGCTTTTGTACGAGAAGGAAAATGAAGAAGGGGATGAGAAGTAAAGGTGAAGAGCTGATAAAACATGGTGTGGTGGAAACAACTGACACGTGGAGCAAATCTACCACATCAAGGGACAAATGTCCACAATGTTCAGAATCCATATTACACGTACAATATGGTTGAAATACTCATTTCTTTATCGCATGCAAGGCTGAAATGTAACACCATAAGGCGGAAGGGTATCTAGCACGTTTTGTGTTCTAACATAGAACCTATCCAACCCTTGTTATTTGGTTTATTATCTTAACTGTTGACCGCGAACGACACAAAATAATTATTATTATAAACATGTACGATAACGTATACTAATCGTAAAACACAAATAAAGCAGACCGGTAGGTTGATTCTGAAAAGTGTTCAAAAGGGATCACAGTTACCCCAAAATACACTAGAAAATATATGCTTATTTCCTGAAATAAAAATTGCAGTAATTTTTTTTTTTTTTTAATATTTTAAGACGACGCAAACTGAAACTAAACAAAATTTTGAAAGAATATTTAATTATAATTTAATTTCAAAATTCTAATCGTTTCGATGACTAAATTACAACTCGCTTTAATAATTCACCTAACGACGAAACGCTCTATCGAAACAACATTGGTTTAACTAAATTTCACAATAAAATTTTAAATTTTTAATCATTTTAAAATACTATTATCGTCTTAGAATTTGATTCAACATTTATTTAAACCTTCTAAATTTTATATAAAGAAAAAAATTAATTTAATTTCCAAAAATCTTAGATCGTTACACCCTCTTTCTCATCAAATTGGATTGGTTAAGTGTCATTAGTCAATTCAGGTTAGCTTAACCATTCCTTTGTCATATTAAACTGGCTAAGTGTTATCAGTAGTTCATGTTGACTTAACCCTATCACAAACCAAGTTATATTGGTTAAGTATTTCTTATTACTTAACCCAACCCATTCATCTTGTATTGGTTAAGTGCCCCCTAACCTAATCTTGCCCATCTGTTTTAACTAATATGTTATAATGGTTAAGTGTTCCCTTAGTTTACTTAACCCTAACATATGTTTAATTAGCATGTTCTAATGGTTAGGTATTGTCCCTTCATGTTTCAACTTAACCCTGTTCAATTTATCACACTCTGATGGTTAAGTGTTCTAAGTTTACTTAACCCTACCCTCTAGTCCAGCTAACATATTAAATTGGCTATGTGTATTTACTTAACCTTACCCACTTATCTAGCTAACATGTTATAATGGTTAAGTATTCTAAATTTACTTAACCTCACCCACTTATCTAATTATCAGGTTATAACGGTTAAGTGTCCTGATTTTACTTAACCTCATCCTCCAGTCTAGTTAATATGTTAAATTGGTTAAGTGTATTAACTTTACTTAACCTCACCTTCTAGTCTAGTTAACATGTTAAATTGGCTAAGTGTTTTTCTAGGTTACTTAGCCCCTACAAGTCTTGTCTTGTTAACACGTTAAGTTGGTTAAGTGTTCAAATTAACTTAACCCTACCAATCCTAACTTAGCTTCTTAGAGCACCTGACCACTCACATTATACAGGTATTGCTACGGTTACTGGATGTTCCGGTCGGTTCAGGGCAGGTTTACACCGTAGCTCAGTCTAACCTCGGGTCCTTATTGGGCTCAATGCTTAACCACCCACATTGGATAGGTATTGTTGTGACTACTGGACAGCCGGGCGGGTCCGGGCAGGTTTACATCACAACTCAATCCAACCTCGGTTTAAGCATGTCATGTTTTCTAAATTTACATATTTGTCACTTGTCATTTTTATATGTAAATGTTTATGGCCCAATTATCTACATTCACTAATTTTGGGTATAATTTATACCACTTTAAATGTCACTAGCCATTGGCATGTGTCAGACATGCCAATACATGTATTTTATTTTATACCCAATATTTGTTTCCCCCGTTTGTACGTACGCAGTATAACATATGTTGGGCTTAACATTTCAGCCCTACTCATTAACATAAAAAGGGGAAGCACAGAATCATGAATTGTTCTAGAATACATAAAAGTGTGTGGCGCATGAACTTGCAACATAGCGTTTTCACTAACATAGATTGTGGGTCATGTGAACTTGCATTCAATAAGGATATATCTAAATTGGTGTCACAATAAATGGCATACTTTTAGACTTGTTTAAACATGGTTTTATACACCTATAACTAGGCATAATGTCAAACACCAAACTAGCATAAAAATGTCCACTTTTTTGATATAACCCAAAGGTGTAAACTAACTTTACATCAAGTAGCATATTTCAACATGAAACTAGTATAATTTGTGTAACCCAAAAGGTACTTGCCTAAACCCAATGATCACTTGCAAATAAACATAATAATGTATACAAAGGTTTTGGGTCATGTAGGCATAAAAGGTTTCAACTTGGAACATGTTTACATGAGTCTCAACTTAGGCCTAAAAAAATGTATGCTAACCATGTTAATGACATAACATAAAGATGTCAATTCCAGTATTTTAGTAAAAACTTGCAAGTGGTATTCATTTTCATATACAAATGTCAATAGGCCCGCATCAACCAATTTATGCCACAAACACCCAATACAAAATATGACATAATCAACGCAATACACAGAATTTACATCAATATTTTACAATAGTAAAACCCCAATTTCATTTACATCGAATCACATCGCAATTTCTATTCATATTCAGAAAACCACTATACTTACAATGGGCGCTGAAACTTGTTTTCTGGTTTCTGTTATTCTGAATTTGCAAAGCTTTCCCTTGGAGTGGAAAACGTTGCGTAGAAATTTGGTTAGACTTTTGTTTCTTGAATCGTTATTCGTCTCTTTTCAAGCGGAGGCTCTCCTTAGTTTTCTTCTGACATCATGGCGGCTCAAGTTCTTATTTTTGTGTGTATTTTAGTTGGAGACCTAGGGTATTTTTATAGAGTTGCAAGTTAATTAGAGCCGTCGATGAAGCCAGGGTTAATCAAAGCCATCCATTCTAAAGAGAAGCCAATCAAAAGAAGACAACTCAGCCCTAGTGACATGACCGGGCCCAGAAATTCGAGCCAGGACCCAACCGGACAAACCAGGCCGACCAGGTAGGTCGACACCCAGGTCAACACTATGTTCGACCTGGGGGTGACCAGGTCGACACCATGGTCGACCTGGGGGTGACCAGGTCGACACGATGGTTGATCCTATGGTCGACCTGGTCCCTGGGCGGGAATTTTCCCGCCCAGCCCAGTTTGAGCTTATTTTTCAAATTTTGAATTTCGTTCTGAACTGTTTTGAATTTTAAACTGAATTCTGAAATTTCGGAAGGCCATAACTCCTTCATACAGAGTCCGATTTACGCAAACTCGGAATCTCAAGCAGAATTCCGAGACGAACGCAACGGCGTAACCCGTTTCCCTTAATTCCCACTTTTAGAATTAACTATACTTTAATTTGTGAAACTCAATGTTATAGAACTACGGGGTGTTACATTCTCCCCCTCTTAAAAGGATTTCGTCCCCGAAATCTTCAAGTTAGGAAGAATGTGTCCTACCACCCAATCACCCATCTACTCAACCATTCAATCACAATCGTTCATTGTCCTTAAAAATATTTCTAATGCTTTCATGTTCATATGCATAGTGTGTGTATATGTCTTTATCTAATGCAAAATCTGGCGGTCTATTGATTCGGTTGACCTCCTTAATGCGGATTATGTCAGTGCCATGTGTCCAATCATGTATGCAAGCGTCTTAGTTATGTAAATACTACAAGTGTGCATAGCCATTCATCCATATGCAACATCCATAACATATCAAATTAAATCGGTTAAGAAAATACATATATGCGAATGCAACATGAAAGTGACTAAGTCGTTCTAATACATATGGTGTGTATATGCATCCACGAGCAACCACTTGCAACCATCAATCATAACATGTTTCAAATACATGTTTACATCCATTGGTTTCTACGTAAGTATCGATGGTACGTTCTACAGGATATACCTTAAAAGCTAGAAACAAGTAGGCATAAAACTCCTAGAGAAAGGATATACCCTTAAGAAAAAGGGTATGATGCACATATCTAGTCTCCAGTCTTCTAAGTCACATCTTCTTGAGCTTCTCTGTACCGTACCTTATTTAGTTAATCTTCACGATAGTGAAGCTTCTTGACCTCCATTTACAAATCTGTCATTGATCGGATAGCTGGCTTTTCATTGTCAATTGGATATATGCGGAAGTCTATCCCGCGTTTTAGGGGTAAACTCCTAACCTAATCAAAACATCTTCGTACTCATGGCTATTCTAACGGATTGCAAATCGTCGATAAATGTATTAAGCGATTCTAGATAGCTAAGCCTAACCGATCCTTTTAGGATCACATAATCTTGAGGGTATTTCCAAGGCAAGTCAAAAAGTCTAACTTTCAGAATTACTAGCCAACCAACCCATGCCTAGGATCAACTCATAGCCCATGGAACCAAAACATTACGTTTAAACTCAACACTTAATGTGGTCGTTCTCCAATCCCTGAAAACCAAAGGTAAACGGGCCGAACCACCAATTTGGATCTGAGACTGTTGGGATCTTCTACTATACAAGTACCTAGGTGCAGAGACTCAACTTTGGAAGCAGGTATAAACGAATGCGAAGCGCTAAGAGCAAAAGAGCACCAACAGGTTGATCAAATGAAAAGCTAAACTTTTCCAATGGAGACTTTTACTATCTCTCTCCCAGGTATTCTGGTGGTGAAAGCACGCACTCGTCTTCCTGAAAATCCTTTCCCTCGTCCTTGCCCTTGTCCTTAATTATATGCCCTATTATACCATAGAAAAACTACTTCTTCTTGTCCTAGGTTTTATAATTCCTTCCTCCTTCGTGAGCCAAGTCCATATCCATGAATTCCTCATCCTTGGGTTGTGCCCTTTAGCCAAACTCCTCATCCATTTCCTTGTGTAATCACGTTGACAAATCTCTCGAAAGCTGCCTCCATCGTACAGAAAACACTACAAAGCTTGAAAGAAAACTAGCCGCAGGTGAAACTATTATGGCTATAGATGGAAGTTGGGCACTACTTCGCCCTTTGATGAGGTTACCTCCCAGAAAGCCGGGAGCCCCAGAGACTCAAGAAAGAAGGAAACAAGGACTCAAACAGAGAATCAAAAGATAGTACATATGGCTTTGGGGAATATTCCTTTAAAACAAAACTTTTCTTTTGAAAATGCTTCTTTTAAACCCGTTTTCAAAATAATTTTTCAAATCTTTTATCTAATCCGGTAACCTTCAGCTCTGATACCACGTGTAACACCTCACATCCGTTAGTGTCACTCACAAAGGGAATGCACTAAATTTTGTGAAGTATTATTGGTAAAAGATGCAGATAAATTACAAGACAGATAAATAAAGCAGCGGAAAAGTGAATAAAACTTTATTTCATTTATAAACAGCTTGTACAAAGATTGTTTTCCAACAACAAAGTATCTATCTTGTTTAACAAAATAAAGAAGTATAAATATACAATGATATTCCCCAATAAAACATTAGCCAGCCATAGCGGTGGAAAAGAGAGTCCAAAGCAGCACATCAAAGAGTCTTCAAGCTTGGAAAGAGTAACAGGTCCATACAAATCCGAGCTACTCCCTCCCTGACTACCTGGTGGGGGGGACGGAAGAAAAGAAGACGAAAGAAAACATAGAGTCAGACATAAAGCCTGGTAAGTCTAGTGGTGCTTCGGTATATGAATAAGGAAAAGGACATGACAGTCATAAACTAAAAATGGGAAAATACCATAAACTAAGGCAAAGCAGTTTAGAATCGAAATTACTATCGCACCTCATACTAATCTCTGCACCACCTAACTAGTATCCCAACTAGTAGTCTGTATAAAATGATAACGTGATCCCTGTCCCTGTAATTCTGGTTTCCATCAGGCGCACATTTATTTATTACCTAGATTTCATCGAGGGTTTTCTATCGAGCGTTCCCTAGATTTGACTAGGGTTTTTGCGACCTGTCTAATACTTCTCGGATTCAGGATTTATGCCACCTAGGTCCACTAGGGATTATGCTACCTGTCGAACGATGCCCCTAGTCTAGGACACACTACCTAGACTGGTATATGTTCCTAGACTTTCCCCACGTATGTGTCGTGAATCGTTTATCGCTGTCTAGATGCACATGTCCTGAAATGTGCAACCCGAGTCCCGTGGCAGGGCTATTCTAGAAACACGGAACTCGGTCGGGAGCTTTCCGATATTTGCCGATGCAGATGCTAAGGTCTGTTTTTCTACCAGTGGTTATTGTCCCACGTGACCCCTCCCTCAACTAATGAAAGGCAATCCATGAAAATCAAGCACGAGAACTATACTCTTGCCACCTATGCCCCACTTTCCTATTGGCCGGCCCCACCCATAACTAGATAGCAAGTATATGGTCTGTTGGGAGTTCTCTGCCTTTCTGCATGCGCACTATGATTGATTCAAGATGGTAGGTAGACGACGAGTCGCTATCACAGGGCAACTGGTCTCGTCGAATCACGCTGGTCCATCCCAGTCTTTAGGTTGCCTTAAATTGCAACCAAGGCATACCCTTGGTTCTTCTGACGTAGACCTTAACCTCTGTGAGCCCAAGCGGATCATCTGCAACCTCACAGAGGGATACCAAGAGTACCCTCACGTCCCCCAAAGCTACGTGCTTCTAAGCCCAGTCTGCTAGAGCCTTTTTCGAAATCGGATAAACGTTTGCTCCTTCTCATGCACTTGTTAAGCGATGATCTACCATATCGGGTTATTCATCTATTATGTACCGGCTCAGTTTTCTTGACTAAGAATTATTACTTAGTTGTTCTCAACTAAGGTTTACCACTTAGTTTCTTTTCCCATAAATCTTGTTAACTAAGGTTTATCACTTAGTTTCTTTAACTGGGGATTTCAACTTAGCTCCCGTTCTCGATTGTTTCTTAACTAGGGTTTTCTACTTAGCCCTCTTTCTCGTCAAGTTGGATTGGTTAAGTGTCATTAGTCAATTCAGGTTAGCTTAACCCATTCCTTTGTCATATTAAACTGGCTAAGTGTTATCAGTAGTTCATGTTGACTTAACCCTATCACAAACCAAGTTATATTGGTTAAGTACTTCTTATTACTTAACCCAACCCATTCATCTTGTATTGGTTAAGTGTCCCCTAACCTAATCTTGCCCATCTGTTTTAACTAACATGTTATAATGGTTAAGTGTTCCCTTAGTTAACTTAACCCTAACATCTGTTTAATTAACATGTTCTAATGGTTAGGTATTGTCCCTTCATGTTTCAACTTAACCCTGTTCAATTTATCACACTCTGATGGTTAAGTGTTCTAAGTTTACTTAACCCTACCCTCTAGTCCAGCTAACATATTAAATTGGCTAAGTGTGTTTACTTAACCTTACCCACTTATCTAGCTAACGTGTTATAATGGTTAAGTATTCTAAATTTACTTAACCTCACCCACTTATCTAATTATCAGGTTATAACGGTTAAGTGTTATGATTTTACTTAACTTCACCCTCCAGTCTAGTTAATATGTTAAATTGGTTAAGTGTATTAACTTTACTTAACCTCACCTTCTAGTTTAGTTAACATGTTAAATTGGCTAAGTGTTTTTCTTAGTTACTTATCCCCTACAAGTCTTGTCTTGTTAACACGTTAAGTTGGTTAAGTGTTCAGATTAACTTAACCCTACCAATCCTAACTTAGCTTCTTAGAGCGCCTGACCACTCACATTAGACAGGTATTGCTATGGTTACTGGATGTGCCGGTCGGTTCCGGGCAGGTTTACACCGTAGCTCAGTCTAACCTCGGGTCCTTATTGGGCTCAATGCTTAACCACCCACATTGGATAGGTATTGTTGTTACTACTGGACAGCCGGGCGGGTCCGGGCAGGTTTACATCACAACTCAATCCAACCTCGGGTTAAGCATGTCGTGCTTTCTAAATTTACATATCTGTGACTTGTCATTTTTATATGTAAATGTTTATGGCCCAATTATCCACATTCACTAATTTTGGGTATAATTTATTCCGCTTTAAATGTCACTAGTCATTGGCATGTGTTAGACATGCTAATACATGTATTTTATTTTAAACCCAACGTTTGTTTCGCCCGTTTGTACGTACGTAGCATAACATATGTTAGGCTTAACATTTCAACCCAACTCATAAACATAAAAAGGGGAAGCACAGAATCATGAATTGTTCTAGAATACATAAAAGTGTGTGGCGCATGAACTTGCAACATAGCGTTTTCACTAACATAGATTGTGGGTCATGTGAACTTGCATTCAATAAGGATATATCTAAATTGGTGTCACATGAAATGGCGTACTTTTAGACTTGTTTAAACATGGTTTTATACACCTATAACTAGGCATAATGTCAAACACCAAACTAGCATAAAAATGTCCACATTTTTGATATAACCCAAAGGTGTAAACTAACTTTACATCAAGTAGCCTATTTCAAGATGAAACTAGTATGATTTGTGTAACCCAAAAGGTACTTGCATAAACCCAATTATCACTTGCAAATAAACATAATAATGTATACAAAGGTTTTGAGTCATGTAGGCATAAAAGGTTTCAACTTGGAACATGTTTACATGAGTCTCAACTTTGGCCTAAAAAAAGAATGTATGCTGACCATGTTAATGACATAACATAAAGATGTCAATTCTAGTGTTTTACTACAAACTTGCAAGTGGTATTTATTTTCATATACAAATGTCAATAGGCCCGCATCAACCAATTTATGCCACAAACACCCAATACAAAATATGACATAATCAACGCAATACACAGAACTTACATCAATATTTTACGATAGTAAAACCCCAATTTCATTTACATCGAATTACATTGCAATTTCTATTCATATTCAGAAAACCACTGTACTTACAACGGGCGCTGAAACTTATTTTCTGGTTCCTGTTATTCTGAATTTGCAAAGCTTTCCCTTGGAGTAGAAAACGTTGCGTAGAAATTAGGTTAGACTTTTGTTTCTTGAATCGTTGTTCGTCTCTTTTCAAGCGGAGGCTCTCCTTAGTTTTCTTCTGACATCATGGCGGCTCAAGTTCTTATTTTTTTGTGTATTTTAGTTGGTGACCTAGGGTGTTTTTATAGAGTTGCAAGTTAATTAGAGCCGTCGATGAAGCCAGGGTTAATCAAAGCCATCCGTTCTAAAGAGAAGCCAATCAAAAGAAGACAACTCAGCCCTAGTGACAAGACCAGGCCCAGAAATTCCAGCCAGGAACAAACCAGACAAACCAGGCCAACCAGGCAGGTCGACACCCAGGTCGACACTATGTTCGACCTGGGGGTGACCAGTTCGACACCATGGTCGACCTGGGGGTGACCAGGTCGACACCATGGTTGACCCTATGGTCGACCTGGTCCCTGGGCGGGAATTGTCCCGCCCAGCCCAGTTTGAGCTTATTTTTCAAATTTTGAATTTCGTTCTGAACTATTTTGAATTTTAAACTGAATTCTGAAATTTCAGAAGGCCATAACTCCTTCATACGGAGTCCAATTTACGCAAACTCGGACTCTATCCCAAGCAGAATTCCAAGACGAACGCAATGGCGTAACCCGTTTCCCTTAATTCCCAAATTTATAATTGACTATACTTTAATTTTTGAAACTCAATGTTACAAACTACGGGGTGTTATACTCCCCTCTTTCATTAAGACTGCGCCTAGTCCTGTCCCACAAGCATCGGTATAAACGGTAAATGGTTTACTCCCATTTGGCAACACTAAGACTGGGGCTGTGGTCAAAGCTCTCTTTAAACGTTGGAACGCATCATCACAATCTACGTCCCATGTGAAACTAGGTTCTTCTTTATTAAGCGTGTCAATGGGGCTGATATCTTTGCGAAGTCCTTGATAAGCTTCCTATAGTAGCCAGCCAACCCCAAGAAACTCCTCACCTCGGTAGCATTTTTAGGGACCTTCCAATCTTGGATGGCCACCACCTTCGCGGGATCCACAGCTATCCATTCTTTGGAGACCACGTGCCCTAAGAATCGCACTTCCTTCCTCCAAAAGTGACATTTAGAAAATTTAGCTTTAAGGTTATGCGCTCGAAGGGTCTCCAACACTTCCCTAAGATGTAGGGCATGCTCTTCCTCGCTCTGAGAAAAGACCAAGATGTCATCCACAAAGACCACCACGAATTTATTAAGGTACTCCTTAAACACCCTATTCATCAAGTCAACAAAGTATGTGGGGGCGTTTGTCAAACCGAAGGGCATCACAAGCCACTCATAGAAACCGTCCGGAGTCCTAAAGGCAGTCTTGTCTATGCTATCCTTAGACGCTCTCAACTGATGGAAACCAGTGGCTAAGTCCAAATGCGAAAACACTGAGGCGCCAACTAACTGATCGAAGAGATCGTCAATCCTCGGCAGTGGATGCCTATTCTTCTTAGTAAGCTTATTAAGTTCTCTATAGTCCACATAAAGTCTAAGGGACCCATCCGCCTTTGTGGCAAATACTACTGGAGCACCCCACTCCGATATACTACGTCTTATGAACCCCTTCTCAAGCAACTCCCCTACTCTCTTATTGAGTTCCCTCCTCTCACGAGGAGCCATGTTGCGTGTTGGCAGAGATACCGGTTTTGCATTGTCTACAAGATAAATACGAAAGTCTACATCACCTTTTGGGGGTAGACCCCTCACCTCATCGAAGAAATCAACATATTCATGGACTATATAAAGTGAATGTAAATCATTATTGGATGCGTCAAGTGACTCAAGATAACTAAGCATCACCGATCCTCTAGGGTCACAAGAAATATCAAGGGTCTTTCCACTACGAGTCAATAATTTTACTACCCTTCGTTCACAATCCAGAATGGCACCATATCTGGCTAGCCAATCCATCCCTAGAATCAACCCATAGCCCATGAAACCCAACACAAAAGCATTACATTCAAAACCAACGCCTAAGATAGTTAATCTCAAATCCCTACAAACCATGGATAAATGAGCCGACCCACCAACAGGATTTGAGACTACAATGGGATCCACAACGAGACTAGTATTTAAGTGCAGTGTTTCAACTAATGATGTAGAGATAAATGAATGTGATGCGCCAGAATCGAATAAAGTACGGACATGATGATCAAACAGAAAAAACTAAACTTTCAACGGAAATCGCTCTACCTCATTCTTGCAGCGGTGGGACCACGAGAGCCTGGACCCGCCCTCTTGCCTGCCCTGGTGCCATGAGAGCCTGAACCTGCCCTCCCGAGGTAGACCCTGCCCTCTGCCCTTTCCTCGGGAAGTCCTTAATCAGATGTCTCGCTTCGCCATAGTGGAAACAGCTAGTCTTCTTTTTCTTCCTACAGTCTTTGCTTAGATGGCCGGTGTCCCACAGTTAAAGCATCTTTCCTTTCCCTTACTATTGTTGCCTTTACCACCTTTCTTGTTCTATTGTTGCTGCTGCGGTTTCTTTTGATCCCCTTTCTTCTCGGGTGCCTTGTTAGCATTGGCGCCCTTCTCCTCTTCATGCATAAGCGCCATGTCAACTAGTTTCTCAAAGGTAGCCCCCATAGGGATGTGGGTCATAGCTAACCCATGTAGCGGCTCGTTCAAACCCTTAGCAAATCTCAGGGCCATCTTTTTGGGTGTATTCACCAAGTCCAAGCCAAATCTCGCCAACTGATTGAACTTATTGACGTATTCTTTCACTGATAGATTCCCCTGCTTCAATGTTAAAAACCTTTCCATGTATAGATTCTCTTCAGCCCGTGAGAGAAACTTTGCCTCAAATCTATGCCTGAAATCCGGCCATGTATCAACTGGACGCTCCCCATTAGTGACCTCCCACCAAAACGAGGCCTCATCCTTCATTAACCAGGCAGCCAACTGGACCATTCTTCCGTCTTCTACCTCAAAGATTCCAAACAATTCTTCCACCTCCTTTATCCAATTTCGAGCTTCAACAAACGTCTCTGACCCGTGAAATGGTCTCCCGCCCATTGCCCGAAAGTCCTTATATATCTTTGCAAAAATATCAACACGAGGAGGGGGAGGAGGAGGAACGGGTGCAACTGGGTGAGGTGGAATATTTTTTGGACTGGCGGCGGTGGCCCTAGCCTCCAAGTACCTCCTAAACCATCCTGGTATCGCTACACCCTCTGGAAGGTTAAGATCCTCAGACATGCTGAAACGAAAAAGGAAAGATTCAATACAAAAGAATCGAAGGAAAGATATATGGCTCTTGGGGTTATGTATTTAAAATAAGTTTTTCTCTTGAAAATACTTTCCTTAAAACATACTTTTGAAAGTATTTCTTTATAAAAGTGCTTTTGAAAAACAGTTTTTCAAAATTCACATCTGTTCTGGTAACCTTCAGCTCTGATACCACGTGTAAGACCCCACGTCCATTAATGTCACTCACAAAGGGAATGAATTAACTTCTATGGAGCGTTTAAGTGTGTATAGAACAAAAACTTAACAACAAGACAGATATAAAACAGTACTTGAAAATTTAAAACTTCATTTCATTGCAGCGGTAAATACATAAGTTTGATTACATCATCAAAAACCAAGGACTCAAGTACATAATACCAATCTTGTCTAAATCAGAGTACATAAATTGAAAGACATAACCCCGACATAAAATAGCCATAAATGAGATAGGCTGAACTTTTACTTCAGCGATCCAAGCAACTTCTAAAAGTAAGAGATACAGCTGTCCAAATCAAGCTCCACTAGTGCTAGTTCCACCCTGAGCACCTGGGGGGGGGGGGGGGGGAAGGAAGAAAAGAGGTGGAAACAAAGGGGGTCAGACATAAAGTCTGGCGAGTGCGATAACTTTAACAATATAATTACCAAAATAAATAGATTAAGGCATAAGCTGGAAAATAAGGAAATGACTGTGAACAATTGGGTATGGCAGAGCAAACAAAGGAAATAAGATGAACAAAGATAATGTTAAAGGCACACCTAATCACTATAAGATAAATTACTACACTGCACCACACCAAACACCCTAAAAGTTGATCCCGCCTACAAAATTTTAATAATGATAATGGTAGTTTCATGTACCCTTAGTTGCTTTCATATGTGCCGCATGCCCCTATCTCCACTAGGTGTACCCACTGCCCCCCTTTAGATTGGCTCCCTAACTCGTAGATACCTGTGCTGGCCCCACAGTGGGGTGTATCACTCCCCAAAGTGGCAACTCGATACCACTCAACGATGCACGGCTTATACCTACACGATGCAACAACGTCTTACCTACCAGCCCAGGCCCACACACGCACATGACCCCGTTGGACTTGCGTTGCCACCGCTAACCCGTTTTTCCTCATACAGTCAAGCCCAGTATGCATGTCCCATCCTCAACTTGGGTCGAGCCCACAAAGATACTCATGGGTTACTGGTTGAAACGACCCCTATTACTTGACACAAGCTATCAACCTAAGCTTGGTCCCCTCTAGTACATCCCACTTAACCCTCTTCTTATTCAAGTCCACTTACATATTTCAATTTTTGGTTAAGTGTTTCTAATCGTATTTCACAAACCACCCAAGGCACCCACTTAACCCCCATGTCCCACCACATGTTTATCTGGATAAGTGTTTCTTAATTCATTAACACCGTAACCTTGTTAAGACCTCCCACATTAGACTGGGATTTGTGGCAGCTGGATTTGCCGGGTGGGTCCGGGCAGTCTTACACCACAAACTAGCCTAACCTCGTGTCTCTACAACTGTTACACATTTAATTCATGCCCTTGACCTCTCACATTAGACTGGCATTTGTGGCTGCTGGATTTGCCAGGCGGGTCCGGGCAGTCTTACACCATAAAAGAGCCTAACCTCGTGTCTTAGGCGATTACTCACACATAATCAATTATCCCCAACTTGAATTAATATCCCTATTCAAATTGTCAATTAATTTCAAATATACTTATGTCCATAATTGACTCAATTATGTCCATAAATGCAAATTTTCCAATTAATGTCTTAATTTAAAATAAATTAATTATATGCCTTTTTCAGGCCATATCATAACAATTATCAATATGTGTATATTCAATATTACCCCCATCGTCCCCACGTTGTTTGTTCTCTTAACATGACATATATGTATATTAGACTTAACAATAGTCTAACACACATAAAAGAAGAGACGCCACAAATTTTGCATAACATGCAAATTGGATCTAATCATACAAATAAGGATTACCACATATCTAGCATGAACTTGTTATTGTCAAGAATCTAAGCATAGGCCTAAAGGTGTGAACTTGCATATAATATAGTTTGTCACCTAAAACTTGCATAGGCCAAAGTCACAAACTTGCATAAAACTACATATGTCATAGATCTAAATCTAAAGGTGTAAACTTGTATAGGCAATAGTCACAAAGATTCATACTCCAAATATATATTTATATATATATACTTGCATATGTGATTTATGCAACATAAACTATGATGCAAACTTGCATCTAACTCACACATGTCATAGCCTAACTTTAGATCCAATTTACACATAAAATAGATGTCATGAAACATGTAAGGTTGTATATGATTCTCACTAACTTGCTTATGATTCATATCTAAATTAAAATCAAAACTTGCACACATACATATGATTTAACATATGAATTAGTTCCACAAACATAACCAAACTAGCATATGAAGAATCATTACGAATTAATTGTACATAAGCCAACAATTAACATAGATTTACAACATAGAAAATAACATCATAGATTTACAACATAGAAAATAACATCGTAGATTTACAACATAGATAATAACATCATAGATTTACAACATGGATAATAACATAACGGTCAATGATTCACAACATAACCATATAACCCAAATCATATCTCAACCTAATTAAATTGTTAATTATCTTATTAAAAAAATCGAACTCACAACTCAAAGAAGGTCTTGAGTTATGGAATCTGAGTTCTGAAATTGATTTAGCTCGCCTTTGTAGTAGATTCGTTATTGTTTAGATTAGAGTTGAATAGAATTGAGTTGATTAGCTTCGTTTTCCCCTCTAGTTGGTGGCGGCTATTCTGGGTTGCAAGGTGACAGCATGACGGCCATGGTTCCAATTTTATTTGATTTTAGGGTTTGAGTCTACACATGTTTATATAGAATTTCAATTTAATTATAGCCGTCGGATGACCCTAGAGTTAACCACAACCATTCAATCAGGATAGGGTGACACCTCAGCCCCAATGACCAGCAAGGAGTCAGAAAGGACTCAGTAATGAGTAGCAATATGGATAAGAACACACCAGAAAGCTTTGCAGGCTTTCAGCCCGACCTGGGCGCACTTCCCAAGTGCGCCAGTGCATTTTTGTACTGGCGGACTTGACAAGCGTGCCAGTGCATTCCGGCCGACTTCCGGTTTTCTACATAACTTCGTTCATCCATATCGCCTTAATACGGTATCCGTTTTACGCAAACTCAGACTCTATCTCAACTAGAATTCCAAGACGAACACAATGGCGCAACCCGTTTCCCTTAATTCTCACATCTGAGATTAATTATTCTTTAATTTGTGAATTTACATATTTAAAATTATGGGGTGTTGCACAAAATCTAAACATTTACTTGCCCTTCACTATCTAGTAATCACTACTAGTCCTTACTGTGTAATACTAGCCTATACTTTTTTTCAAGCAACAATCCTAGGCTTTACAATGCTTATGCATTCTACGGGAATTTTCAATATTCCAAGATATTCCTTGCTAATTACTTCATAGCCTCAACTTTTTCCGTTCTCTCTAGGCACTAATCATTACCTAGTCCATTCTTTTTAAAACATGGTTTGGCCTTTTTGTCATTATATTTTTCTTTCGAAAATTAAAAGTGTTAAAACTTTATTTTCTTCTCCAAAACTTACTTTTGCCAAACCATAAAAACATGTCATAGTGTAACACCCCGATTTTCTGAGAATATTAAAATAACAAATTAAAGAATAATTTATTTGAAAAAGAGGAATGAGAAAAGAATGATAGCATTGTTCTAAGGTTTGTAAGCAAAAGACTTAGTAGCTCATTTGGTTAGAACATGTGACTTGCATACAAGAGGCATAGAGTTCGATCCCCGCCAGCGCCATATTTTGGTTTTAGGGGAATGGCTAAAAGTGGCTTAGTGTGAATGCAGTTCAAAAAGTGGTTTAGTGTGAAAATAGTTAATTATGAAGAAGTTATTAAGCCTTGAAGTTTGTATGCATATGAGAGAAATATATATATATATATATAAATTAAATAAATATGCAAAAAAATTCAAAACAACGAATTGGGAGGGGGAATAATCGAACCGGCCCATTTTTGATATCAACCCGAGCCACGCTGGGTCAACTAGGGGTTAATTCAGGGTTTTTGGCTGTCAACCTATGGGCCGATTCGCTCAAATGCAGATTTTGCATCTGATTGGTTCTCATGGTTCAGGGTTAATCTAATGGTCCTAAATAACTTCCTACACCATAATATACATCCCTAACCTAAACCTAAATCTCTTACACAATTCTCTAGCCTCCATTGCTCTCTTCCTCTCTAAAAAAATATATCAATGGCGTCTCTACTCTGCTGAAACCTAAGCTAGGACTTGTGCTTCTTCTTCCTCCAATTCTGATTAGGATTAAAAGAGAACAGCTACAACACCTTTTTCTTTTAGAATCCAACCAAGGCGAGTACAGTTATTTTCCGATATGAAATTTAATTATGATCCTAGCATGATAACAAATCTAAATCTGAGGTTATGTCTTTTTCTGTTTATCAGATCTGATCTTCTGTTTTATTGTTATTGTTCTGTTTGTTCTGTACTTCTTCCTCCGTTCTTCCCCTTTTTCTTTTATATAGCCAGGCTACCACGAGCCTGAGTAAAATCTCATAAGAGAAATGCATAAATGCCAAATTTGGGGAAAATAATGAATGATGCATAATTTGGACATGACTGATATATAACTGATTTGAGGACACAACACATGTTGTAATTCTGGACATAAATCGGAGGCATATTATATGAGATGGTTTTATGACTTAGAACATAAAGAACATAGGTTGTAACTTAGAAAATAAATATGAGGCATATAATTGGACATGTTATATGTAAAACATGAGGTATATTGAACATATATCTTGAGTTTTGAGGCATAAAGAATATTGGACATATGACTTGGGATTTGGGGCGTAAAGTTTTACTGTAAACATGTAATTGATTTGGATGCATAGTACATGTTGAAATTTAAGATCTAGATTTGTAACTAATTTAAGGATAAGACATAAGTCGTAATTCAAGATCTAAATCTGGATATACTATATATATTGTAGTCTGTAATTTTAAAGAAGGAGGAGAAATTTGCATATGACTTAGGTGTAAAAAGATCTATATTAAGATTTGATAACTATTAAGTGTGAATACACCTAAATGGGGATTTTTGGATATGTGACATGCATTGTAATCAATGGCTATACTTGACATAATTTATATGTGGATCATGATTGGGGGTTTTTGGGAAATATTCTGTACTATGCAAATTTAACTAAAATTTGGGTATATGTTATATTATGAATCATGACCATGATTTAGGCATGTGAATTTAGGCCTAATTTATAATTAGGCAAGATTTGTCAATGAAACATTAAGGAATATTTTAGATTTTCTAAATCTGTTGAATTGCCTAATCTGCTAAATCTATTATCTGTTTAATCTGTTGAATTGCCTAAACTGCTAAATATGTTGAAACGCCAAATCTGCTAATTATGTTAAACTGCCTAATCTGCTAAATCTGTTGTGTCGCCTAATCTGTTAAATATGTTGAAAAGCTGAATAATTGTAATTTCTAGGCAACCTAAGATTGAGTAAAACATGTTAATTTGATTAATCTGCTGCGACTTGAGAAGAAGTCAAATCTGTTAAATGGACATAATTTTCCTAATATATGTATAATTTGTAATAGAATAAATTGGCTATAATAAGAATGCTGAGACACAAGGTTAGACTAATGTTTGCGGTAGAAGCCTGCCCGGACTCAACCGGCTTAACCAGCAACCGCAAACTGTCAGTCTAATGTGAGAGGTCGTAGGCATAACTAAAAAATGCTTAGACACGAGGTTAGGTCTGGCTTGTGGCAGAAGTCTGCCCGGAACCGCCCGGCACATCTAGTGGCCACAAGCTAGCGACCTAATGTGAGAGGTCTGTGCATTAATAATTAATTAAAGCAAATCTAAGATAAATATGATGTCTAAAACACATTAGGTGGGTAAGGTTAATCCAACTAGACTAATGAATTTAATAAACCCGTTTCGTGAATCTGTAGGCCCAATACAAAGTTAGACAATCTGTAAGTTTGTTAAATCCGTATATCTGATCCTTTAGTCTGAAAACTTGTTAACGGGATTGTCTAATCTGTGAACTAGTTGAACTGAACTCTGTATGTCTGAAACTTGTAAACAAGTTAATCTGAAATATGTTAGTCTAGGGACACAAGGTTAGGAGGGAAAATACTTGTGTCATTTGTTGTTTGGGACCCATATTAGTCAGTAACCCTTTCTCGTATCAAAACTATGACCCAACAGTAGGTAGGGCCCGGGCATGCTTACTGAACTAATTATAAGCGGTTCATTCTGATAATGGCGAGGGGTGTTGATGGTGCGTTCCAACCGGGTCTTGTGCGTGCATGGATCCCGGTCTGCCTTTGAGGATGTAAGACGTCGTGACATCTATAAATAGGTCTATGTCATTCAAAGGTTGCCACTTGAGGGAATGATACACCCTTCTGTGGGGCTGGCACAGGGTATTTATGTATTAGGGAGCCGATCGCGTGGGGTAGGACTTAGGGTACACTTAACTCTGTCTATTTCTGTGGGGTACCGTCTGTTTCTGTTGGGTGGCAACACCTGTCTGTTTCTGCGTGGTACCATCTGTTGGGGTGGTAAAGGCCCATTTACTAGTGTACACCTAATTCTACATTCTATTTCCGTAGGGATTATTCTGTTTCTGTTTTTGCACCTTCTGTTCGGGTAGTAAAGGCCCATTATTGGCATTCTGTTTCTGTACCCTCTGTTGGGGCGGTAAAGGCCCATTACTAGCATTCTCTTCTGTAGAAATTATTCTGTTTTCGTTTCTGTTTCAGTTTAGACATTCGGATAACACCTAATCCTGTTATACTAGTATTAGTGTAGAGAAGCGAAAAGTAATAGCTTACATCATTCTGTTTCTTCTGTTTAACCTAAGTATATCTGCTACTCCTGTTACCGTTATCTCTCATCCAGTTTTATTTGCATACCATGATTATTATTATCTGTTCATATGCTGAAAGTCACTAGACTTGCCAGACTTTATGTCTGACCTTGCTTGTTTTTTCCCCTTTTCTTCCGTCCCCCCAGGTTTCCAAGGAGGGAATACTTTAGCTTGATCTGGATTTCTTCTGCTTGAAGTACTTGAAGTGCTTAAAGTATGGCTTGACTTCTTATGGCAACTTCTGTGGGGATTATGATTTTAAAGTTTTGTACTTTGAGGGCTTTTGAAGAAGGCTGATATATATATGTACTTAGATTTTGGTAAAGTGATTTTAAAAGATGTAACCAAACTGATTTCTGTTTTCCGCTGAAATAATGTTGTAAAATTTTCAAGTACTGCTTTACGTATCTATTCTTTTAATATTCTGTTCTGTCTACTAAAATGCTCCATCAAAGTTATGGCATTCTCTTGTGAGTGACCTTAACGGAGGTGGGGTGTTACACTTGGTATCAGAGCCGAAGGTTACCAGATTTGATAAAAAGTTTTTGAAAACTATTTTCAAAAAGGTTTAAAAAGGAAGTATTTTCAAAAGTAAAGCTTATTTTAAAAACAATAATAATCCCCAAAAGCCGTATATCTTTCTTTCGATTCTTTGTTTCGAGTTCCTTACTCTTTCCCTTTTTGAATCTCTTCCTCCGCGTATAGATGCTTTTTCTAAGATATGTAAGGACTTCCGTGCGATGGGTGGAAAACCGCTTTATGGAACTGAGACATTGTCGAAGCTAGAAGTTGGCTCAATGGAGTGGAGGACTTGTTGGTACCTTTGAGATAGACAATGGGAGGAAGGTTCAACCAGCTGCTTGGTTAATAAAGGATGAAGCTTCATTTTGGTGGAAGGTCACGAATGGAGAACGTACATGGGAAACATGGATAGGACACACGATAAGAAAGTGGATCCAAAGAAGGGCACTTGCTTCAACTGCGCTGAGATGGTACACTTCACTAGGGACTGCCCGAAGAAACGAGGGCAAGGACAGAAGATATGACCTACTTCTGGAGGGCAGGCGATTGCTCTCGTGGCTGATGGATAGGATAGAAAATTTTTTGTAGAAGGTTTAATTTTCTTGTCTGATTTTTGAATTATAACTCCTTTTGATTCTAGCATTTTTCTGTAATTGAGACTCTGCACTTTAATACTAGTCTTGTTTTTGATCCCACTATAGTCTCAAAACCCCATAAGGGTTACGACTCATCTGTTTGTGATTGGTTGGGGTTTGAGGGAATCTGTATTGGGCGTTAATTTGACTATGACACATACATTTTAGGTTTTGTGGGATATGATGGGGTTTTATCATGCTTAGTTTTCCTAAGAATCATTTGATAATCTGATCTGTACCAGTAGTCTGTATGTTTCTGAATATTTCTAAAACGGATAGGGGTTTTTACTCGAAGCGTGAAGTAGATTTCCAATTTTGACATTGTTTAACTGGAGTAATTCACTGAATGTCAATCTGATGTTGATTTCGGTCTTCAGGGTTGATACTTAGGGAATTATTCTCTTAACCGATGTCTAATGGGAACATAGCTTTTGTTTTAATTATACTTGCTTCTATCACTCGGCTGTATCCTATCGATCGAGTCTTCGACCTTTAGGTATAGTCTAATGGATGTAAACATGTGTTTGAGACATGTTATGATTGATGGTTGCAAGTGGTTGCTAGTGGACGCTCGTGGATGCATATATACACACTAGGCACTAGATCGGCTCAAAAACCCTCTCATACTGCATATGGATGTGTGTGCATTTTTCAATTTTTGTGGATGTAGAATGATTGACTCCTTACATGGATGTTGCATTTGAATGTATGCTTGCACACTCATATAGAAATGATATGTATCAATAGGGTTCTTTTGCATACATAATGGATGCATGGCACTATCATAATTCGCATTAGGGAGGTCAACTGAATCAGTAGACTGTCTGATTTTGCATGGGATAAGGAACATATACACACACTTTTTGCATATATTCATATGGCATTAGAAATCTTTTAAGGACAATGGATGTCTGTGTTTGATGATTGAGTAGATGGATGATTTGATGGTAGGATATACATTCTCCTTAACTTGGAGATTTCAGGGATGAAATCCTTTAAGGAGGGGAGAATGTAACACCCCGATTTTCTGAGAACATTAAAATAACAAATTAAAGAATAATTTATTTGAAAAAGAGGAATGAGAAAAGAATGATTGCATTGTCCTAAGGTTTGTAAGCAAAAGACTTAGTAGCTCATTTGGTTAGAACATGTGACTTGCATACAAGAGGCACAGAGTTCGATGCCCGCCATCGCCATATTTTTGTTTTAGGGGAATGGCTAAAAAGTGGCTTAGTGTGAACGCAGTTAAAAAAGTGGTTTAGTGTGAAAATGGTTAATTATGAAGAAGTTATTAAACCTTGAAGTTTGTATGCATATGAGAGAAATATATACATAGATATATATAGAAATTAAATAAATAAATATGCAAAAAAGTTCAAAACAGCGAATTGGGAGGGGGAATAACCGAACCGGCCCATTTTTGAGGCCAACCCGAGCCCCGCTGGGTCGAGTAGGGGTTAATCCAGGGTGTTTGGCTATCAACCCGTGGGCCGGTTTGCTCAAATGCAGATTTTGCATCTGATTGGTTCTCATGGTTCAGGGTTAATCTAATGGTCCTAAATAACTTCCTACACCTATATATACATCCCTAACCTAAACCTAAACTCTACTCTGCTGAAAACCTAAGCTAAGACTTGTTCTTCTTCTTCCTCCAATTCTGGTTAGGATTAAAAGAGAACAGCTACAACACCTCTTTCTTTTAGAATCCAACCAAGGCAAGTACAGTTATTTTCCGATATGAAATTTAATTATGATCCTAGCATGATAATAAATCTGAATCTGAGGTTATGTCTTTTTCTGTTTATCGAATCTGTGCTTCTGTTTTATTATTATTGTTCTGTTTGATCTGTACTTCTTCCTCCGTTCTTCCCCTTTTTCTTTTATATAGCCAGGCTACCACAAGCCTGAGAAAAATCTCATAAGAGAAATGCATAAACACTAAATTTTGGAAAAATAATGAATGATGCATAATTTGGACATGACTGATCTGTAACTGATTTGAGGACACAACACATGTTGTAATTCAGGACATAAATCGGAGGCATATTATATGAGATGGTTTTATGACTTAGAACATAAAGAACATAGGTTGTAACTTAGAACATAAATCTGAGGCATATAATTGGACATGTTATATTTAAAACATGAGGTGTATTGAACATGTAACTTGAGTTTTGAGGCATAAAGAATATTGGACATATGACTTGGGATTTGGGGCGTAAAGTTTTACTGTAAACATGTAATTGATTTGGTTGCATAGTACATGTTGAAATTTAAGATCTAGATTTGTAACTAATTTAAGGACAAGACATAAGTTGTAATTCAAGATCTAGATCTGGACGTACTATATATATCTTATAGTCTGTAATTTTAAAGAAGGAGGAGAAATTTGCATATGACTTAGGTGTAAAAAGATCTATATTAAGATTTAATAACTATTAAGTGTGAATACACGTAAATTGGGATTTTTGGATATGTGACATGCATTGTAATCAATGGCTATATTTGACATAATTTATATGTGGATCATGATTGGTATTTTTGGGAAATATTCTGTACTATGCAAGTTTAACTAAAATTTGGGTATATGTTATATTATGAATCATGACCATGATTTAGGCATGTGAATTTAGGCCTAATTTATAATTAGGCAAGATTTGTCAATGAAACCTTAAGGAATATTTTAGATTTGCTAAATCTGTTGAATTGCCTAATCTGCTAAATCTGTTATCTGTTGAATTGCCTAAACTGCTAAACATGTTGAAACGCCAAATCTGCTAATTATGTTAAATTGCCTAACCTGCTAAATCTGTTGTGTCGCCTAATCTGTTAAATCTGTTGAAAAGCTGAATAATTGTAATTTGTAGGCAACCTAAGATTGAGTAAAACATGTTAATTTGATTAATCTGCTGCGACTTGAGAAGAAGTCAAATCTGTTAAATGGACATAATTAGCCTAATATCTGTATAATTTGTAATAGAATAAATTGGCTATAATAAGAATGCTGAGACATGAGGTAAGACTCATGTTTGTGGTAGAAGCCTGCCCGGACCCAACCGGCTTAACCAGCAACCGCAAACTGTCAGTCTAATGTGAGAGGTCGTGGGCATAACTAAAAAATGCTTAGACACGAGGTAGGTCTGGCTTGTGGCAGAAGTCTGCCCGGAACCGCCCGGCACATCCAGCGGCCACAAGCTAGCGACCTAATGTGAGAGGTCTGCGCATTAATAATTAATTAATGCAAATCGAAGATAAATATGATGTCTAAAAAGTGTTGGGTGGGTAGGGTTAAACCAAATGGACTAATGAATTTAATAAACCCGTTTCGTGAATCTGTAGGCCCAATACAAAGTTAGAAAATCTGTAAGTTTGTTAAATCCGTATATCTGATCCGTTAGTCTGAAAACTTGTTAACGGGATTGTCTGATCTGTGAACTAGTTGATCAGAGCCCTGTATGTCTGAAACTTGTAAACAAGTTAATTTGAAATATGTTAGTCTGGGGACACAAGGTTGGGAGGGAAAATACTTGTGTCATTTGTTGTTTGGGACCCATATTAGTCAGTAACCCTTTCTAGTATCAAATCTATGACCCAACAGTAGGTAGGGTCGGGGCACGCTTACTGAACTAATTATAAGCGGTTCATTCTGAAAATGGCGAGGTGTGTTGATGGTGCGTTCCAACCAGGTCATGTGCATGCATGGATCCCGGTCTGCCTCTGAGGATGTAAGACACTGTGACATTTATAAATAGGTCTGTGTCATTCAAAGATTGCCACTTTAGGGAATGAAACACCCTTCTGTGGGGCCGGCAAAGGGTATTTATTTATTAGGGAGCCGATCGCGTGGGGTAGGACTTAGGGTACACTTAACTCTGTCTGTTTCTGTGGGGTACCGTCTGTTTCTGTTGGGTGGTAACACCTGTCTGTTTCTGCGTGGTACCGTCTGTTGGGGTGGTAAAGATCCATTTACTTGTGTACACCTAATTCTACATTCTGTTTCCATAGGGATCAATCTGTTTCTTTTTCTGCACCTTCTGTTCGGGTAGTAAAGGCCCATTATTGGCATTCTGTTTCTGTAACTTCTGTTGGGGCGGTAAAGGCCCATTACTAGCATTCTCTTCTGTGGAAATTATTCTGTTTTCATTTCTGTTTCAGTTTAGACATTATGATAACACCTAATCCTGTTATACTAGTATTAGTGTAGAGAAGCGAAAAGTAATAGCTTATATCATTCTGTTTCTTCTGTTTAACCTAAGTATATCTGCTACTACTATTACCGTTATCTCTCATCGAGTTTTATTTACATGCCATGATTATTATTATCTGTTCATATGCTGAAAGTCACTGGACTTGCCAGACTTTATGTCTAACCTTTCTTGTTTTCGCCCCTTTTCTTCCGTCCCCCTCCAGGTTTCGAAGGAGGAAATACTTTAGGTTGATCCGGATTTCTTCTGCTTGAAGTACTTGAAGTGCTTAAAGTATGGCTTGACTTCTTATGGCATCTTCTGTGGGGATTATGATTTTAAAGTTTTGTACTTTGAGGGCTTTTGAACAAGGTTGATATATATATGTACTTGAGTTTTGGTAAAGTGATTTTGAAAGATGTAACCAAACTGATTTCTGTTTTACCCTGAAATAAAGTTATAAAATTTTCAGGTACTACTTTACGTATCTATTCTAGTAATATTCTGTTCTGTCTACTAAAATGCTCCTTCAAAGTTAAGGCATTCCCTTTGTGAGTGACCTTAACGGAGGTGGGGTGTTACACATAGTACATAAAAAATGCAAAACAATTTTTTTTTTCAAATCACAAAACTAGAGTAGACAAGGACAACTATCGGGTTTACATTGTTTCAACTTACAATGTTAGTTTAGCTACTCGCTACAAGGTGCAAACATCTACTCTATTCATAATTTCTACAACTTATTTTGTCCACCCAACAAAATTTTTCTTTTTTTAAAAACAATAATCAAAATTTATTGTCAAAAGAATAGAGATTCCAAAACTTTTTTTTGCAAAATGCAACCTTTTCTATGCTTTGCTTTTTAAGCCTTTCATATATTATAATATGAAAACTAGCGAGCTATACATGCTCTATAATGTGCACCTTTTCATGAGAGAATTCTTTTAGGACAAAACATTCACAAGGAAATCATTGTTTTTCAAAACATACCGCAATTTACTTTAAAACCCATTATGCACTTTTCAAATATGTTCCTTACATATCTCTTTCAAACATCTAAAATACTTTTATGATTAAAACTTGAAAACACCATAAATATCTTCCAAAATCTTTACAATTTCAAGTTCTTAAAAGTTACCAATGGGTTTAGACTCAATGTGGGTTTCCAATTTACCTAGGCTTTCCTAGACACTTCCACAAAATCAATTCTCTCAACTATATATGTTCCTAATCCATTTTCCACTTTTTAACCTTTTTCCCGTTTATAAGGTTTCACTGTCTAACCTACTAACATTTCAGTTTCTGTCATATGGGATACATCTTTCTCCAATACCAATCACATTTTACAATTTCCACCCATACCACCTAACGGTCTCAAAATTTCCAGGATCGTTCCTTTAGTGTACAAAAACAGATATCCTAACTCTTTCCATATTTTACTCTTTCTATTTAGTGGGCTCATTTATGGATCTAGGTTTATATATATAATATTTATATTTTTGAAAATACAAATTGCTCACTCATTATCTATATAGGGATCCTAAACCGAAGCTCTGACACTAGATGTAACTACCCGAATTCCGACAGACCGATCTTTTTTTCAAAATTCTAACCTATCGAAACCCATATTGGTTTGCTCTGGTATCCTGAAGAAAAGATATGGACATAAAATATATCAGAGCTTGGAAAAATATCTCACGGCGGAAGGGATAAAATATATTGTAATTAAAATACAGCCTTACCATAGTAATAGTACTTTTAAACATGTATCCAAAGCTATCATATCTCTGCCACAAACCTAACCTGCGAGTATGCTATGAGGAGGGTGTCAGAACACAAGTTCTGGTGACTGGATTTAAACTACACATCTTGGATAACCCTAATATACCGTTCAATCATATTTTCTTATTTATTAGGTTATTTTTGTTAACAGTACTCAAGGCTCACAAACACGTCGTACCCATCTACTCCCTAGTAGATTAACCTAATACAGTGTATATGTAGCTACCCCCAAACTAAGGTACACCCCATGGTACCCCACTCGCACGGTCTCCACCGTAACATCACAGGAATATACGCAGTCCCTCATCCTACGACATGGTAACATACGGATCTCTGTATATAACAACGTTACGTGCGCGTAGAACCACTATCGCCATGCTACGTAGGCATACTGACTGCTATCTTCAAATCGTACAATCAAATTAGGTTCTATCACCGAATAATGCACTCTAGTCTATGATACACCACCCAGAGCAGACATGCATGTATCTAGACTTTCCCCACATACATATCATCAATCGTACTCAATGTCTTAACCACATATAACCTCTATTGTGCACTTGAGTTCCGTGGCAGGGCTACAAAAGAAAGATGGAACTCGGTCAGGAGCTTTTTCATATCTGTACAGGTTCACCTTTAAGAGCCTCATAATATAGATATCCCTCGGTTCAGTTTTTCATGGTGACTATGGCCCCACCTCTACCCCTCCCTCAACGAGTAAAGACTACAAGAGCTAAGCGACTTCCCCTAAGCAAACAATCTAAACATCCATGTGGCGTCTCCCCTCAACCGTAGTTCCCTCGATAATGAAAGGTTAATAGACTCTTAGGGTTAGCTCTAATCTTTTCGCATTCCACTAGCTGCCGATGACGAGTATCCGACGATCTATGTGACACCCCACATCTGTAACAACCCGGATTTTTACAACATGCTAAGACAAGAATCAAGGCAGAATTTAATTATAAAATCTGAATCAGGAGAAACGGGTTGCGCCATTGCGTTCGTCTCGGAAAAATACGCGAAATAGAGTCCGAGTTTTCGGAAATCGGAGTCCGTATGACCAAGTTATGGCCCGTCAAAGTTTTCAGAGAATTTCAAGTTCAAAAATAGTTCAAATTTGAATTCAGAATTCAAATACAGGCCCAGCAGGATAGGCGGGAAAATTCCCGCCAGCCCCAAGTCGACTGGGGAGTCGACTTGGGAGTCGACACACCCCAGGTGGTGTCGACTGCCCAGTCGACACCCCTGTCGATTGAGTGGTCGGCCAGTTTGGCCTGGGTGCACCTGACTTGTTCCTCAAGACATGTTTTAAGGCCTATGACGGATTTTGAGGGCTCAGATCTATCCTAGGGTTTATCCTATGGCCTAAACTACTCCTAATCTCTATAAAAACACCCTAGGACCTAACCTAAATCACTAAAAATCATTCTAGAAACTAAGTGCTGCCTAAATCTATCTTGATCATGGCCTCCATCTCCAACTTCAAGAGCCTATGCATTAAAACTAGATCCAAGACGAAGGTGCAAGCTTTCTACACCAAATCAAGGGTTTTGATCATCGTCTCAACATGGATCCTTTGACAAGATGATTCATGCTCCTAAATCTCTAAGCCTCGCTATGTAAGTTCTAGCTACTTCTAGATCTAAACGGTAGTTTTAATGATGGCATGGAATAAAACGAGATTAAACCAAGTATGCTAGCCTATATGAACCTTGTCATGCCTCTTTTGCTTGAACCTATGACTTTTGGCTATGCTTAGTGACTAAATCATGCCACTTATGTTATGTTTAACTTAGTCCATCATGAAAGATTGAACCTTTACTTGCGGAATGTTGGCATGAATACTTGAAACCACTTTGACTTGTGAAACATGCACATGAGTATGACTTGGGGCTTATGCATGTAAATGAACCCAAACCCCCTTATGATATCATGCATGTTTGTGGCTAATTCCCGTTGTGACATTATGCATGTTTGAGTCCAAAAACCCCTTATGATGCTATGCATATTTTGAGGCAAACCCCTTATGATACCATGCATGTTTGTGGCCAATCCCTTTTGACATCGTGCATGTTTTGAGGCCAATATGTAGCATAGTATCCTTACTATGCTGACTTGCTTTTACTTGGGTTGGAAACACGATTTGGGGTAGGTTAGACGCGCGTGATTATGACATGATAATTTGATATGGGATTTCATGAAAATATGGCACTCATGATACACCTAAATGCGGACATGACATGTGGGGTAAACATGGGACTTGAAATTAGACACGTATGAGTTGTAAGTGTAATATGACACTAGACCAAACATGAAAGTGGCCAACTCGAGGTTGGGTTGAGTTTGTAGAATAAATCTACCCGGACCCGCCCGGCTTAACTAGTGGCTACAAACAATAGGACCCAATGTGAGTAGTTGGTCATATCGCACTTAAAACCCGAGGTTAGACTATGTTGTGGTGTAAAGCTACCCGGACCCGCCCGGCTTAACTAGTAACCACAACAAAGTCTAATGTGAGAGGTTAGGGTGCATTAATCTAATTAATGCCACATGAAAAGGTTAAGTAATTTTGACTAATGACACTTAACCGATATGACACGAATGGGTAGGTTAAGTGGAACCGGACTAGATTTCTTAATGACACTTAACCATATAATACAGTTAGGAGATGGGGTTAAGCTAATCCATACTTAACTAATCTGACATGGTAATTAGATGAGGTTAAGTAACTTAGACTTAACTAATCTAAACACGGTAACTAGATGGGGTTAAGTAACCTACACTTAACTAATCTAAACATGGTAATTTGATGGGGGTTAAGTTAAACACTTAACCAATCTAAACTTGGTAATTCAATGAGGTTAAGTAACCAATACTTAACCAACTTAACATGATAGTTTAATGGGTTTAAGTAACTTATACTTAACCAATTGTACATGATGATTTGATGAGGTTAAGTAACCTATACTTAACCAATCTAATATGCGGACCTGATAGGGTTAAGTCACAAAACCTTTTAAATATACTTAACCATTGTAATACGATTAGTGGATGGGGTTAAGCAAACCCATACTTAACCAATCCGACTCGATAATCTGATGGGATTAAGATAATCTATGCTTAATCAATCTAACACGATAATCTGATAGGGTTAAGACAAACAAATACTTAACCAATTTGACTTGATAGGGTTAAGTCATGAGCTTCTTGGTATACTTGACCAACTTGTAGGGCTAAGCCTTGAAGTTAAATACTTAGCCAATCTTGACATGATTCGTAGACAGGTTAAGTCATGAACTTGAATGACAACACTTAACCCATTAGACAAAACCCTAGCTCAGGGGACTAGGTTGAAAATCGTAGTTAACAAGGATAGCGGGAAGAGAAGCTAAGTGGTAAACCTTAGTTAAGGATAACTAAGTAATAATTCTTAGTCAAGGAAATTAGACCAGTTCACAGATAGATGAGTAACCCGATATGGTAGGTCATCGCTTGAACACACGTGGAGGAGCGAATTATCTGACTTAGATAAAGGCTCTAACGAACTGGGTGACGAAGCGGTAGCTTCGAGGGACGTGAGGATACTCTTGGTATCCCTCTGTGAGGTTGCAGATATTCCGCCT
Source organism: Allium sativum (assembly GCA_030737875.1). Taxonomy (NCBI): domain Eukaryota; kingdom Viridiplantae; phylum Streptophyta; class Magnoliopsida; order Asparagales; family Amaryllidaceae; genus Allium; species Allium sativum. The sequence continues at coordinate 559,267,192 of CM060921.1, forward strand.
GGGCTCACAAGAGGTTAAGGTCTGCGGTAGAAGATCCAAGAGTATGCCTTGGTTGCTATGCGAGCGACCTAAAGACTGGGATGGATTAGCGTGGAGTCGACGATTCTTGTTTTTGCCCTGGATAGCATGTCGTCGACTACCTACCATCTTAAGTCAATCGTGTACGTACGGAAAGGCAGAGAACTCCCAATAGACCATATACTTGCTATCGAGTTATGGGTGAGGTTGGCCCATATGTAAGTGGGGCATAGTGGGGCCGGGTTGTAGTTCTCATACATGATTTTTCTTGGATTGCCTTTCAGTAGTTGAGGGAGGGGTCACGTGGGACCATAGCCACGGATACAAAAATAGACCTTGATATCTGCATCGGCAGATGACTTAAAGCTCCCGACCGAGTTCCGTATTTCTTGATTTGCCCTGGCACGGAACTCGGATGGCACATTGAGATACTTGTGCATCTAGACATGGAAAACGATTCACGATACATACGTGGGATAAAGGGCATGGTTGACGGGTGGCATAATCCCTAGTGGCCCTAGGTGGCTTGAACCCAAACCGAGACACGGAAACGTTCATTAGGTAGCATAATCCCTAGTGGTCCTAGGTGGCATAAATCCTAAGCGAACATGCGATAGTTCATGGTAAGAAAACATAACCAGATCAAGGGTAGCAGTCCAAAACAACTTCAAGGATAAAATGGTACTACGTTGAGGTGGTATAGATTTACATGGGAAAGCCCGTACGGCCTACGGCAAAGGACTTAACTTATACATGGAAAGAAACATACGAGTTGGGAAAAACCTACATATGCTATATATTAGGTTGACATGGACCATTAAATGACATGGGGCAAGGGACATTCATAGTTAACACATGACGCGGGTTGGGATACTAGTACGAGAGGTGCAGAGCAAATATACCTGATAAATACCGTGGGATGTTATACACGATAGATACCTTTGGATAGTATACTTGATAGGAACCTGACGATGTGATACCTTGATTTATCTCGACACCGTAGTTTATCATGATACCTTAGTTTATCTTGCTACAGTAGTTCATCCAGTTATCTTGGTTTAGCTTATCTATCTTATCGTCATCCATATGTTTACTCTCAGTTTATGCATGTCATGTTACTTTTACCTGTTTTTATACGGAAGTAGATAGGACTTACCAGTCTTTATGACTGACCCCGTTTTGTTTCGCCTCTTTGTCTTCCGTCCCCCCCCCCCCCAGGTTTTCAGGGAGGAAATGATGTTGTTTAGTTCGGACCTCTTATGCTTGAAGGTCATCATGTATAGCTTGGTCTTCTCTTGGCTATGATTGCTTCACCGCTTTATTTTGGGAAATAATTTATGAAAAGGTTTTATGCTTCTTTACTATTGCAAGACAGGTTTTGATGTATTTTGATGTAAAAGGCTTTAGACCTTATTTTATAAGGTAATGAAATTTGTTTTACTTCCGCTGTTTTATATTTGTTCTGTCTTGTAATATTTCTGTGCATGTTTACCTCTATAATGCTTTACCAAACCTAGTGCATTCCCTTTGTGAGTGACCCTAGCGGAGGTGGGGTGTTACATTTGGTATCAGAGCAGAAGGTTACCAGACTGGGCAAAAGTTTTTAAAACCTTCTGAGAACTATTTGAGCAACCGTTTACAAAGAAGCATTTTTCAGGAAAAGTTTTTAAAGGCTATTCCCCAAAAGCCATTAGCACTATCCTTTGTTTCCTTGATTGAATCTATTTTCCTTTCTTTCCTCCATCTGTAGTCACAGTAGTTTTAACTGCGACTAATCCTTGTCTAGCTACGAAGTGTTTTCTGTGAGATGGAGGTGGTTCTCGAGAGGCCTGTTACCGTGTTACAAGGAAGGGTAAAAAGGGCAAGGATAAAGGACACGGACGTAAGGATAAGAAACTTGTTGGTATGGATTAGTCCACGAAGGAAGGCAAGGACAAGATCAGCGAGAGGGCAATTGTATGCTCTCACTTCTAGCGTACCTAAGAGGGATGGTATCGTTTCTGTTAAAGGTTTAGCCTTTCTTTTCTATCATCCCGTCCAGACTTTGTTTTGATCATCGCATCATTTAAGTCTGCTTCGATAGTTAAGTCTCTGTACCTTAGTACTAGCATGGTAGAAGATCCCACTTTTGTCCCAAAATCTGGTTGGAGAGTCGGTCCATTTATTCATGACTTGTTTGGAATTGAGAGTGTAAATGCCAAGTGTTGAGATTAGAAGCAATGCTTCTATTGTTGAGCTATAGATGGATTCTTGGGATGAAGTGGTTATCCAGTAAGGGATGTCATTCTCAGTTTTGAAAGGAGGGTAGTTAAACTCTTAACTTGCCTTGGTAATACCCTCGAAGTCTCGTGTAACCTTATGAGTTCTGTCATGGTTAGTTACCTAGAATCTCTTGATGCATTTATCGGAAATCTCTAATCCGATCAAGTAACGTTCGCCAATAAGGCGGATGGTTCATTCCGCGTAAGCATGGGTTATAGGAATCACCCTAGTAAGTGCACGTGGTAACATGGATTGGCATCGGTAAACGAGATCCAGAATTCACTAGTGAATTTTGGAGAGCTTGCATGAGTACGCAGATATGTTTGAGCCGAGCATACTAGGGAAAGAATAAGTGGAAGTGAAACAAAAGGCGACAGTGAAATGAGTTCCAACTCATACCTGGGAAATAGGAACCAAGGAGCTACGAAAATCATGAAGTCAAAGGTGGTCAAGGCACACTGGAATTAAGCTCAAGGAAATGCGGCTTAGACACGCGCATCATGTCTCTTTTTAAGAGTGTATCGTTGATCCCTGGTTCTCCTGTAGAGCTTGCTTGCATGCTATCGCTCGGTGGATATCCTCTCGGTCCTGTTTCTGTTGCAAACCCCGTAAGGAGTTTGTCTTCATTATCTTCTCGATCCTATCTTGGGAACCTTAGGTAGAACTCTATGGATGTAAACATGTATTTGAAACATGTTATGATTGATATGGTTGCAAATGGTTGCAAGTGGTTGCTCGTGGATGCGCGAATACACGTAATACTACATCGACGCACTCACATTTTGCATTGCATATGCATGAGTATTTATACTCGTTTGAAACTTAATGTGTTGTCATGCGAATGTTGCATATGAATGAATGTTTGTGCAAGCATGTAGTGTTTATATGACTAGGACTATTTGCATACATATTGGACTCATGGCACTAAACATATTTTGCATTAGAAAGATCATTCAGGCCTGATCATTAGCATTAGCTAAGGAACATATACACACACTTTCTGCATGTGTTCATAAAGCATTAGGAGTCTTTTAAGGACCATGGTTGCCTGTGGATGATGTTTTGAGTAGATGGATGATGGATGGTAGGATACGTTCTTCCTAACTTGGAGATTTCGGGGACGAAATCCTTTAAGTTGGGGAGAATGTAACAACCCGGATTTTTACAACATGCTAAGACAAGAATCAAGGCAGAATTTAATTATAAAATCTGAATCAGGAGAAATGGGTTGCGCCATTGCGTTCGTCTCGGAAAAATACGCGAAATAGAGTCCGAGTTTTCGAAAATCGGAGTCCGTATGACCAAGTTATGGCCCGTCAAAGTTTTCAGAGAATTTCAAGTTCAAAAACAGTTCAAATTTGAATTCAGAATTCAAACACAGGCCCAGCAAGACAGGCGGGAAAATTCCCGCCAGCCCCAAGTCGACTGGGGAGTCGACTTGGGAGTCGACACACCCCAGGTGGTGTCGACTGCCCAGTCGACACCCCTGTCGCCTTGGGTGGTCGGCCAGGTTGGCCTGGGTGCACCTGACTTGTTCCTCAAGACATGTTTTAAGGCCTGTGACGGATTTTGAGGGCTCAGATCTATCCTAGGGTTTATCCTATGGCCTAAACTACTCCTAATCTCTATAAAAACACCCTAAGACCTAACCTAAATCACTAAAAATCATTCTATCAACTAAGTGCTGCCAAAATCTATCTTGATCATGGCCTCCATCTCCAACTTCAAGAGCCTATGCATTCAAACTAGATCCAAGACGAAGGTGCAAGCTTTCTACACCAAATCAAGGGTTTTGATCATCATCTCAACATGGATCCTTCGACAAGACGATTCATGCTCCTAAATCTCTAAGCCTCGCTATGTAAGTTCTAGCTACTTCTAGATCTAAACAGTAGTTTTAATGATGGCATGGAATAAAACGAGATTAAACCAAGTATGCTAGCCTATATGAACCTTGTCATGCCTCTTTTGCTTGAACCTATGACTTTTGGCTATGCTTAGTGACTAAATCATGCCACTTATGTTATGTTTAACTTAGTCCATCATGAAAGATTGAACTTTTACTTGCAGAATGTTGGCATGAATACTTGAAACCACTTTGACTTGTGAAACATGCACATGAGTATGACTTGGGGCTTATGCATGTAAACGAACCCAAACCCCCTTATGATATCATGCATGTTTGTGGTTAATCCCGTTGTGACATTGTGCATGTTTGAGTCCAAAAACCCCTTATGATGCTATGCATATTTTGAGGCCAAACCCCTTATGATACCATGCATGTTTGTGGCCAATCCCTTTTGACATCGTGCATGTTTTGAGGCCAATATGTAGCATAGTATCCTTACTATGTTGACTCGCTTTTACTTGGGTTGGAAACACGATTTGGGGTAGGTTAAACGCGCGTGATTATGACATGATAATTTGATATGGGATTTCATGAAAATATGGCACTCATGATACACCTAAATGTGGAATGACATGTGGGGTAAACATGGGACTTGAAACTAGACACTTATGGGTTGTAAGTGTAATATGACACTAGACCAAACATGAAAGTGGCCACTCGAGGTTGGGTTGAGTTTGTAGCATAAATCTACCCGAACCTGCCCGGCTTAACTAGTGGCTACAAACAATAGGACCCAATGTGAGTAGTTGGTCATATAGCACTTAAAACCCGAGGTTAGACTAGGTTGTGGTGTAAAGCTACCCGGACCCGCCCGGCTTAACTAGTAACCACAACAAAGTCTAATGTGAGAGGTTAGGGTGCATTAATCTAATTAATGCCACATGAAAAGATTAAGTAATTTTGACTAATGACACTTAACCGATATGACACGAATAGGTAGGTTAAGTGGAACCAGACTAGATTTCTTAATGACACTTAACCATATAATACAGTTAGGGGATGGGGTTAAGCTAATCCATACTTAACTAATCCGACATGGTAATTAGATGAGGTTAAGTAACTTAGACTTAACTAATCTAAACACGGTAATTATATGGGGTTAAGTAACCTACACTTAACTAATCTAAACACGGTAATTCGATGGGGTTAAGTTAAACACTTAACCAATCTAAACTTGGTAATTCAATGAGGTTAAGTAACCAATACTTAACCAACTTAACAGGATAGTTTAATGGGGTTAAGTAACTTATACCTAACCAATTATACATGATGATTTGATGAGGTTAAGTAACCTATACTTAACCAATCTAATATGCGGACCTGATAGGGTTAAGTCACAAGACCTTTTAAATATACTTAACCATTGTAATACGATTAGTGGATGGGGTTAAGCTAACCCATACTTAACCAATCCGACTCGATAATCTGATGGGATTAAGATAATCTATGCTTAATCAATCTAACACGATAATCTGATAGGGTTAAGACAAACAAATACTTAACCAATTTGACTTGATAGGGTTAAGTCATGAGCTTCTTGGCATACTTAACCAACTTGTAGGGCTAAGCCTTGAAGTTAAATACTTAGCCAATCTTGACATGATTCGTAGGCGGGTTAAGTCATGAACTTGAATGACAACACTTAACCCATTAGACAAAACCCTAGCTCAGGGGACTAGGTTGAAAATCGTAGTTAACAAGGATAGCGGGAAGAGAAGTGTAATAACCCGGAAATCCGAGCCAGTTTAAAATTTTTATTTTGGCAATTTTAGTGAATTTTGAACATTTAAAATGGATTATTTTAAATAATTATCGACGAGAAATTTATTTTGAATATAATTCGAATGTATATATTATACGCGTCGTCGTTAGAATATAAATATTTATATATAATTATAAATGGAATTGAAAATGGCGCGGTAGTTCGATAATTCGATTTCAAACTTCAATTGAATGTACCGGGTGCAAAACAATCCGGATTGTAGTGAAACCGAAAACATTAGGATCTAATTGATGATATCTTTCCAACGAATCTGAAAAATCGAAATTTCATAACGGGAATCAAAAGATAAGTCCAGTTGAAAATTCTGAATAGTCGCTATGGAATTCAGGCCCTTAAAAATGGAAATTTTGCAAATGACCTCGGATTTCGACGAAACCACTTTTGTTGGATCCGCAGTGTCAAATTATTGCTAGGTTTAAAATTTCATAATTTTTCGAATCAATATGTGAGCGTGGCAAAGGAAAACGCGTTTGACCAGTTTCAGTTGTTTTTAATCGACTGGAAAATGGCCATTTTTCTAACGGTCTCAGAATTCAACGAAACTAGTTTTGTTAGGACCGTATCGTCAATACGAAGCTAGAAAAGATTTTTATTCAATTAAAAATATGATTTTTATATTTTTAAAGTATTAAAAATATAATCTTTACTATATAGATGATGTAAAAATATGATTTTTGTTTAGGTAGAGAATTAAAAATATAATTTTTACGTGATAGGAATATTAAAAATAGCATGTTTATATGTGTAGCAAAATAAAGATATTTTTAGATATGAAAAGACGATATTTTTAGATATGAAAAGGCGATATTTTGAGATGAGTAGTGAAGTAAAAATATGGTTTATACTTCGAGAAAAATATAATTTTTATATTATAAAAAGGCGACATCTATATTTTTGAAAAGGCGAAATCTATATTTTTGAAATGGAATTTTTATCTATATGACATCGAAGTAAAAATTCGATTTTTATATATTGAATAGCGAAGTGAAAATTCGATTTTTATATATTGAATAGCGAAGTAAAAGATTCGATTTTTATATATTGAATAGCAAAATAAAAATTCGATTTTTATATATTGAATAGCAAATAAAAATATGATTTTTATATATGTAGTGAATACGGGCAGCGAAAGTGACGAAAGGCGAGAACGACGAAGACTTCTACAAAAGAAGAGTCAAGATGATTGGATAGCTATTGGTGAGAATTTCTCACTCTTCAATTTCATTTTCTAGTTATATATATATATATATACTAGGATGCAGACGGTGCTTAGTAGCACCCGACATAATCGTCCACAGACCATGGACTTGTTTGTTTGGTTGCATAAATTAGTTAGATGATTTGATTTGAATTTGGTTGTTTGGTGATTTTGATTGATGTGTGAATGGCACGGGCCTTCACTAGACCGGGGATAAGGCTAGGCCTCGTCCCGTTTCTAGTATCGTGCCGTTATGCCGCCGAAATTTTCTAAAATATGTTAGAAAAATAAAAATATCATTTTATTTAAGGAATGAACTGAATAGAAATTCATATATTAAAATAAAATGTTTTATCGTTAAAAATATAATTTTTAACGTGAATATGAATATAGTGAATTTGAATAAATAAATATTCATTTACAAACCGGATGGTTTGTTTATGTACACTGATTGAAGGACATTGATTGGGACGATAAATTTTACACATCGCCCAACTGCACAAATGAAATCTGTGTTTGATTGTTTGAAACCCCACATGGGTGTTGGGATGAAATTTAAAGTTCACTCATCCTGATTGATTAAAAATGTCGATCGATTGATTGACAGGCTATTATAAGCGTTAAATATCTATATTTGATGCTTATACAGTGTAGTGCACTTTGGTTGATGGTTGATTATTTTTCAATGCTATTATATACATGTGTTGTATGAAAATCCATATAATTAGCATTATATGGTGATTGATTGGGCCTCATTCCAATTTAGAAGATAAAGAATACTATAAAATAAAGGTTCATGTGTTGACTGTACTCATTCGCGAGATTAGTCATGTGTTGAACGAAATATTTTAACAATTAAATTTATATCTTTATCTTTATAAAATAAAGGTTCATGTGTTGACTGTACTCATTCGCGAGATTAGTCATGTGTTGAACGAAATATTTTAATAATAAAATTTACATCTTTATCAATATGAAATAAAAGTTCATGTGTTGACTGTACTCATTCGCGAGATTAGTCATGTGTTGAACGAAATATTTTAACAATTAAATTTATATCTTTATCTTTATAAAATAAAGGTTCATGTGTTGACTGTACTCATTCGCGAGATTAGTCATGTGTTGAATGAAATATTTTAATAATAAAATTTACATCTTTATCAATATGAAATAAAGGTTCATGTGTTGACAGTACTCATCCGTTGAGATTAATCACGTGTTGAACGAAATATTTTGATAATAACAAATATTTTGATAATAGGAAATTTGAAATAGAATATTTGAAAATAGAAATATATGAAGCCGTGTTGATTAGATTGACGCCATTTTGACGTGAACGATATTTATATCGATTTTATTCATTTTAAAATGAATATTGAAAAGTGATTTCGAAATGAATTGAATTGAAAACGATTTCGAAATGAATTGAATATAAAACGATTTCGAAATGAATTGAATTGAAAACGATTTCGAAATGAATTGAATTGAAAACGATTTCGAAATGAATTGAATTGAAAACGATTTCGAAATGAATTGAATTGAAAACGATTTCGAAATGAATTGAATTGAAAACGATTTCGAAATGAATTGAATTGAAAACGATTTCGAAATGAATTGAATTGAAAACGATTTCGAAATGAATTGAATTGAAAACGATTTCGAAATGAATTGAATTGAAAACGATTTCGAAATGAATTGAATTGAAAACGATTTCGAAATGAATTGAATATATAACGAATATTATTTGAATTGAATATATGACAAATTTGATTTGAATAGAAAACGAATTTGATTCCAATTTGAATATATAACGAATTTGAATCAAACAGAAAACCAATTTGAATTGAATCGAATAGAAAACCAATTTGAATTGAATCGAATAGGAAACCACTTTGAATTGAATCGAATTGAAAACGAATTGGAATTGAATTAGAAACGAATTGAAATGAATTCAAATTGAATTGAAATTTGAATTGAATAGAAATGAATTCTAAAACGAATTTAAAAGGAAAAAAATTCAATTTTGATTTGAATTTGAAATAGAGATTGAAATTTTTTTTGAAACGAATTCAAAACGATTTATAAAATTCGTTTTAAATAGTAATCGACGAAATATATATTAATTATATTATATATATAATATAATGGCCTGAATAGAACGCGCCGCGCCGCGGCAGTTCGTGAATCTCGACCATTTATTTCAAACGGACATTACGGGAGATCCGACCGTCGGATTCTCCTAAAACCGGAACCGTTGGGTTCATATCGAGAAGAGCTTTCTAACGAATATTAGAAATTTGAAATCTAACGGTTGGATTTGGAGATACGTCCAAATCAAAATTGGAAAAGGTCGTTGTAAGTGCAATTCGATGGCCGTTGTTGGAAATCGACAGTACGGGCCTTGATAAAATTATTAAAAATAGTAATAATTTGTGTAAAATCATAAGAAATGATTTGGGAAAATTGGGATGAAAAACTCCATATTTGAAAAGATAAAAATAGATTTTTATCGAAATGAACTAGTTTGAACTCAATTTAAAACCCGGGTTTTTTATTTTTAAATAAATAAATTAGATTTAAAAAGGGGTTTTAAATAATCGGAATTCCTAATATATTTGATTTGAATTGAACTAGAATGTGATTTGGGTTTGTCGTGAACTGTGTTTTAAATAACACCTAGTTCTTTAACCCAGTAAAAGGAGTTTTAATTGAATCTGCAATTAGATTGAATTGTGAATTTACAATCTAAATTATCAAATTTAGAAAACGAGCGAGAATGGAGTATCGCCAGTTTTGCTCCAAAGCGATAGTTAAATCTTTAATTAGATTTGAACGTGAAATGGTAATTAATTTTACCGATAACACCGTGGTGTTAGATATGGAGTATTACCAGTTTTGCTTCATGGGATGCATAGGTTGGGATTGGGAAATAAAATAAATAATTACTTCGATGTGGTTCGCTAATCTCGACTAGTTTGAAAAACCATAATTTGGTTTGAAACGACATCCAAAGGAAGATTAAAGAATAAATATTAAAGAATTTATCTTGGATAAAATTAATGGGAACCTCTCCCTAAAGATGTGATTTTGTGAATAAAAGAATATTCTGAATTGGAATGAGGCGTATGTTGTGTTTGTGTAACATTTGTTTTCAATATACGCGGGTTGTTCGGAAAGGCCGGGTTTATACCCATTCTAAATAACCGATTCGACGATATGTCGAAGATGAAGACGGTGGTCGAAGACCGGAAGTCTTCACATCGTTTGGATAATTACCGACGATCCTGATTAGGCTGTACACCCAAGAGGATGGAAATAGTTGGTGGTCGTCCAGACGTACTTGGAGATGGATGGATATGCGAGGAAAGTGCCTCCGGTTTCGTTCAGACCCAGAACGGACTTGTAAATGGATTGTGTGTCTGACATTGGATTTTATTCTGTGTTGATTGATTTCTGTTAAATATATATCTGTTTGGCGGCGGAGAATTTATTCTCTTGCTTAACGCCCTTCTTTGAGACGTACGAGCTTAGAGGTTATATATCGATTGATATCAATCGCATGGCATGAATTGCCTGTATGGCATGCTAAGCTGCAATGATCAAGGCTTCTGTTGAGAAGCAAAGTCTTGTGGTTGATGATCAAAGCACGGCCTTTGTGGCGTAGCTTTGTGTATAGCGTGGATTCGCGAGCCTCACACCTCGGTATGAGTTAAAAACGGGATACAGATTGCTGGGAGAGCACGACATTTCTTTCTAGCTTTGGTGATGTCAGTGACTTACCAGCCCTGACATTTATATACTTTTCACCTATGTGGTTGTTCGAATGCGAGGCGCCTCGATTATAGGTCTGTAAGGACCGGGAAACGTGTGTTCAGGAATTGCCAATCCTCTAACGTAAGTGAGGACCGGCCCTGAAGCATCCAAGGGTTGCCCAGAGTGCGTAGCCCTGGGACATTTTCTAGAGTGTCTTGAATGCGGAGAGGAGCTTGCCCCTTGCCTCGACTCAGGACGGAAATCCAATTTCCAATACGAGATATTTCGGATTTATTTGTAGAGCCTAGTATGGTGACATAGTAGCATGGGATACTATGCCGTCTATGATTTATATTTATGATTGAAATTGTTTTGACACTATACACTTATTATTGTATCAAATGATTTGTTTTAAACGTATCAAGCATGTTTGGCTGTTATAAGGTAAAACCCTATCCACCGGCTTGCGTTGCATTGTGTGATGGGACCTGGGTCTTATAATAGCTTCATTTTTCGAAAAAGCATTGCGCTGTTTATTCTATGCACTGGTATTCTTGGGAGGAAACCCGTTCCGTGTTATACGGCGTGGTCCCTTGAATTACTCTCTTTTAAAGTAAAGCTTTAAATAACTGTTTTAGTTCTGACACCAGTCACATGACTGACCTGGAGTTTATTGTTTTAACCTAAACTCTGGGTGTCCCTATTTTCTGCACGGGCGGCTAGTAGTTTTGGTTTTGCAGATTTATATTCACAGGATCCTGGTCTACAGCTGGAATGATATCCGGAAAGCTCTGTATCCGTATATCACCTACAATTGTGCTTTGTATTATTTTCCGCTGCTAATTTATTGTAACCTCTGATATTTTTTGAATGTAATTTATTCATTTATACTCTGTATATTCTTGTATTCTGATGGAATTGTTGTAATAGCAATGAAATGTTCTTCCGTCTGCGTTTTATTTTGTCCTGTCCTCAAACGATCAGGGGTTTCGAACGGTCTAGATCGGTTTAACGACTGATTCGGATCGAGCGAAATTCCCGGCCGTCACATTTGGTATCAAAGCTTTGGTTTACAGAGCTCGAGAACAAGACACATTAGAACCATACGAAAGAATTCATCAGATATTGGATTAGTAATATCCAATTAGAATGACTCGTTAGAGATAGGATCAGTAGCATCCTAGAACGAGTGTGAAGAGTATATTTTTCAAATGAAAACAATTTTTGTTTTGAAAATTTAAACCATTTTATACGTATTTGAATATTTATTTATTTTGAATTTGGACAATCCAATATATAAAGATTTTGCATATACGCGTCATGAACGTATATTCGAAGTTTTAATATATTAGATAGATATAGAATCACATTCTAGTCGCCCGGAGATAATTCTGGTAATGCGGCCGCATTATCAATATTTATGTTCGTGTTTCGAAGGTGTGATTTCTATATATTTCCATTAGACTGGTGTGAGAACCAAAACTTATATAGTTAGAACACATTGTTGTGATTGGCATCAAAAACAAGATTTTTGTATATATATTAAATTTATGAATTTGATACTCTAATTCACTAATTGATTGATGTTTGTGTTGTTTGTTTATTTGTTTGATAAATTTTGAACCATTTAGCCTAATTGAATCAAATATTGAATTGTATTGAAAATTGGTCGCATTTGCATGCATATACATATACTTACATTGAACAGGTCATAGCAAGGAGGCTAGAGCCGAAGAATAAAATTTGTTTGCCCGACAAATAGGTACATGTTTACTACATAATTTACCGTTTTGTTTGGGTGATGATGATTTTATGAGCCGATCGGCTAGCCGCTTGGCCTTTTCTTTTTCTTTTTGAGATCAGAAGGCCTGTATGGCAATTTTGGGATTTTCCCGTGGCTCCCGGTGCAGGGGAGGTTATGGCGAAATTTTTCAAAAATTTAGGGTGTTAGCCAAATTTTTGAAAATTTGAAAATTCTCAGAAACCGAAAAGTTGAAGAATGGAAGCCAGATCGAACGTTGAACTAATTAATCAAACCACTTTCGACTTTGTTCCTTTTCGGGGACGAAAAGTTTTAAGTGGGGGAGATTGTAATAACCCGGAAATCCGAGCCTGTTTAAAAATTTTATTTTGGCAATTTTAGCGAATTTTGGACATTTAAAATGGATTATTTGAAATAATTATCGACGAGAAATTTATTTTGAATATAATTTGAACGTATATATTATACGTGTCGTCGTTAGAATATAAATATTTATATATAATTATAAATGGAATTGAAAATGGCGCGGTAGTTCGATAATTCGATTTCAAACTTCAATTGAATGTACCGGGTGCAAAACAATCCGGATTGTAGTGAAACCAAAAAATTAGGATCTAATTGATGATATCTTTCCAACGAATCCGAAAAATCGAAATTTCATAACGGGAATCAAAAGATAAGTCCAGTTGAAAATTCTGAATAGTCGCTATGGAATTCAGGCCCTTAAAAATGGAAATTTTGCAAATGACCTCGGATTTCGACGAAACCACTTTTGTTGGATCCGCAGTGTCAAATAATTACTAGGTTTCAAATTTCATAATTTTTCGAATCAATATGTGAGCGTGGCAAAGGAAAACGCGTTTGACCAGTTTCAGTTGTTTTTAATCGACTGGAAAATGGCCATTTTTCTAACAGTCTCAGAATTCAACGAAACTAGTTTTGTTAGGACCGTATCGTCAATACGAAGCTAGAAAATATTTTTTTGGAATTTTTCTGGTTAGTATGTGACCCCGGTAATTTGAAATGCACGTTTAAAATTCAATATAGTGATTTAAATGTAAATTTAACGGAAACTGATTGTAACAGCCGAATCAGCCTACGATACATATCCCATTGTGTTCAGAGTGGGGGTAAAACGCTATGGACGACAGGCGGTGGGCCTCGTTTCGAGGTCGTATGTAAAAGTCAACTTTTTGAAAATTAATTAATTAAAAAAAACCCTCTTCCCTTTTATACGCTGCCCCCCCCCCTTTACATCAGTTGAATTCGATTTAGAAAAAAAAACTTGCGTTCTTCCTCCTCGCGACAGCCACCCCTCGCCGGACCTCCACCGCACCCTCCCAACTCCGGTGCCCCCTTTAATCTTCGCCTCCAGCTCTCCTCCTTCTCTTCCCCTCTTCCAATTTAGCCGCACCACCCACGAACCCTAAAACCGACGCCGCCTGCCCCCCCTGACCCACTAGCGATGACGTCGGACCCCCCCCCCTCGAACGACCTTAGGCGTAGCGCCGTTTCCCCCCCCCCCCCCCATTTTGTCTTCGACGAGTAACACCCTGTACAGCGAGCAAGGTAATCAATTTATTTATTTTACTTAGTTATTAATTTAATTGGTTTAATTAGCGAGGTTAAGATCTGATTTTAAAGTTATATAAATTAGTTGTGAAAAAAAATGATTTTTATATAAGGAAGAGGTAGAAAAGATTTTTATTCAATTAAAAATATGATTTTTATATTTTCAAAGTATTAAAAATATAATCTTTACTATATAGATGATGTGAAAATATGATTTTTGTTTAGGTAGAGAATTAAAAATATAATTTTTACATGATAGGAATATTAAAAATAGCATCTTTATATGTGTAGCAAAATAAAGATATTTTTAGATATGAAAAGACGATATTTTTAGATATGAAAAGGCGATATTTTGAGATGAGTAGTGAAGTAAAAATATGGTTTTTACTTCGAGAAAAATATAATTTTTATACTATAAAAAGGCGACATCTATATTTTTGAAAAGGCGAAATCTATATTTTTGAAATGGAATTTTTATCTATATGACATCAAAGTAAAAATTCGATTTTTATATATTGAATAGCGAAGTGAAAATTCGATTTTTATATATTGAATAGCGAAGTAAAAAATTCGATTTTTATATATTGAATAGCGAAATAAAAATTCGATTTTTATATATTGAATAGCAAATAAAAATATGATTTTTATATATGTAGTGAATACGGGCAACGAAAGTGACGAAAGGCGAGAACGACGAAGACTTCTACAAAAGAAGAGTCAAGATGATTGGATAGCTATTGGTGAGAATTTCTCACTCTTCAATTTCATTTTCTAGTTATATATATATATATATATATATATACTAGGATGCAGACGGTGCTTAGTAGCACCCGACATAATCGTCCACAGACCATGGACTTATTTGTTTGGTTGCATAAATTAGTTAGATGATTTGATTTGAATTTGGTTGTTTGGTGATTTTGATTGATGTGTGAATGGCGTGGGCCTTCACTAGACCGGGGATAAGGCTAGGCCTCGTCCCGTTTCTGGTATCGTGCCGTTATGCCGCCGAAATTTTCTAAAATATGTTAGAAAAATAAAAATATCATTTTATTTAAGGAATGAACTGAATAGAAATTCATATATTAAAATAAAATGTTTTATCGTTAAAAATATAATATCGTTAAAAATATAATTTTTAACGTGAATATGAATATAGTGAATTTGAATAAATAAATATTCATTTACAAACCGGATGGTTTGTTTATGTGCACTGATTTAAAGGACATTGATTGGGACGATAAATTTTACACATCGCCCAACTGCACAAGTGAAATATGTGTTTGATTGTTTGAAACCCCATACGGGTGTTGGGATGAAATTTGAAGTTCACTCATCCTGATTGATTAAAAATGTCGATCGATTGATTGACAGGCTGTTATAAGCGTTAAATATCTATATTTGATGCTTATACAGTGTAGTGCACTTTGGTTGATGGTTGATTATTTTTCAATGCTATTATATACATGTGTTGTATGAAAATCCATATAATTAACATTATATGGTGATTGATTGGGCCTCATTCCAATTTAGAAGATAAAGAATACTATAAAATAAAGGTTCATGTGTTGACTGTACTCATTCGCGAGATTAGTCATGTGTTGAATGAAATATTTTAACAATTAAATTTATATCTTTATCTTTATAAAATAAAGGTTCATGTGTTGACTGTACTCATTCGCGAGATTAGTCATGTGTTGAACGAAATATTTTAATAATAAAATTTACATCTTTATCAATATGAAATAAAGGTTCATGTGTTGACTGTACTCAATTGCGAGATTAGTCATGTGTTGAACGAAATATTTTAACAATTAAATTTATATCTTTATCTTTATAAAATGAAGGTTCATGTGTTGACTGTACTCATTCGCGAGATTAGTCATGTGTTGAACGAAATATTTTAATAATAAAATTTACATCTTTATCAATATGAAATAAAGGTTCATGTGTTGACAGTACTCATCCGTTGAGATTAGTCATGTGTTGAACGAAATATTTTGATAATAACAAATATTTTGATAATAGGAAATATTTGAAATAGAATATTTGAAAATAGAAATATATGAAGCCATGTTGATTAGATTGACGCCATTTTGACGTGAACGATATTTATATCAATTTTATTCATTTTAAAATGAATATTGAAAAGTGATTTCGAAATGAATTGAATTGAAAACGATTTCGAAATGAATTGAATATAAAACGATTTCGAAATGAATTGAATTGAAAACGATTTCGAAGTGAATTGAATTGAAAACGATTTCGAAATGAATTGAATTGAAAACGAATTCGAAATGAATTGAATTGAAAACGATTTCGAAATGAATTGAGTTGAAAACGATTTCGAAATGAATTGAATTGAAAACGATTTCGAAATGAATTGAATTGAAAACGATTTCGAAATGAATTGAATTGAAAACGATTTCGAAATGAATTGAATTGAAAACGATTTCAAAATGAATTGAATATATAACGAATTTTGTTTGAATTGAATATATAATGAATTTGATTTGAATAGAAAACGAATTTGATTCCAATTTGAATATATAACGAATTTGAATCAAACAGAAAACCAATTTGAATTGAATCGAATAGAAAACCAATTTGAATTGAATCGAATAGGTAACCACTTTGAATTGAATCGAATTGAAAACGAATTGGAATTGAATTGGAAACGAATTGAAATGAATTCAAATTGAATTGAAATTTGAATTGAATAGAAATGAATTCTAAAACAAATTTAAAAGGAAAAAAATTCAATTTTGATTTGAATTTGAAATAGAGACTGAAATTGTTTTTGAAACGAATTCAAAACGATTTATAAAATTCGTTTTAAATAGTAATCGACGAAATATATATTATATATTATATATATATATATATATATATATATATATATATATATATATATATAATATAATGGCCTGAATAGAACGCGCCGCGCCGCGGCAGTTCGTGAATCTCGACCATTTATTTCAAACGGACATTACGGGAGATCCGACCGTCGGATTCTCCTAAAACCGGAACTGTTGGGTTCATATCGAAAAGAGCTTTCTAACGAATATTAGAAATTTGAAATCTAACGGTTGGATTTGGAGATACGTCCAAATCAAAATTGGAAAAGGTCGCTGTAAGTGCAATTCGATGGCCGTTGTTGGAAATCGACTGTACGGGCCTTGATAAAATTATTAAAAATAGTAATAATTTGTGTAAAATCATAAGAAATGATTTGGGAAAATTGGGATGAAAAACTCCATATTTGAAAAGATAAAAATAGATTTTTATCGAAATGAACTAGTTTGAACTCAATTTAAAACCCGGGTTTTTTATTTTTAAATAAATAAATTAGATTTAAAAAGGGGTTTTAAATAATCGGAATTCCTAATATATTTGATGTGAATTGAACTAGAATGTGATTTGGGTTTGTCGTGAACTGTGTTTTAAATAACACCTAGTTCTTTAACCCAGTAAAAGGAGTTTTAAATGAATCTGCAATTAGATTGAATTGTGAATTTACAATCTAAATTATCAAATTTAGAAAACGAGCGAGAATGGAGTATCGCCTGTTTTGCTCCAAAGCGATAGTTAAATCTTTAATTAGATTTGAACGTGAAATGGTAATTAATTTTACCGATAACACCGTGGTGTTAGACATGGAGTATTACCAGTTTTGCTTCATGGGATGCATAGGTTGGGATTGGGAAATAAAATAAATAATTACTTCGATGTGGTTCGCTAATCTCGACTAGTTTGAAAAACCATAATTTGGTTTGAAACGACATCCAAAGGAAGATTAAAGAATAAATTTTAAAGAATTTTCTTGGATAGAATTAATGGGAACCTCTCCCTAAAGATGTGATTTTGTGAATAAAAGAATATTCTGAATTGGAATGAG
Organism: Allium sativum; assembly: GCA_030737875.1. Taxonomy (NCBI): domain Eukaryota; kingdom Viridiplantae; phylum Streptophyta; class Magnoliopsida; order Asparagales; family Amaryllidaceae; genus Allium; species Allium sativum. The sequence goes on from CM060921.1 coordinate 559,285,347, forward strand.
GCGTATGTTGTGTTTGTGTAACATTTGTTTTCAATATACGCGGGTTGTTCGGAAAGGTCGGGTTTATACCCATTCTGAATAACCGATTCGACGATATGTCGAAGATGAAGACGGTGGTCGAAGACCGGAAGTCTTCACATCGTTTGGATAATTACCGACGATCCTGATTGGGCTGTACACCCAAGAGGATGGAAATAGTTGGTGGTCGTCCAGACGTACTTGGAGATGGATGGATATGCGAGGAAAGTGCCTCCGGTTTCGTTCAGACCCAGAACGGACTTGTAAATGGATTGTGTGTCTGACATTGGATTTTATTCTGTGTTGATTGATTTTTGTTAAATATATATCTGGTTGGCGGCGGAGAATTTATTCTCTTGCTTAACGCCCTTCTCTGAGACGTACGAGCTTAGAGGTTATATATCGATAGATATCAATCGCATGGCATGAATTGCCTGTGTGGCATGCTAAGATGCAATGATCAAGGCTTCTGTTGAGAAGCAAAGTCTTGTGGTTGATGATCAAAGCACGGCCTTTGTGGCGTAGCTTTGTGTATAGCGTGGATTCGCGAGCCTCACACCTTGGTATGAGTTAAAAACGGGATACGGACTGCAGGGAGAGCACGACGTTTCTTTCTAGCTTTGGTGATGTCAGCGACTTACCAGCCCTGACATTTATATACTTTTCACCTATGTGGTTGTTGGAATGCGAGGCGCCTCGATTATAGATCTGTAAGGACCGGGAAACTTGTGTTCAGGAATTGCCAATCCTCTAACGTAAGTGAGGACCGGCCCTGAAGCATCCAAGGGTTGCCCAGAGTGCGTAGCACTGGGACATTTGCTAGCGTGTCTCGAACGCGGAGAGGAGCTTGCCCCTTGCCTCGACTCAGGATGGAAATCCAATTTCCAATACGAGATATTTCGGCTTTATTTGTAGAGCCTAGTATGGTGACATAGTAGCATGGGATACTATGCCGTCTATGATTTATATTTATGATTGAAATTGTTTTGACACTATACACTTATTATAGTATCAAATGATTTGTTTTAATCGTATCAAGCATGTTTGGCTGTTATAAGGTAAAACCCTATCCTCCGGCTTGCGTTGCATTGTGTGATGGGACCTGGGTCTTATAATAGCTTCATTTTTCGAAAAAGCATTGCACTGTTTATTCTATGCACTGGTATTCTTGGGAGGAAACCCGTTCCGTGTTATACGGCGTGGTCCCTTGAATTACTCTCTTTTAAAGTAAAGCTTTAAATAACTGTTTTAGTTCTCACACCAGTCACATGACTGACCTGGAGTTTATTGTTTCAACCTAAACTCTGGGTGCCCCTATTTTCCGCTCGGGCAGCTAGTAGTTTTGGTTTTGCAGATTTATATTCACAGGATCCTGGTCTACAGCTGGAATGATATCCGGAAAGCTCTGTATCCGTATATCACCTTCAGTTGTGCTTTGTATTATTTTCCGCTGCTATGTAATTTATTATAACCTCTGATATTTTTTGAATGAAATTTATTGATTTATATTCTGTATATTCTTGTATTCTTATGGAATTGTTGTAATAGCAATGAAATGTTCTTCCGTCTGCGTTCTATTTTGTCCTGTCCTCAAACGATCAGGGGTTTCGAACGGTCTAGATCGGTTTAACGACTGATTCGGATCGAGCGAAATTCCCGGCCGTCACAAGAAGCTAAGTGGTAAACCTTAGTTAAGGATAACTAAGTAATAATTCTTAGTCAAGGAAATTGGACCAGTTCACAGATAGATGAGTAACCCGATATGGTAGGTCATCGCTTGAACACACGTGGAGGAGCGAATTATCTGACTTAGATAAAGGCTCCAACGAACAGGGTGACGAAGTGGTAGCTTCAGGGGACGTGAGGATACTCTTGGTATCCCTCTGTGAGGTTGCAGATGATCCGCCTGGGCTCACAAGAGGTTAAGGTCTGCGGTAGAAGAACCAAGAGTATGCCTTGGTTTCTATGCGAGCGACCTAAAGACTGGGACGGATTAGCGTGGAGTCGACGATTCTTGTTTTTGCCCTGGATAGCGCTTCGTCGACTACCTACCATCTTAAGTCAATTGTGTACGTACGGAAAGGCAGAGAACTCCCAACAGACCATATACTTGCTATCGAGTTATGGGTGAGGTTGGCCCATAGGTAAGTGGGGCATAGTGGGGCCGGGATGTAGTTCTCATACATGATTTTTCTTGGATTGCCTTTCAGTAGTTGAGGGAGGGGTCACGTGGGACCATAGCCACGGATACAAAAACAGACCTTGATATCTGCATCGGCAGATGACTTAAAGCTCCCGACCGAGTTCCGTATTTCTTGATTTGCCCTGGCATGGAACTCGGATGGCACATTGAGATACTTGTGCGTCTAGACATGGAAAACGATTCACGATACATACGTGGGATAAAGGGCGTGGTTGACGGGTGGCATAATCCCTAGTGGCCCTAGGTGGCTTGAACCCAAACCGAGACACGGAAACATTCATTAGGTAGCATAATCCCTAGTGGTCCTAGGTGGCATAAATCCTAAGTGAACACGGGATAGTTCATGGTAAGAAAACATAACCAGATCAAGGGTAGCAGTCCAAAACAACTTCAAGGATAAAATGGTACTACGTTGAGGTGGTATAGATTTACATGGGAAAGCCCGTACGGCCTACGGCAAAGGACTGAACTTATACATGGAAAGAAACATACGAGTTGGGAAAAACCTACATATGCTATATATTAGGTTGACATGGACCATTACATGACATGGGGCAAGGGACATTCATAGTTAACACATGACGCGGGTTAGGATACTAGTACGAGAGGTGCAGAGCAAATATACCCGATAAATACCGTGGGATATTATACATGATAGATACCTTGGGATAGTATACTTGATAGGAACCTGACGATGTGATACCTTGATTTATCTCGACACCGTAGTTTATCATAATACCTTAGTTTATCTTGCTACAGTAGTTCATCCAGTTATCTTGGTTTAGCTTATCTATCTTGTCATCATCCTTATGTTTACTCTCAGTTTATGCATGTCATGTTACTTTTACCTGTTTTTATACTGGAAGTAGATAGGACTTACCAGTCTTTATGACTGACCCCGTTTTGTTTCGCTTCTTTGTCTTTCGTTTCCCTCCCCCCCCCCCCCCCCCAGGTTTTCAGGGAGGAAATGATGTTGTTTAGTTCGGACCTCTTATGCTTGAAGGTCATCATGTATAGCTTGGTCTTCTCTTGGCTATGGCTGCTTCACCGCTTTATTTTGGGGAATAATTTATGAAAAGGTTTTGTGCTTCTTTACTATTGCAAGACAGGTTTTGATGTATTCTGATGTAAAAGGATTTAGACCTTATTTTATAAGGTAATGAAATTTGTTTTACTTCCGCTGTTTTATATATGTTCTGTCTTGTAATATTTCTGTGCATGTTTACCTCGATAATGCTTCACCAAACCTAGTGCATTCCCTTTGTGACTGACCCTAGCGGAGGTGGGATGTTACAACATCCGTTAAGGTCACTCACTAAAGGAATGCATTAACTTCCATGGAGCGTTGTAGGTAAAAGAGCCGATGTATTACAAGGCAGACAAAATCAAGGCAGCGTAAATAAAAAGAAATAAAAAAGCTTCATTTCATAGATAAAGCAGCATGGTCCATCAAGTTTTACATAAATTGTCTGAAAGCATCAAAACACCAAATCCCATCACATAAAATTCTTTTGTCTTGTCCATAACATCAAAATACATGAAGAAACATAAAACAACGTGGTAACCCCAAATAAGCATAAGCGTAGCCATAGCAGCATAGACGAAAAATCAAGTAATACATTAATCGCTTCAAGCTGGAAGAAAGAGAAGTTTAGACTAAACTGGAGTATTTCCTCCCGGATAACCTGAGGGGAAACGGAAGAAAAGAAGAGAAAACAAAACACGTCAGTCAAAGTTGGTGAGTCTAGTGACTTTTAGCACGTAAACAAGTAAAAGTAACCTGACAAGAGTAAACTGGATGCAAGGTATAGCCATGACATAAGATAAAGCAAAGACAAACATGATAAACATAAGGTAAGATAAGGACAGAGCTTAGAGTGCTTCAACTCTCTCTCTCTACGTTACTGCTTCTCTGATTTTCTATTATTTTTCTCTACACCACCCAAACTAGTATACCGATTGTCTTATAGACAAGATGATCCCAATTCCGCAAATGGTAGTCCCCAGGCATCTAGTGAGAGGTTTCCACCCCATATAATCACAGGTAGCCTACTTGCCCCTAAAGAAACTAGATGTACTCGCACTACCTCTAATCGATCAGCTCCCTACTTGTAGATACATGTGCTGGCTCCACTATAAAGTGTATCACTCCCTACATGGCAACCCTGATACAACTAAGAAAATGGCACAGCTTATATCTACTGATGCCCAGTGTCTAAATCTTCCACTCTGAAATACGTGCACGCCTGTGATCCCGTCGGAGCCTGCACTACAGCGCCCTCGCCTCTATTAACTGCTTATATTCAGCCCAGTAATCGTGCTCTAACCCTGCCTAGCTCAGGGTGCCTGTTGATACCTAATGGGTTACTGCTGAAATGGGTCCTCGCTACTAGGTTTTTCATAGGGTTCGCTAGTATCATTTCCCAACCCACTCTTAGGTAAATGTTGTCTATCCACCCAGACTTAACTCCACCCACTAATCATTATGTTATATTGGTTAAGTGTTATCTCTCTGCCCAGACTTAACCCCATCCACTTTTCATGTTTACGCATTACATAGTGTTCATCTTGATCCGCATTAATTATTTATTAATGTACAGATCTCTCACATTAAGTCAAATGCTTGTGGCTGCTGGATATGCTGGGCGGTTCCGTGAAGACTTCTACCAAAAGCCAGACTTAACCTCGTGTCTAAGCATCACATAATTATGTCTTCAACCTCTCACATTAGACTTTTTGCTTGTGGTTGTTAGTTAGGACCCGGCGGTTCCGAGCAGACTTCTACCACAAGCTCATTCTAACCTCGGGTTTTGGCATCTTCTTCTTTAGCCAATTAATTTTTTAATAGTTCACGCCCAATTTACAATTTCATGTTACAATATGGAAATTACCCAAAAAATCTTGTTATGCGTTATGCCTATAATCCCCAAATAGTAATTTCACCCAAATTTCTTAATTTCACGTTATGCCCAAAGTTCAATATAAATTATACCAAATTTTAACCCAAATAGGTTATGCCAAGATCAACTCAAAATAGATTATTCCAAAATCAACTCAAAATAGATTATGCCCCAATTTCCCCAATTCCCCTTATTCCATTCGCATGTACATCTCATCGTGATTCAGCCTAGGCTCGAAGTTAGCCTAGGTTAAAAATAAAAAGGAGAAGGACGAAGGAAAGAAAACAATAAGAATATGCATAAAATGATAGATCTGATAACAATGAAAACATGGGTATACAAGAATCATGAATCTGATGTATAGGCATAAATAGATCTGATAGGATTCGAATTATAATTAAGCATAGACTTAGATCCATTTTAAAACTTGTCAAAATTACAGATTAGTTGTCTAAATCTAAAAATAACTAAACTCATAGAGATCGGATTTTTAGAGAAAAGAACTAGGCTTTGTTGTTGCAGATCTAATCTTTGAAAACTCCTATTCTGATTTGTCTTGGTGGAGAATACAGTTTATTTTAATTTATTTTAGAGCAGCATGGTGTCGCCATAGTTTGGTATGGAGAAAACAATGAGTCTAGGGTACTTTATATAGCATAGGAGTCAATGAACAAAGCCAAGAATTAGTCCAAAAACGAAATAATGCATTCTGCCCAGATCCGAAAGAGGAGGTCGACACCCCTCTAGGGGGGTCAACACCCATGTTGACACCCCTCTAGGGGGGTCGACACCCATGTTGACACCCCTTAGGGGAGGTTGACATCCTCTGAGCGGGAATTTTCCAGCTTCTCGTTCCTGGTTGGTTTTGAATGATTTTGAATTCTAATTTGTTTTTTAATTATTATTTAATTAATTCTGGTAATTCTTGAATTCTTCTAAGCTTCATAACTTCTACATACTATATCCGTTTTACGCAAACTCAGACTCTATACCAAGCAGAATTCTGAGACGAATGCAATGGCGCTGCCCGTTTAACTTAATTCCCTCTTTAAAAATTAAGTATTGTTTAATTTGTCATTTTAATGTTTTTAGAAAATACGGGGTGCTACATTCTCCCCCACTTAAAGGATTTTGTCCCTGAAATCTCCAAGTTGAGAAGAATATATCCTAACATCCATCATCCATCTACTCATCCATCATCCACAAGCATCCATTATCATTAAAAGATTTCTAATGTTATATGAACATATGCAAGAGTGTTTGTATATGTCCAATACTAATGCCAAAGATCAGGCGATAAACTGATTCAGTTGACCTCCTTAATGCGAATTATGTTAGTGCCATGACTCCAACATGTATGCAATTAATCCTAATATACTTTATAATTTCATATGTGTGTACAATCATTCATCCAAATGCAGCATTCAAGTGATAACACATCCAATTACATCCATAGACTAATATATGCACACATATCCATATGCAGTATGAAAGTGACTGAGCCGATCTTAGTGCCTAAAGTGTGTGTATATGCATCCACGAGAAAACACTTGCAAACACTTACATCCACTTGCAACCATAAATCATAACATGTCTCAAACACATGTTTACATCCATTGGCTTGTACCTAAGGATCGAAGATATGACCGAGAGGATGTACTTAAAAGATAGAAACATGTATAAACAAAAACTTTCAAAAAAAGAAGTTAAGGATGTACCCTCGAAAAGAAAAGGGTATGATGCGTGTATCTTATCTTCAGTCTCCCAAATCACAAATTCTTGAGCTTCACTCCAATGAACCTTAACCAACTTGACTTCACGGTTACGTAGCTTCATAACCTCACTTTCCAAAATACGGGTTAGAACCCGTCTCACTATAGCCTCTCGTTCCACTTCTACATCTTCGAGTATGCTCGGCTCTACACTTCCGCGATCTCGTGTAAACACTTTCGTAGATGAGAAACATGAAAAACATCATGAAATCCCGCTAAATTTTCAGGTAACCTTATCCTATACGCCATCTTCCCAATCATCTCTATAATAGGAAACGGCCCTACGAACCTTGGTGCCAATTTCCCTACAGGTCCAAAGCGAACTACATTTTTCAAAGGTGATACTTTAAGGAAAACCATGTCTCCGACTTTAAACTCAAGATCGGTTCTTCTCTTATCTGCGTAGGAATTCTGTCTATCCTGAGCTGTCTTCGTACGTCTTCAGATCAAATCTACCTTCTCTGAGGTCTCCCTAATCATATCGGGTCCAAGCACAAGCTTATCCGTAGACTCCCACCAACAAGTTGGTGATCGACATGGTCGTCCATATAAAGCCTCAAAAGGTGTCATGCCAATGCTGGCTTGATAGTATTTGTTGTAGGCAAACTCAACCAAAGGAAGATGCTCTTCCCATATCCCTCCAAAATCTAGAATACAGAGCCTTAAAAGGTCTTCAAGAAGTCTGTTTTCCCTTTCTGTCTGCCCATTTATCTGAGGGTGATAAGCAGTACTCAAACATAACCGTGTACCCACCGCTTCTCGTAAGCTTTTCCAAAACTCACTAGTGAAGATGGGATCTCGATCACTTACTATGCTAGAGGGTATCCCATGTAGTCAAACTATCTCTTTAAGATAAATGGATGCCAACCATGATGCAGTCATCTTACTCTTAACAGGAATGAAGTGAGCGTTTTTAGTGAGCCTATCAACTATTACCCAAATACTGGTATTGCCTTTTCTTGATCTAGGCAACCCATCTATAAAGTCCATCGAAACGCTTTCCCATTTCCATTGTGGAACCTTTAAAGGATGAAGCAAACCACCAGGCTTCATTTGCTCAGCCTTGACTTGCTGGCAAACTAAACACTTAGATATGAACTCGGCTACATCCTTCTTCATTCCAGCCCAAAAGAAATCCCTTTTTATATCCTTATACATTTTATCTCCACCAGGATGTATGGTCATCTTAGAATGGTGTGCTTCTTCAAGGACTGTCTTCACTAGATCTCTTACTCGTGGGACACAGAGCCTTCCGTCACATTGCAACCATCCTCTATCATCTATGGAGTATCTACTAAGGTGACTAGAAGTCTCCCCTCTACTCAGCTTATCCATCATGTGAAGAATCTGAGGGTCCTCTCGTTGCGTCGTCCCTATATGATCCAAAAGTGTAGGCCGTACTTCCAGTGATGCCAACAAACCAGGTACAAACTCGACAGAGGGTCTAAAATCAAAGGTTGCTATGTACTCCAAACTTTGCCTCTCTACAAAAAGAGGACTTAAGGTCAGCCTTTTTCCACATAAGGCATCTGCTACCACATTACCCTTGCCAGGGGTATAAGCATTCTCAAAGTCGTATGAGGCAAGAAATTTCATCCACCTTTGTTGCCTCAAATTCAAATCCGAACAAGTATTTCAAAGACTTATGATCGGTATACAGCTCAAACTTTTCTCCTAGCAAATAATGACGCCATGACTTAAGCGCAAACACTATGGCAGCTAATTCCAAGGCGTGAGTAGGATAGTTTTTCTCATGCACTTTCAACTATCTTCCACCGTAGCAAACTACCTTCCCTTCTTGCATCAAAACAGCGCCTAATCCCCTCTCGCATGCATCCGTGTACACTGTAAACATCTTGTTCCCATCAGGCAACGTCAAAACTGGGGCTGTTGTCAAAGCCCTCTTCAGTCGCTGAAAAGCAACATCACAATCCAAATCCCAAGCAAAGGTTAGATTCTTCTTTTTTAGTCTGGTAAGTGGGGCTGATATCTTCGGAAAGTCCTTAATGAACTTTCTATAATAGCCCGCTAATCCAAGAAAACTTCTTACATCCGTTGCGTTCCTTGGGACCTTCCAATACTGCACCGCAACCACTTCTGCGGGGTCTACAACTATCCATTCTTTGGACACCACATGACCTAGAAACCTTACTTCTTTCCTCCAAAAGTGACATTTGGAGAACTTCGCCTTAAGATGATGTGCGTGAATGGTATCCAAGACTTCCCTTAAATGTAAGGCATGCTCTTCCTTGCTCTTCCAAAAAATCAAGATGTCATCCACAAAGACTACAACGAACTTATTTAAAAACTCCTGAAACACCCAACTCATCAAATCTACAAAATAGGCGGATGCATTCATCAAACCAAAAGGCATGACGGGCCACTCAAAGAAACCATCTGGAGTCCTAAAAGCAATCTTATCTATACTGTCTTCAGCTACTCTTAGTTGATGAAACCCTGTGGCCAAATCTAACTGGAAGAAAACATATGCACCTACAAGCTGGTCAAACAGATCATCTATCCTCGGAATTAGGTGCCTATTCTTCTTAGTCAGCTTGTTTAACTCCCTATAATCCACATTCAAGTGAAACAAACCATCCGCCTTAGTTGCGAACACCACTGGAGCACCCCATTTAGAAATGCTTTGTCTTATAAACCCTTTCTCAAATAGCTCCCATACTTTTTTACTAAGCTCCTTCTTTTCTCTTGGAACCATGTGCTGTATAGGTAATGCAACTGGCTTTGCATTATCAACCAAGTATATGCGGGAATCTATCTCGCGTTTAGGGGGCAAACCCTTAACCTCATCAAAAACTTTTGCATTCTCACGGACTACTCGAACAGATCGCAAATCATCGATAGATGTATCAAGAGATTCTAGGTAGCTAAGCATAACAAAACCATTAGGGTCACACGAGATCTTGAGGGTATTACCAAGGTAAGTAAAAAGTCTAACTACCCTCCTTTCACAATCAAGGATGGCACCATTCCTGGCTAGCCAATCCATCCCTAGAATCAACCCATAGCCCATGAAAACAAGCACATAGGCATTGCACCCAATCGAAACGCCCAATATAACTATCCCCAAATCCTTACAAACCAAAGATAAATGAGCCAAACCCCCAGTAGGTTTTGAGACAACAATAGGATCCTCAACCATACTAGTACTAAGGTGAAGAGACTCAACAACAGAAGAAGATATAAATGAACGTGAAGAGCCAGAATCAAAAAGAGTTCTAACAGGATGATCAAAAAGGAAAACTAAACTTTCAATAGAAACTTTTTGTAACAACCCGCATTTTACGCATCGGGGGATCGTAGAATATTTATTTCTTTCTTATATGAAGTCATATGGTCATGTGGCTTTGGGAAACGACCATTAGGGTCATTTCCCATGTTCATGATTTTTGCCAATTTTTAAATGACCGTTTTGCCCCTAGATGATCTTTTTTCGTCCATAACTTTTGGCTGGGAAGGAATTTTGTCCTGAAACCAACTCCATTGAATTCGGGCGATGGTTTACAATACCGTAGAGTGGTCACATTAGCCAAACGGACTCACCGTTTGGTGGATATGGCTGAAACAAGTTTCAAATAGTGAAAAACAGCTTAATTGGGCTTAACCGGGTGATTAACAGCTAGGCCCAAAGGAGAATTTCGGGATTAGGAGTTTAAAAGGGCTGTTAGGGTTTGGAAAATACCTTTTTCTAATTTTTCAGTCGTCACTATTCATTCCTCTTAACCTAGCCATGGCCTCCACTTTCTAAACCTCCTCAAAACACCTCTAAACCACTTTCTAATTGAAGATTAGGCTTAGCTACATGAAATTGAGGAGAGAAAGCACCATGGCAAAGTTAGAGCTACTGTGTTACATTGGGTACAGCGCCAAACAGAGATTTATTTCAGTTTTGAGGTTTTATTTGTGGCCAAGGTGAGTGATTTGCATAGTTCCTCACTAATTATGGTTAATTAGGAGTGTTTAGTGATAATTAGCAAATTTATACATGTTAAAAATCTGGAAAAATATTGATAAAATTCGAAATAATGTTTTAGACCTCTATTAGAAATTTGGTTAAGTTTTGCTAATCATACCATTAGTTTTGCTTAAACAAGCTTAAGGGAAAATATGGGATTTTGGCTATTTTTGATCCGTTTAACCTTGACATATTGTTGTTTTGGTGTTTGCAGTCACTTCTATTTGTTGCTATGACTGTATGGTATACTTTGTGATTGTCTAAAATAGTTAGAGTGGTCGAAAACGCCGTCGAATGACGTATAAAAAATCGCTGGAAGCTGCAGGAAAGTACGCGAACCGGACCAGATCGGACCCGCTCCGAACCACATTGAAGAGGGAACCCGTTCCGAACCGCATTGAAGAGGGAACCCGTTCCGAACCGCATTGAAGAGGGAACCCGTTCCGAACCGCATTGAAGAGGGGACCCGTTCCGAACCGAATTCAAGAGGGAACCCGTTCCGAACCGCATTGAAGAGGGAGCCCGTTCCTAATCGCATTGAAGAGGGAACCCGAACCGAACCGCATTGATGAGTTGAACCCGAATCGAACCGCATGGAGGAGGTGAACCCAAACCATGGCGAAGGAGGGGAATAAACTGAACTAAACGGGGATCCTGGGCACCACAGACCAAACCAAAACCCGAGATGCAAAGGAAGTCCAAATAGGAAGTAGAACTCAGGATCCAGTTGGGAACCAACGAGTTATCTTCATGAGTTGGGCTTTGCAACGTGTGCTAAGGGGTTGTCGATGTCTGTAACTTTGAATCACTATGTGTAGGGAGTACGTGAACGGATTCAGGGCCACAGTGGCTTAGGTACGACTAAAGAGCTATAGACCAATGAAGTGGGGTCATTTGTAAAGGTTTGGTCATGACTCCATGTCGTAAGCTTGGTAGTAGCAGTAGTTGTTCAAGTCGAACTCCTTCACTACTTCGATGGGTCTAGTGATTGACAGTGGTGGACATCGTATGCTTTACGCACTGAGTGAGAGATGTGAGGATGATTGCTATGTTTGATTTGATTGCCATCACTATGACATGTACACCCCCACCGCCGTTATGTTTACACCATCTATTCAGTGGCACCTTAGAGTATTGTACGGTATGTAGTGCTAACTCTTTGGTTGCAGGTCCAGGTTCAGGTATGGTTTAGTATACATGTTGTTGTTCTGTTTAGCTGCTTATCACTCATACCAGACTTTTTGTCTGACCAGAGTTTTATGTCTCTTCTTATTACTCTGGGTGCTCTCACGAGCAGACTAGAGACAGGTTAGCTGGGTATGCACGAGTAGCTGATTCGGAGACGAGCAGGAGGCTTCCACGTATGATACATATAGATATTCTCCCTGTGTTGTTGAAGATCACTGCTTGGGCATTAGTAGTGCATCTTCTACTTTAACTTTCTTTTGTTTTAGAGACAGTAATTTGGAAAGTTGTAATAAGCTGTACTTAGACTTCCGCTACTCTGATGTTGATGTTGGTTTTATTTGTCAGCTTATGCACTGTCTCGCCTGTTTTATGTCAAGTACATTATTATTATATTTTGTTCCATGCGCTGTGAGACATTCTATAGGTTTCTCTGTTAGTTCCTTCATCTTGTTTCCTTTCTTTGGCGACCATTCCGTGCTAGTTGGGCATGTGTACAGCACACTATCGGAGGAAATGTCGACTGGTGCGGGGCGGGCCGTCACATTTGGTATCAGAGCTCTAGGTTGCGTAGTTAACCTAGCGAAGTCATCAGGGAGCGATAGTATACGTATATGAGAGCGCGTATTTGTGATTATTTTGGTTTTCAAAAGCTATATATATATATATATATATTATTAGTATAGCTAAGGATGAAGTCGCACTACACTGGCACCACTATGGAGATGGTTAATCGTTTTCTCTGTGCAGATTGAACGATGAGCCGATACTTAAGGGGTACCGGTAGAGGAGCCAATAATGGGAATGCTCCTGACATGAGGACGATGTTCACTGACCTCATGAGAGAGATGCTTAGAGATGTTCAGAGGGCAGCTCCCAATGCTGGTAATGGTGGTGGTCCAGTAGTGCAGGCGCCTAGGGCCGATTTCGCCAAGCTGAATAAGGATTATACTAGACTTGGTGGGAAGCCGTTCCACGGAACGGAGTCGGCCACAGATGTTCAGGATTAGTTGGATAGTTGTGATCGTATCTTCGACGACTTGGGTGTCGAGGATGCGATGAAGAGAAGGCTAGCGTCACGTCAGCTGCAAGGACGAGCAATGAATTGGTGGAATGCTATAAAGGCAGCTACTCCCGAGGATCAGATTACTTGGGACCAGTTTAAGGTTCGCTTTAGCGAGAAGTACATTCCAACTGCTCAGAAGTTGGAATTTTTAGCAAGTTCTTGGATCTTAAGCAGAATGGTAGGGCAGACTCATACTATATTGTTGAGTTCGACAACTTGTCGAATTATGGGTTATCCCTTGTCGATACTCCTGAGAAGAAGAATGAGAAGTTCATTACTGGGTTGGATGGATACTTGGAGGATACACTTATTAACCACATCGATGAAACGTTTGAATCAATTGTGGGGAAAGCATTAAGGTCAGAGAGTCTTTACCCTAAGCCAAAGTTTGAGGTAGCTATTGCATTGCAGAGGAGCCAAAGCCGCAAGCAGGCGATGGAGGCAAGAATAATTCCCAGAATAAGAGGAAACAAGACAAAACCATGGATGGTCAGAATAAGAAAAATAAGAAAGATGGCGAGTGCTTTAGCTGTGGTAGAATGGGCCACTATGCCAGAGATTGTCGGGAAAAGCCTGGGGAAAGGAAGTGCTTTAATTTCGGCCAAGCGGGACATCACAAGAATGAATGTCCACAACCTCCTAGGGAGAAGCAGATCGTGAAAGCATATGTTATCAACGTTGTTCCTTCTTTGTCGAATGCCCCAACTACGGTGTAGAAGGATAAAGGTGTCATTATTCGAGGTATGCTTTCTATTTAAGATGTTTTTGATCGAGTTTTGTTTGACAAACCTGAGTTAGTCGATAGACCTTTGGTAGTTACAAACCCGATAGGTGGTTTGACTAGCCTTTGTACGATTTGTTGTAATTTGGTCTTATCGAGTCATGGATGTATGTTTGTTGTGATTGCTTTATCTTGAGCTTTACTAGGTCTAGCTTGATTTTTGGGTGCCGATTGACCTCAAAGATATGGAGTGATAGTAGATTGTGAAGAGTCTTTGATGTCCATTATAATGGATGATGGACGAAAGGTGTATTGGATCGCCTAACTTATGATGAAGATGATAACGGGAGTTAGAGAAGTGAATGTACATTGGATGTACATCAGTTTGGTCAGGACTTGGCCATACGATCAACGATAGTCTCCAGCGATATTGGCAAGGATAGCCAGAGTTAGTTATGGATGCTTGAGTGTTTGGATGTTTTCAAGTATCACCTCACATGGATTGTCCGAATTCAGAGGAGATGTTCCTTAGGTGCTTGTCTGATATTGGTTTAGGCCTATGGGGCTTGTGCTTATGGAATGTCGAGTTCGATTAGGATGATTCACGTAAGTGATTAATAGTTATTGCGATTTTTCATTGGATGATATCTTGGTTTACTCGAGGAGTAATAAGCAGCTATGACCGGATAAGACTATTCAATGGTATGGACTGCCCGAGTTAGACTCGATAGGATTATGAGATAACTCGAGTGGGACTTGAGAAAGATGCAAAGTAATGGATTGTTTAGGACCTTATGTTGATGTTCTTTTTGAAGAAATAGGATGTATTCGTCGATCATGGAAGATGCAACAAAGATTAGGACGATTCAAGTTGGACTTGAACTCGTAAAAGAAAATGGGTGTTCGTTGATCTTGAAGATGCAACGAATAGGGAGACGACTCACGTTGGACTAGGGTCTGTAGGTAATGGATACTCAAGACTGGGTCTGAGTTTATGGGTAATAGATTGACTCGAGTTGGACTCGAGAAGGCTGCAACTAATTGGATTGGCTCGAGTTGGACTCGAGAGGGCAGCAAGATAATGGATAGACTTGGGTGGGACTCGAGTGTTTCAGGCAGACTAAAAGCAGGGGTATCTGGGGACGCCCACTTACCTTGGATCCGTTGGACGTGATCTAGTTATCCTTGGAGGATAAACGTACGTTGGACGTATGGTAGTCCATTTTGAGGTAGAGTTTCCATTAGTTATTGATGTTGGTTGGACCAGACATACGGGTATCGACGTATTCATGGCTTTAGCAGGTGATAGATAGGATTTGTTTGATGGATGCTATGGTTGTTGTGTTTGCTCCTACCTTTCTTCTCTTGAGTATCACCTGTAGGATCCTGTTAAATGGAAATAGTATAAGTTCGTTGATCATGGTGATATGATGGGCGTAAGATACTTTACGTTAGACTTGAAGTATGTTAGGCATTGTGGAGCGTCCGTTGACCTTGGAGATTCAGCGGATATAGGAGCTTCAAGTTGGACTTGGACTCGAAGGTAGAGTACCTAGATTCATTGGATGAGTCTAGTTCACCTTTAGAAGGTGAATGTACGTTGGACGTGCAGCACGAGTATAAGTGGAGTACCTAGGTTCATTGGATGGGTCTAGTTTGCCTCTAGGAGGTGAATGTACATTGGACGTGCAGTACGAATGTAGGAAGTACTCAAGTTGGACTTGAAAGGACATTTAGAATGTAGTTGAAAATTTGACGTATAGGGTTTGATTACCTAAGAAGATGACAGTAGACAAATGCCATAGTACCGGACTGGGTGCGATAACTGATACATTTGGATAGGAGACATGTCAGTTTAGAGGCTATTTTTCTGGAATGGAAGCAACTAGAGTATATCATGGGATATGACTTCAGACTTAAATGTGAATTGGATTCAGAAACGCTAATAAGCTTGACGATTAGATCGATTAAGAATAATGGATCGGTTCTAGTCAGAGGGACAAACCCAACCTATTGGAAATTACCTCTAGAGTCGAGATGGGAATCGATGGCGAGAGAACGACTGTACTTGGGAAGTAGAGAATGACATAAGAAAGTCATATCCAAAGCTCTTTGCCTGGTAAGATTTACTTTGCAATTTATTATTCCGCATGCTAGGATAGACTTGTTTTGCATGTTTGATTGTTGTTTTATGGCTGATAGGCATGCAGGACCTTTTGTGTGTTTTGTTTAGGGAATTTCGGGGGCGAAATTTCTTAAGGAGGGGAGAATGTAACAAGCCGCATTCTACGCATCAGGGGATCGTATAATATTTATTTCTTTCTTATATGAAGTCGTTTGGTCATGTGGCTTTGGGAAACGACTATTGGGGTCATTTCCCATGTTCATGATTTTTGCCGATTTTTAAATGACCATTTTGCCCCTAGTTGATCTTGTTTCGGCCATAACTTTTGACTGGAAAGGAATTTTGACCTGAAACCACTTCCATTGGATCCGGATGATGGTTTACAATTCCATAGAGTGGTCACATTAGCCAAACGGACTCACCGTTTGGGAGATATGGCTGAAACAAGTTTCAAATAGTGAAAAACAGCTTAATTGGGCTTAACCGGGTGATTAACAGCTAGGCCCAAAGGAGAATTTCGGGATTAGGAGTTTAAAAGGGCTGTTAGGGTTTGGAGAATACCTTTTTCTCATTTTTTAGCCGTCACTATTCATTCATTTTAACCAAGCCATGGCCTCCACTTTCTAAACCTCCTCAAAACACCTCTAAACCACTTTCTAATTGAAGATTAGGCTTAGCTACATCAAATTGAGGAGAGAAAGCACCAAGGCAAAGTTAGAGCTGCTGTGTTACATTGAGAACAACACCAAACATAGATATATTTCAGTTTTGAGGTTTTATTTGTGGCTAAGGTGAGTGATTTGCATAGTTCCACACTAATTATGGTTAATTAAGAGTAATTAGTGATAATAAGCGAATTTATACATGTTAAAAATCAGGAAAAATATTGATAAAATTCGAAATAATGTTTTAGACCTCTGTTAGAAATTGGTTTAATTTGGTTAAGTTTTGCTAATCATACCAATAGTTTTTCTTAAACATGCTTAAGGGAAAATATGAGATTTTGGCTATTTTTGATCCATTTAACCTTGTCATATTGTTGTTTTGGTGTTTGTGGTCACTTCTATTTGTTGCTATGACTGTATGGTATGCTTTGTGATTGTCTAAAATAGTTAGATTGGTCGAAAACACCGTCGGGTGGCGTATAAACAGTCGCTGGAAGCTGCATGAAAAGTGCAGGAAATACCCGAACCAGATTGGATCGGACCCGTTCCGAACCGCATTGAAGAGGGAACCCGTTCCGAACCACATTGAAGAGGAAACCCGTTCTGAACCGCATTGAAGAGGGAACCCTTTCCGAACCACATTGAAGAGGGAACCCGTTCCGAACCGCATTGAAGAGGGAACCCTTTCCGAACCACATTGAAGAGGGAACCCGTTCCGAACCGCATTGAAGAGGGAACCCGTTACGAACTGCATTGAAAAAGGAACCCGTTTCGAACTGCATTGAAGAGGGAACCCGTTCCGAATCGAATTGAAGAGGGAACCCGTTCCGAACCGCATTGTAGAGGGAGCCCGTTCCGAACCGCATTGAAGAGGGAACCCGAACCGAACCGCATTGAGGAGCTGAACCCGAACCGAACCGCATGAAGGAGGTGAACCCGAACCATGGCAAAGGAAGGAAAATAAGCTGAACTAAACGGGGAGCCTGAGCATCACAGACCGAACCAAAACACGAGATGCAAAGTAAGTCCAAATAGGAAGTAGAACTCAGGATCCAGTTGGGAACCAACGAGTTATCTTCATGAGTTGGGATTTGCTGCGGGACTTGTGCTAAGGGGTTGTCGATGTCTCTAACTTTGAATCACTATGTGTAGGGAGTACGTGAACGGATTCAGGGCCACAGTGGCTTAGGTACGACTAAAGAGCTATAGACCAATGAAGTGGGGTCATTTGTAAAGGTTTGGTCATGACTCCATGTGGTAAGCTTGGTAGTAGCAGTAGTTGTACAAGTCGAACTCCGTCACTACTTCGATGTGTCTAGTGATTGACAGTGGTGGACATCGTATGCTTTACGCACTGAGTGAGAGATGTGAGGATGATTGCTATGTTTGATTTGATTGCCATCACTATGACATGTACACCGCAATCCCCATTATCTTTACACCATCTGTTCAGTGGCACCTTAGAGTATTGTACGGTATGTAGTGCTAACTCTTTGGTTGTAGGTCCAGGTTCAGGTATGGTTTAGTATACCTGTTGTTGTTCTGTTTAGCTGCTTATCGCTCATACTAGACTTTTTGTCTTACCCAGAGTTTTATGTCTCGTCTTATTACTCTGGGTGCTCTCACGAGCAGACTAGAGACAGGTGAGCTGGGTATGCATGAGTAGCTGATTAGGAGGCAAGCAGGAGGCTTCCACGTATGATACATATAGATATTCTCCCTGTGTTGTTGAAGATCACTGCTTAGGCATTAGTAGTGCATCTTCTACTTTAACTTTCTTTTGTTTCAGAGACAGTAATTTGGAAAGTTGTAATAAGCTGTACTTACACTTCCGCTACTCTGATGTTGATGTTGGTTTTATTTGTCAGCTTATGCACTGTCTCGCCTGTTTTATGTCAAGTACATTATTATTATATTTTGTTCCATGCGCTGTGAGACGTTCTATAGGTTTCTTTGTTAGTTCCTTCATCTTGTTTCCTTTCTTTGGCGACCATTCCGTGCTAGTCGGGCATGTGTACAGCGCACTATCGGAGGAAATGTCGACTGGTGCGGGGCGGGCCGTCACATTTGGTATCAGAGCTCTAGGATGCGTAGTTAACCTAGGAAAGTCATCAGGGAGAGATAGTATACGTATATGAGAGCGCGTATTTGTGATTATTTTGGTTTTCAAAAGCTATTTAAATTATTAGTATAGCTAAGGATGAAGTCCCACTACACTGGCACCACTATGGAGATGGTTAATCGTTTTCTCTGTGCAGATTGAATGATGAGCCGATACGTAAGGGGTACCGGTAGAGGAGCCAATAATTGGAATGCTCCTGACATGAGGACGATCTTCACTGACCTCATGAGAGAGATGCTTAGAGATGTTCAGAGGGCAGCTCCCAATGTTGGTAATGTTGGTGGTCCGGTAGTGCAGGCGCCTAGGGCCGATTTCTCCAAGCTGAATAAGGATTATACTAGTCTTGGTGGGAAGCAGATCCACGGAACGGAGTCGGCCACGGATGTTCAAGATTGGTTGGATAGCTGTGATCGTATCTTCGACGACTTGGGTATCGAGGATGCGATGAAGAGAAAGCTAGCGTCACGTCAGCTGTAAGGACGAGCAATGAATTGGTGGAATGCTATAAAGGCAGCTACTTCCGAGGATCAGATTACTTGGGAGCAGTTTAAGGTTCGCTTTAGCGAGAAGTCCATTCCAGCTGCTCAGAAGTCGGAATTGTTTAGGAAGTTCTTGGAGCTTAAGCAGAATGGTAGGGCAGTCTCGGACTATATTGCTGAGTTCGACACCTTGTCGAAGTATGGGTTATCCCTTATCGATACTCCTGAGAAGAAGAATGAGAAGTTCATTACTGGGTTGGATGGATACTTGAGGGAAAAGCTTATTAATCACATCAATGAGACATTTGAATCGATTGTGGTGAAAGCATTAAGGTTAGAGAGTCTTTACCCTAAGCCAAAGACTAAGGTTGTTATTGCATCTGCAGAGGAACCAAAGCCACAAGCAGGCGGTGGGGGCCAGAATAATTCCCACAATAAGAGGAAACAAGACCAAACCATGGATGGTCAAAATAAGAAAAATAAGAAAGATGGCTAGTGCTTTAGCTATGGTAAGAAGGGTCACTATACCAGAGATTGTCGGGAAAAGCCTTGGGAAAGGAAGTGCTTTAATTGTGGCCAAGCGGGACATCACAAGAATGAAAGTCCACAACCTCCTAGGGAGAAGCAGATCGTGAAAGCATATGATATCAACACTGTTCCTTCTTCATCAAATGCCCCAACTGTGGCATAGAAGGAAAAAGGTGTCGTTATTCGAGATATGCTTTCTATTTAAGATGTTTTTGATCGAGTTTCGTTTGACAAACCTGAGTTAGTCGATAGACCTTTAGTAGTGACAAACCCGATAGGTGGTTTGACTAGCCTTTGTAGGATTTGTCGTAATTTAGTCTTGTCGAGTCATGGATGTATGTTTGTTGTGATTGCTTTATCTTGAGCTTTACTAGGTCTAGCTTGATTTTTGGGAGTCGATTGACCTCAAAGGTATAGAGTGATAGTAGATTGTGAAGAGTCTTTGATGACCATTATAATGGATGATGGAAGAAAGGTGGTATTGGATCGCCTACCTTATGATGAAGATGATAACGGGAGTTAGAGAAGCGAATGTACATTAGTTTGGTCAGGACATGGCCATGCGATCGACGATAGTCTCAAGCGAGATTGGCAAGGATAGCCAGAGTTAGTTATGGAAGCTTGAGTGTTTGGATGTTTTGCTAGTATCATCTCACATGGAGTGTCCGAATTCGGAGGAGATGTTCCTTAGGTGCTTGTCTGATATTAGTTTAGGCCTTTGGGGCTTATGCTTGGGGAATGTCGAGATCGATAAGGATGATTCGCGTAAGAGATTAATAGTTGTTGCGATTTTTCATTGGATGATATCTTGGTTTACTCGAGGAGTAATGGGCAGCTGTGACAGGATAAGACTATTCAATGGTATGGACTGCCCCGAGTTAGACTCGATAGGATTATGAGATGACTCGAGTGGGACTCGAGAAAGATGCAAAGTAATGGATTGTTTAGGACCTTATGTTGATGTTGTTTTTGAAGAAATAGGATGTATTCGTCAATCATGGAAGATGCAACGAAGATTAGGACGATTCAAGTTGGACTTGAACTCGTAAAAGAAAATGGGTGTTCGTTGATCTTGGAGATGCAGCGAATAGGGAGACGACTCACGTTGAACTAGGGTCTGTAGGTAATGGATACTCAAGACTGGGTCTGAATTTATGGGTAATAGATTAACTCGAGTTGGACTCGAGAAGGCTGCAAGGAATTGGATTGGCTCAAGTTGGACTTGAGAGGGCAGCAAGATAATGGATAGACTTGGGTGGGAATCGAGTGTTTCAGGCGGACTAAAAGCAGGGGTAGCTGGGGACGCCCACTTACCTTGGATCCGTTGGACGTGATCTAGTTATCCTTGGAGGATAAACGTACGTTGGACATACAGTAGTCTGTTTGGAGGCAGAGTTTCCATTAGTTATTGATGTTGGTTGGACCAGACATACAGGTATTGACGTATTCATGGCTTTAGCAGGTGATAGATAGGATTTGTTTGATGGATGCTATGGTTGTGTTGTTTGCTCCTACCTTTCTTCTCTTGAGTATCACCTGTAGGATCCTGTTAAATGGAAATAGTATAAGTTCATTGATCATGGTGATATGACGGGCGTAAGATACTTTACGTTAGACTTGAAGTATGTTGCGCATTGTGGAGCGTCCATTGACCTTGGAGATTCAGCGGATATAGGAGCTTCAAGTTGGACTTGGACTCGAAGGTAGAGTACCTAGATTCATTGGATGAGTCTAGTTCACCTTTAGAAGGTGAATGTACATTGGACGTGCAGTACGAGTATAAGTGGAGTACCAAGGTTCATTGGACGGGTCTAGTTTTCCTCTAGGAGGTGAATGTACATTAGACGTGCAGTACGAATGTAGGAAGGACTCAATTTGGACCTGAAAGGACATTTGGAATGTAGTTGAAAATTTGACGTATAGGGTTGGATTACCTAAGAAGATGACAGTAGACAAATGCCATAGTGCCGGACTGGGTGCGATAGCTGATACATTTGGGTAGGAGACATGCCAGTTTAGAGGCTATTTTCTGGAATGGAAGCAACTAGAGTATATCATGGGATATGACTTTAGACTTAAATCTGAATTGGATTCATAAACGCTAATAAGCTTGACGATTAGATCGATCTAGATTAAGTGGATCGGTTCCAGTCAGAGGGACAAACCCAACCTATTGGAAATTACCTCTAGGGTAGAGATGGGAATCGATGGCGAGAGAACGACTGCACTTAGGAAGTAGATAATGACATAAGAAAGTCGTATCCAAAGCTCTTTGCCTGGTAAGATTTACTTTGCAATTTAGTTATTCCGCATGCTAGGATTGACTTGTTTTGCATGTTTGATTGTTGTTTTATGGCTGATAGGCATGCGGGACCCTTTGTGTGTTTTGTTTAGGGAATTTCGGGGGAGAAATTTCTTAAGGAGGGGAGAATGTAACAAGCCGCAATATATGCATCGGGGGATCGTAGAATATTTATTTCTTTCTTATATGAAGTCGTTTGGTCATGTGGCTTTGGGAAACGACCATTGGGGTCATTTCCCTTATTCATGATTTTTGCCGATTTTTAAATGACCGTTTTGCCTCTAGCTGATCTTGTTTTGGCCATAACTTTTGACTGGAAAGGAATTTTGACCTGAAATCATTTCCATTGTATCCGGATGATGGTTTACAATTACGTAGAGTGGTCACATTAGCCAAACGGACTCACCGTTTGGGAGATATGGCTGAAACAAGTTTCAGACAGTGAAAAACAGCTTAATTGGGCTTAACCGGGTTATTAACAGCTAGGCCCAAAGGGGATTTTCGGGATTAGGAGTTTAAAAGGGATGTTAGGGTTTGGAGAATACATTTTTCTCATTTTTTAGCCGTCACTATTCATTCCTCTTAACCTAGCCATGGCCTCCACTTTCTAAACCTCCACAAAACACCTCTAAACCACTTTCTAATTGAAGATTAGGCTTAGCTGCATCAAATTGAGGAGAGAAAGCACCAAGTCAAAGTTAGAGCTGCTGTGTTACATTGGGAACAGCACCAAACAGAGATTTATTTCAGTTTTGAGGTTTTATTTGTGGCTAAGGTGAGTGATTTGCATAGTTCCTCACTAATTATTGTTAATTAAGAGTAATTAGTGATAATTAGTGAATTTATACATGTTAAAAATCTGGAAAAATATTGATAAAATTCGAAATAATGTTTTAGACCTATGTTAGAAATTTGGTTTAATTTGGTTAAGTTTTGCTAATCATACCATTAGTTTTGCTTAAACATGCTTAAGGAAAAATATGGGATTTTGGCTATTTTTGATCCGTTTAACCTTGTC
Source organism: Allium sativum (assembly GCA_030737875.1). Taxonomy (NCBI): domain Eukaryota; kingdom Viridiplantae; phylum Streptophyta; class Magnoliopsida; order Asparagales; family Amaryllidaceae; genus Allium; species Allium sativum. The sequence goes on from CM060921.1 coordinate 559,308,424, forward strand.
ATATTGTTGTTTTGGTGTTTGTGGTCACTTCTATTTGTTGATATGACTGTATGGTATGCTTTATGATTGTCTAAAATAGTTAGAGTGGTCGAAAACGCCATCGAGTGGCGTATAAACAGTCGTTGGAAGATGCAGGAAAAGTGCAGGAAAGTACCCGAACCTGACCGGATCGGACCCGTTCCGAACCGCATTGAAGAGGGAACCCATTCTGAACGGATTGAAGAGGGAACCCGTTGCAAACTGCATTGAAGAGGGAACCCGTTCCGAACCGCATTGAAGAGGGAACCTGTTCCGAACCGCATTCGCATTGAAGAGGGAACCCGTTCCGAACCGCATTGAAGAGGGAGCCCGTTCCGAACTGCATTGAAGAGGGAACCCGAACCGCATTGAGGAGCTGAACCCGAACCGAACCGCATGGAGGAGGTGAACCCGAACCACGACGAAGGAGGGGAAATAAGCTGAACTAAACGGGGAGTCTGAGCACCACAGACCGAACCAAAACCCAAGATGCAAAGGAAGTCCAAATAGGAAGTAGAACTCAAGATCCAGTTGGGAACCAAGGAGTTATCTTCATGAGTTGGGCTTTGCCGCGGGACGTGTGCTAAGGGGTTGTCGATGTCTGTAACTTTGAGTCACTTTGTGTAGGGAGTACGTGAACGAATTCAGGGCCACAGTGGCTTAGGTACGACTAAAGAGCTATAGACCAATGAAGTGGGGTCATTTGTAAAGGTTTGGTCATGACTCCATGTGGTAAGCTTGGTAGTAGTAGTAGTTGTACAAGTCGAACTCCGTCACTACTTCGATGGGTCTAGTGATTGACAGTGGTGCACATCATATGCTATACGCACTGAGCGAGAGATGTGAGGATGATTGCTATGTTTGATTTGATTGCCATCACTATGAAATGTACACCCACACCCCCGTTATCTTTACACCATCTGTTCAGTGGCACCTTAGAATATTGTACGGTATGTAGTGCTAACTCTTTGGTTGCAGGTCCAGGTATGGTTTAGTATACTTGTTGTTGTTTTGTTTAGCTGCTTATCGCTCATACCAGACTTTTTGTCTGCCCAGAGTTTTATGTCCCTTCTTATTACTCTGGGTGCTCTCACGAGCAGACTAGAGACAGGTTAGCTGGGTGTGCACGAGTAGCTGATTCAGAGACGAGCAGGAGGCTTCCACGTACGATACATATAGATATTCTCTCTGGGTTGTTGAAGATCACTGCTTGGGCATTAGTAGTGCATCTTCTACTTTAACTTTCTTTTGTTTTAAAGACAGTAATTTGGAAAGTTGTAATAAGCTATACTTAGACTTGCGCTACTCTGATGTTGATGTTGGTTTTATTAGTCAGCTTATGCATTGTCTCGCCTGTTTTATGTCAAGTACATTATTATTATATTTTGCTCCACGCGCTGTGAGACATTCTAGGTACAGATTAGTTATAACCAGGCATAAACTTAGATCCACTTTAAAACTTGTCAAAATTACAGATTAGTTATCTAAATCTAAAAATAACTAAACTCACAGAGATCAGATTTTTAGAGAAAAGAACTAGACTTTGTTGTTGCAGATCTAATCTTTGAAAACTCCTATTCTGATTTGTCTTGGTGGAGAAGAAAGTTTATTTTAATTTATTTTAGAGCAGCATGGTGTCGCCATAGTTTGGTGTGGAGGAAACAATGAGTCTAGGGTTCTTTATATGGCATATGAGTCAACGAACGAAGCCAAGAATTAGTCCTGAAACAAAATAATGCATTCTTCCCAGATCCAAAATAGGGGGTCGACACCCCTTAAGGGGGTCGACACCCATGTCGACACCACTTAGGGGCGGTCGATTCCCATTGAGCGGGAATATTCCCGCTCCCCATTCTTGATTGGTTTTGAAAGATTTTGAATTCTAATTTCGTTTTTTAATTATTATTTAATTAATTCTGATAATTCTTAAATTATTCTAAGCTTCATAACTTCTACATACTGTATCTGTTTTATGCAAACTCGAACTCTATCCCAAGCAGAATTCCGAGACGAACGTAATGGCGCAGCTCGTTTAAGTTAGTTCCCTCTTTAAAAATTAAATATTGTTTAATTTGTCATTTTAATGTTTTTAGAAAATACGGGATGTTACAATCTACTATCCTTGTTTGGTCCTGACCCTCGCCTCCCCTTTTGAGGCAACCGCTGAATCACCCTAGTGTTATCTCGTCACATGATTCAGACTGCTAAGCTACTTTTGCAGTCAAGGCCCACCCACCAAGTAGTTACGCGCAGACCCATCCTCTGTGAGTACTGTCCGAAACTACACCACCACAGAGGACTACCAGGAGCACCTTTAACGTCTCAGGAAGCTGCGTGCTTCCATTTCAGTCCTTCGGAGTCGTGTGCTCCCCTCGTGCCTTATGACACCGTGGTGATCTACCCCCTTGGGTTATTCACCCTCAAACATACGGACTGGTCCAAGCGCCTCAGTTTAATGCGTTATTAGACCCTACGTCTATTCGTCCAATTATGTGCTTGCTCTACCTCATCAGGATTCCATTTAACTTGGTTATTCAATCACATTGACCACTTATTCCAGTTACCAAGTTCCGCTTGCTTATTAATTTCATTTATTACTTAACCCATTAATAAGCCTACAACATGTTATTCTCTACCATCTCTTTGCGCTATTCATTGTCACTTCCCATGGTTACAATAACATGTTATACTTAATATGTAATTAAGTATATCTCCACTTACATGTTTCCCATTTAACATGTCACTTATTATTTATGATTAAATATAACTTATTTCATTTCATAAGTTCACCTCACTCTTTCTTATTTAATAATAATTTCTTCTTACATTATCACTGCAACTCATCGTTGTTTACATATTAACTTAATTCTCTTAACCAAGGTTTACTAATAAGTTTCCTTCTCTATTAATATAACTTAAGTTCTCCCTATCAGCAAGTTTCATATTCTCATTCTCACAAATGACTTAATTTACTATTAATAACAAATCATTTTATTACATAAGTTATTCTCTTTTCTTTGTCGTTCATTATAACCTAAGTTATAATTATTATTGTCCCTAGGACAAGCCTACCTATTATATAACCTTTTCAATGACGCAATTTAATTATAATAGGTTATTACCCTTCCCCGTTACACCTTTTACCGCTATAACTTTAATTCATTTCCAATAACCAACATTAGTGTCATTTACTTCTAAATTTCCATATAAACATATTCAAGTATATGTTTACGCGCTAGACCTCTCACATTAAATTAACAACTTATGGATGCTGGATTTGCCGGGCGGTTCCAAGAAGACTTCTACCATAAGTTGAACTCAACCTTGTGTCTAAGTGCATTATCTTTTTCAAGTTTCTGTGGGTTTCTTTTCATAAAAATTGGGCATATTCATTCTTCCAAATAATTCTATTTGACTAGTTATTCTTAATTTCATGTTATTCCCATTCCAATTTATAATAATGTCGCATGTTCTTCCTAACATGTGGTTAACTTTATTTTAAAGTTACATGAAATTATCAAATAGTACATCTATTCCAATTCTTTCCAATTGTTTATGTTCATTGCAATTTATGCCCCAAATTAAATTCTTAGATTTCAATCTGTATCATTTACCCAAAATCCCAATTAACATTATGCCCACAATCCCAAATATAAATTATGCCCAAATTACAGTCTTAGGTCCTCAAACCCTCCTTTTCATTATTCTCAAATATTATCAATTATCCCATTTTTTGTCGTGCATATATTTTCAACGAGATTGGCCTAGGCTCGAAGGTAGCCTAGACTTATAAAACAAAAAGGGAAAGAGAGAGAACATAAAAATCATACAATTGAGACTGCAATTATAACATGTTCATCAAATTAATCTGTACATTAACGGGGAATGTCGAACGATAAATACACCATTATTCAAAAGGTATATTTTAAATCCACTCACCTAAAATCTTTCCAAATCCTAAATATGATCCAGATCTAGCATTCCATAGTTCCCCTAATTGGATCTAGAACCTAAACAACCATGGATCTATAATTTTTAACCAAAAGAAATAGAAAATAAGAAGAAGAGAACCTAATAGATCAGATCCAAGAAATTACCTCACACGTAGCAAAAATCTAGATGCCTATATTGTAGAGCTAATCTCTTATCTTCAAACCTTGAATCAGAAGAAGCCTAAGATCTAATTTTATTTTTTGAATAGGTTTGGAGGAAGAAGAGAAATGGCAGAGCTTAGGCATCATCATAGAAATTGTGAGATTTAGGCTAGCTCTACAACCTTATTTATAGGTATCCAGAAATGAACGCGGTTAAGAAAGCAATCCACGTTCACTAAAAAAACGTTCATAAAGAAAAAGGTCCAGGTGCGCTGCACCCACTTGCAGGGGTCAACACCCCTGCCTGGGTGTCGACATAGGTGTCGACACCTATGTCGACCCCCTATGGTGGTGTCGATTCCCCCTATTATATATACATATATATATATATATATTTCTTTTCTTTTCTTCTTCTTTCTTTTCTTTTCTCTTGTTTGCGCATAATATTCAATGTTCATTCATAAGTAATTGTTATGCGTATACAAAGCTTCTATATGCGAACAACTTTTTATTTTGTTCCTAGTTTAACTTTCTGGAATCAATTAATTCCTACCTTCCCTCTTTTTAAATTTCTTTCCTATTAATCTCTTTTTTAAATTTATTTTTGATTAAACCGCTTTCATATTAAACCGCTTTCTAATTAATGCATTAATCTACCATCTTTAACGCATAAATTTTATTATCCTTCTTTCTTCATGCACTTAATTTATAGCGTTTCTTTTTATTTAAATGAAATGTTTCCCTTTATTGCTTTAATTTCCCAATTCATTCACTTGCACATACATTGCTTCACTTGCTCCTTCTTATTTACATTAATGCGTCCTTATTTTAAAATGTACATTCCCTTTATTCAATACTTTCCCCTTTCCTATTTAATATTCTCATGCAATTTCCATTGTATCACATTCGTTCTTCTTTTAAAATATTGCATGTAACTTTATTATTTTGCATGTATCTTTTTCTTTTATTTCTCTCTTATTATCAATGCATAATTTTTGTAAATCAATGCATGCAACAAGTTTACGCTACATGCATCTTATCCTTTCTTTTTTTAATGCATGCATTACGTTTATTAATTCATTTTTTTATTCATGTTCATGCATATACCTATATGCACATTTTTAATTGCATTAAAAATGCGAGGTGTTACAAAGAGTGCTCATTTCATTCCCGTTAAGAGTAAAAGGACGACATCATGGTTGGCATCAGTTTATCTTCGTGAGATAGTCCATCTACATGGAATACCTTCTAGTATCGTAACTGATCGTGATCCCTTATTCACTAGTGAGTTTTGGAAATGCTTGCAAGGGGCCATAGGAACACAGTTGTGTTTGAGCACTACTTATCACCCTCAGACCGACGGACAGACAGAAAGGGTCAATAGAGTTCTTGAGGATCTTTTAAGGCTGTATATCCTAGACTTTGGAGGGACATGGGAAGAGCATCTTCCATTGGTGGAGTCCACCAACAACAACAGTTATTAAGCTAGTATCAATATGGCACCCTTTGAGGCTTTATATGGACGACCCTGTAGATCACCGACTTGTTGGTGGGAATCTGCATACATGCTTCTACTTGGGCCTGAGATGATTTGGGAAACCTTAGAAAAGATAGATCTGATTCGAACATGTATAAAGACGGCTCAAGACAGGTAGAAGTCTTGCACAGACAAGAGAAGGACCGTTCTTGAGTTTGAGGTAGGAGACATGGTTTTCATTAAAGTTTCACCATTGAGGAATGTGGTTCGTTTTGGATCTGTAGGGAAATTGGAACCAAGATTTGTAGGGCTATTTCCCATAATAGAAAGGATTAGGTAGATAGCTTACAGAGTTAAGTTTCCGGAGAGACTGGATGGTTTTCATGATGTTTTCCACATCTCTCATTTACGGAAGTGCTTGCATGATACCACAGAAGTAGTTAAGCCGAGTATGCTTAAGGAGGTGTAAGTGGAACGGGAGGCGATAGTTAGACAGGTTCCTACCCGCATTCTTGGAATAGATGTTAAGAAATTGTGCAACCGAGAAGTCAAGTTGGTAAAAGTTCAATGGGGAGATGATCAAGGAGATGCAACTTGGGAGACGGAAGACAAGATGTGTGCGTCATACCCTTTTCTTTTTTAAGGTATATCTTTATCTTCTTTTTTCGAAAGTTTTTTTCTTCTTTTTCACGCTTGTTTCTATCATTGAGTATATCCTCTTGGTCATATCTTCGATCCTTAGGTAGAAGCCAATGGAACATGTGTTTGAAACATGTTATGTTTGATGGGTGCAAGTGTTTGATAGTGGTTGCTCGTGGATGCATATACACACACTAGGTACTAGATCGACTCAATCACTCTCATGTTGCATATGGATGTGTGTGCATATTTTTGTCTTTTATGGAATTGGATGTATCATCACATGGATGCTGCATTTGGATGGATGGTTGTGCGCACATGTAGTATTCACATGATATATATGGATTATTTGCATACATGTTGGATTCATGCCACTAACATATATTGCATCAAGGAAGTCAACTGAATCAGTGGACCGCCTGATCTTTCGCATTAGAATTAGGAACATATACACATACCTTTGCATATGTTCATATAAGCATTAGAAATATTCACGGACAAGGGATGCTGTGGTTAATGGATGAGTAGATGGATGTTGGATGTTAAGATATACATTCCTCTTAACTTAGAGATTTCGGGGACGAAATCCTTTAAGTAGGGGAGAATGTAACACCCCGTAATTTTAAAAAAATATTAAAATGATAAATTATAGAATACTTAATTAAATATGGGGAATTAAGTCAAACGGTCTATGCCATTGTGTTCGTCTCGGAATTCTTCTTAGGATAGACTACGAGTTTGCGTAAAATGAACATCATATGAAGAAGTTATTAAGCCTGGAAGTTTGTATATATATAAGAGAATTAAATATAAACAAATCAATTAAATTTAAAAATAAAACCGAAAACAACGCAGGAAAGGGGCGGGAATTCGGGCCGATAGGGGTCGACCCCGTGCCGTAGGGGTGTCGACCCATATGTCGACCCCATAAGAGGGGTGTCGACCTCTATGTCGGCATAGGTGTCGACCCCTCCACTGAATCTGGACCAGTGTGTGTCTTGGTTCGATGGTTGATGGCTATATAAAGGACCTTAATCCCAATGTTTTACTCACCTACAACCATGGCGACACCATGACGCTGCTCCAACTAAGGTTGATTTAGCCTATTCTTCTTCAACAACAAAAGTTAGACGTTTTCAAGGATCTGTGCTACATTAACACAATCAGTTCTCCATTCTTAGATCTAGTCTCTATGAGTTTATTGTTATTTTTAGATTTAAATAACTAATAAGTAATCCTGACATATTTATAAATTGGATCTAAGCCTATACCTGTTAGTAACTTGATTCAGTATTAATTGTACATCAGATCCATAGTTCTCATATGCCTAAATTCTACCATTATATGCCTATCTTGTTAGTATGATCTATTTTATCATCATATTCCTATTTTTTTTATTATGCCTATTCTTGTTCTCTTCCCTTCCTCTTTCCCTTTTTATTTTTATAAATCTAGGCTACCTTCGAGCCTAGGCCAAATATCGTAGAGATATATGTGCGAACGAGATTGGGAAACGTTTGGGAAATTTGGGGTATAACTTATGTTTGGGATTATTGGCATAACTTGTATTGGGATTTTAGGCAATTGTCATATACTGTACTCTAAGACTTTAATTGGGCATAAACTGTAAATGAACGATTAGCTAAGAATGAATATGCTTGGACCCAAGGTTAGATTTCACTTGTGGCAGAAGTCTGCCCGGAACCGCCCGGCATATCCAGCAACCGCAAGTAATTAATCTAATGTGGGAGGTCGAGGGCATAACTACATGATGCGTAGACACGAGATTAAGTCTAGCTTGTGGTAGAAGTCTGCCCAGAACCGCCCGGCATATCCAACGACCACAAGTAGTCGACTTAATGTGGGAGGTCTGTGCATTAATGAATATGAGTAAATAATTAATCCTTAATCAAGATGAACCCTGTGTGATGCACAAACATGATTCAATAAGTGGGAGGAGTTAAGTTAAGTTGACCAATATTACATGTTTCTTGAATAAGTGGGAGGGGTTAAGTTATTTTGAGTACGACGACAAACTTAACCTATACGTGGGGTTATGCAATAGCGAGAGGCGTACCCTGTGGAAATCCTAGTAGTGGTGATACAAGCCTAGGGGTGGATTGTATCATTTGTGTGTCGGATCCTTATCAAACGTAACCCATCTAGGTATCAAACAGGTGCCCCGAACTAGGTCAGGGTCTGGGCACGCTTACTGAGTTGATTGTAAGAGGTCAAAAGAGCGAGGGTGTGGGCAACGCAGGTTTCGACGGGGTCATGTGTGTGCATGTTTCCGGTTTGGTAGAGGAAGAATAAGATGTTGTGGCACCAGTAGATACAAGTTATGTAATCTAGCTGTATCAGGTTGCCCCTTTAGGGAGTGATACACCCTACTGTGGGGCCAGCACAGGTATCTACGAGGTAGGGAGCCGTTCGATTGGGGGGCAGTTTGGGTACATCCAGTCTTTTTTGTTATTGTATGGGGTGGAAACCTCTCGCTAGAAGTACACCTAAGGCTACCATCTGTTCATGAGGGGATCATCTTGTTATGTGATACTACTATTGGTGCAGAGAAATATAGAGAAAGAAAGATATTAGAGAAGCGCTTTTGATATCCTATCATGTTTATTTTATTTAACCTGCTATGATTACCTTATGACACTTTATCCATCTCATCCAGTTTATATGCCTGTCATGATGCTTTTACTTATTTGTATGCTAAAAGTCACTGGACTCACCAGACTTTATGTCTGACCCATTTTGTTTCCTCTTCTTTCTTCTGTTTCCCCCACCCCCAAGGTTATCAGGGTGGAAATACTCAAGCTTGATTCAAATTCTTCTTCCTTTATGCTTGGAGTTGCTTGATGTACTGCTTTATTCTGTATCTTCATTGCTATGGCTATATTTGGGGATTATGCTCTTTTATGTACTCTGATGATTTAATGCAAGACAAAAGTTTTATGTTGATGTAATAAGTTTTTGGTATTTCAGACTTGTTATGTAATTGGGTTTGGACCACGAAGCTTTTCTATTTAATAAAGTTTTTATTCTGCTATTGCTTTAATTATCTGTCTTGTGATATTTCTATTTCTGTTTACCTATAACGCTTCACGAAACTTAATGCATTCCCATAGTGAGTGACATTAACGGACGTGGGATCTCACATGATAAGATGCGTTGACATTTTGGATGGTAGAATTTGGATGCAAAATTGGTTGTTTCACACTTCTTTTCGTAGTCGTGTGAGGGTTATGAATGAAAAAGGGTTTTCAAATATTTGCATTTATATAGAATAGCTAGTATATTTAGGATGTTTTACATAATGTTTTCAAAAGTGTTTTAAAAATTCAACACGTACATATAGGATGATCCGATTTAGAATCATTGTGCATACATGTTTTATGGTTGAAATGCATTATTTACACTGTGCACATGCACACTTGGTTGTAAAGTGGATGTACACTAATTGGTTGTGTAAAATAGGATAAGTACATGTCAGAATTTCGGAGTGAAATTTCTTCTAAGAGGGAAGAATGTAACAACCTCGAATTTTGACATACAATAAATAAATTATTTAATTAGATTTTCTAAAAATGGTATTTCTGCAAACATTGTAATTTGACCATGAAACTTTCACCTTGCATTCATCATGGAATTATGGTCAACTTTCATGTTTGGAGTTCCATGAATGCAGTCCGTATGAAAAATTTACGGACAAAATACGAAAACAGACGGAAAATAATAAAAATAGAATATTTAATATATAGTAATTATTAATTGCCCTGCCACCTCACTGCTAGGTCTAACAAAGCAGATGACCGGAGCAGTCGACCGCTGGCTGCGACCGCTTGGTCAAGCCAGGAAGTGGCGGCTAAGGTTAAAAATATAAAATATATATATTAGCAGACAGATTTTTCTGAAATTAAATCTAACGGTTCAGGGACATTTCAACTCCTATAATAAAGGGTTAGGCCCCCATTCTTTTCCATATATTTCTGAGAGCAGCAGCGAAGCTCTACCATTTTCTTTTCTCCTCAAACAAATTCTAAAACAAAATATATTCATATACAGTCACAATCAAATATAAGAATTTTCAAAATAACTGTAGATCTGTAAAAATTTAGCAATTGTAGGCCTAAAAGACTATTCAGATTCATATTTGGACGGTTTCAGGTGTGTGAAAAGTCTGTATACATAGCTTATGAGAAGACCCAAATTTCCGGTTCCTTTTGAGCTGACCAAACAACACCAGTCCAACCCAAATGGTACAAGAAACCCAGATGATAATAGAAATAATTTAGAGGGTAAGATAAGAAAGAAATATTAGAATAGAAGGAGAAGAACCAACACAACAAAATCAGGGTCTCACATCGTAGCGGAACAAAATATAACACAGAAATAATCTTTATTGAGAGCTTGAAAATACTTACAATTATCAGAGTACAACTTACAGTCAACACGTCTGGACAGTTATAACAATATGTCCTCATATACAACACATAGCGAAAAAAATATAATATCATATGTCTTATTCCTTCCAGTTCGTCTCTTCACTGCATCTGATAACCTGAACCTGTACACTCGGTCTAACCCGAGCATTACAAACGCACGGATCAGTCTGGTGAACTAGAATGAATAAAACTCACTAAGTTTAAAGGTACCATCCAACTTGATTTTAAAGTTAAAAATATTTTCGAAAGAAAAGGACAATAATGAGACTAAATCCATACATAAATACAGATGGTTTTTACCTTACAATAGCAAAAAATATTTTTTGAAATCCATATTATTATGATATTAGTGATGTAATACAAGTAAATAAAATCCAGTAGAACGCTAGCATCTCACGCTCCACATACATAGTATACAATCAAAAACCGTGGGCGATTATTGGATATTGGATTACGACAATGACAAGGTATGGAACCACCTGCCGATAGTGTTTCTCTAGAGGGTAATACACTAGGTTCAACAAGAACATCTTGCAACCTGGCCCACACATGACCGACCACTCATTTCGCTTGAGTGTATCGAATGTATATCACTAATGGTTGGGATCAGCAACCGTTTCATGAAAAAGGGACAGCATCGAAATAGATTAAAGAAGGAAAAGGATTTACCTGGCCTACATAGCCATGTTGCCTGCCCGATATTTTTCATTTCCCGGTTGTGAGGCTTGAGGTTAGAATTTACCTTTAGAACATTTGACCACCATTTACTTTGAATGCCACATTGTCAGATCCGCCAAATCACTAATTAACATCCACAAAAATACTCTGGTCGTTAAGCTAAGAGAATGGTCATTCTCCACCACTAACAGAAATTCGTTTGTAAAAATCAACATACGTGGTTTTTAGGAAATACTCTATCATACTTTCATCCATATAAGTCATCCAGGAACAGGATGAACCGAAGGTACCCTCCTACCACATCCAATATAGGAATCACCCCATGAATCAGTAGCGAGTAGTCCTTGCAATCCGTAGATTCCAACAACGACAGAATTATAGATCTCTGGCCGCTAAACCAGAGATTTGGAGTAATCCTTCCTCTTATGAAGATCAACAGTCTTCAATGTTCCATCTTCAATCTTGATCTTCGCGTATTTGCGGGTCCGGAATGGTTTCCGAATATAAATTCAATCACGGTCTTTCCATACCAACAATCGTATTGGCCAGATTTGATAGTCGGTGATTTAACTATCAAAAAAATGATTATGTGAATAAAATGAGTTTATTAGTTCAGTACTCAGCATCATTTGGCCTTTTTAATTATAAATAGTTAACAAATAGTCAATTAAACTTCTAAGTTCTTCAATATATTTAAAACATAGTATTTAAATCTCATTTCAATATACTGATCATTTAAAAACCATTCCATCTTAATATTTAGAAAAATATTTAATAACGATATTCAATTTTCTACTACATTATTATTTCAAAACATTAGTTACAACATTATTTATGCATTTCTATACGCCAATAATCATTAGTCCCTTACCGTAAATAACTCCCCAAGTATCAACTCCGAAGACCGAAATCAACATCAGATCAATACCTAGATAATCACTCAACTTAACCAATCTCTAGTTAGGTTCTAAATCTTACTTTAACTCGTTATCAACTCATATTATCCCACCTTCGATCAATTCAACCATTTACCATTTGAAAATCTCATTTCAAATTCCATTGTTAAGTAATATTAAATTAAAACTTAACGTCTTATCCACACACTCCCTTTTATAAAAATCACTTATAAAACTCTGGCTTAATATGATTTTTTTTCAATCCTCTTCCCTTTCCTTAATTCAAACACTTATTTTAAGCTATTGTATAAATCTTAACCAAGGAATTTGATATGTAAAACTATTTAATAATACTTAAAAACTTATATAATAAGAAATAAACCTTAACTTCCTTTATTAAACTTTTATTCAATTATATCGATTTCAAAATTCATTTTCAGTTATAAAATATATTTTATAATTTCATTACCGTTGATTCACCTGACGGTAATTAACATTTATAAAACGATTTATTTTTAGGCTGACTGTTGCTAATTACTCAACCAATACCGTCTATTGGTTAAAACAAAACAAACATTGAATTTAGATTCAACAAATAATGATCAAATCAATCATCCAATCATATTGGTTAAACATGCCATATAATTGTAATATGGAAATAAACAATAAATTTGAGGAATCCAGTTGGATCCCTCCAGCCTGTTTTCCTTGCATCCAAATATGTTATTTCAACAATATCATTTATTTCAATAAACAGATATAATATTCAACCATTAACAATAACAACAATCAAAACATCCAGTTTCAATTTAATATGTTTATATTATTATAAATGTAACCAACGAGGTAAGTTACCTCATTTGGAAATAATCGTTAAAAATAACGATTAGTTTAAATTAAATTAAACGAACGTTTAATTTAATCAGTTCAGTCAACACATATAAATATATATTCAGCATCCATCAAACAATTAACAATCATAACACACAAACATTAAACCCGACTTATAAAATATAAGTGGGATAAAACAGAATGAGTTAAACTCACCTTGAATTTCTATTCGTTGTCAAAACGGTTTGTTCTACCGGCTTCCAGCCGCGTTCAACTCCGTCCACACTAGCTCCATTGTAATGATCTAGAATTTCAAAACCAATTTAAAATTTTAATTTAAGGTATTTTAATTTAAGGTATTTTAATGGATTTGGAATACTTAAAATGATTTATTTTAAATAATAACGACTTAAATTTATTTAAAATGATGTTAGAACTTATAAATTTATATTAATTATATTACGAGCCTAAAATGGCACGGTAGTTTGAAAATTTGACTTTAAACTTTGAATAAATATACAGGATTCAATATTAATCAGAATTGGATAAAACAAGAAACGATATGATCGAATTAATCATATCTTTCTAATGAATGTAAGAAATCGAGATTTCGAATTATAAATTTTAAGTTATGACAAAATAAAAATTTAGAATTAGCACTATGGAGTTTATATATAATTTCAATATTATATACGCCTTAAAAATGGCCATTTTGCAAATGACTTCCGAATTCGACGAAACAACTTTTGATGGATCCGGAATGTCAAATTATTGTTAGGTTTCAATTTTCATAATTTTTGAAACTAATATGTGAGCGTGGCAAATTTAAAGGCACATTCAATTTCAGTTGTAAATTTAATCGACTGAAAAAGGTCATTTTTCAAACAGACTCGGAATTCGTTGAAACCAGTTTCTATAGGAACGTATTGTCGAAACATAGCCAGATTCCCAAATTCGTAATTTTCGGAGTCAGTATGTGGCCCCAATAAATTATAATGTACGTTGAAATCAATATGTTAAATTAATTTATATTTTAAGTTTGATAAAAACTGTTCGAAACAACCGAATTGGCTTACGAAACATATTCCATTGTGTCCAGAATATGGGTAATCAGCTAGGGGCGACAGCTGTTGGATTTGATTTGGAGTTCGGATGAAAAATCTCATTTTTGGAAATTAAAATAATTTTATAATAAGTATCGACCAATAGAAATTTTCCAAAACCGTGTTTCTTTTTCCACCAATTAAAAATCCCGCAGAGTCTTCAAAAACTGAGCGGCGGATGAGTTCCGAAATTGCTCACCCAAAATCTCCAAATCCGCGCGATGAAATCAAAATCTTCCAACTGGAAAAAGATTCAAGACATTGAGCTCTGTTTGGCGAACCGTGGGAGACGGATTTGACTTAAAAACCGTCGTCGTTCGTGAGGCTTTCTCGAGCGGATGGGGGATCGAACTCGACATGGTTCCTGGCGATGGCAGGTGGTGGTCGGCGCTACAGTGTAGTGGGGTCAGATCGTGGTCCGGTGTGGTAGTTGGCATACGACGACGGTTTGTTGAAGGGGAACGATGGTTTCGGTAATCGGCCTGAACTGGAAGAGGAAAAATAAGGGTTTAAGTTTTTCAATTATTATTTAATTATATTTAAATTTTAACTAAAGTTCGTAAAGCCATATCTTTTACATACAAGCTCGGAAAATTCCAAACTCGGATCCACTGCGATCGTGGAGTCGAGACCTTCGAGTAAGCACCAAATTGGTCAAATTTGGAGCAAGTTAGAGGTCGATGAGACGACCTGAAATCTCCCTTTCTGGAAACCGTGGATTGAATTGAGAACACGAAAAATTAGAACACAAAACATAGGAACATTTCATTGTTATTACAACAATTTACGTCAGAGTACAAGAATATAACAGAGTATGAATAAATGTTATACATTAATCATAATAGAGTTTTAAAATACATAGCAGTGGAAAATAATAAATAACAAAAATGGTATAAATACACGGATACAAAGCTTCCCGATTATAGTTCCATATGTAGGTCAGGATCCTATGAAAATAAAGAACCTGTAAACCCAAAACTACTAGTTGCCCGTGCGAAAAATAAGGGCACCTAGAGTTTAGGTTAAAACAATAAACTCCGAGTCAGTCAAGGGACTAGTGTGAGAACTAAAACAGCTTTTAAATTTTTATTTTAAAGTTAAGTAAATCAAGGGACCACGCCATATAACATGGAACGAGTTTCCTCCCAAGAATACCAGTGCATAAAACAACAGCGTAATGCTAAAGGAAAAATGAAGCCATTATAAGACTTAGGTCCTATCACACAATGCAAACACTAACCAAAGGATAGAATTTTCCCTTATAATAGCCAAATATGCTTGGTACGCGAAATTCAGCTTTTATTATTAATATAAGTGAAGAAAACAACTTCAAATATAAATGTATCAATCATAAACGACATGAGCGTCCTATGCCACTATGTCGCCATATAAATTTACAACTAAAACCGAAAGTCACATATTGGAAATTGGATTCCGTCTTGAGCCATGGCTAGTGAAATACCCCACCTCCGTTAAGGTCACTCACAAGGGGAGTGCCTTAACTTCGGTGGAGCATTATAGGTAAAAGATACAGATAATTTACATGACAGACATATAAACCGCGGAATAGAAAACTAAATTTATTTCATAAGCATGTGGTTCAGTCAAAACATTACAACAACTATCTCAAACCAACTTCCAAATCAATACAACAAAACCTCTGTCTTCATTAAAACATAAAGAAGCATAAAACAATAATAAAGCAACATAAATCCCTATTAAGAGTGTAACCACAGCCATAGCCCAAGAAAAGAGAATCCAAGCAATACATCTACTCTCTTCAAGCTTGAAATGGTCCGAACTAAGCTGAAGTATTCCCTTCTTGCGGACCTAGGGGGGGAATGGAAGAAAAGAAGACAAAAGAAAATGGGTCAGACATAAGCCTGGTAAGTCCAGTGATTTTTCAGCATGTGAACAAGGAAAAGGGTCATGACATGAATAAACTGAAAATAGGACAATACCAGAATAACAAGATAACATAAGACAAGATAAGGCAGGATAAACTAAATATACCATCGCACCTATTTCTATTTTTCTGCACCTACTTAAACTTGTTTCAACTAGCACCATGTGTTCATGATAAAATGATCCTCTTTATCGATCAGCTTCTACTCTCATGCATTTATTACGTGTCTCATTCGACCCCGCTTGATTGTAGATACCTGTGCTGGTCCCACCATGGGGTGTATCAAATCCTATGGTGGCAACCCGACACAATTCAAGATGCACAGTGTATAAATACTGATGCCCAGTGCCTGCTTTTTTCACTCTGGAGTATGTGCACGCCCGTACTCCGTCGGAATCTACACTGACGCACCACCTGTCATTGTTTTGACCGCTTATAATCAGCCCAGTAATCGTGCCCCACCCTGCCTAGTTCAGGGTACTATGATACATCTATGTGGGTTACTGCTGAAATGGGTCCCCGTTACTAGGGTTTCCTAATCAACATGTTAAATTGTTTAAGTGTTCTCAAATTAACCTAACCTCACCCATCAGTTTAGTTAACATGTTGTATTGGTTAAATGTTGCCTTAATTAACTTAACCCTACCATCTTAGCCTACTTGTTCCTTAGCTTTAATTCATTCATTAAAGCACCAGCCTATCACATTAGATCTATATTGTTGCGGTCGCTTGATGTGTCGGTCGATTCCGGGCAGCCTAACACTGCAACTCAATCTAACCTCGGGTTTTTTTGGCTTAATGCGCTAACATCTCACATTAGATCCATATTATTACGGTCGCTGGATGTGCCGAGCGGTTTCGGGCAGTCTTACACCGTAACTCAATCTAACCTCGGGTTAGGCATATTCGTCTTTTACTTAATTTACATATTTACCCTTCATGTTTATATGTAAATTATCAACAATTGTTGTCATTCATGTCATGCCCCATTTACCCTCTAAATCATGTTCATAATTCCTAGGTATACAAATTATACTATTTCATGCTACTAATCATTTACATGATTATGAGCCAAACTATGCCAATAACATGAAATTTAATGTTTTCCCCCAACGTTACCCCCGTTATACGTTCTCATAATTCACATAGAACGTTAGGCTCGCAACTTAGCCTAACTCATAAAAAAAGCGAAAAGAAAGGAACATGTGATGTTCCAACAAGAATAAAATAATATGAAACCAACTAAACATGTGTCATATAAATTTGTCATAGAACAATATATAATTTTGAACTTGCATTTTAGATCCAATTAACATGTATCTTAAGCATATGAACAGGAATTTGCATAGAACTACACAAATTTAATTAGGCATGTAAAGGTGAACTTGCATTTGAGTTGGATCAAATTAACATAGATCTGAACATATAAGCATGTAGATCTAAACATATAGGCATATATGAGCATGACTTAGCCTATAAACTTGCATGTAACATAAAATGAAAGAATCACCAAATTTATATAATAGGTTCATCACTAAATTAATATACAACATGATAAATTGTATCAATCCCAATAGTCTCGTAGGCGTAGGTAATTTCAGAAAACATGAATCATAATATGATCATCTTACAACTAGGCACAGTTCTAGTTTCGCTTTATTACAAGTCATGACTTTTATTTGTTCAAATCTAAAGAATAACTGAACTTACAAACAAAAGGACAAATCTTGTTTTCCGGGATCTGATTTCTGAAACTGAAAAGCTATCCTTGGATGTAGACTACTGATTCTCTAGTTTTAATTTGATTTGTAGCTTTTCTAACTTGCTTTCTAGCTTTCTTTCTAGTTGGGTAAGAATGGTGGCTATGCTAGGTTGGCCATGGACAACATGACGGCTCCTTGGAATGAAATTGTGAGTTCTAGGGTTGGGGTTTGGGGTTGTTTATATAGAGGTTTAGATTAATGAGAGTCGTTAGATCAACCTAGGAATAATCAGAGCCATCCAAATCAAATAGAGCTATCCAGAAACTGCCACCTATGCCCTAGTGACTCAGCAATGACTCACAAATCGTCACTGTTCGGATCTGGCCGAGGGGGTCGACCCCTACAGGGGGGTTGACACCCCTCTTGGGGGGTCAACACCTATGTCGACACCCCGGGGGAAGTCGACCCATATGGGTGGGAATTTTCCCGCCCAGCTGATTCTCGGAATTTTTGAAATTCGAACTTCTTTTGTTTATTTGATTGTTTAATTCTGAATTAAACTTGAATTCTTCTGAACTCCATAACTTCTTTATACGGAGTCCGATTCACGCAAACTCGGACTCTATCTCAAGTAGAATTTCGAGAGAACGCAATGGCGTAACCTGTTTCCCTTAATTCCCAATTTTAAAATTAAGTATTCTTTAATTCGTTACTTTAATAATTATAGAAAATACAGGGTGTTATATTCTCCCCTCCTTAAAGGATTTCGTCCCTGAAATCTTCAAGTCAGGAAGAATGTATATCCAACCGTCCAATCGTCCATCTACTCAACCATCAAACACAGGCATCCATTGTCCTTAAAAAGACTTCTAATGCTTTCATGACTGTATGCATAATATGTGTATATGTCCTTATCTAATGCAAAATCAGGCTGTCTACTGATTCAGTTGACCTCCTTAGTGCGAAATATGCTAGTGTCATGAGTCCATTATGTATGCAATTATTCCTAATCTTACTTCTACATGAGTGCACGATCATTCATACAAATGCGACATCCATATGATAACACATCAAGTTTCAATTCATATACAAATACATTTATGCATATGCAATATGAAAGTGACTGAGCCGATCTAACACCTAATGTGTGTATATGCATCAACGAGCAACCACTAGCAACCACTTGCAACCATCAATCATAACATGTTTCGAATACATGTTTACATACACTGGTTTCTACCTAAGGATAAAGAATAGGACCGAGGAGATATACTTAAAATATAGATACAAGAATGCATAAACTTTTGGAGAAAGAGATCAAGGATGTACCCTCAAAAAGAAAAGGGTACGCTGCGCGTATCTTGTCCTCATTCTCCCAAGTCGCGTCTTCCTCAACGTCATTCCATTAAACTTTAACAAGCTTGACTTCACGATTGCGTAGCTTTTTGACTTCTGTACCCAAGATACGAGTTGGAACTCTTCTCACCATCGTTTCACACTCCACTTCTACTTCCTCTAGTATGCTCGGCTCCACAACTTCCGCAGACTCATGTAATCACTTTCATAGTTGAGAAACATGAAAAACATTATGAACTCCAGCCGGTCTTTCGGGCAGCTCTACTCTGTAGGCCATCATCCAAATCCTTTTAATGATAGGAAATGGCCCTACAAATCTTGGTGCCAACTTTCCTAAGGACCCAAAGCGAATGACATTCCTCAAACGAGATACTTTAAGGAAAACCTTATATCCAACCTCAAACTCAAGGTCGGTCCTTCTTTTACCTGCGTAGGACTTTTGTCTATCTTGTGTGGCCTTCATTCGTCTTCGTATCAAGTCCACTTTCTTTGAAGTTTCTCTAATCATGTCTGGCCCAAGTACGAGCTTGTCTGTACACTCCCACCAACAAGTTGGTGATCGGCATGGTCTTCCATATAAAGCTTTGAAGGGTGCCATGCCTATGGTAGCTTGGTAGCTATTGTTGCCGGCGAACTCCACCAAAGGAAGATGATCCTCCCATGTTCCTCCAAAGTCAAGAATGCACAGTCTCAGGAGTTCTTCCAGTACTCTGTTCACCCTTTCCGTCTAACCATCGGTTTGAGGGTGATAGGCAGTGCTTAAGCATAGCTATGTGCCCACAGCCTCTTGCAAACTCCTACAAAACTCGCTCGTAAAGATAGGATCTCGATCATCAATTATGCTAGAGGGTATCCCATGTAGTCGAACTATCTCTTTAAGATAAATGGAGGCCAACGATGAGGAAGTCCTTCTACTTTTAACTGGTATAAAGTGAGCGCTTTTAGTGAGCTTGTCCACTATTACCCAAATACTGGTATTGCCCCTTATTGACCTAGGCAACCCATTAATAAAGTCCATTGAAATGCTATCCCATTTTTACTGGGGGACCTCTAGAGGATGAAGTAGACCACTAGGCTTCTTTTGCTCCGCTTTGACTTGCTGGCATATCAGGCACTTAGAGATGAACTCAACTACATCCCTCTTCATGCCATTCCAAAAGAAAACCCTTTTTATGTCTTTATACATCTTGTCTCCACCTGGGTGTATGGTCAACTTAGAATGGTGTGCCTCTTTGAGAACTATCTTCACCAAATCCTTTGCTTGAGGGATGCATAGTCTTCCATGCCATCTCAACCAACCCTTATCATTGATGGAGTATCTATTGAGGTGACTAGAAGTCTCACCCCTAATTAGCTTATCCATCACATCAACTAGCTGAGGGTCTTCAAGTTGCACCGTTCCTATTGAGTCCAAAAGAGTAGGCCACACCTCTAGTGATGCTAACAATCCAGGTACAAATTCAGAGGAGGGTCTAAAGTCAAAGGTTGCTATGTAGTCCAAGCTTTGCCTTTCCACAAAGAGAGGACTTAAGGTCAGCTTCTTTCTACTCAAGGCGTCTGCTACCACATTGCCCTTGCCAGAGGTGTAAGAAATATCGAAATCGTATAAGGCAAGAAACTCCATCCATCTTTGTTGTCTTAAATTAAGATCTTTCTATGAGAAAAGGTACTTTAATGATTTATGGTCAGTAAAAAATTCAAACCTTTCTCCTAGTAGGTAATGACGTCATGACTTAAGAGAGAAAACAATGGCAGCTAGTTCTAAATCATGAGTTGGGTAGTTCTTCTCATGCACCTTCAACTGCCTTCCCTGATAACAAACAACCTTGCCTTCTTGCATCAAGACAGCACCCAATCCAGTACTGCATGCATCTGTGTATACTGTAAACATTTCGCCCCCGTCAGGCAATGTCAGAACTAGGGCTTCTATTAGAGCCCTCTTCAAACGTTGGAAAGCAACATCGCAATCCAAATCCCAAGCGAAAGTTAGGTTCTTCTTCGTCAACCTTATAAGTGGGGCTGATATTTTCACAAAGTTTTTAATGAACTTTCGGTAAATGCCCGCTAGCCCGAGAAAGCTTTGGACTTCGGTTTCATTCCGTGGAACCCTCCAATCTTGCACCGCAACTACTTTTGCAGGGTCCACAACTATCTCCTCTTTGGACATCACATGTCCAAGAAACCTTAATTCTTCTCTTTAGAAATGGCATTTGGAGAATTTGGCTTTTAGCTGATGTGCATGAAGAGTATCCATGACTTCCCTTAAATGCAGAGCATGCTCTTCCTCACTTTTTGAGAAGATCAAAATGTCGTCCACAAAGACCACCACAAACTTATTAAGGAACTTCCTGATAACCCTGCTCATCAAGTCAACGAAATAAGCGGGTGCGTTTATCAAGCCGAACGGCATGACAAGGCATTCGAAGAAACCATCCGGGGTCCTGAACGCGGTCTTATCAATGCTGTCTTCAGCCACTCTTAGCTGGTAAAACCCGATAGCCAGATCTAGTTGGGAGAAAACCGATGCACCTACAAGCTGATCAAACAAGTCGTCTATTCTTGGAAGTGGGTGCCTATTCTTCTTGGTCAGCTTATTTAGCTCCCTATAATCCATGCACAAGTGAAGTGAACCATACGCTTTGGTTGCGAACACTACTGGAGCACCCATTCAGAATGCCTTATGAACCCCTTTTCGAGTAGCTCTTTAACTTTCTTGCTGAGCTCCTTTCTCTCCCTTGGAGCCATGTGTCTAACATGTAGAGCAACGGGTTTTGCATTATCAACAAGGTATATGCGGAAGTCTATCTCCTGCTTCGGAGGTAAGCCCTTCATCTCTTCAAAGACATTCGAGTATTCACAGACTACACTAACAGACTGCAAGATTTCAACAGACGCATCAAGAAATTCTAGGTAGCTAAGCATAATAGAATTCATGGGATTACAAGAGATTTCGAGAGTGTTACCGAGGCGAGTCATAAGTCTAACCACTCTCTTTTCACAATCGAGGATGGCACCATTACCGGATAACCAATCCATGCCTAGAATCAACCCATAGCCCGTGAAGCCCAAAACATATGCATTACATCTAAACCTAACGCTTAGTATAGAAATTTCTAAATCCAATCAAATAATTGATAAATAAGCCGAACCCCCAATTGGATTTGAAAAAACCAAGGGATCCTCTACTATACTGGTGTCTAGGTGCAGAGATTTAACTAAAGCAGTAGATATAAAAGAGTGCGATGCGCCAGAATCAAAGAGAGTACGAACAGGATGATCAAAAAGATGAACTAAACTCTCAACAGAAATATTTCTACCTCGTTCTTGCGGAGGTGCTATGAGAGGGTGAACCTGCCCTCCAGAAGTAGATCCAGCCCTCTTCCCTTGCCCTTGCTTTCTTGGGCAGTCCTTAGCCATGTGTCATGTCTCGCCGCACTGAAAACAACCACCCATCTTCCTCTTCTTCTTTCTGCAGTCCTTAATCAGATGTCCAGATATGCCACAAAAATTACACTTCCTCTTGTCACGGGGTTTTTTGTTCTTCCCTCCCTTCTTGGAATCCGTCTTCTCATTCTACGATCCCTCCACTTTCTTATCTTGGGGTAGTTCCACCTTTGCTTGTTTCTTGCCATCCTTGTCTTCCTCCTGTAAGAGTGCCATGTCCACCAGTCTCTCATAAGTCGCACCCATAGGTATATGGGACATAGCTAGGCTGTGCAGTGACTCGTTCAACCCTTTAACAAAACAGAGAGCCTTCTTATGTGGAGTGTTTACTAAATCTAGTCCGAATCTAGCCAGCTGGTTGAATTGGTTGACGTATTCCTTGACCGACATGCTTCCTTGTTTGAGATTTAAGAACTTTTCCACCTGTAGGCTTCATTTAGCTTGTGAGAGGAACTTCATTTCAAAACTCATTTTGAAATCCACCCAAGTCTCAACTGGTCTCTCGGCATTGGTAACTTCCCACCAGAAGGAGGCTTCGTCCTTAAGCAACCATACCGCCAACTGTATCTTCTGCCTATTGTCCACTTCGAAGGTAACAAACAAATCCTCAGTTTCTTTGAGCCAGTTCCTTGCTTCCACGAATGATTCGGTTCCATTAAAGTTCTTTCCACCCATAGCTCGAAAGTCTCTACATATCTTTGAGAAAGCATTCGCACGCGGAGGAGGAGGAGGAACAACTGCAGCTGGGAAAGGAGGAACGTATGCTGGGCTTGCGTCTTTAGCCCTAGCCTCCAGGCACCTTCTGAACCAGCCAAATACGCCCTCTTGAAGGTTAAGATCCCCAGACATGCTGAATCGAAAAAGAAAAGATTCAAAACAAAGGATAGAAAGATAGTGCATATGGCTTTGGGGATTATGCCTTTTAAAATAAAAACAATGCTTTTTTTTTTAAAATGCTTCTTTAAACTTCTTTTTAAAAAATAGTTTTCAAATTTTTTATCTGATCTGGCAACCATCAACTCTGATACCAAGTGAAGCACCCCACCTCCGTTAAGGTCAATCACAAGGGGACTGCCTTAATTTCGGTGGAGCATTATAGGTAAAAGATACAGATAATTTACAAGACAGACATATAAACAGCAGAAAAGAAAACTAAATTTATTTCATTAGCACATGGTTCAGTCAAAACATTACAACAACTGTCTCAAACTAACTTCCAAATCATTACAACAAAACCTCTGTCTTGATTAAAACATAAAGAAGCATAAAACAATAATAAAGCAGCATAAATCCCCATTAAGAGTGTAACCACAGCCATATCCCAAAAAAAGAGAATCCAAGCAATACATCTACTCTCTTCAAGCTTGAAGTGGTTCGAACTAAGCTGAAGTATTCTCTCACTGCGAACCTGGGGGGGGGGGGGGGGGGGGGGAGAACGGAAGAAAAAAAGACAAAAGAAAACGGGTCAGACATAAGCCTGGAAAGTCCAGTGATTTTTCAGCATGTGAACAAGGAAAAGAGTCATGACATGAATAAACTGAAAATAGGATATTACCATAATAACAAGATAACATAAGACAAGAGAAGGCGGGATAAACTGAATATACCATCGCACCCATTTCTATTTCTCTGCACCTACTTATACTTATTTCAACTAGCACCATGTCTTCATGATAAAATGATCCCCTTTATCGATCGGCTTCTACTCGCATGCATTTGTTACGTGTGTCATTCGACCCCGCTTAATTGTAGATACCTGTGCTGGTCCCACCATGGGGTGTATCAAATATTATGGTGGCAACCCGACACAATTCAAGATGCACAACGTGTAACTACTGATGCCCAGTGCCTGCTTTTTCCACTCCAAGGTACGTGCACGCCTGTAACGACTCGGAATTTCGAACAGTTTATTTTAAATATTTAATATGGTTTTAAATATTGAGTTGATAATATAAATGAATTTTATATTGAGTTATCGATTTAATAATCGATTTCGATTTAATATCGAGTATATTGGATAATCGTAAACTTATCTAGTTTAATTTATATTTAAAACTAAATCAAAACAGTTTACATGATCAATACGAACTCCTGTTTAAATTAGAGTAATAATTATCGAAGAATTTAATGGTTTGAAATTTAATTTATATCAATTTAAATTAATATATGTTCCGGATGATCGAACTGGCCTTCGATACTTGTCCCACTTTGTTCAGAATAGTGTTATAACCCTAGGAATGTCATTTGTTGGGTTCAGAGAGGAGTTCAGAATCATGCGGTATTTTAATTAAAGGACACCGGTTCAAAAACAAATTAAAACTAAAATAAATATATAAAATTAAGTGGAATTCCTTCTGCCAACTAAACAACAACCGTGGCCTTCTCTCCTCTTCAAAAATCCATAGCCTCGTGTACAATAGATGGCCGCTCCCTACTTCAATATAAAATCGCTGTAACACCTCACATCCGTTAGTGTCATTCACAAAAAGAATGCACTAAGTTCTGTGGAGCATTTTTGGCTAAAAGATGCAGATAAATTACAAGACAAACAGAAATTAAACAGCGGAAAATAAAACTTTGCTTTATTGATAAAATAGTTTGTACAAAGATTTCTTTACAATATCAGAGTGTCATATGTCTTACAAAATAAAGAAGCATAAAAATACATTTATATTCCCCAAGTTTTAGCAAGAGCCAGCCATAACATCTGATAAGAAAATCCAAGCAAACTTCGACAAATCATCAAGCTAGGAAAGAGTGACAGTCCAACTTAACCTGAGCTATACTACTCCCTCCTCTACTACCTGGGGGGGAACGGAAGAAAAGAAGACGAAAGGAAAACAGAGTCAGACATAAAGCCTGAGTAAGTTCAGTAACTTCTAGCATGTGAACATGGAAAAACAAAACGACATGAATTAACTGAATACAAGATAACACCATGATGATAGGGTTGACAAGATTAGACAAGATTAACACAAGATATGCTTAAGCAAAGATAAACTGGATATGCTCTAATACTTTCGCCGCTTCGCTATTTCCTTGTTATACCGGTTCCTATATCTCTGCACCACCTAACTAGTGTCCCAACTAGTAACGATAACGTGATCCCAATCCCTGTATTTTCCATCACCTTCAGGCATCCATTTATTTATTTGTTACCAAGATTTAATCTAGGGTTTTCTATCAAGTGCTTTCTAGATTCCACTAGAGTTTACATTGTCTACTGAATGCTTCTCGGATTCAGGATTTATGCCACCTAGTTCAACTAGGAATTATGCTACCTGTCGAACGATGCCCCCAAGTCTAGGACACACTACCTAGAGCGGTATATGTTCCTATACTTCCCCACGCATGTATCGCGAATCGTTATCACTTGTCTAGATGCACATGTCCCATAATGTGCGGTCCGAGTCCTATGTCAGGGCAAATCTAGGAATACAGAACTCGGTCGGGAGCTTTTAGATATCCGTCGATGCATATGCAAAGGTCTGTTTTTATTTCAGTGGCTATGGTCCCACTTGACGCCTCCCTCAACTAATTAAAGGCACACCTTGAAAAATGAGAACTATGCGCCGGCCGCCGGTGCCCCACTATCCTATGGCCATCCTCACCCATAACTAGATAGCAAGTATATGGTCTTTTGGAGTTCTCCGCCTTTCCGCTTCACGTATCTCGATTGACTCAAGATGGATGGTAAACGACGAGTCGCTATCACAGGGCTACCGTTTACTCGCCGAATCACGCCGGTCCATCCTAGTCTTTAGGTTGCCATGTATTGCAACCAAGGCATACCCCTGGTTCTTCTACGCAGACCTTAACCTCTGTGGGCCCAGGCGGATCATCTGCAGCCTCACAGAGGGATACCAAGAGTACCCTCACATCCCCTCGAAGCCTCGGGCTTCGTAACCCAATTCGTTGGAGCCTTCTTTCTACTCAGACGGACATTCGCTCCTTCCCGTGTTATACTAAGAATTACTACCTAGTTTTACTAACTAGGATTTACCACTTAGTTTCCAGAATCATTGTCTTCTAAGGTTTACTACTTAGTTCCCTTTCCCGTCAATTTGGATTGGTTAAGTGTCATTAGTCAATTCAAGCCAACTTAACCCTCTTCCTTTATCCTGTTAAACTGGTTAAGTGTTATCAGTAATTCACGTTGACTTAACCCGACCACAAACCACGTTATATTGGTTAAGTATTACTTAACCCTACCCGTTCACCCTGTATCGGTTAAGCGTTCCTTTTTAACTTAACCTTGCCCGTCTGTTTTAACTAACATGTTATTAATGGTTAAGTATTATCCCTTCATGTTTTAGACTTAGCCCTATTCCTTTATTACAATCTGACGGTTAAGTGTTCAAGTTTACTTAACCCTACGGTCTTATCCAGCTAACATATCAAATTGGCTAAGTGTATTAAATTTTACTTAACCCCAACCTCTAGACGAGTTAATATGTTAATTTGGCTAAGTGTATTAGCTTTACTTAACCCCACCTTCTAGTCTAGTTAACATGTTAGTTTGGCTAAGTGTTTCCTTAGTTACTTAACCCCTACGAATCTTGTCTTGTTACCATGTGAAGTTGGTTAAGTGTCCCTATGGACTTAGCCCTCCCATCCTAGCTTAACTGTGTTAAATTGGTTAAGTGTTCCTATGGACTTAACCTTCCCTTTCTAGTTTAATTGTATGGCCCTAACCCCACCCACTAGTCTGGTTATTATGTTGAATTGGTTAAGTGTCTTAGTAAACTTAACCCTACCATTCTTGTTCTAGCTTTAATTTAATAGATTAAAGCCATGACCACTCACATTAGACAGATATTGTCGCGATTACTGGATGTGTCGGTTGGTTGCGGGCAGATTTACATCGCAACTCAGTCTAACCTCGGGTTAGGCCTATTCGTGTTTTCTAGTTCAAGGGTTTTGACTAATTTTCGAATCAGGTTTTGAAAGTAACCATCCTGTTCGTCGTATCAGTTAGGGATAGCCAGGGAGAACAGGAAACTTGTATTTTCCAAACCCAAGCCTAGACACTATCCTCTCTGTCACCCTAGAACTCTCTGGTGTGTTATTAAAAGAGTTGTCGTTAATAAGCCTTTCTTTTGTATATAAATAAATTGTTAACAACTTATCCTCAAAGCCCACTATCCCTTTCGGAATAACTTTTGGCCTATACCATATTCATTTATCATGCTCACTAATAGACTTGTATTCTAGGCCCAAATCTTTATTTGCCTATCTTACAGTTTATAGTAATTTAGGTTCAACACCCCCATTTACAGTTTGTGCCAAAACTAGATTTTACATTCTAGTTTACTGTTTATGCCGAACTAGATTTCATATTCTAGTTCACCGTTTATGCCCAAAACTTAATTTGCATACCAACTACTTATTTTGTGGCCCACTAAACCCTTTTCCATTTACGCCCGACGTATGTAAATTATGCTAACATACTTATCCTGCTTAATTTAGCCACCCAATTCTGGTTTAATATTCTAATTTCAGTTCATTACCAAACTAGACTTGTTGTTCTAATTTTCATCAAATTATGCCAATTTCCAAGTTTAGTCAATTTCATGTTTTCCCCCAAAACGTATTCCCAGTTTGCATAATCGTGGTTCAACCTAGATTATAAATAAAACTGGATTCGCGGATAGAAGGGAATGAGCCAAAATGCCATCAAAGAACGGACATAACAATTGACATAAGATGACAATTCACAGACATGGCAATATTACGACATGAAAAGGGTTGAATAGTATAGGTTCAAGAACATGGGTAGACCTAACTTAATAGGTAAATTCCCAAGGTCTAAAACCAAAGAAAACCAAGGACAAGAAGAATAAATAATCGGGTTTAGACCCAATCTCATAATCACAGAACTCAAGCAATGCTTTCCTAGTCATGAATCATAGGTGTTTAATCACAAATGTCCTTGTTTTGTCATAGGCAATAGTTTATGTTTCCTAATCCAAGGCATAGGTTCGGTCAAGGAAATAATCCTCGCAGTCACAGTCACAGTCATAAGCAATGTTCATAGTCATAGGCAAATGTTCATAGTCATAGGCAAATGTTCATGGTCTTAGGCATATGGTTTTAAGGTCCATAGTCTCATAGTCATGGTCTATTTTGTCCTTGAATCATAATAGTTCTTAATTAGGTTCAAGAGTATAGGCACTGATTCGAATAGAGAGAGAGAGAGAGAATTGGCATATTCTTTTATTCCTTTAATTTCATGTCACGAATAAAGAAAAACATTCAAATCTAGAAATAACTAACTTACAGAGATTAGATCAGAACAGAAAGATGGTGTTGCTAAGAGTCGTAGAAAAACAGTCGTTGAAGTCGTTTGAACCTCCTCTTGAATCCTAGCTTGACTCGAACCTCTTCTAGAAAATCTTTTAGCAGCACTTCGTCGTCTTGATTTGTTTTATATATATTATTTATTTAGTTAAGAGGAGAGGAAGAGGCCATGTTTCACCAAGAATCTTTGCAGCATAAGGGTAGAGGAGAATTGTGAATAGAGAAGAAGACCAGGGCTGTTTATATAGTGTTAGAAGGATGAACCTGGTCAGATAGCGCGACCAAATACATCAGAACGAACCAGCTACAGAAAGCTGGAAAAACAGGGGGGGTCGACCCCCAGGTCGACTATGTAGTCGACCTGGGTGCCCTAGGTCGACTACCCAGTCGACCTGGGTAGCCCAGGTCGACCTGGGTAGCCCAGGTCGACTACCCAGTCGACCTGGGTGTCTTGGGCGGGAAAATTCCCGCCCTGGCCAATCCGACCCGATTTTTGAAATTTGAATTTATTTTCTTCCTATTCGAATTTTAAACTGAATTCTGAAACTTCCGGAGGCCATATCTCCCTCATACGGACTCCGATTTACGCAAACTCGAACTCGTTTTCATGCAGAATTTCGAGACAAACGCAATGGCGCAGCCCATTTCCCTTGATTTTGATTTTAACTTTTAATTCTGCCTTGATTTGTGAATCTTAGCGTTACAGAATTACGGGGTGTTACAATCGCGCTGAACCCGTTCCTTTTCCTCTTTAATTTTTGATTCCATCTCGTTCATGATTCTTCTGTTTGATTTAAAATAAAATGGAAATTGCCTCATTCGAAGTATAATAGTATTAAATCAAAGATGTTTTCTTCATTTCCCAAAATAAATCGAAACCTCCAATGCCACAAATCCATCAAGTAAATTTCGATAGAAAACCAAGATCGACTAATCATCGTTCACGCCGAAAGGAGACTCACCACACACAATGTGATTTTGGGGGACGGGAGCTCAAACAACAGCGACGTGAGGATGATTCTGGGTTCAGTTGAGTTATCGACGCCAGGGTTTACAGTAAAGGTACGATGTCGTTGTTCGATGGGGGTTGCTGAAGTCAAGGGTTTGTGGAAATTGATTAAAAGGAGTACTGCGTGTTCACTGTAGCGAGTAGATTTAGGCCGAGTTTGAGTTCTTCTTGGGAGCTCAAGTTTGATTCAGGGGAAACTGATTAGTTCAATGGGTTTATCCACTATGTTGAAGGTGCGATAGTGGATAAATGGGGATTTGTGTGTTTGGCATCCGACAGTGAAGTAAAAGATTTAGCAGCAGGTGTTTGGGAAGTTCGGTCCTTGTTTTGGAGATAGAAGGACACAACAGTGATGTGTTTGAGTAGGTCTGGAAAAGGAGGGGTTGAGATCGGCAATGACGTAGAGGTGCTGGTAGTTCAGTGCAAGAGGAAGAAGAGCAGGTTCGAGCAACTTGTAGTGGAAGATGCTTTGGTCAGTATTTGATGAAGATGGACAGTTTTTGAATAAGGAGGAGAAACAGTAATGGTGGTTTAAGGTATAACAATTATTTATTTAACTGGTTAATTTAATAATTTATTAAAGTAAGTGGTAAATTAATCCATATTATTTTATACTCATAATAACTAGTTCATACAATATCAGATTAAAGAAAACGGGATGGTCATGTGGAATTCATGTTATTTTCACCTACGCAATGAAAATGAATTGGAAATATCATGATAAATATCACGGTGAGTAAATCTCACTCACCACTTATTTAGAATTATTTTTGTTAGTTAAAAATAACTGTTGTTGCTTGTTTGGTTGCGTTAAAATATTACTGTGGCTATTTTAAATACGTATTAGTTATTTAGGCTTGGCTATTATATATGTATATATATGTGTATATATATGTATATATATATATATATATATTGGTTTGGTGGTTGGATTCCCGCAGTCTCATTGGTGGATGCCCGCGATACCATAGCAGATGATTTCCCTATGCACCCCACAAATATATATTAGTGGATGAACTTTTATATCGCGATATCCTGCCTCGAAGTAGGATGATATTATTTATGTGCTAACATGTGTGGATGCAGGAAAACAGGTTGGAGAGATCCAATTGGAGTCCTCAAAAATATATTATCTGTTTGTTTATTTGCTTGCATATATTCTTTCATATATGATGTGTTAGAAAACCTGAAATTTATAATTGGTTGTTTTGGGTGTTTAATTACCACTGGGCCTAAATGTTGATATTTAAAAATATCGTGAAAAGGAAATTTCTAGTTTTAAAAAGGGAATTCTATTTTTCTACAATAGAATTTGAAATTTGAATAGAACAAAAATATTAACTTGTTTTGAATAATTAAAACAAGCAGTTCATTTATAAATGAAGTTTATAAATAAAGTGAAATGAATTATCATTGGATAATTCAGGAAATATAATGATAAGTGTTAATTTGAAAAGGGAAATTTATTTTTACAAAGTAGAAATATTTATTTCAAATGAAATATGAAATCGAGACTTGTTTAAATATATAAACAAGTAAAATAAATTGTGTTTGTATATAAAAAGGAAGAATCATAAATTGGATAACATGAATATAAACTCAAGTTAAGTATATGGATTTATTTGTGAAACAGAATCAGATATTTACTATTTAATAGGATTAACCAAGTTAAAGGATAATTTGTTAATCGAGTTTTGAATCAAGTTCGATCATAGATAAGTATACTAGACTTGTAAATTTATATTCGAAATCGAATATAACACTTGAATTGAAAATGAAATTTCAATTAGTTTATAAACAAGTTAAACTCATATTTGAACATGTTATATTCAAATAAAAGAGTGAAATAGGCAAAACAGTTAATTAGCAAATCAATTAACGAATCAAGTTAAAACGGTTGGATTAAGTTGAAATGAATTAGAAATGTATGAATATACATGAGACTGGTTTGTGATAAAGTATCAGAAGAGATATAAATAGAATGCTCGACACAAAGGTATGTATTTAAATTGAATATGAGATTTTATGGGCCGTATCGGCAAGCCGCTTGGCTGTTTCTTTTTCTTTTTGAATGGAGAGGCCTGTATGGCAAGGTTTGACATTTTCCGGTAACCCCATACAAAGGAGGTTACAACGAATTTTTTCTAGAAATTTAAGGAGTTAGAATATTTTTAAGAAGATTTGATAAACTAGAAATCGATATATCGATATATATAGAATTCAATAATGAAACGAACTTAAAATAGAATATTATAAACGAAAAGGAATTTTATAAATAAAATCCTAGGAGATATAAGTTTTAAAGTGGACGATGATTTAAAAGCAAATGATTTGCAGATTTAAAATGATCGTGTTGATAAGAAGTTAATCAAATGGAGTTAAAAAAATCGAGTTAAGCAGAATTAGAAACTCAATGGAAATTAGTTGAGTTGAATGACTTTTTGAGTATCAATCTATTGTTGGTTTCGGCCTTCGGGGTTTATACTTAGGAAGTTGTTCTCTTACTAGTTTACAGTTAGAGTCTGATAGATGTGGGAGAATAGTGATATGTAAATATGCAATGGGAATGTTTTCCAGAGTTAATAACATATATTTTCTTAATAAAGAAAATAAGGAAATATGAATATATATATATATGTTTGATGATTTGATTGATAATTCCATTTGGAAATAAGATTGTTGTGTGTACACGGGCAATTTTCATTTGATAGTTAAAACACCGACTATCAAAGTTTTTGACCATTTTAACGTTGTTAATATGTAGAGACCTGTTGGATTATTATCCAAAAAACCACTCCATATTAGCATAAGCGTTGCAAACCAAGTATGTTGAATATATTGAAGACGGAGTAAAGTGCAAGGGTTGTTGTATAAGTCCTAGGTAGAGATTACCTAGGATGGATGTACGAAATAGTGCCTTCGATTTCGTTCAATCCCAGAACGAACGTATATGGACAAATGTCTAACAAAGTATTTCCAATGATCGAATATGTTGGTCTGTACAAATATATATATGGTGGCAACGGATTTATTCCCTTAGCATAATATCCAGAATATATTTGTGCAAATCAATTAGTGATTAACGGATCTGACAATGTGACATTCAAAGTGATTGTGTTATTTATGAATGGCAAGTCGGTGTAGCCTCAGGCCTCAACAACCGGGAAATGACAAAAATCGAGCAGGAAGCATGGCTATGTGGTTAGCTCCCATTAGGGTGTATCATCACCTATCTAGAGAAATTCCATTTTTATTCTTAAATCTATCGATGCTGTCCCATTCGGGAAAAGGTTGCTGATCCCAACCATTTGTGATATACATTCGATACACTCAAGCGAAATGAGTGGCCGGTCATGTGTGGTTGGGTTGCAAGATGTTCTTGTTGAACCCAGTGTATTCACCTCTAGAGATACACTATCGGAAGGTGGTTCCATACCTTGTCATAGTTGGAAATCAAATCCCCAATAAGTGCTCGCGGTTTTGATTGTATATTATATATGTGTAATGTGAGACGCAAGCGTTCCACTAGGTTTCTATTTATTTGATTTAGACACTATTATAATATCAAAAGAGTTTGATATAAAGATTATTTTGGATTCTCATAAAGGAAAAACTCATTCTGTGTTATACGGCGTGGTCTTATGAGATATCGTTTGTTTTCTCAAACTGTTCTAAATTGTTCACCCATACCAGTCCCATGAGTGACCCGCAGTTTATTTTGTCTTGTTTTACCTAAACTCTTGGGTGCCCAAATTTGTACGGGCAGTCAAGAAGTTCAAATGTTTACAGATATTTGGAGGAGCTTGGAGCAGGAGGCTTCTACGTTAGTTATCCAATGTTATTTCCGTTGTATTGTAAGTGTTGTACTCTGATGATAATGTTATGTATATACAGTCAAATTTTGTGTTTCAAAAGCTGTTATATATTATATTTTATTCTGCTGCGATGTGAGATTATGTGTTGTGTTTCTATTCTTCCTATTCTATTCTAATTTTTCTTTCTTTCTATTTCTCATCCTCTAACTTCTTTTTATTAATGATTCATATTTTCGTGATATTTGGGTTGGATATATGATGTATGTAGTCAACTCTTATATTACGGATTTGTGGGACGTTACAGTTGGTATCAGAGCTTAGGTTTAGCGAACACCTAGGATTTGGTGGGATTGTGCTCATTAAAGATAGGGTCAGTAGTGCCCTAGAATGAGTTGAGTGTATATATCCAAGAGAGCGTATTTGTTAATTGATATAAAAATTATTTAATATTGTGTTGGCTAGTCTGTTGAGTGGTTTACGAATTCTGGCCGAATCGTGGGACGCCACGACGTCGATAAGAGTTTGTAAATACTTGAGCAGAAGATTGAATGCGATATTATTTTAAGTGGGTAAATGAAATAATTTTACCCAAAAATTCTATTTTTGATAGAAAAGAATAATTTTCTGAAATTATTGTAATATATGGATGTGTTGAATGTTAATATTATAATCAAATTAGATTATAAATTTGGAATCGTTATATATAACCAAATAAATTTAAATAAAATTTGTATATAAAAGAAATATACAAGTGAAAAAAATTAAAATTTGATTCAGAACTAGAATTTGGAATTTAATCATGGGAAGTTGGAAAATATTTTATGTAGTAAATATATTGATTGTTCAAATAAAAAAAATGTAAACCAAAAGTTTTGGTAGAACTGAAATTTGTTGAATTATGAAATATTGAATTTCAACATAAGTGGATTTTGAAAAAGTTAATGGGTTTGTTGCACTTTTCCTACCTTACTAATTTCGTGGACGAAATTCTTTTAAGGGGGGAAGAATGTAATGACCCGGATTTTTGAATAGTTTTTTTTAAATATTTAATATGGTTTTAAATATTGAGTTGATAATATAAATGAATTTTATATTGAGTTATCGATTTCGATTTAATATCGAGTATATTGGACAATCGTAATACGAAAACTAATCTAGTTTAAATCATATTTTAAACTGAATCAAAATAGTTTAGATGATCATTACAAACTCCTGTTTAAATTAGAATAATAATTATCGAAAAATTTAATGGTTTGAAATTTAATTTATATCAATTTAAA
Organism: Allium sativum; assembly: GCA_030737875.1. Classification (NCBI taxonomy): domain Eukaryota; kingdom Viridiplantae; phylum Streptophyta; class Magnoliopsida; order Asparagales; family Amaryllidaceae; genus Allium; species Allium sativum. The sequence continues at coordinate 559,343,421 of CM060921.1, forward strand.
TTAATATTTGTTCCGGATGATCGAACCAGACTTCAATACTTGTTCCAATGTGTTCAGAATAGTGTTATAACCCTAGGATTGTCATTTGTTGGGTTCAGAGAGGAGTTCGGAATCATGGGGTATTTTAATTAACGGACACCAGCTCAAAAACAAATTAAAACTAAAATAAATAAATAAAATTAAGTGGAATTCCTTCTGCCAACTAAACAATAACCGTGGCCTTCTCTCCTCTTCAAAAATCCATAGCCTCATGTACAATAGATGGCCGCTCCCTACTTCAATATAAAATCGCACTGAACCCATTCTTTTCCTCTTTAATTTTTGATTCCATCTCATTCATGATTCTTCTGTTTGATTTAACATAAAATGGAAATTCCCTCGTTCGAAGTATACCAGTATTAGATCAAAGCCGTGTTCTTCATTTCCCCAAATAAATCGAAAGCCCCAATGCCACAAATCCATCAAGTAAAATTCGATAGAAAACCAAGATCGACTAATCATCGTTCACGCTGAAAGGAGGTTCACCACTCGTAATGTGATTTTGGGGGAAGGGAGCTCGAACAACAGCGACGTGAGGATGATTCTGGGTTCAGTTGAGTTGTCGACGCCAGGGTTTACAGTAAAGGTGCGATGTCGTTGTTCGATGGGGGTTGCTGAAGTCAAGGGTTTGTGGAAATTGATAAAAAGGAGTACGACGTGTTCACTGTAGTAAACAGATTCAGGCCGAGTTAGAGTTCTTCCTGGGAGTTCGAGTTCTATTTAGGGGAAACCATTTAGTTCAGTGGGTTTTTCCACTGTGTTGATGGTGCGATAGTGGATAAATGGGGATTTGTGTGTTTGGCATCCGACAGTGAAGTAAGAGATTTAGCAGCAGGTGTTTGGAAGTTCGGTCCTTGATTTAGAGATAGAAGGACACAACAGTGATGTGTTTGAGCAGGTCTGGAAAAGGAGGGGTTGAGATCGGTAATGACGTGGAGGTGCTGGTAGTTCAGTGCAAGAGGAAGAAGAGCATGTTAGAGTTTATGCCCTAGAGGCAATCCATTTGATGTGATTAATAACGTTATTATTTTATTTGGAATAAAAATATTCTATTATGTTATATATACTGCGTAATATAAATAATAATTTAATAGAAGTCCTTAAGAATAATAATACGGAATTATATAGTTCGAGTTAGACCGATGTAATGACCCGGAATTTTGGGGCTAATTTAAAAATTTTATTTTAGAAATTTTAATGGATTTCAAATGTTTAAAATAATTTATTTTAAATCATAACAATGAAAAATTTATTTTAATCAAAGTTAAAATGAATAAATTTAATTTAATTATAAAAAGAGTTTAAAACAGCGCTGCAGTTTGAAATTTAAATTTGAACTTTGATTGACTGCACAGGATTCATTTTAAATCAGAATTGAGCGAAACTAGAAATATTAAAATCTGTTTAACTATATCTTTCTAACGAATCTGAAAAACTGAAATTTCGTTTTAAAAATAAAAAGTTATGCCCAGTTTAAAATTTAGAAAAGTCGCTGTAGAATTTATATATATTTTAATTAAATATATTGGCCTTGAAAATAGCCATTTTTCAAACAACCTCGGTTTTCGACGAAACCACATTTGTTGGAACATATTGTCAAATTAATACTAGGTTTCAATTTTCGTAATTTTTCGAATTAATATGTGAGCGTGGTAAAGAAAACATGTTTTGTCAGTTTCAGTCAAATTTAATCGACTTGAAAATGGCCATTTTACAAAAAGTCTCAGAATTCAATGAAATTAGTCTCGTTAGCACCGTATCGTCCAAACATAACTAGAAATAATTTTTCTGTAATTTTAAGAGTCTGTATGTGGCCCCGGTAATTTAAAATGTACGTTTAAATTTAATATATAAATGATTTATAATTAAATTTAAAGAAAAACATATCATAACAGCCGAACTGGGTTACGAAACATATTCCGTTGTGTCCGGGACGGGGGTTGTTAGCTGGGGACGACACTCGTTGGGTTCGATTTGGAGTTAAGAGTGATATATGAATTGAATTCAAATAAAATAGAATTAAATTAAAATAAAATACAATGGAATACATGTATAAATATGGTATACACCGTATACCTTAAACCTAATTCTTAATACCATCGTTACAGCCGCCATCTACCTATTTTAATGGCCATGAAGCTCTAGAATTCGAAAGCTATTATCTCTTATTCCTTTCAATATTAGTTCAAATTTCTAAAGCAACATGGTGGAGATCGTTGAGGGCTTCGAATTGGTACGGACATGATGGGTTCTCATGTAGCACCGTGGCGGGTTTCTGGCCACGAAGTGCCGTCGTTGGGGGTGTTTTTCCACCGCCTGATGGACGGCGAGTTGGACGCCGACTGGGGCGTGGGTGCGTGGCACGGAGGCCGACAGCATGGCGAAGGCGGATCCGAACCCGATCAACTATGGAGGAAGCAAACTGGAGACCTAGATTTTGAGCAATGGGTTAGAATGTCGACAGTATTGAAGGAGAAGAAACCAAAAGGAGCGGCCACGGGTTTCTGTAATGAAATTAAGGTCTTAGTTGATTTTAATTATTATTTTAATTAATTAATATAACCAAACTTTTAAAATAGCATATCTTGTTCAATCGTGATCAGAATTCAGCGATTTTCGAACTGTTGGACTCGTCTTTCCGAGATCTACAAGATGATACATGCTAGGACGTAAATAGAGGACGTCAGAAATTCAGGAAAATTCAGATCTGATTTATTCATAATCAAATAGCAATGTGAGAAATCTATATTTTTATTTTTATTTTATATATTTATAAATAATTCTGAATTTATTATCACAAATCTACAGTTATTTCCTGTCTGCTATTATTCATGATTGTTCTGTGTTGAATGTAATATATGGATGTGCTTGTTTGGTGAAGTTATTTGGTGATAAATGGTTAAACATATTTATCTGTCATGAGATAATTTGCTAGAAACATTCCGATCAAACTGTGGAGATATAAAGGATAAAATTAATGCTTTTTGTTTATTAAATTAAGAAGAACAAAATTAACACTTTTTGTTAATTAGATTATATTAAACAAAATTAACACTTTTTGTTAATTAGATTATATTGAACAAAATTAACACTTTTGTTAATTAGATTATATTGAACAAAATTGACACTTTTGTTAATTAGATTAAGTTAGACAAAATTGACATTTTTGTTAATTAGGTTTTGGTAGACAAAAGTAACATGTTGGGTAAGTAGAGCATGTTAGTGAAAAGAATAACATTTTTAATGATAATTAGAATTCATTAAAAAGAATGAATCTTTGTTTGAAGACTTGTGAATATGTAATTTATATTTTTATGAAAATGAATTATCAAAAAGAATAAAACCTTGATTAGAATGTGTTAACATGTAAAATTACATTTCTATGTAATTAGTATTCGTCAATAAGAATTAAACAAAAATGTACATTTTATTCATTTATAAAGGATGTAATAAGAGTATACGTTTTTTTGTTAAAATATGATAGTGAAGAAAAATTACATTTTTTGTGTAAAACATGTTATGTAAGTTAAAATATGCATTTTGTTAACATTAAAAAGGATTATAACAAAATTAACATTTTTGTTAACATTAAAAGGATTTGATAAGAATTAACATTTTTGTTAACAGTAGAAATAGAATTCACATTTCTTGTAAAATATGACATTAGAAATAGAATTTACAATTTATGTAAAAGGATGACAATAGAATTAAAATCCCATTTTTAGTGAAAAATGTACATTAGAATTAAAATCCCATTTTTAGTGAAAAATGTACATTAGAATTAAAATCCCGTTTTTAGTGGAAAATGTACATTAGAATTAGAATTAACATTTTTGGTTTACATTTATAAGGATTAACATTTTTGTGTAATTTGAAATGACATCAAAATAGTCATTTTTGTTGTAACAAGAATGAATTTATAATATTCATTTATGTCATTTTAAAACAATGAATTGAAAATATTCATTTTTGGTTTCATTAAAGAAGAATGAATTGAAAATGTATATTTTTATACATTAAAGGAGAATGAATTAGAAATGTATATTTTTATACATTAAAAAGAAAGTTACATTTTTTGTGTTAAACTTGATTGGTAATAGAAATCATATTTTTGTTAAACTCGATTAGTAATAGAAATCACTTTTATCAAAACTTGAATTAGTGGAATAAATATACATCTTTGGTCAAACTTGATTAGAGATGCAAATATGCATTGAAAGTAAAATTTGTTCTTTTATTTGTATTCATAAATGAAAGTAAAATGTTACATTTTTCTTTTATTTACATTCCTTGATGTAAATAAAACAAGAAATAAAGTTAAACCTTTATTTGCATTTCTTGTTGCGAATAAAGCATGAAATAAAAAGTTATGTTTCTATTTGTTTTCCCTTGTTGAAAATAAATCATGTAATGAAAAATATACATATTGCATTGTGAAATATGTTTCACATTAACAACCCATTTTTAATGTTAATATTATAAAGAGTAGAAAAATTTACATATTCCATTATGAAATATGTTTCATATTTAAAACTCATTTTTAATGTTAATCTTAGAAACTTAGAAAAAGAACATCATTTTTATGTAAAATGAAAAGTTTTTATCTCATTGCAAATGAGTCAACATTAGAATTCACATTTTTGGATGTAAATGAATCAGTAGAAAGGATTTATTGTTTTTGATAAATTATGTCAACATGGGAACTTGTGTCCTCTTTATTTATATATAAGTAATGATTCATCCCTATATATGTTTATGATACTGAAATGTTACACCTCCATTTCCAATACGACCTTGCGGTTTTGATTGTAGAACTAGTATGGCGACATAGTAGGATGGGGTACTATGCCGTCTATGATTAATACATTATAATTGAAATTGTTTTTGTAATATATATACTCATAGGTATACACACTAATACTAAATCCATTTTATCGTATCAAGCATCTTTTGACCATTATAAGGTAAAACCCTATCCTCCGGTTTGCGTTGCATTGTGTGATGGGACTTGGGTCTCATAATGGTTTCATTTTTCTAAAAAGCATTGCGTTGTCTAACGATTTACTTTATTTTATGCACTAGCAATCCAATGGAGTAAACCCATTCCGCGTTAGCGGCGTGGTCCTGTGATTAGCCTTATTATTAGATAGTTAGGTTAAGATTTCTCATACCAGTCCCATGACTGACCTGTAGTTTGTTTCACTGGCAAACTCGGGTGCCCATATTTTCCACGCAGGCAGTCGAGTAGCTTTTTGCAGATATATTTACAGGAACATGGCTTACAGCTGAAGCGGTATTCGGAAAGCTGTGTATCCGTGAATTCCTTCCAGTTGTATATTTGTATTATGTAATAACCCGGAAATCTGGGCTAATTTAAAATTTTTGTTTTGGCAATTTTATTGAATTTTGGATATTTAAAATGAATTATTTTAAATAATATCGACGAGAAATTTATTTTGAATTGATTCGAACGTATATATTTATGTAGATCGTCGTTAGAATATAAATATTTATTTTAAATTATAAAAGGAATTGAAAATGCGCGGTAGTTCGATAATTCGATTTCAAAGTTCAAATGAATGTACAAGATTCAAAATAAACCGGATTTTGGCGAAACCAAAAATAATAGAATCTAATTGAGAATATCTTTCCAACGAATCCGGAAAATCGAAATTTTATAGCGGGGATAAAAAGACATGTCCAGTTGAAATTTCAGAAAAGTCGCTATGGAATTTCAGCCCTTAAAAATAGCCATTTTGCAAACGATCTCGGATTTCGACGAAACCACTTTTGTTGGATCCGTGATGTCAAGTATTGCTAGGTTTCAAATTTCATAATTTTTCGAATCAATATGTGGGCGTGGCAAAGGAAAACGCATTTGACCAGTTTCAGTTGATTTTAATCGACTGGAAATTGGCCATTTTTCAAACGGTCTCAGAATTCGACGAAATTAGTTTTGTTAGGACCGTATCGTCAATACGAAGCTAGAAAATATTTTTCTGTAATTTTTAGAATCAGTATGTGGCCCCGGTAAATTAAAATGTACATTTAAATTGAATATATAAATATTTATATTTTAATTTTGAGAAAACTGGTCGTAACAGCCGAATCGGCTTACCAGGCATATCCCATTGTGCCTGGAATGAGGGTATTTGGCTAGGGGCAACAGTCATTGGATGCGATTTGGAGTTTGAATTGACAGACAAGTATTAAATGAATTAAATTTAATATAATATTATTTATATATATGAGGACACTTTAAAACCTAGTCAAACTTCTTATCTGTTTGTTAGCGGTCAATGCTCCAGTTATTTCCGCCGCTCCACTCAAAACCCACGACCGATATTCTCCCAAACAAAACACCCAAATCGTTCTCTAATTAAAACGAATTAATGAAGGGAATCAAACCAAACATCGTTCGTCTTCGAAAGCTCTATCCATCTAGACTAGAAATTGCTTCTCTCGTGAAGTATTTGGTTTGATTCGGGGCCAGGAAGTGTTGTCGTTCGATGGCAATTTCCAGGGCAAGGGGTGCATCGATCTGCGAGTTGTTGGGAGAGGAGGGGCGTCGCTCGAAGGGGGAGCTCGAGGTGGCGCCTGATGGTCGGCCGACGGCCTGATTTGGTGGCGGTCTTGGGTTTGTTCAGCGGCCAGTAGGTTTGAACGAAGAAGATGGGTTCTGTTCGACGGCCTAATGCAGAACGATGAAGAAAGGCAATAAATTTTATTAGTTAATTTAATTGTTACACTTAAAAAAATGTCCTTAGCAATTGGTTTTGTAAATTAAATTAGCATTTGGTTTTGTAAATTAAATTAGCATTTGTTTTTGAAAATACATTGGCATTTATTTTTAATAAAAAATATCAATAGCATTATGTAAGAATAGAATTTTTAGAGATAACATTATTTTTATATAAATATAAAATAGCATTGCAATAAAAAAATTATGGTTTTCAAAAATATACTTTGCTTTTGAAAATATAAAATATACCTCGTTTTTGAAAATAAAAATAAGCATTGTTTTTAAAACTATAAAAGGTATTGTTTTTAAAGATATATAAGACCTTGTTTTTAAAAATACATATATAGCATTATCTTTGTAAATATAAAAATATGATTTATTTTGTAATAAGAAGATGTCATTGTTTAGTAAGTAAAAATAAAATCTTTGTCATGGAAAGAACGAAGTAAAAATATAATTTTTTTTTTAGCGAAGTAAAAATATGAAGTGAAGATAAAAATTCGATTTTTATATAAATGAAGTGGAAATAAAAATATGATTTTTATGTACATGTAGCGTTATTAAAAATGTGATTTTTATATATGAACGGCGTGAAAAGGATGTATTGGAATTTCGAAAATATTCAAACCACTCAGAAAGAAAGACTGATGGAGTGGATCCACAAGGTGAGAACTTCTCACTTTAACTTTTCTTTTCTAGTTATATAAATATATATTAGGATGTAGACGGTGCTTAGTAGCACCCGACACCATCGTCCACAGACCATGGACTTGTTTGTTTGGTTGTGTAGTTGGTTAGAATATTTGATTTGAATTTGATTGTTTAGTGAAATGGAATGGATTTGATTGATATGTGGATGGCGTGGGCCATTATTAGACCGGTGATAAGGCTAGGCCTTGTCCCGTTTCTAGTATCGTGCCGTTATGCCGCCGAAATTTTCTAAAATAAGTTAGAAAAATAAAGATATCATTTTATTTAATAAATGAACCGAATAGAATATTCATAGGTTGAATAAAATAATTTGGTCGTTAAAAATATAATTTTTGATGTGAACATGAATAAATAAATATTCATTTACAAACCGAACGGTTTGTTTATGTACACCTATTTGAAGGACGTTGATTGGGACAATAAATTTTACACATCGCTCAACTGCACAAATAAAATATGTGTTTGATTGTTTGAAACCCCACACAGGTATTGGGATAAAATACGGCATACACTAATCCCAATAATTAGTTGTATGTCAATCGATGGATCGACAGGCTGTTATAAGCGTTAGATATCTATATTTGATGCTTATACAGTGTAGTGCACTTTGGATGATGGTTGATTATTTATCGTTGCTATTATATACATGTGTTGTATGGAATCCATATAATTAACTTTATATGGTAATTGATTGGGCCTCATTCCAATTAGAAAAACAAAGAATATTTTAAAATAAAGGTTCATGTGTTGACAGTACTCATCTGTTGAGATTAGTCATGTGTTGAACGAAATATTTTAACAATAAAATTTACATCTTTATCATATATAAAATTAGAAACTAACTGGAAAATAGATAAGATGAGTGGTCTCCTGGATATTGATCTGATGTTGGTTTCGGCCTTCGGGGTTAATATTTAGGGAATCGTTCTATTACTAATTTATGGTTGGAGTCTGATTTGAAATCAAACGATACATACCATAATTTTTATAAAATATATTAAATAACAAAAATAGTCGCGTGTTGATAGTACTCATTTGTTGAGATTAGTCATGTATTTAAAGAAATATAGATTCATGGGTTGAACAGAATAAATATTCATTTGTTCAATAGAATAACGAATTTATTGAAAAATATAAAGCCGTGTTGATTAGAGATGCGCTATTTTGACGCGAACGATATTTATATCGATTATATTCGTTTTATAATGAATATTGAAAAGAGATAAAAATCGAATATTTATAACAGAAATTCGAATTGAATTGAAAAGAAAACGAATTCGAATTGAATTGAAAAGAAAACGAATTCGAATTGAATTGAATTGAAAAGAAAACGAATTCGAATTGAATTGAATTGAACTGAAAAGAAAACGAATTTGAATTGAATTGAATAAAAAATGAATTCGAATTGAATTGAAAATGAATTGAAATAGAATAAAAATCAATTTGAAATGAATTCAAATTGAATTGAAATTTGAATTGAATTGAAATGAATTTAAAATGAATTTATAAGGAAAAATTCAATTTTGATTTGAATTTGAAATGGAAGTTGAAATTATTTTTGAAACGAATTTAAAACTATTTATAAATTCGTTTTAAATAGAAATCGATGAAATATATAATATATATATATATATATATTATATATATAATGGCCTGAATAGAACGCGCTGCGGTAGTTCGTGAATTTCGACCACTGGCTTCGAATGGACGTTACGGGAGATCCGACCGTCGGATTCTCCTAAAACCGGAACCGTTGGGTTCGTATCGAAAAGAGCTTTCTAAAGAATATTAGAAACTTGAAATCTAACGGTTGGATTTGGAGATATGTCCAAATCAAATTTGGAAAAGGTCGCTGTAAGTGCAGTTCGATGGCCGTTGTTGGAAATCGACTGGATGGGCCTCGATAAAATTATTAAAAATAGTAATAATTTGTGTAAAATCATAAGAAATGATTTGTGAAGAACTGGGATGAAAAATCCCACAATTGTAAAAATAAAAATAGATTTTTATTGAGATGAACTAGTTTTAAATTAAATTTAAAACCCAGTTATTTTTAAATAAATAAATTGGATTTGAAAGGGGTTTTAAATAATCAGAATTTCTAATATATTTGATTGGAATTGAATTAGAATTGATTTGTGGGTTTATCGTGAACGGTGTTTTAAATAACACTTGTTCTTTAACCCGATAATAAATAGAATGTGATTTGGGTTTATCGTGAACTGTGTTTTAAATGACATTAGTTCTTTAACCTAGTAAAAGGAGTTTTAATGAATCTGTAATTAGATTGAAATGTCAATTGATAATTTAAATTATCAAATTTGGAAAGGGAGCGAGAATGGAGTATCACCAGTTTTGCTCCAAAGCGATAGTTGAATCTTTAATTAGATTTGAACGTGAAATGGTAATTAATTTTACCGATAACACCGTGGTGTTAGATATGGAGTATTACCAGTTTTTCTTCATGGGATGAATAGGTTGGGATTGGGAAATAGAATAAATAATAACTTCGGTGTGGTTCGCTAATCCCGACTAGTTTGGAAAACCATAATTTGGTTTGAAATGATATCCAAAGGAAGATTAAAGAATAAATTTCAAGGAATTTATCTTTGATAAAATTAATGGGAACCTTTCCCTAAGAATGTGAAATTTAGAAACTAACTGTAGGTTAGCCAAGAAGGATGGTTTTCTGGTTATGGATCTGATGTTGGTTTCGGCCTTCGGGGTTAATATTTGGGAAATTGTTCCCTTGCTAATTTACGGTTAGTGACTGATGAATTGGAATGAGGCGTATGTTGTGTTTTCGTAACAATTGTTTACTACATACGCGGGTCATTTAGAAAGGCCGGGTTTATACCCATTCTAAATAACCGATTCAACGATATGTCGAAGATGAAGACGGTGGTGGAAGACCGGAAATCTTCACATCGTTTGGGTGATTATTGATGATCTTGATTGGTCTGTACACCCAAGATGAGGGAATCATTTAGTGATCATCCAGACGTACTTGGAGATCGATGGATATGTGAGGAAAGTGCCTCCGGTTTCGTTCAGACCTAGAACGAACTTGTAAATGGACTGTGTGTCTGAAATTGAAATTTATTCTGTGCCGATTGATCTCTTTTAAATATACATCTGTTTGGCGGCGGAGAATTTATTCTCTTGCTTAACGCCCTTCTCTGAGATGTACGAGCTCAAAGGTTGTATATCGATGGACATCAGTTGCATGGCATGAATTGCCTGTGTGGCACGCCTAAGTGGCAAATGATCAAGGCTTTTGTTGAAAAGCAAAGTCTTGTGGTTGATGACCAAAGCACGACCTTTGTGGCATCGCTTTGTGTAGCGTTGATTCACGATCCTCACACACCGGTATGGTGGTAAACTGATGGTTTGATCAGTACACTTATTTAGAGGATAGACGCCTTAGTGGTGTCGTGGATTCGGTCGACCGAGATGAGCTTAGTGCTCAGAGGGATAGAGTAAGCGGTGTTTTCTCTTGCTGGGACGTAAGCCGCGGCGGTACTCGAGTCCCAAAAGTGCGGATGTGCATTACGGTGTTTTCTCTTGCTGGGACGTAAGCCGTGGGGAATTGCACTACGCGATCGATCTTTCGAATCAGGAGCCACCATGATGGAAATCCAACTTTCCAATACGTGTATTTCAGTTTTATTTGTAGAGCCTAGTATGGCAACATAGTGGGATGGGGCACGTATGCTGTCTATGATTGATATTTATGATTGAAATTGGTTTGACACTATACACTTATAATAGTATCAAATGATTTGTTTTAAACGTACCAAGCATGTTTGGCTATTATAAGGGAAAACCCTATCCTCCGGCTTGCGTTGCATTGTGTGATGGGACCTGGGTCTTATAATAGCTTCATTTTTAGGAAAAGCATTGCGCTGTTTATTTATATGCACTGGTATTCTTGGGAGGAAACCCGTTCCGTGTTATACGGCGTGGTCCCTTGAATCACTCTCTTTTAAAGTAAAGTTTTAAATAATTTTTTAGTTCTCACACCAATCACATGACTGACCTGGAGTTTATTGTTTTAACCTAAACTCTGGGTGCCCCTATTTTTGACATGGGCAGCTAGTAGTTTTGGTTTTGCAGATTTATATTCACAAGATCCTGATTTAAAGCTGGAATGATATCCGGAAAGCTCTGTATCCGTATATCACCTTCAGTTGTGCTTTGTATTATTTTCCGCTGCTATGTAATTTATTGTAATCTCTGATATTTATCGAAGTAATTCATTCATTTATATTCTTTATATTCTTGTATTCTAATGGAATTGTTGTAATAAACAATGAAATGTTCTACTCTCTGCGTTCCTTTATGGGTTGTTCTCAAAGTATCCGCTCTTTCCTTCACGGGGAAGTTACGGGTCCTTACATTTGGTATCAGAGCTTTGGCTTACAAAGCTCAGTGAACAAGACACATTAGAACCATATGAAAGAATTCATCAGACACTGGATTAGTAATATCCAATGGGAATGTCTCGTTAGAGATGGGATCAGTAGTATCCTAGAACGAGTGTGAAGAGTATATTTTTGAAAATGAAAACAAATTTTGTTTTGAAATTTAAATCAACTATTTGTATTTGATTATTTATTTTATATTATATTGATTTGGACTATCCAGTATATACAGATTTTGCGTATACGTCTGATCCGTGTGTATTCGAAATTTTAATATATTGGATAGATATAGAATCACACTCTAATCGCCCGGAGATGATTCTGATGATGAGGCCTCATCATCAGTGTTTATATTCGAGTGACGAAAGTGAGATTTCTATATATTTCCTATTGACTAGTGTGAGAACCAAAATTAGATAGGGCTTATTGTTGTGATTTTGCATCAAAAATCTGATTTTTAGACTATATATCAAAGTTATAAATTTGAAATGATAATCAACTAATTGATTGTTGATTGTGTTATTTGATTATTAGTTGATTAATTAAAATGTTGAACCGTTAGCCAAATTGAACCAAATAGTGAGTTGTATTGAAAATTTATCGCATCTGCTTGCATATACTTGTATTACATTGAACATGTCATAGCAAGGAGGCTAGAGCAGAGAATAAAATTTGTTTGCCCGACAAATAGGTACATGTTTACCATAATTTACTGTTTTGTTTGGGTGATGATGATTTTATGAGCCGATTGGCTAGCCGCTTGGCTTTTACTTTTTCTTTTTGAGATCAGAGGGCCTGTATGGCAATTTCGGGATTTTCTCGGTGCTCCCGGTGCAGGGGAGGTTATGGCGAATTTTTTCGAAAATTTAGGGTGTTAGCCAAATTTTTGAAAATTTTGAAAGGTTCTTAGAAACTGAAAAGTTGAAGAACTTAAGCCGTAATGAAAATAGTGAAAGTTGAGTTGATTTGTTAAACAACTTTCGGCTTTGTTCCTTTTCGAGGACGAAAAGTTTTAAATGGGGGAGATTGTAATAACCCGGAAATCTGGGCTAATTTAAAATTTTTATTTTGGCAATTTTTTTGAATTTTGGATATTTAAAATGAATTATTTTAAATAATATCGACGAGAAATTTAATTTTGAATAGAGTCGAACGTATATATTTATATAGATCATCGTTAGAATATAAATATTAATTTTAAATTATAAAAGGAATTGAAAATGGCGCGGTAGTTCGATAATTCGATTTCAAAGTTCAAATGAATATACAGGATTCAAAATAAACCGGATTTTAGCGAAACCAAAAATAATAGAATCTAATTGAGAATATCTTTCCAACGAATCTGGAAAATCGAAATTTCATAGCGGGGATAAAAAGATATGTCCAGTTGAAATTTCAGAATAGTCGCTATGGAATTTCAGCCCTTAAAAATAGCCATTTTGCAAACGATCTCGGATTTCGACGAAACCACTTTTGTTGGATCCGTGATGTCAAGTATTGCTAGGTTTCAAATTTCGTAATTTTTCGAATCAATATGTGGGCATGGCAAAGGAAAACGCATTTGACCAGTTTCAGTTGATTTTAATCGACTGGAAATTGGCCATTTTTCAAACGGTCTCAGAATTCGACGAAATTAGTTTTGTTAGGACCGTATCGTCAATACGAAGCTAGAAAATATTTTTCTGTAATTTTTAGAATCAGTATGTGGCCCCGGTAAATTAAAATGTACATTTAAATTGAATATATAAATATTTATATTTTAATTTTGAGAAAACTGGTCGTAACAGCCGAATCGGCTTACCAGGCATATCCCATTGTGCCCGGAATGAGGGTATTTGGCTAGGGGCAACAGTCATTGGATGTGATTTGGAGTTTGAATTGACAGACAAGTATTAAATGAATTAAATTTAATATAATATTATTTATATATACGAGGACACTTTAAAACCCTAGTCAAACTTTCTTATCTGTTTGTTAGCGGTCAATGCTCCAGTTATTTCCGCTGCTCCACTCAAAACCCACGACCAATATTCTCCCAAACAAAACATCCAAATCGTTCTCTAATTAAAACGAATTAATGAAGGGAATCAAAGCAAACATCGTTCGTCTTCGAGAGCTTTATCCATCTAGACTAGAAGTTGCTTCTCTCGTGAAGTATTTGGTTCGATTCGGGGCCAGAAAGTGTTGTCATTCGATGGCAATTTCCAGGGCAAGGGGTGCATCGATCTGCGAGTTGTTTTGAGAGGAGGGGCGTCGCTCGAAGGGGGAGCTCGGGGTGGCGCCTGATGGTCGGCCGACCGCCTGATTTGGTGGCGGTCTTGGGTTTGTTTCAGCGGCCAGTAGGTTTGAACGAAGAAGATGGGTTCTGTTCGACGGCCTAATGCAGATAAATGAAGAAAGGTAATAAATTTTATTAGTTAATTTAATTGTTACACTTTAAAAAAATGTCCTTAGCAATTGGTTTTGTAAATTACATTAGCATTTGGTTTTGTAAATTAAATTAGCATTTGTTTTTGAAAATACAATTGCATTTGTTTAAAAAATAATATCAATAGCATTATGTAAGAATAGAATTTTTAGAGACAACATTATTTTTATATAAATATAAAATAGCATTGCAATAAAAAAATATGGTTTTCAAAAATATACTTTGCTTTTGAAAATATAAAATATACCTCGTTTTTGAAAATAAAAATAAGCATTGTTTTTAAAACGATAAAAGCTATTGTTTTTAAAGGTATATAAGACCTTGTTTTTAAAAATACATATATAGCATTATCTTTGTAAATATAAAAATATGATTTATTTTGTAATAAGAAGATGTCATTGTTTAGTAAGTAAAAATAAAATCTTTGTCATGGAAAGAACGAAGTAATTTTTTTTTTTAGCGAAGTAAAAATATGAAGTGAAGACAAAAATTCGATTTTTATATATATGAAGTGGAAATAAAAATATGATTTTTATGTACATGTAGCATTATTAAAAATGTGATTTTTATATATGAACAGCGTGAAAAGGATGTGTTGAAATTTCGAGCAAATTCAAACCACTCAGAAAGAAAGACTGATGGAGTGGATCCATAAGGTGAGAACTTCTCACTTTAACTTTTCTTTTCTAGTTATATAAATATATACTAGGATGCAGACGGTGCTTAGTAGCACCCGACACCATCGTCCACAGACCATGGACTTGTTTGTTTGGTTGTGTAGTTGATTAGATTATTTAATTTGAATTTGATTGTTTGGTGAAATGGAATGGATTTGATTGATATGTGGATGGCGTGGGCTATTATTAGACCGAGGATAAGGCTAGGCCTTGTCCCGTTTCTAGTATCGTGCCGTTATGCCGCCGAAATTTTCTAAAATAAGTTAGAAAAATAAAGATATCATTTTATTTAATAAATGAACCGAATAGAATATTCATAGGTTGAATAAAATAATTTGGTCGTTAAAAATATAATTTTTAACGTGAACGTGAATAAATAAATATTCATTTACAAACCGGACAGTTTGTTTATGTACACCTATTTGAAGGACATTGATTGGGACGATAAATTTTACACATCGCCCAACTGCACAAATAAAATCTGTGTTTGATTGTTTGAAACCCCACACGGGTATTGGGATAAAATACGGCATACATTAATCCCAATAATTAGTTGTATGTCGATCGATGGATCGACAGGCTGTTATAAGCGTTAGATATCTATATTTGATGCTTATACAGTATAGTGCACTTTGGATGATGGTTGATTATTTATCGTTGCTATTATATAAATGTGTTGTATGGAATCCATATAATTAACTTTATATGGTAATTGATTGGGCCTCATTCCAATTGGAAAAACAAAGAATATTTTAAAATAAAGGTTCATGTGTTGACAGTACTCATCCGTTGAGATTAGTCATGTGTTGAACGAAATATTTTAACAATAAAATTTACATCTTTATCATATATAAAATTAGAAACTAACTGGAAAATAGATAAGATGAGTGGTCTCCTGGATATTGATTTGATGTTGGTTTTGGCCTTCGGGGTTAATATTTAGGGAATCGTTCTCTTACTAATTTACAGTTGGAGTCTGATTTGAAATCAAACGATAGATACCATAATTTTATTAAAATATATTAAATAACAAAAATAGTCGCGTGTTGACAGTACTCATTTGTTGAGATTAGTCATGTATTTAAAGAAATATAGATTCATGTGTTGAATAGAATAAATATTCATTTGTTGAATAGAATAACGAATTTATTGAAAAATATAATGCCGTGTTGATTAGAGATGCGCTATTTTGACGCAAACGATATTTATATCGATTATATTCTTTTTATAATGAATATTGAAAAGAGGTAAAAATCGAATATTTATAACAGAAATTCGAATTGAATTGAAAAGAAAATGAATTCGAATTGAATTGAATTGAAAAGAAAACGAATTCGAATTGAATTGAATTGAAAAGAAAACAAATTCGAATTGAATTGAATTGAATTGAAAAGAAAACGAATTCGAATTGAATTGAATAGAAAATGAATTCAAATTGAATTGAAAACGAATTGAAATAGAATAAAAATCAATTTGAAATGAATTCAAATTGAATTGAAATTTGAATTGAATTGAAATGAATTTAAAATGAATTTATAAGGAAAAATTCAATTTTGATTTGAATTTGAAATGGAAGTTGAAATTGTTTTTGAAACAAATTTAAAACTATTTAGTTCGTTTTAAATAGAAATCGACGAAATATAATATATATATATATATGTGTATATATATATATATATATATATATATATATATATAATGGCCTGAATAGAACGCGATGCGCTGCGGTAGTTCATGAATTTCGACCATTGGCTTCGAATGGACGTTATGGGAGATCCGACCGTCGGATTCTCCTAAAACCGGAACCGTTGGGTTCGTATCGAAAAGAGCTTTCTAATGAACATTAGAAATTTGAAATCTAACGGTTGGATTTGGAGATATGTCCAAATCAAATTTGGAAAAGGTCGCTGTAAGTGCAGTTCGATGGCCGTTGTTGGAAATCGACTGTACGGGCCTCGATAAATTTACTAAAAATAGTAATAATTTGTGTAAAATCATAAGAAATGATTTGTGAAGAACTGGGATGAAAACTCCCACAATTGTAAAATTAAAAATAGATTTTTATTGAGATGTACTAGTTTTAAATTAAATTTAAAACCCAGTTATTTTTAAATAAATAAATTGGATTTGAAAGGGGTTTTAAATAATCGGAATTTCTAATATATTTGATTGGAATTGAATTAGAATTGATTTGTGGGTTTATCGTGAACGGTGTTTTAAATAACACTTGTTCTTTAACCCAATAATAATTGGGTTTATCGTGAACTGTGTTTTAACTGACATTAGTTCTTTAACCCAGTAAAAGGAGTTTTAATGAATCTGTAGTTAGATTGAAATGTGAATTGATAATTTAAATTATCAATTTTGGAAAGGGAGCGAAAATGGAGTATCACCCGTTTTGCTCCAAAGCGATAGTTGAATCTTTAATTAGATTTGAACGTGAAATGGTAATTAATTTTACCGATAACACCATGGTGTTAGATATGGAGTATTACCAGTTTTGCTTCATGGGATGTATAGGTTGGGATTGGGAAATAAAATAAATAATTACTTCAGTGTGGTTCGCTAATCCCGACTATTTTGGAAAACCATAATTTGGTTTGAAATGATATCCAAAGGAAGATTAAAGAATAAATTTCAAGGAATTTATCTTTGATAAAATTAATGGGAACCTTTCCTTAAGAATGTGAAATTTAGAAACTAACTGTAGGTTAGCCAAGAAGGATGGTTTTCTGGGTATTGATCTGATGCTGGTTTCGGCCTTCGGGGTTAATATTTGGGAAATTGTTCTCTTGCTAATTTACAGTTAGTGACTGATGAATTGGAATGAGGCGTATGTTGTGATTTTGTAACAATTGTTTACTATATACGTGGGTCATTCAGAAAGGCCGGGTTTATACCAATTCTGAGTAACTGATTCGACGATATGTCGAAGATGAAGACGGTGGTTAAAGACCGGAAGTCTTCACATCATTTGGGTGATTATTGATGATCTTGATTGGGTTGTACACCTATGATGAGGGAATCAGTTGGTGATTGTCCAGACGTACTTGGAGATCGATGGATATGCGAGGAAAGTGCCTCCGGTTTCGTTCAGACCCAGAACGAACTTGTAAATGGACTGTGTGTCTGACATTGAAATTTATTCTGTGTCGATTGATCTCTATTAAATATACATCTGTTTTGCGGTGGAGAATTTATTCTCTTGCTTAACGCCCTTCTCTGAGACGTACGAGCTCAGAGGTTGTATATCGATGGACATCAGTCGCATGGCATGAATTGCCTGTGTGGCACGCCTAAGTGGCAAATGATCAAGGCTTTTGTTGAAAAGCAAAGTCTTGTGGTTGATGATCAAAGCACTGCCTTTGTGGCATCGCTTTGTGTAACGTTGATTCGCGAGCCTCACACACCGGTATGGTGGTAAACTGATGGTTTGATCAATTTACTTTTTTAGAGGATAGACGCCTTAGTGGTGTCATGGATTCGGTCGACCGAGATGAGCTTAGTGCTCAGAGGGATAGAGTAAGTGGTGTTTTCTCTTGCTGGGACATAAGCCGCGGTGGTACTCGAGTCCCAAAAGTGCGGATGTGCATTACGGTGTTTTCTCTTGCTAGGACGTAAGCCGTGGGGAATTGCACTACGCAATCGATCTTTCGAATCAGGAGCCACCATGATGGAAATCCAACTTTCCAATACGTGTATTTCAGTTTTATTTGTAGAGCCTAGTATGGCGACATAGTGGGATGGGGCACTTATGCCGTCTATGATTGGTATTTATGATTGAAATTGGTTTGACACTATACGCTTATAATAGTATCAAATGATTTGTTTTAAACGTACCAAGCATGTTTGGCTATTATAAGGGAAAACCCTATCCTCCGGCTTGCGTTGCATTGTGTGATGGGACATGGGTCTTATAATAGCTTCATTTTTAGGAAAAGCATTGCGTTGTTTGTTTATATGCACTGGTATTCTTGGGAGGAAACCCGTTCCGTGTTATACGGCGTGGTCCCTTGAATCACTCTCTTTTAAAGTAAAGTTTTAAATAATTGTTTTAGTTCTCACACCAGTCACATGACTGACCTGGAGTTTATTGTTTTAACCTAAACTCTGGATGCCCCTATTTTTGACACGGACAACTAGTAGTTTTGGTTTTGCAGATTTATATTCACAGGATCCTGATTTACAGCTGGAATGATATCTGGAAAGCTCTGTATCCGTATATCACCTTCAGTTGTGCTTTGTATTATTTTCCGCTGCTATGTACTTTATTGTAATCTCTGATATTTATCGAATGTAATTCATTCATTTATATTCTTGTATTCTGATGGAATTGTTGTAATAAACAATGAAATGTTCTTCTGTCTACGTTCCTTTGTGGGTTGTTCTCAAAGTATCTGCTCTTTCCTTCACGGGGAAGTTACGGGTCCTTACATATTATTTTTCCGCTGCTATTTAAATGTAATTTAAAACTCTGATATTATTGTATTTCTATTATGTAATATATATTCATACTCTGTTTCATTCTTGTACTCTGATGTAATTGTTGTAATCAGCAATAAAATGTTCTTTAGTTTTTGTTCTGATGCGTCTTGTTCTCAAAGCAATCTAGACTTTCATTTACTGGGAAGTTTGGGTCGTTTCATTTGGTGTCAGAGCTTTGGTTTACAGAGCTCGAGAACAAGGCACATTGGAACCGAATGAAAGAATTCATCAGAGGTTGGATTGGTAATATCCAATAAGAATGACTCGTTAGAGATAGGATCAGTAGTATCCTAGAATGAGTGTGAAG
Organism: Allium sativum; assembly: GCA_030737875.1. Lineage (NCBI taxonomy): Eukaryota > Viridiplantae > Streptophyta > Magnoliopsida > Asparagales > Amaryllidaceae > Allium > Allium sativum. Next base: position 559,363,234 of record CM060921.1, read on the forward strand.
AGTATTATTTTCTTTAAAAATAAAAGTAAAAACAAATTTAGTTTTGAAAATTTTATCTAAAATACGTACTTGAGTATATTATATTTTAATGTGGACAATCGAGTATATAAAGATTTCGAATATACGAGTAATTAACGGATATTCAAAGTTTTAATATACTGGGTAGATATAGAATCACACTCTACTCGCCCGGAGATAATTCTGGTGATAGGTCAACCATCACCTGTATTTATGTTCGAGTCTCGAAAGTGGTATATCTATATATTTCCACTGACTAGTATGAGAACCAAAACTTAGTTTGTACACATTGCTGTGATTTGCACTAAAAATATGATTTTTGGCTATATATAAAAGTTATATATATTTGAAAAGTGAATCACCCAATGGATTGCTGGTTGTGATGTTTGATTATTAGTTTAACAAATAAAGTATTGAAATGATAATTAATTTAAATAACAAAATTAATTAATTAAATAAATAAAAATTTGGTTGAGTTAGTTAAATTAAACAACTTTTTGCTTCGTTCCTTTTCGAGGACGAAAAGATTTTAAGTGGGCGCGATTGTAACGACCCGAAATTTTGGGGCCAATTTAAAATTTTTATTTTAGAAATTTTAATGGATTTTAAACGTTTAAAATAATTTATTTTAGATAATAACAATGAAAAATTTATTTTAATCGAAGTTAAAACGAATAAATTTAATTTAATTATAAAAGGAGTTTAAAACAGCGTTGCGGTTTGAAAATTTGAATTTGAGCTTTGACTGACTGCACAGGATTCATTTTAAATCAGAATGAAGCAAAACCAGAAATATTAAAATCTGTTTAACTATATCTTTCTAACGAATCTGAAAAAATGAAATTTCGTTTTAAAAATAAAAAGTTATGCCCAGTTTAAAATTTAGAAAAGTCGTTGTAGAATTTATATATATTTTAATTAAATATATTGGCCTTGAAAATAGCCATTTTTCAAACGATCTCGGTTTTCGACGAAACCACTTTTTTTGGAACCGGAATGTCAAATTATTGCTAGGTTTCAATTTTCGTAATTTTCCGAATTAATATGTGAGCGTGGTAAAGGAAAACGTGTTTTGTCAATTTCAATCAAATTTAATTGACTTGAAAATGGCCATTTTACAAACAGTCTCAGAATTCAACGAAATTAGTCTCGTTAGAACCGTATCGTCAAAACATAGCTAGAAATAATTTTTCTGTAGTTTTTAGAGTCCGTATGTGGCCCCGGTAATTTAAAATGTACGTTTAAATTTAATATATAAATGATTTATAATTAAATTTAAAGAAAAACATATCATAACAGCCGAACTGGGTTATGAAACATATTCCACGGTGTCCGTGATGGGGGATATTAGCTAGGGGCGGCACTCGTTGGGTACGATTTGGAGTTAAGAGTGATATATGAATTGAATTCAAATAAAATAGAATTAAATTAAAATAAAATACAATGGAATACATGTATAAATACGGTATACACCGTATACCTTAAACCTAATTCTTAATACCATCGTTACAGCCGCCATCTACCTATTTTAATGGCCAGGAAGCTCTCGAATTCGAACGCTATTATCTCTTAATCCTTTCAATATTAGTTCAAATTTCTAAAGCAACATGGGGGAGATCGTTGAGGGCTTCGAATTGGTACGGACATGATGGGTTCTCGTAGAACACCGTGGCGGGTTTCTGGCCACGAAGTGCCGTCGTTGGGGGTGTTTTTCCACCGCCTGATAGACGACGAGGTTGACGCCGACTGGGGCGTGGGTGCATGGCACGGAGGCCGACAGCGTGGCGAAGGCGGATCCGAACCCGATCAACTATGGAGGAAGCAAATTGGAGACCTAGATTTTGAGCAATGGGTTAGAACGTCGACAGTATTGAAGGAGAAGAAACCAAAAGGAGCGGCCATGGGTTTCTTTAATGAAATTAAGGTCTTAGTTGATTTTAGTTATTATTTTAATTAATTAATATAACAAAACTTTTAAAATAGCGTATCTTGTTCAATCGTGATCAGAATTCAGCGATTTTCAAACCGTTGGAATCGTCTTTCCGAGATCTACAACATGGTACAGGCTAGGACATAAATAGAGGATATCAAAATTTCAGGAAAATTCAGATCTGATTTATTCAGAATCAAATAGCAATGTGAGAAATCTATATTTTTATTTTTATTTTATTTATTTATAAATAATTCTGAATTTATTATCACAAATCTATAGTTATTTCATGTCTGCTATTATTCATGATTGTTCTGTGTTGAATGTAATATATGGATCTGCTTGTTTGGTGAAGTTATTTGGTGATAAATGGTTAAACATATTTATCTGTCATGAGATAATTTGCTAGAAACATTCCGATCAAACTGTGGTGATATAAAGGATAAAATTAACGCTTTTTGTTTATTAAATTAAGAAGAACAAAATTAACACTTTTTGTTAATTAGATTATATTGAACAAAATTAACACTTTTTGTTAATTAGATTATATTGAACAAAATTGACACTTTTGTTAATTAGATTAAGTTAGACAAAATTGACATTTTTGTTAATTAGATTTTGTTAGACAAAAGTAACATGTTGGGTAAGTAGAACATGTTAGTGAAAAGAATAACATTTTTAATGATAATTAGAATTCATTAAAAAGAATGAATCTTTGTTTGAAGACTTGTGAATATGTAATTTATATTTTTATGAAAATGAATTATCAAAAAGAATAAAACCTTGATTAGAATGTGTTAACATGTAAAATTACATTTCTATGTAGTTAGTATTTGTCAATAAGAATTAAACAAAAATGTACATTTTATTCATTTATAAAGGATGTAATAAGAATATACGTTTTTTTGTTAAAATATGTTAGTGAAGAAAAATTACATTTTTGGTGTAAAACATGTTATGTAAGTTAAAATATGCATTTTGTTAACATTAAAAAGGATTATAACAAAATTAACATTTTTGTTAACATTAAAAGGATTTGATAAGAATTAACATTTTTGTTAATAGTAGAAATATAATTTACATTTCTTGTAAAATATGACATTAGAAATAGAATTTACAGTTTATGTAAAAGGATGACATTAGAATTAAAATCCCATTTTTAGTGAAAAATGTACATTAGAATTAAAATCCCATTTTTAGTGAAAAATGTACATTAGAATTAAAATCCCATTTTTAGTGGAAAATGTACATTAGAATTAGAATTAACATTTTTGGTTTACATTTAAAAGGATTAACATTTTTGTGTAATTTGAAATGACATCAAAATAGTCATTTTTATTGTAATAAGAATGAATTTATAATATTCATTTATGTCATTTTAAAAGAATGAATTGAAAATATTCATTTTTGGTTTCATTAAAGAAGAATGAATTGAAAATGTATATATTTTATACATTAAAGGAGAATGAATTAGAAATGTATATTTTTATACATTAAAAAGAAAGTTACATTTTTTGTGTTAAACTTGATTGGTAATAGAAATCATATTTTTGTTAAACTCGATTAGTAATAGAAATCACTTTTATCAAAACTTGAATTAGTGGAATAAATATACATCTTTGGTCAAACTTGATTAGAGATGCAAATATGAATTGAAAGTAAAATTTGTTCTTTTATTTGTATTCATAAATGAAAGTAAAATGTTACATTTTTCTTTTATTTACATTCCTTGATGTAAATAAAACAAGAAATAAAGTTAAATCTTGATTTGCATTTCTTGTTGCGAATAAAGCATGAAATAAAAAGTTATGCTTCTATTTGTTTTCCCTTGTTGAAAATAAATCATGTAATGAAAAATATACATATTGCATTGTGAAATATGTTTCACATTAACAACCCATTTTTAATGTTAATATTATAAAGAGTAGAAAAATTTACATATTCCATTATGAAATATGTTTCATATTTAAAACTCATTTTTAATGTTAATCTTAGAAACTTAGAAAAAGAATATCATTTTTATGTAAAATGAAAAGTTTTTATCTCATTGCAAGTGAGTCAACATTAGAATTCACATTTTTGGATGTAAATGAATCAGCAGAAAGGATTTATTGTTTTTGATAAATTATGTCAACATGGGAACTTGTGTCCTCTTTATTTATATATAAGTAATGATTCATCCCTATATATGTTTATGATACTGAAATGTTACACCTCCATTTATAAGTTACCCGACTTGTCTATGTGATTGGGACGATAATTTTCACACATCGCCCAAGTGCACAAATAAATTATTATTTGGTTGACGGATGAAACCCCACACGGGTATTGGGATGATATTGGATACACACTAATCCCAATATTTAGTTATCTGTCAATCGATGGTTTGGCAGTCTGTGATGAGCGTTAGTTTTTACTTTAATGCTCACACAGTTATAAATTCCACTCTAGTCATCATTTGGATGTTTAATAATTATTTGTCATGCTTGTTGATTTCATGCAATATACGGTTGTTGATTGAGTCACATTCCAATAAAGGATATTCTAGAAAAGATTATTTAGAATATATTTTAAAAAAAATTAATAAAAGAAAATATTTTAGTAAAAGAATATATTTTGGGAAAATATATTTTTATTGAAATGCACTAGTTGTCAACTAGAATAAATCAATAAATTTAGATTTAATAAAGTTTTCCAGTTTGTCAATATTTAATTGAAATTAAATTAAATTAAGTGGATTTGGGTTTGTCGTGAATAGTGTCTTAAATAACACTGTTCTTAAACCCGTACGAAAAGAATAATCTTTTAATTCAGATTATTAAAGTTTTCAATTATATTTAGTAATTGAAATAAGATGAAATGTGAGTTGGGTTTATTGTGAGCTGTGTTTTAAGTGACGTATGTTCTTCAACCCAACTGACAGTGAAAATAAGATTTGGAATATATAAATCTTTTATTAAGATTTAAATATAAAATTTCCAAAAGTAAAGTTTTCCAATTTAATATATTAAATTGGAATTGTATAGAATTCGAATTAATTATAACCGAGATAAGCTTCTGTAAAAGAAGACCGATTCTACATATGAAATTTAAGAGGCTTTGCCGTTATTCCATTTATATTATTGGTTGGATACAGAAATTTATAACGATTATATATTTATTTGATTTTTGTGAAGATTCCATATTTTATGGAAGACGATTTTGGGTTTATCGTGAACAATGTTTTAAATGACATTAGTTCTTTAACCCAATTAAGAATAAGATCAATTTCTTAAATTTGAATAATCATTGAATAATGATTTTGGTATTTAAAAACCCAATGGAAGTTTTGATAAATCTTTAAAAGAAAGATTTAAGAATAAAGATAAAGAATTTATCTTTGATAAGATAAGGTGAATATTTTATTTAAAAGAATATTCTTAATTGGAATGAGGCGTTGGATGTGTTTTTAATAGTACTTGATTTTTAATTATAGAAATACGTGAGTTATTCGGAAAGACCAGGTTTGTAACACCCCGAAAATTCTATAACTGTGAAATGGACAAATTAAAGTATAATTAATCTGAAATCAAAGAACTAAGGGAAACGGGATACGCCATTGCGTTCGTCTCGGAAAAATACGCGAAATAGAGTCCGAGTTTTCGAAAAACGGAGTCCGTATGAAGAAGATATGGCCTTCGGAAGTTTTGAATTAAATTTAAAATTCAAACAGAATAATATAATAATTAAAAATCGGGCCCAGTGGGCCAGGGCGGATAAACACCCGCCTAGGCCACCCAGGTCGACTGGGCTGTCGACCTGGGCTACCCATGTCGACAGGGCTGTCGACAGCCCTGTCGACAGGGGTGTCGACCTGGTCGAGCCCAGTCAACCTGGCTGGCCAGGTCTGTGTTTGGTCGAATTTCTGTGGTCTGCTTTGTCATTAGGGCTAGGTGGCGGGTTCTTATTGGTCTCTCTATCTCATGAATGGCTATGATCAATCCAAGCAACATCAAGGGTCCTAATCAATTCCTAACCTCTATATAAACAACCCTAGACTAAACCCTAATCTATTCATTCAAAATTAAGAACATAGCCGCCATGTTGCTGAGGAACGACTAAGAGTAGCCGCCAACTAGAGAGAGAATTAGGAAGAAAGTTCTAAAGCCTAAAGCAATTCAAGCAACCTAAAGCCAATCAATTCAACAAAGGAATCATATCTCTTAATTAGAGAATTCGCCGCAACCATAGTAAGTAGAGTATTCCTTTGGTATGAATAAACAATTGTGTTGATGTGTATGCTTGAATTGTGGCAATGAAAGTAATTCATATTTGTGCGTTCTTATCAATTTATATACGTTTGGATATTCTTGAATTATGTTATTCGATTATAAAGAACTACATGCGGTAGTTCTATGCAAGTATACGTTTGGAATATTGCACAAATTATATAATCTATATTGAGGCTACATGTATGTAGTTGATTGGAATCCATGCAAGTTTGGGGCTTTGTTATCATGTCACTATGATGTATATTTTTGTGCATAAATCATTTTGCAAGTAATTGAAACAAGTTTGGTTGTTATAGTTCATATGAAACTATGTTGGAATTTTGACACCATAATCCGTGTATTAAGTCATGCTTTTGCAAACTTATGAATATGGCTAGGCTATGAATGATTTTTGGCATAATTGAAATCCATGATTAAATCTATCTTATTTACAAGAATTATATGATGACATATGTGAGACATGGCTAGGTTAGACTCAAAAATCCCTTTTTGCAAGTTTAAAGCAAACACCATGATTAGGAATATTTATGCATAAGTATATTTCTATTATCTTTATGTGATTAGACTTAAACCATAATTAAGTTGATCTATGCTTCTGTGTTAGTAACAAAGTATCCCCTTTGTAAACATGTAGAAACCTTATGAACATGACTTGTTTATGTTTATGCCATGAACAGATTTAACTTTACTTATGCCATGCTTATGTTTGACATTATGCCATGTTTATGCTAAAAGTATTTATGCCATGCTTATGTTTGACATTATGCTATGCTTATGCTAGAAATATTTATGACATGCTTATGTTTGACATTATGCCTAAATAAGAATATAGGTTCATGTTGTAGTTAAACCTATGCAAGTTCACATGCTTTGATTCATGTCACCTATGTTACCACTATGCAAGTACACCAATTTCTATTTTGTATTTCCAACGTCGTATTACAAGTTCATGCGCCCACCTTCCCCTTTTTGTGTATGTAATCACGCCATAAGCCTCCCCTTTTCGCATGGCTAAATTGGGCTTTAAAAGGCTAAGCCCAATATATATATATATATATAAACGGACGTGTAAAACGGGGGAAAACAACGTTGGGTTAAAATTAATTAATGAATGAAAATATAAAATAGAAGGGCCCAAATTCAAGTATGGGTTGGGCCCATGATTGGTGTAACCTTTACACCATTAACTTAATAATGGGCCGCAAATATTTACATATAAGAAATAAAGAAGAATGACAAAATATGTAAATGTAGAACATACGATGTGTTTAACCCGAGGTTGGATTGAGTTGTGATGTAAACCTGCCCGGAACCGCCCGGCTGTCCAGTAGTCACAACAATACCTATCCAATGTGGGAGGTTAAACATGGAGCCCAGCAAGGACCCGAGGTTAGACTGAGTTGTGGCGTAAGACTGCCCGGAACCAACCGGCAACAGGCAGCCACAACAATACCTGTCTAATGTGAGAGGTCAGGGCCTTAATAAGACAATTAAGGCTGAGTCAGGATTGCTAGGATTAAGTAAACTAAAGACTTAATCAAAATGGAACATGCTAAACTAAACGGACTGGTGGGGGTTAGGTTAGAAAACACTTAACCAACTTAGCATGTTGGCTAGAGACAGAAAACCTAGTAACGGGGGACCCTTTTCAGCAGTAACCCTAAAAGGTGTATCAGGATACCCTAAAACTAGGCAGGGTGGGGCACGATTACTGGGCTGATTGTAAGAGGTCAAATCGACGGCGGTGGTGTAGCAGTGTAGGTTCTAACGGAGTGCGGGCGTGCACACACTCCGGCGCAGAAAAATAAGGCACTGGACACCAGTAGCATACCTGTGCACTCTAAGGTTGTGTCGGGTTGCCACTATGGGACTTGATACACCCCATGGTGGGACCAGCATAGGTAACTACAGTCATCGGGGGCCGTAAGACACATGTAACTTTGCGAGTAGGAGCCGATCATCATAGAATGGATCACATCACCCTGATTATGGGGTGCAAATTGGAAACTAGTTTATATGGGTTCAGAGATTAACATGGGGTACGATAGTATATTCGACCCTAGACAACTTAACCAAGTTTATAGTGCATGCCCACTTCTTGTTTATACTTATCATATCCAGTTCTTTATTCATAGACAAAATAGTACTTGACTTACTCAGGCTTTATGTCTGACTCTACTTTTCTTTCGTCTTCTTTCTTCCGTCCCCCCCCCCCCCCCCAGGTCCTCAGGGAGGGAACACAGCAGCCTGATCAGCCTCAACATCCAGCTTGAAGAAGAGAAATGTATTGCTTGGACTTTCCTGTTTTGAACTATGGCTTTGGACAATCCACTATGGGGCTTTTGCAGTTTATCTACGTTTTATTTATGCTTCTTTAAATAATGTACTCAAGACAGATTATGAAAGTGTTATGTTATGTTTTTGGAAAGGATGTAAGACAATTATGGTGATGTTTTGTAACACGTATTTGACTTTATGAAATAAAAGTTTGTTGTTCTTCCGCTGTTTACAAATATGTGTTCTTATATCTGTCTTGTATATCTGTGACTTGTACTTATAAACCTCCACCAAAATTAGGGCATTCCCTTTGAGAGTGACCCTAACGGAGGTGGGGTGTTTCACTTGGTATCAGAGCATAGGTTTACCAGATAAGATAAAAAGTTTTGAAAAATTATTTTCAAAAAGGAAATTTAAAGAAGCATTTTTAAAAGAAAATATTATTTTATTTTAAAAAGGCAAAGTCCACCCCCCAAAGCCATAGGAACTATCTCTATCCTTCGTTTTGAATCTATCCTTTTTGTTTCAGCATGTCCCAAGAACTCAACTTGCCGGAAGGGGTACCAATACCTGGTTGGTTTAGACGGTTCTTAGAAGCAAGGGCCACTCAGCCAGGTCCTACCATTCCTCCTCCCCCAGCTGAAGGAAATCATCCAGCCGCAGCGGCACCTTTTCCTCCACCCCCTCCTCGGGGAAACACGTTTGCTAAGATATGTAAAGATTTTAAAGCTATGGGAGGAAGGGATTTCCATGGAACTGAGTCCTTCGTGGCAGCTAGGAATTGGCTGAAAGAAACGGAGGACCTATTCATCATCTTTGAGGTAGAAGATAGACAAAAAGTACAATTGGCAGTGTGGCTATTGAAGGGCGAGGCTTCCTACTGGTGGGAAGTCACTAATGCTGAAAGACCAGTGGAGACATGGGAGGACTTTAGGGCAAGGTTTGAGACTAAATTTCTCTCAGATGCGGAAAGAAGTTTGCAGTTGGAAAAATTCTTATTTCTTAAGCAAGGGGACAAGACAGTCAGAGAATATGTGAATCAGTTCGATGAGCTGGCTAGGTTTGGGCTTGACCTTGTCAACACCCCGCACAAGAAGGCTCTCCGTTTCGTCAAAGGGTTGAATGAGCCATTACACAGTTTGGCCATGACCCATATACCCATGGGAGCCACGTATGAAAGATTGGTGCAAATGGCATTGCTGAATGAAGAGGATAAGGGCAAGAAGAAAGAGGGTTTGCAGCCCAAGAAGACAGACTTTAAGAAGGGCGGGAAAGGCAACAAAGAGAAGAGGAAGTGCAATTTCTGTGGCAAAGTGGGGCACTTAGTAAAGGACTGCCGGAAAAAGAAGGCCAAGGAGAATGGTGGGTGCTTTTCTTGCGGAGAGACAGGTCATAGGGCTAAGGACTGCCCAAAGAAACGAGGACAGGGGCAGAGGGCTGGATCCACCCCAGGGGCACAGGTCCATGTGCTAGAAGCGCCACCTCAGCGAGGTATAAATACTTCTGTAGAAAGTGTAGTTTATCTTTATGATCACCCCGTTCGTACTTTATTTGATTCTGGCGCATCACACTCCTTTATCTCGTCTGCTTTAGTGGAATCTCTGCACCTAAAAACTAGTATGGTAGAGGACCCCTTAATTGTTTCAAACCCAATTGGGGGCCCAGCTCATTTGTCTATGATCTGTGTGGGATTGAAAATTTCTATTCTAAGTGTAGAATTTCAATGTAGTGCCTTTGTTTTGGGCTTTTCGGGGTATGGTTTGATTTTGGGTATGGATTGGCTATCCAGTAATGGGGCCATCCTTGATTGTGAGAAAAGGGTTGTTAGGCTCCTAACCCAGCTCGGTAATACTTTGGAAATTTCTTGTAATCCCTCGTATGCGGTTATGCTTAGTTATCTTGAATCGCTAGATGCCTCTGTTGAAAATTTGCAATCAGTTAGGGTGGTCCGGGAATATCCGGATGTCTTCGAAGAGGTGAAGGGCTTGCCTCCAAAGCGGGAAATAGACTTCCGCATATATCTAGTAGATAATGCAAAGCCCGTTGCGTTGCCCGTTAGACATATGGCTCCACGAGAAAGGAAAGAGCTCAGTAAGCAGATTAAAGAGCTTCTAGAAAAGGGGTTCATTAGGAGGAGCATTTCAGAATGGGGCGCTCCGGTGGTGTTCGCTACAAAGGCGGATGGTTCACTCCGACTATGTGTTGACTATAGGGAGCTCAACAAGCTAACGAAAAAGAATAGGCACCCTCTCCCTAGAATTGACGATTTGTTTGACCAGCTTGTAGGAGCGTCTGTTTTCTCCCAACTCGATTTAGCAACCGGTTTTCATCAGCTAAGGGTGGCTGAAGATAGCATCGATAAAACGGCGTTCAGAACCCCAGACGGTTTCTTTGAATGGCTTGTCATGCCTTTCGGCTTGACAAATGCACCTGCGTACTTCGTGGACCTGATGAGTAGAGTATTTAGAGATTTCCTCAACAAATTCGTAGTGGTCTTCGTAGATGATATCCTTATCTTCTCAAAGAGTGAAGAGGAACATGCTCAGCACTTAAGGGCAATCATGGAAACTTTGCGAGTCCATCAACTAAAAGCCAAATTCTCCAAATGCCACTTTTGGAGAGAAGAGGTGAGGTTCCTTGGGCACATAGTATCCAAACAAGGGTTAGCAGTGGACCCCACTAAGGTAGTGGCAGTACAGGATTGGAAGACACCAAGGAATGCAACTGAGGTTCGAAGCTTTCTAGGACTAGCAGGTTTCTATCGAAAGTTTATAAGGGATTTTGCGAAAATCTCAGCTCCGCTCACGAAATTGACTAAGAAGAATCTAGTGATCAATTGGGATTTGGATTGCGAGTTTGCTTTCCAACGACTAAAAAGGGCTCTCACAACAGCCCCAGTTTTGACGCTGCCAGATGGGAGTAAGATGTTCACCGTTTATACGGATGCATGTGGGACAGGGCTAGGCGCCATCTTAATGCAAGAAGGAAGGGTAGTAGCTTATGGCGGGAGGCAGTTAAAGGTACACGAAAAGAACTACCCAACCCACGATCTTGAGTTAGCCGCCATCGTCTTTGCACTCAAGTCTTGGCGACACTATCTCCTAGGTGAGAAGTTCGAACTTTACACTGACCATAAATCGTTGAAATATCTTTTCTCGTAGAAGGGTCTTAACTTGAGGCAACAAAGATGGATGGAGTTCCTTGCCTCGTACGATTTCGAAATCTCCTACACTCCGGGCAAAGGCAACGTAGTGGCAGACGCGTTGAGCCGAAAGAAATTGACCCTAAGCCCGTTGTTTGTTGAAAGACAAAGCCTAGAGTTTATAGCCAGCTTCGACTTTAGGCCTTCCTCCGATTTCGTACCAGGCCTGCTAGCATCTCTCGAAGTGCGCCGAACTTTAGTGGATTCAGTAGGGACAGCACAACGCGAAGACCCTCAGCTTGTGGAAATGATTGATAGGCTAATTAGGGGTGAGACTTCAAGTCACCTCAACAGATACTCCATCGACGATAGGGGTTTGCTAAGACGAGACGGAAGACTATGCGTCCCACAGACAAAAGATTAAATAAAGAAGGTTCTCGAGGAAGCACATCACTCCAAGATGACGATACACCCAGGCGGAGATAAAATGTACAAAGACATAAAAAGGACTTTCTTCTGGAACGGCATGAAAAAGGACGTGGCAGAATTCGTTTCTAAGTGTATGGTGTGCCAACAGGTTAAAGCGGAACAGAAAAAGCCTGGCGGACTACTACATCCTTTGGAGGTCCCGCAGTGGAAGTGGGATAGCATCTCAATGGACTTCATCGATGGGCTGCCTAGGTCTAGGAGAGGCAACACTAGCATTTGGGTAATAGTGGATAGGCTTACTAAAAGCGCCCACTTTTTACCTGTCAAAAGTAAAAGAACTGCCTCATCCCTGGCATCACTTTACCTTAAGGAAATCGTTCGACTCCATGGAATACCATCTAGCATCGTTAGTGACCGAGACCCCATCTTCACCAGCGAGTTTTGGCGGAGTCTGCAAGAAGCAGTAGGAACGCAGTTATGCTTGAGCACAGCCTATCATCCCCAAACCGACGGCCAAACAGAGAGAGTGAACAGAGTTTTGGAAGACCTCTTAAGACTGTGTGTCCTTGACTTCGGAGGGACATGGGAAGACCACCTTCCTTTGGTGGAATTTGCCTACAACAACAACTATCAAGCAACCATCGGAATGGCGCCCTTCGAAGCTTTATATGGAAGACCGTGCCGATCGCCCACTTGTTGGTGGGAGTCCACGGATAAGCTCATACTTGGACCAGATATGATCCGAGAGACCTCAGAGAAAGTAGACTTAATACGAAGAAGGATGAAGACGGCCCAAGACAGACAAAAGTCCTATGCCGACAAGAGGAGGACCGACCTTGAATTCGAAGTTGGAAACAGAGTTTTTCTCAAGGTATCACCACTAAGAAACGTTGTTCGTTTTGGAACCACAGGAAAGCTAGCACCAAGGTTCGTAGGGCCATTTCCTATCATCGAGAAAATTGGGAAAATGGCCTATAGATTAGAGCTACCCGAGAAGTTGGCTGGAGTCCACAACGTTTTTCACGTTTCACATCTTCGAAAATGTCTACGTGAGTCTGCTGAAGTGGTAGAACCAAGTATCCTCGAAGAGGCCGAAGTGGAACGCGAAGCAACCATAAGAAAAGTTCCAACCCGCATCTTAGGAACGGAAGTGAAGAAGCTACGCAACCGCGAAGTCAAGCTCGTCAAAGTTCAGTGGAGCGACGCCGAGGGAGACGCGACTTAGGAAACTGAAGCTAGAATCCGTACAGCCTACCATTTTCTGTTCGAGGGTACATCCTTGATCTTTCATTTTCCTTAAGTTGCGCTTTTATTAGTCTTTTTAGGTATATTTCCTCGACCTTATCTTTTAGGTAGAAACCCTTTGGATGGAAACATGTAATTGAAACATGTTATGGATGATGGTTGCAAGTTGTTGCAAGTGATTGCTAGTGGTTGCTCGTGGTTGCATATACACACACAATCTAGGTTTTAGATCGGCTCAGTCACTTCATATTGCATATGCATATATGTTTGCTTTCGTATGTGGTTGAACTATAATGTGTTGTCATATGGATGTTGCATTTGTATTGAATGATTGTGCACTCATGTAGAATCAAGAATAGGGAAGTTTGCATACATAATGGATTCATGGCACTTACATAATTCGCATTAAGGAGGTCAACTGAATCAGTAGACCGCCTGATTTTGCATTAGATAAGTTCATGTACACACACACTTCGCATATGATCATGAAGCATTAGAAGTCTTTTAAGGACAATGGATACTCGTGTTTGATGGATGAATAGATGGATGATTGGATGTTAGGATATACATTCCTCCTAACTTGAAGATTTCGGGGACGAAATCCTTTTAAGTGGGGGAGAATGTAACACCCCGAAAATTCTATAACTGTGAAATGGACAAATTAAAGTATAATTAATCTGAAATCAAAGAACTAAGGGAAACGGGATACGCCATTGCGTTCGTCTCGGAAAAATACGCGAAATAGAGTCCGAGTTTTCGAAAAACGGAGTCCGTATGAAGAAGATATGGCCTTCGGAAGTTTTGAATTAAATTTAAAATTCAAACAGAATAATATAATAATTAAAAATCGGGCCCAGTGGGCCAGGGCGGATAAACACCCGCCTAGGCCACCCAGGTCGACTGGGCTGTCGACCTGGGCTACCCATGTCGACAGGGCTGTCGACAGCCCTGTCGACATGGGTGTCGACCTGGTCGAGCCCAGTCAACCTGGCTGGCCAGGTCTGTGTTTGGTCGAATTTCTGTGGTCTGCTTTGTCATTAGGGCTAGGTGGCGGGTTCTTATTGGTCTCTCTATCTCATGAATGGCTATGATCAATCCAAGCAACATCAAGGGTCCTAATCAATTCCTAACCTCTATATAAACAACCCTAGACTAAACCCTAATCTATTCATTCAAAATTAAGAACATAGCCGCCATGTTGCTGAGGAACGACTAAGAGTAGCCGCCAACTAGAGAGAGAATTAGGAAGAAAGTTCTAAAGCCTAAAGCAATTTAAGCAACCTAAAGCCAATCAATTCAACAAAGGAATCATATCTCTTAATTAGAGAATTCGCCGCAACCATAGTAAGTAGAGTATTCCTTTGGTATGAATAAACAATTGTGTTGATGTGTATGCTTGAATTGTGGCAATGAAAGTAATTCATATTTGTGCGTTCTTATCAATTTATATACGTTTGGATATTCTTGAATTATGTTATTCGATTATAAAGAACTACATGCGGTAGTTCTATGCAAGTATACGTTTGGAATATTGCGCAAATTATATAATCTATATTGAGGCTACATGTATGTAGTTGATTGGAATCCATGCAAGTTTGGGGCTTTGTTATCATGTCACTATGATGTATATTTTTGTGCATAAATCATTTTGCAAGTAATTGAAACAAGTTTGGTTGTTATAGTTCATATGAAACTATGTTGGAATTTTGACACCATAATCCGTGTATTAAGTCATGCTTTTGCAAACTTATGAATATGGCTAGGCTATGAATGATTTTTGGCATAATTGAAATCCATGATTAAATCTATCTTATTTACAAGAATTATATGATGACATATGTGAGACATGGCTAGGTTAGACTCAAAAATCCCTTTTTGCAAGTTTAAAGCAAACACCATGATTAGGAATATTTATGCATAAGTATATTTCTATTATCGTTATGTGATTAGACTTAAACCATAATTAAGTTGATCTATGCTTCTGTGTTAGTAACAAAGTATCCCCTTTGTAAACATGTAGAAACCTTATGAACATGACTTGTTTATGTTTATGCCATGAGCAAATTTAACTTTACTTATGCCATGCTTATGTTTGACATTATGCCATGTTTATGCTAAAAGTATTTATGCCATGCTTATTTTGACATTATGCTATGCTTATGCTAGAAATATTTATGACATGCTTATGTTTGACATTATGCCTAAATAAGAATATAGGTTCATGTTGTAGTTAAACCTATGCAAGTTCACATGCTTTGATTCATGTCACCTATGTTACCACTATGCAAGTACACCAATTTCTATTTTGTATTTCCAACTTCGTATTGCAAGTTCATGCGCCCACCTTCCCCTTTTTGTGTATGTAATCACGCCATAAGCCTCCCCTTTTCGCATGGCTAAATTGGGCTTTAAAAGGCTAAGCCCAATATATATATATATAAACGGACGTGTAAAACGGGGGAAAACAACGTTGGGTTAAAATTAATTAATGAATGAAAATATAAAATAGAAGGGCCCAAATTCAAGTATGGGTTGGGCCCATGATTGGTGTAACCTTTACACCATTAACTTAATAATGGGCCGCAAATATTTACATATAAGAAATAAAGAAGAATGACAAAATATGTAAATGTAGA
Source organism: Allium sativum (assembly GCA_030737875.1). Classification (NCBI taxonomy): domain Eukaryota; kingdom Viridiplantae; phylum Streptophyta; class Magnoliopsida; order Asparagales; family Amaryllidaceae; genus Allium; species Allium sativum. The sequence goes on from CM060921.1 coordinate 559,379,182, forward strand.
ACATACGATGTGTTTAACCCGAGGTTGGATTGAGTTGTGATGTAAACCTGCCCGGAACCGCCCGGCTGTCCAGTAGTCACAACAATACCTATCCAATGTGGGAGGTTAAACATGGAGCCCAGCAAGGACCCGAGGTTAGACTGAGTTGTGGCGTAAGACTGCCCGGAACCAACCGGCAACAGGCAGCCACAACAATACCTGTCTAATGTGAGAGGTCAGGGCCTTAATAAGACAATTAAGGCTGAGTCAAGATTGCTAGGATTAAGTAAACTAAAGACTTAATCAAAATGGAACATGCTAAACTAAACGGACTGGTGGGGGTTAGGTTAGAAAACACTTAACCAACTTAGCATGTTGGCTAGAGACAGAAAACCTAGTAACGGGGGACCCTTTTCAGCAGTAACCCTAAAAGGTGTATCAGGATACCCTGAAACTAGGCAGGGTGGGGCACGATTACTGGGCTGATTGTAAGAGGTCAAATCGACGGCGGTGGTGTAGCAGTGTAGGTTCTAACGTAGTGCGGGCGTGCACACACTCCGGCGCAGAAAAATAAGGCACTGGACACCAGTAGCATACCTGTGCACTCTAAGGTTGTGTCGGGTTGCCACTATGGGACTTGATACACCCCATGGTGGGACCAGCATAGGTAACTACAGTCATCGGGGGCCGTAAGACACATGTAACTTTGCGAGTAGGAGCCGATCATCATAGAATGGATCACATCACCCTGATTATGGGGTGCAAATTGGAAACTAGTTTATATGGGTTCAGAGATTAACATGGGGTACGATAGTATATTCGACCCTAGACAACTTAACCAAGTTTATAGTGCATGCCCACTTCTTGTTTATACTTATCATATCCAGTTCTTTATTCATAGACAAAATAGTACTTGACTTACTCAGGCTTTATGTCTGACTCTACTTTTCTTTCGTCTTCTTTCTTCCGTTTCCCCCCCCCCCCCCAGGTCCTCAGGGAGGGAACACAGCAGCCTGATCAGCCTCAACATCCAGCTTGAAGAAGAGAAATGTATTGCTTGGACTTTCCTGTTTTGAACTATGGCTTTGGACAATCCACTATGGGGCTTTTGCAGTTTATCTACGTTTTACTTATGCTTCTTTAAATAATGTACTCAAAACAGATTATGAAAGTGTTATGTTATGTTTTTGGAAAGGATGTAAGACAATTATGGTGATGTTTTGTAACACGTATTTGACTTTATGAAATAAAAGTTTGTTGTTCTTCCGCTGTTTACAAATATGTGTTCTTATATCTGTCTTGTATATCTGTGACTTGTACTTATAAACCTCCACCAAAATTAGGGCATTCCCTTTGAGAGTGACCCTAACGGAGGTGGGGTGTTTCAAGGTTTAACCCATTCCGAATAATTACTACGACGATGAAGAGTCGAAGATGAAGACGGTGGTTGAAGACCGACGATCTTCACATCGAATGGATGTGTTGCTACAGAGACCCTTGATGGGAGTAGCTACCTTGAAGGTGCTTCAGTGGTGGCCGCCCGGACTATTGTTGATTGTTCGGATTTGGTTTTCGCTCAGACGCAGAGCATAAGCTTGTAAATGGATGCGTGTCTGACATTGGACTTCGTTCCATGTGAATTAAATTGATTGTTATTAATGTATGTCTGTTTGGTGGTGGAGGATTTATTCTCTACTTAACACCCTGGTATATATTAATAGTGATTGATCGCATGGCATGAATTGTCAATGTGGTACGCCAAGATGCAATTGATCAAGGCTTTTGTTGAAAAGCAGGGCCTTGTGGGATGATCAAAGTATAGCCTATTACGGCATAACTTTGTGTATATCGTGACTTCGCGAGCCTCACACCCCGGTATGAGTCAAAAACGGGATACGGACTGCAGGGAGTGCACACGTTTCTTTCTAGCTAGAGTGATGTTAGGGACCTACAAGCGCTGACATTTTACTTATGTGGATGATGGATTTTGAGGCGCCTCGTATTTTTATAGGCCGTTAGTGGTCATACTATAGGTCCAAACGGACCGGGAAGCATGTGTTTAGGCATAATTAATCCACTACCCTTAGGTAGGGACCGACCCTGAAGATCCAAGGGTTGCCCATAGGTGTGATCCTGAGGCATTTGCTAGAGTGTCTCGAAATCGGAGAGGAGCTTTCCCCTAGCCTCGACTCATGATGGAAATCCAATTTCCAATATGACCTTGCGGTTTTGATTGTAGAACTAGTATGGTGACATAGTAGGATGGGGTACTATGCCGTCTATGATCAATACATTATGATTGAAATTGTTTTTGAAATATATATACTCATAGGTATACACACTAATACTAAATCCGTTTTATCGTATCAAGCATCTTTTAAACATTATAAGGTAAAACACTATCCTCCGGTTTACGTTGCATTGTGTAACGTCCCAGAAAATCTGAACCAATTAAATTTTTTTAAATTGGCTAAAATAATGGATTTTAAATATTTAAAATAAATATTTTAAATAATGGCGATGAAAACTGAGTTTGAATCAACAATTGAAAACGAATATAATTAATTATAATTATAAACAAGGCTTGAAAGGGCGCTGTAGTTTCAAAAATTGAATTCAAACTTTGTCGGACTGTACCGGGTGCAAAACAAAACGAATTTTAGTGAAACCAAAAATATTTAAATCTGTTAGTGGATACCTTTCCAACGAATCTGAAAAATCGAGATTTCATAGCGGGAATTAAAAGATATGTCCAGTTGAAAATTCTGAATAGTCGCTATGGAATTCAGGCCCTTAAAAATAGATATTTTGCAAACGACCTCGCATTTCGACGAAATCACTTTTGTTGGATCCGCAGTGTCAAGTTATTGCCAGGTTTCAAATTTTCATAATTTTCTGAATTAATATGTGAGCGTGGCAAAAGAAAACGCGTTTGACCAGTTTCAGTTGATTTTAATCGACTGGAAAACGGCCATTTTTCTAACGATGTCAGAATTCGACGAAACTAGTTTTGTTAGGACCGTATCATCAATACGAAGCTAGAAAATATTTTTCTGGAATTTTTAGAGTTAGTATGTGACCCCGGTAATTTGAAATGAACGTTTAAAATTCAATATAATGATTTAATTGTAAATTCAACGGAAACTGATTGTAACGATAAAATCAGCTTGCGATACATATCCCATTGTGTTCGGAATGGGGGTAAAACGCTATGGACGACAGGCGGTGGGCCTCGTTTAGGGGTCGAATAAAAAAGTCAACTTTTTGAAAGTAAAAATAATAAATATTTATATAAATCCTTTACTCTCTCTCTCTCCTCTCTTTCTACCGTTCGAAATAAAAAAAAACCTAAGCCCTAAATCGAGATCGACGGAACCCCTCACGTCGTCGCCCCCACGTCGCTCGCCGCCTCCTCCTCCGTGCGCCACCGAGCAGGCAAGCGCCCCTCCGACCTCGCGTCAGCCCGCGCCCCTTCCCCTGTTCGAACCCGAGCCCAAACCCTACGCCCACCTCGAGATCCGCGAGCCCTAGGCACTGCGGCGACTCCAGTGCCACCTGCGCCTGGCTGCAGACCCGACACCCCTCCCCTCAGCGTCGAAGTCACCTGAAGCCGCTCCTTGCTCCACTTCCAGCAAGCTTCAGCCCCTCGAAACGTGAAAGGGTGAGTTTTTGTTGTTGTTTAATTGGTTTAAATTAAATACGTATGTCATTAAGTTTAAGATTCAATTTTTATACGATGAAAGATTGAATTTTATGTACATCAAGGGTAGGTTTTATCAACATATAGTTCATGTTTTTATATAGACAAAGTTTAGATTTTTAACATGTAAAAGGAGAGATTTTTAACATGATCAAAGTAGAGATTTTTGTTCATGAAAATATGATTTTTATATATTGAATAGCAAAGTAAAAATTCGATTTTTATATATTGAATAGCAAAGTAAAAATTCGATTTTTATATATTGAATAGCATAGTAAAAATTCGATCTTTACCTATGTAGTGAATACGGGCAACGAAAGCGACGAAAGGCGAGAACGGTGAAGATTTATGCAAAGAAGAGTCGTGGGATTGAATTAGCTATTTGGTGAGAATTTCTCACTCTTCAATTTCTTTTTCTAGCCATATATATATGTGTGGAAATAAAAGTGAATTGCTATATATATATATATATATATATATATATATATATATATATATATATATACGCCCCCTCGTCCACAAACCATGGACGATATTTATTGATTGAAATTGTTGTGAAAATTGATTGATAGCGAATGGTTGTTTGGGATTGTTTGTGGTTGATATTGATTGATTGTGGTTGAAAAATACCCGTTTGTGGTTGAAAAATATTTGGTTGAAACCACATAGGATTAGTTTGTGGAAATGAAATAAATATATACATGCCGCCTGCGTGCGAACTAGATGCATGATCCCCATTGTCAAAAACCGCGAGGTTTTAAGGTAGAGCGAGGAGCCGTACTAGGGAAGGTCCCGGTTTTAACTACCCTACCGTTATGCTGCCGAAATTTTGAATAATATTCGTGTGTTTGAATTATTTTCATCTGCTTAAACTATATTTATTCACTGAATAGAAAACCTTCATGTGTTGAATTGATATTCATTCGTTGATTAGAAATTCATGTGTTGAATGGTATTCGCGTTTTAAATATAAAAATCACATTTCTATCTATATATAGAAACTATAGAAAACCTTCATGTGTTGAATCGATATTCATTCGTTGATTAGAAATTCATGTGTTGAATGGTGTTCATATTTTGAAATAAATTGTTTTATAAGAAAAATCCTATTTTTATCACCAATATGAAATATATAAAATAATAGTGTTTTGAAATGAGTTGTTTTACAATAAAAATCACATTTCTATTATATGCATGAATCGTTAAAATGAGAAGTGTTAAAAATAGCCACTTATTCAAATAAATAAATATGAGTTGAAATATTCATTAATTAGCTAATGATATGATTCGTACCTATGTATGTAACATTAGAATGAATGGTGTTTTTAAACCAAATAGAAATAAAATATTAAGTTGAATAGAAAATGATAAATGATAAGAACTGTATATATATGTACATGCATATTCATTGAACAGGTTATAGCAAAGGGGCTAGAGAAGAGGAATAAAATTTTGTGCCCGACAAATAGGTACACATTTACTGTTTTGTTTGGGTGATGATTTTATGAGCCTGTTGGCTAGCCGCTTGGCTTTTTCTTTTTCGTTTTGAGATTAGAAGGACCGGGAAAGCTATTTGCGATTTCCCGATGCTCCCGGTGCAGGGGAGGTTATGGCGAAATTTTCCAAAATTTTAAGGCGTTAATGAAATATTTGAAGTGAAAACGATATTGAAATTGTTGAATGAACTATATTTATATAATTATATAAATATAAATAAAATTAAAACGAAACGTGGCCGTGCAGTTCGCATTTTGAAACCGTGATTTCAAACAACTAGTACGGGGAATCCGACCATTGGATTTTCCCGAAACCTCAACCGTCGGGTTCGCCTTGGAAATATCTTCCCAACGGCACCAACCTTGTAAAAATCCAACGGTTGGATTGTCTGGAATGTTTAATTCAAATCTGATGAAAAACAGCGCCAGAAGCGATTATATTTATATATATATAAATATAATTATATATTTAATCGAATAACGACGCTGTAGTTCGTATTTCGAAATCGAAAATTCAAACGATTGTACCGGGAGATCCGACCGTCGGATTTTCCTGAAACTGGAACCGTTGGATTCGCTTTGAAAAGACCTTTCTAATGATGTAAATTTTGTGAGGATCCAACGGTTAGATTTTCAGATATGTGTAAATCAAATCTGAAGAAAAACAGCGCCACGGCCGCGTTATGGCCCGAAGCGTCGTTTTGAATAAATTAGCTATTTTAAAATAAATAAAAATAGCGATAAATCGTTATAAAATATCATAAACGATATGGAATAGAAATAAACTGAATTAGCTTGATTTATGTAGTATTTGATGGTTGAATGTGTTTGGTGTGAAAATTACATTAATGATCAAAATTGCTGTTGTCGAATGATTTAACCATTAAAGTAAATTGATTTGAAATTCTAAATGTACGTGAATTATTTGAGAAGGCCGAGTTAATTCTCATTTCAAATAATTGACCGACGATTGAAAGTCGAAGATGAAGACGGTGGTCGAAGACCGGAGATCTTCACCTCGTTTGGATGGTAACCGAGGTCCTGATTGGGAGGCATCCCGAAATATGGATAATGAGTGGTGATCGTCCAGACGTACGTGGTGATCGATGGGTTTGCGAGGTATTTAGTGCCTCCGGTTTCGTTCAGACCCAGAACGGACTTGCAAATGGAAAGTGTTGTCTGACATTGGAGTTTGTTCTGTGTGATTGATAGCCATCAGTTGCACGGTGTGAATTGCCTGTGTGGCATGCTAAGATGCAGTGATCAGGGATTCTGTTGAAAAGCAAAGTCTTGTGGTGATGATCAAAGCACCGCCAGTGTGGCGTAGCTTTGTGTATAACGTAAAATCGCGAGCCTCACACCCCGGTATGAACCAAAAACGGGAGAGGACATCAGGGAGGGCCTGCGTTTCTTTCTAGCTAGGGTGGTGTCAGTGACCTACCAGCCCTGACATTTATATACTTTTCACCTACGTGGTTGTTGCTGTTGCGAGGTGCCTCGGTTTGATCGGACGATCTGGGTCCGATGGAGTCATTCGTTGGCTCGTTTACGCCCCAAAGGGCGGAGAAACGTAGTGTTCAGGCATAATAATCCACATCGGTGGACCGGCCCTGACGATCCAAGGGCCCACCTGAGTCTGGGCCTGAGACATGGGCTAGATTGTCTCGAATTCGGTAAGGACTATCTTTTGCCTTGGTTCATGACGGAAATCAAATTTCCAAATACGTGACTGTGCGGTTTTGATTGTATACCTATATATGGCGACATAGTGGTATGGGGCATTAATGCCGTCTATGATTGATAGTTATGATTTGAAATTGCTTTCAAAACATATAAACACTAGCAATAATATCAAATGCTTTTGTTTTATTCGTATCAAGCATATTTTGACCGTTATAAGGTAAAAACTCTATCCTCCGGTTTGCGTTGCATTGTATGATGGGAACTGAGTCTTATAACGGCTTCATTTTTACAAAAAGCATATCGATGTTTAAAGAAAGATTTGTTTTAAAGCACCGACAATCCAATGGAGTAAACCCGTTCCACGAAAGTGGCGTGGTCCTGTGATTAGCCATATTATATATGTGTTGAGTAGATTTCTCATACCAGTCCCATGACTGACTCGTAGTTTGTTTCACTCTCAAACTCGGGTGCCCCTTTTTCTACACGGGCAACCTTGTATTCAGGTTTAGCTGGTTCTTTCTGGATAGCTGGAGCTGAAGATGGATTCTATCATTTATCTCTTTTTATGCTGTTCAGCTCCTATTGTACATATTTTGTTTATTTGCGCTGTAGACATTTATGTATAGCTGAACTGTATTTGTACTAAGTAAGATCCTGTATACTGTGTAACTCTGATGATTACTTTTATCCAGTATATTCTATTGTTCATTATCTGGTGTATTTATTTAATTTTGTTCTGCTATTATCTGTTTCTGTGTTATATTCCAAATATAACCCTTGTTTCCGTCTGAACGGGATTTCGGGTCGTCTCAACGTGGTATCAGAGCTTTGGTTAAGCTTAGTTCTGGAATATAACATATGAACAAACTCGTCCGAAATAGAACCAGTAGTGTTCTAGGATGGGCAACTCAATACAGATAGGATCAGTAATATCCTAGTATGAGTAAAGCAGAATGAAATTACACCTTGATAGACACATTTACATTTGAAGTATGTGTTTCTATATTTTAAAATACCTTTTCTGTGACCTGACACTTGATCTGCTATTTGCAGAAGTACTAGAAAAATGAGTGTCAGAAGCAGAAGGAATGCAGAACCGGATATAGAGGCCCTATTAATCAAATATCGAAATATGGGTGGAATACCGTTCTCTGGTGAAGAATCTATTATGAAGACACAGGCTTGGATTCGTTTGGCTGAAAAGATCTTCGATGGTTTAAAGCTGAGGGATGACCAGAAAAGATTACTGGCCTCTTGGGCATTCAAAGATGAAGCTTTGTTCTGGTGGGATTCGGTTATAGAGAATAATCCAGAAGGTGATATCACCTGGGACAGATTCAAAGTGATTTTCCTAGAAAAATTTACTCCTCCCGAAGCTACCGAGCGACTATGTGATGAATTTTCTTATCTAATACAAGGTGATATGACCATCCCAGAATATCATAAGAAATTCAACGAACTTGCTCACTTTGCTCCTCATCTAATTCAAGACCCAAAGAGGAAAAATCTGAGATTTATTCATGGCCTTCAAAGGAAATACCAGAATAAAGTATTGGGGCATGTGAAGCTTCCTTTCTTAGAAATGATTTATATGGCTTATCAGTATGAAGATCTTCATAAGAAAGGAATGTTGCGCGATGAAGAAGAAGTTTGTTGTAGTGACAAAGAAAAGTCGGAAACTGATATTCCTGAAGCCAGTAAGAAGCCCAGTGCCAAGAGAAAAAGGGCTAAATCTGAGAAGGAACCAGTAACGACTGCCATATGCAATAACTGCCATAAGCAGGGGCATTTGCAAGGAAAATGCAAATCTTTAAAGAAGCAAAAGAAGGAAGTATCTAAATCTGATATAAGGGTTCATGAGGGCAGAGGATGCCACAGGTGCCACCAGCCTGGGCATATCGCGAAGAATTGCTGGCTGTTAAAAAAGACCAATGTGGTTCAAGTAAATGAATTGGCAGAGACTTCCGAGCCCTCAGCTAGTCAAGAAAGGGCTGATGTCTTAGAAGGCACACTCAATGTCAAGAACATTCCAGTTAAAGTACTGTTTGACACAGGTGCGTCACGAAGCTTTATAGCAAAGAGTGTAGTCAAGAAGTTGAATTTAAATGTGAAGAAGCTCAAAGAACCAATGACTGTCCAAAATCCAGTTGGGGGTTCCATCAATCTCAGTTGGATTTGTGCGGTACCCGTCTCTTTTTCTTGCTATAAATTCCCTGTTATCTCTGTCGTCATGAGTTTTGATGAATTTGATCTTATTCTGGGATTGGATTGGCTAACGAAATATGAAGCAGAGGTTAGATGCGCCGAGAGAGTTGTTAAAGATAAGATTAAATCAGGGAGTTATATAACCATACCGTGTGAAGGTCAGAAATCTAATAGAAAAGACTTCTGGGCAGCTTTGAATGTTTCTCCAGCTCAAATGGAAAATATCCCTGAAGTTACTGAGAACTTTCCCGACCTCATCAAAGATATTCCTATCGTCAAGAACTATGCAGATGTGTTAGAAGAAGTTGTTCGCTTACCTCCACAGAGAGAAATAGATTTCAAGATTGCTTTAATTCCCAATGCAAGGCCAGTAGTTCACGCTATTCGAAGAATGTCCTTGAAAGAGAAGGAAGAATTAGACAATCAAACACGACAGCTAGTATGGAAGGGTCTGATCAGGCCTAGTTTCTCTGATTGGGGTGCAGCAGTGGTATTTGTCCCAAAATCTGACGGTACTCTACGGCTGTGCGTGGACTATCGTGATCTGAATAAGCAGACAATAAAGAACAAGTATCCATTGCCGCGGATAGATGATTTGTTGGATCGATTAAATGGAGCACAAGTATTCTCACGAATGGACCTAGCTACAGGATTCCATCAACTTTGCATTGCCGAAGAGTGTGTTCCAATGACAGCGTTCAGAGGCCCCGACTTATTCTACGAGTGGTTAGTAATGTCGTTCGGCTTATGTAACGCTCCCGCTTACTTCGTCGATCTAATGAACAGAGTATTCAGAGGAGTATTGAATAAATTTGTTCTGGTTTTTATTGACGATATTCTAATCTTCTCTAAATCAAAGGCCGAACATGAAAAGCATCTGGAACAGGTTCTAGAAATTCTGAGACGGAATGTATTAAAAGCCAAATTTTCCAAATGTATCTTCTGGCAAGATGAAGTAAAATTTCTGGGCCACGTCGTATCGAAAGATGGAATCGTTGTGGATCCAAGCAAAATCACAGCTATTCAGAATTGGAAACAGCCCAGTACCCCCACTGAAGTCCGCAGTTTTCTCGGATTGGCTAGCTATTACCGGAAGTTCGTTAAAGACTTTTCGAAGATATCTGGTCACTTAACGAAGCTTACAAAGAAGCACTCTAAGTTTAAATGGACTCCAGAAAGTGAGGAGGCTTTTGAAGAGCTAAAGTTGAGATTAACAACTGCTCCAGTTCTAACTATCATCGATGGCAACCAAGATTTAAAAGTCTGGACTGATGCTTCTAGAGAAGGACTTGGCGCAGTGTTAATGCAAAGAGGCCAAGTGATTGCTTATGCTAGCCGTCAACTGAAGCCGCACGAGAAAAACTACGTAACTCATGATCTTGAGTTATTGGCTATTGTGTTCGCTTTGAAAATCTGGAGGCACTATCTTCTGGGTGAGAGATTTGAACTGTTTACAGATCACCAGTCGTTAAAGTATCTGTTCACTCAGAAGGACCTGAATCTGAGGCAGCAACATTGGCTGGAGTTTCTTGCAGCATATGACTTTGAAATTATATATACTCCAGGGAAAGCCAACGTCGTGGCCGATGCTCTGAGCCGGAAGAATGTAATGATCGCCAGCTTTATTATCACGACTTCCTTGATTGACAAAATATCTATTCTTCAGAAGGAGGATAACTTTATTAAGGATATGATTAAAAGGATTCAGAAAGGCGAACCCTCGTGTTTTCAAATAGATAACGACGAGACCCTGAGATTGAAAGGAAGGATTTGTGTTCCTGACATCCCCGAACTCAAAAGGGAAGTGTTAGACGAGTGTCACAAGTCCAAGCTGAGTATCCATCCTGGTGTGGACAAAATGTATAACGATCTCAAGCGAACATTCTGGTGGAAGGCTATGAAAAGAGACGTTTCAATATACGTTAGCCGATGCCCTACTTGCCAGCTAGTCAAGAGCGACCAACAGAAATTGGCTGGATTATTACAACCACTGGAAGTTCCTGGTTGGAAGTGGGAGCATATTTCTATGGATTTCATTGATGGTCTGCCCAGAACCAGAAAAGGAAATGACAGTATTTGGAAGATCGTAGATCGCTTCACAAAGACCGCCCATTTCATACCTGTCAGATCAAACAGAACTGCTCAAAGTCTGGCGCAGATATACTTTAGGGAAATAGTTAGACTACATGGAGTGCCTCTCAGTATAGTCAGTGATAGAGATACAATATTCACTAGCAAATTCTGGGAAGCATTTCAAGTCAAGCTGGGAACGAAGTTAAATTTGAGCACCGCTTATCATCCTCAGACAGACGGTCAGACTGAGAGGGTGAATCGCATTTTAGAAGATCTATTGGGGGCTTGTGTTCTAGATTTCGGTGGATCATGGGAAGACCATCTGCATTTGGCTGAATTCTCTTATAACAACAGCTACCAGGCGAGTCTGACAATGTCGCCATTCGAAGCATTGTATGGTAGACCGTGCCGATCTCCGGCTTGTTGGGTTGAGCCTGGAAATAGACTTGTGTTAGGGCCTGATATGATTCGAGAAGCTGCAGACCAAGTCGATTTTATTAAGAAGCGACTACTCGCCGCTCAAAGCCGACAAAAGAGCTATGCCGATAGAAGAAGAAGAGATATATCCTTTGAAGTTGGCGAATACGTATATTTGAAGGTATCGCCGATGAGAGGAGTTATCCGGTTCGGTAAAACTGGAAAGTTAGCGCCCAAATTCATTGGTCCGTTTCCTATTCTGGAACGGATATGTACTCTCGCTTATAGGGTCGAACTGCCTAATTGGTTGCCTGGAGTTCATGATGTATTTCACATATCTCAACTTCGAAAGCACGTTCATGATCCAGACTTGATCGTGGAAGAAGCAGCTCAACATGACATTGAAATTACTCCAGAATTGGCTGTGAGAAGAGAGCCGCTAAAGATTATCGGCAAAGAAACCAAAGAGCTGAGGAACAAGAAGGTTCGCTTAGTCAAGGTGCAGTGGAGTGGAGATCCACGAGATTGTACTTGGGAAACTGAGAAGAGCATTCAGAAGGCTTATCCTAGATGCCGAGTAGATATCTCTGATTGACTCTGGTGCAAGGTACATTTACCCTACTTTGCATTACCATTCAATTCTCTACTCCATTGTTATTTTCTTTTCATAGATATACACTTTTAATTATATAGTCTGAATGATTTTTAAAGAGTATAGGATTTGATTAGTATATTTTTGAAGGTTAAAAACAATTGGATTGGTTGTTGTGTTGTGTGATTGTAGATTTATCAAACCACTTTCGACTTTGTTCCTTTTCGGGGACGAAAAGTTTTAAGTGGGGGAGATTGTAACGACCCAGAAAATCTGAACCAATTTAAATTTTTTAAATTGGCTAAAATAATGGATTTTAAATATTTAAAATAAATATTTTAAATAATGGCGATGAAAACTGAGTTTGAATCAACAATTGAAAACGAATATAATTAATTATAATTATAAACAAGGCCTGAAAGGGCGCTGTAGTTTCAAAAATTGAATTCAAACTTTGTCGGACTGTACCGGGTGCAAAACAAAACGAATTTTAGTGAAACCAAAAATATTTAAATCTATTAGTGGATACCTTTCCAACGAATCTGAAAAATCGAGATTTCATAGCGGGAATCAAAAGATATGTCCAGTTGAAAATTCTGAATAGTCGCTATGGAATTCAGGCCCTTAAAAATAGACATTTTGCAAACGACCTCGGATTTCGACGAAATCACTTTTGTTGGATCCGCAGTGTCAAGTTATTGCCAGGTTTCAAATTTTCATAATTTTCTGAATCAATATGTGAGCGTGGCAAAAGAAAACGCGTTTGACCAGTTTCAGTTGATTTTAATCGACTGGAAAATGGCCATTTTTCTAACGATGTCAGAATTCGACGAAACTAGTTTTGTTAGGACCGTATCGTCAATACGAAGCTAGAAAATATTTTTCTGGAATATTTAGAGTTAGTATGTGACCCCGGTAATTTGAAATGAACGTTTAAAATTCAATATAATGATTTAATTGTAAATTCAACGGAAACTGATTGTAACGATCAAGTCAGCTTGCGATACATATCCCATTGTGTTCGGAATGGGGGTAAAACGCTATGGACGACAGGCGGTGGGCCTCGTTTAGGGGTCGAATAAAAAAGTCAACTTTTTGAAATTAAAAATAATAAATATTTATATAAATCCTTTACTCTCTCTCTCTCTCCTCTCTTTCTACCGTTCGAAATAAAAAAAACTAAGCCCTAAATCGAGATCGACGGAACCCCTCACGTCGTCGCCCCCACGTCGCTCGCCGCCTCCTCCTCCGTGCGCCACCGAGCAGGCAAGCGCCCCTCCGACCTTGCGTCAGCCTGCGCCCCTTCCCCTGTTCGAACCCGAGCCCAAACCCTACGCCCACCTCGAGATCCGCGAGCCCTAGCCACTGCGGCGACTCCAGTGCCACCTGCGCCTGGCTGCAGACCCGAAACCCCTCCCCTCAGCGTCGAAGTCACCTGAAGCCGCTCCTTGCTCCACTTCCAGCAAGCTTCAGCCCCTACAAACGTGAAAGGGTGAGTTTTTGTTGTTGTTTAATTGGTTTAAATTAAATACGTATGTCATTAAGTTTAAGATTCAATTTTTATACGATGAAAGATTGAATTTTTATGTACATCAAGGGTAGGTTTTATCAACATAAAGTTCATGTTTTTATATAGACAAAGTTTAGATTTTTAACATGTAAAAGGAGAGATTTTTAACATGATCAAAGTAGAGATTTTTGTTCATGAAAATATGATTTTTATATATTGAATAGCAAAGTAAAAATTCGATTTTTATATATTGAATAGCAAAGTAAAAATTCGATTTTTATATATTGAATAGCATAGTAAAAATTCGATCTTTACCTATGTAGTGAATACGGGCAACGAAAGCGACGAAAGGCGAGAACGGTGAAGATTTATGCAAAGAAGAGTCGTGGGATTGAATTAGCTATTCGGTGAGAATTTCTCACTCTTCAATTTCTTTTTCTAGCCATATATATATATATGTGTGGAAATAAAAGTGAATTGCTATATATAAATATATATATATATATATATATATATATACACGCCCCCTCGTCCACAAACCATGGACGATATTTATTGATTGAAATTGTTGTGAAAATTGATTGATAGCGAATGGTTGTTTGGGATTGTTTGTGGTTGATATTGATTGATTGTGGTTGAAAAATACCCGTTTGTGGTTGAAAAATATTTGGTTGAAACCACATAGGATTAGTTTGTGGAAATGAAATAAATATATACATGCCGCCTGCGTGCGAACTAGATGCATGATCCCCATTGTCAAAAACCGCGAGGATTTAAGGTAGAGCGAGGAGCCGTACTAGGGACGGTCCCGGTTTTAACTACCCTGCCGTTATGCTGCCGAAATTTTGAATAATATTCGTGTGTTTGAATTATTTTCATCTGCTTAAACTATATTTATTCATTGAATAGAAAACCTTCATGTGTTGAATTGATATTCATTCGTTGATTAGAAATTCATGTGTTGAATGGTATTCGCGTTTTAAATATAAAAATCACATTTCTATCTATATATAGAAACTATAGAAAACCTTCATGTGTTGAATCGATATTCATTCGTTGATTAGAAATTCATGTGTTGAATGGTGTTCATATTTTGAAATAAATTGTTTTATAAGAAAAATCCTATTTTTATCACCAATATGAAATATATAAAATAATAGTGTTTTGAAATGAGTTGTTTTACAATAAAAATCACATTTTTATTATATGCATGAATCGTTAAAATGAGAAGTGTTAAAAATAGCCACTTGTTCAAATAAATATATATGAGTTGAAATATTCATTAATTAGCTAATGATATGATTCGTACCTATGTATGTAACATTAGAATGAATGGTGTTTTTAAACCAAATAGAAATCAAATATGAAGTTGAATAGAAAATGATAAATGATAAGAACTGTATATATATGTACATGCATATTCATTGAACAGGTTATAGCAAAGGGGCTAGAGAAGAGGAATAAAATTTTGTGCCCGACAAATAGGTACACATTTACTGTTTTGTTTGGGTGATGATTTTATGAGCCTGTTGGCTAGCCGCTTGGCTTTTTCTTTTTCGTTTTGAGATTAGAAGGACCGGGAAAGCTATTTGCGATTTCCCGATGCTCCCGGTGCAGGGGAGGTTATGGCGAAATTTTCCAAAATTTTAAGGCGTTAGTGAAATATTTGAAGTGAAAACGATATTGAAATTGTTGAATGAACTATATTTATATAATTATATAAATATAAATAAAATTAAAACGAAACGTGGCTGTGCAGTTCGCATTTTGAAACCGTGATTTCAAACAACTAGTACGGGGAATCCGACCATTGGATTTTCCCGAAACCTCAACCGTCGGGTTCGCCTTGGAAATATCTTCCCAACGGCACCAACCTTGTAAAAATCCAACGGTTGGATTGGCTGGAATGTTTAATTCAAATCTGATGAAAAACAGCGCCAGAAGCGATTATATTTATATATATAAATATAATTATATATTTAATCGAATAACGACGCTGTAGTTCGTATTTCGAAATCGAAAATTCAAACGATTGTACCGGGAAATCCGACCGTCGGATTTTCCTGAAACTGGAACCGTTGGATTCGCTTTGAAAAGACCTTTCTAATGATGTAAATTTTGTGAGGATCCAACGGTTAGATTTTCAGATATGTGTAAATCAAATCTGAAGAAAAACAGCGCTACGGCCGCGTTATGGCCCGAAGCGTCGTTTTGAATAAATTAGCTATTTTAAAATAAATAAAAATAGCGATAAATCGTTATAAAATATCATAAACGATATGGAATAGAAATAAACTGAATTAGCTCGATTTATGTAGTATTTGATGGTTGAATGTGTTTGGTGTGAAAATTACATTAAAGATCAAAATTGCTGTTGTCGAATGATTTAACCATTAAAGTAAATTGATTTGAAATTCTAAATGTACGTGAATTATTTGAGAAGGCCGAGTTAATTCTCATTTCAAATAATTGACCGACGATTGAAAGTCGAAGATGAAGACGGTGGTCGAAGACCGGAGATCTTCACCTCGTTTGGATGGTAACCGAGGTCCTGATAGGGAGGCATCCCGAAATATGGATAATGAGTGGTGATCGTCCAGACGTACGTGGTGATCGATGGGTTTGCGAGGTATTTAGTGCCTCCGGTTTCGTTCAGACCCAGAACGGACTTGCAAATGGAAAGTGTTGTCTGACATTGGAGTTTGTTCTGTGTGATTGATAGCCATCAGTTGCACGGTGTGAATTGCCTGTGTGGCATGCTAAGATGTAGTGATCAGGGCTTCTGTTGAAAAGCAAAGTCTTGTGGTGATGATCAAAGCACCGCCAGTGTGGCGTAGCTTTGTGTATAACGTAAAATCGCGAGCCTCACACCCCGGTATGAACCAGAAACGGGAGAGGACATCAGGGAGGGCCTGCGTTTCTTTCTAGCTAGGGTGGTGTCAGTGACCTACCAGCCCTGACATTTATATACTTTTCACCTACGTGGTTGTTGCTGTTGCGAGGCACTTCGGTTTGATCGGACGATCCGGGTCCGATGGAGTCATTCGTTGGCTCGTTTACGCCCCAAAGGGCGGAGAAACGTAGTGTTCAGGCATAATAATCCACATCGGTGGACCAGCCCTGACGATCCAAGGGCCCACCTGAGTCTGGGCCTGAGACATGGGCTAGATTGTCTCGAATTCGGTAAGGACTATCTTTTGCCTTGGTTCATGACGGAAATCAAATTTCCAAATACGTGACTGTGCGGTTTTGATTGTATACCTATATATGGCGACATAGTGGTATGGGGCATTAATGCCGTCTATGATTGATAGTTATGATTTGAAATTGCTTTCAAAACATATAAACACTAGCAATAATATCAAATGCCTTTGTTTTATTCGTATTAAGCATACTTTGACCGTTATAAGGTAAAAACTCTATCCTCCGGTTTGCGTTGCATTGTGTGATGGGAACTGAGTCTTATAACGGCTTCATTTTTATAAAAAGCATATCGATGTTTAAAGAAAGATTTGTTTTAAAGCACCGACAATCCAATGGAGTAAACCCGTTCCACGAAAGTGGCGTGGTCCTGTGATTAGCCATATTATATATGTGTTGAGTAGATTTCTCATACCAGTCCCATGACTGACTCGTAGTTGTTTCACTCTCAAACTCGGGTGCCCCTTTTTCTACACGGGCAGCCTTGTATTCAGGTTTAGCTGGTTCTTTCTGGATAGCTGGAGCTGAAGATGGATTCTATCATTTATCTCTTTTTATGTTGTTCAGCTCCTATTGTACATATTTTGTTTATTTGCGCTGTAGACATTTATGTATAACTGAACTGTATTTGTACTAAGTAAGATCCTATATACTGTGTAACTCTGATGTTATCTGGTGTATTTATTTAATTTTGTTCTGCTATTATCTGTTTCTGTGTTATATTCCAAAGATAACCCTTGTTTCCGTATGAACGGGATTTCGGGTCGTCTCACATTGTGTGATGGAACTTGGGTCTTATAATGGTTTCATTTTTCTAAAAAGCATTGCGTTGTCTAACGATTTACTTTATTTTATGCACTGGCAATCCAATGGAGTAAACCCGTTCCGCATTAGCGGCGTGGTCCTGTGATTAGCCTTATTATTAGATAGTTAGGTTAAGATTTTTCATACCAGTCCCATGACTGACCTGTAGTTTGTTTCACTGGCAAACTCGGGTGCCCATATTTTCCACACGGACAGTCGAGTAGCTTTTTGCAGATATATTTACAGGATCCTGGCTTACAGCTGAAGCGGTATTCGGAAAGCTCTGTATCCGTGTATTCCTTCCAGTTGTATATTTGTATTATTTTTCCGCTGCTATTTGAATGTAATTTAAAACTCTGATATTATTGTATTTCTATTATGTAATATATATTCATACTATGTTTCATTCTTGTACTCTGATGTAATTGTTGTAATTAGCAATAAAATGTTCTTCAGTTTGTGTTCTGATGCGTCTTGTTCTCAAAACAATCTAGACTTTCCTTTACTGGGAAGTTTGGGTCGTTCCAACTGAACTTGAGATTATATAATGTGATAAGTTTTATAATTCTTAAATGTCCCTAGTCGAGTTTTGTTGTTTATATAGGACAACAATAAAGCGCCGAGACTAGTATGTTGATTGACTGATGATCACATCTCGTTGATCATTAATATACATGATATTAATGTCAAAACATAAATACGTATCGGAGAATATCGTATTGGGCTGACCCACCGTGAGATAACTACATGGAATATAATTAACAGTATCTTAAGTTATTCTCATAGTGACAGTGATGTAATGGTCCATAGACTTGAAATCATTATAATTTTATTTAAGGATATTTGTGTTTTGATATCATCTAAAGTTATTCGTAACAAAGTAATGATACCGGTGATTATTTGATACATCTCGAATCGAATGAAAATTATGAATGATATAGATGGAATTTAACCCTACGATATATTTGTGGTGATATCCATGGGCCTCTTGATTGAGTGAGACTGTGAAATGCATGGCCGTGCTCAAATATTGATTTGTTTTAAACAGTCTATTCATCGATCAAGAAAATCAGATTAAATTATTACGAGGATGATACGATCCATGCCTCTAGTTTAATCCTGGATATATTGGTTAAAAGGATTATATTACATTGATACACTAGTCACGAAAAGGTTGTATCGAATCATTGATCTTATTTTAACTTGGGTAGCAGCGACGTATTGCTAGATGCCAATCACTGTTTATGATTTAAAATATGATTTAAAATCATTGCCAACGTTGTAATAACCTATAGGGTCACGCGCTTAGAACATTGTAAGGGGAAGGATGTTTTGATTTAGGGTAAGATAAAATATCAACTGTTGATATTTTTTTCAGTTGAAAGGGTAAAAGGAAATGTTCCTTGTAATGAGCACGTGTATTTAAATAAAGGGTTTACTACTTTTATAAAATATACACGGGTATTCATTTGAAGATGACCGACTTTTAGAAACAAAAACCCTAGATCCAAAATTGGGAATGGCGGCTAGCACCATTGACTTTCTCTCCACTTCGATCCAATCGAGGACAATGTTTGTGTGGATACCAGTAGAGGGCCAGCGCCTCGTCGAGCCTACGATTCGATTTCAATTTCAATTCGATTTTAGGGATTCTCACAACCCTGATCTGGTACGATTTTGATTTACAGTTATTATGCTTAGATCCTAATTTATAATTGTTATATATTAAAATATGGTAGACGATTTGATAGATCTAAACCTTTCAGTGGTATCAGAGCATAGGATTGCGTAAAGATTGTATCTAGGATCATAATCAGGACGTATTTGTGTTTAATCCACGCTAAATCGAAAGTATTGAATGATTTTGACGCCTGAATCTATTACATACTCCTAGATAATCAAGTAATAATTGAAATAATAGAAGAATTTAAAGTAAATTTGTTAATTAATTGTGAAATTTTTTACTGTGATATAAATCCAGTGTTCGACACTTAAGCAAAATTGTTGCGGAAAATAAATTTTGTTATATCTTACAAAATTTTAAAAGGGGTTTATTTTTTTTATTTTTTTACTGAGCGGTTATTTAGTTTTTAACCTTATTTTACATTCCCAGCTGAATTAATGAATCCAGTAGACTTATCCAAACTATTTTGATTAATTAAAAAATGTTTAAACATTATAGTTATCGATTCCGGTCTTAGTTAGTAAAACGATATGAAATGGTTTTCAGGACAAATTTTTTTAATCTGAATAATACAGTGAATTAATATATGATATTAATTCTAATATATTTCCAGTTTTACCTGTTATTCTGTTAATCCGAAATTCTAGTTTAATATATTCATTTCTGAATGAATAAATTTAAATACTCAGATTTAAGCAATCAATTCCTGAAATAAAAGAATATCAAAATGTTTCGCAGATAAGATGAAACTGTTTCATCATACAACATCTGTTGAAAGTATACTTTTGTATCCAAACTGTTTAACTAAGGCAAAGTAATTTCTGAATTGATATTGTTATGTTTAGACACAAATTATCGTTATATATATATATATTAATTTTGTTTATTTAGCTCTTAATTGTAGATCTGTTTATATGAGTCAGCCATATTTTATTTACAATCAAAATTCGTTTGATTTATAAATATTAAAATACTGACCCAATATTTACTCTGATCATAATATTAAGAATTCCATCCTTATATCTGAAATGGTTTCAGTAAAACAAAATTTTGTTTTGTTATAAAAACCCGAATAGAATTGTGATTAATATATATGATATTAATTTTGTTTAGTTTACCACTTATCATATTTGATAATATGAACCTTTATATGATACTGGAATAATGTAATTTGCATTCCTGATGCAAAATCCCTTTAATAGACAACACTTTTATATTCGATATAAAATGGGATATAAATCTATGGGTTAACATCTATTTAATCCTAGTTATATTGCTGATCTGTAATATGAAAGAATTGTGGTAACCTGGGTTGTTTTAATTAAGTTAAGAACTTGAGTTTCGTTTTTTTTTGTTCCTCTCACTGAAAATCTGAACAAAATTGTTGTTTTGTTATTCGAGATGAAACTCGGATTAATATTTGATAGCTATTTTGTAGCAAGTATAAGGATTGATAATTTTTTACTTATTAAACCGTGTAATAAGTATTATCTAATTTAACAGAGGAATGAATTCATTAAATTTGTCAACGAATAAATCACTCATTCAATTTTTATTCATCATTTTTGTTTTATTTTGATCAATCAAAGTTTAAAAACCTTCTGATCTGGTTTAATTGAAAATACTAAGATTTAATCTAAGTGATTATTCACTGTTACAAAAGTGTTTTCAACTGGAGCAAGTGTGACTTGTCTCGCATACTAAATTATGACTGTAAGAACAATGGTTACTTATGATAATTCTGGTATATGTTTAAATTAAATGTAATTTCTGCTAGCACTGAATCAAAATTATTTGATTTGTGAAATTGAATTTTATTGATTCAAAGTTTCAGCTGAACAGTCTTGATCAGTTTCGACAAATATGTAAACATTTAATAATGTGTTGATAAACATATTTTATGCCATAGTTCTTATAGCTGTTAATTTATAGTCTAATTCTTTTGTAAATGACAGTTTTAATTGTCTTTACAACTGAAATTAGAACAACGGTAAAGTTCAGTTCAATCTGTTTATATCTATTTATAAATTTAGTGATTGTATAACAGCTTCTATAAGATAACGCTCAACTGTTTTGAAAAGACTATGGTGCTATAGACATATATATATATATATATGTATGTATGTATATATATATTTACTATCTCTAAACCCCGAGGAGAAAATATGTTAATATCTACGATGATATAGATTTTTAAAAAAATTGAAAAAGTATAACAAATGTGATTTGTTTACTTTCATGCCATTTGAATGTACTTTATGATATGATGATTTATTGTAAAAAGTATAAACTTCATGTATGGATAATTGCACATATGACTTGCAGTATATATATATATATATATATATATATATATATATATAGTTGTATGTCCACCTTGGAGTCTTGGTTTTACAAACACAACAAATTTTATCTATTGGCAAGTGTAAACTGTATTTATTCAATAGGATAAATATAATACATGGGCATTCAGGTAAATATATGTTCCGACATATAAATCCAAATTTGATATGATCAAACTTAATATAGGTTTGTGAAACATAGTCAAAGTAAAATCTATGTTATTTTCTTTTACTTTAAAACTCTGCAAGTATGGATGTTTCATACATATACCATTTTAAATGTATTACGGTGTGCTGTTATAAATTGTTATATGTATCTTATATATATCCTTGTCCATAGAATAACCTGCATCAGTATGACTGATCCAAAAATATACCCTTTAGATCATAAGGTACAAACATATGTGGGTTACTATTTTCACTACTAAATGCAAGACATTAACCTTGTTGTATACTATGTAATAGTATGAGATACTTTATAATTTTAATATTATGCATACATGATTGGTGAATAAAATGGGTAAGAAAAATATGTATTGATACTGCCCTACAATAGAGTTATTTAACTACAGTCATAAAATTTAATGTTTAATTTAATGTTGACTGTATTTCAAAGCTGATTTGATTTTGGAACCAATTTACTAATCACTATGCATAAATGAGTGTTTGACTATCACTGCTTGAGTATATGTTTAGCTAAGTATATACATTTGATGTATTTGAGCTATTACATATAAATAAGATACATTTGATGTATATAAATCAAGCTAACTCTATGATTAAAATTGTTTAAACAGGGAGCAGCAGTGGCTAGATAAATCTTGAAACTGTTTCAGGGAGAAAAAGGCGATGAAAAGGATGGCCGACAAAATTACTGATATGTATTGTATGTTTGATGTGCTGATTGCAGAACTGTTTTGCATTTAAGATTAAATATATGTATATGTTAAATATATGTATATGTGTAACTACCTTCATAATATTATTGTACTTACTGCATTAGTTATGTGTGTATATATATATATATAAATATACATGTCCATATTGATATAGTCATGTATACGAGTCTCTCAAAAGTATTTGTTGTTAGACATAACATATATATATATATATTGATATAATTGTCTTAAGAAGCATGCTGTTTGTCTATGTAAATATCATGATGTTTAATCCTTTCATAATGGGCCTACCAGATCATATACATGTGTTCAGAAATTATAGACTTCAAGCTTGCGTGTATAATATATGATACTATGCAATGCAAAAGTTGTATTAATTAGAATTTTGAAATGTTCAAAATAAATAGATATGCTTCCTATATTCTTAACATTGAATTTAAATATATGTATATTTCTATATTTTAATTTGAATCCAATTAATATAATGAATATAAAATACTTATATTTGATATATGTAAATAACTCTGATATTGTTCGCTGCTATAAATTTTAAATTCCCTTTAAAGCAAATTTTGTTATATTAAGTCATGGTGACGTCTTCCAATAATATACTCATCACTTCCAAAATCACTGGATGTAACTAACGCCAAAGCGTTGTGCACCTTTTATTTTGGTTATATGCAATGGAGTAAAATGTGGTGCTCCAACCTATCATTGGGTCTGACTTAACTAGGCTGCATAATACGATTATGGCCTTAGAGACAAAAGCATGAATTATTCTACATTTTGAGCAAATGAATAATACTGAACAAAATGTTCAACATGCGATCCAAGAGTTATATAGAAAATATAATTGACATAAGATGTCTACCTAAAAGGTTGTGCTTTGGGTTTAGCCAAAGCTAGGTCAAGGCATGACTAGATATGGGTCCTGGAACACCATTATATATATACTGATATATTTATATAAATAGAGGGATGTTAATTTGAGTGGGAGCATATTTTAGTTTAAATTATACATTAATATAAATATAAATTTTGATTATCGAATTTTGTTTTTATATTATATAAATTTTATAGAATCAGTTATTATTTATTATCTACTGTAGATATTAAATAACAAATAACTCTGACAATTTAAATTAGTCCTTAAGAAGGATAAAGTGAATTAAATCGAGTTTCTTGACTAACATTGAGATTTGGGGATTGTCCTCAAACAAATTAAACGTAATTGTTTTGTAAATAACAGGAGGATCTAAAATGAGTTAAAGTATGACTTCAACCGATTAAGATATATAAAAAAAATCTACTATTAGATACTAGATATGAATCACATAAATGTATGTGAATTTACCAAAATAGCAATGTAAGTAATAATTTGATTATAATGACAAGTGGACTTACGACTGGAAATGAAGCAAATGTTGTTATATTATCCACAGGAAGTTAATTCTTGTTGTACACACTGGCTTAATTAAACAAATAAAATAATTGTTACTATGAAATTCCACTTAAAATAAATGTTATAATAGATCTTGTTTAGACAAGTTTAAATTTCATTTGTAATAAAAGAATAATTGTTATTCATTCTATTTAAATGAAATATCATAGCAATTTCACAAATAATGATATTTGTAAATCCTTAACTATAACGTACTTGACATTAATAATGACTGGATCAAATTTAGTGATTTAAATCCAATATACCTTTAGTATTATCAGTTAGCCCTGTAAACAAGAAAGCATAAAAAACTCCATAATGATGGAATTTTGAGATCATTTGATTTTGAATTGTATGAAGAATACAAATCTTGTTTATTAGGCAATAACTGTATCACCTTTCACTTGACACGACGAATAAGTGATAAGAATTGGGTCTCATACATAATGATGTGTATGGAGCAATGAACACAAGTGCTAGGGGTAGATTTTATTACTTCATTATGTTTACTGATAATGTTAGTAGATATAAATATGTGTATCTTACGAAATACATATCAGAATCCTTTGAAAAGTTCAAAGAATTCAAAGTGAAGTTAGAAACCAATTTTGATAGAAAATAAATTCTCTCTGAAACGATCAAAGAGAATATTTAAGCCAATTAATTAATGACTCTCCATCTGAGTTTGAAATTGTTTCATAACTTACTCCATCTAGAAGACCATATTGGAATGGTGTGTCTGAAAGGAGACTTCGTACCTTATAAGATAAAATACGATTAATGATAAGTCATATAGATCTTCTAATAAATTAAATTTTGAAAAATTAAATTAACCCTAATAAAACAAGTCTTAAGACGCCATATAAGATATGGATTAGGAAATGTCCTAGTATGTCTAAATGCGCAGATTTGGGATGTATGGTGCTTGTGAAACGTCATTCCTCTGATAAGATCGGACCCAAATAAAATAAATATTTTGTGGAATGTCCAAAAGAAGAAAATGGATATTAATTCTATAAATCCTCAGAGAATAAAATGTTTATTGCTCGAATTGGTATCCTTATAAAGGAGAATCAGTCTCTAACGTACCAATGAGAATAAAATAAAATCCGAAATGTCTCGGAGACCACAAAATACCATTGAATCTTGTATAAACAAGAAATTGAGTGGGAGTGACACAATAATTACGATGTTATATAATGATAACACATTAATCATTGTGAATAATGTTAGTTTTAAAACAAGAAATAGATACTGATTCTATGAAAGAGAATGTTTGGATTAAGAAGTTCATAATTGAACATAATTCATTGTTTATCCAATGATTTACATTGCGATAACAATGTGGCTATTGCTCAGGCCTAAAACGTTAAACTCATTATCGATCCAAACATATATTTAAGAAATATAATTCTTATGTGAAATTGTTCACAGAGGATATAAATATATCTGCAAAGTTGCAAAAGCTGTAATGTTGCAGACCTACTGAATTAAACACTGTCGCAGCAGAAGTTTAATAGTCACACTAGTTTCATGAGTATATGATACATGAATGATTGACTCTAGTGCAATTGGGAGGTTGTTAGAGTTTATGCCCTAGAGGAAATCCATTTGATGTGATTAATAACGTTAATATTTTATTTGGAATAAAAATATTATGTTATGTTATATTTACTGTGTAATATAAATAATAATTTAATAGAAGTCCTTAAGAATAATAATACGGAATTATATAGTTCGAGTAAGACTGAATTTGAGATTAAATAATGTGATAAGTATTATAATTCTTAAATGTCCCTAGTCGAGTTTTATTGTTTATATAGGACAACAATAAAGCATCAAGACTAGTATGTTGGTTGACTAATGATCACATCTCATTGATCATTAAAATACATGATATTAATGTCAAAACATAAATACGTATTGGAGAATATCCTATTGGGCTGACCCACCATGAGATAACTACATGGAATATAATTAACAGTATCATAAGTTATTCTCATAGTGACAGTGATGTAATGGTCCTCAGACTTGAAATCATTATAATTTTATTCAAGGATATTTGTGTTTTGATGTCATCTAAAGTTATTCGTGATAGAGTAACGATAATGGTGATTATTGGATACATCTCGAATCAAATGAAAATTCTGAGTGATATAGATGGAATTTAACCCTACAATATATTTGGGGTGATATCCATGGGCCTCTTGATTAAGTGAGACTGTGAAACGCATGGCCGTGCTCAAATATTGATTTGTTTTAAACAGTCTACTCATCGATCAAGAAAATTGGATTAAATTATAACGAGGATGATACGATCCATGCCTCTAGTTTAATCCTGGATATTTTGGTTAAAAGGATTATATTACATTGATACACTGGTCACGGAAAGGTTGTATCGAATCATTGATCTTACTATAACTTGGGTAGCAGCGACATATTGCAAGATGCCAATCACTGTTTATGATTTTAAATACGATTTAAAATCATTGCCGACGTTGTAATAACCTATAGGGTTACACGTTTAGAACATTGTAAGGGGAAGGATGTTTTGATTTAGAGTAAGATAAAATATCAACTGTTGATATTTTTTCCAGTTGAAAGAGTAAAAGGAAATGTTCCTTGTTTAATGAGCACATGTATTTAAATAAAGGTTTTACTACTTTTATAAAATATACATGGGTATTCATTTGAAGATGACCGACTTTTAGAAAACAAAAACCCTAGATCCAAATTTGTGAATGGCGTCTAGCACCGCTGACTTTCTCTCCACTTCAATCCGATCGAAGACAATGTTTGTGCGGATACCAGTAGAGGGTCGGCGCCTCTTCGAGCCTACGATTCGATTTCAATTTCAATTCGATTTCATGGATTCTCACAACCCTGATCTGGTATGATTTTGATTTACAGTTATTATGCTAAGATCCTAATTTACGATTGTTATATATTAAAATATGGTAGACGATTTGATAGATCTAAACCTTTCAGAGAAGGTTCGAGCAACTTGTAGTGGAAGATGCTATGGTGAGTATTTGATGAAGATGGACAGTTTTTGCATAAGGAGGAGAAACAGTAATGGTGCTTTAAGGTATAATCAATTATTTATTTAACTAGTTAATTTAATAATTAGTTGAAGTAAGTGGTAAATTAATCCTTATATTATTTTATACTCTTAATAACTTGTTCGTACAATATCAGATTAAAGAAAATGGGATGGTCATGTGGAATTCATGTTATTGTCACCTACGCAACGAAAATGAATTGGAAATATCACGTTAAATATTACGGTGAGTAAATCTCACTCACCTTTTATTTAGAATTATTTTTGTTAGTTAAAAATAATTGTTGTTGCTTGTTTGGTTGCGTTAAAATATTAATGTGGTTATTTTAAATATGTATTAGTTATTTAGGTATGGCTACTATAAATATATGTATATATATTGGTCTGGTGGTTGGATTCCCGCAGTCTCATTAGCGGATGCCCGCGGTACCATAGCGGATGAATTCCCTATGCGCCCAACAAATATATATTAGTGGATGACCTTTTATACGGCGATATCCTACCTCGAAGCAGGATGGTATTATTTATGTGCTAACATCTGTGGATGCAGGAAAACAGGTTGGAGGGATCCAACTGGATTCCTCAAAAATATATTATCTATTTATTTATTTGTTTGCATATATACTGTCATATATGATGTGTTAGAAAACCTAAAATTTATAATTGGTTGTTTTGGGTGTTTAATTACCACTGGGGCTAAATGTTGATATTTAAAAATATCGTGAAAAGGAAATTTCCAGTTTTAAAAAGGGAATTCCATTTTACTTAAATAGAATTTGAAATTTGAATAGAACAAAAATATTAACTTGTGTTGACTAATTAAAACAAGCAGTTCATTTATAAACGAAGTTTATAAATAAAGTGAAATGAATTATCATTGGATAATTCAGGAAATATAAATACAAGTGTTAATTTGAAAAGGGAAATTTATTTTTACAAAGTAAAATATTTATTACAAATGAAATCTGAAATCGAGACTTGTATATAAACAAGTAAAATAAATTGTGTTTGTAAATAAAAAGGAAGAATCATAAATTGGATAACATGAATATGAACTCAATTAAAGTATATGGATTTATTTGTGAAACAAAATCAGATATTTACTATTTAATAGGATTAACCAAGTCAAAGGATAATTTGTTAATCGAGCTATGAATCAAGTGCGATCATAGATAAGTAAATTGGACTTGTAAATTTATATTCGAAATCGAATATGACATTTGAATTGAAAATGAAATTTCAATTAGTTTATAAACAAGTTAAACTCATATTTGAACATGTTATATTCAAATAAAAAGGTGAAATAGGCAAAACAGTTAATTAGCAAATCAATTAACGAATTAAGTTAAAACGATTGGATTAATTTGAAATGAATTAGAAATGTATGAATATACATTAGACAGGTTTGGAATAAAGTATCAGAAGAGATATAAATAGAATGCTCGACATAAAGGTGTGTATTTAAATTGAATATGAGATTTTATGCGCCGTATCGACAAGCCGCTTGGCTGTTTCTTTTTCTTTTTGAATGGAGAGGCCTGTATGGCAAGGTTTGACGTTTTCCGGTAACCCCGTACAAAGGAAATTATGGCGATTTTTTTCTAGAAATTTAAGGAGTTAAAATATTTTTAAGAAGATTTGATAAACTAGAAATCGATATATCGATATATATAGAATTCGATAATGAAACGAACTTAAAATAAAATATTATAAACGACATGGAATTTTATAAATAAAATCCTGTGAGGTATACCTTTTAAAGTGAATGATGATTTAAAAGCAAATGATTTGCAGATTTAAAATGATCGTGTTGATAGAAGTTAATCAAATGGAGTTAAAAAATAGAGTTAAGCAGAATTAGAAACTGACTGGAAATTAGTTGAGTTGAACGACCTTTTGATTATCGATCTGATGTTGGTTTCGGCCTTCGGGGTTCATACTTAGGAAGTTGTTCTCTTACTAGTTTACAGTTAGAGTCTGATAGATGTGGAAGAATAGTGATATGTAAATATGCAATGGGAATGTTTTCCAAAGTTAATAACATATATTTTCTTAATATAGAAAATAAGGAAATATGAATATATATATATATATATATATATATATGTTTGATGATTTGATCGATAATTCCATTTGGAAATAAGATTGTTGTGTGTACATGGACAATTTTCATTTGATAGTTAAATCATTGACTATCAAAGTTTTTGACCATTTTAACGTTGTTAATATGGAGAGACCAGTTGGATTATTATCCGATGAACCACTCCGTATTGGCAAAGCATTGCAAACCAAGTATGCTGAATATTTTGAAGACAGAGTGAAGTGCAAGGGTTGTTGTATAAGTTCTAGGTAGAGATTGCCTATGATGGATGTACGAAATAGTGCCTTCGGTTTCGTTCAATCTCAGAACGAACGTGTATGGACGAATGTCTAACAAAGTATTTCCAATGATCGAATATGTTGGTCTGTTCAAATATATTTATGGTGGCAACGGATTTATTCCCTTAGCATAATATCCAGAATATATTTGTGCAAATCAATTTGTGATTAACGGATCTGGCAATGTGACATTCAAAGTGATTGTGTTATTAATGAATGGCAACATAGCGTAGCCTCAGGCCTCAACAACCGAGAAATGACAGAAATCGGGCAGGCAGCATGGCTATGTGGTTAGCTCCCATTAGGGTGTATCATCACCTATCTAGAGAAATTGCATTTTTATTCTTAAATCTATCGATGTTGTCCCATTCGGGAAATGGTTGCTGATCCCAACCGTTGGTGATATACATTCGATACACTCAAGCGAAATGAGTGGTCGGTCATGTGTGGCCGGGTTGCAAGATGTTCTTGTTGAACCCAGTGTATTCTCCTCTAGAGATACACTATTGGAAGGTGGTTCCATACCTTGTCATAGTTGGAAATCATATCCCCAATAAGTGCTCGCGGTTTTGATTGTATATTATATATGTGGAATGTGAGATGCAAGCGTTCCACTAGATTTCTATTTATTTGATTTAGACACTATTATAATATCAAAAGAGTTTGATATAAAGATTATTTTGGATTCTCATAAAGGAAAAACCCGTTCCGTGTTATACGGCGTGGTCTTATGAGATATCGTTTGTTTTCTCAAACTGTTTTCAATTGCTTACTCATACCAGTCCCATGACTGACCCGGAGTTTATTTTGTTTTGTTTTACCTAAGCTCTTGGGTGCCCAAATTTGTACGGGAGTCAAGAAGTTCAGGTGTTTACAGATATTTGGACGAGCTTGGAACAGGAGGCTTCAACGTTAGTTATCTAGTGTTATTTCAGCTGTATTGTAAGTGTTGTACTCTGATGATAATGTTATGTATATACAGTCAAATTTTTTATTTCAAAAGTTGTTATAAATTATATTTTATTCCGCTGGGATGTGAGATTCTGTGTTGTGTTTCTGTTCTTCTTCTTCTATTTAATTTTTCTTTCTTTCTATTTCTCATCCTCTAACTTCTTTCTATTAATGATTCGTATTTTCGTGATATTTGGGTTGGATATATGATGTATGTAGTCAACTCTTATATTATGGATTTGCGGGGCGTTACAACGCCCGTACTCCGTCGGAACCTACACTGACGCACCACCCGCCGTTGTTTTGACCGCTTATAATCAGCCCAGTTCTCCACCCTGCCTAGTTCAGGGTACCGTGATACATCCATGTGGGTTACTGCTGAAATAGGTCCCCGTAACTAGGTTTTCCTAATCAACATGTTAAAATGGTTAAGTGTTCTCAAATTCACCTAACCCCACCCATCAGTTTAGTTGACATGTTGTATTGGTTAAGTGTTGCCCTAATTAACTTAACCCTACCATCTTAGCCTGCCTGTTCCTTAGCTTTAATTCATTCTTTAAAGCACCAACCTCTCACATTAGATCTATATTGTTGCGGTCGTTGGATGTGCCAGTCTGTTCTGGGCAGCCTTATACCGCAACTCAATCTAACCTTGGGTTTTTGGGCTTAATGCACTAACCTCTCACATTAGATCTATATTGTTACGGTCGCTGGGTGTGCCGGGCGGTTCCGTGTAGTCTTACACTGTAACTCAATCTAACCTCGGGTTAGGCATATTAGTCTTTTACTTAATTTACATATTTACCCTTCATGTTTACATGTAAATTATCAACAATTGTTGTCATTCAAGTCATGCCCTATTTACCCTCTAAATCATGTTCATAATTCCTAGGTATACAAATTATACCATTTCATGCTACTAATCATTTACATGATTATGAGCCAAACTATGCCAATAACATGGAATTTAATGATTTCCCCCAACGTTACCCCCGTTATACGTTCGCATAATTCACATAGAACGTTAGGCTCCCAACTTAGCCTAACTCGTAAACAAAAGGAAAAAGAAAGGAACATGTAACGTTCCAGCAACCATAAAATAATATGGATCCAACTAAACCTGTGTTATATAAATTTGGCATATAACAATATATAATTTTGAACTTGCATTTTAGATCCAATTAACATGTGTCTTAAACATATGAACAGGAAATTACATAGAACTACACAAATTTAATTGGGCATGTAAAGGTGAACTTGCATTTAAGTTGGATCAGATTAACATAGATCTAAACATATAAGTATGTAGATCTAAACATATAGGCATATACGAGCATGACTTAGCCTATAAACTTGCATGCAACATAACATGAAAGAATCACCAAATTTATATAATAGGTTCATCACCAAATTAATATACAACATGATAAATTGTATCAATCCCAATAGTCTCATAGGTGTAGGTAATTTCAGAAAACATGAATCAAAATATGATCATCTTACAACTAGGCACAATTCTAGTTTTTCTTTATTACAAATCATGACTTTTATTTGTTCAAATCTAAAGAATAACTGAACTTACAAACAAAAGGACAAATCTTGTTTACTGGGATCTGATTTGTGAAACTGAAAAGCTATCCTTTGATGTAGAATACTAATTCTCTAGTTTTAATTTGATTTGTAGCTTTTCTATCTTACTTTCTAGCTTTCTTTCTAGTTGGAGAAGAATGGTGGCTATGCTAGGTTGGCCACGGACAACATGACGGCTCCTTGGAATGAAATTGTGAGTTCTAGGGATGGGGTTTAGGGTTGTTTATATAGAGGTTTAGATTAATGAGAGCCATTAGATCAACCTAGGAATAATCAGAGCCATCCAGTCCAAATAGAGCTATCCAGAAACCGCCACCTATGCCCTAGTGACAGAGCAATGACTCACAAATCATCACTGTTCGGATCTGGCGGAGGGGGTCGACCCCTACAGGGGGTTGACACCCCTCTTGGGGGGTCGACACCTATGTCGACCCCCCCCAGGGGGAGTTGACCCCTATGGACGGGAATTTTCCCGCCTAGCTAATTCTCGGAATTTTTAAAATTCGAACTGCTTTTGTTTATTTAATTGTTTAACTTTGAATTAAACTTGAATTCTTCTGAACTCCATAACTTCTTCATACGGAGTCTGATTCGCGCAAACTCGTACTCTATCTCAAGCAGAATTCCGAGACGAATGCAATAGTGTAACCCATTTCCCTTGATTCCCAATTTTAAAATTAAGTATTCTTTAATTCGTTACTTTAATAATTACAGAAAATACATGGTGTTACAACTAGGGATGGCTCCTTCCGATTCGGGACACTCTAGAAAATGCCTCAGGATCCCCCGCAGTGAACACTTGGATCTTCAAGGCCGGTCCACACATATTTTGGGATTGATTATTCCTGAACACACGTTTCCCGGTCCTATCGGACCTATCCATCGGCCTCGTAGTGACCGACATATTAGAAACGCCTCGTTATCCATCATCCACATAGGTAAAAATATAAATGTCTGGGCTCCATACCATGACACCACCTATAGCTAGAAAGTAACGTCGTGCACTCCCTGTAGTCGCGATCCCGTTTTTGACTCATACCGAGGTGTTAGGCTCACAAATTAACGCTACAACACAAATCTATTCTAATTAAAGTCGTGCTCTGATCATCATCCACAAGGACCTTCTTTTCAACAAAAGCCTTGATCCGTGCAACTTAGCATGCCACATTGTCAACCCATACCATATCATTGATCATCTACCAATGTACAACCTCTAAGCTCATACATCTCAAAGAAGGGGTGTTAAGCAAGAGAATAAATTCTCTTCCATCCACAGATATACATTTAACAAAGATCAACGAATACAGTATAAAGGAATACACTGTCATACATACCATCTATTTACAAGTCCGTAATGGGTCTGAACGAAACCAGAGGCACTTTATTCCTTGTCTCATATGTCCAATACAGGAGAGAAGTCCTCGCATATCTGGTCGATCTCCAAGTTCGTCTGGGCAACCACCACTATAACCCCGTCTTAGGTGTACAGCCCAATCGAGGCATCAGTAATCATCCATTCGATGTGAAGACCTCCGGTCTTCAACCATCATCTTCATCGTCGACTTTTAGTTATTGTCATATCAGTTATTCAGAATGGGATAAACCGGTCTTTCCGTATAACTCGCATATCGTATAATCAAGTGCTATAAAAACACAACATACGCCTCATTCCAATTCCGAATATTCTTGGGAAGGTTCCCATTAATTTTATCAAAGACAAGTTCATTTAAGCTTATTCTTTAATCTTCCTTTGGATATCAATTTCAAAAGATTTTATATTATCTTTTCACAAGTTAAATCAATTAAGGTTTATCAGGATTAACGCCTTACCGAAGTAATCATTTATTTTATTTTTCCAATCCCAACCTATTTCTCCCATGGAGCAAAACCGGTGGTACTCCATATCTAACACCCAATGTGTTATCGGTAAATTCAATTACTGCTTAATGCCTCAAATCTAATTAAAGATTTATCTATCGCATGGAGCAAAACTGGTGGTACTCCATTCTCGATCATTTTCTGAATTTGGTTTTTTTTACTTACCTCATTCTCATTTTATTTTAAATTAAAGATACATTAAAACACTCAGGTTTAATCCTTAAAAATCATACTTAATGATTATTCGAATTTCTGGATATTAATCCTTCCTTTAATGGGTTAAAGAACAAATGTCATTTAAAACACCGTTCATGATAAACCCAAAATCATATTCCATTTCATATGGAATCTTCATGGAAATCTGATTAGTATATTAACAATATAAACTTCCATATCGAACTAATACTATAAACGGAATAACAACAATGCCTTTTAAATTCCATAAATAGTAACAGTCTTCCTTCATAGAAGCTCATCTCGATTATTAATAAATTGAATTCCACTCAATTCCAATTTAATGTATTGAATTGGAAAACTCTACTTTGGAAAATTCCATTAAAATCTTAGTTAAGAGATTTATAAATTCCAAATCATATTTCACTGTAAATTGGGTTAATGAACTAATGTCGTTTAAAACACCATTCATGATAAACCCAAAATCAACTTTCATTTAATTCCAATTATGTTTATTAACTGGAAAATCTCATTTAAATCTTAATTTAAAGATTTACTCTTGTCTCGACTAGGTTTAAGAACCGTGTTTATAAAGACACCATTCACGACAAACCCAAAATCCAATTTGATATTAAATACAAGGCTCTGAATAGAAATTATATCAACTTATATTCAATATCATTTTCTGAAAACAAACGGATATCGTATCGGGAATAAAGATATCGGTATCTTCCAAATTCCCATGACAATATCCATATAATCCTGGAATCCAATACTGAATTATCCAAAGATTATTCCTCGTCAAATCCATTCAAATTTGTATATTGGAAAACTATAGTTATATTAAACCATTCCTTTTCCTTTCATTTCTTTATTTAAGTTTTAATACAACTTATTCTTATAAAAATATGTTTTATCTTCATAACTTGGAATATTTCATCCAAAAACCATTTCAAATCATTTATTATGATTTTACATAACTTTTCCCTATTTTTAATTTTTTAAAAATAGGCCCATTCAGTTAAATGACGTTTCAGGTCATTTAACTACACTGACGCGGTTTTAATTCAAATTTGAATTTAACATTTCTCAAAATCCAACCATTAGATTTCAAATCTCATATACTCATTTGTAAGCTCTTTTCGATACGAATCCGTAGTTTTTGGTTTCAGAAGAATCCGACGGTTGGATCTTCCGCTACCTCAAATCGAAGTTAATGGTCAAAAATTGCGAACGGTCATGGCGAGACACGTTCTATTCAAACCAATATAATATATATAATATATATATCATTGATTTCCATTCAAAACATATTTTATAAAACATTTATAAATTCATTTTAAAACGATTCCAACTTTCTTTTCAATTTTAAGTCAAAATAGAATTTTCCTTATTATTATAATGTCATAATGATAATCTTTTCAAAATATTTAATTTTGAAATCCATTCATTTTTCATATTCATTATAAAATGAATAAAATCAATTTAAAAATCCGTATTTACACCAAAAATGGTCTAAACACCCAGGGTACTAAACCGTACTTCACCAATTCGGTAAGAAATAAATGGAACCATGTCTAATCCACCCAATGCTCTTATTCGTCAACTTTGTGGCCCTCACCTCTCTGAATGGTCCCACGTGGATGCAGTTGACTCACGTGGTGGACTAAGTACTGCGTGGAACGAAAGTATCTGGAAGCTTTGCCACACCTCATATCACCCTTCTGTTTTGCACGTGATCCTCCTCCACAGTCCCACCAACACTTTCTTTCACTTCACCAATGTTTATGCTCCCAATGAGCCTCACCTTAGATCAAAAGTTTGGAAATTCTGCCTCAACTTATCTCATAATATTAATGGCCCGTGGATCATTGGTGGTGACTTCAACACTACTCGATTTTCGTTTGAACGTAATTCAGGTACCCCCTCCCCTGATTCCAACTCTTTTAACTCTCTCATCAATTCCTGCCATCTCATTGACCCACCCATTAATAATCGTAGATTCACTTGGACCAGCAGAAGAGACAATCCTTCTTTATCAAAAATTGATAGATTCTTCTTTAATTTAGCCTGGGAGGATCTCTTTCCCCTCTCCTTGGTCAACGGCCTTGCCACAACCATTTCTGACCATTGTCCAATTGTCCTTGATACTCAGGATAATGCTTTGATTAAGAGACCATTCAGATACGAGAGATTGTGGACACTTGAACCCTCCTTTGATGATTTCATCAAACACATTTAGTCGCAACCATTGAATTGTAATTCGGCAACAACCAGAATGGTTTGTAAGCTTCGCTCTCTACACAAATTGATTCGCCCTTGGACTAAGAACATTTGGAATTCTTTGAAATCCAGAATCTCATCCACTCAAGATGCCATTTTAAACTTGAACATCATTGAGGAGAGTCGTCCACTAACTGACCTTGAGAAACATAACCTGAAAAACCAGAAATATTCAAACATATTTAAGTGAATTGTAAATAGTGGAGTTATAAATAGTTGTACTGTTTGAATGTTTGAAGTATAAAATTTAATTTAAATAGAATACTGTATGAATATATGAATGTTTGTACAGTCGTATTCTATTTAAATATAAATATTATATTCCTGTCTGTGATGTATAAATAGAACAGTACAGTAACAAACACATTAAAAATAATATTTATTTGGTTGTTATCATCAAATAAAAATCATATAATTCTGTATACAACTACGTCATATACAACAATGTCTTCTCATTTGGACTTCCTTTGCACCTCGGGTTTTGATCGGGTTTAAGTCGAAGAACTTGCGATCATCGTCGCTCGTACATACTCCATGTGGATCAATCGCTCGTCCATCTTCCATAAGGCTCGGTCGCTCAAATTTCCTTCCCTGGGCTCGGTTTCTCGCACTCCCTTCTACGGGCTCACTCGCTCGAACTCCCCTCTCCAGGTTCGGTCGTTCGCACATTACGCTATAAGGGTCGGTCACTCGAGCTTGACTTGCTCGCTCGAGCTTCCACCTCTAGGCTTGGTCGTTCGTGCATGCTCCACCAGGGTCACTCGCTCGCACTTACTCCATAGAGGTCGGCCGTTCATGCATGCTTTACAGGGTCGATCGCTCGAACTTCCTCCACCATGCTCGCTCGACCTGGGTCGGTCGTACTTTCCTAAGTGATTGGTCGTGCGACCCAAAACCTACACCGCTTTCAACAAGTTGTTTTCTCTGCTTGACGGCGTTTTCGATTATTCTAACTTTCCTATGCAACCATAGAACATACAAACAATAGTAGGAACATCTGGAATCAACCAAAAACATTAAAGCAACAATTTGACATGTAAATTTAGATCAAACATACCCAAATCCATGGTTTTCCCCTTAATCCTCTAAATTCCGAGATTAGCAAACTTAATCCAAATTAAACCAAATTTATATATGTGATATAAAATATGATTCTAGAACTTACGAATATTTTCCCATATTTTCATGATGTATAATTTCGCTAATTATTACTAATCACCCCTAATTATCCATAATTAGTGAACAAACATGGTAAACACTCACCTTAGCCACAGATAAATGATAGATCTGAAATTTTAACTGGTTTGGCTCGGATTCCAATGTATTGTGCCAGTTCTATCTCGATTTTGATGATAGTCCGCCTTTATTTGATGTTGATTTGCTTAATATGTGACTAGAAAGTAATTAAAGAGAGATTTGGAAGATGGTGGCCATTACTAGGGTTCAGGAATGTTTGTGGTGGCTAAAAAATTGAAAGGAGATAATTTTCCAACTCCTTTCATCCCTCGCATAACCCTAATCCCGAAATGGGTTATGGGCCTAGCTGCTAATCATCCTATTAAGCCCAACTAAGCTGTTTTTCCATCTTCAAATCATCCATATCTCCCAAATGGCAAGTTCGTTTGAATAATGTGATCATTCTACGGAATGGCAAACCATCATCTAAATCCAATATAAGTGGTTTCAAGTCAAAACTCCTTACCAATCAAAAGTTATAGGCGAAACAAGATTCGCTAGGAGCAAAACAATCATTTAAAATTCGGAAAAAATCGTGAATGTGGGATATGACCCCAATTGTCGCTTTCCAAAGTTACACGACTATATGACTTCACACAAAAATAAAATAAATATTCTATGATCCTCCAATACGTAGAATGCGGGTCGTTACACTCTTCCCCCTTAAGAAATTTCGCCCCCAAAATTCCTTAACCAAGAAAAACAAACAGTGTTGCCCCGCTTGCCTATCAGCCATTTACAAACAATCAAACTTGCATAATAACACAACAAGAATGTCCTAGCATGCAGTTTACTAACAAGGGAATAACTATATCGCGATTAAAATCTTACCAGGTAAAGATCTCTGGACATGACTCCCTTATGCTCTCCTCGGTTTCCCAAGTACAGTCATTCTCATTATCACCCCACTAGTCCTTAACCAGTTTCACCGTCTTCCTTCGAAGATGCTTCGTATCATGTCCGACAATATGAATCAGCTTGCGGTTTCCAACTACCTCGGGTTCTATCTCGATATCATTCAACTGATCTGGTGAAATAGTCATATCAGAATCGTGCACAAACTTTCTTAACTGAGAAACATGAAGTACGTTGTGCACTCCTGTCATCTTGTCAGGTAATCCAACTTTATACGCTAAATTCCCAACTTGCTCGATAACTGGAAATGGACCAATAAATCTTGGTGCTAACTTACCTCTCAAGCTAAATCGAACCACACTCTTCAACAGAAAATTCTTGATGAATATCAGGTCACCAATGTAGAACTTCAAATCTCTTGGTCTTTTATCGGGGTAACTCTTCTGCCTATCTTGGGCAACCTTCATCCGCTGTTGAATAACCTTGATCTTGTCTGAAGTATCTCTTATTATAATTGGTTCAAGCACAAATTTCTCGCCGGTTTCTAACCAACATGAGGGTGAATTGCACGGTCTTCCGTACAAATCTTCAAATGGAGCCATACCAATACTGGACTGATAACTATTATCATATGCGAACTCAACCAGATGCAAATGGTCATCCCATGACCCTCCAAAATCTAATATGTAAGTTCTCAAGAGATCCTTTAGTACAAGATTCAGCCTCTTTGTTTGACCATCGGTTTAGGGATGGTATGCAGTATGTAACAACCAGAATTTTAATAACGTGTTAAAACCATAAATCAAGGCAGAATTAAATTTAAAAATAAGAATCAAGGGAAACGAGTTACGCCATTGCGTTCATCTCGGAATTCTGCTTGAAATAGAGTCCGAGTTTGTGTAAAACAGATACCGTACGAAGAAGATATGGACGAACGAAGTTAGGCATAAAAACCAAAAATGGGCCAGAATGCACTGGCGCACTTGGGAAGTGTGCCAGAACAAAATTGCACTGGCGCACTTGGGAAGTGCGCCCATGCAATTTTGCATTGGCGCACTTGGCAGCTGCGCCCAAGCCGAGCAGAAACCTTCTTGGTCAGGCCCTGGCTAGTCTGGTCGGGTTCTGGTCGAATTTCTGAGCTCTGGTGTGTCACTAGGGCTGACTTGTCATTTTCTGGTTAGCTTTTCTTGAGATGGATGGCCTTGATTTCTTCTAGCTTCATCGACGGCTCTAATTAGTTTGAAACCCTATATAAACACCCTCCTAGCCTCATTCTCTTTACACCATTCTTCTCTAACCTTATGCTGCTCAAACTCTTGATGATCATGGCTTCTTCTTCTTCCTCTAAATTAAATTAAATTAAATTAAATTAAAACGCGAAGATTATTTATTGAAGACTACAGCTAGGAATTGGGGATTTGCTTCTACAATCAAATCAAGATTCAACGATTCAGCAATTCAACGATCAATTTCTAGACTTGACTTCTACATCTAAATTTCTTAGACCATGATCTTTAAGTTCCAGTTACTTTTACATAAGAACTATAAATCTAATATGGGCATGTTATAAATTGGAATTGATTTATGTATGATTCATATCTATTCTTGTTTTCTTCTTGGATCTTGACTATTGGGAATATTGCCTATGACGTTGAAACTATTGTTAATGGCCTAAGATTATGACGGTGAACATAAGATTATACCTATGCCTATGACTATGACGGTGAACATAAGACTGTGCCTATGATTATGACAGTGAACATAAGACTATACCTATGACTATGACGGTGAACATAAGACTATGCCTATGACTATGACGGTGAACATAAGACTATGCATATGCCTATGACGGTGAACATAAGACTGTTGCCTATAATTATGACAAGGACAATTGTGACTAATCACCTATGATTCATGACCAGGAGGTTATTGCCTGGAATTATGACTATGAAATTGAATCTAGATTATTATTCAAACCTTTTCATGTTCATAATGT
Source organism: Allium sativum (assembly GCA_030737875.1). Lineage (NCBI taxonomy): Eukaryota > Viridiplantae > Streptophyta > Magnoliopsida > Asparagales > Amaryllidaceae > Allium > Allium sativum. The sequence goes on from CM060921.1 coordinate 559,419,611, forward strand.
TATGCCTGCGATGTTTTAATCAATTTATTTAGTTAGCTCATGCCTTGGAAATAAACTGATAATAGGGCAATGTTTATTATGTTGATTTATGCCTGTGGTTCTATTCTATCATCATGTTGAAACGGGAATTAATGAATAAGTCTATTCATATGTATATGAACTTGGAGTATAACCCGTTATGATAAGTTGTGTAGTTTATCATGTTATGCAAGGTTTAGGTTGTGAAATCATATCACATGTGTGACCAAATGTTAGATCTACATGTTTATGTGTATATGTTAAACCTATGTCATATTTCAAGTTCACACTTATTCATATGTTCGTGATTGATTTGCAAGTTCACATATATGTAAGTTGATTTAGTCTATGTTGCAAATTCACATATATGTATGTTGGTTCAGTCTACGCTGCAAGATCACACCTATGATATTCATGTTGATTATTTTGGAAGTTCACACCTATGATGTTCATATTGACTATGCTGTTGATGTCAAGTTTATGCCTATGCCATGATTATGTTAGTAAATTGCTTTATGCCAATTTTGTATACGTTAAATTAGGATAAGTTTTTAGCCTAATATTATATGCCAAAAACCATGCAGACGGAAAATTAGGCTAAGATTGTTAGCCTAATATTTAGACGGGGTAACGTTGGGAAAATTGGTAATTATAGGAAGCTTGACATGAAACTTGCCTTGAAAACTTGACACAAACTTGGCATGAAAACTTGAACATGGACATGACACTATAATGAACTTGAAAATGACCAACTCGAGGTTGGGTTGAGTTTGCAGTGTAAATCTGCCCGGAACCGCCCGGCAAATCCAGTGACTGCAAACAATACGATCCAATGTGAGTAGTTGGTCATATCGCGCTTGAAACCCGAGGTTAGACTGAGTTGTGGTGTAAATCTGCCCAGAACCGCCCGGCATATCCAGTGACCACAACAACAGGTCTAATGTGAGAGGTTTGGGTGCATTAATGAATTAATGCCACGTGATAGGGTTAAGTCATGAACATGAAAGACAACACTCAACTAACTTGAGACATGATTGGTAGGGTTAGGTCATGAATTTGAACGACAATACCTAACCAACTTGACACGTAAATTGTAGGGCTAAGTCACGAACTTAAATGACAACACTTAGCCAATTTGACATGCTAGACTGATAAGGGTTAAGTCTCGAATTTAAATGACAACACTTAACCTACTGGACGGAAATCCTAGTTGCGCGGTCCATTTCAGCAGTAACCCACTAGATGTATCACGGTACCCTGGAACTAGGCAGGGTGGGGCACGATTACTGGGCTGATTGTAAGCGACTAGAACGACGGCTGTGTTGGTGCGCCAGTGTAGGTTCAGGCGGGCTATGGTCGTGCACGTCGTCCGGAGTTGAAAAAGCAGGCATTGGGCATCAGTTGGTTTATCTGTGCATTCTTGATTCGTGTCGGTGGTTAGCACCATAGGGCTTGATACACCCTATGGTGGACCTAGCACAGGTGACTACATTCGTGATAGGGCTGTATGACACAGATACACGACGAGCTAGAACTTGTAGGGAGCCGATCGATTAGTGGATCGTTTCGTTGGACCTAGAAATGGGTCATTTCATGATATTGGGCCAAGGGATTATTTCATGATTTATATAAGACATGGGTTTGGGGTTCTAGTACAGTTGATGCAGCGAACCTTGAATACGTGATGCTATACTTGATTTATCATGTTATCCTAGTCTATCTTTCCTATCTTGTCATCATCCGTATGTTTACTTTCAGTTTGTACATGTCATGTTACCTTTATCTGTTTTTATGCTGAAAGTCACTTGGACTTACCAGTCTTTATGACTAACCCATTTTCTTTCGCCTCTTTTTCTTCCATTTCCCCCTAGGTTCTCAGGGAGGAAACTCTAGCACTTAGCTTGCATTTCGCTTGCTTTCGGTTCAGCTCATGTACGGTTTGATCTTGAGCTATGCTACGGCTGCATGTCTGCTACCTTTGAGGAATTAAGCTACTTTTGATGTTTTAAGTTTATGCTTCTTTATTTGTGCAAGACAGAATTTGTTGTAATGGAAAATAATGACCTTGGCTATTTGATTTAAAAGGTTTTGACTCTTTTTGAAAGTAATGAAATTGATCTTTTGATTCTTCTGCTGTTTTACCTATGTTAATATGTCTGTGTTTGTTTACCGCGATAACGCTCCTCCAAAACTAGTGCATTCCCTTTGTGAGTGACCCTATCGGAGATGGGGTGTTACATTTGGTATCAGAGCAGAAGGTTACCAGACCGGGCAAAAGATTTTAAAACCTTCTAAAATTATTTTCAAAATCGTTTACAAAGAAGCATTTTTCAAGAAAAGTCTTGTTTTATTTAAAGGCTATTCCCCAAAAGCCATTAGCACTATCCTTTGTTTCCTTGTTTGAATCTCTCCATCTGTAGTCGCAGTAGTTTTTACCTGCGGCTAATCTTCTTTCTAGCTTCATAGAGGGTTTTCCATACGATGGAGATAGTTTCCGTGAGGCTTGTTAACATGTTACATACGGAAGGTATGAGTGATAAGTTAAGGCGAATGAGTCTCAGAACGAGAAGAAAGACTTCCAGAAGGGAGGCGAGAACAATGATAATAATAATAACAAGTCACGTGATAAGAGGAAGTGCAACTTCTGTGGTATAGTTGGACATGTTATGAAGGATTGTAAAAGAAGAAAGAAGAAGATGAAGACGGGAGCATGCTTTCAGTGTGGTGATATTGGACATATCAGCAAGAACTGCCCTAAGAAGCAAGGGCAAGCCCCGCAAGCAGGACCTTCTGGGGGTACATCTTTAACTTCTTCTCCTAGATTCTTTGTTTTATCTTGCTTATCTTCTCAATCCTATCTTAAGAACCTTAGGTAGAACCCTTTTGGATGTAAACATGTGATTGAAACATGTTATGCTTGATGTTTGCAAATGGTTGCAAATGGTCGCAAGTGGTTGCTCGTGCTTGCATAACACACATTAGGCACTAGATCGGCTCAGACACATTTTCATTTTGCATATGCATGAGTGTTTATACTTGTTTATGGATGAAATTGAATGTGTTATCATGTGAATGTTGCATATGGATGAATGTTTGTGCACACATATAGTGTTTTTGTGACTAGGACTATTTGCATACATGTTGGATTCATGACATTAAACATATTTTGCATTAGGAAGATCAATCAGGCCCGATCATTTGCATTAGATAAGGAACATATACACACACCTTCTGCATATGTTCATACAGCATTAGAGATCTTTAAAGCACATTGATTGCTTGTGGATGATGGTTGAGTAGATGGTTGATTGGAAGGTAGGACACATTCTTCTAAACTTCAAGATTTCGGGGACGAAATCCTTTAAGGGGGGAAGAATGTAACAACCTGAATTTTAATAACTCGTTAAAACCATAAATCAAGGCAGAATTAAATTTAAAAATAAGAATCAAGGGAAACGGGTCACGCCATTGCGTTCTTCTCGGAATTCTGCTTGAAATAGAGTCCGAGTTTGTGTAAAACGGATACCGTACGAAGAAGATATGGACGAACGAATTTAGGCATAAAAACCAGAAATGGGCCAGAATGCACTGGCGCACTTGGGAAGTGCGCCAAAACAAAATTGCACTGGCGCGCTTGGGAAGTGCACCCATGCAATTTTGCATTGTCGCACTTGGCAGGTGCGCCCAAGCCGAGCAGAAACCTGCTTGGTCAGGCCCTAGCGGGCCTGGTCGGGTTCTGGTCGAATTTCTGAGCTCTGGTGTGTCACTAGGACTGACGTGTCATTTTCTGATTGGATTTTCTTGAGAAGGATGTCCATGATTTCTTCTAGCTTCATCGACGGCTCTAATTAGTTTGAAACCCTATATAAACAGCCTCCTAGCCTCATTCTCTTTACACCATTCTTCTCTAACCTTATGCTGCTCAAACTCTTGATGATCATGGCTTCTTCTTCTTCGTCTACATTAAATTAAATTAAATTAAAACGCGATGATTATTTCTTGAAGAATACGGCTAGGAATTGGGGATTTGCTTCTACAATCAAATCAAGATTCAACGATTCAGCAATTCAACGATCAATTTCTAGACTTGACTTCTGCGTCTAAATTTCTTAGACCACGATCTGCAAGTTCCAGTTACTTTTAGATAAAAACTATAAATCTAATATGGGCATGTTATAAATTAGAATTGATTTATGTATGATTCATAACTATTCTTGTTTTCTTCTTGGATCTTGACTATTGGGAATATTGCCTATGATGTTGAAACTATTGTAAATGGCCTAAGATTATGACGGTGAACATAAGATTATACCTATGCCTATGACTATGACGGTGAACATAAGACTATGCTTATGATTATGACGGAGAACATAAGACTATACCTATGACTATGATGGTGAACATAAGACTATGCCCATGACTATGACGGTGAACATAAGACTACGCATATGCCTATGACGGTGAACATAAGACTGATGCCTATAACTATGACAAGGACAATGTGACTAATCACCTATGATTCATGGCCAAGAGGTTATTGCCTAGAATTATGACTATGAAATTGAATCTAGATTATTATTCAAACCTTTTCATGTTCATAATGTTTTTCCTGCGATGTTTTAATCAATTTATTCAGTTAGGTCATGCCTTGGAAATAAATTGATAATAGGGCAATGTTTATTATGTTGATCTATACCTGTGGTTCTATTCTATCATCATGTTGAATCAGGAATTAATGAATAAGTCTATTCATATGTATATGAACTTGGAGTATAACCCGTTATGATAAGTTGTGTAGTTCATCATGTTATGCAAGTTTTAGGTTGTGAAATCATATAAGATGTGTGACCAAATGTTTGATCTACATGTTTATGTGTATATGTTAAACCTATGTCATATTTCAAGTTCACACTTATTCATATGTTTGTGATTGATTTGCAAGTTCACATATATGTATGTTGATTTAGTCTATGTTGCAAATTAACATATATGTATGTTGGTTCAGTCTACGCTGCAAGATCAAACCTATGATATTCATGTTGATTATTTTGCAAGTTCACACCTATGATGTTCATATTGACTATGCCAATGATGCAAAGTTTACGCCTATGTCATGCTTGTGCTAATAAATTGCTTTATGCCAATTTTGTGTACGTTAAATTAGGATAAGTTTTTAGCCTAATATTATATGCCAAAAACCATGCGGACGGAAAATTAGGCTAAGATTGTTAGCCTAATATTTAGACGGGGTAACGTTGGGAAAAATTGGTAATTATAGGAAGCTTGACATGAAACTTGCCTTGAAAACTTGACACGAACTTGACATGAAAACTTGAACATGGACATGACACTAGAATGAACTTGAAAATGGCCAACTCGAGGTTGGGTTGAGTTTGCAGTGTAAATCTGCCCGAAACCGCCCGGCAAATCCAGTGACTGCAAACAATACGATCCAATGTTAGTAGTTGGTCATATCGCGCTTGAAACCCGAGGTTAGACTGAGTTGTGGTGTAAATCTGCCCGGAACCGCCCGGCATATCCAGTGACCACAACAGCAGGTCTAATGTGAGAGGTTGGGGTGCATTAATGGATTAATGCCACATGATAGGGTTAAGTCATGAACATGAAAGACAACACTCAACCAACTTGAGACATGATTGGCAAGGTTAGGTCATGAATTTGAACGACGATACCTAACCAACTTGACACGTGAATTGTAGGGCTAAGTCACGAACTTAAATGACAACACTTAGCCAATTTGACGTGCTAGACTGATAAGGGTTAAGTCTCGAATTTAAATGACAACACTTAACCTACTGGACGGAAACCCTATTTGCGCGGTCCATTTCAGCAGTAACCCACTAGATGTATCATGGTACCCTGGAACTAGGCAGGGTGGGGCACGATTACTTGGCTGATTGTAAGCTACCAGAACGACAGCTGTGTTGGTGCGCTAGTGTAATTTCAGCCGGGCTATGGTCGTGCACGTGGTCCGGAGTTGAAAAAGAAGGCATTGGGCATTAGTAGGTTTATCTATGCATTCTTGATTCGTGTCGGTGGTTGGCACCATAGGGCTTGATACACCCTATGGTGGACCTAGCATAGGTGACTACATTCGTGATAGGGCCGTATGACATAGATACACGACGAGCTAGAACTTTTAGTGAGCCGATCGACTAGTGGATCGTTTCGTTGGACCTAGAAATAGGTCATTTCATGATATTGGGCCAAGGGATTATTTCATGATTTATATAAGACATGGGTTTGGGATTCTAGTACAGTTGATGCAGCAAACCTTGAATACGTGATGATATACTTGATTTATCATGTTATCCTATTCTATCTTGCCTATCTTGTCATCATCCGTATGTTTACTTTCAGTTTATACATGTCATGTTACCTTTATCTGTTTTTATGCTGAAAGGCACTTGGACTTACCAGTCTTTATGACTGACCCGTTTTCTTTCACCTCTTTTTCTTCCGTTTCCCCCCAGGTTCTCAGGGAGGAAACTCTAGCACTTAGCTTGGATTTCGCTTGCTTTCGGTTCAGCTCATGTACGGTTTGATCTTGAGCTATGCTATGGCTACATTTCTGCTACCTTTGGGGAATTAAGCTACTTTTGATGTTTTAAGTTTATGCTTCTTTATTTGTGCAAGACAGAATTTGTTGTAATGGAAAATAATGACCTTGGTTATTTGATTTAAAAGGGTTTGACTCTTTTTGAAAGTAACGAAATTTATCTTTTGATTCTTCCACTGTTTTACCTATGTTCTATCTTGTAATATTTCTGTGTTTGTTTACCGCGATAACGCTCATCCAAAACTAGTGCATTCCCTTTGTGAGTGACCCTAGCAGAGGTGGGGTGTTACACAGTACAGAGATGTAATTCTGACCCTAAAGTTCTTGTAAGCTCTTCCAAAACCTACTAGTAAATAATGGTTCTCGGTCATTCACAATACCCTTAGGTACTCCATAAAATCTCACTAACCACTTTATATACAGTTCCACTAACTTAGCTACTGTTCTATTCGACTTGACGTATATTAACCTTGCGCTTTGATCAGTCGATCAACAATCACCTAAATACTATCATGGCCCGATCTAGTCCTTGGTAAACCATCGATGAAATCCATTGAGACTTGTTCCCATTTCCATTTGGGAATTTCCAACGGTTACAACAAACCACTAGGCTTCTTTTGCTCGTCTTTAACTAACTGTTAGCTCATGCACTTGGATATAAACTTCCCAACGTCTCCCTTTATCCTTTCCCAGTAGTAGGTCTGCTCCATGTCTCGATGCAATTTGTTACCATCGGGATGTATAGTTAGTTTCGAGTGATGATGCCCTCTAAGCACTTCATCCCTCAATCCATTGACATTGAGTACAACTAGTCTCCCATTCTTTCAAAGCCATCCTTCTCTATCAAGCCCATACTTGTTCATTCCCTCACCATCGATATACATCTCTACCTTGGAGATGATTTCCAATAGGTTAGGATCGTCCCTCTGACTGGAACCGATCCACTCAGTCAAAGTCGGTCTAATCTTCAAACTTGTCAACATCTCTGGATCCAATTCACATTTAGGTCTAAAATCATATCCTACGATATACTCTAGTTGCTTCTATTCAAGAAACATAGCTATCAAACTGGCATTCTCCTACTCAACACATCAGCTACCGCATTGCCCATCCGGGGTGTGTATGCGATATTGAAATCATATGAAGTCAAGAACTCTAACCATCTCTGCTGACAGAGATTTAAATCCTTTTGAGAGAAAAGATATATTAATGACTTATGATCGGTAAACAACTTGAATCTTTCTCTAAGAGATAATGTCTCCACATCTTTTAACGCGAACACGATCGCTTCCTGTAACACCCCATAATTTAAATATTAAAATTAAAAAATTTAAGAAAACTTAATTGTTAAAGTGAGAATTAAGGGAAACGGGTTACACCATTGCGTTCATCTCGAAATTCTGCTTGGGATAGAGTCCAAGTTTTCGAAAATCAGACATCATATAAAGAAGTTATAGCCCTCATAACTTTCAGAAATGTAAATAAAAATAATTCAGAAAATTAAATAAAAAGGAAGGTCGACCTGGGGGTCGACCTACCCCAGGCCAGGTCGACCAGGGGGTCGACCTCCCTCTCGGGTCAGATTTGAAATCTGACGTTTTTCTTTGTGTGACGATTCTGACTCTTTGCTGAGTCATTTAGGGCTGATATGGCTATTCTATCTTGTCTGAATGGCTTTGATTTGCTCTAGGTTAATCCGACGGTTCCTATTAAATCGAACTTCTATATAAGCAACCCAAATCCAAACCCTAAAGCCACACAAAAATATTTCTAAGACCGTCATGCTGTCAATGGTAAACCTAGAGTAGCCGCCATTCTCTTTCAACTCAAAAATAAAATAGAAGCAAGAATCCAATTAAATTAAATATAATTTAGAACAACGATTAATCTACATCAAAGGCGAGCAATTTAGTTTCAGAATACAGATCCTAGAAAAACAAGACTGTTCTTTTGATTGTGAGTGCTATTTCTTTCACAATATAATTAATAAATTAATTATGATGGGTTGTAATTGGATTATGAGAACATGTCTGTTGAAACATGTGATGTTATTGTCTGTTAGTGAACATATGACAGTTTTGTTATTGTATGATTGGTAGATCTATCTATATGTACAATTATACATGTTTAACTTGATACATTTTATGCAAGTTTACATATGTTAATTCGTGAATCTTATGCAAGTTTATGTTATGTGAATCTTATGTAAGTTTATGTTATGTGAGTCTTATGCAAGTTTAGAATGTTAAATCATATGTGAATCTTACGCAAATTTGGGATTTTAAAACATATGTATGCAAGCTTAGGATGTTAAAACATATGTGAATCATATGCAAGTTTGGGATGTAAAAACATATGTGAGTCAAATATATACATATGCTAGTTTGTATGCAAAAACATGTGACATTAATTTACATGTTTAGATCCATATGCAAGTTTGTAGGAATCTATATGCCAGTTCACATTTTTATTAGATCTATATTTAGATCCAAGGCAGTAACATACTTATGCAAATTTATGCTTCCTATGCTAGTTTTGTATGTGAATCATATGCTAGTTTGGATGTAAGTTTGTACGAAATTCATATGCAAGTAATAGGAAAACCGTATACATATATGCAAGTTCATAATTACATGTTTAGATCTATACATTTAGATCCATGACAATACATAGTTTATACAAAATTTATGTTTTATGACTATTGCCTATGCAATTTTTGATTATGCAAATTTATGTTAGTATGAATCATAATCATGCCAGTTTTGATCCATGTTATGCTAGTTAGATCTATTCTGTGTGTTATGCAAGTTGTGATGTTTCTTTCCTTTTGATGAATTAGACTATTTGCGAGCCCAACATATTTCACGTTCAACGTACAAATGACGTGGGGATAATGGGAAAATATTAATTTTTTCAAAATTGTGAATTGGCATAAAATGGCATAAGGGCATATAATTAATTTGAGACATTAGTTGGCCTAATTTATATGCATAGTAATTATGGACATAATTTAAGTGACAATTATGGACATGGATTAAAATTGGAAGTTTTTGGTAATTTGAAAAATAGGGATATTAATTCAAATTGGGGTTGAATAATAATGTGTAATAATAAATGCCTAAGACACGAGGTTAGATTCGTTTGTGGTGTAAGACTACCCGGACCCGCCCGGCAAATCCAGCAACCACAAATGGTAGTCTAATGTGAGAGGTCAAAGGCACAAATTAAATGAGTAATAATGGCCTAAGACACGAGGTTAGACTCGTTTGTCGTGTAAGACTGCCCGGACCCGCCCAGTGAATCCAACAACCACAAACGGTAGTCTAATGTGAGAGGTCAAAGACATAAATTAAAAGATGCTTAGACACAAGGTTAAGTCTTGCTTGTGGTGGAAGTCTGCCCGGAATTGCTCGGCATATCCAGCAGCCACAAGCAATCGACTTAATGTGAGGGGTATATGCATCAATAATTAATTAATGCTGATCAAATATGAATATAAATGACAAACAGAAGTTTGGTTAAGTGAGTTATTCTCTGAGTACTAATCTGGTGTTGATTTCGGTCTTCGGGGTTGGTACTTAGGGAGTTATTCTCTTAACCAATGTATCTGTGAACTAATATGTACTTAATCATAAATTAAGTAAAACATGGTAAGTGGATAGGGTTAAGACCAGCTTTACCAATAATATATAAGTAGGTAGGGTTAAGACCAGCTTAACCAATAATTTGGTAAGTGGGAAGGGTTAAGACTAGCTTAACCAACAATATATATATATATATATATATATATATATATATATATATTAATCTGATAAGTGGATAGGGTTGAGAAAAACTCAACCAATAATATACATTGATCTGATAGGGTTAAGACAAATTTAACCAATAATATACATTGATCTAATAAGTGGATAGTGTTAAGACCAACTTAACCAATAAGATATAAGTGGATGGGGTTAACACCAGCTTAACCAATAATATATTGATCTGATAAGCGGATAGGGTTAAGACAAGCTTAACAAATAACACATGTTGATTTGTTAAGTGGGTAACATGGGTGACATGTGAAATACAATTAGAAACACTTAACCAAATTGAAATTATGTAAGAAGACATGAATAAGAAGGGGTTAAGTGGGAAATTCTAGTGGGGACCAAGCATAGGTGGAAAGCTTGTGTCAATCATGAGGGGACCCTTTTCAAACAAGTAACCCATTTAGTATCATTGTGAGCTCGAGTTAGATCGAGGACGGGACACGCTTGTTGGGTTTGATTGTAAGAGGTCAAAACGGGTTAATGGTGGCAATGCAAGTCCAACGGGGTCATGTGCGTGCGTGGACACGGGCTAGTAGGTAAGACGTTGTTGCATCGTGTAGATATAAGCCGTGCATCTTTTGTGTTATCGGGTTGCCACTTTGGGGAGTGATACACCCCACTGTGGGACCAACACGGGTATCTACGAGTTAGCGAGCCGATCGAATGGGGGAAGGTAGTGGGTATGATTAGCGGAGATAGGAGCAGGAGGCACCTATGAAGACAGCTAAGAGTCCAACTACCATATTATGAATAAACATTGTAATTACAATGGGGAGGGCAGTGGGTACAACTAGTGGAGATAGGGGTAGGTGACACCTATGAAGACACCTAGGGGTACACAAAACTACCATTATTATTATTTTGTTCAGTGGGCGGGATCAACTTTTAGGGCGACTAGTAATGGTGCAGTGTAATTAGCATTGGTGCAGTATAGTAATTATCCTATAGCGATTAGGAGCGAGATTAACTTCAGAATATTCCTCTTGTTTGCTTTGCTTTGCCTATTTGTTTCACAGTCATTCCTTGTTTTACCTGTTTATGCCTTATCCTAATTACTTTAATAATTACATTATTAAAGTTATGGTACTCGCCAGACTTTATGTCTGACCCCCTTTGTTTTCGCCTCTTTTCTTCCCCTCCCCCCCCCCCGGTTTCTCAGGGTGGGACTAGCACTAGTGGACTTGATCTTGCATCTCTTTCTCTCTCTTTTGGAAGTGCTTGGATTGCTGAAAGTAAAGTTCACCTCATCTCTTTTATGGCTACTTATGTTGGGGTTATGCTTTTTTCTTTATGTACTCAGAAAACAATTTGTCAAGATGGATATTAAGTGTACTTGGTTTTTCTGTTGGTTTATGAAGTTGTTGTAATCAAACTATTTCTCCGCTGCAATAAAAGTTGTTTTAAAAAATTTCAAGTACCAATACAAGTTTCTGTCTTGTTATATTATGTTCTATACACTAAATACGCTCCATGGAAGTTAATGCATTCCCTTTGAAAGTGACATTAATGGACGTGGGGTATTACAAGTGGTATCAGAGCTGAAGGTTACCAGAACAGATATGAATTTGAAAAACTTTTTGTAAAAAAATACTTTCAAAAAAATGTTTTAAGGAGAGTGTTTTTAAGAGAAAAGTTTTTTTAAAAAACATAACCCCCAAGAGCTATATATCTTTCCTTCGATTCTCCGTTTTGAATCTCTTCCTCTTTCCTTTTTGAATTTCTCCCTCCACGAATAAATGCTATTCCTATGATATGTAAGAACTTTCGTACGATGGACGAAAAAACCACTTCATGGGACTGGGACGTTTGTCAAAGCCAGAAGGAAGTGGAGGACTTGTTGGTACCCTGAAGATAAATTATGGGAGGAAGGTTCAATTAGTTGCTTGGTTAATAAAGAACGAAGCCTCATTTTGGTGGGAGTTCACGGATGGAGGATATAGAGGAGAGACATGGAGGACACACGATAAGAAAAAAAGATCCAAAGAAAGGCGGTAAGGATAACAAGGTGCCAAGAGAAAAGGAAGGGTGTAACGACCCAGAAAATCTGAACCAATTTAAAATTTTTAAATTGGCTAAAATAATGGATTTTAAATATTTAAAATAAATATTTTTAAATAATGGCGATGAAAACTGAGTTTGAATCGTCATTTGAAAACGAATATAATTAATTATAATTATATATAGAATTGAAAATGGCGCGGTAGTTCGATAATTCGATTTCGAACTTCAATTGAATATACCGGGTGCAAAACAATCCGGATTTTAGTGAAACCAAAAACATTAGGATCTAATTGGTAATATCTTTCTAACGAATCTGACCAATCGAAATTTGATAACGGGAATTCGGGTCATCTCATCGTGGTATCAGAGCTTTGGTTAAGCTTAGTTCTGGAATATAACATTTGAACGAACTCGTCAGAAATAGAACCAGTAGTGTTCTAGGACGGGTAACCCCATACAGATGGGATCAGTAGTATCCTAGTATGAGTAAAGCAGAATGAGATTACACCTCGATAGACACATTTACATTTGAAGTATATGTTTCTATATTTTAAAATACCTTTTCTGTGACCTGACACTTGATCTGCCATTTGCAGAAGAACTAGAAAATGAGTGCCAGGAACAGAAGAAATAATCGTATGGCTCGACCAGCTAATGAGCCAGTTGTGCTCCCACAGCCAGAATCCGATATAGAAGTTCTATTCAAGAGATTTCGAAATCTTGGTGGATCGCCATTCTTAGGCAAGGAGTCCATTATGGAAACACAAGCTTGGATTCGTTCTGCAGAGAAAATTTTTGAGGGTTTAAAGCTGAGAGATGATCAGAAAAGATTACTGGCGTCTTGGGCACTCAAAGAAGAAGCTTTGTTTTGGTGGGATTCAATCATTAAAGATAATCCAGAAGGTGATATCACCTGGGACAGATTCAAAGTGATTTTCTTGGAAAGATTTACTCCTCCTGAAGCAACTGAGAGATTATGTGACGAATTTTCTTATCTAATACAAGGTGACATGACCATTCCGGAATATCATAAGAAATTCAATGAACTTTCTCACTTTGCTCCTCATCTAATTCAAAATCCGAAGAGTAAAAATATGAGATTTATTCACGGGCTGCAAAGGAAATACCAGAATAAAGTATTGGGGCATGTGAAGCTTCCTTTTTCAGAAATGATTTATATGGCTTATCAATATGAAGATCTTGATAAGAAAGGTATGTTACAGTACGAAGAGGAAGCCAGCTCTGGTAACAAAACAGAGTCAGAAACTGATCGTCCCGAGGCAATAACAACGTTAGAGGTCAGTAAGAAGCCCAGTGCTAAGAGAAAAAGGGCTGGATCCGAAAAAGAACTAGTAACGACCGCCACATGCAATAACTGCCATAAGCAAGGGCATTTGCAAGGAAAATGCAGGTCTTTAAAGAAACTAAAGAAGAGTGAACCGAAGTCAAAGAAAAACTTTCAAAAGACCAGAGAATGCAGCATTTGCCATCGGTTAGGCCATGTAAGACAGGATTGCCGGCTGTTAAAGGCAACCAAGGAGGCTCAAATAAATGAAGTAGCAGAAACTTCTGAGCCCTCAGCTAGTCAAGAAAAGGCTGATGTTTTAGAAGGCACGCTCAATGTCAAGAACATCCCAGTTAAAGTACTGTTTGATACTGGCGCGTCACGAAGCTTTATTGCAAAGAGTGCAGTCAAGAAGTTGGATTTGAATTTGAAGGAACTCAAAGAGCCAATGACGGTACGAAATCCAGTGGGAGGTTCCATCAATCTCAGTTGGGTTTGTGCAGTACCCGTCTCTTTTTCTTGCTATAAATTCCCTATTATCTCTGTCGTCATGAACTTTGATGAATTCGATCTTATTTTGGGATTGGATTGGTTAACCAAATATGAAGCAGAGGTTAGATGCGCCGAGAGAGTTGTTAGAGCTAAGATTAAATCCGGGAGTTATATAACCATTCCCTGTGAAGGTCAGAATGCTAATAGAAAAGACTTCTGGGCAGCTCTAAATGTTTCTCCAGCCCAAATAGAAAATATCCCTGAAATCACAGAGAATATTCCTGACCTCATCAAAGACATTCCTGTCGTCAAGAATTATGCGGATGTGTTCGAGGAAGTTGTTCGCTTACCTCCGCAGAGAGAAATAGATTTCAAGATTGCTTTAATTCCCAATGCAAGGCCGATAGTTCACGCTATTCGAAGAATGTCCTTGAAAGAGAAAGAGGAATTAGACAATCAAACACGACAGCTCGTATGGAAAGGTCTGATCAGGCCTAGTTTCTCTGATTGGGGTGCAGCAGTGGTATTTGTCCCAAAATCTGATGGTACTCTACGGCTATGCGTGGATTATCGAGATCTGAACAAACAGACAATAAAGAACAAATATCCATTGCCGCGAATAGATGATTTGTTAGATCGATTAAATGGAGCACAAGTATTCTCACGAATGGACCTAGCTACAGGATTCCATCAACTTCGAATTGCCGAAGAGTGTGTTCCAATGACAGCGTTCAGAGGCCCCGACTTATTCTACGAGTGGTTAGTAATGCCGTTCGGCTTATGTAACGCTCCAGCTTATTTCGTCGATCTGATGAACAGAGTATTCAGAGGAGTATTGAATAAATTTGTTCTGGTTTTTATTGATGATATTCTAATCTTCTCTAAATCAAAGGCCGAACATGAAAAGCATCTGGAACAAGTGTTAGAAATTCTCAGACGGAATGTATTAAAAGCCAAGTTTTCCAAATGTATATTCTGGCAAGATGAAGTGAAATTTCTGGGCCATGTCGTATCGAAAGATGGAATCGCTGTGGATCCAAGCAAAATCACAGCTATTCAGAATTGGAAACAGCCCAGTACTCCCACTGAAGTCCGCAGTTTTCTCGGATTGGCAAGCTATTACCGGAAGTTCGTTAAATACTTTTCGAAGATATCTGGTCACTTAACGAAGCTTACAAAGAAGCATTCTAAGTTCAAATGGACTCAAGAGAGTGAGGAGGCTTTCGAAGAGCTGAAGTTGAGATTAACGACAGCTCCAGTGTTAACCATCATCGATGGCAACCAAGATTTAAAAGTCTGGACGGATGCTTCTAGAGAAGGCCTTGGCGCAGTGTTAATGCAAAGAGGCCAAGTAATTGCTTATGCTAGCCGTCAACTGAAGCCGCACGAGAAAAACTATGTAACTCATGATCTTGAGTTATTGGCTATCATATTCTCTTTGAAAATCTGGAGACACTATCTTCTGGGCGAGAGATTTGAACTGTTTACAGATCACCAGTCGTTAAAGTATCTGTTCACTCAGAAGGACTTGAATCTGAGACAGCAACGTTGGCTGGAGTTTCTTGCAGCATATATAATTTCGAAGTCATATGCTGGAGTATATATAATTTCGAAGTCATATGCTGCAAGAAACTCCAGCCAACGTTGCTGTCTCAGATTCAAGTCCTTCTGAGTGAACAGATACTTTAACGACTGGTGATCTGTAAACAGTTCAAATCTCTCACCCAGAAGATAGTGTCTCCAGATTTTCAAAGAGAATATGATAGCCAATAACTCAAGATCATGAGTTACATAGTTTTTCTCGTGCGGCTTCAGTTGACGGCTAGCATAAGCAATTACTTGGCCTCTTTGCATTAACACTGCGCCAAGGCCTTCTCTAGAAGCATCCGTCCAGACTTTTAAATCTTGGTTGCCATCGATGATGGTTAACACTGGAGCTATCGTTAATCTCAACTTCAGCTCTTCGAAAGCCTCCTCACTCTCTTGAGTCCATTTGAACTTAGAATGCTTCTTTGTAAGCTTCGTTAAGTGACCAGATATCTTCGAAAAGTCTTTAACGAACTTCCGGTAATAGCTTGCCAATCCGAGAAAACTGCGGACTTCAGTGGGAGTACTGGGCTGTTTCCAATTCTGAATAGCTGTGATTTTGCTTGGATCCACAGCGATTCCATCTTTCGATACGACATGGCCCAGAAATTTCACTTCATCTTGCCAGAATATACATTTGGAAAACTTGGCTTTTAATACATTCCGTCTGAGAATTTCTAACACTTGTTCCAGATGCTTTTCATGTTCGGCCTTTGATTTAGAGAAGATTAGAATATCATCAATAAAAACCAGAACAAATTTATTCAATACTCCTCTGAATACTCTGTTCATCAGATCGATGAAATAAGCTGGAGCGTTACATAAGCCGAACGACATTACTAACCACTCGTAGAATAAGTCGGGGCCTCTGAACGCTGTCATTGGAATACACTCTTCGGCAATTCGAAGTTGATGGAATCCTGTAGCTAGGTCCATTCGTGAGAATACTTGTGCTCCATTTAATCGATCTAACAAATCATCTATTCGCGGCAATGGATATTTGTTCTTTATTGTCTGTTTGTTCAGATCTCGATAATCCACGCATAGCCGTAGAGTACCATCAGATTTTGGGACAAATACCACTGCTGCACCCCAATCAGAGAAACTAGGCCTGATCAGACCTTTCCATACGAGCTGTCGTGTTTGATTGTCTAGTTCCTCTTTCTATTTCAAGGACATTCTTCGAATAGCGTGAACTACCGGCCTTGCATTGGGAATTAAAGCAATCTTGAAATCTATTTCTCTCTGCGGAGGTAAGCGAACAACTTCCTCGAACACATCCGCATAATTCTTGACGACAGGAATGTCTTTGATGAGGTCAGGAATATTCTCTGTGATTTCAGGGATATTTTCTATTTGGGCTGGAGAAACATTTAGAGCCGCCCAGAAGTCTTTTCTATTAGCATTCTGACCTTCACAGGGAATGGTTATATAACTCCCGGATTTAATCTTAGCTCTAACAACTCTCTCGGCGCATCTAACCTCTGCTTCATATCTGGTTAACCAATCCAATCCCAAAATAAGATCGAATTCATCAAAGTTCATGACGACAGAGATAATAGGGAATTTATAGCAAGAAAAAGAGACGGGTACTGCACAAACCCAACTGAGATTGATGGAACCTCCCACTGGATTTCGTACCGTCATTGGCTCTTTGAGTTCCTTCAAATTCAAATCCAACTTCTTGACTGCACTCTTTGCAATAAAGCTTCGTGACGCGCCAGTATCAAACAGTACTTTAACTGGGATGTTCTTGACATTGAGTGTGCCTACTAAAACATCAGCCTTTTCTTGACTAGCTGAGGGCTCAGAAGTTTCTGCTACTTCATTTATTTGAGCCTCCTTGGTTGCCTTTAACAGCCGGCAATCCTGTCTTACATGGCCTAACCGATGGCAAATGCTGCATTCTCTGGTCTCTTGAAAGTTTTTCTTTGACTTCGGTTCACTCTTCTTTAGTTTCTTTAAAGACCTGCATTTTCCTTGCAAATGCCCTTGCTTATGGCAGTTATTGCATGTGGCGGTCGTTACTAGTTCTTTTTCGGATCCAGCCCTTTTTCTCTTAGCACTGGGCTTCTTACTGACCTCTAACGTTGTTATTGCCTCGGGACGATCAGTTTCTGACTCTGTTTTATTACCAGAGTTGGCTTCCTCTTCGTACTGTAACATACCTTTCTTATCAAGATCTTCATATTGATAAGCCATATAACTCATTTCTGAAAAAGGAAGCTTCACATGCCCCAATACTTTATTCTGGTATTTCCTTTGCAGCCCGTGAATAAATCTCATATTTTTACTCTTCGGATTTTGAATTAGATGAGGAGCAAAGTGAGAAAGTTCATTGAATTTCTTATGATATTCCGGAATGGTCATGTTTCCTTGTATTAGATAAGAAAATTCGTCACATAATCTCTCAGTTGCTTCGGGAGGAGTAAATCTTTCCAAGAAAATCACTTTGAATCTGTCCCAGGTGATATCACCTTCTGGATTATCTTTAATGATTGAATCCCACCAAAACAAAGCTTCTTCTTTGAGTGCCCAAGACGCCAGTAATCTTTTCTGATCATCTCTCAGCTTTAAACCCTCAAAGATTTTCTCTGCAGAACGAATCCAAGCTTGTGTTTCCATAATGGACTCCTTGCCTAAGAATGGCGATCCACCAAGATTTCGAAATCTCTTGAATAGAACTTCTATATCGGATTCTGGCTGTGGGAGCACAACTGGCTCATTAGCTGGTCGAGCCATACGATTATTTCTTCTGTTCCTGGCACTCATTTTCTAGTTCTTCTGCAAATGGCAGATCAAGTGTCAGGTCACAGAAAAGGTATTTTAAAATATAGAAACATATACTTCAAATGTAAATGTGTCTATCGAGGTGTAATCTCATTCTGCTTTACTCATATTAGGATATTACTGATCCCATCTGTATGGGGTTACCCGTCCTAGAACACTACTGGTTCTATTTCTGACGAGTTCGTTCAAATGTTATATTCCAGAACTAAGCTTAACCAAAGCTCTGATACCACGATGAGACGACCCGAATTCCCGTTATCAAATTTCGATTGGTCAGATTCGTTAGAAAGATATTACCAATTAGATCCTAATGTTTTTGGTTTCACTAAAATCCGGATTGTTTTGCACCCGGTATATTCAATTGAAGTTCGAAATCGAATTATCGAACTACCGCGCCATTTTCTATTCTATATATAATTATAATTAATTATATTCGTTTTCAAATGTCGATTCAAACTCAGTTTTCATCGCCATTATTTAAAAATATTTATTTTAAATATTTAAAATCCATTATTTTAGCCAATTTAAAAATTTTAAATTGGTTCAGATTTTCTGGGTCGTTACAATCTCCCCCACTTAAAACTTTTCGTCCCCGAAAAGGAACAAAGTCGAAAGTGGTTTGATAAATTTACAATCACACAACACAACAAACCAATTTGTGTCTAACCTTCCAAAAACATACTGATCAAATCCTATACTCTTTTAAAATCATTCAGATCATATAATTAAAAGTGCACATCTATGAAAAGAAAATAACAATAGAGTAGAGAATTAAATGGTAATGCAAAGTATGGTAAATGTACCTTGCACCGGAGTCAATCAGAGATATCTACTCGGCATCTGGGATAAGCTTTCTGAATGCTCTCCTCAATTTCCCAAGTACAATCTCGCGGATCTACACACCATTGCACTTTGACTAAGTGAACCTTCTTGTTCCTCAGCTCTTTGGTTTCTTTGCCGATGATCTTCAGCGGCTCTCGCCTCACAGCTAATTCTGGAGTAATTTCAATATCATGCTGAGCTGCTTCTTCCACGATCAAGTCTGGATCATGAACGTGCTTTCGAATTTGAGATATATGAAATACATCATGAACTCCAGGCAACCAGTCAGGCAGTTTGACCCTATAAGCGAGAGTTCCAATCCGTTCCAGAATAGGAAACGGACCAATGAATTTGGGTGCTAACTTTCCAGTTTTACTGAACCGGATAACTCCTCTCATCGGCGATACTTTCAAATATACATAGTCGCCAACTTCAAAGGATATATCTCTTCTTCTTCTATCGGCATAGCTCTTTTGTCGGGTTTGAGCTACGAGTAATCGCTTCTTAATAAAATCGACTTTGTCGGCAGCTTCTCGAATCATATCAGGACCCAACACAAGTCTATTTCCAGGCTCGACCCAACAAGCAGGAGATCGGCACGGTCTACCATACAATGCTTCGAATGGCGACATTGTCAGGCTTGCCTGATAGCTGTTGTTATAAGAGAATTCAGCCAAATGCAGATGGTCTTCCCATGATCCACCGAAATCTAGAACACAAGCCCGCAATAGATCTTCTAAAATGCGATTCACCCTCCCAGTCTGACCGTCTGTCTGAGGATGATAAGCAGTGCTCAAGTTTAACTTTGTTCCCAGCTCGACTTGAAATGCCTCCCAGAATTTACTAGTGAATATTGTATCTCTATCACTGACTATACTGAGTGGCACTCCATGTAGTCTAACTATTTCCCTGAAGTAAATCTGCGCCAGACTCTGAGCGGTTCTATTTGATTTGACAGGTATAAAATGGGCGGTCTTCGTGAAACGATCTACGATCACCCAAATACTGTCATTTCCTTTTCTGGTCCTGGGAAGACCATCAATGAAATCCATAGAAATATGCTCCCACTTCCAACCAGGAACTTCCAGCGGTTGTAATAATCCAGCCAATTTCTGTTGGTCACTTTTAAATAGCTGGCAAGTAGGGCATCGACTGACATATAAAGAAATGTCTCTTTTCATCGACTTCCACCAGAAAGTGCGTTTGATGTCATTATACATTTTGCTTACTCCCGGATGGATACTGAGTTTTGACTTGTGGCATTCATCCAATACTTCCTTTCGAAGTTCAGGAATGTTAGGAACGCATATTCGACCTTTGAGCCTTAGAATCCCATCGTTGTCTACTTGAAAACTCGAGGGTTCGCCTTGTTGAATTATCCCTCTGATCTTCTGAATGAAGTGATCATCCTCCTGAAGAGCAGATATCTTATCTAGCAATGAAGTCGTGATAATAAAACTGACGATCATTACATTCTTTCTGCTTAACGCATCGGCCACGACATTGGCTTTTCCTGGAGTATATATAATTTCGAAGTCATATGCTGCAAGAAACTCCAGCCAACGTTGCTGTCTCAGATTCAAGTCCTTCTGAGTGAACAGATACTTTAACGACTGGTGATCTGTAAACAGTTCAAATCTCTCGCCCAGAAGATAGTGTCTCCAGATTTTCAAAGAGAATATGATAGCCAATAACTCAAGATCATGAGTTACATAGTTTTTCTCGTGCGGCTTCAGTTGACGGCTAGCATAAGCAATTACTTGGCCTCTTTGCATTAACACTGCGCCAAGGCCTTCTCTAGAAGCATCCGTCCAGACTTTTAAATCTTGGTTGCCATCGATGATGGTTAACATTGGAGCTGTCGTTAATCTCAACTTCAGCTCTTCGAAAGCCTCCTCACTCTCTTGAGTCCATTTGAACTTAGAATGCTTCTTTGTAAGCTTCGTTAAGTGACCAGATATCTTCGAAAAGTCTTTAACGAACTTCCGGTAATAGCTTGCCAATCCGAGAAAACTGCGGACTTCAGTGGGAGTACTGGGCTGTTTCCAATTCTGAATAGCTGTGATTTTGCTTGGATCCACAGCGATTCCATCTTTCGATACGACATGGCCCAGAAATTTCACTTCATCTTGCCAGAATATACATTTGGAAAACTTGGCTTTTAATACATTCCGTCTGAGAATTTCTAACACTTGTTCCAGATGCTTTTCATGTTCGGCCTTTGATTTAGAGAAGATTAGAATATCATCAATAAAAACCAGAACAAATTTATTCAATACTCCTCCGAATACTCTGTTCATCAGATCGACGAAATAAGCTGGAGCATTACATAAGCCGAACGGCATTACTAACCACTCGTAGAATAAGTCGGGGCCTCTGAACGCTGTCATTGGAACACACTCTTCGGCAATTCGAAGTTGATGGAATCCTGTAGCTAGGTCCATTCGTGAGAATACTTGTGCTCCATTTAATCGATCTAACAAATCATCTATTCGCGGCAATGGATATTTGTTCTTTATTGTCTGTTTGTTCAGATCTCGATAATCCACGCATAGCCGTAGAGTACCATCAGATTTTGGGACAAATACCACTGCTGCACCCCAATCAGAGAAACTAGGCCTGATCAGACCTTTCCATACGAGCTGTCGTGTTTGATTGTCTAATTCCTCTTTCTCTTTCAAGGACATTCTTCGAATAGCGTGAACTACCGGCCTTGCATTGGGAATTAAAGCAATCTTGAAATCTATTTCTCTCTGCGGAGGTAAGCGAACAACTTCCTCGAACACATCCGCATAATTCTTGACGACAGGAATGTCTTTGATGAGGTCAGGAATATTCTC
The DNA here is from genome assembly GCA_030737875.1 of Allium sativum. Taxonomy (NCBI): domain Eukaryota; kingdom Viridiplantae; phylum Streptophyta; class Magnoliopsida; order Asparagales; family Amaryllidaceae; genus Allium; species Allium sativum. The sequence goes on from CM060921.1 coordinate 559,441,841, forward strand.
TGTGATTTCAGGGATATTTTCTATTTGGGCTGGAGAAACATTTAGAGCCGCCCAGAAGTCTTTTCTATTAGCATTCTGACCTTCACAGGGAATGGTTATATAACTCCCGGATTTAATCTTAGCTCTAACAACTCTCTCGGCGCATCTAACCTCTGCTTCATATCTGGTTAACCAATCCAATCCCAAAATAAGATCGAATTCATCAAAGTTCATGACGACAGAGATAATAGGGAATTTATAGCAAGAAAAAGAGACGGGTACTGCACAAACCCAACTGAGATTGATGGAACCTCCCACTGGATTTCGTACCGTCATTGGCTCTTTGAGTTCCTTCAAATTCAAATCCAACTTCTTGACTGCACTCTTTGCAATAAAGCTTCGTGACGCGCCAGTATCAAACAGTACTTTAACTGGGATGTTCTTGACATTGAGCGTGCCTTCTAAAACATCAGCCTTTTCTTGACTAGCTGAGGGCTCAGAAGTTTCTGCTACTTCATTTATTTGAGCCTCCTTGGTTGCCTTTAACAGCCGGCAATCCTGTCTTACATGGCCTAACCGATGGCAAATGCTGCATTCTCTGGTCTCTTGAAAGTTTTTCTTTGACTTCGGTTCACTCTTCTTTAGTTTCTTTAAAGACCTGCATTTTCCTTGCAAATGCCCTTGCTTATGGCAGTTATTGCATGTGGCGGTCGTTACTAGTTCTTTTTCGGATCCAGCCCTTTTTCTCTTAGCACTGGGCTTCTTACTGACCTCTAACGTTGTTATTGCCTCGGGACGATCAGTTTCTGACTCTGTTTTATTACCAGAGCTGGCTTCCTCTTCGTACTGTAACATACCTTTCTTATCAAGATCTTCATATTGATAAGCCATATAAATCATTTCTGAAAAAGGAAGCTTCACATGCCCCAATACTTTATTCTGGTATTTCCTTTGCAGCCCGTGAATAAATCTCATATTTTTACTCTTCGGATTTTGAATTAGATGAGGAGCAAAGTGAGAAAGTTCATTGAATTTCTTATGATATTCCGGAATGGTCATGTCACCTTGTATTAGATAAGAAAATTCGTCACATAATCTCTCAGTTGCTTCGGGAGGAGTAAATCTTTCCAAGAAAATCACTTTGAATCTGTCCCAGGTGATATCACCTTCTGGATTATCTTTAATGATTGAATCCCACCAAAACAAAGCTTCTTCTTTGAGTGCCCAAGACGCCAGTAATCTTTTCTGATCATCTCTCAGCTTTAAACCCTCAAAGATTTTCTCTGCAGAACGAATCCAAGCTTGTGTTTCCATAATGGACTCCTTGCCTAAGAATGGCGATCCACCAAGATTTCGAAATCTCTTGAATAGAACTTCTATATCGGATTCTGGCTGTGGGAGCACAACTGGCTCATTAGCTGGTCGAGGCATACGATTATTTCTTCTGTTCTTGGCACTCATTTTCTAGTTCTTCTGCAAATGGCAGATCAAGTGTCAGGTCACAGAAAAGGTATTTTAAAATATAGAAACATATACTTCAAATGTAAATGTGTCTATCGAGGTGTAATCTCATTCTGCTTTACTCATACTAGGATATTACTGATCCCATCTGTATGGGGTTACCCGTCCTAGAACACTACTGGTTCTATTTCTGACGAGTTCGTTCAAATGTTATATTCCAGAACTAAGCTTAACCAAAGCTCTGATACCACGATGAGACGACCCGAATTCCCGTTATCAAATTTCGATTGGTCAGATTCGTTAGAAAGATATTACCAATTAGATCCTAATGTTTTTGGTTTCACTAAAATCCGGATTGTTTTGCACCCGGTATATTCAATTGAAGTTCGAAATCGAATAATCGAACTACCGCGCCATTTTCAATTCTATATATAATTATAATTAATTATATTCGTTTTCAAATGTCGATTCAAACTCAGTTTTCATCGCCATTATTTAAAAATATTTATTTTAAATATTTAAAATCCATTATTTTAGCCAATTTAAAAATTTTAAATTAGTTCATATTTTCTGGGTCGTTACAAAGGGCCACACTTGTGAAATACCGGACTACTTAAATAAAGGCATTAGAAAGAAGAAGAAGACTAGTTGTTATCGTTATGGGGAGACAGGACATCTTATTAGGATCGTCCAAAGAAGAAAAAGGAAAAGGTAAAGACAGAGTACAGGATCTTCTGGTGGGCAAACGCGTTCCCTCACGGTTGGCATACCTGATAGAGGTAGAAATATCTTGGTTGGAAGCTTGGTTTTTTTTCTTTTTGATCATCCTGTTCGAACTTTGTTTGATTATTGCGCTTCACACTCGTTTGTATATGCTTCGTTAGTTGAAACGCTGCACCTAAATACTAGTCTAGTTATGGATCCCATAGCAGTCTCAAATCCTATTGGTGGTTCGGCTCATCTCTCGATGATTTGTCGAGATTTGAGAGTGTATATCTTGGGCGTTGGGTTTGAACGCAACACCTTCGTTCTTGGCTTCATGGGCTACGGCTTGATTCTAGGCATGGATTGGCTAGCTAGATACGGTGCCATCCTAGATTGTGAAAGAAGGCTAGTTAGATTGTTGACTCGCTGTAAAAAGACCCTTGATATTTCTTGTGACCCTAGAATGCTTAGCTACCTAGAATCCCTTAACGCATCTAATGATGATTTGGAATCTATTCGCGTGGTCCGTGAATATAATGATGTCTTCGATGAGGTTCAAGGTTTACCCCCGAGGCGCGAGATAGGCTTTCGAATATATCTAGTAGATAATGCAAAACCAATTGCATTACCAGTGTGCCACATGGCTCCGAGAGAGAGGAGAGAACTCAGTAAGCAAGTGAAAGTGTTACTTGAGAAGGGGTTCATTAGAAGAAGTATTTCAGAGTAGGGTGCTTTAGTCGTTTTTGCTACAAAAGCTGACGGTTCACTTAGATTGTGCGTCGACCATAGAGAGCTGAATAAGCTCACAAAGAAGAATAGACACCCATCATCGAGGATAGATGATTTATTCGATCAGTTGGTGGGTGCTCCAGTTTTCTCGCAACTGGATTTGGCTACAGGGTTTCATCAGCTAAGGGTGGTTGAAGACTGCATTTAGAACTCCTGACGGTTTCTTCGAGTGGCTCGTCATGCCTTCTGGTTTGATGAATGCACCTGCATACTTTGTTGGTTTAACGAGTAGGGTGTTTAGGGACTTTCTAAACAAGTTTGTGGTAGTCTTTGTAGACGATATCTTGATTTTCTCTAGAAGCGAAGAAGAATACGCCCTACATCTTAGGGAAATCTTAGAGACCCTACGAGTGCATCAACTCAAAACTAAGTTCTCCAAATGCCACTTTTGGAGAAAAGGAGTGAGGTTCTTAGGACACGTGGTCTCTAAGGAAGGGATAGCCGTTGATCCCGCAAAGGTGGTAGCAACCCAAGATTGGAAGATTCCTAAGAGCGCAACAGAAGTAAGAAGCTTTTTAGGACTGGCGGGCTATTATAGGAAGTTCATTAAGGACTTCACGAAGATATCAGCCCTACTGACTCGGTTAACAAAGAAGAACTTGACTTTTACTTGGGATGTTGACTGTGACGATGCTTCCCAATGTTTGAAGAGGGTTTTGACGACAACTCGATGGTTTAGTATTGCCAGATGGAAGTAAGCAATTCACAGTGTATACCGGTGCTTGCGAGATAGGGCTTGGAGTAGTTTTCGGTGCAAAAGTAAAAGGTGATATGCAAAAGGCGGCAAGTACGAGTATCGCTTATCATCCACAGACGGATGGATGGACGGAGAGGGGTGAATAGAATCCTTGAAGATCTTTTGAGGTTATATATCCTAGATTTTGGAAGGACATGAGAAGAGGCAACTAGCTTAGTAATGTTCATGACATGTTTTCGCGTATCTCATTTGCGGAGGTGTTACAAGATACCGCGGGAGTAGTGGAGCTGAGCATGCCTAGATAAGTGGAAGTGGAGTGAGACACCATGATTAGACGAACTCCTCCATGCATCTTTGGATCTGAGGACATAAAGCTAAGCAACAGAGAGGCCAAGATGGTGAAAATCCAATAGGGAGATGATCAAGGAGATGCAACTTGGGAGACGGAAAGCAAGATGCATACGTTGTACCCTTTCCTTTTTGAGGATATGTTCTTAGCATCACCTTTTTCTATCGCTTTGTTTATACTTGTTCTATCGTTTAGTATGTCCTCTCGATTATATCTTCGATCTTTAGATAGGAAAAATCCAATGGTTGAAAACATGTGTTTGAGACATGTTATGTTTGGTGAACGCAAGTGGATGCATATGGTTGCTCGTGGATGCATGTACACACACATTAGGCACTAGATCGGCCCAATCACCTTCATGTTGCATATAAATATATGTGCATATTTAAATTAATGGATGTATAATGGTTGTGTTATCACATGGATGTTGCATTTTGATGAATGGTTGTGCACACATGTAGAAATAATATGCATCGATAGGATTCTTTCGCATACATAATGGACGCATGGCACTATCATGATTTGCATTAAGGAGGTCAACTGAATCAGTAGACCGCTAGATTTTGCATTACATGAGGAACATATACATGCGCTTTTTGCATATGCTCATACGGCATTAGAAATCTTGTAAGGACAATGGATGCCAGTGTTTGATGGTTGAATAGATGGATGATTGGATGGTAGGATGTACATTCTCCTTAACTTGGAGATTTCGGGGGCGAAATCCTTTAAGGAGGGGAGAATGTAATACCCCATAATTTAAATATTAAAATTAACAAATTTAAGAATACTTAATTGTTAAAGTAAGAATTAAGGGAAATGGGTTAGGCCATTGCGTTCGTCTCGAAATTCTGCTTGGAATAGAGTCCAAGTTTTCGAAAATCGGACTACGTATGAAGAAGTTATGGCCCTCAGAACTTTCAGAAATTTAAACAATTCAGAAAACTAAATACAAAGGCAGGTCGACTTGGGGGTCGACCTACCCCAGGCCAGGTCAAACAGGGGTCGACCAGGGGGTCAACCTCCCTATATACAGGTCGACCTGGGGGTCGACCTTCCCCTCGGGTCAGATCTGAAATCTGACGATTTTCTTTATGTGACGATTCTTACTCTTTGCTGAGTCATTTAGGGCTGATGTGGCTATTCTATCTTGTCTGAATGGCTTTGATTTGCTCTAGGTTAATCCGATGGTTCCTATTGAATCAAACTTCTATATAAGCAACCTAAATCCAAACCCTAAAGCCACACAATAATATTCCTAAGACCGTCATGTTGTTAATGGTTAACCTAGAGTAGCCGCCATTCTCTTTCAACTCAAAAGCAAGATAGAAGCAAGATTCCAATTAAATCAAATCAAATTTAGAACAATGATTAATCTACATCAAAGGCGAGAAATTCTGTTTCAGAATATAGATCCCAAAAAAAAAAGACTGTTCTTTTGATTGTGAGTGCTATTTCTTTCACAATATAATTAATAAATTAATTATGATGGGTTGTAATTGGATTATGAGAACATGTCTGTTGAAACATGTGATGTTATTGTCTGTTTGTGAACATATGACATTTTTGTTATTGTATGATTGGTAAATCTATCTATATGTACAATTATACATGTTTAACTTGATTCATTTTATGCAAGTTTACATATGTTAATTTGTGAATCTTATGCAAGTTTATGTTATGTGAATCTTATGTAAGTTTATGTTATGTGAGTCTTATGCAAGTTTAGGATGTTAAATCATATGCGAAACTTATGCAAGTTTGGGATGTTAAAACATATGTATGCAAGTTTAGGATGTTAAACCATATGTGAATCTTATGCAAGTTTGGGATGTAAAAACGTATGTGAATCAAGTATACACATATGCTAGTTTGTATGCAAAAACATGTGACATTAATTTATATGTTTAGATCCATATGCAAGTTTGTAGGAATCTATATGCAAGTTCACATTTTTATTAGATCTATATTTAAATTCAAGGCAGTAACATACTTATGCAAATTTATGTTTCCTATGCTAGTTTTGATGTGAATCATATGCTAGTTTGGATGTAAGTTTGTATGAAATTCATATGCAAGTCATAGGAAAACCATATCCATATATGCAAGTTCATAATTAAATGTTAGATCTATACATTTAGATCCATGACAGTACATAGTTTATATGAATTTATGTTTTATGACTATTACCTATGCAAGTGTTGATTATGCAAATTTATGTTAATATGAATCATAATCATGCCAGTTTTGATCCATGTTATGCTAGTAAGATCTATTTTGTGTGTTATGCAAGTTGTGATGTTTCTTTCCTTTTTATGAGTTAGACTATTTTCGAACCTAACATATTTCACATTCAACGTACGAACGACGTGGGGATAATGGGAAACTATTAAATTTTGCAAAATTGTGAATTGGCATAAAGGCATATAATTAATTTGAGACATTAATTGGCCTAATTTATATGCATAGTAATTATGGACATAATTTAAGTGACAGTTATGGACATGGATTAAAATTGGAAGTTTTTGGCAATTTGAAATAGGGACATTAATTCAAATTGTGGTTGAATAATAATGTGTAATAATAAATGCCTAAGACATGACGTTAGACTCGTTTGCGGTGTAAGACTGCCCGGACCCGCCCGGCAAATCCAGCAACCACAAACGGTAGTCTAATGTGAGAGGTCAAAGGCACAAATTAAATGAGTAATAAAGGCCTAAGACACGAGGTTTGACTCGTTTGTGGTGTAAGACTGCCCGGACCCGCCCGGCGAATCCAGCAAGCACAAACGGTAGTCTTATGTGAGAGGTCAAAGAATAAATTAAAAGATGCTTAGACACGAGGTTAAGTCTTGCTTGTGGTGGTAGTCTGCCCGGAACTGCCCGGCATATCTAGCGGCCACAAGCAATCGACTTAATGTGAGGGGTCTATGCATTAATAATTAATTAATGCTGATCAAAGACGAATATAAATGACAAACAGAAGTTTGGTTGAGTGAGTGATTCTCTGAGTACCAATCTGATGTTGATTTCGGTCTTCGGGGTCGGTACTTAGGGAGTTATTCTCTTAACCAATGTATCTGTGAACTAAGATGTACTTAATCATAAATTAAGTAACACATGGTAAGAGGATAGGGTTAAGATCAGCTTGACCAATAATATATAAGTGGGTAGGGTTAAGACCAGCTTAACCAATAATTTGGTAAGTGGGATGGGTTAAGACCGGCTTAACCAATAATATATATATATATATATATATAATAATAATCTGATAAGTGGATAGGGTTAAAAAAAACTCAACCAATAATATACATTGATCTGATAGGTTTAAGACAAAATTAACCAATAATATACATTGATTTGATAAGTGGATAAGGTTAAGACCAACTTAACCAATAAGATATAAGTGGATGGGGTTAAGACCAGCTTAACCAATAATATGTTGATCTGATAAGCGAATAGCGTTAAGACAAGCTTAACCAATAACACATGTTGATTTGTTAGGTGGGTTACATAGGTGACATGTGAAATACAATTAGAAACACTTAACCAAATTGAAAACATGTATGAAGACATGAATAAGAAGGGGTTAAGTGGGAAATTCTAGTGGGGACCAAACATAGGTGGAAATCTTGTGTCAAGCATGGGGGACCATTTTCAAATTAGTAACCCATTTAGTATCTTTGTGATCTCGAGTTAGATCGAGGACAGGACAGGCTTACTGGGTTTGATTGTAAGAGGTTAAAACGGGTAAACGGTGGCAATGCAAGTCCAACGGGGTCATGTGCGTGCGTGGGCCCGGGCTGGTAGGTAAGACGTTGTTGCATCGTGTAGATATAAGCCGTGCATCTTTTGTGGTATCGGGTTGCCACTTTGGGAAGTGATACTCCCCACTGTGGGACCAACACGGGTATTGTGAAGACCCGCAACTTCCCCGTAAAGGAAAGCGTCGGATAGTTCGAGAACAAACCACAGCAGAACGCATACAGAAGAACATTTCATTGTATATTACAACAATGCATCAGATTACAAGAATATACAGAGTATAAATGAATATTACATAGAAATATCAGAGATTTAAATTACATTTAAATACATAGCAGCGGAAAATAATACAATACACAACTTGAAGAGATATACGGATACAAAGCTTTCCGGATATCGTTCCAGCTGTAAACCAGGATCCTGTGAATATAAATCTGCAAAACCAAAACTACTAGCTGCCCGTGTCAAAATAAGGGCACCCAGAGTTTAGGTTAAAACAATAAACTCCAGGTCAGTCATGTGACTGGTGTGAGAACTAAAACAGTTATTAATCTTTATTTTAAATCATTAGGTAAATCAAGGGACCACGCCGTATAACACGGAACGGGTTTCCTCCCAAGAATACCAGTGCGTAAAACAAACAGCGCAATGCTAAATAAAGAAAAATGAAGCTGTTATAAGACCCAGGTCCTATCACACAATGCAACGCAAGCCGGGGGATAGGGTTTTCCCTTATAACAGCCAAAGAATGCTTGATACGTTTAAAACAAATCATTTGATACTATAATAAGTGCATAGTGCATAAAACAACTTCAAATCATAAGTATCAATCATAGGCGGCATGAGTACCATATATCATGTCGCCATATATAGGTTTACAAATAAAACCGCAAAGTCACGTATTTGGAAATTGGATTTCCTTCTATGAACCGAGGCAAAAGATAGTCCTCAACCGATTCGAGACTGCCTAGCCCGAGTCTCAGGCAAGCGCGCAGGCAAGCCTTGGAGCGACAGGGCCGGTCCACCGATGTGGATTATTATACCTGAGCACTACGTTTCGCCGCCCTTTGGGGCGTAAGCGAGCCAACGAATGACTCCATCGGACCCGGATCGTCCGATCTAACCGAGGCGCCTCGCAACAGCAACAACCACATAAGTCAAACTCGTCAGGGCGTGTAAAACCACTGACGCCACTTCTAGCTAGGAGGAAACGCAGGCCCTCCCTGAGGTCCGTCTCCCGTTTTTGGTTCATACCGGGTGTGAAACTCGTGAAGTAAACGTTACACAAAGCTACGCCACAGAGGCCGTGCTTTGATCACCAACCACAAGACTCTGCTTTTCAACAGAAGCCTTGATCATTTGCATCTTAGCATGCCACACAGGCAAACCATCCTATGCAACCGATATCAGTCACACAGAATGAAATCCGATGTCACACACAGTCCATTTACAAGTCCGTTCTGGGTCTGAACGAAACCGGGAGCACCTAGTACCCCGCATATCCATCGATCTCCAAGTACGTCTGGACGATCACCAACTGTTTCCATCTTCTTGGGTGTACAGCCCAATCAAGATCATCAGTTATCACCCAAACGACGTGAAGACCTCCGGTCTTCGACCATCGTCTTCATCTTCGACTTATCGTCGTATCAGTTATTCAGAATGGGATAAACCCGGTCTTTCCGAATAACTCGCGTATATTTTAAATAAGTGTTACACAAACACAACATACGCCTCATTCCAATTCATTAGTCACTAACCGTAAATTAATCAAGAGAATAATTTCCCAAATATTAACCCCGAAGGCTGAAACCAACATCAGATCAATATCCAGAAAACCATTCTGCTTGGCTAACCGACAGTTAGTTTCTAAATTTCACATTCATAGGGAAAGATTCCCATTAATTTTATCAAAGATAAATTCCTTGAATTTATTCTTTATTCTATTTTTGAATCTCAATTCAAACTAGTCGGGATTAGCGAACCTTACCGAAGTAATCATTTGTTTTAATTTCCCAATCCCAACCTATTTATCCCATGAAGTAAAACTGGTAATACTTCATATCTAACACCACATTGTTATCGGTAAATTCAATTACCATTTCACGTTCAAATCTAATTAAAGATTTAACTATCGCCTGGAGCAAAACTGGTGATACTCCATTCTCGACCGTTTCAATCTAATTAAAGATTCATTAAAACTCCACTTAGTTTTAATCGTTAACTGGGTTAAAGAATCCGTGCCATTTAAAAACACGGTTCACGATAAACCCAAAATCACATTCATTAATTATCGGGTTAAAGAACAAGTGTTATTTAAAACACTGTTCACGATAAACCCAAAAATCAATATCAATTCTATTCCAATTAAATATTGTTTAATTGGTACACTTCATTAAATCTAAATAAAAAAGATTTAATCTTTTCTCAACTGGGTTCAAGAACAGTGTTAGTGAAGACACCATTCACGACAAACCCAAATCACATTCGATATTCAATACAAGGCTCTGAATAGAAAATATATCGGCTTATATTCAATATCGAATTCTACGACTAACAAATGTCGTATTGGAAATAACGATATAAATATATATCTTTCAAATTTCCATAACAACATCTGTATAATCACGGATTCCAACATCGAAATATTCCGAAGACAATTTCGATTCAAATCCACTCCAATTCAATCATTGGAAATTTTGGTTATTTTCGAAACCCTTTTCAAATTCAATTTATTTATTTAAAAATAAATAGAATTATAATTCTAGTTCAAAACTAGTTCATTTCGATAAAAATCTATTTTTATCTTTTCAAATATGGAGTTTTTCTTCCCAATCCTTTCTAAATCATTTATTATGATTTTACACAAATTATTACTATTTTTAATAATTTTATCAAGGCCCGTACAGTCGATTTCCAACAATGGCCATCAAACTGCACTTACAGCGACCTTTTTCGAATTTAATTTGGACGTATCTCCAAATCCAACCGTTAGATTTTGAATTTCTAATATTCGTTAGAAAGCTCTTTTCGATACGAACCCAACGGTTCCGGTTTTAGGAGAATCCGACGGTCGGATCTCCCGTAATGTCCGTTTGAAATAAATGGTCGAAATTCACGAACTGCCGCGGCGCGGCGCGTTCTATTCAGGCCATTATATTATATATAAAATATATATAATATATATTTCGTCGATTTCTATTCAAAACGAATTATATAAATAGTTTTAAAATCGTTTCAAAACCTATTTCAACTTCCATTTCAATTCAAAGCAAAATTGAATTCTTCCTTATAAATTCGTTTTAAAATTCATTTCTATTCAATTCAAATTTCAATTCAATTTGAATTCATTTTCAATTCAATTCACTTTGAATTCGTTTACAATTCAATTCATTTCGAAATCGTTTTCAATTCAATTCATTTCGAATTCGTTTTCAATTCAATTCATTTCGAAATCGTTTTCAATTCAATTCATTTCGAAATCGTTTTCAATTCAATTCATTTCGAAATCGTTTTCAATTCAATTCATTTCGAATTCGTTTTCAATTCAATTCATTTCGAAATCGTTTTCAATTCAATTCATTTCGAAATCGTTTTCAATTCAATTCATTTCGAAATGAATAAAACCGATATAAATATCGTTTACGTCAAAATGGCGTCAATCTAATCAACACGGCTTCATAAATTTCTATTTTCAAATATTTTATTTCAAATATTTCTTTTTCAAAATACTTGTTATTATCAAAATATTTCGTTCAACACATGACCAATCTCAATGAATGAGTACTGTCAACACATGAACTTTTATTTTATAATATTCTTTATTTTTCAAATTGGAATGAGGCCCAATCAATTACCATATAAAGTTAATTATATGGATTTTCATACAACACATGTATATAATAGCATTGAAAATAATCAACCATCAACCAAAGTGCACTACACTGTATAAGCATCAAATATAGATATTCAACGCTTATAACAGCCTGTCAATCAATCGATCGACATATTTAATCAATCAGGATGAGTGAACTTCAGATTTCATCCTAACACCCGTGTGGGGTTTCAAACAATCGAACACATATTTTATTTGTGCAGTTGGGCGATGTGTAAAATTTATCGACCCAATCAACGTCATTCAAATAGGTGTACATAAACAAACCGTCTGGTTTGTAAATGAATATTTATTTATTCACATTCACGTTAAAAATTATATTTTTAACGATAGAACATTTTATTCCAACATATGAATTTCTATTAAGTTCATTCTTTAAATAAAATGATATTTTTATTTTTCTAACATATTTTAGAAAATTTCGGCGGCATAACGGCACGATACTAGAAACGGGACAAGGCCTAGCCTTATCCCCGGTCTAGTGAAGGCCCACGCCATTCACACATCAATCAAATCAATTTCATTTTGCAAACCACAAAATTTGGAGTAAGGGTCTAACCTAGCCTTACTCCTACGCCTTATAACGGCGCACGTCTAATCCTAACCAATTTATCGATTCGATTTTTCACACCACAAACCACATTCAAACCAATATCGCAATCAATCACCAAACAGCCAAACAAACAAGTCCATGGTCTGTGGACGATTATGTCGGGTGCTACTAAGCACCGTCTGCATCCTAGTATATATATAACTAGAAAAGAAATAGGAAGGTGAGAAATTCTCTCAGATAGCTATCCTAGCTCCACGGCTCTTCATTTGCAGAAGTCTTCGTCGTTTCGCCTTTTTGTCACCTTCGTTGCCCAAGGCCACTACATATATAAAAATCGAATTTTTACTATGCTATTCAATATATAAAAATCATATTTTTCTTATGCTATTCAATATATAAAAATCATATTTTTCTTATGCTATTCAATATGTAAAAATCATATTTTTCTTATGCTATTCAATATATAAAAATCATATTTTTCTTATGCTATTCAATATATAAAAATCGAATTTTTAGTTCAAAGTTCAATATATAAAAATTCTATTTTTATTGCGATGCCATATAGATAAAAATTCCATTTCAAAAATATAGACTTCGCCTTTTCTAATAAAAAGTTTTCGCCTTTTTTAATAAAAGTTTTCCTTTTTTTCTAATAAAGATCAAATCTTTTCCCTTTTAAAGTTAAAACCTTTTCCTATTTTAAAGTTAAAACCCTTTTCCTATATTAAACCTTAAAATAAAATCAGTTTTCATTTTCTTTATATATCAGTTTTATACTAAAATAAAATTCAGTTTTATACTAAAATAAAATTCAGTTTTATACTAAAATAAAATTCAGTTTTATACTAAAATAAAATTCAGTTTTATACTAAAATAAAATTCAGTTTTATACTAAAATAAAATTCAGAAACTAAAATAAAATAAATAAATAAGAATTACCTTAGTTTTGAATGGGGGGGGGGGGGGATTGCTCGCGTTTTCATGCGGAGGCGGCGCAGGCGAGCTTCGGGTGGGCGGCGTCGAGCTGAGCGACAGAGGGAAGAGCGGACTTCGATCCGCGGTGGCCTGGAGGTGCGGCTTCGACAGAGGGATGGCGCGCGTCGGTCTCGTGGCAGAAGGGAAGAGGATCGATGAGGAAAGGAGAAGAGGAGGAGGGAGATCGGATCGAGGCGGAGGGCGGATGAAGGTGGAGGAGGGTGGCGGATCGCGACGAGGTGGATGGTGGTTAGGGTTTTTTCTTGTTTTTTTTTTTCTGGTTCGATTTCGGTTTTGAATTAGTGGGGGGGGCCAGAGTGATTTAAGGGGAAGAAGGTTTTTTATTTTATTTTATTATTTAATTATTTATTTTTCTAAAAAAGTTGACTTTTACATACGACCTCGAAACGAGGCCCACCGCCTGTCCTCCATAGCGTTTTACCCCCATTCCGAACACAATGGGATATGTATCGTAGGTTGATTCGGCTGTTACAATCAGTTTCCTTTGAATTTACATTTAAATCACTATATTGAATTTTAAACGTACATTTCAAATTACCGGGGTCACATACTAACTAGAAAAATTCCTGAAAAATATTTTCTAGCTTCGTATTGACGATACGGTCCTAACAAAACTAGTTTCGTCGAATTCTGAGACCGTTGGAAAAATGGCCAATTTCCAGTCGATTAAATTCAACTGAAACTGGTCAAACGCGTTTTCCTTTGCCACGCTCACATATTGATTCGAAAAATTATGAAATTTGAAACCTAGCAATAATTTAACATCCCGGACCCAACAAAACTGGTTTCGTCGAAATCCGAGGTCGTTTGCAAAATGTCCATTTTTAAGGGCCTTATATATATAAAAATATATATAAATTCCACAGCGACTATTTCTAATTTTAAACTGGACATATCTTATCATTTCTAAAATGAAATCTCAGTTTGTTAACTTCGTTACAAAGATATAGTTATACAGATTCAAATATTTCTTGTTTCGTTCAATTCTGACTTATATTGAATTCTGTATATTCATTTGAAATTAGAAATCGAATTTTCGAACTACCGCGCCATTTTCAATTCCTTTTATAATTGTATATAATTATTATATATTCTAACGACGACGTATATAATATATACGTTAGAATTATGTTCAAAATAAATTTCTCGTCGATATTATTTAAAATAATCTATTTTAAATATTCAAAATTCGCTAAAATTGCCAAAATAAAAATTTCAAACTGGCTCGCATTTTACGGGTTGTTACAGGTATCTACGAGTTTGGGAGCCGATGATCGATTCGGATCGAGCGAAATTTGTTGTTGTTACAAGTTTTATATATTTATTTTTTATATACTTTATATTTATATAGTTTTAAACTCTATAATTTTATAAATATGTTTGTCTAGTTCGTATTTTTGTTTTCATATGATTTTCCAATTTATAATATTTATTTATAGCACTATATTTTAATTCAAGAATTTCCAGAATTATATGTGTATATATATATAACAAAACACTTGAAAAATGTTCAAATTTCAAATTTGTACATGTATATGCCGACATACATATATATACATGTCAACATATAACTGTCATTTTTAAAAATTGAAAGGAAGTGTTTTTTCATTATTTGTGATAGTTCTGAGATGTTGCAACCTTTCACACACTATCAAAAGGTGATGATTTCGAATTTTTTATAACTTCTTCTTCTCCATCTTTATTCCCCTTCTTTACACCATTATTCTTTATAATTTTTATGATTTCTACACCTATACTCTGCAAATTCAATTCTGTTTTCTCTAATCTTCTTCTCTTTACATTCTTAACTCATTACTCTCCGAATCAAGTGCTATTGAAGAGTTCTAGGGTTATCTGTAATTGTTGGGTTGTGAAAATAATCGGTAGTATCCCTTGCAGCCGTGAAATCAAATACGGGTAATCAGTGGTATCCCTTGTAGCCGTGAAATCAAGGAGGTTGGAATCGGTAGTATCCCTTGTAGCCGTGAAATCAATGAGGTTGTAATTGACTATTGATATAGTAATAAAACTCTGCGCAATCCAGCATTGTGTGGGTTGGACGTAGGAGCAATTTGAACCAGTACAAAATCTAGAGCGTTCTTTACTTTTTTGCACTTTACTTTTGTTTATATTTGTGTTTGATTATGTGTCTGTGATTGCCTCTGTGGTGTTTTATTCATATAGTAGTTCACATAAACTTTAGATTTTGTTTAAATTTTTAACAACACTATTCACCCACCTTTAGTGTTTGTTTTGCCTTAACGATCATTCTGTAATCCCTAACATTGGTCTTAGTGTAAAGTACCTCATAACATTTTTCGGCACTTTGGGAATCAACTGTGTTGGATCATTATTATCAGCGATGCCTTATTTTTCTTTTACATCCCACCTCGAAAAAACACAAATGTCACAAGCCTCTTTTTCTTTAATCTCTACCCAATATGACATGCAATTGTTTGGGAAAGCATGCATTTTATGGTAATCAAGACCTAAATCCTTAATGACACTCTTTGCAGTGTTGGAAGACAAAGGCGGTTAGGCATCAGGAAAGGCTTCTTTTATCAGCTTTAGTAATTCCCCAAACGCAGACTCATTAATTCCATATGCATACTTTAAATGATAAAGCATAATCAAGAAACTTAGTCGAGAAAATTTAGTATAGCCAGGATATAACGATTGTTTTCTTCTTTAACATGCCGATAAAATTTCCTAACCTCCTGATTTGGTTCTACTTCAAAGTCCCCTGGATTTTGAATTTTGTAACCCACACATTTGAACATCACATCTAAATTATCCTCAAAATCCATCTCTGTTTCACAATCCATATGGTCATCAACACCTATTAGTTTCATTTGTAAAACTTCACAAATCCACCCGTTATGTAATGGAGAAGGGCCATTAAATATAACATGATCGTATATGACATTTTCACAATACCAATTACAATTTGTTCATTTTTTGCAGGAGCACTTCATCTCAATACCGACTTTATAAATAGGAAATGTATTTCTTAGAAAAGCCTTTACACCTCTTACATATTCTGCACTCGATCTCGGAAGTCCTGTCCTTATGTAATACTCATTATCCATTGCCACAATCTAACCACGACCAAGTAAGACTAAATTTGATACCACTAACAGTTTCAATACACGAACAAAGGCTACCCTGTATGGTTTGATTAAATATGAAATAAAAACACAACTAGTTAGTAATTTATAAATATACATAATCATTGTGGAGAATTATGAAGAGAATACATAAAACAAGCAACTATGGATACTGAACACAAATTCATAACATTACATGGATGCACCAAAAAAAAAAACAATACAGATACAAAGACGATATAGGTGATACAAAGTTGATACATTGGATATATACAAAGAACGATACAATAATTTAATTTTATCTTCTAATGTTTATCCCATGTTGGAAACCGATGGTCAATCCACTGCCAAAAGGTATGCCTTGTGGGATAAACACGACATCTAAAATAATGATGACCAATGTTAACTCCAATCGAAATAACATCTTCTACAGCGGCATACCCACACTCACACGTTACGGTTGGTGGATCAACTTGTTGTCCGTTGATTATTTGGTTGTTTTGATGCTGACGACACAAGGCAACACGACTTTGACATTGATTTAGCATTTCTTCATGTTTTTGTTCTTCTTGGTTTTTCCTTCGGAGTTCTTCTTGCTCTGGTTCATACTCACACAAATCTTCGTAGTGCCTTTCTTGCATCTCTATGTAGAAATCAATAGGAGTTTCTGGTGATGATGGGTTTTACAATCCTAGATCACCCATGCCCAGGGTATCTTCATAGTCGTATGATGTTGGAAGAGAAATGGGCATTGTTTTACTACAAACAGAAATAGACATTTAATCATTTAAATTGGACTTCTATTTTCTTTTGTCCTCTAAATTTTTTTCCACTTTTCACAATTTGATATTTAAACATATTAAGTCAGTGTTAATTTATTTACCAATACATCAATGGTTTGGCAAACATAAAATACAAATCTTGCACAATTTCAACACATGCAAACATACAAATACAACACTTCAAGTATAAAAAACCCAAAATATTCAAATAAAAATGAGTTGAAAAAAAACTAATTTAAGGCAATCGGTATACCTAAGTCACATAGAGACCTTGAATGTAGACCAAAATAAGTTACAGATGAAATCACGTAAATAAAACCCAAATGATGAAGCCTTAACTTCCTATAGTTGCCCTAAATGATCCAAATCGGAGGTGTAAAGTTTGTAAAATAGGAGTAGTCGGGGGTATATAATTTGTAATTGGACTTACACAAGCAATCAGAGGTGTTTTGGAGGTTTTTGTGGAGAGAATTAGTGGATATAGTTTGCGGTGATTTTTCCAAGTGATTTTGTCGAGAGAGAGAGAGAAGAGTAAAGAAGGAGAAATTTGTTTGGGGGAATGTATTTCGTGAAGGGGGAAACGTCGCACCAAAATTTCACATAACTAAAGCAGGGTTTGGTTTGAACCATTGGATTACTCATCATCTACGACTGTTAAATTTTTTATTCTAATAACGTGGATCATTGAGCTGGATTGTATATATTAACTTTAAACTGGTGTTGCATGTCACAACACTAGAATTCCCACCGCAACAGTGCATTCACGTCTAATGCAGCAACATATGAATATTGTTACAGAAGATCAAAGAAAGCATACAGCTTTTGGCACACTTTTCTTGCAACGCACGCACATTAGTGTCGAATATGCTCACTTATGGCGTAGTGTCAGGGTTATCAATCCCGAACTGATCAACTAAAAGGACATAGCCATTAATCATAGGCGTTATAGCGACTTATTTTCTCCAATTGACAAGATGCACGTTCATCGTCCTACAGGGTGCCCGTACCCCCTCATTTGGACCTCTAACTATCCAATGCAGTAAAGCGTGCCCTCGCCTCTACCTAGTGTGATACCTCTTTATATGATAATAGGGATACGACTTGCCCTAACCAAATATGTAATTGAAACAAGTCACCTCCTAGACTTGGTCCCCATTTATTTTTTGTTAGGCTACTCAGTTTCCCTAATCAACCCCATGCTGCTGGAACATACTAAAACTATGAGCCACTTATTTTCCCTAATTAGCCATATGTGTGCAGAACAGACTCCTACCACAATTTTATTAGGCCTCTTATTTTCTCCAATATTCCCCATATTACTAGAGTTGACATAACCCACCGGCTATTATTTTTCCCAGTCAGCCTCACATTGCCGGAGCTGACTTCCACTACAATTTTCCTATTTTATTAGGCCTCTTATTTTCCTTAATCAGTCCCACACTACCGGAACAAACCTAATATACGAGCCACTTATTTTCCTCAATCAGCCCCATGCTACGTCGCTACCGGAAGGGACTCCACTATCTTAGCTTATTAATTTTATCTTTAATTTTTCTTAACACAATTTAAGTTTAATAATAAGCCCAACATAACATCATGTTATATTCTTAGATTGTATTTAACATTTCTAATTAATATTCATTCTTTTAATACAACCCAACCCCATATTACTTAGCATCCAACTAAGTTAATCTTATTCCAGTTTATGTGCTTGCATGTTCTCAAATTACATATCAAGTCTTATCCCCAAATTACATATCAAGTCTTTAGGCCTAGGCTCAGCACTAAAAGAAAAAGGGAAATGGTCTAGGCTATTGGCAAGGCCTAGACTCAAAAATAAAAGAAAAACAAATAAGATATGGTATAGCCTGAACTATAAATAAAACCGCAATAGAGAAAGGGATAAAAGAAGGAGAATTACTTATAAACACTAAATAACTGGAAAGAAATAGGCATAGACAGTAAATAAATTACAATAACTTTATAGAAAGCTAAATGCATAAATATTGTACATAACTGTAAACATTAAACTTGCAAACTTAAAACTATTCAACTGTCCAAATTTTCCTACATAAATTACTAATATAGAAATCACATAAAAACTCATAGATCTGATGAAGAGATTTTCTGTTGTGGCATTTCTCTTATTCCAGCAGAACCTCCAACTCCAAAAGTATTTAAATAAATATTTGAAAGTATAGAACTTCTTTATCCCATGAAAATTTAATTATTTGGCCCATTCTAATTTGTAGGATATGGCTAGGGAAGAAGAAGAATAGAGAAAGATGGATGTGAAGAGAGAGGCTCTGTTGATATTTTATGCGGTTAACTGGGTGTCCACAATCATCCAAATTTAAGATTAAATCGTGGCCAGTCACTTCACTGGACCAAACAGAAAGTGCCACATCAGCCTCAGGTTCAAAAGTGAACCAATAAAACTTAGCCACATCAAAAATAACGTTTGAATAAACATTCGTTCCCAAAACATACGCTCCAAGGAAAGTGCCTACATGCGCTTTGGGTCAACCCACTCGCGCCTTGGGTCAACATAAAGTCTACCCAAGCATTGTCTAAGTTGACACAATTTTGACCCAAACAGGACTAGGTCATCCCACTCGTCGTTATACTATATATTATTATATATTTTTCTTCTAGTTTTTAACATATCTTCTTTAATTCATAACTTATTCATTTTAACTCCGATTTTAGCCAACCAAGTGTCCATTTTCAACAGAAAATTACAACGGCCCTAATGATGCTAGTCCTGTTGTCCAATTCCAAAGTTTATTCTGATTAATAATTAATTTATTACCCTTTTTCATTAATTATTTTTATTAAGAATTGGGATGTTACAATTTTAATAAGTAAATAATATGAACAATTATAAGTGGACAATATAGCATATCAGTCAAATCACTCATGTGTCAAACCATGAACATAACATAATATTCCATGTCACAACTAACATCTAACATAACTGAATTATATAAAATATCTACGTAAATTCATTCACAAATAAACATTTTTATTGTGTCAAATTTGTTTAACATAATTTTTTTAATCAATCATGATTTCTCACCTTTCGTGAATTTGGAAAATTGTCAAACTAAATTAGGCAACATAGAAAACTCATTCATACCAGATCTGAATAATAGCAATTCAAACTGAATCAAACTCAATGCTTTTGAAAATATTTTTTACATAAATAAGAAGAGAAGAGAGCAATATGGTTCGGGTTTGGTCAGGTGGGGTGGCTCATCCATAGAATTTACTAAAACAAAACAAAAAAATTAGTCATATTGAAACTGATTTTCGGATATGTTAATCATCAAATATGAAAAGGTAATCAAAAGCAAAGTTCTTGCAAATTCTTTTCAATATAATATAAAAAAATCGAATTTGGTTTTTTTTGAGAAACATACGAATGAAGCAGTAAAGCTCATTTTCAAATCTAAAAAACTTGGCCAAAAAATGGATCTGAAATATTTGCTTTTTTGACTCAGTAATACTCAAATTCAAAAAAGTAGTTAAAACGAAAATTGTAGCAAATTCAATTATACCAAATATGGATAAAAGAAGATGTTGATTTTGAGCCTTTTAGAGGGAATTATGGTCGTAGAAATTAGTGGGAAAATATGTTTAAAATAAACACATGGATTTTGTTAGGGTTAGATTTTTAGGCTTAAGTTTTTGGTTGGAGGGCTTTGGCAGAGGCTAAGGGAGGTGGATCCAGGTCTGATGGTGGATGGAGGACGAGCAGGCAGGGATGAACAAGGTGGTGACGGTGGTCGAGGAGAAGAGGAAAGGGAGATGAAACAATGTTGATCTAGGTTTTAACAATTTTTCTCTTAAAATTAAAAATAGAATATTTTATATTTAGATTTTGATATGGAAGAAAAATTACAAGCACTAGCTAAAGAATAAATAAAATAAGGAGAGTAAAGAATGAGTAGAGATTGAAGATATATATAATCTCTCAAAAAGAATCTTTAAAATAGGAAGGTTTGGATGTGCTAACTCAACAATCTATCAAAACTGATCCAATTCAAGTAATTCTTTCAAAAATTCTAATGCAAACATAAATACAAAGAAGGAAAAATTAAAAATAATGCAAGTCAAGGATACAAAAACATATTGTCCATGTACACGTTTTTGCAGTGTAAAATGCAAATTTTGAGTTATAGACTTTTTTTTCAACAAAAAAGAAGATGGTAGCCTTCTTAGAATTCATACAAGTATTTTAAAAAAATAAAAAAATAAAGCTTTTCAAATATTGAAAAAATTTCAGATTTTTCTAAGTCTTAAACTGTACAATATTTCCAATAAAATTTTCTATGCAAAAATAAATCAAACATGTTTCAAATATCAGTATCATCAAATTCAATTTTTACAACTTAAACATTTACATTTCATTTTAAAACAAATCAAATATGTTGTAAATTTGAAAAATTACAAGTCATTACAATATTGAATCTTCAATAACTGTTTCAAAAAAGGGCTTAGAATCGAATGAAGAAACAACTGCAAAACAATTATACAAACCGTATTTAATTAAAAAAACTATAAAAATAGAGAAAAATGTAATGACTCGCTTTTGGGTCCGCTTCAAGGAGGTAGTTAGCCCATTCAAAACGTTGTCAACGGCGGATTGTTATAGGATATGACACATCAAAACCAAACACAAAAGAACATTTCATTGCTATTACAACACTTTTACATCAGAGTACAAAATATGTTAGAATACAGATAATCAATACACAATGGAAAAATATCAGAGAATGGTAAATTACAAAAGACACAGGAAAAGTACGAAGTAATCCAAAGTATAGGTCCATCCATAATCCTGGATCTGGTTTTAAAAATATCTGCAAAACCAAAACTACTAGCTGCCCGTGTGGAAAATATGGGCACCCAGAGTTTAGGTGGGGAGCAATAAACTCCAGGTCAGTCATGTGACTGGTATGAAAACCAAAATAGTTATTACACTTTGTTTTAAAGTTGGGTAAATCACAGGACCACGCCGTGTAACATAGAACATGTTTTCTCTACATGAATACCAGTCATAAAAACTTGCAATGCTTTTTGAAAAATTAAGCTATTATAAGACTCATGACCCATCAAACAATGCAAGTGCAAACCGGAGGATAGAGTTTTACCTTATAATAGCTAATCATGCTTGATAAGCGAAATTTCTCTTCTATTATTACTAGTGCATAGTGTAGAAATCAATTTCTAAAATAAATGTATCAATATTAGACGACATAATACCCCATCCTATTATGTCGCCATATAGGTTTACAACTGAAAACGCAAAGTTCGTATTGGAAGTTGGATTTCTATCAATGACCAAGAAAAAGGATCGTTCCTTATCCGATTCGAGCCATCTCTAATGGGATAACCAAGAATTATGCACATGCATCCCTTAATCAGCCGAGCCAATCCACCAATTCCTGGTGAGTTAGATAATTACCTGAACAATATGTTCGTCGGTCCTATTGGACCTACAATCTGGTTAGTAGTTTAACCATCATCCAAGGCGCCTTAATTCCAACATCCACATAAGTAAATTATCTGGGTTTAATATCATGGCATCACTTTAAGCTAGAAGGAAACGTATGTCCTTAATCTACTGTCTTTCACCCTATTTTATGCCGTTCATGGGATGTAAGGCTTGTCAAAGTCACGTTTTAACACAAAGCTATGATATATCATCCATGCTTTGATCATCATCCACAAAGATCTGTTTTTCAACAAAAACTTTGATCAATCAGCATCTTAGCATGCCACATTGTCAATTCACACATGATCGGTTTCTATTAATAATATAACCTTTGAGTTCGTAAGTCTTAAAGAAGGGTGTTAAGCAAAGAGAATAAATTCTCCGCCACTACAGATATATCATCTATACCAACTAATCAGTTATGTTATGAAATACTACGTCAAACACACATCCATTTACAAGTTCGTTCTTGGTCTGGAAAAAAAGAAAAGGCATCTTATTCCTCATCCACTAAGGGAGACAGACCCTTGCATATCCAATCAATCTCCAAGTACGTCTGGACAATGACCACTTTAACCTTATAACGGGAGCTACCCAAGGCATCACCAATAATCCAAATGATGTGAAGATCTCCATTCTTCAACCATCGTCTTCAATATCTTCAACAATCGTCGTATTAATTATTCAAAATGGGTTGAATCCCAGTCTTTCAGAATAACTATCGCATCATTAAAATCAAGTGATATATAAATGTATCATACGCCTCATTTCAATTAAAATACTCTTTTATTCAAATATTCTTTCACATTAGGAATTACTCCCATATATCTTATCAAAGATTTATATCATTTAAACTTCTTGTTTAAATCTTTCCTTGGAAATCATTTCAAAAGATAATATAATCTCTTTTCACAAAATTAACTCAAATTAAGGTTATAAGCCTTATCGGGATTATCGAGCCTTACAAAAGGTATCTCTCATATTGTTATCCCATTCCCATTCTATTCATCCCATGGAGCAAAACTAATGGTACTCCATTTCTAACCCCCTTGTGTTTGGTAAGTTTAGTTACCTTCTTCCAATTCAGATCTAATTGAATGATTGATTGAAACTCTAACTTAGTTTTACTCTTCAATTCGTTCTTCAAATCTTTGTTGAAAGATTTATTAAAACTCTCATATAGTTTTAATCTCCATTTCATCCAATTACATCTTTATTGAAAGATTTATTCATACTCAAACTTGAGAAATCATCTTTCCTTTAATTGGATTAAAGAACAAATGTTATTTAAAACATCATCCACTGTAAACTCAAAATAAAATCTTCATTCAATTCGATTATATTTGTTAATTGGAAACCTCATTTTTGAAAATTCCAATAAATCTTAATTAAAAGATTTATTCTATAAACTTCCATTTCAATTGGGTTTAAAAATAGTGTTATTGATGACACCATTCATGTTAAACCCAAAACCCAATTTGATATCAAATGTAAGGCTTTGAATAAAAATTGTACCAACTTATACTCAACATCAAATTCTGAAATCGACATATACCGTATAGGGAACAAAGATATCAGTATCTCTTAAATTCCTCAAAATAGTATCCATATAAATACAGAATCCAATATTGAAATATACGAAGATTATTTCCATTCAAGTCTAATATTCATACATTGGGAAAACATTACTTGATTAAGAAGTTATTAACTTCAAACCTTTTTTTCACTTTTGTTAAATAGAAAATTTTCAAAAAATAGCTTTAAATTGTCCAAAACTAAATATATTTAATCAAATCACTTTTAAATCATTTACTCGGTTATATCATAATTTTCCCTATTTGTAATAATTAAAAAATACCTCATTTCTTTAAAAACCAATTTCAGGTCATTAATAGCAATAGCGCTGTTTTCACTCAAATCTAATTTGAATTTATCTCAAAATCCAACTGATGTGAAAGCTTTATATATCATTGGAAAGCTCTTTTCACTCTAAACCAAATGTTTCTTGTTTCTGGAAAATCCGACGGTCGGATCTCCCACATCAACATATTATTATAATATGAAAATAATAATATTTTATATTATATAATATTCCGAAATCCAAATCTTCTCAACGTCGATTGTAAGAATAAACAAATCAATGGAAAAATTCGTTTGGGTTAAAAACATCAATTATATACCTAACTTGAATTCACTTTTTGAATTTACTATTCAAAATCTCATTTGAATTAAAACAAGTCGTTTTTAATCCAAATTTCCTTCAAATCCATTTCAATCATTTCAAAAGTTGTGTGAAATTATATAAACTTCGTTTCAAATCAGTTTGGATTTAAAATTCCAATTTCTATTCTCTCGTCAAATTTCATTTGAATGAATATCAAATTCATTTAAATTTTCAATATAATGTAATTCAATCCATTTTAAAATCTCATATTCGTGATGTAAAAATTTGTGTCCACAATACAAATACATCCATATAATTTACCATCCATCAACCAATAATTATAGCATAAGTGTTTTATCGACAATGCTTATATTCACAGTTTAATAACATTAACAATAAAGAAACTACAAATATCATACATCAACCACAAAGCAAACATTACAATCGTTGGCTGTCAATACATATTTAAATATGATTAGAATAATATAACAAAATAGTTGAGTGAGAGTTCTCGCATTGGTGGGTTTAAAATCGTTATAAAACAATCATTTATGATAGTTCAATCAGGCATTTTATTTTGCCATAAATTGAAACGAGCTCCAAATCAGTTTCATTGTGAAGCTCTTGTCCATACAGTTCCAACGGATCATGTTTCGTTGAATTCTGATAAAGTAAGAGAAAGTTACGATTTTTGTAAGTTTGAACACATTTATAAGATCATTAACAATATACAATTAAATATTAAAGCTTAATTAACTTTCTTAATTGCTTTACTCATCACGTTCTTCTCTACACAACACATATCCAGTAAAACAAAACCTCCACAATCGCTCCTCTCCTGCTCTTCTCTCTCCCTACTCACTTCATTTAAAATCAAGCAAAAATAACCAAAATTATTCTCGTCGATCACTCTTCACAACCGTACTGTATTGCCAAACTCAAACTCTAGAGTGAAATTGCGTCGACACAGACCTATCGCACGCCTACTGTGTAGTGATTGACATAAATATTCCACGAGTTCACCAAATTTTTGCGCACATATGCTAAATTCACACAGGAGTACAAATCCAATCTCAAAAACCGAAATCCATGCTTCTATTAGCCAAATTCGTGAACCCTAGCTAGCAATATATATGCTATAAAAAAATAGCAAATTAAAGATGTTTGAACCCCTTCATAACGCATACCAGATTGTAAAGAATGAGTAGAGGAGTGCAGGTATATAGGTTTTGACATTTGTAGGAATTTAATTGATTTTCCTTGAATTTTTGAATTACGCGATTTTGGTTTATGAAGGAATAAGTGGCGGCGTGCGTTTGTTCACTGGTGAAGAGAGCAAATGAGGGTTTGGGGAGATGTTAAGACATTATATAGGAAGGGTTATGTTTTTTTATTTGATTATTTTATTTTATTTTATTCGATCGTTACTTCCATTTTTCGTTTAAAAATTCATATGATCACATACGATATTCAATTTTGACAAAAATGAACTTGCAACTATAATTTGACATTATGGACCCAACAAAACTTGTTTCGTCAAATTCCAAGTCGGTTTGCTCCAACATCGTATACTTAAAGTCAAAATATTGACCGCTTCACATTTAAATTCCGTACGGTCATAAAACAACTCCAAAATTTATGAAATTTGAATTCTTTCAATAATTTATTATCCCGGATCCAACAAAATTGGTTTCGTTGAAAATGGAGTTCGTTTGCAAAATGGCTATTTTAAGGCTCAAATAAAACCAACAAAATATAAAAACAATTCAAATAAATAATAATAAATTAATATTAGCATATATATATATATATATCCAAATAGAATATCATATCGTTCCAAAACAAACATACTAATATTTATAACTCGATATTTTCAAAATTCAAGCCAAATCGATATTAGATTTTATAATAAAATCCATTTATTTTATATAATAAATTGTTATAATTTATAAACGATTCCATAGCGACTTTTTGAAATTTTTATTTGGACTTAACTTACAATTTATTACACGAAATTTTTGATTTTTCACTCCTGTTAGAAAATTATGATTTAATAGAACCTAACGTTTCTTGTTTTACAAAAATCCGACTTTAATTGAATTATGTATCTTCTATTGAAATTCAAAACTGAACATTGAAATTCAAAACTGAACATTGAAATTCAAAACTAAATATTTCGAACTACCGCAACGTTATGAGTTCGTTTTATAATTAATATAAACCTACACATTCAAACTTCATTTCAAATAAATTCTAAGTTGCTAATTCTCAAAAATAAATCATTTTAATATTTAATCACCATTAAATATTTCTTAATAAATTTTTGTGTCATTACATTCTCCCCCACTTAAAAGGATTTCGTCCTCAAAATCGAAGATGGAACTGAAGATCGTTTACTTATCCAACTCAAGTTCTTTAACTTTTCAGTTTCTAAGAACTTCCCAATTTCTCGAAATTTTGCTAACTCCTTATATTTTTGAAAAATTTCGCCAAACCTCCTTTGTACGGGTTAATCGATACAACTACAACATGCCTCTCTAGGCCCTCCTCAATCAAAAAGAAAATCCAAAAGCCAAGCGGTTTGTCAATCGGCTCATAAAATTATCAAACCCAATCAATACAATAAATATGTACCTTTGTGTTGGGCATGCAATTTTATTCCTCTTCTTAGCTTCCATGCAATAACCTGTTCAGCATATATACATACTCTATCCCAACTAATCTCCAGTTTAGTTTAACATTAAATCTGACTTGATTCAATTTAATTTCCATTCTCATATTGGTTTTATAATTCTAATATTTTTATAAGTTAAACTAATTATCACACATCACAACCAGCAACTAATTGGTTAATTAAATTTCCAATTCATATGTTATCAAAACATATCTTTTATATATACTCAAAGTATATTTTCAAATTCAAATTACGAACATTAAATTTTAACTAAGTTCTTATTTCTCACACTAGTCAATTGGAATAATATAGACATCCCACTTTCGAAACTCGAAAATAATTACCGATGATGTCACGATCATCAAAAGAATCATCCCCAAGCGACTAGAGTGTGATTCTATATCTATCTAATATATTTAAGACTTCAGGCATATATGCAAAATATTCTTATACTCGATAGTCCAAACTCAACATCAAATGAAATATTCAAATTCTTATTACAAGATATAATCTTTCGAAACTAATTTCATTTTTTTATACACAAATTCGTCTTCTTTTTTATATAATACTCTTCAAACTCAGTCTAGGGTATTACTAATCCTATCTCTAACGAGTTATTCTTATAGGATATTACTAATCCTATCTCTAATGATTCTTTCATCTTGTTCTAATGAGTCATACCCCCAAAGCTTTGTAAACCAAAGATCTGATACAAAACTATAACGACCCGAAAATCCATGCCTTTTGAATCGACCGTAAACAACACAGATCCAATTCAAAAGACAGTAATCCTCAAACTATTATGGGATACAACACATCAGAACAAAACAAAAAAGAACATTTCATTGCTATTAAAACAATTTTACATCAGAGTATAAAATATATTAATACATATAATCAATACAAAACAGAAATCGGAGAATAGTAAATTATAAAAGACAGCAGAAAACATAAATACAATCAGTGGAAGACTCTGAAGTAATATAGAGTATAGCTCCATCTATAACCTAGGATCCAATTTTAAAAATATCCACAAAACAAAAACTACTAGCCGCCCATATGGAAAATATGGCACCCAAAGTTTAGGTTGGAAATAATAAACTCTATGTCATTCATGGAACTGGTATGAGAACCGAAACAGTTATTACACTTTATATTAAAATTGGGTAAATCATGTGACCATGCCATATAATATGGAACGAGTTTTCTCCATATGAATGCCAATGATAAGAACTTGCAATGCTTTTTGAAAAATGAAGCTACTATAAGGCCTAAGTCCCATCACACAATGCAAGCGCAAACCCAAGGATAGAATTTTACCTTATAATTGCCAAACATGCTTAATGCACGAAATTTCACTTTTATTATTACTAGTGCATAGTGTAGACATCAATTTCGAAAATAAATGTATCAATCTTAGATGGCATAATACCGCATCCTATTATGTCACCATTTAGGTTTACAATTGAAATACAAAGTTCGTATTGTAAGTTGGATTTCCACTAATGACCAAGGCAAAGGATCTTTCCTTATCCGATTCGGGCCATCTCTAGCGGGATGCCTAAGAAACAGGATTTCATTTACAAAGTGTAGAACTGCAAGTTAGTCAAAATGTGAGGGCCACTCTCACAACTACATCATAAGCCCAGAAACTTAAAACGAGCAAAAGTGAACGAGATCTATTTGGGTTTCAGAGATGGCTTCAGTTTCTTCTCTTTCTTTTGTTTTTCTGGCTCCTCCTTGTTAGCATCGAATCTATCGTGTTTTTTCCTCTTCTTCTTATCCGAAGGAGAATCTTGTTGAGCATCAGAGGACTGAGACGCAAGTTGTGTGGTTATCGACATAGAGGAGAGCTTTATAATCCATCCAGATCCAGGAGCAGCCACAGAGAGAGGTGGCATAATTAGAGGATCTTCCTCAATTTTAAGTTTCAGTAGCTCATCCATTTTGGCCTTTATATCAACTAAGGTCAGATTATCATCTCCCCTGGTCTCTCCTGTGATGTCGAACTCCTCATCTCCATCCCCATCATCACCATCTGTATCCTTCAAAGCTCCAATGATTTCAGCATCCTTAAGAACATCAGTGCTCGATGGTATAATGGCCTTCTCGATCACATCGATTTTCGCTTGCTCATCTGCAGTCCCTTCAGTCATTTTGGCACCTACACCATGAGAAGCAATTGCTATTAATTTGGGAGAAAATGTGGTCTTCTCAATTGTTTGCTCCGTAATGCAACGATAAGTTATAACAGCTTTGACAAATTATGGAGAGAATGTGAGTGCTCATCCGGAGTTGCAGTAGAAACCCCAGCAGGTTGGGGAACAGGAACTTCGGAGATTAACGGGTCATCGGCGTTATACTCCTCAGCCCTAGAAGTCTTGAGCTCCATGGCTGAGCTTGAACCTTCATCAACCTTATTCTTTCCCTTAAGCTTAAGCCTCTCTTCCTCCAATAACTCTTTAATTTGATGTCTACCCTCTACTAAAACCTCGGGCTCTTCACCTCTGAGGAAGGTCTGCATAAGCTGGTCCTCATCGATAGCCTCGGCCTTTAAGCATTTTGTAACACCCCGTATTTTCTGAGATTAAAATAACAAATTAAAGAATAATTTATTTGAAAAAGAGGAATGAGAAAAGAATGATGTTTAGCATTTTTCTAAGGTTTGTAAGCAAAAGACATAGTAGCTCATTTGGTTAGAACATGTGACTTGCATACAAAAGGTACAGAGTTCGATCCCCGCCAGCGTCATATTTTTGTTTTAGGGGAATGGCTAAAAAGTGGCTTAGTGTGAATGCAATTCAAAAAGTGGTTTAGTGTGAAAATGGTTAATTATGAAGAAGTTATTAAGCCATGAAGTTTATGCATATGAGAGAAATATATATATAGATATATATATAAATTAAATAAATAAATATTAAAAAAAGTTCAAAATAGCGAATCGGAGGGGGACTAGCCGAACCGCACCATTTTTGGAGTCGACTCGAGCCTCGCTGGGTCGACTAGAGGTCAATCCAGGGTGTTTGGCTACCAACCCGTTGCCCGATTCACCCTAAGGGCTGATATGGCATCTGAGTGGTCCAGATCAGTTCTAGGGTTAATCCTAAGGCCTAAATAACTTCCTACACCTATATATACACCCTAAGACCTAATCCTAATTCATAAATATTATCTATGACACCATTAAGCTGTCAAATTCTCTCTTAAACCCTAGCTGCCGCCACTAAATCAAATCTCAAGTGCTCAACTTTAACTCAAATTAAAGATTAGAGCTTCTACAACAATTCAAGAAGATAAATCAGCAACCCGCAACGTTTCTACACCAATTTCAGTGCATAATTCTATTCTTTAACCATGAAAGGTGAGTACGGTGATTTTCACAATATAATGGAATTAAAAGTAACATAATGAAGTTCTAAAGAGGATTCATATGTATGTAATTTAAATCTCATCCAAGTCTTCACCTTTATGATTCATGTCATCATATGCCTATGTTTCTATGTAAAGTTCATACCTTTATCAGTTTATTCATGTTGAATCTGTCATTATGCCTCTATGCCAGTTTACATGCCCCTTTATTTCATGATGTTGTGTTAATTCCAATTTTCTGTGATTTGATTCGCTCTTCTTATCCCTATTCCTTTTATTTTTGGATCTAGTTTACCTTCAAGCCTATGTTAAAAATACACACGAATGCAAATACGTGGGAACGATGGGAATATGTGAAATATGGAAAATTGGATATTGTTGGATATTTTGGATATTTTGGATAATTGGATAATATATGAAATTGGCATATTTGGGTATGAATTTCATGGAATTGATGAAATTGCCTATAATTGTAAATTTGTAATTGAGGCTAATTAATATGTAATTAGTGACAATTTGTAATAGGCAATGTTATAAACATGATTATATGTTTAGTTGGATATACATGACATGAAAATTGGGTATGGGTGAAATACGATTATTAATAAACCTTTGACACGAGGTTAGGCGCAATTGTGGCGTAAGACCGCCCGGCAAATCCAGCTGCCACAATTGGACGTCTAATGTGAGAGGTCAAAGGAATGAATTGTAGGCGCAACAGTTAATGACACGAGGTTAGACCCGGTTTGTGGCGTAAGACTGCCCGGAACCGCCCGGCAAATCCAGCGGCCACAAAGCGTTCGGTCTAATGTGGGAGGTCATGCACCGTTCGTCATAAGGAATTAATTAAGGAATACTAACCATAATAAGACATGGGTATGGTTAGAGGGTTAAGTGGGGTGACATGTAAATTATGACATGTAAATATGAACTTAACCGGTATAAGATAAGACATGTAAATTATGACACGTAAGTATGGACTTAACCATATCATGTGTAAGACATGGACATTTAAATTAAAATGGTTAAGTGGGAGAAAAACCTAGTGGGGACCAAGCATAGGTGGGAGGCTTGTGTCGGATGGGGACCCGTTTCAACCAGTAACCCGTTTGAGTATCTAATTGGGCCCGGTACTAGGCCGGGGTTGGGGCATGCTTACCGGACTTGAATGTAAGAGGTCAAACGTGAATAATGGTGGCAACGCGAGCCAAAAGGGTTCATGTGCGCGCATGGGTCCGGGCTGGTAGGTAAGACGTTGTTGCATCGTGTAGGTATGGCCGTGCATTTTATGTTGGTATCGGGGTTGCCACTTTGGGGAGTGATACTTCCCACTATCGGGCCAGCACGGGTGCCTACGGGTTTTAGGGAGCCAATCGAATGGGTAGGGTAAGGGTACCTTAGTGGTGGTAGGAGCAAGCCGTCTCCTACGATAGCAGCTAGGTACAAGTAACTACCAAGTTTGTCATGTGGTTACAGTTAGTGAGAAGGGATCAACCTTTAGTATATAGAGACTAGTAGATGTGTTGTGTAATTAAGTAATGTGGTGTAACTTAGCAAAAGTGCGGTGTAACGAAATACATGTTGGTTGAGTTGGATAGTCCTTTGGGTGCCAGTTTGATGTTGACTTCGGTCTTCGGGGTTAGTACTTGGAGGGTTGTTTGCTTAGCCAAGGTGTAGGATTGTATTAGTACTTAGGAATGGAATCATCTTGTCCATCCTTTTTATCTACCTTATCTATGTTACAGCCATATCATGATGCCTATTTATGTTTTGATCATTTACCTTACCTATTATTTGTTAAAATTATTGGACTCGCCGAACTTTATGTCTGACCCGTTTTGTTTCCACCCCTTTTCTTTCCTTTCTCCTCCCCCCCCCCCACAGGTTTGCAAGGAGGGAATACTACAGCTTAGTGCCGATTTCTTTCAGTTGCTTGAAAAGAGTAGATGTATCGCTTTGGACTCTCTCATCTTTATGGCTTTGCTTATGCTTAGTGGGGATTTATGCATTTATGTTATTTAAGTATTTGCTTCTTTATGTACTTTGAAGTTTTTGGAAAAGACAATTGATCCTGTTGTATTGGTTTTTGGAGACTACTTATGTAAGCTTGTTTTGAAGTTATGATGCTATGAAATAAGTTTTATCTTTCGCTGTGTTTTATTTATTTATTCTTGTAATTTATCTGTTCTATACTACTATAACGTTTCATGACATTAATGCATTACCTTTGTGAGTGACATTAATGGTCATGGGGTGTTACACGTGGTATCAGAGCTATGGTTACAAGAACAGATAAAAAGTTTTGAAAAGTGTTTTCAAAAGTATTATTTTCATAGAAAGTATTTTCAAAAACTTGTTTTAAAGAAGCTATTTTAAAGGAGAGTTTACTTTAAAGAGCATAATCCCCGCAAGCCATACATCTCTCTTTCGCTTCCCTTGTTTTAAAACTCTTTCTTTTTCTTTTCAGCATGTCTGGAGCATCTGAGATACCAGAGGGTGTTCATGTACCCAGTTGGTTTCGTCAATATCTCGAGGCTAGGGCCGCTGCGGTGGGTCCGGTCGACGTTCCTCCTCCTCCCCCAGCTCCAGTCATTCCTTCGCGTGGAGATGCTTTCTCCAAGATATGTAAAGACTTCCGTTCGATGGGTGGAAAACCTTTTAGTGGGTTTGAAACATTCATTGAAGCTAGAAATTGGTTGAAAGAAGTGGAGGATCTGTTTGGCATTTTCGATTTGGACGATTGTAAGAAGGTCCAATTGGCTGCTTGGTTGATGAAGGACGAAGCTTCGTTTTGATGGGAGGTTACTAATGGAGAGCGTGCTATAGAGATGTGGGCAGATTTTAGGGGAAGGTTTGAGTTGAAATTCCTTTCTCAAGCTGAGGAGAGTATGTACATGGAGAGGTTCTTGACATTGAAGCAGAAACACTTGACCGTGAAGGAGTATGTGACTGAATTTAACAAGTTGGCGAGATTTGGGCTAGAGTTAGTGAATACGCCTCACAAGAAGGCCTTGAGGTTTGCAAAGGGCCTAAACGAACTGCTTCACAGTTTGGCTATGCCCCACATTCCAATAGGGGCTACGTATGAAAAGCTTGTTGATATGGCATACATGCATTTAGAAGAGAAGGGTGTAAGTACTTTTAGGCCACAAGATAAGAAGGAGGATCCAAAGAAAGCCCAACAACAAAAGAAAGGTTGTAAAGAAAAGAGGAAGTGTCACAACTGTGGGATACCTGGCCATTTGAAGAAAGATTGAAGGAATAAGAAGAAGTTTGCTTGTTATCATTGTGGTGATCCAGGTCATGCTGTCAAGGACTGTCTTAAGAAGCAAGGGCAGAGGGTAGGTTCATGCTCTCATGGCTCCGGGGCAGGAAGAAGGTAGAAAAATTTCTGTTGAAAGTTTGATTTTCTTGTTTGATCATCTTGTCCGTACTTTATTCGATTCTGGCGCATCACATTCGTTTATCTTTACATCATTAGTTGAAACACTGCACTTAAATACTAGTCTTGTTGTGGATCCCATTATAGTTGTAACGACCCAGAAAATCTGAACCAATTAAAATTTTTTAAATTGGCTAAAATAATGAATTTTAAATATTTTAAATAATAGAAATGAAAACTGAGTTTGAATCGACAATTTAAAACGAATATAATTAATTCTAATTATTAACAAGGCCTGAACAGGCGTTGCAGTTTCAAAAATTGAATTCAAACTTTGTCGGACTGTACCAGGTGCAAAACAAAACGGATTTTTGTGAAACCAAAAATATTTAAATCTGTTAGTGAATACCTTTCTAACGAATCTGAAAAATCGAATTTTCATAGCAGAAAGCAAAAGTTATGGCCAAATGAATTTTCAGAAAGGTCGCTATGGAATTTATATAACCCGTGAAATTGGCCATTTTGCAAACGACCTCGAAATTCGACGAAACCACTTTTGTTAGATCCGGGATGTGAGGTTATTGCTAGGTTTCGAATTACATAATTTTTGAAGCTAGTATGTGAGCGTGGCAAAGGAAAACGTGTTTTGATCAATTATAGTTAAATTGGATCGACCAGAAATGGGCCTTTTTGCAAACGGTCTCAGAATTCGACGAAACTAGTTTTGGTGGGACCGTATCGTCAAAACATAGCCAAATTTATTTTTCTGGAATTTTTCGAATCAGTTTGTGGCCCTGGCAAATTGCAATGTACGTTCAAATTGAATATTGAATGTTTTATATTTTAATTTGAATGGAAACTGACTGAAACAGTCGAATGGGCCTAAGAAACATATCCCATTGTGTTTAGAATGGGGGCAAAACGCTAGGGATGACAGTCGTTGGGTTTAGATTGGTGGTCGCGTTAGAAAACCCCTTTAAAACCCACCGGCCAATCATATTTTTTTTAAAAATAAAAAAAAAGAAAACCTAACTTTCTCTCTCCCCGATCGAAGGCGGAACCCTATTTGCCAGTTCCCAAGCATTTTCCGGCCGCCACACAGCTCGTTGACCCCCGATCCTTTGGAACTTTTTGAAGATCTCCCTTCCACCTTCAAATCCATACCACCCTCCACCCCCACCATCGCGTATCCATCGAGATCCACCTCCTTCAACTTCCGCCGTTTCGAGCTCCGCCACGCTAGCTGGGCCCCACCGAACTGCACCCCACCACCACGCGCACGAAGGTCTCTCGTAGCTCTTCGACGCTGTATCCTCCGATCGAGCTGCAACTTCGCGGATTGGAAGAAATCGAGCGACCTAGTTTTGAATGAAATAATGAGGTATACGGTTTATATTATTTAAACTGATTTCAACAGTTTTAAACCGTTGCAAACTTTGAAAATCATATCTTTTTCGTTTCTTGACGAAATTCAGTGAATCGTGTGGACGTCTTCTACCTTCTAGAAGAGACCGCATATTTTTCTGAGCCTTCTGCTATTTTTGGTGGAGTGGAACCCAATGTGAGATTTTTAATTTATAAACGATATGGAAAACGACGATGTATAAATTATATAGTCAATGTATGAGTTATATAAGCGTTGTACACCTCTGGTATAAGCGTTGTATAAGTTGTACGTTCGATGTATAAGTTATATATGCGTTGTAAAAATTATATATGTGTTGAAATAGAAGTGAATTGCTATATATATATATATATAAATATATATATATATACGCCCCTCGTCCACAAACCATGGACGATATTTATTGGTTGTGATTGGTGTGAAAATTGATTGATAGCGAATGGTTGATTGAAATTGTTTGTGGTTGATATTGATTGATTGTGGTTGAAAAATACCCATTTGTGGTTGAGAAATATTTGGTTGAAACCACATAGGATTAGTTTGTGGAAATGAAATAAATATATACATGCCGCCTGCGTGCGAACTAGATGCATGACCCCCATTGTCAAAAACCGCGAGGTTTGAAGGTAGAGCGAGGAGCCGTACTAGGGACGGTCCCGGTTTTAACTACCCTGCCGTTATGCTGCCGAAATTTTGAATAATATTCATGTGTTTGATTTATTTTCATTTGCTGAAACTATATTTATTCGTTGAATAGAAAACCTTCATGTGTTGAATTGAAATTCATTCGTTGATTAGAAATTTATGTGTTGAATGGTATTCGTGTTTTAAATATAAAAATCACATTTTTATCTATATATATAAACTATAGAAAACCTTCATGTGTTGAATCGATATTCATTCGTTGAATAGAAATTCATGTGTTGAATGGTGTTCGTGTTTTAAATATAAAAATCACATTATTATCAATATATATAAACTATAGAAAACCGTCATGTGTTGAATCGATATTCATTCGTTGAATTGAAATTCATGTGTTGAATGGTATTCATATTTTGAAATAAATTGTTTTATAATAAAAATCACATTTTTATCATCTATATGAACTGTATAAAATAATCTTGTTTTGAAAGAAATTGTTTTAAAATAAAAATCCTATTTTTATTACCTATATGAACTATATAAAATAATAGTGTTTTGAAATGAACTATTTTACAATAAAAATCACATTTTTAGTATATACATGAATTGTTAAATATAGTGAAGTGTAGAAATAGAAGACAGTTAGATAAAAATATCATTTTTATCAAATGTATGAAAAGAATGTAGCTTTGAAATCAAAGAATCGATATCTATATATATAAATAGAATTAAAATATATCGAATAACGACGCTGCAGTTCGTATTTTGAAACCGTGATTTCAAACGATTATACCGGGAGATCCGACCATCGGATTTTCCTGAAATCGCAACCGTTGGGTTCGCTTTGGAAATATCTTTCCAACGGCACCAACTTTGTAAAAATCCAACGGTTGGATTGTCTGGAATGTTTAATTCAAATCTGAAGAAAAACAGCGCCAGAATCGATTATATTTATATTTATATACAAATATAATTATATATAATCGAATAACGACGCTGCAGTTCGTATTTCGAAATCGAAACTTCAAACGATTGTACTGGGAGATCCGACCGTCGGATTTTCCCGAAACTGGAACCGTTGGATTCGTTTTGAAAAGATCTTTCTAATGATGTAAATTTTGTGAAGATCCAACGGTTAGATTTTCAGATATGTGTAAATCAAATCTGAAGAAAAACAGCGCCACGGTCGCGTTATGGCCCGAAGCGTCGTTTTTGAATAAAATGGCTATTTTAAAATAAATAAAAATGGCGATAAATCGTTATAAAATATTATAAACAATATGGATGTGATTTAGAAATTAACTGAAGGTTGGCTAAGTCGAATGGTTTCCTGGGTGTTGATCTGATGTTGGTTTCGGCCTTCGGGGTTAATATTTGGGAAATCGTTCCCTTACTGATTGACAGTTAGTGACTAATGAATTGAAATGATGCGTGTGTATGTTAGTGTTGCACTTGTTTATTATATACACGAGTTGCTCAGAAAGACCGGGTTTATCCCATTCTGAATAACTGAATTGACGATAAGAAATCGAAGATAAAGACGATGGTCGAAGACCGGAGATCTTCACCTCGTTTGGATGGTAACCGAGGTCCTGATTGGGAGGCATCCCGAAATATGGATAATGAGTGGTGATCGTCCAGGCATACGTGGTGATCGATGGGTTTGCGAGGTATATAGTGCCTCCCACTTCGTTCAGACCCAGAACGGACTTGCAAATGGACAGTGTGTCTGACATTGGAATTTATTCTGTGTGATTGATAACCATCAGTTGCACGGTGTGAATTGCCTATGTGGCATGCTAAGATGCAGTGATCAGGGCTTCTGTTGAAAAGCAAAGTCTTGTGGTGATGATCAAAGCACCGCCTGTGTGGTGTAGCTTTGTGTATAACGTGAAATCGCGAGCCTCACACCCCGGTATGAACCAGAAACGGGAGAAAGGACCTCAGGGAGGGCATGTGCTTCCTTCTAGCTAGAAGTGGCGTCAGTGGTTTTACACGCCCTGACGAGTTTGACTTATGTGGTTGTTGCTATTGCGAGGCGCCTCGGTTAGATCGTACGATCCGGGTCCGATGGAGTCATTTGTTGGCTCGCTTACGCCCCAAAGGGCGGGGAAACGTAGTGTTCAGGCATTTTAATCCACTCCGTGTGGACTGGCCCTGACGATCCAAGGGTCGATGCGTTCTGATCCTGAGACTCGGGCTAGGCAGTCTCGAATTTGGTAAGGACTATCTTTTGCCTTGGTTCATGACGGAAATCCAATTTCCAAATATGCGACTGTGCGATTTTGATTATATATCCATATTTGGCGACATAGTGGCATGGGATGCTCATGTCGTCTATGATTGATAGTTATGATTTGAAATTGTTTTTGAAACATATAAACACTAGCAATAATATCAAATGCCTTTGTTTTATTCGTATCAAGCATATTTTGGCCGTTATAAGGTAAAAACTCTATCCTCCGGTTTGCATTACATTGTGTGATGGGAACTGAGTCTTATAATGGCTTCATTTTTATAAAAAGCATTGCGAATTTTAAAAGAAAGATTTGTTTTTAAAGCACTGGCAATCCAATGGAGTAAACCCGTTCCACAAAAGTGGCGTGGTCCTGTGATTAGCCATATTATAAATGTGTTGAGTAGATTTCTCATACCAGTCCCATGACTGACTCGTAGTTTGTTTCACTTTCAAACTCGGGTGCCCCTTTTTCTACACGGGCAGCCTTGTATTCAGGTTTAGCTGGTTCTTTCTGGATAGCTGGAGCTGAAGATGGATTCTATCATTTATCTCTTTTTATGTTGTTCAGCTCCTATTGTACATTATGTTTGTTTTCCGCTGTAGACATATATGTATAGTTGAACTGTATTTGTACTAAGTATGATCCTGTATACTGTGTAACTCTGATGATTACTCTAATCCAGTATATTCTATTGTTCATTATCTGGTGTATTTATTTATTTCTGTTCTGCTATTATTTGTTTCTGTGTTATATTCCAAGGATTACCCTTGCCGTCGTCAGTAAGGGGTTTGGGGTCGTCTCAATAGTCTCAAATCATATAGGTGGGTCGGCTAATTTATCCATGGTTTGTAGGGATTTGAGATTGTCTATCTTAGGCATTGGTTTTGAATGTAATGCTTTTGTGCTTGGTTTCATGGGCTATGGGTTAGTTCTAGGGATGGATTGGCTAGCCAGACATGGTGCCATCCTAGATTGTGAATGAAGGGTAGTAAAATTGTTGACTTGTAGTGGAAAGACCCCTGATATTTCTTGTGTCCCTAGAGGATCGGTGATACTTAGTTATCTTGAGTCACTTGACGCATCCAATGATGATTTACATTCTGTTCGTATAGTCCGTGAATATGTTGATGTCTTCGATGAGGTGAGCCGTCTACCCCCAAAACGTGAGATAGACTTTCGTATTTATCTTGTAGACAATGCAAAACCCGTATCTCTGCCAGTACGCCACATGGCTCCTCGTGAGAGGAGGGAACTCAATAAGCAAGTAGGGGAGTTGCTTGAGAAGGGGTTCATAAGACGTAGTATATCGGAGTGGGGTGCTCCAGTAGTATTTACCACGAAGGCGGATGGGTCCCTTAGACTTTGTGTGGACTTGTGACGATCCCAAAACCCCGTGACACGGTGTTAAGGATAATCATTGGAATATAACACATTAATCATCATTAGCAGATCACAGATAATAGCATAAACAGAAAATAGAATAATTTACACACATATGACAGCGGAATCATATAGATAACATCACATCAGAGAAGCACAGAACAGGATACAACTTAGTGCATAATGATACATAATCAGTCACCATCGCCTGAGGCGGAATCATACATAAAGAGTACACAAAAGGAATATTAGTCTACATCGCCAGTGGCGGAATCATAATATAGATACAATAATGGCGGAGAAAATCCAAGTCAGCGCAGTGTAGTCAAGCCTCGCCATGAGCCAAAAGGTGCGTCAGAAACCTGTAACTAGGCTGCCCGTGTGAAAATGAGGGCACCCGAGTTTGCAAGGTGAAACAAACTACGAGTCAGTCATGGGACTGGTATGAGAAATCTATTCAACTTATTAACAACAATAATAAGGCAAATCAAAGGACCACGCCACTTTCGCGGAACGGGTTTACTCCAATGAGTGCTCGTGCATGAAATAAAGTAAACGATTAAATCAACGCAATGCTTTTTATAAAATGAAGCCATTATAAGACTCAGGTCCCATCACACAATGCAACGCAAGCCGGAGGATAGAGTTTTCCCTTATAATGGCCAAAGATGCTTCATACGAATAAAACAAAGTGTTTGATATTATTACTAGTGCATATAGGTTTCAAAAGCAAATTCAATCATAAATATCAATCCTAGACGGCATGGGTACCATATATCATGTCGCCCTACTAGTAATACAATCACATCCGCATATATCGTATTGGAAATTGGATTCCTTCATGAGTCGAGGCAAGGGGCAAGCTCCACTCCGATTCGAGACACTCTAGCAAATGTCCCAGGACCCCACTATGATCCTTGGATCTTCAGGGCCGGTCCTCTCTTACTTTTGAGGATTAGTTTTTCCTGAACACACGTTTCCCGGTCCTTACAGACCTATATCGAGGCTCCTCGCATTCCAACAACCACACAGGTGAAAAGTATATATAATGTCAGGGCTGGTAGGTCACTGACACCACCTTAGCTAGAAAGAAATGTTGTGCTCTCCCTGCAGTCACTCTCCCGTTTTTGACTCATACCGAGGTGTGAGGCTCGCGAATTCACGTTATACACAAAGCTAGTCACACAGACCATGCTTTGATCATCAACCACAAGACTTTGCTTTGCAACAGAAGCCTTGATCATATGCCACTTAGTCGTGCCACACAGGCAATCCACTCCATGCGACTGATTTCTATCAATACATAACCTCTAAGCTCGTACGTCTCAGAGAAGGGCGTTAAGCAAGAGAATAAATTCTCCGCCGCCAAACAGATATATATTTAACAGAGATCAATCAACACAGAACAAAATCCAATGTCAGACACACAGTCCATTTACAAGTCCGTTCTGGGTCTGAACGAAACCGGAGTCACCAATTCCTCGCATATCCGTACAATCAACACTATGTTTGGACGGCTACTACTTCAATTCCTTCATGGTAGCTACTCCAATCACGAGCATCAGTAGCGCCCATCCATCCAACGTGGAGATCGTCGGTCTTCAGTCGTCTTCGACTCTTCGACTTCTCAACGTCGATCGATTATTTGAAATGAGATAAACTCGGCCTTTTCAAATAACCCACGTATATTTAGATTTTCAAACCAATTAATCACAGGGTTGAACTATTCAACATTCACATTTCAGTTGTTTAGTTATAATTTTCACGTCAAATACATTCAACCATCACATATCAAGCAAACACAACAAAATTGGTTTATTTTCACTCTATATCGTCTATAGCACTTAATAACGATATATCGCCATTTTTATTTAATTTAAAACGGCCATATTTAATTAAACGACGTTTCAGGTCGTGTCGATGCACTGGCGCTGCTTTCCACTAATTTTGTTTTACACATATAGGAAAATCTAACCGTTGGATCTTCACAAATTTTACATCATTAGGAAGGTCTTTTCAAAACGAACCCAACGGTTCCAGTTTTGGGAAAATCCGACGGTCGGATCTTCCACACTAACCATTTGAAGTTACGATTTCAATTTACGAACTGCAGCGTCGTTATTCGATTTAATTTAATTATATTTATATATATATAAATATAATCGTTTCTGGCGCTGTTTTTCACTAATTTTGAATTAAACATTCCAGACAATCCAACCGTCGGATCTTCACAAAGTTGGTGCCGTTGGAAAGATATTTCCAAGGCGAACCCAACGGTTGAGGTTTCGGGAAAATCCAATGGTCGGATCTTCTGCACTAGTCATTTGAAATCACGGTTTCAAAATATGAACTGCACGGCCACGTTTCGTTTTAATTATATTTATATTTATATATTTATATAAATATAGTTCATTCAATAATTTCTATATC
The DNA here is from genome assembly GCA_030737875.1 of Allium sativum. NCBI lineage: Eukaryota > Viridiplantae > Streptophyta > Magnoliopsida > Asparagales > Amaryllidaceae > Allium > Allium sativum. Next base: position 559,484,104 of record CM060921.1, read on the forward strand.
GTTTTCACTTCAAATATTTTTCTAACACCCTAAAATTTTGGAAAATTTCGCCATAACCTCCCCTGTACCGGGGGCATCGGGAAATCGCAAATAGCGTTCCCGGTCCTTCTAATCTCAAAAAGAAAAAGAAAAAGCCAAGCGGCTAGCCAATAGGCTCATAAAATCATCACCCAAACAAAACAGTAAATGTGTACCTATTTGTTGGGCACCAAATTTTATTCCTCTTCTCTAGCCCCTTTTGCTTTAACCTGTTCAATAGATATGCATGCACATATATACAATTTCTGACATTTATCATTTTCTATTCAACTTCATATTTGATTTGCTTTGGTTTAAAAACACCACTCATTCTAATATCGCATGCATAGGCTAAAATCATATCATTAGCTAGTTAATGTATATTTCAACTCATGCACGTTTATTCGAACCAGTGGCTATTTTTAACACTTCACATTTCAAAGATGATAATTTTGGCGAACTAAAGTAGATTTCAACACATGACTATTTTATTTAGTCCCTATGCATGTTAAAAATAATATTTCTATCACAAATATTTGTTTCAACGTCTGCATATCTTTAGCATATCACACTTATGATAAAAATGATATTTTTATCATTTAAAATATTTATTCAACCAACGTATGGTTTCAACACTTCATAGTTTCAATAAAAATGTAATTTTTATTGTTCAGTCTTTTTATTCAACACATGCACCTTTCCACTACACACATTTCTCAACAAATGAGTATTTCCACACATGGACAATTTATTTATGTTGTTCATATTAGAAAGATGGGATTCTTATGATTGAAATTATTTATATAAGGCGAATATTTTTCATACTTCATATATATATAAAAATGTGATTTTTATTGTTTATACACTTCATTCATTCACAAATGAATTTTATTTTCACACAACACTTTTCAACACATGAACATTTCCACACATGGATATAGTTTCAACATATGGCTTTAATTTCTATGCATGCAAATAATTTCAACATATTAAAATAATTCTAACACACAAAGATTATTCAAAATTTCGGCAGCATAACGGCAGGGTAGTTAAACCGGCACCGTCCCTAGTACGGCTCCTTGCTCTACCTTAAAACCTCGCGGTTTTTGACAATGGGGATCATGCATTTAATTCGCACGCAGGCGGCATGTTTATATTTATTTCATTTCCACAAACTAATCCTATGTGGTTTCAACCAAATATTTTCCAATCACAAACGGGTATTTTTCAACCTCAATCAATTCAATACCAACCACAAACAATCCCAAACAACAATTTGCTGTCAACCAATTTTCACAACAATTTCAACCAATATATATATCGTCCATGGTTTGTGGACGAGGGGGCGTATATATATATATATATATATATATATAAATATTTATATATAGCAATTCACTTTTATTTCCACACATATATATATATATAAAGAAATTGAAGAGTGAGAATTTCTCACCAATAGCTATCCAATAACTCGACTCTTCCTTTATGGAAATCTTCGCCTATTTCGTCTTCTTGTCGCTTTCGTTTCCCGTATTCTCTACATAGATAAAAATTGAATTTTTTTTACTATGTTATTCTATATATAAAGATCATATTTTAAAAACAAAGATTATATTTTTAATATCCTATGATGTAAAAATTATATTTTTATTGCTTTAAAAATATAAGAATTATATCTTACTCCTACTTAACAAAAATTTCGTCTTTTCTCTTTTTTAAAAATATGATCTTTATTTTTGCAAGTTCAAATCTTTTTCTTTTAAAAGATTAAACCTTTTTCTTTTTCAAAGTTTAAACCCCTTTTTTTTTCAAACCTTAAAATAAACTCAGTTTTTACTTTCTTTTTAAATCAGTTTTTATAACTTAAAAAAAATCAGTTTTCTATATTCTTAAAAAAAACAGTTTTTAAATTCTAAAACAAATCAGTTTTTAATTCTTTAAATCAGTTTTAAAAATTCTTTTCAAAAATTCTGTTTTTATATTCTAAAAAAAAAATTCTGTTTTTAAATCTTTTCAAAAATTCTGTTTTTACATTCTTAAAAAAAAAAATCTGTTTTTAAATCTTTTTTAAAAATCCAGTTTTTATTTTCTTTAAAAATTCTGTTTTTAAATCTTTTTTAAAAATCCAGTTTTAAAATTCTTAAAAAAATTCAGTTTTAAATTTCTTTTCAAATCAGTTTTATAACTAAAAAAAAAATCAGTTTTTAGTTTTTAAATCGGTTTTATAAATCAGTTTTATAAAACAAAAATAAAAATAAAAATAAAAAAACTAAATTCTCACCGATCTTGCATAGGGGAGGAGGGAAGACGAGGTCGTCGGCGGCTCGTGGTGGTGGCGTTCGGAGGTGTCGCGGCAGGGTTCGAGGCTTCGACGAGGGGGCTGCTTCGATTTGCGAGGGCGAGGGTTGCGTTCGGAGGTGTCGGCGATGTCTGGAGGGAGGAGGTCTGGCGGTGGGGGCTTCGGCGGGGTCTTCGTCGGCGGGTTGTCTGGAGGGTAAGGCGGCGGCGATTTAGAATTAGGTTTTTTTTTTGTTTCTGATAAATGAATCGGGGGGGGGCAATGAAGAAGAAAAGGAGGGAGAATATTTTTTTTTATTATTATTATTATTTAATTATTTAATTTTGCACAAGGGTTGACTTTTATATACGACCTCGAAACGAGGCCCACCGCCTGTCGTCCATAGCGTTTTACCCCCATTCCGAACACAATGGGATATGTATCGTAAGCTGGTTTGATCGTTATAATCAATTTCCGTTGAATTTACATTTAAATCCTTATATTGAATTTTAAACGTACATTTCAAATTACCGGGGTCACATACTAACTAGAAAAATTCTAGAAAAATATTTTCTAGTTTCGTATTGACGATACGGTCCTATCAAAACTAGTTTCGTCGAATTCTGAGACCGTTTGAAAAATGGCCAATTTCTTGTCGATTAAATTCAATAGAAACTGGTCAAACGCGTTTTCTTTTGCCACGCTCACATATCGATTCGAAAAATTATGAAATTTGAAACCTAGCAATAGTTTGACATCCCGGACCCGACAAAAGTGGTTTCGTCGAATTCCGAGGCCGTTTGCAAAATATCAATTTTCCACCCTGCATAGTCGGTCAAAGTTCGAATTCAAATTTTCAAACTGACTTACTATTTCTAATTCACTAATTTATTGAAATATTCTATTTCAATGGTTCAAATTGCTTTGAAATAATCAATTTAAAAATTTTTAATTGGCTCGTATTTTCCGGGTTATTACAGGACTATAGAGAAATTAATAAGCTTACTAAGAAGAATAGGCACCCACTGCCGAGGATTGATGATCTCTTCGATCAGTTAGTTGGTGCCTCAGTGTTTTCGCAGTTGGACTTAGCCACTGGTTTCCATCAGTTGAGAGTGGCTGAGGATAGCATAGACAAGACTGCCTTTAGGACTATGGACGGTTTCTGTGAGTGGCTTGTGATGCCCTTCGGTTTGATAAACGCCCCCGCATACTTTGTTGACTTGATGAGTAGGAAGTTTAGAGAGTACCTTAATAAATTCGTGGTGGTATTGGTGGATGACATCTTGATCTTTTCTAAGAATGAGGAAGAGCATGCCCTACATCTTAGGGAAGTGTTGGAGATCCTTTGAGCGCATAACCTTAAAGCTAAATTTTCTAAATGTCACTTTTGGAGGAAGGAAGTGCGATTCTTAGGGCACGTGGTTTCCAAAGAAGGGATAGCTGTGGATCCCGCGAAGGTGGTGGCCATACAAGATTGGAAGGTCCCTAAAAATGCTACCGAGGTGAGGAGTTTCTTGGGGTTTGTTGGCTACTATAGGAAGTTTATCAAGGACTTCGCAAAGATATCAGCCCCATTGACACGCTTGACGAAGAAGAACCTAGTTTTCACGTGGGACGTAGAATGTGATGATGCGTTCCAACGTTTAAAAAGAGATTTGACCACAGCCCCAGTCTTAGTGTTGCCAGATGGGAGTAATCCATTTACCATTTATACCGATGCTTGTAGGACAGGACTAGGCGCAGTCTTAATGCAAGAGGGGAGGGTAATAGCCTATGGAGGAAGGCAGTTGAGAGTACATGAGAAAAATTACCCTACACATGACCTAGAGTTGGCCTCTATTGTTTTTGCGCTTAAGTCTTGGCGCCATTATCTTCTTGGCAAGAAATTCGATTTTTTTACAGACCACAAATCGCTAAAATACTTGTACTCTCAGAATGACTTGAACTTAAGGTAGCAAAGGTGGATGGAATTCTTAGCGTCTTACGATTTCGAGATAGCATATGCCCCTGGCAAGGGTAACGTGGTGGCAGACGCCTTAAGTAGGAAAAGGTTGTCCTTGAGTCCGTTGTTTGTTGAGCGGCGAAGCTTAGAGTTTATCTCTAAGTTTGACTTTAGACCTTCCATTGACTTTGTACCCAGTTTACTAGCATCCTTAGAGGTCAGACCTACGCTTTTGGGAAGGATTGGTGAGGCACAGCAAGATGACCCACAGTTGGTTGAGTTAGTAGAGAAGCTCATAAGGGGGTAGTCATCGAGCCATCTTAGAAGGTATACCCTAGATGATAAGGGTTGGTTACGTAGGGACGGTAGACTTTGTGTACCACGAGAGACGAGAACTTGAGGAAGACCATTCTTGATGATGCACATCGTTCGAAGATGACCATTCATCCCGGCAGGGACAAGATGTACATGGACATGAGACGAGTTTACTTTTGGGCCGGTATGAAGAGAGATGTGTCCAAGTTTGTCACTAGATGCTCGGTGTGCCAATAAGTAAAAGCAGAGCAAAAGAAGCCCGGTGGGTTGCTGCACCCATAGGAGGTCCCACAATGGAAGTGGGAGAGTGTCTCGATGGACTTTGTTGATGGGTTACCAAGATCGAGGAAGGGTAATATGGGGATTCGGGCCGTGGTAGACAGACTTACTAAGAGCGCCCATTTCATTCCCGTGAAGAGTAAGAGGGCTGCTCCATGGTTAGCCTCCGTATACATTCGAGAGATAGTTCATTTGCACGGTGTTCCTTCTAGCATAGTGAGCGATCGCGATCCTATCTTTACTAGCGAATTTTGGAAGAGCTTGCTTAGAGAGGTGGAAATAGAGCGTGATGCGACGATTCGACGAGCTCCTACATGCATTCTTGGGTCGAAGATTAAGAAGTTGAGGAATTGAGAGGTCAAGCTAGTCAAAGTGCAATGGGGAGATGATGAGAGCGACGCTACTTGGGTGACGGAAGAGAAGATGCGTTCATTGTACCCTTTTCTTTTCGAGGGTATGTCTTTTAATTTCTCCTTTATCGCTTAGCTTGTACTTGTTCTATCTTTAGTATGTCCTCTCAGTAGTATCTTTGACCTTTAGATAGGGTAGTCCTATGGTTGAAACATGTGTTTGAGACATGTTATGTAAGGCGGATGCATGTGGATGCAAGTGTTTGCTAGTGGTTGCTCGTGGATGCTTATACAAACACTTTAGGTACTAGATCGGCTCAGTCACTTTCATATTGCATATTGCATATAAATGGATGTATTTAGTAAAATGAATGTACATTGAATGTGTGTATCATATGGATGTTGCATTTAAATGAATGGTTGTGCACACATGTAGTAATGATATGTATAGGGTTCTTTGCATATATGATGGATACATGGCACTATCATTATTTCCATTAAGGAGGTCGACTGAATCAGTGGACCGCCTAATTTTGCATTAGTATACGGACATATACACACACTATGCATATGTACATGAAAAGCATTAGAAATCTTTTAAGGACCATGGTTGCTAGTGGTTGATGGTTGAGTAGATGGATGATTGGATGGTAGGATACGTTCTTCTTGACTAAGAGATTTCGAGGACGAAATCCTTTAAGTAGGGGAGAATGTAACACCCCGTATTTTCTAAGAATATTAAAATAACAAATTAAAGAATAATTTATTTGAAAAAGAGGAATGAGAAAATAATGATGTTTAGCATTGTTCTAAGGTTTGTAGGCAAAATACTTTGTAGCTCATTTGGTTAGAACATGTGACTTGCATATAAAAGGTAAAGAGTTCGATCCCCGCCAGCGTCATATTTTTGTTTTAGGGGAATAGCTAAAAAGTGGCTTAGTGTGAACGCAGTTCGAAAAGTGGTTTAGTGTGAAAATGGTTAATTACGAAGAAGTTATTAAGCCATAAAGTTTGTATGCATATGAGAGAAATATATATATATATATTAAATAAATAAATATTCAAAAAAGGTTCAAAACAGCGAATCGGGAGGGGGAATACCCGCTGGGTCGACTAGAGGTCAATCCAGGGTGTTTGGCTGCCAACCCGTGGCCCGATTCGCCCTAAGGGCTGATATGGCATCTGAGTGGTCCAGATCAGTTCTAGGGTTAATCCTAAGGCCGAAATAACTTCCTACACCTATATATACCCTAAGACCGAACCCTAATTCATAAATATTATCTATGACACCATTATGCTGTCAAATTCTCTCTTAAACCCTAGCCGCCGCCTCTAAATCAAATCTCAAGTGTTCAACTTCAACTCAAATTAAAGATTAGAGCTTCTACAACAATTCAAGAAGATAACTCAGCAACACCCCAACATTTCTACACCAATTTCAGTGCATAATTCTATTCTTTAACCACGAAAGGTGAGTACGGTGATTTTCACAATATAATGGGATTAAAAGTAACATGATGAAGTTGTAAAGAGGTTTCATATGTATGTATGTTATTTATATCTCATCCTATTCTTCAACTTTTTGATTCATGTCATCATATGCCTATATTTCTATGTAAAGTTCATACCTTTATCAGTTTATTCATGTTGAATCTGTCATTATGCCTCTATGCCCGTTTACATGCCCCTTTATTTCATAATGTTGTGTTAATTGCAATTTTCTGTGATTTGATTCTCTCTTCTTATCCCTACTCCTTTTATTTTTGGATCTAGGCTACCTTCGAGCCTATGTTAAAAATACGCGCGAATGCAAATACGTGGGAACAATGGGAATATGTGAAATACAGAAAATTGGATATTATTGGATATTTTGGATAATTGGATAATATATGAAATTGGCATATTTGGGTATGAATTACATGGAATTGATGAATTTGCCTATAATTGTAAATTTGTAATTGAGGCTAATTAATATGTAATTAGTGACAATTTGGAATAGGCAACATCGTAAACATGATTATATGTTTAATTGGATATACAAGACATGAAAATTGGGTATGGGTGAAATACGATTATTAATAAACATTTGACACGAAGTTAGGAGCAATTGTGGCGTAAGACCGCCCGGCAAATCCAGCTGCCACAATTGGACGCCTAATGTGAGAGGTCAAAGGAATGAATTGTAGGCGCAACGGTTAATGACACCAGGTTAGACCCGGTTTATGGCGTAAGACCACCCGGAACCTTCCGGCATATCCAGCGGCCACAAAGCGTTCGGTCTAATGTGGGAGGTCATGCACCGTTCGTCATAAGGAATGAATTAAGGAATACTAATCATAATAAGACATGGGTATGGTTAGAGGGTTAAGTGGGGTGACATGTAAATTATGACATGTAAATATGGACTTAACCGGTATAAGATAAGACATGTAAATTATGACATGTAAGTATGGACTTAACCATAGCATGTGTAAGACATGGACATTTAAATTAAAATGGTTAAGTGGGAGAAAAACCTAGTGGGGACCAAGCATAGGTGGGAGGCTTGTGTCGGATGGGGACCCGTTTCAACCAATAACCTGTTTGAGTATCTAATGGGGCCCGGTACTAGGCCGGGGTTGGGGCACGCTTACTGGACTTGAATGTAAGAGGTCAAAACATGAATAGCGGTGGCAACGCGAGTCCAATAGGTTTATGTGCATGCATGGGTCCGGGCTGGTAGGTAAGACATTGTTGCGTCGTGTAGGTATGGCCGTGCATTTTATTTTGGTATCTGGGTTGCCACTTTGGGGAGTGATACACCCCACTGTGGGGCCAACACGGGTGTCTACGGGGTTTAGGGAGCCGATCGAATGGGTAGTGTAAGGGTACCTTAGTAGTGGTAGGAGCAAGCCGGCACCTACGATAGCAGCTAGGTACAAGTAACTACCAAGTTTGTCATGTGGGTACAGTTAGTGGGAAGGGATCAACCTTTAGTAAATAGAGACTAGTAGATGTGCAGTGTAATTAAGTAATGTGGTGTGACTTAGCAAAAGTGCGGTGTAACGAAATACATGTTGGTTGAGTTGGATAGTCCTTTGGGTGCTAGTATGATGTTGACTTCGGTCTTCGGGGTTAGTACTTGGAGGGTTGTTCGCTTAGCCAAGGTGTAGGATTGTCTTAGTACTTAGGAACGGAATCATCTTGTCCATCCTTTTTATCTACCTTATATATGTTACAGCCATATCATGGTGCCTATTTATGTCTTGATCATTTACCTTACCTATTATTTGTTAAAATTACTGGACTCGCCAGACTTTATGTCTGACCTGTTTTGTTTCCACCTTTTTTCTTTACTTTCTCCCCCTCCCCCCCCCCCCCTCAGGTTTGCAAGGAGGGAATACTACAGCTTAGTGCTGATTTCTTTCATTTGCTTGAAAAGAGTATATATATCGCTTTGGACTCTCTCATCTTTATGGCTTTGCTTATGCTCAGTGGGGATTTATGCATTTATGTTATTTAAGTATTTGCTTCTTTATGTATTTTGAAGTTTTTGGAAAAGGAAATTAATCCTGTTGTAATGGTTTTTGGAGACTACTTATGTAAGCTTGTTTTGATGTTATGATGCTATGAAATAAGTTCTATCTTCTGCTGTGTTTTATTTATTTATTCTTGTAATTTATCTGTTCTATACTACTATAACGCTTCATGGCATTAATGCATTCCCTTTGTGAAGTGACATTTATGGCCATGGGTGTTACACATTTCCTTTCGCTTTCAACAGTCTGATCCCATACATCGACTAAAGTGGAGGGATAGTTCTTGATCCAGGAAATGTCTCAGATTCGAATGACCTGAGCAAAAAAGTCCATTAATAATTCATCAAACCCTTCTATCTCTTGTTCAACCATGGCAAGTTTAGCGGTAGCATTCGAGGCGGACTCGAGGGCTTCATTAGCATGTCCTTTAGCGAGAGCCTCTTTCTCCTTTACATGAGCAAGTTTGTCCTTCAAGCCCGCCATTTCCTTCTCCAAACAGCCCTTTCCACGGCAAAGCGGTCCTGTAATGTTTTCAACTCAGTATTAACCGACTTAAGATTTTCTATCTCCTTTCTCATAGTTGTACGCTCTTGGCTGTTCGAATCAAGCTCAAATTGGAAAGTTTCTTTGCACCGTCCGATTGCATCTTATAGTTTTTGGCATACCTCTGAGCTAAGGCAAGAAGAGCTTGAGTATCTTCAAGTTGTTTCTCAGCCTTATCCCTGGCCTTAGTATCATGTTCAGCCTTTTCTTTAACTTTCGCCATGTCTATTTCCAAATGGTGGATAACCTCTGAGAGCTTCTTGGCATGCTTCTTCATTGCACTATATTGAGTAGCCACATCGCCCACCTGATTTACGACTTAGTTTCCCATTCATCGGAAACTGGCTCGAGATCCAAAACGAAGAGCATCCTGCCAAAATAGATATCGGGGAACTTCTTCCATAGACGCTCCAGCTTTGCCTGATTTTCAGGAGTAAGGGTCACCTCCTGTGCAGTGGTAATATCAATGTTGCGCTGTCCTGATGGGACGAGAGCTTTCTCTCCCTTTTCCAAACCTTTGCTCAAGCCTTTATGCTTGTCCTTGGATTCATGAAGCTTCTTGGAGGACTTGTCCTGAGGAGCGATAACCTTCGGGGGAATCGGAGCTTTGGGAAGTTGTTTACCTCCTGCTTGTGGCACTTGACGACTATGGAGCTTTTCGGGATCTTGCCTTGAAGGAAAGTGTAACACCCCACCTCCGCTAGGGTCATTCACAAAGGGAATGCACTAGTTTTGGTGGAGTATTATCTAGGTAAACATGCACAGAGACATCACAAGGAAGAACATAAATAAAGCAGCGGTAGAAATTAAAAACCAAATTTTTATTATTTCCAAGAAAAGAGTCAAAAGCTCATAGATCCAAGATACAAATTATTCCATTACATCAAGTTCATAGTAAAGAAGCATAAACTTTAAAACAAAAATAAATTATTCCCCATAAATAGCAGAAGCAGCCATAGCATAGCCCAAGACCAAACCGTACATGAGCTGTCAGAAAGCAAGTTGAATCCAAGCTAAGAGCTAGTGTTTCCTCCGTGAGAACCTGCGGGGGAAGAAATGAAAGAAAAAGAGGCGAAAGAAAAAGGGTCAGTCATAAAGACTGGTAAGCCCTAGTGACTTTCAGTACGAAAACTAGTTAAGGTAACATGATATGTGAAAACTGGAATTAAACATAAGGGTGATAACAGAACTGGTAGGATAATCAAGATAACAAGATAAGTCAAGTCTAGCATCGCATGTTCAAGGTTCGATGCACCATCTGTACTAGTGTTCTAACCCATGTCAAGTATTAATCATGAAATGATCCCTTAGTCCAGTGTTATGAAGTGACCCATTACGGGGTCCTACGGTACGATCTATTAATCGACCGGCTCCCTACAAGTCCTAGCTCGTCATGTTTCTGTGTCATACGGCCCTATCCAGAAATGTAGTTACCTGTGCTAGGTCCAGCATAGGGTGTATCAAGTCCTATGGTGCCAACCACCGACACGAATCAAGCACGCACAGTGTAAATCTACGGGTGCCCAATGCCTGCTTTTTCAACTCCGGACTACGTGCACGACCATAGCCCGCCTGAACCTACAATGGCGCACCTACTCAGTCGTCGTTCTAGTCGCTTACAATCAGCCCAGTAATCGTGGCCCCACCCTGCCTAGTCCCAGGTTATCGTGATACATCTAAGTGGGTTACTGCTGAAAAGGACCGCGTAACTAGGGTTTCAAATGGGTTAAGTGTTGTCATTCAAATTCGTGACTTAACCCTATCCAGATCATGTATCAGGTTGGTTAAGTGTGTTCAAGCCAGTTCATGACTTAACCCTATCAAGTCATAGTGTCAAGTTGGTTAAGTATATTCAAGTGGTTCATGACTTAACCCTATCAATTCATCTTGTCAAGTTGGTTAAGTATATTCAAGTGGTTCATGACTTAACCCTATCATGTGGCATTAATTCATTAGTGCACGCCAACCTCTCACATTAGACTAACTGTTGTGGTTACTGGATTTGCCGGGCGGTTCCGGGCAGATTTACACCACAACATAGTCTAACCTCGGGTTTTTACGTGTGATATGACCAACTACCCACATTGGATCGTATTGTTTGCAGCCACTGGATTTGCCGGGCGGTTCCGGGCAGATTTACACTGCAAACTCAACCCAACCTCGAGTTGGCCATTTTCAAGTTTATCTGACTGTCATGCCCACGTTCCAGTTTCCATGTTTAGACTCACGTCGAGTTTTCAAGTCATGTTTTATGTCAAATCGTGTCAAGTTCATGTCCATATTTAGGTTCAAGTCACAATAATGTTCATGTTCAAGTTTAAAGCTAATTCATATTTTAGCTAATCTACCCAAATCGTATTCCCGTCGCACGAAGGTTCGAGTCGATACAAATAAATCTAATTAGGGAGTGACATAAAAAGAAATGGGTATAAGGTGGCAAGAGTGATTACTTGCATAGCATGATATGACTTGAAATAAAACATTACTGGCATATGAAATATTGGCCTCAAACATAAAGATTCCAAATCTAGCAAGATAAGGTACTAGTCAAAATAACAGTTGTCACAAGGTGATAGTATAGTCATGGTAACGACTGTCATAAGGTGATAATATAATCATAGTAACGATTGTCATAAGATGATAGTATAGTCACGGTACGACTGTCATAAGGTGATAATCATAAACATGTGGCTAATAACAGGTTCAACATGATAATAAGAGGGGTTTCTCTTTTTGATTTACAACATGAATAGGCCCCAAATCGATGTCATAGTAATATTCAAGAGTCAAGATCCAAGATGAACAAGAATGAATGTAAACAGTCATCATACAGAGGTCCAATTTCAATTTTACATCATATTCATAATACATTTACAGTTTAAATCTGAAAATTACTGGGGCTTACAGATCGTGGTTCGAGAATTAGAAAAAGAGAGTCGATGTTGAATATGCTTAGTCAAGTCCTAATAGAAGTCCCCAAATCAGCAATTCCTTTAACGCAGTCTCAACGTAGTAGAAGCAGTCCCTCTCTCAAACTTTTCAACCAGAATCAGAGCAGCATAAGGTCAGAAAGAAATTTGGTGTAGAGAGATTGGTGTTAGGGCTGTATTTATAGGGTCAGGTCAACGAATGTGGATAGAAATGAGGCCAAATACATCAGACTGAATCCAGCTTCAAAAATGGACTCGGGCACCAGGTCGACCCCTAGGTCGACACTATGGTCGACCTGGCCCTGGGTAGGTCGACTACATAGTCGACCCCCAGGTCGACCTGGTCCTGGGCGGGATTTTTCCCGCCCAGTCCATTTGGAGGTTTGAAATTCGAATTTTGAATTTGAATTGAGTCTGTTTTGAATTTGAAAATTACTGAAAACTTCGAATGGTCATAACTTGGTCATACGGACTCAGATTTTCGAAAACTCGGACTCGTTTCCAAGCAGAATTTCGAGACGAACGCAATGGTGTAACCCGTTTCCCTTGATTCTTATTTTAAAAATTAATTCTCCCTTGATTTATGGTTATTACACGTTATAAAAACACAGGTTGTTACATTCTCCCCTCCTTAAAGGATTTCGTCCCCGAAATCTCTAAGTTAGGGAGGATGTGTCCTACCATCCAATCAACCATCTACTCAAAGCATCATCCACATGTAACCATTGTCCTTAAAAGACTTTTAGTGCTGTATGAACATATGCAGAAAGTGTGTGTATGTGAACTTTATCTAATGCAAAAGATCAGGCGGTTACTGATTCAGTAAACCTCCTTAATGCAAAATATGTTAGTGTCATGAATCCAACATGTATGCAAATTCCTAGCATAGTTTACAATCTCTACATGAGTGCACAGTCATTCATCCATATGCAACATCCAAGTGATAGCATAACAAGTTCCATCCATGTACAAGTATAAGCACCCATGCATATGCAACATGAAAATGTGACTGAGTCGATCTAGTGCCTAATGTGTGTCATGCATCCACTAGCAACCACTTGCAACCACTTGCAACCATCTGCAAACATCAACCAAAACATGTTTCAATCACATGTTTACATCCATATGGTTCTACCTAAGGTTCTCAAGATAAGATCGAGAAGATAACAAGACAAACATAGATAGTAGAAGCATGATACGAAAAGGTTTTTAGGGCAAAAGAGATCGAGAATGTACCCTCAAAAAGAAATGGGTAAAGCGCGCGTATCTTCTCTTCGGTTTTCCAAGTTGTGTCTTCTTGGGTTTCACTCCACTGCACTTTAACTAGCTTGACTTCTCGATTCCTTAGCTTCTTAATCTCCGTTCCTAAGATACAAATCGGAACTCGCCTCAATGTTGCTTCTTTCTCCACTTCCACGTCTTCAAGGATGCTTGGCTCAACCACTTCGGCTGACTCATGCAAACACTTCCGGAGATGCAAGACATGAAAGACATTGTGTACTCCAGACAACTTCTTGGGTAAGTCCACCTTGTAGGCCATCCGTCCAATCCTCTCAATGATGGGGAACGGTCCTACAAATCTTGGTGCTAGCTTTCCAACTTCTCCAAAATGAACTACATTGCGTAACGGAGAAACCTTTATAAAGACCATATCTCCGACTTCGAACTCTAAGTCTGTCCTTCTCTGGTCCGCATAAGATTTCTGTCTATCTTGGGCCGTTTTCATCCGTCTTCGTATTAACTCAATCTTCTCAGAAGTGTCCCTTATCATATCGGGCCCAAGTATAAGTCTGTCTGTCGTCTCCCACCAACAAGTTGGCGACTTGCACGGTCTTCCATATAGGGCTTCGAACGGTGCCATTCCGATGCTAGCTTGGTAACTGTTATTATATGCAAACTCCACAAGAGGAAGATGGTCTTCCCAAGTACCACAAAAGTCAAGAATGCATAGCCTCAGGAGATCTTCTAGTACCCTATTTACCCTTTCGGTTTGTCCATCCGTCTGTGGGTGATAGGCCGTGCTTAAGTTCTGTTGTGTTCCCATTGCTTCTTGTAGACTATTCCAAAACTGGCTAGTGAAAATGGGTCACGATCACTAACTATACTAGAAGGAACTCCATGCAATCGTACTATCTCTCGAAGGTAAATAGACGCTAGCCCTGATGCGGTCCTCTTGCTCTTCACCGGAATGAAGTGAGCGCTTTTCGTGAGTCTATCAACTATGACCCATATGCTAGTATTTACCTTCCTAGACCTAGGCAGTCCATCCACGAAATCCATCGAGATACTCTCCCATTTCCATTGCGGAACCTCCAAAGGATGTAATAGCCTACCGGGCTTCTTCGACTCGGCCTTTACTTGTTGGCACACCATGCACTTCGAAACGAACTCTGCCACGTCCTTTTTCATTCCATCCCAAAAGAAAATGCGTTTCATATCCCTGTACATCTTATCCCCTCCGGGATGTATAGTCATCTTCGAGTGGTGCGCTTCTTCGAGAACTCTCCTTACTAAGTCTCCCACTTGTGGGACACATAACCTTCCATCGCGCCTTAGCCATCCCATGTCATCTATGGCATACCTACTGAGGCGACTTGACGTCTCACCTCTAATCAGCTAGTCCATGATTTCAACTAACTGTGGGTCTTCCTTCTGTGAAGTCCCTACTTGATCTAGAAGTGTAGGTCTTAACTCAAGAGACGCAAACGTAGCAGTCAATGACTCAACAGCAGGTGTAAATTCAAAGGTTGCTATAAACTCAAGGCTTTTCATTTCAACAAACAAGGGGCTCAAAGTCAACCTTTTTCTACTTAGCGCATCCGCCACCACATTACCCTTGCCAGGGGTATAAGCTATATCGAAGTCATATGATGCCAAGAACTCCATCCACCGTTGTTGTCTCAGATTCAAGTCTTTCTGTGAGAAGAGGTACTTAAGCGATTTGTGGTCGGTATACAGCTCGAACCTCTCACCTAGAAGATAATGGAGCCAAGTTTTAAGTGCAAAAACAATCGCGGCCAATTTCAAGTCATGCGTGGGATAGTTTTTCTCATGAACTTTAAGTTGTCTGCCCCCGTAGCATATTACTCTCCCTTCCTGCATTAGGACAGCGCCTAATCCCGTGCCACACGCATCTGTGTACATAGTAAACATCTTACCTCCATCGGGTATTGCTAAAACTGGAGCTGTTGTGAGGGCTCTCTTAAGTCTCTGAAAAACAGCGTCACATTCTATGTCCCATGCAAAAGGTAGGTTCTTCTTTGTTAATTTAGTAAGAGGGGCTGAAATCTTAGCGAAGTCCTTAATGAACTTCCTGTAGTAGCCCGCCAAACCGAGAAAGCTCCTCACCTCCGTTGCATTCTTAGGAATTTTCCAGTCCTGTACCGCAACTACCTTTGCGGGGTCCACGGCTATGCCTTTCTTAGAAACTACATGCCCAAGGAACCGAACTTCCTTCCTCCAAAAATGGCATTTTGAGAACTTAGCCTTTAACTGGTGTGTTCTAAGCGTTTCCATGACTTCCTTGAGATGTCTAGCATGCTCTTCTTCATCTTTTGAGAAGATCAAAATATCATCCACGAAAACTACTACAAACTTGTTAAGGAATTCCCGAAACACCCTGCTCATCAAATCTACAAAGTGTACGGGTGCATTCGTTAACCCAAATGGCATAACGAGCCATTCGAAGAACCCATCCAGAGTCCTAAACGTAGTTTTGTCAATGCTATCCTCAGCCACTCTGAGCTGATGGAATCCTGTGGCTAGATCGAGTTGAGAGAAAATAGATGTTCCCACAAGCTGGTCAAACAGATCGTCGATTCTTGGTAGTGGGTGCCTATTCTTCTTTGTCAGCTTGTTTAACTCACGATAATCTATGCACATACGAAGCGATCCATCAGCCTTAGTAGCGAATACTACCGGAGCACCCCATTCAGAAATGCTTCGTCTTATGAAATTTTTCTCAAGCAACTCATTGATTTGTTTACTGAGCTCTCTTCTTTCTCGTGGGGCCATGTGCCTAACAGGCAATGAAACTGGCTTGGCATTACCAACAAGATAAATTCGGAACTTTATCTCGCATTTAGGAGGTAATCCCCTCACTTCATCAAAGACATCTGGATATTCTCGGACCACTCTTACAGATTGCAAATTATCGTCGGACGAGTCAAGGGATTCAAGATAACATAACATGACCGGACCCTTAGGGTTACAAGAAATTTCAAGGGTATTACCAAGGCGAGTCATGAGCCTCACTACCCTTCGTTCACAATCAAGAATGGCTCCATAATCGGACAGCCAGTCCATACCTAGGATCAAACCGTATCCCATAAATCCGAGAACATAAGCATTACACGTGAATTCTACGCTTAAGATAGAGATCCTCAAATCCACACACATCATAGATAAATGGGCGGAGCCCCCAATTGGATTTGAAACTATAACGGGATCCTCAACCAAACTAGTACTTAGGTGCAGATTTTCAACAATATCAGAAGAAATAAAAGTATGCGATGCGCCAGAGTCAAATAAAGTTCGAACAGGAAAGTCAGAAATGTAAACAAGGCTTTCTACGGAAATATTACTACCTCGGTCAGGAGCTGGAGCGGTGTTGAGAGCATGCAACTGCCCTCCAGAAGGTCCTGCTCGCTGAGTCTGCCCTTGCCCTTGCCCTTGCTTCTTGGGGCAATCCTTGCTGATGTGTCCAGTATCTCCACAATGAAAGCATTCACCCAACTTCCTCTTCTTCCTTCTACAGTCTTTAGCTAGATGTCCAGTAATACCACAGAAGTTGCACTTCCTCGTCTCACATGATTTGTTGTTGCTATTGTTATTCTTATTATTCTTGTCGTTTCCCTTCTTGAAGTCAGCCTTCTTATTCTGAGTCTCATTAGGCTTAACCTCCTTCTTGCTATTCTTATCTTCCTCATGGAGTAGAGCCATATCCACCAAGCTTTCAAAGGTCGCCCCCATGGGTATATGAGTTAGGGCCAAGCTGTGTAGTGGCTCGTTCAATCCTCGAGCAAAGCGTACAGCCTTTTTCTGGGCTGTGTTGACCAAATCCAAACCGAACCGAGCAAGCTGATTGAACTTATTCACGTACTCCCTCACAGACATATCCCCTTGCTTGAGTGCTAGGAACCTCTCCATCTGAAGGTTCTCCACTGCCGACGATAGGAATTTGAGCCCAAACCTTTCTCTAAAGTCTGCCCAAGTCTCAACTGGCCTGGTAGCGTTGATGACTTCCCACCAAAATGCAGCTTCCTCTTTCAACAACCATGCTGCCAATTGAACTTTCCTATGGTCCTCCATATCAAAGATAATGAACAAGTCTTCTGTTTCCTTTAGCCAGTTTTGTGCCTCAACAAAGGTTTCAGTCCCAACGAAGTTCTTGTCGCCCATCGCTTTAAAGTATTTTCATATTTTGGCAAAGGCGGTACCAGGAGGAGGAGGAACCGCAACCACTGGGAGAGGAGGAGGAGGGATGTCTGTCGTGCCCGCGTCATTGGCCCTGCCTTCTAAGTACCTTCGGAACCACCCAGGCACGGGTATTCCCTCAGGAAGGTCAAGATCGGCCATGCTGAAAAACGAAAAGAAAAGGATTCATGCGAGGAAACAAAGGAAAGTGCTAATGGCTTTTGGGGAATAGCCTTTTTAAACATAAAACTTTTCTTGAAAAATGCTTCTTTATAAATGGTTTTGAAAATAGTTTCGGAAGGTTTTTAAAACTTTTTCCCAGCCTGGTAACCTTCTGCTCTGATACCAAATTGTAACACCCCACCTCCGCTAGGGTCACTCACAAAGGGAATGCACTACTTTTGGTGGAGTATTATCTAGGTAAACATGCACAGAGACATCACAAGGCAGAAAATAAATAAAGCAGCGGTAGAAATTAAAAACTAACTTTTTATTATTTCCAAGAAAAGAGTCAAAAGCTCATAGATCCAGGATACAAATTATTCCATTACATCAAGTTCATAGTAAAGAAGCATAAACTTTAAAACAAAAGTAAATTATTCCCCATAAATAGCAGAAGCAGCCATAGCATAGCCCAAGACCAAACCGTACATGAGCTGTCAGAAAGCAAGTTGAATCCAAGCTAAGAGCTAGTGTTTCCTCCCTGAGAACCTGGGGGGGGAAGAAACAAAAGAAAAAGAGGCGAAAGAAAAAGGGTCAGTCATAAAGACTGGTAAGCCCTAATGACTTTCAGTATGAAAACTAGTAAAGGTAACATGATATGTGAAAAGTGGAATTAAACATAAGGTTGATAACAGAACTGGTAGGATAATCAAGATAACAAGATAAGTCAAGTCTAGCATCGCATGTTCAAGTTTCGCTGCACCATTTGTACTAGTGTTCTAACCCATGTCAAGTATTAATCATGAAATGATCCCTTAGTCCAGTGTCATGAAGTGACCCATTACGGGGTCCTACGGTACGATCTATTAATCGATCGGCTCCCTACAAGTCCTAGCTCGTCATGTTTCTGTGTCATACGGCCCTATCCAGAAATGTAGTTACCTGTGCTAGGTCCACCATAGGGTGTATCAAGTCCTTTGGTGCCAACCACCGACATGAATCAAGTACGCACAGTGTAAATCTACGGGTGCCCAATGCCTGCTTTTTCAACTCCGGACTACGTGCACGACCATAGCCCGCCTGAACCTACAATGGCACACCTACTCAGCCGTCGTTCTGGTCGCTTACAATCAGCCTAGTAATCGTGCCCCACCCTGCCTAGTCCTAGGGTATCGTGATACATCTAAGTGGGTTACTGCTGAAAAGGACCGCGAAACTAGGGTTTCTAATGGGTTAAGTGTTGTCATTCAAATTCGTGACTTAACCCTGTCCAGATCATGTATCAAGTTGGTTAAGTGTGTTCAAGCCAGTTCATGACTTAAACCTATCAAGTCATCATGTCAAGTTGGTTAAGTATATTCAGGTGGTTCATGACTTAACCCTATCAAGTCATCGTGTCAAGTTGGTTAAGTATATTCAAGTGGTTCATGACTTAACCCTATCATGTGGCATTAATTCATTAGTGCACGCCAACCTCTCACATTAGACTAACTTTTGTGGTTACTGGATTTGTCGGGCGGTTCCGGGCATATTTACACCACAACATAGTCTAACCTCGGGTTTTTACGTGCGATATGACCAACTACCCACATTGGATCCTATTGTTTGCAGCCACTGGATTTGCCGGGCGGTTCCGGGGAGATTTACCCTACAAACTCAACCCAACCTCGAGTTGGCCATTTTCAAGTTTATCTGACTGTCATGCCCACGTTCCAGTTTTCATGTTTAGATTCACGTCGAGTTTTCAAGTCATGTTTTATGCCAAATCGTGTCAAGTTCATGTCCATATTCAGGTTCAAGTCATAATAATGTTTATGTTCAAGTTTCAAGCTAATTCATATTTTACCTAATCTACCCAAATCATATTCCCGTCGTACGAAGGTTCGAACCGATACCAATAAATCTAATTAGGGAGTGACATAAAAAGAAATGGGTATAAGGTGGCAAGAGTGATTACTAGCATAGCATGATATGACTTGAAATAAAACATTACTGGCATATGAAATATTGGCCTCAAACATAAAGATTCCAAATCTAGCAAGATAAGGTATTAGTCAAAATAACAGTTGTCACAAGGTGATAGTATAGTCATGGTAACGACTGTCATAAGGTGATAATATAGTCATAGTAACGATTTTTATAAGATGATAGTACGACTGTCATAAGGTGATAATCATAAACATGTGGCTAATACAGGTTCAACATGATAATAAGAGGGGTTTCTCTTTCTGATTTACAACATGAATAGGCCCCAAATCGATGTCATAGTAATATTTAAGAGTCAAGATCCAAGATGAACAAGAATGAATGTAAACAGTCATCATACAGAGGTCCAATTTCAATTTTACATCATATTCATAATACATTTACAGTTTAAATCTGAAAATAACTGGGGCTTACAGTTCGTGGTTCGAGAATTAGAAAAAGAGAGTCGATGTTGAATATGCTTAGTCAAGTCCTAATAGAAGTCCTCAAATTAGCAATTCCTTTAACGCAGTCTCAACGTAGTAGAAGCAGTCCCTCTCTCAAACTTTTCAACCAGAATCAAAGCAGCATAAGGTCAGAAAGAAGTTTGGTGTAGAGAGACTGGTGTTAGGGGTTGTATTTATAGGGTCAGGTCAACGAATGTGGACAGAAATGAGGCCAAATACATCAGACTGAATCCAGCTTCAAAAATGGACTCGGGCACCAGGTCGACTCCCAGGTCGACACTATGGTCGACCTGGCCCTGGGTAGGTCGACTACATAGACGACCCCCAGGTCGACCTGGTCCTGGGCAGGATTTTTCCCGCCCAATCCATTTGGAGGTTTGAAATTCGAATTTTGAATTCGAATTGAGTCTGTTTTGAATTTGAAAATTTCTGAAAACTTCGAATGGTCATAACTTGGTCATACGGACTCCGATTTTCAAAAACTCGGACTCGTTTCCAAGCAGAATTTCGAGACAAATGCAATGACGTAACCTGTTTCCCTTGATTATTATTTTAGAAATTAATTCTCCCTTGATTTATGGTTATTACACGTTTTAAAAACACGGGTTGTAACAAAAATCGAGTGCGCGAAGAATGAGGCTAATAAGAATCATAGTGTTTCTTACTATCTCTTCATCGACTATCACTGCGATCATGCTCAGTTGCTGGATTGAATCTAGGCGTGCACTCACGAAGTTCATGATGAGAATAGGAGCGGCAACGAGGCATTTTTCCTGCAAAAGGGAACAAGAAAGTATAAGAACCATGAGTACATACAGTGTATGAATGTTGTGACATCTGGTGCATGTTATACATGTGTCCCGTGTGATCCCCCTAACGGACCAATGCCCAAAGCTAGGCTCGTCTGCGCAATATATTTCTTCTTGACAAGAGTAGGCTCTTCCTCAGAGATAGGAAAGAACGGGTCTATTCCAATATCCTCAGAAGTGTAGATAGTATCTGGTAATGGGAGTTTGGATAGATCACCATATATTTGTTCTTCTGTTAAAGAATCATGAGTCGAAGGTTCTATTGGTGGCGGTATTTTTGGAGATGATTCCCCTTTGGGGATGGAAGCACCCTTTGGCTTGTCAACTCGAGTTTCACCTCTAGTATATACGTTCATTTCTTCGTCATCCTGAATTACGATCGACGAAGGGCCTTTAGGAAGTTCAACAATGGTCGTAGTCTCCGTTATTACATGCCCCTTGATTATCCAAGCACTTGAGTAGGGGGCACATACTTGTAAGGCCTACCACCCTGGCCAAACCACCGTCTTATATCTAAGAGTTGGTGTTTATGGAGGTTCTCGTCGGTTATGCATTTCTTGATCTTTAGAAAATCAGACTTGCTCTGTATGAGGCGGGATAAACGATCTTCATATATTGTGCCTGCTTGCTTCTTAGGATTGGTAACTGTGAAAAGAAATTAAGTATTAGTACATTGATTCATGCAGTTAAAGCAGATACTGAACGATCTAAGACTTACTTAACTGTAGCCACCTCCTCGCACACCCAGCCTGATGCTTTATATAGAACCACTCAGATTTAGCATCACCTAGGTTGTTATGTCCATCGCTCAGAACTTTCCTAGTGGGGATTGACTCGAAGAAAACAAAGTTCGGGGTCCCTGTAGAACGATGTTTGAAATGGGAATAGAAGTTCAAATCCTTATAAACAAACTCGGTCTCCAGAATCCCTACGTATGCGATATACAAGGTATACACAGCAGCATAAGAATTAGGATGGAGTTGCATGGGGGCAATGCGCAGTCATCTTAGGAGATCGACAACGATCAGAGGAAAAGGAGGAATAGCACCTATCGAGCACATCACCTTGCTGATAGCCATATACCCTTCCGGAGCAGAATAGGGTATATCCTCTTTCTCCGGGGTCTTAGCGTCATCCCATAGGATCCTATGTTTTAAGAAAATTCTCTTTAGCTTTATATCATCCACTGCAAAAGCTATGGAATCGCTCAGTTTTCTTAATTCCTTAACATCCTCAAGTACATCGGGAGCACAGTCATCTCCAATCTCGTCTCCTTCTTCTTCCTCGAGTGACGTGCTCTCAGGGGATGTTGATTTCGCATCAAGATATGTCTCATAACCTGAACATCCCGAATTTTAGTTAATACTAATATTCACTAATTATAGAATAAATAATCTCAGATATGAGAATTGGGGAAACGGGTTGCGTCATTGCGTTTGTCTCGGAAAAATACGCGAAATAGAGTCCGAATTTTCGAGAATCGGAGTCCGTATGGCCCAGTTATGGCCTAATGAAGTTTTCAGAAAATTCAAAGTTCAAAACAGATTTAAAATTCAGGTTCAAATTTCGAAATTGGGGCCATTGGGCGCAGGCGGAAAAATTCCCGCCTAGCTAACCAAGTCGATAGCCCTGTCGACTGGGCAGTCGACTTGGCTAGGACCAAGTCGACAGCCCTGTCGACTTGTGTGTCGACAGGGGGTGCTCGGCCAGTTTGGCCTGGTGCACCATTTTAGGGTTTGGCTGTGTTTTGGGGCTGTTTTCTGGAAGCTTCCGAGATCTGATGGTCCTAATCTAATTTAGGGTTAATCTAATGGCCAAAAACACTTGCCTAATCTATAAATACACCCTAAGACTACCCTAATTCATACTAAAAATAGATTCAAGGGCCTCATGCCGTCAAATTAAAACTAGAAGGAGCCTCCACCAAAGTTGAGAGGAAGTTAGCATCTCAAATCAACTCTAATCAAGTTCTAATCCACTCTAGCAACTTAATCTTCCTCATTGGAGTGCTAATTAGTTATTTGTGAGTTCCTATGCCTTTAGCAAGCAATTGCTAAACTAATTAGGATAGGATATTATGAGGCTATGGTTGTAAATGTGGATCTATGCAAGTTGTGGTTGTCATATGCTATATGTGCATGATGATTAGTTTGCAAGTTTATGCTATTTGTTAGTTATGCAAGTTCATATGCAAGTTTGTCTCTTTTTATGATATGCACAACATATGCAAGTTTGCCTCTATGTATGACATATTATGCAAGTTCATATGTGGGTTTATATGCAAGTTCATATGCAAGTTTGTCTCTTTTTATGATATGCACAACATATGCAAGTTTGCCTCTATGTATGACATATTATGCAAGTTCATATGTGGGTTTATATGCAACTTCATATGCAAGTTTGTCTCTTTTTATGATATGCACAACATATGCATGTTTTCCTCTATGTATGACATATTATGCAAGTTCATATGTGGGTTTATATGCAAGTTCATATGCAAGTTTGTCTCTTTTTATGATATGCATAATATATGCAAGTTTGGGTTAATGATTTATGCTAGTTGGGTTTAATGTTATGATGCAAGTTTACACCATTTAAACCCATGTTAATGCTAATGTTATGATAAGTGGAACCCATGATAATTATGATGAATCTTCCCATTTATATGTCATGTTGTGTGAACGAATTACGTGGGGAACGATGGGGTTAATATGCATGTTAACAAAATGGTGTGAAGTTGGTATGATTAAGCATGCCATAAAATGAATGGACATAATTGGGAATTTACCTATTAAGTTAGGTCTACCCATATTATGGAGTTGGGAATTTACCTATTAAGTTAGGTCTACCCATACTATGGAATTGGGAATTTACCTATTGAGTTAGGTCTACCCATATTCTTAAAAATGTGTAATTAATTAGGGATAATTAATACAAATTATGGGGGTGATTAATTAGGTGTAATTAATCAACTAAGACACGAGGTTGGACCCTTTTGTAGCGAAAGTCTTCCCGGAACCGACCGGCAAATCCAGCAGCTACAAATGATTGGCCCAATGTGAGAGGTCTTAGTCATAAATTAAATACGTGACTAAAGTAAAGACACGAGGTTAGACCCTTTTTATGACGGAAGTCTGCCCGGACCCAACCGGCATATCCAGCAGTCATAAAAGGTGGTCTAATGTGAGAGGTCTTTATGAGGTCATGATCTTAATTAATTAATTAAGAAACACTTAACCAAATTAGCATGTAGTGGGGCATGAGGGGTTAAGTGGGTGCCTTGGGTGGCATGAGGAAAACTAGTGGGTTGCCTTGGGTGGCAATAGAAAATACGATTAGTATACTTAACCAAAATTATAACATGTAAGGGAACATGGTTAAAGGGTTAAGTGGGATTCACTAGTGGGGGCCAAGCTTAGGTGATAGCTTGTGCCAAGTGATGGGGGCCCATCTCAGCCAATATCCCAAACGTATCTTTGTGGGCTCGACCCAAGTCGAGGACGGGACACACATATTGGGCTTGACTATAAGAGGCCAAAACGGGTTAGCGGTGGCAACGCAAGTCCAACGGGTTTCATATGCGTGTGTGGACCCGGGCTGGTAGGTAAGACGTTGTTGCATCGTGTAGGTATAAGCCGTGCACCGTTGACATTATCGGGTTGCCACTTTAGGGGATGATACACCCCACTGTGGGACCAGCACGGGTATCTACGTTAGGGAGTCGATCGAATGGGGGGGTAGTGGGTACACCTAGTGGAGATAGGGGCAGACGGCACCTATGTAGTCAGCTAGGGGGACACGAAACTACCGTTAAGTTTTACTAAGTACTCTTAGTTGGATCAACCTTTAAGTTAGTAATGACTGGTGTGGTGCAGTGTAGTAATTATCCTTGGGTGGGTAAATGCGTCTTTATCGGTATCTTAGTTCATTCTAAGTCTGATTGGCTACTGAGTGTAGTCATTTATCCCCAGTCACACCGTACCAAGTTATATCATACCCTAATTACTTTAATGATTGTATTGTTAAAGTTATTGGACTCGCTCAGACTTATGTCTGACCCTGTTGTTTTTATCTTTTTCCCAACCCTCAGGTTCTCAGAGTGGGCCCAGCACGAGTGGGCTTTGATCAGGCTGCTTTATTACTCTTTTGGAGCTTGGACCATAGATGTAAAGCTCAGCTTACCCTTTCTTTTATGGCTATCAGTTCATGTATTGGGATTATGTACTTTTATTTATCAGGATGGATATTTTGTACTTGACTCTTATTATGGTTTTGTGATGTAACCAAACATGTTTTACTTTCCGCTGCAATGAAATGATGTTTTAATATTTTCAAGTATTACTTATGTCTGTCTTGTTGTAATTTTTCTGTTCTATATTCACTTAAAATACTCCACCAATGTTATGGCATTCCCTTAGCGAGTGACCATAGCGGGTGTGGGGTGTTACTTGTGGTATCAGAGCTAAAGGTTACCAGAACAGATAAATTTTAAAAAAAAAAACTATTTTTCTAAAACATTTTGGAAGAAGTATTTTCAAAAACATGTTTTTAAGAGAAAAAGTTTTTGAAAGAAAAGTATAATCCCCAATAGTCATATCTTTATCTTTCGAATTCTCCGTTTTGAATCTTTCCTTTTCCGTTTCAGCATGGCTGAAGATCTTAACATTCCGGGTGTGACGATACCAGTATGGTATAGGAGATTGATGGAGGCTAGGGCCGCCGCTACGGGGTCAGCAAATGTTACTCCACCACCCGTTGCACCCAATCTTCCTCCCCCTCCTCCTCCTCGCACGGATACATTTGCTAAGACTTGCAAGGAATTTAAGGCTATGGGAGGGAAATCTTTTCAATGATCAGAAACTTTCGTGGAAGCTAGGGATTGGCTTAAGGAGACGGAAGAGTTGATAGACATCTTTGAGATGGAAGAAGGAAAGAAAGTTAAGTTAGCTGCTTGGTTAATGAAGGGAGAGGCCTCGTTCTGGTGGGAGGTCACTAATGGAGAACGCCTTGTTGACTCTTGGGCAGATTTCAGGCAAAGGTTTGGGGCTAAGTTTCTCTCAAGAGCAGAAGAAAATCTGTACATGGAAAGGTTCTTGACTCTAAAGCAAGGAAACTTATCGGTGAAGGAATATGTCAAAAATTTAATCAATTGGCAAGGTTTGGTATGGTCATGGTGAATACTCCGGAGAAGAAACTTTGAGGTTCGTTAAAGGCTTGAACGAACCGATGCATGGAGTTGCTATGTCTCATATCCCTATGGGGGCCACTTTTGAGAAGCTAGTAGACATGGCACTTATGC
Organism: Allium sativum; assembly: GCA_030737875.1. Taxonomy (NCBI): domain Eukaryota; kingdom Viridiplantae; phylum Streptophyta; class Magnoliopsida; order Asparagales; family Amaryllidaceae; genus Allium; species Allium sativum. The sequence continues at coordinate 559,510,400 of CM060921.1, forward strand.
ATGAGGAAGAGAAGGGTCCCAATGCTAATAAGGCACCCGAGAAGAAAGGAGATCAGAAGAAACCTCAATAGCAACAGCAAAACAAGGGTGGGAAAGGCAACGGTGGCAAGGGAAAGAAGAAGTGCTTCAATTGCGGGACACCAGGCCACCTAAGCAAAGATTGTCGCAAGAAGAAGAAGACTGACTGCTTCAACTGTGGCGAAGCAGGGCATCTAGTGAAGGACTGCCCTAAGAAGGGGCAGAGGACGGGATCTACCTCTGGAGGACAGGTGCAAGCTCTTATGGCACCAAGTCAGGCAAGGGGGCAAGTTCAGGCTCTCGCAGTTCCACCGATTCAGGAGAGAGGTAGAATTATTTCCGTTGAAAGTCTAGTCTTTCTGTTTGATCATCATGTCCGTACTTTATTCGACTCTGGCGCATCGCATTCGTTTATCTCATCATCATTAGTTGAGTTACTGCACTTAGACACCAGTTTAGTAGATGATCCCTTGGTTGTTTCAAACCCAATTGGGGGCTCCACTTATTTGTCCATGATGTGTTTGGGTTTGAAGATTTCCATACTTAGCGTTGAGTTTAGATGTGATGCTTTTGTTTTGGGCTTCACGGGCTATGGGTTGATTTTGGGCATGGACTGGTTATCCAGTAATGGTGCCGTTCTTGATTGTGAAAGGAGAGTTGTTAGGCTTATAACCCGCTTGGGTAACACTCTTGAGATCTCTTGTAATCCCATGGAATCTGTTATGCTAAGTTATCTTGAGTCACTTGACGCGTCGGTCGAAAGTTTGCGATCTATTAGAGTGGTCCGGGAGTACTCGGATGTGTTTGAGGAAGTTAAGGGCTTACCTCCGAAGCGGGAGATAGACTTCCGAATATATCTGGTAGACAATGCTAAACCAGTATCTTTGCGAGTGCGCCACATGGCTCCTCGTGAGAGGAGGGAACTCCATAAGCAAGTGGGTGAGTTGCTTGAGAAGGGGTTCATAAGACGAAGTATATCGGAGTGGGGTGCTCCAGTAGTTTTTGCCACGAAGGCGGATGGGTCCCTCAGACTTTGTGTAGACTATAGAGAACTCAATAAGCTTACAAAGAAGAATAGACACCCATTGCCGAGGATTGATGATCTCTTTGATCAGTTAGTTGGCGCCTTAGTATTTTCGCAGTTGGACTTAGCCACGGGGTTTCATCAGTTGAGAGTGGCTGAGGATAGTATAGAGAAGACTGCCTTTAGGACTCCGGATGGTTTTTATGAGTGGCTTGTGATGCCATTTGGTTTGACGAACGCCCCCGCATATTTTGTTGATCTGATGAGTAGGGTGTTCAGGGAGTACCTTAATAAGTTCGTGGTGGTCTTCGTAGATGACATCTTGGTCTTTTCCAAGAGTAAAGAAGAGCCTGCCCTACATCTTAGGGAAGTGTTGGAGACTCTTCGAGTGCATAGCCTTAAGGCTAAATTCTCTAAATGTCACTTTTGGAGGAAGGAAGTGCGATTCTTAGGGCACGTGGTCTCTAAGGAAGGGATAGCTGTGGATCCCGCGAAGGTAGTGTCCATCCAAGATTGGAAGGTTCCGAAGAATGCTACCGAAGTAAGAAGTTTCTTAGGGTTGGCGGGCTACTATAGGAAGTTTATCAAAGACTTCGCGATGATATCAGCTCCATTAACCCGCTTGACAAAGAAGAATCTTGTTTTCACATGGGACGTAGATTGTGAGGATGCGTTCCGACGGTTAAAGAGAGCTTTAACCACCGCTCCAGTTTTAGTGCTGCCAGATGGGAGTAAGCCATTTGTTGTTTACACCGATGCTTGTGGAACAGGACTAGGCGCAGTCTTAATGCAAGAGGGAAGGGTAATAGCCTATGGTGGAAGGCAGTTGAGAGTGCATGAGAAAAATTACCCTACCCATGATCTAGAGTTGGCTGCTACTGTTTTTGCGCTTAAGTCTTGGCGCCATTATCTTCTTGGCGAGAGGTTTGAATTGTTCACAGACCACAAATCTTTGAAGTACTTATTCACTCAGAAGGATTTGAATTTGAGGCAGCAAAGGTGGATGGAATTCTTAGCGTCCTATGATTTTGATATAGCGTATACCCCTGGCAAGGGTAACGTGGTGGCAGATGCCTTAAGCAGAAAAAGGCTGTCCTTGAGTCCATTGTTCGTGGAATGGCGAAGCTTGGAGTTTATATCGATGTTTGACTTCAGACCTTCAGTTTAGTTTGTACCCAGTTTGCTAGCTTCCTTGGAAGTTAGACCTACTCTTTTGGGACGGATTGGTGAGGCACAGCGAGACGACCCACAGTTGGTTGAGTTAGTAGAGAAGCTCATAAGGGGGGAGTCGTCGAGCCATTTGAGTAGGTACACCCTAGATGATAAGGGGTGGTTGCATAGAGACGGCAGACTTTGTGTACCGCAAGACGAGGGTTTGAAGAAGGCTATTTTAGATGATACACATCGTTCAAAGATGACCATTCATCCCGGTGGGGACAAGATGTACCAAGACATAAAGCGAGTTTTCTTTTGGGCTGGTATGAAGAAAGACGTGGCCAAGTATGTCGCTAGATGCTTGGTGTGCCAACAAGTGAAAGCGGAGCAAAAGAAACCCGGTGGGTTCCTTCACCCGTTGGAAGTTCCGCTATGGAAGTGGGATAGTGTCTCGATGGATTTTGTCGATGGATAACCGAGATCGAGGAAGGGTAATACGGGAATTTGGGTTGTGGTAGACAGACTTACTAAGAGCGCCCATTTCATACCCGTGAAGAGTAAGAGGACTGCTCCATGGCTAGCTTCAGTTTACATTCGAGAGATTGTTAGATTGCATGGTGTACCTTCCAGTATAGTGAGCGATCGAGATCCTATCTTCACTAGCGAGTTTTGGAAGAGTTTGCAAGAGGCGGTAGGGACTCAGTTGTGTTTGAGTACCGCATATCATCCTCAGACGGACGACCAGACCGAGAGGGTGAATCGTATTTTAGAAGACCTTTTGAGGCTATGTATCTTGGATTTTGGAGGTACATGGGAAGAGCATCTTCCATTGGTGGAGTTCGCATATAATAACAGCTTTCAGTCTAGTATTGGCATGGCTCCTTTCGAAGCTCTCTATGGAAGGCCTTGTCGATCACCTACATGTTGGTGGGAATCTACGGATAAGATTTTACTTGGGCCCGATATGGTTAGAGAGACTTCGGAAAAGATTGATTTGATTAGAAGAAGGATGAAAGCGGCGCAAGACAGACAGAAATCTTATGCGGACAAGAGGAGGACGGATCTTGAGTTTGAAGTTGGGGACATGGTCTTTGTCAAAGTGTCTCCGTTACGAAATGTGGTTCACTTTGGATCTGTTGGGAAGTTAGCACCAAGGTTCGTAGGGCCGTTTACTATTAAGGAAAGGATTGGACGGATGGCATATAGAGTGGAGTTGCCCGACAGACTTAGTGGTGTACATGATGTATTCCATGTGTCACATTTGAGGAAGTGCCTACGTGAGACCGCTGAGGTGGTAGAGCCGAGAGCTTGCTTAGAGAAGTGGAGGTAGAGCATGATGCAACTATTCGACGAGCTCCTACTCGCATCCTTGGGTCTGAGACTAGGAAGTTGAGGAATCGAGAGGTTCAACTAGTCAAAGTGCAATGGGGAGAAGAGAGCAACGCTACTTGGGAGACGGAAGCGAAGATGCGTTCACTATACCCATTCCTTTTTGAGGGTATGTCTTTTAACTTCTCCTTTATCGTTTGTCTAGTACTTAACTATCTTTAGTATGTCCTCTCATTAGTACTTTTGACCTTTAGATAGGGTAAACCTATGGTTGAAACATGTGTTTGAGACATGTTATGATTGATGGATGCATGTGGATGCAAGTGTTTGCTAGTGGTTGCTCGTGGATGCATATACACACACTCTAGACACTAGATCGGCTCAATCACTTCATATTGCATATTGCATATAATTGGGTGTGTAGGTAGCTATATTTATGGATGTATAATGGTTGTGTTATCATATGGATGATGCATTTTGGTGAATGATTGTGCACTCATGTAGATATAGTATGTGTCGATAGGGTTCTCTCGCATACATATTGGATGCATGGCACTATCATGGTTTGCATATGTTCATACATTAGATAGGGAACATATACACACACTTTTTGCATATGCTCATACATCATTAGAAATTGTTTTAAGGACAATGGATGCCCGTGTTTGATGGATTAAGTAGATGGTTGTTTGGATGGTAGGATATGCATTCTCCTTAGCTTAGAGATTTCGGGACGAAATCCTTTAAGGAGGGGAGAATGTAACACCCCGAATTTTAGTTAATACTAATATTCACTAATTACAGAATAAATAATCTCAGATATGAGAATTGGGGGAAACGGGCGGCGTCATTGCGTTTGTCTCGGAAAAATACGCGAAATAGAGTCCGAGTTTTCGAGAATCGGAGTCCGTATGGCCCAGTTATGGCCTAATGAAGTTTTCAGAAAATTCAAAGTTCAAAACAGATTTAAAATTCAGGTTCAAATTTCGAAATTGGGGCCATTGGGCGCAGGCGGAAAAATTCCCGCCTAGCTAACCAAGTCGACAGCCCTGTCGACTTGTGTGTCGACAGGGGGTGCTCGGCCAGTTTGGCCTGGTGCACCATTTTAGGGTTTGGCTGTGTTTTGGGGCTGTTTTCTGGAAGCTTCCGAGATCTGATGGTCCTAATCTAATTTAGGGTTAATCTAATGGCCAAAAACACTTGCCTAATCTATAAATACACCCTAAGACTACCCTAATTCATACTAAAAATAGATTCAAGGGCCTCATGCCGTCAAATTAAAACTAGAAGGAGCCTCCACCAAAGTTGAGAGGAAGTTAGCATCTCAAATCAACTCTAATCAAGTTCTAATCCACTCTAGCAACTTAATCTTCCTCATTGGAGTGCTAATTAGTTATTTGTGAGTTCCTATGCCTTTAGCAAGCAATTGCTAAACTAATTAGGATAGGATATTATGAGGCTATGGTTGTAAATGTGGATCTATGCAAGTTGTGGTTGTCATATGCTATATGTGCATGATGATTAGTTTGCAAGTTTATGCTATTTGTTAGTTATGCAAGTTCATATGCAAGTTTGTCTCTTTTTATGATATGCACAACATATGCAAGTTTGCCTCTATGTATGACATATTATGAAAGTTCATATGTGGGTTTATATGCAAGTTCATATGCAAGTTTGTCTCTTTTTATGATATGCACAACATATGCAAGTTTGCCTCTATGTATGACATATTATGCAAGTTCATATGTGGGTTTATATGCAAGTTCATATGCAAGTTTGTCTCTTTTTATGATATGCACAACATATGCAAGTTTTCCTCTATGTATGACATATTATGCAAGTTCATATGTGGGTTTATATGCAAGTTCATATGCAAGTTTGTCTCTTTTTATGATATGCATAATATATGCAAGTTTGGATTAATGATTTATGCTAGTTGGGTTTAATGTTATGATGCAAGTTGACACCTTTTAAACCCATGTTAATGCTAATGTTATGATAAGTGGAACCCATGATAATTATGATGAATCTTCCCATTTATATGTCATGTTGTGTGAACGAATTACCTGGGGAACGATGGGGTTAATATGCATGTTAACAAAATGGTGTGAAGTTGGTATGATTAAGCATGCCATAAAATGAATGGACATAATTGGGAATTTACCTATTAAGTTAGGTCTACCCATATTATGGAGTTGGGAATTTACCTATTAAGTTAGGTCTACCCATACTATGGAATTGGGAATTTGCCTATTGAGTTAGGTCTACCCATATTCTTAAAAATGTGTAATTAATTAGGGATAATTAATACAAATTATGGGGGTGATTAATTAGGTGTAATTAATCAACTAAGACACGAGGTTGGACCCTTTTGTAGCGAAAGTCTGCCCGGAACCGACCGGCAAATCCAGCAGCTACAAATGATTGGCCCAATGTGAGAGGTCTTAGTCATAAATTAAATACGTGATTAAAGTAAAGACACGAGGTTAGACCCTTTTTATGACGGAAGTCTGCCCGGACCCAACCGGCATATCCAGCAGTCATAAAAGGTGGTCTAATGTGAGAGGTCTTTATGAGGTCATGATCTTAATTAATTAATTAAGAAACACTTGACCAAATTAGCATGTAGTGGGGCATGAGGGGTTAAGTGGGTGCTTTGGGTGGCATGAGGAAAACTAGTGGGTTGCCTTGGGTGGCAATAGAAAATACGATTAGTATACTTAACCAAAATTATAACATGTAAGGGAACATGGTTAAAGGGTTAAGTGGGATTCACTAGTGGGGGCCAAGCTTAGGTGATAGCTTGTGCCAAGTGATGGGGGCCCATCTCAGCCAATATCCCAAACATATCTTTGTGGGCTCGACCCAAGTCGAGGACGGGACACGCATATTGGGCTTGACTATAAGAGGCCAAAACGGGTTAGCGGTGGCAACGCAAGTCCAACGGGTTTCATATGCGTGTGTGGACCCGGGTTGGTAGGTAAGACGTTGTTGCATCGTGTAGGTATAAGCCGTGCACCGTTGACATTATCGGGTTGCCACTTTAGGGGATGATACACCCCACTGTGGGACCAGCACGGGTATCTACGTTAGGGAGCCGATCGAATGGGGGGGTAGTGGGTACACCTAGTGGAGATAGGGGCAGACAGCACCTATGTAGTCAGCTAGGGGTACACGAAACTACTGTTAAGTTTTACTAAGTACTCTTAGTGGGATCAACCTTTAAGTTAGTAATGACTGGTGTGGTGCAGTGTAGTAATTATCCTTGGGTGGGTAAATGCGTCTTTATCGGTATCTTAGTTCATTCTAAGTCTGATTGGCTACTGAGTGTAGTCATTTATCCCCAGTCACACCGTACCAAGTTATATCATACCCTAATTACTTTAATGATTGTATTGTTAAAGTTATAGGACTCGCTCAGACTTATGTCTGACCCCGTTGTTTTTATCTTTTTCCCAACCCTCAGGTTCTCAGAGTGGGCCCAGCACGAGTGGGCTTTGATCAGTCTGCTTTATTACTCTTTTGGAGCTTGGAACATAGATGTAAAGCTCAGCTTACCCTTTCTTTTATGGCTATCAGTTCATGTATTGGGATTATGTACTTTTATTTATCAGGATGGATATTTTGTACTTGACTCTTATTATGGTTTTGTGATGTAACCAAACATGTTTTACTTTCCGCTGCAATGAAATGATGTTTTAAAATTTTCAAGTATTACTTATGTATGTCTTGTTGTAATTTTTCTGTTCTATATTCACTTAAAATACTCCACCAATGTTATGGCATTCCCTTAGCGAGTGACCATAGCGGGTGTGGGGTGTTACATAATCGGATCCAGAATTGTCTAAATCTGGATCCGATGGAAGCGCATTAGGATTATAATAGCGTAACGATTCTAGATCTGCATTTCTCTCTGATAATCTTGTTGAATGTCTATTTCACATATTTGCTATGTTGATGAACAAACACAAAAGAGTTAAGTATAGTTACCCGTAAACCCCGCGAGTGCAAGTGCTATTGTGTGCCAGTGTGTGCAATACTGAAAAGAAAAGCATAAAGTAAAGTAAACAAGCATGCAGCTGAAATGTTGTTAAAATGTGTGTTCGTCCAGTTCAGAATATTCCTTTTGTAGGCTCTGACCTAACTATTCATCGATTCACTCCGATTTTAATTGATTCTCAGTTGAAGTGCATGTTGGATTGTTTGATTAACTTATGTTACTTAACTAAGTGTAGTAGTAGGGCGTAGATTGGATTGGAGATAAGTTAACTCGTGTATTTATGCGGTGTGGCTCGTGAGTAAGGCTCGACTCGTGGTCATGAAAAACTCGAGGCATCAAGGGATGCTCGTGATTTGGAGGTTAGTCCACAGGTGTAAGGCCCGCTCGTGCCAGAAATTGACTCGTGAAGGCACGACGGTTCGATGTTGTAACATGCAAGTCCCACTCGAGGAAAGTCAACTCGTGGTCCAAGATCGATTCCATCTGTCGGGTCAGATCATGTCAAAGGATTGCTCGTGAGCATTCCCTTCTAGGCAAGTATGGGGTCAGATCGTTGAAGCATGACCTGACCCGTTACTCTTTATCCCTCCACGAAACGGATTACCAAGATCACGATTTGAATCCTAATACCTCTTCTACCAATTCAACGAAGTGTTGTAAACCCCATATTCACCAACCACCCTTTCTTCCTTACCATAACGTTATACCTCTCCCCTACATCACCAATAGCAGTTTCGCCTCACAGTTCCATGGCTTAACTCTCTTCATCGCGCTTCCTAAAACCCATTTTCCTCCACTCATCAACTGTTTCATTTGTACATGAAAGTGTGGTTAGGTTTCAGGCCAAAGCTTGAGGTTGAGCTCCGCCATCCCCAACGTTGTAGGTTCCGAAATGAACCATGCTATAACCGCTAGTGAGACACGGTTGACATTAATGCAAGAACTACTTCCAATTGATTTCCCCATCCACCTGCAACCCGAATTAAAATAAGAAAAATTATGATTTTTGATTACCTATTCGAATAAGCTTCTTTGATCTGGAGAAATTGGGTGAAAACCCGAAGTTAGAGTTTCGGGTTGGGAGTAAATGAGTCACGGCAGTAAAAGTAAATGAAGGAGGAAGGTGGAAATGACTTTTATACGGTGGTAAATGGATCGCTTACATTCGTGGTAATCAGTTGGCTCGAGTAGGCCCGGCAGCCGAGCAGCTAATTCAATTTAGGGGGCCAAGTGGTCCATTGCCTCACCCACGCGCTACTCGATCTGAACCATCTGATCTAATGCAAAGCAAATGCATCTAAAATGAGGCCACCTGTCTAATGATCAGAGTTTTCATGATAACAATCGAGGGGTCTATCTAAAAAACGATGCGGGATGTTATACATAGTTTGAAACCTACTAGCGTGAATAAAATTGGCGAAGTAATGAGTCAAATAATCGAACATTTGTGAGATCTTGACGGATTTTCCTGAGAGACTGTTTGCAATTTAGCTCAAAGTTGAAAAATCGATAAATGCAGAGGAATAATTGGAAACCTAGAGATGTCTTTATACTCATCAATGGATACAGTCTTTTGAGACATCACGACCTTACAAGCAGATACGACTGTTGGTGTTCACTGTTTTGGGAACAGATAAATGTACAATTTCGAAGCACATTCCATCTCCAATGAAACGTACTTCGAGGGGGAAGAATGTTCGCTAGCTTTTCGACCAAGCCAGAAGGGATTTAAACATTTGCAATTAGAGGGGAGAAAGCATGTCCATTCACAAGCCAAAGACAAGCATAATGGCTCGCAAAAGTGGTTCACTGCACATGTGCTCGAACCGTCTCATGAACCTCCCTTTTTTGGTTCACCATCGATCATGATGCAGGACCTAGACCCGCTCGTGATATAAAGTCATGACCCGCTCGTAACATCGAGTCACGACCCGACTTCACCATTAGGAAAGAAAGGCCAAGACTTGGTCACCCACGAATCATAGATCAAGGGTCCAGTGACACGTGTCCATAACCGCCACATTGACCACTTCTCCACTCTCTCACGAATGGTTCGAGATTCTCGAGATTGGTGCCACATGTCTTCACAAACCGCCTGTAGAAATCACATATAAATAGCCTAGCACTTGGCATTTTTCAGGATCTTTTTGGCAATTAAGCGCTATGATTCCGCCATTATCACACACCACCATTTCTGATCAGTAATATCTAGAAATTATTGAGTGAATTATCATTGTAAAAGTGAGATCGAAAGGAAATATTGATTGTACTTACATTCGAACGTATAATCAAAGTCACATAAAGTGGACGTAGGCTCTTTAACGTCGAACCACTATAAATTTGGTGTGTCTGTTGCAGTTTATTTCACTTCTAGTTATAATTATTTGCAATCCAAGACAATTTGGGTGTTATAACCATATTTTGGTCTAACAATATTCAACATCAAATTCCGAAATCGACAGATACCATATAGTGAATAACGACATCAATATCTTCCAAATTCCTCAAAATGGTATCCGTATATTACGAGGTCCAATATTGAAATATCCGAAGATTATTTCCATTCAAATCCAAAATTCATACATTAGGAAAACTTAACTTTGTTAAGGAGCTATTAACTACAAAACGTTTCAATCACTTTTGTTAAATAGCTAATTCTCACAAAACAGCTTTATATTGTCCAAAGCTAAATATATTTAGTTCAAATCACTTTTAAATCATTTATTATGATATATCATAATTTTTCCCTATTTTTAATAATTTAAAAATACCTCATTTCTTTAAAAACCAATTTCAGGTCATTAATAGCAATAGCGTTGTTTTTATTTAAATTTAATTTGAATTTATCTCAAAATCTAACCATTGGATTTTAAAGATTTATATATCATTGGAAAGCTCTTTTCATTCTAAACAAAACTTTTTCCCCGTCGGTAAAATCCGACGGTCGAATCTCCTCGTACGTCAATTTGAAGTTAATGGTCGAAATTCGTGAACAACCGCTGCACGACACGTCCTATTCAAACCATTTTATTAATTTTATAAAACGTTTATAAATTCGTTTAAAAACGATTCAACTTTTAATTAAATTATAAATTAAAATTGAATATTCCATATTATTATAATATTAAAATAATAATATTTTTCAAAATATATTATTTTGAAGTCCAAATCTTCTCGACATCCATTATAAGAATAAATAAGATTAATGCAAAAACTGTTCGAGTTAAAAACATCGGTTATATACCTAACTTTAATTCACATTTTGAATTTACTATTCAAAATCCAATTTGACTTAAAACAAGTCGTTTTTAATCCAAATTTCCTTCAAATTCATTTCAATCATCTCAAAAGTTGTTTTAAATTATATCATCTTCGTTTTCAAATAAGTTCCGATTTAAAAATCTAATTTCTATTATCTCATCAAATTTCATTTGAGTGAATGTAAAATTCATTTAAAATTCTAATATAATGAACTTCAATCAATTTTCAAATCTCATATTCATGGTGTAAATATTTGTGTCAACAATACAAAACATTCATATCAACTACGATCCATCAACCAATAATTATAATAAAAGTGTTTCTATCGATAATGCTCATATTCACAATTTAATAATATTAAAAATAAAGAAACAGTAAATATCATCCATCAACTACAAAGAAAACATTACAATCATAGGCAATCAATAAATATTTAAATATAATTATAACAACATAACAAAACAGTTGAGTGAGATTTCTTACATTGGTCGGTTTGAAATCGTTATAAAACGATCATTTCCAATAGTTCGATCAGGCGTTTTATTTCACCATAACTTGAGACGAGCTAAAAATCGCTGCAAATTAATTTCATTGCAAAGCTATTGTCCATACGGTTCCAATGGATATTGTTTCATTAAATTACGATAACGTATGAGAATTTTGCGATTTTTATAATTTTGAACACATTTATAAAGTCATTAACAATATATAATTAAATATTAAACCTTAATTAACTACCTTAATTGCTTTCCTCATCACGTTCTTCTCCATGCAACCCATCTCCAATAAAACAAAACCTCCATAGCCTCTCCTCTCTTGCTCTTCTCTCTCCCTCCTCACTTCATTTAAAATCAAGCAAAAATAACCAAAATTATTCTCGTCGATCACTCTTCACAACCATATCTATATTGCTAAACTCGAACTCCAGAGTGAAATCTCGTCGACACATACTTATCGCACACGTATTGTGCAGTGATCGACATAAATATTCCATGAATTCACCAAATTTTTGCACACACATGCTAAATTCACACACGAATACAAATCCAATCTTGAAAACCCGAATCAATGCTTCTATTAGCCAAATTCTTGAACCTTGGCTCGCAATATATACACTGTAAAAAAACAAACTAAAGATGTTTGAACCCCTTCATAACGCATATCAGATTGTAGAGAATGAGTAGAGGAGTGCAAGTATACAAGTTTTGACTTTTGTAGGAATTTATTTGATTTTCCTTGAATTTTTGAATTGCACGATTTTGGGTTGGGAAGGAATAAGTGGCGGCATGCGTTTATTGACTGAAAAAGAGAGTAAATGGTGGTTTGGGCAGATGTTAAAACATCATATAGGAAGGGTTATATATCTTTTATTTGATTATTATATTTTATTTGATTCAATCGTTACGTCCATTTGTTGTCTAAAAATTTGTATGATCTCATACGATATCCAATTTCGTCGAAAATAGACATGCAACTATAATTTGACATTACGGACCAAACGAAACTTGTTTCGTCGAATTCCGAGTCCATTTGCTCCAACAAAGTATTTTTAAAGTCAAAATATTGATTGGTTCACATTTAAATTCTATAAAACAACTCCAAAAATTACGAAATTTGAAATCTAGCAATAATTTATTATTTCAAATCCAACAAAATTGGTTTCATAAAAAACGGAGATAGTTTGCAAAATGGTCATCTTTACGGCTCAAATAAAACCAATAAAATATAAATAAATTCAAAAACAGTTCAAATAAACAATAATAAATTTATATTATCATATATATCAAAATAAAATATCATGTCGCTCCAAAAAAACATACTAGGGTTTATAACTCGATGTTTTCAAAATTCAAGTCAAATTTGTATTCGATTTTATTAAAAATCAATTTATTTTATATAATAAATCGTTATAATTTATAAATGATTCCATAACAACTTTTCGAAATTTTGATCTGGGCATAACTTATAATTTATTACATGAAGTCCTGATTTTTCACTTACGCTAGAAAATTATGATTCAGTAGATCCTAATAATTGTTTTATAGAATTCCGACTTATATCGAATTCTGTATCTTCAAATGAAATTCAAAACTAAATATTTCGAACAACCGCGACGTTACGAGTTCGTTTTATAATTAATGAGCGTCACGGCACACGCTTCGCACGTGGTAATGGCACGCGCTTCGCACGTGGTCATGGCACGCACTTTGTGCATGATAATGGCATGCACTTCGCTCGTGAATTGTTATTCCTCGAATATTGTGTAGTTTATATATGTGAGGAGATGTAGTATGCATATTTGAATATGTCAACATGGTGAATATATTACTTTGCTTTAATGTTTTATTAGTATAAATATATATCCGAATACATACTAAGTGCGATCAAGTAGAGAGATTTAGAATTGTGTGGGCGCATCAAAAAGCACATGGATCTAAGCATTTTGAATGTGCAAATATACTGCAGGCTCACCTTTGCATGAGTAAATTTAGGTATGCGCAGCAGCAAATTTAAATGACTAAATATAGAAAAATTTAAATGAGTAAAAGTAGCATAAATGCGAAGTTAAGAAAATTTGGGTTACTAATTATAATAGATTTGGCAGGCAAAGAATGGAAATGAGGACAGCAAAAATTTGCCTTTTCACATCCATCATGATTTGATCTTTTTTTCTATAAAAAAAATAGTATTTGATAAGCAAAAAAATGATAAAAACAACAAAAATAATTCAATTGTGGGAATGCATTACAACAATTAAATTCAATCTTGTGGCAGAAAATTATTTGCACTGGTGCCTAGAAATTATTTGCAGCTGCACACTACACATTTTGTACAATTAGGTAGACCTTACACACCAACCTTGCATGTCAGCTTCAAGTAATACTCATCTGGCAAAGCAATATAGTCCAATGAATATTTAATGAGTGCAAAGCATTATTGCCATTATAACACACGAGCGTAACGGTACGCGCTCCGCGCGTGATTGTTGCACGCGCACCGTGCGTGGGTTACTAATTCTCAAATATTTTATATTTTTATAGGCAAGTACAAATGTTGCATAACTGTCAATGCAAGAAAAAGAAATAAAAATATTAAATATAAACAAATTCTAAAGTAATGGCTACAAAATATAATTCAATTATTTTATCTTTCGGGAGATATTAAACATTTCTGCTCCTATTTTCGTGTTTTAAATTTCTTTATCTTTTATGATGTTCAAAAGTTTGTGTAATTGCTAATATACATGTAAACAAATGACACTTAAGCACCGTTGGGACAATAAATATTTTCCGCTAGCAAACATGGCCTTATTGTAACCCTGTTTCCTTGTAACATTACATGGAAAGGTTATATCATCCAGTGTATGCTATGTTCCTTCATTGTCATCGATGGTTGTGTAAAATGTATCATCAAACACGTTAACATTTGAATATGCATGGGCGTCATCTGTTTTATCTTCTTGAGTAGGTTCATCAGCATTTAGATACATTGGAATGGCTTGCTTCCTCATCCTGATATATATAGAATGAATTTTGTAGAGATAATGAATACTATAGTAAAATGCATTATTGATAAACATTAAAAATCTAACAGCATAATTTTTCTAAGAACTTACCAAAGACAAATTTAAGTCCTTACCTAATATCTGCCCTACAAAATTCACTAAACATATCACAGTAAAAAAAAAGTGAAGCAGTAAATAATTAAAATCTACCACCAAACCGGTCGGTCTTCAAAACAGGTGATGATGAAAGCATGTAGATTTATGGAATATAAAATAGGGTTGTGAAATATTGCAGAATATATATCTTTAAAGTGGAGTTTACCTGAAGCCAAATACTTCTGCAGAGTAGCTGAAAGAGGAAGGAAAAAAGAGAGAGAAGTAGAGAAATTGATATGTGGGATTGAGGAATAAAAGAAGGTATGTGCATTTATAAATGAAATATTGCGGGATTCTAGCAGATGTATTGACCAAGGAAATATAATGATTCAATATTCAAGGAGGAAACATATATATCAGCGCATATAATTAAGTAAAGGTGATGTCATCTTTTGTGATAATAAAAGATATAATATATTATTTTCCCGAAATAAGTATAATATAAATTCTAATAGATGCTCATGCGTGAAAATTGCTAGACTGGCTCGGTTTCCATGTTCAAGAAGATCGTTTTATTTGAATTGTTATACCATGCGCCAATGCTAATTTTTTAGATCTAATTTCTTTAGGTTCTAAAAGATTCCTTTTATATATTTGAATTGCCCTTCAATGCGAGAACGGAACTTTTTGTGGATCTATTAAGATATATTCGAATTGATTAAAAGGTATAATATATTATGATCCAGTATTCAAGGAGGAAATATATATATCAACGTAGATAATTAAATAAAGGTGATGACATATTTTGTAATAATAAAAGATATAATGTATTATTTTCCCGAAATAAGTAGAATATAAATTCTAATTTCATGTAAATGACGTGGGAACATTTAATAATATAAATTTTAATTTCATGTAAATGACGTGACAACATTTAATAATGATAAGATGTATAATATAAAGGGATCCATGGATATTTCCAGCATTCTATATTTGTTCAAATGAAGCCTTGAATGTTTCACAATAACAAAAGAAAATTCTAGTACCTATGTGTAGGTGAGCATGCATGAAAGTTGCTATGATTTTGGCGTGGTTCCTATGTTTAAGAAGATCTATTTATTTGAATTGTTATACCATGCGCCAATGCTAATATTTTGGATCTAATTTATTTAGGTGCTAAAAGATTCCTTTTATATACTTGAATTACCCTTTAATGCATGGATGGAACTTTTTGTGGATTTATTAAGATCTGTTCAAATTGAGTAAAGGGCTTTTTTGGTAGTTTGCGTGCACACCAAAAAAGTGTGACACCAAACATATATAGCCCTACTTAATGAGCGTAAATACATGAAGCAGAAGCATTACAGTAAGGGCGAAGCATTGCAATCAATATAGTACATATTTAAGCAAAACTAACCTTATTTTCCCCTCTGTATTGAAGAGGAAAAAACATGAAACAAGGAACACAAAAATCAACAAAAAGAAGAAGAAGAAATATAGAAAGCATCCAAGTTATAGATTCGTGCACGAAAGATTGTTGTTTTATGGCAGTGAGATGAAGGCATACATGGAGGAGTTCAAAAATATTGGGAAACAAATATATAAAGTGAGGATTACCTGAAATTAGAAGCTTTCATAGTGTAAGGAAGACTAAACGGAAGAAACGTGTTGTTCCCAGTGGTTGAGAAAGAAAAAGAAGACCACATAAATTTATAGGTGAAATATTAGCCGCTTACTTAAATTGGAAGGAAATTGAAAGATGAAAAAAGTACGAAAATGTGGAAAATAAATTGGAAAGAGGAAAGAAATAAAAGGGTGCAATTACATGAGATATCTCGTTATTCAAGAGGAAAAATACCATCCGCATATTTAAATGATGAAATTTTTACGGAAAAAAATGAAAATGTTAGCATTTATGCAGATCCTTTTTTTTTTTTTTTTTTTTGAATTCAACCAGACTTGATATTCTAGGAGAAATATTAGCCGCTTACTTAAATTAAGTTTTCAGAGAATAAAACGAAAATATCAATCGTATACTCTGAATGTACGCATATCCTATTCTTTTGAATTCAGTAAATATTTTTCTAAATTATTAAAGGGTATTTTCATCAGTTAAGATGTACACCAAAAAAGTGTGACACCAAACATATTCCAATTATTAGTAAAGATATTGTATATTTTACAAATGTAAGGAAAAATGATTTGTACTAATGTTGCATTGTTAATAAATTATCACTCCAAGAAATAAAATAGTATACAATATAAATAAATTCAAATGCAATATCAATCGTTAATAAATGCAAATGTAAATAAAAAAAATCTAACTATAAACCATATATTGTGATAATGCTAAAAATATACAATTGTCATGCTAAAAAATGATAAAATTTATTTATTAATGAAATATTCATCTTGATTATCTTCATTGTCACCATCCATTTTCTTCCATATGCTTTACTTGTAAAGGAAAAAACATGATTAGATAGTACAATTGAAAAATGGATATTATTTTTGTTTTATAAATTATATATTTGAATGCCGCTTACCAACTTAGACATAAAACTTGCATCTCAACCGTACTCATCTACTTACGGGATCTTTTGATTGCTGCGTAGTTGCATGGTGCTGCAGATCACATGGGCGTTTGCAGTCTGATATAGGTTTGATGCAAATTATTGAAAACCAAACACTGATGCAAACCAGGCAGATAATTCCGAAAAGACATAACTGAATACCGATGCTAACCAAAGTAGATAAATGCATAAAATAATATAAAGTACCTGTCTTGAAATCAGAAGCTTTCTCACTGTAATCTAAAGCTGGAGATCCTGAGAGTAGTAAACAATTTAAATGACTGTAGAGGAAAATGGAAGAATGAATAGGGTGATTGATTTTGTGAGGCGGGAAAGAAAGATGCAGTGTCATATTTATATCTGAGAAAGTGTACATATCAGCAAGATGAGACAGTGCATTTTAGGAATGCAATAAAATATATGCACTATTTACCATCGAATTAAAGTACTAAAATCTAAATTGGATTATTTTATAGATGATAATTTTAATGCTATATACACTACCAGTTGAGAATATATTTACATATAAATATAGTATGAAATAATCATAATTGGTAGAATTGGTATACATAAATCCTACCATAATTCTACCATAATACTGAAAATCTGTAATAATCTACAACTTAATTTAAGTTGATTAAATATATGCACAACTCAATATTTGGATTATGGTACCAAGTTTGGTAGAATTTGTATTACCAAATATGTACCATAATAAAGTCTTATATTGTAATAATACTATATTTGGTAGAATTTGTATTATTGGTTTAATTCTACCAATTATGAAACAATCCATTTATTCTATATTTGAATTGGTATTTCATACTATATTTGAATTCCAAATATAGTGCCAAAGGTTCACAACTTGATTATGTTTACCAATTGAGAATCCATTTTCAATCCTACCAATTGAGAATCCATTATCAATCCAACCAATTTTGGATGTACCAATTTAAAATTATCATGTATACAATAATCCATTTATTATATACCAATTGAGAATAAATCCTACCATAATTCTATGGTAGAGTTGGTATACATAAATCCTGCCATAATTATACCATAATACCAAAAATCTATAATAACCTACAATTCAATTTGATTTGATTAAATATATGCACAACTCAATATTTGAATTGTATATTTGGATTATGGTACCAAATATGTTAGAATTTGTATTACCAAATATGTACCATAATACAGTCTTATATTGTAATAATACTATATTTGGTAGAATTCGTATTACTGATTTAATCCTACCAATTATGAAACATTCCATTTATTCTATATATTTGAATTGGTATTTCATACTATATTTGAATTCCAAATATAGTACCAAAGGTTCACAACTCAGTTATGTCTACCAATTGAGAATCCATTTACATTCCTACCAATTTTGGATGTACCAATTTAAAAATATCATGTATAAAATAATCCACTTATTATATACCAAAATGAAAATAAATCCTACCATAATTCTATTAATTGATAATAATATATGTTTAAAATTGAATGCATTTACATGTGCCATAATTCTGGCCGCATGATTTATTATTTAACTGAAAATGATCAGGCCGCTCAAGAGGTACGACCGGCAGGTAAAGGGCATTTTCGGTAGTTTGTGTGTACACCAAAAAAGTGTGACACCAAACCTATTCCAACTATTAGTAAAGAAAGAAAGATATAAACTTATATGCTCAAATTTCGTTTCAAATAATTTCTAAGTCATTAATTCTCAAAATAAATCGTTTTAAATACTTAATTTCCACTAAATATTTCTTAATAAATTTTTGGGTCGTTACAAAAAATAACATCAACCGAACTACTATGAGACCTCTTACATGTAGATAAAGCTTTAGAAATAATAGAAAAAGCAGATTTCTCACAATTATGAATAACAAACACAACACACCATTCAAATCAAAACTAGTTTTTATATCACCTCTTTCATAAACCAAATAAATATAACTAGATGTTAGTTCAAATGTTCACATATATCATCTCTCAAACTCAAAACAGGATCATTCAAACCAAGCCTCCTGCTACAAGTACCATTGCCAACATAAAAACAACAAGAACATTAGTAGAAGAAGACCAGCACAAATACAAATATAATATGTTGGAAAAAAAAGCAAAAAAATCAAAACATTTAACAGTCAAATGTTTACATGACAAAAATTTGCATTGCTGGACAATTGTTTGCCTAGTACATATTTTACTATAAAACTCAAAACTGTATTATAGTTTGCTCAAAAAAACATAACGATCTATACTTTTCAAGAATTCTATTTAGAAAGATTCTATAAACAAATTACATCACCGAACGATAAATTTGGCACCATCAATTCAGATTTAGTTGCTTGTAGAACAATGAACAACAGATTACAACAATTCAGGATATGTTGAACTTAATTCAGAAATACCTGTTTGCAAAGTGTTGTCAAACGGGATGACACTATCAATGAAAATATGATTACATAATTCAATTCAGCAAGATGTTATAGAAAAAAGCCAGAAACAAAATATAGAAATAAAAAGAAGCATTGAAACAATTGTTTAATCACAATCGGTTGGTTAAACAAAAACTGAAAATGAATAAAGACTCTTGTACATAATTTGATAAAGATGATATCGATAGTTTGATGAATTAGATCGAACACGATCTTGTTTGTATGATTCCACTATTTTAGTCTTAACTGAAAACGAAGACATAAGAAAAACTTTGAAAAATGATTTTTTTTTTTTTTTTTTTTTTTTGAAACCTTCGGTACTTATATTACATTAAATAAAAGAATTTACAAAGGAAAAGGTTCGAACTGGCAAAAATTACAACACCACACAAAAAACAAATAATATACATAACAACCGAATACCAGCTCGAACCAAAAGACACGTTACCAAAAAAATAAATAAATAAATAAAATAAAAAGAAGCTTGCACTAAGTTACAAGATAGAAATGTCATGCAAATTTCAACTTATTGTAGCATGAAACTTTTCTGTTCTCCGTCTCGGGAAAATGAATTGTTCTATATCCAAATTGAGTGTTCTCATGTACGGAAGAATTGACCTCGTCTCAAGGCTGGAAAGTATCCTACGTTCGACAGGCCCAAAGAATCGTGGATCTCTTGCCTGCTCGCTATAAATACTCTCAAGACCTAGGGTTTCGTTCCACGGGGGTAAAAAAAAAGGAAACAATCTCTTGGATCAAGCAATGGGTGTCTTCACGTTTGTTTGCCGAAACTCAGGCGGCAACTGGGCAGCAAAGCAGCTTTCTGGCGACCTTGAGGGTTCAGGTGACACCACCTTCGAGCTTCAGAGGAACCTCGTCCAGGCTGCCCTCTCTAGCGATTCTTCGGGTGGCGTTTCTTCCTCGTTTTCTCTGGTCACTCCTTCGTCTGCTGTTTTTCAGGTATTTGTCCGAGTTATTTTACTTAACTTTTAAAGCACTTTGGGTAGTCGATTGGTAAAGCGTGTTGAGTTTTCATCTATAGGTTTCGAATTATTGAAATAATAACTAGTCCATTAGAATATCCTTATTCCTGTAAGGAATATGTGATTAGCCGTGAGACTGAAGTTGAAGTCGGTTTTTTTTTTTTTTTTTTTTTTTTTTTTAAATAATAATTCTAGCAATCTTGTCTGACAAGGAAGCTAATAACAACAGTATGATATCCATATATTTGTCCATGGAGTGTAGAAACGGTGTAACACACTAACATTTCTTATTTGTTATGCGCATACTGCATAATTTTTTATTTTTCTATCACTGAGGTGTAGTAATTGTTTTATAAGCTGCCTAACAGCTTACAGATCTATATCTAATTGAATTGCTATTCCGAAATGGATGCTTAGAATATAAACACTATCGTGGTAAATTTATCCAATAAAAATCAGCATGGCCAACATATTAAAGTAATTCGTAAGTACATCAAATGCTTGTTATGTTAAAAAGCATAAACAAAATTTGTGATCATAAATGCCCAAGACTGTTCTTTATGCTTGTAAGTAGTGCAATTAGGCGGTGCTAATTTTTGAATTGGAATTTGACTTTGCATATCAAATGTTTTAAACCACTTCCTTTTGTGTAATTGCTTGCACATGTATCCGAAACTCTAGTAATTCAAGCATTCAACGTAATACAATATGTGCCATAGATCGTATAATGAATGGTTTGCCTCGATCGAGAGTAAAGTGTTGTAGTTTCTGTATTAATTTTGAATTCAAATGGTAATTAAAATTAGATATGCTCATTAACTCAAAAGGCAATTTGATTTCAACTGCTATTACAATCAATTGACCTTCACTTTACAAACAAATGTTATGTTTCTCGTGATCAATAATTTGCTTACACTGAAAGTTTTGCCATAGAAATGTCACCTCTAATAGTCCGAAAAT
This sequence comes from Allium sativum, assembly GCA_030737875.1. Classification (NCBI taxonomy): domain Eukaryota; kingdom Viridiplantae; phylum Streptophyta; class Magnoliopsida; order Asparagales; family Amaryllidaceae; genus Allium; species Allium sativum. Next base: position 559,531,754 of record CM060921.1, read on the forward strand.
GAATCAAATTCTTCACTGTATAATAAAGGACCTGTATATTCACAGTGAGCGCCTCTAAAGCATATATAATACTATTTTGATAAAATTCAGCTGTGATGTTTTGATGATTCATAACTGATGATTTATTTGTTGCTTTAAAGTGAGAAAATAATAAGTTGTTTTCAACCACATTAAATTTCAAGAGTAACTTACTAGCAATTTTTGGAAGGTCATAATCGGTGGAGGTGGCGGTGGAGGGTTCAGTGCATCAGCCATTGGTGTTGGAACTGGAGGCGCCACAAGCGCAGTTGCAGAAGCTCCCGCTGTCGAAGAGAAGAAGGTGGAGAAAGAGGAAAGTGACGATGATGACATTGGTTTTGAATCTCTGTTTGATTAGTGGCTCTCAGTTGGTGTCTTGCATCTCAGGGTTTTGACTTCGGATTATGTGATTTAGGTTTTATATCTGTTGATTTCGATTTTCAAAATAATCAGTTTTTCTCTTTATCAGGGAAAATCACGTCATACATTTTGTTTAATTTTAATCTTGGATGTTTGGTACGAGGGAGATCATGAATTTGTTGCAGCTGCAGAATTGGTTTTACCAACCTTTTTTATATATGGTTGCAGCATTCTATGTGCTTTGGCTTGGGTCGCAAGTAAGTATATATTTTGCATTGGATGAGTATGAAGAGTGTGGAATCTGCTTTGGACAAGGACGCGATCCATTTTAGAAAGAAAAAAAAAAAAAAACCTAAGTCGGTTAAATTAGGCAAATGACATTCTTAAATTTGATCAGTAGTCTAAGTTGTTTCACATATTAAATAGAAGTAGCTGGGGAGGACAAATATAGGAAAAAATATGGTTCGAAAGACTATAAATTTCATTTTTAAACTGGAAGACAAAGTTTAAAAGAAATTAATTTAAAAGAAAAATGTTAAATACAACTAGCAATACATTCGGTTTTTACACTATATCGAAATACTAGTTATTAACTAACCTTATATTCAATTTTACAAATATACAAAATATTCGTTATATTAATTAAGTATTGTTCTTTAGTTTGATATTTTTCAAAATTTATCCTATAGTCTTAAAAAATGTCAATTTCTTTTTGAAAGTATGTTCTTATACTTGTTTTTCACTATTAAATAGTAGAAATAATTCTTATTTGATTTATAGAGTATAAATACTATTCTAACATATGCCTTAAGTGGATACAATAACAATTTTGAACTTTTTATTTTATGGATAAGTGAAATGTAACTTAGTAACTTTGCCATTGAGGCATATTTTAAATTCCTTGTACAGCCGAAGACATTTTCATAGCGTCCTTTATTAAAAATGTTCGAATTTTTTTCTAATTAAGGAATAACGTATATTTTCCCTTTTTATTAAATTGCATGATTACTCCCTAACTTCATTTTCCATGATTTAACTCAATGTAATAATTTTGTGATTTGTTTTTTTTTTTTAATTGGTACTTTACATACAAGTTGTAGGTAGGATATAACATACTGCATATTTTTGTGATTTTCTTAGTTGTTGATATAAGTTAAATGACATAAACTAATTTTATTCTTGTTTTTGATGTCTTTTAATTAAAAACTATGTCCCACTACCGCTTCATAACTCGGTAACAAAGTGATTTCATCGTACAGTTGTCTCGTTGTAAATGAGATTAGCAAATATGTTTAACTCTTAATTAATGCAAAAATGGGAGAAGATTTATTTAATCTACAAGACCACGAAAAATGGCACAAACACACACACATACACACTTCCAGCATGCATGGTAATAGATGACGAAAAAAAAAAAAAAAAAAAAAAAGTTACCCAATATCAATAGATTCAATGAATCATCAGAACAATTGTGTTAATCATCATATACCACAAACGCCTTAAGTAACCAAAAAGTGCACCACTATGATGCTCAACCAATGTCCAACGATCATTAAGGTTGAAAATGAAACAAACACATCATAGTATGTTGTATATTTCAAAATGCATTGAATAAAACATAATATATGTCATAAATATAAAAAGGAGAGATAGTAATAACCAATTGAGTTAAGAAATTAGAGTAAAGACCCATAAAGTTACATAACAAATATAACAAAGTTTATACAATAGAAGGGAAAACGATAACTATCCCATAACAAGCAAATAAACAGGTATTGCCAATGCTCCATAGCGTTACGCAAGTGGATAAGCATAGAAATTCATATAAGTGTATATAATACAAGATCGCTCTATCCAGCTTGTCCATCAAACGACAACAATGTCATACCTAGACCTACTATCTACCCTTACTCATTTTAGAGTATCCAAGATATAAGAAATAAAGCATAAAAGCTAGGGTCATACAGCAATCTGACCTGAGCAGTAAATGAATTTCAAAACATTTATAATTAAATATAGTAAGGAATATAGGTACATAAATCATAACTGAACTGTTCCTACAATTAAAAAGTGAGCATGTAACAACATAACATGCTACTCTACTAGTACCACAATGGTATTTATATCTCTAATACTTACTTCCCATGACATCTTTGGGTGATATACTATAAAAGAAAGCAACCAATAATCATAACATTCATCAAACCATCCATACTACCACTCATCGTGCTCTGAATAAATGGTAATTTGTATGACTTCTTTGCTGGTAAGGACTAAGGTAAATCATGATTTTCAGTGTACGATTTGTATCCTTTGTAAATCGTAATCCAAGGTTAAATACATATCTCATAGCTCAAAGCTTGACATATACGTACCCAAAGCCACTGGTCTAGGGTATCTACAAATCCACTCCACAAATCCATGGAATCATCACTTACGATACTCCTGCTACGAGCATAACCGGAAATACTACAAGTTTCAACGATCCATTCACACACATATCTGAGCCTTTCACTTACTTGATATTTTCCATTATCCTTGAGGAACCCTTCCACTTTCCTCTATTCCATGGCTCCTACCAACATCGAGTGCTATTTTCTTAACATACTACCATCAATATCAAGTTAACATTCTATAATTAAAAGCTTTTAGTTTATCATGTTGTTGCATTGCCATAAAGCCTCACGTGAATAAGCTTACATCCTCAGCATTATTTATAAAGTCCTCGCTCTCCTTCTTGGAAAACAATATTTTTATACATAATTCAATGCCAAGTCAAAATGACTTGGCACTGAGTTACCTACTTAGCTACTTTTGGCTAAGTCCCCACTCCTCGCCTCAAGTACTTTCCTAAGTGCTCTAATCCCAGACCCTTTATAATACCCCTAACTTTTTTGTAAACATTATCCAGGAGATTTAATTGGATATATTGAACAAGAATATTGTCGTTGGATGTTGTATAGTTAATGTCCTGCTATTGCCCCACTATCTCTCGGCTATATCCTGTAGCGGATTTCTACTGATATATTATTTCCAAATAGCCTCTGAAATAGCATTTTCGTTAAAAGCCCACTATATTCCGGTATTCTCGATATATCCCATTATTTTAGCTACATTCTGTTATTCCCGCTGTATCTTTCATAAAAAAATAAATCAAAAATGATATTTATAGATTATAAATATTATTAAATTAGTTTTTTACTTAACTTTTTTGACATATATTTTTTAAAATAAAAAACATTTTAGTATTCTATTAAATTTAATTCAACTATATAAAATTTTACACTTATTTACATATATTTGGACATGTTTTATTGTAAATTAAGAATGTAATAATTATAATTAAATTGAATGTTAAAATTTCATTCATTTATCATTTATATATATGACAAACATTAAGTACAAGTTTTATGTGTTGTTTTAGAGGCATCCATTATATCTTGGTATTTCCTCGCTTTATCCCCGCTACAACTTTTTCCATCTCCGCCGCATTGAATCTGCTGAGCGTTTTAGCAACGCATGTTGGATGTATAAGTGAGATTTGCAATTAATAAATAGATAATGATTTGGTCTTAGAAACTAATCAATGTAACAAGACATAATGTTAGGGGAAAATGCAAAAGACACATAGCCGTGTGTGTGTGTGTGTGTGTGTAACCTTTCATTCTTTTATCCTTTCATTTTCTTTTCTCAAAATCGAAGCAAAATCTTTAAGGGAGACCAACCATTACTAGAAGGAAGAAGAGGAGGAAAATTAAAAAAAGAGCTAAGGGATTCAACTGAAGATCATATCTACATCAAATCTCAACCCTGTTCCAAACTAAAGCGAATAATGATTCAAACCTCTTATTGTTTACAGTTATGGGTAATACCCTGATTGAATCCATGCATTGTGACAACCCACGCCCATTGACATATCCTTCTTGAGTTGTGCCAAAGTGCATGAATCGTTTGAGTATAACTTAAACATGTGAATACTAAGACCACAAGACATAAAAGTAAAAACATTTCACGGTGGAAAAAAGTAACAAAATAAAAGTCGTTTCATGAAACCATTATTTTAGAATACCATCATCTCTAATGTCAATATCCCAGTCTCATAAAAACCACATATTGGAGTACATATTAAATATCATTAACAAATCTAAGATACAACTGAACCAAATGAAAAAATAAAAATGAAACAAAATACTTGAAGAAGATGGAGCTCTCAAGTTATGCTCCAACCTATGTAGATATCAACCACTGCCCCGTGAGCCTGATTGGGAGAAAGGGCAAAAGAGAATAGACCAGACATACAAGTTTTGTGAATTAAAAGTAACTACTGGAAAGAGATAAACCAAGAGAATAGTCTCAAAAATATTTCTTTGTGTTACAAAAGTTCTGTGTTTGTGTTTTCTTAAGGTGATTTCTTAGAGCGATTTTTTGCACTAAAGTTTTTTCTTCAAAAAAATTCATAAGGAATTATTCCTTATTCTCCCTGTGATCGGTGGACTCTTTACCACGTGCCTAATATGATAATTGATGTCCCTTACACCAAATTGAAATCCGTCCATATGAGAATCGTTAGGACGAACCACTTTAGCTGTTATGGTCTCTTATTTCTGACGCCAAAGCCATCTTCATATCCATTCAAATGGACATCTATTGGCTAACGTTAAGAAAGCACAACATCTTAATTTCCATGTCGATGTCTGTACATTCGATCGTCATTAGAATGCGCTACCTCTAATTCGTTCTCTATTATGTCACTTATCCAACGTCGTCATGCGTGTCTGTTTTCCGTTAGGACGGTCCATAATACATTATTCTACTCACGCTCCCTGCTGAAACCCTGCGATCGAGTCTTAAACCATTGTCAACTTATTTTCCATGCCAACGTGCATGTCCATTCATCATTAGTTAGAACCCCAACTACGCTAGGTATAACTGCTACAACGGATAACTTATTTCTCAAGTCGATAAATGTCTTGTTTGTCATTAAGATGGACCCTAACTATGTTGTTTTATTATTATTACGATTGTAACACCCCACGCCCGCTACGGTCACTCACTAAGGGAATGCCATAGCATCGGTGGAGTATTTTAAGTGAATATAGAACAGAAAAATTACAACAAGACAGATATAAGAATACTTGAAAATTTAAAACATCATTTCATTACAGCGGAAACTAAAACATGTTTGGTTACATCCTGATAAAATAAAAGTACATAATCCCACTACATAAACTAATAGCCATAATAGCAAAGATAAACTGAGCTTTACATCCACGGTCCAAGCTCCAAAAGGTAGATAAAGCAGTTTGATCAAAGCCCACTAGCACTAGGCCTACTCTGATAACCTGAGGGTTGGGAAAAAGATAAAAACAACGGGGTCAGACATAAGTCTGAGCGAGTCCTATAACTTTAACAATACAATCATTAAAGTAACCAGAGTAAGACATAAGCTTGATATACGGTAACGACTAGGGATGAATGGCTACACTAAGCAGCCAACTAGACTTAGGATGAACTAAGATAACCGTAAAGACGCATCTACCCACCCAAGGATAATTACTACACTGCACCACACCAGTCATTCCTACTTAAAGGTTGATCCCACTAAGTATACTTAGTAATATAATTAGTAGTTTCGCGTACCCCTAATAGACTACATAGGTGTACCCACTACTCCCCAAGCGATCGGCTCCCTAACGTAGATACCCGTGCTGGCCCCACAGTGGGGTGTATCATCCCTCAAAGTGACAACCTGATAATATCAATGGTGCACGGCTTATACCTACACGATGCAACAACGTCTTACCAACCAGCCCGGGTCCACACACGCAAATGAAACCCGTTGGTCCTGCGTTGCCACCGCTAACCCGTTTTGGCCTCTTATAGTCAAGCCCAATATGCGTGTCCCGTTGTAACACCCCAACCTCCGCCAGGGTGGCTCTTGCAAGCACTCTGACTTTGGAGGGGCGTTTGAATCGGGTAAACATGCATAATGATATATCAAGGCAGAACAAGAACATATGTATATATGTAAACAGAGTAAATAACATAGATAAAACAGCGGAAGATTTCAAACCATTTCAAAACAAGTCTGGTACAACATAATGTTAACTTTCCAAATAAACAAGTCTAGATAAAAACAACTTCAACTGAAAAACTGAAATACATAAGTACTATCCCCAAAATAAGTGATAACCATAGCTAGCTTCATGTCAAACCGTACATGAGCTAAATCCCACAAGCAAGCGATCAGAAATCCAAGCTAAGCTCCAATATTCCCACCCTGAGAACCTGGGGGGGGGGGGGGAACGGAAGAAAAGAGGCGAAAGAAAACAGGTCAGTCAAAAAGACTGAGTAAGCCCTACTACAATCAATGTAAACTGATAAAGTTAACTGGCATGAGAAGCAGGGATGAACATAAGGATAATTACATACTAGCATGGTGAATATCTAACAGATAGTTCAAAGGAGTCATCACATAATCAAGGTGAAGTTTTTTACCACAGGTGTACCAGCATTCTAACATGTCATGTATAAACAAGAATTTATCCCTTGGCCTAAACTTGGCCCAGTATCAGGTGTTTGACTTATATCAAGATCCAACTTCTTGGTACAAATTCTAGTATAACAGGATTAGGTGTTACCCCAATGTTTACATCGAAACAGGACGGAACAGAATGGTCCATACAGAGATAGAGTTTGGGAAAAATGAGCTTTTACCACCCTAACAGATAAAGTACAAAAACGGAATGCTAACAATAATGGGCCTTTACCACCCTAACAGAACGGTACCACGCAGAAACAGACGGGTGTTACCACCCAACAAAACAGACGGTACCAACAGAATCAGACAGAGCTAAGTGTACCCTAAATCCTACCCAAGCGATCGGCTCCCTAATACATAAATATCCTATGTCGGCCCCACGATAGGGTGTATCACTCCCTAAAGTGGCAACCAATTGGCACAGGCATATTTACAGATGTCACGGCGTCTTACATCCTCAGAGGCAGACCGGGATCCATGCACGCACATGACCCGGTTGGAACGCACCATCAACACCCATCGCCATTATCAGAATGAACCACTTATAATTAGTTCAGTAAGCGTGCCCGGACCCTACCTACAGTTGGGTCAAAGTTTTGATACCAGAAAGGGTTACTGACTAATATGGGTCCCAAACAACAAATGACACAAGTATTCCCCCTTGTGTCCCCAGACTATCAGATTCAGATTAACTTATTAACAGAGTTCAGGCATACAAAGTTCAGACAATCAGTTTTCAGACTAACGGATCAGATAACAGATTTACAAACTTGCCTAACTTAGTGTGCGTCCTACAGATCCGCAAAACAGGTTCGTTTAATTTATCAATCAAGTTAGTTTATCCAGACCAGGTATCAAATCGGTTCTCAGCCTTATCAAATTACTGAGTTGGATTGGTTAAGTATAGTTCAACTTAAACCCGTTAAATTACCGAGTTCAGATTGGTTAAGTGTAGGTTAACTTAACTCTAACCACTAGTCGTCTTTTACGGTTAAGTGTCCTTAAGAAATCAATCCCGGTTTCACTTAACCTACCCATTCATGTCAAATTGGTTAAGTTTCATAAATCAAATTTACTTAACCTTATCATGTAGCATTAATTAATTTAATGCACCTTAACCTCTCACATTAGACCTCGTTGTGGTTACTAGTTAAGCCGGGCGGGTCCGGGTAGCTTTACACCACAACCTAGTCTAACCTCGGGTTCAAGCACAACTTGACCAACTTCTCACATTGGGTCCTATTGTTTGTAGCCACTAGTTAAGCCGGTTGGTTCCGGGTAGATTTATGCTCCAAACTCAACCCAACCTCGAGTTGGTCACACTTATATTTTCTAAGTGTCATGTCCATTATGTTTCCAAAACATATTACAAGTTTTCAAGCATTTGGGTAGACCTAACTTAATAGGTAAATTCCCAATGGGTAGACCTAACTTAATAGGTAAATTCCCACTCTTATGTTTTTATGTCCTTTAAGTTTACCCAACCCCAAACGCAATCCCATCGCTTACATATCGCAATAGCGCATAAAGGATAGAAAGAGGGAACTTGGCATAATCATGACATAAAGGTGTTGAAGCCACAAGTTTAACATGGTGGCATATGAAATGTACATATGTTCATATACTTGCATATTGCATCATTAGGCCTCAAAAGCATGCATAAAACCAAACTTAGCATATTGGTGATACATGGTGATAAATGACATGTAGAAATGGCCATAAGTTCGCATTTAGCCTCACATGCAAGTTATCATAAGAGATATGATAACTTACATGTTGCCAAAATGCAACCTTTAGCATAAAGCTTGAAGCTTTAAGCTCATAATCCCAAGATAAGCTTGCATAACATGATAACATGAACAAAATGATCAACCCAAACTTGCATAACATAACTTGCATATCATATGACAAACTTGCATATCATAACATAGCAAACTTGCATAACATAACATGATAAACTTGCATATCATAACATAGCAAACTTGCATAGCATAACATGGTAAACTTGCATATCATAACATGACATACTTGCATAGCATAACATGGTAAACTTGCATATCATAACATGGCATACTTGCACATCATAACATGATAAACTTGCATATCATAATGATCAAACACAACTTGCATCATTCATTTAACTTTAGAGTTTAAATATGAAAGTAGAAAAGGGCTTACAATGCTTATGAAGACACAAAAATATATAGATTGAGACAAAGCCCTTATGCAATCAAATAAACCCAAAATGCAAGCTCCAATAGTAAAACCCTTGAGCCAAAATGATCAAAACTCTTGCTTTATGATGTAAATATGGAAACTTGACTTGAATGCAAGCTAATGATGCTCATACAAGCTTGAAAACACTTGTATGCATGGAAAATCTCTCATAGAAATAACTTAGGAATTTTATGAAGAGAGTGGATGCCATGAGAGAAATGATTTTGTCATAGTTTAGTTGTATGAGTGAATAATGTTGATTTAGGCTTAGGTTAGGGTCTTATTTATAGAGATTAGGATTAGTTCTAGCCTTAGGATTAAACCCTAGTTCCAATCTCAGCCCTCAAAACCGAATCTGGCCCCCAAACTCAACACAACTCCAAAATGGTGCACCAGGCAAAACTGCCCGGCTGAACCAAGTCGACAGCCAAGTCGACAGGGCTGTCGACTTGGGTCCAACCAAGTCGACTCCCAAGTCGACAGGGCTGTCGACTTGGGTGCTTTGGCGGGAATTTTCCTGCCTAGCCCAATCTGACCTAATTTCCAAATTCAAACTTGAATTTGAAATCTGTTTTTACTTTGAAATTTTCTGAAAACTTCGTTGGGCCTTAATCGGGTCATACGGACTCCGATTTTCGAAAACTCGGACTCTATTTCGCGTATTTTTCCGAGACGAACGCAATGACATAGCCCGTTTCCCTTGATTCAGATTTATAAATTAAATTCTGCCTCGATTTACGATATAACAGGTTATCAGAAATACGGGTTGTTACATTCTCCCCTCCTTAAAGGATTTCGTCCTCGAAATCTTCAAGTTAGGAAGAACGCATCCTACCATCCATCATCCATCTACTCAAATCATCATTCACGAGCAATCATTGTCCTTAAAGATTCTAATGCGGTATGAACATATGCAAAAGGTGTGTGTATATGTTCTTATCTAATGCAAAGATCCTCAATGCAAAGTATGTTAGTGAAATGAATCCATTATGTATGCAAATAGTCCTAATCATATAATACTATATGTGTGCACAAACATTCGTCCATATGCAACATCCATGTGCCGAATTAACCATCTTGCAACCATAAGAATTGAAAATGTACACACGTCCATATGCAATATGAGAGTGTATTTCAAGCCGATCTAGTGCCTAGTGTGTGTTTATGCATCCACGAGCAACCACTAGCAACCACTTGCATCCACTTGCAACCATCAAACATAACATGTCTCAAACACATGTTTACATCCATAGAATTCCTATCTCAACAAGATACAGTCGAGTGATGGAAGCGAGTACAGATAAAACAAAAACTTGGTACATATACTTACAGACTAGTAGTACAGATCAGATTTCCCCAAATGATTCTTAGGAAACTAAGCATGGTAGAAACCCAGAATGTATTCGTCATAGTCACCCTCATGCCCAACACAGATACTCTCAAACCCCAATTTATCACAAACAGAAGAGTTATAACTCTCAGGGAGTTTGAGACTATTACCAGATCAGAAGCAAGACTAGCATTAAAGTACCGAGTTTCCATTACAGAAAAAAAATACCAGAAAAAGAGTTTCAAACTGAAAATCAGACAAGGAAAATTAAACATCCTACATACAAATTATTCTAGCCCTAATCTATTCACTCGCCATGCGAGTATTCACCGTTCCTTCCGATGTAGTCCCTTTCTTCTTCGGGCAGTCCCTAGTGAATTGTCCCATCTCTCCACAGTTAAAGCAAGTGCCCTTCCTCTTTCTGCAATCTTTGTTTAGATGAGTTGAGCTTCCACAAGTAAAGCACTTCTTTTCCTTCTTATCTTCAGACTTCTCCTCCTTCTTTTGCATTTCCTTTTTGGGCCCCGTTTTCTTGTTTTGAGACTCATTCACCTTGACCTCCTTCTTTGCACGCTTGTTCTCTTCATTGAGTAGGGCCATATCTACCAAACTCTCAAACGTGGCCCCCATGGGCACATGAGACATAGCTAACTCCTGTAACGGCTCATTCAATCCTCTAGCAAAACGAAGAGCCTTCTTCTGAGTAGTACTCACCATATCCAAACCAAAACGAGCTAACTAATTGAACTTGTTCACATATTCTTTGACAGACATGTCTCCTTGCTTCAAAGCAATAAACCTCTCCATTTGCAAATTCTCTTCAGTAGAAGACAGAAACTTAAGCCCGAATCTTGTCCTGAAATCGGCCCAAGTCTCAACGGGCCTAGTCGCGGTGGTGATCTCCCACCAATAAGCGGCTTCATCCTTCATAAGCCAAACCACCAACAAGATCTTTCTCTGATCATCTAATCCAAAGATAGCGAATAAATCCTCGGTCTCTTTCAACCAATTCCGGGCCTCTACAAAAGTCTCGGTACCTAGAAAGTTCTTGTCACCCATTGCTTTGAAGTCCTTGCAAATCTTCGTGAACTCTACTGGAGGATGCTGAGGGGGAGGAGGAGGAGGAACCTCAGCGACAGGAGGAGGAGGAACATTAACCACCGGAGGAGGAGTAACATTTGCGGGGCCGGCTTCGGTCGCCCTAGCCTCCATAAGTCTCCTATACCAAACAGGAACTTGCACTCCCTCTGGGATAACAAAGTTATCTGTCATACTGAAACGAAGGAAAAGATAGATTCAGAACGAGGGAACTAAGAATAGATAACTAAGGATTGTGCTAATGGCTTTTTGGGGAATAGCCTTTAAAATAAACTAGACTTTTCTTTGGAAAATACTTTATACTTGGTTTTGAAACTAGTTTTCCAAAAATTTTCTAAAAACCTTTTTGTTCCTTCTCGTAAACCATATGCTCTGATACCAAATGTAACACCCCAACCTCCGCCAGGGTGGCTCTTGCAAGCACTCTGACTTTGGAGGGGCGTTTGAATCGGGTAAACATGCATAATGATATATCAAGGCAGAACAAGAACATATGTATATATGTAAACAGAGTAAATAACATAGATAAAACAGCGGAAGATTTCAAACCATTTCAAAACAAGTCTGGTACAACATAATGTTAACTTTCCAAATAAATAAGTCTAGATAAAAACAACTTCAACTGAAAAACTGAAATACATAAGTACTATCCCCAAAATAAGTGATAACCATAGCTAGCTTCATGTCAAACCGTACATGAGCTAAATCCCACAAGCAAGCGATCAGAAATCCAAGCTAAGCTCCAATATTCCCATCCTGAGAACCTGGGGGGGGGGGGGGGGAACGGAAGAAAAGAGGCGAAAGAAAACAGGTCAGTCAAAAAGACTGAGTAAGCCCTACTACAATCAATGTAAACTGATAAAGTTAACTGGCATGAGAAGCAGGGATGAACATAAGGATAATTACATACTAGCATGGTGAATATCTAACAGATAGTTCAAAGGTGTCATCACATAATCAAGTTGAAGTTTTTTACCACAGGTGTACCAGCATTCTAACATGTCATGTATAAACAAGAATTTATCCCTTGGCCTAAACTTGGCCCAGTATCAGGTGTTTGACTTATATCAAGATCCAACTTCTTGGTACAAATTCTAGTATAACAGGATTAGGTGTTACCCCAATGTTTACATCGAAATAGGACGGAACAGAATGGTCCATACAGAGATAGAGTTTGGGAAAAATGAGCTTTTACCACCCTAACAGATAAAGTACAGAAACGGAATGCTAACAATAATGGGCCTTTACCACCCTAATAGAACGGTACCATGCAGAAACAGACGGGTGTTACCACCCAACAAAACAGACGGTACCAACAGAATCAGACAGAGCTAAGTGTACCCTAAATCCTACCCAAGCGATCGGCTCCCTAATACATAAATATCCTATGTCGGCTCCACGATAGGGTGTATCACTCCGTAAAGTGGCAACCAATTGGCACAGGCATATTTACAGATGTCACGGCGTCTTACATCCTCAGAGGCAGACCGGGATCCATGCACGCACATGACCCGGTTGGAACGCACCATCAACACCCATCGCCATTATTAGAATGAACCACTTATAATTAGTTCAGTAAGCGTGCCCGAACCCTACCTACAGTTGGGTCAAAGTTTTGATACTAGAAAGGGTTACTGACTAATATGGGTCCCAAACAACAAATGACACAAGTATTCCCCCTTGTGTCTCCAGACTATCAGATTCAGATTAACTTATTAACAGAGTTCAGACATACAAAGTTCAGACAATCGGTTTTCAGACTAACGGATCAGATAACAGATTTACAAACTTGCCTAACTTAGTGTGGGTCCTACAGATCCGCAAAACAGGTTCGTTTAATTTATCAATCAAGTTAGTTTATCCAGACCAGGTATCAAATCGGTTCTCAGCCTTATCAAATTACTGAGTTGGATTGGTTAAGTATAGTTCAACTTAACCCCGTTAAATTACTGAGTTCAGATTGGTTAAGTGTAGGTTAACTTAACCCTAACCACTAGTCGTCTTTTACGGTTAAGTGTCCTTAAGAAATCAAGCCCGGTTTCACTTAACCTACCCATTCATGTCAAATTGGTTAAGTGTCATAAATCAAATTTACTTAACCTTATCATGTAGCATTAATTAATTTAATGCACCTTAACCTCTCACATTAGACCTCGTTGTGGTTACTAGTTAAGCCGGGCGGATCCGGGTAGCTTTACACCACAACCTAGTCTAACCTCGGGTTCAAGCACAACTTGACCAACTTCTCACATTGGGTCCTATTGTTTGTAGCCACTAGTTAAGCCGGTTGGTTCCGGGTAGATTTATGCTCCAAACTCAACCCAACCTCGAGTTGGTCACACTTATATTTTCTAAGTGTCATGTCCATTATGTTTCCAAAACATATTACAAGTTTTCAAGCATTTGGGTAGACCTAACTTAATAGGTAAATTCCCAATGGGTAGACCTAACTTAATAGGTAAATTCCCACTCTTATGTTTTTATGTCCTTTAAGTTTACCCAACCCCAAACGCAATCCCATCGCTTACATATCGCAATAGCGCATAAAGGATAGAAAGAGGGAACTTGGCATAATCATGACATAAAGGTGTTGAAGCCACAAGTTTAACATGGTGGCATATGAAATGTACATATGTTCATATACTTGCATATTGCATCATTAGGCCTCAAAAGCATGCATAAAACCAAACTTAGCATATTGGTGATACATGGTGATAAATGACATGTAGAAATGGCCATAAATTCGCATTTAGCCTCACATGCAAGTTATCATAAGAGATATGATAACTTACATGTTGCCAAAATGCAACCTTTAGCATAAAGCTTGAAGCTTTAAGCTCATAATCCCAAGATAAGCTTGCATAACATGATAACATGAACAAAATGATCAACCCAAACTTGCATAACATAACTTGCATATCATATGACAAACTTGCATATCATAACATAGCAAACTTGCATAACATAACATGATAAACTTGCATATCATAACATAGCAAACTTGCATAGCATAACATGGTAAACTTGCATATCATAACATGGCATACTTGCATAGCATAACATGGTAAACTTGCATATCATAACATGGCATACTTGCACATCATAACATGATAAACTTGCATATCATAATGATCAAACACAACTTGCATCATTCATTTAACTTTATAGTTTAAATATGAAAGTAAAAAAGGGCTTACAATGCTTATGAAGACACAAAAATATATAGATTGAGACAAAGCCCTTATGCAATCAAATAAACCCAAAATGCAAGCTCCAATAGAAAAACCCTTGAGCCAAAATGATCAAAACTCTTGCTTTATGATGTAAATATGGAAACTTGACTTGAATGCATGCTAATGATGCTCATACAAGCTTGAAAACACTTGTATGCATGGAAAATCTCTCATAGAAATAACTTAGGAATTTTATGAAGAGAGTGGAGGCCATGAGAGGAATGATTTTGCCATAGTTTAGTTGTATGAGTGAATAATGTTGATTTAGGCTTAGGTTAGGGTCTTATTTATAGAGATTAGGATTAGTTCTAGCCTTAGGATTAAACCCTAGTTCCAATCTCAGCCCTCAAAACCGAATCTGGCCCCCAAACTCAACACAACTCCAAAATGGTGCACCAGGCAAAACTGCCCGGCTGAACCAAGTCGACAGCCAAGTCGACAGGGCTGTCGACTTGGGTCCAACCAAATCGACTCCCAAGTCGACAGGGCTGTCGACTTGGGTGCTTTGGCGGGAATTTTCCCGCCTAGCCCAATCTGACCTAATTTCCAAATTCAAACTTGAATTTGAAATCTGTTTTTACTTTGAAATTTTCTGAAAACTTCGTTGGGCCTTAATCGGGTCATACGGACTCCGATTTTCGAAAACTCGGACTCTATTTCGCGTATTTTTCCGAGACGAACGCAATGACATAGCCCGTTTCCCTTGATTCAGATTTATAAATTAAATTCTGCCTCGATTTACGATATAACAGGTTATCAGAAATACGGGTTGTTACACCCGTCCTCGACTTGAGTCGAGCCCACTAAGATACGTTTGGGATATTGGTTGAAATGGGCCCCCACAAGCTACCCACCTAAGCTTGTCATTTCTAGTGAATCCCACTTAACCCTTTAACCATGTCCACTTACATGTTATAAATTTTGGTTAAGTCAATAATCATATTTTAATTGCCATTCAAGGCACCCACTAGATTTCCACATGCCACCCAAGGCACTTATTTAATTCCCACATGCCACCCACGACACTTACTTAACCATTTAATCATGTTTAATTACATGTTCCACTTTGGTTAAGTATTCTAATCGTATTTTCTATTGCCACCCAAGGCAACCACTAGATTTTTCTACATGCCACCCAAGGCACCCACTTAACCCCTCATGTCCCTCTACATGCTAATATGGTTAAGTGTTTCTTAATTAATTAATTAATTAAGATCATGACCTCATAAAGACCTCTCACATTAGATCACCTTTTATGACTGCTGGATATGCCGGTTGGGTCCGGCCAGCCTTACGTCATGAAAAGGGTCTAACCTCGTGTCTTTACTTTAATCACGTATTTAATTTATGACTAAGACCTCTCACATTGGGCTAATCATTTGTAGCCGCTGGATTTGCCGGTTGGTTCCGGGCAGTCTTATGCTACAAAAGAGTCCAACCTCGTGTCTTAGTCGATTAATTACACCTAATTAATCACCCCCATAGTTTGTATTAATTATCCCTAATTAATTACACATTTTTAAGAATATGGGTAGACCTAACTCAATAGGTAAATTCCCAATTCCATAATATGGGTAGACCTAACTTAATAGGTAAATTCCCAATTATGTCCATTCATTTTATGTTATGCTTAAGCATACCAACTTCACACAATTTTATTAACATGCATTTTAACCCCATCGTTTCCCACGTAAATCGTTCTCATGACATGACATATAAATGGGAAGATTCATCATAAATGTAATGGGTTCAACTTAGCATAACATTAGCATTTACATGGGTTTAAAAGGTGTCAACTTGCATCATAACATTAAACCCAACTAGCATAAAACATTAACCCAAACTTGCATGAATCACATATGTCATAAAGAGGGTAACTTGCATACGTATGTATGACATACAAAGGGGTAAACTTGCATATGCATATATGTCATACAAAGAGGCAAACTTGCACATGAACTTGCATATGAACTTGCATGTGAACTTGCATAACATGTCATACATAGAGGCAAGCTTGCATATATTATGCATATCATAAAAAGAGACAAACTTGCATATGAACTTGCATATAAACTTCCATATGAACTTGCATAACATGTCATACATAGAGGCAAACTTGCATATGTTATGCATATCATAAAAAGAGATAAACTTGCATATGAACTTGCATATAATCAACCACCAAACTTGCATAACATGTTACATATGGACTTGCATATGTATGTATGACATACAAAGGTAAACTTGCATATGTTATGCATATCACTAATCCAAACAACTTGCATAGATTATGCATATTATAGATCCAAACTCATAGGTTAAACTTGCATGTCATGTCACTTATTTCACACATGATTCTAACATAAAACCAAGCATTTAACTTGCATAAAACCAAACACTTAGCATGCATAAAACCAAACACTTAGCATGCATAAAACCAAACACTTAGTATGCATAAAACCCACCACTTAACATGCATAAACCCAAACACTTAACTTGCATAAACATAGTGTCATCATGAATAAGTGTTAAACATAGTGATTAGCAAACTAGCATCATAACATATGACCTAAAACCCATTGATCCGCAAGCAAAACCATATGATCTCATCATATCTCATCTACTTAGTTTAGCAATTGGTTATTAAAGTGATAGAAACTCACAAACTCCAAGATTAGCTCCTTAGATAGTTGCTAGAGTTGAAGTAGAGGTGGATTAGTAGTTGATTAGCTTGCAATCCTCTTCACAAATTAGTGGAGGCTCCTTCTAAGTTGCATTTTGGCGGCATGATGGCATAAATTCTATTTTTAGTATGGATTAGGGTAGTCTTAGGGTGTATTTATAGGATTAGGTTGTGTTTTAGACCCTTAGATCAACCCTAGGTTAGTTTAGGTCCGTCAGATTTCGTCCCAAGCCCTCCAACCCAGCCCAAAACTCAACCAGGTGCACCCAGGCCAGAATCAGCCGACAGGGCCAGTCGACAGCCCTGACGACTGCCAAGTCGACATGCATGTCGATAGGCAAGTCGACAGCCCTGTCGACAGCCAAGTCGACTTGCTGGGCGGGAGTTTTCTCGCCTAGCCCCCATTTCTGCATGTTTCGAAATTCAAATTTCCCGAAAACTTCTTTGGGCTTAACCGGGTCATACGGACTCCGATTTACAAAATTTCGGACTCTATTTCGCGTATTTTTCCGAGACAAACGCAATGGCACAACCCGTTTCCCCCAATTCTCACATCTGAGATTATTTATTCTGCAATTAGTGAATATTACTATTAACTGAAATTCGGGGTGTTACATTCTCCCCTCCTTAAAGGATTTCGTCCCCGAAATCTCTAAGCTAAGGAGAATGCATATCCTACCATCCAAACAACCATCTACTCAATCCATCAAACACGGGCATCCATTGTCCTTAAAACAATTTCTACTGATGTATGAGCATATGCAAAATGTGTGTGTATATGTTCCCTATCTAATGTATGAACATATGCAAACCATGATAGTGCCATGCATCCAATATGTATGCGAGAGAACCCTATCGACACATACTATACCTACATGAGTGCACAATCATTCACCAAAATGCATCATCCATATGATAACACAACCATTATACATCCATCAATATAGCAACCTACACACAATTATATGCAATATGCAATATGAAGTGACTGAGCCGATCTAGTGTCTAGAGTGTGTGTATATGCATCCACGAGCAACCACTAGCAAACACTTGCATCCACACGCATCCATCAATCATAACATGTCTCAAACACATGTTTCAACCATAGGTTTACCCTATCTAAAGGTCAAAGGTACTAACGAGAGGACATACTACAGATAAGATAAGTACTAGACAAACGATTAAGGAGAAGTTAAAAGACATACCCTCAAAAAGGAATGGGTATAATGAACGCATCTTCGCTTCCGTCTCCCAAGTAGCGTTGCTCTCATCTTCTCCCCATTGCACTTTGACTAGTTAAACCTCTCGATTCCTCAACTTCCTAGTCTCTGACCCAAGGATGCGAGTAGGAGCTCGTCGAATAGTCGCATCACGCTCTACTTCCAGTTCTCTAAGCAAGCTCGGCTCTACCACCTCTGCGGTCTCATGTAGGCACTTCCTCAAATGTGACACATGGAATACATCATGTACACCACTAAGTCTGTCGGGCAACTCCACTCTATAGGCCATCTGTCCAATCCTTTCCTTAATAGGAAACGGTCCAAC
Organism: Allium sativum; assembly: GCA_030737875.1. Taxonomy (NCBI): domain Eukaryota; kingdom Viridiplantae; phylum Streptophyta; class Magnoliopsida; order Asparagales; family Amaryllidaceae; genus Allium; species Allium sativum. Next base: position 559,550,779 of record CM060921.1, read on the forward strand.
AAACCTTGGTGCTAACTTTCCAACAGATCCAAAGCGAACCACATTTCGTAACGGAGACACTTTGACAAAGACCATGTCCCCAACATCAAACTCAAGATCCGTCCTCCTCTTGTCCACATAAGATTTCTGTCTGTCTTGCACCGCTTTCATCCTTCTTCGAATCAAATCAATCTTTTTCGAAGTCTCTCTACCATATCGGGCCCAAGCAAGATCTTATCCGTAGATTCCCACCAACATGTAGGTGATCGACAAGGCCTTCCATAAAGAGCTTCGAAAGGAGCCATGCCAATACTAGACTGAAAGCTGTTATTATATGCGAACTCCACCAATGGAAGATGCTCTTCCCATGTACCTCCAAAGTCCAAGATACATAGCCTCAAAAGGTCTTCTAGAATATGATTCACCCTTTCGGTCTGACCGTCAGTCTGAGGATGATATGCGGTACTCAAACACAACTGAGTCCCTACTGCCTCTTGCAAACTCTTCCAAAACTCGCTAGTGAAGATAGGATCTCGATCGCTCACTATACTGGAAGGTACACCATGCAATCTAACTATCTCTCGAATGTAATCTGAAGCTAGCCGTGGAGCAGTTCTCTTACTCTTCACGGGTATGAAATGGGCGCTCTTAGTGAGTCTGTCTACCACAACCCAAATTCCCGTATTACCCTTCCTCGATCTTGGTAATCCATCGACAAAATCCATCGAGACACTATCCCACTTCCATAGAGGAACTTCCAATGGGTGAAGCAACCCACCGGCTTTCTTTTGCTCCGCTTTCACTTGTTGGCACACCAAGCATCTAGCGACATACTCGGCCACGTCTTCCTTCATACCGGCCCAAAAGAAAACTCGCTTCATGTCTTGGTACATCTTGTCCCCACCGGGATGAATGGTCCTCTTCGAACGATGTGCTTCATCAAGTATAGCCTTCCTTAAACCCTCGTCTTGCGGTACACAAAGTCTATCGTCTCTACGCAACCACCCCTTATCATCTAGGGTGTACCTACTCAAATGGCTGGACGACTCCCCCCTTATGAGCTTCTCTACTAACTCAACCAACTGTGGGTCGTCTCGCTGTGCCTCACCAATCCGTCCCAAAAGAGTAGGTCTAACTTCCAAGGAAGCTAGCAAACCGGGTACAAAGTCAACGGAAGGTCTAAAGTCAAACATCGAAATAAATTCCAAGCTCCGTTGTTCAACGAACAATGAACTCAAGGACAACCTTTTTCTACTTAAGGCGTCCGCTACCACGTTACCCTTGCCAGGGGTATACGCTATCTCAAACTCATAGGATGCTAAGAATCCTATCCACTTTTGCTGTCCTAAGACTATGCGCTCGAAGAGTCTCCAACACTTCCCTAAGATGTAGGGCATGCTTTTCTCCACTTCTAGAGAAAACCAGGATATTACCCCATCCAAAATCATCACAACTGTCCATCTCTCACGCAGACCATCCTAGTCGAACTTGACATCCCCCAAGTGCAAGCCCCAAAGGCCTAAACCAATATCAGACAAACACCCAAGGGATACCTCCTTCGAATTCAGACGACCTACGTGAGATGATACTAGTAAAAACGGCTAAACAATTAAGCCTTTGTCCAACTCTGGATGTCCTCGCCAGTCTCGCTCCAAAACCACCGTTTATCTCATAACTGGCTTTGCTCAACCTATTAAGCACATACGAAAACTTATTTCGCTCCTAGAAAAGACCAAGATGTCATCCACAAAGACCATCACGAACTTATTTAGGTACTCCCTGAACACCCTTCTCATCAAATCAACAAAGTATGCAGGGGCGTTCGTCAAACCAAATGGCATCACCAGCCACTCATAAAAACCATCCGGAGTCCTAAAGGCAGTCTTCTCTATACTATCCTCAGCCACTCTCAACTGAAGAAACCCCGTGGCTAAGTCCAACTGCGAAAACACTGAGGCGCCAACCAACTGATCAAAGAGATCATCAATCCTCGGCAATGGGTGTCCATTTTTCTTTGTTATCTTGTTAAACTCTCTATAGTCTACACAAAGTCTGAGGGACCCATCCGCCTTCATAGCAAAAACTACTGGAGCACCCCACTCCGATATACTTCGTCTTCTAAACCCCTTATCAAGCAAATCGCCTACTTGCTTATGGAGTTCCCTCCTCTCACGAGGAGCCATGTGGCACACTGGCCAAGATACTGGTTTGGCATTGTCTACCGGATATATTCGGAAGTCAATCTCCCGCTCCGGAGGTAAGCCCTTCACCTCCTCAAACATATCCGAGTATTCCCGGACCACTCTAACAGATCGCAAACTCTCGACCGACGTGTCAAGCGATTCTAGATAACTTAGCATAACAGATTCCATGGGATTACAAGAGATATCGAGAGTGTTACCCAAGCGGGTCATAAGCCTAACAACTCTCCTTTCACAAACAAGAACGGCACCACTACTGGATAACCAGTCCATGCCCAAAACTAACCCATAGCCCGTGAAGCCCAAAAAGCATCACATCTAAACTCAACGCTAAGTATAGAAACTTTCAAACCCAAACACATCATGGAGCCCCCAATTGGGTTTGAAACAACCAAGGGATCATCTACTAAACTGGTGTCTAAGTGCAGTGACTCAACTAACAACGATGAGATAAACGAACTCGATGCGTCAGAATCAAATAAAGTTCGAACCGGATAATAAAGAAATCCAAATTCCAACCTAGACGGTCCTATCCCCATCTGGTACACTAGCCGTGAGGGAATACAACTACCCTCCAGAAGATTCCGTACCTTGCCCTTGCCTCCTTGGACAATCCTAATAAGGTGTCCTATTCCTCCCAAAAGGATAACTACTAGCCTTCTTCTTCCCATTCTCCACTCGTAACCTCCCATCAATGAGGTTTCGTCCTTCATTAACCAAACAACTATTTGAGCCTTCCTCCCATCGTCTATCCCATAGGTACCTACAAGTCCTCCTCCTTCTTAAACCAACTTCTAATCCGACAAATGTCTAAGTCCCTTGAAGTGGTTTTCCATTCTTATCTATCTTAGAAAGATCATCTATACACGGAGGGGAAACTCAAAACGAGAGAGGAAGAGATTCAAAACGGAGAATTCGAAAGATAAAGATATGGCTATTGGGGATTATGTTTTTCTTTCAAAAACTTTTCTCTTAAAAGACATGTTTTTGAAAATACTTCTTCCAAAAATGTTTTAGAAAAATAGTTTTTCTAAAAAAATTATCTGTTCTAGTAACCTCGCTCTGATACCACGTGTAACACCCCACGCCCGCTACGGTCACTCACTAAGGGAATGCCATAACATCGGTGGAGTATTTTAAGTGAATATAGAACAAAAAAATTACAACAAGACAGATATAAGAATACTTGAAAATTTAAAACATCATTTCATTACAGCGGAAACTAAAACATGTTTGGTTACATCCTGATAAAATAAAAGTACATAATCCCACTACATAAACTAATAGCCATAATAGCAAAGATAAACTGAGCTTTACATCCACGGTCCAAGCTCCAAAAGGTAGATAAAGCAGTTTGATCAAAGCCCACTAGCACTAGGCCCACTCTTATAACCTGAGGGTTAGGAAAAAGATAAAAACAACGGGGTCAGACATAAGTCTGAGCGAGTCCTATAACTTTAACAATACAATCATTAAAGTAACTAGAGTAAGACATAAGCTTGATATACGGTAACGACTGGGGATGAATGGCTACACTAAGCAGCCAACTAGACTTAGGATGAACTAAGATAACCGTAAAGACGCATCTACCCACCCAAGGATAATTACTATACTGCACCACACCAGTCATTCCTACTTAAAGGTTGATCCCACTAAGTATACTTAGTAATATAATTAGTAGTTTCGCGTACCCCTAGCAGACTACATAGGTGTAGCCACTACTCCCCAAGCGATCGGCTCCCTAATGTAGATACCCGTGCTGGCCCCACAGTGGGGTGTATCATCCCCCAAAGTGGCAACCTGATAATATCAATGGTGCACGGCTTATACCTACACGATGCAACAACGTCTTACCAACCAGCCCGGGTCCACACACGCATATGAAACCCGTTGGTCCTGCGTTGCCACCGCTAACCCGTTTTGGCCTCTTATAGTCAAGCCCAATATGCGTGTCCAGTCCTCGACTTGAGTCGAGCCCACTAAGATACATTTGGTATATTGGTTGAAATGGGCCCCCACAAGCTACCCACCTAAGCTTGTCATTTCTAGTGAATCCCACTTAACCCTTTAACCATGTCCACTTACATGTTATAAATTTTGGTTAAGTCATTAATCATATTTTAATTGCCATTCAAGGCACCCACTAGATTTCCACATGCCACCCAAGGCACTTATTTAATTCCCACATGCCACCCACGGCACTTACTTAACCCTTTAATCATGTTTAATTACATGTTCCACTTTGGTTAAGTATTCTAATCGTATTTTCTATTGCCACCCAAGGCATCCACTAGATTTTTCTACATGCCACCCAAGGCACCCACTTAACCCCTCATGTCCCTCTACATGCTAATATGGTTAAGTGTTTCTTAATTAATTAATTAAGATCATGACATCATAAAGACCTCTCACATTAGACAACCTTTTATGACTGCTGGATATGCCGGTTGGGTCCGGGCAGCCTTACGTCATGAAAAGGGTCTAACCTCGTGTCTTTACTTTAATCACGTATTTAATTTATGACTAAGACCTCTCACATTGGGCCAATCATTTGTAGCCGCTGGATTTGCCGGTTGGTTCCGGGCAGTCTTATGCTACAAAAGGGTCCAACCTCGTGTCTTAGTCGATTAATTACACCTAATTAATCACCCCCATAGTTTGTATTAATTATCCTTAATTAATTACACATTTTTAAGAATATGGGTAGACCTAACTCAATAGGTAAATTCCCAATTCCATAATATGGGTAGACCTAACTTAATAGGTAAATTCCCAATTATGTCCATTCATTTTATGTTATGCTTAAGCATACCAACTTCACACAATTTTATTAACATGCATTTTAACCCCATCGTTTCCCACGTAAATCGTTCTCATGACATGACATATAAATGGGAAGATTCATCATAAATGTAATGGGTTCAACTTAGCATAACATTAGCATTTACATAGGTTTAAAAGGTGTCAACTTGCATCATAACATTAAACCCAACTAGCATAAAACATTAACCCAAACTTGCATGAATCACATATGTCATAAATAGGGTAACTTGCATACGTATGTATGACATACAAATGGGTAAACTTGCATATGCATATATGTCATACAAAGAGGCAAACTTGCACATGAACTTGCATATGAACTTGCATGTGAACTTGCATAACATGTCATACATAGAGGCAAGCTTGCATATATTATGCATATCATAAAAAGAGACAAACTTGCATATGAACTTGCATATAAACTTCCATATGAACTTGCATAACATGTCATACATAGAGGCAAACTTGCATATGTTATGCATATCATAAAAAGAGATAAACTTGCATATGAACTTGCATATAATCAACCACCAAACTTGCATAACATGTTACATATGGACTTGCATATGTATGTATGACATACAAAGGTAAACTTGCATATGTTATGCATATCACTAATCCAAACAACTTGCATAGATTATGCATATTATAGATCCAAACTCATAGGTTAAACTTGCATGTCATGTCACTTATTTCACACATGATTCTAACATAAAACCAAGCATTTAACTTGCATAAAACCAAACACTTAGCATGCATAAAACCAAACACTTAGCATGCATAAAACCAAACACTTAGTATGCATAAAACCCACCACTTAACATGCATAAACCCAAACACTTAACTTGCATAAACATAGTGTCATCATGAATAAGTGTTAAACATAGTGATTAGCAAACTAGCATCATAACATATGACCTAAAACCCATTGATCCGCAAGCAAAAACATATGATCTCATCATATCTCATCTACTTAGTTTAGCAATTGGTTATTAAAGTGATAGAAACTCACAAACTCCAAGATTAACTCCTTAGATAGTTGCTAGAGTTGAAGTAGAGGTGGATTAGTAGTTGATTAGCTTGCAATCCTCTTCACAAATTAGTGGAGGCTCCTTCTAAGTTGCATTTTGGCAGCATGATGGCATAGATTCTATTTTTAGTATGGATTAGGGTAGTCTTAGGGTGTATTTATAGGATTAGGTTGTGTTTTAGACCCTTAGATTAACCCTAGGTTAGTTTAGGTCCGTCAGATTTCGTCCCAAGCCCTCCAACCCAGCCCAAAACTCAACCAGGTGCACCCAGGCCAGAATCAGCCGACAGGGCCAGTCGACAGCCCTGTCGACTGCCAAGTCGACAGGCAAGTCGACAGCCCTGTCGACAGCCAAGTCGACTTGGCTGGGCGGGATTTTTCCCGCCTAGCCCCCATTTCTGCATGTTTCGAAATTCAAATTTCCCGAAAACTTCTTTGGGCCTTAACCGGGTCATACGGACTCCGATTTACAAAATTTCGGACTCTATTTTGCGTATTTTTCCGAGACGAACGCAATGGCACAACCCGTTTCCCCCAATTCTCACATCTGAGATTATTTATTCTGCAATTAGTGAATATTAGTATTAACTGAAATTCGGGGTGTTACAGCGATATTATTAATTTTTAAATTCTTTATGTTTTCATGATAGTCACCGATTGAAGTCTCTTTTTATTTGTCATAATATACTTATCATAATAATGCTTCCCTTTTTCTTCTTTTCCTATTATAGCAGTGTTTTAATTCAACCTCATGTATAAAACTTGTTTCTTTCTTTCTTTTTCTATTATGGCTTTTTTAAATAGTCATTTTTCTGCTTTCATATTTACATTGATTGCATGTATATTAATCCACTTAAGAATTTATTAATCATTTTCAAATAAATCTGCAGCTTTTATTTAAATCTGTATTTACGTGAAATCTTCCTCTTTGTAATATTTTCACATAAATTTATAAGCATCTAAATTATCTTTAAATCTAAAAGCCGTAGAATTATAAACTACTTAATACATGTTAAGTATTGTAAATTAACTACAAATCAACTGCAAATTAAATATAAATAAACTATATACAAGAATATACCTTTAATGATATATCGTTAATCTTTTTGATTATAAAATTGTAGTAATTTTTCGCTCACCTAAGGTCCTAAGCTGTCATTCCTTAGCCTTCACCGATCTTCCTTGTCCTTGGGCCTTTTATTAAAAAAAATGTTATCTTCCTCCTACTATTTTTTTCTTGATCTCAACGTCGAAAATTTAGAGAATAGCTAAGTACAGAGGAAGAAGAGAATGTTTGGAATGCAATGAGGGTTGGATCTAGCCTCCTGTTTATAAGTTTGGTTGAGGATATGGGTCCATGTGACGACCGTCTTGCATTACCAACACCGAAGTAGTGTGTTGTAGTGATGTTCAACTAATGCAAGGCAATCATCAAAGTTGAAATTAGAATAATTACCTAAAAACCTGTCATATATAACACAACGCATGAAATAAAATAAAATATTAATATAAAATTGATATAAAATAAGTTAGACAGTATAAGCCGAATCATAACATTAGAGTAATAGACCCATATTACAGCATAGTATCAAATAGCCAAATACATATACATCTCCAAAATACTGTCTCTACTCAAAATACACTATTATGCCCAAAGTAGTGATCAATAGATATAAAGAGGGATATAAGAGAGAGAGAGAGAAAGAGAGAAAGAGTGTGTATGTGTGTGTGTCTATATATAATATGTGGAAGCCTCCTACTCATCTCCGAACAGCTATTTGAGCACACCAACCTATCTTTAATCTGCTAATTTAAGAGCACGCAGAGTAATAAGAAGCAATGCATGAAACCCTTGTCAGACAAAGTCCGGTGTTAGCGATAGTAATGTCAATCACTAAATAGGGTAATAATATAGGTATGAAGAATCATACCTAACATGTCCCTACATCTAAAGAGTTAGCACATATAATCATTTACTCTACTCCATGGTAATCACAATAATGAGTGCAAATGAAAGTGTGTGTGGCATAATGATATTATAGATCCTAACATAGTGTTAACCCCGTTATAAAAACACAGTTCAGAAAAAATACATTGACGATGTGGACCGGATAGTTTCACAAAATATTATGCTGACGCCATGGTCTCAAGTCGCTTACACGACGTGGTAAAAAACCGTTCAGCGCGACATGGTCCATGTCATATGTCGTCAAATCATCATGTCGCATATTTACACTCAGATCATGCAAGATGCTTTAAACTAGAAAGATGTCATGTCATCAAAGTAGTAGCATGAGTCCTGGTATTACTGCATGTATGAATTGTACAGAGAGGAAACATGAAGTGCCTGCTCATTCCGTGCAGCGACATGTCGCCATTATTCAAGTCGCATCCCAGAAAGCAAGGGGTTCTCACTCATGTCACATTAATCCAAGCCGGTTCGCAGCGTCTAGGTCGTTAAGATCGGACAAAAGTCTTCAAGCCGTAATGGCCTATTATCCCGTAAATGCAAAAGCATGTCATCACGTAAATGCAAAAGCATGTCATTGGCTCCTTGAAAAAGTATGTTGTGTAAAATGTATACAACTGGATTGAAGCCATGTGACGATTTAAGTCTTCCAGAAACGAGCTCCATGAGGTGTTAGTGTTTAATTGGACCATGTATTTGTAAATAGTGGGGACCAAGGGTGCGTTCTTTGCGAACAGCAACGGGGTATTTGAGCGTGGCATTTGAGCGTGGTATTTGAGCGTGGTACTGTAACAACGGGGAATTGTGTTTTTAGGTGCGAACGGGGTATTTGAGCGTGGTATTTGAGCGTGGCATTTGAGCGTGGTATTTTTGAAATAAAGATAAATAGATATGATATGTCGAATACGAATACAAATACAGTTACAAATACAAGTACAAATACAGCTACAAATACAAGTACAGATACAACTACAAATAAAAAGAAAAATCAGTGCAGACCAGCAGCAACCAACCCATCTCTAATGGAATCTCGAACTAATGACATCTCTTGGTGTCCATCTCGATGCACCGGCTCAGTGCCTCTATTCGTCGTATTTCTCATAGTATAATATTCCATCAAGTACTCATCGGGGATTTTTTCAGGATCATCATCAAAAGCCATAAAATCTGGGTCACCACTATTATATTTGCGTATGAAGTTGTGTAAGGCCATTGTAGCTACGACAACTTTGACTTGAGTTCGAAACTTATATGTAGGCATCTTATTGAGAATTGTAAATTTTTTTTTCCAAATACCAAATGTTCTTTCTACGGCCATCCGTAAGCTCGAATGATAGAAATTAAACACTTCATTGGCCGACTTTGGTTGATTCATGGTTTTATGGAAATGCGGAATATGATACCTCATATTTCGATATGGTGGTAAATATCCGGTCTGTAGTGGATAGCCCGAATCAACCAAATAATATTGTCCATCTGGAGGTGTAGGAAAGTTAGAGTTTCTATCGTTTGTAACAGCATTAAAAATTCTACTATCATGTGCAGTCCCTTCCCAACCAGCCATCACATACGTAAACTGTAAATCGAAATCACAAACCGCTAATATATTTTGAGTTGCAAAACCTTTTCTTCCGATATACGGGGCAATTTGATCATGGGGTAAATGTGCAGATACGTGCGTACCATCTATAGCACCAATACAATTTCTGAAATATGGATAATACCAGGAAGAAGATCTGATGTGCTGTGGAACAGTATTAAATTGTTGTTCCGTTGGTCTTATTATAATAGCAGCGAGTGACTGAAAAGCGTTTAGTACATCATGAAAACAAACGGAAATAGTGCTACCTGATCGTTGAAATCTTTCACTAAGTTGTCTATTTGAAAGCCCTGTAGCCATTGTATAAACGAATATTCCAACCATTTCGATGACATGCATTTCTGGTCTAGAAGCGAGACCATGCTGTTACAATTTTTCACATATTGAGTAGAAACAAAGTCTTTTCATCCGAAAATTATTTTGACAACGGTTTTGATGACCATTCAAAATTTCGTTAACCCAAGCTAAGCCGGTAAACTCTGAAGTATGTATCCTCGTCATATGATTTCTACTAGCATCCTGGATGAGTGAAATCCCGTAGAGATCAAGCAAATCGTCGAAATCGGAGGAAGAATCAGAGGCAGACATTAGTTTAGTTGAAGAATAAGATTGAGACGAAGAAGAAAGGAAGGAATATGATGTTGAAGGGAAGAATGAAGAAAGTTATAATATATAAGAGGAGGAGGGAAGTTGAAAAAGATGCCGTTGGCGTCAGACGCGTCGGACGCCAACGGCTTGTTTTCCAACTTCCACCAGTCGTTCCATTTGGGCGTGGAATTTTCCGTTCGCGTCCGACGCGTCGGACGCGTCGGACGCGAATGGCAAATCCAGCGTGGAAACAAAACGCTGCGAACGACCCCCAAGTCGCTATTTCAAACTCAAGTCGTTGGAGCTGTAAGAATCATGTCACATGCCAGCTGTGAAGAAGCAAATCATCATGATTGGACTTTCATGCCGTTATACCCATGTCGTGAGATGCAAGAAAGTCGCTCAGGACTCAACCATGTCTCTCCTCACTTTCTAGAACAAGTCACACTACAAGAAAAGCTGTATGTAGCGGCAGAATTTTAGCAGTAGAAAATTCCATCGCAAATTAGCGATGGATTTTCGTGGACTTTGTAAGGGATCATATTTTGTATTTTATATGTCAACTTATTTTAAATTATTACCGTCGAATCTAATTTCTGTTGCTAAATAATTAGAAATTGCAGCTCTTTACCATCATAAAAAATTTAACGCTAAATTCCGTTGCAGACAGAGGCTGTTTACCGTCGTCAAAATTTTGACGCTATTTTTGCGGCAGTTTTTCAAGAGATTTGAAAAGGACTTTAATATTTATTATATATTTATAAAATGTTTTACATTTGTTTTTTTACTTAGTAATTAATAAGCAAATATAAATTTTAAATAATTAATGTTAATAATATACTAATAATAAATAATTACTGTTAAAAGTAAATAATATTCAATAGTTAGTATTGATTAATTATAAATTACTATAAAATATAAATAAGAGGTAATAATAATTAATAAAATAGATTAATATTTGCTATTTAATTAAATTTATTTAATTTTTATAATCAATGACTAATAAGTAATCTTTAATACGACTAAAGAAATTTCTATCCAGAAATTATTAATAAATATTTACTTTTAAGAAAATAATTAGTATGTATTAATTAATATGTAATTAGCAATTAAGAAAAACAAAATAATTAATAAATATTTATACTTAATAATTATTATAATTGATAATTAGTACTGCTTCTACTTATTAAAGATTAGTGATTAATCATGAATTATTAAAAGTAGATATTGACTAATGCTCCTTAAGAATTAAATAAATATCAAAAGCTAATTATTAAATTATGCTATTAAATATTAGCCTTAATTTTTTACAAATCATTATATAATAAAAAGTTAATTTAAAACCATTAGTAATTATTTCTAAACTAAATTTTAAAATAATTATAACCCCATATAAAGGGGACTGGGTTTATGTGCGAAATACAACTAACTACCTATGTAAAGCATACAAGCATCACTCAATACCGCTCCATTTTTCCAAACCACAGATTTACTAATCCCGCTTCCATTTTTCATTTCCCGCTTCATTATTGAAATCTAATAGCTATCTCTAAAACGAAAACCCTAATCTTTAGAAAGCCCCAAAATCAAATACCCGATCCACTTCCTGTCTTATCTCAACTCAGCTCTTCAGTAAAAAAACCCAAATAAATGGTGAAAAGATCACACCAGCAGTTCAAGGAAAAGGTGAAAGATCGTGGTTGATCTCGAGAGGAAGATGTCGGATCTTAGAAGATCTCGTGAGGAAAAGGTGAAAGATCACACCACCAGCAGTTCAAGGAAAAACCCAAATAAATGGAAGTGTTGTCATTATAAATACGAAATTTCTGGTAAAATGCCCACTAGTTTACTTTGCTTCTTAGAAGATTGCATTTTTAAGGGATAAATTCATGTATTTAAATTGTTTTTAAGAAGCAAATAATGGATCATAAATGGTTATGGTTAAATATGTAGAACACCCCTTAGTTTGAACTAACCCCACTTGCATCCTCCTAGTTATTTTACCCAATACATGCTTCAGTTCAGTTTGATTTAGTACTCCATTTTGTAAGCTTTTTGATCTAATTAGTACATTTAACCTTCTTACATAGCGTATTGGTGTGGTTATCATCTTACATCGCTTTTTGATGCAGAACGCCCCTTAGTATTGACGTAAGTAGTACAGTTAAGAGGAGAAAAAGCAAAATTTAAAGCTTTTAAATTAAAAGGTGAGAATATGGTTATTGGTGTGGTTAGTGGTGGAATATCTAAATAGTAACATCTCTTGATGCTTTTTGTCTAGGTTATGGGGTGTAGTTTCTTGTTGTCTTCTGCTTGGTTTCTGGTTGTGCCTTTTTTCAGTTTTATTCTAGTGTTGGATTCTTCTTTGTCTAGTGTACTTTGGGTTTGTCAATGTTCTTGGTGTTGGGTTGGATCGTGCCTCATCTTGGTCTGCCTTGTTCTGAGTTTGGAGCCGATTTTCTAGGCTTTTAGGTTCTTGTTCAGGAGTCTGAGTTTCTAATTTTTAGGCATGTTGGTCATATTTTTTTATGTGGTTGTGCATGTTCTAATGTTTTGTTTTGTGGTGTTTTTGGTTTGAGTTGGCTTTTCTTCTTGGTTTGTATAGTATTTATTTTGTTGTTAGTGTTATTTTTGGCCAACTCAAACTTTAGAGGCAAAAGTAAGTTTGATGAAGTTTTTGATACCTTTAGTATTGATCTTGGATATTATGCTTGTTACACAACGAGACAAGGGAAAACAAATGAAACTTATGCCAAAAGATGTTTAATCATATATTATCCGAGGCTTAATGTTTGGTAAGTTGAAAAGATGTCAGTATATTCAAGTTTTCGGTACGTTGTTTGTTATGGGTCGTGTTGTGAGAGAGAAAGAGATGTACTTAGAAGCACTTATCTTTTATATTTTATATGTATTGCATTGATTGTAAATGACGTGTATTATATTGTACTATTTTGTGTTAAATAGTAATAAATTTGTGTATTCTATTCGTAATTGCAGTTTTTTTGTTTGGTTATGCTATTTATTTTTATTATTGATAGTTGAACGATAATATTTGGTAAAGCTATAAGCAAGAAACATGAAAAAATGTTTATTGACAGAATAGAAAGTGAATAGCAACCGATTACCTGGAGAAAATATTTGATTTAAAAAATATTTTGTCACTAATCCCTTGCTAATTAGCAAGGCTTTACCGATCTTTTGTATAAATAGTAAATTACTATAAATTACTTATCCGTCGGTAAATACTTGGTAAATAAATTAAAATTAAATTAATAAATAAAATTTTATTTTTATTATATAATTAGTAAAATGACATAAAACTGTCGGAAAACTCATACTAAAGTCCGTCGCAAAATCTGACACAATTACCGTCATGGTTTTTACCGACCACCATGTTACCGAGTGCTATATGCTGTTTTTCTTGTAGTGTCGTTATGGCCATAGTGCTCGAGGGTGTTCAGCTAAATGAAGTAACTGCTAGCTGTACTCATGTGTATAAAAGGGGAGACGTGTGGCAGAAGTGGAGTGGGCATGGTAATGTGGATCTAGCTGTAAAGGAGGAATTACAATAGTAACAGTGGCACGTGGTCTCATATTATGATAAACTACAAGCCAAGCCGTAAATCGTTGAAACCATGGCATTAAGCCTATGCAATTCATACCACAAATGCATTCAAGTCGCACATATTAATTAAGTCGTTAGTGACAGCGATATGACAACTGTAAAGTGATAATTTCAGTTGTACACATATATGTACAAGTGTACCACTATCCCTAAAGCACTCCTATAAATACTCCACTACATCATACTTGAAGGAGACCGAAAATTCTTCACCGAAGGGCTGCCAAATCATTTCTCCACCATGATAAACTTCATTCCAAGCCCCGATTAATGGCTTCCCATGATCAATCCATCTCTCTTCAACAACAAATGAATCAAATTTTCTCTAAACTACATTAGAAATCTCTCCAACATAATTCAAGTGATCTCCAACCGCCATTAATCCTCTCTAAAGCCTAGATCTAACACAAATTCATCATGGAGCTAACGAAGATTGCCTAATTGATCAAGTGATTGAAGATCTACACAACTATCATCACAAATCATGAGATCTCACTGTTTTCTCTGTGAATTTAAGTAAAATCATAAGCTAAAAAGAGAGAAAAGATAGAAGATCATTGTGAAGGGAGAAAATGAATGTAATGAGAGAGAATCCATGCTTTGTAAACTTGAATATGATAATGAAATCACCTTCAATACTGGACGTAGGTCTAAATTGACCGACCACTAACATTTCGTGGCCCCATTTTTATATTTCATACCATTTAGTGAAGTGAAAACACCTTTGGTGTTGAAGTCATTTTTCGATTTCAACATTTGGCACCCACGGTGGGGCTACATTCACTCTTCTCTCAAGTCTAAAAGCTTTGCATTGAAGTTCCGAGCCTGCTTTTACTGTAGATTCTCTAAATCTACGATCCAAGCCAATTAACGAACTCTCTTCCAAATTCAAGTCCTTGTCCGAGATAATGGATAAACCTAAGAAAACCGCAAGTAAAACCGTTGAAGAAACTGACAACGTTGCTAACAACGTAGCTACTCCACTTACCAACTGCTTTGAAGTTGGAGAATACTCAATAAGTGGAGCCGGGGTAGCCAAAGCTGAATTAGATGTCATCGTCGCTAACTTGAGTCAATGAATGGAAGCCTCCAACAAACTTTGATGAATGCTAATAAAACATTAATGGATGCTAATCAAGCTTTAATGGATAAAATGAGTGCTCTCCTAAACGCTCAAGCGAATCTCACTCCTCCTCCGAAAATCCATGTCAACCTTGAATATATTGCAAATTCATCGACCTTTGATCATTATCATAATGACAACATGGAAGGACTTATTGACAAAGGCAATGCTAATATCAAAGACTCAAAGTTGAAAGCTAAAAACAATTCCGATCGAAATAACCGACGAATTGCATGTCCCGTTACGGGAGCACCTTCCCATAGTGGAGGTAAAAGACCTAGATCCTCTAATCACGATCTCTTGCCCCGACAAGCATCCGAAAAAGGGATCTAAGGCCGCTCTTCGTAATAACACAACTCGAAGGAATATATCGCGGTTATGGTTAAAAAAATCATGGAAGATAACATGACTCGCAAGGACGGTGAAAGGGAATGAGACTTCTCCCTTAGCAAAAATTCATTCAAGAAGAGGATCCAGAAAGAAGAATTCCCCAAAAAGTTCACTCATCCTACTCTGCCTCCATACAATGGGACTTCTAATCCAAATCACTTCCTATGCAGATATGAATGCAGCCCAAGCAACAGACGAGATCAAGTGCCTATGCTTCCCTCTCAATCTAGAAGGTGTGGCATCATTATGTCTCACAAGGCTCCCACCCAAATCCGTTGATCGATTTGACTCTGAAATTCAAAAAGCAGTTTAGGCTGCAAGCTACGAAGGCTAAGAGCATTATTTCTCTTAACAAACAACCAATCAAATTTTAGTTGAATAATTCACAAAAGATTGTGTCATAGTTCATAAGAAAGTACCAACTATTAGATCCTCATGTAATTAGCAACTCTATTTGAAGGAATTATCATCGTCGGAAACATATCCAAAAAAGGAAGCAAGTGACAAATATTAAAAAAAAAAATTCAAAAAATTGTGCAGTAGTACAACGCAATATGAGATAATTATAAAATCAGAATGTTGAAAGGAAAAAAGTGGTATCAATAGAAGCAGAATATAGAAAATTACCATAACAGTACGAGCAAAGGCAACTTGGCTTTAGGGCTTTAATTGCCTTAAAGAAAATGGTGTCATTAGGGTTTGGTCTAGTAGAGTTAGAGTTGGAGGATGGGGAATTAGCAAAGTCCATGACTAGGGCAACATCGATATCATAGGGGAGGCATCAATTTTAAATGGAGCAAGGAGGTCGGGTTTTGGAGAGAAGTCGAAGTAACGATTGAACGGAGGGAGGGAAATGAATTGACTAAAAGGAAAATATGGTAAAAATATGTTTCATAGTAGTTTAACGAAGCCAGTTTACATCATTTAAGTTCTAAAGCATGGAAAAACAACATATTATGCTAAGACAAGTTCTATTCTCCTTCCACTTTTTACTGTCTCCCCCATTAGCATTTTTTAATTTACTAAAATGCCCCCATAAAAATTAACTAAAAAACGGGGTAGGAATGGGAAAAGTGAGGTGGGAATAGGAAATGTGAATCGATGGGGTGTGTAAGGGAGAAAGCGAGGTGGTAATAGAAATAGTCTAATTCTAAAATGCTGTAATGACAGGATGTTGAAACTAATTTTTCTTGTAGTGAATCTAGTTTCCCTGTTTTCTTTTCAAAAAAGAAGAGAAGGAGAGATCTAACAAGTTGTTACCCACAAAATAAAAAAAATGAACAACCCATCTAAATAAAGAAAAAGAATTAACGCAAGAGTAATTTGACATAAACCAAACAAAATTGCCCTCTACAGCCCCTTAATTTCAAATCCGTCACTAAATCATTTTGTCAAAAACTGATTAAAGTGCATCTACTTAATCAAAATAGAAATAATGAAAACTCATGTACCAAATCAATTATGCAGGTCAAACCTATGCTAAAACAATAAAAAAAATAAACATACAAAAGTGAATCGATTCAATGTTAAATCCAAAGACTCTTAGTTTCTATGTGCTTATGCTATGCAACACAAATTGCGGAAAGAACATATAACGAAAACGTACGAGCGTGTGAAGAACAACCATGAGTCCGCAAATTCTGCAACAAAAATATCGAACAACTCGATCTGACAACTGTACTCGAATTCATGAAATTTAAATCAAAATCTGAACCTCGAACTAGCCACTTACCCGAATTCATGAATTTAAAGAGCAATGAATTCGCAGTTTTGCTTTAAGTGGATTAGGATTCAGACTTGAAATCAGAGCTAAGGGAGAGAATGAAGGGGCGGAAGGAGAAGAGGATCGATAGAGAACATGATGGAGGAATTACGACGGCTGCGTGGAATGTGAAGACGGAGAAGCGCATCTGGAAAGTTTAAGGGATTCAACGGTGCTAGAAGGCCCCAAAGAATTTTTGTCAAAACGTGCAGATTTACAATTAAAGAGCTGAAAATAAGGGGTAATCCTGAAAATAAGGAAGGAATGCAAATAATGCGGTCAATTTTTTTTGCCATGTTCCCTAGCCCAATTTCCTAGCCTGTAAGTATTTTTGTAGGGGATTTGGGTTATAGGATTTGGGGGGAAAATTCGGGAAATGAAATTATCGAGGAAAAGGGGGCACGAACGTACAGTTACGAACTAATTAAAAATACAATAGTGTGAATTTGTTTGGAGTAAAAAATATTTGATCAAAGCCTAAAATTTTGGGTTGATCTATAAAAGACTTGTATTGTTTTGTGTAATCCAAGATTGTTAAACCTCAATACACATTACAATCAATTTCATTTTAGAATTTACAGATTTTTTTAGTCTTCTTATAGAAAATTCTAACTTTGACTTTTAAATTTAAATGTAAAAAAGAAAATTTTATGAGCTTTCTAGCTTTATTTTATTTCAAGTTTTAATTATTTAAATTATTGAATATTAAATACAATTATCAATTATAATTATTAAACACTAAATAAAAAGTGCTTATTAATATTAATTATTAAATAATACTATAAATGTCACTTTATAATAACTAAAATTTATTATCAATTAATAAATATATTAAATTCTAATCTTAATTATTATGTAATTACTAATAGTTAACTATTTAGTAATTATTATGAATATGGTATCAATTATTAATTATTTAATATTGTGAATATTTTATTAATTATTTGATATTTATTTTTAATTATATTTATTAATTATTAAATGTAATTAGTAATTGTCAAGTATAATTTACACACTATTAATTACTAACCATGATAAATTATTAAAGTATTAATAAATATTAATTAATTATTCTTACTTAATACTTATTAGATTATAATTAAATATTACTTCGTACTTTTGTATTTAAATAATGATATTTACCAAAGGTGGGGGAAAGTAATTTTAAAAGTATGTTTTTTGCAGTTGACTTTAAAAGTTGTAAAAAAAATATAGTTATCGCAAGTGACGAAAACAATTGCTAAAGATATTTCTTGCAACAAGTTTGGAAGTGCAGCTACAAATAATATGTTTATTGCATCTGTTATGAAAGTACAGTTGCTAAAAGTATGTTTTTTGCAACTGAAAGGGAAGCGCAGTTGCTAAAAATATGCTTTTCACAATAGAAAGAAAAAGTCTATTGTTAAATCTTACCTATTGCAATTGCTACGAAAGGCCTGTTGCTAAATATCATTTTCTGCAACTATCATGTGCCGCTAGTTGCAAATAACTAGTTGCAATATGGTTTTTTCTTGCAGTGGTCACAGAAAAGGTTGAAACGAATCGTTGATTTTTATTATAACTTAGATAACAACAATGTACTAGATGTCTCTCATTGTTTATAATTTTAAATAGAATTTAAAATTATTGCCAATGTTAATAACCTATTTGGCCACACATTAAGAACGTTTAAAAGAAAAAAGCTAATTTTTGAATGGTTAAAATATCAAATGTTGATATTTCAAATTGCATAAGAATTAGTTTACTGTATTTTACTCTTTTGATTTGTTTTCTCATTCATTTTAAGTGGGAGGTTACCCCTTCTTTTCAGTCAAGAGACACGACAAACAAAACTAAATGAAAAGAGATAAAAATGGTTCTTGGCTAGTACCAGATCTTCTTGATCACGAATTTGTCATATGAAGACATGAATCATTTTATAGATACCTCTGGAGACTCTGTTCGATAGGATGCGTTCATTCGATTCAATCCTGTGCCACTCGGTTCAGTGATTTTGCAAAGTTGAATTTGTAACACCTCGTGTGTGTGTGTGTATATATATTATTAGTTATTAGAAAAATCGATATTTTTAGTTGTTGAGTCAGCTGCTTAACACCTGTATTTCAATTTCATTAATAAAAAGTGGCAAGTCCGTTATAAAAACCAGTTAGCCTAACCCAAAAAAATCGATATTTTATGATTTCACAATTTAGCCCGGAAGCATATATTATTGTGTTTGTGGTAATTTTCTGATTCAATTCCATATATGACTTACGCTAAACGAAACCTATATGGAGAAGTTATTAACGAACAAAGGTTTGAAAAGATATACGCATATATATGCGCCGAATTTTGAAATTTGAATATTGATATATGCTATAAATGGAGTAAAATAATTTGAAAAAGAAATATTCGAAAAGAAAATGAATAAAAAGCACGTTAAGTAAGAAATTAATATCGACAAAATCAGCATTCATGTCCCAGGAACTGGGCCAACCCAGGCAATATGTGGGTTGACCCAAGGGTCGACACATACTGAATCCGGGTCGACCCGGAAGTCGACCTACCTAGGGGTCAAGTTGACCCAATGTTGGTTAAGTTGATGTTGTCTAATCGATTTGAACCGTTCGTATTTTATTTTACCAACGAACGAGAATCCCCTGTACATCTATAAATAGACTAGCATGGCTTAGCCTCCAACTCATATTTTCTTAGACGACGCCAAGGCTCTGCCATCTTCTTTCTTCCCAAAATCTTTCAAGAATTAGAATATTAGCTTTTAGGAATTTTGATTCAAGATTTGAAGACAAAGAATGTAGGATCTACAATATAGGTGTTCATAATTCTTGTGTACGTAAGGTAAATTCTGTATAAATTATTAAGGGTTCTTTCTTTTAGCATCAGATTTGTAAATCCATGGTAATCTCAATATTCTATTCAATTAGAAAGACCACGAAGTAGCAGATCTAAATCAAATTCAAGGATTGGAAAGCAGCCAGGTAAGTGGATTTAAAACTATACCTTTTAGTAACAGTATATTTACCGTTTACATTCCCCGTAATTCTTAACGTGATATATAATTGGAATTTGTGGTAATTGCAATACAATCTATTTCTAAGTATGTTAAGAACAATGTTGTTGTAAAAACTTATTCCATTAATCTTCGGTTTGGATTGAGAATTACTATAATACTAAGATTTTGAAATTTATAATATTTATGACTTTGTTCTTAGTATCGTTATTCAATAGCAAATTGGATATGTTGTAAACAGAATTTCAATGAAATTAGAAATAATGGAAAAAAATATGCGTAATTTTGTATGGAAAATTTAAAATAATTGGTAACGGTATATGAAAAACAGGAATTTGCATCTAACTCGGAAAATAAAAAAGGGAAAATAAGTAGTGGACCGAGTTAGTTTGATTTGGAAAATACAATATATATATATATATATATATATATATATATATGAGGCATATAATGGAAGTATATGGTTAGTAATAAAAGGTACCAATTTTCAATATATATATATATATCTATATATATGTCTACAATGAAAATAAAAGAAATAACTCGCAGCTACGGACCTTAATTGATGTACGTTATGGAAATAGATCTTTACATCTTTTTGTTAACCAATCTAATGAGGTGTGTAAAATATTTTCCTGAAATAATAGGAATGTACAATATGGTAATTAAAGAAAGGTTACAATAGTAAAAGGTTGTTCATATTGAGGAACACAAGAAGAATTGTGATGAACGGGGAATAAAATCTGTTATAATTAATTATATGAATGAGAATGTAACATAATAGGTATGCTTGTCCTTGGGACAAGTGGATTTATAACATGGGTTATAATTAATAATGAAAAGGGAACTTATTAATAAACCTTAGATAAGGGAACTACGTTATAAGCAAATTAACAACAAGCGTTGTGATAATTATGTAAGATAAGTTATAATTAAATAAGAAAGAATAAATAGGTTTATCAATAGTAGAGTAATTAGAAGTATTAAGTCTAATAAATGTAATAAATGATAAGCAGAAGTCTGCTCTGGTGGCATAGGGCTGATTAAAGAAAATAAGCAGTTAATTATGAGCTAATGAACTGAATAACTTGAATAAAAAGTGAATATGTGGATAATCAAGTTAATTAGGAACGTTACGAAATAAAGAAAGATGATGACTAAAAGATTAGACATAGGATCTAATAATGTGATGGCTTGACGTGCTGGAACTAGGCTGTATGTATGAGGATGAAGAACCCAACGGGGTATATCATTGCGATGTCTGGAGACACGAGAGGAGCACGTCCAACCGATTATTCTACGGGACTAGAGGAAACTGCGGGACTTATACGGGACCGAAGGATACTCTATGATGGTCCTTTATGGTAGGCTTCGTGCAGTACCCACAGAGGAATAGTATGTACGGTACCATCCAGTGAGTATACCTTGACTGCAACTATGGTGTGGCAGTCAGAAGATTGTGGCAGATGGCTTTGGGTGATTTGGCAATTTTCCTTACTCGTGGAGGAGGTTGGTTAGGACCAAATTAAGAATAGTAATCGTCTGATACCTGTCATCGGCAGTCACTAGGATGCGGAAAGACTAAGAGCAAAACCAACAGACAACGTACTTTCACTATCAAGGCGTTGGTGAGGGACACTCCAAATTGGATGCAAGATTGGTTTGTCATTAGGTCTTGATGTGGTTTTTCATTAGTTGAGGGAGGACTAGGGTGGGGTCATAGCCACCATGAAAAGAGACAGACCTTATGTGAATATCTGTATTGTAGTCCTAATGAAGTTGTCCTTTATAGATATTGAAAGCTTCCTACCGAGTTCTGTGATAGGAAGCAACCCTATTATGGGACTCGGTTTATAATAGGCAGTATATTTGTGTGAGGGTCTAGATACACGCACTGGATGGTGTATTGTAGACATTAGAGCATTAATCCGTTTTGGGACGTGATTCGACCGGGGAGTTCGGATACGAGGATTTGTACGCTTGTGTGGCATAGCGATGGTGGTTCTATACGATTACGTGGTGTAACAATATAGATTTTCCACATGTGGTTTGTCATAAGATGAAGGTTGTATACGCTTCTATGGCGTGAGACGGAGACCGTGAGGGAAGGTTATTATGGGGAGTACCTTCAGATGTTGGACATAGCTACATATATAATGTATTAGGTTTAATATACTGGGTAGTAGATAGGTATGACGTGATTGCAAAGCCTTGAGTACTATTAACCCAAATAGCCTAATAATTAAGAGAATGTAACTAAACTATTTATGTAGGGTTATTTCAGAATGTACAATTGTCCTCTCATCATAACTTTATGTTCTGATTCCCTCCTCATAACATACTCACAGGTAAGATTTTTGATAGGGATTTGGTAGCCTTTGGACACTTGTTAGATTGTGGTATTATTTCGGTAAGGCTATATTTGATTATTATATTTAATCCAATCCGCTGTAAGATGTTTTATTGAGCTCTAATATATTTTTTATCTCTGTATTTTTTGTAGGATACCAAACAAGCATGCTCGAGCTTCGATAGAGAAAAATTTGGTCTATTGAAATTTGGGTTATTACATACGATATCAGAGCTCAGGATTAATTTTCCTTTATAGACAGTGAGTGAACATACTTGTATATTCTTAAATAAAAGGATATTATATAAATATACCTACATCCATGGAAGGAATTGAGATACCAGAACTTGTACATTAATGATCATGGAAATATTAGAAAGATAAGCCTCTAAGTGGTTGAGCTAGAAAGTGTACATAATAGTTGGTGAATAAAAAGGAAGTGAAAAAGAATAAAATCGTATAAGTTAGGGTCAACGACAAAAACTCAAGGTTATTTAAAAGGAAGATGGAAACAGACAAAAAAATAACAATGATAAATTTTAGGAATTTTTAATGGGATTAAAATAAGTTATTGAGAATGTGACGACTACTCATAACCCCTGCACTCAACAAAAGGAATAATGCACTGAAAGGTGTACTAGGCAGCTATGAACGATTATCAGAGTAGGTATACACAAGCGGAACCTATCGTAGAACTCACAGCGCAAGGACAAAATATAATAGAACTTATATAATAGGTAATAGTAATGAAGCACCATATAGGAAACTTTTCAAACTTTCACAACATCCTGAAAGGTTATCCAACTAATACCAAAGTTTGTACATAAGGCCTAACTACAACCCTCATAGAGCACTCAAACAACGGAAACAGAAATACTAGATAGTAATAAAACCAGTACATCGGCCTCCTGCTCGCCTCCGCTCAGCAGCATCGTCCTCACTAATCACCTATAACCTACTACTTAGTCTGCCCATCCACAATCGGATGAACAACCCAAGGTAATAAGAGGAGACATAAAACCTTGAGTCAGACAACAGTCTTAGTGAGCGATAAAGCAGCTAACAAACTTCAACAATAAAGTATATGAGCATGGATAGATAGATAAACATACCAATCTACCCACAACACCAGAGAAGAACTCAACCCTATCTTCCCCACATCGGAAAGTGATAGCCTTTACATTAAACAATTCAACCATTCATCCATGGAAACTAGAACACTCGTTCAACCATGGTAAGCATTCATAACATCCAGATTATATGTATATCATGTAAACCATCCTAATTGAATTAAACATCCCTCAAGCACAAGCCCTAGAGGCCTAAACCAATATCAGACATGCACCCAAGGAACATATCGTTCGAATTTGGACAACCTACATGAGACGGTACAAATAGAACAACCAATCATCCATGATTGACTCTTGCTATTACCGCCAATCCTGCTTTGAAACCATCGTTAATCGTATGATGGCCAACCTTGCCATAAGTCAAGGGCTAATGGTAACCCTAGTTCTAGCATATACTCCATACGCCTTTCAACGATACGTATGTATGTATAACCTTGACAACTAGGCCTTTCAATGATACCCAGGGTATTGGACCTACAACCGGTCTTTTGGGTGCCCCCATTGTACCTCTGCTTTGAGTCTGCTAGAACTTACGACAACGATAATCCCTCAGCCTTCACATCTCTAGTCATCCAACCCGATGACTCTTCATAGCCCAAGCAACCTTCACAAGCAACCATTATCCACCAACTCACGACCTTTGAGTTGTCACCTCATTTGCTGTTCTAAAGCGATCAACGAACACCATTCAACACTTCGAACCTTCCAATTTGAATTTACTTCGAAGTCACATCATCACCCTTGGTACGACCGACCCCAACATGTGCGACCGACTCAGGCTCTGCTTGTCCCAACATGACTGACTAGACCACTATGCTCGACCCAACATGACCGATCGGACCACTCTGCTCGACCCCTCCTTCGCGATCGATTCAAACACCTCACCAAGACATGACCGACCGGATCCATGTTTGTTCGACCCAAAACATGACCGACCCGACTACATTATGGTGCGACCAGAACCACTGCATAACCCGTTTGCTGCTCGACCCAACTTGCTCGATCCAACCTGTTCGACCCAACATGCTCGAACGACCCAACCATTTCTTTTCCTCCAAGTAAACCTCCCCATGGTTTGACCGACCCTCCATGTTCGACCCAAAACCTGCATTCTCTAATGTAACTCCAATTTCGACCAAAACTTCGCCAAAACGATTCGTTCAACAAAACCAGCTCATTTAATGCATCCAATATGATAACAAGCATGATATGAAATCAAAATAAATCCATTATGACAATTCCATCAACAAACTTGTAAAATTCACCAAAATCACCATAAAATTACATATGAGTAAAACCATGTATCTAACTTGCACGTTCATATGAAATGTTATAGAAACTACCCATCTAAAATTGCTAGATCAAACTATAGGGTGACTTATATGAAAATGGACTTATCATGGTATAGATCTATGGGAAAATGATTGAATTTGATGAAAAACATGTTCAAACATTCATATACTTCATATTGAATCCATATGAGAGATGTTAAATCAATCACCGATTCTACAAAACAAGCTACAAGTGATGAAATAAGAATCCGGACAGTTAGCACCTCACACCAAACCTCTTGATCCGATGAACTCTTGCTTCAATAGATGTAGATCTAGCCTCCAATGGTGTAGATCTATGATTTCCCTCCTTGGATTTTGATTTTTAATGCTGGAAAGGTGTTAGAAGAAGGAGGAGCACAAGGCACCAAATGAGAGAGTGGAAAACTAAAACTATTTCCCATATCGCTTACCCTTATTTATACCCTTCCATTAGCCCATCTATGGGCCTTCCCAAATCAGCCCATTGTGCCTCTACAAACTTGAACAACCAACTGAAAAACCTTAAAACGGCGACTCCTCCAAATCTCTTAGCCAAATCTTTAATGTAACCACTCTACATAAAGACATTCATTAGTTCCTTTCCAATGGCACAGGTCTCACCCTATGATTCCTCAGTCAAAAGTTATGCCTATACAAGACTAACAGGGGCAAAGTAGGTCACAAACAAAATTTGTAAAAATTAAGGACATGTCTCACATCCCCGTAAGCAACATATCAAAAGATAAGAATGATCCAGCCCTCAGGGATTGAAATAAAAATATTTTACGATCCTTCGATATGTAAAATGTGGGATGTTACATTCTCCTCCCCTTAAGAATTTCACCCTCGAAATTCCAAGTAAACATAAGCAACCACAACAATTCCGTGTGCCTATCATCCATGAGAAGCCAATTCTATCATCCAAACTAGCAACCATCAAGCCTTGCATTCATAGCCTTATCCTAGCACGTGGAATTCTGTCAAACAACAACAAGATACAACAATATAACGATGATACGATATCATAGGGTCCTACCGACGAAGAGTTCTAGATGAGTCGCCTTCATACTCTCTTCCGTCTCCCGTGTACAATCATCGCCATTTTCACTCCATTGTACCTTGACTGGCTTAACCGTTTTCCTCCTAAGATGTTTCAGGTCATTCCCCATAATACGAATTAGCTTACGAGGTCTCGTAACTGCAGTCTCCACTTCAAGGTCTTCGTACTGCTCTGGAGGTACCACCACTTTTGAATCATGCACAAACTTCCATAGAAACGATACATGGAAAACATTATGCACACTCAACATCTTTTCAGGTAATTCCAATATATATGCAAGCTTTCCAATTCGCTCGACTACCGGAAATGGTCCAACGAACCTTAGAGCTAACTTACCTTTGTTTTTGAATCGAACCACATGCTTCAACGGTGAAATCTTTACGAAAACCATATCGCCAACATCGAATTCCAATTCTTTTCGACGTTTATCAGCATAAGTTTTCTGATGATCTTGGGTTACCTTCATTTGTTGTCGAACGATCTTGATACAATCCGAGGTTTCTCTAATCATCTCTGGCTCAGGTATCAACTTGTCTCCAGTTTCTAACCAACATGTCGGAGAATTACACGGCCTACCATACAACGCCTCGTATGGTGCCATCTTAATGCTAGATTGGCAGTTATTATTATATACAAACTCAACTAGATGCAAATGGTCTTCCTATGATTTTCTGATGTCTAACACACAAGCCCTAAGGAGATCTTCTGAAACTCGGTTGACCCTCTCGGTTTGACCATTCATTTGGGGATGATAAGTCGTACTCAAGCAAAACTTGGTTCCCAAAGCTTCTTGCAAACTTTTCCAAAATCCACTCATAAACAAAGGATCTTTGTCACTCACTATACTCTTTGGGACACCATGGAACTGAATTATCCATTTTACATAAAGCTCTACCACCTTTGATGTTGTCCTAGTCGACTTGACAGGAATGAATCTTGCACATTTGGTCAAGCGATCCACGATGACCCAGGTACCTTCATTTCCTGCCTTGGTTCTAGGTAGTCCATAGATAAAATCCATCGATATCTGCTCCCACTTCCACGTAGGAACTTCTAGTGGCTTAAGCAAACCACTCAGCTTCTTCTGTTCAGCTTTCACTAAGTGACAATTCATGCATTTGGAAATGAATTTTCCAATATCTCTCTTCATTCCCTCCTGGTAGTAAACTCGCTTCATGTCCAGATACATCTTATTACCACTGAGATGAATCGTCAGCTTCGAGCGATGACATTCTCTCAAAACCTCATCTCTCAATCCATCAATATCAGGAACAACTAATCGTCCTTGATTTCGAAGCCAACCTTCTCGATCGACCTCGAAATCTTTATCTTCTGGTTCTAGCTTCTGGATAAACTTGAAAAGCTCTGCATCTCGCTTTTGGCTCTCTCCAATCCTTTCAAGAAGAGTAGGTTTTACTGATAAGTTTGCCAACATTTCATGTCCTAGCTCACACCTTGGCCTAAAATCGAATCTTGCCAAAACTCAAGGCTCTTCCATTCCAAAAACATCATTCCCAAACTTGCGTGTCTTCGGCTTAACGCATCTGCCACTGCGTTTTCTTTTACAAGAGTATAGGCTATACCAAAATCATATGACGCAAGAAACTCTAACCATCGTTGTTGTCGAAGATTCAAATCCTTTTGGGAGAAAAGATACTTCAATGACTTGTGATCCGTGAACAACTCGAATCGAACTCCCAACAGGTAATGTCTCCACATCTTCAGAGCAAACACAATCGGCACCAACTCTAAATCATGAGTTGGGTAATTTTTCTCATGCGACTTTTGCTGTCGACTTGCATAGGCCACAACCTTATCCTTCTGCATCAGTAGCGCTCTGAGTCCAGTACCACATGCATCGGTATACACAACCATCTCTTCATTCCCACTTGGAATGGTCAATACGGGAGCACTCGTTAGTCTCTCTTTCAGGATCCCGAATGCTTGTTCACATTTTGCATCCCATGTGAACATATGGTTCTTCTTTGTCAATCCCGTCAGCGGTGCAGCTACCTTGGAGAAATCCTTGATAAACTGTCGGTAATATCCTGACAGCCCAGGGAAACTCTGAACTTTTGTCGCATTCTTAGGCCTATCCCAGTCCTGGATTGTTGCTACTTTAGCGGGGTCAACCGCTATCCCATTTCCAGAAACAACATGGTTTAAGAACCTTACTTCACTCTTCCAAAAGTGATACTTTGAAAACTTAGCTCTCAGCTGGTGCTTTCGCAAGATTTCCAACACAACTCTCAAGTGCGTCTTGTGCTCTTCCTTATTCTGAGAGTAAACCAGAATATCATCCACGAATACAAGCATGAACTTGTTCAACTAATCTCTGAACACCCTATTCATAAGATACACAAAATAAATTGGCACGTTAGTCAACCCGAATGGTATCACCAACCATTCGAAGAAACCAGTTGGTGTCCTAAAAGCAGTCTTTAGTACACTATTCTTTGCCACCCTCAACTGGTGAAATCTCGTTGCCAAATCCATCTGAGAAAACACATTGGCGTCATGAAGCTGAACGAACAAGTCATCTATACTTGGCAACGGATACTTGTTCTTTTTAGTCACCTTGTTCATCTTACGATAGTCCACACACAATCTTAACGAGCCATCTGCCTTGGTCGCAAACACGACCGGTGCACCCCGTTCGGATACACCCCTCTGAATGAATCCTTTTCCCAAAAGGTCCAGAACTTGCACCTCCAACTCTCGCTGTTCCTTAGGCACCATCCGCCTAAGAGGCATAACGATTGGTCTAGCACCCTCGGCCAAATCGATCCTAAACTCGATCTCACGATGCGGCAGCAACCCTTTGAACTTGTCTAAGACATCCTCATACTCATTAGCGATCAACACAGATGACAAGTCTTTCTATGGAATCCCAAGCGAATATAGATTGCTCACGAAGACACCCTCTTCGTGCTTACATCTAATCAACACCTTTCGCCCTTCCATATCCCCGACCCTCACTTCTAGCTTCTCGCAATTCACCCTTGCCGCGTACCACTTGAGCTAACCCATGCCCAAGTTGATCCCAAATCCAGCGAAGTTAAGAACAACGCAATCACACACAAAAGAGCAACCATGACTCGACAACACTAGACCATGGAAAATCATGCACAAACTGGACGAACCCCCAACTGGATTAGTCACGATCAATGGTGTATCACAAATCTACGGTTCCAAACCCAAGCGGCATAAAGCTCATTGCAAATGGAATAATTTGATGCTCCAGTATCAAAAAGCACACGAACTGAAACACCATTAATAGAAAGAGTACCTTGCACCAGGACACCCTTTCCCTTCTCCTCTATAGTAGGAGTTCTTGAAGAAGTTGGCACAGCTTCCAAAGCATATGCCTTCACAACCTGCTTGCCCTTAGCTGATTCTGGACAGTCTTTCTTCTCATGCCCAGGCTTCCCACACTTGAAACACATCTTCTCATCTTTGGGATTCTTGCACTCACTAGAAAAAAGGTCTTTATGTTGGCAGTTAAAGAAAACCACTCACTCTAATGCTTCTTTTGCCCATATTTTCCCTTCTGTTGTTGCTGCTTCCTCTTCTTATTATTATCACCCTGTTGTGCTTTCTGAACCTCTTTGGTTGTAGTGACAACATTTGCTTCCTTAGGAAACATGCTCTCATGGTGAATAGCTTTTTCCACAATCTTCTGGAATGAATCATCAAGATGATCCACCAACGGCCTTTCAATATAGGTATCCATACCCATAACAAACTTCTTATTCTTCTGATAAAGTGTATCAGTGTATGAACGAGCGTATTTAAACAAGGCCTAGAAATCAGAAACATAATCAAGCACAAAACTACCATTCTGTTTCAGTTCCTTGAACTTCTTGAATAGAGCGGATTTTTGAGTAGTGGAGATAAACTTTGCTTTAAACTTAGCCTGAAATTTCCCCCATGAAATTTCTTCATCTGGAGTCTCAAGCTTGACTGAGTTCCACCATTCCATGGCCCTGCCTTTCAGTTGCCTTGATGCAAGCTTTCTCTTGGTTGCATTATCCAAACTCTAGTCTTCAAAGATATGAACACAAGAATCCTTCCATCAACCTCTTCAGCTATCTCAGTTCCTTTGAATGTTCCCCCTAGAGATGTAAAGTCCTTGCACAAATTTGCAAAATATACTACTCTAGGAACTCACACACCTACATCTACCTTTGCTGCCACCGGAGCGGGTACCTTTCGCATAATTGCCTCTGCCATGGCTTCAAACATGGTTGGGTAATTTGGTTCACCGCCATTTCCCTCTCCAGTATTAGTTCCTCTAGCGGTGTGTCTTGATTCTCGTCCACTCATTCTAAATCTGCAATTTAGAATAATTAGCCACTTCCAAGAAAAACTGCTAAAGAGATGCAACCGCTACTGCTATATATGCATATATATATATAGTAAGCATCCAACTGAAATTTACAAGTACGTCCCTCATACATAATTACGTCAATGGACTTTGGCTAAAATCGTTAACCAGATCTCTGATACCAAATGTGACGACCACCCATAATCCCTGCACTTAACAAGAGGAATAATGCGCTGAAAGGTGTGCCAAGCAGCTATGTACAATCATCAGAGTAGGTAAACACAAGCGGAACCTGTCGTAGAACTCACAATGGAAGGATAAAATATAATAGAACTCATACAACAGGTAATAGTAATGAAGCACCATATAGCAAACTTTTCAAACTTCTACAACATCCTGAAAGATTATCCAACTAATACCAAAATTTGTACATAAGGCCTCACTAAAACCCTTATAAAGCACTCAAACAGCGGAAACAAAAATACTGTAGTAATAAAATTGGTACGTCAGCCTCCTGCTCGCCTACGCTCAAAAGCATCATCCTCACTAATTACTTGTAACGTGCTACTTAGTCTGCCCATCCACAACCGGATGAACAACCCAAGGTAATAAGAGGATACATAAAACCATGAGTCAGACAACAGTCTTAGTGAGCGATAAAATAGCTAACAAACTTCAACAATAATGTATATGAGCATGGATAGATAAACATACCAATCTACCCATAACACCAGAGAAGAACTCAACCCTATCTTCCCCACATCGGATAGTGACAGCCTTTATGACAAACAATTCAACCATTCACCCATGGAAATTAGAACACTCATTAAACCATCGTAAGCATTCATGACATCCAGATTATATGTATCTCATGTAAACCATCCTAATCGAATTCAGTATCCCTCAAGTACAAGCCCTAAAGGCCCAAACCAATATCAGACAAGCACCCAAGTATCTTCTCCTTCGAATTTGGACAACCTACATGAGACAATACAAACATAACAACCAATCATCCGTGGCTGACTCTGGCTGTCAACGCCAATCCCGCTTTGAAACCGTCGTTAATCGTATGACAGCCAACCTTGCCATATGTCAAGGACTAATGGTAACCCTGGTTCTAGCATAAACTTCACACGCCTTTCAACGATACGTATGTATGTCCAACCTT
Source organism: Allium sativum (assembly GCA_030737875.1). Lineage (NCBI taxonomy): Eukaryota > Viridiplantae > Streptophyta > Magnoliopsida > Asparagales > Amaryllidaceae > Allium > Allium sativum. Next base: position 559,582,224 of record CM060921.1, read on the forward strand.
GACAACTAGGCCTTTCAACGATACCTAATGTACTCGACCTACAACAGGTCTTTTGGGTGCCCCTATCGTAACCCTGCTTTGAGCCTACTAGATCTTACGACAACGATAATCCCTCGGCCTTCACATCTCTAGTCATCTAACCCGATGACTCTTCATAGCCCAAGAAACCTTCTCGAGCAATCATTATCTACCAACCCATGACCTTTGAGTTGTCACCTCATTCGCTGTTCTACAACGATCAATGAACACCTTTCAACACTTCGAACCTTCCAACTTGAATTTGCTTCAAAGTCACATCACCACCCTTGGTATGACTAACCTCAACATGTGCGACCGACCCAGGCTCTGCTCGCCCCCAACATAACCGACCAGACCACTTTGCTCGACCCCTCCTTTGCGACTGATCCAAACACCTCATCAAGGCATGACAGACCTGATCATGTTTGTTCGACCTAAAACATGACCAACCCGACCACATTATGGTGCGATCATAACCACTACATAACCCTTATGCTGCTCGACCCAACTTGCTTGATCCGACCTATTTGACCCAACATGCACCATTTCTTTTCCTCCAAGAAAACCTTCCTTTGGTTCGACCGACCCTCCATGTTCGATCCACCATGCCTGACACTCCATTTTCGACCCAAAACCTGCATTCTCCAATGCAACTCCAATTTCGACCAAAACTTCACCAAAACAAATCGTTCGATGCAACCAGCTCATCCAATACATCCAATATGATCACAAGAATGATATGAAATCAACAATTACACCAATATGACAATTCCGTCAACGAACATGTAAAATTCACCAAAATCACCATAAACGTACATGTAAGTAAAATCATGGATCTAACTTGCACATTTATATGAAATGTTATAGAAACTACCCATTTAAACTTGCTAGATCGGATTATAGGGTGACTTATAAGAAGTGGACTTATCATGGTATAGATCTATGGGAAAATGATTGAATTTGATGAAAACATGATAAAACATTCATATACTTCATTGAATCCATGTGAGAGATGTAAATCACTCACCAATTCTCCAAAAAAAGCTAAAAGTGATGAAATAAGAATCTGGACAGCAAGCAGCTCACACCAAACCTCTTGATCCGATGAACTCTTTCTTCAATTGATGTAGATCTAGCCTCCAATGGTGTAGATATATAGTTTCCCTCCTTGGATTTTGATTTTTAATGGTGGAGAGGTGTTAGAGGAAGGAGGAGCACAAGGCACCAAGTGAGGGAATGGAAAACTAAAACCATTTTCCATATCCCTTACCCCCTATTTATACCCTTCCATTAGCCCACCAATGGGCCTTCCTAAATCAGCCTATTGTGGCTCTCCAAACCTGAACAGCCAACTGAAAACCCTTAAAACAAAGATTCCTCCCAAACCATTTAGCCAAATCTTTAATGTAACTACTCTATGGAAAGGCAATCATCAGTTCCTTTCCAATGGCACAGGTCTCACCCTTTGATTCGAACTGAGTCAAAAGTTATCCTCTGTACAAGACTTATAGGGGAAAAATGGTCACAAACAAAATTGGTAAAAATTATGGACATGTCTCACATCCCCATAAGCAATATATCAAAAGATGAGAATGATCCAAACCTTAGGGAATGAAATAAAAATATTTAATGATCCTTCGATATGTAAAATGCGGACTGTTACAGAGAACATTGTTACAATAGTGAAATGACACACGAGAAGTGGAAAAATCTGTTGACGACTCAAGAATATTTTCAGATTTCGGAATAGCGAATAGGCCAAAGGAAACTTGGAAGGAGGGCAGCTAAAAAAATACCGAGTCAGGTCGACCAGCTCTTTGGTTGGGTCGACCACACTGTCGACCCACCTTAAAGGTGGGTCGACATACCCGCATAGCTGGGTTGAGCCACCTTGCGTTTTTCGGCTATAAAGAAGCGACGAAGCCGAAGCTTCGTCACAGTCATTTTCCCTCACCTGAGGGCAGTCAAACCCGTTTTCCCCAACTTCTAACACCGCCACCACTCCAAAACTCCACTATTTTTCACAAAATTATTGTCAAATCAAAGCTTGTAACCTTCTCTATCCAGATTTGTACCCCTTTCACGAATTTGAAGAAATTTAGCCATGCCTCTGCGATTCTCTTCAGCCACCTCTTTTCCCTAATTAAACCGCTAGGAGATCGCTTGGTGCCGGAACATTGAACACGTAGTGCATGCCTATGTGGATTCATTATGATACCATATTTTTCTTGAGAGGCCGGTTAGATTTCCAGACTTTATGGGCACCCTTTTGAAGCAGCTTTTTCTTGATATACGGTTGCATCTAATTCTTTACCATGCTACAGTAGAGCGAACTGCTTCCCCCAAGTTAGTTCGCCCTTTTGATGCTAATTTGAGTTATTTAGAAGAGAACAATGAGGCAGTGTTTGATGCTGAGGTGAAAGGAATATCGATTGTTTTTACTGAGAGACAGTCTGGGCAATGCTTGATATTAGGGAGAGGGCTTTGGATTAGAGCATGTTAAGATGGATGATGAGGCCGTGTTGGGCCGGATTTAAATTAATATTCGATATAAAACTTGGGAGATGCAACGTTTGCGCCCATTAACTAGGATAGTTATATGCATATTGCAGTATAACTTGGTTTCCCGAACTAGTAGTTTCGACAGGGTTACTGGCACAGTTAGGCGTGCTACTTATGCTATTTTTACTGGGCTCGAGATTAATTGGGCGAGGGAGATTATGACCCATTTGTGAGTATCACAAACATGAGACAGTTTACGATTCCCTTGGGACATTTATAGTCAATTTTGTTTAGGTAGTTTCATGTTCCATTAGGAATGAGAGTTCTATGTCTCTACCCTCTCATAGATGCATCCACCCTGGCCAGAATGCATATTGAGTCGGCCCAGTTACAGGAGCCCCAACCCATGCAGCATGAGGGAGGTGATGACGATGATGAGGGTCAACATGACTAGGGGGATGGGCAGGACCAGGAGGATCAGCAAATATATCCAACTAGTTATTAGCAAGAGGTAGGATTTAGAGATCAGTTTGTACAAGTGAAGGGGAAAGGCATAGAGGAACCCTATCAGTATTTTGACCTTCTAGGACAGGATTATTAGGGTGCAAAGCCGTACTGGGGAGGCACCGGGTTTTCCCAATCATCACAATGGGGCCCCTAGCCATAAGAGGAGCCATGGGATTTGAGGAGAGAGGTCAGATCCATATATGAGAGGTAGGACAAGTTAGCTCGAGAGAACCATAAGATCTTCCTTGGATAACAAGACATGGCTCCCACACAGCTGGACTTTGCCTAGACCCAGCAACAGTCTCTACAAGAGATATATACGGCCAAACAATGATTTGAGCAGATGTAGTTAGAGGTTCGAGACATGCACTTGGAGGTTCGAGACAACACTAGGCGTCAAGAGGAACGATTAGGTGGATTGGATTTCTTTCTTCAGGGTATCTTTGGACAGGGATCCAGACCTCCTTTCCGAGAGCAGATATCATTGTTACTTCATGTAGGACCCTTTCTTTTTAGAACTTGGCTATCTTTTGTTAGTTTGACAACTATAGTATGAACTTGTACTTAGAAGTTATCTTTCAGTTGTGGTAGTATTTTATCTTTGTGTGAGAGAAATTTCTCTATTTGATGAAGTTCTTGTTAAATCATAATAGATATAATTAAATAACAAAAGAAAACGGAAAAATTTACATGAAAGTAACAAAAAACTAAATTTTTCCATGAAAATTTATGTGGATTGAAAATTCAAAAAAATAGATTTTTCTGAAATTCGCAATGTTTAAGTTTGTTGATAGGATTTGGATGCAAAAATTGGGTGAACTACGCACTTACCTTGTAAGAGTGTGGGAACAATTTGATAAAAAATATTTTTGAATTTTCAAAATATTGCACATATAGAGATTGCTAGTATATTTGGGATGTGTGCATGATGTTTTCAAAATATTTTCAAGGAATACTTATATTCATATGGGAGGCACCGTATAAGCATTCATTGCATTCATATATTTTGTCTTATGTTACACTTTGCACCAGTGCAAAATTGGTTGAAAATTTTGATGTACAGATAATGACTGCAAATTATACGAGGGATAACATAACTCCGCCCTTATCAAATTTCAGGGATGAAATTTTCTAAGGATGGGAGATGGTAACACCCTATGTGTGTGTATATATATATATTATTTTTCAGAAAAATCACTGTTTTATGATTTCATAATTTAACCCCGAAGCATATACCACTGTGTTTGTGGCAATTTTCTTATTCAATTTCATATATGACTTACCCTAAACAGATCCCGTATGGGGAGGTTATTGATAAATAGAGGTTTGAAAAGAATTTGCATATATATGAGCATAAGTTTGAAGTTTGAAATTTGAAATTTGATATACTCTAAAAATGGAATAAAATAGTTTGCATAAGAGATATTTGAAAAGAAAACAAATGTTAAAAAGCAATATTAAGCAAGAAATTAATATCGGCAAAATAATCGTTCATGGCCCAGGAACTGGGTCGACCCAAGCAATATGTAGGTTGACCCAAAGGTCGACCCACTGTAGAGCTGTGTCGACCCAGGGGTTGACCCACTTGGAGATCGGGTCCACCCTATGCCGGTTAAGTTGACGTTGTTTAATGATTTAAACTGTGAGGATTTTATTTTATTTTATTCGACGAACGAGAATCCCCCATACACCTATGAATAGACTAGCAGAACCTAGCCTCCAACTCATATTTTCTGAGACGACACCAAGGCTCGGACATTTTCTTTCTTCTCCAGATCTTTTATAAATTAGAATATTAGTTTTTTAGGAATTTTGATTCAAGATTTGAAGGAAGAGAATGTAGATCTACAATATAGGTGTTCAAATTTCTTGTCTACGCGAGGTTAATGAATCTGAATTATTAAGGTTTCTTACTTTCTTTCAGCATCAGATTTGTAAATCCATGATACTCAATATTATATTCAATTAGAAAGACCGTGGAGTAGCAGATCTGAATCAGATTCAAGGATTGGAAAGTAGTCGAGTGAGTGGATTTAAAATTGTACCTTTTAGTGATAGTATATTTATAATTTACATTCCCCTTAATTCTTAACGTGATAAATAATTGGAATTTGTGGTAATTGCGGTTTAATCTATTTCTAAGTAGATTAAGAACATTACTGTTGCACAAATTTATTCATTAATCTTCTGTTTGGATTGAATTACTGTAATATTAAGACTGTGAAATTTATAATAATTATGACTATTAGGATTGTTAATCAATGGAAAATTGGATACGTTGTAAACAGATTTACAGTGAAATTAGAAATAATGGAAAAAGATATGCCTAATTTTGTATGGAAAATTTACAGTAATTGGAAACGGTATATGAAAAACAGGAATTTACATCTAACTCCGAAAATAAAAAGAGGAAAATTAGTAGTGGCTTGAGTTAGTTTGAATTGCAAAAAATGGATACATTTCCATAACAACAAAATTACTAAGAACATAGTTGCAAGAAAAGAAACGAAAAAAGGTTCAATGTGAAATAGGAGTTCTTTTACCGTATTGCACACTAATCAAATACTATATATATATATATATATATATATATATATATATATATATATCCACGATGAAAATAAAAGAACTAGCTTGCAACTATAAACCTTAATTGATGTACATTATGGAAATAGATCTTTACATCTTTCCGCTAACCAATCTAATGATGTGTGAAATATTTTCCTGAAATAATAAGAATGTACAAGACAATAATTAAAGAAAGATTACAACAGTAAAAGTCGGTTCATATCAAGGAACCTAAGAAGGATTGTGATGAATAGGGAATATAACCTATTATAATTAATTATATGAATGAGAATGTAATATAATAGGTAGGTTTGACCTAGGGACAAGTGGAATTATTACATGGGTTATAATTAACAATGAAAAGGGAACTTATTAATAAATCTTAGTTAAGGGAACTAAGTTAATAAGAAAATTCACAACAATGGTTGTTGTAACCATGTAAGATAAGAGTATAATTAAATAAGAAATAATAAAGTAGGATTACTATTAGTATACTTATAATTTGAAGTATTAACTCTAATGAATTTAATAAATAATAAGCAGAAGTCCGCTCTGGCATCATAATGCTGATTAAAAAAAATAAGAAGTTAATTGTGAGCGAATGAACCGAGTAACATGAATTAAAAGTGCATTTTTGGATAATCAAGTTAATTAGCAACATGATGAAATAAAACAAATGCACAATTAAATGATTAAACGTTGGATCTAATGACGCGACGACATAATGCGTTGGAACCAGTCCAGATGTATAGGGATGAAGAATCCAACAGAGTAGATCATCGTGGTGCTTGAAGACATGAGAGGACTATGTCCAACTGATTACTGCAAGGGACTGGAGGGAACTGCGATACTTCTACAGGACCTAAGGATGCTCCGTGATGGTCCTCTATTGTAGGCTTCGGGCTGCACCCATAGAGGTATGGTATGTACGGTACCATCTGTGAGTATACCTTGACTACAACTATGGTGTGACAGTCTGAAGACTGTGGAGGATAGCATTAGGTGATTCAGAAATTTGCCTCACTCGTGGAGGAGGTTGTAACGACCAAATTAAGGATAGTAATCATCAGATACCTGTCATCGGCAGTAAGTGGGATATGGAAAGACTAAGAGCTAAACCAACATAAAATGTACTTTCACTATCAAGGCGTTGGTGAGGGACAAGCCAAATTGGATGCTAGATTGGTTGTTAGGGGAACGTCATTAGCTCTTGATGTAGTCTTTTATGAGTTGAGGGAGGGGGCATGGTGGGTTCATGACCACAGTGAAAAGAGACAGACCATATGTGGATATTTGTATTGTAGGCCTAATAAAGCTGTCCTTTACAGATATTGAAGGCTCCTAACCGAGTTCCGAGCATTAGATGTAGCCCTATTAGGGGACACGGGTTATGGTAGGCAGTACGTTCGTGTGAGGGTCTGTATGGTGTATGGTAGACATTAGGGTATTACTCTATGTTCAGACGTGATTCGATCGGGGAGTTTGAATACGAGGATTTGTATGCTTATGTGGCATAGTGATGGTGGTTCTGTGCGATTACATGACATAACCATGTAGATTTTCCGTACATGGTTTTGCATAGGACGAAGGATGCATACGTTTTCATGGCATGACGCCGGAGACCGTACGAGGAGGATACTATGGGAATTACCTTGATATGTTGGAAACTACTACATATATACTATATTAGGTTTAAGCTACTAGGGAGTGGATATGTACGATGTGAGTGCAGAGCCTTGAGTACTGTTAACCCCAATATCCTAATAACTAAAAAATGTAACTGAACTGTATATGTAGGGTTATTTCAGAAAGTATAGTTTGTCCTCTCACCCGAACTTTGTGTTCACATCCCTCCTCATTACGTATTCGCAGGCTAGATTTTTGGCAGAGATTTGGTTGCCTTTGGACACTTGTTAGACAATGTTATTATTTCGGTAAGGCTATATTTGATTATTATATTTTATCCATTCCATTGTGAGATGTTTATCGAGCTATGATATATTTAGTGTCTTTGTCTTTTCTACAGGATACCATACAAGCCAACTCAAGCTTCGATAGATTGGGATTTTTGAGAAAAATTCGATCTTTTGAAATTTGGGTTGTTATAGAATTGGTACATTTTTATACTCGATTTATTAATTTTTGCTTAGATCCTGTCATTTAGGTTTCGATTTTTTGATTTGTCTGCCAATTGAATTAGAAAAATCCTTCGATGGTATCAGAGCAATTAGCGAAAATAATCTATTGATTTTGGATTTATGTTTGGTTTTGGATATGTAAAATAGATTAATTGAAATTGTGAATCTATATTTCATAAATAATTCTGGTTAATTCTAGTTTTGAATGTGTAAGTAACAATGTACACTCCTGTTTTTGAGTAATTCTGGACATTGATGCTTCGATATAAAACTATATTTGATTTGAATATGTTTCTCACACAATAAAATTGCTGTATAAATAAATTAGTTTTTTTTATACATGGTGTGTAATCGCAATGCTAATAGTATTCACCATGATACTGTTTTTCTTTGTTTTGGAACGACGTTGTGAATATAAATACAAGAACATGATTTGCAAGTTATTTTATTTCAAAATTCTTATTTTAGAGATTGTAAATGTTATTCTCTAAAAAATGAACATGCAAATTATGTTGATATTATTTATGTTTAATTGGTACTTGAACAGAGCTCAAGTTTTGTTAAATAAACGTTTGATGTTTACTTAATACCTGTATTGATATTGACCAATCAAAAATATGATTTTCAATTATATTTGATTTGATAAAATTAATTTGTATAGAGAATATGCTAAAACTTTTTTTTTGATGTTAATCTCAATGCTTGAATTAAAATCAGGACACTTAAATCTGCTATGATGTTAGATCAAAACTGGTCTACTTGACCAAATAATGTGAGTTAGAAATTCATACATAAGTTTCCTTAGTTTTAGATTTAAATAATATTGACAATGACCAGAATAACTTTCAAGTCATAAAAAATATGTTAGGATTTTTTGACTCGTAAAAATTTATATATGATATATTTTAAATGAGTATACTGTACGTGTGCATTGACATATATGTATCTGATGTGTTATGTAAGATGCATTTGGATTTTAATGTGTTGATCCTAATGATAAATATATATTGCAATTTTATTTTAAAAGATATAGGAAATATGACTTACTGTTTCATTTTATACTATTTGTATAAATAATAGTATCAAGATACTAAGTTGATTTTAAAGTTAATTTATATATTGCTGCAAGAATCATTGTACCTGAAAATATAATTCTCGTGTAAATATATGTACATGTGTATGTACATATATATATATATAAATTGCTTATGAGTTCTACATGAATCAGTGTATACTATTCGTATATATGGATAGGACAATACCTGATTATATATATACACACATATTTTAATGAGCACTTTATACAACATACTTACTATATACATGTCATTCCTGTTCGCTGCTTGCACATGTATATTGGATCTGTTTGCCGATGATGTCAGTATATATGTGACCTTTCTAATAGGTCTCTGAAGTAAGATGTTTCTTGCTTTGAATGAGCATGCTGTGATAAATATATATTAACAATGCAGTGTTAAATTTTTATAGGACCATACTAAGCTTTACACCTAATAATACATATACTTCAATAGCTGGTATATTTATATATGAGCTAGCCTGAACCCATACATAGCAGTATAGTTTATGAATATTTTTTTAGGTTATATATAGGTATCCAGTAGACATATATAGAAATCAGAGTAGGAATATATATATATATGTATGTATATATATATATATATTGTAACGACCCGAATTCTACGCATCAGAGGATCGTAGAATATTTATTTCTTTCTCGTAAGGAGTTGTATAGTTGTGTAACATTAGGGGACGACTATTAGGGTCATTCCCCGTGTTCATGATTTTTGCCAGTTTTTAAATGACTGTTTTGCCCCTAGCTGATCTTGTTTTGGCCATAACTTTTGATTGGTAAGGAGTTTTGAGTTTAAACCACTTCCACTTGATTCGGATGATGGTTTACAATTCCATAGAGTGGTCATATTAGCCAAACGAACTCACCATTTAGGAGATATGGCTGAAACAATGTTTAGAAGGTGAAAAACTGCTTAACCGGGCTTAATTGGGTAGTTAATAGCTAGGCCCAATGGGGGATTTCGGGATTAGGGGTATATAGGGGCTAATTAGGGTTAGAAAACATTTCTTTAGACACTTTTTCAGCCGCCACTTTCATTCTTGGAACCCTAGTAATGGCCTCCAACATCTAAAACACCATAAACCACTTTCTAATTGAAGATTTGGCTAAATTACATCAAATTAAGGAGAAATAGCACTAAATCAAGGTCAGAACTGCTGTATAGCCTTGGGAACAGCGCCAAATAGAGGATAATTTCAGATTTGGTATTTTGTTTGTGGCTAAGGTGAGTGATTTGCATAGTTCCTCACTAATTATGGTTAATTAAGGGTAATTAGTGTTAATTAACGAATTTACACATGATTAAATTCTGGAAAAAATATTTATAAATTTCGAAATATTGTTTTAGACCTCCGTTAGAAGTTTGGGTTGATTTGGTTAAGTTTTACTAAGCCTATCATTAGTTTTGCTTAAACATGCTTAAGGGGAAAATATGGGATTTTGGCTATGTTTGATCTATTTTAACCTATCAAGTTGTTGTTTTGGTGTTAGTGGCCAATTTTATATGTTGCTATGGTATGCTTTGAGATTGATTAGAAAGGTTAGATTGGTCGAAAACGCCGTCGAATGGCTTAAAACAGTAGCTGGAAGTTGTAGGAAAAATATGCAGGGACCGGATCGGATCGCCCGACCCGACCCACTCGTGGTGATGGAGACCGACCCAACCGCTTGCACTTGAAGCTCCATGATCCGATCCTCCTGTACCTGGAGTTCTCCAAACTGACCTGCTCGTGAATGGTGATCACGAACCGATCCGACCTTAGCATGGTGGCACGATCCGAAGACAGCACCCGACCCGAACCGTGGGACTTGACTGAACCAAAGGCACCTTAAGGACACGAACCCACCTGATGTCTGGAGGAAACCACGACCCAAACCCCTTCTCCGAACTGAAGCACCATGCTTGGGGCGTCACAACCGAACCAGATGGAGAACGAACTGATAGATGATCACGATCCGAAGTGCATTGAAGAACCGACCCGGAGATGATGACCAAAACCCGAGATGCAAAGGTAGTCCAAATGGGAAGTTTGTACTCAGGATCCAGTTGGGAACCAATTGAGTCGACTTTGTGATTGGACTTTGCTGCGGGACGTGTGCAAAGGGGTTATCAACGTCCATAGCTTTGATCCACCATCAAGACGGATGTTAGGCTATGTATCAGTGTAGTGGGATAATCACTACACCATGGGGCAGAGTGATCATAGCATGGCTATGAGCCAGTGCAGTGAAGTCGTCATGACTTCATGGGGCAAAGTGGACATAGCAAGGACTAGTGGCTATGGATCAGTGTAGTGGAGTCGCCATGACTCCATGGGGCAGAGTGATCATAGCAAAGATTTGGGCGATCAAAGGGGTGGATATCGTATTCTTTACGCACATAGTAAGAGATGTGAGGATGGTTGATATGCTTGATTGTTTGACATCACTATGACATGCACACCCCCTCGCCCGTATCTTTATACCTTATGTTTAGTGGCACCTTAGAGTATTGAGTGGTATGTTGTGCTAACTCTTTGGTTGCAGGTCCAGATTCAGGTATGGTTCAGTATGCCTGTTATTATTCTGTTTTTCTGCTTATCCTCATACCGGATTTTTGTCTGACCCAGAGTTTTATATCTCTTCTTATTACTCTGGGTGCTCTTAAATGGGTAGATTAGAGACAGGTTAGCTGGTTGTGCATGAGTAGCTAAACCAAAGACCAGCAGGAGGCTTCTACTTATTATCTACATATATTCTCCCTGTGTCGCTGCTGGTCACTACTCTGGTCATTAGTAGTGTACTTTTCTTTATTTTTCTTTAGAGGCAATTTTAAAGTTGCAATAATGATGATGTAGAACATAAGCTGTATTTGGATTTTCCGCTGCTATGATGTTTAGTTTTCAGCTTATGCACTGTCTCGCTTGTTTTGTGTCAAAGTATGTTATTATTATATTTTATTCCATGCGCTGTGAGACATTCTATAGGTTCTTTGTTAGTCCACTGTTAAGTTTCCTTTCCTTCCCTTTCTTTGACGACCAACCCATGCTGGTTGGACATCGGCACAACGCACTTTCATGGGAAATGTCTACTGGTGTGGGGTGGGTCGTCACATTTGGTATCAGAGCTATAGGTTGCGTAGTTAACCTAGGGAAAGACATCAGGGAGAGAGAGTACATATATGAGAGCATGTATTTGTGATTATTTTGGTTTTCAAAAGATATATATATACTATTAGTATAGCTAAGGATGAAGTCGCACTGCACTGATACCACAAAGAGGATGGTTAATCGTTTCTCTTTACAGATTGAAAGATGAGCTGATATACGAGGGGTGCTGTTAGAGGAGCCAATAATGGGAATGCTCTTGACATGAGGACTATGTTCACTGACTTCATGAGAGAGATTCTTAGGGACGTTCAGAGGGAAGTTCCTAATGCTGCTAATGGTGGTGGTGCAGCGGTGCAGGCGCTTAGGGCCGATTTCACCAAGCTTTGCAAGGATTACACTAGTCTTGGTGGGAAGCCGTTCCATGGAACCGAATCGGCCACAGAAGTTCAGGATTGGTTGGATAGCTGTGAGCGTATCTTCGAAGACTTGGGTATCGAGGATGCGATGAAGAGGAAGTTAGCATCCCATCAGCTGCACGGACGGGCAATGAATTGGTGGAATGCTGTTAAGGAAGCTACTCCAGAGGATCAAGTTACATGGGATCAGTTTAAGGCTTGATTTGGTGATAAGTTCATCTAAGCTGCCCAGAAGTCAGAGTTGTTTAGGGAATTTTTGGAGCTTAAGTAGAATGGTAGGACAGTCTCTTAGTACATTGCAGAGTTCGATACTCTATCAAAATATGGATTATCCCTTATTGATATTGCCGAGAAGAAAAATGAAAAGTTCATAATAGGCTTAGCGCAGTACTTGGGGGAAAGGCTTATAAACCATGTCGATGAGACGTTTGAATCGATTGTAGGGAAAGCTTTGAGATCAGAAAGTTTATACCCTTAGTCGAAGACTGAGGTTGCATCTGTAGAGGAACCAAAGCCGCAAGCAAGCGGTGGAGGCAAGAATGGTTCTCAGAATAAGAGAAAGCAGAATCAGACCAAGGATGTCCAGAAGAAAAAGAATAAGAAAGATGTTGAGTGCTTCAGCTATGGTAAGAAGGGCCACTATGCCAAATTATGTCGGGCCAAGCCAGTAGATAGGAAGTGCTTCAACTATGGCCATGTGGGACATCACAAGGATAAGTGTCCGCAACCCCCTAAAGAAAAGCAGATTGTGAAAGCATATGCTATCAATGTTGTTCCTTCTTCGTCGAATGCCCCAACTGCGGCGGAGAAAGGAAAGAATGTCATAATTCAAGGTATGCTTTCTGTTTATGATGTTCCTGTTCAAGTATTGTTTGATACCGGAGCTTCACGTTTCTTCATATCTAATGACCTAGTAGATAGGTTGGGATTGGAACCCGAGATAATCGATAGACCTTTAGCAGTTACGAACCCGATTGGTGGTTCGACTAGCCTTAGCATGATTTGTCGTAATGTGGTCTTATCGAGTCATGGATGCATGTTTGTTTGTGATTGCTTTGTTTTGGGCTTTACTGGGTTTGGCATTATTTTGGGAGTCGATTGGCTCCAAAGATACGGGGTGGTGGTAGACTGTAAGGGTTTTTTGGTGAAAGTTAGAGCAAATGATGGGTTGAGGGTAGTGTTTGGTGGTCTACCTAGTGATGGGGTGATGGCTAGTTTTCTAAATTCCCTCGACATCCCACATGATGAGTTATCAAATGTGCCCATGGCTGGCCAGTATCCGGACGTCTTCGAGGAAGAGACGGGACTTCCACCACACCGAGAGATTGAGTTCCGTATTGATTTAGTGATAGATGCCAAACCTATAGTGATGCCACTTCGTCGTATGGCGCCAAGGGAGCAGCGAGAGCTCGGGGTGCAAGTAAGCGATCTTTTGAAGAAGGGATTTATCAGAAGAAGTGTCTCCGAGTGGGGAGCACCAATCATGTTTGCTACCAATGCAGATTGTTTCCTTCGTTTGTGTGTGGACTACCGCGAGTTGAATAAGGTGACGAGGAAGAATAAGTACCCTCTACCGCAGATAGATGATTTGTTTGATTAGTTGAGTGGCGCGAGAGTGTTCTCCCAATTGGATCTCGCGACAAGTTTTTATCAGCTTAGAGTGGAAACTGAGAGTATAGCTAAAACGGCATTTCGGACGCCGTCTGGATTTTTTGAGTGGTTGATCATGCCATTCGGGTTGACCAATGCATCAGCGTATTTTGTGGATCTTATGAATAGGGTATTTAGGGATCAATTGAATAAATTTGTTCTTGGGTTCGTGGATGATATACTTGTTTATTTGAGGACAGAGGAAGAACACAAGGAACATTTGAGGATAGTGATGGAGATGTTGAGAAAACACCAATTGAAAGCAAAGTTTTCTAAGTGTCACTTCTGTAGAAGGTAAGTGAGATTCTTGGGCCATGTTGTTTCAGATAATGGTATTGCCGTGGATCCCGCGAAGGTGGCTACGGTACAAGATTGGTCTACGCCCAAGAATGCAACAGACGTAAGAAGTTTCTTGGGTTAGCTGGATATTATCATTAGTTTATCGAAGACTTCTCCAAGATAGTAGCACCTTTGACTCAGTTGACTAAGAAAAATCAAGCTTTCATCTAGGACGAAAAGTGCGAGAATGCATTCAAGAGTCTAAAGGACAAGTTGACATGTGCACCAGTTTTAGTCATTCCTAAGGGGAATGAAGAGATGACGGTATACACAGATGCATGTGGTACCGGACTAGGTGTTGTATTAATGCAAGGAGGTAGGGTTGTAGCTTATGCAAGTCGGCAATTGAAACCGCACGAGAAAAGGTATCCTACCCACGATTTGGAATTGGCAGTGATCGTGTTTGCGTTGAAGATGTGGAGAAATTATTTCTTGGGAGAAAGATTCGAGTTGTTTACTATCCATAAGTCGTTAAAGTATCTTTTCCCTCAGAAGGATCTAAATCTCCGACAGCAAAGATGGTTAGAATTCTTGGCTTCCTACAGTTTCGATATCGCATACACACCAGGAAGGGGCAATGCGGTAGCTGATGCCTTGAGTAGGAGACATGCTAGTTTAGGGGCTATGTTTCTTGAGTAGAAGCAACTGGAGTACATCGCTGGGTATGATTTCCGACCAAAGTGCGAATTAGATCCAGAAGTATTAGCAAGTTTGACGATCAGACCAACTTTGATTAAGCGAATTGGTTCCAGTCAGAGGGACGATCCTAACTTACTGAAAATCGTCTCCAAGTTAGAGATGGGCGTCGATGAGGAGATGAACGAGTGTGGGCTTGATCGAGATGGATGGCTTAGAAAGAATGGAAGACTAGTTGTACCCAATGTCAATGGATTGAGAGATTAAGTGCTTAGAGAATGTCATCACTCAAAACTTACTATACACCCCGGTGGTAACAAGATGTATCGAGACATGAAGCAGACTAACTACTGGGAAGGGATGAAAAGAGACGTTGGGAAGTCTATATCCAAATGCATGAATTGCTAGCTAGTCAAAGCTGAACAAAAGAAGCCTAGTGGTTTGTTGCAACCATTAGAAGTCCCAGAATGGAAATGGGAACAAGTCTCAATGGATTTCATTGACAGGTTAGCAAGGACTAGGTCGGGCCATAATAGCATTTGGGTGATTGTGGACTGATTGACCAAGAGTGCAAGATTTATACTCGTCAAGTCAAATAGAATGGCAGTTAAGTTAGCCGAGCTATATATGAAATGGGTGGTGAGATTTCATGGAGTACCTAAAGGCATTGTGAGTGACCGAGATCCATTGTTTACTAGTGGATTTTGGAAGAACTTACAAGAGGCGTTAGGATCAGAATTACATCTCAGTACCGCGTATCATCCTCAAACCGACGGTCAGAAAGAGAGGGTGAATCGAGTAATAGAAGATCTCTTGAGAGCTTGCATATTGGATTTTGGTTTATCATGGGATGACAATTTGCATCTGGTAGAGTTTGCATATAATAACAGCTATCAATCCAGTATTGGTATGGCTCCATTTGAAGCTTTGTACAGAAGACCGTGCAACTCACCATCATGTTGGCTGGAAACCGGTGATAAATTTGTGCTTGGGCCAGATGTAATAAGAGAAACTTCAGATAAGATCAAGATTATCCGACAGCGAATGAAGGCTTCGCAAGATAGACAGAAGAGTTATGCTGATAAGAGGAGAAGAGATTTAAAGTTCTCCATTGGCGACTTGGTGTTTGTCAAGATTTCTCCGTTAAAAAGCGTGATACAATTTGGTAGGAGAGGTAAGTTAACACCAAGATTTGTTGGACCATTCCCAGTTCTCGAGAAAATTGGGAATTTAGCATATGAAGTTGAATTACCAGAGAAGATGGCAGGAGTTCATAACGTATTTCATGTTTCCCAGTTAAGGAAATTCGTGCACGACCCCGATATTACTATTTCACCAGATCAGTTGGACGATATTGAGGTTGAACCCGAGGCGATTGGGAACCGTAGGCCTATGCGTATTGTTGGGAATGATACGAAGCAGCTTCGAAGGAAGGCAGTGAAACTAGTTAAAGTTCAGTGGGGTAATGATGAGGAAGACTGTACTTGGGAAACAGAGGAGAACACAAGGAGGAAGTATCCAAAACTCTTTGCCTGGTAAGGTTTTTATATCTGTATAATACTCCCTTGTTAGTAAACCGCATGCTAGGATAGGCTTGTTGTGTTGTTTTGTATGCTTGATTGTTTTGTTAATGATTGGTAGGCATGGGGATTCTTTGTATGTTTTGGGTTAAGGAATTTCAGGGACGAAATTTCTTAAGGGAGGAGAATGTAACGACCCGCATTCTACGCATCAGAGGATCGTAGAATATTTATTTCTTTCTCATAAGGAGTCGTATGGTCGTGTAACATTGGGGGATGACAATTAGGGTCATTCCACATGTTGATGATTTTTGCCGATTTTTAAATGACCATTTTGCCCCTAGCTGATCTTGTTTCGGCCATAATTTTTGATTGGTAAGGAGTTTTGACCTGAAACCACTTCCATTGGATTCGGTTGATGGTTTACAATTCCGTAGAGTGGTCATATTAGCCAAACGGACTCACCGTTTGGGAGATTTGGCTGAAACAATGTTTAGAAGGTGAAAAACTGCTTAACCGGCCTTAATTGGGTAGTTAATAGCTAGGCCCAATGGGAGATTTCGGGATTAGGGGTATATAGGGGCTGACTAGGGTTAGAAAATATTTCTTTAAACACTTTTCAGCCGCCACTTTCATTTTTGGAACCCTAGTAATGGCCTCCAACATCTAAAACACCCCTAAACCACTTTCTAATTGAAGATTTGGCTAAATTACATCAAATAAAGGAGAAATAGCACCAAATCAAGGTCAAAACTGCTGTATACCTTGGGAACAGTGCCAAACAGAGGATAATTTCAGATTTGGTATTTTATTTGTGGCTAAGGTGAGTGATTTGCATAATTTGTCACTAATTACGGTTAATTAAGGGTAATTAGTGTTAATTAGCGAATTTAAACATGATTAAATTCCAGAAAAAATATTTATAAATTTCAAAATATTATTTTAGACCTCTGTTAGAAGTTTGGGTTGATTTGGTTAAGTTTCACTAAGCCTATCATTAGTTTTTCTTAAACATGCTTAAGGAGGAAATATGGGATTTTAGCTATGTTTGATCCATTTTAACCTATCAAGTTGTTGTTTTGGTTTTAGTGGCCAATTTTATATGTTGCCGTGACTGTATGGTATGCTTTGTGATTGATTAGAAAGGTTAGATTGGTCGAAAATGCCAATTAATGGCATAAAAATAGTCGTTGGAATTTGCAAGAAAAATATGCAGGGACCGGATCGGATCGCCCTACCCAACCCGACCCGACCCGCTCGTGGTGATGGAGACCGACCCGACCGCTCACACATGAAGCTCCATGATCCGACCTGCCTATACCTGGAGTTCTCCGAACCGACCTGCTCGTGAATGGTGATCATGAACCGATCCGACCTTAGCACGGTGGCAAGATCCGAAGAGAGCACCCGACTCGAACCGTGGAACTTGACTAAACCAAAAACGCCTCAGGGACATGAACCGACCCGATGTCTGGAGGGAACCACGACCCAAACCGCTTCTCCGAACCAAAGCATCACGCCTAGAGCGTCACTACCGAACCAGATGGAGAACGAACTGATAGATGATCACGATCCGAAGTGCAGTGAAGAACCGAACCGATCCGGAGATGATGACCAAAACCCGAGATGCAAAGGTAGTCCAAATGGGAAGTTTGTACTCAGGATCCAGTTAGGAACCAATGAGTCAACTTCGTGATTGGACTTTGCTGCGGGACGTGTGCAAAGGGGTTATCGACATCCATAGCTTTGATCCACCACCAAGACGGATGTTAGGCTACGTATCAGTGCAGTGGGATAATCACTACTCCATGGGGCAGAGTGATCGTAGCATGGCTATGAGCCAGTGCAGTGAAGTCGTCATGACTTCATGGGGCAGAGTGGACATAGCAAGGACTAGTGGCTATGGATCAGTGCAGTGGACTCGCCATGACTCCATGGGGCAGAGTGATCATAACAAGGATTTGGGTGATCAAAGCGGTGGATATCGTATGCTTTACGCATTGAGTAAGAGATGTGAGGATGGTTGATATGCTTGATTGTTTGACATCACTATGACATTCACACCCCCTCCCCCCTATCTTTATACCTTATGTTTAGTGGCACCTTAAATTATTGAGCGATATGTTGTGCTAACTCTTTGGTTGCAGGTCCAGTTTCAGGTATGGTTTAGTATAACTGTTATTATTCTATTTTGCTGCTTATCGCTCATACAAGACTTTTGTCTGACCCATTGTTTTATGTCTCTTCTTATTACTCTGGGTGCTCTTAAGCGGGCAGACTAGAGGCAGGTTAGCTGGTTGTGCACGAGTAGCTGTACCAGAGACAAGAAGGAGGCTTCTACGTATTATCTACATATATTCTCCCTGTGTCGCTACTGGTCACTACTCTGGGCATTAGTAGTGTACCTTTCCTTTCTTTTGCTTTGGAGACAGTTTTAAAGTTGTAATAATGATGATGTGGAACATAAGCTGTATTTGGATTTTCCACTGCTATGATGATTAGTTTTCATCTTATGCATTGTCTCGCCTGTTTTGTGTTAAAGTATGTTAATATTATATTTTATTCCATGCACTGTGAGACATTCTACAGGTTCTTTGTTAGTCCACTGTTAAGTTTCCTTTCCTTCCCTTTCTTTGGCGACCGTCCTGTGCTGGTTGGACATCAACACGGCGCACTTTCATGGGAAATGTCGGCTGATGCGGGGCGGGTCGTCACACACACACACACACACACATATATATATCTATATATATATATATATATGTGTGTGTGTGTGTGTTTTGAGGGCCAACCTAAAACTAAACCTGGCTTAATCTATCATAAATCATATAAGCATGACAATGTATTGATGGTTACTTTAATATTTGAAACTTGTAGCTGAAAATTGAATATAATATGCATTATGTTTTATTGGACATTGTGTTTGATTGCTTGGTTTTTATATGTTTGAATTGCTGTGTTAAAAGGTTGTCTTTAGATCCAGGTAAGGACTATTGTGGGCAACCCCTTAAATAACCTGAAATGTAATCTTGACATGCTTGTTGAATATAATTGAATGACTTTGTCATGATTAAGATAAAAATTTATTTTGATTTTCTATAAAATGTTAGATAATGAATAAAAAGACTAGCCTAGTTAATCTGAGAAAAAAATTCTCTTCTAAAGTTTATAAAGAAAGATGAATGACTTTATAGTCACTAAAATCTTAACAATGTTGAAAGCTGAATGACTTTATAGTCCTTAGAATCATGTACGCTGATGTTTACAAATATACCAAGTATGGTGGCAGAGAAGGTAACTTCTCTTTGCTACCCCCAGAGTATATTTGTGTGAATAAATTAGTGAGCTAGCGGCTCTGATAATGTGGCATCCAAATTGAATGATCATGCAATGTACTAAAAGGTAATTCTAACCTCAAGCCTCATTAAATGAGAAATGACTGAAATCGGGAAGGTAGCATGACTATGTGAGTCATACCCATTAGGGTATATCATCACCTTATCTAGAGAAACCGGTTGCCCCTTTTGTATGCTTCGGGGTGATACGATTGTTGTTCCCAATCATAGTGATGATATATTCAGTACACTCAAATTGAACGAGTGTTTGGTCACGTGTGGCTGGGTTGCAAGTTGTTCTTGTTGAACCCTTGTGATGACCCCAAACTCCCATGCCACGGAAGCACGAGTAATCTTTGGAATATAACACATAAACAATAATAGTAGAACAAAAATATATCATTACACAAGAAAATGTACAACATATTACACTAGAAAAAATATAATCATCAGAGTTACACAACATAATAAGATCATACTTAGTACAAAAAACAATTTCAGCTTTATATAAAATGTCTGCAGCGGAATTAAACTAATATACATAACAAAGTCTAAACAACATAATAGAAATAATAGAATCCATCTTCATCTCCATAGCTATGCAGAACGAGCCTGCTAAAACCTGAATACAAGGTTGCCCGTGTAGAAATAAGGGGGCACCCAAGTTTGCAAGTGAAACAAACTACAAGTCAGTCATGGGACTGGTATGAGAAATCTTACATAACGTATTTAACAATAAGGCCAATCACAGGACGACGCCGTTAACGAGGAATGGGTTTACTCCATTGGATCGCCAGTGCGTAAATAAAGTAAATCATTTAAACAACGCAATGCTTTTTATAGAAAATGAAGCCATTATAAGACTCAAGTCCCATCACATAATGCAATGAAAACCGAGGATAGAGTTTTACCTTATAATGGCCAAAATATGCTTAATACGTGTAAAACAAAATCATTTGATATTATCACTAGTGCATATATGTTTCAAAAACAATTTCAATCATAATGTATCAATCATAGACGACATAAGCGTCCCATGCCACTATGCCGCCACATATAGGTTTACAATCAAAACCGCACAATGTCATATTGGAAGTTGGTTTTCCATCAATAACTAAGGCAAGGGATCGTCCTTACGGACTTTGAGACTGTCTAAACCGAGCCTCAGGATCAGAGCGCATCGACCCTTGGATCGTCAGGGCTGGTCTACACGTAGTGGATTAAAATGTTTGAACAGTACGTTTCCCCGCCCTATGGGGCGTAAATTGGTCAGTATATCGATCAAACCATCCATCGACCCTGTAGTGACCGATATGACCAAGGGGCCTCGCATTCCATCATCCACATAAGTAAAAATGTCTGGGCTCTATATCATGACACCACTCCTAGCTAGAAGGAGATGCTTGTCCTCCCTGAAGTCCTCTCCCGTTTCTGGTTCATACTCGGGGTGTGAGGCTCGCGAATTAATGCCATACAAAAAGTTATACTATATTAAAGTTGTGCTTTGATCATCAACCACAAGGCTCTGCTTTTCAACAAAAGCCTTAATCACTGCACCTCATCATGCCACATTGACATTCCAGGCCATGCGACTGATGCCTATCGATATATAACCTCTAAGCTCATACATCTTAGAGAAGGGTGTTATGCAAGAGAATAAATTCTCCGCCACCAAACAGATATATATTTAAAAGAAATCAATTGACACAGAATAAAATCCAATGTCAGACACACATCCATTTACTAGTTTGATCCGGGTCTAAACGAAACCGGAGACACCTTATTCCTTGTCCCATATGTCCAATACTGGAGAGAGGCCCTCGCACATCCAAACAATCAACAAATACATCCGGACAACTACCACTGTAAACTTTCAAGGCAGCAAGTCCAATCAAAGGCATCAGTAGCCATCCATTCGATGTGAAGATTATTGGTCTTGCACCGTCTTCATATCTTTGACATTTTCATCGTCGATCAATTATTTGAAATGAGAATTAAATCGGCCTTTTCAAATAATTCACGCATGCATATAATTCAAATCAGTTCTTCCTATGGTTAAACTATTCGATATCCACATTTCAGTTCATTAGTATAATTTTAATGTCAAATACATCTAACCATCAAAATATCTAATAAACCAAGTAAAATCAGTTTATCTCCATTTCACATCGTTTATAATATTTTAAAATGGTTTTTCACTATTTTTATTTATTTAAAAATAGTCCATTTCCCTCAAATGACGTTTCAGGTCATTCGATGGCTCTGGCTTTGCTCTCGTCCAAATTTGATTTAAAAATTTCGAAAAATCTAACCATTGGATCTTAACAATTTTTATATCGTTGGAAAGATCTTTCCAAAGCGAACCCAATGGTTTCGGTTTCGGGAAAATCTGATAGTCAGATCTCCTGTAATAATCGTTTAAAATTACAATTTCAAAACGTGAACTACAACGTCGTTATTCGTTTTATTTTAATTATATATATATATATATAATTTAATCGATGATTTCTAAACCGTTTACACTTCATAAATTTGGCTAACGTCTTTAAATTTCAAAAAATTCCACCATAACCTCATTTGTACTAGGAGGGGTTTGGAAATTTATTAGGCTGTATTAGGTACCCAATAAATCTAGTATAAGCACACACAATTTTTAGTGTCCTATCTATGCTCGAGGGAGTGTGTAAAATTACTCCAGAGATAAATCTCGTCACCTCGTCTGGTGCTGGAAAATAAATAATCCATGTGCCGTATCTAATAACTAGAGAGATGTGGTTATTGTCAACTCTACACCCGTATGGGGTTTTTATTTAATATGGCAATTTACCGTTATATTTATTTTGTCTATATCAGTCCTCAGTTCAACCTATAATTCAATCAATGCCATAGGAGCGTCTTGCCCGTATGGTAATCTCAACCTCGTCACATTAGCTCCAAATGGTGATGTGATATATGATGAAGTATGCTCTCTTTACGTAGTATGCCATGTACCATAGTTCAAAATTAATTGTTATCCTATGGCTACGTTTATAATCTCACACAGAAAAACCAGCACACCGCATCCAATGACATTCACAGAAGTTGATATATAAATAAAATTACGCAGCCAACACATTAAGGTTTACCTATTTGTCGGGCACACAAATAAATTGTTTACTCAAAAACAAATCCATTTACCTGTTTAGCATATGTATATACATGCATATCTAACCTAAAAATTATATTTTTAGCAAAAAATATATTTATTTTCATACATGACTATTTTTAACAGTTCATATACATGTTAAAAATAATATTTCTAATGAACAAACATTTATTTCAACCCGTGATATATGTGATAAAAATATTATTTTCAATCAACAAATATTTATTTCAACCTGTGGTTATTTTTAACAGTTCATATTCATGTTAAAAGTATTATTTTCAATCAACAAATAATTATTTCAACATTTGGTTATTTTTAACAGTTTATATACATGTTAAAAATATTATTTTCAATCAACAAATATTTATTTCAACCTATGGTTATTTTTAACAGTTCATATTCATGTTAAAAATATTATTTTCAATCAACAAATATTTATTTCAACCTTTGGTTAACTTTAACACTTCATATACTTGTTAAAAATAATATTTTTCAATCGATAAATATTTATTTCAACCTTCGACTATTTTTTAAAGGTTCCTACATACAATAAAAATGTGATTTTTATTATTAAGGTATTTTATTTCCAACATGAATATTTTATATACTTCATACATACAATAAAAATGTTATTATTGTTTAAACAATTTATTTCAAACATGAATATTTTATATACTTTATACATACAATAAAAATGTTATTTTCATCGTTCAAACAATTTATTTCAAACATGAATATTTTATATACTTCATAAATACAATAAAATTGTTATTTTTATCATTCAAACAATTTATTTCAAACATGGATATTTTATATACTTCATACATACAATAAAAATGTTATTTTATCATTACAAACAATTTATTTCAAACATGAATATTCTATATACTTCATACATACAATAAAAATGTTATTTTTTTCGTTCAAACAATTTATTTCAAGCATGAATATTTTATATACTTCATACTTACAATAAAAATGTTATTTTTATCGTTCAAACAATGTATTTCAAACATGAATATTTTATATACCTTATACATACAATAAAAATGTTATTTTTATCGTTTAAACAATTTATTTCAAACTTGAATATTTTTCAACACCTGAATATTTTGGAAAATTTCGGCATTACAACGGCAGGGTATTTAGCACCGACACCGCGTCTAGCATGCCTCCTCTATTATCCTAGGCCTTACAGCATTACAATACTTTCATTTCAATGATTTTTCACAATATCACTCATTTTCACAACACAATGAATATACCACAAACACAACCAATTTTTTTTCAACCACAATCAATCATTCACAATCACAACCCAAACAATTTATATCGTCCATGGTATGTGGACGAGGGGAATATATATATATATATATATAGATATATATAGATATGTATATAGATATATTTATTTCCATTTCAATTTCATTTTAATTCCATTCAACGCATAAATGATTTATACAACCCATGTATAATTTATACATCGCTTATATAATTTATACAATACCCATATATGAGATACACAGCATGTATATAATTTATACATCACTTATATAAGTTATACAACACGTATACATTCCAATTTGAATTTAGAAATCTCACATTGGGTTTCACTCCTCCAAAAATTGTAGAAAGCTCCAAAAATAATCCGGCCTCTTCTAGAATGTAGAAGACATTGCCACGAGTCCAATGTCTCTTGTTCCCTGGATTTCAACAACATATGGAAAAGATATGATTTTTATTCCATTTTCCAACTTCGCAACGCTTTAAGGTGTTAAAAATAGTTAAAAATATGCCAGCCGTTAATTCTGAAAGGGATTCAAAACTAGGTCTTCGATTTGTGCTCAAACCCCATAGATGTAGGATGATCGGCCTGCGCTATGTGGAAGAGGGAGGAATGACGCTCAGATCGATGGGGGTAGGGTCAGGTGCAACTGCATCAGGACATGGTGGCGGCTTGAAGTTGGCAACTTCGAGAGCGCGGATCTCCACGTACACGCAACGATAATTCCCAAACCTTATATGGATTTGAAGATGGTTAGAAGCTCTATAAAAAGCTCTGAAGAATCGAGGGATTTCATTGTGTGGTTTGAGAGAGATCGAGGAGAGAAGGATTTAAGAACAACCACCATTCAATGAGGGGGTGTCGGGGGGTTTTTCTCGATTTTCAGAAAATAAAATAATAAAAGGAATTTTATGATTGGCTGATATTTATATAAATTCCAAAAATAATGTTTTCCTATCTGAACTCCAAATCAAACCCAGCAACTATCACCCTTAGCTAAATATCCCCATTCAGGGCATAATGGAATATGTTTCGTAAGCTCATTCAACTGTTTCGGTCTGCTTTTCTTCAAGTTAAAATAAAAAACATTCAAATTTGGATTTAAACGTACATTTTTATTTGCCCGGGCCACACACTGTTTCCAAAAATTCCCAAAAAATAAATCTAGCTATGTTGGGACAATACGGTCCCAATAAAACTAATTTCGTCTAAATTAGAGACCATTTAAAAAATGGACTTTTTATAGTCAGTCCAATTCAAATTGAAATTACCAAACGAGTTTTCTTTTCCCATGCTCACATATTAATTCCAAAAATTATGGAATTTGAAAACTAGCAATAATTTGACATTTCGGAACCAACCAAAGTGGTTTAGTCGAAAATAGAGGTCATTTGCAAAATGTCTATTTTTATGGGCTATATTTATTCTGTAGCGACTATTCTGAATATTCAACTGGCCATAACTTTTTATTCCCGCTATGAATTTTCAATTTTTCAGATCCGTTAGAAAGATATTTTTAAACAAGTATAAATATTTTTGGTTTCACTAAAATCTGATTTATTTTGAATCCTGTTCATTCAGTCAAAGTTTAAATCAAAATTTTAAACTGCCACACCATTTCAGGCTCGTTATATAATTAAAATAAATTTATTCGTTCCAAGTTCATTTAAAATAAATTTTTAGTCGTCATTATTTAAAATAAATTATTTTAAATATCTAAATTTTAAATTGGTTCTGATTTTCTGGGTTG
Source organism: Allium sativum (assembly GCA_030737875.1). NCBI lineage: Eukaryota > Viridiplantae > Streptophyta > Magnoliopsida > Asparagales > Amaryllidaceae > Allium > Allium sativum. The sequence continues at coordinate 559,608,215 of CM060921.1, forward strand.
TTACAACCTTAGTGTTTAATCTCTAGAGAACACTGATCGGAAGGTGGTCCCATACCTAGTCAAGTTGGTAATCCAAACTCCAATATGAGTTATACGTTTTTAGATGTATACCAACTGTGTCGAAAAGTGTGATACAAGATTTTTGGCTATATTCTTTATTTATTTATTTGTGGATTGATAGGCATTATTGTAATATCACTGGATTTTGATATAAAAAGTCTTTTAGTTATTGTAAGGTAATCACGTGCAATATTTATTTGTGGTCGTATCTTACGAGAGTTCCACTCTTTTAGAGGATTTTCTAAAATTTAAGCAAGTTGTTTGCGATATGAATTTATCACTGGAAGTATTCCAGATTGACTTGGGTGATTTTTATTTTCTCAGAACGTGCTCAAGTCAGATCAAGTATATTTTTCAGGTTAGGTCTTACTTGGAACTACAGAAGAGGCGCCGGAATAGAGACGTATAACCGTATTTAGTGGTATTAATTTATTTTCGTTGTGTGTGTTGTATTCATCAGATTTCATAATTTGATTTAGTTGTGTACATTGATTGTATAATCATATATATATATATACATATAGTTATCTCTATGTATAAATGGTTTTGATATATTATATTTTTATTTGTTCCGCTATGAGATTCCATTCTACTCTGTTTCTATAGTGTTATTGTTCTTCTTCTGTTCTAACATTTCTTTCCTTCTACTTCTCACCCTGTAACTTCTTTCTTTTAACTGTCTGGATTCTCAATACTTGAGTTTTGGCAAGTGAATACATGATAATTTATTATTGTCAAAGTTTGAGATTCGAATTTCTACCGAGTCGTTACAGTGGTGTCAAAGCGTAAGGTTAAGTAATAACCTTGGCTCTGTGGCATAACCAATAAGATAGGGTTAGTAGTACGTAGATTGAGTTTGTGTGTGTGCACGTGTGTATATGAGAGTTCGTATTTGTAAATGAATATAAAATTGCTTTTATATTATGTTAATCGGCTAGTTCAATTGTTTCCAAAATTTGTTGAGAAATAATTTCCTCTAATCATTATAATATTGGTGATCAACCAGACACACCAATGTTGATTTGAATGGAATTTAAATTGGATTATGAAGTTGGAGTGATTTAACCAAAAGGAGATTTCAAATATGAAATGTGTAAACGAGAATTTTAATATTTAATTTAAGCTATATAGTTAAATAGATTAAGATGAATCATATAAGTTTAATAAAGACTAGATTAGAACTGAAATGATATCAAATAGAAACTAAGCTTATGTAATGTGAATTAATTTGGAATAAGAGATAATTGTAATTGAATTTGAGTTTTGAAATAGAATTGAACTTAAGTATATAGGGATAAGTCATTTTAATAAAAACTTTAATAATTTGACTTGAGGTTGGAAAATAGAATCCGAGTGGAATGATTGGGAATCAGTCTGAACTGTGTAGTTGAAATATATTGCACGGGTATAGATTTAAAGGTGAATAAACTTGATAGAGAACCAATCTAGAATGAACGAATTAAACTTATTAAAATGAATTCAAGTATAATGAATCTGAATGGAATATAAAGAATCGATTTATGTATCCAAAATGGATTGCTGAGAAATTGATTATAAATAAATTTCATGTGAATTGAATAGTATGTAAAATAGATTATAGTAAATAATCTGAATGTTTTAACCTACATTGCATGATTATGGAACTAATGAGTTTCATTAGAGTTAAAAACAAGTGCAGGGACTAATTAACCTTTGAACATGTTCAATTGAGTTCTAGAGCTAATTAGATCTAGTTTGGCCATAACTGCATATTAAATTAAGCGAGCTCACTTATAGCTTATCGCTTGTTCTTAATAACGCTCATATAAGGTACGACTATGTAAAAAATACAAATTTTGGTGTATAAATTGTGTTTTCTAGCCGTTTAGATCGATGTATACATATTTATCTTTCTTGTTATATTGCAGAAGTCCCTCCGTACATGGGAGACTCTGCCGAAAATTTTCGGTAATTAAAGTTGTTAGAAAATTTTCAAATTTTTTTGTTAAAAGAAATGAATTAGCATTTGGATTGAAACTAATTATTCGGATCAACTGGAACTAAAAGTTCAGAAAGTGGAACGAAAGATTTTAACTAAGTGAATTCGTGGAAATTAAAAGATTTGTAGCATTTTTCCTACCTTAATCATTTAGGGGAAGAAATTCTTTTAAGGGGAAAGGAATGTAACAACCCATATTTATAGTTGTCAAGGATTTAAATTATTTAATTAATTTAAATATTGATTAGGAAATTTAAATAACTCAAATTCTACGATTTGGATGTATTAATTTGAATTAATTAAAAATGAGCTTGCCACATCGCAGTCGTTTGTAGTTTTACGATTTGAACTTCAACTGAATTTATAGGATTCAATACAAGTCAGAATTCTTTGAAATAAGAACCTTCCAAATCTATTTGATTATAGTTTTCTAATGAAAGACAAAAATCGAGATATTGTAGATTTTTGAATTATGTAAAAATAAAATTTTCAGAAAAATCACCGATATAATAGTTATGAACTATAACGATTTAATAAATAAAATAAAAGTATTTTAAATAAATTGGATATTGATTTAACTTGAGATTCAAATTTTTGGGTTTCAAATCCAAATTAGTTCATTTTGAAATAATATAGAATTTAATTTGAATATATAAGCGCCAATAATAATTTATTATCAGTAAATTTGATTGTTTTGAATTCGAATTCTATTTTATCAATTTATATTTTATCGTTTTAATTTCACGAATACCAATAGCCAATTTTCCAAAAACCTTAGATTTGAACGAAAATAATTTTATAAAATATATAATGGTTAATTATTGTAAGATTTCGAGTTCCGCGTTAATTGGAGTTATTATGTGATTGTGCACAATATAAACGCATATCGATTTATGTTTTAAAATTAGAATAGTGATTTCGAAAACGCTCTCAGAATGTGATGAAACCGATTCCATCGTGTCCGGGATATTAAGTTATTGAAGAATTTCGAATTTCGTCGCGATCAGATCTCGTATGCGATCGTATGAATTATAAACGCCGAGCGTTACACGTTAGATAATATTTTAGAATCTAGGTCATTTTCAAAAATCCCAATAAAATATTATCTGGCCTTATCCTAATCTATACAGTAAGATTCGCGATCCTTTTATTCAAAGTTTTCGGATATCATCCATTATATAAATCGAAGTTCCCATTTTCAATTCATTCAATCATAACTCGAAAGCCATGAAGAATTTCAGAAATGTTCCAACTAAGAAGTTGAAGACGATAAAGAGAATGAACTACCAGCAAAGTTTGGGGGTGGTGTGATTGCCTCATGCGATCGAAAATCGGGTATGATTAGTGATGTTCAATTTTCATATATTTTTTAGTTCGCCATCATTGATCATTTGACGAGGAAGTGTGAAGGGAAGTTGTAGACATTGAGTGGCTGAGGTTCTGGTGGAGTTGGGTGGTGTTCGGTGGTCGAAGGCGGCGGTTGGAGGCAGTTTGTAACATCTCAGATTTTTTACTTTAATTACGAATATTTAAATCTGTTTTAAATATTGATTTGCTAATATTAATGGATTTCTGTATTGAATTTATTAAAAAAACAAAGTTTGAATGTATAAATTTATAATATAATTAAAACAAGCTCGAAATGACGTGGTAGTTCATAATATTGAGTTTTGAACTTTAATTAAATATACATGACCTGCTACAAGTCGGAATTCTTTGTAACAAGAACCGCTTGAATTTGTTTTCTTATATTTTTCTAACAAAAGAGAAAAATCGAGATTTCAACTCATAGATTGTGAGCTATGTCCAATTCAGATTTTCAAATAGTCGTTGTGGGATTCGTTAATAAATGATAATGTTTATTTAATAATTTATAAAGGATATCTATATATTTGAATGTTGTTTAACCTGAAATTATATAGTATTGAGTTATAAATCTATATTGGTAATTTTTGAAACTATATAAAATTTCAGTTGGAGATATACAATAATGATAATTTATTATTGGTTTGGATTTAATTATATTTTGTTGATATTATATAGAACTTAAAAATAGTGGTTTTTCAAACAACCTCCGTTTCCAACAAAACCAATTTTTTTGGAATACATATAATTTATTATTGCTAGATCTCCAGTTTGGAGCCAAACAGAGTTGTTTTGTCGGTAGAAGAAATTCAAAGGTGAACCAATAAATTAAAATAGCGTCGTTGTACAAATGATGTCTGAATTTATCGAAATTAATTTTATTGGGACCAAAACGTTGAAAAGTAGCAGTGTGACCATTATCCCTTACATTAGAATTTGTGAATGTCGATAGAAATATAGGGTGTGCAACGTAATCAGCGGTAAAACAAAATTAACTGTATATAAATAAATAATATATAACTTAAGCCGTAAGTAAAATATATGCATCAACATCTATTTTCTACCTGCACCATCTTTTCTATAGCAATCTTTGTCTATAGCCAACCTAAAACAGTGTCATATCAAAAGGAAGCAAGCCGACAGAAAAACTATATAGAATTAAAGGCACACCTTACCCCACGTAAATCGAAACAACGTAGCTATTCCCCCTAACATTTCAACTCAACCAACCTATTTTATACATTTTGAAATAACATTATTGTTATTTGCTTCCTCCATTATACATATACGCATGCACACCTTCTTCCTCCAGCAAGCCAAATGAGAAACAAAACCACTCCTCCAATTTTATATTAACGCAAACTTAGTTCTCTCATTTTATATTCCAGGACCACTTTTAACAGAAAAAAGGGAATAAACTAATACTCTTCAACAGTAAAACCCAACACCCATCTGTAATACAATCCAACAGTGGCGTTAGTAAGGCTGTTTGACGTTCGGGGTGGAGAGAAATCATGGACCAGGCAGTTTGAAATGGGAGAAGCGGATGCGAGTGTGGCTCTGTGACGTCGGGCGGGAGCTCGGTGGTCAGGCGCGTAGGGTAGAAAACTATTGGGATACAGGCAGCCAAGCTTAGCAGATTCAAAAAAAAAAAGGAATAAAAGGTGGAGTGTTAAGCACCTGGGGTCTCGATGGTGAGCCAAAAGGTGTTTCGGGAGGACGGTGGAGGTACAGTTTAAATCTGCAGCAACAACTGGCGAACATGCATGGGGATACTGTCAGAGGCGCCATGCTAGGTGGTCGAAAGTTGGGTGGAGCAGTTTGTAACACCCCGTAATTCTGTAACACTAAGATTCACAAATCAAGGCAGAATTAAATTTTAAAATCAAAATCAAGGGAAACAGGCTGCGCCATTGCGTTCGTCTTGAAATTCTACATGAAAACGAGTCCGAGTTTGCGTAAATCGGAGTCCGTATGAGGAAGATATGGCCTCCGGATGTTTCAGCGAAGTTCAAATTTCAAAACAGGCTCAGAAGCGGGCTGGGCGGGAAATTTCCCTCCTAGGACCCAGGTCGACCAGGGGGTCGACCTCCCCCCCCCATAGGTCGACCTGGGGGTCGACCTCCCTGCTTTTTCCAGATCTGCAGTCTGGTTCGTTCTTCTGTATCCGGACGCCATTCTGACCAGATTCGTCCGACTAATCCTGTATAAACAGCCTTAGTCTCCTTCTCTATTCACAATTCTTTTCTATCCTTATGCTGCCTCTGAGAAAATGTATAAATAAATAATATATAAAATAAATAAAGACGAGGAAATGCTGCTCAAGTCTTTCAAGAGGGGATTCAAAACAAGCTAGGATTCAAGTGAAGATTCAAACGACTTCAACGACTGTTTTTCTACGAATCTAATCTAATCTCTGTAAGTCGGTTACTTTTTAGATTTTAACATTTTCTCTATTCGTGACATGAAATTAAAGGGATAAAATAATATGCCAAATCTTTCTATTCGAATCAGTGCTTATACTCTTGGACCTAATTAAGAACTATTATGATTCGAGGACAAATAAGACTGTGACTATGAAACTATGGACCTTAAAACCATTTGCCTCTTTGACTATGAACATTGCCTATGAACATTGCCTATGACTGTGACTCATGACTGTGAGAACTATTTTCCTTTGACTATGAACATCGCCTATGACTGTGATTCATTAACTGTGAGGATTTATTCCCTATGACTATGGATATAAGATTATTATTTATGCCATGACACTGTAGTTACAAAACCATGTTGTACCCCAAACTGGCATTATATTGGACCTAGGCTTGACTTTCTATTTCAGTTTTTTCTTAGATCTTGATCATGGGAATTTACCTATTAAGTTAGGTCTACCCATGTTCTTAAATCTATACTATTCAACCCTTTTCATGTCATAATCTATATGCCTGTGAATTGTCATCTTATGCCAGTTGTTATGTCCGTTCTTTCATGACATTTAGGTTCATTCCCTTTTATCCACGAATCTAGCTTTATTTATGATTTAGGTTGAATCACGATTATACGAACGATGGGAATACGTTTTGGGGAAATACATGAAATTGACTAAACTTGGAAATTGGCATAAATTGGGAACATGTATTATGGCATGTTCATAGAAATGCAAATTTGATAAATTTGACATGAATTATAGGATGTGTAATTTGAATCTAGTATTGACTTGTAAATCTAGCATTTACATGAATTGTGAACTAGAATAATAAGTCTAGTTTGACATGAACTGTAATTAGAATGTTAAAACAGAAATGGATTAGCTAATTTGGCATGATAAGTATATTGGCATAAATTTGAAATTGGCCATAATTGGGAGTACTTGTCAGGTTTTGCAAAATCATGGTTAGTGACACTTAATTTGGTATAGTTTACATACCAAAAAGCATAAATATGATATAGAGGGGAAAATGGGCCATAAGAATAAATGTTGACAATTTACATTAAAAGAGTAATTAGGAAATAAGTAAATTAGGAATAATTTACTTATAGAATTTGTTCTAAATGAGAAAATGAAAATTTAGACAAATTAAAGGTTTTATTAATGACATCTCTTTAATAATACACCTGAAAGTTCTAGGGTGACAGAGAGGATAGTGTCTAGGCTTGGGTTTGGAAAATACAAGTTTCCTGCTCTCCCTGGCTATCCCTAACTGATCCGACGGACGAGATGGTTACTTTCAAAACCTGATTTGAAAATTAATCAAAACCCTTTGAACTTAGAAAACACGAATATGCCTAACCCGAGGTTAGACTGAGTTGCGATGTAAACCTGCCCGGAACCAACTGGAACATCCAGTAATCGCAACAATACCTGTCTAATGTGAGTGGTCGCGACTTTAATTTATTTAGTTAAAGCTAGAACAAGAATGGTAGGGTTAAGTTAACTAAGACACTTAACCAATTCAACATGATAACCAGACCGGTGGGTGGGGTTAGGTTCATACAGACACTTAACACAGTTAAGCTAGAATGGGAGGGTTAAGTCCGTAGGAACACTTAACCAACTTAACACAGTTAAGCTAGAATGGGAGGGTTAAGTCCATAGGAACACTTAACCAACTTAACACAGTTATGCTAGAATGGGAGGGTTAAGCCCATAGGAACACTTAACCGACTTAACACAGTTAAGCTAGAATGGGAGGGTTAAGTCCATAGGGACACTTAACCAAACTTAACATCGAAACAGGACAAGATTCGTAGAGGTCAAGTAACTAAGAAAACACTTAGCCAAATTAACATGTTAACTAGACTAGAAGGTGGGGTTAAGTAAAGTTAACACATTCAGCCAAATTAACATGTTAACTAGACTAGAGGTTGGGGTTAAGTAAAATTTAATACACTTAGCCAATTTGATATGTTAGCTGGGCTAGACCGTAGGGTTAAGTAAACTTGAACACTTAACCATCAGATTGTGATAAAGGAATAGGGTTAAGTCTAAAACATGAAGGGATAACACTTAACCATTAATAACATGTTAGTTAAAACAGACGGGCAAGGTTAAGTTAAAAAGGAACACTTAACCAATACAGGGTGAATGGGTAGGGTTAAGTAATAGGAAATACTTAACCAATATAACTTGGTTTGTGGTAGGGTTAAGTCAACATGAATTATTGATAACACTTAACCAGTTTATCAGGATAAATGAAGAAGGTTAAGTTAGCTTGAATTGATTAAGGACACTTAGCCAATCCAAATTGGCGAGAAAGAGAACTAAGTAGTAAACCTTAGTTAAAAGGAGTTAAGTAGTAAACCTTAGTTAAGAAAACAACGATTTTGGAAACTAAGTGGTAAACCTTAGTTAGCAGAACTAAGTAGTAATTCTTAGTATAACACGGGAATGAGCGAACGTCCGTCTGATTAAAACGAAGACTCCAACGAATTGGGTTACGAAGCCCGAGGCTTCGAGGGGACGTGAGGGTACTCTTGGTATCCCTATATGAGGCTGCAGATGATCCTCTTGGGCTCACAGAGGTTAAGGTCTGCGGTAGAAGAACCGAGGGTATGCCTTGGTTGCAAAATATGGCAACCTAAAGACTAGGATGGACCAGCGTGATTCGGTGAGAAACCGGTAGCCCTGTGATAACAACTCGTCGTCTACCATCCATCTTGAGTCAGTCGAGATACGTGAAGCAGAAAGGCGGAGAACTCCAAAAGACCATATACTTGCTATCTAGTTATGGGTGAGGATGGCCATAGGATAGTGGGGCATAGGGGGCCTGCATATAGTTCTCATTTTTCAAGGTGTGCCTTTCATTAGTTGAGGGAGGGGTCGAGTGGGACCATAGCCACGGGAATAAAAACAGACCTTAGCATCTGCATCGGCAGATATCTGAAAGCTCCCGACCGAGTTCTGTGTTTCTTGATTTGCCCTGCCACAGGACTCGGGCCGCACATTACAGGACATGTGCATCTAGACAAGTGATAACGATTCGCGATACATGCGTGGGGAAGTCTAGGAATATATACCACTCTAGGTAGTGTGTCCTAGACTTGGAGGGGGCATCGTTCGACATGTAGCATAATCCCTAGTTGGACTAGGTGGCATAAACCCTAAATCCGAGCAGCGTTCAGCAGATAGCGTAAGATCTAGGTAATAAATAATAAATGTATGCCTGAAGGCAATGGAAACTACAGGGATTGGGATTACGTTATCGTTACTAGTTGGGACACTAGTTAGGTGGTGCAGAGATAGAGAAACCAGTATAACAAGGAAATAGCGAAGCGGCGAAAGTATTAGAGCATATCCAATTTATCTTAGCTTAGCATATCTTGTGATTATCTTGTCTAATTTTGCTGACCCTATCGTCATGGTGTTATCTTGTATTCAGTTAATTCATGTCGTTTTGTTTTTCCATGTTCACATGCTAGAAGTTACTGAACTTACTCAGGCTGTATGTCTGACTCTGTTTTTCTTTCGTCTTCTTTTCTTCCGTTCCCCCCCCCCCCAAGGTAGTAAAGGAGGGAATAGTATAGCTCAGGTTAAGTCGGACTGTCACTCTTTCCCAGCTTGAAGATTTGTCGAAGTTTTGCTTGGATTCTCTTTTCAGATGCTATGGATGGCTCTTACTACAATTGGGAATATGAATGTTGTTTTATGCTTCTTTATTTTGTAAGACAGATGCTACTCTGATATTATAAAGAAAACATTGTACAAACTATTTTATTAATAAAGCAAAGTTTTATTTTCCGCTGTTGTGATTTTTGTTTGTCTTGTAATTTATCTGCATCTTTTACCCTAAATGCTCCACAGAACTTAGTGCATTCCCTTTGTGAGTGATACTAACGGATGTGGGGTGTTACACAGTTCATGTAGGATGTTGCGGGAAGTTGAAGGCATGCAGTTTCGAAAGTAAGCGAGAAGAAAAAAAAAATACAAAGCGGAGAGGGAGTTGGGTTAAAAACAAGCAGAAGATGAACAGTATATTGAAAAATTGAATTTCGCATGGCTAGGGTAAGGTTTGTGCATGCCTAATCATTATTGTAAGATGCCTAATAAAATATTTGACCGTGTCTAATTAATGCCTTTTATATATAATGTAAGTTAAAGTATCAAACTAATATATATACAAATATTATTCAGTTATAAAGAATGTGGGGCCAATGCTTTATTTAATAATGTACCTAACGATGGATTAAACACCCTAATCCCTCTCACTTTGCCTAATCATGTTTTAAATATAACCCAGTATTATATGACCCATGATTTATATCGTGCCAACCCATTTAATTTGAAAGTTCCTGTGTAATTGTGATGCGGTCATATTAACTTTTTGTAGTTGTTTTTCCCAAATACATATTGGTACAATGGTCATATCTTGAGTTTATAACTTTAACATGGTGTCTGCGTAATATGATGGCCTAACTTTTCTATATATTATAATATAACCAACATAGCTAGTATATAACATACCTAATCCCAGTATTAAATCATAACGTGTCTGAGAAATATTCGCATAGTGCCTAACCTGTTTAAATGGGACTAACCCAATTCGAATATGTCTAATAATGGCATATTATGCCTAATTCAGTTTTAATATGGCCGAAATTATGTAACGTGCCTAATTAGATTTTGAAAATGTCTAGTGGGTTTATTTAAAATGTAAGTAAGGATTTAAGTAACAATATATTATTAATTAAGGATATAATAATATTAATTTAAATAGTTGAATAATGTTTAAATTTATATCTTGGTTATATAGTGATAAAATTGGATGAAACAAGTGACGCGGGGTCCGTATCGAAAAGCGCAACACGATTGAGTTGGCTTGGTTAGATTTGGCAGCTACTGGGATTTTTTAATTAAATTGAACGCCCTTTTAATTTAATTTAATTGAAACGAACCGTTTCAGCGACGAATGGAAGCCCAAGGTGAGTTTGACTCACTTAGTCTATCCCACTTGTATTTTATATAAGTCGGGTCTTTAATTTGTGTGCAATGTTTGTTAATGATTGATGATTGGATGATTATTTGCATGGATGTTTAATTTTAATGCTCATTGATTAAATTGAGCATTGCTTAATTTAATTGAAATAAATCATTATTTAATGATTATATTCCAAAACGAGGTAATTTACCTTACTAGTTACATTTATAATGATATAAACGTATTTAATAAACAAATAGGATGTTTGAATTGATGTTGTTAATTGATTGTTGACTGTTATTAGTGAAATTGTTTGTTTCTGTTTATTGTGATATATATATATTGTTGTATTAAAATTAAGATAACAAATTGTTATATAGGACAGACAGGTTGGAAGAATCCAACCGGATTCCTCATTATTATTGATAATGTTTATCAATATGATTAGATATTGTTATTGAATGTGAAATTGATTGACAGTTCATGGTTTGGTACATTGGTAGGCATTTACCTCTTTAGTACCATTGATAAAAATAAAGATTTTTTTGAAATCGTATTAAATCGGTTCACAACGTTTTCCAATTTACGTTCATATATGATTTGGAAATAGGATTTTGTTTGAAAGAACAAAGTTAAAGGAATAAATATTGTAAACGATTTTAAGTGTCCAAATGAGTTTAAATTGGGATTTGTAAGCTGGGGAAAATCAAAATTGAGTTGACTGGAGATTATTCTGAAGTTTGAGATATTTATCGAATAAGAGACTTTTTTGGAAAAGAATTATATGTAGGATCGACTATGTCGAGTTTTAGGAAAGTTATATTTACTTTATATCTTTACCAGTATTTAATTGGTTATCTAAGTATTTATTTATTTATTCAGATTAAGGAATAAAAGTTTATTTTAAAGATAAATACTTTGAAAGCACATATTATAGTGTTGTTATTATAATCAATGTTGTTTCATAAAGAAGAAGATTTTTCAGCTGAATCCAAGGTTTACAAGAGTGAATGTTGTTAGTATTCGAACTGGAAACTTTGTCTATTTCGAAGTTAGTAATGTTGTTCAGTTAAGGTCTGAGAGATAATTATACCCCCAACTTGATTGGCTGCATTGTTGACTAAGGAATAGTCAGGTTTGATAGCGAGGGTTTGTATAAATGAAGTATGTTAATAAGCATTAATGGTTTTAAAAACCATGTTTTGAATTGAACAGTAAAGTGGAAAGGTTTTCCGAATGTTGAAAGATTTAAAGATTTTAGAAGTTCAATTAAACGTTGGTTAATTAAAAAGGCCAAATGATGCTAGGTATAGAATCAATGAATTCATTACTTTTTGTGGATGAATGGTTGTTTTTATTTTGATAGTTAAATAACCGACTGTCAAAATCTGGACCAAGCTGTTGTTGGTATGAAAAGACCGGTATCGAATTTATATTCGAAAACCATTCCGACTAGCAAATACGTAAAATTGAAGATATAAGACGGATCAATTGAAAACCGTGGATCTTCATAAGCGGAAGGATTACTTATCGAATATTCTCTGGAGCGCAACTAGAGGTATTCTGACATGATTCGGTCATGGTTAAATTTTGCGGATTGCAAGAATTGCTCGCTACTGATCCTTTGGATGCGGTAGGAGAGTACCTTCAGCTTGTCCAGTCCTAGGACAACTTGTATGGACGAATGTCTAACAGAGTATACCTAATAAATCACATACGGTTGATCTCTTAAAGGTATTACGTTTGGTGGCGGAGGAATTCATTTCTCTTACCCTTTTATACCTGTAATATTTTTAGGAAATACATTAGTGGTTTGACGGGTTTGACGATGTGCCATTTAAAATGAATGGTGGCCAGATATTCTAAATATTAAACATAGCCTCAGGCCTCATCAACCGGGAAATGAAAAAAATCGGACAGGCAACATGGCTAGTTGGGTCGCACCCAAGCAATGTGTATTATCACCAATCTAGAGAAATTCCTTATTTGTTCTTCTTTCGCTTCTGTATCTTCGCGGATGTACGGTGGGCCCTTAAACTGCAGGGTGATAATACATTCGGTTCATTCAAGCTGAATGAGTGAACGGTCATGTGTGGCCGGGTTACAAGTTGTTCTTGTTGAACCCCATTGTATCCTCTCTAGAGTACATTGATTGGGAGGTGGTCCCATACCTTGTCATGGTTGAAATCCAAAATCCAATAAGAGCTCCGCTGTTTTTGATTACATACTATGTATGTGGAGCATGAGATGAAAGCGTTCTGCTATTTGGTTATTTATTTGATATAGACACTATCATAATACCACCAGATTTCATATCAACAATGTTTTGGGTTATAGTAAGGCAAAAACCATCCACGTTTATGTGTGGGTTGATCTTACCATTATCCTTTTTTTCAAAAGGACTTTCTAAAGTTAAGAAAATTTTGATTTTACTTATAAAGTTAGTGAGTTTTCTCACGCTGGATCACCAGATTGATCCGTGGTGTTTGTAATGCTCAGGTCAGACTGGGTTGTATAAATTCACGTTATCGGAAGCGGTGATGTTCAGAGATGAGCTGGAGGAGTCCATACGTATGATATATATAGTATTATTCCGCTGTGTGTTATATTTGAGGGCATGTTGTTATAACTGCCCAGATTGTTTTAATTGTTGTACTCTGATGATTGTACATATTACTTTAAGCTCTCAATAAAGTTATTTCTGTATTATATTTTATTCCGCTACGATGTGAGACTCCATATGTGGTGTTAATTTTTGTTCTTCTTCTTACTCTTATATTCTAATATTTCTTTCTCTCTTTTCTCATGCTCTAACTACTTTCTATTAAAGATTCATATTTTCGTGCACTTTGGGTTGGGGTGTAATATTAGTCAACTCAAAAGGTACGAATCCGCGGCCTTTACACAATTAAACGACCGGGCTTGTTGGGTTTTATAGTGTTTGGGTTTTGGGAGATTGGTGGCTATAGGGATGTCTAAGGGTCGTGGTACTTGAAGGTAAGTTGAAGAGGGAAGTGTGAGATTCCTCATGGCGATGGTCTGTTGGTGTTAGAAGGCCAGTGGTAAGAGATAAATGGGTTTAAATGGAATGGGGTTAAAGGGGTTTTCGGCCGATTTCAGTTGACTTGGAGGGTCGGCATCGCTGATAGTTGTAGATGGCATCAAGGCGAAGTAGTGGTTTGTCCGAGGTGGGGATCTGGTCAACCGTGGCGGCACAATCATGGGATTATTTGGGAAAGCTTTGTTCAATAGCTGGAAGAAACAAGTCATGAGTTAAACAAGGATTAAGCCAAGGTTAATTAACGTTAATCGGGTAATAAAGAAACTAATGATGCAATTAGTTTATTAGTATTATTATTTTAAATCGATTGAAACTTATAACATCGATTATTATTTTATACGTTATCAGAATTCGACAAAACAAAATGCCTAGGAATCGTATTGGAGAGTACTAGGCGATCAAGCTGGTTTGGTAGGATTTGGAGCTTATTGGAATTTTGTTCAATTTTAAGATGATCTTTTAAAAATAAATGAAACAACCTGAATCATCAAACGAAAATGAAAGGTTAGTTAACTCTCATGCTTTTTGGAATTCTTTGACATGATTGAATTCATATAATTATAATTCATCGTTGATAGAATAAATTGGATGTTTGGATGTTTTAGATGTTTATTGTTAATGGTTGATTGTCGTTATATATATTTCCGTCATTTAAATGATTTAGATTAGAATCCTCTATTTAATATGCATTTGTTAAATGAAATTATCAGCTGTGATGCAAGGAAGAACATAACGGAGGGATCCAGTTGGATTCCTGAAATATTTTGCATGTTACTTATTTTTCATATTATTTATATATGAATTGTTTATTCAAAGTAACATTAAACCTATTTGAAAGATGATTGTCGAATTGGATGTTGATTGTTTTCAATGTTGATATATTTTTTATAAATAGACATTATTTATTAAGTGATTAGCAGCAGATGGACTAAAATCCATCTTTTTAAGACGTCCATTTGTCGATAAGCGAATTGATGAAATTTATGTTACAAAATTATTTTTATAACTGAATCGGGATTTCCAAGTTTATTTATAATTTATATAAAATATAAGTTGTTTCCAATATTTTATTATAAGTTTTTATAAAGTAATTATAAATGATTTATGTAGTAAATTCATACATTTTTAGTAAGACTTTAGAGCAAGTAAGTCAGAAATTAACCTAAGGGTTGATAATTTGGGTTAATTGTTTTTAAGAAAAAAATATTAAGACATATTATCAAATATGTTATTACATAATTTAAGAGGAAAGATTAAGCAGAAATCAGTTAACTGGATAACTGATGTTTGCAAGTTGACTAAGTCAACTATTTAAATTGAAATTGATTATTGGTTTAATTTGTTTTCAATTAATCTAATAGTAATAGTTTTTAAGAAGAATCATCAAACTCAACAAGTATTCTTAGAAGTTAATTAATCTTTAACTAACTATTTTTAAAGGTGATTATCGAGTTGTTTATTATTAATAAAGTTTATTATTATTTTAATAACCTTTGTAAAAGGGATTAACTATTCGATCCTTAGTTAATAAAGAAGTTAACAATGTTTACTTAGTTAATGTTGAAGCAAACTACTTTTACTTTGGCTAATGTTGAAATTAATTATTACTTTAATTAATAATAATTAAAGGGATTACCTTTTTAATTGAAATCACTAAAGAAGGTAATCAAGTTGAATTTTTTAAAAGAAATTTGTAAAGGGATTTTAGAATAAAATCCAAGTGTTATAATCAAGGTTTATAACAGAAGTTTTTAAAATTACTACGATGATTTTAAATAAACGATTAATTAATAATTGAATTAAGTAAGGTTGATTGTAATTGAAAGAGGGCTTTCAAAATAAAAAGGGAAGATAGTAAATAGATTTATGTAAAAGGATTCCTTAAATAGATTTTTGTAACAAATCCAAGTTACAATTGAATTGTATTAAAAATGATTAAAGCTTAAGGCTTGTGTTATAGTAAGGGTTTGCTTAATAATCAAATTAAGTAAGTGATTATAATCGAAAAAGATTTGCAAAAGTAGAGAATGGTTTATAAAACCATATTTTTAGTAGAAGAATAAATAATATTTTTGAGATATTATAATTAATATCATTTTTTTGTTATAAACATTTATCTTAAGATAAAAACGTTGTCAAGTCAAGTCTAAGAGGTAGAAAAAATACCCCAACTTGATTGACTTTACTATTATCTATGGGATGGTACTAGTTTGTAATGGAAATGGTGTTGGAAATAAATTATTATTTCCGTAAGAAGTATTACAACGTTATTTCATGAAGTTTATGAATTTAATAAACTGTTGGGTTTTTCAATAATAAACAATGGATTTCTTAACATTGTCTGACCCAGTTATGAAATGTGATCATACTTATACTATTCGGTTAAGTATATAGCACTATTTTCTAAATAATGAAAATAGTATTGTTTTGGAAATACACTTATTTCAAGAAATAAGTATATGGATAGGGTTTTCGAAGAAATGAAACGAGAAGTTATCCAGGTTTGAGACGGAAGTAAATATTGGAAATATAATTATTATTTAAAAAGGGTTATTGTAACCTTCAGTTGGCAAAAATTTGAAGTTAAATAAAAACCATTAAGGTTTATATAAGTAAATGACATGTCGTATGGCGTTTGTTTTGGCCCATGTAAGACTTGGTAATTGGATCTATACCAATTAGCTATGTGCGTATAGCAATATTTTCGAAATAAAGAAATTAAGAGGGGTTTGCTGAATACATTTATTCTAAATATATAAAGATATGGTAATTGTTTTCAAAGTAATGAAAAGAAGAGAGATTTTTAATTATACTTATTCAGTTAAGATAAGATTGTAGAATTGATTTTAATAATTGATGAAATGATTTTAAATGAATGGTTTTAAATTAAAATGACCCAAGTTGCTGATGTACTTGGTAGTACTATTATGGTATGATAGTTAAACAACTGAATATTAAATATTATTCCCTTTTGACTTTTGACGTGTTAGTTCGAAGAGGATGGGAACTGAACCCAAAACCACTTCGAATCGACTTTACCTTCGAAACTAACTTGCAGGGATGCTTATGCGATTTAGAGATGGAAGGATTGAAGACTGTGGATCTTCGTGAGCGGAAGAACTACTTGTTAATTTCTCTAGTTAGCTCCCATAGATATGTTTACAGTGATTCTATCGTGATTGAATTCTTCGAATTGCATGGAATACTCGCTATTGATCCATGGGGTGATTCCTATATTTGATGCGGTTGGAGAGTGCCTTTGGTTCATCCTGTTCTAGGATGACTTATTTCAACGAATGATTGACAAAATATTTTCTAAGAATCATATACGTTGAGTTTTACAAATATACCAAGTATGGTGGCAGAGAAGTAACATCTCTTAGCTTAACACCCTGAGTATTTTTGTGCAAATCAATTACTAAGTTGGCAGATCTGACAATGTGGCATTCAAAGTGAATGATAATGCAATGTTCTAAAAGGTAATCATAACCTAAAGCCTCATCAACTAAGAAATGTCTGAAATCAGGTAGGCAGCATGGCTATGTGAGTCATACCTATTAGGGTATATGATCAACCGATCTAGAGAAATCGGTTGTACCTTTTTGTATGCCACGGAATGATACAGTTGCTGATCCCAATCGTTGTGATGATATATTCGATACACTCAAGTTGAATGAGTAGCCGGTCATCTGTGTTCGAATTACAAGATTTTCTTGTTGAACCTAATGTTTCGTCTCTAGAGAACATTGATCGGAAGGTGGTCCCATACCTAGTCATGTTGGAAATCCACACTCCAATTCGAGACGTACGTTTTTAGACGTATACCAACTATGCCGAAATGTGAGAAGCAAGCTTTTCTGCTATATTCTTATTTTATTTGTGGATTGATACACATTATTATAATACCACTGGATTTGTTATAAAAAGTGTTTAGTTATCATATGGTAAAAACACATGTATATTTATGTGTGGTCGTATCTTAAGAAGTTTCATTCTTTTAAAGGAATTTCTAAAAGTTAAAAAAGTTGTTTATGATATGAATTTATCAAATATTCCAAACTAACTTGGGTGATATTACTTTTCTCAAAATGAGCTCGGGTCTAGTCGAGTATATTATCCAACTTAGGTCTTACTTGGAACTTCAGAAGAGGCGCTCGGGGTCGAGAAGTATACCCATATTTAGTGGTATTGTTTTATTTCCATTGTGTGTGTTGTATTCATCAGATTTTATAATCTGATTTAGTTGTGTAATCTGATTGTATAATCATATATATAAGTTTTCTCTTTGTGTAAAGGATTTTGATATATTATATTTTATTCGTCCCGTTGTGAGATTCCGTTCTACTATGATACTGTTGTGTTGTTATTCTTCTTCTATTCTAACGTTTCATTCTTTCTACTTCTAACCCCTTACTTCTTTCTAATTATGTAACACCCCACGTCCATTAATGTCACTCACAAAGGGAATGCCATAACTTCGGTGGAACGTTATAAGTAAACAGAACAGAAACTTAGAAGATAGATATGTAAAGTAGTACTTGAAAATTTTATAACTTTACTACAGCAGAAACAGAAATAAGTTTGGTTACATCATAATACTAAAACCCAAGTACACAAATATCAGTCTTGTACAAAATCCTTCAGAATGCATAATTTTATAGCCATAATCCCCAATAGAGAATGCCATAAATAGGTAGAGTCAAAGCCAAGCAATATTTAAAGCTCTTCTAGCACTTCAAGTAGATGGAACCTGAATCAAGCTTCTATGTTTCCATCCTGAGAACCTGGGGGGTGGGGGGGGGGGGGAGGGGGAACGGAAGAAAAGAGGCGAAACAAACTAGGTCAGACATACGTCTGGTGAGTCCAGTGACTTTCAGCATATAAACAGATAACAGTATCATGACATGCAAATAAAACTAGATGGGAGATAACCATAATAGGAGTAGCAGGTTAATAGAAGAGACAAAATGATATAGGATAAAATAAGCTTCTTACCTGGGTTTTACGTCTTTGCACTAATACTAGTATAACAGAATTAAGTGTTGTCCTAATATCTAAACAGAAAACAAAATGATCTCTTCAGAAACATGATGCTAGTAATGGGCCTTTACCACCCTAACAGAGACAAATGTATAGAAACAGAATGCTAGTAATGGGCCTTTACCACCCGTACAGTGACAGAGGTATAGAAACAGAATGCTAGTGATGGGCCTTTACCACCTGAACAGAGACAGACGTACAGAAACAGAAATAGGAACGAGATCACAGACAAAAACAGAATAATCCCTACGGAAATAGAATACTAGAATTAGGTGTACACTAGTAGTGGGCCTTTACCACCCTAGCAGACGGTACCACACAGAAACAGACATGTGTTACCACCCCAACAGAAACAGAAGGTACCCCAACAGAAACAGACAGGACTAAGTGTATCCTAAATTCTACCCCAAGAGATCGGCTCCCTAATACATAAATACCTTGTGTCGGCCCCACAGAAAGGTGTACCACTCCCTAAAGTGGCAACCTATAGACACATACCTATTTACAGATATCACGGTGTCTTACATCCTCAAAGCAGACCGGATCCATGCACACACATGATCCGGTTGGAATGCTCCATCAACACCCCTCGCTGTTATCAGAGTGAACCTCTTACAATTAGCTCAGTAAGCGTGCCCTAGACCCCTACCTAGTGTTGGGTCATAGTTTTGATACCAGAAAGGGTTACTGACTAATATGGGTCCAAACAACGGATGACACAAGTAATTGCCCCTTCTAACCTTGTGTCCCAAGACTAACAATTTCAGATTAACTTACTTATAGATTTCAGATGTACATAGTTCAAATTAACTAGTTCTTAGATCAGACATGTAAGTTAACAAGTTTTCAGACTAACGGATACAGATTAACAAGTTTTCAGACTTAACGGATCAGATTAATAGACTTACAGATTGTTTCACCTAACCTTGTATTGGGCCTACAGACTTTCAATCGGGTTTATTAAATTCACCAGTCTAGCTGATTTAACCTTATCTACCAAATACTTTTTAGGCATTATATTTATCTTAGATTTGCATTAATTAAATATTAATGCACAGACCTCTCACATTAGGTCGGTAGCTTGTGGCTGATGGATGTGTCGGGCGGTTCCAGTTCTACCACAAGCCAAACCTAACCTCGTGTCTAAGCATCTTTATGCCTACAACCTTTCTCATTAGACTGACAGTTTGCGGTTGCTTGTTAAGCCGTTTGGGTCCAGACAGGCTTCTACCGCAAACAGAGTCTAACCTCATGTCTCAGCATTCTTATCTTAGTTAAAGTATTCATTTATAGATTATGCCAATATTAGACTAATTATGCCAATTCCACAAATTAACTTCTTTACAAGTTACACCGGATTATTCAAAGTTCTATTAACATGTTTTGCTCAATTTTAGATCGAGCCTACAGATTTTCATACCCCAAATTACCGTATTCAGTTTCAACAGATTTAGCAGATTAGGCAATTTAAAATTTCATTGACATACCTTTCTTAATCATAAAATTTAGCCTAATTTTATATGCTCAAATTATGGTCATAATTCACAATATAACATATGCCCCAAATTTCTAGTTAAATTTACATAGTACAGAATATTCTCTACAAACCCCAAATCATGATATACAATATGAATTATGCCAAATTATAGCCTTTGATTTCAGCGTAAGTAAATATCCAAAATCCCCATTTAGGCCTGTTCACAATTAATAGTTATCCTATTTTAATATAGACCTTTTACGCCTAAATCGTATATCCTTTTTCTTTCAAGTCATAGATCGTCATATAAAATATGCCCCCAAATCTAGATCTTAAATTACAACATATATTTTGTCCTCAAAAAACAGATCATGCATTATGTTCCCAAATTACAAGTCATATGTTGTCATACAATAATTCTCCTTCTTCCAAATCATAAACTGTCATATATAATATGCCTAGATCTAGATCTTAAATTACAACATATGCTCTTTTCTTAAATCAGTCACAAAACAGTCATGTCCAATTATGCATCACTCATTATTTTCCCCAAATTTAGCGTTCATGCGTCAATCTCTTTTGAGATTTGGCTCAGGCTCATGGTAGCCTGGCTATAGAACAGAAGGAAGGAAGATATATAGAATAGTTACAATAATAAGATAAATCTACACAGAAAAACAGATCTGATAAACTGGAATAAGATAGATCTACACAGAAAAACAGATCTGATGCATAATCTCCAATTCAGATTTATAACCATGTCAAGATCATAATTAAATTTCATATCTGAAAATAACTGTACTCACAATTCGTGGTTTAAGAAAGAGAAGGACAATTCTGGGATGATTTAGCTTTCCGTTGATGTAGGCGTTGATTTGTTATCTTTTAATCCTATTCAGATTGGAAGAAGAAGATGCACTAGTTCTAGCTTAGGTTTCAACAGAGTTGCGTCACCATTGATTTATTTTAATATGATTTAGAGCAGAGTATAGGCATAATGAAATTGTGTGGAGAGAAAGTGGGGTTTGGGGGTGTTTAAATAGCTTAGGAGCAACGAATCTGGTCAGAACGGGTGTCTAAATACAGAAAACTGAATTCGTCCTCGGATCTGGAAAAGGGGGGAGGTCGACCCCAAGATCGACCTCATGGTCGACCTGCCTACCTAGGTCGACCCCCATGTCGACCCCCTGGTCGACCTAGGTCCTGGGCGGGAATTTTCCCGCCCAGCCCGGGTGTGTGTTTTGAAATCGAATTTTGAAATTTTGACCGAGCTGTTTAAATTTTCTGAAGGTCATAACTTCTTCATACAGAGTCCGATTTATGCAAACTCAGACTCTATCTCAAGCAGAATTCCGAGACGAATGCAATAGCATAACCCTCTTCCCTTAATTCATTTTTTAAAAATTAATTATACTTTGTTTTGTAACTTTATGTTCATAGAAAATACGGGGTGTTACAAATTATCTAGGTTTTTGATACTTGAGTTTTGGCAAGTGATTACATGATAATGTATTATTGTCAAAATTAGAGCGTTGAATTTCTGTCAGGTCATCACAACAAGGTAGGAAATTCAAACCTATTGAATATGGGGAAGAAAATCTATCCGAGAATACAGAATTTGGAGTGATTGATTTTAGGAAACACACTCCAATTTTTATTATGTCAAGTCTCAACATGGAATCACAGCGAATAACTAATAACGCTACTATTGTCGAGGTAGTCCAAAGAAATGGTGATGACCATTCGAAGTATTAATTGAACCCAAGAAAAATAATCATGATTTGTCACAACTCAAACCACACCATTTTGAAACAAGATGTACTTTGAGGGGAAAGTGTTATCCACTCTTTTGACCTAGCCGCATCTAAGCGAACTTGAATTTTATCGAAGCATGAAGCAAATAATAAGACCAGAAGCTTATGTAACACCCCATAATTTTAACAACACTAAAGAAGAAAAATTAAATAATAATTAATTTAATATTTAAAATTAAGGGAAATGGACTGCTCCATTGCGTCTGTCTCGAAATTCTGGTCGAGATAGACATTTGGTTTGCGTAAAATAGACACTGTATGATGAAGTTATGAAGGTTTGAAGTTTGTATACGCGCAAGAAAAAATATATGTATATTAGGTCCAGAAGTTAAATTTTGGTTCAAAAAAATTCAAAATCGCAAAAAATAGGGTGAGCGGGAAAAATCCCACCTAGGGGATTCGACACCTCAAGGGGGTGTCGACCCCTTAAGGGGGGTCGACCCCCCTTAAGGCTGACATGGCAGGTCGGTTATGGGGGCTGCGGCTATATATTGTTGTATATAATGTTGTTGTATAAACAATTTTATGATTTTTGTTTGATGATAACAACCAAATATGTATTATTGTTAACATGTTTGTTGTTGTACGGTTACGTTTCATCACAGACATGATTATAATATTTACATTTAAATAAAATACGACTATACAAGAACTCAGATATTGAAATAGTAATTTATTTGAATAAAATATTTTATTTCAACAACTAAACAATACAACTTTTATAACTTCTCTATTTGTACACCCTACTAACTATATTTCATTTGATACATATAAAATTTTCATATACAAAACTTCTCTCCACAACTCTCTGTCACTAAGTCCATCTGTACAATTTCATTTATACATTCACTCATATATAGACTAAGTTACACTCATTTACTCACACTGCTTCATACACTGCCTTCTGTCTTCACAGCTCACAATTAGTCCAGTCATCATCTGCTTACATGTCACATAAAACACACACAATACACTCCAATAGAAATAATCTGAATACATGCAAATATAAAGTATTTTTTTAATTTATTTTCCCTAGAATTTCGGTGTTTCTCATCATTTTTCATGACTTGATCTAATTTTCATATCTATCCATCTGTGTCTGGACAGCTTGTGATATTCATAGTGATACACTATAAATACCACAATGCAGACAGTATGTATATATACATATTACAGTGCAGGGACAGGAAAATTAATCTGATGGCTGCATTTACACACGTGTGTGTATATATATATATACACACACACACACACGCATGCACTGCCTCACTAATCAAAATATGATAGCGAACATCTAAGGATCAGCCACGTGGACCAACTCGACTCATAGCATAAATTACATACACATGAAAACAACTCTACATATCACAAATTGGTCGAGCATAGTTTAGTGGTGCAACTAAAATCAAGTGTCGACTTGCAACACAAATGGGTTCATGAATGTGAAATGAGTGCAACAACATATAGTTCAAAGTGGTGACCAAAATGGTTCAGCAACTTTCAAAACGAAGGCCATAAGCTGTAGTTCAGCATAACAATGGAGTCAAGCATGAAGGCTCTAGTGAAGGTTCTTTAACAATGAATGGTGATGCTGCATTCACACAATAAGGAATGATACAAGTCAACATGCAACTAATCACAATGGATCATGCAGCATAAATATGGTGAAACAATATACATGCCAAGCAACGTACAAGTATGGGAGACTCAAGAATGATGATGCAGTAATCAAGGGCAGAGATTTTCAAGATGGTCGACAATGATCAAACATGGAGGGTGTAGCAGCATGGAGCAACATATGGTCAAAACAAACTGGTCAGTGTACATGTATGAGCAAGAATGTTTCCAGAATTGTCAAAAATGCATATCACAAGTACATGACTGAACAATGGTGCAAACAATTCATAGACTAGAGTTAAGGCAGTATATGACTAAGCTAACATGAACTAGAGTGCAATTGCAAATGTCATACAAAGCACAAGTCAAAATGGTGGACAAAGATTTCGGCCTAGTGTATAGAGTGTGTATCAATGGTGCATGTCACAAATCAAAGTTTAGGGTTACAGCAAATAGAATTAACAAGCAACATCAACTATTTTTTCAACATTGTGGACAAACACAATAATGAAGGCAAGAGGGGTTCATGTTTCCATCAAGTTCAAGATACTCAAGTGTTCAAGCAATTGATACATGTCAGAGTGGCATTATGCAACTCATGGTAGACATATCAATGCACAACAAAGAGAACAGTAAAGTCAAGAGGGTGTATTAGTTTTAATCAAAATATGCACTGCTATACAAAATGTTTTTGAAATGGTTCCAGGAATATACAGTGTGGGTGCGTGCAAATATATGGAGATGACAAATCAATTTTTTTTGCAATGCATAAAATCAGGAAGACTGTTTTTAGTGCACTGATATATGGAAAGTCTTCCTCAAAATAAATCTAGAAAATCAAGTGATAATTTTTGGGCAATAAACTTTTGTCAAGATAAGTTTCCAATTTTACATACATGGCGTATGTTCAGCAAATCAATACAAGGAATGTTGTATTTGGCAAGGAATTCAAATCAGTTAGTATCATGCATCAATTCAAGACATCATATTTTTTCATGTTCACAATGGTTCAAAATAACATCCAAGTTCACCCAAGCTTTCATTCGAGTATGTCAACAATGGAAACCATAAAATCCGATCAAATCATATTTTGAAATCAGAGTTGATTTAGGGATTTGAAACCCTATTTATATGTAACACCCCACGTCCGTTAGTGTCACTCACAAAGGGAATGCACTAAGTTCTGTGGAGCATTTTGGGTAAAAGATGCAGAAAAATTACAAGACAGACAAATATTAAACAGCGGAAAATAGAACTTTGCTTTATTGATAAAATAGTCTGTGCAAGATTCTTTTACAATATCAGAGTATCATCTGTCTTTACAAAATAAAGAAGCATAAAACAACATTTTATACTCCCCAATGTAGCAAGAGCCAGCCATAGCATCTGAAAGAGAATCTAAGGACGACTTCGTCAAATCTTCAAGCTGGGGAAAGAGCAACGACCCAATCTAATCCTGAGTTATACTATTCCCTCCTCAACTACCTAGGGGGGGGGGGAAATGGAAGAAAAGAAGCGAAAGAAAAACAGAGTCAGACATAAAGCCTGAGTAAGTCAGTAACTTCTAGCATGTGAACATGGAAAAATGAAACGACATGAATTAACTGAATACAAGACAATACCATGATGATAGGGTCAACAGGATAATATAAGATTACCATAAGATATATGTTAGCCTACTTTGTGAACTAGGCAACACAAAGTCAAGAAACCAACCATTGAAGAGTATTTTAAGTTATAAGACTCCGGTTCGGATCGGAAGAAAACACCACAATTCAGATTGATAGCAGCATATCGGTTCGGATCGGATAGAATTCTCTGTTCGGATCGGATGTCTCCTACTGGATAAATTGGCAAAGCATATCTGATCGGATCGGAAGGCCAATAAATCTCAAATGGATCGGAAAGTCTTTTGCTTGCCACGACGCTGCAGCGGAGCGGAGTATGATTAGTGAAGGAGAGACGTCCAAGCCACTCCGGTTCGGATCGGGTATTCCGATCCGACCCCCAACATGCACACCTCCGACCCGCACCCATGATCCAGGTTAATCTCCTATAAAATAGCCAGGAGAACCGGACCGGCTATGACTGATTCCTACCCCTAACGTTCATCTCTTTGATGTGTTGTCAACCTGATAGTTCATCCGAACCCGAAGAGAACGCGATGAATGACATGTGGCCCGACCCGGATGAAGTCTCAAGCGAATTCACACCTATAAATACCCCATCTAGAGACAAAGAGAAGGATCTTTTTTCAGCACTTTTGAGAATCCAAGTACCTCCATCATCCCAACTCCTTTACTCCCGGAGAATCCAAATCATCTTTCATTTCTTGTTTTAATCATTTGAGTGAACAAAAGTGAGTTGTGAGTGAATCTTACATTGCATTTGTATCTGAATTACTGAATATAGTGAAAACTAAGTGGACGTAGGCATTTCTTCGCCGAACCACTATAAATCTTGTGTGTTCATCTTTATTTCTGTTTTATTTTATCTTGTTTCTAATCAATTTGGGTGTTAGAACCACATTTGGGTCTAACATTTTGGTGCTTTCACTGAGAACCTCATCTAAATTCTTTATTTTCCGGGATTTCTTTCTACTTTTTGGACCGTTGAGTTCAAAGAAGTGAATCCTTAAGTTTCTCCGCTTTCTTACATTCGTTGAAGTAATTGTCAAAGACTCATGGCCAAAGGAAAAGGCAAAGAAGTTCAGTCTGTTCAAGGAAATGGAGCTGGTGAAGATCAGCAACATGCTGTTGTAACAAGGTCTCGGGGGCAGAGTTCAGCAGCAGGAAGAGTCAATGCAGGAAATCCAAACCGACAACAAGGGGAAACCTCCGATCCGATCCGGGTAGGAGACTCTGAAGTAGTGCACTCCCCCAATCTGAACCGACCTGAGTTGCTCGCTGCCCACCGATCCGACCCGGCACCCCAGCTCCGATCCGACCCGACTTCCTACCTCCGATCCGACCCGATGCTTGGTGAAGCTGGAACATCTACTCGAGTCCCCACGAATGCTCCAATTCCAGCTGCCAGGGATGGAGATCAGGTCAATCCATCTGCTCCCATCACTCAAGGAGATTTCTCGCGCTTGCTTGATATGCTTGAGAGCACGAGGGAAGCTATGAGAGTCCATGAACGCACTAATCTCATGATGCAGGAAAATATGAGGCTCATGAGTCGGGAAATCAATGAGCTCCGCCGGCAGAGAACTCCATCACCGGTTCGTCACACACCCGTAGATCAATCTTCATCTTCCGAGGAAGAGAGGCCCCGTGAACGAAGGCCACTCGAACGACCTCAGAACGTGGAGCAGCTAACGTTTGGATCTTTGGGATCTCGCGAGGATATCGCACGAGCATTAGGAAACGATAGCCCCACTCGGGGGCAAAGACTCCGGTCCCCTCTTCCCGAGATAGACCGGGAACGCAGGGAAAGGAATCGAGCAGAGGCAGCTCGAAGAAGAAGGGCATCCCCTGAGCAAGAGCCCCTGAGGAACTCGGACACTAGGGCCAGGGAACCTGAGCAGCCCCT
Source organism: Allium sativum (assembly GCA_030737875.1). NCBI lineage: Eukaryota > Viridiplantae > Streptophyta > Magnoliopsida > Asparagales > Amaryllidaceae > Allium > Allium sativum. The sequence goes on from CM060921.1 coordinate 559,635,576, forward strand.
AACGAGTGCCGATGTGCAGGCAATGGTTCGCCGAATTATGTCCGAGAGCCGGAATTATACAAATGAAGACTATGGCATTGAGCGAAGCCATACTCCGTTCACTGACGATATCCTAGACTTCCAGTTTCCCCGACGCTTTAACTTGCCACAAATGGATAAATATAACGGAAGGACTGATCCAGGACAGCACTTGATGCGGTATTCGTGGCTTATGAATGCCGCTGCTGCCCCTGATGAAGTAAAGTGCAAAGCGTTCCCAATCTACCTAGAAGATGTGGCATTATTTTGGTTTACCCGACTTCCTCCTCGTTCAATTTCTAATTACAAAGAACTAAGCGAGCGTTTCATGAACCAGTTCCGATTACATGACCGCAAGTCCAAGAGTGTTATTGAATTGTCGAGAATCAAACAGGCACCGGGAGAGTCTTTAAGGGCATATTTAGATCGTTTTAACCAAGCATGAGCCCACTATTCTGATGGCATTGAAGGAAGGAGTCGATCCTGAATCTGAGTTTGGAGACTACCTTTCTGGGAAGACACCCCCCACAAGGGCAATATTCTACGAAAAAGCCGATATTTATCTAAGACGAGAGGAGGCCCGGGCAAACCGGAAGAGAAAGTCTGAGACGGCTTCAAAGGAGAATGTGCAGAGTAATATTGCCGTGAAGCAGTCTGGGGAAAGTTCTGGCAAGGTTAAAGTAAATGTAGGAAACAAGGGTGGAAACGGCAATACTGGAAACGGGGGAAATAACAACAACCGTAATTCGAACGGTAACAGGAGAAACAGAAATAGGGGAAGTGACCCAAACAAAAGGCCCCGATTCCAGAACTACGAGGATTACACACCATTGAATGACACCCTGGAAAATATTTACCTGGACACGTACAATGTGTTGCAGTACAAAAGACCGCCACCTCGTGATTCGACCGAGAAAGAAATGGCGACAGGGAAATTTTGCTTGTTTCACGGAACACATGGACATTCGACCAATGAATGTCGGCATTTGAGGGATGTAATCGAAAAGCTGCTGCGTGAAGGAAAGTTGGATGAGTACAAGGTTGCCCCGAGGGACAGGGGGCAAGGAGAGCAGGCTCCAAAACAGATCCTACCTGCTCCTAAGCCTACCGCGCAGCAGAAAGGTAAAGGGATCGTCATCAACTCCATAGTAGGCGGACCTCACCCGGCAATCCGAAGTTTTAGGTCAATGGACCAATATGTGATTGCTGCCAAGCATCTAGATGTGAATGAAGGTGACGATTTGGAAGATGTCACCCCTATAAAACAGCAAAAAACCATGTTCGATGACGTGGTATTTCGCAGCCGAGACAACACGGGAATACAATCTCCCACCAATGATCCGTTGGTTATTACTACCACTATTGGGCCGGCCTTGGTCCATAAGGTATTAGTAGACAACGGAAGTTCCATTAATATTTTGTTCAAGAAGTCATTTGATCAGATGAAGCTTGAGCCCGAAGATCTGAAACCTTGTGAAGGATGGATTAGAGGCTTCAACGGAGCGACGACAGCTCCCATGGGATATATAGAGTTGCCCGTGACCCTAGGGCAAGGAGAACGTAGAAGAGTGCGAATGCTTCAGTTTGTAGTACTGGACGTAGATTCGCCATATAACGCATTTTTAGGGAGACCTGCCCTCGCTGAGTTTAGAATTTGTATCGCCCCTTGGTGCTTGTTACTAAAGTTCCCAACCGAAGCCGGGACTGGAGTAATAAGAGGGGATCAGGTTTCTGGACGGGCCTGCTATGTGGCCGAACTGAAGATGTTGATGAAAGGAGTTAATGCTGAGAGTAAGGATGCCTCATCTACCTCAAAGGGGGACTCGGCATAGCAATTAGAGAGATTGAACCCAAGGGAGTTGCCCAAAGGAACGCCTGAAGACCTGGATCCTAGAAAAGACGAGGAACCAGAGGCTAGGAATGCAACTCCTAATGAAGCGACAGTGGAAATTCCTGTTGATAAAGCTGATCCAACGAAAGTTTTGAAGATTGATTCCCAATTGGATCCACGTCGTGCTGAAGAGCTGACAGACTTCTTGAAGGCAAACTTAGATGTGTTCGCCTGGACCCATGCTGACATGTGTGGGATATCGCCTTCCATTATCAGTCACAAATTGAATGTAAATCCGAAGCATCCGCCTGTGAAGCAAAAGAGACGCATGCTGGGCCCAGAGAGGTCGGCTGCTCTCAAAGAAGAAGTAGAGAAATTGAAGCAAAATGGATTTATTCGAGATTCGACTTATCCCGACTGGATATCGAATCCTGTCTTGGTAAAGAAGCCAAACGGAAAGTGGCGAACTTGTATTGACTTTTCAGATTTAAATAAGGCTTGCCCAAAAGATAGTTTCCCACTTCCCAGGATTGACCAGCTTGTAGACTCGACAGCAGGTCATGAACTTCTCTCTTTCATGGATGCATACTCTGGATACAATCAAATTCCTATGCATGTACCAGACCAAGAGCATACAAGTTTCATTACGAATTTGGGATTATATTGTTATGTTGTAATGCCGTTCGGATTAAAAAACGCTGGAGCTACTTATCAACGGTTGGTAAATAGAATGTTTTATGACCAAATAGGAAAAACTATGGAAGTTTATGTGGATGATATGCTTGTTAAATCAAAGCAGTCTTCCAATCATACGCAAGACTTAGCGGAAATGTTTGGTATCTTGCGAAAATACCGTATGAAATTGAATCCTTTAAAATGTTCATTTGGAGTGGCATCGGGAAAGTTCCTTGGCTTCATTGTGAGTTCCCGAGGAATTGAGATCAACCCTAGCCAGATAGCGGCGATTAGAAATATCAAAGAACCAAGGAGAATTAAAGACGTCCAAAGTCTGGCAGGGAAAGTAGCGGCGCTGAGTAGATTCATCTCCAAAGCCACCGATAAATGTGTTCCATTTTTTGATTTGATAAAAAGGGGAAAGAAGAACTTCCAGTGGACTCCCGATTGTGTCGAGGCTTTTCAAAATCTGTTAGAGCTGTTAGAGAAACCGCCAATCTTATCAAAGCCCGTAGATCACGAAGAACTATTTGTTTATCTAGCAGTCTCGGCTCACGCTGTCAGCACAGTTCTGGTTCGAGAAGAAGACAAAGTACAAAGGCCAGTATACTATGTGAGTAAGAAATTAGCAGCGGCAGAGCGCAACTACCCAAAGATCGAGAAGCTCGCTTACAGCCTCCTGATTGCATCCCGAAAACTTCGTCACTACTTCCAAGCCCATCCAATAACCATATACACCGATCAGCCGTTAAGACAGGTGTTGCAGAGACCCGAAGCGTCGGGAAGGTTGATTAAATGGAACATAGAACTAAGCCAGTTTGATTTGAATTTTCAACCACGAAAGTCAATCAGGGGGCAAGCTCTAGCAGACTTTATTGCGGAGTTCACCATTCCAGAGGAAGAAATAATCAATGACCGAGTGGTTAAATCCGAGGATAAGCTAGAGATGAATCCGTGGAAATTATATACAGATGGGGCTAAAAATGACCGAAGATCCGGAGCTGGAATTGTCTTAGTCACTCCTGAGGGACGGTCGTTATATTACGCCCTGCGATTAGAATTTTCGGCAACAAACAATGACTCTGAGTATGAAGCCCTGATTGCCGGGCTGAAACTCGCTAGAGACCTCGGGGTAAAAATGATGGACATATTTTGTGACTCTAAGATTGTTGTTTGTCAAGTGCGAGAGGAATTCGCAGCTCGAGGACCTCGACTTGTCGCTTACCTCAAGAAAGTGAAAGAGCTATTAAATAGCTTAGAGCGGTACAACATAACTCATATTCCCAGAGTAGAAAACCAGAAAGCGGATAGACTAGCAAAATTGGCTAGTTCTGACAATCCAGAAGAGACTGAGGTAATTCCAATTGAAACGTTGGAGTCGCCAAGCTTTGAGTCAATGGAAATGGAATTCGTCCTTGAAGTGGAACCAGAGAAGGAGTCATGGATGACTCCAATCAAGAATTTTCTTAAGAATGGGACACTCCCATCTAAGAAAAATGAGAAAAGAGCTGTAGTTCGCAAAGCTGCCAGATATGTTATGCAAGACGATACTCTCTATAGACAAGGATTTTCCATGCCCCTGTTACGATGTATCGCACACGACGACATCAAACGTGTACTGAGAGAAGTGCACGAAGGTGAGTGTGGAGATCATACAGGAGGTCAAACTTTAGCAAAGAAAATATTGCGGTACGGATACTTCTGGCCTACGATCAACAAAGATGCAGCTGATTATTCACGACGCTGCGATAAGTGCCAGAGATTCGCCAAAATCCCCAGGGCACCGTCAACCTAGCTTAAATCGATGGTGAGTCCTTGGCCATTTGCCACATGGGGGATCGATATCATTGGAGTTTTACCGATTGCTAAAGGAGGGGCTAAGTATGCCATAGTAGCCGTGGATTATTTCACAAAGTGGGTGGAAGCTGTGCCCTTGACTAAGATCACCACAAGAAAGGTGGTAAGTTTTGTGGTCAGAAATATTATATGCCGATTCGGGATCCCAAGGACGATTATTACTGACAACGGGACCCAGTTTGATAGCACTGAATTCAGAAATTTTTGCCAGAAATATAAGATAGACAAACGATATACTGCAGTTGCCTATCCACAATCTAATGGGCAAGTAGAGGCGATAAACAAGGTAATAAAATCCATCCTCAAGAAGCGATTAGAGCGTGCAAAGGCAAAATGGGTTGATGAATTGCCCCTAGCCTTGTGGGCATATCGAACAACGTTTAAAACGGCTACCGGTCATACCCCTTTCTCTCTCTCCTTTGGCTCAGAAGCAGTAATTCCGGTTGAACTGGAAGTTCCTTCCCACAGGGTGACGTATTATGACCCGATGACGAATCGGGCACTTTTACTTGAGTCTCTTGATGAAATCGAAGAGAAAAGGGACGAAGCAGACTTGCGTGCAGCAAGACATCGGCGTCAGATGGCACGCTATCATGACAAAAAAGTTCGCCTCAGAACTTTTGAACCAGGAGATTTGGTGCTAAAGAGAGTTTTTCCATCTCTTCCTCACCTCGGCCCAAAATGGGAAGGACCCTTTGTCATCCAACGGAAACTTGATAAAGGAACATTCAAGTTAACGACCGTAGATGGCGAAGAAGTCCCTCGAGCATGGAATGCCCAACACTTAATGCGATATTTGGATTAGAAATGCTATACTTTTTGCTGTTCTTTCTGTAAACTCTGTAATAAGGCACGACTTGCCTTGGGAAAATCTGATGATATGAATAAAGGACTATAAAGTGGATGTAGGCTACGACTTAGCTGAACCACTATAAAAATATTGTGTGCTATTTACTTTTATGCATTTACATTCATTAGTTGTTCTGTTGTGATTATAAAACACAGGATAACTCAGAACCTAAAAAAAGGTTGAAACAGTTTGGACATAAAAAGAGGCACAATGATTATTTGTGCAATAAGACATAAAAGAATGAAAAAACGACATTCTAACTCTAACTCTCCAGAGAAAGAGAGAGAGTATAAAAGCGTCTCAGACTGAGCGCTGAAAAAGAAATTCCATTCTGAACTCTAACTCTCCAGAGAAAGAGAGAGAGTATAAAAGCGTCTCCGACTGAGCGCTGAGAAAGAGGTTCAACTCCGAACTCTAACTTTCCAGAGAGAAAGAGAGTATAAAGGCGTCTCCGACCGAGCGCCGAGAAAGAAATCTTTTCCCGTTGAACGACCGGGGAATAAACAAATGACTGAACTCGAACTCTAACTCTCAAGAGAATGAGAGAGAGTATAAAAGAAATGCCAGGAAAAACAACAGGTGTTGATGACACAGGAAATGCTATCCCGTTAGAGAATCAGGAGCATTCAGATTGCATGATTAAGCACTGAATAACTTATGGAGATTGACTGGGGACACATATACATACACATATCTCCCCTCTCCACAACTTTGTTTCATAACTATAGATATGCATTTTTACATAAGTGCAGAACTGCTAACAAATAAACATTGCAAAAAGTGAATTATTTGTATTTACAAATGAATGAATTTGTACAGGGAAATAATTGAAAAAGAAAGTGCGGAAGCTGCTGGTATAGCAGCACTTATTGGTTTACAAAGATGCTAAAAAGATACAGGGGAACCCACTATTTGGGCTTGGAATGAGCCCTCGATTTCTTGGCAGCTTTCTCTGCATCTTTTGCTTCCTTCTCGGCTTCAGTCAAGATCCGCTTTGATTTCTTTTTCCCTGAAGATGTAGTACTGGGGCCAGCAGACTTTTTCCCGGAGGGCGGGGCACTGGAATCAAGAGAAGATTTTTTAGCAAGTTCTTCGGTAATAGATCTAGTGGAGAGCTTAACAACTAACCTTGAACCTGCATCCACAACTGCGAGGGGCTTGAGGACCTCAGGGTCTAATTCTTCAGCCTTTAATTGCAAGCGCTTGTCTTGATCAGCCTTCATGGCAGCCAAGGTAACGTCATCAGCACTTTTCGATTCCCCAGTTATTACAATCTCCGGTTCCTCATCATGCCCCTCGTCTCCTCCGTCGTCTTTTAAAGCTGCAATCATTTCTTCATCATGGGGAGTAGTGACCTTAGTTGGTTCACTTCTTTCCCCCAGGTCTGTGGAAGCAGCCTTGTCTTCCCCTTCTTTGACCCTATCAGCGGGCTTTGTCCTAGTGGTAGTTCCTTGAACTACATCTGTCTTCGCGGAGGATTCAACGCCTACAAAATGAGAAACATCGGTTATCAACTCAGGCGAGAGCAAAGGATTTCTCATCGAACATTCAGTCATGTAGCCAAAGGTAGTAGTAGCCTTGACAAATTGAGGAGAAAAGATAGGAATACCTTCTGAAGACTTTTCAGCGGGGGTGACTACTACCTCTGGAGTTATTTCAGGAATGGGAGATAGCAAAGTTGTTCGGGAAATTCCCGGGTTTTCGGGATCATACCCTTCTACTTCGGGAGTTACAGGAGCAGAAGAAGAGGAACCAGCTTCAGGAATGGTTTTCTGTTTAGACTTCCGCCTCTCTTCTTCCATGGCCTCAGCAATTAGACGGCGCCCTTCAGCTAGGCGCTCCGGTTCGTCGTCTCTCAAGTACTTCTCCATCAGCTTATCTTCATCGAGGGAATCGACCTTAAGCTCTTCTTTTTCCCACTCGACGATTTGATTCCACACATGAACCAAAGTGGATGGATAGTCCTCGATCCAGGAAATGTTTCGACGACGAATAATGTGCGCGAAGAATTCGATCATTAGCTCGCCGAAGCCCTGAATATCGGCCTCCGCCTCTGATAGTTGTTTGCGGGTTTCCTCCGCAGATTTAATAGCGCATTCCACGTTGCCCTCAGCCAGAGCAGCCCTGTTTTCCGCCTCTAACAATTTTGAAGCCAAATCAGCGTTTTTCTTTTCTAACTCAGCACTCCTTTTCGCTAACTCGGCATTTTTCTGCTCAAGCTCAGCATAAGCAAGGCGTGTCTTAGCAGCCTCTGATTTGGCCTCGTCAGCTTGTTTCTTCAACTCAGAACGCTCCTGAGTGTGGGATTCAAGCAAATCATGATAGCGCTTTTGCATGTCTTCAAACTGTTGTTTGAAGTTAGAAGCGTTCTTCTGAGCGATAGCTAGTTGAGCTTGAGTATCTTCTAAATTTTTTCCTAAGGTTTTTAGGGCCTTAGCATCTTCCTCCGCAGTTTTGTGCATTGAGTCAGCATTTGTCATTAGCGTGCGGATGATTCTAGAAACAGTGCGGGAATACTTGAACATCTCGGTATATTGTTTTTCCACCAAATCAATCTTTGCTCTGGCCTCCTCTGCCCAATTAGAAGAAATAGGTTCAAGGGAAGGTAGAAAGGTCAGAGTCTCGAAGTAGTGCTCGGGAAATTGCTCCTTTAAATATGCCAGCCTTACTGCGGTTCCCGCATCTGGTGGAGGAGGGGCGAGGATTGTTAGTTCAGTGTCCTTTCCTGAAGAAGATTCTGTAGAACCCTTGTCTGTCCGAGGTCGCTTAGTAGCAGGGACTTTTTGCTTACTTCTAGACCCAGTTTCCTTTGGAGGAGTTTTCTCTCTACTCCGCTTTTCATGGGAGGAAGTGGAATCCCTTGATTGTGGTCTATCCTCCTCCCTACGACCTTGATAGCTTTTGTATTTTTCTTGTTCCGGTCGAACTGGTGAGCGGGAGCGTGAGGATCGAGATCGATAAGGATCATAGGGTCTTCTTTCCTCCCTACCACGGTCATCCCGGCGATTATACTCAGCATCCTGAGGAGGATTGGACATGCTGCGGCGAAGCTTTCTTATATCATAAGAGGATCGAGACATTGTACCTGCACGATAAATTAAACAAAGTTTAGAATCGACGGATCCATGGAGAAAGAAGTGCAATGAATGCTAGTGCTACGGTGTAAAGTGCATCCTATGTGGTGTGTGTGTCCCCCCAACCAACCCGAGTCTGAAGCTAGACTGGTGCGGGCAGGCTCTTTGGCCTTAGCAGGAGTAGTCTCTTCAGAAGAAGTGAAGACTAAAGGGTCCTTTCTGAAATCTTCTGAAGTATATATAGTCTCGGGTAAGGGGAGATCCCCCAAACCCTGAAATATGTGCTCGTCGGTGCTAGGAACATCCCCTTCGGAAGCGTGAAGTGGCGACCCTTGGGGAGATTTTGATTTGTCTACCGAGGTAGTTTCCTCGGGGGCAATATACCCTTCACGATGTTTTTTGGCCAGATTAGCCAGTTCATCATCTTGAGTGGAAGAGGGAGAGGGTGAAGTTTGAAGAGAAGCTGCAGGAATTCCCGAGCCTTCTCCTATTTCTGGAACTGTTTCCACTGGAGGAATATATGCATAAGGGACCGTCCCATGACCAATGCTACGGAAAACGGATAGCAGCCCGTGAAAATGAAGGTACTCATCTTTAAGGACCTCGTCAATAGTCAGGAATTTTTGGTCGCCATTGAGAAGACGGTGCATCCGATCAAAGAACACTTGGTCCGATATCTGTTTGGGGTTGTCGACAGCAAACAAAAAGGAAAACAGGTCAAGAGTGATGATTCAAGTGTATAGAGTCCAGGATCAGAAAATCAGTGCTTTACTTGATTTTGTCCATCTTCTGGCGCATCCAGACTGTTGCTTTATATAGAACCACTCTAGTCTGGAATCTCCAGCTTTGCTGCTAAACGGCGTAGAGATTATCTTCCTCTTTGGGACTGATTCAAAGTAACAGAAAGAAGGGGTTTCTCTAGTCCGATGTTTGAAATTATAGAAGAAATGAACATCGTCGAACGTAAGTTCCACGCCTAGAATTTCACGATATGCTATGAATAAGGTATGCAGATAGGTATATGAATTGGGATGCAGCTGCATGGGGGCAATCCGCATTTGTCTTAAGAAGTCGACGATGAAAGGCGAGAATGGAGGAATGGCGCCAACCATGCACATCAGACGAGTGACCGTCATATATCCTTCTGGAGGGTTATGGGGACGGTCAGAACGTGAGGGCACTAAAGTGTCTCTCTTCATTATTCCATACTTCAAGCAAATTCTCACAAGTCGGTCGTTGTCAATTGTCGATTCTACGGAATCTGGAGGTGACTCCAATATAATGGCCGAGTCAAATTCATCAGGTGCTCGATTGTCACCAATCCCTCCTTCCTCCTCAAAGCCTAGGGAAACTTGGTTTTCTGAAGACATTTCGTCACTTTCCCGATGACCAACTCCGTAATCCGGACCCTCGCTGTCCCATTCTGGGTTAGATGAAGAAGATATATCCTCGAGAGTGGTTTTGTTGGAAGATTCTGGAGCCTCTTTCCTCTCAACTAGACGAGAAGAGCGCCTGGGCCTCATTGTCATGGAACTATTGAAGAAGCAATAGCACGGATTAGAGTAAATTATCCCGTGTCCCCCTTTTGTGTATGTGTGTGAACTAAAGTGTGTGCAGCAAACATGGGAAATACAAAATAAAAGTACAGCAATGTAAGACGAAGCTTTAAAGAGAAAGTGATGGTCAGAGTTGTTCTTAATTCTCGTTTATGTTCACAAGGCACTATCCTAACTGTCCGCGAAGCATATTCGTTTAGAGTAAGTGTTAGTTGAATTAGTTGAGTAGTCTTTATGTGCCAAGTTTGGTACGTTCGGTTCGGTTCGGATATGCATATGACAACTGGCTCAATACAAGTGTGGATAACGATCGGTTCGGATGCCTCATTAAAGCATGGTCAGTTCAAGACAAGGGAAGCAACGGGTTCGGAAGCAGGACTGATCTGATCGGATCGGGTGACCCGATCCGAACCGAACTAGCACCACTCAACCGATCCATTTACTTCAACCTCTTATCCCATTCACTTCTCCGACCCGAACCGACGTTTTCTATCCTCCCTGTCTTTCTAAAGCGTGTAACCCGGACCGATCCCTTATCCTACTCCTTCCTTTCCGCTCCTCCGTCTTCTACCCGAACCGACTCCAGTTGGTCACCACGCTCCTCATCTTCTTCCACTTTCCCCCCTTTCTCACAAACAAGTCCATGTTATCACCAAAGCCACCATTGAGGATAAAATATTCTGCCCTCTCCAGCCTCGCAACGCCTCGAAGCGATGGCGCATTCACCAGCAGCGGCGGGGGGTTCAAGCGAAGCTTATGGCCAAGCCATCCCAATCCAACGCGAATTGAAATCGAAAACGGTTACAACAAAGCTATTCGAGATTAGAAAAGCTACCTATGTGTTCGATTTAAGAAATCTACGAGGAATAGTTTCAGAGTATCCGAGTTTCTGGACGTTTTCAAATACTTAGGTTGGGAGCGGCAATAGAAACGAAGGAGAAAAGAATGAAGACAGTAGTGAATTTATATAAAGAATGGTGTTGACTCCTCGTCTCCCTATTTTGTCTCGCCCGCTCGGACCGGAGTGGAAGCCCAGTAGCACAACTCTCTCTGAAGGCCCAATGTCTAAGAACTAAATCCACGAATACGCTTCGGATCGGAATCCGAACCGAGTGGAAATTTCACACGTTGATTTAGCATCCGACTCGAATTGAAGAGAAGGAGAGTAAAGGAGGAGCATACCTGCAAGAAGCATTACATGGCGAGATGAGTTCCCAAATTTGCTCAGAAATGAAGAAATTGTGTTCGGGTCGGACGCCGAACCGAACAGAAATCTGTGCATTACTCCTGACAATTCTGGTTAAACGACATCAAAGCACGCTTTGTACAACGAAAGCATCCTTTGAGGGGGCAAAATGTTAGCCTACTTTGTGAACTAGGCAACACAAAGTCAAGAAACCAACCATTGAAGAGTATTTTAAGTTATAAGACTCCGGTTCGGATCGGAAGAAAACACCACAATTCAGATTGATAGCAGCATATCGGTTCGGATCGGATAGAATTCTCTGTTCGGATCGGATGTCTCCTACTGGATAAATTGGCAAAGCATATCTGATCGGATCGGAAGGCCAATAAATCTCAAATGGATCGGAAAGTCTTTTGCTTGCCACGACGCTGCAGCGAAGCAGAGTATGATTAGTGAAGGAGAGACGTCCAAGCCACTCCGGTTCGGATCGGGTATTCCGATCCGACCCCCAACATGCACACCTCCGACCCGCACCCATGATCCAGGTTAATCTCCTATAAAATAGCCAGGAGAACCGGACCGGCTATGACTGATTCCTACCCCTAACGTTCTTCTCTTTGATGTGTTGTCAACCTGATAGTTCATCCGAACCCGAAGAGAACGCGATGAATGACATGTGGCCCGACCCGGATGAAGTCTCAAGCGAATTCACACCTATAAATACCCCATCTAGAGACAAAGAGAAGGATCTTTTTTCAGCACTTTTGAGAATCCAAGTACCTCCATCATCCGAACTCCTTTACTCCCGGAGAATCCAAATCATCTTTCATTTCTTGTTTTAATCATTTGAGTGAACAAAAGTGAGTTGTGAGTGAATCTTACATTGCATTTGTATCTGAATTACTGAATATAGTGAAAACTAAGTGGACGTAGGCATTTCTTCGCCGAACCACTATAAATCTTGTGTGTTCATCTTTATTTCTGTTTTATTTTATCTTGTTTCTAATCAATTTGGGTGTTAGAACCACATTTGGGTCTAACATTTTGGTGCTTTCACTGAGAACCTCATCTAAATTCTTTATTTTCCGGGATTTCTTTCTACTTTTTGGACCGTTGAGTTCAAAGAAGTGAATCCTTAAGTTTCTCCGCTTTCTTACATTCGTTGAAGTAATTGTCAAAGACTCATGGCCAAAGGAAAAGGCAAAGAAGTTCAGTCTGTTCAAGGAAATGGAGCTGGTGAAGATCAGCAACATGCTGTTGTAACAAGGTCTCGGGGGCAGAGTTCAGCAGCAGGAAGAGTCAATGCAGGAAATCGGAACCGACAACAAGGGGAAACCTCCGATCCGATCCGGGTAGGAGACTCTGAAGTAGTGCACTCCCCCAATCTGAACCGACCTGAGTTGCTCGCTGCCCACCAATCCGACCCGGCACCCCAGCTCCGATCCGACCCGACTTCCTACCTCCGATCCGACCCGATGCTTGGTGAAGCTGGAACATCTACTCGAGTCCCCACGAATGCTCCAATTCCAGCTGCCAGGGATGGAGATAAGGTCAATCCATCTGCTCCCATCACTCAAGGAGATTTCTCGCGCTTGCTTGATATGCTTGAGAGCACGAGGGAAGCTATGAGAGTCCATGAACGCACTAATCTCATGATGCAGGAAAATATGAGGCTCATGAGTCGGGAAATCAATGAGCTCCGCCGGCAGAGAACTCCATCACCGGTTCGTCACACACCCGTAGATCAATCTTCATCTTCCGAGGAAGAGGGGCCCCGTGAACGAAGGCCACTCGAACGACCTCAGAACGTGGAGCAGCTAACGTTTGGATCTTTGGGATCTCGCGAGGATATCGCACGAGCATTAGGAAACGATAGCCCCACTCGGGGGCAAAGACTCCAGTCCCCTCTTCCCGAGATAGACCGGGAACGCAGGGAAAGGAATCGAGCAGAGGCAGCTCGAAGAAGAAGGGCATCCCCTGAGCAAGAGCCCTGGAGGAACTCGGACACTAGGGCCAGGGAACCTGAGCAGCCCCTAACGAGTGCCGATGTGCAGGCAATGGTTCGCCGAATTATGTCCGAGAGCCGGAATTATACAAATGAAGACTATGGCATTGAGCGAAGCCATACTCCGTTCACTGACGATATCCTAGACTTCCAGTTTCCCCGACGCTTTAACTTGCCACAAATGGATAAATATAACGGAAGGACTGATCCAGGACAGCACTTGATGCGGTATTCGTGGCTTATGAATGCCGCTGCTGCCCCTGATGAAGTAAAGTGCAAAGCGTTCCCAATCTACCTAGAAGATGTGGCATTATTTTGGTTTACCCGACTTCCTTCTCGTTCAATTTCTAATTACAAAGAACTAAGCGAGCGTTTCATGAACCAGTTCCGATTACATGCCCGCAAGTCCAAGAGTGTTATTGAATTGTCGAGAATCAAACAGGCACCGGGAGAGTCTTTAAGGGCATATTTAGATCGTTTTAACCAAGCTGTAACTGAGGTCAGTGACCCGCATGAGCCCACTATTCTGATGGCATTGAAGGAAGGAGTCGATCCTGAATCTGAGTTTGGAGACTACGTTTCTGGGAAGACACCCCCCATAAGGGCAATATTCTACGAAAAAGCCAATATTTATCTAAGACGAGAGGAGGCCCGGGCAAACCGGAAGAGAAAGTCTGAGACGGCTTCAAAGGAGAATGTGCAGAGTAATATTGCCGTGAAGCAGTCTGGGGAAAGTTCTGGCAAGGTTGAAGTAAATGTAGGAAACAAGGGTGGAAACGGCAATACTGGAAACGGGGGAAACAACAACAACCGTAATTCGAACGGTAACAGGAGAAACAGAAATAGGGGAAGTGACCCAAACAAAAGGCCCCGATTCCAGAACTACGAGGATTACACACCATTGAATGACACCCTGGAAAATATTTACCTGGACACGTACAATGTGTTGCAGTACAAAAGACCACCACCTCGTGATTCGACCGAGAAAGAAATGGCGACAGGGAAATTTTGCTTGTTTCACGGAACACATGGACATTCGACCAATGAATGTCGGCATTTGAGGGATGTAATCGAAAAGCTGCTGCGTGAAGGAAAGTTGGATGAGTACAAGGTTGCCCCGAGGGACAGGGGGCAAGGAGAGCAGGCTCCAAAACAGATCCTACCTGCTCCTAAGCCTACCGCGCAGCAGAAAGGTAAAGGGATCGTCATCAACTCCATAGTAGGCGGACCTCACCCGACAATCCGAAGTTTTAGGTCAATGGACCAATATGTGAATGCTGCCAAGCATCTAGATGTGAATGAAGGTGACGATTTGGAAGATGTCACCCCTATAAAACAGCAAAAAACCATGTTCGATGACGTGGTATTTCGCAGCCGAGACAACACGGGAATACAATCTCCCACCAATGATCCGTTGGTTATTACTACCACTATTGGGCCGGCCTTGGTCCATAAGGTATTAGTAGACAACGGAAGTTCCGTTAATATTTTGTTCAAGAAGTCATTTGATCAGATGAAGCTTGAGCCCGAAGATCTGAAACCTTGTGAAGGATGGATTAGAGGCTTCAACGGAGCGACGACAGCTCCCATGGGATATATAGAGTTGCCCGTGACCCTAGGGCAAGGAGAACGTAGAAGAGTGCGAATGCTTCAGTTTGTAGTACTGGACGTAGATTCGCCATATAACGCATTTTTAGGGAGACCTGCCCTAGCTGAGTTTAGAATTTGTATCGCCCCTTGGTGCTTGTTACTAAAGTTCCCAACCGAAGCCGGGACTGGAGTAATAAGAGGGGATCAGGTTTCTGGACGGGCCTGCTATGTGGCCGAACTGAAGATGTTGATGAAAGGAGTTAATGCTGAGAGTAAGGATGCCTCATCTCCCTCAAAGGGGGACTCGGCATAGCAATTAGAGAGATTGAACCCAAGGGAGTTGCCCAAAGGAACGCCTGAAGACCTGGATCCTAGAAAAGACGAGGAACCAGAGGCTAGGAATGCAACTCCTAATGAAGCGACAGTGGAAATTCCTGTTGATAAAGCTGATCCGACGAAAGTTTTGAAGATTGGTTCGCAATTGGATCCACGTCGTGCTGAAGAGCTGACAGACTTCTTGAAGGCAAACTTAGATGTGTTCGCCTGGACCCATGCTGACATGTGTGGGATATCGCCTTCCATTATCAGTCACAAATTGAATGTAAATCCGAAGCATCCGCCTGTGAAGCAAAAGAGACGCATGCTGGGCCCAGAGAGGTCGGCTGCTCTCAAAGAAGAAGTAGAGAAATTGAAGCAAAATGGATTTATTCGAGATTCGACTTATCCCGACTGGATATCGAATCCTGTCTTGGTAAAGAAGCCAAACGGAAAGTGGCGAACTTGTATTGACTTTTCAGATTTAAATAAGGCTTGCCCAAAAGATAGTTTCCCACTTCCCAGGATTGACCAGCTTGTAGACTCGACAGCAGGTCATG
This sequence comes from Allium sativum, assembly GCA_030737875.1. NCBI lineage: Eukaryota > Viridiplantae > Streptophyta > Magnoliopsida > Asparagales > Amaryllidaceae > Allium > Allium sativum. The sequence goes on from CM060921.1 coordinate 559,651,093, forward strand.
AACTTCTCTCTTTCATGGATGCATACTCTGGATACAATCAAATTCCTATGCATGTACCAGACCAAGAGCATACAAGTTTCATTACGAATTTGGGATTATATTGTTATGTTGTAATGCCGTTCGGATTAAAAAACGCTGGAGCTACTTATCAACGGTTGGTAAATAGAATGTTTTATGACCAAATAGGAAAAACTATGGAAGTTTATGTGGATGATATGCTTGTTAAATCAAAGCAGTCTTCCAATCATACGCAAGACTTAGCGGAAATGTTTGGTATCTTGCGAAAATACCGTATGAAATTGAATCCTTTAAAATGTTCATTTGGAGTGGCATCGGGAAAGTTCCTTGGCTTCATTGTGAGTTCCCGAGGAATTGAGATCAACCCTAGCCAGATAGCGGCGATTAGAAATATCAAAGAACCAAGGAGAATTAAAGACGTCCAAAGTCTGGCAGGGAAAGTAGCGGCGCTGAGTAGATTCATCTCCAAAGCCACCGATAAATGTGTTCCATTTTTTGATTTGATAAAAAGGGGAAAGAAGAACTTCCAGTGGACTCCCGATTGTGTCGAGGCTTTTCAAAATCTGTTAGAGCTGTTAGAGAAACCGCCAATCTTATCAAAGCCCGTAGATCACGAAGAACTATTTGTTTATCTAGCAGTCTCGGCTCACGCTGTCAGCACAGTTCTGGTTCGAGAAGAAGACAAAGTACAAAGGCCAGTATACTATGTGAGTAAGAAATTAGCAGCGGCAGAGCGCAACTACCCAAAGATCGAGAAGCTCGCTTACAGCCTCCTGATTGCATCCCGAAAACTTCATCACTACTTCCAAGCCCATCCAATAACCATATACACCGATCAGCCGTTAAGACAGGTGTTGCAGAGACCCAAAGCGTCGGGAAGGTTGATTAAATGGAACATAGAACTAAGCCAGTTTGATTTGAATTTTCAACCACGAAAGTCAATCAGGGGGCAAGCTCTAGCAGACTTTATTGCGGAGTTCACCATTCCAGAGGAAGAAATAATCAATGACCGAGTGGTTAAATCCGAGGATAAGCTAGAGATGAATCCGTGGAAATTATATACAGATGGGGCTAAAAATGACCGAAGATCCGGAGCTGGAATTGTCTTAGTCACTCCTGAGGGACGGTCGTTATATTACGCCCTGCGATTAGAATTTTCGGCAACAAACAATGACTCTGAGTATGAAGCCCTGATTGCCGGGCTGAAACTCGCTAGAGACCTCGGGGTAAAAATGATGGACATATTTTGTGACTCTAAGATTGTTGTTTGTCAAGTGCGAGAGGAATTCGCAGCTCGAGGACCTCGACTTGTCGCTTACCTCAAGAAAGTGAAAGAGCTATTAAATAGCTTAGAGCGGTACAACATAACTCATATTCCCAGAGTAGAAAACCAGAAAGCGGATAGACTAGCAAAATTGGCTAGTTCTGACAATCCAGAAGAGACTGAGGTAATTCCAATTGAAACGTTGGAGTCGCCAAGCTTTGAGTCAATGGAAATGGAATTCGTCCTTGAAGTGGAACCAGAGAAGGAGTCATGGATGACTCCAATCAAGAATTTTCTTAAGAATGGGACACACCCATCGAAGAAAAATGAGAAAAGAGCTGTAGTTCGCAAAGCTGCCAGATATGTTATGCAAGACGATACTCTCTATAGACAAGGATTTTCCATGCCCCTGTTACGATGTATCGCACACGACGACATCAAACGTGTACTGAGAGAAGTGCACGAAGGTGAGTGTGGAGATCATACAGGAGGTCAAACTTTAGCAAAGAAAATATTGCGGTACGGATACTTCTGGCCTACGATCAACAAAGATGCAGCTGATTATTCACGACGCTGCGATAAGTGCCAGAGATTCGCCAAAATCCCCAGGGCACCGTCAACCCAGCTTAAATCGATGGTGAGTCCTTAGCCATTTGCCACATGGGGGATCGATATCATTGGAGTTTTACCGATTGCTAAAGGAGGGGCTAAGTATGCCATAGTAGCCGTGGATTATTTCACAAAGTGGGTGGAAGCTGAGCCCTTGACTAAGATCACCACAAGAAAGGTGGTAAGTTTTGTGGTCAGAAATATTATATGCCGATTCGGGATCCCAAGGACGATTATTACTGACAACGGGACCCAGTTTGATAGCACTGAATTCAGAAATTTTTGCCAGAAATATAAGATAGACAAACGATATACTGCAGTTGCCTATCCACAATCTAATGGGCAAGTAGAGGCGATAAACAAGGTAATAAAATCCATCCTCAAGAAGCGATTAGAGCGTGCAAAGGCAAAATGGGTTGATGAATTGCCCCTAGCCTTGTGGGCATATCGAACAACGTTTAAAACGGCTACCGGTCATACCCCTTTCTCTCTCTCCTTTGGCTCAGAAGCAGTAATTCCGGTTGAACTGGAAGTTCCTTCCCACAGGGTGACGTATTATGACCCGATGACGAATCGGGCACTTTTACTTGAGTCTCTTGATGAAATCGAAGAGAAAAGGGACGAAGCAGACTTGCGTGCAGCAAGACATCGGCGTCAGATGGCACGCTATCATGACAAAAAAGTTCGCCTCAGAACTTTTGAACCAGGAGATTTGGTGCTAAAGAGAGTTTTTCCATCTCTTCCTCACCTCGGCCCAAAATGGGAAGGACCCTTTGTCATCCAACGGAAACTTGATAAAGGAACATTCAAGTTAACGACCGTAGATGGCGAAGAAGTCCCTCGAGCATGGAATGCCCAACACTTAATGCGATATTTGGATTAGAAATGCTATACTTTTTGCTGTTCTTTCTGTAAACTCTGTAATAAGGCACGACTTGCCTTGGGAAAATCTGATGATATGAATAAAGGACTATAAAGTGGATGTAGGCTACGACTTAGCTGAACCACTATAAAAATATTGTGTGCTATTTACTTTTATGCATTTACATTCATTAGTTGTTCTGTTGTGATTATAAAACACAGGATAACTCAGAACCTAAAAAAAGATTGAAACAGTTTGGACATAAAAAGAGGCACAATGATTATTTGTGCAATAAGACATAAAAGAATGAAAAAACGACATTCTAACTCTAACTCTCCAGAGAAAGAGAGAGAGTATAAAAGCGTCTCAGACTGAGCGCTGAAAAAGAAATTCCATTCTGAACTCTAACTCTCCAGAGAAAGAGAGAGAGTATAAAAGCGTCTCCGACTGAGCGCTGAGAAAGAGGTTCAACTCCGAACTCTAACTTTCCAGAGAGAAAGAGAGTATAAAGGCGTCTCCGACCGAGCGCCGAGAAAGAAATCTTTTCCCGTTGAACGACCGGGGAATAAACAAATGACTGAACTCGAACTCTAACTCTCAAGAGAATGAGAGAGAGTATAAAAGAAATGCCAGGAAAAACAACAGGTGTTGATGACACAGGAAATGCTATCCCGTTAGAGAATCAGGAGCATTCAGATTGCATGATTAAGCACTGAATAACTTATGGAGATTGACTGGGGACACATATACATACACATATCTCCCCTCTCCACAACTTTGTTTCATAACTATAGATATGCATTTTTACATAAGTGCAGAACTGCTAACAAATAAACATTGCAAAAAGTGAATTATTTGTATTTACAAATGAATGAATTTGTACAGGGAAATAATTGAAAAAGAAAGTGCGGAAGCTGCTGGTATAGCAGCACTTATTGGTTTACAAAGATGCTAAAAAGATACAGGGGAACCCACTATTTGGGCTTGGAATGAGCCCTCGATTTCTTGGCAGCTTTCTCTGCATCTTTTGCTTCCTTCTCGGCTTCAGTCAAGATCCGCTTTGATTTCTTTTTCCCTGAAGATGTAGTACTGGGGCCAGCAGACTTTTTCCCGGAGGGCGGGGCACTGGAATCAAGAGAAGATTTTTTAGCAAGTTCTTCGGTAATAGATCTAGTGGAGAGCTTAACAACTAACCTTGAACCTGCATCCACAACTGCGAGGGGCTTGAGGACCTCAGGGTCTAATTCTTCAGCCTTTAATTGCAAGCGCTTGTCTTGATCAGCCTTCATGGCAGCCAAGGTAACGTCATCAGCACTTTTCGATTCCCCAGTTATTACAATCTCCGGTTCCTCATCATGCCCCTCGTCTCCTCCGTCGTCTTTTAAAGCTGCAATCATTTCTTCATCATGGGGAGTAGTGACCTTAGTTGGTTCACTTCTTTCCCCCAGGTCTGTGGAAGCAGCCTTGTCTTCCCCTTCTTTGACCCTATCAGCGGGCTTTGTCCTAGTGGTAGTTCCTTGAACTACATCTGTCTTCGCGGAGGATTCAACGCCTACAAAATGAGAAACATCGGTTATCAACTCAGGCGAGAGCAAAGGATTTCTCATCGAACATTCAGTCATGTAGCCAAAGGTAGTAGTAGCCTTGACAAATTGAGGAGAAAAGATAGGAATACCTTCTGAAGACTTTTCAGCGGGGGTGACTACTACCTCTGGAGTTATTTCAGGAATGGGAGATAGCAAAGTTGTTCGGGAAATTCCCGGGTTTTCGGGATCATACCCTTCTACTTCGGGAGTTACAGGAGCAGAAGAAGAGGAACCAGCTTCAGGAATGGTTTTCTGTTTAGACTTCCGCCTCTCTTCTTCCATGGCCTCAGCAATTAGACGGCGCCCTTCAGCTAGGCGCTCCGGTTCGTCGTCTCTCAAGTACTTCTCCATCAGCTTATCTTCATCGAGGGAATCGACCTTAAGCTCTTCTTTTTCCCACTCGACGATTTGATTCCACACATGAACCAAAGTGGATGGATAGTCCTCGATCCAGGAAATGTTTCGACGACGAATAATGTGCGCGAAGAATTCGATCATTAGCTCGCCGAAGCCCTGAATATCGGCCTCCGCCTCTGATAGTTGTTTGCGGGTTTCCTCCGCAGATTTAATAGCGCATTCCACGTTGCCCTCAGCCAGAGCAGCCCTGTTTTCCGCCTCTAACAATTTTGAAGCCAAATCAGCGTTTTTCTTTTCTAACTCAGCACTCCTTTTCGCTAACTCGGCATTTTTCTGCTCAAGCTCAGCATAAGCAAGGCGTGTCTTAGCAGCCTCTGATTTGGCCTCGTCAGCTTGTTTCTTCAACTCAGAACGCTCCTGAGTGTGGGATTCAAGCAAATCATGATAGCGCTTTTGCATGTCTTCAAACTGTTGTTTGAAGTTAGAAGCGTTCTTCTGAGCGATAGCTAGTTGAGCTTGAGTATCTTCTAAATTTTTTCCTAAGGTTTTTAGGGCCTTAGCATCTTCCTCCGCAGTTTTGTGCATTGAGTCAGCATTTGTCATTAGCGTGCGGATGATTCTAGAAAGAGTGCGGGAATACTTGAACATCTCGGTATATTGTTTTTCCACCAAATCAATCTTTGCTCTGGCCTCCTCTGCCCAATTAGAAGAAATAGGTTCAAGGGAAGGTAGAAAGTTCAGAGTCTCGAAGTAGTGCTCGGGAAATTGCTCCTTTAAATATGCCAGCCTTACTGCGGTTCCCGCATCTGGTGGAGGAGGGGCGAGGATGGTTAGTTCAGTGTCCTTTCCTGAAGAAGATTCTGTAGAACCCTTGTCTGTCCGAGGTCGCTTAGTAGCAGGGACTTTTTGCTTACTTCTAGACCCAGTTTCCTTTGGAGGAGTTTTCTCTCTACTCCGCTTTTCATGGGAGGAAGTGGAATCCCTAGATTGTGGTCTATCCTCCTCCCTACGACCTTGATAGCTTTTGTATTTTTCTTGTTCCGGTCGAACTGGTGAGTGGGAGCGTGAGGATCGAGAACGATAAGGATCATAGGGTCTTCTTTCCTCCCTACCACGGTCATCCCGGCGATTATACTCAGCATCCTGAGGAGGATTGGACATGCTGCGGCGAAGCTTTCTTATATCATAAGAGGATCGAGACATTGTACCTGCACGATAAATTAAACAAAGTTTAGAATCGACGGATCCATGGAGAAAGAAGTGCAATGAATGCTAGTGCTACGGTGTAAAGTGCATCCTATGTGGTGTGTGTGTCCCCCCAACCAACCCGAGTCTGAAGCTAGACTGGTGCGGGCAGGCTCTTTGGCCTTAGCAGGAGTAGTCTCTTCAGAAGAAGTGAAGACTAAAGGGTCCTTTCTGAAATCTTCTGAAGTATATATAGTCTCGGGTAAGGGGAGATCCCCCAAACCCTGAAATATGTGCTCGTCGGTGCTAGGAACATCCCCTTCGGAAGCGTGAAGTGGCGACCCTTGGGGAGATTTTGATTTGTCTACCGAGGTAGTTTCCTCGGGGGCAATATACCCTTAACGATGTTTTTTGGCCAGATTAGCCAGTTCATCATCTTGAGTGGAAGAGGGAGAGGGTGAAGTTTGAAGAGAAGCTGCAGGAATTCCCGAGCCTTCTCCTATTTCTGGAACTGTTTCCACTGGAGGAATATATGCATAAGGGACCGTCCCATGACCAATGCTACGGAAAACGGATAGCAGCCCGTGAAAATGAAGGTACTCATCTTTAAGGACCTCGTCAATAGTCAGGAATTTTTGGTCGCCATTGAGAAGACGGTGCATCCGATCAAAGAACACTTGGTCCGATATCTGTTTGGGGTTGTCGACTGCAAACAAAAAGGAAAACAGGTCAAGAGTGATGATTCAAGTGTATAGAGTCCAGGATCAGAAAATCAGTGCTTTACTTGATTTTGTCCATCTTCTGGCGCATCCAGACTGTTGCTTTATATAGAACCACTCTAGTCTGGAATCTCCAGCTTTGCTGCTAAACGGCGTAGAGATTATCTTCCTCTTTGGGACTGATTCAAAGTAACAGAAAGAAGGGGTTTCTCTAGTCCGATGTTTGAAATTATAGAAGAAATGAACATCGTCGAACGTAAGTTCCACGCCTAGAATTTCACGATATGCTATGAATAAGGTATGCAGATAGGCATATGAATTGGGATGCAGCTGCATGGGGGCAATCCGCATTTGTCTTAAGAAGTCGACGATGAAAGGCGAGAATGGAGGAATGGCGCCAACCATGCACATCAGACGAGTGACCGTCATATATCCTTCTGGAGGGTTATGGGGACGGTCAGAACGTGAGGGCACTAAAGTGTCTCTCTTCATTATTCCATACTTCAAGCAAATTCTCACAAGTCGGTCGTTGTCAATTGTCGATTCTACGGAATCTGGAGGTGACTCCAATATAATGGCCGAGTCAAATTCATCAGGTGCTCGATTGTCACCAATCCCTCCTTCCTCCTCAAAGCCTAGGGAAACTTCGTTTTCTGAAGACATTTCATCACTTTCCCGATGACCAACTCCGTAATCCGGACCCTCGCTGTCCCATTCTGGGTCAGATGAAGAAGATATATCCTCGAGAGTGGTTTTGTTGGAAGATTCTGGAGCCTCTTTCCTCTCAACTAGACGAGAAGAGTGCCTGGGCCTCATTGTCATGGAACTATTGAAGAAGCAATAGCACGGATTAGAGTAAATTATCCCGTGTCCCCCTTTTGTGTATGTGTGTGAACTAAAGTGTGTGCAGCAAACGTGGGAAATACAAAATAAAAGTACAGCAATGTAAGACGAAGCTTTAAAGAGAAAGTGATGGTCAGAGTTGTTCTTAATTCTCGTTTATGTTCACAAGGCACTATCCTAACTGTCCGCGAAGCATATTCGTTTAGAGTAAGTGTTAGTTGAATTAGTTGAGTAGTCTTTATGTGCCAAGTTTGGTACGTTCGGTTCGGTTCGGATATGCATATGACAACTGGCTCAATACAAGTGTGGATAACGATCGGTTCGGATGCCTCATTAAAGCATGGTCAGTTCAAGACAAGGGAAGCAACGGGTTCGGAAGCAGGACTGATCTGATCGGATCGGGTGACCCGATCCGAACCGAACTAGCACCACTCAACCGATCCATTTACTTCAACCTCTTATCCCATTCACTTCTCCGACCCGAACCGACGTTTTCTTTCCTCCCTGTCTTTCTAAAGCGTGTAACCCGGACCGATCCCTTATCCTACTCCTTCCTTTCCGCTCCTCCGTCTTCTACCCGAACCGACTCCAGTTGGTCACCACGCTCCTCATCTTCTTCCTCTTTCCCCCCTTTCTCACAAACAAGTCCATGTTATCACCAAAGCCACCATTGAGGATAAAATATTCTGCCCTCTCCAGCCTCGCAACGCCTCGAAGCGATGGCGCATTCACCAGCAGCGGCGGGGGGTTCAAGCGAAGCTTATGGCCAAGCCATCCCAATCCAACGCGAATTGAAATCGAAAACGGTTACAACAAAGCTATTCGAGATTAGAAAAGCTACCTATGTGTTCGATTTAAGAAATCTACGAGGAATAGTTTCAGAGTATCCGAGTTTCTGGACGTTTTCAAATACTTAGGTTGGGAGCGGCAATAGAAACGAAGGAGAAAAGAATGAAGACAGTAGTGAATTTATATAAAGAATGGTGTTGACTCCTCGTCTCCCTATTTTGTCTCGCCCGCTCGGACCGGAGTGGAAGCCCAGTAGCACAACTCTCTCTGAAGGCCCAATGTCTAAGAACTAAATCCACGAATACGCTTCGGATCGGAATCCGAACCGAGTGGAAATTTCACACGTTGATTTAGCATCCGACTCGAATTGAAGAGAAGGAGAGTAAAGGAGGAGCATACCTGCAAGAAGCATTACATGGCGAGATGAGTTCCCAAATTTGCTCAGAAATGAAGAAATTGTGTTCGGGTCGGACGCCGAACCGAACAGAAATCTGTGCATTACTCCTAACAATTCTGGTTAAACGACATCAAAGCACGCTTTGTACAACGAAAGCATCCTTTGAGGGGGCAAAATGTTAGCCTACTTTGTGAACTAGGCAACACAAAGTCAAGAAACCAACCATTGAAGAGTATTTTAAGTTATAAGACTCCGGTTCGGATCGGAAGAAAACACCACAATTCAGATTGATAGCAGCATATCGGTTCGGATCGGATAGAATTCTCTGTTCGGATCGGATGTCTCCTACTGGATAAATTGGCAAAGCATATCTGATCGGATCGGAAGGCCAATAAATCTCAAATGGATCGGAAAGTCTTTTGCTTGCCACGACGCTGCAGCGGAGCAGAGTATGATTAGTGAAGGAGAGACGTCCAAGCCACTCCGGTTCGGATCGAGTATTCCGATCCGACCCCCAACATGCACACCTCCGACCCGCACCCATGATCCAGGTTAATCTCCTATAAAATAGCCAGGAGAACCGGACCGGCTATGACTGATTCCTACCCCTAACGTTCATCTCTTTGATGTGTTGTCAACCTGATAGTTCATCCGAACCCGAAGAGAACGCGATGAATGACATGTGGCCCGACCCGGATGAAGTCTCAAGCGAATTCACACCTATAAATACCCCATCTAGAGACAAAGAGAAGGATCTTTTTTCAGCACTTTTGAGAATCCAAGTACCTCCATCATCCGAACTCCTTTACTCCCGGAGAATCCAAATCATCTTTCATTTCTTGTTTTAATCATTTGAGTGAACAAAAGTGAGTTGTGAGTGAATCTTACATTGCATTTGTATCTGAATTACTGAATATAGTGAAAACTAAGTGGACGTAGGCATTTCTTCGCCGAACCACTATAAATCTTGTGTGTTCATCTTTATTTCTGTTTTATTTTATCTTGTTTCTAATCAATTTGGGTGTTAGAACCACATTTGGGTCTAACAATATACTAAGGCAAGATAAAATGGATATACTTTAATACTTTCTCTGCTTCGCTATTACCTTATTATTCTGGTTTCTATATCTCTGCACCGCCTAACTAGTGTCCCTACTAGTAACGATAACGTGATCCCAATCCCTGTAATTTCCGTCGCCTTCAGGCATCCATTTATAATTTAATTACCTAGATCTAATCTAGGGTTTTCTATCAAGTGCCTTCTAGATTCAACTAGAACTTACGCTATTTTTCTGAATGCTTCTTGGATTCAGGGTTTATGCCACCTAGTTCCAAACTAGGGATTATGCTACCTATCGAACGATGCCCTTTAGTCTAGGACACACCAACTAGGGTGGTACATGTTCCTAGACTTTTCCCATGCATGTATCGCGAATCGTTATCGCTTGTCTAGATGCACATGTCCAGTAATGTGCAGTCTGAGTTCCGCTGTCAGGGCTACTCTAGAAATACGGAACTCGGTCGGGAGCTTTCAATATCTGCCGATGCAGATGCTAAGGTCTGTTTTTCCAGTGGCTATGGTCCCACTCGACCCCTCCCTCAACTAATGGAAGGCCACCCTTGTAAAATGAGAACTGTACAAAGGCCCCTATCTGCCCCACTAATTCTATGGCCAACAACACCCCGCAACCACAACTAGATAGCAAGTATGTGGTCCGTATGAGTCCTCCAGCGTTCCCGCTTCACATGTCTCGCTTGACTGAAGATGGTAGATAGACGACGAGTTGCTATCACAGGGCTTCCGTCTTCTCGCTGAATCACGCTGGTCCATCCTAGTCTTTTGGTTGCCATATATTGCAACCAAGGCATACCGTTGGCTCTTCTACCGCAGACCTTAACCTCTGTGCGCCCAGGCGGATCATCTACAGCCTCACAGAAGGATACCAAGAGTACCCTCACGTCCCCTCGAAACCTCGGGCTTCGTATCCCAATTCGTTGGAGTCTTCTTTAAAATCCGATGGACGTCCGCTCCTTCGTGTTATACTAAGAATTACTACTTAGTTCTACTAACTAAGGTTTACCACTTAGTTTCCAAATTCCTTGTTTTCTTAACTAAGTTTTACTACTTAGTCCCCTTTTCAACTGAGGTTTACTACTTAGTTTTCTTTCTCGCCAGGTTAGATTGGTTAAGTGTCTCTAGTCGATTCAAGCTATCTTAACCCTCTTCCCTTATCCTGTTAAACTGGTTAAGTGTTATCCCTTTATGCTTTTTACTTAACCCTATTCATTTATCATATTCTGATGGTTAAGCGTTCAAGTTTACTTAACCCTATGGTCTAGTCCAGCTAACATATTAAATTGGCTAAGTGTATTACTTAACCCCAACCTCTAGTCTAATTAACATGTTAAATTGGCTAAGTGTATTAACTTTACTTAACCCCACCTTCTAGTCTAGTCAACATGTTAATTTGGCTAAGTATTCCCATGGACTTAACCCTCCCATTCTAGCTTTAACCGTGCTAAGTTGGTTAAGTGTTTCTATGGACTTGACCCAACCATTCTTGCTTAACTGTGTTAAATTGGTTAATTGTTTCTATGGACTTAACTCTCCCATTCTTGTTCTAGCTTTAATTAATAAATTAAAGCCGCAACCTCTCACATTAGACAGATATTGCTGCGGTTACTGGATGTGTCGGTCGGTTCCGGGCAGGTTTACACCGCAACTCAGTCTAACCTCGGGTTAGGCATATTCATGTTTTCTAAGTTCAAAGGGTTTTTGATTAATTTCCAAATCTGGTTTTGAAAACAACCATCCCGTCCTTCGGATCAGTTAGGGATAGCCAGGGAGGGCAGGAAACTTGTATTTTCCAAACCCAAGCCTAGACACTATCCTCTCTGTCACCCTAGAACTTTCAGGTGTATGTGTTATTCAAAGAGAAAACCTTTCTTTTGTCCATATATAAATTGTCAACAATTTAACTTCAAAGTCCATTTTCCCTTTTTAAATAAACTTGGCCTATACCATTTTCATTTTGTCCTGCCCACTAGTATACTTATATTCTAGGCCCAAGTCCTAACCCAACTTGCAGTCCAGGCCATTTCCTATTTCATTGCCAAAACTAGATTAAATATCCTAGTTTATAATTTATGACCAAAACTTTACCTACATGCAAGTTACATATTTTGTGGTAAATGAACAATTTATCATTTATGACAAATTCTATAAGTAAATTTATTCCTAATTTACTTATTTCATTATTACGCTTTTAATGTACATTGTCACATTTATTATTATGGCCCGTTCCCTTTATTTATCATATTTATACTTTTTGGTATGTAAATTATACAAAATTAAGTGTCACTAACCATAATTTATTCTAAACATGACAATTTCTCACAATTATGGCTAAATTAAAAATTGTGCTAATATACTTATTCCAAATCTTTAATTAACACAATTTTGATTTAACATTCCTAATTCACAGTTTATGGTAAGACTAGAATTATTATTCTAGTTTACATTTCATGCCTAAAATTTAGCTTACTTGCTAATACTAAATTTAATATGTCAAACTTATCCAATTTGCATTCCTATGAACATTCCATAATACATATTCCCAATTTATGCCAATTTCCAAGCTTATAACTACATTTATGTTCATTTTCATATTTTCCCCAAATTGCATTCCCACCGTTCGTATAATCGTGATTTAACCTAGATTGTAAATAAACCTAGATTCGTATAAAATAGGGAATGAACCAAAGATTCTATGAAAAGGGATAATAACTGGCATAAAAGGTTTGGATAACGATGTAGGTTCAAGAATATGGGTAGACCTAACATAATAGGTAAATTCCCACGGTCTAAAACCAATAGATAGAATAGGTTCAAGAACATGGGTAGACCTAACTGAATAGGTAAATTCCCACAGTCTAAAACCAAAGAAAAACAAGGAACAGATAAAATAGATAATCGGGTTTAGACCCAATTTCATAGCCACAAAACATAAGCAACAATTTTCCTAATTATGAATCATAGGCAAAGTTCATAGTTATAGGCAATGTTCATAGTCCAAAAGGGAAAATAATTCCCATAGTCATAAGTCATTGTCATAGGCAATGTCATAGTCATATGTTGTATGTCCCAAATCAAGGTTCATGTTCGTAATTCAAAGGCAATAGGTTCATGGTCATAGTTCTCATAATCATGATCATAGGCATAGGCATGTCCTCTTTGTTCAATAGTCATAGGCCGTCAATCAAAGTCATAGTATGTTCTGGGCCATAGTCAAGAATTAGATCCAAAAACTTAAATAAACACAGATCCAAGTGAAGAGATTAGGCATTTTTCTTATATACTTTTAATTTCATGTCACAAATAAAAATAAAACGTTCAAGTCTAGAAATAACCAACTTACAGAAATTAGATCTAGAATAGAAGAACGGCGATGCTAAGATTCGTATGTCGTTGCTCGAGGTTTGTTGATTTAGCCTTTGAATTCTTCACTTTGTTTTGAATCTTCTCTTGAACAGATTTGAGCAGCATCTCCATGTCTTGAATTTATATTTTGTTTTAATTATTTAAGAAAATTTAGAGGAGCGGAAGAAGCCATGAATCTTAGCAGCATAAGGATAGAAGAGAATTGGTGCAAAGAGAATGAAGACTAGGGCTGTTTATATAGCTGTTCAAGACCTTATCGTACACGCAGCACTGAGTCAGCATTGAACCCAGTTAAGAAAATAGTCCAGGTACGTAGATGAATCTAGCCAAACTTTATCATACACACAGTGCTGAGTCAGCATTGGGTCCCACAAGCTATTTTGGCGTAGAAATTTGAATTTCGAATGAATTGTTTTGGCGTAGAAGTTTGATTTTCGAACTTTTGAATTTCTGGAATTTATTTAACTGTTTTATTCACATGAAATATTCTTATATGTATACAATTCCTCTAACAACCATTTTACGCGTATATATATACGCACAACTTTCATTTTATTTTCAAAATTCAAATGATGTTGCCATATTTCATTGACTGTAGCCTTATCTTGAATTTTATCTTTTGTATACATATATTTTTGCATATATATATATTTATATTCTCATATGTATATATATATATTTTTTTCTTTATTTCCTTATATGTACGTTCTTATCCTTTCAAATTTTGAATTTGCATACATACATATATTTGCATGTTCAGTTGGCCCTCTCTAAAACAAAGATAAAAAATTATGCCGCCGCCGGGGTTCGAACCCCCGACCTCCATGCTACAAATCCAATGCCTTAACCAACTGAGCTACATAGGCTTTTGTTAATAAGTCTTAGAACAATAATAATTATTGTTCTCTCCTTACTTCTCTTTTTCATGTTAGCTACAATACTTAAATTAAACAACTGCATGGATCTTTTTCTTTTAAAAATTAATTATACTTTAATTTGAGAATCTTAATGTCACAGAATTATGGGGTGTTACATTCTCCCCCACTTAAAAGGATTTCGTCCCCGAAATCTTCAAGTTAGGAAGAATGTGTCCTACCATCCAATCACCCATCTACTCAACCATTCAATCACAGGCATTCATTGTCCTTAAAAGATTTCTAATGCTTTCATGTTCATATGCATAGTGTGTGTATATGTCTCTATCTAATGCAAAATCAGGCGGTCTACTGATTCAGTTGACCTCCTTAATGCAAATCATGTTAGTGCCATGCGTCCAATCATGCATGCAAAAATCCCTAGTCATGTAAATACTACATGCGTGCACAACCATTCATCCATATGCAACGTCCATATGATATCATATCAAGTTCAACTTATAAACAAATGCATATATGTAAATGCAATAAAAGAGCGTCCGAACTTGATCTAGTGCCTAATACGTATGCATATGCATCCACGAGCAACCATTTGCAACCACTTGCAACAATTCAACCATAACATGTTTCAAATACATGTTTACATCCATTGGCTTCTACCTAAGGATCGCAGATACGACCTAGAGGATATACTTTGGAAAGAGAGAAACAACTACGCGTAAAGCTCCTAAACAGAGAAATCAAGGATGCACCCTTAAGGAAAAAGGGCATGTTGCTAGTATGTAGCCTTCTTGAGCTTTACTCCACTGTATCTTAACCAATTTATCTTCACGATTGTGAAGTTCCTAACCTCCATTTCCAAAATAAACAGATGTCAATCACGGTACCAAGTGTATGATTAGAGGTCTCTCCCTTATCCACCATGCCATAACTATAAGGGTTGAAAGATCACTACGTGCTTTTTAGAGCGCCTGTCACAACTATCCATCTCTCACGCAAACCATCCTAGTCGAACTCGACATTCCTTAAGTACAAGCCCCAAAGGCCTAAACCAATATCAGATAAGTATCCAGGGAATATCTCCTCCGATTTTAGATGATCGACGTGATATGATATAAGCAAACTCGATAGCTATTCAAACCCCTACTAAACAAAAATAAACGGGTCGAACCACCCACTGGGTTTGAGACTGATTGGGATCTTCTTACTATACAAGTACTAAGGTGCAGAGACTCAACTATGGAAGCAAATATGAACAAATGCGAAGCGCTAAAAAGGTAAGAGTACGAACAGAAAAACTAGACTCTTCCAACAGAACTTTACTACCTTTCTCCTAGGTACGCATAGTATGTACTTGCCCTTCTTAAAATCTTGTCCTTTTTTCTTGCCCTCGTCCTTAATTATATGCCCTATCATACCCGAGTAAAGATACTTCCTCTTGTCTTAGGTTTTATAATCCCTTCCTCCTTTGTGAGCCAAGTCTACATCCATGATTTTCCTCATCCTTGGGTTGTGCTCTTTTGCCAAACTCCTCATCCTTTTCCGTGTGTAACCACATTAGCAAATCTCTCGAAAGCCGCCTCCATCGCACAGAAAACCCTATAACCTTAAAAGAAGACTGGCCGTAAGTGAAACAACTACGGCTATAGATGGAAGTCGGGCACTACTTCGCTCTTCGATGAGGTTACCTCCCAGAAAGCCAGGAGCCCCAGAGACTCAAGAAAGAAGGAGACAAGAATTCAAACAGAGGAAGAGGAGACAATGCGTATGGCTTTGGGGAGTATGCCTTTAAAACAAATCCTTTCTTTTAAAAATGCTTCTTTAAAAACCTTTTGAAAATAATTTTTCAAATCTTTTATCTGATCCGGTAACCTTCAACTCGGATACCACGTGTAACGCCCCACGTCCGTTAGTGTCACTCACAAAGGGAATGCACTAAGTTCTGTGGAGCATTTTGGGTAAAAGATGCAGATAAATTACAAGACAGACAAATATTAAACAGCGGAAAATAGAACTTTGCTTTATTGATAAAATAGTCTGTACAAGATTCTTTTACAATATCAGAGTATCATCTGTCTTTACAAAATAAAGAAGCATAAAACAGCATTTTATATTCCCTAATGTAGCAAGAGCCAGCCATAGCATCTGAAAGAGAATCCAAGGACGACTTCGTCAAATCTTCAGGCTGGGGAAAGAGCAACGGCCCAATCTAATCCTGAGTTATACTATTCCCTCCTCAACTACCGGGGGAGGAAACGGAAGAAAAGAAGCGAAAGAAAAACAGAGTCAGACATAAAGCCTGAGTAAGTCGGTAACTTCTAGCATGTGAACATGGAAAAATGAAACAACATGAATTAACTGAATACAAGACAATACCATGATGATAGGGTCAACAGGATAAGATAAGATTACCACAAGATATACTAAGGCAAGATAAACTGGATATACTTTAATACTTTCTCTGCTTCGCTATTACCTTATTATTCTGGTTTCTATATCTCTGCACCGCCTAACTAGTCTCCCTACTAGTAACGATAACGTGATCCCAATCCCTGTAGTTTCCGTCGCCTTCAGGCATCCATTTATTATTTAATTACCTAGATCTAATCTAGGGTTTTCTATCAAGTGCCTTCTAGATTCAACTAGAACTTACACTATTTTTCTGAATGCTTCTTGGATTCAGGGTTTATGCCACCTAGTTCCAAACTAGGGATTATGCTACCTGTCGAACGATGCCCTTTAGTCTAGGACACACCACCTAGGGTGGTACATGTTCCTAGACTTTTCCCATGCATGTATCGCGAATCGTTATCGCTTGTCTAGATGCGCATGTCCAGTAATGTGCAGTCCGAGTTCCGCTGTCAGGGCTACTCTAGAAATACGGAACTCGGTCGGGAGCTTTCAATATCTGCCGATGCAGATGCTAAGGTCTGTTTTTCCAGTGGCTATGGTCCCACTCGACCCTCCCTCAACTAATGGAAGGCCACCCTTGTAAAATGAGAACTGTACGAAGGCCTCTATCTGCCCCACTAATTCTATGGCCAACAACACCCCGCAACCACAACTAGATAGCAAGTATGTGGTCCGTATGAGTCCTCCAGCCTTCCCGCTTCACGTGTCTCGCTTGACTGAAGATGGTAGGTAGACGACGAGTTGCTATCACAGGGCTTCCGTCTTCTCGCCGAATCATGCTGGTCCATCCTAGTCATTTGGTTGCCATATATTGCAACCAAGGTATACCCTTGGCTCTTCTACCGCAGACCTTAACCTCTGTGCGCCCAGGCGGATCATCTGCAGCCTCACAGAGGGATACCAAGAGTACCCTCACGTGCCCTCGAAACCTCGGGCTTCGTATCCCAATTCGTTGGAGTCTTCTTTAAAATCAGATGGACGTCCGCTCCTTCGTGTTATACTAAGAATTACTACTTAGTTCTACTAACTAAGGTTTACCACTTAGTTTCCAAATTCCTTGTTTTCTTAACTAAGTTTTACTACTTAGTCCCCTTTTCAACTGAGGTTTACTACTTAGTTTTCTTTCTCGCCAGGTTGGATTGGTTAAGTGTCTTTAGTCGATTCAAGCTATCTTAACCCTCTTCCCTTATCCTGTTAAACTGGTTAAGTGTTATCCCTTTATGCTTTTTACTTAACCCTATTCATTTATCATATTCTAATGGTTAAGCGTTCAAGTTTACTTAACCCTATGGTGTAGTCCAGCTAACATATTAAATTGGCTAAGTGTATTACTTAACCCCAACCTCTAGTCTAATTAACATGTTAAATTGGCTAAGTGTATTAACTTTACTTAACCCCACCTTCTAGTCTAGTCAACATGTTAATTTGGCTAAGTATTCCCATGGACTTAACCCTCCCATTCTAGCTTTAACCGTGCTAAGTTGGTTAAGTGTTTCTATGGACTTGACCCACCCATTCTTGCTTAACTGTGTTAAATTGGTTAAGTGTTTCTATGGACTTAACTCTCCCATTCTTGTTCTAGCTTTAATTAATAAATTAAAGCCGCAACCTCTCACATTAGACAGATATTGCTGCGGTTACTGGATGTGTCGGTCGGTTCCGGGCAGGTTTACACCGCAACTCAGTCTAACCTCGGGTTAGGCATATTCATGTTTTCTAAGTTCAAAGGGTTTTTGATTAATTTCCAAATCTGGTTTGGAAAACAACCATCCCGTCCTTCGGATCAGTTTGGGATAGCCAGGGAGGGCAGGAAACTTGTATTTTCCAAACCCAAGCCTAGACACTATCCTCTCTGTCACCCTAGAACTTTCAGGTGTATGTGTTATTCAAAGAGAAAACCTTTCTTTTGTCCATATATAAATTGTCAACAATTTATCTTCAAAGTCCATTTTCCCTTTTTAAATAAACTTGGCCTATACCATTTTCATTTTGTCCTGCCCACTAGTATACTTATATTCCAGGCCCAAGTCCTAACCCAACTTGCAGTCCAGGCCATTTCCTATTTCATTGCCAAAACTAGATTAAATATCCTAGTTTATAATTTATGGCCAAAACTTTACCTACATGCAAGTTACATATTTTGTGGTAAATGAACAATTTATCATTTATGACAAATTCTATAAGTAAATTTACTCCTAATTTACTTATTTCATTATTACACTTTTAATGTACATTGTCACATTTATTATTATGGCCCGTTCCCTCTTATTTATCATATTTATACTTTTTGGTATGTAAATTATACCAAATTAAGTGTCACTAACCATAATTTATTCTAAACATAACAATTTCCCACAATTATGGCTAAATTAAAAATTGTGCTAATATACTTATTCCAAATCTTTAATTAACACAATTTTGATTTAACATTCCTAATTCACAGTTTATGGTAAGACTAGAATTATTATTCTAGTTTACATTTCATGCCTAAAATTTAGCTTACTTGCTAATACTAAATTTAATATGTCAAACTTATCCAATTTGCATTCCTATGAACATGCCGTAATACATATTCCCAATTTATGCCAATTTCCAAGCTTATAACTACATTTATGTTCATTTTCATATTTTCCCCAAATTGCATTCCCACCGTTCGTATAATCGTGATTTAACCTAGATTGTAAATAAATCTAGATTCGTATAAAATAGGGAATGAACCAAAGATGCTATGAAAAGGGATAATAACTGGCATAAAAGGTTTGGATAACGATGTAGGTTCAAGAATATGGGTAGACCTAACTTAATAGTTAAATTCCCACGGTCTAAAACCAATAGATAGAATAGGTTCAAGAACATGGGTAGACCTAACTGAATAGGTAAATTCCCACAGTCTAAAACCAAAGAAAAACAAGGAACAGATAAAATAGATAATCGGGTTTAGACCCAATTTCATAGCCACAAAACATAAGCAACAATTTTCCTAATTATGAATCATAGGCAAAGTTCATAGTTATAGGCAATGTTCATAGTCCAAAAGGGAAAATAATTCCCATAGTCATAAGTCATTGTCATAGGCAATGTCATAGTCATATGTTGTATGTCCCAAATCAAGGTTCATGTTCGTAATTCAAAGGCAATAGGTTCATGGTCATAGTTCTCATAATCATGATCATAGGCATAGGCATGTCCTCTTTGTTCAATAGTCATATGCCGTCAATCAAAGTCATAGTATGTTCTGGGCCATAGTCAAGAATTAGATCCAAAAACTTAAATAAACACAGATCCAAGTGAAGAGATTAGGCATTTTTCTTATATCCTTTTAATTTCATGTCACAAATAAAAATAAAACGTTCAAGTCTAGAAATAACCAACTTAAAGAAATTAGATCTAGAATAGAAGAACGGCGATGCTAAGATTCGTATGTCGTTGCTCGAGGTTTGTTGATTTAGCCTTTGAATTCTTCACTTTGATTTGAATCTTCTCTTGAACAGATTTGAGCAGCATCTCCATGTCTTGAATTTATATTTTATTTTAATTATTTAAGAAAATTTAGTGGAGGGGAAGAAGCCATGAATCTTAGCAGCATAAGGATAGAAGAGAATTGGTGCAAAGAGAATGAAGACTAGTGCTGTTTATATAGCTGTTCAAGACCTTATCGTACACGCAGCGCTGAGTCAGCATTGAACCCAGTTAAGAAAATAGTCCAGGTACGTAGATGAATCTAGCCAAACCTTATCATACACGCAGTGCTGAGTCAGCATTGGGTCCCACAAGCTATTTTGGCGTAGAAATTTGAATTTCGAATGAATTGTTTTGGCGTAGAAGTTTGATTTTCGAACTTTTGAATTTCTGGAATTTATTTAACTGTTTTAATCACATGAAATATTCTTATATGTATACAATTCCTCTAACGACCATTTTACGCGTATATATATATACGCACAACTTTCATTTTATTTTCAAAATTCAAATGATGTTGCCATATTTCATTGACTGTAGCCTTATCTTGAATTTTATCTTTCGTATACATATATTTTTGCATATATATATATATATTTATATTCTCATATGTATATATATATTTTCTTTATTTCCTTATATGTACGTTCTTATCCTTTCAAATTTTGAATTTGTATACGTACATATATTTGCATGTTCAGTTGGCCCTCTCTAAAACAAAGATAAAAAATTATGCCGCCGCCGGAGTTTGAACCCCCGACCTCCATGCTACAAATCCAATGCCTTAACCAACTGAGCTACAGAGGCTTTTTTTAATAAGTCTTAGAACATAATAATTATTGTTCTCTCCTTACTTCTCTTTTTCATGTTAGTTACAATACTTAAATTAAACAACTGCATTGATCTTTTTCTTTTAATTTTTCTTTTAAAAATTAATTATACTTTAATTTGAGAATCTTAATGTCACAGAATTATGGGGTGTTACATTATACACCTATCATCACAGGCAGTTCAGCATCGTAAATCAACAACAAAATCTCGAGCAAAATCAGAGAAATCATTTTTAGATAAACTCACATATTTTCGATCGTCGTATCCCAATTCAAAGGATCATATAGCCATGAAGTCTCGAGCATCAGAGAAATCAGTTTCATCAATCAAAGCATCGCGATTTGGAGGATTTCAGAAAACCTAGGTGCCGCCGCCATATTTTATTCCTGAAGAGGAAAGTGAATGGGACAAAGGAAATAAGGATGAACACTTTACAATGGGCCGGCCTAGTTCAAGTGTATAAAGGGAGATTTTATTTCCTTTTTAAATATAGGGTTTTGGTTTATTTTTTGCTGTATTTTTTACTTTTATTCGTAAATCATCGAACCAGTTTCTAAAGTCTGTAAAATTCTAGGGAATTCAGTTAGGGTGTTAATTGGAAGTTTCTAGAGTCTGTAAAATCTAGTTCATTTTCTACTTTCGTTTGTAAAACTAGACAGTCTACTAGAGTACGTAAAACTAGGGAACATCTGACCTAGGTGATATAGGTCAATCTATGGTTTTGAGCATAAGATTAGAATAGGAGCGAGGGGTTCGCGAGTTTACATGGTCTTGTAAACGGGATCTGTTCTTTTACCTAATATAAACCTTAGGAATGTAGCAGTAGGCTGGATTCTTCCAAAGCTAGGTATATCTTGTGTCATTTACTTTTTGCATTTTTATTTCTGTTGCACTATATGTTCTGTGAATTTTTAATATTCCGTAAATGCTATAATAAACCCTACTCACCCCCTCTAGGGTTAATCTAGATCCAACAAGTGGTATCAGAGCATGGTAATTTCGAGTAATTCTAGAATGATGGATCCTAGTTGTCAGTATAGCAAGAGTCAGTCCAGTGATATTCCAATTATTTTCAATGAACAGATTTTATAATTTGGAAATCAAAAATCGAATTATATTTAAAATCTGTTAATTTTGGATATTGGAATATTATTGAAAATTTGGGAGATATGTTAGATAAGAGGAATAAGGTTTTAAATGCTCGTGCTATGCATATTATTTATTCCTATCTTAGTAATGATCAATTAATATTTATCTCTCACTGTTTAACTGCGCAGGATATCTAGAGAATTCTTGACGCAATGTAAGGAAAATCCGACAACTGCTCAAAACCCCCAACTATCAACTCAAATTCAGATCTATGCTTAACAGGTTTTACAAATGATAATTTAGATGGACCTATCGATGGAGACTCAACAGATGATGAAACTAAAGATTTTTCATATAAAGATTTGGTTTATTTTAGTACTGAATTAACAAATGGTGTTGATATTCTCAAATAAAAAAATAAAACTCTAAAATCTGAAAAACTTGGGTTGATCACTAAAAATAATATTTTGGAATTAAAACTTGAAAATATCCTGAAAGTTTCGAACTCTGATTGCAAGCATTATTTCAACTAGAAAAAAAAATTTAGCTCATCTCAATGAAAATATCCAAAAACTTGAAAAACAAATATGAGGTCAAAAGAAAAGGAAGATGAGAAAAATTGTATAAACAATTCCTTGCGAAAAGAATTAGAAACTTTTAAGATTTAAAAAAAATTCCAAATGTGAAATTGCTGAGAAACAAAAATGTTTTGAAAATGAGATTTCTGGGTCCAAGGCCAAAATCGAAGAGCTTGAAAACGAACTTTTGGTTTTGAAACAGAATGATGCTGAAAAGAGTAAGATCGCTATAAATTGTCGTTCAAATTTAATAGAAGAAAATAGTGATCTTAAATCCAAAATTCAACGACTTAAATCAACTTTGGATAAATTTTCTAATGGGGAAAGTCATTAAATATATTGTTGCAAAACCAATTTTTCTATCAGAAATAAAAATGGCTTTGGCTTTGGAAAACTTGATAAATTTGATCAAAAGCTGAAATCAAATGGTTTTAAAAACCCTTCAAATTGTTTTGAAAAAGATCTTTTAAAAATTAAAACTCTAAATATTTCAAAGGACTTTTTCATAAATGTGATGAGAATTCATTTTATAACAAACCATTCTAACAATCTTGGATCCCGAAAAGAAATAAAATGGGCTTCGTTAAATTCAAATAGATTTGTGTTCCTCAAGGTACGAAAATAGATTCGAATGGATTGTTATTCAAACAGGTTTAGGTACCGAAAGTCAGATACATGGTTATAAGTGGGTTTACAGCCTTTGTTAGACCATTTGACCCGCTAAATTGTTAGGCACTAGAGGAGGCTGAGGAACTACTTTACGAAAGATAAAATGAATTCAAACAGCTTCATCGGATTATTCACAGTTCCTTAGCCAAATTTTTTTAGTTGGAGATCTACAACATCTACTAAAAATCTGGTATGATCTCTAAACTCACCTCTGTAAATATTTTCTACTTTGATTTTTTTTCTCTGTTTATTCCTCTTTCTACCCTTTCTATCTCCTTCTTCTTTTTTTCTATTTTTGATTTGTCACTTCTATATTTTTTGCTTTCATCTTCTCTGAAATTTCTTAACTTCAAGTTGCAGAATTTATGTTTTTTCTAGAAATTCGCTTTAATTGTATAAATCTCTGATGTTTTAATCATTTTTAGATCTTGAATTTAAACTTGTAAATATCTGCAATTGTTTTGAGGTTTATTTTCTGCTCTCTGAATTCCTAACAATGCTGAAGCATTCATATCATATCTTGAACACTGTTAATTTAAATCAAAAAATTGTGAAGATTTGAATATTTAATGAAACTTCACACACCTTTGCTGTTTTGAGTTTCTTCTAATTCATTTTAGAAAAGCTTGAAATTTATACTCATTATAGCACAATTTTCAGTTGTGATGATTTCATTGATTTTCAAGATTGGCTAGGACATTTTGATCTATCTTGAATCATTGCTAATATCTTGAAATTTACTATTATTCATGATCATATAGTTTAGATTTTTGTTTATTTGAGATCATTTGAAATTTATGATATTTTGAATCTCACACACCTCTCAGATCTGAAATTAATAATCCTATGTGATTGATTCATTGTATCTCATGATTTACATTTGTTCAGGTGATTTCGAATAAACCATTATTTTTCGAACATGAGTTATTACTCAATTTTGATGTAATTATTTTGAAAATTTTCTTGTGTGATTGTAAGGAAAAATTGTAAAAAATTCTTTTGAAAAATGGTCTTTGAAACTCACTGTTTTTTCATGATTATTTTATTTAAATATTTGTTTGTTTGAAATCATTTGAAATTATTGATTTCTTCAATCTCACACATCTCGAATCTAAAATTTATAATCTGGTGTGATCGATTCGTTGAATCCTGATATTTTCATATTCGATCAAATGATTTAAAATAAACTATATTTTCAAATCGTGGACCATGAATCATATTTTGTAACCATCAGAAATATCTTTGAAACATCTTCTTAACAATTCTGCCCTGGAATTAAGTGTTTTGCTGCTCTGATAAAAGGAATCATTTTGAATTTGACATCTAATTGTTTTGGTATCATCAGCTACTTTGAGAAAAAGGTCTGAAACTGAATCATGATTTGCCTCTTAGACTTGTTCAAAATTGTTTGAAAACTTTCTTGTGAAGCTTCTACTGATTTTGTCTTGCTGCTTTGATAAAAGGATCTGAATTGTTGAAATCATCTACTTGGGATTTTTGCTTAAATTTTGTTGTCTGAGATACCCTTGTTAACCACCAGTGGCATATTAAAATCCTCGTTTGTAGAGACAGCAAGTGGTATCGGATTTGGAAGTGGTGAATTTTTTTACTGTCTTATTCTCATCCTGTATGTATTTTTGTCTTGTATATATTTCTCTAAATTTATCTTGTAACTGATTTTCAATTTTAAAATTGTTTATTGATTATTCATTTAGAAATTGAAATCAATAACCAAATTGAACTATATTTATAATTCATCAAAATCATTATCAGATTTTGAAATTGTCATGAATTGTGGCTACATTATTTCAGAACAAAGGGAGATTTTTTTTTTGAATTTTCATGATGATTGAACAATTTTTGTAATTTCTTTGAATTGGCAGTTAATTTCATGACCATCTTCATGTTCTATCATCATTCTGCCATCCATCGTAATTTTATATTAATGTGGAGAGTTAAATATATATATATATATATTTAGAAATCATCTTAATAAACAGTGGAAATATTTGTGATGGAATTGTGGTTATATTTTTTTTCAGAAGTAGTGATAATTGAAAATTTTCAAGAATCCCAGTATAGTCGAGCATATTCATAATACGATTAATTTAAAGATTTATTTCACAAACCACTTCTGTACCTACCACATTTCTATTATCCATATTGGTTTTATATATTGTGGAGTTTTTCTTTTGGAACTGAAAATAATAAAAATATAGTATTCATAAGTGTTTCTCTAACGTCATTGGAAAATCCAAACTCTGGTTATGCATAGTTATGAGATTACATATATTTAAGCTGCAACTGATCTAATTTAAAAATCTAAGATATGGTTGTGCATGGCCAGTGTGCTCTTAAATTAGAAGAAAAAGAAAATAATTTGAATAAATAAAAATTTGTGTGGAATTCTTCTTGGTGTGTAAAAATGTAATGACCCGCATTTTCAGCGATATAATAATTAATTAATTTAATTATTTAAATGGTACGTGGAATTTAATAATGGTGAATATCTAATTAAAATAATATATTAAACAATATATTTAATTCTGAAATAATCAGAATTGACTGAAATGCGGTATGGTGTGAATTGGATCATCTATGATATTTTATTCAGCTTGGAATTTAATTTGAATAACGACTATATTATATAAACAACAGTTTGAACGTATAATTTTAATATAATTAAAATCGAGCTCGAAATGGCGCTGCAGTTCGCAATTTGGCGATTCGAACTTCAACTGGATGTACAGGATTCGTTTTAAGCCGGATTTCTGTGAAACAAGAAACGTGTGGAGCTGGTGGAGTATATCTTTCTAGTGGAAGAGAAAAATCGGGATTTCGTCGTGTAGATTTTGATTCACGTCCAAATCAAATTTCAGAAAAGTCGCTGTGGAATTCCTTTATAATTTGCGATGCTTTATTTACGTTATAAAAGGATTTTCGATATAAATTGAATATCGAGATAAATCTAAAATCTGAAATATCAATCTGTAAATTCTGATATGATATTCTGGAGCTGTACGATATCGTATGTGAAGATATACGATAACACAAATTTATTTAGATTTAATTTAATGATATTTAAATATATTTATATATTTAAATGGGTCATTCAGAGCTTTAAAAATAGCCAGTTTTGCAAACGAAGTCAGATTTCGACAAAACTAGTTTTGTTGGATCCACAATATCAAATAGTTGTTAGATTTCCAGTTTCGTGATTTTTAGAGTCACTGTGTGGCTGTACGGATTTTTAGAGTGTAAAACAGTCAGTATTTTGACAGTTAAAAATACGCTGTGTGAGCATACGGAGTCAGAATTCGACGAAACCAGTTTCGTTGGGACCGTAATGTCGGACTGTAGCTGCATGTCCAGTTTGGAGATTTTTGAATATTTTATGTGGTCACAAGAATTTTTAGAAGTCAGATAAATAAGAAAATGACTTGAATAAAATATTATAAACTAATAAAAAAATATCTAAGCACCCTATAAATAGAACACATTTCCTCCTAAACCTAATTTCACTTTCTCCCTGGCCAAATATTTGCGCCGTCACTTTTTGCTCTCAGCAAAACACAGATCATCTTTGTAAATCCAAAAGAAATACAAACAAAATGTTATAAATCCTAAAGAAAACTTCTTTGAATCCCTTGAGAGATTTCTATCCTCCCCATATGGTTTTCACAGTGTTCGATGTTCGTTTGGTTCATTGGGTTTGTACAGAGCGAACTTAGGGTTCGGTTTTGGAAAAAATATATGCGATTTTGAATGATTTCGAGGTTGAAATTGAGATGTCGAGGTGAAATGAAGTATGTTTGCAAGGAGATAGGAGTTTCCGTCAGTTTTCGGTTCGGTGTTCACCGTGGTGGTTGAAGAAGCTGCTGTCGAACGGAAGTGGTGAGTTGGGTGGTATAAGTATGAGCTTGTAGAGGTTGAGATGAGGAGTATAATGGTGATGTCGGTTGGAAGATGTGAGGAGTAATGGTGAATCACGGAGGATCGAATTGCGTTGGAAAATACAGTCGTAGAGGAGCAGACATCGGGAGTTTTCAATTTGGGGAAGACAGTTAAACAAGGTCGGTTATTATATTGTGAAGTGGGCCGGAATGCTGATGGTGAGAGGCCCAATTACTTAATGGTTATATAGTTAATTTAATTTCAATAGAGTGTATGAACTTGTTATTAAGATATATCGTTCATACGTAATCAGATTGACGAACCGTAAGTTACGTTAGGATCGTATGGACGGGAGCAACACAATGAAGCTGACCGGAAGTGGATTGGGGCTCATATGAATTTATGGCGAAATAAATTGTTTGAATAAAATCAAATAACATTTTATCGTTCTTTAACGATGAACTGCCAAAGTGAGTAAAACTCACCAACTCTGAACAGTTATATTTTTATAATGTATTTTTAGAACTGTTAATCATCTGCTGATTGCTGTGTGTTGGTTGATTGATTGTACCGCTAGTCAGTTAGTGAAAATTATATATATATATATGTAATTATATATATATATATAAACCATTAAATATTTATATATTGATTCTGCTATCAGAATAATTTATATTGAACTGAAAGTGATGATAATCATATTGTGTAACATCTGTGGATGCAGGGAGACAGGTTGGAGGAATCCGACTGGATTCCTCAACAGCTATTTTATTGTTTTTCATATATTGTTATATGATGTGATATAAAATTTGTGAGCGATTATATGTACTTGGACGATATTGAACATCATGATTTGATATGATTGAATACCATAACATACCGAAATGTTGATAAGGGGATTTTCAAAGTGATATTGAAAATAAGAGATATTTATAAAGTGGAATATTTATAAATAAGAAATGTTTATAAAATGGGATATTTATAAATAAGAGATATTTATAAAGTGGAATATTTATAAATAAGAAATGTTTATAAATTGGAATATTTATAAATAGGAGATATTCAAAAAGGAAATAGTTACAAACCATTTTCTTTTTGAATGGAAAGGCCTGTGTGGCGGGTTTGGGGATTTTCCCGATGCTCCCATTACAAAGGAGGTTATGGCGAATTTTTCAGAGAATTTAAGGAGTTAGAATATTTCAAGAATAAATTTGAAAAGGAAATATTTGTAAATGTAATAACCCGGAAAATCTGGGCCAGTTTAAAATTTTTATTTTGGCAATTTTAGCGAATTTTGATTATTTAAAATGAATTATTTTAAATAATATCGACGAAAAATTTATTTTGAATAGAATTAGAACATATATATTATACGCGTCGTCGTTAGAATATAAATATTTATATATAATTATAAATAGAATTGAAAATGGCGCGGTAGTTCGATAATTCGATTTCAAACTTCAATTGAATGTACCGGGAGCAAAACAATCCGGATTTTAGTGAAACCAAAAACATTAGGATCTAATTGACGATATCTTTCCAACGAAGTTAACAAACTGAGATTTCACTTTATAAATGATAAGATATGTCCAGTTGAAAATTCTGAATAGTCGCTATGGAATTCAGGCCCTTAAAAATGGACATTTTGGAAACGACCTCGGATTTCGACGAAACCACTTTTGTTGGGTCCGTGATGTTAAATTATTGCTAGATTCCAAATTTCATAATTTTTCGAATTAATATGTGAGCGTGGCGGAGGAAACGCGTTTGACCAATTTCAATTGATTTTAATCGACTGGAAAATGGCCATTTTTCCAACGGTCTCAGAATTCGACGAAACTAGTTTTGTTAGGACCGTATCGTCAATACGAAGCTAGAAAATATTTTTTTGGAATTTTTCTAGTTAGTATGTGACCCCGGTAATTTCAAATGTACGTTTAAAATTCAATATAGTGATTTAAATGTAAATTTAACGGAAACTGATTGTAACGATCGAATCGGCCTACGATACATATCCCATTGTGTTCGGAATGGGGGTAATTAGCTAGGGGCGACAGTCGTTGGGCCTCGATAGGTGTTCGAATTAAAAGTCAACATTTAGGGTTTGGAAAAATAAAACAATTAAATAAATAAAAAAAATAATATACCCTCTCCTTAACTACCCAGGCCCCCCCACTTCTTCAAAACCAATCCGATAACAAAAAAAAAGAAAAAAAAAAGGAGAAGACTGACGGAGCCTTCCCCCCTCACGCGATCGACGCCGCCACCCCGGAGGACCCCCGCCGTCCTCGATCTCCGGCAGACCCCCCCTTTCTCGCCTCGCGTCTCGCTCCTCTCTCCCCTCTGCAATTTGAAGACCGCGCCTACCCCATTTAAACCCTCGTCGAAACCCCTACCTCCAGTCGACCGCATCGCCTCAAGCCCATCATCGCGACGAACCCAAGCTGCCACCAACTCCCAGCATGTCACGCAAGCAGCGGTGAACCGCCAGTAGCCCCCGACACCTCCGCATTTTCTGAAAACCCTAGATCGAAGCCCTAGTTTCGAGCACCTGAACTTGACTTCGGCTGTGAGTTTTCTAATTTTTAGATTGGATATTTTATGCTATTAGTTTAATTAAAAACTAGTTTTTCTTCTTTTCTTTTCTTTATAAATATGCTGCGAGATAAATAAGAGATTTTTTATAATATGAAAGACATGATAAAAATGCGGTTTTTATATAGTTAGCGAAATAAAGATTCGACTTTTATTTATTTGAAGACATGATTTTTAAATAGAGAAAAATATAATTTTTATAATATAGAAAGGTTAAAAATATAATTTTTATACTAGTGGCATATTAAAAATATGATTTTTAAATTTTTAAAGAATTAAAAAATATGATCTTTATATTTTTAAAAGTATTAAAAATATAGTCTTTACTATATAGCCATTATAAAAATATGATTTTTGCTTATGTAGAGAATTAGAAATATAATTTTTACATTTTAGGAATATTAAAAATAGCATCTTTATATGTGTAGAAAAATAAAAATGTGATTTTTATAATGAGATTTTTATAAAGGCGGAATCTTTAAATTAGAAAAGGTGAAATCTTTAAATTTGAAAAAGCGAAATATTTATAGTTGAAAAGGCGAAATATTTGAAAAGACGAGATCTTTATATAGAAAACATCGTAGTAAAAATTCGATTTTTAGATATATGAAGTGATTATAAAAATATGACTTTTAAATTGAAAGTGAATAAATAAAAATGTGATTTTTATTTTAAAAACATCGAAATATAAAAATGTGTGATTTTTATATATATAGTGACTGCGGGCAACGAAGATGACGAAGATGGGATAATGAAGAAGATTTCTGTCAATGAAGTGTCGTGAAGTTGGATAGCTATCGGTGAGAACTTCTCACCTTTCAATTTAATTTTTCTAGTTATATTTATATACTAGGATGCAGACGGTGCTTAGTAGCACCCGACACAATCGTCCACAGACCATGGACTTGTTTGTTTGGTTGCATAGATTAGTTAGATGATGTGATTTGAAATTGAATTGTTTGGTGAAATGAATGGATTGATTGATGTGTGAATGGCGTGGGCCTTCACTTGACCGGGGATAAGGCTAGGCCTTGTCCCGTTTCTAGTATCGTGCCGTTATGCCGCCAAAATTTTCTAAAATATGTTAGAAAAATAAAAATATCATTTTTATTGTGTAAATGAAATGAATAGAAATTCATGTGTTAAAATAAAATATATTCTCATTAAAAATATAGTTTTAACGTGAAAGTGAATAAATAAATATTTATAAACAAATCGGCCGATTTGTTTATATACACTGATTTGACCGATATTGAATGGGTCGATAAATTTTACACATCGCCCAACTGCACAACTAAAAATCTGTGTTTGATTGTCTGAAACCCCACACGGGTGTTGGGATGAAATATGAATTTCACTCATCCTGATTGATTAAATATGTCGATCGATTGATTGACAGGCTGTTATAAGCGTAAGATATCTATATTTGATGCTTATACAGTGTAGTGCACTTTGGTTGATGGTTGATTGGTTATTATTGCTATTATATACATGTGTTGTATGGAATCCATATAATAAACGTCATATGGTGATTGATTGGGCCTCATTCCAATCGGGAAAGTAATGAATATTATAAAAGAAAATTCATGTGTTGAATATAAAAATAGTGATGTGTAGACAGTACTCATGTGTTGAGATTAGTCGTGTGTTGAAATAAATATAGATTCATGTGTTGAATGGGATAATATTCATTTGTTGAATAGAATAAAGAAGTTTCGAAAATATAAAGCCGTGTTGATTAGATTGACGCCATTTTGACGTAAACGATATTTATATCGATTTTAAACGATTTCGAAATGAATTGAATTGAAAACTATTTCGAAATGAATTGAATTGAAAACGATTTCGAAATGAATTGAATTGAAAACGATTTCGAAATGAATTGAATTGAAAACGATTTTGAAATGAATTGAATTGAAAACGATTTCGAAATGAATTGAATTGAAAACGATTTCGAAATGAATTGAATTGAAAGCGAATTCAAATGAATTCAAATGAATTGAATAGAAATGAATTTTAAAACGAATTTATAAAGAAGAATTCAATTTTGATTTGAATTGGAATGGAAGTTGAAATTGTTTTGAAACGAATGTAGAACTATTTATAAAATTCGTTTTAAAAGGAAATCGACGAAATATATATAATATATATATATTATATATATAATGGCCTGAATAGAACGCGCCGCGCCGCGGTAGTTCGTGAATTTCGACCATTTATTTCAAACGGACATTGCGGGAGATCCGACCGTCGGATTCTCCTAAAACCGGAACCGTTGGGTTCGTATCGAAAAGAGCTTTCCAATGAATATTAGAAATTTGAAATCTAACGGTTGGATTTGGAGTTATGTCCAAATCAAATTCGAAAAAGGTCGCTGTAAGTGCAGTTCGATGGCCGTAGATGGAAATCGACTGTACGGGCCTTGATAAAATTATTAAAAATATCTATAATTTGTGTAAAATCATAATATGTGAATTGGAAAGAACGGGGGTGAAAAACTCCATATTTGTAAAGATAAAAATAGATTTTTATCCAAATGAACTAGTTTTGAACTAGAATTAAAATCAATTTATTTTTGAAATAAATAAATTGAATTTGAAAGTGATTTTAAAAATAATCAATACTCCCAATACGTGGATTGGATTGGAGTTGAATCGAAATTATCTTCGGGATATTTCGATGTTGGATTTCGTGACTATACAAATATTGTTATGGGGATTTGAAAGATATATTTTATATCGTTATTTCCAATACGATATATGTTGGTTTCAGAATTTGATATTGAATGTAAGCCTATATATTTTCTATTCAGAGCCTTGTATTTAATATCAAATGTGATTTGGGTTTATCGTGAGTCGTGTTTTAGATGACATTGGTACTTTAACCCAGTTAAAGACATAATATCGATTCCTGAAAAGATTAAAACTAAGTGGAGTTTTAATGAATCTTTAATTAGATTAAAATGTGAATTGATAATTTTAATTATCAAAATCTGAAAAGTGATCGAGATGGAGTATCATCAGTTTTGCTCCAAAGCGATAGTTAAATCTTTAATTAGATTTGAACGTGAAATGGTAATTAATTTTACCGATAACACCGTGGTATTAGATGTGGAGTATTACCAGTTTTCTCCATGGGATATATAGGTTGGGATTGGGAAATAAAATAAATAATTACTTCGGTGTGGTTCGTTAATCCCGACTAGTTTGAAATGATATCCATAGGAGGATTAAAGAATAAATTTAGAAGAATTTATCTTGGATAAAATTAATGGGAACCTTTCCCTAAGAATGTGATTTTGTGAATAAAATAATATTCTGAATTGGAATGAGGCGTTTGTTGTGTTTGTGTAACATTCGTTTATTATATACGTGGGTTATTCAGAAAGGCCGGGTTTATACCCATTCTGAATAACCGATTCGACGAGATGTCGAAGATGAAGACGGTGGTTGAAGACCGGAAGTCTTCACATCGTTTGGGTGATTACTGATGATCTTGATTGGGCTGTACACCCAGGATGAGGGAATCAGTTGGTGATCGTCCAGACGTACCTGGAGATGGATGGATATGCGAGGAAAGTGCCTCCGGTTTCGTTCAGACCCAGAACGAACTTGTAAATGGATTGTGTGTCCGACATTGTATTCCTTTATATTGTATTTGTTGATCTCTGCTAAATATATATCTGTTTGGCGGCGGAGAATTTATTCTCTTGCTTAACGCCCTTCTCTGAGACATATGAGCTCAGAGGTTATATATTGGCAGAAATCAGTGGTACGATATGGATTGATAGTGTGGCATACTGAGATGTAGTGATCCAGACTTTTGTTGAAAAGCAAAGTTTGGTGGTTGATGATCAAAGTGCAGCTGATATAGCATGGCTTTGTGTATAGCGTTGATTCGCGAGCCTCACAGCCCGGGATGGTGGTAAACTGATGGTTTGATCAGTATACATTTTTAGTGTAGTGGATTCGGTCGACCGATATTGAGCTTCATGCTCGGAGGGATAGAGTAAGCGGTGTTTTCTCTTGCTGGGATGTAAGCCGCGGTGATACTTGAGTCCCAAAAGTGCGAATGTGCATAGCGGTGTTTTCTCTCGCTGAGACGTAAGCCGCGGTGATTTGTACTACGCGATCGATCTTTCGAATCAGGAGCCACCATGATGGAAATCCAATTTCCAATACGTGTATTTCGGCTTTATTTGTAGAGCCTAGTATGGCGACATAGTGGGATGGGGCACTCATGCCGTCTATGATTTATATTTATGATTGAAATGGTTTTTGACACTATACACTTATTATAGTATCAAATGATTTGTTTTAAACGTATCAAGCATGTTTGGCTGTTATAAGGTAAAACCCTATCCTCCGGCTTGCGTTGCATTGTGTGATGGGACCTGGGTCTTATAATAGCTTCATTTTTCGAAAAAGCATTGCGCTGTTTATTCTATGCACTAGTATTCTTGGGAGGAAACCCGTTCCGTGTTATACGGCGTGGTCCCTTGAATTACTCTCCTTTAAAGTAAAGTTTTAAATAACTGTTTTAGTTCTCACACCAGTCACATGACTGACCTGGAGTTTATTGTTTTAACCTAAACTCTGGGTGCCCTTATTTTCGACACGGGCAGCTAGTAGTTTTGGTTTTGCAGATTTATATTCACAGGATCCTGATTTACAGCTGGAATGATATCCGGAAAGCTTTGTATCCGTATATCTCTTCTAGTTGTGTATATATTATTTTCCGCTGCTAGGTATTTAAATGTAATTTAAATCTCTCATATTTCTGTGTAATATTCATTTATACTCTGTATATTCTTGTAATCTGATGCATTGTTGTAATAACAGTGAAATGTTCTTCTGTTTGTGTTCTGATTTGTCTTGTCCTCACAGTAATTCGTTCTTTCTCATCTCTTCGGAGACCGGGGAAGTTTCGGGTCGCTTCATTTGGTATCAGATCTTTGGTTTACAAAGCTAGAGAACAAGACACATTAGAACCATACGAAAGAATTCATCAGATATTGGGTTAGTAATATCCAATAGGAATGACTCGTTAGAGATGGGATCAGTAGTATCCTAGAACGAGTGTGAAGAAGTATGTTTTTGAAAATGAAAACAAATTTTGTTTTGAAAATCTAAATCAATTATTCGTATTTGATTATTTATTTATATTGATTTGGACAGTTCAGTATATAAAAACTTTGCGTATACGCCTTGCAAACGTGTATTTGAAATTTTAATATACTGGATAGATATAGAATCACACTCTAGTCGCCCGGAGATAATTTTGGTAATGCGGCCGCATTATCAATATTTATATTCGTGTTTCGAAGGTGTGATATCTATATATTTCCATTAGACTGGTGTGAGAACCAAAATTAGATAGGGCCTATTGTTGTGATTTGGCATCAAAAACATGATTTTTGTATATGTATCAAAATTATGAATTTGAAACTCTAATTCACTAATTGATTGATGTTTGTGTTGTTTGTTTCGTTGTTTGATAATTGTGAACCATTTAGCCTAATTGAACCAAATGTTGAATTGTATTGAAAATTGGTTGCATTTGCTTGCATATACATATATATCATTGAACAGGTCATAGCAAGGAGGCTAGAGCAGAGAATAAAATTTGTTTGCCCGACAAATAGGTACATGTTTACTACATAATTTACTGTTTTGTTTGGGTGATGATGATTTTATGAGCCTATTGGCTAGCCGCTTGGCTTTTTCTTTTTCTTTTTGAGATCTGAAGGACCGGGGAAGCTATTTGAAATTCCCCGATGCTCCCGGTGCAGGGGAGGTTATGGCGAAATTTTTCAAAAATTTAGGGAGTTAGCCAAATTTTTGAAATTTTGAAAATTCTCAGAAACTGAAAAGTTGGAGAATGAAAGCCAGATCGAACGTAGAGCTGAATAATCAAACCACTTTCGACTTTGTTCCTTTTCGGGGACGAAAAGTTTTAAGTGGGGGAGATTGTAATAACCCGGAAAATCTGGGCCAGTTTAAAATTTTTATTTTGGCAATTTTAGCGAATTTTGATTATTTAAAATGAATTATTTTAAATAATATCGACGAAAAATTTATTTTGAATAGAATTAGAACATATATATTATACGCGTCGTCGTTAGAATATAAATATTTATATATAATTATAAATAGAATTGAAAATGGCGCGGTAGTTCGATAATTCGATTTCAAACTTCAATTGAATGTACCGGGAGCAAAACAATCCGGATTTTAGTGAAACCAAAAACATTAGGATCTAATTGACGATATCTTTCCAACGAAGTTAACAAACTGAGATTTCACTTTATAAATGATAAGATATGTCCAGTTGAAAATTCTGAATAGTCGCTATGGAATTCATGCCCTTAAAAATGGACATTTTGCAAACGACCTCGGATTTCGACGAAACCACTTTTGTTGGGTCCGTGATGTTAAATTATTGCTAGATTCCAAATTTCATAATTTTTCGAATTAATATGTGAGCGTGGCGGAGGAAAACGCGTTTGACCAGTTTCAATTGATTTTAATCGACTGGAAAATGGCCATTTTTCCAACGGTCTCAGAATTCGACGAAACTAGTTTTGTTAGGACCGTATCGTCAATACGAAGCTAGAAAATATTTTTCTGGAATTTTTCTAGTTAGTATGTGACCCCGGTAATTTGAAATGTACGTTTAAAATTCAATATAGTGATTTAAATGTAAATTTAACGGAAACTGATTGTAACGATCGAATCGGCCTACGATACATATCCCATTGTGTTCGGAATGGGGGTAATTAGCTAGGGGCGACAGTCGTTGGGCCTCGATAGGTGTTCGAATTAAAAGTCAACATTTAGGGTTTGGAAAAATAAAATAATTAAATAAAAAAAAAAAATACCCTCTCCTTAACTACCCAGGCCCCTCCTTCTTCAAAACCAATCCGATAACAAAAAAAAAGAAAAAAAAAAGGAGAAGACTGACGGAGCCTTCCCCCCTCACGCGATCGACGCCGCCACCCCGGAGGACCCCCGCCGTCCTCGATCTCCGGCAGACCCCCCCTTTCTCGCCTCGCGTCTCGCTCCTCTCTCCCCTCTGCAATTTGAAGACCGCGCCTACCCCATTTAAACCCTCGTCGAAACCCCTACCTCCAGTCGACCGCATCGCCTCAAGCCCATCATCGCGACGAACCCAAGCTGCCACCAACTCCCAGCATGTCACGCAAGCAGCGGTGAACCGCCAGTAGCCCCCGACACCTCCGCATTTTCTGAAAACCCTAGATCGAAGCCCTAGTTTCGAGCACCTGAACTTGACTTCGGCTGTGAGTTTTCTAATTTTTAGATTGGATATTTTATGCTATTAGTTTAATTAAAAACTAGTTTTTCTTCTTTTCTTTTCTTTATAAATATGTTGCGAGATAAATAAGAGATTTTTTATAATATGAAAGACATGATAAAAATGCGGTTTTTATATAGTTAGCGAAATAAAGATTCGACTTTTATTTATTTGAAGACATGATTTTTAAATAGAGAAAAATATGATTTTTATAATATAGAAAGGTTAAAAATATAATTTTTATACTAGTGGCATATTAAAAATATGATTTTTATATTTTTAAAGAATTAAAAAATATGATCTTTATATTTTTAAAAGTATTAAAAATATAGTCTTTACTATATAGCCATTATAAAAATATGATTTTTGCTTATGTAGAGAATTAGAAATATAATTTTTACATTTTAGGAATATTAAAAATAGCATCTTTATATGTGTAGAAAAATAAAAATGTGATTTTTATAATGAGATTTTTATAAAGGCGGAATCTTTAAATTAGAAAAGGTGAAATCTTTAAATTTGAAAAAGCGAAATATTTATAGTTGAAAAGGCGAAATATTTGAAAAGACGAGATCTTTATATAGAAAACATCGTAGTAAAAATTCGATTTTTAGATATATGAAGTGATTATAAAAATATGACTTTTAAATTGAAAGTGAATAAATAAAAATGTGATTTTTATTTTAAAAACATCGAAATATAAAAATGTGTGATTTTTATATATATATTGACTGCGGGCAACGAAGATGACGAAGATGGGATAATGAAGAAGATTTATGTCAATGAAGTGTCGTGAAGTTGGATAGCTATCGGTGAGAACATCTCACCTTTCAATTTAATTTTTCTAGTTATATTTATATACTAGGATGCAGACGGTGCTTAGTAGCACCCGACACAATCGTCCACAGACCATGGACTTGTTTGTTTGGTTGCATAGATTAGTTAGATGATGTGATTTGAAATTGAATTGTTTGGTGAAATGAATGGATTGATTGATGTGTGAATGGCATGGGCCTTCACTAGACCGGGGATAAGGCTAGCCCTTGTCCCGTTTCTAGTGTCGTGCCGTTATGCCGCCGAAATTTTCTAAAATATGTTAGAAAAATAAAAATATCATTTTTATTGTGTAAATGAAATGAATAGAAATTCATGTGTTAAAATAAAATATATTCTCATTAAAAATATAGTTTTAACGTGAAAGTGAATAAATAAATATTTATAAACAAATCGGCCGATTTGTTTATATACACTGATTTGACTGATATTGAATGGGTCGATAAATTTTACACATCGCCCAACTGCACAACTAAAAATCTGTGTTTGATTGTCTGAAACCCCACACGGGTGTTGGGATGAAATATGAATTTCACTCATCCTGATTGATTAAATATGTCGATCGATTGATTGACAGGCTGTTATAAGCGTAAGATATCTATATTTGATGCTTATACAGTGTAGTGCACTTTGGTTGATGGTTGATTGGTTATTATTGCTATTATATACATGTGTTGTATGGAATCCATATAATTAACGTCATATGGTGATTGATTGGGCCTCATTCCAATCGGGAAAGTAATGAATATTATAAAAGAAAATTCATGTGTTGAATATAAAAATAGTGATGTGTAGACAGTACTCATGTGTTGAGATTAGTCGTGTGTTGAAATAAATATAGATTCATGTGTTGAATGGGATAATATTCATTTGTTGAATAGAATAAAGAAGTTTCGAAAATATAAAGCCGTGTTGATTAGATTGACGCCATTTTGACGTAAACGGTATTTATATCGATTTTAAACGATTTCGAAATGAATTGAATTGAAAACGATTTCGAAATGAATTGAATTGAAAACGATTTCGAAATGAATTGAATTGAAAACGATTTCGAAATGAATTGAATTGAAAACGATTTCGAAATGAATTGAATTGAAAACGATTTCAAAATGAATTGAATTGAAAACGATTTCGAAATGAATTGAATTGAAAACGATTTCGAAATGAATTGAATTAAAAGCGAATTCAAATGAATTGAATTGAAAACGATTTCGAAATGAATTGAATTGAAAACGATTTCGAAATGAATTGAATTGAAAGCGAATTCAAATGAATTCAAATGAATTCAAATGAATTGAATAGAAATGAATTTTAAAACGAATTTATAAAGAAGAATTCAATTTTGATTTGAATTGGAATGGAAGTTGAAATTGTTTTGAAACGAATGTAGAACTATTTATAAAATTCGTTTTAAAAGGAAATCGACGAAATATATATAATATATATATTATATATATATAATGGCCTGAATAGAACGCGCCGCGCCGCGGCAGTTCGTGAATTTCGACCATTTATTTCAAACGGACATTGCGGGAGATCCGACCGTCGGATTCTCCTAAAACCGGAACCGTTGGGTTCGTATCGAAAAGAGCTTTCCAATGAATATTAGAAATTTGAAATCTAACGGTTGGATTTGGAGTTATGTCCAAATCAAATTCGAAAAAGGTCGCTGTAAGTGCAGTTCGATGGCCGTAGATGGAAATCGACTGTACGGGCCTTGATAAAATTATTAAAAATATCTATAATTTGTGTAAAATCATAATATGTGAATTGGAAAGAACGGGGGTGAAAAACTCCATATTTGTAAAGATAAAAATAGATTTTTATCAAAATGAACTAGTTTTGAACTAGAATTAAAATAAATTTATTTTTGAAATAAATAAATTGAATTTGAAAGTGATTTTAAAAATAATCAATACTCCCAATACGTGGATTGGACTGGAGTTGAATCGAAATTATCTTCGGGATATTTCGATGTTGGATTTCGTGACTATACAAATATTGTTATGGGGATTTGAAAGATATATTTTATATCGTTATTTCCAATACGATATATGTTGGTTTCAGAATTTGATATTGAATGTAAGCCGATATACTTTCTATTCAGAGCCTTGTATTTAATATCAAATGTGATTTGGGTTTATCGTGAGTCGTGTTTTAGATGACATTGGTTCTTTAACCCAGTTAAAGACATAATATCGATTCCTGAAAAGATTAAAACTAAGTGGAGTTTTAATGAATCTTTAATTAGATTAAAATGTGAATTGATAATTTTAATTATCAAAATCTGAAAAGTGATCGAGAGTGGAGTATCATCAGTTTTGCTCCAAAGCGATAGTTAAATCTTTAATTAGATTTGAACGTGAAATGGTAATTAATTTTACCGATAACACCGTGGTGTTAGATGTGGAGTATTACCAGTTTTCTCCATGGGATATATAGGTTGGGATTGGGAAATAAAATAAATAATTACTTCGGTGTGGTTCGTTAATCCCGACTAGTTTGAAATGATATCCATAGGAGGATTAAAGAATAAATTTAGAAGAATTTATCTTGGATAAAATTAATGGGAACCTTTCCCGAAGAATGTGATTTTGTGAATAAAATAATATTCTGAATTGGAATGAGGCGTTTGTTGTGTTTGTGTAACATTCGTTTATTATATACGTGGGTTATTCAGAAAGGCCGGGTTTATACCCATTCTGAATAACCGATTCGACGAGATGTCAAAGATGAAGACGGTGGTTGAAGACCGGAAGTCTTCACATCGTTTGGGTGATTACTGATGATCTTGATTGGGCTGTACACCCAGGATGAGGGAATCAGTTGGTGATCGTCCAGACGTACCTGGAGATGGATGGATATGCGAGGAAAGTGCCTCCGGTTTCGTTCAGACCCAGAACGAACTTGTAAATGGATTGTGTGTCCGACATTGTATTCCTTTATATTGTATTTGTTGATCTCTGCTAAATATATATCTGTTTGGCGGCGGAGAATTTATTCTCCTGCTTAACGCCCTTCTCTGAGACATATGAGCTCAGAGGTTATATATTGGCAGAAATCAGTGGTACGATATGGATTGATAGTGTGGCATACTGAGATGCAGTGATCCAGACTTTTGTTGAAAAGCAAAGTTTGGTGGTTGATGATCAAAGTGCAGCTGATATAGCATGGCTTTGTGTATAGCGTTGATTCGCGAGCCTCACAGCCCGGGATGGTGGTAAACTGATGATTTGATCAGTATACATTTTTAGTGTAGTGGATTCGGTCGACCGATATTGAGCTTCGTGCTCGGAGGGATAGAGTAAGCGGTGTTTTCTCTTGCTGGGACGTAAGCCGCGGTGATACTTGAGTCCCAAAAGTGCGGATGTGCATAGCGGTGTTTTCTCTCGCTGAGACGTAAGCCGCGGTGATTTGTACTACGCGATCGATCTTTCGAATCAGGAGCCACCATGATGGAAATCCAATTTCCAATACGTGTATTTCGGCTTTATTTGTAGAGCCTAGTATGGCGACATAGTGGGATGGGGCACTCATGCCGTCTATGATTTATATTTATGATTGAAATGGTTTTTGACACTATACACTTATTATAGTATCAAATGATTTGTTTTAAACGTATCAAGCATGTTTGGCTGTTATAAGGTAAAACCCTATCCTCCGGCTTGCGTTGCATTGTGTGATGGGACCTGGGTCTTATAATAGCTTCATTTTTCGAAAAAGCATTGCGCTGTTTATTCTATGCACTAGTATTCTTGGGAGGAAACCCGTTCCGTGTTATACGGCGTGGTCCCTTGAATTACTCTCCTTTA
The DNA here is from genome assembly GCA_030737875.1 of Allium sativum. NCBI lineage: Eukaryota > Viridiplantae > Streptophyta > Magnoliopsida > Asparagales > Amaryllidaceae > Allium > Allium sativum. The sequence continues at coordinate 559,692,525 of CM060921.1, forward strand.
AAGTAAAGTTTTAAATAACTGTTTTAGTTCTCACATCAGTCACATGACTGACCTGGAGTTTATTGTTTTAACCTAAACTCTGGGTGCCCTTATTTTCGACACGGGCAGCTAGTAGTTTTGGTTTTGCAGATTTATATTCACAGGATCCTGATTTACAGCTGGAATGATATCCGGAAAGCTTTGTATCCGTATATCTCTTCTAGTTGTGTATATATTATTTTCCGCTGCTAGGTATTTAAATGTAATTTAAATCTCTGATATTTCTGTGTAATATTCATTTATACTCTGTATATTCTTGTAATCTGATGCATTGTTGTAATAACAGTGAAATGTTCTTCTGTTTGTGTTCTGATTTGTCTTGTCCTCACAGTAATTCGTTCTTTCTCATCTCTTCGGAGACCGGGGAAGTTTCGGGTCGCTTCAGTAAACCATTTACAAATAGAATTGAAAAGGAAACGTTATAAAAAGGAAATCATTTTTAAAGTGTAGAACCATTATTTAAAAGTAAATCTTTCCAAATGAATAAAACATTGTTACAAAGGAAATCTTTATAAAGTGAATAAAGTAAATCGAATATGGTATTCGAAGGGAGTAAATCGAATATGGTATTCGAAAGTTAGTAAAACGAATATGCTATTCGAAAGGGGTTAGTCGAGTCGAGTTAGTTGAATAGAGTTCACAAGTTCAGTAGAGTTAACCAGTTCAGTAGAGTTAACCAATTCAATAGAGTTAACTAGTGAGTTAAGTAATATAAGTTAACCAGTGAGTTAAGTAAGTCAAGTTAATCAGTTGGAGTTAATCGATTCGAGTTAAGATTTTCGAGTTGATAATCGAGTTAAGTTATCAAATACCACTTATTCGAAGTAGAAGTTATCAAATATAGTTATTTGAGTTAGAGTTAGTCAAACAGAGTTATTCAGGATAAGTTGCCATCTCGTACGACTGCTAGCGTAATTCGTAGGGCTGTAAATAGCCTACGGCGGTCGGATGTTTCCTGAGGGAGTCAGGCATAACCATTGTGATCGTTGCGATCTAGAGTCAAGCGAATGAAGTTAAATCGAATATTAGTTATTCGATAGGAGTTATGTTCTTGAGTTAGATTATCGAGATAAGTTAATCGAGTTAAGTTCTTGAGTTAGATTATCGAGATAAGTGAGTCGAGTTAAGTTCGTCGAGTTAAAATAATCGATGTTAGTTTCATCGAAAGGAGTTAATCGATGTTAGTTTCATCGAAAGGAGTTAATCGATGTTATATTCATCGAAAGGAGTATCGATGTTAGTTTCATCGAAGGGAGTTATCGATTAGTTAAATCGAAAAGGAGTTATCGATTAGTTAAATCGAAAGGAGTTATCGAATTTAGTTATTCAAAAAGGAGTTATCGATTTGTTAAATCAAAAGGGAAGATTATCGAATATCTTTTATTCGAGAGGAGATTTTCGAATGTAGTTTATTTGAAGGAGTTATCGATTATTAGTTAATCGAAGTGAGTTATAGAATATTAGTTAAATCGAAGGAGTTACCGAATATAGTTTATTCGATGGAGTTAATCGATTAGAGTTAAATCAAATGAGTTGATCGAATATAGTTTATTCGAATAGAGAAAAGGAGTTAATCGAATGTATTTATTCGAATAGAGTAAATGAGTTAATCAAATATAGTTTATTCGAATAGAGTTAGAGGAGTCATCGAATATAGTTTATTCGACAGGAGTTAAGTGAATTAGTTAAATGAATTGGTTGAGTTAACCAAAGTGAATTAGTCGAGTTAATCTAAGTGATTAGTTCAGTTAATCGAGATAAGTAAATCAAGTTAGGTTAATCGAGTTGAATTTGTCAGTCGAGTTAATAAATGGAGTTAGTCAAACCTAGTAAAACCAGTTAGAGTTAATTAATTAAGGTTGACCAGTTAGAGTTAATCAATCAGAATTAATCAAATAGAGTTATGTAAAATTAGAACTGACTAGAGATTAGTAAATTGAATGGTTTTCTAAGTGTCTATCTGATGTTGGTTTCGGCCTTCAGGATTTATACTTAGGGGATTGTTCTCATACTAGTTTACAGTCAGGGACTGATAGTTGGGGAAGAGTAGTGATTTGTAAATAAGCAAATGGAAAAGTTTTCCAGTGTTAATAACATATATTTTCTAAACATAGAAAATAAGGCAATGTGAATATATATAGATATAAGTTGATGATTGATCGATATAATTTCCATTTTGGAATGATATCGTTGTTTGCACACTTGTTTTTCTTTGATGGTTAAATCATAGACTATCGAAGTTTTGACTATTTTAATGTTGTTAATATGGAGAGACCGGTTGGATTATTATCCAAAGAACCACTCTGTATTGTCATAAGCGTTGCGAATCATTTATGCCAAAGATAATTGAAGACGGAGTAAAGTGTAAGGGCTGTTGTATAAGTCTTAGATAACAGTGACTAAGATGGATATACTGAATAGTGCCTTCGGTTTGTCCAGTCCCAGGACAACTTGTATGGACGAAGGTCTGACAGAGTATATCCAATAAATCACGTAAGTTGATCTGTTCAAACGTATTCACGTTTGGTGGCGTAGGAATTCGTTTCTCTTAGCTGTATACCCGTGTTATTTTTGGATAAGTCAATTTGTGATTTGGCGGGTATGACGATGTGACATTTTAAGTGAATGAAGATGGATGTCTGACAGAGTATTTCCAGAAAGGTCGCGTACATTGATTTCTTCAACTGTACCAAGAGTGGAAGCGGAGAAGGAAACTTCTTTTAGCTGACACATAATGTACTGTTGTAAACGTCAATTAGTGATTTCGATGGAATTGACAATGTAGCATTCAAAGTGAATCTGATGTAATGATAAAGCGTAGCTTCTAGCCTCATCATCCGGTTAATGACAGAAATCGGGCAGGCAGCATGGCTAAGTCGGTCGCACCGAAGTAGGGTGTATAATCACCTATCTAGAGAATATTCATTTGCTTCTTTAATCTACCATTGCTGTCCCATATATATACGGGAACGGTTGCTGATGCCAACCGTTGGTGATATACATTCGATACACTCAAGCGAAATGAGTGGTTGGTCATGTGTGGCCAGGTTACAAGATGTTCTTGTTGAACTCCAGTGTATCGTTCCTAGAGTACACTGATCGAAAGGTGGTTCCATACCTTGTCATAGTTGGAAATCCATTATCCAATACGTGCTTGCGATTTTGATTGTATACTATATATGTAGAACGTGAGATGAAAGCGTTTCTGCTAGTTGATATCTATTTGTACATAGACATTATTATAATATCAAAAGGTTTTTGATATAAAGATATTTTGGATTCTCATAAGGGAAAAAACCCGTTCCGTTCTGCGGCGTGGTCTTATGAGATATCGTTTACTTGTTCATATACCTGTTTAAACTGTTTTACTCACACCAGTCCCATGACTGACTCGGAGTTTACTTTTTTGTTTTCCCTAAACTCTTGGGTGTCCAATTTTTGTACGGGCAGTCAAGTAGTCAGGATTTTACAGATATAGTTGGAGAGCTTGGAGCAGGTGGCTTCAAGATCAAATAGCTATAGTTATTTCCGCTGTGTTGTAAGTGCTGTACTCTGATAGGTGCTATTGTATACATAACTGTTATATTTCAAAGTTATGTTATATATTATATGTTGTTCGTTCCGCTGTGAGATTTGTGTTACTCTGATGATGTAAGTTCTTTTCTTCTATTCTACATTTCTATCTTATCTAACCTCACCCTCTAATTTCTTTCATTAATTACTGGGATTTTTCGATGTTTTGGTTATCGACATCGTGCTTATGTCGATAACCAAAGTCGCCGAAAATCCGGGTCGTTACAGTTGGTATCAGAGCTTAAGTTAAGAATTATTTGGCTCTGTGGCGTGACTCGGTAGAGATAGGGTTAGTAATACCCTAGATTGAGTTTGAGTGTATATATATACGAGTGCGTATTTGTATTTGATATAAAAATGGTTTTATATTGTGGAGATTCATTGGCTGAGTTGTTTATGAGTTCTGGTCGATCAGTATGATCCACTGTATCGGTAGGAGTAAATAAATACTTGAATACGATGGACCGACACAGTATGGATATGTAATATATTATCATATATTAGATATATTGGTTGTAATTATAATCGAATGAGATTATAAAGTGAAATGGTTATATATAACCAATCAGAATCATATAAGTAAAGTATATGAAATAAGATGAATTAAATATGAATTTAAATTAGATTTGGAATTAAAATAAGGAAATTTTAAGTTCTTGGGAGATTTTGAGATGTTTTCAAAATGGATGTATTTAGTAAGGGTTTTGAAATGATATAGTATTGAAATCACTTGGGTCGCTGGAAAATAATTCCGATGATGACTGCGCAGTATCATCGGTGTGATTTTCGAGTTCTAAGTGGTGGATTACTACAAAAGATTTTAATTTGAATTGTTTTGAGGGAACAAGTTGTTTAGAAAATTCAAAGGTTTTGAATTGGTAGTGTGATTTCAAATTGATTTGAAATTTACCCAGGAATTTAAGTTCTAGAAATTAAAATTTAACTTGTGAAGTTAATTTGAATGGGATGGTAAAAGTAAATAACAAACCAGAATTTAACTTGAGATGATAGGTTAAGAAAAACTGGAAGTGATTAGAGAATAATCTGGATGTGGATTTGAAATGATAAGTTGAGAGTTTGGAATTTGAAACTCGAATTTGAAATTTAATTCGGCTTGAATAAGAAAATGGTTGTGTTAAGAATAATTTGGTTGGAGTTGATTGGGATGGCATTTGTATATGCCGAGTTGATAACAAATGGTAGGGATATAATGATATGCTCGACAAAAAGGTACAAGTTGATATTTTATATGAGTTTGGAATTTATGAGCCAAATTGGCAAGCCTTTGGCGTTTTGAATTTCTTTTGGGTTGAAGAAGGCCCAGAGAGGCGAGTTGGAGTTTGAGCTATTGACCAGTACAAAGGAGGTGCTGGCGAAATTTTTCGAAAAGTTAAGGTGTTAGAAAATTTTCAGGATTTTTGAAAATTTTCGTTGATAAAAATTAATTAATAATTTAATTGAAATTAAATTGGTTCAGTTGAAACTGAAGTTGAGAAGTGAACAAATATGTTCTAACCAGTCGATAGGGTCGTCCTCTACCTTAGCAGTTTCGAGGGCGAAATTATTTTAAGTGGGGAAGAATGTAATGACCCGCATTTTCAGCGATATAATAATTAATTAATTTAATTATTTAAATGGTAAATTAAAGGATTTAATGGTCGTGGAAATTAATAATGGTGAATATTTAATTAAAATAATAAACTAAATAATATATTTAATTCTGAAATAATCAGAATTGACTGAAATGGCGGTATGGTGTGAATTGGATCATCTGTGATATTTAATTCAGCTTGGAATTTAATTTGAATAACGAATATATTATATAAACGAAAGTTTGAACGTATAATTTTAATATAATTAAAATCGAGCTCGAAATGGCGCTGTAGTTCACGATTTGGCGATTCGAACTTCAACTGGATGTACAGGATTCGTTTTAAGCCGGATTTCTGTGAAACAAGAAACGTGTGGAGCTGGTGGAGTATATCTTTCTAGTGGAAGAGAAAAATCGGGATTTCGTCGTGTAGATTTTGATTCACGTCCAAATCAAATTTCAGAAAAGTCGCTGTGGAATTCCTTTATAATTTGCGATGCTTTATTTACGTTATAAAAGGATTTTCGATATAAATTGAATATCGAGATAAATCTAAAATCTGAAATATCAAACTGTAAATTCTGATATGATATTCTGGAGCTGTACGATATCATATGTGAAGATATATGATAATATAAGTTTATTTATATTTAATTTAATGATATTTAAATATATTTATATATTTAAATGGGTCATTCAGAGCTTTAAAAATAGCCGGTTTTGCAAACGAAGTCGGATTTCGACAAAACTAGTTTTGTTGGATCCGCAATATCAAATATTTGTTAGATTTCCAGTTTCGTGATTTTTAGAGTCACTGTGTGGCCGTACGGATTTTTAGAGTGTAAAACAGTCAGTATTTTGACAGTTAAAAATACGCTGTGTGAGCATACAGAGTCAGAATTCGACGAAACCAGTTTCGTTGGGACCGTAATGTCGGACTGTAGCTGCATGTCCAGTTTGGAGATTTTTGAATATTTTATGTGGTCACAGGAATTTTTAGAAGTCAGATAAATAAGAAAATGACTTGAATAAAATATTATAAACAAATAAAAAAATATCTAAGCACCCCATAAATAGAACACATTTTCTCCTAAACCTAATTTCACTTTCTCCTTGGCCAAATATTTGCGCCGTCGCTTTTTGCTCTCAGCAAAACACAAATCATCTTTGTAAATCCAAAAGAAATACAAACAAAATGTTATAAATCCTAAAGAAAACTTCTTTGAATCCCTTGAGAGATTTCCATCCTCCCCATATGTTTTTCACAGTGTTGGATGTTCGTTTGGTTCATTGGGTTTGTACAGAGCGAACTTAGGGTTCAGTTTTGGGAAAAATATATGCGATTTTGAATGATTTCGAGGTTGAAATTGAGATGTCGAGGTGAAAAGGAGTATGTTTGCAAGGAGATGGGAGTTTCCGTCAGTTTTTGTTTCGGTGTTTACCGTGGTGGTTGAAGAAGCTGTTGTCGAACGGAAGTGGCGAGTTAGGTGGTATAAGTATGAGCTTGTAGAGGTTGAGATGAGGAGTATAATGGTGTTGTCGGTTGGAAGATGTGAGGAGTAATGGTGAATCACGGAGGATCGAATTGCGTTGGAAAATACTGTCGTAGAGGAGCAGACATCGGGAGTTTTCAATTTGGGGAAGACAGTTAAACAAGGCCGGTTATTATATTGTGAAGTGGGCCGGAATGCTAATGGTGAGAGGCCCAATTACTTGATGGTTATATAGTTAATTTAATTTCAATAGAGTGTATGAACTTGTTATTAAGATATATCGTTCATACGTAATCAGATTGACGAACCGTAAGTTACGTTGGGATCGTATGGATGGGAGCAACACAATGAAGCTGGCTGGAAGTGGATTGGGGCTCGTATGAATTCATGGCGAAATAAATTGTTTGATTCAAATCAAATAACAGTTTATCATTCTTTAACGATGAACTGCCAAAGTGAGTAAAACTCACCAACTCTGAACAGTTATATTTTTATAATGTATTTTTAGAACTGTTAATCATCTGTTGATTGCGTGTGTTGGTTGATTGATTGAACTGCTAGTCAGTTAGTGAAAATTATATATATATATATATATATATATATATATATATATATATGTAATTATATATATATATATATATAAACTGTTAAATATTTATATATTGATTCTGCTATCAGAATAATTTATATTGAACTGAAAGTGATGATAATCATATTGTGTAACATCTGTGGATGCAGGGAGACAGGTTGGAGGAATCAGACTGGATTCCTCAACAGTTATTTTATTGTTTTTCATATATTGTGATATGATGTGATATAAAATCTGTGGGCGATTATATGTACTTGGACGATATTGAACATCGTGATTTGATATGATTGAATACCATAACATACCGAAATGTTGATAAGGGGATTTTCAAAGTGATATTGAAAATAAGAGATATTTATAAAGTGGAATATTTATAAATAAGAAATGTTTATAAAATGGGATATTTATAAATAAGAGATATTTATAAAGTGGAATATTTATAAATAAGAAATGTTTATAAATTGGAATATTTATAAATAGGATATATTCAAAAAGGAAATAATTACAAACCATTTTCTTTTTGAATGGAAAGGCCTGTGTGGTGGGTTTGGGGATTTTCCCGATGCTCCCATTACAAAGGAGGTTATGGCGAATTTTTCAGAGAATTTAAGGAGTTAGAATATTTCAAGAATAAATTTAAAAAGGAAATATTTGTAAACCATTTACAAATAGAATTGAAAAGGAAACGTTATAAAAAGGAAATCATTTTTAAAGTGTAGAACCGTTATTTATAAGTAAATCTTTCCAAATGAATAAAACCTTGTTACAAAGGAAATCTTTATAAAGTGAATAAAGTAAATCGAAAATGGTATTCGAAGGGAGTAAATCGAATATGGTATTCGAAAGTTAGTAAAATGAATATGCTATTCGAAAGGGGTTAGTCGAGTCGAGTTAGTTGAATAGAGTTAACCAGTCAGTAGAGTTAACCAGTTCAATAGAGTTAACCAGTGAGTTAAGTAAGTCAAGTTAACCAGTGAGTTAAGTAAGTCAAGTTAATCAGTTGGAGTTAATCGATTCGAGTTAAGATTTTCGAGTTGATTATCGAGTTAAGTTATCAAATACCACTTATTCGAAGTAGAAGTTATCAAATATAGTTATTTGAGATAGAGTTAGTCAAACAGTGTAACACCCCACCTCCGTTAAGGTCACTCACAAAGAGAATGCCTTAACTTTGGTGGAGCATTTTAGTAAATAGAACAGAAACTTACAAGACAGATAAAACAGTACTTGAAAAATTTTAACTTTATTACAGTGGAAACAGAAAATTAATATGGTTACATCCTTTCAATTTCAGAATTCAAGTACAAAATATCAGTCTTGTACAAAAGCCTTCAAAATGCATAGTTTAAAATCATAATCCCCATGGAACGGAAGCTATGCAGAGCCAAGCCATACTTTAAGCACTTCAAGCAAAGAGAAATCCGGATCAAGCTAAAGTATTTCCCTCCTTGGATAACCTGGGGGGGAAACGGAAGAAAGGAGGCGAAACAACAAGGGTCAGACAAAAAGTCTGGCAAGTCCAGTGCTTTCAGCATATGAACAGATAATAATAATATGATATGAACATAAAACTGGATGTGAGATAACTATAACAGGTGTAGCAGATATAACAGAAAAACAGAATGATATAAACTATTGTTTTACACTTCTCTGCACTAATACTAGTGTAGCAGAATTAGGTGTCACCCTAATGTCTAAATTGAAGCAGGAACGGGTACAGAATACTTTAACAGAAACAGAATGCTAATAATGGGCCTTTACTACCCGATCAGAAACAGACAGTATGGAGACAGAATGTGGAATTAGGTGTACACTAGTAATGGGCCTTTACCACCCGAACAGACGGTACCACACAGAAACAGACAGGTGTTACCACCCAACAGAAACAGACGGTACCAACAGAAACAGACAGAACTAAGCGTACCCTAAAACCCTACCCCAAGCGATCGGCTCCCTAATACATAAATATCCTGTGTCGGCCCCACAGTAGGGTGTATCACTCCCTAAAGTGACAACCAATTGGCACAAACCTATTTACAGATGTCACGGCGTCTTACATCCTCAGAGGCAGACCGGGATCCATGCACGCACATGACCCGGTTGGAACGCACCATCAACATCCCTCGCCATTATCAGAATGAACCACTTATAATTAGTTCAGTAAGCGTGCCCGGACCCTACCTACTGTTGGGTCAAAGTTTTGATACCAGAAAGGTTTACTGACTAATATGGGTCCCAAACAACAGATGACACAAGTAATTCCCCTCCTAACCTTGTGTTCCCAGACTAACAGATTTCAGATTAACTTGTTTACAAGTTCAGACATACAGAATTCAGGTTTACTAATTCACAAATTAAGTTAACAAGTTTTCAGACTAACAGGTCAGATGTACAGATTTTTCAGATTTGTCTAACTTTGTATTGGGCCTACAGATTCATGGACGGGTTTTACTACATCTATTAATCCCTTTGGTTTAACCCTATTTTCCCCAATACGTTTTAGACGTCATTCTTATCTTAGATTTTGCATTAATTAATTATTAATGCACAGACCTCTCACATTAGGTCGGTAGCTTGTGGCCGCTGGATATGCCGGGCGGTTCCGGGCAGACTTCTGCCACAAGCCAGACCTAACCTCGTGTCTTACGCACGTTATGACTAACTTCTCACATTAGAACCTATTGTTTGCGGCCACTGGATGTGCCGGGCGGTTCCGGGCAGATTTACGCCGCAAACTCATTCTAACCTCGAGTTAGCCATGTTTATCTTTGCGGCCAATTAATTAATAATTTACCGTTTATGCGCGTGCCCAATATACATATGCCAATTCAGATTATATCAATCACAGGATGATTATATCAACATAGCAGATAACAGATTTTATATGACATAACGGATTTAACAGATTTAGCAACTTAGCAGATTTTGGCATATAACAGGTTACGCATTTCAACCGACAAATCTAACAGATTAGGCATTTCAATCTAATTAGCAGTCTAGGCAATATAACAAAACTAGTAGTTTAGGCAACTTGGTAAATTAGCAGATTTAGCAAATTGAATATTTCTAAAGGTTCTATTTACATGCCTTGCCTAAACATAAATTAGGCCTAAGTTCATATGCCTAAAAAAATGTCATGATTCACAATATGATCATATACTTCCATGTTTGCATACATTTACCTAGCGCAGAATATGGACATAATTTACCCTATAACATATGTTCCAATTTTTGTTAAACTAGCATTTTACAGCAGATTCACATATAAATTATACCAAATATAACCATTAATTCCAATGCATGCCATATATCCAAAAATCCCTATTTAGGTGTAATCACAATAATAGATATCCTAATTAATGCAAATCTTTTACACCTAAGCTTCCATATCTTCTTCTTTTTAAGTCATGAATCATTATGCAAACTATACCCAACAATCTAAATCTTTAAATCATATCTTCTAACAATCAAATCTTGACTTTTATATGCATTTTGTCCAAAGTCTCAAATCATATGTAATCTTACAGTGGTTCCTCTTCTTCTTTTATCACAGAATATGCATAGGTCTAAAACTAGTTTATAACATATGCTCATCTTTCTAATTAGTTACATATCTAAATTACAACATAACTATGCATACAACATGCATAAATTATATGTTCATAGTCAAATTTATGCATCCAATCCCAAGTCACATGTCCAATATATTTTATGCCTCAGACCTAAAGTCATACATTCAATTTAGTCTTGTCAAATTTCGCATCATTAATCCCAAAATTTGCGTTCATACGTTCATCTCTTATGAGATTAGGCACAGGCTCGTGGTAGCCTGGCTATAGAAACAGAAAAGAAGAAAGGAATATAGAACAGTCACAGAAAACAGATCTAACAGAAGAGAATACAACCTCAAACTCAGATTTAAATGCATATCAAAATTATAATTAACGTTTATAGCGGAGAATAACTGTACTTGCCTTGATTGGATTAAAGAAAGAACTTTAACTTGTTGTAGAATCTTTGCAGAAACTTTAATCTCTAGTTTGAATTTGAGTTGCTTAGGCTGATGTTGATTATCTTCTAGTTTTAATTCCAGCAGAGCAGAGACGCCATTTTTATTTTTAATTAGAAGAAGAGAGCAATGGAGGCTAGAGAATTGTGTAAGAAACCTAGGTAGAGTCTAGGGTCATTTTATAGAGTTTATGAACTGATTAGGACCATCGATGTTGCTTGGATTGATCGTAGCCATTCATTCACAAGAGGGACCAATTAGAGCCTGCCACCTAGCCCTAATGACAAAGCAGACCACAGAAAATCGACCAACATAGAATAGGCCAGCCAGGGTGGACTGGGTTCGACCTGGGTCTGGACCAGGTCGACAGCTCTGTCGACAGCCCTGTCGACAGCCCTGTCGACCTGGTTAGACCAGGTCGACAGCCCAGTCGACCTGGGTGTCTTAGGCGGGAGTTTTCCCGCCTTGGCCAATTGGGCCCGGTTTTAATTTTTAAACTGTTTTATTCTGTTCGAATTTTAAACTTAATTCAGAAACTTCCGAAGGCCATATCTTCTTCATACGGACTCCGTTTTTCGAAAACTCGGACTCTATTTCGCGTATTTTTCCGAGACGAACACAATGGCGTATCCCGTTTCCCTTAGTTCTTTGATTTCAAATTAATTATACTTTAATTTGTTGATTCCACAGTTGTAGAATACACGGGGTGTTACATTCTCCCCCACTTAAAAGGATTTCGTCCCCGAAATCTTCAAGTTAAGAAGAGTGTGTCCTACCATCCAATCATCCATCTACTTAACCATCATCCACAAGCATCCATTGTCCTTAGAAAACTTCTAATGTTGTATGAACATATGCAAAAGTGTGTGTATATGTTCCTTATCTAATGCAAAGATCAGGCGGTCTACTGATTCAGTTGACCTCCTTAATGCGAATTATGTCAGTGCCATGAGTCCAACATGTATGCAATAGAATTCTGATGATATACATTACTTCTATATGAGTGCACAACCATTCACTCAAATGCAACATCCATGTGCTGAATCAACCATTTTGCATCCACAAGAATTGAAAAATGCTCACCCATCCATATGCAGTATGAGAGTGTTTTCGAGCCGATCTAGTGCCTAGTGTGTGTATATGCATCCACGGGCAACCACTAGCAACCACTTGCATCCACTTGCAACCATCAAACATAACATGTCTCAAACACATGTTTACACCCATTAGTTTCTACCTAAAGTTCGAAGATTCAATCGATAGGATATAGTCGAATGATGGAAGCGAGTACAGATAGAATGAAAATTTGGTTCCCATTAGACATGGGTCCTAAGTATCGGCCCCAAAGACCGAAACCAATATCAAATTGACATCCTACGAAAACCCAGAATGTATGCGTCATACTTGACGCCTAACACAGATATCCCTCAAACCCCAGTCTCAAACAGATGATCCATAACCCTTATGGATCTGAGTCTATAGCGGAATTCAGAAATAATACTAGCATTAAAGTGCAGAGTATCGATTACAAAATCAAAATACCAGAATCAGAAAAAGTCTTGACTTCATAATAAGATAAATAAATTAAACCTACTATAGAAAATTTCCTATTTCTATCCTAGCCACTAGCCTCAAGAGTGTTCGCCTGCCCTCCTTGTCCTCGTCTCTTTGGGCAGTCCCTAGTGAAGCGTCCCATCTCCCCACAGTTGAAGCAAGCGCCCTTCCTTTTTCTGCAATCCTTGTTCAGATGAGTTGAGCTCCCACAAGTAAAGCACTTTTTCCCCTTCTTATCTTCAGACTTCTCATCCTTCTTTTGTGTTTCCTTTTTGGGCCCCGCTTTCTTATTCTGTGGTTCTTCCTTCTTTGTCTCTTTCGGGCCCTTGTCTTCCTCGTGCAGTAGTGCCATATCCACCAATTTCTCGTAAGTTGCTCCCATGGGTACATGGGTCATGGCTAGGCTGTGCAGTGGCTCATTCAATCCTTTAACAAAGCGGAGAGCCTTTTTATGCTGAGTGTTGACTAAATCCAATCCGAATCTTGCTAGTTGGTTGAACTGGTTGACGTATTCCTTGACCGTCATACTTCCTTGCTTAAGAGACAAGAACTTTTCCAATTGTAAACTTCGTTCAGCTTGCGAGAGAAATTTTGTCTCAAACCTTGTTCTGAAATCCATCCATGTCTCAACCGGCCTCTCGGCGTTGGTGACTTCCCACCAGTAGGAAGCTTCGTCTTTGAGCAGCCATACAGCCAACTGTACCTTCTGCCTATCGTCCACCTCGAAGATAACGAATAGATCCTCAGTTTCTTTGAGCCAATTCCTTGCTTCTACGAATGATTCGGTTCCTTTGAAATCCTTCCCACCCATGGCCCTAAAATCTCTACAGATTTTTGAGAAAGCAATTGCACGAGGAGGGGATGGAGGAGGGGGATCATTTGCTGGACCTGCAGCGGCGGTCCTAGCCTCAAGATATTGACGAAACCAACCGGGTACATGAACACCCTCTGGTATCTCAGATGCTTCAGACATGCTGGAACGAAAAAGGAAAGGTTCAATACAAAAAGGACTGAAAGAAAGATATATGGCTCTTGGGGATCATGTTTTTTTTTTTTAAAAAAATAAGCTTTACTTTTTAAAATACTTCCTTTTTAAATCCTTTTTGAAAATAGTTTTCAAAACTTTTTATCAAATCTGGTAACCTTCAGCTCTGATACCAAGTGTAACACCCCACCTCCGTTAAGGTCACTCACAAAGGGAATGCCTTAACTTTGGTGGAGCATTTTAGTAAACAGAACAGAAACTTACAAGACAGATAAAACAGTACTTGAAATTTTTTAACTTTATTACAGCGGAAACAGAAAATTAATATGGTTACATCCTTTCAATTTCAGAATTCAAGTACAAAATATCAGTCTTGTACAAAAGCCTTCAAAATTCATAGTTTAAAATCATAATCCCCATGGAACAGAAGTTATACAGAGCCAAGCCATACTTTAAGCACTTCAAGCAAAGAGAAATCCGGATCAAGCTAAAGTATTTCCCTCCTTGGATAACCTGGGGGGGGGGGGAAACGGAAGAAAGGAGGCGAAACAACAAGGGTCAGACAAAAAGTCTGGCAAGTCCAGTGACTTTCAGCATATGAACAGATAATAATAATATGATATGAACATAAAACTGGATGTGAGATAACTATAACAGGTGTAGCAGATATAACAGAAAAACAGAATGATATAAACTATTGTTTTACACTTCTCTGCACTAATACTAGTGTAGCAGAATTAGGTGTCACCCTAATGTCTAAATTGAAGCAGGAACGGGTACAGAATACTTTAACAGAAACAGAATGCTAATAATGGGCCTTTACTACCCGATCAGAAAAAGACAGAAGAAGAAACAGATTTATCCCTATGGAGACAGAATGTGGAATTAGGTGTACACTAGTAATGGGCCTTTACCACCCGAACAGACGGTACCACACAGAAACAGACAGGTGTTACCACCCAATAGAAACAGACGGTACCAACAGAAACAGACAGAACTAAGCGTACCCTAAAACCCTACCCCAAGCGATCGTCTCCCTAATACATAAATATCCTGTGTCGGCCCCACAGTAGGGTGTATCACTCCCTAAAGTGACAACCAATTGGCACAGACCTATTTACAGATGTCACGGCGTCTTACATCCTTAGAGGCAGACCGGGATCCATGCACGCACATGACCCGGTTGGAATGCACCATCAACATCCCTCGCCATTATCAGAATGAACCACTTATAATTAGTTCAGTAAGCGTGCCCGGACCCTACCTACTGTTGGGTCAAAGTTTTGATACCAGAAAGGGTTACTGACTAATATGGGTCCCAAACAACAGATGACACAAGTAATTCCCCTCCTAACCTTGTGTCCCCAGACTAACAGATTTTAGATTAACTTGTTTACAAGTTCAGACATACAGAATTCAGGTTTACTAATTCACAAATTAAGTTAACAAGTTTTCAGACTAACAGGTCAGATGTACAGATTTTTCAGATTTGTCTAACTTTGTATTGGGCCTACAGATTCATGGACGGGTTTTACTACATCTATTAATCCCTTTGGTTTAACCCTATTTTCCCCAATACGTTTTAGACGTCATTCTTATCTTAGATTTTGCATTAATTAATTATTAATGCACAGACCTCTCACATTAGGTCGGTAGCTTGTGGCCGCTGGATATGCCGGGCGGTTCCGGGCAGACTTCTGCCACAAGCCAGACCTAACCTCGTGTCTTACGCACGTTACGACTAACTTCTCACATTAGAACCTATTGTTTGCGGCCACTGGATGTGCCGGGCGGTTCCGGGCAGATTTACGCCGCAAACTCATTCTAACCTCGAGTTAGCCATGTTTATCTTTGCGGCCAATTAATTAATAATTTACCGTTTATGCGCGTGCCCAATATATATATGCCAATTCAGATTATATCAATCACAGGATGATTATATCAACATAGCAGATAACAGATTTTATATGACATAACGGATTTAACAGATTTAGCAACTTAGCAGATTTTGGCATATAACAGTTTAGGCATTTCAACCGACAAATCTAACAGATTAGGCATTTCAATCTAATTAGCAGTCTAGGCAATATAACAAAACTAGCAGTTTAGGCAACTTGGCAAATTAGCAGATTTAGCAAATTTAATATTTCTAAAGGTTCTATTTACATGCCTTGCCTAAACATAAATTAGGCCTAAGTTCATATGCCTAAAAAAATGTCATGATTCACAATATGATCATATACTTCCATGTTTGCATACATTTACCTAGCGCAGAATATGGACATAATTTACCCTATAACATATGTTCCAATTTTTGTTAAACTAGCATTTTACAGCAGATTCACATATAAATTATACCAAATATAACCATTAATTCCAATGCATGCCATATATCCAAAAATCCCTATTTAGGTGTAATCACAATAATAGATATCCTAATTAATGCAAATCTTTTACACCTAAGCTTCCATATCTTCTTCTTTTTAAGTCATGAATCATTATGCAAACTATACCCAACAATCTAAATCTTTAAATCATATCTTCTAAAAATCAAATCTTGACTTTTATATGCATTTTGTCCAAAGTCTCAAATCATATGTAATCTTACAGTGGTTCCTCTTCTTCTTTTATCACAGAATATGCATAGGTCTAAAACTAGTTTATAACATATGCTCATCTTTCTAATTAGTTACAGATCTAAATTACAACATAACTATGCATACAACATGCATAAATTATATGTTCATAGTCAAATTTATGCATCCAATCCCAAGTCACATGTCCAATATATTTTATGCCTCAGACCTAAAGTCATACATTCAATTTAGTCTTGTCAAATTTCGCATCATTAATCCCAAAATTTGCGTTCATACGTTCATCTCTTATGAGATTAGGCACAGGCTCGTGGTAGCCTGGCTATAGAAACAGAAAAGAAGAAAGGAATATAGAACAGTCACAGAAAACAGATCTAACAGAAGAGAATACAACCTCAAACTCAGATTTAAATGCATATCAAAATTATAATTAACGTTTATAGCGGAGAATAACTGTACTTGCCTTGATTGGATTAAAGAAAGAACTTTAACTTGTTGTAGAATCTTTGCAGAAACTTTAATCTCTAGTTTGAATTTGAGTTGCTTAGGCTGATGTTGATTATCTTCTAGTTTTAATTCCAGCAGAGCAGAGATGCCATTTTTATTTTTAATTAGAAGAAGAGAGCAATGGAGGCTAGAGAATTGTGTAAGAAACCTAGGTAGAGTCTAGGGTCATTTTATAGAGTTTATGAACTGATTAGGACCATCGATGTTGCTTGGATTGATCGTAGCCATTCATTCACAAGAGGGACCAATTAGAGCCTGCCACCTAGCCCTAATGACAAAGCAGACCACAGAAAATCGACCAACATAGAATAGGCCAGCCAGGGTGGACTGGGTTCGACCTGGGTCTGGACCAGGTCGACAGCCCTGTCGACAGCCCTGTCGACAGCCCTGTCGACAGCCTTGTCGACCTGGTTAGACCAGGTCGACAGCCCAGTCGACCTGGGTGTCTTAGGCGGGAGTTTTCCCGCCTTGGCCAATTGGGCCCGGTTTTAATTTTTAAACTGTTTTATTCTGTTCGAATTTTAAACTTAATTCAGAAACTTCCGAAGGCCATATCTTCTTCATACGGACTCCGTTTTTCGAAAACTCGGACTCTATTTCGCGTATTTTTCAGAGACGAACGCAATGGCGTATCCCGTTTCCCTTAGTTCTTTGATTTCAAATTAATTATACTTTAATTTGTTAATTCCACAGTTGTAGAATACACGGGGTGTTACAAACAGAGTTATTCAGGATAAGTTGCCATCTCGTACGACTGCTAGCGTAATTCGCAGGGTTGTAAATAGCCTACGGCGGTCGGATGTTTCCTGAGGGAGTCAGGCATAACCATTGTGATCGCTGCGATCTAGAGTCAAGCGAATGAAGTTAAATCGAATATTAGTTATTCGATAGGAGTTAAGTTCTTGAGTTAGATTATCGAGATAAGTTAATCGAGTTAAGTTCTTGAGTTAGATTATCGAGATAAGTGAGTCGAGTTAAGTTCGTCGAGTTAAATTAATCGATGTTAGTTTCATCAAAAGGAGTTAATCGATGTTAGTTTCATCGAAAGGAGTTAATCGATGTTAATTTCATCGAAAGGAGTATCGATGTTCGTTTCATCGAAGGGAGTTATCGATTAGTTAAATCGAAAAGGAGTTATCGATTAGTTAAATCGAAAGGAGTTATCAAATTTAGTTATTCAAAAAGGAGTTATCGATTTGTTAAATCAAAAGGGAAGATTATCGAATATCGTTTATTCGAGAGGAGATTTTCGAATGTAGTTTATTCGAAGGAGTTATCGATTATTAGTTAATCGAAGTGAGTTATAGAATATTAGTTAAATCGAAGGAGTTATCGAATATAGTTTATTCGATGGAGTTAATCGATTAGAGTTAAATCAAATGAGTAGATCGAATATAGTTTTTTCGAATAGAGAAAAGGAGTTAATCGAATATAGTTATTCGAATAGAGTAAATGAGTTAATCAAATATAGTTTATTCGAATAGAGTTAGAGGAGTTATCGAATATAGTTTATTCGACAGGAGTTAAGTGAATTAGTTAAGTTAAACTAAGTGAATTAGTTAAGTGAATTGGTTAAGTTAACCAAAGTGAAATAGTCGAGTTAATCTAAGTGATTAGTCCAGTTAATCGAGAAAAGTAAATCAAGTTAGGTTAATCGAGTTGAATTTGTCAGTCGAGTTAATAAATGGAGTTTGTCAAACCATGTAGAACCAGTTAGAGTTAATTAATTAAGGTTGACCAGTTAGAGTTAATCAATCAGAGTTAATCAAATAGAGTTAAGTAAAATTAGAACTGACTAGAGATTAGTAAATTGATTGGTTTTCTAAGTGTCTATCTGATGTTGGTTTCGGCCTTCGGGATTTATACTTAGGGGATTGTTCTCATACTAGTTTACAGTCAGGGACTGATCGTTGGGGAAGAGTAGTGATTTGTAAATAAGCAAATGGAAACGTTTTCCAGTGTTAATAACATATATTTTCTAAACATAGAAAATAAGGCAATGTGAATATATATAGATATATGTTGATGATTGATCGATATAATTTCCATTTAGGAATGATATCGTTGTTTGCACACTTGTTTTTCTTTGATGGTTAAATCACAGACTATCGAAATTTTGACTATTTTAAAGTTGTTAATATGGAGAGACCAGTTGGATTATTATCCAAAGAACCACTCTGTATTGTCATAAGCGTTGCGAATCATTTATACCAAAGATATTTGAAGATGGAGTAAAGTGCAAGGGCTGTTGTATAAGTCTTAGATAACAGTGACTAAGATGGATATACTGAATAGTGCCTTCGGTTTGTCCAGTCCCAGGACAACTTGTATGGACGAAGGTCTGACAGAGTATATCCAATAGATCGCGTAAGTTGATCTGTTCAAACGTATTCACGTTTGGTGGCGGAGGAATTCGTTTCTCTTAGCTGTATACCCGGGTTATTTTTGGATAAGTCAATTTGTGATTTGGCGGGTATGACGATGTGACATTTTAAGTGAATGAAGATGGATGTCTGACAGAGTATTTCCAGAAAGGTCACGTACATTGATTTCTTCAACTGTACCAAGAGAGGAAGCGGAGAAGGAAACTTCTTTTAGCTGACACGTAATTTACTGTTGTACACGTCAATTAGTGATTTCGATGGATTTGACAATGTAGCATTCGAAGTGAATCTGATGTAATGATAAAGCGTAGCTTCTAGCCTCATCACCCGGTTAATGACAGAAATCGGGCATGCAACATGGCTAAGTCGGTCGCACCGAAGTAGGGTGTATAATCACCTATCTAGAGAATATTCATTTGCCTCTTTAATCTATCAATGTTGTCCCATATATATACGGGAACGGTTGCTGATCCCAACCGTTGGTGATATACATTCGATACACTCAAGCGAAATGAGTGGTCGGTCATGTGTGGCCGGGTTACAAGATGTTCTTGTTGAACTCCAGTGTATCGTTCCTAGAGTACACTGATCGGAAGGTGGTTCCATACCTTGTCATAGTTGGAAATCCATTATCCAATACGTGCTTGCGATTTTGATTGTATACTATATATGTAGAACGTGAGATGAAAGCGTTTCTGCTAGTTGATATCTATTTGTACATAGACATTATTATAATATCAAAAGGTTTTTGATATAAAGATATTTTGGATTCTCAAAAGGGAAAAAACCCGTTTCGTTTTGCGGCGTGGTCTTATGAGATATCGTTTACTTGTTCATATACCTATTTAAACTGTTTTACTCACACCAGTCCCATGACTGACCCAGAGTTTACTTTGTTGTTTTCCCTAATCTCTTGGGTGTCCAATTTTTGTATGGGCAGTCAAGTAGTCAGGATTTTACAGATATACTTGGAGAGCTTGGAGCAAGAGGCTTCAAGATCATATAGCTATAGTTATTTCCGTTGTGTTGTAAGTGCTGTACTCTGATAAGTGTTATTGTATACATAACTGTTATACTTCAAAGTTATGTTATATATTATATGTTGTTCGTTCCGCAGTGAGATTCGTGTTACTCTGATGATGTAAGTTCTTTTCTTCTTCTATTCTAAGTTTCTATCTTATCTATCCTCACCCTCTAATTTCTTTCATTAATTACCGGGATTTTTCGATGTTTTGGTTATCGACATCGAGCTTATGTCGATAACCAAAGTCGCTCAAAATCCGGGTCATTACAAAAAACCAATCTATCAATCCATTTTCTAATTTGTGAAATGTGTTAATATTTTATGAAAATTATGATTTGTTGATCGATAGCTATTGGGATTTGAGATTATTTGATTTTGTCACTTAAGTTGAAATTATAATTATATTCCAAATCCATCACTGTTTTGTGTTTCAATTTTAAAAATTCTTTTGAAAATAATTGGAAACCATTTTTAAAACTCTCTCCATTTTTATAAATTCATCGTAAATCCATCATTCTACAATGTGATTATGCCACAAGTTCTTAGAATATTATGATTTTTGTTTGACTAATGGAGATTTATGATGACCGTTCTTCCTCTTAAAGTTGAATTATATTTTTTTGGTCATTTTTCATCTATATTTTAAGTTCTAAATCCTTTTGATGATAACAAAAGGGGGAGAATGGGTAAGATTTTTATTTATGAGTGAGTATTTTATAAATATTTTAATTTTGAAAATTCCATTTCCATTTAATTTTCATTTTTTTCACTCATGCACACTTATAGGGGGTTTCTGTTGTATGGGGAGCATTAAATAGGAGGAGTTCAGTTCTTCACTGTCAAACACATTTATTATATTCAAAATCTTAATATTTGCTTGTCATCATCAAAAGGGGGGGGGGTATTGTTGTATATAACGTTGTTGTATACACAATTATATGATTTTTGTTTGATGATAACAACCAAATATGTATTATTATAAATGTGCTTGTTGTTGTACTGTTATATTACATCACAGACATGAATATAATATTTACATTTAAATAAAATTCGACTGTACAAGAATTCAAATATTGAAACAGTATTTTATTTCAACAACTAAACAGTACAACTTTTATAACTCCTCTATTTGTATACTCTACTGACTATATTTCATTTCGTACACATAAAATTTTCATATACAAAACTTCTCTCTACAACTCTCTATCACTTAGTCCCTCTGCACAATTTCATTTATACATTCACTCATATACGGACTAAGTTACAATCATTTACTAACACTGCTTCATCTTCTGTCTTCACAGTTCATAGTCAGTCCAGTCATCATCTGCTTACCTGTCACATGAAACACACACACATTACACTACAATAGAAATAAATATGAATACATGCAAATATAAATTTATTTTTTAAATTTATTTGCCTTAGAATTTCGATGTGTTTCTCATCATTTTTCATGACTTGATTTGATTTTCATATCTATCCATCTATGTCTGTACAGCTTGTGATATTCACAGTGATACACTGTAAATACTAAAAGGCAGACAATATGTACATATACATATTACAGTGCAGGGAAAGGAAATTAATCTGATGGCTGTGGATACACATGTGTGTGTGTGTGTATACACACACACACACACACACGAGTACACAACCTCACTAATCTAAATATAATAGCGAGCATCTAAGGAACATCCACGTGGACTAACTCGACTCAGAGAACAAATTACATGCACATGAACTTAGCATATCACAAAGTGGTCGAGCACAGTTCAGTGGTGCAACTAAAATCAAGTGTCGGCATGCAACACAAATGGGTTCATGAATGTTAAATGAGTGCAACAACATATAGTTCAAAGTGGTGACCAAAATGGTTCAGTAACTTTTAAAATGAAGGCCATAAGCCATAGTTCAGCATAACAATAGAGTCAAGCATGAAGGCTCAAGTGAAGGTTCTTTAACAATGAATGGTGTTGCTGCATTCACACATCAAGGAATGATACAAGTCAACATGCAACTAATCACAATGGATCATGCAGCATAAATATGGTGAAACAATATACATGCCAAGCAATGTACAAGTATGGGAGAGCTCACGAATGATGATGCAGTAATCGAGGGTAGAGATTTTCAAGATGGTCGATATTGATCAAGCATGGTGGGTGGAACAGCATGGAGCAGCATATGGCCTAAACAAACTGGTCGTTGTACATATATGAGCAAGAATGTTTCCATAATTGTCAAAAATACATATTACATGTACATGAATGCAATATGGTGCAAACAAGTCATAGACTAGAGTTAAGGCAGTATATGACTGAGCTAACGTGGACTAGAGTGCAATTGCAAATGTAATACAAAGCACAAGTTAAAATGGTGGACAAAGATTTCAGCCTGGTATATACAGTGTGTATCAATGATGTATGTCACAAATCAAAGTTCAGGGTAACAACAAATGGAATTAACAAGCAGCATCAACTATTTTTTCAACGTTGTGGACAAGCACAGTAATGAAGGCAAGAGGTGCTCATGTTTCTAGCAAGTTCAAGATACTCAAGTGTTCATGCAATTGACACATGTCAGAGTGGCATTATGCAACTCATGGTAGCCATATGAATGCACAAAAAAGAGCATAGTAAAGTCAAGGGGGTGTATTAGTGTCAATAAAAACATGCACTATTATACAAAATATTTTTGAAATCGTTCCAAGAATATACAGTGTGGATGCGTGCAAATATATGGAGCTGACAAATTAGTTATTTTTGCAATGCATAAAATCAGGAAGACTGTTTTTAGTGCATTGGTATATGGAAATTCTTCCTCAAAATGATTCCAGAAAATCAAGTGATAATTTTTGGGCAATAAAATTTTGTCAAGATATGTTTCCAGTTTTACATACATGGCTTATGTTCAGCAAATCAATATAAGGAATGTTATATTTGGCAAGGCATTCAATTCTACTGGTTTCACGCATCAATTCAAGACATAATATATTTTCATGTTCACAATGTTTCAAAATAACATCCAAGTCCTTGCAAGCTTTCATTCAAGTATGTCAAAAGAGGAAACCGCAAAAATCCGATCAAATCATATTTCGAAATCAGAGTTGATTTAGGGATTTGAAACCTTATTTATACACCTATCATCACAGGCAGTTCAGCATCGAAAATAAACAAAAAAATCTATAGCAAAATCAGAGAAATCATTTTCAGATAAACTCATATATTTTCGATTGCCATATCCCAAATTGAAGCATCACACATCCACGAAATCTCGAGCATTAGAGAACTCAGTTTCATCAATCAAAGCATCACAATTTGGAGGAATTCAAAAACCCTAGGTGCCACCGCCATATTTTATTCCAGAAGAGGAAAGTGAATGGGACAAAGGAAATAAGGTTGAACACTTTACAATGGGGCCGACCTAGTTCAAATGTTTAAAGGGAGATTTTATTTCCTTTTTAAATCTAGGGTTTTGGTTTATTTTTTGTTGTATTTTTTACTTTATTCGTAAATCATCCAACCTAATTCTAGAGTCTGTAAAATTCTAAGGAATGCAATTAGGGTGTTAACTGGCAGTTTCTAGAGTCTGTAAAATCCAGGTGGTTTTCTAGTTTCGTCTGTAGAACTAGACAGTTTACTAGAGTCTGTAAAACTAGGGGAAATCTGACTTAGGGTATATAGGTCAGTCTAGGGTTTTGAGCGTAGGATTAGAATAAGAGCGAGGGGTTCGCGAGTTTACATGGTCGTGTAAGCGGGACCTGTTCTTTTACCTAGTAGAGAAACCTTAGGAATGTAGCAGTAGGCAAGATTTTACCGAAGCTGGGTATATCTTGTGCCAATTGCTTTCTGCGTTTTTATTTCTCCTACATTCTGTGTTCTGTGAATTTTTAATATCCAGTAAAAGCTATGATAAACCCTATTTACCCCTCTCTAGGGCTAATCTAGATCCAACATATATACGACCTCATTTCTCTAGTTTCCTCACACTGAAATCAATGGAGGCCTAAATGCTGTCCGTGCTTGGACTGAATCAAATCTTTTTCTTCTTCTGCAATCAAGTTTAGAGATTCAAGTGTAGATCTGTGATTCAACCTCTGCTTTTATCCTTTTATTTTTCTAGAACCGAACACTGCGAGTTTAAGTTACCTTTAGATTTAAATAATTAAAAGTAAAATATGATATAACTGTAATTTGGATCTATCCCTGTTACTGAATCGTACCCGATCTATTGTGACTTGTGAATCCATGATATTCTGAATTAACAATGACTTGGATCTTAACCTTTATCATGACAGATCTACTTTTGATTATAGATCTAATTCACTATTTAGATCATCTTGTGCCTATCATGTTGTGGTTAATTTGAATCTTTCATTAGTTGGATATCTAGATCCGTGTTTAGATCTAATCATGCCTATTATGACATCCCTGCTATGTTAGAACCATTTTTATTATCACAAGTTCACCAGATCTGTTCTTATATGTCCATTTTAACATTATGCCATTATATGTTTGTGTCAGTTTTGTTAGAATAATCATTTCTGTCATCTTCCCTTCACCCTTTCCCTTTTATTTTATATAGCCAGGTTACTTTCGATCCTAGGTATGCCGCTAAAAATATGCGAATGTGTTAGTTTGGGAACGAGGTGAAAAACATTGAAATTGGGCATAACTTGTAAAGGGGAAATTTAGCATAACTTGGATAACTTTTATGAATATGAATTTGGAGCATATAATTCATTATGAACATATTTTAGGAAAAGGGGCATGAAACTTATAGCGAAATAGGTAAAATTGGCTAATAATGGAATGCCTAGGGTTACAGTAATTAGAAACTGTAACTGCGCCTAGACACGAGATTACATTACACTTGTGGTGGAAGTCTGCCCGGAACTGCCCAACATATCCAGCGACCACAAGTGGTGAATCTAATGTGACGGGTCTAGGTGTACAAATACAAGACCTGTTGAGACATGAGGTTAAGCCCAACTTGTGGAAGAAGTATGCCCAGAACCAACCGGCATATCCAGCATCCACAAGTCGTGGGCTTAATGTGAGGGGTCCAACACATTAAAACCATAAATGGACATAGTAATGAATTGGAATACAT
Organism: Allium sativum; assembly: GCA_030737875.1. Taxonomy (NCBI): domain Eukaryota; kingdom Viridiplantae; phylum Streptophyta; class Magnoliopsida; order Asparagales; family Amaryllidaceae; genus Allium; species Allium sativum. The sequence goes on from CM060921.1 coordinate 559,717,982, forward strand.
AAACTAGTTGAATCCATAGGGATTGTATGAACATGAACCTGATTAGGGGTTAACTAAACTTGTTTGAAACAATGGGTGGGTTAAGTAAATCTGGGTAGGGTGGGTAATATTTATATATATAGGCCCACAAACTTAACCGGTTGTGGGTTATGTAATTAAAGACACTGTTAGGTAAGTATAACCTGTATAAATGATAGGGTTATTTAATTAAAGACACCAATAGTACACATAACTGGTGAAAATCCTAGTGGGGATACATGACAAGGAGGAGAGCATGTATCATCTTGTGTATGGGACCCATTTCAGTCACCAACCCATATAACGGTATCGAACAAGTTCTCTGCCCTAGGTCGTTGTAGGGACACGCTTACTGGGCTGATTGTAAGAGATCCAAACATGGAGGGTGTGGGCGGCGTAAACCGATGAGGGACATGTGCATGCATGGGCCGGGCTGAAGGGGATAAGACGACCGTAACACCAGTAAATATGGTTGTGCACATCAACGAAGGGTTGCCACTTTAGGAAGTGATACCTCCTACAGTGGGGCCAGTACATGTATCTATGGATTAGGTAGCTGATCGATTAGGGTAGTAGTTAGGGTACGTCTAGACTCTGGTAAAAAGTTTTGGAGCCTGTTAGGTTGGGCTGCCTGTGGATTGTATGGGTTTAAAACCTCTAACCATAAGTACGCCTAAATCTACCATCTTATAGTTGTTGGGATCATCTCATTCTAGTTATACTAGTATCGGCGCAGAGTAATCTTTAGAGAAGCACATACACTCTATCATGTTTACCTTGTCATACCTGACTTTTATGGTGTTATCTTTCTTATCCAATTTATGTGCCTATCATGATACTTTTACTTATTTACATGCTAAAATTAACTTGACTTGCTAGACTTTATGTTTGACCCTTTTTGTTTACTCTTCTTTCTTCCGTCCCCCACTCTCCCAGGTTCTTAGAGTGGGAACACTCAAGCTTGACCATGATTCTTCTATCATTTGCTGGAGGTGCTTAGATGTATGGCTCAAGCTCCTATCTTTGCTACTATGGCTATGTTTTTATTTTGGGATTTTGCTTCTTTTATTTTGTACTCTGATATTTAAGTACAAGACAAAAGTTTTTATGATGTACTGGTTTTTATGTAATTCAAACATATGATGTTTTGAACCATGATGCTTTATGATTAATAAAGTTCGTTTTTAATTCCGCTTTTATTTTATATATGTCTTGTGATGTTTCTGTTTCTATATACTTATAATGCTTCACAAAACTTAATGCATTCTTTTAATAAGTGACATTAACGGATGTGGGGTATCACACTTGGTATCAGAGTTGAAAGTTACCAGATTAGATAAAAAATTTGAAAATTATTTTCAAAAAGGTTTTAAAAGAAAGCATTTTCAAAAGAAAAGTCTATTTTGAAAAACATTCTCCAAAAGCCATATGTACTATCTTTCGATCCTTTGTCTGAATATCTTTCCATTTCTATTCAGCATGTCTAGGGAACCTAATACTCCAGAGGGCATTACGATACCAGGATGGTTCCGTAGGTATCTAAGGGTCACGACACCTGCCGGTGGTCAAGCCGACGTTCCTCCCCTAGCTGCACCCATCGTTCATCCTGCTCCTCCTCTACATGAAGATAATTTCTCTAAGATCTGCAAAGATTTCCATGCTATAGGAGGAAGGCCATTCCATATAATCGAGACATTCGTAGTGCCAAGGTTTTGGCTCAAGGAGACAGAAAACTTGTTTGGAATATTCGATGTGGATGATCGTAGGAAGATTCAGCAAGCCGCCTGGCTACTGAAAGACGAAGCTTCACTATGGTGGGAAGTAACCCAAGCGGGGCATCCGATGGAGACATAGGATGATTTTAGATAGTGGTTTGAAATGAAGTTTCTTTCTCAGGCAAAGAAAAGCATGCAAATGGAGAGTTTCTTGGTGCTCAAATAAGGCAACATGACTGTTAAAGAATATGTGAACAAATTCAACAAACTAGCAAGGTTTGGATTTTAATTGGTAGATACTCCGCATAAGAAAGATTTACGGTTTTCTAAAGGGCTGAATGAACCCCTTCATGGGTTAGCCATGTTCCATATTCCAGTAGGAGCTACTTTTGAAAAACTTGTTGATATGGCCTTGATGCATGAGGAAGACAAAGGAGAAAATAAGGAAGTTAAAGCTGAGGAAACAACACAAAACAAGAAGGTATGGCTCAAGAAAGGATAACAACAACAACAATAAAAGAAGGGAGGAAAAATTGACAAGGGTAAGGATAAGAGGAAGTGTCACAGTTGTGGACATGAGGGTCACCTGGTGAAGGACTGCAAAAGGAGGAAGAATTCTTGCTTCTATTGTGGAGAGGTTGGACACTTTGCGAAGGAGTGCCCGAAGAAGCAGGGACAAGATCAAAAGGTAGCAGCTTATGGATGGCAGGTGCATGCTCTCGCGACCAGTGCTCCAGATAGAGGTAGGAATTTTCCGTGGAAGGTTTGATTTCTCTTTCCAATCATCCTATTGAACACTTTTTTATTATGGCGCTTCACAATCATTTACGTCTAGTTCTGTGGTTGAATCTCTGCACTTAAATAGTACTATGGTAGTGGATCCCGTAGTTGTCTCAAGCCTCATTGGTGGTTTGGCTCATTTGTCTATGATTTGTTGGGGTTTGAGAATATGTGTGTTAGGCGTCGAATTTGAGTGCGATGCGTACGTGCTCTGTTTTATGGGCTACGGTTTGATTCTTGGGATGAATTGACTTACCATGTATGGTGCCATTCTAAATTGTGAGAAGAGGATCGTTAGACTTTTGACTTGCTATGGGAGGACCCTCGAGATTTTTTGTGACCCATAAGGGTCTCTTGTGCTTAGTTTCCTAGCGTGTTTTGATGCATCTATCGATTATCTGCAATCTGTTCCAGTAGTATGTGATTATTCTGATGTTTTTGATGAGGTACGGGGTTTACCTCCAAGGCGCGAGATCAATTTTCGTATATATTTGGTGGTTAATGCAAAGTCAGTTGCATTACCTGTGCGCCATATGTCTCCAAGGGAAAGGAGGGAGCTTAGCAAGCAAGTAGGTGACTACTTGAGAAAGGGTTTATTAGGCGAAGCATATCAGAATGGGGTGCTCGGGTAGTATACGCGACTAAGGCGGACGGTTCGCTTCGCTTTTGTGTGGATTATAGAGAGTTGAACAAACTCACAAAGAAGAACAGGCACCTACTTCCAAGGATAGACGACTTGTTTGACCAGCTTGTTGGTGCCTTAGTATTTTCTCAGTTAGACTTGGCCACGAGGTTTCATCAGTTGAGGGTGTCTGAGGAGAGTATAGACAAGACTGATTCTAGGACTCCAAATGGTTTCTTTTAATGGCTAGTTATGCCTTTTGGGTTGACGAATGCACCCGCCGATTTTGTCGATTTGATGAGTAGGATTTTTTGGGAGTTTCTAAATAAATTCGTCATGGTCTTTGCTGATGATATCTTGATTTTCTCAAAGAGCGAAGAAGAGCATGCCCAACATTTGAGAGAAGTATTGAAAACTCTCCGGGCACATCAGCTTAGGACAAAGTTCTCCTAATGCCATTTTTGGGGAAAAGAGGTGAGATTCCTAGGGCATGTGGTTTCCAAAGATGGGATAGCACTAGATCCTGCAAAGGTAGTTGCAGTTCAATATTGGCCAATTCCAAAGAATGCGACTGAGGTGAGAAGCTTTCTTGGATTGGCAGGCTATTGTTGGAAGTTCATTAAGGACTTTGCAAAGATATTAGCCCCACTCACCAGGCTAACGAAGACGAATTTGGCATTTTCATAGGATATAGATTGTGATGTTGCTTTCCAATGATTGAAAAGGGCTCTGACAATAGCCCCAGTCTTGACCTTGCCCGACAGGAATAAAGTGTTTACAGTTTACACTAACGCATGTGGTACAGGGCTTGGTGCAGTTCTAATGCAAGAGGGAAAGGTAGCATGTTATGGGGGTAGATAACTAAGAGTTCATGAGAAAAAGTACCCTACCCATGATTTAGAGCTAGCTTCCATAGTATTCGCGCTTAAGATATGGCGTCATTATTTGCTTGGAGAGAAGTTCGAGTTGTACACTGATCATAAATCTCCCAAGTATTTATTCTCGTAGAAGGATCTTAATTTAAGGCAACATAGGTTGATGTATCTCCTAGCTTCTTATGATTTCGAGATTGCTTATACCCCTTGCAAGGGTAATGTGGTTGAAGATGCACTAAGTAGGCATAGGATGGCCTTAAATCCTCTATTTGTGGAAAGGAAATGCTTGGAGTTTATATCGACTTTTGATTTTAGACCTGCACCGAGCTTTTGCCTGATTCGTTTGCATCGCTAGAGATACGACCTACTATTATGGATCAGAAAGGCGCTTCACAGCGAAGTGATCCACAGATTTCAGACATCTTGGATAGGCTCGGCAAAGGGGAGACACTTTTAGTCACCTCAATAGATATTCCATAGACGATAAATGGTGGTTGCGATGAGATGGAAGGATTTGTGTTCCCCAAAATGGAAGTTTGTTAAAGACTGTCCTAGAAGAAGCCCATCATTCTAAGATGACTATTCATCCAGGCGATGATAAGATGTATAGGGACATGAAGAGGGTTTTCTTTTGGGATGAGATGAAGAAAGATGTGGCAGAGTTTTTTTTTTAATGTTTAGTTTGTCAGCAAGTCAAAGCTGAGCAAAAAAGCTTGGTGGTCTACTTCATTCTATGGAGGTTCCACATTGGAAGTAGGAGTGCATCTCTATGGATTTCATGGATGGTTTGCCTAGATCGAAGAAAGGCAGTACCAGTATTTGTGTCGTAGTTGATATACTTACTAAGAGCGCTCATTTTATTCTAGTTAAGAGCAAGAGGATGCCAGCATGGTTGGAAGCAGTTTATGTTCGAGAGATAGTTCGTCTTCATGGAGTAACTAACAACATTTTAAGTGATTGTGACCCCATTTTCACTAGTGAATTTTGGAGGAGTTTGCAAAAAGCATTAGGTACACAGTTGTGTTTGAGCACCGCTTATCACCTACAGACTAATGGACAGACGGAAAGGGTGAATAGAATTCTTGAGGATCTTTTGAGGCTGTGTATCCTAGACTTCGAAGGGACTTGCAAAGAGCATATTCCTTTGGTAAAGTTTTCCTACAACAACAGTTATCAAGCTAGTATTAGCATGACACCCTTCAAAGCATTATACGGACGACCCTGTAGGTCACCAACTTGTTGTTGGGGAACTATAGAAAGGCTATTACTTAGACCAGATATGGTCAGAGAAACGTCCGAGGAGATTAATATTATTAGACGACGAATGAAGACCGCTAAAGATAGGCGGAAATCCTACGCAGACACGAGAAGGACTGACATTGAATTTGAAGTAGGAGACATGGTTTTCATTAAAGCGTCACCTTTAATGAATGTGGATCGCTTCGGATCTGTAGGGAAATTGGTGCCAAGGTTTGTAGGGCTATTTCCCATAACAGAAAGGATTGGCCAAATGGCCTATAGAGTAAAGCTACTAGAGAGACTATCTAACGTTCATGTTGTTTTCCACGTTTCTTATTTGTGGAAGTGCTTGCATGATACCGCAGAAGTAATGGAGCTAAGTATATTAGAAGAAGTAGAAGTGGAACGTGAGGCGATAGTCAGACGAGTTCCTTCCCTTATTCTTAGAACAGAATTAAAGAAGCTACGCAATAGAGAAGTCAAATTGATGAAAGTTCAGTGGGAAGATAACCAAAAGGATGCGACTTGGGAGACCGAAGAAAAGACTCGTGCTTCGTACCCTTTTCTTTTTGAGGGTATGTTCTTAACTCCTTTTCCAAAGCTTTTATTTTTGCTTGTTTCTGTCATTTAAGTATGTCCTATCGATCAAATCTTCGACCTTTGGGTAGGAATCCCATGGATGTAAACATGTGTTTGTGACATGTTATGTTTGATGGATGCAAGTGTTTGCTAGTGGTTGCTCGTGGATGTATATACACACACATTTGGCACTAGATCGGCTTAATCATTCTCATACTACATATGGATGTGTGTGCATTTTTCTTCTTTTTAATGGATGGAAATTGGATGTATCAACATATGGATGCTTCATTTGGACAGATGATTGTGCACCCATATAGAACTTACATGTTATAATAAGATTATTGCATACATGTTGGATTCATGGCACTAACATACATTGCATTAAGGAAGTCGACTGAATCAGTAGACCGCCTGATCTTTGCATTAGTATTGGGACATATACACACACCTTTGCATACGTTCACAAAAGCATTATAAGTATTTAAGGACAATGGATGCCTGTGATTGATGGACGAATAGATGGGTGATGGATGGTAGGATATACATTCTTCTTGACTTAGAGATTTTGGGGACGAAATCCTTTAAGTAGGGGAGAATGTAACACCCCATAATTTTAACAACACTAAAGAAGACAAATTAAATAATAATTAATTTAATATTCAAAATTAAGTGAAACGGACTACGCCATTGCATCTGTCACGAAATTCTGGTCAAGATATACATTTTGGTTTGCGTAAAAGACACCGTATGAGGAAGTTATGAAAGTTTGAAGTTTGTATACACGCAAGAATATATATATATATATATATATATATATATATATATATATAGGATCCAGAAGTTCAAATTTGGTGTAGAAAATTCAAAACCGTGAAAAATAAGGTAAGCGGGGAAATCCCGCCTAGGGAAATCGACTCCCTAAGGAGGCGGTCGACCCTTGGGTCGACTCCTCAAGGGCGGTGTCGACCCATGAGTCGACCCCCCTAGGGCTGACGTGGCAGATCGGTTCTGGGTGCTGGTAGCTATATATACAGCCTCATTTCTTTAGTTTTCTCACATTGAAATCAATGGAGGCCTAAATGCTATTGGTGCCTGGACTGAATCAAATCTTTTTCTTCTTCTGCAATCAGGTTTAGAGATACATGTTTAGATCTGTGATTCAACCTGTGCTTTTCTCCTTTTATTTTTCTAGATCTGAACACTGTGAGTTTAAGTTACCTTTAGATTTAAATAATTAAAAGTAAAACATGATATGACTGTAATTTGGATCTATCTCTGTTACTAAATCATACCAGATCTATTGTAATATGTGAATCCATGATATTCTGAATCAACTATGACTTGGATCTTAAACTTCATCATGTTAGATCTACTTTTGATTACAGATCTAATTCACTATTTCGATAATCTTGTACCTATCATGTTGTGGTTAATTTGGATATGTCATTAGTTGGACATCTAAATCCTTGTTTAGATAAAATCATGCCTATTGTGACATCCCTACTATGTTAGAACCAATTTTATTATCACAAGTTCACCAGTTCTGTTCTTATATGTCAACTTAACATTATGCTATTATATGTTTATGTAAATTTTGTTAGAATAATCATTTTCATCATCTTCCCTTCACCCTTTCCCTTTTATTTTATATAGCCATGCTACTTTTGAGCCTAGGTATGCCACTAAAAATATGCGAATGCATTAGTTTGGGAATGAGGGGAAAAACATTGAAATTGGGCTTAACTTGTATAGGGTAAATTTAGCATAACTTGAATAACGTTTACGAATTTAGGGCATATAATTCATTATGAACATATTTAAGGAAAAGGGGCATGAAACCTATAGGGACATAGGTAAAATTGGCTAATAATGGAATGCCTAGGATTATAGTAATTAGAAACTGTAACTGCGCCTAGACACGAGGTTAGGTTATACTTGTGGTGGAAGTTTTCCCAGAACTGCCCGGCACATCCAGCGACCACAAGTGGTGAATATAATGTGAGGTGTCTAGGTGCACAAATATGAGACATGCTGAGACACAAGGTTAAGCCCGACTTGTGGAAGAAGTCTGCCTGGAACCAACCGACATATCCAGCATCCACAAGTGGTAGGCTTAATGTGAGGGGTCTAGCACACTATAACCATAAATGAACATGATATTGAATTGGAATACTTAACCTAGTTGAATCCATAGGGATTGTATGAACATGAACCTGATTAGGGGTTAAGTAAACTTGTTTGAAATAGTGGGTGGGTTAAGTAAATCTGGGTAGGGTAGGTAATATTTATATATATAGGCCCATAAACTTAACCGGTTGGGGGTTATGTAATTAAAGACACTGTTAGGTAAGCATAACCTGTAGAAATAATGGGGTTATGTAATTAAAGACACCAATAGGTATACATAACGGGTGGAAATCCTAGTGAGGATACAAGACAAGGGGGAGAGCTTGTATCATATTGTGTGGGACCCGTTTCAGTCAGTAACCCATATAACGGTATCGAATGAGTACTCCTCCCTAGGTCGGAGTAGGGACATGCTTACTGGGCTGATTGTAAGAGATCCAAACATGGAGGACGTGTGGGCGGAGCAAACCGATAGGGGACTTGTGCGTGCATGGGCCGTGCAGAGGCGGATAAAAGGACCGTGACACCAGTAGATATGGTTGTGCACATTAATGAAGGGTTGCCACTTTAGGAAGTGATACCTCTTATTGTGGGGCCGACACAGGGTATCTACGGAGTAAGGAGCCGATCGATTAGGGTAGTAGTTAGGGTACATCTAGACTCTGGTGAAAAGTTTAGGAGCCTGTTAGGTTGGGTTGCCTGTGGATTGTATGGGGTTAAAACTTCTCACCAGAAGCACGCCTAAGTCTACCATCTTATAGTTATTGGGATCATCTCATTCTGGTTATACTAGTACCAGTGCAGAGTAATCTTTAGAGAAGAGTATACACTCTACCATGTTTACCTTGTCATACCTGCCGTTTATGGTGTTATCTTTCTAATCCACTTTATATGCCTGTCATGATACTTTTACTTATTTACTTGCTAAAAGTAACTGGACTCGCCAGACTTCTTTCTTCCATTTCCCCATAGGTTCTCAGGTTGGAAACACTAAAGCTTGACCAAGATTCTACTATCATTTGCTGGGACTGCTTAGATGTATGGCTCAAGCTTGTATCTTTGTTACTATGACTATGTTTTTATTTGGGGATTTTGATTCTTTTATTTTTTACTCTAATATTTAAGTACAAGACAGAAGTATTATGATGTACTCTGCTTTTTGTGTAATTTGGACATATTTTGTTTTGAACCATGATGCTTTATGATTAATAAGTTTATTTTTAATTCCATTGCTATTTTATATCTGTCTTCTGATGTTTTTGTTTCTGTTTACCTATAACGCTTCACGAAAATTAATGCATTCTCTTAATGAGTGACATTAATGGATGTGGGGTGTCACAGCTAAATACAAACAAGACCGTAAGGCGAGTGCAAAGTAATCTTTAAGATCCAACATCTTTAATATATTTAAGTGATGGATTGACACTGATCCATCCCTATGGATCAACACTACTCAATAAAACTTCATCTAAATGCTATAAATCCTCTCTACTTCAAAGAGGTGTGTAACACCCCACCTCCGCCAATGCCACTCTTACAAGCGCACTAGCATTGGAGGGGCGTTAAACGAGGTAAACATGCATGCAGATATCACAAGACAGAACATATAAGTAAAACAGAGTAAATAAAGCAGCGGATAAAACTACTATTTCAAAACCATAGTCAAGTTACATCAAAGTACTGTCATTATTTTCCAACTACTACAAGTCTAGAAAACATAAACTGAAAACTGGAAACAACATAAGGTAACTATCCCCAAAGTAGAATAAAGCCATAGCATGCTCAAGTCCAAACCGTACATGAGCTATCCACAAAAGCAGCTAAAGATCCAGCTAGGTGCTAGTGTTCCCACCCTGAGAACCGGGGGGGGGGGGGGAACGGAAGAAAAGAGGCGAAAGAAAACGGGTCAGTCAAAAAGACTGGTAAGTCCTACCTACTATTAATATAAAAAATAATAAAGTTAATTGGACATGTAAAGCAGAGATGAAACATAGGGTGATAACTGGCATGGTGAAAAGTTAATAAGATAGATCAAGTGTGGCATCGCATATACAAGGTTAAGTTGCACCAGGTGTGTACTAGTATTCCAAACAATGTCAAGTATAAACAAGAAATGATCCCTTGGCCCAAAGCTGGCCCAATATCATGAGGTGACCTAAATCAAGGTCCAACTACTCGGTCTAGTCGATCGGCTCCCTATAAGCCTAACTCGTCGTGTATCGGTGTCATACGGCTTAATCGTGGAATGTAGTTAACTGTGCAAGGTCCACCCCAGGGTGTATCCAGCCCTAAGGTGTAAACCACAGACACAATTCAAGCACGCACAGTCTAAACCTACTGGTGCCCATGTTCAACTCCGGACTTAATGTGCATGACCATGGTCCGCCTGAACAACCGGTGCACCCTTCAGCCGTCTCTTTTGGTCTCTTACAATCAGTCCAGTAATCGTGCCCCACCCTAGCCTAGTCCAGGGTACCCATGATACTCCCAAGTGGGTTACTGCTGAAAAGGACCACGTAACTAGGATTTCAAGCGGGTTAAGTGTGGTTAACCCTATCCTAACCATGTATTGAGTTGGTCAAGTGTATTCAAGCAGTTCATGACTTAACCCTATCAATACATCGGGTTTAATTGGTTAAGTATTCAAGTAGTCCATGTCTTAACCCTACCAATCCATCGTGTTTAATTGGTTAAGTATATTCAAGTAGTCCATGACTTAACCCTACCAATCCATCGTGTTTAATTGGTTAAGTATTCAAGTAGTCCATAACTTAACCCTACCATGTGGCATTAATTAACTTAATGCACCCCAACCTCTCACATTAGACTTTGTTGTGGTTACTAGTTAAGCCGGGCGGGTCCGGGTAGCTTTACACCACAACCTAGTCTAACCTCGAGTTTTAAGTGCGATATGACCAACTACTCACATTGGGTCCTATTGTTTGTAGCCACTAGTTAAGCCGGTCGGTTCCGGGTAGATTTATGCTACAAACTCAACCCAACCTCGAGTTGGCCACTTTCATGTTTTCTACATGTCATGTCCACGTTCGTGTTTTCAAGCATAAACACATGTCAAACTTTCATGTCATATTTTCAAGTCATGTTTTCATGTTATTTAAGTTTGCCCAACTACCCATAACGTATTCCCATCGCACGTAAATTCGCATCAACGCAAATAGATCAAAGAGGGAAAATAACAATATGACAAGGTGGGCATAAGGTGGCAAAGTCTATCACAAGTCAAACATGGTGATATTTGAGGAAAGGGTGTTCAACATACTAGCAAATGGCCTCAACATGTATGATAACATAAAAGGTGACTTGGCCTCAAACATATCAAATAGCATAAGGGTGATTTGGCCACAAGCATGCATAATAGCATAAGGGTGATTTGGCCACAAGCATGCATAATAGCATAAGGATGATTTGGCCACAAGCATGCATAATAGCATAAGGGTGATTTGGCCACAAGCATGCATAATAGCATATATGGTGATTTGGCCACAAGTTAAACATGGTGGCATATGAGGCAAATGTGTTCATAAACTTGCATATTACATTATAAGCCTCAAAACATGCATGATAACAACTTTAGCAAAATAGGTGAAACATGGTCATAAATGACATAGGATGATGGCTAGTGATTCGCATATAACATCATATGCAAGATAACATAAGGGTTATGGGAGTTTCTATGTTGCTTTATGCTACATTTCAAATCAAAGCTCATAGCTTTCTATGCACAAAGTCAAGGTGATAGCTTTACAAGCATGCATAGAATAAATCTATGCATAACATGATAGAATCAAAGCTCATAGCTTTCTATGCACAAAGTCAAGGTGATAGCTTTACAAACATGCATAGAATAAATCCATGCATAACATGATAGAATCAAAGCACAAATCATACTTAGGCCCAAACTCAAACTTGCAACATGTCATATTTAACTTCATAGTTAGAAGCTAAGAGTAGAATAGGGCTTACAATGCTATGAAGACTTATAAAATAAAATAAGATTGAGACGAGGCTACTAGCAACTCTAAAAAACCCCAAATGAATACAAGCTCCAAGTTGTCTTGAGAAACAAGGAGCTCCCTTTGATTTGTATGAAGAAAGATCCTTGTTTTGATGAAGAAAGGTGGCTCTTTTACTAGCTTAGGACACTCAAACTTTCATGAAGAGGATGGAGGCCATGATATTAAGATGGAGGCCATGATCAAGAAACATTTTGGCATAATTTAGTTGTAGGAATGATTAATGAGGGTTTAGGCTAGGTCTTAGGGTCTTTTTATAAAAGATTAGATTAGTTTAGGCCATAGGATTAACCCTAGTTCAGATCTGAGCCATCAATTCACGTCACTAGCCTCCAAACATGTCTTGAGAAACAAGTCAGATGCACCCAGGCCAAACTGGCCGACCACCCAAGTCGATAGGGGTATCAACTGGGCAGTCGACACGGCCTAGGGTGTGTCGACTCCCAAGTCGACTCCCCCGTCGACTTGGGGGGTGGCGGGAACTTTTCCCGCCTATCCTGTTCAGCTGAATTTGAATTCTGAATTCAAATTTGAACTTGAAATTTTTCTAAAAACTTTGACGGGCCATAACTTGATCATACGGACTCCGATTTTCGAAAACTCGGACTCTATTTCGTGTATTTTTCCGAGACGAACGCAATGGCACAGCCCGTTTTCCTTGATTCAGATTTTATCATTTAATTCTGCCTTGATTTATGTTATAACATGTTATTTAAAAATACGGGTTATTACAAGGTGATAGCAACCTATTCCAAGTTTCAGAACCCCGATCGTATGCAAATGGCCATCAAGAAACTTAAGAACCTAAAATTGGGAACTACATTCTACTACCGGTCTTAATTATGGACCCAAAATTAAGTTTTTTAAAAAATAATAAAGTTAGGAAACATGAGGCAACTTATAAATCGCACCAATCAAGTTGGAAACCAAGCTTCTAAACTATAGGAGAGATCCATAATTCAGTCGTATGTATATGTACTGATCCATGCCTATGATTGTTACCTATCCATGATATACGATAGTGTGGTCATGACCTTTCGACCACATCTAATGTTGAATGTGGATTATGCCATTACAATCATAGTGGACAAATTTATAGTGGCCTTCAACTATAAATCGAGGAGTAGGAATGGATCTTTTCATTGTTACTAATTTACCTTCATGCCATTGTAATCCCAATGATCCACATCGATCTATAAGAACAGAGTTTGTAAGCAATATAATCAACAACAAAGTAGAGTGGACATAGGAATCAACTATTAATTATACATGTTCCATTACTACCCCATTTCCATTTACTTTTCTTCATTTTGCTTCTCTACTTTGATTCCTTGGTTGTTGGTGCCACATTTTGATATAAACATCGAGTAATTCACATCATCTCCTTTATTCAACAATTTTATCTAAATATAATTATTCAAAATCAAATTGTTACATTACCGAAGCAAAATTTGTACTATGGTATAAATAACAAGGACCTAAACGCTTAGTTCTGATTGATTTATGCAAACTAGTACAAATACATGGATAAATGTGCATTTAAAAAAAAAATTCACTTTAAAACACATGATAATCAGCAGTATTAAGGGACAATGTTTGCATCAACTTGTTCTGACATCTATGTAATTTTCTATATTGTTTGTAACATCACGTCTAGATGAAGTAAGCAATGCAAAATGCAATGCCTATGGCATTACATTACCTGCATGGAGTTGAGATAGTATTCTAGGGAATGGACCTTTCTCCTACAGTATAATCTAAAACAATAGAGTAGCAGATGGTCTGCCTTGAAAACGAATTGTAGGCTATTGCCTATCTACCAATCGCCTGTACTTACTGTAATATGATATGTTATAATAATAAGTGTTACGAATCACTATAAAAACCGGTTAACTTTGCCAAAAAATAATTGATTTAATTCCTATTACAGTTTAAAGATGTTTAAAAATATTAATTAATTTCCTTAAAAGTTATAAATGGTAACCTAGAATAATAGTTCAACCTAAGAACAACTTATGATCAGTTAAGTTGGTAGTTTATTTATTGTAATGCAACTTGAATATTTATCATTTCTATTTGTTGTCAATGTAAATTTAACTCCTCCATTTGAGATATGTTACTTTTAGTCGGTCCATTATATAATTTGACAAAATTGATGATGCTTAAAAATTTTAATAATTAAAACATATTTTTGAACCATTGGGTAAATAAGTTTGTATTTTATATGTATTTAGTATCATAAAATTATATAAATAAAACATTTGATAGAAAAAAAAGTTTATCGGATCTTATGTCGATCTAAAGTAATTTGGGAATATTTTCAAATGATCACTAAAAATAAACAATTTTAGGGTGTTAATCTTGAGTTTTTTATTTGTAGTCACTCGTCGATGTTCGGACTAAAATAGATTTGTTCAAAGGTCAATAAACGAGATCACATTAGAAACATCAATATAATTTAAAATGTTTATCTAATCTATATGGTTCAATTCACAAAAAAATAGTTGAGAAAAATATTAAGCTCGAAACACCTCTCTTGACTCTCCGATTTCCATCATAGATCTCAAATGTAAATAACATAGCTTTTTCTTTGTTTCTCTCTCGCTCTGTGTGTGTGTGTGTCTATATATATATATATATATATATATATATATATATATATATATATATATCTATACACACAAAGACATATGCATGTGTGTGTATATATATATATGTACACACACATATATATACACATCTATGGCATAAGCAGTATATGCGATAGGTGTAAAGACGAATGCAACATCACTGAAGGTGGATTAGTATCCCTTATTTTTGGTAAATCTTTATTTAGAAAATATAATTGATAGACTAAATAGAATAATATACGAAGAAAATGAGATGAGATTGGATAAGTAATATGATAAGGCCTTAATTGATTAATCAATTGAATTAGCATAAAAGTAAATATATGAGAAAGGAAAATTACTTACATGTTATAACCCTTCCTCTCCCATTCATTCTCTCATTTCACAAACAAATATCTGAAAAATAAAACATAAGGAGTCGGCCATTCTCTCAAGGAAGGAGAAGAAAAACTAAGGGAAACTCAAGAGAAAAAGCGAAGGGAATATTAAGCAACTTCAAATCTCAACTAATTTAACCAATTTAAGGTAATACACTCATCCACCGATGTTTGCTTTCTTTCAATTTGTTTATGGTTAATGCCCAAATCATTTATGTTGTTTTGGACTATTTATTATTATGGAGATAGAATAACAATCTATTTAAATTCATTTTGAATAGTATGATTAAGCTGTTAGGTAAAAGCTTTAGATTTGGATAGAAACCAATGATTAATGTTTCCAAATGCTTTGAAATTTTAATATGACATGCTTAATAAGTTTTTGAGGAAGGGTTTTATTTTTCATAATTTTCTAAATAATTACAATACTCGTTGAATTTCCAAAGGAGGAAGTATGCATAATTTTAGGTTTTAAATCAATAAAACTATCAAATACATTATTTCGACTTGAAATTTTATAAGAAGAAGAGAATAATATGTTCGAACTATTTTTTTGAATATTTCCTAATTAAAAATGAATTATTATAAATTATTTTTCATAAAAAAATTTAGATGAAACGACCCGAACTTCCCCGGTCTCCGAAGAGAAGAGAAAGCGTGGATAGTTCGAGAACAAGCCACAACAAAACGCATATAAAAGAACATTTCATTGTATATTACAACAATGCATCAGATTACACGAATATACAGAGTTTGAATAAATAAATATTACACAGAAAATATCAGAGATTACAATACATTGTATAGCAGCGGAAAATAATACAGTACACAACTGAAGGAGATATACGGATACAAAGCTTTCCGGATATCGTTTCAGCTGTAAACCAGGATCCTGTGAATATAAATCTGCAAAACCCAAAACTACTAGCTGCCCGTGTCAAATTAGGGGCACCCAGAGTTTAGGTTAAAACAATAAACTCCAGGTCAGTCATGTGACTGGTGTGAGAACTAAAACAGTTATTAATCTTTATTTTAAAGTTAGGTAAATCAAGGGACCACGCCGTATAACACGGAACGGGTTTCCTCCCAAGAATACCAGTGCATAAAACAACAGCGCAATGCTAAATAAAGAAAAATGAAGCTGTTATAAGACCCAGGTCCTATCACACAATGCAACGCAAGCCGGGGGATAGGGTTTTCCCTTATAACAGCCAAAGAATGCTTGATACGTTTAAAACAGATTATTTGATACCATTATAAGTGCATAGTGTATAAAACAACTTCAAATCATAAGTAGCAATCATAGGCGGCATGGGTACCATATATCATGTCGCCATACTAGTTCTACAATTAAAACCGCAAAATGTCGTATTGGAAGTTGGGTTATCATTTATGGTATGAACCGAGGCTAGGGGCAAGATCCTCACCGATTCGAGACGCTCTAGTCCGCCCCTCAGGAACAGCCGCAACTGCCCCTTGGATCGTCAGGGTCGGTCCACCGATGTGGATTATTATGCCTGAACACTGCGTTTCCCCGCCCTTTGGGGCGTAAGCCTGGCCCGTCAGCCGACCAGAAGCATCGGCCGAAACCGATATCACAAGGCGCCTCGCTTTTCAGCAAGTAATAACAAGCAACATCCACATGAGTCAAACTCGTCAGCCAGTTCAAGCACTGACGCCACTCTTAACTAGAAAGAAATGCATGTCCTCCCTGATGTCCGTCTCCCGTTTTTGGTTCATACCGGGTGTGATACTCGCGAATCAACGTTACACAAAGCTGTGCCACACAGGCTGTGCTTTGATCATCACCACAAGACTTTGCTTTTCAACAGAAGCCTCGATCAATTGCCACTTAGGCATGCCACACAGGCAATTCACTCCATGCGTTTGATATCCATCAATATATAACCTCTGAGCTCGTACGTCTCAGAAAAGGGCGTTAAGCAAGAGAATAAATTCTCCGCCGCCAAACAGATATATATTTAATAGAGATCAATCACACGGACTAAAATCCAATGTCAAACACACCGTCCATTTACAAGTCCGTTCTGGGTCTGAACGAAACCGGAGGCACCTAGTACCCCGCATATCCATCGATCTACAAGTACGTCTGGACGATCACCAACTGTTTCCATCTTCTTGGGTGTACAGCCCAATCAACATCATCAGTAATCACCCAAACGACGTGAAGACTTCTAGTCTTCGACCACCGTCTTCATCTTCGACTTATCGTCGTATCAGTTATTCATAATGGGATGAACCCGGTCTTTCCAAATAACTCGCGTATATTTTAAATAAGTGTTACACAAACACAACATACGCCTCATACCAATTCATCAGTCACTAACCGTAAATTAATCAAGAGAATAATTTCCCAAATATTAACCCCGATGGCCGAAACCAACATCAGATCAATACCCAGGAAATCACTCTGCTTAGCCAACCTACGGTTAGTTTCTAAATTTCACATTCTTAGGGAAAGGTTCCCATTAATTTTATCAAAGATAAATCATTAAAATTTATTCTTTAATCTATTTTTGAATATCAATTTAAACTAGTCGGGATTAGCGAACCTTACCGAAGTAATCATTGGTTTTAATTTCCCAATCCCAACCTATTCATCCCATGAAGTAAAACTGGTAATACTTCATATCTAACACCACTGTGTTATCGGTAAATTCAATTACCATTTCTCGTTCAAATCTAATTAAAGATTTAACTATCGCCTGGAGCAAAACTGGTGATACTCCATTCTCGATCATTTCAATCTAATTAAAGATTCATTAAAAATCCACTTGGTTTTAATCGCTAACTGGGTTAAAGAATCAGTGTCATTTAAAACACGGTTCACGATAAACCCAAAATCACATTCCATTAATTATCGGGTTAAAGAACGAGTGTTATTTAAAACACTGTTCACGATAAACCCAAAAATCAATATCAATTCAATTCCAATTAAATATTGTTTAATTGGTACACTTCATTAAATCTAAATAAAAAGATTTAATCTTTTCTCAGCTGGTTTCAAGAACAGTGTTAGTGAAGACACCATTCACGACAAACCCAAATCACATTTGATATTCAATACAAGGCTCTGAATAGAAAATATATCGGCTTATATTCAATATCAAATTCTACGATTAACAAATGTCGTATTGGAAATAACGATATAAATATATATATCTTTCAAATTTCCATAACAACATCTGTATAATCCCGAATTCCGACATCGAAATATTCCGAAGACAATTTCGATTCAAATCCACTCCAATGCAATCATTGGAAATTCTGGTTATTTTTAAAACCCTTTTCAAATTCAATTTATTTATTTAAAAATAAATAGAATTATAATTCTAGTTCAAAACTAGTTTATTTCGATAAAAATCTATTTTTATCATTTCAAATATGGGATTTTTCATCCCAGTTCTTTCTAAATCATTTCTTATGATTTTACACAAATTATTACAATTTTTAATAATTTTATCAAGGTCCGTACAGTCGATTTCCATCAACGGCCATCGAACTGCACTTACAGCGACCTTTTCCAAATTTGATTTGGACGTAATCCCAAATCCAACCATTAGATTTCAAATTTCAAATATCCATTAGAAAGCTCTTTTCGATACAAACCCAACGGTTCCGGTTTTAGGAGAATCGGACGGTCGGATCTCCCGTAATGTTCGTTTGAAATAAATGGTCGAAATTCACGAACTGCCGCGGCGCGGCGCGTTCTATTCAGGCCATTATATTATATATATAATGTATATAATATATATTTCGTCGATTACTATTTAAAGCGGATTTTATAAATCATTTTAATTTCGTTTTCAAAACAATTTCAACTTCCATTTCAATTTCAAATCAAAATTGAATTTTTTCTTATAAATTCGTTTTAAAATTCATTTCTATTCAATTCAAATTTCAATTCAATTTGAATTCATTTCAATTCGTTTTCAATTCAATTCGAATTCGTTTTCAATTCAATTTGAATTGGTTTTCTATTCGATTTAATTCAAATTGGTTTTCTATTCGATTTAATTCAAATTGGTTTTCTATTTGAATCAAATTCATTATATATTCAATTGAAATCAAATTCGTTATATATTCAATTCGAATTCGTTTCCTATTCAATTTAATTCAAATTTCATTTCAAAATATGCGATTTCGAAATCACTTTTCAACATTCATTTTAAAATGAGTAAAATCGATATAAATATCGTTCACGTCTAAATGGCGTCAATCTAAACAACACGGCTTCATATATTTCTATTTTCAAATGTTCTGATTCAAATATTTCTTTTTCAAATATTTCGTTCAACACATGACTAATCTCAACGGATGAGTACGGTCAACACATGAACCTTTATTTTATATTGATAAAGATGTAAATTTTATTATAAAAATATTTCGTTCAACACATGACTAATCTCAACGGATGAGTACAGTCAACACATGAACCTTTATATTTTAATATTCTTTATTTTCTAAATTGGAATGAGGCCCAATCAATCACCATATAATGTTAATTATATGGACTTTTCATACCTCACACATATATAATAGCATTGACAATAATCAACCATCAACCAAAGTGCACTACACTGTATAAGCATCAAATATAGATATCTAACGCTTATAACAACATGTCAATCAATCGATCGACATATTTAATCAACCAGGATGAGTGAACTTTAAATTTCATCCCAACACCCGTGTGGGGTTTCAAACAATCAAACACAGATTTTTAGTTGTGCAGTTGGGCGATGTGTAAAATTTATCGACCCAATCAATATCAGTCAAATCAGTGTATATAAACAAATCGGCCGATTTGTTTATAAATATTTATTTATTCACTTTCACGTTAAAAATTATATTTTTAACGATAAAACATTTTATTCGACCTATGAAAATATTCTATTCAGTTCATTTATTAAATAAAATGATTTCTTTATTTTTCTAACTTATTTTTAGAAAATTTCGGCGGCATAACGGCACGATACTAGAAACGGGACAAGGCCTAGCCTTGTCCCCGGTCTAGTGAAGGCCCACGCCATTCACACATCAATCAAATCCATTCAATTCACCAAACAATTCAATTCAAACCAAATAATCTAACCAACTACACAACCAAACAAACAAGTCCATGGTCTGTGGACGATTGTGTCGGGTGCTACTAAGCACCGCCTGCATCCTAGTATATATATAACTAGAAAAAGAAATTGAAGAGTGAGAAGTTCTCACCGATAGCTATCCTAACTCCACGGCCCTTCCAATGCAGGAAATCTTCACTGTTCTCGCCTTTTGTCACTTTCGTTGCCCGTATTCTCTACATATAAAATCACATTTTTACTTCGCTATTCAATATATAAATTCGAATTTTTACTATTCTATTCAATATATAAATATCGAATTTTTATCCTTTCTATATTATAAAAATTATATTCTTGTCATATTTAAAAATCAAATCTTTATGATATTAAAATCATATCTTTCTACGATAAGTATCATATTTTTATATAAGATGAAATCATACATTTCAAATCAAAGAAAACATATTTTTCATATCAAGGAAAACGTATTTCTCGAATCAAAGAAAATGAATTTTTCGAATCAAAGACAATTCCATTTTCCATTCAAAGAAAATCCTATATTTTTATTTCTTTTTATATTGTTCTATATATTATTATTTTTAACACCATTTTTCTATTCTTGCTATAAATATTTAAAAATAATGCTCCATCTATTTTCAAAAACAATTCTAATTTTATTTTCAAAATATCACTAATTTTGTTTGAAAACAATGATAATAACTATATTTTTGAAAACAAATGCGATGTATTTTTAAAACAACACTCTAGTCTATATTTTTCAAAAAAAAAATGCTCTTTATACTTTAAAAACAAAATTCTTTATAGTTTAAAAACAAAGTATATATTTTTCTAAATTTAATTACTGCCCAAAAAAAAAAATCAACCTAATAAATAAATAAATAATAAAAGAAGAAAAGGAGCTCACGGTTATGGTTCTGGACACCGAACTAGCATCGTGATCTAGGGCCGTGAATTGCTGCCACCACCGTCGTTGTGGGGCAGATCGGAGCCAGCCCCGCTGTCGGCCTTCTTGCCACGCCCCTTCACCAGAAATCGCCGACGGCGCGACGCTCTGCAGCGCCCCTAAAACACCACGAACCGACCACCCTTTGAAGCAAGAAATCAGCCTCCTCGTTGCTCAGATGACGATCACCTCCGTTGGATGAGCAGAGCTCGGAGAGAGGAAGAGGTTTGGTGCATAAAACGCTTTGATTTGGTGCGCGATGGAGGAGATCGAAGGGATTGAAAGTGGGAGGAGCTCGTAGTCGTCGGTTTTTAAATAACATCGGCTGGAGGCGTTGAAACATTTTGACCAAGGGGGTTATGTTGACTAGGGTTAGATTATAGGAGAATATATATATTTATTTAATTATTTTTATTTCCACTAATACCCTTGTATTGATATCAACCCCAAATTAAACCCAACGAGTGTCGCCCCTAGCTAATTACCCCCATTCTGAACACAATGGGATATACTGCGTAACCCAACTCGGCTGTTACGATCAGTTTTCGTTTAAATTAACATTTAAATCATTATATTGAATTTTAAACGTACATTTCAATTTACCAGGGCCACATACTAACACTAAAAATTCCCGAAAAATATTTTCTAGCTTCGTATTGACGATACGGTCCTAACAAAACTAATTTCGTCAAATTCTGAGACCGTTTGAAAAATGACCATTTTCCAGTCGATTAAAATCAACTGAAACTGGTCAAACGCGTTTTCCTTCGCCACACTCACATATTGAATTCAAAAATTACGAAATTTGAAACCTAGCAATAACTTGACATCCCGGATCCAACAAAAGTGGTTTCGTCGAAATCCGAGGTCGTTTGCAAAATGTCCATTTTTAAGGGCCTGAATTCCATAGCGACTATTCAGAATTTTCAACTGGACATATCTTTTGATTCCCGCTATGAAATCTTGATTTGTCGGATTCGTTGGAAAGATATTATCAAATAGATCCTATTATTTTTGGTTTCACTAAAATCCGGTTTGTTTTGCACCCGGTACATTCAATTGAAGTTTGAAATCGAATTATCGAACTACCACGCCATTTTCAATTCTATTTATAATTATATATAAATATTTATTTTCTAACGACGATCTATATAATATATACGTTCGAATTATATTCAAAATAAATTTCTCTTCGATAATTATTTAAAATAATTCATTTGAAATAATCAAAATTCGCTAAAATTGCCAAAATAAAAATTTTAAACTGGCCCAGATTTTCGGGTTGTTACAATCTCCCCCACTTAAAACTTTTCGTCCCCAAAAAGGAACGAAGTCAAAAGTGGTTTGATTAATCAACTCTATGTTCGATCCGGCTTCTCTTCTCCAACTTTTCAGTTTCTGAGAATTTTCAAATTTTTCAAAAATTTGGCTAACACCCGGAATTTTCGAAAAATTTCGCCATAACCTCCCCTGCACCGGGAGCCACGGGAAAATCCCGAAATTGCCATATAGGCCTTCTGATATCAAAAAGAAAAAGAAAAAGCCAAGCGGCTAGCCAATAGGCTCATAAAATTATCATCACCCAAACAAAACAGTAAATTATGTAGTAAACATGTACCTATTTGTCGGGCAAACAAATTTTATTCTCTGCTCTAGCCTCCTTGCTATGACCTGTTCAATGTAAGTACATGTATATGCAAGAAAATGCGACCATTTTTCAATATCATTCAATATTTGATTCAATTAGGCATAATGGATAAAATTTCAACTAATCGAAACAGTAATCAAACAATTAAACAAACAACACAAACATCAATCAATTTGTTGATTAGCTTTTGAAATTCATAACTTTGATATATAGCCAAAAATCAGATTTTTGATGCCAAATCACAACAATAAGCCCTATCTAATTTTGGTTCTCACACCAGTCTAATGGAAATATATAGATATCACACCTTCGACACTCGAATATAAATGTTGGTGATGATGCACCATCATCAGGATCATCCCCGGGTGACTAGAGTGTGATTCTACAACTATCCAGTATATTAAAACTTCGAATACACGTTTGCAAAGCGCATATGCAAAATCTATATATACTGGATTGTCCACATCAATATAAATAAATAATCAAATACGAATAATTGATTTAAATTTTCAAAACAAAAATTGTTTTCATTTTTAAAAATATACTCTCCACACTCGTTCTAGGATACTATTGATCCCATCTCTAACGAGTCATTCTCATTGGATATTGCTAATCCAATATCTGATGAATTCTTTCGTATGGTTCTAATGTGCCTTGTTCTCTAGCTTTGTAAACCAAAGCTCTGATACCACGATGAAACGACCCGAACTTCCCCGGTCTCCGAAGAGAAGAGAAAGCGCGGATAGTTCGAGAACAAGCCACAACAGAACGCATATAAAAGAACATTTCATTGTATATTACAACAATGCATCAGATTACACGAATATACAGAGTTTGAATAAATAAATATTACACAGAAAATATCAGAGATTACAATACATTGTATAGCAGCGGAAAATAATACAATACACAACTGAAGGAGATATACGGATACAAAGCTTTCCGGATATCGTTCCAGCTGTAAACCAGGATCCTGTGAATATAAATCTGCAAAACCCAAAACTACTAGCTGCCCGTGTCAAATTAGGAGTTTAGGTTAAAACAATAAACTCCAGGTCAGTCATGTGACTGGTGTGAGAACTAAAACAGTTATTAATCTTTATTTTAAAGTTAGGTAAATCAAGGGACCACGCCGTATAACACGGAACGGGTTTCCTCCCAAGAATACCAGTGCATAAAACAACAACGCAATGCTAAATAAAGAAAAATGAAGCTGTTATAAGACCCAGGTCCTATCACACAATGCAACGCAAGCCGGGGGATAAGGTTTTCCCTTATAACAGCCAAAGAATGCTTGATACGTTTAAAACAGATTATTTGATACTATTTGTAACGAACCGGGATTTTCGACTCCGAAAATCAACATCAAACTACCATGTTGACCATTCAGACATCGAACATTCCAGATCATTAATAGAAAGAAGTTAGAGGGTGAGAATAGATAAGATAGAAATATTAGAATAGAAGAAGAAGAAGAAACACCAAACAACACAGAGTCTCACATCGCAGCGGAACAAAATATAATACAGAAATAAATCTTTATTTAGAGCTTTAAAAATACTTACAGTATCAGAGTACATCACACACTGGGATAGTTATAATAGCCTGTTCCCATATACAACACACAGCGGAATAGTAGTAATATCATACGTCTGGATTCTTCCAGCTCGTCTCTTCATAGCGGTCGATAACCTGAACCTGTACAACCCGGCCTAACCCGAGCATTTACAAAACACCGGGTCAGTCTGGTGAACCAGAGTGAGATAAACTCGCACAGTATAAGGGTAAATCATCCAACTTGATTTTAAAGTTCAAAAACCTTTTCAAAAGAAAAGGATAATCGTAAGACCAAATCCACACATAAACACGGACGGTTTTTACCTTACGATAACCCAAAACAGTTTTGAAAACAATATCTTTTCTGATATTATAATAATGTCTAAATACAAGTAAATAGCAATCTAGTGGAACGCTTGCATCTCACGCTCCACCTATATAGTATACAATCAAAACCGCAGGCGCTTATTGGAGACTGGATTCCAACTTGACAAGGTATGGGTCCACCTTCCGATAGTGTATCTCTAGAGACGAATACACTGGGTTCAACAAGAACTTCTTGCAACCCGGCCCTCACATGACCGACCACTCATTTCGCTTGAGTGTATCGAATGTATATCACCGACGGTTGGGATCAGCAACCGTCTCCCGACAAGGGACAGCATCGAAACATAGATTAGAGAAGCAAATAGGATTTCCTCTAGATAGGTGATCATACACCCTAATGGGAGCGACCCACATAGCCATGCTGCCTGCCCGATTTTTGTCATTTCCTGGTTGATGAGGCTTGAGGCCAGAATTAACTCTTGAACATCTGGTCGTCATTCACTTTGAATGCCACATCGTCAGATCCGTCAGATATCACTAATTGACATCCACAAAAATACTCTAGCTGGAAGCTAGAGAACGGCAATTCTCCGCCAACAACTATCGTACGTTTGAAGAAATCAACGTACGTGATCCTTTGGAAATACTCTGTCAGACACTCGTCCATACAGGTCATCCAGGAACAGGATGAACCGAAGGCACTCTCCTACTGCATCCATATAGGAATCACCCCATGGATCAGTAGCGAGAAGTCCTTGCAACCCGTTGATTCCAACCACGACAGAATCACAGCTTATCTCTGCTTGCCAGGCAGAGAATATTAGTGGTTCTTCCGTTTATGAAAACCCACGGTCTTCACAGCACCATCTCGATCATCTTCTGATATCTTCACGTATTTGTTGATCAGAATGGTTTTCGAATATAAATTCGATCCCGGTCTTTCCATACCAACAATCGTATTGGACAGATTTGATAGTCGGTGTTTTAACTATCAAAATATACAGTGTTTCAATCATGACACTCCAATGAGTTCACTGGTTCAGTATTCAGCATCACTTGGCCTTTATCTAACTGATTTACTTTTTGTTAAATTGAAACTTCCAATTCTTTTAAATATTCAAAAATACGATATTTGAATAACACTAATTGATCAATTAACATTCGTCTTAACTCCATTCGATTGACTCTAGATCACAGCGATCACAATGGTTACGCCTGATTCCCTCAGGAAACATCCGACCGCCGTAGGCTATCTGCAGCCCTGCGAATTACGCTAGCAGTCGTATGAAATGGCAACTTAGCCGAATAATTATGTTTGGCTAATTCTATATTGAATAACTATATTCAATTTCCCATTTAAATCTTCTTTCACTTAATTCATATAATTGAGTACGTTTATTTCCTTTCACCATTCAATTGGCTTGCATCTCACATTCGGTAACTTTTTAAATGAATTCCCATTTAAAATATATATTCCTAAATTTATCATTAATCAAAATAATAACTTATTTCAAACATTAACTACTTTAGTAGTTAATCCCTTTTAAATCCTTACTTAAATTCAAACAATATTCATTTAACTATTTTAGTCAAAACACCTTAACTTGATACATAATTCTAATTTCAAACGGTCGATTTAATTAACTCAAAAACTTGATTATCTCCTTAACCGATTTCAACAATCCTCGCTTTAAATTAATTAAAAATATACTTACTTTAGATAGATTCTAATTATTTGTTTTCTTTACAAAACAATGATCAAAGTTTAACCCTTTCGATTCATTTCTTATCTTCATACTTGAAAATCCGATTAACATCAGCATATACTTTATAAAATAAACCAACCATAAATCAAGGTCTTAAATAAAAAAAATATTTATTTAATTCCCTTTTATACTTTATTCAAATAATATATTTCAAGATCTGAGTCCAGTTATAAAATAAACTTTATAACTTCACTTTTATCGACCCACCTAACGGTGAATCCATATCTATAAACCGATTGATTTTTAAAGGCCATACTCTGCCAAACACTTAACCAATATCACCTATTGGTTCAAACCAAACAGATGTTGAATATCTAGTCAATAATCAACCATCAAATCAATTACCCAAACAGATTCAGTTCATATATGATCATATGAAAATAAATAATACATTTGAGGAATCCGGTTGGATCCCTCCAACCTGTTCTTCCCTGTATTCAAATGGTTATCTCAAATCAGACGGTTCAGTTTTGTTTAACTGGTAAATTAAATAACGACCATCTACATCAACCATAAGCAATTCAAACTATTCAACCATTTAAACACGTTTATAGATAAACGTGACCAACCAAGGTGAGTTACCTTTATTGGAACCAATCGTTAAAAATAACGTTTTGGTATTTTACTGAAATTAAACACAGTTTAATTCCATCAGTTAAATCCACGGTTAAATAGATAACTAGCAAAACAGTCAACCATTGGCAAGCAGAGCACATAAAATAAAAATACCAATTTATATAAAATATAAAAAGGGTAACTGAGTGAGTTTAACTCACTTTGATGATTCCATTCATTGTCAACCCAGTTTGTTTCAGTGGCAACCATCCCTGGTCCCATCAACTCCATACTGTTACGCCCGTCAATATGATCCAACGTCGCTCGGTTCGTTCCATTCTGTTGGATACCCACCGTGATCAGTTGCTACCGTCCCTCATCCAACGTCTTCCTGTTTCCCCATGTTCCCGTCGTTCTCCCCTTCCATGAACAGTACCGCCATCAAACTTCCCAAAACCGAAACCATGCCGCACCTTCTCACCCTGTCCACCGCTCCTTTTCCTTCTCGCATGTATCCCCTCACGCATGAACACCTCTCAGGCTTCTCACTCCCTCATTCTTGCGCCCAACACCACAAGTCCGAATCCCACTAACAGATCCCACGTTTGGCCACTCCTGAAAATCCCCTTCCCTCCGAGTTTTCTTCCCACAATCCCCTTTGCTTGCTCCTTCCCACGTGTCATCCCCCACGCATGAGCCTTCATCTCCCCATAGTCTTCCTATCCTTAACGTTGTTGTTTTTTTTTTTTTTTTTTTTTTTTTTTTTTTTTTTTTTTTTTAGAGATGAAATGAACCTGGCGTATATATATATGAGGATCAGCGACTGGATTGCCATAACATCTTTCGTATTGTATATGTAGGGTAGGCTAGGCGAGGTCGACTGAAATGAAATACCAACTGCGCCTTGTTTCCATTTGTACAGGCAAGAGTAGGATGGCCATGTACTTCAATATGTTTTGATTTAGACTTGGCGTGGTTTCGTACTATATGGGAGACAATGTCTAAGAAAATAGGTCTGCATGTATTTATATTGTGGGCAAAACATTATTTTATTTCTAACGAAACTTCACGGTAAAGTAATACGTAAAACTATCCTCAATTGATTTCTGTTTACTGATAAAAAGTCTATTCTTAGTGTAAAAAGGTATTCCGGATCCAATGGGACAAGTTTCGTCGCAATCCGAGGTCGTATGAAAATTTTTCCTTTATGAAACCAGAAATGAACACACGTTTAATTTTTCTACGATCACCAGATAAATTAAATCCACTTGAAACTGCGAACATCAACAATAACTTTTCGATACGAACCCAATGGCACTAATTTCGTCGCATTCTGAGACTGTTGCCCCGGTAGGCTGTTTTTACCCCTAACCGCCCTACCCTTTTTAACACCAAATTTCTCGATCTCTAAAAATAACAAACTATATACATATCCTGACTCTAATCGACGATACGAATTCAACGGAACTGGTTTCATGGCCTAATTCGATCGTCTTCTCAAGTTACACTCAAATATCCTTTTATTTATTTAAATACGCGCTATAGAATTTGAACGGGCGTTTATGGTTGCTGTGGTTACATACGACATCGGTTCGCAACGCCATTTGACACCATGCAATAATTTAACGATACGGTTCTAATAAAACTGATTTCGTCGAAATCTGAGTCCGTTTGCAAAACGGCTATTTTAAAGGCCTATAATTTAATAACGATTTTCCATAGCGACTATTTCAAAATTTGATTTGGCCATAACTCGCAATCTATAACACGAAATCTGGATTTTTCTCTTTCATATGAAAACTATCGTCAATATGGTTCCAACGTGTCTTGTTTCACAGAAATCCGACTTATATCGAATCCTGTATTCTCAGTTGAAGTTCAAAACCAAATATTACGAACTGCACGTCATTTTCAAGCTCGAATTTATATTATGTATAAATTATAACGTTCCTCTTCGTTTTTAATAACGAATTAAATATTAAATTTCATTAATATTCCCAATGTAATATTTAAATTAAATAAATTAAATTAAATATTTGACGGGCAAAAACACGGGTCGTTACATTCTTCCCCCCCTTAAAATAATTTCGTCCTCGAAATTGCTAAGGTAAGAAAGAACGTTATAAACTCATTTATTTTCAAATCCAATTTTACTATAAATTGAAACTCAATTCAATACTGTAAAAAAATACCGAAAATTTTCTAACACTTTAAATTTTCGAAAAATTTCGCCAGCACCTCCTCTGTACGGCTCAATCGGTACAACTCCAACTCGCCTTTCTGGGCCTTCTCCACTTCAAAAGAAAATGAAACAGCCAAGCGGCTTGCCATATTGGCTCATAAATCACCAAACCCATATAAAAATAAACGTGTACCTTTTTGTCGGGCATGCCATTATATCATTTTCATCTGCTAACCTGTCAGCATATGCAAATGTATTCCCAAGCAGAATTCCAATCTTATCCTCAAACCCAAATCCTTCATGCGTCCAAGCCAAATCTCATTCTTAACTCAATTTCCATCCGTTATCCATTCCAACTCTTAACTTGCCAGTCCAACACCATTTCAGATTCCTGTCTCACAATTCAAAATCTGATTCTACTCGATATATTATATCTCGATCTAATTTCCAGTTAATTGGTTTCAATTCAATTTATATTCGCTTTCACAATTTCTATTTAATCTTGTTCTTGTTCAAACAATTTTTCTGGGAGTTTTTAAACAGTTTAGTTCTTCAAAAATCATATAATCTTTTTCAGGATTCAAACAACTTGTCTTTCTCAAAGCAATTCAAAACAAAACCTTTGGTAGTAATCCGTCACTTACCACTCGAAAATGAACACTGATGATGCGGCCGTCGTCATCAGAATTATTTTCCAGCGATCGAAGTGAGTTCAATACTATATCATTTCAAAACTCCAATTTTAAACACTTTCAATTTGAAATCTATTTCAAAATAAAATCCACAATGCTTGTAAACAATTTAAAATCTCCCAGGATTTTAAAATTCTCATATATTCAATTCAAATCCCTTTATGAACACTTTTCCCAGTTTTCAGCATTTTAATTCTAGTTGTGATTTAATTCAGATTCAGTTAATCTTCTTTTATATTATAAGAATTTGAATTGGTTATTTATATAACCATTTCAATTATAATCAACCAACACATCCAATATACCATAATATTTCCAATACATATCATTCTTTTATATTAAAATATAATTTGGGTAAAATTATTTCATTTACCCTCTTTCAAAAACATACTGTGTCGAATTATTCTGTTCAAGAGTTTAGAAACACTTATCGACACAGTTTGCATTACTGTATCGACCAGAATTCATAAACTACTCGACAAACCAATCAACACAATATAAGACAGTTTTTATAACAATTTACAAATACGCGCTCATATATATACACTCAAACTCAATCTAGGGTATTACTAACCCCATCTCTACTGAGTCACGCCACAGAGCCAAGGTAATTAATTAACCAATAGCTCTGATACCACTGTAACGAACCGGGATTTTCGACTCCGAAAATCAACATCAAACTACCATGTTGACCATTCAGACATCGAACATTCCAGATCATTAATAGAAAGAAGTTAGAGGGTGAGAATAGATAAGATAGAAATATTAGAATAGAAGAAGAAGAAGAAACACCAAACAACACAGAGTCTCACATCGCAGCGGAACAAAATATAATACAGAAATAAATCTTTATTTAGAGCTTTAAAAATACTTACAGTATCAGAGTACATCACACACTGGGATAGTTATAATAGCCTGTTCCCATATACAACACACAGCGGAATAGTAGTAATATCATACGTCTGGATTCTTCCAGCTCGTCTCTTCATAGCGGTCGATAACCTGAACCTGTACAACCCGGCCTAACCCGAGCATTTACAAAACACCGGGTCAGTCTGGTGAACCAGAGTGAGATAAACTCGCACAGTATAAGGGTAAATCATCCAACTTGATTTTAAAGTTCAAAAACCTTTTCAAAAGAAAAGGATAATCGTAAGACCAAATCCACACATAAACACGGACGGTTTTTACCTTACGATAACCCAAAACAGTTTTGAAAACAATATCTTTTCTGATATTATAATAATGTCTAAATACAAGTAAATAGCAATCTAGTGGAACGCTTGCATCTCACGCTCCACCTATATAGTATACAATCAAAACCGCAGGCGCTTATTGGAGACTGGATTCCAACTTGACAAGGTATGGGTCCACCTTCCGATAGTGTATCTCTAGAGACGAATACACTGGGTTCAGCAAGAACTTCTTGCAACCCGGCCCTCACATGACCGACCACTCATTTCGCTTGAGTGTATCGAATGTATATCACCGACGGTTGGGATCAGCAACCGTCTCCCGACAAGGGACAGCATCGAAACATAGATTAGAGAAGCAAATAGGATTTCCTCTAGATAGGTGATCATACACCCTAATGGGAGCGACCCACATAGCCATGCTGCCTGCCCGATTTTTGTCATTTCCTGGTTGATGAGGCTTGAGGCCAGAATTAACTCTTGAACATCTGGTCGTCATTCACTTTGAATGCCACATCGTCAGATCTGTCAGATATCACTAATTGACATCCACAAAAATACTCTAGCTGGAAGCTAGAGAACGGCAATTCTCCGCCAACAACTATCGTACGTTTGAAGAAATCAACGTACGTGATCCTTTGGAAATACTCTGTCAGACACTCGTCCATACAGGTCATCCAGGAACAGGATGAACCGAAGGCACTCTCCTACTGCATCCATATAGGAATCACCCCATGGATCAGTAGCGAGAAGTCCTTGCAACCCGTTGATTCCAACCACGACAGAATCACAGCTTATCTCTGCTTGCCAGGCAGAGAATATTAGTGGTTCTTCCGTTTATGAAAACCCACGGTCTTCACAGCACCATCTCGATCATCTTCTGATATCTTCACGTATTTGTTGATCAGAATGGTTTTCGAATATAAATTCGATCCCGGTCTTTCCGTACCAACAATCGTATTGGACAGATTTGATAGTCGGTGTTTTAACTATCAAAATATACAGTGTTTCAATCATGACACTCCAATGAGTTCACTGGTTCAGTATTCAGCATCACTTGGCCTTTATCTAACTGATTTACTTTTTGTTAAATTGAAACTTCCAATTCTTTTAAATATTCAAAAATACGATATTTGAATAACACTAATTGATCAATTAACATTCGTCTTAACTCCATTCGATTGACTCTAGATCACAGCGATCACAATGGTTATGCCTGATTCCCTCAGGAAACATCCGACCGCCGTAGGCTATCTGCAGCCCTGCGAATTACGCTAGCAGTCGTATGAAATGGCAACTTAGCCGAATAATTATGTTTGGCTAATTCTATATTGAATAACTATATTCAATTTCCCATTTAAATCTTCTTTCACTTAATTCATATAATTGAGTACGTTTATTTCCTTTCACCATTCAATTGGCTTGCATCTCACATTCGGTAACTTTTTAAATGAATTCCCATTTAAAATATATATTCCTAAATTTATCATTAATCAAAATAATAACTTATTTCAAACATTAACTACTTTAGTAGTTAATCCCTTTTAAATCCTTACTTAAATTCAAACAATATTCATTTAACTATTTTAGTCAAAACACCTTAACTTGATACATAATTCTAATTTCAAACGGTCGATTTAATTAACTCAAAAACTTGATTATCTCCTTAACCGATTTCAACAATCCTCGCTTTAAATTAATTAAAAATATACTTACTTTAGATAGATTCTAATTATTTGTTTTCTTTACAAAACAATGATCAAAGTTTAACCCTTTCGATTCATTTCTTATCTTCATACTTGAAAATCCGATTAACATCAGCATATACTTTATAAAATAAACCAACCATAAATCAAGGTCTTAAATAAAAAAAATATTTATTTAATTCCCTTTTATACTTTATTCAAATAATATATTTCAAGATCTGAGTCCAGTTATAAAATAAACTTTATAACTTCACTTTTATCGACCCACCTAACGGTGAATCCATATCTATAAACCGATTGATTTTTAAAGGCCATACTCTGCCAAACACTTAACCAATATCACCTATTGGTTCAAACCAAACAGATGTTGAATATCTAGTCAATAATCAACCATCAAATCAATTACCCAAACAGATTCAGTTCATATATGATCATATGGAAATAAATAATACATTTGAGGAATCCGGTTGGATCCCTCCAACCTGTTCTTCCCTGTATTCAAATGGTTATCTCAAATCAGACGGTTCAGTTTTGTTTAACTGGTAAATTAAATAACGACCATCTACATCAACCATAAGCAATTCAAACTATTCAACCATTTAAACACGTTTATAGATAAACGTGACCAACCAAGGTGAGTTACCTTTATTGGAACCAATCGTTAAAAATAACGTTTTGGTATTTTACTGAAATTAAACACAGTTTAATTCCATCAGTTAAATCCACGGTTAAATAGATAACTAGCAAAACAGTCAACCATTGGCAAGCAGAGCACATAAAATAAAAATACCAATTTATATAAAATATAAAAAGGGTAACTGAGTGAGTTTAACTCACTTTGATGATTCCATTCATTGTCAACCCAGTTTGTTTCAGTGGCAACCATCCCTGGTCCCATCAACTCCCTACTGTTACGCCCGTCAATATGATCCAACGTCGCTCGGTTCGTTCCATTCTGTTGGATACCCACCGTGATCAGTTGCTACCGTCCCTCATCCAACGTCTTCCTGTTTCCCCATGTTCCCGTCGTTCTCCCCTTCCATGAACAGTACCGCCATCAAACTTCCCAAAACCGAAACCATGCCGCACCTTCTCACCCTGTCCACCGCTCCTTTTCCTTCTCGCATGTATCCCCTCACGCATGAACACCTCTCAGGCTTCTCACTCCCTCATTCTTGCGCCCAACACCACAAGTCCGAATCCCACTAACAGATCCCACGTTTGGCCACTCCTGAAAATCCCCTTCCCTCCGAGTTTTCTTCCCACAATCCCCTTTGCTTGCTCCTTCCCACGTGTCATCCCCCACGCATGAGCCTTCATCTCCCCATAGTCTTCCTATCCTTAACGTTGTTGTTTTTTTTTTTTTTTTTTTTTTTTTTTTTTTTTTTTTTAGAGATGAAATGAACCTGGCGTATATATATATGAGGATCAGCGACTGGATTGCCATAACATCTTTCGTATTGTATATGTAGGGTAGGCTAGGCGAGGTCGACTGAAATGAAATACCAACTGCGCCTTGTTTCCATTTGTACAGGCAAGAGTAGGATGGCCATGTACTTCAATATGTTTTGATTTAGACTTGGCGTGGTTTCGTACTATATGGGAGACAATGTCTAAGAAAATAGGTCTGCATGTATTTATATTGTGGGCAAAACATTATTTTATTTCTAACGAAACTTCACGGTAAAGTAATACGTAAAACTATCCTCAATTGATTTCTGTTTACTGATAAAAAGTCTATTCTTAGTGTAAAAAGGTATTCCGGATCCAATGGGACAAGTTTCGTCGCAATCCGAGGTCGTATGAAAATTTTTCCTTTATGAAACCAGAAATGAACACACGTTTAATTTTTCTACGATCACCAGATAAATTAAATCCACTTGAAACTGCGAACATCAACAATAACTTTTCGATACGAACCCAATGGCACTAATTTCGTCGCATTCTGAGACTGTTGCCCCGGTAGGCTGTTTTTACCCCTAACCGCCCTACCCTTTTTAACACCAAATTTCTCGATCTCTAAAAATAACAAACTATATACATATCCTGACTCTAATCGACGATACGAATTCAACGGAACTGGTTTCATGGCCTAATTCGATCGTCTTCTCAAGTTACACTCAAATATCCTTTTATTTATTTAAATACGCGCTATAGAATTTGAACGGGCGTTTATGGTTGCTGTGGTTACATACGACATCGGTTCGCCACGCCATTTGACACCGTGCAATAATTTAACGATACGGTTCTAATAAAACTGATTTCGTCGAAATCTGAGTCCGTTTGCAAAACGGCTATTTTAAAGGCCTATAATTTAATAACGATTTTCCATAGCGACTATTTCAAAATTTGATTTGGCCATAACTCGCAATCTATAACACGAAATCTGGATTTTTCTCTTTCATATGAAAACTATCGTCAATATGGTTCCAACGTGTCTTGTTTCACAGAAATCCGACTTATATCGAATCCTGTATTCTCAGTTGAAGTTCAAAACCAAATATTACGAACTGCACGTCATTTTCAAGCTCGAATTTATATTATGTATAAATTATAACGTTCCTCTTCGTTTTTAATAACGAATTAAATATTAAATTTCATTAATATTCCCAATGTAATATTTAAATTAAATAAATTAAATTAAATATTTGACGGGCAAAAACACGGGTCGTTACACTATTATAAGTGCATAGTGTATAAAACAACTTCAAATCATAAGTATCAATCATAGGCGGCATGGGTACCATATATCATGTCGCCATACTAGTTCTACAATTAAAACCGCAAAACGTCGTATTGGAAGTTGGGTTATCATTTATGGTGTGAACCGAGGCTAGGGGCAAGATCCTCATCGATTCGAGACGCTCTAGTCCGCCCCTCAGGAACAGCCGCAACTGCCCCTTGGATCGTCAGGGTCGGTCCACCGATGTGGATTATTATGCCTGAACACTGCGTTTCCCCGCCCTTTGGGGCGTAAGCCTAGCCCGTCAGCCGACCAGAAGCATCGGCCGAAACCGATATCACGAGGCGCCTCGCTTTTCAGCAAGTAATAATAAGCAACATCCACATGAGTCAAACTCGTCAGCCAGTTCAAGCACTGACGCCACTCTTAACTAGAAAGAAACGCATGTCCTCCCTGATGTCCGTCTCCCGTTTTTGGTTCATACCGGGTGTGATACTAGCGAATCAACGTTACACAAAGCTGTGCCACACAGGCTGTGCTTTGATCATCACCACAAGACTTTGCTTTTCAACAGAAGCCTCGATCAATTGCCACTTAGGCATGCCACACAGGCAATTCACTCCATGCGTTTGATATCCATCAATATATAACCTCTGAGCTCGTACGTCTCAGAAAAGGGCGTTAAGCAAGAGAATAAATTCTCCGCCGCCAAACAGATATATATTTAATAGAGATCAATCACACGGACTAAAATCCAATGTCAAACACACCGTCCATTTACAAGTCCGTTCTGGGTCTGAACGAAACCGGAGGCACCTAGTACCCCGCATATCCATCGATCTCCAAGTACGTCTGGACGATCACCAACTGTTTCCATCTTCTTGGGTGTACAGCCCAATCAAGATCATCAGTAATCACCCAAACGACGTGAAGACTTCTGGTCTTCGACCACCGTCTTCATCTTCGACTTATTGTCGTATCAGTTATTCAGAATGGGATAAACCCGGTCTTTCCAAATAACTCGCGTATATTTTAAATAAGTGTTACACAAACACAACATACGCCTCATTCCAATTCATCAGTCACTAACCGTAAATTAATCAAGAGAATAATTTCCCAAATATTAACCCCAAAGGCTGAAACCAACATCAGATCAATACCCAGGAAATCACTCTGCTTAGCCAACCTACGGTTAGTTTCTAAATTTCACATTCTTAGGGAAAGGTTCCCATTAATTTTATCAAAGATAAATCATTAAAATTTATTCTTTAATCTATTTTTGAATATCAATTTAAACTAGTCGGGATTAGCGAACCTTACCGAAGTAATCATTGGTTTTAATTTCCCAATCCCAACCTATTCATCCCATGAAGTAAAACCGGTAATACTTCATATCTAACACCATTGTGTTATCAGTAAATTCAATTACCATTTCTCGTTCAAATCTGATTAAAGATTTAACTATCGCCTGGAGCAAAACTGGTGATACTCCATTCTCGATCATTTCAATCTAATTAAAGATTCATTAAAACTCCACTTAGTTTTAATCGCTAACTGGGTTAAAAAATCAGTGTCATTTAAAACACGGTTCACGATAAACCCAAAATCACATTCCATTAATTATCGGGTTAAAGAACGAGTGTTATTTAAAACACTGTTCACGATAAACCCAAATATCAATATCAATTCAATTCCAATTAAATATTGTTTAATTGGTACACTTCATTAAATCTAAATAAAAAGATTTAATCTTTTCTCAGCTGGGTTCAAGAACAGTGTTAGTGAAGACACCATTCACGACAAACCCAAATCACATTTGATATTCAATACAAGGCTCTGAATAGAAAATATATCGGCTTATATTCAATATCAAATTCTACGATTAACAAATGTCGTATTGGAAATAACGATATAAATATATATATCTTTCAAATTTCCATAACAACATCTGTATAATCCCGAATTCCAACATCGAAATATTCCGAAGACAATTTCGATTCAAATCCACTCCAATGCAAACATTGGAAATTCTGGTTATTTTTAAAACGCTTTTCAAATTCAATTTATTTATTTAAAAATAAATAGAATTATAATTCTAGTTCAAAACTAGTTCATTTCGATAAAAATCTATTTTTATCATTTCAAATATGGGATTTTTCATCCCAGTTCTTTCTAAATCATTTCTTATGATTTTACACAAATTATTACAATTTTTAATAATTTTATCAAGGTCCGTACAGTCGATTTCCATCAACGGCAATCGAACTGCACTTACAACGACCTTTTCCAAATTTGATTTGGATGTAATCCCAAATCCAACCATTAGATTTCAAATTTCAAATATCCATTAGAAAGCTCTTTTCGATAAAAACCCAACGGTTCCGGTTTTAGGAGAATCCGATGGTCGGATCTCCCGTAATGTTCGTTTGAAATAAATGGTCGAAATTCACGAACTGCCACGGCGCGGCGCGTTCTATTCAGGCCATTATATTATACATATAATGTATATAATATATATTTCATCGATTACTATTTAAAGCGGATTTTATAAATCATTTTAATTTCGTTTTCAAAACGATTTCAACTTCCATTTCAATTTCAAATCAAAATTGAATTTTTCCTTATAAATTCATTTTAAAATTCATTTCTATTCAATTCAAATTTCAATTCAATTTGAATTCATTTCAATTCGTTTTCAATTCAATTCGAATTCGTTTTCAATTCAATTTGAATTGGTTTTCTATTCGATTTAATTCAAATTGGTTTTCTTTTCGATTTAATTCAAATTGGTTTTCTATTTGAATCAAATTCATTATATATTCAATTGAAATCAAATTCGTTATATATTCAATTCGAATTCGTTTCCTATTCAATTTAATTCAAATTTCATTTCAAAATATGCGATCTCGAAATCACTTTTCAATATTCTTTTTAAAATGGGTAAAATCGATATAAATATCGTTCACGTCTAAATGGCGTCAATCTAAACAACACGGCTTCATATATTTCTATTTTCAAATGTTATGATTCAAATATTTCTTTTTCAAATATTTCGTTCAACACATGACTAATCTCAACGGATGAGTACGGTCAACACATGAACCTTTATTTTATATTGATAAAGATGTAAATTTTATTATAAAAATATTTCGTTCAACACATGACTAATCTCAACGGATGAGTACAGTCAACACATGAACCTTTATATTTTAATATTCTTTATTTTCTAAATTGGAATGAGGCCCAATCAATCACCATATAATGTTAATTATATGGACTTTTCATACCTCACACGTATATAATAGCATTGAAAATAATCAACCATCAACCAAAGTGCACTACACTGTATAAGCATCAAATATAGATATCTAACGCTTATAACAGCATGTCAATCAATCGATCGACATATTTAATCAACCAGAATGAGTGAACTTTAAATTTCATCCCAACACCCGTGTGGGGTTTCAAACAATCAAACACAGATTTTTAGTTGTGCAGTTGGGCGATTTGTAAAATTTATCGACCCAATCAATATCAGTCAAATCAGTGTATATAAACAAATCAGCCGATTTGTTTATAAATATTTATTTATTCACTTTCACGATAAAAATTATATTTTTAACGATAAAACATTTTATTCGACCTATGAAAATATTCTATTCAGTTCATTTATTAAATAAAATGATTTCTTTATTTTTCTAACTTATTTTTAGAAAATTTCGGCGGCATAACGGCACGATACTAGAAACGGGACAAGGCCTAGCCTTATCCCCAGTCTAGTGAAGGCCCACGCCATTCACACATCAATCAAATCCATTCAATTCACCAAACAATTCAATTCAAACCAAATAATCTAACCAGCTACACAACCAAACAAACAAGTCCATGGTCTGTGGACGATTGTGTCGGGTGCTACTAAGCACCTTCTGCATCCTAGTATATCTATAACTAGAAAAAGAAATTGAAGAGTGAGAAGTTCTCACCGATAGCTATCCTAACTCCACGGCACTTCCAATGCAGGAAATCTTCACTGTTCTCGCCTTTCGTCACTTTCGTTGCCCGTATTCTCTACATATAAAAATCACATTTTTACTTCGCTATTCAATATATAAAAATCGAATTTTTACTATGCTATTCAATATATAAAAATCGAATTTTTATCCTTTCTATATTATAAAAATTATATTCTTGTCATATTTAAAAATCAAATCTTTATGATATTAAAATCTTATCTTTCTACGATAAGTATCATATTTTTATATAAGATGAAATCATACATTTCAAATCAAAGAAAACATATTTTTCATATCAAGGAAAACGTATTTCTCGAATCAAAGAAAATGAATTTTTCGAATCAAAGACAATTCCATTTTCCATTCAAAGAAAATCCTATATTTTTATTTCTTTTTATATTGTTCTATATATTATTATTTTTAACACCATTTTTCTATTCTTGCTATAAATATTTAAATATAATGCTCCTTCTATTTTCAAAAACAATTCTAATTTTATTTTCAAAATATCACTAATTTTGTTTGAAAACAATGATAATAACTATATTTTTGAAAACAAATGCGATGTATTTTTAAAACAACATTCTAGTCTATATTTTTCAAAAACAAAGCTCTTTATACTTTAAAAACAAAATTCTTTATAGTTT
This sequence comes from Allium sativum, assembly GCA_030737875.1. Classification (NCBI taxonomy): domain Eukaryota; kingdom Viridiplantae; phylum Streptophyta; class Magnoliopsida; order Asparagales; family Amaryllidaceae; genus Allium; species Allium sativum. The sequence continues at coordinate 559,758,004 of CM060921.1, forward strand.
AAAAACAAAGTATATATTTTTCTAACTTTAATTACTGCCCCCAAAAAAAAAATTAATCAACCTAATAAATAAATAAATAATAAAAGAAGAAAAGGAGCTCACGGTTATGGTTCTGGACACCGAACTAGCATCGTGATCTAGGGCCGTGAATTGCTGCCACCACCGTCGTTGTGGGGCAGATCGGAGCCAGCCCCGCTGTCGGCCTTCTTGCCACGCCCCTTCACCAGAAATCGCCGACGGCGCGACGCTCTGCAGCGCCCCCAAAACACCACGAATCGACCAACCTTTGAAGCAAGAAATCAGCCTCCTCGTTGCTCAGACGACGATCACCTCCGTTGGATGAGCAGAGCTCGGAGAGAGGAAGAGGGTTGGTGCATAAAACGCTTTGATTTGGTGCGCGATGGAGGAGATCGAAGGGATTGAAAGGGGGAGGAGCTCGTAGTCGTCGGTTTTTAAATAACATCGGCTGGAGGCGTTGAAACATTTTGACCAAGGGGGTTATGTTGACTAGGGTTAGATTATAGGAGAATATATATATTTATTTAATTATTTTTATTTCCACTAATACCCTTGTATTGATATCAACCCCAAATTAAACCCAACGAGTGTCGCCCCTAGCTAATTACCCCCATTCTGAACACAATGGGATATGCTGCGTAACCCAACTCGGCTGTTATGATCAGTTTTCGTTTAAATTAACATTTAAATCATTATATTGGATTTTAAACGTACATTTCAATTTACCAGGGCCACATACTAACTCTAAAAATTCCTGAAAAATATTTTCTAGCTTCGTATTGACGATACGGTCCTAACAAAACTAATTTCGTCAAATTCTGAGACCGTTTGAAAAATGACCATTTTCCAGTCGATTAAAATCAATTGAAACTGGTCAAACGCGTTTTCCTTCGCCACACTCACATATTGAATTCAAAAATTACGAAATTTGAAACCTAGCAATAACTTGACATCCCGGATCCAACAAAAGTGGTTTCGTCGAAATCCGAGGTCGTTTGCAAAATGTCCATTTTTAAGGGCCTGAATTCCATAGCGACTATTCAGAATTTTCAACTGGACATATCTTTTGATTCCCACTATGAAATCTTGATTTGTCAGATTCGTTGGAAATATATTATCAAATAGATCCTATTATTTTTGGTTTCACTAAAATCCGGTTTGTTTTGCACCCGGTACATTCAATTGAAGTTTGAAATCGAATTATCGAACTACCGCGCCATTTTCAATTCTATTTATAATTATATATAAATATTTATTTTCTAACGACGATCTATATAATATATACGTTCGAATTATATTCAAAATAAATTTCTCGTCGATAATTATTTAAAATAATTAATTTTAAATAATCAAAATTCGCTAAAATTGCCAAAATAAAATTTTTAAACTGGCCCAGATTTTCGGGTTGTTACATTAAGAGAACTAATTAAGAATGGCCATTAATTTTGTTAATCTCTTTCATTTTTAGCCTTTGTATAAAAGGTAAGTATCATATGATTTCTGAAATAAAAATACAAATTTTGAAATCCACCAAAAAGATTTTGAAATATATAAAGAGTTGGTTAAGTTTAACCATTATTTATAAAGAAATTAGTTTCAACTTTATTAGGGCTTGCCTAAATCATTTAATTTATTTTGCACTGTTCTTCTTTGCTTCGAACTAGTGAAGTACAGGATAACAACTAGTTAGTATGAAGTGATTTACTATGAAGTTAAATGCGAAGGGGAATAACGCAAAACAGGTGTTTGACTACCAATTGGGGAATCATTTGTTTAAAAAGTAAAGTCAATTCTTATCCTTTTTTGGTTTTGAAGCTGTTTTCTTTGCTTTGAATCCAAACACAAGCGAAACAAACGAATCTATCACCGCCTTTTCCTTTTGAAGCATTTTACAAATTATTTGTCTCGAAGCTCCGAAGAGACGACGCATTCTTTTGTTTCATCGTAAGTGAAGCCACTTAGATTCACTTCGCACTAAGTCGAATAGGCATAAGCAAAGCACTATTTTGCTTCGCATTAAGCTAGATAAGCATGAAGGCAGCACTCCTTCCTTCATTTACTATTTAGATTCACACGAATCTAGATAAGTGTAGGTGGATCATGGTTTCGTTCATGCTATTCATTTCAAAGCATGTTTCCTTTGAAGACGATAACTTTATTTCACAAAATGCAACGTTTTGTTTTTTCTTGTTTAGATTTAGATTTAGGGATTGATAGGGTTAGGGTGAGATGGGAATTTCTTTGAACCAACATTGTTTAATAAATAGTTGGTAGACAAAAAATTTTGTTTATGTTATAAAATTATTTGATTGATAAGCATAAATTTTTCTTGAAGTGTTTGCTTAACTGTTGGATAACTGAACTATCTTATTTTGCTTTAAATGAAAGCAGCCATTACATATAGGTCATATATTGTTGTTTCAATTCAGAGGGAACCATTGTTATAGAATATGTTATCAATTATTGCGATAAGAACATGTTAATTAGGGACACCTGTGGAAGATCAATTATTAATTATGCAATCATGAACACCAATCGATACAAATTGAAGTACATGGATATAAAATTAAAATATAAAATTTATGGGTTTATAGCTAACCCAGGTTTTAAATCTCAGATATCGGTCACATTTCGTCTCGGTGATTTCAAGGACTTGATCTTTTATCAGGGGAGATCTTGGATGAGATAAGCCCAAATCGGGAGATCATCTCGGATTTTCATCTCAGGTCTGAAAGTTCATAACGGAACAATCTCGTGGTATATATTATGTAAGAAAATGATATTCTTGCACAACTATATTTTAAATGCTATTACGACCATAGTAACTTAGACTTTAATTGCAAAATCACTTTATTATTCATAATCTACAAAAGATCATTCATATTCTAAATAATATTAGAATATAAAATATTCAAAAGCTCGGAACAAATAGAACATAAAATACATTATTCCACAGATAACATGCATGCAAAAAAAGTTGAATATGAAAATCATAATCATTGTAGAACATATATGAACGTACGATATAGTCATTTAACATGCAAAATGTTAAATAGCAGAAGATTATCGTGGCTAGGTTTTAGTTTCTTAATTATTTTTCTGGTTCAAGCACATACATAAATATTAACTAGAAAACCCAAGATCTCAAATGATATCAAATATCTTGTCTCCGTCGATATATCATTCGATATCGTAATACCATGGGTGATATATTCGAAAGGAGATTTACAGTGAGATTTGTTATTTCATTTCAAGAGGAGCTCAAAAGAAGATCTCGGACGAGATCTAAGGAGATATTTTCGAGATCTAAAATAGTGTAACTAACCCATGAAAATTATAGAATATGAGATGGGTAGTCCTCATAATTTAGCAAGTTATAGGTTCAAAATCATCCTAGGAAAACTATGGATGTTTGATGGACAGTCTACATCTATGTACATTTAAAATTGTATTGGATGAGTACTCTATAAACATGTTGGAAAACCAAGAGGATAGATTATACTGATGTTATGGGATTTGTAATCTCTATAATTTTTTAATAGATAATCAATTTGAATATGAGGGATAATCATATGATTTGGGACAGATAGTCATTTCAATATAATGTGTAGTGACCATAAAAGTGATAAGATCGGTAGTTAGAAAAATGAGAATGGGTAATCCATTATATGTTGCACACGTGCACATGATTTATTGTTGCTTTAACCATTGTGGATTTATAAGAACAAGAAGTAGTTAATGTTTTATTAAGGTGCTAGTGGAGGGAAAACCCATTCCGTCAACCGTTATGATCTCACTAGATATCTATATTGGTTTGACACATTCTATTGTTATTCACACTAAACTATTGTTTGACCTGAAGTTTTTTTCTTCCTTAAATTTTTAGATGCTCATTTGTGCAGATCAAGAATAAGGATTTCTAGGTATCTGGTTAGATGAGCAAGCTTCTGAAGTCGTGCAGGAGGTAATTCTACCTAATTACGAGTTCTTCTGTTGTGTTTTGTTTGTTTACGTAAAGATAAAATTATATTATTGCCTAACATTTATATTCTAACCAGCTAAGAAGGCATCTACATATACCGCTCTTTAGGTATTTAAAATAACCATATATTCCTCTGAACATGGGTTTGTGAATTGGAATATGTGATGGAAGATTTTAATTAATGAAATGAGTTTTAGGATTTTTCATATTCTCATGTCTTTGGAATTTTAGGCTAATAAGGATATCACCCTTTAATCGAGGAATAATACAATCGATGGTTGTAGCATCGATATTGCTTATTTTCGGACTTCAAAATGAGGGATATTACACATTGCTATCAAAGAAAAGGTTTCTAATAGTTTAAAAGATTTTTTAAATTAAGAAGCTTTTTGAAATTAAAATCCTAAAGAATCTGATAATATGATCAAGGTTGGGATAACTCTATAGTAACATACTTGTATTTGTTATATATAAGTATGTATTTTTCCGTATCTCTTATCATTCTTTGGTATCTTACAAAGTCTCTTATGCAAATTTAAGGAATGAAAGATATGAAGGCAAGGAATAGAAGAGTGAATCTTGATGGCAGAAGCCCCACAATGAATGGAAATAATCAACCTAACACAAGAGGGAATCAAGGTCGTTGAGCTAATGTGAATGAAGGTGATGCGACCTTACCAATAAATATATGGATTTTGTATTAATTCTTTGAAAATCTGATGTAAGCTAGAGAAACTTCTGGTTTGGCAAACGATTATGCTGCTTATATTGGAAAAGTTATCCTTGTGGCACTAGTTAATAACAACTATGCTAAGCTTTGTTCGGATTATGTCTTGAAGGGCAGATTTATATATTCACATGAAACAAATACACGAGTTTGATATAATACAGAACAACCGTATTACAATTTACACACAGATTACTCATCTATATCATGCTGAGAAAAAAACCTTAACAATATGACAAATGAAATACAGAAAAAACTCAGCATATCAAAAGCAAAACTACTAAGAATCTTTATTAACATAACATCCAGATTGGTGAAGGCAATTTCATCTAATCATCTCAAAACTAAAGTCTCTTCTGCAATTTATTAAGACTCACTGTAAGCAATTGACTAGCCTTAAGAAATCCATGTCCAAAAACTTTATTATTCATTTCTAACCAAATAAAATGAATGAATTTCTTTAGATTGATCAGCAAAACTTTTGATCGATTAGTCCTCCATCTAGTTGCCTTAAATATATTATACCATTCAGTTACACTAGTATTTGCCACTCCATGATATCCACCAATTGCCATAAGCCTGCTCCAAGTCTGATACACATAAGTACATTCAAATAAAAGATGTACATTGGTTTTAGCTTCACTTCTACAAAGCAATCACCGATTGTCTTGTATAATACCCAACGAACACAATTTATCTTTTCTATTGAGAGAATTGGCCATAACTTTCCAAAGCAGCAAATTCTCCTTTGTTGGACTCCCAGTATACCAAATACGAGAAGACCAAGGGAAAAGTTTCCTTTCATTCTTTAACAACTTATATACATATTGTGTAGAGTGTTGTGCCTACCATCCCACATGATTACATCATAATCAATCTTTTTCCAATTAGCAGCTATATCACACCAAAGTTTCCTTAACTCTAATGAACTAGAATATGGCATTTCTAGTTGACCATCATGTATATAATTACTTACCACTGCATTATCAGGTATACCAGAGTTTATCTTCAAGTTGTAACATATAACTTGATTCAATATCAGACCAGGCTTCGACCATGGATCTTTCCAAAAAGAGATACGAGCTATGTTTCTATTATGGAATTGAATGAAAGGTAGAAAATTTACTCTGAGTTTAAGAATACATCTCTAGCTCCAACTGCAATTAGATGGAATTGGCATTGACCAAAAATCTTTATTTCCTATCCGATTATTCTTGATCCATCTTTTCCATAAACATTGAAAATAACATGATATTGCTACTTTATTCCATAATAAAAATATTTTTGATGCCTAGACCTCCATGCTCCTTGTCTTCACATAGCTTATTAAAAGATATAAGAACCATCTTCCTTGCAAAGGGTTCTCCGTGCCATAAAAATTTGTTCAGCGAACTAGTTATCATAGATAGCAATTTTACGGGTAAGATGAAATGTTTACTCCAGTAAGTGGTAACTGCAATGGCCACTGATTGCACTATACTGAGCCTACCAGCTTGGGATAGCTTGTAACTTGGCCATTGCTGAAGCTTATGAACGATATTCTCATAAAGAGGCATGCAATTCTGCTTAACCATACGAGAACAAACTAATGGAAGATCCAAATAGAATGAATTATTTGGTACCTCCAGCAAACCTGAAAAGTTTGTTATCTCTTCCTTTCTATCTTGAGATAAACCAGCTGTCATAATATGAGATTTACACAAGTTAATTTGAGGACCAGTAAGAGAATAATTTTTTTCCAAAGTAGCTAAGATACATTGAATGCTGGATAGGGTGGGTTTGGTGAATATAACTAGATCATCTACAAATAGGAGGTGAATGATTTGAGGATTTTTATAGCATGGATGAAGCTCTAAATGACTTGCCTCTACTTGTTGTTTCAATAAATAATTCAAAAGTTCCATCACAATAATAAAAATATAGGTTGATACAGGGTCCCCTTTCTTTACCACTTTAATCCCTTTTAAAAACTCATGAAGGCTTTCTTGTCTTGAAATGGGAAAATATGGTAAAGGTATGCATGTATAAATCCAAGATAGGAAAGGCAGTGGAAAAGTCATACGAGACATAACTACAAGAATAGAATGCCAAGAAAAAAGTCAAAAGCTTTTTTGATGTCTAGCTTAATCTTGCAGCGATGAGAAATTGATTTTTTCTTATAACCACGTAATTCATGCATAATAAGCAAATTGTCTCCAATAGATTTACCACTCACAAAAGAAGATTGGTTATAAGAGATAATAGAAGGGAGAACCAACTATAATCTATTAGCAGTCACCTTTGAAATAACGTTATAGACCACATTACAACATGATATCAGTCTAAAATCTGATACTGATACAGGATTTTCTACTTTATGGATTAATGCTATAGATGCAGCCGCAAGACTATATGGCAGAATATTATTCAAGAAGAATTTTTTTTACCCCTTTTATCAAGTTTTCACCAATAACAAAAACAACACCTTTTATTTCATTAGATGTTACTTAAGCAATAATTTCCTGAGACTAGAATAAAGAGAGGTAAGGCAGATTCAAATGATAATAAGGCTCCAGATAAATATGAAAGGGATTAGATAGTGCTAAAATTGATGAGAAATAATCTACAAAAGCTCCATTTATATCATTTTCTTGATGCTGCAGAGTACCATGCATATCCTTTATAAAGAAATTCGGATTATTTTTCTTTACCTTCAGATAGTTATGGTAGAATTATGTATTCCTATCAGCTTCCTTTTATTTCCTTAGATATTATGCTTGACTTAAGGCTTGAAATTCTATATCCAATGAGTGGTTCAATTTAAGTTTCAAAGCCAATTCTGATTGCTAGAGATTTACATCATAAGGACTCCTTTGCAAAGCTTCCTATACTGTACATAATTCTTCTCTTACACTTGTAGATAACTCAGATCCCTTACCAAAATTTGAGGAGGACTATGCACGCAAGTGAATTTTAAGTTGCTTCAATTTACATAACAAAAAACTCAAAGGATCATATGGAAACTGGTTTGGCCAAAGCTGCAATAAGATATTAGAGAATCTGCAAGTTGTAAACAAAAATAAAAAATTTATTTTACCTTTATTACTGGCTTCTACAATACCCTAATCAAGCAATAAAGGAAAGTGGTCAGATAGAGTAGAAGGAAGAGATGAATAGAAGGGTTTAGGTCAAAGTTGAAGAAAGTGAGAGTTTGCAAAAATATGATCTTGCCTGCATGGATTTCCAGATCTGGAACTGTTAGATCATGTATATTCCAATCCAAAAAAGCTTATGGGATGAAGGCAGGAGTTGTTGATACATTGATCGAATTGAGCAATATCATTTATGGTTAGAGGTGTACCGCCAAGCTTATGTTGACAAGAGTACATATGATTGAAGTCACCACCTAATAACCAAGGAGAATTTGAGTTATTGAGTAAATGACCATTATCCAAGAAAGGGATCCTTAATGACATAGCATTTTGAGCATAAACAGCAGTTTGAAAAAACATTAAGAGTTTGAAGGAATGTTGAGAAAACAAGAATGAATATATTTATCAGATTTGCTGATAATGGATAGCTTAAAAAATGCAGGATTCCAAAAAATCAAAATTCTTCCAAAGTTCGCCTGATCCAATTATGTTTATATTTTTAGCTAGAAGAGATCAAATTAACCAATTTCCCAGAAGAAGTTGCATCTAACTTTGTTTCTGACAAACACATCAATTGCACATGGTTTTTCCAACTAAAGGCCTTAATTTCTCCCTATTTGGTGGGCAGATTTTCACCTCTTATGTTCTAGAATGCTATCCTATTGATCATTCAAATGGAAGAGGATCAACAAGGGTGGATGGACTACCCCTAGTATGTCTTGTTGTGGATTTATGATTGTTATTGGATGGAATTACATCCTATGGCCTATATTCCTTTCTTTATTTAAATCATCTGCATCAGGAGATTTTCCTTTCCACTTACCAGCTTTCTTGTGCCCACTCAAAAATGAAGTTGAAAGAGAATTAGAGGATGTTCATTGAGAGGGAGGGAGTTTAATATGAGAAGGAGGTTTGAGGTTCAAGTATGGAGATGAGGATGATTTAGGAAAATCATTATTTGAAGAAGGATTATTGGTACTAAAAGTAGATGAACAGAACATTGAGTTAGTTGAAGAAAATGTGGATGGATAGGGAATTGATTTGCCATGTAAAGAGGATGAAGCTAAAGATGAAGTATCCCCAGATACTGATGATTCTTGATTGGTTGTTTCATGTAGGATAAAAAAAGAACTTTTTATATGAAGTTTATCAATAGCAGCTTTAAACAAAGTTTCAAAATCATCATTTGCTTTCTTAACCTTATCTAGTAGGGTGTTACCATTTGCCTTTTGCACATTTTCTTATGGGGTGTCAACATTTCTTGAGTTTTCTTATTGTAACAACAACCATTATCATTAACTTGATACACCTATTGTCGATTTGTCTCTATCTTTTCTCCATTAATATTCATTTCTTCATTATTGTTTGTTTCATCAACCATAAAATTGTCTCTCCCAACAACTTCTACTACTTCATCTAAGATTTTTTGATCCTTATCAACCACTGATTGCTTTCTACCACTTTCCTTCCTCCTCCATACTTGCTTCTTCTTGTTTACAACTTTTGTCCATTCATTGTTATTTTATTTTGGTTCTGAGTTGTTATAAGCTTTGCTCCTTGCACTATTAGTATTATATTGCTCCCTTCAAAAGTCCCTTGATTAGTAAACTATTGCTCTACACCATAATCAACTAACTGATCACCTTGAAAATCATCCACCTTTACTAATAGCTCATATCTTGATGTTTCATGTCCGAAAAATTTGCAATGAGTAGAAATTTTTGGACTCCAATCATATGACACCAAAACTGGAGGGCATTTCTCACCAAAATAGTCCATCTCAATACAAGTAGGTAATTCAAAATCAGGGAAACTTCTACCAAAGCCTTAGCATATTTGATCCAATGCATTTTTTCAGTATTTGAATCAAAACAAATTGGATGCCCCTACATGGCATGCAAGCCAGTTAATTCCCTTAACGGTCCACTAAAGTAAAGGAATTCAATGCAAGTGAATCGACACATGAAATTTCTTAATTTGGGATTGAGTATTTCCAATTGTGATCCAATTTTGTTATAATAAACATCCTTCCTTTAATGAAAATGGGATCAGCTTTTAAAACCTTGTCTCTATCCAACTCATTAGAGAAATTAAAGTAGAAATGCATCCCATCAAATTTTATTTCTACTTCACCATTTAGTTTCCGGAAATTACGCACAAAATTAACCACTAACAAGTAAGAAAGTGTACCGTCTAGGAAGAAACCCACTAGATGATTTCCCCAATATTTGATTCCTTCAGCTTTAACAAGATCTGGAAGTCCTTTCGAATTACCATCTCTCACAATATCAAATTGGATGGGCTCATAAATCCTAGCATTACGAGGTAGAGTTTTGAAAAGAGAAAGATAGTCAGATTTCGTGGAAGGGGGTAATGAGTTGAAGAATTTGGCAAATTAAAACTTACAGATTTGGACGAATTATCTTTTGATATTGAATTAATTGGAATAGAAGAATGAGAATTCACAATGTTAGCAGAATCAGGATTACTAACATTACATCTAGTGAAATCAGAAGATTTGTTCAAGGTGTTCGAAGAAATGCCATAATTCAATTTTCACATTTCCAAAATCAATTGCAGAATAATGAGAATTGGAAGAGGGATCAGAAGGTTCAGAGAAACCAGAAATTAAAGAATTAGCACCATCAAGTTGCATAGAAAAGATCCATCAAGATTTTGATTAGAGGTAAAGATAGACGACTCACCAAGAAGTGTGGCAGAGGAAGGATCAGGTGGTGGTGATTGACTAGCAGATGGATGGGGAGGAAAGGAGGATGAATCAAGAGATAAGGAGGATGAGGAAGAGAGGGTGCTTGAAGAGGAAACAGATGCTATTAACATGGGTCAGTTATTTTAGAGTATCCCAACCATCAAAGTCGAGATTATGTCAGAATCAAAGGAAAGCTTTTTCTTGGAACAGAGGATGTTATTGAAGTTGAGAATTGGTTGTTGCACTATGAAATCATCTTCACCGATTTAGGCTTGACGGATGAGCAGAAGAGAAGACTTGGCTTCTAGGAAGTTGTAGGGAGTTGCTTTATATAGGTGCAATAGAGTAAGTGTAGGAGTGCTAAAGGAACAGTTGACCTATACTGGTTTTCAAGGAGATTCAAAAAAAGATTTTTGTTTGGGATTATCAACTCTACTTTACTAAGAAAGTTTGCATATTTCATCTTGGAAGATATGTCAGTAGTTGAATATGCTACAAAGTTTAATAAGTTATCTGATATTGGTATACTACTACGGACACAATAATCAAGAGGAATGAGAAGTTCATTTGGAGATTGAGGTCGTAGATTGTTAAGGTGATTATACCATATCTTAGAGGCCCTTGTAATATTATAATGGATATGGCTATTTGGAATAGCGAAATGCTTGCTACGTATAAAAGTTAAAAGTTAGCTGAAACTCAGAGTTCTCAAGGTAAAAAGAGTATGTTTTTTGAGGGAAAGGTAGCTCAGAAGAAAGGAAGCGTCAAGAAAGGAAAAACAGATATTGTCTTCTTAAAGTGTGCAAAAGGGTTATTATGCTAACGAATGTCGGTCAAGAGATAACAAGGCAGTTGTGGAGAAGAAGAATGTGTAGTGCTTCAACTGCAACTAGATTTGACGTTATAAAAAGAAGTGCAGAGGCTAAAAAAGAGAAATTTCTTTCTTTGTAACTATCGTCTTCTAGACCAATTGCTGTTGAGAAAGGAAAGTATGAATAAGCTTTTGATTCGTAGGGTATCAACTAGAACATTGTTTGTACTGGTGTATCACATTCATTTATCTCTTAATGTTTGGTAGATGGGTTATCATTTTAACCATCATAATTTTTAACTTTCTTTATGGTATATATCTTTTCCTGTAGGAGGTAATGCGACTCTAGGAATGATATGTGACTACTTAGAGTTTGAGTTGCCAGGTCGTTTTTCCTATAGTTTATATCTATTTAATTTTGCGGGCTTGGGGATCATTTTAGGTATGGATTGGCTTGATTATTATAATGCTGGAATACTTTGCTAAAATTGAAAGATTTCATTTGGACACCCCAAATTTAGTAACTGAATTATATACTTAGTTGAGAGTGCAAGTTCAGCGGCTTATGCTTTATTGGGTGCAATCAAAATGGATGACTGGATAAGGTAGTTCCTATTATTAAGGAGGTTTCACATATTTATGAACTAGTTAAAGGATTACCATCAGGAGAGGTTTTGATTTCAAAATAGATCATGAACCTGAAGATGAACCAGTGAGTAGCCCACTAACAACATGACACCAATCGAGATGAATGAGTTAAAGGTGAGGCTACTGGACTTGGAGAAAAGGAGTTTTATTATGCTAAGCAGTTTTCCTTATTGTGAGACCGCGATGTTTGTAACAAAACTTGATGGATCGTTGAGATTGTTCATCTATTATCATAGGCTTAACAATAATATAGTGAAAAATAAATACCATTTACCAAGAATCGATGACTTTTTTGATTAAACAAATAGAGATGAAGTATTTTCCAAATTGGGTTTGGCAATGAGATTCCATCAATTGCGGGTAGCAGAGGATGGTATCTTATTGACAACATTTCGAACTAGGTATGGTTCATATGAGTGGATGATGATGTCATTCGGACTGACTAACGCGCTTGCTTTCTTTGTGGATTTGATGAACTGGATTTTATGAGAGCACTTAGATAGGTTCGTATCGATTTTATTCTAGGACATATTGTTATATTCTAATGATGAAAAAGATCGAGATCAAACTTAGAATAGTGCTTGAGATGATGACCCAATATCAATTGAAGGTTAAATTTTTGAAGTGTCACTTTTGGGAAACAGAAGTCCAGTTTCTTATTCTTGTTGTTCCCGGGAATGGTTTTTCAGTTAACCCGGGTAAGTTCGAGGATATCAATGGTCAAAAGATATCAGAAAGCATAACCAAATAAGAAATTTTCTTAGATTAGCTAGCAACTATCATACGTTTATTAAGGATTTTCATGTTGACTAGATTGACCAGGAAAGATGTGAAGTTTGTTTGCCTGAGTAAATGCGAAGAAGCATCACAGAGTTTGAAGAATTTTTTGACCAATGCTCATATGTTGATAGTACCAGATGGCAACCAAAATTTAGAGATCTATACTGATGCTTGTGGAACTAAACTAGAAGATGTTCTTATGCAAGAGGCAAAGTGATTGCATATGCATCTAGACAGCTTATACTGTATGAAGTAAGGTATTGGCTCATGATTTGAATTTGGCAGCAATTATCTTTTCTTTCAAGATTTAAAAACATTACCTTCTGAGGGAGTGATTTGAATTGTTCACAGCATATAATTTTTTCAGGTAGTTATTCTCTTAGAAAGAGTTAAATATAAGACTATAGAGATGGATAGAGTTTTTTAGTAGACTTTGGTATTGAGAACACTAAGGAAAAGGGACAAAGTAAAGGATGCTCTTAGCATGAAACATCATAAGGTGATGTTAGTTATGTTGGCAGAATGGAAAGACTTAGGCGTTTTGGATGCTTGGGATGTGCAGCTATGGTCCACAACTAGTTCAAGCCAGAGTACCGATATATTGTCATGTTTGGAAATTCTTCCAATTTTGATCGAAAGGGTTGCTTCTAATAAGGAAGAGGACCTAGTGTTAGTGAAAGAATTGTAGTTCTTAGGGTCTTAACTAAGATTGAAGAATTGAAAAATCTCCGACTTGACCATAGGAATAGCTAGGGAGGTTCTTAGGGAATGTTGATGGTCTAAGTTCATGATTCGTCTTTGCGGTACCAAGATGTACTGGTATATAAAAAGGAGTTTCTTATGGGAAGAAATGAAGAAGGCTTATGGGTAAACAGTGTTTAAATTATCAACAAGTGAAAGTCAAACGTCAGAAGCCAAGTGGATTGTTTCAACCTTTAGATATACTAGGATTCAATTTACATGGACCCTATTGATGGATTGCCAGGGTCGAGGAAGTGAAATGAAAGTATATGCATCGTGGTTGATATATTAGTCCAGAATGCTCATTTTATACCCTTACATCAACCAAGATGGTACCTATGTTGGACGATTTATCTGTAAGGAACATAGTTAGATTGCATGGAGTACCAAGCAATATTGTTAGTGATAGAGATGTTTTACTTATTAGCTAATCCAAGAAGAGTTTACAAATGAATTAGGTACCAAACTCTAGATGGGTTCCGCATATCACCTATAGTCTGATTGGAAGACTGAGAGAGTCAACAAGATACTTTGAGGATATGTTAAGGGGTTGCATGCAAGATTTTGTTGGTCCATAGGAGGACCATTAGCAACTAGTTCAGCTTTCATATGATAATAATTTTCGGACTAGTATAGGAATGATATCTTTGAAGCTTTGTACATAAGTTCATGAAATTACCAGCTTGTTGGTTAGTGATCGAACACATATTAGTCATAAGTCTATATTTGGTGATGGAACCCATAAAGAAGATTCGGTCGATCCAAGATAAGATGAAACAAGCTCAATCGAGATAGAAAAGTTTTGCAAATAAGATGCGTAAGGATCTTGAGTTCTCATTTGAGGACCATGGTTTTATTAAAGTATTACCAATAAGGGATGTAATACATTTTGGAAAATAAGGGAAATTAGCTTCGAGATTGTCAGACCATTTCATATCATAAAGAGGGTTGGGAAACTCACTTGTTGAGTAGAGTTGTTAAGCAGATTAGCTGTATTCCATAATGATTTTTGTGTTACTCATCTATGAAGCCATGTAAACGATCCAAAGACTATTTTTACTCCAAAGATATTGAAGGATTTAGTAATGGAACAAGATCCGACTTTTGTGAGACAACTAGTTCATACTATAGCCGGAGATGAGAATGGGATAAGAAATAAGATAATCATGCTGTTAAAAGTCTAATGGAACAACAATGAGGAAAACTGTGCTTTGGAAACAAAGTATGGGATTATGAGCACTTTCCATGAGTAGTTGAATGGTATGTTTTGTATTGTTTTTAGACTAGATAGCTGAAAGGATATACTAGCATTGTTAGCATAATTTCTATGATTATGAGTCCTTATCGATTTTCGAGGATGAAATTCTTTAAAAGAGGAAAGTATGTAATATCACTAATTTTTAGTAATTCAATTTTCCGGAAATTTAATTGGCTATTTTAAGTAAAGTAATGTAGAAGGATAAAGAGATGAGATTGATAAGTAATAAAGTTGGCATTAGCTAATTAATTGATTGATTTTTCATAAAAGAAAATGTGTGGGAGGGGAAAAGACTTACATGTTATAGCCCTTTATCTTCCCATGCATTCTCTCTTTTCACAAACACATATCTAAAAAATAAAACATAAGGAGGCCAACCATTATCTCTATAAGGAGAACAAATAAAAAAGTGAAACTTAGGAGGAAAAGGCTAAGGAAGATCAGACTACTTCAGATCATAACTTGTTTATCCATTTTAAAGTGAATAATACACCCATCCATTTATATTTGTTTTATTTAATTTCCTCTATGGTTAATATTTGAATTATTTATGTTGTCTTGGATGATTTGTTCTTGTTTGGATAGAACAAGAATCCAATTATTCATTTCGATATATATGATTAAAATTTCAGATAAAAGCCTTAGATTTTGGATAAAACCCAATGTTTTGTGTTGTCAAATGCTTTAAAATTTTAATGTGACATGTTTAGTATATATGATTTTAGAAATATGTTTTAATTTTCAATTTTTCCAAGTAATTGTAAATATTCTATGAATTTTCCAAGAAGGAAATATGCTTAATTTAGGGTTTTAAGTTATTAAAAATATTGAGTAATTAATTTTGACATGAAATTTTTATAGAAAGGAGAGAAGGATATTTTAGAATTTCTATGATTTTTGGTATTTTTTCCTTATTAAAAATGAATTATAATAAATAGTTTTGCTATATAAAGCTTAAGAGAATCAATTAGTTAACCTTATTTGTTAGTTAATCGCTTATAATTTAAGTACTTGGATAAAAGATAAGTATCACATGATTCTGGAAAGAAAGTTCACATGTTCAAATCCATTAAAAAGGCTTTGACATATATGAATTGTAACGTCCCATATTTTTAACGGTTTAATAACTAATTAGTTTAATTATTTAAATAAATGTTTGGTAATTTTAAAATGACTAGAATCAAATTATATTGAATATTTAATTAATATAATTAATGGAATAATATATTTAATATTCGAAATAATTGGGAATAACCGAATTTGCAATATAGTGTAAATTGAATTATTCAAGAGATTTGATTCAGCTTAGAATTGAATTATAATAACAAATTTATTAATTAAATGACATTTGAACGTATAATTTATAATAATATTTAAAACGAGCTCGTAATGTCGTGGTAGTTCATAATATTGAGTTTTGAACTTTAATTGAATATACAGAATCCGTTTTAAGTCAGATTTCTATAAAACAAGAAACGTTCGAATTTGGTGAACTATGGTTTTCTAATGGAAGAGAAAAATCGAGATTTTGTCGTGTATATTGTGAGTTATGATCAAATCAAATTTTCAAATAGTCGCTATGGAATTCGTTTATAATTTATAATGATTTATTTCTATTATAAATGGATTTTTAGTATAAATGGAATATCGATTTAACTTGGATTTGAGAATATCGAGTATAAATCCAAGTGTGTTTATTTTATAGGTGTATGATATTCTATGTGAATATATACGATAATATTTATTTATTAATATTTAATAAAAAAAATTTGAAAATATTAATATTTTTAATGGTTTATTTAGAGCCTTAAAAATAGCCATTTTGGCAAACAACCTCCGTTTTCGCCAAAATTAATTTTGTTGGATCCGCAATATTAAATTATTGTTAAATTTCAAATTTCGTGATTTTTGAATTCATTATTTGGCCGTGCAGAATTTAAATGAGAAAAACTGTGACATCCCACGTCCGTTAATGTCACTCACTAAGGGAATGCATTAAGTTTCGTGAAGCGTTATAGGTAAACAAACACAGAATAATTACAAGACGGATATAAATAATATAGCAGCGGAAATTTAATTTTTTTTATTTCAGACATAAATCATAAAATTGTGGTTCACAATACCATAAGTCACATAAAACATTACAATAAAATAACTTCTATCTTGCACCATCAGAGTACATAAGTATATAAAAAAAAATTCCCCAATTAAAAGAGTTAAGCCATATTAGAGACAAGAATTTGAGCCATACTTCAGAAGTAGCTTCTAGCAAGATGATATCTGAGTCCTGACTAGGCCTGAGTGTTTCCTCCTTGAGAACCTGAGGGAGAAAGGGGGGGGGGGAAACGGAAGAAAGAAGGAGAAACAAAAGGGTCAGACATAAAGTTTGGCGAGTCTAGTTACTTTTAGCCGGTAAATAAATAAAAGTAACATGATAGGCATATAAAGTGGATAAGAGAGATCACTACATAAATGGCAGATGTGACAAGGTAGACAGGGTAAGGTGTATGTGTTTCACTAATGATTACTCTGCACTATTACTAGTATAACAAAAATGAGATGATCCCTTCCACTATAAGTTGGTAGACTTAGGGCATACGTCCGAGTGTACGCTAACCACTACCTTAGTGACCGGCTCCCTACCCTGTAGATATCCTGTGCTGGCCCTATAGTAGGAGGTATCACTCACTAACGTGATAACCCTTTATTTCCCAAGATACGCACAACCATATCTACAGGTGTAACGATCGTCTTATCCCCCACTGCTTGGCTCATGCACGCACATGGCTCGGTCGATTTGATCCACCTACACTGTCCGTCTTGTTTGGATCTCTTGTAATCAACCAGTAAGCGTGCCCCTTCTCTGCCTAGTACGGAGTTCTTTATTTGATACCTACTCCAGGTTACTGACTAAAATGGGTCCTACACAATATGATACAAGCTCTCCACTTTGTCTTATATCCCCACTAGGTTTTTCACTGACTATGTATACCCTTAGGTGTCTTTAATTACATACCCCTATGTAAGTTATTCTTACCCTAAAGGGTGTCTTTAACTACATAACCTTATTGGGTTAGGTTCGCGGGCCTATATGTAAATATTACCACCCCCTCTAATTTACTTAACTCACCAACTGCCCATCCAATTTTACTTAACCCTAACTTAAGTTCATAATCATACAATCCTTATGGATTAAATTAGGTTAAGTAGTCCAATTCTTTACCATGTCCATTTATGGTTTATAATGTGCTAGACCTCCCACATTAGGCCTATAACATGTGAATCCTGGATACGCCGGTCGGGTTCGGGCAGACTTATTCCACAGTTGGGCCAAACCTCGTGTCATAGCCCAATTCGTATTTACATACTTAGACCTCCAACATTAGGTTCAACATTAGTGGCTGTTGGATATGTCGGTCGAGTCCGGGTAGACTTCCACCACTAATGCAACCTAACCTCGTGTCATAAGTACAATTCCAAATTGTAACTACTAAACATTCCATTTTTAATTAATTAATTAATCCTTTCTCTTTATAAGTGTTATTGCCAACTTTATCCAATAATTTGACTTATATGTCCAAAAATGTTCATATTCAAATTATGTCAATTATTAACCTGTTTTCCCTGTTCCCTAGCTAGCGTACTTGTAAACTGGTGGCATGCCTAGGTTACACAATAGCCTAGTCATAAACGATAATAGGGAAGATAATGGGAACATAACTAAATTGGTCATTTTGGCATAAACAGAAACTAGCAAGATAATAAGGTGAATGGACATGTAATTAACATCATAACAAGGTGGACGTAAAACTGATGAACTTGTGGCAATTACTATGATGTCAAAGCAAGCATTATGAGATCTAAATTAACCATTTAGATGTCTAACTATTTAGATCTAGCATAATTAGGGTGACATAGTAACATGTTTAGATCTAAAGATGGATTCAGATGTACAAGTTTACAAAATATCAAAATTGATCACAATATGACAGGTGAAAGGTGATTTACATAAAGAACAAGATCCAACCAATGTTACAACTATACAATTTAATAGATGTACATTCACCACAATATAATTGCAAGTCAATAACCACATATGCAACATAACAAAATAACCACAATTGTATTAGATCTAGGAAAATAGTTCTATCATGTCATAGTATAGGGTCTAACACTAGCATAGAATCACAATTTACAACATATCCAAGTCATTGTATTTCATAATTTACTTTTATTTATCAAAACCTAAAAGCAACTAGAAACTCACAGCGTTAGGTTTAGAGAATTGAGAAAGAACAGATCTTGAATTACTGAATTTGATTTGCAAAGTATGTTGTTGTAGAAAAGGGTTCTGTCTCAGTTTGAACCTCGGTAGCATATGGCCTCCATGATTTCCAATGAAGAAAATAGGAGAATAAGACACATATATATAGCTGTCAGACCCCCCAAAACCGAGTGTCACGTCAGCCCTAGGGGTGTCGACACCCCTATGGGTAGGTCGACCCCCCTTAAGGGGGGTTGACCCCAGTCTTGACACCCCTCTTGGGGGGTCAACCTCCTAGAGCGGGAATTCTTTTGCTATTTTTCAATTTTCTAATTTGAACTGTTCTGGATAAAATTCTGACTCATATATGTATACATAATATTTCTACTTGTATACAAACTTAAAACTCTCATGACTTCTTCATACGGTGTCCATTTTACGCAAACCCAATGTCAATCTTGACCAGAATTTCGAGACAGACGCAATGGTGCAGTCCGTTTCCTCTAATTATGTATATTAAATTTATTACTATTTAATTTATTCTATTTAATATAGTTAAAAATTCGGGGTGTAACATTCTCCCCTACTCAAAGGATTTCATCCCCGAAATCTCTAAGTTGAGAGGAATGCATATCCTACCATCCATCATCCATCTACTCATCCACCAATCACTGGCATCCATTGTCCTTAAAGGTTTCTAATGCTTATATGAACACAAGCAAAGGTGTGTGTATATGTCCCAACACCAATGCGAAGATCAGGCGGTCTACTGATTCAATTGGCCTCCTTAATGCAATGTATGTTAGAGCCATGAATCCAGTATGTATGCGAATAATCCTATTATATCATGTGAGTTCTATATGTGTGCACATTCATTCATCTAAATGCAACATCCATATGTTAACTCATCCATTTCCATCCATAAAAGAAAAGGAAATGCCCACACATCCATATGCAATATGAGAGTGATTGAGTCGGTCTTAGTGCCTAATGTGTGTGTATATGCGTCCACATGCAAACCACTAGCAAACACTTGCATCCATCAAACATAACATGTTTCAAACACATGTTTACATTAATAGGATTCCTATCTAAAGGCTGAAAAATACTATGGATAAGATATACTCTACTGACAGAAACAAGCACTGATAAAACTTTGGAAAAGGAGTTAAGAACATACCCACGAAAATAAAAGGGTACGAAGCACGAATCTTGTCTTTAGTCTCCCAAGTCGTATCCTCTGGGCTATCTCCCCATTGAACCTTTAGCAACTTGATCTCCTTCTTTGTATCTTTTTAACTTCTGACCCAAGAATATGGGTAAGGACTCAT
Source organism: Allium sativum (assembly GCA_030737875.1). Classification (NCBI taxonomy): domain Eukaryota; kingdom Viridiplantae; phylum Streptophyta; class Magnoliopsida; order Asparagales; family Amaryllidaceae; genus Allium; species Allium sativum. Next base: position 559,778,405 of record CM060921.1, read on the forward strand.
CTGACTGTCGCCAACCGTTCCACTTCTACTTCTTCCAACATACTTGGCTCAACAACTTCTACGGTGTCATGTAGACACTTCCGTAGACGAGAGACATGGAATACGTCATGAACAGCGGATAGATTTTCTGGGAATTTCACTCTATAGGTCATTTGGCTAATTCTCTTGGTAATGGGAAATGGCCCCACAAACCTAGGTGCCAACTTCCCTGCTGCTCCAAAGCGAACAACATTCCTCAAAGGTGATACTTCTATAAAAACTAAGTCTCCTACTTCGAATTCGATGTTAGTTCTTCTCTTATCTACATAGGACTTTTGCCTCTCTTGAGCTGTCTTCATCCGCCGTTGAATAAGGTCAATCTTTTCAGACGTTTCTCTAACCATATCTGCACCAAGTAATAATCTTTCTGTAGATTACCTACAGGGTCGCCCGTAGAATTCTTCGAAGGGTGTCATGCCGATGCTAGCTTGATAACTGTTATTATAGGCAACTTTACTAAATGAAAATGCTCTTCCCAAGTCCCTCTGAAGACAAGGATACATAGCCTCAAAAGATCATCAAGAATCCTATTCACTCTCTCCGTCTGTCCATAGGGCGGAGGATGATAAGCAGTGCTCAAACATAACTGTGTACCAAATGCTTCTTGCAAGTTCCTCCAAAATTCGCTAGTAAAGATAGGGTCATGATTGCTCATGATGCTGGAAGGTACTCCATGAAGACCAACTATCTCACGAACATAAATTGCTGCCAACCATGATGCCTTCCTCTTACTCTTAACTAGAAAAAAGTGAGCGCTCTTAGTGAGTCTATCCACCACAACCCAGATACTAGTGTTTCCTTTCTTCGATCTAGGAAAACCATTTATGAAATCCATAGAGACGCTCTCCCATTTCCACTTCGGAACCTCTAATGGATGAAGTAATCCTCCTAGCTTCTTTTGCTCAGCCTTGACTTGCTAGCAAACTAAACATTAAGAAACAAATTCTGACACATCTTTCTTTATCCTAGCCCAAAAGAAAACCCTCTTCATGTCCCTGTACATCTTAACACCACCTGGATGAATGGTCATCTTAGAATGGTTGGCTTCGTCTAGGACCGCCTTTATTAGGCTTCCAGTTTGAGGAACACAAAGCCTTCCATCTCGTCGCAACCACCCCTTTTCATCTATGCCGTATCTACTAAGGTGATAAGAAGTCTCCCCTCTTCTGAGCTTATCCATGATGTCTAGAATTTGTAGTTCACCTTGTTGCGAATCTCCTATCTGGTCCATAAGGGTTGGTCGTATCTCCAAGGATGCAAACAAATCAGGCAAAACCTCGATGGAGGATCTAAAATCAAATGCTGATATGAACTTCAAGTTTTTTCTTTCCACAAACAGAGTACTCATGGCCATTCTCTGCCTACTTAGTGCGTCTGCAACCACATTACCCTTACCAGGGGTACAAGCAATCTCAAAATCATATGGAGCTAAGAACTCCATCCACCGTTGTTGCCTTAAGTTAAGATCCTTCTGCGAGAATAAATACTTGAGAGATTTATGATCAGTGTATACTCGAACCTTTCTCAAAGTAAATAATGACGCCACGTCTTTAACGCGAATATTTTGGCTAGTACCTCTAGATCATGGGTGGGGTAGTTCTTCTCTTGAACTCTCAATTGTCTACCCCCATAACATATTACTTTCCCTTCTTGCATCAGAACCACACCAAGCCCTGTACCGCACGCATCTGTGTAAATAGTAAATACTTTACTTCCATTAGGCAAGGTCAAGACTGGGGCTGTGGTCAGAGCCCTCTTCAGTCGTTGGAAAGCAAAGTCACAGTCTATGTCCCATGAAAATGCCAAATTCTTCTTTGTCAGCCTGGTAAGAGGGGTTGATATCTTTGCGAATTCCTTAATGAACTTCCTATAGTAACATGCCAACCCAAGAAAGCTTCTCAACTCGGTTGCATTTTTCGGAATCTGCCAATCTTGCACTGCAACCACCTTCGCGGGATCTACAGCTATCCCTTTTCTCAAAACTACATTCCCCAAGAATCTCACCTCCTTTCTCCAAAATTGGCATTTGGAGAACTTTGCCTTTAGCCGATGGTCATAGAGAGTTTTCAAAACTTCTCCCAAATGCTGGGCATGCTCTTCTTCCCTCTTGGAGAAGATCAAAATATCATCAACAAATACTACGACAAATTTGTTTAGGAACTTCCAAAACACCCTACTCATCAAATCAACAAAATAGGCGGGTGCATTTGTCAACCCAAAAGGCATAACTAGCCATTCAAAGAAACTGTCCGGAGTTCTGATAGCAGTCTTATATATGCTGTCCTCAGGCACCCTCAACTGATGGAACCCCATAGCCAAGCCCAACTGAGAAAATACCGAGGCACCAACAAGCTGATCAAATAAATCATCATCCTCGGAAGCCGATGCCTATTCTGCTCTATGAGCTAATTCAACTCTCTATAGTCAACACACAAACGAAGTGAACCATCCGCCTTAGTTGCGAATACTACTGGAGCATCCCATTCAGATAGGCTTCATTTGATAAACCCTTTCTCAAGTAGCTCCCCTACTTGCTTACTCATCTCCCTCCTTTCCCTTGGAGCCATGTGGCGCACTAGTAATGCAACTGGCTTTGCATTGTCCACCAGATATATGCAGAAGTCAATCTTGTGCCTTGGAGGTGAACCCCGTACCTCATCAAAAACATAGGAATAATCTCGAACCACTGGAACAGATTGCAAATCATATATGGATGCATCTAGAGTCTCTAGGAAGCTAAGAATCACAGAATCTTGGGGGTCATAAAAAACTTCGAGGGTCTTCCCATGACAAGTCAGAAGTCTAACCACCCTCCCCTCACAATCCAGAATGTCCTTATACGTGGTAAGCCAATCCATTCTTAGAATCAACCTATAGCCCATAAACCCGAGCACATACGTGTCGCACTCAAACTCGATGCCTAACATAGATATTTTCTAACTCTGACAAATCATCGACAAATGACCCGAACCACCAACGGGGTTTGAAATAGCTATGGGATCTACTACCATGCTAGTAATTAAGTGCAGAGATTCAACCACAGAATTAGATATAAATGAGTGTGAAGCGCCAGAATCAAAAAGTGTTCTAACTGGATGGTTTGAAAGAGAAACTAAACTTTCTACGGAAATTTTTCTACCTCTTTCAGGAGCACTGATCGCGAGAGCATGCACCTGCCCTCCAGAAGTTCCTACTCTTTGACCTTGTCCCTGTGATCCATGTTTCTTTGTGCACTCTTTAGAGAAGTGTCCGACCTCTCCGCAATTAAAGCAATTGCTCTTCCTTTTCTTACAGTCTTTGATCAGGTGACCCTCCTTTCCACAATTGTGACATTTTCTCTTAACCCTGCCTTTGTCATCCATCCTTCCTTTCTTTTGCTATTGTTGCTGCCCCTTCTTGGGCCACACCTTCCTATTCTGCGATGTCCCCTCAGCTTTTGCTTCCTTCTTTTCTCTCTTGTCCTCCTCTTGAATCAGGGACATATCAACAAGCTTTTCAAAAGTGGCCCGCATTGGAACATAGGACATGGCTAAATCATGCAGAGGCTCATTCAACCCTTTAGTGAACCGCAAAGCCTTTTTGTGCGGTGTATCCACCAACTCTAACCCGAACCTTGCCAGTTGGTTGAACTTGTTCACATACTCCTTCATCGTCAAGTTTCCTTGTTTGAGTGCTAAGAGCCTCTCCATATATATGCTTCTCTCAATTTGGGAAAGAAATTACATTTTGAACCTCTATCTAAAATCTTCCCAAGTTTACACCGGACGTCTAGCTTGAGTGACTTCCCACCAAAATGAGGCTTCGTCCTTCAGTAGCCAGGCAGCTAACTGAACCTTCCTTCTATCCTCTACTTCAAAGATTATGAATAAGTCCTTAGTCTCCTTAAGACAATTACAAGCTTCTACGAATGTCTCATTTCCATGGAATGGCTCCCTTCCCATAGCACGGAAGGCTTTGCAGATCTTTGCGAAGTTATCTGCCCTCGGGGGAGGAGGAGGAATGACTGGTGCAACTGGGGGAGGAACATCTCTTTGGCCTTCGACAGGCACTGTGGCCTCCAAATACCTACGGAACCATCCAGGTATTGTGACGCCCTCTAGGATATTAGGAATGTTTTGTTCGCCAGACATGCTGAAAAAGGAAAAAGAAAGAAATTTTGATAAAGGACCGAAGGATATTGCATATGGCTTCTTGGAGGAATATTTCAAAACAGACCATTCTTTTTGAAAATGCTTTCATTTAAAACCTTTTTGAAAATATTTTCAAAAACTTTTATCTAATCAGGTAACCTACAGCTCTGATACCAAGTGTTACACCCCACATTCGTTAATGTCACTCACTAAGTGAATGCATTAAGTTTCATGAAGCGTTATAGGTAAACAGACACATATTAATTACTAGAAAGATATTAATAAGATAACACCAGTTTTTTATTTATTTTAGACATAAATCATAATACCGTGATTCACAATACCATAAGTCACAAAAACCATTACAATAAAATAACTTCTGTCTTGCTCCATCAGAGTACATAAGTATATAAAAAAACAAAATTCCCTAATTAAAAGAGTTAAGCCACAGTAGGACAAGAACTTGAGCCATACTTCCGAAGTAGCTCCCATCAAGATGATATCCGAGTCCTGACTAAGCCTGAGTGTTTCCTCCCCGAGAACCCGGGGGGGAGGGGGGGGGGGACGGAAGGAAGAAGGAGAAACAAAAGGGTCATACATAAAATCTGGAGAGTCTAGTTGATTTTAACCAGTAAATTAATAAAAGTAACATGATAGGCATATAAATTGGATTGGAGAAATCACTACATAAATGGCAGGTGTGACAAGGTAGACAGGTTAAGGTGTATGAGCTTCACTAATGATTACTCTACATTATTACTTGTATAACTAAAATGAGAAGATCCCTTCCACTATAAGTTGGTAGACTTAGGGCATACGTCCGAGTGTACCCTAACCACTACCCTAATTGATCGGCTCCCTACCCCTTAGATATCCTATGTTGGCCCCACAGTAGGAGGTATCACTCCCTAAAGTGGCAACCCTTCATTTCCCAAGATGTGCACAATCATATCTACTGGTGTCATGGCCGTCTTATCCCCCTCTGCCAGGCTCATGCACACACATGGACCAATCGGTTTGCGCCGCCCACACCGTCTGTCTCATATGGATCTCTTATAATCAATCAGTAAGCAAGCCCCTTCTCCGCTTAGTACGGAGTTCTTTATTTGATACCTACTCCAGGTTACTGATTGAAATGGGTCCCACACAATATGATACAAGCTCTCCCCTTTGTTTTGTATCCCCACTAGGTTTTTCACTTACTATATATACACTTAGGTGTCTTTAATTACATAGCCCTATGACAGTTATGCTTAACCTAAAGGGTGTCTTTAATTACATAACCTTATTGGGTTAAGTTCGTGGACCTATATGTAAATATTACCCACCCCATCTAATTTACTTAACCCACCCACTGCCCATCAAATTTTACTTAACCTAACTTAAGTTCATAATCATACAATCCTTATGGATTAAATTAGCTTAAGTAGTCCAATTATTTACCAAGTCCATTTATGGTTTATAATGAGCTAGACCTCCCACACTAGGCCTACAACATGTGGATGCAGGATATGCCAGTCGGGTCCGGGAAGACTTATTCCACAGTTGGGCCTAACCACGTGTTATAGCCCGATTCGTATTTACGTACTTAGACCTCCCACATTAGGTTCAACATTAGTGGTTGTTGGATATGCCGGTCAGGTTCGGGCAGACTTCCACCACTAATGCAACCTAACCTCGTGTCATAAGTACAATTAAAATTCCTAATTGTAATTACTAAACATTCCATTTTTAATTAATTAATTAATTTATCCTTTCCCTTTATAAGTGTTAATGCTCACTTTATCCAATAATTTGAATTATGCCGATTATTAACCGTTTTTCCCATTCCCTAGCTAGCGTACTCATAAACTGGCGGCATGCCTAAGTTAGACAATAGCCTAGTCAAAAACGATAATAGGGAAGATAATGGGAACATAACTAAAGTGGTCAACTTGGCATAAACATAAACCAGCATGATAATAAAGTGAATGGGCATGTAATTAACATCATAACAAGGTGGACATAAAACTGATGAACTTGTGGCAATTACTACGATGTCAAAGCAAGCATAATGAGATCTAAATTAACCATTTAGATGTCCAACTATTTAGATCTAGCATAATTAGGGTGACATAGTAACATGTTTAGATCTAAAGATGGATTCACATGTCAAGTTTACAACATATCCAAATTGATCACAATATGACAGGTGAAAGGTGATTTACATAAAGAACTAGATCCAACCAATGTTACAATTGTCCAACTTAATAGATGTATATTCACCAAAATATAGTTGCAAGTCAACATCCACATAGGAAACATAATAGAATAACCATAACTGTATTAGATCTAGGAAAATAGTTCTATCATGTCATTGTATAGGGTTTAACACTAGCATAAAATCACATTTTACAACCTATGTAATTCACAGTCTTTCATAATTTACTTTTATTTATCTAAACCTAAAAGCAACTAGAAACTCACAACATTAGGTTTAGAGAATTGAGAAAGAACGGATCTTGAATTTCTGAATTTGATTTGCTAAGTATGTTGTTGTAGAAAACGGTTCCGTATAAGTTCGCACGCCGACAGCATATGGCCTCCATGATTTCCAGCGAAGAAAATAGGATAATAGGACACATATATATAGATGTCAGACCCTCTAAAGCCGAGTGCCATGTCATCCCTAGGGGTGTCGACACACATGTGGATGGGTCGAGTCCTAGGTCGACAACCCTTAAGGGGAGTTGACCCCGGTGTCGATACCCATCCAGGGAGGCCGACCCCCTAGAGCGGGAATTCTACCGTTATTTTTCAATTTTCAAATTTGAACTGTTTTCGATAAAATTCGGACTCATCTCTGACTAATATGTGTATACATAACATTTCTGCATGTGTACAAACTTAAAACCCTCATAACTTCTTCATACAATGTCCGTTTTATGCAAACCAAATGTCTATCTTCACCAGAATTTCGAGACGGATGCAATGATGCAGTCTTTCCTCTAATTCTGTATATTAAATTAAATACAATTTAACTTATTCTCTTTAATGTCGTTAAAAATTCGGGGTGTTACAAAAACAGTCAATAATTTGACTTTAAAAATACACTGTGTGAGCAAACGAATTCGAAATTCGACAAAACAAATTTTGTTGGGTCCGCAATGTCGAACTATAGGTGTTTGTCCATTTTCATTAGATTTGGGTATTTTATGTGATCATACGGATTTTTAGAAGACAAATAAAAGTAGCAGTAACAATATAAATTAATTAAAAATGAAGCTTCTTATACAAGCTAATGTATTCTATAAATACACCTTAACTCCTTCTAACCCTACCTTTATTTTTCTCGAGTCAATTTCATGCTGCCTTCTCCAAATAACAAAAACGTGAGTTTTCATTTTTGAAAATTCATTTAAATTCATATAAAATCTTTTAAAATCCAAAACTAGTATTTTTGGCTTTGTATGAGGGTAAGCTTCGATCCGGTATAGCCTTTACTTTGTGCGACGTGTTTTTTTAGGATGCTCGAAATCGTACAGTTGGATTGGGTTGATCATTTTGAATAGCGAGAGCATCGATTTTATTTTTGGAGGATAGATTTGAGTTTGTGATATCGATTGGGAGAAGATGGTGATTTTTTGTGAGAATCAGTGCAATTTAGTGTCGATCGAACTACTTCAGTGTACGTGATATGTGGGATGATGTCATAAGTTCAATGAGTTGATGGAGTTTATTATTGCGTGAGAGGATGATGTAGATTAGAACGAAAAGTTTAATGGAGAAGTTGGGAGATGCTTTCCTTGTGTAGGGAAGGAGCAGTTGGAATAAGAAGTTGGATAATGGTGCGTTCTGTTTGGATGCAGCACGTATCAGGAAGAAAAAGAGGTATTAGGTGCGGGTTAAATATGATTAAGGAATTGATTAGGGTATAATTTAATATTAGTTTAATTATTAATGACCTTAAATATATATATATATATATATAAAATTTGTAAACTCAATAACTATCAAATACATTATCCAAATTCAGCAAAACAAGTCTCGTTGGGATTGTATGGACGACGGTTATACAACGGAACTGATTTGGAGTGAATTGGAGCTTGTTACAATTCATTGTGGAATTAAACGTCTGATCTTTTTAACGATAAATGTCCAAAGTGAGCAAGCTCACTAACTCTGTTCAGTTTATAATTTTATAAACATAATTCAGTATTGATAAATGATGATTGATTTCTATGTGATTATTGTTTTAATGAATTGCTAGTTAATTGTTTGAAAATATAGATATATATATAAATCGTTAACTAAATATTGACTCTATTTATCAGAATATTTCATATTCGTGTTATTTATGTTGATTAACATCTGTGGATGCAAGGAAACAGGTTGGAGGAATCTAATGTGATATATTATATGTGATTTATTATATGTGTTTGGATGACATTGGCCCCTTTTATTTGGTATTTTAAAAAAACCATGAGTAATACTGGGATGTAAAAAGGGAATTTTCAAAGTGTATATTGAAATAAAAATACTTATATAAAACCAAAGGATTTTATAAAAAAGAATTTTTGAAGTGGATATTGAATTTAAGAATTTTATAAAATAAAATGGATTTTATAAAAGGAGATATTTGAAAATTAAATAAGGAACTTATGTATAAAATTAGTTACAGTTATATAAAAGTTAAAAAGACCGTCTTTGGTTAAAGTACTTAATGGAAGTAATAAGAAGTAAATAAATGATTATATGGAATTAATTTGATATTTGGAAAATTAATAGAAATATAAAAAGGGAAAATTTCCAATTATAAAAAATTTTTGGGAAAATTTATTTAAAGAAAATATTTAATAGAAATCTGTTTTTTAACAAATATGTAATGTCCCAGGTGTTTTAACTAATTATTACTAAACCGTAAATCAATGATCACATTAATTACTAATTTAAAGTAATAGAAATTGTTTTGATACTTGTAGTAAAATATAATTTATCCTTTAAACTACATACATATGCATCTATATGTATTAGTTTGGCATGAAAATATCTTCCATGTATTTGTTTATTAAATAAGAATTTAAGAAGATACTTATCTTAGTTTCACATATTTAATTAAAACAATCTTATCTAAAATAAATAAACTAAGGAAATTTGATTTTTACTTCATACATAAGAAATGGTGACATGGAAGATAATACTTAAGTATTTTATCAAGATTGATGCAAGATTTTTGCCTTCACTCATGACATTGTTAGACAAAAACTGCATTTAAAGAGTAAGAAAACTGGCAGCAAAGTAAGGTTTTAAACCAATGCTTTAAGCTCAGTCATAGTATAAATGAGCACCTGCCGAATAAAAGGATATAACCCCTAGTTAGTTGCAGACGGAAATAGCATCTAGCAGTGAAGGAACAACTCAATTTTTTCCATTATGATGGATAATATTTGAATTAGCTTTCATTCATGACAGGGTAGACTATTGGTTTAGCAACATTTAGTATAATAGATAACTTAGTAGCTAAGAATACATAAATACATATATCCATACATACATACATACATATATATATATATATATATATATGTTGCCAAAACTTACTGCCGAATGATAGATCTAGCATCTAGCTGAAGGAACAACTCATTTATTCCCATCAAGTGTGCAAGAAAGGATTTGCTTTTGATATCATAATGTACCTATGCATTAACTATTTTGGCTACTAGAAACAAGAATGGACGGTTTGCTGTGTATTAAGTACAACATATAAGACTGGCGCAAGCAATATCCTGAGCAAAACTAGACAATAGCATCACTAAACATCCCTGCATATTAAAGAGTTCTTTCCCTATAAAACATTAAATGCAAGCAATTAAGACACGTATTAGTTAATATTATAATTAACAATAAAAGGAGCTCTCACACATATATTTGCACACAACGTTTCGATCACAAGCTGGTAGGAAAAACTAAAAACCAGAAAAAACTATGTAGCTAAGGAGGTGAGTAAATCACTCACTGTATATTCCTTTTAATCCATGCAATTTTATTTATGTTTAGATGAGTTGCACTCATTGTGATGATATTGTAAAAAAAAAAAAACTCACCACTAAAACCATATTTGTTTAATCATTCCTAAGAAACCCCTATAATTCAAACTATTGATGCTTTGACAAAAACATTACTTTGTTTTAGTGATAAGTTCTTATATACATCTATTATTAATATAAGTAGATTTCTATTTCTATATAGAAATAAACATTTTAGGTTGTTATGGATTTATATATTGTAAACCAACTCGAAGTAAACTAAACAGATAAGTCCTATAATAAGATATGCGACAATGATAAATATTGAATATATTTTCAAATATAAGAACTGGAGTTTAGACTTGCCATCGGATTTTTGAGTTGCGATTTCTACTGTGTATTCGTTGATGAACTACGGTGACACACATTGACCGAGTGCAAAGAAAACACATAGTAGAGTACGACCACATTACCGGCAACGTGTGGCGAGAGTTCAGAAACTACAAAAGCATATTGGCAATGAAACTGATCACAATGGACTCTCCTCATAATCCATGAATTTGATCCGTACAAACTTTCTAAATGTATAAATGTAGATTTTGAACGATAAAGATCATCCATAGCCTCATAAATTTGAATAACCATGAAAGTTTCACATTTTTAAATCTGGATCGAAGTAGACTTCGAAATATACATTCGCATATGCAAATCATAAAAGAACCAAATCCATCAATCGGAAACATATTTCTCAATCCTACTTTTCAAATCATAAAAGTGTACACATGAGATTGAAAAGCAGACATAATAATAGCCGAAACAGTAGCTTTGGTTCAAATAAATTCATATGCACACTAGTTCATAATTTCCAATTAATCCCATAGTTAATCTATTGAGCACATTTTTTAATATAGTTCATCCATCAAGCAATAGGAGATGTAAAACAGTTGACGTAAAACTGATCACGACGGTGAGATAAACAGGCGAAAATTTGAAACATGAAGCTTGTGGTAAAGAGATCGTCGAAGTATCGTTTTTCGATACAGACCGTCCAAGGGGGTCCGAGCAGTTGGAAATTGCTTCAGTCCAGATCGTGCACGTGTCGAAGTAATAAAAAGGCTTGGTTACGGTTCATATTATGTGTGCAAGTGCACACAAAAACAGTGCACAGGGAGCTTTGTTTTCTTTTCTGGGTTCAGTAAAGGTAGAAGGAAATAAACCAAATGATGTGTGAACATTACCGTTCTGGAACGTAAATTATATAGATATAAAGCAAATTGGAAAAGTAGGGAACAAGATTAGAATAAAGGGATGAAGCGCCGGCAAGAGATGTTGGCAAAACATAAACAAAAGTGAAGCTTATGGTGGAGAGAAGATGGATCAGCGGTTGGTGATTAATCGAAATAATAAGGGGCTGGTGGCAACTGAAATATAAAATAGAAGAATTAAGCAAAAACGAAAATTTTTAATAGCCGGACTAGGCAAAACTAAATTTAAGTGGCATGGGGCCTTTTCGTTCCCTGGAAGGGTGGAAGCAGTGTAAACCGTGGAAATAAAGAAGCAACAGGGAAGTGGGACGTGACTTGCGTAATTGGGAAGAAGGAAGGAATGTCTAAAAGGAGATAGAAATAATAGCATAGCAAGTTGCGGTAAGAAGAATTTTCAACAACGAGTGGTTTATTTTCGTGGAATATAAAGGCCTTATGGACGTGGGTTTTGGTAAATTGGGCCACGCATGTTTTAAATGATAGCAAAACATTTTTATAAAACACAAAATAATGGAACCTGGGCCAGGAGATTTGGGCCGACGGAATTGGGCTTTGGGCTGAAGCAATTAAATAAAGAAGGGGAGTTAAATATTGTTTTAGTTTAGAACATTTGTTTAAATAAAATCTAAAATAACTTAAACAACCATTTGTTTGAATAGTGTATTTTTATAACCTTGCTAAGTTTAAATAATAAATTAAACGATATAAAGAAATAACAAATTAAACAAGATAAAGAAATAATAGAATGAACGAATGAGATTTTATTAACACTTACAAATATATTTATATTTGAAATATAAGTTGTATTAGTTAATTTTAATTTTTCATACAAATAATTCAATCAAATAAAAAGGGAATATTTTATTAAATCATTCCAAGGCTAAGTAAATAAAATAAAAGTGGGTAAGTTAAAGAGAAGTGGTTAGTTGTCGATGTTAAATTCAAATGTTTGAATAAATATCGGAATATAATTTTATCAATTTAAGTCGATAAATCTTTTATATATCAAGAAAAAAATAAAATTAATGACAAATAACAGTGAATATACTAATCAGACACATTTAAATATCACTTGTCCCTAAAAGATATTAACGTCGATCGTTTCGAAGAGTCTGGAATATATATTCCCCTTCTATTTGATTTTTACGTTGCAAGTTGAAGATTATCAATGTAATGACCCGGGATTTCGACCAACTCATTTTAAATATTTAGAATGGATTTAAATATTGGGTGGATAAATATAAATGAATTTTTATATTAATTTATTAATTTAATAATCAATTTCCATTTAATATCGAATATATTAAATTATCGTAATACGTCAGTTCGAGAAATTGAAAACTGAATTAGAAACAGGTCAGAAAATCAATTCAAACTCCTGTTTGAATTAGAAGAATAATATTAATTTATTATCGAAGAATAAATTGTCTGAAATAAATTTATATAGATTTAAATAAATATCTTCCACAGACAATCGAATCAGACTTCGTGACCTATCCCAGTGTGTCCGGAATGATGGTTTTACCCTAGAATTTGCAGTTGTTGGGTTCCGAAGGGAGTTCAGTATCACGGGTTATTTTTAATTGAATTATATTGGTTCAAAATATAATTATAAATAATATAAATATATAATGATCCTTTTTCCTTGGTCCTAGAAGAAAACAGCAAAGCCTAAAAGCAAAAGGATTTAAAATGGCCACGCTCCATTAAAATCCTTCACTCGTTCTCTCTTATAAATCGTTCCTCCCAGACAATGGAAAAGGAAATCCAAATCAAAGCTTTGAAAATAAATGGCCACTGTCCCTTTTCTGAAAACCAAATCCAAGTCCTACTCTCGTTTCTTTTCTCGGTAAAACAAACCGAATCCTCCGAGCCTTCTATCACAGAATCAACGCGCAATCCATTCCCTGAAGATCGAAAGTAGACGATGGCAACTAGGGCTTTAAATTTGAAGTCGCGATGTAAAGAGGGGTCGTGGGTTCTGGAATGTTGGGATTCGCGTTCGACTTGGAGGACTGGGCCGTTCGACTGTCTGACCCTCGAGCTAAGGACCACCGCGAGTTCAAAGGAGGTCGCGGTAGAGCAGCTCGCGATGGTGGCCGATGAAGCGTGATATGCTGATGGAATCCACTGTGTTGGGATCGACGTTGGTATGGGATTACCATGAGTTCTGTCAGGTCGCGATGGAGGTACTTGGTGTTTTCCGTGAGTTGGGATTTGAAGACGTGAACGTGTTGAGGAGTTCAATTGAGGTTCTACTGGTGATGCTGTGAAGTACTGGCCTGTATCTTGTTCGGATTTTGCATAGTTACTGCTGATTCGAGGCAGTGGAGTTCGAATGACAGTGGATGGAGTTCGGAGAGGTGAGAGCTGTTAATGACCGCGTGGTGTTCGACAGAATGCCGTAGAGAATGGAGCAGATTTTTGAAGGGGCTGAAAGCAGTTGGGAAAGCTGCTGTAATTAAAAGAAAATGGGGAAGGTAATTAAATAAATTATTTAGGCAATATTTAATTTATTTAATATAGTAGTTAATTAATGGGAAAATCGTTTAATCGATAAAAATAAAATCATCTGATCATTAGGCATAATCCATTCGAGAAGAATTAAGTTGAAACAATTCAAGTTAATGCTAGACGAGACTGAATGGAATCAGGATGGATATTCGACAAGTAAAATCATCGGTGAGTAAATCTCACCTGTTTGTTTAAGAATTATTTTTATATCGTTAAAAATAACTGTTGTTGCTTGTTTGAATGTTGTTTGGTTGATTTAAAATATATATAGTTATTTAGGATTGGTTGACTATTATATATATATTGGGTTGATGATTGGTTGGATTCCCGCAGTCTCATTAGCGGATGCCCGCAGTTTCATAGCGGATGATTACCCTATACGCCCCACGCTATGATTAGTGGATGACCTTCATACCACGATATCCTGCCTCGAAGCAGGGTGGGTATTACTATGTTGACTAACATCTGTGGATGCAGGAAAACAGGTTGGAGGAATCCAACTGGATTCCTCAAAAATATATTATCTGTTGTTGATTGTTTGATTTCATATATATTCATATATGATGTGTTAAAAATCAAATGATTGAAAATTGGTTGATTTGATTGTTTAAATATCACTGGGGCTTGGGATATTGATTTATAAAAATATCAAAAAGGGTATTTGAAATTTAAAAGGGGAATTCTATTTTTATAAATAGAATTTGAATTTTTAATGAAGTATAGAAACATTAACTTGTTTTGAATATATATATAAACAAGTAATTGAATTTATAAACTTTGTCTATAAATGAAAGGATGGAATTTGAATTGAATTTATAAAGTTGTTTATAAATGAAAATATGGGGTTTGAATCGAATTTATAAACTTTGTTTATAAATTGAAAGGTAGGATTTGAATTGAAGTTATAAACGTTGTTTATAAATAATGTAGAGAATTCAAACGGACTTTAACTATTGATTTGAATATAGAAATTCAAACGGACTTTAACTATTGATTTGAATATAGAATTCAAATGGACTTTAACTATTGATTTGAATATAGAAATTCAAACGGACTTTAACTATTGATTTGAATATAGAAATTCAAACGGACTTTAACTATTGATTTGAATATAGAAATTCAAACGGACTTTAACTATTGATTTGAATATAGAATTCAAATGGACTTTAACTATTGATTTGAATATAGAATTCAAATGGACTTTAACTATAGATTTGAATATAGAAATTCAAATGGACTTTAACTATAGATTTGAATATAGAAATTCAAATGGACTTTAAACTATGAGTTGAAATATAGAAATTCAAATGGACTTTAAACTATAGAATTTGAAAATAGAATTCAAATGAAGTTTAAATAAAGAGAATTCAAATAGAATTGAATTGGAATTTGAATAGAGAAGTCGATAAGGGAACGAGAGTATTAGTATAATTAGAATGTGTAATACGCAAGTTAAAAATATATTTGAACAGGTCATGTTCAAATATAAAGGTGAAATAGACTGAAAAGTTAAGTAACAGATTTAATTAACAAATTGAGTTAAAACGATTGTTATAGTTAAAATAGATTGGACAGGTATATACATACAGGAGACAGGTATGGAATAAAGTATAGAAGTGAAATAAATAGAATGCCCGACAAAAAGGTACGTATTTAATTTCCATATGAGATTTTATGCGCCATATCGGCAAGCCGCTTGGCTTTTTCTTTTTCTTTTTGAGATAAGAAGGACCGGGAAAGCTATTTGAAATTTCCCGATGCTCCCGGTACAAAGGAGGTTATGGCGAATTTTTCCGGGAATTTAAGGAGATAGAATATTTTTAAGATAATTTGATAGTTAGAAATTAACATATCAAAATATATAGAAGTCAATAAGAAAACGAACTTAGAAATAGAATAGTATAATCAAAAAGGAAGTATAAGAATAAAACCTCGTAAGGATAAAAGAGAAAGTATATATGTGTTTAAAGGTGAATAATCAGTTGTATGGTATTGATTATTCGAGTAAGTAGTCTTGTCTGTTTTGACGTTAAATGTTATTCAGTCAAGGTCTGAGAGGTAATTATACCCCAACTTGGTTGATTTCATGATATACCGATAAGTAGTAAGATTCAGGCTCGAAGATCAATGTGGAATAAGAATTAGTTAAATACTGTATTTGGGTTGTCGTAACAATATTTTACACAACATCTGTTTTAACCCAAATATGTGCAAAGCTTGGAAATAGAATAATGAATATTTCTAAAGCTAGAAATTTAAGGAAGGCGATATATGGAAATATTTTCCAAAGAACGTATAAGGCCAATATGGTTATTGAAAATATTTGGTTAACAAATATTGATAAGAAATAGAGAAGAGATTTAATTAATGGAATATTAATTAAAGGTTCAGTGATTGTTGGATGTTTGGATGAACACTTGTTTTATTCGATAGTTAAATCATCGACTATCGAAACACTTGTTTTATTCGATAGTTAAATCACAGACTATCGAAGTTTTGACCATCGTTGTCAATATGGAGAGACCGGTTGGATTATTATCCGAAGAACCACTCCATATTGGCAGTAGCGTGCGAATCAGGTTATATAAAGATAATCGAAGACGGAGTAGAGTGCAAGGACTTTTTCTATTTATAGAAATAGTACCTTCGGTTCATCCTGTTCCTGGGTGACGTGTATGGATGAATGTCTGACAGAGTATTTCCAGAAAGGTCACGTACATTGATTTCTTCAACCGTACCAAGAGTGGAAGCGGAGAAGGAAACTTCTTTTAGCTAACACGTAATGTACTGTTGAGGACGTCAATCGGTGATTTGATGGATTTGACGATGTGGCATTCGAAGTGAATCTGGTGTGATGATAAAGCGTAGCTTCTAGCCTCATCATCCGGTAAATGACAGAAATCGGGCAAGCAACATGGCTATGTAGGTCGCACCTATTAGGCTGTATAATCACCTGATCTAGAGTTTCATTTACTTCTAAAAATCTATTGTCGATGCTGTCCCATTCGGGAAACGGTTGCTGATCCCAATCGTTGGTGATATACATTCGATACACTCAAGCGAAATGAGTGGTCGGTCATGTGTGGCTGAGTTGCAAGATGTTCTTGTTGAACTCGGTGTATTCTCCTCTAGAGATATACCAGCGGAAGGTGATTCCATACCTTGTCATAGTTGGAAATCCATTACCCAATACGTGCTTGCGGTTTTGATTGTATATATATGTGGAACGTGAGATGCAAACGTTCCACTAGATTGTTATTTAATTGATTTAGACATTATTATAATATCAAAAGAGTTTGATATAAAGTTGAGTCAAGTGTTTGGATTCTCATAAGGGAAAAACCCGTTCCGTGTTATACGGCGTGGTCTTATGAGATATCATTTAGTTTCTGAAACTGTTTTAAACTGTTTACTCATACCAGTCCCATGACTGACCCGGAGTTTACTTTGTTGTTTTCCCTAAACTCTTGGGTGCCTAAATTTGTACTGGCAGTCAAGTAGTCGGGAATTTACAGATATACTGGAAGAGCTTGGAGCAGGAGGCTTCAGGATCATATAGCTATAGTTATTTCTGCTGTGTTGTAAGTGATGTACTTTGATATTGATGTATATTCAAGTACAGATGTATATTTCAAGTTATGTTATATATATTATATGTTATTCGTTCCGCTGTGAGATTCGTGTTACTCTGATGTTGTGTTCTTCTTCTTCTTCTATTCTAAGTTTCTATCTTATCTATCCTCACCCTCTAACTTCTTTCTATTAATGGTTCGAATTTCCGTGATATTTGGGGTTGGACTTGTGTTTTTGGTCAGCTCAAATTCTACCGGATTTTTGGGTCATTACAGTTGGTATCAGAGCTTAGGTTGAGCGAATACCTAGGCTGTGTGGAAATGTGCTCATTAGAGATAGGATCAGTAGTATCCTAGAATGAGTTGAGTGTATATATATACGAGAGAGCGTATTTGTTATTTGATATAAAAACTATTTTATATTGTGTTGACTAGTCTGTTGAGTGGATTATAAATTTTGGTCGAATCGTGGGACGCCATGATGTCGATAGGAGTTTATAAACACTGGAACAGAAGATTGGACACGATATTGTTTTTAAATAGTTAAGTTGATTGTTAGGATTATAATCGAATTAGATTATAAAAATGAAATAGTTATATATAACCAATGGAATTTGTATATGATATCAAATATACAAATGAGATAAATTGAAATTGAATTCCAACCAGAATTCATAATTTAAAATCCTGGGAGTTTGGAAAATATTTTTCTAAATGGAGTTGAAAGAAATAAAGTACTGAACTCATTCAGTGGCTGGGAAATAATTCTGATGATGGTCGCAACATCACCAGTGTTCATTTTCGAGTTTCTAAGTGATGAATTGCTGCCTTAGAAAAGTTTTGATGGAAATTTGTTTGAAAGAAACAAGTTGTTTGAAAATTCAAATGTTTTTGAATTTGAGATAGATATAAATATATGTATATATTTATAGAACTTCAAAGGAATTTTGAAATGGGAATTGGAAGATAGATTTCAAATAGAAGTAAAATAAAGGAATTTGAATATATATATATATATAGTTCAAATAGAAGTGAAATAGAATTTAAATTCAAAGGATTTCAAATATAAATTGAACAAAGGAATTTAAATAGAAATTGAATAAAGGATTTCAAATGGAATTTGAAAAGAAGGGATTTGAAATGGGTTTTTGAATGAAGGATTTCAAATAGAGATTGAAGATAAGAAATTCAAATAGAATTTGAAGATAAGGAAATTGAATTAGAATTTGAATCGAGGAAAATTCAAATAGAAATTGAAAAGAAGGAAATTCAAATATAGAGTTTGAATAAAGAAATTCAAATGGAATTTGAATATTGTAAATATATAGGATTTGAATATTTGAAGAGAAATAGATCGGGAATATTATGTTGGGATGGATTTGATATATATTAAAAATATATCAGAATGGAGTTGAATATATTATAAACAAAGTTAAACGTTTATATTTATAAATATAATTGAAACGAGCTCGCCATAGCGCGGTAGTTCGAAAATTGGCGATTCGAACTTCAATCGAGTATACAGAACTCAATTGAAGTCGGAATTCTTTGAAACAAGAATCGTCGGGACGGGTTGAACAATAGTTTTCTAATGAAAGAGAAAAATCAGGATTTCGTCGTATAGATTTTGAGATAGGTCAAAATCAAATTTCAAAAAGTGCAGCGCCAGAAACCATTTAAAACCAGAATGGTTTATATATATATATAAGTAAAAGGATTTTTAAAGTAAATAAAATCCGAATGGCCATGAGAAAAATGTAGACTTGAGTTATAAAATGAATATGAACTCAAGTGAAGTAGATAAAATGATTTGGGAAACAATGATCATATTTCTGATTATTGAATAGAATTAACTAAGTAAAAGAGAAATTAGTTAATCAAAGTTGAATCGAAATTGGGTTTTTGGATAAGTGAAAGAGATTGAGAATTTATATTCGAAATTGAATATATAACTCGAGTTGAAAATATAATTAGATTAGTTATAATTAATTTGACATATATTTGAACAAGTGATATTCAAATAAAAAGGGTGAAATAGGCAAAACGGTTAATTAGCAACTAGTTAATGGGAATTTGAATGATTGAAATTAAATTTAACTTAAGTAAGTTAAATGGATCGAAATGAATAAATTAAGTAAAATCAATGTGAATGAAATATGAATTGGGAAATATAAAGGAAATATATTTGTAACACAAATACAAAGGAAGTTATTTGCAAACAAATAGAAGGAGAAATATTTGTAAAAACATTTACAAATAGAATTTAGAAGGGAATATATGTAAAACATTTACAAATAGATTCAATGGAAATATTTATTTATAGAAATAAATAGAATGTTATAAATGAGATATTTATTTGTTAAATAAATAAAATTTAATCAAAAGAATATTCAGAAGATGAATAGAAAATGGAAATCTGTTTTTAACAGATAAATAGAAAAGATTAATTTTTGAATAACAGCATAAATCAAGTATTTATCATTCGATAAATGGAATATATAAGTCTGGACTTATATAGAGAAGGGAGATTGGTTTTTAACACCGATAGTTTTAAATAGAAGGGGTACACAACACTTGTATAAGTGAAGTAACGCTATTAAAGAGAACATTTATAAAGTGAAGAACCATTACTAAAAGTAAATCTTTATAAATGAATAAACGTTATCCAATAGGAGTTATTCGAATAGGAGAAGTCGATTAGAGTTAAGAATAATCGATTAGAGTTAGAATAAATCGATTAGAGTAAGAATTAACCAGTTAGAGTTAATCAGTTAGGGTTAATCCATAGAGTTAGTTGAATATTAGTGATTCAATTCGAGTTTATCGAATATTTGTTATTCAAATTTAGAGTTAACCAGATAGAGTTAATTGAACATAGTTAATCGAATTAGGATTTAATTGAATGTTAGTTATTCAATTAAAGTTGATCGAATTTAGTTATTCGAAAGAGAAATTATTGAATATAGTTTATTCGAAGGAGTTATCGAATATAATTTATTCAAAGGAGTTATCGATTATTTGTTAATCGAAGGAGTTATCGATTATTAGTTAATCGAAGTGAGTTATAGGATATTGGTTATTCGAAGGAGTTATCGGATTTAGTTATTCGATGGAGTTAATTGATAAGAGTAAATCCAATAGAGTAAGTTGATAAGAGTAAATTGAATAGAGTAAATCGAATATAGTTTATTCGAAGAAGGTTTTCGAATCTAGTTATTCGAAAGGGAGATTATCGAATATAGTTATTCGAAAGGGAGATTATCGAATATAGTTATTCGAAGGGAGAAGTTATCGAATAGGGATTTATTCGAAAGAGAGTTACGTATGGAAGTTTGAAATGTTGAGTATCAACATAAATAAGTTTTGAAAGGTTAATGGGTTTGTAGCACTTTTTCTACCTTAGCAATTTCGAGGACGAAATTATTTTAAGTGGGGAAGATTGTAATGACCCGGGATTTCGACCAACTCATTTTAAATATTTAGAATGGATTTAAATATTGGGTGGATAAATATAAATGAATTTTTATATTAAGTTATTAATTTAATAATCAATTTCGATTTAATATCGAATATATTAAATTATCGTAATACGTCAGTTCGAGAAATTGAAAACTGAATTAGAAACAGGTCAGAAAATCAATTCAAACTCCTGTTTGAATTAGAAGAATAATATTAATTTATTATCGAAGAATAAATTGTCTGAAATAAATTTATATAGATTTAAATAAATATCTTCCACAGACAATCGAATCAGACTTCGTGACCTATCCCAGTGTGTCCGGAATGATGGTTTTACCCTAGAATTTGCAGTTGTTGGGTTCAGAAGGGAGTTCAGTATCACGGGTTATTTTTAATTGAATTATATTGGTTCAAAATATAATTATAAATAATATAATATATAATGATCCTTTTTCCTTGGTCCTAGAAGAAAACAGCAAAGCCTAAAAGCAAAAGGATTTAAAATGGCCACGCTCCATTAAAATCCTTCACTCGTTCTCTCTTATAACTCGTTCCTCCCAGACAATGGAAAAGGAAATCCAAATCAAAGCTTTGAAAATAAATGGCCACTGTCCCTTTTCTGAAAACCAAATCCAAGTCCTACTCTCGTTTCTTTTCTCGGTAAAACAAATCGAATCCTCCGAGCCTTCTATCACTGAATCAACGCGCAATCCATTCCCTGAAGATCGAAAGTAGACGATGGCAACTAGGGCTTTAAATTTGAAGTCGCGATGTAAAGAGGGGTCGTGGGTTCTGGAATGTTGGGATTCGCGTTCGACTTGGAGGACTGGGTCGTTCGACTGTCTGACCCTCGAGCTAAGGACCACCGCGAGTTCAAAGGAGGTCGCGGTAGAGCAGCTCGCGATGGTGGCCGATGAAGCGTGTTATGCTGATGGAATCCACTGTGTTGGGATCGACGTTGGTATGGGATTACCATGAGTTCTGTCAGGTCGCGATGGAGGTACTTGGTGTTTTCCGTGAGTTGGGATTTGAAGACGTGAACGTGTTGAGGAGTTCAATTGAGGTTCTACTGGTGATGCTGTGAAGTACTGGCCTGGATCTTGTTCGGATTTTGCATAGTTACTGCTGATTCGAGGAAGTGGAGTTCGAATGACAGTGGATGGAGTTCGGAGAGGTGAGAGTTGTTAATGACTGCGTGGTGTTCGACAGAATGCCGTAGAGAATGGAGCAGATTTTTGAAGGGGCTGAAAGCAGTTGGGAAAGCTGCTGTAATTAAAAGAAAATGGGGAAGGTAATTAAATAAATTATTTAGGCAATATTTAATTTATTTAATATAGTAGTTAATTAATGGGAAAATCGTTTAATCGATAAAAATAAAATCATCTGATCATTAGGCATAATCCATTCGAGAAGAATTAAGTTGAAACAATTCAAGTTAATGCTAGACGAGACTGAATGGAATCAGGATGGATATTCGACAAGTAAAATCATCGGTGAGTAAATCTCACCTGTTAGTTTAAGAATTATTTTTATATCGTTAAAAATAACTGTTGTTGCTTGTTTGAATGTTGTTTGGTTAATTTAAAATATATATAGTTATTTAGGATTGGTTGACTATTATATATGTATTGGGTTGATGATTGGTTGGATTCCCGCAGTCTCATTAGCGGATGCCCGCAGTTTCATAGCGGATGATTACCCTATACGCCCCACGCTATGATTAGTGGATGAACTTCATACCGCGATATCCTGCCTCGAAGCAGGGTGGGTATTACTATGTTGACTAACATCTGTGGATGCAGGAAAACAGGTTGGAGGAATCCAACTGGATTCCTCAAAAATATATTATCTATTGTTGATTGTTTGATTTCATATATATTCATATATGATGTGTTAAAAATCAAATGATTGAAAATTGGTTGATTTGATTGTTTAAATATCACTGGGGCTTGGGATATTGATTTATAAAAATATCAAAAAGGGTATTTGAAATTTAAAAGGGGAATTCTATTTTTATAAATAGAATTTGAATTTTTAATGAAGTATAGAAACATTAACTTGTTTTGAATATATATAAACAAGTAATTGAATTTATAAACTTTGTTTATAAATGAAAGGATGGAATTTGAATTGAATTTATAAAGTTTTTTATAAATGAAAATATGGGGTTTGAATCGAATTTATAAACTTTGTTTATAAATGGAAAGGTAGGATTTGAATTGAAGTTATAAACGTTGTTTATAAATAATGTAGAGAATTCAAACGGACTTTAACTATTGATTTGAATATAGAAATTCAAATGGAATTTAACTATTGATTTGAATATAGAATTCAAATGGACTTTAACTATTGATTTGAATATAGAATTCAAATGGACTTTAACTATTGATCTGAATATAGAAATTCAAACGGACTTTAACTATTGATTTGAATATAGAAATTCAAACGGACTTTAACTATTGATTTGAATATAGAATTCAAATGGACTTTAACTATTGATTTGAATATAGAATTCAAATGGACTTTAACTATAGATTTGAATATAGAAATTCAAATGGACTTTAACTATAGATTTGAATATAGAAATTCAAATGGACTTTAAACTATGAGTTGGAATATAGAAATTCAAATGGACTTTAAACTATAGAATTTGAAAATAGAATTCAAATGAAGTTTAAATAAAGAGAATTCAAATAGAATTGAATTGGAATTTGAATAGAGAAGTCGATAAGGGAACGAGAGTATTAGTATAATTAGAATGTGTAATATGCAAGTTAAAAATATATTTGAACAGGTCATGTTCAAATATGAAGGTGAAATAGACTGAAAAGTTAAGTAACAGATTTAATTAACAAATTGAGTTAAAACGATTGTTATAGTTAAAATAGATTGGACATGTATAGACATACAGGAGACAGGTATGGAATAAAGTATAGAAGTGAAATAAATAGAATGCCCGACAAAAAGGTACGTATTTAATTTCCATATGAGATTTTATGCGCCGTATCGGCAAGCCGCTTGGCTTTTTCTTTTTCTTTTTGAGATAAGAAGGACCGGGAAAGCTATTTGAAATTTCCCGATGCTCCCGGTACAAAGGAGGTTATGACGAATTTTTCCGGGAATGTAAGGAGATAGAATATTTTTAAGATAATTTGATAGTTAGAAATTAACATATCAAAATATATAGAAGTCGATAAGAAAACGAACTTAGAAATAGAATAGTATAATCAAAAAGGAAGTATAAGAATAAAACCTCGTAAGGATAAAAGAGAAAGTATATATGTGTTTAAAGGTGAATAATCAGTTGTATGGTATTGATTATTCGAGTAAGTAGTCTTGTCTGTTTTGACGTTAAATGTTATTCAGTCAAGGTCTGAGAGGTAATTATACCCCAACTTGGTTGATTTCATGATATACCGATAAGTAGTAAGATTCAGGCTCGAAGATCAATGTGGAATAAGAATTAGTTAAATACTGTATTTGGGTTGTCGTAACAATATTTTACACAACATCTGTTTTAACCCAAATATGTGCAAAGCTTGGAAATAGAATAATGAATATTTCTAAAGCTAGAAATTTAAGGAAGGCGATATATGGAAATATTTTCCAAAGAACGTATAAGGCCAATATGGTTATTGAAAATATTTGGTTAACAAATATTGATAAGAAATAGAGAAGAGATTTAATTAATGGAATATTAATTAAAGGTTCAGTGATTGTTGGATGTTTGGATGAACACTTGTTTTATTCGATAGTTAAATCATCGACTATCGAAACACTTGTTTTATTCGATAGTTAAATCATAGACTATCGAAGTTTTGACCATCGTTGTCAATATGGAGAGACCGGTTGGATTATTATCCGAAGAACCACTCCATATTGGCAGTAGCGTGCGAATCAGGTTATATAAAGATAATCGAAGACGGAGTAGAGTGCAAGGACTTTTTCTATTTATAGAAATAGTACCTTCGGTTCATCCTGTTCCTGGGTGACGTGTATGGATGAATGTCTGACAGAGTATTTCCAGAAAGGTCACGTACATTGATTTCTTCAACCGTACCAAGAGTGGAAGCGGAGAAGGAAACTTCTTTTAGCTAACACGTAATGTACTGTTGAGGACGTCAATCGGTGATTTGATGGATTTGACGATGTGGCATTCGAAGTGAATCTGGTGTGATGATAAAGCGTAGCTTCTAGCCTCATCATCCGGTAAATGACAGAAATCGGGCAAGTAGCATGGCTATGTAGGTCGCACCTATTAGGCTGTATAATCACCTGATCTAGAGTTTCATTTACTTCTAAAAATCTATTGTCGATGCTGTCCCATTCGGGAAACGGTTGCTGATCCCAATCGTTGGTGATATACATTCGATACACTCAAGCGAAATGAGTGGTCGGTCATGTGTGGCTGAGTTGCAAGATGTTCTTGTTGAACTCGGTGTATTCTCCTCTAGAGATATACCAGCGGAAGGTGATTCCATACCTTGTCATAGTTGGAAATCCATTACCCAATACGTGCTTGCGGTTTTGATTGTATATATATGTGGAACGTGAGATGCAAACGTTCCACTAGATTGTTATTTAATTGATTTAGACATTATTATAATATCAAAAGAGTTTGATATAAAGTTGAGTCAAGTGTTTGGATTCTCATAAGGGAAAAACCCGTTCCGTGTTATACGGCGTGGTCTTATGAGATATCATTTAGTTTCTGAAACTGTTTTAAACTGTTTACTCATACCAGTCCCATGACTGACCCGAAGTTTACTTTGTTGTTTTCCCTAAACTCTTGGGTGCCTAAATTTGTACGGGCAGTCAAGTAGTCGGGAATTTACAGATATACTGGAAGAGCTTGGAGCAGGAGGCTTCAGGATCATATAGCTATAGTTATTTCTGCTGTGTTGTAAGTGATGTACTTTGATATTGATGTATATTCAAGTACAGATGTATATTTCAAGTTATGTTATATATATTATATGTTATTCGTTCCGCTGTGAGATTCGTGTTACTCTGATGTTGTGTTCTTCTTCTTCTTCTATTCTAAGTTTCTATCTTATCTATCCTCACCCTCTAACTTCTTTCTATTAATGGTTCGAATTTCCGTGATATTTGGGGTTGGACTTGTGTTTTTGGTCAGCTCAAATTCTACCGGATTTTTGGGTCATTACAATCAAAGATAATAAAAGATGGATTTATTTAAGAATTGTTTTATAAATCCTAAGTAGAAATTGCCTAGGAAGGATTTATAAAATAATATCTTCGGTTTGTCTAGCCCCAGGACAACTTGTTTGGACGAATGTCTGACGGAGTGTTCCTAACTAATCACGTACATTGATCTTTTCAAATGTAGTTATGGGTGGTAGAGGAATTCGTTCTCTTTCTTTATTTATACTCATAATATTTTTTTGAATAAGTCAATTAGTGATTGGCCGGTTTTGACAATGTGGCATTCAAAGAAAATAAATGTGATTTGTCAAGGTAAGTTTAGCCTCAAGCTTCACAACCAGGAAATGACAAAAATCGAGAAGGCAACATGGCTATATGGTTAGCTCCCATTAGGGTGTATTATCACCTATCTAGAGGTATTCCTTTTAATCCTTATTCTCTCAATGTTGTCCTATTCGGGAAATGGTTGTCATACACAACCATTGGTGGTATACATTCGATATACTCAAGGGAAATGAGTGGTTGGTCATGTGTGGCTAGGTTACAATAAGTTCTTGTTGAACCCAATGTATTCCTCTCTAGAGATACACTATTGGAAGGTGGTTACATACCTTGTCATAGTTGGAAATCCATTATCCAAACGTGTTAAGCGGTTTTGTTTGTATATTATGTAAGTAGAATGTGAGATGAAAACATTCTACTAAATTCTAAATTATTTATGGAAACCCTTGACATTATCATAATATTTGATTTAAATATAAAAACAGTTTGATTCTCATAAGGTAAAAACTCGTTTCGTATTTACGGTGTGGTCTTATGACTTATTTTTATTTCTTAAACTTGTTTTAAAATCGTTTTCTCACACCAGTCCCTGACTGACCCAGAGTTTATTTTTCTGAGTTTTCCTTAAACTCTTGGGTACTCATAACACTTGTTATGAGTAGACAAGTGATCCTGGTATTGACTTTATGTTTGGAGTAGCTGGATGGGAATGATCTGAATGTTGGCTTATCTATCATGTTATGTATAATTATCTACAAGTTGGGTCATCCATGATGTTATGTATAATTATCTGCAAGTTAGTTTATCACAAATGTTTTAAGCAGTTAATTTGTGATTACATGTATCAGTATGTATGATGTACTCTAACGTACTTTACTTATGATATGAAATATTTTCGGTTATTATGTTTTGTTCAAGTTCCACTGTGAGATTCTTATGTTTTCATTAGGTTTATCTTCTATCTATCTTTTATTCTTATATAATGATACAACTTCCGAGGTGTTCGAAAGTTGGGTCAAGTTGGGTCGTTACAGTTGGTATCAAAGCCAGGTTATTGCATACCTAGGCTTTGGGTGAGTATTGAGAGAGCGTATTTGATATTATATATTATTTTATATAATATATATCCATGCTTAGGAAGTATCAAACTGAGTTCGATAATTGAGTATTTTAGCATCCGATCAAGTTTGATTATCGACCTGTTATATTCATGTGATTAAGTATGAATACCCATAGACGAAGAGGTCGATCTAGTGGAACCACCACTACTAACGAACATGCCACCAGCCAGAATCAAGTAGAAGCTGTGGAAGAAGTAATCCCAGTTCAACCAAGGGCAAATTTCGCGACTATCTGTAAGGATTATACTACTCTATGAGGGAAAGTTTTCAAAGGAATTGAATCTTTCATTGAAGTTCAAGCATGGCTGAGTTCTTGTGAGAGGATACTTAAAGGACATAAATTAAGTGACGAGCAGAAACATCTTTTGGATTTATGGCAACTTGAGGGAGCTGCTGCAATCTGGTGGGATGCACAGACTACGAGCGTTTCTGAAGATGATTTTACTTGGGGAAAATTCAAAGATTATTTTGAAGCATAATTTCTTCCTGCAGCAGCTAAGACTAGGATGTATCGGGATTTCATAGATCTCAAGCAAGGAAACCTATCAACAGTAGAATACGAGAATAAGTTTATCGAACTTTCCTATTTTGGATCGGAGTTGATCAACATTTCGCTCAAGAAAAACGAGATGTTTATAGCAGGTTTGAAGGATAGTTTACAGGTTAAGATGATTGGACATCTGAAGGATCCATTCGTTGATTTAGTGGACATGGACATTCGATATGAAGCACTAGATGCAAAGAAACTAGTGGCGAAGGAGCAGACTGGAGAAAGCATTGGAGGAAATCCCAACAAAAGGAAGTTTAATGCAAATTGGGAAAACAAGGAAAATGGAAAATTAGGAGAGGAGAAGTATTAGGATCGTTACAAGAATTTGGTGTGCCACAACTATAAAGAGAAAGGACACATTGCTAGGTTTTGTAAGAATCTGGAGGTCAAGAAGCCAAAGCCACCTCTGCAACAACTACAAGGACCGGGTATTGCTATCGTCTGGCAGATTTTATGCTGTAAGTGTCATCAGCCCAGACATTAGATCAAAGATTGTCTGCTTATGAAAAAGGAAATGCAACAAAAGGTCTATGCTTTAATGGATCGGCCATCAACCTCTAATGATGCAGAAATGGAAGAAGTTCTGGAAGGTACTACATCTTTTTAAATAAAAGGACTTATATTTATTTGGGTCGGCCTTAGGATATATTGAATAAGGTTGAATTTACTAAGAATTATATCTTATTATATTGATATAAGAAATAAAGTTAAAATTTTAAATTGAATTAAAATTTGATATTTCCACTAAATTAAGTTTAGACTTAGCTGGATATGAACTCATGAAAAGTGAACTGGTTGATTTTTGTTATTGAATCAGATTGGTGAGTCCTGAAATGGAGATAACTAATTTAATAATTAATTAGTTAATGGAACTTAACATGGTTAAGTGTATTAAACCGATGTGCTGAACATGGATTCGAGTTTAAAAAGAGAATTCGGAGCAGATATATTTGAACGGGTTGATTCAAATTAAGGAAGTATATAAGATTTGGAAATTTTTCCAAATGAAACCAAGGATATTTTTGAGTTGACGTGGATTTAAGATTTGGAAGTAAGAAATTGGAACCTAACGGGAGATTGGTTGAGTCGAATAATTTTTTGGGTATCGATCTGATATTGATTTCAGTCTTCGGGGTTGATACTTAGAGGGTTATTCGCTTACCGATTTACAGTCAGGAACTGATGGATGTTAAGGAATGTAATGGAAATGTTTTCTAACCAAAGTGATAGATATTTTTAGTTATGGAATAACTGTGATAAAATTACTGATGTGTGTTGACTATTTATGTATATAAGTTTATAACTCTTATTAAAACCAGAATCTACTCGTTAATCTCAAATTTTAAGGACGATATTTTTATAAGGTGGGTAGATTGTAAGGTCTCGGAAGTTTTAACTAATTATTACTAAACCGTAAATCAATGATCACATTAGTTACTAATTTAAACTAATAGAAATTGTTCTGATACTTGTAGTAAAATATAATTTATTCTTTAAACTACATACATATGCATCTATATGTATTAGTTTGGTAAGGAAATATCTTTTACATATTTGTTTGTTAAATAAGAATTTAAGCAAATACTTATCTTAGTTTCATATATTTAATTAAAACAATCTTATCTAAAATAAACAAAACTAAGGAAATTTGATTTTTACTTCATACATAAGAAATGGTGACATGAAAGATAATACTTAAGTGTTTTATCAAGATTGATGTAAGATTTTTGTCTTCACTCATGACATTGTTAGATAAGAACTGATGCATTTAAAAAGTAAGAAAATACTTGGCAGCAAAGTAAGGTTTTAAACCAATATTTTAAGCTCGGTCACAGTATATATGAGCACCTACCGAATAAAAGGATATAACACCTTGTTAGCTGCAGATGGAAATAACATATAACAGTTAAGGAACAACTCAATTTGTTTCCATCAATATGTAAGATTTGAATTATCCTTCATTCATGACAGGGTAGACTTTTGGTTTAGCAGCATTCAGTATAATAGATAACTTAGTAGCTTAAAAAACAAACATATATATATATATATATGTTGCCAAAACCATACTGTCGAATGATAGATCTAACATCTAGCTGAAGGAACAACATATTTGTTGCCATAAAGTGTGTAAGAAAGGACTTGCTTTTATATCATAAGCTACATATGCATTAACTGTTTTGCCTACTAGAAACAAGAATGAATGGTTTGTTGTGTATTAAGTACAATATATAAAGCTGGCGCAAGAAATTTACTGAGCAAAACAAGACAACAACATCATTAAACATCCCTCCATGTTAAAGAGTTCTTTCCCCATAAAACATTTAATGCAAGCAATTAAGACATGTATTAATTGATATTATAATTAACTATAAAAGGAGCACACACGTATATTTGCACACAACATTTCGATCACAAGCTGATAGGAAAAACACAAAACCAGAGAAGCACTTTGTAGCTAAGGAGGTGAGTAAACCACTCACTGTATATTCCTTTTAATCCATACAAGTTTATTTATGTTTAGATGATCTGCACTTATTATGATGATATTGGAAAAAAACTCACCACTGAAACCATATTTGTTTGATAATTCCTAAGAAACCCTTGGAATGCAAAATGTTGATTCTTTGACTAAAACATTAATCTATTTTAGTGACAAGTTCCCAAATACATCTGTTGTTAATATAAGTAGATTTTTATTTCTGTATAGAAATAAACATTTCACGTTGTTATGGATTTATATATATTATAAACCAACTTGAAGTAAACTAAACAGATAAGTCCTATAATAAGATATGTGACAACGATAAATATTGAATACATTTTCAAATATAAGAACTGGAGTTTAGACTCATCGTTGGATTTTGGGGTTGCTATTTCTATTGCGTATTCGGTGATGAACTATGGTGACACACGTTGACCGAGTGGAGAGAAATTACGGAGCAAAGTACGACCATAGTACCGGCAACGCATGGCGAGAGTTTAGAAACTACGGAAGCATATTGGCAATGAAACTGATCACAACAGACTCTCCCCATAATCCATGAATTCGATCCGAACAAACTTGCTGGATGTATAAATATAGATTTTGAACGATAAAGATCATCCATAACCTCATAAATTTGAATAACCATGAATGTTTCACTTTCTTAAATCTGGAAAGAAGTAGACTTCGGAATATACATTCGCATACGCAAATCATAAAAGAACCGAATCCATCAACTGGAAAACATATTTCTCAATCCTACTTTTCAAATCATAAAAGTGTACACATGAGATTGAAAAGCAGTTATAGTAATAGATTGAACAGTAGCTTTGGTTCAAATAAATTCATAAGCAGCGCTAGTTCGTAATTTCCAATTAATCCCATAGTTAATCTGTTGAGCACATTTTTTTATATAGTACATCCATTCGGCAATAGGAAATGTAAAACAGTTGAGGTAAGACTGATCACGCTGGTGAGATAAACAGGCGAAAATTTGAAACATGAAGCTTGTGGTAAAGAGATCGTCGAAGTATCCTTTTTCGATACAGACCGTCGAAGGGGGTCCAAGCAGTTGGAAATGCCTTTAGTCCAGATCGTGCATGTGTCGGAGTGACAAAAGGCTTGGTTATAGTTCAATTCATGTGTGCATGTGCACACAAAAACAGTGCACAGTGAGCTTTGTTTTCTTTTCTGGGTTCAGTAAAGGTAGAAGGAAACAAATCAAATGATGCGTTAACATTGTCATTCTGGAACGTAAATTATATTGATATAAAGCAAACTAGAAAAGTGGGGAACAAGATTAGAATATAGGAATGAAGCGCTGGTAGGAGTTGTTAGCAAAACATAAACAAAAGTGAAGGCTTACGGTGGAGAGAAGATGGATCAGCGGTGGGTGATTAATTGAAATAATAAGGGCTGGTGGCAACTAAAATATAAAGTAGAAGAATTAAGCAAAAATGAAAATTTTTAACAGTAGGACTAGGCAAAACTGAATTTGAGTGGCATGGGGTCTTTTCGTTCCCTGGAAGGGTGGAAGGAGTGTAAACCGTGAAAATAAAGAAGCAACAGGGAAGTGGGACGTGACTTGCGTAATAGGGAAGTGGGAAGGAATGTCTGAAAGGAGATGTAAATAATAACATAGCAGGTTGCGACAAGAAGAATTTTCAACTAGGAGTGGTTTATTTTCGTGGAATATAAAGGCTTTGTGGATGTGGGCTTTGGGTAAATTGGGCCACGCATTTTTTAAATGATAGCAAAACATTTTTATAAAAATCCAAATAAAGGAACCTAGGCCAGGAGATTTGGGTCTGCGGAATTGGGCTTTGGGCTGAAGCAATTAAATAAAGTAGGGGAGTTTAATCTTGTTTTAGTTTAAAACATTTGTTTAAATAAAATCTAAAATTACTTAAACAACCATTTGTTTGAAGAGTTTATTTTTATAACCTTGCTAAGTTTAAATAATAAATTAAACGATATAAAGAAATAATAAATTAAACGATATAAAGAAATAATAAAATGAACGAATGAGATTTTATGTACACTTAAAAATATATTTATATTTGAAATATAAGTTGTATTAGTTAATTTTATTTTTTTCATACAAATAATTCAATCAAATAAAAAGGGAAAGTTTTATTAAATCATTCCAAGGGTAAGTAAATAAAATAAAAGTGGATAAGTTAAATCAAGAGAAGTGGTTAATTATCGATGTTAAATTCAAATGTTTGAATAAATATCCGTATATAATTTTATCAATTTAAGTCGATAAATCTTTTATATATCAAGAAAAAAAATCAAATTAATGACAAATAACAGTGAATATACTAATCTGACCCATTTAAATATCACTTGTCCCCAAAAGATATTAATGTCGATCATTTCGAAGAGTCCGGAATATATATTCCACTTCGATTCAATTTTTACGTTGCAAGTCAAAGATTATCAAAGATGGAGTTATGCAAGAATTGTTTTATAAATCCTTGGTAGAAATTTCCTAAGATGGATTTATAAAATGATATCTTTGGTATGTCCAATCCTAGGACAACTTGTATGTACGAATGTCTGACGGAGTATTCCTAACTAATCACGTACATCGATCTTTTCAAACGTAGTTATGGGTCACAGAGGAATTCATTTCTCTTGCTTTATACTCATAATATATTTTTGAAGAAGTCAATTAGTGATTGGTGGGTTTTGACAATGTGGCATTCAAAGAAAATAAAAGTGACTTTTCTAGGTAAGTTTAGCCTCAAGCTTCACAATCAGGAGATTAAAAAAATCGGGCAGGCAGCATGGCTATACGCGTGGCTCCCATTAGGGTGTATTATCAACATTTATAAGCTAGTATTAGGGTATTTATGGACGACCGTGTCGATCACCAACTTGCTGGTGGGAATCTACGGATAAGATTTTACTTAGGCCAGATATGGTTAAGAAAACTTCTGAGGAGATAGACTTGATTCGAAGATGAACGAAGACAGCACAGGGACGACAAAAGTCAAATGCTGACAAGAGACGAACCGACCTTGAGTTCGATGTTGGAGACAGGGTTTTTATTAAAGTGTCACCGTGGAGGAACATAGTTCGCTTTGGGAAGTGTGGGGAAATCAGCACCAAGTTTCGTAGGGCAATCCCCCATTACAGAAAAAATTGGACCAACAACAGAGTGAAGTTACCGAAAAAGCTTAGTGGTGTTCATGAAATGTTTCAAGTGTCGCATGTGAGGAAGTGTTTACATGATACCGCAGAAACAATGGAGCCGAGCATGCTTAGAGAAGTGGAAGTGGAGCAAGATACCATGATTATACGAGCTCCTACATGCATCCTTGGATCGGGGATCAAGAAGTTACGCAACAAAGAAGTCAAGTTGGTTAAAATCCAATGAGGAGATGATCAAGGAGACATGACTTAGGAGATAGGAGACAAGATGTGTACACTGTACCCTTTCATTTTTAAGGGTATACTCTTAATTTCTCCTTTTTCTATCACTTTGTTTAAACTTGACCTATCGTTTAGTGCATCATCTCGATTACATTCTTGATCTTTAGGTAGGAAGATCCTATGGTTGTAAATATGTGTTTGAGACATGTTATGTTTGGTGGATGCAATGTTTGCTAGTGGTTGCTCGTGGATGCATTTACACACACATTAGACACTAGATCGGCTCAGTCACTTTCATATTGCATATATATATATATATATATATTTGTATATGGATTGAAACTTGATGTGTTATCATATAGATGTTGCATTTGTATGAATGATTGTACACTCATATAGAAGTTATAAAGTATGATTAGGAATAATTGCATACATTATGGACTCATGGCACTGACATAATTCGCATTAAGGAGGTCAACTGAATCAGTAGACCGCCTGATTTTGCATTAGATAAGGACATATACACACACTATGCATATGATTATTAAAGAATTATAAGGACAATGGATGTCTATTATTGAATGGTTGAGTAGATGGTTGTTGGATGATAGAATACACATTCTTCTTGACTTGAAGATTTCGGGGACGAAATCCTTTAAGTAGGGGGGAATGTAACACCCCGTAATTTTAAAATGGGACATAAGGGATAATTAAAGAATAATTAATCTTTAAAAGAAGAATTGGGTGAAATGGATTATGCCATTGCGTTCGTCTCGGAATTCTGCTTGAGATAGAGTCCAAGTTTGCGTGAATCGGACTCCGTATGAAGAAGTTGTGGAGGTTAGAAGTTTTCAAGTTTAGACAAAAATTAAATTAAAATAATAATTAAATAAATCGAGTTCGAAATTCAAATTTGCAGAGAAGGCTGGGCGGGAAAAGTCCCGCCATAGGGTGTCGCCCCCCTAGGGGTGTCGACACATGTGTCGACCCCCCTATAGGGGTGTCGACATAGGCGTCGACCCCCTGTAGGGATCAACTCTAGCAAGCTGATCTGGACAGTGACGATTTTCTGAGGTGTTAGGGCATATGTTTCATGTTTTAGTTGGCTCTCTTAGGTTTGGATGGCTTTGATGACTCCTAGGTTGATCTAAAGGCCCATATTGATCCTAAACATCTATATATACATAGCTAAACCTAAACCCTAACCTCACAACCCTAAACTAGGATGCCGTCATGCTGTTTATCTACAAACTAACCTAGCCGCCACCATAACAAATCAAATTCTAGATTAAAGATCAAAATATTAGAGATAAAGATTCAAAGCCTAGGAATTGTGAAAAGGAATTCTAGAACAACAACAAACAAATCAACGCCTACATCAACGGGTTAGCTTAGCACCTTCAGAAATCAGATCCTAGAATTCAAGATCTGTTTTATGTGAATGCAGTTACTTTCAAAAGATAATTGTTTAAACGTAATTGTGATGAGTTATGAATTGGACTGTATGAAAATGTTTGTAAATCATATAAAGTTTATGTCTTTGCAAACTATGTTTTGATTTATGCTTGATTTGATTCATTATATGCTAGTTATGTTCTATGTTAATTCATATGCCTAATTACGTATGCAAGTTTGCTCGATCTATGCAAGTTATGAAAGATTACGCGCAAGTCATGTTCATACATGTAAGATCATATTTTATATATTCATATGTTTAGATCTACATGTTTATATGATTAGATCCATATCAGTCCATATGTTTAGAACTATATGTTCATATGTTTAGATCTAAATGTTTATATGATTAGATCCATATCAGTCCATATGTTTAGAACTATATGTTCATATGTTTAGATCTGCATGTTTATACGATTAGATCCATATCAGTCCATATGTTTAGAATTATATGTTCATATGTTTAAATCCATGCAAGTTTATGTTTAGATCCATGCTAGTTCGCACTCAATATGTTGATTGGATATATTTTTATATGTTTATTAGATTTATGCCGTCTTAGATCTTTATTGTATATGCCAGTTATGATGTCATGTGTTTCTTCCCTTTTTCCTTTTTTTAATGAGTTGAGATAATTGCGAGCCTAAAATATCACATGAACTATACGTACGAACGACGTGGGAACATTGGGTAAAAGTTGAATATTATGTGATTGGCATAAAAGGGGTTGTAATCATATAATTAATTTTGGGCATAACTAGAAAATGTGGCATAACTTGAATTGACCACACTTATGGATAATTTACATATAAGCTTTGACATGAATGGTAAATATGTAAGTTGGCTAAAAGATGAACGTGCCTAACCCGAGGTTAGATTAAGTTGCGGTGTAAGACTGGCGGGAACCACCCGGCACGTCCAGCGACCGCAACAAAATAGATCTAATGTGAGAGTTTAGCGCATTAAGCCCAAAAACCCGAGGTTAGAATGAGTTTGCGGTAGAAGTTTGCCGGGAACCGCCCGGCACATCCAGCAACCACAAATAATAGTTCTAATGTGAGAGATTGGTGCTTTAATGAATAAATTAAAGCTAAGGAACAGACATGCTAAGAATGGAAAGTTTAAGTAACATATGAACAAGCGACACTCTACCAATACAACATGTTAGGTGGGTGGGTTAAGTTAACATGGACAAGAAGACAACTTAACCAATATTACATGAACAAAGTGGATAGGGTTAAGGCAAGCTTAACCAATAATACATATGGACTTGATAAGGGGTAAAGGTTAAGTAAATCTTGGGTAAGTAGGTAATATTAGTAAATATAGGCCCACAAACTTAACCGTTAAATAAACATGCATGAATTGGTGAGAAGGTTAAGTAACATATGAATATACAACACTTAACTAGTACAACATGTTAATTAAGCAAATAGGTGGGGTTAAGTTAAATTGAGAACACTTAACCATTATAACATGTTGATTACGGGGACCCATTTCAGCAGTAACCCATATAGATGTATCATGGTACCCTGAGCTAGGCAGGGTGGGGCACGGTTACTAGGCTGATTATAAGCGATCAAAATAGCGGTGAGTGGTGCAGCAGTGTAGGTTCCGACGGAGTATGGGCGTGCACGTGCTCCGTAGTGGAAAAAGCAGGCACTGGGCATCAGTAGTATACATTGTGAATCTTGAACCGTGTTGGGTTGCCATCATGGGAATTGATACAACCCACGATGGGGCTAGCACAGGTATCTACATACAAGCGCGGCCGAATGACACAAGTAATGAATACATACAAGCGGGGTCAAATGACATAAGTAATAAATACATGCGAGTTAGGGAGCCGATCGAACGAAGAAGGTAGTGGGTACAACTCATGGGGATAGGAGCAAAAAGGGACACCTACGATAGCAGCTAGGAGTACACGAAACTACCATTATCATGATTAATAAGAGGGATCAACTTTTAGTAGGGGACTAGTAAGGGTGCATTGTAACTAGTAATGATACGGTGTTGCTAGGATTGGTGCAGTGTAGTAATTATCCTATAGTGATTAGAAGCACAATCAATGTTCATCTTGTCTTCTTTGTCATGCCTGTTTATTCTACAATCATTTCTTGCTTTCCAGTTTATGTTCTTATCCTGTTACTTTAATGATTATATTGTTAAAGTCACTGGACTCACCAGACTTATGTCTGACCTAGTTTGTTTCACCTCTTTTCTTCCGTTCCCTCCCCCGGTTCTTAGCGAGGAAATACTCAAGCTTAGTTCAGATATCTCTTTCTTCCAGCTTGAAGTTGAAAGGTGTATTGCTTGGCTTTGATTCTGCATATGGCATTTTTCTATTGGGGATTATGGCTTTAAAATTATGTATTCTGATGGTTTTGTACAAGACTGATATTATGTACTTGATTTTGATATTTGGAAATGTAATTAAATTTATTTCTGTTTCCGCTGCAATAAAATTACAAAATTTTCAAGTACTACTTTTTCTATCTTGTAATATTCCGTTCTGTTTACTTATAATGCTCCACTAAACTTAATGCATTCCCTTTGTGAGTGACATTAATGGAC
Source organism: Allium sativum (assembly GCA_030737875.1). Taxonomy (NCBI): domain Eukaryota; kingdom Viridiplantae; phylum Streptophyta; class Magnoliopsida; order Asparagales; family Amaryllidaceae; genus Allium; species Allium sativum. The sequence goes on from CM060921.1 coordinate 559,816,403, forward strand.
GTTGGGTGTTACAACAAGTAATCCAGGTATTGACTTAACTTTTGGAGTAGCTAGATTCGAAGGATCTGAATGTTGGCTTATCTATCATGTTAGTATAATTATCTCCAAGTTTTGTTATCTATAATGTTATGTATAATTATCTGCAAGTTAGTTTATCACAAATGTTTTAAGCAGTTAATATGTGATGACATGTATCAGTATGTATGATGTACTCCAATGTACTTTGCTTATGATATGAAATATTTTGGGTTACTATGTTTTGTTCAAGTTCCGCTATAAGATTCTGGTGTTTTCTTTAGGTTTATCTTCTATCTATCTTTTATTCTTATAAAATGATACAACTTCCGAGGTGTTCGAAAGCTGGGTCGTTACAAGATAAGTTGAGAAGAATAATTTATAAATGAAGTTTATAAATCAAGAAAAATATGTATCATTAGATAAATGAAAATATAAGCCTGAATTTATATAGAGAAGTAAAAATCGGTTTTAACACCGATATTTGAAAATGGAATGTAAACTTAACATTTATAAAGGATGGAATATGAATTTGAAAAGGGAAAATCTATTTTTTAAAATAGAAATGGAATTTCGAATTGGCTAGAAATATATAACATGTTTGATAATAAAAACAAGTAGTATGATTTATAAACAATGTTTACAAATGAAATAAAAATAATTATTAGTGGATAATTTGGATGGTAAATTCAATAGTGAATTTAAAACGGGAAATTGGGAATTGCTTTAAAAAGGAAACGACAGAATTTATTTCGATGTTCGAAATGTGAACAGTATTAAAATAAAATCCATAAAGATTTGTAATTAGAATTCGAGTAGGCCAAATGTTACAAAATAATTTACCTTAAGAAACTCTATATTGAATAAATCGGGATTTAAGAAGATAGTTATTATTCGGTTGGAAACCGATATTTTATCGAATATAAAGGCGATAGAGAATAATAAACATATTAGATATAATCGACTATGAAGTTGACATGTAAAAGAGATTTGATAAATAAAATGGAGTGTGAATAAGAATTTATAAAATGACTCGATAATTGGAATTTGAACTTGTATTAGTATTTAAAATATAAAATCAAGTTTTGATTTTATAGAAGTAGTCCAGTTTTATGTAAAGGAATAATATTCACGTTTCAAAGTGAATGAAAATTTAAAAGCAAAAGTTTTGCAGATTTAAAATAGTTATAAAAGGAAATTGGTAATTGTTGGGAAGTACTAAATTCAAAAATAAATTTAGAAAGTGAGTTGACCTGAAACGGTAAATTATTCTGAAGTTTAGAACATTAATCGGATATAGGTTATTCGAAATGGAGTTATCAAATTAGGATTATTCGAAGGAGAGTTATACGTTGAAATTCGATTATATCGAATTCGGGAAATACTATTTACTTTCTGATTATTAATCAAGATTCAATTATTTATTAATAAATTAGTTATTTATTTATTCAAATTAAGGAATAAAAGTTATGTTTTTAAGTTAGATATTTTGGAAGTAGGGATTATAAAGCTATCGTTATAATCAATGTTTTCATAAAAGAATTGGATTCGTAAGCTGAATTCGAGAATTGTGTAAGTAATGATTTGATAAGAAATTAAGAAATGGAGTTAAGGGAATTGGAAACTGACTGGAGATTAGTTATGTTGAACAGCTTTCTGGGTATTGATCTGATGTTGGTTTCGGCCTTTGGGATTAATACGTAGGGAGTTGTTCTCTTACTAGTTTACAGTTAGAGGCTGATAGATGTGGGAGGATAAAGATGCGTGAATAAGAAATGCAAATTCCAATGTTGATAATGTATATTTTCTAAATTTAGAAAGCAAGAATTTATGGATATATGGAAATGGGAAATAGGGAAATGAATAAATTAATGATAAATTAATTTAAAGGAAAAAATGCTGATTGATGATTGATCGATAAAATTTCCATTTGAAAATAAGATCATTGTGTGTATGGATGTTTTCCTTTGATTGTTAAATAACCGATTACCAATGTTTTGACCATTTTTCCGTCATCAATACGAAGAGACCACGATCAGATTTATTATTTGAAAACCACTCAACCACTCCGTACGGGCATTAACATTGTAAATCAAATGTGATGAAGATAATTGAAGACAGAGATTATAAAAGGGTTATCCTGGCAAATCCTAGGTAGAAATTGCCTAAGATGGGTTTACAAAAAAGTGCCTTTGGTTTGTCTAGTCTCAAGACAACCTGTATGGAAGAATGTCTGATAGAGTATATTTAATAGATCGCGTAAGTTGATATTTTCAAACATATTTATGTTTGATAGCGGAGGAATTCATTTCTCTTAGCTGTATAACCATGGTATTTTTGGAGAAATCAATTTATGATTTGGCGTGTATGACGATGTGACATTCAAAGTGAATAAAATGTGATCTGTCAAAGATAAGCATGGCCTCAAGCCTCACAGTCAGGAAATGGTATAAAATCGGGTAGGTCGCATGGCTAAGTGGGTAGCTCCCAATTAGGGTGTATTGTCACCTGATCTAGAGAAATTTCATTTACTTCTTTAACCTATTTCGATGTTGTCCCTTTCGAGAAACGATTGCTGATCCTAACCGTTGGTGATAATACATTCGGTTCACTCAAGCAAAATGAGTGACCGGTCATGTTTATCCTGGGTTACAAGATGTTCTTGTTGAACACGGTGTATTCCTCTCTAAAGATACGCTATCGAAAGGTGGTCCCATACCTTTCCAGTTGGAATCCATTATGCAATCAGCATTCGCGGTTTTTGATTATATATTATATAAGTGAAACGTGAGATGAAAGCGTTCCGCTAGATTTCTATTTATTTGATTTTGACATTATTATAATATTAGAAGAGTTTGATATAATGAATATTTTGGTTTATCATAAGGTAAAAAGCCATCCATGTTTATATGTGGATCGGTCTTACGATTATCCTTTCTTCAAAAGGGATTTTTAAAGTTAACCCCAAGTGGTTGGAGTTTACTCATGCCAGTACCATGATTGACTCAGAGTTTATTTTGTTTTGTTTTACCCTAAACTCTTGGGTACCCAAATTTGTACGGGTAGTCAAGTTGTTGGGATTTTATAGATATACCTGGAAGAGCTTGGAGCGGGAGGCTTTAGGATTTTATGGCTATTGTTTATTTCTGCTATGTTGTAAGTGTTGTACTCTGATAATGGTATTGTATACAGATACTGCTTTATTTCAAAGTTATGTAATATAATATATTTATTCCTCCCGTTGTGAGATTCGTGTTTACTCTGATGTTGTATTTATGTTCTTCTATTCTAAATTTCTATCTTACTTATTTCTCACGCTCTAACTTTTTTCTATTAATAGAGATAGGGTTAGTAATACCCTAGATTGACTTGAGTGTGTATATATATATGAGAAAGCGTATTTGTGACACCCCACGTCCGTTAATGTCAATCACTAAGGGAATGCATTAAGTTTCGTGTAGCGTTATGGGTAAACAGAACAGAAACATTACAAGACAGATATAAAGTAGGAGCGGAATAAAAAAAACTTTTATTAATCATAAAGCATGGTTACACCATATGTCCGAAAATACATAAACTCGGTACACCTTTAAAACTTCTATTGTACTTCAAATATCAGAGTACAATAACAAAGAAAGCATAATCCCCAAATCATAAGACATAGTAGTAGAGATAAGAATTTGAGCCATACTTCGAAAGTAGCTCCCAGCAAGACGATAGCAGAATCCTAACTAAACCTGAGTGTTTACTCCCACAGAGAACTTGGGGGAGGGAGGGAATTGAAGAAAGAAGGAGAAACAAAAATGGTCAGACATAAAGTCTGGAGAGTCTAGTTACTTTTAGCCAGTAAATAAATAAAAGTAACATGATAGGCCTATAAAGTGGATAAGAGAGATCACTACATAAATGGTAGGTGTGACAAGGTAGACAGGATAAGGTGTATATGCTTCTAATGATTACTCTGCGCTATTACTAGTATATCTAGAAAGAGATGGCCCCTTCAACTATAAGGCGGTAGACTTAGGTATATGTCCAAATGTATCATAACTACTTCCCTGATCGATCAGCTCCTAAACCCTCGTAGATACCTTGTGCTAGCCCCACCGTAGGAGGTATCACTTCCTAAAGTGGCAACCCTTCGTCATAATAATGTGCACAACCATATCTATAGGTTGCACGGTCGTCTTAGCCCCCTCTGCCCGGCCCATGCACGCACATGTCCCCGGTCGGTTTGCGCTGCCCACACCATCCTCCTCGTTTGGATCTCTTACAATCAGTTAGTAAGCGTGCCCCTTTCTCCGCCTAGTACGGATTTCTTTATTTGATACCTACTCCGGGTTACTAACTGAAACGGGTCCCATAAAATATGATACATGCTCTCCCCTTTGTCTTGTATCCCCACTAGGTTTTTCACTGACTATGTATACCCTTTAGGTGTTTTTACATAGCCCTATGTCAGTTATGCTTACCCTAAAGGGTGTCATTAATTATATAACCCTGATCTTTCTACCGGTTATGCCTACCTATAGGTTTCTTTAATACATAACCCCCAATCTTTCTACCGGTTTTGCTTACCTATAGGTATCTTTAATACATAACCCTATCATTTCTACAAGGTTATGCTCACCCTAAAAGGTGTCTTTAATTACAAAACTTTATTATTTCCTTCGGTTATGTATACCACTAGGTGTCTTTAATTACATAACCTTACCAGGTTAAGTTTGTTGGCCTGTATATAATAATATTACCCACCTACCTAAGATTTACTTAACCCTCCCCCTGATTCAAGCATGTTTACTTAACCCCTATTCATGTTTATGTTCACACAATCCCAATGGATTCAATCTAGTTAAGTATTGTAGACTAACAGGTTATCCCCATTTACATTGGCTCCCTTTTACTTGCCAATTATTAATTTCATATAAATATAACATTATCCATTTAAGTTCATTAATACGCCCCCATTACATGTTATCCTTTAGATTGTAATAAACAGAAGTAATCTTACAATCTTCCACCCCTGGATTGTAATTAATGGAAGTAATCCTATAATCCCTTTGTATTATTAATTGTCTGATTCCATAATTACAATAACAAGTTTTACTTAATATTTAATTAAGTATACTCTTCTCAGTTCACCTGTTTCCTGTTTAATGTATTACTACAACTTGACGTTGTTCACTTATAACTTAGTTTTCTTCACTAAGGTTTACTAATAAGCTTTCTTTCCTTTTATCATAACTTATGTTAGAATTTCCACTTGTCCCTAGGACAAGCCGACCTAACATATACAACATTTTCAGTAAGTAATTAATCATAATAGCTTACTATCATTCCTTGTTTACTCCAACTCATCACCATGTCCATTTATGTTTATAATGGGCTAGACCTCCCGCATTAGGCCTACAACTTGTGGATGTTGGATATGTCGGTCGGGTCCGCGTAGACTTCTTCCACAAGTTGGGCCTAACCTCGTATCTTAGCCTGATTCGTATTTGTGCATTTAGACCTCTCACATTGGGTTCAACATTAGTGGCTGCTGGATATGCCGGTCGGGTCCGGGCAGACTTCGACCACTAATGCAACCTAACCTCGTGTCATAAGTGCAATTACAATTTATAATTGTAATTATTAAACATTCAATTTTTAATCATACCTATGTCAATTATAGGTTTTATGCCTCTTTTTCCCAATTATGTCCATAAATAAATTTATTCCTAAATTTATTCACATTCATTTTTCCAATTTATACCAAATTTATATTCACATATTCCATTTATGTTTAAATATCCAATTATACCCATAATGGCTAATGCCTAAATTTATGACCCAATTATGCTAATTCTATATTTGGTGGCATCTTGGCTAGAAAATAGCCTAGTCATGAATAATAAAAAGGGGAAAGTGATGGGAAAAATGACAATAGTGATCATTCTAAAAGTGACATAAGCATATATACTGGCATAGACAAGTAACAGGCATAATAAGGTGGACATAAAGACAGATCTAGTAAAAAAGGTAATGACAAAATTAGATCCAATATACTTAGGATGAACAGATCCAAATAATAATTCTTATATCTGATAATAACGGGTCCCAATTAATCAAAATATGGTGTTCTAGATCTAAACAATGGTTTAATTATCCAAAAATTGATAATCCTAAATTAACCACCAACCTTAGTGAGAAGGTAAGATCCGCATATGTGACATCACAAAAGAATTAGATCTATAGGAATAGATCTAGCATATAACAAGTTAAGATCAAAATATGACATCATAAGAGAATTAGATCTATAGGAATAAATCTAGCATAGCACAAGTTAAGATCCAAATATGACATCATAAGATATGATAACAGCATAGAATAGATCTATCATGACATAGCATAGATTCATACAAATCACAGTCTTTCGTAATTTTATTTTATTTATTTAATCCTAAAAATAACCAACTCACCATGATTTGGATTGTTAAGGAGATAGAAAAGAAGTTGGTGTTGAATCTATGCTTGAATCTCAGAATTTGACTTAGAAGAGGAAGAAAATCCATATTAATTTTCATTGCAGCAGAGCTTCGCCGTCACCATTTTTTTAATGTGAATAAAAAATCTAGGTTTTGGGTCCTTTATATAGGAGTAGTGGAGCAACCAAGACCATCAGATTGGACCAGAAGCCATCAGAATCGTGCATGTCAGAAAAGAAGTTTCCAGAGCGGCGGATGGGTCGACCCTCCTTCAGGTGAGTCGACCCCCCTTCAGGGGTGTCGACCACTAGGTCGACCCCGGGGTCGACCCCTATGAGCCTAAGTCGACCCATGGGTCGACCCAACTGGGTCTCGGTTCGACCTCAAACTGTCAGCCTTTCATCGATCTGCGCGGAGGATTTCTGGTTTTGTTGATTTTTGAATATTTTTGAACTAAATATATATATATATATATATATATCTTCATTATATGCATACAAACTTTAAACCTTAATAACTTCTTCATACATTGTCCGTATTACGCAAACCAAATGTCTTCCTTGACCAGAATTTCGATATGGGCGCAATGGTGCAGTCCATTTCCTATAATTTTGAATATTAAATTAACTATTATTTAATTTATCCTCTATTAGTGTTGTTAAAAATTCGGGGTGTTACATTCTCCCCTACTCAAAGGATTTCGTCCCTGAAATCTCTAAGTAGGAAAGAATGCAACCACTGGCATCCATTGTCCTTAAAGTTTTCTAATGCTTATATGAATATATGCAACCGTGTGTGTATATTTACCAATGCTAGCACAAAAGATCAGGCGGTCTACTGATTCAGTTGACCTCCTTAATGCAATGTATATTAGTGCCATGAATCCATCATGTATGCAAATAATCCTATTATAACATGTTAGCTCTATATGTGTGCACACTCATTCGTCCAAATGCAACATCCATATGCTAATACATCCATTTCCATCCATAAAAGAAAAGAAAATGCATACACATCCATATGCAGTATGTAAGTGATTAAGTCGATCTTAGTGCCTAATGTGTGTGTATATGCATCCACAAGCAACCACTAGCAAACACTTGCATCCACTTACATCCATCAAACATAACATGTTTCAAACATATGTTTACATCCATAGGATTCCTATCTAAAGGTCGAAAGATACTATGGATAAGATATACTCAATTGATAGAGACAAGCACTGATAAAACTTATGAAAAAGGAGTTAAGAACATACCCTCGAAAAGGAAAGGGTACGAAGCATGAATCTTTTCTTCGGTCTCCCAAGTCACATCTTCTGGGATATCTCCACATTGTACCTTTAGCAACTTGACTTCTCACTTGCATAGCTTCTTAACCTCCGATCCATGTAAAAGTCATTCTATAGATCGCCACCACCCAATTGGTGATCTACAGGATCATCTATATAACGCTTTAAAGGGTTCCATGACAATGCCTGCTTGATGACTGTTGTTGTGGGAAAACTCTACTAAAGGAAGGTGCTCTTCCCAAGTCCCTCCGAAGTTTAGGATACATAGCCTTAAAATATCCTTAGGAATTCTGTTCATCCTCTCCATCTGTCCATTGGTCTGAGGATGATAAGCGGTGCTCAAAACATAACTGTGTACCAAATGCTTATTGCAAGCTTCTCCAAAATTTACCGGTGAAAATGGGATCACGATCACTTACGATGCTGGAAGGTACTCCATGAAGAGGGACTATCTCGTAAACTGTTGCCAACCATGCTGCAATCCTCTTGCTCTTAACGGAAATGAAATGGGCGCTCTTAGTAAGTCTATCTACTACCACCCAAATGCTGGTGTTGCCCTTCGTTGCCTAGGCAAACCATCTATGAAATCCGTGGAATTGCTTTCCCACTTCCACTGCGGGACCTCTAAAGGATGAAGTAGACATCGAGTTTCCTACGCTCGGCTTTGACTTGTTGGCAAATCAGACATTGAGAAACAAACTCTGTTACATTTATTTTCTTCATCCCATCCCAAAAGAAAAACCCTTCTCAATTAGCTCCTCTACTTATTTGCTGAGCTCCCTTCTTTCTCTTAGAGCCATATGGCGCACTGGTAATGCAACCGGCTTTACATTGTCCTCCAGATAAACACGAAAATCGATCTCGCGCCTCGGAGGTAAGCCCCGTACCTCATCAAAAACATCAGAATAATCTCGGACTACTGGAGCGGATTGTAGATCATTGACATGTACATCAAGAGACTCTAGGAAACTAAGCATAACCGACCCTTGTGGGTCGCAAGAAATCTCGAGGGTCCTCCCATGACAAGTCAGAATCCTAACGACCCTCCTCTCATAATCCAGAATGGTACCATATGTGGTAAGACAGTCCATTCTAGAATCAACCCATAGCCCATAAACCGAAGCACATATGCGTCACACTCAAACTCGACGCCTAACACAGATATTCTCAAACCCCGACAAATCATAGATAAATGAGCCAAACCACCTATGGGGTTTGAGACAACAACGGGATCTACTACCATACTAGTATTTAAGTGCAGAGATTCAACTACATAACTATATATAAACGAATGCGAAGTGCTAGAATCAAAAGGAGTTCTTATAGGAAGATTGGAAAGAGAAATCAAACCTTCCATGGAAACTTTCCTACCTCTGTCTGGTGTACTAGCCACAAGAGCATTCGCTTGCCCTCCAGAGGTTCCTGTCCTTTGACTTTGCACTTGCTTATATTGTTGTTGCAGTCCTTTCTTGGTTCATACCTTTTTACTTTGTGTTTCCTCAACCATAAATTCTTCCTTTTCACCTTTATTTGAACTTTATCTATGTTCCCTTCCCGGGCCATCATTTTTCTCATCCTTGGGCTGTACTCCTTAGCCCTAACTCCCTTATTCTCCTTTTAACCATATTTGTGTAACAAGCTAACAAGTCTCTCGAAAGTTGCCTTCATCGCATGGAAATCCTTATGAAGCTAGGGAAAATTAGACGTAGGTGATACTATTGCAGCTATAGATGGAGGTTAGGCACTTCATTGCCCTTCGATATGTGCCACAGTTTAAACATACCTATGGCATCATGCCGAAATGGGGACATCTTTCTGGAAGAATCCGTCCCCCAAACAAAAAGAAAAAAGGAATCAAGCAGAGAATCGAAAGATACTTTCCTATGGCTTTGGGGAATATGTTTTTAAAAACAGACTTTCTTTTTGAAAATGATTTCTTCTAAAACCTTTTTGAAAATAATTTTCAAAAACTTTATCCAATCTAGTAACCTTCAGCTCTGATACCAAGTGTGACACCCCACATCCGTTAATGTCACACACTAAGGGAATGCATTAAGTTTCATGAAGCATTATGGGTAAACAGAACGGAAACATTACAAGACAGATATAAAATAGCAGCGGAATTAAAAAAAACTTTTATTAATCATAAAGCATGGTTACACCACATGTCCGAAAATACATAAACTCAGTACATCTTTAAAACTTCTATCATGTACTTCAAATATCATAGTACAATAACAAAGAAAGCATAATCCCCAAATCATAAGCCATAGTAGTAGAGATAAGAATTTGAGCCATACTTCAAAAGCATCTCCCAGCAAGACGATAGCAGAATCCTGACTAAACCTTAGTGTTTCCTCCCACTGAGAACCTGGGAGGAAATTGAAGAAAGAAGGAGAAACAAAAAGGGTCAGACATAAAGTCTGGCGAGTCTAATTAATTTTAGCAAGTAAATAATTAAAAGAAACATGATAGACATATAAAGTGGATAAGAGAGATCACTACATAAATGGTAGGTGTGACAAGGTAGACAGGATAAGGTGTATATACTTCTAATGATTACTCTGCACTATTACTAGTATATCCAAAAAGAGATCATCCCTTCAACTATAAGGCGGTAGACTTAGATATACGTCCTAATATATACTAACTACTACCCCGATCGATCGCCTCTCTAACCCTCGTAGATACCTTGTGATGGCCCCACAGTAGGAGGTATCACTTCCAAAAGTGGCAACCCTTCGTCGTAATAATGTGTACAACCATATCTACAGGTTTCATGGTCGTCTTAGCCCCCTCTGCCCGGCCCATACACGGGCATGTCCCCGGTCGGTTTGCGCTGCCCACACCATCCTCCTCGTTTGGATCTCTTACAATCAATTAGTAAGCGTGCCCCTTTCTCCGGCTAGTACGGATTTCTTTATTTCATATCTACTCCGGGTTACCGATTGAAATGGGTCCCACATAATATGATACAAGCTCTCCCCTTTGTCTTGTATCCCCACTAGGTTTTTCACTAGCTATGTATACCCTTTAGGTGTCTTTACATAGCCCTATGTCAGTTATGCTTACCCTAAAGGGTGTCATTAATTATATAACCCCGATCTTTCCACCGGTTATGCTTACCTATAGGTGTCTTTAATACATAACCCCCAATCTTTCTATCGGTTATGCATACCTATAGGTGTCTTTAATACATAACCCTATCATTTATACAAGTTATGCTTACCCTAAAAGGAGTCTTTAATTACATAACTTTATTATTTCCCTCGGTTATGTATACCACTAGGTGTCTTTAATAACATAACCATACTAGGTTAAGTTTGTGGCCTATATATACTGATATTACCCACCTACCCAAGATTTATTTAACCCTCCTACTAATTCAAGCATGTTCATTTAATGGTTAAGTTTGTGGGCCTATATATACTAGTATTACACACCTACCCAAGATTTGCTTATCCCTCCCACTGATTCAAGCATGTTTACTTAACCCCTATTCATGTTTATGTTCACACAATCCCTATGGGATCAATTAGGTTAAGTATTACAGACCAGCAGGTTATCCCCATTCACATTGGCTGCCTTATACTTGCCGAAGTTTCTCTTGCTTACTAATTCCATATAAATATAACTTAATCCATTTAAGTTCATTAATAATCCCCTATTACATGTTATTCTTTAGTTTGTAATTAACAGAAGTAATCTTACAATCTTCCACCCCTGGATTGTAATTAATGGAAGTAACCTTACAAACCCTGTATATTATTCATTGTCTGATTCCATAACTACAATAACATGTTTTACTTAATATTTAATTAAGTATACTCTTCTCAGTTCACCTATTTCCTAATTAACATATCACTACAACATGACGTTGTTCACTTATAACTTAGTTTTCTTAAGTAAGGTTTACTAATAAGCTTTCTTTCCTTTTATTATAACTTATATTATAATTTCCACTTGTCCCTAGGACAAGCCTACCTATTATATATAATATTTTTATTAAGTAATTAATTATAATAGGTTACTATCATTCCTTGTTTACTCCAATTCATCACCATGTCCATTTATGGATATAATGGGCTAGACCTCCGATATTAGGCCTACAACTTGTGGATGCTGGATATGCCCTTCAGGTTCGGGCAGACTTCTTCCACAAGTTGGGCCTAACCTCGTGTCTTAGCCCGATTCGTATTTGAGCTCTTAGACCTCTCACATTAGGTTCAACATTAGTGGCTGTTGGATATACAGGTCGGGTCCGGCAGACTTCGACCACTAATGCAACCTAACCTTGTGTCATAAGTGCAATTACAATTAATAATTGTAATTATTAAACATTCCATTTTTAATCGTACCTATGTCAATTATAGGTTTTATGCCTCTTTTTCCCAATTATGTCCATAAATAAATTTATGCGTAAATTTATTCACATTCATTTCTCCAATTTATACCAAATTTATATTCACATATTCCATTTATGCTTAAATATCTAATTATACGCATAATGGACTTATGCCCAAATTTATGTCCCAGTTATACTAATTCTAACATTTTCCCCTGTTCCCTAACTACCACATTCGCATATTTTTGGTGGCATCTAGGATAGAAAATAGCCTAGTCATGAGTAATAAAAAGGGGAAAAGTGATGGGAAAAATGACAATAGTGATCATTCTAAAAGTGACATAAGCATATATACTGGCATAGACAAGTAATAGGCATAATAAGGTGGACATAAAGGCAGATCTAGTAAAAAAGGTAATGATAAAATTAGATCCAATATACTTAGGATGAACAGATCCAAATAATAATTCTTATGTCTGATAACAATGGGTCTCAATTAATCACAATATGGTGTTCTAGATCTAAACAATGGTTTAATTATCCAGAAACTGATAATCCCAAATTAACCACCAACTTTAGCGAGAAGGTAAGATTCATATATGTGACATCACAAAAGAATTAGATCTATAGGAATAGATCTAGCATATAACAAGTTAAGGTCAAAATATGAAATCATAATAGAATTAGATCTATAGGAATATATCTAGCTTAGCACAAGTTAAGATCCAAATATGACATCATAAGATATGATAACAGCATAGAATAGATCTATCATGACATAGCATAGATATGATAATAGCATAGATTCAAACGAATCACAATCTTTCATAATTTAATTTTATTTATTTAATCCTAAAAATAAACACACCATGATTTGGATTGTTAAGGAGATAGAAAAGAAGTTGGTGTGAAATCTATGCTTGAATCTCAGAATTTGACTCAGAAGAAGAAGAAGAAAAGCCTTCTTAATTTTCATTGCAGCAGATCTTCGCTGTCACCATGCTCTTTTATGTGAATAAAACCTAGGTTTAGGGTCCCTTATATAGAAATAACGGAGCAACCAAGACCATCAGATTGGACCAGAAACCATCAGAATCATACATGTCAGAAAAGAAGTTTCCAGAGCCGAGGGTGGGTCGACCCCCATGAGGATGGGTCTTGGGTTAACCTCAAACAGTCGGCCTTTAGTCGATCTATGTGTCGGATTTCTGGTCTTGCTGATTTTTGAATATTTTTGAATTATATTTATATATATCTTCCTTATATGCATACAAACTTCAAACCTTAATAACTTCTTCATACATTGTCCGTTTTACGCAAACCAAATATCTACTTTGACCCGAATTTCGAGACGGACGCAATGATCCGGTCCATTTCCTCTAATTCTGAATATTAAATTAATTATTATTTAATTTATCCTCTTTTAGTGTTGTAAAAATTCGCGGTGTTACAGTATTTTTTATACTTTATGAAAATTGTTTTATATTGTGGAGATTTATTGGTTAAATTGTTAATGAGTTCTTGTCGATCAGTTTGATCCACTGTATCGGTAGGAGTTTCTAAACACTTGAATTCGATGAACCGACACAGTATGTTTTGAAAAGAAGGTAAATGAAATAATTTTACCCTAAAGTTATTTTAATATAAAGATATTATTTATATTGGAATTATTATAGCATATTTGATGTTTGGTTATTATTATAATCGAATGAGATTATAAAAGTAAAATGGTTATGTAAATAGTCAATCAGAATTCACATGAATGTAATATATGAAATCAGATGATTTAAATTTGAAACCAAAATCAAAATTGGAATTAAGATTCCTAAAAGTTGGAAAATTGTTTATAAATGGACTTGGATTAAATATATGAGATTTTTAACATCCTAGGAGATTTTAAATTGATTTACCAAACATTGTGAATGATATTTTGAAATAATTTCAAAATAGAAATGTTAAAATATGAGTTTTGAAAGGTGACATAGTATTGAACTCACTTCAATCGCTGGGAAATAACCCTGATGATGCTAGCCACATCATCAGTGTTCATTTTCGAGTTCAAAGTGATGGATTACTACCCAAGATATTGTTTTTGAATTGTTTTGGACCCTTAAAAGGAAATTTTGATTTTTTATATCGTAAACTGTTTAAAACTCCCAAAAATAGATTGTTTGAATAAAAAAAATAAAATTGAAATTTGTGAAAGCAAATAGGAATTGAATTGAAATAGAAAATATCAAATAAAATTGGATTGTGAGACAGAAATATGGAATTATGCTGAATTGATAAGTTAAGAGTTGGAATTGAGAATGGGATTTGAGTTGAGGATAGAATTCGACTTGGATATAAGTGAATGATTAGGTTTGAAGATAAAAAAGTGATAAGAGATTTATTGGAATGACACTGGTATATGTTGAATTGGTAGCACACCGAAGGATATAATGATATGCTCGACAAAAAGCTTACAAATTTATATTATATATGAGTTTGGTGATTTTATGAGCCTATTTGGCAAGCCGCTTGGCTGTTTGATTTTCTTTTGGATTGGAGAAGGCCTAGAGAGGAGAGTTGTAGTTGTACCAATTGAGCCGTACAAAGGAGACACTGGCAAAATATTCTGAAAAATTTAGGGTATTAGAAAATTTCCAGAATTTTTGAAAATTTTCGTTGATAAGAATGAATTAATATTTTAATTAAAGTTTATGGGTTCTGTGACAACCCGGATTTTCAGAATCAATTTGAAAATTTTATTTTAGCTATTTTAGTGGATTTTGAATAATTTAAATGATTAATTTTAAATAATAACGACTAAAAATTTATTTTAAACGTAGTTAGAATGTATAAATTTATTTTAATTATAAAAAGGTCCTGAAATGGCGTGGTAATTCAAATTTTTTTTAATTTCAATTGAATATACAAAATTTAAAATAAGTCAGAATTGGACGAAACAAGGAACGTTTGAATCTGTTTAATTATATCTTTCTAACAAATGTAAGAAACTGAGATTTCATAATATAAATTAAAAGTTATGTCCTGTTTAAAATTCAAAATAGTCGCTATGGAATTCATATATGTTTTAATATAATATATAGCCCTTAAAAATAGCTATTTTGCAAACGACCTTCGTTTTCGACGAAACCACTTTTGTTGGATCCGGAATGTAAAATTATTGCTAGATTCCAAATTTTATAATTTTTGGAGTTAATATGTGAGCGCAGTGAATTAAAACATGTTTGGCAATTTCAGTTTGAATTTAATCGACCAGAAAATGGCCATTTTCCAAACGGCTTCTAAATTCGACGAAATTAGTTTTGTTAGGAACGTATCATCAACACATAGCTAGATTTATTTTCTGTGAACTTTGGGGTCAGTATATGGCCCTGGTAAATAAAAATGTACGTTGAAATCAATATAGAACGTTATATTAATTTATATTTTAATTTTAATGAAAACTAATCGAAATAGTCGAATTGGCTTACGGGACCTATCCCATTGTGTCCGAAATGGGGGTATTTGGTTAGGGGCAACGGTTGTTGGTTTCGATTTGGGGTTCGAATGAAAAACTAACTTTTTGGAAAATTAAATAAATAATTAAATATAAAGCTTGGTCAACCCTCACCTTCCTCTCTCTATCATTCAAATCAAACGAGAAAAAAAGAGAGCCGCTGCCTCCTGTCGTGCAACCCACCGCACTCCCCCCAGCGCCACCGCTCGCCGTTGGTCCTCCTCCTCTCCTCTCTCTCTCCTCCTCTTTTTCTCTTCAAATTGGAAACCCTAGAACCAAAATCCACCACCCACCACCACTCCGGGCCCCACCACCACCACCCGCACCCTTCCGCCTCCCAGCCAGGCCTGCGCTGCCCCCCTCGGTCCTGCTCCGGTGGTGGGCCCCATTTCGCCCAAAAACTTATTTTCTCCAGAATTCCCGTTTTGCAAATAACACCCTGTCAATATTTCGACAATAACTCCAAAACCATGCATTTCTAGCCAAAGCACCACTATATCAAAGTTGTAGTTCACGATTTTCTCTTCGATTTGAGTACATGCAAGTTGAATTTTGGAGTTCGGAGCTGCTCAGAAAACGCGTCTAAAGATCGTGGACCTATTGCTGTTTTTCGTGATTTCTGGCGAATTAATGCTTTTTTGGAGGAAAGTCCACTAGGCAAAAGTTGTCCGGAATAGCGCGTTTGTGCTAGTGACAAAGATTGGCAAAGATTGGAGCTCATATGTAGAAGTTAGAAGCAAAACAACAAGTTCGGACGGCTAAAGCGACAAAACAGAGTGCAACGACAAAATCCGCTAATTTAAGACTAACGGAATGGATCCCAATGTGAGAACTCTCTTTCATTCAATTTAATTTATAGCTAAATATATTTTAGGATGCAGACGGGGCTTAGAAGCCCACAACACTATTTATTTGTACAAACCATGATTGTTTGTTTGTCTGGATTGAATTGTGTTTGTAAATTTGATTATGTTGAATAAAATGTTTAAACAATAAAAATATTATTTTTATTGAACATACGAACAGTATAAAATATTCAAGTGTTGAAATAAATATTTTATCGTTAAAAATATAATTTTTAACGTATACATGAACGGCATAAAATTCTACTGAAATGAAAATTAATATTCATTTACAAATTGGATGATTTGTTTATGTACACCCATTTAACTGATATTGATTGGGACGATAAATTTTACACATTGCTGAACTGCACAAATAATATTCAGTATTTGTTGGTTGAAACCCCATACGGGTATTGGGATGATATTTGGTGTACACTAATCCCAATTGTTTAGTTGTATGTCAATCGATTGGTTGACAAACTGTTGTAAGCGTTATTATTTATATTTAATGCTTATGCAGTTGTGTAATGCACTCTGGATGATGGTTGACTGTGTATAATTATTGTTGTGTACATGTGTGTATGAAATCCATATAAATAACATTATATGGTAATTGACTGTGTCTGATTCCAATTCGGAAATAACGAATATTTTAAAATAATGAATATTTTAAAATAATATTCAGTAAAGGATTAAAATGTGAATTTGATGTCTGATTTTGGATGGACACGAAAATATTTAAATATGTGAAGCTGTGTTGATTAGATATGCGCCATTTTAACGTGAACGATATTTGTATCAATTTTATTCGTTTTTAAAATGAATATCGAAAAGGAAATGATTTCAAAATCTACTATTTTGAAAATATTATCATTTAAATACCATAACAATAAGGAGTATTCAATTTTGATTTAAAATTTAAATGAAAGTGGGAATCATTTTTAAAACGAATTTAAAATGATTTATAAAATACGTTTCAACTGGAAATCGATGAAATATATATAATATATTATATATATTAATGGCTTGAATATAACGCGCCATGCCGCGACCGTTCGCGAATTTCGACCATTGACTTCGAATTGACATTACAGGAGATATGACTATTTTATTCTCCTAAAACCGAAATTGTTGGCTTCATATTGAAAAGAGATTTCCAACGAATATAAGAGATTTGAAATCTAACGGTTGGATTTGGAATTATGTCCAAATCAAATTTAGAAAAGGTCGTTGTAAATGCAATTCGATGACCGTTTATGGAAATCAACTGAAAGGGCCTTTATAAAACTATTAAAAATATTAATAATTTTTGTAAAATCATAATAAATGACTTGGAGAGAATTAGGATGAAAAATTCCATATTTGAAAACATAAAAATATATTTTATCAAAATGAACTAGTTAATAACAAGAAAAATAATGCAATAATTTTTAAATAAAATAAATTGTATTTGTGAATGGTTTTAATCCAACCAAGAATTTCCAATATATGAATTGGAATGGATTTGAATAGAAATCATCTCCGGAATATTTCAATGTTGGATTCCGTGACTATATAGATATTGTGGAGGAATTTGGAAGATAGATACATATCGTTATTCCCCATACAATATCCATTAGTTTCAGAATTTAATATTAAATATAAGCCGATATAATTTCTATTCAGAGCCTTGTATTTAATATTAATTGTATTTTGGGTTTGTCGTGAACGGTGTCTTAAATGACACTGCTTTTAAAACCAGTTGAGAAAAGAATAAATCTTTTAATTCAGATTTAGTGGAGTTTTCCAATTAATTAATATTTAATTGGAATTGAATAAAAGTAATGGATTTTGGGTTTGCGTGAATAGTGTCTTCAGTAACACTATTCTTAAACCCCATGAGAAAAGGATAAATCTTTTAATTAAGATCATTAGAGCTTCCAGTTACATTTAGTAATTGAATTAAAATGGGATGTGAAATGAGTTTATTGTGAACTGTGTTTTTAACAACATTTGTTCTTTGACCCGATTAACAATGAAATGTGATTTGGAATTTACAAATCTTTTTATTAAGATTTAATGGAAATTTTCTAAAGTAAAGTTTTCCAATTTAATATATTAAACTGGAATTGAATGGAATTCAATTTGGTAATAATCGAAATGAGCTCCTGGGGAGGAAGACTGTTAATATATATGGAATTTAAAAGACTTTGTCGTTATTCCATTTATATTACCAGTCGGATACAGAAATTGATATCGATTATAAATTGATCTGTTTTCCATGAAGATTCCATAATTAATGGAATGTGATTTTGGGTTTATCGTGAACTGTGTTTTAAATGACATTGGTTCTTTAACCCAGTTAAAGACATGATTACATGTCTAACATGGTATTTCAAACTGTATTGTCGATCTCTGCTAAATATATATGTTTGGTGGCAGAGAATTTATTCTCTTGCTTAACATCCTTCTCTGAGATATACGAGCTTAGAGGTTACATATCGGTTTAAATCAATGGTACAGTGTAGATTTTCAATGTGGCATGTTTGATTTTCCAAAGTTAAATAATTATTGAGTAAAGATTTATGAGATTAAAACTAAGTGGAGTTTTAATGAATCTTTAATTAGATTGAAATGAGAAAGTGGTAATTTAAATTATCAAATTTGGGAAATGATCGAGAATGGAGTACCACCATTTTTTACTCTAGGCGATAGTTAAATCTTTAATTAGATTTGAACGTGAAAAGGTAATTAAATTTACCGATAAAACTGTGGTGTTAGATATGGAGTATTACTAGTTTTGCTCCATGGGATAAATAGGTTGGGATTGAGATTAATAAATGAATGATTACTTCGGTAAGGTTCGATAATCCCGACTAGTTTGGATAAACCTTAATTTGATTGGAATTGATATCCAAAGGAAGATTAAAGAATAAATTTGAAGAATTTATCTTTGATAAAATTAATGGAAACCTTTCCCAAATGATGTGAATATTTGAATAAAAGAATATTCAGGATTGGAATGAGGCTTATGTTGTGTTTTTACAGCACTGGATTATAAGATACGTGAATTATTCAGAAAGTCTGGGTTTATACCCATTCTGAATAATTGATTCGACGATAAGTCAACGATGAAGACGGTGGTTGAAGACTAGAGTCCTTCACATCATTTGGATGATTACTGATGTCTTGATTGGGCTGTACACCCAAGACAAGGTAATAAGTAGTGATTGTCCAGACGTACTTGGAGATCGACTGGATATGCGAGGACCTCTCTCCTATGTTGGATATATGGGACAAGGAATAAGGTGCCTCCGATTTCGTTCAGACCCAGAATGAACTAGTAAATGGATATGTGTCTAACATTGGATTTTATTCTGTGTTGATTGATATCTATTAAATATATATCTGTTTGGTGGTGGAGAATTTATTCTCTATCTTAACACCCTTTTGTGTGACGTACGTGCTTAGAAGTTATATATAAATAGATATCAGTTGCATGGCGTGAATTGTCAGTGTGGCATGCAGAGACGCAAATGATTAAGGCTTCTGTTGAAAAGAAGAGTCTTGTGGTTGATGATCAAATCACAGCTTTAAATAGAATAACTTTGTGTATAGCGTTAATTCGCGAGCCTCACACCACAGTATGAGTCAAAAACGGGATCGTGGTTGCAGGGAGTGTACGACGTTTCTTTCTAGCTATGGGTGGCGTCATGGTATGGCGCCCATACATTTATATTTTTACCTATGTGGATGATGGATAGCAAGGCGCCTCGGATACATCAGTCGCTACAAGGCCGATGGATAGGTCCGATAGGACCGTTAAATGTGTGTTTAGGAATAATAATCCACTGACGTAAGTGTGGACCGGCCCTGAAGATCCAAGGGTTCACTACGAGGGATCCAGAGGCATTTGCTAGAGCATCTCGAATCGGTGAGGTGCCAACCCTGGCCTTGACTCATAGATGGAATCCAATTTCTAATATGTGACATTTCAGTTTTAATTGTAGAGCCTAATATGGCGACATGATATATGGTACCCATGCCGTCTATGATTGATACATTTATATTTGAAGTTGATTTTGACACTATACACTTATAATAGTATAAATAGATTTGTATTAACGTACCAACCATCTTTGGCTAATATAAGGGAAAACTATATCCTCCGGCTTGCGTTGCATTGTGTGATGGGACCTGAGTCTTATAATAGCTTCATTTTTCGTAAAGCATTGTACTGTTTATAAACTGTTTTATGCACTGGTATTCTTGGGAGAAAACTCGTTCCATGTTATATGGCGTGGTCCCTTGATTTACTCTATTTTAAACTAAAGATTTAATAACTTTTTTAGTTCTCACACCAGTCCCATGACTGACCTGGAGTTTATTGTTTTAACCAAAACTCTGGGTGCCTATATTTTCCATATGGGCAGCTTGTAGTTTTGATTTTGCAGATATTATTTTCTCAGGATTTTGGATTTACAGCTGGAGCTATATTCGGAAAGCTTTATATCCGTATATTTCTTTCAGTTGTGTTATGTATTATTTTCCGCTACTTTGTAATTTAAATCTCTGATATTTATCTGTTGTATATTATTTAATCATACTCTGTTATATTCTAGTACTCTGATGTAATTTTTGTAATAGCAATGAAATGTTCTATTGTTTGTATTCTGATTTGTCATGTTCTCAACTCAATTCGGGCTTTCCCGTAAGGGCGTGTTTGGGTCGTTTCATTTTGGTATCATAGCATAGGTTTACAGAGCTCGAGAACAAGACACATTAGAACCAAACGAAAGAATTCATCAGAGATTGGACTAGTAATATCCAATAAGAATGACTCGTTAGAGATGGAATCAGTAGTATCCTAGAATGAGTGTAAAGAGTGTTATTTTTGAAATCAGATTTAGTTTTAAAAATTTATATCAATTATTCATATTTGAATATTTTATTTTAAATTGAATTTGGACAATCACGTATATGAAGATTTTGAATATATGCGTAATTAACGTGTATTAGAAGTCTCAAATATACTAAATAGATAAAGAATCACGCTCTAGTCGCCTGGAGATGATCCTGATGATAGCGATCACATCATCAGCATTTATGTTCGAGTTTCGAAAGTGGGATATCTATTTATTTCCAATTGACTGGTGTGAGAACCAAAACTTAGATAGGATTTATTGTTGTGATTTGGCATCAAAACATGATTTTTGAATATATATATATATATATATATATATATAAGTATATGTTTGAAAAGCTAACCAACTAATTGATTGTTGGTTGAGTTGTTTAATTATTAGTTTAACTAATAAAATTATTGAAACCAATATATGAATGAAAGGTAAATTTAGCCAAATCGAATCAAATATTGAACTGAATTGAAAATTGATTGAAATTGCTTATATGTACATGTATATAATGAACAGGTCATAGCAAGGAAGCTAAGAAGAGGAATAAAATTGTATGCCCGACAAATAGGTATATGTTTACCATTTTCTTGGGTTTTGATGATTTTATAAGCCGCTTGGCTTTTCCTTTTTCTTTTGGATTAGTGGGGCCCTGTGAGGCAAGTTGCGGTTTTAAATATCAACCCATACAAAAGAGGTTATGGCGAAATGTTTCGAAAATTTAGGGTGTTAGCGAAATTTTTGAGAAATTAGAAAATTCTTAGAAACTGAAAAGTTGAAGAATGAAAGTTGAGTTGGTTGGTTAAACAACTTTCAGCTCCGTTCCTTTTCGAGGATGAAAAGATTTTAAGTGGGGGAGATTGTAACAATCCGGATTTTCAAAACTAATTTAAAGTTTTTATTTTAGCTATTTTAGTGGATTATGAATATTTAAAATGATTAATTTTAAATAATAACGACTATAAAATTATTTTAAACGAAGTTAGAATATATAAATTTATTTTAATTATAAAACAAGCCTGAAATGGCGCGGTAGTTTGAAAATCCGATTTTAAATTTCAGCTGAATATACAGAATTCAATATAAGTCAGAATTGGATGAAACAAGAAACATTTGAATTTGTTTAATTATATCTTTCTAACGAATGTAAGAAACTAAGATTTCATAATATAAATTAAATGTTATGTCCTGTTTAAAATTCAAAAAAGTCTCTATGGAATTTATATATATTTTAATATAATATATAGCCCTAAAAAATAGTCATTTTGCAAACAACCTCCGTTTTCGACAAAACCACTTTTTTGGATCCAGAATGTCAAATTATTGCCAGATTCCAATTTTCATAATTTTTGGAATTAATATGTGAGCACAGTGAATTAAAACGTGTTTGGCAATTTCAATTTGAATTTAGTCGACCAAAAAATGGGCATTTTCAAATGGCCTCGAAATTCGAAGAAATTAGTTTTGTTAGGATCGTATCATCTACATAGCTAGATTTATTTTTCTGTGATTTTTGGAGTCAGTATGTGGCACAGGTAAATTAAAATGTATGTTGAAATCAATATAGAATTTTATATTAATTTATATTTTAATTTTAACGAAAACTGATCGAAACAGTTGAACTGGCTTACGGAACCTATCTAATTGTGTCTGGAATGGGGGTATTTGGTTTGGGGCGATAGTCATTGGGTTCGATTTGGGGTTCGATTGAAAAACTAACTTTTTGGAAAATTAAAATAATTAAATATATAGCTTAGTCAACCCTCACCCTCCTCTCTCTATAATTCAAATTAAACGAGAAAAAAAAGAGTCGCTGCCTCTTGTCGCGCAACACACCGCGCTTCTCCCCTAGCGCCGCCACTCGCCGTTGATCCTCCTCCTCCCCTTCTCCTCCTTCTCGTCCTCCTCCCCTCTCTCTCCTCTTTCTCTCTTCAAATTGGAAACCCTAGAACCAAAATCCACCACCCACCACCACTCTGGGCCCCACCACCACCACCGGCACCCTTCCGCCGCCCAATCAGGCTTGCGCCCCCCCTCAACCAACCTCCGACCGTAGGCCCCATTTCACCCAAAAACCCATTTTCTCCAAAATTCCCGTTTTGCAAATAACACCCTGTCACTATTTCGCTAATAACTCCCAGTCTTTGCATTTCTATCCAAAGCCCCACCAAAGTTGTAGTTCACGATTTTCTCTTCGATTTAAGTATATGGAAGTCGAATTTTAGAGTTAGGAGTTTCTCGGAAAACACGTCTAGTGATCCCGGACCTGCAATGGTTTTTGGCGATTTCTGGCGAATTGGTGCATTTTTGGAAGAAAGTCCACTAGGGAAAAGTTGTCCGGAATGGCGCGTTTGTGCTAGTGACAAAGTTTGGCAAAGATTGGAGCTCGTTTGCAGAAGTTAGAAGCAGAATGGCAAATTCGGACAGTGAAAGCGACAAAACGGAGCGCGACGACAAAATCCACCAATTAATGACTGATGAAGTGGATCCCAATGTGAGAACTCTCTCTCACTCAATTTAGTTTACAGTTAAATATATTTTAGGATGCAGATAGGGCTAAGAAGCCCCAACCCTATTTGTTTGTACAAACCATGATTGTTTGTTTGGATTGAATTGTGGTTGCAAATTTGATTGTGTTGAATAAAATGTTTAAACAATAAAAATATTATTTTTATTGAATATATGAACTATATGAAATAGTCAAGTGTTGAAATAAATGCTTTATTGTTAAAAAATATAATTTTTAACATATATCTGAATGGCATAAAATTCTCCTGAAATGAAAGTAAATATTCATTTACAAATCAGAAGATTTTTTTATATACACCCATTTAACTGATATTGATTGGGACGATAAATTTTACACATCGCCCAACTGCACAAAAAATATTCAGTATTTGTTGGTTGAAACCCCACATGGGTATGGGGATGATATTTGGCGTACACTAATCCCAATTGTTTAGTTGTATGTCAATCGATTGGTTGACAAACTGTTGTAAGCGTTAATTATTTATATTTAATGCTTATGCGGTTGTGTAATGCACTCTGGATGATGGTTGACCATGTATAATTATTGTTGTGTACATGTGTGTATAAAATCCATGTAAATAATATTATATGGTAATTGACTGTGTCTGATTCCAATTCGGAAATAACGAATATTTTAAAATAACGAATATTTTAAAATAATATTCAATAAAGGATTTAAATGTGAATTTGATGTCTGATTTTGGATGGACATAAAAATATTTAAATATGTGAAGCCGTGTAGATTAGATATGTGTCACTTTAACACGAACGATATTTATACTGATTTTATTCATTTTTAAAATGAATATCGAAAAGGAAATGATTTCAAAATCTGCTATTTTGAAAATATTATCATTTAAATATTATAATGATAAGGAGTGTTCAATTTTGATTTAAAATTGAAATGAAAGTGAGAATCGTTTTTAAAACGAATTTAAAACGATTTATAAAATACGTTTTAAATGGAAATCGATGAAATATATGTATATATATTAACGGCCTGAATAGAACGCGCCGCGCCTCGACCGTTCGCGAATTTCGACCATTGACTTCGAATTAACAATACGGGAGATCCGACCATCGGATTCTTCTAAAACTGGAACCGCTCAGTTTGTACCCAAAAGAGCTTTCCAATGATTATAAGGGATTTGAAATCTAACAGTTGGATTTGGAATTATGTCCAAATCAAATTTGGAAAAGGTCGCTATAAATGCAGTTCGATGACCGTTTACGGAAATCGACGGAAAGGGCCTTAATAAAATTATTAAAAATATTTATAATTTGTGTAAAATCATAATAAATGATTTGGAGAGAATTTGGATGAAAACTTCCATATTTGAAAAGTTAAAATTATATTTTATCAAAATGAACTAGTTATTAAGAAAAAAAATAATCCTATTATTTTTAAATAAAATAAACTGGATTTTTGAATGGTTTTAATCTAACTAGGAATTTTCAATATATTAATTGGAATGGATTTGAACTGAAATCATCTCTGGAATATTTCGATGTTGGATTCCGTGACTATATGGATATTGTGGAGGAATTTGGAAGATAGATATATATTGTTATTCCCCATACGATATCCGTTAGTTTTAGAATTTGATATCGAATATAAGTCGATATAATTTCTTTTCAGAGCCTTGTATTTTATATTAAATTAGATTTTGGGTTTGTCATGAACGGTGTCTTAAATAACACTGTTCTTAAACCCAATTGAGAAAAGAATAAATCTTTTAATTAAGATTTATTGAAGTTTTCCAATTAATTAATATTTAATTGGAATAAAATAAAAGAAGTGATTTTGGGTTTGTCATGAATAGTGGCTTCAGTAACATTGTTCTTAAACCCCGTGAGAAAAGGATAAATCTTTTAATTAAGATTATTATAGCTTCCAGTTATATTCATTAATTGGAATAAAATGGGATGTGAAGTAGGTATATTGTGAACTGTGTTTTTAACGTCATTTATTCTTTAACCCGAATAACTGTGAAACATGATTTGGAATTTATAAATCTTTTTATAAGATTTAATGGAAAATTTCTAAAGTAAAGTTTTCCAATTTAATATATTAAATTAGAATTGAATGAAATTCGATTTGGTAATAATCGAAGTGAGCTTTTGTGGAGGAAGACTGTTAATATATATGGAATTTAAACGACTTTGTCGTTATTCGATTTGTATTATTAGTCAGATACAGAAATTGATATCGATTATATATTGATCTGTTTTCCATGAAGATTCCATGATTAATGGAATGTGATTTTGGGTTTATCGTGAACTGGGTTTTAAATGACATTGGTTCTTTAACCCAGTTAAAGACAGGATTACATGTCTAACATGGTATTTCGAACTGTGTTGCCGATCTCTACTAAATATATATATGTTTTGTGGCAGAGAATTTATTCCCTTGCTTAACACCCTTCTCTGAGACGTACGAGCTTAAAGGTTATATATCGGCAGAAATCAATGGTACGGTGTAGATTGTCAGTGTGGCATGTTTGACTTTCCAAAGTTAAATAATCATTGAGTAATAATTTATGAGATTAAAACTAAGTGGATTTTTAATGAATCTTTAATTAGATTGAAATGAGAAAGTGATAATTTAAATTATCAAATTTGGGAAATGATCGAGAATGGAGTACTACCAGTTTTTACTCCACGCGATAGTTAAATCTTTAATTAGATTTGAATGTGAAAAGATAATTAAATTTACCGGTAACATCATGGTGTTAGATATGGAGTATTACCAGTTTTGCTCCATGGGATAAATAGGTTGGGATTGGGATTAATAAATAAATGATTACTTCGGTAAGGTTCGACAATCGCGACAAGTTTTTGGATAAACCTTAATTTGGTTTGAATTGATATCCAAAGGAAGATTAAAGAATAAATTTAAAGAATTTATCTTTGATAAAATAAATGGGAACCTTTCCTGAATGATGTGAATATTTGAATAAAATAATATTCAGGATTGGAATTAGGCACATGTTGTGTTTTTGTAGCACTTGATTATAAGATATGTGGATTATTCGGAAAGGTCGGGTTTATACCCATTCTGAATAACTAATTCGATGATAAATCGACGATGAAGACGTTGGTTGAATACCGGAGTTCTTCACATCGTTTGGATGATTATTGATGCCTTGATTGGGATGTACACCCAAGACAAGGTAATAAGTGGTGATCGTCCAGACGTACTTGTAGATCGACCGGATATGCGAGGACCTCTCTCCTGTATTGGACATATGGGACGAGGAATAAGGTGCCTCTGGTTTCGTTCAGACCTAGAATGAACTAGTAAATGGATGTTTTTCGGACATTGGATTTTATTCTGTGTTGATTGGTCTCTATTAAATATATATCTGTTTGGTGGCGGGGAATTTATTCTCTTTCTTAATACCCTACTCTAAGACGTACGATCTTAGAGGTTATATATCGATAGATATCAGTTGCATGGCGTGACTTGTTAATGTGGCATGCTGAGATGCAAATGATCAAGGCCTCTGTTGAAATGCAGAATCTTGTGGTTGATGATCAAAGCACAACTTTAAATAGCGTAGCTTTGTGTATAGCATTGATTCGCGAGCCTCACATCTCGGCATGAGTCAAAAACGGGATCGTGACTACAGGGAGTGCACGACATTTCTTTCTAGCTATGGTTTGCTGTCATGGTATAGAGCCCAGACATTTATATTTTTACCTATGTGTATGATGGATAACGAGGCGCCTCGGATATATCAGTGACTACGAGGCCGACGGATAGGTCTGATAGGACCGGGAAACGAGTGTTCAGGAATACTAATCACTAACGTAAGTGTGGACCGACCCTGAAGATCCAAGCGTTCACTGCGGGGGATACTGAGGCATTTGCTAGAGTGTCTCAAATTGGTGAGGAGCCATCCCTGGCCTCAGCTCATACATGGAATCCAATTTCCAATACGTGAAATTTCGATTTTAATTGTAGAGCCTAGTATGGCTACATGATATATGGTACTCCTGCCGTCTATGATTGATACATTTATATTTGAAGTTGATTTTGACACTGTATACTTATAATAGTATCAATGTGACACCCCCACGTCCGTTAATGTCACTCACTAAGGGAATGCATTAAGTTACGTGAAGCGTTATAGGTAAATAAGGACATAATAGCACAAGACAGACATGTAAAATAGCAGCAGAATTAAAAACTTTATTTAAATCAAAACATCATGGTCCCAAATACTGAGTTTACATCATAAGTAACTAATTACATTAATAATCTGTCTTGCCAAAAATATCAGAGTACAAATGCATAGAACCATATTTCCCTTGCAAAGCCATAAGAGAGTTGACAAGAAGTCAAAGCAGTACATCTATATCCAAAATCCAAGCTAAGCTGGAAGAATCCAAATCAACTCTAAGCACTTCAGCCCTGAGAACCTGGAGGGGGAGGGGGGACGGAAGACATAGAAGAGGAAACAAAAAGGGTCAGACATAAAGTCTGGCGAGTCCAGTTACTTCTAAATATAAATAAATAAAAGTTTCATGGTAGGTATATAAATCTGGAAGAACAAGATAACAGTAACAATAATAAGTGTGAACTGATCAAGATAAGATGAACATGATATATTGCGCTTCTTAAATACATTTCTCTGCACCACGCAGATACTAGTATATCAGAAATAGAATGATCCCTACTAATGTCGTTCCATTACATTTTCTTGATTATTAGGTAACTTGGGTTGATAGCACTCAAGATTTATACGCGCATCGTACCCATTTACTTTCCCATGGATCCACCTAATACAACATATGTAGATATCTCTCAATATTGTGATACACCCCTTGGTAACCTACTTGCATGCTCTCCACCGTAGTGAATGCGGTCCCTCATCCTACGCCGGAGTGACGTACGGATCTCTATATAAAATGTTACGTTCTGCATATATCTACCAATACTACGCTACGTAAGCGTATGGATTGCCACCATCGATCGAATCAGATTCCTTATCGGAATAATGCCCTCTAGTTTACGATACACCAACCAGCGCAGATATGCAAGCATCCAGACTGTCCCATGTACGTATTGTAATTGTAGCTCGATGCCTCAATCGCACATCCTCTAATGTACACCGAGTTTCGTGGCACGGCTAAACAAGAAATAAGGAACTTGGTCAGAAGCTTTCCCATACCTGTACAGGCCGCCTTTAAGTGCCTTCAAATACATATATTCCTCGAGTCTTTTTTTAATGGTGGTTATGGTCCTACCTCGGCCCCTCCCTCAACTAGTAAAGACTATAGAGCTAAGCGACCGCCCCTAATAACAACCAATCTAAAGATCTGTGTGGTGTCTACCCTCAACTCCGTACCTCGATACTGAAAGGTGAAATGATATCTTGGGTTTAGCTCTAGTCTTTTCGCATCCCACTGGCTGTTGAAGATGGATATCCGACGGTCTTCTATCCTTGTTGGTCGTGACCCTCTCTACCTCCTCATGAGGCAACCGCCAAACCACCCTTGTGTCACCTCGTCACAACATTCTGACTGCATAGATACATCTGCAGTCAAGGCCTACCCACCTATTATTTA
Organism: Allium sativum; assembly: GCA_030737875.1. Taxonomy (NCBI): domain Eukaryota; kingdom Viridiplantae; phylum Streptophyta; class Magnoliopsida; order Asparagales; family Amaryllidaceae; genus Allium; species Allium sativum. Next base: position 559,845,863 of record CM060921.1, read on the forward strand.
TGCATAGACCCAACCTCTGCGAGTACAGCCTAAGACATCTATCACCGCACAGAGAACTACTACTTCAGGAAGCTGCGTGCTTCCCCTTCTAGTCCTTTGGAGCCATCATAACAATCAGATGAATGTGCTCTCCCTTTGTGTCTTATAACACCTCAATGATCTACCCCATTGGGTTATTCACCCTCAAACGTACGGACTAGTCCAAGAGCCTTTCTTTAATATGTTGTTAGACGCTATGTCTACACATTTTTTTACTCGATTGCCTTACCTCACCGGGTTTCCATTTAACTTGGTTATTCCCATCCATATTGAATTCTTACTCAAATTACCAAGTTTCTCTTGCTTATTAATTTCAGTCATATAACTTAGTCCATTTAAGTTTATTAATAAGCCCACAACATGTTATTTTCTGGATTGTGGCCCAAGGTCTGTAATCCACAATCTATCTTATATTCTTGCTTGGTTATATCATTACAATAACATGTTCTACTTAGTACATTGTTAAGTATATCTCAATTTACATGTTTCCTAATTAACATGTCACTTACCATTTATGATTAAATATAACTTATTTATTTTTTGAGTTTTCCTCATTCTTTCTCACTTAGTCATAAATTCAATTTACGCAGTCACTACAACTTATCTTTGTTTACTTAGTAGATTATTATGCATATCTAATTCTATCATTTCTACAAGTTATGCTTACCCAACAAGGGTGTCTTTAATTACATAACTTTATTATATTTTCCACCGATTATGTATACCACTAGGTGTCTTTAATTACATAACCTTATTTGGTTAAGTTCGTGGGCCTATATGTAAATATTACCCACCCCCTCTATTTTACTTAACCCACCAACTACCCATCCAGTTTTACTTAACCCTAACTCAAGTTTATAACCATACAATCCTTATGGATTAAATTAGATTAAGCAGTCCAATTCATTACCACGTCCAATTATGGTTATAATGGGCTAGACCCCCCACATTAGGCCTACAACGTGTGGATGCTGGATATGCTGGTCGGGTCGAGGCAGTCTTATTTCATGGTTGGGTCTAACCTCGTGTCTTAGCCCATTCGTATTTGCACACTTAGACCTCTCACATTAGGTTCAACATTAGTGGCTGCTGGATATGCTGATCGGGTCCGGGCAGACTTCCACCACTAATGCAACCAAACCTCGTGTCATCGGTGCAATTACAATTCCTAATTTTAATTACCAGACATTCCATTTTTATCCAAATATACCTATGTCATTATAGATGATTATTTCTCTTTTTTCCCCATTTTAATTATATGTCCAATTCATTATTCAAATCATAGACTTTTAACCCCTTTTCAATTCACCTTTTAATCATGCACCATATGCTCTTTTTTCTTAAATTCTAAGTCGAGGCATATATGTATGTTATGTACAGACTCAAATCTACATATTTCCAATTTATGTCCTTAGTCATTATTCACCCATTTCAATACAAGTTATACCTGAATCCATATTCGCATATTTTCCAATGTATGCCTAAAATTCATATTCACATACGTCCCATTTTATGTCCTAAATCTGTATTTAGACATGTTATATTTTGTACCCAATTCCATATTTACATTTATTCCAATGCGTGCCTAAATTCATATTATCCAACAAGACATATGCCCCCAAACCCATATTCATATATTTCCAAATTTATGCCCAAATTTAGATCCATAATTTCCAATATCAATTATGCCCTAAATTATGTCTTTCCCCATCATTCCCAATTTCGCATGTTCGCATTTTTCAGCGTTAGGCCTAGGCTCAAAGGTAGCCTGGCAATATAAAAATAAAAAGGGAAAAGGAGGGAGAGAAGAGAATCAAGAATAGGCATACTAACGAATCAATAATAAACTGATAGAAATAGGCATAAACTGAATAGGCGTATTATGACAAGATTTAACATGGTGGCGATATGAACATATAAAAGCAGATCTGATAATTATGTCATAATAGAACAGATTAGGCACCGATTCAAGATCCAATTTTTATATACATATCAAGATTACTATTTAAATATTCAGATCCAATAATAACATGAATTCACAGTGGAATTACTGCAAAGAACATGTTGAATAAGTTGTTGTAGCCACTGTTGAATTTGTTGTAGCAACCTTCGAATATGTATAACCTTCTTTGAATTGATTTTGAAGAAGAAGAAGAAAATCCATCTTAGTTTCCAATGCAGCAGAGCTTCGCCGTCAATGTTTAGATAATAAAACCTAGGTCTAGGGTCCTTTATATAGGAGTAGCGGGGCAACCAAGACCTTTAGATTGGACCAGAAGCCATCAGAATCGTCCATGTCAGAGAAGCTTCTTGAACCACGGGTGGGTCGACCCCCCTTCAGGTGGGTCGACCCCTAGGTCGACCCCCTTCATGGCTGTCGACCCGGGATCGACCCAGCCGGTCTCGGGTCGACTTCAAAATGTCAAACCTTCCTCGATTTACGCGCCGGATTTCTGGTTTTTCCGATTTTTGAATATTTTTGAATTTATATGTATATATATCTTCCTTATATGCATACAAACTTCAAACCATAATAACTTCTTCATACGGTGTCCGATTTACGCAAACCAAATGTCTATCTTGACCAGAATTTCAAGGCGGACGTAATGGCACAATCTGTCTTACTTAGTTCTGAATATTTAATTAAGTTTTCCTTAATTCATTGTTAACAGTGTATTTCACATTGATTATTATTTAATTCATCGTCTTTAGCGTCGTTAAAATTTCGGGGTGTTACAATCAATAGATTTGTATTAAACGTACCAAGATTGTTTGGCTATTATAAGGGAAAACTCTATCCTCTGGCTTGCGTTGCATTGTGTAACGGGACCTGAGTCTTATAATAGCTTCATTTTTCGATAAGTATTGCGCTGTTTATACACTGTTTTATACACTGATATTCTTGGGAGAAAACTCATTCCGTGTTATACGGCGTGGTCCCTTGATTTACTATATTTTGAAGTAAAGATTTAATAACCGTTTTAGTTCTCACACCAGCCCCATAACTGAACTAGAGTTTATTGTTTTAACCTAAACTCTGGGTGCCCATATTTTCCGCACGGGAAGCTAGTAGTTTTGGTTTTGCAGATATTATTTTCCTGGGATCTTGGATTTACAGCTGAAGCTATATTCGGAAAGCTCTGTATCCATGTATTTCTTTCAGTTGTGTTATGTATTATTTTCTACTTTTTTGTATTTAAATCTATGATACTTATCTACTGTATATTATTTATTCATACTCTGTTATATTCTTGTACTCTGATGTAATTGCTGTAACAGCAATGAAATGTTATATTGTTTGTGTTCTGATTTGTCGTGTTCTCAACTAAATCTGGGATTTCCTATAAGGGCAAGTTTGGGTCGTTTCAGGTTCAATTAAAACTAAGGTTAAGAAGTAAACCAAATAATTTTAACCCAGTTAATAGGATTTGTTTTCTACCTTAGTAATTTCGAGGAAGAAATTCTTTTAAGGGGAAAGAATGTAACATCCCGTATTTTTAACGGTTTAATAATTAATTAATTTAATTGTTTAAATAATGGTTTGGTAATTTTAAAATGACATGATTTAAATTATATTGAATATTTAATTAGTATAATTAATGGAACTATATATTCAATTTTCGAAATAATCGGGAGTAGCTGAAATTTGCAATATAGTGTGAATTGAATCGTTCAAGAGATTTAATTCAGTTTAGAATTGAATTATAGTAACGAATTTATTAATTAAACGACGTTTGAACGTATAATTTATAATTATATTTAAAACGAGCTCATAATGTCGCGGTAGTTCATAATATTGAGTTTTGAACTTCAATTGAATATATAGAATCCGTTTTAAGTCCGATTTCAATAAAACAAGAAACATTCGAATCTGGTGAATTATAGTTTTCTAATGGAAGAGAAAAATAAAGATTCTGTCGTGTATATTATGAGTTATGATCAAATTAAATTTTCAAATAGTCACTATGAAATTCGTTTATAATTTATCACAATTTATTTATAGTATAAATGGATTTTTAATATGAATGGATTATTGATTTAACTTGGATTTGAGAATATCGAGTTATAAATCCAAATATGTTTATTTTATAGCTATATGAAATTCTATGTGAATATATACGATAATATTTATTTATTAATATTAAATAAAATTATTTTTGAATATATTAATATTTTTATTACTTTATTTAGAGCCTTAAATATAGTCATTTTTGCAAATGACCTCCGTTTTCAGCAAAATTAATTTTGTTGGATCTACAATATTAAATTACTGTTTAATTTCAAATTACGTGATTTTTGAAGTCAGTATGTGGCCGTGCAGAATTTGAATGTGAAAAATAGTCAATAATTTGACTTCAAAAATACGCTATGCGAGCAAACGGATTCCGAAATTGACGAAACAAGTTTTGTTGGGTCCGTAATGTCGAACTGTAGGTGTATATCCACTTTCATCAGATTTGAATATAGTATGTGATCATATGGATTTTTAGAAGACAAATACAAGTAGTGGTAACAATATAAATTAATAAAAAAAATATGAAGCTTCTTATACAAGTTAACGTATTCTATAAATACACCTTAACTCCTTCTAACCCTGCCTTTATTTTTCCTTAGTCAATTTCAAGCCGCCATCTCCAGATAACAAAAACGTGAATTTTCATCCTTGACAATTCATTTAAATTCATATAAAATCTTTTAAAACCAAAACTAGTATTTTTGGCTTCGTATGAGGGTAAGCTTCGATGCATTATAGCCTTTGCTTGGTGCGACATGTTTTTATGGGATGCTCAAAATCATACAGTTGGCTAGGGTTGATCATTTTGGATAGCATGAGAATCGATTTTATTTTTGGAGCGTGGGTTTGAATTTGTGATATCGATTGGGAGAAGATGGTGATATTTGGTGAGAATCGGTGTAATTTGGTGTCGATCGAACTGCTTTAGTGTACGCGAGTTTATGGGATGATGTCACAAGATCAATGAGTTGATGGAGTTTATCGTTGCATGAGAGGATGATGGAGATTAGAACGAGAAGTTGAATAGCAAAGTTGGGAGATGTTTTCCTTGTGTAGGGAAGGAGCGATTGGAATAAGAAGTTGGATAATCGTGTGTTCTGTTCAGGTGTAGCGAGTATCGGGAGAAGAAGAGGTATTAGGCGCGGTTAAATATGATTAAGGAATTTATTAAGGTATAATTTAATACTAGTTTAATTATTAATGATCTTAAATATATATATATATATATAATTTGTAAATTCAATAACTATCTCATATGTTATCCAAATTCAGCAAAACAAGATCCGTTGGGGTCATATGGAACGACAACTATACAATGGAACTGATTTGGAGTGAATTGGAGCTCATTACAATTTATGGGAATTAAACGTCTGATCTGAATCAATGACCGCAAATCGTTATTTAACAATAAACGTCTAAAGTGAGTAAACTCACATATTCTGTTCAGTTTATAATTTTATAAATGTAATTTAGTATTGATAAATGATGACTGACTTTTTTTGTGATAATTATTTGAATGAATTGCTAGTTAATTGGTTGAAAATACAGATATAGCTATATAAATATATAAATTGTTAATTAAATATTGATTCTGTTTATCAGAATATTTCATATTCGGGTTATTTATGTTGATTAACATCTTTGGATGTAGGGAAACAGGTTGGAGGAATCCAACTGGATTCCTCAATATTTATATTACTGTTTATTTTCATATATTATGATATATGATGTGATATATTATCTTTGATTTATTATATGTGTTCAGATAATACTTGCCCCTTTGATTTGGTATTTTCAAAATTGCCATGAGTAATACAGGGATGTGAAAAGGGAATTTTAAAAGTTTATATTGAAAAAAAAAATCAAAGGATTTTATAAAAAGGATATTTGAAGTGGATATTGAATTTAAATTTTTTATAAAATCAAATGTATTTTATAAAAGGAGATAATTGAAAATTAAATAAGGAACTTCTGTATAAAATTAGTTACAGTTATATGGAAGTTAAAAAGACCTTCTTTAGTTAAAATACTTAATGAAAGTAATAAGAAGTAAACAAATGATTATATGGAATTAATATGATATTTGGAAAATTAACAAAAACATAAAAAGGAATTTTTTTTCCAGTTATAAAAGAATTATGGAAAAATTTATTTAAAGAAAATATTTAATAGAAATCTTTTTATAAAAGATAAATCAAGAAGACTAATTTATAAACTATGTTTATAAATAAGGATAAATATGTATCATTGGATAAATGAAAATATAAGCCTAAATTTATATAGAGAAGTAAAAATCGGTTTTGACACCAATATTTAAAAATGGAATGTAAACTTAATTTATAAAGGATGGAATATGAATTTGAAAAGGGGAAATCTATTTTTAAAAATAGAAATGGAATTTCGAATGGGCTAGAAATATATAAATTGTTTGTTAGTAAAAACAAGTAGTATGATTTATAAACAATGTTTATAGATGAAATAAAAATAATTATCAGTGGATAATTTGGATTGTAAATTCAGCAATGAATTTAAAACGGGAAATTGGGAATTGTTTTAAAGAGAAAATGATGGAATTTATTTTGATGTTTGGAATGTGAACATATCCAAAGGAAAAAAAATGGGGATTTTCATATATTGTTGGGGATTTGAAAAATACCTAACACAGTCAAGTTTTCCGAATTAAATTGGAATTGAATGGGAATTGATTTAGTGATAATTGATATAAGTTTGTGGATGAAGACCTTTATTGTTTAAGGAATTTAAAAGGCTTTACCATTATTCCATTTGTTGTATTAGTCCGATACGGGAATTTATATCAATTACGAGTTGATATGAGTTCCGTGAAGATTTCATTGAAAGTGAAAGAATGATTTTGGGTTTATCGTGAACAATGTCTTAAATAACATTTGTTCTACAACCCATTTAAAGGAAAGATAAATTTCTAAGTTAAGATGAATGGTGATCTTTATTTAATTCGGCTACAAAGATTTAATGAAAGAGTTTCCCTTAGCCAACGAAAATTGGAACAAAGTTTAAAGATCATTTAAAAGATAAGATATTTTTCCCTAAAGAAAGGATTAAGAAATCGTACATACGATTTTGGTCTAGAGATATGATCAAAGAAAGATAAAGTAATCTACCTTAATCAATGAATGGGTTGGGTTTGGGTGAATATGTTTTCCCAAAAAGATAAATGAAATCTTTAATTAGATTTGGAAATGAAATAATGGTATTAATGAACTTAATTAAAATACGAGAGAAATCAGATATGGAGTGCTGCCAGTTTTAATTCATGGGATGAATAGGATGGGAATGGGATAACGATTTGAGAAAATTGTCTTTTTATGAGCTTCAACAATCCCGATAAACATATAAACCTTGGTTTGAGTTAAATCTGTGTAATGAGATTTTATAATCAATTGAAATGATTTTCATGGAAAGATTTAAAAAGGAATTTAAGGTATGTAAATCTTTGATAAGTTCTGAAAGGGAGTAATTCCCATTGTAAAGAATGATTAGAGTAAAATCATATTCCAAAATGGAATGGGACTCATGATATCTTATATATCTTTATTTAATTTAAAGATGCGTTAGTTATTCAAAATGACCGGGTTTCAACCCATTATGAATAACTATACGATGCGATAAAGCAATTGAAATTGGCGATGACTGTGATTGAAGATCGGAGACCTTCACATTGGAAGGATTTCCCGTTGATGCCTTAGGTGGCCACCCAATATGGGGTTTTATTTTGACAGCGATCTGACCATACTTGAGGCGATTTGGATTGCAAGGGTTTTCACACCCAAGCAAGGTCGCGGAATAAAGTGCCTTCGGTTTCATTCATAACCCAAAACGAACTTGTAAGTGGATGTGTATCTAACGTTATATTTTTCGACATATAAATTGATTTAAATTGATGATATATCAGATAGGTGGCGGAAGATCTATCTTCTAAACATAACACCCTCCTCTATGACATATGTACTCATAGGGTTATACATTAATAGACCCCAACTCGATGTTGTGAACTAACAATGTGGCATGCTAAGTTATGAGATATTGATGATCAAAGCTTTCGTTGAAAAGCAATGTTTTGTGTGGAAGTGTGACATCAGTGCCTCATAACCTGTAATGAGCCGAAATAGGATGAAGTAGCGCAGAGTTAAGGACTAATGTTTCCTTCTAGTTGAGAAAGTGATGTTATGGTATAAAGCCTAGGAAATTTACTTAGTGGATGATAGATCAAGGAGCCTCAGATAATGTTTGGTAATGACCGAGAGACATTATGTTTAGGAGAAACCTAAAGTACACCTATAGGTGGGTTGGCTTTGCCGATACAAAAGGAACATATGTTGATCCTAGGACGTCCTGCTAGAGGTGTTCCGAATCGCAGTTAAGGAAGACCCTTTGCCTTGGACATTGATGGAACCCAACTTCCAATACGAACCCTTACGGTTCTAGTTGCAATCGATGTATATAGACGTAATATATGGTACCTATGTCTACTATGATTTATGCATTTATTTTGAAAAGGATTTGAAAGATAGACAATAATGATGATATCAAATGATTTTCGCGTACCAATCATATTTGGTTATCATACAGAAAAGCTGGCTCGTAATGGTGTGTGCTTGCATTGCGTGATGGGAAGTTGGTCTTATGTTAACTTCATTTTTTAAAAGCATGCACGAAGTATTGAAACCCTTTTGATGATGGTTTGAGGTATGTATGACTTGGTATCTACTTCTCAAGCTGGTTAATCCAAGTCTGGCTCGAGTGTTTGACACTCGGGTCAGATCCAAGTGTATTTCAGATTTAGATTGGGGTTCAAGGAATTCTTGGAAGTATTATGTGAGGATGGTGTTTATAACTATCCATGGTATTTTGTTCCAATTTAAAAGTTTCCGCTATAAAGTTATATTGAATATTATATTTGTTCTATTCCGCTGTGAGATTCTATTCTTCTCTTTTATTCTGTTCTGTTTTCTCCGATAAAATCCTGATATATTGAGCTTGTGAGATTTGGTTTTGCAGTACATGAACACCGTGGATGTGTTAAGTACTTACTATCAAAGATCATAAATTCAGTTTATCACAAGACTTTCCAAGAATGCTTACTTTTTGAACTGGACTTATGTGGCTTATGGTCGATTCAAAGGGTGAGGTTTTTGGGTCTTCATAATGTGGTACCATAGCTTTTGTTTAGCGAAAAACCTTGGCTCTACGGAGTAAAGTTCCGTTAGAGATAGGATAGTAGTATCCTAGGACGAATAACTCATCAGAGATAGGATAAGAACTATCCTAGGATGAGTAACACATTTGAGATAGGGTTAGTAACCCCATAGAATGAGTTCAGAGTGTTATATATGAGAGACATATACGTGATTTTCATATATAAATGTTTTTGGCTTCTAAAGAAGAATAATATCTTTTTAATATACAAATGTATTGTGTTTTGATGACATGAAAGTATATTTAAGAGTTAATCAACCAATTGATTTCTGGATGTGATGTTTGTTAATTAGTCTAACTAATTAAGAAAGTTATAATTATATACTTAGATAAGTCTAGATATGAGGTATGAGAAATTTAAAATGTTCAACTATACATTTAAAAATAGCAAAAGAAACGAATTATAGACATAATAACTAAGTTAGTACAACATTGTGAAAGATTAAATAAAGTTAGTAGATTTAAATGTAAAAATCTTTTGCCATTTTATCAAAAAGGTTTTAGAAAATGTATAGGTTTAAAAGATTGGTTTTAACTTATTTTATGATTAAAAATTCTTTATTTAAATTGTAGAGGGGTAAGCAGCTTTCGGTCCGACAGTACTTGGCATAGTTCGGAGAGCCTTCTATATCCAGTAGTCGTTCTGATAGCTTGGATGATAGTTCATCAAACTCTCAGAGTAGGGGTCACTTGGGTAGTATTGCAAATGGGATAGATCATAGCTGCAGCGATGAGTACCTATCAGATGCCACCTCATCTTTTATACCAGTAGAGGCTTTTGATTCAGATCTAGAGCATGTCCAGATGGAGTTAGACACCATAGAGCCTGAATATTCAGGTGCTTGATGATTGGATGTTGGCGATCGATGAGGGTTTAAGTATGATTCAGTAGGTCACGTCATCATGCATGATCTAGTTCCAACAGTATTACCTGTAGCAGATATACAACAGCCGCAGATAATGGAGATTGTCCCTGACTTTGTTCTAGAGATCGTTCCAGTAGCTAGTAATGCGGAGCCCGAGTGGGTATGACCTGAGTTACCACCGCCAGAGTGGGTTGAGCATCAGATAGAGCAGGAGTTAGATATTGTGTTAGGAGATCTAGCACAACGTGCAGTGTAACACCCCGTAATTTTGTAACACTAAGATTCACAAATCAAGGCAGAATTAAATCTTAAAATCAAAATCAAGGGAAAAGGGCTGCGCCATTGCGTTCATCTCGGAATTCTTCTTGGAAATGAGTCCGAGTTTGCGAGAATCGGAGTCCGTATGAGGGAGATATGACCCTCCGAAGTTTCAGGAAATTTCAGAATCGAAAACAGCTCGAAATTCGAATTCAAAATTCGAATTCAAACCCAGAAGCAGGCTGGGCGAGAAATTTCCCACCCAGGCCCAGGTCGACTGGGGAGTCGACTGGGTAGTCGACCCCGCCCCCGGACCAGGTCGACTGCGCAGTCGACCTGGGGGTCGACCTGGGCACATTTCTGCAAATCGGGCCTGTGACGATTTTTACCCCTTTTTGATGAACCGGATGACTTCTGGACCGATCTGATGGCTCTAAACACTCCTATTCTCCTATTTAAACACCCCTAGACTTCATATTTTCTCCTCACAACTTCTCTACGCCTATACTCTGCTCTGATTCTAATTAAAATAAATATAAATAAAATAATACATAAATCTAAGGCGAGGATATGCTGCTCAAATCTTTCAAGAGGAGATTCATATCAAGTTAGGATTCAAGTAAAAATTCAAACGGCTTCAACGATTATTTTTCTACGAATCTAATCTTTGTAAGTTGGTTACTTTTCAGATCTGAATGCCTTTTTCCTATTTGTGACATGAAATTAAATGAATAAAGGAACATACCTAATCTTTCTATTTGAATCGATGCTTATATCATTGGACCTGATTAAGAACCGTTGTGATTAATGATTGTGACTCATAATTGTGATTCATTGACTATGAACCTATTACCTATGACTATGAACCTATTACCTATGACTATGACAAGGACATTTGTGAACAAATGACCCATGACTATGAAAGTGTTGCTTAAGGATTGTAACTATGGAATTAGATCTAAATTTGACTTTCTATTCAGACCTGTTATCCTTGGATCTTGATTTTGGGAATTTACCTATTAAGTTAGGTCTACCCATATTCTTGAACCTATAGTATTATTCAACCCTTTTCATGCCATAATATTTTCAAATCTATAGGCCTGTGATGCTTTAATCAATCTATTCAGTGTAGTTTGTTAGATCTGAAATCAGTGAATTTGGAATCATCATCTTATGCCAATTATTATGTCTATCATTCTGGTTCATTCCCTTTTATCTACGAATCTAGATTTATCTATAATCTAGGATGAATCACGATTACACAAACGAGGGGAATACGATTTGGGCAAAACATGGGATTGACTTAAACGTGGTTTGTAAACTTGGAAATTTGCATAGTTTGGAACATGAACATGATTATGATTGACATAATTTAGAACATGTATTATAACATGACTATTAAAATGCAAATTGGGCTAATTCAATATGAATTAGAGAATATGTAAATTTATACATTGAATCTAGTATTGGCTAGTAAACTATGTTTTAGGTATAAATGGTAAACTAGAATAATAAGTCTAGTTTGGGCATAAATGATGAACTAGAATATAAAATCTAGTTTTAATATGTACTATAAATAGGAATACCAGATCCAAAAATTGGCATAAAACTGCAAGTTGGGTTAGGTGATAGGTAAATCAAGACTTGGGCCTAGAATATGAGTATATTAACGAGCACGACATACGATTATGATACAGGAAAAATTTGTTTTAAAAAAGAATTGTTAGCAATTTACATATAGACAAAGAGAATAAATATGTAAATCTAGGAAAGACGAATATGCCTAACCCGAGGTTGGATGGAGTTGTGATGTAAACCTGCCCGGAACCAACCGGCTGTCCAGTAATCACAACAATACCTATCCAATGTGAGAGGTTAAGGCATTAAGCCCAATAAGGACCCGAGGTTAGAATGAGTTTCGGTGTAAAACTGCCCGGAACCAACCGGCTGTCCAGTAACCGCAACAATACCTGTCTAATGTGAGTGGTTGGGGCTTCAATAAATAAATTAAGACTAGATGAGGATGGTAGGGTTAAGTTAACTAAAACACTTAACCAACTCAACATGTTAACTAAATCCGATGAGTGGGGTTAGGCTAATCTGGACACTTAACCACTTAACATGTTAACAAGACAAGACTTGTAGGGGTTAAGTAAATTTAATACACTTAGCCAATTTAACATGTTAACTAAGACTAGAAGGTGGGGTTAAGTAAACTTGGAACACTTAGCCATCATAGCAGGATAAATAAATAGGGCTAAGTTAAAAAAAACATGAAGGGACAATACTTAACCATTAGAACATGTTAATTAAACAGATGTTAGGGTTAAGTTAGCTAAGGGAACACTTAACCACTATAACATGACAATTAAAACAGATGGGCAAGGTTAGGTTAAAGGGAACGTTTAACCACAAGATAAATGGGTAGGGTTAATTAATAAGAAAATACTTAACCAATATAACTCGGTTTGTGGTAGGGGTTAAGTCAACATGAACTACTGATAACACTTAACCTGTTTAATATGACAAACGAAAGGGGTTAAGTTGACTCGAATTGACTAATGACACTTAACCAACCCAACTTGACAAGAACAAGAACTAAGTAGTAAACCTTAGTTAATATGAACTAAGTCATAAACCTTAGTTAAGAAAACGATGATTCAACAAACTAAGTGGTAAACCTTAGTTAGAAAACTAAGTAGTAATCCTTAGTATATCACAAGTAGGAGCGAACGTCCATCTGATCTTAGAGAGGGCTCCAACGAGTTGGGTTACGAAACCTGAGGCTTCGAGGGGATGTGAGGATACTCTTGGTATCTCTCTATGAGGTGGCATATGATCCTCCTGGGCTCACATAGGTTAAGGTCTGCGTTAGAAGAACCAAGGGTATGCCTTGGTTGCAATATAAGGCAACCTAAAGACTAGGATGGACCAGCGTGATCCGGCGAGACCAGTAGCCCTGTGATAGCAACTCGTCGTCTACCTACCATCTTTAGTCAATCGTTGTACGTATGCGGAAAGGCAGAGAACTCCCAATAGACCATATACTTGCTATCTAGTTATGGGTGAGGCTGACCAATAGGAAAGTAGGGCATAGGGTGGCAAAATTACAGTTCTCGCGCTTGATTTTCTTGGATTGCCTTTCAGTAGTTGAGGGAGGGGTCACGTGGGACCATAACCACTAGTAGAAAACAGGCCTTAGCATCTGCACCGGCAGATATCTGAAAAACTCCCGATCGAGTTCCGTGTTTCTAGAGTAGCCCTGCCACGGGACTCGGGTCGCACATTTCAGGACATGTGCATCTAGACAGCGATAAAATGATTCGCCACACATACGTGGGGAAAATCTAGATACATATACCACTCTGGGCAGTGTGTCCTAGACTAGGGGTATCGTTCGACAGGTAGCGTAATCCCTAGTGGACCTAGGTGGCATAAACCCTGAATCTGTGAAGCATTAGATAAGTCGCGTAAACCCTAGTTGAATCTATGAAGCACTCGATAGAAAACCCTAGATTAGATCTAGGTAATAAATAATAAATGTGCACCTGCAAACAACCACAACTTAGGGGATTGGGACCATGTTATCATTTTATACCGATTTCTAGTTGGGACACTATTTAGGTGGTGCAGGGACATAGAGTCCAGAATAATAGGGTAATATCGAAGCAGAGAAAATAGGGAAGCATATCTTATCTTGCCTTGGCATATCTTGCATAAATCTTATGTTATCTTGTTAGCCCTATCATTATGGTATTATCTTATATTCAGTTAACTCATGTCGTGTTGCTTTTTCCTGTTCACATGCTGAAAGTTACTGAACTTACTAGACTTAATGTCTGACTCTGTTTTCTTTCGCTTTCTTGTCTTTCGTCTTCCCCCCCCCCAAAGGTCCGTAGGGAGGGAATGTTATTACTTAGGCTCAGTTCTCCTCCCAAGCTTGAAGACTCTTGGATATATCGCTGCAGACTCTCTTTTCCGCTGCTATGGCTTATGTTACATTGGGAAATACAAATTTTATTTTTATGCTTCTTTATTTTGTAAGACAGATGATACTCTGGTATTGAAAAGCAATTGTTGTATAAATTATTTCATCAATAAAGAAAAGTTTTATTTCCCACAGTTTTAATTTTGTCTATCTTGTAATTTATCTGCATCTTTTACCTTAAATGCTCCACAGAACTTAGTGCATTCCCTTTGTGAGTGAAACTAACGGATGTGGGGTGTTACACTTGGTATCAGAGCTGAAGGTTACCGGATCAGATAAAAGATTTGAAAAAATATTTTCAAAACGGTTTTAAAAGAAGTATTTTCAAAAGAAATTTTTTGTTTTAAATGGCATATTCCCCAAAGCCATATGCACTATCTTTTTATTCTTTGTTTGAGTCCTTTTTTCCTTCTTTCTTGAGTCTCTGGGGCTCCTGGCTCTCTGGGAGGTAACCTCATCGTAGGGCAAAGTAGTGCCCGACTTCCATCTATAGCCGTAGTAGTTTCACTTACGGCCAGTTTTCTTTCAAGTTTTGTAGGGTTTTCTGAACGATGGAGGCAGCTTTCGAGAGATTTGTCAACATGATTACACGAGTAAGAAGATGAGGAGTTTAGCAAAGGAGAACAACCAAGGATGAGGAATTCATGGATATGGACTTGGCTCACGAAGGAGGAAGGAATTATAAAACCTAAGACAAGAGGAAGTACTTTTACCAGGGTATAATAGGGCACATAATTAAGGACAAAGGATAAGGTTTTCAAAAGGGAAAGTACATGCTTTCACCACTAAGCGTACCTAAGAGAAAGGCAGTAAAGTTCTGTTGGAGGACTCTAGTTTTTTCGTTCGAACTCTTTCTTTTGGTTTTAGCACCTCGCATTTGTTCATGTCTGCTTCCATAGTTGAATCTCTGCACCTTAATATAGTAGAAGGTCCCAAATAGTCTCAGATCCACATTGGTGGTTCGGCCCGTTTTACTTTGGTTTATAGGGATTTGAGAACAGCCACATTAAGTGTTGAGTTTAAGCGTAATGCTTATGTTTTGGTTCCATAAGCTATGAGTTGATCCTAGGCATGGGCTGGTTGGCTAGTAATTCTGAAAGTTAGACTTTTTGGCTTGCCTTGGAAATACCCTCGAGATTTCAAGTGATCCTAAAAGGACCAGTTAGGCTTAGCTATCTAGAATCGCTTAATGCATTTATCGACGACTTGTAATCCGTTAGAATAGTCTATGAGTACACAGATGTATCCAGTTGAATTTGGAAGGCCAGTTATCCGATCAACAATTGGTTAAGGTACAGTGGAGTGAAGCTCAAGAAGATGCGACTTAAGAGATTGTAGACTAGATACATGCATCATACCCTTTTTCTTAAGGGTATATCCTTTCTCTAGGAGTTTTAGGCCTACTTGTTTCTAGCTTTTTAGGTATATCCTCTAGGACGTATCATCGATCCTTAGGAAGAAGCCAATGGATGGAAAAATGTATTTGAAACATGTTATGATTGATGGTTGCAAGTGGTTGCTCGTGGATGCATATACACACCATATACGCTAGAACGACTTAGTCACTTTCATATTGCATTCGCATATATGTATTTGCTTAACGGATTTAACTTGGTATGTTATCATATGGATGTTGCATATGGATGAATGACTATGCACACATGTAGTATTTACATAAATAGGGATGTTTGCATACATGATTGGATGCATGGCACAGACATAATTCGCATTAAGGAGGTCAACTGAATCAGTAAACCGCCTGATTTTGCATTAGATAAGGACATATACACACACTATGCATATGGACATGAAAGCATTAGAAATCTTATAAGGACAATGAATGCCTGTGATTGAATGGTTGATTAGATGGATTATGGGATGGTAGGACACATTCTTCCTAACTTAAAGATTTCGGGGACGAAATCCTTTTAAGAGGGGGAGAATGTAACACCCCGTAATTTTGTAACACTAAGATTCATAAATCAAAGCAGAATTAAATCTTAAAATCAAAATCAAGGGAAAAGGACTGCGCCATTGCGTTCATCTCGAAATTCTTCTTGGAAACGAGTCTGAGTTTGCGAGAATCGGAGTCCGTATGAGGGAGATATGACCCTCCGAAGTTTCAGGAAATTTCAGAGTCGAAAACAGCTCGAAATTCGAATTCAAAATTCGAATTCAAACCCAGAAGCAGGCTGGGCGGGAAATTTCCCGCCCAGGCCCAGGTCGACTGGGGAGTCGACTGGGTAGTCGACCCCCCATGACCAGGTCGACTGCACAGTCGACCTGGGGGTCGACCTGGGCACATTTCTGCAGATCGGGTCTATGACGATTTTTACCCCTTTTTGACGAACCGGATGACTTCTGGACCGATCTGATGGCTCTAAACACTCCTATTCTCCTATTTAAACACCCCTAGACTTCATATTTTCTCCTCACAACTTCTCTATGCCTATACTCTGCTCTGATTCTAATTAAAATAAATATAAATAAAATAATACATAAATCTAAGGCAAGGATATGCTGCTCAAATCTTTCAAGAGGGGATTCAAATCAAGTTAGGATTCAAGTAAAGATTCAAACGGCTTCAACGATTATTTTTCTACGAATCTAATATCTGTAAGTTGGTTACTTTTCAGATCTAAATGCCTTTTTCCTATTTGTGATATGAAATTAAATGAATAAAGGAACATACCTAATCTTTCTATTTGAATCGGTGCTTATATCATTGGACTTGATTAAGAACCGTTGTGATTAATGACTGTGACTCATAACTGTGATTCAATGACTATGAACCTATTACCTATGACTATGAACATATTACCTATGACTATGACAAGGACATTTGTGAACTAATGACCCATGACTATGAAAGTATTGCCTAAGGATTGTAACTATGGAATTAGATCTAAATTTGACTTTCTATTCAGACCTGTTATCCTTGGATCTGGATTTTGGGAATTTACCTATTAAGTTAGGTCTACCCATATTCTTGAACCTATAGTATTATTCAACCCTTTTCATGCCATAATATTTTCAGATCTATAGGCATGCGATGCTTTAATCAATCTATTCAGTGTAGTTTGTTAGATCTGAAATCAGTGAATTTGGAATCATCATCTTATGCCAATTATTATGTCTATCATTCTGGTTCATTCCCTTTTATCTACGAATCTAGATTTATCTATAATCTAGGATGAATCACAATTACACAAACGGGGGGAATACGATTTGGGCAAAACATGGGATTGACTTAAACGTGGTTGTAAAGTTGGAAATTTGCATAGTTTGGAACATGAACATGATTATGATTGACATAATTTAGAATATGTATTATAACATGACTATTAAAATGCAAATTGGGCTAATTCAATATGAATTAAATATGTAAATTTATACATTGAATCTAGTATTGGCTAGTAAACTATGTTTTAGATAAAAATGGTAAACTAGAATAATAAGTCTAGTTTGGGCATAAATGATGAACTAGAATATAAAATCTAGTTTTAATATGTACTGTAAATAGGAATACTATATCCAAAAATTGGCATAAAACTACAAGTTGGGTTAGGTGATAGGTAAATCAAGACTTGGGCCTAGAATATGAGTATATTAACGAGCAGGACATACGGTTATGATACAGGCCAAATTTGTTTTAAAAAAGAGTTGTTAGCAATTTACATATAGACAAAGAGAATAAATATGTAAATCTAGGAAAGACGAATATGCCTAACCCGAGGTTGGATTGAGTTGTGATGTAAACCTGCCCAGAACCAACCGGCTATCCAGTAAACACAACAATACCTATCCAATGTGAGAGGTTAAGGCATTAAGCCCAATAAGGACCCGAGGTTAGACTGAGTTGCGGTGTAAACCTGCCCGGAACCAACCGGCTGTCCAGTAACCGCAACAATACCTGTCTAATGTGAGTGGTTGGGGCTTCAATAAATAAATTAAGACTAGATGAAGATGGTAGGGTTAAGTTAACTAAAACACTTAACTAACTCAACATGTTAACTAAATCCGATGAGTGGGGTTAGGCTAATCTGGACACTTAACCACTTAACATATTAACAAGACAAGACTTGTAGGGGTTAAGTAAATTTAATACACTTAGTCAATTTAACATGTTAACTAAGACTAGAAGGTGGGGTTAAGTAAACTTGGAACACTTAGCCATCATAGCAGGGTAAATGAACAGGGCTAAGTTAAAAAAAAACATGAAGGGACAATACTTAACCATTAGAAAATGTTAATTAAACAGATGTTAGGGTTAAGTTAGCTAAGGGAACACTTAACCACTATAACATGACAGTTAAAACAGATGGCCAAGGTTAGGTTAAAGGGAATGTTTAACCAATACAAGATAAATGGGTAGGGTTAAGTAATAAGAAAATACTTAACCAATATAACTCGGTTTGTGATAGGGGTTAAGTTGACATGAACTACTGATAACACTTAACCGGTTTAATATGACAAACGAAAGGGGTTAAGTTGACTCGAATTGACTAATGACACTTAACCAACCCAACTTGACAAGAACAAGAACTAAGTAGTAAACCTTAGTTAATATGAACTAAGTCGTAAACCTTAGTTAAGAAAACAATGATTCAACAAACTAAGTGGTAAACCTTAGTTAGAAACCTAAGTAGTAATCCTTAGTATATCACAAGTAGGAGCGAACGTCCATCTGATCTTAGAGAGGGCTCCAACGAATTAGGTTATGAAACTTGAGGCTTCGAGGGGACGTGAGGATACTCTTGGTATCCCTCTGTGAGGTGGCAGATGGTCCTCCTGGGCTCACAGAGGTTAAGGTCTGCGTTAGAAGAACCAAGGGTATGCCTTGGTTGCAATATAAGGCAACCTAAAGACTAGGATGGACCAGCGTGATTCGGCGAGACCAGTAGCCCTGTGATAGCAACTCGTCGTCTACCTACCATCTTTAGTCAATCGTTGTACGTATGCGGAAAGGAAGAGAACTCCCAACAGACCATATACTTGCTATCTAGTTATGGGTGAGGCTGGCCAATAGGAAAGTAGGGCATAGGGTGGAAAAAGTATAGTTCTCGCGCTTGATTTTCTTGGATTGCCTTTCATTAGTTGAGGGAGGGGTAACGTGGGACCATAACCACTGGTAGAAAAACAGGACTTAGCATCTGTACCGGCAGATATCTGAAAAACTCCCAACCGAGTTTCGTGTTTCTAGAGTAGCCCTGCCACGGGACTCGGGTCGCACATTTCAGGACATGTGCATCTAGACAGCGATAAAACGATTCGTGACACATACGTGGGGAAAGTCTAGGAACATATACCACTCTGGGTAGTGTGTCCTAGACTAGGGGCATCGTTCGATAGGTAGCGTATTCCCTAGTGGACCTAGGTGGCATAAACGCTGAATCTTTGAAGCATTAGAAAAGTCGCGTAAACCCTCGTTGAATCTAGGAAGCACTCGATAGAAAACACTAGATCAGATCTAGGTAATAAATAATAAATGTACACCTGCAAACAACCACAACTTAGGGGATTGGGACCACGTTGTCATTTTATACCGATTTCTAGTTAGGACACTAGTTAGGTGGTGCAGGGACATAGAATCCAGAATAACAGGGTAATAGCGAAGCAGAGAAAATAGGGAAGCATATCTTATCTTGCCTTGGCATATCTTGCATAAATCTTATGTTATCTTGTTAGCCCTATCATTATGGTATTATCTTATATTTAGTTAATTCATGTCGTGTTGCTTTTTCCTGTTCACATGCTGAAAGTTACTGAACTTAGCAGACTTAATGTCTGACTCTGTTTTCTTTCGCTTTCTTGTCTTCCGTCTCCCCCCCCCCCCAGGTCCGTAGGGAGGGAATGTTATTACTTAGGCTCAGTTCTCCTCCCAAGCTTGAACACTCTTGGATATATCGCTGCAGACTCTCTTTTCTGCTGCTATGGCTTATGTTACATTGGGGAATACAAATGTTATTTTTATGCTTCTTTATTTTGTAAGACAGATGATACTCTGGTATTGAAAAGTAATTGTTGTACAAACTATTTCATCAATAAAGAAAAGTTTTATTTCCCACTATTTTAATTTTGTCTGTCTTGTAATTTATCTGCATCTTTTACCTTAAATGCTCAACAGAACTTAGTGCATTCCCTTTGTGAGTGACACTAACGGATGTGGGGTGTTACATGCAGTGCCAGGGGACTTACCAGTATGGGATCTTGTGCTAGAGGCTGCTGAGGAGGATAAGCCAGAGATAGATCCGGGGATTGCTGAGGCTGGTTATGATGCCAACAATATAATTACATAGGAGGATGAACCAGAGATAGATCTGAGATTGATGGGGCAGACTATGATGTCAACGATGCGCTTGATAACGAGGAGGAACCTGAGGTTCCATATGATTATTGGATGGATGATGATGAGGATGAGTTTATGGATGAGGATCTAGATGACTTTGGGTAGAGGAGTATCTGGTGCCAGATTTGCATATAGGTCAGCCAGGCTGGGAGTGGGATGGAGTAGACTAGGAACCAAAGGAGATAGATCTTTCAGGACCTTCAGTTCATGACACTGAAGAGAATTAGGAACCATTTGTTGCTTCAGTATATATTGACATAGTATGTACGGTTATATCTCATTTTTGTGCAGGATAGGCACTAGGTGTATACTTTGGGGAATGATACCATTTTGATGTTGCATATACCGCCTCAAGTACATAGTGCGTGCTCAAGTTGGTAGGTTAGGTGCATATACATAGCTTATACCTTAAGTGACAGTCTACACTAGGGTATAGGTTATGGATGTGATTACAGTATGATATTCTATTTATGATGAATTAGGATGTGATATGATATGACACTTTTGGTTATCGATACATCAACATTGTTTCAGCACTGTGTTCTTTGCTTTATTCTAATTTCGGGGACGAAATTTTTTTTAAGTAGGGGAGATTGAATAACTCGTATTCTTAGTCACTTTAAACTATAGATTAAAAGATACTTAAAAGGATTTTTAAGTGGATAAGTCTAATTGAATTTCAAGTTTCGTTAAATATTGGACCTAGATTTAAAAACTATTGAAAATGAATTCTATATTTGTTTTATATTTTACTAAAGTTAAAATTAGGTTAGTGAACTTTTAAAATTGATTTAAAAGCAAATATATTAAAATTCGATAATTTAATAATATTTCAATAATCTAAAAATAAACATTTTGCAGACGATCTTGAATTTCGATGGAACTAGTTTCTTCGGATCTGAAACGTTACATTATAGTAAGGTTTCAAATATCGTATCAATCGAAGTTAGTATGTGAGCGTGCAAAATATAAACACATGTCAAAAAATCAGTTAAAATTTAATAATAGCATAGAAAAAGGCCATTTTACAAATGATCTCCGAATTCGATGACACAAGTTTCATTGGATCTGTATCTGTGAAATTAGTAGGATTTCAAATTTTGTATCGATCGAACTTACGGTTTGATCGTACGAGTTGAAAAGGTATAAAAGTTGTTTAATTAAACTTAAGATTAGACAAATCAAAATTAATAATTACACATTTTACTAAACCTCCTTCCCCTTTGACACCTTATATCCTCTCCCCTTAACATGTCACTCCCTCTCACAATGCCACATCCCTAAGCAATTGGCTTACATATATTTTCATTTCATTTTTACTTTTGTTTTCTCTCCTTCATTCTTCTCCAAAACTACAAAAATATCTCCCGCTACCTCCCTACCATCGGCCACAGCACCCCACCAGCCTCCCCACATCCAACGCAGTAGCCTGACCTCCCAAGTGGGACCTCCAAGCCAATCTCCCTATTTTCCACCTTAAACACTTAAAAATACCAACCCTACCTCCTCTCTGCCACCACAACCTTTCTCACCAGGCCCCACACAGCGCGCGTAGGCCCCACGTAACAGCCCCCAAGGCCGTGAGCCTTAACCCCTCTAAACCTCCCTTAAACCATTAAAAATCCTACTTTTCTTCCTTTAAACACGATTTAAAATATATTCGTAAGTATATATAGTGTTTGTGGAGTGTTTGAAGTAGAAAAGACAGTAGCTTGGTCTCTAAGTGGAAATTTGAAGTGTAGCGAAGTTAGCAGACTCTACACTTAAAGTTTGTCGGAGTGAATAAGCTAGGGTGAGCATATTTGCTCACGTTTGGATTAATTATTGTAGTCTGGTTTCAGCTTGAATTTTTTTTTATCTATGTTGTTCATAAACGCAGCTCTAGGATCTATTATAACAATAGCACTCGCAACAGTTACAGTGGACGACTTAGCTTTTTCTTTGTTCGAACATGATGGGGACTTGTTCAAAAATCCTGGCTTGATGGAAGTTGTAATAATATTACAATTACTAGTATTAGAAGTAGATACTACCTTATTTCCAGTTACTTGCGTAGCATCAGAAAATGTTTCAAAATTATCACTAGTTACTTGCATTGCTTCATTGTCTTGTACACTAACAACATGACTCTTATCAATATCATTAGGAATGGGGTTGAAAATTGCAGATAGCAGTTCTCTAATTCTAAGAATTTCCCTCTCCTCATACTCCAAATCTACTCCATTCAGTTTACCAAGATCAAACCTATGATCAATAGCATCAGTCTTATTTCCACCTCCATCTGCCTTGTTTACATCAATACTTTTGTCCTTCTAAACTCCAGAACTACTGGCAATATCAAGGTTATCATCCCTGATTTTTGTTTCGAAGTCAATTTGACATTCAAGATCATTGTTGTGGGACAAGCCTTCGAAGCTATTGCCATATCTAGCAGCCATGATCATGTCCTTCCTTTTATCATTGTAATGCCCAGTAGCTGTTTCATGACTCCTCCTCTTGTTCACAACTTTTATCTATTCAACCTTCTTCAATTGAGGGGGAATTGCCTTGCCTTTATTATAATCTTTAGCAGTTTTAGTCCCTGTCAGTTTAACACCCTCGGTGGTTTTGCGCACCAGTATTCTCACTTTTATTATTACTGCTATACTGCTTAAGTCCACTATGCTTGCATTTTTCAATGTTGTGACCAAAACATTTACAAAATTCACAATTATTAGGTCGCCAAATATATTTAATTAAAACAATTTGTTATGTTCCATCTGGGAGAGCTACAAGGAACTCAATAGGCAATATACTTTCTAGGGTAACTTCGATCAAACACTTTGCGTATGAGAACCTGTCTAACGTCCTAGTCGCCACATCCATACATAAATTTTTTCCTATACTCGAAGCTAGCCAACTTATACAATTTTAGTCCACGAATATAGCGGTATGTTAGTTAGTTTAATCCAAACCGCTACACTTCGAATACATCTACTACTCACATTGTAATCCCACGGTTTTAATATGAAGATTTTGCTTCTAATTATAATAGGATAGGAGTTGAGGATTCTCTTTCTATCATCAAGGTCAGAAAGCAGAAAAAAGAAGATATTACATGTTGATTTTATCTTAATTCTATTGGAAATTTTCCGACACTTCTTCAGATGCATAGCAACAGTTGTAAAGGATAGCGGGGAGTCGAGGAAGAACCCAATGATGTAGTTCTACCATTCATAACGACTTTCTCGATAAATAATTTCATCGGGGTGCAACGTCTTGCTTGAAAACTTCAGTTGGATCGAAAAAGGAACAAAGAACCCTGCATTCTTGGGTTTGCTTTCAAATAAGGAAGTCCATATTCGATTAGCTTAAGCCAAAGAAGAAAGGGGAATTGATGGAGTTGAGGTGGATATAGTAGGAGCCGGAGGTTCAGGGGACGGCTGTTTAGGTGGAGGGTCTGACAATGGAAGTGAGGAATTGATGGATGTGCGAGGATGGGGTGGGCTCGATGCAAGCGGTAGAGAGGACGAGTGCAGAACGGTTTTACGTAGAGGAGAAAAAGATTGAGAGGACATGGCTGACTTGCAAAATGATCACAACTCATTGTTCGAATATACCAAGTTTTAAAATGATAAAAAGCTATTCTCTTAAAATGAGTTATTTTAGCAACGCTATTTGCGATGGTTTTTAGAACAGTTTGAAATTAAAAGTTTTAATATAACTAATGATATCCAAAGGTTTTGCAAATGTATCCAAAGGATAAAAATGGGGATTTAAAGATATTGTTGTGGATTTGAAAAGTATTTAACATAGTTAAGTTTTCCGAATTAAATTGGAATTGAATGGGAATTGATTTAGTGATAATTGAGATAAGTCTCTATGGATGAAGACCTTTACTATTTAAGAAATTTAAATGGCTTTGCTGTAATTCCGCGTATAGTATTAGTCTGATACGGGAATTTATATCAATTGCGAGCTGATATGAGTTCCTTGAAGATTTCATTGAAAATGAAAGATTGATTTTGGGTTTATCGTGATTAATGTATTAAATAACATTTGTTCTATAACCCATTTAAAGGAAATATAATTTTCCAAGTTAAGTTGAAGGGTAATCTTTAATTAATTCGACTATAATGATTTAATGAAAGAGTTTCCCCTTGCCAATGATAACGGGAACAAAGTTTAAAAATCATTTAAAAGATAAGCGAGTTTTCCCTAATGAAAGGATTAAGAAATCGTAAATATAATTTTGGGCTAGATTTATGATCGAAGAAAAATAAAGTAATCTACCCTAATTAATGATCAATGAATGGGTTGGGTTTGGGTGAATATGTTTTCCCATAAAGGTAAACGAAATCTTTAATCATATTTGGAATTAAAAGAATGGTATTAATAAAGGTAATTAAACTTACCAAAATACGAGGGCAATTAGATGAAGTACTGCCAGTTTTTCTCCATGGGATGAATAGGATGGGAATGGGATAACAATTTGACAAAATTACTTTTTTGTGAATTTCACTAATTCAGATAAAGCATGGTTCGAGTTAAATATATGAAATGAGATTTTGCATCAATTGAACTGATTTCCAAGAAAAGATTTAAACAAGAGTTTAACGTACGTAGATCTTTAATAAGATTTAAAAGGAAGTAATTCTCAATGTAAAAATGATTTGAGTTAAAAGAATATTCCAAAATGGAATGAGACTCGTTGTATCTTATATATCTTTATTTAGTTTAAAGTTGCGGTAGTTATTTAGAATGACTGGGTTTTAACCCATAATGAATAATATACAATGTGATAATAGCAATTGAAAACGATGATGACTATGATTGAAGACCATAAACCTTCACATGGAAGGGTTGCTCGTTGATGCCTCGGGTGGCCACCCAATATAGGGTTATATTGTGACAGTGATCTGACCATACTTGAAGCGATTCGGATTGCAAGGGCTTTCACACCTAGGCGGGGTCGTAGAATAAAGAGCCTTCAGTTTGGTTCACAACCCAGAACAAACTTGTAAATGGATGTGTGTTTGACGTTATATTTTACAGCATAACAAATTGATTTCTATTGGTGATCTATCAGATAGGTGGTGGAGGATCTATCCTCTTAGCTTAACACCCACCTTTGGGACATATATACTCAGAGGGTTATATATTAAAAGACACCTATTATATGTTGTGAATTGATAATGTGGTAGGCTAAGTAATGAGCTATTGGTGATCAAAACTTTTGTTGAAAAGAAAAGCTTTGTGTCGAAGCATGACTTCAGGGCCTCACAACTGGTATTGAGCTGAAATAGGATGAAGTATGTAATGTCCCGTATTTTTGGTAGTCAAATATTTAATTTATTTTATTATTTTAAATGTTGAATTAGAATTATAAATGGATTTTTAATATATAATTCATTTATTAAACGATGTTCGAACGTATAGTTTATATTTAATTATAAACGAGCTCGTAACGTCGGTTAGTTCATTATATTGAGTTTTGATATTCAATTGAATATACAGAATCCGATATAAGTCGGAATTCTGTGAAACAAGAAACGTTGGAATCTATTGAATTATAATTTTCTAATGAAAGATAAAAATTTAGATTTTATCTTGTAGATTGTTATTTATATCCTAATCAAATTTCAGTATGTAATATATTAAATAGTAATTTTTATATAATTTTGATTTTGTTTAACTTGGAAACATTAATGTTGAGTTATAATTCCATATTGGTTGATATATATATATATATATATATCCATTTGGATATATACGACAATAATAGTTTAATATTATTTAAATTTATTTTTTTGGAATTAAATAATATTATATCGATATTATTTAAGCCTTATGAATAAATATTTCTTAATGACCTCCGTTTTCGATGAAACAAATATTAGAATACGTATAGCTGATTGTTGAAGTATTTCAAATTCAGAAGAAAAATTAAATTGGGAGTCGATAAGTAGATTGAAATTAAAATAACGTCGTTGTGCAAACAAAGCCGGATTTGGATCAAACGAACATTATTGGGTTCAAAACATTAAGTGTGACGACTACCCATAACCCCTGCACTAAACAAGAGGAATAATGTGTTGAAAGAAGTGCCAGGTAGCCGCGGACGATCATCATATGTAAATAACAACATAAGAAACTATCGTAAAACTCACAACGCAAGGATAAAATATAATAGAACATATACAACAGGTAGAAATAGTGGAGCATCATATAACAAACTTTTGAAAATTCACAACATCCTGAAAGGTTATCCATACATCATGGGAATATCAAAGTCTGTACGTGAAGCCACACAACAACACTCAGAGAGCAACTCAAATAGCAGAAATAGAAATACTAGGTAGTAAGTAAGATAACACTCCAGCCTCCGGCTCGCCTCTTAATAGCAACATCGTCCTATCTAAGCTATCACCTACCACCTAGTCTGCCCATCCACAACCGGATGAACAGCCCAAGGTTTTAAGAGGGAAACATAAAACCTTGAGTGAGACAACAGTCTTAGTGAGCGATAAAATAGCTAACAAACATCAACAATAAATTATATGAGAATGGATAGATAAACATACTTATCTACCCACAACACCAGAGAAGAACTCAACCCCGTCTTTCCCACACCAGATAGTGATAGCCTTTACATCAAACACTTCAACCATGGAAACCAGAAGCAAACACCACTAGCACTCATAGCATCCAGATTATATGTATCTCAGGTAAATCATCCTAATCGAATTCAACATCTCTCAGGCATAAGCCCTAGAGGCCTAAACCAATATCAGACAAGCACCCAAGGAACATCTCCTTCGATGTTGGATAATCTACGTGAGACGGTACAAACGAAGAAACCAATCAGCGATCACAAACTCTGGCTATCACCACCAATCCTGCTTCGAAACCACTGTTAATCGTATAACGGCCAACCTTACCATATGTCAAGGGCTAATGGTAACCCCAATTCTAGCATAAACTCCATAGGCCTTTCCACAATACGTATGTTTGTCCAACCTTGACAACTAGGCCTTTCAACGATACCCAATGTACTCGACCTACAACCGGTCTTTTAGGCGCCCTTATTGTATCCTTGCTTTGAGCCTGCTATAACTTATGACAATGACAATCTCTTGGCCTTTGCATCTCTAGTCATCTAACTCGATGACTATTCATAGATCAAGCAACCTTCCGAGCAACCATTATCCACCAACTCAAGACCTTTGAGTGGCCACCTCATTCGTTGTTCTATGTCGATCAGCGAACACATTCAACACTTTGAATGTTCCCACTTAAACTTACGTCAAAGTCACAATATCACCGAGCCAAATATAATTTTTCAGAAATGACCCTATGCGACCGACCCTTGGTGCTCGATCGCCTTTGCCCGAACTAGGCCGACCTGATCCATTTACCATGCACGACCTACCCATATTCCATGCACGACCGATCCATATGCCGCTCGACCCCAACATGCATGACCCATCCGTCATTGCTACTCCGACCAACCTGCCTTGCTCGAGCAGAGACTGCTCGATCGGAACTAATGCGCGACCGACCAGACCATAACTGCTCGACTCTGTACATTTTTGCTAGACTGACTGACCCAAAGCCACCCGCCCGACCATACTGCATGAATGATCGACCCATATGCCATGCACGACCGACCCCTGTGGCTTGCTCCCCAAGCCATGCTCGACCTGTGGCCTGTACAACCCCAATTCAAGTCCAATTTTGACCAAAACTTTGCCAAACGATACAATCGACGAAACATATTCACCTAATTCATTCAATGCAATCGTAAGCATGTTTAGAATTTAGCAACATGAATATGACAATTATCACCAAAATTACACAAATTTCACCAAAATCATGATAAATGAACATATGAACTAAATTTTGGGTCTAACTAGCATAAACATATGAAATTACCGGTTTTAACTTGCTAAATTAGATCCTAGGACGATTCATATGAAAATAGACTTACCATGATGTAGATTTAAGAAAACGACTTGAATTTGATGAAAAATATGATCAAACATTCATATACTTCATTGAATCCGTGTAAGAGAAGCATATCACTCACCAATTCTCCAAATCAAAGCAAAAACAGTGAAATTAGATTCCGATCAAGGAAGAACTTGATCCAAATCCTTCGATTTAGTGAACTTTCACTTTAAATGATGTAGATCTAACTTCAAATGGTGTAGATCTATGATTCCCTTACTTAGATCTCGATTTTAATGGTGGAAAGGTGTTAGAGGAAGGAGGAACACAAGGCCACCAAATGAGAGAAAGGAGAAAGTAAACTATTCTCCATACCTCTAACCCCATATTTATAGCTTTCCACCAGCCCACTAATGGGCCTCTACAAATCAACCTATTAAGGCTCCCAAAACCTGAATAGCTAACTGTTAAACCTTAAAATATCGATTCTTCCCAAACCTCTAAGCCAAATCATTAATGTTACCACTCTACGGAAAGGGAATTGTCATTTCCTTTCCAATAGCATAGGTCTCAATGCCTTATTCAACTTGAGTCAAAAGTTATGCCACGTACAAGACTGATAGTGGCAAAATGGTCACAAACAAAATTGGTAAAAATTATTGGCATGTCTCACATCTACGTAAGCAACATATTAAAATATGAGAATGATCCAACCCCCAGGGAATAAAATAAAAATATTTTACGATCTTCCGATACGTAAAATGTGGGTTGTTACATTAAGACATAGCGGTGCATCAATTTTCGTTATGTTCGAAGTTCGTGTGTGCGATACGAATATAGAACGGTTAGCGGTAAATAGCAGTAATATAAACTAGCCGTATTAAAATGAATTAAATATATATAATAAAAACTTACCTTCCAAGCTAAGTGAATAATCACCTTGGCCTTAAGTGATTGAAACTAGCCTACCCTATGTGTAACCTTGCCCTATTCCTTCACTTCTAAGCAACTAAATAAAAGTACGCATCTTATTCTTTTTTTAAAGTCTACTCTATCACTAAAAGAAAATGTGCACCCTATAGAATAATATATGCACATGCCTAACTCTCTTATGCAGACTAAGGTTAATAAAAATAAAATTGCGTACAGGATAAATATTGCACAACCTAACTAACAGGCCTACATGAAAACAACAAGCAGCATGAGTTCTCAAATCAACACAAACATATGAAGTGATTTTCACGTAGGCATACCTTATATACTGTGTACCCTATTTCATACTTGATGGCCGAGGTATTACCATTATAAATACTGGATGTTGCGAACAGGGCTCAGTTCCTTTCCAGTGTAAAAACCAGTGAAGAGAAATAAAACATCCATGGCTTCACAATTCCAAACAAAAAAAACCTCCCCTCTACTAAAATATTACGCAAGCTACACTATTTTTTAAATCTAATGCATCATTCAAATACGCACTGTTGTATGTGCGATGGGATACATGGTTTCAGATAGTTGCGAGTGGGGTGGAGTCAGGGGACGCTGGTGGCCTGAGGTAGTTCCAAGTAGAGGATGGTTTACTTTGTGGTTCGAGATGACTAGATGAAGGTGGTGGCAGCTGTAATGAAGTGCTTGTTTTCTGAGGTGTGTGCGGTCGAGTTTTAGGGTGGAGTTGCTAGCAAGGTCGACTTAGCTGATGAAGGTGGCAGTGTGCTACTGGTGATTGGAGGTGTGCAGCTAGTGATTGGAGGCGTAGGGGTGATTGTTGTGGGTGAGTGCAAGTCTGAACGGAAGGAGTTTTCATTTATAGGGGTGTAAACGATTGAATCAAGGAGATGCTGGAGGCGTATTCTTCTGGGCGAGGTAGCAGTGTTCTAGTGAGGTGGCGATGGTCGGTGTTAGGGGGACGGTGGCTTGAGAGACGGTGAAAGTTGGAGGGTGCAGTTTGTGAAGCAACAGTGGAGAAGATAAACAATACGTGGTATTGTGCATAATCCGGTTTATAAAATGCCAAATCGAGTTTAAACGGGCCTAATCAGGTTTTATTGAACGTAATTAAGGATTAGGTTAAATAATTATAATTAAGGTATTTATAATATTTATTTAAATTGTGAATAATGTCCAAAATTTATAACTTTGTCATACAGTAATGGAATTCGATGAAACAAT
Source organism: Allium sativum (assembly GCA_030737875.1). NCBI lineage: Eukaryota > Viridiplantae > Streptophyta > Magnoliopsida > Asparagales > Amaryllidaceae > Allium > Allium sativum. The sequence goes on from CM060921.1 coordinate 559,876,708, forward strand.
TAACGTCAGATCCGTATTGATGAGCATAACATGATGAAGTTGGTTTGGTCATAGTTGGTAGCAACTAGAATTTTTAATTAAATTTAACGTCCTTTTATTTTAATTAAAACGAACTGTTTCGGCGATAAAATGAAATCAAAGTGAGTACAACTCACTTAGTTTGTCTACTTATATTTTATATAAGTCAGATTTAATATTTGTGTGCTATGGTTGGTTATTGTTGGATGGTTACTGAATATATAATTACATATGTTGACTGAACTAATTAAATTAAACGTTTGTTTAATTTTATTTAAATCAATCATTATTTTTAACGGTTGTAACCAATTGAGGTAACTTACCATTTTGGTCACGTTTATAATAATATAAACATATAAAATTAATTGTTGGATGCTTGGATTGGTGTTATAGTTTGATTATTGAAATTATTAGTTGAACTATTTAATTCTGTTTATCGAGATGAATAACAATAAAACAATTATCGTATTGAATGGATGATTTTATTTGAGATAACCTATTTGGATGCAAGGAAAAATAGGTTGGAGGGATCCATTAGAATTCCTCAAATTTATTGTTTATTTACGTATTACAATTATACGAACTGTTTAACCAATATGATTAGATGATTTATTTGATTATTGATTTTTGAATCCAAATTCAATGTTTTTTATTATAACCAATAGGCGGTATTGGTTGAGTAATTATCTGTAGTTGGCCCAAAAATATATTGTTTTATGAATATTGATTTACCTTCAGGTGAATTGCAAGAATTGAACTTGTAAAATTTATTTTATAACTGAAGATAGATTTTTAAATCTATTATTTTGAATAAAAGTCTATTAAAAGGAAACTATTACTATCGGGTTTTGACACCGAAGCCAGATTGCAGTGAAGGGGTATCAGAGCGCAAGCAGCATTAAGAAAGTACCCGGAAGCACCAAAACTACTGATATCGAAGGCGAGAAAAAAGAAATATGGTCCATATGCTATTGGTACATGCAATGGAAGCAGAGCTAGGTGCCAATACAAAGGAAGATAGCAGCAAAGCGGTCTCGACATTAGAAGCAACCAACCCGGTATCAACTTCGAAAACACCCGTTTCGACACCAGAAGACAAAAATGAGAAATAGCCGGAATCAAAGTGATATCAGTACCAATACACTTGGTATCGATACCAAGAAGCAACGTCCATATTACCAAAAGGAGATCTAAAGCCGTGTCGGCACATAGCCAATATCAAGGACGAATGAAACGACCCAAACTTCCCCGTAAAGGAAAGCCGGATTGCTTTGAGAACAACACACATCAAAACACAAAACAGAAGAACATTTTATTGCTGTTACAACAATTAAATCAGAGTACAAAATTTTTCCAGAGTATGAATAATAATATACATTAGAAATACAATAATATCAGATTTTAAATTACATTTAAATAGCCGCGGAAAAATAATACAAAACACAACTGAAAGAAATACACGGATACAGAGCCTTCCGAATATCGCTTCAGCTGTAGACCAGGATCCTGTGAATATAATATCTGCAAACTAAAACTACTAGCTGCCCATGTGGAAAATATGGGCACCCAAAGTTTAGGTTAAAACAATAAACTCCAGGTCGGTCATGGGACTGGTGTGAGAACTCAAAAACAGTTATTAACTTTAATTTTTAAAGTTGGGTAAATCAAGGGACCACGCCACTTTCGCGGAACGGGTTTCCTCCCAAGAATACCAGTGCATAAAACAACGAAATGCTTTTTTTTGAAAAATGAAACCGTTATAAGACTCAATCCCTTGCACGTATGCCGAAGGATAGAGTTTTTCCTTATAATGGTCAAAAATGCTTAATATGCGAAATTCATCTTTTATACTATGAGTGCACAGTGCAGAAAATAATTTCGAATATAAAAGGATCAAAATTAGGTGGCATAATATGTTATGTAAGCGGCATAATATGTTATGTCACCATATAAGTATACAACTAAAAACCGTAAGATCGTATTGGAAAATTGGATTCCATCATGATGGCTACTGATTCGAAAGATCAATCGCGAATGTATCTCCACGGCTTACGTCTCGGCAAGAGAAAACACCGATATACATATACTACGCACTTTGGATGAGCAGTAAACTGATCTATCCTCATGAGATTCGGCTGAAATGACCTATCTCACTTCTAGAGTGGAGCGACCACCCTAGCCCATCGGCCGACCCCAAATTCATATAAAGTATATTGGTCAAACCGAACATTATCAAACAAATCGTTCACCATCATACCGTGGTGTGTGAGGCCCACGAAGTCACGTTGTATCCAAAGCGGCGCTATATAAAAGTTATGCTTTGGTCTTCATCCACAAGGCTCTACTTTTCAATAAAGGCCTTGATCATATGCATCTTAGCATACCACATTATCAGACCATACCATATCATATCATTGATTCATCTATCGATATATAACAGGGTGTTAAGCAAGAGAATAAATTCTCCGCCACCAAACAACTATATATTAAATAGAGATCAACGAATACAATATAAAGGAATACAATGTCAGACACACAATCCATTTACAAGTCCGTTCTGGGTCTGAGAGAAACCATATCCGGTAGATCTCCAAATGCGTCTGGATGATCACCAATTTTTCCCTCATCTTGGATGTACGGTCCAATCAAGATATCAAAAATCATCCATACAATGTGGAAACCCCCCGGTCTTCAGCCACCGTCTTCATCTTCGACTTTTAATCATCGTATGAATCATTTAGAATGGGTTAAACCCGGTCTTTCCGAATAAATCGCGCATCTTAAAATCATGTGCTATAAAACACAACCTGCGCCTCATTCCAATCAAGAACATTCTTTTAATTAAATGATCTTTTCTCTGGGAAATGTTCCCATTAACTTTATCAAAGATAAAATTCCTTTAAACATATAGTTTAATAATCTTTTGGATATCATTTTCAAAAGATTTAACCTTTTCTTTACTTAAACTACATTAATTCTTATCCAACTAGTCGGGGTTAACGCCTTACCGAAGTAATCATTTATTTCATTATCCCAATCCTAACCTATTTATCTCATGGAGTAAAACTGGTGGTACTCCATATCTAAACCCAATGTGTTACGGTAAATTTAATTACCGTTTTGTTGTTTGAATCTAATTAAAGATTCAACTATCGCATGGAGTAAAACTGGTGGTACTCCATTCTTGATTTCTTCTTAAATTCGGTAAATTTAATTACCTCATTCCCATTTCAATCTAACTAAAGATTTATTAAAACTTTATTTAGTTTTAATCTTCTAAAATCATTATTTAATGATTATTCAACTTTAAGAAATTAATCTTGTCTTTAACTGGGTTAAAGAACAAATGTCGCTTAAAAAAATAGTTCACGATAAACCCCAAAAATTCTATTCCATTTGATTTCAATTTAATATATATTAAATTGGAAAATTTCTCTTTAGAAAATTCTATTAAATCTTTATTTAAAAGATTAATAAATTACAAATCATAATTTCATCATTAATCGGGTTTTTAAGAACTAATGTCATTTAAAACATTGTTCACAAATAACCTAAAATAAATTTCCATTTTATCACAATATTGGAAAATCTCATTTGGATCTTAATTAAATGATTTATTCTTTTCTCAAATAGGTTCAAGAATAGTGTTATTTAAGACACCATTCACGACGAACCCATAATCTTATTTGATATTAAATATAAGGCTCTGAATAGGAATTATCTCGACGTATATTCAATATCAAATTCTGAAACCAACGGATATCATATCGGGAATAACGATACTATGTATCTTCCAAATTCCCAAAACAATATCCGCGAAATCACAGAATCCAATATCGAAATAGTCCAAAGATTATTTCCATTCAAACCCATTCCAATACATGTATTGGAAAACTCTGGTTTTATTAAAACCATTTTAAATCCTTTTATTTATTTATAAAATCAATAAATCATTCATTCTGATAAAAATAACCTTTTATCTTTATAAACTTGGAATTTTTCATCAAAACCCCTTTAAACCAGTTATTATGATTTTACATAATTTTTCCCTATTTTTATTTATTCAAAAATAGGCCTATTCAGTTAAATGACGTTTCAGGTCATTTAACTATACTAACGCTGTTTTTATTCAAATTTGAATTTGACATTTCTCAAAATCTAACCGTTGGAATTCAAATCTCTTATAGTCATATGAAAGCTCTTTTCGTTACAAACCCATATGTTCCGGTTTCAGAAGAATCCGACGGTCGGATCTTCAGCTACGTCCAATCAAAGTTAATGATCGAAATTCGCGAACGGTCGCCACACGAAACGTTCTATTCAGGCCATTATATATAATACATATATCGTCGATTTCTATTCAAACGTATTTTAGAACATTTATAAGTCTATTTCAAAAATGATTCCAACTTGCATCTCAATTTTAAATCAAAATTATTTATTTATCATATTAAAATGATAACATTTTCAAAATATTATATTCTGAAAGTTTCTTCTTTATATTATATTCATTTTTAAATGAATACAATCGACCGATAAACCCGTTCGGGTTAAAATGGCGTTGCTACTTAATCGGCTTCATATTTTTTTCCATCTAATTCTTTTTAATGTCATACCCATACAATGAAAATATAATTTTCATTGTCAAACCTTTTTATTGGAAACAAAGTTACAATAAAAATGTAATCTTAAATTTCCTATCTTTCTATTTTAACAAAATGACGATAAAAATATGAACCTTTAATTTCACTCTTTTTAGTGGGACAAATGCCAATAAAAATATGTTCTTTTTAAACCAAATCTTATTACTGAAACATATTGACAATAAAAATATAATCTTTTAAATCAAATCTTTTATTATAACATATTGACAATAAAAATATAATCTTTTTAATCAAAACCTCAAAACCATTATTTGATTTCTCTGACTGAATATTATATTAAAACATTCATTTATTCCTACATTGGAATGAGACCCAAACAATTACCATATAATTTGATTATATGGATTTCATTCATCGCATGTAATCTATACTAATGATCAATAATCATTAAAGCAACCAAACAACATCCAGAGTACATTTTACAACTAATCACAAGGGAGATGTGTGATCAGAATATCATCCCAAGACCCTTGTGGGGTTTCATCCAACAAATAATAAAATAATATATTATTATTTGTGCACTTGGGCGATGTGTAAAAAGTATCGTCCCAATCAACATAAACAAGCCGGGTAACTTGTGAATGGAAGTGTAAAATTATTTAAATCATCATAAATAATATAACATTATTTTATCATGTTAAATATTTCCAATTCAAACATAACATAACATCAAACTCAACAATCATCTATGCAATAGACATAATCCACAATCACATATTTCAATTTCGGACATTTAATTACATTTAGTTATAAAAATAATGTACAAAAGATTGAGTAAGAGAGAGTTCTCACCTTGACTTTGCTCCAAAACGCAGTATTCTTCACCGTGATCTCAACGCAATCTGTTTTCACACAGTATGTATTAAAAATCATATTTTTAATGCTTATATATATATATATATATATATATATGGTAAAGATAATATTTTATAATCAATGCGATTTTTATTTTCTAAATAATGCTAATTTTATTTTTCAAAACAATGCTGATCTTACTTTGGAAAACAATTCTATTTTTATTTCTGAAACCAATCTACTTTTATTTTTAAAACAAATCTATTTTTATTATGAAGGTCATATTTTATTTACGGTACTTGTATATAAAAATCGTATTTTTAATTTTCCATTTCTATTTTAAATACACTGCTTTATATATTTATAAAGACAATGTTCTCTTTGTTTCCAAAACAAAGTTCTTTTCATATTCAAAAAAATGCGATTTTCATATTCAAAACAAATGACCCGACACTCCTAGCTCAGTTGGTTAGAGGTGGGCGAATTGGGATGAGACATAGGTCTCAGGTTCGAGGGCCACCTCTGCCAATTTCTAAGGGTGACTACCTAGGTAGTGTGAAGGCATTGAAAAATCGGGGTACATCACTACCCGTGGGGTTTACTAAGACCGACAAGCAATGGCTTGAGTGAAGTCTTACGTTCCACACGTAAATCAAAAAAATATTCAAAACAAATGTAAATTTTATATACAAAACCATGTTCTATTTTATTTACAAAACGATGTAAATTTTATATACCAAACAATGTAAATTTTATCTTACAAAACAATGTCAGCTTTTGTTTTATAAACAATGTTCTTTCTTCATTTTACAAACAGTGTTCTTTTTATTATTAAAAAGAATGATCTTTTTACTTCTCTAAACAATGATCTTTTTAATTTTAAAACAATGATCTTTTTACATTTCAAAACAATGTTCTTCTCCTTTTAGTTTTACAAAACAATGCTATTTATTTACAAAAATTTGATTTTCTATTCGCAAAACAATGCGATTCTTATATCAAAACTATATATATTAATTTTAGATTTTTCAATTTCAAAACCATGTTGTTTTCTTTCAAAACAACGTTTATTTTTCAAAAACGATGTATAGTTTATTTTCAAAACATGACATGTTTATTTTCAAAACCATGATTCGTCTATTTTCCAAACATGACATGTTTATTTTTATATTACAAAATTTATGCTATTTTGTCTACAATAAAATCAGTTTAAAACATGGATTCCATAGATAATTAAATTTAAAATTGAAATAAAACAGATTACTTTATTAACATGATTAAATTTCCAATTAAAATCCTTGAATTGCTTTGTTTACCCTAACTACCATTGAACTGAATGAGGACCGTTCAAATTAGCTACTCCCACCCTCCTCCTTTTCGAAGTACTTCAGGTCCACGATCGCAGAAAGCTCCACTTCGATTTGCACCACGGCACGCCAGTCGAGGCAATCGGCCTCCAATCCAACCAGTCCACGGTCACCGCCTTGGCGGCGCCACTCTTCCACCTGAAACACGGCCAACTCGCGCCTGTCATGGCGCCAGAAAATACGACGGAAAACAGCGACTTCGGGCTCCAAATTCGAGGGATCTGTATACTGATAATTCATCATGTCCGTATAGATCGAAGGGGCTTGAAAATCTCTATCGGTTTTGTTTAGATATTGGGATCTAATTTGAATTTGTTATGAAGAATTTAAAGAAACAAAATCGGATGAAACTGGCCTTCCATCGTGATAGTGGCGGCTGGAAGAGATACATATTAGGGTTTAGAAGAAATATACGTGGTACTCATACCGTATTTATATGGGTATTTTATTTATTTAATTCCTTTAAATTCAAATAATACTAGTTTATCGTCACAAACTCCAAATCCAGCCGAACGAGTGTCGCCCCTAGCTAAATACCCTTATTCCGGACATAATGGAATAAGTCTGGTAAGCCAATTCGACTGTTTCGATAGGATTTTGTCAAAATTAAAATATAAAACAATATATATTAAATTAAACATACATCTAAAATTACCGGGTCACATACTGACTCTAAAAATTCCATAAAAATTATTTCTAGCTTTGTTTTGACGGTACGGTCCTAACAAAACAAATTTCGTTGAATTTCGAGACCGTTTGAAAAATGGCCAATTTCTGGTCGATCCAATTTGATTGAAACTGACAAAACACGTTTTCTTTTGCCACGCTAACATATTAATTTTACAAATTATGAAAATTGAAACCTAGCAATAATTTGACATTCCGGTTCCAACAAAAGTGGTTTTGTCGAAAAAGAAGGTCGTTTGCAAAATGGCTATTTTTAAGGGCTATATTTTATTTTAAAAAATATATAAATTCTACAGCGACTTTTCTAAATTTTAAAATGGACATAACTTTTAATTCCTGTTATGAAATTTGGATTTTTTTACATATGTTAGAAAGATATTGTTAAACAGATTTTAATATTTCTTGTTTCGTCCAATTCTGATTTGAAATGAATTCTGTATATATTCAGTTAAAGTTTAAAATTAAAATTTCAAACTGCCGCGCCATTTCAAACTCCTTTTATAATTAAATTAATTTTTTTTCTAACTTAGATTTAAATAAATTTTTATTCATTATTATTTAAAATAAATTATTTTAAATATTCTAAATTCATTAAAACAGTTAAAATAAAAATTTAAAATTGGTTCAGAATTTCCGGGTTGTTACAATCTCCCCCACTTAAAATCTTTTCGTCCTCGAAAAGGAACGGAGTTGAAATTTGTTTAAATAACCAACTCAACTCTCAATTCTAATCAATTTTCAATTCAGTTCAATACTAAATTCGAGTTAGAAAAATTTATCATTCTTTCTCATATTGGTTAAATTAATTGTCATTCAAATATTTTAATTAGTTAAACTAATTATCAAACATCACAACCAGCAATCAATTAGGTGATTAACTTTTTTAATAGATATAACTTTTATATATAGTCAAAAATTGTATTTTTTGTGCAAATCATAGCAATAAACCCTATCTAGTTTTTGGTTCTCACACCAGTCAATGGAAATATATAGATATCCCACTTTCGAATACTCGAAAATAAATGCTGATGATGTCATGCTCATCATCAGAATCATCTCCGGGCAACTAGAGTGTGATTCTATATCTATCCAGTATATTTGAGACTTCGTATACACGCTAGCTAGGCGTATATGCAAATCTCTATATACCCGATTGTCCAAAATAAAATAATAAACTCAAATACGTATTATTAGATTAAATTTCAAAACTAATTTTTTTTATACATATATATAGTACTCTTCACACTCGTTCTAGAATACTACTGATCCCATCTCTAACGAGTTATTCTTATTGGATATTACTAATCCAATCTCTGATGAACTCAACCATTCGTTTCTAATGTGTATTGTTCTGAGCTCTGTAAACCAAAGCTCTGATACCAAATGAAACGACCCAAACTTCCCCGTATAGGAAATCCGGATTGCTTTGAGAACAACACACATCAGAACACAAAACAGAAGAACATTTTATTGCTGTTAAAATAATTAAATCAGAGTACAAGAATTTTCCAGAGTATGAATAATAATATACATTGGAAATACAATAATATCAGAGTTTAAATTACATTTAAATAGCAACGGAAAAATAATACAAAACACAACAGAAAGAAATACACGGATACAGAGCCTTCCAAATATCGCTTCAGCTGTAGACTAGGATCCTGTGAATATAATATCTGCAAACCAAAACTACTAGCTGCCGTGCAGAAAATATGGGCACCCAGAGTTTAGGTTAAAACAATAAACTCCAGGTCAGTCATGGGAATGGTGTGAGAACTCAAAAACAGTTATTAACTTTAATTTTTAAAGTTGGGTAAATCAATGGATCACGCCACTTTCGCGGAACGGGTTTGCTCCCAAGAATACCAGTGCATAAAACAACGAAATGCTTTTTTTTGAAAAATGAAACCGTTATAAGACTCAATCCCTTGCACGTACACCGAAGGATAGAGTTTTTCCTTATAATGGTCAAAAATGCTTAATACGCGAAATTCATCTTTTATACTATGAGTGCACAGTGTAGAAAATAATTTTGAATATAAAATTATCAAATTTAGGTGGCATAATATGTTATGTAAGCGGCATAATATGTTATGTCACCATATAAGTATACAACTAAAAACCATAAGATCGTATTGGAAAACTGGATTCCATCATGATGGCTACTGATTCAAAAGATCAATCGCGAATGTATCTCCACGGCTTACGTCTCGGCAAGAGAAAACAACGATATACATATACTACGCACTTTGGATGAGCAGTAATCTGATCTATCCTCATGAGATTCGGCTGAAATGACCTATCTCACTTCTAGAGTGGAGCGACCACCCTAGCCCATCGGCCGACCCCAAATCCATATAAAGTATATTGGTCAAACCGAACATTATCAAACAAATCGTTCACCATCATACCGTGGTGTGTGAGGCCCGCGAAGTCACGTTGAATCCAAAGCGGCACTATATAAAAGTTATGCTTTGGTCTTCATCCACAAGGCTCTGCTTTTCAATAAAAGCCTTGATCATATGCATCTTAGCATGCCACATTATCAGATCATACCATATCATTGATTCATCTATCGATATATAACAGGGTGTTAAGCAAGAGAATAAATTCTCCGCCACCAAACAGCTATATATTAAATAGAGATCAACGAATACAATATACAGGAATACAATGTCAGACACACAATCCATTTACAAGTCCGTTCTAGGTCTGAACGAAACCATATCCGGTAGATCTCCAAATGCGTCAGGATGATGGATGATCACCAGTTTTCCCTCATCTTGGGTGTACGGTCCAATTAAGATATCAAAAATCATCCATACGATGTGGAAACCCCCCGGTCTTCAGCCACCGTCTTCATCTTCGGCTTTTAATCATCGTATGAATCATTTAGAATGGGTTAAACCCGGTCTTTCTGAATAAATCGCGCATCTTAAAATCATGTGCTATAAAACACAACCTATGCCTCATTCCAATCAAGAACATTCTTATAATTAAATGTTCTTTTCTCTGGGAAATGTTCCCATTAACTTTATCAAAGATAAAATTCCTTTAAACATATAGTTTAATAATCTTTTGGATATCATTTTCAAAAGATTTAACCTTTTCTTAACTTAAACTATATTAATTCTTATCCAACTAGTCGGGGTTAACGCCTTACCGAAGTAATCATTTATTTCACTATCCCAATCCCAACCTATTTATCTCATGGAGTAAAACTGGTGGTACTCCATATCTAAACCCAATATGTTACGGTAAATTTAATTAAAGTTTTGTCGTTTGAATCTAATTAAAGATTCAACTATCGCATGGAGTAAAACTGGTGGTACTCCATTCTTGCTTTCTTCTTAAATTCGGTAAATTTAATTACCTTATTCCCATTTCAATCTAATTAAAGATTTATTAAAACTTTATTTAGTTTTAATCTTCTAAAATCATTATTTAATGATTATTCAACTTTAAGAAATTAATCTTGTCTTTAACTGGGTTAAAGAACAAATGTCACTTAAAAACATAGTTCACGATAAACCCCAAAAATTCTATTCCATTTGATTCCAATTTAATATATATTAAATTGGAAAATTTCTCTTTAGAAAATTCTATTAAATCTTTGTTTAAAAGATTAATAAATTACAAATCATAATTTCATCATTAATCGGGTTTTTAAGAACTAATGTTATTTAAAACATTGTTCACAAATAACCCAAAATCAATTTCCATTTTATCTCAATATTGGAAAATCTCATTTAAATATTAATTAAAAGATTTATTCTTTTCTCAAATAGGTTCAAGAATAGTGTTATTTAATACACCATTCATGACGAACCCAAAATCTAATTTGATATTAAATATAAGGCTCTGAATAGGAATTATCTCGACGTATATTCAATATCAAATTCTGAAACCAACGGATATCATATCGGGAATAACGATACTATGTATCTTCCAAATTCCCAAAACAATATCCGCGAAATCACAGAATCCAATATCGAAATAGTCCGGAGATTATTTCCATTCAAACCCATTCCAATCCATATATTGGAAAACTCTGGTTTTATTAAAACCATTTTAAATCCTTTTATTTATTTATAAAATCAATAAATCACTCATTCTGATAAAAATACCCTTTTATCTTTATAAACTTGGAATTTTTCATCAAAATCCCTTTAAACCAGTTATTATGATTTTACATAATCTTTCCCTATTTTTATTTATTCAAAAATAGGCCTACTCCATTAAATGACGTTTCAGGTCATTTAACTGCACTGATGCTGTTTTTATTCAAATTTGAATTTGACATTTCTCAAAATCTAACCGTTGGATTTCAAATCTCCTATTATCATATGAAAGCTCTTTTCATTACGAACCTGTAGGTTCCGGTTTCAGAAGAATCCGACGGTCAGATCTTCCGCTATGTCCATCAAAGTTAATGATCGAAATTCGCAAATGGTCGCTACGCGAAACGTTCTATTCAGGCCATTATATATAATTTATATGTCGTCGATTTCTATTCAAACGTATTTTAGAACATTTATAAGTCTATTTCAAAAATGATTCAAACCTGCATTTCAATTTTAAATCAAATTATTTCTTTATCATATTAAAATGATAACATTTTCAAAATATTATATTCTGAAAGTTGCTTCTTTATATTATATTCATTTTTAAATGAATACAATCAATCGATAAACCTGTTCGGGTTAAAATGGCATTGCTACTTAATCGGCTTCATAAATTTTCCATCTAATTCTTTTTAATGTCATAGCCATACAATGAAAATATAATTTTCATTGTCAAACCTTTTTATTGGAAACAAAGTTACAATAAAAATGTAATCTTAAATTTCCTATCTTTCTATTTTAACAAAATGATGATAAAAATATGAACCTTTAATTTCACTCTTTTTATTGGGACAAATGCCAATAAAAATATGTTCTTTTAAAATCAAATCTTTTTATTGAAACATATTTACAACAAAAATATAATATTTTAAATCAAATCTTTTATTATAACATATTGACAATAAAAATGTAATCTTTTTAATCAAAACCTCAAAACCATTATTTGATTTCTTTGACTGAATATTATATTAAAACATTCATTTATTCCTACATTGGAATGAGACACAAACAATTACCATATAATTTGATTATATGGATTTCATACTTCGCATGTAATCTATACTAATGATCAATAATCATTAAAACAACCAAACAACATCCGGAGTGCATTTTACAACTAATCACAAGGGAGATGTGTGGTCAGAATATCATCCCAAGACCCGTGTGGGGTTTCATCCAACAAATAATAAAATAATATATTATTATTTGTGCACTTGGGCGATGTGTAAAAAGTATCGTCTCAATCAACATAAACAAGCCGTGTAACTTGTGAATGGAATCGTAAAATTATTTAAATCATCATAAATAATATAACATTATTTTATCATGTTAAATATTTCCAATTCAAACATAACATAACATCAAACTCAACAATCATCTATGCTATAGACATAATCCACAATCACAGATTTCAATTTCAGACATTTAATTACATTTAGTTATAAAAATAATAACTGTACAAAAGATTGAGTGAGATAGAGTTCTCACCTTGACTTTGCTCCAAAACGCAGTGTTCTTCACCGTGATCTCAACGCAATCTGTTTTCACACAGTATGTATTAAAAATCATATTTTTAATGCTTTTCTATATATATATATATATATATATATATATATATGGTAAAAATCATATATTTATAATCAATGCGATTTTTATTTTCTAAATAATGCTAATTTTATTTTTCAAAACAATGCTGATCTTACTTTGGAAAACAATTCTATTTTTATTTCTGAAACCAATCTACTTTTATTTTAAAAAAAAATCTATTTTTATTATGAAGGTCATGTTTTATCTACGGTACTTGTATATAAAAATCATATTTTTAACTTGCCATTTCTGTTTTAAATACACTGCTTTATATATTTATAAAGACAATGTTCTCTTTGTTTTCAAAACAAAGTTCTTTTCATATTCAAAATAAATGCGATTTTCATATTCAAAACAAATGTAAATTTAATATACAAAACCATGTTCTATTTTATTTACAAAACGATGTAAATTTTTTATACCAAACAATGTAAATTTTATCTTACAAAACAATGTCAGCTTTTGTTTTATAAACAATGTTTTTTCTTCATTTTACAAACAGTGTTCTTTTTACTGTTAAAAAGAATGATCTTTTTACTTCTCTATACAATGATCTTTTTAATTTTAAAACAATGATCCTTTTACATTTCAAAACAATGTTCTTATCTTTTTAGTTTTACAAAACAATGCTATTTATTTACAAAAATGTGATTTTCTATTCGCAAAACAATGCGATTCTTATATCAAAACTATATATATTAATTTTAGATTTTTCAATTTCAAAACCATGTTGTTTTCTTTCAAAACAATGTTTACTTTTCAAAAACAATGTATAGTTTATTTTCAAAACATGACATGTTTATTTTCAAAACATGACATGTTTATTTTCAAAACCATGATTCGTCTATTTTCAAAACATGACATGTTTATTTTTATATTACAAAATTTATGCTATTTTATCAATAATAAAATCAGTTTTAAACATGGATTACAAAGATAATTAAATTTAAAATTGAAATAAAACTGATTACTTTATTAACATGTTTAAATTTCCAATTAAAATCCTTGAATTGCTTTGTTGTACCCTAATTGCCCTTGAACTGAATGAGGGCCGTTCAAGTTAGCTACTCCCACACTCCTCCTTTCCGAAGTACTTCAGGTCCACGATCGCAGAAAGCTCCACTTCGATTTGTACGACGGCACGCCAGTCGAGGCAATCGGCCTCTAATCCAACCAGTCCACGGTCACCGCCTTGTCGGCGCCACTCTTCCACCTGAAACACGGCCAACTCGCACCTGTCATGGCGTCAGAAAATACTTCGGAGAACAGCGACTTCAGGCTCCAAATTCGAGCGATCCGTATACTGATAATTCATCACGTCCGTATAGATCAAAGGGGCTTGAAAATCTCTATCGGTTTTGTTTAGATATTGGGATCTAATTGGAATTTGTTATGAAGAATTTAAAGAAACAAAATCGGATGAAACTGGCCTTCCATAGTGATAGTGGCGGCTGGAAGAGATACGTATTAGGGTTTAGGAGAAATATATGTGGTACTATACCGTATTTATATGGGTATTTTATTTATTTAATTCCTTTAAATTCAAATAATACTAGTTTATAATCAGAACTCCAAATCCAGCCGAACGAGTGTCGGCCCCAGCTAAATACCCCCATTCCGGACACAATGGAATATGTTTGGTAAGACAATTCGACTGTTTCAATAGGATTTTGCCAAAATTAAAATTTAAAACAATATATATTTAAATTAAACATACATCTTAAATTACCGGGGTCACATACTGACTCTAAAAATTCCAGAAAAATTATTTCTAGCTTTGTTTTGACGATACGGTCCTAACAAAACTAATTTTGTCGAATTTCGAGACCGTTTGAAAAATGGCCAATTTCAGGTCGATCCAATTTGACTAAAACTGACAAAACACGTTTTCTTTTGCCACGCTCACATATTAATTTTGAAAATTTTGAAAATTGAAACCTAGCAATAATTTGACATTCCGGTTCCAACAAAAGTGGTTTCGTTGAAAAAGAAGGTCGTTTGCAAAATAGCTATTTTTAAGGGCTATATTTTATATTAAAATATATATATAAATTCTACAGCGACTTTTCTAAATTTTAAAATGGACATAACTTTTAATTCCTGTTATGAAATTTGGATTTTTTTTACATTCGTTAGAAAGATATTGTTAAACAGATTCTAATATTTCTTGTTTCGTCCAATTCTGATTTGAAATGAATTCTGTATATATCCAGTTAAAGTTTAAAATTAAAATTTCAAACTGCCGCGCCATTTCAAAATCCTTTTATAATTAAATTAAATTTTTATGTTCTAACTTAGATTTAAATAAATTTTTATTCATTATTATTTAAAATAAATTATTTTAAATATTCAAAATTCATTAAAACAGTTAAAATAAAAATTTAAAATTGGTTCAGAATTTCCGGGTTGTTACAACGAAAGTGCAAAAGAAACATTCAGAAGATACTAAAGTATGCCAAAACTCTTGATTTGCTATCAGAAAAGTGAGTTACCACCGAAATCAAAAGAAGCTAAGAGAAGCGATCAATACTAATTTGCTTGGTACTGATACACGGAGAAGAGGCGACATTAATTTCATAAGCAAGGAGAGGCCCAAACTCGGAAACCAACACCGAAAGCTAATAATGCAGCTGATACCGACTCCAAAAAGACTTATTGAAGCCGCAAGCACTCAAAACAGGATTATGACGATAAACACCGAAAGGGGGCCCAATTTGTCTATAAATAAGACCCTCGGGGTCACATTTTGAAGGATTTTTCTCATTCTCAAATCTTGTATTTATTTTCTTAGAGAGTAATCCCTAATTTGTAAATCAATTTGGGGATTTTACTTAGAAACTTCTATGTACTCGACAAAGTGATCAATAAAGAGAGAATCGACACTTGTGACTAATTCCATACATTCCTTGACTTCTTTTACCACTTATTTCCATATTACTTCCTTATAGCTAAGCATCACGCATAATCTTAACTAGAAAAATACCCTTTCATAGGTTGTTTAGCTTTCTATCTCGCATTGTGCTTAGGGAACCCTTATCCCAAGGAAACTGTTGGTCATTAAGTCTCATAAGCGTGATACTCACCTCTTGAAGGAAGAGTAACTAATCTTCGGATTAGGACCTTGATATCTAGGAAATGGTGGACTAACTTGATCTGGTAGGAAATAAATAACCTTTTGGTTCCCTTAAGTCCACATCCTTAGACTAAATGTCGGCATTAACGAAAAATATCGTCAACATTTTGGCGCTAGAAGGAGGGCCTAAACCTCCAATCCTTTGGATAACCATGTCGTATACTTAGTTGTGTTGTTCCGTCCTGGTTGGACTAAGCTTTGAAGAAGTAGTACCATGGGAAAAAGGTCCCAACAAGGGTCTTTCGAGTCTCAGATGACTACAGCAAGCATTAGTGAACCAAGAATCATAGGAAAGCAAAGGCTTATATTATATGCCTACAAATTAGAAATGAAGATAAGGAAGTAGAACCTTATGACCCTTACCATTCGAGCATTAACCCTTTCCACATAGGACCTAACCCAATCATTGCTCTAAGAAATTCTACATCAAAGGAATACTACCTATTCACTCACTTGAATGGAGCATTCTGTAATGACCCAAGACTTTTAGCAAAATTATTTTAACATAGTTTAATTTTTTTTCTGAATTTTAACATGGAGTTAGTGGGGTTTTGGACTGTGTGCATGTATGAGTGTGTGCACATGTATACAACAGGGGATATGCACAAGGCAACACCATAATTCCAGGATATACACACACACACACACACTATGATTCATGTATGTGAGTATACATATGTTTCCAGTGACCATTAAATTAAATCATATGGACTAATTTAGTTTATAATATAAGGAAGTTTGAGATATGACATATACATGTATATGGCAAAGACAAGTGCACCAAGATTAATATAGTGCATAGCCGGATTTAGAAAAGGAGAGATCACCATTTTCTCATGAATCGTTTTGGAGGGAAAATGATTTTAAATACATTTTCTTTATTTCTGGAAAAGTAGTGCAGTTTTACACTCGAGTACTTTATATAAAAATAAGGGAAATCATGTGAACAATACTCACACAAATGACATGATTTGTTGAAGGGCAAAACTGACTTTGTATAACCTTTGAAACCCTAGAAGTTGCAAAATTAAATTGCCTAGTATAAACAAGTAAAAATATACAAAACCTGTTTTGAAAAGAAGAAGAAGAAGAAGAAGAGAAGCTTGGGTATAAAGCAAGATTTTTCTGATCTTTCTTTAGCATTAGAAGGAGTTTTGGTGAGTATTCTCACTTAAAACATATGGCATTAAGTCCTGATTTTAAAAGAGGCAGCCAATATTTTCATACATTCATTTACTTGAATTTGATCTTCTGATTATTTCATCTGCTTATATGTGATTGGAAATTTATTTATGGTGTTACTTAAAATCATTGTTGAATTTAGCATTATGGTTTTAAAGTCATCATTTAAATCTGTTTGGTTTTATGATCCTTTGATTACCTTTTTTCTGATACCTTTGAGATCCTTATAAATCTGGACATATGAATGATATGGGTCTATGGCAATCTTTCATGATATATATATATATATATATATATATATATATATGTATATATATATATATATATATATGGGTGTTGAGGCTCTATAAATGGCTGATTTAGGGAGCAATATATTTTCTATGTGCTGATCTCTAATCAAGAATGAAAATATTATGTCTCAACTAGGTTTTGAAATTTATTTGAAACCATTTTATGCGTAGTGTGGAAACCTCTTAAATATATTCCTAAATCCATAGATTAATGTCAGATCTATATCCAAACAAGCATATTCATATGTATAAGTGGCTTTAGTCAGACAGGGATCTTACCCTATTAAAATACAAAGATAAATTGATTTCTTGGAATGTACATACATACTGGATGGCTTATATTCATGTTTGAATGGTTGTCTTGATTATTTGGGTGATTTCCACGAAATCCATGGCATTATGCAGTGAGTCTAACTATGTTAGTTTGCCTTATTTTAGGTAAGTAGTCACTGAAAAAATATGAGAACATTTAGTAATTTAACTAAGGTATTTTCGGTCAAGGTGTTGTGGAATGGCTTACACTTGAGTTTGTGATTCTAGCACATGGCCTAATTTTGGTTCTGAGATTTTTTTTTTGTAGTAGTGTGAAATAGATTACTGCAATGTGCACAGTGATTCCTTATTGCAGATGAGACCAGGGAATTTAAATAAATTGATATACGCTAGGAAATAAATACAAGGAACTTGAGTTTTCCTGGAGGATTTCATAGGGTAGTTATGAATGCAAATCATGATATTATCAGGATGGATTTACCTGTTGTGCATATATGTATGATTGATTGGTATGTTTTAACTTGAGCACTGATGTTAATTATTGAATAAATCAGTGGAAGTGCACTTGCACAAGACTATTTATCTATCATGAAAAGAAATATATCTTTTGAAATAGAACTTCTTCATAGATTAAGTCCCAGTTTTTATTCATCATTTTTTAATTGAGATGCTCATACCAGACACATTAGTCTGATCTTGTTTTATCATGGAAAATGGTGCGTCTCATTATTTGGTGAGGCATCCTCTAATGCTTGTTCAGTTAATGATGGAGCTAAGTAAGAACTGGTTAATAGTTTGGCTGATTTTCATGGAAGTTAGCATGCTTAAGTAGAAAATAAAAGCTTTGAATTGTTGTATTTGCATGAATCCTTGAGGATAGTTGTTATGAATCAGTTTTGTAAATATTAAGCTAGGTCCTAAAAATTATACTAAGCTAATAGAAAATTAAGTGCAATATGTTATGTTGATGACTGAATTGATGAAGTATTTTACATGATTATTTTACAAACTAAAATGGAGAAAACATATTTTTTTGAATTATGGAGATTACTAATATCACTTGTATTAGTCAATCTGGAGTCATTTTAGAAAGGTAGTGTGTACATGTACAAGTTTATATGCTGGTCTATTGGTGTATTCATCCAGTAAATTCAAATACAAGTGTGATGCACATAGGCACACTTTGTTCAGTTCAGATCAGAGATGCACTAACCAGGGGTGTAATGTTGGCTCATGCACCAAGGATCAGAATAGTAAACATGCACATGTTACACACATTGTTTTAAAAGTATCATTCATGCATACATAAAGTTATCAGTCTTGATAATCCCCATTTTTAAAAGTATCATTTATATATGCTGGAGAATATCAGTTTTGATAATACCCTAAGAAGGTATCACTTCTGGGAGTTTAAGAGTATCATTTTCTTAACATTATTTTAAAAGGATCATTTCTATATGCACAAAAGTATCATTTTTGGAAAGCATTATTTCTGTAGGCACATAAGCATCATTTTTGTGTCACCAAAGTATCGATTCTTTTTAGATCGGTTTCTAGCATTGATTCTCACTGGAATCAAAGGATCTCTTGTTTTCTCTCCACTCTGATTTAAGTAAGAGGGATATATATATCTCCATATATATATATATATATATATATATATATCTTCATATATATATATATCAAAATATTTTCTGTATGAACTAATATTGTTATATTGGTAGATTTTTGATCCTAGATTTAATTTTAGGGAAGAATGCTCTAGATTATAACTTGGAAAGTTAGAAAACCATTTGTATTAAAAAAAGCATACCAGAAATCAAGTTATAAGAGGGGTCATTCCATTGTGGTATCAGAGCTATGTTAATTGAAAACGCAGATAATACCTTATTACTAGGTGATAGAATAATTTAATTAAATTTGTATGATTGGTCGCTTGTGTGTGCTTGCTTGATTGCTATATACATATATGGGGAAATAACACCATATAGGAGTAGGAATTTAGCTAACCCAAAGATTTCTTTTACTAAAGAAACATGCCAGGAAGGGGAAGAGGAATACCTATGGTGAATATGCAGGAATTAGTAAATGCTCTGAGAGAAGGAATACGGCATAGACATGAGAATCCTCATGAAGAGCTCTCCAAATTATTAGAGGCCTATGCTCATTTGGGAGGCAAAAGCTTTGAAAGGACTAAAAGTGTAATGGAAATCCAGGTTCGGCTTAGAACCTTGGAAAGGATTTTTGGAGACATGCCATTAGAAGATCAAATGGAGAGGCAAGTAGCTTCTAGACAGTTGAAAGGAGAAGCTTTGAGCTGGTAGGAGGTAATCATAGCTGGAAGAATTGAAAATGATATTTCCTGGAACCAATTCAAGGAATTAGTTAAAGCTAGATTTGTGCCTGCATCTTCTAAGGCAGCTTGCTTGAAGAATTTATAAGACTCAGACAAGGGAATTCAAGTGTCAGGACTATCAAAGTATAGAGCTATGCTAGTTGCTGATGAAGTTTCTAAACAACATGTATATTAAGGGGTTAAGTCCAAGCTTAAGTAGAGCTATGATACCCTATGTAGACAAAACTTTTGATCAAGTCATAGATTTGACTTTAAACTTTGAGCAACATGGTAAAAAGAGGTGAAAATTCAGGACTTTTAAGAACAGCAATAATAAGAAAGGTAAGGGAAAGTACCATCCGTATGAAAAGAAACAGGAAGAGGCTGGAAGTAAGAAAACCAATGATGCCAAAACTGGTGAAAATAAGCAGAAAACGGTGTGTCATCACTGTGGCAAAGAGGGACATATTAAACAAAAGTATCTAGAGTTGAAGGGTGGAGCATTCGTGTGCTATACTTGTGGGAAAGAAGGCCATTTGAAGAGGAATTGCCTTGAGAATAAGCAACAAGGCAAAGTGGCAACTCTAGAAACAAAAGGAAAATCCATAGTGGAATCAAATGTAGAAAATCTTGGACAAATGGAAGGTATATTATTTATTTTTCAAGTGCATATATCAGTAGTATTTGATACAGGAGCAACACGCTCTTTGATCTCCCATGATATAGTTAAAATCCTGAAACTGAATTGCATTTTTCTAGAGAGACCTTGGATATGATGTGTGTGGATGCAGAATTAATTATAGGAGGAAATGTTTTCATTTCTAATTTATATGTCTTAAATTACCGAGATATTGGTATTATATTGGGTATGGATTGGTTGAAGTAACATAAGTCTATAATTAATTTAGAAACATCCACCATTTCATTCCAAAATAGTAAGAAGTGGAGAATTACTTTTCATTGTGAATCTTCTAGGGAAAGGAGGTTATTTCATTTATGTGGGTTAGGTGATGAAATTACTGAATTATCAATTGAGCACATACCCATAGTAAATGAATACCATGATGTTTTTGGGAAAGTTAAGGGTATCCCAACAATAGGCCAGTGGAGTTTCAAATTAATTTAATTCCAGGAGCATGTCTAGTAATTAAAAAGCCTACAAGAATGAGGGCCAAGTGAATGCATAGAACTAAAGAAACTGTTAGAGGAGTTAGAAAAAAAGGTTTTATAAGACCAAGTAATTCTTGTTGGGATGCACCGGTGGTTTTTGTGAAGAAACAAGATGGTTCTTTAAGGTTGCGTATAGATTGTAGGGAACTGAATAAATTAACCATAAAGAAAAAAAATACCCTTTGCCTAAAATTGATGATCATTTTGATCAATTGGCTGGATCCAAAGTGGTTTCCAAACTTGATTTAGCCTCTGGTTTTCACCAACTGAAAGTGGAAGAGTCTAGCATCAAATACACAACATTCAACACTAGATATGGGTTATATGAATTTTTAGCAATGCCCTTTGGACTGAATAATGCACCATTTTATTTTGTTGACTTAATGAATAGGATATTTAGGGACTATTCGGACAAGTTTTTGTTAATTTTCATAGATGACATTTTGATTTATTCAAAAACAATAGAGGAACACAAAAGTCATTTGCATTTAGTCTTGGGCAGATTAAGGCAAAATAATTTAAAGGAATTTTTTTCTAAATGTGCCTATTGCAGAAACGAGGTAAACTTTCATGGACATGTAATGTCTGAACAAGGGATTTCAGTAAATCCAAGTAAAGTAATAGCTATACAGACATGGCAAAGACCTAAAACAGTGAGTGAAGTTAGATCATTCATGGGAATGGCTGGATATTATAGAAGATTTATTAAAGATTTTTCCAAAATCTCAACACCACTGACTAGCCTCAGTAGGAAGAATCAAGCCTATGTTTAGACTGAAAAATGTGAAAAAGCTTTTGAAGAATTAAAGGAAGCATTATTAAATGCACCTGTTCTGAGAGTGCCAGAAGGAAACCATGATCTAAAAATTTACACATATGCATGTGGATATGGTTTAGGTGCATTGTTGATGCAAGAAGGTCAAGTGGTAGCATATGCATCAAGACAATTAAAACCACATGAAACCAGATATGCAACACATAACTTGGAATTAGCCGCAGTTGTGTATGCCTTAAAGCTATGGAGACACTACTTGTTAGGAGCCAAATTTGAGCTCTACAGAGACCATAAATCTTTGAAATATTTGTTTCCACAAAAGGATTTAAATATGAGGCAACATAGGTGGGTGGAGTTTTTAGCTGCATATGATTTTGATATACTCTATAGACTAGGGAAGGTAAATAAGGTAGCTGATGCTTTGAGTAGGCAACATCCTAAAATGAGTTTAATGATGATAGAAGAATTTAAGAATTCAATGTTACTCACTGATTTGGAAAAAAAGAGAGTAATGATATGCATATGGAGGTGCATGATGCACAAGAAAATATAGGAAAATTAAGCATGATCACCTTGAATTCTGATTTAATTTTAAAGGTAGGAAACATGTAAAATTAAGATCCCATTATTTTAGAAAAGGTAGCCCTTTTGGAAGCAGGAGAAGAAGTGAAAAACCTGCACATTGATGAGAAGGGGTATGTGAGAAATAAAAATAGAGTTTGGGTACCTGGAAATTCAGAGTTAAAGGAGGAGATATTAAATGAATACCATTGGAGCAAATACTATATACACCCAGGAAACACCAAAATGTATCATAATCTTAAGAGGGATTATTGGCGGAAAGGAATGAAAAGTGATGTAGCAAAATTTGTAACAAAATGTGTGATTTTCCAATAGACAAAGGCAGAGACACAAAGACACTCAGGTTTATTTCAACCTTTAGGTATACCTCAGTGGAAATGGGAGGGTATCTCCATGGATTTTGTAGATGATCTACAAGGTCAAAATGAGGGAATACTAGTATATGGGTAGTAGTTGATAAACTAAATTAAGTGGCACATTTCATTCAAGTGAAGGCAGTTAGAAATGCACCAAAATTGGCTCAAATATTTATAAAGGAGATAATAAAATTGCATGGCATACCCCAGAATGTTGTGAGTGATAGAGACACTATCTTCACATCTAAATTTTGGAGAAGTTTTAGGAGGCTATAGGGAGTGAGCTTTGCAAGAGCACAACTGACCATCCACAATCAGATGGGAAAACTGAAGTGGTTAACAAAGTGCTAAAGGATCTATTAAAAGCCTGTATTTTAGACTTCGGGAGTAACTGGAAGAACACCTCCATTTAGCTGAATTTACGTACAATAACAGTTAACAAAGCACTACAGGAATGACACCATTTGAAGCTTTATATGGTAGGTCATATTCATTTCCAGTATGTTGGGTTGAAACTGCGGAAAGAGCAATTTTAGTAACTGAATATATAAAGGAAACAACTAAAAAAGTTGCATTGATAATGATGAAAATGGCAGTTGCACAAGACAGACAAAGGAAATATGCAGATAAGAAGAGAAGAAAAGTTAAATACCAGGTCGGGGACTTTGTTTTCGTCAAGATTTCACCAATTAAAAAGGTGTTAAGATTCGGGAAACAAGGCAAACTGATACCTAGGTATGTTGGACCATACAAAATTCTGGAAAGGATTGGTTCCTTGGCTTATAAATTGGAATTACCTGAAGATATGCAAGGGATACACAATGTTTTTCATGTAACACAATTAAGGAGATGGGTTCATGATAAAAATGACATTTTGGAAACCCCATCCAAGATTCAAGTAAAGAAAGATTTGGCTTATGAAAAAGAACCAGTTGGAATCTTGGCTAAAGAGGTAAAGAGATTGAGAAATAAAACCTTGAAGCTTGTGAAAGTGCCGCAAAGTATTGATCCAAATGATTGCACATGAAAATTAGAGGAAAAGGTTAGGATGAATTATCCTAAGCTGTTTGCAAATTAAAGGTGTCTTTATTTCTGAAATTATTCCATAAGTATACGTCTTATATTTGTTTGGCCAGTATAAATAATTGCATGAATGTGTTTAATCAGAGTTTATAATCTCTAAGTTAAGTTGAAAAATCTATTCAACTATGAAGAAAATTGTGAGGACACAATTCCTAAAAGGTGGGGTATTTGTAATGACCCAAAACTTTTAGCAAAATTATTTTAACACGGTTTAAAATGTTTGTTGAATTTTAACAAGGAGTTAGTGGTGTTTTGGACTGTGTGCATGTATGAGTGTGTACACATGTGTACAACAGGGGATATGCACAAGGCAACACCATAATTCCAGGATATATATATACCATGATTCATGTATGTGAGTATACATGTGTTTCCAGTGACCACTAAATTAAATCATATGGACTGATTTAGTGTATAACATAAGGAAGTTTGAGATAAAACATATACATGTATATGGAAAAGACAACTACACCAGGATTAATATAGTGCATAGTCGGATTTAGAAAAGGAGGGATCACCATTTTGTCATTTTGGAGGGAAAATGATTTTAATTACATTTTCTTTATTTCTGGAAAATAGTGCAATTTTATATCCGAGCATTTTATATGACAATAAGACAGATCATATGAATAATACTCACACAAATAACATGACTTGTTAAGGGAAAAAACTGACTTTGTAACCTTTGAAACCCTAGAAATTGATACTATAAATAAGGGCATCCTGGAAAAAAATTAAACTGCCTAGTATAAACAAGTAAAAATATACAAAACCTATTTTGAAAAGAAGAAGAGAAGCTTGGGGATAAAGCAAGAGTTTTCTGATTTTTCTTTAGCATTAGAAGAAGGTGTTTTGCTGAGTATTCTCACTTAAAACATATGGCATTAAGTCCTGATTTTAAAAGAGGCAGCCAATATTTTCATATGTTCATTTTACTTGAATTTGATCTTCTAATTATTTCGTCTACATATATGTGAATGGAAATTTATTTAACTGGAAATTTATTTATGATTTTATTTAAAATCATTGTTGAATTTAGCATTATGGATTTAAAGTCATCATTTAAATCTGTTTGGTTTTATGATCCTTTGAACACCTCTTTTCGGATACCTTTGAGATCTTTATAAATCTGGATATATGAATGATATGGGTCTATGGCAATCTTTCATGAAACATACATATGGGCTGCAATATACTTGTGTATAGGTGCTGGGGCTCTATAAATGACTGATTTAGGGAGCAATATATTTTCTATGTGCTGATCTCTAATCAAGAATGCAAACATTATGTCTCAGTTAATATCAGATCTATATCCAGACAAGCATATTCATATGTATAAGTGGTTTTGTCAGACAGAGATCTTACCCTATAAAAATACCAAGATGAATTAATTTTCTGGAATGTACATACATATTGGATGGCTTATATTCATGTTTGAATGGTTGTCTTGATTATTTGGGTGATTTCTACGAAATCTATGGCATTATGCAGTAAGTCTAACTATGCTAGTTTGCCTTATTTTAGGTAAGTAGTCACTGGAAAAAAATATGAGAACATTTAGTAAATTAACTAAGGTATTTTTGGTCAAGATGCTGCGGAATGGCTTACACTTGAGTTTGTGAGTTTGGCACATAGCCTAATTTTGGTCCTGAGATCTTTGTGTAGTAGTGTGAATTAGATTACTACAATGTGCCCCAGTGATTCCTTATTACAGATGAGACCAAGGAATTTAAATAAATTGATATATGCTAGGAAATAAATACAAGGAACCTGAGTTTTCCTAGAGGATTTCCTAGGGTAGTTATGAACGCAAATCATGATATTGTCAGGATGGATTTACCTGTTGTGCATATATGTATGATTGATTGGTATGCTTTAACTTGAGCACTGATGTTAATTATTGAATAAATCGATGGAAGTGCATTTGCACAAGAATATATATCTATCATAAAAAGAAATATATCTTTTGAAATAGAGCTTCTTCATAGATTAAATCCCAGTTTTAATTCATCATGTTTTAATTGAGATGTTCATGCCAGATACATTAGTCTGAACTTGTTTGCTCATGGAAAATGGGGTGTCTCGTTATTTGGTGAGGAAGCCTCTAATGCTTTTTCAGGTAATGATGGAGCTAAGTAAGATCTGGGTTAAGAGTTTGGCTGATTTTCATCGATATTAGCATGCTTAAGTAGAAATAAAATCTTTGAATTGTTGTATCTACATGAATCCTTGGGGAAAGTTATTGTGAATCAGTTTTATAAATATTAAGCTAAGTCCTAAAAATTATGCTTAGATGATAGAAAATTAAGCCCAATATGTTATGTTGATGACTGAATTGATGCAATATTTTACATGATTATTTTACAAGATGAAATGGGGAAAACAAATGTTTTGAATTATGGATATTACTAATATTTCTTGTATTAGTCAATTTGGAGTCGTTTTTGAAAGGTATTGTGTACATGTACAAGTTTATATGATGGTTTATTGATGCATTCATCCAGTTAATTCAAATACAAGTGTGATGCACATAGGCACACTTGGTTCAGTTCAGACCAGAGATGCATTAACTGGGGGTTCAATGTTGTCCCATGCACCAAGGCTCAGAATAGTAAACATGCACATTTTACACACATTGTTTTATAAGTATCATTTATGCTTACATAAGGTTATCAGTCTTAATAATCCCTATTTTTAAAAGTATCGTCTATATATGCTGGAGAATATCGGTTTTGATAATACCATGGGAAGGTATCACTTCTGGGAGTTTAAGAGTATCATTTTAGTAACATTATTTTAAAAGAATCATTTCTATATGCACTAAAGTATCAGTTTTGAAAAGTATTATTTCTGTAGGCGCATAAGCATCATTTTTGTGGTCACCAAAGTATCGTTTCTTTTTAGATTTGTGTCTAGCAATGATTCACACTAGAATCAATGGATTTCTTGTTTTCTCTCCACTATGATATAAGTAAGAGGGATACCCATATATATATATATTCTATATGAACTAATATTTTTATATTGATAGATTTTAGATCCTGGATTTAATTTTAGGGAAGAATGGCTCTGGATTATAACTTGGAAAATTAAAGAACCATTTGTATTTAAAAAAAAGCATACCAGAATTCAAGTTATAAGTGGGGTCATTCTACATTCATGCACAGGCTTAGGGAACTATATTTGAGCAAAGAGTATCGGAGAAGTTCAATCACTTTACATCAAGATGGACTAAGAAGGTTGCACTTCAATTTCATAACAAAAACAAAAGAAAGCTCGAAGATGAAGAGGAACCAATAAAATTAAGTAACAAATGGGTTAAGCTTCAACATTGAAAAGGATTCTTTGAATCCAGGGTGCCGGAAGAACGCAAACTTACTACATCAATTGAGAATATCTATTTCCTAACCAAACATAAGCTTAATTTTTGGCCATCACAAAGGAAAAAAAACCAAGAACGAAGTAAAATTAGGAGGACCTTATTGCTACTATCTTATGATGAATGGGCATGAAACCAATCGTTGTCGAGTCCTTGAAGGAATGGTTATCAAGTTTTTCAATTAAGGCCACTTCATAGATACATAAAGAAGAATTAGTCAACTACAATAATGGATCCTTTTGGAGTAAGAATGTCTGCATTTTTGGGGGTACGATCTCACTAAAAATTTGGAACCACCCAAATTGGGTGAATCTACCTACGATGGTATAAAATCCTTGTTACTGCCAAGATGGCTAGGGCAAAGCACCCCTTGGAGGGGAGTGGTGCGTAAAACTTTCTCCGCGCCTGAATCAGAAATGGCTAGGTTAAAGCATCAAACTTGTAAGCCTCCGTCCACTTAACAGAGCAACTAAAACCCTTACTTCCGTATATGATGGCTTGGGTAAGGCACCCCTTAGAGGGAGGGAGTGTAAGCCTTTATCAGCGTCTAAATAAAACAGGACCATGTTAAAGCATCGAAAACCCTTATCTGCGTCTACAATGGATAGGTTAATGCATCTCTTGGAGGGGGTGGAGTGTAAGCCTCTATCATCGCCTACAATGGCCAGGGTAGAGCATCAAAACCGTAAGCCTTTAGCCACGGCAACGATGGCCAGGTTAAAGCATCTAAGCCCTTATTACCACCTACGATGGCCAGGGTAAGGCGCCTTCTAGAGGGAGGTCGGGTAA
Organism: Allium sativum; assembly: GCA_030737875.1. Taxonomy (NCBI): domain Eukaryota; kingdom Viridiplantae; phylum Streptophyta; class Magnoliopsida; order Asparagales; family Amaryllidaceae; genus Allium; species Allium sativum. Next base: position 559,905,297 of record CM060921.1, read on the forward strand.
GTCCTTGGGCCCTGCTTGAGAATAAGCTAGCCAAGTGTGTCGTACGCACAAGCCCAGAGAGTGGCTAACAAAGCATGTACATCCTCTGCTTTGACAATCACAAGCCTATAGAGTGGCTAACAAAGAACATACATCCTCTTCTTTGCAATTCAAACCCGAAGGGGGTAACAAAACTATAAATTTCCAGATGCCGATGTATGGTCTTCTATCAAATACCTGAATCTAGGTTATGGTTCTGCACTTCTATTATAAATTGCTAGATGTGGATGTCTGGTCTTCTATCAAATACCTGAGTCTTGGTTATGGTTCGAGACTTCTATCAATACCAGACATGAATACATGGTCTTCTGTTAAACACCTAAAGGTTATGGTTCGGGACTTCTATACATTACCAAATGTAGATTTCTGATCTTCTCTCATTAATACCTGAATCTGGGTTTCGAAGCTTCTAATTGACATTGCTAGATATAGATTTCTAGTTTTTTATTATGAAAGTCTTGAATATGGGTTTCGGCGATTCCATTTATGCTTCCAGAAAAGAGGTTTTGGACTTCCAACTTAGTACCCCAAATTAGGTCGCAAGGCTCTAATTCTTACTTCAGGAAAAGGATTTGCAACACAATACTTAGGTTAAAATCACGAGCCTACTATCCAAAAACCTTCAAACGAAGATTGTAATATTCCACATCACACAAGGAGATTTCTTAGATTAGCTACAAACAAATTGCTAATAGCTATGAGAAGTGCAAACAAAGACCACACATCAGGTGAAACTCACTCAATTTACAAGTTTATTACAAGGTTATTTCAGTAATTGGCATAGTACAAAGAGTTAAATATCAATATCACAAATACATCAAGAACCATGCGCCCCCTCATCATCGGGTAAAGGAGGGTAAATGGCGTGACGGATCGCAATACATAATAGCTTGTTAAGCTTTCGTATCTTTTTACAATTCTCATCAGGGTTGTCTGAGGGTTTAATCTAAAGTTTTAGAGCCCTATTGAAATCTCAGCACATGGCTCTTAGAGTCTTATTGTCCTTCTCTAAATTAAAAAAATTCTTTCGTAAATCATGTCTCTCCTTCTACAAATGTCCAATTTGAGAGACATAGTAATTAATGCGTCGAAATATGTCCTTATTAAGCTTAGTATCATGTAACTCTTCATTTCAGCTATCAACCTTTTGCACCACTCGGAAACATCTGATTCATTATCCCATGAGGGGGATTTTTCAAGTGAAAATATTTCTTAGAGGTTGAGGCTTTGGGCCCGGTCATGACCTTGGAAAGTTGGGGCACAGTTATGACAGGGATATTACTGAAAGAAAATTCCCAAGGTTTACAGCTTGCATTTACGTTGTCTAATTCAATTTCCAAATTAGTTATCCTCTGGTGTAATCCACTCACACCTCTTTAAAATTAACAGATGGCTTGGTCTTTATATATTTCTTAAATACAAGAATAATTATATCTTTTTCCTCTAATTTGCTTTTTTAAGCAGCCATCCATTCATTCAAATGCTTGATGGACAAGTTCTAGATCAATATCTTTCTTTCTAGAGTTGCTGTTGGCACCTCTCTTAGAATGTTTCTTCGCTCTGCAATCTCTAAAGACTCATCTCTAGTTGAAGAGGTTTCAAGTTGATCTCCCTATATATGAAATAAGTAGTATTATGCATAAAATCTTACTTTTTTAAGGATCACATTGATAACATTATGTATTCAAAGAAAGGTTTAATACATGAACTTGAACCAAACAAGTTTTGAACTGCTTTGGAAGTACACATACTCGAAATTGCAAAAATAAAAGCTTACTTATCAATAGATCTATTTTTTATATTACATATCAATTCAGCTTGTTCGATCCTAAGTCTTTTAAAGTTATTTCTCGCCATCGCCCAGAAAGTCAAAAGGAAGTTGAGGGTATTTCATGTAAATATGCCTAAGCTCTCCTAGGAGATGATTTCTTCCAAATTTATATGATGATTTCGTTGAAAATTCCCTTTTCAATCTTGATATTGAATGACAAGCATTCTATGAAAACACATCCTTGTGAAAAGTAGAGTTCTGTCGCAATATAATATCAAATCAGCAATCATAGATAATAAAAGTTAACATCGAAACACACATTCATACCATTAAGTTTTACATATATTCTTCCTATTCAGACAAAATTGACCTTTTAAACAATTCAGCGAGAAATATATTTTTGTTGTATTTAAGCTTCACTAGGGGTAAGTCCCTCGGAATCGAAAGAACTTGTGGTAGGTTCCAACAAGCCCCAAGGTGGAGGTCAGTCCCAAATTCATCCAACAAACGTTTATGAAGACATCAAAGTAAACCACCACTATGCTCTCCTAAGAAAGAAAAATCCGTTGTCGAAAATTGATTATAAACTTTATACAGAAATTTTATCAAAATGCCCCTATCTTTAATCATCATCCAAAATAAAGTCATCACCTCCTTATTTTCTTCAAGAATTGCTCCCTTCGAATTTGAGCTGCTCTAAGTCTTAGCGTAGCTTCATGTTCTTTATAAAACATAAGTTTAGAAGCACTTTTGTCAAGATCATGATATTTTTATGATAAGGCATTATAATCGTTCAATAACCTTTTATGCTTTAAATAAGAAAAAGTAATTTCCTTTTGCTTTCTATCTAACTCTGCCTTATAGTGTGAGACAAGACTTTACTTGTCTTTATAACATTACAGGAAACTAATTACCATAAACTCAAGAAGGAAGAAAGCACTTCAAAAGTGAAAGCCATACCTGAGAAGTTGGAATATCCGGCTGAACAAATTGTACTTTTCCTTTTGGCTAAGAGGAGCCCTCCTCCTTGATTATGGTCCCTTTCGAATTTTGAACAGTAGGAGTACTCGAAAGATCAAAGTTTTTTTCCCTCAGAGCAATGTGAGCCACCTGCAGTACGAGGCGGGTCAACACCATCCCTATCAGAACCGTCACGGCGACTTCTGTCACCAAGATTGTAACAGTCCACATTTTATGCATCGGAAGATCATAAAATATTTTTATTTTATTCTATGAGGGTTGGACCATTCTCATCTTTTAATATGTTGCTTATGGGGATATGAGACATTATCCATAATTTTTACCGATTTTGTTTGTGACCATTATATCCCCATCAGCCTTGTACAGGGCATAACTTCTGACTCAGGTCGAATCAGAGGGTGAGACCAGTGTCATTGGAAAGGAATTGATGTTTGCCTTTTCGTAGAGTGGTTACGTTAAGGATTTGGCTCAGCGGTTTGGGAGAAATCGTGGTTTTAAGGTTTTTCAGTTAGCTGACCAGGTTTTGGGAACCACAATGGGCTGATTTGAGAAGGCCAATTGGTGGGCTATTGGAAGGGTATAAATAGGGGTAAGGGATATGGGAAATGGTTTTAGCTCTCCATTCTCTCATTTGGTGCCTTAAGCCCCTCCTTCCTCAAAGACCTTTCCACTATTAAAAATCATAATCCAGGGAGGGAAATCATATATCTACACCATTCGAGGCTAAATCTACATTAATCAAAGCAAGAGTTCATTGGATCAAGGGAATTGGTTTGAGGTGCTTGCTATCAGGATTCTTATTTCTTCAGTTTTAGCTTGTTTGGGAGAATCGGTGAGTGATTTACATCTTTCACATGGATTCAATGAAGTATATGAATGTTTGATCATGTTTCCATAAAATTCAACTGTTTTACCATAGATTTATACCATGTTAAGTCCATTTTCATATGAATCACCCAATGATCTAAGTTAGAATGTTTAAACCGGTAATTCTTATGCCATTTTACATGTTTATGCATGTTAGATTTGCAATTTAGGTCATGTGTTCATTTATTATGGTTTTTGGTGAAATTTGCTTAATTTGATCATAATTGTCATTTTCATGATGTTAGTAGTTTCATAACATACTTATGACTGTATTAGATGTATTGGATGAGTGGATTTCATAGATGTAGTTGTTTGACAAAGATTTTGTTGAAATTGGAGTTGAATTGGGGTTGTACAGTGGACCGATCGATCTAAAACCTTATCTTGGGGAACAAGCCAGGGGTGGTTCTTCAGAGGACCGATCGGTGGTGCTTCAAAGGATCGACCGGTGGAGTTTTAAAAGGGTCGATCAGTGGATGTTTCGGGTGTACCAATCGATGGGTGATTTGGGTGGACTGATCGGTGGGTGCTCCTGGCCGATCGGTGGGAGTGTTTTACGGAGACAAGTGGGAGTGCTTCACGCAGATTGGTGGGTGCTTTAGGCCGATCGTTGGGTGTGTTTCACGGAGGATAGTGGGTGCTCCAGTGGGGACCGATCGGTAGGTGCTACAGATTATTTCTGAAATTTTTAATTTTCGGGTACGACTTATATTTGAGCAAAAAGGTTTGAAAAAATATATTTTTCGGGGGCAACCCCCCAAACTCTAGCCACAGCACAGTGGTGTAACTAGCTCGGTGATGGTGTGACTTCAAAGTAAATTCATGTTGGAAGTTTCGAAGTGTTGAATAGTGTTCGCTGATCGGTGTAGAGCAGTGAATGACGTGACAACTCAGAGGTCGTGAGTTGGTGGGTAATGGTTGCTCGAGAAGGTTTCTTAAGCTAGGAAGAGTCATCAGGTTGAATGACTAGAGACGCGAAGGCCGATATATTATCGTTGTCAAAAGTTCTAGCAGGCTCAAAGCAGGGGTATGATAGGGGCACTTAAAAGACCGGTTCTAGGTCGAGTACCCCGGGTCTTGTAGAAAGGCCTAGTTTTCAAGGTTGGACATATGGAGCTTTAGCTAGAACTGGGGTTACCATTAGCCCTTGACATATGGCGAGGTTGGCCAACATACGATTAACGATGGTTTCAACTAATGATTGAAGGTGATGGCCAGAGTCAGTCATGGATGTTCTGTTTTGTACCGTCTCATGTAGGTTGTCCAACGTCGAAGGAGATATTCCTTGAGTGCTTGTCTAATATTCGTTGAATTCGATTAGGATGGTTTACATGAGGTATATATAATCTGGATGTCATGAGTGCTTTACCATGATTAAATGGGTGTTTCTGGTTTCCATGGATGAATAGTTGACTTGTTCATTGTAAACGCTATCACTGTTCGATGTGGAGAAGACAGGGTTGAATTCTTCTCTGGTGTTGTGGGTAGATTAGTATGTTTAACTATCCATTTTAATATACTTTATTGTTGAAGTTTGTTAGCTATTTTATCACTCACTAAGACGTTGTCTAACTCAAGGTTTTATGTCTCCTCTTATTACTTTGGGTTATTCATCCGGTTGTGGATGCGCAGACTAAGTAGCAGGTTACAGATGAGTAGCGAGGATGGTGTTGTTGTGCGGAGGCGAGCAGGAGGCTGGCGTACCAGTTTTATTATTATCTAGTATTTCTGATTCCACTGTTTGTGTTGCTCTATGAGTGTTATAGTGAGGCCTTATGTACATACTTGATATTTCCAATGATGTTGGGATAATCTTTCAAGATGTTGTGAAAGTTTGAAAAGTTTGCTATATGATGCTTCACTACTATTACCTATTGTATATGTTTTATTATATTTTATCCTTGCGCTGTGAATTCTATGACTAGTTCCGATGTTGCTTACCTACTCTGGTGATCGTACATAGCTGTCTGGCACACTTTTCAGCGCATTATTCCTCTTGTTTAATACAAGGGTTATGGGCGGTCATCACATTTGGTATCAGAGCTCTGGTTAACGATTTTAGCCAAATATCGAGGACATAATTACGTATGAGAGACGTACTTGTAAATTTCAGTTGGATGCTCAATATATATATATATATATATATATATATATATATATATATATATATTAGCATATACATTAATAGCGGTTGTATTCTTTAGTAGTTTTTTTTGGAAGTGGCTAATTATTCTAAATTGCAGATTTAGAATGAGTAGACGAGAGTCAAGACATGCTGTTAGGGGAGTTAATACTGGAGCGGGAAATGGTGGCGAACCAGACTACCCAGCCATAATCAAGGCTATGGCTGCAGCAATTATGAACAGGGTTCCCGCTCTAGTAGCAACTGCGGTTGATGTTGGAGTTCCAGTGCCTAGAGCAGTAGAATTTGCAAAGCTATGCAAAGACTTTTCTTCATTGGGAGAAAACAATTCAAGGGAACTGAACTAGTTAAAGAAGTCTACATGTGGATAGATACATGTGTTATGATCTCCAAGGACTTGGGTATTGATGATGCAATGAAGAGAAAGCTTGCATCAAGGCAGTTGGAGGGAAGAGCAATGGACCGATGGAACTTTGTCACACTTGAGACTCCGATGGAAGAGATCTCATGGGAACAATTTCAAGCCAAATTTGAAGCAAAGATTATCTGCACCATGCAAAAGTCTATTCTGTTTACAAGATTCGTGGAGCTTAAGCAGAATGGTCGACCAGTTCTTAAATATATTTCTGACTTCGAGGCCTTGTCGAAGTATGCTCGTTCTTATGTAGATACTCCTTATCAAAAGAACGAGAAGTTTTTCTTGGGGTTGGATGAATATCTTGGGAATCAGCTTGTGGATCAGCTCGATGATAGCTTTGAGAACATCATCGAGAAGGCTTTGAAGCATGAAAGTCTTTTTCCTAAGAAGATGTCTGCTTTTGCACATAAGGAAGAAAAGAAGCCACATCAGGGTGGTAATAGTAAAAAGAGGAAGCAACAACGATAGAAAGGGAAGAATGGACAAAAGAATCCTAAGAGTGACATGGTTTGCTTTAACTGCCAACAGAAAGGCCATTTTGCTAGTGAGTGCAAGTTCCCAAAACTGAGAAGAAGTTCTTCAAGTGTGGGAAGCCTAGGCATGAGGAGAAAGATTGTCCAGAATCAGCTAAGGGCAAGTAGGTTGTGAAGGCATTTGCTTTGGAAGCCATGCCAACTTCTTCAAGAGCTCATACTACTAAGGAGAAGGGAAAGCTTTTCGTGGTGCAAGGTACTCTTTCTGTGAATAATGTTTTAGTTTGAGTTTTGTTTGATACTGGAGCATCGCATTCATTCATTTGCAATGAACTTGTTTGTCGCTTGGGTTTGGAACCCGAGATTTGTGATAGACCATTGATTGTGACAAGTCCAGTTGGGGGTTCGTCCAATTAGTGCATGTTGTGCTGTGGTCAAGTGTTGTTGAGTCATGGTTTCTCTTTTGTGTGTGATTGCTTTGTTCTTAACTTCGCTTGGTTTGGGATCATCTTAGGCAAGGATTGGCTCAAGAGATATGCAGCAAGGGTGAATTGCGACAAGCTAGAGGTGAGGGCAGGGGATGTGGAAGGGTAAAAGGTGTTGATTAGATGTATGTGCGAGGACGGGGTCTTTGTGAGCTATCTATATTCGCCGCTTGGGATTCCACAAGAAGACCTATCATCAGTGTTGATCGCTAATGAGTATGTAGATATCTTTGACAAGGTCAAAGGGTTGCCGCCGCATTATGAAATCGAGTTTAGGATCGATTTGGTCGAGGGTGCTAGACCTATCGTTATGCCTCTTAGGAGGATGGTGCCTAAGGAACAGTGAGAGTTGGAGGTTCAAATTCGTGACCTTCTGGGGAAGGGATTTATTCAGAGAAGTTTTTCCTAATGGGTTGCACCGGTTTTGTTTGCAACCAAGGCAGATGGCTCATTAAGGTTGTTTGTAGACTATCGTGAGTTGAACAAGGTGACTATGAAGAACAAGTATCCGTTTCCAAGGATTGATGACTTTTTCGATCAGCCTTCTGAAGCCAAAGTGTTTTCTTAGATGGATTTGGCAATGGGATTTCACCAGTTGAGGTGGCAAAGGATAGTGTGCTGAAGACTGCTTTTAGGACACCATCCGGGTTTTTCGACTGGTTGGTGATACCATTCGGGTTGACTAACGCACCAGCGTATTTCGTGGATCTTATGAATAGGGTATTCAGAGATCAGTTGAACAAGTTCGTGAGTGTGTTCATGGATGATATTCTAGTTTATTCTCGAGAATAAGGAAGAACATAAGACACACTTGAGAGTTGTGTTAGAGATCTTGTGAAAGCATCAGCTGAGAGATAAGTTTTCGAAGTGTCATTTCTGGAAGAATGAAGTGAGGTTTTTAGGTCATGTTGTTTTTGGAAGTGGGATAGCAGTTGACCCGCTAAAGTAGCAGTAATTTAGGACTAGGATAGACCTAAGAATGCGACAGATGTGCGAAGTTTCCTTGGGTTGGCTAGTTATTACCGACGATTTATCAAGGATTTCTCCAAGGCAGCTGCACCGTTAATGGGATTGACGGAAAATAACCAAGAGTTCACATGGGATGCAAAGTGTGAGAAAGCGTTTGGGATTTTGAAAGAGAAATTGACGAGTGCACCTATGTTAACCATTTCAAGTGGGAATGAAGAGAAGGTGGTATACACCAATGCATGTGGTACTGGGCTGGGAGCAGTGCTAATGCAAAAGGACAAGGTTGTGGCCTACGCGAGTCGAGACCTGAAGGCGCATGAGAGGAACTACCCAACTCATGATTTGGAGTTGGCGGCGATTGTGTTTGCTCTGAAGATGTGGAGACATTACCTATTGGGAGTTCAATTCGAGTTGTTTACGGATCAAGAGTCATTGAAGTATCTTTTCTCCCAAAAGGATTTGAATCTTTGGCAACAACGTGGTTATAGTTTTTTTTCGTCGTATGATTTTGGTATAGCCTATACTCCTGGCAAAGGCAACGCAATTGCATATGCGTTTAGTCGAAGACAGGCGAGTTGGGGAGCGATGTTTTCAGAATGGAAGAGCCTCGAGTATTTGGCAAGGTTTGATTTCAGGCCAAGATGCGAATTGGAACCAGAAATGGTGGCAAGCTTATCAATAAGACCTACTCTCATCGAAAGGATTGGTGTGATCCAAATGCGAGATGCAAAGCTTGTCGAGTTTATCCAGAAGGTGGAACCGAAAAATAAAGAGTTCGAAGTCGATCGAGAAGGTTGGCTTCGAAAGCAAGGGCAACTGGTTGTTCCTGATTTTGATGGATTGAGTGATGAGGTCCTAAGATAATGTCATCACTCGAAGTGAATGATTCATCCCGGTGGTAATAAGATGTATCAGGACATGAAGCGAATCTATTCCTGGGAGGGGATGAAGCGAGATATTGGAAAATTCATTTCCAAGTGCATGTACTATTAGTTGGTGAAAGATGAACAAAAGAAGCCGAGTGGTTTTCCTCAGCCATTGGAAGTTCCTACATGGAAGTGGGAGAGCAGATATCGGTGGACTACCTACAACCAGGGCAGGAAACGAAGAGATTTGGGTCATTGTGGATCGCTTGACCAAAAGTGCACGGTTCATTCCTGTCAAGTCGACTAGGAAGGCGTCAAAATTGGCTGAACTTTATGTGAAATGGATAGTTTGATTCCATGGTGTCCCAAAGAGTATAGTGAGTGACCGAGATCCATTGTTTACGAGTGGATTTTGGAAAAGTTTGCAAGAAGCTTTGGAAACCGAGTTGTGCTTGAGTATGGCTTATCATCCCCAAACGGATGGTCAAACCGAGAGCGTTAACCAAGTTTTGGAAGATCTCCCAATCGCTTGTGTGTTAGACTACAGAGGATGATGGAAAGACCATCTGCATCTAGTTGAGTTTGCATATAATAATAGCTACCAGTCTAGCATTGGGATGGCACCATACGAGGCGTTTTATGGGAGACCTTGTAATTCTCCAGCATGTTAGTTAGAAACTGGAGATAAGTTGGTACTTGGGCCAAAGATGATTAGAGAGGACTCAGATTGTATCGAGGTCGTTCGGCAACGAATGAAGGCAGTCTAACATCGCCAGAAGAGCTATGCTGATAAGCATCGAAAAGATTTGGAATTCGACGTTGGTGACGTGGTTTTATTCAAGATTTCGCTGTTAAAGCATGTGGTTCGATTTGGAAGTAAAGGAAAGTTGGCTCCTAGGTTTATTGGACCATTTCCAATAGTCGAGCGAATTGGCAAGCTCGCATATAGATTAGAGTTACCGAAGAAGATGTCAAGTATGCATAATGTTTTCCATATTTCGTTTCTATGGAAGTTTGTGCATGACTCGAACGTAATGGTATCTCCAGAGCAGTATGAAGACTTAGAAGTAGAAACTATAGTTGTGAAACATCATAAGCCACTTTATGTTGTGGTAAATGACGCGAAACAGCTTAGGAGGAAGACGGCTAAGCTGGTAAAGGTACAATGCAGTGAATATGGAGATGATTGTACGTGGGAGACGGAAGAGAGTGTGAGGGTGACTCATTTAGAATTCTTCATCTGTAGGACCCTATGATATTGTATCATTGTATCTTGTTGTTGTTTGATAGAACTTCGCGTGCTAGGATAAGGTTACGGATGCACGGCTTGTGGTTGCTAGTTTGCGTGATAGAATTGACTTCTCAGGGATGATAGGCATGCAGAATTGTTGTGGTTGCTTGTGGTTTCTTGGAATTTCGGGGGCGAAATTCCTAAGGGGTAAGAATGTAACAGCCCGCATTTTACGCATCGGAAGATCGTAAAATATTTTTATTTTATTCTATGAGGGTTGGACCATTCTCATCTTTTAATATGTTGCTTTTGGGGATGTGAGACATTATCCATAATTTTTACCGATTTTGTTTGTTACCATTTTGTCCCTATCAGTCTTGTACAGGGCATAACTTCTGACTTAGGTCGAATTAGAGGGTGAGACCTGTGTCATTGGAAAGGAATTGATGTTTGCCTTTTCGTAAAGTGGTTACATTAAGGATTTGGCTCAGCGATTTGGGAGAAATCATTGATTCTAAGGTTTTTCAGTTGGCTGACTAGGTTTTGGGAACCACAATGGGCTGATTTGGGAAGGCCCATTGGTGGGCTATTGAAAGGGTATAAATAGGGGGTAAGGGATATGGGAAATGGTTTTAGTTTTCCATTCTCTCATTTGGTGCCTTGAGCTCCTCCTTCCTCTTACACCTTTCCACCATTAAAAATCCTAATCCAAGGAGGGAAATCATAGATCTACACCATTGGAGGCTAGATCTACATTAATCAAAGCAAGAGTTCATCAGATCAAGGGAATTGGTGTGAGGTGCTTGCTGTCCGGATTCTTATTTCTTTAATTTTAGCTTGTTTTGGAGAATCGGTGAGTGATTTACATCTCTCACATGGGTTAAATGAAGTATATGAATGTTTGATCATGTTTTCCATCAAATTCAAGTCCATTTTCATATGAATCACCCTATGATCTAAGTTAGCATGTTTAAACTGGTAATTCTTATGCCATTTTACATGTTTATGCAAGTTATATTCGTCAATTTAGGTCATATGTTCATTTATTATGGTTTTTAGCGAAATTTGCATAATTTGATGATAGTTATCATTTTCATGATGTTAGTAGCTTCATAACGTACTTATGATTGTATTAGATGTATTGGATGAGTAGATTTCGTCAATATATTTGATTGGCGAAGTTTTAGTTTAAATTGGAGTTGGGGCTGTACAGTGGACCGATCGGTCTAAAACCTTGTATTGGGGAACAAGCCAGGGGTGGTGCTTCAAAGGACCGATCGGTGGTGCTTCAGAGGATCAGCCAATGGAGTTTTAGAAGGGCCGATCAGTGGGTGTTTCAGGTGTACCGATCGGTGGGTGATTCGGGTGGACCGATCGGTGGGTTCTCCGGGCAGATTGGTGAGTATGTTTCACGGAGACCAGTAGGAGTGCTTCACACATATCAGTGGGTTCTTCAGGCCGATCAGTGGGTGTGTTTCATGGAGGATAGTGGGTGCTCCAGGGGTACCGATTGATAGGTGCTCCAGGATTATTTCTGAAAAATTTAATTTTCGGGTACGACTCATATTTGAACAAAAAGGTCTGGAAAAAAAAATATTTTTTGGGGGCAACCCCCCGAACCCTAGCCGCAGCACAGTGGTGTAACTGGCTCAGTGATGGTGTGACTTCAAAGTAAATTCAAGTAGGAAGGTTCGAAGTGTTGAAAAGTGTTGGTTGATCGGTATAGAGCAGCAAGTGACGTGACAACTCAGAGGTTGAGAGTTGGTGGATAATGGTTGCTCGAAAAGGTTGCTTGAGCTATGAAGAGTCATCAAGTTGGATGACTAGAGATGCGAAGGCCGAGAGATTATCGTTGTCGTAAGTTCTAGAAGGCTCAAAGCAGGGTACGATAGGAGCACCTAAAAGACCGGTTGTAGGTCAATTACCCTGGGTCTTGTAGAAAGTTCTAGTTGTCTAGGTTGGACATACGGAGCTTTAGCTAGAACTGGGGTTACCATTAGCCCTAGACATATGGCTAGGTTGGCCATCATACGATTAATTATGGTTTTAACGTAGGATTGGCTGTGATGACCAGAGTCAGTCATGGATGTTCGGTTGTTCTGTTTTGTACCATCTCATGTAGGTTGTCCAACGTCAAAGGAGATGTTCCTTGAGTGCTTGTCTAATATTGGTTTAGGCCTCTGGGGCTTGCGCTTGAGGGATGTTGAATCCGATTAGGATGGTTTACATGAGATATATATAATCTGGATGTCACGAGTGCTTTTCCATGATTGAATGGGTGTTTCTGGTTTCCATGGATGAATAGTTGACTTGTTCATTGTAAATGCTATCACTGTCCGACGTGGAGAAGATAGGTTGAATTCTTCTCTGGTGTTTTGGGTAGATTAGTATGTTTATCGATCCATTTTCATATTCTTTATTGTTGAAGTTTGTTAGCTGTTTTATCGCTCACTAAGACTGTTGTCTGACTTAAGGTTTTATGTCTCCTCTTATTACCTTGGGCTGTTCATCCGGTTGTAGATGGGCAGACTAAGTAGCAGGTTATAGATGATTAGTGAGGACGGTGCTGTTGTGCGAAGGCGAGCAAGAGGCTAGCGTACCAATTTTATTACTATTAAGTATTTATGTTTCCGCTGTTTAAGTTGCTCTATGAGTATTGTAGTGAGGCCTTATGTACATACTTGATATTTCCTATGATGATGGGATAATCTTTCAGGATGTTGTGAAAGTTTGCTATATGATGCTTCACTGCTATTGCCTTTTGTATATTTTCTATTATATTTTATCCTTGGGCTGTGCGTTCTACGACAGGTTCCGATGTTGGTTACTTACTTTGGCGATCGTCCATAGCAGCCTGGACCACTTTTTCGGGCATTATTCATCTTGTTTAGTACAGGGGTTATGGGCGGTCGTCACATTTGGAATCATAGCTATGGTTAACGATTTTAGCCGAAGTTCAACGACGTAATTACATATAAGAGTCGTACTTGTAGATTTCAGTTGGATGCTTACTATATATATGTTAGCATATACGGTAGTAGTGGTTGTATTCTTTAGCAGTTTTTCTTGGAAGTGGCTAATTATTATAAATTGCTGATTTATAATGAGTAGACGACCATCAAGACATGCTGCTAGGGAGCTAATACCGGAGGGGGAAATGGTGGCGAACCAGGCTACCCAGCCATGTTCGAGGCCATGGAGGCAGCGATCATGAATAGGGTTCCCGCTCTAGTAGCAAATGTGGTTGATGTTGGAGTTCCAGTGATTAGAGCTATAGAATTTGCAAAGCTATGCAAAGACTTTTCTTTATTGGAAGGAAAACAATTCAAGGAAACTGAACTAGCTGAAGAAGTCTAGAGGTGGATGGATATGTGATAGGATCTTCAAGGACTTGGGTATTGATAATGCAATGAAGTGAAAGCTTGCATCAAGCCAGTTAGAGGGAAGAGCAATGGATCGGTGGAACTATGTCACACTTGAGATTCGGGAGGAAGAGATCTCATGGGAACAATTTCAAGCCAAGTTTGAAGCGAAGTTTATCTACACCATGCAAAAGTCTATTCTGTTTAATAGATTCGTGGAGCTTAAGCAGAATGGTCGAATAGTTCTTGACTATATTTCTGACCTCGAGGCCTTGTCGAAGTATGCTCGTTCGTATGTGGATACTTCTTATCAAAATAACGAGAATAGTGTCTTGGGGTTGGATGAATATCTTGAGAATCAGCTTGTGGATCACAATGATGATAGCTTTCAAAAGATCATCAAGAATGCTTTGAGGCATGAAAGTCTGTTTTCTAAGAAGATGTCGGTTGTTGAACCTAAGGAAGAACATAAGCCACAATAGGGTGGTAATAGTATGAAGAGGAATCATCAATGACAAAAAGGGAAGAATGACCAAAATAAGCCTAAGAATGAGTTGGTTTGCTTTAACTGCCAACAGAAAGGCCATTATGCTAGTGAGTGCAAGAATCCCAAAGTTGAGAAGAAGTGCTTCAAGTTTGGGAAGCCTGGGCATCAAAAGAAAGATTGTCTAGAATCAGCTAAGGGCAAGCATGTTGTGAAGGCATATGCTTTGGAAGCCATGCCAACCTCTTCAAGAGCTCCTACTGCAGAGGCGAAGGGAAAGGGTGTCATGGAGCAAGGTACTCTTTCTATCCAACTCTGCCTTATAGTGTGAGGCAAGACTTTCCTTTGTGTTTATAGCTGAGACGACCCGAAATCCCGTTCAGACGGAAACAAGGGTTATCTTTGGAATATAACACAGAAACAGATAATAGCAGAACAAAATTAAATAAATACACCAGATAATGAACAATAGAATATACTGGATAAAAGTAATCATCAGAGTTACACAGTATACAGGATCTTACTTAGTACAAATACAGTTCAGCTATACATAAATGTCTACAGCGGAAATAAACAAAATATGTACAATAGGAGCTGAACAGCATAAAAAGAAATAAATGATAGAATCCATCTTCAGCTCCAGCTATCTAGAAAGAACCAGCTAAACCTGAATACAAGGCTGCCCGTGTAGAAAAAGGGGCACCCGAGTTTGAGAGTGAACAAACTACGAGTCAGTCATGGGACTGGTATGAGAAATCTACTCAACACATATATATAATTTGGCTAATCACAGGACCACGCCACTTTCGTGGAACGGGTTTACTCCATTGGATTGCCAGTGCTTTAAAACAAATCTTTCTTTTAAACATCGCTGTGATTTTTATAAAAATGAAACCATTATAAGACTCAGTTCCCATCACACAATGCAACGCAAACCGGAGGATAGAGTTTTACCTTATAATGGCCAAAATATGATTGATACGAATAAAACCAAGGCATTTGATATTATTACTAGTGTTTATATGTTTTGAAAACAATTTCAAATCATAACAATCAATCATAGACGGCATTAATGCCCCATACCACTATGTCGCCATATATATAGGTATACAATCAAAACCGCACGGTGTCGTATTTGGAAATTGGATTTCCGTCATGAACCAAGGCAAAAGATAGTCCTTACCGAATTCGAGACGCTCTAGCCCGTATCTCAGGAACAGCCGCAACTGCCCCTTGGAGCGACAGGGCCGGTCCACCGATGTGGATTATTATACCTGAACACTACGTCTCCCCGCCCTTTGGGGCGTAAACGAGCCAACGAATGACTCCATCGGACCCGGATCGTCCGATCAAACCGAGGCGCCTCGCAACAGCAACAATGTAACACCCTGAATTTCGGTTAATGCTAAAATTCACTAATTGCAAGATAAATAATCTCAGATGTGGGAATTAGGGGTAACGGGCTGCGTCATTGCGTTCGTCTCGGAAAAATACGCGAAATAGAGTCCGAGTTTTCGAGAATCGGAGTCCGTATGGCCCAGTTAAGGCCCAATGAAGTTTGCAGAAAAATTAAAGCTAAAAACAGATTTAATAATTTAAATTCAGATTTCAAAATGGAGCCAGCAGGGGGCAGGCGGGAAGCTTCCCGCCCTACCCATGTCGACAGGGCTGTCGACAGGCCTGTCGACTGGGGAGTCGACTTGCCTGTCGACTTGCCTGCCGACATGGGCGCGGCGTCCAGAGAACCTGGGTGCACCAGGTTGGGTATTAGGCTGGCTTGGAGGGCTGGGTTCTAGAGATTTCCTAAATCTAACGGACCTAATCTAACCTAGGGTTAATCTAAGGGCCTAAAACACTCACCTAATCTATAAATACACCCTAAACCTACCCTAATCCATACTAAAAATAGTAATGATGGCCTCATGCCGCCAAAATCAAACTTGAGAGAGCCTCCACTAATTTATGAAGGAAGTTGCAAGCTAATCACTCTCTAATCAATCTCTAATCATCACCATCTTCATATTTAGCAACTAATTCCACTTCATAAGTTTGCTAATCTTGGTTTCGGTGAGTTTCTATCACTTTAACATCAATTGCTAAAGTAAGTAGATTGGGTGTAATGAGACTTATGGTCTTAAATGCGGATTAGTGAGTTTGAATCATTTGTAATGATATGCTACTCTATGTTTTCCTATGTTTATGCATAATTAATAAGTGGGTTTATGCATGTTTGATAAGTTGGTTTATGCATGCTTAATAAGTTGGTTTATGCATGCTTAACAAGTTGGTTTATGCATGCTTAACAAGTGGGTTTATGCATGTTTAACAAGTGGGTTTATGCATATTTAATAAGTGGATTTATGCATGTCTAACAAAGTGAGTTATGCAAGTTCATATGCAAGTTATGTGTATGATGTTATGTAAGTTATGTGTAGGTTGTTATGTAAGTTCATATGCAAGTTATGTATATGCTTAAATGCAAGTTTAACATGATATGCAAGTATGTGAATGCTTATGCAAGTATGTGAATGCTTATGCAAGAATGTGAATGCTTATGCAAGTTATGTGTATGCTTAAATGCATGTTTAACATGTTATGCAAGTTATGAGAATGCTTATATGCAAGTTCAACATGTTATGCAAGATATGTGTATGATAATATGCAAGTTCATATGCAACATGTTATGCAAGATATGTGTATGATAATATGCAAGTTTGGGTTAAATGTAGTTGGGTTAATATATGCTCATAAATGCAAGTTGACATCCTCTTAACCCATGACAAAGTTATATGCTAAACCCATGATATTTGTGATGGATCTTCCCCTTTATTATGTCATGAAATGAGCACGATTTACGTGGGGAACGATGGGGTTGGTAAATATGTTAATAAAAGTATAGTTGGGTATGATTAAGCATACCATAAAAATAAATTAACATAAGTGGGAATTTACCTATTGAGTTAGGTCTACCCCATGGGAATTTACCTATTGAGTTAGGTCTACCCATGTTATGAAAAACTTGATATTAATTAGGGATAATTAATATGGGGTGATTAATTAGGTGTAATTAATCGACTAAGACACGAGGTTGGACTCATCTGTAGTGTAAAACTGCCCGGACCCTACCGGCTTAACCAGTTGCTACAAATGTCAGCCCAATGTGAGAGGTCTTAGCCATAAATTAAATACGTGATTAAAGTAAAGACACGAGGTTAGACTCTGTTATGACGTAAGACTGCCCGGACCCTACCGAACCAGGCGGTCATAAAAGCCAGTCTAATGTGGGAGGTCTTTATGGGAGATCACGGTCTTAATTAATTAAGAAACACTTAACCATATTAGCATGTAGTGGGACATGAGGGGTTAAGTGGGTGCCTTGGGTGGAATGAGGAAATTTAGTGGTTGCCTTGGGTGGCATGTGGAATCTAGTGGGTTGCCTTGGGTGGCAACAGAAAATACGATTAGAATACTTAACCAAGTGAAACGTGTAATTAAACATGATTAAAGGGTTAAGTGGGGTACACTAGATAAGTGACAAGCTTAGGTGGGTAGCTTGTGGGGGCCCATTTCAACCAGTAACCCATATGTATCTTATTGGGCTCGACCCATGTCGAGGACGGGACACGCGTACTGGGCTTGACTATAAGAGGCCAAAACGGGGTAGCGGTGGCAACGCAAGTCCAACGGGTTTCATATGCGTGTGTGGACCCGGGCTGGTAGGTAAGACGTTGTTGCATCGTGTAGATATAAGCCGTGCACCGCTTGTTGTATCGGGTTGCCACTTTGGGGAGTGATACACCCCACTGTGGGGCCGCCACGGGTATCTACGATAGGGAGCCGATCGCTGGGGAGTAGTGGGTACACCTAATAAAGATAGGGGCAGACGGCACCTATGTAGGGGTACACGAAACTAGTGGGTAAAATTACTAAGTACACCTAGTAGAGATAGGGACAGACGGCACCTATGTAGTGGGCTAGGAGTACACGAAACTATTGGATAAAATTTCTAAGTCCTTGGGAGGGATCAACCTTTAAGAAGGAATGACTGGTGTGGTGCAGTGTAGTAATTATCCTTGGGTGGGTAAATGCGTCTTTACAGTTATCTTAGTTTATCCTAAGTATACCAAGCTGCTTAGTGTAGCCATTCATCCCCAGACATTACCGTGGGTCAAGTTTATGTTTTCTCTGGTTACTTTAATGATTGTATTGTTAAAGTTATAGGACTCGCTCAGACTTATGTCTGACCCCGTTGTTTTTATCTTTTTCCCAACCCTCAGGTCCTACGGTGGATCCTAGCAGTAGTGGAGCTTGATCGGATTGCTGTTCCAGTCTTTAGGAGCTTGGATAGATGTAAAGCTCCAGTTACCCGGTTATCTTTTCTTTTGTCCTGGCTATTGTAGGAGAGAGTGGGATTATGTACTTCTTTATATTGATGGATATTGTACTTGACTTTTATTGTGGTTTTATGATGTAACCAGACATGTTTATTTCCGCTGTTATGAGATGATGTTTTAAATTTCAAGTACTATTTATATCTGTCTTGTTGTAATTTTTCTGTTCTATATTCACTAAAATACTCCACCGATGTTATGGCATTCCCTTAGAGAGTGACCATATCTATATCCTTCGAATTCTCCGTTTTGAATCTTTCCTTTTTCGTTTCAGCATGGCTGAGGATCTTAACTTTCCGGAGGGTGTGACGGTACCAGTATGGTATAGGAGATTGATGGAGGCTAGGGCCACCACTGCGGGTCCAGCAAATGTTCCTCCACCAACCGTAGCACCCGATCTTCCTCCTCCCCCTCCTCCTCGCACGGATACTTTTGCTAAGACTTGCAAGGAATTTAAAGCTATGGGAGGGAAACCTTTTCAAGGATCTGAAACTTTTGTGGAGGCTAGAGATTGGCTTAAAGAGGTGGAAGAGTTGATAGATATCTTTGAGATGGAAGAAGGAAAGAAAGTCAAGTTAGCTGCTTGGTTAATGAAAGGAGAGGCCTCATTCTGGTGGGAGGTCACTAATGGAGAACGCCCCGTGGACTCTTGGGCGGATTTTAGGCAAAGATTTGTGGCAAAGTTTCTCTCAAGGGCGGAGGAAAACTTGTATATGGAAAGATTCTTGACTCTAAAGCAAGGAAATCTCTCAGTGAAGGAATATGTCAACAAGTTTAATCAATTGGCAAGGTTTGGCCTAGATATGGTGAATACACCGGAGAAGAAGGCTTTGAGGTTCGTCAAAGGCTTGAATGAACCGATGCATGGGTTGGCTATGACTCATATCCCTATGGGGGCCACGTTTGAGAAGTTAGTTGACATGGCACTCATGCATGAAGAAGAGAAGGGTCCCAATGCTAATAAGGCACCCGAGAAGAAGGGAGATCAAAAGAGACCTCAGCAACAACAACAAAACAAAGGTGGGAAAGGCAACGGTGGCAAGGGCAAGAAGAAGAAGTGTTTCAATTGTGGGACACCTGGCCACCTAAGCAAGGATTGTCGCAAGAAGAAGAAGTCTGGCTGCTTCCACTGTGGCGAAGCAGGGCATTTAGTGAAGGATTGCCCTAAGAAGGGGCAAAGGACGGGGTCTACCTCAGGAGGACAGGTGCAAGCTCTTATGGCACCTGGTCAGGCTAGGGGGCAAGTACAGGCTCTCGCAGTCCCACCGATTCAGGAGAGAGGTAGAACTGTTTCCGTTGAAAGTCTGGTTTTTCTATTTGATCATCCTGTCCGTACATTGTTTGATTCAGGCGCATCGCATTCGTTTATCTCATCATCAATAGTTGAGTCACTGCACTTAGACACCAGTCTGGTAGATGATCCCTTGGTTGTTTCAAACCCAATTGGGGGCTCCACTTATTTGTCCATGATATGTTTGGGTTTGAAGATTTCTATACTTAGCATTGAGTTTAGATGTGATGCTTTTGTGTTGGGCTTCACGGGCTATGGGTTGATTTTGGGCATGGACTGGTTATCCAGTAATGGTGCCGTTCTTGATTGCGAAAGGAGAGTTGTTAGGCTCATGACCCGCTTGGGTAACACTCTCGAGATTTCTTGTAATCCCATGGATTCTGTTATGCTATGTTATCTTGAATCGCTTGACGCTTCGGTCGAGAGTTTACAATCTGTTAAAGTGGTCCGGGAATATCCGGATGTGTTTGAGGAGGTGAAGGGCTTACCTCCGAAGCGGGAGATTGACTTCCGAATATATCTGGTGGATAATGCTAAACCTGTATCTTTACCAGTGCGCCACATGGCTCCTCGTGAGAGGAGGGAACTCCATAAGCAAGTAGGGGAGTTGCTTGAGAAGGGGTTCATAAGACGAAGTATATCGGAGTGGGGTGCTCCAGTAGTATTTGCTACGAAGGCGGATGGGTCCCTCAGACTTTGTGTAGACTATAGAGAACTCAACAAGCTCACAAAGAAGAATAGACACCCATTGCCGAGGATTGATGATCTTTTCGATCAGTTGGTTGGCGCTTCAGTATTTTCTCAGTTGGACTTAGCCACGGGGTTTCATCAGTTGAGGGTGGCTGAGGATAGCATAGACAAGACTGCCTTTAGAACTCCGGATGGTTTCTATGAGTGGCTGGTGATGCCATTTGGGTTGACGAACGCCCCTGCATACTTTGTTGATTTGATGAGTAGGGTGTTCAGGGGGTTCCTTAATAAATTCGTGGTGGTCTTTGTGGATGATATCTTAGTATTTTCTAAGAGTGAAGAAGAGCATGCCCTACATCTTGGGGAGGTATTGAAGACTCTTCGAGCACATAGCCTTAAGGCTAAATTCTCTAAATGTCACTTCTGGAGGAAGGAGGTGCGGTTCTTGGGGCACGTGGTCTCCAAGGAAGGGATAGCTGTGGATCCCGCGAAGGTAGTATCAATTCAGGATTGGAAGGTTCCGAAGAATGCTACTGAAGTAAGAAGTTTCTTGGGGTTGGCGGGTTATTATAGGAAGTTTATTAAAGACTTCGCGAAGATATCAGCCCCATTAACCCGCTTAACGAAGAAGAATCTTGTTTTCGCATGGGACGTAGATTGTGATGATGCGTTCCGACGGTTAAAGAGAGCTTTAACCACTGCTCCAGTTTTAGTGTTGCCAGATGGGAGTAAGCCATTTGTTGTCTATACTGATGCTTGTGGGACAGGGCTGGGCGCAGTTTTAATGCAAGAGGGAAGGGTGATAGCCTATGGTGGAAGGCAGTTGAGGGCACATGAGAAAAATTACCCTACCCATGATTTAGAGTTGGCCGCTATTGTTTTTGCGCTTAAGATTTGGCGCCATTATCTTCTTGGTGAGAGATTCGAATTGTTCACTGACCACAAATCATTGAAGTACTTGTTTTCTCAGAAGGATTTGAATCTTAGACAGCAAAGGTGGATGGAATTCTTAGCATCCTATGATTTCGAGATAGCGTATACCCCTGGCAAGGGTAACGTGGTGGCGGACGCCTTGAGCAGGAAGAGGTTGTCCTTGAGTCCATTGTTCGTGGAACAACGAAGCTTGGAATTTATCTCGATGTTTGATTTCAGACCTTACGTTGATTATGTACCCGGTTTGCTAGCTTCCTTGGAAGTTAGACCTACTCTTTTGGGGCGGATTGGAGAAGCACAGAGGGACGACCCACAGTTGGTTGAGTTGGTGGAGAAGCTCATAAGGGGGGAGTCGTCCAGCCATTTGAGTAGGTACACCCTAGACGATAGGGGGTGCTTGCGTAGAGACGGTAGACTTTGTGTACCGCAAGACGAGGGTTTGAGGAAGGTTATTCTTGATGATGCACACCATTCTAGGATGACCATTCATCCCGGTGGGGACAAGATGTACCAAGACATGAAGAGGGTTTTCTTCTGGGCCGGTATGAAGAAAGATGTGGCCGAGTATGTCGCTCGATGCTTGGTGTGTCAACAAGTGAAGGCGGAGCAAAAGAAACCAGGTGGGTTGCTTCACCCATTGGAAGTTCCGCAATGGAAGTGGGATAGCGTCTCGATGGATTTTATTGACGGGTTACCCAGATCAAGAAAGGGTAATACAGGAATTTGGGTGGTGGTAGACAGACTTACTAAGAGCGCCCATTTCATACCTGTGAAGAGCAAGAGGACCGCTCCATGGCTAGCTTCTATATATCTTCGAGAGATAGTTCGATTGCATGGGGTACCCTCTAGCATAGTGAGTGATCGAGATCCTATCTTCACTAGCGAGTTCTGGAGAAGTTTGCAAGAAGCAGTGGGGACTCAATTGTGTCTGAGCACCGCATATCATCCTCAGACGGACGGCCAGACTGAGAGGGTGAATCGTGTTCTAGAAGACCTTTTGAGACTTTGTATCTTATATTTTGGAGGTACATGGGAAGAGCATCTTCCATTGGTGGAGTTCGCATATAATAACAGCTTTCAGTCCAGTATTGGTATGGCTCCTTTCGAAGCTCTCTACGGAAGGCCTTGTCGATCACCTACATGTTGGTGGGAATCTACGGATAAGATCTTGCTTGGGCCTGATATGATTAGGGAGACTTCGGAAAAGATTGACTTGATTCGAAGGAGGATGAAAGCAGCGCAGGATAGGCAAAAATCTTATGCGGACAAGAGAAGGACATATCTTGAGTTTGAAGTTGGGGACATGGTTTTTGTCAAAGTATCTCCGTTGAGAAATGTTGTTCGCTTTGGGTCCGTTGGGAAGTTAGCACCGAGGTTTGTTGGGCCGTTTCCTATTAAGGAAAGGATTGGACGGATGGCATATAGGGTGGAGTTGCCTGACATACTTAGTGGTGTACATGATGTATTCCATGTGTCCCATTTGAGGAAGTGCTTACATGAGACCGCAGAGGTGGTAGAGCCGAGCTTGCTTAAAGAAGTGGAAGTAGAGCGTGATGCGACTATTCGACGAGCTCCTACTCGCATCCTTGGGTCAGAGACTAGAAATTGAGGAATCGAGAGGTTCAACTAGTCAAAGTGCAATGGGGAGAAGATGAGAGCAACGCAACTTGGGAGACGGAAGCGAAGATGCGTTCATTGTACCCATTTCTTTTTGAGGGTATGTCTTTCTCCTCTATCGTTGTCTAGTACTTATCTTATCTTTAGTATATCCTCTCGTTAGTACTGATTGACCTTTAGATAGGGTAAACCTATGGTTGAAACATGTGTTTGAGACATGTTATGGTTGATGGATGCAAGTGGATGCAAGTGTTTGCTAGTGGTTGCTCGTGGATGCATATACACACACTCTAGGCACTAGATCGGCTCAGTCACTTCATATTGCATATTGCATAAAATTGTGTGTAGGAAGCTATATTTATGGGTGTATAGTGATTGTGTTATCATATGGATGATGCATTTTGGTGAATGATTGTGCACTTATGTAGATATTGTATGTGTCGATAGGGTTCACTCGCATACATAATGGATGCATGGCACTATCATGGTTTGCATATGTTCATACATTAGATAGGGAACATATACACACACTT
Organism: Allium sativum; assembly: GCA_030737875.1. Taxonomy (NCBI): domain Eukaryota; kingdom Viridiplantae; phylum Streptophyta; class Magnoliopsida; order Asparagales; family Amaryllidaceae; genus Allium; species Allium sativum. The sequence goes on from CM060921.1 coordinate 559,928,841, forward strand.
TTTTTTGCATATGCTCATACATCATTAGAAATTGTTTTAAGGACAATGGATGCCCGTGTTTGATGGATTGAGTAGATGGTTGTTTGGATGATAGGATATGCATTCTCCTTAGCTTAGAGATTTCGGGGACGAAATCCTTTAAGGAGGGGAGAATGTAACACCCCGAATTTCGGTTAATGCTAAAATTCACTAATTGCAAGATAAATAATCTCAGATGTGGGAATTAGGGGTAACGGGCTACGTCATTGCGTTCGTCTCGGAAAAATACGCGAAATAGAGTCCGAGTTTTCGAGAATCGGAGTCCGTATGGCCCAGTTAAGGCCCAATGAAGTTTGCAGAAAAAATAAAGCTAAAAACAGATTTAATAATTTAAATTCAGATTTCAAAATAGAGCCAGCAGGGGGCAGGCGGGAAGCTTCCCCCCTACCCATGTCGACAGGGCTGTCGACAGGCCTGTCGACTGGGGAGTCGACTTGCCTGTCGACTTGCCTGTCGACATGGGCGCGGCGTCCAGAGAACCTGGGTGCACCAGGTCGGATTTTAGGCGGGCTTGGAGGGCTGGGTTCTAGAGATTTCCTAAATCTAACGGACCTAATCTAACCTAGGGTTAATCTAAGGGCCTAAAACACTCACCTAATCTATAAATACACCCTAAACCTACCCTAATCCATACTAAAAATAGTAATGATGGCCTCATGCCGCCAAAATCAAACTTGAGAGAGCCTCCACTAATTTATGAAGGAAGTTGCAAGCTAATCACTCTCTAATCAATCTCTAATCATCACCATCTTCATATTTAGCAACTAATTCCACTTCATAAGTTTGTTAATCTTGGTTTTGGTGAGTTTCTATCACTTTAACATCAATTACTAAAGTAAGTAGATTGGGTGTAATGAGACTTATGGTCTTAAATGCGGATTAGTGAGTTTGAATTATTTGTAATGATATGGTACTCTATGTTTTCCTATGTTTATGCATAATTAATAAGTGGGTTTATGCATGTTTGATAAGTTGGTTTATGCATGCTTAATAAGTTGGTTTATGCATGCTTAACAAGTTGGTTTATGCATGCTTAACAAGTGGGTTTATGCATGTTTAACAAGTGGGTTTATGCATATTTAATAAGTGGATTTATGCATGTTTAACAAAGTGAGTTATGCAAGTTCATATGCAAGTTATGTGTATGATGTTATGTAAGTTATGTGTAGGTTGTTATGCAAGTTCATATGCAAGTTATGTATATGCTTAAATGCAAGTTTAACATGATATGCAAGTATGTGAATGCTTATGCAAGTATGTGAATGCTTATGCAAGAATGTGAATGCTTATGTAAGTTATGTGTATGCTTAAATGCATGTTTAACATGTTATGCAAGTTATGAGAATGCTTATATGCAAGTTCAACATGTTATGCAAGATATGTGTATGATAATATGCAAGTTCATATGCAACATGTTATGCAAGATATGTGTATGATAATATGCAAGTTTGGGTTAAATGTAGTTGGGTTAATATATGCTCATAAATGCAAGTTGACATCCTCTTAACCCATGACAAAGTTATATGCTAAACCCATGATATTTGTGATGGATCTTCCCCTTTATTATGTCATGAAATGAGCACGATTTACGTGGGGAACGATGGGGTTGGTAAATATGTTAATAAAAGTATAGTTGGGTATGATTAAGCATACCATAAAAATAAATTAACATAAGTGGGAATTTACCTATTGAGTTAGGTCTACCCCATGGGAATTTACCTATTGAGTTAGGTCTACCCATGTTATGAAAAACTTGATATTAATTAGGGATAATTAATATGGGGTGATTAATTAGGTGTAATTAATCGACTAAGACACGAGGTTGGACTCATCTGTAGTGTAAAACTGCCCGGACCCTACCGGCTTAACCAGTTGCTACAAATGTCAGCCCAATGTGAGAGGTCTTAGCCATAAATTAAATACGTGATTAAAGTAAAGACACGAGGTTAGACTCTGTTATGACGTAAGACTGCCCGGACCCTACCGAACCAGGCGGTCATAAAAGCCAGTCTAATGTGGGAGGTCTTTATGGGAGATCACGGTCTTAATTAATTAAGAAACACTTAACCATATTAGCATGTAGTGGGACATGAGGGGTTAAGTGGGTGCCTTGGGTGGAATGAGGAAATTTAGTGGTTGCCTTGGGTGGCATGTGGAATCTAGTGGGTTGCCTTGGGTGGCAACAGAAAATACGATTAGAATACTTAACCAAGTGAAACGTGTAATTAAACATGATTAAAGGGTTAAGTGGGGTACACTAGATAAGTGACAAGCTTAGGTGGGTAGCTTGTGGGGGCCCATTTCAACCAGTAACCCATATGTATCTTATTGGGCTCGACCCATGTCGAGGACGGGACACGCGTACTGAGCTTGACTATAAGAGGCCAAAACGGGGTAGCGGTGGCAACGCAAGTCCAACGGGTTTCATATGCGTGTGTGGACCCGGGCTGGTAGGTAAGACGTTGTTGCATCGTGTAGATATAAGCCGTGCACCGCTTGTTGTATCGGGTTGCCACTTTGGGGAGTGATACACCCCACTGTGGGGCCGGCACGGGTGTCTACGGTAGGGAGCCGATCGTTGGGGAGTAGTGGGTACACCTAATAAAGATAGGGGTAGACGACACCTATGTAGGGGTACACGAAACTACTGGGTAAAATTACTAAGTACACCTAGTAGAGATAGGGGCAGACGACACCTATGTAGTGGGCTAGGAGTACACGAAACTATTGGATAAATTTTCTAAGTCCTTGGGAGGGATCAACCTTTAAGAAGGAATGACTGGTGTGGTGCAGTGTAGTAATTATCCTTGGGTGGGTAAATGCGTCTTTACAGTTATCTTAGTTTATCCTAAGTATACCAAGCTGCTTAGTGTAGCCATTCATCCCCAGACATTACCGTGGGTCATGTTTATGTCTTCTCTGGTTACTTTAATGATTGTATTGTTAAAGTTATAGGACTCGCTCAGACTTATGTCTGACCCCGTTGTTTTTATCTTTTTCCCAACCCTCAGGTCCTACGGTGGATCCTAGCAGTAGTGGAGCTTGATCGGATTGCTGTTCCAGTCTTTAGGAGCTTGGATAGATGTAAAGCTCCAGTTACCCGATTATCTTTTCTTTTGTCCTGGCTATTGTAGGAGAGAGTGGGATTATGTACTTCTTTATTTTGATGGATATTGTACTTGACTTTTATTGTGGTTTTATGATGTAACCAGACATGTTTATTTCCGCTGTTATGAGATGATGTTTTAAATTTCAAGTACTATTTATATCTGTCTTGTTGTAATTTTTCTGTTCTATATTCACTAAAATACTCCACCGATGTTATGGCATTCCCTTAGAGAGTGACCATAGCGGGCGTGGGGTGTTACAAACAACCACATAGGTGAAAAGTATATAAATGTCAGGGCTGGTAGGTCACTGACACCACCCTAGCTAGAAAGAAACGCATGCCCTCCCTGAGGTCCTTCTCCCATTTTAGGTTCATACCGGGGTGTGAGGCTCGCGAATTCACGTTATACACAAAGCTACGCCACACAGGCGGTGCTTTGATCATCACCACAAGACTTTGCTTCTCAACAGAAGCCCTGATCACTGCATCTTAGCATGCCACACAGGCAATTCATGCCATGCGACTGATGTCCGTCGATATACAACCTCTGAGCTCGTGCGTCTCAGAGAAGGGCGTTAAGCAAAAGAATAAATTCTCCGCCGCCAAAAAGATGCATATTTAACAGAAATCAATCAACACAGAATAAACTCCAATGTCAGACACACAGTCCATTTACAAGTCCGTTCTGGGTCTGAACGAAACCGGAGGCACTAAATACCTCGCAAACCCTTCGATCACCACGTACGTCTGGACGATCACCACTCATTATCCATATTTCGGGATGCCTCCCAATCAGGACCTCGGTTACCATCCAAACGAGATGAAGATCTCCGGTGTTCGACCACCGTCTTTATCTTCCACTTTCAATCGTCGGTCAATTATTTGAAATGAGAATTAACTCGGCCTTCTCAAATAATTCACGTATATTTAGAATTTCAATTCAATTTATTTCAATGGTTAAATTATTCGACAACATCAATTTTGTTCTTTAATGTAATTTTCACACCAAACACATTCAACCATCAAATATAACATAAATCAAGCAAATTCAGTTTATTTCCATTCCATATTGCTTATGATATTTTATAACTATTTATCGCTATTTTTATTTATTTTAAAATAGCTAATTTATCCAAAACGACGCTTCGGGCCATAAAGCGGCCGTGGCGCTGTTTTTCTTCAGATTTGATTTACACATATCTGAAATTCTAACCGTTGGATCTTCACAAAATTTACATCATTAGAAAGGTCTTTTCAAAACGAATCCAACGGTTCCAGTTTCGGGAAAATCCGACGGTCGGATCTCCCGGTACAATCGTTTGAATTTTCGATTTCAAATTACGAACTGCAGCGTCGTTATTCGATTAAATATATAATTATATTTATTTATATATATATAAATATAATCGCTTCTGGCGCTGTTTTTCTTCAGATTTGAATTAAACATTCCAGACAATCCAACCGTTGGATTTTTACAAGGTTGGTGCCGTTGGGAAGATATTTCCAAGGCGTACCCGACGGTTGAGGTTTCGGGAAAATCCAATGGTCGGATTTCCCGTACTAGTTGTTTGAAATCATGGTTTCAAAATACGAACTGCACGGCTTCGTTTCGTTTTAATTTTATTTATATTTATATATTTATATAAATATAGTTCATTCAATGATTTCCATATCGTTTTCACTTCAAATATTTTTCTAACACCTTAAAATTTTGGAAAATTTCGCCATAACCTCCCCTGCACCGGGAGCATCGGGAAATCGCAAATAGCGTTCCCGGCCCTTCTAATCTCAAAAAGAAAAAGAAAAAGCCAAGCGGCTAGCCAACAGGCTCATAAAATCATCACCCAAACAAAACAGTAAATGTGTACCTATTTGTCGGGCACAAAATTTTATTCCTCTTCTCTAGCCCCTTTGCTATAACCTGTTCAATAAATATGCATGTACATATATATACAGTTCTTATCATTTATCATTTTCTATTCAACTTCATATTTGATTTCTGTTTGGTTTAAAAACACCATTCATTCTAATGTTACATAAATAGGTGCAAATCATTTCATTAGCTAATTAATGAATATTTCAACTCATATATGTTTATTTTGAACAAGTGGCTATTTTTAACACTTCACATTTCAACGATTTATGCATACAATAAAAATGTGATTTTTTATTTTAAAACAATTCATTTCAAAACACTATTTTTCTATATAGCTCAAGTTGGTGATAAAAAAAATGGGATTTTTTATCATAAAACAATTTCTTTTAAAACGAGATTATTTTACACAGTTCATATAGTCGATAAAAGGTGATTTTTATTATCAAACAATTTATTTCAAAATATGAATACCATTCAACACATGAATTTCTAATCAACGAATGAATATCAATTCAACACATGAATGTTTTCTATAGTTTCTATATATAGATAAAAATGTGATTTTTATTATCAAACAATTTATTTCAAAATATGAATACCATTCAACACATGAATTTCTAATCAATGAATGAATATCAATTCAACACATGAATGTTTTCTATAGTTTCTATATATAGATAAAAATGTGATTTTTATTATCAAACAATTTATTTCAAAATATGAATACCATTCAACACATGAATTTCTAATCAACGAATGAATATCAATTCAACACATGAATGTTTTCTATAAATTCTATATATAGATAAAAATGTGATTTTTATTATTTAAAACGCGAATACCATTCAACACATGAATTTCTAATCAACGAATGAATATCAATTCAACACATGAATGTTTTCTATAAATTCTATATATAGATAAAAATGTGATTTTTATTATTTAAAACGCGAATACCATTCAACACATGAATTTCTAATCAACGAATAAATATCAATTCAACACATGAATGTTTTCTATTCAATGAATAAATATAGTTTAAGCATATGAAAATAATTCAAACACTCGAATATTATTCAAAATTTCGGCAGCATAACGGCAGGGTAGTTAAACCGGGACCGTCCCTAGTACGGCTCCTGGCTCTACCTTAAAACCTCGCGGTTTTTGACAATGGGGATCATGCATCTAGTTCGCACGCAGGCGGCATGTATATATTTATTTCATTTCCACAAACTAATCCTATGTGGTTTCAACCAAATATTTCTCAACCACAAATGGGTATTTTTCAACCACAATCAACCAATATCAATCACAAACAATCCCAAACAATCATTCGCTACCAATCATATTTCACAACAATTTCAATCAATAAATATCGTCCATGGTTTGTGGACGAGGGGCGTATATATATATATATATATATATATATATATATATATATATATATATATGTATGTATATATATATATATAGCAATTCACTTTTATTTCAACATATATATATATAGCTAGAAATTGAAGAGTGAGAAATTCTCACCAATAGCTATCCAACTACGACTCTTTCTTTAGAGAAATCTTCGCCAATCTCGCCTTTTGTCGCTTCGTTGCCCGTATTCTCTACATATGTAAAAATCGCATTTTTACTATGTTATTCAATATATAAAAATCTGATTTTTACTTCGACTTTCAATATATAAAAATCTGATTTTTACTTCGACTTTCAATATATAAAAATCTGATTTTTCTTTTTAAAGTTCAAATCTCAAAATAAAATCAGTTTTTCAAACCCTTTTAGAATTCAGTTTTAAACCTTTTAAAATTCAGTTTTAAACCTTTTTTTAAAACTTAGTTTTAAAACCTTTAAAAAAAATCAGTTTTAAAATCTTTAAAAAATCAGTTTTACATTCTTTTAAAAATCAGTTTGTAAATCATTAAAAACTCAGTTTTAAACCTTTTTAAAATTCAGTTTGTAAATCATTAAAAACTCAGTTTTAAACCTATTCTAATATCAGTTTTAAAATCCTTTAAAAATCAATTTTAAAATCCTGAAAAAAATTAGTTTTAATACTTTTTAAAAATCAGTAATTTCAGAATTAAAAATAAAAAAAATAAAAATAAAATACTTACATTGATTTGCGAAGAGTGGGGGGTGGTTTTTGCGTCAGGTGGCGGTGCTGGAGGCGTTGGAGGTGGGGCGGCCTTCAGTTCGTCGGCGGTGGGAGGTCGTCGGCTGGGGGGGGGGGGCTCGAATCGCGTCGCGATGGGAGGGTTCGAACAGGGAGGAGCAGGCGAAGCGGACGGAGGGGGGGCGGCGGATGCGTCGGTGGCGATCGCTTTAAGGTTTTTTTTTTCTTTTTTTCTTGCCGATTTGATTTTGAAGAGGGGGGGGCCAGAACGACAGATAAAGGGAGGGAGATATTATTTTTTTTTTTTTATTAATTAAATTAATTGCATAAAGTTGACTTTTACCCATGACCTCGAAACGAGGCCCACCGCCTGTCGTCCATAGCGTTTAACCCCCATTCCGAACAAATGGGATATGTATCGCAAGCTGATTTGATCGTTACAATCAGTTTCCGTTGAATTTACATTTAAATCACTATATTGAATTTTAAACGTACATTTCAAATTACCGGGGTCACATACTAACTAGAAAAATTCCAGAAAAATATTTTCTAGCTTCGTATTGACGATACGGTCCTAACAAAACTAGTTTCGTCAAATTCTGAGACCGTTTGAAAAATGGCCAATTTCCAGTCAATTAAAATCAACTGAAACTGGTCAAACGCGTTTTCCTTTGCCACGCTCACATATTGATTCGAAAAATTATGAAATTTGGAATCTAGCAATAACTTTACATCACGGACCCAACAAAAGTGATTTCGTCGAAATCCGAGTTCGTTTGCAAAATGTCCATTTTTAAGGGCCTGAATTCCATAGCGACTGTTCAGAATTTTCAACTGGACATATCTTTTGATTCCCGCTATCAAATTTCGATTCGTCGGATTCGTTAGAAAGATATTACCAATTAGATCCTAATGTTTTTGGTTTCACTAAAATCCGGATTGTTTTTCACCCGGTACAGTCCGACAAAGTTTGAATTCAATTTTTGAAACTGCCACGCCATTTCAGGCCTTGTTTATAATTATAATTAATTATATTCGTTTTCAATTGTCGATTCAAACTTAGTTTTCATCGCCATTATTTAAAATATTTACTTTAAATATTTAAAATCCATTATTTTAGCCAATTTAAAAAAAAATTATTGGTTCAGATTTTCTGGGTCGTTACAATCGCATTATAGGAAACTAATTACCATAAACTCAAGATGGGAGAAAGCACTTCAAAAGTGAAAGCCATACCTGAGAAGTTGGAATGTCCGGCTGAACAAATTGTTCTTTTCCTTTTGGCTAAGAGGAGCCCTCCTCCTTGATTAAGGTCCCTTTCGGGTCTTGAATAGTAGGAGTACTCGAAAGATGAAAGTTTGTTCCCTCAGAGCAATGTGAGCCACTTGAAGCAGGAGGGTGGTCACCACCATCCTTATCAGAACGGTCACAGCGACCTCTGTCACCAAGATCGGAGTCATTATTATCATTATCTTCTTCATCGTCATTATCAACTATATCTTCCTCATTGGAGTCATCAAGCAAGTCCTCTTTAAATAGGAGATCCTCGAGCTTTTTCTTGTATTTCTTCGGGACTTAAACTCCTTATTTGACTAACTGAATCCTTTAACACTACTCCAGATAGAGGGGGCAACTAAAGGAAACTCAATCTTAGGAGTTTTTGGAGTTGTTGGTAAATGCAAAGAAAAGAGTGTCTTTATAGTGTACTAGGGCAGCTTTTGGAAAATGAGTTTTCAAAAAAAACATATTTTTGGTTTCATGATTTATTCGCTTCATGTTAGAAAGCTTATCATCTCTCTTCTTTAGTTCATCGGCATGGTCAACCACCATCTCCGTCTGCTTACTCTCAAGAGTTGAAACCTGGTCAAGTAGAAGTTTTTTTAGCCAGTCTTTCCTTTTCAAGATTTGACTCGGCATTCTCAAGAGAAGCCTTTAGTCTCTCGCACTCGTTATCACTCTTCTCCTTCGTTATGATCAAGGAGTTAATTTTAGCTTCTAAGGCAGTTTTCTCTTCTTGAGGCTTAATGGTTCAGAGCAAGTCAGAGAAGTTGTTCCAAGGAGCAAAAACTAACTTTTAGTTACCTAAAACGATAAAAACCAAATCAACCTTTGTATGGGATCAAAAATGAAAGAAGAACTAAGATGGATAAGACTATACCGAAAGTTGTTGCTTGACAAGATATTGGTAAAAATTCTCCAAGTCCAAAGATGTGGAAGACAGTGAACCATTAGCAACTTTGGCAGAAGAGATAGCGAGCCTTACAAGTTCATCAAAACCCAAGGTCAGCAAGAGTGGCCTTAGGGGACTAACATATTGATAGAATGAAGGTGGGCTTAGATCATGTTCTCTCATATTTGATGCATTCAGAAGGTTTAACGTCAAAATACTTCCCACAAACTTACTTCCAGGAGTGACTTCCAGGGAAGAATTGATATCAAGAGTTTCTTCAGTGGAAGAAACTATGGGGATAAGAGTCTTCTGCTTGGCGCATATAACAATAACATCTTCAGTAGAAGGGATGGAGTAGTCACCCTTCTATCTTTTAGATGATGGTTCGGTGATGGTTCTAGCAAGCCTTTTCCTAGCAGAAGAATTAGACTAAGCTAAAGACTCCAAGGCAGATACCTCTACAGAAGAAGGGGTATCTAATAATAAATAGTCATGACAAGAAAGCAAGAAAAACAAAGCTAAAGCATGAAAATATGAAGTCATTCTAGGAATGAAAAACAATCCTACCGAAGTACCCGTAAACAGGGGGGTTGATGCATTGAATGATCAGAACCCAGAGATAAGTTCTTAGCGCCATAAAAGTGGATGGGCGGTTGCCCCAGAATCTTCTGCCTGGAAGGAAGAAGACCATATTGACGAAGATTGTTCAAAGTTAGCTGAATAGATTGACATCCTAATCTATCAGACGCCTTGAAAATAATTTCAACACCCTGGTTTTCTCCGTCCTTCGAACTTATTTTCTTAGGAGAAGGATCTAAAAGAAATAAAATCAAACAAAGCATGATAAACGATTTAGTTATTCTATAAGGGCTGAAAGCACACCAAGATCAACAAAATTCCCTGAAATATCAAGAGGGCATATGATATAAAAAAATGATTTTCCCAAGGTTTAGACTTGTTTATACTATCACTAATCAACTTCTTTCTTGGATTTGCATGCAGGATGGGTGAATCCTCCCCATTGGATAAATGTAACAAGTGATGAATAAGGTTGGAACTGAGGGAAGCTTGCCCTAATTCAAGCGCTAGAATTTCAAGGCATAAGAGGAGAGTGTGGATGTTTGGTGAAAGTTGAATGGGAGAAATTCCTACATCGTGCAAAAGTCTGGAAATAAAAGTCGGGAAAGGGAAGAAACCCTCGTGCCAAATGTGAATGGTAGCATATGCGAAGTATCCATCCGGTGGATTTTGGATGGTATCTTTACCAGTGGCAGGAATGGCATCAATTCTAGATATTCTGAAACTCTCAAGAATGGTATTCACTTCATCTTAAGTGTTAATAAGAGATGATTGTGAAACGAATACCCTTTTTGCTCGATGGGTGACAGAGCCATCAGACTTTGATTTGTCACTACCTTCCTTATCCGACATAATGCTGCCAGGTGATATTATTCCATAACACATGTTAGAACCATATTCTTATGTAAGCTAGCATGAGTCATTCACAAGTTTACAATCATCATGAAAGCTTGTTAATAGTGGAAATTTGGTAAACACGTATACGTTGAAACACAACATAAATCAATATGATCAAATTTTTAGTTAAATTTATATAAGGTAGTTCACTTTGTATATGCATGAAAACTAGTTATGTGTTGGTGTTAATTATGTTAACTACCCCGACACTGAAACCGAGATGACGAAAGGCTCTAATGTCGGGGGATTCAAAATTGAGATTAACTAAAGTGCTTGGTGTTGGGCGAACTAAAACCAAATGTTTCCGTATTAATGTCGACAACTTAACTGGTGTTAGGAAACTTAAAACCAAGTGCCGATGATACTAAAATTAAGGTGTTTCGATGTCGGAATCTCAAATTTTATCGATATCGAAAACAAAAGGAAACACAAATTCCGCTAAAATTCTTGCACTATTTCGATACCAACTGGGTCAGAGTAAAAATGGACATAAAGGTCAGTGTTGGGAAAGCCGAAACTAAAGAGAATCGACAATGGTTTGATGATTAACTTCATCAATACCAAAATTATAAATTCATCTTTACAGTAAAAATTAACCGTCTAAATGTCAATTTTTCATTTTAAACCCCAAAATATGTGTTGAGGAGATAAATAACCTATAAATCTGCCATTACTGACTGCTTATAACATTAAGATTATATGAATTCATTTTTAAAGTTGTGACATCCTGATCTATTTCATAGCGAAGTTAGGGGAATATTTTTTGAACTCTAATTACAATCGTATAAAACACTTATAGAGAAAATCGGCTTTGAAATTCTAAAAGAATTTGTAGAGATCTCGAAGAACGGTAATCTCATTTGAGTGTTGTTTCTTGTAGGCAAAGAAATGAAAAGGAAGAAGAAAGAGCCTTTATGCCAAAGTACTTATTAAATCTTAGCCGCACAAACAAGAACGAATCAATGAGCCAGATCAATACCGGAATACAAAAAGGTGGGAAATCAAAGTACAAGAATGAAGGTCAAAGTTTGACTTAAAAAGCCGAAAATACCTCTTCACTAAGGGAGGAAAATGTTACTATTGGATTTTGACACTGAAACCAGATTGAAGTGAAGGGGTATCAGAGCGCAAACAACATCAACAGAGTGTTTCGGAAGCACTAAAACAACTAATACCAAAAGCAAGAAAGAAAAAAAATCTAGTTCGCATGTTGTCGGCACTAACAAAGGAAGTGTAACGTCCCAAAAAGTTCTGATCCTGAGTATTGATACTAATACGTATCCTATATCAGATATCGACCAACCAAACATCATAAATTAACAGATCGTTAATAGAAAGAAGTTAGAGGATGATAAGTCAAAAGAAAGAAAGTTAGAATAGAAGAAAAAGAAGAAAACAACACAACATGATCAGAGTGTAACAAATCTCACAGTGGAACTGAATAAAATATAATATATAGCAACTTTGGAAATACAAAACTGGTGTTTACACTTACATCCATCATCAGAGTTGTAACGACCCGGGTTTTGCCCGACCTTAATCGACCCAAAGATCGACCAAGACCGTTGTTAATATAAAAGGATGACACCGTAGGAAGTTAACATTATTCTTAATGTTAATATTAAAAGAATGACGCCGTAGGATAGTTAACATTTTTTTTATGTTAATATAAAGGTAATTTCACCGTAGGATGATTGTGTGTATAGGATATGAATGTAAAATTGGAAAATAAAATAACATAAAATAAAACATTGTTGTGTGTGATGATATATATATAAATATTGGATAAATAAGAAGATTTGTTGATAGTAAAACTTAGTAAAATGAAATGGATGAAAGAATTATGTATAATTATATATAAAGATTAGAATTAAACGATATGAAAGGATTTCCAAATTTTATATATATATATACGAGAATTATTTGGAAAGTCCGAGTCTATCTCATTCCAAATAATTTAATGTAAACACCCGCAACTTCCCCGTAAAGGAAAGCGTCGGATAGTTCGAGAACAAACCACAATAGAACGCATACAGAAGAACATTTCATTGTATATTACAACAATGCATCAGATTACAAGAATATACAGAGTATAAATGAATATTACACAGAAATATCAGAGATTTAAATTACATTTAAATACATCGCAGCGGAAAAATAATACAATACACAACTAGAATGAGATATACGGATACAAAGCTTTCCGGGTATCGTTCCAGCTGTAAACCAGGATCCTGTGAATATAAATCTGCAAAACCAAAACTACTAGCTGCCCGTGTCAAAATAAGGGCACCCAGAGTTTAGGTTAAAACAATAAACTCCAGGTCAGTCATGGGACTGGTGTGAGAACTAAAACAGTTATTAATCTTTATTTTTAAAGGTAAATCAAGGGACCACGCCGTATAACACGGAACGGGTTTCCTCCCAAGAATACCAGTGCATAAAACAAACAGCGCAATGCTAAATAAAGAAAAATGAAGCTGTTATAAGACCCAGGTCCCATCACACAATGCAACGCAGTCGAGGATAGGGTTTTCCCTTATAACAGCCAAAGAATGCTTGATACGTTTAAAACAAATCATTTGATACTATATAAGTGCATAGTGTATAAAACAACTTCAAATCATAAGTATCAATCATAGGCGGCATGGGTACCATATATCATGTCGCCATATATAGGTTTACAAATAAAACCGCAAATGTCACGTATTTGGAAATTGGATTTCCGTCTATGAACCGAGGCAAAAGATAGTCCTCAACCGATTCGAGACAATCTAGCCCATGTCTCAGGATCAGAACGCATCAACCCTTTAGATCGTCAGGGCCGGTCCACCGATGTGGATTATTATGCCTGAACACTACGTCTCTCCGCCCTTTGGGGCGTAAATGAGCCACTAAATGACTCCATCGGTTCGAGAACGACCGATCAATCCGAGGCGCCTCGCAACAGCAACAACCACATAAGTCAAACTCGTCAGGGCGTGTAAAACCACTGACGCCACTTCTAGCTAGAAAGAAACGCAAGTCCTCCCTGAGGTCCGTCTCCCGTTTTTGGTTCATACCTGGTGTGAAACACGCGAGGTAAACGTTACACAAAGCTATGCCACAAAGGCCGTGCTTTGATCATCACCACAAGACTTTGCTTTTCAACAGAAGCCTTGATCATTTGCATCTTAGCATGCCACACAGGCAAACCATCCTATGCAACCGATATCAGTCACACAGAATGAAATCCGATGTCAGACACACGGTCCATTTACAAGTCCGTTCTGGGTCTGAACGAAACCGGAGGCACCTAGTACCCCGCATATCCATCGATCTCCAAGTACGTCTGGACGATCACTAACTGTTTCCATCTTCTTGGGTGTACAGCCCAATCAAGATCATCAGTAATTACCCAAACGACGTGAAGACCTCCGGTCTTCGACCACCGTCTTCATCTTCGACTTATCGTCGTATCAGTTATTCAGAATGGGATAAACCCGGTCTTTCCGAATAACTCGCGTATATATTATAAAAGTGTTACACAAACACAACATACGCCTCATTTCAATTCATTAGTCACTAACAGTAAATTAATCAAGAGAATAATTCCCCAAATATTAACCCCGAAGGCCGAAACCAACATCAGATCAATATCCAGAAAACCATTCTACTTAGCTAACCGACAGTTAGTTTCTAATTTCACATTCATAAGGAAAGGTTCCCATTAATTTTATCAAAGATAAATTCTTGAATTTATTCTTTAATCAACTTTTGAATATCAATTCAAACTAGTCGGGATTAGCGAACCTTACCGAAGTAATCACTTGTTTTAATTTCCCAACCCCAACCTATTCATCCCATGAAGTAAAACTGGTTATACTTCATATCTAACACCACGGTGTTATTGGTAAATTCAATTACCATTTCACGTTCAAATCTGATTAAAGATTTAACTATCGCCTGGAGCAAAACTGGTGATACTCCATTTCGATTATTTCAATCTAATTAAAGATTCATTAAAACTCCACTTAGTTTTAATCATTAACTGGGTTAAAGAATCAGTGTCATTTAAAACACGGTTCACGATAAACCCAAAAATCAATACATTAATTATCGGGTTAAAGAACAAGTGTTATTTAAAACACTGTTCACGATAAACCCAAAAATCAATACTAATTCAATTCCAATTAACTATCATTTTTAATTGGTACACTTCATTAAATCTAAATAAAAAGATTTAATCTTTTCTCAACTGGGTTCAAGAACAGTGTTAGTGAAGACACCATTCACGACAAACCCAAATCACATTCGATATTCAATACAAGGCCCTGAATAGAAAATATATCGGCTTATATTCAATATCGAATTCTACGACTAACAAATGTCGTATTGGAAATAACGATACTAATATATATCTTTCAAATTTCCATAACAACACCTGTAATATCACGAATTCCAACATCGAAATATTCCGAAGACAATTTCGATTCAAATCCACTCCAATGCAATCATTGGAAATTTTGGTTATTTTCAAAACCATTTCAAATTCAATTTATTTATTTAAAAATAAATAGAATTATAATTCTAGTTCAAAACTAGTTCATTTCGATAAAAATCTATTTTTATCTTTTCAAATATGGAGTTTTTCATCCCAAACTTTCACAAATCATTTCTTATGATTTTACACAAATTATTACTATTTTTAATAATTTTATCAAGGCCCGTACAGTCGATTTCCAACAACGGTCATCGAACTGCACTTACAGCGACCTTTTTCGAATTTGATTTGGACGTATCTCCAAATCCAACCATTAGATTTCAAATTTCTAACATTCATTAGAAAGCTCTTGTGAAGACCCGCAACTTCCCCGTAAAGGAAAGCGTCGGATAGTTCGAGAACAAACCACAACAGAACGCATATAAAAGAACGTTTCATTGTATATTACAACAATGCATCAGGTTACAAGAATATACAGAGTATAAAAGAATATTACACAGAAATATCAGAGATTTAAATTACATTTAAATACATAGCAGCGGAAAATAATACAATACACAACTAGAATGAGATATACGGATACAAAGCTTTCCGGATATCGTTCCAGCTGTAAACCAGGATCCTGTGAATATAAATCTGCAAAACCAAAACTACTAGCTGCCCGTGTCGAAAATAGGGGCACCCAGAGTTTAGGTTAAAACAATAAACTCCAGGTCAGTCATGTGACTGGTGTGAGAACTAAAACAGTTATTAATCTTTATTTCAAATCATTAGGTAAATCAAGGGACCACGCCGTATAACACGGAACGGGTTTCCTCCCAAGAATACCAGTGCATAAAACCAACAGCGCAATGCTAAATAAAGAAAAATGAAGCTGTTATAAGACCCAGGTCCCATCACACAATGCAACGCAGTCGAGGATAGGGTTTTCCCTTATAACAGCCAAAGAATGCTTGATACGTTTAAAACAAATCATTTGATACTATTATAAGTGCATAGTATATAAAACACTTCAAATCATAAGTATCAATCATAGGCGGCATGAGCGCCCCATCCCACTATGTCGCCATATATAGGATATACAATCAAAACCGCAAAGTCTCGTATTTGGAAATTGGGTTTCCATCTATGAACCGAGGCAAAAGATAGTCCTCAACCGATTCGAGACAATCTAGCCCATGTCTCAGGCAAGCGCGCAGGCAAGCCTTGGATCGTCAGGGCCGGTCCACACGGAGTGGATTATTATGCCTGAACAATACGTCTCCCCACCCTATGGGGTGTAAGTCTGGTCCGTCAGCCGACCAGAATGCATTCGGCCGAAACCGATATAACCGAGGCGCCTCGCAACAGCAACAACCACATAAGTCAAACTCGTCAGGGCGTGTAAAACCACTGACGCCACTTCTAGCTAGAAAGAAACGCAAGTCCTCCCTGAGGTCCGTCTCCCGTTTTTGGTTCATACCTGGTGCGAAACACGCGAGGTAAACGTTACACAAAGCTACGCCACAAAGGCCGTGCTTTGATCATCACCACAAGACTTTGCTTTTCAACAGAAGCCTTGATCATTTGCATCTTAGCATGCCACACAGGCAAACCATCCTATGCAACCGATATCAGTCACACAGAATGAAATCCGATGTCAGACACACAGTCCATTTACAAGTCCGTCCTAGGTCTGAACGAAACCGGAGGCACCTAGTACCCCGCATATCCATCGATCTCCAAGTACGTCTGGACGATCACTAACTGTTTCCATCTTCTTGGGTGTACAGCCCAATCAAGATCATCAGTTATCACCCAAACGACGTGAAGACCTCCGGTCTTCGACCATCGTCTTCATCTTCGACTTATCGTCGTATCAGTTATTCAGAATGGGATAAACCCGGTCTTTCCGAATAACTCGCGTATATATTATAAAAGTGTTACACAAACACAACATACGCCTCATTCCAACTCATTAGTCACTAACCGTAAATTAATCAAGAGAATAATTCCCCAAATATTAACCCCGAAGGCCGAAACCAACATCAGATCAATATCCAGAAAACCATTCTGCTTGGCTAACCGACAGTTAGTTTCTAAATTTCACGTTCAAATCTAATTAAAGATTTAACTATCGCCTGGAGCAAAACTGGTGATACTCCATTCTCGATCTTTTCAATCTAATTAAAGATTCATTAAAACTCCACTTAGTTTTAATCATTATCTGGGTTAAAGAATCAGTGTCATTTAAAAACACGATTCACGATAAACCCAAAATCACATTCCATTAATTATCGGGTTAAAGAACAAGTGTTATTTAAAACACTGCTCACGATAAACCCCAAAAATCAATATCAATTCAATTCCAATTAAATATTATTTAATTGGTACACTTCATTAAATCTAAATAAAAAGATTTAATCTTTTCTCAACTGGGTTCAAGAACAGTGTTAGTGAAGACACCATTCACGACAAACCCAAATCACATTCATTAATTATCGGGTTAAAGAACAAGTGTTATTTAAAACACTGTTCACGATAAACCCAAAAATCAATACCAATTCAATTCCAATTAAATATCATTTAATTGGTACACTTCATTAAATCTAAATAAAAAGATTTAATCTTTTCTCAACTGGGTTCAAGAACAGTGTTAGTGAAGACACCATTCACGACAAACCCAAATCACATTCCATTAATTATCGGGTTAAAGAACAAGTGTTATTTAAAACACTGTTCACGATAAACCCAAAAATCAATACCAATTCAATTCCAATTAAATATCATTTAATTGGTACACTTCATTAAATCTAAATAAAAAGATTTAATCTTTTCTCAACTGGGTTCAAGAACAGTGTTAGTGAAGACACCATTCACGACAAACCCAAATCACATTCGATATTCAATACAAGGCTCTGAATAGAAAATATATCGGCTTATATTCAATATCGAATTCTACGACTAACAAATGTCGTATTGGAAATAACGATACAAATATATATCTTTCAAATTTCCATAACAACACCTGTATAATCACGAATTCCAACATCGAAATATTCCGAAGACAATTTCGATTCAAATCCACTCCAATGCAATCATTGGAAATTTTGGTTATTTTTAAAACCCTTTTCGAATTCAATTTATTTATTTAAAAATAAATAGAATTATAATTCTAGTTCAAACTAGTTCATTTCGATAAAAATCTATTTTTATCTTTTCAAATATGGAGTTTTTCATCCCAAATCTTTCTAAATCATTTTTTTTTGATTTTACACAAATTATTACTATTTTTAATAATTTTATCAAGGCCCGTACAGTCGATTTCCATCAACGGCCATCGAACTGCACTTACAGCGACCTTTTTCGAATTTGATTTGGACGTATCTCCAAATCCAACCGTTAGATTTCAAATTTCTAACATTCATTAGAAAGCTCTTTTCGATACGAACCCAACGGTTCCGGTTTTAGGAGAATCCGACGGTCGGATCTCCCGTAATGTCCGTTTGAAATAAATGGTCGAAATTCACGAACTGCCGCGGCGCGGCGCGTTCTATTCAGGCCGTTATATTATATATATAATATATATAATATATATATTTCGTCGATTTCTATTTAAAACGAATTACATAAATAGTTTTAAAATCGTTTCAAAACCTATTTCAAATTCCATTTCAATTCAAAGCAAAATTGAATTCTTCTTTATAAATTCGTTTCAAAATTCATTTCTATTCAATTCAAATTTCAATTCAATTTGAATTCATTTCAATTCGCTTTCAATTCCATTTGAATTCGTTTTCAATTCAATTCATTTCGAAATCGTTTTCAATTCATTTTGAATTCGTTTTCAATTCAATTCATTTCGAAATCGTTTTCAATTCATTTTGAATTCGTTTTCAATTCAATTCATTTTGAATTCGTTTTCAATTCAATTCATTTCGAAATCGTTTTCAATTCAATTCATTTCGAAATCGTTTTCAATTCCATTCATTTCGAAATCGTTTTCAATTCAATTCATTTCAAAATATTCGATTTCGAAATCACTTTTCAATATTCATTTTAAAATGAATAAAATCGATATAAATATCGTTCACGTCAAAATGGCGTCAATCTAATCCTCACGGCTTCACATATTTCTATTTTCAAATATTCTATTTCAAATATTTCTATTTCAAATATTTCTTTTTCAAATATTTCTATTTCAAATATTTTTTTTTTTCGAAACTGGAATGAGGCCCAATCAATTACCATATAATGTTAATTATATGGATTTTCTACAACACATGTATATATCAACAACGATGAATAATCAACCATCAACCAAAGTGCACTACACTGTATAAGCATCAAATATAGACATTTAACGCTTATAGCAGCTTGTCAATCAATCGATCGACATATTTAATCAATCAGGATGAGTGAACTTCAAATTTCATCCTAACACCCGTGTGGGGTTTCAAACAATCAAACACATATTTTATTTGTGCAGTTAGGCGATGTGTAAAATTTATCGACCCAATCAACGTCATTCAAATAGGTGTACATAAACAAACCGTCTGGTTTGTAAATGAATATTTATTTATTCACATTCACGTTAAAAATTATATTTTTAACGATAACACATTTTATTTTTAACATATCAATTTCTATTCAGTTCATTCGTTAAATAAAATGCTATTTTTATTTTTCTAACTTATTTTAGAAAATTTCGGCGGCATAACGGCACGATACTAGAAACGGGACAAGGCCTAGCCTTATCCCCGGTCTAGTGAAGGCCCACGCCATTCACACATCAATCAAATTCACTTTCGTTATGCAAACCACAAAATTTGGAGTAAGGGTCTAACCTAGCCTTACTCCTTCGCCTTATAACGGCGCACGTCTAATCCTAACCAATTTATCGATTTGATTTTTCACACCACAAACCACATTCAAACCAATATCTCAATCAATCACCAAACATCCAATCAAACAAGTCCATGGTATGTGGACGGGTGTCGGGTGCTCCTAATAAGCACCGTCTGCATCCTAGTATATATATATATATCTAGAAAAAGAGAATTAAGAGTGAGAAGTTCTCACAGAAAGCTATCCAAGCTCCACGGCACTTCATTTGATAGAAATCTTCATCTTCATCGTCTTCGTTGCCCGTAGTCACTATATATATAAAAATCACATTTTTATATTTCGATGTCTTTAAAATAAAAATCACATTTTTATTTATTCACTTTCAATTTAAAAATCATACTTTTATAATCACTTCATATATTTAAAAATCGAATTTTTACTATGCTATTCAATATATAAAAATCGAAATTTTACTTTGCTATTCATTATAAAAATCGAATTTTTACTTTGCTATTCAATATAAAAATCGAGTTTTTACTTTGCTATTCAATATAAAAATCGAATTTTTACTTTGCTATTCAATATAAAAATCGAATTTTTACTTTGCTATTCAATATAAAAATCGAATTTTTACTTCTATGTTATATAGATAAAAATTATATTTTTATCCCGCTATTTTCCATATAAAGATTTCGCCTTTTTGAATTTAAAGATTTCACCTTTTTAAATTTAAAGATCTCACCTTTTTAAATTTAAAGATTTCACCTTTTTAAATTTAAAGATTTCACCTTTTTAAATTTAAAGATTTCACCTTTTTAAATTTAAAGACATCACTTGATTTCAACGTATATAAAATAAAAATCAGATTTTTATTTTGCTACATATACAAAGATGATATTTTTATATTCTCTATCCTATAAAGATTATATTTTTAATTCTTTAAAAATATAAAAACTATATTTTTATCACTTTAAAAATATAAAGATCGTATTATATTACTTTTTAAAAATCAAATCTTTTCTGTTTTAAAAGCCACGTCTTAAAATAAATAAATAAAATCTGTTTTAAAATAAATAAAATCAGTTTTAAAATAAATAAAATCAGTTTTTAAAATTTAAAAATTCAGATTAATAAGCAAATAAAATTCAGTTAATAAAACAAATAAAATCAGTAAATAAAATAAAATCAGAAAATACTTACAGGGGGGGGGGGGGGTTCATCATCGGTTTTGGGTCCAGGGGGGGCTGTGGCTTCCGTCGCTTTGGGGGTTCGCGAGTAGGAGGGAGCAGCGGAGCTGCGAGGCGAGGTGGAGGGGGTCTGGTTGCGGCGGCTAGGGTTCAGGTGAGCAAGGGGGTGCGGAATTAGGGTTCTTCACGTTGGAGGAGGAGAGTGGAGAGGGAAGAGGAGGGGCGCTGCGCGACGGCTCTGGGGGGGGGGGGCGCGCGAGGTGGTGGTGGCTCTGCCACCGGCGGCGGCGTGGGGGGGGGGGGGCTTCGACGCGATTTCGATCTCCCTTTTTTTTTCTTTTTTTTTTTCTTTTTCGATTCTGAATTATCGGGGGGGGGGGGCCTGGAGGTATAGGGAGGGAAGAGGGATTATATATTTTTTTTTATTAATTTAATTATTTTATTTTAATTCAAAAAGTCAACTTTTTCAAACGACCTCTAAACGAGGTCCACCGCCTGTCGTCCATAGCGTTTCACCCCCATTCCGAACACAATGGGATATGTATCGTAAGTTGATTCGGCTGTTACAATCAGTTTTCGTTAAATTTACATTTAAATCACTATATTGAATTTTAAACGCACATTTCAAATTACCGGGGTCACATACTAACTAGAAAAATTCCAGAAAAATATTTTCTAGCTTCGTATTGACGATACGGTCCTAACAAAACTAGTTTCGTCTAATTCTGAGGCCGTTTGAAAAATGGCCAATTTCCATTCGATTAAAATCGACAAAAACTGGTCAAACGCGTTTTCTTTTGCCACGCTCACATATTGATTCGAAAAATTATGAAATTTGAAACCTAGCAATAACTTGACACTGCGGACCCAACAAAAGTGGTTTCGTCGAAATCCGAGGTCATCTGCAAAATTGCTATTTTTAAGGGCCTTATATATATAAAAATATATATAAATTTCACAGCGACTATTTCTAATTTTAAACTGGACATATCTTATCATTGCTAAGATGAAATCTCAGTTTGTTAACTTCGTTACAAAGATATAGTTATACAGATTCAAATATTTCTTGTTTCGTTCAATTCTGACTTATATTGAATTCTGTATATTCATTTGAAATTAGAAATCGAATTTTCGAACTACCGCGCTATTTTCAATTCCTTTTATAATTATATATAATTATTTTTATTCTAACGACGACGCGTATAATATATACGTTCGAATTATATTCAAAATAAATTTATTGTCGATATTATTTAAAATAAATCATTTTAAATAAACAAAACTCGCTATAATTGCCAAAACAAAAATTTCAAACTGGCTCGCATTTTACGGGTTGTTACAATCTCCCCCACTTAAAACTTTTCGTCCCCGAAAAGGAACAAAGTCGAAAATGGTTTGATTAATCAACTCTATGTTCGATCAGGCTTTCATTCTCCAATTCTTTAGTTTCTGAGAATTTTTAAAATTTCAAAAATTTGGCTAACACCCTAAATTTTCGAAAAATTTCGCCATAACCTCCCCTGCACCGGGAGCATCGGGGAATTTCAAATAGCTTCCCCGGTCCTTCAGATCTCAAAAAGAAAAAGAAAAAGCCAAGCGGCTAGCCAATAGGCTCACAAAATCATCATCACCCAAACAAAACAGTAAATTATGTAGTAAACATGTACCTATTTGTCGGGCAAACAAATTTTATTCTCTGGCTCTAGCCTCCTTGCTATGACCTGTTCAATGATATATATGTATATGCAAACCAATGCGACCAATTTTCAATATAATCCAATATTTGATTCAGTTAGGCATAATGGTTCAAAATTAGCAAACAAATAAATCAACAACACAAACATCAATCAATTAGTTGATTTAGAGTTTCAAATTCATAATTTTGATACATATACAAAAATCAGATTTTTGATGTCAAATCACAACAATAAGCCCTATCTAGTTTTGGTTCTCACACCAGTCAATAGGAAATATATAGAAAACCCACTTTCGTCACTCGAACATAAATTCTAATGATGGAGCTCCATCATCAAAATCATCTCCGGGCGATTAGAGTGTGATGCTATATCTATCCAATATATTAAAATTTCAAATACACGTTTGCAAGGCGTATATGCAAAATCTTTATATACTGGACTGTCCAAATCAATATAAAAACTAATCAAATACGAATAATTGATTTAAATTTTCAAAACGAAATTTGTTTTCATTTGAAAAATATACTCTTCACACTCGTTCTAGGATACTACTGATCCTATCTCTAACGAGTCATTCTAATTGGATATTGCTAATCCAATATCTGATGAATTCTTTCGTATGGTTCTAATGTGTCTTGTTCTCTGAGCTTTGTAAACCAAAGCTCTGATACCAACTGTGAAGACCCGCAACTTCCCCGTAAAGGAAAGCGTCGGATAGTTCGAGAACAAACCACAACAGAACGCATATAAAAGAACGTTTCATTGTATATTACAACAATGCATCAGGTTACAAGAATATACAGAGTATAAAAGAATATTACACAGAAATATCAGAGATTTAAATTACATTTAAATACATAGCAGCGGAAAATAATACAATACACAACTAGAATGAGATATACGGATACAAAGCTTTCCGGATATCGTTCCAGCTGTAAACCAGGATCCTGTGAATATAAATCTGCAAAACCAAAACTACTAGCTGCCCGTGTCGAAAATAGGGGCACCCAGAGTTTAGGTTAAAACAATAAACTCCAGGTCAGTCATGTGACTGGTGTGAGAACTAAAACAGTTATTAATCTTTATTTCAAATCATTAGGTAAATCAAGGGACCACGCCGTATAACACGGAACGGGTTTCCTCCCAAGAATACCAGTGCATAAAACCAACAGCGCAATGCTAAATAAAGAAAAATGAAGCTGTTATAAGACCCAGGTCCCATCACACAATGCAACGCAGTCGAGGATAGGGTTTTCCCTTATAACAGCCAAAGAATGCTTGATACGTTTAAAACAAATCATTTGATACTATTATAAGTGCATAGTATATAAAACACTTCAAATCATAAGTATCAATCATAGGCGGCATGAGCGCCCCATCCCACTATGTCGCCATATATAGGATATACAATCAAAACCGCAAAGTCTCGTATTTGGAAATTGGGTTTCCATCTATGAACCGAGGCAAAAGATAGTCCTCAACCGATTCGAGACAATCTAGCCCATGTCTCAGGCAAGCGCGCAGGCAAGCCTTGGATCGTCAGGGCCGGTCCACACGGAGTGGATTATTATGCCTGAACAATACGTCTCCCCACCCTATGGGGTGTAAGTCTGGTCCGTCAGCCGACCAGAATGCATTCGGCCGAAACCGATATAACCGAGGCGCCTCGCAACAGCAACAACCACATAAGTCAAACTCGTCAGGGCGTGTAAAACCACTGACGCCACTTCTAGCTAGAAAGAAACGCAAGTCCTCCCTGAGGTCCGTCTCCCGTTTTTGGTTCATACCTGGTGCGAAACACGCGAGGTAAACGTTACACAAAGCTACGCCACAAAGGCCGTGCTTTGATCATCACCACAAGACTTTGCTTTTCAACAGAAGCCTTGATCATTTGCATCTTAGCATGCCACACAGGCAAACCATCCTATGCAACCGATATCAGTCACACAGAATGAAATCCGATGTCAGACACACAGTCCATTTACAAGTCCGTCCTAGGTCTGAACGAAACCGGAGGCACCTAGTACCCCGCATATCCATCGATCTCCAAGTACGTCTGGACGATCACTAACTGTTTCCATCTTCTTGGGTGTACAGCCCAATCAAGATCATCAGTTATCACCCAAACGACGTGAAGACCTCCGGTCTTCGACCATCGTCTTCATCTTCGACTTATCGTCGTATCAGTTATTCAGAATGGGATAAACCCGGTCTTTCCGAATAACTCGCGTATATATTATAAAAGTGTTACACAAACACAACATACGCCTCATTCCAACTCATTAGTCACTAACCGTAAATTAATCAAGAGAATAATTCCCCAAATATTAACCCCGAAGGCCGAAACCAACATCAGATCAATATCCAGAAAACCATTCTGCTTGGCTAACCGACAGTTAGTTTCTAAATTTCACGTTCAAATCTAATTAAAGATTTAACTATCGCCTGGAGCAAAACTGGTGATACTCCATTCTCGATCTTTTCAATCTAATTAAAGATTCATTAAAACTCCACTTAGTTTTAATCATTATCTGGGTTAAAGAATCAGTGTCATTTAAAAACACGATTCACGATAAACCCAAAATCACATTCCATTAATTATCGGGTTAAAGAACAAGTGTTATTTAAAACACTGCTCACGATAAACCCCAAAAATCAATATCAATTCAATTCCAATTAAATATTATTTAATTGGTACACTTCATTAAATCTAAATAAAAAGATTTAATCTTTTCTCAACTGGGTTCAAGAACAGTGTTAGTGAAGACACCATTCACGACAAACCCAAATCACATTCATTAATTATCGGGTTAAAGAACAAGTGTTATTTAAAACACTGTTCACGATAAACCCAAAAATCAATACCAATTCAATTCCAATTAAATATCATTTAATTGGTACACTTCATTAAATCTAAATAAAAAGATTTAATCTTTTCTCAACTGGGTTCAAGAACAGTGTTAGTGAAGACACCATTCACGACAAACCCAAATCACATTCCATTAATTATCGGGTTAAAGAACAAGTGTTATTTAAAACACTGTTCACGATAAACCCAAAAATCAATACCAATTCAATTCCAATTAAATATCATTTAATTGGTACACTTCATTAAATCTAAATAAAAAGATTTAATCTTTTCTCAACTGGGTTCAAGAACAGTGTTAGTGAAGACACCATTCACGACAAACCCAAATCACATTCGATATTCAATACAAGGCTCTGAATAGAAAATATATCGGCTTATATTCAATATCGAATTCTACGACTAACAAATGTCGTATTGGAAATAACGATACAAATATATATCTTTCAAATTTCCATAACAACACCTGTATAATCACGAATTCCAACATCGAAATATTCCGAAGACAATTTCGATTCAAATCCACTCCAATGCAATCATTGGAAATTTTGGTTATTTTTAAAACCCTTTTCGAATTCAATTTATTTATTTAAAAATAAATAGAATTATAATTCTAGTTCAAACTAGTTCATTTCGATAAAAATCTATTTTTATCTTTTCAAATATGGAGTTTTTCATCCCAAATCTTTCTAAATCATTTTTTTTTGATTTTACACAAATTATTACTATTTTTAATAATTTTATCAAGGCCCGTACAGTCGATTTCCATCAACGGCCATCGAACTGCACTTACAGCGACCTTTTTCGAATTTGATTTGGACGTATCTCCAAATCCAACCGTTAGATTTCAAATTTCTAACATTCATTAGAAAGCTCTTTTCGATACGAACCCAACGGTTCCGGTTTTAGGAGAATCCGACGGTCGGATCTCCCGTAATGTCCGTTTGAAATAAATGGTCGAAATTCACGAACTGCCGCGGCGCGGCGCGTTCTATTCAGGCCGTTATATTATATATATAATATATATAATATATATATTTCGTCGATTTCTATTTAAAACGAATTACATAAATAGTTTTAAAATCGTTTCAAAACCTATTTCAAATTCCATTTCAATTCAAAGCAAAATTGAATTCTTCTTTATAAATTCGTTTCAAAATTCATTTCTATTCAATTCAAATTTCAATTCAATTTGAATTCATTTCAATTCGCTTTCAATTCCATTTGAATTCGTTTTCAATTCAATTCATTTCGAAATCGTTTTCAATTCATTTTGAATTCGTTTTCAATTCAATTCATTTCGAAATCGTTTTCAATTCATTTTGAATTCGTTTTCAATTCAATTCATTTTGAATTCGTTTTCAATTCAATTCATTTCGAAATCGTTTTCAATTCAATTCATTTCGAAATCGTTTTCAATTCCATTCATTTCGAAATCGTTTTCAATTCAATTCATTTCAAAATATTCGATTTCGAAATCACTTTTCAATATTCATTTTAAAATGAATAAAATCGATATAAATATCGTTCACGTCAAAATGGCGTCAATCTAATCCTCACGGCTTCACATATTTCTATTTTCAAATATTCTATTTCAAATATTTCTATTTCAAATATTTCTTTTTCAAATATTTCTATTTCAAATATTTTTTTTTTTCGAAACTGGAATGAGGCCCAATCAATTACCATATAATGTTAATTATATGGATTTTCTACAACACATGTATATATCAACAACGATGAATAATCAACCATCAACCAAAGTGCACTACACTGTATAAGCATCAAATATAGACATTTAACGCTTATAGCAGCTTGTCAATCAATCGATCGACATATTTAATCAATCAGGATGAGTGAACTTCAAATTTCATCCTAACACCCGTGTGGGGTTTCAAACAATCAAACACATATTTTATTTGTGCAGTTAGGCGATGTGTAAAATTTATCGACCCAATCAACGTCATTCAAATAGGTGTACATAAACAAACCGTCTGGTTTGTAAATGAATATTTATTTATTCACATTCACGTTAAAAATTATATTTTTAACGATAACACATTTTATTTTTAACATATCAATTTCTATTCAGTTCATTCGTTAAATAAAATGCTATTTTTATTTTTCTAACTTATTTTAGAAAATTTCGGCGGCATAACGGCACGATACTAGAAACGGGACAAGGCCTAGCCTTATCCCCGGTCTAGTGAAGGCCCACGCCATTCACACATCAATCAAATTCACTTTCGTTATGCAAACCACAAAATTTGGAGTAAGGGTCTAACCTAGCCTTACTCCTTCGCCTTATAACGGCGCACGTCTAATCCTAACCAATTTATCGATTTGATTTTTCACACCACAAACCACATTCAAACCAATATCTCAATCAATCACCAAACATCCAATCAAACAAGTCCATGGTATGTGGACGGGTGTCGGGTGCTCCTAATAAGCACCGTCTGCATCCTAGTATATATATATATATCTAGAAAAAGAGAATTAAGAGTGAGAAGTTCTCACAGAAAGCTATCCAAGCTCCACGGCACTTCATTTGATAGAAATCTTCATCTTCATCGTCTTCGTTGCCCGTAGTCACTATATATATAAAAATCACATTTTTATATTTCGATGTCTTTAAAATAAAAATCACATTTTTATTTATTCACTTTCAATTTAAAAATCATACTTTTATAATCACTTCATATATTTAAAAATCGAATTTTTACTATGCTATTCAATATATAAAAATCGAAATTTTACTTTGCTATTCATTATAAAAATCGAATTTTTACTTTGCTATTCAATATAAAAATCGAGTTTTTACTTTGCTATTCAATATAAAAATCGAATTTTTACTTTGCTATTCAATATAAAAATCGAATTTTTACTTTGCTATTCAATATAAAAATCGAATTTTTACTTCTATGTTATATAGATAAAAATTATATTTTTATCCCGCTATTTTCCATATAAAGATTTCGCCTTTTTGAATTTAAAGATTTCACCTTTTTAAATTTAAAGATCTCACCTTTTTAAATTTAAAGATTTCACCTTTTTAAATTTAAAGATTTCACCTTTTTAAATTTAAAGATTTCACCTTTTTAAATTTAAAGACATCACTTGATTTCAACGTATATAAAATAAAAATCAGATTTTTATTTTGCTACATATACAAAGATGATATTTTTATATTCTCTATCCTATAAAGATTATATTTTTAATTCTTTAAAAATATAAAAACTATATTTTTATCACTTTAAAAATATAAAGATCGTATTATATTACTTTTTAAAAATCAAATCTTTTCTGTTTTAAAAGCCACGTCTTAAAATAAATAAATAAAATCTGTTTTAAAATAAATAAAATCAGTTTTAAAATAAATAAAATCAGTTTTTAAAATTTAAAAATTCAGATTAATAAGCAAATAAAATTCAGTTAATAAAACAAATAAAATCAGTAAATAAAATAAAATCAGAAAATACTTACAGGGGGGGGGGGGTTCATCATCGGTTTTGGGTCCAGGGGGGGCTGTGGCTTCCGTCGCTTTGGGGGTTCGCGAGTAGGAGGGAGCAGCGGAGCTGCGAGGCGAGGTGGAGGGGGTCTGGTTGCGGCGGCTAGGGTTCAGGTGAGCAAGGGGGTGCGGAATTAGGGTTCTTCACGTTGGAGGAGGAGAGTGGAGAGGGAAGAGGAGGGGCGCTGCGCGACGGCTCTGGGGGGGGGGGGGCGCGAGGTGGTGGTGGCTCTGCCACCGGCGGCGGCGTGGGGGGGGGGGGGGCTTCGACGCGATTTCGATCTCCCTTTTTTTTTCTTTTTTTTTTTTCTTTTTCGATTCTGAATTATCGGGGGGGGGGGGGGCCTGGAGGTATAGGGAGGGAAGAGGGATTATATATTTTTTTTTATTAATTTAATTATTTTATTTTAATTCAAAAAGTCAACTTTTTCAAACGACCTCTAAACGAGGTCCACCGCCTGTCGTCCATAGCGTTTCACCCCCATTCCGAACACAATGGGATATGTATCGTAAGTTGATTCGGCTGTTACAATCAGTTTTCGTTAAATTTACATTTAAATCACTATATTGAATTTTAAACGCACATTTCAAATTACCGGGGTCACATACTAACTAGAAAAATTCCAGAAAAATATTTTCTAGCTTCGTATTGACGATACGGTCCTAACAAAACTAGTTTCGTCTAATTCTGAGGCCGTTTGAAAAATGGCCAATTTCCATTCGATTAAAATCGACAAAAACTGGTCAAACGCGTTTTCTTTTGCCACGCTCACATATTGATTCGAAAAATTATGAAATTTGAAACCTAGCAATAACTTGACACTGCGGACCCAACAAAAGTGGTTTCGTCGAAATCCGAGGTCATCTGCAAAATTGCTATTTTTAAGGGCCTTATATATATAAAAATATATATAAATTTCACAGCGACTATTTCTAATTTTAAACTGGACATATCTTATCATTGCTAAGATGAAATCTCAGTTTGTTAACTTCGTTACAAAGATATAGTTATACAGATTCAAATATTTCTTGTTTCGTTCAATTCTGACTTATATTGAATTCTGTATATTCATTTGAAATTAGAAATCGAATTTTCGAACTACCGCGCTATTTTCAATTCCTTTTATAATTATATATAATTATTTTTATTCTAACGACGACGCGTATAATATATACGTTCGAATTATATTCAAAATAAATTTATTGTCGATATTATTTAAAATAAATCATTTTAAATAAACAAAACTCGCTATAATTGCCAAAACAAAAATTTCAAACTGGCTCGCATTTTACGGGTTGTTACAGCTCTTTTCGATACGAACCCAACGGTTCCGGTTTTAGGAGAATCCGACGGTCGGATCTCCCGCAATGTCCGTTTGAAATAAATGGTCGAAATTCACGAACTGCCGCGGCGCGGCGCGTTCTATTCAGGCCATTATATTATATATATAATATATATAATATATATTTCGTCGATTACTATTTAAAACGAATTATATAAATAGTTTTAAATTCGTTTCAAATTCTATTTCAACTTCTATTTCAATTTAAAGCCAAAATTGAATTCTTCCTTATAAATTCGTTTTAAAATTCATTTCTATTCAATTCGAATTTCAATTCAATTTGAATTCATTTCAATTCAATTTATTTCGAAATCGTTTTCAATTCAATTCATTTCGAAATCGTTTTCAATTCATTTTGAATTCGTTTTCAATTCAATTCATTTCGAAATCGTTTTCAATTCATTTTGAATTCGTTTTCAATTCTATTCATTTCGAAATCGTTTTCAATTCATTTTGAATTCGTTTTCAATTCTATTCATTTCGAAATCGTTTTCAATTCAATTCATTTCAAAATATTCGATTTCGAAATCACCTTTCAATATTCATTTTAAAATGAATAAAATCGATATAAATATCGTTCACGTCAAAATGGCGTCAATCTAATCCTCACGGCTTCACATATTTCTATTTTCAAATATTCTATTTCAAATATTTCTATTTCAAATATTTCTATTTCAAATATTTCTTTTTTTCGAAACTGGAATGAGGCCCAATCAATTACCATATAATGTTAATTATATGGATTTTCTACAACACATGTATATATCAACAACGATGAATAATCAACCATCAACCAAAGTGCACTACACTGTATAAGCATCCAATATAGACATTTAACGCTTATAGCAGCTTGTCAATCAATCGATCGACATATTTAATCAATCAGGATGAGTGAACTTCAAATTTCATCCTAACACCCGTGTGGGGTTTCAAACAATCAAACACATATTTTATTTGTGCAGTTAGGCGATGTGTAAAATTTATCGACCCAATCAACGTCATTCAAATAGGTGTACATAAACAAACCGTCTGGTTTGTAAATGAATATTTATTTATTCACATTCACGTTAAAAATTATATTTTTAACGATAACACATTTTATTTTAACATATGAATTTCTATTCAGTTCATTCGTTAAATAAAATGCTATTTTTATTTTTCTAACTTATTTTAGAAAATTTCGGCGGCATAACGGCACGATACTAGAAACGGGACGAGGCCTAGCCTTATCCCCGGTCTAGTGAAGGCCCACGCCATTCACACATCAATCAAATCAATTCGTTATGCAAACCACAAAATTTGGAGTAAGAGTCTAACCTAGCCTTACTCCTTCGCCTTATAACGGCGCACGTCTAATCCTAACCAATTTATCGATTCGATTTTTCACACCACAAACCACATTCAAACCAATATCGCAATCAATCACCAAACAGTCAAACAAACAAGTCCATGGTCTGTGGACGATTGTGTCGGGTTGTAACACCCCACTCCCGCTATGATCACTCACTAAGGGAATGCCATAGCATCGGTGGAGTATTTTAGTGAATATAGAACAGAAAAATTACAACAAGACAGATATAAATAGTACTTGAAATTTTAAAACATCATCTCATAACAGCGGAAGTAAAACATGTCTGGTTACATCATAAAACCACAATAAAGGTCAAGTACAATATCCATCAAAATAAAGAAGTACATAATCCCACTCTCATACAATAGCCAAACAAAAGAAAAGATAACTGGATAACTGGAGCTTTACATCTATCCAAGCTCCTAAAGACTGGAACAGCAATCCGATCAAGCTCCACTACTGCTAGGATCCACCGTAGGACCTGAGGGTTGGGAAAAAGATAAAAACAACAGGGTCAGACATAAGTCTGAGCGAGTCCTATAACTTTAACAATACAATCGTTAAAGTAACCAGAGAAGACATAAACTGATATACGGTAACATATAGGGATGAATGGCTACCCTAAGCAGTCAACTAAACGAAGATAAAGGATAAAGACGCATCTACCCTCCCTAAGGTAAATTACTAAACTGCACCACACCAGTCGTTCCTAACTTAAAGGTTGATCCCACCCAAGGACTTATAAAATTTACTAATTAGTACCTGCGTACCCCTAGGTGACCAAGTAGGCGCCACGGGGCCCTACAATCCACTAGGTGTACACACTACTTCCCATTCGATCGGCTCCCTAACGTAGATACCCGTGCTGGCCCCACCGTGGGATGTATCATTCCCCAATGTGGCAACCTGATGAAACTAAAGGTGCACGGCTTATATCTACTCGATGCAACAACGGCTTACCTACCAGCCCGGGCCCACTCACGCATATGAAGCCCGTTGGACTTGCGTTGCCACCGCTAACCCGTTTGCCTCTTACAGTCAAGCCCAGTATGCGTGTCCCGTCCTCGACATGGGTCGAGCCCACAAAGATACGTATGGGTTACTGGTTGAAATGGGCCTCCACAAGCTACCCACCTAAGCTTGTCCCTTTTTCTAGTATATCCCACTTAACCCTTTAATCATGTTTTAATTACATGTTCCATTTTGGTTAAGTATTCTAATCGTATTTTCTATTGCCACCCAAGGCAACCACTAGATTTTCTCATGCCACCCGAGGCACCCACTTAACCCCTCATGTCCCTCTACATGCTAATATGGTTAAGTGTTTCTTAATTAATTAATTAAGAACGTAACCTTTGTAAAGACCTCTCACATTAGACTGTCTTTTATGACCGCTGGTTAAGCCGGTTGGGTCCGGGCAGCCTTATGTCATAACAGAGTCTAACCTCGTGTCTTTACATTAATTACGTATTTAGTTTGTGCCTAAGACCTCTCACATTGGGCTAACATTTGTAGCAACTGGTTAAGCCGGTTGGGTCCGGGCAGTTTTACGCTACAACTGAGTCCAACCTCGTGTCTTAGTCAATTAATTACACCTAATTAATCACCCTCATAATTTTATATTAATTATCCCTAATTAATCAAGTTTTCTTAACATGGGTAGACCTAACTTAATAGGTAAATTCCCATGGGGTAGACCTAACTCAATAGGTAAATTCCCAACACATAGTATGGGTACACCTAACCAAATAGGCAAATTCCCATACTATGTTTATTTATTTTGTGTTATGCATAATTATATTAATTTCACACAATCTTATTAACTTATGCATTTAATTACCCCATCGTTCCCACGTAATTTCGTTCATGATATAACACATATAAAAGGTGTCAACTTGCATATGAATGAACATGTTTCAAAGGTGCCATCTTGCATATTAACAAACACATAACTTGCATATGAACTTGCATAACATGTCACATAACTTGCATATAATATGTCACATAACTTACATATTCATTTTGCATAACAAACTTGCATATTAGCTTATAGACTTGCATAATGTGTCATCATGAACTTGCATATTAATAAACATGTAACTTGCATATTTACATACATGTAACTCGCATATTAACAAACATGTAACTTGCATATAAAGAAACATGTAACTTGCATATTTACATACATGTAACTTGCATATTAACAAACATGTAACTTGCATATTAACAACATGTAACTTGCATATTTACATACATGTAACTTGCATATTAACAAACATGTAACTTGCATATTTACATACATGTAACTTGCATAGCATATTACCATGAACTTGCATAACATGCATATGATTACATAGCCCACAACTTGCATATTTAGCATCATGCAAACATAACATACATCATATTAAACTTGCATAAGCTTACATACTCAACATGCATAAACATAAGATTAATGCTAACATCATATCATATGATTCAAAGCTCATTAACCCACATACAAAACCATAAATCTCATCACATCTCATCTAATTAGTTTACCAAAAGATCATCAAAGTGATAGAAACTCACAACTAGCAACTTTGAACACCAAATGAAGAAGATTAAGATGCTAAGAAGGGATTAGAAGTTGATTAGAGAGTGATTAGTATGCAACCCTCTTCATAAAATTAGTGGAGGCCATGAGAGCTAGCATTTTGCCATAGTTTAGTCACTAGGTTTAATTATGAATGAATTAGGGTAGGTTAGGGTCTTATTTATAGATTAGGCAAGTGTTTTAGCCCATAGGATTAACCCTAGATTCAATCCAAGCCATCAAAGCATGTCTTGGGGAAGAAGTCAAGTGTAGGAACCATCTAGGGCCTTTAGATTAAAGATGGACCATGAGAACCATTCAAATGCAAAATCTGCACTTGAGCGAATCGGCCCACGGGTTGACAGCCAAACACCCTGGATTAACCCCTAGTCGACCCAGCGGGCTCGGGTCGACTTCAAAAATCGGCCGGTTCGGTTATTCCCCTCTCCCAATTCGCTGTTTTGAGCATTTTTGCATATTTATTTATTAAATTTTCAATTATATATATATATATATATATATATATATATCTACACAACCCATTTCACTTAATTAAGTATACTTTAATTTGGGAATTTTCGTGAAACTTCGCGAGGCCATATCTTGGTCATACGGACTCCGATTTTCGAAAACTCGGACTCTATTTCGCGTATTTTTCCGAGACGAACACAATGGCATAGCCCGTTTCCCTTGATTCCCATTTTAGAATTAAATTCTGCCTCGATTTATGTTATTACAGGTTATTGAAAATACGGGTTGTTACACGGGTGCTACTAAGCACCGTCTGCATCCTAGTATATATATATAACTAGAAAAGAAATTGAAAGGTGAGAAATTCTCACCGATAGCTATCCTAGCTCCACGGCTCTTCATTGATAGAAATCTTCATCGCTATCGCATCTTCGTCATCTTCGTTGTCCGCTTTCACTACCTATGTAAAAATCGAATTTTTACTTCGCTATTCAATATATAAAAAAATCGAATTTTCACTTCGATTTGATATATAAAAATCATATTTTTATATCGCTATCATATATTTAAAAATTCCGCCTTTATAAAAATAAAGTTTTCAACTTTTCAATTTAAAGTTTTCATCTTTCTAAAAACCAAGTTGTTATCTTTATAAAAACAAAGCTGTTATCTTTATAAAACAAAGTTGTTATCTTTATTTTTAAAACAACATATATTTTCAAAACAATTTCATATATGTTTTCTAAACAATCTTTTTCTATTAAAAGATTAAACCTTTTTGCTTTTAACTTAAAATTAAAATTCAGTTTTATCTTAAAATAAAATTCAGTTTTATCTTAAAATAAAATTCAGTTTTTATCTTAAAATAAAATTCAGTTTTTATACTTAAAATAAAATTCAGTTTTTATACTTAAAATATAAATCAGTTTTAAACTAAATAAAAAAAAAGTTTTAAAGTAAATAAAAAAAAACAACAGTGAACTTACCGAGAGGGGGGGGCTGATGTCGGGTCGGAGGGGCTCGGTGATGGTCAACAGGCGAGGTGGGGGTCTCAGCATAAGGGGGCGGGTGGCTCGCCTGACCGACGGCTGTAGGGGGAGGCGGCGCGATAATCCCTGGCTCGCGGCGGTCTTCATCTTCCATTGACGACGAATCAGGGTGGTTGGGGCTTGCGAGCAGATGGAAGAGGGAGAGAGATCGGAGGTCCGCTCCGGCGGTTGACAGGGGTGCGCGATGCTCCCCTCCGCCCTTTTCTTCTTCCCCCCCCCCTTTTTTTTTCCTCTGTTAGCTCGATTTAGTTTTGAAAGAAAAGGGGGGGGCCAGAACGGGATTAAGGGGAAGAGGGAGAGATTTTTTTTTATTTAATTATTTAATT
This sequence comes from Allium sativum, assembly GCA_030737875.1. Classification (NCBI taxonomy): domain Eukaryota; kingdom Viridiplantae; phylum Streptophyta; class Magnoliopsida; order Asparagales; family Amaryllidaceae; genus Allium; species Allium sativum. Next base: position 559,965,319 of record CM060921.1, read on the forward strand.
ATTTTATTCATTAAAAGTTGACTTTTACAAACGTCATCAAAACGAGGCCCACCACCTGTCATCCATAGCGTTTCACCCCCATTCCGAACACAATGGGATCTGCCACGTAGGCTGATTCGACTGTTTGAATCCGTTTCTGTTAAATTTTCATTTAAATCATTTTATTGAATTTTAAACGTACATTTCAAATTACCGGGGCCACATACGAACACGAAAACTTCCAGAAAAATATTTTCTAGCCTCGTATTGACGATACGGTCCTAAAAAACTAGTTTCGTCGAATTCTGAGACCGTTAGAAAAATGGCCAATTTCCAGTCGATTAAAATCAACTGAAACTGGTCAAACGCGTTTTCTTTTGCCACGCTCACATATTGATTCGAAAAATTATGAAATTTGAAACCTAGCAATAACTCGACACTGCGGATCCAACAAAACTGGTTTCGTCGAAATCCGAGGTCATTTGCAAAATGTCCATTTTTAAGGGCCTGAATTCCATAGCGACTATTCAGAATTTTCAACTGGACATATCTTTTGATTCCCGCTACGAAACTTTGATTTTTCGGATTCGTTGGAAAGATATTCACTATTCGATTCCATTATTTTTGGTTTCACTAAAATCCGGATTGTTTTGCACCCGGTACATTCAATTGAAGTTTGAAATCGAATTATCGAACTACCGCGCCATTTTCAATTCTATTTATAATTATATATAAATATTTATATTCTAACGACGTCGCGTATAATATATACGTCGAAATCTATTCAAACTAAATTTTTCGTCGATATTATTTAAAATAATCTATTTTAAATATTCAAAATTCGCTAAAATTGCCAAAATAAAATTTTCAAACTGGCTCGCATTTTACGGGTTGTTACAATCTCCCCCACTTAAAACTTTTCGTCCCCGAAAAGGAACAAAGTCGAAAGTGGTTTGATAATTCAACTCTACGTTCGATCCGGCTTCCATTCTCCAACTTTTCAGTTTCTGAGAATTTTCAAAATTTCAAAAATTTGGCTAACACCCTAAATTTTCGAAAAATTTCGCCATAACCTCCCCTGCACCGGGAGCATCGGGGAATTTCAAATAGCTTCCCCGGTCCTTTAGATCTCAAAAAGAAAAAGAAAAAGCCAAGCGGCTAGCCAATAGGCTCACAAAATCATCATCACCCAAACAAAACAGGAAATTATGTAGTAAACATGTACCTATTTGTCGGGCAAACAAATTTTATCCTCGGCTCTAGCCTCCTTGCTATGACCTGTTCAATGATATATATGTATATGCAAGCAAACGCGACCAATTTTCAATACAGTTCCATATTTGGTGCTATTAGGCTAAATGGCTAAAAATTAGCAAACAAATAAACAAACAACACAAACATCAATCAATTAGTGAATTAGAGTTTCAAATTCATAACTTTGATACATAGACAAAAATCAGATTTTTGATGCCAAATCACAACAATAGGCCCTATCTAATTTTGGTTCTCACACCAGTCAATAGGAAATATATAGGAATCTCACTTTCGTTACTCGAAAATAAATACTGACGACAATGCCCCATCACCAGAATTACCCCCGGGCAACTAGAGTATGATCCTATATCTATCCAATATATTAAAACTTCGAATACACATTTGCAAGACGCATATGCAAAATCTTTATATATCGGATTGTCCAAATCAATATAAATAAATAATCAAATACGAATAATTGATTTAAATTTTCAAAACGAAATTTGTTTTCATTTTAAAAAAATATACTCTTCACACTCGTTCTAGGATACTACTGATCCCATCTCTAACGAGTCTTTCTAATTGGATATTACTAATCCAGTATCTGATGAATCCTTTCATATGGTTCTAATGTGTCTTGTTCTCTGCTTTGTAAACCAAAGCTCTGATACCACGTGTAAACACCCGCAACTTCCCCGTAAAGGAAAGCGTCGGATAGTTCGAGAACAAACCACAATAGAACGCATACAGAAGAACATTTCATTGTATATTACAACAATGCATCAGATTACAAGAATATACAGAGTATAAATGAATATTACACAGAAATATCAGAGATTTAAATTACATTTAAATACATCGCAGCGGAAAAATAATACAATACACAACTAGAATGAGATATACGGATACAAAGCTTTCCGGGTATCGTTCCAGCTGTAAACCAGGATCCTGTGAATATAAATCTGCAAAACCAAAACTACTAGCTGCCCGTGTCAAAATAAGGGCACCCAGAGTTTAGGTTAAAACAATAAACTCCAGGTCAGTCATGGGACTGGTGTGAGAACTAAAACAGTTATTAATCTTTATTTTTAAAGGTAAATCAAGGGACCACGCCGTATAACACGGAACGGGTTTCCTCCCAAGAATACCAGTGCATAAAACAAACAGCGCAATGCTAAATAAAGAAAAATGAAGCTGTTATAAGACCCAGGTCCCATCACACAATGCAACGCAGTCGAGGATAGGGTTTTCCCTTATAACAGCCAAAGAATGCTTGATACGTTTAAAACAAATCATTTGATACTATATAAGTGCATAGTGTATAAAACAACTTCAAATCATAAGTATCAATCATAGGCGGCATGGGTACCATATATCATGTCGCCATATATAGGTTTACAAATAAAACCGCAAATGTCACGTATTTGGAAATTGGATTTCCGTCTATGAACCGAGGCAAAAGATAGTCCTCAACCGATTCGAGACAATCTAGCCCATGTCTCAGGATCAGAACGCATCAACCCTTTAGATCGTCAGGGCCGGTCCACCGATGTGGATTATTATGCCTGAACACTACGTCTCTCCGCCCTTTGGGGCGTAAATGAGCCACTAAATGACTCCATCGGTTCGAGAACGACCGATCAATCCGAGGGGCCTCGCAACAGCAACAACCACATAAGTCAAACTCGTCAGGGCGTGTAAAACCACTGACGCCACTTCTAGCTAGAAAGAAACGCAAGTCCTCCCTAAGGTCCGTCTCCCGTTTTTGGTTCATACCTGGTGTGAAACACGCGAGGTAAACGTTACACAAAGCTATGCCACAAAGGCCGTGCTTTGATCATCACCACAAGACTTTGCTTTTCAACAGAAGCCTTGATCATTTGCATCTTAGCATGCCACACAGGCAAACCATCCTATGCAACCGATATCAGTCACACAGAATGAAATCCGATGTCAGACACACGGTCCATTTACAAGTCCGTTCTGGGTCTGAACGAAACCGGAGGCACCTAGTACCCCGCATATCCATCGATCTCCAAGTACGTCTGGACGATCACTAACTGTTTCCATCTTCTTGGGTGTACAGCCCAATCAAGATCATCAGTAATTACCCAAACGACGTGAAGACCTCCGGTCTTCGACCACCGTCTTCATCTTCGACTTATCGTCGTATCAGTTATTCAGAATGGGATAAACCCGGTCTTTCCGAATAACTCGCGTATATATTATAAAAGTGTTACACAAACACAACATACGCCTCATTTCAATTCATTAGTCACTAACCGTAAATTAATCAAGAGAATAATTCCCCAAATATCAACCCCGAAGGCCGAAACCAACATCAGATCAATATCCAGAAAACCATTCTACTTAGCTAACCGACAGTTAGTTTCTAATTTCACATTCATAGGGAAAGGTTCCCATTAATTTTATCAAAGATAAATTCTTGAATTTATTCTTTAATCAACTTTTGAATATCAATTCAAACTAGTCGGGATTAGCGAACCTTACCGAAGTAATCACTTGTTTTAATTTCCCAACCCCAACCTATTCATCCCATGAAGTAAAACTGGTTATACTTCATATCTAACACCACGGTGTTATTGGTAAATTCAATTACCATTTCACGTTCAAATCTGATTAAAGATTTAACTATCGCCTGGAGCAAAACTGGTGATACTCCATTTCGATTATTTCAATCTAATTAAAGATTCATTAAAACTCCACTTAGTTTTAATCATTAACTGGGTTAAAGAATCAGTGTCATTTAAAACACGGTTCACGATAAACCCAAAAATCAATACATTAATTATCGGGTTAAAGAACAAGTGTTATTTAAAACACTGTTCACGATAAACCCAAAAATCAATACTAATTCAATTCCAATTAACTATCATTTTTAATTGGTACACTTCATTAAATCTAAATAAAAAGATTTAATCTTTTCTCAACTGGGTTCAAGAACAGTGTTAGTGAAGACACCATTCACGACAAACCCAAATCACATTCGATATTCAATACAAGGCTCTGAATAGAAAATATATCGGCTTATATTCAATATCGAATTCTACGACTAACAAATGTCGTATTGGAAATAACGATACTAATATATATCTTTCAAATTTCCATAACAACACCTGTAATATCACGAATTCCAACATCGAAATATTCCGAAGACAATTTCGATTCAAATCCACTCCAATGCAATCATTGGAAATTTTGGTTATTTTCAAAACCATTTCAAATTCAATTTATTTATTTAAAAATAAATAGAATTATAATTCTAGTTCAAAACTAGTTCATTTCGATAAAAATCTATTTTTATCTTTTCAAATATGGAGTTTTTCATCCCAAACTTTCACAAATCATTTCTTATGATTTTACACAAATTATTACTATTTTTAATAATTTTATCAAGGCCCGTACAGTCGATTTCCAACAACGGTCATCGAACTGCACTTACAGCGACCTTTTTCGAATTTGATTTGGACGTATCTCCAAATCCAACCGTTAGATTTCAAATTTCTAATATTCATTAGAAAGCTCTTTTCGATACGAACCCAATGGTTCCGGTTTTAGGAGAATCCGACGGTCGGATCTCCCGCAATGTCCGTTTGAAATAAATGGTCGAAATTCACGAACTGCCGCGGCGCGGCGCGTTCTATTCAGGCCATTATATTATATATATAATATATATAATATATATTTCGTCGATTACTATTTAAAACGAATTATATAAATAGTTTTAAATTCGTTTCAAATTCTATTTCAACTTCTATTTCAATTTAAAGCCAAAATTGAATTCTTCCTTATAAATTCGTTTTAAAATTCATTTCTATTCAATTCGAATTTCAATTCAATTTGAATTCATTTCAATTCAATTTATTTCGAAATCGTTTTCAATTCAATTCATTTCGAAATCGTTTTCAATTCATTTTGAATTCGTTTTCAATTCAATTCATTTCGAAATCGTTTTCAATTCATTTTGAATTCGTTTTCAATTCTATTCATTTCGAAATCGTTTTCAATTCATTTTGAATTCGTTTTCAATTCTATTCATTTCGAAATCGTTTTCAATTCAATTCATTTCAAAATATTCGATTTCGAAATCACCTTTCAATATTCATTTTAAAATAAATAAAATCGATATAAATATCGTTCACGTCAAAATGGCGTCAATCTAATCCTCACGGCTTCACATATTTCTATTTTCAAATATTCTATTTCAAATATTTCTATTTCAAATATTTCTATTTCAAATATTTCTTTTTTTCGAAACTGGAATGAGGCCCAATCAATTACCATATAATGTTAATTATATGGATTTTCTACAACACATGTATATATCAACAACGATGAATAATCAACCATCAACCAAAGTGCACTACACTGTATAAGCATCCAATATAGACATTTAACGCTTATAGCAGCTTGTCAATCAATCGATCGACATATTTAATCAATCAGGATGAGTGAACTTCAAATTTCATCCTAACACCCGTGTGGGGTTTCAAACAATCAAACACATATTTTATTTGTGCAGTTAGGCGATGTGTAAAATTTATCGACCCAATCAACGTCATTCAAATAGGTGTACATAAACAAACCGTCTGGTTTGTAAATGAATATTTATTTATTCACATTCACGTTAAAATTATATTTTTAACGATAACACATTTTATTTTAACATATGAATTTCTATTCAGTTCATTCGTTAAATAAAATGCTATTTTTATTTTTCTAACTTATTTTAGAAAATTTCGGCGGCATAACGGCACGATACTAGAAACGGGACGAGGCCTAGCCTTATCCCCGGTCTAGTGAAGGCCCACGCCATTCACACATCAATCAAATCAATTCGTTATGCAAACCACAAAATTTGGAGTAAGAGTCTAACCTAGCCTTACTCCTTCGCCTTATAACGGCGCACGTCTAATCCTAACCAATTTATCGATTCGATTTTTCACACCACAAACCACATTCAAACCAATATCGCAATCAATCACCAAACAGTCAAACAAACAAGTCCATGGTCTGTGGACGATTGTGTCGGGTGCTACTAAGCACCGTCTGCATCCTAGTATATATATATAACTAGAAAAGAAATTGAAAGGTGAGAAATTCTCACCGATAGCTATCCTAGCTCCACGGCTCTTCATTGATAGAAATCTTCATCGCTATCGCATCTTCGTTGTCCGCTTTCACTACCTATGTAAAAATCGAATTTTTACTTCGCTATTCAATATATAAAAAAATCGAATTTTCACTTCGATTTGATATATAAAAATCATATTTTTATATCGCTATCATATATTTAAAAATTCCGCCTTTATAAAAATAAAGTTTTCAACTTTTCAATTTAAAGTTTTCATCTTTCTAAAAACCAAGTTGTTATCTTTATAAAAACAAAGCTGTTATCTTTATAAAACAAAGTTGTTATCTTTATTTTTAAAACAACATATATTTTCAAAACAATTTCATATATGTTTTCTAAACAATCTTTTTCTATTAAAAGATTAAACCTTTTTGCTTTTAACTTAAAATTAAAATTCAGTTTTATCTTAAAATAAAATTCAGTTTTATCTTAAAATAAAATTCAGTTTTTATCTTAAAATAAAATTCAGTTTTTATACTTAAAATAAAATTCAGTTTTTATACTTAAAATATAAATCAGTTTTAAACTAAATAAAAAAAAGTTTTAAAGTAAATAAAAAAAACAACAGTGAACTTACCGAGAGGGGGGGGCTGATGTCGGGTCGGAGGGGCTCGGTGATGGTCAACAGGCGAGGTGGGGGTCTCAGCATAAGGGGGCGGGTGGCTCGCCTGACCGACGGCTGTAGGGGGAGGCGGCGCGATAATCCCTGGCTCGCGGCGGTCTTCATCTTCCATTGACGACGAATCAGGGTGGTTGGGGCTTGCGAGCAGATGGAAGAGGGAGGGAGATCGGAGGTCCGCTCCGGCGGTTGACAGGGGTGCGCGATGCTCCCCTCCGCCCTTTTCTTCTTCCCCCTTTTTTTTTCCTTTGTTAGCTCGATTTAGTTTTGAAAGAAAAGGGGGGGGCCAGAACGGGATTAAGGGGAAGAGGGAGAGATTTTTTTTTATTTAATTATTTAATTATTTTATTCATTAAAAGTTGACTTTTACAAACGTCATCAAAACGAGGCCCACCACCTGTCATCCATAGCGTTTCACCCCCATTCCGAACACAATGGGATCTGCCACGTAGGCTGATTCGACTGTTTGAATCCGTTTCTGTTAAATTTTCATTTAAATCATTTTATTGAATTTTAAACGTACATTTCAAATTACCGGGGCCACATACGAACACGAAAACTTCCAGAAAAATATTTTCTAGCCTCGTATTGACGATACGGTCCTAACAAAACTAGTTTCGTCGAATTCTGAGACCGTTAGAAAAATGGCCAATTTCCAGTCGATTAAAATCAACTGAAACTGGTCAAACGCGTTTTCTTTTGCCACGCTCACATATTGATTCGAAAAATTATGAAATTTGAAACCTAGCAATAACTCGACACTGCGGATCCAACAAAACTGGTTTCGTCGAAATCCGAGGTCATTTGCAAAATGTCCATTTTTAAGGGCCTGAATTCCATAGCGACTATTCAGAATTTTCAACTGGACATATTTTTTGATTCCCGCTACGAAACTTTGATTTTTCGGATTCGTTGGAAAGATATTCACTATTTGATTCCATTATTTTTGGTTTCACTAAAATCCGGATTGTTTTGCACCCGGTACATTCAATTGAAGTTTGAAATCGAATTATCGAACTACCGCGCCATTTTCAATTCTATTTATAATTATATATAAATATTTATATTCTAACGACGTCGCGTATAATATATACGTCGAAATCTATTCAAACTAAATTTTTCGTCGATATTATTTAAAATAATATATTTTAAATATTCAAAATTCGCTAAAATTGCCAAAATAAAATTTTCAAACTGGCTCGCATTTTACGGGTTGTTACATTTAAGCGACGTTTAAAATCCAAGATGGGAAGACGACGAGAGAAGACCGATGGTCTTCACATCGAATGGACGACGATTGCTGATGCCCTTGATTGGAGTAGCTACCTTGAAGGGGCTACAGTGGTGGCCGTCCGGACGTAGTGTTGATTTGTACGGATTTGACTTTCGCTCGGACCCAGAGCATAAGTTTTAAATGGATTGCGTGTCTGACATCGTACTCCGCTTAATATCATGTTATTGATTTTCTGTCAATATATAAATGTTGGTGGTGAAGAATTCATTCTTTACTTAACACCCGTTTATATATTGATGGATGATCAATGGTACGGTATGGATTGACGATGTGGCATGCCAAGATGAAGATGAAGATGATCAAGGCTTTGTTGAAAAGCAGGCCTTGTGGATGAAGACTATATCGTTACTTCGCGAGCCTCACACCCCGGTATGATGGTGAACTGATGGTTTGATCAGTATACTTTAGATATTTGTATGGATTCGGTCGACCGGGATGAGCTGGGTGTGGTCGCTCCACGCTCAGAGGGATAGGGCTTAAACTCCTTATTCCCATATAGAGGGATATAGAGTAAGCGGTGTTTTCTCTCGCTGGGACGTAAGCCGCTGTGTTACTTGATTGCCCAAAAGTGCGGATGTGCATATTGCACTACGCGATAGATCTTTCGAATCAGGAGCCATCATGACGGAAATCCAACTTCCAATACGACCCCATGCGGTTTTGATTGTATTACTAGTACGGAGGCATAATATATGGTACCTATTCTTCCTAGGATTGATATTATGATTGAAATGTTTTATTTAAACATATACACACTAATAATAATATCGTTTTTACGTATTTATCATCTTTTAATCACCATAAGGTAAAACTCTATCCTCTGGTGTGCGTTGCATTGTGTGATGGAACCTGAGTCTTATGGTGATTTCATTTTTCTAAAAAAAAGCATTGCGTTGTTTAACGATTTATTTTAAGTTATGCACGGCAGTCCATTGGAGTAAACCCGTTCCGCGTTAGCGGCGTGGTCCTTGGATTTGCCCTATTACTAGTAATTATATTAGTTAAGAATTCTCATACCAGTCCCACGACTGACCTGTAGTTTGTTTCACTTGCAAACTCGGGTGCCCTCTTTTCCACACGGGCAGTCGAGTAGCTTTTTTTGCAGATATTTCTTTTAAGCAGGATTCTGGATCGAAGCCTAAAGCTGTGTCCAGAGTTGATAGTCTTCCGCTGTATATTGTAATTTATTGTAATTTATCTTCCGCTGTAATTTAAATCGATGTACTCTGATATTCTGTACTCTGATGTTACATTTATTATTAATGTTATAAAAGTCTGCTGTTATTGTTCTGATGTGTTGTATTCCCAAAGTTAACGTATTCGAGTTTTGAACGGTCTTGGTCGATCTTTGGGTCGATTAAGGTCGGGCAAAACCCGGGTCGTTACAAGAGTACAACAAATACAATACATCGGAAATAAAATCTATATATCCTCCTGCTCCAAGCTCCTACAAGTGGATCTGTAAAATCCTAAAACTACTTGACTGCCCATACAAATTTAGGCACCCAAGAGTTTAAGGAAAACATAGAAAAATAAACTCTTGGTCAATCATGGGACTAGTGTGAGTAAACGATTTTAAAACAGTTTGATTTAATGATCAAAAATACTTTTGAAATAAATGATAATCGTAAGACCGATCCACACATAAACACGGATGGTTTTTACCTTACAATAACCCCAACCATTTTTGAAATCATATCTCGTCTGATATTATAATAAGGACTAAATACAAATAAATATCAATCTAGCGGAATGCTAGCATCTCACACTCCACGTATATAGTATACAATCAAAACCGCGGGCGCTTATTGGAGATTGGATTCTGATTATGACAAGGTATAGAACCACCTGCCGATAGTGTATCTCTAGAGGGGAATGCATTGGGTTCAACAAGAGCGTCTTGCAACCTGGCCACACATGATCGACCACTCATTTCGCTTGAGTGTATCGAATGTATATCCCCAACGGTTGGGCACAAACCACCATTTCCCAAAAAGGGTCAACATCAAAATAGATTAAAGAAGGAAATGAAATTTCTCTATATAGGTGATTATACACCCTAATGGGAGCGACCCAAATAGCCATGCTTCCTACCCGATTTTAGTCATTTCCCGGTTGATGAGGCTTGAGGTTACAATTTACCTTTAGAACATCTGGCCACCATTTACTTTGGATGCCACATCGTCAGATCTACCAGATATCACTAATTGATATCCATAAAAATACCCTAGTTAGGCGCTACCCAATTATGACACGTTTGAAGAAATCAACGTACGTGACCCCGTAGGAAATACTCTGTCAGACGTTCGTCCATACGAGTCATCCAGGAATAGGATGAACCGAAGGCACCCTCCTACTGCATCCAATATAGGAATCACCCCACGGATCAGTAGTGAGTTGTCCTTGCCAAATCTGAAGATTTCAATTACGATAAAATTACTGCTGAAATATCTTTGGGAGCTAACCAGAGAATTTCAACAAGTAGTTTTCCCGGTTATGAATATCTACAGTCTTCAATTATTTAAATCGTATGATCGTCCCTACAAGTTAGTTTACGTAAAGTTGGTTCGAAGTGGTGTCATGTCCAGTTCCCATCCAGGTCTCTTTGAACTGACACATAGGGAATATTTATTTGATAGTCGGTATTTTAAATATCAAATTTGAACAGTGTGATCAAGTAAAACGTTTATTCACATTAATTAACAATATAAGTCAATTTCATTACTTTTCCATTATATTTAATTAACTTATACAATCTGATTTCTAAATTAGAACAGTAATCAACATAAGACGATTTCAATAGAGTGAGTCAATGATTTTATTTAACTAATCTAGATTCATTGAACATTTCATAACATAATGGATAATTAACAACAATCATCAATAATTAATAATAGTTTATATTTTATTCCAATTTCTTTAGAAAAATATATTGATCTTACTCAGCACTTTTTATGTTTTCAATAGACCATATATATATATATATATATATATAATATTAGAGTTTCGCACTCACGGTAAGTTGAGGATGTCTATTTTGCAATATCGAATTAATTCAGCATATCCTGATCCTTCTTATATATATATATATACACACACACACACACACACACTAGGATGTAGTCCATGCTTTGCACATGGGCACGTAGTCATATTCAATGATTCAAAAAAATTGGTTGTCAAAGCAGACGATGTTTAGTGGTTAGTTCCTAAGTTTTGTAAACAGCAATGGAAAGAGATCTCCACCATCCAGGAGCTCTGATATATCCATAAAGATAGTTGACAACAATTAATTAACAATTGACAATGATTAACACTAAATTTCAAACTAAATAATAGTTGAAATATGTGACTTCGGGTATGACTAATTATATATCATATTTTAAACTCTTTGGGAATAAACCCGTTGATTTTATTTAATAATTATTTCGTTTTCAGTAGACTATATGTAAGTATTGGAGATTCGTACTTGAGTTTATATGATTACGTCTACTTTGCAATAACGAAATAATTCAAACGAACTCGTCTACCAAGCGACCCACTTATATATTCACTCTCGATCAAACTGCTATTTAACGTGAGACTCCCTCCTTATCGGATCACCCACTATCTGTTTCTTTCAACTTTTATTGACCATAATAATAATAGTTCTTCTTTTTTCTTTCTTTTTCTCTTTTCTACAAATATTACTTTTATTTCTAGATAAATATTTATATACCAAATATTTAATTTATACCTTAAATAAAAAATCTTATATATTTATAAGTTTTAAAATTTCCTTTTTTTGATACTTTCTTTGCTTTGCATTCCTTTCTTTATTTCCTTGCTATTACTCTTTTCTACCTTCTGTCCAGTTTACTACAGCCAGTCCCAAACGTTAAAGCCCAACTTCCCTTCCTTTATAACTTCTTTTTTCCTTCTTATAAAATCCCAGGCCCGAAGGCTAAGCCCACGAACTAACAAACTAAAATTTTCCAAGCAAACCCTTTTTCTTGTTATTCACTTATTTAATTATATATTTATCTTTAATTCCAATTTAAATAAGATGAAAATATGCTAACGGACCCAATATAACCCAGCCCGTTTAGCCAAATCATCTCCCATCGACTTCCTTAACCCGTTCACCCCTTCTCTACTCTTTATTCTATACGAACAAATAAAATTTTATGGAAAGATTTAATTTAAAACTTAAGATTTAAATCAACATTTATTTATTTCCTTTAACCCACTCTAGCCCAAAACAAAGTAAAATCCCATCTTCTACTTCTTCCCTTCTTTCACCAGCTATGTCACTCCACTGTACACCCTGTACACCGTTCACGTGTACCACCATGCCATGGGCGATCTCGCTGCCTGCTACATCACCACAAACGCCACTTCATCCGTTAACCCACTTCTCCTATCAGTATTTGTTAAATCTTAATGCATCAAAATATGGATTTTCCACCTACGTTTCAACAAAATAGTTTTCACAAACATCACCTCATCTCGCCGCTATCAGCCACCAGTTGTCACCAAACTCCGGTCACTTGAAGTTATCTCTCCCCTCTTCCAGTTGCACCACATGCGATCATCTCAAACACCCTATACGAGGTGCAATTCGATGCTATTCCGTGCCCAAAAAGATGAACCCAAACCTCCTATTTCACCTCGTTCTCACAAATAGGTGCACAAAAAATTATATTGGCATTTTTCCTAGATGCAAGGGTATCTTCTACTCGTCCAGTTTGAAGGGCAAGATCATGCAATGGCGAAGTCACTGGAATTTTGTAAAAATGAAAATTCTGATCATCCCGCAAATTCTCACTATCCTGCTAATTAAAAATATATAATTTTAGTATCAAAATTCTTGATTTTTTTAATAACAAACCCATCTATGTACTTGAATCCTAATCTAATGATATTTGAAAATCCGAGATTTAACACGTCTTCACTGTAATTGGGTAAATTCTATTGTGATATAATATTGTTTGAATTTAAGACAAATTTTTGAGAAGATACTACACAAAAATAAACAACATTCATGTTCAGCTCAATCCCTAAAACAAACTATAATTTATGTTCTTGATTTTTAAATTCAAAGGATGGATGCAAATATGTCTACTGCTAACCATACAAACAGGTTTAAACCTTCTTTAGTAATTAATTCAAGCCTGCACAATATGTTGTATGATATTATACAATTGATAACCATCACAGAGATACATATATATTTTGGAATCCATCTACATTAAATATATAACAGTCTGGGGACCTTAAGTGCTTCCTCAAAAAAATATGATTATTGTCTTTTGTATTTGTTCCAGATCTTGATCAAATTCTTGTTTTAAACCACCCAATTTCAGAGATTACCCTTACACAACTTAACAGATTAAGTTGAATTAAATAGGTACATCAATGGTTTGAATCAACAATGGCAAAACAATAAACAGTAAAGAAAATTCAAATGTTTACTCAACTAGTTAAGTGTTTGAAATATTCTCGACTTTTTTGCCAATATTGCTTGCCATTGTTTCACAGTATTTTATACACAGTTTTGGTTCCAAGAATTTTGCTCTTATTATTATACTCTCTGTCATTCTCTTCCAGATTTTCACTCTTGTTCCTCACTGCTTTCTACCGTTTACCTTTTTCTGTTTTCATTTATTTTTTAATGAACTGGTGTGTGTTTGTGAGCAGGTTTCTACGGATATTTATAGCTGAAAGATTTAGCTCAAGCTGGCTAGTTCTTAAGGGGTATAGGGTAGGAAACTATAAGAACCCACGTCCATTAATGTCACTCACAAAGGGAATGCATTAACTTTCATGGAGCATTATGAGTGTATAGAATAGAACATCACAAGACAGATATACAAAAATGGTACTTCAAAATTTGAATTGACTTCACTGCAGCAAAAATTGAACATAGTTTGGTTACAACATCAAAACCCAATACTAAAGTCAAGTACACAAATATCCATCATAGAAAATTATTATCATAGTATATAAAAACAAAAGCAAAATCTCACTCCAAATAGCCATACGAAAAGGGATAAAGCTGAGCATTACTTTCAGCACTTCCAAGCACTTCCAGCAGAAAGAAAGAAAGAAATCTGAGTCAAGAACCACTAGTCCGACCCTGAGTACCTAGGGGGAAAGGAAAGAAAAGAGCCGAAGTAAAAAGTGTTCAGATATAAAGTCTAGCGAGTCCAGTGACTTTAACTATATAATTAGTAAAGTAACAGGATAAGACATAAATTGGATATAAGAAATGACTGTAACATGAATAGATATGACAAGGTAACAAATGGACAAGATAAGCAAGATATAACGTTGATTACGCTACTAATCACTGCAAGATAATTCCTACACTGCACCAATGCTAATTACACCGCACCATTACTAGTCCCATACTAGAAGTTGATCCCTCTTACTAATCATAATAATGGTAGTTTCGTGTACTTCTACCTGCTATCGTACGTGCCGCCTGCTCCTATCTCCACTAGTTGTACCCACTACCCTCCCCATTCTAAATACAACATTCATTCATAGTATGGTTGTTATTGTAACAACCTAGAAAAACAGAACCAATTTAAAAAATTTATTTTGGCAATTTTAATGAATTCTGATTATTTAAAATGATATATTTTAAATAATAACAACGAGAATTTTTTTGAAATAAAATTAGAACGTATGAATTCATTTAAATTGAAGTTAGAATATAAATATTTATTTTAATTATAAAAGGAATTATAAATGGCATGGCAGTTTGAAAATTTGATTTCAAATTTCAAGTGAATGTACAGGATTCAAAACCAACCGGATTTTAGTGAAACTAAAAATATTAAAATCTATTTGAGAATATATTTCCAACGAATCCGAAAAATTAAAATTTCATAGCGGAAATAAAAAGTTATGTCCAGTTGAAGATTCAGAATAGTCGCTATGGAAATATAGCCCTTAAAAGTGGAGATTTTGCAAACGACATCAATTTTCGATGAGACCACTTTTCTTGGATCCAGAGTGTTAAATTATTGTTGGATTCCGATTTTCATAATTTTTGGAATCAATATGTGAGTGTAGTGTATTTAAACGTGTTTGGTCAATTCAGTTTGAATTTAATCGACTGGAAAATGAACATTTTTCAAACGATCTCCAAATTCGACGAAATTAGTTTTGTTAGGATCGTATCATCAAAACGTAGCTAGATTTATTTTTTTAGAATGTTTAGAGTCAGTATGTGGCCCTGGTAAATTAAAATATGCGTTCAAATTCAATATATAGATTTATATTTTGATTTTGACGGAAACTGGTCGAAACAGTCGAATTGTCTCACCGAACATATCCCATTGTGTTTGGAATGGGAGTGATTAGCTAGGGGCGATAGTCGTTGGGTCTCGATTGGGGTTCGAACGAAAAGTCAACTTTATGGAAATTAAATTAAATATAAAATTTTACAACCCCCCCCCCCGAGGTTTTCACTTTCCCCGATTCACTTTCAAATGAAAAAAAACGGAGCCCCTCCCCCTCCCACCCCCCCCCCCCCCCGACGTTCATCGTCGCGCCGCCCCCAGGCGATGGTTGCGCCACCGCGCAGCCTCCAGCGCCCCCTCTCTCGCGCCTCGCTTCCTCCCCTTTCTTCCCTCCCTCTCCTCCCTAAACCGCCGCAACCTAAAGCCAATACACCCACTGAAACCCTAGCCGTTCACCCTGCCTCCGCGCCCGGACCACGCGCCGCCATCCCCTCCCCCAGACCACCGTCGATCAACAACAACCCCCCCTCCGCAGTAACAACCGAAAACACAATGAGTTCTTCCTTTCTTTTCTATTTTTAAATAACATTGTTTTTTTAATACAGTTTTAATTTATTAAATGTGGCAATTAAAAGCCTTGATTTGTATGAAGTAAAGTTTTGATCTTTATTCGTGAAAAGATAGGATTTTTATTCGAATAAAGCTATTAATTTTGGTTATATAAAGATACGATTTTTAATCGTATAAAGATATGATTTTTAATCGAATAAAAATATGATTTTTATATTAGTAGAATATAAAAATATGATTTATACTAGTAGCATGTTAAAAATATGATTTTATATTAGTAGCATATTAAAAATATGGAATAACAGCATAAAATATGATTTTTAAGGTATAAATATCGGATTAAAAATATGATTTTTACTATGGACAGCGGGGAAAAGATCGCATTAGAATTTCTGGAAAATCCTAACCGTTCAAAAGGAAAGAATGGCGGAGTGGATCCCAAAGGTGAGAACTTCTTATTTTAATTTATTTTCTAGTTAAAATATATACTAGGATGCAAACGGTGCTTAGTAGCACCCGTCACCCGTCGCCCACAAACCATGGACGACTTGTTTGATTTGATTGTGTGGTGAAAATTGATTGTGATGTGGAATAGAATTAATAAAATATTCATGTGTTGAAATAAATATTTTATAGTTAAAAATATAATTTTTAACGTGTATATGAATAAAATAAATATTCATAAACAAATCAGACGATTTGTTTATGTACACCCATTCTATTGATATTGACTGTAACGATAAATTTTACACATCGCCCATCTACACAGATAAAAATCATTGTTCGTTGTTTGAAACTCCACACGGGTATTGGGATGATATATGACATACACTAGTCCCAATAATTAGCTGTATGTCAATCGATTGGTTGACAGACTGTTATAAGCATTAAATATTTATATTTGATGCTTATGCAGTGTAGAATGCAATCTAGATGATGTTTGACTGTGTTTGATTTTTTATTGTATACATGTGTGTATGAAATCCATATAAATCACATTATATGGTAATTGACTATGTCTGATTCCAGTTTAGAAAGAATGAATATTTTAAAATAACGAATATTTTAAAATAATATTCAGTAAAAGATCAAAATCTAATTTTGATGTCCGATTTGTGATAGACATGAAAATATTTAAGTATATAAAGCCGTGTTGATTAGATTAATGCCATTTTGACTTGAATGATATTTATATCGATTTTATTCATTTTTATAATGAATATCGAAAAGGAATTGATTTCAAAATCTAATGTTTTGAAAATACTATCATTTATATATTAATGATATGGAATATTCAATTTTGATTTGAAATTGAATATGAAGTTGAATTCATTTTGAAAAAAAAATTAAAACGATTTATTAAATACGTTTTATATGGAAATCGACGAAATACATATAATATATATTATATATATAATGGCCTGAACAGAACGCGCCACGCCGTGGCAGTTTGCGAATTTCGACCATTGACTTCGAATGGACATTACGGGAGACCCGACCGTCGTATTCTCCTAAAACCAGAACTGTTGGGTTCGTATCTAAAAGATTTTTTTAACGAATACAAGAGATTTGAAATCTAACAGTTGGATTTGGAATTATGTCCAAATCAAATTTGGAAAAAATCGCTGTAAGTGTAGTTCGATGACCGGTTATGGAAATCGAATGTACAGGCCTTGACAAAATTATTAAAAATATCAATAATTTTTGTAAAATCATAATAAATGATTTAGAAAGAATTAGGATGAAAAATTTCCATATTTGAAAAGATAAAAATGTATTTTTATCGGAATGAACTAGTTATGAACTAGAATTATAATCCAATATTTTTAAATAATTAAATTGGTTTTGAAATGTTTAAAAAATAACCAAAATTTCCAATATATGAATTGGAATGGATTTGAATCGAAATTATCTTCGAAATATTTCGATATTGGATTCCGTGATTATATGGATATTGTGGAGGAATTTGGAAGATATATATTTATTCCAATGCGATATTTGTTAGTTTCAGAACTTGATATTGAATATAAGCCGATATATTCTCTATTCAGAGCCTTGTATTTAATATCAAATTGGATTTTAGGTTTTTCGTGAATGGTATCTTTAATAATACTGTTATTAAACCCAATGGAGTTAACAAAATTAGAAACTGATTGGAGATTAGCTAAGTTGAACGGTTTCCTAGGTATTGATCTGATGTTGGTTTCGGCCTTCAGGATTAATACTTAGGGAATTGTTCTTTTACTAATTTACGGTTAGAGACTGATGGGATTTTGGGTTTGTCGTTGTAACACACCGTAATTTTATAACATTAAAATTCACAAATTAAAGTATACTTAATTTTTAGAAGAAGAATTAAGTGAAATGGTTTGCGCTATTATGTTCGTCTCAAAATTTTGGGTCAAGATAGACATTTGGTTTGCATTAAACGGATAACTTATGAAGAAGTTATTAAGCCTTGATGTTTGTATGCATACGAGAGAAATATATATATATATATAAGTATTTAAAAAAGTATTCAAAAAAGTTCAAAATAGTGAATCGGGTGAGGGAATTGAGGAACCGCACCATTTTCGTAGTCGACCCAAGCCCTGCTGGGTCGACTAGGGGTCAATCCAGGGTGTTTGGCTGTCAACCCGTGGCCCGATTCGCCCTAAGGGCTGATGTGGCATCTGAGTGGTCCTGATGGTTCTGGTAATCCCTAGGTTAATCCGACAGCTTTTATTAAATTAAACTTCTATAAAAACACTCCTAAACCCCTAACCCAAATCACATTATTTCATAACAAGAGCCACCATGCCGTCAATGGAGAACCTAGAGTAGTCGCCATATACATTCAACCGTAAAGCAAGATAGAAGCTTGAATCAAAATCAGATCAAATCTAAATAACGATTAGTCTACATCAAAGCGGAGCAATTCAGCTTCAGAATACAGATCCCAGAAAGACAAGACTATTCTTTTTAATTGTGAGTATGATAGCTTTCACAAAATAATTAATTTATTTAATTATGACAAGATATAATTGGGATTATGAGAATATGATTTTGAATCATGTGATGTAAATTATATGTATGTTTGTGGTGTTGAATCATATGTTAGTCTTATGCAAGTTGGATCATATGTTAGTTCTTATGTGAATCTTATGCAAGTTGAATCATATATCTTATGCAAGTTTGTGATGATTGGATCATTTATTCATGTTTGAATCTTATGCAAGTTTGGGTTGTTAAAATATATGTGAGACATGTATATGCATATGCTAGTTTATGTGACATTAACCTTTATGTCTAGATCCATATGAAAGTTTACATCTTTATGTTTAGACCCATATGCAAGTTTACATATTTATGTTTAGATATGTATGCAAGTTTACATCTTTATGTTTAGATCTATATGCAAGTTTACATCTTTATGTTTAGATCCATATGCAAGTTCACACCTTTATGTTTGGATCTATAGCAGTACATAAGTTATGCAAGTTTATGCCCATTACCTATGCTAGTTTTGTATCATATGCGAGTTTGAATGAAATTCATATACAAGTTATTGGCTATGTAATCTTATGTCATGATCCTTAAATCTATTTTATGTGTTATGTGATGTTGTTTTTCTTTTTATAAGTTAGACTATTTGCGAGTCTAGCATATGTCATATGAAAACGTACGAATAGCGTGGGGATGATGGGATAATATTGAATATACATAAATTGTGAATTGGCATAAAATGGCCTTAAAAGGCATATAATTAATTTGTGACATTAATTGGCATAATTGCTATTTATGGACATAATTTTAACAGACAATTATGGACATAAATAAATTTGGAATTTATTGACAAATTTGAATAGGGATATTAATCCAATTTGGGATTAAATAAAGATGTGTAATAATTAACCACCTAAGACACGAGGTTAGACTCTTTTGTGGTGTAACTGCCCGGACCCGCCCGACAAATCCAGCGGCCACAAATGCCCATCTAATGTGAGAGTTCAAAGGCATGAATTAAATGCGTAACAATTGTAAAGATACGAGGTTGGGCTTGTTTGCAGTATAAGACTGCCCGAACCCGCCCGGCAAATCCAGCAACCGCAAATGTCAGCCTAATGTGGGAGGTCTTTACAAGGTTATGGTTCTAATGAATTAAGTAACACTTAACCAGATAAACATATAGTGGGACATGGGGGTTAAGTGGGTGCCTTGGGTGGCATGTGAAATTAAGTGGGTGCATTGGTGGCATGTGAAATACGATTAGATGCACTTAACCAAGATTTAAACATGTAAGAAGACATGAACAAGAATGGGGTTAAGTGGGGAAACCTTAGTGGGGACCAAGCATAGGTGGAAGGCTTGTGTCAAGCATGGGGGCCCTTTTCAAACCAGTAACCCATTAAGTATCTTTGTGAGCTCGACCCAAGTCGAGGACGGGACACGCTTACTGGATTTGATTGTAAGAGGTCAAAACGGGTTAGCGGTGACAACGCAAGTCCAACGGGGTCATGTGCGTGTGTGGGCTCGGGCTGGTAGGTAAGACGTTGTTGCATCGAGTAGATATAAGTTGTGCATCTTTGGTGGTATCGGGTTGCCACTTTGGGGAGTGATACACCCCACTGTGGGACCAGCACAGGTATCTACGAGTTAGGGAGCCGATCGAATGGGGGTAGTGGGTACAACTAGTGGAGATAGGGGCAGACGACACCTATGAAGGCAGCTAGGGGTACACGAAACTACCATTATCATTATTAAGTTCTGTAGGCGTGATCAACTTTTAGGGTGACTAGTGGTGGTGCAGTATAGTAATTATCCTATAGTGATTAGGAACGAGATTAACGCCAGAATATTCCTCTTATTTGCTTTGTCATGCCCACTTGTTTCATGGTCATATCTTATCTTACCAGTTTATGCTTTATCCTAGTTACTTTAATAATTATATTGTTAAAGTTATTACACTCGCCAGACTTTATGTCTGACTCCCTTGTTTTCGCCACTTTTCTTCCTTCCCCCCTAGGTTCTCAGGGTGGGACTAGTACTAGCGGAGCATGATCTCAGATCTCTTTCTCTCTCTTTTGGAAGTGCTTAAATTGATGAAAGTAAAGTTAAGCTCATCTCTTTTATGGCTACTTGTGTTGGGATTTATGCTTTTTATTTTATGTACTCTGAAATAATTTATCAAGATGGATATTAATTGTACTTGGGTTATGAAGTTGTTGTAATCAACCTATTTCTCCACTGCAATAAAAGTTGTTTTAAAATTTTCAAGTACCATTATTTATATCTGTTTTTTTATATTCTGTTCTATACACTAAATACGCTCAATGGAAGTTAATGCATTCCCTTTGTGAGTGACATTAATGGACGTGGGGTGTTACACATGGTATCAGAGCTGAAGGTTACCATACCATATATGAATTTTGAAAAACTATTTTTCAAAAAGCATTTTACAAAGAAATACTTTCAAAAGTATGTTTTAAGGAAAGTATTTTCAAGAGAAAAGTTTGTTTTAAAAACATAACCCCCAAGAGCCATATATCTTTCCTTCGAATTCTCCATTTTGAATCTCTTCATTTTCTTTTCAGCATGTCTAGAATTCGCGAGATACCCGAGGGGATACCGATACCGGGATGGTTTAGAAGGTATCTGGAAGCTAGGTCCAATGTCGCAGGCCCAGCAAATGCTCCTTCTCCCCATGTTGATACTTTTGCAAAGATATGCAAAGATTTTAGGGCAATGGGTGGGAAACCTTTTCATGGATTAGAGACGTTTGTTGAAGTTTGAAATTGGCTTAAGGAGGTGGAAGATCTATTTGGTATTTTCGAAGTAGAATATGGAAGGAAGGTCCAATTGGCTGCTTGGTTAATGAAAGACGAAGCCTCGTTTTGGTGGGAGGTCACGAACGGAGAGCGTCCAGTGGAGACATGGATGGATTTCAAGCGTAGGTTCAAAATGAAGTTTCTCTCACGAGCAGAAGAGGATTTATATATGGAAAGATTCTTGGCGTTGAAGCAAAGGGATTTATCAATAAAAGAGTACATCAACAAGTTCAATCAGTTGGCGAGATTTGGCTTGGAATTGGTAAACACACCTAAGAAGAATGCCCTGAGGTTCGTTAAAGGTTTGAATGAGCCGCTACATGGGTTGGCAATGACCCACATTCCAATGGGGGCTGCCTTTGAGAAACTGCTTGACATGGCACTTACGCATGAGGAAGAGAAAGGTGCGAATGCTAATAAGGCACTAGAGAAGAAAGGAGACCAGAAGAAGCCACAACAGCAAAACAAGAAATGCGGGAAGAACAATAATGGCAAAGGAAAGAAGAAGTGCTTTAATTGTGGGACACCAGGCTATCTGAGCAAAGACTGTAGGAAAAAGAAGAAGACTGACTATTTCCACTATGGAGATGTAGGTCATCTAGTTAAGGACTGCACAAGGAAACATGGGCAAGGGGAAAGAACTTCTGGAGGGCAGCTTCAGGCTCTCATGGCACTAGGGCAGACGAGAGGGCAGATTCAGTCTCTCATGGCACCAGGACAGGAGAGAGGTAGAAACATTTCTATTGAAAGTTTAGTTTTCTGTTTGATCATCCTGTTCGTACTTTGTTTGACTCTGGCGCTTCACACTCGTTTGTATCTGCTTCGTTAGTTGAAACACTACACCTAAATACTAGTCTAGTTACAGATCCCATAGTAGTCTCAAATCCTATTGGTGGTTCGGCTCATCTTTCTATGATTTGCCAGGATTTGAGATTGTCTATCTTGGGCGTTGGGTTTGAATGCAACGCCTTTGTTCTTGGCTTCATGGGGTATGGCTTGATTGTAGGTATTGATTGGCTAACAAGATACAGTGCCATCCTAGATTGTGAAAGAAGGGTAGTTAGATTGTTGACTCATTGTGGAAAGACCCTTGATATTTCTGATGACCTTAGAGGTCCGGTAATGCTTAGCTACCTAAAATCCCTAGACGCATCCAATGATGATTTGAAATATGTTTGTGTGGTCCGTGAATATAGCGACGTCTTCGATGAAGTTTGAGGTTTACCCCTGAGGCGTGAGATAGATTTTCGAATATATCTAGTAGATAACGCAAAGCCAGTTGCATTACAAGTGCGCCACATGGCTCTGAGATAGAGAAGAGAACTCAGTAAGCAAGTGAAAGAATTGCTTGAGAATGGGTTCATAAGAAGAAGTATTTCGAAGTGGGGTGCTCCAGTCGTTTTTGCTACAAAAGCTGATGGTTCGCTTAGATTGTGCGTGGTCTTTAGAGAGCTGAATAAGCTAACAAAGAAAACAGGCACCCATTGCCGAGGATAGACGATTTACTCGATCAGTTGGTGGGTGCTTCAACTTTCTCGCAACTGGATTTAGCAACAGGGTTTCATCAGCTAAGGTTGGATGAAGATAGCATCGATAAGACTGCGTTTAGAACTCCTGACGGTTTCTTTGAGTGGCTCGTTATGCCTTTTGGTTTGACGAATGCACCCGCCTACTTTGTTGACTTAATGGGTAGGGTGTTTAGGGAGTTTCTATAAAAATCTGTGGTAGTCTTTGTAGACGATATTCTGGTTTTCTCTAAAAATGAAGAAGAGCATGCCCTACATCTTAGGGAAGTCTTAGAGACCCAACGAGCGCATCAGCTAAAAGCTAAGTTCTCCAAGTGCCATTTTTGGAGAAAAGAAGTGAGGTTCTTAGGACACGTGGTCTCTAAGGAAGGGATAGCTGTGGATCCCGCCAAGGTGGTGGCAATCCAAGATTGGAAAACTCCTAAGAACGCAACAGAAGTAAGAAGCTTTTTAGGGTTGGCTGGCTATTATAGGAAGTTCATTAAGGACTTAGCAAAGATATCATCCCCTCTCTCTCGATTAACGAATAAGAATTTGACTTCTACTTGGGACATTGACTATGACGATGCTTTCCAACGTCTGAAGAGGGATTTGACGACAGCTCCAGTTTTAGTTTTGCCAGATGGGAGTAAGACATTCACTATATATATCGATGCTTGCGGGACAGGGACTGGCGCAGTTTTAATGCAAGAGGGAAGGGTGATATGCTATGGTGCAAGACATTTGAAAGCCCACGAGAAAAATTACCCTACCCACGACTTAGAGTTGGCGGCCATAGTTTGTACTTAATTCATGGCTTCATTATTTGCTTGGCGAAAGGTTTGAGTTGTATACAGACCAAAAGTTGCTAAAGTGCTTATTCTCTCAGAAGGACCTAAACTCGAGGCAACAGAGATGGATGGAGTTTTTGGCATCCTACGATTTTGAGATCGCATATAACCCTAGCAAGGGTAACTTTGTAGCTGACGCCTTAAGTAGAAAGAAGTTAACTTTAAATCCTTTGTTCGTAGAGCGGCAGAGTTTGGAGTATATATCTTCCTTTAACTTCAGACCCTCTATCGGTTATGTACCCGGATTATTGGCATCGTTAGAGGTGCAACGTACACTTTTGGGTCCAGTTGGAGAGGCACAGCGAAATGACCCACAGTTGGTTGAGATAGTAGGCAAGCTTATAGGAGGGGAGTCCTCGAGTCATCTTGATAAATATGCTATAGATAAGAGAGGTTGGCTACGTAGAGATGGAAGACTTTTAGTAGCACAAGACGAGAGTTTGAAGAAGGCAATTCTTGAAGACTCACAACGCTCTAAGATGACCATACATCCCGGTGGTGATAAGATGTATAGGGATATGAAGCGGGTTTTCTTTTGGGTCGGAATGAAGAAGGACGTGGCTGAGTTCGTTGCTAGATGCTTAGTGTGCCAACAAGTCAAGGCGGAGCAAAAGAAGCCTGGAGGTTAGCTCCATCCCTTAGAGATTCCGCTTTAGAAATGGGAAAGTGTTTCAATGGATTTTGTAGATGGGTTACCAAGATTAAGGGTAATAGGGGGATTTGGGTAATTGTAGACAGACTTACCAAAAGTGCCCATTTTATTCCCGTTAAAAGTAGAAGGAACGCCGCGTGGTTAGCATCGGTTTACCTTCGAGAGATAGTTCGTTTGTACGGCATACCCTCTAGCATTGTGAGCGATAGAGATCCCATTTTCATAAGCGAATTTTGGAAAATCTTACAAGAGGCGGTTGGAACGCAATTATGCTTAAGTACCGCTTATCACCCTCAGATGGACGGCCAGACCGGGAGAATAAATCAGGTTCTAGAAGACCTCCCAAGACTATGCATCCTAGACTTTGGAGGAACATGGGAAGAACACCTTCCACTAGTGGAGTTCGCCTATAATAATAGTTTTCAGGCTAGCATTGGCGTGGCACCTTTTGAGGCTCTTTATGGACGACCGTGCCGATCACCTACATGTTGGTGGGAATCCACTAATAAGGTTTTGCTTGGACCCGACATGATTAGGGAGACTTTGGAGAATATAGACCTGATTCGACGGCGAATGAAGACGGCGCATGACCGACAGAAGTCATACGCTGATAGGAGACGAACCGGTCTTGAATTCAATATTGAGGACATGGTTTTCGTTAAGGTGTCACCATTAAGAAATGTAGTTCGTTTTGGATCAGTAGGGAAGTTGGCACCAAGGTTCGTAGGACCCTTTCCAATTACGGAGAGGATTGGACAGATGGCGTATAGAGTAAAGTTACCAGAGAAGCTTAGCGGAGTTCATGACGTGTTTTACGTTTCGCATTTGCATAAGTGTTTACACGATACGGCGGAAGTGGTAGAGCCGAGCACACTAGAAGAAGTGGAAGTAGAGCGCAATGCCACGATCAGACGAGCTCTTACATGCATTCTCGGATCGGAGGTCAAAAAGATTCGCAACAAAGAGGTCAAGTTGGTCAAAGTGCAATGGGTAGATGATCAAAGAGACGTGACTTGGGAGACGGAAGACAAAATGCGTACGCTGTACCCTTTCCTTTTTGAGGGTATGTTTTAATTTCTCCTTTTTCTACCGCTTTGTTGACACTTGTCCTATCTTTTAGTATTATCTTTGCGATGACATCATCGATCTTTTGTTAGGAAGAACCCTATGGTTGCAAACATGTGTTTTAGACATGTTATGTTTGGTGGATACAAATGGGTGCAAGTGGTTTCTAGTGGTTGCTCGTGGATGGATGTACACACACATTAGGCACTAGATCGGCTCAATCACCTTCATGTTGCATATAAATGTGTGTGCATATCTAAATCAATGGATGTGTAATGGTTGTGTTATCATATGGATGCTGCATTTTGATGAATAGTTGTGCACACATGTAGAAATAATATGTATCGATAGGATTTTTTCGCATACATAATGGAAGCATGGCACTATCATGATATGCATTAAGGAGGTCAACAGAATCAGTGGACCGCCTGATCTTTGTATTAGATAAGGAACATATACACACATTTTTGCATAAGTTCATATAACATTAGAAATTTCTTTAAGGACAATGGATGCTTGTGGATGATGGTTAAGTAGATGGATGATTGGTTGGTAGGATACATTCTTCTTAACTTAGAGATTTCGGGGACGAAATCTTTTAAGGAGGGGAGAATGTAACACCCCGTAAGTTTATAACATTAAAATTCACAAATTAAACTATACTTAATTTTTAGAAGAAGAATTAAGTCAAATGGGTTGCGCTATTATGTTCGTCTCAAAATTTTGGGTCAAGATAGACATTTGGTCTGCATTAAACGGATAACTTATGAAGAAGTTATTAAGCCTTGAAGTTTGTATGCATACGAGAGAAATATATATATAGATATATGTATATAAAAAATATTCAAAAAAAGTTCAAAACAGCGAATCGGGTGAGGGAATAGCCGAACCGCAACATCTTTGGAGTCGACCCAAGCCCTGCTGGGTCAACTAGGGGTCGATCCAGGGTGTTTGGCTGTCAACCCGTGACCCGATTCGCCCTAAGGGCTGATGTGGCATCTGATGGTCCTGGTTATCCCTAGGTTAATCCGACGGCTCTTATTAAATTAAACTTCTATAAAAACACTCCTAAACCCCTAACCCTAATCACATTAATTCATAACAAGAGCCTCCATGCTGTCAATGGAGAACCTAGAGTAATCGCCATACACTTTCAACCCTAAAGCAAGATAGAAGCTTGAAACAAAATCAAATCAAATCTAAATAACGATTAGTCTACATCAAAGGCAAGAAATTCAGTTTTATAATACAAATCCCAGTAAGACAAGACTATTCTTTTTAATTGTGAGTATGATAGCTTTCACAAAATAATTAATTAATTTAATTATGATAAAATATAATTGGGATTATGAGAATATGATTTTGAATCATGTGATGTAAATTATATGCATGTTTGTGGTGTTGAATCATATGTTAGTCTTATGCAAGTTGGATCATATGTTATTTCTTATGTGAATCTTATGCAAGTTGAATCATATATCTTATGCAAGTTTGTGATGGTTGGATCATTTATTCATGTATGAATCTTATGCAAGTTTGGGTTGTTAAAATATATGTGAGACATGTATATGCATATGCTAGTTTATGTGACATTAACCTTTATGTCTAGGTCCATATGCAAGTTTACATTATTATGTTTAGACCCATATGCAAGTTTACATCTTTATGTTTAGATCTATATGCAAGTTTACATCTATATGCAAGTTTACATCTATATGCAAGTTTACATCTTTATTTTTAGATCCACATGCAAGTTCACACCTTTATGTTTGGATTTACAGAAGTACATAAGTTATACAAGTTTATGCCCATTACCTATGCTAGTTTTGTATCATATGCTGGTTTGAATGAAATTCATATGCAAGTTGTTGGCTATGTAATCTTATGTAATGATCCTTAGATCTATTTTTTGTGTTATGTGATGTTGTTTTTCTTTTTATAAGTTAGACTATTTGCGAGTCTAACATATGTCTTAAGAAAACGTACGAATAGCGTGGGGATGATAGGATAATATTGAATATACATAAATTGTGAATTGGCATAAAATGGCCTTAAAAGGCATATAATTAATTTGGGACATTAATTGGCATAATTGGTAATTATGGACATAATTTTAAGAGACAATTGTGGACATAAATAAATTTGGAATTTATTGACAAATTTGAATAGAGATATTAATCCAATTTGGGGTTAAATAAAGACGTGCAATAATTAACCGCCTAAGACACGAGTTTAGACTCTTTTGTGGTATAGGACTGCCCGGAGCTGCCCGGCAAATCCAGCGGCTACAAATGCCAGTCTAATGTGAGAGGTCAAAGGCACGAATTAAAGGCGTAACAATTGTAAAGATACGAGGTTAGGCTCATTTGCGGTATAAGACTGCCCGGATCCACCCGGCAAATCCAGCAACCGCAAATGTCAGCCTAATGTGGGAGGTCTTGACAAGGTTACGGTTCTAACGAATTAAGTAACACTTAACCAGATAAACATGTGGTGGGACATGGGGGTTAAGTGGGTGCCTTGGGTGGCATGTAAAATTAAGTGGGTTCCTTAGGTGGCATGTGAAATACGATTAGATGCACTTAACCAAGATTGAAACATGTAAGAAGACATGAATAAGAATGGGGTTAAGCGGGGTAACCTTAGTGGGGACCAAGCATAGGTGGAAGGCTTGTGTCAAGCATGGGGGCCCTTCTCAAACCAGTAACCCAATAAGTATCTTTGTGAGCTCAACCCAAGTCGAGGACTGGACACGCTTACTGGGTTTGATTGTAAGAGGTCAAAACGGTTTAGCGGTGGCAACGCCAGTCCAACGGGGTCACGTGCATGCGTGGGCCTGGGCTGGTAGGTAAGACGTTGTTGCATCGTGTAGATATAAGCCGTGCATCTTTGGTGGTATCGGGTTGCCACTTTAGGGAGTGATACACCCCACTGTGGGACCAGCACAGGTATCTATGAGTTAGGGAGCCGATCTAATGGGGGTAGTGGGTACAACTAGTGGAGATAGGGGCAGACGACACCTATGAAGGCAGCTAGGGGTACATGAAACTACCATTATCATTATTAAGTTCTGTAGGTGGGATCAACTTTTAGGGTGGCTAGTGGTGGTGCAGTATAGTAATTATCCTATAGTGATTAGGAACGAGATTAACGCCAGAATATTCCTCTTATTTGCTCTATCATGCCCACTTGTTTCATGGTCATATCTTATCTTACAGTTTATGCCATATCCTAGTTACTTTAATAATTATATTATTAAAGTTATTATCCTCGCCGGACTTTATGTCTGGCCCCCTTGTTTTCGCCTCTTTTCTTCCTCCACCCCAGGTTCTCAGGTTGGGACTAGTACTAGTGGAGCTTGATCTCGGATCTCTTTCTCTTTCTTTTGGAAGTGCTTGGAATGCTGAAAGTAAAGTTCAGCTCATCTCTTTTATGGCTACTTGTGTTGGGGTTTATGCCTTTTATTTTATGTACTCTGAAATAATTTATCAAGATGGATATTAAGTGTACTTGGTTTATGAACTTGTTGTAATCAAACTATTTCTCCGCTGCAATAAAAGTTGTTTAAAAAATTTCAAGTACCATTATTTATATCTGTCTTGTTATATTCTGTTCTATACACTAAATACGCTCCGTAGAAGTTAATGCATTCCCTTTGTGAGTGACATTAATGGACGTGGGGTGTTACAGTCGTGAACTGTGTTTTAAATGGCACTGTTCTTAAACCCAGTGTGAAAAGAATAAATCTTTTAATTAAGATTTGAAGAAGAATTACCGATTATTTAACATTTAACTGGAACTGAAAATAGAATGTGAATTGGGTTTACTGTGAATTGTGTTTTTAACAACATTCGTTCTTTAACCCGATTTACAGTGAAATGTGATTTGGAATTTATAAATCTTTTTATTAAGATTTAACGGGAATTTTCCAAAGTAAAGTTTCCCAATTTAATATATTAAATTGGAATTGAATGGAATTCGATTGGTAATAATCGAAGTGAACTTCTGTGGAGGAAGACTGTTACTGTATATGGAATTTAAAATGCTTTGCCATTATTCCATTTATATTATTAGTCGTATATGGAAATTGATATCGATTTTATATTGATTTGTTTTTCCGTGAAGATTCCATAATTAATGGAATGTGATTTGCGTGTATCGTGAACTGTGTTTTAAATGACATTAGTTCTTTAACCTAGTTAAAGGCAGGATTACATGTCTGTCATTGTATTTCGAAATGTATGGTTGGTCTCTGCTAAATATATATCTGTTTGGTGGTGGATAATTTATTCTCTTGTTTAACATCCTTCTCTGAGATGTACGAGCTTAGAAGTTATGTATCGACAGAAATCAATAGTATGGTGTAGACTGTCGATGTGACATGTTTGTGTTTCCAAAGTTAAATAATCATTAATACTAATTTTTGGGAAGATTAAAACTAAGTAGAGTTTTAGTGAATCTTTAAATAGATTGAAAAAGGGAATGTGATAATTTAAATTATCAAATTTGGGAAATGATCGAGAGTGGAGTATCACCAGTTTTGCTCCTAGCAATAGTTAAATCTTTAATTAGATTTGAATGGGAAATGGTAATTAATTTTACCGATAAGATCGTGGTGTTAGTTATGGAGTATTACCAGTTTGGTTCTATGGGATGAATAGGTTGAGATAGGGAAATTAAACAAATGATTACTTCGGTAAGGTGCACTAATCCCGACTAGTTTAGAAAACCGTAACATGGTTTGAATTAACATCCAAAGGAAGATTAAAGAATTTATCTTTGATAAAATTAATGGGAACCTTTCCCAAAGTATATGAATATCTGAATAAAAGAATATTCAGAATTGGAATGAGGCGTATGTTGTGTTTTTATACCACTTGTTTATTATATGCGCGAGTTATTCAGAAAGGCTGGGTTTATACCCACTCTGAATAATTGATTCGACGATATGTCGACGATGAAGACGGTGGTTGAAGATCGGAGGTCTTCACATCATTTGGATGATTACTGATGTCTTGATTGGGCTGTACACCCAAGACGAGGTAATAAGTGGTGATCATCCAGACGTACTTGTGTTGTATATAACGGTGTTGTATACACAATTATATGATTTTTGTTTGATGATAACAACCAAATATATATAATTATAAATGTGTTATACTGTACTGTTTCATATATCACACCTCGGACAAGAATATAATATTTCTGTTTAAATAAAATACGACTGTACAAAATTCCAAATATTCACACAGTATTTTATTTGAATAGAATATTTTATTTCAAAATTTAAACAGTACAAATTTTATACTCCACTATTTGTACATCACTGATATATTTTTCAACACACTCAATGTAACATACAGTTTCTTTCTATATCACCCATACTTGGTTATACAGACTCATATTCATATACAGTCACTTGTACTGACATCCACTGACACTGTTCTTGTTCTAAATTTTCTGTCTTCTGTCTTCTTGTCTTTTGTCTTCACAGCGTTCAGTCCAGTCTCATCTTCTTACCTGTCACATGAAATAGGAACACACAGTATACTGCAATAAAAATAATACTGAATACATGTGAATATAAATTTTATTTTTAAAATTTTATTTACCTCAGTTTTCTAGTGTGTTTCTCATCATTTTTCTGACTTGATCTGATGTGCTAATCCGACTGTGTCTAGACAGTATATAGTACAGGGACAGGAAAATTCGTCTGTTGGCTGCATATACACACGTGTATACACGTGTGCACTGCCTCGCCAATCAGAATGTAGCGAGCAACTGAGGAGCAGCCGTTATGACCAACTCAACTCAGTGCATACTCAGCCAACATTAAACGTCAACAGCAAACTCATGAGTCAATCAATCAAAGTCAACACATCTCAAAATACAAAGCAAAGTGGTCGAGACAAGCAAAAGGTCAATTCATGTTCAAGTTCAAGTACAAGTGCAAACAGTTCATATGGTCGAGCACATGGCACAAGTATAAACAAGGCTCAGGTGCAAGTGCAACTCAGTTCATATACTCATGGTGGTGGAGCTACAACAGTTTTGATGTACAAGTATGAGTTCAGTCAATACAAGGCGCAGAATATACAGTGACAGATCATATCTGCATGAAGGAAGAAATGCACAAACACATGATCAAGATATAGCAGCAGCCAAGCATGGATTCAATCCAACATGGTCGAGGCATGAACAAGACTGGTTCAATGTAATGGAACAAGACAGTAGCAAGCAACAGCACTGCATGGAGCAGGCTCAAGCTAGTACAAGGCTAGCTACAGGGTGCAACACATTTCAAAAGGGACTGGACAAATAAGAATACAACAAGCCAGAGAGAGTATGCACAACAAATGCAGGAGGCAACACGATATACCATGGTTCAAGTTTCAGGTACAATGCAAAACTACAGGTAAATAATTCTGGTCTGGCAAAATATGAATGGTGCATGAAGTCCACATACAAAGCAAGACAAAACTGTGCAAATTAAGATGTGAACGAGAGGAAAACTTTTTGGACAGAAAGTTTTAAAATCATGCATGAAACACAAGACTTTTGGGTGCATTAACAAAATGGCACAAATATGTTTTTGGCAAGAAATCATTTTTGCTAAATCAAAGGAACAAATCATTTTTTTTTTGAACTCTTTGATATTTTCTGAAACCATTTTTTTATATATGCCAAGATAACATTCTAAAAACATTTCCAGGAAATCCCAATATCATTTTCTTTGGCAAGTGTTATTTTGTTTTCAATGTTGTTTCCAGAATTGGCACGCTCATTTAAATGTCATCAGAAATGATTTGTTTCAGAAAATCAATCAAGGAAAAGGGAAAATTTATATTTCCTGAAAAATCTGCATGAGTTTTGTTTTTTGGCAAGCAATGCATAAATACAAACTGGTATACAAGAGGAGGCAAGCAACACAGATTTACAGTCAACACTTGATGCGTGTATCAACTCAAACACTCACACAAAAGGATGGCCACAGTGATGTAAAGAAATTAGTGTTCATTTATTGGCAGAAATCACAGTAATTTTTTATGGCAAGTTATCATGACCAAGCAATCGACAGCAAGGAATAAAAAGGGCATCAAAATCATGTTTCATTGTTTGGCAAGAAATAATTTAATTGTTTTTCAGAAATTACCAAATGGGTCAAGATTTATTTCTATATGTCCCAATAATTCCACGAATGGTAATGGCAACAATTATGGGAAGATATTCAAATGCAAACAAAGAAACTGTCGACATAAAATCAGGGACTGGAAACCATATTGAATTTCTTCCAAAGTTCATTCAGGAACAAAATCACATCCGAATTCATCAAGGCAATCAAGGCAATATTTTTCAATCAGAAAAATCATTAAAGACGAGCATGTCAAAAGGGGAAAACACAAGCAGCCAAGTCAATTCGACGAAATCAAAGAATATCCAGGGTTTCTATTTACCCTATATTAGATCACCAATTCATCACTGGCAATTGATCATCGAAAAACCCACAAATTAATTTAAGCAATTTCAAAGCATCAAGTTCGAAATACTCGCTGATTTTCGATCAATTCAAAACCGACGACGAGAAAGAGAGGAAGCCCAAATCAGAAAGCATAAATCGATAAAGCAGAAAGCTTCAGACCACCAGAGATTTGATTTCATCAGACATCGAATTGATTTAGGGATTCACTGAAAACCCTAAAGAGATTCATCAAAGCCGCCATTTTTTTTTCTAGAGCAAAAGCAAAAGAGATCGGGCAAATAAATTAGAAATGGGCCGGCCAAGCTTTTCTGGGCTTAAGTGCTTTAATGTTAAAGGGGGATGACCCTTATATTCTTAAGTCCTAGGGTTTCTCCTTTTTTTTGTTGTAATTTCTTTTGTAAACCAATCTTAACAGTTTACTAGTCT
Organism: Allium sativum; assembly: GCA_030737875.1. Lineage (NCBI taxonomy): Eukaryota > Viridiplantae > Streptophyta > Magnoliopsida > Asparagales > Amaryllidaceae > Allium > Allium sativum. Next base: position 559,999,208 of record CM060921.1, read on the forward strand.
GTCAAACTAGAGGTTACTGACTACGGGTTTGTAGCCAGGGGAATTCTGATCTTGGGGACAAAGATCAGTCAGGGTTTTTAGTATAGGGTTAGTACAGCAGTAGGTATTGCGAGTGTACAAAACTGTATAGGCGGTTAGCGAGGGTCGCGAGTCTGTAAGTTTGTGAATGCGAGAGTCTGTATAATTCTACAATAAAAACCTTAGGGAATGCAGCAGTAGGCAGGATTGCCGAAGCTGGGTATATCTGTGTGTTATTTATTTACAGCATTTATTTACTCTGATCATTATTTGTGCTGTGAATTTTTTTTTAATATTATAAACTCTGTGATAATCTACGATAAACCCTATTCATCCCCCCTCTAGGGTTAATCTAGATCCAACAACTTGGAGATCGACGGATATGCGAGGGCCTCTCTCCTGTATTGGACATATAGGATAAGGAATAAGGTGCCTCCGATTTCGTTCGTACCTAGAACAAACATGTAAATGGATTGTGTGTCTGACATTGTATTTTATTCTGTGTTGATTGATTTCTATTAAATATATATCTGTTTGACGGTGGAGAATTTATTCTCTTGCTTAACCCCCTTCTCTGAGACATACGAGATCAGAGGTTATATATCGATAGATATTAGTCGCATGGCATGAGTAGCTTGTGTGGCATGCAAAGATGCAGTGATCAAGGCTTCTGTTAAAAAGCAGTCATGTGGTTGATGATCAAAGCATAGCTTTAATATAGCGCCGCTTTGTTATAGCGTTAATTCTCGAGCCTCACACCCCAGTATGAGTTAAAAACGGGATAATGACCATTGGGAGAACACGACGTTTCTTTCTAGCTATGGGTGGTGTCAGCGTTTTGCACGCCCTAACATTGTTATATTTTTACCTATGTGGTTATCGGAATGCGAGGCGCTTCGTATATATCGGTCTCTATGGAGCTAATGGATAGGTCTGATACGACCGGAAAACGTGTGTTCAGGAATAACTAATCCTCAAACGTAAGGGAGGACTGGCCCAGCCGATTCCAGGGGTTACCCAGAGTGTGTAGTCTTGAGACATATGCTAGAGTGTCTCGATGCGGAAAGGAGTATATCCCTTGCCTAGACTCATGACGAAAATCCAATTTCCAATACGTGATATTTCAGTTTTATTTGTAGAGCCTAGTACTGGCGACATGATAGATGGTACCCATGCCGCCTATGATTGATACATTTATATTTGAAGTTGTTTTCATACAGTTTACACTATAATAGTATCAAATTATTTAACGTATCAAGCATGTTTGGCTATTATAAGGGAAAACCCTATCCTCCGGCTTACGTTGCATTGTGTGACGGGACCTGGGTCTTATAATAGCTTCATTTTCCAAAAAGCATTGTGCTGTTTGTTTTATACACTGGTATTTTTGGAAGGAAACCCATTCCGTGTTATACGGCGTGGTCCCTTGATTTACTTTGTTTTTAAAGTAAAGTTTTAAATAACTGTTTTAGTTCTCACACCAGTCACATGACTGATCTGAAGTCTGTTGTTTTAACCTAAAACCTGGGTGCCCTTATTTTCCGCACAGGCAGCCAGTAGTTAGGTTTTGCAGATATTATATTCATAGGATCCCGATTTACAGCTGAAGCGATATTCGGAAAGCTATGTATCCACGTATTACTTTCAGTTGTGTTTTGCATTATTTTTCAGCTGCTATGTAATGTATTTTAATCTCTGATATTTATCAAATGTATATTATTTTTTCATACTTTGTTATATTCTTGTATTCTGATGGAATTGTTGTAATAAGCAATGAAATGCTCTTCTGTTTGTGTTTTGATTCGTCTTGTCCTCAAAGCAATCCGGGCTTTCCTTTACGGGGAAGTTCGGGTCGTTACAGTTGTACTCCTAGTTACTATCATAGGTGCCGCCTACTCCTATCCACTAGTTGTACCCACTACCCTCCCCATTCGATCGGCTTCCTAACTCGTTGAAACCTGTGTTGGTCTCACAGTAGGGTGTATCACTCACTAAATGGCAACCAGATACTGCTAAAAATTCACGGCTTATACCTACACGATGCAACAACGTCTTACCTACCAGCCCGGACCCACGGACGCACATTACTCCGTTGGACTTGCACTGCCACCGCTAACTCTTTATTGACCTCTTACAATCAAACCCGGTAAGCGTGTCCCATCCTCGACCTAGTTCGAGCTCACATAGATACAGAATGGGTTACTGGTTGAAAAAGGTCCACACACTTAACACAAACTTCCCTCCTAAGCTTGGTCCCACTAGAAATTCCCACTTAACCCCTTCTTATTCGCATCTTCTTACATGTTTCACCTTGGTTGAGTGCTTCTAATTATATTTCACATGTCATCCATGTCACCCATATCTTACCACATGCCTTATCTTGGTTAAGTGTTCATTATTTATGTTATACGTGCTACCCATGCAATACATGCTACACATGTCACCCACTTAACCCTTTTACTGTTCACATGTCTTACTATATGCCTTATCTTGGTTAAGTAGTCAATCCGCCCAGTTGACTTAACCACATCCACTTATCGAATCAATATGTATTATTGGTTAAGCTTGCCTTAACCCTATCCACTTTGTTCATGTAATATTGGTTAAGTTGTCATCTTACACAGGTTAACTTAACCCCACCCACCAAACATGTTTTAGATATCATATTCATCTTTGATCAGCATTAATTAGTTATAATGCATAGACCTCTCACATTAAATCGATTGTTTGTGGCTGCTGGATATGCCGGGCGGTTCCGGGCAGACTTATGCCACAAGCCAGACTTAACCTCGGGTCTAAGCATCTTTTAGTTATGCCTATGACCTCTCACATTAGACTGACCATTTGCGGTTTCTGGTTAGGACGGTTGGTTCCAGGCAGGCTTCTACCGCAAACGAAGTCTAACCTCGTGTCTCAGCATGCATATATATCTTAGCCAATTTATTCATTTGCAATTTATGCCAATTTCAGGCTGATTATGTCAATTACCAAAATTCCTAATTTTAAATCTTGGATTAAAATATATTCCAATTATCCATAATTTCTTATCTAAATTATGTCCATAATTTTAATCCAAATTAGGCCTATAATCTTATGTGTACTAGTTATCCCAACTTAGGCCCAAACCAATTTTGAAGCGACCCGAACTTCCCCGGTCTCCGAAGAGATGAGAAAGAATGAATTACTGTGAGGACAAGACAAATCAGAACGCAGACGGAAGAACATTTCATTGCTATTACAACAATTCCATTAGATACAAGAATATACAGAGCATAATTGAATAAATTACATTCGATAAATATCAGAGATTATAATAAATTACATATCAGCGGAAAATAATACAAAGCACAACTGAAGGTGATATACGGATACAGAGCTTTCTGGGTATCATTCCAGCTGTAAACCAGGACCCTGTGAATATAAATCTGCAAAACCGAAACTACTAGCTGCCCGTGCGGAAAATAGGGGCACCCAGAGTTTAGGTTAAAACAATAAACTCCAGGTCAGTCATGTGACTGGTGTGATAACTAAAACAGTTATTTAAAGCTTTACTTTAAAAGAGAGTAATTCAAGGGACCACGCCGTATAACACGGAACGGGTTTCCTCCCAAGAATACCAGTGCATAGAATAAACAACGCAATGCTTTTTCGAAAAAATGAAGCTATTATAAGACCCAGGTCCCATCACACAATGCAACGCAAGCCGGAGGATAGGGTTTTCCCTTATAGTAGCCAAACATGCTTGGTACGTTTAAAACAAATCATTTGATACTATAGTAAGTGTATAGTGTCAAAACAATTTCAATCACAAATATAAATCACAGACGACATAGCATCCCATGCTACTATGTCGCCATACTAGGCTCTACAAATAAAGCCGAAATACACGTATTGGAAATTGGATTTCCGTCATGATTCGAGGCAAGGGGCAAGCTCCTCTCCGCGTTCGAGACACTCTAGCAAATGTCCCAGGACTACACACTCTGGGCAATCCTAGATCGGTTGGGCCGGTCCTCACTTATGTTAGAGGATTATTTATTCCTGAATGCACGTTTCCCAGTCCTTACAGACCTATAATCGAGGCGCCTCATTCCAACAACCACATAGGTGAAAAGTATATAAATGTCAGGGCTGGTAAGTCACTGACACCACCAAAGCTAGAAAGAAACGTCGTGTTCTCCCAACGGTATGTATCCCGTTTTTAACTCATACCAAGGTGTGAGGCTCGCGAATTCACGTTATACACAAAGCTGCCACATAGGCCGTGCTTTGATCATCAACCACAAGACTCTGCTTTTCAACAAAAGCCTTGATCATTGCATCTTAGCGTGCCACACAGGCAATCCATGCCATGCGATTGATATCTATCGATATATAACCTCTAAGCTCGTATGTCTCAGAGAAGGGCGTTAAGCAAGAGAATAAATTCTCCACCACCAAACAGATATATATTTAACAGAAATCAATCAACACAGAATAAAATCCAATGTCAGACACACAATCCATTTACAAGTTCGTTCTGGGTCTGAACGAAACCGGAGGCACTTTCCTCGCATATCCATCGATCTCCAGGTACGTCTGGACGACCACCAACTATTTCCATCCTCTTGGGTGTACAGCCTAATCAGGATCGTCAGTAATAATCCAAACGATGTGAAGACTCCCGGTCTTCAACCACCGTCTTCATCTTCGACATATCGTCAAATCGGTTATTCAGAATGGGTATAAACCCGGACTTTCCGAACAACCCGCATATATTAAAAACAAATGTTACACAAACACAACATACGCCTCATTCCAATTCTTAGGGAAAGGTTCCCATTAATTTTATCCAAGATAAATTCTTTAAAATTTATCCTTTAATCTTCCTTTGGATGTCATTTCAAACCAAATTATGGTTTTCTAAACTAGTCGGGATTAGTGAACCACATCGAAGTAATTATTTATTTTATTTCCCAATCCCAACCTATTCATCCCATGAAGCAAAACTGGTAATACTCCATATCTAACACCGTGGTGTTATCGGTAAAATTAATTACCATTTCACGTTCAAATATAATTAAAGATTTAACTATCGCTTTGGAGCAAAACTGGTAGTACTCCATTCTCGCTCATTTGCCAAATTTGATAATTTGAATTATCAATTCACATTTCGATCTAATTGCAGTTTCATTAAAACTTCCTTTTTCTGGGTTAAAGAACTAGTGTCATTTAAAACACAATTCACAATAAACCCAAATCACATTCTATTTATTATCGGGTTAAAGAACTAGTGTTATTTAAAACACAGTTCATGATAAACCCATGAATCAGTTCTATTTAAACCCATTTCAAATCCAATTTATTTATTTAAAAATAAATGGGTTTTAATTTCAGTTCAAAACTAGTTCATTTCGGTAAAAATCTATTTTTATCTTTTCAAATGTGGAGTTTTTCATCCCAATTTTTCCCAAATCATTTCTTATGATTCTACACAAATTATTGATATTTTTAATAATTTTATCAAGGCCCGTACAGTCGATTTCCATCAACGGCCATCGAACTGCATTTACAGCGACCTTTTTCAAATTTGATTTGGACGTATCTCCAAATCCAACCGTTAGATTTTGAATTTCTAATATTCTTAGAAAGCTCTTTTCGATACGAACCCAATGGTTCTGGTTTTAGGAGAATCCGACAGTCGGATCTCCCGTAATGTCCGTTTGAAATAAATGGTCGAAATCCACGAACTGCCGCGGCGCGTTCTATTCAGGCCATTATATTATATATATAATATACATAATATATATTTCGTCGATTTCTATTTAAAACGAATTTTATAAATAGTTTTAAATTCGTTTCAAAAACAATTTCAACTTCCATTTCAATTCAAATCAAAATTGAATTTTTCCTTATAAATTCGTTTTAAAATTCATTTCTACTTGATTCGTTTTCTATTTTATTCAATTCGAATTCATTTTCTATTCAATTCAAATTGGTTTTCTATTTTATTCAATTCAAATTTGTTTCATTTTCTATTCAATTCAAATTCGATTCGTTTTCTATTCAATTCAAATTCGATTCGTTTTCTATTTTATTCAATTCGAATTCATTTTCTATTCAATTCAAATTGGTTTTCTATTCGATTCAATTCAAATTTGTTTTAAAATATTCGATTTCGAAATCACTTTTCAATATTCATTTTAAAATGAATAAAACCGATATAAATATCATTCACGTCAAAATGGCGTCAATCTAATCAACACGGCTTCATATATTTCTATTTTCAAATATTCTATTTCAAATATTCCTATTTTTTTTAAAATATTTCGTTCAACACATGACTAATCTCAACGGATGAGTACTGTCAACACATGAACCTTTATTTTATATTGATAAAGATGTAAATTTTTTTATTAAAATATTTCGTTCAACACATGACTAACCTCAACGGATGAGTACAGTCAACACATGAACCTTTATTTTATAATATAAAGATGTAAATTTTATTGTTAAAATATTTCGTTCAACACATGACTAACCTCAACGGATGAGTACAGTCAACACATGAACCTTTATTTTATAATATTCTTTATCTTCTAAATTGGAATGAGGCCCAATCAATCACCATATAAAGTTAATTATATGGATTCCATTCAACACATGTATATAATAGCAATGATAAATAATCAACCATCATCCAAAGTGCACTACACTGTATAAGCATCAAATATAGATATCTAACGCTTATACAGCCTGTCAATCAATCGATCGACATATTTAATCAATCAGGATGAGTGAACTTCAAATTTCATCCCAACACCCGTGTGGGGTTTCAAATCAACAAACACAGATTTTATTTGTGCAGTTGGGCGATGTGTAAAATTTATCGTCCCAATCAATGTCCTTCAAATAGGTGTACATAAACAAACCGTCCGGTTTGTAAATGAATATTTATTTATTCACATTCACTATATTCATATTCACATTAAAAATTATATTTTTAACGATAAAACATTTTATTTTAACATATGAATTTTCTATTCTGTTCATTCTTTAAATAAAATGATATTTTTATTTTCTAACTTATTTTAGAAAATTTCGGCGGCATAACGGCACTATACTAAAAACGGGACAAGGCCTAGCCTTATCCCCGGTCTAGTGAAGGCCCACGCCATTCACACATCAATCAAATCCATTCATTTCACCAAACAATTCAATCAAATAATCTAACTAATTTTTGCAATCAAACAAACAAGTCCATGGTCTGTGGACGATTGTGTCGGGTGCTACTAAACACCGTCTGCATCCTAGTATATATATAACTAGAAAATGAAATTTTGAGTGAGAAGTTCTCACCGATAGCTATCCAATACCACGACTCTTCGTTGATAGAAATCTTCATCGTTATCGCATCTTTGTCATCTTCGTTGCCCGTGGCCACTACATATATAAAAAATCGAATTTTTACTTTGCTATCCAAAATATAAAAATCGAATTTTTACTTTCACGCTATATGGATAAAAATTCTATTTCTATCCCGCTATTCTTCATATAAAGATTTCGCCTTCTCAAAAATATAGATTTCGCCTTTTCAAAAATATAGATTTCGCCTTTTCAAAAATATAGATTTCGCCTTTTCAAAAATATCATTATAAAAATCACATCTTTATTTTGCTACTCATATAAAGATGATATTTTTAATATTTCTATCATGTAAAAATTATATTTTTAATTCTCTACACAAACAAAAATCATATTTTTATATCATCTATATAGTAAAGACTATATTTTTAATACTTTAAAAACCACTTCTTTTTCCTAGCTAATGAAAGAAAAAATCTTTCTTTTACTTCGATAAAAATCATAGCTTTGCTTTAAAATAAAAATTATGTTTTTATTTCTATATAGAAATCACGCCTTCTCCATTTAAAAATCAAAATTTTCTTCATACATTCAAAATATAAAAATTCTATTTTTATAACTTCGAATTGCTTTAAATGTAAATAAATAAGAAGAAAAAACAAAAATGAAAATACAGTAAATAGAAAGAAAGAAGTTTACTGCGTTCGATAGAGGCAAGGGGGCTCGGGGTGCTGCACTTGCCGGCGCCGTAGGGTTTCAGGCGGTCTTCGACGTAGGGGGCTCGGCGGTTTCGGCAGGCAGGGGGACGTCGGCGCAGTGGCGCAGGAGGAAGTGGGGGCTTCAGAGGTGGCGGGGCTAATCGCCTGGCGGCGGGAGGGGGACTGGCGGCTTGGGGTTCGAAGAGGGAGGCGGCGGTTGATGGGGATTGGGGTGTCGCGAGGAGGGAGGAGCGGGAGAAGCTGGAGGGGGGAAGAGGTGTGCGCCACCCCCTGGCGCCGGCGGTGATGGCTGCGCCACCCTGGGGCGCGGCGACTCCTCGATGCCCTTGCTCCCTTTTTTTTATTTCTAAAACGAACGGGGAAGATAAAGGAATGGGGGGTCTGGAGATAAGGGTTTATTTTTATTTTATTTTATATTATATTTTATCCCCTAGAGTTGATTTTTATTTTGAACTCAAAATTGAGCCCATCGACTGTCGCCCATAGCTGATTACCCCCATTCCGAACACAATGGGATATGCCATGTAGGCTGATTTGATCATTTCGATCAGTTTTCGTTAAAATCACATATAACTCTATATGTTGAATTTGAACGCGCATTTCAATTTACCGGGGTCACATACTAACTCGAAAAATTGCAGAAAAATATTTTCTAGCTTTGTGTTGACGATACGTTCCTAACAAAACTAGTTTCGTTGAATTCTGAGACCGTTGGAAAAATGGCCATTTCCCAGTCGATTAAAATCAACTGAAACTGGTCAAACGCGTTTTCCTTTGCCACGCTCACATATTGATTCGAAAAATTATGAAATTTGGAATCTAGCAATAATTTGACATCACGGACCCAACAAAAGTGGTTTCGTCAAAATCCGAAGTCGTTTGCAAAATTCCCATTTTTAAGGGCCTGAATTCCATAGCGACTATTCAGAATTTTCAACTGGACATATCTTTTGATTCCCGCTACGAAATTTCGATTTTTCGGATTCGTTGGAAAGATATCCTCAAATAGATCCTAATGTTTTTGGTTTCGCTAAAATCCGGATTATTTTGCACCCGGTACGTTCAATTGAAGTTTGAAATCGAATTATCGAACTACCACGCCATTTTCAATTCTATTTATAATTATATATAAATATTATATATTCTAACGACGACGCGTATAATATATACGTTCGAATTATATTCAAAATAAATTTCTTGTCGATATTATTTAAAATAATCTATTTTAAATATTCAAAATTCGCTAAAATTGCCAAAATAAAAATTTTAAACTCGTTCAGAATTTCCGGGTTATTACAATCTCCCCCACTTAAAACTTTTCGTCCCCGAAAAGGAACAAAGTCGAAAGTGGTTTGATCAATCAACTCTACGTTCGATCCGGCTTCCATTCTCCAACTTTTCAGTTTCTGAGAATTTTCAAATTTTCAAAAATTTGGCTAACACCCTAAATTTTCGAAAAATTTCGCCATAACCTCCCCTGCACCGGGAGCCACGGGAAAATCCCGAAATTGCCATATAGGCCTTCTGATCTCAAAAAGAAAAAGAAAAAGCCAAGCGTCTAGCCAATAGGCTCATAAAATCATCATCACCCAAACAAAACAGTAAATTACATAGTAAACATGTACCTATTTGTCGGGCAAACAAATTTTATTCTTCAGCTCTAGCCTCCTTGCTATGACCTGTTCAATGTAAGTATATGTATATGCAAGCAAATGCGACTAAATTTCAATATAATTCAATATTTGATGCAATTAGGCTTAATGGTTCAAAATTATCAAACAAATAAACAACCAACACAAACATCAATCAATTAGTGAATTAGAGTTTCAACTTCATAATTTTGATATATATACAGAAAATCTTGTTTTTGATGCCAATTCACAACAAAGAGTTCTAACTATATTAGTTTTGGTTCTCACACCAGTCTAATGGAAATATATAGAAAATCACACCTTCGAAACACGAACATAAATTTTGGTGATGGAGCTCCATCATCAAAATCATCTCCGAGCTACTAGAGTGTGATTCTATATCTATCTAATATATTAAAACTTCGAATATATGTTCATGACGCGTATGTGCAAAATCTTTATATACTAGATTGTCCATATCAATATAAATAAATTATTCAAATACGTATACTTGAATTTAACTTTCAAAACAAATTTTGTTTTTAAATTTTTATTTTTAAAAAATATACTCTTCACACTCGTTCTAGGATACTATTGATCCTATCTCTAACGAGTCATTCTAATTGGATATTATTAATCCAATATCTGATGAATTCTTTCGTATGGTTCTAATGTGTCTTGTTCTCGAGCTCTGTAAACCAAAGCTCTGATACCAAATGAAGCGACCCGAACTTCCCCGGTCTCCGAAGAGATGAGAAAGAACGAATTACTGTGAGGACAAGACAAATCAGAACGCAGACGGAAGAACATTTCATTGCTATTACAACAATTCCATCAGATACAAGAATATACAGAGTATAATTGAATAAATTACATTCGATAAATATCAGAGATTACAATAAATTACATAGCAGCGGAAAATAATACAAAGCACAACTGAAGGTGATATACGGATATAGAGCTTTCCGGGTATCATTCCAGCTGTAAACCAGGACCCTGTGAATATAAATCTGCAAAACCGAAACTACTAGCTGCCCGTGCGGAAAATAAGGGCACCCAGAGTTTAGGTTAAAAAAATAAACTCCAGGTCAGTGATGTGACTGGTGTGAGAAATAAAACAGTTATTTAAAGCTTTACTTTAAAAGGGAGTAATTCAAGGGACCACGCCGTATAACACGGAACGGGTTTCCTCCCAAGAATACCAGTGCATAGAATAAACAACGCAATGCTTTTTCGAAAAATGAAGCTATTATAAGACCCAGGTCCCATCACACAATGCAACGCAAGCCGGAGGATAGGGTTTTCCCTTATAGTAGCCAAACATGCTTGGTACGTTTAAAACAAATCATTGGATACTATAGTAAGTGCATAGTGTCAAAACAATTTCAATCATAAATATAAATCATAGACGATATAGCATCCCATGCTACTATGTCGCCATACTAGGCTCTACAAATAAAGCCGAAATACACGTATTGGAAATTGGATTTCCGTCATGAGTCGAGGCAAGAGGCAAGCTCCTCTCCGCGTTCGAGACACTCTAGCAAATGTCCCAGGACTACACACTCTGGGCAATCCTGGATCGGTTGGGCCGGTCCTCACTTACGTTAGAGGATTATTTATTCCCGAACGCACGTTTCCCGGCCTTACAGACGTAAGTCACTGACACCACCAAAGCTAGAAAGAAACGTCGTGTTCTCCCAACAGTCTGTATCCCGTTTTTAACTCATACTGAGGTGTGAGGCTTGCGAATTCACGTTATACACAAAGCTGCAACGTAGGTCGTGCTTTGATCATCAACCACAAGACTCTGCTTTTCAACAAAAGCCTTGATCATTGCATCTTAGCGTGCCACACAGGCAATTCATGCCATGCAATTGATATCTATCGATATATAACCTCTAAGCTCGTATGCCTCGGAGAAGGGCGTTAAGCAAGAGAATAAATTCTCCGCCGCCAAACAGATATATATTTAACAGAAATCAATCAACACAGAATAAAATCCAATGTCAGACACACAATCCATTTACAAGTTCGTTCTAGGTCTGAACGAAACCGGAGGCACTTTCCTCGCATATCCATCGATCTCCAGGTACGTCTGGACGACCACCAACTATTTCCATCCTCTTGGGTGTACAGCCCAATCAGGCTCGTCAGTAATAATCCAAACGATGTGAAGACTCCCGGTTTTCAATCACCGTCTTCATCTTCGACATATCGTCGAATCGGTTATTCAGAATGGGTATAAACCCGGACTTTCCGAACAACCCGCATATATTAAAAACAAATGTTACACAAACACAACATACGCCTCATTCCAATTCTTAGGGAAAGGTTCCCATTAATTTTATCCAAGATAAATTCTTTAAAATTTATCCTTTAATCTTCCTTTGGATGTCATTTCAAACCAAATTATGGTTTTCTAAACTAGTCGAGATTAGCGAACCACACCGAAGTAATTATTTATTTTATTTCTCAATCCCAACCTATTCATCCCATGAAGCAAAACTGGTAATACTCCATATCTAACACCGTGGTGTTATCGGTAAAATTAATTACCATTTCACGTTCAAATCTAATTAAAGATTTAACTATCGCTTTGGAGCAAAACTGGTAGTACTCCATTCTCGCTCATTTGCCTAATTTGATAATTTGAATTATCAATTCACATTTCGATCTAATTGCAGATTCATTAAAACTTCCTTTTTCTGGGTTAAAGAACTAGTGTCATTTAAAACACAATTCACGATAAACCCAAATCACATTCTATTTATTATCGGGTTAAAGAACTAGTGTTATTTAAAACACAGTTCACGATAAACCCATGAATCAGTTCTATTTAAACCCATTTCAAATCCAATTTATTTATTTAAAAATAAATGGGTTTTAATTTCAGTTCAAAACTAGTTCATTTCGGTAAAAATCTATTTTTATCTTTTCAAATGTGGAGTTTTTCATCCCAATTTGTCCCAAATCATTTCTTATGATTTTACACAAATTATTGATATTTTTAGTAATTTTATCAAGGCCTGTACAGTCGATTTCCATCAACGGCCATCGAACTGCATTTACAACGACCTTTTTCAAATTCGATTTGGACGTATCTCCAAATCCAACCATTAGATTTTGAATTTCTAATATTCTTAGAAAGCTCTTTTCGATACGAACCCAACGGTTCCGGTTTTAGGAGAATCCGACGGTCGGATCTCCCGTAATGTCCGTTTGAAATAAATGGTCGAAATCCACGAACTGCCGCGGCGCGGCGCGTTCTATTCAGGCCATTATATTATATATATAATATACATAATATATATTTCGTCGATTTCTATTTAAAAGGAATTTTATAAATAGTTTTAAATTCGTTTCAAAAACAATTTCAACTTCCATTTCAATTCGAATCAAAATTGAATTTTTCCTTATAAATTCGTTTTAAAATTCATTTATATTCGATTCGTTTTCTATTTTATTCAATTCGAATTCATATTCTATTCAATTCAAATTGGTTTTCTATTTTATTCAATTCAAATTTGTTTCGTTTTCTATTCAATTCAAATTCGATTCGTTTTCTATTCAATTCAAATTCGATTCGTTTTCTATTTTATTCAATTCGAATTCATTTTCTATTCAATTCAAATTGGTTTTCTATTCGATTCAATTCAAATTTGTTTTAAAATATTCGATTTCGAAATCACTTTTCAATATTCATTTTAAAATGAATAAAATCGATATAAATATCATTCACGTCAAAATGGCGTCAATCTAATCAACACGGCTTCATATATTTCTATTTTCAAATATTCTATTTCAAATATTCCTATTTTTTTTAAAGTATTTCGTTCAACACATGACTAATCACAACGGATGAGTACTGTCAACACATGAACCTTTATTTTATATTGATAAAGATGTAAATTTTATTATTAAAATATTTCGTTCAACACATGACTAACCTCAACGGATGAGTACAGTCAACACATGAACCTTTATTTTATAATATAAAGATGTAAATTTTATTGTTAAAATATTTCGTTCAACACATGACTAACCTCAACGGATGAGTACAGTCAACACATGAACCTTTATTTTATAATATTCTGTATCTTCTAAATTGGAATGAGGCCTAATCAATCACCATATAAAGTTAATTATATGGATTCCATTCAACACATGTATATAATAGCAATGATAAATAATCAACCATCATCCAAAGTGCACTACACTGTATAAGCATCAAATATAGATATCTAACACTTATACAGCCTGTCAATCAATCGATCGACATATTTAATCAATCAGGATGAGTGAACTTCCAATTTCATCCCAACACCCGTGTGGGGTTTCAAATCAACAAACACAGATTTTATTTGTGCAGTCGGGCGATGTGTAAAATTTATCGTCCCAATCAATGTCCTTCAAATAGGTGTACATAAACAAACCGTCCGGTTTGTAAATGAATATTTATTTTTTCACATTCACTATATTCATATTCACGTTAAAAATTATATTTTTAACGATAAAACATTTTATTTTAACATATGAATTTTCTATTCAGTTCATTCTTTAAATAAAATGATATTTTTATTTTCTAACTTATAGAAAATTTCGGCGGCATAACGGCACTATACTAAAAACGGGACAAGGCCTAGCCTTATCCCCGGTCTAGTGAAGGCCCACGCCATTCACACATCAATCAAATCCATTCATTTCACCAAACAATTCAATCAAATAATCTAACTAATTTTTGCAATCAAACAAACAAGTCCATGGTCTGTGGACGATTGTGTCGGGTGCTACTAAACACCGTCTGCATCCTAGTATATATATAACTAGAAAATGAAATTTTGAGTGAGAAGTTCTCACCGATAGCTATCCAATACCACGACTCTTCGTTGATAGAAATCTTCATCGTTATCGCATCTTTGTCATCTTCATTGCCCGTGGCCACTACATATATAAAAAATCGAATTTTTACTTTGCTATCCAATATATAAAAATCGAATTTTTACTTTCACGCTATATGGATAAAAATTCTATTTCTATCCCGCTATTCTTCATATAAAGATTTCGCCTTCTCAAAAATATAGATTTCGCCTTTTCAAAAATATAGATTTCGCCTTTTCAAAAATATAGATTTCGCCTTTTCAAAAATATCATTATAAAAATCACATCTTTATTTTTCTACTCATATAAAGATGGTATTTTTAATATTTCTATCATGTAAAAATTATATTTTTAATTCTCTACACAAACAAAAATCATATTTTTATATCATCTATATAGTAAAGACTATATTTTTAATACTTTAAAAACCACTTCTTTTTCCTAGCTAATGAACGAAAAAATCTTTCTTTTACTTCGATAAAAATCATAGCTTTGCTTTAAAATAAAAATCATGTTTTTATTTCTATATAGAAGTCACGCCTTCTCCATTTAAAAATCAAAATTTTCTTCATACATTCAAAATATAAAAATTCTATTTTTATAACTTCGAATTGCTTTAAATGTAAATAAATAAGAAGAAAAAACAAAAATGAAAATACAGTAAATAGAAAGAAAGAAGTTTACTGCGTTCGATAGAGGCAAGGGGGCTCGGGGTGCTGCACTTGCCGGCGCCGTAGGGTTTCAGGCGGTCTTCGACGTATGGGGCTCGGCGGTGTTGGCAAGCAGGGGGGCGTCGGCGCAGTGGCGCAGGAGGAAGTGGGGGCTTCAGAGGTGGCAGGGCTGATCGCCTGGCGGCGGGAGGGGGACTGGCGGCTTGGGGTTCGAAGAGGGAGGCGGCGGTTGCTAGGGATTGGGGTGTCGCGAGGAGGGAGGAGCGGGAGAAGCTGGAGGGGGGAAGAGGTGTGCGCCACCCCCTAGCGGCGGCGGTGGTGGCTGCGCCACCCTGGGGCGCGGCGGCTCCTCGATGCCCTTGCTCCTTTTTTTTTATTATTTCTAAAACGAACGGGGAAGATAAAGGAATGGGGGGGTCTGGAGATAAGGGTTTATTTTTATTTTTATTTTATTTTATATCATATTATATCCCCTAGAGTTGACTTTTATTTTGAACTCAAAATTGAGCCCACCGACTGTCGCCCATAGCTGATTACCCCCATTCCGAACACAATGGGATATGCCACATAGGCTGATTTGATCATTTCGATCAGTTTTCGTTAAAATCACATATAACTCTATATATTGAATTTGAACGCGCATTTCAATTTACCGGGGTTACATAGTAACTCGAAAAATTGCAGAAAAATATTTTCTAGCTTTGTATTGACGATACGGTCCTAACAAAACTAGTTTCGTTGAATTCTGAGACCGTTGGAAAAATGGCCATTTCCCAGTCGATTAAAATCTACTGAAACTGGTCAAACGCGTTTTCCTTTGCCACGCTCACATATTGATTCGAAAAATTATGAAATTTGGAATCTAGCAATAATTTGACATCACGGACCCAACAAAAGTGGTTTCGTCGAAATCCGAGGTCGTTTGCAAAATTCCCATTTTTAAGGGCCTGAATTCCATAGCGACTATTCAGAATTTTCAACTGGACATATCTTTTGATTCCCGCTATGAAATTTCGATTTTTCGGATTCGTTGGAAAGATATCCTCAAATAGATCCTAATGTTTTTGGTTTCGCTAAAATCCGGATTATTTTGCACCCGGTACGTTCAATTGAAGTTTGAAATCGAATTATCGAACTACCGCGCCATTTTCAATTCTATTTATAATTATATATAAATATTATATATTCTAACGACGACGCGTATAATATATACGTTCGAATTATATTCAAAATAAATTTCTTGTCGATATTATTTAAAATAATCTATTTTAAATATTCAAAATTCGCTAAAATTGCCAAAATAAAAATTTTAAACTGGTTCAGAATTTCCGGGTTATTACAAATTTATGCCAAATTCAAGTATACAAGTTATACATAATTATGCCCCAAATCAATTACATGATTAAAAACCAATTTATGCCAATTACACATTATTCAATAATTTCCCAAACTTTTCCCACAACGTTCCCACGTCATTCGTACGTATAATATAATGTTAGACTCGCAGTTAGCCTAATCTCATAAAAAGGAAAAGAAGAGAAGAAGGGAAAAGAATTAAAGCACCAAAACTGGCATAAAACATAAAATAGATCCAATAACAAATGGAATATAAACTTTGGGTATGCATAATAACATAGATCTAATAAGCATATGGATCATGAACTGGCATAGCATAATAACATAGATCTAATAAGCATATGGAACATAAACTGGCATAGAACAATGACATAGATCATGAACTGGCATAGCATAATAACATAGATCTAGTAAGCATATGGAATATAAACTGGCATAGAACAATGACATAGATCTAGTAAGCATATGGATCATGAACTGGCATAGCATAATAACATAGATCTACTAAGCATATATGAACTGGCATAGAACAATAGATCCAATAAGCATATATGAACTGACATAATAAAATAGATCTCATAAAATAGAACTATTAAGCGTATGAACTGGCATAGATCCAATAAGCATGTGAACTGACATAATAAAATAGATCTAATAAGCATATGATCTTGGCATAATAAAATAGATCTAATTAAGCATATGAACTAGCATCATAAAATAGATCTAATTAAACATATGAACTTGCATCATAAAGTAGATCTAATTAAACATATGAACTGGCATCATAAAATAGATCTAATTAAACATATGAACTTGCATCATAAAATAGATCTAATTAAACAAATGAATTGGCATCATTAAATAGGTCTAATTAAACATATGAACTTGCATCATAAAATAGATCTAATTAAACATATGAACTTGCATCATAAAATAGATCTAATTAAACAAATGAACAAGCATCATAAAATAGATCTAATTAAACATATGATTCATCTCACAGTCATGTTCATAAAATCCAATCCACAAACTTATCACAATTACTTTTAATTAATTATTTGTGAAAGCAACATGGACTCACAGTGGAAGAAGAGAAAGTAGATCTGAATTCTGAATTCTGAATTTGATTAGCTAAACTGTTATTGTAAAATTCTATTCTTACCTTCCAATGTGAATTACTCCTATTTAGACTTGCTTTAGTGTAGAAGAAAGACTAGCTTAGGTCTAGGTATATTTGTATAGTTGTAGTGAGTGAATTAGGGCCTTTAGAACTGACTAGGATTCATCTAAACCATTCAGATTAAAAAGACACATCGCTCAACCAACCAGAAGAGGCCACGTTTGCCCTAAAACTCAAAAATCGTCATTAACCAATAAAAATGCGCCATGTGTGCAACATGATGCGCAGCAGCAGGTGTGTTGACATCCACATATCATATATATATATATATATATATATATATATATATATATATTTCTAACCATCTTTCCAATTAACTCTTTTCACACTAAACCACTTTTTTAGTTGAACTGCGTTCACACTAAGCCACTTTTTAGCCATTCCCCTAAAACAAAAATATGGCGCTGGCGGGGATTGAACTCAGAACCTCTTGTATAAAAGTCATGTGTTCTAACCAAATGAGTCGCTAAGTCTTTTGTTTACAAACCTTAGAACAGTGCTAAACATTATTCTTTTCTCATTCCTCTTTTTCATGTTCTATTGCAATATTTAATTTAAAGATATCTTTTTCATCCTAAATCGGTTTTCTGCAAACCATAGGTCTAAATTGACTAAAAATCGCCACGAACGCAATGACGCTAATTTTGTGACCAAATTCCTGAAGTTTCTCAAATTTTCCTTTTTATTTCTATTTAATTGTTAGCATGCATTTCTTCGCATTTCATGTATTGCAATTAATTTCTTTTATTAATCTTTTTCCTTCAATTCACTGCATGAACTTATTACATGCAATTTTATTGTCATTATTTAATTTTTCTCTTAAATATATCTATGTATATAATATATATACATATTTCCACATTTTTAATTTCATGAAAAATGCGGGGTGCTACATTCTCCCCTACTCAAAGGATTTTGTCCCCGAAATCTTCAAGTTAAGAAGAATATATCCTACCATCCATCATCCATCTACTCATCCATCATCCACAAGCATCCATTGTCCTTAAAAGATTTCTAATGCTATATGAACATATGCAAAGATGCGTGTATATGTTCCTTATCTAATGCAAAGATCAGGTGGTCTACTGATTCAGTTGACCTCCTCAATGCAAATTATGTCAGTGTCATGAGTCCAACATGTATGCAATTATTCCTAATGCAATTTATAACTTCTATATGAGTGCACAATCATTCACTCAAACGCAACATCCACATGATAGCACATCAAAATTTCAATCAACATACAAATATATATATTCATATGCAATATGCCATATGAAAGTGACTGAACCGATCTTAGTGCCTAAAGTGTGTGTAAATGCATCTACGAGCAACCACTGGCAAACACTTGCATCCACCAAACATAACACGTCTCAAACACATGTTTACAACCATAGGATTTTCCTACCTAAAGATCGAAGATGTAATCGAGAGGACATACTAAACAATAGAACAACTAGAAACAAAGCAGGAGAAAAAGGAGAAGTTAAGATCATACTCTTAAAAAGGAAAGGGTACAACGCACGTATCTTGTCTTCTGTTTCCCAAGTCGCGTCTCCTTGATCATCTCACTATTGCACTTTAACCAACTTGACCTCTCAATTGTTTATCTTCTTAACCTCCGATCCAAGGATGCATGTAGGAGCTCGTCTAATCGTGGCATCTCGCTCTACTTCCACCTCTCTAAGCATGCTTGGCTCTACTACCTCCATGGTATCATGTAAACATTTACGAAAATGCGACACATGAAATACATCATCAACACCACTAAGATTCTCCGGCACTTCACTCTATACACCATCTTTCCATTCCTCTCTGTAATGAGGGAATGGCCCTACGAACCTTGGTGCCAACTTCCCTACGGATCCAAAACGAACTACATTCCTCAACGATGATAATAAAAACCTGTCTCCAACACCGAACTCAAGATCGGTCCTTCTCTTATCAGCATATGACTTTTTCGGGCCTTGTGCCGTCTTCAAGAATTGTTTTTCTCAAGCTCTCGTCTCGTGAAATGCAAAGTCTTTAATGAACTTCCTATAATAGCCCGCCGACCCTACAAAACTTCTTACTTCCATTGCATTTCTAGGAACCTTCCAATATTGGATTTCCACCACCTTCGCGGGATCCACTGCTACCTCCTCCTTAGAGACCACGTGTCCTAGGAACCTCACTTCCTTCCTCTAAAAATGGCATTTGGAGAACTTAGCCTTGAGTTGATGTGCTCGAAGTGTCACTAATACCTACCTAAGATATAGGGCATGTTCTTCCTCGCTTCTAGAGAATATCAAAATGTCATCTACAAAGACTACTACGAAATTGTTTAAAAACTCCTTAAACACCCTACTCATCAAGTCTACGAAATATGCGGGTGCATTTGTCAAACCAAAAGGCATGACGAGCCATTCGAAGAAACCGTCGGGTTTCCTAAAAGCAGTCTTATCTATACTCTCCTCGTTTACCCTCAGCTGATGAAATCCTGTAGCTAAGTCCAACTGCGAGAAAACCGAAGCGCCAACCAACTAATCGAACAAATCATCTATCTTCGGTAATGGGTGTCTATTTTTCTTTGTGAGTTTATTTAGCTCCCTATAGTCCACACACAATCTAAGTGAGCCGTCCACATTTGTAACAAAAACAACTGGAGCACCCCTTTTCGAAATACCTCTTCTAATGAACCCTTTCTCAAGTAGCTCTCCTACTTGCTTAATGAGTTCCCTCCTCTCTCCCTCGGAGCCATGTGACGCACTGGCAATGCAACTGGTTTTGCATTATCTACTAAGTATATACGGAAGTCTATCTCGCGCCTCGGGGGTAAACCCCGAAATCCATCAAAGGATTCATCATACTCATGGACTACACTAATAGATTGCAAATCATCAATAGATGTGTCAAGAGATTCTAGGTAGCTAAGCATAACAGAACCCTTGGGGTCGCATGAGATATCGAGAGTATTACCCAAACTAGTCAACAGTCTAACTACCCTCTTTTCACAGTCGATAATGGCACCATACCTTGTTAGCTAATCCATTCCTAGAATCAAGCCATAGCCCGTGAAGCCAAGCACATAAGCATTGCATTCGAACTCAACGCCATACACAAATATTCTCAAATCCCGACATAACATAGAAAGATGAGCCGTACCCCCAATAGGATTTGAGATTACTATGGGATCCATAACTAAACTAGTATTTAGGTGTAGTGTTTCAACTAACGAAGCAGATATGAACGAGTGTGAAGCGCCAGAGTCAAACAAAGTTCGAACAGGATGATCAAAAAGGAAAATCAAACTTTCAATAGAAATGTTTCTACCTCTCTCCTGTCCTAGTGCCATGAGAGTATGAACCTGTCCTCTAGAAGTAGATCCTGTCCTCTGCCCTTGCCCTTATCCTTGCCTTCTTGGGCAGTCTTTAATCATATCTCCTGCCTCGCCACATTGGAAGCAACCAGTCTTCTTCTTCTTCCTATAACCCTTGCTTAAGTGGCCCGGTGTTCCACAATTAAAAAACATTTTCTTCCCTTTGCCTTTGTTATCCTTACCACCTTTCTTTTGTTGTTGCTATGCTTTATTTGAATCCACCTTCTTATCCTGTGCCTTATTAATATTAGCACCTTTTTCCTCTTCATGGATAAGCGCCATGTCAACAAGTTTCTCAAAAGTAGCCCCTATAGGAATGTGGGACATAGCCAATCCGTGTAGCGGCTCATTCAAACCCTTAGCAAATCTTAGGGCCTTTTTATGCGGTTTATTCACCAACCCTAAGCCGAATCTTCCTAACTGGTTAAGCTTATTAACGTACTCCTACACAAACAAACTCCCTTGTTTCAAAGCCAAGAACCTCTCCATGTATAAACTCTCCTCTGCTCGTGAAAGAAATTTCAACTCGAACCTCCGTCTGAAATCCATCCAAGTTTCCACTGCACGTTCTCCATTCGTGACCTCCCACCAAAATCAGGCCTCGTCCTTCATTAACCAAGAAGCTAGTTGAACCTTGCTTCCATCATCTACCTCAAAGATACCAAATAAGTCCTCCACTTCCTTGAGCCAGTTTCTAGCTTCGACAAACATCTGAGTCCCATGAAGCAGTTTTCCACCCATCTCACAAAAGTCCTTACATATCTTAGGAAATGCATCTAAACACAGAGGAGGAGATTTAGAAAGGAAAAAGGAAGAGAATCAAAATGGAGAATCGAAAGAAAGGTATATGGCTCTTAGGGATTATGTTTATCATAATAAACTTTTCTCTTGAAAACACCATCTTTAAAACATGTTTTTGAAAATACTTCTTAAAATAATGCTTTTGAAAATGGTTTTTCAAAATCTTTTACCTGTTCTGGTAACCTTCAGCTCTGATACCACGTATAACACCCCATGTCCATTCATGTCACTCACAAACGGAATGCATTAACTTTCATGGAGCATTATGAGTGTAGAGAACAGAACATCACAAGAAAATGGTACTTCAAAATTTAAAATGAGTTCATTGCAGTGAAAACCAAACATAGTTTGGTTACAACATCCAAACCCAATACTAAAGTCATGTACACAAATATCCATCTTAGACAAATTATTATCAGAGTATATAAAAACAAAAGCATAATCCCACTCCAGATAGCCATATGAAAAAGGGATAAAGCTGAGCACTACTTTCAGCACTTCCAAGTACTTCCAGCAGAAAGAAAGAGATCTGAGTCAAGCTCCATTAGTCCCACCCTGAGAACCTGGGGGGAAAGGAAAGAAAAGAGGCGAAACAAAATGAGGTCAGACATAAAGTCTGGCGAGTCCAGTGACTTCAACTATATAATTAGTAAAGTAACAGGATAAGACATAAACTGGATATAAGAAATGATTGTAACATGAATAGATACGACAAGGTAACAGATGGACAAGATAAGCAAGATATTATGTTGATTGCGCTTCTAATCACTATAAGATAATTCCTACACTGCACCAATGCTAATTACACTGCACCATTACTAGTCCCATACTGGAAGTTGATCCCTCTTACTAATCATAATAATGGTAGTTTCGTGTACTTCTATCTACTATCTTAGGTGCCGCCTTCTCCTACCCCCACTAGTTGTACCCACTCCCCTCCCCATTCTAATTACAACATTTATTCATAGTATGGTAGTTGTACTCCTAGCTGCTGTCATAGGTGTCGCCAGCTCCTATCTCCACTAGTCATACCCACTACCCTCCCTATTCGATCGGCTCTCTAAATCGTAGATACCCATGTTGGTCCAACAGAAGGGTGTATCACTCACTAAAGTGGCAACCCGGTACTACTAAAAATGCACGTCTTATGCCTACACGACGCAACAACGTCTTACCTACCAGTCCAGACACACACACGCACATGACTCCATTGGACTTGCACTGCCACCACTAACTCTTTATTGACCTCTTACAATCAAACCCAGCAAGCGTGTCCCGTCCTCAATCTAGTTCGAGCTAACATTGATACAGAATGGGTTACTGGTTGAAAAGGGTCCACACACTTGACACAAGCTTCCCTCCTAAGGTTGGTCCCCACTAGGAATTCCCACTTAACCCCTTATTATTCCCATGTCTTCTTACATGTTTCACCTTGGTTAAGTGCTTCTAATTATATTTCACGTGTCACCCATGTCTTACCACATGCCTTATCTTGGTTAAGTGTTCATTATTTATGTTATACATGATACCCATGCAATACATGCTACACATGTCACCCACTTAACCCTTTTACTTCTCCCATGTCTTACTACATGTCTTATCTTGGTTAAGTATTGTCTATCCTCCTAATTGACTTAACCCCATCCACTTATCAAATCAATATGTATTATTGGTTAAGCTTGCCTTAACCCTATCCACTTTGTTTATGTAATATTGCTTAAGTTGTCAACTTACATAGGTTAACTTAACCCCATCCACCTAACATGTTTTAGATATCATATTCATCTTTGATCAGCATTAATTAGTTGGTAATGCATAGACCTCTCACATTAAATCGATTGCTTATGGTCGCTGGAGTCGGGCGGTTCCAGAGAGACTTCTTCCACATGCCAGACTTAACCTCGTGTCTAAGCATCTTTTGTTATGCCTACGGCCTCTCACATTAGACTGACCGTTTGCGGTTGCTATGGTTAGGCCGGTTTGTTCCGGGCAGGCTTCTACCGCAAACGGAGTCTAACCTTATGTCTCAGCATGCATATCTTAGACAATTTATTCATTTTCAATTTAAGCCAATTTCAGGCTGATTATGTCAATTACCAAAATTTCTAATTTTAAATCTAGGATAAAATATATTCCAATTACCCATAATTTCTTATCTAAATTATGTCCATAATTTTAATCCAAATTAGGCCTATAATCTTATGTGTACTAGTTATGCCAAATTAGGCCCAAACCAATTTATGCTAAATTCATGTATACAAGTTATACATAATTATGCCCCAAATCAATTACATGATTACAAACCAATTTATGCCAATTACACATTATTCAATATTTTCCCAAACTTTTCCCACAATGTTCCCAAATCATTCGTACGTATAATATAATGTTAGGCTCGCAGATAGCCTAATCTCATAAAAAGGAAAAGAAGAGATAAAGGGAAAAGAATTAAAGCACCAAAACTGGCATAACACATAAAATAGATCCAATAACATATAGAATATAAACTTTGGGTATGCATTATAACATTGATCTAATAAGCATATGGATCATGAACTGGCATAGCATGATAACATAGATCTAATAAGCATATGGAACATAAACTAGCATAGAACAATGACATAGATCTAACAAGCGTATGGATCATGAACTGGCATAACATAATAACATAGATCTAATAAGCATATATGAATTGGCATAGAACAATAGATCCAATAAGCATACATGAACTGACATAATAAAATAGATCTAATAAGCGTATGAACTGGCATAGATCTAATAAGCATGTGAACTGACATAATAAAATAGATCTAATAAGCATATGATCTTGGCATAATAAAATAGATCTAATTAAGCATATGAACTAGCATCATAAAATAGATCTAATTAAATATATGAACTTGCATCATAAAGTAGATCTAATTAAACATATGAACTGGCATCATAAAATAGATCTAATTAAACATATGAACTTGCATCATAAAATAGATCTAATTAAACATATGAATTGGCATCATAAAATAAATCTAATTAAACATATGAACTTGCATCATAAAATAGATCTAATTAAACATTTGAATTTGTATCATAAAATAGATCTAATTAAACATATGAACTGGCATCATAAAATAGATCTATTTAAACATATGATTCATCTCAGAGTCATGTTCATAAAATCGAGTCCACAAACTTATCACAATCACTTTTAATTAATTATTTGTGAAAGCAACGTGGACTCACAGTGGAAGAAGAGAAAGTAGATCTGAATTATGTATTCTGAATTTGATTAGCTAAACCGTTGTTGTAGAATTCTATTCTTATCTTCCAATATGAATTACTCCTATTTAGACTTGCTTTAGTGTAGAAGAAAGACTAGCTTAGGTAGCGACAGCATGGAGGCGTATGAATTAGTGTATTGTGAATTAGGTTTAGGTCCAGGTATGTTTATATAGTTGTAGTGAGTGAATTAGGGCCTTTAGATCTGACAAGGATTTATCTAAACCATTCAGATTAAAAAGAGACATCACTCAGCCAACCAGAAGAGGCAACGTCAGCCCTAAAACTTAAAAATCGTCATTAACCAATAAAAATGCGCCATGTGCGCAACATGATGCGCAGCAGCAGGAATGTTGGCACCCACATGTCATATACATATTCTTTTTAACTTTCTTTCCAATTAACTCTTTTCACACTAAACCACTTTTTTAATTGAACTGCGTTCACACTAAGCCACTTCTTAGCCATTCCCCTAAAACAAAAATATGGCGCTGGCGGGGATTGCACTCAGAACCTCTTGTATACAAGTCATGTGTTCTAACCAAATGAACCACTAAGTCCTTTGTTTACAAAACCTGGAACAGTGCTAAGCATTATTCTTTTCTCATTCCTCTTTTTCATGTTTTGTTGCAATATTTAATTTAAAGATATCTTTTTCATCCTAAATCGGTTTTCTGCAAACCATAGGTCTAAATTGACTAGAAAATCGCCACGAACGCAATGATGCTAATTTCATGACCAAATTCTTGAAGTTTCTCAAATTTTCCTTTTATGTCTATTTAATTGTTCGCATGCATTTTTTCGCATTTAATTTCTTTTATTAATCTTTTTCCTTCATTTCACTGCTTGAACTTATTACATGCAATAATTGTCATTATTTAATTTTTCTCTTAAATATATCTATGTGTATAATATATATATACATATTTCCACATTTTTAATTTCATAAAAAAATGTGGGGTGTTATAGCAACTATTCAAAAGTGAGGTGATGTTGCTTTTAATTTTACAATTATATCTTTGTCTATAACTTTGCCTCTAAGCAAAACTAATATGTCATGTTCTTGCGTAGAATTTTCATGTGCAGTGTACAACATATATATAAACAATTGTTCCTTAGTTCCTAAGATAACCCGCTGATTTGATTTTCCTATACTTCTTGCATGTCCTTAGCTTCTTCTGTCTTCTCTACTTAATGGCTTAGATGTGAATGCTATTCCCTAGCTCTTATGCAGGATTTTCATTTGCACATGGTAAGATTGCTAGAGTATCAAAACTGCAGACCCATCCTTATTTTCGTAAGTTGTTTTTCTTTCATTTTCTATGCTAATGGTCTAAACTTTCATTTCTTATAAATGCCAAATTTCCTTTTGTCAACACTAGTATACTAACAGGTTATTATTTTCTTTCATTTGCATACCCTATATTTGACTTTGCTTATGCTATTTCATGTAGCCTTTGTACTTGGCTTTGCTTGTAAACTTTGGTTTTCTAATGATTATGTTTATTCGGGATTAAACTTGTTGTCCTATTGGTTTTATTTCATTCTTGTCACATTTTCCTTATTTTCATCTTGCATGTCTTTCGTTTGATTGATTCCGAGTTTGACTTGCTTTCTTGTAAAATAATGAAATTTCAAAATAACGTTACCGTAAGAAAAATCAACAGAGAAAAACTTATTTTGATTTGTTACTAAAATTTTATAATACACACTATTAATAACAAGAGTTGAATTTTTTTTTTTTGTTTATAAAATAAATCCCACATTTTACTTGTTTGTATACTTATACGCTAATGAATACAATAAATTTGAATTATTACACATCGATACTTTTAAAATAATTGTTTATCCTGTATTTCTATATTACTTGAATCCATTTAAATCCAATTAACATTATAATTTGTAAATTATAGATTATAAAATTAGTCCAAAACCTGGGTCGTTACAGGAAGCAGAGGTTGGTATCGATACAAAGGAAGATAGCGACAAAACGGTCCTGACACCGGTAGCAACCAAACCTGTATCAACTCCGAAAATACATGATTCCGCACTAGAAGCAAACAATGAGAAATAAAAAAGGCACGTGATCCGATACCGAAACCCAAAACCAGGAAAGGGAAGAACGAAACCAAGCAGGATGGAGCAAGAGCTATCGGTAACGAAACACTTGGTATCGTTACCAAGAAGCAACGTCCAAGTCACCAGAAGAAGTTCTGAAACTGTGTTGTCGCATAGCCGATACTAAGGACGAAAGTGCGAAAGCAACATTCAGAAGATAGCAAACTAAGCCAAAACTCATGATTTGCTATCGGAACAGAGAGTTACCACTGAAATCGAAAGCAGCTAAGAGAAGCTATCCATACCAATTTGCTTGGTATCGATACACAAAGAAGAGGCGACATCAATTTCAAAAGCTAGGAGATGCCAAAGCTTGGAAACCGGCACCGAAAGCCAATAATGCGGCCAACACCGACTCCGAAAAATCTTACCGTAGCCGAAAGCACTCAAAATGTTCTTATGCTGATCGACGCCGAAAGCGATGCCAATTTGTCTATAAATAAGACCCTAGGGGTCCTATTTTTAAGGAATTTTCTCATTCTCAAATTATGTATTCATTTTCATAAAGAGTAAACCGTAATTTGTAAATCGATTTGAGGATTTTACTTAGAAACTTCTACGTACTCAACAAAGCGAGCAATAAAGAGAGAATCAACACTTGTGATCAATTCCATGCATTTCTTGACTACTTATACCACTTATTTCTGTATTTCTTCCTTATAGCTAAGCCTCATGCATAAGCTTAACTGTCAAAATACCCTTCCACAAGCCGTTTAGCTTTCTGTCTTACATTGTGCTTAGGGAACCTTTATCTATAACACCCCGCATTTAATTAATTAATAAATTTGGTAATAAATAAAGATTGCATGAATATGTATATATGCATAGAATTTCAATGTTGAAATAAAGGGTGCAAGTTAAGAGAAGAAAGAAATAAATCCATAAATAAATATATGCATGAAAAGTGGACAAGAAATTTGGTTGCATATGACATTAGAATGCATGCATTAAAAAGGGAATAAAACAACGCATTAAAAGGAAAACAACAAAAATGAACTAATAGTGTCATTAATTACATTAAATAAGCAGCTATTAATGGACAGGGAATTGAAAGGTAAGTTATTAATGAGTTAATAACCAAAATATTACATTCGTATATAAACATGCAAATTAAATTGAAACTCAAACATTAAGATAAGTTATAACTGAAATGTTATAAATCAGTTTTGTTATATTAAGTAAGTAATTAACGTTATTAAGCAATGTTAAATTCAGAAATCACAGCAGTGCAGAAAAAAGACTTGGACCCAGGATGGGTCGACCCACGCTAGGCCTGGGCCGACCCATGTGTTGACCCACCTCTAAGGTGGGTCGACACAGGGGTCGACACTATCGGGCTCAGATTTGTTTTGTGTCACATGGATTTCTTGTATCAATAATTTAGATTTTATTTGATTGAATCCGATGAACCATACTTTCTTATACACCTATAAACTAGTAGGGCCTAGCTTTAAACTTGTATTTTTTGAGATGTTGCCTAGGCTCTGCCATTCTCTTCTTCCTCCAAATATTTTTAGAAAATTTCGTAGGGGTTCTGATTCAAGATTTGAAGATAAGAGATATAAATCTACAATTAGGTGTTCAAACTTATGGTCAACGTGAGGTAAGTTCTTGAACCTGATTTATATTGGTTTGCCCCTCTCTTTTCCTCTTCTTTTAGCTTCAGATTTGTGAATCTGTGTTTGTTTTAATAATAGATTCAGTTAGGAATGCCATGGAACAACAAATCTAGATTAGATTCATGGATTAGAAAGCTGTTAGGTGAGTTGATTCAAAATATACCTTTTTAGATAATGGTATATCAATTGTTTGCATTTTGGTTATATTTAATATGCTTAACAATTGGTAAATGTGGAAATTAGCTATTAAACCTGTTTGGGATATGTTGAGAATATTACTGTTCTAATAGACATAAATTTTATTATATCCTCCATTTGAATTGAGAAACTTCTGTAATACTACGATCGCAAAACTTGAATTAAGAAATAAATATGAAAGTAAGGATCAATATACCTATTTTGGTTAAAAGAGAAGACTGCAGCAGTTTTGGATACTAAATGAAGCAGAAACTCAATGTCTAACTCAAAAAATAAGAAAGGAAGGTATGTAGTGGACTAAGTTAGTTGGATTTGGGGAAAAGTGATATACTTTCAAAAGTAACCTGTTCATGAGAACGTAGTTGCAAGAAGACCACAAAGAAAATAAAAGAAATAGCTTGTGACTACGGATCTAGGTAGGTGCACATTATGGAAATAAGCCACTGTATTTTTTTGTAAATCAAACTAGTAAGGTGTGTTAAATGTTTTCCTAAAGAAATAAGGGATATGCCTAATGGTAAGTAAAGAAAGAAAGATTACAACAGTAAAATTGGGAATAATGGAAAATTTACAGAAATTGCGAAATTGTAGAAAACTGCATTAAGACACGAGGTTAAGTTCAACTTATGGTAGAAGCCTGCCCAGAACCGCCCGGCAAGTCTAACATCCACAACCGAGGCCATAACTTGTGAGAGGTTTGATGCGTATATAAAAATATATGTATACAACAGGAAATGTATAAATAAATGGTACACGTGAAAATGTGATGAACGGGGAATATAACCTATTATAACTGATTATATGAATGAGAATGAAATATTATAGATAGGATTGTACTGGAAATTATAATGTAGGTTATAATAAATGGAAAGGAACTTATTGATAAACCTTAGTTAAGAGAACTAAGTAAATAACAACAAAAGGTGGTGTTAAGCAAAGTCATAGTTAATGAGAAAGATTGCAGTAGGCTTATTATTGGTAGACTTATAAATGAGAACTATGAAGTCTAATAAAAGAAATTAATAATAAGTGGATGCCCGCTCAAGCGGCATAAAACTGAATGAAGTAAGTAGCCAGTTGTGTGCTAATGAACCTGGTAACCTGAGATAACAGTGAAAGAAATAAGTTATACTTAATTATATGTATTAAGTACCATGTTAATGGAAAACATGTAGATTGTAATAAGTTCTACTTAATTATATATTAAGTAGAACGTGCCATTGTAAACTATAAACCTGAAATTGGACAATGAATGACATGGTAATAATGTAAAAAGATTGTAGAGTACTTTCGTTAAATACAACCTTGGTAATAACATGTTATGGGATTATTAATGAACTTGAAATGGGTTAAGTTAAATTATTGGATTAATAAGAGAGAGGGGTCAATTCCTTAGCAATAGAAGGGGCTAAGGAAAACCTGGTAATTTGAATAAAAATATGAAATGTGGATAATCAAGGTAACTAGTAAGCTGATAAGACAAATAAAGAACGCGATTAAAAAATTAGACATAGGGTCTAATAACACGTTAACGTGATGCGCTTGGACCAGTACACACGTCTGAAGGTAAAGAACCAACAGGGTAGATCATCGTGGTGTCTAGAGGCACGAGAAGAGCACGCCCATATGATTATTCTACTTGATATTCTTCTTTCTGGCATTGTAGTACTGGAAGGAAGCACGTGGTTTTCAAGGGACGTGGTAGGGTACTCCGCAGTCGTCCTTTGTTGTGGTGCTTGCTTAGGTTGTACTCGCAGAGGTTGGGTTTGCGTGTTACCACCAGTTAAGTATACCTTGACTGCAACGGTAGTCTGGCAGTTAGAAGGTTGTGGCTGTATGGCACTGGGGTGATTCAGCGATTTGCCTCGCTCATGGAGGGAGGTTAGTCAGGAGAAAAATAAGGATAGTAATTGTCAGATACCTGTCATCGGCAGTCAGTGTGATGCGAAAAGACTAGAGCTAAACCTACAGACCATCGATCTTTCACTATTGAGACTTTGGCTGCGAGACATGCCAATATGGATGTAGATTGTTTGCTAGGGGCACGTCACTTAGCTCTTGATGTGGTCTTTCACTAGTTGAGGGAGGGGTCAAGGTGAGACCATATCCATTGTGAAAATTCATACCATAGTTTGGATATCCGTACTTTAGGCCATGTTTGACCTATACAGATATGGAAAAGCTCTCGACTGAATTCCGTGCATTAGATGTAGCTCTATTATGGGACTTAGGGTACGGTAGACAGTATGCATGTGTGAGGGTCTAGGTACATGCACACCGCACTGGACGGTGTATCGTAAATGCTAGGGGGTACGCACACGACGCACCAGGTGGTGTATCGTAGATGCTAGGGCATTAATCTGTGGTAAGACATGATTCGACCGAGGAGTTTGGATATGGAAGATCGTACGCTTGCATAGCATGGTGATGGTAGTTCTGTGCGGAATGTAGCGTAGTTATATGGAAGTATGTACGTCGCTCAGGCATAGGATGAAAGTTATATACGCTTCCGTGGCGTGACGGCAGTGACCGTGCGAGACGGGTACCATGGGAAGTACATTGATTTAGGGGTAGCTACATATATGCTATATTAGGATAACCTAATGGGAGGTAGATGAGTACGACGTGTGTGTAAATCCTTGAGTGCTATTAACCCAAGCTGACTTAATAAACAAGAAAACATAACTGAACGGTATATGTAGGGTTATTTCAGAATGTTTAATTTAGTCCAATCTCTTAAACTCATGTTTTGACCTCCTCCTCATAACACATTCGCAGGTTAGGTTTATGGCAGAGATATGGTAGCTTTGAATATTGGTTAGGCAATATTATTACTTTGGTAATGCTATATTTGATTATACTATATTT
The DNA here is from genome assembly GCA_030737875.1 of Allium sativum. Lineage (NCBI taxonomy): Eukaryota > Viridiplantae > Streptophyta > Magnoliopsida > Asparagales > Amaryllidaceae > Allium > Allium sativum. Next base: position 560,031,246 of record CM060921.1, read on the forward strand.
TATTCTATTCCACTATGAGATGATTTCTGAGATTTGATATATTTTATATCTCTATCTTTTCTACAAGATACCAGACAAGCCAACTCAGGTTTCGGTAGATTGGGATTATTGAAAAAAAAAATCGATCTCTCGGAATTCAGGTAGTTACATCATCCCAAGGTAACTATTGGTCATTAAGTCTTGTAAGCATGATACTCAACTCTTGAAGGAAGAGTAACTAATCTTCAAGCTTAAGACCTTAATATCTAGGAAACGATGAACTAACTCAAGCTTGTAGGAACTAAATAACCATTTGGTTCCCTTAGGTACACATCCTTAGACTTAATTCCGGTCATGACACCCCACATCCGTTAATTAATGTCAATCTTTATTAGAATGCATTAAGTTTCGTGAAGCGTTATAGGTAAACAGAAACAGAAACATTACAATATAGATACAAAATAACAGGGAATTAAAACTTTATTAAATAGAAAAGCTTCGTGGTCCAAACCCAATTACATAATAAGTCTGAAATACTAAAGACTCTTTACGTTAACATAAAACTTCTGTCTTGTACCAAAATCATTATCAGAGTACAATAATACATAAAAAGAGCATAATCCCCAAAATATAGCAATAAAAGAGAAGATACGAAATCGAGCAGTAAATCTAAGCAGCTCCAAGTAGAATGAAAGAAGAATCTTAATCAAGCTTGAGTATTCCCACCCTGAGAAACTGGGGGGAAGAAACGGAAGAGAGAGAAAAGGAAACAAAATGGGTCAGACATAAAGTCTGGCTAGTCCAGTCACTTTTAGCATATAAATCAGTAAAAGCATCATGACAAGCATATAAACTGAATGATAGAGATAATAGTAATATAAGACAGGTATAACAGGATAAACAGGATAACAAAATTGGATAAGTTGCGCTTCTTAAGTACTTTTCTCTGCACCAATACTAGTATAACATATATGTAACAGGATTACATACTCCCTAATTACTTAATAGAAACAGGATGATCCAAATAGAAATATAATGGTAGATTTAGGTGTACTCTAGTAGAGGGTTTTACCCTTAAACAGAATTAACTGGTACCTAAACAGAAATAATGGGTGTTAATTCAAACAGAAATATAGGTACCCACAAAAACAGACAGGGATAGATGTACCCTAATTACTATCCCCCAATCGATCAGCTCCCTATCCCGTAAATAGCCTGTGTCGGCCCCATAGTACGGTGTATTACTTAAAGTGGCAACCTACAGAAGGACACAGACCTATATATTGCTGCTACAACGGCTTATTTTACCAGAGCAAGTCGTACTCATAGATGCACATTAGTCTGTTGCAACGCGCCAGTAAACACTTCCTCCCATATGAACCTCTTACAATTAGCTCAGTAAGCATGCCCTGATCCATACCTATTGCGGGCTCCCTTTTAATACCAGAATGGGTTAATGACTAATATGGGTCCCACATAACAGATGACACAAGCCAACCCTTATAGATCTTGTGTCCTTAATTAACTAGGATTTTGATAGGTTATGCCTAACAAATTTAATAGATTTGCATAATCCCTACAACTTTATGGGTTAAACTTTACAAGTTAACGGGTCCGTATAACTCCAACAGATGTAACCCGTTAAGTTTTCCAGATTAACAGGTTTGTATAACCTCCCACAAATTTAATAGGTTTACTTAAACCCACAAATTTAACAGGTTTACTTAACCCCAAATATTTAACGGTTTACTCACTCCTACAGATTTAGCGGGTTTCCAGAAGACTACTTAATTTATAATTAAGTGCAACTTACCTTATTTCATAAGTTATCCCCTTCCTCTATTGTTTATTATAACCTAAGTTATAATTACCACTTGTCCCTAGGACAAGACTACCTATTATCTTTCCTTTTTCCCATTCGGGTTTATTCATAATAGGTTATTATCATTCCCCATTCATGTATGTTAATGCACAAGACCTCTCACATTAAGTTGATCACTTGTGGATGCTGAATATGTCAGGCAGTTCCAGTCAGACTTCTACCACAAGTCGAACTTAACCTCGTGTCTTAGCATTGTTACGTGTACATTTACGCACCCGACCCCTCACATTAGATTAACCACGTGTGGACGCTAGATTTGCCAGACGGTTCAAGGTAGACTTATACCACAAGTGTAATCTAACCTCGTGTTTAAGTGCGGTTACAGTTTCAAACTATTGTAAATCTAGGCAAATTCATTCTTAAACAATTATTCATGCTCATCGTAGGTTTTTCAACTACAGTATTCAGTCTCAACGGATTAAACAGGCTTCATAGATTCTTCACAGTTCCATTAACATGTTTTGCTTAATCTTAAATTAAGCCAACAGATTTATATGTCCCAAACCACAAGTCATAATTTACAGTAGAAATCATGCCCCAATTTTTAGTTCAATTTCACAATATGGTTTATTCCCCTAAGTTCCAATCGTGATTCAAAGTACAAGTTATGCCCCCAAATTACCATTTCCAATCATTCCTAATTTAACCCGATTTTTGTCATATGCATATTTCAGCAATATCGGCCTAGGCTCGATGGTAGCCTGGCTATAAAAATAAAAAGGGAATTAGAGAGAGAAGAACGGAATAGGCATAAAACTAAAAGTAACAGAAATGGACATACGATAGAAGAAATAGGCATATAAGAACAGATCTGAAGAACAGAAATAGGCATATAAGAACAGATCTGATGAACAGAAATAGACATATAAGAACAGATCTGATGAGCATATAACAACATGACTAATTATGCATAGGTTTAGATCTAGAATTGTAAACATATCAGGATTACTTGTTAAATGTTTATATCTAAAAATAACATGAACTCACTTTGACTGGATCTAAAGATCAATAGGCTGAAGTTGTAGAAGAAATTCTTGAACGCGTATGAATCGTTGTTGCAGATAAATTGGCTATTTTAATCTGAGTTGGAGTAGTATTTCGTTGTCTCCATTGTTTTTGTTGAATAAAACAATGAGAATGAGGTCCTATTTATAGCCTAAGGTCAAGAAATCAGGTCAAGAAACAAGTCCATGTACGAAAAGTGAATTCTTCCTAGATCTGTATAGGGGTCGACCCCCCCTTTTGGGTGTCAACCCCGGAGTCGATCCATGGGTCGACCCCAAACACCCTGGGTTGACCACTGGGTCGACCCGAGAGTCGACCCCCAGAATGGGTCGGTTTCGTGATTAGCCTTCCCACTTCACTATTTTGAAATTTTATTTTAGTTTTTTTTGAATATTTGATTTGTTTGTATACATATATAATTCTCTTGTGCGTATACAAATTTTTTGGCTTAATAACTTCTTCATATGATGTCTGTTTTACACAAACTTAGGGTCTATCTTAAGAAGAATTCCGAGACGAATGCAATAGTGTTGTCCGTTTTACTTATTTTCTAATATTTAATTAACTATTCCTTAGTTTATCATTCTAATGTTCTTTAAAATTATGCGGTGTTACACCGGTGTTGACGAAAAATATCGTTAACATAAATTAATACTTATCATTTATTATCTAAATATATAAGTAATTATTAAATGGTTTTATAAAGAAAATTATTATGTTAATAAGATTTATAAGCAAGTGAGCAGAAATTCAACTAATGGTTAAGAGTTGGATTAATTGTTTCCAAGATACAATTAAAGGGGATTATTGAATTTAATTATATTAGTAATTAATTTAAAGGAATGACTAGCTGAAATTGGTTACAAGATAACCATGTTTTGAGTTGACCAAGTCAACTGTTTTAATTGAAATTGGTTAATAGATAAAGTTTTTTTAATTAATCTAACAAAAGTAGTTTAACGGATAGTTGTTTTAATTTTAATAAGATTGTAAAAGGAAATTTACTATTTATTCTAATTAAGAATGAAATAAAGCACTTTTACTTCAGTTAATGATGAAGTAAATTATTTATTGTAATTAATAATAATTTAACTGATTACGTTTTTAATGAAATTCATTTAAATAAGTAATCGTGTTTGAAATGAAATATAGTTGAATTTGAAAGGAGTTTATGAACAAGTTTTATATTGAAACCAAGTTTTATAATCCAAGTGATAAAAGAGATTTTAAGCGAATACGATAGCTTAAAATAAATGCTTACTTAATATTTGAATTAAGTAAAAAGAAATCGAGACAAAAAGGGTTTTATATTAAACCTGAGTTTTATAAACAAGGTTTATAAAAGGAGTATGAAGATAAAACATTGTGTTAAATTAGTGTTACTTAATAATAAAATTATGTGAAATGAATGGAATTGAAATGCGATTTTCATAGAGGAAAATGGGTAAAAGAGATTTCTGTAATTTATTAAAGAAGTTAAAAGTTAAAAGATGGTGTTTAGCAATCATTTACTTAATCAATGAATTATGCAATAATAGTTATATTCAAGAAAGAGATTTTCAAAAGTAAGAAGGGCTTATAAAACCATATTATAAATAAAATAGTTAGATGGGATTTGTTTTGATATTAGAATAAATATCGATTTTTGAATTACAAAACATATTTATCTTGAGATAAGAACGTTGTTGATTAAGGTCTTAGAGGTAACTAAAACACCCCAACTTGAATGACTTCAGAATTATCTGAGGATGATATTAGTTGTAATGGTAAAGAGTTTAGAAATAATTTATTATTTCCATATTAGAAATAATAATGCAATGTTATTTGCAAGGTTTTGGAAAATAATAAAAACTATTGTGTTAATTTCTATATTAAACAATGTAATATTTGACATTGTTCGGCCCAAATTTAAAGCATAGTTATATCTATACCATTGAATTAATGTATAATGAGATTCCAAAATAAAGGATATAGCATGATTTGAGAAAATATATATTTATATTTCCAAAGTAAAGGAAATAAAGAGGGTTTGAGAATATAAAATGATATTTCTAAAGTAAATGAAATAAAACAAGATTTCCTGAAAATATATTGATATTTTCGAAGTAAATAAACAAGTTTTAGAATGGGTTTATTTAAAAGGATAAGTGTCGATTATTGTTTTCAATTAACAAAACAAAGGATATTTCATAGCGTAATGTTACGAATGATAAGTTGAATTAATTTCCCAATTATAGGTAATGAATAATGTTGTAGTAAATGTGTTGAAATGATGATTAAATGGAAAATGGGATATAGTTATAAGATATTTTCTAAGTATTAAAATGAAATGGTTTTGAGAATATTAGTATATTGAAATAAGAAGTAAATACTTTGTTTAAAAATATTAAAAGATTTAGAAGTTTAACTAACCATTCGTTAATTATTTTTAATTATAGAGGCCAAGTGGATGTTGAGTATTGAACCAGTGAACTCATTTTATTTTCATGATTGAATGGTTGTTTATTTTATAGTTAAATAACCGACTATAAAATCTGTCTTGTTATCGATTGTTGGTATGAAAAGGCTAGGATCGAATTTATATCTGAAAACAAATCTGAGCCAGCAAAATACATAAATATGGAAGATATCTGATGTTGACCAAGATGGAGCAATTAAAGACCGTGGATCTTCATAGAATGAAAGGATTGCTAATAATCTCTGGGTAGCTCTTGGAAATATACTGTGATTCTATCATGGTTAAAATCTACAAATTGCAAGGATTACTCACTACTAATCTATAGGGTGATATCTAGGATACGGTAGGAGGGTACCTTAGGTTTTGTAATGTCCCGAATTTTTAGCGATTTAATAATTAATTTATTTAATTATTTAAATATTGAATTGCTACTTTAAATGACTTGAATTATATAATATTGATTATTTAATTAATATAAAATTGAGATTTTATCTTATAGATTGTGAGTTATGTCAAAATCAAATTTTCAGAATGCTGTTATGGAATCGTTTATAAATTATGATGATTTATTTAATAAAATAAAAGGATATATATATATATATATTAAATACCGATTTAACTTGGATTTTGAAATATCGAGTTATAAATCCAAGTTTGTTTATTTTAGAGTTATATGATATTCTATTTGGATATATGTGATAATTTCAATTTAATTGAATTGTTTTTGAATTAATTTATATTTTATTGGTTTTATTTAAGCCTTAAAAATAGCTATTTTGCAAACAATTTTTGTTTTCGATGAAACGAATTTTATTAAATCCGTAATGATTAATTATCGCTAGATTTCAAATTTCGCGCCAATCGAAGTTTGTCAGCGTGAAAAATTAAAATATGAACCAATCAACAATTTGACTTTAAATAAAGCTATGTGTGCAAACAGACTCGAATTTCGACCAAACAAGTTTCATTGGGTATGTAATGTTAGACTATAGTTGTATGTCCATTTTCATCAAAATTGGATATCATATGTGATCATACGAATTTTTAAATGTTGAATGTAAGCAGTGATTGATTAAAACTAAATATAAAATCGAATCAGAAAATAATATACCTATCTTATAAATACCCTTTTACATCCTAAACCTTAACCTATTTTTCTCTAGTCAAATTTTCGTAACCGCCACTAGGAAATGTAAAACTTGAACACTATCTCTTTCAATACTTTTTTCAAAATCAAATACTCAACGAAAATTAATACTGTTTGATCCTTTGAGTTAGTTGAAGGGTGTTCTTCAAGTTGATTTAGGCTTTTTTGGAATTGACTCAGTTTTAATTCACCCGTTTTGAAGGCAGTGTGTGTATTGAGTTTTAGGGTTCGTGTATTTGGAGTTTTGAAGCATCATTGTGTGAAACAGAGGTTGTAGATGGATTGAGGAGGTGAAACAGAGGTTGGTTGCAAAGTTTTGGAGATTTATGTGATATTAAGTGTCAAAATGTATTGTTGGTTGTTGTAAGAGGTTATTGACACAATTTTATTCCAGAGTGTAAGCTGCCTATGTGTGGTATAAGGAAGAAGAGGAGGTTAAGAGGGAAATATGGGTGATTTCGATTTGTTATTTAATGGTGTATAGAAGGAGATAAGAGAAGAAGAGAACATCAGCCATGGGATAAGCTATGGGTTTGTACCGTGCATTGCGAGATGGAATGAGGAATGTGTTTAGCAGCTAATTATGTATTAGGGTTTATTAATTAAATATTTATTACATAATTAATGAACTTATACATGTACAAGTTTGTAAAATGCATATCTTTTGCAAACGTGATCAAAATCAGACAAAACACGATCCGTTAGGATCATATGGACGAAGGATATGTAATGAAATTGGTTTGGAGCGATTTGTAGTTCGTTACAATTTATGGTGAAATAAAACACCTGATTTAATCAACCGACGCTTACCATTATTAACGATAAACGATCAAAGTCAGTAAACTCACTAACTCTCTCCAATTTAATAGTTTTATTAACATATTTTAAATTTGATATGTGATGATTGAATGTTGTGTGATGGTTGTTGGGATGACTTGCTAATATTTAGTTAAAATTATAGATATAGTTATATATATAATTAGTTAAATATTGATTCTCTCATATTAAAATGAAATTGATGTTATTTACGTTGATGTACATATGTGAATGCAGGGAAAATGGTTAAAGGGATCCAATTGGATTCCTCAAAATTATTACTGTGTGTTATCATATACAACGATATATGATGTGTTAAATATTTTATGATAGATTTTGTTGTTTTGGATATTTAAACAGTACTAGCCCTAGAATAATTGATATTTAAATACCATAAAAATATTTTTGAATGTAAAATAAAGGAATTTGGGTTTTAAAAGAAAAAATCTATTTTTTAAAAAAGAAATTGAATTCCGATTGGGCTAAAATATAATAACTTGTTTTAATAATAAATTTGTTTAAAGGGAAGTTGGAAATTGCTTTAAAAAGGAAACGACTACATTAATTCCGATATTCGAAATGTGAAGAAAATTAAAATTAATCCATAAGTATTTGTAATTGGTATTCGAGTATGTGGAAGTTATAAAAATAATTTATTTTCAGATATTATATATTATATAATTCAGAACGTGACAAGATAATTAATATTCGGTTTGAAACCGATATTTTATAATCGAATGTAAAGGCAATATAGAATTATAAACTTATTAAATAAAATAGTCTAGAAAGTTGATATGTAAACGAGATTTGATAATAAAAGGGAAATGTGAATGGGAAGTTATAAAATGACCCAATGGATAGAATTTTAACCTATAATGGTATTTACGATTTAAATCGAGATTTAATTTTATAAAACAATTCCATATTTCTATAAAGAAATAATGCTCACGTTTTAAGGTGAATAATGGTTCTAAAGCAAACCTTTTGTCGATTGGAATTTATAAGGGAAATTGGTGATGGTTTGATAGTGATATTTTTTGGCAAAGCCGACTGGTTTTTATAGTGATCCGTAACACTTTTTTATTATAATCAATAATAAAAATACAATATAGTACAGGTGATTGTTGTTACAATCAGCTATTTCGGTTTTTAAGGTGGACTGTCCACTGCCTACAGATTTTATAATGTTCTGGCCACTTTACCTAACAGGCTTACAGCACCAGAGCAAGCCAAATTGCTAGACTACAATGATTTTCTTAGTTGTCCATGCAGGGATAGAATGTGTACATTTCATACATCACATGAATAGAATACATGAATACTTACATTGCATACGTGTAAAGAAAACAGTACAGGACTGTATTAATTAAATAAACAAGTACATGTAACGTCCCAGATTTTTAACTGTTTAGTTAATTGTTTAGAATTTGGTTATTTGGAGATTAATGATTTGAATTCAATTATTTAGAACATTATATTAATATAAATAATAAATTGAATATCCTTCTAACTTGGAATTCGATATGTTGACTTTAAAATCTAAAGTAGTTCATTTTTGAAGTTATATAAATTCTGGTTGAGTATATTTGATAGTAATAATCTATCGTCAATATATTTGTTTGTTGTTTTGAAATCATTTAATTGAAATCAATTTAAATCGTCAACTAAAAATTCATATATTTTCCATACGCTTGAATTAAACCTCAAAATCTGTTACATGTGTCTGAAATGATGGTTAAAAACAAGGAAAGTCAGTCGTAGTGTTTTAATTGGGCTCCGAAAGCCACAAGGAATTTTATAAAATAAGGTCTTTTCGGGTACATCGTTTCAAAATCGGTATCGTATCTCATTTGAATCTCCAACATAATCTTAGCATGTGATGAAAACCTTATCTAATTTGTACAATCACTTTACCATTTAATAAAAATATATGTCTTGAAAATCTGTACAAGTCTAAACAAGCTTTTTTCAAAATCTTATTTGATCTCGTATAAGTCTTATCTTGTCTTTTGCAGACCAAATGAAATGTTGACTGAATATTACAAGCCGTCTGCAAAAACAAATATGCCTGCAATGTTTTAATTATGCTACGTGAAATCTGAACAACAAAAATAGACATAATATAAAAATCTCTGCTTTCCCGCACATGTGTTCTACTTCTCTTTTCCCCTACCAGACAGTGATAATTCATGTGCCCCGAATATCTATCATCTGAACTCTTCACATGCAACACAATATTACATTTAAAGTCGATGGCAGCATAACCATGCGCCGCCCTTCCAAAATATCTTAGCACGTGTCCTTTTCTGACCTTTGTCGGTTCGACTAAAATAATAAATAAGTAAATAATAATAATGCTACATATACACCCAATACACTATCTTCATTTCCCAACATTTCATTTCCCCTCTCTGAAAAATAAACAACTACTGAATTTCCTTCTTCTGTGCCAAAGCAAACATTATTCTCCTTTATTCTCGACGTTCCTTTTCCATTTGAAACCAAAACCGTTGTTTCTCTTCTTCACAATATAACATGCGTTTTATAAAATAACAAAACAAAATAATTTTGTTCGAAATCCTTAAACCCACGATGTTCCAATTCTCCTTCGCATACTAGGACATGAGTGGCTCGGAAGCCGCGGAGCTGCTGTCCATAGGCGTTGAGTCAAAGGGTGTGGGATCGGATTTTTTTAAGGAGTTTTGAAGGGGGAGGCAAGGCACAGCCTTGGGTGGCAGAGCGGCGCTGAAATATGGTTGGAGTCGACGGCTAGGGGTCTAAAAGGGAAGGGGTTCGAGTTGGATTCCGGTGCAAGGAGCTACTGTTTTGGTGCCGAGTTGTGATGTAGACGGCCGGTGCGGAAGGGGTAGGACGAGGCCTGTCACCGCTGGTGATGCTGTCATGGTTGAGGGTGGTCCTCGGATGGAGATCTGTGCATGGGAGTTGAACGTTGAAGTCGCAAGTTGATGAGTATGAGTGGGGTTAGCACGCGTGTGTACTAAAGAGAGGAGCAAGGTAATTCTATATGACAAAAATTTTGTAGTGGAGGAGTTTAACGAAAGGGAAGAGATGCTACAGGAAGTGAATATTTTGGAGAAGGGGAGACGATGGGAAATGGGCTGAGACACATGGATGGGCCTTAGGCCGAAGTATAAAAAAAAGGAAAAAAGGGACGAGAAGATGGTTCAGCTGAAAAATGCATGGGTCACATAATGCGAACAGTTGGAGATTCGCGTATTTTAACAAGGTAACAAGAGCATTAGGATAGGTTGTGAAGGTCTGGAATGAGGAAGACAGGTCAAGCATCGTAGATCAAAGGAAATGCGTGACGTTAATGATGATTGACGATAACTAATATGGTAATTAGAAGTTAACTACTTAATAATTAACTTGGTTAAATAATCATTTAATTTATTAAAAGTTGTATTGGCGATAACTTGTTCATGTACTATCAGAATTGAACGAAATCAGATGGAATCACGATGGAAAATACTACAGTGCAGAGCTGAGTTGGAAGAAATCTGGAAATAATTGGAATTTCATTTGATTTTAAACATCAGTTTAAAATTTAATGAAACAATCTGAACCGTCGAATCAAAAATATGGTGAGTTAATTCTCACATCTTCTTGAATTCAATGATGTGTTAAATTCATATTAAAATATAATTTATCGTTAATGATAATAATTGGATGGTTGAATGCCTTGGCTGCTTATGGTTCGTTTAATGGTTGTCGATATATAAAATTGTCATATTGGGTGATTTTAGTTTTAAGTACTTATGCCATATATTATTATCAAACATTATTGCTCATTGATGCAGGGAAAAACAGGTTGGAGGAATCCAACTGGATTCCTCAAATATTTTGTATGTTGTTTATTATTTCCATATTGTCCAAATATGAACTGTTTAACCCCAAACAATGCTATATCCTGTTTGAATGTTGATGGATGATTATATATTGAACGTTGAATTGAAATTCAACGTTGATGTGATGATTTCAATCGATAAACGGTATTGATTAAATTATTAGCAGTAATTGATCTAAAACACTATTTTTAAGACGTTAGTTCGCCGTCAGGTGAATTGACATAATTGCAATTATAAAATTTATTTTATAATTGAAGTAAATTTTTAAAATTGATTTCTTTTTAAAAATAAGACGATTTTTATAAATGGTTTTATAAAAATATTTATATAATATTTCGCAGTGATTTTAATAAGGGTGGAAGCCAGAATTTAACTTACGGGTTATCATTTTAGAGAATAACTGTTTAATTAAAACAGTTAACCAATATAATTAAAGTAATTATATTAATCTAATGAGAGAACCATTTTAAATTAGTTAATTAATTATTAATTAAATATATACTTCAGTTAATATTTATCGTTAATAATATCGGTAAGTGATTAGCTGATCTATTTTAAATGAAGTGAACTATTCACTTCAGTTGATAATAAAGTTAATTAATTATTATTGTAATTTATAATAATTAAAGTAATTTACTTCTTATATGGAAGTAAATTAAGAAGTGATCAGGTTTTAAATTGAATCGTGTAAAAGGTAATGGGAAACCAAACTTATAAAACAAATAGTGATGCTAATATGTCGTTGTAAATAATCGTTACTTAATAATCGATTAAGTATAAGCAAGGAAGTCAAAAAGAGATTTTCGTAAAAGATTGGATAATCAGAAGTTTATAAAAGTTGGGTAAGAAAATGTAAAGATTTTAATAAGATTTGTTTTCACTTAATTATTTAATTAAGTAAATTAAAGTGAAATATGATTTTAAAAAGGAAATGATTTATGGATTCTATAAGAAGATTTTTAAACATTAATTAAATCTAAGCTCTGATTTATTTGTTAAATCTATTAAATCCGGGTGAATTGATAGTTAAAAACCCGACTACCAATGAATATATTAGTGGACCTTTGACGTGTTGTTTCGAAGAGACCGAGATGGGAACTAGACCCAAAACCACTTTGATCCAACGTTGTGTACGAAACTAACTTGCAGCATGTGAAGATGGAACATTGAAGACCGTAGATCTTCATGAAATGGAAGGACTATTTATAATCTCTAGATAGCTCCTATAAAAGAGATACATTATGGTTCTGTCGTGACGGGAATTCACGGGTTGCAAGGACTAATCGCTACTAATCCTTGGTGTAACAACCCTGATATTTGGGGTAAATTTATTTTAAGTTATTTTAATGGGTTTTGATATTTAAAATAATTTATTTTAAATAATAATGATAAAAAAATTTATTTAAATCGAAGTTAGGATGAATAATTTAATTTTAATTATAAAAGGGGTTAGAAATAGCATGGTAGTTTGAGAAGTCAAACTTCAACTTTGACTGACCGTACAGGATGCAAAATTTAACGGATTTTAGTGAAACCAAAAATATTAGAATCTATTTAAAAATATCTTTCTAATGAATCCGAAAAATCGAAATTTTATAGCGGGAATCAAAAGTTATGCCCAGTTTAAAATTTAGGAAGGTCGCTATGAAATTTATATATATAATATATAAGGGTCAAAATGCTACTTTTTGCATACGAAGGAATTTGAACTCGAAACCACTGCCATTGAGTTCAGGATGATGTTTCTGCATTTAAAAAGTATAAAAACTTATATATTTCGAGTTTCGGAGATTTTTTGTTTAAAAATGTATTTTTAATATTTAATATATACGCCTTAAAAATAGCTATTTTTCAAACGACCTCTGTTTTCGATGAAACCAATTTTGTTGGAACCGGAATGTCAAATTATTGTTAAGTTTAATATTCCAGAATTTTTCAAATTAATATGTGAGCATGGGAAAGAAAAACGTGTTTTTTTTCAATTTTAGTCAAATCAGATCGACCAGAAAATGACCATTTTTCAAACAGTCTCAGAATTCGACGAATTTAGTTTTGTTAGGACCGTACCGTCAAAACAAAGCTAGAAATAATTTTTCTGTAATTTTTAGAGGTCGTATGTGGCCTCGGTGGATTTAAATGTAAGACTGAATTAATTAAATAGATGATTTAAATATTAAATTAAATAAAAAACCAATCTTAACAACCGAATTGGGTTACGAAACATGTTCAACTGCGTCTGGGGCGGGGGCTATTAGCTAGGGGTGACACTCATTGGGTTCAATTCGGAGTCTGTGGCGTTAAATAAGAATTAACAGAATTTAAAAGAAAATTTAATAAATAAATATACTAGTAATATGGGGGGGGGGGGTATACGCTCAAACCTAATTAGAATACACGGCCTCCATGTTCAATAATCGATGGCAGAAATTCTCCTAACTTCTTCCTTTTCAAACTTCAAATCCATACGTCGATTTCAATAACTGAATACATGAACATCAAGAGCAATCCGAGCTCGACAAAACTATCGGCCACGATCAGTTTTAATGTTCTGCAGTGGTCGATTTGGGGTTCGAAAGCCGTCGCCATTCGTGGCGTTTTCAGGAGGACTGGGGAGCTGTTACAGTTGGTATCAGAGCTCTGGTTAGCTCAAATCTTTGGGGTACAACTCGTTAAAACTGAACAAAAGACTCATCAGAGATTGGATTAGTAATATCCAATAAGAATACTCATTAGAGATAGGATCAGTGGTATCCTAGAATGAGAAAACTCATTGGAGATGGGGTTAGTAATGCCGTAGAATGAGTTGAGAGTACCCAGTTTATAATTAACGTATTTTTGATTATATATAACCCGATCTTTGGAAATATGATTTTTGAATATATAAAGTTATATATTTTAAAAGTTAATCAACAAATAAAATTATTTAAGATAGGATACTTAAACACTTTTAGCTTCGTTCCTTTTCGAGGACGAAAAGTTTTTAAGTGGGCGAGACTGTAACAGCCCTGATTTTTGGGGTAAATTTATTTTAAATTATTTTAATGGGTTTTGATATTTAAAATAATTTATTTTAAATAATAATGATTAAAAAATTTATTTAAATCAAAGTTAGGATGAATAATTTAATTTTAATTATAAAAGGAGTTAGAAATAGCATGGTAGTTTGAAAAATCAAACTTGAACTTTGACAGACCGTACAGGATGCAAAATTTAACGGATTTTAGTGAAACCAAAAATATTAGAATCTATTTAAAAATATATTTCTAATGAATCCGAGAAATCGAGATTTCATAGCGAGAATCAAAAGTTATGCCCAGTTTAAAATTTAGAAAGGTCGCTATGAAATTTATATATATAATATATAAGGGTCAAAAATGATACTTTTTGCATACAAAGGAATTTGAACTCGAAACCACTTCCATTGAGTTTAGGATGATGTTTCTGCATTTAAAAAGTATAAAAACTTATATATTTCGAGTTTCAGAAATTATTTGTTTAAAAATGTATTTTTAATATTTAATATATATGCCTTAAAAATAGCTATTTTTCAAACGACCTCTGTTTTCGACGAACCCACTTTTGTTCGAACTGGAATGTCAAATTATTGTTAAGTTTAATTTTCCAGAATTTTTCGAATTAATATGTGAGTGTGGCAAAGTAAAACGTGTTTACGTGGTTTCAGTCAAATCGGATCGACCAGAAAATGACCATTTTTCAAACAGTCTCAGAATTTGATGAAATTAGTTTTGTTAGGACCGTATCGTCAAAATAAAGCTAGAAATAATTTTTCTGTAATTTTTAGAAGTCGTATGTGGCCCCGGTGGATTTAAATGTAAGATTGAATTAATTAAATAGATGATTTAAATATTAAATTAAATAAAAACCAATCGTAACAATCGAATAGGGTTACGAAACATGTTCCACTACGTCTGAGATGAGGGTTATTAGCTAGGAGCGACACTCATTGGGTTCGATTCGGAGTCTGTGGCGTTAAATAAGAATTAACAGAATTTAAAAGAAAAATTAATAAATAAATATACTAGTATACAGTATAAATACGAGGAGGTATACGCTCAAACCTAATTAGAATACATGGCCGCCATGTTCAATAATTGATGGCAGAAATTCTCCTAACTTCTTCCTCTTCAAACTTCAAATCCATACATCGATTTCAATAATTGAGTACATGAAAATCAAGAGCAATCCGAGCTCGACGAAACCATCGGCCATGATCAGTTTTAATGTTCCGCAGTGGGCGATTTGGGGCTCGAAAGCAGTCGCCGTTCGTGGCGTTTTCAGGAGGATGGGGGTGCAAGTGGCACCAAAATCCATGCGCATGGAGTTAGAGGCAGGGCGGTGGTCGAGGCAGCTTCAGATCGGAGGCCGACTTCACGAGGGGGAAAAGATTTGGGGCCCTATGTTTGAAAGAATGGGTTTCACGATGGGTTTCGGTTATATAGTAGGCCGATAAAGGAAGAAGGTATTAGAGGAGGATTAGTTTAAAATAATTAATTAATTATATATTTAATCTCATATTAAAGTGATTAACATTAAAACATACATATCTTTCTCAAATCTAAACAGAATTCGTCAATTTTCGAAGCGTTGGACTCGCAACGTCAACCACTACGTATGGAGCAAACTAGATCTGCAACAGAGCAGATCAAATTTTGACCAGATTCAGATCTGATTTATTCAGATTTAAAAATCGAGGTGAGGAATCTTAATTTATTTTTATTATTATTTATTTTAAATAATATGAATAAATCGTAATTGCATTCACCTCCAGTCACTGTATATGTTATGTTTTGTGATTTGATTTGAACTGTGATCTGTGTGTTATGTGGATCTGAAAAATTAACATGTTTGTTAATTAGAATTGTGCTTAACAAAAATTATCAGTTTGTTAATTAGATTAGTTCTCAAATTTAAATTTTAAAATAAATATATATATTTATTTTGATTCGTGATTTTATTGATAAATATATACATGCTTGATAAAACACATATGTGCGTTGTATTAAATTTAGAGTGATTGACTGATGGTGGTTGTACTGATTGGTTGAATTATATGTCTTGATAAAAAAATATGTCATTATGTTAGGAAAATATATTTATGAACAAATATGTCATTAAGATAGAAAAGAAATATAAGGATATCACATATATTAGAAATGTTATGTTAAGATTAAAATTATCATTTTTGTTAGGAAATGATAAGTTAGATTAAGATTATCATTTTTGTTAGGAAATGATAAGTTTGGATTAAAAATATCATTTGGTTATAAAGTGATGAATTAGAATAAAAACACCGTTTACATTAGAATTGACAAATTGTAATTGTCTTGTTTGTTCGATTAGAATTGATAAATTATAAATGTCATGTATGATTAATTTGAATTAATAAATTATAAATAAAAATATATAGAAAAAGAAAACTTTATTTACATGTAATGTAAATAAAAATACATAGAAAAAGAAAACTTTATTTACATGTAGTGTAAACAAACATATATAGAAAAAGAAAACTTTATTTACATTTACTGTAAATAAACATATAAAGAAAAAGAATACATTTATCTACATTTAGTGTAAATAAAACACGTAAAGAGAAAAATACTTTATTTACATTTTTGATGTAAATAAAAACATGATTTTAAAAAGAAGTACATTTTTATTTGCCTTTTTATATGCAAATAAATACCAAAGAAAATGAAGTACATTTTTATTTGCAAATTAGTTGCAAATAAAAACTTGAAGGTATAAAGTACATCTTTATTTGCAATTTAGTTATAGATAAGAAAAAAAGATTTAAAAGTAAGAAAATTTCATTTTCATGTAACTAAGATTTAAAGTAAGAAAATTACATTTTTATGTAATGAAATGATTAGATTTTGACATTGCAAAATTATTTACATTCTTTTTACGTAAATTAGATTAAAAAGGAAAAGTCACATTTTTAATGCAGATTATATTAAAAAGAAAACTTTACAATTTTAATGCGATAATAATAATAGAATTGAAATGTATATATTTATCGTCACTTTAGATGAGATAAAAATAATAGAATATTATTATATATTTTTATCGTCATTTTGAGGAGGTAAAAAGAAGTTACATTTTTCAATGTAAATCAAAGAAAAATAGGAAGTTACATTTTTATATGTAATTAGTGAAATATAGAAACTTATTTTTTTTTCAATATAAATAAGGTTGAAATAGAAATTATATTTATATTTTTTTATATGTAAATAAAAGAATTTACTTTTTTCAATTTAAACAAAAGAAATAAAAGAATGATTAGGAATTCACATTTTCCAATGTAAATAGAATATTAAATAAAAGTTGCATTTTCAATATAATAATATATATAAATATAAGTTTACATTTCTCAATGTAAATAAAATAGGAATAGAAAATTACATTGTTCAATGTAAATAAAAGGATTAGAAATTTATATTTTAATGAATGGATTTTTATTAGAAAGAATAATGAAACCAAATATACATTTAGTGTAAATTGAAAGATGAAAGAAGAAAAAAGTACATTGTTGGATATAGCATGTGTATGTGAATTAAAATAAAATAAACATTATTATGTGTCATGTTATACCTCGATATTATATACACAAATAGGGATATTTGTTGTTAGCAAAATATAGTGAAATGAAATGGATGATGGAATTATATATAAGTATATATATGTAAATTATAATTAAACGAATCGCGCGCGGTAGTTTCCGATTCGACAATCGTAACTTTAAATAGTTATACCGAAATATCCGACCGTCGGATTTTCCCAAAACTGAAACCGTTAGGTTCGCCTTGGGGAGACCTTTCCAACGATATGAATTGTGTTAAATTCCAATGGTTAGATTTAGAGAAACTTGTAAAACAAATTTGGGTGAAAACAACGCCAAGGTCGCCTATCGAAATGAAGTATTGTTAAATAAAATTCAATTATTTTTATATAAATAAAAATAGAGATTAATCGTTATAAATTAATATTAACGATAAGAAATGATTTTAAATATATATATATATACGAGGATCATTTGAAAAGTCCGAGTTTAATCTCATTTCAAATGATTATTCGTCGATCTAAGTCGAAGAGTTGAAGACGGTGATTGAAGATCGACGATCTTTATGTCGAATGGATGAGTTACCATTGACGCCCATGATTGGAGTAGCTACCTTAAAGGGGCTACAATGGTGGTCGTCCAGACTACTTGTTGATTTTTTGGATATGCGAGGAATAAGGTGCCTCCGGTTTTTTTCAGACCCAGAACGGACTTGAAAATGGATTGTATGTCAGACGTTGTATTCCTTTATACGCTATTCGTTGATCTCTGCTAAATATATATCTGCTTGGTGTTTAACACCCTTTTCTAAGACGTACGAGCTTAGAGGTTATATATTGGTAGGAATTAATGGTATGGTATGGATTGACAATGTGGCATGCTAAGATGCAAATGATCAAGGATTTTGTTGAAAAGCAGGCCTTGTGGTTGATGATCAAAGCACAGCTTGAATAAGCATAGCTTTTTGTATTACGTAGCTTCACGAGCCTCACAACCTGGTTGGAGTCTAAAATGGGAGAAGGGAACACAGGGAGAGCAGCACGTTTCTTTCTAGCTAGAAGTGGTGTCAGTGCTTAAACTGGCTGGTATTTTACTTATGTGGATGATGGAATGTGGCGCCTCGGATGTTAGGTCCTATAGGACTGGGACACGTGTGTTCAGGAATAACTAATCCGCAAAATCGTATGTGCGGACCGGCCCTGCAGCTTTCCAAGGGTTCACTGCGGGGGATCCTGAGACATTAGCTAGAGTGTCTCGAATCGGTAAGGAGTTCCTCCCTAGCCTTGACTCATGATGGAAACCCAATTTCCAGTACGACCTCATGCAATTTTGATTATAGAACTAGTATGGCGACATAGTAGGATGGGGTACTATGCCGTCTATGATTGATACATTATGGTTGAAATGTTTTTATAAAAAACCTATACACCAAGATATTAAAACCATTCTATCGTATCAAGCATATTTTGACCATTATAAGGTAAAACCCTATCCTCTGGTTTGCGTTGCATTGTGTGATGGGACTTGGGTCTTATAATGGTTTCATTTTTCTAAAAAGCATTGCGTTGTTTAACGATTTACTTTATTTTTATGCACTGGCAATCCAATGGAGTAAACCCGTTGCGCGTTAGCTGCGTGGTCCTGAGATTAGCCTTATTATTAGGTTTGTTAAGTAAAATTTCTCATACAAGTCCCATGACTGGCCCGTTGTTTGTTTCTACCTTTACAAACTCGGGTGCCCTCTTTTCCACATGGACAGTCGAGTAGTTTGTCTACAGGTCCTTATCTCGAGCAGGATTCTGGATTGAAGCTTAAAGCTGTGTCTAGAGCATAGAAATCTTCCGCTGTATCTATTTTATTGTTTCCGCTGCAGTGTATTAAAATATTGTAAATTGTCTTCCGCTGTAATTTTATTCTATGTACTCTGATATTCAGTACTCTGATGTAACATTATTGTGATGTTTATAAAAGTCTGCTGTTATTATTCTGATGTGTTGTATTCCCTGAGTTAATGTGTTCGAGTTTTGAACGGTCTTGGTCGATCTAACGATCGATCGGGTAGGGCGAAACCCCGGGTCGTTACACTTCGGGTGATTCCTATATAAGGATGCAGTAGGAAGGTGCCTTCGGTTCATCCTGATCCTGGATGACTTGTATGGACGAATGTCTGACAGAGTATTTCTTGAGGGTCACATACGTTGATTTTTACAAATAGACCAAGTTTGGTGGCAAAGAAATTCTCTTGCTTAACACCTAGAGTATATTTATGGATGTTAATTAGTGATTTGACGATGCGGCATTCAAAGTTAAGGGTAACCAGATGTTCAAAAAGTTAAACGTGAGCTCAAGTCTCATCAACCGGGAAATGACAGAAATCGGGCAGGCAGTATGGCTAGGTGGGTCATACCCAAGCAGGATGTATTGTCACCGATCTAGAGAAAATTCGTTTTTGTTCTTCTTTTCATTTCTGTATCTCCCGGGAAAACGGTAGCTGCGCATTGGTAATAGTATATTCGATACAATCAAGCTAAATGAGTGGTCAGTTGTGTGTGGCCAGGTTGCAAGACGTTCTTGTTGAACCCTAGTGTATACCCTCTAGAGTACACTGATCGAAAGATGGTCCCATACCTTGTCATAGTCGGAATCCTGTCTCCAATAAGTCCTTTGCGTTTTTTGAATTTATAATAAATATGTAGAGTGTGAGATGCAAGCGTTCTGCTAGACGGTTATTTGTTTGTGATATAATAGACACTATTATAATATCATCGGATTTTGATATAACAAAAATGTTTTAGGTTATAGTAAGGTAAAAACCGTCCGCATTTATGTGTGGGCTAGTCTTACTATTATCCTTTTCTTTCAAAAGGATTTTCAAAGTTAAACAAGTTGTTGTGATATGAATTTACCGCTGAAAGTATTCCAGACTGATCCAGGTGAATTTTGTTTTGCTTCAAATGTGCTCAGGTCAGACAGACTATATTTACAGGTTAGGTTCCGCTTGAAGTTTCGGAAGCTGAAAGCAGGAGGTTTCACCGTTAGTTATTTAGAGTTTATTTCCGCGTTTCTGATATATGATGTACTTTGATGATGGGTATGTATATATAGTTTCTTTTATAAAGAGATTTGATATATTATACTTTATTCGTTCTGATGTGAGATTCTGATGTTGATCTTCTTATTCTTCTATTCTAAAATTTTCCCTTTCTTCTCATCCTCTAACATCCTTCTATTAATAGTCTGGGATTCAGTACTTGGGTTTTTGGCAAGTGATACGGGATTATGTATTATTGTCGAAAATTCGAGCGTCGAAATTTTCCAGGCCATTACAGTACACGTAAATTTCCATCCCTAAACTACTGCTAGAACAAAACACTATAGCGAACAGTTACCAGGGCATGCCTCGAGCTCCAATCCAGGAAGAAGCAGAAACAAAGCACTTCAAAATGAGAAGTGACATATGGAAATACTGGGAAGAGACTTGAGTGTGGAAGAAAAAGGTTGATACACACCAGAAGGGCATAAAAAATTAGAGACTTGCTTCACCTGCTTTGTTGAACTTCCAGTGGAAAATTAGAATGAAAATGGAAATTGAGTTGACTTGAATTGGTAAATTTATTCTGAAGTTCGGAACGATAACCGAATAGTAAATAATCGAAGGAGAGTTATCTAATGGAGATTATTCAAAATAGAGTTATACATTGAAATTCGACTATATCGAATTCAGGAAAGTACTATTTACTTTCCATTTAGTTAAGATTTATTTATTTATTATTTTATTTATTCAAATTAGTAAATAAAAGTTATAATTTAAGATTTATATCTCCGAGCATGGATTATAACGTTATTATTATAATCAACGATTTCCATAAAAGAAGTTGATTCGTAATTTGAATCTGAGTGTTGCGTGAGCGATGTTTGTTGGTATTGAAATTATGAACTTTGCCTGTATAGAAGTTAAAGGTGTCGTTCAGTTAAGGTCTGAGAGGTACTTATACCCCAACTTGATTGACTTCATAATTAACTAAGAAATGGTTAAGGTTCGACAGCGAGGATCGTTTAGCGATTTGGATAGTTCGTGGGTAAGTACTGGGTTAAGTGGTCGTAACAATGTTTATAAAACATCCATTTAAATCGATATAAATTTGTTTTGGATACGTTTTCCAAATATAATCAAAAATGTTTTCTAAGCATAAAAAATGAAATGTTGTGGTTATTAGAAAATAAGAAATACAAATATAAGGATATATGAAATATGAATATACGGAAATAAGAAATACGACCATACGAATGTAAGAAAAACGAATATATGGAAATAAGAAATACAAATATATGGATATAAGAAATATGAATATATAGAAAGAAGATATACAAATATATGGAAAACAAAAAAGTAAATATATGGAAATGTTTTCCAGTAATTAATGACGTATACGTTCTAAATATAGAAAATAAGAATTTGTGAATATATGGAAATGTTTTCCGATGTTAATAAGAGATATTTTTTGGAATATAGAAAATGAATAGTAATGATAGATGGAAATGTTTTCCAAGAATCGCAAGAGGCTGAACGGGTTTGAAGAATATATGGATAAATATATTAAAAGAAAATTGAGAAATGAATAAATTAATCAAAAATTAACTTAAAGGGGCGAAGTGTCGATTGATGATTAATTAATAGAATTTCCATTTGGAAATAGGAATGTTGGACGTATGGATGTTTTCTTTGATAGTTAAATAACCAAATATCAAAGTTTTTAGCCCATTTTATATTTTCGTTGTCAATAAGGAGAGACTAGGATCAGGTTTATTGTTTGAAAACCACTCCATATGGGCATAAGCATTGCAAATCAATTATGTTGAAGAAAATTGAAGACAGAGTGAAGTGCAAGGGCAATTTTGCTAATTGTAACACCCCGCGAATTCTATAACTGTGAAATTAACAAATTAAAGTATAATTAATTTCAAATCAAAGAACTAAGGGAAACGGGATACGCCATTGCGTTCGTCTCGGAAAAATACGCGAAATAGAATCCGAGTTTTCGAAAAACGGAGTCCGTATGAAGAAGATATGGCCTTCGGAAGTTTTGAATTAAATTTAAAATTCAAACAGAATAAAATAATTAAAAATCGGGCCCAATGGGCCAGGGCGGATAAACACCCGCCTAGGCCACCCAGGTCGACTGGGCTGTCGACCTGGGCTACCCATGTCGACAGGGCTGTCGACAGCCCTGTCGACAGGGGTGTCGACTTGGTCGAGCCCAGTCAACCTGGCTGGCCAGTTCTGTGTTTGGCCGATTCTCTGTGGTCTGCTTTGTCATTAGGGCTAGGTGGCGGGTTCTAATTGGTCTCTCTATCTAATGAATGGCTCTGATCAATCCAAGCAACATCAAGGGTCCTAATCAGTTCCTAACCTCTATATAAACAACCCTAGACTAAACCCTAATCTATTCATTCAAAAATAAGAACATAGCCGCCATGTTGCTGAGGAACGACTAAGAGTAGCCGCCAACTGAGAGAGGATTAGGAAGAAAGTTCTAAAGCCTAAAGCAATTCAAGCAACCTAAGCAAATCAATTCAACAAAGGAATTTGCGTCTTCAATCCCTAAATTAGAGAATTCGCCGCAACCATAGTAAGTAGAGTATTACTTTGGTATAAATAAACAATTGTGTTGATGTGTATGCTTGAATTGTGGCAGTAAAAGTAATTCATACTTGTGCGTTCTTATCAATTTGTATACGTTTGGATATTCTTGAATTATGTTATTCATGTTATAAAGAACTACATGCGGTAGTTCTATGCAAGTAAACGTTTGGAATATTTCGCAAATTATGTAATCTATGTTGAAGCTACATGTATGTAGTTGATTGAAATTCATGCAAGTTTGGGGCTTTGTTATTATGCCATCATGATGTATATTTGTATGTAATTAAAACAAGTTTGGTTATAGTTCATATGAAATTATGTTGAGAATTAGGCATCATGTATTAAGCCATGCTTTTGTACTAGAAAACCTATTTGCAAACTTATGAATATGGCTAGGCTATGAATGATATTTGGCATAATTGAAAATCCATGGTTAAGGCTATCTTGTTTATAAGAATTATATGATGACATATGTGGTACATAGTTAGGATTAGATTCAAAAATCCCTCTTTGCAAGTTTACATGACTAAAGTAGGAATCATGATTTCATGTTAGAATATTTATGCCATGCTTATGTTTGACATTATACCATGTTAGAAATATTTATGCCATGCTTATGTTTGACATTATGCCATGCTTATGTTAGGAATATTTAGGCCATGCTTATGTTTGATATTATGCCTAAATAAAATATAGGTTTATGTTGTAGTTAAGCCTATGCAAGTTTACATGGTTTGATTCATGTCACCTATGCTTTATGACCAAAGTATATATGCAAGTACACCAGTTTCTATTTTGTATTTCCAACGTCATATTGCAAGTTCATGCGCTCACATTCCCCTCTTTGTGTATCACGCTTTAAGCCTCCCCTTTTCGCATGGCTAAATTGGGCTTTAAAAGGCTAAGCCCAATATATAGAAACGGACGTGTAAAACGGGGGAAAATAACGTTGGGTTAAAATTAATTAATGAATGAAAATATAAAATAGAAGGGCCCAAGTTTAAGAATGGGTTGGGCCCATGATTGGTGTAACCTTTACACCATTAACTTAATAATGGGCCGCAAATATTTACATATAATAAATAAAGAAGAATCACAAGATATGTAAATGTAGAAAATACGATGTGTTTAACCCGAGGTTGGATTGAGTTGTGATGTAAACCTGCCCGGAACCGCCCGGCTGTCCAGTAGTCACAACAATACCTATCCAATGTGAGAGGTTAAACATGGAGCCCAATAAGGACCCGAGGTTAGACTGAGTTGTGGCGTAAGACTGCCCGGAACCAACCGGCAACAGGCAGCCACAACAATACCTGTCTAATGTGAGAGGTCGGGGCCTTAATAAGACAATTAAGGCTGAGTCGGGATTGTTAGGATTAAGTGAACTAAAGACTTAATCAAAATGGAACATGCTAAACTAAACGGACTGGTGGGGTTAGGTTAGGGAAACACTTAACCAACTTAGCATGTTGGCTAGAGATAGAAAACCTAGTAACGGGGGACCCTTTTCAGCAGTAACCCTAGAAGGTGTATCAGGATACCCTGAAACTAGGCAGGGTGGGGCACGATTACTGGGCTGATTGTAAGAGGTCAAATCGACGGCGGTGGTGTAGCAGTGTAGGTTCTAACGGGGTGCGGGCGTGCACACACTCCGGCGCAGAAAAATAAGGCACTGGACACCAGTAGCATACCTGTGCACTCTAAGGTTGTGTCGGGCCGCCACCATGGGACGTGATACACCCCATGGTGGGACCAGCATAGGTAACTACGACATCGGGGGCCGTAAGACACATGTAACTATGCGAGTAGGAGCCGATCATCATAGAATGGATCACATCACCCTGATATGGGGTGCCAGTTGGAAACTAGTTAAATGGGTTCAGAGATTAACATGGGGTACGATAGTATATTCGACCCTAGACAACTTAACCAAGTTATAATGCATGCCCACTTCCTGTTTATACTTATCATACCCAGTTCTTTATTCATAGACAAAATAGTACTAGACTTACTCAGGCTTTATGTCTGACTCTGCTTTTCCTTTCGTCTTCTTTCTTCCGTTCCCCCCCTCCCCCAGGTCCACAGGGAGGGAACACAGCAGCTTGACCAACCTTAGCATCCAGCTTGAAGAAGAGAAATGTATTGCTTGGACTTTCCTGTTTTGAACTATGGCTTTGGACAATCCACTATGGGGCTTTTGCAGTTTATCTATGTTTTATTTATGCTTCTTTAAATCATGTACTCAAGACAGATTATGAAAGTGTTATGTTATGTTTTTGGAAAGGATGTTGTTTGTAACACGTATTTGACTTTATGAAATAAAAAGTTTGTTGTTCTTCCGCTGTTTACAAATATGTGTTCTTATATCTGTCTTGTATATCTGTGACTTGTACTTATAAACCTCCACCAAAATTAGGGCATTCCCTTTGAGAGTGACCCTAACGGAGGTGGGGTGTTTCGCTTGGTATCAGAGCATAGGTTTACCAGATAAGATAAAAAGTTTTGAAAATTATTTTCAAAAAGGAAATTTAAAGAAGCATTTTTAAAAGAAAAATATTATTTCATTTTAAAAAGGCAAAGTCCACTCCCCAAAGCCATAGGTACTATCTCTTATCCTTCGTTTTGAATCTATCCTTTTTGTTTCAGCATGTCCCAAGAACTTAACTTGCCGGAAGGGGTGCCAATACCTAGTTGGTTTAGACGGTTCTTAGAAGCAAGGGCCACTCAGCCAGGTCCTACCATTCCTCCGCCCCCAGCTGAAGGAAATCATCCAGCTGCAGCGGCACCTTTTCCTCCACCTCCTCCTCGGGGAAACACGTTTGCTAAGATATGTAAAGATTTTAAAGCTATGGGAGGAAGGGATTTCCATGGAACTGAGTCCTTCGTGGCAGCTAGAAATTGGCTGAAAGAAACGGAGGACCTATTCATCATCTTTGAGGTAGAGGATAGACAAAAAGTACAATTGGCGGTATGGCTATTGAAGGGAGAGGCTTCCTACTGGTGGGAAGTCACTAATGCTGAAAGACCAGTGGAGACATGGGAGGACTTTAGGGCAAGGTTTGAGACTAAATTTCTCTCAGATGCGGAAAGAAGTTTGCAGTTAGAAAAATTCTTATTTCTTAAGCAAGGGGACAAGACAGTCAGAGAGTATGTGAATCAGTTCGATGAGCTGGCTAGGTTTGGGCTTGACCTAGTCAACACCCCGCACAAGAAGGCTCTCCGTTTCGTCAAAGGGTTGAATGAGCCATTACACAGTTTGGCCATGACCCATATACCCATGAGAGCCACGTATGAAAGATTGATGCAAATGGCATTGCTGAATGAAGAGGATAAGGGCAAGAAGGAGACAAAGGCAGAAAGCTCTCAAGGGAAGAAAGAGGGTTTGCAGCCTAAGAAGACGGACTTTAAGAAGGGCGGGAAAGGCAACAAAGAGAAGAGGAAGTGTAATTTCTGTGGCAAAGTGGGGCACTTAGTAAAGGACTGCCGGAAAAAAAAAAGGCCAAGGAGAATGGTGGGTGCTTTTCTTGCGGTGAGACGGGCCATAGGGCTAAGGACTGCCCAAAGAAACGAGGACAGGGGCAGAGGGCTGGATCCACCCCAGGGGCACAGGTTCATGTGCTAGAAGCGCCACCTCTGCAACAGCGAGGTATAAGTACTTTTGTAGAAAGTGTAGTTTATCTTTATGATCACCCCGTTCGCACTTTATTTGATTCTGGCGCATCACACTCCCTTATCTCGTCTGCTTTAGTAGAATCTCTGCACCTAAAAACTAGTATGGTAGAGGACCCCTTAATTGTTTCAAACCCAATTGGGGGCCCAGCTCATTTGTCTATGATCTGTTTGGGATTGAAAATTTCTATCTTAAGTGTAGAATTTCAATGTAGTGCCTTTGTTTTGGGCTTTTCGGGGTATGGTTTGATTTTGGGTATGGATTGGCTATCCAGTAATGGGGCCATCCTTGATTGTGAGAAAAGGGTTGTTAGGCTCCTAACCCAGCTCGGTAATACTTTGGAAATTTCTTGTAATCCCTCGTATGCGGTTATGCTTAGTTATCTTGAATCGCTAGATGCCTCTGTTGAAAATTTGCAATCAGTTAGAGTGGTCCGGGAATATCCGGATGTCTTTGAAGAGGTGAAGGGCTTGCCTCCGAAGCGGGAAATAGACTTCCGCATATATCTTGTAGATAATGCAAAGCCCGTTGCGTTGCCCGTTAGACATATGGCTCCACGAGAAAGGAAAGAGCTCAGTAAACAGATTAAAGAGCTTCTAGAAAAGGGGTTCATTAGGAGGAGCATTTCAGAATGGGGCGCTCCAGTGGTGTTCGCTACAAAGGCGGATGGTTCACTCCGTCTATGTGTTGACTATAGGGAGCTCAACAAGCTAACGAAAAAGAATAGGCACCCTCTCCCTAGAATTGACGATTTATTTGACCAGCTTGTAGGAGTGTCTGTTTTTCTCCCAACTCGATTTAGCAACCGGTTTTCATCAGCTTAGGGTGGCTGAAGATAGCATCGATAAAACGGCATTCAGAACCCCAGACGGCTTCTTTGAATGGCTTGTCATGCCTTTCGGCTTGACAAATGCACCTGCTTACTTCGTGGATCTGATGAGTAGGGTATTTAGATATTTCCTCAACAAATTCGTAGTGGTCTTCGTAGATGATATCCTTATCTTCTCAAAGAGTGAAGAGGAACATGCTCAACACTTAAGGGCAATCATGGAAACTTTGCGAGTCCATCAATTAAAGGCCAAATTCTCCAAATGCCACTTTTGGAGGGAAGAGGTGAGGTTCCTTGGGCACATAGTATCCAAACAAGGGTTAGCGGTGGACCCTACTAAGGTAGTGGCGGTACAAGATTGGAAGACACCAAGGAATGCGACTGAGGTCCGAAGCTTTCTAGGACTAGCAGGTTTCTATCGAAAGTTTATAAGGGATTTTGCGAAAATCTCAGCTCCGCTCACGAAATTGACTTAGAAGAATCTAGTGTTCAATTGGGATTTGGATTGCGAGTTTGCTTTCCAACGACTGAAGAGGGCTCTCACAACAGCCCCAGTTTTGACGCTGCCAGATGGGAGTAAGATGTTCACTGTTTATACGGATGCATGTGGGACAGGGCTAGGCGCCGTCTTAATGCAAGAAGGAAGGGTAGTAGCTTATGGCGGGAGGCAGTTGAAAGCGCATGAAAAGAACTATCCAACCCACGATCTTGAGTTAGCCGCCATCGTCTTTGCACTCAAGTCTTGGCGACACTATCTCCTAGGTGAGAAGTTCGGACTTTACACTGACCATAAATCGTTGAAATATCTTTTCTCGCAGAAGGATCTTAACTTGAGGCAACAAAGATGGATGGAGTTTCTTGCCTCGTACGATTTCGAAATCTCCTATACTCCGGGCAAAGGCAACGTAGTGGCAGACGCGTTGAGCCGAAAGAAATTGACCCTAAGCCCGTTGTTTGTTGAAAGACAAAGCCTAGAGTTTATAGCCAGCTTCGACTTTAGGCCTTCCTCCGATTTCGTACCAGGCTTGCTTGCATCTCTCGAAGTGCGCCCAACTTTAGTGGATTCGGTGGGGGCAGCACAACGCGAAGACCCTCAGCTTGTGGAATTGATTGATAGGCTAATTAGGGGTGAGACTTCAAGTCACCTCAACAGATATTCCATTGACGATAAGGGTTTGCTAAGGCGAGACGGAAGACTATGCGTCCTACAGACAAAAGATTTAATAAAGAAGGTTCTCGAGGAAGCACATCACTCCAAGATGACGATACACCCAGGCGGAGATAAAATGTACAAAGATATAAAAAGGACTTTCTTCTGGAACGGCATGAAAAAGGACGTGGCGGAATTCGTTTCTAAGTGTATGGTGTGCCAACAGGTTAAGGCGGAACAGAAAAAGCCTGGCGGACTACTACATCTTCTAGAGGTCCCGCAGTGGAAGTGGGATAGCATCTCAATGGACTTCATCGATGGGCTGCCTAGGTCTAGGAGAGGCAACACTAGTATTTGGGTAATAGTGGATAGGCTTACTAAAAGCGCCCACTTTTTACCTGTCAAAAGTAAAAGAACTGCCTCATCCCTAGCATCACTTTACCTCAAGGAAATCGTTCAACTCCATGGGATACCATCTAGCATTGTTAGTGACCGAGACCCCATCTTCACCAGTGAGTTTTGGCGGAGTCTGCAAGAAGCAGTAGGAACGCAGTTATGCTTAAGCACAGCCTATCACCCCCAAACCGACGGCCAAACAGAGAAAGTGAATAGAGTTTTGGAAGACCTTTTAAGGCTATGCGTCCTTGACTTCGGAGGGACATGGGAAGACCACCTTCCTTTGGTGGAATTTGCCTACAACAACAGCTATCAAGCAACCATCGGAATGGCGCCCTTCGAAGCTTTATATGGAAGACCGTGCCGATCGCCCACTTGTTGGTGGGAGTCCACGGATAAGCTCATACTTGGACCAGACATGATCCGAGAAACTTCAGAGAAAGTAGACTTAATACGAAGAAGGATGAAGACGGCCCAAGACAGACAAAAGTCCTATGCTGACAAGAGGAGGACCGGCCTTGAATTTGAAGTTGGAGACAGAGTTTTTCTCAAGGTATCACCGCTAAGGAACGTTGTTCGTTTTGGAACCACAGTAAAGCTAGCACCAAGGTTCGTAGGGCCATTCCCTATTATTGAGAAAATTGGGAAAATGGCCTATAGATTAGAGCTACCCGAGAAGTTGGCTGGAGTCCACAACGTTTTTCACGTTTCACATCTCCGAAAATGTCTACATGAGTCAGCTGAAGTGGTAGAGCCAAATATCCTCGAAGAGGCCGAAGTGGAACGCGAAGCAACCATAAGAAAAGTTCCAACCCGCATCTTAGGAACGGAAGTGAAGAAGCTACGCAACCGCGAAGTCAAGCTCGTCAAGGTTCAGTGGAGCGACGCCGAGGGAGACGCGACTTGGGAAACTGAAGCTAGAATACATACTGCCTACCCTTTTCTGTTCGAGGGTACATCCTTGGTCTTTCTTTTTCCTTAAGTTGCGCTTTTATCTATCTTTTTAGGTATATTTCCTCGACCTTATCCTTTAGGTAGAAACTTTTTGGATGGAAACATGTAGTTGAAACATGTTATGGATGATGGTTGCAAGTGGTTGCAAGTGATTGCTAGTGGTTGCTCGTGGTTGCATATACACACACAATCTAGGTTTTGGATCGGCTCAGTCACTTCATATTGCATATGCATATATGTTTGCATTCGTATATGGATGAACTTTAATGTGTTGTCATATGGATGTTGCATTTGTATTGAATGATTGTGCACTCATGTAGAATCAAGAATAGGAAAATTTGCATACATAATGGATTCATGGCACTTACATAATTCGCATTAAGGAGGTCGACTGAATCAGTAGACCGCCTGATTTTGCATTAGATAAGTACATGTACACACACACTTCGCATATGATCATGAAGCATTAGAAATCTTTTAAGGACAATGGATGCTCGTGTTTGATGGATGAGTAGATGGATGATTGGATGTTAGGATATGCATTCCTCCTAACTTGAAGATTTCGGGGACGAAATCCTTTTAAGTGGGGGAGAATGTAACACCCCGCGAATTCTATAACTGTGAAATTAAAAAATTAAAGTATAATTAATTTCAAATCAAAGAACTAAGGGAAACGGGATACGCCATTGCGTTCGTCTCGGAAAAATACGCGAAATAGAATCCGAGTTTTCGAAAAACGGAGTCCGTATGAAGAAGATATGGCCTTCGAAAGTTTTGAATTAAATTTAAAATTCAAACAGAATAAAATAATTAAAAATCGGGCCCAATGGGCCAGGGCGGATAAACACCCGCCTAGGCCACCCAGGTCGACTGGGCTGTCGACCTGGGCTACCCATGTCGACAGGGCTGTCGACAGCCCTGTCGACAGGGGTGTCGACCTGGTCGAGCCCAGTCAACCTGGCTGGCCAGGTCTGTGTTTGGCCGATTCTCTGTGGTCTGCTTTGTCATTAGGGCTAGGTGGCGGGTTCTAATTGGTCTCTCTATCTAATGAACGGCTATGATCAATCCAAGCAACATCAAGGGTCCTAATCAGTTCCTAACCTCTATATAAACAACCCTAGACTAAACCCTAATCTATTCATTCAAAAATAAGAACATAGCCGCCATGTTGCTGAGGAACGACTAAGAGTAGCCGCCAACTAGAGAGAGGATTAGGAAGAAAGTTCTAAAGCCTAAAGCAATTCAAGCAACCTAAGCAAATCAATTCAACAAAGGAATTTGCGTCTTCAATCCCTAAATTAGAGAATTCGCCGCAACCATAGTAAGTAGAGTATTACTTTGGTATGAATAAACAATTGTGTTGATGTGTATGCTTGAATTGTGGCAGTAAAAGTAATTCATACTTGTGCGTTCTTATCAATTTGTATACGTTTGGATATTCTTGAATTATGTTATTCATGTTATAAAGAACTACATGCGGTAGTTCTATGCAAGTAAACGTTTGGAATATTTCGCAAATTATGTAATCTATGTTGAAGCTACATGTATGTAGTTGATTGAAATTCATGCAAGTTTGGGGCTTTGTTATTATGCCATCATGATGTATATTTGTATGTAATTAAAACAAGTTTGGTTATAGTTCATATGAAATTATGTTGAGAATTAGGCATCATGTATTAAGCCATGCTTTTGTACTAGAAAACCTATTTGCAAACTTATGAATATGGCTAGGCTATGAATGATATTTGGCATAATTGAAAATCCATGGTTAAGGCTATCTTGTTTATAAGAATTATATGATGACATATGTGGTACATAGTTAGGATTAGATTCAAAAATCCCTCTTTGCAAGTTTACATGACTAAAGTAGGAATCATGATTTCATGTTAGAATATTTATGCCATGCTTATGTTTGACATTATACCATGTTAGAAATATTTATGCCATGCTTATGTTTGACATTATGCCATGCTTATGTTAGGAATATTTAGGCCATGCTTATGTTTGATATTATGCCTAAATAAAATATAGGTTTATGTTGTAGTTAAGCCTATGCAAGTTTACATGGTTTGATTCATGTCACCTATGCTTTATGACCAAAGTATATATGCAAGTACACCAGTTTCTATTTTGTATTTCCAACGTCATATTGCAAGTTCATGCGCTCACATTCCCCTCTTTGTGTATCACGCTTTAAGCCTCCCCTTTTCGCATGGCTAAATTGGGCTTTAAAAGGCTAAGCCCAATATATAGAAACGGACGTGTAAAACGGGGGAAAATAACGTTGGGTTAAAATTAATTAATGAATGAAAATATAAAATAGAAGGGCCTAAGTTCAAGTATGGGTTGGGCCCATGATTGGTGTAACCTTTACACCATTAACTTAATAATGGGCCGCAAATATTTACATATAAGAAATAAAGAAGAATGACAAGATATGTAAATGTAGAAAATACGATGTGTTTAACCCGAGGTTGGATTGAGTTGTGATGTAAACCTGCCCGGAACCGCCCGGCTGTCCAGTAGTCACAACAATACCTATCCAATGTGAGAGGTTAAACATGGAGCCCAATAAGGACCCGAGGTTAGACTGAGTTGTGGCGTAAGACTGCCCGGAACCAACCGGCAACAGGCAGCCACAACAATACCTGTCTAATGTGAGAGGTCGGGGCCTTAATAAGACAATTAAGGCTGAGTCAGGATTGTTAGGATTAAGTGAACTAAAGACTTAATCAAAATGGAACATGCTAAACTAAACGGACTGGTGGGGTTGGGTTAGGGAAACACTTAACCAACTTAGCATGTTGGCTAGAGATAGAAAACCTAGTAACGGGGGACCCTTTTCAGCAGTAACCCTAGAAGGTGTATCAGGATACCCTGAAACTAGGCAGGGTGGGGCACGATTACTGGGCTGATTGTAAGAGGTCAAATCGACGGCGGTGGTGTAGCAGTGTAGGTTCTAACGGGGTGCGGGCGTGCACACACTCCGGCGCAGAAAAATAAGGCACTGGACACCAGTAGCATACCTGTGCACTCTAAGGTTGTGTCGGGCCGCCACCATGGGACGTGATACACCCCATGGTGGGACCAGCATAGGTAACTATGACATCGGGGGCCGTAAGACACATGTAACTATGCGAGTAGGAGCCGATCATCATAGAATGGATCACATCACCCTGATATGGGGTGCCAGTTGGAAACTAGTTAAATGGGTTCAGAGATTAACATGGGGTACGATAGTATATTCGACCCTAGACAACTTAACCAAGTTATAATGCATGCCCACTTCCTGTTTATACTTATCATACCCAGTTCTTTATTCATAGACAAAATAGTACTAGACTTACTCAGGCTTTATGTCTGACTCTGTTTTTCCTTTCGTCTTCTTTCTTCCGTTCCCCCCCCCCCCCCAGGTCCACAGGGAGGGAACACAGCAGCTTGACCAACCTTAGCATCCAGTTTGAAGAAGAGAAATGTATTGCTTGGACTTTCCTGTATTGAACTATGGCTTTGGACAATCCACTATGGGGCTTTTGCAGTTTATCTATGTTTTATTTATGCTTCTTTAAATCATGTACTCAAGACAGATTATGAAAGT
The DNA here is from genome assembly GCA_030737875.1 of Allium sativum. Classification (NCBI taxonomy): domain Eukaryota; kingdom Viridiplantae; phylum Streptophyta; class Magnoliopsida; order Asparagales; family Amaryllidaceae; genus Allium; species Allium sativum. The sequence continues at coordinate 560,065,223 of CM060921.1, forward strand.
GTTATGTTATGTTTTTGGAAAGGATGTTGTTTGTAACACGTATTTGACTTTATGAAATAAAAAGTTTGTTGTTCTTCCGCTGTTTACAAATATGTGTTCTTATATCTGTCTTGTATATCTGTGACTTGTACTTATAAACCTCCACCAAAATTAGGGCATTCCCTTTGAGAGTGACCCTAACGGAGGTGGGGTGTTTCACTAATCCTAGGTAGAAATTGCCTAAGATGGATTGATGGGATGGTGCCTTCAGTTTGTCCAGTCCCAGGACAACTTGTATAGACGAATGTCTGACAGAGTATACCTAACAAATCATCTCCATTAATCTCTTCAAACGTATGCGAGCGGTGGAGAAATTCGTTTCTCTTAGTTTTATACCCGTGATATTCTTGGGGAAATCAATTAATAATTTGGTAGGTTTGAATATGTGGCATTCAAAATGAATGAAGATGTGACATGTCAAAAAGGTAAATATGGCCCAAGCCTCACAACTGGGAAATGACAAAAATCAGGCAGGCAGCATGGCTAAGTGGGTCGCTCTCATTAGGGTGTATTACACCTGATCTAGAGAAAAATACCCGAGAATTCGAAATACTACCCGAGAATTCGGATTCTAAAATTTAAATTTAACTTATGAAGGTAAATAAATTGAAATTGTATAATTGAATCAAATGGATTGGAATTTAACATAAGCTAAGTTAAATGGAATTGGATTTGATCAGAGATAATCCCAAATGAAATTGAATATGATGAAAAAGAGTATTGTTTGAGATTCAAATTATTAAAATAAATTTGACCTATGCATAAGCAAGTAGAGTATATATTAGATGTTGTGACTTATTAGAATAAAATTTGAATTCAAGCAAAATAAGTAGTTTGATTTTTATGATAGAAATCAAGTTTGAATTATTGAATTGAAGTGAACTAATCAGGAAGTTGATTAGTAAATCAAAACCAAAAAGTTGGATTGATTTGAAATCAATTAGAGCGGATTAATATATGTTACATAGGTATGGAATGAAGTGAATAAAGAAAATAAATGGTATGCTCGACAAAAGGTACATATTTAATTGAGTATGAGATTTTTATGAGCCTATTGGGCAAGCCGTTTGGCTTTTTCGTTTTCTTTTAGATTGGAGAGGGCCTAGGGAGACGAGTTGTAGCTGTACTGATTGAGCCATACAAAGGAGACGCTAGCGAAATTTTTTGAAAATTTAAGGAGTTAGACAATTTCTAAGAAAATTTTGGATAATTAGAAATTAACTTGTTGATTGTATAAAAAATTTAAAAAACCCATATTTGGTTAACAAGATTTAAAGTGGAATATTGAGTTGATAAATTGATTTAGAATCAATTTGAATAAATGTGGAAACACGTAGGAGAGCATACGAATTGAAGATAAGGATATGAGTATGAATTGTCTGAAAATGGTGGACATGTTAATTGGGATGAATCATGGAGATTTGGATATGGACGTGAGAATTAAAAGTTCTGTATAGAATTGAGTTATGGTGATATGAAGTGTAAGGTTTCAATCAAGAGGGTAGTGAGGAATTGGACGGGTTATAACATCTTTATTGCTTAGCAATTTCGGTGATGAAATTCTTTTAAAAGGAAGGAATGTAATGTCTCGGATTTTTAGAGATTCAATAATTAATTAATTTAATTATTTGAATATTTATTTGATAATTTAAATTACTTGAATAAAATTGTAACGACCCGCATTCTACGCATCGAAGGATCGTAGAGTATTAATTCTTTCATATACGAAGTCGTATGGTCATGTAACTTTGGGAGACGACTGTAGGGGTCATTTCCCATGTTCATGATTTTTGCTGATTTTTAAATGACCGATTTGCCCCTAGCTGATCTCATTTCGGCCATAACTATTGATTGGAAAGGAATTTTGACCTGAATCCACTTCCATTAGATCCGGATGATGGTTTACCTTTCCGTAGAGTGGTCATATGTGAAAAATGGACTTACCATTTGGGAGATATGGCTGAAACAAGGTTTAGGAGGTGAAAAACAGCTTAGCCGGGCTTAATTGGGTAGTTAACAGCTAGGCCCACTGGGGGATTTCGGGATTAGTGGTATACAGGGGCTGATTAGGGTTAGAAAACATTTCTTTAGACACACTTTCAGCCGTCACTTTCATTCTTGGAACCCTAGTAATGACCTCCACTTGCTAAAACACCCAAATCACCTTCTAATCGCTAATTAAGCCAAATCTACATCAAATCAAATCGGAATAGCACAAAAACCGAGGTAGAACTGCTGTATAGCCTTGGGAACAGTGCCAAACATAGAATCATTTCAGATTTTGTATTTTATTTTGGCTAAGGTGAGTGATTAGCATTGTTTTTACACTAATCATAGTTAAATAGGGTGATTAGTGTTAATTAACAAAATTATGCATGTTAAAAATCTGGAAAAATATTTATAAATTTTGAAATATTGTTTTAGGCCTCTGTTAGAAAATTTGGTTAAGTTTTGCTAATCATATCTTTAGTTTTGCTTAAACATACTTAAGGGAAAATATGAGATTATGGCAATATTTGATTCGTTTTAACTTATCAAATTATTGTTTTAGTGTTTATGGTTAGTCCTCTGTGTTGCTATGACTGTTTGGAATGATTTGTGACTGTTTAGAGAAGTTAGATTGATCGAAAACGCCATCGAATGGTGTAAACAGGTCGCTGGACAAAGTGCAGGAAATGTGTAGAGATCGGATCAGATCGGATCTCCCGAACCCCGAACAGACCCACTCGTGGATGGTGGCACCGCACTGACCCGCTCACCTGGGGAGCCATACGATCCAAACCGCTTCAGCTTGAGTACCACGAACCGTCTGCGAAAGCTAGTCACGAACTGTTGCTTCATCCAATCCGAACCCAATGGAGTTGGCACCACGACCCGATCCGTAGTGCTTGGGAAGGAGGACCGAAGAGGAGCTCTCCACGAACCGAACCGCCCGGAGGTGTGGACCCCGACCCGAGCCGCTGGAGGAAGGACGCCATGAACCGAACCGATCTGGAGAGGGTGCTACGAACCGATAGGAACCCGAGCCTAGATGATGATCACGAACTGAATGAAGACCGATCTGGAGATGATGACCAATACCGAGATGCAAAGGCAGTCCAAGTAGGAAGTTTGTACTCAGAATCTAGTTGGGAACCAACGGGTTAACTTCACGAGTTGGTCTTTGCTGCGGGACGTGTGCTAAGGGGCTATCGATGTCTATAACTTTGGATCACTATGGATTACGGGGTATGTGGACGGATTCAGGGCCGCAGTGGCCCAGGTAGGACTATTGGCTATGGACCAATGAGGTGGGGTCATTTGTAAGGATTTAGTCATGACTCCATGGGGGCAAGCTTGGTGGTAGCAATAGTTATACAAGTCGGACTCCGTCACTACCTCGATGGGTCTAGTGATCAAAGTGGTGGATATCGTATGCTTTACGCACTGAGTGAGAGATGTGAGGATCGTAACTATGATTGATTGTTTGCCATCACTATGTCATGCACACCCCCGCCCCCATATTCTTTACACCTTATGTTTAGTGGCACCTTAGAGTATTGGGCGGTATGTTGTGCTAAGTCTTTGGTTGCAGGTCCAGGTTCAAGTACGGTATAGTATACCTGATATTGTTCTATTTTGTTGCTTATCGCTCATACCAGACTTTTGTCTGACCTAGAGTTTTATGTCTCTTCTTATTACTCTTGGTGCTCCTAAATGGGCAGACTAGAGACAGGTTAAGTGGTATGCACGAGTAGCTGTACCGGAGACGAGCAGGAGGCTCCCACGTATGATATATAGATATTCTCCCTATGTCGCTGCTGGTCACTACTTTGGGCATTAGTAGTGCACCTTTCCTTTACTTTGCTTTAGAGACAGTTTTCAAAAGTTGTAACAATGATGATGTGGAACATAAGCTGTATTTGGATTTTCCGCTGCTATGAAGTTTAGTTTTCAGCTTATACACTGTCTCGCCTGTTTATGTCAAAGTATGTTATTATTATATTCTATCCCATGCGCTGTGAGACATTCTATAGGTTCCTTGTTAGTCCAAATTCCTTATTTTTCCTTTCTTTAACGACCGTCCTGTGCTGGTTGGACATCGGCACAGTGCACTTTCATTGGAAATGTCGGCTGGTGAGGGATGGGTCGTCACACTTGGTATAAGAGCTCGGTTGCATAGTTAACGTAGGGAAAGACACCAGAGGGAGATAGTACATATACGAGAGCGCGTATTTGTGATTATTTTGGTTTTCAAAAGCTATATATATATGTATATACTATTAGTATATTTAAGGATGAAGTCGCATTGCACTAGCACCACTAAAGAGATGGTTAATCGTTTCTCTTTACAGATTGAATTATGAGCCAGTATACGAGGGGTGCTGGTAGAGGAGCCAATAATGGGAATGCTCCTGACAGGAGGACTATGTTCACTTACTTCATGAGAGAGATGCTTAGGTACGTTTAGAAGGTAGTTCCTAATGCTGCTAATGGCGGTGGTGCAGCGGTGTAGGCGCCTAGTGAAACACTCCACCTCCGTTAGGGTCACTCTCAAAGGGAATGCCCTAATTTTGGTGGAGGTTTATAAGTATAAGTCACAGATACACAAGACAGATATAAATACACATATTTTTGAACAGCGGAAACAACAACAACTTTTATTTCATCAAAAATATGTGTTACACAAACCATGCCATAATTGTCTTACAATATTTCCAAAAACATTACATTTTCATAACTGTCTTGATTTCATAACTTAAAGAAGCATAAAAAAGCATAAGTAAACTGCATAAGTCCCATAGTTGCTGTCCAATGCCATAGTCCAAGACGAAAGAGATCCAAGCAATACATTCTTTCTCTTCAAGCTGGATGTGAAAACTGGTCAAGCTGCGGTATTCCCTCCTTGTGGACCTGGGGGAGGGGGAAAACGAAAGAATAGAAGATGAAAGAAAAGTAGAGTCAGACATAAAGCCTGAGTAAGTCTAGGACTATTCAGTCTATGAATAAGGAAATGAGCATGATAAGTACAAACTGGAAATGGGAAAGTACTATAAGCTAAGTTAAGTTGTCTAGAGTCGAATGTACTATCGTACCCCATATTAATCTCTGCACCCCTATAAACTAGTTCCCAACAGGCACCCCATAATCAGGGTGAAGTGATCCATTTCTAATGATCGGCTCCTACTCGCATAGTTACATGTGTCTTACGGCCCCCGATGTTGTAGCTACCTATGCTGGTCCCACCATGGGTGTATCAAGTCCCATGGTGGCGACCCGACACAATTCTAGAATGCACAGGTATACTACTAGTGCCCAGTGCCTAATTTTTCTGCGCCGGAGTGTGTGCACGCCCGCACCCCGTTAGAACCTACACTGCTGCACCACCGCCGTCGATTTGACCTCTTACAGTCAGCCCAGTAATCGTGCCCCACCCTGCCTAGTTCAGGGTATCCTGATACACCTTGTAGGGTTACTGCTGAAAAGGGTCCCCCATTACTAGGTTTTCTATTTCTAGCCAACATGCTAAGTTGGTTAAGTGTTTTGTAAACCTAACCCCCAATCAGTCTGTATAGTTTAGCATGTTCAATTTGATTAAGTATTAATTTAATTTACTTAATCCTATCAATCCTGACTCAGCCTTAATTATCTTATTAAAGCCTCGACCTCTCACATTAGACAGGTATTGTTGTGACTGCCTGTTGGCGGTTGGTTCCGGGCAGTCTTACGTCACAACTCAGTCTAACCTCGGGTCTTTATTGGGCTCAGTGTTTAACCACCCACATTGGATAGGTATTGTTGTGACTACTGGACAGCTGGGCGGTTCCGGGCAGGTTTACGTCACAACTCAATCCAACCTCATGTTAAACACATCGTATTTTCTAAGTTTACATATTTTGTCTCTTTTCTTTTTATACGTAAATATTTGTAGCCCGTTATTCAAATTCATCTTTACTGGGTAAAATTAATTTATACCCCTTAAATGTTCTCAAGGTCGTTGGCATGCGTCAGACATGCCAACACATATGTTTTATATTTTTAACCCAACGTCATTACCCCCGTTTTATACGTTCGCTATAATATAACATATGTTGGGTTTAACATTTAAACCCAAATTAGCCACATGAAAAAGGGGGAGGCTTAGAACATGGTGTTTATATATATTCTAAGTAACATCAAAAGGGGTGTGTGAACGCATGAACTTGCAACATAGCGAACTAATTAACATAAATTAGGCACTTGTGAACTTGCATTATAATAGTATAAAATCATGACATAAAACATACCTAAACATGAATCATGGTTTTAATCTAGTCATGCAAACTTGCATTTTAAAATGTGAATCTAACTCAATTATGTGTCACATATATTATCATATGACTTTGATAACAACATAGGCCTAAAACATATTTTGTTTGGGCATAAAATTAAACATAAACTAGCCATGTTCTTAAAGTCAACACAAGTTCACAAAGATGCTTACTTTTGTCACTAATAAAAAAGTATGGTTTTACACTTGAATCATGATGCCAATTCCAACATAAATTCATATGAATCAAAATACCCAAATGGATCCAACTACGCTAAAAATGATCATAAAAATATACATCATGTTGACATAATAGTAAATTACATACTTGCATGAATCTCAACTTTGTTGTAATAAACTACCACTAACATATAGTCGTTAACATCCAACATGAATCATATACTTGCAAATATCCAATAGGTGTTGTAATAAACTACCACAACATATAGTCGTTAACTTTCAACATGAGTCATATACTTGCAAATATCCAATAGGTCTAACATTATTATACCACAACATCCCAAATCTATCCATAATTAGAATCATAGCAACATACAATTATGAATTATCATCACCACAAATTAAGTACAATTCCATTTCTCATTTTTCACAAATCAAAACACAATTATTCATTCACATCGGAATAGCACTCTACTTACAACGTATGACGAATCTTCAATTCAGGTTTCTGAATTCTGAATTTGGAGATGCTATCCTTTGTTGTAGGCGTTGTTTTGATTTAGTTGTCGTTGCTTTAAGCTCTTAAATCGAATCCTAATCGTCTCTCAATTTTGACGGCTGCTCCTAGACTTTCTTCAGCAGCATGACGGTCTCATTCTCATTTTTATTTGTGTGAATTAGGTGGAGTCTTAGGTCCTTTTTATAGAGTTTGTGAATTGATTAGAACCGTCGATGGAGCTTAGATTAATATTAGCCGTTCGTTTGAAGGAGAGACCAATCAGGAGCTGACACCTAGCCCTAGTGACAAGGCAAGGCTCAGAAATTCAGCCAAGCACAGACCAGGCCAGCCAGGAGGGGCTGGGTTCGACCTGGCTCAGGGGCCAGGTCGACTACCCAGTCGACCTGGGTGCTTTGGGCGGGAAAATTCCCGCCCAGCCCAATCTGGGTCCAATTTTTGAAATTCGAATTTGTTTCTGAGCTGTTTCTGTCTATTTGAATTTTAAACTGAATTCTGTAACTTCCGGAGGTCATATCTCCCTCATACGGAGTCCGTTTTTCGCAAACTCGGACTCTATCTCAAGCAGAATTCCAAGACGAACGCAATGGTGTATTTCGTTTCCCTTAATTCTTTGATTTGAAAATAATTATACTTTAATTTGTGAATTTCACTATTATAGAATACACGGGGTGTTACACCTAGGGCCGATTTCGCCAAGCTATACAAGGATTACACTACTCTTGGTGGAAAGTCGTTCCACGGAATGGATTCGGCCATGGATGTTCAAGATAGGTTGGATAGCTGTGAGCGTATCTTCGAAGACTTGGGTATCGAGGATGCAATGAAGAGGAAGTTAGCATCCCGTCAGCTGCATGGATGGGCAATGAATTGGTGGAATGCTATTAAGGTAGCTACTCCAGAGGATCAAGTTACATGGGATCAGTTTAAGGCCCGATTCAGTGATAAGTTCATCCCAGCTGCCCAGAAGTCAGAGTTGTTTAGGAAATTTCTTGAGCTTAAGCAGAATGGTAGGGCAGTCTCGGAGTACATTGCTGAGTTCGATACTTTGTCGAAGTATGGATTATCTCTTATTGACCCTCCCGAGAAGAAGAATGAGAAGTTCAAAACAGGCTTAGATCAGTACTTGAGGGAAAGGCTTATTAACCACATCGATGAGAAGTTTGAATCAATAGTGCGAAAAGCATTGAGGTCAGAGAGTCTTTACCCTAAGACAAATATTGAAGTTGCATCTGCAGAGGAGCCAAAGCCACAAGCAAGCGGTGGAGGCAAGAATGGTTCTCAGAATAAGAGAAAGCAGAATCAGACCAAGGATGGCCAGAAGAAAATGAATAAGAAAGATGTTGAGTGCTTCAGCTGTGGTAAGAAGGGCCACTATGCCAAAGAATGTCGGGCCAAGCCAGCGGATAGGAAGTGCTTCAACTGTGCCCAAGTGGGACATCACAAGGATAAGTGTCCGCAACCCCCTAAAGAAAAGCAAATTGTGAAAGCATATGCTATCGATGCTTTTCCTTCTTCATCGAATGCCCCAACTACGGTGGAGAAAGGAAAGACTGTCGTCATTCAAGGGATGCTTTCTGTTTATGATGTTCCTGTTCGAGTATTGTTTGATACCGGAGCTTCCCATTCCTTCATATCTAGTGACCTGGTAGATAAGTTGGGATTAGAACCTGAGATAGTCGATATACCTTTAGCAGTGATGAACCTGATTGGTGGTTCAACTATCCTTCGCATGATTTGTCGAAATTTGGTTTTATTGAGTCATGGATGCATGTTTGTTTGTGATTGCTTTGTTTTGGGCTTTACTGGGTTTGGCATTATTTTGAGAGTCGATTGGCTCCAAAGATACGGGGTGGTGGTAGACTATGAGGGATTTTTGGTGACATTTAGAGCGGATGATGGGCGGAGGGTAGTGTTTGGTGGTCTACCTAGTGATGGGGTAATGGCTAGTTTTCTAAATTCCCTTGACATCCCGCATGATGAGTTGTCAGATGTGCCCGTGGCTGGACAGTACCCGGACATCTTCGAGGAAGTGACTGGACTTCCACCACACCAAGAGATTGAGTTCGGTATTGATTTGGTGAAAAATGCCAGACCTATAGTGATGCCACTTCGTCGTATGGCGCCAAGGGAGCAGCGAGAGTTCGGGGTGCAATAAGCGATCTTTTGAAGAAGGGATTTATCAGAAGAAGTGTTTCTAAGTGGAAAGCGCCAATTGTGTTTGCTACCAAGGCAGATGGTTCCCTTCGTTTGTGTGTGGACTTCCGCGAGTTGATAAGGTGATGGGGAAGAATAAGTATCCTCTACCGCGGAGAGATGATTTGTTTGATCAATTGAGTGGCGCAAGAGTGTTCTCCCTGTTGGATCTCGCGACAGGTTTTCATCAGCGTAGAGTGGAAGCTGAAAGTATAGCTAAAACGGCATTTCGGACACATTCTGGATTTTATGAGTGGTTGGTCATGCCATTCGGGTTGACCAATGCACCAGCATATTTTGTGGATCTTATGAATAGGTTATTCAGAGATCAGTTGAATAAGTTTGTTCTTGTGTTCATGGACGATATACTTGTTTATTCAAGGATAGAAGAAGAACACAAGGAACACTTGAGGATAGTGATGGAGGTGTTGAGAAAACACCAATTGAAAGCAAAGTTTTCTAAGCGTACTTTTGGAGGAGGGAGGTGAGATTCTTGGGCCATGTTGTTTCAGAGAATGGTATTGCCGTGGACCCTGCAAAGGTGGCTACGGTACAAGAATGGTCTACGCCCAACAATGCAACAGACGTAAGAAGTTTCTTGGTGTTAGCTGGATATTATCGTAAGTTTATCCAAGACTTCTCCAAGATAGCAGCACTGTTGACTCAGTTTACTAAGAAGAATCAAGCTTTTGTCTAGGACGAAAAGTGCGAGAATGCATTCAATAGTCTTAAGGAAAAGTTTACATGTGCACTAGTGTTAGTCATTCCTAAAGAGAATGAAGAGATGACAATATATACAGATGCATGTGGTACAGGACTAGGTGTTGTATTGATGCAAGGAGGTAGGGTTGTAGCTTATGCAAGTCGGTAATTGAAACCGCATGAGAGAAGATATCTTACCCATGATTTGGAATTAGCAGCGATCGTATTCGCGTTGAAGATTTGGAGACATTACCTCTTGGGAGAAAGATTGGAGTTGTTTACTGATCATAAATCGTTAAAGTATCTTTTCTCTCAGAAGGATCTAAATCTCCGACATCAAAGATGGTTATAATTCTTGGCTTCCTACGATTTCGATATCGCATATACACCAGGAGAGGGAAATGCGGTAGTTGATGCATTGAGTATAAGACATGCCAGTTTATGGGCTATGTTTCTTGATTGGAAGCAACTAGAGTACATCGCTGGGTATGATTTCAGACCAAAGTGCAAATTGGATCCAGAAATGTTAGCAAATTTGACGATCAGACCCACTTTGATTGAGTGGATCGGCTCCAGTCAAAGGAACAATCCTAACCTATTGGAAATCATCTCCAAGTTAGAGATGGGCATCGACGAGGAGATGAACAAGTATGGGCTTTATCGAGATGGATGGCTTAGAAAGAATGGAAAACTAGTTGTACCCAATATCAATGGATTAAGAGATGAAGTGCTTAGAGAATGTCATCACTCAAAACTGAATATATACCCCGGTGGTAACAAGATGTATCGAGACATTAAGCAGACCTACTGCTGGGAAGGAATGAAAAGAGACATTAGGAAGTTTATATCCAAATGCATGAATTGCCAGCTAATTAAAGCTGAGAAAAAGAAGCCTAGTGGTTTGTTGCAATCATTGGAAATTCCAGAATGGAAATGGGAACAAGTCTCAATGGATTTCATTGATGGGTTACCAAGGACTAGGTCGGGCCATGATAGCATTTGGGTGATTGTGGACCGATTGACCAAGAATGCAAGATCTATACCCATCAAGTCGAATAGAACAACAACTAAGTTAGCTGAGCTATATATGAAATGGGTAGTGAGATATCATGGCGTACCTAAAAGCGTTGTAGTGACTGAGACCTGTTGTTTATTAGTGGGTTTTGGAAGAGCTTACAAGAGGCGTTAGGATCAGAATTACATCTCAGTACTGCGTATCATCCTCAAATCGACGGTCAGATAGAGAGGGTGAATCGAGTGTTAGAAGATCTCTTGAGAGCTTGCATATTGGACTGTGGTGGATCATGGGATGACCATTTGCATAAAGTAGAGTTTGCATATAATAATAGTTATCAATCCAGTGTTGGTATGGCTCCATTTGAAGCTTTTTATGGAATACCATGCAACTCACCGTCATGTTGGTTAGAAATTGGTGAGAAGTTTGTGCTTGGACCAGATGTGATAAGAGAAACTTCAGACAAGATCAAGATTATTCAATAGCAAATGAAGGCTGCCCAAGACAAGCAGAAGAGTTTTGCTGATAAGAGGAGAAGAGATTTAAAGTTCTCCATTGGCGACTTGGTGTTTGTCAAGATTTATCCGTTAAAGAGCATGATACGGTTTGGCAAGAGAGGCAAGTTAACACCAAGATTTGTTAGACCATTCCCAGTTCTCGAGCAAATTGGAAATTTGGCATACAAAGTTGAATTACCAAACAAGATGGCGGGAGTTCATAATGTATTTCAAGTTTCCCAGTTAAGGAAGTTTGTGCACGACCCGAGTGTGGCTATTTCGCCGGATCAGTTGTATGATATCGAGGTTGAACCCGAGGCAGTTGGGAACCACAGGCCCATGTGTATTGTTTTGAATGATACGAAGCAACTTTGAAGGAAGGCGGTGAGACTAGTCAAAGTTCAGTGGGGTGACAATGAGGAAGACTGTACTTGGGAAACAGAAGAGAACATAAGGAGGAAGTATCCAGAGTTCTTTGCCCCGGTAAGGTTTTTATATTGGTATAGTACTCCTTTGCTAGTAAACCGCATGCTAGGATAGGCTTGTTGTGTTGATTTGTATTCTTTATTGTTTTCTTAATGATTGGTAGGCATGCAGGATCCTTTGTATGTTTTTGGCTAAGGAATTTCGGGGATGAAATTTCTTAACGGGGGAGAATGTTACGAACCGCATTCTATGCATCAAAGGATCCTAGATTATTAATTCTTTCACATACGAAGTCGTATGGTCATGTAACTTTGGGAGACGACTATTGAGGTCATTTCCTATGTTCATGATTTTTGCCGATTTCTAAATGATCGTTTTGCCCCTAGCTGATCTTGTTTCAGCCATAACCTTTGATTGGAAAAGAGTTTTGACCTGAATCCACTTCCATTAGATCCGGATGAGGGTTTACCTTTCCGTAGAGTGGTCATACGTGAAAAACGGACTTACTATTTGGGAGATATGGTTGAAACAAGGTTTAGGAGGCTAAAAACAGCTTAGCCGGGCTTAATTGGGTAGTTAACAGCTAGAAACATTGGGGGATTTCGGGATTAGGCGTATATAGGGGCTGATTAGGGCTAATTTTTTTTTCTTTAGACACATTTTCGGCTGCCACTTTCATTCTTGGAACCCTAGTAATGGCCTCCACTTGCTAAAATACCCCAAATCACCTTCTAATCGCTAATTAAGCCAAATCTACATCAAATCAAAGCAGATTAGCACAAAAATCATGGTAGAACTGATATATAGCCTTGGGAACAGCGCCAAACAGAGAATCATTTCAGATTTTGTATTTTATTTTGGCTAAGGTGAGTGATTAGCATTGTTTTTACACTAATTACAGTTAATTAGGGTGATTAGTGTTAATTAACGAAATCATGCAGGTTAAAAATCTAGAAAAATATTAATAAATTTTGAAAAATTGTTTTAAGCCTCTGTTAGAAAATTTGGTTAATTTGGTTAAGTTAATCATATCATTAGTTTTGCTTAAACATGCTTAAGGGAAAATATGAGATTTTGGCAATGTTTGATTCGTTTTAACCTATCAATTTATTGTTTTGGTGTTTATGGTTAGTCCTCTATGTTGCTATGACTATTTGGAATGATTTGTGATTGTTTAGAGAATTTAGATTGGTCGAAAACGCCGTCGAATGGCATAAACAGGTTGCTGGACAAAGTGCAGGAAATGTGCAGAGATCGGATCGGATCACCCGAACCCAGAACAAACCCGCTCGTGGATGGTGTCACCGCACCGACCCGCTCACCTGGGGAGCCATACGATCTGAATCGCTTCAGCTTGAGTACTACGAACCGTCTGCGAAAGCAAGTCACAAAACGTTGCTTCATCAGATCCGAACCCAATGGAGTTGGCACCACGACTCGATTCGGAGTGCTTGGAAGGAGGACCGAAGAGGAGCTCTCCACGAACTGAACCGCCAGGAGGTGTGGACCCCGACCCGAGTCGCTCGAGGAAGGACACCTTGAATCGAACCGATCTGGAGAGGGTGCTACGAACTGATGGGAACCCGAGCCTAGATGATGATCACGAACTGAATGAAAACCGATCCAGAGATGATGACCAAAACCCGAGATGCAAAGGTAGTCCAAGTAGGAAGTTTGTACTCAGGATCCAGTTGGGAACCAACCGGTTAACTTCATGAATTGGGCTTTGCTGCAGGATGTTTGTTAAGGGGCTATCGATGTCTATAACTTTGGATCACTATAGAGTGTGGGGTAAGTGGACGGATTCAGGGCCGCAGTGGCCTAGGTAGGACTATTGGCTATCGACCAATGAGGTGGGGTCATTTGTAAGGATTTAGTCGTGACTCCATGGGACAAGCTTGGTGGTAGCAATAGTTATACAAGTCGGACTCTGTCACTACCTCGATGGGTCTAGTGATCAAAGTGGTGGATATCGTATGCTTTACACACTTAGTGAGAGATGTGAGGATGGTTGCTATGATTGATTGTTTTCCATCACTATGTCATGCACACCCCCACCCCCGTATTTTTTACACTTATATTTAGTGGCACCGTAGAGTACTGAGCGGTATGTTGTGCTAACTCCTTGGTTGCAGGTCTAGGTTAAGGTATGGTTTAGTATACCTGTTATTGTTCTGTTTCGCTGCTTATCCCTCATACCAGACTTTTGTCTGACCCAGAGTTTTATGTCTCTTCTTTTTATTCTCGGTGCTCTTAAACGGGCAGACTAGAGACAGGTTAGGTGGTATGCACGAGTAGCTGTACCGGAGACGAGCAGGAGGCTCCCACGTATGACATATAGATATTCTCCCTGTGTCGCTCCTGGTCACAACTTTGGGCATTAGTAGTGCACCTTTCCTTTATTTGATTTAGAGACCGTTTTCAAAAGTTGTAACAATGATGATGTGGAACATAAGCTGTATTTTTACTTTCCGCTGCTGTGATGTTTAGTTTTCAGCTTATACACTGTCTCGTCTATTTATGTCAAAGTATGTTATTATAATATTTTATCCCATGTGCTGTGAGACATTCTACAGGTTCCTTGCTAGTCTAAATTTCTTACTTTTTCTTTCTTTAATGACCGTCCTGTGCTGGTTGGACATCGGCACAACGCACTTTCATTGGAAATGTCGGCTAGTGAGGGGCGGGTCGTCACAAAAATAATATTAAGTATTTAATTAACATAAATAGTGGAATTGTATAATTAAATTCCGAAATATTCTAAATGAGTTGAACTTGCAATATTGTATGTATTAGATAATGTAAGAAATTAAATTGAGTTTATATTCGAGTTATAATAATGAATTTATTATTTAAACGAAGTTTGAATGTATTATTCATAGTATAATTAAAAACGAGCTTGCAATGCTGCGATAGTTCGTAATATTACGTTCTGAACATTAAACAACTATATAGAATTCGTTATAAGTTGGATTTCCTTGAAACATAAAACGCTCGAATCTATTGAACTATAATTTTCTAATGGAAGAGGAAAATCGAGATTTCGTCTTGTAGATTGTTAGTTATGTATAAATCAAATTTTCATAAAGTCGCTCTGGAATTGTTAATAAATTATATTGATTTATTTAGTAAAATAAATGGATTTATATATATATATATATTGAATATCAATATAACTTGGATTTTGAAATATCGAGTTATAGATCCAAGTATGTTTATTTTGGAGCTATATGATATTCTATTTGGATATATAAGATAATATTAATTTATTTCTATTTAATTGAATTATTTTTGAATTAAATAATAATTTATTAGTTTTATTTAAGCCTTAGAAATAGTCATTTTGCAAACAACCTCTGTTTTCAATGGAACAAATTTTGTTAAATCCGTAATGATTAATTATTTCTAGGTTTCAAATTTCATTCCAATCAGAGTTATTTTGTGGGCATGCGAAACTAAAATATGAATTGATCAATAACTTGACTTTAATATAATGCATTGTCTTAAAATGGACTCGGATTTCAATGAAATCAGGTTCTTTGGGTCCATAATGTCAAATTATAGTCGTATGTCCATTTTCATCGAAATTGGATATCATATGTGATCATAGGACTTTTTAAATGAGGAACGTAAGCAACGATTGATTAAAACTAAATACAAAATCGAATAAAAAAATGTATACCTATCCTATAAATACCCCTTTACATCCCAAACCCTAAACTATTTTTCTGTGGTCAAAATTTTTGTAATCGCCTCTAGGAAACGTAAAATGTGAATTCTATATCTTTCAATAATTTTAAAAAAATCAAATACCCAACGAAAATTAATTTCATTTGATCCTTTGAGTTAGTTGAAGGGTGTTCTTCAAGTTGATGTAAGTTTTGTTGGGATCGACACAGTTTTGATTTGCCTGTTTTGAAGATAACGCTTGTATTGAGCTTTAGGGTTCGCGTGTTTGAAGTTTTGAAGCATCATTGCATGAAACAGAGTTTGTAGATGGATTGAAGAGGTGAAATAGAGGTTGGTTGCAAATTTTTGTAGATTTCTATGATATTAAGTGTCGATAATGTACTATTGGTAGCTACAGGAGGTTATCGACAAAATTTTATTCTAGCGTGCGAGCTACATATGTGTGGTATGAGGAAGAAGTGGAGATTAAGAGGGAAATATGGGTGATTTTTGTTTGTTATTTAATGGTGTATAGAAGGAGATAAGATAAGAAGGAAACGTCGTCCATGAGATAAGCTACAGGCTTATACTGTCCATTGCGAGCTGATAGAAAGAGATGAGGAATGTGTTTAGCTGCTAACCAGGTATTAGGGTTTATTAATCAAATATTTATTATATAGTTAATGATATTATATATGTACAAGTTTGTAAAACGCATATCTTTTGCATACATGGTCAGAATCAGATGAAATAGGATACGTTGGGATCGTATGGATGAAGGCTTCGCAATGAAACTTGTTGTGAGCGATTTGGATCTCATTACAATTTATGACAAAATAAAATGCCTGATTTAATCAATCGACGCTTACCCTTATTAACAATAAATGACTAAAGTGAGTAAGCTCACTAATCTCTCTAGTTTTATAATTTTATAAATGTACTTTAAATTTGATATGTGAAAATTGAATGTTGTGCGATGGTTGTTTGGATGAGTTGCTAATAAATTGGTTGAAATTATAGATATAGTTATATATATATAAATCATTGGTTAAATGTTGATTCTATTATTATGATATCTCATATTAAAATGAAACGGATGTTATTTACATTGATTAACATCTATGAATGTAAGGAAACATGCTAACTTGATTCCTCAAAATTATTACTGCTTGTTATCATATTATTATTTTTAACAAAAAGCAATATACTATATACCAAAAGGGAGAAAAAAGACTTTCTCCAATGGCATACAAAAGCAGATTCGTAGATAATAAACGACTACAAAATCTATAAAATAAAAACAGCAAAACCACATGATAAAATACAGGCAGGCGAAGAAACAAAAGCATCAAGCTATAGAAAGAAATGAACCAACAACACCCATAAAGCCATGCAAAGCCTCCAAAGAGCCTCCAGGCTTGGTAAATCTAAGCATCGATGAAAATTCCATCCTACTGGATCTCAAGGCGAAAGCGTACAAAGATCTGTGGGAAGAGAAGACAAAAACCACTTGTTCCTAGCCAGAGGACCTGTCCCGACCTTCCAAACAAGCTGCCAAAGTACCTGAAAAAAACCAGGACATGCAATACTAGCAAACGACATAAGACCAAAAGAGGAGGGAGCAAGTGAAACAAGAGTTAAAAAATAACAAAAAGCTCAGCCAATCCCAGCACGCGGAGCCGGGGAGCTAGTAGTGATATCAAATGCACGGGCCAATCCAATAGAGCCGAAGCCAATACGTCCCTTGAAAGGTCTATCTCGGAAGGCAAGGAACACATCGTTCCTTTTCTTTCGGATGATAGTGGGCGAGTACATATGAGACTCTTCAAAAATGAACTTATTCCGCGAGCACCATAGGTTCCAGCATATAAGACAAGGGATCAGATGAAAATGGATAGAGCGAACAGTTTTTCTTGAGATGTCGGACCACCAGTCTCTTAGTAGATCTGTAAGGGAACAAGCATTACCTCGGAGACCGACCAAGTTCTCGAAGTAGTTCCAGATAGATCTAGCACAGGTGCTGAAGAAAAACAAATGAGCACTGGACTCCAAGTCATTAGCTCGACGGCATCTACAACGGAACACGATCATGATGCCAATCCTCTAAAGGTTTTCGTCAAGTAGTAACTCTTCATAGAGAGTCCTCCGCATAAACAAATAAACCTTCATAGGAATTCTGACATTCCAGATGAAAGAGAAGAAGAGAAGCCGATGAAAAGGGGTCCCCGCTGAACTCCAAGTCTCCCTAATCAAGAAAGGAGCTCCATCCCACCCTGACCCACCACCATGTGAGTCAAAGAAGGACTTCACAGATAACATTCATTTCCACGTCTCACTAGCATAGGACGGGATGTCGGCGAAATTTGCGGCCTAAAGTTTGTGGTACTTGGCATGAAGAAAGCTCGCCTAAAGAGAGTCGTCTGCTCCAAACCGGGACCCAAGGCTTGCAAGCGAAGGCAGAGCAGATGTCTTTCAGATTTAAAAGGCCAAGGCCTCCTTCACTTTTGGGATGACAAACGATATCCTAAGAAATCCAGTTACGATGGAGTCGTTGACCTTTTTACCTTAGAAAAAGGATGAAGCCAAAGACCTATAATAAAGGAAGAAAAAGGAAGTAAGAGTCAAAGCACCAAAGACGTGCGTTTCTATAGAGTTAAGAACTGACTTTATAAGAACCAGTCTCCCTACGTGAGAAAAGAGAGTAACATTCCACTTAATAGTCTTACCCTTGACTTTGTCTGTCAAGGTATCGAAAATAGCGTTGAGTTTTCGACCACGAAATAGGACAATTCCAAGGTAGGGAAGGGGCAGGGATGCAGCCTTGAAACTGGTTTGGTTCACGATCCAAGAAGACATTATCGGTGACAAGTCTTTCATAGGAACGAAACAAATTTTGGTGGAGTTAACGAGTTGGCCCGAGCACCTTTCATAAAGATAAAGGAAGCAAAGCAGACTACGGATGGAGCAACAACCACCATTAGTGAAAATGATGATGTCGTCCGCAAATGATAAAGAAGAGATGAGGGGGCAAGCCACTAGGAATGCCAAACCTCTGAATCTTGCCCGCTATCGTAAGAGAATGTAATTCTCTCACAATAACCTCAGTGGCGATGACAGAGAGTCGGAAAAAGGGGTCTCCCTGACGAAGACCCCTATCGGAATTGAAAAACCTATTGGCTTATCCGCTCATAAGAACGGAGAACCAACAGTTGGAAATAAACCTCTATATTACATGGATCAGGGTTTCCAAAAAGCTGAAAGCCCTAAGAACCTTGATGATGAAGAACCAAGATATGTGGTCGTAAGCTTTAGCCATGTCCATCTCGAGGACCACATTAGAACCCCTGATCTTACGATCAATCTGGGGAACCTGCTCCTAGGCTAAAAGGGCGTTGTCTTTGATCAAATGACCTTTTATGAACCCAACCTGGAGGAAGAAATGACACGATCCAGAAACGATGCTAGATGTGAGGTTAATACCTTGGATATAACCTTATTAGAGAAGTTACATAAGCTGATTAGGCGATAATCCATGCACGGGCAAGGAATTTCGCACATGGGGAAAAGGACCAAGTTGGTGGATGTCCAACCCGTAAGGAGAGCACCACCAGAGAAAGAGAATTAGATGGCAAGGAAAAAATCTGCTTGAATGATTGGACGAATACTCCTATAGAATACTTTGTTGAAACTATCTGGGCCATAAGCATTGTTCGTGTTGACAGCGAATATGAAAGCCCGGATTTCATTGGAAGAGTAGGAGCTGCAAGGTCGACATCATCAGATGGTAGAACCAACCTGGGGATAAAAGCTAGAAGAGAGGGGTCAGAGACGTTCACCGACGGAGCTCCCAGAAAAGCTTGGAAATGAGACAGAATTGTCTCTTTTACCTCCCTAGGAGAGGAAGTCAAGGAGAGATCAGGAGGCTGAAGCTGAGTAATCGAAAGGATGTCATTCTTCTTATGAATAAAATAATGTAAGAATTTTGAGTTTGTACCACCGTCAACGACCCACTTGAGCCTAGCCTTTTGTTGGAGGAAGTCGTTATCAATACGAAGCTCCAAATAGAAGGCCAGCTGGGCTAGCGCCCACGCCTCCTTATTAGCCGAAGATGGAACCTCATCAAAAGAGGCTTCCACCAAGATAAGAATCTCTTCTGCTACCCTAACGCAGTCGAAGATATTCTTGAAAATCTATACGTTCCAAGCCTTGAGACATTTCAGCTTAAGAGAAAACACAACGAAGGGAGAGTCTAGAGCAGGAGAGATCCAAGAATCTTCTGCAACCCAATGAAAAGTGTGATGAGATCTCCATATACTCTGGAATAGGAAAGAAGAAGGGCCATATAAGGATGAGGGGGAGCACCGAAGAATTATCAGAGCATGATCCGAGAAGGTATGGTGAAGATGGAAAATAGAGTAAGTGAACGGGAGGCTGAACCAACCTTCTGATCTGAAAAATATATCGAGACAGGAGAGAACATAGTTAGTGCCTTCTTGGTTGTTACACCAAGTAAAGGCTGGTTTGATGAAAGAAACCTCCGAGAGACCGGAGTTGGTGATGAATTGCTTGGTTAACGGAGAAACCACCTAGTCTCTCAGATTGGCAAGCAACAACATTAAAATCGCCTCCAATAACCAATGCACCGATGCCCAAATCAGATAGAGCAAGAATGTCGGACCACAGATCTAAACGCTCGCTCCTATCACACTTAGCGTAAAAAAAGGAAAAGAGAAAGACAGAGGAGAAAGAGGAAGATACGCAAGCTACATAGAGGAGTTGAATAGTGTCAAAAACAGGACGGGCCACGACGTCAATGGACCAAAGGATCCAAATCTTTCCGAAGATATTGGCTAGGGCACCACCGAAGCCAAGAGAAAGACAAGTTGAGAAAAATGAAGTAGGTAAGGCACTACAAGAAGAAAGAATGTGACTATCCAAATGCGGGACACATACACGTACAACCCCAAAAAACGCACACATGACCCATCAACCTATTACCAACAGATGGAAACATGTTGATAGAGAGCACATGCGAGCGCGTTTCCTGGCTTAAGACATCACACAACAAGGCTTAAAGACCGCAAGTAAAAGCATAAGTCCCAAGAAACGTGGACATAAAAAGAGAAAGGAGAGGAGAGCCGAACCTGATCCAAAAACCTACGAGTGAGCCAAGAACCTGAAACCTTGCTATGTGAAACCGCTACAGCCTCGACTGCTGGTGTCTCCAAATAACCGACAACGATGAGCGGTCGATAAGATAGAAAAACTGTTGCTGAGGCGACAAATGCTAGTGCCATCCCCGTTGCCCTGCCAGGAGACGCTAGTTGTGGATGCGCACGGAGATGAGGCTGTGGAGGCAAAAGCTCCGCATCGCAGACCGTAAAACTGAGGAAACAACATGATGATGCTAACTCGAGGTTGGAATCATCGTAGCCATGGATTAGGATGGAGACACCACCAACAAAGGGTAGGGGGACGGTAAATAAAGCACGTCGAAACTGTTATCCAGCACAATCGGAGCAGGAGCTGTAGCACCAGCAGAAACCATAGAACCAGTAGAGGAAACCCTGGCAAAACCAACAACTTGAATGGGTGAAGCAGGATCCTTGGACACGCTCGTCAAACGTCATAATTTATGACAGTGCTAAGAGCATGCCAAGGGTCGCGCAACCTATTCTCGGTTGAGGAGACGCGAGTCAACATACAAAGAAATAGCCCTACACTTATCTGAACGAGTAATATGGTTCATCACCTCCCGCTCTTAAATGTTCAGAGCAAGTGAGGAAGCATCAAGACCAACTAAAAAGGAAACACCATGGCAAATGTCACCGACAAGAAACCCCATCGCCGAAGCCTTTGTTGGATGGCCACCACGACCGACAAAAGCCAATTTAGGCACAAACGGGGAGGTTAAATCTCCACTGCCCAACCAAGCATCGTTGATAGCATCAGGGCCACGCGAACGTACATAGTAAAGCACTGGCATTGTTAGCTTGCCAGAATACCAAGGAACAAACACCAAAATAGAATCAGCAACCAACAAAAAACAGTGTGATTAAAGGCAACGATGGAATCAAGAGATTCCAATGAAATCACAATAGCTAAACCGCCTTCCTCAACCAAGGAAAAAGGACCACAACATCGCAAAGACAGAGCCTCCGAAATCGCCTAAAGCGAAGGACGAGGGCTGAAAAAGGATCCATAAAACTCGAAGAAACCAACAAAAGCCATCGCGAAAAAACCCTAATCTCTTAATAGGAAACTGACAAGCAAGAGATTATTTAGAAGAAAGGTATAACTCAAATCTCAATATTGATGAAGCTAAGAAAAGAGGAGCAGAAATCACGGTAGGTCAGAGAGTAGAGGCCATTAAAAGATCTGTTAAAGGAAAAAGTGATGAGTATGTTTGTTATCATATGTTGTGATATATGATGTGTTAAATATTTTATGATAGATTTTGTTGTGTTGGATGTTTGAATAGTATTGGCCCTAGAGTAATTGATTTTTAAATACCATAAAAATATATTCGAATGTAAAGGAAATGAATTTGGGTTTTAAAGGAAAAATCTATTGCTCAAAAAAGAAATTGAATTTCGATTGGACTAGAATATAATAACTTCTTTTAATAATATAAGCATGCACTTAAATTTATAAACGATGCTTATAAATGAAGTGAATAATTATCATTGGATAAACTTGGTAATGTTCAAGAATGAATTTAAAGGGAAGATGGAAATCACTCTAAAAAGGAAACGATTAAATTAATTTCGATATTCGAAATGTGAATAGAATAAAAATAAATCCATAAGGATTTATAATTGGTATTCGACCATGTAAAATGTTATAAAAATATTATATTTCAGAAATTATATATTATATAATTCGGAACGTGACAAGATAATTATAATTCGGCTTGAAACCGATATTTTATAATCGAATGTAAAGACAATATCGAATTATAAATTAATTAAATAAAATAGTCTAGAAAGTTGATGTGTAAACAAGATTTGATAATAAAAGGGGAATGTGAACGGTAAGTTATAAATTGCCCTAATAGATGGAATATTAACCTGCAATGGTATTTATGATTTAAATCAAGATTTGATTTGATAAAATGATTTCGGATTTCTATAAAGAAATAATGTTCACGTTTTAAAGTGAAAAATGGTTTTAAAGAAAATGTTTTGCAGATTAGAATAATAATAAGAGATTGTTAATGGTTTGATAGTGATAAATTCAAAGTGAAATTAGAATGAAAATGGAAACTGAGTTGACCTAAAATGGTAAATTTATTCCGAAGTTTGGAACGTTAATCGAATAGAGATTAATCGAAGGAGTGGTATCGAGTAGAGATCATTCGAAAGAGAGTTATACATTGAAATTTGACTATATCGAATTCAGGAAAGTACTATTTACTTTTCGTTTAATCAAGATTTATTTATTTAGTTAATTCATTAGTTATTATTTTATTTGTTCAAATTAATGAATAAAAGTTGTAATTTATGATTTTATATCTCGTAGCACGGATTATAACACTATCATTATAATCAATTATTTCCGTTAAACAAATGGATTCATAATTTGAATCTGAGTGTTGCGTGAGAGATGTTTGTTGGTATAAAAGTTATGAACTTTGTCTGTTTAGAAGTTAAAGATGTCGTTCAGTTAAGGTTTGAGAGGTAATTATACCCTAACCTGATTAACTTCATTATTGACTAAGGAATGGTTAAGGTTCGGTAGTGAGGATTAGTTAGAGATACTGATTGTTAACGGGTGATTAATGGGTTGAGTGGTCATAATGATGTTTATACAACATCCAATTAAACCCATATAAACGAGTTTTGGAAACGTTTTCCAAATATAACCAGAGCTGTTTTCTAAGCATAGAAAATGAAATGTTGTGGTTGATTAGAAAATAAGAAATACGAATACATGGATTTAAGAAATACGATTATATGGAAATAAGAAATACGAATATATGGATATAAGAGATACAAATAAATATAGAAATAAGAAATAAGAACATATGGATATATGAAATATGAATATACAGAAACAAGAAATATAAATATATGGGATATAGAATCTTAAATATATGGAAATGTTTCCTAGTAATTGATAATGTAAATGTTAATAAGGGATATTTTCTAGGAATTGTTTTCCAATAATTGCTAGAGGCTAGACGGGTTTTGATGAATATATGGATAAAAATATTAAAAGGAAATTGGGAAATGAATAAATTAGTCAGAAATTAATTTAAAGGGGCTAAGTGTTGATTGATGCTTGATCAATACAATTTCCATTTGGAAATAGGATCATTGGTTGTATGGATGTTTCCTTTAATAATTAAGTAACTTACTATCAAAGTTTTTTTTCCATTTTATATTTCCGTTGTCAATACGGAGAGACCAAGATCAGGTTTATTATCTGAAAACCACTCTGTATAGGCATAAGCGTTGCGACTCAATTATGTTGAAGAAAATTGAAGACATAGTGAAGTGCAAGGGTTGTTTTGTTAATCCTAGGTAGAAATTGACTAAGTTGGATTGATGGATGGTGCCTTCGGTTTGTCCAGTCCCAGGACAAGTAGTATGGATGAATGTCTGACTAAGTATGCCAAACAGATCATCTCCAATGATCTTTTCAAATGTATTTACTTTGGTGGTGGAGGAATTCGTTTCTCTTAGCTTTATACCAGTGACATTTTAAGGGAAATCAATTAATGATTTTGCAGGTTTGACGATTTCGCATTCAAAGTGAATGAAAATGTGACATGTCAAAAAGGTAAATACGGCCTCAGGCCTCACAACCAGGAAATGACAAAATCGGGCAGGCAACATGGTTAAGTGATTCTCTCCCATTAGGGCGTATTATCTTCTGATCTAGAGAAAAATTTAATTGCTTTTTTATTCTATCACTGTTATATGCTTCAGAACGAATGCTAATCCCAACTATTGGTGATAATATATTCGGTACACTATATGAAATGAGTGGACGATCATGTTTGGTCTGGGTTACAAGAAGTTCTTATTGAACCTTGTGTATTCCTATTTAGAGTTATTCTATCGAAAGGTGGTTCCATACCTTGTCATAGTTGGAAATTCATTACCCAATAAGCGCCCGCGGTTTTGATTGTATACTATGTATATGGAGCGTGAGAAGTAAGTGTTCTGCTAGATAGTTATTGACTTGATTAGACACTATTATAATATCATAATAGTGTTGATATAAAGACTATTTTGGGTTATCATAATAGTGTTGATATACTTGAAGGAGCTTGGAGCAGGAGGCTTCAACATTAGATAGCTATTGTTTATTTCCATTGTGATGTACTCTGATAATTGTATGTATATACAGTTTCAATTTGTAACTCAAAAGTTATGTTATATAATATATTTTATTCGTTCTGCTATGAGATTTGTGTTTACTCTAATGTTGTATTTATGTACTGTTTCTTCTATTCTAATTTTTCTTTCTATTTCTCACCCTCTAACATCTTTCTATTAATAATCCAGTAAATTTTTGGTGCTTGGTTAGTCGATATGAGGTTTTGTGTCGATAATCAGGATCGGGAATTAGTCGGTTTATTATAGGTTCATTATATTCCTGGATGACTTGTACGGACGAATGTCTAACAGAGTATTTCCTAAGAGTACGTACATTGATTTTTACAAATATACCAAGTATGGTGGTAGAAAGGAACTTCTTTTAGCATAACACCTCGAATATATTTTTAGACGTCAATTAGTGATTTGATGGATCTGATAATGTGGCATTCAAAGTAAAAGACGATGTGATGTTCTTAAAAAGGTAGTAAATACCTCAAGCATCCTCATCAACCGGGAAATGGAAAAAATTGGGTAGGTAGCTTGGCTATGTGGGTCACTCCAAATAGGGTGTATTATCAAATGTGTGGTCTGGTTACAAGATGTTCTTATTGAACCCGGTGTATTCCTCTCTACGCATACACTATCGAAAGGTGGTTCCATACCATGTCATAGTCGGAATCCAATCTCAAATATGAGCCTGCGATTTTTAATTATAGACTATGTTTTTTTAATAAAAGGATATATATATATATATATATAACAAAAAGGAGAATCATGCCATTCTCCAAAGGCTCACAAAAACAGATTATGTAGAGATGGCTACATAACCTGTGCATACACAAAACGTAAATGTGACATGATAATAGCTGAATCAAACAAACAACAAAAAGTAATACAGCAACAGCGAAACGGATTTAAAAGGATTTCTGCTAGCTAATGCCAATGAAGATGGAGGCAGCACAACAGAAATGAAACGGTGAAAAGGCTAAAACCCTCTAGACTGAAGGAGGCCACGCCTGGATAAAGGTATGACCACCAAAAGCTTTATCCTTGTGACATAAGAAGCTAGCGAGCGAGTCAAGTATCAAACTCCCTACTAACGCATAAGACCTACCGCAGAACTCCACATATCAGAAAATCAACAACCTGTAAATCCAAACCTTGCAGAACTAGCAAACTATATAAGGCACAAAAAGGGAGGGTGTGGGGGTATGTGAGGAAAGTCTAGCGTGGCAGACCCCGATATCCTTTGGAATAAAAAGATCAACTGATTCCCGCTATCGTGGTTGCTGTAACTGATGAAATATCAAAGGTTATGGCAAGCCTCCACGAATGGGTGCGAAGGAACCCCTAAACGGTCTACCTCGAAGATAAAGGAACGCATCACTCCTTACGTTCCGGATGATAATTGAGGGGACCATAGGCACCTCACCAAAAATAGCCCTATTCCGTGGACACCAAACGTGCTAGCAGATAAGACAAGGGAGAAGACGGAAAAGAATAGAACGAAAAGATTTTCCTGAGATTCTAGTCCACCAGATCCTCAGTCTTTCCTCTAGAAAAGACGCATTACCTGGAAGACCTACTAAGTTCCCAAAGTAATTCCAAACAGAGTTGGAATTAAAACCTAAGAAAAACAGGTGAGTAATGGATTCCGTGCCCCCAGATCCACAGCACCTGCAATGAGAAGCTAACGGAATGCCTATCCTCTGGAGGTTCTCATCTATCGGTATCCCCTCATGGAGGGTTCACCACATAAAAAGAGAAACCTTCGGAGGAATACGGGCATCCCAGATGAAAGAGAAAATGTGAAGGCCAAGAGATGGCGTTTGTGCCGAATTCCAAGTTGCTTGAATCGTAAAGGGGATATCGTCCCATCCCAACCCACCGACATGCAAATCGAAAAAAGCCTTCATGGATTTCATCCGTTTCCATGTCTCACTAGCATAGGACAGGGCCCTTGTATAGCTATTGGACTACAGCCTGCGGTACTTAGCTTGTAGGAACATAGCCCATAAGGAATCATTCGCTTCAAACCTAGCCCATAGTTTACAAGCAAAAGCTGTACAGGTATCCTTTGGATTTCTGAGACCTAATCCCCCCTCACTTCTGAGGCGACAAATGATGTCCCAAGAGACCCAATGACGACAATTAGCATTGTATTTTTCCCCCAGAAAAAATACTAAGCCAATAAGCGGTAAGATCTGAAAAAAGAAGAGGTAGGAGTCATGGCAGCAAAGACATGAGTTCCTATAGAGTCAAGCACAGACTATATGAGAACCAGTCTTCCTATCTGAGAAACAAGCACTGCATTCCACCTTATTATCTTCCCCTGGCTTTATCAGCGAAGGGGTCGAAAATGGCGTTGAGCTTACGACCTTTGTAAAGAATGATTCCAAGGTAAGGTAAAGGAAGGGAAGCCACCTTGAAACCAGTGTAGGTTTCGATCCAAGAGGATCTGACGGTGGACAAGTCTCTCGACGGAACGAAGCAGATTTTAGAAATATTAACGAGCTGGCCTGAACACCTCTCATACTGTTAAATGAGGCCTACCAGACGACGGATTGAGCAATGGTTACCATTCGTGAAAATGGTAATGTCGTCAGCGAAGGATAAAGAAGAAATGCCTGGACAACCCAAAGGAATGCCAAATCAGTGAATCTGATTAGCTATCGTCAGCAAATGCAATCTACGAATGAAAGCCTTAGCAGGAATAACGAAAAGTGAAGGGGAGAGCGGATCTCCCTAACGAAGACCTTTTCCGGCCTTGAAATACCCATTGGTCGCTCCATTGATGAGAACTGAGAACCAACAAATGGAACTGATCCTATAAATAACATCGATAATAGCCTCAGGGAACCCAAAAGCATGAAGGACGTTGATGATGAAAAACTAGGACATACGGTCATAAGCTTTCGCCATGTCCAGCTTAACGACCACATCAGAACCCCTGACTTCCCTGTCAATCTGAGAAACCAGCTCTTGAGCTAAAAGAACGTTATCCATGATCAAGCGTCCTTTTAAAAACTCAGCCTGAGAAGTGGAAATATGACGTTGGACAAAAGGAGCCAGCTTTTTGGCCACGATCTTTGAAATATCCTTATTAGAAAAGTTACACAAACTGATAGGGCGAAAATTCGCACACAAAATGTAATTTTCGCACTTAGGGATATATAAGGACCAAGTTGTTGGAGGTCCAGCCTTGAGGCAGATCACCACTGGAGAAGAAAAATGAATTGCCTGACAGAAGTCCGACTGGATAATCGGCCAGACACTCCAATAGAAAACTCCATTGAAGTCGTCTGTCCCACTAGCACTATCCTTACTTAGAGAAAAGATACATGCGTGTATCTCTTCCGAAGAATGGGGGACAACAATGTCTAATCCCTCCATTGGTAAAACCAACCTCCAAATGATGGATAGAAAAGACGGATCAGAAACTGAGACCGAGGGTGAGCCAATAAAGATTTGAAAGCAGGAGAGAACGGTTTCCTTGACTTCCTCTAGAGAAGAAACCAAAGAGATGTCAGGACGCTGGATCTGGAGAATCGTGAGATGTAACACCCCGAATTTTTAAACAACATTAAAGAGAATAAATTAAATAATAATTAATTTAATGTTTAAAATTAGAGGAAACAGACTGCACCATTCCGTCCTTCTCGAAATTCTGGTCAAGGTAGACGTTTGGTTTGCGTAAAACGGACATCGTATGAAGAAGTTATGAAGGTTTTAAGTTTGTATATACATAGAAATATTTTATATATATGCATGAGTCAGAGGTGAGTCAGAGATGAGTCAGAATCTAATCCAGAGGATTCAAATTCGGAAAATACCTTTGAGTGGCAAAATTCCTACTTTTGGGGGTCGACCCCTTTAGAGGGGCGTCGACCCCCCTGAAGCGGAGTCGACCCAAGGGTTGACCCACCCACAGGGGTGTCGCTACCCCTAGGGCTGAGGTGGCACTCAGTTTCATGGGTTCTGGCATCTATATATATGTGTCGTATTTCTCATATTCTCTTCATTGGGAGTCATGGAGGCCATATGCAACTGGAGTGCAAACTGAACTGTCACTACAACAACATATTCTACAAATCCAATTCAGAAATTCTAGATTCATTCTTCCTAAATTCTCCAAACCTAACGCTGTGAGTTTCTAGATTACTTTTAGGTTTAGATAGATAAAAGTACGCTTTGATAGACAATCAATTGGATATGTTGTAAAGTATGATTCTGTGTTAGTATGAAATTTTATCCTATGTCATGACAGATCTAATTTCCTAGATCTAATATAATTGTGGTGATTCGATTATGATGTTTATATGGGCCTTGAATTGTAGCCATGTTATGATGGAAGTACACCTATTAATTTGGATAATTTTGACATTACTTGGATCTAGACCTTTATGTTAATCACCTTTCACCTGTCATATTGTGATACATTGATATATGTTGTAAACTTGATATGTGAATCTACCTTTCGATCTAAACATGTTGCTATGTCTCCAAAACTATGCTAGATCTAGGTGATTAGGCACCTAATGTTAAATCTAGATCTCATTATGCTTGCTTAAACATCATAGTGATTGCCACAAGTTACTAGTTTGATGTCCACTTTATTATGATGTTAATCACATGTCCATTCAATTTGTTACTATGCCAATTTATGTTTATGTTTATGCTAAGACTTGTTGAAACTACCACCCTCGTCATATTCCCTTTTTATTATTATAGCTAGGCTACTTTATAGCCTAGATGCTGCCAAAATTATGTACGAATACGTTAGAGAGAGAACGGGGGAACAAGGGATTATAATTGTCATGATTTATGTAATGTTTAATATGAAAAGGGACATGTAATTCAATTGGGGAAAACATAGAAATAGTTATGTATAATGACATTGGTAGATTTGGATTAATTGGGAATGTTTAGTAATTTACAATTAGGAATTGTAAATTGTACTTATGACACGAGGTTAGGTTACATTAGTGGTGGAAGTCTGCCCGTACCAGACCGGCATATCCAGCAGCCACTAGTGTTGAACCTAATGTGGGAGGTCTAAGTATGCAAATATGAATCGGGCTAAGACATGAGGTTAGGCCCAACTGTGGAATAAGACTGCCCGGAGCCGACCGACATGCCCAGCATCCACCTGTTGTAGGCCTAATGTGGGAGGTCTAGCCCATTATAACCATAATTGGACATGTTAAAGAAATGGACTACTTAACCTAATTTAATATGACTATGGACATAAGTTAGGGTTAAGAAAAATTGGATGGGTTGTGGTGGGTTAAGTAAATTAGAGGGGACGGGTAATATGTATGTATAGGCCCACATACTTAACCCAATAAGGTTATGTAATTAAAGACACCTAGTGGTATACATAACCAGTAGATAGTGTAACAGGGTTATGTAATTAAAGACACCTAGTGGTATACATAACTGGTAGATGATGCAATAAAGTTATGTAATTAAAGACACCTTTTAGGTTGATCATAACTAGTATAGGGCTATGTAATTAAAGACACCTAAGGGTATACATAGTCAATAGAAAACCTAATGGGGATACAAGACAAGGGTGAGAGCTTGTATCATATTGGGAGGGACCCATTTCAGTCAGTAACCCGAAGTTGGTATCAAGTAAAGACCCCTATACTAGGCGGAGAAAGGGCATGCTTACTGATTGATTGTAAGAGATCCAAACGAGGCGGATGGTGTGGGTGACGCAAACCGACCGGGGACATGTGCGTGCTTGTGCCAGGCAAAGGGGGCTAAGACGACCGTGACACCAATATATACGATTGTGCACACCATAGATTGCCACTTTAGGAGGTGATACCTCCTACTGTGGGGCCAGCACAGGACATCTACAAGGTAGGGAGCTGATTGATTAGGGTAGTGGTTAGGGTATACTTGGACGTATGACCTAAGCCTACCAGCTTATAGTGGAAGGGATCATTTCATTTCAATTATACTAGTAATAATGCGGAGTAATCATTAGTGAAGCACATACACCTTAACTTGCTTACCTTGTCACACCTTCCATTTATGTAGTGATCTCTCTTACTCACTTTATATGCCTATCATGTTGCTTTTAATTATCTACTGGTTAAAAGTAACTAGACTCGGCAGACTTTACGTCTGACCCTGTTGTTTCTCCTTCTTTCTTCCATCCCTCCCCCTCCCCTAGGTTCTCAGGGAGGAAACACTTAGACTTAATCAAGAATCAGATATCATCTTGCTTGGAGGTACTTCTGAAGTATGGCTCAAGTTCTTGTCTGTACTATGGCTTAACTCTTTTTATTAGGGGAATGATGCTTTTTATTTACTTATGTACTCTAATGGTGCAAGACATAATTATTTTTATTGTAAGGGTTTTTGTGACTTATTAAATTGTGGACCATAGTATTATGACTTATGTTTGAAATAAAATTTTAAATTTTCCGTTGCTGCCTTATTTATCTTTGTCTTGTAATTATTCCATGTCTATTTACCTATAGAACTTTACAAAACTTAATGCATTCCCTTAGTGAGTGACATTAATGGACGTGGAGTGTTTCACTTGGTATCAGATCTGAAGGTTACTAGACTAGATAAAGGTTTTTGAATTTTTTTTTCAAAAAGGTTTTAAAGAAAAGCAATTTTCAAAAGGAAAGTCTATTTTGAAAACATTCCCCAAAAGAGCCATATGTAGTATCCTTCAGTCCTTTATCTAAATTTCTTCTTTTTCCCCTTTTTAGCATGTCTGGGGAACAAAACAATCTTAATATCCCGGAGGGTATCACAATACCCAGATGGTTTCGTAGGTATTTGGAGGCCGCGGAGCCTGCCGAATGCCAAGAAAACGTTCCTCCCCCAGCTGCACCAGTCATTCCTCCTCCTCATCCCCCTCGAAGAGATGATAACTTTGCCAAGACCGGCAAAGACTTCCGGGCTATGGGAGGAAGGCCATTCCATTGGGAATGAGACATTCACAGAAGCTCAGAATTGGCTTAAGGAGACCGAGGACTTATTCATAATCTTTGAAGTGGAGGGCCGAAGAAAAATTCAATTAGCTGCTTGGCTTTTAAAGGACGAAGCCTCATTTTGGTGGGAAGTCACCCAAGCTAGACGTCTGGTTGAAACTTGGGAAGAATTTAGACAGAGGTTCGAAATGAAATTTCTTTCCCAAGCAGAGCAAAGCATACAGATGGAGAGGTTCTTAACACTCAAACAAGGATATTTAATGATGAAGGAATATGTGAACAAGTTCAACCAGCTGGCAAGGTTCAGGCTAGAGTTGGTAGAAACACCTCACAAAAGGGCTTTACGGTTTGCTAAGGGACTAAATGAGCCTCAACATGGTTTAGCTATGTCCCATCTTCCAATGGAGGCCACCTTTGAAAAGCTTGTTGATATGGCTCTAATGCATGAGGAGGACAAGGGAGAAAAGAAGGAAACAAAGACTGAGGGGACATCGTAGAATAAGAACGTATGGCCCAAGAAGGGGCAGCAACAGCAACAACAAAAAAGGGGGAAATATGGTAAAGGCAAGGATAAGAGAAAATGTCACAATTGTGGAAAGGAGGGCCAACTGATCAAAGATTGCAAGAGAAGGAAGGCCAGTTGCTTTAACTGCGGAGAGGTTGGACACTTCTCTAAGGAGTGCCCGAGGAAACAGGGATCGCAGGGACAAGGGCAAAGAGCAAGGACTCCTGGAGGGCAGGTGCACACTCTCGCGATCTGTGCTCCTGAAAGAGGTAGAAAAATTTCCGTAGAAAGTTTAGTTTCTCTTTCAAACTAACCAGTTAGAACACTTTTTGATTTTAGTGCTTTACACTCATTTTTATCTAGTTCTGTGGTTGAATCTCTGCATTTAATTACTAGTATAGCAGTAGATCACATGGTTGTTTCAGACCCCATTGGTGGTTCAGCTCATTTATCGATGATTTGTCGGGGCTTGGAAATATCTGTTTTGGGCGTCGAATTTGAATGTGGTGCGTATGTGCTCGGGTTTATGGGCTATTGGTTGATTTTAGGAATGGATTGGCTTACCACATATGGGGTCGTTCTGGATTGTGAGAGGAGGGCTGTTAGACTCCTGACTTGTCATGGAAAGACCCTCGAAGTTTCTTGTGACCCCCAAGGGTCTGTTATTCTTAGCTTCCTAGAGTCTCTAGATACATCCATAGATGATTTGCAATTTGTTCCAGTGGTTTGACATTATCCCGATGTTTTTGATAAGGTAGGGGTTTACCTCCAAGGCGTGAGATTGACTTTCGCATATATCTGGTGGACAATGCAAAGCTAGTTGCATTACCAGTGCTCCATATGGCTCCAAGAGAAAGGAGGGAGCTAAGTAAGCAAGTAGGGGAGCTATTTGAAAAGGGTTTCTCAGACGAAGCATATCTAAATGGGATGCTCCGGTAGTATTTGCAACTAAAGTGGATGGTTCGCTTCGTTTGTGTGTTGACTACAGAGAGTTAAATAAGCTCACTAAGAAGAATAGGCACCGCTCCCGAGGATTGATGATTTATTTGATCAACTTGTTGGTTCCTCAGTATTTTCTCAGTTGGACTTGGCTACGGGGTTCCATCAGCTAAGGGTGGCCGAGGACAGCATAGATAAGACTACTTTCAGAACTCCAAACGGTTTCTTTGAATGGCTAGTTATGTCTTTTGGGTTAACAAATGCACCTACCTATTTTGTTGATTTGATGAGTAGGGTGTTTCGGGAGTTCCTAAACAAATTCGTCATAGTCCTCATCGATGATATTTTGATCTTCTCCAAGAGTGAAGAAGAGCATGCCCACCATCTGGGAGAAGTTCCGAAAACTCTTCGTGACCATCAGCTAAAAGCAAAGTTCTCCAAACGCCATTTTTGGAGAAAGGAGGTGAGATTCTTGGGGCATGTAGTCTCTAAAGAAGGGATAGCCGTAAATCCCATGAAGGTGGTTGCAGTACAAGATTGGAAGATTCCTAAAAATGCAACTGAGGTGAGAAGCTTTCTTGGGTTGGCAGGTTACTACAGGAAGTTTATTAAGGACTTCGCGAAGATATCATTCCCTCTCACCAGGCTGACAAAGAAGAATTTGACGTTTTCATGGGACATACACTGTGACGTTGCTTTCCAACGATTAAAAAGGGCTCTCACAACAGCCCCGGTCTTGACCTTGCCTAATGGGAGTAAAGTATTTATTGTTTACACTGATGCGTGCGGTATAGGGCTTGGTGCGGTTCTGATGCAAGAAGGGAAAGTAATATGTTATGGGGGTAGACAGTTGAGAGTTCATGAGAAGAACTACCCCACCCATGATCTAGAGCTAGTTGCCATAGTATTCACGTTAAAGACGTGGTGTCATTATTTACTTGGAGAAAAGTTCGAGTTATAAACCGATCATAAATCTCTCAAGTACTTATTCTCACATAAGGATCTCAATTTGAGGCAACAACGGTGGATGGAGTTCTTAGCTTCATATGATTTTGAGATTTCTTATACCCCTGGCAAGGGAAATGTGGTGGCAGACGCACTAAGTAGGCAGAGAGTAGCCTTGAGCCCTCTATTTGTGGAAAGAAAGAATTTGGAGTTCAGATCGGCTTTTGATTTTGGACCCTCCATCGAGGTTTTTCCTGATTTATTTGCATCATTGGAGATACGACCGACTCTTATGGATCAGATAGGAGCTTCGCAATAAGGTGACCCACAGATTCTAGACATCATGGATAAGCTCAGAAGAGAGGAGACTTCTAGTCACCTCAGAGGTATGCATAGATAAAAAGGGGTGGTTGCGGCGAGATGAAAGACATTGTGTTCCTCAAACTGGAAGCTTGATAAAGGCAGTCCTAGAAGAAGCCCACCATTCTAAGATGACCATTCATCCGGGCAGTGACAAGATGTACAGAGACATGGAGTGGGTTTTCTTTTTGGCCGGAATGAAGAAGGACGTGGCCGAATTTGTTTCTCAATGTTTGGTTTGCCAGCAAGTCAAAGCTGAGCAAAAGAAGCCCTATGGATTACTTCATTTGTTGAGGTTCCACAGTGGAAATGGTAGAGCGTCTCTATGGATTTCATAGATGGTTTGCCTAGACCAAAGAAAGGCAATACCAGTATTTGGGTGATCGTAGACAGACTCAATAAGAGTGCTCACTTTATTCCAGTTAAAAGTAAAAGGACGGCACCATGGTTGGCAACAATTTATGTTCGTGAGATAGTTCGTCTCCACGGAGTTCCTTCCAGCATCGTGAGCGATCGTGACCCCATCTCTACCAGTGAATTTTGGAGGAGCTTGCAAGAAGCATTGGGTATGCAGTTGTGTTTGTGCACCGCTTACCATCCTCGGATTGATAGGCAGACGGAGAGGGTGAACAGAATTCTAGAAGATCTTTTAAGGCTGCGTATCCTTGACTTCGGAGGGACTTGAGAAGAGCATCTTCCTTTAGTATAATTTTCCTATAATAACAGCTGTAAGGCTAGTATCAGTATGGAACCCTTCGAATCATTGTACGGACGACCATGTAGATCGCCAACTTGTTGGTGGGAATCTACAGAAAGATTATTGCTTGGACCAGATATGGTTAGGGAAACGTCTTTTTAGACTGACCTTATTCGATGGCGGATGAAGACAGCTCAAGATAGGAAGAAGTCCTATATAGACAAGAGAAGGACTGACATCGAATTCGAATTAGGAGACTTAGTTTTTATCAAAGTATCACCTTTGAAGAATGTGGTTTGCTTCGAATCCGTAGGGAAGTTGGCACCTTGGTTTGTGGGGCCATTTCCCATAACCGAAAGGATGGGCCAAAGGGACTACAGAGTAAAGCTACCAGAAAATTTATCTACTGTTCATGACATTTTCCATGTCTCTCATCTATGGAAGTGCCTGCACGACACTGCGGAAGTTGTTGAGCTGAGCATGTTAGAAGAAGTCGAAGTGTAACAGGAGGCGACAATCAGACGAGTCCCCAACCGTATTCATGGGTCAGAGGTTAATAGGTTGTGCAATAAGGAAATCAAGTTGCTAAAGGTTCAATGGTGAGATAACCCAGAAGATGAGACTTGGAAGACTGAAGATAAGATTCGTGCTTCGTACCCTTTTCTTTTCAATGGTATGTTCTTAACTCCTTTTCCTAAATTTTATCAGTACTTGTTTCTGTCAATAGAGTATATCTTATCCATGGTATTTTCAACCTTTAGATAGGAATCCAATGGACGTAAACATGTATTTAAAACATGTTATGTTTGATGGATGCAAGTGTTTGGTAGTGGTTTCCTGTAGACACATATACACACACAGTAGATCGCATATGGATGTATGTGCATTTTCTTTTCTCTTTTTATGATCAAAATGGATGAACTGGCATATGGATGTCGCATTTGGACGAATGGGTGTGCACACATATAGAATTTATATGATACAATGGGTTTATTTGCATACATATTGGAATCATGGCACTAACATACATTGCATTAAGGAGGTCAACTGAATCAGTAGACCGCCTGATCTTTGCATTAGTGTTGGGACATATACACACACCTTTGAATCTATTCATATAAGCATTATAAATCTTTATGGACAATGGATGCCAGTGATTGGTAGATGAGTAGATGGATGATGGATGGTATGATATGCACTCTTCTTAAATTAGAAATTTCGGGGACGAAATCCTTTAAGTAAAGGAGAATGTAACACACCGAATTTTTAAATGACATTAAAGAGAATAAATTAAATAATAATTAATTTAATTTTTAGAATTAGAGGAAACGGACTACACCATTGCGTCTGTCTTGAAATTCTGGTCAAGATAGATGTTTGGTTTGCGTAAAACGGACACCGTATGAAGAAGTTATGAAGGTTTTAAGTTTGTATATGCACAAAAATATTTTATATATACGCATGAGTCAGAGGTGAGACAGACATGAGTCAAAATCCTATCCAGAGGATTCAAATTCGAAAAATTCCTCTGAGCCGCAAAATTCCGGCTCTAGGGGGTCGACCCCTAGAGGGGTGTCGACCCCTGTAACACCCTACGTCCATTAATGTCACTCACAAAGGGAACGCATTAACTTCCATGGAGCATTTTAAGTGAATATAGAACAGAAAATCACAACAAGACAGATATAAAGCAGTACTTGAAAATTTCAAACTTTATTTATTGTAGCAGAAGGTAAATATGTTTGGTTACATCATCAAAACCAAAGACTAGAGTCAACTACAAAATATCCATCTTGACAAAATCAGAGTATATAAAAATAAAAAGCATAATCCCAACTTCAATAGCCATGATAAAAGTTAAGCTAAACTTCACTTCAGCAATCCAAGTACTTCAGAAAAGATCCAAGTCAAGTTCCACTAGTGCTAGTCCCAACCTGAGAACCTGAGGGGGGGAGGAAGGAAGAAAAGAGGCGAAAACAAAGGGGGTCAGACATAAAGTCTGGCGAGTATGATAACTTTAACAACATAACTTTCAAAGTAACTAGGATAAGCTATAACTGGAAGATAAGGTAAGACTGTGAAACAAATGACAGAGTCAAACAGGAGGAATAAGATAATGTTAAGTCGCGCTTCCACATAGTTAAGGGTAATTACTAAGTTATACCAAACTAATACTAACTGCACTAATACTAGTCACTCTAAAAGTTGATCCCGCCTACTGAACATAACAGATGTGATAATGGTAGTTTCGTGTACCCCTAATTGATGTCATAGGCGCTGCCTGCCCCTATCTCCACTAGTTGCACCTACTACCCACCCTATTTTAATTACAATATTTATAATATGGTAGTTGTACTCCTAGCTGCTGTCATAGGTGCCGCCTGCTCCTATCTCCACTAGTCGTACCCACTACCTTCCCCATTCGATCGGCTCCCTAACTCGTAGATACCCGTGCTGGTCCCACAGTGGGGTGTATCTGTAACACCCCGCCTCCGCTAGGGTCACTCGCAAAGGAATGCACTAGCTTTAGAGGGGCATTATTGGTAAACATGCACAGAAATATCACAAGACAGAACATGTAAAATAGCGGAAGTAAAATCAAACTTTCATAACATGAATAAATAAGGTCTAAAGCCTTTTACATCAGAGTACATCAAAACCTGTCTTGCAATAGTAAAGAAGCATAAAGACATTTTCATAAATTATTCCCCAAGTAAAAACAGTAAAGTAGCCATTAGCCAAGAAAAGTCCAAGCCATCCATGATGACCTTCAAGCAGAAGAAGTCCGAACTAAACAACAGTATTTCCTCCTTGTAACCTGGGGGGGAAACGGAAGAAAAGAGGCGAAACAAAACGGGTCAGTCAAAAAGACTGAGTAAGCCCTATCTACTATTAGCATAAAAACTAGTAAAGTTAACTGACATGAGAAACTGAGATGAACATAAGCATGATAACAAGATAGATAAGCTAAATCAAAATAACGGGATGAACTACTGAACTCAGATAAACTAAGGTGTCATGATAAATTACGATGTCAAGATAAAACAAGGTATCACATCGTCAGGTTTCTATCAAGTATAATATCCCCAAGATATCTGTCACGTATAACGCCCCGTGATATCTATCCTGTATTTTAGCTCTGCACCTACCGTACTAGTATCCCCACCGTGTCATGTGTTAACCAAGAATGACCCTCACTCAAAAGTCGTGTAATGGTCCATGTCAACCTAATATATCGCATATATAGGTTACTCAACTTGTATGTTTTATTCCATGTAAATGTTCAGTCCCTTGCCGTAGACCATACGGGCTTTCCCATGAGATTCTATATTACTTTAACATAGTTCCATGATCCTTATGATCGGTTTGGACTGTTACCCTAAACCTAGCTAGGGTCTTCCAACATGAATTATTGTTTGTACAGCTAGGACTTATGCTACCTAGGGCTGCTAGGGATTATGCTTACCTATTGCACATTTTCGTATCTCGGTTTGGGTTCAACCACCTAGGGCCACTAGGGATTACGCTAACCGCCAACCGCGCCCTTTTTCCCACGCATTCATCGTGAATCGCTTTTCCATGACTGTATGCACATGTATCACATCGTGCCATCCGAGTCCTGTCACGGGGCAAATCAAGAAATACAGGACTTGGTCGGGAGCTTTCGATTTATCTGCCGATGCAGATGCTAAGGTCTGTTTTTCTTATACGTGGCTATGGTCCCACGAGACCACTCCCTCAACTAGTGAAAGACAAGACAGGATAAATCCTGTATGAGAACACAACACTGGCCAACCCACATCCAAGCCTTACCGCAACCATAATTAGATAGCAATTATGGTCTTTTGGGTGTTCTCTGCCTTTCCGTACGTACACGCTTGACCAAAGATGGTAGGTACCCTGACGAAATGCTATCTAGGGTACGACCGTGTATCGTCGACTATCCCCTATCCATCCCCGTCTTTAGGTCGCTCGTATAGCAACCAAGGCATACTCTTGGTTCTTCTAACGCAGACCTTAACCTCTCATGAGCCTAGTATAATCACCTGGCAGCTCATAGAGGGATACCAAGAATATCCTCACGTTCCCCGAAGCCGCTGCTTCGTTACCCAGTTCGCTGGAGCCTTTATCTAAATCAGATACTTGCTCCTACTCGTATACTTAAACGATGACCTACCGTATCAGGTTACTCATCTATCTATGAACTGGTCTAAATTTCCCTGACTAAGAATCATTACTTAGTTATTCTTCAACTAAGGTTTACCACTTAGCATTGTTCCCGTTATCCTTGTTAACTACGGTTATCCACCTAATCCTCAGAACTAGGGTTTACATAATGGATTAAGTGTCACTTAAGTTCATGACTTAACCCGTCTACAAATCCTGTCAAAATTGGCTAAGTATCCAAGTTCAAGGCTTAACCCTACAAACCATGCTCAAGTTGGTTAAGTATATTAAGCAATTCACGACTTAACCTTGTCCAATTATCATTCTAGATTGGTTAAGTATATATTAACTTGACCCTATCAATTAACTTAGTCAAATCGGTCAAGTGTATTCAAGCGATTCGTGACTTAGCCTTATCATGTTTTCACGTTATATTGGTTAAGTATTGGTTAACTTAACCACAATAAATTAACGAGTTAGATTGGATAAGTATAGGTCACTTAACCACATCAATTCATCATGTTTAGATTAGTTAAGTGTTTAACTTAACCCCATTAAACTACCAAGTGGGATTAATTAAGTCTAGGCTAACTTAACCCCATCCGATTTCCATGTTTAGACTAGTTGAGTCTAATCTTAACCCCATTCGTTAACCGTATTTTTCGGTTAAGCGTCATTAAGAAAAATTACTTAACCTTACCAAGTTATCGCGTTGGATTGATTAATTGTTGGTTAACTTAACCCCATCCACTAGTCATATAAAAATGGTTAAGTGTCATTAGGCAAATCAAGTTACTTAACCTACCCAACCTTGTCATGTTTTGTTAAGTATCATTAGCCTAATCAAATTACTTAACCCATTTGTCCATGTCATATTTGGTTAAGAGTTATTAATCAAATTAACTTAACCCTATCATGTGGCATTAATTACTTAATGCACCTTCACCTCTCACATTAGACTTTGTTGTGGTTACTAGTTAAGCCGGTCGGTTCCGGGTAGCTTTACACCACAACTTGGTCTAACCTCGGGTTCAAGCACAACATGACCAACTTCTCACATTGGGTCCTATTGTTTGCAACTACTAGTTAGGCCGGTCGGTTCCGGGTAGTTTTACGTTGCAAACTCAACCCAACCTCGAGTTGGCCACACTTATATTATCTAAGTGTCATGTCCATCATGTTTCCCAAAACATGTTACAAGTTTTCAAGCATTTGGGTAGACCTAACTTAATAGGTAAATTCCCAAAGGGTAGACCTAACTTAATAGGTAAATTCCCAAGCTTATGTTTTTATGCATACTTACATGTCAACTTCCATGTTATATTTCAAGTCATGTTTTCAAGTTGTATTTTCATGTCATTAGAAATTACCCATAACATAACCCAACGCTTTTAAACTCGCATATACGTTTGCGACAACGTAATGGATTAAAAGAAGAGACTTGGCAAAGGCATGACAAAAATGGATATTAAGCCACAAGTTAATCATGGTGGCAAATGAGGCACAAATGTGTTCATTAACATGCATGTTACATTCTTAAGCCTCAAAACATGCATAAACCCAAACTTGGCACATAAGCGAATTGTGGTGACAAAAGATATGGAATGATGACTAGTAACTCGCATATATCATCATATAAGGGTTATGACTTCATATACAAGTTGACATAAAGGTTATGAGGGTTCTTATGTTGCCTAATGCAACATTTCAACATAAAGGTTGTAGCTTTTAGCTCACAAGATCAAGATAATGACTTCATAAACTTGCATGACATGATAGCATGTATCATACTCAATGATCAAACCCAAACTTGCAACATGAACATTTAACTTCATAGTTAATATCTAAGAGTAGGGAAAGGGCTTACATTGCTATGAAGGCACAAAAGATATGACAAAGCCCTTATGCAATCAAATAGACCCAAAATGCAAGCTCTAACATAAAAACCCTTGAGCCAAAATGATCAAAACCCTTGCTTTATGATGCAAAGATAGAGACTTGACTTGAATGCAAGCTAATGACACTCATACAAGCTTGAAAACACTTGTATGCATGGAAAATCTCTCATAGAAACCATTTAGAAATTTTATGAAGAGAGTGGAGGCCATGAGAGGTAAAATTTTGCCATAGTTTAGTTGCATGAATGAATAATGAGGATTTAGGATAGGTTAGGGTCTTATTTATAGATTAGGCAAGTGTTTTAGGCCATAGGATTAAACTTAGATTCAATCCAAGCCATCAAAGCATGTCTTGGGGAAGAAGTCAAGTGTAGGAACCATCTAGGGCCTTTAGATTAAAGATGAACCATGAGAACCATCCAAATTTAAAATCTGCATTTGAGCGAATCGGCCCACGGGTTGACAGCCAAACACCCTGGATTAACCCCTAGTCGACCCAGCGGGCTTGGGTCGACCTCAAAAATCGGCCGGTTCGGTTATTCCCCTCTCCCAATTCGCTGTTTTTAACATTTTTGAATATTTATTTATTTAATTTTCAATTATATATATATATCAATATATATATATATTTCTCTGCGCAACCCATTTCACTTAATTAAGTATACTTTAATTTGGGAATTTTTCGTGAAACTTCGCGAGGCCATATCTTGGTCATACGGACTCCGATTTTCGAAAACTCGGACTCTATTTCGCGTATTTTTCCGAGACGAACGCAATGGCATAGCCCGTTTCCCTAGATTCAGATTTTACAGTTTAATTCTGCCTCCATTTATGTTATAACAGGTTATTGAAAATACGGGTTGTTACATTCTCCCCACCTTTTAGGATTTCGTCCCCGAAATCTCCAAGTTAGGAAGAACATATCCTACCATCCACCATCCATCTACTCAAAACATCATCCACAAGCAACCATTGTCCTTAGATGATTTCTAATGCTGTATGAATATATGCAAAACGTGTGTGTACATGTTCCTTAGCTAATGCTAATGATCAGGCCTGAATAATCTTTCTAATGCAAAATATGTATAGTGCCATGAATCCAACATGTATGCAAATAGTCCTAGTCATATAGATACTATATGCGTGCACAATCATTCATTAATATGCAACAACCGCATGATAATACATTCGATTTCATCCATAAACAAGTATAAATACTCGTGCATATGCAATATGAAATGTGACCGAGTCGAGCTAGTATCTAATGTGTATTCGCGCATCCACGAGCAACCACTTGCAACCATATCAATCATAACATGTTTCAAATACATGTTTACATCCATAGGGTTCTACCTAGAATTCCCTGAAACAGGGTCGAGAAGATAAACAGGACAAACTCCTTACAGGGTTTGTAACGGAGAATAGGACCGAGAGGATGTCCACAAAAGATAGCCTACAAGTAAGCTCTACAGAAAACAGGGATCAAGGATATACTCCCAAAAAGAGATATCATGCGCGTATCTAGTCTTTGACCATCAAAGTCATCTTTTAACTTCGCGATTTTGTAGCTTCTTATTCCTATTTCCATAACATGAGCTGGAACTCATTTCTTCGTCGCCTCTCGTTCCACTTGCACTTATCCTTTTCCTAGAATACTTGACGCAAACATGACTGCGTACTCATGATCTCATGCAAGCTTTCCAAAATTCACTAGTGAATCTTGGATCTCGTTTATATACTATAAGGCATTCCATGTAGAAGAACTTTCTCTTGAAAGTAAACAGATGTCAATCAGGTTATCATGCGCACTTACTAGGGTGATCTCTATAACCCATGCATAAATGAAGTAAACCATCCGTCTTATTGGCGAACACCACTCGATCGGGCTTCAAATTTCCAATAAAGGCATCAAGGGATTCTAAGTAACTAGTCATGACAGAACCTCAAAAAGGTTACCCGATACTTCGAGGGCATTATCAAGGCTAGTCAAAAGGTCTAACTACCCTCCTATCAAAACCGAGAGTGGCACCCCCTACTGGATAACCACTTCATCCCTAGAATTCATCCATAGCTTATAAACATAAGCATTATTTCCAAACTCAACACTTGGCATAGACATTCCCAAATCCAAACAAGTCAATTATAAATGGACTGATTCTCCAATAGGACTTTGAGACAAAAATGGGATTCTCTATTACGCTAGTACTTAAGGTGCAGAGACTCAACTATCGAAGCAGACTTAAATGATACGAACAACGAAGTCCTAACGGGATGATAGAGAAGAAAAGCTAAACCTTTAACTAGATCGTTACC
Organism: Allium sativum; assembly: GCA_030737875.1. Taxonomy (NCBI): domain Eukaryota; kingdom Viridiplantae; phylum Streptophyta; class Magnoliopsida; order Asparagales; family Amaryllidaceae; genus Allium; species Allium sativum. Next base: position 560,108,868 of record CM060921.1, read on the forward strand.
CTCCTTCCGAGGTACTCTAGAAATGAGAGCATACTACTGCCCTCTCGATGATCTTGTCCTTGTCCCATAATACTTAATTATCCGCCCCGTTTTACCATGCCAAAGGTACCCTCTCGTCATGGGTTTCATTGTTCATCTTTCTCCCTCCTTTGAGGACTAAGCCATACAACAAGTTGCTCATCCTTAAGCTCGTATCCTTTATCCTTCTTTCTCACGATCCTTTCTTATAACGCGGCCACTGGTCTCCCGAGAACCACCTCCATCGTATGGAAAGCACTTTCGTAGGTAGAAAAGACTAGTCGCAGTTAAAACTACTGTGACTACAGATGGAGGAAAGAAAGGAAAAGAGACTCAATTAAGGAAACAAGGATAGTGCTAATGGCCTTTGGGGAATAGCCTTTTTCTTTTAAAAGAAAATTTTCTTGAAAAATGCTTCTTTGTAAACGGTTTTTTTTTTCAAATAGTTTTCAGAAGGTCTTTAAAAACTTTTGCCCAGTCTGGTAACCTTCTGCTCTGATACCACGTGTAACACCCCGCCTCCGCTAGGGTCACTCGCAAAGGAATGCACTAGCTTTAGAGGGGCATTATTGGTAAACATGCACAGAAATATCACAAGACAGAACATGTAAAATAGCGGAAGTAAAATCAAACTTTCATAACATGAATAAATAAGGTCTAAAGCCTTTTACATCAGAGTACATCAAAACCTGTCTTGCAATAGTAAAGAAGCATAAAGACATTTTCATAAATTATTCCCCAAGTAAAAACAGTAAAGTAGCCATTAGCCAAGAAAAGTCCAAGCCATCCATGATGACCTTCAAGCAGAAGAAGTCCGAACTAAACAACAGTATTTCCTCCTTGTAACCTGGGGGGAAACGGAAGAAAAGAGGCGAAACAAAACGGGTCAGTCAAAAAGACTGAGTAAGCCCTATCTACTATTAGCATAAAAACTAGTAAAGTTAACTGACATGAGAAACTGAGATGAACATAAGCATGATAACAAGATAGATAAGCTAAATCAAAATAACAGGATGAACTACTGAACTCAGATAAACTAAGGTGTCATGATAAATTACGATGTCAAGATAAAACAAGGTATCACATCGTCAGGTTTCTATCAAGTATAATATCCCCAAGATATCTGTCACGTATAACGCCCCGTGATATCTATCCTGTATTTTAGCTCTGCACCTACCGTACTAGTATCCCCACCGTGTCATGTGTTAACCAAGAATGACCCTCACTCAAAAGTCGTGTAATGGTCCATGTCAACCTAATATATCGCATATATAGGTTACTCAACTTGTATGTTTTATTCCATGTAAATGTTCAGTCCCTTGCCGTAGACCATACGGGCTTTCCCATGAGATTCTATATTACTTTAACATAGTTCCATGATCCTTAAGATCGGTTTGGACTGTTACCCTAAACCTAGCTAGGGTCTTCCAACATGAATTATTGTTTGTACAACTAGGACTTATGCTACCTAGGGCTGCTAGGGATTATGCTTACCTATTGCACGTTTTCGTATCTCGGTTTGGGTTCAACCACCTAGGGCCACTAGGGATTACGCTAACCGCCAACCGCGCCCTTTTTCCCACGCATTCATCGTGAATCGCTTTTCCATGACTGTATGCACATGTATCACATCGTGCCATCCGAGTCCTGTCACGGGGCAAATCAAGAAATACAGGACTCGGTCGGGAGCTTTCGATTTATCTGCCGATGCAGATGCTAAGGTCTGTTTTTCTTATACGTGGCTATGGTCCCACGAGACCACTCCCTCAACTAGTGAAAGACAAGACAGGATAAATCCTGTATGAGAACACAACACTGGCCAACCCACATCCAAGCCTTACCGCAACCATAATTAGATAGCAATTATGGTCTTTTGGGTGTTCTCTGCCTTTCCGTACGTACACGCTTGACCAAAGATGGTAGGTAGCCTGACGAAATGCTATCTAGGGTACGACCGTGTATCGTCGACTATCCCCTATCCATCCCCGTCTTTAGGTCGCTCGTATAGCAACCAAGGCATACTCTTGGTTCTTCTAACGCGGACCTTAACCTCTCATGAGCCTAGTATAATCACCTGGCAGCTCATAGAGGGATACCAAGAATATCCTCACGTTCCCCGAAGCCGCTGCTTCGTTACCCAGTTCGCTGGAGCCTTTATCTAAATCAGATACTTGCTCCTACTCGTATACTTAAACGATGACCTACCGTATCAGGTTACTCATCTATCTATGAACTGGTCTAAATTTCCTTGACTAAGAATCATTACTTAGTTATTCTTCAACTAAGGTTTACCACTTAGCATTGTTCCCGTTATCCTTGTTAACTACGGTTATCCACCTAATCCTCAGAACTAGGGTTTACATAATGGATTAAGTGTCACTTAAGTTCATGACTTAACCCGTCTACAAATCCTGTCAAAATTGGCTAAGTATCCAAGTTCAAGGCTTAACCCTACAAACCATGCTCAAGTTGGTTAAGTATATTAAGCAATTCACGACTTAACCTCGTCCAATTATCATTCTAGATTGGTTAAGTATATATTAACTTGACCCTATCAATTTACTTAGTCAAATCGGTCAAGTGTATTCAAGCGATTTGTGACTTAGCCTTATCATGTTTTCACGTTATATTGGTTAAGTATTGGTTAACTTAACCACAATAAATTAACGAGTTAGATTGGATAAGTATAGGTCACTTAACCACAACAATTCATTATGTTTAGAGTTAAGTGTTTAACTTAACCCCATTAAACTACCAAGTGGGATTAATTAAGTCTAGGCTAACTTAACCCCATCCGATTTCCATGTTTAGACTAGTTGAGTCTAATCTTAACCCCATTCGTTAACCGTATTTTTCGGTTAAGCGTCATTAAGAAAACTTACTTAACCTTACCAAGTTATCGCGTTGGATTGATTAAGTGTTGGTTAACTTAACCCCATCCACTAGTCATATAAAAATGGTTAAGTGACATTAGGCAAATCAAGTTACTTAACCTACCCAACCTTGTCATGTTTTGTTAAGTATCATTAGCCTAATCAAATTACTTAACCCATTTGTCCATGTCATATTTGGTTAAGAGTCATTAATCAAATTAACTTAACCCTATCATGTGGCATTAATTACTTAATGCACCTTCACCTCTCACATTAGACTTTGTTGTGGTTACTAGTTAAGCCGGTCGGTTCCGGGTAGCTTTACACCACAACTTGGTCTAACCTCGGGTTCAAGCACAACATGACCAACTTCTCACATTGGGTCCTATTGTTTGCAACTACTAGTTAGGCCGGTCGGTTCCGGGTAGTTTTACGTTGCAAACTCAACCCAACCTCGAGTTGGCCACACTTATATTATCTAAGTGTCATGTCCATCATGTTTCCCAAAACATGTTACAAGTTTTCAAGCATTTGGGTAGACCTAACTTAATAGGTAAATTCCCAAAGGGTAGACCTAGCTTAATAGGTAAATTCCCAAGCTTATGTTTTTATGCATACTTACATGTCAACTTCCATGTTATATTTCAAGTCATGTTTTCAAGTTGTATTTTCATGTCATTAGAAATTACCCATAACATAACCCAACGCTTTTAAACTCGCATATACGTTCGCGACAATGTAATGGATTAAAAGAAGAGACTTGACAAAGGCATGACAAAAATGGATATTAAGCCACAAGTTAATCATGGTGGCAAATGAGGCACAAATGTGTTCATTAACTTGCATGTTACATTCTTAAGCCTCAAAACATGCATAAACCCAAACTTGGCACATAAGCGAATCGTGGTGACAAAAGATATGGAATGATGACTAGTAACTCGCATATATCATCATATAAGGGTTATGACTTCATATGCAAGTTGACATAAAGGTTATGAGGGTTCTCATGTTGCCTAATGCAACATTTCAACATAAAGGTTGTAGCTTTTAGCTCACAAGATCAAGATAATGACTTCATAAACTTGCATGACATGATAGCATGTATCATACTCAATGATCAAACCCAAACTTGCAACATGAACATTTAACTTCATAGTTAATATCTAAGAGTAGGGAAAGGGCTTACATTGCTATGAAGGCACAAAAGATATGACAAAGCCCTTATGCAATCAAATAGACCCAAAATGCAAGCTCTAACATAAAAACCCTTGAGCCAAAATGATCAAAACCCTTGCTTTATGATGCAAAGATAGAAACTTGACTTGAATGCAAGCTAATGACACTCATACAAGCTTGAAAACACTTGTATGCATGGAAAATCTCTCACAGAAACCATTTAGAAATTTTATGAAGAGAGTGGAGGCCATGAGAGGTAAAATTTTGCCATAGTTTAGTTGCATGAATGAATAATGAGGATTTAGGATAGGTTAGGGTCTTATTTATAGATTAGGCAAGTGTTTTAGGCCATAGGATTAAACCTAGATTCAATCCAAGCCATCAAAGCATGTCTTGGGGAAGTAGTCAAGTGTAGGAACCATCTAGGGCCTTTAGATTAAAGATGAACCATGAGAACCATCCAAATGCAAAATCTGCATTTGAGTGAATCGGCCCACGGGTTGATAGCCAAACACCCTGGATTAACCCCTAGTCGACCCAGCAGGCTCGGGTCGACCTCAAATATCGGCCGGTTCGGTTATTCCCCTCTCCCAATTCGCTGTTTTTAACATTTTTGCATATTTATTTATTTAATTTTCAATTATATATATATATATATATATATCAATATATATATATATTTCTCTGCGCAACCCATTTCACTTAATTAAGTATACTTTAATTTGGGAATTTTTCGTGAAACTTCGCGAGGCCATATCTTGGTCATACGGACTCCGATTTTCGAAAACTCGGACTCTATTTCGCGTATTTTTCCGAGACGAACGCAATGGCATAGCCCGTTTCCCTAGATTCAGACTTTACAGTTTAATTCTGCCTCCATTTATGTTATAACAGGTTATTGAAAATACGGGTTGTTACAGTATCATTTCCCAAAGTGGCAACCCGATACAACAAAAGATGCATGCCTTATACCTACACGATGCAACAATGTCTTACCTACCAGCCCGGGCCCACGCACACACACACACACATGACCCCGTTGGACTTGCGCTGCCACCGCTAACCCGTTTTGGCCTCTTATAGTCAAGCCCAGTAAGCTTGTTCCGTCCTCGACTTGGGTCGAGCTCACAAAGATAATTATGGGTTACTGGTTTGAAACGGGCCCTAATTACTTGACACAAGCTTTCCACCTAAGCTTGGTCCCCACTAATACATCCCACTTAACCCCTTCTTATTCATGGCCACTTACAAGTTTAAATTTGGTTAAGTGTTTCTATTCATATTTCCACATGCCACCCAAGGCACCCACTTAACCCCCATGTCCTACTTGCATGTTTATCTCGGTTAAGTGCTACTAATCGTATTTCCTCATGTCACCCACATGTCACCCACTTAACCCCCATGTCCCACTACATGTTTACTTTGGTTAAGTGTTACTTAATTTATTACTACCGTAACCCCTATAGGACCTCTCACATTAGGCTAGCATTTGTGGCTGCTGGATTTTCCAGGCAGGTCCTGGCAGTCTTACACCACAAACGAGCCTAACCTCATGTCCATACAACCGTTACGCATTTAATTTGGGCCTTTGACCTCTCACATTGGGCTGCCATTTGTGGCTGCTGGATTTGCCGGGCGGGTCCGGGCAGTCTTACACCACAAATGAGTCCAACCTCGTGTCTTAGGCATTGATTATTATACATAATCTTTTCACCCCAAATTTTGATTAATCATCCCTATTCAAATTTGTCAGTAAATTCCAAATGTAACAACCCGGATTTTTGGAGACTTTGGTTATCGACATAAGCTCGATGTCGATAACCAAAACATCGAAAAATCCTGGTAAATAATGAAAGAAATTAGAGGGTGAGGATAGATAAGATAGAAACTTAGAATAGAAGAAGAAGAAGAACACAACATCAGAGTAACACGAACCTCACAGCGGAACGAATAACATATAATATATAACATAACTTTGAAATATAACAGTTATGTATACAATAGCACTTATCAGAGTACAGCACTTACAACACAGCGGAAATAAACCATAGCTATATGATTCAGGAGCCTCCTGCTCCAGCTCTTCAAGTATATCTGTAAATCCCGACTACTTGACTGCCCGTACAAATTTAGGCACCCAAGAGTTTAGGGAAAACAACAAAGTAAACTCCGGGTCAGTCATGGGACTGGTGTGAGTAAAATAGTTTAACACAGTTTAACATATATATGATATCTCATAAGACCACGCCGTGAATACGGAACGGGTTTTTCCCTTATGAGAATCCAACATCTTTGACAAGCAATATCATTCTTATATTATAATAATGTCTAAGTACAAATATATATCAATCTAGCAGAAACGCTTTCATCTCACGTTCCACATATATAGTATAAAATCAAAATCGCAAGCATGTATTGGATAATGGATTTCCAACTATGACAAGGTATGGAACCACCTTCTGCTAGTGTACCTCTAGAGAGGAATACACTGGGTTCAACAAGAACATCTTGCAACCCGGCCACACATGACCGACCACTCATTTCGCTTGAGTGTATCGAATGTATATCACCAACGGTTGGGATCAGCAACCATTTCCCGAATGGGACAACATCAACAATAGATTTTTAGAAATAAATGAAACTCTAGATCAGGTGATTATACACCCTAATAGGTGCGACCTACATAGCCATGCTACCTGCCCGATTTCTGTCATTTACCGGATGTGAGGCTAGAAGCTACGCTTATCTTCACATCAGATTCACTTTAAATGCCACATAATCAAATCCATCCAATCACCGATTGAAGTCCCAACAATACATTATGTGTTAGCTAAAAGAAGTTTCCTTCTCCGCTTCCACTCTTGGTACGGTTGGAGAAATCAATGCACGTGCTCGTCTGGAAATACTCTGTCAGACATCATTCACTTAGAATGTCACATTGTCATACCCGCCAAATCACAAATTGACTTATCCAAAAATAACACAGGTATACAGCTAAGAGAAACGAATTCCTCCGCCACCAAACATGAATACGTTTGAACAGATCAACTTACGCGATCTATTGGATATACTCTGTCAGACCTTCGTCTATACAAGTTGTCCTGGGACTGGACAAACCGAAGGCACTATTCAGTATATCCATCTTAGTCACTGTTATCTAAGACTTATACAACAGCCCTTGCACTTTACTCTGTCTTCAATTTTCTTTGGCATAAATGATTCGCAATGCCTATGCCAATATAGAATGGTTCTATGGATAATAATCCAACCGGTCTCTCCATATTAACAACATTAAAATGGTCAAAAACTTCGATAGTCTGTGAGTTAACTATCAAAGAAAACAAGTGTGCAAACAACGATATTATTTCCAGATGGAAATTATATCAAACAAACATCATTTAACATTTATCTCTTAAGTTCATTTTACATCTCCTGTTTCCCTATATTCAACATTTGCTATTTTCTATATTTAGAAAATATACGTTATTAACACTGGAAATATTTTCATTCCTTGTTTTCTGTATTTTGAAAACATTTCTGATTCTTTTTTGGAAAACATTTTCAAACTCCTACGTTTGGATTAAACAGATGTTTAGATAAAACATCGCTATGCCAACTCAACCATTTTCTTTAATTACTAAATTCACTTTACCATCCTTTACTGCCGAACCTTAACCATTCCTCAGTTAAAAATGAAGCCAATCAAGTTGGGGTAGAACTACCTCTCAGACCTTAACTGAACAACACTTCTAACCTTGAAATAGGCAAAGTTCACTTTATATTTCTTTAACTAACTACCTTACTTAACCTTTCTTTCGAATAACTATATTCGATTAACTCTTTCCAATTAACTCTATTGGACTGACCCAATTGGGTTAACTCTATTTGATTAACTCTATTTGATTAACCCCATTCACTTAATTCCCGTCGAATAAACTATATTCGATAACTCCTCTAACTCTATTCGAATAAACTATATTCGATTAACTCCTCTAACTCTATTCGAATAAACTATATTCGATTTACTCCTTTACTATATTCGAATAAACTATATTCGATTAACTCCTTTACTATATTCGAATAAACTATATTTGATTTACTCCTTTGATTTAACTCTAATCGATTAACTCCATCGAATAAACTACATTCGATAACTCCTTTCGATTTAACTGATCGATAACTCCTTTCGATTAAACTATAATCGATAACTCCCTTCGATGAAACTAACATCGATACTCCTTTCGATGAAATTAACATCGATTAACTCCTTTCGATGAAACTAACATCGATACTCCTTTCGATGAAATTAACATCGATTAACTCCTTTCGATGAAACTAACATCGATACTCCTTTCGATGAAATTAACATCGATTAACTCCTTTCGATGAAACTAACATCGATACTCCTTTCGATGAAATTAACATCGATTAACTCCTTTCGATGAAACTATCATCGATACTCCTTTCGATGAAATTAACATCGAGTAACTCCTTTCGATGAAACTAACATCGATTAATTTAACTTGACGAACTTAACTCGACTCACTTATCTCGATAATCTAACTCAAGAACTTAACTCGATTAACTTATCTCGATAATCTAACTCAAGAACTTAACTCGATTAACTTATCTCGATAATCTAACTCAAGAACTTAACTCGATTAACTTATCTCGATAATCTAACTCAAGTTGATTAACTCCTATCGAATAACTAATATTCGATTTAACTCTATTCGCTTGACTATAGATCGCAGCGATCACAATGGTTACGCCTGACTCCCTCAGGAAACATCCGACCGCCATAGGCTATTTACAGCCCTGCGAATTACGCTAGCAGTCGTACGAGATGGCAACTTACCCTGAATACTATGTTTGACTAATTCTGTCTCAAATAACTATATTTGATTAACTCTAGTTTCGTTTTAACTCTAATCGATTAACTCTAACAGAGTAACTCTAATTCGATCAACTCGACTTGATTAACTCGACTTGACTAACTCGACTTACTTAACTCAACTAGTTAACTTGACTTACCTAACCCAACTGGTTAACTCTATTGAACTGGTTAACTCTACTGAACTGGTTAACTCTACTGAACTGGTTAACTCTACTGAACTAGTTAACTCTACTGAACTGGTTAACTCTACTGAACTAGTTAACTCTATTCAACTAACTCGACTCGACTAACCCCTTTCGAATAGCATATTCGTTTTACTAACTTTCGAATACCATATTTGATTTAACTCCTTTCGAATACCATATTTGATTTACTTTATTCACTTTATAAAGATTAACTTTTTAACAACATTTTATTCATTTGAAAAGATTTACTTTTAAATAACGGTTCTACACTTTAAAAATGATTTCCTTTTTATAACATTTCCCTTTCAATTCTATTTGTAAATGGTTTACAAATATTCCTTTTCAAATTTATTCTTGAAATATTCTAACTCCTTAAATTCCCTGAAAAATTCGCCATAACCTCCTTTGTAACGGGAGCATCGGGAAAATCCCCAAACCCGCCACACAGGCCTTTCCACTCATAAGAAAATGTTTTGAAATTATTTTCTTTTTCTATGTATCTCCTATTTATAAATATTCCAATTTATAAATATTTCTTATTTATAAATATTCGAATTTATAAATATCTCTTATTTATAAATATTCCAGTTTACAAATATTCTGTTTTCAATATCACTTTGAAAATCCCCTTATCAACATTTCGGTATGTTATGGTATTCAATCATATCAAATCACGATGTTCAATATCGTCCAAGCACATATAATCGCCCATAGATTTTATATCACATCATATAACAATATATGAAAAACAATAAAATAACTGTTGAGGAATCCAGTCGGATTCCTCCAACCTGTCTCCCTGCATCCACAAATGTTACACAATATGATTATCATCAATTTCAGTTCAATATAAATTATTCTGATAGCAGAATCAATATATAAATATCTAACGGTTTATATATATATATATATATAACTACATAGATATATATATATATATATAATTTTCACTAACTGACTAGCAGTTCAATCAATCAACCAACACACAACAATCAACAGATGATTAACAGTTCTAAAAATACATTATAAAAATATAACTGTTCAGAGTTGGTGAGTTTTACTCACATTGGCGCGTTAGCCGTTAAATAACGGTTTGCGTTATTTGATTCAGACTGACAATTTATTTCACCATAAATTGTAACTGTCTCCGATCCACTCCCGGTCAGTCTCATTGTGTTGCTCCCGTCCATACGATCCCAACGCAACTTACGGTTTGCGAATCCGACCTCATATGAAATAGATATCGCGTTACGAAGTTTATACACATTATATAATTAAATAAAACATGGATTGGGCCTTAACCTTTTCACATGCCGGCCCATACCCTTTGATTTAAACCCGACCCGTACCAACACTTCTTCCCCTAATCATCAGAAGCGAGCTCCAGCATTTCGCTCCACCTATGACCGACGTTGAACTTCCACCGCCCCTCCTTTATCACCCCATTTCAAAAACTGAAATTACCATTCAACTCCCCATTTCAATCTCCTCCTCACCCATGCCGAAACAATCCACTCGCGCGATCCCCGACATTTCCATCGTTCATCCCATTTCGAGCCTGACATGAGGACATCGACACATATGGTGTATGAATTTCACCAAACTCTCAGGGATGCTGCTAAATCGAACCACGAACTCAAATCAATACTCGAAACAAGCTAAAACTCTGCGTAATTCATACGATGTCGAACCCTATTCCCACTGACTGATTTCGAGCATGACCAAAACTGCATCGCTCGTAGTAAAACCAGCATTGAAATGATCGGCAACTGACAAGGGATCCATATACATAACATTTCTAATTTATAGATTTTTTCTCGATTTCCTTTTGAAATATGAAGATCGAAAAAGAAGCTTTCCTGAAGGAAAGTGTTACGGCGGAAATAAGTGGGTTGACCACAACTGAATTTAGGTTTAGAAATTTGATTTTAGGGTATTTATAAGCTTGATAAATATTTAGATATTTTCGTAGAGGGAATATTCCCGGTATATTCTTTTTTTATAAATTCGTTATTTCCTTCTAAAAATCGCTGTGATCACACACAGTATTCAAAAATCACCAAACTGAACATACTGCTAGAGTTTGACATCATGGTCCCAACAAAACTGGTTTCGTCGAATTCCGACTTCGTATGCTCACACAGTGTATTTTTAACAGTCAAAATACTGACTGTTTTTCACTCTAAAAATTCGTACGGCTACACAGTGACTCTAAAAATCATGGAAACTGACATCTAGCAATAATTTGACATTGCGGATCCAACAAAACTAGTTTCGGCGAATTACGACTTCGTTTGCAAAAGTGGCTATTTTTAAAGCTCTGGATGACCCTTTTAAATATATAAATATATTTAAATATGATTAAATTAAATATTTAAAAATAAATATTATCGTATATATTCACAACAGAATATGATACAGCTCTAGAATATTCCTCTATGAATTTCTAGCTTGATATTTCCAATTTGGGTCAACCTGATATTCGATTTATATTGAAATTCCTTTTTAAAATATAAATAATTCCTTTATAAATTATAAAGGAATTCCACAGCGACTTTTCTGAAATTTGATTTGGACGTAAATCAAAATCTACACGATGAAATCCTGATTTTTCTCTTCCACTAGAAAGATATACTCCACCAACTCCACACTTTTCTTGTTTCACAGAAATCCGGCTTAAAACGAATCCTGTACATTCAGTTGAAGTTCGAATCACCAATTTACGAACTGCAGCGCCATTTCAAGCTCGATTTTAATTATATTATAATTATACGTTCAAACTGACGTCGATTGAATATATTCGTCAATATAATTCAACTCTAAGCTGAATTAAATCTTAGGGATGACCCAGTTCACAGAACATTGTGATTTCCAATATTTTTGATTAATATCTGAATTAAATATATTATTCTATTATTTAATTTTAATTAAATATCCACTATAATTTAATTAACGATGATTTAATTCCCTAAATCACTATTTATATAATTAAATAAGTTAATTATACCCCTGGAAAATGCGGGTCATTACATTCTTCCCCACTTAAAATAATTTCGTCCTCGAAATTGCTATGTTAGAGGACGACCCTACCTATTGGAATTCCTAAGATTTGTTTACCCCTTATTTCTGATTTTAACTGAACCAATTAATATCGACTAAAATATTTATTCATTCCGACTAACTAAAAATTTCAAAAATTCTGAAAATTTTCTGACACTTTAAACTTTTGAAAAATTTCGCCAGCACCTCTTTTGTACTGGTCAATAGCTCAAACTCCAACTCGCCTCTCTGGGCCTTCTTCAACCCAAAAGAAAATCAAAACGCCAAACGGCTTGCCAATTCGGCTCATAAATTCCAAACTCATATAAAATATAAACTTGTACCTTTTTGTTGGGCATATCATTATATCCCTACCATCTGTTATCAACTCGGCATATACAAATGCCATCCCAATCAACTCCAACCAAGTTATTCTTAACACAACCATTCGCTTATTCAAGCCGAATTTAATTTCAAATTCGATTTTCAAATTCCAAACTCTCAACTTATCATTTCAAATCCAAATCCAGATTATTCTCTAATCACTACCAGTTTTTCTTAACCTATCATCTCAAGTTAAATTCTGGTTTATTATTTACTTTTACCATCCCATTCGAATTAACTTCACAAGTTAAATTTTAATTTCTAGAACTTAAATTCCTGGGTAAAATTCAAATCAATTTGAAATCATACTGCCAATTCAAAACCCTTGAATTTTCTAAACAACTTGTTTCCTCAAACAATTCAAATTAAAATCTTTGGTAGTAATCCACCACTTAGAACTCGAAAATCACACCGATGATACTGCGCAGTCATCATCGGAATTGTTTTCCATCGACCCAAGTGATTTCAATACTATATCATTTTCAATACCATTACTAAATACTTCCATTTTGAAAACATTTCAAAATCTCCCAGGAACTTAAAATTTCCTTATTTTAATTCCAAATCTGATTTAAATTCAAATTTTTAATTCATCTTATTTCATATACTTTACTTATATGAATTCTGATTGGTTATATATAACCATTTCACATGTTATAATCTTACTCGATTATAATACAACCAACACATCCTATATATAATATTAATATATATTCGGTTAAAATTATTTCATTTACCCTCTTTCAAAACATACCGTGTCGACCCATCGTATTCGAGTGTTTATAAACTCCTACCGATACAGTGGATCAAACTGATCGACCAGAACTCATAAACAACTCAGCCAATGAATCTCCACAATATAAAACCATTTTTATATCAAACACAAATACGCACTCGTATATATACACTCAAACTCAATCTAGGGTATTACTAACCCTATCTCTACCGAGTCACGCCACAGAGCCAAGTAATTCTTAACTTAAGCTCTGATACCAACTGTAACTACCCGGATTTTGGACTGTAATGAACCGGATTTTGAGCGACTTTGGTTATCGATATAAGCACGACGTCGATAACCAAAACATCGAAAAATCCTGGTAATTAATGAAAGAAATTAGAGGGTGAGGATAGATAAGATAGAAACTTAGAATAGAAGAAGAAGAAGAACACAACATCAGAGTAACACGAACCTCACAGCGGAACGAATAGCATATAATATATAACATAACTTTGAAATATAACAGTTAAGTATACAATAGCACTTATCAGAGTACAGCACTTACAACACAGCGGAAATAAACCATAGCTATATGATCCAGGAGCCTCCTGCTCCAGCTCTTCAAGTATATCTGTAAATCCCGACTACTTGACTGCCCGTACAAATTTAGGCACCCAAGAGTTTAGGGAAAACAACAAAGTAAACTCCGGGTCAGTCATGGGACTGGTGTGAGTAAAATAGTTTAACACAGTTTAACATATATATGATATCTCATAAGACCATGCCGTGAATACGGAACGGGTTTTTCCCTTATGAGAATCCAACATCTTTGACAAGCAATATCATTCTGATATTATAATAATGTCTAAGTACAAATATATATCAATCTAGCAGAAACGCTTTCATCTCACGTTCTACATATATAGTATACAATCAAAATCGCAAGCACGTATTGGATAATGGATTTCCAACTATGACAAGGTATGGAACCACCTTCTACTAGTATACCTCTAGAGAGGAATACACTGGGTTCAACAAGAACATCTTGCCGGCCACACATGACTGACCACTCATTTCGCTTGAGTGTATTGAATGTATATCACCAACAGTTGGGATCAGCAACCGTTTCCCGAATGGGACAGCATCAACAATAGATTTTTAGAAATAAATGAAACTCTAGATCAGGTGATTATACACCCTAATAGGTGCGACCTACATAGCCATGCTACCTGCCCGTTTTCTGCCATTTACTGGATGTGAGGCTAGAAGCTACGCTTATCTTCACATCAGATTCACTTTAAATGCCACATCATCAAATCCATCCAATCACCGATTGACGTCCTCAACAATACATTATGTGTTAGCTAAAAGAAGTTTCCTTCTCCGCTTCCACTCTTGGTACGGTTGGAGAAATCAATGCACGTGCTCGTCTGGAAATACTCTGTCAGATATCCATCATCATTCACTTAGAATGTCACATTGTCATACCCACCAAATCACAAATTGACTTATCCAAAAATAACACAGGTATACAGCTAAGAGAAATGAATTCCTCCACCACCAAACGTGAATACGTTTGAACAGATCAACTTACGCAATCTATTGGATATACTCTGTCAGACCTTCGTCCATACAAGTTGTCCTGGGACTAGACAAACCGAAGGCACTATTCAGTATATCCATCTTAGTCATTGTTATCTAAGACTTATACAACAGCCCTTGCACATTACTCCATCTTCAATTTTCTTTGGAATAAATGATTCGCAACGCTTATGCCAATACAAAGTGGTTCTTTGGATAATAATCCAACCGGTCTCTCCATATTAACAATGTTAAAATGGTCAAAAACTTCGATAGTCTGTGAGTTAACTATCAAAGAAAACAAGTGTGCAAACAACGATATTATTTCCAGATGGAAATTATATCAAACAAACGTCATTTAACATTTATCTCTTTAGTTCATTTTACATCTCATGTTTCCCTGTATTCAACATTTGCTATTTTCTATATTTAGAAAATATACGTTATTAACACTGGAAACATTTCCATTCCTTGTTTTCTGTATTTAGAAAACATTTCTGATTCTTGTTTGGAAAACATTTTCAAACTCCTACGTTTGGATTAAACAGATGTTTAGATAAAACATCGCTATGCCAACTCAACCATTTTCTTTAATTGCTAAATTCACTTTACCATCCTTTACTGCCGAACCTTATCCATTCCTCAGTTAAAAATGAAGCCAATCAAGTTGGGGTAGAACTACCTCTCAGAACTTAACTGAACAACACTTCTAACCTTGAAATACGCAAAGTTCACTTTATATTTCTTTAACTAACTTCCTTACTTAACCTTTCTTTCGAATAACTATATTCGATTAACTCTTTCCAATTAACTCTATTGGACTGACCCAATTGGGTTAACTCTATTTGATTTACTCTATTTTATTAACCCCATTCACTTAACTCATGTCGAATAAACTATATTCGATAACTCCTCTAACTCTATTCGAATAAACTATATTCGATTAACTCCTCTAACTCTATTCGAATAAACTATATTCGATTTACTCCTTTACTATATTCGAATAAACTATATTCGATTAACTCCTTTACTATATTTGAATAAACTATGTTCGATTTACTCCTTTGATTTAACTCTAATCGATTAACTCCATCGAATAAACTATATTCAATAACTCCTTTCGATTTAACTAATCGATAACTCCTTTCGATTAAACTATAATCGATAACTCCCTTCGATGAAACTAACATCGATACTCCTTTCGATGAAATTAACGTCGATTAACTCCTTTCGATGAAACTAACATCGATACTCCTTTCGATGAAATTAACATCGATTAACTCCTTTCAATGAAACTAACAACGATACTCCTTTCGATGAAATTAACATTGATTAACTCCTTTCGATGAAACTAACATCGATACTCCTTTCGATGAAATTAACATCGATTAACTCCTTTCGATGAAACTAACATCAATTAATTTAACTCGACGAACTTAACTCGACTCACTTATCTCGATAATCTAACTCAAGAACTTAAGTCGATTAACTTATCTTGATAATCTAACTCAAGAACTTAACTCGATTAACTTATCTCGATAATCTAACTCAAGAACTTAACTAGATTAACTTATCTCGATAATCTAACTCAAGAACTTAACTCGATTAACTTATCTCGATAATCTAACTCAAGTTTATTAACTCCTATCGAATAACTAATATTCAATTTAACTCCATTCGCTTGACTCTAGATCGCAGCGATCACAATGGTTATGCCTGACTCCCTCAGGAAACATCCGACCGCCGTAGGCTATTTACAGCCTTGCGAATTACGCTAGCAGTCGTATGAGATGGCAACTTACCCTGAATACTATGTTATACTAATTCTGTCTCAAATAACTATATTTGATTAACTCTAGTTTCGTTTAAACTCTAATCAATTAACTCTAACAGAGTAACTCTAACTCGATCAACTTGACTTGATTAACTCGACTTGATTAACTCGACTTACTTAACTCAACTGGTTAACTTGACATACTTAACCCAACTGGTTAACTCTATTGAACTGGTTAACTCTACCAAATTGGTTAACTCTACTGAACTGGTTAACTCTACTGAACTAGTTAGCTCTACTGAGCTGGTTAACTCTACTGAACTAGTTAACTCTATTCAACTAACTCGACTCGACTAACCCCTTTCGAATAGCATATTCGTTTTACTAACTTTCGAATACCATATTCGATTTAACTCCTTTTGAATACCATATTCGATTTACTTTATTCACTTTATAAAGATTTCCTTTTTAACCACGTTTTATTCATTTGAAAAGATTTACTTTTAAATAACGGTTCTACACTTTAAAAATGATTTCCTTTTTATGACGTTTCCCTTTCAATTCTATTTGTAAATGGTTTACAAATATTTGCTTTTCAAATTTATTCTTGAAATATTCTAACTCCTTAAATTCTCTGAAAAATTCGCCATAACCTCCTTTGTAACGGGAGCATCGGGAAAATCCCCAAACCCGCCATACAGGCCTTTCCACTCAAAAGAAAATGTTTTGAAATTATTTTCTTTTTCTATGTATCTCCTATTTATAAATATTCCAATTTATAAATATTTCTTATTTATAAATATTCGAATTTATAAATATCTCTTATTTATAAATATTCCAGTTTATAAATATTCTGTTTTCAATATCACTTTGAAAATCCCCTTATCAACATTTCGGTATGTTATGGTATTCAATCATATCAAATCACGATGTTCAGTATCGTCCAAGCACATATAATCGCCCACAGATTTTATATCACATCATATAACAATATATGAAAAACAATAAAATAACTGTTGAGGAATCCAGTCGGATTCCTCCAACCTGTCTCCCTGCATCCACAGATGTTACACAATATGATTATCATCACTTTCAGTTCAATATAAATTATTCTAATAGCAGAATCAATATATAAATATTTAACGGTTTATATATATATATAATTACATATATATATATATATATATATATAATTTTCACTAACTGACTAGCAGTTCAATCAATCAACCAACACACAATGATCAACAGATAATTAACAGTTCTAAAAATACATTATAAAAATATAACTGTTCAGAGTTGGTGAGTTTTACTCACATTGGCGCGTTAGCCGTTAAATAACGGTTTGCGTTATTTGATTCAATCTGACAATTTATTTCACCATAAATTGTAACTATCTCCGATCCACTCCCGGTCAGTCTCATTGTGTTGCTCCCGTCCATACGATCCCAACGCAACTTACGGTTTGCGAATCCGACCTCGTATGAAATAGATATCGCGTTACGAAGTTTATACACATTATATAATTAAATAAAACATGGATTTTACTTTCATGGGCCTTAACCTTTTCACAAGCCGGCCCATACCCTTTGATTTAAACCCGACCCGTACCAACACTTGTTCCCTAAATCATCAGAAGCGAGATCCAGTATTTCGCTCCACCTATGACCGACGTTGAACTTCCACCACCCCTCCTTTATCACCCCATTTCAAAAACTGAAATCACCATTCAACTCCTCATTTCAATCTCCTCCTCACCCATGCCGAAACAATCCACTCGCACCATCCCCGACATTTCCGTCGTTCATCCCATTTCGAGCCTGACGTGAGGACATTGACACATATGGTGTCGGAATTTCACCAAACTCTCAGGGATGCTGCTAAATCGAACCACGAACTCAAATCAATACTCGAAACAAGCTAAAACTCTGCGTAATTCATACGATGTCGAACCCTAATCCCATTGACTGATTTCGAGCATGACCAAAACTGCATCGCACGTAGTAAAACCAGCATTGAAGTGATCGGTAACTGACAAGGAATCCATATACATAACATTTCTAATTTATAGATTTTTTTCTCGATTTCCTTTTGAAATATGAAGATCGAAAAAGAAGCTTTTCTGAAGGAAAGTGTTACGGCGGAAATAAGTGGGTTGACCACAACTGAATTTAGGTTTAGAAATTTGATTTTAGGGTATTTATCGGCTTGATAAATATTTAGATATTTTCGTAGAGGGAATATTCCCGGTATATTCTGTTTTTTTATAAATTCATTATTTCCTTCTAAAAATCGCTGTGATCACACACAATATTCAAATATCACCAAACTGAACATACTGCTAGAGTTTGACATCACGGTCCGAACAAAACTGGTTTCGTTGAATTCCGACTTCGTATGCTCACACAGCGTATTTTTAACTGTCAAAATACTGACTGTTTTTCACTCTAAAAATTCGTACGGCCACACAGTGACTCTAAAAATCATGGAAACTGACATCTAGCAATAATTTGACATTGCGGATCCAACAAAACTAGTTTTGTCGAATTCCGACTTCGTTTGCAAAAGTGGCTATTTTTAAAGCTCTGGATGACCCTTTTAAATATATAAATATATTTAAATATAATTAAATTAAATATTTAAAAATAAATATTATCATATATATTCCCAACAGAATATCATACAGCTCTAGAATATTCCTCTATGAATTTCTAGCTTGATATTTCCAATCTGGGTCAACCTAATATTCGATTTATATTGAAATTCGTTTTTAGAATATAAATAATTCCTTTATAATTTATAAAGGAATTCCACAGCGACATTTCTGAAATTTGATTTGGACGTAAATCAAAATCTACACGATGAAATCCTGATTTTTCTCTTCCACTAGAAAGATATACTCCACCAACTCCACACGTTTCTTGTTTCACAGAAATCCGGCTTAAAACGAATCTTGTACATTCAGTTGAAGTTCGAATCGCCAATTTACGAACTACAGCGCCATTTCAAGCTCGATTTTAATTATATTATAATTATACGTTCAAACTGACGTCGATTGAATTCGTCAATATAATTCAACTATAAGCTGAATTAAATCTTAGGGATGACCCAGTTCACAGAATATTGTGATTTCCAATATTTTTGATTATTTTTGAATTAAATATTTTATTCTATTATTTAATTTTAATTAAATATCCACTATAATTTAATTAACGATGATTTAATTCCCTAAATCACTATTTATATAATTAAATAAATTAATTATACCCCTGGAAAAAGCGGGTCATTACACCAAATTTACTTATGTCCATAATTTGTCACCTAAATTATGTTCATCTATTTATGGTATATAAATTATACCAATTAACATCACCAATTAATTATATGCCTTTTTAAAGGCTTATGACCATAATTGTCACTTAAATTATGTCCATTACTGCACATTAATTACCAATTAATGCCTTAATTAAATTTTATGCCTTTAAGGAAATTTACCCTGATTTCATTATGCAAATTATACCAATTAGTGTCTCCAATTAATTATATGCCTTTTAAGGCCATTACATGTCAATTCACAATATGTGTATATTTAATATTCCCCCATTATCCCCGCATCGTTCGTTCGCTTAACATGAAATATATATATATATATATATATATATATATATATATATATATATATATATATATATATATTAGACAAGTAAATAGTCTAACACATAAATGGGGAAACATCACAAATTTGCACAACACACAAAATAGATCTAACTTGCAATTAAAAATTACAACATAACTTGCATAGACTTTGTATTGCCAAGGGACTAAAATCATAGATCTAAAAGGCGTGAACTTGCATGTATGAGTATAATTTTTCACCCAAACTAGCATAGGTAATTGTCACAAACTTGCTTAAACTATGTGCGTCATAGTTCCAACATAAAGGTGTAAACTTGCATAAACTATGTATGTCATAGATCCAACATAAAGGTGTAAATTTGCATAAACTATGTATGTCATAGTTCTAGACTTAAAGGTGTAAACTTGCATATGGATCTAAAAAGATATGAACTTGCATATAGATCAAAAAGATGTGGACTTGCATATGGATCTAAGCATGTAAATTAAGGTCACATGTTTACATATAAACTAGCATTTGTATCTCCACAATTCACATATGAACCTATATATATTCCACCTACAACTTGCATAAGATTCATAAATTTACATATGATTTAACATCCCAAAACTTGCATAAGATTCATATAAATATATCACATGGTTAAACATCCCAAAACTTGCATAAAATTCATATATATATAACATATGATTTAACATCCCAAAACTTGCATAAGATTCATACATATAACATATGATTTAACATCCCAAAACTTGCATAAGATTCATATATATAACATACGATTTAACTTCCCAAAACTTGGATAAAATTCATATATATAGCATATGATTTAACATCCCAAAACTTGCATAAGATTCATATATATACCATATCGTTTAACATCCCAAAACTTGCATAAAATTCATTTACAAATTTACGTATAATCCACAAATGAACTTGCATGTGACTATCATATCAATTGAATAAAATTCTAATGTCATAGCATAATCAAGTTATACTTGTTTGATTAACCATAAGGAACAACCTACTAACATTGATTAACAATTTGTTATACGTTTACATCATAAATAATACAAACTAGCAAGTCATATGAATCACAACCATATTCTCATAATCCAAAGATAAGCATATCACAATTAAATTAGGAATTATCTTGTCAATGAAATCATACTCACAATGAATCGGATTAGAGATGAAGATAGTGTGTTTGTTGTTGTTTGAATCTTTGATTTGTAATTTCCTAGGCTTCAAGAAAAGATGAGCTACTCCAGCGGCATGACGGCTAGGTTCCAATTTTATTTAGGTTTTAGAATGATGCTTTGGAGTGTTTATATAGGAGTTAGATTTATTTACAGCCGTCAGATCACTCTAGAATCCATCTAGGCCTTAGAAACCAAGAAATGATGTCAACAGACTAACCAGAAATCGCCACCTAAGCCCTAAAACATAAAATTTCGTCATAGACCATTTAGGGCCGAAGGGACCAGTTCCAAACCTCTTGAGTCAACCCTGGGGTCGACCCATAAAATAGGTCGGTATGGTGTTTTGCCTTCCCGCTTCCACTATTTTGAAATTTTTTTCTTAAATTTTAGGTTGAATTTTATTATATATATATATATATTTCTATCTTCCTAATTAACCATTTTCACACTAAACCACTTTTTGAACTGCGTTCACACTAAGCCATTTTTAAGCCATTCCCTTAAAACAAAAATATGGCGCTGGTAGGGATCGAACTCTGTACCCCTTGTATGCAAGTCGCGTGTTCCAACCAAATGAGCTACTAAGTCTTTTGCTTACAAACCTTAGAACAATGCTAAACATTATTCTTTAATTTTTTTATTTTAATATTCTCAGAAAATACGGGGTGTTACAACCCCCATGAAGCAGTGTCGACCTAGGGGTTGACCCCCATGAAGCAGTGTCGACCTAGGTGTCATCCCACCCACAGCCACAGGGGTGTCGACACCCCTAGGGCTGAGGTAGAACTTAGTTTCAGGGGGTCTGGAAGCTACATATATGTGTCGTATTTCTCATATTCTCTTCGTTGGGAGTCATGGAGGCCATATGCTGCTGGAGTGCGAACTGAACCGTTTCGACAACAACATAATCTACAAATCCAATTCAGAAATTCTAGATCTGTTCTTCCTAAATTCTCTAAACCTAACGCTGTGAGTTTCTAGATTACTTTTAGGTTTAGATAAATAAAAGTATGATTTGATTGACAATGAATTCGATATGTTGTAAAGTATGATTCTGTGTCAATATGAAAATTTATCCTATGTCATGACAGATTTAATTTCCTAGATCTAATATAATTGTTGTGATTCGATTATAATGCTTATATGGATCTTGAATTGTAACCATGTTATGATGGAAGTACATCTATTAATTTCGATAATTGTGACATTACTTGGATCTAGACCTTTATGTTAATCACGTTTCACCTGTCATATTGTGATACATTGATATACGTTGTAAACTTGACATGTGAATCTACCTTTTAATCTAAACATGTTGCTATGTCACCCTACCTATGTTAGATCTAGGTAATTGGACACCTAATGTTAAATCTAGATCTCATTATGCTTGCTCAAACATCATAGATATTGCCATAAGTTACTAGTTTGATGTCCACTTTATTATGATGTTAATCACATGTCCATTCACTTTTTTACTGTGCCAGTTTATGTTCATGTTTATGCCAAGACATGCTGAAACTATCACCCTCGTTATATTCCCTTTTTATTATTATATCTAGGCTACTTTATAGCCTAAATGCCGCCAAAATTATGTATGAATACGTTAGAGAGAGAAAACGGGGAACAAGGGATTATAATTGGCATGATTTATGTAATGTTTAATATGAAAAGGGACATGTAGTTCAAATGGGGAAAACATAAAAAAAGTTACCTATAATGACATAGGTAGATTTGGATTAATTGGGATTGTTTAGTAATTTACAATTAGGAATTGTAAATTGTACTTATGACACGAGATTAGGTTACTTTAGTGGTAGAAGTCTGCCCGGACCCGAGCGGAATGTCCAGCAACCACTAATGTTGAACCTAATGTGGGAGGTCTAAGTACGCAAATACGAATCGAGCTAAGACACGAGGTTAGGCCCAACTATGGAATAAGACTGCCAGACCCGACCGACATATCCAGCATCCACACGTTGTTAGCCTAATGTGGGAGGTCTAGCCCATTATAACCATAATTGGACATGGTAAAGAAATGGACTACTTAACCTAAATTAATATTACTATGGACTTAAGTTAGGGTTAAGAAAAATTGGATGGGTAGTGGTGGGTTAAGTAAATTAGAGGGGATGGGTAATATGTATATATAGGCCCACGTGCTTAACCCAATAAGGTTATGTAATTAAAGACACCTAGTGGTATACATAACCAGTAGATAGTGTAACAGGGTTATGTAATTAAAGACACCTAGTGGTATACATAACTGGTAGATGATGTAATAAAGTTATGTAATTAAAGACACCCCTTAAGGTAAGCATAACTAGTATAGGGCTATGTAATTAAAGACACCTAAGGGTATACATAGTCAGTAGAAAACCTAGTGGGGATACAAGACAAGGGGGAGAGCTTGTATCAAATTGGGAGGGACTCATTTCAGTCAGTAACCCAAAGTTGGTATCAAGTAAAGACCGCTGTACTAGGCGGAGAAGGGGCACGCTTACTGATTGTTTGTAAGAGATCCAAACGTGGCGGATGGTGTGGGCGGCGAAAACCGACCGGCGACATGTGCGTGCATTGGCCGGGCAGAGGAGGCTAAGACGACCGTGACACCAGTAGATATGGTTGTGCACACCATAGGTTACCGCTTTAGGAAGTGATACCTCCTACTGTGGGGCCAACACAGGATATCTACAAGGTAGGGAGCCGTTCGATTAGGGTAGTTGTTAGGGTATACTTGGACGTATGACCTAAGCCTACCAGCTTATAGTGGAAGGGATCATTTCATTTCAGTTAAACTAGTAATAATGCAAGAGTAATCATTAGTGAGGCACATACACCTTAACTTGCTTACCTTGTCATACCTGCAATTTGTGTAGTGGTCTCTCTTACCCACTTTATATGCCTATCATGTTGCTTTTAATTATCTACTGGCTAAAAGTAACTAGACTCGCCAGACTTTATGTCTGACCATGTTGTTTCTCCTTCTTTCTTCCGTTCCCTCCCCCCCACCCTCCCCAGGTTCTCAATGAGGAAACACTCAGACTTAATCCGGAATCAGATATCATCTTGCTTGGAGCTACTTCTGAAGTATAACTCAAGTTATTGTCTCTACTTTGGCTTACTTATTAGGGGAATGATGCTTTTTATTTACTTATGTACTCTGATGGTGCAAGACAGAAGTATTTTTATTGTAATGGTTTTTGTGACTTATGAAATTGTGGACCACGGTATTATGACTTATGTTTGAAATAAAAGTTTAAATTTTCCGCTGCTGCCTTATTTATCTCTGTCTTGTAATTATTTTGTGTATGTTTACCTATAGCGCTTCACAAAACTTAATGCATTCCCTTAGTAAGTGACATTTACGGACGTGGAGTGTTTCATGAGAAGTCGTTTCTTCTTACAAATGGATGAGTGGAAGAACTTTGAGTTCGAATCGCCATCAATAACCCACTTTATCCTCGCTTTCTAGCAAAGATAGTCATTCTCGATACGAAGCTCCAAAGAAAAAGCAAGCTGGGCAAGGGCCTATGCTTCCTTGTTTGACATAGAGGCAACCTCATCGAAAGAAGCCTCGGCAAGTACAAGAGTCTCTTCGGCCGCTTTGACACGGTCGAAAATGTTCTCGAACTCTAGAATGTTCCAAGACTTGAGGAATGTCTTAAATAGCTTTAGCTTATAGGAGAAAGTGAAAGAAGGAGATCCTACAATTGGATAGTTAATTGAAGGAGTATTGCACGACCCTATGGAGCGAGTGATGGGATCTCCACATACTCAGGAACCTAAAGGATGTAGGACCTGAAAGAGTTCTGGGAGAACAGCCGAGAAGCCTTGGAGCATGGTCCGAAAAGGTCCTATGCAAATGAGACATAATGAAAAGGAAGGCTGAAACAGCTTTCCGAGCCGAACAATCTATAAAGCCTTGATAGAATCTGATTTAGCCGTTCTTGGTTGTTACCCCAAGTGAAGGCCAAACCCACGAAAGAGAATTTTGTCAGTCCTGACTCAACGATGAAGGCACTGAGTCAACAACAGAAGTGTGGCTAACAAAATTGCCTCCCAATTTTTCTGCTTGGCTGGCAACCACATTAAAATCACTGCCTAAAACCAATACAGGAAAGCCAAAAGTAGACAGGCCTAAAACGTCGCACCAGAGAGTCGACCGTTCCAACCTAACGCACTTCGCATAAACAGCAGAAAACAGGAAAGATGAATAGAAGGAAGGGAGCGAGAGGCTACCGAAAGTAACTGATCAAAGTCGAAGATAGGATGGGCAACATTGTCTTTGGACCACAAGATCCAGATCTTGCCCGATACATTGGCCATGACACTGCCAAAACCAAGAGAAAGAACAGACTTGGTGATCCCTTCTGGTCCTATCATAGGTTCCAGGAGTGCCATTAAGAAGATAGAGTGTTTCCGAACAATATGCTTTGGCCTAGCCACAGACGCATCATTTCCAACACTACGGATGTTCCAGAAGAGGAAGTTCACCATTAAAATAGAAACCAAAAAATCCCCCAAGAACGAGATAAGAAAACTAAAGGACCCGGGCTAGAAAGCTGAACCTACTCCCAAACAGGTCAAACACGATACAATGTTTGTCGGGTAGATCGAATCTGCTCGAATGCCGCTATAGAGCGTGCACGAATGGTACGAGGAGTGCGAGGCCCAGCTCTGGATCTTCTAGGCAAAGAATGAGAAGGGGCAACAGACGAATGAGGGAAATCATCACTCGATTCGGGGGTTCCAAAAGAAGCACCGAAATCTAAATCGGGAGCCGCCGAGAGAGACCGGGAGCTACCAGCTCTCAACAGACAAGAATTCTTAGTAAGTCGAGATAGATGATCATTAATGAGAACTATCTCGCCCTTATTTAGGTAGAGACAATGGAGAGGGACTCAAAACAGAAACCAGAAAGGGACTCGAAAGTGGAACCGATAACGGACAAGCGGGCCTAAATGTAGGATACGTCAAAAGGCAAATCACAAGTTCCTGTGTGAACATTACTAGGGCCGAACTGTCATCTGCTTTACATCCCCGCAAAGATGGTAAGGTTCCAACAACCGAGCCTGAAGTAGAGACATAAGGCGAAGGTTTAACCAGTCAGCAATCTACCTGGCAACACATATATTGGCCCAAACCTGGACCTAACCTACGGCTGCAACAGCGAAACTACCAGGAACAGTAAAACAACACCTTATGAACTGACCGACAACAACACCGAAACCCCGCAAACCTCAACCAAAAAACCAAAGTCTCCAACGATGAAGACTTTTTGAAGACTAATAAGCCCCGGAAACCGCACATGAACGCAAGCCAACACTTTTAACCCCACAACCAGGCATTCAACTTGAACCCTCAATGGACAGTGGACACAAAACCATGCAAAAGAGATATACCAGAATGAGAAACAGGTTTCCAAAGAAACATCCCTAAAATAAGAAGCCTTCACATACTGTACTGGTCGCAGCCGACCCCAATAGTTTCAGGCAACAAGGAACCACCGAATAAAGAAAAAGTACCAACAAAAGGTGAAGCAACATGCACTAACACAGGGATCTCACAACACACATCCGGAAAGATGGCAGCAAAGACTAACCTTTGCTCCGCAAAAACATGATAAAAGTCATAAGAGAAGCTAGCATAGAAAGCATAAGGTACTTGACGCTTGAAAAACAGATGTCATAGTCAACAGGACAGCCCGGCTCACCATCCAAAAGAACTGCCACCGCATCAAAGCCTCCCTCCACTATAGCTGAACCAACCACCATGTCAGAACTTTCCACAATTGAAGTCGTTTACAACGATGTAGTATCGAAACCAACTTTAGCCCCAACATGCCTGGAAACCTCCTGAACAAGAATAATCGCAGAAGCAGAGGTGATGAAATCCTTCGCTTCACCTTACTCAACCTCCATGAGCCCATCAAGAACAGAAAAGGTGTTGTTAAACTGAAGTGGAGGGGAAGCTTGCTTACTAGCATATCCCAGCTTTTCTGCAATCGACACGGCCAAAGGGAAAGATACTCAGCTAGTTAGTGGTACTTCCTTATTGAATTTCGATCAACGTTAAGAAGAACATCGTCACCTATTCAAGTTAAGTTGTCGTACACCTACAGCTGGAGTAGCCACTTCAACGACACTACTGCACGAATCTGGGTAGAGCGGAGTGGTCAAGTCTCCACCACCACCCCCTGAAGCCGGAATAACTTGCCCAAAATTCAGACCAAAAATGCCCCCACACTCTAGCGAACCAACAAGGAAACCATGTATTTCCACGTAACCAGAGGAGCATGAACCCTTGAAGCTCAACCGAGGGCGAAATGGGGCGGTGTAATCCCTATTCTCACGGTCGATTTCAGGACTTCGCTTGACACCATCAACTACCAGATCTAGAAACTTAACCGAGCCTCGACGAGGAGATAAACTAGAAATCAGAGATCCATAAAACTTCGTAGATAGTTCCACAAAATTCCCATCGACAAGCAAGTACTTGAATCTCGAAATCTCCACAAACGAGCTTAGCAACAAAAGGAAGATCTCAAACTTAGAGCAACCTATCAAAATGAGAGATAGCAGAGGAGCCACCATCTCAAGAATAGCATTAGCAATCGATTCGAAAGATGGATTAAGCAACATACAGGAGCCTTGAACCACAAAAACGCTAGCCATTGAAACCGCTAGCAGCTCCCAAATGAAATAGGGCAAACAAAGTTGTGGGCTCTAGAGATAGAACGCAAGCAAAATACAGAAGGAAAGAAGCAGTAAACCAAAGAGAGAACTAATCAAATCGATTCAGAAGACAGGGAATCGATGCGTAAAATCGTTGGATTCAGAAGGCAGCCATTAATAAGATCGTTGGAGCTTTTTTGAGTTATAATGAAGGAAGACTCGGTATATTTAATGGAAGAGTTATAGACTATGTATTAGAGTGTAAGATGCAAATGTTCTGCTAGATAGTTATTTATTTGATTTAGACACTATTATAGTATCAGAATAGATATGACTTCAAAATGTTTTTGGTTATCATACGATAAAAACCGTCTGTATTTATGTGTGGACCGGTCTTACTATTATCCTTTTCTTTTGAAAGAAGTTTTTCAAAAGATTAAAATCAAGTTGAATGTTACCTATAAACTTAGTGAGTTTTCTCACTCTGGTTCAGCAGACTGATCTAGTGTTTGCAATGCTCGGGTCAGACCAAGTTTTACAGGTTCGGGTTTGGATGCTACCAACTTCAGAAGATATGCTGGAGGAATTCAGACACATTAGTATTTATTCTGCTATTTGTTGTATATGAGGATAGATTGTTATAATGGTCCAGATGTATTAGTTGTAAGTTGTGCTCTAATGATGTAAGTATTATTTAAAGCTCTCAATAAAGATTTATTTCCATATTATATTTTTTCACTGCGATGCGAGACTCTGATTTTGTTGTGTTGTTGTTCTTCTTCTTTTATTCTATTTAATCTTTCTTTCTTATCTATTCTCACCTTCTAAATTCTTTCTATTAACTATCTGGCATTTTCAATACTTAAATTTTGGCAAGTAATACGGAAATAAGTATTATTGTCAAAATTTGGATGTCGAATTTCGCTGGGTCGTTACAGTGGGATCAGAGCATAAGCTTTAGCAATAACGTTGGCTCTCTAGCGTAACTCGATAGAGATGGGGTTAGTAGTATCCTAGATTGAGTTTAAGTGTGTATATATAAGAAAGCGTATTTGTATATTTTATATACAAATGTTTTGTATTGTGTTGTTAGATCGGTTCAAGTGTCTAAATACCATATTGAACTGACAACTGACACAATATTGTTTTGAAAAGAGGGTAAATGAAATAATTTTGCCCAAATTACATTTTTGTATTAAAAAGAAATAATTCTCTCAAATTATTGATTTGATTGATTGAAATTCAAATTGTCTTAAAAAATTTAAATGGTTTAATAAGACTAGAAGATTTGACATATAAAATTAGCAAATGAAAGTTTTATTGAATGGATTAGAATTTAACTAAGATAAGTTAAATAGAAAGTACGAATCAGAATTTAACTTGGAGCTAAGTTAAATAAAAACAGAATGTATTAGAATGAATGATTTTTGAAAAAAATCCGAATTTGGTTTGATAAATGGAAGTGAACTTATTAGAAAATCAATTGGTACTTGAATATGGAAGTTAACTTGGTTAAGTGGAGAAAATTTCAGAATGGATATAATGATGAATCAATTTAATTGATTTGGTGTTTGGGAATCAAATAAATAATAATTGAATAGAATCGCTTATGAAATAAAACTAAGTAATTTAATCTTATATTTGTTAATTGCATTGTATTGAATTAAGTATAGGTTGGAAGAAGAAAATTTGTTAGTTCTTTGCTTCGTGATTAGAGTTTGGTTGCCCGACAAATAGGTAAAACTTAATGTTATTGACTGGGTGATTGATTTTGTACCCCTAAGTTGGCTAATCAATTGTCTTTTGTTTTCTTTCGAGATATTTGTGGCCTGGAGTGGCATTTATAGTTGTATCGATCGAACCATACAGAGGAGGTGCTGGCGAATTCTTTGAAATTTATAAAACTCAGAAATTTAAGAAGAAAATTCTATAATGAATATTTTGAAAATAATTGGGATTAGAACATTTCTCTAGCTTAGTAATTTCGGGGACGAAATCCTTTTAAGTGGGAAGGAACGTAACATCCCATATTTTTGGTAGTCAAATATTTAATCTATTTTATTATTTTAAATGTTGAATTAGAATTATGAATGGATTTTTAAAATATAATTTCCTTATTAAATGGCGTTCAAACATATAGTTTAAATTTAATTATAAACGAGCTCATAACATCTCGATAGTTCGTAATATTGAGTTTTGAACTTCAGCTGAATATACAGAATCCAATATAAGTTGCAAATCTGTGGAACAATAAACATTCGAACCAATTGAATTATAATTTTCTAATGAAAGTGAAAAAAATGAGATTTCATCTTGTAGATTGTTAGTTATGCTCAAATTAAATTTTCATAAAGTAGCTATGGAGTTCGTTAATAAATTATAAAATTTATGTAATAAATTAAATAGGAATTTTAATATAATTTGGATATCGTTTACATAGAAAACATTAATGTTGAGTTGTATTTCCATATTGGTTGAATTTGAAGTGATGTATATATCCATTTGGTTATATATGATGATAATTTAATATTATTTAAATTGAATTGTTTTGGAATTAATAATATTATATCGATATTATTTAAGCCTTAAGAATAGCTATTTTCCAAATGACCTCCATTTTCGATGAAATGAATTTTGCTAGAATATATATTGCTAATTGTTGTAGGATTTAAAATTTGGAATCAATCAGAGTTGTTTTGTGAACATGCAAAATTAAATTGGGAATCGATAAATAAATTTACATTAAAATAACGTCATTGTGCAAATAGAGTCGGATTTTGAACAAACAAATTTCATTAGGTTTGAAACGTTAAAACATAACGGTGCGTCCATTTTCGCTACGTTTGGAGTTTGTGTGTGGTGAAGCGAATATAGAATAGTCAGTGGTAAATAGCAGTAATAAAAATAAACCATATTAAAATAAATAAAATATACAAAAAAACTTACCTTCCAAGCTAAGTAAATAATTGCTTAGGTCCTAAGTGACCGAAACTAGCCTACCGTATGTGTAACCTACCTTATTCCTTCACTTATAAGAAAATAAATAAAAGTATTTTTTGAAGTCTACCCTATCACTAAAAGAAAACGTGCACCCTATAGAATAATATATGCACATGCCAAACTCTCCTATGCAGACTAAGGTTTATAAAAATAAAATAAGGTACAGGCTAAATATTGTACACCCTAACTAACAAGCCTACATGAAACAACAAGTAGTATGAGTTCTCAAATCAACACATACACATGAAGTCATTTTCACATAGGTCTACCCTATATACAATCATTATGTACCTTATTTCATACATGATGGCCAAGGTATTGCCAATATAAATACTAAAAGCTTCAATTCGTTTCCAATGTAAAATCCAGTGAAGAGAAATAAAATGTCCACGGCTTCGAAATTCCAAAAAAAAAAAAAAAAAAAAAAAACCTCCGCTAAAAAAAGCACAAGCTACGTTGATTTTTAAATCTAATACATCACTCAAATACATTTTGTCGTATGTGCGATGGGATACATGATTCCAAATTGTTGCCTGTGGGGTGGAGTCAGGGGACGCTGGTGGGCTGAGGTGGTTCCAGGCGAATGATGGTTTATTAGGTGGTTCGCGATGATCGGGATGCAGGTGGTGGATGTTGTAATGAAGTAGCTTGTTTTCTAGGGTGTGTACGGCCAAAATTTCAGGGAGGAGTTGCAGGCGAAGTCGATAGAGCTAGTGAAGTTCGTGGTGAGCTGCTGGTGATTGGAGGTGCAGTGGTGGTTGACATGGGTGAGTGTAAGTTTGAACGAACGGAATTTTCATTTATAGAGGGTGCAAACGATTAGATTAAGGCGAGGCTGGAGGCGTATTTTTGAGGTAGCAGTGTTTTGGTGAGGTGGCAATGGTCGATGTTAGGGGACAGTGGCTCGAGAGATAGTGAAAGGTGGAGGGTGCGGTTTGTGTAACAACAGTGGAGAAGATGAACAGTACGTGGTATTGTGCCTAATCCAGTTTATAACATGCCTAATTGAGTTTAAACGGGCCTAATTGGGTTTTATTAGATGTGAGTAAGGATTAGGTTGAATAATTATAATTAAGGTATTTATAATATTTATTTAAATAGTGGATAATGTTTAAAATTCATAACTTTGTCATACAGAAATGGAATTCGATGAAACAAGTGATGTCGGGTCCGTATCGACGAGCACAACATGATGAAGCTGGTTTGGTCAGAGTTGGTAGCTACTGGAATTTTTAATTAAATTAAATTTCCATTTAATTTAATTAAAATGGATTGTTTTAATGATAAAATGAAATTATGGTGAGTAAAACTCACTCAGTTTTGTCCTACTAATATTTTATATAACTCGGGTTTAATGTTTGTGTGCTATTGTTGTGTAATGTTAGATGATTACTGAATATATAATTATATATATATATGTTGACTGAACTAATTAAATTAAACGTTCGTTTATTTTTATTTAAATTAATCGTTATTTTTAACGATTGTAACCAATTGAGGTAACTTACCTTATTGTCATGTTTATAATGATATAAACATATAAAATTAATAGTTGGATGTTTGGATTGTTGTTATTGGTTGATTATTCAAATTATTAGTCAAACTATTCATTTTTGTTTATCGAGATGAATAACAATAAACCTATTGTCATATTAAATGGATGATTTTATTTGAGGTAACCTATTTGGAGGTAGGGAAAAACAGGTTGGAGGGATCCAACTAGACTCCTTAAATTTATTGTTAATTTTCATATTACAACTAAATGAACTGCTTAACTAATCTGATTAGATGATTGATTTTGATTATTGATTGTTGAATCCAAATTGAATGTTTGTTTTGTTATTAATCACTGAACAGTATTGGTTGAGTAATTAGCAGCAACTGGTCCAAAAATATATCGTTTTATGAATGTTGATTTACCGTCAGGTATATCAATAGAAATGAAGTTATAAAATTTAGTTTATAACTAAAGATAGATTTTTAAATCTTTTTTTTAGCAAAAAAATGTGTGGTCTTCCTAGGGGAAGAGAGCACACATATATATAATAAAAATAGAGTGGTACAAGTATCCAAATACATACACCAAAAACACAGACCCAAAAACAAGAGTCTCAAAAAGGAATGTAAGGGAAAGTAGATAGATGAGTTCCGGCAAGGCCACCACCCATCATACTTCGTTATCGAATTCCGGCAAGGCCACCACCCGATAAGAAGTATATCTACTCCCATACATATAATAAACTAAAAAACAAATGGTGTAATAGATCACCAAAAAATACAGACACTCCTACTCTTCATACACCAATATATCCAAAGTAAGCCAAAAATGATCAATCCAAAGCAGCAAAACCCAAAAGCTCCACGGCTTCATCTACAATCTGTAATCTGAAAAACTGACACAAAAAACATCAGTAACTTACACATATATATGAATATATGCCTATATATATATGTCTTAATATATATACATGTATACATGTGTGTATATATATATATATATATATATCTATGTAAGAAATATATATATATATATACTTATATATATTTATATTTTAGATAAATAAGTATATATATAGACAAATATCCACATATATATGCATAAAGATAAGGACATAAGAACAAACAAAACATGAGAAAAGATCTAACCCATGTAACAAAGATCAGCAACCCAGACGAGGTCTATTGCATCTAAAATAACTATTAATACGAATGAATAAACTTAGGTTAAATCTAACCTTTGACAAAAAACGCCCAAATTGCAATTCACCAAATAGTTTATAGTGCGAATTTGACATCCAAAGCAGACAAAAATTTACTATGTTTATAATTAAATTATCAGAAGGTACTGAAATTGAATGAAAGATCCTCTGATTCCTCTCAACCCAAATGAACCAACTTATGAATATTACTAAGGAATCCAATATGTATTTCTGTCTGGAATTATAACGTAATCTATGACAATTCCAATAATCGATACAACTACTAAAGGAATTAAAACAATCAAAAGTAAAAATCCTTATAATCATGTTGAAAATAGAAAAGGTAAAATAACAAGAGAAAAATAAGTGATCAACATCCTCCTCTCCAGTATTACAAAAACAACACTTTATATCAAAAATAACATTCTTTCTTTTTAAAAGCTCAATCGTATTTAGCTTCTTATGAATGATCAACCACATTAGAAATTTAGCTTTAGGTGAAGAATTAGACTTCCATAGATATTTAAAGGGATATAATGAAACACCAGAAAAATTAATAAAACTATACATAGAATTAACAGTATACACTAAACTCTTATCTATACCCCAACTAATAGTATCACCATTCTCATCCAAATGGTATAAAGCTAACTTAGCTTTAAGCAAAACCAATTATCTTAATAAATCTTCTTCTAAAATACTATCAAAGGAGAACTCCCACGGGGGATCTAAGTCTGCTTTGTAAACATCCATAATTAAAGCGTTCTTAAATCTACTAATATTAAAAAGCTTACTAAATTCAATTTTTAGTGGCACACTAGAAATCCAAGCATCGTGCCAAAAATAAGTAAGATTACCTGAATGAACTAACACTTTACGTCCTAAATTAAAAAAGTCAAAGCAATTCAAAACCGACTTCAAAAAGTTAGATAAATTATTATCCCAAACATCACTATTTCCAATAAAGAACTCCCCTCTTGAATAATAAGCTTTAGAAACGATAAACTTCCAAGAAGCCTTCACTTCTGGACATTTATATTTCCATAACCATTTAGAAAGTAGAGAGGAGTTAAAATTATGTAAATTTATGATCCCCAAACCCCCCCCCCCCTTCTTTCTTGGATTTACAACATATGTCCCAATTAACTAGACATTTATAACCTCTACAACTAGAATCACCATTCCAAAGGAAGTTTCGCCCAATCCTATCAATCTTCTCAATGACCCATTTAGGGAACCGATGAACAACCATCCAATAAGAGGGAATAGCTGATAGAACCGAATTGACAAGTACTAACCTACCTGCTCTAGAAAGAAATCTATTGTTTCAGCTAGATAATTTATTATTAATCTTATCAATGATGACTATCCAATCTTCCTTCTTAAGCTTTGAAGGCCTTATCTTAAACCCTAAATAATCAAAAGGAAATTTCATAATCGAACAATTCAAAGTGCTAGCCACTAAAGTCTCAATACTGTTAAAATCATTAAGGACCATCACTGCACTCTTATCAAAATTAATTCTTAGACCAGATAACATCTCAAAACAGTAAAGGATAAATTTAAGAGCAATAATATGCTCAGGAAAATGAGAAGAAAATAACAAAGTATCATCCGCAAATTGAAGGATCGATAATTCATTGTTAAATTCCTCATTCCCAACACTACCTAGAACACCTAAAATCCCAGCTCTCTTAATAATTTTTGAGAAGACATCAACCGCTAAATTAAATAGAAAAGACGATAAGGGGTCGCCCTGTTTAAGTCCTCTCTTGGATTGTATCTTCTTACCCATTACCCCAATAACAACAATGTTGGAACAACCAGACCTAAGTAATAACAAAATCCAGTTAGTCCAACTAACACTAAAACCCCTAGCAAGACATAATTCACATATAAAGTCCCAATCAATTGAATCAAATGCCTCCTCAAAGTCTAGCTTCAAAATGGCACATGTTATATTATTCTTACAATAGACATTAATATATTCCTGCACCGCTGCCACACCATCTACTATGTTCCTACCTTTAATGAAAGTTGTTTGGGAGCAATCGATAAGGTCATTCATCTTGCTACTCAGCCTATTCGCTAAAACTTTAGAAATGATCTTGACAGAAACATTAATAAGAGAGATAGGCCTAAAATCCTTAAGAGAATTTTCCCCCTCTCTCTTATGAATAAGTATGACATTGGCAAAGTTGAAACTACCTAGACGCAGATCAACACTATAAAATTCATTAAATAATTTAATAATGTCAAACTTCAATACTTCTTAAAATTGCTTGTAAAAATTAACAGAGAAACCATCAGATCCAGGAGCTTTGTCACTAGGCATATCACTAATTGCCTTCCAAATCTCCTGCTCTGAAAAAGGTTTATCCAAATCTACGAGATTGACCCTAGTATCAGAAGGATATAAGTCATTCCATCTGACATTTGTTCTTCTCTTAATCTTAGTACCAAAAATCTGTTTATAATATCTAGTGAAATCTTCATTTAGATCCTTCTGCATAGTCAGTTCTACATCATTTACAATAATCGAGTGAATCTTATTATCATGTCTCCTCTTATTAGCCACACTATGAAAAAACTTAGTGTTATTATCCCCTTCCTTGATCCAATGTATGCGAGACATTTGCCTCCACATGGTCTCTTCTTTTTCTAAAATCTGCTTGAGATCTTGTCTAAGATTACAGTATTGTAACGGCTGGAAATTTCCGACTCCTCAAGAGTCGGAAATTCCGAGACGTTAGTGAAAGAATTTAGAAGGTGAGAAAGAAAAGATAGAACTAATAGAATAGAAGAAGAAGAAGAACATCAGAATAACACGAATCTCACAGCGGAACGAATAACATATAATACATAACATAACTTTGAAGTAAACAGTTATATATATACAATAGCACTTATCAGAGTACAACACTTACAACACAGCGGAAATAACTATAGCTATCAAATCTTGCAGCCTCCTGCTCCAAGCTCTCCAAGTATATCTGTAAATCCCGACTACTTGACTGCCCGTACAAATTAGGCACCCAAGAGTTTAGGGAAAACAACAAAGTAAACTCCGGGTCAGTCATGGGACTGGTATGAGTAAAACAATTTAAACATGTATATGAACAAGTAAACGATATCTCATAAGACCACGCCGCATAACGGAACGGGTTTTTCCCTTATGGGAATCCAAAATATCTTTATATCAAAAACCTTTTGATATTATAATAATGTCTATGTACAAATAGATATCAACTAGCAGAAACGCTTGCATCTCACGTTCTACATACATAGTATAAAATCATAAACCGCAGGGCGCTTATCGGAGAATGGATTCCAACAGACAAGGTATGGGAGCACCTTCTGAATAGTGTACTCTAGAGGTGATACACTCAGGGTTCAACAAGAACGTCTTGCAAACCGGCCACACATGACCGCTCACTCATTTAGCTTGTGTGTCGCGAATATATTGCCACCACGGTTGTAGGCCATCAAACCGTCATCCGAAGATACAGAATCAAAAAGAAGTATAAATATGGATATTCCCTAGATCGGTGACAATACACCCTGCTTGGGAATGACCCAACTAGCCATGCTGCCTAGCCCAACTTTTGTTACTTCCTGGTGTGAGGCTAGAAGCTACGTCTATCTTCAGAACATCTGATCACCATTCACTTTGAATGCCACATCGTCATACCCGCCAAATCACAAATTGACTTATTCAAAAATAACACGGGTATACAGCTAAGAGAAACAAATTCCTCCGCCACCAAACGTGAATACGTTTGAACAGATCAACTTACGCGATCCATTGGATATACTCTGTCAGACCTTCTTCCATATACGTTGTCCTGGGACTGGACAAACCGAAGGCACTATTCAGTATATCCATCTTAGTCACTGTTATCTAAGACTTATATAACAGCCCTTGCACTTTACTCCGTCTTCAATTTATCTTTGGCAGATATTGCTCGCAATGCTTATGCCAATACAGAGTGGTTCTTTGGATAATAATCCAACCGGTCTCTCCATATTAACAACGTTAAAATGGTAAAAACTTTGATAGTCTGTGATTCAACTATCAAATTAAAACATGTAGGGGTACAAACAACAATCTTATTTCCAAATGGAAATTCGATCGATCAATCATCATATGTTCATATTTCCTTATTTCATATATTTAGAAAATATATGTTATTAATCATTGGAAAACATTTCCATAGATTATTTTCACATCACTATATTTTCGCAACTATCAGTCCCTAACTGTAACTAGTATGAGGACAATTCTCTAAGTATCAATCCGGAAGGTCGAACCCAACATCAGATCGTCACTTAGAAAACCGTTCAACTTACCCTCTCCAGTTAGTTTCTGAATTTGCTTAACTCTATTTCTTAAATTCTTATCATGAAAACATTTCATTTTATATGTTTAGAAAACATATCTGACTATATTTGGAAAACGTTTCCAAAACTCATTTACGGATTTCCAATGAACGTTGTATAAAACATCGTTACGCTTAATCCATTAATCGCTTATTACTTAACTATATTTCAAATCAACCTTTTCTATCGAACCACAACTATTCCTTTGTCAATTCTGAAGTCAATCAAGTTGGGGTATAATTACCTCTCAGACCTTAATTGAACAACGTCCTTTACTATGAAATAGATGAAGCTCGTCACTCACTTTTTACAATCATCTGTTTTACGCAAATTCTCGGATTCAGGTTACGAATCCACTTCTTATATGACAACGTTTGATTATAACTATAACGTTATAATTCCTACTTCTGCAATGTCTAACCTAAATTATAACTTAATCTCCTAACTTGAATAATTTAACAGACACCTAATTTCTAAATCAATAACTAAATCTTGATTTAAACCCTGGAAAGTAAATAGTACTTTCCCGAATTCGCTATAATCGAATTCGACGTATAACTCTCTTTCGAGAAATCTCTATTTGATTAACTCTTCTTCGAATAACCTATATTCGATTATCTCTCTTCGAATAACTCATATTCGAAATCTCTCTCTTTCGAATAAACAATATTCGGTCCTTTTCTTTCGAATATGCTATATTCGAAAATCTCCTTTCGATTTACTAATCGATAACTCCTTTCGATCAAACTAAAATCGATAACTAATTTCGATCAAACTAAAATCGATAACTCCTTTAACTCTATTCGAATAACTAATATTCGACTAACTTCTTTGGATCGACTCCTTTGATTAACTCCTTCGAATAACTAATTCGAATAACTTACCTTCGAATAACCAATATTCGATTTACTCTAACTCGATTAACTTAATTCTAATCGATTTACTCCATTTCGATTCAACTTAATTCAAATCGATTAACTTAACTCAAATTGATTAACTCATTTCGAATAACTAAATTCGATTAACTCTTTTAACTTTACTCGAATAACTATATTCGATTAACACCTTCTTTCAAATAACTATATTCGGTTAACTCTTCGACTAACTCCTTTGGATTAACTAACTTCGAATAACTCCTTTGGATTAACTAACTTCGAATAACTCCTTTGGATTAACTAACTTCGAAAAACTCCTTTGGATTAACTAACTTCGAATAACTCCTTTGGATTAACTAACTTCGAATAACTCCTTTGGATTAACTAACTTCGAATAACTCCTTTGGATTAACTAACTTCGAATAACTCCTTTGGATTAACTAACTTCGAATAACCAATATCCGATAACTACTCTTCGAATAAATAGTATTCAGTAACTCTTCTCAAATGAATAACATTTGATTTCTCCACTCGAATAAACTATATTCGATTACTCTTCCCTCGAATACACTATATTCGATACTCTACTTTGAATAAGTGATATTTGACAACTCTACTCGATTAACTCCACTTGGATAACTCTAACTGGTCAACTTTAACTGGTCAACTTTAACTGGTCAACTTCAACTGGTCAACTCTAACTGGTTAACTCTAACTGGTCACCTCTAACTGATCAACCCTAACTGGTTAACTCGTCTCGATTAACTGAACTAATCCACTTAGTTTAACTTAGCTAATTTACTTCGATTAACCACTTAGTTAACTTAACTAATTCACTTCGATTAACCACTTAGTTTAACTTAACTAATTCACATCGATTAATCCTTTAGTTTAACTTAACTAATTCACATCGATTAATCATTTAGTTTAACCTAACAAATTCACTTTGATTCACCGCTTAGTTTAACTTAACTAATTTACTTTGGTTAACTTAACCAATTACTTTGATTAACTCGACTAACTCGCTTTGGTTAACCTAACCAATTACTTTGTTTAACTCGTCTAACTTGCTTTGGTCAACCTAACCAACTACTTTGTTTAATCCTTTATACTCGATTAACAAATATTTCTCCTTTATACTTGATTACCCAATATTTCCCTTTATACTCAAAATCCCCTTTTCTTTATAATATAAAATCCATCGATTTTTATATAAATAAATTATTTTCAAATTATAGTTTGAAAATCTCTTTTCTATATCCTGGTATTTCTTATGGTTTTTAACACATCATCTAACAACGATGAATATCGTCCAACCACACATAATCACAATAGATTATATATATCACATTTATATATCACAATACATAAATTACAGTAAAAATATAACTGTTGAGGAATCCAGTTGGATTCCTCCAACCTGTTTCCCTGCACCACAGATGTTAGACAACACTGGTATAATATTCTGGTAAGCAGAATCAGCATATAAATATTTATCGGTTTATATATATATATATATATATATATATATATTCCACTAACTGACTGGCAGTTCAATCAAACAGTCAACACATAGTCAAACAGACAATAGTTAACAGTTCTAAGAATACACTGTAAAAATAGAACTATTTAGAGTTGGTGAGTTTTACTCACATTTGCGCGTTAGCCGTTAAATAACGGTTTGCGTTATTTGATTCAGTCAGACAATTTATTTCTCCATAAATTATAACGAGCTCCGATGGACTTCCAGTCAGTTCCATTGTGAAGCTCTCGTCCATACGGTCCCAACGTGACTAACGGTTCGTGATTCTGATTTCATATGACGAAGTTACACCTCATAGACGTTAATTCACATTTAAATAAAAATAAACTTGGATTTCTATTCTCTAACGGGCCTTGCTTACCCTTTATTTTTCTTCCCGGCCCGTTACAATTTTGCAGGCCCAAACATGTTTTAACAGCCAAACCCGGTTTCACCTCAGCCTATACCCGCGTTGGCTTCCTTCCCAACCAACACAGCAAACTCCTCCTCCAAGAAAAATTCCGCATCTCCTATGGCCATTAACGCAAAACAAAAACCATCTTCACTTTCGTTAAAGACTGTTGCCGTTGCTCCTTATTCTTCACCTGTACAAACCAATCCGCCCAACTTTGACCCCCTCCTCCATCTCCTTTCTGTCATGACCATTTTGGCCGACAACTTCATAGGCCTCCCCATCGAATCCTCTTCAAAACTGTACCCATGTTCTTCAACTCGCACCCGCCTTGGCGACAACAACTCCAGGCCATCGACGATCCTTCACCGAGATCGAACGACCCTTTTTAGCCCAAAAACCCACAAATACTTCACAGAAGAACTCAAATCCCAACACAAACTCGATAACAAATCTCCAATTCAATTAAGAATCACCAAACACCCAATTAATTCGAACCCCAGATCCTTCGTCGCCACGCTGGGTTGATTCGTCGATCTCAGAAAACTCGTTCGAGTTCGCTAAAAAGTGTACCAGAACGAAGAAGAGCATAGCAGGGATTCAATGGAATAATATTCGTGATTTTAGGATTTTAGTGTGGATTCTTTTTTTTTTTTTAGAACCTGTGAATGAAAGGGAGAAAGTGTTCTTTTTGGCGGCCGTGGTTCTGTAGAAATGGGGATTAGGTTAAAAGAATTGTGAGGGGGGTTGTATTTATAGGATTTTTAGATTTTAGTGTGTGTGGATTATCTTCTTCCACATTTTTTTCTTTTGATTTTTCTTCTATGGCTTCGGTTGGAGCTTTCTGATCCAAGAAAACAGTGGTGGCTTGAGAACATGAAATGTGGCCTCTTGTTTACCCATAACTTAGGTATATTTTATTTTATTTTTATTCACATAGTTAGGTCTCGCTATGGACAGATATAAAAACATCATTGTGACGAGCGATGTGCCCTAACTACAGAAATACAATAATATCGGTAGGTTGACTCATTCTATGAAATCTCAAAAATACTGATTTAGGGTGCACAATACTCTAAATAAAAAGTTGCTTATTTAATTAATTAAAAATTTCCATAAAATTCTAAAAATTAAATTATCACTACTTCCCAAAAGAACCTTGTCTAAATTCAAACCCGATCTCGAGTTATATCGAATAATTCGTTACGGTCGATAAACGATTCCATAGCGACTATTTTAAAATTTGATTTAGACATATCTAAAAATCTACATGACGAAATCCTGATTTCTCTCTTCCATCAGAAAGATATACTTCACTAGCTCCACACGTTTCTTGTTTCACAGAAATCCGATTTAAAACGAATCTTGTATATTCAGTTGAAGTTCAAATCGCCAAATTGCGAACTGCCGCGACGTTTCAGGTTCGTTTTAATTATAATTATAAATTATAAGTTCGAACGTTGTACTTTAAGTTATCGATATCGCCAAATAGATATATAAATCATTCAATAAATTAATTATTCGACAGCTAACAAAACGCGCCATTACAGACTTCCCCCCCCTTAAAATAATTTCGTCCTCGAAATTGCTAAGTTAGAAAAATGCTACTAACTCTACTAACTAGTTTTAAATATCTTTTAGTTTACTTCTCAACTCCAGTTTCAACTGAACCATTAAATTTTAATTAAATTATTGATTCATTCTGGCTAACTGAATTTCCATAAATCATGAGAATGTTCTAACGCCTGGAATTTTCGAAAAATTTCGCCGTAACCTCCTTTGTATTGGTCAATAGGACAAACCACCCCTCGCCTCTCTAGGCCTTCTCCAATCCAAAAGGAAATCAAAATAGCCAAGCGGCTTGCTAATTCGGCTCATAAAATCCAAATACATATATGATATAAACTTGTATCTTTTTGTCGGGAATTTAACTCTATCCCTTTCATCTGCTACCACTTCAACATATACCAATGTTATCCATTCCAATTGATCTCCAATCAGTTCATATCCTCAAATCCAAATCGAATTTCATTCGAACTCTAATATCAAATTCCAAATTATTGACTTATCAATTTGGTTCCATTCTAGACTATCTCTAATCCAATTTAATTTTATTTAACTCAGTTTAAGTTAAATTTCAATTTATTTTTATCATCTCATTTTATTTAACTTCATTAGTTAAATTTTAATTCCAGAACTTAAGTTCCTGGGTTTCTTTCAAATCAATTTGAAATCATAATGCCAATTCAAAACCTTTGAATTTCTAAACAACTTGTTTTCTCAAAACAAATTCAAAAACAAAACCTTTGGTAGTAATCCGTCACTTAGAACTCGAAAATGAACACTGATGATGTCTAGATTCATCATCAGAATCTATTTTCCAGCTATCGAAGTGAGTTCAATACTATATCATTTTCAATTTGAAAAACATTTTCAAAATCTCCCAGGAACTTAAAATTTCCTTATTTTAAATTCCAAATCTGATTTAAATTCATATTTAATTCAAACTATTTCATATATTACATTCATATGAATTCTGATTGGTCATTTATAACCATTTCACCCTTTTATAATCTTATTCGATTATAATAACAACCAACACAATCAATATACTATAATAATTTCAAGATATATATTTCTTCTATAAACAAATATATTTTGGGAAAAATTATTTCATTTACCCTCTTTCAAAACATACCATGACGGTTCATCGTATTCGAGTGTTTAGTAACCCTTATCGATACAGTGGATCAACTGATCGACCAGAATTCATAAGCCACTCAACCAATGAGTCTCCACAATATAAAACCATTTTATATTGAATAACAATTACGCGCTCATATATATACACTCAAACTCAATCTAGGATATTACTAATCCCATCTCTAACGAGTTATGCCATAGAGCCAAGGTAATCACTTAACTTAAGCTCTGATACCAACTGTAACGGCTGGAAATTTCCGACTCCTCGAGAGTCGGAAATTCCGAGACGTTAGTGAAAGAATTTAGAAGGTGAGAAAGAAAAGATAGAACTAATAGAATAGAAGAAGAAGAAGAACATCAGAATCATCAGAGTAACACGAATCTCACAGCGGAACGAATAACATATAATATATAACATAACTTTGAAGTAAACAGTTATATATATACAATAGCACTTATCAGAGTACAACACTTACAACACAGCGGAAATAACTATAGCTATAAAATCTTGCAGCCTCCTGCTCCAAGCTCTCCAAGTATATCTGTAAATCTCGACTACTTGACTGCCCGTACAAATTTAGGCACCCAAGAGTTTAGGGAAAACAACAAAGTAAACTCCGGGTCAGTCATGGGACTGGTATGAGTAAAACAATTTAAACATGTATATGAACAAGTAAACGATATCTCATAAGACCACGCCGCATAACGGAACGGGTTTTTCCCTTATGGGAATCCAAAATATCTTTATATCAAAAACCTTTTGATATTATAATAATGTCTATGTACAAATAGATATCAACTAGCAGAAACGCTTGCATCTCACGTTCTACATACATAGTATAAAATCATAAACCGCAGGGCGCTTATCGGAGAATGGATTCCAACAGACAAGGTATGGGAGCACCTTCTGAATAGTGTACTCTAGAGGTGATACACTCAGGGTTCAACAAGAACGTCTTGCAACCCGGCCACACATGACCGCTCACTCATTTAGCTTGAGTGTCGCGAATATATTGCCACCACGGTTGTAGGCCATCAAACCGTCATCCGAAGATACAGAATCAAAAAGAAGTATAAATATGGATATTCCCTAGATCGGTGACAATACACCCTGCTTGGGAATGACCC
This sequence comes from Allium sativum, assembly GCA_030737875.1. Classification (NCBI taxonomy): domain Eukaryota; kingdom Viridiplantae; phylum Streptophyta; class Magnoliopsida; order Asparagales; family Amaryllidaceae; genus Allium; species Allium sativum. The sequence goes on from CM060921.1 coordinate 560,153,742, forward strand.
AACTAGCCATGCTGCCTAGCCCAACTTTTGTTACTTCCTGGTGTGAGGCTAGAAGCTACGTCTATCTTCAGAACATCTGATCACCATTCACTTTGAATGCCACATCGTCATACCCGCCAAATCACAAATTGACTTATTCAAAAATAACACAGGTATACAGCTAAGAGAAACGAATTCCTCCGCCACCAAACGTGAATACGTTTGAACAGATCAACTTACGCGATCCATTGGATATACTCTGTCAGACCTTCTTCCATATACGTTGTCCTGGGACTGGACAAACCGAAGGCACTATTCAGTATATCCATCTTAGTCACTGTTATCTAAGACTTATACAACAGCCCTTGCACTTTACTCCGTCTTCAATTTATCTTTGGCAGATATTGCTCGCAATGCTTATGCCAATACAGAGTGGTTCTTTGGATAATAATCCAACCGGTCTCTCCATATTAACAACGTTAAAATGGTAAAAACTTTGATAGTCTGTGATTCAACTATCAAATTAAAACATGTAGGGGTACAAACAACGATCTTATTTCCAAATGGAAATTCGATCGATCAATCATCATATGTTCATATTTCCTTGTTTCATATATTTAGAAAATATATGTTATTAATCATTGGAAAACATTTCCATAGATTATTTTCACATCACTATATTTTCGCAACTATCAGTCCCTAACTGTAACTAGTATGAGGACAATTCTCTAAGTATCAATCCGGAAGGTCGAACCCAACATCAGATCGTCACTTAGAAAACCGTTCAACTTACCCTCTCCAGTTAGTTTCTGAATTTGCTTAACTCTATTTCTTAAATTCTTATCATGAAAACATTTCATTTTATATGTTTAGAAAACATATCTGACTATATTTGGAAAACGTTTCCAAAACTCATTTACGGATTTCCAATGAACGTTGTATAAAACATCGTTACGCTTAATCCATTAATCGCTTATTACTTAACTATATTTCAAATCAACCTTTTCTATCGAACCACAACTATTCCTTTGTCAATTCTGAAGTCAATCAAGTTGGGGTATAATTACCTCTCAGACCTTAATTGAACAACGTCCTTTACTGTGAAATAGATGAAGCTCGTCACTCACTTTTTACAATCATCTGTTTTACGCAAATTCTCGGATTCAGGTTACGAATACACTTCTTATATGACAACGTTTGATTATAACTATAACGTTATAATTCCTACTTCTGCAATGTCTAACCTAAATTATAACTTTATCTCCTAACTTGAATAATTTAACAGACACCTAATTTCTAAATCAATAACTAAATCTTGATTTAAACCCTGGAAAGTAAATAGTACTTTCCCGAATTCGCTATAATCGAATTCGATGTATAACTCTCTTTCGAGAAATCTCTATTTGATTAACTCTTCTTCGAATAACCTATATTCGATTATCTCTCTTCGAATAACTCATATTCGAATTCTCTCTCTTTCGAATAAACAATATTCGATCTTTTTCTTTCGAATATGCTATATTCGAAAATCTCCTTTCGATTTACTAATCGATAACTCCTTTCGATCAAACTAAAATCGATAACTCCTTTAACTCTATTCGAATAACTAATATTCGACTAACTCCTTTGGATCGACTCATTTGATTAACTCCTTCGAATAACTAATTCGAATAACTTACCCTCGAATAACCAATATTCGATTTACTCTAACTCGATTAACTTAATTCTAATCGATTTACTCCATTTCGATTCAACTTAATTCAAATCGATTAACTTAACTCAAATTGATTAACTCATTTCGAATAACTAAATTCAATTAACTCTTTTAACTTTACTCGAATAACTATATTCGATTAACACCTTCTTTCGAATAACTATATTCGGTTAACTCTTCGACTAACTCCTTTGGATTAACTAACTTCGAATAACTCCTTTGGATTAACTAACTTCGAATAACTCCTTTGGATTAACTAACTTCGAATAACTCCTTTGGATTAACTAACTTCGAATAACTCCTTTGGATTAACTAACTTCGAATAACTCCTTTGGATTAACTAACTTCGAATAACCAATATCCGATAACTACTCTTCGAATAAATAGTATTCGGTAACTCTTCTCAAATGAATAACATTTGATTTCTCCACTCGAATAAACTATATTCGATTACTCTTCCCTCGAATACACTATATTCGATACTCTACTTTGAATAAGTGATATTCGACAACTCTACTCGATTAACTCCACTTGGATAACTCTAACTGGTCAACTTTAACTGGTCAACTTTGACTGGTCAACTTCAACTGGTCAACTCTAACTGGTTAACTCTAACTGGTCACCTCTAACTGATCAACCCTAACTGGTTAACTCGTCTCGATTAACTGAACTAATCCACTTAGTTTAACTTAGCTAATTTACTTCGATTAACCACTTAGTTAACTTAACTAATTCACTTCGATTAACCACTTAGTTTAACTTAACTAATTCACATCGATTAATCCTTTAGTTTAACTTAACTAATTCACATCGATTAATCATTTAGTTTAACCTAACAAATTCACTTTGATTCACCGCTTAGTTTAACTTAACTAATTTACTTTGGTTAACTTAACCAATTACTTTGATTAACTCGACTAACTCGCTTTGGTTAACCTAACCAATTACTTTGTTTAACTCGTCTAACTTGCTTTGGTCAACCTAACCAACTACTTTGTTTAATCCTTTATACTCGATTAACAAATATTTCTCCTTTATACTTGATTACCCAATATTTCACTTTATACTCAAAATCCCCTTCTCTTTATAATATAAAATCCATCGATTTTTATATAAATAAATTATTTTCAAATTATAGTTTGAAAATCTCTTTTCTATATCCTGGTATTTCTTATGGTTTTTAACACATCATCTAACAACGATGAATATCGTCCAACCACACATAATCACAATAGATTATATATATCACATTTATATATCACAATACCTTTGTTTTTATTATATATATATATATATATATATGTGTGTGTGCCATAGTCAGACTATGTACCTTTGTTTTTATTATATATATATGTGTGCTCTCTTCCATTCGGAAGATCACACATTTTTGTTTCAAAAAAAAAAATATCACAATACATAAATTACAGTAAAAATATAACTGTTGAGGAATCCAGTTGGATTCCTCCAACCTGTTTCCCTGCACCACAGATGTTAGACAACACTGGTATAATATTCTGGTAAGCAGAATCAGCATATAAATATTTATCGGTTTATATATATATATATTCCACTAACTGACTGGCAGTTCAATCAAACAGTCAACACACAGTCAAACAGACAATAGTTAACAGTTCTAAGAATACACTGTAAAAATAGAACTATTTAGAGTTGGTGAGTTTTACTCACATTTGCGCGTTAGCCGTTAAATAACGGTTTGCGTTATTTGATTCAGTCAGACAATTTATTTCTCCATAAATTATAACGAGCTCCAATGGACTTTCAGTCAGTTCCATTGTGAAGCTCTCGTCCATAAGGTCCCAACGTGACTGACGGTTCGTGATTCTGATTTCATATGACGAAGTTACACCTCATAGACGTTAATTCACATTTAAATAAAAATAAACTTGGATTTCTATTCTCTAACGGGCCTTGCTTACCCTTTATTTTTCTTCCCGGCCCGTTACAATTTTGCAGGCCCAAACATGTTTTAACAGCCAAACCCGGTTTCACCTCAGCCTATACCCGCGTTGGCTTCCTTCCCAACCAACACAGCAAACTCCTCCTCCAAGAAAAATTCCGCATCTCCTATGGCCATTAACGCAAAACAAAAACCATCTTCACTTTCGTTAAAGACTGTTGCCGTTGCTCCTTATTCTTCACCTGTACAAACCAATCCGCCCAACTTTGACCCCCTCCTCCATCTCCTTTCTGTCATGACCATTTTGGCCGACAACTTCATAGGCCTCCCCATCGAATCCTCTTCAAAACTGTACCCATGTTCTTCAACTCGCACCCGCCTTGGCGACAACAACTCCAGGCCATCGACGATCCTTCACCGAGATCGAACGACCCTTTTTAGCCCAAAAACCCACAAATACTTCACAGACGAACTCAAATCCCAACACAAACTCGATAACAAATCTCCAATTCAATTAAGAATCACCAAACACCCAATTAATTCGAACCCCAGATCCTTCGTCGCCACGCTGGGTTGATTCGTCGATCTCAGAAAACTCGTTCGAGTTCGCTAAAAAGTGTACCAGAACGAAGAAGAGCATAGCAGGGATTCAATGGAATAATATTCGTGATTTTAGGATTTTAGTGTGGATTCTTTTTTTTTTTTAGAACCTGTGAATGAAAGGGAGAAAGTGTTCTTTTTGGCGGCCGTGGTTCTGTAGAAATGGGGATTAGGTTAAAAGAATTGTGAGGGGGGTTGTATTTATAGGATTTTTAGATTTTAGTGTGTGTGGATTATCTTCTTCCACATTTTTTTCTTTTGATTTTTCTTCTATGGCTTCGGTTGGAGCTTTCTGATCCAAGAAAACAGTGGTGGCTTGAGAACATGAAATGTGGCCTCTTGTTTACCCATAACTTAGGTATATTTTATTTTATTTTTATTCACATAGTTAGGTCTCGCTATGGACAGATATAAAAACATCATTGTGACGAGCGATGTGCCCTAACTACAGAAATACAATAATATCGGTAGGTTGACTCATTCTATGAAATCTCAAAAATACTGATTTAGGGTGCACAATACTCTAAATAAAAAGTTGCTTATTTAATTAATTAAAAATTTCCATAAAATTCTAAAAATTAAATTATCACTACTTCCCAAAAGAACCTTGTCTAAATTCAAACCCGATCTCGAGTTATATCGAATAATTCGTTACGGTCGATAAACGATTCCATAGCAACTATTTTAAAATTTGATTTAGACATATCTAAAAATCTACACGACGAAATCCTGATTTCTCTCTTCCATCAGAAAGATATACTTCACTAGCTCCACACGTTTCTTGTTTCACAGAAATCCGATTTAAAACGAATCTTGTATATTCAGTTGAAGTTCAAATCGCCAAATTGCGAACTACCGCGACGTTTCAGGTTCGTTTTAATTATAATTATAAATTATAAGTTCGAACGTTGTACTTTAAGTTATCGATATCGCCAAATCGATATATAAATCATTCAATAAATTAATTATTCGACAGCTAACAAAACGCGCCATTACAAGTATCTATCTTTCTCAGTGGAATTGAGAATCCCGGACTCACTAATTTTATCTAAATCTAACAGTCCACACATGATCTTATATTTCCTAAATCTTACATTACCAAAGATAAATTTATTCCAACGCTTAAGAAAAAATCTCAACTTACCTAACTTCACAACAAAAATCTTAGCAAAATTACCTCTATAAATATTATTAAAATAAAACAAGGCCTTCCATTTCATGGAGACAAGATTAGTGAAACTATGATCCAGTAACCACATCTTTTCGAACTTAAAACTACTACTAATAGAAATGTTCAAATTACACGTAAGAATAATAGGGCAATGATCGGAATGTAAAAAAGGTAATCCCTTAACTCTACAAATCGAATATCTATCATCTATCTCAGAACTAATAAAAAATCTATCTAATAATGCAAAGGAAGGACTATCACGGCCATTCGACCAAGTGAACAATCTATTATCAAGGGGAATCTCTATTAAATTACTGTCTAATATAAAATCATTGAATTCCTCCATATCAGAAAAATGACCCTCACGTGGTGATCTCTCTCCTAAAAATCTGGTGACATTAAAGCCCCCCCCCCCCCCACAATCCAAAAATTAGGGGAAATATTCCTAAAACTAGAACACTCATCCCATAGGACTCTCCTTTCCTCTTTAGTGTGGGGACCATACACATTAGTGATGCCCAAAAAAGAATTATCAGAAAGGGATTCTAAAATAATATGTAAAGAATGTAGCTTTGGAAACTCAAGCACCATTCTGTATTGATTGTCTTTCCAACCAATCATAATTCCCCCAGCAGTACCTACTGCCGAAAGACAAGCCTAGTTACGGAAAAGGGACCAGCCTAGCCTAATATAAAAACTAAAATCTATACAATCAATTTTAGTCTCTTGAAGTAAAACAATATCAATGTGATTATCTCTAAAAAAAGTCCTAATTTTAGCGCATTTTTAGGTTCATTTAAACCCCTAACATTCCAACTAACAATCCTCATCTATTCAAAGAAGAAACTCTCTCTAGTTCTCTATTTCTAATATACTCCGCATCAATCTCAATATCCGAAAAAATAAAAGCAGTATCATTAGCTAACTGAAATAACTGTCTAGTCGAAAGACTACCTAATGCAAAAGGAGTATAATCACTACCAAAGATCATAGAAATACCTTAGCCCCGATCCGTACTGCAACTACTAGCACCCGGATTCGAGGTTTTACCTTGTGATGAAGATGAACCATATCTGATCCTAGCACTACGACGAACCAAACCAGAACTGGGAATCGCTCTCCTACGTCTCCCCCTCCTGGACGAAGGAGTGGATACATCACTGCTCTAGGAGTGTCAGTCGCTAATCTCTAAGCAAGTATTACTAGCTGAGTAGATTGAACCAACATCTGTAGCACTCTCAGATCGAGACACATCACACCCCAAAAAAGATTCACCAATGCACGGTCTCAAAAGCAAAGAAAAGAGTCCCTCACCCAATACACTCATAATCATTACACCAACACCCCTGTCACACGCCAAATGAAATCCACTCAAAATAGAATCTTCCTGCCTCACAAGGACTAACTGCCCCCCAACCTTGTTACCTATACTATCATCAATAAGCTTTGAAACACATAAACAGTCCATACTTTCACACTTCTCACTCGTATCAAACACTTGCTCATCACGGCAATAACTAGGCTGAAACGCATCCATCATTCTTATCGATTCTACGATTTCTGCAGTAGTTAATTCGCTCTCTCTCCCAATGGAGCAAGTCCCCAAGCTATCACCAACTTTAACTTTCCTATTTACACACCTGCCGACTTTAACATTTCTTACTTTAAATCCTGTTCTTTTTAAGCCCGAAACCTTCTGGATGATCCTCTTTCCATATTCTGTTGAATTGACACCATCATTATCAGACCAATGGTGATCAGTGTTTTCCTCAAAGCTTTTTAACAACCCAAAGCTATTCGAGAGTGCAATGTCATCCGCCACATTCCAGTCCAACTCCTCATCAATATCCGAACTGATTAGGTGATTAACTGCTACATCAACATTTTCATATTCGCACATATCTAACAAATCATCACCTGTCATCAATTCACATACCCTCTCGCTCTTACTAGCCAAACATTCGAAAAGCCTGCTGTCTTCATAAAGTCCCATGCATTTAAGTGCTACAGGATCAAATAACATCGGATCAACATGATTTACTTTCCTTAAGAACCCATCAGAACCCGCCAATATATCATCCCTGACCATCACTTCATCCACAATTATATCCATATCTTCAACGCTAATATTCCCCATTTGCCTCTTATCACCCATTTGCAATGAATTTAATCCAACTCCCGGGTGAGTACAAACATTATTTGAAGCAAACTGGAATGCAACAGCGCTTCTATCACAGTTGATAGCCGTATTTATAACATCAAAGTGTTTCACATTCTCCTCCAAAAGTACACCGACTTTCCTCTTGTTACTCGAATTCGAATCGAAGTATAACTTACGGAACTTCAACAGATTGAGACAGAAGGCAAAGGCATGGTCCTTTCTTCCCAATGGCCGAGGCAACGGAGGGATCACATCATCACTAACAAAACTCTTGCTCCATAAAACTCCGTCAACTAACCCCTCCAAATGCCACACCAGCAATAATAACCAATGCGCCCCATCACTTTCCTTTTCATGAAAATCCGTATCGTAAAAGTCCAGAATTGAAATTATATTGTGACAAATTCTCGAACAATTAAAGTGCAGGGTGTCAAAAACAGTCTTCCCTCTGAACCACATCGGACAACTGAACTTGCGACGTCCCAAACCGCCACACTTGAAGCAACGAGTTCCATTACAACAAACTTTCTCTATGTGAGAAGCATCACCACAATTTAAACAATGCCGAACACCTAACTTTTTCATTCGCAAAGAATTTCTGCCTGGTAATTCATTCCAGTCAGAGGACGATGGAGTTTTCTTAACCATGTCCGCATAAGAAAACTGACTAAAATGTCTAGAAACATCAACACTTGAATTTAAAGGAAAATTACCAGTTACATCATGGAAGAAAGAATGTAGATTTGGAGCCCCAACAGCATTAGAGTTGAACCCATCTTCATTCCACATTAAGTTCTGCCTGAAAGTAAGGTTTAAGCGACCAGGCTTCATGTGTGTCTTCTCAATGAGCACATTTGGAGCCGTGTTCTTGTGAATACTGTCAATACCATGAACAATCCCTCTCGATTTGCCACCAAAAATTAAAACATCTCCTGATTCGAGTAATTCCTTCCTGATCATACCTTTATCTCCCTCTTCTCTGTAAATAAAATCAGCAGAGTCTCCAATGGAAAAGGAAACTACTGGGAGTCCAGCCTTCAGGCTATCAACACTCTCATCTTTGTCTTGATGAAGGCCTAATTTCCCTTCCGGATTGTAAAAATTGACTATACAAATGTCAGGATTCATAAGAGGAAGTTCTTCTATACTGCCATCAAGTTGCACAATAATTCTGTGCGCCTCATAAATAAAGTCCTTTACTATCTTGATCATCTCAAATGGAATCGCAGGAGGTAAGGCTCCATCAAATGCTCTTCTATCTTCGTAACACTTCAATTGCGGATTCCAATTTTTTCCCCAACACATCATATTCAGGTTCAATATCGCACCATTCTCAAAACCAGGCCTATTAAACCTACCTTCACCAATCACTAATTCTTGGCATCTTTTGACAATTTTGATTTGATCAAATATACTGATACAGTTCTTTAGTAGTATCATGCCCGAACCCAGATTCTTATGGCGCGCTTCGTTACCCAAACCCAATCCCAATCCAGAATTGGGATTTTTCATCCTCGCCGAACCCTCTGTAAAACCCAAAGAGCAAATATTAAAATAGTTCTTCCCCAAATCTACAGCCGAAGAACTTTCCTAAATCTCGTTTATATTCCCTCTTGAAGAATCCGCACAATTTACACTATGATGCCCCAATCCTCCGCAGATATATCATCTTGTTTTATTTCTACATCTATTCGCAAAGTGTCCGTAGTCACCACAACGATAACAACGTTTGTGAAATCTAGCAGAAGACGAAAGTAAAGATTGATAGAACTGTGGATAAAACTGAGGATTTGTGCGAGATCTGATCCAAGAAGAAGATGAGATAATGTCCGCCATTTTCTTATTGTTCAGATCTAAATTAGATTTTTAAATCTATTATTTTGAATAAAAGTTTATTGGAAGGAAATTTACATTTATTGTTTATTATCTAAGTTTATACGTAATTATTGAATGGTTTTATAAAGCAAATTCTTATGTTAATAAGATTTACAGGCAAGAGAGTAGAAACTAACTTAAGAGTTAAGAGTTAGATTAATTGTTTCCAAGAGAAAATTAAATGGAAATATTTAAATAAATTATATTATTAACTAATTTAAAGGAAGGACTAATAGAAATAATTTAACGAGATAATCAAGTTTTAAGTTGATTACGTCAACTTTTTTAATTGAAATTGGTTATTAGATTAATATATTTTAATTAATCTAATAAAAGTAGTTTAACAAATAGTTGTTTTAATTTTAATAAGATTATAAAAAGAAATTTAGTATTTATTCTAATTAATAATGAAATAAACCAATATTACTTCAGTTAATGATGAAGTAAATTATTTATTGTAATTGATAGTAATTTAAGTGATTAATTTTTAAATGAAATTCATATAAATAAGTAATCATGTTTGAAAGGAAATATAGTTGAGTTTTGAAAGGAGTTCATAAACAGGTTTTATATTAAAACCAAGTTTTATAAACTAAATGATAAAATAGATTTTTACCCAATACGATAGCTTAAAATAAATTCTTACTTAATATTTGAATTAAGTAAAAAGAAATCGATATAAAAGGGGTTTTATATTAAACCTGAGTTTTATAAACACGGTTTATAAACAAGTATGAAACTAAAACGTTGATTTTAAATTAGCATTACTTAATAGAATTAGGTGAAATGAATTGAATTGAAATGAGATTTTCAAAGTGGAAAATGGGTAAAAGAGATTTTTGTAATTAGATTCGATAAAGGAGTTAGTAATAGGATTTTTTTAATAAAAATACGAGTTATAAAACGAATTGTTTAAAGAATTTATGTAACAACCCAGAAATTCTGAACCAATTTAAAGTTTTTATTATGGCAATTTTAATGGATTTTGAATATTTAAAATGATTTATTTTAAATAATAACGATTTAAAATTTATTTTAATCGAAGTTAAAATGAACCATTTTATTTTAATTATAAAACAAGCCGGAAATGGCACGGTAGTTTGAAAATTCGATTTCAAATTTCAAATGAATCTACAGGATACAAAATAAATCGGATTTCAGTAAAACGAGAAATATTTGAATCTGCTTAATTATATCTTTCTAAAAAATGTGAAAAATCCGTATTTCATAACGAAAATAAAAAGTTATGTCCAGTTTAAAATTCAGAATAGACGCTATGGAATTTAATATAATATATAACCCTTAAAAGTAGCCATTTCCAAACGACCTCTGTTTTCGATGAAACCACTTTTGTTGGATCCAGAATGTCAAATTATTACTAGATTCCAATTTTTATAATTTTTGGAATTAATATGTGTGGGTGGTAAATTTAAACGTGTTTGGTACTTTTAATTTGAAATTAATCGACCGAAAATTAACCATTTTTCAAACGGTCTCCAAATTCGACGAAATTAGTTTTGTTAGGACCGTATCGTCAAAACATATCTAGAAATAATTTTTTATAATTTCTGGAGTCAGTTTGTGGCCCCGGTAAATTAAAATGTAAGTTAGTTTAATATATATTGATTTATATTTTAATTTAAAGAAAAACTAGTCAAAAGATAAAATTGGCTTACGAAATATATTCCATTTTGTCCAGAATGGGAGTATTTGACTTGGGGCGACAGTCATTGGGTCTCGTTTGGAGTTCATTGCGATATGCAAATAATAAATGAATTATTCTTGAATTAAATAATATAATATTACAATATATATATATAATTTAACTCCAAAACCTACCCTAATTCTTGTTTCAAAAAGAACAGCCACCATGATGGTTTTAATAGCTGAAAACGTTCGGTTATGGATCCTTATTTATCTCCAATCCTCTAACAATTGCTCAAAATTTATAATACAAATACTGTAGAGGTATTAGAGGGCTTGGATTTCATACGGTTTTGATCGGGTGAAGTAGCGTAGGTTGTGGGAAATTGGTGCTCGAGGTGGATGCGTTTATGCTCAAATTGAGAGGCCGTCAGGGCGTCGAGTTCAATGCTAGTGGGGCGAGGTGGTAGGTGGTGCTCCGATGCGCAAGGTGGCAGTTGATGATGGCGGTCCGACGAACTGAAGGGAGTGCGACGGGGCTAATTCGATCACGATGAAATGGGTTTTTCTTTGAGCGTGAACCTGGAGATTAATTCGAAGGAGAGAGAAAGGCTAGCGGCCTTTGGATTTAATAATGGACGACTCAGATCTATTGCATGGTAATTAGTGAAAGAATTAAATGGTTTAATAAGTAAATTAATTTATTTTAAGTACATATTAATGTAATAAAAAATAGATTTGTTTCAAAAATAAAAATATATTTGTTTTCAAAATAAAAATAGATTTGTTTTTTTTTGAAATAAAATTTGCATTGTGATTTTTATAGAAAAAGCATTGCATAAAAAATGAATTTTTATTTATATATATAACATTGTTTTTTAATGTAATTTTTGTTTATGCAGAGCAAGTTTTAAAAACAAAATAAATGGCATTGTAAATAAAAATAAGTTTTTAAAATAAAGAGCATTGTAAATACAAACATGATTTTTGTAAAATAGCATTGTTTTTAAATTATCAATAGCGTTGTCAAAAATGTGTTTTTTTATGTACACCGCGCGAGACAGATTATGATGGAACTGACTAGAAGCAGATCGGAACAAAAACCGCCCAGTAAAAATTGACTGAATAGAACCCAAGGTGAGAACTCTTTCTCACTCAATTTATATTACAGTTAAATATATACTAGGATGCAGACGGTGCTTAGTAGCACCCGACACCATTTATTGTACAAACCACGATTGTTTGTTTGGATTGAATTGACTGTATTGTGTGATGTTGAAATGTTTAACATATTAAAAATAATGTTAACATTAATAGGGTGGTTGAAATTAAATTATAAATATCCATTTATAATTTAAAACAGTGAAAATTAGTTAAGTTTAAAAATATTTCAATCTAAATTACAATTGGTTAAATTTGTTAATCAATAATCAATTTAAATTCACTATTGTTGTTTGAAATCCCCACACGGCTATTGTGATGATATTTGACATACACTAGTCCAAATATTTTGTTGTTTGTTAATCGATGGATTGACAGGCTGTGATGAGCGTTATTTATTTATTTATTTTAATGCTCACACAGTTGTAAATTTCACTTTGGATGTGAATGGACTGTTTGATGACTATTTATCATTATTTTTGCATACATGCGATGTATGAAATCCATATAACTAAAATTATATGGTAATTGATTGAGTCGCATTCCGATTCAGAAATAAAAGAACATTTTTAAATAAAGGTCATTTTAAAATAAAGAATATTTTTTAAAATAAACAATCTTTTAAAATAAAGAATATTTTTAAAATAAAATGTTTTAGAAGTTAAAATCATATTTTTATTGTATGTATAAAGAATAAAAGAATCATGCGTTAAAATACATTTTTGTTAGATAAAATTGTCATCTTTAACATGTTAAAGAAGAATAAAAGAAGCAAATGTTAAAATATTTTTGTTAGATAAAAATATTATTTTTAATATGTTAATGAAGTGAATAAAATATTCATGTATTGAATAAAAAATTTAAACAATAAAAATATCATTTTTATTGAATGTATAAACCATATAAATATTCATGTGTTGAATAAAATTTTTGAATAATAAAAATATCATTTTTATTGAATGTATAAATCATATAAAATATTCATGTGTTGAAAAAAAATTTGAATAATAAAAATAGTTATGTAGTTAAATGCCCTTTTTATCGATCGAGTTATTCATTTTATATTGAATACCGAAAAGAAGTGATTTCAAAATTTAATATTTTGAAAAATTATCATTTTAATATGATAAATACATAGAATATTCAATTTTGATTTAAAATTGAAAATGAAGCCGGAATCGTTTTAAAACAAATATATAAACAATTTATAAAATACGTTTTAATTGGAAATCGACGAAATATATATAATATATATATATATATTATATATATTTAATGGCCTGAATAGAATGCGCTGTGCAGCGACCTTTCGCGAATTTCGGCCATTAACTTCAAATTGATGTAACGGAAGATCTGACAGTCGGATTCTCCTAAAACCAAAACCGTTGGGTTAGTATTGAAAAGCGCTTTCCAATGAACATAAGAAGATTGAAATCTAATGGTTGGATATGGAATTATGTCTAAATCAAATTTGGAAAAAGTCGTTATGGATGCAGTTCGGTGGCCGTTATTGGAAACCGACAATACGTGCCTTGATTAAATTATTAAAAATATGGAAAAATTATGTAAAATAATAATTAATAATTTGGAAAGATTTTGGATTAAAAACTCTAAGTTACAAAAAATAATAATGTATTTTTATCGAAATGAACTAGTTATTGACTATAATAATAATCCAATTATTTTAGAAATAATAAATTGGATTTGCAATGGTTTTGATATAACCAAATTTTCCAACGTATGAATTGGAATGGATTTAAGAAGAAATAGTCTTCGAAATATTTCGATATTGGATTCCGTGATTATATAGATATTGTTATGGGAATTTGGAAGATATAAATATTGTTATTCCCAGCACGATATTTGTTGATTTCAGAATTTGATATTGAATATACGCCGATATTATTTCTACTCAGAACCTTTTATTTATAGTTAAATTGGATTTTGGGTTTGTCATGAATAGTCTCTTAAATAACACTGTTCTTAAACCCCGATGAGAAAAGAATAAATCTTTAATTAAGATTTAATGAAGTTTTTCAATTAATTAATATTTAATTGGAATTGAATAAAATAAATTAGAATTTGGGTTGTCGTGAATAATGTCTTAAATAACACTGTTCTTAAACCCCAATGAGAAAGAATAAATCTTTTAATTAAGATTTAGAGAAGTTTACTAATTAATTAATATTTAATTAGTATTGAAATTAAAGTTGATTGAGGGTTTATCGTGAACAGTATTTTAAACGACATTTGTTCTTTAAACCAATTTGCAGTGAAAATATTATTTGGAATTTATAAATCATTCATTAAGATTTAAATGGAAATTTTCTAAAGTAAAGTTTTCCAATCTAATATCCTAAATTGGGATTAAATGGAATTCGATTGGTAATAATCGAGATGAGCTTCTGTGAATGAAGTCCGTTACTATATATGGAATTTAAAATGCTTTGCCGCTATTCCATTTATATTATTAGTATGATACGGAAATTTATATTGATTATACATTGATCTGTTTTCCGTGTAGATTCCATTTTCAGGGAAAATGATTTGGGTTTATCGTGAACTATGTTTTATAGGACATTAGTTCTTAAACCCAAGTAAAAACAGGATTTATTTCCTAAAAATTTGGATAATCATTAAGTAATGCTTTTTCAGATTAAAACCGAATTAGAGTTTTAAATGAATCTTTAGTTTTAAATGTACGGATAAAATAAGGTAAAAGTCTATCCTCTGGCTTGCGTTGCATTGTGCGATGGGACCTGAGTCTTATAATAGCTTCATTTTTTCAAAAAGCATTATGTTGTTTTATTTTAAACTAAGATTCATGTGGAGTAAACCCGTTCCGTGTTATACAGCGTAGTCCTATGATTTCCCCACTTTAAAATTAAAGATTAATAACTGTTTTTAGTTCTCACACCAGTCCCATGAATGTCCTGGAGTTTATTGTTTTAACCTAAACTCTGGGTGCCCATATTTTCCACACAGGCAGCTGGTAGTTTTGGTTTTGCGGATATTTCTTTTCCAGGATCCTGGATTTACAGCTGAAGCTATATTTGGAAAGCTATGTATCCATCTATTTCTTTCAGTTGTGTTATGTATTATTTTTCCGCTGCTTTGTAATTTAAATCTCTAATATTGTATTTCCAATGTGTAATATTTATGCGTACTCTGATATATTCTTGTACTCTGATGTAATTGTTGTAATAAGCAATGAAATGTTCTATTGTTTGTGTTCTGATGCATCATGTTCTCAAAGCAATTCGGGCTTTCTCGTGAGGGCGTAGGTCGTTTCATTTGGTATCAGAGCTTTGGTTTACAGAGCTCGAGAACAGGACACATTAGAACTAAACTAAAGAATTCATCAAAGATTGGATTAGTAGTATCCAATAGGAATGACTCGTTAGGGATAGGATCAGTAGTAACCTAGAATGAGTCGGAAGAGGGTTATTTTTAAATAGAAATGAAAACAAATTTTGTTTTGAAAATTTTATCTTAAAATACGTATTTGAGTATATTATCTTATTTTATTTTGGACAACCGAGTATATGAAGATTTTGCATATACGCCTAGCTAGCGCGTATACGAAGTCTCAAATATACTGGGTAGATATAGAATCACACTCTGGTCACCCGGAGATGATTCTGATGATGACCATGGCGTCATCAGCATTTATGTTCGAGTTTCGAAAGTGGGATATCTATATATTTCCAATTGAATGATGTGAGAACCAAAACCTAGTTAGAGTTTATTGTTGTGATTTGCACTGAAATGTGATTTTTAACTATATATAAAAGATATATATATTTGAAAAGTTAATCATCTAATTGATTGCTGGTTCTGATGTTTGATAATTAGTTTAACTAATTAAAATATTGGAATGATAATTAATCTAATTAATATAAGAATGAACGGAAAATTTAGCCACATCCAATACAATAGATTTACCTTTTAATAGCACGTGAAAAACTCTATAATAGGTTACTATAGCATTAGTGACGACGCTATATAACGACATGTAATAATAGCCCTGTTATATCTTATAGCTCAAATTTAAATGCTATAGTATTTTACATTTTATAGCGCACATTGACCAGCATGAATTGTTTAACATAGCATTCAGATCATGCAATTATTTATGCTTACTAAAATCTCAGCTTATTTTTTATAGCATTATCAAAAATTTCATAACACATATTCATTGCTGTGAAAAATGATTTCCATTTTGTTATTTTTAGAAAATCCGCTATTATTAAATTCCTCATTGATATTATAGCATTCAGACCTTACTATGTTAAATATTCGCTTTTTTATAGCATTATCGCTATATTCATAGCTCATATTCAGTAATATGAAAAGTTTTTCACACAATTTACATTTTATATAGCATTTCACATTTTTGATTCCATAAGAGGAGTTTTTCGCTATGAATATTTGCAGTATATATAGCATTTTCAGTGTTTTTGTAGCATACATCCAATGATATGAAAAAGTTTTCTACACTATTTAATTTTTTTACATAGCATTTCACCTTTAATTTCCATAAGTGCAATTTTCCGCTATTTATATTTTTAATGTATAGCACATATTTCAGCTATGATCTTCATATAGCAAATCTCTTATTTAATTTGTGCACAATTCAAACAATTAAGCATTAAATTCGAAAGATAAAACTATCAATAACAAAAAACTAACAACAAAACTATATTTGATTTCAATTACAGTCACAGTTAATAAATCTACTAATAAATATAGAAATAAATCAACATACATGTTGTTTAAAGATTATTTCAAAACAAGATAACATGAAAATCACTTATCTTCAACTTGTAAGCTCATCCAACTTCTAAAACCTGCAATTCACAAGCACAAGTTACAGTCTTATAACAAAGAAAAATGCAAGAAACACAATTAAAATGCAAAAATGGAAGTGTTTGATGTCGTCTCAATTTGATTAGCAGTAGTTTTAATCATATTTTTCACATATTAAGACCAAGCGGATGCAATGCAAATTTAACAGCTACTTCCCTTTAATTTTCTTCATCGTCGATATCATAAAGCTGGATACCGGCTTTAGTGCTTGAAGATTTTTGGATAAGTCTGTAATTGCCTTCTTATTTTCACCAATTGGATCCAAAACCTGTCATGGAAGTCAAATAACACTAACAAATGTTGTAACCCCTAATCATTCATAACTTAGCTTATTGGTCCAGCGAGATAAGAGAATTGAGGCACAAGGAGATATCAAATTATATTAGAGGCTTATTGGACAAATATTTATAACAAACATTTTATTTTATTTCCAGTATTTGCTTTCACAATTACAAATGAATGGCAGCAAAAAATAGCATGAGTGTGAAATTAAGCAACGTTTAAAGCAATAAGAAATATTCAACAAATATTTTCTTATATGCACTGAATGGCTTATCACTAGAAGAGTAAAAGCGAACAATTTTTAAAAAACAGCAGCAAAAAACTTGACCTTAACGTAAAAATTTCACCTGCAAATATAAATCCCTAACTATATTTTGTAAGAGCCACAGCTTAAAAAAACAAAGGAGTATGGTTCAGACTTCTTCCTAAAATCGTTATATTGGCAAAACAGGTTCAACAGCAGGTTAAAACTATTGCTACTCTTGCTATAACTGACGCTCCTAAAATCAATATGTACATCACATCTCACTAGTATTTATACCTTTACTTTCAGGTATAAACTTTGATATAAACATATGAATATATATATGTTGTTCTAAACATAAGAAAACTACACATTTTGCAGATATATTCAATCTTTTCCTTGTATAGTAATCAAGTAAATTCGAACCATCACAGAGGTTCACCAAAATTTACAAAATGTATTTTTGACTCTAACCTATGATTTTTTTTAATCCGGTTTGCATATGTTATATCTATGCTAAATAAAGATAATGAGATGTAGAATATACATCTAAAGATTTTGATCTAGAACATTTTGATGCATATAGTAGAAAAAACTAACCAACTGTCAAAAAGGAAAATGAAATGTGGTACCTTTCAGCTAAGAGTTTGATCGATCTGTCCGACCACATAGGATGCCAAACCTGAATCATTTACCTGAGAGTCATTTCCAAGTTATAAGTTAGAGACGAAACAAATAGTTTTTGACATACAACTAAGCATTATACCTCCTCCATTTTCCCAAGGTCCAATCCCTCAAAATTCTTTAGTTTCTAGAAGGGAGGCAAGTGAAAGTTTTACTATCTTAGTAATGATAAATAAGCTACAGGCTAAATTGATTGATCGATATAATGAAATTGATCGATATAATGATAACCATGTTGCCACCAAGAAGCAATAGAAGGCTGCTGCAATGACAATGAAATAAAAGCTGTTCAAGTTCCCTTCCTTTGCTTGTTAATTTCACTGGCAAACAAAAGCAACAGATACACATAAGTGTGTGATGCAAGGGCTGCTTTTATCAAAATCATCATAAAGAAAAATATTGATCATATATTTATTTTCTAATAAAATACATAATCAAAAGTTACTCGCTATTTGACTGCTGAGACGAAACTAAACATTAATGTGCAATTGAGTCCGTCTGTAACGACCCGAAAATCCGGTAGAATTTGAGCTGACCAAAAACACAAGTCCAACCCCAAATATCACGGAAATTCGAACCATTAATAGAAAGAAGTTAGAGGATGAGGATAGATAAGATAGAAACTTAGAATAGAAGAAGAAGAAGAACACAACATCAGAGTAACACGAATCTCACAGCGGAACGAATAACATATAATATATATAACATAACTTGAAATATACATCTGTACTTGAATATACATCAATATCAAAGTACATCACTTACAACACAACAGAAATAACTATAGCTATATGATCCTGAAGCCTCCTGCTCCAAGCTCTTCCAGTATATCTGTAAATTCCCGACTACTTGACTGCCCGTACAAATTTAGGCACCAAAGAGTTTAGGGAAAACAACAAAGTAAACTCCGGGTCAGTCATGGGACTGGTATGAGTAAACAGTTTAAAACAGTTTCAGAAAACTAAATGATATCTCATAAGACCACGCCGTATAACACGGAACGGGTTTTTCCCTTATGAGAATCCAAACATTTGATTTATCTTTATACCAACTCTTTTTATATTATAATAATGTCTAAATCACATAAATAACAATCTAGTGGAAACGCTTGCATCTCACGTTCCACATATATATACAATCAAAACCGCAAGCACGTATTGGGTAATGGATTTCCAACTATGACAAGGTATGGAACCACCTTCCGCTGGTATATCTCTAGAGGAGATTACACCGAGTTCAACAAGAACATCTTGCAACTCAGCCACACATGACCGACCACTCATTTCGCTTGAGTGTATCGAATGTATTTCACCAACGGTTGGGATCAGCAACCGTTCCCCAAATGGGACAGCATCGATAATAGATTTTTAGAAGTAAATGAAACTCTAGATCAGGTGATTATACACCCTAATAGGTGCGACCTACATAGCCATGCTGCTTGCCCGATTTCTGTCATTTACCGGATGTTGAGGCTAGAAGCTACGCTTTATCATCACACCAGATTCACTTCGAATGTCACATCGTCAGATCCATCGAAAATCACTAATTGACGTCTACAACAGTACATTACGTGTCAGCTAAAAGAAGTTTCCTCCTCCGCTTCCACTCTTGGTACAGTTGAAGAAATCAATGTACGTGACCTTTCTAGAAATACTCTGTCAGACATTCATCCATACAAGTCACCCAGGAACAGGATGAACTGAAGGCACTATTTCTATAAATAGAAAAAGTCCTTGCACTCTACTCCGTCTTCGATTATCTTTGTATAATCTGATTCGCACGCTACTACCAATACGGAGTGGTTCTTCGGATAATAATCCAACCGGTCTCTCCATATTGACAATGATGGTCAAAATTTCGATAGTCTGTGATTTAACTATCGAATAAAAACAAGTGTTTCGATAGTCGATGATTTAACTATCGAATAAAATGTGACGGCCTGCCCCGCACCAATCGACATTTACTCCAAAAGTGCGCTGTACACATGTCCAGTTGGCACGGAACGGGTCGTCAGAAGGGAAAAAGGAAGAAAGAAATGAACATACAAAGAACCTGTAGAATGTCTCACAGCGCATAGAACAAAATATAATAATAATATACTTGACATAAAACAGGAGAGACAGTGCATAAGATGAAAATCAGGACTAAACATCATAGCAGCGGAAATTCAGAACACAGCTTATTACAACTTTTAAACTGTCTCAAAGCAAAGTAAGATAAGCGAGGTACACTACTAATGCCCAAGTAGCGACCATCAACGACACAGGGAGAATGTGCATATATATATCATACGTGGAAGCCTCCTGCCCGCCTCTGAATCAGCTACTCGCACATCACCAGCTAACCTGTCTCTAGTCTGCTCGTGTGAGCACCCAGAGTAATAAGAGGAGACATAAAACTCTGGGTCAGACATAAAGCCTGGTATGAGCGATGAGCATCTAAAGTGAACAATAACAGGTAGACTAAAACATACCTGAACCTGGACCTGCAACCAAAGAGTTAGCACTACATACTGTACAACACTCTAAGGTATCACATCAAACAGTGTAAAGATACGGAGGTGGGGGAGGTGTGCATGTCATAATGATGGAAAACAATCAAGCATAGCATCCATCCTCACATCTCTCACTCAGTGCATAAAGCATACGATATTCACCACTTCGATCACCCAACATTCCTTGCCACGATCACTTTGCCCCATGAAGTCATAAATGGCTTCACTGCACTGATAACGTAGCCACTAATTCCTCGCTATGTCCACTTGCCCCATGGAGTTATTCACCCCATCTGCGCTGGCTCATAGCCTTACCAATCCTTACTATGTCCACTTGCCCCATGGAGTTATTCACCCCATCTGCGCTGGCTCATAGTCTTACTACGCATCACCTTGCCCCTCAGGTCATAATGACCTTACTGCACTGATAACGTAGTCTTGCTACCATCACCTTGCCCCTCAGGTCGTAATGACCCTACTGCACTGATAAGTAGCCCATCATTCCTTTTTAGTGGTGAATCGAAGTTATGAACGTCGACAACTCCTTAGCACACGTCCCGCAGCAAAGTCCAACCATGTAGTGAACTCATTGGTTCCCAACTGGTTCCGGGATCCTGAGCTCTAACTTCCCCTATTGGACTACCTTTGCATCTCGGGTTATTGGTCAATACTGGGTCGGGTCGGGTTCTTCCTCAAGTCATCGGTTCGGGTCGGATCCCCCTTCTGATGCGGTTCGGGTCGGTATTCCTTTGGGTTCGAGTCAGCTGCGTCTTCTTCTTCGGGTCGGGTCCGTGCTTCCTTTCGGGTCGGGTCGGGTCCTTCTTGGTTCGTGCTTTCGATCCGTCTTCATGCTCCTCTTCATATGCTCCTATCCGATCCGCTTTCTTGCTCCTGTTCTGATTCGCCTTTGTGTTTCCGATCCGATCCGTCCTCTTCGATCCGATCCGTCTTCCTCTATCCGATCCGATCCCAGTTCAGCTAGCGTGGCCTTCCTTTTTGCCACTTTTCCAAGTGTTGGGTTCCGATCCGATCAGATTCTTTGCTCAGTTCCACATATCCGATCCGAGCCCCCTTATCCGATCCGAACTCTGCACTGTTTTCTGAAACTATTCCAGCAAGTGTTTACGCCATTCGACGACGTTTTCGACCATTCTAACTATTGAAATCAATCACAAAGCATTTCATACAGTCATAGCAGCATGCATAATCAACCACAAACATCATTCACATCAATATCATAGGTTAAAATGGATCAAACATACCCAAAATCCCATATTTCCCCTTAAGCATGTTTAGGTGAAACTAATGATAGGATTAGAAAAACTTAACCAAATTAACCCAAATTCATATCAGAGGTCTAAAACATCATTTAGGAATTTATGAACATTTTTCCCAAATTTTATCACGCTTAAATTCGCTAATTACCACTAATCACCCCTAATTAGCCGTAATTAGTGTAAAACTATGCAAATCACTCACCTTAGCCACAAAATAAACTAAGATCTGAAATAATTCTCTGATTTGATGTGAATCTCAATGCCAAACAGCAGCTCCCTTGTTGATTTGGTGAAGATCTTCCTTGATCAGGGGTGCTAAGCCAAATCCTTAACCTAAAGGTGATTTGGAGGTGATTTAGAGGTTAGAGGCCATTTTTAGGGATCCTTGGTGATAAGTGGAGGCTAGAAAACTGAAATGGAATGATTCTCCATCTCATTTCAGCCCTCCCATAACCCTAATCCCGAAATGGGTTATGGGCCTACTCACTAATCACCCGATTTGGCCCGGTTAAGCAGTTTTTCACCCTCCAAATCTTGTTTCAGCCATATCTCCCAAACGGTAAGTCCGTTTGGCTATTATGACCACTCTACGGAAAGAGAAACCATCAAACGAATCAAATGGAAGTGGTTTCAGGTCAAAATTCCTTTCCAATCAAAAGTTATGGCCAAAACAGTACCAACTAGGGGCAAAATAGTCATTTAAAAATCGACAAAAATCATGGACATGGGAAATGACTCTAATAGATGTTTCCCAAAGTTACATGACCATACGACTTCACATGGGAAAGAAATAAATATTCTACGATCCTATGGTGTGTAGAATACGGGTCATCACACTCTCCCCCCCCTTAAGAAATTTCGCCCCCGAAATTCCCTAATCAAAACACACACAAAGGTCCCGCATGCCTATCAATCTTAAAACAACAATCAACATGCAAAACAAGCAAAACAAGTCTACCCTAGCATGCGGAAAACTAAATCGTAAAGTAAATCTTACCAGACAAAGAGTTCTGGATAAGCCTTCCTAATGCTCTCCTCTGTCTCCCAAGTACAATCATTCTCGTTCTCGCCCCCACTGAACCTTGACTAGCTTCACCGCCTTCCTTCGAAGTTGCTTCGTATCATGCCCCATAATACGAATCGGCTTGCGGTTCCCAACCGCCTCGGGTTCTACTTCGAAGTCCTCTAACTGATCAGGTGAAATAGTCACATTTGAGTCGTGAACGAATTTCCTTAGTTGGGAAACATGAAACACATTGTGAACTCCAGCCATTTTCTCTGGTAAGCCAACTCTATATGCCAAATTCCCGACTAATTCAAGAACAGGGAATGGGCCAACAAATCTTGGTGCTAACTTGCCTCTCCTGCCAAATCGAATCACGCTCTTCAACGGAGAGATCTTGACGAACACCAAGTCACCAACGGAGAATTTCAAGTCTCTTCTCCTCTTATCGGCATAACTTTTCTGCCTATCTTGAGCAGCTTTCATTCGTTGTTGAATGATCTTAATCTTATTTGAAGTTTCCCTCACCATATCTGGTCCAAGCACAAACTTCTCGCCAGTCTCTATCCAACATGATGGTGAGTTGCACGGTCTTCCGTACAAAGCTTCATAGGGAGCCATACCGATACAGGATTGGTAGCTATTATTATATGCAAACTCTACTAGATGCAAATGGTCATCCCATGATCCACCAAAATCCAGTATACAAGCTCTCAAGAGATCTTCCAATATACGATTCACCCTCTCCGTCTGGCCGTCGGTCTGAGGATGATATGCGGTACTGAGATGTAATCTTGACCCTAGAGCCTCTTGTAAGCTCTTCCAAAACCCACTAGTGAACAATGGGTCTCGGTCACTCACAATGCTTTTGGGTACTCCATGAAATCTCACTACCCACTTCATATACAATTCCGCCAACTTGGCTGCTGTTCTGGTCGATTTGACTGGTATAAACCTTGCGCTTTTAGTCAATCGATCCACAATTACCCAAATGCTATCATATCCCGATCTAGTCCTTGGTAAGCCATCGATGAAATCCATCGAAACTTGCTCCAATTTCCATTCGGGAATTTCTAATGGTTGCAACAACCCACTAGGCTTCTTTTGCTCGGCTATAACTTGCTGGCAATTCATGCATTTGGATATAAACTTCCCAACGTCTCTTTTCATCCCTTCCCAGTAGTAAGTCTGTCTCATGTCTCGATACATCTTATTACCACCGGGATGTATAGTCAGTTTTGAGTGATGACATTCTCTAAGCACTTCATCTCTCAAACCATTTACGTTGGGCACAACTAGTCTTCCATTCTTTCGAAGCCATCCATCTCGATCAAGCCCATACACATTCATCTCCTCATCAATACCCATCTCTAACTTGGAGATGGTTTCTAATAGATTAGGATCGTCCCTCTGGCTAGAACCAATCCGCTCTATCAAAGTGGGTCTGATCGTCAAACTAGCTAGCATAACTGGATCCAATTCGCACTTTGGTCTGAAATCAAACCCCGCGATATACTCCAGTTGCTTCCATTCAAGAAACATTGCCCCTAAGATGGCATGTCTCCTACTCAAGGCATCGGCTACCGCATTACCTTTCCCAGGTGTATACGCGATATCAAAATCATACGAAGCCAAGAACTCTAACCATCTCTGCTGACGGAGATTCAGATCTTTCTGAGAGAAGAGATATTTTAACGATTTGTGATCGGTAAACAGCTCAAATCTTTCTCCCAAGAGATAGTGTCTCCACATCTTCAGCGCAAATACAATCGCTGCCAATTCCAAATCATGGGTAGGGTACTTCTTCTCATGCGGCTTTAGCTGTCGACTAGCATAAGCTACAACCCTACCTCCTTGCATCAATACTGCACCCAGTCCGGTACCACAAGCATCTGTGTATACCGCCATCTCTTCATTCCCTTTAGGAATGACTAACACTGGCGCACGCGTCAACTTCTCCTTTAGACTCTTGAAGGCATCCTCACACACTCCGTCCCAGACGAAGGACTGATTCTTCTTGGTCAACTGAGTCAACGGTGTTGCAATCTTGGAGAAGTCCTGGATAAACTTACGATAATATCCAGCTAATCCCAAGAAACTTCTTACATCTGTAGCATTCTTGGGCGTAGGCCAATCCTGTACCGTAGCCACCTTCGCATGGTCCACGGCAATACCACTCTCGGAAACAACATGACCCAAGAATCTTACTTCCCTTCTTCAAAAATGACACTTAGAGAATTTCTCTTTCAATTGGTGTTTCCTCAACACCTCCATCACTATCCTCAAGTGTCCCTTGTGTTCCTCCTCTGTTCTTGAATAAACAAGGATATCATCCACGAACACAAGAACAAACTTATTCAACTGATCTCTGAATACTCGATTCATAAGATCCAAAAAATAGGCTGGTGCATTGGTTAACCCAAATGGCATAACCAACCACTCATAAAATCCAGACGGCGTCCTAAAGGTCGTTTTCGGAACACTCTCATCTGCTACTCGAAGCTGATGAAATCCTGTCGCGAGGTCCAACTGGGAGAACACTCTAGCTCCTTCCAGCTGATCAAACAAATCATCTATCCGCGGTAGAGGATACTTATTCTTCCTCGTTACCTTATTCAACTCGCGATAGTCCACACACAAACGAAGGGAACCATCTGCCTTAGTGGCAAACACAACTGGTGCTCCCTACTCGGAGACACTCCTTCTAATAAATCCCTTCTTCAAAAGATTGCTGACTTGCACCCCGAGCTCTCGCTACTCCCTCGGTGCCATACGACGAAGTGGCATCACTATAGGTCTGGCATCTTCCACTAAATCAATACGGAACTCAATCTCTCGGTGTGGTGGAAGCCCGGTCACCTCCTCGAAGACGTCCGGATACTGGCCAACCACGGGCACATCTGACAACTCATCCTACGGGATGTCGAGGGAATTTACAAAACTAGCCATAACCCCATCACTAGGTAGACTACCAAACACTACCCTCCGCCCATCATCCGCCCTCACTGTCACCAAAAAGCCCTCACAGTCTACCACCACCCCGTATCTTTGGAGCCAATCGACTCCCAATATAATGCCATACCCAGTAAAGCCCAAAACAAAGCAATCACATACAAACATACATCCATGACTCGATAAGACCAAATTCCTGCAAATCATACTAAGGCTAGTCGAACCACCAATCGGGTTCGTCACAATCAATGGTCTATCGACTATCTCGGGTTCCAGTCCCAATCTATCTACCAGGCCACTAGATATGAAGGAACGGGAAGCCCCAGTATCAAACAAAACTCGAACTGGTATATCATAAATAGAAAGCATACCTTGAATAACAACATTCTTTCCTTTCTCCGCCACAGTTGGGGCATTCGACGAAGAAGGAACAGCATCAATAGCATATGCTTTCACAATCTGCTTCTCCTTAAGAGGTTGCGTACACTTTTCCTTGAAATGTCCCACTTGACCACAGTTGAAGCACTTCTTATCCGCTGGCTTGGCCCGACAATCTTTAGCATAATGGCCTTTCTTTCCACAGCTGAAGCACTCAACATCCTTCTTGCTCTTTTTCTGGCCACCCTTAGATTGGTCCTGCTTCCTCTTATTCTGAGAATAATTCTTGCCTCCACCGCCTGCTTGCGGCTTTGGCCCCTCTGCAGATGCAGCCTCAGTCTTTGACTTAGGGTAAAGACTCTCTGACCTCAAAGCTTTCCCCACGATCGATTCAAAAGTCTCATCGATGTGATTAATAAGCCTTTCCCCCAAGTACCCATCTAGACCAGTAATGAACTTCTCATTCTTCTTTTCGGGAGCATCGATAAGAGACAGTCCATACTTCGACAAAGTGTTGAACTCAGCAATATAGTCAGAAACTGCCCTTCCATTCTGCTTGAGTTCCAAGAACCTCTTGAACAACACCGACTTCTGGGCAGCTGGAATAAACTTCTCGCTAAAGCGAGCCTTGAACTGAACCCAAGTAACCTGGTCCTCTGGAGTAGCTGTCCTAACGGCATTCCACCAATTCATCGCTCGCCCTTGCAGCTGACGAGACGCTAGTCTTCTCTTCATCGCATCCTCGAGACCCAAGTCATCAAAGATACGGTCACAGCTATCCATCCAGTCTTGAACATCTGTGGCCGACTCCGTTCCATGAAATGGCTTCCCACCAAGATTAGTGTAATCTTTGCACAACTTGGCGAAATCGACCCTAGGCGCCTGCACTACTGGGTCAACACCAACTCCGGGATTGGGAACTGCCCCTTGCACTTCTCTAAGCATGTCTCTCATGAGGTTGGTAAACATCGCCCTCATGTCAGCGGCATTCCCATTATTGGCCCCTCTACCGGTACCTCTAACATGTCGGCTCATCGTCAATCTGTAAAAGGGAAACGATTAACGACCCCATAGTGGTACTAGTGCAGTGCAACTTCTTTCTTATACTACTAATAGTATATATATACATAGCTTTTGAAAACCAAAGTAATCACAAATACGCGCTCTCATATACGTACTAACTCTCCCTAGTGTCTTTCCCTAGGTTAACTACGCAACCTAGAGCTCTGATACCAAGTGTGACGGTCTGCCCCGCACCAATCGACATTTACTCCAAAAGTGCGTTGTACACATGTCCAGTTGGCACGGAACGGGTCGTCAGAAGGGAAAAAGGAAGAAAGAAATGAACATACAAAGAACCTGTAGAATGTCTCACAGCGCATAGAACAAAATATAATAATAATATACTTGACATAAAACAGGAGAGACAGTGCATAAGCTGAAAATCAGGACTAAACATCATAGCAGCGGAAATTCAGAACACAGCTTATTACAACTTTTAAACTGTCTCAAAGCAAATTAAGATAAGCGAGGTACACTACTAATGCCCAAGTAGCGATCATCAACGACACAGGGAGAATGTGCATATATATATATCAAACGTGGAAGCCTCCTGCCCGCCTCCGAATCAGCTACTCGCACATCACCAGCTAACCTGTCTCTAGTCTGCTCGTGTGAGCACCCAGAGTAATAAGAGGAGACATAAAACTCTGGGTCAGACATAAAGCCTGGTATGAGCGATGAGCATCTAAAGTGAACAATAACAGGTAGACTAAAACATACCTGAACCTGGACCTGCAACTAAAGAGTTAGCACTACATACTGTACAACACTCTAAGGTATCACATCAAACAGTGTAAAGATACAGAGGTGGGGGAGGTGTGCATGTCATAATGATGGAAAACAATCAAGCATAGCATCCATCCTCACATCTCTCACTCAATGCATAAAACATACGATATTCACCACTTTGATCACCCAACATTCCTTGCCACGATCACTTTGCCCCATGAAGTCATAAATGGCTTCACTGCACTGATAACGTAGCCACTAATTCCTCGCTATGTCCACTTGCCCCATGGAGTTATTCACCCCATCTGCGCTGGCTCATAGCCTTACCAATCCTTACTATGTCCACTTGCCCCATGGAGTTATTCACCCCATCTGCGCAGGCTCATAGTCTTACTACGCATCACCTTGCCCCTCAGGTCATAATGACCCTACTGCACTAATAACGTAGTCTTGCTACCATCACCTTGCCCCTCAGGTCGTAATGACCCTACTGCACTGATAAGTAGCCCATCATTCCTTTTTAGTGGTGAATCGAAGTTATGAACGTCGACAACTCCTTAGCACACGTCCCACAGCAAAGTCCAACCATGAAGTGAACTCGTTGGTTCCCAACTGGTTCCGGGATCCTGAGCTCTAACTTCCCCTATTGGACTACCTTTGCATCTCGGGTTATTGGTCAATACTGGGTCGGGTCGGGTTCTTCCTCAAGTCATCGTTTCGGGTCGGGTCCCCCTTCTGATGCAGTTCGGGTCAGTATTCCTTTGGGTTCGAGTCAGCTGCTTCTTCTTCTTCGGGTCGGGTCGGTGCTTCCTTTCGGGTCGGGTCGGGTCCTTCTTGGTTCGTGCTTTCGATCCGTCTTCATGCTCTTCTTCATATGCTCCTATCCGATCCGCTTTCTTGCTCCTGTTCTGATTCGCCTTTGTGTTTCCGATCTGATCCGTCCTCTTCGATCCGATCCGTCTTCCTCTATCCGATCCGATCCCAGTTCAGCTAGCGTGGCCTTCCTTTTTGCCACTTTTCCAAGTGTTGGGTTCCGATTCGATCAGATTCTTTGCTCAGTTCCACATATCCGATCCGAGCCCCCTTATCCGATCCGAACTCTACACTGTTTTCTGAAACTATTCCAGCAAGTGTTTACGCCATTCGACGACGTTTTCGACCATTCTAACTATTGAAATCAATCACAAAAGCATTTCATACAGTCATAGCAACATGCATAATCAACCACAAACATCATTCACATCAATATCATAGGTTAAAATGGATCAAACATACCCAAAATCCCATATTTCCCCTTAAGCATGTTTAGGTGAAACTAATGATAGGATTAGCAAAACTTAACCAAATTAACCCAAATTCATATCAGAGGTCTAAAACATCATTTAGGAATTTATGAACATTTTTCCCAAATTTTATCACGCTTAAATTCGCTAATTACCACTAATCACCCCTAATTAGCCGTAATTAGTGTAAAACTATGCAAATCACTCACCTTAGCCACAAAATAAACTAAGATCTGAAATAATTCTCTGATTTGATGTGAATCTCAATGCCAAACAGCAGCTCCCTTGTTGATTTGGTGAAGATCTTCCTTGATTAGGGGTGCTAAGCCAAATCCTTAACCTAAAGGTGATTTGGAGGTGATTTAGAGGTTAGAGGCCATTTTTAGGGATCCTTGGTGATAAGTGGAGGCTAGAAAACAGAAATGGAATGATTCTCCATCTCATTTCAGCCCTCCCATAACCCTAATCCCGAAATGGGTTATGGGCCTACTCACTAATCACCCGATTTGGCCCGGTTAAGCAGTTTTTCACCCTCCAAATCTTGTTTCAGCCATATCTCCCAAACGGTAAGTCCGTTTGGCTATTATGACCACTCTACGGAAAGAGAAACCATCAAACGAATCAAATGGAAGTGGTTTCAGGTCAAAATTCCTTTCCAATCAAAAGTTATGGCCAAAACAGTACCAACTAGGGGCAAAATGGTCATTTAAAAATCGACAAAAATCATGGACATGGGAAATGACTCTAATAGATGTTTCCCAAAGTTACATGACCATACGACTTCACATGGGAAAGAAATAAATATTCTACGATCCTATGGTGTGTAGAATACGGGTCATCACATAAAACAAGTGTTCATCCAAACATCCAACAATCAGTGAGCCTTTAATTAATATTTCATTAATTAAATCACTTCTCTATTTCTTTATCAATATTTGTTAACCAAATATTTTCAATAACCATATTGGCCTTATACGTTCTTTGGAAAACATTTCCAAATATCGCCTTCCTTTATTTTCTAAACTTTAGAAAACATATGCTATTTATAATTGGAAAATATTCCAATTACTTTTCTCTTTTCCAATCTCGTTTATTTCTATACTTAGGAAATATTCTATATTCTATTTCCAAGCTTACATTTCATTTGGGTTAAAACGGATGTTGTGTAAAACATCGTTACGACAACCCAAATACTATATTCAATTAACTCTTATTCAACATTGATCTTCGAGCCTGAAATCTTACTATTTATTTGTTAATAATGAAATCAATCAAGTTGGGGTATAATTACCTCTCGGACCTTGACTGAATAACATTTAATGTCAAAACAGACAAGACTACTTACTCGAACAATCAATACCATACAACTGATTCTTCACCTTTAAACACATATACATTTTCTCTTTCTATTTCTACGAGATTTTATTCTTATACTTCCCTTTTTAATTATACAATTCTATTTCTAAGTTCGTTTCCTTATCGACTTCTATAAAATTTGATATGTTGATTTCTAACTATCTAATTATCTTAAAAATATTCTATCTCCTTAAATTCCCGGAAAAATTCGCCATAACCTCCTTTGTACCGGGAGCATCGGGAAATTTCAAATAGCTTTCCCGGTCCTTCTTATCTCAAAAAAGAAAAAGAAAAAGCCAAGCGGCTAGCCGATACGGCGCATAAAATCTCATATGGAAATTAAATACGTACCTTTTTGTCGGGCATTCTATTTATTTCACTTCTATACTTTATTCCATACCTGTCTCCTGTATATTTATGCCTGTCCAATCTATTTTAACTATACCAATCGTTTTAACTCAATTTGTTAATTAAATCTGTTACTTAACTTTTCAGTCTATTTCACCTTCATATTTGAACATGACATGTTCAAATATATTTTAACTGCATATTAACAAATTCTAATTATACTCATACTCTCGTTTCCTTATCGACTTCTCTATTCAAATTCCAATTCAATTCTATTTGAATTCTCTTTATTTAAAACTTCATTTGAATTCTATTTTCAAATTCTATAGTTTAAAGTCCATTTGAATTCTCTATTCAAATTCAATAGTTTAAAGTCCATTTGAATTCTATATTCAAATTCAATAGTTTAAAGTCCATTTGAATTCTCTGCATTATTTATAAACAACGTTTATAACTTCAATTCAAATCCCACCTTTCCATTTATAAACAACGTTTATAAATTCAATTCAAATCCCATATTTTTCATTTATAAACAAAGTTTATAAATTCGATTCAAATCCCATATTTCCATTTATAAACAAAGTTTATAAATTCGATTCAAATCCCATATTTTCATTTATAAACAAAGTTTATAAATTCGATTCAAATCCCACATTTTTCATTTATAAACAATGTTTATAAATTCATTTCAAATCCCATCTTTCATTTATAAACAAAGTTTATAAATTCCATACTTGTTTTATATACCTTCTAACACGTTAATATTTTCTATAGTTTTATTTAAAATTCAAATTCTATTTATAAAAATAGAATTTCCTTTTTAAAATCTCAAATACCCTTTACGATATTTTTATAGATCAATATTCAAACCGCAGTGATATT
The DNA here is from genome assembly GCA_030737875.1 of Allium sativum. NCBI lineage: Eukaryota > Viridiplantae > Streptophyta > Magnoliopsida > Asparagales > Amaryllidaceae > Allium > Allium sativum. The sequence goes on from CM060921.1 coordinate 560,185,808, forward strand.
TTAAACAATCAAATCAACCAATTTTTAATCATTTGATTTTTAACACATCATATATGAATATATATGAAATCAAACAAACAACAACAGATAATATATTTTTGAGGAATCCAGTTGGATTCCTCCAACCTGTTTTCCTGCATCCACAGATGTTAGTCAACATAGTAATACCCATCCTGCTTCGAGGCAGGATATCGCGATATGAAGGTCATCCACTATCATAGCGTGGGGCGTATAGGGTAATCATCCGCTAATGAAACCGCGGGCATCCGCTAATGATACTGCGGGAATCCAACCAATCATCAACCCAATATATATATAATAGTCAACCAATCCTAAATAACTATATATATATTTTAAAACAATCAGACTAAACAGTATTCAAACAAGCAACAACAATTATTTTTAACGATGTAAAAATAATTCTAAACAAACAGGTGAGTGAGATTTACTCACCTTTATTTACTTGTCGAATATCCATTCTGATTCCATTCAGTCTCGTCTAGCATTGACTTGAATCGTTTCAACTTAATTCTTCTCGAATGGATTACGCCTTTCCCATTAACTTTTAATTATTGTCAGTACTCCTTTAACGTTCTTGAGTTCGGTTGAGTCTGAAATCATATGATCGTATGGTTATTTTTACAAGTTATACTATATATGACATTATTAATAAATTTAATTAACTTTTTACCTTAATTAAGCTTTAACTCATCTTCCTTCATCATTCAAAACTGTCGTGGCCTCTCTTTCACTTCTTGTTAAGACTTCGAACACTCACACTCAGATCCATCAAGATGACTTGCTAAAAATGTCTTCATGAACCCCTTCACATATGGTTTGATCTCCATTACAGTTGTCTTACCCACCTTCAAAACAACTTCCGTCTAACCTAGACTACAACAACTCGAATCCCTTCATTCACTGGCGCCCTCAGCCTCAACACAGCACCGTACGCCTCAACACAGTACTCTACAGTGCTCATAGCGACCTGGAGCTCCACTGCTCGTTCTTCCTCTCTATTGTTTACTGTTCTACTCCTCTAAGTCGACCAGAAAACTTCTCCGAACTAGCCCATTGTCTCAGTTTTTCATTCGATCTCTTCTGAAATTTCCTGAAAGCCCAACCGACCTCACTTCCACTTTCGATCATCCCCAGTCCATCGCATCATTCTCCTCTATACCTCGCGACCTCGATTCATTCTGTGCCACTTCGATTCTGTCCTGTGACTCACGTGTCACTTCCTCAAGGTCAGCGACGACGTCGATTTGCCCAAAAATTGCCTGAATCATCGATTGATTTAACCCCTAGCTCGTCGCTTGGAAAAATCGAGCACCAAAGAATTTGATCGCATGAAATTCAAAGGGTATACGCCGGTAGCTGTTGAATACACTAGCCAGAGGAATCTAAGGCTGAACGATTTTATTGAGGAATAAATTTTATATAAATTTTCAAAGATTTGAAATTAACCGTGACTTTTGTTTTTTTAGGGGAACTGAGGAATGATTTTGAGGCTTCAACCTTAAGGAATTTTGGTTGAAGGATTTAAAGGGAACGATTTCGGTTATCTGAATGGTTTGAGAGGGGCCACGATTTGTTTTATCATGTGGTGAGGAAAGGAGATATGTGTTTTAATGAGGGGCAAGTATATTTTATTTTAATTTATTCAAACTGGTATCCTTTAATTTAAATTATCACGTTGATTCTGAACTCCTTACCGAACCCAACAACTGTCAATTCTACGGTTATACCACCATTCTGAACTCACTGGGATAGGTCACGAAGTTCAATTCGATCGTCTGTGGAAGATATAAATTTAAACTAATATAAATCTAATTCAAAACAATTAATTAAATTTCAAACTATTTATTCTCCTCGATAATATTCAAATATTATTATTACCGTTAAAATTTCATATTAATTATTCGAACTGTTTTCAATTCAAATAAAGATTTGAATTCAACTAAATCCATTTTCTTATTTTGATAATTAAATATTTTCAATATTAAATTGAAATTGATTTTTTTATCGATAGCTCAAATATAAAATTCCACTTATTTTACCAACCCAATATTTAAATTAAATATTAAATATTCAAAAATTAACCCCTAAGGATCTGGGTCATTACAATCTTCCCCACTTAAAATAATTTCGTCCTCGAAATTGCTAAGGTAGAAAAAGTGCTACAAACCCATTAACTTTTCAGAACTTATTTATGTTGATATTTAACATTTCAAACTTCCTTACGTAACTCTCTTTCGAATCAATCCCTATTCGATAACTCCTCCCTTCGAATAACTATATTCGATAATCTCTATTTCGAATAACTAAATTCGAAAACCTTTCTTCGAATAACCTATATTCGATTTACTCTATTCAATTTACTCTTATCAATTAACTCTATCTGATTTGCTCTTTTCACTTAACTCTATTGGATTTAACTCTTTTCGATTAACTCCATCGAATAACTAAATTCGATAACTCCTTCGAATAACCAATATTCTATAACTCACTTCGATTTAACTAATCGATAACTCTTTTCGATTAAACTATAATCGATAGCTCATTTCGATTAACAAATAATTGATAACTCCTTCGATTTACTAATAATCGATAACTCCTTCGATTTACTAATAATCGATAACTTCTTTCGAATAAACTATATTCGATAACTCCTTTAATTCTATTCGAATAAACTAATATTCGATTTAACTCCACTCGCTTGACTCTAGATCGCAGCGGTCACAATGGTTATGCCTGATTCCCCCAGGAAACATCCGACCGCCCTAGGCTATCTGCAGCCCTGCGAATTACGCTAGCAGTCATACGAAATGGCAACTTATCCTGAGTAACTATGTTTGACCAACTCTATCTGGTTAACTCTTTCTCTTATCAATTTATTCTAACTCTACTCGATTATTTCTAACTCCAGTCGACTTCTCCTATTCAAATAACTCCTATTCGAATAACTCCTATTCGATAGCATTTATTCATTTATAAAGATTTACTTTTAGTAACGGTTCTTCACTTTATAGATGTTCTCATTAATAACGTTACTTCACTTATACAAGTGTTGTGTACCCCTTCTATTTAAAACTATCGGTGTTAAAAACCAATATCTCTTCTCTATATAAGTTCAGACTTATATATCCCATTTATCGAATGATAAATATTTAATTTAATTTATAAACTGTTATTTATAAATTAATCTTTTCTATTTATCCGTTAAAAACAGATTTCCATTTTCTATTCATCTTCTAAATATTCCTTTGATTAAATTCTATTTATTTAACAAATAAATATCTCATTTATAACATTCTATTTATTTTCTATAAATAAATATTTCCATTGAATCTATTTGTAATTGTTTTACAAATATTTCCTTTTAAATTCTATTTGTAAATGTTTTTACAAATATCTCTCCTTCTATTTGTTTGCACATAACTTCCTTTTATTTGTTTTACAAGTATATTTCCTTTATTCACCCCCAATTCATATTTCATTCACATTGATTTTACTCAATTTATCCATTTCGATCCATTTAACTTACTTAAGTTAAATTTAATTTCAATCATTCAAATTCCCATTAACTAATTATTTTCCAATTTAGTTAATTCTATTTAACCATTTAAAATGTGATTTTTGTCTTAAAAATCATTTCAATTACTTCACTGGAGTTCATATTTGTTTTATATCTCCAGTCTGGATTTTTCTAATCCAATTCGAAATTTATTTCCTAACAATCCTTTTGTTTATTTAATTAAACCGTTATGGTTTTATAATGGTTCTGGCGCTGCTTTTCTAAAAATTTGATTTTGACATAACTCAAAATCTATACGATGAAATCCAGATTTTTCTCTTTCATTAGAAAACTATTGTTCAGCCGGTCCCGACGATTTTTGTTTCAAAGAATTCCGACTTAATTTGAGTCCTGTATACTCGATTGAAGTTCGAGTCGCCAATTTACGAACTGCCGCGCTACGACGAGCTCATTTTAATTATATTTATAAATATAAACGTTCTAACTTTGTTTATAATAAATTCAACTCCATTCTGATAATTTTTTAATATATATCAAATCCATTTCACATAATATTCCCGATCTATTTCCCTTCAAATATTCAAATCATATATATTTACAATATTCAAATTCCATTTGAATCTCTTTATTCAAACTCTATATTTGAATTTCCTTCTATTCAATTTCTATTTGAATTTCTTCTATTCAAATTCTAATTCAACTTCTTATCTTCAAATTCTATTTGAAATCCTTTGTTCAATTTCTATTTAAACTCCTTTGTTCAATTTCAATTTGAAATCCTTTGAATTCAAATTCTATTTTAACTCCTTTGACTTCAAATTCTATTTCAAACTTTATATTTTCTTTGAAATTCTATTTAACCAAATTCCATTTGAATTCTAATATTCAAATCTCTATTTGACTTTTCTTTATTCAAATCCATTTGAATTCCTTTGAATTCAAATTCTATTTCACTTCTATTTGAATTATATATATATATTCAAATTCCTTTATTTTACTTCTATTTGAAATCTATATTCCAATTCCCATTTCAAAATTCCTTTGAAGTTATATAAATATATACATATATTTATCTATCTTAAATTCAAAACATTTGAATTTTCAAACAACTTGTTTCTTCCAAACAAATTTCCATCAAACTTTTCTAAGGCAGCAATTTATCACTTAGAAACTCGAAAATGAACACTGATGATGTTGCGACCATCATCAGAATTATTTCCCAGCTACTGAATGAGTTCAGTACTATATTTCTTTCAAAATCCATTCAGAAAAATATTTTCCAAACTCCCAGGATTTTAAATTCTGAATTCTGGTTGAAATTCAATTTCAATTTATCACATTTGTATATTTGATTTCATATACAAATACCATTGGTTATATATATAACTATTTCTGTTTTATAATCTAATTTGATTATAATCCTAACAATCAACTTAACTATTAAAAACAATATCGTGTCCAATCTTCTGTTCAAGTGTTTATAAACTCCTATCGATATCGTGGCGTCCCACAATTCGACCAAAATTTATAATCCACTCAACAGACTAGTCAACACAATATAAAACAGTTTTTATATCAAATAACAAATACGCTCTCTCGTATATATATACACTCAACTCATTCTAGGATACTACTGATCCTATCTCTAATGAGCACATTTCCACACAGCCTAGGTATTAGCTCAACCTAAGCTCTGATACCAATTGTAACGACCCGAAAATCGGGTAGAATTTGAGCTAACCAAAAACACAAGTCCAACCCCAAATATCACGGAAATTCGAACCATTAATAGAAAGAAGTTAGAGGGTGAGGATAGATAAGATAGAAACTTAGAATAGAAGAAGAAGAAGAACACAACATCAGAGTAACACGAATCTCACAGCAGAACGAATAACATATAATATATATAACAATATTGATGTATATTCAAGTACAGATGTATATTTCAAGTTATGTTATATATATTATATGTTATTCGTTCCGCTGTGAGATTCGTGTTACTCTGATGTTGTGTTCTTCTTCTTCTATTCTAAGTTTCTATCTTATCTATCCTCACCCTCTAACTTCTTTCTATTAATGGTTCGAATTTCCGTGATATTTGGGGTTGGACTTGTGTTTTTGGTCAGCTCAAATTCTACCGGATTTTCGGGTCGTTACACCGTCTAAAGAAAAATTACATAGAATGTTAAAATGACCATTAAAAAGATTTATAAAGCTGCTGAGATGAAACTAAACTTTTGTTAATATTTATTTGAATCGCTATTGACAAAATTAAGCGTTGATTACAACCATTAGACTAAATCAGTTCAATAACATACATAAATTATGGGACATAAAAACAATGGCTAACATATGAAAGGAAGGAAATCATTTCAATAAAGCATATAAACAGAAAAACGGATTGCATAATAAGAATGCTAATTAGAAATGAAGGAAAATGTAGAAAAAACATAAAAATATATTAAAGAATTTATAAAGTAATTAGCTGTTATACATTCATTCCACGAGTACTAACATAAGATTACTGTCAATTTTACGTACATGTTTTCTCACAATTGCAAAATCATGCTGCAACCATACTACTCAATGTGTGAAAGACATGTCCTTGTTTACCTTCATCAGTATCATTAACAAAATATATAATCCAAGGAAAACAATTCAAAATCATCAATATTGTCAGTATAAATATTAATGTGCATATGTAATGCCTATGTTATGCTGGAGCAGGCTAGGTTTTCGGAATGGAGCAATAGTTGAATATGCAGTTTTTTCTTTCAAGGCCACGTTTCAAAAAAAACAGAACGTATTTTTCACACTTCACCGATTCAATACTTGTAAATACATATCTCAATCGAGATGCGAAACCAAAATATGATAAGTTTTGCCTTTGGGTAGGTCATTCTTAGCGGCTCATATAAATTTTCTTTACAATATTGAAAAGGTACTAAAGATTAGTTATGATTTAATATGGCAGTACACTTAAAATAATAATTATTATAAGCATACTTACTTTTGGATCAAACAGATATTTTTCACAGTATTAGAACTCAAGTGACATTCAAATAATGTAATCCATGAAATACCTATGTTCATGCATGTTATAACTTATAACTATGTCCTCTCATCTCCTGTCACTCAAATAATTGTTTAAATTGGAATGCGTGGTATAAACTAAGGGAATTTGAGGTAAGCAAAAATAAGGAGTAGTCGATCATATCGATGTACGTATGCATGGAGGGAGGCTATTTGGACCAAAAAAAAACACAGTTGGTGACACGATAAAATCTAGTCCATTGGATCTCATTATGTAATTCATCAATTTACAGCTCTTTCTTCTCTGACACTTCCACTAAAACTGCCTACATTTAGAAACTGAAATCAATTTTCATTGAAAATGTCTAAGTTGTAGCAAGCTTTTCAAAAGTGAGTTGCTAAGTCTTGCATAACTGAGCTTTAAAACCGGTTCCCATGAGCTTCCAGTGGCATAACTAAACTGATTTTGGAAACCAGAAACTCATGGTAACCGAGTTTCCAAACTAAGCTTCCAAACTCAGCTTCCAAACTCAGTTTAGTTTAGCCCAGAGTTTCCAAACCGAGTTTGGAAAGTTTCCAAACCCAATTTCAAGTTTCCAATACCGAGTTTCCTAATTCAGTTTGGAAACCACCAAGCTTCCAAACTTAGTTTTGAAACTGAGTTTAGAAACTCAGTTTTCCAAAGGAAAAATTATATATTAAAAAAATTTTGTTGAACATGAAGTAAAATCGAGAAAAAAATTCAGTGTTTGCATAATCCACTTTAATGGACACAGGATCAACATTATGATACCCTATCTCATAAAATTAGGTGATCAAATATTTTGTACATTTATTTCAGTTTAATTTGACTATTATAGTGAAAGCAAATAACTATTCAACTAATTTAATCATACAGTGAAAAAATGGTAACTAGATGGTGAAGAATAACCATTAATTACAGACAATACTTGCTGGCTACAATAAATAAATTAACAAAAGGGAACCGAAAAAATAACAAGATTTTTATTAGTTAATTATCTCTCTAGTAATTATAGCAAAAAATAGTATTACCAACATATCATAGCAAAAATAATGCTTGTTACGAACAAAATCTTGTTTAATCCATATGATAATTTACAGCAAAAAGTAATAGTTTCACCTTAATACTAATATAAATATTTGTAGAGAAACAGAACAGCGAATGGAAACTAAGGTACAAGTTAAGAGAATAAAACTGGAAAAGGTATAAAATAGCAAACTTACCATTTACCTATTTTGGGAAGAAAATAGTTCAACAACAATAGGACTGAACGTCAAATTTGAAATAGCTTTGAATAACCGCTTCTTCCTGAAAACAACTTTAGATAGTTTAGATGCTGAAATATGGAAAGGTGTAGAAACACACACACACACCAAAAAAAACTGAAAGGAACATTAAAAAACATTGTAATAGTAAGTAAGATCACTATTAACATTAACTTCTTTTCTATGCTATTATCACTAGTACACAATATTTATATTTTTTTGCACTGACTGACATATCATTACATACCAGTTACCTTGCTGCAACAGTTGTAACCAAATCATCAAAATTTGGTAATTCTATTTTGGTTTCTCAGTTATGTCGTTTGTTTCAAAGTAATAATATCTAGAGTTAAGCGGAAATAATTTGATGATCCTTGTAATTTATTTTTGTGAATTAGGGTTTTTCTTGTTCCATAGCTGCGAAGAAACAAACATAATTAACACAAAGAACTGTGAATGAGGTAATTATAGAAATAATTCAAAGTTGTAACATCCAAAGAAGAACTCAGAGTGCGACTTCTGAGTATCATTTTTGACTACGCACACACCATTCATATGACTTCATTCCTTCGATTATTCATGAAATATAAATCAGTATGCTTCTTTCTTGTTTGCCTTCATGTGGACCAGACCCTTATGTCTTTGACCAATATCTCTTGCTCTACACATTTAAAAAAAAATGCTCAAGTAATTATAGGTACCAATTTAATCATCATGTTAATAAATCAGTTAAGAGCATGGTTACAACATTGTCAGTGATAGTGGCTTCAGAAACAAATGATTCATCATCATACACTGCAGAACAAACATTGGCATTTCTGTTTTGGAATAGCATTTTTGATTTTAGGTTTGAAAACTATTTTTTAAGGCTGCAGAACCAAATACATTTTTTGAAACGTTAAAAAGATTTAAAATGAAAAACTGAAAATTGACTTCAAGAACAAAAAAACAACTAAAAATAAAAACAAACAGGGCCTGAGCCTTTGGCTCAGTTTCGATTTGAAACCAAGCCTTTCCGGCTCAGTTTGTAACTGAAACTGAGCTGCAGCCAGGCTCAGTATCAATCTGAGCCTTCCAGTCTCTGTTCCAAATTGAAAGTGAGCCTCAGGATCAGTTTCCACACTGAGCTTTTCAGGCACTGTTTTGATTTCAAAACTGAGCCGAAAGGCACATTTTCGATTTCAAAACTAAGCTCGAGGCTCAGTTTCGAATCGAAACTGGCTCGGTTTAATTATCTTCTTCTATATCAAAGTTTTCATTCTCAATTATTTCATTGGTACTAATTTTAGTAATATTCCTGTTAGAGGATTTCGTTTCGGGTATTGTTAAAGAATAAAAATAACAGAAAAACATACCATTGTCATTTTGGCTACATGAGAAATCAGAATTCCTCATGTATTGTTAGTCTCATTGTAACGCTGAATGGCCATCTTTCAGTGATAGGAGCAATTAGTCTACAAATCAGTTACAAACGGGGAACATAAATTATTGTTGAGAAAACATACAATGGTTCTCATGTGTAATAGAAAGAGGAATATGAGAATACCCATCCTTTTGTATAAATAAATTAATAAACAATATAGTAGGGGGCATCCATCAAAGTTGTTTGAAACATCAACTTATCAACATGAGGATTACTGACTGAGAATACAGAATTGCAGAATTCTTCCGCATATGTAAGAGCACTTTAAGCCTTTAAAGCAATAAATGTAGTCAAATAATTTTTGATACAGGAAGCATTGTGTAACACCCCGCGAATTCTATAACTATGAAATTCACAAATTAAAGTATAATTAATTTCAAATCAAAGAACTAAGGGAAACGGGATACGCCATTGCGTTCGTCTCATAAAAATACGCGAAATAGAGTCCGAGTTTTCGAAAAACGGAGTCTGTATGAAGAAGATATGGCCTTCGGAAGTTTCTGAATTAAATTTAAAATTCGAACAGCTCAGAAAAAAGTTTAAAATTAAAAATCGGGCCCAATTGGCCAGGGCGGGGAAATTCCCGCCTAAGACACCCAGGTCGACTGGGCTGTCGACCTGGTCTAGCCAGGTCGACAGGGCTGTCGACCTGGTCCAGAGCCAGGTCGAACCCAGCCCAACCTGGCTGGCCTATTCTATGTTGGTCGATTTTCAGAAGGCTGCTTTGTCATTAGGGCTAGGTGGCAGGCTCTAATTGGTCTCTCTTTCGAATGAATGGCTACGATCAATCCAAGCAACATCAATGGTCCTAATCAGTTCATAAACCCTATAAAAATGACCCTAGACTCACCCTAATCTATTCATTCAAAAATAAGAGCAAAGCCGTTATGTTGCTGAGGAACGACTAAGAGTAGCCACCAATTGGAGAGAGGATTAGGAGGCAAATTCTAAAGCATAAAGCAACTTAATCAAATCAAATCAACAAGGAATCGCATCTCCAAATCCCTAAATTAGAGAATTCGCCACACAATTGTAAGTAGAGTATTATTCTGGTATGAACAAATAATTGTGTTGGTTTGTATACTTGATTTGTGGAGATAAATTAATTCATATTTGTGCGTTACTATGATTCTTATCGATTTGGGATATTGTATACGTTTGGATATTCTCGAATTATGTTATTCATTGTAAAAAACTACATGTTTGCGGTAGTTTTATGCAAGTATACGTTTGGAATATTCGCAAATTATGTTATCCATGTTGAAGCTACATGTATGTAGTTGATTAATTGAAATTCATGCAAGTTTGGGGTTTTGCTACTATGCCATCATAATGTATATTTTTGTACAAAAATCATTTTGTACGTAATTGGAACAAATTTGGGTTGTTATAGTTCATATGAAACTATGTTGAAATTTTGGCACCATGATCTATGTATTAAGCCATGCTTTTGTACTAGAAAACCTATTTGCAAACTTATGAATATGACTAGGATATGATTGATATTTTGCATAATTGAAATCCATGTTAGGTCTTTATTGTTAACAAGGATTATATGATGACATATGTGGTACATAGCTAGGTTAGATTCAAAAATCCCTTTTGCAAGTTTGCATGACTAAAGTAAAAATCATGATTTCATGTTAGAAATATTTATGCCATGGTTATGTGAATAGATTTAAAAATCATGATTAAATTGAACTATACTTTTGTGTTAGTAACAAAAGTGAGTACCTTTGTAAACATGTATTAATCTTATGAACATGATTTGCTTATGTTTGACATTATGCCTGAATAAAGATATAGGTTTATGTTGTAGTTAAGCCTATGTGTCAATAGTGATATTCTTAACTTAACTACAAGTTTACATGGTTTGATTCATGTCACTTATGCTTTATGACCAAAGTATATGTTACCACTATGCAAGTACACCAGTTTCTATTTTGTAGTTCCAACGTCACATTGCAAGTTCATGCGTTCATATTCCCCTTTTTGTGTATGTAATCACGCTTTAAGCCTCCCCTTTTTCTCATGGCTATGTTGGGCTTAAAAGCCTAAGCCCAACATATATTATGATAAACGAACGTATTAAACGGGGGAAAATAACGTTGGGTTAAATATATTAATAAATGAAAATATAAAGTAGAAGGGCCCAAATTCAAGTATGGGTTGGGCCCATGATTGGTGTAACCTTTACACCATTAACTTAATAATGGGCCGCAAATATTTACATATAAGAAAATAAAGAAGAAAGACAAAATATGTAAATGTAGAACATACGATGTGTTTAACCCGAGGTTGGATTGAGTTGTGATGTAAACCTGCCTGGAACCGCCCGGCTGTCCAGTAGTCACAACAATACCTATCCAATGTGGGAGGTTAAACATGGAGCCCAATAAGGACCCGAGGTTAGACTGAGTTGTGGCGTAAGACTGCCCGGAACCAACCGGCAATAGGCATCCACAACAATACCTGTCTAATGTGAGAGGTCAAGGCTTTAATAAGACAATTAATGCTGAGTCAGGATTGTTAGGATTAAGTGAACTAAAGACTTAATCAAAAAGGGAACATGCTAAACTAAAACGGACTGGGGGTTGGGTTAGAAAACACTTAACCAACTTAGCATGTTGGATAGAGATAGAAAACCTAGTAACGGGGGACCCTTTTCAGCAGTAACCCTAGAAGGTGTATCATGATACCCTGAAACTAGGCAGGGTGGGGCACGATTACTGGGCTGATTGTAAGAGGTCAAATCGACGGCGGTGGTGTAGCAGTGTAGGTTCTAACGGGGTGCGGGCGTGCACACACTCCGGCGCAGAAAAATAAGGCACTGGACACCAGTAGCATACCTGTGCATTCTAGGATTGTGTCGGGCCGCCACCATGGGACTTGATACACCCCATGGTGGGACCAACATAGGTAACTACAACATCGGGGGCCGTAAGACACATGTAACTATGCGAGTAGGAGCCGATCATCAGAGAATGGATCCTATCACCCTGATTATGGGGTGGCAGTTGGGAACTAGTTTATATGGGTTCGGAGATTAACATGGGGTACGATGGTATATTCGACCCTAGACAACTTAACCAAGTTTATAGTGCTTTCCCACTTCTTGTTTATACTTATCATACCCAGTTCTTTATTCATAGACAGAATAGTACTAGACTTACTCAGGCTTTATGTCTGACTCTACTTTTCTTTCGTCTTCTTTTCTTCCGTTCCCCCCTCCCCCCCCAGGTCCACAGGGAGGGAACACTGCAGTTTGACCAGCCTTAACATCCAGCTTGAAGAAGAGAAATGTATTGCTTGGACCTTTTCGTTTTGAACTATGGCTTTGGACAACCACTATGGGGCTTTTGCAGTTTATTTATGTTTTATTTATGCTTCTTTAAATAATGTAATCAAGACAGATTATGAAAGTGTTATGTTATGTTTTTTTGGAAAAGATGTAAGACAATTATGGTGATGTTGTTGTAGCATGTATTTGCATTTATGAAATAAAAGTTGTTGTTTTTCCGCTGTTTACAAATATGTGTTCTTATATCTATCTTGTATATCTGTGACTTATACTTATAAACCTCCACCAAAATTAGGGCATTCCCTTTGAGAGTGACCCTAACGGAGGTGGGGTGTTTCACTTGGTATCAGAGCATAGGTTTACCAGATAAGATAAAAAGTTTTGGAAAATTATTTTCAAAAAGGAAATTTAAAGAAGCATTTTTAAAAGAAAAATATTATTTTATTTTAAAAAAGGCAAAGTCCACTCCCCAAAGCCATAGGTACTATCTCTTATCCTTCGTTTTGAATCTATCCTTTTTGTTTCAGCATGTCCGGAGAACTTAACTTGCTAGAAGGGGTGCCAATACCTGGTTGGTTTAGACGGTTCTTAAAAGCAAGAGCCACTCAGCCAGGTCCTACCGTTCCTCCTCCCCCAGCTGCCGGAAATCATCTAGCTGCAGCGGCACCTTTTCCTCCACCTCCTCTTCGGGGAAACACTTTTGCTAAGATATGTAAAGATTTTAAAGCTATGGGAGGAAAGGATTTCCATGGAACTGAGTCCTTCGTAGCAGCTAGAAATTGGCTGAAAGAAACGGAGGACCTATTCATCATCTTTGAGGTAGAAGATAGACAAAAAGTACAATTGGCAGTGTGGCTATTGAAGGGCGAGGCTTCCTACTGGTGGGAAGTCACTAATGCTGAAAGACCAGTGGAGACATGGGAGGACTTTAGGGCAAGGTTTGAGACTAAATTTCTCTCAGATGCGGAAAGAAGTTTGCAGTTGGAAAAATTCTTATTTCTTAAGCAAGGGGACAAGACAGTCAGAGAGTATGTGAATCAGTTCGATGAGCTGGCTAGGTTTGGGCTTGACCTAGTCAACACCCCGCACAAGAAGGCTCTCCGTTTCGTCAAAGGGTTGAATGAGCCATTACACAGTTTGGCCATGACCCATATACCCATGGGAGCCACGTATGAAAGATTGGTGCAAATGGCATTGCTGAATGAAGAGGATAAGGGCAAGAAGGAGACAAAGGCAGAAAGCTCTCAAGGGAAGAAAGAGGGTTTGCAGCCTAAGAAGACGGACTTTAAGAAAGGCGGGAAAGGCAACAAAGAGAAGAGGAAGTGCAATTTTTGTGGCAAAGTGGGGCACTTAGTAAAGGACTGCCGGAAAAAGAAGGCCAAGGAAAATGGTGGGTGCTTTTCTTGCGGTGAGACAGGCCACAGGGCTAAGGACTGCCCAAAGAAACGAGGACAGGGGCAGAGGGCTGGATCCACCCCAGGGGCACAGGTTCATGTGCTGGAAGCGCCACCTCTGCAGCAGCGAGGTATAAATACTTCTGTAGAAAGTGTAGTTTATCTTTATGATCACCCCGTTCGCACTTTATTTGACTCTGGCGCATCACACTCCTTTATCTCGTCTGCTTTAGTAGAATCTCTGCACCTAAAAACTAGTATGGTAGAGGACCCCTTAATTGTTTCAAACCCAATTGGGGGCCCAGCTCATTTGTCTATGATCTGTTTGGGATTGAAAATTTCTATTCTAAGCATAGAATTTCAATGTAGTGCCTTTGTTTTGGGCTTTTCGGGTTATGGTTTGATTTTGGGTATGGATTGGCCATCCAGTAATGGGGCCATCCTTGATTGTGAGAAAAGGGTTGTTAGGCTCCTAACCCAGCTCGGTAATACTTTGGAAATTTCTTGTAATCCCTCGTATGCGGTTATGCTTAGTTATCTTGAATCGCTAGATGCCTCTGTTGAAAATTTGCAATCAGTTAGAGTGGTCCGAGAATATCCGGATGTCTTCGAAGAGGTGAAGGGCTTGCCTCCGAAGCGGGAAATAGACTTCCGCATATATCTTGTAGATAATGCAAAGCCCGTTGCGTTACCCGTTAGACACATGGCTCCACGGGAAAGGAAAGAGCTCAGTAAACAGATTAAAGAGCTTCTAGAAAAGGGGTTCATTAGGAGAAGCATTTCAGAATGGGGCGCTCCAGTGGTGTTCGCTACAAAGGCGGATGGTTCACTCCGTCTATGTGTTGACTATAGGGAGCTCAACAAGCTAACGAAAAAGAATAGGCACCCTCTCCCTAGAATTGACGATTTATTTGACCAGCTTGTAGGAGCGTCTGTTTTCTCCCAGCTCGATTTAGCAACCGGTTTTCATCAGCTAAGGGTGGCTGAAGATAGCATCGATAAAACGGCGTTCAGAACCCCAGACGGCTTCTTTGAATGGCTTGTCATGCCTTTCGGCTTGACAAATGCACCTGCTTACTTCGTGGACCTGATGAGTAGGGTATTTAGAGATTTCCTCAACAAATTCGTAGTGGTCTTCGTAGATGATATCATTATCTTCTCCAAGAGTGAAGAGGAACATGCTTAGCACTTAAGGGCAATCATGGAAACTTTGCGAGTCCATCAACTAAAAGCCAAATTCTCCAAATGCCACTTTTGGAGAGAAGAGGTGAGGTTCCTTGGACACATAGTATCCAAACAAGGGTTAGCAGTGGACCCTGCTAAGGTAGTGGCGGTACAGGATTGGAAGACACCAAGGAATGCAACTGAGGTCCGAAGCTTTCTAGGACTAGCGGGTTTCTATCGAAAATTCATAAGGGATTTTGCGAAAATCTCAGCTCCACTCACGAAATTGACCAAGAAGAATCTAGTGTTCAATTGGAACTTGGATTGCGAGTTTGCTTTCCAACGACTGAAAAGGGCTCTCACAACAGCCCCAGTTTTGACGCTGCCAGATGGGAGCAAGATGTTCACTGTTTATACGGATGCATGTGGGACAGGGCTAGGAGCCGTCTTAATGCAAGAAGGAAGGGTAGTAGCTTATGGCGGGAGGCAGTTGAAAGTGCACGAAAAGAACTACCCAACCCACGATCTTGAGTTAGCCGCCATCGTCTTTGCACTCAAGTCTTGGCGACACTATCTCCTAGGTGAGAAGTTCGAACTTTACACTGACCATAAATCGTTGAAATATCTTTTCTCGCAGAAGGATCTTAACTTGAGGCAACAAAGATGGATGGAGTTTCTTGCCTCGTACGATTTCGAAATCTCTTACACTCCGGGCAAAGGCAACGTAGTGGCAGACGCGTTGAGCCGAAAGAAATTGACCTTAAGCCCGTTGTTTGTTGAAAGACAAAGCCTAGAGTTTATAGCCAGCTTCGACTTTAGGCCTTCCTCCGATTTCGTACCAGGCTTGCTAGCATCTCTCGAAGTGCGCCCAACTTTAGTGGATTCAATAGGGACAGCACAACGCAAAAACCCTCAGCTTGTGGAAACAATTGATAGGTTAATTAGGGGTGAGACTTCAAGTCACCTCAACAGATACTCCATCGACGATAAGGGTTTGCTAAGGCGAGACGGAAGACTATGCGTCCCACAGACAAAAGATTTAATAAAGAAGGTTCTCGAGGAAGCACATCACTCCAAGATGACGATACATCCAGGCGGAGATAAAATGTACAAAGATATAAAAAGGACTTTCTTCTGGAGCGGCATGAAAAAGGACGTGGCAGAGTTCGTTTCTAAGTGTATGGTGTGCCAACAGGTTAAGGCGGAACAGAAAAAGCATGGCGGACTACTACATCCTCTGGAGGTCCCGCAGTGGAAGTGGGATAGCATCTCAATGGACTTCATCGATGGGCTGCCTAGGTCTAGGAGAGGCAACACTAGCATTTGGGTAATAGTGGATAGGCTTACTAAAAGCGCCCACTTTTTACCTGTCAAAAGTAAAAGAACTGCCTCATCCCTAGCATCACTTTACCTCAAGGAAATCGTTCGACTCCATGGAATACCATCTAGCATTGTTAGTGACCGAGACCCCATCTTCACCAGCGAGTTTTGGCGGAGTCTGCAAGAAGCAGTAGGAACGCAGTTATGCTTGAGCACAGCCTATCATCCCCAAACCGACGGCCAAACAGAGAGAGTGAACAGAGTATTGGAAGACCTTTTAAGACTATGCGTCCTTGACTTCGGAGGGACATGGGAAGACCACCTTCCTTTGGTGGAATTTGCCTACAACAACAGCTATCAAGCAACCATCGGAATGGCGCCCTTCGAAGCTTTATATGGAAGACCGTGCTGATTGCCCACTTGTTGGTGGGAGTCTACGGATAAGCTCATAATTGGACCAGATATGATCCGAGAGACTTCAGAGAAAGTAGACTTAATACGAAGAAGGATGAAGACGGCCCAAGACAGACAAAAGTCCTATGCCGACAAGAGAAGGACCGACCTTGAATTTGAGGTTGGAGACAGAGTTTTTCTCAAGGTATCTCCTCTAATAAACGTTGTTCGTTTTGGAACCACAGGAAAACTGGCACCAAGGTTCGTAGGGCCATTCCCTATCATCGAGAAAATTGGAAAAACGGCCTATAGATTAGAGCTACCCGAGAAGTTGGCTGGAGTCCACAACGTTTTTCACGTTTCACATCTCCGGAAATGTCTACATGAGTCTGCTGAAGTGGTAGAGCCAAATATCCTCGAAGAGGCCAAAGTGGAACGCGAAGCAACCATAAGAAAAGTTCCAACCCGCATATTAGGAACGGAAGTGAAGAAGCTACGCAACCGTGAAGTCAAGCTCGTCAAAGTTCAGTGGAGCGACGCCGAGGGAGACGCGACTTGGGAAACTGAAGCTAGAATACGCACTGCCTACCCTTTTCTGTTCGAGGGTACATCCTTGATCTTTCCTTTTCCTTAAGTTGCGCTTTTATCTATCTTTTTAGGTATATTTCCTCGACCTTATCTTTTAGGTAGAAACCCTTTGGATGGAAACATGTAATTGAAACATGTTATGGATGATGGTTGCAAGTGGTTGCAAGTGATTGCTAGTGGTTGCTCGTGGTTGCATATACACACACAATCTAGGTTTTAGATCGGCTCAGTCACTTCATATTGCATATGCATATATGTTTGCATTCGTATATAGTTGAACTTTAATGTGTTGTCATATGGATGTTGCATTTGTAATGAATGATTGTGCACTCATGTAGAATCATGAATAGGAAAATTTGCATACATAATGGATTCATGGCACTTACATAATTCGCATTAAGGAGGTCAACTGAATCAGTAGACCGCCTGATTTTGCATTTGATAAGTACATGTACACACACTCTTCGCATATGATCATGAAGCATTAGAAGTCTTTTAAGGACAATGGATGCGCGTGTTTGATGGATGAGTAGATGGATGATTGGATGTTAGGATATACATTCCTCCTAACTTGAAGATTTCGGGGACGAAATCCTTTTAAGTGGGGGAGAATGTAACACCCCGCGAATTCTATAACTATGAAATTCACAAAATAAAGTATAATTAATTTCAAATCAAAGAACTAAGGGAAACGGGATACGCCATTGCGTTCGTCTCAGAAAAATACGCGAAATAGAGTCCGAGTTTTCGAAAAACGGAGTCCGTATGAAGAAGATATGGCCTTCGGAAGTTTCTGAATTAAATTTAAAATTCGAACAGCTCAGAAAAAAGTTTAAAATTAAAAATCGGGCCCAATTGGCCAGGGCGGGGAAATTCCCGCCTAAGACACCCAGGTCGACTGGGCTGTCGACCTGGTCTAGCCAGGTCGACAGGGCTGTCGACAGGGCTGTCGACCTGGTCCAGAGCCAGGTCGAACCCAGCCCAACCTGGCTGGCCTATTCTATGTTGGTCGATTTTCAGAAGGCTGCTTTGTCATTAGGGCTAGGTGGCAGGCTCTAATTGGTCTCTCTTTCGAATGAATGGCTACGATCAATCCAAGCAACATCAATGGTCCTAATCAGTTCATAAACCCTATAAAAATGACCCTAGACTCACCCTAATCTATTCATTCAAAAATAAGAGCAAAGCCGTCATGTTGCTGAGGAACGACTAAGAGTAGCCACCAATTGGAGAGAGGATTAGGAGGCAAATTCTAAAGCATAAAGCAACTTAATCAAATCAAATCAACAAGGAATCGTATCTCCAAATCCCTAAATTGGAGAATTCGCCACACAATTGTAAGTAGATTATTATTCTGGTATGAACAAATAATTGTGTTGGTTTGTATACTTGATTTGTGGCGATAAATTAATTCATATTTGTGCGTTACTATGATTCTTATCGATTTGGGATATTGTATACGTTTGGATATTCTCGAATTATGTTATTCATTATAAAAAACTACATGTTTGCGGTAGTTTTATGCAAGTATACGTTTGGAATATTCGCAAATTATGTAATCCATGTTGAAGCTACATGTATGTAGTTGATTAATTGAAATTCATGCAAGTTTGGGGTTTTGCTACTATGCCATCATAATGTATATTTTTGTACAAAAATCATTTTGTACGTAATTGGAAAAAATTTGGGTTATTATAGTTCATATGAAACAATGTTGAAATTTTGGCACCATGATCTATGTATTAAGCCATGCTTTTGTACTAGAAAACCTATTTGCAAACTTATGAATATGACTAGGCTATGATTGATATTTTGCATAATTGAAATCCATGTTAGGTCTATATTGTTAACAAGGATTATATGATGACATATGTGGTACATAGCTAGGTTAGATTCAAAAATCCCTTTTGCAAGTTTGCATGACTAAAGTAAAAATCATGATTTCATGTTAGAAATATTTATGCCATGGTAATGTGAATAGATTTAAAAATCATGATTAAGTTGAACTATACTTTTGTGTTAGTAACAAAAGTGAGTACCTTTGTAAACATGTATTAATCTTATGAACATGATTTGCTTATGTTTGACATTATGCCTGAATAAAGATATAGGTTTATGTTGTAGTTAAGCCTATGTGTCAATAGTGATATTCTTAACTTAACTACAAGTTTACATGGTTTGATTCATGTCACTTATGCTTTATGACCAAAGTATATGTTACCACTATGCAAGTACACCAGTTTCTATTTTGTAGTTCCAACGTCACATTGCAAGTTCATGCGTTCATATTCCCCTTTTTGTGTATGTAATCACGCTTTAAGCCTCCCCTTTTTCTCATGGCTAAGTTGGGCTTAAAAGCCTAAGCCCAACATATATTATGATAAACGAACGTATTAAACGGGGGAAAATAACGTTGGGTTAAATATATTAATAAATGAAAATATAAAGTAGAAGGGCCTAAATTCAAGTATGGGTTGGGCCCATGATTGGTGTAACCTTTACACCATTAACTTAACAATGGGCCGCAAATATTTACATATAAGAAAATAAAGAAGAAAGACAAAATATGTAAATGTAGAACATACGATGTGTTTAACCCGAGGTTGGATTGAGTTGTGATGTAAACCTGCCCGGAACCGCCCGGCTGTCCAGTAGTCACAACAATACCTATCCAATGTGGGAGGTTAAACATGGAGCCCAATAAGGACCCGAGGTTAGACTGAGTTGTGGCGTAAGACTGCCCGGAACCAACCGGCAACAGGCAGCCACAACAATACCTGTCTAATGTGAGAGGTCAAGGCTTTAATAAGACAATTAAGGCTGAGTCAGGATTGTTAGGATTAAGTGAACTAAAGACTTAATCAAAAAGGGAACATGCTAAACTAAAACGGACTGGGGGTTGGGTTAGAAAACACTTAACCAACTTAGCATGTTGGATAGAGATAGAAAACCTAGTAACGGGGGACCCTTTTCAGCAGTAACCCTAGAAGGTGTATCATGATACCCTGAAACTAGGCAGGGTGGGGCACGATTACTGGGCTGATTGTAAGAGGTCAAATCGACGGCGGTGGTGTAGCAGTGTAGGTTCTAACGGGGTGCGGGCGTGCACACACTCCGGCGCAGAAAAATAAGGCACTGGACACCAGTAGCATACCTGTGCATTCTAGGATTGTGTCGGGCCGCCACCATGGGACTTGATACACCCCATGGTGGGACCAGCATAGGTAACTACAACATCGGGGGCCGTAAGACACATGTAACTATGCGAGTAGGAGCCGATCATCAGAGAATGGATCCCATCACCCTGATTATGGGGTGCCAGTTGGGAACTAGTTTATATGGGTTCGGAGATTAACATGGGGTACGATGGTATATTCGACCCTAGACAACTTAACCAAGTTTATAGTGCTTTCCCACTTCTTGTTTATACTTATCATACCCAGTTCTTTATTCATAGACAGAATAGTACTAGACATACTCAGGCTTTATGTCTGACTCTACTTTTCTTTCGTCTTCTTTTCTTCCGTTTCCCCCCCCCCCCCCAAGGTCCACAGGGAGGGAACACTGCAGTTTGACCAGCCTTAACATCCAGCTTGAAGAAGAGAAATGTATTGCTTGGACCTTTTCGTTTTGAACTATGGCTTTGGACAACCACTATGGGGCTTTTGCAGTTTATCTATGTTTTATTTATGCTTCTTTAAATAATGTAATCAAGACAGATTATGAAAGTGTTATGTTATGTTTTTTTGGAAAAGATGTAAGACAATTATGGTGATGTTGTTGTAGCACGTATTTGCCTTTATGAAATAAAAGTTGTTGTTTTTCCGCTGTTTACAAATATGTGTTCTTATATCTGTCTTGTATATCTGTGACTTATACTTATAAACCTCCACCAAAATTAGGGCATTCCCTTTGAGAGTGACCCTAACGGAGGTGGGGTGTTTCACATTGTAAGTTAGACCATTTTGGGTGCAGCAATAGTAAATTACGAAAATTTCTCCATGTATGTTCGAAGGATACATTTGCAAAGAACTCATTAATGACAACATTTAATGGTAGCAAAAAGTAAACAAATAAAACATCTTAGAAGAAACTAACGAGTTAAACATGATGAAACAATTATATAGTTGAAATGAAAAGATATTAATGTCATCTTATAAAAGGTAAACAGAAGTGAAATAAGCAAATGACACAGGAATATAACGCTGATGTTATGAATAGTAATCAACATATCAGAGTATACATGAGTAGTGGTTATCATTAATTGATTAATTACATAATTATCTTATGGGTATCCATATCTCCAACTAGGTAATCTATACTAACAAGGCATGTGGCGTTTGTAGTGAGGATTATTATATAAATGTAATGCTCCTCTGCACCCTTTTTGTAATACCACTAATTGTACATATAACTTATCTGGTAAACTAGGTCCCCATTATATGGCCTCTATGGTTTACACCATTTGATTTTTATCCAGATCTATATAGGGCAGTTTTTAAGATAGAAATGAGTACAGGTTAAGCAAGTTGGAGGAGCTAATTATGCCTTTTAAGAGGAATCATGAATATAATATAGTTTCACGTAATTTAAATAAATAAAAAACAAGTAGCACATGAGTTTGAAGAACATGAATATGAAAACAGACTTATATCCCATCACCAAAATCTTCATTGATGATTTCTTTGATGCTTTCTCCAAAATCATTACAGCTTCATTCAATCTGTAATTTGTTTGTGCATAAAACCATGGTAACTCTCATAGCAGTACATGTAAATATGAAAGAATATGCTAACTGATGACCCAAAAAAAATGTATGCTTTTGTGGTATACAGTTAAACTCAACTGATATAATTCCATTCTCTTAATATACCTTTATCCACAAAACATCATATGCACACAAAGCAATCAAGGAATTCAGTGTTGTACAACGGTAACCAATATTTGTAACTTAGTTCATATTACCCACAAATATTGAATACTTGTATTTTATGTAATATTTGAAATTTATCAAGCTGTTATCAGGAAACTGAACTGGACAATCAACAGACATTGCACATAGATCAGGAGAAGTAGATGGCTTTATGCTAAGGGTCTGGGCCCTAACCTAACTTATTCTCATTTGTGCATACAATACATATTAACTAATCATATGTCTTGCACGAGTAGAACATAACAGTAACCAAGAAAACATAAATAAACAACTCTATCAATCATATATTTACACAAGTTTTGCACAAATATGGCATACTGACAATTGTGTAAAATCTCGATTGCTAACGCCGAAAATGTCTGATTTGTGTCGTAACTGAACACAGCTTGTATAAGTCTTCTAATTACTAGTAGCTAACTTAGCATGATTTCAGAATTCGCTTCTAATTACTAGTAGCTACCCTTGATACGATTTCAGAATTCTTGACAACTGGGCGACGATCAAATATGAACATAAACAACAGACGTATACAATTAGCATAACATCATCATCATGCATGTATGCACATATGGACATGAAATAAATTCACTGAATCCAGGAAGAGTCGATGCATTCTAAACAAATCAAGGTAATTTAAAGCTAAGGATAAACAAAAATAGGCCTTCTCTAATCGTTTTCTATAAATAAGATAAACAAATGACAATTGAGCTTGGCTGAGAATATTTTAATTCAGAAAATTCTCATGGCATCACGTTATGAATATACACAGAAATTGCACAAATTTGAGTTCTTGTGCATCTAATAAGTTAGGATTGCGTTGAAATATCAACCTTTTCAGCATCAAATGACCATTAAGTAAATTATCACAAGAGATAACGTAAAATAAGCAAGCAAATTCTGTAATTCTGATAATACTGAAGTATGAATACCATTGCCATTTTACCTTTAGCGACTCGAATGAATAAAATCCAATTACTTTGTAAAACGCGTCCAAATAGACTCAATGTCAAATGGATTTCAGGGTAAATTTATAATAGCATATTCCTATAGTCAAAGTACCAATTAAACCGAACAAATTAAAGAAAAATTGAGAAAATCGCTACCTTGAAAAGAGGGAATACGATTTTCCATTACAGTCGAAAAGGTATGAAGTGACCAATGGAGAACAAAGAGCTCGTCAATCGAAGTGATCACTTTGGCATCCATACATTTTCAGAGTCTAAAAGGTGTAGAGTTTAGTCTGAGAGGAATAAAGTTGAACAGTTTAGATGATTCTGTCATTGATTAGGATAGATACAACGTAGATTTGCGATTTACTGAATCGACGATGGTCGACTTCAGGATGCTAGAGTGAAACGATTTACCGGTGCACTGAATAGAAGATTTTTGACTTATGGGATGCTGGATTGAATGTCGATTTACTGGTGTTCCTGGAGTTTCTGAAGTGAATTGAATATTTTAGGGTTTTGAGGAGATGCTCATGGAAGTGATTGAACTGAGCAAAATTTCATTTTCGCGGCCTTTTGTTTTCACTATGTTACACGCTGCTTTCCACTCCCGCCTTCTTATTATGCAGTACTAACATAGCGAAATATTATTAGTAAGCAGCACAATTTATACGTTATTTTCTTTATTCCATTTATATAGCGTAATTTATTTGTTATTTTCCGTTCTTTGATTATTTTTCTATAGCTCTTTAATATAAAACTATGACACAAAGCAATGTATATCATATTTTATTGTAGTGATCAAACATAAAGTTGAACTGAATTGAAAATTGATTAGAATTGCATATATGTACATATATATTATGAACAGGTCATAGTATTGAAGCTAAGAAGAGAAATAAAATTGTATGCCCGATAAATAGGTACATATTACTGTATTTATTGGGGTTTGATGATTTTATAAGCCAATTGGCAAGCCGCTTGGCTTTTTCTTTTTCTTTTTTGATTGATGAGGGCCATGTGAGGCAAGTTGCGGTTTCAAATATCAACCTGTGTGAAGGAGGTTATGGCGAAATTTTTTGAAAGTATAGGGTGTTAGCCAAATTTTTGATAAATTAGAAATTCTTAGAAACTGAAAGGTTGAAGAATGAAAGTTGAGTTGGTTAGTTAAACAACTTTCACCTCCGTTCCTTTTCGAGGAAGAAAAGATTTTAAGTGGGGAATATTGTAACAACTCGAAAATTCTGAACCAATTTAAAGTTTTTATTTTGGCAATTTTAATGGATTTTGAATATTTAAAATGATTTATTTTAAGTAATAATGATTTAGAATTTATTTAAATCAAAGTTAGAACGAACAATTTTATTTTAATTGCTGAAATTGGCGCGACAGTTTGAAAATTCGATTTCAAATTTTAAATGAATGTATAGGATTCAAAATAAATCGGATTTCAGTAAAACTAGAAATATTTGAATATGCTTAATTATATCTTTCTAACGAATGTGAAAAACCCAGATTTCATAACGGAAATAAAAAGTTACATCCAGTTTAAAATTCAAAATAGTCGCTATAGAATTTAATATAATATATAGCCTTTAAAAGTAGCATTTTCCAGACGACCTCCGTTTTTGATGAAACCACTTTTGTTGGATCCAGAATGTCAAATTATTGCCAGATTCCAATTTAGATAATTTTTGGAATTAATATGTGAGGGTGGTAAACTAAAACGTGTTTGGTACTTTCAGTTTGAATTTAATCGACTTGAAATTGACCATTTTTCAAACGGTCTCCAAATTTGGCGAAATTATTTTTGTTAGCACGGTATCGTCAAAACATAACTAGAAATAATTTTTTTTGTAATTTTTTGAGTTAGTATGTGGCCCCGATAAATTAAAATGTACGTTTAAATTCAATATATATTGATTTATATTTTAATTTAAAGAAAAACTAGTCAAAACAATAAAATTGCCTTATGAAATATATTCCATTATCTCCGGAATGGGGGTATTTGGCTAGGGTCGACAGTCGTTGGGTCTCGTTTGGAGTTCATTGCGATAAACAAATAATAAATGAATTATTCTTGAATTAAATAATATAATATTATAATATATATAAATTAACTCCAAACCCTACCCTTATTCTCGCTTCAAAAAGAACAGTCGCCGCTATGGTTTTAATGGCTGAAAACATTCGGTTATGGATCCTTATTTATTTCCAATCCTCTAACAATTACTCAAAATTTGTAATACAAATACTGTAGATAGATTCGCGGGCTTGAATTTCATACGGTTTAAATCGGATAAAGTAACATAGGTTGTGGGAAATTGGTGCTTGATGTGGCCACGTTTATGCTTAAATTGAGAGGCCGTCAGGGCGTCGAGTTCAATGGTGGTGGGGCGAGGTGGTAGGCGGCGCAATGGCGTGCAATGTGGCGGTAGATGATGGCGGTCCGGTGAACTGAAGGGAGGGCGATGGGGCTAATTCGATCACGATGAAATGGGTTTTTCTTTGAGCGTGAGCCTGAAGATTAATTCGAAGGAGAGGGAAAGGCCAGTGGCCTTTGGATTTGATAATGGACGGCTTAGATCTGTTGCATGGTAATTAGTGAAGGAATTAAGTGGTTTAATAAGTAAATAAATTTATTTTAAGTACATATTAATGTAATAAAAAATAGATTTGTTTTAAAAATAAAAATAGATTTATTTTAAAAATAAAAATAGATTTGTTTTAAAAATAAAAATAGAATTGTTTTTTTTTTCAAAATATAAATAACATTGTGATTTTTATAGAAAAAGCATTGCATAAAAAATGAATTTTTATTTATATATATAACATTGTTTTTAAATGTAATTTTTGTTTATGCATAGCACAGTTTTTAAAATAAAATAAATAGCATTGTAATACAAATATGTTTTTAAAATAAATAGCATTGTAAATAAAAACATGATTTTTATAAAATAGCATTGTTTTAAAATTATCAATAGCATTGTCAAAAATGTGATTTTTTTTATGTATACCGCATGAAACAGATTATGATGGAACTGACAGGAAGCAGAACGGAACCAAAACCGGCCAGTAAAAATTGATGGAGTGGAACCCAAGATGAGAGCTCTTTCTCACTCAACTTAAATTACAGTTAAATATATACTAAGATGCAAACGGTGCTTAGTAGCACCCGACACCATTTATTGTACAAACCATGATTGTTTGTTTGGATTTAATTGACTGTATTGTGTATTGTGTGTTGTTTGTGATGCTGAAATGTTTAACATATTAAAAATAATTTTAACATTAATAGGGTAGTTGAAATTAAATTATAAATATCCATTTATAATTTAAAACAGTGAAGATTGGTTAAGTTTAAAAATAATTGAAGAATTATAACATTTAAATTCGTTGTTGTTTGAAAACCCCACACGGATATTGAGATGATATTCGACATACACTAGTCCCAATATTCAGTTGTATGTCAATCGATGGATTGACAGGTTGTGATGAGCGTTATTTATTTATTTTAATGCTCACACAGTTGTAAATTTCACTCTGGATGTGAATGGAGTATTTGATGATTATTTACAATTACTTGTACATGCACGCGATGGATGAAATCCATGTAACTGAAATTATATGGTAATTAATTGAGTCGCATTCCGATTCAGAAATAAAAGAACATTTAAAAAAAGACATTTTAAATTAAAGAATATTTTTAAAAATAAAGAATCTTTTAAAATAAAGAATATTTTTAAAATAAAATGTTTTAACAATAAAAATCACATTTTTATTGTATGTATAAAGAATAAAAGAATCATGCGTTAAAATACATTTTTGATAGATAAAAATGTCATCTTTAACATATGAAAGAAGAATAAAAGAAGCATATGTTAAAATATTTTTGTTAAATAAAAATATTATTTTTAACATGTTAATGAAGTGAATAAAGTATTCATGTATTGAATAAAAATTTTGAACAATAAAAATATCATTTTTATTGAATGTACAAACCATATAAAATATTCATGTATTGAATAAAAATTTTGAACAATAAAAATATCATTTTTATTGAATGTATAAACCATATAAAATATTCATGTACTGAATAAAAAATTTGAACAATAAAAATAGTTAAATGGTTAAATGCCCTTTTTATCGATCGAGTTATTCATTTTATAATGAATATCCAAAAGAAGTGATTTCAAAATTTAATATTTTGAAAAAAAATATCATTTTAATATGATAAAGATATAGAATATTGAATTTTGATTTAAAATTGAAAATAAAGTTGGAATCGTTTTAAAACGAATATATAAACAATTTATAAAATACATTTCAATTGGAAATCGACAAAATATACATAATATATATATTATATATATTTAACGGCCTGAATAGAACGCGCTGCGCAGCGACCATTCGCGACTTTCGACCATTTACTTCAAATTGATGTAACGGGAGATCCGACCATCGGATTCTCCTAAAACCGGAACCGTTGGGTTCATGTTGAAAAGAGATTTCCAATAAATATAAGAAGTTTGAAATCTAACAGTTGGATTTGGAATTATGTCCAAATCAAATTTGGAAAAGGTCGCTATGGATGTAGTTCGGTGGCCGTAATTGGAAACCTACTATACGGGCCTTGATTAAATTATTAAAAATATGGAAAACTTACGTAAAATCATAATTAATAATTTGGAAAGATTTTGGATGAAAAAATCTAACTTACAAAAGATAAAAATGTATTTTTATCTAAATGAACTAGTTATTAACTATAATAATAATCCAATTATTTTAGAAATAATTAATTGGATCTGCAATGGTTTCGATATAATCAAATTTTCCAACGTATGAATTGGAATGGATTTGAGAAGAAATAATCTTAAGAATATTTTGATATTGGATTATGTGATTATATAGATATTGTTATGGGAATTTGGAAGATATAAATTTTCTTATTACCAACACGATATTTGTTGATTTCAGAATTTGATTATTGAATATACGCCGATATAATTTCTATTCAGAACCTTTTATTTAATGTTAAATTGGATTTTGGGTTTGTCGTGAATAGTGTCTAAAATAACATTGTTCTTAAACCCCGATGAGAAAAGAATAAATCTTTAATTAAGATTTAATGAGTTTTTCAATTAATTAATATTTAATTGGAATTGAATAAAATAAATTGGGTTTTGGGTTGTCGTGAATGGTGTCTTAAATAACACTGTTCTTAAACCCCATTGAGAAAGAATAAATCTTTTAATTAATATTAAGAGAATTTTACTAATTAATTAATATTTAATTAGAATTGAAATGAAAGTTGATTGTGGGTTTATCGTGAACGGTGTTTTAAACGACATTTGTTCTTTAACCCAATTAGCAATGAAAATATAATTTGGAATTTATAAATCTTTTATTAAGATTTAAATGAAAATTTTCTAAAGTAAAGTTTTCCAATTTAATATTCTAAATTAAGATTGAATGGAATTCGATTTGTAATAATCGACATGAGCTTCTGTGAATTAAGATCGTTACTATATATGGAATTTAAAAGGCTTTGCCGCTATTCCATTTATATTATTAGTCTGATAAGGAAATTTATATTGATTATATATAGATCTGTTTTTCGTTGAGAATCTATTTTCATGGAAAATGATTTGGGTTTATCTTGAACTGTGTTTTAAAGGACATTAGTTCTTTAACCTCAAGTAAAAACAGGGTTTATTTCCTAAAAATATGGATAATCATTAAGTAATGATTTTTGAGATTAAAACTAAATTAGAGTTTTAAATGGATCTTCAATTAGATAAAAATGGGAATGGGATAAATAGGATAGGATGTGAAAATATAAATAAATGATTATTTTGGTAAGGTTCGTTAATCGCGACTAGTTGATAAACCTTAACATGGTTTAGAATTGTGAAAAGATAAAATAAAATCTATTGAAATTGAGATCGAAAAGAAGATTAAAGAATAAATTTAAAAGAATTTAATACGTGAATTATTCGGAAAGACCGGATTTAACCCATTCTGAATAAATAATACGACGCCCAAAAGTCGAAGATGAAGACGGTGGTTGAAGATTGGAGTTCTTCCCATCGTTTGGATGATTACTGATGTCTTGATTGGGCTATACACCCAAGACTAGGTAATAAGTTGTGATCGTCCAGACGTACTTGGAGATCGACGGATATGCGAGGACCTCTCTCCTGTATTGGACATATGGGACGAGGAATAAGGTGCCTCCGGTTTCGTTCAGACCCAAAATAGACTTGTAAATGGATGTGTGTCTGACATTGGATTTCATTCTATGCTAATTGATTTCTATTAAATAAATATCTGTTTGGTGGCGGAGAATTTATTATCTTGCTTAGCACCCTTCTCTGAGACGTACGAGCTTAGAGGTTATATATTGATAGACATCAGTTGCATGGCATGAATTCTCAGTGTGGCATGCCAAGATGCAAATTATCAAGGCTTTTGTTGAAAAGCAGAGTCTTGTGGTTGATGATCAAAGCACGGCTTTAATTAACATAGCTTTGTGTTGTAGCGTTAATTGGCGATCCTCACACCCAGTATGAGTCAAAAGCGGCATAAGGGAACTTAGGGAGTGCACGACATTTCTTTCTAGCTAGAAGTGGTGTCACGGTACAGAGCCCAGACATTTTTACTTATGTGGATGATGCAATGACGCACCTCAGATATTGGTCGCTACTGGCCAAGTGATAGGTCCTATAGGACCAGGAAACGTGTGTTAAGGCATAACTAATCCACTAAAGTATTTATGGACCGGCCCTGCAAGATCCAAGGGTTCGCCAGCGTCCGAGCCCTGAGGCATTTGCTAGAGTGTCTCGAATCGGTAAGGATACCCTCCCTAGCCTTGACTCATGATGGAAACCCAATTTCCAATAAATCACTTTTTGATTCCAATTGCAGAACTAGTATGGCGACATAGTAGGATGGGGTACTATGTCGTCTATGATTGATACATTTATATTTGAAGTTGCTTTGACACTATACACTTATAGTAATATTAAAATAATTTGTTTTAAACGTACCAAGCATGTTTGGCTATTATAAGGTAAAACATTATCCTCCGGCTTGCGTTGCATTGTGTGATGGGCTCTGAGTCTTATAATAACTTCACTTTTTCAAAAGGCATTACGTTGTTTTATTTAAAACTAAGATTCATGTGGAGTAAATCCGTTCCGTGTTATACAGCGTGGTCTCATGATTTCCCCACTTTAAATAAAGATTAATAACTATTTTTAGTTCTCACACCAGTCCCGTGACTGACCTGGAGTTTATTGTTTTAACCTAAACTCTGGGTACCCATATTTTCCACACAGGTATCTAGTAGTTTTGGTTTTGCAGATATTTCTTTTTTTATGATCTTGGATTTACAGCTGAAGCTATATTCGGAAAGCTTTGTATTCGTCTATTTCTTTCAGTTGTGTTATGTATTATTTTTCTGCTACTTTGTAATTTAAATCTATGATATTGTATTTCCAATATGTAATATTTATTCGTACTCTAATATATTCTTGTAGTCTGATGTATTTGTTGTAATAAGCAATGAAATGTTCTATTGTTTGTGTTCTGATGCGTCATGTTCTAAAAGCAATCCGGGCTTTCCCGTAGGGGCGAGCTTGGGTCGTTTCAATATAGAAATTAAAATGTAATGTTTAGCTATCATTTACTTAATCAATGAATTAAGCAATAATAGCTATATTTGAGAAAGAGATTTTCAAAAGTAAGAAGGGTTTGTAAAACCATATTTTAAATAAAATAGTTAGATGATAATTGTTTTGATATTAAAATGAATATCTGCTTTTGAATTACAACAAATATCTATCTTAAGATAAGAACGTTGTTGATCAAGGTTTAAGAGGTAACTAAAACACCCCAACTAGAAGGACTTCGAAATTATCAGAGGATGTAATTAGTGGTAATGGTAAAGAGGTTAGAAATAATATTTATTTCCATATAAGAAATAATAATGCAACGTTATTTGCAAGGTTTTGGAATATAATAAAAACTATTTGGTTTTATGTTAAATAATGTATTATTTGATATTGTTCGGCCCAGATTTAAAGCATAGTTATATATACCAATTAATTAATGTATAATGTGATTCCAGAATAAAGGAAATAGCAGGATTTGAGAAAATATAAGTCCAAAGTAAAGGAAATAAAGAGGGTTTGAGAATATAAAATGATATTTCTAAAGTAAATTATAGAATGATATTTCTAAAGTAAAAGAAATAAAAGGATATTTTTTGAAAATATAACGATGTTTCGTAGTATAGAAATGAGTTTTAGAATGGGTTTATTCTAAAAGATAAGTGTTGATTATTGTTTTCAAGTAACGAAACAAAGGAGATTTCGTAGTGTAATGTTACGAATGATAAGTTGAATTGATTTCCCAATTATAGGTAACGGATAATGTTGTAGTAAATGTGGTGAAATGGTGATATGGTTATAAGATATTTTTATGTATTAAAATGAAATGGTTTTAAGAATATTAGTATATTAAAATAATAAGTAAATATTGTTTTAAAATACTGAAAGATTAGAAGTTTAATTAACCATTCATTAATTATTTTTAATTAAAGAGGCCAAGTGATTGCTGAGTACTGAACCAGTGAACTCATTTTATTTTCATGATTGAATGGTTGTTTATTTGATAGTAAAATAACCGACTGTAAAATATGGCATATTGTCGACTGTTGGTACGGAAAGACCAGGATCGTATTTATATTCGAAAACCATTCCGATCCAGCAAAATACGTAAATATGGAAAATATCATGTGCTGATCGAGACAAGGAAATTGAAGACCATGGATCTTCATAAAACGGAAGGATTGCTTATAGTCTTCGGGTAGCTCTTGGAGATATACTATGATTCTGTCGTGGTTGAAATCTACGGATTTTAAGGACTACTCGCTACTGATCTATAAGGTGATACCTAAGATGTGGTAGGAGGGTGCCTTTGGTTCATCCGTGTAATGGCCCGCAAATGCGTACTATCTGAGTTGACTAATAACACCACACGTCTAACCCAAATTGCACAGAAATACGAATCAATATTAGAAGGAAGTTAGAGGATGAGGAATAGAAAGAAAGAAAACTTAGAATAAACGAAAAAATGAAGAACACAAATCTCACAGTGGAACGAATAAAATATATTAAATAACACAACGTCTGAAATACAAATCAGTAACTGTATATACATACCATTATTAGAGCACAACAATTATTCCTGGAATAGTTATAAACACCTGTTTTCAGATACAACATAGTACACAGCAGAAATATGATAGTCTATGGCTAACTGGTGAAGCCTCCTGCTTCCAGCTCCTCCAAATGAATCTGTAAAATCCCGACAACTTAACTACCCGTACAAATTTGGGCACCCAAGAGTTTAGGGAAAACAAATAAACTCTGGGTCAGTCACGGGACTGGTGTGAGTAAACTCCAACCATTTGTTTAACTTTCAAAATCCTTTCGAAGAAATGATAATCGTAAGACCGATCCACACATAAACACGGCTGGTTTTTGAAAAGTCCGAGTGTGCACGACTTGTGCAGGATCTACAATATGGCTATGCGGAATGTATGTGATAACTTAAGCTATTCAATAGTTATGTGAATAAATATTCGCAAACAATATATATATCACAAATAACTATAAATGCAGTAAAGTAAAGTAGAGTAGAGTAACGACACCAGGATTTTTATACTGGTTCGGACCTCCAGTCCTACGTCCAGTCCCGAAGCTCCTCTTCGGCTTTTCACTAAACAACGCCCTCGCTTCACCCGGAGGAACAGGTTCACAACTACTTGATTTACGGGCTACAAGTTTACCCACTTGATTTCACGGGCTACAAGCATACCCACTTGATTTCACGGGCTACAAGCTTACCCACTTGATTTCACGGGCTACAAGCTTACCCACAAGACGATTACAAGAATTTGACCTTGAATGTGTTCTTTCTTCAACACTGATTAGTCAATGATTGAGTACAACCTTCCTATAATCTTATCCTCAAGTATATGAATTGAATGCGAAGATTTGAAGGAAGTTAGTTGCTTGTTGAATCAAAATATGAGAAATATTATGAAGGATTCAATAAGTAACTTGAATTTGGGAGCTTTTTAGAATGCAAGAGTATTTATAAAGTAAGATCAGAAATCAGAGCAAGAAT
The DNA here is from genome assembly GCA_030737875.1 of Allium sativum. Taxonomy (NCBI): domain Eukaryota; kingdom Viridiplantae; phylum Streptophyta; class Magnoliopsida; order Asparagales; family Amaryllidaceae; genus Allium; species Allium sativum. The sequence continues at coordinate 560,219,326 of CM060921.1, forward strand.
TGGTTTTCTGTTATTTGAATGATTGAATCTTGATGTATTTATAGAGTTTGAGAAGATGCAATTATTCATGAAAAGTTGCAATCAAAAGAAGTGATTTTTAATGAAGAGAAATGGATGCAACTTTTCAAGAAAGAAGATGACTCTTCATGAAATTCAAAAATAGGTCGACAGGAAAAAATTAATAGGTTGACAGGTTTTTGACCGTTATTTCAAAAAGCTGTTGACCTATTAATTTTAATAGGTTGACCTGTTATATTTAAAAAATAGGTTGACCTGTTATTTTTAACAGGTTGACCTGTTTTTGTCAATATTCAGTAAAAACGAGTTTTCATGCATATTTTTGAAAGCAATGAGAAGTATGATTATTTGAGGATAGATTTTAACATAAAATACTCTAAATAACCAACTTCTAACCTATAAAACATTGAATCTTCTTTTTGTCGATCATGAAGCTCCTTCTTGTCATTAATCAAAATAAGCATTGAAACCGTTGACTCAACATTCTCCCCCTTTTTGATTGATGACAATATAGCTTGATATTTTAATCTTTATTGCTATCTCCCCTTGTATATAAGCTCTGTCTCCCTTTAAACATCTATATATCCATAATCTTAGCTCCATGTCATGATTTCCATTTATCTTTATTTTGTTGTTATCAATCGAAATTCTCGTGTCTCAACATTCTCCCCCTTTTTGATTGATGACAACACCTTGGATTTTCTCCCTTTGAATATAAAGATCCCCCTGAATTTCTGCAACATTTGTTAGTAAATAATCTTACCTTTTTGATTCCTGCATTAACAAATGTTAGCACACATATACTTTTACCATATTAAGCACATATATTTTAAATAGTATATGTAAAATATTTCTCCCCCTTTGTCATCGATTAAAAAGAATAAATAACATAATAACCTCAATAATCGAGAGTAGTATAGTTTTAAAATAGTATAAGAAATGGTGTTTGAGTTTGGAATTTGAAACGACGTGTCTTTAAAAAAAAATTATAATAGAGACCGGTCGACCTATGAAAATATTTCGGTCAACACCTTTTTTCATATTTTGCTGAAACAATTTCGGTCGACATAAAATATGGAACCGGTCGACCACAAGAATTCTCTGGGAATTTTTGGGACTTGAAATCGGTCGACATAAAATATGGGACCGGTCGACCGCAAGAACTCTCTGGAAATTTTTGGGACTTAAAAACGGTCGACCTATAATTATTTCCGGTCGACATGTTTGAGTGTTTAGTCACCGGTCGACATGTGTTTTCCAACTGGTCGACCGCGATAATTCTCTGGAAATAAAAATGTACAAAACCGGTCAACCTAGAATGATGTATCGGTCGACCGTTTTTTTTTTTGTTGAGAATGAATTTCCAGCCTTTTTGTAGATCGAATTCAAATCCAAACGAGGTATTATTAAAGATTTAAACCAAATACATGAAGGAAGAAATACAAACATTATTAAAAAGAATATAAAATATCTCCTTAGATCCGATATATTAAAATTATTTTCTTGGTTCCCAAGGAGAATATTTTCCGCTTCCGCCTTCATTTTTGTTGTAATTCCTATCCCATGAATTTTGTATCCTCGATGACGATGAAATATTGAAACATGTGCTTTTTGATAAGCTAAATTTTCAAAGATATTTACAGATACCGAATAGTCTTCTCTTTGTTGTGGTGTACCTGCAAAAATTATATGACATGTATTCTTTTGGTACCCACTTGCTTTGTTTGGGTCCATGAGTTAGATGGAAGGTAACCACACCCAAGAGGGTTTAATGGAACCTTTAAAGATAAAATTTTCATTATTAACTACTGAATCAAAATAATCATCAATATATTTTTCTCAGTTTTTCCAACTTACAGGAACCCAAATACTTAAGTAATCTCTATTGATATTACTTTTCGTACTTCTAGATCTATTATACAGATCTCTAGTCATAGAAGTATTTGAATTTTGTATAATAATTGGATCTAGGATGAGCATTAGTACTAGCAGTAATATTTTTATTGTACATGAAAGCATATCTAGTACTATTTCTAAGATTAGTTTTATTATATCCTAAACCACTTTTGTCATGTAAAGGTCGAGATCTAGATAAAATCATATTTAAATCATTTTGACCTTTATTAAATTTTGCGAACTTATTTGCACTTTTATCAAATTTATTTCCAAAGTCGCTATTGACATTTTCAAAAGAAATTTTGTTATTCTTTAAATCATCAATTTCCTTATTTAATTCAGAAATTTTATTTTTTTCTTTTTAAAGTACCATTCTCAGTTTTGAGACCTAATTCTGAATTATCTAAAGAAGATTGTAACTTTTAAAAAATTTCTTTTGAGTCAGAAATTTCATTTTGCAAAATATTATTATTCACCTTTAAAAACTCACATTCTTTAGATAGTTCTAAATTCTTTTCAGTTAAAGCTCCATTCTCTTTTTCAAGAGACGAAATTAAAGAACTAGAATTACTTAAAGAATCTTCTAATGGTATATTTCTATTTTGCAAAAGATCGATTTCCTTTAAAAGAACATTGTTTTTATCTTCTAGTTGCTCATTTTCTTTTTAAAGGAAATCTTTTTGAGAAACAAGCTCTTCTAAGGTATCTTCAAAACATTTGGCTTGTTTTACCAAACGATTGTTTTCTTCTTTTAATTTGGAATTTTCTTCCTTGTACTTTTTTGACATAGCTAAAACGACTGTATTGAGTTTAAATAATTTTTCATGGTCTAACAAAAGATCTTTAAATAATGAATCTACACATACCGATTGTGATCTGAGTTTAGCCATGAGACATTTGATTCCTTGTTCTCTTGATTCGGCTTTGTTGCTCTTCCACTTTCTAATCCCCTGACTAGATTTCTTTATAGCCATTTGTTCTAGGATGTTGTTACGATCTCTAGAACGCCAGGCTCTGATACCAATTGAAAAGTCCGGATGTGCACGACTTGTGCAGGATCTATAATATGGCTATGCGGAATGTATGTGATAACTTAAGCTATTCAATAATTATGCGAATAAATATTCGCAAACAATATATATATCACAAATAACTATAAATGCAGTAAAGTAAAGTAAAGTAGAGTAACGACACCAGGATTTTTATACTGGTTCGGACCTCCAGTCCTACGTCCAGTCCCGAAGCTCCTCTTCGGCTTTTCACTAAACAACGCCCTCGCTTCACCCGGAGGAACAGGTTCACAACTACTTGATTTACGGGCTACAAGTTTACCCACTTGATTTCACGGGCTACAAGCTTACCCACTTGATTTCACGGCTACAAGCTTACCCACTTGATTTCACGGGCTACAAGCTTACCCACTTGATTTCACGGGCTACAAGCTTACCCACAAGACGATTACAAGAGTTTGACCTTGAATGTGTTCTTTCTTCAAAACTGATTAGTCAATGATTGAGTACAACCTTCCTATAATCTTATCCTCAAGTATATGAATTGAATGCGAAGATTTGAAAGAAGTTAGTTGCTTGTTGAATCAAAATATGAGAAATATTATGAAGGATTCAATAAGTAACTTGAATTTGGGAGCTTTTTAGAATGCAAGAGTATTTATAAAGTAAGATCAGAAATCAGAGCAAGAATTGGTTTTTTGTTATTTGAATGATTGAATCTTGATGTATTTATAGAGTTTGAGAAGATGCAATTATTCATGAAAAGTTGCAATCAAAAGAAGTGATTTTTAATGAAGAGAAATGGATGCAACTTTTCAAGAAAGAAGATGACTCTTCATGAAATTCAAAAATAGGTCGATAGGAAAAAATTAATAGGTTGACAGGTTTTTGACCGTTATTTCAAAAAGCTGTTGACCTGTTATATTTAAAAAATAGGTTGACCTGTTATTTTTAACAGGTTGACCTGTTTTTGTCAATATTCAGTAAAAACGAGTTTTCATGCATATTTTTGAAAGCAATGAGAAGTATGATTATTTGAGGATAGATTTTAACATAAAATACTCTAAATGACCAACTTCTAACCTATAAAACATTGAATCTTCTTTTTGTCGATCATGAAGCTCCTTCTTGTCATTAATCAAAATAAGCATTGAAACCGTTGACTCAACATTCTCCCCCTTTTTGATTGATGACAATATAGCTTGATATTTTAATCTTTATTGCTATCTCCCCTTGTATATAAGCTATGTCTCCCTTTAAACATCTATATATCCATAATCTTAGCTCCATGTCATGATTTCCATTGATCTTTATTTTGTTGTTATCAATCGAAATTCTCGTGTCTCAACAGTTTTTACCTTACGATAACCCAAAATATTTTTGATGTCAAATACAGTGATACTATAATAATGTCTACATCAAATAAATAGAAGCTAGCGGAACGCTTGCAACTCAGGCTCCATATATAATATAAAATCAAAAACCGCATGGCGCTTATTGAAGATTGGATTTCCAACATGACAAGGTATGGAACCACCTTCCGATAGTGTATATTTAGAGAGGAATACACTGGGTTCAACAAGAACATCTTGCAACCCGGCCCACACATGACCGACCACTCATTTCGCTTGAGTGTATCGAATGTATATCACCAACGGTTGGAATCAGCAACCGTTTCCCGAAAAGGGATAACATCGATAGATTTAAGAAGTAAAAGAAATTTCTCTAGATAGGTGATTATACACCCTAATAGGAGCGACCCATATAGCCATGCTACTTGCCCAATTTTTATCATTTCTCGGTTGTTGAGGCCTGAGGCTACGATTACTTATCATTTTTTGATAGCACAATTACTTTGAATGCCACATTGTCAGATCCATTAATCACTAATTGATTTGCACAAATATATTCTGGATATTATGCTAAGAGAATAAATTCCCCGCCACCATGTATATCAGACATTCGTCCATATACTTCGTTCTGGGACTGAACGAAACCGAAAGCACAATTTCCATTAATAGAAAAAGTCCTTGCACTTTACTCCATCTTCGATTATCTTCATATAATCTGATTCGCAGCGTTACTACCCATACGGAGTGGTTCACGGATAATAATCCAACTGGTCTCTCCATATTGACAACGGTGTTGGCAAACACTTTGTTAGTCGGTTATTTAACTATCGAAGAAAAACAAACATCCATTAAAAGCATCAAACAAATCATTGGGCCATTTAATTGATATTTCATTAATTAAAACACTTCTCGATTTCCTTATCCATATTCGTTAACACGATATTTTCGATAATCATCTTGGCCTCTTACGCTATTGGGAAGACATTTCCAAATATCAACTTCTTTTATTTTCTATACTTAGCAAATATCTTTTATTTGCAGTTGGAAACCATTCCAATTACTTATCTCTTTCACGACCATTTATTTCTATATTGAGGAAATATTTATTTTTATATTTCCAAAATTTTCACTTACTTGGGTTAAAACGACTGTTGTGTAAAACACCATTACAACAACCCAAAATACAGCATTCGAATAACTCTTATTCAAACATTTCTCTTCGAGACTGGATCTTGCAATTTATCGGTCAAAAATGAAATCAATCAAGTTGGGGTATAACCACCTCTCAGACCTTGATTGAAAACATCCTTAACTTCAAAACGGACAAAACCACTTATCCCGAATAACCCTCATCATATAAACTAATTACTCACTATAAAACGTGTATACATTTCACTTTCTATTTTTTTAACAATCTAATTTATAGATTTCCTTTTTGGTTACGCTATTCTATTTTTAATACCATTACTTTATCAAATTCTACATATATCAATATATTGATTTCTAATTATCAATTTTCTTAAAAATATTCTAACTCCTTAAATTTCCGGAAAAATTCACCATAACCTCCTTTGTACCGGCAAATAGTTCAAACCTCAACTCGCCCCTCTAGGCCCTTTCCATTCGAAAAGAAAATCAAAAAGCCAAGTGGCTTGCCGATTCGGCGCATAAAACCTCATATGGAATTTAAACGCGTACCTTTTTATTAAGCACACGGATTATAATCTTCATATACTTCATTCCAAACCTGCTTAACACATATCCAAATATTCCTATTTGGTTTCAACTCAATCCATTCGTCTTAACCCAATTCGCTAATTTATTCTTTAATCAACTTGTTTGCTCAATTCATTTTTTCTATTTGAACATATCATGTTCAAATAAAATTAAACTTGCTTATTACCATTCGAATCCCATTTTCATTTCAAATTCCATATTCAGTTTCGAATATGAATTTACAATCCCCTTTTCTGTTCCAAAGTTCAATTTCGATTTCAAATTTCATTAAGTAATTTTTCTTCAAATTAGTTAATTAAATTCAACAATTAAAAATCTGATTTTTGTTTCAAAAACCAGTTCACTTACTCCGCTTGAGTTCATACTTATGTTACAACTCAAATATGTATTTTTCTTATGGAAATTCGGATTTTATTTGTTTAAAATCCTTTTATTTATTTAAATAAACCGTTATGGTTTTATAATGGTTCTGGCGCTGTTTTTCTGAAAATTTGATTTTAGCATAACTCAAAATCTATTCGATGAAATCTATATTTTTCTCTTCCATTAGAAAACTATTATCCAATTGGTCCTGATGGTTCTTGTTTCAAAGAATTCCGACTTAATTTGAGTTCTATATACTCAATTGAAGTTCGAATCGCCAATTTACGAACTGCCGCGCTGCGGCGGGTTCGTTTTAATTATATTTATATATATAAACGTTTAAACTTCATTTATAATAAATTCAACTCCATCCTGATATATTTTTAATATATATCAAATCAGTTTCCTAATTCAACATAATATTTTCGATTTTCTATAATTGTCGATTTTTCCTTACACGGTAGTATATTTATTTATACTTCGATCTTCTATATTTAATTCCAATTCCTTATATAAATAAATTATTTATAAAATTCGATATAATCGAATTTCAATTATAAACCCTTGAATTCTTCTCAATTCAACTTATATTCCGAATTCCGAAATATAATCAATCGTTTTGTTTCAAAACACTTCCCAACTTACTTTTAAATTCCTATTTGAATTTAAATAGTTTAAATTATCCAAATGATAATTTTTTTGCCAAATTTATAATATTATTTATAAATTCAACTTCCTTGTTTCATACATTTAAACAAGTTCCCTTTTCCAATTTCTATTTGAACTCCATCCCTTTGATATTTTGAATTGCGGAATAAAAACAATTGTTCCTTTTCGAATGATTTCAAATTCTATTTTTAAATTCATATTTGAAATTAATTATTCAGATTATCTCTTGATAATTAATTCATTATATTTATAAACACCATTTTATAAATTTCATTGTTTTATGTTTAAACAAGTCTATTTCAAAATCCATTTAAAACCAAAATCTTATTTTGGAAATTTCTATTTATAATAACTTATATATATACCACCCAATTTATTTTCATATTCAATTTAACTTCTATTTAAATAAATTCGAATTAATCGAATTCAAATCATAAATCCTTATGGATTTATTTTAATTCAATTTATATTATGAACATCAGAATAAATTTCATCGTTTATTTCTTTAAAACGATTTTCCAATTTCTATTTTTAAATTCACATTTGAATTTAAATATTCAAATTATCCAATGATAATTTTTTACACTTCATTTATAAACACCATATATAAATTGATTTCAACTCCCTGATTATCCAATGAAAATCATACCATTTTATTTATAAACAACGTTTATAAATTTACTTCAATTTCCTGTATTATTCAATTTATAAACATCGTTTATAAATTCAATACTTGTTTTATTTATTTAAAACAAGTGAATATCTTTATAGTCTATTCGAAATTCAAATTCTATTTTAGAAAAAAGAATTTCCCTTTTTAAATTTCAAAACCCTATTTAAGATATTTTTATAAATTATCATTTAGGCCAGTGATATTTCAAACATCCAAAATACCAAATTATCAAATCACGGGTTTTTCTAACACATCATATAAGATAACATATATTGAACCAAACAAATGATAATATTTCTGAGGAATCCACTTGGATTCCTCCAAACTGTTTTCCTGCATCCACAAACGTTAGTCGCATAAATAATACCCATCCTGCTTCGAGGCAGGATATCGCGGTATAGAAGTTCATCCACTATCATAGCATGGGGCGTATAGGGTCATCCGCTAATGATACTGCGGTCGTCCACTAATGGTACTGCGGGAACTATCCAATCACCAATATATATATATATATATATATATATATATATATAATAACCAAAAACACCAATCCTAGATAACTAATATATATTTTATGTAGCCACAATAATATTTTAATGCAACCAAGCAACCATCAATTATTTTAACGACCAAAAATATTACAAAATAAATAAATCGAGTGAGATTTACTCACCGTGTATTTTTATTTTTCCACTTGAACCAATTCCAATTTCTTTTCATCGATTTTTGAGGCTCCGAACACCTCATGGAAGATTCCATTCGATTTATCCTCGCATAAGCAAAAATAAGAATTTTATATATGAGCTGATGAATTTTCTTTAACAAGGTGTTGCATAAAAATTTAATTAATTTTTTTTTATTCTACACTTATTGGTTGAGCAACTACCAATTTCAGTTTATATTTTTATAGCATACTAACTTCAGTTTTAACTAATACTCTAATAAAATTCAATAACGATTTACCTCTTGTAACCCCAATCGAAAACTTGAGCAGAACACTGAAACTCAACCCCAAATTCATTCATATGTCACGCTCAAAATCAACACCATCACTATACCACAATTCGATGTCGTATCCTAAATTGCCTTCAACAAGTTGTTGTTGATCCTCGAACCCCAAAAACCACCATCGTTGCCAATTCTGGTCGTTGGTGCCAACACCACATCTGCTCCACTACCTCCTCGAAGTGAGCGGCCCTAGCTCGATACCCCACCACTTGCGATGCTTTCATCTACCCAGTTCGCAGTCCATCCCTCGAACGCGCACCACCCAGTATTGGTCTTCCCACCATCGACCTCTACCTCGCATCACCCACTTCTAGACATTGCAAGTCTTATCCAATCGAACCCCTCTGACAACGCGCGACTTGCACCCCACTGGATCGCTCATCAGAGACACATTCGAGCTTGCCCCTTTTCCTGATTTGGAAACAGAAAATTGGAAAGGAAGGAAATAGAAACGGATTTGGTTGATTTGTTCGGAGTTCGATTCGTTTTGAATGAGGATAGATTTCAATATTTTTTTGACTAGAAAAACAATGAACGGAAATATAATAAAAAGTGGGAAAAGGAATTTCGATTTTGTTAGGAGATGGACTGGTTTTCGTATTCAGAAGAAATAGATTTGAGGAACGAAGTCGTGATTTTATAGAGAGGAGAGTCCTAGCAATTAAGGAATTCACGATAGGTGTTATACCGGGTAGGATCTATCTGAGGTAGGTCTTAATAGGCACAATGTTTATTACGGGTAGGTGTTAACTGGTACAGTGTTTATTCAATTTTAAAATATCCTGTGATCGTGAACTCCTTTTTCAACACAACAACCGACCTTCTTAGGGTAAAACCGCTATTCTGAACACACTGGGACATGTATCGAAACTCAATTCGACCATATGGAGGAGATATTAATTTAAACTGATATAAATTAAATTCAAAACAATTTAATTCCTTGATAATAAATTATTATTACTGTTTATATCTATATTCAAATAGAATATATATTGAAATTGAATTTATACAGGTCATCTGGATTGTTTTGATTCAGTTTAAAATTCTGGATTCAATTTTGTTTTAAATTAAAAAAAAATCCACATTAATCATTTGAATTATTTTAACTCCGTTTTAAATTCGAGTTGAATTAGTTCAACTTCTCATATTTCGATAATTATAAATATTCAAAATAAATTGTATTTCGATTATAAAATCTATAACTCAATATAAATATAAATTAATATTGTCAACTCAATATTTAAAACCATATTAAATATTTAGATTAAATCGACCATAAAATCTGGGTCGTTACAATCCGGTTCCCGAATGGCTTGTATGGACGAATGTCTAACAGAGTATTTCATAAGAGTCACGTACGTTGACTTTTATAAATATACAAATTATGGTGGCAAAGAAGGAAATTTCTTTTAGAATAACACCCATAGTTTATTTATGGATGTCAATTAGTGATTTGATGGATCTGACAATGTGGCATTCAAAGTAAATGATGATGTGATGTTCTTAAAAAGGTAATAGTAACCTCCAGCCTCATCAACCTGGAAATAACAAAAAGTGGGCTGATATCATAACTATGTGGGTCGGTCATATTAGGGCGTATTATCACCTAATCTAAAGGAAAGTCCATTTTTTTCTTTATCCTATCGTTGTTGTAAGCTTCAGGGATAGTTTGTAGTGTCCCGAAATTCTAGTCCAATTTGAGCTGACTAAATAACACAAGTCCAACCCACATTACACTGGAAATCAGAAAACTAATAGAAAGAAATTAGAGGGTGAGAATAGATAAGATAGACACTTAGAATAGAAGAAGAAGAAGAAACACAACATCAGAGTAACACGAACCTCACAGCGGAACGAATAAAATATAATATATATCATAACTTTGAAATATAAATATGTACTTGAATATACATATCATTTCCAAAGTACAGCACTTACAACACAGCGGAAATAAACAATAGCTATATGATCCTGAAGCCTCCTGCTCCATCTGTTCAAGTATCTGTAAATCCCGACCACTTGACTGCCCGTATAAAATTGGGCACCCAAGAGTTTAGGGAAAAAAAAACAAAATAAACTCCGGGTCAGTCATGGGACTGGTATGAGTAAACAGTTTAAAACAGTTTGAGCCATTAAACGATATCTCATTAGACCAAGCCGTATAACGGAACGGGTTTTTCCCTTACGAGAATCCAAAATAAACTTTATATCAAAACTCGTTGATATTATAATAGTGTCTATCAACCACAATATAATAATCATCTAGCAGAAACGCTTTCGTCTCGCGTTCCACATATTTAGTATACAATCAAAACCGCAAGCACGTATTGGGTAATTGATTTCCAACTATGACAAGGTATGGAACCACCTTTCGCTAGTGTACCTCTAGAGAGGAATACACTGGGTTCAACAAGAACATCTTGCAACCCGGCCACACATGACCGACCACTCATTTCTCTTGAGTGTATCGAATGTATATCACCAACGGTTGGGATCAGCAGCCGTTTCCCGAATGGGACAACATCGACAATAGATTTTTAGAAGTAAATGAAACTCTAGATCAGGTGATTATACACCCTAATAGGTGTGACTTACATAGCCATGCTTCCTGCACGATTTTGTCATTTCCCAGTTGTGAGGCTAGAGGCCACGCTTATCTCTGACAGATCACACAATTATTCACTATGAATGTCACATCGTCATACCCGCCAAATCACAAATTGATTTCCCCAAAAATACAACGGGTATATAGCTAAGAGAAACGAATTCCACCACCACCAAACGTACGTACGTTTGAAGAGATCAACTTACGCGATCTATTAAATATACTCTATCAGACATTCTTCCATACAGGTCGTCTTGGGACTGGGCAAACCGAAGGCACTATTCAGTACATCCATCTTAGGCAATCTTTACCTAAGATTTATACAACAACCCTTGCACTTTACTCCGTCTTCAATTATCTTTGGCATATATGATTCGCAACGTTTATGCCAATACGGAGTGGTTCTTCGGATAATAATCCAACCGGTCTCTCTATATTAACAACGTTAAAATGGTCGAAAACTTCGATAGTCGGTGAGTTAACTATCAAAGAAAAACACATGTGCAAACAACAATATTATTTCCAGATGGAAATTATATAGATCAATCATCATTTAACATTTATCTCTTTAGTTCATTAATTTATTTATCTCCTGTTTCCATATATTCTAAATTCTTATTTTCTATTATCAGAAAACATTTCTGATTCTTATTTGGAAAACATTTCCAAAACTCCTTCACTGGATTTAAACTGATGTTTAAATCAAACATCGCCATGCCAACTCAAACCATTTCACCCATTAACTAAATTCACTTAACCATCCTTTACTATCAAACCTTACCATTCCTTAATTAAGAAGGAAGTCGATCAAGTTGGGGTGTAATTACCTTTCAGAACTTAACTGAACAACGTTTTAACTTCCAAAAAGTCAAAGTTTATCTTTTAAATCTTTAACAAACTTCCTTACGTAAATCTCGGATTCTATTTACTTATCGATTTCTTTATTAGAAACATTGATTATAACGCTAACGTTATAAACCCTACTTCTGAAATATCTAACTTAACATCTAACTTTTTATTTCTTACTTTGAATAATTAACCTACTCTAATTTATTTATAAGTAAATAAATCCGGATTCAAAAACCGGAAAGTAAATAATACTTTCCCGAATTCGATATAATCGAATTCGACATATAACTCCCTTTCGAGTAATCTCTATTTGATTAAGTCTTCTTCGAATAACCTATATTCGATTATCTCTCTTAGAATGACTTATATTTGATTATCTCTCTTCGAATGACTTATATTCGAATAACTCACTTTGAATAACTTATATTTGATTAAATCACTTCGAATAACTTATGTTCGATTAACTCACATCGAATATCTTATATTCGATTAACTCACTTCGAATAACTTATATTCGATCTCTTTCTTTCGAATACGCTATATTCGATAATCTCCTTTCGAATAACTTATATTCGATAATCTCACTTTTGAATAAATAAATTCGATTAACTCCTTTCGATTAAACTAACATCGATTAACTCCTATCGATTAAACTAACATCGATTCTCCTTTCGATTAAACTATAATTGATAACTCCTTTCGATTAAACTAACATCGATTAACTCCTTTCGATTAAACTATAATTGATAACTCCTTTCAATTAACTAAAATCGATAACTCCTTTCGATTAACTCTATTCGAATAAACTATATTCGATACTCCTTTAACTCTATTCGAATAACTAATATTCGACTAACTTCTTTAAATTAACTCGGTTTGATTAACTCATCTTGACTAACTTAACTTAATTAACTCGACTTATTTAACTCAACTTGATTAACTCCTATCAAATAACTAATATTCGATTAACTTATATTCGAGTAACTATGTCTGTTTTAACTTTATTTCGAATAGCTAATATTCGATTTAACTCCATTCGCTTGACTTTAGATCGCCGCAATCACAACGGTTGCGCCTGATTCCCTCAGGAAACATCCGACCGCCGTAGGCTATCTGCAGTCCTGCGAATTTCGCTAGCAGCCGTACGAAATGGCAACTCATCCTAAATAACTATGTTTGACTAACTCTATCTCAAATAACTATATTCGATCAACTTTAATTGAATAACTAATATTCAATTAAATCCCAAATTCGATTAACTATGTTCAAGTAACTCAAACTAGTTAACTCTTCATTCGAATAAATAATATTTGATTAACTCTAATTGAATAACTAATATTCAATTAACTCTACTAATTAACTCTAACCGGTTAACTCTAACTGATTAACTCTTCGTCCATATTCAGTTTCAAATATCGATGTTGAAATCGATTCTTACTTCTCTATATAAGTCCTGACTTATATATTCTATTTATCCAATGATAAATATTTTACTTAATTGATAAAATATTATTTATAAATTAATCTACTCTATTTATCTGTTAAAACAGATTTCTATTTAATTCCACTTTATATAAATCTTTTCCATTATCTGTTAAAAACAGATTTCCATATTCCATTCATTTTCCAAATATTTTCTTTTGATTTAATTCTATTTGTTTTCCAAATATTTTCTTTTATAATCCTATTTATTTTCCAAATAAATATTCCTTCGATTTAATTCTATTTGTTAATGTTTTACAAATATTTGCTTTTATAATCCTGTTTATTTTATAAATAATTTCTTTGATTTTAAAATTATTTCTTTTATAAAATCCTTTTCCTTTTATATGTAAAATCCATTGATTTTATATAACTAATTTATTTTCAAAATACACTTTGAAAATCCCCTTTTTCTACATCCCAGTTTTTCTTATGGTATTTAAAATACCAAATAACAATGATCGATATCATTTAAACACACATAATCATCAATAGATTATATATCACATCATATATTACAATATATGAAAAACAGTAAATAATTGTTGAGGAATCCAGTTGGATCCCTCCAACCTGTTTTCCTACATCACAGATGTTAAACAATACAATTAACATCGATTTCATTTCAATATGAAATATTCTGCTAAACTGAATCAATATTTGATTAACGATTTGTATATATATCATTATCTATAATTTCAACCAATACATAAGCAATTCAACCAAATAGTTAACACACAGCAAACAACAGAAAATTATCAGTTCTAAAATATGCTATAAAAATATAACTGTTCAGAGTTGGTGAGTTTTACTCACATTTCATGTTAACCGTTAAATAACGATTTGCGTCTGTTGATTCAGACGGACAATTTATTTTGCTATAAATTGTAATGAGCTACAATTCACTCCCAGTCAGTTCCAAGTTGTAGTGTCCGTCCCTACGAATCCAACGTGACAAACCGTTCGCAAAACTGATAATTAATGTACAAGTTATTTCGATTTCAAGTTGTGTACACATTTCATTTAGAATAAATTTCTATTAAATTAAATACTTGGGCTTTACCAATATAGGCCGGCCCAATACTTTCCTTCTTCTGTAAACGACAAAACGCAACTGTTCCTATGTATCCATTCATCAACATAAAACTTGTGTCACTTGTGTTTATCATGTCAACCATTGCCGATTATACACACGCCATTAACTCAGATATTAATTAAAACAAAACCACTAAAGTTCTTGCCTACTCTCTTCAAAAACCACCCACTGCCGAATTTTCTTGCTCATCAAAATAAATAACTCAGTAATCCTTCACCATTACAGTTTATTCAAATGACCAACTCTACTCCAGTATTAAAATCCCACGCCTTCTACCTTATAAATGTATGTAACCCAACTCTATCTCCATCTTCGTCATTACCGCAACTTTCAACTCACGGTTCTCCTCCATTAGTTCACCAACACCCAAACCGAAAGTACCAAAAACATGACTTCGAGCTTCCGTTCATGCTACCCCAAACAGGTGCGACATGATTCGATCCAGAAATCATCAAATAAATCAAAACCAACTCGTTTTTCTTACTCGATCATGAATCCATGCTTCAAAGTTCGAACTGAAATAGCAATAACCTCCAACTCGTAAACCCTAAGTTTACTGCTCCAGACTCGATCAACATAAACCCGCATCGCACATGGAAAGATCGGCAAAGAAATGATGCTGATCACCAAAAAAACCCAAAGATACATGATTTGTATTTTATAGAAATTTATTTGAATTTCTCTTGAGTTAAAACTCACGGGTTTTGCTTGCCCATTTTTTCTGGTGGCGGCTCATATGTTTTGACCCGAGAATTTCTGTTTAGGGTTAAGAAGGATGGTCCTGTATTTATAGGGTAGTTTATTCATATATTTTTTATTCGATTTTTATATTTGTTTTTAATGAATTGTTGCTTGTACTTGGCTTCCAAAATTTTGTAGGATCACATATGATACCCAAAAATCACTAAAATGGACATGCATCTACAGTTCGACATTACGGTCCCAACGAAACTGGTTTCATTGAATTCTGACTCCGTTTGCTCACATAACGTATTTTTAAAGGTCAAATTATCGAATGTATTTCACATTAAAATTCCATACGGCCACATACTGACTTCAAAAATCGCGGAAATTGAAATCTAACAATAATTTAACATTACAAATCCAACAAAATTGGTTTCATCGAATTTGGTAGTCATTTGTAAAAACGGCTATTTTTAAAGCTCTAAATAACCCTTTTAAATATATAAATATATTTAAAAACAATTAAATTAAATATTTATAAATAAATATTATCATATATATTCACACATAATATCATATAGCTCTTGAATATTACTATATGAATTTCTAACTTGATATTTCAAATCCCGATAAATCGATATTCGATTTATAATGAAATTCTTTTTATAAATATAATTAAATCGTTATAAATTTTAAAGGAATTCCATAGCGACTTTTCTAAAATTTGATTTGGACATAAATCAAAATCTACATGACGAAATCCAGATTTTTCTCTTGCATTAGAAAAATATACTTCGCCAGCTCTGAACGTTTCTTGTTTCATAGAAATCCGACTTAAAACGGCTTCTGTATATTCGTTTAAAGTTCGAATCAACAAATAGCGAACAGCCGCGCCATTTCAAGGTCGATTATAATTATAATATAATTATACGTTCAACTATCATTTATATGATATATTCGTTAATATAATTCAACTCTAAATTGAATTATATATTTTAAATATCCCATTCACAAAATTTTGTGAATTCCACTATTTTTTTATTATTTTTGAATTATATATATTATCATGTTATTTAATTTAATTAAATATTAAATAGTTATTTTAATTTAAACCATTTCAATTACCAAACCATATTTTAAATAATTAAATAAATTAATTATTCAACCGTGAAAATGCGGGACATTACATTCTTCCCCCTTAAAATAATTTCGTCCTCGAAATTGCTAAGGTAGAAAACAAACCCTATTGACTGGTTAGAACTTATTTGTTCACGTCTTATATTCAGTTTAAACCAAACCAGTTTAATTTTTAATTAAAATATTTATTATTCTTGTTTTACGAAAAATTTCAAAATTACTGAAAATTTTCTAACGCTCTAAAATTCTGAAAAATTTCGCCAGCACCTCCTTTGTACGGGCCAATCGGTACAACCACCACTCGCCTCTCTAGGCCTTCTCCAACCCAAAAGAAAATCAAACAGCCAAGCAGCTTACCAAATCGGCACATAAATATCATGCTTATAAAAAATATAAACTTGTACCTTTTTGTCGGACATATCATTATATCCCTTTACATCTGCTGCTAATTCAGCATATACCAATGTCATCCCGATCAAACTCATATCACTTTTATCTTCCAATACAACCATTCGCTTTTAACCAAGCCAAATTCCATTTTCAAACTCGAGTTTCATTCTCGATTCCAAACTCTTAACTTGATTATCAAATTATATTTCAAATTCGAATCTCACAAATTCAATTTGTCTCAATATCGTTCTAATTCAATTTCAGTTACCACTTAACTGACTTTATTTTAATTCTAATTTGTTTCACAAGTTTCTGTTTTAATTTGTTTTTAAATTCAACATTCTCTTCCTAGGAGTTTTTAAATAGCTTTGCTTTTCTCAAAAATCAAACTTCCCTTTTCAGGATTCAAACCAACTTGCTTTTCTCAAAACAATTCAAAAACAAAATCCTTGGTAGTAATCCATCACTTAGCAACTCGAAAACGAACACTGATGATGCAGCTGTCATTATCAGAATTTATTTTCCAGCGATCGAAGTGAGTTCAATACTATATCACTTTCAAAACCATTTCTAAACATTTCCATTTTTTAATACGTTTCAAAATACCATTTACAATGCTTGTCAAACAATTTAAAATCTCTCAAGATTTTAAAATTCTCATATATTTAATCCAAATTTGTTTACAATCACTTTTCCATATTTTGGGAATTTCAATTCAAATTCTGATTTAAATATCAGATCATCTGATTTCACGTATATCACTTATATGACTTCTGATTGGTTATTTACATAACCATTAAATTTATAATCTTACTCGATTATAATAACAACCAGTATATCTAATATATTATAACTCCGATATATTTATTTTCTTTATATCGAAAAATACTTTGGGTAAAATTATTTCCATTTACCCTCTTTTCAAAACATATCGTGTCGACCCATCATATTCGAGTGTTTAGAAACTCCAACCGATACAGTGGATTAAACTGATCGATCAGAACCCACAAATAACTCGACCAATAAATCTACACAATATAAAACCATTTTATAAAATCTACACATACGCTTTCTCGTATATACACTCAACTCAATCTAGGGAATTACTAACCCCATCTCTACTGAGTCACGCCACTGAGCCAAGGTAATTCACTTAACCTTAAGCTCTGATACCAACTGTAGTGTCCCGAAATTTTGGTTCAATTTGAGCTGACTAAATAACACAAGTCCAACCCACATTACATTGGAAATCAGAAAACTAATAGAATGAAATTAGAGGGTGAGAATAGATAAGATAGAAACTTAGAATAGAAGAAGAAGAGGAAACATAACATCAGAGTAATACGAACCTCACAGCGGAATGAATAACATATAATATATATCATAACTTTGAAATATAAATCTGTACTTGAATATACATATCATTTCTAAAGTACTGCACTTACAACACAGTGGAAATAAACAATAGCTGTATGATCCTGAAGCCTCCTGCTCCAGCTCTTCAAGTATCTGTAAATCCCGACTACTTGACTGCCCGTATAAATTTGGGCACCCAAGAGTTTAGGTAAAACAAAACTAAATAAAGTTCGGGCCAGCCATGGGACTGGTATGAGTAAAACAGTTTAAAATAGTTTGACCCATTAAACGATATCTCATAAGACCACGCCGTATAACGGAACGGGTTTTTCCCTTATGAGAATCCAAAATAAACTTTATATCAAAACTCATTGATATTATAATAGTGTCTATCAACCACAATATAATAATCATCTAGCAGAAATGCTTTCATCTCACGTTCTACATATATAGTATATAATCAAAACCGCAAGCACGTATTGGGTAATGGATTTCCAACTATGACAAGGCATCGAACCACCTTTCTCTAGAGAGGAATACACTGGGTTCAACAAGAACACCTTGCAACCAGGCCACACATGACCGACCACTCATTTCTCTTGAGTGTATCGAATGTATATCACCAACGGTTGGGATCAGTAACCGTTTCCCGAATGGGACAGCATCGACAATAGATTTTTAGAAGTAAATGAAACTCTAGATCAGGTGATTATACACCCCAATAGGTGCGACCTACATAGCCTTGCTGCCTGCCCGATTTTTGTCATTTCCCAGTTGTGAGGCTAGAGGCCATGCTTATCTCTGACAAATCACACAATTATTCACTTTGAATGTCACATCGTCATACCCGCCAAATCACAAATTGATTTCTTCAAAAATACAACAGGTATACAGCAAAGAGAAATGAATTCCTCCACCACCAAACGTAAGTACATTTGAAGAGATCAGCTTACGCGATCTATTAAATATACTCTATTAGACATTCTTCCATGCAGGTCGTCCTGGGACTGGACAAACCGAAGGCACTATTCAGTACATCCATCTTAGGCAATCTTTACCTAAGATTTATACAACAACCCTTACACTTTAATCCGTCTTCAATTATCTTTGGCATATATGATTCGCAACGCTTATGCCAATACGGAGTGGTTCTTCGGATAATAATCCAACCGTTCTCTCCATATTAACAACGTTAAAATGGTCGAAAACTTCTATAGTCGGTGAGTTAACTATCAAAGAAAAACACATGTGCAAACAACGACACAATTTCCAGATGGAAATTATATCGATCAATCATCATTTAATATTTATCTCTTTAGTTCGTTAATTTACTTATCTCCTTTTTCCATATATTCTAAATTCTTATTTTCTATTATCAGAAAACATTTCTGATTCTTATTTGGAAAACATTTCCAAAACACCTTCACTGGATTTAAACTGATGTTTAAATCAAACATCGCCATGCCAACTCAAACCATTTCACCCATTAACTAAATTCACTTAACCATCCTTTACTATCAAACCTTACCATTCCTTAGTTAAGAAGGAAGTCAATCAAGTTGGGGTATAATTACCTCTCAGACCTTAACTGAATGACGTTTTAACTTCCAAATAGTCAAAGTTTATCTTTTAAATCGTTAACAAACTTCCTTACGTAACTCTCGGATTCTATTTACGAATCCACTTCTTTATTGGAAACATTGATTATAACGCTAACGTTATAAACCCTACTTCTGAAATATCTAACTTAACATCTAACTTTTTATTTCTTACTTTGAATAATTAACCTACTATAATTTATTTATAAGTAAATAAATCCTGATTTAAAAACTGGAAAGTAAATAATATTTTCTCGAATTCGATATAATCGAATTCGACATATAACTCCCTATCGAGTAATCTCTATTTGATTAACTCTTATTCGAATAACCTATATTCGATTATCTCTCTTCGAATAACTTATATTCGATTATCTCTCTTCGAATAACTTATATTCGATTATCTCTCTTCGAATAACTTATATTCGATTAACTCACTTCGAATAACTTATATTCGATTAACTCACTTCGAATAACTTATATTCGATTAACTCACTTTGAATAACTTATATTCGATTAACTCACTTCGAATACTTTGAATAACTTATATTCGATCTCTTTCTTTCGAATACGCTATATTCGATAATCTCCTTTCGAATAACTTATATTCGATAATCTCACTTTTGAATAACTAAATTCGATTAACTCCTTTCGATTAAACTAACATCGATTAACTCCTTTCGATTAAACTAACATCGATTCTCCTTTCGATTAAACTATAATTGATAACCCCTTTCGATTAAACTAACATCGATTCACTCCTTTCGATTAAACTATAATTGATAACTTCTTTTGATTAACTAAAATCGATAACTCCTTTCGATTAAATCTATTCAAATAAATTATTCGATACTCCTTTAACTCTATTCGAATAACTAATATTCGACTAACTTCTTTGGATTAACTCGGTTTGATTAACTCATCTTAACTAACTTAGCTTGATTAACTCGACTTATTTAACTCAGCTTGATTAACTCCTGTTGAATAACTAATATTCGATTAACTTATATTCGAATAGCTATGTCTGTTTTAACTTTATTTCGAATAGCTAATATTCGGTTTAACTCCATTCGCTTGACTCTAGATTGCAACGATCACAATGGTTATGCCTGATTCCCTCAGGAAACATCCGACCGCCGTAGGCTATCTACAGCCCTGCGAATTTCGCTAGCAGTCGTACGAAATGGCAACTCATCCTGAATAACTATGTTTGACTAACTCTATCTCAAATAACTATATTCGATCAACTTTAATTGAATAACTAATATTCAGTTAAATCCCAAATTTAGCTAACTATGTTCAGTTAACTCTAACTGGTTAACTCTTTATTCGAATAACTAATATTCGATTAACTCTAATTGAATAACAAATATTCAATTAATTCTACTGATTAATTCTAACTGGTTAACTCTAACTGATTAACTCTTCATCCATATTCAGTTTCAAATATCGATGTTGAAATTGATTCTTACTTCTCTATATAAGTCCTGACTTATATATTCTATTTATCCAATGAAAAATATTTTACTTAGTTTATAAAATATTATTTATAAATTAATATGCTCTATTTATCTGTTAAAACAGATTTCTATTTAATTCCACTTTATATAAATCTTTTACATTTATCGGTTAAAAACAGATTTCCATATTCCATTCATTTTCCAAATATTTTCTTTTTATTTAATTCTATTTGTTTTCCAAATATTTTCTTTTATAATCCTATTTATTTTCCATATAAATAGTCCTTCGATTTAATTCTATTTGTTAATGTTTTACAAATATTTGCTTTTATAATCCTATTTATTTTATAAATAATTTCTTTGATAACTTTCTTTGATTTTATAGTTATTTCTTTTATAAAATCCTTTTCCTTTTATATATAAAATCCATCGATTTTATATAACTAATTTATTTTCAAAATACACTTTGAAAATCCCCTTTTTCTACATCCCAATATTTCTTATGATATTTAAAGTACCGAATAACAATGATCGGTATCATTTTAACACACATAATCATCAACAGATTATATATCACATCATATATTACAATATATTAAAAACAGTAAATAATTGTTAAGGAATCCAGTTGGATCCCTCCAACCTGTTTCCCTGCATCACAGATGTTAAATAATACGATTAACGTTGATTTCATTTCAATATGAAATATTCTGCTAAACTGAATCAATATTTGATTAACGATTTGTATATTTATCGTTATCTATAATTTCAACCAATACATAAGCAATTCAACCAAACAGTTAATACACAGCAAACAACAGAAAATTATCAGTTCTAAAATATGCTATAAAAATGTAATTGTTCAGAGTTGGTGAGTTTTATTCACATTTTGCGTTAACCGTTAAATAACGATTTGCGTTTGTTGATTCAGACGGACAATTTATTTTGCTATAAATTGAAATGAGCTGCAATTCACTCCTAGTAGTTCCAGGATGTAGTGTCTGTCCCTATGTATCCAATGCGACAAACCGTTTGCAAAACTGATAATGAATGTACAAGTCGATTTCAAGTTGTGTACACATTTGATTTAGAATAAATTTCTATTTAAATTAAATACTTAGGGATTTACCATTATAGGCCGACCCAATACTTTCCTTCTTCTCTAAATGACAAAACGCAACTGCTCATGTGTATCCTATCATCAACATAAAACTTGCATCACGCCTACTTATCACGTCAGCCACTGTCAATTATACACATGCCATTAACTCAGACATTAATTAAAACAAAACCACTAAACTTCTTGCCTGCTCTCTTCAAAAACCACCCACTGCCGAATTTTCTTGCTCACCATAATAAACATATCAGTAATCCTTCACCATTACAGTTTATTCAAATGACCAACTCCACTCCAGTATTAAAATCCCATGCCTTCTACCCTATAAATGTCTGTAACCCAACTCTATCTCCATCTTCATCATTACCGCAACTTTCAACTCACGGTTCTCCTCCATTAGTTCACCAACACCCAAACCGAAAGTACCAAAAACACGACTTCGAGCTTCCGTTCGAGCTACCGCAAACAAGTGCGATATGATTCGATCCAGGAATCATCAAATAAATCATAACCAACTCGTTTTTCTTACTCGATCATGAATCCATGCTTCAAAGTTCGTACTGAAATAGCAATAACCCCCAACTCGTAAACCCTAGGTTTACTACTTCAGACTCGATCAACATAAACCCGCATCGCATAAAGAAAGATCGGCGCAGAAATGATGCTGATCACCAAACAAACCCAAAAATACATGATTTGTATTTTATAGAAATTTATTTGAATTTCTCTTGAGTTAAAACTCACGGGTTTTGCTTGCCCATTTTTTTCTGGTGGCGGCTCATAAATTTTGACCCGAGAATTTCTGTTTAGGGTTAAGAAGGATGGTCCTGTATTTATAGGGTAGTTTATTCATTTTTTTATTCGATTTTTATATTTGTTTTAAATGAATTGTTGCTTGTACTTGGCTTCAAAAAATTCGTAGGATCACATGCGATAACCAAAAATCACGAAAATGGACATGCATCTACAGTTCGACATTACAATCCCAACGAAACTGGTTTCGTCAAATTCCCACTTCGTTTGCTCACACAGCGGATTTTTAAAGGTCAAATTATCGACTGTATTTCACATTAAAATCCCGTACGGCCACATATTGACTTCAAAAATAGTAGAAATAGAAATCTAACAATAATTTAACATTGTGAATCCAACAAAATTGGTTTCGTCGAATTTGGTGGTCATTTGTAAAAACGGCTATTTTATAGCTCTAAATAACCCTTTTAAATACATAAATATATATAAAAACAATTAAATTAAATATTTATAAATAAATATTATCGTATATATTCACACAGAATATCATATAGCTCTGGAATACTCCTATATGAATTTCTAACTTGATATTTCAAATCCTGATAAATCGATATTCGATTTATAATGAAATTCCTTTTATAAATATAATAAAATTGTTATAAATTATATAGGAATTCCATAGCGACTTTTCTAAAATTTGATTTGGACATAAATCAAAATCTACATGACGAAATCCAGATTTTTCTCTTCCATTAGAAAAATATACTTCACCAGCTCTGAACGTTTCTTGTTTCACAGAAATCCGACTTAAAACGGCTTCTGTGTATTTGTTTAAAGTTCGAATCGCCAAATTGCGAACTGTTGCGCCATTTCGAGCTCGATTATAATTATAATACAATTATATGTTCAACTGTCATTTATATAATATATTCGTTAATATAATTCAACTCTAAATTTAATTATATATTTTAAATAATCCAATTCACAAAATTTTGTGAATTCCACTATTTTTTTATTATTTCTTAATTATATATATTATCATGTTATTTAATTTAATAAATATTCAATAGTTATTTTAATTTAAACCATTTAAATTACCAAACCATATTTTAAATAATTAAATAAATTATTCGACCGTGAAAATGCGGGACATTACATTCCCCCCCCCCCCTTAAAATAATTTCGTCCTCGAAATTGCTAAGGTAGAAAACAAACCCTATTGACTGGTTAGAACTTATTTGTTCACGTCTTATCTTCAGTTTAAACTGAACAAATTTATTTTTAATTAAAATATTTATTTATTCTTGTTTTACGAAAATTTTCAAAATTACTGAAAATTTTCTAATGCTCTAAATTTCTAAAAAATATCGCCAACACCTCCTTTGTATGTGCCAATCGGTACAACCACCACTCGCCTCTCTAGGCCTTCTTCAACCCAAAAGAAAATCAAACAGCCACGCTGCTTGCCAAATCGGCTCATAAATCTCATGCTTATACAAAATATAAACTTGTACCTTTTTGTCGGACATATCTTTATATCCCTTTACATCTGCTGCTAATTCAGCATATACCAATGTCATCCCGATCAAACTCATATCACTTTTATCTTCCAATACAACCATTCGCTTTTAACCAAGCCAAATTCCATTTTCAAACTCGATTTTCATTCTCGATTCCAAACTCTTAACTTGATTATCAAATTACATTTCAAATTCGAATCTCACAAATCCAATTTGTCTCAATATCGTTCTAATTCAAGTTCAGTTACCACTTAACCGACTTTATTTTAATTCCAATTTGTTTCACAAATTTCTGTTTTAATTTGTTTTTAAATTCAACATTCTCTTCCTGGGGGTTTATAAACAGCTTTTCTTTTCTCAAAAATCAAACTTCCCTTTTCAGGATTCAAACCAACTTGCTTTTCTCAAAACAATTCAAAAACAAAATCCTTGGTAGTAATCCGTCACTTAGCAACTCGAAAACGAACACTGATGATGCAGCTGTCATTATCATAATTTATTTTCCAGCGATCGAAGTTAGTTCAATACTATATCACTTTCAAAACCATTTCTAAACATTTCTGTTTTTTAATAAGTTTCAAAATACCATTTACAATGCTTGTCAAACAATTTAAAATCTCCCAGGATTTTAAAATTCTCATATATTTAATCCAAATCTGTTTACTATCACTTTTCCACATTTTGGGAATTTCAATTCAAATTCTGATTTAAATTTCGGATTTAACTCATCTGATTTCAGGTATCTCACTTATATGACTTCTGATTGGTTATTTACATAACCATTAAATTTATAATCTTACTCAATTATAATAACAACCAATATATCTAATATATTATAATTCCGATATATTTATTTTCTTTATATTGAAATATACTTTGGGTAAAATTATTTCCATTTACTTTCTTTTCAAAACATATCGTGTCGACTCATCGTATTTGAGTTTTTAGAAACTCCTACCGATACAACGGATCAAACTGATCGATCAGAACCCACAAACAACTCGACCAATAAATCTACACAATATAAAATCATTTTATAAAATCCACACATAAGCTCTCTCGTATATACACTCCACTCAATCTAGGATATTACTAACCCCATCTCTACTGAGTCACGCCACAGAGCCAAGGTAATCCACTTAACCTTAAGCTTTGATACCAACTGTAGTGTCATGAAATTTTGGTTCAATTTGAGATGACTAAATAACACAAGTCCAACCCATATTACATTGGAAATCAGAAAACTAATAGAAAGAAATTAGAGGATGAGAATAGATAAGATAGAAATTTAGAACAGAAGAAGAAGAAGAAAAACAAAATCAGAGTAACACGAACCTCACAGCGGAACGAATAACATATAATATATATCATAAATTTGAAATATAAATCTGTACCTGAATATACATATCATTTCCAAAGTACTGCACTTACAACACAGCGGAAATAAACAATAGTTATATGATCCTAAAGCCTCCTGCTCCAGCTCTTCAAGTATCTGTAAATCCCGACTACTTGACTGCCCGTATAAAATTGGGCACCCAAGAGTTTAGGTAAAACAAAACAAAATAAACTTCGGGTCAGTCATGGGACTGGTATAAGTAAAACATTTTAAAACAGTTTGAGCCATTAAACGATATCTCATAAGACCACGCCGTATAACGGAACGGGTTTTTCCCTTTTGAGAATCCAAAATAAACTTTATATCAAAACTCATTGATATTATAATAGTGTCTATCAACCACAATATAATAATCATTTAGCAGAAACGCTTTCATCTCACGTTCTACATATATAGTATACAATCAAAACCGCAAGCACGTATTGGGTAATGGATTTCCAACTATGACAAGGCATGGAACCACCTTTCGCTAGTGTACCTCCAGAAAGGAATACACTGGGTTCAACAAGAACATCTTGCAACCCAGCCACACATGACCGACCACTCATTTCTCTTGAGTGTATCGAATGTATATCACCAACGGTTGGGATCAGCAACCGTTTCCCAATGGGACAGCATCGACAATAGATTTTTAGAAGTAAATGAAACTCTAGATCAGGTGATTATACACCCTAATAGGTGCGACCTACATAGCCATGCTGCCTGCCCGATTTTTGTCATTTCCCAATTGTGAGGCTAGAGGCCACGCTTATCTCTGACAACACAATTATTCACTTTGAATGTCACACCGTCATACCCACCAAATCACAAGTTGATTTCTTCAAAAATACAACAGGTATACAGCAAAGAAAAATGAATTCCTCCACCACCTAACGTACGTATGTTTGAAGAGATCAACTTACGCGATCTATTAAATATACTCTTTCAGACATTCTTCCATACAGGTCGTCCTGGGACTGGACAAACCGAAGGCACTATTCAGTACATCCATCTTAGGCAATCTTTACCTAAGATTTATACAACAGCCCTTGCACTTTACTCCGTCTTCAATTATCTTTGGCATATATGATTCGCAACGCTTATGCAATATGGAGTGGTTCTTCGGATAATAATCCAACCGGTCTCGCCATATTAACAACGTTAAAATGGTCGAAAACTTCTATAGTCGGTGAGTTAACTATCAAAGAAAAACACATGTGCAAACAACGACACAATTTCCAGATGGAAATTATATCGATCAATCATCATTTAACATTTATCTCTTTAGTTCGTTAATTTACTTATCTCCTGTTTCCATGTATTCTAACTTCTTATTTTCTATTATCAGAAAACATTTCTGATTCTTATTTGGAAAACATTTCCAAAACACCTTCACTGGATTTAAACTGATGTTTAAATCAAACATCGCCATGCCAACTCAAACCATTTCACCCATTAACTAAATTCACTTAACCATCCTTTACTATCAAACCTTACCATTCCTTAGTTAAGAAGGAAGTCAATCAAGTTGGGGTATAATTACCTCTCAGACCTTAACTGAATGACGTTTTAACTTCCAAATATTCAAAGTTTATCTTTTAAATCGTTAACAAACTTCCTTACCAAACTCTCGGATTCTATTTACGAATCCACTTCTTTATTGGAAACATTGATTATAACGCTAACGTTATAAACCCTACTTCTGAAATATCTAACTTAACATCTAACTTTTTATTTCTTACTTTGAATAATTAACCTACTCTAATTTATTTATAAGTAATTAAATCCTGATTTAAAAACCGAAAAGTAAATAATATTTTCCCGAATTCGATATAATCGAATTCGACATGTATCTTCCTTTCGAGTAATCTCTATTTGATTAACTCTTCTTCGAATAACCTATATTCGATTATCTCTCTTCGAATAACTTATATTCGATTATCTCTCTTCGAATAACTTATATTCGATTAACTCACTTCGAATAACTTATATTCGATTAACTCGCTTCAAATAACTTATATTCGATTAACTCACTTCGAATAACTTATATTCGATCTCTTTCTTTCGAATACGCTATATTCGATAATCTCCTTTCGATAACTTATATTTGTTAATATCACTTTCGAATAACTAAATTCGATTAACTCCTTTCGATTAAACTAACATCGATTAACTGCTTTTGATTATACTAACATCGATTCTCCTTTCGATTAAACTATAATTGATAACCCCTCTCGATTAAACTAGCACCGATTAACTCCTTTCTATTAAACTATAATTGATAACTCCTTTCGATTAACTAAAATCGATAACTCCTTTCGATTAACTCTATTCGAATAAACTATATTCGATACTCTTTAACTCTGTTCGAATAACTAATATTCGACTAACTTCTTTGGATTAACTCGGTTTGATTAACTCATCTTAACTAACTTAACTTGATTAACTCGACTTATTTAACTCAACTTGATTAACTCCTATCGAATAACTAATATTCGATTAACTTATATTTGAATAACTATGTCTGTTTTAACTTTATTTTGAATAACTAATATTCGATTTAACTCCATTCGCTTGACATTAGATCGCAACGATCACAATGGTTACGCCCGATTCCCTCAGGAAACATCCGACCGCCGTAGGCTATCTGCAGCCCTGCGAATTTCGCTAGCAGTCGTACGAAATGGCAACTCATCCTGAATAACTATGTTTGACTAACTCTATCTCAAATAACTATATTCAATCAACTTTAATTGAATAACTAATATTCAATTAAATCCCAAATTCGGTTAACTATGTTCAATTAACTCTAACTGGTTAACTCTTTTTTTCGAATAACTAATATTCGATTAACTCTAATTGAATAACTAATATTCAATTAACTCTACTAATTAACTCTAACTGGTTAACTCTAACTGATTAACTCTTCATCCATATTCAGTCTCAAATATCGATGTTGAAATCGATTCTTACTTCTCTATATAAGTCCTGACTTATATATTCTATTTATCCAATGATAAATATTTTACTTAATTTTTAAAATATTATTTATAAATTAATCTGCTCTATTTATCTGTTAAAACAGATTTCTATTTAATTCCACTTTATATAAATCTGTTCCATTTATCGGTTAAAAACAGATTTCCATATTCCATTCATTTTCCAAATATTTTCTTTTGATTTAATTCTATTTGTTTTCCGAATATTTTCTTTTATAATCCTATTTATTTTCCAAATAAATATTCCTTCGATTTAATTCTATTTGTTAATGTTTTACAAATATTTCCTTTTATAATCCTATTTATTTTATAAATAATTTCTTTGATAACTTTCTTTGATTTTAAAATTATTTCTTTTATAAAATCCTTTTCCTTTTATATATAAAATCTATCGATTTTTTATAACTAATTTATTTTCAAAATACACTTTGAAAATCTCCTTTTTCTACATCCCAATATTTCTTACGGTATTTAAAAATACCAAATAACAATGATCGATAGCATTTAAACACACATAATCATCAACAGATTATATATCACATCATATATTACAATATATGAAAAACAGTAAATAATTGTTAAGCAATCCAGTTGGATCCCTCCAACCTGTTTCCCTGCATCACAGATGTTAAACAATACAATTAACATTGATTTCATTTTAATATGAAATATTCTGCTAAACTGGATCAATATTTGATTAACGATTTGTATATATATCGTTATCTATAATTTCAACCAATACATAAGCAATTTAACCAAACAGTTAACACACAGCAAACAACAGGAAATTATCTGTTCTAAAATATGCTATAAAAATGTAATTGTTCAGAGTTGGTGAGTTTTATTCACATTTCGCGTTAACCGTTAAATAACGATTTGCGTCTGTTGATTCAAACGGACAATTTATTTTGCTATAAATTGTAATGAGCTACAATTCACTCCCATTTAGTTCCAGGTTGTAGTGTCCGTCCCTACGAATCCAACGTGACAAACCGTTCGCAAAACTGATAATGAATGTACAAGTTATTTTGATTTCAAGTTGTGTACACATTTGATTTAGAATAAATTTTTATTTAAATTAAATACTTGGGATTTACCTTTATAGGCCGACCCAATACTTTCCTTCTTCTTTAAACGACAAAACGCAACTGCTCCTGTGTATCCATTCATCAACATAAAACTTGCATCACGCCTGCTTATCACGTCAGTCATTGTCGATGTTACACATGCCATTAACTCAGATATTAATTAAAACAAACCACTAAAGTTCTTACCTCCTCTCTTCAAAAACCACCCACTGCCGAATTTTCTTGGTACCAAAAATAAACACTTCAGTAATCCTTCACCATTACAGTGTATTCAAATGACCAACTCCAATCCAGTATTAAAATCCTACGCCTTCTACCTTATAAATTTCTGTAACAGAAATCTATCTCCATCTTCAACATTACCACAACTTTCAACTCACGGTTCTCCTCCATTAGATCATCAACACCCAAACCGAAAGTACCAAAAACACGACTTCGAGTTTCCGTTCGAGCTACCCTAAACAGGTGCGACATGATTCGATCCAGAAATCATCAAATAAATCAAAACCAACTCGTTTTTCTTACTCGATCATGAATCCATGCTTCAAAGTTCGAACTGAAATAGCAATAACCCCCAACTCGTAAACCCTAGGTTCACTGCTCCAGACTCAATCAACATAAACCCGCATCGCACAAAGAAAGATCGGCATAGAAATGATGTTGATCACCAAACAAACCCAAGATACATGATTTGTATTTTATAGAAATTTATTTGAATTTTTCTTGAGTTAAAACTCACGGGTTTTGCTTTCCCATTTTTTTCTGGTGGCGGCTCATAAGTTTTGACCCAAGAATTTCTGTTTAGTGTTAAGAAGGATGGTCCTGTATATATAAGGTAGTTTATTCATTTTTTATTCGATTTTTATATTTGTTTTTAATGAATCGTTCCTTGTACTTGGCTTCTAAAAATTCGTAGGATCACATACGATGCCCAAAAATCACGAAAATGGACCTGCAACTACAGTTCAACATTATGGTCCTGACAAAACTGGTTTCGTCGAATTCCGACTCTGTTTGCTCACATAGCATATTTTTAAAGGTTAAATTATCGACTACATTTCACATTAAAATCCCGTATGGCCACATACTGACTTCAAAAATCGCGTAAATTGAAATCTAACAATAATTTAACATTACGAATCCAACAAAATTGGTTTCGTCGAATTTGGTGGTCATTTGTAAAAATGGCTATTTTTAAAGCTCTAAATAACCCTTCTAAATATATAAATATATTTAAAAACAATTAAATTAAATATTTATAAATAAATATTATCGTATATATTCACATAGAATATCATACGGCTCTAAAATATTCCTATATGAATTTCTAACTTGATATTTCAAATCCCGATAAATCGATATTTGATTTATAATGAAATTCCTTTTATAAATATAATTAAATTGTTATAAATTATAAAGGAATTTCGTAGCGACTTTTCTAAAATTTTATTCTCTTCTATTAGAAAAACATACTTTACCTGCTCTGAACGTTTCTTGTTTCACAGAAATCTGACTTAAAACGGCTTCTGTATATTCGTTTAAAGTTCGAATCGCCAAATTACGAACTGCCCGCCATTTCGAGTTCGATTATAAGTATAATATAATTATACGTTCAACTGTCGTTTATATAATATATTCGTTAATATAATTCAATTCTAAATTGAATTATATGTTTTAAATAATCCAATTCACACAATTTTGTGAATTCCACTATTTTTTATTATTTCTGAATTATATATATTGTCATGTTATTTAATTTAATTAAATATTCAATAGTTATTTTAATTTAAACCATTTAAATTACCAAACCATATTTTAAATAATTAAATAAATTAATTATTCGACCGTGAAAATGCGGGACAATACACGGTTGTTGATCCCACCATCGATGATATACATTTGTACACTCAAAGGAATGAGTGGTCGGTCATGTGTCGTCGGGTTGCAAGATGTTCTTGTTGAACCCAGTGTATTCCTCTCTAGAGATACATTATCAGAAGGTGGTTTTATACCTTGTCATGGTCGGAATCCAATCTCCAATAAGAGCCTGCGGTTTTTGATTATAGACTATGTATGTGGAGCGTGAGATGCAAGCGTTCTGCTAGACGGTTATTTATTTGATTTAGATACCATTATAATATCAGAATAAATATGGCTTCAGAATGTTTTGGGTTAATGTAAGGTAAAAACTGTACGTAATTATGTGTGGATCGGTCTTACGATAATCCTTTTCTTTTGAAGGAGGTTTTCAAAAGATAAAAAAAGTTGGATGTTACCTATAAACTTTGTGAGTTTTCTCATTCTGGTTCACCAGACTGATCCGGCGTTTGCAATGATCGGGTCAGACCGAGTTTTATAGGTTAAAGTTTGGATGCTACGAACTTCAGAAGATATGCTGGAGGAGTTCGTACGTATTAGTGTGTATTCCGTTGTGTGTTGTATATAAGGACAGATTGTTATAACTAACGAGATGTATTAGTTTCATACTGTGCCCGGATGATGTAAGTATTATTTCAAGCTCTTAATAAAGATTTATTTCCATATTATATTTTGTTCTGCAGCGATGTGAGACTATGATTTTATTGTGTTGTTATTCTTCTTTTCTTTTATTATATCTTTCCATCTTATCTATTCTCACCTTCTAAATTCTTCCCATTGAGTATTTGGTGTTTTCGATACTTAGGTTTTGGCAAGTAATACAGGATTAAATATTATTGTCGAAATTCTAGTGTCAAATTTCACTGGGTAGTTACAAAGTACCGCAGAGTTAAGAACTAATGTTTTCTTCGAGTTGAGAAAGTGATGCTAGGGTATGGAGCGCAGACAATTTACTTAGTGGATTATAAATTGAGGCGCCTCGGATAATGGTCGACAATGATCGGGAGATGTTATATTCACGAGAAACCCGAGCTACACATGTTATACGTAGGTCGTCTTTGCTGATACAAAAGGTGCATTTGTTGGTCCTGGAACATCCCACTAGAGGTGTTCCGAATCGCGCTTAAGGAAGATCCTTTGCCTTAGTCATTGATGGAACCCAACTTCCAATACAAACCCTTGCGGTTTTAGTTGTACTTTATGTATATAGACGTAAAATATGGTACCTACGCCTATTTGAATTTATACATTTATTTTGAAAAGGATTTCAAAGATAGACACTAATGATAATATCAAATGATTTTCGCGTACCAAGCATTTTTTTATCATAAGGTAAAACTTGCTCCCAATGGTGTGTGGAGGGATGCAGGTCTTATGGTAACTTCATTTATCAAAAAACATGCATGAAGTTTTGAAACCCCTTTTGATGATGGTTTGAGATATGTATAACTTGCTATCAAGTTTTCAAGATGGTTAATCCAAGCCTGACTTGGGTGTTTGACACTCGGGTCAGATCCGAGTGTATTTCAGGTTGTACAGGATTCGAGGAATTCTCGGACAATTCCAGAGGAGCTGGTGTTCTTTGTCAGAAGGTAGGGCGTCTTCTACTATCTATACATGGATGTCGTGGATGTATTATGTGAGGATGATGTTTATAACTACCCATAATATGTTGTTCCGATTTAAAAGTTTTTGCTATGAAGTTATATTGAATATTATATTTGTTCTATTCCGCTGTGAGATTTTGTTCTTCTCTTTTGTTTTGTTCCGTTGTGTTTGCTCCGATAAAACGCCAATGGATTAAGTTTGCATGATTTGGTTTTATGGTGCATGAACACTGTGGATGTGTTAGGTATCGACTATCAAAGATCGTAAATTCGGTTTATCACATGACTTTCCAAAGATGCTTATTTTTTACACTGGACTTGTGTGGCTTATAGTCGGTTCAAAGGGTGAGGGTAATTGGGTCATTACATATAAAGTGGATCCAAAACATCAAAATCAATAGATGACAACAAAGTCACAAACAACATGAGGCGGATCCGAAAAGATTACAATGGCCATGACAAGGTTGCTGATACCTTTACAAGTAGTTTCATCACTAGGATAAGTCTCAGACACCTTTACCAACAGTTTCATCACTAGGATATATTAGGTCATTGAAACCTCACAAGCAGTTTCGTCGGCCATGGCAAGGTTGCTGACACCTTTACAAGAAGTTTCGGCATTAGGACAAGGTCACTGACATTTCATAATTAGTTTTTCCATCATGACAAGGTAGTCAATACCTTCCCCAAGAAATTCATCTTAAAGGTCACAGTCGTTGACACCTCTCCGGGCAGTTTTGTCATATGATAATAATATCTCGTGGATGTGACATAACTAATAGATAGAAACCCAAAAAATGTCAGCGTGCGTCCCACGCCACATGTTCACACTAAACAATTTACTGATTGCTAATAAATTTCACATCAAAACATTAAAAATGGTTACCTCATCTCATCGGTAAACATAACCCAAAAGTCAAAACGATCAAACAGACAAGCCGGGAATTAACTGATAAGATAAACGCGTGTCCCCTATACTACGTGTTTTACCTAACCATTTTGTTCTCCTTCTTGTTCGCTCGACTAATGCAAAGTTGTGTATTTTTATATATTAAAAATATTTAGTTTGGGAAAACTATTTTTTTAAAACTTTTTGGCAATTATTGAGTCTTTTCTTTGAATATCTATATATAGAAAATATTGCATATTTTATGGCCTTGAGATAGGTTTATTTTCAGAACAAATCCAAGAAATCATCTTTGTCTCAAAACAATGGAAAATTTTATATTCATAAATTACTTATGAAAACATTTGAAAAACGTGCACAGTGCCACAAACACACGAAATTTCAATATGAAATCAACATGCAAAATCAGCACGAAACTACAAATCCAAAATACAGAATTTGTATAATATTGGCTTGTCCAAATAGGATCAAAGCCTTTTAAATTAACATTAAAATCTACTTTAAAATCATCAAAGAAACATGGAAAACTCAGCAAGATTCAACAAAATATGCATGTTAATGATATTTTTCGTCAACACCGAAGATAGGTCAATGGGAATGGACCTAGAGGAGAAATAGGCTGTTTAGCCTTCGCCAGTTTGGATTAGATCACTGTCCCTAGGTATCAACGCCTAGAATCCGAAAGAGTAGATACTCTTCCCTCGATGAGGTGAACATCACACTTAAGCTTTTCGAGAACCAACAATTACCTTAGAGAGAAGGATTACTCAACAGAACCCTTGATAAAGGACTTAATGGATGGTAGAAAGGAATTCTACACCAAGCTCGCTGAAAGATCTAAACTCGTACGGAGGGTCTAAGCTTGCAGGAAGGGTTTAAGCATATAGGAAGGGGTGTTTTATCCACTCTGCGGAAAGGTTTGGGGAAGGATTCATGCATATGTAGGAAACAAACAATAAATTATAGCAACGGTAACTAAGGAATAGCATGATAAACTCATAAGAAAATACTATAAGTATAGATTCGGTCTTTATTAATCTTTGATTTAGAATACATGAATAGAATAAAAGAAATCCTCTAACTTATCTAAGCATTAAGGTTTATTCTAGAGAGAAAGAGTATAAGAATCATAATGAGAGCCTCCCCAAAAATGTGACCCCTGGGGTCTTATTTATAGAGGATTCTGGGCCCCTTCTACTATTTGGCCATTGGGCCTCCAGGTACTTTCTTGGGCCACCTTTCTTCTTGGTTTCCGTTGCTTTAGCTCCCGGTTGCTTCGCGGCGCGGATTATAACTTTTGGAGGGAAGGTCCCGGCCAGCTGGGGCTTCTTTGAGAGTGATATGAGCATATTGATGTAGTAGCTTTCTGGAAGGTATTTGAGCCTGCGGTTGTATGCTCTCGGTTATAAGCTCCCAGATGTAGGCTTCTGGTTCTCTTATGAATACTTAGAGGAGATTGTCCTCAAAATGTACCTAGATAGTTGTCGGTTTGGAACCAATGTCGATGTTTGTACTAAGTAGACTAGTATGGATAGCCTGTATCCTTTCTAAGGTTCTGGTTTGTCTTTCAATGGAGTCTCCATGGTACAGCCTAGTCTTCCGTAGGGTCACTCCAGGTGACCTTCATGTAGTCTTATCAATATGACCTTTTGGTGTTTATGCAGTAGATGTGTCGTAAGTTGTTTCCAGATAATCTTTATGAACCTTTGGCTTGATACTCTTGATGTCTTTACCTCCTAGTGTATCGGTATTAAGCAAGTCAATATCGACAATCCTTCTGCCCTTTTGGGTTTCTGTTAGTGGAGCTCTTGCCTCTTTCTTTCTTAGATTCTGACTTATATGACCTTTTGCTATAGAACCCCCGCCAAGTATGCCTTGCCAAATAGACTGTGTCGGCATTCCGTAGACTTTGAGCTCCTTTCACCTAAGAAGGTGTCAATTTGTGTAACTCTCGGCTTATTCCTTCATGCTTGTGTTCACTGGATGCCCCTTCACCGTTTGCTGGTTTCGGAGTTAATTTTGGCAGTAACATTTTCCTCTCCCGGTAAAGGGATGTTTTCGACTTTTTAAGTCAAATTTTTGTCTTTTCCGAAGTGACATCTCTGAGTCATTTGATCTCCCTTGATTGGAAACGCTGATTGGTTTCCAATTGTAAGGTGTGAATTTGAGGTAACTTTTGCATAATTACCATTGCTTCTTCTTCTTCACCTTTTACCTGCAACAACAATTTTTCAAACCAGATTATTTGTTCATTGAGGACTGAAAGCTTGTTTCAAGAATTTCTCGATTGGATCTCTAGTAAATATTTCTACTTTGAACTCTAGGTGGGTATTAAATTGCTCCGTATAGACTAATTAGGGTTTTGGGTGTTGAACATAAATCATTCGAATGTCAATGATTAGGATTAGGTTTCATGGTGGGATACACATATGCTCTTTCCACCAAGTATCAATTTTTAGGGTTTAAGATATGAAATTTGCGCAAAAGAACTTACTTTTACAATTAAGTAACGGAAATGGCGCTACTGGCACCATCAATTTTCCTAGTGCCGAGAACCAACTAGGTCTTCGATGCTAACTTATGGTTGTCAGGTTCTGGTTCAATCGTTACCTTTTCCTTTGAGCCCTCTTGGCATTATCCTTAAGAAAAACTAATCGTGTTATTACTAAGGGCTCAATTGTTTCTCATCAAATGCAACACTTATTATGTGTCTTATCAAAATTACTATCTGGAATCATTTTAATATGCATTATCTTGGTCATTTATTACTAGTAGGTTTATGTTCTATCACTCCATTGTATTTTAACGAGTATGATATGAATTTAAGTATTTATGGAATTATATCACCTGGCAACACCTTGTCTGATAAAAGAAGTCCCGGTTCATCACAAACTGGTGTTTGTGGTATTTCTTGGAAGTGGAAATCTTTCGCCTTGAAGAAATCTTTGATTACTTCTCAAGATGAAGTAAAGTCCATTCTCGTCGGCTTTGGAATGGATAACGTGGAAGCTATTCCTGCTACTTATTGTGACGATATTATGAATCCTTTCGAAGGGTATATCGCGTATTCAGCTACACATATCTGGCATGGGGGCTTCTTTCCATTTCCATCCTTCATATTTTGACTTCTACAGGATTATGTCTTGAAATACTTGCTCTTGAGTCGGGTCAGACTTCTATTATTTCTAATCTCATCCAACACATGCTGCATTTTTCAAGATAGACTGACTTCCCTATATTCCATGCTACCCTTTTGTGGAAGATTGTTAGTGATGGTGTGGGTAAGGCTATATCTTAGGAATTCCAGTTCTTCTTCATCAGATGCCCTGTGGGTATTTCAGGAAAATTCGCTGATTATAGTGAATCCTTTAATCCTTTTGTAAGCGACTACTTTTCTCATTTGTGACTTAACTTTAGTTGTTTTTATTCAGATCCTGCTTTTAAGAGAGTTCCCTTAACCGAAAGTGAGTCTCGTGTGTTTGAGCTCATTTTGAAGCTACTGGAAGAGCCGTAGGGTGGATCTGTTCTGTTAACCAAGGACAAGTTGCGTCAATATGATCTTCCTGACAGACAAAAGGTTTTGGGACATCTACCTATTCGTTTTCTAGGCTCTAAGTGCTTATTGTTGGGCTCAGAAGTGTTTTCTTCCAGTACCCCTTTTTCTCCCGGTATGTTTTGCTGATTTGATAGTTTCCTTATCGAAGTCTCTTTAATATCCAACTTTTGTATTCTTGAATTTTTCTTTGATTTATCTTGACTAGGAGTTTTAACTTCGGAAGTTTCAACCCTCACCGATGTTTTGAATCAATCTACCGTTGTTGTTATTAAGAGGCTGACTGAATTGCCTTTCGAGTCGCCAGCTAAGAGGCTAAAGCTTGATTTTTCTACTTCTGTAATTTCCGAGGGTACTTCCAGTAAGGAAAGCAGGTGTACATCTTATGTCACGAATTCCAACTTCCGAGTCCATAGAACCTTCGAGGCCCCCCGATCCTTTAACTGGTTTTATTGATTTTGTGAAGTTTGCTCTTTCTTGTTTGAAGTCTTCTAATATCTCGTTATCTTCTTCTTCTTCAGATGTGGAGGATTTCTACCAACGCTTAATAATCCGAGAGTTTCAGGTACAACATTTTCCTTTCCTTTCTAACCTTGACATTCTATCTGTTGCGACCGTGTACTGAATGCTTTTACCTTACTAGATTTCCAAAAGATGGCTCTTGCCTAAACCAACCCTTCTTCCCTCCACCTCCGAAATCGTTAGGCTTTGAGATGCGAATGAAGCTTTAAGTGATGAATGTGAGAGGTTGAAAGCTTCCCTGGAACATGCCGAGGCGGCTTTAGAGAAAGAAAGGCAAACGAAGGACGTAACCCCTGACAGAGTGTCAACCTTAGAAATCAAACAGCGGAAGATGTGGTTACTAATGCTGAGGAGCTCCAGAAGAAGGATGAGAAGCTTCCCCCTGTTGTGCAGATAATTTATGTAGCTGAAGGTAGGATTTCTGACTTCTTGCAAGTTCATCTTCCGTAGATTAAGACTGAATGTTATGAACATTCTTTATTTCACCTTCTTTCCGATATCATTTAGAGTCTTCCTGAGATCCGAACCAGCAAGGTTCCTCCATTCATCAGGGATCGAGTTATGGAAAGAATTAAGTTAGGAAAATGAGGCGTTGGGATGTCATAGAGGGGTGAATCTAAAGTCGAGGATCTTCTATATATTGATAGTTTCCTTGACGATTCTGATGAAGGAGAAGAGGCTTCTACCTTTGTTGATAACGATGGGGGTGATGGCGACGATGGCTTTGGAAGTAGGGGCCGTCAGGATGAATACGAGAGGAACAAAAACGATCCTCCTTCAGAAGCCGAAGCACCC
This sequence comes from Allium sativum, assembly GCA_030737875.1. Classification (NCBI taxonomy): domain Eukaryota; kingdom Viridiplantae; phylum Streptophyta; class Magnoliopsida; order Asparagales; family Amaryllidaceae; genus Allium; species Allium sativum. Next base: position 560,258,826 of record CM060921.1, read on the forward strand.
CAAAATTATATTAGGCATAATCCTGAAGTAGGAGGTTTCTGCATTGCCTTTGATCTTGAATTTCCTTTGTTTAAAGAAGCAGGCCCTTCTGGCCTTTCAGGAGGGGAGAAAGCCGTAGGTCCTGAAGTTTCTTCTTCTCGGGTATAATTCTCGCTCTGGCGACATTTTCTCTTTTTCCGAGTATTTGACCATAGTTACTTTTCTGCTACTATGTTTAATAGACAAAAGAAAAGTTGTTCCCTACCTTAAACAAAATTAGATGGCAAACAAAAGGAATTAAATCGTTCTTATGTAGCAAGAATATTTGTAAACTTAATCCAATCAATTTATGTAAAACTTGTATAGAGTCCCAGTTACTACATGTGTCTACTAATACGCTTATTTGCATTATGACAGAACTTTGTTCACTATGAAGATGTACAACGTGTGACTTGTAGACCGAGAAGGGAATTTTTAACAACATCAACTCATGATATCAAGAAAAAATGTTTTTTCGAGAAACTTAGGAGTGTTTATACTGAATTCCCTCAGCTCTCTTTTAACTAGCTAAGCGAAGATCGCGAAGCAATTCTAAAGACATGTCGAGATGTTACGTAAACAATATATGTATTAATCAAGTGAAAGTGATCCTTTGTAACTCTCTTTTATCTATATAACACGGTAGATTGGTTTGTGATTTAATTCACACAAAGTTTTTATATAAGAATGGAGTTTTTTTTTGTAAACTGAAAAGAGAATATAACCGTAACTATTTTCCTGTCTCAGAGCGAAGTATTGCCGGCAAAAGGGATTCCTTCTATGTCTCAAGAGAGGAAGATTTTACTCCAAAATTTATCCATTAAACATTTGAATGAGAGAATGAATGCTTTAAAAGACCAGTTAGAAGAAAGAGATAGAACTATTCTTGGATTAAAGACATACATAAAAGGTAAACCCTCTATCAAGTTTGAAGACGAATTGATGGCTTTATGCCAACGTATCGTTGACTTGGAAATTGATTTAAACAATGTCAACATGAAGTGCAAGATGTGGGAATATTGCTTCAAAAACATTCCTATCATGACGGGATCTTCAGCTCCGGGAGTTGCGATCGCACGCAAGACCCCTGCCCTTCAAAAGTACTTTTACTTGAATAACCCTCCTCCTGGGTTAAAGGAATCAATTATTTTTGAGTGGTGTAAGAGAGTGGTAGCCGAGATAAAGGGGCCCTATGATACTAAGTTAATTAAGGATTCTCATGGCGGTGTTGTTCGATACGTTGACCAAATAAGACGTTTACAAGGGGGAAAGACATGATTTGCGTATGAATGTTTTCGAGTTAGAGAAAGAAAACAAGTCTCTTAGGGAAATGCGTAGGGCTTATAACTGGGCTTTGAAACTTCAGGTTAAACCTTCTGATCGTCTAGATGAAATGAGTAGGACATTGTGAAAGCTTAACAAGCTACTAAGCATTGTGCTTCGTCATGCCATTGATTCTCCTTTGCCCGAGGATGGAGAGGACCTAGATATTTAGTGACATTTTGTAATAGTGACATGTAATTATACTCATATTTAGGGTATTGAGAATGTAACTTTTGTAAATGAACTTATGTATTGATGTTGTCTATCGTGTGAATGGCTGTTAGTATTAAATGCAGATAACAATTGTTTGTACATAAAGGGTTTAAGAATTTTCCCTGAATAGGAAAATAGGAGGTAACCATTTTATTCGAAGCCATTTTGATGATGGGTTTTCTCCTGAGAGCATATCACTGGCTGTATTGATTTACGTCTAGCGAATTATAAGCTTTCGGACCCATTCCATACTTGGATCATTTGGTAGAGGACTAGGAATTATCTTCTGATGCTTTAATAGAACTCTCAGTCTATTTTAAGCTTGCGTACATGGCAGGAATCCTGAATTAACCCCAATTCAGGTATTATAATAAGACCAGGAATTTACTTCTGGTGTTTGTAGAAGTCTTGAACCAACCCTTGTTTGGGTAATTAAAGATTAATGGTCATAAATCCCCTTCCTTTATAAATAGAAATTCCAAACTACCCTTTATCTAGGTAATATAAAGATTGAAGACCGGGAATCTCCTTCCGGTATTTGTGAAGAACTGAACCAACCCAGATTCGGGTATTAATATAGCAGGCCTGAAACCACTCTTGTTTAGGCAATTAGAGATTGAGTACAAGAAATTCCCTTCTGGTACTTATGATGAATTAAATCAACCCAGATTCAGGTATTAGTATAGAAGACCTGAACCAACCCTTTTCCAGGTAATTGAAGATTAAAGACCAGAAGCTCTCTTCTGGTATCAGTGTTTTGGTATCCCCCTCGGATTTGTGAAGTAGAGATTGTACGTGCTCCTTGAGCCACTCTCTGGGCTTATGAAAACATTTAAAAAAAACGTGCACAGTGCCACAAACACACAAAATTTCAATATGAAAGCAACACACAAAATTTCAATATAAAGCAACACACAAAATCAACACGAAACTACAATTCTAAAACACGAAATTTGTATAATATTGGCTTGTCCAAATAAGATCAAAGCCTTTTAAATTAACATCAAAATCTACCTTAAAATCATCAAAGAAACATGGAAAACTCAGCAACATTCAACAAAATACGCATGTTAACGATATTTTTTGTCAACACCGGAGATAGGTCAATGAGAATGGACCTAAGGGGAAAATAGGTTGTTTAGCCTTCACCGGTTTGGGTTAGATCACCATCCCTAGGTATTAAGGCCTAGAATCTGAAAGAGTAGTTACTCTTCCCTCAATGAGGTGAATACCACACTTAAGCGATTCGAGAACCAACAATTACCTTGGAGAGAAGGATCACTAAACACAACCCTTGATAAAGGACTTAACGGATGGTAGAAAGGAATTCTGAACCAAGCTCGCTGAAAGATCTAAGCTTGTACGGGGGTCTAAGCTTGCAGGGTTTAAGCATATAGGAAGGGGTGTTTCATCTGATCTACGTTTGGGCAAGGATTCATGCATACGTAGGAAACAAACAGTAAATTCTAGCAATGATAACTAAGAAATAGCATGATAAACTCATAAGAAAATAATATAAGTATAGATTCGTTCTTTATTAATCTTTGATTTAGAATACATGAACATAATAGAAGAAATCCTCCAATTGATCTAAGTATTAAGGTTTATTCTAGAGAGAAAGAGTACAAGAATCAGAATGAGAGCCTCCCCTAAAAAGTGACCCCTGGGGTCTTATTTATAGAGGATTTGGGGCCCCTACTGTGGTTGGGCCATCGGGCCTGCAGGTATTCCGTCGGCCGCCTTTCTCCTTGGTTTCAGTTTCTTTAGCTCCCGGCCGCTTTGCGGGGCGGATTATAACTTCCGGAGGGAAGGTCCCGGCCGGCTGGAGCTTCTTTGAGAGTGATGAGCTTGTTGATGTAGTAGGTTTTCGGAAGGTATTTGAGCCTCCGGTTGTATGCCCTCGGTTATAAGCTCCCGGATGTAGGCTTCTGGTTGTCTTATGAATACTTAGAGGAGCTTGTCCTCAAGATGTACATAGATAGCTGCCGATTCGGAACTGGCTTGTACTAAGTAGAATTTTATGGATAGCCTGTATCCCTTTTAGGGTTCCGGTGGAGTCTCCAGGTACATCCTAGTCTTCCAGAGGGTCACTCCAGGTGACCTGTCTGTAGTCTTATCAATATGACACTTCGGTGTTTATGCAGTTGATGTGTCAGAAGCTGGTTTCGAATAATCTTTATGCACCTTTGGCTTGATACTCTTGTTATCTTTACCTCTTGGTGTACCGGTATTAAGCAGGTTAATATCGACAATCCTTCTGCCCTTCCAGGTTTCCGTTAGTGGAGCTCTTGCCTCTTTCTTTCTTAACTTCTGACCAAGATGACCTTTCTCTATAGAACCCCCTGCCGGGTAGACTGTGTTAGCATTCCGTAGACTTTGAGCTCCTTTCCACTAAGAAAGTGTCGATTTGTGTAGCTCTCGGTTTATTCCTTCGTGCTTGTGTTCATTGGATGCCCCTTTACCATTAGCTGGTTTCGGAGTTAATTTTGGTAGTAACAACGCATATCAGTTCATATGGGAAAAAAATCTGAAATTGCGATAGAATACGCAAGTGAAAACAGTTACAATCCAGCGATGAAACCTTCTCCAGGTTCAATTTTCAGGTAAGTTTTGAATGAACAAACAATCTTCCAACGGTCTAAAAGTTTATATGCACAAACTAGAATAACTCGTCTTTCAACTGGAAAAAGTATCATTGGATTCCGTCATGATATAAGAAAGATACTAGAGTCTCAAACTTGAACTCAGGCCATGTTGAATTTTGGCCAGGTCTGAAACCTTCTCTAGGTTTAGCTTTCAAGCCAGATTTGAATGACTAGACGACCTCAGAATGGTCAGAAAATTCACAGGAATGGAGAAAAACATTCAAACTTTACAATGCAAAAAGAAACATACAAGTCAAAACCGAGGGAGATATAATGCCTCGAAGTTGGACCCATACACTGTTTTCACCCTGGGGATTAAACCCTAGGTTTGAATCACGACCAGAGTTCGACTTTGAGGTCCTTTCAAGCATTCAAATAACTTCTACATGAGCTGAAAATTGACAGGCACATAGTAGGAAACTTCTTCTTTCAAATGCAAAAAGAATCAACAGCTTCCGACTGGAACGAAAGAGTTATGCTTTCACAGATACGGACTCAAACCATGTTTGTAGAAACTCAGAAAACAAAATGTATATAGGCAAAATTCTGGGTATGTGTTTATTTTGTAGCAATGGTTTCAGATATCAAACTGAAGAGTTTTGCTATGAAATTATGCATGCTTATACTAGAATACGTGAACTATCAATGGACGAAAATCAGACGGTATTTTTTTACCGGAACTGAGAGAAAAATACATGCAAAATAGAACCCAGACTCAGTTTTACAGAAATTAAAACATCAATAAGAAACTCAATCAAGCTTAACCAATGAACAAAGATAAATGTTTAAACTAAAATGCGTGAGTGTAACAACTCACTTTGCTTGGATTAGCAATGATTTTCAACACTTATCTTGCCAAGATGATAGCTTTAAGCTTCCAAAGCAATGCACTAAAAATTGCAATCGATTTTGTCATCTCTTGACCCTTAAACACTTTGAATTTACATACCAAATTTTTAGAGTTTATTTATGACATCATGAGGAGATCTACTTAAATTTTTAGAGGATTTTGTGTGGTGGATATTTAGATACGAATTTTGAAAGAAAACAATGATTGTCGTGGTTAACAAATAACATTAGCAAAACATGTCATTTTCAATAGGTTTTCACCTAGCATACTCTCCAAATTTACAAAAATTATAAGCACAAAAGTTATTCGTTATTCAAATATCTTTCAATCGAAGAAAATATGAGGCAATTTGGCCTACTAAATCAAAAGTTGTGGCCTTTGAAAGTGAACAAATCATTCCTGGTTTGAAAAACAGAATGAATAAGTCCACTCACTTCTCACTGATTTTCCCATAAGGTGATTAAAAGAATAGTTATTGCATTTTGGATCATCTTTCCAGCTAAATAAAAACCAATGTATTTGGATTAAGGATTCAAAAGTTATGGCTTAAAAACTGGGAGTAAGCTTTTTTGAAAATAAAAATATACGCCAGAAAATTGCTTCACTTGCATGTGGATTTAGAAAATCATACTCTCAAGATCTTAAAAAGTGGTACAAATGTAAACTTTTTTATTTTTGAAATATATTTCAAACAAAAAAAGAATTACCTCATTTGGATATACGGTTCAGGAGATATGGCTGAAAGAAGAAGGAGGATTCTTAGGGAAGGTTCTCTTATCAAAAATGACCATGCTCTCCTTACTCTCAAGGATACTTTTGTTTTTTATTCTTGAACACTTGTCTAACTTCTCCCATGCAAGCTTTTGTATGAGGACACGTGCATTTCTTGGTTGTCAAAGATGTTTCTACACATATTAATTTATACTAATACATACTTACACTAGTTAATGCATAGTTATACAAAAGGAGGGTTTATACACTGTATATACGTGCTCATCGCAGTGGCACGCACATGATGTTTTAACGAGTAAAAAGTTATTTGTTGACAAAATGGTTTTCAATCACATTACCGACGTTTCTTCAAACAACTCACAAAATCTCCAGATTCCTTCGATTAAATACTTAAATGATTATTTGAGTTATTCACTTTTGAATTCGAGTTTTTTTCTCCGTCCTTAGATTACAAATCATTTTAAGATCTATTTACCCAGGTATCGCAAAACCCGGGTTGTTATTGTTTGCTTCGCTTCTAATCCAAATACAAGAGGAACGACACAGATATGTCATCACCTTCCTTTCAAAATGTTTTATAATATTTTTGATGATCTGAAGGGGCGACACGCTTGTAACAACCCGAATTTTTACAACGTGTTAAGACAAGAATCAAGGCAGAATTTAATTATAAAACCTGAATCAGGATAAACGGGTTGAGCCATTGCGTTCATCTCGGAAAAATACGTGAAATAGAGTCCGAAATTTTGTAAATCGGAGTTCGTATGACCGAGATATGGCCTCGCAAAGTTTCACAAAAATTCAAATCCGAAAACAGATTTGAAATTCAGCCCAATTAAGACACCACTCCATTTTTAGGCCTGGTTAAGACACCACTCCATTTTTAGGCCTGGTTAAGGCACCACTCCATTTTTTAGACTTGACTTCTTCCCCAAGACATGCTTTGGATGGCTAGGATCTAAACTAGGGTTTATGCTATGGCTAAAACTATCCTAGTCTTCTATAAAAAGACCCCTAACCCTCTCCTAAAACCCTCATAAATTGATCCTACAACTAAACTATGCCAAAATGATTCCTCATCATGGCCTCCACTTCAACCCATGGCCTCCATCTTCTTCTTCATGATAGCTTAAGTGTTCTAAGCTAGTTTAAAAGTAAATGAGCCTCTTTTCTTCATTCATGATAGATTCTTTGATCATTTGAGTGATTTCATGTTTGTATGAGAGTTCATAAGTTGCATTCTAGCCAAAGTTGCAACCTTTCTTCTTCAAAGAAAGGATTTTTATTGATATTTGCTCAAGGGTTTCATTTGGAGTTTGTTCTTTTGGGGTTTTTGGGTGATAGCATGAATGGCTTCGTCTCAATCTTTGTTTTATATGTTGATTTGTGCCTTCATAGCATTGTAAGCCCTCTTCCTACTCTTAGATATTAACTTTAAACTTAATGTGACATGTTGTAAGTTGGGTTTGAACATTAAGTATGTTGCATGCTATCATGTTATGTATCCTATCATGACTAAAAAGTCATTATCTTGATCTTGTGGGCTTAAAGATATAAACTTTATGTTGAATGTTGCATTTTGGCAACATGAGAACTATCATGTCCCTTATGATAGCTTACATGTAATGCCATATGCGAACTTCTAGCCATCTTTCTATGTCATTTATCACCATGATTCACCTATGTGCTAAGTTTGAGGTTGTGCATGTTTTTGAGGCCTAATAATGTAATATGCAAGTTAATGAACACGTTTATACCTCATTTGCCACCATGTTTAACTTGTGGCCTTATACCCTTTTTGTCATGCCTTTGCCAAGTTCCTTCTTTTAATCCATTATGCGTTGTTGCGAATGTATATGCGAGTTTAAAAGCGTTGGGTTACGTTATGGGTAAAACTTTAATGACGTGAAACATGATTTGGGTAAATGGGTATAAACATGACAACATGTAACTTTGGCTATGAGCATGGGACTTGAAAACTTGACACGTATGGGTTGTAAGTGTAATAAGACACTAGACCAAACATGAAAATGGCCAACTCGAGGTTGGGTTGAGTTTGTAGCATAAATCTACCCGGACCCGCCCGGCTTAACTAGTGGCTACAAACAATAGGATCCAATGTGAGAAGTTGGTCATGACGCGCTTAAGACCCGAGGTTAGACTAGGTTGTGGTGTAAATCTACCCGGACCCGCCCGGCTTAACTAGTAACCACAACAAAGTCTAATGTGAAAGGTTGAGAGTGCATTAATTAAATTAATGCCACATGATAAGGTTAAGTAAGTTTGACTAATGACACTTAACCGATATGACACGAATGGGTAGGTTAAGTGGGACCGGGCTTGATTTCTTAATGACACTTAACCATACAAGACAATTAGGGGATGGGGTTAAGTAATTTACGCTTAACTAATCCGACTTGGTAATTAGATGGGGTTAAGTAACCTTCACTTAACTAATCTAAACACGGTAATTAGATGGGGTTAAGTAACCTTCACTTAACTAATCTAAACACGGTAATTTGATGGGGTTAAGTTAAACACTTAACCAATCTAAACGTGGTAATTCAATGAGGTTAAGTAACCAGTACTTAACCAACTTAACACGGTAATTTAATGAGGTTAAGTAACCAGTACTTAACCAACTTAACACGGTAATTTAATGGGGTTAAGTAACTTATACTTGACCAATTATACATGATGATTTGATGAGGTTAAGTAACCTATACTTAACCAATCTAATAGGTGGACCTGATAGGGTTAAGTCACAAGGCTTTTTAAAATTAGGCTTAACCATTGTAATACGATTAGTGGATGGGGTTAAGCTAACCCATACTTAACCAATCCGACTCGATAATATGATGGGATTAAGATAATCTATGCTTAATCAATCTAACATGATAATCTGATAGGGTTAAGACAAATAAATACTTAACCAATTTGACTTGATAGGGTTAAGTCACGAGCTTCTTGGTACACTTAACCAACTTGTAGGGCTAAGCCTTGAACTTGAGTACTTAGCCAATCTTGACATGATTCGTAGGCGGGTTAAGTCATGAACTTGGATAACAACACTTAACCCATTTGACAAAACCCTAGCTCAGGGGACTAGGTTGGAAATGGTAGTTAACAAGGATAGCGGAAAGAGGGGCTAAGTGGTAAACCTTAGTTAAGGGTAACTAAGTAATAATTCTTAGCTAAGGACATGGGACTAGTTCATAAAGAGATGAGTAACCTGGTACGGTAGGTCATCGCTTAGTATACGAGGAGGAGCAAGTTATCTGACTTGGATAAAAGCTCCAGCGAACTGGGTGACGAAGCGGAAGCTTCGGGGAACGTGAGGGTACTCTTGGTATCCCTCTGTGAGGTGGCGTGTGGTCCATGAAACCCGGCCTCACAGGGGTTAAGGTCTGCAGTAGAAGAGCCAAGAGTATGCCTTGGTTGCTATGCGAGCGACCTAAAGACTAGGATGGGTTAGCGTGGAGTCGACGATACTTGATTTTGCCCCGGGATAGCAGGTCGCCGACTACCTACCATCTTTAGTCAATCGTGTACGTACGGAAAGGCAGGGAACTCCCAAAAGACCATATATTAGCTATCAAGTTATGGGTGAGGTTGGCTATCTGGAAGTGGGCATCGATGGGCCTTAGTGTAGTTCTCATACACGATTTTTCTTGGATTGCCTTTCAGTAGTTGAGGGAGGGGTCACGTGGGACCATAGCCACGGGTACAAAAACAGACCTTGATATCTGCATCAGCAGACGACTTAAAGCTCCCGACCGAGTTCCGTATTTCTTGTTTTGCCCTGGCACGGAACTCGGATGGCACATTGAGGAACATGTGCATCTAGACATGGAAAACGATTCACGATACATACGTGGGATAAAGGGCGCGGTTGACGGGTGGCATAATCCCTAGTGTCCCTAGGTGGCTGAACCCAAACCGAGACACGGAAACGTTCATTAGGTAGCATAATCCCTGGTGGCCCTAGGTGGCATAAATCCTAAGTGGACACGCGATAGTTCATGGTAAGAAAACATAACTAGATCAAGGGTAGCAGTCCAAAATAACCTCAAGGATAAAATGTTCACATGGGAAAGCCCGTATGGCCTATGGCAAAGGACTGAACTTATACATGAAAAGAAACATACGAGTTAGGGAAACCTACATATGCTATATATTAGGTTGACATGGACCATTACATGACATTGGGCAAGGGACATTCATAGTTAACACATGACGCGGGTTGGGATATTAGTACGAAAGGTGCAGAGCAAATATACATGTTAGAACTAGGGGAAATATACATGATAGATACCGTGGGATGTTATACAGGATAGATACCTTGGGATAGTATACTTGATAGAAACCTGACAATGTGATACCTTGATTTATCTTGACACCGTAGTTTATCATGACACATTCGTGTATCTTGGTACAGTAGTGCATCCTGTTATTTTAGTTTAGCTTATCTATCTTGTCATCATACTTATGTTCATCTCAGTTCCTCATGCCAGTTAACTTTACTAGTTTATATACTGATAGTAGATAGGGCTTACCAGTCTTTATGACTGACCCCGTTTTGTTTTGCCTCTTGTCTTCCGTTCCCCCCCCCCCCCCCCCAAGGTTACAGGGAGGAAATGCTATTGTTAGTTTGGACTTCTTCTGTTTGAAGGTCATTACGCATGGCTTGGACTTTTCTTGGCTATGGCTACTTTACTGGTTTACTTGGGGAATAATTTATGAAATGGTTTTATGCTTCTTTATTATTGCAAGACAGGTTTTGATGTATTCTGATGTACAAGGCTTTAGACCTTATTTTATAAGGTAATAAAATTTGTTTTACTTCCGCTGTTATATATATATATATATATATATATATATATATATATATATGTTCTGTCTTGTAATATTTTTGTGCATGTTTACCTCGATAATGCTTCACCAAACCTAGTGCATTCCCTTTGTGAGTGACCCTAGCGGAGGTGGGGTGTTACATTTGGTATCAGAGCAGAAGGTTACCTGACTGGGCAAAAGTTTTTAAAACCTTCTGAAAACTATTTGAAAAACCATTTACAAAGAAGCATTTTTCAAGAAAAGTTTGTTTTAAAAGGCTATTCCCCAAAGGCCATTAGCATTATCCTTTGATTCCTTGATTGAATCTCTTTTCCTTTCTTTCCTCCATCTGTAGTCACAGTAGTCCTAACTGTGACTAATCTTTGTCTAGCCACGTGGGTGTTTTCCGTAGGATGGAGGTGGTTCTCAAGAGACCTGTTGTCGTGGTACAAGGAAGGATAATAAGAGTAAGGATAAAGGACGCGAGCTTAAGGATAAGCAACTTGTTGGTATGGTTTAGTCCATCAAGGAGGACAAGGACAAGATCAGCGGAGAGGGCAATTGGGCGCTCCCATTTCTAGGGTGCCTAAAAGAGATGGTACCGTTTCTAGTAAAGGTTTAGTCGTTCTTTTCTATCATCCCGTCCAGACTTTGTCTTGATCATCATATCATTTAAGTCTGCTTAGATAGTTGAGTCTCTGCACCTTAGTACTAGCATGGTAAAGGATCCCAGTTTTGTACCAAAATCTGGTTGGAGAGTCGGTCCATTTATTCATGACTTGTTGGATTTGAGAACGTCTATGCCAAGTGTTGAGATTAGAAGCAGTACTTCTAATTGTTGAGCCATGGATGGATTCTAGGGGTAAAGTGGTTATCCAGTAAAGGATACCATTCTCGGTTTTGAAAAGAGGGTAGTCAGACTCTTGGCTTGCTTTGGTAATACCCTCGAAGTTCTGTGTAACCTTTTGGGTTCTGTCATGGTTAGTTACCTAGAATCTCATGATGCATTCGTTGGTAATCTTCTCGAGTAGAGTTCGCCACTAAGGTGAATGGTTCATTTCGCTAGTGCATGAGTTGTCGAGATCACCCTAGTAGGTACACTTGGCAACAGGGATTGGCATCGGTAAACGAGATCCAAAATTCACTAGTGAATTTTGGAGAGCTTGCATGAGTACGCGGATATATTTGAACCAAGCATACTAGGGAAAGAATAAGTGAAAGTGAAACGAGAAGCGACACTGAAAAGAGTTCCGACTCATACCTTGGAAATAGGAATCAAGGAACTACGAAATCATGAAGTCAAAGGCAGTCAAGACACACTGGAATTAAGCTCAAGGAAATGCGGCTTAGACGCGCGCATTGTGTCTCTTTGTAAGAGCATATCGTCGATCCCCGGTTCTCCTGTAGAGCTTACTTACATGCTATCGCTTGGGGGATATCCTCTCGGTCCTGTTTCTGTTACAAACCCCGTAAGGAGTTTGTCTTGTTAATCTCCTCGATCTTATCTTGGGAACCTTAGATAGAACTCTATGGATGTAAACATGTATTTGAAACATGTTATGATTGATATGGTTGCAAATGGTTGCAAGTGGTTGCTCGTGGATGCGCGAATACACATTAGATACTAGATTGACGCGGTCACGTTTCATGTTGCATATGCACGAGTATTTATACTTGTTTATGGATGAAATTGAATGTGTTATCATGTGGATGTTGCATATGAATGAATGTTTGTGCACGCATATAGTACTTATATGACTAGGACTATTCGCATACATGTTGGACTCATGGCACTAAACATATTTTGCATTAGAAAGATCATTCAGGCCTGATCATTAGCATTAGCTAAGGAGCATATACACACACGTTCTGCATATGTTCATATGGCATTAGAAATCGTCTAAGGACAATGGTTGCCTGTGGATGATGTTTTGAGTAGATGGATGATGGATGGTAGGATACGTTCTTCCTAACTTGGAGATTTCGGGGACGAAATCCTTAAAGGAGGGGAGAATGTAACAACCCGAATTTTTTCAACGTGTTAAGACAAGAATCAAGGCAGAATTTAATTATAAAACCTGAATCAGGATAAACGGGTTGCGCCATTACGTTCATCTCGGAAAAATACGCGAAATAGAGTCCGAAATTTCGTAAATCGGAGTTCGTATGACCGAGATATGGCCTCGCAAAGTTTCACGAAAATTCAAATCCGAAAACAGATTTGAAATTCAGCCCAATTAAGACACCACTCCATTTTTAGGCCTGGTTAAGACACCACCCCATTTTTTAGACTTGACTTCTTCCCCAAGACATGCTTTGGATGGCTAGGATCTAAACTAGGGTTTATCCTATGGCTAAAACTATCCTAATCTTCTATAAAAAGACCCCTAACCCTCTCCTAAAACCCTCATAAATTGATCCTACAACTAAACTATGCCAAAATGATTCCTCATCATGGCCTCCACTTCAACCCATGGCCTCCATCTTCTTCTTCATGATAGCTTAAGTGTTCTAAGCTAGTTTCAAAGTAAAGGAGCCTCTTTTCTTCATTTATGATAGATTCTATGATCATTTGAGTGATTTCATGTTTTTATGAGGGTTCATAAGTTGCATTCTAGCCAAAGTTGCAACCTTTCTTCTTCAAAGCAAGGATTTTTATTGATATTTGCTCAAGGGTTTCATTTGGAGCTTGTTCTTTTGGGGTTTTTGGGTGATAGCATGAATGGTTTCGTCTCAATCTTTGTTTTATATGTTGATTTGTGCCTTCATAGCATTGTAAGCCCTCTTCCTACTCTTAGATATTAACTTTAAACTTAATGTAACATGTTGTAAGTTGGGTTTGAACATTAAGTATGTTGCATGCTATCATGTTATGTATCCTATCATGACTAAAAAGTCATTATCTTGATCTTGTGGGCTTAAAGATATAAACTTTATGTTGAATGTTGCATTTTGGCAACATGAGAACTATCATGTCCCTTATGATAGCTTACATGTAATGCCATATGCGAACTTCTAGCCATCTTTCTATGTCATTTATCACCATGATTCACCTATGTGCTAAGTTTGAGGTTGTGCATGTTTTTGAGGCCTAATAATGTAATATGCAAGTTAATGAACACGTTTATACCTCATTTGCCACCATGTTTAACTTGTGGCCTTATACCCTTTTTGTCGTGCCTTTGCCAAGTTCCTTCTTTTAATCCATTATGCGTTGTTGCGAATGTATATGCGAGTTTAAAAGCGTTGGGTTACGTTATGGGTAAAACTTTAATGACGTGAAACATGATTTGGGTAAATGGGTATAAACATGACAACATGTAACTTTGGCTATGAGCATGGGACTTGAAAACTTGACACGTATGGGTTGTAAGTGTAATAAGACACTAGACCAAACATGAAAATGGCCAACTCGAGGTTGGGTTGAGTTTGTAGCATAAATCTACCCGGACCCGCCCGGCTTAACTAGTGGCTACAAACAATAGGATCCAATGTGAGAAGTTGGTCATGACGCGCTTAAGACCCGAGGTTAGACTAGGTTGTGGTGTAAATCTACCCGGACCCGCCCGGCTTAACTAGTAACCACAACAAAGTCTAATGTGAGAGGTTGAGAGTGCATTAATTAAATTAATGCCACATGATAAGGTTAAGTAAGTTTGACAAATGACACTTAACCGATATGACACGAATGGGTAGGTTAAGTGGGACCGGGCTTGATTTCTTAATGACACTTAACCATACAAGACAATTAGGGGATGGGGTTAAGTAATTTACGCTTAACTAATCCGACTTGGTAATTAGATGGGGTTAAGTAACCTTCACTTAACTAATCTAAACACGGTAATTAGATGGGGTTAAGTAACCTTCACTTAACTAATCTAAACACGGTAATTTGATGGGGTTAAGTTAAACACTTAACCAATCTAAACGTGGTAATTCAATGAGGTTAAGTAACCGGTACTTAACCAACTTAACACGGTAATTTAATGAGGTTAAGTAACCAGTACTTAACCAACTTAACACGGTAATTTAATGGGGTTAAGTAACTTATACTTGACCAATTATACATGATGATTTGATGAGGTTAAGTAACCTATACTTAACCAATCTAATAGGTGGACCTGATAGGGTTAAGTCACAAGGCTTTTTAAAATTAGGCTTAACCATTGTAATACGATTAGTGGATGGGGTTAAGCTAACCCATACTTAACCAATCCGACTCGATAATATGATGGGATTAAGATAATCTATGCTTAATCAATCTAACATGATAATCTGATAGGGTTAAGACAAATAAATACTTAACCAATTTGACTTGATAGGGTTAAGTCACGAGCTTCTTGGTACACTTAACCAACTTGTAGGGCTAAGCCTTGAACTTGAGTACTTAGCCAATCTTGACATGATTCGTAGGCGGGTTAAGTCATGAACTTGGATAACAACACTTAACCCATTTGACAAAACCCTAGCTCAGGGGACTAGGTTGGAAATCGTAGTTAACAAGGATAGCGGAAAGAGGGGCTAAGTGGTAAACCTTAGTTAAGGGTAACTAAGTAATAATTCTTAGCTAAGGACATGGGACTAGTTCATAAAGAGATGAGTAACCTGGTACGGTAGGTCATCGCTTAGTATACGAGGAGGAGCAAGTTATCTGACTTGGATAAAAGCTCCAGCGAACTGGGTGACGAAGCGGAAGCTTTGGGGAACGTGAGGGTACTCTTGGTATCCCTCTGTGAGGTGGCGTGTGGTCCATGAAACCCGGCCTCACAGGGGTTAAGGTCTGCGGTAGAAGAGCCAAGAGTATGCCTTGGTTGCTATGCGAGCGACCTAAAGACTAGGATGGGTTAGCGTGGAGTCGACGATACTTGATTTTGCCCCGGGATAGCAGGTCGCCGACTACCTACCATCTTTAGTCAATCGTGTACGTACGGAAAGGCAGGGAACTCCCAAAATACCATATACTAGCTATCAAGTTATGGGTGAGGTTGGCTATCTGGAAGTGGGCATCGATGGGCCTTAGTGTAGTTCTCATACATGATTTTTCTTGGATTGCCTTTCAGTAGTTGAGGGAGGGGTCACGTGGGACCATAGCCACGGGTACAAAAACAGACCTTGATATCTGCATCAGCAGACGACTTAAAGCTCCCGACCGAGTTCCGTATTTCTTGTTTTGCCCTGGCACGGAACTCGGATGGCACATTGAGGAACATGTGCATCTAGACATGGAAAACGATTCACGATACATATGTGGGATAAAGGGCGCGGTTGACGGGTGGCATAATCCCTAGTGTCCCTAGGTGGCTGAACCCAAACCGAGACACGGAAACGTTCATTAGGTAGCATAATCCCTAGTGGCCCTAGGTGGCATAAATCCTAAGTGGACACGCGATAGTTCATGGTAAGAAAACATAACTAGATCAAGGGTAGCAGTCCAAAATAACCTCAAGGATAAAATGTTCACATGGGAAAGCCCGTATGGCCTATGGCAAAGGACTGAACTTATACATGAAAAGAAACATACGAGTTAGGGAAACCTACATATGCTATATATTAGGTTGACATGGACCATTACATGACATTGGGCAAGGGACATTCATAGTTAACACATGACGCGGGTTGGGATATTAGTACGAAAGGTGCAGAGCAAATATACATGTTAGAACTAGGGGAAATATACACGATAGATACCGTGGGATGTTATACAGGATAGATACCTTGGGATAGTATACTTGATAGAAACCTGACAATGTGATACCTTTATTTATCTTGACACCGTAGTTTATCATGACACACTCGTGTATCTTGGTACAGTAGCGCATCCTGTTATTTTAGTTTAGCTTATCTATCTTGTCATCATACTTATGTTCATCTCAGTTCCTCATGCCAGTTAACTTTACTAGTTTATATACTGATAGTAGATAGGGCTTACCAGTCTTTATGACTGACCCCGTTTTGTTTCGCCTCTTGTCTTCCGTTCCCCCCCCCCCCCCCCCAGGTTACAGGGAGGAAATGCTATTGTTAGTTTGGACTTCTTCTGTTTGAAGGTCATCACGCATGGCTTGGACTTTTCTTGGCTATGGCTACTTTACTGGTTTACTTGGGGAATAATTTATGAAATGGTTTTATGCTTCTTTATTATTGCAAGACAGGTTTTGATGTATTCTGATGTAAAAGGCTTTAGACCTTATTTTATAAGGTAATAAAATTTGTTTTACTTCCGCTGTTATATATATATATATATATATATATATATATATATATATATATATATATATATATATATATATGTTCTGTCTTGTAATATTTTTGTGCATGTTTACCTCGATAATGCTTCACCAAACCTAGTGCATTCCCTTTGTGAGTGACCCTAGCGGAGGTGGGGTGTTACATTTGGTATCAGAGCAGAAGGTTACCTGACTGGGCAAAAGTTTTTAAAACCTTCTGAAAACTATTTGAAAAACCATTTACAAAGAAGCATTTTTCAAGAAAAGTTTGTTTTAAAAGGCTATTCCCCAAAGGCCATTAGCATTATCCTTTGATTCCTTGATTGAATCTCTTTTCCTTTCTTTCCTCCATCTGTAGTCACAGTAGTCCTAACTGTGACTAATCTTTGTCTAGCCACGTGGGTGTTTTCCGTAGGATGGAGGTGGTTCTCAAGAGACCTGTTGTCGTGGTACAAGGAAGGATAATAAGAGTAAGGATAAAGGACGCGAGCTTAAGGATAAGCAACTTGTTGGTATGGTTTAGTCCATCAAGGAGGACAAGGAGAAGATCATCGGTGAGGGCAATTGGGCGCTCCCATTTCTAGGGTGCCTAAAAGAGATGGTACCGTTTCTGGTAAAGGTTCAGTCGTTCTTTTCTATCATCCCGTCCAGACTTTGTCTTGATCATCATATCATTTAAGTCTGCTTAGATAGTTGAGTCTCTGCACCTTAGTACTAGCATGGTAAAGGATCCCAGTTTTGTACCAAAATCTGGTTGGAGAGTCGGTCCATTTATTCATGACTTGTTGGATTTGAGAACGTCTATGCCAAGTGTTGAGATTAGAAGCAGTACTTCTAATTGTTGAGCCATGGATGGATTCTAGGGGTAAACTGGTTATCCAGTAAGGGATACCATTCTCGGTTTTGAAAAGAGGGTAGTCAGACTCTTGGCTTGCTTTGGTAATACCCTCGAAGTTCTGTGTAACCTTTTGGGTTCTGTCATGGTTAGTTACCTAGAATCTCATGATGCATTCGTTGGTAATCTGCTCGAGTAGAGTTCGCCACTAAGGTGAATGGTTCATTTCGCTAGTGCATGAGTTGTCGAGATCACCCTAGTAGGTACACTTGGCAACAGGGATTGGCATCGGTAAACGAGATCCAAAATTCACTAGTGAATTTTGGAGAGCTTGCATGAGTACGCGGATATATTTGAACCAAGCATACTAGGGAAAGAATAAGTGAAAGTGAAACGAGAAGCGACAGTGAAAAGAGTTCCGACTCATACCTTGGAAATAGGAATCAAGGAACTACAAAATCATGAAGTCAAAGGCAGTCAAGACACACTGGAATTAAGCTCAAGGAAATGCGGCTTAGACGCGCGCATTGTGTCTCTTTGTAAGAGCATATCGTCGATCCCCGGTTCTCCTGTAGAGCTTACTTACATGCTATCGCTTGGGGATATCCTCTCGGTCCTGTTTCTGTTACAAACCCCGTAAGGAGTTTGTCTTGTTGATCTCCTCGATCTTATCTTGGGAACCTTAGATAGAACTCTATGGATGTAAACATGTATTTGAAACATGTTATGATTGATATGGTTGCAAATGGTTGCAAGTGGTTGCTCGTGGATGCGCGAATACACATTAGATACTAGATTGACGCGGTCACGTTTCATGTTGCATATGCACGAGTATTTATACTTGTTTATGGATGAAATTGAATGTGTTATCATGTGAATGTTGCATATGAATGAATGTTTGTGCACGCATATAGTACTTATATGACTAGGACTATTCGCATACATGTTGGACTCATGGCACTAAACATATTTTGCATTAGAAAGATCATTCAGGCCTGATCATTGGCATTAGCTAAGGAGCATATACACACACGTTCTGCATATGTTCATATGGCATTAGAAATCGTCTAAGGACAATGGTTGCCTGTGGATGATGTTTTGAGTAGATGGATGATGGATGGTAGGATACGTTCTTCCTAACTTGGAGATTTCGGGGACGAAATCCTTAAAGGAGGGGAGAATGTAACAACCCGAATTTTTACAACGTGTTAAGACAAGAATCAAGGCAGAATTTAATTATAAAACCTGAATCAGGATAAACGGGTTACGCCATTGCGTTCATCTCGGAAAAATACGCGAAATAGAGTCCGAAATTTCGTAAATCGGAGTTCGTATGACCGAGATATGGCCTCGCAAAGTTTCACGAAAATTCAAATACGAAAACAGATTTGAAATTCAGCCCAATTAAGACACCACTCCATTTTTAGGCCTGGTTAAGACACCACTCCATTTTTAGGCCTGGTTAAGACACCACTCCATTTTTTAGACTTGACTTCTTCCCCAAGACATGCTTTGGATGGCTAGGATCTAAACTAGGGTTTATCCTATGGCTAAAACTATCCTAATCTTCTATAAAAAGACCCCTAACCCTCTCCAAAAACCCTCATAAATTGATCCTACAACTAAACTATGCCAAAATGATTCCTCATCATGGCCTCCACTTCAACCCATGGCCTCCATCTTCTTCTTCATGATAGCTTAAGTGTTCTAAGCTAGTTTCAAAGTAAAGGAGCCTCTTTTCTTCATTCATGATAGATTCTATGATCATTTGAGTGATTTCATGTTTTTATGAGAGTTCATAAGTTGCATTCTAGCCAAAGTTGCAACCTTTCTTCTTCAAAGCAAGGATTTTTATTGATATTTGCTCAAGGGTTTCATTTGGAGCTTGTTCTTTTGGGGTTTTTGGGTGATAGCATGAATGGTTTCGTCTCAATCTTTGTTTTATATGTTGATTTGTGCCTTCATAGCATTGTAAGCCCTCTTCCTACTCTTAGATATTAACTTTAAACTTAATGTAACATGTTGTAAGTTGGGTTTGAACATTAAGTATGTTGCATGCTATCATGTTATGTATCCTATCATGACTAAAAAGTCATTATCTTGATCTTGTGGGCTTAAAGATATAAACTTTATGTTGAATGTTGCATTTTGGCAACATGAGAACTATCATGTCCCTTATGATAGCTTACATGTAATTCCATATGCGAACTTCTAGCCATCTTTCTATGTCATTTATCACCATGATTCACCTATGTGCTAAGTTTGAGGTTGTGCATGTTTTTGAGGCCTAATAATGTAATATGCAAGTTAATGAACACGTTTATACCTCATTTGCCACCATGTTTAACGTGTGGCCTTATACCCTTTTTGTCATGCCTTTGCCAAGTTCCTTCTTTTAATCCATTATGCGTTGTTGCGAATGTATATGCGAGTTTAAAAGCGTTGGGTTACGTTATGGGTAAAACTTTAATGACGTGAAACATGATTTGGGTAAATGGGTATAAACATGACAACATGTAACTTTGGCTATGAGCATGGGACTTGAAAACTTGACATGTATGGGTTGTAAGTGTAATAAGACACTAGACCAAACATGAAAATGGCCAACTCGAGGTTGGGTTGAGTTTGTAGCATAAATCTACCCGGACCCGCCCAGCTTAACTAGTGGCTACAAACAATAGGATCCAATGTGAGAAGTTGGTCATGACGCGCTTAAGACCCGAGGTTAGACTAGGTTGTGGTGTAAATCTACCCGGACCCGCCCGGCTTAACTAGTAACCACAACAAAGTCTAATGTGAGAGGTTGAGAGTGCATTAATTAAATTAATGCCACATGATAAGGTTAAGTAAGTTTGACTAATGACACTTAACCGATATGACACGAATGGGTAGGTTAAGTGGGACCAGGCTTGATTTCTTAATGACACTTAACCATATAAGACAATTAGGGGATGGGGTTAAGTAATTTACGCTTAACTAATTCGACTTGGTAATTAGATGGGGTTAACTAACCTTCACTTAACTAATCTAAACACGGTAATTAGATGGGGTTAAGTAACCTTCACTTAACTAATCTAAACACGGTAATTCGATGGGGATAAGTTAAACACTTAACCAATCTAAACGTGGTAATTCAATGAGGTTAAGTAACCAGTACTTAACCAACTTAACACGGTAATTTAATGAGGTTAAGTAACCAGTACTTAACCAACTTAACACGGTAATTTAATGGGGTTAAGTAACTTATACTTGACCAATTATACATGATGATTTGATGAGGTTAAGTAACCTATACTTAACCAATCTAATAGGTGGACCTGATAGGGTTAAGTCACAAGGCCTTTTAAAATTAGGCTTAACCATTGTAATACGATTAGTGGATGGGGTTAAGCTAACCCATACTTAACCAGTCCGACTCGATAATCTGATGGGATTAAGATAATCTATGCTTAATCAATCTAACATGATAATCTGATAGGGTTAAGACAAATAAATACTTAACCAATTTGACTTGATAGGGTTAAGTCACGAGCTTCTTGGTACACTTAACCAACTTGTAGGGCTAAGCCTTGAACTTGAGTACTTAGCAAATCTTGACATGATTCGTAGGCGGGTTAAGTCATGAACTTGGATAACAACACTTAACCCATTTGACAAAACCCTAGCTCAGGGGACTAGGTTGGAAATCGTAGTTAACAAGGATAGCGGAAAGAGGGGCTAAGTGGTAAACCTTAGTTAAGGGTAACTAAGTAATAATTCTTAGCTAAGGACATGGGACTAGTTCATAAAGAGATGAGTAACCTGGTACGGTAGGTCATCGCTTAGTATACGAGGAGGGGCAAGTTATCTGACTTGGATAAAAGCTCCAGCGAACTGGGTGACGAAGCGGAAGCTTCGGGGAACGTGAGGGTACTCTTGGTATCCCTCTGTGAGGTGGCGTGTGGTCCATGAAACCCGGCCTCACAGGGGTTAAGGTCTGCGGTAGAAGAGCCAAGAGTATGCCTTGGTTGCTATGCGAGCGACCTAAAGACTATGATGGGTTAGCGTGGAGTCGACGATACTTGATTTTGCCCCGGGATAGCAGGTCGCCGACTACCTACCATCTTTAGTCAATCGCGTACGTAAGGAAAGGCAGGGAACTCCCAAAAGACCATATACTAGCTATCAAGTTATGGGCAAGGTTGGATATCTGGAAGTGGGCATCGATGAGCCTTAGTGTAGTTCTCATAAATGATTTTTCTTGGATTGCCTTTCAGTAGTTGAGGGAGGGGTCACGTGGGACCATAGCCACGAGTACAAAAACAGACCTTGATATCTGCATCAGCAGACGACTTAAAGCTCCCGACCGAGTTCCGTATTTCTTGTTTTGCCCTGGCATGGAACTCGGATGGCACAATGAGGAACATGTGCATCTAGACATGGAAAACGATTCACGATACATGCGTGGGATAAAGGGCGCGGTTGACGGGTGGCATAATCCCTAGTGGCCCTAGGTGGCTGAACCCAAACCGAGACCCGGAAACGTTCATTAGGTAGCATAATCCCTAGTGGCCCTAGGTGGCATAAATCCTAAGTGGACACGCGATAGTTCATGGTAAGAAAACATAACTAGATCAAGGGTAGCAGTCCAAAATAACCTCAAGGATAAAATGTTCACATGGGAAAGCCCGTATGGCCTACGGCAAATGACTGAACTTATACATGGAAAGAAACATACGAGTTAGGAAAACCTACATATGCTATATATTAGGTTGACATAGACCATTACATGACATTGGGCAAGGGACATTCATAGTTAACACATGACGCGGGTTGGGATATTAGTACGAAAGGTGCAGAGCAAATATACATGTTAGAACTAGGGGAAATATACATGATAGATACCGTGGGATGTTATACAGGATAGATACCTTGGGATAGTATACTTGATAGAAACCTGACAATGTGATACCTTGATTTATCTTGACACCGTAGTTTATCATGACACACTCGTGTATCTTGGTACAGTAGTGCATCCTGTTATTTTGGTTTAGCTTATCTATCTTGTCATCATACTTATGTTCATCTCAGTTCCTCATGCCAGTTAACTTTACTAGTTTATATACTGATAGTAGATAGGGCTTACCAGTCTTTATGACTGACCCCTTTTTGTTTCGCCTCTTGTCTTCCGTTCCCCCCCCCCCCCCAGGTTACAGGGAGGAAATGCTATTGTTAGTTTGGACTTCTTCTGTTTGAAGGTCATCACGCATGGCTTGGACTTTTCTTGGCTATGGCTACTTTACTGGTTTACTTGGGGAATAATTTATGAAATGGTTTTATGCTTCTTTATTATTGCAAGACAGGTTTTGATGTATTCTGATGTAAAAGGCTTTAGACCTTATTTTATAAGGTAATAAAATTTGTTTTACTTCCGCTGTTTTATATATATATATGTTCTGTCTTGTAATATTTCTGTGCATGTTTACCTCGATAACGCTTCACCAAACCTAGTGCATTCCCTTTGTGAGTGACCCTAGCGGAGGTGGGGTGTTACAACGCTCTTTTATTCCGTCATCAGACGAAACAGCTTACGTTCGCTTTGCATTAAACCAGATAAATGGGAATGAAGCACTGTTTTGCTTCACATTAAGCTAGATAAGCCAGAGGGATCATCATTTATTGCTTCGATTCACACTAAAGCTGGATATGTGGATGTGAATCATGGTTTCGTTTAGGCTATGCGTTTCAAAGCATGTTTGCTTGGAAGCTGATGGCTTTGCTTCGCACAAAGCAATGCCTTTTGTTTTGCTTTGGGTAAAGGGATCGATAAGGGTTACGATGAGATGGGATTCGTGTGGACCCAATGTTGTTTAATAGACGTGGGTAGCCAAAATCTTTTATTTTGAATCAATGTTATAAAAATTTATGGTGGATAATAATACATTTTGATTTGATTCAAAGTGATTGCTTAACCAGTGAATAACCATATTATCTTGTTTCGCTTCAAATGTAAGAAGCCACTACACATAGATTATATGTTGTTGTTTCGACTCGATGAGAATACCATTATTTTAGCACATGTTAGACAATTATTGCTATAAATACATGTTAATTAGAGACGTCGGAAGGAGATAAATTATTAGTTATGGAACTGAAAATACCAATTGATATAAATTGAATTTTTGGGATACAAGATTAAAATATAAAATTTATATGTTTATAGCCAACCTAGTAAAACTATAAATTGTGAGACGGACGGTCCATACGATGTCGAGAATGGGTAGTCTCCAGAATTTAGCAAGTTATGAGTTTATAATCATCCTAAAATAACTATGGGAGGTGTGATGGGAAGTCCACATTTATTTAAATTGAGAAATGCAATGGATATATAGTCTATAAACATATTGAAAAACTAACAGGAAGGGCAATCTAAATGGTTGGAGGTGGGTAGTTTCCACAATTTTATGATAGATAATCAATTTGAATATGATGGTAGTCATATGGTTTTAAGACAGATAGTTAGTTGAATGTGATGGGTAATCACAAAAGAAATAAAACGAATAGTCAAAGGTCCAGTGAAGATGGAGTGATCCACTAGATGTTGCACACATACACATAATTTATTGTTGTTTTAACCATTATAAGTGCAGAAACACGAAAGATGGTCAATATTTAATTGAAGATGGGGTGATCCACTATATGTTGCACACATACACATATTTTTATTGTTGTTTTAACCATTATAAGTAGCGGAACACAAAAGATGGTTAATATCTAATTAAAATATTAGTGAGGGAAAAACTTGTTCCATTAGATATAGTCTCGTTAGATATCTGTTTTGGTTTGACATAGTAGGTTATTACTAACACCAAGCTATTGTCTCATTCAAAGTTTTTGTTTTTCCTTTTAAAAATATTTAGTTAAACAAATAAGTGTTTGAAGACGTGCAGGAGGCATTTTTAGCTAAATAGAAGTTCTTTTTTTTTTTTTTTTTTTTTTTTTTTTTTTTTTTTTTTGCGCTTTTGTTTGTTAGTGTAAAAGCAAAGTTGTATTATTGTCTAAAATTTATACTTTGATCAACTAACTAAGAGAACATCTTTATATGTTTCTCTTAGGGTAATTTACAACAATCATATGTTCCTTCGAACGTGGGTTTCCACATGAGATTATGTAACGAAAGATATTAATTAATAAAATGGGTTAAAAGATTTTTCAAATTTCTGTATCTTTAGTATTTTGAACCAACAACGGATTTCGTTCTTTTATCGAGATGTAATAATATTGATAGCTGCAACATTAATAACATTTATTTTCATATTTCAGAATGGAAGATGTTACAATGGAGATAGTACTAGGAAATAGATTAAGGTTATTAAGCAATGCACTTGTCATGAATCAATCAATCAAGAGGTATAATCATATTCATTAAATTCTTACTATTCCTAGCTATAATTATAGTACAAATGCAAGCACTGGTTGTGCATCCAATAAATACAAATATTTAATGAAAAATGATTTTATTAAATAATAATATTTTTGTGAAAATAATAATATTATTTTCACTTTTTGTTTTAAGCGCAAAAGCTTTTATAACTATCATCATTTTTATTTCAAGCGATCCTGTTGGGTTGGAAATTTCAAATTGATAGTGAAATGCCGTTAATGGGTAATTTGGAAGAAGGTGGTGATACATGTTACAAATCCATGCTGATATTTTATTGATAAATGGTTGAAAACGAGATCTTATGTAGGATATTTTCGATTTTTCCAAATAAATAAAAAATCATAACTCTGTTGGCTGAACTTCCATTGATAATATTAGATAGAGATAGAGATGACATGCTGACTTAAGTAAAAAGGCATGAAAGTTGATGCTTCGTAGTGAGAATTTAAGTACGCAAGGTGACAGGCACAATGACATATCCAGATTACATGAACTTCTACTGGTATCATATACAGTATCATACACAAAATGTAAAAATATAACAGAATATGCAGACTTATATGCCAAAATACATGACACAGTAACAATAACTCAATTGAATTAATCATTTCTAGGATGAAACTTGATAATGTGTTGACAAAGAACGCCCTCCTAAAGATTCAGAAAGTTCAAAAGAACTTAGAAGCACAATTCACAAGCAGTACGATCAGCAAAAAGGCAGAACTTTCATAGAATTATTTTGCAAAATTCTCAAACAAAAATAAGTCAAAAGAATAGATAATCTCATATATTCTCGAGGGTATTTAGGTCCATATCATACCCTATGATATAGCAATAAAAAACTCTCCTCTATTCTCAATAAAAATTGCTCAATTGAACAAGTAATGATACCTGCTAATCTCGGCAAATCACTTTCGATATCTGAAGTGATAGATGTTAACCGCCATAAAAAAACGAGGCAGCAATAGACAAATTCATAGTTTCTAAGTTTGCTGGCCTTTAAACAAAATTGAAACATCCTAAATTCTATGATCACCAAGAATAACATCTTTCCATGCTTCATAAAACATCCATGTAATTCCGGAAGATGGCATTACTTTCAAACAACTTGCACCCCATCCTCTGTACAAACCAATTACCCCTCGTTCTCTAATAACTTCTGAAAGCGCAGCAATCATGTTAGGTGGGCATTTTCCATTAAGTGCTCCAACCATTAATCGCTTTCTAGCTACTTCTAGTGGAAAGCTTATGGTGCTTGCTGTGAAACCTATAAAAAAGATCACAAGGGTCAATGCCACATCTTCATTTTGGAGGGACGGTTTCCACAGAAAGCATTAGTGTGTACGCGCTAATGCGCATGTATCTATGACTCTACATGCATACATAAATGTTATATGGTATGAAACAAGTTAGGAGGTTTTGTTCTGTTCAAACATATTAAATAATATTCAAATTTGTTTATAAACATATCAAACTCATTGCTACTTAAAGTTTGATGCTGTTTCCACTCAATATTAGTATAGTACACGAACAGACAGGAGCATGAAGCAATCCGGTATAGGAAAAGGTTTATTTGCTAGGTTTTATGTACTTGTTTGTTTACAACTGGGGCAACAAAAAAAGAAGCAGCTTGAATCACCTGAGAGAGCCCCAATAATTAATAATTCAGGACGAGTAAGAGACTTCTTATTATTCGCTCGACAGTACATAGTCTTCAACGTATCGTACATAAAATAGTAACAGGTACTATAAGGAAGCATTCCCACGAGCGTAGGTGAAAGGCCAGCATATAGGCCACGTATTCCATCATTTTTATATATTCTTGCAAAAGCAATGCTGATGCTTGGATAAGCCACTCTGTCAACGGTCAGACGATCCTGCACCATTATTAAAGTTAGATGCTTCACTTTGTAAACCAAATAATGAGATGAAAGTACTGCATGCAAAAAAAAAAAAAGGGGGGGGGGGGGGGGGGGTTTACTGGCTGGAGGAAGAAAAAAAAGTAATGGTTATAGTGTTACAGTAGTTAAAGTACACTGATGCCATCGCCATAATGAATTATCAACAAGGACAATATAGGCCCTATTTGCTCTTTCAACCCCCCTACTATAATACAGATACATTAGGGAAGGCATTTCGGCAAGTCCGGCAACATCCATGCTCATGCATAGTATATTGATTTACTATTGTAAGGGACATATTTTTAACTTATCAAACCAACAATCGTACACACCATATGACTGCCCACAGCAATTATACAACACATCCTTTTATTTCACTGCTAATTGGTTACCGGGGAAACAAAATTGCTCACTTTTTTTGTTAATGAAATCAACTTTTTTTTACTACTAATTAACTCTCATATCAAATCATATTTTATCCTTCTTACTAGAGTATTTTATTCACATTATTTGTTGAATGATAATGCAGTGTTTGCTGAAACGAGATGCATTTGTGCAAAATGTTGTTTTATGACTTCCACTTAACTGAGTTATCCAGTCACTACCTGGATGATAGTCTGTTGACGGTAATATCTTCAAGAAAAACTTACCAAATATGCTTCAGTATTAAGTTTTTATTTATTTAAGTGTTGGTCAGTAATGTATACAAAATTATAAATAATTACCGTCAACTAAACTGCATTTGAAAATTGACAATAAATGGTGTTTGTTTTAGCGAAATATACAGCCATCACCTTATGCAAAAGTGGTGCACAAAAATGTAAACTAATGCAAGATACTGAAAGAGTGGAGAATTTGAGGACAGTGAAGATGCAGATGAGGAAAATGCATGTATTGACGATATTTTAGCAAAGATTGGAAGTTGATTTCGACTGCGCTCCATTCCAAGTTTATCGCACATGATATCTTGCATTGGATGTAGCTAATTATTTAGCAAAATTCCAAAACAGTGCATTGCATTATCCTGAAGTAAAAAATAGAATTCATTAGATTTTAAATACAATTCATGTTTGACTGATTGTATTCGTTTTAAAATATATTATTATCTAAAACTGAGATTATGCTGAGAAAATAACTAAAATCTTTCTTACAAATAATTAGTAGTTACACGAAGGGCAAGTTGTATAATAGTGGTAAGTAGTGACGTGCTACAGTAAATATTTCTGATTTTTGTGAAAGATCTGCCACACTGGAAAGATAAGATTCTTTGGAAACCGACAACTTCCTAAATTTAGTGGCTAAAGATTTCATCTCACCTGGACATTGAAAAGAAACAAAAAAAATTGCTCAACAAAAAAATATTTTGTTTGATATCACCACCAAAAACACGATGGCGGCAGCGGCAGAGGCAGCAGAAGCAACAATAATAACAGTAATAAAATGCTGGCAAGAAGCCACCTAACTAATTTTAGAGCGAAGCCACTTACCAAACAAATATGTGACTTCTCATTAGACATCATGGGCCGACTACTAATCAACCTTTTCTTATAATAATGATAAGAAGAAGAAGATTAGAGAGTGGTAAAAATAAACTGCACCGTACAATATCTTTTGAACCATTATAGAAAGTTCAAAAAAATTGTAACAAATAAAGTCAATCAAGATTGGCACCTGGTTCGACTGAAATTTTGATTCCTAGGTAAGATGGATGTGACATGAGTATGAATGAGATTCAAAACATTGAAGCCTCTAGATATCAAATTTTGCAACAATTTCTCATTATGCTTACCTTTTTTGGAATGTAGTGGTATTTAATTTCAATATATTGATGGCTTAATGGTTTTAGTTTCAATCAACTATGCAACTTCATATTCTCAAAGCAATACAGTTGCACAAACTAATTTCAATCAACAATGCAATTTTGTAAAGCTTTTTTCACTAATGCAATTTTGCCGCTTCAAAGATAATGCAATCATTTCAGGATACTTGTCTAAAGCTATTATTTTTTGATGTGATGATGATATGTATGACCTGTAATAAACAAGCCCGACAAGGATATTTCTAGTTATTAGAAATTGAGATTGCAAATTTGCTCATAATTTAACTAATGTATATACTTTGATAGCATGGTATAGGAATTAGCATGTGCATTTTTATGATACAAGGAGGGTCTGGTTAGGATTGCTACAACTAGAAAAAAAAAACCTAGTGTTTATATTCTTCCCTACTTACTCCTTTTTTGCAAGTTTATGAATATCTTATTGATTAATTAACAAAATAATGATTGTATAACATCTATTCAATTTAGTGTAGAGCGAATTCTAGACTAAGATGCGAAAATCCTTGGTTGTGACTGATATGTAGAAGTTCAAGAAATATCATTTTTAAAGTTCAAAATCAACTGATAGGAACAAAATGTCTAAAATAACTGATACAGGTGTAAAACATGTGGACATGTAATTATGTATTGATTCTCTTCAGACGAAAAAACAACTAATCAAGACATTTACCTTAATCACTTCAAGAGGATGGCACGCTAATGTACTAAAAATGCCTGCAGCAGCGCCACCAACAGCAATTGGAGATATCCAAGGAAAGGTGAGGTCAATTTTAATATGACGACCAATCTGAAGTTTTGGCATTTCTTTCCATTTCTCTTGTGCTTCAGCGATTGTTCTTTTGACACATTCAAATGTGGCAAATTCAATTGCTTGGGTTGGGACTATGCGGATCATATTTATTGTGTTTCCAGCCCACAGTCCCTGCCAACCATTTTCTTCTACTATTTGAATGAAACTGCCTGCAATATGTTTTGATCCAATGCCAACTACCATTCTAGTCCTGGCCATTTGACAAAAGAAAGATGTATAGTCTACAAATGTTACATACTTAATAGTTTTCTATACAACTTCATGAATACAGTGAATGGTAGGAAGTACATAATTTAAAAGGGACCGTTCGGCTAAAGTCCCAATCAAGTTTCAAAATAGACAAAACATCAGTGTTAAAATAATATGTAAATTAGGTCCTTAGAACTAAGTTAACTAATAATTGCATAAATTTATGCAATTATTCAATGAATGATTGCAGACATTTATACAATTATATCCAAAACTTGTGGAAACTTCCGCAATTATTCACCAAAAAGTTGCGGAAATTTCCACAGTTATTCACCAAAAAATTGCGGAAATATTTGTAATTATTCACAAAATAATTGCAAACTTGCATAAATGTCTGCAATTATTCACTGAATAATTGCATAATCGTACGCAATTGTTCAGTAATTAAATTATAAGAATCTAATTTACAATCCTTTCTTTAGGGATGGTTTTTCGTGTGTTAAATTTGATTTTAATGACCTAAGCCAATATCCACATTTAAAAAGCATAAAACAAAAGGTTTGATATACATAACTAAACCAGGTACCTAATCTTTGTTCATGCCAATATCATCGTCTTTTACGTTTATAACATATTGAGCAAAGTATTAAAACGCGGAAGGCGTACATGAGGCGTTTTTAGGTCTACGAGGCGAGGCGTAAGCCTCAAAACGTTGAGGCGTAAGCTTTTCGAGTAAAAATAAAACGCAAAACAAATAAAGAAACTCTGACACTTTAAACTAACCAATGCAAAAAAATGAAAAACAAATAATTTAAGATCCAACTTTTACCAACTATATATATTTTTATTATAGATTAAAAATAAATGATCGAAACTCATACGATTCAAATTTTGATTTCTTAAAATTATTTGAAGATTATATCGAACTCCAATTTTGATATGTTCTATCAATTCAAATCGATTTCCAAAATTTATTTCAAGATTTAACAAAGTTTATTGAAAAATATTCTTAAAATAATAATGAGAAAATTCACTACATTGCTCATGATCATTATTTCATAAACAATCTTACTTGATCATGTCGATATTGAAATTGAAAAGTAAAAAAATCTAAGTTTTCATAATTTTTTTATTTCCATTAAATGATTAAAGTTTAATGACATTTATCTATGTCAATATCTGCAACTAAAGATTAAAAAAAATTAAGTCACGTGCCTCAACTTTTTGAGGCGTGTGAGGCGTACACTTTATGCGCTTTGTATGCCTCAAGTTGTTGAGGCGTAAGCTTTAGAGGTAAAAAGCCTTTTGGAATAAGCCTCAAGGCGTTTTACCTCTTATTTTCTCGAGGCGGGCCTTGAGGCGAGAACCGAGGCGGGTTTTTCAAAACAATGATATTGAGAAACAAAAAAACATGTATCTTCCAGCATTATATATAAAAAATTTAACATTCCAATTGTAAATGTAGTTGGAATTTTTTAATGTAAGCTCTCTACTGTGGATGCTAGCATAACGTACACATGCAAGTGAAGTACCTGATTGTCTCTAAAGGAGCAAGAACAGCTTTGGTCATGGCACCAGCTAATGCACCACTAATGAACTCTCCAACTTCTCTAGTCTTCAAAAAATTCTACGATTCAGGAGGGAATGGAGTCAAGAAGCAAAGTAATGTTGTTATGAAAACATCTATAGAAAATAACTGAAGGCTAAAGAACTGAAGATATTAGTGGAAAAAACATGTTTTACACTCCAAGAACATAAAGCTCCAGATTATGCAAGCAGCCAGATTATCAAGGGTAATGTGTTACAAGGCCTAATAATATGGTACAAGTTGTTGCAAAGAAGAATAAAAAAAAAAAAGTTTCCATTTGCTAAGGGACATAAACCTCGTCAATTTATGGGAAGAAAAAAATGCCATAAAGTTCTACGAGAGACGTTATATACTCATATTACAAATGATCCGTGTATGAAAAATTTCACTCCTGTAGTAGTAGCTTCAAACCAACATAGACTACAAATACCAATACAAAATAAAAAAATGTGTAAAGAAATAAGGATAAGAAAAGACCTTGCAAATTACAGATAAAATTACTTAAAGAACGCTCGGATCTGATGACATTATTATATGAACAGCGATGTTGTTTGGGACAAAAAGGAAACCCTTAGAACCAAGATGGAAACTAGGATGCTTTATCCTCCAAGAATCAAAAATTATTTTATTATTTCTTTTCTCCTTCCTTTATATTTTAGATTGCGACAAGGTTCAAAATATGTTTATAGTTTTCCATAGAAAGTTGTCATTCTTTGTACTCAAGATATAATTATGTCTCCGAAAATTTCAAATGAAGAGAAAAGAAATAATAGCTCATGAACGTCATGTAAAGTAACTCCCACATATTTATTTATTTATTTATTTATTTACATGAATAGTTACAATGCCCCAGTAATGAATACAGCAACTTATTGCTGTTGTTGAATTTCGTAGGAAACTATTGGCATCTTAGTACTTAATAGTTTGTAAAACATAAACAAATTAGTAGATTATACGAGTGTATGTAACAAGAGTAATGAAGTTGGAAACTACAATAGAACTTTATCTTCATTACCACACACTTGGGTCTCAAAATATGATAAACGAGTTAGCAAATTCAGAATTTGTTTCTTTTGTATATTATATGCATAATGGGTATTTCAATTACAAATAAACTGTAATAAGAGAACATAAATTAGATAATGATGCTCCTATAACATCATCGTCCTCTTTTGATATACTTTTAAGACTGAATTAGAAAAAGAGAAGAAGCTGACCTTATGCACAAGAGTCTGATCTAGGTCAGACTAGATAAATATGAGAGTTGCCCTCTTAACTAAAACAACGAGATTCATAAAGCTTATCAAGTCTGGAATCATATCCAATTAAAAATATATTTGCAACATCCCAGAATTTTACCATATTAAAATATGTGAATATTAAATTTATTTTAAATATTCATCAAATCAATTTTCATAAATTAATAACTCTTTGTTAATTTACAATTTAATCTTAAATTTTGATTTATATTTATAAATTATCCGCCAGGTACTACATCATAGCACACTGGGAGGGTAAATAATTGTAAACACACATGAAATGACACTAAGTTCCATTCCTCGATTTTTATCTGTAGAGTGTATATTCTTCGACAATTGAAACCCAAAGATCTATGAATTAGTTCATGCTTGACTAGCCAATTAGATAAACGAACCCTCATCATCTCGATTTCACCCACATTTGTAATTTTGATGTCTCTAATTCAAAACCGAACATAAAATTTTGTTTCATTCGGCTCCTTTATGGCAAATTGATGTATTCCTAGAAACAACAATTAAACTCATAACATCTGCTGACGTGGGAAATTGATTATTTGTGCACATCAAACCCCAAGTGCAAGTTTAGCAGTAAACTTATGATCCGAATATCCAAAGTACGAAAAATGTAAAGGACCGCACAACTTCTGTAGTGGTTTGGCACCAACGCCTACGCCCACTTTATAGTGATAATTCATTATATATTTGTCAATTACAATGATTGTACAAGTTCAGACAATTTGTGTGTACGACGATGTTGTACAATTGAATAACTAACGGCTTGTTAATTCATAACTTTGACCAAGATCCTCTTCTTCGTTGAGCTAAGATGTGTAACAACATCCAAGAAACAACTTCAATGTCCAAAACGCTTTATAGTAATAATTCATTCTATATTTGTCGATTACAATGTTTGTACAAGTTCGGACAATGTGTGTACAATGTGGTACAATTGAATAACAAATGGCTTGTTAATTCATAACTTTGTCCAAGATCCCCTTGTTCTTCGTTGAGCTAAGATGTGTAACAACATCCAAGAAATAGCTTCAACGTCCAAAAGTGTGCAAATATGTCCAAAAGCAAGCCAAAAAGTCCAACTGAAAAGTTGTAGGCAAACGTCTATGTAGAATTCAGCGAGATCCCTTGACAGGTCCCGTCGCAATGAGATTTTGAAGTCTGTTTTGTGAAGAATGCCCGAGACGGCGGCCATTAGAACCATGGACGGATCCAGCCCATCGACACAAGCCACCGCCGTATTGAATCTTTCAAGAAACTTGCGCAAATATTTCGTTTGTCCTTTTGCCTAACTGCTGTCAAAGTCATAACATTCCTAGGTTGGGCTATCTTCCTCCAATTGAGCAAGACATGTTTTGAAATGGCAAAGTGTTGACGCGCTTTTTGGTCGAAGCAGTCACACGTCAAGTCATACTTAACAACGCGCTCGAATCTCAAGAACGTCGTCGAAAAGCTCAAAGCGATTTGGTCGAAATCGCGACGCGCTCAAAATCGAGTTAAAATATATTTCATTATTGGAATCGGTATCGACTCGGTCACATGTGGCAAACACACGTCGATCACTCAAAAAGGCTTGCGCGCACCGCACCAATCACTAAAAATTGCTTGCGCACCTCAATTTGGCAACTTGGCAAATTCGAGATTTGGCACTTCAAAAAGCGCTGATTGACACGAGAAAACCATCGAAAATAGCGCGTGCACACCAGCCCCGGCATGCACTTGGATTCGGCAAAGAGGCGTGGGTAAGCTTGTGCCAACGCAGGAAAAACGTATCCCTCGAGATACGAATTCATATCCACAGGGGATACGAATTCCCCCGGCACGAAGCTTGCCCCGACAAACTCTCCGTCGGCACAATCCCATGTTCTCTCGATTTCGCATCGCAGCATGGGATGTGAGTTTCTGACGTGGTAGGGCGGATACGATTTCGAGATTCGAAATCCCTTGAGCAGTATAGGCAGGTCCGCCTTTTTCTTTTGATCGCATCATGGGATGTGAAATTCTCGGCTCTGGCTTCGGATGCGAAATGGCCTGACCACCTCAGGGAGGCAATGCGAAAACACGAAGCCAGTACAAGTTTCCAGGATGCGAATTTGTATCCTGGCTGTGGGATATGAATTTGCCAAGGCAAGTTCGGCACACTCCAAGACGAGTACTGATCACCTATTGTTTAGTGATCGACGCACACAGATCACTGATTTTCAACATACCAACCCGAGATGCGAAAACATTTAAGTGCATTCTGCTCTGGCTAAGTGTGTCGGTTAAACCTAGTATCAACGTATTGCGTCGTGATATGTAACATTTTATTTTTCCGTTTCCCGTACCGAATCGTTGAATGTATCAGATAACGTAGGCTCCGCTTGGATCCTGACAATCCAAACCTATCCAATCTTTTATTTCTTTCCATACTATTTTACTTTTTAACTACAAATCGCAGAAAAAGTTGATAATGATTAAATTTAATAATTATGTTTATGTTGAATATTCTTTTGTTGTTGCTGGCTGATACAAGGTAAGAATTTTACTCACAGTTTTTTTTATTGTTTCTTCTTCTGCATAACTATTTTATTATAAAGTTATATCTCTCGTTCTCTCGTTCTTCTTACCATTTATTGGAAGACTTACCTTAGCCTCAAAGAAATCGCGGTTAACTTCAAATCCATATTCATCAAAACATGTCCAAGTTGGTCCAGATTTTAAGGTTTCAACGAAACCTCAAACTTGGATGCAATAAACATCGTCCAAGCATGCATAGTCTGCAGACAAAAGATTTTAAATCCAAGGTTGTGTCAATGGTTAGTGAATGTTAAAAGCTGTCATATACAGCTTTGTCTTTAAAGCGGCTGTGCTTGTGATTACTCCTTGGATTTTTCTGCTATCACCAAATTTAGCAATAAATACCACCATATATAGTTTTCAAGTCAAAATGGAACATGTTTTTGTCTCAAGTGCATTAATGATACATATTGGAAAGGAGATTGCCTAAGATAAAATAAAGCAAAATAATTGAAGATTACACAAATAAGGAAGAACATAGTATTGAATTGTTTTTCATACTACAACTACCGGAAGAAGAAAAATTACTATCAATGTTACGACCATATTAAATCAATAGATCTCATTTATTTATTACAGTTAGAACTCGTTTCTTTCATTCTTTTGGCCCCCCCAAAAAAAAAGAACAGTGCCTGCCTCAGATAAGGGGCCACAGCCACATTTTACCCATGGTGGTTGTTGATCCGCCTTTTTACAAGGCCGTCAAGCTTTGGATTTTTAGTTATCGGAGTGCTTAGGATTTGAGTACGAACTTGAGCAAGCACGAAGAGACTTGATTGAAGTTGCGGATTCACGGAAACTCTAAGCTTGGTTGACGCTTGCAAGGATCGCTACTGATCCCTAGGGATAGTTGCCTATGGGTTGAGATTCCTATGGTAGACGACATTTTCAATTAGCTTTCACCTCCAACTGACGGTTCCTCATTATGATACTCTGAGTTTAAGTTATGACCAAAATACTAGACAGCTCCTGGATTCTTCTCCCTGGATCGGTATTACTCCCTGATAGCTCTCTCAGGATCGGTTCAACTTCCACAAAGCTCCGAACTTGGATATGGCTAAGTTTTTTAGATGCGGATTTCGACATACGGAACTATCAAAAAATGGCTAAGTTTTTGGGATATGGATTTCGTCGTAACCCCTAAAAACGGTTAAGTTTTTGGGATACAGATTTCGGAATACGAAACTAAAGTAGTTTTTGGTATAGCAAGTTTTGTGTTTTGCATCTCAGACAATGTCTTCCTTTTTTGGAATGACTGGAATTTGCTATTTGAATGAAAACACAAAACTCGTTTCGGAGACAACCACCGCATACAGTTTATTCAATACAAATAAAAAGACCAAATACGTGTAGATTTCCGGATCAAAACCAAGTAGAAGGGAATAAAAACATTTTTGGCATCAGAAATGCTACTATGACCAAAAACTCTTTCCGTCAAATTCTAGGCCAAAAACATAAGTTTAGAAGGGGTCACACGTTAAATTACTATATTATCCCATATATTCCTCCAATCCCCCTTAAATAAACTATTCTGCCATTTTGACAAAAAAAATGTTTTTGTCATGGTAGCAAAACTCTTTGGGCATTGTCTCAAACGCCATGCGCGCAGACAGAACATAGATAACAAAGCGTGCACAAAACAAACCAAAAACAATTTTTAATTCCAATAACCGCTAAAAAATAATATATATAAAAAGTACCTTGATGGATTTGCCAACATCCGGGGTCTTGAATTTTAGTTCAACCTTCTTCAAATCAACATCAGCATGGTTTTGCTTACAGCCAGAATCGATAAGTTTAGAAGCAGCCATGTCTAAACCATAAGGATCCAATAACACCAAGAGCTGGTTTTTCTTCCCCGACTCCGATTCCAAATTCATTGTATTTTCCGCTCTGGATAAAGTTAAGCCGATTCTGATTCCAAATTCATTGTATTTTCTGCTTTCGATTGAAAAAAAGTTAAGTTTTACTCCGAATAGTTTATGGGAAGCATGATAAATCACTTTTGGTCCAATCAGTAAGGGTTTCCCAGAATTTTGGCTCTCTTTTTCGGTGGGATCGTCCTCCTGCTTGAAGTATCAGCTGCCTTACGGGGTTCGACTAAGAATACCAAAACCGGAGAATTGTATTCACCAATTAGGCCCGTAACAATAGAATATTAAGAAAAATTCAATATAATGACATTCGTAAGCTGCATTTTTGGATAAGATTTTTTGGATAAGAACGTATCTAATATATTTTAGTTAATTTTGTAGACAACATTTTGATGTGTAATTTATTAGTTTGATCGGTGCGCAATAAAAAACAACACAACCATTTGCAAAACTACAATTTTCGTGAACATTTTAAAATAGGAGAATGACGTTTTGATTTTTTTTTTTTTTTTTTTTCCGTATACGTTGTTGAACTCAACAACAAACTTGCAGGGGAATATAATAAATTCAGAATTATTTAACTTTGGTTTTTCTTTTTTTATAATTAGGTGTTTAGTTATAATTGAGATATATAATTAACGTTTTAAATATCAAATCGGTATTGTAAACACAAAATTAAACATAAATAATTACACACTGAACCATTGAATCTTTTAAAATGTTTGGTAATATATCCAAGAACAGTTTATTGATTAATTATCAACGGCCAATTCCATGAACAATAATAGCTAAACAAATAGAAACATAAATACGGGGAACATAAAGATTTAAAATGTTTGGTAGAATTGTCTATATACATAGGCCTAACAACTATTCTTTATTTTATTATATAAAGAGAGGACATAAGACAAACATTGCAAAGTTATATAGGTAGTAAAGTGGAGAGAAGAACCGATCATTATAATCTGAAAGATTAATTGCACTAAGGTCAAATAGGAAATGTCGATGTGGCTAATTTAAACGGTTCTCATAACTCGTGAATACTATTGATGTTCAATATAAAAAGCTTTGTTCAGATCATGACACGAAATTCATTAAATGACTAGAATTGGATCCAGTGGAACTATTTTGAAAGAAAACGTGAATTTTTTTATTACTCAACATGGAACTATTTTGCAGAAGCTAAAGATTGGGTGCTGCTATTCACACCCTGATTTACGCTTCTGGCCACCAAAACTAAATGCACCCTAGATATTTCCTCTGCTGGTCACCGTTAAATTAATAACCAGAAAATGGAGAGGCCACCAGCACCTTCCTCCACACGAACGCTTCCTTTCTCATTTACATCATGCGTTGTGTCTTTTGAGTCATTTGATCGAACTTCTTACATCATATTATCACATTCATCATGTTTATCGTCCAATTTATCATCATTCAAATACTCCATCTGTCAAACCACAAAAAAGTCAATGTATCCATTTGAAAAAAAAGATATGTATGTTGTACAGATAAACCCTACAAGTCAAAACTTACATTGTCATTCTCTATTACAACGTCGTCAAATTTAACGTCCTCCAAGTTTTAAATTTACAAACGAAGTGGAAAAAATATCCTAAAACGTAATAAAAAACCTTGACCATTAAAATAAAACCCTAATAATATGTTTTATAACATAATAGAAAACAATAAAAATTAAGCAATTATAGCCTCGTTTTTACCTTCATCTTCCATCTTTGTTAGGCATAAAAGAATATCTGCATTTGTTAGGGCTTGAAATTGTAGAGAAGTATGTGTTTTTCTTATGAGAAGTATGGTGATGAATAATTGAGTGAAAAAATAATAAATGGTGGCTAGAAGAATATAAAACATAATAATTGGTATTAAATTTAGAAAGATGACCGGAAGTGTAACCGGAGTGTGAATAGTAACATCCTAAAGATTTAAAGTGTTTGGTAGAATTGTCTACAATCATAAACCTAACAACTATTCTTTATTTTATTATAAAGAGAGGACATAAGACAAAGATTGCAAAGTTATATAAGTAGTAAAGTGGAGAAAAGAACCGATAATTATAATCTGCAAGATTAATCGCACTAAGGTCAAATAGGAAATGTCGATGTGGCTAATCTAAACGGTTCTCATAACTCGAGAATACCATTGATGTTCAATATGAAAGCTTTGTTGATCACGACATGAAATTCATTGAATGACTAGAATTGGATCCGGTGGAACTACTTTGAAATGCAAGCGCGAAATTTTTTTATTACTCAACATGAAACTACAATATTTACAACATCACATATATATGAACTACAAATACCTAAGCTCTACAATTATTACCAGATACAAAACACTCACTAAACAATAATTATTCAAGATTTTGCAGTAATAACAAAATGTGCACGTTACAAAACAAAGACAAAATCCGCTAGACTTCGATTTCCACACGAACGAACCACTTGAATTCACTATTTTCAGATTACACTTGGTCCACACTTCAGCAAAACTCCTCAAAACCATCCAGTTGCCACTTATATAACAACAAATGATATACTCAGAAACAACGCTGACCAATTCAAGAATCAAGCAGAAGCCGAAGCAACCCTCGTCGTTTTGCAAACAGAAAATGAACCGTACATCAATACAGTGTAACCCACACTACCAATTTTCAAGGTAATGGAGACGCTAAATTAGAGGCTAATAATTGTTTTGGCCCTTAATTATAATTTATTAAGGGCATAAATCGCTTCAGCCGCTATTTAAATATTTAATGGGACGAATACATCTTCCCCTACCTACAACCGAGGCAGAAATAAAAATTAGTCCCCAATGTTATCTACTAGGGCAAAACAAACCGCCTTTAATCTAAAAATGGGTTTCTTCTTATGACAGAAATTTGGCAGCACTCTTTCGGCTGCTTTACTCCATTCTTGGCAACGCATTCATGCTCACGCTATCATTAATCTCGCTGCCTTCTTTCCTTCAAATTGATAAGTTTTGCTCTCTGCTTCAATCCAAAAATCGATGAAATCTTGCTGCTCTATTTCGATCCTGAATTCAATAACGTCAGAGGTATGAAATTCGTTTATAATACCGCTTTAATTTTCTACCGTGTTTATCAATAAACCCTAGATCCTAATTTGCTTGTTCTAAATTCTAATAGTAACGTCAGAATTAGACTGCACAAGATTAAGATATTAATTGTGTGTCACGATTTTGATTTTTAATTTGACTCGGTGATTATGCAGTAATTTTCAATCATGTTGTGTTTATTGTAAGTGTTGAAACAAATTACCTCAGTGATTGAACAATAATGATCCGGTATCTTATAGAAAATGCATGTTTTCTTCTTGTTCCATGGATGATCGATGGATGTTGGCTGATTTCACCTGTTGTTGGTTGTTTTGTGTTTCTTTAATGGTTCTAAATGTGTCTTGATCTGTGCACATGAATTGTATGTATAAATGTTAATTATATAATTTTTTTCTTAGTTTTCAAAATGTTTGCAAATGGAATGGAAGTTGCATGAATTAAGAGATACTGTTTATCCAAATATCTCTGCAACTTAAATATTACATTGTTGAATGGTTATGCACATAGAATCTAACTCAAATCAGTTCGGCCTTTGCATAATGATTGTATTTCTCTCTTGATCATCATATATTGGTAAACCAATGGTTGTTTTGTCAAATAATTTGGCTCTTTAGAATTATATAAGTGTCTAAAATTTGAAGTTAAATGGGTATTAGTTCATGTAACATGTAGTGTGTTACATTAAGGAACCAATGTAATTCTTCATTAAATATATAAAACATAGGTTATAAGTGCAAAACTATTCAATAGAACAAGTATCACATGGCAATAAAAACAAAATTGGCCCAAGATATATGCGTAAATGCTAAATATATTATGACTTGTGTTAATTTTTTGGCATATATCTATTTAATTTTTATCCTTTTTATAGCTCTAAAATTAGCATCGTTGACTATTGAGTTTAGAACTTCAAAAGTATAGGAAAAATGGGAGCTATTCGTATGTAGCGTGTATGCTATACTGTTGATAGTAGATACCATAAGCTTCCATTAAGTAAAATTACACTACCAATATTAAAACAATTATGAGCACTATTGTTTGTTATTGCACTATATCCATATTATTTAATTGGT
Organism: Allium sativum; assembly: GCA_030737875.1. NCBI lineage: Eukaryota > Viridiplantae > Streptophyta > Magnoliopsida > Asparagales > Amaryllidaceae > Allium > Allium sativum. The sequence goes on from CM060921.1 coordinate 560,300,121, forward strand.
AGTATCTGCGCATAAGCATTCACGCATAAGCATTCATCGGACTGATATGAATACATGGATCTTTAACCAAACAGAAGATTGGAATCACTGATGGATCCGTCTTTTAGACTTTCCTTCTTAGTCCATGTTATTGCTTGGACCAAACATTTAATTTGTTTATTACCATTTTTTTTTGTTTTAACAGAAAGGGAAGTTTGGCCACGAACCTGATACTATTGAATCATACGAGCAGATTCATAGAAGAAAGGACAAAAACAGAAGTTGGGTGGATGCTGCATTGGAACAAGTGGCGGTAATTCAATTTATGGTTTGAATTTACGTTATACCAAATGAGATCCATATATAAATTAGATATACCTTTCTTTAAATAAATAAAAATATATTTGTTGATACGTAATTAACTGATAAGTATTAGATGATATATACTTAATTTATACTGAGACTAACTTATACTTTACTGTTCATATGCTATCTTCTGAAAAACCTAACCATAAAGTTTTTGAATCTTGATTCTGTAAGCATCCATTTTATTTGGTTGATTGTTTCGGATTTGTATGATGTCGTTTTGAATTTCTGTCTAGCGATTAACCATAGTTGTTATCTAGTGAACATATAAGATCTAATTTAAGTGTACTCTAACTAATGCTGGAACAAAACTCTATGCATATGGTTGGTTTGTTTATAGGGTCCGTTTTTCACAGGTCCCTATTAAGTTTCAAAATTAGGCTCACATCCGGTGCTAAACTTATTGTAAATTAGGTCCCTATTTTTTGAAAATTCATTAAAAAAAATTAAAATAAAAAAATCACGAAAATTCATTATTAAATAATACACATACACGCCAAAAAATTCAAGTGGAAAAACAATCAAAAACAACATCAAAATCCAAAATAACACAAAAACAGCGAAACAACAGGTTTTTGCATCAAAAGATGCACCTATTCTTAAATAGTTGCATACATTCGTGCTTATATTTCAGTGTTGCGCCAAAACTGCAGTATAAATGCATACATGTATGCAGCTAAACAGCAATATACGCATCCTTTTATGCATATATTCAAATTTGACCTGAGTTTTCAAGCATTCGTCGTTTTCAGACATTGTTGCACACATTTATGCTCTTGTACAAAGTAAATGCATGCATCCATGCACATATTCACAAGTCGTCGCCCCTTTCTAATTTGTTGCAACCATGCATGCATATATACAGAATAGTTGCATTCATGTATGCAACTTTTCGTAACACATGAATCTCAGTTCAACTTTGTATGCATTCATGTATGCAACTTTTCGTAACACATGAATCTTAGTTCAACTTTTTTAGTCAGTAACGCATATATCGGTCCAGATTTTCAACAAAAATACACTATATAAATATATGTATGTATGTATGCTACTTTTCAGACATTGTTGCATAGAAGTATGCAACTATTTTTTTTTTAAGTCAGTAGCGCATTTTTTTTCAAAAAGGGGAAAACACGTAACATATCATGGTAGGAGCGGAAGTGGACAAAAAAAAGCGGGCGACAGCTAAAAAGAGGGGACAGAAACGTATGGAAAGTTTGGGAGGGATGTGACGCGGATTAAGTTTGGTTTTAGGGATGTGTCCCTAATTTTCACTTGTTTATACGTTACATTTTTTTTCAAACTGGTGGTATATCTTTGCTTCACTATATTTTAAAAGAAGTAGCCTAATAGTTATGCAGCCAACCTATTTAGTGAACTTAGTTCTCATTAGTCATAATTACTTGTATATTGGAACTTCTGAAGTCTCAAAATAAATGCCAGGCCAATAATTTGGAGCTTACCGATTTTCATCACTGACCAACTTTTTTGCCTCCAGCTTATTGTCCTTCTTTCTACTTACAAATGTCATAAGATTAATGCTCAGTTGGTTTAATTTTACGCAGTAAGTTGTGCCGCCAAGAAATAATCAAACCAATGAGATTTCGTACATATAGATCCTTATTGCTACTCTGAACTTCAAACATTAATATGATTTCATTATTTTTTTCTTTAAACATTTCCAACTGAAAGACCTTGTCACTCAGGATAACTGTACACTTGGCTATTGTAGGCTCTGATTCAAACCTATTGTTACATGTATGGTAGTTTTTACTTGGGATGAAATATTTAATATTTAATAAGCTTTAATTGTAATAAAAAAAATGTCATATTGTTAAAATATCATGATTTAAATGTATACGGTTCATCTGTCATGTGATTTGGAATTGAATATCCATGGTAAGATGGTAGAGATACACACTGGTTGATATTGTTCTAATTCCTTTATGTTTTTTATGTTAATAACTACTTGGTAACTTAATTAATCATGCTATATGAGTTTTCAAATCTTAGACAAACTATTATTTTTAAAGGTGACAACGGTATGTGTTCTTTTTTATTCACATGTGTATGTGACACTCTATTCATTGATAACTGTCAAATGAAAATTTTCGTTGGTTCTTTTTCACATTTTATTTTTGTTAACTATTAGTGAGTTGGTTGTTCCTTACACCATCAGAAAAGGCGAACTCATTGTGATGCCTTATTTTCCTAAAAGAAATAAACTATAGAAAAGAAATAAACAACTACATCAAAATCATATTGAAATTTTACCTGTTCTATACAAGATATCTAATCCAATTTCATCTAATTTTCTTATTCTTTTTACATACGCTCTTTACTAATATGTATTACTATTACATGATTCTGGTTTTGTATCATAACCTGGTTTAGAAAAACTTATGTTTATCTTTTATTTATTTGTGGATAGAACTATGGTAGGTGGAAAGAAACAAGTGACGCATTAAAAGTTGTTTTGTGGGGATGCATTCAGGTATTCGTCTTATTAATTTTCCAAATTCAGTTAAAATATACATGAAAATCAATAGTCATTCACTTCATGAGATCACTGATTTGAATGTTGAGAGGTTGTTTTGGATCCTTGTACTTCAAATAAGTTGCTTCTATGGATGATGCACAACACTGCAATAACAGAGCACCCAGTAATTTCTTTGCAAAAGTTCCTCATAGTGTCTTTTTCTCCTAATAGTATCAAATACTTGTATTATAGTTCAATTTTCTGGTATATTTATAATTAAGAATGTTACAGAGCCTTGCTATGCCATGTCCCTTGTTGTTTATAGGTATCATAAAGTATATAAAGTATTATAGTTCAATTTTCTGGTATTACAAAGTACATAAAGTATTATAGGAAATCTGGACACTGAAATTATACTACGTATTTTGCTATCATATTTTAATATATGCTTATATTTTTTTTGTTCCCTTGCTATTGATTGGACAGGAAGACGATTGCATTATTGAAATAGAAAAGGCGAATAAAACAAATAATGTTGGAAATAAGTGTTCTGGAATTGAACAAGCTTTGCCAGGGTGAATTGGAAAACAATGCCAAGAAAGGTATATTATTCAGTTAATGTTAGCTATATTAGCAGGCTTGTATGCAGCGATAGTTTGGTTTAAATTTATCCACATTTAGTTTGATATTTTTGATTGCTTAGGTAGATGCCATTTTGCATTGGGACAATTATCTCATATACTGCATTCTGTTGTCCTGCATGTTGAGAACATACAATAAGTAGATGTAAAATCATAGACATCGTTTGTTATAGAAACTAAATCCTTTCCGGTGTTGTTTGATTATGGAGATGGCGTTTCCAATTCATTTACGTCCGGAATAAATTGCAATATTTGAATGCTCTTTTGAGAAGTTCTTGTCCAACGAAGTTTACTTACTGCATTATTATTTACTTGTGTCAAACATGACTTATAACTAGCTTCAAATAAAAATAAAAATTCATGACTCTTTCTTTTGATATTAATCACAAACTAGCATAAAATGATTGAAAATTTCACTGTTATCATAATTCAATAGTTATTGTTATTACTCATGAATGTATATAAAGCAGCAAAATAGCCTAAAATTATTGAAGATGTTCACCATTACCATAATGCAATAGTTATCACTATTACTAAGAACGTATATAAAGTATTAAGTTCAATTTTTTGGTATATTTATAATTGGATATTATCAAAAAACGAACGCATTTCTCGTATTATAAATCACTAGTCCCTTTTGTTTATAGGTATTAAGTTGAAAAGGTGGCAGCATGATAAGCATTTAAGGCATAAGTTTAGGTTGGTTGATAAATTTTTTTTTTTTTAATATGGAAATTTGGTAAAACTGAATAGACAGTAACCAATATAACAAATCAAAAATACTGCAGGATAATTAGATTTTTAGGGTTCAGAATTATCATTTTGTAGAGAACGGTTGTTTTTTTGAATCTGGAAATTTGGTAAAACTGAGTAGACAGTAAGCACTTGGTTGGTTGGTTGGTAAAGGAAACAGAGGCATTAGAATACAACATTGATAATTTATTAGCGAGTGTTAGGTTAGCAGCCAGTAAAGGTTATTATATATGAAACCATCTCTAAATAAGATGGATTTGTTCATAAATCATGACATATATAAAACCAACTAAGGTGAAGTGTTATGTTGTCTTAAACATTCAAACTCCTCTTTATAGTCGATTTGGTCTTTTGCATGAGAATCATATTTAAATGTAGCAACTTTGTCCTGTGTATGAGATTACACATCTTCTAAAATTTGCGAAGACCTGCTTTTCGAGTCATGGACTGCTCTGAGCAGTGCAATTCAAAGATCATCTTTAACGTCCTCGAGTTCATATCTTATTTTAACCTATGTTATTTGGAGATACAAGATGCTTACATAAATTCATTAGTTTGGAAAAATCGACGGTGTTACAGTTAAAGTGTTTTTAAATGTATTGAACTTGAATCATCAGGACAGGACAGTGGTTTATATTCTTAAAATTGCTCCTTTTTAGTTAAGAGAAGTAGTTAATAATACCACACATGGCATGGATATGAAATGGTGATGATAATACAATAGATATAGTAGATCATTTCCATTTTACCTGGAACAAATTGGGTACACTGACTTTAGACTTGTCCCTAAGATAGAGTTCCACTTATCCGTGATAAGATCATAGAGAAATAATGTAAGTTGCTTAGGTATATTAATGTGCCTTACACTGACTTTAGACTTGTCCCTAAGATAGAGTTCCACTTATCCATGATAAGATCATAGAGAAATAATGTAAGTTGCTTAGGTATATTAATGTGCCTTCATAGTATAAATGAAAATTTATCATTTGGTTGCATTAGAGGTGACATTATGCATTCTACACTGTGTCCTTAAATTGTAAATGGGTCTTTGCTCAAGCTTTTCCTTCCTCTCAAATGATACAGTAGGATAATTTTCCTTATTAATCATTTATTCCTTCCAGCTACTTCGGGTCGTTCTTGATTTGGACAGAAAATGGTTACGCTTAAATCATATTAAAAGTAGTGGTTTAATGAAGTGGTTCTTAGAACAGTAGATGAGTTGAGAGTTGCATTGATTCATCAAACTTTTGATTTAGTTGTTTAAGCAATAGAGAGTGAAAATTCTGAAAGAGAGATTGATGATGTTGATGCGAAGTTCAATTTGCACTTTCCGCCTGATGAAAAGGAAGCGGAAGAACAATTTAGAAGACCTAAGAAAAAAAATCATTTGATAGGTTTTGCTACGGTGCTGGCATTTGGGAAGTTGCCAAGAAGCTTAGTTGTAGCGCGGACCAGTTAGGGTTATACCTCTTAAAAGAAAAAATGGTGAGTATAATGCTTGTATGCTAACTATTACTGACAAATGACATTCTATAAAGGGAGATAACATGTTTTAGTCAATTTCTTTATGTTCCATAGAGGGGTGAGTTTGAAGTTGTTCACTGGTCTCCTGATGAAGTACCCAAAAATTTCACATGTGCAATGTTTGAGACTCCACAGGATATGCTTAAAGTTTCCCGTCACCTGGTAAGCAACAAACAATTAATATATTAAGTGTCCATGTTCATGTGCATATGTGTGTATGTATGTATCTATGAATTTGTGTGTAATATATTTAACTGATTCAATTGTATGGATTCGGCATGCCGGTAATTTTAAAAGTGTTTGGTGACATTCTTCTGTAATGTGGATACTTTAACATTTAACTTGTTTGATATAACTTCTTGTCGGAATGTGGAACATTCAAATTTTACAGTCTCTGTTTGATTGGAGGAAAACTGGCAGTGCCAACCAACCGCCTTCCCCTGTTCCTTTTTACTATATGCATGCGCACGTGCGCACGTGTGCATGTGCCTGCGTGCACTATATTAGATTTAACTTGATCACAGCATTGCTCTTTGACAACTATCAAAATACATAATAACTTGACATATGGCAGCTTCTATGAAGTTATTTCTTAGTTCAGTGAAGCTAAATTCATTTTTTAGTTTGGATTGAGCACAGTCAAGCTTGCAAACATGATACGTACCTTTGACTCTGTGATCCTGTTACTAGTATTCTAAAGCACAATTCTATGAAGATAACTAATTTAGTAACATCTGGGATTCAGTATACTTAACTAGCAATGTAGTTTGCATAACTAAAAAATGACCTGTTTTTACATATGCAGGCTGCTGTTGAGATTGGATGTGAACCTAGTGTAAAGAAACATGTTCAGAACATATACATGAACAATGCTGTCATTTCTACATGTCTAACAGCACAAGGAAATGTTGTTATAGACTCCTACCACGAGCTTACAAGCGTCAAGTGGATTTGCGACAAGCCATTATCAAAGTTTACCGATTCACGATGGCTTCACCTTCAAAAACTTCCTGAAACTACCCAAAATGAATTATTAAAAGATGCCAAAGACAATTACTTAAGTAGCAATACTCTCTGGAATGAACAACGCGAAATGATTATAGAAGAGGCCTTCACTAAATTCATATTTCCCTCGATGGAAAAAGAGGCACGGGCTCTCTAGACAACACGGGCAAAAAGCTGGTTACATGTGGATTATGCAAGCTATTTATGGAATAAGGTTTCAGTTGCACCATATCCGAAAAAAGAAAGCAATAATGTTGAACAAGATGATTCGGGTTCAAGGGTCATGGCATGCTGTTAGGGACCTGGTGGCTTTGGAAAGCCTGCTACTACTTTGTTATGTTAGATTCTTCAGGAGGCTTTATAGATGTATTAATTGCTAGTTCTTTGAGCTTGCGGTCTCAAGCAGTAAATGAGTGACAGGGCAGGCAACTTGATCAGCAACGTTTAATGAAATTTATAAATGTTCACAAACTGCTAGTTCTTTGAGATTGCTAAAGGATTTACTGTTTGCGAGTTAATTTGAATATTCGTGATTTTTTTTTAATAATATAATTTATAATAGGGGCTCTTGTTAGTACCTCTACAGTTTTTGTATTTACAATGTCCTACGTGGCTGAAACAACAGTAGAGGCAAAAATAATGCATTATTAGCCTCTGTTATTTATTTGGGACGCTGTTTATTGAGGCACATGCTAATTTGCCTCTCCTTCTTTTGGGGGCAGAATAATTAATTTTACCGCCTCTAGTTTAATTAATACAGGCAAACAATTTAGCCTCTAATATTTTATATTTTAGTAGTGCCAGGACCATGTATCCAAAACTACAAAAGACAAACTATCAAAAAACTGCTATACAAATGCAGTCACCAATATAACTGCAAAGTAACACAAACCGAATATCAACGTCAAAACTTTAGGGGATCAAAGAGAGGAGATGGGTTTTTCCTCGTGTGTCTTTTAAAAGATTTCACATTACCATTTAATGGAAGAACATCATCAAGACCATAATCTCTTCCTTCATCTAGATCATCCCAAAATTTACCATGGAGCCTCTTAGGTTTGAACAAGGAAGAAGAGTCTGATGATACTATATTAGACTTAGGAGGTAACTTAATATGTGGAGAAGGGGATAGATGAGCATACAGAGAAGATGATGACATACCAGAACCATGGTTGCTTGTTGATGAGGGGGCGTGAGAGCTAAAAGATGGGGGGCTGACATTATAGCATTTGAGGATAAAACTGATGAGAATGATCTACTGACAGAGGAACTGGAAGAGGCAGAAGTTGAAGCTAATGAAGTTGATGTTACAGAAGCTAAAGTTGATAAAGTTGTTGTTGTAGAAGCGGAATTCAAACCAGGATGATCATTATTAACATCCTCAATACTGTCTTCATATACATTGCTAAAAAAAGTAGCATCACCAGTATAAGTTTTGTCCATCCCCATTTTAAACCCATTTTCTTTGAACATAAATTTCACTAACTTCATTGACTTGTGCATTTGATCCAATATCATCTCCAATATTAACCCCTTTACTATGAACATCTTCCTTACTAACATCTGGAATTGGCGGTTTTAAACCAGCATCAACCCCAAAATTGTTGTCATTAACATCAGAGGCTAATGCATCAAAAGAGTTTGTATTAGCATTTACCACTTCAGAAGCACCAACAACATTGTCCTTGTTATCATTCTCACCTTTTTTCCTCCAAAATTTCTTGCATACCTTGAATATAATATATTTCAGTTAAATTTACAATTTGGGTTCGGAATACCTTGAACGTTTGATATATTTTGTTGGCATTATTTGTTTGATCGGTGGGCAATAAAACAACACAACGTTGTAGTAAACAACAATTTTCGTGTACATTTTAAAATGGAAGGGCATTTTGTTTGTTTTGTTTTTTAATTTTGTATTTGTTGTTGAACTCTACCATGAACTTGCAGGGGAATCTAATAAATACAAAATTATTTAACTTTGGTTTTTTTCCTTTTAAATTATGTGTTCAGTTATAATTGAGATATATATTTTTGAAAACAAAAATGTGTGATCTTCTAAAAAGAAGAGAGCACACATATATAATATAAAACAAAAAAACTACAATATCCGAATACAGAATAAAAAGGGTCAAAGTAAAAAAGAATACAACTCTAAAAATGTAAAGGATGGTAGATAGATGAGCTCCGGAAAAACCACCTCCCATCATACTTCAATATCAAATTCCGGCAAAGCCACCACCCGATAATGAAGTATATTTACTCCAATACAATAAACCAGTCTCTCCAAACAAAAATAAAACAGTACAATCCAAAAATTCCCCGAAATCAAGCACAAAAAGAGCTCCAAAACTAATGCCAATCTCCAATCCATAAAGCTCCTCAGCAATAATCAACAACCTGAAGCCTGAAAGAAACTAGGCAAACCATAAGTACCCATCACACACACACACACGCATATATATATATATATATATATATGAGTATATATATATATATATGTGTGTGTGTGTGTATATATATATATATATCCATACATATATGTGAAGGAAAAAAAAAAGACATACAAGTAATGCGAAAACAGAAATTAACAACAAATGCGTGATCTATCACCTCTAAAATGACTACTAATTCTAATAAATAAACTCAAATTAAACCTAACCTTAAGCAAAAAACAACCAAAACGTGAATCTCCAAAAAGCTTAAAGCGCGAGTTGGACATCCAATCCAGACAGTAATTAACTGTCTTAATGATTAAATTATCAGCGGACACTGAAATAGAATGAAATAATCTTTGATTCCTCTCCAACCATATGAACCAACTGATGATAATAACTAAAGAATCCAGCACATACCTCTGACTAGAATTATAAACAAATCTAGAACGATCCCAATACTCATCACAGCTACTAAAAGAATTAAAACAACCAAAAACAAAAATCCTTAAAACAACAACACTTAACATCAAAAGTAATATTCTTCTTCTTTAAAAGCTCAACTGTATTAAGCTTCTTATGAAAAATCAACCACATAAGAAACTTAGCTTTAGGAGGAGAATTAGAACTCCAAATAAAATTAAAAGGGAGCAAAGAAACACCAGAAAAAATAGTAAAATTATACATAGAATTAATAGAATAAACTACACTCTTACCCAGACCCCAACTAAAAGAATCACCATTCTCATCCAAATGATACAAGGCTAACTTAGCTTTTAGTAAGGTTAATTGCCTTAACAAACCTCCTTCTAAAATATTAACAAAGGAAAACTCCCAAGGGGGATCTAAATCCCTTCTATAAACATCGGCAATTAAGGCATTATTAAAGCCACAATTATTAAAAAGCTCACTAAATTCAATTTTAAGTGGCACACTAGAAATCCAAGCATCATGCAAAAAGAAAGTAAGATTACCGGAATGAACAGTCACCTTACAACCTATTTTTAAAAAGTCAAAAAAATACAAAACAGACTTCCAAAAATAAGATAATCTATTAGTCCAACTAAAACCAGACCCAACAATAAATTCGCCCCCAAAATAATAAAATTTGGAAACAATAATCTTCCAAGTAGCCGACACATCGGGGCACCTAAATCTCCATAACCATTTGGCTAACAAGGAAGAATTAAAATTATATAGATTAATGATCCCCAGGCCTCCATCCAATCGGTATAGTAAACACAAATACTTACACACTGAACCATTGAGTCATTTTCTTTTTATATGGACAATGGAATTCAAAGGACTATCCAATGGTGGAAATTGTTTATGTTACAAATTGTGTCTATATTGCGCTTAAATAGACATTCCCTTTAAATATATACAGTTATACGAATTTAAGAAAAGTATGTGATCATGATAGAGGTGAATGACTTAACTATAAATATGGAATCGTGTCAATAAATATTTGAATATCCATAGTGGAGATGTGCCGAAAACAAATATCGTTACATTTGTTGAGATCGGTGTATGTATTGAGCTAAACTATAATTTAATGTTAAACTATTGTGAAATATTAAGCTTGAACACAGAATATCCAGGGATAATTTATTAATTAATTATCAACATCCAATTCCATGAACAATAATTACTAAATAAATAGAAATAGAAATATGGGGAACATAAAGATTTAACATATTAAACAGAATTGTCTACATTCATGGACCTAACAACTATTCTTTATTTTATTATAAAGAGAGGACATAAGACAAAGATTGCAAAGTTATATAGGTTGTAAAGTGGAGGGAAGAGCCTATAATTATAAACTGAATGATTAATTGCACTAAGGTCAAATAGGCAATGTTGATGTGGCGAATTTAAACGGGTCTCATAACTCGAGAATTCCATCGATGTTCAATAAGAAAGCTTTGTTTCGATTATCGTTAGATCGTGACACAAAATTCATTAAATGACTAGAACCAGATCCAATGGAACTATTGGAATGAAACATTATTCAATATAGGATTCATCTTGTTCATTCTATGGGGTTCGTATCATAATCAACTGAAGGCAACTCAAAGTCAAATCTCCTAGCAAAGTAGCATGATTAATAATTATTATTATTTCTTATCAGTAACGAACTAAGAACATTATGTTTGTACTATAGATTTAAATATGATTGATATTGGATTTCTGGTCATTACTAAATTCTGCAAGCTCATAATGATATAGTTTTGATGAAGAGCATTAGTGTGCAAAGCATTGTCACTAGTGGGTAACACTTGTAATAAGTGAAATGGTTGTTACAAAAAAATTATGCAAGTGAAAATTTAGTCAAATGGCATACCACTAGCTAATATGATATGTGAACATTAATATTTGAACAGTTTAACAATCGCTAACTAAAAATTTACATATATGTATCACACAACCGAAGTGTTGAAGATTCTAAATGAACCATACGGTTTAAATGATCTTTAATAGTAGAAAATTAATTAAATCAATTAATATTTATGAAATATGATTTTTTTTTTATTTTAATGTATTGGTATCTAGTAATGTGCATAGATAATAAAATTTATAAAAGCACGTATTGATATACCGTATCTGTAGAATGCTTAAATTTGATTTAAATAGAATAAACACCCAAAAGGACTTCTAATAAATTAAATTAATAAATATTTATGAAATATTAAGTTTTAAAATTTTCTTGTTTGATTTCCCTTTGTATTTATTAAAGTGTGTATATAATAGTTATAAATACATATGGATATATGATATTGATAGGAAATTTAATTTGGATTTAAATGAGAATAATATTAATCGGTTCTTGTTATGTTTTCGAGCCCAAATAAAACACGTAATGTTTGATATTACTTCAGGGAATAAGAGGGGCCTTCTATTTCGAAATGAAAAAAATATATTATTAAAAGGTGAAGAATAGTTGCTCGTTTTCGAATCAAGTTGTCCTTGAAATAAAAAATGAAAATAAAAGTTTTTTTCTACCTTTACAAATTTTTTTTTCAATCTGTAATGAATAATGAATTAAGTAAGACCTTTCAATTAGAACTACTTTTTTTTTAGATGATTTTTTTCCTACTGTCGTATTTGGAAGAAAAAAAAAGGAAACTTAGGTAAGTGTTTTATCAATATATGTAATCAACATGTATTAAATGCCATATATATTTGCTCATTTTATTAAATTTTCTCATTGTCATTCGCCTCCTTCATTTTAATCTTTAGATTTAATAAGAGAGAGAGAATGTGATTACCTTTAGATAATTACTATTTGGAAATGAAAAAAAAACTAATTAGAAGGTGAAGAATCAATGTATATTGAATGTCACATTTATTACCTACTCATTTAATTAAATTTTCACTTTGTTGTTTGCCTCATTCATTCTTATCTTCTCAAGATCAAAATTTTCAATGGGATAAGGTTCTAAAAAGTTAAAACAAATCTCAACAAAAAAAAAGAGAAAAAAATATGATTATCTTTAGATAATTGCTGATTTGAAGATTAATTTGCAGAATTTGGGAATTCTTCTTCATTCACTGTGTATTCTATATGGTTCATATGAAAAGTAAAGTATATATATGAATATATATACATGTATATACATATATATATATGCATATATATATATATATGCGTATGTATATATATGTATGTATGTATATATATATGCATGTATATATATATATGCATATATATATATATATATTTGAAAATTGATATGCTTTATTAATGACCAATCATATGCTTTCGTTATATGCCTCGTCAAAAGCTTACAACCCCCCACTGGGTACCTCGCAAGGAAAAAGAGCACATATAGGTTCCACATATTAACAATACATAGGCAACTTATACAAACGATTACAAATTAAATATAAGAATGGCAAAAACATGAAAATCAAAATTAAACCCACATTTCGGCCCAAAATCCCATCTACCTCTTTTAAAATCCTCTACCTCATCATATCCTGCTAGCCTGGATTAGTAAGTTCCAATCCCCATCGACCTAGAATTAAGTGATTAATTGTTGTGTTCGATGTCCTACTTCCATTACCATTACCATTAACCAAATAGTAAATCTCCTTCTCGATCTTGGTCAAAACGATAGAATTATGAGTATTACGATTGGAAAAAAAATTCCTCTCTTGCACAAATATTGTAGATCGCTGTAGTGAATGCCCCAAATGCCACATCTGATACTTGATCTTTAACGCATAATGCATCTAAGCGCAGATCAGCTTCCTCTTCAAGCGTGGAGATAATGACATTCGGAAAGTTAAGCTTTGTTTTTATGGAACCCCAGATGAATGTAGAATAGTCACAAGAGAAGAAAAGATGTTGTGAAGTTTTGTCATAATTGTTACATAACAGACAGATCTACTTGGTACAATGCCAAAACGATGCGATCAAACTTTCGTATTGAGTCGATCAAGTGCTGCAAGGTAAGAAATAAAAGCAATTCGCTTGTTATTCTTAGAATGCCATATAATATTAAAGATTGGATGAGCGACTCCCCTTTCTCTAACTTTGTTCCATGTTGTATGGAAAGAGAGATTGCCTCCATCACACCAATCGTAACAATCTTGCTGCCTTTGTGTATAAACTGGAATGGTGATAAACTCGTCGGCAACCTCCCTTGTAGCAGGATGCAACGGTGGATCCAAAGTTGACCATCGCATAAGTAAGTTCACTTTATCATCATGATGCCTAATAACCTGAAGTTTGTTCATACCCAAGAGATTTACTAAACACTTGTTGTTGACCCATGGTTCGAACCACAAAGATGTATGTTCATGATTTACTATCACTTTATTAATCAACTGTCTCCTAGTAATTCATAGTCGTAGCATTGATTTCCAAGTGGAAGAAGCATTGTTGTAATACAGAAATATTCCAGAAATATTTATTGTGACAGTACCTACGCTTCATCTGGTTGTTCCATAGGTTGTCTTTAGTTAGGTGGTTCTAGAGTATTTTAATGCATGAAGCCCTTTTTAAATCAGAAAGCAGTTTCAAGCCAACTCCACCTTCATCCCTAGGTTTGCAAAGTTGTTTCCATGATACTTTGTGTTTAGAATCTCCCCAAAAATCTGGAAAAATGGATTGGATTTTATCCCGTGTGTATTCTGGAATTTGATGTACTAACAACCAACACAAAATAATCAGTGTAATCACAGTATGAATTACTTCAGCCCTGCCTCCAAGGCTTAATAATTTAGCTTTCCATCCTTCAATCTTATGCTAAACCTGATGAATAAGTGCATTACATTCAGAGAAGTGAAGATAATTAGAAGAAAGTGGGACACCAAGATATTTTATAGGTAGATTTTTATATGGCAGGATATCAATGATTGGTTGCATATTTGAAGATGATGAACTGAAAAAAAGAAACTTTCATCTTAGTAGTTTTCACATCTAACCAGCATGAACACTAAGGTGTGGAAGACCTCTTTTATAGTAACAACATTGGTAGATTTGGACTTGCCAAAGAACATAAAATCGTTAGTGTATAATAAGTGAGAAATTATCAGCTTAAAGCCAATTATTGGAATGAACTGATGTCGGGCAGATGCTTCTTCCATTAAAAAAGAAGTATTGCATGGCAATAGTGAAGAGATATGGGGATGGTGGATACCCCTGCTAGATCCCACAGTTCAATAAGATATAACCCCTTGGAGTGCCATGTAATAAAATGGAATAACTAGGGGTAGAAATTGTTAAGGATAAGGATCAAGGATCTTAAGGCAAAACTAACACTAAGGGGGGGGGGTGAATAGTGTTTTAAAGAATTTATAGAAATCTTAACCAATTAATAATTACTCAGACAACTATATGAATCACAAAATGAGTATCACAACAAAAACAATCCCATACGCAAATATAAACAAGAATAAAATGCAGAAAAGGAAAGAACACACCAGATTTTATACTGATTCGGATTACTCCTACGTCCAGTCCCACGCAGCGCTGGATTGCGCAGAATTTTATTAATATCTGTAAATAAATACAAGCCCCTTGATTTCACGGCTACAAGGTTAACGCCGATTCAACACCCTTGATTTCACGGCTACAAGGTTAACACCGCTCCTTTTCCTTGATTTACGGGAACACACCCTTTCCTTATCGATTACAATTGCTTTAGAACTCTTGACTAGCACTTCCAAAACAGAGAGTATTTGATAGAGATTAGGAGTAGAAGAAGAATGATATAATTTGTATTGAAATTGGCAGAGTATAAGTGTAGAAACTTAGAAAATTAAGTAGAATAATGATGGTTTGATAAAGGAGAAAGAAGGAGATGATTAATTATGAAAAAAATTGAAATCAGACCCTTTATATAGTGTTCCAAGGGACATAACCATTCCTGAAATGTTTTAAATATGAAAAGACGCTTCTCTTTAAATTTAAAACTTGAGACTGTTATATGTTGACATGTACATTTGTATATGTCAACATATATATGTGAATTTGGATTTTAAATCATTGTTCAAGTATTTAAACCAATATATATATATTCCAAAAATTCCTAAAATAAAACTAGTTGTTTAAAATATAATTTTTCGAGTATAAAAAGATATTTAAACATATGATTTAAAAACTATATATATATATGAATGATATAAAACTATATAAAATAATTATAAACATTTATATAATATAATTATATAATTTTATAATGTATATATAAACTATATAAGAAACTTATATATATTTGAAATCATAAAAAAATATTTGGATGATTTAAAAACATTTTGAATGGAGTTTGAAATAATTTGAAAACAATTTAGAAAGAATAATTTGAAAACAGAATTTAAGAGTGCTAATTAGAGTTTTACATACTAACTATACTCTATTACTCTGATAATCTTAATCTCTTGAAATCTTAACACTCATGAGTACTGAACTCCTTTGAAATCTTGAATCTCTTAAATTGTATAGTCTTCAATGTTTATTTCCTACACATAAATTCTGCATATATATATATATATATATATATATATATATTCCGGATAAAGGTGTTAGTGTATATTTTATAATCAATAACGATTGAAACAAGGTTGTTGTCATCAAAGTTTCATTCTCAAATAATCTCTCCATTTTTGATGATGTCAACCTTGGTTTATAAAACATATTCATACCTGATATTACATGTCAATTTGATTCTTCGATTACTCCACCTTTCACCATAAATCCTTTATAACTCCCCCTTAAACTATACCTATTCTATCTACATCTATTTTATAATTTCTCCCCCTTTGTCACCAACAAAAGGTATAACTAATTATACTCCCCCTAAATTTATGTCAATAATGATCCTAGTGACTAATCCAAAGCATAATCCCTTTTAAATTTATAATTCTAAATCTATAAACTTAGAACTCTTCCTAATTCTATGGCAATTCTAAATAAACTAGAGTATAAACAAGCAATTTAAACAATATTTTCAAGCAATCCAATCAATGTTTATAAGCAATCATTGTATGTATCAAACCAATCGATACAAGTCATATCCAGTCAAATCAAACAATATGTACAAGTTTAAAAACATACCACACAAAGCATACCAAATCAAACAAATTCATATATCTCTTGGAACTTCCACCCATCCATCTCCACCAAAGATTGGATCCTTTTTGACAACTTCCCAGTCTTCGTTGTCTTTAGTGAGAGGTGCTCCAGTGATGTTATTATCTTCATCTCTGGAAAGAGAAGAGATCATCCAACGAATAGCATCAAGGTTTTTTCCTTGTTGTTCAATCATCTTTATCTGACATAATTCTAGATGACGTTGATCGCGAAGGATTATAGATAGGATATTCTTGAAAGAATTAGAGTTTTTCAAGATTTTCACTTGGACTGTGAATAATATTGGCCATTACTTGATTATTTAGAGAATGAGTGATTAGAGAAGAAGCAGAGAATTGAAATGGAGTTTTTTTGGAAGAAAAAGGTATTTATAGAGTATGGAATTCGTTTAAAATGAAGAGACACAAGGTAGTTATTTAAAAACTCAAATTTGAACATATTTGGATTTCCGACAGTTATACGTCGACATGCATATTCTTGTATGTCGACATACCCATGTGTTTTTTTGGGTATATTGAATTTTTACACAATTTTAAGTTATTTCATATTATATTATACTATTTAATTCTAATGTGCTTTATAGATGTTTAAAGGAGATTTTGATAGAGAAAAACATAAATTTCTATTAATGAGATATTACAATCAAATGATACATGATATTTGAAATAGAAAGTACAGAAAGGAAATATAAGCTAATGTGAAATGATAACATAAGCTGGTAAACTTAGATTTCAGCGGATTAAGATGCGGAAGATGATAAGCCAAGTTTTCTACCATTTTTTTCGAAAAACTTGTCCATTTTATTAAGACACTTCTTGATCTTCTTTTGGTTCTTAGCTAACTTGACTTAATTTTGTAGAATTATTTCTTTGGATCTGGCTCTAGTAGATGTTGGACATTCTACACTTTCCATGGAGGTTTCTTGAGATGACCCAAACTCACCCTTATGGGAAAGCCCAGGTTGAGTTGAGAACAAGACAAACCAGAACACAAACAAAAGAACATTTCATTGCTATTTACAACAATTTACATCAGAGTACAAGAATATTTAGAGTATGAATAAATATTACATAGAAAAATATCAGAGATTAAAATACAAAGCAACGGAAATAAAATAACTAGCACAATTGAAAGAAATACATGGGTACAAAGCTTTCTCAATATAGCTCCAGCTGTAATCCAGGATCCTGGGAAAAGAAATATCTGCTAAAACCAAAACTACTAGCTGCCCGTGTGGAAAATATGGGCATCCAGATTTTAGGTTAAAACAATAAACTCCATGTCAGTCATGGAACTGGTGTGAGAAATAAAACAGTTAATTTGAATTTAAAGTTAGGTAAATCAAGGTACCACGCCGTATAACACGAAATGGGTTTACCCCCAAGAATACCAGTGCATAAAATAAACAGCGCAATGCTAAATAAAGAAAATGAAGCTATTATAAGACTTATTTCCCATCACACAATGCAACGCAAGGCGGAGGATAGAGTTTTCCTTATAATAGCCAAATATGCTTGGTAAGCAAAATTTATCTTTTATTATTACTATAAGTGAAGAAATCAACTTCAAATATAAATGTATTAATCATAGACGGCATGAGCTGTAACGACCCGCATTCTACGCATCATAGGATTGAAGAATATTTATTTCTGTCACATACGAAGTCGTATGGTCATGTAACTTTGGGGGACGACTATTGGGGTCATTTCCCATGTTCATGATTTTTCCCGATTTTTAAATGACCATTTTACCCCTAGTTGACACTGTTTTGGCCATAACTTTTGACTGGAAAGGAATTTTGACCTGAAACCACTTCCATTAGCTCCGGATGATGGTTTCTCTTTCCGTAGAGTGGTCACATTAGCCAAACGGACTCACCGTTTGGGAGATATGGCTGAAACAAGTTTCAGATGGTGAAAAACAGCTTAATTGGGCTTAACCGGGTGATTAACAGCTAGGCCCAAAGGGGAATTTCGGGTTTAGAGGTATAGGAGGACTGATTAGGGTTAGGAAATCACTTTCATTTCAGTTTTGAGCCGCCACAAATCTTCTTGAGACCTTAGTAATGGCTTCCATCCTCTAAAGCCTCTCCAAAACACATTTTTAGTGAAGATTAAGCCTAAACTACATCAAAGCAAGGCCAAATAGCAACAAAGCAAGGTTGGAGCTGCTGCTATACATAGGAATTCGACCCAAACAGAGAGTATTTCAGATTTGGTGTTTCATTTGTGGCCAAGGTGAGTGATTTGCATAGTTTTTGCACTAATTACGGTAATTAAGGGTAATTAGTGAAGATTAGCAAATTTATACGTAAATAAATTCTGGAAAAATTCTTAAAATTCTAAAATAATGTTTTAAGGCTCTGTTAGAAATTTGGGTTAATTTCGATGTGTTTTGCTAATTGTATGCTTAAACATGATTAAGAGGGATTAAGGGAAAATGAGGGGTTCTAGCTATGTTTGATCCATTTTAATCCATCAAATTGTTGTTATGGTGTTGCAATTGATGTTATATGTTGCTATGACAGTTTGACATGAATTGTGATTGATTAGAATAGTTAGATTGGTCGAAGACGCCGTCGTATGGCGCAAAACAGTCGCTGGAAAGTCGGTGCAGAAAGTACCTGAACCGGATCGGATCGGATGGGAGGCCCGAACCGAACCATTGTGAAGCCGTCCCTACGAACCGCTTGTGGTGATGGAGACCGATCTGAACCACCTGGGAGCTTGCGAATTGATAGCCATGGAGGATCACAAGTTGGAGCATACTATCCGAACCGACCCGCTCACCCCACCCGACCCGATCCGCCTCTCGTGAGCATGAGCTACTCCGACCCGAACCGATGGGTAACGATTGGATTCGAAGGCTGACCCGATCCGCCAGGAGTGACCACGACCGATCCGAACCGCCACGAGATGAAGGTCACGAACCGAACCGGAAGCTGAAGGTTGACCGAGCCGAACTGATGATTCTTGTCCGATCCGAAGCGAGTGGAGCAAGATGAAGACCGATCCGGATGAAGATGATGGCCAATGCCCGAGATGCAAAGGTAGTCCAAAGGAGAAGTTAGAGCTCAGGATCCAGATGGGAATCAACGAGTTCGCTTCATGGTTGGGCTTTGCTGCGGGACGCGTGCCAAGGAGTTATCGATGTCTATAGCTTTGAACCACTATGGTAGGAGGTACGAAGACGGATTCAGGGCCATTATGGCATCGGTAGAACCAAGGGCTACAACCAATGAAGTGGGTCATTGAAATGTTTGGTCATGACTCTATATGTTTAGCTTGGTCATAGCAGGGTTTCTACAAGTCGGGATTCGTCGTTACCTCAATTTTGTCTAGTGTTCCAAAGTGGTAGATGTCGTATGCTTTACGCACTGAGTGAGAGATGTGAGGATGGTTGCTATGGATGGTTTGTTTGCTATCATTATGACATACACGCCCCACCCCCGTATTCTTTACACTATTCATTATGGCACCTTGGAGTATTGTACGGTATGTGGTACTAACTCTTTGGTTGCAGGTCCAGGTTCAGGTATGGTTTAGTATACCTGTTATCATTCTGTTTAGATGCTTATCGCTCATACCAGGCTTTATGTCTGACCCAGAGTTTTATGTCTCCTCTTATTACTCTGGGTGCTCACACGAGCAGACTAGAGACAGGTTAGCTGGTGATGCACGGGTAGATGATCCGGAGACGAGCAGGAGGCTTCCACGTAATATACATATATAGTATTCTCCCTGTATTGTTGAAGATCACTGCTTGGGCATTGGTGGTGCATCTTCTACTTTAGCTTTCTTTTGTTTAGAGACAGTAAATTTGGAAAATTGTAATAAGCTGTATTTGAATTTCCGCTGCTCTGATGATGGATGTTGATTTTAGTTATCAGCTTATGCACTGTCTCACCTGTTTTATGTCAAGTATGTTATTATTATATTTTATTCCATGCGCTGTGAGACATTCTACAGGTTCCTTGATTAGTTCATTCTCTTCTTCCTTTTCCTTCTAACGACCCGTTCCGTGCCAGTTGGACATGTGTACAGCGCACTTTCGGAGGAAATGCAGGCTGGTGCGGGGCGGGCCGTCACATGAGCCCTCATCCCACTAGGTCGCCATATATAGGTTTACAACTAAAACCGCAAAATTTCATATTGTAAGTTTGGATTTCCATACTGATGGCTCTTGATTCGAAAGATCTATCGCGTAGTGCAATTCCCAATGGCTTATGTCCCGTGCATGAGAAAACGCCATAATGCACATCCACACTATATCCAGGAAACAAGTTACCGCGGCTTACGTCCAAGCATTGGAAAACACCGCTAACTCTATCTATCTAGTAATTGGGAGGTGTGCCCTATCCCTACTGGTGTGGGGCGACCACACCCAGTATCACCTCAGTCGACCAAATCCATGACAACCCATAGGATGTCTATCCTCATCTCTAAAGTATACTGATCTAACCATCAGTTTACCACCATACTAGTGTGTGAAGCTCGCGAATTAACGCTACACAAAGTTGTGCTGTTTAAAGTCGTTCTTTGATCATCATCCACCAAGCTCTGCTTTTCAACAAAAGCTTGGATCACTGCATCTCAGCATGCTACACTATCAATCCATGCCGTACCATTGATTTCTGCCGATATATAACCTCTAAGATCGTACGTCTCAGAGAAGAGTGTTAAGCAAGAGAATAAGTTCTCCGCCACCAAGAAGATATATATTTAGCAGAGATCAACGAATATAGCACAAAGGAATACAATGTCAGACAAATCATCCACATACAAGTCCGTTCTGGGTCTGAACGAAACCGGAGGCACCTTATTCCTTGTCTCGTATGTCCAATACAGGAGAGAGAGGCCCTTGCATACCCAAATAATCAACAAATACGTCCGGACGGCTACCACTGTAGCCCCTTCAAGGTAGCTACTCCAATCATGGGCATCAGTAGCAACCCATCCATTCGATGTATAGATCGCCGGTCTTGCACCGTCTTCAATCTCTTTGACTTTTCGTCATATTAGTTATTCAAAATGGGATAAACCTGTTCTTTTCGAATAACTCGCGTATCTTAGTGCTATAACAACACATCATACGCCTCATTCCAATCCAGAATATTCTTTTATTCAAATATTCTTTTCACAATTTAAACCAAATTAAGGTTTTCCAAACTAGTCGGGATTAGCGAACCTTACCGAAGTAATCATTTGTTTATTTTCCCAATCCGACCTATTCATCCCATGGAGCAAAACTGGTAATACTCCATATCTAACACCATGGTGTTATCGATAAAAATTAACTACCATTTCATGTTCAAATATAATTAAAGATTTAACTATTGCTTGGAGCAAAACTGGTGATACTCCATTCTCGGTCCTTTTCCCAAATTTGATAATTTAAATTATCACATTCACGTTTCAATCTAATTAAAGATTCATTAAAACTTCACTTAGTTTTAATCTTCCCAAAAATCATTATTAATGATTGTTTAACTTTGGAAACTCAAACATGTCACATCGACCATCTACACCGTACCACTGATTTCTGCCAATATATAACCTCTGAGCTTGTACGTCTTAGAGAAGAGTATTAAGCAAGAGAATAAATTCTCCGCCACTAAACAGATATATATTTAGCAGAGATCAACAAATACAATTCGAAATACAATGTTAGAGATGTAATCATGTCTTTAACTGGGTTAAAGAACCAATGTCATTTAAAACACGGTTCACGATAAACCCAAAATCACATTCCATTAATTATGGAATCTTCACGAAAAACAGATCAATATATATATATATATATATATAATTGATATAAATTTCCGTGTCCGACTAATAATATAAATGGAATAACGACGAAGCCTTTTAAATTCCATATATATTAACAGTCTTCCTTCACATAAGCTCATCTCGATTATTACCAAATCGAATTCCATTCAATTCCAATTTAACATATTAAACTGGAAATCTTTACTTTGGAAAATTCTGTTAATCTTAATTAAAAGATTATAAATTTCAAATCATATTCTTCACTATTAATTGGGTTAAAGAATAAGTGTTATTTAAAACACCGTTCACGATAAACCTAAAAATCCAATTCTTTTATTCAATTCCAATTAAATACTAACTAATTGGTAAAATTCCCTAAATCTTAATTAATATATTTATTCTTTTCTCAACTGGGTTTAAGAACAGTGTTATTAAAGACACCGTTCACGACAATCCCAAAATCCAGTTTCAATCCAATTAAGTATTAATTAATTGGTAAAATTCCCTAAATCTTAATTTATTCTTTTCTCAACTAGGTTTAAGAACAGTGTTATTAAAGACACAGTTCACGACAAATCCAAAATCCAATTTGATATCAAATACATGGCTCTGAATAGAAATTATATCGGCTTATATTCAATATCAAATTCTGAAACCATCCAATATCGTATTGGGAATAATGATATATATATATATATATATATATATATATATCTTCTAAATTCCTCAACAATATCCGTATAGTCATGGAATCCAATATCGAAATACTCTGAAGATTATTTCCATTCCAAATTCATTCCGATTTATTCGTTGGAAAATTCTGGTTATTTTAAAACCATTTTCAAATCCAATTTATTTATTTTTAAAATAATTGGATTATTTTTCTAGTCAATAACTAGTTCATTTCGATAAAAATATATTTTTATCTTCTCAAAATTGGAAATTTTCATCCAAAATCTTCCCAGATCATTTGTTATGATTTTACATAATTTTTCCATATTTTTAATAATTTTATTATCGCTCGTACAGTCGGTTTCCAATAAAGGCCATCGAACTGCATCCATAGCGACCTTTTCCAAAACTAATTTGGACATATCTTAAAATCCAACTACTAGATTTAAAATCTCTTGTATATATTAGAAAGATCTGTTTAATACGAACCCAACGGTCCCGGTATGTGACGAGAAGGAATTTCGCTCGGTCCGAACCAGTCGCTAAACCGATCTAGACCGTTAGAAACGCCTGATCGTTTCGAGACCTCGACAAATCAGAACGCAAACAGAAGAACATTTCACTGTTATTACAACAATGCATCAGATTACAAGAATATACAGAGTATGAATGAATATTACACAGAAATATCAGAGATTTAAATTACATTTAAATGCATAGCAGCGGAAAATAATACAATACACAACTGAAGGAGATATACAGATACAAAGCTTTCCGGATATCGTTCCAGCTGTAAACCAGGATCCTGTGAATATAAATCTGCAAAACCAAAAGTACTAGCTGCCCGTGTCAAAATAGGGGCACCCAGAGTTTAGGTTAAAACAATAAACTCCAGGTCAGTCATGTGACTGGTGTGAGAACTAAAACAGTTAAAAATCTTTATTTTAAAGTTAGGTAAATCAAGGGACCACGCCGTAAAACACGGAACGGGTTTCCTCCCAAGAATACCAGTGCATAAAACAACAGCACAATGCTAAATAAAGAAAAATGAAGCTATTATAAGACCCAGGTCCTATCACACAATGCAACGCAAGCCGGGGGATAGGGTTTTCCCTTATAACAGCCAAAGAATCCTTGATACGTTTAAAACAAATCGTTTGATACTATTATAAGTGCATAGTGTATAAAACAACTTCAAATCATAAGTATCAATCATAGGCGGCATGAGTACCGTATATCATGTCGCCATACTAGTTCTACAATTAAAACCGCAAAGGTCGTATTGGAAGTTGGGTTATCATTTATGGTATGAACCGAGGCTAGGGGCAAGATCCTCACCGATTCGAGACACTCTAGTCCGCCCCTCAGGAACAGCCGCAACTGCCCCTTGGATCGTCAGGGTCGATCCACCGATGTGGATTATTATGCCTGAACACTGCGTTTCCCCGCCCTTTGGGGTGTAAGCCTGGCCCGTCAGCCGACCAGAAGCATCGGCCGAAACCGATATCACGAGGCGCCTCGCTTTTCAGCAAGTAATAATAAGCAACATCCACATGAGTCAAACTCATCAGCCAGTTCAAGCACTGACGCCACTCTTAACTAGAAAGAAACGCATGTCCTCCCTGATGTCCGTCTCCCGTTTTTGGTTCATACCGGGTGTGATACTCGCGAATCAACGTTACACAAAGCTGGGCCACACAGGCTGTGCTTTGATCATCACCACAAGACTTTGCTTTTCAACAAAAGTCTCGATCAATTGCCACTTAGGCATACCACACAGGCAATTCACTCCATGCGTTTGATATCCATCAATATATAACCCCTGAGCTCGTACGTCTCAAAAAAGGGCGTTAAGCAAGAGAATAAATTCTCCGCCGCCAAATAGATATATATATTTAATAGAGATCAATCACACGGACTAAAATCCAATGTCAGACACACCGTCCATTTACAAGTCCGTTCTGGGTCTGAACGAAACCGGAGGCACCTAGTACCCCGCATATCCATCAATCTCCAAGTACGTCTGGACGATCACCAACTGTTTCCATCTTCTTGGGTGTACAGCCCAATCAAGATCATCAGTAATCACCCAAACGACGTGAAGACTTCTGGTCTTCGACCACCGTCTTCATCTTCAACTTATCGTCGTATCATTTATTCAGAATGGGATAAACCCGGTCTTTCCAAATAACTCGCGTATATTTTAAATAAGTGTTACACAAATACAACATACGCCTCATTCCAATTCATCAGTCACTAACCATAAATTAATCAAGAGAATAATTTCCCAAATATTAACCCTGAAGGCCGAAACCAACATCAGATCAATATCCAGAAAACCATTCTGCTTGGCTAACCGACAGTTAGTTTCTAAATTTCACATTCATAGGGAAAGGTTCCCATTAATTTTATCAAAGATAAATTCTTAAATTTATTCTTTAATTTACTTTTGAATATCAATTCAAACTAGTTGGGATTAACAAACTTTACCGAAGTAATTATTTGTTTTAATTTCCCAATCCCAACCTATTCATCCCATGAAGTAAAACTGGTAATACTTCATATCTAACACTACGGTGTTATCGGTAAATTCAATTACCATTTCACGTTCAAATCAAATTAAAGATTTAACTATCTCCTGGAGCAAAACTGGTGATACTCCATTCTCGATCATCTCAATCTAATTAAAGATTCATTAAAACTCCACTTAGTTTTAATCTTTAACTGGGTTAAAGAATCAGTGTCATTTAAAACACAGTTCACAATGAACCCAAAATCACATTCCATTAATTATCGGGTTAAAGAATGAGTGTTATTTAAAACACTGTCCACGATAAACCCAAAAATCAATATCAATTCAATTCCAATTAAATATTATTTAATTGGTACACTTCATTAAACCTAAATAAAAAGATTTAATCTTTTCTCAACTGGGTTCAAGAACAGTGTTAATGAAGACACCATTCACGACAAACCCAAATCACATTTGATATTCAATAAAAGGCTCTGAATAGAAAATATATCGGCTTATATTCAATATCAAATTCTACGATTAACAAATGTCGTATTGGAAATAACGATATAAATACATATATCTTTCAAATTTCCATAACAACATCTGTATAATCTCGAATTCCAACATCGAAATATTCCGAAGACAATTTCGATTCGAATCCACTCCAATGCAATCATTGGAAATTCTGGTTATTTTTAAAACCCTTTTCAAATTCAATTTATTTATTTAAAAATAAATAGAATTGTAATTCTAGTTCAAAACTAGTTCATTTCGATAAAAATCTATTTTTATCTTTTCAAATATGGAGTTTTTCATCCCAATTCTTTCTAAATCATTTATTATGATTTTACATGAATTATTACTATTTTTAATAGTTTTATCAAGGCCCGTACAGTCGATTTCCACCAATGGCCATCGAACTGCACTTACAGCGACCTTTTTCAAATTTGATTTGGACATAATTCCAAATCCAACCGTTAGATTTCAAATTTCTAATATTCGTTAGAAAGCTCTTTTCGATACGAACCCAACGGTTCCTGTTTTAGGAGTATCCGACGGTCGGATCTCCCGTAATGCCCGTTTGAAATAAATGGTCGAAATTCACGAACTGCCGCGGCGCGGCGCGTTCTATTCAGGCCATTATATTATATATATAATATATATATCGTCGATTTCTATTTAAAACGAATTTTATAAATAGTTTTAAATTCGTTTCAAAAACAATTTCAACTTCCATTTCAATCCAAAGCAAAATTGAATTCTTCTTTATAAATTCGTTTTAAAATTCATTTCTATTCAATTCAAATTTCAATTCAATTTGAATTCAATTCAATTCGCTTTCAATTCAATTTGAATAAAATCGATATAAATATCGTTCACGTCAAAATGGCGTCAATCTATCAACGCGACTTCATATATTTCAATTTTCAAATATTCTACTTTAAATATTTCTTTTTCAAATATTTCTATTCAAATATTTCATTTCAAATATTTCTATTTCAAAACTGGAATGAGGCCCAAACAATTACCATATAATGTTAATTATATGGATTTTCTACAACACATGTATATGTCAACAACGATGAATAATCAACCATCATCCAAAGTGCATCCTACACTGTATAAGCATCAAATATAAATATTCAACGCTTATAGCAGCCTGTCAATCAATCGATCGACATACAACTAATTATTGGGGTTAGTGTACGTCAAATATCATCCCAATACCCGTGTGGGGTTTCAAGCAATCAAACACAGATTTTTATTTATGCAGTTGGGCGATGTGTAAAATTTATCGTCCCAATCAATGTCCTTCAAATAGGTGTACATAAACAAACCGTCTGATTTGTAAATGAATATTTATTTATTCACATTCACGTTAAAAATTATATTTTTAACGATCAAACTATTTTATTTTAACACATGAAATTTTATTCAGTTCATTTTCAGAATAAAAATGATATTTTTATTTTTCTAACTTATTTCTAGAAAATTTCGGCGGCATAACGGCATGATACTAGAAACGGGACGAGGCCTAGCCTTATCCCCGGTCTAGTGAAGGCCCACGCCATTCACACATCAATCAAATTCACCAAACAACCAAATTCAAATCAAATCATCTAACTAATTTATGCAATCAAACAAACAAGTCCATGGTCTGTGGACGATTGTGTCGGGTGCTACTAAGCACCGTCTGCATCCTAGTGTATATATAACTAGAAAAAGAAATTGAAAGGTGAGAAATTCTCACCGAAAGCTATCCAAACATATTGACTCTTCTTTGATATAAATCTTCTTCGTTCTCGCCTTTTTGTCACCTTCGTTGCCCGTATTCTCTACATATGTAAAAATCGAATTTTTACTTCGCTATTCAATATGTACAAATCATATTTTTACTTCGATGTTCAATATATAAAAATCACATTTTTACTTCGATGTTCAATATATAAAAATCACATTTTTCCTTCGATGTTCAATATATAAAAATCACATTTTTGACTATGTTATTCAATATATAAAAATCGAATTTTGACTATGCTATTCAATATATAAAAATCGAATTTTTATTTCACATTCCTATATAGAAAAATTGAATTTTTGCTTTGCTATTCAATATATAAAAATCGAATTTTTACTATGCATATAAAAATTATATTCTTATATCTTTACATATATAAAAATTATATTTTTATATATCTCTATGATATAAAAATTATATTTTTAACCTTTATATAAACAAAAATCATATTTTTTTTTCATCTTCTACATAACAAAGATTATATTTTTAATCGTTCAAAAATCAAATCTCTTCAACTAATGTTCATATAAGAAAAATGAAATCTTTCATAACTAAAGATCAAATATTTTCTCTAAACAAAATCTATCCTTTAAACGCTATAAAGTATAAATCGAATTATCTTTAAATAGATAAATAAAAATAAATAAATAAACAAATAAAAAGAAGAAAAGGGGGTAAAACTTACAGCGTTCCGGGGGGAAAAAGAGTGTCGCAGGGATGGTCGGGGCTTCAGGTGGCTTCGGATGGCGCGTTAGGGCTTGGGGGGCTTGAATGGGCTCGTGGTTTTACAGAGTGGAGGGAGGAGCTGAAGGGGATGACGTCGGTGGTGGCTTTGAAGGTCGAAGGAGGCGGAACTGGGTGCAGGCGGAGGGGAAGCAACGCTGGGCTTTCAGGCGGGTTAGGATTGAGCGGCGGAAGGGCTCGTGAGGAGAGAGAATAGAGGAGAAGTGGGGAGCGAGCGCAAGAGGGAAGCGATGGCCAGTGGAGAGGGCGGCGCAGCCACGATGGTCGGAGGCAAGAGAAGGGGGAGCGATTCCATCGTTCCAATTGTGGAAGGAGGCGGGTTTGACCCCGTTGACCACGGTTTGAAAAGTGAATGGGAAATTAGGTTTGAATGGTATATATATATATATATTATTTTATGTTATTTTAATTTTCCTTTATAAAGCAACTTTTAATTTCGACCTCGAAACGAGGCCCACCGCCTGTCGTCCATAACTAATTACCCCCATTCCGAACACAATGGGATATGTATCGTAAGCTGATTCGATCGTTTCGAACAGTTTCTGTCACTATATTGAATTTTAAACGTACATTTCAAATTACCGGGGTCGCATACGAACTTTAAAAATTCTAGAAAAATATTTCCTAGCTTCGTATTGACGATACAGTCCTAACAAAACTAATTTCGTCAAATTCTGAGACCGTTTGAAAAATGGCCATTTTCCAGTCGATTAAAATCAACTAAAACTGGTCAAACGCGTTTTCCTTTGCCACGCTCACATATTGATTCGAAAAATTATGAAATTTGAAACCTAGCAATAACTTTACATCATGGACCCAACAAAAGTGGTTTCGTCGAAATCCGAGGTCATTTGCAAAATTTCCATTTTTAAGGGCCTGAATTCCATAGCGACTATTCAGAATTTTCAACTGGACATATCTTTTGATTCCCGCTATGAAATTTCGATTTTTCGGATCCGCTGGAAAGATATTATCAATTAGATCTTAATGTTTTTGGTTTCACTAAATTCCGGTTTGTTTTGCACCCGGTACATCCATTTGAAGTTTGAAATCGAATTATCGAACTACCGCGCCATTTTCAATTCTATTTATAATTATATATAATTATATATATTCTAACGACGACGTATATAATATATACGTTCGAATTATATTCAAAACAAATTTCTCGTCGTCATTATTTAAAATAATCCATTTTAAATGTTCAGAATTTGTTAAAATTGCCAAAATAAAAATTTTAAACTGGCCCAGATTTTCGGGTTGTTACACGGTATCAGGAGAATCCGTCGGTCGGATCTCCCGTAACATCAATTTGAAGTTAATGGTCGAAATTCGCGAACGGTCGCTGCGCAGCGCATTATATTCAGGCCATTAAATATATATAATATATATATCATCGATTTATATTTAAAACAAATTTTATAAATCTATTGAAATTCGTTTTAAAAAAGATTTCCATTTCAATTTTAAATCAAAATTGAATATTCCATTATAAATTCATTTTAAAACGATTTCCATTTCATTTTCAAATTTAAACCAAAATTGAATATTTCATTCTAAGTTCGTTTTAAATTCATTTTGAAATGATTTCAATTTCATTTTCAAATTTAAATCAAAATTGAATGTTCTATATAAATTCGTTTTAAATTCATTTTAAAACGATTTCCATCTCATTTTCAAATTTAAATCACAATTGAATATTTCAAATCATTATAATATTAAAATGATAATATTTTCAAAATTTCAGATATTGAAATCACTTTTCGATATTCATTATAAAATGAATAAAATCGTCAGGAAACCCCGTTTGTGTTAAA
This sequence comes from Allium sativum, assembly GCA_030737875.1. Lineage (NCBI taxonomy): Eukaryota > Viridiplantae > Streptophyta > Magnoliopsida > Asparagales > Amaryllidaceae > Allium > Allium sativum. Next base: position 560,330,721 of record CM060921.1, read on the forward strand.
ATGGCGTTTAACTACTTAACACGGCTTCACATTTCAATATTTACTGAATATTATTTTAAAATATTCATTAATTCTGAACTGGAATCAGACTTATCCAATTACCATAAAATTTTATTTATATGGATTTCATACATCACACGTATACAACAATAATGATAAACAATCATTTAAAATTCATACAACATCCAGAGTGCATTTTACAACTGTATAAGCATTAAAATAAATAAATAACGCTTATACAGTCTGTCAACCCATTGATTGACATACCACTAATTATTGGGATCAGTGTATGTCGAATATTATCCCAATACCTAAGTGGGGTTTTCAAACAACAAATACTGTTTATTATTTGTGCAGTTGGGCGATGTGTAAAAATTTTCGTCCCAATCAATATCAGTAAAATGGGTGTACATAAACAAACCGTCCGATTTGTAAATGAATATTTATTTTATTTTCATTTTACGATAATTTTATGTTGTTCATATGTACGTTAAAAATTATATTTTTAACGATAAAGTATTTTATTCAACAAATGAATATTTTATATATTTCATTCATACAATAAAAATGATATTTATATTATTCAAATATTTTATTCAACACATGAATTCACAATCAACATCTACAATACAGTCAATTCAAACAAACATCCATGGTTCATACAATAAATGGTGTCGGGTGCTACTAAACACCATCTGCATCCTAGTATATATTTTACTGGAAAATAATTAGAGTGAGAAGATGTTCTCACAGTTGGTGTCCACTCCGCCAGTTTTCATTTCTGAATTTTAGAGCAGTTTGGATTTGAATTTTTTCAACATGCTCCGTTTCAGCTCTAGTCAGTTTGATTGCGTAGATCGCATTGAGACGATCGCATTGCAACTAAAATCATTGTATTTCGTTTCCACATGAAAAAGACTCATTTGAACATTAATTGATAATTAGATGAATAATAAGCATTTAATTACATTTATAATTATCTTCCTTGTTTTCTGCTGAAGTCGACACCATCGTTCCCTTCCAACCTCCACCTGCGCGCCGCAATCCGCGCCACCTGAGTTAGATCGGATAGTACCACCTTGACGCCACCTAGCTCCTCCATCAACGTTGGAATTACCATGCCGCTCGCACGCTTGGTGCGCTCGAAAATCGAGCCTGAAACTCGCCACTTCGAGATGGAAATCCTCCAAGTATAGAACATGATAATCGATCTACTTAATATGGGTTTAGAGAGGATGAAGTTCTCTTCGAATTTGTTTTAGGGGTTTTATAAATCGATTGGTGGACTATGAGAATTTAGCTCAAAAAATCGCGTGATTTCTGGCCCTCCAAAACGAACTAGCGGCGGCTTGGGAAAGTGAGGGTTAGGGTTTGATTACATGGCCTTATATATTTATTTAATAATAATATTAAATTCCAATATTTATTTTCTAATGAAATTTTCCATCCGCACTCGACACGAACTCCAATGACCGTCGCCCTCACAATGGGATATGTTTCATAAGCCAATTCGGCTGTTTCGGTCAGTTTTTCTTTAGATTAAAATATAAATCAATATGTATTGAATTCAAACATGCATTTTAATTTACCGAGGCTACATACTGACTCCAAAAATTCCAGAAAAATAAATCTAGCTTTATTTTAACGATACAGCCTTAAAAAACTAATTTCGTTGAATTTGGAGACCGTTTGAAATATGGTCATTTTCTGGTCGATCCAATTCAAACTGAATTGACCAAACACGTTTAAATTCACCACGCTCACATATTAATTCCAAAAATTGTGAAATTTGAAATATAACAATAATTTGATATGCCGGATCCAACCAAAGTGGTTTCGTCGAAAATGGAGGTCATCTGCAAAATGGCTATTTTTAAGGCCTATATATTATATTAATATATATAAATTCCATAGCGACTATTCTAAATTTTAAACTGGGCATAACTTTCAATTTATATTATGAAATCTGAGTTTTTCACATTCGTTAGAAAGATATAATTAAACAGATTCAAATATTTTTTGTTTTACTGAAATCCGATTTATTTTGAATCCTGTACATTCATTTGAAATTTAAAATCGAATTTTCAAACTACCACGCCATTTCGAACTCTATTTATAATTAAAATAAATTTTTAGGTTCTAACTTCGATTAAAATAAATTTTTAGTCATTATTGTTTAAAGAAATCATTTTAAATATTCAAAATCCATTAAAATAGCTTAAAAAAAATTAATTGGTTCTGAAAATCCGGGTTGTTACACTTCTTCATCGATTTCCTTGGATTTTCTTTCTATTCCATTCGAGCTTGTTTTTCGGCATATGTTTCATAAGGCTTGAAAATGAGTGGAATTTGCATAATGGATATATTTCGTGAGTTAAATGTTAGGGAATGCGAAATGCAGATCTTAAGGCAAGACTAACGCTAGAGGGGATTGAATAGTGTTTATAAGGAATTTACGAAAATCTTAAACTTAAATGATCTACTATATGAATCACGCACAATAGAGATGATCACAGACATAGAATCAAACACAAACACAAAAACAGATAAATACAAAATGCAAAAAAGGAAAGAACACACCGGATTTTATACTAGTTCGGATTACTCCTACATCCACTCCCACGCAACGCTGGATTGCGCGAAGTTTTATTATTATCAATATCCAAGTACAATCCCCTTGATTTCATGGCTACAAGGTTAACGACGCTCCAAACACCATTGATTCTATGGCTAAAAGGTTAACACCATTCCCTTTCCTTGATTTCAGGTCTACAAGGAACACACCCTTTCCCAAACACTTCCCAAATTATTACAACAGCTCTATAACTCGTCAATAGCACTTACTACAGAGAATAATGGACAGAGGGTGAGAAAAGAGGAAGTTTTATATAATTAGAGCAGAAATCGGCAAAGTTGAAATGTATAAATCGATAAAATATGAAATATTAATGATGGGAGGAAGTGGGGTGAAGATAGAGAAGAAGATATATCAAAAATTCGAAATCAGCCCTTATTTATAAGATTTGAAAGGTTGCAACGCTTCTGAAACGTTACATAGTGAAAAGACACTTCCTTTGAAAATTGAGTTTCTGACAGTTGTATGTCGACATAGCCTCCTATGTATGTCGACATATGTATGTTAAAAATATTTTTAAAACTATTTTTCAAGTGTTTAATCATATATATTATTCTAGGAATTCTTGAAACAAAACTTAGTGATATAAATGAATATTCTAAAGTGTAAAATCATATGAAATCATAATAATATATTTTATAAACATATTTATAAAACTATAAAGTTTAAAACTACATAACCATAAGATTATAAACTATATAACTATATAAACTTATGTATTAAACTTAAAACTTATATTTGAAATCATAAGTACGATAGAAAAACGATTTGAACTTAGAATTTTGAAAATCAACATTTGAAATTTGAAAATCATAATTTGAACCTAGAGTGCTATTCAAAGTCTTACATATAAACTTGACTCTATTACTATATTTGTCTCTTGAACTCTTGAAAACATATGAGTATTGAATCTCTCTTGAATTCTGAATCACTTGGAACTCTAAAACCGTACAATCTTCATTATTTAAGTTCTATATACAAATCCTGCACATATATATATATATTCTAGATAGAGATGTTAGTATATATTTTATAAACAATTAATAATTATAATTGAAATAAGGTTGTTTTCATCAAAACTCCATTCTCCAATAATCTCCTCCTTTTCGTTGATGATAACCTTGATTTATAAAATATTCATACATGTTCATACCTGTTGATTCTGATCCTTCTAGTATTCCCCGTGTCATCATGAATTATACATACTCCCCCTTAAACTAAGTCTAACTAAACCATATTTTATAATTTCTCCCCTTTTTTCATCAACAAAAAGAAATTCTAAATATACTCCCCTTAAATCCTATATCTATCTATACATATCATATGATAACAATAGTTGATTCTATACTAAAGCACTAATATATATATATATATATATATATATATATATATATACATACATAACTCCCCCTAAATTCATGTTTATATTATAAACTTTATTCTATTTATAACTAACTCCAAAATCTACGAGAAACAAACATTGTATTAACAATTCATATAATATAAACTAATTCAAATTACAGTGTTCCACGTGAACACGAAACACTATGTACATAATACATCGTTTGAACAACTAAAGGAGAAACCTAAACGTCTAATTCTTTGTAATTGGGGACTTATGAATTGGGAAATTGGGGTAATGGAGACAAAATTCTCCATTTTGCTCAATTATATTCCCTTCTCGATCGATATAAACTTCACCTATGCATACGACTTGATCGTCTTCCTCCATGCCTTCTTATTGTGCCTCTTCTTGTTCCTCCTCTTCTATCATCTCTTTCTCCTCCTCTTCTTCCTCTTCCATTGTTGGATTATCATTTTCGATGATAATTGAATTTGCTTGATTATCTATAACAAACTTTTGTAGATTTCTCATTATGTTCCCTTGTTTTATATGCTCTTGATTCATCCAAATTTGTAGAACTTGTATTTCAATGAGCATTTGGAGTACGTTCCCCAGTTTCTCTTCCAATTTCATCACGCAAGCGAGAGTAGAGCATTGAAAAGGACCTTCGGATGGTTCGGCGGATGTTTTAGGATTAATTTGGTTATTATAATTGGTGGAGGCCATGGTTTATTTTAATATTTCTAGAAATGAAATGAGCGAATGAAGAAGCAAATTCGAAGTGGAAAGTTTAAATAGTTATTATAACTAACTTATGGTGGGAATTAATTTTTGAAATCTGGCAGTTATATGTCGACATAGGGATATATGTATGTTGACATACATGCAATTTTAATTTTATTTTTCTGATTTTTTTTGTTGGAAAATTGGTTCACTTTTTAACAACTAGAAAAGTACATAATAAGGTTAGCATACTAACCTAAATACAAACTGAAAAGCATAAAAAAAATACATAATGATATCCTAAAAGAGAGTTTTGAACCCATGATGAGGTTACCAACTCCATGGAAAGTGCGATCCCGCTGCACTTCTAATCCTCTATTACTATCCTTTGAGTCTTTTCTTCGAGTGGTAGAGATTAAAAGAGTTTGCCACCATTCCGTTACTTGAAGAGATGACTGGTTTATCGAAAGCTGCATCAAATTTTCTCCACCTTCATGCGATATATAGTACAACACCAAAAAGCGAAACCAATGCATCTTGCGATATCAACTAGTACTTCTCCACAAACCTATAAAATTTCTCCCCAAACCTATAAAAGGGGTACATGAATTGGGAAAGAAACAGAAGACATCATCCATATGCAGTGGTTTTCCAAAGATATGGCAAGTATTGTGTTGTACAATCCGTAGTGCTATCATCAAGGAAACTAGATTGTTTTTGAACATTACATGCAGGTACTAGAAATTTCCACTATCTTATTTTTGCATTTCTGATATGAACTGCAATGAAATTCAGTGTTAAGTTGTGTTGAAAAAAGTCCATCATCCCACTACGCTTATAATCGGTAAAGCCATGTTCTCAAACAGAACACAACTTACTTACTTCTCAGTTCAGTATAGGCAAAAGTAGAGATGTAACATAAAGCAATTATCCTAGCACATTCTCACTTCTCCATCCTAAGTCCTGGCAAACTCACAACTACTGAACCTGTTGGATCTAGAATAACCCTAGAGGGGGGTGAATAGGGTTTTTCACAGTTTTTAACTGAATTAAAAACTTAACGAGATATATAATAATAAACTGATCACAGAAAATAGCAGAAACTGAAATGCAGAAAATAAATCACACACAGATATACCCAGCTTCGGCAAAACCCTGCCTACTGCTGCATTTCTAAGGTTTCTACTAGGTGATAGAACAGTTCCCGCATACAAGACCATGTACACTCGCAAACCCCTGCTCCTATTCTAACCCTACGCTCAAAACCCTAGACTGAACGATGTCCTCTCGATCAGATTCCCCAAATTACAACCCCGTAATCCGTATCCCAGAATTTTACAGACTCTGTAACTGACAGCCAACACCTTGACTGATATCCTAGACTTAACAGATCTAGACACTGATTCGTTTGTTTACAAAAGATAAACAACACAAATTGAAAAACAAAAACAAAACAAGAATAAACCAAAGAAAACCCTAGGAGTTGTAACAACCCGTATTTTCAATAACCTGTAATAACATAAATCGAGGAAGAATTTAATTCTAAAATGGGAATCAAGGGAAACGGGCTATGCCATTGTGTTCGTCTCGGAAAAATACGCGAAATAGAGTCCGAGTTTTCGAAAATCGGAGTCCGTATGACCAAGATATGGCCTCGCGAAGTTTCACGAAAATTCCCAAATTAAAGTATACTTAATTAAGTGAAATGGGTTGTGTAGATATATATATATATATATATATATATATATATATATTGATATATATATATATATAATTGAAAATTTAATAAATAAATATGCAAAAATGCTCAAAACAGCGAATTGGGAGAGGGGAATAACCGAACCGGCCGATTTTTGAAGTCGACCCGAGCCCGCTGGGTCGACTAGGGGTTAATCCAGGGTGTTTGGCTGTCAACCCGTGGGCCGATTCGCTCAAGTGCAGATTTTGCATTTGAATGGTTCTCATGGTCCATCTTTAATCTAAAGGCCCTAGATGGTTCCTACACTTGACTTCTTCCCCAAGACATGCTTTGATGGCTTGGATTGAATCTAGGGTTAATCCTATGGCCTAAAACACTTGCCTAATCTATAAATAAGACCCTAACCTACCCTAATTCATTCATAATTAAACCTAGTGACTAAACTATGGCAAAATGCTAGCTCTCATGGCCTCCACTAATTTTATGAAGAGGGTTGCATACTAATCACTCTCTAATCAACTTCTAATCCCTTCTTAGCATCTTAATCTTCTTCATTTGGTGTTCAAAGTTGCTAGTTGTGAGTTTCTATCACTTTGATGATCTTTTGGTAAACTAATTAGATGAGATGTGATGAGATTTATGGTTTTGTATGTGGGTTAATGAGCTTTGAATCATATGATATGATGTTAGCATTAATCTTATGTTTATGCATGTTGAGTATGTAAGCTTATGCAAGTTTAATATGATGTATGTTATGTTTGCATGATGCTAAATATGCAAGTTGTGGGCTATGTAATCATATGCATGTTATGCAAGTTCATGGTAATATGCTATGCAAGTTACATGTTTGTTAATATGCAAGTTACATGTTTGTTAATATGCAAGTTACATGTTTGTTAATATGCAAGTTACATGTTTGTTAATATGCAAGTTACATGTATGTAAATATGCAAGTTACATGTTTCTTTATATGCAAGTTACATGTTTGTTAATATGCGAGTTACATGTATGTAAATATGCAAGTTACATGTTTATTAATATGCAAGTTCATGATGACACATTATGCAAGTCTATAAGCTAATATGCAAGTTTGTTATGCAAAATGAATATGTAAGTTATGTGACATATTATATGCAAGTTATGTGACATGTTATGCAAGTTCATATGCAAGTTATGTGTTTGTTAATATACAAGATGGCACCTTTGAAACATGTTCATTCATATGCAAGTTGACACCTTTTATATGTGTTATATCATGAACGAAATTACGTGGGAACGATGGGGTAATTAAATGCATAAGTTAATAAGATTGTGTGAAATTAATATAATTATGCATAACACAAAATAAATAAACATAGTATGGGAATTTGCCTATTTGGTTAGGTGTACCCATACTATGTGTTGGGAATTTACCTATTGAGTTAGGTCTACCCCATGGGAATTTACCTATTAAGTTAGGTCTACCCATGTTAAGAAAACTTGATTAATTAGGGATAATTAATATAAAATTATGAGGGTGATTAATTAGGTGTAATTAATTGACTAAGACACGAGGTTGGACTCAGTTGTAGCGTAAAACTGCCCGGACCCAACCGGCTTAACCAGTTGCTACAAATGTTAGCCCAATGTGAGAGGTCTTAGGCACAAACTAAATACGTAATTAATGTAAAGACACGAGGTTAGACTCTGTTATGACATAAGGCTGCCCGGACCCAACCGGCTTAACCAGCGGTCATAAAAGACAGTCTAATGTGAGAGGTCTTTACAAAGGTTACGTTCTTAATTAATTAATTAAGAAACACTTAACCACATTAGCATGTAGAGGGACATGAGGGGTTAAGTGGGTGCCTCGGGTGGCATGAGAAAATCTAGTGGTTGCCTTGGGTGGCAATAGAAAATACGATTAGAATACTTAACCAAAATAGAACATGTAATTAAAACATGATTAAAGGGTTAAGTGGGATATACTAGAAAAAGGGACAAGCTTAGGTGGGTAGCTTGTGGAGGCCCATTTCAACCAGTAACCCATACGTATCTTTGTGGGCTCGACCCATGTCGAGGACGGGACACGCATACTGGGCTTGACTGTAAGAGGCAAACGGGTTAGCGGTGGCAACGCAAGTCCAACGGGCTTCATATGCGTGAGTGGGCCCGGGCTGGTAGGTAAGCCGTTGTTGCATCGAGTAGATATAAGCCGTGCACCTTTAGTTTCATCAGGTTGCCACATTGGGGAATGATACATCCCACGGTGGGGCCAGCACGGGTATCTACGTTAGGGAGCCGATCGAATGGGAAGTAGTGTGTACACCTAGTGGATTGTAGGGCCCCGTGGCGCCTACTTGGTCACCTAGGGGTACGCAGGTACTAATTAGTAAATTTTATAAGTCCTTGGGTGGGATCAACCTTTAAGTTAGGAACGACTGGTGTGGTGCAGTTTAGTAATTTACCTTAGGGAGGGTAGATGCGTCTTTATCCTTTATCTTCGTTTAGTTGACTGCTTGGGGTAGCCATTCATCCCTATATGTTACCGTATATCAGTTTATGTCTTCTCTGGTTACTTTAACGATTGTATTGTTAAAGTTATAGGACTCGCTCAGACTTATGTCTGACCCTGTTGTTTTTATCTTTTTCCCAACCCTCAGGTCCTACGGTGGATCCTAGCAGTAGTGGAGCTTGATCGGATTGCTGTTCCAGTCTTTAGGAGCTTGGATAGATGTAAAGCTCCAGTTATCCAGTTATCTTTTCTTTTGTTTGGCTATTGTATGAGAGTGGGATTATGTACTTCTTTATTTTGATGGATATTGTACTTGACCTTTATTGTGGTTTTATGATGTAACCAGACATGTTTTACTTCCGCTGTTATGAGATGATGTTTTAAAATTTCAAGTACTATTTATATCTGTCTTGTTGTAATTTTTCTGTTCTATATTCACTAAAATACTCCACCGATGCTATGGCATTCCCATTGTGAGTGATCATAGCGGGAGTGGGGTGTTACACGTGGTATCAGAGCTTAAGGTTACCAGAACAGATAAAATTTTTGAGAAAAACTACTTTCTAAGAGTATTTTCGAAGAAAGTATTTTTAAAAGCATGTCTTCTAAGAGAAAAAGTTTTTGAAAAAGAAAAGCATAATCCCCAATAGCCATATCTTTATCTTTCGGAATCTCCTTTTTGAATCTTTCCTCTTTCGTTTCAGCATGGCTGAAGATCTTAACATCCCGGAGGGTTTAGTTATACCACTATGGTATAGGAGGTTGCAAGAGGCTAGGGCCGCGGCTGCGGGTCCGGCCAATGCTACTACACCAGAGATAACCGCTCCTCCTCCTCAGCCTAGAGTGGATAATTTTGCTAAGGTTTGCAAGGAGTTCAAGGCTATAGGAGGAAAACCTTTTCTTGGTTCAGAGACTTTCGTAGAGGCTAGAGATTGGCTTAAGGAAGTGGAAGAGTTGCTAGATATCTTTGAAGTGGAAGAGGGAAAGAAAGTCAAGTTGGCGGCTTGGTTAATGAAGGGAGAGGCCTCATTCTGGTGGGAGGTCACTAATGGAGAACGCCCTGTTGACTCTTGGGCAGATTTTAAGCAAAGGTTTGGGGCTAAGTTTCTCTCAAGGGCGGAAGAGAATCTGTTTATGGAGAAGTTCTTGAATTTGAAGCAAGGGAATCTCACGGTGAAAGAATATGTCAACAAATTCAATCAATTAGCAAGGTTTGGCATAGAGTTGGTGAATACACCGGAGAAGAAGGCTTTGAGGTTCGTTAGAGGCTTGAACGAACCATTGCAAGGAATAGCTATGACTCACATTCCTATGGGGGCCACTTTTGAGAAGCTTGTCTACATGGCACTTATGCATGAGGATGATAAGAATTCTAAGGCACCAGAGAAAAAGGGGGATCAGAAGAAACCGCAACAGCAACAACAAGGCAAGGGCGGAAAAGGCAATGGTGACAAAAAGAAGACGAAGAAGAAGTGCTTCAATTGTGGAACACCAGGACACCTCAGTAAGGATTGTCGCAAAAAGAAGAAGACCGGTTGCTTTCATTGTGGTGAAGCAGGGCATCTTGTGAAAAACTGCCCAAAGAAGGGGCAGAAGACGGGGTCTACCTCAGGAGGTCAGGTGCAAGCTCTTATAGCACCACCTCAGTCAGGGGGGCAAGTTCAGGTTCTCTCAGTTCCACCGATTCAGCAGAGAGGTAGAACTATTTCCGTTGAAAGTCTGGTTTTTCTGTTTGATCATCCAGTTCGTACTTTGTTTGACTCTGGCGCATCGCATTCTTTTATCTCATCATCGTTAGTTGAGTCACTGCACTTAGACACCAGTCTAGTTGATGATCCCTTGGTTGTTTCAAACCCAATTGGGGGCTCCATATATCTGTCTATGATATGTTTGGGTTTGAAGATTTCTATACTTAGCGTTGAGTTTAGATGTGATGCTTTTGTATTGGGCTTCACGGGCTATGGGTTGATCTTGGGCATGGACTGGTTATCCAGTAATGGTGCCGTTCTTGATTGCGAAAGGAGAGTTGTCAGGCTCATGACCCGCTTGGGTAACACTCTCGAGATCTCTTGCAATCCCATGGAATCTGTTTTGCTAAGTTATCTTGAATCGCTCGATGCTTCGGTCGAAAGTTTGTGTTCTGTCAGAATAGTCCGGGAATATCCGGATGTGTTTGAAGAAGTAAAGGGTTTGCCTCCGAAGCGGGAGATAGATTTCCGAATTTATTTGGTGGATAATGCCAAACCAGTGTCTTTGCCAGTACGCCACATGGCTCCTCGTGAGAGAAGAGAACTTCATAAGCAAGTAGGGGAGTTGCTTGAGAAGGGGTTCATAAGGCGAAGTATATCGGAGTGGGGAGCTCCAGTAGTGTTTGCCACGAAGGCGGATGGGTCCCTCAGACTTTGTGTGGATTATAGGGAACTTAATAAGCTCACGAAGAAGAATAGACACCCATTACCGAGGATAGATGATCTCTTTGATCAGTTGGTTGGCGCGTCAGTATTTTCGCAGATGGACTTAGCTACAGGGTTTCATCAGTTAAGAGTGGCGGAGGACAGTATAGAGAAGACTGCTTTCCGGACTCCGGATGGTTTTTATGAGTGGCTAGTGATGCCATTTGGGTTGACAAACGCCCCCGCATACTTTGTTGATCTCATGAGTAGAGTGTTCAGAGAGTATCTGAATAAGTTTGTAGTAGTTTTTGTGGATGACATCTTGGTCTTTTCCAAGAATGAAGAAGAGCATGCCTTACATCTCAAGGAAGTGTTGGAGACTCTTCGAGCGCATAGTCTTAAAGCTAAATTCTCTAAATGCCATTTTTGGAGAAGAGAAGTGCGATTCTTAGGGCATGTGGTCTCTAAGGAAGGGATAGCTGTGGATCCCGCAAAGATAGTATCTATCCAGGATTGGAAAGTTCCTAGAAATGCTACCGAGGTAAGAAGTTTCTTGGGGTTGGCAGGATATTATAGGAAGTTCATCAAAGACTTCGCGAAGATATCAGCCCCATTAACCCGCTTGACGAAGAAGAATCTGGTTTTCTCATGGGATGTAGATTGTGATGATGCTTTCCGACGGTTAAAGAGAGCTTTGACCACCGCTCCAGTTTTAGTGCTTCCAGATGGGAGTAAGCCGTTTGTTGTTTATACCGATGCTTGTGGAACAGGATTAGGCGCAGTCTTGATGCAGGAGGGAAGGGTAATAGCCTATGGAGGGAGACAATTGAGAGTGCATGAGAAGAATTACCCTACCCATGATCTAGAGTTGGCCGCGATTGTTTTCGCACTTAAGTCTTGGCGCCATTATCTTCTTGGTGAGAGATTCGAGTTGTTCACCGACCATAAATCATTGAAGTACTTATTCTCTCAGAAGGATTTAAACTTAAGACAGCAAAGGTGGATGGAGTTCTTAGCATCCTATGATTTCGAGATAGCGTATACCCCTGGTAAGGGTAACGTGGTGGCAGACGCCTTAAGTAGAAAAAGGCTATCTTTGAGTCCATTGTTCGTGGAACGACGAAGCTTGGAGTTTCTTTCTTTGTTTGACTTCAGACCTTCTGTTGATTTTGTACCTGGTTTGTTGGCATCCTTGGAGGTTAGACCTACTCTTTTGAGACGGATTGGCGAGGCTCAGCGAGACGACCCACAGTTGGTTGTGTTGGTAGAGAAGCTTATAAGAGGGGAGTCGTCCAGCCATTTGGGTAGATACACCATAGATGATAAGGGATGGTTGCATAGAGACGGTAGACTTTGTGTACCGCAAGATGAGGGTTTGAAGAAGGCTATTTTGGATGATGCACATCGTTCAAGAATGACTATTCATCCCGGTGGAGACAAAATGTACCAAGACATGAAGAGAGTTTTCTTCTGGGCCGGTATGAAGAAAGATGTGGCCGAGTATGTGGCTAGATGCTTAGTGTGCCAACAAGTTAAAGTGGAGCAAAGGAAACCCGGTGGGTTGCTACACCCATTGGAAGTTCCACAGTGGAAGTGGGATAGTGTCTCGATGGATTTCATCGACGGGTTACCGAGATCGAGGAAGGGCAATACGGGAATTTGGGTTGTGGTAGACAGACTTACAAAGAGTGCCCATTTTATACCCGTAAAGAGTAAGAGGACCGCTCCATGGCTTGCTTCAGTCTATGTTAGAGAGATTGTTAGATTGCATGGCGTACCATCCAGCATTGTGAGTGATCGAGATCCTATTTTCACTAGTGAGTTTTGGAGAAGTTTGCAAGAGGCGGTAGGGACTCAGTTGTGTTTGAGCACCGCATATCATCCTCAGACGGACGGTCAGACCGAGAGGGTGAACCGTATCTTAGAAGATCTTTTGAGGCTTTGTATCTTGGATTTTGGAGGTACATGGGAAGAACATCTTCCTTTGGTGGAGTTCGCATATAATAACAGCTTTCAGTCCAGTATTGGTATGGCTCCTTTCGAAGCTCTTTATGGAAGGCCTTGTCGATCTCCTACATGTTGGTGGGAATCTACGGATAAGATCTTGCTTGGGCCGGATATGGTTAGAGAGACTTCAGAGAAGATTGATTTAATTCGAAAAAGGATGAAAGCAGCGCAAGATAGACAGAAATCTTATGCGGATCGGAGAAGGACGGATCTTGAGTTTGAGGTTGGGGACATGGTTTTTGTCAAAGTATCTCCATTGAGAAATGTTGTTCGCTTTGGGTCCGTAGGGAAGTTAGCACCGAGATTTGTTGGGCCGTTTCCTATTAAGGAAAGGATTGGACGGATGGCATATAGGGTGGAGTTGCCCGACAGACTTAGTGGTGTTCATGATGTATTCCATGTATCACATTTGAGGAAGTGCTTACACGAGACCGCGGAGGTGGTAGAGCCGAGCTTGCTTAGAGATGTAGAGGTAGAGCGTGATGCGACGATTCGACGAGCTCCTACTCGCATCCTTGGGTCAGAAACTAGGAAGTTGAGGAACAGAGAAGTTCAGCTAGTTAAAGTGCAATGGGGAGATGACGAAAGCAATGCTACTTGGGAGACGGAAGCAAAGATGCGTTCTTTGTATCCATTTCTTTTTGAGAGTATGTCTTTTAACTTCTCCTTTATTGCTTGTCTAGTACTTATCTTATCTTTAGTATATCCTCTCGCTAATACCTATGACCTTTAGATAGGGTAAAACCTATGGTTGAGACATGTGTTTGAAACATGTTATGGTTGATGGATGCAATTGTTTGCTAGTGGTTGCTCGTGGATGCATATACACACACATTAGGCACTAGATCGGCTCAGTCACTTCATGTTGCATATTGCATAAATGGATGTGGTAGTTAGATTGATGGATGTATCATGGCTGTGTTATCATATGGATGATGCATTTTTGTGTATGGTTGTGCACGCATGTAGAAATTTGTATGTGTCAATAGGGTTTCGCATACATATTGGATGCATGGCACTATCATGGTTTGCATTAAGGAGGTTTACTGTATCAGTAACCGCCTGATTTTCGCATTAGGTAAGTACATATACACACACTTTTGCATATATCCATCCAGCATTTAGAATCTTGTAAGGACAATGATTGCTCGTGGATGATGCTTTGAGTAGATGGATGATTGGATGGTAGGATACGTTCTTCCTAACTTGAAGATTTCGGGGACGAAATCCTTTAAGGAGGGGAGAATGTAACAACCCGTATTTTCAATAACCTGTAATAACATAAATCGAGGAAGAATTTAATTCTAAAATGGGAATCAAGGGAAACGGGCTATGCCATTGTGTTCGTCTCGGAAAAATACGCGAAATAGAGTCCGAGTTTTCGAAAATCGGAGTCCGTATGACCAAGATATGGCCTCGCGAAGTTTCACGAAAATTCCCAAATTAAAGTATACTTAATTAAGTGAAATGGGTTGTGTAGATATATATATATATATATATATATATATATTGATATATATATATATATAATTGAAAATTTAATAAATAAATATGCAAAAATGCTCAAAACAGCGAATTGGGAGAGGGGAATAACCGAACCGGCCGATTTTTGAAGTCGACCCGAGCCCGCTGGGTCGACTAGGGGTTAATCCAGGGTGTTTGGCTGTCAACCCGTGGGCCGATTCGCTCAAGTGCAGATTTTGCATTTGAATGGTTCTCATGGTCCATCTTTAATCTAAAGGCCCTAGATGGTTCCTACACTTGACTTCTTCCCCAAGACATGCTTTGATGGCTTGGATTGAATCTAGGGTTAATCCTATGGCCTAAAACACTTGCCTAATCTATAAATAAGACCCTAACCTACCCTAATTCATTCATAATTAAACCTAGTGACTAAACTATGGCAAAATGCTAGCTCTCATGGCCTCCACTAATTTTATGAAGAGGGTTGCATACTAATCACTCTCTAATCAACTTCTAATCCCTTCTTAGCATCTTAATCTTCTTCATTTGGTGTTCAAAGTTGCTAGTTGTGAGTTTCTATCACTTTGATGATCTTTTGGTAAACTAATTAGATGAGATGTGATGAGATTTATGGTTTTGTATGTGGGTTAATGAGCTTTGAATCATATGATATGATGTTAGCATTAATCTTATGTTTATGCATGTTGAGTATGTAAGCTTATGCAAGTTTAATATGATGTATGTTATGTTTGCATGATGCTAAATATGCAAGTTGTGGGCTATGTAATCATATGCATGTTATGCAAGTTCATGGTAATATGCTATGCAAGTTACATGTTTGTTAATATGCAAGTTACATGTTTGTTAATATGCAAGTTACATGTTTGTTAATATGCAAGTTACATGTTTGTTAATATGCAAGTTACATGTATGTAAATATGCAAGTTACATGTTTCTTTATATGCAAGTTACATGTTTGTTAATATGCGAGTTACATGTATGTAAATATGCAAGTTACATGTTTATTAATATGCAAGTTCATGATGACACATTATGCAAGTCTATAAGCTAATATGCAAGTTTGTTATGCAAAATGAATATGTAAGTTATGTGACATATTATATGCAAGTTATGTGACATGTTATGCAAGTTCATATGCAAGTTATGTGTTTGTTAATATACAAGATGGCACCTTTGAAACATGTTCATTCATATGCAAGTTGACACCTTTTATATGTGTTATATCATGAACGAAATTACGTGGGAACGATGGGGTAATTAAATGCATAAGTTAATAAGATTGTGTGAAATTAATATAATTATGCATAACACAAAATAAATAAACATAGTATGGGAATTTGCCTATTTGGTTAGGTGTACCCATACTATGTGTTGGGAATTTACCTATTGAGTTAGGTCTACCCCATGGGAATTTACCTATTAAGTTAGGTCTACCCATGTTAAGAAAACTTGATTAATTAGGGATAATTAATATAAAATTATGAGGGTGATTAATTAGGTGTAATTAATTGACTAAGACACGAGGTTGGACTCAGTTGTAGCGTAAAACTGCCCGGACCCAACCGGCTTAACCAGTTGCTACAAATGTTAGCCCAATGTGAGAGGTCTTAGGCACAAACTAAATACGTAATTAATGTAAAGACACGAGGTTAGACTCTGTTATGACATAAGGCTGCCCGGACCCAACCGGCTTAACCAGCGGTCATAAAAGACAGTCTAATGTGAGAGGTCTTTACAAAGGTTACGTTCTTAATTAATTAATTAAGAAACACTTAACCACATTAGCATGTAGAGGGACATGAGGGGTTAAGTGGGTGCCTCGGGTGGCATGAGAAAATCTAGTGGTTGCCTTGGGTGGCAATAGAAAATACGATTAGAATACTTAACCAAAATAGAACATGTAATTAAAACATGATTAAAGGGTTAAGTGGGATATACTAGAAAAAGGGACAAGCTTAGGTGGGTAGCTTGTGGAGGCCCATTTCAACCAGTAACCCATACGTATCTTTGTGGGCTCGACCCATGTCGAGGACGGGACACGCATACTGGGCTTGACTGTAAGAGGCAAACGGGTTAGCGGTGGCAACGCAAGTCCAACGGGCTTCATATGCGTGAGTGGGCCCGGGCTGGTAGGTAAGCCGTTGTTGCATCGAGTAGATATAAGCCGTGCACCTTTAGTTTCATCAGGTTGCCACATTGGGGAATGATACATCCCACGGTGGGGCCAGCACGGGTATCTACGTTAGGGAGCCGATCGAATGGGAAGTAGTGTGTACACCTAGTGGATTGTAGGGCCCCGTGGCGCCTACTTGGTCACCTAGGGGTACGCAGGTACTAATTAGTAAATTTTATAAGTCCTTGGGTGGGATCAACCTTTAAGTTAGGAACGACTGGTGTGGTGCAGTTTAGTAATTTACCTTAGGGAGGGTAGATGCGTCTTTATCCTTTATCTTCGTTTAGTTGACTGCTTGGGGTAGCCATTCATCCCTATATGTTACCGTATATCAGTTTATGTCTTCTCTGGTTACTTTAACGATTGTATTGTTAAAGTTATAGGACTCGCTCAGACTTATGTCTGACCCTGTTGTTTTTATCTTTTTCCCAACCCTCAGGTCCTACGGTGGATCCTAGCAGTAGTGGAGCTTGATCGGATTGCTGTTCCAGTCTTTAGGAGCTTGGATAGATGTAAAGCTCCAGTTATCCAGTTATCTTTTCTTTTGTTTGGCTATTGTATGAGAGTGGGATTATGTACTTCTTTATTTTGATGGATATTGTACTTGACCTTTATTGTGGTTTTATGATGTAACCAGACATGTTTTACTTCCGCTGTTATGAGATGATGTTTTAAAATTTCAAGTACTATTTATATCTGTCTTGTTGTAATTTTTCTGTTCTATATTCACTAAAATACTCCACCGATGCTATGGCATTCCCATTGTGAGTGATCATAGCGGGAGTGGGGTGTTACAGGAGTTAACTTTAAAAGGGTCATCCCCTTTTAATTTAAAAACAAATATGCCCTTTTGTTTAAAACTTAGGCCGGCCCATTTTCTTTTCTTGCTTCATTCTTCTGCCCGATTCCTCTTTTGTTCTGGGAAACAAAAATGGCGGCTAGGGTTTTCTGAAACTTCCCAAATCAAATCGATGGCTTGACGAAATTGATGTCGGGTTCTTCCAGGTTTCTCCAATGGTTTTGATTTGCTCTCTCTCGATCGATTTGGAGGCAGATCGAATCTCTGGAAAAAAAAGGTGAGTTTTCTGAAATTTCTTTATACTTGAACTCTATTGTTTTTGGATTCGATGCTCGGGTTTTCGATGGTTCTTTTTGCCTGTGATGATATGCGTGTATAAATAGGATTATAAAAAAAATCCTAATTACTCTGATTTCGTGTAATTGATTTTGATCTGATTTGCTGTGGCTTTCCTCGATTGAAAAATGGTCCCTGATTTGTATTGGCTTCCCTTTTTGAATTCTCGAATTAAATGAGTTTGAAATTGTCCCTTGATAAAGTTGGCTTGACTGATTTGCGTGTTTCCTTTTGTTGATATTCTCGGCTATATGAAGAATTGCGTGATTTGTTGAGGTGAACTTGGATATGATTTTGGCCTTCATTTAATTTGGAAAAATTGTTTGCCCCCTTGATTAATTTTCCGAGATGTTGCCTTCCTGGAAAAAAATATTGCTTGCCAAAAATATTCATCTCCATTGATTTCGAATATTTGATTTCACCTCACTTTTATGACTGTAATGAAACATTGCCATATAAACATATGGAAATCTGGAAACAGAATTATGTTACCCAAAATTGATTGAGCAATATTGTACTGTCTTGAATTTTTTGTGTAGTAGGCATGATTTATTGCCGAGAAAAGGATGAATGATATTCAGGAAAGAAATGATTTGAATTTCTTGCTTAAAAAAATCTTTCTGTTGCCTTCTTATAAAAAACATTGTGTGATTGAGTTTCTGAAAACAAACTCCCTGATTTCATGCTAGAAATGAGTTGTGTACTTTTAAAATGCTTTGCCAAAAAAAATTGTATTGATGTATTTCCTGATCATCTCTCGGCTAATTCTGGAAATTGATTTCAGTTTTGTTGTGCCCTTGAACAATTCTTGATTGATTGATTTCTGGAACCAAATTAAAGATTTTCCCTTTTTGATCACTGACTATTTTCCAACCACTGATGTACACCACCCATGCTTATTGTTCGCATTCTTGCTTGTACAAGTATACACTGACTTGTAATTTAAAACTGGCTTGTAATTCTCTACTGTATAAACTCCTGCCATGCTCGCTGTGTTCTTGAATTTTTGTTGTTGGCTGATCAGTTTGCATTGTTGTGAGGCTGCCATTTACCATGCTTCACCATTGCTGTCTTGTTAGTCTTGACTGTCTCGACTATTGGCTTGTGCACTTTGCTGAACTATATATTATAGTTGCTCCATTGTATATTTGCATGAGTTGGGATTAACTTTGTTGACTGTGTCACCATGTTGCTGCACCACTATGCTGCTTGAGATTGACTTGTGCCATGTTTCAATGTTGTGTATAAATGGTCCGAGCCTTGCCAATTGCTGTTGCTCCATCATGAACTTATTTGTTGTCTCGAGCATGCATGAAATATGCTCAAACCTTTTATGATTTGTGTACATACTTGCTGAACTGATTTCTCCCTTCATGCTGCCATTGTGATCCCTTGTTTTCTTTGCTGCATGTCCACATTAGTTTGTGCACCCCTTACGATCTTGCTGAGCCATTTGTCTTTGACCATTTGAGAATTGCTCCATGTATATGCCACAGCTGTTTTGCCATGCATTCTTGTATCACCACTGCATTGCTTGTGCATGTCCCACTGTCTTGAGCATGTTTTAAAAAAAACCTTGCATTTGTGCTACCATGTTTGACCATTCTATGCTGTGTTGACATGCTTGGTTTCACTGTTTTGCACCTGAAATATGAGCATACCATCTCTTGTGCTCGACCACACATGTTGAGCCGACTCGACCACTTTGTTTTGTACTTTGAGATGTGTTGACTTTTGTTTTATTGCTTGAGTGTTGCACTGAGTCGAGATGGTCCCCGTGGCTCCTCCTCAGCTGCACACTGATTGGCGAGGCAGTACACATATGTATATTTTATACATGTGTGTATATGCAGCCATCAGACAAATTTTTCTGTCCCTGCACTTTATATACATACTGTCTACCTTGTGGTATTTACAGTGTATCACTGTGAATATCACAAGCTGTCTAGACACGGATTGATGGTTTTATAATTCAGATCAAGTCAAGAAAAATGATGAGAAACACACCAGAAATCTGAGACAAATAAAAAAAACAAAATTTATATTTGCATATATTCAGTATTATTTCTATTGCAGTATACTGTGTGTTTCTGTTTCATGTGTGACAGGTAAGCGGGGATGACTGGACTGACAATGACTGGACTGAAAGCTGAAGATAAGAAGACAGTGTGTGGTGTCAATGAATGTATGAGTCTGTATATACAAGTGAAAATGGATATATATGAAATGTAACTGTGTATATGTTGTGTGTATGTATGACTGAGTGACAATGAATGAACTGTACTGAGGGGCTGTGAGAGAATTGTACAGATATATGTAATAAACAAATTTGATTGAAATAAAATATCATTTTATTGTTGTCAAACGAACTTGTCTATTATATTCTGTTTATATACAAGTACAATATACAGTGAATGTTTAAATAGTGGAGTTATACAGAGTTGTACTGTTTGAATGTTAGAAATATAATATTCAATTCAAATATTATATTCCTATCTGTGTTGTATATATAAAACATTACAATAACAAACACATTTATAATAATATATATTTGTTTGTTATCATCAAACAAAAATCATATAATTGTGTATACAACTGCGTTATATACAACAATCTCCCCCTTTTGATGATGACAAACAAATAAAAGATTTTGATTACAATAAATGTGTTTGACAGTGAATTCTGAACTCCCCCTATTTATTAGCTCCCCCTACAACAGAAACTCCCCCTATAACTATGCATGAGTGAAATGTATGAATAATTAAATTTTCAAAATTAAAAATATTTATAAAATATTCACTCATAAATCAAAATCTAATCCATTCTCCCCCTTTTGTTATCATCAAAAGGATACAGATTTTAAAATACAGATGAAAAATGACTAAAAATATAGTTTCAGCTTAAGAGGAAAAATGATCATCATAGACCTCAATCAGTCAAACAAAAATCATAATAAACTGAGAACTAGTGGCATATTTCAAATTGCAGAAAATGACCGATTTACGACGAAATTTATATAAAATGGGGAGAGTAAAAAAAATGTATTCCAATTATTTTCCAAAAAAAATGGGGTTCAAAAACGGAGATGGAATTTGGACTATAATTAAAAATTCAATTTAAGTGACAAGATCGAATAATCTCAAATCCCAATACCCATCAATCAGCAAATCATAATACGTCATAAAATATTAACACATTTCACAGATTAGAAAATGAACTGGTAGGCTGGCTTTTATACACAAAGGAGAATTTCAAGTTTATTTCAATTTATAGCACATTATTCCTTTTTCTTTTATTTTTATTTAAGAGCACACTGACCACGCATAACCAGAGCTTGGATTTTTAAATGAGATCAGTCGCAGCTTAAATTATAAGTTGTCTCTTAACCATGCATGACCAGAGCTTGGATTTTTAAATGAGGTTAGAGACACACTTATATATTAATTATATTTATTATTTTCAGCATTTAAAGGAAAAACTCCTCAGTATGTAAAACCAATATATGAATGATAGAGAATGGGGTAGGTACAGAGATGGACTGTGAAAATAAATTTCTAAATTAATTATATTATGAAATAAGCTCGACTGTACCGGGATTATTGAAAAATTTCAATTATCACTAATTCTAAAAATAAATAATATAGTCCCATTTCTATCACAAATAATTTTCACTGTTTTAAAAACAAGATGATTTTTCTTTTTCTTTTTTAAAAATAAACTCTCCATATTAATATAAAATCATGATGGATGGCAGACGGGTGATAGATAAAGGAGATGGTCGTGAAATAATTGCCAGTTCAAAGATATTATAATAAATATTCAACCATCATGAAAATCTGAATAAAAACTCCTCTTGTTGTGAAATATATTGCAGTCACAGTTCATCATAATTTCGAAATCTAATAATAATTTTGATGAATTATAAATGCAGCTCAAGTTGGATATTGATTTCAATTTCTGAATGAATAATCAACAAATAATTTTAAAGTTGAAAATTAATTACAAGAGGAAATGTGAAAAGCTATACAGGACAAGAGGGAAAAAAAATCAGCACTTCTGATACCAATTGTTCTCTCTTCTCGAGGATTTAAAATTGACACTTGAGACGAACAAGGATATCAAAGAGTTTCAAACACAGAGCCCACGCAGACAAGATTTGCAAATTTGGCAAGCAACAGACAAATCAAAACAGGCAGTTTATTTGAAAACAGTATCAGAGCAGCACAAACAAGAACTGTTCAAAATCAGACTTGTCAAGATGTTGGTCACATAAGGTGGTTCATGATCCAAGATTTGCAAATATACTCTATTTTAAATCATTTGAAGAAATGTGAAAGTATTGAGAATTTAATGAATCAATCACACCAGGTTATATTTCAGATTCAAGATATGTGTGAGATCCAATAAATCAATAATTTCAAATGATTTTAAACAAACAAATATTTAAATCATGTAACCATGAAATAACAAAGAAATTCAAGACCGGATTTTCAAAGAGTTTTCACAAGAATTTTCTGACATGTATAAGAGAAATTTCAGATCATTTACATCAAATTTGAAGGGTATTCATGATCCAGAAAATTAATAATTTATTTGAAATCACTTGAATCAATGTCAAGTTTGAGATATAATGAATCATTCACACAAGATCGATAATTTTAAATTTAAGAGGTATGTGAGATTCAAAATATCAAGAATTTCAGATGATTTCAAACAAACCAATTTGAACCATAATAATCATGAATATAAGATGGATTTCAAGATGTATCACTGAGATTCTAGACAATTTACAATATTCAAGCCAATCTGAAAATGTCTGAAATTATCACAACTGATAAATAACAGAGTGTACTGTAATGAGTATAATATTTTCAGCGTTTCCAAAATGAATTGGAAGAACCTCAAAACAGCATAAGCGTGTGAAATTTCATTAATTATTCATATCTTCAAAAAATTTAGAATTCTAATTAACAGTGTTCAAGATATGATATGAATGCATCAACACTGTTATGAATTCAATAATCAGAAACTAAACTTCTAAACAATTGTAGATATTTACAAGTTTAAATACAAGATCTGGAAAAGATTAAAATATCAGAATTATATTCAACTAAGGCAAATTTCCAGAAAATATGAATTCTACAATTGGAAGTTAATGAAGCCCAGAAGAAGTTACAGTGATGTGACAGTGAAAAATTAAAACAGAAGAGATAAAGTAAATACACAGAGGGGGTAGAAGGAGAAATAAACAAAAATAAAAAAATATTTACAAAGATGAGTTTAGAGATCATACCAGAATCCAATGTAAATCAGAATCTCTAACTCAACAGATCTTGGCCTAAGGAACTGTAAATGACACAGAGTTATAGACAATCTTGATTTCAAATTTCTTTTCAGCACAGCAGTTCCTCAGCCACCTTCGATACCTAACAGTTTATAGAATTGAGTGGTCTAACAAAGTTTGTAAAACCACTCACAGTTGTATTCATAGCTTTAGGTACCCAAACCTGCTTATATAACAATCCGTTAGAATCAACTAGAGTTCCCTTTGTAACCCAAATTTGTTTAGGTTTTCCAAAAATCATTTTATTTCTTTTCGGGATCCAAAATGAATTGTTATCAAACCAATTCTTATCTCGATTGTGATTAAAAAAACTTTTGGAATTTTTAAAATTCAAATTTTTAGAATGACTCTTCTTGAAGCAGTTTAAAGAGTTTTTGAAATCACAAGAGTTCAAACTTTCAAAATCATTTCTTTTCCCAAGACCAAGACCATTTTTATGACCAGAATAATTCAATTAATTCAATCAAATTAATTCAATCAAATTAATTCAATTAATTCAATCAAATTAATTCAATCAAATCAAATTATGACCAAAACAAACTAAATAAGTCAATCAATTCAATCAAATTAATCAAGAGAAAGTAAAGATGTTATGTATTTAATTAATAATCCTATATTTATAATAAAAAAAATTCATACTATATACTTGTTATGTGCAGAGTTAAAGTTAACATGTAATGCAGTGTGTGAAGTATGTTGATTATAATGTAGTATGAAACGTAAGTCATATGCAAAAGAATATGAAATGCAACTTATGGTGTGAATAATCTTGATTTGAAATGTAATTGTAATTTATAATGATGATATGAAATAAGATGTATAATAATAGTATGCAGAATGATTTGGTGATAATATCTATTTAGGTAAAATATATTTAAAGTACTATCTAACTATTATAAATTATTTGAATCAAACAAAGATAATGTTAATTTCTATACTTTGGTTAATTATACTAATGAAAGTGATTAAAATAATAATAAAGATAAGATATTTAAGAAAAATATTCATGATAAGTAGTAAAATATTCAAAATAATTATGGAGTTAAATAATATTAATAGGGTAAATATAGTAAGAATTGAAGATCTTTTTTTAGAGAGAATATTATATAAAGTAGACTATAAACATATATTCATAATTGTATATAAAAATTGATTTAAAAAGACTTAAAATTTAATTTATTATTTATCTGTTGATACAAATCAAATTTTCTTTTAAACTTTAGAAATCAAAGAAAATATTAATTGCTGAAGAACCATTTATATGTTAAAACTATAAAAGAAATCTATAGTTATAATAGAATTATTTTAATGAAATAAAGTAAACTATAGAGAACTATAACTTCCTATATTATAAATTTAAGTCATAAAAATCATATATTATATATACCAAAATATTAAGTTAGAAAATACAAGTTTCATAAATCTTAATAAATCAAGAAATCAAAATTAGTATTTAGTTTCAAATAATATCTATGATAATTAACCCAAAAATTGTTATGAAAATATAAGTTTAAACTATGAATGTTTAAACTACATATAAAAGATATATAAACTTGTATTTTATAATAAAAATTAAAAATTTATATTAACTTTGTATATCATATTAACATGTTTATATAATTTATATAATTTTAATATATATATATATATATACGTATATATATTTAGAAACAAGGTATAAGCAAGTAGACAGATAAAGTTAATAACCAGAATTTGAATTGGCAATTTCTTATTGAAAGAATGGAGGGAAGTTTGAAAATTGAAAGTTTATTTTATTATTTTATTAATAAATTGAATTTAAAAATTCAAAATTTGAATTTGAATTTTAAATTTCAACTTTTGAATTTTAAATTTCAAGTTTGAATTTTAAAAGCAAAGCAAACAAAACATTCATTCAACTAAAAATTTAAAAATTAATTAAGGCGTACCCTGTTTTTAAATTAATTTCTTCGATATTCTCTGAATTCTGAATTGATTTTCTGGAATTTGATGATGAGATCTACTCTATTGCGACGGGCTCGTTTTTCTGATCAGGATAGTGTATTCATTTTCTGAATTTGAACATCATATGGGAAAGATACCGAAGATTTAGGGGTTCAACCAACTTGGCGCCAAAATTTTGAATTTGAATTTTGAAATAGAATGAAAAGACATTTCAGCCACTATAAATAGGCCCAAAAGCCGTGTCTCTTCACATTCTCTTCTCTTCTTCTTCCTCTCGTTTTTCACTTTCAATCAAACTTTCAGGAGGCACAACTTCTTTGTTTCTTAACGGAATTGGACGAAATCAACGGCAAATCGAAGAGGAATTCAAGGACTTCGATGTAGTAGCAGTTTGGGGATGAATTTTGATGGTACTGGGGTGCAGCAGGTCGAAACAGTAAGATATATATATATATATATATATATATATATATATATATATATGAAATCCCGTAATAGTTTTGAATCGCCAACTTCATATTTCCATATCTCACTCAATTTTGATTGGAATTTGACGACCTACCCATCAAATCGACCGTGAGAACAAGAACTACAATCTGAAAAAGGATTTGGGACAAAATAGTCTAACCTGTGGATGCAATTTGAAGATAACCGTCAACAGTTTTGGTTTCCCTCTCTCTTTATTCTTCAAAACTTCATTTGATCGTTATTTGGTCAATTCTTGATGGAATCTCATGAAACCAACGACATTACGAAGCAAAGGAAGATAAGTACAGCATGAAGATAAGTTGTAGATGAAAATACAAAGTTGTAAATGGATTTGGTACCCATTTCTTCTTTGATTTACATTACATATATCCATTTCTTCTTGAAGTCTCTTCATCAATCGCCGTTACTCTTCCCCTCTTTTTATTTCTTTTCGGAATTTGAATTTTCAACAGCCACCATTTCGGAATTTTAATTGCCAATAGTTACATTGCCAATCTTTTCAACGGCCATATAACCCATCTTTTCCTGTAAACAACACAACTTTTCAAATAATCAAATAACTTTACAAATAATTCAAATGTCTTTTCAAATATTCAAATGACTTTTCAAATAATCAAATGACTTTTCAAAATAACTGACTACAATAATATCATGATGTATCAAAAATTTCCAAATTTCAAGAATTTCAAATTTCAAAATTTTAAATTTCAAAAATCAAATCATAGTAACTTTATTTTTCAATAAAATTGAATGCAGACTCATCTAATACTTATGCAATAAATAAATTTAAACTAGTGTTCAAATTTTGCCATTTAACATTTTCAAAAATAAAATTATGAACTTTTTGAAAGACCTTGCTCTGATACCAATTGTTAGGGACCGCGGAATGGATCGTTTAGGCAAAGCAAACATTAAAGAGGGGTGAATAGTGTTTGTAAGAATTTAAACAAAACAAAAATCTAAAGTGAACTACGGGATGAATCGAACAACACAAACACAATCACAGACACAGATTCAAACACAAAAGCAAAATAAACAGAAAATAAAAGGGCAGAAAAGGAAAGAACACACTGGATTTTATATTGATTTGGATCACTCCTACGTCCAATCCTGCACAACACTGGATTGTGCAGAGTTTTATTACTATTTTTTAATAGCCAAATACAACCTCTTTGATTTCACGGCTCAACAAGGAGACACCGACTCCTATCCCTTGATTCATGGCTCAACAAGGGCACACCAACTCCTATTCCTTGATTTCACGGCTACAAGGATACACCGATTACTCTTTGACTTACAAACAGGTTTATTCAACCCAAACAATTATAAAACATCCCTATAACTCTTCAATAGCACTTGATTTAGAGAGTAGAGAGTGTAAAGAGAAGAAGTCTGATCAAATCAGAAGTGAATTCGGCAGAGTATAAGTTTAAAAACCATAAAAATGATTAAGAATAATGGTAGGATGAAAGAGGATGAAGATGGAGAAGAAGAAATGTCAAAAAATTTGGTTTTAACCCCTTTTTATAGAGTATGAAGGGTTGCCACGGTTTTGAAGCGTTTCAAATAGTGAAAAGACACTTCCTTTTAAAATTTGAAAAATAGCTGTTATATGTCGACATACATATTTTGCTATGTCGACATAATCATGTTTAATTTTCATTTTCAAAGCATTTTTCAAGTATTTTGATATAAAATTAATTCTAAAAATTCTTGAGTAAAATTCTAATGTTGTAAATCAATATTATATGATAGAAAAATATATGTTTTTAAACTATATAAATATATTTATAAAATAAACTATATAAAATATAAATAAAGTATATATGAAAACTTATGTTTGAAAAAAGAAGTAGAATAATAATAGAAATAAATATAAAAACAAAATAGAGAATATTGAGAATAAAATAGAAAAAAATCAAAATAGAGAGGATTGAGAAAAGAATTGAAAAATCAGGATTTGGATTTGAATTTGGATTTGGGTTTGAACCTGGAGTGCTATTTAGTGTCTTACAATATCTAGACTCTATAATTAAATTAATCTTGAACTCTTGAAATCCTGATTACTCATGAGTCTTGAATCTACTCTGAATTCTAAATCTCTAAAAGCTCTTAAACTGTACAGTCTACAGTATTAATTCCTATATACAAATCCTGCATATGTATGTGTGTGTGTATATATATTATGTATAAAGATGTTATTATATATTTTATAATCAATGATAATTGAAATAAGGTTGTTGTCATCCACACTCCATTCTCCAACATAAGGTTTCTTCTATAATATTGGTCCTTGAATTAAAAACTCTATATGCTTTACTTCTTTTTGAATATCCAATAATATTCCTTTATTGGATTTAGAATCGAATTTATCTAAATTATCTTGAGTATTAAGAATAAAACATTTACTTCCAAATATTTTGATACTTTTGGTTTCTTATTATACAAAAGTTCATATGGTGATTTATGAGTTAAGGGTCTGATTGAAATTCTATTTAAAATATAACAAGCTGTTGCAACTGCCTCAGCTAGAAAATTCCATGGTAAATTACTATCAGATAACATAGTTCTCGTACACTCTTGTATCGATCTATTTTTACGTTCCACTACTCCATTTTATTGAGGGGTTCTAAAGAAAATAAATTATGGGTTATTCCCTTTTTATTACAAAATTTTTCAAAATTTTCGTTTTCGGATTCTCCACTATGGTCACTACGTATTGTTTTAATTTTTAAGGATAATAAATTTTGAATTCTTTTAGCAAAGGTTTTAAATTAACCAAAAGCATCACTTTTATTTTTAAGAAATGAAGTCCAGGTAAATCCAGAAAAATCATCGACTATTACATAAACATACCTATTGTGATTTATGGATTGGTTTTGGTATGGA
Organism: Allium sativum; assembly: GCA_030737875.1. Taxonomy (NCBI): domain Eukaryota; kingdom Viridiplantae; phylum Streptophyta; class Magnoliopsida; order Asparagales; family Amaryllidaceae; genus Allium; species Allium sativum. The sequence continues at coordinate 560,359,476 of CM060921.1, forward strand.
CCAAATAAATCCATGTAAATTAACTCTAATGGTTTCGAGGTTGAAATTTCCTGTTTTGATTTAAATGAACTCCTTTTTAATTTTCCGAACTGACAATCATCGCATGTATCATTAACTTTATATTTCATTTTGGGTAATCCCCTAACTGAATCTAATTTAGAAATCCCAGAGATGTGTTTGAAATTCATATGATTGAATCTCTTATGCCGGATCCAAGGGTCACTTGTATTGGCCATAAGACATAGATTATCGTTGGAAATTTTCGTACTTAATATGTAGATATTTTTCTTTGTATCTCCTTCGAATATTACTTTTGAATTCCTATCTTATATAAAGCATTTATCTTTCTCAAAGTTTGTTTTATATCCTTTATCGCAAAGTTGACTTATACTTAGTAAATTATGTTTTAGATTCCTAACTAATAAAACATAAGAAATAGTAAGGGTTTTAGAACTACCGACATTGCAGATGCCAACAATATATCCTTCAGAGTTATCTCCGAAGTTGACCATTCCACCATCTTCATATACTAGATTATTTAGCAATTCTGAATATCCTGTCATATGCCTTGAATAGCCACTGTCCAATATCCACTTGTCCTTTTTGATTTCCACTATTTGTTCATCAGAATTTGAATTCTCAATAGCCATGTAACACACCATTTCGGAATTTGAATTTTCAACAGCCACGTCACCCATCTTTTCAAATTTTGAATTTCCAATAGCCATATAACGCATTGCATTGGACAACACTTTAGTAGATCACTTGAATTTTCAACATAATTGAATGCAGACTCTTCAAACAAAGATGCAATGCCTGAATTGAAACTAGTGTTATAAATTATTTCAAAATTTGCGATTTAATATTTTCAAAAATTATATTATGAACTTTTTGAAAACCTATGCTCTGATACCAATTGTTCGAGAGTGCGGAATGCAAATCTTAAGGCAAGACTAACACTAGAGGGGATGGGTGAACAGTGTTTATAAGGAATTTACAAAAATCTTAAACTTAAATGATCTACTATATGAATCACACATAATAGAGATTATAACAGACATTGAATCAAACACAAGCACAGAAACAGATAAATATAAAATGTAGAAAAGGAAAAACACATCAGATTTATATTGGTTCGGATTACTCCTACATCTAGTCCCATGCAACGCTGGATTGCGCAGAGTTTTATTATCATCAATATCCAAGTACAATCCCCTTGATTTCAAGGCTACAAGGTTAACACCACTCCAAAGACCATTGATTCTACGTCTACATGGTTAACACCGCTCCCTTTCCTTGATTTTTGGGATACAACGAACACATCCTTTCCCAAACACTTCCCAAATGATTACAACAGCCCGATAACTCTTCAATAGCACTTCAATTCAAAGAGTAGTGGATAGAGTGAGAAAAGAGAAAGTTTTATATAATTAGAGTAGAAATCGATAAAATATTAATGGTGGGATGAAGAGGGGTGAAGATGGAGAAGAAGATATATAAAAAATTCGAAATCAGCCCCTATTTATAAGACCTGGAATGTTGTAATGCCTCTGGAACGTTACAGATAGTGAAAAGACACTTCCTTTGAAAATTTAATTTCCGATAATTGTATGTAGACATAGCCTCATATGTATGTCGACATATGTATGTTAAAAATATTTCTAAAACTATTTTTCGAGTGTTAAATCATATATATTATTCCAGAAATTCTTGAAACAAAACTTAGTGATATAAATGAATATTCTAAAGTGTAAAATCATGCGAAATCATAATAATATATTATATAAACATATTTATAAAATTATAAAGTTGAAAACTATAAACCCATAAGAATATAAAACTATATAACTATATAAATTATATATTAAACTTAAAACTTATATTTGAAATCATAAGTAAGATAGAAAAAAAATTTGAAAATCAGAATTTGAAATTTGAAAATCAGAGTTTGAAAATCAGAATTTGAAAAATAGAATTTGAACCTGGAGTGTTATTCAAAGTCTTACATATAAACTAAACTCTACTACTTATTTGTCTTGAAAACTTGATAACTCATGATTCTTGAATCTCTCTTGAATTCTGAATCTCTTAGAACTCTAAGACTGTACATTCTTTAGTATTTAAGTCAGGTATACAAATCCTGCATATATATATATTCTAAATAGAGATGTTAGTATATATTTTATAAACAATTAATAATAATAATTGAAATAAGGTGGTTGTCATCAAAACTCCATTCTCCAACGTTAAAAACCTTTATAGGGACAAATTCCTCTCCTTTTAGATCCACTCTAAGATATTTTAAGATTCGGGTAAGGTAAATTCCATAATAAAGAGCGTTTTCTTTTGTAGATAGTTCCTTTGGTTTAAATTCTCTCAAAATTACATCGGCCCAATTAATATTATAAGTTCCAAAGATGGCAAAAAGAGCATTTTGGACCTTGAGAGTGGGGTTATTAAAATTTCTGGAATGGGGAACGAGAGTATGTGGAAGAAGGAGGTTAACAATTCCTGCTTTTGTATGGAAAAACTGACTCTTGAATTCCATATGTTCATCGCTTTCAAAAATATGATGAAACATTTCCAAATCATGTTCATCAATTTCAAAATCTGAATAATCCAAACTAATTTTCTTGCAATTAAAATGGTTCCTAAAACATCACTATCCAAAATAATTTGTGTGGCTTTCACACTACTCCAAACTTGATTTTAATTTCCTTCGAAAAATCCGTGATGTAAATTCACATAAAACATTTGATAAGATTTGGATAACATACTTCATCGTTATTCCAAGAATCAATTGAACTTAAAACTTCATTTTGATGAAAAAGAGTAGGAAGATCATAGGATGCAAAATCGTTAAAGATAAGGAAAATTCCTGTAATGTATGCTTGGATAGCCTCCGGGTTGTTGCAAAGATAAGCTTTGATAGTCTTAGTTAGTCTCATGGTTTTAGGATTACTTGAGGAAGCCATTAGAGAATAGTTTTGAAGAGTATAGGATGAAGAAAGTAGTTTCGAATTTTGAATAAGAGGTAGAAAGAGTAGTAATGAATAGATTATTAAATAGAGAGCAAATGGACACATCTTTCTGAGTGGAAGGACACCTTTTCAGACCTTGGGAGTTAGCAAAAAGATGGAGGGAAGTTTGAAAGTTTAAACTTTTGAAATTCAAAATTTGAATTTCAATTTCTGGTGTATATGTCGACATGTACATTCATGTATGTTGACATATATGTGACAATTTAAAAAATCCAAGTGTCTTATTGACTTTGTTTATATACTTTAATATTCTACATTCTCTGTTTAATTATTTCCTAATAAGATATTAATCTTAAAAAATATTTTAAAATTAATTTTTTATTATTTTATTATTATTACTTTGAATTTCAAATTTTGAATTTAAATTTTAAAATTTAAATATCAAAAAAAGCAAGCAAAAGAGCATCCAATCAACCATTTCAATCAGAATTTATTAATTAAGGCGTACCTAGTTTTTAGATCCATTCATTCAATATTTTATGAATCCTGAATCGCTGTGAAGCACATATTTGAATTTTCGGTTTTTCGCTCTTCGTCACTTGATGAAGAATTCGAATCATCAAAAGTTGCTGCGAATGCTCATTTCCTCTTCTTTGACGAGTTGTCGTTTGTATGTTGACTTGATTTATCTGGATATGGACACATTCTTTTTATATGACCTAGTTTGTTGCAATTGTAGCATCTATCGTCATTTTTTTTCCGAACTTCCTTGTTTATTTCTTTGAAAGTTATTTAACCTTTTATATCTAAGAAATTTTCTGAAATTCCTTGTCTTTAAGGCAATTTCTTCATCATCTTCACTGCTTGAATCAGAACCGTCAGTTATTGCTTTGAATGTTATAGATTTCTTTTCTATTGACGTATTTTCCTTTCTTTTTTGTAACTTTACTTTGAATGGCATCACATTCCCTATTAACTCCTTAATCTTCATTTCCCTGATATTATTGGCCTCTTCGATTGCCATTGTTTTCTAATCCCATTATGGAGTTAGAGAATTAAGGATTTTTCTAACTTGATCTTCTTCAGAATAAGTTTTTCCAAAGCCATTAACGAATGCACGATTTCTTGAACCCTGCAGTACGTATCGGAGATAGATTCATTTTGATTCATTTTAAATATCTCAAATTGATTAGTTAGCATTGATATCTTTGTCTGTTTAACTTTATTTGTTCCTTTATGAGTAACTTGCAAGGTTTTCCATATTTCATAAGCAGATTTTCAAACTGACACTCTATTAAACTCATTTCTATCTAATGAACAGAATAGCTTATTCATAGCCTTAGAATTACTCTGTGCAGCAGTCTTTTGTTCATTAGACCATTGTGCAAAATCAGTAGTGGGTTCAACATATTCAGTTTGTGTGATATTCCAAGTGTCTAGTCCTATAGATTGCAAATATATTTTCATTCTACATACCTAATAAGAATAATTACTACCATTAAATAATGGTGGTCTAACGGTGGACTGACCCTCTACCAATGAACTATTACTACTACCAATTCCAATGTTGGTTGCCATTTAATATTTCCAAAAATTCAGATGATGAAATTTTGAAAACCTATGCTCTATACCAATTGTTAGCGATGAGCATCAAGGGTCTTAAGGCAAAACTAACACTAGAGGGGGGGGGGGGTGAGTAGTGTTTTAAAGAATTTATAGAAGTCTTAACCAAATAATAATTACTCAAACAACTATATGAATCACATAATGAATATCACAACATAAACAATAATAAATGCAAATAGAAATAGAAATAAAATGCAAAAAAGAAAAGAACACACCATATTTTATACTGGTTCGGATTACTCCAAACTCTAGTCTCACGCAATGCAAGATTGCATAGAGTTTTATTAATATCAGTACCCAGTTACAACCCCCTTGATGTCACGGCTACAAGGTTAACACCAATTCAACACGCTTGATTTCATGGCTACAAGGTTAACACCGCTCCTTTTCCTTAATTTACGGGCTATAAGGAACACACCCTCTCCTTATCGATTACAATTGCCCTAGAACTCTTTAATAGCACTTCCAAATAGAGAAAATTCGATAAAGATTGAGAATAGAAGAAGAATGATATAATTTGTATTGAAATTGGCAGAGTATAAGTGTAGAAACTTAGAAAATTAAGTAGAATAATGGTGGTTTGATAAAGGAGGAAGAAGGAGAGGATTAGTTATGAAAACCTTTGAAATCAGACCCTTCATATAGTGCTCCAAGGGACACAACTATTCCTGAAACGTTTTAAATATGAAAAGACACTTCTCTTTAAATTTAAAATATGTGATAGTTATATGTCGACACATATATACATATATATATATATATATATATATATATATATATTCGAATTTTAAATCATTTTTCAAGTATCTAAACTAATATATATATATATATTATGGAATTCCCAAAATAAAACTAATTGTTTAAAATATATTTTTTCAAGTATAAAAACATATTTAAACATATGATTTAAAAACTATATATATATGAATGATATAAAACTATATAATATAAATATAAACATACATATAATATAATTATATAAACTATATAAGAAACTTATATATATTTGAAATCATAAAAAAAATCTTTGGATGATTTAAAAACATTTTGAAAGGAATTTGTAATATTTTATAAACAATTTTAAAAGAATAATTTGAAAACAAAATTTGAGAGTGCTAATCAGAGTTTTACATACTAACTAGACTCTATTACTTTGATATACTTGATCTCTTGAAATCTTAATATCTTGATACTCATGTGTCCTTAATCTCCATTGAAATCTTGAATGTCTTAAACTATACAGTCTTCAATATTTATTTCTTGCGTATAAATCCTACACATATATATTCTAGATAAAGGTGTTAGTATATATTTTATAATCAATAATGATTGAAACAAGGTTGTTGTCATCAAAATTCCATTCTCCATTGGAAATACATTCATATATAATATGTTTACGAAATGAGTGGGGGGAGTCCATCTGAGACATAAAGAAGCAGATAAATTCCTGATTAACCTGATCATAAGAATTTTTCAAATCCACCTTTATGCTAAATTTAGATATACCAGTTTTTTTGAGGTCTCACTAGAATTCATGCGCTAGTAAAATATTATCTCCTATATGCCTCTATGGAACAAATGCGCATTGGTTTCGGGAGACCAAATGAGTTAGGAATGGACTTATTCTATTATAGAGAATTTTAGAAAATATTTTATAATAGACATTGCAACATGTGGGTTTATACTGAGTTAGTGATAGGTTTGTCATTTTTAGGTATCAAAGCAAGGAAAGTATGATTACTCCCTTTTGGAAATTTGGCAGATATGAAAATGTCATCCATAGATTCAAGTAGATTTAGCTTCAATACTTCCCAATGTAACTTGAAGAACATAGAGTTCATCCCATCAGGTCCAGGGCTTGAATCATCGTGTTTCGAGAACACCACCGCTCTAACCTCATTGAGTGATATTTCGTGAAGGAGGAAGTCTTAGCCACCGGGATTGATGATATTAGCTGATTGGAAATTAGGAAAATGCACACTGGTGTCACCATTAAATAAAGAAGTGTAGTAGTTTATTACTTTAGCCTCAATATTAGCTTCTCTATAACCAGTCGACCCTCTGAATTTATTATTGCTTTGACATTACTATGAAACCTGCATGCACTCATTTTGGCATAAAAAACATTGAATTAGTATCCCCTTGTTGATGCCATGCTACTTTAGCCTGTTGAAGAAGAGCCCATAGCTTGCTACTTTGGTGCTGCTGTAATAATTACTTAGTTTTCAATATATCTTCATACACAACCATATCTGTAGGATGTTGATCCGCAATGAATTCTATATGTTTAAGTTGCTCTTCGAACTATTTAAGATCATCATTCCATTTCGTCCTAGGTTTATTCCACTTGTTCAATTTGGTCTTACATGCCAACAGCTTGCTTTGAAATTGGTAGCTAGCAAACCCTCAAGTGGAAGTTTGCAACCCCATATCAATGCAAATGCTTTCAACATAACCATCACACAAATGACACTCATTACTATACTTAAATGGATATCCTTTCACATCATAAGAAGGAATAAGCTCAAGTAGAAGAGGATTATGGTCATTGGTCATTTATGACAATGTCAAAACCTTCAAGTTTTGAATTTTTTGTAGAAAAATTGTTAGCCAAAATCTTGTCAATGTGGGTAGCGATACCTTTCCTTCACCACATAAACTGAAATCCTAGTGGTTTTATTTCACGTAGCTCAGCCTTCAGTAAACAAATTTGAAATTCCCTTATATGTTGAAAACGGATAGGAAGTCCATCCTGTTTATCCATAGGAGATAATGCATTGTTATAATCACCAATTTGTATCCAAGCTTCATAAATAATATGTGAGTTCTTAATTATGCTTCTCCACAATTTCGTCTCTCACTATAAAAAATGCTACCATATACTACGTAAAACAAAATGAAAGGCCACCATTATTATGTGATAAACACGTGATATGCTGCTGAGACGTAGTGATTATTTTTAATGACCTTATTGATGCATCACATATCAATAGAATACGACCAATACACTCAGCCGAGTCATTAGTTAACACACTCCATTGTGATGGTAGTTTTGTAGTGAATAACTCATATTTAATTTATTCAACTTATGCTCTAATAAGCCAACAAGAGTTGGCTTAAATTGTGCCAGGAGCTTGAGTACGTCTTACATATGAGTAAGAGTATTCATGCCCCTGACATTCCAACTTAGGAGTGTCATTTAGTAGAGGATGAACACCTAATAATTCTTTTAGGAGGAGAAGAGTTGGAAATGTTTGGTTTGGGTTGAGTTAAATATGAATGATTACGCAACACAAAACCTGATACATCTGGTTGTTCTTCTTGTGTGGGATTGTAAAGGCCCACAAATTCGTACTATCTGAGTTGACTAAAAACAACACACGTCCAACCCAAATTGCTTCATTCCTACTTCGCATTCCATCAAGCATCTTGCAAGCAATCTTCGTCAAACCAAAAACACCACTGCAAGTCACTGTCTTAAAACACAGACTGACCCTCATTGCCTGCACTGATCATCCCACAAAAATCCCTAAACACCTACTACAATGCCTGACTAAGCCACCACGGCTTCCTCCCATCCATTATCATTAGACTGTAATCAATCCTCACTGAAAATTGCTTCAAACCATCAGCTCCTCACTATCCAGACCACCTATTCCCACATCCGTTCAACTGCTGCACCCCAAAACAACACCGTCACCATCACTTTACAACTCCAGATCGCGGCTACCTCATCAGACAACCCACGACAGACCTCTACTCCACCAGTCACCATATCGTACCCATCCATAACCCACGCAATCCATCCTTCAAACATCACACTACCTAGTAACAATTTCCTAACGGTGGAAATGACCCCTTTTCTCAAATCGTATCCTTCCATTAAGTTGAAAACCGCTTAATAATCTCCCACAACAAACCCATCATCGCATCCCTTTGAGTACCTCCAGAATGTCAACGACTTTCAGGAGAATATCATCTCGATTTCAAATTGCAAATTCTGTTTTTTTCTCTTATTCATTCGGAGGATTTGATTTCAAACTGACCGGGGAAAGGAACGAAATTAGGAGACTTGAATTGATTTCTGGTTTGTATTGGAATAGAAAGAATAACTAAGGGTCAACTTTATTTATGTCGTGCGAGGTGAGACATTTTCTACAGCTCGATGGAAATATAGGTCTGTGTAAAATGACTCTATAGGTTGGCGCCATTAATCTATGTTTCCCTTGGTTGTGAAGGTAGTGAAAAAAATGTACGAGAAATTTAGAGAAGGTGGAATGTAGGTCTACGTTGTAAATGTATATAGGTCGGCTTTTTTAATTTTTTAATTTTATATTTAGATTTGAAAATGAACTGATGCGATTAAATTAAATGCAAAATACGTCAGTTATCGAACCCGGTTTTTAGCGTAACGACAGGCATCCCTAGGGTTATACCACTGTTCTGGACACCTTGGAATAGGTTCTAAAGCCAAATTCGATCGTATGGAAAAGAAATCAATTTAAATTGACGATTTAATTATTTCTGAGCGTTTTCTTACTGTACGATCAAATGATTAATCCAAACATTATGAAATTTGAAACTCGATAATAATACACTTTTTCGGATCCGATGGAATTGGTTTCACTGAATTCTGAGAACGTCTGAAAAATCACTTTTTATATGTTAAATTAAATCAATTAAAATATAAATCGATTCAAATGGATCAAATTCATTGATAATAATTTATTATTATCATTTATATTTAAATAGAATTTATATTGATCGACTAAATCATTTTGATTCAGTTTTTAACTGTGAATTCAATTGTTTGATGATAATTCGATATATTTGATATTAAATCGTATATCGATTGTTAAATCAATAAATTACTTATCAAAGTTCATTTATATTTCAAATTCAACATTTAGGACTAATTTAAATGTTTAAAATTAGATGACTAAAAATCCGGGACATTACATTGCTTCCTTCTTAAAAGAATTTTGTCTTCGAAATTTCTAAGGCAGAAGAAATGCTGCGGACCCGTTAAATTTTCGAAAGCTCACTTTGTTATAACTCAGCATTTCATATTTTATAACTCAAGTCCCATACAACTTGAAGTTTTCATGGAAATATTCAATTTCCTATTTCCCATTCAAAAACTTTCAAACTGAATTCAATTTGAAAATCATCTCTTTTGTCTTTACAAAATTTTTCAATTTTTTTTCTAAATCCCTAAATTTTGGATTTTTTTTTGGTAGAGTCTCTTATGTACGGGTGAGCTTTTGCAGTATACCAGAAGAGATGAAAAAGTATACATCCACCCATATGGTCGGAAACAGTTCATTTATCCTAATTTGATATTTTGCATGGGCGTACCTTATATAAGGATTTATTAAGTGCATTCGCTTAGGTATAAGCAATCTACATATCCAAAATCAAGCCAGGTAGTTCCATGTACCTGTACTTACTCAATTTAAACCCATAAGTTTAAGTATATGCAGTTCAATATATTTTATTTACTAATAAGTGCAAGACATATAAATTTCAACCAAAACATGTTGTTGCATGCATTTGTCCCTAACCACTAGATTCCAATACTCGATTACTTATTACAATCAATTTATATACCATTTTAATTCAACTCAAAGTGTTTTGCATACCCATTTACATGTGTTCTATTTATTATTTCACTTGTATTGAATTTATACCAAACACAATATATTTTCCCACTTCAAATTAATTCCAAATTAATTTATTCATTTTAATCCATTTAACTTGCTTAAGTTAAATTTTAAATTCCAAAATTCAGATACCTGCTATTTATTTCAAATTCCTTTGAAATCTTATAAATATATGTACATATATTTATTTCCATCTCAAATTCAAAAATTTGAATTTTCAAAAACAAATTGTTTTCTCAAATAAATATCCATTGAGAATTTTTTTCCCAGGGTAGCAACCCGTCACATAGAAGCTCGAAAATGAACACTGATGATGTTGCAGTCATCATCAGAATTATTTTCTAGCAACTGAAGTGAGTTCAGTGCTTTATCACTTTCAAAATCCATTCAAAGCGTTTTTGTTTAAAAATCCTTCCAAAGTAATGCTATTTTTTTTAGCATAACGGTTGTTTAGAGCGATTCTACACACCCGATTCATATAATATAGATAATAAGATAATATAAGTCGGTCAACAAGCCTGACCGATGGCCCATATAATGCAAGTTATGCATGCAGGCATGCATGCACATGAAGTACATTGCGCAAATAGGTACATTCGATATTAATGAACAAGCAACCAAAATGAACATCCACAAAGGAAACAAACGAGCTGAAGTGCCAAGATCCAAAATGATAGAATCAAACAAAAAAAAAGGAAGAAGTATACCAGATGCTTGAACGTCAATTGAGCTGGTGGAGATTACCATGGGCAGGGGTAGGTCCTTCGTTGCTGCTGGCTAAACGCCTCTGAGCTACCCACTGACTCATCCCAAATGGTGGCAGTATCCATGATTGTTGGGATGAACGACATGGCTGAGTACCTGTCTACAAATGGAAGAGATGAGTTGCTTTATGGCATAATTATGTGTTAGAGGCCGATCGGCTCCTGAAGCATCTGTTATTACATTCAATCCATAGAACCCAAATGAAAGTAGCAAATAAAGTGTCAATGACAGTTGATGGTAGAGAAAACTCCTAGTGATCGAAGTGGTGTAGCTGCGGCGGTATGCATCCCAAAATACTGGTAGCAACCGAGACGTAAAGGTAGAAACTAACATCGCAGTCATAGAGCGGGGGGGGGGGGGAGGGGGGGGGAAGGGGGTAGATTCATTGTCAAGGCGACAAAGCACACAAGTAGGGTTGACTGCAATGTGCCTTTACGGATCAATCTTTCTTTGTTACTACCAAAAATATCTTAGCACAGGTTGACACTGAAGGGACGTCGAATGAATATAAGGAAAGGATGAAGAATCCGAGAGCAACTCAGACCGACACCCCCTCTGAAAAGATGGGGCTCAAAACCTACAAGGCTCATCTGACATAGTCTAACTGCCAAGAATTAACCGGCTTAACACCAATGCATCAAAGAAAGAGTATTGGGTCAAAGCATAAAATGATCTGTGACCAACTACTCAAAAGCGGCTCCATAAATGACGAAGGGGTTACCTTCGTAAGTAATATGGGTATCACCAAAGCTACCTTCCAAGGAATTAAACCAGAAGGCTAAACCAAGACTCAAGCAAGGATACATGCTACTCGTACTAATCCACCTAGTACCTGAACCCTCAATGGTTCTAAATCAGCGGATATACACGTATATCGTGAGGGCGGGCCCCTCTAAGTACCCACGATAAAGCCGAAAGCCTACATCCGAAAACTTACGCTAGAGGACCGACACTTGGAGGCATCCACCGAGAAATTCGAAATGCCTCCGCAATCCGTCCCGGCAATAAACTCATTTCCACCTCGGGGAGGCTCAATTCACCCGGGACCTTCGCTTCGAAGACCGTAACCATCACCACGAGAATAGTCGATAGCCAGATGTCCGAGACCAAGGGAAAAGCGACCGAAAAGAAGCCATTCAGGCCCGATAACCTACTGATAGAAAGACCCCAGATACTCTATAAATTGGACCCCAGGAGCTTCATAAAGGGGGACACACTTTTTATTTCTCAATTTAGTTCTTTTCTTCTCAAAAGGAGAAAATCATCAATTCTTGTAATATATCTACAAATTAAGAATGGAGAATTCCGGGTCTCATACATCTTGCGATTTGATAACCTTGTTGTGCCATAATGATGAAAAAGGGAGTTAACACTAACCTTTTTGATGAGGAGATCAACCAAGGTGTCCCAATAGTGGAGGAAGAGGACTTCGTGGAAACATGAAGTCTCCTTGTTCCCGCCCTAAGGGTCCGCCATGATTGGTCCATATTCTTATGCTGAGCCTAATGCTTCCCATATATTGATGTAAGTAGATCGTCTATGAATTCCTAGCCTGATCTCTAATGTGATTCAGGCCCCTCTCTTAAGTGGATCTGACACAGAAGGATTGTCGGAGTTAACGAATATTGCGATGCCTCGTCCTTGAACTCAAGGGAAACGTTAGCCCGTTTTCTTCTTATAGTAGTACATAGTGTCATCATCATGGTTTAGACAATCGTTGATCCCATGAAACCTAGTGATATCGAGTTGAATAACTTTCCCAAGGTCATGTACCATCGTTCAATATGCGCATTGCTCACCCTTTGGGATCAAGATAAAAGGCCATTAGGTTTAAAAATTCCGATGCCCCGAGGAAGGCAATTCAGCTTAGAATTACAAGCCTAGGAATATGTCCCAGTGACTCCAAGTCATGACGATGTAAAATCCCATGAACACATGCTTTACATACTGTAATCCGGGTGTTGACGAAAAATGTCATTAATATTTTGGTGCTAGAAGGAGAGTCTGAACCTTCACCCTTACAGTTAATTTATTAAAATTAATTTGGTAAATTCATTGTTCCATGCAGGAGAGATGAATTTGAAGAGATTAGAGGAACAAAACGAAGAGTTGCATACCAACGCCACCCTCGAAAGAGATGAGGGCCTAGCACTGAACCCAAACAATAACGAGAAAGAAGCTGCACCCAATCCATAACAACCACCAGACTCAAACGCCATGGAAGCTAACATCGCAACAATCTTGGTCTTGGAAAGGCAAATTTAAGAGGTGCAGGCTCAAGTCAACGCCATCCAGGCATGGAAGTCCTCAAGGCTCACTCGATCTAGTCAGAGAAAGACGAATGAATCTCCAAAAAGGATGGCTCCTGTTCAATAGTCAGAAGCAAATGGGAAGCATAAGGCAACTTCTTCCAAGAAAAAGAAGTCTTATCTAACGGAAGTAGATCATCAAGGGAATTAGTGCAAGCAAGAACAGTCTGACAGCTCCACCTCAAAAGGCTATGATACCAAAAGAGAAAACTATGACAACACGGAGGCTTACATCAAAGATGTCACACAGAAGACTGTCAAGGACTTACTGGGAAGCAAGGGGAAGAGAACCCAGGATGACAAGGTTAATGACAACGAAAGAGTAGCATTGTTCATCGATGAAATTATGAACACCATAATACCGTCAATAGTCAAAGTTCCAACCATAAAATATATGGGAACGACCAACCCCAACGATCATCTGATGGCTTTTGACAGCCATATGGATCTTTACAACACTTCCGGAGTCATCAGGTGCTGCCTCTTCCCAGTGACCTTCCAAGGAGCAGCAGCGAAGTGGTATCGCCAGTATAGGGAAAACACCATTTACTCGTAGAAACAATTCTCCTACGAATTCTCCGCATAGTTCTGCATCTGCAAAGATCCAGCCGTAGACTATACAGTCATTGCCAACACCAAACAAAGGCAAGGGGAGTCTCTTGGGGACTATCTAAAAAGGTTCAACATCAAGGCCTTAAAGGCCAAGGATATGGATGACCGCGACAAGTTGATCACCGTACACTCAGGGTTGATTGAGAACACCCCCTTCTGGAAGGAGTTATATATCCATGGCTGCAAAGACTTGCAAGATTTCCATTTCAAAGCTGACAAGTTTATCCACATGGATGAACTGTACTTCACGAAGAGGAAGTTCAGACCTTAAGGGGAAGGAGGAAGGCCGAACTTCGGACGAAAGCTTCCGGAAGGAAATCAGAAGAGGTCGAGGTGGGAAAACTCTAACACCAACTCGGTTGCCTTGAACAAGCCCTTCTCGTATTTGTATGTTGTTGCAAAAGAAAGGGTCAATAACTTCCCTGTCTCGTTCAAAGCCAAAAATTGCCCCAAACCTCATGCCGGTGGTAAATATTGCGAGTTCCATAAAACCAACGGGCACGAGACCGACGATAGAAATTCTATTGGACGGGATTATCCAGATATTGATCTGAGAGGGACACCTGAAGGAATTTGTTTAAAACAAAACAGTACCAGCTCAACGTGCAGGAGGACAGCAGAAGGTCTCGGTAAATACGATAAGAGTCACTATGGGGGAGAATAACCTAGATTTGGGGTCAACTGTTAACTTAATCCATGTGATCCAAGGCAGGCCACACCCTGCCGAAAGCCGTTCGAAGGCTAGAAACCAATACATGAAGGAAGCCTTGGAGGGAATCTTCTCCATCCAAGAAGAACCATCATTGAAGAGCATGTGTTATGCCCTGAAAATACATAACCTCGTGGTCTCTCCGAAGAAATGAAGAAAGGTGCCCGTGAACCACATAACGACCCTCTTATGATAATGGCGTAGATATGGCTTTCGGTTGTTTCTAAAATCTTGGTGGACACCGAAAGCACTGTCAATGTCATCTTCAAGCACACCTTCGATCAAATAGGAATTTCGAAAAAGAAATTGGAGCCCAGCAATGAACCAATCTTCGGATTCAAAAACAAGGGGTCAACTCCAGGGGATCAAATCAACCTTCTAGTTCAAGTGGGTTTATCCCCTCTTCACAGGACTTTCGAAACTCTCTTCGTTGTGATTGATTAGTCGTCCTATTACAATATCTTCTTTGGACGACCAGCTTTAGAAGAGATGGATGCCTTTGTTTCTTCCAAATATCTCATGTTAAAATTCTGACCAAGCAGGGATGAGGTACCATCAGGGGAGAGCAGTTTAGCTCCCACGAGTTGTATTTTGCGACGGTTGAAAAATACAAAAGGGAGTATTCTTCGTATTTTGATTCTTCCACTGTTTTTATGCCTTCGAATAAGGGATTCTTATGTCCCTCATTCGAAGCTCAGATAAAAATAAATAAGACTGACATATGCACTAATGGTAGGTACGCTTCTTTGAAAAGAAAGAGGAAAAGATCCGATGAGGTACTCGACTGAAGAAGGAGAAATCATCACAGATTTGGATTCTAGAGGGGACACCGAAAGAATAAAACCAATAGAAGAAGAAGAAGTAAATCTTGATTCGAAAGATAAAATGAAGGTCATCAAGATAGGGAAAAGGCTAATGGAACCCCTCTGAAGCGACTTAATCTGTTTCCTACAACTCAACAAAGATGTTTTCGCCTAGACCCATTCAGACAAGATTTGTATCGACCCTTCAATTATGAGCCACGCCTTAAACACTGACCCTTCAGTAGCCCCGGTCTGACAAAAGAAGAGACAATATAATAGAGATCGGATAGTGGCCTTGAAGGAGGAAGTCAAAAGGTTGGAAACTAATGGGTTTATCTGAGAGGTCCTTCACCCGAAATGGTTTGCCAATCCCATGCTAGTAAAGAAGTCCAATGGGAAGTGGAGGACGTGTGTTGATTACACGGATTTAAACAAGGCATGTCCAAAATATTTTTGCCCTATCCCGTGGATCGATCAATTGATTGATGCCACAAGTGGACACAAGATACTATCCCTTTTGGACACTTATTCGGGGTAGAACCAAATCCCTATGCACAAACCCGACGAGCAACATATAAGCTTTATCACCGACTGTGGGACATTTTGTCATAAAGTAATGTCCATCGGTTTGAGGAATGCAGGGGCAACATACCAAAGACTGGTAAACAGGATGTTCCAAGAGTAGATAGGGCGCAATATGAAAGTATATGTGGATGACATGCTAGTGAAGCCCACCAAAACAGAGGTTCATCTAAAGGATCTGGAGGAAATGTTTGGTGTCTTGAGAAGTTACCAGATGAAGCTAAACCCTCAAAAGTGTTCCTTCGGTGTTCAATCAAGGAAATTTTTGGGATATTAGTAAGTGAGCAAGGAATTGAAGCTAGCCCTAATCAAATACAAGCTATTAAGGACATGGAGGAAGCCAAAACCAGTAAGGAAGCCACGAGCCTAAATGGGAAAGTAGCGGCCCTCGGCAGGTTCATGTCTAAGGCCACCGATAAATGTGTTTATTTCTTCGATGTTATAAAGAAAAAGAAGAATTTTGAATGGAAAGAAGATGTCAGAAGGCATTCCAAGAATTAAAAGTTTACATGGGAATGCCACCAGTTTTATCTAGTCTAGGGAAGGGAGAAGATCTATACCTATACATGGTTGTCTCTGAACATCCAGTAACCTCAATCCTGATAAGAGAGAATAATGGGACTCAACATCCTATCTACTCTGTTAGCTGAAGGCTAAAGGACGCGGAAACCCGATACCCTGTCATAGAGAAACTAGTGTATTGCTTAATCCTTACCGCACGAAAGCTCAGAGGTTATTTCCAGGCTCACCCTATTAAAATTTTAACTAGCTTCCCACTCAAGCAAGTGTTCAGCAAATCGGAGACCTCAGGGAGGCTAATTAAATAGGGTATTGAGCTTAGCCAATACGAAATTGAGTTCCACCCTCAGGCAGTAATCAAAGGACAAGCTCTTGCAGATTTCGTGAACAAGTGCACAAACTTCATTTTAGAACAATCGATCAAGGAAAACTACTTAAAAACCAAATGGCAACTCTTCGTAGATGGGACTTCCAACGAGCAGGGAGCAGGGGCGGGTTATGTTATAATCATCCTTGACGGACGCCGCTTGCACTATGCCACAAAGTTAGGGTTCTCGGAAACTAATAGTGTGGCTGAATACGAATCCACGGTAGCTGGTTTGAATCTAGCACTACAGTTGAAGATACCGAGGATAGAAATCTTTAGTGATTCACAATTAACGGTAAACCAAATAAAACAGACATATCAAACCAAGGACAAACGGCTCATCCTATACATGAAGAGGGTACTAAATATCCTTTCCCTATTTGAGAACTTCTCAGCTCATTAAATACCCCACGGGGAGAATGCCCATACAGATTCGCTAGCCAAGTTAGCCAGCTCCCGAGGAGCCCCTGAAACCCGAATAGTACTGGTGGGATATCAGGAAACGCCCAACATCAAGCACAAAGAGTCGGAAATGGGAAAAGAATTATTAGTCTTAACCAGATCCCAAGCCTTGAGATGGGGAGACGGAGAAGACCAAGAAGGAAACTCCATGAGGGAACCCCCCATAACGGGAACAAGCCACCAGCAGGAAACTGCGTGGATGATTCCCATAGTGGACTACCTCCTAAGATGGACTTTACCCCTTAGTAAGCAAGACACCAGAAGGATAAAACACCAAGCTCCCACATTCATGATCATAGGTGGCGTACTCTGTAAAAAGGGACATTCACTTCCTTATTTAATGTGTGTAAGTTCCAAGGATGGACTTAGCCTGTTAAAAGAAGTTCATGAAGGATGGTGGGGGGACCATTCTAGTGGGGTTAAGATGGCCAAAAGGGTCATGCGACAAGGTTATTATTGGTTGCGGATGGTTAGTCAAGCAGTTGAGTACGTCAAGAGATGCGATAAATGTCAGAAATACTCTAAGGTGCCACGTCTTCCTCCCAACGACCTGACAATATATCGAGCCCATGGCCTTTCGATATATGGGGGATAGATTTAATTGGGCTCTTACCACTCGCCAAGGGCGGAGCTAAATATGTCATAGTAGCTATTGACTACTTCACCAAGTGGGTGGAGGCGGTACCCCTTCCGACTATCACATCCAAAAAGGTATTAAGATTCGTAATAAAAAATATCGTTATCTGCTTCGGAATCCCTCATAAGATCATATCGGACAATGTAACATAATTCGAGAGCGAAGAATTCGCCCTACTCTATGAGAAAAATGGAATCATCAAAAATTTCTCCTCAGCAGCCCATCCCAAAGCTAACGGAGCTGTGGAAGCCGCAAATAAGACCATTAAGACAATCCTTAAGAAATGCCTAAATCAGGCTAAGGGAAATTGGGCAGAAGAGTTGCCTCTAGTGCTATGGGCATATAGAACTTCTACCAAAACAGCCACAGGACACACCCCCTTTTCCCCGACATACGAATGTGAAGCTATGCTTCTGGTCGAGGTCAAAATTCCATCATATAGATGGGTAGCATACGCATTTGACCCCAACTAGGAGTTAAGGAGAGAATCGCCGGACTAGATACAAGGACTAAGGGATGAGGCTGCAATCAGAACCGCCGAATACCAAAGAAGGATCACAAAATATTACAATTCAAAGGTCAGAACTAGAACCTTCGCTAAAGGTGAATTAGTGCTGCGAAGAGCAATGACTAACACCAAGAACCCGACTGAGGGTACTCTCAGTCCAAATTAGGAAGGACCCATAATCGTCCAACAAGAAGTCATACCCGGTACATATTGGTTATGTAGGCCCAACGACATCATGTTCCAAGAACATGGAAATTGGAACATTTGAGGCCATAATTATCAACGATAAAAAAGTAAATGACAAGATTTTCCTCCTAAAAAATCATCATACAACCAAGGTCATGGAAACCCTTCTAATAGCTCGAGAGAAGCCCAAAAGGGGTCGAGCTAAAAAAAGGATTGAATCACTCGTCATCGCCAAATTGGCCGGCATGAGGCATCCCCCAGAGGGTTTGATTGTGTTAGTCTTTATCCATTCCCAAAACAGAGGGGGCATGGTTAAAGCATCGAAAGCATAAGCCGCCGTTTCACACCAGAGATGGTCGTGGCGGTGCATCTAAAAATTAGCACGCCCTGCCTCTGCTCGTGGAAGAGTACGCCTTGCCTCTGCTAGAACTAAGCACGTCCTACCTCTACTCGCAGAAGAGCACATCTTACCTCTGCTTATGTTCCGCATTACCCGCAGAAGGGAATACAAACCCGTATAATCGCCTACGGTGGTCAGGATAGGGCACCCCTCAGAGGGGGGTGGCGTATAAGCCTCTATCAGAACCTACGATGGTTCGTATAGAGCATCAAAAGAGTAAACCTTAGTTCTATGTCTACGATGACCCCGTCTAAGTTTCTAAGACCTTATCATCGCCTACGATGGTCAGGATATGGCGACTCCTGGATGGAGGTCGTGTAAGTCCTTGGGCCCAGCTTGTGGATAAGCTAGCCAAGCGCTCCAGACACACAGGCCCAGAGAGTGGCCTACAAAGCACATACATCCTCTGCTTTGACATCAAAAGCCCATGGGGAGGTTCAAGAAGCACGTACAACCTCTGCTTCCCAAATCAAATCCGAAGGGGATACTTACTTCATTAATACTGGAAGGGTTCGGGTCTCCAATCTTTAAATACCCGAATCTGGTTGGATTCGACTTTTCATTAATACCGGAAGGGTTCCCGATCTCCAGTCTTTAAATACCCGAATCTGGGTGGATTCGACTCTTCATTAATACCGGAAGGGTTCCCAGTCTTTAGTCTTTAAATACCCGAATCTGGGTGGATTAGGCTGTTAATTAATACTGGAAGGGTTCCCGGTATTCAGTCTTTAAATACTCGAATCTGGTTGGATTCGGCTATTCATTAATACCGGAAGGGTTCCTGGTCTTCAGTCTTTAAATACCCGAATCCGGGTGGATTCGGGTCTTTATTAATACCGGAAGTGTTCCCGATCTCCAATCTTTAAATACCCGAATCAGGGTGGATTCGGCTCTCCATTAATACCGGAAGGGTTCCCGGTCTTCGGTCTTGAAATATCTGAATCTAGGTTGATTCGGCTCTTCATTAATACCAGAGGGGTTCTCGTTCTTCAATCTTTAAGTATCCGAATCCGGGTGAATTCCGCTTCTTAGTCTTAACACGCCCGAGTCTGGGTAGTATTCAACTCAACATCATTACCGGAAAGAATTTCCAATCTTCCATCAAGGCCAGAATCTAGGTCAATTCATCCCTTCACAAAGTGCCGAAAGTGCATCTCTTCACCAGAACCTTCGGCATAACCTGACATTGAAAAATAGTCGTCAAATAAATAGGAGAAAGCCCGAAAAAAGAAGCTTGACTTGGAAAGTCGAAGACACCCCATCACTAGGGGGCATGTTACTACCAACATTATCTTAGCACAGGTTGACAGTGAAGGGATGTCGAATGAATATAAGGAAAGGATGAAGAATCCGAGAGTAACTCAGGCCGACATCCATCTGAAAAGAAGTGGCCCGAAACCTACAGGGCATCAGTAAAGGTTCATCCGGCATGGTCTAACCGCCAGGAATTAACCGACTTAACACCAACGCATTAAAGGAAGAAGAGTATTGGGTCAGAGCATTAAAATGGTCCGTGACCCACTCCTGAAAAGCGACTTCATAAATGACAAAGGAGTTACCTTCATAAGTAACATGGGTATCACCGGAAGCTACCCTCCAGGGAATCAAAACAGAAGGCTAAACCAAGACTCAAGCAAGGATACAGGCTACTCGTACTAATCCACATAGTACCCGAACCATCAATGGTTCTAAAGCGGTGGATATACACGTACATCGTAAGGGCGGGCCCCTCTAAGTACCCACGATAAAGCCGAAAGCCTAGATCCGAAAACTTACGCCAAAGGACCGACACTTGGAGGCATCCACCGAGAAATTTGAAATGCCTCCGTAATCCGTCTCGGCAACAAACTCATTTCCACCTTGAGGAGGCTCAATTCACCCGGGACCCTCGCTTCGAAGACTGTAACCATCACCACGAGGGTAGCCGATAGCTAGATGTCTAGGACTAAGGGGAATCACAGCCAACAGGAAGCCATTCAGGCCCAACAACCTACTGATAGAAAGACCCCGGATACTCTATAAATAGGACGCCAGAGCTTCATAAAGAGGGACACACTTTTTATTTCTCAGTTTAGTTCTTTTCTTCTCAAGAGGAGCAAATCATCAATTCTTATAATATACTAAAAATTATGAATGGAGAATTCTGGGTCTCATACATCTTGCGATTTGATAATCTTGTTGTGCCATAATGATGAAAAAGGTAGTTAACACTAACCTTTCCATGAGGAGATTAACCAAGGCGTCCCGGCGGTGGAGGAAGAGGACCTCGTGGAAACACGAAGTCTCCTTCTTCCCGCCCTAAGGGTCCACAATGATTGGTCCATATTCTCATGCTGAGCCTAACGCTTCCCATATATTGATGTAAGGAGATTGTCTACGAATTCCTAACCCGATCTCTAACGTGATTCAGGCCCCTCTCTTGAGTGGATCTGACACGGAAGGATCATCGGATTTAACGAATATTGCGATGCCTCCATCTTTAAACTCAAGGGAAATGTTAGCGTGCTTTCTTCTTATAGTAGTACATAGTGCAATCGTCATGGTTTAGACAATCATTAATCCCATGAAACCTAGTGATATCGAGTTGAATAACTTTCCAAGGTCAAGTCGGAATACCATCCTACAATATGCGCAATGCTCACCCTTTGGGATCAAGATAAAAGTCCATTAGGTTTAAAAATTCCGATGCCCCAAGGAAGGCGGTCCAGCTTAGAATTACAGGCCTAGGAATATGTCCTGGTGACTCTGAGCCATGACGATGTCAAATCCCATGAACACATGCTTTACATACCGCAATCCGGGTGCTGATGAAAAATATTGTTAACAATCTTTGGTATTGATCTTACCATAATCTAGGCACTAGAGAAAGAAACGAACCCTAGGAGGAGCTTTGGTTTTCTAAAGCCTGGAGATGGAAAAAAGCCTTCCAGTGATGGAGATGAAGTTGTAGCAGGATTTGACAGAGAAGGTTCCCTTGGTATTGAGGTTCCAGTAGATTGTATAAGTATTGGGCGTTAGGGTGGTTGAACGTATGATGTAAAGTACTTCTTGGATTTCCTAGAGGATGGACGGATGGAAATAGGATGTTGTCAGAATGGCAGTGATGCCTTGTAGAGCTGCGTCTCCAACGGTCACATCGGGATCAGGGCATAGCGGGAAGACGATGGGGAAGAAGTGTGATAGGATGTAGACGTAATGCCAAGTGTCCTTCCACAGCGAGCATGACAATCCATTCTGCACCTTGCTGGCGAAAAGGTGTATGATGTGAGGCAGTGATCTGAGGACTCATCCCCAAAAAGGTGATGGACGGGAGTGTGGGTTTGAGTGCAAGATAGTTAGAGGTTGGTTATTGTAGTATAAGGCAAGAATTAAAGAATTCCACGTGAAATCTCCGGGTGTTAGGCAATGATAAATCCACTTGGCAAGGAGAGCGAGGTTCAGCATGCAGATATCAGGGATTCCTAACCCACCAGAGTCCAAACTCAGGCATGCAGTCTTCAAGTGAACAAGGGATTTGGTCGGACCACCATACCACAAGAAGGATCTACGAGCTTGGTCGATTCTTTTAATAACCCGGCATGGAGCCCAATGGATTGAAAGCCAGTATAGGGGTAGCACCGACAAAACTACCTTGACCAGAACAAGGCGTATGACAGTGGAGAGGGAAGAGGCTTTCCATTGAGCTAATCTCGAGTCCACTTTGGATAGAAGAGGGTACCATTCTCTACGGCAGAGTTTGACAGGGCGGATGGGGACCCCTGAGTAGATTAGGGGAAACTAATTTAACTGGAAGTTGAGGATACTTGTCGTAAATGGTCCAAGGTGATCGGCGCCTCCCAACATATAGATGGAGATTTTTGCGAAGTTAATGGAGTGGCCCGAAACAACTTCAATTGAGTAAAGGAGGACCTTCAAGCAGTGAAGATTTTGGGGAGTGGGGGTGGTAAAGAGAATGGTCCCATTTGGAACTTGAATATTCGTACAGACTGGGCCGGGGTAATGTTAATGTTGGTAAGGATGTTGTTGTGAAGAGCTTGACCATTTGGTTTAGCGTGTCCGCTACTGGAATAAAGAGGAGGGGGATAGGGGGTCACCTTGGCGAAGTCCTCTTCTGGATTTGACCAGGCCA
Source organism: Allium sativum (assembly GCA_030737875.1). Taxonomy (NCBI): domain Eukaryota; kingdom Viridiplantae; phylum Streptophyta; class Magnoliopsida; order Asparagales; family Amaryllidaceae; genus Allium; species Allium sativum. The sequence continues at coordinate 560,382,734 of CM060921.1, forward strand.
CCGTCAATACCATTAGTGTGGACAGAGGACATGCTGGAGTTTAGAATGGCAGAAATCCAAGTACACCACTTGTGAGGGAAACCCCTAGAAGATAGTATCTAGAGTAGAAAATCCCAGCTCACTATGTAAAAGCCTTTGCAAAAGTCCAATTTAAGGAGAAGTCCTTTGGTGCTGGTGCGATGACAAAGGGAGGTGAGTTCCTATACCGAGGTAATGCAATCGTGGATGTTTCTTCCCACTACAAAAGCCCACTGCTCGGTACCAATGATGGACGATACGAAGGTTTGAAGGCGGTTTGCGAGGATTTTGGTGATGAGTTTGAAAGAACAATTAAGGAGACTAACGGCCCTGAAATTTCAAGGATCACTTGCGCCCTCCAGTTTAGGTAGGAGGATGAATCTTGCATAGTTCAACCAGTTGATATGGGCTAGGTCTGAGTGGAAGGCCTGGAAAAGGATAAGAATATCTTTCTTGATAGAAGCCCAGAAGTGAAGGTAGAAGGATGGGCCAAACCCATTAGGCCTGCATGCCTTGTTTACGTCCATTCCCTTCAGCGCAGATAGGGTCTCTATTTCCATGAAGGGGTCGACTATGGGGATCAGTGGTTGATTGGGGTAAAATAGGGGCCAGTCGATGGGAGGTGCCGATGGCGGACGTTGACCAAGGAGGTTCCTAATGTAGGTTGTGAAGCGAGTGTTTATGGCTATCGGGTCTGAGGTGTGGAAATCCTCATCATGGAGTTCGGTTATCGTTGCAATTCGATGCCTTCCGTTTGCTGATCTATGGAAGTGGGTGGTGTTGCAATCCCCTTCGGAAAGCCATCTGGGTTTGGCATGCTGCTTCCACCCCATCTCCTCCTAATGAAGGAGCATATCAAGCTCCTCATGAAGACCACGAAGCCTCTTTTTATCGTCTGCGCTGAGCGGTGAGGATTCTTCAATTATGTTAAGAGCCAGTATGTCCTCTTGAATGGAGGAGATATGTCTTCTGATAGAGCTCTAGATGTTCCTGGCCCAAGCTTTAATGATCCTTCTGAGACAACAGAGCTTGAAAACTAAGGTGGCCGAAGCCTCCCTTTGGCGAGGGAAGGATTCCCATACATTCGTGAAAAAGTCTGAGAAGCCCGGTTCTTTGAGACACAGTCTTTCAAAGAGGAAGGGGCGAGCTGGGTGGGTACGATCATCGATGGTGGGCAAGAGGGGACAACGGTTGGAAATTATTGAAGCAAGGCCAGAGACCGTTGTGAGGTGAAACATGTCACATTCGAAAGGGAGTTAAAGAGGAAGCGGTCGAGCTTAACAATGGTGGGCTGATCTCTGCGACTTGACCAGGTGAATCTCCTGTTCTTGACTAGGGGAACTATTAGAGCACAACCATTTGATGAAGGAGTTAAAGTCATACGAGTCATCTGGGAGGGAGATAGTGTTACATTCCCACGGCCCCTGGGTGACATTAAAGTCACCGCCAATGAGCCAAGGACCTTGGTGGGTGGTACCTACGCTAGTGTTGTCATGCCACAACTGGCTTTTGTCATGGCTACAGGGCGGACCGTAGACATTGGAAAGAAGAAAGCTGGAATTAGAGGCAAGATGGTGGAGAATGACATGCAGGACAGAGTTGGATTTCAAAGTTTGATGTATGGACCAAAGGTTGTTGTTCCAGGTGGTGATGAGTCCACCTCTGGTGCCTATAGATTTAACAAACTCCTAGTTTGTGAAGAGCGGAGACAACCAGGAATTAAGAATAGAGGGTTCACTAAGCTTGGACTCTTGAATCCGAAAAATGTCGAGGAGCAAGGGGGAGAGAATGCATAAGGTATCAAACTGCTTACTGGGGTTCCCCTAGCCCCCTGACGTTCCAAGAAAGAATCTTCATAAGGGGAGGGATGATCTTTGCTTTTCTAACCCTTGCATAGTGGAATAGTGTTCCTGTGCTGATTCTATTCAATTGCAACGAGCTAGCTTTTTGTTTAAGGCAAAGTTTTCATAAAAAAATGATTGGCTGGAAAAACTACCTTAATCGGGTGAGGAATTACCAAATGATGATGCGTTAAGTCTAGCGCTGCGGCGGACGGCAGAAGCTGAGAGTGCAGGAGCTATCATCGGAGACAAGCCTTTAAGAGGAGGTGGTGGCGGTGGAGGAATAACAGGGAGGGAGAGGGTCTGATCATCATGGGTGGTGGAAGGGACAACTACGGGGAAAAGATCCGACAGATCAATGTCGCAAAAGGGGTCCCATTTTGGTTCAGGTGATGGCCACGGATTCATACTAGTAGGCCAATCACTTCTATGGAGTTGTTGGTAAGCTGGAGCGGAATAGGGTCAGCTAGAAGCAGGGCAATGCGTTCAGGGATAAAGGCTTTAATTTGCACGTTGTCGAAGCGGAGTTCTAGGATAGATTCAGGTAAAATGAAGGATTCCATTATGAAGTCGGTTGGTTTCCCACTGGTTGCCAAGGAGTAGCTCTTCTGGGTTCAAAATTGGGTAGAAGTGATCCTAGTCTTTAGCTGTGATAACGTAGTGCACGTTGTTGTGGTAGACGAAGTAGGTAGAGGGTAGGGTTACTGCCTTAAGGAGACGCACTCTGGCAGAGATAAAACAGAAATCCCTTTGGGCCTATCACAATCGTCTGCCCTAAGGAAGAGCCCAACCGGGTAAATGGCGGTAATCAGGCAATCATGAAGGTGTCGGAGGTGGATGGGAAAGCCTCTTATTCTAACCCACGTAGTTGGCCATAATTCTATGATGACAGTCTCCATTACTGGTATCTAAGCTTCTAGTGCTAGCGAGCTTCCTGGCTTGTGGATGAATTGGCGGTTTAGGGCGGTGTAGTATAGGTCAGCAGAGGATAATTGGATAAGGTAGCCATGGTCAGAGGTGATGTGGGTGTTCAGTCGTAGTGGTGGAAGAAATCAGAAAGCGTGGAGCGGACAGAGTGGATATTCTAGTATCTGGCAACAATGGAGGCGCGAATGAGGTTGGCGGCATTAGCAGGGAGAGCCATGTCCGCCCGATTGGAAAAAAAGTTTGGGTTAGAATCAGAAATGGGAAGATTAGTTGAAGAATTGGTGGATTTATGGGTAGCGATGATTTAATGGGGAGAGAAGGAGCCGCTTCGATGGCCGACACGTGCTTAGCAAGAGAATTTGATGAGATGGACACAATATCTTATGCAGAGGAAAGATGCACAGTGGAAACAAAGTCGTTTGGATTTCATGAGCAATTGTGCATGCCAAAGAAAAGAACGTTGGCAGTAAGCCCTTCTTGATCGCCATCGAAGACGGCGGCGGCGGCTGCCTTGACTGGAACACCTAGGCCGAGATTTTAAAGAAGCCGCGTTTGATAGACGTAATGAGTCAGGCGGCGTAGGGAGGATATGCGCCAGCGGTAGAGGCGGCAGGATAGCTAGTTCAGGAGGCTTGGGATTAGGTGCAAAAAATGTAAAAATTTACATTTAAGGACCGCTCCCTTTTTGCAGAAAATAGAAAAAAATTCGATTTTGGTTAAAAAAATCTTATATAAAAAATATTAAATTTGGCAAACCCATAATTTGAATGAAGTAAAGGAAAAATCCATAAATAAATAAGGATCAAAATAAACAGATCTATTTATCTATGATCGAATTATATTGATGGAGGAGTGTAATGACTCTATCCTGGGTCCTACTGATTCCGAACAGACAGAGGCCAATGTTTATACTGGGCGCCATAGAGCCTCTCTTTCAAGTGAGAGGAGCCTCCCTAATTTACCGGGGCGCAAGTGTTCGCGAGGGTGGTTTGAAGGAGACGATAGCTTCCCTTATCATTGGATCATGGTAAGCGGCATGGCTGTTGGAGGTAGGCGAGGGGATGGTGGTTGAAGGAAGGTGATGGTGGTTGGAGATAGGTGTTTGTTTGTGAAAGCCATTGTTGATGTTTGTGGAAGCCATGAATTGTTTATAATGCTACATTATTTACATAACACTTCAGAAAATATTTTCCAAACATTCAGTATTTAAATTCCAAATTGTGGTTTCAATCCAATTTTAATTCATCCCATTTATAAATTAAGTTCTTATACCAATTCCATTTGATTATATACGACCATTTTACTGTTTGATAATTATAATCGACACATCCAAATATAATAATTTCAGAAAATTATTCTTTTATATCAATATATAATATTAGGAAAAAATATTTCATTTACCCAGCTTTTAAAACAATACCATGTTGAATTACTCTATTTAAGCGTTTAGAAACACCTATCGATACAGTTGATCATACTATACCGACCAGGGTTCATTAACCACTCGACAAACCAATCAACACAATATAAAACATTTTTTTTATATCAACTAACAAATATGCTCTCTCATACTCATTCTTGGGTAATACTGACCCTATCTCTAAGGAGTAAACCTCACAAAGCCTAGGTGTTCGCTCAACCTAAGCTCTGATACCAACTGTAAAGGCCCGCAAATTCATAATATCTGAGCTGACTAAAAACAACACACGTCCAACCCAAATTGCTTCATTCCTACTTCGCATTCCATCAAGCATCTTGCAAGCAATCTCCATCAAACCAAAAACTCCACTGCAAGTCATTGTCTCAAAAAACAGACTAACCCCCGTTGCCTGCACTGATCATCCCACAAAAATCCCAAAAGACATATTGTAATGCCTGACCAAGCCACCATGGATTCCTCTCGTCCAACATCATTAGACTGTAATTTGGTCCCCACTGAAAAATGCTTCAAACCATCAGCTTCTCACTGTCTAGACCACCTATTCCCACATCTGTTCAACTTCCGCACCCGAAAACAACACTGTCACCATCATTGCACAACTCCAAATCGCAGCTACATCATCAGTCAACCCACGACAAACCTCTCCTCCACCAGTCACCATATCGCAGCCATCCATAAGCCGTACACAATCCATCCTTCGAACATCGCATTACCTAGTAACGATTTCCCAGTGTCGGCAACGACGCATTTTCTCAAGTCTTATCCTTCCCTTAAGTCGAAAACCGCTCAACAATCTCCCATAACAGACCCATCATCACACCCTTTCGAGTATCCCCAGAACATCGATGAGTTCAGTAGAATATCACAGATCGATCTCGATTTCCAATTGCTAATTCTCTTTTATTTCTTATTTATTCGGAGGATTTGATTTTAATTTGACTTGGGAAAGGAACGAAAGATGGAGGCTTGAATTGATTTCTGGTTTGTATTAGAACGGAAAGAACATTGAGGGCTCAGCTTGATTTATATCGTGCAAGGGGAGACATTTTTTACAGCTCGATGGAAATATAGGTCTTCGCGAAATGACTCTGTAGGTCGGTGCCATTAATCCATGTTTCCCTTGGTTGTGAAGGGAGTGAACAAAATATACGAGAAATTCAAAGACGGCAGAACGTAGGTATGCGTTGTAAATGTATGTAGGTTGGCTTTTCATTATTATTTTAATTTTATATTTAGATTTGAAAATGAACTGATGCGATTATATTAAATGCAAAATACCTCGTGTTTTCGAACCATATTTTTAGCGTAACGACTGGAATCCCTAGGGTTATACCACTATTCTGGGCATACTGGAACAGGTTCTGAATCCAAATTCGATCATATGGAAAAGATATCAATTTAAATCGATGATTTAAATTGAGTTTGATTAAATTATTTCTGAGCGTTCTCTAACACTACGATTAAACGATAAATCCGAACACTACAAAATTTGAAACTCGATAATAATACACTATCATGGATCCGATGGAATTGGTTTCGCTGAGTTCTATGACCGTTTGAAAAATCACTATTTTCATATGTTAAATTAAATCCATTAAAATATAAATCGATTAAGAACAATCAAATTCATTTATAATAATTTATTATTATCGTTTATATTCAAGTAGAATTTATATTGATTGACTGAATCATTTCGATTTGGTTTTTAACTCTAAACTTAGTTATTTGTTGATAATTCGATATATTCGATATTAAATCGTATATCGGTTGTTAAATCGATAAATTCCATATAAAAAATCATTTACATTCCTAATTCAACATTTAAAACTAATCTAAATGCTTAAAAATGGACGCTAAATATCCTAGACATTACAAGGATAATCGTTAAACACTTTTGTAACATGATGAACTCATCCTCATGAAGTTCCTAAGGAAGTTAAGAGTTCAAAAAGAATAAATCATAATCCTTATTTTGCCATTGAGTATTATTCTTTGATGTGGTTGGTTGCTCGGGAATCTTTTTCACCCACTATGAGTTAGACTTAACTCCATGGATATATATATATATATATATATATATATATATATATACACACACCCCTGTTTTGTAGTACCCCTATCGTTTAGTGAGCTACTATAACCCAAATTCAATAAGAATTTTTAGATATTCAATCCACATACATATTACCATCCATCCAAAATTTGAGCTCATTCCGACATTCATAGAATAATATATTTGATGTTAAAATTTAATGATTGAAATAAACGTCTGAACAATGAATAATTAAGATAAGATTTTGAAAATATTACGAATGTCAGAACGAGCTTAAATTTTGGATAGATGATAATATATATGTGGATTGCTACAAATCCTTGTTGGATTTTGATTACCATAGCTCATGAACCGGCAGGGATGCTAGAAAACAGGGGTTCTCCGAAACGTTTCATATATATATATATATATATATATATATATATATATATATATATATAACTAGAGCTCGTTAATGGCGACAGGCGGCTTTATTACCCCTGTTTTCGCTATGCGTGAGCTCTCGCATATCTTTTAATTTCATGCTTTTTCTACTCGATTTTTCATGTAACCTTCAGCAAATTTCTTGTTCGTTGATAAGACAATACAACTTGTTCTATTTCACAATCAAATCCTGGATCTAAAGTTTTAATCCAGATCGCCTGCGATTTATTCCATATCATTTGCAAAGCCAGATCTAGGATTTTTCATTGCTGATCACCAAAAAATAACAATCAATCTTCCCAATCTCGTTTGGTTTGGATTAGTTTCAATTATTGAAGGTCAAGCCACTGTGGATATGGGTTTTGGCATTGCCGGCGCAACTGAAATAGTTTCAGTTCCATATTCTCCAACCGATCTTTCACTTGTTGAACTAGATCGATATCAGCTATGGGTTTGGGTAAGATTTGTGTTGTCTTTGGTTGATTGAAATTTGAGGTTTATGTTTTGTCTCGATCCGGTATGCGATCTGATTATAGGATGATTTAGTTTTGTGTGATTTGGTTTACATCATTAATCAAATGAAGATAGTTGATGGAGCAGAGTATTTTATTTGGTTAGTTCGTGATTTCATTCAACATGGTTCATGCTTTCAGCACCTTGTTTTTCTTACTGTAGTTCGAACTGTGCCTTAATGGTTTCCAGTGGTTTCCCCAATTTCACGTATTCTATTATGTTTTTTACACCCTATATCTTGTTGCCAGTATCATGATTTGTATTTGGTATTGGCAGACAGTGCCATTTAAATCTGTTCATGGGTTATAACTTAAGGAAATAATCATGGTTTGGGTATGAAAGGGAAGCAGTTAAGGCAATCTTAGATAACTCAGTATTATACATAACTTCATGCTGTGGCTTTTACGAAATGGAATATGTTCAGAACTTATTCGATTATCTTCTCCAAGATCTGGGTATTTTCAGTTTATTCTTTGAGGAGCTATGATTTATATGGTTGGTGAGTGCGGTGGGTTTGCACTTATAGGAGGCTTAATCATGGGTCGGATCATTGTTGTCAAAAATCTTAAAATCCTACGATTTGAATCCCGTTTTAAATCGAATCTCCCCCTTTACGATTCGATTTATATTTCGATTCAAACCAAACTAACACCATACTTTGGAAATATCATTCACTTCAAAATAATATACTGAATATACTTATTTGGGTCTACAATTCTTATTTTAATCATTTAAAAACAAGTTAAAATTGGAACAAGAGAAAAAAATGATGTTTTAGATTTAAATGTAGAAGTTTAAACATCAAAATTAATTTCGAAGTGTGCAAACTTTAAAATGAATGTTTTTTGAATCCAAGATTTATGATTTAAATCCCGTTTCGATTAACAGCTTGAGTTTTATGGTTTACGATTTGAATCTTATTTTGAAAACCTTGTGTCGGATCTTTGTTTGTTTGTTTTTTTTTTTTTTAAATTACTTGTATCTACCGTTTCTTTTTTCTCCTTTATATTGTAATAGTTAGAATGCTAACCTATTTTCTGTACTGTTTTTATCACAAATAAAGTGAACCAATTTTCAAAAAAATATATGTATATACACATATATGTATGTGTGTGTGTGTATATATATATAATCATGTTCATATGCATGTAATTCTCCACATCTTCTAGTTATTCTCTTGGTGTTTTTTTGTCCTATCTATGATTATCAAAGTTCTACTTTCAAATCATTCATTCTATCACCATGTGTATTTGGATCTCCTTTTTATATGATGCATATATGATAATAATAATATCAAACATAGATTCTCTTATATTCTCTTTTGTTTGGTTATTATGTATACATGTAATTTAGATCTGGATCAATAGTTATGAATTCATATATGCTTAATCCCTCTAATCCTTTTAATTCAGAAAACACTGTTTGAATAAATTTGGAATCAATATATTAATGGATCTACTACATATTACAAATTATGGATTGAGTGATGTTTTACAAATCTTGAAAATATTATGAGTATTTCTTGTGTGTGAATTAATTCAATTTTAATTTCATATCGTGTTTCGAAAAGAAAAAAGGGAAACCATTAAAGTTCCTTTGATTTGTTTTTTATTGTAATGTTTGGATTTATGACAAACTAATTTATTGTGAAAGTATGGTTTTGAATGTAGAATTAGCTAAGTATAAATTTTTGTTATTTTTTTTTTTTTTTTTTTTTTTGTTTTTTTGAAAGGCAACGCGATTTTTTGTTATTACTCAACAGGAATATTACAATTTGTACACATATATACACTACAACCTATTACTTAATCTCTACATAACTTCCCAAAACAAATCACTCATTAAAAACAACTGGCTCTCATGAAATCGCTATACAGTATATTCTCTTTACAAAACATTGACTTAATTCTCATTACACATAGACTTAAATCACTGAACCTAGACTGTAACTTTCCCATAGAATTATATACTAGCAGAAACAAATAATAGTTCCACAATTGCCCACGTTAAAGCATATGCATCAGATCACGTAAATGTATGTTTTATGATCACTTAAAAACTTCCATGCAAACAGCAGAAACAACAATGCAGTGCAGGAACTAAAAAACAATACATAAGAGTATCACTACTAAAATATAGCCAAACAGGATTACTCCTTGTAGACTGAGAATATTTCTTATAAAAATTTGGTGGTAGAAAATCCTCTAGCCTATACTCAATTCCATCATCCAAGTCATCAGCACACTCAGCAGCTCGTTTTTTCTAGCACGTCTCGTAGCATTTTCAGACTATGAAGTAGATTTAGAAGGAGCTGATCACAGAGGAGTAGAATTAGATGGTGGAGGCAAAATAATGTTTGAAGGAAGAGTTAGATGCGAATATGGAGAAGTACTAACATGAGCAGATGAATTAGCAAAATTAAGAGAAGAAGACTTAGCAGGCATCATTGCACTGGACATGGCGTTTACATTGCCAGTGGTAACATTTTGAGCTTGAACATTGGTTTGCAAAGCCGTTTTCTCCCTACTAATTAAACAGAATCAACAACCATTGTAGAAGACACAGAAGCCTGAGAAGATACAAATAAAGAGTTACTAGCAGACGAGTTTACCAAATTTGAATTCAACGATGATATAGTGGCTGCAGCAAAAGTGGAATTTAGTCCTTGGTGATTATCATCTACATCCTTAACACTATCTTCGTATAAGTTGCCAAACCAAGAATCATTACCAGAATTAAAGCAAGTCTGTTCCCCTTTGTTAACCTCTTTACTAACATCTTCACTATCTTCCTTACTAACATCATCAAGATTAGCCCCTTTACTATTATCAACCTTCATACTAGCATCAGGAACTTGTGAATTTGATTTTATATAAACTCCATTATTACTGCCATTAACATCTGAGGCTAATGCGTCAAAAGGATTAGTTTTATCATCTACCACCTTAGTAGTACAACAACATTCTCATTATTATCAATATCACCCAATCCAACAATTTCAATTGAATCAGGAAGTTCAAAATCAGGAGACACTTCTACTAAAGCCTTTGCATATCTAAATCCATGCATTTTCTCGGTGCTGGAATCAAAACATATTAACTTCCATATGTGACAAACGAGCCAATTAATACATATAAGTGTCCAAAGAATCATAGGAATTCTATACAAGTGAATCCAAACAGACACTTTCCTAATTATAGATTGTGAGCTTCCAATTGTAGGATCCCATTTTGTAATTATAAACATTCTACCTCGAATGAAGATAGAATCGGATTGAAGAATTCTTTCTCTATCAATGTCACTTAAAAAATAAAAAATGAAATGAATACCATCCGATGAAATATGTACCTCTCCACTTAATTTCCAGTGCCTTTTTAAAAAATTAACCACTGAAAGATAGGACAAAGTACCATCTAGGAAGAATCCGACCAAGTAATTGCTCCAGTATTTCAGTCCTTCAATCTTGACCAGTTCCGGTATTGATTTTGGTCATCATCTCTTGGAATATAAAATTGATGAGGTTCAAAAACCCAAGCGTTGTGAGGAAGGAATTTGAAGAGCGACGCATAGTCAGTTTTCATGAAAGAAGGATATGATGATTTAGAAGAATTGAAAGTTGCAGGAATAACATTTGGATTACTGGAATTGGGAGGATCAAGAATAGATGCATTTGCTCCAAGAGAAGAAGCAGAATGATTACGAGAAGAGGAACTAACACTAGGAGGAGGTGGATATAGGGGTTTAGATGGAGAAGGGCGCGATGGAAGAGGGGGAAAGGTGGAATTGAATGCGGGGAAGAAGGATGCCGATGCCGCCATTAACGATGTTCATGAAAGAAGAAAAAGTAGTATGTGTACTCATGTAAATATATGTTATTTTGTTTTAAAATATCAATTTAATTTGTATACATGTAAATGTATGTTTGTATGCGAGTACGTGTACTCTTGTTTGTATACAAAAGTGTTTGTGTGTGTATGTGTATATTTATATGTAAATTCTAAAGTTTGCAATATTAGCTTTATGTCGCAGATGTTGCAGATCCTGAGCCTAACACATGGATCTCATTGGGTGACGTGGATATGGACAAATGTGACAGTTATGTGCACACGAATTAAACCCGCTCTGATACCATGTTAGAGAACCTCAAATTATCACAAAACCAATTGGTAATGTGAAGGGTGGACTCTTAATGTTTATACAAGAATTATTTTATAAATTCCCCGATGTGGGACTTGTTCCAACACTTTAAAAATAGTGTAATGATTTTTGAACTATCCTTTTAATTAAAGTTCATTTTGGCAAAGCCCACCAGTTTAAAAGTGACCGCAAACACTTATTATTATAAAAAATAATATTTATAATATTATAGGAGATTGACTGTCTACCAACCTACTACATATTTGCTTTTTAAAGTGGACCGTCCACCATCAACGTTTTTAAAGTGGAACAACCACTACTATTAGACTAGCTGTAAAGCACATAAGCTAATAGAAAAGACTAGACTATTATTGCATACTCACGTAGGGGCTCGCAGATTTCATGAAAACAAAAACATTACCTAGTTACAAAAATAACTAAGTAACATAGATCCACTGTGACTCATTGAACATACAAAAATAACTAAGTCCATTTTAGATTGCCTTTTATATATTTCATAAACTTATATTCACACTCATATAGATACACCGTAAATAAGCAATAAAAGCGTATTTTTTTCTTTGGATGAAACACACACACACACACACACACACACACACACACACACACACACACACACATATATATATATATATATATATATATATATATATATATATATATATATGAAGGCGATATATGACCATTGTGGTGTAAATCCTAACACCTAAAACATTCACATTTGCAATGCATACATTTAATATGTAACAGTTACACATGAGCACATTTCATGCGTGCATCAAGTAAATTAAAATAATTACATAAAATATCTAAAAATTAAATCAAATGGTTTTTAGATAATTATAATTAAAATAAGATGGACATTTATTTAAAATAATATTTACATAAGTCCTAAATAAATTTAAACTGCATAGGCCCAATAAAGATTTAAAATGTACTTTTGTTTACCAAATTAGCTCACATTTGATTAGCCCGGTTCTAACAATAATGTCCAAGCGCAATTGTAACAACCTTCATTTTGGAATTTTCTTAATAAAATATATGGAAATTTAACTGGGGTTTTAAGTGGATAATTGGAGCTTTGAATGGAAAATGGAATTTTTCATAAAAAAATAAAGGGAAACTAGAAAATTTTTGTTTTGTAAAAGGCAATGAATTCTTTTAGAAGGAAAATTTAAATCTATAATATTTGAAAATTGTGCTTTGATCTTATGATTAAATTTATCTTGATACAGATAATGATTTTTATGTTGATAAAACTTTCTATAAAATTATAATTGGAATTTTATGTAATAGGAAATCACTTTTAAATTACTAAATTTAGATTATATGCCAATTAAAATAAGTGAAACAGTCACAAGGACAAACTTTTTAAAAAATAACCTAAAGGACACCGAGTTTTATTTTTAGGCTAAAGGATAAACTTTGAAAAATAATTAGATTGAAGGACAACGCTAAATATACCTAGCATTTTATACAGTATAAAACTAAATATTTTGATAGTTATAACTAGCATTTTTCTATACCTTAAAAACTGAAAATAATGCTAGTTATATTTATCATTTCCCTTATTCTTAATTTTTGTTCAAAGTTTGTCCTTTAGTCAAAAATCGAAACTTATTGTACATTAGACTAATCTATTTTAAAAGTTTATCCTTCTACCTAATTACCTCTTAAACAAATATATAAATAGTTCTATTATTTAAAAGTGACCACTAAGCAAAATGAAGAAGGGGTGCTTAAATTATAAATGTTCAGTTTTAAAAGATATTAGAATTATTATTTTCTAAACTATTCAATTATTTACAAAAAGAAGTTTAGGGTAATGTATAAGGATTAAATAACCTCCTTTAAGTTACTGGTTGACATTTTAGTTCAAATAAAATAAACATACAATAAAAATAATATTTAAAAATGTTTATTAAATAGAATTATAGATTTTCTTGAGTTATGGTTAGGATTGGTTTCATGATTTATTAACAAAACTTCAGAATATAAAAGAAGACTTTATAAAAAGAATTAAAAACAATAAAGCACTTTCTTTTCTTTCTTGGGTCATGTTGCTAATCCGATCTAAAAGAATAAAAAAGAGATAAATTTTCCTTTTCCATCCTCATATATATTCACTAAGGGTTGCAAAAAAAGAAAGTGTGAAATATTCTTTCTATCGAAAAATTATAAGTTAAACCATCCATGTAACTTTCATACTAATTGCTAGAAATTCAAATAAAATTAACGTAATCATTTCAGGAACTTTTTACCCTTTGGGCTCTTTCGTTTCAGGTTTATAGCATTTTGAGATTTTTATGTCCTCTTGTATGCATTTGCTATAGGATTTGGCTGAAATAGAGAAGGCAAGACCTTTTTGGATATATTTGGCTAGTGGTTCAAGGAATTAAATCTATTACTCTTTTGTGCTCTTTCTAAATTAATTTCATGTTTGTGTAGTTATTATTTTAGTAGTAAATTAAATTAAATTGCTCTGGTTATGTAATTATTGAAAAATAACACATCTTTCAAACCATGAAATGGTAGCTGAAATTTACTCGAAAAGTGTGTTGTAGTGAAACAGTGATAACATGCACTTCCTTAGTACTATTGAGGTCATCATTTTTGGGTTTTAAAATAGAGTCAATGAGAAACAAATTGTCTTTTATTGACTTTTTGATATTCAACCATTTACTTTACCTTAAATAGTTTTCACAACAATGTTCCATTTCTATTTTTTAAAAACCAATTTTCTTAAGTTTAAACCTGCAATTGATTTATCTATTAACTTTTGATTCATCTATCCAAATTTGATGAATTTTCCTTTATGTAAAACTCAAGAGCTTATCTACAAGTTTCACGTTATGTTTCTTATGAAATTTTAACCGTTAGATGCCCTGAAGTGGATTTGAAAGTTTGATCATGTCTTTGTAGTGATCTTCTATGTTTAGAACTGAAATTGATTTGGCCATAACTTTTGATACATTACTTAGAATTTGATCATATTAGTTTTGCTAGAAATACAACACTATAATCGACAACATTCATGTTGTGAGTTTTACATAATTTTCAATTGTAAGTGACATGGAACGGAACTGAAAGTATAATCTTATTTCTATCGTTAAAGTAAATTTTCTGAGTTTAGACCTCACTACACCAAAACCATCATTAAGAAATAGCTTTGAGCTGTTGCAAATGAATTTCATAATGACTTTTAGCCGTTGCTAATACGGGCGGCGGTTAAATTTCGCAACTGATCATAGCCGTTGCGATTTTTAATTTTGCAACGGATTAAATCTATTGCGAAATATTATTTTGCAACGGCTTTGATCCATTGCAAATTTTTGTTTGCTTCAGTTCTTCTCCGTTGCTATATGGTCTTCTAATCCATTGCTTTATTGGCAATATATGAATAAGTTTACATTAGCAATGACTTAGGTCCGTTGCTATTTTTTCTTATCAACGGTTTTAGACCGTTGCAAATTTTCAAATTTTCAAAAAAAAATCTTGACCGTTTCCAGCATTTCATATACATCAGAAACTTTTTCTTATTTGATATAAATACCACAACAGTTCATATAATACAAAGGTCAATAAACAAAATATTTTCAATACATTCAACATAACCAAACTTTATAGTACTAATAATATTTTTGTGCATTACAAAGTCCAACATTAGTAACCAAAATAATATTACAATATTACACTACGTTTCAACTTCACCAAATCAATATTACAACACACATACAACAACCACCTTCATAAAGTACAATGACTACACACATACGCAGAGGATGAAAACGTGCATAAGCTCAAATGTACACCAATTCTTTTTGAATCCAACTCTTCATAGTTGTAGGCAAGAAAATGAGAAATCCGATGACCATGCCTGCATAAACAAAAATCCATTCTATTAATTACCACTCAAATTATAGAGAGAGTATCTAGAAAAAGGCATGGATCCACAAAACTGTTTATGAAAGTCCTATAAATAGTACAGAGTTTACTTTTGGTCTTGTTGCCAATATTCTTTAGTTTTCTAGAAAGGATAATCGTTAGTCGTAAGCTTAATTTCAGTTTTAACACTTTGTTACTAACTGTTTAATATAAAATAGAGTGACCAATGGTCGTCAGCTTGTTCCCAAAAGAACAAGCCACAATTCAAAGATGCAGACTGTAAAAACACAATGCATTTTCAAATTTGGAATTGGTTATTGGGTGAGAAATTTGCACTTCAATGGCATGCAACACGTAGACCATGACTACAATTTTGTCCATGTGCAAACTCTAATAGACACCCAACCAACTTTCTTTTTAGGATGATCAACGGTCAAACCTATAGAGAGCTTGTGAGCATTCACTTATGAAATAGTCAAATTAGAAAGCGAATAATGAAAATTATGAATTGGATGTCAATACCAATAAAGACCATTATCAGGATTACAAACACCCTTTGGGCTAAGATGTTACAATTATAGCATATAACATGCAACGAGCATAAAGTACTTACTATGATAACATATAATGTGGTTATGCGAGAAACTAATAGATGATCAATTTGATATGTGAAGCAAAAAGCTCAATGATCATAGATGTGCTGCTGCGTAGCAGTTGCTCACTGCATAGTAGCAGCCTACCGCTGCGTTAAAAGAAGTATTTTTTTAACCTAGAAAAGTTAGGAAAAAGGAATCACTTCATTTGTCAATCTACAAGTACAATTCTATTTCATTTGAGGCTATATGTGGTTTTACCAATCTGTTTGACAGTATGTAGTGGTGAGCAAATGGTCGATTCTGTTTCAAATCGATCAAAATTATTGAAACCAAAATAACCATTTAAGAGACATAAACGAACCAAACCAAACCAACCTTTTTTAAAACCAAAACCAATCAAACCGATAATATTTGGTTCAGTTTGTTTAGTTTATCTTAGAATGAAATAAATTTTCTAGTTGTTGATATAACTTAGGATTAAAACAAATAATTGAGTTCATATGATCCAAATATTTTAGAAATCAAACCCTTCTTCTAAAAATGTCAATATGAAATTAAAGAAAAGATAATATTGCTATGAAAATATTGCAAATAATAACATTGTTAGTGGTAATTTTTTCTTTTCTAAACAAATAAAATTTTAAGTTTGGTTTAATTGTGTAACATCCGGTATTTTTCGATCATTTGAATTTTAAAATGTAATAAGATCTATAAGTGATTATTGTTGAAATTTAATAATTTAACGATTTGACTGGAATCTAAAATTGTAATATATAAAACATTAATTTATTCTGAATGAAATGAAATTAATGAATTTGATTTTTGTAAATGAACAATAATAAATACCATTTGAATAGTGAGATGTAACAACTGTCTAATTTGAATTTAATTATTAATTTACTCAATTTGTGTTATTTGAATTTAAGTAAACTTAAAAAAACAAAATAATGAAATTAGGTTAATGGATATTTTAATTTACCAAATTTATTAAAACATAATTTTTTCTGAAAAAGTCAGTTCTGGTCAAAATTGAATTCAAGATAAAATTAAAAAAATTCAAAATTTTAATTCATCTTTTTATTATGAATCTATACTGAATTCTAAGCATTCATCATTTTTCAGTTTGTTGAAATTTAATTTTGTTTGTCCGGAATTCACGTTTGTAAGTGTAAAAAAGGATGAAAAAGCACGATGTTTGTTATATGCATAAAAGTAATCTATATCTTCCTTGATGTTTTCCGTTTGAATATGAATAGGTGAAATTAATTTGTGGGGACCCATATTGATTGGCACTAAATATTTGGTAACTATCATTTTCGTGCAAATAAAAATTTCGACCATTTAAGTTATTGAATTTAAATTTAATTATTGAATTCAATATGGTTTTAAAATAATTTATGATAATAATGAATGGTCCAATATGATTTTTAATAAGAAATTATCACAAAGTTGAGTGTCAATGATATATAACTTACATTTGATTTGAAAACAATGTGTAGATTCTGAGTGAAATAAATTCTGGCAATATACATGTATATATCTTTGGCTATTGTCTTTAATACATTTCCAATCTATTTAAAATGTAATGTTTAGGAATTTGGAATGAGGATTAGATGTTCAAAGCTTCAATAATTTATTTATTTTGAAATGTGAATAGTTGTAGCAGTTTCAATGCCCTTCCATCTCTATTGTTTCTTTAATGCAGCATTTATTTCTTTCCTTGATTCTATTTTATTTGTACCTTTCATTTTGTTAATTTCTTTCCCTTTGTTCTATTTCCGTTCATCTTATATTGTTCATGTACTTTTATTTCTTAAATTTATTATGACACCCCACGTCCGTTAATGTCACTCATAAGGGAATGCATTATGTTTCGTGAAGCGCAATAAGTAAATAGTAACAAAATTTCACAAGATACATAGAAATAAGCAGCGGAAAAATCAACTTTATTATTGAAAATTAAAAAAAAAACATTGTTTCAAATCAAGTTACATCATCAAACCAGTTACATCAAAAACCAAGAACCTCAACTAATCCATCTGTCTCATAATGCAAAATAACAGAGTGCAATAACATAAAACCATATCCCTCATAGCAAGCCATAATAGAGTAGAAAATAAATCAAAGTGGTACATTGGAGAAAGTCCAAATCCAAGCTGAATGAGAAAGTCCTAATCACTGAGGAGTGCTACCACTTTGAGGACCTGAGGGTTGGGGGGGGGGGAGAAGAGAAAGAAGCATAACAAAAAGGTCAGACATAAAGCCCAGCGAGTTCAAGTGACTTTCAGTATATCCATAAAGTAGAGATATCAAGACAGATAAACAAGACTGGATGAGAGAGTTTAGTAGCATATAAGATTATAGGTAAACCAGATAGTAGGATAAACGATGATCGAGTAAAGCTTCGCATTTATATCCCTAAAAACAGGTTTCTACACCAATACTAGTATAACAGGATTAGGCGCTAACCTAATTACACAACGGGAACATGATTAGGTGTTCACCTAGTTATTTAACAGCAACATCAGGATTACAACAGGATTAGGCGTTACCCTAATTACATAACATGATTATGTGTTACTCTAATTACTACCCATGTGATCGGCTCCCTACATCGTAAATACCCTGTGTGAGCCATGACAGTAGGGTGTATCACTGCCTAACCCAACAAATTATATATCATAGACCTATTTACTTGTGTTACATTAGCTTAGTTTCCCTAATTCGACCCTTACACGCTTATGACTCCGCCGGAACGCGCCCGTACCCACCTTCCTCATTTGAACCTCTTACTACTCAGTTCAGTAAAGTGTGCCCTGTCCCCTACCTAGTGCGCGACCCTATAACAAAATACCAACAGGGATATTGACTGATATGAGTTTCCCACAGTAAGATTGACACAAGCCAAACCCCCTAAGATTGTGCCCCTAAGTAACTAGGATTTAAGAGTCCCCAAAACCCGATACAACAGCTGAACGAGGGACCTCTTAGCTTATTAATAATCAGGTTTAACCTAGAAGGATTAGGTTCATTAATAAGCGTGGTTGTAATATTACATGTTATTAGGTGTATACAACCCTTTCTCAGAACCAACACATGCCCAGATGTATACAATTACTATAGTAATTTAGTTTACTTAACCTACATCTGGTACTTACATTATTTTAAAATGTTCTTTACATATTGTCTGTATTAAGTCAAATCTAACATGCTTATACATATGCATACTATTCCTTTCAATTATATTCTCAAATTACAACATGTACAAGTTTATGCATATTATCTCTTTCCCAAATTACAGTCAAACAGTCCTCAATTTAACAATATGCCCAAATTCCCTTTTTTCGTTTTGATTTCTTATTATCCCAATTTTAAGTATACGCAGTCTTAAATCGGCATGGCCTAGGCTTCCAATGGTCTACGCTTAGCGTAAATAAAAGGAAAAAATAGAAGGAGAAGAATAGAAGCAAATCAAACTGTATAAAGTAGGCATATAGGCAAGTCTGGAAATAAATTAAAACAACAGAAATAGGGAAAAGGAAGATAGATACGTATGACTAATTAATCAATTGACAGTAAAAGAACATATATTAGTGTAACAACGACATAGATGAATTACAGTAAATGAACAGGTATAAATTATAGGTACTGTATGTTCTGGATCCATTTTATTTACTATCATGCTATATTTCTCGGTATCAGATCTGAAAATAACATGAAACCCACAACGGGCCTTGGTAAAGAAGAGAATATCTATTTTTAAATATATATGCCATTGTATAAAAGTCCACTTCTATCCTTTTGTTGTTGTTGAGCGGTCCGAATTGTCCTCGCTATTTTATATTTGGGCAGCACCTCAATAGTTCTATATATATATATATATATATATATATATATTAGTCTCAGAAAAGGCTTTGGAGGAAGAATGATTTATGCGTAGAACAAATGAAATTTCATGCCTTTATATAGACTACCTAGGAAAATACACCACCATTAGATATTAGGTTTTCAATCTAAGCCATACACGTAATGCTGAGTCAGCAAACGAACCTAGCAAACAAAACAGTCCAGGTGCAGAACTCAGAATCGAGCTTGCATAAGGGTGGGTTGACCTACCGACATACTGGGTCAACCTACTTAGCCTTAGGTCGACCCACGGGTCGATCCAGGCTGGGCATGGGTCACCCCATGACCATTGCTTTCTACGCAGATTTATTGGTTTGAATTTATGTGAATTCATTCATTTATAATCTTCTTATATATACACAAACTTCTAAGGTTCGTAACTTCTTCATACGTTATCCGATTTACGCAAACTTGGGTCTTTCTGAACCAGAGTTTTGAGATGAATGCAATGATAAATTCAGTCCTACTTAAATTTGAATGTTTAATTATATAATATTCATTTTATAATAGGTTATAGTGTATTAAATTTTGGGGTGTTACGTTTACAACCCTTTATTTCTCCATTCCCCTTTTCCCTTCATTATTTCTCTCCAAAAACAAATCAATTCCACATATGTATATTTATATTCTGTTTATTTTTGCCTTCTTATTAGATAGGTTCCTTAAATTCTGAAATTTTAATATTATTTGTTTTGAAAATTGAAAATTCACAAACTATCGAAGAATTAGCATCAAACAATTAATCAAGCATTCATTTCTTTCCGTTTATTCTCTTCCTCTTTGTGATTTACTTTTGAAATTTGAATGATAAATAAAATTGTCACCTTAGCCTTAATTAGCAATTTATTTCCTCTGTAACCTACAACATATGAATAGACACTATTGAGGAATAAATCATGTATCTTTCCTAATTTTGATCCTCATTCTTTTATACTCTCTGTAATTATCATGTATAAATTTTTTATCTTCATCTCCTCTCCACAAAAAAAACCTAAATTCCTTTCTATCTTCATCAGCCTCCTCTTCCCTAAAAAAATCATGGTATCCTCTTCTTCCTAAATTATTGTCCGTCCTCCTTCAAAAAAGGAAAAAATGTAATAACCCGGAAAATCAGAGCCAATTTAAAAATTTTATTTTAAAGATTTTGGCTGGAAAATGTGCCAAAATTTAAAAATTTTATTTTTAAATAATATTAAAGCAACTGAAAATAGTCAATTTTCAAACGACCTCCGTTTTCAACGAAACCACTTTTGTTGGAACCGGAATGTCAAATTATTGCTAGGTTTCAATTTTTAGAATTTTCCGAGTTAATATGTAAGCGTGGCAAAAGAAACTGTGTTTGGTCAGTTTCGGTCAATTTTAAACGACTGAAAAATAGCCATTTTTCAAACGGTCTCAGAATTCGACGAAATTAGTTTTGTTAGGACCGTATCGTCATAACAAAGCCAAATATATTTTTTTTTAATTAATTTTTAGAATTAGTATGTAGCCCCGATAAATTGAAATGTCTGTTTAAATTAAATATATATTGATGTATATATTTAATTTAAAGAAAATCCTATCGAAACAGTTGATTTGGCTGACGGGACATATCCCATTGTGTCCGGGATGGGGGTATTTAGTTGGGGGCGACACTTTTTGGGTTTGAATCGGAGTTCGTATGAGTTAAACGATGTTTTTGAATTTAAAAGGATTAGATAAATTAATTAAAAACCCTAAATACGTGTATAAATACACATCTTATACGGTACACCATATTTTCCCTATACCATCGTTAAAACCGTAGCCGCCGTATCTCCATCAAACAATGGTCGATATCGTCAGAATTTCCCTCCCTAATATTTCTTAATCCTTATCATACTTTCAAACAATTCGAAAGGGAAACCAAAGAGAAACGATTCCTCTTTAAATCCATAAGGTTGGATTTCAGGGCGTTGTGTATTTCGCTCGAACAGGGATCGTGAACGTTGACCGTTCGCACGAGAACCAAGGGAGCCCAGGACCACCGAGTCCGCCTCATCTCCGGTCGGAGGCGCGTCGTACGAAGGCCGTCAGCGTGGTGGGTCTGGATCGGCTACTAGAGGTCCCATTTAGAAACGATTTGAAGCCCTAGGATTGAAGGAGGGACCAAAAACATCGGTCTGTTCTTGTCTGAGAGGAAGAAAGGTTGTTCATTAATTAATTTAACAATTTATTTTATTTAAAATTGTTCACAACCTTTGTAAAACCCTATCTCGTTCAATTCTTATCAGAATTCGACAAAACTGAATCCGTTGGACTTGTGACACTGAGATCTACGCGTCTAAACTGACTAGAGCTGATTCTGAACAGTTTGAATTTTGGTCAAAAATCTACAACGGCAGTGAGATCTCTGAATTTTTATAATTAAATTATTTAAATAATTTCCTCGCTATTTAAATAATTACTGTTAATAAACCGGATCTGAAATATTACGAAATGGTTGAATGTTTATATGTTGATCTATGATGCTTTTATTTGCTAGTGATTATTCTGTTAATTCAGATCTGTATGTTAAGGATTGATCAGTTGTTGAATTTCATATTTTGTTGAATCACTTATTGAAAACAAAAGTGACACTTCCTATTTACATCTAGTTGTGGATAAAATTTTGATTATTGTAGATAAAATTGAACGATGGAATTTATTTATATTTTCTTATGTAAATAAAATGAACAAATTGAACGATGGAATTTATTTACATTTTCTTATGTAAATAAAATGAAAAAATTGAATGATGGAATTTATTTACATTTTCTTATGTAAATAAAATGAACATATTGAACGATGGAATTTATTTACATTTTCTTATGTAAATAAAATGAACAAATTGAACGATGGAATTTATTTACATTTTCGTATGTAAATAAAATGAACAAATTGAACGATGGAATTTATTTACATTTTCTTATGTAAATAAAATGAATAAATTGAACGATGGAATTTATTTACATTTTCTTATGTAAATAAAATGAACAAATTGAACGATGGAATTTATTTACATTTTCTTATGTAAATAAAATGAACAAATTGAACGATGGAATTTATTTACATTCCTTATGTAAATAAAATGAACAAATTTTAATGTAAATTCCTTTTTCAACAAAAAGAACAAATTTTGATGTAATATTCCTTTCAGTAAAAAGAATACATTTTTGTCGTCATTTTGTCGCATTAGAATTGGCGAACAAAAATATTACTTTTATTGAACATGGAAATGTACATTGTTGAAACAGTCACTATTTTTGTCGCATTAGAATTGGTGAACAAAAATATCATTTTTATCGTATTGAATTGAATATCGCCAAATTGCCATTATTTTTGTCGCATTAGAATTTGCGAACAAAAATGTTATTATTTTTATATTGAATTGAACATCGCTCAAATTCCTTATTTTTGTCGCATTAGAATTGGCGAACACAATAAATAGCATTTTTATTGAATTAAAATGAACATCGCCAAAATCAGTCATTTCTGTCGCATTAGAATTGGCGAACAAAAATGTTATTATTTTTGTATTGAAATTAACATCGCCAAATTGTCATTATTTTTGTCGCATTAGAATTGGCGAACAAAAATATGTTAAACATTAAAATCTCATTTTAATGTAATGAAGTAAATAAGAAAATGTTCATGTTTTAATTTAAATAAACATGTTTTACATTAAAAACTCTATTTTTAATGTAATAAGTAAATTGATCAAAATGGTTCATGTTAGAAAAATAAACATTGTTCATGTTGACATAGAAAACATGTTTTATATTACATATTTATAATGTAATCAAAAAGAAGGAAAAATGTTGCATTTTTATAATGAAATAAAAAGAATAGAAATGTTACATTTATATGATGTAATATATATAAGAAAACAGAAAATATACATTTTTGTTTAAGAAAAGAAAAGGGACAAAAATATACATTTTTGGTTTATAGGAAAAGAATAAAAACAAAAATATACATTTTTGTTTAATGTAAGAGATATACATTTTTGTTAAATGAAATGAAAAGGGACAAAAATCATAATTTTTGTTTAAATGTAATCAAAGAACAAAAATCACCTTTTTGTTCAATAAAAAAAAATGAAAGCTTACATTTTTGTTTAATGTAATCAAGAGGTGAAAAAAAAAAGAATAAAACAGAATAAAGAATAAAAGCTACCTTTTATGTGAATTCAAAGTAAAGGATAAAAGATTAAATTTCATATGTAATCAAAGAAAAAAAGAAAGATTACATTTCATATGTAATCAAAGGAAAGAATAAAAATTACATTTTAATGGGTAATCAAAGTATGAAAATAAAAGATTACATTTGGTGTAATCAAGGGATGAAAATAAAAAGATTACATTTTAATGTAATATATGATTTCACCTAAAAGAAATAAATGTTGAAGTGGCTTGAAATCGTTGAACGACATATATTTATATATTTGTATATAAATATAAAATAAAATAAAACGAATCGCGCTGCGACAGTTCGCGTTTTGAAATGGTAACTTCAAACGATTATACCAAAAGATCCGACCGTCGGATTTTCCCAAAACTGGAACCGTTAGGACCGCTTTGGGAAGATCTTCCCAACGATATAAACGTCGTTAAAATCCAACGGTTAGATTTTAAGAAAAGTGTAAATCAAATTTTTATAAAAACAGCGCTAGCGCCGCATAGCGACCTGTAACGTCGTTTAATGAAAATGGACTATTTTTATATATATAAAAATAGCGATAAATCGTTATAAAATATTATTAATGATATGGATTGAAAATAAACCAATTTCCTTTGGCTTATAATTGATTTGAACGGTTAAATTCAATCGACACTAGTCTATAAACATTGGAATGAATTTGACCATTCAAGAAATGATTTTGAATTATATATATTCGAAAATTATTTGGAAAGTCCGAGTTAAGACTCATTCCAAATAATTACACGACGATTGGAAGTCGAAGATTTGAAGACGGTGATTGAAGACCGACGATCTTCACATCGGATGGATGAGTTGCTACTGACGCCCATGATGGGAGTAGCTACCTTGAAGGGGTATCAGTGGTAGCTGATCGACGCTAATCTATGAATTAGAAAAGCGCGATATTTTAAATAATTACTGCAAGCATACAGGTGTGTAGCATACAGGTCGAACACAGGGAGGTAGGTTAAAATCAAATTATTTAAATAATCTCTTGGGCGAGTTAGACAAATCTTTGAGGTTGGTTTTGAAAATAAAACAAAACAAAATTAAAACTGTAATTTGATTCAGAACAGATCTAACTGAACCGACGACCAAATCACAATTTCAATGGAAAAGCAATGAAACTATGAATCAGATTCAAATCTAATCAAATCCAATTTAACCTATGAACGCGATTAAAATACAGAAAATAAAAGTGCAAAATATAAATAACAACAGGGAATAAAATTAGGATTACTGCTGAATCTAATCAGACGGTCAATCACTAATGAAAAGAAATGCAAAATACAAATAGTGTTCTACCGAATCTAATCGTGTAGACAACACTAATTGCTAAGAAATAGAAAATTACATAAAATAAAAAGAAAAATGAGTTTTATTAATGAAGAAGAGAATAGAATAAGATATATGATATGATGGTGGCTACAATGCCATTACAAGGGTATATATAGGGTAGATTGCCAAACCCTAACCCTAACCCTAATACAATGATAAATGGGCCTTAGGGAAATCACAAGAGAGTTTACAATAAGAAACATAAATGGGCCTTAGATAAATAAAGCAAATTTGGGCCTTTTCTCTTTTCCTCTTGCTTCCTTGACACTTCTTCATTGATTTGTGATGTGCAAAGCCTTTTTATCAATCCTTTTCTTGTCCAGCAGCAACTAGATGTGAGATCTTCATCTACAATTCTTCAAAATGTAAATACATAGCAAATTGATCTCTATTTCTATACATTTCTGGTTGCATGCAGGCTGGGTTGGAATATCTGTAAAAGTAACAAAACAATACCCAAGTAATATTTATTTATATACAAAAGATAAGATATAAGAGCATAAAATAAACATATTTCTATGTTAATCAGTAGCCGGCCGGACGTATTGTTGATTGTCTGGATATGCGAGGTAAGGTGTCTCCGGTTTCGTTCAGACCCAGAACGAACTTATAAATAGATGTGTGTCTGACATTGGATTTCGTTCTGTGTAAATTGATTTCTATTAATATATATATGTTGGTGGTGGGAGAATTTATTCTCTTACTTAACACCCTGGTATATATTGATAGATATCAGTCGCATGGCGTGAATTGTCAATGTGGAACGCCAAGATAAATGATCAAGGCTTTTTGTTGAAAAGCAGAGCTTTGTGGTTGAAGGTCAAAGCACAGCTTTAATTAGCATAGCTTTAATTAGCATAGCTTTGTATAGCGTTACTTCGCGAGCCTCACAGCCCGGTATGAACCAGAAACGAGAGTAAGGACCCCAGGGAGGACATGCGTTTCTTTCTAGCTAGAGTGATGTCAGGGACCTACCAGCGCTGACATTTTACTTATGTGGATGATGGATTTTGAGGCGCCTCGGTTATTTATTTACGCCCCAAAGGGCGTGAAACGTATTGTTCAGGCATTACCAATCCACTAATACAATTGGGACCGACCCTGGCAGATCCAGGTGCAGTTGCGGCTGTATCCTGAGGCACGGGCTAGAGTGTCTCGAATTTGGTAAGGACTATCTTTTGCCTTGGTTCATTATGGAAATCCAACTTCCAATACGACACCACGCGGTTTTGATTGTAGAACTAGTACGACGACATAGTAGGATGGGGTACTATGCCGTCTAGGATTGATACATTTATTTTGAAATGTTTTAAATAGAATACACACTAATAATATTATTCGTTTTATCGTATCAAGCATATTTTGACCATTATAAGGTAAAACCCTATCCTCCGGTTTGCGTTGCATTGTGTGATGGGACTTGGGTCTTATAATGGTTTCATTTTTCTAAAAAGCATTGCGTTGTTTAACGATTTACTTCATTATGCACTAACAATCCAATGGAGTAAACCCGTTCCGCGTTAGCGGTGTGGTCCTGTGATTAGCCCTATTGTTAAATAGGTTAAGTTAGATTTCTCATACCAGTCCCATGACTGACTCGTAGTTTGTTTCACTTTGCAAACTCGGGTGCCCTCTTTTCCACACAAGCAGCCTTGTTTTCAGGTATTAGCAGACTCATTCTGGATAGCTATGGAGCTGAAGATGGATACTATCATTTCTTTTATGCTGTTCAGACTTCACTTATTATATTATGTTTTTATTCCGCTGTAGACATTTTGTATTAAGTGAAAACTGTATTTTATGCTAAGTATGATCATGTTATGCAGTAACTCTTATGAAGCATTATTTCCAGTGTAATTTGATGATCATTATCTGCTGTATTTCCCTATTTCTATTCTGCTATTATTGTTTATATGTTATGTTCCAATGATTATCCTTGCTTTCGTATCACGGAAGTTTGGGGTCATCACAAAAAAAGATATTTTTTCAAGTTCAAATTCGCTGCTTAAGATTGGTCGTTGTCCGTATTTGTTTCTTTTATCCATCATCTCCACCCAATGCGAGTTTATTCACGATTTACTTTATGCAAGTTTTTCAACACCAATGCAAATTGAAATATAATAGCTGATGCTTTGCTTGTTGTTAATGCCATGCTTTTTGGTTGCCTTTTGTTGTGGCCTCTTTGCTGTCCGATTTTATGTTATCATTGTGCCTTTCTCACCATGTTAATGCTGATGTTAAGAATGTTGTCCTGATGTATCACTCATACCCTATTATGTAAATGGAAGTACACATGTTGATATACTCACCTTGCCTTGCTGTATAAACTTTAAATACATTAGTATGCACACTTGCTTTGTTTTATTAAAACATGCCATGCCTTGCTACGTTCTTTTGATATCTAGACAAAATTTTATGATAACCAAGATTTCTTGACTGTTTGAATACATATTTGAATGTTTAAAAATTGCTTTTACAAGTTAGGATTAACTGTTATATTTTTAGTGTTTTATTGAATTGAAGTTGATTTACTTGAATAAAGTTAATCCTGATGAAAAGTTGATGTGTATGACTTAAAGGATCCATATGGATATAGCGGAAATGAATGTGATATGCTTAGCTAAATAATATGCAATAGTTACGCAAATAAAACATAAGTTACAAAGATATATCACAAACAAAGTAAATGCAATAAATAAAGTAAAGTGATACCAAGATTTTTTAAACTAGTTCAGACTTCCCGCCCTACGTCCAGTCCCGAAGCTCCTCTTGGGAATTCACTAACAATGCCCTCTCTAAACTTGGAGGAATAAGTCAGTACACCCAAGCCCCAATAAGGATGCCTCTCGCCTGAGCAACTACACAGGTCTTCAATAATTACAAGTATTTGACTTCTGATTTGTGTTCTTGAATCAACATGGATAGCCAACAATGTAAGTACAACCTTCCTATAATCTGATCCTCGAGTATATGATTTGAATGCGAAGATTTAAGGAAGAAAATTGTTTGTTGAATCAAATGATATTAAATCAATTCAAGGATTCAACAAGTATTTTAATTGGAGAGCTTTTATTTGCAAAGAATGTAAATGGAGAGACTAGAACGATGATCAGTAAAATCGGTAAAATTCGGTGATTGTAAAACATGATTGAACTTGTTTATATAATAGTATAAGAGTAGCAATCCTTCATGAAAAGTTTCTATAGAAAGTTATATTCATTTCCTTTTATTAATGAAGAGGAATCTCTTCATGAAGGATGGTGACACTTCACAAAATAGTTTCATGGTCGAATCAGTCGACTGGTAAAAAATCATCAGTTCACTGGTTGAAATATATCGTATATATAAAAATTTTAAAACTAGCCATTATATACATAAATAGGCTGACCAGTCGACTGATCCATTTCCTACCAGTCGACTGGTAGGCCATTTTTTGTACAATCCTGGCATTTATAAAGGTTTATATATATATATATATATATATATATATATATATATATATATAACTTTGTTTAGCACATTCGTGTATACTTGATGATATATTTTAACATAATTCTAATACGACTCAATGTACATATATATATATATATATATATATATATATATATATATATATATATATATATGTAAAACCTTATCTTTATGATTCAATTCCCATAGTAGCTTCATTTGTTGGCATCGATCAAAATCTTGTTATCAACATTCGCCCCCTTTTTGATTGATGACAACACTTTGGATTTTCTCTCCCTACATATTTAGCTCCCACAGAATTTCTGCAATATTATGTTAGTTCATAATTTTTGTAACCTTACCATTTGATTCCTGCATTAAGATGTTAGCACAAATTTTCCAATATCATGGAAAAATAAATATATAGCATGGGAACATAAAAACATAATAAGCACGAGAGATATTTCTCCCCCTTTGTCATCAATTAAAAAGAAATTAAGACATTATAAGCACAAAATAATTGAATAATATTTTAGAGATCTTTGAAAGATACAATTCCTAACTCTTGTCTGAGTCTAATGAAAGAATTCTCTAAAAGGGGTTTAGTAAAGATATCAGCAATTTGACTTTCTGAGTTAACAGATTCTAAATTAATTGTTTGTTTTTCAATATTATCTCTTAAGAAGTGATGTTTGATATCAATGTGTTTAGTTCTGGAATGGTTTACCAGATTCTTAGATAAATTTATTGCGCTTGTATTATCACAATAAATTATGGAATTTGATAAATTTACACTAAAATCTTTTAATGTTTGCTGCATATATATTACCCGAGCATAAGCTAGTGCAGCAGATATGTATTCAGCTTTGCATGTTGATAATGAAACACAATTTTGTTTCTTGCTGAACCATGATATAAGCGATTTACCGATAAAGTGATATGTTCCACTTGTACTCTTACGATCTGTCCGCGATCTTCCAAAATCAGCATCACTGTATGAAACTAATTCAAAGGAACATTCTTTCGGATAAAAGAGTCCAAAATTTTTAGTACTACTAAGATATTGTAATATTCGTTTAACCGCTCTCAAATGTGATTCTTTTGGATTAGCTTGAAAACGAGCACATAAGCAAACACTCATCATAATATCCGGTCTACTTGTAGTTAAATACATGAACCTATCATACTTCGATATAGCTTTTGATCGACATTTTTTTATCGTTTTCATCTTTATCTAAATGTGTCGTCGTACTCATTGGTGTAGGTTTACTTGACGTATTTTCCATTCCAAAACATTTTATTAAATTAGCACAATATTTTTCTTGATTGATGAAAATTTCATCAGATAATTGCTTAGTTTTTAAACTCAGAAAGTAAGATAGTTCTCCCATGTGTGACACTTCAAATTCATTGGTCATTATTTTTGAAAATACTTGACATAGTTGATCATTTGTTGATCCAAAAATAATGTTTTCTACATATCTTTGAACTATTAAAATATCTTTTTTGTCTTTCTTGATAAATAGTGTTTGATCAACCTTTCCAATTTGAAATCCCGAATCTAACAGGTAAGTTTTGAGACGTTCATACCAAGCACGAGGTGCTTGTTTCAAACCATATAAAGCCTTTTTTAATTTGTAAACATGATCAGGATATATTTCATGTGCAAATAGTGGAGGTTTTTCAACATATACTCGTTCTTTAATATATCCATTCAAGAAAGCGCTTTTAACGTCCATCTGATATAGTTTAAAGTTATGATGACAAGCATATGCTAATAAATATTCGAATTGCTTCTAGATGTGTGACTGGAGCAAAGGTTTCTTCATAATCCATGTCTTCTTCTTGATTGTAACCTTGTGCAGCATGTCTAGCTTTATTTCTAGTGATATTTCCCAATTCATCTGCTTTATTTTTGTAAACCTATTTTGTTCCAATAACAGTTTGATCAGTCGTAGTTCCCAGACTTCATTACGTTCAAACTGGTTTAATTCTTCTTGCATGGCAATTATCCAATTTTCATCTGTATATGCTTCTTTAGGATTTTTGGGTTCGATATTTGATAAGAAAGCTACATTACTTACCAAATTTAGTTGTCTTCTTGTCCTTAAGTTAGAAGTTATTTCTCCAATAATATTTTGAGTTAGGTGGTCTCGTAACATCCTTAGTGGAGATCGAATTCTATTAATAGGAATATTTTGATTATTTTGAGTTTCAGTAGCATTATTTTCTATGTTATTATGAACAATGTTTTTATCTTCTCTATATATATGTATATATAAAAATCATCGTCATGCGAAGTATTATTTTTCAGAATATCTGAATTAACAGAATTTTGAATAATATTTTCAACAAATGACACATGAAGTGATTCTTCAATTTTACTGGTTCTTTTATTAAAAATACGATAAGCCTTGCTACGCTCAGAATATCCTAAGAATATTCTTTTGTCAGATTTTGAATCAAATTTTCCAAGCTGATCTTTTGTATTTGGAATGAAGCATTTTGAGCCAAAAACTTTAAAATAAGATATATTTGGTTTTCTATAGGTAAAAAGTTCGTATGGAGTATTTTTTGTGAGAGGTCGAATGGAAACACGATTCAAAACATAACAAACTATTGTGACTGCTTCAGCCCAAAAATGTTTTGGTAGTGTACTTCCATATAATAAAGTTCTCGCACATTCTTGTTAAGTTCTATTCTTAAATTCTACAACTCCATTTTGTTGTGGAGTTCTAGGAAAAGAGAAATTATGAAAAACTCCTTTCTTTTGATAAAACAAATCAAATTTTCATTTTTAAATCATCCTCCACAATCACTTCGTATGTTCTTTATTTTTAAATCGGTTAAATTTTGAATTTGTTTGACGAAATTCTTAAGAATATCAAAAGTATTACTTTTATTCTTTAAAAACATAGTACAAATGTATCTTGAAAAATCATCAACAATTATAAACACATATCTACTATGATTTATGGACTGAACTTGAGTTGGTCCGAATAAATCCATGTGTAGTAATTCAAGTGGTTGTAAGGTTGATATGACCTTTTCAGATTTAAAAGAGGATTTGGTTAACTTTCCGAGTTGACAAGCATCGCATAAATTTTTAGTTTTGAATTTTATTCTGGGTAATCCTCTTAGAAGATCATTTTTAGATAATTTTTTTATTGTTTTTAAGTTAATATGGCAAAATCATTTGTGCCATAACCAAGGTTCATTGTCTTTGGCTAATAAACACATGCTTGGATTATTATTAACTGTCATATTTAATATATAACTATTTTTGTCTCGATTTCCTTCAAAAATAAGATTTTGATTTGAATCAAATATGCTACATTAATTTTCAGAAAATGATATTTTAAAACCTTTATCACACAATTAACTTATACGTAATAAATTGTGTTTTAAGTTCTTAACTAATAAAACATCTGAAATAAGAGGTGAATTAGATATACCGTAATTGCTCACATCGCCTTTGCTGATGATGTATCATTTGGAATTATCTCCAAATGCGACAGTTCCTCCTTTTGAGTAAATGATATTTGATAGCATTTCCTTGTCTCCTGTCATATGATTTGAGCAACCACTGTCTAGTATCCATTTTCCTATGTTTTTGTTGAGTAGGGCCTGCAAAAAATAATTAAAAAGATTTCATTGGTACCCACTTCCTCCATTAGGGTCCTAAGGGTTAAGTCTTTGGAAGCCAAACCCAAGAGGGCTTAGGTTCCTTTTTGAAAAAATAATTACTGTTATAATGACCAGAATCTAATTTTTTTTAATATATTTATTCTTAATAAGAATATTATTTGTCTTCGGAATCCATATACTAATATTATCCGAATATTTTTCTCAGTAGAAATGTTTAATTTACTGCTGGAATTTTTCGGTTTAATACTAGAATTTTTAGAACTGAATTTCCTTTTTGAATTAATTTCTTTATCATACCCAAGTACTTTTTGACTAAAATCCGGTTGTGAACTTCTTACTATTCTAGATAAACTTTCTCTACCTTTGTTAAAATTATTTAAATTTTTAGAAATGCTTTCTAATTTAACTTTTAAACTAGAGTTTTCTAAATCTATAATTTTAATTTTAGTGTTCAAATCATGATTTTCAGATGCTAATAAATTATTTTTATTCTTTTGAGCCTCGATTTCTTGACTCAACATAGAAATTTGGGAGTTTGCAATTGAAAGAGAGTCTTGTAATTTTCTAATTTCTTCTTCAAAGATTTCTTTTTCTTCTTTCAAAAGGTCTTTCTCAATTTCGGCTTTATTTTTTATCTTCGTTAGCTTGTTTAAATTTTCTCTTAAACATTTTCCTAGATTCTAAGGTTTCAGTATTAATTTCTACTAATTCATCAAAAGTAAAATCACATTATCCTTGGCCGTGAAGCACATGTTTGCTTTGCTCACTATCACTGTCGTTATCACTTTCAGAAGATGAATCTGAGTTGTCCAAGTGACTGAAAAAGCTCACCTTTTTTATTTTTCATTTTTGCGATTTCTCTTTAGCTCTGGACAATTCTTTTGATAATGTCCGGTCTTGTGACAGTTGAAGCATTCTACTAGAGCAGTATCAGGTTCTTTTGATAGATTCTTCTTTATAATTTTTCTTTGACTTTTTCTATATTTTAGAAATTTTATAATATTCTTATCAACAAATGCAATATCTTCTTCATCTGAATTGGAATCTTCTTTTTCTGCATGGAAAGCTAAATTTTTCTTATCTTGTACCTATGCTTTCTTTGCCTGCAAGTTCATTTTATAAGACATTAGATTACTGATCAATTCTTCCGGTTTCATGGTAGAGAGATAATTAGCTTCTTCGATTGCTAATACTTTTCTCTCCCATTCATCGTTAAAGAATTCAAAATTTTTGATACTATATCAAAGTCAGAATACTTTTCTCCTAATCCTAGCAAAGAGTGATAAATATTTTGAAAACATGAATAGATATCATTTTCATTCATCTTGTAATTTTGAAACTGATTCTTGAGCATATATATTTTGCTTTGTTTAACTTTGTTAGTACCTTCATGAGTAATCTTAAGTGTTCTCCAGATTTCATATGCAGTGTTGCACATACAAATCCGATTGAACTCATTTCTATCTAAAGCACAATGCAACATGTTCATAACCTTAGCATTGGCACTAGCCTTTGCTTTTTTAGATGCAGACCATTCTGTGAATAGTATAGTAGGTTGTGTGTACTCTTTTTGTGTGATATTCCATGCATCAAAGCGATTTGCTTGCATATAAATCCTCATTCTAGTAGCCCAATAACTATAATTTATGCCATTAAAGAAGGGTGGTCTAGCAGTTGATTGGCCTTTAGTATATTCGGTATTAATGCTAGTACTAGTATTATTATCCAA
Organism: Allium sativum; assembly: GCA_030737875.1. Lineage (NCBI taxonomy): Eukaryota > Viridiplantae > Streptophyta > Magnoliopsida > Asparagales > Amaryllidaceae > Allium > Allium sativum. The sequence goes on from CM060921.1 coordinate 560,416,860, forward strand.
ATTATCTAAATATCAAATAACGGTTTTACGGTTATGTGATGACCTTGCTCTGATACCAAATGAAAAGTCGATGTGTACGACTTAAAGGATCTATATGGATATAGCGGAAATGAATGTGATATGCTTAGCAAAATAATATGCAATAGTTATGCAAACACAACCTAAGTTACAGAGATATATCACAAACAAAGTAAATGCAATAAATAAAGTAAAGTGACACCAGGAATTTTTATACTGGTTCGGACTTCCTGCCTTACGTCCAGTCCCAAAGCTCATCTTCGGAATTCACTAACAACACTCTCTCTTAACTCGGAGGAATAGGTCAGTACACCCAAGCCCCAACAAGGATACCTCTCGCCTGAGCAACTACACAGGCCTTCAACAATTACAAGTACTTGACTTTTGATTTATGTTCTTGAATCAACACGGATAGCCAACAATTTAAGTATAACCTTCCTATAATCTGATCCTCAAGTATATGATTTGAATGCGAAGATTTGAGGAAGAAAATTGCTTATTGAATCAAATGATATTAAATCAATTCAAGGATTTAACAAGTATTTGAATTGGAGAGCTTTTATTTGCGAAGAATGTAAATGGAGAGACTAGAATGATGATCAGTAAAATCGGTAAAATTCGATGATTGTAAAACATGATTGAACTTGTTTATATAATAGTATAAGAGTAGCAATCCTTCATGAATAGTTTCTATAAAAAGTTATACCCATTTCCTTTGATTAATGAAGAGAAATCTCTTCCTGAAGGATGGTGACTCTTCAAAAAATAGTTTCTGGGTAGAATCAGTCGATTGGTTAAAAATCATCAGTTGACTGGTTGAAATATATCGTATATATAAAAAAATTAAAACTAGCCATTATATACAAAAACAGGCTGACCAGTCGATTCGTGCATTTCCTACTAGTCGATTGGTAGGACAATTTTTGTACATTCCTGGCTTTTATAAAGGTTTATAAATATATATAACTTTGTTTAGCACATTCGTATATACTTGAGAATAGATTTTAACATAACTCTAACACGACTCAATGTACATATATATATAAAACCTTATCTTTATGATTCGATTACCATAGTAGCTTTATTCGTTGGCATCGATCAAAATCTTGTTATCAACACTTGACTCGAGTGTTTTTGTATTTTGCGAAAATGCTCGGGTCAGACCGAGTGTTGCAGCTTAAAGATTTCAGTTATCGAATTTAGAAGCTGGTGAAGATGCATGTGTACTTATTTGAAAAAATATGTAAAATTCTGTATAATTTATTTTATTTTAAAGCTATATATTTTTCCATTGTGTAAATTATGTATAACTCTGATATTTTGCATAAAATATTATTTTGCTACAAGAAATTTTATTCTGTGATTTTGTGTCTGATTTTTTTAAGACTCATAAGTAATAACAATCTGTCATTTCAAACGGTTTGAGTTGGTTTAATTGCCGACTTGAAGCGGTCGAAAAGGCAGGTCGTTACAAATTGGTTAGTTCGGTTTTCAAATATTAAAAACTAGACCCGACCAATAAACCAAAGTAATATAAAAATAAAAGTAAAAATAAAAACCAAAACTAACCAATCAACTTCTAAAACCAAACCAAACCGGCTAACCGGTTTGGTTAGTTTAATTGGTTTTAACCGATAAATGTTCAGCCCCAACAGTATGGTTCTCACACAAATACGCAGGTTACATATATGTAGAAACTCAAAACTAATTCAACATTAGCTAGTTCAAATACAAGATGATAGTACTTCTACGTCTGATGGCTTTGAAGACAACTCGTTAAAAGCAATGTAGTTAGTTCTTCTTGAAGTTGGAAAATTTGAGAAAAAAGGAATCACTCAACTTGTCGTTTTATTTCATTTGAAGCTACCAACAGTTTTCAATTTAACCTTATGGTTCTCACATGGATGCAAAGTTACATGTAGGAAGATACTCAAAAATAGATTCAATTGAACCATTAGTGTAACATCCTGTATTTTTAACGATATAATAATTAATTAATTCAATTATTTAAATAATGGTTGGGTAATTTAATTGGATTAAATTAAATAATTATGATTCATATTTATTAATATAAGTAACGGGATAATATATTTATTTTTGAAATGGTCGGAAATAGTTGAATTCACAATAGTGTGTGAATTGTATAATATAAGAGATTTAATTCAATTTAGAATTAAATTATAATAATAAATATATTTATAAACGACTTTTGAATGTATTAATTATAATATAATTTAAATCGAGCTCGTAACATCGCGGTAGTTCGTGATATAGAGTTTTGAACTTCAAACAGCTATACAACATTCGTTATAAGCTAGATTTCTTTGAAACAAGAAACATTTGAATCTATTGAATAGTATTTTTCTAATGGAAGTGAAAAATCAAGATTTCGTCTAATGAATTGTAAGTTGTGACCATATCAAATTTTCAGAAAGTCGCTATGGGATTGTTTATAAGCAATGACAATTTATTAAATTATTATAGCAAAATGGTTTCGAATTGTGATAAGTTTATTAGATGTATTTTTAATTTAATTTATAATTTTTCTATAATTTTTAATTTGAGAAATAAACAACTTTTTGGTTTGAAATATTTTGCACCCTATATCAGCATTTTTGGAATTTCATAAGATAATTTAACCTATCTATTTTATTATATTTGTGGGATCATGGCACATTGATCGTCACAATAGTATTTTTTATTTTATCGATAGTTGTCCGTAAACGAACGAAGTTTTACGTAACGGGTACGCTAAAATTTTGAACAAAGGAAAATAGTATGAACTTTAAATAAATGTTTTTTCCTAAAAGCACTTGTCATTGGTAGTCGATTCTTTGCTACTGGGTGTATCTAACTCGCACATTCAGTAAATGCTAACTCACTCCTTACAATTATCTTTTTATAACACTTATGAATTTTTATTGAATAGTTAATTTGTATATCTAGTTTGGCAACACCAACTTAATGCAAATAATATAGTTTCCCCACTATTTAGATGAGGCACGTTACATAGTTGTATAAAGATAAATTGAATTAAAATAACATTCTTGATTACATAAGCTGTAGGCTTTTAACAAAATATAATATGTGTTCCTTCCCTATGAAGCATTGTACATCCCATCCCTTTCAAAATGTAGAAAAACGATAATATATTTAAATAAAATATTTAAACATAATGTCGTTAATCGTTAATCGATGTATGTCCAAAAAGTCACATTTTGCATACGGTTGAATTTGGATTTGAGACCACTTCCATTGAGGCCGGATCATCGTTTACGACCATTTTGACTATAAACATTGATACCTTTTGAGTTGAGCGATTTAGGTCTTTTTCATTTGGTATATGACCAAAATATCACTTTTTGCATATGGACGAATTTGGACTCGAAACCACTTTCATTGAGTTCAAAACGTCGCTTACGTGTTCGAAAACCATAAGCTTCGACATGTTCCAAGTTTCGGAAATTTGGACTTTGGACTTAGGTTTGGGTTAGCCAACCTAGTCCACCGTTATAACTCTCCCAACCCTCTCCCTTTTCATTCACTTCCAACATTTAGCAAAAATAAGAAAATGGAGAATGGGAAATAGAAATTCCTAAGCTAGGTATTGCAATTAAAAGCACAAATCAAGAGGAAAATTGAAGAGGTAACCAAGGTGAGCTTCTCCATCTTCCTCACTATCTTCTCCAACCTATTTACTCTTCAATTTATGAAATTTTCCTAAACTTAACTCTTAGGAAATTCGTCAATGTGTGTTTAGGTTGAAGATTCTTGAGTTCTTGTTGAAGAGAGGTTGATCTTGCTTTGTTTTGGAGCCTCCCTTCCTTACCAAGATCAAAGGTGAGTTCTTTATAAACTCACATCTACGCCACAAGTCATTAGCTTGTAAAAGTGTAATCTAGTGATCATTTGAGTTTGCATATGCTAGCAAATTGGTTAGGTTAGTGTAGCTTAGCCGATTTCATGTGTTTATGTTTCATTGAAATGAAATTATATCTAGGAGTTGTTCATACGACCAAATTCTTATGCTATGAGTCTATTTGGTGATATTGTGAAGCTTCATTGTCGCCCCGACAAAGTTCTAAATCTTCACAAGTCACTTGAATCGCTTTTGCATGCTTTGATTTGGAATTTAGTTCACCTTTGAACTTATAATCAAAATCATTGCAATCTCATGTATATAAGTTTATGCATGTTTATTTGTGTTCTTGAGTTGTTTCGATGAACTTATGAGGCCTTATATCATCTTTATCAAATCCATTGCCTCCGGAGTTCATTGGAATCGATCCATTTACGAATTGGCAAAATATTGCCAAACTGGTCAGCTGTGCAGTTGACCAGTCGACTGGTCAAAATGGACCAGTCGACCGGTACTGCTACCTGGACCCTTTCAGGATAAGTTGACCAGTCAATTGGCCAAAAATGGACCATTCGACTGGTCCTGCTGTTTTTCTCCAGTAGACTAGTGGCGAACACGGTCTAATATATAGAGCCATTTGAGCACATTCCCGGCCAAATTTCGGCCCATTTCGACCTTTTTTGTGACTTTTCAGTTTCCTTGCTGCACAGATTTCTACATCTTGATTTCATGAACATTCGATTCATTCGTGGTGAGCAAATATTATAATCGATAGTCGTGGGGTTTCGTTTACCTTATTAAAACGTGAATTCTTTGTTCGATCGCCATTTCGATCATTACTCCACGAGATTTGCCATTTTCGAAACTATATAAAAGGGTATCTAAATTATTAGTAGATACCAAATCTTTTACTAAATGGTTTTTAATTTTAATTTATTATATAAGGTTATTTTCCAAATTGTTTTACTATCTACTAGTATATGATTTCATAAACCTTTTTCTTGTTCGTATGAGAAATCTAATTAAATGCCTTAGTAAAAACAAGGACTATAACCCCTCATGTTTGCTTCGACGGTTAATTCTTAGACTCGTTCGATTGTACACCATGGCAATGATCGTCTCGTATTTCTAGTGGAATGTACAACTTGTTTGTAATTATTCGAGTAGAGCAACTGATTATGGGACACGTAGCTCGACTCTTATATTTACTAGCTTGGTGTAGTTTACACTAAACTTGGTCAAATCTGATTAATCCGATCTATGGGTCACGTCGATGATCTTCGGGTCATCCCAAGGAGCTTCGGCTCATTCGATCTTCGGATTCGCGATGATGTTCGGATCATCCTGAGAAACTTTGGTTCATTCGTTTATATCGTTTATCTTCGGATCATTTCGTATCGGCGAGATATGCGATAAAATATTTTCTATTTCATGTGGACTTGATGGGTGACATCGTTTCTCATGAACATCCTCTTGTTGTTATCGTGTATTCTATTTCATGTAGACTTGATGGGTGACATCATTTCTCATGAATATCCTTGTGTTGATATCACATTTCCTATTTTCATGTAGACTTGATGGGATACATCATTTCTCATGAATATTCATTTGTTGTTTCCCTTCCTTGGGATATCCGAGATTTCTAATTTATTAATTCCTTAAATCTTAGTTTTAATTGACATATGTGTTGTCAATTCTCGTATTGATACTAAGCTATCATTCTTAGTTTCTTTGTTATTTAGATATTCCTTATATAGTGTCGAGTTTTCTCTGACACATTTTATGGACATTTCCAACACTTCACACTTAGTATGATCATTTGTTGTTATTGCTCCTATATTTGTTTATATTTCTACTTCTATCTCAGTTTACTATGATAAGTACAGCTAGACTGATTCGTTTATTGTTTATTCTTATAAATAATACCTGGGTCAGACCGAGTATTGCAAGTGCATTTCATGACTTCTAGCGGGGATCATTATTGGATTTTTCTATCTACATTCAGCTTGTAGTTATTAATTTTCATATGTATATGAGATAGTGACATTTTTATATGCATATTCTTTTGGCTAGAGCTTGTACCTATTCTTTTGTTGTGTAGTTGATCGACTATGACCACTAGCCTTGTATTTATACTCTTATGTGTCTTATTCATATCTATTTCCGCCTTAGTGATGTAAATATCTGTGTTTAACTCTTATTTTATTGTTATGTATTTTATATTGCTTTCCGAATTATATATATCCACTGTGTAGTAGATTTGGGCTTGATTTAGATGTGTCGGATTTCCTCATGAGATTTTAAAAGTTAGACCACATTATCCGATACATTTAACACTCGTTCAAAGCAAATATACAGATGGTCGCTCCTCAACAGTCGTATTCTTCAGGTTAGTTGACACCATTGCTTGCAATGGCCTTGGCTAACGCGAGTATAGAGGTGGGGCGTTACACTTGGCATCAAAGCTAAGTTCGGAACAATACAAGATATTATGGCGAGGACCAATTTTCTAAGTTTCTTAGGAAATCATGTTTAGGATTATATTCGGGTCTTAGGACCCGTCATATCCTATCTTATATCTTGATCCTTTGTTTGACCAATTAATTTTATTTGAATCTAACCTTTTTCCTCTTCTCTTTTTTAGAGGAGAAGAATGGTTAGGAACATACTTTGTTTCTTTAGTTACTCTTACTCGTTGCTAGGTAGATGTTATAACTAAGTGTGACGATCCCAAAACCCCGTGGCACGGTGTTAAGGATAATCATTGGAATATAACACATTAATCATCATTAGCATATCACAGATAATAGCATAAACAGAAATTAGAATAATTTACACACATATGACAGCGGAATCATATAGATAACATCACATCAGAGAAGCACAGTACAGGATACAACTTAGTGCATAATGATACATAATCAGTCACCATCGCCTGAGGCGGAATCATACATAAAGAGTACACAAAAGGAATATCAGTCTACATCGCCAGTGGCGGAATCATAATATAGATACAATAATGGCGGAGAAAATCCAAGTCAGCACGGTGTAGTCAAGCCTCGCCATGAGCCAAAAGGTGCGTCAGAAACCTGTAACAAGGCTGCCCGTGTGAAAATAAGGGCACCCGAGTTTGCAAGGTGAAACAAACTACGAGTCAGTCATGGGACTGGTATGAGAAATCCATTCAACTTATTAACAACAATAATAAGGCAAATCAAAGGACCACGCCACTTTCGTGGAACGGGTTTACTCCAATGAGTGCTCGTGCATGAAATAAAGTAAATGATTAAATCAACGCAATGCTTTTTCTAAAATGAAGCCATTATAAGACTCAGGTCCCATCACACAATGCAACGCAAGCCGGAGGATAGAGTTTTTACCTTATAATGGCCAAAGATGCTTCATACGAATAAACAAAGGTGTTTGATATTATTACTAGTGTATATATGTTTCAAAAGCGATTTCAATCATAAATATCAATCCTAGGCGGCATAGCTACCATCTACTATGTCGCCGTACTAGTAATACAATCACAACCGCACATATCGTATTGGAAATTGGATTCCTTCATGAGTCGAGGCAAGGGGCAAGCTCCTCTCCGTTCGAGACACTCTAGCAAATGTCCCAGGACCCCACTATGATCCTTGGAATCGGCTGGGCCGGTCCTCTCTTACTTTTGAGGATTGGCAATTCCTGAACACACGTTTCCCGGTCCTTACAGACCTATAATCGAGGTGCCTCGCATTCCAACAACCACACAGGTGAAAAGTATATATAATGTCAGGGCTGGTAGGTCACTGACACCACCATAGCTAGAAAGAAACGTCGTGCACTCCCAGCGGTCCGTCTCCCGTTTTTGACTCATACCGAGGTGTGAGGCTCGCGAATTCACGTTATACACAAAGCTACGTCACACAGACTATGCTTTGATCATCAACCACAAGACTTTGCTTTGCAACAGAAGCCTTGATCATATGCCACTTAGGCGTGCCACACAGGCAATCCACTCCATGCGACTGATTTCTGTCAATACATAACCTCTAAGCTCGTACGTCTCAGAGAAGGGCGTTAAGCAAGAGAATAAATTCTCTGCCGCCAAACAAATATATATTTAACAGAGATCAATCAACACAGAACAAAATCCAATGTCAGACACACAGTCCATTTACAAGTTCGTTCTGGGTCTGAACGAAACCGCAGGCACCAATTCCTCGCATATCCGTACAATCAACACTATGTTTGGACGGCTACTACTTCAATTCCTTCATGGTAGCTACTCCAATCACGAGCATCAGTAGCGCCCATCCATCCAACGTGGAGATCGTCGGTCTTCAGTCGTCTTCGACTTTTCGACTTCTCAACGTCGATCGATTATTTGAAATGAGATGAACTCGGCCTTTTCAAATAACCCACGTATATTTAGATTTTCAAACCAATTAATCACAGGGTTGAACTTTCAACATTCACATTTCAGTTATTTAATTATAATTTTCACGTCAAATACATTCAACCATCACATATCAAGCAAACACAACAAAATTGGTTTATTTTCACTCTATATCGTCTATAGCACTTAATAACGATATATCGCCAATTTTATTTAATTTAAAACGGCCATATTTAATTAAACGACGTTTCAGATCGTGTCGACGCACTGGCGCTGCTTTCCACTAATTTTGTTTTACACATATAGGAAAATCTAACCGTTGGATCTTCACAAATTTTACATCATTAGGAAAGTCTTTTCCAAGCGAACCCAACGGTTCCAGTTTTGGGAAAATCCGACGGTCGAATCTTCCACACTAACCATTTGAAGTTACGATTTCAATTTACGAACTGCAGCGTCGTTATTCGATTTAATTTAATTATATTTATATATATATATAAATATAATCGTTTCTGGCGCTGTTTTTCACTAATTTTGAATTAAACATTCCAGACAATCCAACCGTCGGATCTTCATAAAGTTGGTGCCGTTGGAAAGATATTTCCAAGGCGAACCCAACGGTTGAGGTTTCGGGAAAATCCAATGGTCGGATCTTCCGCACTAGTCGTTTGAAATCACGGTTTCAAAATATGAACTGCACGGTCACGTTTCATTTTAATTATATTTATATTTTATATAAATATAGTTCATTCAATAATTTCTATATCGTTTTCACTTCAAATATTTTTCTAACACCCTAAAATTTTGGAAAATTTCGCCATAACCTCCCCTGTACCGGGGGCATCGGGAAATCGCAAATAGCGTTCCCGGTCCTTCTAATCTCAAAAAGAAAAAGAAAAAGCCAAGCGGCTAGCCAATAGGCTCATAAAATCATCACCCAAACAAAACAGTAAATGTGTACCTATTTGTTGGGCACAAAATTTTATTCCACTTCTCTAGCCCCTTTTTCTTTAACCTGTTCAATAGATATGCATGCACATATATACAATTTCTAACATTTATCCTTTTCTATTCAACTTCATATTTGATTTGCTTTGGTCTAAAAACACCACTCATTCTAATATCGCATGCATAGGCTAAAATCATATCATTAGCTAGTTAATGTATATTTCAACTCATGCACGTTTATTCGAACCAGTGGCTATTTTTAACCCTTCACATTTCAAAGATGATAATTTTGGCGAACTAAAGTAGATTTTAACACATTACTATTTTATTTAGTTCCTATGCATAATAAAAATAATATTCCTATCACAAATATTTGTTTCAACGTCTGCATATCTTTAGCTTATCACACATATGATAAAAATGATATTTTTATCATTTAAAATATTTATTCAACCAACGTATGGTTTCAACACTTCATAGTTTCAATAAAAATGTAATTTTTATTGTTCAATCTTTTTATTCAACACATGAACTTTTCCACTACCCACATTTCTCAACAAATGAGTATTTCCACACATGGACAATTTATTTATGTTGTTCATATTAGAAAGATGGGATTTTTATGATTGAAATTATTTATATAAGGCGAATATTTTTCATGTTTCATATATATATAAAAATGTGATTTTTATTGTTTATACACTTCATTCATTCACAAATGAATTTTATTTTCACACAACACTTTTCAACACATGAATATTTCCACACATGGACATAGTTTCAATATATGACTTTAATTTCAATGCATGTAAAATAATTTCAACATATGAAAATAATTCTAACACACAAAGATTATTCAAAATTTCGGCAGCATAACGGCAGGGTAGTTAAACCGGCACCGTCCCTAGTACGGCTCCTCGCTCTACCTTAAAACCTCGCGGTTTTTGACAATGGGGATCATGCATCTAATTCGCACGCAGGCGGCATGTTTATATTTATTTCATTTCCACAAACTAATCCTATGTGGTTTCAACCAAATATTTTCCAATCACAAACGGGTATTTTTCAACCTCAATCAATTCAATACCAACCACAAACAATCCCAAACAACAATTTGCCGTCAACCAATTTTCACAACAATTTCAACCAATAGATATATCGTCCATGGTTTGTGGACGAGGGGGCGTATATATATATATATATATATAAATATTTATATATAGCAATTCACTTTTATTTCCACACATATATATATATAAAAATTATATATAGCAATTCACTTTTATTTCCACACATATATATATATAAAAAGAAATTGAAGAGTGAGAATTTCTCACCAATAGCTATCCAATAACACGACTCTTCCTTTATGGAAATCTTCGCCTATTTCGCCTTCTTGTCGCTTTCGTTGCCCGTATTCTCTACATAGGTAAAAATCGAATTTTTACTATGTTATTCAATATATAAAGATCATATTCTAAAAACAAAGATTATATTTTTAATATTCTTATGATGTAAAAATTATATTTTTATTACTTTAAAAATATAAGAATCATATCTTACTACTTAACAAAAATTCCGTCCTTTCTCTTTTTTTAAAATATGATCTTTATTTTTGCAAGTTCAAATCTTTTTCTTTTAAAAGATTAAACCTTTTTCTATTTCAAAATTTAACCCTTTTTTTTTCTATTTTAAACCTTAAAATAAAATTAGTTTTTATTTCTTTTTTAAAAATCAGTTTTAAAATTCTTTTCAAATCAGTTTTAAAACTTTAACAAATCAGTTTTAAATTCTAAAAAAATTCAGTTTTCAAAATTCCTTTCAAAAATTCTGTTTTTAAAATTCCTTTCAAAAATTCTGTTTTTACATTCTAAAAAAAAAAGAAACAGTTTTAAAAATTCTTAAAAATCAGTTTTAAAAATTCATAAAAAAAATCAGTTTTAAAATTCATAAAAAAAATCAGTTTTTAAATCTTTAAATCAGTTTATAATCTTCTTAAAAAAATCAGTTTATAAAACTTAAAAAAAACAGTTTTAGCAGAACAAAACAAAATAAAAATAAAAAGGAAATTACCTAATCACGCTTAGGGGAGGAGGGAAGACGAGGGCGTCGGCGGCTTCGAGATGGCGTTCGGAGGTGTCGCGGCAGGGTGGTGGGGTGTTGCTTCGGGGTGTCGAGGGTTGCGTCGTCTTCGCTGGAAGGAGGAGGTCGGGCGGTGGGGGGCTTCGGCGAAGTCTTCGTCGGCGGCTCGTGGGTAAGGCGGCGGCACGATTTAGGTTTTTAGGTTTTTCTTCTTTTTTTTTTCCTTTCTGGTAAATGAATCGGGGGGGGGGGGGGGCAATGAAGAAGAAAAGGAGGGAGTATATTTTTTTATTTATTTTATTTTATTATTTAATTATTTAATTTTGCACAAGGGTTGACTTTTACATACGACCTCGAAACGAGGCCCACCGCCTGTCGTCCATAGCGTTCTACCCCCATTCCGAACACAATGGGATATGTATCGTAAGCTAGTTTGATCGTTACAATCAGTTTCTGTTGAATTTACATTTAAATCCTTATATTGAATTTTAAACGTACATTTCAAATTACCGGGGTCACATACTAACTAGAAAAATTCCAGAAAAATATTTTCTAGTTTCGTATTGACGATATGGTCCTAACAAAACTAGTTTCGTCAAATTCTGAGACCGTTTGAAAAATGGCCAATTTCCAGTCGATTAAATTCAACAGAAACTGGTCAAACGCGTTTTCTTTTGCCACGCTCACATATTGATTCGAAAAATTATGAAATTTGAAACCTAGCAATAGTTTGACATCCCGGACCCGACAAAAGTGGTTTCGTCGAATTCCGAGGTCGTTTGCAAAATATCAAATTTCCACCCTGCATAGTCGGTCTAAGTTCGAATTCAAATTTTCAAACTGGCTTACTATTTCTAATTCACTAATTTATTGAAATATTCTATTTCAATGGTTCAAATTGCTTTGAAATAATCAAATTAAAAATTTTAAATTGGCTCGTATTTTCCGGGTTATTACACTAAGTTTCATCGTCCATATCTATTGTGATCGAGATGTCTTTAGCTTTCTTCGGGTGTTGATTTAGTAATCTTTTTAGCATCATTTAGTTACCTGTTGAATACAAGTACGTCGTGCCTTTTCGGTTGAATAAGGGCTTTAATTAAACGTTTTGGTAAAATCAAGGGGTCGGCACTCTTGCGTTTACTTCGGCGGTCAATTTTTGTACTTAGACGATTGAAAATTTTTGTATCCTAGTTGGTCATTTAAGTCTTAGCTAAACAATGATTTTGCACTTCATGAGTTATCTGGCTCAATTTTACGAAGTGGAAATTTATTGTTCTTACTACCTATTTAGGAACTTTCCAGTTGGACTTTGTTCGAAGGTGTATCTGCAGGTGCACTGCAAATTTATCCAAGTGCATTTATTTTAGGGGTTCGTCTGTCGTGTTACAGGCTCGTCGATGATCCGAACTTTGCTTGTTCGTGTAATTTCATTCAGATGTATATCCGCGATGACTTAATTAAAACTTTCTTTGAGGTGTGGAGCCACCACGACTTCGGACGGAACTGCTTCGTATGGTGTGGGGCCACCTAGTCTTTGGACGTAACTGCTTCGTATGGTGTTAAACCACCTAGTCTTATGGTAGAATTGCTTACTCAACTTTCTTTGAGGTGTGGAGCCACCATGTCTCTAGACGGAACTGCTTCGTATGGTGTGGGGCCACCCAGTCTTTGGGCGTAACTGATTTGTATGGTTTTAAGCCACCTAGTTTTATGATAGAACAACTTACTTAACTTTCTTTGAGGTGTGGAGCCATCATGTCTTCGGACGGAACTGGTTCGTATGGTGTTAAGCCACCTAGTCTTATAACAGAATTGCTTATTCAACTTTTTTTGAGGTGTAGAGCCACCACATCTTTGGGCGGAACTACTTTGTATGGTGTTAAGCCACCTAGTCTTATGAAAGAATTGCTTACTCAACTTTCTTTGAGGTGTGGAGCCACCACTTCTGTAGACGTAACTGCTTCGTATGGTGTGGGGCCTTCTAGTATTTGGACGTAACTGCTTCGTATGGTGTGGGGCCACCTAGTCTTTAGATGTAACTACTTTGTTGGGTGTGAAGCCACCTCGTCGTAAGATGAAAAGCTTAGCGCGGTGTGAAACCACCTCGTCGCAAGACGAAAGGCTTATTCGATTCTCTTTGTGGTGTCAGACCACCTTGTCGAAAGACAGAAAGTTCCATGCGATGATTTTCAACATTATGGTGAATGAAGTTGCTTATCCTTCCACCAAGTTAAAGGCTGGTTGTTATGGTGACTTTCGATTTGGAATATGCCATTTCTTTCTTTGGCTACTTCCATGTTCATGGATGTTCAATCTCTTTCCTTGAAGAGAGAACATTCTCTACATGCTTATTAGCATGTCTTGGCTGTTTGGGGTTTGCGGTGATCTCTTGGAATGAATTTGCCTAATTACTCAAAGGTCTATGTTTTATATTCCAAAGGAACCATCCATCTTCGTCATCCCTTATCGATGGTGCAATTTCCTATCCTTCTTAACGAGTTTAACTTAGATTCGTTAACTTCCTTATGTTTCTTAAATTCTCATCGCAATGATAATGACATCAAGTAAATTGAGTTTCTACGGTTCACATTATACATGAATTTTTAAAACTTTGCACCCATTCTAGTATGGCTACCTTAATGGGTAATTGAGTTCAGAATTGATTTTTCATTTCCGTAGCTCAATCTTGTTATGCTTAAGTTATTCCACTATTTGTCTTAGCAATCGGTTCTCACTAACTGCTTTTCGTCATGCACTTTTCGTCATCGGAGTTAACAAATATTCCAGTTTGTTTGTTAACCTTAATGAATTAATGTTTTCGAGATTATAACTCGATTGGTTTGACCTCATTTTTGTTGATGATACGCTCGTGAATTTGAAAACCAATGTTTTCAAGTTTTAAGAAATTCTTCAAACTTCTGCTATTTTATCATGTTTACATGATTTACAAGTTGTTCGTGAAATATTAGAGGACGTGCTAATATTTCAAATTTGAGATTTTGGGGTATATTGTATACTTAAAAGTTCCAATTTATTTGTTTTTGAAATATTAGAAAGCGTGCTAATATTTCCTATTTAGGGTGTATAACCCGGATTTTTATTTCTTGATCTTGTTTCCCCAACCAGACCGCTTATCCTTTTCAATTTAAGAAAATTTTGTAAGCTAGAATACTTTTAATAAATTTTATAAGGGATAAATTTTCTAGCTAAAACGAGATAGGGAATGTTCGACGATTTTGGATAGTTGATAATTCCAACTTTTTTTTAAATTTGATTGATTAACTAGTTTGTGTTGAAAACGTAAGAGTATAGGTTTATATTTTATAAACTTATTTTCTTAAAGACTCTTATGGGAAAAATAAGTTAGTTTCTAGTATATGTTCATGACTTTTATTTGAACATTATACTTGTATAAACTTAAGTTATATGGGGATCTATAACTCAAAGTTAAAATTTTATTCGAAAATGAATTTTGAGTTAACCTATCTTTAAATAGATCTTGTTGATGCTTGGTTATTACGATATGGGTTTTTCCTTAAGTAATTACGGGGACGTAATTTTCTTTAAAAGGGGAAATCTGTAACAACCCACATATTTAACGATAGTATATTTAAATATAACATCGTTAATAGTTAATCGATGTGTGTCCAAAATGTCACATTTTGCATAGGTGAATTTGGACTTGAGACCACTTCCATTGAGTCTGAATAATTGTTCACGACCTTTTTGACTATAAACATCGATACCTTTTGAGTTGAGCAATTTTGATCTTTTTCATTTGGCATATGACCAAAATATCACTTTTTCATATGGACGAATTTGGACACGAAACCACTTCCATTAAGCTCAAAACCTCGTTTACGTGTTTGACAACCATAAGCTTCGATATATTCCGAGTTTGGAAATTTGGACTTTGGACTTGGATTTGGGTTAGCCAACGTAGTCAACCCTTATAACTCTCCCAACCCTCTCCCCTTTCATTCACTTCCAACACTTAGCAAAAATAAGAAAATGGAGAATAGGAAAGGGAAATAGAAATTTTTAAGCTAGTTTTTGCAATTAAAAGCTCAAATCAAGAGGAACATTGAAGAGGTAACCTAGGTTAGCTTCTCCATCTTCCTTTCCATCTTCTCCAACCTATTCTCTCTCCAATTTATGAAATTTTCCTAGACCTAACTCTTAGGAAATTCGTGAATGTGTGTTTAGGTTGAAGATTCTTGAGTTCTTGTTGAAGAGAGGTTGATCTTGCTTTGCTTTGTAGCCTCCCCTTCCGTACCAAGATCAAAGGTGAGTTCTTTATGAAATCACATCTATGCCACAAGCCATTAGCTTGTAAATGTGCAATCTAGTGATCATTTGAGTTTGCATATGCTAGTAAATTGGTTAGGTTAGTGTAGCTTAGTTGATTTCATGTGTTTATGATTCATTGAAATGAAATTATAGCTAGGAGTTGTTCATACGACCAAATTCTTATGTTATGGGTCGATTTGGTGATATTGTGAAGCTTCATTATCGCCCTGGCAAAGTTCTAAGTCTTCACAAGTCACTTGAATCACTTTTGCATGCTTTGATTTGGAATTTAGTTCACCTTTGAACTTATAATTAAAATTATTGCAATCTCATGTATATAAGTTTATGCATGTTTGTTTGTATTCTTGAGTTGTTTCGACAAACTTATGAGGATTAATATCATCTTGACCAAGTCCATTGCCTACGGAGTTCACCGGAATCGAACCATTTACGAATTGACAAAATATTTCCAAACCGGTCGGCTGTGCAGTTGACCAGTCGACTGGTCAAAAATGGACCAGTCGACTGGTCCTACTACCTGGGCCCTTTTGGGATAATTTGACCAGTCGATTGGTCAAAAATTATCCAGTCGATTGATTTTGCTGTTTTTCTGCAGCAGACCAAAGGTGAACTGTATAGGGCCAATCAAAAATGGACCAGTCAAAAATGGACCACGATCCACTGTATAGGGCCATTTGAGCTCATTCCCGGCCTAGTTTCGACCCATTTCGACTCTTTTTTTGACTTTTCAGTTTCCCTACAGCACAGATTTCTGTATCTCGATTTCATGAACTTTCGATTCATTCGTGGTGAACGAATATTATAATCGATAGTCATGGTGTTTCGTTTGCGTTATTAAAACGTGAACTCTATGTTCGATCGCCATTTCGATCGTTATTCCACAAGATTTGCCACTTTCGAAACTATATAAAAGGTTTTCTAAGATACCAAATCTTTTACTAAATGGTTTTTAATTCTACTTCATTATATGAGGTTATTTTTCAAACTGTTTTACCATCTACTAGTATATGACTTCATAACCTTTTTCTTGTTCGTATGAGAAATCTAATTAAACGCCTTAGTAAAAACAAGGACTATGACCCCTTGTGTTTGCTTCAATGGTTAATTCTTAGACTCATTCGATTGAACACTGTGGCAATGATTGTCTCGTATTTCTAGTGGAATATACAACTTGTTTGTAAACATTTGAGTAGAGCAAGTGGTTATGGGACATGTAGCTCGACTCTTATATTTTCTAACTTGGCGTAGTTTATACTAAACTCGGTTAAATCTGATCAATCCGACCTTTGGGTCACATTGATGATCTTTGGATCTTCCCGAGGAGCTTCGGCTCATGCGATCTTCTGATTCGCGATGATCCTCGGATCATCCTGAGGAACTTTGTTTCATTCATTTATATCGTTGATCTTTGGATCATTTCGTATCGGCGAGATACGCGGTATAATATTTTCTATTTCATGTGGACTTAACGGGTGACATCATTTCTCATCAACATCCTCTTGTTGTTGTCGTGTATTCTATTTCATGTAGACTTGATGGGTGACATCATTTCTCATGAATATCCTTGTGTTGATATCGCATTTCTTTTTTTCATGTAGACTTGATGGGAGACATCATTTCTCATGAATATTCATTTGTTGTTTCCCTTCCTTGGGATATCCTAGATTTCTAATTTATTGATTTCTTAAATCTTAGTTTTAATTGACATATGTGTTGTCCATTCTCGTATTAATATTAAGGTATCATTCTTAGTTTCTTTGTTATTTAGATGTTCCTTGTATAGTGCCGAGTTTTCTATGACATATTTTTGCGTACATTTCCGAGACTTCACACTTATTGTGATCATTTATTGTTATTGCTCCTATGTCATTATCTGTTTATATATCTCTACTTCTATCTCAGTTTATTATGATGAGTATAGCTAAACTAATCCGTTTATTGTTTATTCTTATAAATAATACTCGGGTCAGACCGAGTATTGCAGGTGCATTTCCTTTTAGCTAGAGAGCTTGTACCTATTCTTTTGTTATGTAGTGGATCGACTATGACCACTAGCCTTGTACGTCTACTCTTATATGCCTTATTCATACCTATTTCCGCCTTAGTGATGTGAATATCCGTGTTTGACTCTGATTTTATTGTTATGTATTTTATATTGCTTTCTGAATTATATATAGCCACTATGTATTAGATTTGGACATGATTTAGATGTGTCGGATTTCCTCATGAGATTTTAAAAGTTAGACCACATTATCCGATACATTTAACACTCGTTCAAAGCTAATATACAGATGGTCACTCCTTAACAACCTTATTCTACGGGTTAGTTGACACCATTGATTGCAATGGCCTTGGCTAACGCGAGTATAGAGGTGGGGCGTTACGTTTACTCTAAATGTGTTTTGCCAATGCCCGACTAGCATGGGACGATCGTCAAAATGGTTGAAACGATGAGTTACCAAAGAACCTGTAGTATATCTCACAGCGCATGGAATAAAATATAATAACGACGTAACTTGATATAAAACAGGCGCGACAGTACATAAGCTGAAAACTAAACCATATCCATCAGAGTAGCAGAATCTGAAATACAGCTTCCAATCCAATTATTACAACTTTAAAATACTATCTATAAAAGGAAATAAAAGAGGTACACTACTAATGCCCAAAGCAGTGACCAACAACAACACATAGGGAATATGTATAAAGTACATGGAAGCCTCATGCTCGTCTCTGGACAACTATTCAGGCATAACCACCTAACATGCCCCTAGTCTGCACGTTTAGGAGCACCTAGAGTAATAACAAGAGACATAAAACTCAAGGTCAGACGAAAGTCTAGTGTGAGCGATAGCAATTCTATATAACTAGATAGAACAACAATAGGTATAAGTAATCATACCTGACCTGAACCTACAACCAGAGAGTTAGCACAAAAAAATATACAATACTCTAAGGTAACACTAACATTGAGTGCAAAATGGAAGTGTGTGTGTCATGTTGATAACAAACATCAAACATAGCAAACATTCCTCACATCTCTCACTCAGTGCGTAAAACATACGATATCCACCGCTTTGATCACCAAATCCATTGGGGCCATGACGGGTCCACACCGCCCTGAACTCCATACAACTATTGGTATGACCACACTGCCCTGGTCTATAGTTAATAACCCTACCCAGTCCTCACCGCTCTGACTCTAGGGTATGGGCCAACTAATCCACACCGCCCTGGCTCTAGTTCGTCTAAATTCCCCCTCTCTCAATAGTGAACCAAAGTTATGGATATCGATAACTCCTATGCACACGTCCCGCAACAAAGCCCAACTCTTGAAGTTAACTCGTTGGTTCTCATCTGGATCCTGAGCGATACCGCCCCATTTGGACTTCCTTTGCATCTCGGGTTTTGGTCGACTTGGTGTTCGGTTCGGGTCTCCTTCTCCTATCCGATTCGGTTTGGGTCTCCTCCTCCTATCTGGTTCGGATCGAGTCTGCTCCGCCTATCCGGTTCGGATCGGGTCTACTCCTACTTTCCGATTCGGATCGGGGTCCTAACCGAAACTCTGTAATTTTTTCCAACAAGCTAATTTCGACAAACGAAGGCTTTCAACCATTCTAACTTTCCTATGCAATCATAAAACATACTAAATAACAGTAGTAACATGTAGAATCAACCAAACTCATATATGTGACATAAATATGATTTTATATATTTTTCCATATTTTTATGAGTCGTTAATTCGCTAATTAACCCTAATTAGCCATAAATTGTGTATAAACATGTAAATCGTTCACCTTAGCCAATAATAAATGATAGAACTGGAACTTTTACTGATTTGGCTCGGATTCCAATATGGTGCAGCAGCTCTACCTCGAATTTGGTGTTAATCCAGCTTGATTTGATGTAGATTTGATTAATTTGTGATTAAGGAGTGATTAGAGAGAGATTTAGAAGATGGAAGCCATGATTAGGGTTTGAGAAAGGTTTGTGGAGACCAGAAAAATGAGAGGAGATAATTCTCCAACTCCTTTCAGCCCTTTCATTACCCTAATCCCGAGTTGGGTTATGGCCTAACTCCTAATCACTTAATTAAGTCCAATTAGGCTGTTTTCCATTTTTAAATCTTATTTCAGCCATATCTCCCAAACGGTAAGCTGTTTGATAAATGTAACCACTTTGCAGAATGGGAAACCATCATCCAAATCCAATGGAAGTGATTTCAGGTCAAAATTCCTTACCAATCAAAAGTTATAGGCGAAACAAGATTCACTAGGGGCAAAATGGTCATTTTAAAAGTCGGCAAAAATCATGAATGTGGGAAATGACCCCAATAGTCGTTTCCCAAAGTTACACGTCCATACAACTTCGTATGAAAATAAAATAAATACTCTACGATCCTCCGATACGCTGAATACGGGTCGTTACACTCTCCCTCCCTTAAGAAATTTTGCCCCCGAAATTCCTTAACCAAGAAAACATACAATAGTGTCCCGCATTCCTATCAACCATTTACAAACAATCAAACATATATAATAAACATAACAAGTCTGTCCTAGCATGAGTTATACTAACAAGGGAATAACAATATCACGATTAAAATCTTACCAGGTAAAGAGCTCTGGATACGATTTCCTTATGTTCTCCTAAGTTTCCAAAGTACAATCATTCTCATTATCACCCCACTTGACCTTAACCAGTTTCACCGTCTTCCTTTAAAGTTGTTTCGTATCGTGTCTGACAATATGAATCGTTCTACGGCTTCAAATTTCCTAAATTCTACCTCGATATCGTCCAACTGATATGGTGAAATAGTTATATCAGAATCATGTACGAACTTCCTTATATGAGAAACATGAAATACGTTGTGCATTCCCGCCATCTTGTCAGGTAATCCAACTTTATATGCTAAATTCCCAACTTGCTCGAGAACTGGAAATGGACCAACAAACCTTGGGACTAACTTACCTCTCCTACCATACTGAATCACACTCTTCAACTGAGAAATCTTGACGAATACCAAGTCGTCAACGGAGAATTTCAAATCTCTTCGTCATTTATCAGCATAACTCTACTCCCAATCTTGGGCAGCCTTCATTCGTTGTTGAACATTTTTGATCTTATCTGAAGTTTCTCATATTACATCCGGCCCAAGCACAAATTTCTCACCGGTTTCCAACCAACATGATGATGATTTGTACGGTCTTCCATACAAAGCTTCAAATAGAGCCATACCAATACCGAACTGATAACTATTATTATATGTGAACTCAACCAGATGCAAATGGTCATCCCATGACCCACAAAATCCAATATGCAAGCTCTCAAGAGATCTTCTAATACACGATTCACCCTCTCTATTTGACCGTCAGTTTGAGGATGGTACACGGTACTGAGATGTAATTCTGACCCTAAAACCTCTTGTAAGCTCTTCCTAACCCACTAGTAAATAATGGATCTTGGTCGCTCACAATACCTTTAGGTACTCCATGAAACCTTGCACTCTGGGTCAAGCGGTCCACAAGCACCCAAATACTATCATGACCCGATCTAGCCCTTGGTAAACCACCAATGAAATCCATTAAGACTTGTTCCCATTTCCATTCGGGAATTTTCAACAGTTGTAACAAACCACTAGGCTTCTTTTGGTCGGCTTTAACTAACTGGCAGTTTATGCACTTGGACATAAACTTCCCAACGTCTCTCTTCATCCCTTCCCAATAGTAGGTCTGCTTCATGTCACGATACATTTTGTTACCACCGGGATGTATAGTCAGTTTCGAGTGATGACACTATCTAAGAACTTCATATCTCAATCAACTAATGTTGGGTACGACTAGTCTCCCATTCTTTCGAAACCATCCTTCTCGATCAAGTCCATACTTGTTCATTCCCTTACTGTCGATACCCATCTCTACCTTGTAGATGATTTCCAATAGATTAGGATCGTCCTTCTAACTGGAACCGATCCGCTCAATCAAAGTCGGTCTGATCGTCAAACTTGCTAACATCTCTAGACCTAATCCATACTTAGGTCTGAAATCATATCCCGCGATATACTCATGTTGCTTTCATTCAAGAAACATATCCCCCAAACTGGCATGTCTCCTATTCAATGCATCAGCTACCGCGTTGCCCTTTACAGGTGTGTATGCGATATTGAAATCATATGAAGCCAAGAACTCTAACCAGCTATGCTAACGAAGATTTAAATCCTTTTGAGAGAAAAGACACTTTAATGACTTATGATCAGTAAATAACTCGAATCTTTCTCTCAAGAGTTAGTGTCTCCACATCTTTAACGCGAATACGATCGCTGCTAATTCCAAGTCATGGGTAGGATATCTTTTCTCATGTGGTTTCAGTTGTCGACTAGCATAAGTTACAACCTTAGCTCCATGCATCAGTACAACACCTAGTCCTGTACCATAGGCATCCGTGTATACCATCATCTCTCCGTTCCCCTCAAGAATAACTAACACTGGTGCACACGTTAACTTTTATAGACTTTTAAATGCATTCTCACACCTTTCGTTCCAAATAAAAGCTTGATTCTTCTTGGTTAACTGAGTTAACAGTGCCGCTATCTTGGAGAAGTCTTGAATAAACTTACAATAATATCTAGCTAATCCCAAGAAACTTCTAATGTCTATTGCATTCTTGGACGTAGACCAATCTTGCACCGTAGCACCTTCGCAGGGTCCACAACAATACCATTCTCATAAACAACATGGCCCAAGAACCTCACTTCCCTCCTCCAGAAGTGACACTTAAATAATTTCGCTTTTAATTAGTGTTTTTCATCCTTTGTCCTCGAGTAGACCAAGAATCGTCCACGAACACAAGAACAAACTTATTTTATTGATCCCTGAAAACCCTATTCATAAGATCCACAAAATATGCGGGGCATTGGTCAACCCGAATGGCATGACCAATCACTCATAGAATCCAAACGGCGTGCGAAATGCTGTTTAGATATACTCTTAGCTGCTACTCGGAGCTAATGAAATCATGTCGCGGGATCCAACTGGGAAAACACTCTTGCACCAATTTAGTTGATCAAACAAATCATCTATCCGTGGAAGAGGATACTTATTCTTCCTAGTTACCTTGTTCAACTCGTGGTAGTCCACACATAAGCAAAGGGAACCATAGGCCTTGGTAGCAAATACAACTGGTGCTCCCCACTCGAAAACACTTCTTCGGATAAATCCCTTCTTCAAAAGATCACCTACTTGTACTTTGAGATCTCGCTGCTCCCTTAGCGCCATACGACAAAGAGGCATCACTATAGGTCTGGCATCTTTCACTAAATCAATCCAAAACTCGATCTCTCGGTGTGGTGGAAGTCTGGTCACTCCCTCAAAGATGTCCGAATACTCTCCAGCATTGGGCACATCTGATAATTCATCATGCGGGATGTCGAGAGAATTTAGAAAACTAGCCATCACCTAACCATTATGTAGGCAGCCCAATACCACCCTCTGCCCATCATCCACTCTAATGGTCACCGAAGACCCCTCACAGTCTACCACTACACCGTACCTTTGGAGCCAATCGACTCCCAAAATAATGCCAAACCCAGTAAAGCCTAAAACAAAGCAATCACATGCAAACATACATCCATGGCTCGATAAGAACAAATTACAACAAATCATACATAGGCTAGTCGAACCATCGATCGGTTTCATCACAACTAAAGGTTTATCGACAATCTTGGGTTCAATTCCAACCTATCTACAGGTCACTAAATATAAAGGAATGGTAAGCCCCGGTATCAAACAATACTCGAACAGGAACATCATAAATAGAAAGCATACCTTGAATAACGACACCCTTTCCCTTCTCCGTCGCAGTTGGGGCATTCAACGAAGAAGGAGCAACGTTGATAGCATATGATTTCACGATCTACTTCTCCTTAGGGGGTTACGGACATTTATTCTTGAAATGTCCTACTTGGTCATAGTTTAAGCACTTCTTTTCCCCTGAATTTGCTTGACAATCTCTGATATAGTGGCCCTTCTTGCCGCATCCAAAGCACTCGATATCTTTCTTATTCTTCTTTTTCTAACCATCCTTGGTTTGGTTCTGTTTTCTCTTATTCTGGAACTCCTTCTTTCCTTCACTGCTTGCCTGCGGTTTTGGCTCCTCTGATGTAATAGCAACCTCGGTCATCATCTTAGGGTAAAGGCTCTCCGATCTCAATGCCTTCCCCACAATAGATTCAAAAGTCTCATCGATACGGTTTATAAGTCTTTCCCCCAAGTACTCATCTAGGCCAGTTATGAACTTCTCGTTATCCTTCTCAGTAGTATCGATAAGAGATAATACATATTTCGATAAGGTATCAAATTCAGCAATGTATTCTGAGACTGCCCTACCATTCTGCTTAAGCTCCAAAACTTCCTGAACAACTCTGATTTCTGAGCAGTTGGAATAAACTCGTCACTGAACCGAGTCTTAAACTGATCCCAAGTAACATTATCCTCGGGAGTAGCCACTTTAATAGCACTCCACCAATTCATTACTCGTCCTTGAAGCTGATATGATGCTAACTTTCTCTTCATTGCGTCATCAATCCCCATGTCCTCGAAGATGCACTCACAACTATCATGCCAATCCTGAACCTCCGTAGCCGATTCCGTTCCATGGAACGTCTTCCCACCAAGACTAGCATAATCCTTGTTAAGCTCGGCGAAATCGGTCTAGGCGCCTGCACTACTGCACCACCTTTAGCAGCATTAAGAACTGCTCCCTGAGCATCTCTAAGCATCTATCGCATGAGGGTAGTAAACTTCATCCTTATATCAGTGACATTCCCACTGTTGGCCCCTGAACCGGCTCCCTCTTCAACTCCCGATGCGGGGTTCCTCATTGTGCTCCTCGTATTTCGGCTCATCATTCAGTCTGTAAAGAGAAAACGATTAACCATCTCCTCGAGGGTTCTCCATAGTGGTGCTGGTTCAATGCGACTTCATCCTTGGATATACTAATAGTATATATATATATATAGTTTTTGAAAACCAAAATATCACAAATACGCTCTCTCATCTACGTATACTGTCTCTACCTGATGTCTTCCTCTAGGTTAAACTACGCAACCTAGGCTCTGATACCAACTGCGACGGCCATCTCGTACCATCAGACATTTCCTCTAAATGAACTGTGCCAATGCCCGACTAGTACGGAACGATCGTAAAAAAGGTTGAAACGATGAATAACCAAAGAACCTGTAGTATATCTCACAGCGCACGGAATAAAATATAATAATAACATAACTTTATATAAAACAGGCGAGACAGTACATAAGCTGAAAACTATACCAAATTCATCAGAGTAGCGGAATCCTAAATACAGCTTCATATCCAATTATTACAACTTTAAAATATTGTCTCTAAAAGGAAATAAAAGAGGTACACTACTAACGCCCAAAGTAGTGACCAACAACAACACAGGGAGAATATGTATAAAGTACGTGAAAGCCTCTCGCTCGTCTCCGAACAACTACTCGTGCATAACCACCTAACCTGCCCCTAGTATGCTCGTTTAGGAGCACCCAGAGTAATAAGAAGTGACATAAAAATCTAAGCCAGATGAAAGTCTGGTGTGAGCGATAGAGATTCTATATAACTAAATAGAACAATAACATGTATAAGTAATCATACCTTACCTGGACCTGCAACCAAAGAGTTAGCACAACAAGATGTATAATACTCTAAGGTAACACTAACATAGAGTAAAAATGGAAGTGTGTGTGCCATAATGATAGCAAGCATCAAACATAGTAATCATTCCTTACATCTCTCACTCAGTGCATAAAGCATACAATATCAACCGCTTTGATCATCAAATCCATTGGGGCCATGACCGGTTCACACTGCCCAAGACTCCGTACAACTACTAATATGACCACACTGCGCTGGTCTATAGTCAGTAACCCTACCCAGTCCACACCGCCCTGGCTCTAGGGTATGGGCAAACCAGTCCACACCGCCGTAGCTCTGGTTTGTCTACATGCCCCATCTCTCAATGGTGAACCAAAGTTATGGATAACGATAACTCCTTTGTACATGTCCCGCAATAAAGACCAACTCTTGAAGTTAACTCCTTGGTTCCCATCAGGATCCTGAGCGATACCTCCACACTTGGACTTCCTTTGCATCTCTGTTTTTTGTCGAATTGGTGTTCGGTTCGGGTCTCCTCCTTCTATCCTGTTCGGTTCGGGTCTCCTACTCCTATCTGGTTCGGATCGGGTCTCCTCCTCCTATCTGGTTCGGATCGGGGTCCTAAGCGAAAGCCTGCAATTTTTTCCGGCAAGCTAATTTGGACAAACGATGGCGTTTCAACCATTCTAACTTTCTTATGCAATCATAAAACATACCAAACAATAGTAGTAACATGTAGAATCAACCAAATTCATATATGTGACATGAATATGATTTTATATATTTTCCATATTTTTATGACTCATTAATTCATAATTAACCCTAATTAGCTATAAATAATGTATAAACATGCAAATCACTCACCTTAGCCAATAATAAATGATAGATCTGAAACTTTTACTGATTTGGCTCGAATTCCAATGTATGCAGCAAATCTACCTCGAATTTGGTGTTAATCCGACTTGATTTCATGTAAATTTGATTAATTTGTGATTAGGAAATGGCAGAGAGAGAGATTTAAAAGACGAAAGCCATGATAAGGGTTTGAGAAAGGTTTGTGGTGGCTAAAAATATATGAAAGGAAATGATTCTCCAACTCCTTTCAAACCTCCCATAACCCTAATCCTGAATTGGGTTATGGACCAAGTTGCTAATCACTTAATTAATTCCAATTGGGTTGTTTTCCATCTTTCAAATCTTACAAACGATTAGTCCGTTTGATTAATGTGACCACTGTACGGAATGGGAAACTATCATCCAAATCCAGTGGAAGTGGTTTCATGTTAAAACTCCTTACCAATCAAAATTTAAAGGTGAAACAAGATTTGCCATGGGCAAAATGGTCATTTTAAAATCCAGCAAAAATTGTGAATGTGGGAAATGACCCCTATAGTCGTTTCCCAAGGTTACACGTCCATACAACTTCGTATGAAAATCAAATAAATACTCTACGATCCTATGATACGTCGAATACGGCTCATTACATTTGGAGTCGCGTAAAGATGCGCCTCAATCTAGGTTAGTTTTTGGTGAAGTTTGGTTATCATTTTTTAAGTGCGAAAACTCTACAAAAGTCTAGGGTTTGAACTCACAATGAGCGTAACACCCCGTAATTTTAAAGAACACTATAATGATAAACTATAGAATACTTAATTAAATATTGGGAATTAAGTAAAAAGGACTGCGCCATTGCGTTCTTCTTGTAATTCTGCTTAAGATAGACCCTAAGTTTGCATAAAACGAACACTGTATGAAGTAGATATTAAAGTTTGTATACATAAAAGCATAATATATATAGACTAATCCAGAAAATCAAAATCAGAGAGCAGGAAAAAGAGGGGAATTTGGCTCGTTAGGGGTCGACCCCGTTCCCCATGGGTGTCGACCCATGGGTCCACCCCTACACAGGGGGATCGACCCCTGTGTCGACCCCAGTCGAATCTAGGTAGATCCATTTCTATAAATGTGGACTCGTTTCCTGACTAGATTCGTTGACCTTAGGCTATAAATAGGACCTCATTCCTATTGTTTTATTTGCAAAAAACAACGGAGACAACAAGATGCTGCCCCAACTCAGATTAAACTAGTCTATTCTTATGCATTAAAAACTTACAAGCATACAAGAATCTTTACTACAACATCTACAGTCAATTCTCTATTCTTTAGATCCCGTCACTATGAGTTCATGTTATTTTTAGATACAAGCAATTAATAGTAATCTTGACATGTTTATGAGTTGGATCTAAATAGGTGCCTGAATCATAACTAAACAAATCTGCCATTACATGTACACCTGATCCTCTGTTTAGTTCTTACATGCCTATCTATATTACATATATTCTGTCATTTTTCCTGATAGTATCACCATATGCCTATCCTGCTGTTATGCCTAATCATGTCACCATTTACCCACTCTGTTAGTATGCTTATTTCTATCATCATATGCCTATTTTGATTTTATGCCTATTTCTGTTCTCTTCTCTCCCTCCTTCCCTTTTTATTTTTATAGCCAGGCTACCTTCGAACCTAGGCCTATCGCTGAAATACGCAAGCGCACGAAATTGGGAACGGTTGGGGATGACAAATTTGGGGCATAACTTATATTGAAAAACATGAGTGGGATTTAGGCATAATTTATACCTTGATCAAAAATTTTAATTTAGGCATAGCTTGTATTGTAAATCAGACTAGGATTTGGGGCATAATCTTGGATAAACATGAAAAAATGTTTAATATTGAACATTTCTAGACTTACAGTAATTAGAAATTGTAACTGCACTTAGACATGAGGTTAGATTACACTTGTGGTAGAAGTCTTCCTGGAACCACCCGACAAACCAGCGTCCACAAGTGGTTAATCTAATGTGAGGGGTCGAGTACATAAATGTACACGTAATGATGCTAAGATATGAGGTTAGTTCCGACTTGTGGTAGAAATCTGCCCGGAACCGCCCGACATATCCAGCATCCACAAGTGGTAGACTTAATGTGAGAGGTCTAGTCCATTAACAACCATAAATGGACAAATGATAATAACTTGGTAACCTATAACACTTAGCC
The DNA here is from genome assembly GCA_030737875.1 of Allium sativum. Lineage (NCBI taxonomy): Eukaryota > Viridiplantae > Streptophyta > Magnoliopsida > Asparagales > Amaryllidaceae > Allium > Allium sativum. Next base: position 560,445,193 of record CM060921.1, read on the forward strand.
TGTTTAAACCTGTGGGGGTTACATGAACCTGTCAAATTGAGTAGAGGTTAAATAAAGTTGCTCGAATCAGTCGGGGTTGAGTTAATCTTATTAAATCTGTGGGGGTGGGTTATATATATATATATATATATATAAATAAACCCGACAAACTTAACCTGCTTTACATATGGGGGTTATGCAATCTTGTTAGACTGTTAGGCACAACCTGTCAAAATCCTAGTAGTGGGGATGCAAGTCTAGGGGGAAGCTTGCATCATCTGTTGTGTGGAACCCGTATCAGTCAGTAACCCATCTTGGTATCAAACAGGGAACTACTAACTAGGTCGGGGTCTAGGCACGCTTACTAAGTTGGTTGTAAGAGGTTCATATAAGTGGAGGTGTCGACAACGCAGGGTCCAACAGAGTCATATGCGTGCATGGGTCCGGCTTGCTCAGGAAATTAAGATGTTGTGACATCAGCAGATGGTTGTGCATCTCGTTAATAAAGGGGTTGCCACTTTAGGAAGTGATACATCCTACTGTGGGGCCAGCACAGGGTGTCTACAGGTTTGGGATCCAATCGATTGGGGTAGTAATTAGGGTACATCTAGTCTTGCTTATTGAGAAGCCCATTATTCTCGTTGGGTGTAACACCTATTATTTTTGTTGGACTGTCTATTATTATTGTATGGGGAAAATCCCCTCACTAGACGTACACCTAAGTATACCATCTTGTTCTTGTTGGGATCATCTTGTTTCTATTATACTAGAATTGATGCAGAGAAAAGTACCTGAGAAGCGAGATATATTGTGTTCTGTTTATTTTGTTTATCCTGCTCAGTCAATTATACCTGCCTTATGATACTGTTTTCTCTCTCTTCCAGTTTATATGCCTGTTATGATGCTTTTATTTATTTATATGCTAAAAGTAACTGGACTCGCCAAACTTTATATCTGACCCATTTTGTTTCCTCTTCTCTCTCTTCCGTTCCCCTTATGTTCTTAGGGTGTGAATACTCGGGCTTGATTTGGATTCTCTCTTTCATTCTGCTTGGAGCTGCTTAGATATACCGCATTGATTTCTCGTCTTCACTGATATGGCTATATTTTAGGGGCTATGCATTTCTTTTATATATAATTGTACTCTGATGATTTTAGTACAAGACAGAAGTTTTAAATTGATGTAATGAGTTTTCTGTATTTCATATTTATGATGTAACTGGGTTTCAGACCATCATGTTTTCAGTTTTTATAAATTTTTAAGTTTAGTTGTTATTTTATATCTGTCTTGTGATGTTTTTGTTTCTGTTTACCAATGACGCTTCACGAAAATTAATGTAATTCTGATAAAGAGTGACATTAACGGATGTGGGGTGTCACAAGGACTGTAGAAAATATGGAAGTTTCCATGGTATTTATAATGGGAAGAGGTTTAAAGTAGCTCAACATTGATGATTTCAGTGATGGAAAGTGACGTGATTTTCACCAGGGTGCGCGCGTTGATCCTGAAACCGCTGGGAAGTAGATGCGTTCGAGTTGAAGACAATGGCATGTAGGTTGTAGAGGATGGGAAATCGAGTTTAGCTATGATTTTTATTCAAATATTTATTCAGGGAAGAAGCAGAATGATGGGGTAAGGGAGGACGGAAATAGATGAGAAAGTGGGTTCGTATTTGTTCTGGAGGGAGCGAAAAAAACATGAGGGAAGAAGAACATATAAGAGCGTGGATCGGGTAAGTGGGCTTTTGGGACATATTAATAAAAAAAGAAGTGAACCCGATATGTGTGTGTGTGTATATATATATATATATATATATATGTAAATCCCAAATAATGGGGATACATGCGGAAATGGGAGAATACCCAGGAGTTGGGATCGAAATTGTAAATGGAGAAGGAATACTGGTACTATGTGTATATGGGTTTGCCTTCTTTCGAATGTGGAGGGCTGACCGACTGAGGCCCAGTATAAAAAAAGGAGGAAAAGAATTAGAATTTGGGTTCAAGGAAAATACTGATGTTAGATATTTTGTTTGGGGAAAGAGATGTTGTAGTGAGCGGCTGGGTATATGGGCCAGTGGAAAGTGAATGGTGATCCCAATGTTTAAAATATAAAATAAGTTAGTTTAGATAAAATAACATAGAACCTGTTAATGTTATATTTTACCCGTACATTATTAGAACTATGCAATTTTGGTACCGTTGGAATTGTATAATTGCAAGCTTCACAAAGGAATTGGTCTGGAGTAATTTGGAGATCGTTTGAAATTATGGCGAAATAAAACACCTGACTGAGTCGACCGACGTTGACCGTTATTTAACAGTTAACAACCATGGTGAGTAAACTCACTAACTGTGATCATTTTTATAATATTGTAAACATTATTTAATATTGATAAATTGTGATCGAATGCTATGTGATGGTTGTTTGGATGAATTGCTTATAAATTGGTTGAAGTTACATGTACAGTTGTTTACATAAATCGTTGATTAAATATTGATCCTATTTATTGTAATGTCTCATATTAAAATGAAATTCGTGTTATTATGTTGATTAACATATGTGGATGTAGGGAAATAGGTTAGAGGAATCAACCTGGATTCCTCAACAATTATATTGTTGTTTTTCATATATTGTATTATATGATGTGACCAATAATCGATGATTGATTATTGTGTGTCTAGGATGTTTGAATAACATTGACCCATAAATAATTGGTATTTAAATAACATTAAAATTTATTAGAAAAGAATTTGAGCTTAAAAAAGGAAAAATATATTTTTAAAATATAAATTGAATTTGACTGGTTGGAATATAATAACTTGTTTTTATTATATTAAAATGAGAAGTTTGGTTTATAAAGATATTTAGAAATATCTTGGAATAATTATTATAAAATAATTTGGAAATGTAAATTCAAGAATGAATATCATAAAGGGAAATGGAAATCATTTTCAAAAGAAAATGATGAAATTTATTTTGATGTTTGAAATGTGAATAGATCTAAATAAAACCATAAGGATTTGTAAGTATAATTCGACGATGTTGAATGTTATTAAAATAATTGATTTTAGAAATTATATATTACATAATTTGGGATTAGCCAAGATAATTAAGATTTGGTTTGAAACCAATAATTTGTAATTGAATATGAAGTTGAGATTAAGTTATAGACATAATATAAAAAAATTACAAGAAATTTACTTGTTGATATAAGATATGAAGTAGAGTATGGATATAAGTATGAATTTACAAAATACTCGATAGATGGAGTTTTATCTTGTAATTTCTATTTACTTTTAAGCTAGGATTTATTTATTAAATAAATTAAATATTATTTATTCAAAATGATCAATTCAAGTTATATTTTGAAGTTAAATATTTTGGAAACATGGATTATAATGTTATCAATAAATTCAATATTTTCCGCAAAATAAGTGGATTCGAGAACTGAATCAGAGACTTGCATAAATAATAATTTGACATGAAATTAAGAAAAGCAGTTAAGAAAATTAGAAACTAAAGATTATTCAAGTTGGATGACTTTCTTAGTGTTGATCTGATGTTGGTTTTGGCCTTCGGGGTTGATACTTAGGAAGTTATTATCTTACTAGTTTATGGTTAGGGACTAATGGATGTAGAAGGTTAGTGATGCATGAATAGAAATGGAAATTTTTTCCAATGTTAAATAATGTATATTTTCTAAATAGAAAATTAGTAGTATAAAATAAATGGAAACGTTTTCCAAGAATCATCAGAGGCTAAACGAGTTGCAGAAATATTTCGGGAAAGACGTCGAAAGGAAATTGGGAAATGAATAATTTAATGATAAAATAAATTAAAGAGGGTCAGTATTGATTGATGGTTGATCGATATAATTTCCATTTGGAAATAAGATCGATGTTTATATGAATGTTTTCCTTTTATAGTTAAATAACCGACTATCAAAGTTTTTGACCATTTTTCCATTGTCAATACGGAGAGACCGGGATCAGGTTTATTATTTGAAAATCATTCCGTATAGGCATTTGTGTTGTGAATCAACTATAATGAAGATAATTGAAGAGTGAGTTTATGCAAGGGCTGTTCTGGCGATCCTAGGTAGAAATCCTAAGATTGATTTATATAACAGTGCCTTTGGTTTGCCCAGTCCCAGGACAACATGTATGGATGAATATTTGACAGAGTATATCTAATAGATCATGTAAGTTGATCTCATCAAACGTATTCACATTTAGTGGTAGAGGAATTCGTTTCTCTTAGCTTTATACCCGTGGTAATTGTGGGGAACTCAATTTGTGATTTGGTAGGTTTGACGATGTGGCATTCAAAGTTAACGGTGGTCAGATGTTCCAAAAGATATGTTATGACCTCAAGCCTCATCAACCGGGAATGACAAAAATCGGGCAGGCAGTATGGCTAAGTGGGTCGCCCCCAATCAGGGTATATTGTCACCATCTAGTGAATATTGAATTTTGTTCTTCTTTCGCTTCCGTGTCTCCCAAGAACGTTATGTTGGTATACAAACTGTAAGGTGACAATATATTCATAACATTCAAGCAAAATGAATGGTCGGTCATGTGTGGCCGAGTTGCAAGATGTTCTTGGTGAACCCCAGTGTCCCTGTAGAGTACACTGATCGGAAGGTGGTTCCATACCTTGTCATAAAGGAAATCCATACCCCTATAAGAGCCCGCGGTTTTGATTATATACTATGTATGTAAAGCGTGAGATGCAAGCGTTCTGCTAGATTGTTATTTACTTATATTAGACAACATTATAATACCAAAAAAGTATCGATTTTAAAAATATTTTAGGTAATTGTAAGGTAAAAACCATTCGTGTTTAGTATGGATCGGTCTTACGATTATCCTTTCTTTTGAAAAGGATTTTGAAAGTTAAACCGAAATGGTTGGAGTTTACTCACACCAGTCCTATGACTGACCTAGAGTTTATTTTGTTTGTTTTACCTTAAACTCTTGGGTGCCCAAATTTGTACAGGCAGTCAAGTATTCGGGATTTCACAGATACAATTGGAGGAGCTTGGAGCATGAGGCTTTAGTGTTAGAAATATATAAAGTTTATTTTCGCTGTGATATTTATGTGGTGTACTCGGATGATATATGTAAGTACAAATGTAACACCCCGTAATTTTAAAGGGCATTATTAATAATAAACTAAAGAATACTTACTTTCTGTTAGCCTACTTTGTGAACTAGGCAGCACAAAGTCAAGAAACCAACTGTTGAAGAATATTTCAAGTTATGCGACTCCGGTTCGGATCGGAAGAAAGCTCCACAATTCAGATTGATAGCAGCGTATCGGTTCGGATCGGGTAAATTCTCTGTTCGGATCGGATATCTCATACTGGATAAATTGGCAAAGCATACCTGATCGGATCGGAAGGCCAATGAATCTCAGGTGGATCGGAAAGCCGTCTGCTTGCCACGACTTCGGAGCGGAGCGGAGTAGGATTAGAGAAGAAGAGACGTCCAAGCTACTCCGGTTCGGGTCGGGTATTCCGATCCGAACCCTCCAACCTTCATGTCTCCGACCCGTACCCATGATCCAGAAAAATCTCCTATAAAGCCGCCTGGAGAACCGGACCGGATGTGACCAATTCCTACCCCTAACGTCCATCTCATTGATGCGTTGTCTGCTTGATGGCCCATCCGAACCCGAAGAGAGGGCGATGGATGACACGTGTTCCGACCCGGATTGCATTTCAGGCAAATTCACACCTATAAATACCCCAACTAGAGACAAAGAGAAGGATCTTTTTCAGCACTTTTGAGAATCCAAGTACTTCCACCATTCGAATTCCTTTACTCCCGGAAAATCCAAACCATCTTTCATTTCTTGTTTTTATCTTTCTGAGTGAACAAAAGTGAGTTGTGAGCGAATCTTACATTGTATTTGTAATTGAATTACTGAATATAGTGAAAACTAAGTGGACGTAGGCATTTCTTCGCCGAACCACTATAAACCTTGTGTGTTCTTTTTTATTTCTGTTTTACTTTATCTTGTTTCTAATCAATTTGGGTGTTAGAACCACATTTGGGTCTAACATTTTGGTGCTTTCACTGAGAATCCTCATCTAAATTCTTTATTTTCCGGGATCTCTTTCTACTTTTTGGACCGTTGAGTTCAAAGAAGTGAATCCTTAAGCTTCTCCACTTTCTTACATTCGTTGAAGTAATTGTCAAAGACTCATGGCCAGAGGAAAAGGCAAGGAAGTCCAGTCTGTTCAAGGAAATGGAGCTGGTGAAGATCAGCAACATGCTGTTGTAACAAGGTCTAGGGGGCAGAGTTCAGCAGCAGGGAGAATCAACGCAGGAAATCCGAACCGACAGCCAGGGGAAAGTTCCGATCCGATCCGGGTTGGAGACTCTGAAGCAGTGCACTCCCCTAGTCTGAACCGACCCGACTTGCTCGCTGCACACCGATCCGAACAGACACCCCAGCTCCGATCCGACCCGACTTCCTACCTCCGATCCGACCCGATGCTTGGTGAAGCTGGAACATCTACTCGAGTCCCCGCGAATGCTCCAATTCCAGCTGCCAGGGTTGGAGACCAGGCCAATCCATCTGCTCCCATCACTCAAGGAGATTTCTCGCGCTTGCTTGATATGCTTGAGAGCACGAGGGAAGCTATGAGAGTTCATGAGCGTACCAACCTCATGATGCAGGAAAATATGAGGCTCATGAGTCGGGAAATCAGTGAGCTCCGCCGGCAAAGAACTCCGTCGCCAGTTCGTCATACACCAGTAGATCAATCTTCATCTTCTGAGGAAGAGAGGCCCCGTGAGCGAAGGCCACTCGAACGACCTCAGAACGTGGAGCAGCTAACGTTTGGATCTTTGGGATCTCGCGAGGATATCGCACGAGCATTAAGAAACGATAGCCCATCTCGGGGGCAAAGACTCCAGTCCCCTCTTCCCGAGATCGACCGGGAGCGCGGGGAAAGGAATCGAGCAGAGGCAGCTCGAAGAAGAAGGTTGTCTCCTGAGCAGGAGCCCCGGAGGAACTCGGACGCTAGGGCCAGGGAACCTGAGCAGCCCCTAACTAGTGCCGATGTGCAGGCGATGGTTCGTCGAATTATGTCTGAAAGCCGGAATTATACAAATGAAGACTACGGTATAGAGCGAAGCCATACTCCGTTCACTGACGACATCCTAGACTTCCAGTTCCCCCGACGCTTTAATTTGCCACAGATGGATAAATATAACGGAAGGACTGATCCAGGACAGCACTTGATGCGGTATTCGTGGCTTATGAATGCAGCTGCTGCCCCCGATGAAGTAAAATGCAAAGCGTTCCCAATCTACCTAGAAGATGTGGCTTTATTTTGGTTTACCCGACTTCCTCCTCGTTCAATTTCTAATTACAAAGAACTAAGCGAGCGTTTCATGAACCAGTTCCGACTACATGCTCGAAAGTCCAAGAGCGTTATTGAATTGTCGAGGATCAAACAGGCACCAGGAGAATCTTTAAGGGCATATTTAGATCGTTTTAACCAAGCTGTAACTGAGGTCAGTGACCCGCATGAGCCCACAATTCTGATGGCATTGAAGGAAGGAGTCGATCCCGAATCTGAGTTTGGAGACTACCTTTCTGGGAAGACACCCCCCACAAGGGCGATATTCTACGAAAAAGCCGATATTTATCTAAGACGAGAGGAGGCCCGGGCAAACCGGAAAAGAAAGTCTGAGACAGCTTCAAAGGAGAATGTGCAGAGTAATATTGCAGTGAAGCAGTCTGGGGAAAGTTCTGGCAAGATTGAAGTAAATGTAGGAAACAAGGGTGGAAACAGCAATACTGGAAGCGGGGGAAACAACAACAACCGTAATTCGAACGGTAACAGGAGAAACAGAAATAGGGGAAGCGACCCAAACAAAAGGCCCCGATTCCAGAACTACGAGAACTACACACCACTGAATGACACGTTGGAAAATATTTACTTGGACACATATAATGTGTTGCAATACAAAAGACCGCCACCTCGTGATTCGACCGAAAAAGAAATGGCGACAGGGAAATTTTGCTTGTTTCACGGAACGCATGGACATTCAACCAATGAGTGTCGACATTTGAGGGATGTAATTGAAAAGCTGCTGCGTGAAGGAAAGTTGGATGAGTACAAGGTTGCCCCGAGGGACAGGGGGCAAGGAGAACAGGCTCCAAAGCAAATCCTACCTGCTCCTAAGCCTACCGCGCAGCAGAAAGGTAAAGGGATTGTCATCAACTCCATAGTAGGCGGACCTCACCCGGCAATCCGAAGCTTTAGGTCAATGGACCAATATGTGAATGCGGCCAAGCATCTAGATATGAATGAGGGTGACGATTTGGAAGATGTTACCCCCATCAAACAACAAAAAACCATGTTCGATGACGTGGTGTTTCGCAGCCGAGACAACACGGGAATACAATCTCCCACCAATGATCCGTTGGTTATTACTACCACTATTGGGCCGGCTTTGGTCCATAAGGTATTAGTAGACAACGGAAGTTCCGTTAATATTTTGTTCAAGAAGTCATTTGATCAGATGAAGCTTGAGCCTGAAGATCTGAAACCTTGTGAAGGATGGATTAGAGGTTTCAACGGAGCGACGACAGCTCCTATGGGATATATAGAGTTGCCTGTGACCCTAGGGCAAGGAGAACGTAGAAGAGTGCGAATGCTTCAGTTTGTAGTACTGGACGTAGATTCGCCATATAACGCATTTTTAGGGAGGCCTGCCCTCGCTGAGTTTAGAATTTGCATCGCCCCTTGGTGCTTGTTACTAAAGTTCCCAACCGAAGCCGGGACTGGAGTAATAAGAGGGGATCAGGTCTCTGGACGGGCCTGCTATGTGGCCGAACTGAAGATGTTGATGAAAGGAGTTAATGCTGAGAATAAGGATGCCTCATCTCCCTCAAAGGGGGACTCGGCATAGCAATTAGAGAGGTTGAACCCAAGGGAGTTGCGAAAAGGAACGCCTGAAGACCTGGATCCTAGAAAAGACGAGGAACCGGAGGCTAGGAATGCAACTCCTAATGAAGCAACAGTGGAAATTCCTGTTGATAAAGCAGATCCGACGAAAGTTTTGAAGATTGGTTCCCAATTGGATCCACGTCGTGCTGAAGAGCTGACGAACTTCTTAAAAGCGAACTTAGATGTGTTCGCCTGGACCCATGCTGACATGTGTGGGATATCGCCTTCCGTTATCAGTCACAAATTGAATGTAAATCCGAAGCATCCACCTGTAAAGCAAAAGAGACGCATGCTGGGCCCAGAGAGGTCGGCTGCCCTCAAAGAGGAAGTAGAGAAATTGAAACAAAATGGATTTATTCGAGATTCGACCTATCCCGACTGGATATCGAATCCCGTTCTGGTAAAGAAGCCAAACGGAAAGTGGCGAACTTGTATTGACTTTTCAGATTTAAATAAGGCTTGCCCAAAAGATAGTTTCCCACTTCCCAGGATTGACCAGCTTGTAGACTCGACAGCAGGTCATGAACTTCTCTCTTTCATGGATGCGTATTCTGGATACAATCAAATTCCTATGCATGTACCAGACCAAGAGCATACAAGTTTCATTACGAATCTGGGATTATATTGTTATGTTGTAATGCCATTCGGATTAAAAAACGCTGGAGCTACTTATCAGCGGTTGGTAAATAGGATGTTTTACGATCAGATAGGAAAAACCATGGAAGTTTATGTGGATGATATGCTGGTTAAATCAAAGCAGTCCTCCAGTCATACGCAAGATTTAGCAGAAATGTTTGGTATCTTGCGAAAGTACCGTATGAAATTGAATCCTTTAAAATGTTCGTTTGGAGTGGCGTCGGGAAAGTTCCTTGGCTTCATTGTGAGTTCCCGAGGAATTGAGATCAACCCTAGCCAGATAGAGGCGATTAGAAATATCAAAGAACCAAGGAAAATTAAAGACGTCCAAAGTCTGGCAGGGAAGGTAGCGGCGCTAAGTAGATTCATCTCCAAAGCCACCGATAAATGTGTTCCATTTTTTGATTTGATAAAAAGGGGAAAGAAGAACTTCCAGTGGACTCCCGATTGTGTCGAGGCTTTTCAAAATCTGTTAGAACTGTTAGAAAAACCGCCAATCTTATCAAAGCCCGTAGACCATGAAGAACTATTTGTTTATCTAGCGGTCTCGGCTCACGCTGTCAGCACAGTTCTGGTTCGAGAAGAAGACAAAGTACAAAGGCCAGTATACTATGTGAGTAAGAAATTAGCAGCGGCAGAGCGCAACTACCCAAAGATCGAGAAGCTTGCTTACAGCCTCCTGATTGCATCCCGAAAGCTTCGTCACTACTTCCAAGCCCATCCAATAACCATATACACCGATCAGCCGTTAAGACAAGTGCTGCAGAGAACCGAAGCGTCGGGAAGGTTGATTAAATGGAATATAGAATTAAGCCAGTTTGATTTGAATTTTCAACCACGAAAGTCAATCAGGGGGCAAGCTCTAGCAGACTTTATTGCGGAGTTCACCATTCCAGAAGAAGAAATAATCAATGACCAAGCGGTCAAATCTGAGGATAAGCTAGAGATGAACCCGTGGAGACTATATACAGATGGAGCTAAAAATGACCGAAGATCCGGAGCTGGAATTGTCTTAGTCACTCCGGAGGGACGGTCGTTATATTACGCTCTGCGATTAGAATTTTCGGCAACAAACAACGACTCTGAGTATGAAGCCCTGATTGCCGGGCTGAAACTCGCTAAAGACCTCGGAGTAAAAGTGATGGATATATTTTGTGACTCTAAGATTGTTGTTTGTCAAGTGAGAAAGGAGTTCGCGGCTCGAGGACCTCGACTTGTCGCTTACCTTAAGAAAGTGAAAGAGCTATTAAGTAGCTTAGAGCGGTACAACATAACACATATTCCCAGAGAAGAAAACCAGAAAGCGGATAGACTAGCAAAATTAGCTAGTTCTGACAATCCAGAAGGGACCGAAGTAATTCCAATTGAAACGTTGGAGTCGCCAAGCTTTGAGTCAATGGAAATGGAATTCGTTCTTGAAGCGGAACCAGAGAAGGAATCATGGATGACTCCAATCAAGAATTTTCTTAAGAATGGGACACTCCCATTAAAGAAGAGTGAAAAGAGAGCTGTAGTGCGCAGAGCTACCAGATATGTTATACAAGATGATATTCTCTATAGACAAGGATTTTCTATGCCCCTGTTACGATGTATCGCACACGACGACATCAAGCGTGTACTGAGAGAAGTACACGAAGGTGAGTGTGGAGATCATACAGGAGGTCAAACTTTAGCAAAGAAAATATTGCGGTACGGATACTTCTGGCCTACGATCTACAAGGATGCAGCTGATTATTCACGACGCTGCGATAAGTGCCAGAGATTCGCCAAAATCCCCAGGGCACCATCAACCCAGCTTAAATCGATGGTGAGTCCTTGGCCATTTGCCACATGGGGAATCGATATCATTGGAGTTTTACCGATTGCTAAAGGGGGAGCTAAGTATGCCATAGTAGCCGTGGATTATTTCACGAAATGGGTGGAAGCTGAACCCTTGACTAAGATCACCACAAGAAAGGTGATAAGTTTTGTGGTCCGAAATATTATATGCCGATTCGGAATCCCAAGGACGATTATTACCGATAACGGGACTCAATTTGATAGCACTGAATTCAGAAACTTTTGCCAGAAATATAAGATAGACAAACGATATACTGCAGTTGCCTATCCACAATCTAATGGGCAAGTAGAGGCAATAAACAAGGTAATAAAATCCATCCTCAAAAAGCGATTAGAGCATGCAAAGGCAAAATGGGTGGATGAACTGCCCCTAGCTTTGTGGGCATATCGAACAACGTTTAAAACGGCTACTGGTCATACCCCTTTCTCCCTCTCCTTTGGTTCAGAAGCAGTAATTCCAGTTGAACTGGAAGTTCCTTCCCACAGGGTGACATATTATGACCCGATGACGAATCGGGCACTTTTACTTGAGTCTCTTGATGAAGTCGAAGAGAAAAGAGACGAAGCAGACTTGCGTGCAGCAAGACATCGGCGTCAGATAGCGCGCTATTATGACAAAAAAGTTCGCCTCAGAACTTTTGAACCCGGAGATTTGGTGCTCAAGAGAGTTTTTCCATCCCTTCCTCACCTCGGCCCAAAATGGGAGGGACCCTTTTTCATCCAACGGAAACTTGATAAAGGAACATTCAAGTTAACGACCGTAGATGGCGAAGAAGTCCCTCGAGCATGGAATGCCCAACACTTAATGCGATATTTGGATTAGAAATGCTATACTTTTTGCTGTTCTTCCAGTAAACTCTGTAATAAGGCACGACTTGCCTTGGGAAAATCCGGTGATATGAATAAAGAACTATAAAGTGGATGTAGGCTATGACTTAGCCGAACCACTATAAAAATATTATGTGTTATTTACTTTTATGCATTTACATTCATTAGTTGTTCTGTTGTGATTATAAAATACAGGACAACTGAGAGCCTAAAGAAGGTGGAAAACAGTCTGGACATAAAAAGAAGCACAATGATTATTTGTGCGATAGGACGTGAAAGAATGGGAAAACGACATTCTAACTCTAACTCTCCAGAGAAAGAGAGAGAGTATAAAAGCGTCTCCGACTGAGCGCTGAAAAAGAAATTCTATTTTGAACTCTAACTCTCCAGAGAAAGAGAGAGAGTATAAAAGCGTCTCCGACTGAGCGCTGAGAAAGAGGTTCGACTCCGAACTCTAACTTTCCAGAGAGAAAGAGAGTATAAAGGCGTCCCTGACCGAGCGCCGAGAAAGAAATCTTTTCCCGTTGAACGACCGGGGAATAAACAAATAGCTGAGCTCGAACTCTAACTCTCGAGAGAATGAGAGAGAGTATAAAAGGAATGCCAGGAAAAACAACAGAAGTTGGTGATACAGGAAATGCTATCCCGTTAGAGAATCGGGAATATTCAGATTGCATGATTAAGCACTGAATAACCTATGGAGATTGACTGGGGACACACATATATACACATATCTCCCCTCTCCACAACTTTGTTTCATAACTATAGATATGCATTTTTACATAAGTGCAGAACTGCTAACACATAAACATTGCAGAAAGTGAATTATTTTTATTTACAAATGAATAAATTTGTACAGGGAAATGACTAAAAAAGAAAGTGCGAAAGCTGCTGGTGTGGCAGCACTTATTGATTTACAAAGATGCTAAAAGGACACAGAAGAACCCACTATTTGGGCTTGGAATGAGCCTTTGATTTCTTGACAGCTTTTTCTGCATCTTTTGCTTCCTTCTCGGCTTCAGTCAAGATCCGCTTTGGTTTCTTTTTCCCTGAAGATGTAGTACTGGGACCAGTAGACTTTTTCCCGGAAGGCGGGGCACTGGAATCGAGAGAAGACTTTTTAGCAAGTTCTTCGGTAATAGATCTAGTGGAAAGCTTAACAACTAACCTTGAACCTGCATCCACAACAGCGAGGGGCTTGAGGACCTCAGGGTCTAATTCTTCAGCCTTTAATTGCAAGCGCTTGTCTTGATCAGCCTTCATGGCAGCCAAGGTAATGTCCTCAGCGCTTTTCGACTCCCCGGTTATGGTAACTTCTGGTTCCTCATCATGCCCCTCGTCTCCTTCGTCGTCTTTTAACGCTGCAATCATTTCTTCGTCATGGGGAGTAGTCACCTTAGTTGATTCACTCCTTTTCCCCGAGTCTGTGGAAGCAGCCTTGTCTTCTCCTTCTTTGACCCTATCAGCGGGCTTTGTCCCAGTGGTAGCTCCTTGAACTACATCTGTCTTCGCGGAGGATTCAACGCCTACAAAATGAGAAACATCGGTTATCAACTCAGGCGAGAGCAAAGGATTTCTCGTTGAACGTTCAATCGTGTAGCCAAAGGTAGTAGTAGCCTTGACAAGTTGAGGAGAAAAGACAGGGATACCTTCTGAAGACTTCTCAGCGGGGGTGACTACTACCTCTGGAGTTATTTCAGGAATGGGAGATAGTAAAGTTGATCGGGGAATTCTCGGGTTTTCGGGATCATACCCTTCCACTTCAGGAGTTACAGGAGCAGAAGAAGAGGAGCCAGCTTCAGGAATGGTTTTCTGTTTGGACTTTTGCCTCTCTTCTTCCATGGCTTCAGCAATTAGACGGCGACCTTCAGCTAGGCGCTCCGGTTCGTCGTCTCTCAAGTACTTCTCCATCAACTTATCTTCATCGAGGGAATCGACCTTAAGCTCTTCTTTTTCCCACTCGACGATTTGATTCCACACATGAACCAAAGTGGATGGATAGTCCTCGATCCAGGAAATGTTTCGACGACGAATAATGTGCGCGAAGAATTCGATCATTAGCTCCCCGAAGCCCTGAATATCGGCCTCCGCCTCTGATAGCTGTTTGCGAGTTTCCTCCGCAGATTTAATAGCGCCTTCAACGTTGCCCTCAGCCAGAGCAGCCCTGTTTTCCGCCTCTAACAATTTTGAAGCCAAATCAGCGTTTTTCTTTTCTAACTCAGCGCTCCTTTTTGCTAACTCGGCATTTTTCTGCTCAAGCTCAACATAAGCAAGACGTGCCTTCATAGCCTCTGATTTGGCTTCGTCGGCTTGCTTCTTCAACTCGGAGCGTTCCTGAGTGTGGGATTCTAGCAAATCATGGTAGCGCCTTTGCATGTCCTCAAACTGTTGTTTGAAGTTAGAAGCATTCTTCTGAGCGATAGCTAGTTGAGCTTGAGTATCTTCTAAATTTTTTCCTAAGGTTTTTAGGGCTTTAGCATCTTCCTCTGCAGTCTTGTGCATTGAGTCAGCATTTGTCAGTAGCGTGCGAATGATTCTGGAAAGAGTGCGGGAATACTTGAACATTTCGGTGTATTGTTTTTCCACCAAATCAATCTTTGCTCTGGCCTCCTCTGCCCAATTAGAAGAAATAGGTTCAAGGGAAGGTAGAAAAGTCAGAGTCTCGAAGTAGTGCTCGGGAAATTGCTCCTTTAAGTATGCCAGCCTTACGGCGGTTCCCGCATCTGGTGGAGGAGGGGCTAGGATTGTTAGTTCAGCATCCCTTCCCGAAGAAGATTCTGTAGAACCCTTGTCTGTCCGAGGTCGCTTAGTAGCAGGGACTTTTTGCTTACTTCTAGACCCAGTTTCCTTTGGAGGTGTTTTCTCTCTGCTTCGCTTTTCATGGGAGGAAGTGGAATCCCTAGATTGTGGTCTATCCTCCTCCCTACGACCTTGATAGCTTTTGTATTTTTCCTGTTCCGGTCGAACTGGTGAGCGGGAGCGTGAGGATCGAGATCGATAAGGGTCATAGGGTCTCCTTTCCTCCCTGCCGCGGTCATCCCGGCGGTTATATTCGGCATCCTGGGGAGGATTAGACATGCTGCGGCGAAGTTTTCTTATGTCATAAGAGGATCGAGACATTGTACCTGCACGACAAGTTAAACGAAGTTTAGAATCAGCGGATCCATGGAAAAAGAAGTGCAATGAATGCTAGTGCTACGGTGCAAAGTGCATCCTATGTGGTGTACGTGTCCCCCCAACCAACCCGAGTCTGAAGCTAAAGTGGTGCGGGCAGGCTCTTTAGCCTTAGCAGGAGTAGTCTCCTCAGAAGAAGTGAAGACTAGAGGGTCCTTTCTGAAATCTTCCGAAGTGTATATAGTCTCGGGTAAAGGGAGATCCCCCAAACCCTGAAATATGTGCTCGTCGGCGCTAGGAACATCCCCTTCGGAAGCGTGAAGTGGCGACCCTTGGAGAGATCTTGATTTGTCTACCGAGGTAGTTTCCTCGGGGGCAACATACCCTTCACGATGTTTTTTGGCCAGATTAGCCAGCTCATCGTCTTGAGTGGAAGAGGGAGAGGGTGAAGTTTGAAGAGAAGCTGCAGGAATCCCCGAGCCTTCTCCTAGTTCTGGAACTGTTTCCACTGGAGGAATATATGCATAAGGAACTGTCCCATGACCGATGCTACGGTAGACGGATAGCAGCCCGTGAGAATGAAGGTACTCATCTTTAAGAACCTCGTCAATAGTAAGGAATTTTTGGTCGCCATTGAGGAGACGGTGCATTCGATCAAAGAACACTTGGTCTGATACCTGTTTGGGATTATCGACTGCAAATAAAAAAGAAAAACAGGTCAGGGTGATGATTCAAGTGCATAGAGTCCAAGGTCAGGAAATCAGTGCTTTACTTGATTTTGTCCATCTTCTGGCACATCCAGACTGCTGCTTTATATAGAACCACTCCAGTCTGGAATCTCCAGCCTTGCTGCTAAACGGCGTAGAGATTATCTTCCTCTTTGGGACCGACTCAAAGTAACAGAAGGAAGGGGTTTCCCTAGTCCGATGTTTGAAATTATAGAAGAAATGAACATCGTCAAACGTAAGCTCTACGCCTAGAACTTCACGATATGCTATGAATAAGGTATGCAGATAGGCGTATGAATTGGGATGTAGCTGCATGGGGGCAATCCGCATTTGTCTTAAGAAGTCGACAATGAAAGGCGAGAAAGGAGGAATAGCGCCAACCATGCACATCAGACGAGTGACCGTCATATATCCTTCTGGAGGGTTATGTGGACGATCAGAACGTGAAGGCACTAGAGTATCTCTCTTCATTATTCCATACTTCAAGCAGATTCTCACGAGTCGGTCATTGTCAATTGTTGATTCTACGGAATCTGGAGGTGATTCCAATATAATGGCTGAGTCAAATTCATCGGGTGCGCGGTTGTCACCAATCCCTCCTTCCTCCTCATAGCCTAGAGAAACTTCATTTTCTGAAGACATTTCATCGTTTTCCCGATGACCAACTTCGTAATCCGGACCCTCGCTATCCCATTCTGGGTCGGACGAAGAAGATATATCCTCGAGAGTGGTTTTGTTGGAAGTTTCTGGAACTTCTTTCCTCTCAGCTAGACGAGAAGAGCGTCTGGGTCTCATTGTCATGGAACTATTGAAGAAGCAATAGCACGAATTAGAGTGAATTATCCCGTGTCCCCTTTTTGTGTATGCGTGTGAACTAAAGTGTGTGCAACAAATGCGGGAAGTGCAAAATAAAAGTACAGCAATATAAGACGAAGCTTTAAAGAGAAAGTAATAGTCCGAGTTGTCCTTGATTCTTATTTGTGTTCACAAGGCACTATCCTAACTGTCCGCGAGGCATATTCGTCTAGAATAAGTGTTAGGTGAGTTAGTTGGGTGGTCTTTATGTGTCAAGTTCAATATGTTCGGTTCGGTTCGGATATGCATGTGATGATTAGCTCAATACAGAAGACATTCGGTTCGGGTGCTTCGGTAAGGCAAGGTTAGTTCAAGACAATAGGAGCGGTGGGTTCGGAAGCAGAACTGATCTGATCGGATCGGGTGACCCGATCCGATCCGAATCAGCACCACCTGACCGATCCGTTTACTTCAGCCTCTTATCCCATTTACTTTTCCGACCCGAACCGACTTTCTCTTTCCTTTCCATCTTTCCAAAGAACGAAACCCGAGCCGATCCCCTTTCCCTCCTTTTCCTTTCTGCTCCTTCGTCTTCCACCCGAACCGACTCCAGCTTGTCATCCCACTCTTCATCTCTTTCCTCTTTCCCCATTTATTCACAGACAGGTCCACTTTATCACCAAAGCCATCGTTAAGAATAAATATTCGCCCTCTTCAACTTCGCAACGTCTCGAAGCAAAGGCGCATCCACCGGCAGCGGCGGAGGGTTCGAGTGATACTTATGGCCAAAACATCCTAACCCAACGCTAATCGAAATCGAGAACGGTTACAACAAGATTAGTCGAGTTTAAAAAGCTACCTATGTGATTGATTTGAGGAATCAACAAGAAAGAAGTTCGGAGTTTTAAAGTTTTTAAGATTCTCGATGCTGGGGTCCGAGCCGCGATAGAAACTAAGAAGGAAGGAATGAAAGCGGCGACGGGTTTATATAGAGAATAGTGTTGACTCTTCGTCTCCCTTTTTTATCTCACCCGCTCGGACCGGAGTGGAAGCCCAGAAGCGCAACTCTCATTGAAGGCCCAATGTTAAAAAGCCAAACCCATGAAAGCGTTTCGGATCGGCATCCGAACCGAGCGGATTTCACACGTTAGTTTAGCATCTAACTCGAATTGAGTTCAAAAGAAGAAGAACAAAGGTAGAGTACGCCTACAAGAAGTATCACGCGGCTAGTAGAGTTCCCAGATTTGCTCAGAAACGAAGAAAAGCCACTCGGATCGGACGCCGGACCGAGTAGAAATCAATGCATTACTCTTGACAATTCTGGTTGAACGACATCAAAGGACGCTTTGTACAACGAAAGCATCCTTTGAGGGGGCAAAATGTTAGCCTACTTTGTGAACTAGGCAGCACAAAGTCAAGAAACCAACTGTTGAAGAATATTTCAAGTTATGCGACTCCGGTTCGGATCGGAAGAAAGCTCCACAATTCAGATTGATAGCAGCGTATCGGTTCGGATCGGGTAAATTCTCTGTTCGGATCGGATATCTCATACTGGATAAATTGGCAAAGCATACCTGATCGGATCGGAAGGCCAATGAATCTCAGGTGGATCGGAAAGCCGTCTGCTTGCCACGACTTCGGAGCGGAGCGGAGTAGGATTAGAGAAGAAGAGACGTCCAAGCTACTCCGGTTCGGGTCGGGTATTCCGATCCGAACCCTCCAACCTTCATGTCTCCGACCCGTACCCATGATCCAGAAAAATCTCCTATAAAGCCGCCTGGAGAACCGGACCGGATGTGACCAATTCCTACCCCTAACGTCCATCTCATTGATGCGTTGTCTGCTTGATGGCCCATCCGAACCCGAAGAGAGGGCGATGGATGACACGTGTTCCGACCCGGATTGCATTTCAGGCAAATTCACACCTATAAATACCCCAACTAGAGACAAAGAGAAGGATCTTTTTCAGCACTTTTGAGAATCCAAGTACTTCCACCATTCGAATTCCTTTACTCCCGGAAAATCCAAACCATCTTTCATTTCTTATTTTTATCTTTCTGAGTGAACAAAAGTGAGTTGTGAGCGAATCTTACATTGTATTTGTAATTGAATTACTGAATATAGTGAAAACTAAGTGGACGTAGGCATTTCTTCGCCGAACCACTATAAACCTTGTGTGTTCTTTTTTATTTCTGTTTTACTTTATCTTGTTTCTAATCAATTTGGGTGTTAGAACCACATTTGGGTCTAACACTTTCAGAATAGGAATAAAGAAAAATGGATTGTACCATTGCGTTTGTCTCGGAATCCTGGTTCAGACAGACTCCGAAATTACATAAAACAGTCACCATATGAGGAAGATATGAAGGTTATAAGTTTGTATGCACATAAAGTGTCTTATGTTCAAATAAAACTAAACCAGAATTCAAATCAGTTCAAAGTACGAAGCAAGAAATAGGGGCGGCAACATGTGGGAATTGGACCCGTTATAGGTCAACCCATGCTGGGTCTGGGTCGACCCAAGGTCTGGTGGGTCGATCCAGGGGTCGATCTAGGTGGGGATAGGTCGACCGAACCATGATCTGGACGAATTCATACCTCTACATATGGACTTTTCTGTTAACCAGGTTCATTATTTTCTGAACGAATGGATTTGAAAATAGAGATTTGACGATTAAGGATTTCCTTAAAAACTCTATATAAAGGCAAGCACTCCTATCAAATAAATCACACTTCTTCCACAAACTCTTGTTCTGAAAGTATATAATTAAGATGGGGAGATGCTGCCGGAACTTGGATTGAATCAAGATAATTCTTATTTAACATATACAAGAATCTCTTTTGCAACATCAGCTTATTATTCTCTATTCTTTATATCCAGTATCTGTGAGTTCATGTTACTTTTAGATAAAATAATTTAACAGTAACCTTGACATGTTAATAAACCTGGATCTGAGCCTATGCCTATTAAGAAACCGATTCATATCTAAACTGTTCTGCTATTATTACATTTATTCTTTTGTACACCTGTTCTACTGTTCAGTTGTTATTATATGCATGTTTCTGTTCTTCCTCCTCTTTTATTTCCTTTTTATTTTATAAGCCTAGGCAACCTTCGATCCTGGCCAATCTCCTAAGAGACATACATATGAACGAAATTGGGAATGTCAAGGGATGAAAATAAAAGAGAAAAATTTGGGGCATATCTTGTACTATGGAATATGACTAAAAATCTAGGACATACCTTGTACTGTGAAATATGAATGAAATTTGGGGGCATATCTTATACAGTGGATTATAACTGGAAATTTACCGGTATATAAACCTGTAGGCTTAGTTCAAAAATTAAGCGGAATGTGTTAATGAAACTGTAAGTAACCTTTTTAATCTGTTGGGGTTATAAGAACCTGTTAACCTTAAATATTTAACATGTTTAACCTGTTGGGGTTATATGAACCTGTTAACCTGTAATATTTAACCTGTTTAATTTATTGGAGTTATCTGAACCTACTAACCTATAATATTTAACATGTTTAATCTGTTGGGGTTATATGAACCTATTAACCTATAATACTTAACCTATTTAATCTGTTGGGGTTATATGAACCTGTTAACCTTTAATAATTAACCTGTTTAATCTGTTGGAGTTATATGAACCTGTTAACATGTAATACTTAACATGTTTAATCTGTTGGGGTTATATATACCTGTTAATCTATAAGACTTTACCTATTGAATCTGTAGGGGTTAAGTAAACCTGTTAAATCTGTAGAGTTAGAAAAATATGTAGAATCTGTTGGGTTAAGTAAACCAGTTGAATCTGTGGGGTTAAGTAAATATGTGGGGGTTATACGAACCTGTAAACCTGTAAGACTTAACTTGTTTAATCGGGTGGGGTTATGTGAACCTGTAAATCTTTAAGGAATAACCTGACAAAATCCTAGTTAGTTAGGGATACTAGCCTAGGGGTTTGGATTATGTCATCTGCTGTGTGGGGGCACATATCAGTCAGTAACCCATTCTGGTATCAAACGGGGAACCCGCACTAGGTAGAGGTTAGGGCATGCTTATTGAACTGATTGTAAGAGGTTCATCTAGGAGTGGGTGTTTAATAAAGCATTCCAATGGAGTCATGTGTGTGCATGAGTCCGGCTTGCTTAGGAAAATAAGTCGCTATCGCACCAATAAATAGGTATGTGTCATTCTGTAGGTCGTCACTTTAGGAAGTAATAAACCCTATTGTAGGGCCGACATAGGATATTTACAAGTTAGGGAGCCGATCGATTGGAGTAGTTATTAGGGTACATCTAGTCCTGTCTGTTTTCTGTTTAAGTACCCATTATTTCTATTTGGGGGTAACACCCGTTATTTCTGTTGAGGAACATGTTATTTCTGTTTGGGTAAAACCCGTTACAAGAGTACACCTAATTTTACCATTATATTTCTTTTGGGATCATTCCGTTTTGTTAAGTAATTTGGGTACATCTTGTCCTGCCTGTTTTCTATTGAGATACCCGTTATTTCTGTTTAGAGTAACACCCGTTATTTCTGTTGAGGTACCTGTTATTTCTGTTTGGGGGGTAAAACCCATTATGTAACTAGAGTACACCTAGAACTACCATTATTTTTCTGTTGAGATTGTTCTATTTCTGTTAAGTAATTAGCGGATACCTAATCCTGTCACATATCTGTTATACTAGTACTAGTGCAGAGAAAAGTATTTAGTGGCATAGTCTATTCTGTTTATTCTGCTTATCCTTCTCATCCTATTAATACCCGTTATATGATACTGTTATCTCTCATCCAGTCATATATGTCTGTCATGGTACTATTATTTCTTTATATGCTAAAAGTCACTGGAGTCGTCAGAATTTATGTTTGACCCTTTTTGTTTCCTTTTCTCTCTCTTCCTTTCCCCACAGTTCTCAGGGTGGGAAAACTCATGCTTGATTAGGATTCTCTCTTCTGGTTCTGTTTAGATTTGGATCTGCTTTGATGTACCCCTTCGACTACTTATCTACTTTATTACGACTATTATTGGGGATTATGATTTTACATTTATGTACTCTGATGGCTTTTAGTGTAAGACATATGTTTTGGTCTCATGCATTTGGTTTTAGTATTTTAGCCTGATGTTGTAACTAGATTTGAGACTACGTTGTTTTTCTGCTAAGTAATGAAGTTTTAAATTCCGCTGCTATTTTTACATCTGTCTTGTGAGATTATGTTTTTGCTTACCTATAACGCTTCATGAAACTTAATGCATTCTTATAAAGAGTCACATTAACGGATGTGGGGTGTCACATTTGGTATCATAGCTGAAGGTTACAAGATCGGATAAAAGTTCTGAAATTTTATTTTCAAAAGCAAAGTATTTTCAAATAAAAGACTATTTTTGAAAAGCATATCCCCTCAAGCCATATTCAACATTATCTCAATCCCTTGTTGAAACTTTTTTTCGTCTCTTCTCTGAATATTTGGGGCTCCCTACTTCCCGAAGGGTGTCCCCATCGCGGCATGGTTTCGTGGGCATGTAAAAACTACGGCACATGCTGAAGGGCAAGGAAGTGCCCAACCTCCACCTGTAGTCGCAGTAGTGCCACCTACAGCTAATTTTCTTTAAAGCTTCGTAAGGGTTTCTGTTCAATGGAGGTAACTTTCGAGAGACATGTTAATGTGCTACACAAGGATGGTAAAGAGGAGAATAAGGTAGTTAAGGCTAAGGAGTACAGCCCAAGGATGAGAAAAATGGTGGCCCAAAAAGGGAGCATAGAAGAAAGAAGGAAAGCCTGATAAAGTTCAGATAAAGACGAAAGAAATGTCATGGTTGAGGGAACTTGGGTTATCTGGTTAAGGATTGTAGAAAAAGGAAGAATGTTTTGTCTCAATTGTTGGGAAGTTGGATACTATACTAGGGAGTGCCAGAAGACGCAAGGACATGGGAAAAGGGCAGGACCTTATGGAGGGTAGGTACAGGCTCTCGAGGCTAGTGGACCGGACAAAGGTAGCAAAGTTTATGTTGAAGCTTTGATTTCCCTTTCTGATCAGTTAGGACTCTTTTTGAATCTGGCGCTTCTCACTCTTTTATATCTTATTATGTGGATGAGTCTCTGCACCTTAGTACTAGTATTATTTCTAATCTCGTTATCGTCTCAAACCCCATTGGGGCCATGGCTCGTCTGTCTATGATATGTCGGGGTTTGAAGACATCTATGTTAGGCATCGAGTTCGAGTGCGAGGCGTATGTGCTTGGTTTTATGGGTTATGGTCTAATTCTAGGGATGGATTGGCTAGCCATGTGCGGTGTCGTCCTAAACTATAAGAGGAGGGTCGTTAGACTTTTGACTTGCCGAGGGAGGACTTTCGAGATTTCCTATGACCTAAAGAGGTCTGTTATGCTTAGCTTCCTATAATCACTTGATTCTTCTGCCGTTGATTTGCGATATGTACTCATAGTCTATGAATATCCAGATATTTTTTATGAGGTTCAGGGTCTACCTCCGAGTCATGAGATTAATTTCCGGATATACTTGGTGGATAATGCGAGGCCAGTTGCATTGCTTATGTGCCACATGGCTCCTACGAAAAGGAGGGAGCTTAGCAAGCAAGCAAGGGAGCTCCTTGAGAAGGGGTTTATTCGGTGAAGTATATCAGAATGAGGCGCTCCAATTGTCTTTGCAACTAAGGTGGATGGATCACTTTGCCTATGTGTGGATTACAGGGAGTTGAATAAGCTCACTAAGAAGAATAGGCACCCATTCCCGAGGATTGATGATCTGTATGACCAGCTTGCTGACGCATCTATTTTCTCGCAGTTAGATTTGGCCACGGGATTTCATCATTTGAGGGTGGCCGAGGACAGTATAAATAAGACCGCTTTTAGAACTCCGAATGGCTTCTTTGAGTGGTTAGTCATGCCTTTTGGGTTGACGATTGCACTCGCATATTTTGTGGATCTGATGCATAGGGTGTTTAGGGAGTTTTCGAATAAGTTCGTGGTGGTCTTTGTGGAAGACATCCTGATTTTCTCGAAGAGCGAGGAAGAGCATGCCTTACATTTAGGAGAGGTCTTGGGGACTCTCAGAGCACACCAGCTTAAGGCAAAATTCTCCAAGTGTCACTTTTAGAGAAAGGAGGTAAGATTTCTAGGGCATGTGTTCTCCAAGGATGGGATAGCGGTGGATCCCGCGAAAGAATTTGCAGTTCAAGATTGGAAGGTTCCAAAGAATGCAACGGAGATGAGGAGTTTTCTTGGTTTGGCGGGCTATTATACGAAGTTTAATAAGGAATTCACAAAAATATCAGCCCCACTAACCAGACTGACGAAGAAGAATCTGACCTTTTATTATAAGTATCAATTGCGAGGATGCTTTTCAGTGGTTGAAGAGGGCTCTGACAACAACCCCGGTTTTGGCTTTGCCAGATGGGAATAAGGTGTTCACAATGTACACTGATGCATGTAGTACTGGGCTTGGTGTCGTCTTAATGCAAGAGGGAAGGGTACTATGCTGTGGTAGTAGATAGTTGAGAGTTCATAAGAGGAACTACCCTACCCATGATTTTAAATTGGCTGTTATAGTGTTCGCACTTAAGACTGGGCGACATTGTCTACTTGGAAGAGAGATTCAAGTTATACACGAACCATAAGTCGCTCAAGTATCTGTTCTCGTTGAAGGATCTCAATTTAGGACAATAAAGATGGATGGAGTTCCTAACATCCTATGACTTTGAGATTGCCTATACCTCTAGCAAGAGTAATTTAGTGGCGGGTGCACTAAGTAGGCTCAGAGGATAACCTTGAGTCCTCTATTCATAGAAGGGTGGAGTTTGAAGTATATATCGACCTTCGATTTTAGGCCATCTACGGATCTTACACCTGGTATATTGGCATCTTTAGAGGGGGCGACCTACTCTTATAGATCAGATAGGACCTCCGCAGCGAGGGAACCCACATATAGCAGATATCTTGGATAGGTTGAGATTACCGAAGGGATTGGCCGGTGTTCATGATGTTTTACACAATTCCCATTTACGGAAATGTCTTCACAATACAGCAGAGTTGGTTGACCCGAGAATGCTTGAGGAAGTAGAGGAAGAAAGGGAGGCAAAAGTTAGGCGAGTTCCCACCCATGTACTTGGATCAGAGGTTAAGAAACTATTCAACAAAGGGGTTAAATTGATGAAATTGCAATGGGGAGAAGACTGCTAGTATGCAACTTAGGAGACTGATGACAAGATTTGCGCTTTGTACCCTTTTCTTTTCAAGGGCACACTCCTAACTTCTTTTTCCAAGCTTTTATTTGTACTCGCTTCTATCATTCGAGTATATCCTACCGATCGAATTTTTGATCTTTAGGTAGAAAGCAATGTATGAAAATATATGTTTAAGACATGTTATGCTTGGTGGATGTAATAAACATTCTTCTTGGATTAGAGATTTCGGGGACGAAATCCCTTAAGTAGGGGAGAATGTAGCACCCTATAATTTTAAATGGAATTATTAACAATAAACTAAAGAATACTTAATTTAAGGTAGGGAATTAAGTAAAATGGATTGTACCATTGCGTTCGTCTTGGAATTCTGGTTCAGACAGATTCCGAGTTTCCGTAAAACGGGCACCGTATGAGGAAGAAATGAAGGTTAGAAGTTTGTATACACATAAGGAGTCTTATGTTTAAATAAAACTAAACCAGAATTCATATCAGTTCAAAACACAAAGAGGAAAAAAGGGGCGGCAACAGGCGGGAATTGGACCCGTTATGGGTCGACCCATGCCTGGTCTGGGTCGACCTATGGGTCGACCCAAGGTCAGGTGAGTCAACCCAGGGGTCAACCAAAGTGGGGATGGGTCGACCCCACCATGATCTGGCCGAATTCGTACCTCTGCATCTGGACTTTTCTATTGACCAGGTTTATTATTTTCTGAACGGATGGATTTAAAAACTGAGATCTAACGGATAAGGATTGTCTTGTAAACTCTATATAAAGGCATGCACTCCTATCAAATAAATCACACTTCTTCATAATTCTTCGTCAAACTCTTTTTCTGAAATATAAAATGAAGATGGAGAAATGCTTCCGGAACTTGGATTGAATCAAGACCATTCTTTTCTAACACATACAAGAACCTCTTCTGCAACGTTAGCATATTATTCTCTATTCTTTAAATACAATCTCTGTGAGTTCATGTTACTTTTAGATATAAAAATTTACAGTGACCTTGACATATTAATAAACCTAGATCTAACCCTATGCCTATTAAGAAATTGATTCATATCTAAACAGTTACGCTATTATTACATGTATTCTTCTGTACACCTGTTCTGCTGTTCAGTTGTTATTATATGCATATTTCTGTTCTTCTCCCTCTCTTAATCCCTTTTTATTTTATAAGCCCAGGCTACCTACGAGCCTAGGCCAATCTCGTAAGAGACATACGTATGAACGAAATTGGGAATGTTTGGGGATGAAAATAAAAGAGGAAAATTTGGGGGATATCTTGTACTGTGGAATATGACTGAAAATCTAGGGCATACCTTGTACTGTGAAATATAACTGAAATTTGGGGGCATATCTTGTAATGTGGATCATGACTGGAAATTTAGGGGCATATAAACCTGTAGGCTTAATTCAATATTTAAGTGGAACATGTTAATCAAACTATAAGTAACATGTAGAACCTATTTAATCTGTTGGGGTTAGATGAACCTGTTAACCTTAAATATTTAACCTATTTAATATGTTGGGGTATATGAACCTGTTAATCTGTAATATTTAAACTGTTTAATATATTAAGGGTTATATGAACCTATTAACCGGTAATACTTATTTAATCTGTTGGGGTTACACTAACCTGTTAACCTGTAATACTTAACCTATTTATTCTGTTTGGGTTATATGAACCTGTTAACATGTAATACTTAACATGTTTAATCTGTTGGGGTTATATATATATATATATGTTAATCTATAAGACTTAACATGTTGAACCTGTGGGGGCTAAGTGAACCTGTTAAATCTGTGGAGTTAAAAAAAATCTGTAGAATCTGTAGGTTTAAGTAAACCTGTTGAATCTGTGGGGTTAAGTAAATATGTGGGGGTTATGCAAACCTGTAAACCTGTAAGACTTAACCTATTTAATCGGGTGGGGTTATGCGAACCTGTAAATCTGTATGGCATAACCTGACAAAATCCTAGTTAGATGGGGACACAAGCCTATGGGATTGGCTTATGTCATCTGCTGTATGGGGCTCATATCAGTTAGTGGCCCATTTTGGTATCAAACGGGAACCCCGCACTAGGTAGGGTTGAGGGCACGCTTACTGAACTAATTATAAGTGGTTCATCTGGGAGGGGTGTTTGATGGAGCGTTCCAACGTAGTCGTGTGCCTGCATGGGTCTGGCTTGCCTGTAAAAATAAGCCGCTATAGCATCAGTAAATAGGTATGTGTCCTTCTGTAGGTCGTCACTTTAGAAAGTAATACACCCTACTGTGGGACTGACATAGGATATTTACAAGTTAGGGAGTCGATCGCTTGGGGTAGTAACTAGGGTAAATCAAGTCCTGGTTGTTTTCTGTTTAGGTACCCGTTATTTCTCTTTGGGGTAACCCCCGTTATTTCTATTGAGGAACCTGTTACTTCTGTTTGGGTAAAACCTGTTACTAGAGTACACCTATCCTACCATTATATTTTTGTTAGGGTCATTTTGTTCTATTAAGTAATTAGGGTACATCTAGTCCTGCCTATTTTCTGTTGAGGTACCCGTGATTTCTGTTTGGGGGTAATACCCGTTATTTCTGTTGAGGTACCTGTTATTTCTGTTTGGGGGTAAAACCCATTATGTAATTAGAATACACCTAGAACTACCATTATGTTTCTGTTGGGATAGTTCTGTTTCTGCTAAGTAAATAGCGGATACCTAATCCTGTGACATATCTGTTATACTAGTATGGGTGCAGAGAAAAGTATTTGAGAGGCATAGTCTATTTTGTTTATTCTGCTTATCCTACTCATCCTGTTTATACCCATTATATGATATTGTTATCTCTCATCCAGTCTTATATGCCTGTCATGATACTTTTATTTCTTTATATGCTAAAAGTCACTGGACTCGCCAGACTTTATGTTTAACCCTTTTTGTTTCCTTTTTTCTCTCTTCCTTTTCCCATAGGTTCTCAGGATAGGAAGGCTCGGGCTTGATTAGGATTCTCTCTTCTGTTTCTGCATGGATGTACCGCTTCGATTACTTGTCTACTTTGTTATGGCTATTATTGGGGACTATGATTTTACGTTTATGTACTCTGATGGCTTTTAGCGCAAGACAGATGTTTTGGTCTCATGCATTTGGTTTTAGTATTTTAGCCTGATGTTGTAGCTGGATTTGAGACTACGATGTTTTTCTACTAAGTCATGAAGTTTTAAATTCTACTGCTATTTTTATATCTGTATTGTGAGATTCTGTTTACCTATAACGCTTTACAATACTTAATGCATTCTGATAAAGAGTGACATTAACGAACGTGGGGTGTTAGAACAAATATGATTTTGTATTTCAGAGTTATGTCATATAAAACATTTTATTCGTTTCGCTATGAGACTTGTGTTTACTCTGATTTTGTTATGTTGTGATCTTCTTCTTCTATTCTAACTTTCTTTCTTTCTATTTCTCACCCTCTGACTACTTTCTATTAATGATATGGTATTTCCGATGCTTGAATAATTAACATTGTGTTATATGTCGATATTCGGGGTTGAAAAATCCCTGGGTTGTTATAGTTAGAGAAAGGTTTAACATAGAGAAGTTAAAACCTACTTTGTGTATAAAACCTACTCGTTAAAATAGAATTGGTGATCAGTGGTCGTAAGCTTGTTCCCAAAACTAAAGATTGCTAAAGTATGGAAGGCACTATATTTTTCTGATCATATGTGATATTTTACATGGAAAATGAAAACTACTTGGTGGTCAAAACCTAACTTTGCTAGTTAGACATGGTTTGAAGCAATTTGCCATAATTTGGTTTATAAATAAACTATATCATCTTGCTTCAAATTTTCAGTAAAAGAAACAAAATAATATCCAAATAGGAAATTGTATGCTGCTGATAAAAACAATCCTAAATTGATATCCAAACAAATAGACAATCCAATATATTTCCATATACAACAGTGTACTCTCAGTGAAGTGTATTATTTGTTGACGGGAATTGGGTGTACAAAAACTAAATAGCAAAGATGGGTTCCTTTTGCATGACATTATACTGGCAAATTCAAAGAAAAACCCACTCTGGCGTAGATCACTACCATTTAAAGTTTGGATATGTTAAATAATTTCAACTGCACTTCTTCATTTTGAACACTTCCATTTATAATTAAGAAAAAGGGTGATGATAATGTGATTAATGACTTGACCTGATGTATATAATTCCAATGAAATGGATATATAATTAAGGTTTCTCATTAATATATCTAAACCCTATCTCAAATTCTTTTGTCCAGTCGTATATTTGTTTTTCTCTCCAAACTAATTCGTTGAAAAAAGTACTAAACTAAGGTAGCTAACATTATCTACTTATTTTTCACATAACTCTTCTACACTCATTGATTTAGTGTGGTTATTTATGTCTTTGGTTATCATTGTTTGAAAAATCCTAGGTCTTAACAATTATTTTATTCACTATCAAAAAAGCGATAAATAAATAAATTCATATCTCCTCTTTATTGCAACAACTGATTTTATATTGGATAGATTATTTTGGGTCTTCCCTTGTTATTTCTTGAAATTTGTTTGCTTTGACTAAAATATAAATCATCATCTTAGTTGGGACTTTTTTTTGGATAACAACTGGTGTTGGATATAGTAGAATAATTTTTGGTATAAAAGAATAAGAATTTAAATTTTACTTATAGTTGGTCATTATTATATAGATCAACATGAACGATTTTACAAAAGAAACAACAAGGTCAGGTCATAAAATCAAAATAATTTAGCTATGTAGGTCCAAACAAGAATGGTCAGCACATCTTAGTGCACACGCGTAAATCCTGACAAAGATTATAGATTAGCGAACTTGCACCTGACTAAATAACCAAATAAACAAGTTAAAGTCAAGGCTGAAGCATAGCAAGTAGAACCATGCATAGGATGCAAACAAGAGCAATGAATCAGCAAACTGAAGTGCACATGGTTGAACTACATAAATACGTAAATACATACCAGTATTTTTTTTATTTCAATTACATTGCATCATTGTCTATCTGTTAAAAAGTTAAATACATACCTATGCTCTCACATCCATAGATACCAAGTAAGACTCTTCGGGAGGCACACAAAACCACTAACTCCAACTTCTTCAAAAGTCATAGTAAGAGGATGGTTTTACTTGGCTTTGTTTTCATCTAGCAGCTGTATGTTGTCCATAACCAACTTCTCATGCGTCGGCTGTACAACTTTTCCATGTATAATTGAACCCATCGTACCTCTGCCTACTGAACCTATCGCAATGACCTCTAGATTAATGTTTAAGATTTGACACTTCAGACTAACCGAATCGGAAGAATTTTGTGGATTGCCAATGTCGTTGCCAGACAATCATTCAATAACATCTTGATATGCATTACTTCCTCCTTTACTCGTAGCATTGTCCGGTATTTGCTTCTCACATTGTCCCTTAACCAAGTCCACTAAAGTATTCAATGTACCCTCTACATTGGCTATCTAATCTTCCATGTTTTTCAACCCTTGTTGACCAATTTTAAGTTGTTTGCGTGAAATAATTGAGTCCTTAACTTGGGTCCTTGGTATCTTGGTTCCAATACTACGAGTCCGCCCGTTTTATCCTTTCCAAAAACATGTGATAGGATGTCTTCATCTAACGGCAACTCCTCTTCCTCATGATCTTTGATTCCTTCCTTTGCCTTCACAATTTTATCCTGAGCATGAATCATATATATACATATATACACACACACATATATATATATACATATATGGTTAGAATGACTTTTGAAATCGCAAACCCAAAAAAGCAAACAGCGCACAAGTTGATGATTGTATATATTGAAATATTGAATAATTCAAATAAGCAATTATTTGGCTAACTTACAAAGTATGGAGAAGTTGAATCGGATATGCTTCCATCCTTTTTTGTATGAATTTTCTCCTATACTTCACAATGTATTATTTCTTTTTACGGATTTGCAGTGGCTGGAATCAAACAAGAAATGTTATTTTTATGATGTCTCATAATGATTGTAATGCCTTATACATCATGTAATGCAGTGAGAACCTGAGAAGTGGAAAAGTGGATATATTCATGTTAATTCAGGTAAATTATTACTAATCATGCAAAAACTATTATGTGTACTCATAAAAGGAAGAATAATAGCTAAACTATTACTAATCATGGACTGGAAATACAAACTGAGTTCAGTTGCTTGTAGCCTGCAAGTTATGAGTAAAAGTAAAAGTAGGGAAATATTGTGAGAAATATGGTTTTGGCATGGATAAATAAACATAGGTAACCATGATTTAGGTTAAATGATATTTCGATCAAACTTTCTGATGTAGTAACAAAATACAAATAACATCTATTAACATAAATTAACTTGAAAATGGATACAAAATATTCTTAGTCACATGTGGCGGTTAACATAAATTGTTCAATCTAATAGGTTACTGATATTTATCGCATAATTCACAAAACATCCAAAGATGCTACTAAATTAGAATGTAGAACAAATATTACCACTCTATAAAGCAAAAATAAATTTTAATTTCATAATCAATAGCTAAATTTAAAAATATGCTACAAAAAGTTGAAAGAAGATTACGTGATGAATGTAAGCGCATAAAGGGAAATATTTGCTTGTATCATTGCGCTATAAAAGTGGAAAAGTGGATTAAGTTATACATTATACATACAGGCAAGAGAACTTAGTGGGAAAAGAAAAGTCCTATTAAATTTCAATGCTTTCTTACAATCAATTTAATTAATTCTTTCTTTGCTTTTGCAGTGATCGCACTAGTTATTGAGAACCAATCAGCTCCTTCTTAAAAATATTCATGTTATTAAATTTTTAAATTACAAATCACAGTTACACTCCCGTGCTTGGCATTTAGTAATCCCAATTATAGATTTCCACTCATTCCAAAATATATGTTAGGAGAAAAAGTACTTAGACGGCATCAAAAGTACAACATGCGTGTCCATGGCCTTTTCAATTTGGTCCCCTTTTATAAAGTTATAACACATTTAGCCTTGTTTGAAAACTAATTACGGCCGTAGCCTGGTTTATGTCATATTAGCTGAAAACAGTTATTTAACACAACATTATTTGAAATAACGCGTGTAGCGTTATTCTAGATAACGCAAGCATGTTTTTAAGTTTAAACCCTGTGTTTCTCGGTTGAACACAAGAACGTTATCATAAATAAGGCTAGTGAGCGTTATCTTTAATAACGCACATGATTAGTGGTAATAACGGAAGGTTAATATAGTTTATATTGTGCGTCATTAAGAATAACGCTTCACGCGTTATTCCAAATAACGCACCATCGTGATATACAGTCAACCGAGAGTCTCTTCCTCCTCACTTTTTCTTAAAATCTATTTTTTCAAAACCGAAAACCCTAAGCTCCTAACCCTATTTGATCAACCTAACATCAAATTTTAGGGTTTTTTGATCGAAATTCATCGCCATGACAAGCTCATCAACACAAGAAGCTCTGAAAGGTAAAAAATTCTTCATTTTGTTGATTTCATATAAAATTTAGGGTTTATCCATAATTGAGGAAACTTGTGAATTAGCTTGTAATTGCTTTAATTGGCTCAATGTAGTTGAAATTATATAGGTTTCAACATTGATTTTGGTTTTTTTCGCTACATTTGTGTTGAGATTGTTGAGATGGAACCGGGACCTGTAGATGATAGTGTCCTATATTTGCAACACAGACATAGGTCGAACAATAACGCTTTGATGGCCGTATGTATGTACGGTGTTTGTATGTTAGCCTAAAGTAATTTCTTTTTTTTGTTTGCATGTCTTACGTTGTATGTTAAATTTTATTTACAGGGAAAAGATCCCGTTTGGATTATAGATCACACAGTTTCTGTTGGCACGGTGACCTCCGCACATCCAGAAGTATTGGCCATGCTTGATCGCGCTGGATTTCAACTAGTACACGGGTTGAAATACGTTCAACTCGATCGTTATCTCATCACTGCCTTAGTTGATAGATGGAGACCGGAGACATCGACATTCCATTTTAGAGTTGGAGAGATGACCATCACTTTGGGTGATGTGGCGGTCCTGCTAGGCGTCCCGATTGATGGCGCTCCTTTGAGGACTCCAGAGACCGGAGACTACCTGGGGATGTGCCAGCGGCTTTTAGGTATTACGCCTCCCGCGGACCAGTGGATGGGAAATGAGCAAATTATAACTAGTTGGTACAAAGCACAGTTTGAGCATGACATTCCACATAATGCCACGCAGGAGCAGATAGAACAGCGTGCTAGAGCTATCATACTCTGGATTATTACTCAACGCCTAATATGCGATCATTCTAAGACTCGGGTGTGGCTGAAATGGTTGCATTTTATTGAGGATTTTGATCATTGTCGGCAATATTCTTGGGGCAGTGCGACATTAGCATACACATATACGGAACTTAGCAAGACCGTTTTGTTTGAGAGCCTTTATATGGGGGGTGGGGGGTTGTCCTTCTTTGATACAGGTACTTTATTTTCGTACGCTTATTTGCTTCTTAATTTTGTTTTTATGCATGTCGTGTTTCTTTATTAAATTTCTTTGTAGCTATGGTCGTGGACGTATCTTCCCTTTGTTGACTTGAATTAAAGCAACCCAATATTGATATGTCTTTGCCTTACGGGGCTAGGTAAATTTAATCCATCAATTATTTATCTTATATGTGTTAACTTATTTCCTCTATCTCTTACCAAGTCACAATTACAGGTGGGTTGGAAAGAAGAGCACTGCGTCGACTCCGAGGCGTAATCTAGCTTTCTACCGCAATGAGCTCAACATGCTTAGTCCGGATGTTGTTACATGGACCCCATATGCCCAGGATTTTGAACAGCTTCCGGCCTTATGTACCATGTCTTTTGATCTGTGGACCGCCCGTGTACCCATTATATGTTTGAACGATGTAGCATATCACCTTCCTGACCAGGTGATGCGTCAGTTTGCATTTAGACAACATCTTCCTGAACCAGCCCCACATTACAGGATTAGCGTCAGTTTGCATTTAGACAACATCTTCCTGAACCAGCCCCACATTACAGGATTAACTTAGAAGTACCTGGGGAGTACGAGGCGGCCATTGAGACATGGAACCATCAGCACATGCACACGCAGCAAGAGTGGGAGTTCTCCTTGTCGGACGAAGAGTATTACACATGTATTGGCAGATTACCCGATGGTATATTCTTCGCAGCATGGAACCTGTTGGTGCCGTAGTGGAACCGTACATGCCTATAGCTCCTCTTGAGAGGAATGTGGTATGTAAACCGTGCTAACAAATGTATTTTTTTATTTTTTTGGCAAGTTTGAGTTTTATGTAAGTTAACTTATAAAATGCAGGCGGATGGGTTGTACCGGGCTATAGAAATGGTTGATGAGTTATCTCATGAGGTGCCCGAAAAAAGCAAGGGAAAATGCTTTAGCATCAAGCGTATTTTGCAAACAATTTTGGGAAAGAACAGGCTTGCAAGACCGGCACCGCCTCCTCCACCTCCCGCAGCTCAAGCTTTAGCACCCGTAGAAGCTTCGGAGGCACAAGAAGTCCGCGACATTCCTCCGCGGCCAACTACTAAGGTTTATACATCACGAAGGAAAAAGGTGGCGTCAAGGGGAAAGGGTAAGGAAGCAGAGTCGTCTCAACCAACACAGGTTGTGCATGGTCCGTCACACCCCCAAGAAGGTTCCTCATCGTCTTTGCATGAAGATGTACCTCCAAAATCGAAGAAGAAACAGAGAGAAACTCCTTACCAACAACGGATCCTGAAGTAGTTGGTCCATAGGGTGTTGTGGTTTGTAGTTTAACTGTTATTTTTAGCTACTTGAACTTTTATTCGGATGTTGAAATTGTGTGCGGGTTGTGATTAACTCGGATTTGGAGTTGTAACGTATGTTTAGTTTGGTTTATGTGACATCATTTTGGTTTGCCGTAGTAGGCTCCAATGTTTGCTTTTGGCTCTTTATCGTTATTGACTTTAAGTTGATGAGTTTATGCATTACTGTGCAGGAAATATAACCTGTAAAGTACCTGGAGCGGCATTTGGAATAACGCGCATAGAGTTATTCCAAATAACGCTTATAGCGTTATTATAAATGCCTCTCCAGGTTGTTATCTTTAAACCGTGCACAACCTGGAGCATTTTTTTAGAATAACGCTGTAAGCGTTACTTGGAATAACGCCCTGTGCGTTATTCCAAATGACTCTCCAGGTTGATATCCTGTCATTAAAAGACGTGTCATCTTCACCAACCCACTCATTCATTTGTTACTTTCCCAAATCAAACCCAAAAAACCTCACAATTCAAAAGTCCTATTTTGCTCACAATTGAAGGTACTCCATGGATCTTTTCTTTTAGTTTATTGTTTTTCAAAATTAGTCCATAATGTATGTTTTATTCATGCAATTATACTTTAGATGAATCAATGGGAACTTGATGATGAAACTTTAGCCAAGTACATGGATGAGTTTGAATCAATTGAACGCCGCGACAAAAGACCTTTGTAGCGGTGGATGGAAACGGAGGAAGAAATAAGGGTAAAGCCTTAGCGATTGGTGAAGCAGTACCACGACAATATTGCAATTGTAATGTCTATTGTCATGTGCATGTTGCGAAGAGTAAGGCAAACGCTGGCCGACGGTACTACGCTTGCGGGCGATATCTGGTTTGGTTATCTGTGTCGTACTTGGTTACTCCTTGTCGTTACACGGAGTGGATTGATCATCCATTATGTCGAAGAGGCCACGAGTATGCCCTCTGGAGATGCAAGAAGAGAATGCACAACTAAAGACCAAAATTTACCGAATGCGGGAAAAATATGACTCACTGGAGTCCACCATTCCTAGATATCCTAATGAGTAATGTAACGCTCTATGTATCGGTATATGTGTCATTCTAATGTATTGTTTTACATATCGTTCTAATGTATCGTTTTATGTATCGTTATATGTTGTGTTCTAATGTATCGTTTTATGTATCGTTATATGTAGTATTCTAATGTATCGTTTTATGTATCGTTCGAATGTAGTTGTAATGAGTAATGTATTGGTGTTTAATGTTGTATCATTTCATGCATCGTATTGCCATATAATGTTACCACTAAGCCAATTCTCCAAAACATATTTCATTTACGTAATACAACCAAGATAAATGTTACCACATACATAAAACAACAGGATAAATAGTTACGACATATGTCTTATATATAATAAAACCAAATAGAAACGTACACAATGTAATAAAACAGGATAGGTAGGCACTACATAACATTTAGTAAAGTCTATGTCACTGTAGTACAACGGCTATTCTTATGGCCATTTACTCCACACTTGCTGCACCTATTAGATCTAGAAGACTGCCCCTCGTCCATGGTGCTTTTAATTCTAGTAGATCTAGGTCGGCCCGGTGCTCTCCGAGCTTGCGGTGGAAAAACCATATGTCCTGAAGGTTGTGGCCAATAGCGCTTGTCATGAACTGGATGAAACTCAAGCATGTAAGCCGCGTGATAACTTTGAACTGTGTACCAGTTGGAGGTGAAGTCGTGATGAGCTCTTTTGGCCCCATTTGCCACTGCCGAACATGCAGCCATAACATGCGCACAAGGAAGGTGTTGTAGCATTGGTATATTACATGTACACGAACAAGTATTACCATCTATCTTTACTGTAAATTCATCACCGTAGTAGTGTATTACAACCCATCCATATTCGCCAAAGCGAATTATCTTGCAACGTCTTGCTTCTTCGGCTCTTTCAGCTATTTTTGCCTCCCACTTTGGGGTTAATTTGCATACCGAACTAACAACATTTTGCCACCTGTTACAGAAAAATCCACCGATCTATAGAAGGTACGCGCAACCAACGACTTAACTGGAATCGATCATGCACCTCTTAGCACACCGTTGAAGCTTTCAGAAGCATTTGTCGTCATTACATGAAACCTTCCACCATCGTCTTTAAACCAAGCCCAATTTTCCTATTTTCCTCCCAAACTTCTCTCAATCCAATTATGATCTCTTATGTTGGCCGTCTTAATTTCCTCCCGAAGCTTACGATACTCAACCTCTTCTGATGCACATGCCGCCGCATAGAATAAACCAGTCAAACATTGATCTCTAAAGCCGGCTTTTTGAAAATTTGCTTTTAGATGCCTCGCGCAAAATCAACGCTTATGTTGCTCTACCTATCTTTCCTACAATGCGATAGGGATTCCTTTCATTCTATCAGATATGAAAGTAATACGGCGATTGTTTACACTATGTATAAACCGTCTCATACAGGAAAAAAAAGCCAAGCCCAAGATTCAGCCGATTCGGACTCAACAATGGCATACGCCAACGGATAGAGTTGATCATTTGCATCCATTGCAGTGGCTACGAGTAGTGTACCTTTATATTTGCCATACAAATGGGTGCCATCGATACAAAACAATGGACGATAATGTAGAAATCCTTCAATGGAAGGGCCAAATGCCCAAAATGCACGTTTAAATACACCAACTTCATCTGTTAATATATGGCTTACACTACCGGGATTTGATCTTCTAATTTCATCAAAATATGCCTGTAACAGTGAATATGATTCTTCCCAATCCCCGTAAACCATAACAATTGCCTTGCTCAGAGATCTCCAAGCTTTCATATAACCAATCTTAATAAAAAAATGTTCTTCAACCAACACTTGAACTGTTCTAGCTGATATGTTTAAATCAGACTTCACAAAAGGCATGATCTTCGAAACCAGAAATGTTGATGTCGCTTGGCGATTGCTTGAATTGACCATTGGATTAACGCAAGTATGCTCCACTTTATACTTCTTAACAACCCACAACACAGCCTGCGATTTTTTGGAATCAATTGCATGAATTCTCCACTGGCAAGTATCGTCGATATTGCAAATGGCAGTATACATTTCTTTGTTGGACCTAATGGGCTTAAAAGAAACAGCATGTAAAATGGACCACTCACTTAGTTGTTGCAGAAATTTAGCTTTGCTCTCAAATACAAGACCAGGCTTAATGCCACTTTGAACGCAGGAGAACAAGAATAATTCTCCCCTACTTTGCAAGTCTTCGACAACGGATCTGGCTAACATTTGCGCAGTACACATTTCCTCATCAAGGGGAATCTTCATCGCAGGTTCGTCATTACCCCCATCTTCTTCATCATCCTCATCATCCATCTCTTCAGCTCCGAAGTCAAAGTTCAACGAATCATTATTTACTTGCATGTTGTCAAACCATGCATGATTGTTATCGGGAATCGAAGCAACCGTCATGTTGTCCAAAGCAGGTCTAGAGTTAGTTTGTAGGTCTACAGTTCTTTCTACTTGACTCGTGTCATCGCATGCATTCTCTTCGAACGGCGATTGCTCTTCCATGAAATCCTACGGACAGCTGCATCATGAAAATATTACACCTTGATCAAACACTTAAGCATGAATCAAATAACAATTCATTTCTGTGAATACTTACTCATATGATACAACTCAGATGGCGTTGGCTGCAACAGCTCTGCTACTTGTGTAGACGGTCCAACATTACTTTGTGTATGATGGTAATAAGGACCAAAACTACACAATATATGACGGGCATTAACAACATTTGGCAGAACCAAAATATAACATGTTTAGAAAACCTTTTAAGTTGGGCTTACCTCTGCGTCGTACATCCAATACTTTCCTGCGTGGGAAATGGAAAGCTAAAATGCGGATTTTGTGTATAATTCATATGCAGGGGGTACGCATAGAACATTTGATGTTGTCCATACTCTGAAACGTTAGAAGGAGGAATACTATTTGGTGATGGGATTAGATGAGTTGGACGAAAAGGTGCCGCTCGAACGGGTCTTGAAGCAGCAGGTGGTTCTACCACTAACTTTGTCGTTTTCACAACAAATAACTCTATAGTCTTACAAGCAGCAGAAAACATTAACTCAACATCACCATCGTCAGCAATTTTAATTGCCTTAGAACCAGAATCAGTCGGCCAGTTGCATACTAACTCAATATCAAATTGCACTGCATTAACCATTGTTGACTTGAATATTGAGGCTTTTAATTGCTTCAAGTTACAACCTATGAGAACTTTTACAGGTTTGAAAGATCCACCTTCGTATTTTCCACACTTTCTATCATCAATAACCAACTCACCATCAAAGTAGCATAGAATCGCAATAAACTTAGGAGCCATTCTAATTTACAATAACATAAAATAATATATTACCAAAAGTTATATCCAGAAAAACTAAGATTTAGGGTTTTGAAATTCAAACCTTGTGATGAATCAAATGACGGAGAATAGAGTCCAGTTGACGTAAATCTGAAATTGCTGATAGATCAGAGCTAAAATTAATGAATGGTTTAATCTCGGAATTTGATTTAAGGTATTGTTTTTTTTTCAATATTTAGAAAGTAAAAAAGTGAGGAGGAAGAGAGAAAAAGCTCTCTGTATATCACGTCTGTGCGTCTTTTCAAATAACGCGATAAGCGTTATTTTAAATAACGCAAAAGAAATCTGTAAGACTTAACACACCATTATTTTATTTTTGCATTATTTAGGATAACGCTTTCAAGCGGTATTCTAAATAACGTATTAAACTTTGTTCTTCCAAAAATCATTACCACTAATCATTAGCGTTATTAAAGATAAAGCTCGCTAGCGTTATTTATGATAACGCTCTTATGTTCAACAGAGAAACACAGGGTTTAAACTTAAAAACATGCTTGCGTTATCTAGAATAACGCTACATGCGTTATTTCAGATAACGCTGTGTTAAATAACTATTTTCAGCTGATGTGACATAAACCAGGCTACGCCGTAATAAGTTTTCAAACAAGGCTAAATGTGTTATAAGTTTATAAAAGGGGGCCAAATTAAAAAAAAATCCTTCTAGATATCCTCCAATCTCATGGCCTTGGACCATTATAGTTGTACAGAGCATGTCGTTTCAATTTAGAAAAAATGTTTATTTTTATCGAGTAAAATAAACCATTCGTGACAATCATAATTGTCTAAGTGATTAAGACAGTTTGACACGTTGTAAGATGTAACAAGATCAAATCCAATCCTGTCTTGCAGGATTTATTCCATTTGTAATCTACTATGTCATATACTTGTTTGGAGTAAAAGATTTAAGCTAGAGAAAAAATGAAATGAAGCCCAACATTTTTATGAAGCAGTAAGATATGAAAACAAGATGTGAAAAACATACCTTATCGTGTTCTACGATAGCATGACTCGTTCGACCGGTGTGATGGCCATAGCTGTATACTGATCCTTTTTTTGTCTAGCTCTCTTCACTCGCCCATACTGGGTTTCACTTTGTTCTTTTAAAATCCTCCCAGTTATCTTGACTAATAGTTGGTGGACAATTTTCAATCTATCATCATAATTGTAGAATTTTTTGTAATATTTTATCCTCAACTCACTCTTATGTCTCCTAAATGAGTCACACATTTTTTGAATAAAATTCTTTTGTATTTGGCTCAAGTTAAAACATTTCTGCAAAAATTACGAGTTACTTACTTAAAATACATTGCGATAAAAATATACTTACACGTAAAAATAGATAATGGAATATTTCTATTTACTAACAATTCAACCCACATGTCTTTTTTAATTTTTGGAGGTACTTTCCCAGCTTTCGTAGGAGAATGGCACATGAATTCGTAGAAGTTTACCAATTCGGCTACCTTTTTTTCCGTGTTTTTGAAATGCGAACTCCATATGCACTTATGTTAACCTTCTCAGGTTGTGTAGCTCATGATTGCATAAAATGGGTCGAAGCTTCTCAGGATTCTGACATTCTTTTTTTGAAAGCATGGTAATCTAAAAAGAAAAAAGAGGGCACGAAAATGGTTCACAACACATACACAAGGGTTTAAACACATATTCTGGACACTATTTTTATTTTCTGGACTCATTTTTATTTTCTCTCTTAATTCTAAAAATACAACTTATAAGCATTATATATATATATATATATATGTTCGCACAGATATGCATGGATGCAAGAAAAAGCCAAAGCCAAAGCAAATGAGTAGTTATTAATTATTATACCCATGCAAGTAAAGTAACCAACGTAATTAATCATAAACGCTTCTCAGTTCGAAAAGTCTTCATAACATTTGAAATAAGTGTACCATAACATATAATCCAATATTGTGCACATAAATATTCAGTGGAAATAACATAATTACAACAGTATTATCACATTGTGAAATAAATGTGTAAGATACCTTTAATGGAATATGAAATGAAACCAAATGCAATATAAACAAGTTTAATCCAATCAGCTACCAAGATAAATTCAAAATTGTAAGTTAGCACTTTCAGTTGGAATGCAATTTGTCTAACTAAGTACACTCATTAAAATTATATTATTGTAAAACATAGAGGATAACTTACCATAACATATTTTTATTCTGAAAAATTACTAATTAAAGAACATGCTATAAAGAGATACATATACAATATCTTATCTACATAATTTTATAACCTACATGCTAACCTTTAATTAATTTTATTCTTAACAAGCTTGAAAAATATATAGCCATGTGATATACGCTTGGCTGAAGACTAAATTGTTAAGATGAGTTGTTCGTATAGTTTGTATGTTGTAAATATTGAACTGATTGTGTGTGTAATATTACTTTGGGCTGTATTTTGTTGTTTGTTTTTGTTTTCAGTATTTTTGGGCTTACGGCCCATTGGGATATAAATACCTTTCTCTATTGTATTTTAGTAGAGAGACGAAACAGAAATAAAAGAAAGTCTTCTTTGAGATTTAGATCTGAAATGGCGATTTGATCGACTCGCATCTTTTCATGGTATCGGAGCTCAGGCAAGCTTCTTTTCTTCTTCGATTGAGCTTTATCTCATCTTCTTTAACCGAATAACCTCTCCTTCAAACCCTAACCCTATTTTTCTCAAAAACCCCAATTATGGCGAATGACGATGAAATAAGCTCTCAAGATAATTCAACTATGCAGAATTCTTCAGGAGTAAATTTCAATGATCCCTATTATCTCTCCAATTCCGACCATCCAGGTATGCAGCTTGGTAATCATATTCTTACTGGGTCGAATTTCTTAAATTGGAGTAGAACTGTTAAAATGGCACTAATAGCTAGAAACAAATTTCAATTTCTTGACGGATCCCTTCAAATGCCTGTTGCATCTTCTTCTGAGTTTCAAAAA
This sequence comes from Allium sativum, assembly GCA_030737875.1. Taxonomy (NCBI): domain Eukaryota; kingdom Viridiplantae; phylum Streptophyta; class Magnoliopsida; order Asparagales; family Amaryllidaceae; genus Allium; species Allium sativum. Next base: position 560,487,540 of record CM060921.1, read on the forward strand.
TGGATCAGAAATGATTACATGGTTATGTCTTGGATTTTAAATTCCATGGATAAAGTTTTAGCTGAGAGTTTTATGTTCATAAATTCTTCTCGACAATTATGGAGAGAATTGATTGAAAGATTTGGACAGACCACAGCACCACAGATCTATGATTTATACAAAACGCTTACCTCTACTCAGCAAAATGATAGCTCAATAGCAGAATATTATGGAAAGTTGAAGAGTGTATGGGATCAGTTGCAACTATTAGAAGGATTTCCTGAATGTACTTGTGATGCTATGAATAGTTGTATTTGTGGAATCTTTAAAAAAATTCTTGAAAGGGATCAAAGAAACAAGCTAATGCAGTTCTTGTCAGGATTAAATAAAGAATATGATCAGGTTAAGACCAACATACTTAGTTCTGATCCTTTGCCAACTGTTCATAAGGCTTATTACACTTTACAACAAGTGGAGCAACAGAGTAAACTCAATAATGCTACGACTGCTAATGAGATGAGTGCTTTTCAAGTCCAAACTGTAAAGACTTTTTCTAAACCAACTTATCAGACTGTGAAGAAGGATGCTAAAAGGCAGAAGAGTGAACAGTTTTGTGAGCATTGCAAAAAAAAAGGACATATGATTGAGCAGTGCTTTAAATTGGTTGGTTATCCAGATTGGTGGGAAAGTCTAAAAGGAAAGAAGAATGTGAAAATGGCTGGAAATGTGCAGATTACTGCTGAAGGAATTTTGGGCAAAGGACCACAAGAGAGAGGAGAATCTAGTACTTCTAACAAACAAGTGGATCCTATTATGGCTGCAGCTCTTTACAATGAAGTTGTCAAAATGATTCAACAGAATTCAAAGTCAACCAGTATTGAAGACAATCCATTATATACTGCAGTTAATTTTGCAGGTATATTTTCTTCTTCAAATTCTGATTTCTTCAATGGTTTTGATAGAAATAGCTGGATTATAGATACAGGTGCAACAGATCACATGGTATCTAATTTGACATATTTTGCTTCACTAGAACAACTAAATGATCCAATTAAAATATCATTGCCTGATGGGTCTATTAAATTGGTTAAATATGCTGGTACTATAAAACTTAATCCTGAAATAATACTCAAAAATGTCTTCTATATTCCTGACTTCAAACATAATTTGCTTTCTGTTGGAAGATTATTAGATGATAATAATCTGATTGCAAATTTTACAAGAAATGCATGTCATTTTCAGGATCCTTCAACTAAGCAAGATTATGCTGTTGGATCAAGACATTTTGGTCTATACAAATTCTCCAAATATTCAAATCTTCTTTCATGCAATTCTGTCAGTTCTTCTGAACCTGATATTACTAATGTTTCTTTTTCTTATGCTAATAATAGCATTACTGCAAATGTAAACCCTAGTATTGAACTTTTTCATGCTAGACTTGGTCATATTTCTGCTAGTCATATGAAACATTTAATAGTACCTGTTTCAGGCAACAGTTTTAATAAAAATAATTGTGATTTTAGTTGTGAAGCTTGTGTCTTGGGTAAACATCATAAAATGCCATTTTCTAATTCACTGTCATATGCTAATGATTGTTTTGATATGATACATATTGACTTATGGGGACCATACTCAAGGACTACTCTATCTGGTTGCAAGTATTTTTTGACCATTCTAGATGACCACACCAGAACTACTTGGACTCATTTGATTTCTTCAAAAACTCAAGTATATAATGTGATTATGAGTTTTCTGGAATATGTTCAAACTCAGTTTGATAAGAAAGTTAAAGTGATTAGGAGTGATAATGGTACTGAAATCATTCAAGAATCATGTAGAGTTTTGTTTGCTAGCAAAGGAATTATTCATCAAAAGAGTATTCCAGGAAATCCACAACAAAATGGTAGAGTTGAAAGAAAACATAGACATTTACTTGAGACTGCTAGAACTATAAGGTTTCATGCTGGTTTGCCTTACAAGTTTTGGGGTGATTGTTTATTGTCTGCTACTCATATTATAAATCTGCTACCCAGTTCTGTTTTACAATGGAAAACCCCTTATGAATTGCTTATGAAGAAGAAACCTGATTATAGTTATTTAAGGGTAATTGGATGCTTATGTTTTTCTGCACAAAAGACATCTGATAAGTTTGCTCCTAGATCAAAGAAGTGTATTCTACTAGGATATCCTTATGCTCAAAAGGGATACAAATTATATGACCTTGATACTCATAAAATTTTTCTTAGTAGAGATGTGTTTTTTGTTGAGAATTGCTTTCCATTCAAGGATGAATTTAAAAATATACCTTCTTCTATTCCTGATTTATCCAGTCAACTTCCTCTAGTCAATCCTGCATTTGATATGCAACAGTTTTATCAATCTACAAATGTACCTTCTAATGTTACAAGTCATGATAATCAAGATTTTCAAATTTCTTCTCCTAATGCTGATTTTCTTCAAAATAATAATAATTCTTCAGAAATTCAAAATATGAGCACTACAAATTCTCCTCATGTTGAAATGCATAATTCATCAAATATTATGCCACCAAATATTAGAACTTCTTCCAGAATAACAAAATTACCACAGAAATTTCATGATTTTGTCATGACTAAACCTGTTCCAAGAACCGTTCAAAATTTAGAGCCTGAAGATTCTACATCATTCAATGTTTATTCAGAACCATATTTTCTTTCTCTGAATAGTGAAAATTTGCATACTTTGAATAATGTTATGCAAGCTTATGAACCATCTTCTTATAATCAAGCTAAAATTCATCCTGAATGGGTAGAAGCAATGAATAAGGAATTACAAGCACTTGAAAGTAATGGAACATGGGAATTAACTTCTTTACCTCCTGGTATTAAACCTATTGGTTCTAAATGGGTTTACAAAACAAAATTTAAACCAAATGGGGAAATTGAGAGATGTAAAGGAAGGGTAGTTGCACGTGGTGATAAACAAATATCTGGAAAGGATTATAAGCATACTTTCAGTCCTGTAGCAAAATTAACTACTGTTAGGTTAATTATTGCTTTAGCAGCAATAAAACATTGGGATATTCAACAACTTGATATAAATAATGCTTTCCTGCATGGTTATATTGATGAAGAAGTATACATGACTCCTCCTTTAGGCTATACAAAGGCAAAACCAGATCAAGTTTGTAAATTGAAAAGATCAATATATGGGTTAAAACAGGCAAGCAGATGTTGGAATAAAGAATTGACAAAGTTTTTGGTTGAATGGGGTTTTGTGCAATCTAAACAAGACTATTCAATGTTTTACATGCATAAAAATGAGTCATTTACAGTTATAGTTACATATGTTGATGACTTATTACTAACTGGAAATGATGCTACAACAATGGATGCTTTGAAGCATGATTTGCATACAACTTTTACTATCAAAGATTTAGGCACATTGAAGTATTTTCTGGGAGTTGAAGTCTCAAGAACAAAATCTGGTATTCTTTTGAACCAGAGAAAGTATATTCTGGATATGCTGAAAGAAAATAATCTGGAGGGATGTAAACCAGCTTCTTTTCCAATGCAAAAGGGATTGAAGCTTTCTTTGGATGATGGTGATCTATTGGAAGATCCTGAAGTTTTTAGAAGAATTATTGGTAAACTTCTCTATCTTAATCTCACAAGGCCTGATATATCATTTGCTGTACAACAGCTAAGTCAGTTTTTAAATACTCCAAGAGCAACTCACTATTCAGCAGTTTTACATGTTTTAAAGTATCTCAAAGGCACATTAAATCTTGGCTTGTTTTTCTCTGCTGATTCAGATTTAAAACTAACAGCATATAGTGATGCTGATTGGGGTGCTTGTCAAGATTCAGGTAGATCTTTAAGTGGTTATTGTATTTTTCTTGGAAATTCATTAATATCTTGGAAAACAAAGAAGCAGAAATCAGTTTCTAAAAGTAGTACGGAATCTGAGTATAGGAGTATGAGCTATACCACAAGTGAAATTGTGTGGCTTGAAGGAATATTAAGTGAATTAGGTGTGCAAGTACCTACTCCTATTGTTTTGTATTGTGATAATGTGTCGGCTCAACATATTGCAGAAAATCCTGTTTTTCATGAGAAGACAAAACATATGAGGAGTAAACATCAGAAATTAGATGTCCATTATGTTAGAGAGAATGTGCAGTCAGGGTTTATTCAGTGCAAGCATGTTAAATCTTCCTTGCAGGTTGCTGATATAATGACAAAGGCCTTGGGTGCTGATCAACACAGATTCTTGATGTTAAAGATTGGTTTGCTGAATAATTTTCCAGCTCAAGATTGGACTTGTTTTTCAAAACCATGTCAATCTTGAGGGGGGGCTGTTAAGATGAGTTGTTCGTATAGTTTGTATGTTGTAAATATTGAACTGATTGTGTGTGTAATATTACTTTGGGCTGTATTTTGTTGTTTGTTTTTGTTTTCAGTATTTTTGGGCTTACGGCCCATTGGGATATAAATACCTTTCTCTATTGTATTTTAGTAGAGAGACGAAACAGAAATAAAAGAAAGTCTTCTTTGAGATTTAGATCTGAAATGGCGATTTGATCGACTCGCATCTTTTCATAAATTTAAAATAATAATAAATAACCAACCCTATATAAACATATTATATCCCAAGTTCAACATCGAACGCTGGTTTCAGTGCTTATCTGTATAACAGTATTTTTTTCTTTAACACACATAGATCGTGACAAACAGGAAAATAGAGCTCACAAACCAGAAAAGATCTTCCAAAAATATATATATAACTAAAGCATTATTTGAGTTTAAGGAAAATAAATTTAATATGAATAATCTTGATTCTTTGTCATCGGAAAAGAACAACAAAACAACTAGTAGTATTTCCGAAGCCCTAGACAAAATAATAGGCAGCAATGTGTACACACATATATATATGTATACGTGCGCACGCTCGCGCGCACACACACATATACAGAGAGAGAGAGACATACATGTATGATGTAAATACATACATACATGTGTGTAAAATCATATCAGTATGTGTGCTATTTGTTTTCTATGGAAACAATATTCACGAGCCCTTGCAGATCAATGAGTTTTGTAGGTCGGTTTAATCCATTATATTTGATCAGTTTTGTAGACAGGTTTAATCTATTATAGGAGATTAATGTTCATGAACCACATGCACGGACAAGACGATGTGATGAAAATGCAAGGAGGAAGGAACACTGGCAAAAACCAGGACCTTGAAGCCTTGTACTTATATTGTCTATATAACAATATGTTACTTAATTCTATCTTTGTTACTTAATTCAACGGTATGAATAACTCTGAATTTAATTTATATCCATAGTAGGAAAAATAGTTTTAAGCAAGCACTGTAAAATTGGAACAAAACACAATATGAAATCTGAAATAATGCAACTGAAATATGCATGCTTATGTAAATTCAATCAGACAACTAACCAAAAGTTAAATCATTATAGTGTTGTTGTTTACAGCGGTGATGTGGCCGCAGTTTAACTGGTGAATGAAATATGTTACTTAATTTTATGCTTTTTAAATCCCATGAATGTTTTGGTGTTATTATATGATTCTCTTGTATAAGTTACATTCCAAGTCCTGAAAGCTTGTTGCATATGTAGTATTAAAGTTACTAAGAAAATAAAATTACAATTGCTGAAAACAAATTCAGTATTGCAAGAAATGAGAGTGATGCAGTAAGAGACGACGTAACAGATCTTAAGCAAATACGGTAAAACACGGTGCATGCCATTCTAGTTAATTTCATTTGTTTTATCCACATTCAACCACTTAAATATAATTAAGATAGGGATCGTATAAAAACATGTTTACACTAAAATGACATCATTATGTGTCATTTAAAGAAGAATGGTTTGTGTTTCACCTAAGATTATGATTTCTGATTCAGTCAAAAAGTTAATAAGATAACATCTAAGCTCATTTAAATCACATTTTGATCAATGTTGTTAATTACATAACTGTGAATTACCATGGTTAACACGATTTTTTTTGTCTTAGCATGTTATCCTTATGAACCCAAAATTGCATCAATAAGTTCTTCTACGACCTAATAAATTGCTTCAAATTAAAAAGTTTGATGACCAATAGCAGATATAACCGCGAAGTAAATTACAGAATCGATGAAAAAATTAAACAAGATGCAAAGAACATATAACATGCAACTAAGTAGAATTCAACATTTTTTTAAAACATAATTTCTGGCAACTTCATACACCCAAGAAATGCTTCCATTCAATTCACGTAAGAAATGCATTTAATATCAACAAATGCATTTGGTAAGGTCTTCTAACGTCTCGTTATCTTCAAAATCCAATTGGTATATAATAGGAAACTCAATGTCATCCACATTACTAGCCAACCGTTTTCGTGCGTATAAAACCACAAACCACCCGTTATTTTTAAATCTTTTGAGTAGAACACTTGACTTGCTTCCAATGCAAGAATAAACGGCTCGTCGTTCACGATATCTTTACTCTTCAGTTTCGCTAAGCTAACCGTGATCAAGTTTTAAATGGGATCAAACTTGCAATAATTGACCTAATCTTCAACCTTTACCCAATCATAATAGAAATCCTTTTTTTAAAGTCAACGTAATCCTACTCGGTTATTTGCTGAATAACCATGTAATACTTATTTTATGTTTCCTTGTAATTTTGGTCCTTCTTGCTCGCTCTAAATTTTGCTATTGCTCTCATACATACACCGTTGTCTTGTGTTACCATCCGCTCATCGTAACTTTTTGGGGAAAATCTAAACTCATTTACTTGGAACTTCATATAATTGTGTGCCTTGAACTTCGGCCCATTCACTAGTCGCCAAAGAGTTGAATCATCATCGTTGACCCTTAACAACTAACAAAACATAATATGTGGGAAGTATGGTCATGAAGGAGTAAGATCAATTAAATGTACGTGAAATATTTAAAAAAATGTTATATTTACCTCATCATGTAACCATTGAGTAAAACTTTGATACGTTTCTGTAGGATGAACTCCAGCACGAGGTTGTGATTTAGTGTTTTTCACATAGATTTTATTCCTCCGGCAACACATACATTTTAAAACGTATAAGTAAGTCGATTGATGCTAATGGAAATTCAAGACAAATTCTTAAACTTACTTCTTCTATTCTTCTAACCCATCATACTTATTAAGGACCCATCTACGAACTTGTTCATATTGCACATGGGTTAAGGGTGTTAAGGGTATATCTTTGCATTTATCTATAGGCATCTCACTAGCAAACCCGTCATCCTCGTCTAAAAACACCTCATGGGTATGTTTATCAGTGCCATCACCTCCTTTCGCCAAACATCAACCAATAAAAACTAGATTCATGTGCAATATATTCTTCTGCAATAAACCCTTCAATATATCTTTTGTTACGAACATATGCTTTAGATGTTCTCATCAACCTATGAAAGATATAAATTATAAATAATCTGTGGCTGTTTAAATCAAAAGATGGTGAATAAAATTGAAATTAGTAATTTACCGTTCAAAAGGATGCATCCACCTATATCTAACAGGATCGCAAACTAATGATTCATCGGCTAAATGAACCATAAGATGGATGCTGATATCAAAAAATGCAGGTGGAAAATATCGCTCAAACACACACATGACTTCTACCAAACTAGCATTTGCTTTTAAAAGATGTTTCCTATTGATCACCTTTGAGCATAAAATGTTAAAGAATAAACTAATGCAACGTATAACATTACATAGCCCTAATGCTTCCTATAACAATGCTAAAGCAGTACAGGAAGTAATAGTTGATGTGATAATCATGCAATTTCATATTTGTCGGTTCAAGAGAATTGATGCTCAAGATATTATAGAAATTCGAAGAGAATTTGCTAGGTACTTTTAGGTTTCTCATAATGGTGCAAAATTGTAACTTTTCTTCCTTTTTCAAGGTGAAAGTTGCTTTTGGTGTAGCTATTTTATTTGTTTAGCGATCCTCCATCACCCACAATTTCTGTTTTATACCCCTGTTTTTCAAATCCTTGCAAGCATTAATGCCACATTTTGACCTGTCATTATGGCCTAAAATTGTGCTAATTAGATGTTCAATGACATTCTTCTTTGTATGCATAACATCAATATTATGTAGGATCAAATTTGCTTTCTAATATGACAAATCAAAGAAGATGGACCTCCTATACCATGCAGGAATATTTTCATGTTCTTCTTCATTGACTTTCTTTTTTCGTTTTCGACCGATTTCATGTTTGTCTTTACCAACTTTCATCTTCATATTCGCTACCTTCTCTTTAACTTGATAATCATTTAAAGGCCCTGGAGGACGACAATACTCTTGTTTATTATTTAAAAAAATCATCTCGAAACTTGTATTGGAAGGAAGAAACCTTCGATGATCCATGTAACACATCTTCTTACTGGAAGGAAGACAACATGAACAAGTTTCTTCTCTGTATGTAGGACATGCAAAGTAGCTATGAGTTGTACACCCCGATAATGTCCCAAATGTCGGATGTTTGTGAATTTCATACAACGCCCTAGCTCTCATTGCGAACTCATTTTTGTTACACGAGTCAAAAGCCATGACTCCTTCCCATAACTACTTTAACTCGTCTATCAACGGTTGCAAATAAATAACAATATCCTTCTTTGTCTGTTTTGGTCCAACAATTAACAGTGTTAACATTGGACACTCCCTTTTCATGCACATTAATGGAGGAAGATTATATGGTATTGCAATTACTGGCCAACAACAATAATGGTTGCCTAGAGATGCATGTGGATTGAAACCATCCATTGTTATTCCAAGTGTAACAATTTGTGGTTCAACAACAAATACTTTATCAAAAGAATCTATAGTTCTCCACTGCGAAGTGTCACATGGGTGATGCATTAAAGCTGGAACTGACTTTGCACAACTATGCCAGGTCATAGCTTCTACTATCCATAATACTGAATAAAGTCTCCTCAATTTAGAAATTAAATGGAAATGTCTCAACATCTTTGGTGGTACCTTGGTGGCTCTTTTTCCTTCGTTTAATGTTGTCATATATCTTGGTTCATTGCAAATTCTACAAGTAACTCTGTTTGCATCATCTTTCCAGTATTAAATGTAGTCATTAATGCATGCATCATAGGATTTATAATCCATCCCACCTAGCTGAATTATTTTCTTCATGTCGGAATATTTTGCTGGCGGTATGTTACCTTCAGGAATTAACTTGTTTGTAAATTCAACGAGTGCGCTTGCACCATTTTTGAAAAAACCGGATTGGGTTTTTCAAACTACTCAGCTTTACAATAACGTACAATTTTGTTATTCCTTTTAGACATGAAGTATACAATGGCTCTTTTGCCCTATCAAAAAGTGATTTATACTTTTTAATTAGATCAGCCTGCCAATCAACATCAAGGATGGGTGATTCATCAATATTATCGGGTAATTAACTTGTTAGTTGCAATGATGAAATTTATCGGCATCATTGATCAGATCTTCCATTCTAGAATATTCAACATCATCGACATGCATGGCTTGACTAATAAGCTGTTTTTCCTGTCATTTCTTCTCCATGAAAATGCCAAATGGTATATGATTGATCACTTCCCCATCTAAGAAAATGATAATGAATGTCATCTAATTTAATCTTCTTATTTATATTTTGACACTGAGTGCAGAGAGAAAAATAAAATTACCTATTACCTCCATTTTCTTCAACGAAATTAATAAACTTCCGCCCTCCTTCCAAATATCATGTAGCTCTTCAATCAGATTCTTTCATCCACTGTTTGCCTATACTAGAAAGCATACCGACCTGCTTTGTCAAATATAACAGGTTGTCAAGTATTTTTCTTCAACCAAACAATTCAAGAAAGAAGTGTACAATTTTGGATTTCTCTCATAAAATCTAAATCCACATCATTCAGATCCACTACAAGAATGGCTTCGGTTAACTATGGCTAATATTAATACTTCACACCTTAATATATGTTGGTTATTAGAGATGTAATAACATTGCTAATATTTTTTTTTTTTTTTTTTTGATCTTTAAATTTGAGCTAATCACATGAAAAACAGTGGATAGAATTTTGGGTACTTACAATTCTCTCGACTTAGTTATAAATATATAAATTACATGTATCATATTAGTAATTCTCTCAAGGGGTTTTCCAGCCACGTCTTCGACCCGATCAATTACCAATGAACATGAGTTCGTATCGATGGTATGAACAACTAACATATTGGGAATTTTGACAAAAAGTGAACAGAATGAGAAGAGTAATTTTGGTGATCAAATGCAGCTAATTTAATGGCGGCTAGAGATTTTAATTATGAAATTGTGAAGAGACGACGATGTACTTATAGCATTCTCTAGACATTACTCACCTGAATTTTTTGAACTCCAATCGAGACATGCTCATTGGTGTTCATAACTAATTATCCTATTCCAAACTCAGTGGACTAGTTTTGGGACTTAGTTCGATCATATGCATAAGTTAGATTTTTAAATCATATTATAATATTGTAATTGTAATCATTTAACACTACTTCTTCCAGCATGCAAGATCACACAATAAATTCAATCGATGCGAAAATTGATATTTTGCAATACTTATTATTCCAAATCCTATCAGACTGGTTTCGTCAAAATCCGTGATAATTTGTAAAAATTCTATTTTCATGTGTTAACAAAGTAGAATTATTATAAACTTATTTTTAAAATGCTTACACTCTTCAATAAAAGTTTATTATTATTGTTATTATTCAAATAGAATTTTATATGGGTTTCAAAATCAAATTAACTGCATTTTAAATTCAATATTTATTCCATGCTGATGACTTTTCTCGAAAGGCTATATTATTATTCGCATGAAATAAATACACGAGTTTATTGTACAAAGAATACTAATATTACAAATTACACACAGTATACTCATCAAAATTATGCTGAGAAAAAAAACACTAAAATGTAACAAATGAAGTACAGAAAAAACTCAGCATAACAAAAGCAAACACTAAGAATCCACATTAACAAAACTTCCAGATCATGATGAAGCTTCATTATTTTCATCTCAACTAAAGTTTCTACTGCAATTTATTAAGGATCACTGCTAGCAATTGACTAGCCGTGAGAAAGCCATGTCCAGATACTCTCATTTCCCCGCATATGAATGAAAACATATTGTAATGTCCTGTATATTTACGGTATTATAAATAATTAATTTAATTATATAAATAGTGATTTAGAGAATTAAAGGGTGGTTTAATTAAATAATATTGAATATTTAATTAATTCAAATAATAGAATAAAATATTTAATTCAGAAATAATCAAAAATAGTGGAATTCACAATATTGTGTAATTTGGATTATTTGAAATATATAATTCAGTTTAAAGTTGAATTATAATCACGAATATATTATTTAAACGAAGTTTGAATGTAGAATTTTAATATAATTATAATCGAGCTCGAAATGGCGTGGCAGTTCGCTATTTGGCAATTTGAACTTCAACTGAATATATAGAGCTCGTTTTAAATCGGATTTTTGTGAAATAAGAAACGTACGGAGCTGGTGAAATATATTTTTCTAATGGAAGAGAAAAATCGGGATTTTATTGGGTAGATTTTGATTTATGTCCAAATCAAATTTTAGAAAAGTCGCTATGGAATTCCTTTGAAATTTATAAATATATATATTTATATTATAAAAGGATTTTATATATAAATCGAATATCGATATAACTGGGAATTTTGAAATATCGAGTTATAATTCCGATTGGAGCTGTATGGTATTCTAGTGTGAATATATACGATAATATTTATATATAAATATTTAATTTAATTATTTTTAAATATATTTATATATTTAAATGGGTTATTTAGAGCTTTAAAAATAGCCAGTTTTGCAAACGACCTCCGTTTTCGATGAAACTAATTTTGTTGGATCCGTAATATTAAATTATTGTTAGATTTCCAGTTTCGTGATTTTTGGAGTCACCGTGTGGCCGTACCGATTTTTAATGTGAAAAACAATCGATAATTTGAACTTTAAAAATACGCTGTGTGAGCAAACGAAGTCGGAATTCGACGAAACCAGTTTCGTTGGGTCCGCAATGTCAAACTATAGCTACATGACCATTTTCGCGATTTTTGAATATCGTGTGTGATCACACGGATTTTTAGAAGGTGAAAACTGATATAAAATGGTAAAAAAGAATATATCTAAAAATATCTCTAACAAATATCTAAAACCAATTTTTCTATAAATTACCCACCCCCCCCCCCCCCCCACAATTCCTTAAGACCTAATCCTCCTGAAAACAAAAAGAAAGTGCGCCGCAGCCTCTAACAAATATACACAGTAAAAATGGGAGGTTGGGAAATAAAAAACAAATAGGATTAATTCCTATAAATCGGGTTATATACACATTTGGATTCATGATGGCTTGGGCTACAAGATGGTAGCCTTTTTGAGCAACTCGATAGCTATTCTGGTGTTCGATGTTATCAACAGTGTTCTAGGGTTCATCGGTTTGGTGAGTTAGAAGCATCGATTCAAGCTTTTGAGGTTGTTTTCGGGTCCTTGTGTGGTTCCGTGCCTTGTGTGATGATTCGGTGTGGTTCCGCGACAAATTTTGTCGATGCTTTTACTAGATGTCACGACAGTGAGCTGAGAACCGCAACGGGAATCAGGGTGTCGAGATGGAGTTTTTTGAGTGGAGATGAAAGAGAATTGAAAGGAGATCTTAAGGGTATTGCTCGTTGGAATTTTTGTTGAGGAATGAAGGATTTCATGTGAAGGGAAATGGCCGGCTGAAAACGTACTGAAGTCACGACCTGTGTTTGGGGAAGAAAGGGAATCAAGCGGGTTTGGGTTTAAGGGTAATGGGCCGTGGAATTTTAAAGGGGTAACGCCCGTTAGAAAACAGAAATTCAAGTTTTATTTAATTTAAATTTGTATTAACTTGTTTACATCATATCTTTATCATATGATATCGAAAATCAGCAAAACAATATCCAACAGGAACGTATGGACGGGCAGTACCCAATGGAACTAACTGGGAGTGAATCAGAGCTCGATACAATTTACAGCAAAATAAATTGCCCGTCTGAATCAAGAGATGGTTATCGTTATTAACGATGATCGTTCAATGTGAGTAAAACTCACTAACTCTACAGTTCATATTTTTATAACGTATTTTAGAACTTACAGATGATGGCTGATTCTGTGTGTTGACGGTTTGGTTGAACTGCTAAAGTGATAGGTTGAAATTAATTAATTATATATATAGATCGTTAAATATATATTGATTTTGTTGATCAGAATATTTCATGTTGAAATGAAAGTGATGTTAATTATGTTGTTTAACATCTGTGGATGCAGGGAAATAGGTTGGAGGAATCCAACTGGATTCCTCAACATTTATTTTACTGTTTTCATATATTGTAAAATATGATGTGATATACAATCTGTGTTGATTACGTGTGTTGAATGATATCAATCATTTATATTTGGGCATTTTAAATACCGTAGGAAATACTGGGATGTAAAAAAGGGATTTTCAAAGTATATTTTGAAAATAAATTATTTAAATAAAATCAATGGATTTTATATATAAAAGGAAAATATTTGTAAAACAAATATAAAGGAAAATATTTGTAAAACAAATATAAAGGAAAATATTTGTAAAACAAATATAAAGGAAAATAATTGTAAAACAAATGTAAAAGGAATTATCTATAAATAGAATTAAAAGAAATAATTATAGATAGAATTAAAAGGAACTATTTATAAATGGAATTAAAAGGAATATTTATTTAGAAAATAAATAGAATTGAAAAAGGAAATATTTGTAAAACATTTACAAATAGAATTGAAAAGGAAATATTTGTAAAACATTTACAAATAGAATTGAAAAGGAAATATTTGTAAAACATTTATAAATAGATTTATAAAAGGAAATATTTATTTAGGAAATAAATAAAGTTATCAAAGGAAATATTTATTTAGGAAATAAATAAAGTTATAAAAGGAAATATTTATATGAAATAAATATAGACAAATAGAAAGGGAAGTATTTGTAATCGAATAGAGTTATCAAGTATAATTTAATTGAATTAGAGTTAATCGATTAGAGTTAACCAGCTAGAGTTAATCAATTAGAATTAATCGATTAGAGTTAGAGTTAATCGATAAGAGTTAACCAGTTAGAGTTAATTAGATAGAGTTAACCAGTAAGAGTTAACCAGATAGAGTTAATTGAACATAGTTAATCGAATTAGGATTAATTGAAAATTAGTTATTCAATTAGAGTTGATCGAATATAGTTACTTGAGATAGAGTTAGTTAAACATAGTTTTTCAGGATGAGTTTCCATTTCGTACGACTGCTAGCATAATTCGCAGGGCTGCAGATAGCCTATGGCGGTCGGATGTTTCCTGAGGGAATCAGGCATAACCATTGTGATCGCTGCGATCTAGAGTCAAGCGAATGGAGTTAAATCGAATATTAGCCATTCGAAATAAAGTTAAAACAAACATAATTATTCGAATATAAGTTAATCGAATAAAAGTTATTCGATAGGAGTTAAATAAGTTGAGTTAAATAAGTAAGTTAAACAAGTTAAGTTAGTCAAGTTGAGTTAACCAAGTAAGTTAATCGAGTTGAGTTAGTCAAGATGAGTTAATCAAACTGAGTTAATCCAAATGAGTTAATCCAAAGGAGTTATTCGAAATAGTTTATTCGAACAAAATTAAAGGAGTTATTCGAAATAGTTTATTTGAATAGAATTAAAGGAGTTATTCGAAATAGTTTATTCGAATAGAATTAAAGGAGTTATTCGAAATAGTTTATTCGAATAGATTAAAGGAGATTAATCGAATGTAAATCATTTGAAGAGAGTTAATCAAATGTAAATCATTCGAGGAGAGTTAATAGAATGTAAATCATTCGAAGAGAGTTAATCGAAATATAAGTTATTCGAAGAGAGTTAATCGTCGAATTCGATTATATCGAATTCGGGAAAGTACTTATACTTTCCGGTGTTTAAATCAAGAGCTATTTATTTATAAATTAAGTGTTTATTTATTTATTCAAATTAAAGAATAGAAGTTATAATTTGAAGTTAGATATTTCGAAAGTAGGGATTATAATGCTATAGTTCTAATCAATGTTTTCAATAAGGAAGCGGGTACGTAAATAGAATTCGAGAGTTACGTAAGGAAGTTTAATTAAGGTTTAAAAGATAAACTTTGTCTATTCCGAAGTTAAAACGTTGTTCAGTTAAGGTCTGAGAGGTAATTATACCCCAACTTGATTGACTTACTAAGGAATGGCTAAGGTTTGATAGTAAAGGATGGTTAAGTGAATTTAGTTAATGAGTGAAATGGTTTGAGTTGGCATGGCGATGTTTGATTTAAACATCAGTTTAAATCCAGTGAAGGAGTTTTGGAAATGTTTTCCAAATAAGAATCAGAAATGTTTTCTGATAATAGAAAATAAGAATTTAGAATATATGGAAACAGGAGATAAGTAAATTAATGAACTAAAGAGATAAATGTTAAATGATGATTGATCGATATAATTTCCATCTGGAAATAATATCGTTGTTTGCACATGTGTTTTTCTTTGATAGTTAAATCACAGACTATCAAAGTTTTGACCATTTTTCCGTCATCAATACGGCGAGACCGGTTGGATTATTATCCGAGAACCACTCCATATGGGCGTTAGCGTTTCGAATCAAATAGATCGAAGACAAATTGAAGACGGAGTATATAAAAGGGTTATTCTGGCAATCCTAGGTAGAAATTGCCTAAGATGGATTTACAGAATAGTGCCTTCGGTTTGTCCAATCCCAGGACAACTTGAATGGACGATGTTTGACAGAGTATATCTGGTAGATGACGTAAGTTGATCGTTTCAAACGTATTTACGTTGGTGGCGGAGAAATTCGTTTCACTTAGCTTATACCCATGGTATTTTTGGGGAAATCAATTTGTGATTTGAGGGTATGACGATGTGGCATTCAAAGTGAATGAATGAGTAATCTGTTGAAAGATACGTTATGACCTCCAGCCTCATCAACTGCGAAATGACAGAAATCGGGCAGGCAGCATGGCTAAGTGGGCTGCACCCAAGTAGTGTATATTGTCACCATCTAGAAAATATTCATATTTATTACTTCTTTCAATTTTGTATCTCCCGGGAATGGTTATGTTGGTTTACCAATGGTAATGTGACAATATATTCGATACACTCAAGCAAAATGAGTGGTCGGTCGTATGTGGCCGAGTTGCAAGATGTCCTTGTTGAACTCCAGTGTATCGCTTCTAGAGTACACTGAGCGGAAGGTGGATCCATACCTTGTCATAGTTGGAATCCATTCGCCAAATAAGAGCCCGCGGTTTTGATTGTATATTATATATGTAGAACGTTAGATGCAAGCGTTTCTAATAGATTGATATTACTTGTGTTAGACATTATTATAATATCAGAATAATATTGTTTTATAAATGATTTGGGTTATCGTAAGGTAAAAACTATCCATGTTTATGTGTGGATCGGTCTTACGGTTATTCTTTCTTTTGAAAGGATTTTTAAAGTTAAACAAATGATTTGAGTTTACTCACACCAGTCACATGACTGACCCGGAGTTTATTTTGTTTTATTTTCCCTAAACTCCTGGGTGCCCAATTTTGTATGGGCAGTCAAGTAGTCGGGATTTTATAGATGTACTTGGAGAGCTTGGAGAAGGAGGCTTCTGGATTATATAGCTATTATTATTTCCGCTATGTTGTAAGTGTTGTACTCTGAAAATGTTACTGTATACATATACTGATTTTATTCAAAGATATGTTATCTATTATCTGTTGTTCGTTCTGCTGTGAGATTCGTGTTACTCTGATGTTGTATGTTCTTCTTCTTCTTCAATTTTAAGTTTCTATCTTATCTATTCTCACCCTCTGTTTTCTTTCTATTAGTTTTCTGGTTTCCAGTGTAACTTGGGTTGGACTTGGGTTATTTGGTCAGCTCAAATTGTACCGAAATTTCGGGACACTACAGTTGGTATCAGAGCTTAAGGTTAAGTAATTACCTTAGCTCTGTGGCGTGACTCAGTAGAGATGGGGTTAGAAATACCCTAGATTGAGTTTGAGTGTATATATACGAGAGCGTATTTGTTATTCAATATAAAATTGTTTTATATGGTGGAGATTTATTGGTTGAGTTGTTTATGGGTTCTGGTCGATCAGTTTGATCCACTGTATCGGTAGGAGTTTATAAACACTTGAATACGATGAACCGACATGATATGTTTTGAAAAGAGGATAAATGATATAATTTTACCCAAATTATATTTTGATATAAAGAAGATATACATATTGGAAATATAGTATATTGGATGTGTTGGTTGTTATTATAATTGAATGAGATTATAAATTGAAATGGTTACATTAATAACCAATCAGAATTCATATAAGTATAATATATGAAATTAGATGAATTAAATCTGAAGTTAAAATCATAATTGAAATTAAAACCCTGGAAATTGGAAAGGTGTTTGTAAATGGATTTGAATTGAATATATGTGAATTTTAAAATCCTGGGAGATTTTAAATTTGTTACAAGCATTGAAAATGGTATTTTGAAATGAATTTCAAAATGGAAGCGTTTAAATACGGTTTTGAAAAGTGATTATAGTATTGAACCCCCTTCGATCGCTGGGAAATAAATTCTGATGATGACAGCCGCATCACCAATGTTCATTTTCGAGTTGTAAGTGACGAATTACTACAAAAATTTTTGTTTTTGAATTGTTTTGAGAAAACAAGTTGTTTTGATACTCCAAAAGGAATATTTGATTTTTGAGAAAAGCAAAGCTGTTTAGAACTCCTAGGAAGAGACTGTTTAAATTAAAAACAAATTTAAATGAAAATTTGTGGTAATAAATTGGAATTGAATTGAAAACTAACTAAGTGGAAATTGAATTAGTTTAGAATGATATCGAGAAAATTGGATTTGTGACATAGGAATCCGAAATGGTATTGAATTGATGAGTTAAGAATTTGAAAATCGAGAAGGGAACTTTGATTTGAAATTGAATTCGACTTAGGTACAAGCGAATGGTTGGATTTGAAGATAAAAACAGATTGGAATTTGATTGAGATGGCATTGGTATATGTTGAATTGATAACAGGTGAAATTGCTAAAGTTGATATGCCCGACAAAAAGGTACAAGGTTATATTTGGTATAAGTATGAGATTTTTGAGCCGAATTGCCTAGCCGCTTGGCTGTTTGGTTTCCTTTTGGGATGTAGAAGGCCCAGAGAGGGGGTAGTTATACCGATTGACCAGTACAAAAGAGGTGCTGGCGAATTTTTTTGAAAAGTTAAGGTGTTAGAAAATTGTAGGATTTTTGGAAATTTTCGTTAGTAGAATAAATTAATAATTTAATGCAAATTAAATTTGTTCAATTGAAACTGAAGTTAAGAAGTAAAACAAATAATAGTTACCCAGTTAATAGGGTTTGTTTTCTACCTTAGCAATTTCGAGGACAAAATTATTTTAAGGGGGGAAGAATGTAATGTCCCATATATTTACGGTATTATAATTAATTAATTTAATTATATAAATAGTGATTTAGAGAATTAAAGGGTGGTTTAATTAAATAATATTGAATATTTAATTAATTCAAATAACAGAATAATATATTTAATTCAACAATAATAAAAAATAGTGGAATTCACAATATTGTGTAATTTGGAATATTTGAAATATATAATTCAGTTTAGAGTTGAATTATAATCACGAATATATTATTTAAACGAAGTTTGAACGTAGAAATATAATATAATTATAATTGAGCTCGAAATGGTGCGGCAATTCGCTATTTGGCAATTTGAACTTCAACTGAATATACAGAACCCATTTTAAATCGGATTTCTGTGAAACAAGAAACGTACGGAGCTGGTGAAGTATATTTTTCTAATGGTAGAGAAAAATCTGGATTTCATTGTGTAGATTTTGATTTATGTCCAAATCAAATTTTAGAAAAGTCGCTATGGAATTCCTTTGAAATTTATAAATATATATTTATATTATAAAAGGATTTTATATATAAATCGAATATCGATATAACTAGGAATTTTGAAATATCAAGTTATAAGTCCAATTGGAGTTGTATGGTATTCTAGTGTGAATATATACGATAATATTTATTTATAAATATTTAATTTAATTGTTTTTAAATATATTTATATATTTAAATGGGTTATTTAGAGCTTTAAAAATAGCCAGTTTTGCAAACGACCTCCGTTTTCGACGAAACTAATTTTTTTGGATCCATAACATTAAATTATTGTTAAATTTCCAGTTTCGGGATTTTTGGAGTCACTGTGTGGCCGTACCGATTTTTAATGTGAAAAACAGTCGATAATTAGACATTTAAAAATATGTTGAGTGAGCAAACGAAGACGGAATTCGACGAAACCAGTTTCGTTGGGTTTGCATTATCAAACTGTAGCTACATGACCATTTTCGCGATTTTTGAATATCGTGTGTGATCACATGGATTTTTAGAAAGCGAAAACTGATATAAAATGGTAAAAAAGAAAATATCTAAAAATGTCTCTAACAAATATCTAAAACCAATTTTTCTATAAATACCCCCATCCCCCCTTATAATTCCTTAAGACCTAATCCTCATGAAAATAAAAAGAAAATGCGCCGCAGCCTCTAACAAATATACACAGTAAAAATGGGAGGTTGGGAAATCAAAAACAAATAGGTTTAATTCCTATAAATCGAGTTATATACATATTTGAATTCATAATGGCTTGGGCTACAAGCTGGCAACCTTTTTGAGCAACTCGATATCTATTCTGGAGTTCGACGTTATCAACAGTTTTCAAGAGTTCATCGGTTTGGTGATTTAAAAGCATCGATTCATGCTTTTGAGGTTGTTTTCGGGGTCCTGGTGTGGTTCCACGCCTTGTGTGATGATTCTGTGTGGTTCCGCGACAAATTTTGTCGATGCTTTTACTGGATGTCACGGCGATGAGCTGAGAACCGCGACGGGAACCAGGGTGTCGAGATGGAGTTTATTGATTGGAGATGAAAGAGAATTGAAAGAAGATCTTAAGGGTATTGCTCGTTGGAATTTTTGTTGAGGAATGAAGGATTTCATGTGAAGGGAAATGGCTGGCTGAAAACGTACTGAAGTCGCGACCTATGTTTAGGGAAGAAAGGGAATCAGGTGGGTTTGAGTTTAAGGGTAATGGGCCAGGGAATTTTAAAGGGGTAAGGCCCGTTAGAAAATAGAAATTCAAGTTTTATTTAATTTAAATTTGTATTAACTTGTTTACATCAATCATATCTTTATCATACGATATCGAAAATCAGCGAAACAATATCCGACAGGATCGTATGGATGGGCACTACCCAATGGAACTGACTAGGAGTGAATCAGAGCTCGTTACAATTTATAGCAAAATAAATTGTCCGTCTGAATCAAGCGATGGTTATCGTTATTAATGACGATCATCCAATGTGAGTAAAACTCACTAAATCTACCTGTTCATATTTTTATAACTTATTTTAGAACTGATAGATGATGGTTGATTCTGTGTGTTGACTGTTTGGTTAAACTGCTAAAGTGATTGGTTGAAATTAATTAATTATATATATATATAGATCATTAAATATATATTGATTCTGTTGATCTGAATATTTCATGTTGAAATGAAAGTGATGTTAATTATATTGTTTAACATCTATGGATGCAGCGAAACAAGTTGGAGGAATCCAACTGGATTCCTCAACATTTATTTTACTGTTTTCATATATTGTAACATATGATGTGATATACAATCTGTGTTGATTACGTGTGTAGAATGATATCGATCATTTCTATTTGGGCATTTTAAATATCGTAGGAAATACTGAGATGTAAAAAGGGGATTTTCAAAGTATATTTTGAAAATAAATTATTTATATAAAATCAATGGATTTTATATATAAAAGGAAAATATAAAGGAAAATATTTGTAAAACAAATATAAAGGAAAATATTTGTAAAACAAATGTTAATGGAATTATTTATAAATAGAATTAAAAGGAATAATTATAGATATAATTAAAAGGAACTATTTATAAATGAAATTAAAAGGAATATTTATTTAGAAAATAAATAGAAGAGAAAAAGGAAATATCTGTAAAACATTTACATATAGAATTGAAAAGGAAATATTTGTAAAATATTTACAAATAGAATTGAAAAGGAAATATTTGTAAAACATTTACGAATAGAATTGAAAAGGAAATATTTGTAAAACATTTATAAATAAATTTGTAAAAGGAAATATTTATTTAGGAAATAAATAAAGTTATCAAAGGAAATATTTGTTTAGGAAATAAATAAAGTTGTAAAAGGAAATATTTATATGAAATTAATATAGACAAATAAAAAAGGAAGTATTTGTAATCGAATAGAGTTATCAAATATAATTTAATTTAATTAGAGTTAGTCGATTAGAGTTAACCAGGTAGAGTTAATCAATTAGAATTAATCGATTAGAGTTAGAGTTAATCGATAAGAGTTAACCAGTTAGAGTTAATTAGATAGAGTTAACCAGTAAGAATTAACCAGATAGAGTTAATTGAACATAGTTAATCGAATTAGGATTAATTGAAAATTATTTATTCAATTAGAGTTAATCGAATATAGTTATTTGAGATAGAGTTAGTCAAACATGGTTATTCTGGATGAGTTGCCATTTCGTATGACTGCTAGCATAATTCGCAGGGCTGCAGATAGCCTATGGCGGTCGGATGTTTCCTGAGGGAATCAGGCGTAACCATTGTGATCGCTACGATCTAGAGTCAAGCGAATGGAGTTAAATCGAATATCAGCCATTTGAAATAAAGTTATAACAGACATAGTTATTCGAATATAAGTTAATCGAATATTAGTTATTCGATAGGAGTTAAATAAGTTGAGTTAAATAAGTAAGTTAATCAAGTTAAGTTAGTCAAGTTGAGTTAACCAAGTAAGTTAATCGAGTTGAGTTAGTCAAGATGAGTTAATCAAACTGAGTTAATCCAAATGAGTAAATCCAAAGGAGTTATTCAAAATAGTTTATTCGAATAGAATTAAAGGAGTTATTCGAAATACTTTATTCGAATAGAATTAAAAGAGTTATTCTAAATAGTTTATTCGAATAGAATTAAAGGAGTTATTCAAAATAGTTTATTCGAATAGAATTAAAGGAGATTAATCGAATGTAAATCATTCGAAGAGAGATAATCGAATGTAAATCATTCGAAGGGAGTTCATCGAATGTAAATCATTCGAAGGGAGTTCATCGAATGTAAATCATTCGAAGAGAGTTAATCGAATGTAAATCATTCAAAGAGAGTTAATTGAAATATAAGTTATTCGAAGAGAGTTAATCGTCAAATTCGATTATATCGAATTCGGGAAAGTACTTATACTTTCTGGTGTTTAAATCAAGATCTATTTATTTATAAATTAAGTGTTTATTTATTTATTCAAATTAAAGAATAGAAGTTATAATTTGAAGTTTGATATTTCGAAAGTAGGGATTATAATGCTATAGTCATAATCAATGTTTTCAATAAAGAAGTGGATACATAAATAGAATCCGGGAGTTACATAAGGAAGTTTGTTAAAGGTTTAAAGATAAACTTTGTCTATTCCGAAGTTAAAATGTTGTTCAGTTAAAGTCTGAGAGGTAATTATACCCTAACTTGATTGACTTCCTTCTTAACTAAGGAATGGCTAAGGTTTGATAGTAAAGGATGGTTAAGTGAATTTAGTTAATGAGTGAAATGGTTTGAGTTGGCATGGCGATGTTTGATTTAAACATCAGTTTAAATCCAGTGAAGGAGTTTTGGAAATGTTTTCCAAATAACAATCAGAAATGTTTTCCGATAATAGAAAATAAGAATTTAGAATATACAGAAACAGGAGATAAGTAAATTAATGAACTAAAGAGATAAATGTTAAATGATGATTGATCGATATAATTTCCATCTGGAAATAATATCGTTGTTTGCACACGTGTTTTTCTTTGATAGTTAAATCACAGATTATCAAAGTTTTAACCATTTTTCCGTCGTCAATACGGAGAGACCGTTGGATTATTATCCGAGAACCACTCCATATGGGCGTTAGCGTTTCGAATCAAATAGATCGAAGACAAATTGGAGACAGAGTTTATAAAAGGGTTATTCTGGCAATCCTAGGTAGAATTGCCTAAGATGGATTTACAGAATAGTGCCTTCGGTTTGTCCAGTCCTAGGACAACTTGAATGGACGAATGTTTGACAGAGTATATCTGGTAGATCAAATAAGTTGATCGTTTCAAATGTATTTACGTTGGTGGCAGAGGAATTCATTTCTCTTACATTATACCCGTGGTATTTTTGGGGAAATCAATTTGTGATTTGACGGGTATGACGATGTGGCATTCAAAGTGAATGAATGAGTAATCTGTTGAAAGATACGTTATGACCTCCAGCCTCATCAACTGGGAAATGACAGAAATCGGGCAAGCAACATGGCTAAGTGGGCCGCACCCAAGTAGGGTATATTGTCACCATCTAAAGAATATTCATATTTGTTACTTCTTTCAATTCTGTATCTCCCGGGAATGGTTATGTTGATTTAACAACTGTAAGGTGACAATATATTCGATACACTTAAGCGAAATGAGTGGTCGGTCATGTGTGGCCGAGTTGCAAGATGTTCTTATTGAACTCCAGTGTATCGCTTCTAGGGTACACTGAGAGGAAGGTGGATCCATACCTTGTCATAGTTGGAATCCATTCCCCAAATAAGAGCCCGCGGTTTTGATTGTATACTATATATGTAGAACGTTAGATGCAAGCGTTTCTACTAGATTGATATTACTTGTGTTAGACATTATTATAATATAGAATAATATTGTTTTATAAATGATTTGGGTTATCGTAAGGTAAAAACCATCCGTGTTTATGTGTGGATCGGTCGTTCAATTATTCTTTCTTTTGAAAGGATTTTTAAAGTTAAACAAATGATTTGAGTTTACTCACACCAGTCACATGACTGACCCGGAGTTTATTTTGTTTTATTTTACCTAAACTCTTGGGTGCCCAATTTTGTATGGCAGTCAAGTAGTCGGGATTTTACAGATATACTTGAAGAGCTTGGAGCAGGAGGCTTCAGGATTATATAGCTACTGTTATTTCCGCTGTGTTGTAAGTGTTGTACTCTAAAAATTACTGTATACATATACTGATTTTATTCAAAGATATGTTATCTATTATATGTTGTTCGTTCCGCTATGAGATTCGTGTTACTCTGATGTTGTATTTTCTTCTTCTTCTTCTTCTATTCAAAGTTTCTATCTTATTTATTCTCACCCTCTGTTTTCTTTCTATTAGTTTTCTGGTTTCCAGTGTAACTTGGGTTGGACTTGTGTTATTTGGTCAGCTCAAATTGTACCGGAATTTTGGGACACTACACATTTGAAATATTATTCATTTTTTATTATATACCATAGAATAGGCCCTCATTTCCCCGCATCAATATTAGCAAATTGAATAAGTAATTCCAAAACTTATAGTAGAGCGCTATAAAATTTGGCTTGGGCTTTTGAGTATTAAGCATATTTTTGTCCCACGACTGCAATACAACTTCCAAAGTATAGTTTTAAGGAGGAAAATCATAAGTTTGTCCATGAATACTTCCTACCAATGGTTTTGTCTTCCAAATTATTATAAGAGTTATGCTTGGATTTAGATTTTATTACTATTATTATATAGACTACATGCTGACATAAGTCATGCTCAGTTTTATATTTGTTATACCCAAAACCTTATAATACAAAGGATTGATCTCAATTTTTAGGTATCCAACAAATCATTGGTTATAACAAAGGAAAAACTATAGAGTTTCTTCTTGAATATCTTTAACTACATAATAACACTCAAACAGGAAAAGGCAGAAACAAATCAAGCCCCAAAACATAAAAACAATGGCAACATTATTCGTAATATAATCCAACAAGTGAAATTTAACACAGGACAGAACTACAAAAAACATGATACATACGTACAAATACAATGAGTGAAATTTAACATAGGACAACAATTGGCACTTTTGGTTTTACAGAACTTACTGGCACCATTTGTCTTTGTTTATTTTCATCTTTAACTCAGGTTTTGTAGTATATGTATGAGTTTTTTCAAGGCACGATAACACTAACTTTCGGGTTGTAGTAAATAGACCACTAATTTCATAAAACAAAGAATTTCAGATCTTGAAATTTTAAATGTAGCCACTGGTCAGTACCTTAATGGTAAAATGCTCATCTTTATAACTCTTATGTTATCTCGTTGCCACACGAGAAGTTACGAGTTAATTGCCTACATTATACAAACTTAAGAGTTGGAGTCCATAGTGAAGATGACTAAATCAACAGTTGAAAACAAGCCTTTTAGGATATACACATAAGCATAGAGCTTAGTTAAATCAGCATGTAAAAATTTATTCCACGGCTTCAAAATATAAAATAAGCTAAAAATCGTACTTAACCGACAATTATGTTTAAAGGACTAACATAAACATATAAATATTTTGGACAAGCACATAATTTTAAAATATGGTACTAGTCTAAGGAAAGATCATAAGATTATTTTTGGGACATGACTTAAACCTTGAATGAAACTGTGCACTAACATGGCAGGGATGATTGGGTAATTAAATTATCTACAGTAATAATATATTTCAGCATCATAATCAAAATAAACTCTTGAATATCATGTGTATACATGACTAATCAAATGACAATATAGACCTCCATTCCTTTCCAATTTCATCTATACCAATAAAGGCAACCTCTTCAAATTTCAGTATTAAATCAGGATTCTGTAGCAAAATTAAAAGTACGTTTTACAAACACAAATCATTTGTGAAATCCAACTTCAACTCCCTAAATTAACCTTTATTTTTGGTAAAATAATGTTGACACACATAGCAACTGAAGCACTAATTCACATTTGAAGTTAAGATGGATTATCGAAAATAAACCTTCAAAACAGATTAGCCGATCGAAACAAAGAACAGTTGCAAACCTTGAGTCGATCGATTAGGGTTTTCAATCGAAACTGGATCTGGAATCTTATATTTGGAAATTTGATTGAAAAATTGGAAGTCTAGGTTTTTCTTTCTTTTTGTTAAGCGGCGACTTGTGTTTAGTGAAGCAATAGCGTACTGGTTTGAGAACGGGGGAGTAGGGAATTAGTATTACATTTTGAATGGGTTGAGGCCGTTGCGAAAGATAAAACACAAGAGCTAAAAGTTGTAGAGAGCTTTGCAATGGCCTTAAGTCGTTGCAAATTAGCAACGACTCAAAGATGTTGCAAAGCTTCCGCATTAGAGGGTTGAAAAATTGCTAATATGGTGTAGTGCCTTTGGCAAAAAAATTGAACCATATGTTGAAATATAGTGATATTTTTCTTGTTAAAAATCTAAGACTATTTTTTATGATTTTCATGTCCTAAGTTTTGTGGGTTATTGATGTCTAAATAGTTGGAAATATGGATTATATTATTTGATCCTTCAATGTATTATTGTGTTAATATGGGTGCATGCTTATGTATACCATGTTATGAACTATACCCGTTGCATCACTAATGTAGATCAATCGGTGGAGTGTGTGCCCTTAGCCAACTCCTTTCCCTTTGCATGCTTGTGCTTTTATGTTTCTTTTCTTACTTTCATTTGAGTTGAATCCTCACTTTTATTGTCTTTCAATACCAATGGATTATATTCTATGAAAATATTTTATAATATATTTTTATATATCAAAACCTAATTTGTATGTAAGGATTTTTTAAAATTGTTAGCCAAAAGTACATGGTTTTCAAGCACTCTTATAGTGTAAGTATAGTGTTAATGTGTGCATATATATATATATATATATATATATATATATATATATATATATATATGAAGGCTGGTTAAATATTTATGGATGCATTGGGCCAAAATTTAGCCTAGGCCCATAAGTAAAAGACACAACAATATACATGCGAAATGCAGAAACAAATACGGTAAGAGGGCAATGATTGCAAGAGACCAATCAACCATTAACATCATAATCGTGTGTATTGATACACACACATACCGAAGTACTTCGTCCCCAAATAGTAAAAACTAGAGTAACATGGCGGCCGAAAGTTCCAATTCTCGAAAGTGCGAGCTGCTTCCTAGGTATTTCTGGTGAGTAAAGATTTCTTAATTCATTGAACGAGAATGTTAACATCTGTATGAATGAGTTTGTTGACCAAGCTGCTGTCTCATTTCTTCTTTTCAAACACTCGTCGATTTCTCTCCTTCCAAATGTGATGAACTGAAGTTGTCAGTGTTATATGGAGAAACTGCATGCGTGGTGGAGAGAAATTATGCAATCTTAAGTAAATAAGCTCATCCTCCAAATTACAACTAAAAGATTTTCCATATTTGTGTTTTGTGGCATTCATGATCTCAGACCTAATCTGCAATCAAAGAATAGTTGTTCGTGAGATTCATGTTGGTGTTGCATAGAGAGCACACTAAATCAACTTTAATGTTCCATTTAGCGAGTCGATCCATAGTAGATAGACGACCATTAACAGCTTTGTAGGTAGTGAAAGGCATGTTAGGGCAGTTAGCCTTGCTCTAAATTGTATCCGTTCAATCTTTAACCGCATGTCTGGTTTTGATGTAATTTCGCACCGAGGAGGCCAAGAACTTACATCAGTATAGTCTGACCAAACCCAAATGTCAAATGTAAGGTTAGGGACGATTTGAATTTGCTATATATCGGGTTATAGAGCCTGCGTATAACTGAGATTGTTAGTATTCCATTTGCCATTCGTGATAATTTTGTCAACATTGAAGTCATAATCTCCAACCACCGTTAGAGAGTCCCACCCAAGGAACTGATTAGAGATCGCCCTAAAAACCATGGGTCCTTACATAAGCTAGTGGATTTGCCATCCGCAAATATTCCTATTAGCCATGATGTGTTTCCAGATCGAAGTGGATTTATTATCACATTTCATAATCTAGAAATTGGTTTTGATATATCGATTTCTCATCCATTAAGCCCATAAGGGGTTACCTTAGATAATTTTCCAAGCTTGTTTGATGCTGTAAGTTTCCTTTAGTTCTTTAAGGTTAGTTATTCCCATTCCTCCCTCAGTTTTGGGTCTGCATAGAATGTCATAACTGACATTGTGCATCCCACCTCTACAAAGATAGCACATATTGTATTGATATTGTCAATTAAACAATCTGATTTTTGAAAAGTTTGTAGCCAAAACCTAACTTTTGTCGTAATTACAGTATGAATGAGTTCCAATCTACTTGCAAAAATGAGAAGTTTAGAGCTCCACCCATTAATTTTGTCTTTAATTCTAGCAATTAAATCACCACATTCTATGTCCGTAATGATAACTGACGATAAGGGAACCCCTAGGTACTTCATAGGAAGTTGACTTTCATTCATCTCCAAAATTTGAAGAGTAGTTATCTTCTCTTTGCAAAACTGGTTAAAGTAGCATTTGATTTGCGATTATTAAGTTTCAGACCTGCATACATTTCAAGATTTTTGAAAATGTCCTTTACAGCATGCGCAGCCTGTTCATTAGATTTGATAACTACAATTAAGTCATCAGCGTATAAAAGATGATGAACAGTCGGTTGATGAGTGTAAATAAGTTGGAATAGACCATGGTGACATGCCAATTCCATTTGTATGGAGAAATATTCCAACAAAATGGCAAATGTAACGACCCGTATTTTTACGGTATATAAATAATTTATTTAATTATTTAAATAATGGTTTGGTTATTCAAAATGACCAAAACAAAATTATACTGAATAATTAATTAAAATAAATAATATAATAATATATTTCATTTCTGAAACAGTCAGAAATAGTGGAATTCACAAAATGGTGTGAATTGGATCATCTGTGATATTTAATTCAGTTTAGAATTGAATTAGAAGAATGAATATATTATTTGAATGGCAGTCTGAACGTATAATTATATTATAAGTAAAATCGAGCTCGAAATGGCGCGGCAGTTCACTATTTGGCGATTTGAACTTCAACTGATTGTACAGGATTCGTTTTAAATCGGATTTCTGTGAAACAAGAAACGTTAGGCGCTGGTGAAGTATATTTTTCTAATGGAAGAGAAAAATCAGGATTTCATCGTGTAGATTTTTAGTTATGTCCAAATCAAATTTTAAAAAAAGTCGCTATGGAATTCCTTTATAATTTATAACGATATATATAAGGAATTTCAATATAAATTTGAATATCGATTCAACCGGGATTTGAATATTGAGCTGTAAATACCAGTGGAGCTGTATGGTATTCCACTGAGAATATATACGATAATATTTATTTATAAATATTAAATTTAATTATTTTTAAATATATTTATATATTTAAATGGTCTATTTAGAGCTTTAAAAATAGCCAGTTATGCAAACGACCTTCGTTTTCGACGAAACTAATTTTGTTGGATCCGCAATATTAAATTATTGCTAGATTTCAATTTTCGTGATTTTTGAAGTCAGTATGTGGCCGTATGGGATTTTAATGTGAAAAACAGTCGATATTTCGATAGTTAAAAATACGATGTGTGAGCAAACGGAGTCGGAATTCGACGAAACCAGTTTCGTTGGGAGCGTAATGTCGAACTATAGCTTCATGTCCAGTTTCGTGATTTTTGGGTATCGTATGAGATCACAAGAATTTTTAATCGACGAACACATATAGCGATTGATTAGAATAAAATAAAATATCGAATAAAAAAAATATTAAAACTGTCTATAAATAACCCTAACAATCCCTAACCCTAAATTTTCCATTCCACCAGTCAAAGAAAATCACGCCGCCACTATTTTCTTTCTCCACAGCAAATCGTGTTCTTTATAAAATCATAACAATTAAAATAAAAATCAATAAATCCAAGCACTTATGTTTTTGAATTCCCTAAGGCAAGAGCTTCATTTCTATACCAAAAGATATGAGTGCGATGATTGTTTTGGGTGGTGCGACGCGGACTTGTGATGCTCGGGTGGTTCCAGCACCAACTAGGGTTAAGAAAATTGATGGATTGAGGCACTAATATTGATTTTGGTGGTCGGTTTTGGATTCGAGAGGTCGAGTAGCGCTTACATGCTGAGTTTTGTGGATCTCGGAGTTAGAAAGTGTCGTGACTGTGAAATGGGGCGATGGGGACTCCTGATGTCGTGATGCACTCAAGGAGGACGAGATGAATGTGGTGGTGACGAGGGGATGGAGATTCAGTTGTGGAGTTCGATGGTGGTGTCCATTCCTGAATCGATGAAGAGATAGGGGAGAAGAGGGAGTTCAAAGTCGGCCATGGTTTCATTGTGGGATTACTGGAATGGTTCGAACAGAAAGAGGAAGATGGAGAGCGGTCGGGTTAGGTGATGGGCCGGAGTATCATAACTGGGTGAGGCCCAATTCGAAATTAATCAAGTTTATTTTGATTTAAATTTGTATTCAGCTTTTAAATTGAATATCTTATTCATATGTCATCGGAATCAGACGAAACAAGATCCTAGAGGATCGTATAGACGAGGGCTACACAATGGAGCTGACGGGGAGTGAATCGAAGCTCGTTACAATTTATAGCGAAATAAATTGTCGGTCTGAACCAACCAACAATTTATCGTTATTTAACGATCACCGTCCAATGTGAGTAATCTCACTAACTCTGCTCAGCTTATATTTTTATAAAATATTTTAGAATTTGAAAATAATGGTTGTTTGCTGTGTGTTGGCTGTTTTGGTTGAACTGTTAGTCAGTTGATTGAAAATATAGATAACGATATAAATATAAATCGTTAATCAAATATTGATTCTGTTTAGTAGAATATTTCATGGTAAAATGAATTTGATGTTAATTTAATTGTATAACATCTGTGGATGCAGGGAAACAGGTCAGAGGGACCCAACTGGGTTCCTCAACATTTATTTTACTGTTTTTCATATATTGTGTTATATGATGTGATATGAAATCTGTTGTTGATTTTGTATGTTGGAATGATACTGATCATTGTTATATGGTACGTTAAATACCATAAGGAATACTGGAGTGTTAAAAAGGAAATTTTCAATGTTATATTGAAAAAGAAATATTTATAAAATCAAAAGATTTTATAAAAAGAAAACTATTTATTTATAAAATAAATAGATTAAAAAGGAATACTTATTTGTTAATCAAATAGATAGAATTGAAGGGAAGTATTTGTAAAACATTTACAAATAGAACTGAAAAAGAAATATTTGTAAACCATTTATAAATAGAGTTGAAAAAGGATATTTATTTGGAAAATAAATAGAATAGAAAGACGAAATATGTGTTAAATAAATAGAAAAGAAATAGTTAGATTATAAAAGAAATTTCTTATAAAATCAATGGATTTTATATAAAAAGAAAATATTTTATAGATAAATAGAATTATGAAAAAGGGATTTATTTTGTAAATAAATAAATTATAAAAGGAAATACTTGAAAAGTGACTAGAATTGTATAAAAGGAGAATTTTACATTTGAAAGGTATAGACCCGTACTTAGCACACTGGTATAAGATGATATGGATTTAAAGCAAAGATTTTAAATAGATCTTTTCTAACCAATAGAATGAGAAGATTAATTTATAAATAATATTTTATAAATTAAATGAAAATATTTATCTTTTGATAAATGAAATATATAAGTCGAACTTATATAGAGAAGTAGAAATGGGTTTTAACACCGATATTTTAAGGAATATGAATTCGGCATTTGTAAACGGATATTTAAATGAGATTTTAAGCGTTAGAAGTTAAAAGGAGATTTTGTACAAATAATTATGTAAATAGAAATTGAAAATGAGATATTGTTTTTAAATATGAAATCAAACTGAATAGAGTATATAAAGGAAACATTATTCACATTCGATGTGAAAAATGAAAATAAGCAAAGATTTTGAAAATAAAAATATGTGTAAAGGAAATTGGGTTTTTGTAATAGGAATTCAAATAGTAATGAAATTTCGAACGGTTAAGAAATAAAGAACGTGTTTAAAAATGAAACAAGTGTTGTGATTTATAAACAAAGTTTATAAATGAACTAAAATACAATTGTCAGTGGATAATTGAGATGGCAAATTCAACAATGAATGTAAAATGGAAAATTCGGAGTTGTTTTAAAAAGGGAAAGATGAAATCCATTTCGATATTCAAAATGTAAAAAGGATTAAATAAAATCTGAAGAGATAAGATAATCGAATATAAGTTATTCGAAGAAGATCGTTAATCGAATAGAAGTTACTCGAAGAAGAGAGATAATCGAATATTGGTTATTCGAAAGAAAGGGTTATCCAATGTAGTTATTCGAAAGAGTTATCGAATAAAGTTTGTTCGAAAAGGAGTTATCGAATAGAGATTATTCAAAAAAGAGAATTATACGTTGAATTCGATTATATCAAATTAGGGAAAGTACTATTTACTTTCCGTTTTTAAATCAAGATTTATTTATTATTCAATTAGCTATTTGTTATTTATTCAAAATAGGAAATAAGAATTTTATTTAAGTTATTTTATTTCGAAAGCATGGGATTATAACACCATCGTTATAATCAAATGATTTGGTAAAAGAAGTGGATTCATAAATAGAATCCGACTTACGTAAGGAAGTTGGTTAAAAGATTTAAAAGGTTGAACTTTGTCTATTTCGAGCTTAGAAATGTTGTTCAGCCAAGGTCTAAGAGGTAATTATACCCCAACTTGATTGACTTCTTTTTTAACTAAGGGATGTGTAAGGTTCGATAGTGAAGGTTTATTAAGTGAATTTAGTTAATGAGTATAATGGTTTGAATTGGCTTAGAGATGTTTTATTTAAACATCAGTTAAGAACCAATAAAGGAGTTTTGGGAAATGTTTTTTCCCCAATAAGAATCAGAAATGTTTTCTAATTTAGAAAACAAGAAATGGAAGAAAATATGGAGATGTTTTCAAATGATTAATAAAGTATATTTTCTAAATTTAGAAAATAAGAATTTACCAATATATAGAAATGGGAAATAAATGGATTAATGATAAATTTAGTTAAAGGGGATTAATGTTGATTGATGATTGATCGATCGAATTTCTATCTAGAAATAAGATCGTTGGTTGTACACCTATTTTTCTTTGATAGTTAAATCACCGACTATCGAAGTTTTTGACCATTTTTCCGTCGTCAATACGGAGAGACCGGGATCTGATTCATTATCTGAAAGCCACTCTAGATAGACGTTAACGTTGCCATCAAATATGATGGAGATAATGAAGACGAAGTTATGCAAGGGCTATCATGTTTACAGAATACTGCCTTCGGTTTGTCCAGTCCCAGGACAAACTTGAATGGATGAATGTCTGACAGAGTATATCTAACGGATCGTGTAAGTTGATCTCTTCAAACGTACTTATGTTTAGTAGCGGAGGAATTCGTTTCTCTTAGCTTTGTACCTGTGGTATCTTTGGGGAAATCAATTTATGATTTGACGGGTATGACGATGTGGCATTCAAAGTTAATTGTGGTCAGATATTCCAAAAGATATGTTTTGACCTCAAGCCTCATTAACCGGGAAATGACAAAAATCGGGCAGGCAACATGGCTAAGTGGGTCGCTCCCATTAGGGTGTATATCACCTATCTAGAGAAAATCCATTTCATTCTTTTATCTATTATCGATGTTGTCCCTTTTCCGGAAACGGTGGGTAGCTCCCAACCATTGGTGGTATACATTCGATACACTCAAGCGAAATGAGTGGTCGGCCATGTGTGGGTCGGGTTGCAAGACATTCTTGTTGAACCCAGTGTATTCGCCTCTAGAGATACACTATCGGCAGGTGGTCCCATACCTTGTCATAGTTGGAATCCAATCTCCAATAAGCGCCCGCGGTTTTGTTTGTATACTATATATGTGAAACGTGAGATGCAAGCATTTTGCTAGATTATTATTTACTTGTGATTAGACATTATCATAATATCAGAAAAGTATTGATTTCCAAAAATGTTTTGGGTTATCGTAAGGTAAAACCCGTCCGTGTTTATGTGTGGATTGGTCTTACGATTATCTTTTCTTTTGAAAAGGATTTTTAAAGGTTAAACCAAATGATTTGAGTTTACTCACACTAGTCTCATGACTGACCCATAGTTTATTTTGTTTCTCCCTAAACTCTTGGGTGCCCAAATTTGTATGGGCAGTCAAGTAGTTCAGGTCTTTACAGATATACTGGGAGGAGCTTGAAGTAGG
This sequence comes from Allium sativum, assembly GCA_030737875.1. Classification (NCBI taxonomy): domain Eukaryota; kingdom Viridiplantae; phylum Streptophyta; class Magnoliopsida; order Asparagales; family Amaryllidaceae; genus Allium; species Allium sativum. The sequence goes on from CM060921.1 coordinate 560,521,902, forward strand.
AGGCTTCAGGATTATATAGCTATTGTTATTTCTGCTGTGTGTAAGTGTTGTGCTCTGATAATGTTATTATATTGTTTATTGTAAAGTTATGTTATATATTATATTTTATTCGTTCCGCTGTGAGATTCGTGTTTACTCTGATTGTGTTCTTCTTCTTCTATTATCATTTTCTATCTTATCTATTCTCACCCTCTAACTTCTTTCTATTAATGATCAGGTATTTTCGATGTCAGAATAGTCAACATGGTAGTTTTGTGTTGATTTTCGGAGTCAAAAATCCCAGTTCGTTATAGTGGTATCTGAGCTGAAGATTAAGTGATTACCTTGACTCTGTGGCGTGACTCAGTATAGATGGGGTTAGTAATACCCTAGATTGAGTTTGAGTGTATATATATGAGTGAACATATTTGTAATTTGAATAAAAATGATTTTATATTGTGGAGATTTATTGGTTGAGTAGTTTGTGAATTCTGGTCGATCGGTTTGATCCACTGTATCGATAGGAGTTTCTAAACACTCAAGTACGATAAACCGACACAATATGTTTTGAAAGAGGGTAAATGAAACAATTTTACCCAAAATATATTTTGATATAAAAGAAAGGTATATCTTGGAATTATTATCATATATTGGATGTGTTGGTTGATTATAATTGAAATGGTTATATAATTAACCAATTTGAGTTCGTATAATATAAAAGCATATTAATTAAATCTGAATTAAATCAGAATTGGAATTAAAATTCTGAAAATGGGGAAAAGTGTTTGTAAGTGGATTTGAGTTAAGTTTATGAGAATTTTAAAATTCTGGGAGATTTTAAATTGGTTTACAAGCATCGCGAATGATAGTTTGAAAAAGATTTCAAAATGGATATGTTTAAATATGGTTTTGAAAAGTGATATAGTATTGAACTCACTTCGATCGCTGGGAGATAACTCTGATGATGTTGGCCACGTCATCAACGTTCATTTTCGAGTTCTAAGTGATGGATTACTACCAAAGATTTTGTGTTGAATTGTTTGAGGAAAACAAGTTGGTTGAAATCCAAAAAGGGATATTTTATTTTTGTGAAAAGCAAAATTATTTAAACTCCTAGGAAAAAGGTATTTTGAATAAAAACAAATTAAATAGAATTTTGTGAAAGAAAATACGAATTGAATTGAAATAGAACGATATCGAATAAAGTTGGATTTGTGAGTTATGAATTTGTTTGTATATTGGACGGATAAGTAAGAGTTGAAATTGGTAATGGAATTTGAGATTGAGAATGAGATTTGGTTTGAAAATAGGATGATTGGATTTGAGAACAGATAATTGGAGATTGATTGGGATGACTTTGGTATAGGCTGGATTGGCAGCAGAATGAAAGGATCTAATGATATGTCCGACAAAAAGGTACACGTTTATTTTTATGGATTTGATGATTTATGGGCCGATTTGGTAAGCCGCTTTTTGACTTTCTTTTGGTTTGGAGAAGGCCTAGAGAGGCGGGTTGGGGTTTGAACTATTGACCGGTACAAAGGAGGTGCTGGCAAAATTTTCAGGATTTTAGAAAATTATCGTTGATAAGAATTAATTAATATTTTAATTGAAATTAAATGGGTTCGGTTGAAATTAAAGTTGGTAAGTAAACAAATAAATTTGTACTAGTCAATAGGGTAGGTTTTTTGCCTTAGCAATTTCGAGGATGAAATTATTTTAAGGGGGTAAGAATGTAACGACCCGTATTTTTACGGTATATAAATAATTTATTTAATTATTTAAATAATGGTTTGGTTATTTAAAATGACCAAAATTAAATTATATTAAATAATTAATTAAAATAAATAATATAATAATATATTTAATTTCTGAAATAGTAAGAAATAGTGGAATTCACAAAATGGTGTGAATTGGATCATCTGTGATATTTAATTTAGTTTAGAATTGAATTAGAATAATGAATATATTATTTGAACGGCAATTTGAACGTATAATTATATTATAAGTAAAATCGAGCTTGAAATGGCGCGGTAGTTCGCTATTTGGCGATTTGAACTTCAACTGATTGTACAGGATTCGTTTTAAATCGGATTTCTGTGGAACAAGAAACGTTAGGAGCTGGTGAAGTATATTTTTCTAATGGAAGAGAAAAATCAGAATTTCGTCGTGTAGATTTTTAGTTATGTCCAAATCAAATTTTAGAAAAAGTCGCTATGGAATTCCTTTATAATTTGTAACGATATATATAAGGAATTTCAATATAAATTTGAATATCGATTCAACCGGGATTTGAATATCGAGCTGTAAATCCCAGTGGAGCTGTATGGTATTCCACTGAGAATATATACGATAATATTTATTTATAAATATTAAATTTAATTATTTTTAAATATATTTAAATGGCCTATTTAGAGCTTTAAAAATAGCCAGTTTTTCAAACGATCTTCGTTTTCGATGAAACTAATTTTGTTGAATCCGCAATATTAAATTATTGCTAGATTTCAGTTTTCGTGATTTTTGAAGTCAGTATGTGGCCGTACAGGATTTTAACTGAAAAAACAGCCAATATTTCGATGGTTAAAAATACGCTGTGTGAGCAAATGAAGTCGGAATTCGACGAAACCAGTTTCGTTGTGACCGTAATGTCGAACTGTAGCTGCATGTCCAGTTTCATGATTTTTGGGTATCGTATGTGATCACAAGAATTTTTAATCGATGAACACATATAGCGATTGATTAAAATAAAATAAAATATCAAATAAAAAATATATTAAAACTATCTATAAATAACCCTAACATTCCCTAACCCCAAAATTTTCCATTCCACCAGTCAAAGAAAATCACGCCGCCACCATTTTTTTTCTCCATAGCAAATCGTGTTCTTTATAAAATCATAACAATCAAAATAAAAATCAATAAATCCAAACACTTATGATTTTGAATTCCCTAAGGCAAGAGCTTCATTTCTATACCAAAAGATATGAGTGCGATGATTGTTTTGGGTGGTGTGACGCGAGCTTGTGATGCTCGGGTGCTTCCAACGCCAACTAGGGTTAAGAAAATTGAAGGATTGAGGCACTAATATTGATTTTGGTGGACAGTTTTGGATTCGAGAGGTCAAGTAGCACTTACATGCTGAGTTTTGTGGATCTTGGAGTTAGAAAGTGTCGTGCCTGTGAAATGGGGCGACGGGGACTCCTGATGTCGCGATGCACTCGAGGAGGACGAGATGAATGTGGTGGTGATGAGGAGATGGAGATTCAGGTGTGGAGTTCGATAGTGGTGTCCATTCCTGAATCGATGAAGAGATAGGGGAGAAGAGGGAGTTCAAAGTAAGCCATGGTTTTGTTGTGGGTTTACTGGAATGGTTCGAACATAAAGAGGAAGATGGAGAGCGGTCGGGTTGGGTGATGGGCCGGAGTATCATAACTGGGTGAGGCCCAATTCGAAAATAATCAAGTTTATTTTGATTTAAAATTGTATACAACTTCTAAATTGAATATCTTATTCATATGTCATCGGAATTAGACGAAACAAGATGCGAGAGGATCGTATGGACGAGGGCTACACATGGAGCTGACGGGGAGTGAATCGAAGCTCATTACAATTTATAGCGAAATAAATTGTCGGTCTGAACCAACCAACAGTTTATTGTTATTTAACGATCACCGTCCAATGTGAGTAATCTCACTAACTCTGCTCAGCTTATATTTTTATAAAATATTTTAGAATTTATAAATAATGGTTGTCTGTTGTGTGTTGGCTATTTGGGTTGAACTGTTAGTCAGTTGATTGAAAATATAGATAACAATATAAATATAAATCGTTAATCAAATATTGATTCTGTTTAGCAGAATATTTCATAGTAAAATGAAATTGATGTTAATTTTATTGTTTAACTTTGTGGATGCAGGGAAACAGGTCGGAGGGACCCAACTGGGTTCCTCAACATTTATTTTGTTGTTTTTCATATATTGTGTTATATGATGTGTTATGAAATCTGTTGTTGATTTTGTATGTTGGAATGATACTGATCATTGTTATATGGTACGTTAAATACCATAAGGAATACTGGAGTGTTAAAAAGGAAATTTTCAATGTTATATTGAAAAAGGAATATTTATAAAATCAAAAGATTTTATAAAAAGAAAACTATTTATTTATAAAATAAATAGATTAAAAAGGAATACTTCTTTGTTTATCAAATAGATAGAATTGAAGGGAAATATTTGTAAAACATTTACAAATAGAATTGAAAAAGAAATATTTGTAAACCATTTACAAATAGAGTTGAAAAAGGATATTTATATGGAAAGAGGAAATATGTGTTAAATAAATAGAAAAGAAATAGTTAGATTATAAAAGGAATTTCTTATAAAACCAATGGATTTTATATAAAAAGAAAATATATTATAGATAAATAGAATTATGAAAAAGGATTTATTTTGTAAATAAATAAATTACAAAAGGAAATACTTGAAAAGTGACTAGAATTGTATAAAAGGAGAATTTTACATTTGAAGGTTTAGACCCGTACTTCGCACACGAGTATAACATGATATGGATTTAAAGCAAAGATTTTAAATAGAATCTATTCTAACCTATAGATTGAGAAGATTAATTTATAAATAATATTTTATAAATTAAATGAAAATGTTTGTCTTTTGATAAATGAAATATATAAGTCGAACTTATATAGAGAAGTAGAAATGGGTTTTAACACCGATATTTTAAGGAATATGAATTCGGCATTTGTAAACGGATATTTAAATGAGATTTTAAGCGTTAGAAGTTAAAAGGAGATTTTGTACAAATAATTATGTAAATAGAAATGTAAATAGAAATTGAAAATGAGATATTGTTTTTAAATATGAAATCAAACTGAATAGAGTATATAAAGGAAACATTATTCACATTCGATGTGAAAAATGAAAATAAGCAAAGATTTTGAAAATAAAAATATGTGTAAAGGAAATTGGGTTTTTGTAATAGGAATTCAAATAGTAATGAAATTTCGAACGGTTAAGAAATAAAGAACGTGTTTAAAAATGAAACAAGTGTTGTGATTTATAAACAAAGTTTATAAATGAACTAAAATACAATTGTCAGTGGATAATTGAGATGGCAAATTCAACAATGAATGTAAAATGGGAAATTCGGAGTTGTTTTAAAAAGGGAACGATGAAATCCATTTCGATATTCGAAATGTAAAAAGGATTAAATAAAATCCATAGAGATAAGATAATCGAATATAAGTTATTCGAAGAAGATCGTTAATCGAATAGAAGTTACTCGAAGAAGAAAGATAATCGAATATAGGATGTTCGAAAGAAAGGGTTATCCAATGTAGTTATTCGAAAGAGTTATCGAATATAGTTTATTCGAAAAGGAGTTATCGAATAGAGATTATTCGAAAAAGAGAATTATACGTTGAATTCGATTATATCAAATTAGGGAAAGTACTATTTACTTCCCATCTTTAAATGAAGATTTATTTATTATTCAATTAGTTATTTGTTATTTATTCAAAACAGGAAATAAGAATTTTATTTAAGTTATTTTATTTCGAAAGCATGGGATTATAACATCATCGTTATAATCAAATGATTTGGTAAAAGAAGTGGATTCATTTTATGAATCCGAGTTATGTAAGGAAGTTGGTTAAAACATTTAAAAGGTTGAACTTTATCTATTTCGAGGTTAGAAATGTTGTTCAGTTAAGGCCTGAGAGGTAATTATACCCCAACTTGATTGACTTCGTTTTTAACTAAGGGATGTGTAAGGTTCGATAGTGAAGGTTGATTAAGTGAATTTAGTTAATGAGTATAATGGTTTGAATCGGCTTAGAGATGTTTTATTTAAACATCAGTTTAGAACCAATAAAGGAGTTTTCGGAAATGTTTTTTCCCCAATAAGAATCAGAAATGTTTTCTAATTTAGAAAACAAGAAATGGAAGAAAATATGGAGATGTTTTCAAATGATTAATAAAGTATATTTTCTAAATTTAGAAAATAGGAATTTACAAATATATAGAAATGGGAAATGAATGGATTAATGATAAGCTTAATTAAAGGGGATTAATGTTGATTGATGATTGATCGATCGAATTTCTATCTAGAAATAAGATCATTGGTTGTACACCTATTTTTCTTTGATAGTTAAATCACCGACTATCGAAGTTTTTGACCATTTTTCCGTCGTCAATACGGAGAGACCGAGATCAGATTCATTATCTGAAAACCACTCTGTATAGACGTTAGCGTTGCGATCTAATATGATCGAGAAAATGAAGACGGAGTTATGCAAGGGCTATCCTGTTTACAGAATAGTGCCTTCTGTTTGTCTAGTCCTAGGACAAACGCGAATGGACGAATGTCTGACAGAGTATATCTAACGAATCGCATAAGTTGGTCTCTTCAAACGTACTTACGTTTGCTGGCGGAGAAATTCGTTTCTCTCAGCTTTATACCCGTGGTTTTTTTGGGGAAATCAATTTGTGATTTGACGGGTATGACGATGTCGCATTCAAAGTGAATTGTGGTCAGATATTCCAAAAGATACGTTTTGACCTCAAGCCTCATTAACCGGGAAATGACAAAAATCGGGCAGGCAGCATGGCTAAGTGGGTCGCTCCCATTAGGGTGTATATCACCTATCTAGAGAAAATCCATTTCATTCTTTTATCTATTATCGATGCTGTCCCTTTTCGGGAAACGGTGGGTAGCTCCCGACCGTTGGTGGTATAAATTCGATACACTCAAGCGAAATGAGTGGTCGGTCATGTGTGGGCCGAGTTGCAAGACGTTCTTGTTGAACCCAGTGTATTCGCCTCTAGAGATACACCATCGGCAAGTGGTCCCATACCTTGTCATAGTTGGAATCCAATCTCCAATAGCGCCCACGGTTTTGTTTGTATACTATATATGTGAAACGTGAGATGCAAGCGTTTTGCTAGATTATTATTTACTTGTGATTAGACATTATCATAATATCAGAAAAGTATTGATTTCCAATAATGTTTTGGGTTATCGTAAGGTAAAAATTGTCCGTGTTTATGTGTGGATTGGTCTTACAATTATCTTTTCTTTTGAAAAGGATTTTTAAAAGTTAAACCAAATGATTTGAGTTTACTCACACCAGTCCCATGACTGACCCAGAGTTTATGTTGTTTCTCCCTAAACTCTTGGGTGCCCAAATTTGTATGGGCAGTCAAGTAGTTCAGGTCTTTACAGATATACTGGGAGGAGCTTGAAGTAGGAGGCTTCAGGATTATATAGCTATTGTTATTTCCGCTATGTGTAAGTGTTGTGCTCTAATAATATTATTATACTGTTTATTGCAAAGTTATGTTATATATTATTTTTATTCGTTCTGCTGTGAGATTCGTGTTTACTCTGATTGTGTTCTTCCTCTTCTATTCTAATTTTCTATCTTATCTATTCTCACCCTCTAACTTCTTTCTATTAATGATCAGGTATTTCCGATGTCTGAATAGTCAACATGGTAGTTTTGTGTTGATTTTCGGAGTCGAAAATCCCAGTTCGTTACAGCAAATAAGTAGGGGAAGAGGATCGCCTTGACGAATTCCTTGATTCGAATTGATGTAGCCTTTAGGAACAATATTAATCATGATAGAGAATGTTGGAGTACATATGCATTCCCTGATAATTGCTGAAATTTGACAAGGGAAACTCATATAGTCTAACATGTGTAAAATGAATTCACGATTAATTTTATCGTAGGCTTTGTAAAGATCGACTTTTTAGCACATTTTATCAGCACCTTTTTTATTAAATTGTCTTACAAACTTATGCACCCACAGAGAATTTTCCGATTTGTGCCTGCCTTCAATGAAAGTTGATTGGCAATTAGAAATAATATCAGGTAGAAATTGAATGAGCCGATTGCAAATCACCTTACTGAGAATTTTGTAAATAAGATTGCAACACGCAATGGGTTTGTACTCTTCAATCTTGCTTAGTTTGTTGACTTTTGGAATGAAAGTGATAAAAGTATGATTAATTTCATGAAGAAATAAACCAGTGACAAACGATTCTTGAATGGCCAACAACAGTAATTATTTCATGTTTTGCCAATGCAGCTTGAAGAATTTCGCATTCCCCCCACCGGGGCCGGGACTGGAGTCGTCGTGGATGGAGAAAACCGCTTTCCTGACTTCCCCTTCGGTTACGGTGGAATCTTCACAAATCAAATGGCGGAAGTTAAAATGGGGTAAGGCACTTATACTTTCACCATTATATAACTCATTGAAGTAGTTGATTGAAGATTCTTCAAAAGATTGTAAACTTGTGACTAGTTCTCCATGAACATCAAGAGCATTATAGAAATTGTTGTGGTTCTATATGAACTTAAACAATCTCCTAGAGTATGGTCTGATAAACTGAAAGAAACACTTGTTCACAAAGGCTTTAGGTTTACCAAATCAGATTACTTATTATTTGTTAACATCACTACTATTTCATAAACTTATATTCCAATATATCTAGATGATCTAATCATTACAAGTGATGATGACAAGCAGATTATTGATTTAGTCAAGTATATGAATCAACAATTTTCACTGAATGATCTTGATGATCTAAATTACTTTCTAGGAACAGAAGTGATCATCAGACCGATATCACAAAGTACGGTTCTGAGTCAAAAGAAATACAACATTGTGCTACTGGAGAAAGAGAAAATGACCAATGCAATCCTCAACCTACCCCAATGATAAGCAATCAGAGTTATTACAAAAAAGGAGGGAACCTATATCTGATGCTAAACAATATAGAAGCACTAGTGGAGCTCTCCAATATGTAACTATAAATAGACTTTATTTATCATTCCACATTAACAAATTGCCTCAATTGATGCAGAATCCCTTTGACACTCACATGAAAGGTGTAAAAAGAGTTCTAAGATAACCAAAGGGCCCAATCTACTTTGGTCTACACATTAGTAGGAGCACAAGGCTGGACTTGGTTGGGTGCAATGATGCAAATTGGATTGGGGATAATGATAACAGAAAATAGTTACTAATTATTTCATTTACTTTGGAAACAACTTAATTTCTTGGAGTTAAAAAAACAATATGCAATTTATAAGTCAAGCAGTGAAGCAAAATAAATAAGTGTGGAAAGTGATACTGTAGAAATTATGTAGTTGCAATCACTACTTATGGAACTACAAATTAAAACTGATAAAGCTGCACTCTAGTGTGATAACCGAAGCACTATTTATATGTCAAGCAACCCTATTCTTCACTACCGAACAAAACATACAGAGATAGATCTATATTTTATTCTAGAGCAAGTCGTTAAAGAAAAACTTCAAGTCTGTCATGTTCTAGCTTTTTATTAAAAAGCAGATATACTCACAAAAGCGCTATCAAGCAGCAACTTTCTAAGTCTTGGATATGAACTAAAGGTCAAAGATTTTCACGTCAAAGAGAGATCAAGCAAGAAGATTTCATATTCTCACTTGCCTAAACAAATCTGTTGCTGTTGGAGGGTTAGCTCGATCAATCCTCCTCTAGAGCCTCAATCGGCCTGAGAACTCTCACTTTCATCAAATCCAGCACTCAGGTTATCCTATTGTAGCATCAATTTGTCAAAGTCTGGAGATTTTTTTGGAATCGCCGAGGATACGAAGCATCGTAGACAATTTTCTTTTGGAACTCTAACCCTCGTATTTGATTGAGGGGGGTGTTAGAGTTCTGAATATATTACAGTACACGGGTTGTTTTCGCTTTCTAGTTTGTACCATTATATAATGGGCTTGGCCCATTCGCTTATTTTCTACCTTATATAAGCAGCTGTAAACTATGTATAATGTAACGAAAGCTTTATTTTCTTCTTTCAATACAAAATTCATTTTGTTTTTCTTCTTTCAAATATTTCTATCAATCAAATTGCTCTCATTAAAATATAATACCTTCAATTGTCATAAGAGAAAAGCTAGAAATCTCAGTATCTATCTAAAAGTCCCTATGACCGTTGGGTGTGTTTTCTGAAGCAATGAAGGAGTCTTTCAGTCGTGATAACTAGTGCAAGCTACTTAGAAGTTTGTCTCTTCAATAGTCTTATGGTAAGTAGAGGATTTACAACATACTGCTCATTGTTTTGGTTTATTGACAGAATGCTAGTGGCAAGAATCATCATTACCATCTGTCTCATTCGGCCTTTTAGTGTTCTAGCATCGAAATTGGGAACACGAGATGACTCTCCCGAACTTTAATTAGTGATTTATAGCCTTCACCATCTTATTCTCCTTCCGCAACATCATCTAAAAATTATACGTCACTAGGTCTTCTTCAAACTGACCAAATGCCACTAGATTTGAATTGATGATGAAGAATTCGAACTCCTTATCCTCCTTGAGAATTTCAATTGGAGTTGTAATAGCGTTCTTGAAAGCATTACCGTTGTAACACCCCGAAATTCTAAAAGACACTAAAATGATAAATTAAAGAATACTTAATTAAATATTTGGAATTAAATAAAATGAAATGCACCATTGTGTTTGTCTCGGAATTCTGCTTAAGATAGACTCTGAGTTTGCTTAAAACGGACATCGTATGAAGAAGATATTAAGGTTTGAAGTTTATATACATATAAGCCACATATATATATATAATATCCAGAAATCAAAATCAAACTAAGCGGGGAAGGTAGGAAATCGGCCTGTTAGGGGTCGACACTATTCCCCATGGGTGTCGACCTATGGGTCGACCCCATAACAGGGATGTCAATACCCATGTTGACCCCCATGTCGATACCCCCGAGATCTGGCAGAATTCAATTTCTTAACGTGGACTCATTTCTTGACTAGATTTATTGACCCTAGGCTATAAATAGGACCTCATTCTCATTGTTTTAATTCACCAAAAACAATGGAGACAACGAGGTGCTGCCCCAACTCAGTTTGATCTAGCCTATTCTTCTTCAACAACAAGTTATAGTATTCAAGGATCTGTGCTACAACATCTACAATCAAACTTCTGTTCCTTAGATCCAATCACAGTGATTTTATGTTGCTTTTGAATATAAACACCTAAATTGTAATCATGATATGTTTATAAGTTTGGATCTAAGCCTATGCATGTTAGTAACCTGAATCATGATAGATCTGCCATTACTTGTACACCTGATCTATTGATTGGTGCCTATATGCCTATTCATGATATCCATATTCCGTTAATTTTCATAATCATGCCATCTTATACCTATTATGTTAGTTTGCCTAATTATGTCATCTTATGCCATTTTATTTACTATGCCTATTCTTGTTCTCTTCTCTCCCATTTTCCCTTTTAGTTTTTATAGCCAATATACCTTCGAGCCTAGGCCTACCATGGAAATACGCAAACGCATGAAATTGTGGACGATTAGGAATGATTAATTTGGGGCATAATTCATATTGAAAAACATGATTAGGAATTTTGGGCATAATTTGTACCTTGAGCCAAAACTTGGGATTTGGGAGCATAATCTATATCTTTGTTTAAACCTTAATCTAGGGCATAAATTGTATCGTATGTCGGATGGGGATTTGGGGAATAATGAACATGGTACTTGGTTAGTAATGAAAATGCCTTAATTTACAGTAACTAGAAACTGTAACAACGTGTAATGGCTGCGAAATTTTCGACCTAGAAAATCAACATCAAACACCATGTTGACTATTCAAGTATCGAAAACAGCAGGTTTTTAATAGAAAGAAATTATAGGATGAGAAAGATAAGATAGAACTAACAGCATATATGAATAAGACGAACATCAGAGTCCGAGTAAACACGAATATCACTGCGGAACGAATAAAATATATATAGCATAAATTTGAAATACAAAACTGTATTGTATACACATACCATATCAGAGTATAACACTTATACATCACAGCGGAAATAATCTCTAAATAACTAGTGGTGAAACCTCCTGCTTCGAGCTCCTCCAAGTGTATCTATAAAAGCCTGAAACTCTTGACTGCCCATACAAATTTGGGCACCCAAGAGTTTAGGGAAAACAAACAAAATAAACTATGGGTCAATCATGCGACTGTTGTGAGTAAACTCCAACCATATTGTTTAACTTTGAAAATCCTTTTGAAGGAAAGGGTAATAGTAAGAACAACCCACATATAAACATGGACGGTTTTTACCTTACTATAACCAAAACATTTTTGATATCAAAATCCGGTGATATCATAATAATGTTTAATCAAATAAATAACCAAATAGTAGAATGCTTGCATCTCACGCTCTACATACATATTATAAAATCAAAAACCGCAGGGCGCTTATTGGAGATTGGATTCCAACTATGACAAGGTATGGGACCACCTCCTGATCAGTGTACTCTAGAAGGGATACACTGGGGTTCAACAAGAACATCTTGCAAGCCGGCCCACACATGACCGACCACTCATTTAGCTTGAGTGTATCGAATATATTGTCACCTACGGTTGTCGGCCGTCCAACCAAAATCAGTAAGATACAGAATCGAAAGAAGAATGAATATTAAATTTTATCTAGATTGGTGACAAATATACCCTGCTTGGGAATGACCCACTTAGCCATGCTGCCTGCCCGATTTTTGTCATTTCCTAGTTGTGAGGCTTGAGGATATGTCTATCTTTCAGAACATCTGACCATCATACACTTTGAATGTCACATCGTCAAACCCGTCAAATCACTAGTTGATCTTCAAAAATATTACGGGTATAAAAGCTAAGAGAAACGAATTTCTCCGCCACCAGACGTAATGCCTTGAAAAGATCGTCTTATATGATCTGTTAGGAATACTCTATCAGACATCCACCCATACAAGTTGTCTTGGGACTGGACAAACAGAAAGCACCATTCTGGAACAGAACGACCCTTGCATTTCACTTCATCTTCAATTATCTTCAGCATAATCTAATTCTCAACGTTTATGCCTATACGGAGTGGTTTTCGGATAATAAATCCAACCGGACTCTCTGTATTGACACCGATGGTCAAAACACTTTGATAGTCAGTTATTTAACTATCGAAGTAAAAAAACATTCATTTAAATGTACAACTAGACATCACACAACCACGGGCACTTTTATTTAACATTCATTTTTATTATTCAAATTTCCATTTCTTTCCATGTATTTCTCAAACCCCGTTTTAGCCTTTCCACACTTCTTGGAAAACATTCCCAGTTATTATTAACTCTTATTCTCCCATGTTCTAGAAAATATACATTATTAACGTTTGAAACATTTCCCATTCTTTTCACATTCTTTATTTTTTTACACTTGGATAATATACCCTATCCACATTGGAAAAATATTTCCAATTTCATTATAAACATTTTAATCTGCCCAACGTTCACTTTTAAAACATTATTCACTTTCAAATGTGAATATCATCCCTATTATAAAAATCTGAACACCTTTATCAAATAACTCTTTATTCAAGTAATAAATACCTTATCTTGTTTACCGAAATCTCTTTCATAACTTTATATTCCCATTCCACTTTATAAACTCTGTTTGTAAGTCAATTTCTTGTTAAATCAATATCAATTTTATAACTAAATATTGATTACATATCCTATTATAATTTATTTTAAAACTAAATATTTACTATCCTATCAGATTATAATTCCTAAAAATAATTTACTTTAATAAATTTGACATCGTCGAGTTATAGTTCCAATTCCTAATAGTGTTATTTAGTTGTAATCTTATTCCAAACATTGAAATGATGTTATCGTTTTCTAAAACGATTATCCATTTTCTCTTTCTAAACTCTTTCTTATATTTCTTTGGACAAACATCGTTACTTATTACTTTAGAATAAAAGGATTTCAAACCAAACTATTTTCATTCCCTAGGGAATAGTGTTGTATATAAAAATCACGCTTAAGCTTGGTTAACCATGTTAATTTAATGTTATAGTTCAAAAATTGCAATACGCTACAATACCCCCTTATAACTAATTTTGACATACCATTCCTCGATAATAGTGAAGCCGTTCAAGTTGGGGTATTTTATTTACCTCTCAGACCTTGATCGACAACGTTCTTACCTTAGAACATATATAAGTTCGTAACTCTAACTCCTTATTATTTATACTCCATCAAATCGTATTTCCTGCTTTATTTTGTATATGGTTTTATGACGCCATATCCTCATTTTGAAAGCTCGAGTGTTTATAATTATTTACATTAAGTATTAATATTTCACTTCATCTTCCTTATATAATTCCAATTAAAACTTCTTTACCCAATTCCATTAACGCTCTTTGTCTTTTGACGTTTCTCTTTCTATTTGAATCATTATACCTTATTCAGGTAACATCTCATTACAAATTCAATACTATCTTAAACGAATTCCTTTTAAGAAATAATTACTTTAATTACATAATAATTAACGTCGTCATTACTGAAGTAAAATAGTTTACTTCATTATTGATTTTAAAAACAGATTAGTTATTTACTTAATAAATAATAACTAATTATATTAGTCCATTAATCATTTAATCTTCGTTAAATGAAAAGGTCATTCATAATTAACGAATCCTATTTATTTATACAATTAATTGCTAAAACCATTATTATTTGATTAATTGAAGATTAATTAATCAAATAATTAATTTCTAACAAAACTGTTGATTTAATCAACTTTAAATCATTAGTTAATTTGTTAACTGATCGTAATTTCTCCTTACCATTAGATTAATAAAATAAATCTAAAAATATTGTTTAATCGTTTTTTGTCTTAAATGATTATCCTCATAAAACAATTTAAAGCTTCACCTGATTAAAATATAATCGCTTATAATTTCTTAATAAAAATTAACTACAAAATGTTTATAATATCAGTCACGCTATGTGCCTCCAACCCATTTCAGCCGATCACTCCCTCTCCATTCAATCCTTATTTCTCCATGAAAATACAAACTAATTACACCCACTTCCTTCTCTTTGCATGCTATCCCTGCCTAGCACCATGAAACTCCACCCGTATCCCCACTTCAGTTTCTGTCACTTCCTCCATACGTGTCTACTAAAGGTGACTAGGCCATCACCAGTTTCATTTCGATCTCTCACTTCTTGCGCCGATAAACACAACAACATCAATGTTGCTACTTTCCGGAGCCGACGAGTTCACTACTGCATCGTCATGCCACTACTTCATGTAAAAATGCCTGGACTTGCTTCCTTCTCTTCACGCTACACATCCCCCTACCATACACAATCAAGCACACCCCATTTGCAAACCCATGCATGCGTATGCTCCAGTAAACCGTAAACACACATCAGCTCCTCCAAATCCCCTTCATCACTTTCATGCGCATCCTTCCCCACAATCTCCTGTTTCCTGCACAACAAAATGGCCATAACTATGTTTACTTCTTCCACGTCCTTCAGACTGGCCTCTTTCTCTCCCATCCCAGTAACCTACCCTAGAATCCGCGCCAGGAGTGCACTGTCCAGGTTCGACACAAACTTTTCACAAACCCCTTCAATGGTGAGCTGTTATCGAGCAACTCAGGTGCAGTTCGCACCTTATATAAAGTGTACTAGTGGAGAGAGCAACTTACACCGATTACTCTTATATATTAATTTTGATATTTAGGGAATTTATGTCGATTTGATTTTCTTTAATTGGATAAAATGCTCCACTTTTGCTCACTATATAAATTGGTGAAGCCTGAAATTGAACGCCTCTCTACGTGATGGTATTTATGGATGAGGAAGCTTTACCGGGCTTAAGGATTAAGGAGTTCAAAGAATGTACATCATAGGCACATGGTGTAGCTTATATTTCCAACGAAGTGGACATGCGTTTATGAAGGGATGGCCTACGAGTCTTGATAAGGAAGAAATCCAAATATAAAATACTACTTGTTTTTACTGTATTTTATTTAATTGTTTTTTTTAGATTTTAGTTAAAACATTGATTTTATTTTTCTTTCTTTTCAAATGGAAAGCTTCCATTTTATCTGGCTTGTCTCAGAAAGGGTGAAACGAAACATTTATAAAACAGCGTACCTTGGTGGCCATGCAATAGGAGAATAGGATAGATGTAAATTTCAACGTAGGCCACTGTAATTCAATATGTAATTTGCATTTTTAAAGTATAGTTGTTGCCAATTAAATGCAAGCATGCTATAGGAGTAGTAGCTTCATTTAGTGAAAGTATGGTCTTCCTTTATTTAAAACATGGCATGCATTAAATAAGTATGGACGATGGCCTTTCATCATGCGTGAAAAAGGGGCGTTGTCTGATGTATATGCCAAGGAATGGGTATATGTGTATTCGTTTTTGGTTGCTTTCATTTGAAGAAATTATGCAGATATATATATTCGGCAGCCAAGACAAATTAGAATGAATATATAATGTAAAACTCTGTTCGTTTACGGACTGCTATGGATTACTAATACCATCGTGTCACATGATGTGCCACGATCCCAAAAGTATAATAATATAGACATTTAACTTGTTCTGTAATGTTCTAGAATGCTGATATAGGGTGTAAAACACTCCAAATAAAAAGTAGCTTATTTTCAGAAATAAAAATTACAGTAAAATTCTAAAAATTAAATTTTAACTGCCTCTAAAATATTTTGTCTAAATTCGGAACCAATATTAAATTATATTTAAATAATGAAACCATTATATTAAAATAATTAAATTAAATTTATTAAACTGCTAAAATTCCGGGACATTACATTCCTTCTCCCTTAAAAGAATTTCGTGCCCAAAATTATTAAGGGAGGAAAATGCAATAAACCTTATCATATGTTTTACGCCTTGACTTTAGTTTCAACTGGACCGATTAATTTTAATTAAAATATTACCTCCTTGTTATTAACGAATATTTTCAAATTTTCTAGAAATTTCCTAACAGCTTAAATTTTCAGAGAATTTTACCAGCATCTCCTCTGCACGGCTCATTCGGTACTAATATCATTTTTCCTCTCTGGGCTTTCTCCAATTCAACAGAAAATCAAACAGCCAAACGGCTTGCTAAACAGTCTCATAAAAATCTCATACTCGTATAAAATATTAACATGTACCTTTTTGGTTGGGCATCCAATTCTAAATTTTCCATTTGATATTCCATCAGCATATACCTATGTATTCCAAATATTGATCTCCAATCCACTTGTCCACATCCAATCATTCTCTAGTACCCAAGCCAAATTCTGGTTCAAACTCCAATTCAAATTCCAAATTCTTACTTAACAATTCAATTCCATTACCATATTCAGTTCCATTTTCCATCAAATTTAATTTCTCCTTAACTGTTTTTGTTAATCTCCATTTGCTTTGACAATCTTTACTTAACTTATTAAGTAAAATTTATTTCCATCATTACAAATTCATCTTGTATACTTTTTTTTAATTAAAAACAATATTGTCCCGGGAGTTTTTAAACAGCTTTGCCTTTCTAGAATAAAAATTCCTTTTCAGGATTCAAAATAATTTGTTTTCTCAAAACAATTTCAAAACACTATCTTTAGGTAGTAATCCCTCACTTTAGAAACTTGAAAATGAATACTGATGATGTGGCCATCCATCATCGGTATTATTTTCCGGCTGCCAAAGTGAGTTCAATACTATATCACATTCAAAACTTATTTTTCAAACACTTTTATCTTGAAATTTACTTCCAAATATCCTTTCCCAATGCTCGAAATACATTTCCAAATCTCTCCCAGGATTTTAAATTTTCGATATATTCAATTCAAATTTCATTCACAACGCCTTTCCAAGTTTCTAGAGTTTTATTCCAATTCGGATTTGGTTCATCTGACTTTGTATATTATACTTATATAATATTTTGATTGGTTATTTATATAACCAACTCAATTATAAATCTTATTCGATCATAACAACGATCAACACATCTAATATACTATAATAATCTCAAGATATATACTTCTTTTATATCAAAATATATTTTGGGTAAAATTGTTTTATTACCCAGCTTTTAAAACAATACTATGTCGATTTTCTCAATCCAAGCGTTTATAAATCCCTATCGACCTCGTCAGTTAAACGCGTCGATCTGGAATTAATATACCACTCAACAGATCAATCAACACAATATAAAATAGTTTTTATACAAATCTACAAATACGCGCTCATATATACACTCAACTCAATCTATAGTATTACTAACTCCATCTCTATTGAATTATGCCATAGAGCAAGGGTAATTACTTAACCTTCAGCTATGATACCATTATAACGGCCACAAAATTTTCGACCCAGGAAATCAACATCTAACACCATGTTGACTATTCAAGTATCGAAAACACCAGGTCATTAATAGAAAGAAATTAGAGGATGAGAAATATAAGATAGAACTAATAGAATAGAAGAATAAGAAGAACATCAAAGTCAGAGTAAACACGAATCTCACCGTGGAACGAATAAAATATATATAGCATAAATTTGAAATATAAAACTGTATTGTATATACATACCATATCAGAGTATAACACTTATACATCACAGCAGAAATAATCTCTAAATAACTAGTGGTGAGACCTCCTGCTTCAAACCTCTCTAAGTGTATCTGTAAAAGCCTGAAACACTTGACTGTCTGTACAAATTTAGGCACCCAAGAGTTTATGGAAAACAAACAAAATAAACTCTGGGTCAGTTATGGGACTGGTGTGAGTAAACTCCAACCATATTGTTTAACTTTGAAAATCCTTTTGAAAGAAAGGGTAATAGTAAGACCAACCCACACATAAACATGGACGGTTTTTACCTTACTATAACCAAAACATTTTTGATATCAAAATTCGGTGATATCATAATAATGTTTAATCAAATAAATAACCAAACAGTAGAATGCTTGCATCTCACGCTCTACATACATAGTATAAAATCAAAAACTGCAGGGCGCTTATTGGAGATTGGATTCCAACTATGACAAGGTATGGGACCACCTCCCGATCAGTGTACTCTAGAGGGGATACACTGGGGTTCAACAAGAACATCTTGCAAGCCGGCCCACACATGACCAGCCACTCATTTAGCTTGAGTGTATCGAATATATTGTCACCTACGGTTGTCGGCCGTCCAACCAAAATCCGTAAGATACAGAATCGAAAGAAGAATGAATATTGATTTTTCTCTAGATTAGTGACAAATATACCCTGCTTGGGAATGACCCACTTAGCCATGCTGCCTGCCCGATTTTTGTCATTTCCCAGTTGTGAGGCTTGAGGCCATGTCTATCTTTCAGAACATCTGACCATCATACACTTTGAATGTCACATCGTCAAACCCTTCAAATCACTAGTTGATCTTCAAAAATATTACGGGTATAAAAGCTAAGAGAAACGAATTTCTCCGCCACCAGACGAATACCTTGAAAAGATCGTCTTATATGATCTGTTAGGAATACTCTATCAGACATCCACCCATACAAGTTGTCTTGGGACTGGACAAACAAAAAGCACCATTCTGGAACAGAACGACCCTTGCATTTCACTTCGTCTTCAATTATCTTTATCATAATCTAATTCTCAGCGCTTATGCCTATACGGAGTGGTTTTCGGATAATAAATCCAACCGGTCTCTCCGTATTGACACCGATGGTCAAAACACTTTGATAGTCAGTTAGTTAACTATCGAAGTAAAAAAACATTCATTTAAATGTACAACTAGACATCACACAACCACAGGCACTTTTATTTAACATTCATTTTTATTATTCAAATTTCCATATCTTTCCAGGTATTTCTCAAACCCCGTTTTAGCCTTTCCACACTTCTTGGAAAACATTCCCACTTATTATTTACTCTTATTCTCCCATGTTCTAGAAAATATACATTATTAATGTTTGAAACATTTCCCATTCTTTTCACATTCTTTATTTTTTTACACTTGGATAATATACCCTATCCACATTGGAAAAATATTTCCATTTTCATTATAAACATTTTAATCTGTCCAACGTTCACTTTTAAAACATTATTCACTTTAAAATGTGAATATCATCCCTATTATAGAAATCTGAACACCTTTATCAAATAACTCTTTATTCAAGTAACAAATACCTTATCTTGTTTACCGAAATCTCTTTCATAACTTTATATTCCCATTCCATTTTATAAACTCTGTTTGTAAGTCAATTTCTTGTTAAATCAATATCAATTTTATAACTAAATATTGATTACATATCCTATTATAATTTATTTTAAAACTAAATATTAACTATCCTATGAATTATAATTCCTAAAAATAAATTACTTTAATACATTCGACATCGTCGAAATATAGTTCCAATTCCTAATAGTGTTATTTAGTTCTATTCATATTCCAAACATCGAAATGATGTCATTGTTTTCTAAAACGTTTATCTAGTTTCTCTTTCTAAACTCATTCTTATATTTCTTTGGACAAACATCGTTACTTATTACTTTAGAATAAGTGGATTTCAAACCAAACTATTTCCATTACCTAGAGAATAGTGCTATATATAAAAATCACGCTTAAGCTTGGTCAACAATGTTAATTTATCGTTACGGTTTAAAAACTTGCAATACGGTTCAATATCCCCTTATAACTAATCTTGACAAACCATTCCTCGATAATAGTGAAGCCTTTTAAGTTGCGGTATTTTATTTACCTCTCAGACCTTGATCGACAACGTTCTCACCTTAGAACAGATATAAGTTCGTAACTCTAACTTCTTATTATTTATACTCCATCAAATCGTATTTCCTGCTTTATTTTAAATATGGTTTTATGACGTCATATCCTTTTTGAAAGCTCGATTTATAATTACTTGTATTAAGTATTAATTCTTCGCTTCATCTTCCTTATATAATTTCAATTATAACTTCTTTACCCAAGTCCATTAATGCTCTTTGTCTTTTGACGTTTCTCTTTCTATTTGAATAATTATACCTTATTCAGGTAACATCTCATTACAAATTCAGTACTATCTTAAATGAATTCCTTTTAAGAAACAATTACTTTAATTACATAATAATTAACTTCGTCATTGCTGAAGTAAAACAGTTTACTTCGTTATTGATTTTAAAAATAAATTAGTTGTTTTCTTAATAAATAATAACTAATTATATTAGTCCATTAATCATTTAATCTTCGTTAAATGAAAAGGTCAATCATAATTAAAGAATCCTATTTATTTAAACAATTAATTTCTAAAGCCATTACTATTTGATTAATTGAAGATTAAACAATCAAATAATTAATTTCTAACAAAACAGTTGATTTAATCAACTTCAAATCATCAGTTAATTTGTTAACTGATCATAATTTCTCCTTACCGTTAGATTAATAAAATAAATCTAAAAATATTGCTTAATCTTTTTTTGTCTTAAATGATTATCCTCATAAAATAATTTATAGCTTCACCTGATTAAAATATAATTGCTTATAATTTCTTAATAAAAATTAACTACAAAATGTTTATAATAGAACTTCTATTATAATATAGGAATTCGCTTTAATTATAAAAATATAATTTTTTTATAACTTAACTTTGTTGATTTGCTTGACGGCCAATCAACTTCTTAATAAAAAGATGGGTTTATGGTCAACTGTTGCCACTTTCTTAATCGATATCGTCTGTTGATTTAATCAAAATAAATGTTGAAATTCCATTCAACATCAATATCCACACAGGGTTTCAATGTCTTTTGGGTTCAAATAGTGCATATATATAATATAAAACAAACAGTACATATAAATATTGAAGAATCCGGTTGGATTCCTCCAACCGGTTTCCTGCATCCACAGACGTTAGTCAGCACAATTACCACTAATTCCAAGTAGGGAATATTATAATCGTTGGAATCAGTATCCAACAAGTGATGTGTACATATGCAACGATATATCTTATTCAACCAATTTAATTGTAATCTACCTACACGACCATCACATAGCATTCAACCATTATTATCAATATTAAAATATAATTATAATATTTTAAAATAGAACAGAGTTAGTGAATTTACTCCCCTTGTGCGTTAACCGTTAAATAACGATTTGCGTCAGTTGATAGATCCGAATTCAGCATTTTATTTCATCCAAAATCCAAATGATTCCCGAACAGTTCCAAACCAGCTTTATTGTGTAGCCTGCGTGAATATGATCCCAACGGTTCCTATTTCTCGTAATTCTTAGTACCTTGTTTTAAATCCTTAGGTGCCATGTAACATTAATCTTTGTAAAGTGGGTTTTTATCTTTTGGAATTTCTTGAACCCGACTTCATACAGTAGTCGTCTTCCCGATTTAAACCACCGACCCCTGAAGCTCCTTCAACACACTGTTGCGTCCCACACATTCTTTCATTTTATTTTTCCTTATTCATTTTTCCATGCCTTTACCAATTAATTTGGCCCACTCACTTATACGTTCATCTTCCTTCAAATAATATCAGTCACGCTATGTGCCTCCAACCCATTTCAGCCGATCATTCCCTCTCCATTCTATCCTTATTTCTCCATGAAAATACAAACTAGTTACATCCACTTCCTTCTCTTCGCATGCTCTCCCTGACCAGCACCATGAACCTCCACCAGTACCCCCACTTCAGTTTCTGTCGCTTCCTCCATACGTGTCTACTCAAGGTGACTAGGCCATCACCAGTTTCATTTCGATCTCTCACTTCCTGCGCCGATTAACACAACAACATCAACTTGCTACTCGCCGGAGCCAACGAGTTCACTACTGCATCATCATGCCACTACTTCATGTAAATGCCTGGACCTGCTTCCTTCTCTTCATGCTACACATCCCCCAACCATACACAAGCAAGCACACCCCATTTGCAAACCCATGCATGCGTATACTCCAGTAAACCGTAAACACACATCAACTCCTCCAAATCCCCTTCATCACTTTCATGCGCATCCTTCCCCACACTCTCCTATTTCTTGCACAACAAAATGGCCATAACCATGTTTACTTCTTCCACGTCCTTCAGATTGGCCCCTTTCTCTCCTATCCCGACAACCTACCCCATAATCCGCGCCTGGAGTGCACTGTCCAGGATCGATAAAAACTTTTCACAAACCCCTTCAACGGTGAGTTGTTATCGAGAAACTCAAGTGCAGTTCGCACCTTATATAAAGTGTACTAGTGGAGAGAGCAACTTACACCGATTACTCTTATATATTGATTTTGATATTTAGGGAATTTCTGTCGATTTGATTTTCTTTAATTGGATTTAATGCTCCACTTTTGCTCACTATTTAAATTGGTGAAGCCTAAAATTGAACGCCTCTCTGCGTGATGGTACTTATGGCTGAGGAAGTTTCCACTTGAAGCTTTACCAGACTTAAGGATTAAGGAGTTCAAAGAATGTACATCATAGGCACATGGTGTAGCTTATATTTCCAACGAAGTGGACATGCGTTTATGAAGGGATGGCCTATGAGTCTTGATAAGGAAGGAACCCAAATATAAAATACTACTTGTTTTCACTGTATTTTATTTAATTGTTTTTTTTAGATTTTAGTTAAAACATTGATTTTATTTTTCTTTCTTTTCAAATGGAAAGCTCCCATTTTATCTGGCTTGTCTCAGGAAGGGTGAAACAGAACATTTATAAAACAGCGTACCTTGGTGGCCACACAATAGAAGAATAGGATAGATGTAAATTTTAACATAGGCCACTATAATTCAATAGGTAGTTTGCATTTTTAAATATAGCTATAGCCAATTAAATGAAAGCATGTTGTAGGAGTAGGGGCTTCATTTAGTGAAAGTATGGTCTTCCTTTATTTAAAACATGGCACGCATTAAATAAGTATGGACGATAATGTAACGGCCCAGATTTTTTGACCATTTAGTTATTATTTAAAAATGTTTTTTTATTGTTTTGGAAGTTTAAATGGTTTAATTTCAATAATTTTGAATATTTTATTTTATTCTGAAATGGTAGAAATTTAGTGGATCTGCAATATAATGTGAACTGGCAGTATAAAAGGATAAAATTTTAATTTAAAATAGTACGTTTACAAAGGATGTAGTAGCTAACGAACTCGGATTTCGATGAAATCAGTTTCATTAAATCCGAAATGATGAAATTAGGTAACCAACCAAGTTACGTCAAAAATGGCATCCGTATGTGGAAAAGAAAAAAAATAAAAGGGCAAAATTTGAACTAAATTTTAACGGTAATTGGAATTTGCTAATGCTAACGGCAAAACTGGAACCTGAGACCTATCCAGGAAAATTCTAAACATAGGATATTAGCTATATATGAAATCTGGGAAAATCCTATAACGGATATAGAAAGTTATTAAGGAAACAAAATTTAAATAAATTATTTGAAAATCTAAACGAACTCCGATTTTTGATTTGAATACATAGGATTGAAGTACGTTAAAAACCGGACCAGATGGTGGAAGAATTTCTGAAAACCGTTATCGTTTGATACTCCAACATGAGACCGGAAGGTGTTGAAACTAACACAAAACACTATTTTGAATTTGAATTTAAATTATTTGAAAGTTCAAACGAATTCAAAATTTAAATATTTTTATATATTATTGAAGAGCAAGAAAAATTGAACAACATGGTTGAAAAAGATTTTGGATAAGGTATCAATAAGTAAGTCAAATTAACGTCCGAATAGGGTTGAGAAAACACACTTTACTATTCATAAATTATTAAATTTATTTATAATTAAATAAATTTAAGGATTAATCCTAGCCATCCATTTTCGACCGTTGGATTCGCGCCACCTCAGCAATCCATGTGACTCCTTCGGCTATAAATAGCCCCCCCCCCTTTCATTTTAAACTCACTCCTCCTCCTCCTCTTTCAAGCTTTGGCAATGGCAGAAATAATAATAAAATATTAGGAAATAGGGAAAAGGGAAGAAAGGGAGAAAGGAGGGCAAGACGGGGAGCTAGGGACTCTTAGGCGGAGGTTTGGGCTTCGCGGGGTAAGTTTTTAAATAATATTTATTTATTTTATTTATTTTTGTAATATATATATATATATATATAATTAAAATAGAATTTGTAAAAATAAATATCAGAACATTCTAAGGGTGACAGAGAGGATAGTGTCTAAGGCTTGAGTTTGGAAAATATAGTTTCCTGCTCTCCCTGGCTATCCCTAACTGATCTGACGGATGGGATGATTAATTTAAATTTAAATTTAAAATCTAATTTGAATTTAAAACAGACCAGGGGCATTTTCGTAATTTTTAACCATAAACTTTAAAAGCTTATAACTTTTTCAAAACAAGTCGGATTTCCACGAAACAAGGACCGTTGGATTCTTATCGAAAAATACTTTAAAATGAGCGGAAGCAGATTTTTGATCCGGGTTAAAAAATTTAAGTTATTATTAAATGAATATTTTTAAATATTTTATTTGAAAATTAAATTTAATTAATATTAAAATGGTTTTTCAATTTTTTTAAAAAAAATTGGATATAGCTAGAGATGGGAAAGTATGATTTTTTAGAAGGGAAGGTAATTTGGCTAATAACGCAATTAGAAATTAATTAAGATAAAAATAATTTAATTAATTTAATTAAATATATATCCATTTAAATTAGGTAAATATTGTAAATAGCATAACTTTTGCATACATTAACGAAATTTAACGAAACAGGATCCGTTGGGATCGTATGGACGAGCACTACACAATGGAACTGACCGCGAGTGGATTGGAGCCCATTACAATTTATTGCAAAATAAATTGTCCGATCTGAACCAATGGACGAATATCGTTATTTAACGATTCTCGACCAAGGTGAGTAAATCTCACTAACTCTGAACGCTTTATATTTTTATAAAGTATTTTTAGAATTGATAAATATTGATTGAATTGCTGTGTGTTGACTGTTTGGTTGAACTGCTAGTCAGTTGATTGAAAACATCGATAACGATATATATAAATCGTATCAAAATATTGATTCCGTTATCAGAATATTTTTATACTCATGTTATTTATGTTGACTGACATCTGTGGATGCAGTGAAACAGGTTGGAGGGACCCAACTGGGTTCCTCAACATTTATTTACCGCTTTTCATATATTTTGATGTATGATGTGTTATATCATACGTTATTGATTCTGTGTGTTTGGATGATGACCGATCAGTTGATTTGATATTTTTACACCATAAGTGATACGAGAAAGGGAAAAGGGAAATTTTTAAAGTATATTTTGAAAATAGATTATTTATATAAAATCAGCAGATTTTATATATGAAAGGAAAAAGGGTTTTATAAAAGAAATCATTGTATAAAATCAAAGCAATAAAGGAAAAATATTTGTAACACAAATAGAGAAGGGAAATTGTTTGTAAAACATTTACAAATAAAATAAAAGGAAATATTTATCTAGAGAAATAAATTGAGTTATAAAAAGGAATTATTTATTTAGAAAATAAATAGAATATTGAAGTACTAGAAAATGGATAAAAGTGTAATAAAGGAGAATTTTACACTAGGAAGAATTTAGGCCCGTGCTTCGCACACGGGTAAACAGAATATGAATTCGAAGTGAGAATTTAAGAGAGTTCTGTTTTAACAGATAAAGTGAGAAGGTTAATTTATAAATAAAGTTTTATAAATTAATTTAGTTATTTATCTGTGGGTAAATAGAGTATATAAGTCAAGACTTATATAGAGAAGTAAAAATCGATTTCCACATCGATATTTGAAACTGAATATGTATGAAAGAGAATTTATCGAATAAGAGTTATTCGAAGTAAAGCTATTGAATATCAGTTTATTCGAAAGGGAGTTTATTGAATATTTGTTATTCGAAATGGGTTGATCCAAGAGAGTTAATCCAATAGAGTTAATCCAATAGAACAAATTGATTAAGATCAACCGTTAGAGTTAAACTATTAGAGTTGAACTGTTAGAGTTAAACCGTTAGGGTTAAACCGTAGAGTTAAACCGTTTGGAGTAAACATTTAGAGTTAGTTAGTTAGAATTAACCAATTAGAGTTAATCAGTTAGAGTTAATCGATTAGAGTCTAATCGAACTAGAGTTATCCAAATATAGTAATCGAATGAGGGATGATGGAATATTAGTTATTCAATTAGATTTGCTCGAATTTAGTTATTCGAGATAGAGTTAAACAGAAGTAGTCATTTAAGATAAGCTACCAGTGAGCACGACTGCTAGCGTAATTCGCAGGGCTGCAGATAGCCTAAGGCAGACGGATGTTTCCTGAGGGAATCAGGCGTAACCATTGTGATCGCTGCGATCTAGAGTCGAGCGAATGGAGTTAAATCGAATATTAGATATTCGAAAATAAAGTTAGAACAAACATAGTTAGTCGAATATAAGTTAATCGAATATTAGTTATTCGATAGGAGTTAGGCAAATTGAGTCAGATAAGTCGAGTTAATTAAGCCAAGTTGAGCTGATCAAGTAAGTTGGTCAAGTTGAGTTAATCAAACTAGGTTAATAGAATAAGAGTTAACCCAGTAAGAGTTAATAGAATAAGGATTATAGATTAGCATTAACCCAATAGGAGTTGATAAGTTCATTGTTCGATTTTTCATTCGAGATAGAGAATCAAAGTCATAATAAAGTTATTATATTCGGATGCAGGGAATTATAACACTATTGTATAATCAAGTGCTTACTGTACGAGAAGTGGACTCGTGAATAGAATCTGAGAATGTAGTAAAGAAGTGTTAATGTTTTGAAGAGATGAACTTTGTCTATTTCGAAGTTAGAAATGTCGTTCAGTTAAGGTCTGAGAGGTAATTATACCCCAACTTGATTGACTTCGTTTTTAACTAAGAAATGGTTAAGGTTCGATAGTGGAAAGTGGTTAAGTGGAAACCAAATGAAGGAGATTTGGCAGAGTGATGTTTATTCAAACATCCGTTAAATCCAGTGAAGGAGATTTGGAAATGTTTTCCAAAGAAGATCAGAAATGTTTTCTGAATATAGAAAAAACACAAGGAATGGAAATGTTTTCCAAGGTTAATAACGTATATTTTCTAAATATAGTAAATAAGTAATGTTAAATAATAGGAAAAGGGAAATGAATGAACGAATGAATGAAATGATGATTGTTCGATAGAATTTCCTTCCGGAAATAATATCGTTGTTTGCACACAGACATGTTTCCATTTGATAGTTAAATCACCGACTATCAAAGTTTTGACCATTTTATGTTGTTAATATGGAGAGACCGGTTGGATTATTATCCAGAGAACCACTCCGTATTGGCATAAGCGTTGCGAATCAAGTATGCTGAATATATTGAAGACGGAGTTATGCAAGGGCTATCCTATTTACAGAATAGTGCCTTCGGTTTGTCCAGTCCCAGGACAGACGTGAAGGGACGAATGTCTGACAGAGTATATTCAAAGGATCGCGTAAGTTGATCTCTTCAAACGTACTTACGTTTGGTGGCGGAGGAATTCGTTTCTCTTAGCTGTATACCCGTGGTATTTTTGGGGAAATCAATTTGTGATTTGGCGGGTATGACAATGTGGCATTCAAAGTAATGGAGGTGTGATCTGTCAAAAGATACGTTATGACCTCAAGCCTCATCCACCGGGAAATGACAAAAATCGGGCAGGCAGCATGGCTATGTGGGTCGCACCCATTAGGATGTATGATCACCTATCTAGAGAAATTCCAGTTGCTTCTTAAATCTATCGATGCTGCCCCATTCGGGAGACGGTTGCTGATCCCAACCGTTGGTGATATACATTCGATACACTCGAGCGAAATGAGTGGTCGGTCATGTGACGGCCGGGTTGCAAGATGTTCTTGTTGAACCCAGTGTATTTGCCTCTAGAGATACACGTTCGGAAGGTGGTCCCATACCTTGTCTAGTCGGAATCCAATCTCCAATAAGTGCCCGCGAGTTTGATTTGTATACTATATATGTAGAGCGTGAGATGCAAGCGTTCTACTAGATTTTAATTACTTGTGATTAGACATTATTATAATATCAGATAATATATGATTTTCAAAGTGTTTTGGGTTATCGTAAGGTAAAAGCCATCCGTATTTATGTGTGGATTGGTCTTACGATTATCTTTTCTTTTGAAAAGGATTTTGAAAAGTTAAACCAAATGATTTGAGTTTACTCACACCAGTCCCATGACTGACCCAGAGTTTTATTTTGTTTTGTTTTCCCTAAACTCTTGGGTGCCCAAATTTGTACGGGCAATCAAGTAGTCAAGATTTACAGGTATGCTTGAAGAGCTTGGAGCAGGAGGCTTCAAGATTTTTCTAGCTATTGATTATTCCGCTGTGATGAAAGTGTTGTACTCTGATAATGGTATGATATACATATACTACTTTGATTTCAAGATATGTTGTCTATTATATTTTATTCGTTCCGCTGTGAGATTCGTGTTACTCTGATGTTGTTGTGTTCTTCTTCTTCTTCTGTTCTAATTTTCTATCTTATCTATCCTCACCCTCTAATTTCTTTCTTGGACTATCCGGTAATTTCGACTTTTGATTGTTCGATAGGTGTTATATATCGGATAACCAAGGTCGTCTTTTCCCGGGTCGTTACAGTTGGTATCAGAGCTGGTTGCTTAATTGGTACGGATGATAGGGGGTTCTCGCTTCGCGTTTGGTGGCGAACGAGAGACTCTTACCCCTACATCTCCCGACAATGTGGGTTGGTCGAGTCGAGAGGCTGGCCGTAAAAGCAGTTCTGAGGTATCTCTGTAAGCCACGGTGGGAGGTTAGCCCACTGCCCTTGTGGTCATTACAGTTGGTATCAGAGCTGAAGGTTAGGTGATTTACCTTGGCTCTGTGGCGTGACTCAGTAGAGATGGGGTTAGTAATGCCCTAGACTGAGTTTGAGTGTATATATAAGAGTGAACGTATTTGTTATTTTATATAAAATGATTTTATACCGTGGAGATTTATTGGTTGAGTCGTTTATGAGTTCTAGTCGATCAGTTTGATCCACTGTATCGATAGGAGTTTATAAACACTTGAATACGATGGGTCGACACGATATGTTTTGAAAAAAGGGTAAATGAAATAATTTTACCCAAATTATATTTTGATATAAGCAAAGTATAGATATTTGAAATTATTATAGTATATTGAATGTGTTGGTTGTGATTATAATCGAATAAGATTATAAAATGTGAAATGGTTATGTAAATAACAAATCAAAATTCATATAAGTGAAATATATGAAATCAGATGAATTAAATCTGAATTTAAGTTCAGAATTGGAATTAAAATTGCTAAAATTTGAATAAGTGTTGTAAATGGAATTAAATTAAATATATGTGAATTTTAAAATCCTGGGAGATTTTAAATTTGTTATAAGTATTGGAAGGGATATTTTGAAATGGATTTCAAAATGAAAATGTTTAGAAATGGTTTTGAAAGTGACATAGTATTGAACTCACTTCGATAGCTGGAAAATAGATTCCGATGATGATCCGGACATCATCGGTGTTCATTTTCGAGTTTGTAAGTGATGGATTACCGCCAAAGATTTTGTTTTTTGAATTGTTTTGAGAAAACAAGTTGTTTTGAAATTTTAGAAAAGGGATATTTGATTTTTGAAAAAAGTGAAGCTATTTGGAACTCCCAGGTAAAGATTATTTGAAATAAACACAAATTAAATAGAAATTTGTGAAAGCAAATTTGAAGTTAATTGCAACCCGTTCAGTGGAAATTGAATTGAAATAGAATGGCGTCAAGTAGAATTGGACTGGATTAGAAATCATCTGGAATAGAAATGAATTGTTGAGTAAGATTTTTGGAATGAGATTGGAATTGCAGTTTGATTGGAGTTTGGTTTGGATATGCGAATGGCTGTGTTGGAGATAAAAATGATTGGAGATTGGTTGGGAATATATTGGTATATGCTAAATTGATAGCAAAAGTTGATATGCCCATCAAAAAGGTACGAGTTTATATTTTTATATTGGATATGAGTTTTATGAGCCTATTTGGCAAGCCGCTTGGCTGTGTGATTTTCTTTTGGATTAGAGAGGCCTGTGTGGCGGTTTGGGGATTTTCCCGATGCTCCAGGTACAAAGGAGGTGCTGGCGAAATTTTTCGAAAATTTCAAGTGTTAGAAAATTTTCAGAATTTTTGAAAATTTTCGTTTATAGAAATAAATTAATTAGAATTAATTGGTTTAGGGAAACCGGAGTAAATAAATAATTTTAACCTAGTTATAAAGTTCATTTTTGTACCTTAGCAATTTCGAGGACGAAATTATTTTAAGGGGGAAAGAATGTAACGGCCCAGATTTTTTGACCATTTAGTTATTATTTAAAAATGTTTTTTTATTGTTTTGGAAGTTTAAATGGTTTAATTTCAATAATTTTGAATATTTTATTTTATTCCGAAATGGTAGAAATTTAGTGGATCTGCAATATAATGTGAACTGGCAGTATAAAAGGATAAAATTTTAATTTAAAATAGTACGTTTACAAAGGATGTAGTAGCTAACGAACTCGGATTTCGATGAAATCAGTTTCATTAAATCCGAAATGATGAAATTAGGTAACCAACCAAGTTACGTCAAAAAGGCATCCGTATGTGGAAAAGAAAAAAAATAAAAGGGCAAAATTTGAACTAAATTTTAACGGTAATTGGAATTTGCTAATGCTAACGGCAAAACTGGAACCTGAGACCTATCCAAGAAAATTCTAAACATAGGATATTAGCTATATATGAAATCTGGGAAAATCCTATAACGGATATAGAAAGTTATTAAGGAAACAAAATTTAAATAAATTATTTGAAAATCTAAACGAACTCCGATTTTTGATTTGAATACATAGGATTGAAGTACGTTAAAAACCGGACCATATGGTGGAAGAATTTCTGAAAACCGTTATCGTTTGATACTCCAACATGAGACCGGAAGGTGTTGAAACTAACACAAAACACTATTTTGAATTTGAATTTAAATTATTTGAAAGTTCAAACGAATTCAAAATTTAAATATTTTTATATATTATTGAAGAGCAAGAAAAATTGAACAACATGATTGAAAAAGATTTTGGATAAGGTATCAATAAGTAAGTCAAATTAACGTCCGAATAGGGTTGAGAAAACACACTTTACTATTCATAAATTATTAAATTTATTTATAATTTAATAAATTTAAGGATTAATCCTAGCCATCCATTTTCGACCGTTGGATTCGCGCCACCTCAGCAATCCATGTGACTCCTTCGGCTATAAATAGCCCCCCCCCTTCATTTTAAACTCACTCCTCCTCCTCCTCTTTCAAGCTTTGGAAATGGCAGAAATAATAATAAAATATTAGGAAATAGGGAAAAAGGAAGAAAGGGAGAAAGGAGGGCAAGACGGGGAGCTAGGGACTCTTAGGCGGAGGCTTGGGCTTCGCGGGGTAAGTTTTTAAATAATATTTATTTATTTTATTTATTTTTGTAATATATATATAAAATTAAAATAGAATTTGTAAAAATAAATATCAGAACATTCTAAGGGTGACAGAGAGGATAGTGTCTAAGGCTTGAGTTTGGAAAATATAGTTTCCTGCTCTCCCTGGCTATCCCTAACTGATCTGACGGATGGGATGATTAATTTAAATTTAAATTTAAAATCTAATTTGAATTTAAAACAGACCAGGGGCATTTTCGTAATTTTTAACCATAAACTTTAAAAGCTTATAACTTTTTCAAAACAAGTCGGATTTCCACGAAACAAGGACCGTTGGATTCTTATCGAAAAATACTTTAAAATGAGCGGAAGCAGATTTTTGATCCGGGTTAAAAAATTTAAGCTATAATTAAATGAATATTTTTAAATATTTTATTTGAAAATTAAATTTAATTAATATTAAAATGGTTTTTCAATTTTTTAAAAAAAAAATTGGATATGGCTAGAGATGGGAAAGTATGATTTTTTAGAAGGGCAGGGAAGGTAATTTGGCTAATAACGCAATTAGAAATTAATTAAGATAAAAATAATTTAATTAATTTAATTAAATATATATCCATTTAAATTAGGTAAATATTGTAAATAGCATAACTTTTGCATACATTAACGAAATTTAACGAAACAGGATCCGTTGGGATCGTATGGACGAGCACTACACAATGGAACTGACCGCGAGTGGATTGGAGCCCATTACAATTTATTGCAAAATAAATTGTCCGATCTGAACCAATGGACGAATATCGTTATTTAATGATTCTCGACCAAGGTGAGTAAATCTCACTAACTCTGAACGCTTTATATTTTTATAAAGTATTTTTAGAATTGATAAATATTGATTGAATTGTTGTGTGTTGACTGTTTGGTTGAACTGCTAGTCAGTTGATTGAAAACATCGATAACGATATATATAAATCGTATCAAAATATTGATTCCGTTATCAGAATATTTTTATACTCATGTTATTTATGTTGACTGACATCTGTGGATGCAGGGAAACAGGTTGGAGGGACCCAACTGGGTTCCTCAACATTTATTTACCGCTTTTCATATATTTTGATGTATGATGTGTTATATCATACGTTATTGATTCTGTGTGTTTGGATGATGACCGATCAGTTGATTTGATATTTTTACACCATAAGTGATACGAGAAAGGGAAAAGGGAAATTTTCAAAGTATATTTTGAAAATAGATTATTTATATAAAATCAGCAGATTTTATATATGAAAGGAAAAAGGGTTTTATAAAAGAAATCATTGTATAAAATCAAAGCAATAAAGGAAAAATATTTGTAACACAAATAGAGAAGGGAAATTGTTTGTAAAACATTTACAAATAAAATAAAAGGAAATATTTATCTAGAGAAATAAATTGAGTTATAAAAAGGAATTATTTATTTAGAAAATAAATAGAATATTGAAGTACTAGAAAGTGGATAAAAGTGTAATAAAGGAGAATTTTACACTAGGAAGAATTTAGGCCCGTGCTTCGCACACGGGTAAACAGAATATGAATTCGAAGTGAGAATTTAAGAGAGATCTGTTTTAACAGATAAAGTGAGAAGGTTAATTTATAAATAAAGTTTTATAAATTAATTTAGTTATTTATCTGTGGGTAAATAGAGTATATAAGTCAAGACTTATATAGAGAAGTAAAAATCGATTTCCACATCGATATTTGAAACTGAATATGTATGAAAGAGAATTTATCGAATAAGAGTTATTCGAAGTAAAGCTATTGAATATCAGTTTATTCGAAAGGGAGTTTATTGAATATTTGTTATTCGAAATGGGTTGATCCAAGAGAGTTAATCCAATAGAGTTAATCCAATAGAACAAATTGATTAAGATCAACCGTTAGAGTTAAACTATTAGAGTTGAACTGTTAGAGTTAAACCGTTAGGGTTAAACCGTAGAGTTAAACCGTTTGGAGTAAACATTTAGAGTTAGTTAGTTAGAATTAACCAATTAGAGTTAATCAGTTAGAGTTAATCGATTAGAGTCTAATCGAACTAGAGTTATCCAAATATAGTAATCGAATGAGGGATGATGGAATATTAGTTATTCAATTAGATTTGCTCGAATTTAGTTATTCGAGATAGAGTTAAACAGAAGTAGTCATTTAAGATAAGTTACCAGTGAGCACGACTGCTAGCGTAATTCGCAGGGCTGCAGATAGCCTAAGGCAGACGGATGTTTCCTGAGGGAATCAGGCGTAACCATTGTGATCGCTGCGATCTAGAGTCGAGCGAATGGAGTTAAATCGAATATTAGATATTCGAAAATAAAGTTAGAACAAACATAGTTAGTCGAATATAAGTTAATCGAATATTAGTTATTCGATAGGAGTTAGGCAAATTGAGTCAGATAAGTCGAGTTAATTAAGCCAAGTTGAGCTGATCAAGTAAGTTGGTCAAGTTGAGTTAATCAAACTAGGTTAATAGAATAAGAGTTAACCCAGTAAGAGTTAATAGAATAAGGATTATAGATTAGCATTAACCCAATAGGAGTTGATAAGTTCATTGTTCGATTTTTCATTCGAGATAGAGAATCAAAGTCGTAATAAAGTTATTATATTCGGATGCAGGGAATTATAACACTATTGTATAATCAAGTGCTTACTGTACGAGAAGTGGACTCGTGAATAGAATCTGAGAATGTAGTAAAGAAGTGTTAATGTTTTGAAGAGATGAACTTTGTCTATTTCGAAGTTAGAAATGTCGTTCAGTTAAGGTCTGAGAGGTAATTATACCCCAACTTGATTGACTTCGGTTTTAACTAAGAAATGGTTAAGGTTCGATAGTGGAAAGTGGTTAAGTGGAAACCAAATGAAGGAGATTTGGCAGAGTGATGTTTATTCAAACATCCGTTAAATCCAGTGAAGGAGATTTGGAAATGTTTTTCAAAGAAGATCAGAAATGTTTTCTGAATATAGAAAAAACACAAGGAATGGAAATGTTTTCCAAGGTTAATAACGTATATTTTCTAAATATAGTAAATAAGTAATGTTAAATAATAGGAAAAGGGAAATGAATGAACGAATGAATGAAATGATGATTGTTCGATAGAATTTCCTTCCGGAAATAATATCGTTGTTTGCACACAGACATGTTTCCATTTGATAGTTAAATCACCGACTATCAAAGTTTTGACCATTTTATGTTGTTAATATGGAGAGACCGGTTGGATTATTATCCAGAGAACCACTCCGTATTGGCATAAGCGTTGCGAATCAAGTATGCTGAATATATTGAAGACGGAGTTATGCAAGGGCTATCCTATTTACAGAATAGTGCCTTCGGTTTGTCCAGTCCCAGGACAGACGTGAAGGGACGAATGTCTGACAGAGTATATTCAAAGGATCGCGTAAGTTGATCTCTTCAAACGTACTTACGTTTGGTGGCGGAGGAATTCGTTTCTCTTAGCTGTATACCCGTGGTATTTTTGGGGAAATCAATTTGTGATTTGGCGGGTATGACAATGTGGCATTCAAAGTAATGGAGGTGTGATCTGTCAAAAGATACGTTATGACCTCAAGCCTCATCCACCGGGAAATGACAAAAATCGGGCAGGCAGCATGGCTATGTGGGTCGCACCCATTAGGATGTATGATCACCTATCTAGAGAAATTCCAGTTGCTTCTTAAATCTATCGATGCTGCCCCATTCGGGAGACGGTTGCTGATCCCAACCGTTGGTGATATACATTCGATACACTCAAGCGAAATGAGTGGTCGGTCATGTGACGGCCGGGTTGCAAGATGTTCTTGTTGAACCCAGTGTATTTGCCTCTAGAGATACACGTTCGGAAGGTGGTCCCATACCTTGTCAAGTCGGAATCCAATCTCCAATAAGTGCCCGCGAGTTTGATTTGTATACTATATATGTAGAGCGTGAGATGCAAGCGTTCTACTAGATTTTAATTACTTGTGATTAGACATTATTATAATATCAGATAATATATGATTTTCAAAGTGTTTTGGGTTATCGTAAGGTAAAAGCCATCCGTATTTATGTGTGGATTGGTCTTACGATTATCTTTTCTTTTGAAAAGGATTTTGAAAAGTTAAACCAAATGATTTGAGTTTACTCACACCAGTCCCATGACTGACCCAGAGTTTTATTTTGTTTTGTTTTCCCTAAACACTTGGGTGCCCAAATTTGTACGGGCAGTCAAGTAGTCAAGATTTACAGGTATGCTTGAAGAGCTTGGAGCAGGAGGCTTCAAGATTTTTCTAGCTATTGATTATTCCGCTGTGATGAAAGTGTTGTACTCTGATAATGGTATGATATACATATACTACTTTGATTTCAAGATATGTTGTCTATTTTATTTTATTCGTTCCGCTGTGAGATTCGTGTTACTCTGATGTTGTTGTGTTCTTCTTCTTCTGTTCTAATTTTCTATCTTATCTATCCTCACCCTCTAATTTCTTTCTTGGACTATCCGGTAATTTCGACTTTTGATTGTTCGATAGGTGTTATATATCGGATAACCAAGGTCGTCTTTTCCCGGGTCGTTACAATGGCCTTTCATCATGCGTGAAAAAGGGGCGTTGTCTGATGTATATGCCAAAGAACGGGTATATGTGTATTCGTTTGTGGTTGCTTTCATTTGAAGAAATTATGCAGATATATATATATATATACATATATATATATATATATATATATATATTTATATATATATATTCGGCAGCCAAGACAAATTAGAATGAATATATAACGTAAAACTCCGTTCGTTTACGGACTGCTATGGACAGAAATACTAATACCATCGTGTCACATGATGTGCCATGATCCCAAAAATATAATAATATAGAGAAGTTAACTTGTTCTGTAATGTCCTAGAATGCTGATATAGGGTGTAAAACACTCCAAATAAAAAGTTCCTTATTTTCAGAAATAAAAACTACAGTAAAATTCCAAAAATTAAATTATAACTGCCTCTCAAATATCTTGTCTAAATTCGAAACCAATATTTAATTAAATTAAATAACAAAACCGTTAAATTAAAATAATTAAATTTTTTGAAACTGCTAAAATTCCGAGACGTTACACCGCGCTTGGACATGAGGTTAGAATACGCTTGTGGCAGAGCCTTCCCGGACCCGCCGGACAAATCCAGTGTCCACAAGTGGTAAATCTAATGTGAGGGGTCTAAGTGCATAATCGTACACGTGACGGCGCTTAGACACGTTGTTAAGTCCGATTTGTGGAAGAAGTCTGCTCGGACCCAACTGACATATCCAGCATCCACAAGTGGTAGACTTAATGTGGGAGGTCTAGTGCATTATAACCATAAATGAATGAATGATGATGAACTTGTAATACTTAACTTGTTTGAACTGACAAGGATTACATGAACATGTTAACTTGTGTAGGATTTAAGTAAACTTGAATGAATCAGTGGGAGGGTTAAGTTAATCTTGTTAAATATGTGGGGACAAGTTGTACATATAAACCCGACGTGCTCAGCCTGTTGGGGTTATGCGATCTTGTTAAACTAGTAGGCATAACCTATTGAAATCCTAGTAGCGGGGATGTAATCCTGGGGGGAAGCTTGTATCATCTGTTGTGTGGAACTCGTTTAAGTCAGTAACCCATCTTGGTATCAAACGGGGAACCCCGAACTAGGTCAGGGTCTGGGCACGCTTACTTAGCTAATTATAAGAGGTCACTTGAGTGAGGGTGTTGACGGCGCATTCCAACGGAGTCATGTGCGTGCAAGGGTCCGCTTGCTAGGGAAGATAATACACTGTGACATCAATAGATATGGCTGTGCACATCTTGTAAAAAAATGGTTGCCACTTTAGGAAGTGATACATCCTACTATGGAGCAAGCACAGGGTATCTACGAATTAGGGAGCTGATCGATTGGGGGGTAGTGATTAGCATACATCTAGTCTTGCTTGTTTAGGAGCCCATTATTATCGTTGGGGGGTAACACCCATCATTCCTATTGGGCTACCTGTTATTGTATGGGGTAAAACCTATCACTAGAAGTAGACCTACATCTACCATCTTGTACTTGTTGGGTTCAGCTTTTTCTGAGATACTAGTATTGGTGTAGAGAAAAGTATTAGAGAAGCGCAATGCATGTTATGTTCTGTTTATCCTGTTTACCATGTTATACCTGTCTTATGACACTGTTATCTCTCTCCAACTTATATGCATGCATTATACTTTTACTTATTTATATGCTAAAAGTAACTAGACTCGCCAGACTTTATGTCTGTCCCATCTTGTTTCCTCTTCTTTCTCTTCCGTTCCACCCTCCAGGTTCTCAAGGTGGGAATACTCAAGCTTGATCAAGATTATTCTTTCCTTGTGCTTGGAGCAGCTTAGACGTATCGCTCGATTTTGTATCTGCTCTACTATGGCTATATTTTGGGGATTAAGCTCTTTTTATGTACTATTGTACTCTGATGATTATTTTTTTATAAGAAAGAAGTTTTATGTTTTCAGTATTCTAGACTTATTATGTAATTGGGTTTGAACCATGAAGCTTTTCTATTCAATAAATTTTAATTCCGCTATTATTTTATATCTGTCTTGTAATATTTCTGTTTACCTATAATGCTTTACGAAACTTAATGTATTCTGAAAAAAAGTGACATTAACGAACGTGGGGCGTCACATTTAGTATCAGAGCTGAAGGTTACTAGATTGGATAAAATATTTTGAAAATTGTTTTCAAAAAGGTTTTTAAAGAAAGCATTTTCAAAAGAAAAGTCTGTTTCGGAAAACATATTCCCCAAAGCCATATGAAATACCTTTCGATTCTCCATTTGAATCCCTTTTTCCTTTTCTTTTCAGCATGTCTGAGAAACCCAATATTCCTGAAGGAATTCAGATACCGGTTTGGTTTCATAGGTATCTGGAGGCTACGGCACCTACCGAGGGCCAAGCAGACGCCCCTCCTCCAGCTACAGCCGTTGTTCCTCCTCCTCCACGTGTTGATGATTCCTCTAAGATATGAAAGGATTTATGTGCTATGGGCGGGAAGCCATTCCGAGGAACTAAGACTTTCATAAAGGCAAGGAACTGGCATAAAGAGACGGAGGATTTGTTTGTAATTTTCAAAGTTGACGATCATAGGAAAATTCAGTTAACCGTTTGGCAGTTGACGGATGAGGCTTAATTTTGGTGGGAAGTGACACAAGCAGGGCGTATAGTTGAGACTTTGGATGATTGCCGGCAGAGATTCGAAATGAAGTTTCTTTCTTAAGTCGAGCAAAGTATGCAAATGGAAAGGTTTTTGGCACTTAAGCAAGGAGGCGTGTCTGTTATAGAGTATGTTAATAAGTTTAATCAACTGGCGAGGTTTGGTTTGGTACTAGTAGATACCCCACACAAGAAAGCTTTGTGGTTTGCTAGAGGATTGAATGAACCCCTACATGGGTTGGTTATGTCTCATAGTTCGATGGGACCAACTTTTGAGAAACTCGTTTATATGGCATTAATGCGCGAGGATGATTAAGGTGAAAAGAAAGAGGCTAAGGTTGAGGAAATACAAAACAAGAAAGTGCAGCCCAAGAAAGAGCAAAAGCAACAAAATAAGGGTGGTAAGAATGGAAAAGCTCGAGATAAGAGGAAATTCCATCATTGCGGATGCGAGGGTCATGTGATCAAGGATTGCAAGAAAAGAAAGAACGCTTGTTTCCATTGTGGAGAAGTCAGACATCTTGTTAAGGATTGCACGAAGAAGCAAGGACAAGGTCAAAGGGCAGGATCTTCTGGAGGGCAGGTGCATGCTCTCGTGGCCAGTGTGCCAGATAGAGGTAGGAAAGTTTCTGTCAAAGGTTTGATTTCTCTTTCCAATTATCCAGTTAGGACTCTTTTTGATTCTGGCGCTTCGCATTCTTTTATACCTGATTCTGTGGTTGAGTCTCTGCACCTTAGTACTAGTATGGTTTTGGATCTCGTAGTTGTCTCAAACCCCATTGAGGTTACGGCTCATCTGTCTATGATTTGTTGGAGTTTGAGAATATCTATTTTCGGAGTTGAGTTTGAATGTGACCCATATGTGCTTGGTTTCATGGGCTATGGTTTGATTCTTGGGATGGATTGACTAGCCATGTATGGTTCCATTCTAGATTGTGAGAGGGGGATCGTTAGACTTTTGACTTGCCATTGGAGGACCCTACAGATTTATTGTGACCTTAAAGGGTCTGTCATGCTTAGTTTCCTAGAGTCTCTTGATGCATCTATCGACGATTTATGATCTGTGCTAGTAGTCTGTGAGTACCCTGATGTTTTTGAGGAGGTTCGAGGCTTACCTCTGAGGCACGAGATTGATTTCCGTATATACTTGGTGGACAATGCAAAGCCAGTTGCATTGCCTGTGCGCCATATGGCTCCAAGAAAAAGGAGGGAGCTCAGCAAGCAAGTAGGGGAGCTACTTGAGAACGGGTTTATTAGGTGAAGCATATCTGAATGGGGTGCCCCAGTGGTATTCGCCACTAAGGCGGATAGTTCGCTTCGCTTATGTGTGGATTATACAGAGTTGAATAAACTCACTAGGAAGAAAAGGCACCCACTTCCGAGGATATATGATTGTTTGACATACTTGTTAATGCATCTGTTTTCTTTCAGTTAGACTTGGTCATGGGGTTTCATCAATTGAGGGCAGCCGAGGACAGTATAGACAAGACTGCTTTTAGAACTCCAGATGGTTTATTCGAGTGGCTCGTCATGCCTTTTGGGTTGACGAATGCACCCGCCTATTTTGTTGATCTGATGTGTAGGGTGTTTCGGGAGTTCTAAATAAGTTCATTGTGGTCTTTGTTGATGACATCTTGATTTTCTCGAAGAACAAGGAAGAGCATGCCCTACATTTGGGGGAGGTTCTGAAAACTCTCTGTGCACACCAGCTTAAGGAAAAATTCTCCAAATGTCATTTTTGGAGAAAAGAAGTGAGAATTCTAAGGCATGTCATCTCTAAAGATGGGATAGCAGTAGATACCGCGAAGGTAGTTGCGGTTCAAGATTGGCAGGTCCCAAAGAATGCAATGGAGGTAAGGACTTTCTTGGTTTAGCGGGCTATTGTAGGAAGTTCATTAAGGACTTCACAAAGATATCAGCCCCACTCACCAGACTAACGAAGAAGAATCTGACATTTTCTTGGAGTATGGACTGTGAGGATGCTTTCCAGTGATTGAAGAAGACTCTGACAACAGTCCCAATCTTGACCTTGCCCGACGGGAACAAAGTGTTCACAGTATGCACTGATGTATGTGGTACAGGGCTTGGTGCAGTTTTGATGCAAGAGGGAAAGGTAGTATGTTATGGAGGAAGATAGTTAAGAGTTCATGAGAGGAACCACCCTACCCATGACTTAGAGTTAGTTGTCATAGTATTCGTACTTAAGACTTGGCGCTATCTACTTGGAGAGAAGCTCGAGTTGTACACCGATCATAAATCTCTCAAGTACTTGTTCTCGCAAAAGGATCTCAATCTAAGGCAACAAAGATGGATGGAGTTCCTAGCATCCTATGACTTTGAGATTGCTTATACCCTTGGCAGGGGTAATGTGGTGGCAGACGCATTGAGTTAGCAGAGGATGACCTTGAGTCCTCTGTTTGTGGAGAGGAAAAGCTTGGAATTTATACTGACTTTTGATTTTAGAACCACCACCAAATTTACACTTGGTTATTGGCATTAATAGAGGTGTGACCTACTCTGTTGGACCAGATAGGGACTTCACAGCGAGAGGACCCTCAGCTAGCAGATATCTTGGATAGGCTCATTAAAGAGGAGATTTCTAGTCACCTCAGTAGATATTCCACGGATAATAGAGGGTATTTGTGACGAGATGGAAGGCTTTGTGTTCCTCGAGTTGAGAGTTTGTTGAAGACAGTTCTTAAGGAAGCCCATCATTCTAGGATGACTATTTATCTTAGTGGTGATAAGATGTATAAGGATATGAAGAGGGTTTTCTTTTGGGCTGTGATGAAGAAAGATGTAGCATATTTTTTTCTCGATGTTTGATTTTTCAGCAAGTCAAGGCTGAGCAAAGGAAGCCCGGTGGTTTACTTCACCCTTTGGAAGTCCCATAGTAGAAGTGGGAGAGCATCTCTATGGATTTCATTGATGGTTCTCCTAGATCAAGGAAAGGAAACACCAGTATTTGGGTTATAGTGGATAGGCTTACTAAGAGAGCCCATTTCATCCCTGTTAAGAGTAAGAGGACGACAGCATGGTTTGCGGTAGTTTATCTTCGTGAGATAGTCCGTCTACATTGAGTATCTTCTGGTATTGTTAGCGATCGTGACCCCATATTCACCAGTGAATTTTGGAGGAGCTTGCAAGAAGCATTAGGTACACAGTTGTGTTTGAGCACCGCTTATCACCCTCAGACCGA
This sequence comes from Allium sativum, assembly GCA_030737875.1. Taxonomy (NCBI): domain Eukaryota; kingdom Viridiplantae; phylum Streptophyta; class Magnoliopsida; order Asparagales; family Amaryllidaceae; genus Allium; species Allium sativum. Next base: position 560,564,640 of record CM060921.1, read on the forward strand.
TGTACAAATGAAGAGGGTGAAGATAGTTCTTGAGGTTCTTTTAAGACTATGTATCCTAGACTTCGGAGGACTTGGGAAGAGCATCTTCCTTTAGTAGAGTTCGCCTACAACAACAGTTACCAGGCTACTATTGGCATGGCACCCTTCGGAGTATTGAACGGACGACCCTATAGATCACCGACTTGTTGATGGTGGTCTACAGAGAGGCATCTACTTGGACCTGAGATGGTTAGGGAAACTTCAGAAAAGATTGATCTTATCCTAAGGCGCATGAAGACAGCTAAAGACAAGCAGAAGTCCTATGTAGACAAGAGAAGGACCGACATTGATTTTGAGGTAGGAGACATGGTTTTCATCAAGGTATCACCTTTGAGGAATGTGGTTCGTTTTGGATCTGTAGGGAATTTGGCACCAAGGTTTGTAGGGCCATTACCTATAACAGAGAGGATTGGCCAAATGGCCTATAGAGTAAAGCTACCAAATAGATTGTCTAGCATTCATCCAGATAGATTGTCTAGCATCCATGATGTTTTCCACGTTTTTCATTTGCGGAAGTTCTTGCATGATACCGCAAAAGTAGTTGAGCCAAGTATGCTTGAGGAAACAGAGGTGGAACGGGAGGCGATAGTTAGACGAGTTCTTACCCGTATTCTTGGATCAGATGTTAAGAAGCTACGCAACCGAGAGGTCAAACTGATGAAAGTTCAGTGGATAGATAACAGAGAAGATGCAACTTGGGAGACTGAAGACAAGATTCGCACTTCGTACCCTTTTCTTTTCAAGGGTATGTTCTTAACTTCTTCTTCCAAAGCTTTTATTCATGCTTGTTTCCATCGTTTAAGTATATCCTATCGATCGAATCTTCGACCTTTAGGTAGGAAACCCATGGATGTAAACATGTGTTTGAGACATGTTATGTTTGATGGATGCAGGTGTTTGCTAGTGGTTGCTTGTGGATGCATATACACACATATTAGACACTAGATCGGCTCAATCACTCTCATATTGCATATGAATGTGTCTGCATTTTTCTTCTTTTAATGGATGAAAGTGGGCGTATCATCATATGGATGTTGCATTTGGATGAATGATTGTACACACATATAGAACTTACATGTTATAATAGGACTATTTGCATACATGTTGATTTCATGGCACTAACATACATTGCATTAAGGAGGTCAACTGACTCAGTAGACCGCCTGTTCTTTCGCATTATTATAGGGACATATGCACACACCTTTACATATGTTCATATAAGCATTAGAAATCTTTTAAAGATAATGGATTCCTGTGATTAATGGAAGAGTAGATGCGTGATGGATGTTAGGATATACATTCTTCTTAACTTGGAGATTTCGAGGATGAAATCCTTTAAGTAGGGGAGAATGTAACACCCCGTAATTTTAAAAGACACTAAAATGATAAATTAAAGAATACTTAATTAAATATTTGGAATTAAATAAAATGGACTGTGCCATTGCGTTTGTCTCAGAATTCTGCTTAAGATAGACTCCGAGTTTGCGTAAAACAGACATCGTATGAAGAAGATATTAAGGTTTGAAGTTTATATACGTATAAGCCACTTATATATATATAATATCCAGAATACAAAATCAGACGACGTGGGGAAGGGGGAAATCGGCCCGTTAGGGGTCGACCTTGTTCCCCATGGGTGTCGACCCACGGGTCGACCCCATAACATGGGTGTCGACATCCATCTCAATCCCCATGTCAACACCCCCAAGATCTGGAAGAATTCAGTTTCTGAACGTGGACTCATTTCTTGATTAGATTCGTTGACCCTAGGCTATAAATAGGACCTCATTCTCATTGTTTTTATTCAACAAAAACAATGGAGACAACGAGGTGCTGCCACAACTCAGTTTGATCTAGCCTATTCTTCTTCAAAAACAAGTTATACATATTCAAGGATTTGTGCTACAACATCTACAATCAAACTTTAGTTCCTTAGATCCAATCAGAGTGAGTTTATGTTTTAAATATAAACACCTAAATTGTAATCTTGACATGTTTATAATTTTGGATCTAACCCTATGCTTGTTAGCAACTTGAATCATAATAGATCTGCTATTACTTGTACACTTGATCTATTGATTAGTGCCTATATGCCTATTCATGATATCCATATTCCATTAGTTTGCGTAATCATGTCACTTTATGCCTATTATGTTAGTTTGCCTAATTATGTCATCTTATGCCAGTTTTATTTACTATGCCTGTTCTTGTTCTCTTCTCTCCCCTTTTCCGTTTTTGTTTTTATAGCTAGGAAACCTTCGAGCCTAGGCCAATTGCTGAAATACGCGAATGCACGAAATTGGGAACGATTAATTTAGGGCATGATTCATATTGAAAAACATGAATGGGAATTTTGGGCATAATTTGTACCTTGAGCCAAAACTTGGGATTTGGGGGCATAATCTATATCTTGATTTAAACCTTAATCTGGGGCATAACTTGTATCATATGTCGGATAGGGATTTGCGGCATAATGACCATGGTAATTGGTTAGTAATGAAAATGCCTAGATTTACAGTAATTAGAAACTGTAATCGCGCTTGGACACGAGGTTAGAATACACTTGTGGTAGAAGCCTGCCCGAACCCGCCCAACAAATCCAACGTCCACAAGTGGTAAAAATCTAATGTGAGGGGTCTAAGTGCATAATTGTTCACGTGACGGCGCTAAGACACGTGGTTAAGTCCGATTTGTGGAAGAAGTCTGCTTGGACCCAACCGGCATATCCAGCATCCACAAGTGGTAGACTTAATGTGGAAGGTCTAGCGCGTTATAACCATAAATAAATGAATGGTGATGAACTTGTAATACTTAACCTGTTTGAACTGATAAGGATTACATGAACCTGTTAACTTATGTAGGAGTTAAGTAAACTTGCATGAATCAGTGGGAGGGTTAAGTTAATTTTGTTAAATATGTGGGGACAAGTTGTACATATAAACCCGACATGCTTAACCTGTTGGGGTTATGCAATCTTGTTAAACTAGTAGGCATAACCTATTGAAATCCGATAGTGGGGATGCAAGCCTAGGGGGAAGCTTGTATCATCTGTTGTATGGGACCCATTTCAGTCAGTAACCCATCTTGGTATCAAACGCGGAACCCCGAACTAGGTCGGGGTCTGGGCACGCTTACTGAGCTGATTATAAGAGGTCACTTGAGTGAGGGTGTTGATGGCGCATTCAACCGAGTCATGTGCGTGCATGGGTCCGTTTGCTAGGGGAGATAAGACGCTGTGACATCAGTAGATATAATGCACATCTTGTAAACAAAGGGTTGCAACTTTAGGAAGTGATGCATCCTACTATGAGGGAAGCATAGGGTATCTACGAGTTAGGGAGTCGATCGATTGGGGGGGTAGTGATTAGGGTACATCTAGTCTTGCTTGTTTAGGTGCCCGTTATTGTCGTTGGGGGTAACACCCATCATTTCTGTTGGGCTACTTGTTATTGTATAGGGTAAAACTTCTCACTAGAAGTACACTTATGTCTAGCATCTTTTACTTGTTGGGATCTCCTTGTTCTGAGATACTAGTATTGGTGCAAAGAAAAGTATTAGAGAAGCGCAATGTATGTTATGTTCTGTTTATCTTGTTTACCTTGTTATACTTGCCTTATGACACTGTTATCTTTCTCCAACTTATATGCCTATCATGATGATTTTACTTATTCATATGCTAAAAGTAACTAGACTCGCCAGACTTTATGTCTGACCTATTTTGTTTCCTCTTCTTTCTCTTCCGGTTCCCTCTCCTCTGTTTCTCAGGGTGGGAATACTCAGTCTTGATCGGGATTCTTCTTTCCTTCTGCTTGAAGCTGCTTAGATGTATTGCTCGATTTCATATCTGCTCTACTACGACTATATTTTGGGGATTATGCTCTTTTTATGTATACTCTGATGATAATTTTTGTACAAGATAGAAGTTTTATGTTTTCAGTATTCCAGGCTTATTATGTAACTGGGTTTGAACCACGAAGCTTTTCTATTCAATAAAGTTTTAATTCCGTTGTTATTTTTTATTTGTCTTGTAATGTTTATGTTTTTGTTTACCTATAACGCCTCACGAAACTTAATGCATTCTGATAAATAGTGACATTAACGTACATGGGGTGTCACAACCGTAAAGCCTTTGAGGAGCATCAAAATGAAATAAATGATCACTTTAAACAAGATGTGAGCTTATTTCGAACTCAATCAAAGGTATTTGTGATGGAACTTACATTTCGACAACCACCGCCATGTGAAATTAGGTGGACATCATACGCAGAACCACTCATTCTTGGAGTAATTGAGCATGTTCCCAGCACTACTTACAACTTCACAGTTTTTAGCCAGCTCAAAGTATGTAGATTAAATGCTTTATATGCTCTGCTCAAAGCTTGATATATTTATATGTATGTGTGTATGTGCATGTATATATACATCTAATGACTTCTTCACTTAGCTCGCTATTCAAGTATTCCAAGAAAATCATGTATGTTCCTAAGAGGAAGGCGTAGCCATTGAAATGCAACTGTCCTGGAGCTAAACTCATAAAATTAAGCATTTATCAGATAGAAGGATTGAACAGAGGGATGCATCTTGCTAAGCACATGTAATTATTGCGCGTAGTATAACCATTCAAATGGTGATGTGTTCTTTGATTTCGAGTTTTTGTTAATATTTCCTTGAATGAAATACCATGCTTGATTATGATTTTGCGCAGTCATTTCCCGTCTACTTTTAAAGTAAAGTAGTCATGTTGATCATTCATAAAAATAACACCATTGAGAGCGTTATGCCATCATTTAATCTTGGGATTTACTTTTATAGCTTTAGGGATTTCAAAAATTGTTTGGCTAGCCTGTTGTTGTCAGACTTGTTTGATATGTTGTTTTGAAGTGTGTTGGGTAGATGAAGTCATAGCTAAACTCGACTGAATGTTAGATTCGATGTATTTAAAACCCGTTTGACCTTCAATCATTGTAGGAATACATGTTGAGTACTTATAACCCATAACCATCAAACTCGACAGAAAGCTGTAGTTGGTGGAGATTATAATAAGGTTTATTGGAAATTATACAGTCCCATATCTTAGAATATAGGGAGAAATCTCGCTATATATGGAAATTGGTACATTACAATATTAAAGAACTTGAAAAGATGGGTGCACATCACAATATATAAAATGTCAAACATTAGGCACTTAGGCATCTTAAAATGTCAACGATTAAGTGCTTAGGCGTTTAAGACACATGGATATATGTGGAAACGTAGATTCGGATATCTGTTTCAAATATTTTTTAACTGTCCAACAGTTGCGTCCATTAGCTTGGACCACCTTTGTTGTATCCTGGAGGAATACCACCGCTAAACACTTAAGCAATTTATCGTGTATCGAGGGCGATCAACTCCTTAAAGATATCGTTGTTCAGACGTGCCTCAAAGATATTCATGGTTCATACATTCCAATCAAAAACTCTAACAATAGTTGGATTTACTAATATGAACCCTCGTGTCAAAGTGCAATCTAATGCAATATTGTGTAGTATTATGTAGTTCGATGTTCTATGATAGTTCATAACTAGAATTGGGAACTCACCTAGAGTGTTTGTCGTCACCGATCATCCCAACTGGCTTTCACATCGATGGTTATTGTAACACCCTGTGGTTTTAAATATTAAAATTAACAAATTAAAGAATACTAAATTTCAAATGTGAGAATTAAGGGAAACGGGTTACACCATTGCGTTCGTCTCGGAATTCTCCCTAAGATAGAGTCCGAGTTTGCATGAATTGGACTCCGTATGAACCTTCCGAAGTTTCAGAATTTAAATAAATTAAAAACAGCTTAGGTTCAGAAAAATCAAAATTAAAAATTCAAACAGGGAAGCGGGCTGGGACCCAAGGCCAGGTCGACCAGGGGGTCGACCAGGGTGTCGACCTCCCCTAGACAGGTCGACCAAGGGGTCGACCAACCCCCCGGGGTAGATCTGAAATCAGACGACCCTGACTTGTTGCTGAGTCTTACCTGACCTGTTGCTGAGTCACTAGGGTTGATGTGGCTGTTCTGGATAATTCTATCTTGTCTGGATGGTCCGGAATAATTCTATTTTAATCTAATGGCTTAGATTGATTTAAACTTCTATAAAATAACGCCTAGACTCAAACCTTAAACCTAATCTAAATAAGTCACTTGGCCACCATGTTGCTGCTAGGATAGTTCTTCTTCCTAAAGCTTAAGGATTAGCAAGTCAGAATTCTAATTCAAAAGACGAACGAATCATTCTCTTCTCTAACATATCTTTGTGAGTATAATTTCTTTCACAAAATAATTAATAAATTAATTGTGATAAGTTATAATTGGGATTATGAGAATATGACTGTTGAATCATGTGATGTTATCGTTTATCGGTGAACATATGACAGTTTTTATTATTGTATTTGGTAGATCTATTTCATATATACAATTATACATGTTTAACTTGATTCATCAAGTTTGGGATGTTAAAACATATTCTAATTTGTATATGAATCTTATGCAAGTTTGGGATGTTAAATCATATGCGAATCTTATGCAAGTTTGGGATGTTAAATCATATGCTACTTTGTATATGAATCTTATGCAAGTTTGGGATGTTAAATCATATGTGAATCTTATGTATGTTTGGGATGTTAAATCATATGCGAATCTTATATAAGTTTGGGATGTTAAATTATATATGAATCTTATGCAAGTCTGTAGGCGGATTAAACACAAGTTCATATGTGAATCAAGTATATACATATGCTAGTTTATATGCAAAACATGTGACATTAATTTACATGTTTAGATCCATATGCAAGTTTGTAGGAATCTATATGCAAGCTCACAATTTATGTAAGTTTAGGTGAAAAACCATATTTATGTGCAAGTTCACATTTTTATGTTTAGATCTATATTTAGATCCATGGCAGTACATAGTTATACAAATTTATGTTCTATATGCCCATTGCCTATGCTAGTTTTGTATGTGAATCATATGCTAGTTTGAATGTAAGTTTGTATGAAATTCATATGCAAGTTATAGGAAAACCATATCCAAGTATGCAAGTTCACGATTACATGTTTAGATCTATATTTAGGCCCATGATAGTTTATGCAAATTTATGTTGCCTATGCAAGTTATTGGCTATGCAAACTTATGTTATGATTCTTAGATCTATTTCATGTGTTATGCAAGTTGTGATGTTGCTTTTCTTTTTACAAGTTAGACTATTTTCGAGTCTGACATATATCATATTAAAACGAACGAATAGCGTGGGGACAATGGGAAAAATATTAATTTTGCAAAATTGTGAATTGGCATAAAATGGCTTTAAAGGCATATAATTAAATTGAGACATTAATTGGTATATTTTATATACCTAAAAAGTATGGACATAATTTAGGCGACAATTATGGACATAGAGTAATTTGGAAATTATTGACAATATGATTGGGGTAAAATAATTATGTGTGATAATAAACGCCTAAGACAAGAGGTTAGACTCGTTTGTGGTGTAAGACTGCCCGGACCCGCCCGGCAAATCCAGCAACCACAAACGGTAGTCTAATGTGAGAGGTCAAAGGCATAAATTAAATGCGTAACAATTGTAAAGACACGAGGTTAGACACGTTTGCGGTATAAGACTACCCGGACCCGCCCGGCAAATCCAGCAACCGCAAACGGTAGTCTAATGTGAGAGGTCTTACAAGGTTACGGTTATAATGAATTAAGTAATACATAACCAAGATAAACATGTGGTGGGACATGGGAGTTAAGTGGGTGACATGGGTGATATGTGAAATACGATTAGAAACACTTAACCAAATTGAAACATGTAAAAAGACATGAATAAGAGGGGTTAAGTGGGAAATTCTAGTGGGGACCAAGCATAGGTGGAAAGCTTGTGTCAAGCATGGGGGACCCTTTTCAAACCAGTAACCCATTAAGTATCTTTGTGAGCTCGAGTTAAATCGAGGACGGGACACGCTTACTGGGTTTGATTGTAAGAGGTCAAAACGGGTTAACGGTGGCAACGCAAGTCCAATGGGGTCACGTGCGTGTGTGGGCCCAGACTGGTAGGTAAGACGTTGTTGGATCGTGTAGATATAAGCCGTGCATCATTGGTGGTATCGGGTTGCCACCTTGGGGAGTGATACACCCCACTGTGGGACCAACACGGGTATCTACGAGTTAGGGAGCTGATCGCATGGGGGTAGTGGGTACAACTAGTGGAGTAGGGGCAGGCGGCACCTATGAAGATAGCTAAGGGTACACAAAACTACCATTATCATTATTATGTTCTGTAGACGGGATCAACTTTTAGGGTGACTAGTAATGGTGCAGTATAGTGATTATCCTATAGTGATAGGAACGAGATTAACGCCAAAATATTCCTCTTGTTTATTTTGTCTTTCCCACTTGTTTCACAGTCATTCTTTGTTTTACCAGTTGATGCCTTATCCTAATTACTTTAATAATTATATTGTTAAAGTTATTGTACTCACCAGACTTTATGTCTGACCCCCTTGTTTTCACCTCTTTTCTTCCTTCCCCCCCCAAAGGTTCTCAGGGTGGTACTAGTACTAGTGGAGCTTGATTTGGATCTCTTTCTCTCTCTTTTGGAAGTGCTTGGATTGCTGAAAGTAAAGTTCAGCTCATCTCTCTTATGGCTGCTTATGTTTGGATTATGATTTTTACTTTATGTACTAGGAAAACAATCTGTCAAGATGGATATTAAGTGTACTTGGTTTTATTGTTGGTTTATGAAGTTGTTGTAATCAAACTATTTCTCCGCTGCAATAAAAGTTGTTTTAAAATTTTCAAGTACCAATATATGTATCTGTCTTGTTATACTCTGTTCAATACACTAATAATACTCCATGAAAGTTAATGCATTTCCTTTGAGAGTGACATTAATGGACATGGGGTGTTATAATTATGCACTAAATGTATGTCCAAGTTCAAGAATCACAATGATTTGAGATATAACATTCAAATTCATGTACAAATGCATGAATGTATAACCACGAGAGTGCACAACTGGGATTTTCTCTAGGTTTTAGTTCGAAGACTTGTAGACGGTCTGGGTTTGAATATATAGAAGAGAGTTCACCTAAGACAAGGGCTAATGACACCGACATCTGTTGAGGTGAGGCGGTTGAGATCGGTCTAGAGTGGAGCGACAAATGTTCATTGAAGGGATTTAATGGTGGCATGAAGCTACGAATTTAAAGCAACAAGGAAAACTAAAAAAGAAATGTGAGGAGATTGGTTATATAGCTCTCCAACCTATTATACTCGATCCAATGAGCAAGTTTTAGTTCAACTATGGGAACAATACCAATCCGTAGGGAACGGAACCAAGTCCTACTTATTTTTCGCAAAAAGCCTAACACAAATGGATGCAATGCCTTCCCGTCAGTCTTAGCAACGACCAATAAGCAACAAAAATGCTTGCGAGCTAGTGGTGTGTGTGCATGAACGCACGGACACTAATGCACACTTGACATACCTGAATAAAAAGAAACTAGACTATTACACGGGTGTTGTGATTTGTGACTTGAAATCACATATGTTAATAGAGACGAGGCGTGGATGTGCTTGGCGGTAGAGGAGATGGTGCAGCAACAGAAAGAAGGTTAGAAGGAGCAGTTTGGCGTTTGGGCTGATTTATTGCTAGATTTTGACCTGGTTTTTCTGTGACTTATTCTGCAAGTATTGAGGGGATATATTCCTAATATATCTTTAAGGGGAAAATTGGGTATTTTTCCTAAGCCTTTTATTCCCCTATAAAAGCAGCACATAGGGTTGGATTAATAGATGACCGAATAGAGTGGAGGCTGTGTGCCTCTAGGGCTTGGTGCCCTAGAGAGGATTGGTGCCTCCCAGTTAATCCAAGGGTTAGCCGTCGTTCTTCATTATTCTCCTCCTCCAACAAGAGTTGTAGTCATTTAGATATTCTTTCTCTTTCTCAATAAAGTTATTGATTCTTGTAATTTGTTTACTTTTGGTTGTTGATCCATTTTGTGTAAACAAAATTTGTTTTTGTGAATCAATAAAGAGGGTGGTTGGGTGGAATATCTTGTGTTTGCACATGTGATTTCATATCTGTGTTTGTTTCCATAGAAATCAGCTTTAAGTAATTGGGTGAAGAAGATTCTGGTTGCTTCCGCAAAGGCACGGTTTTCATAACAACGGGAACTCTAGGGAGAGAGAACAAGTTTCGATAATCGAGGTCTATTAACTCAGTTGGCAACTCAATTGAACTAAACACAGACAACTATTTAGAGAATGCATTCTGGTCTTATATCATCAGATACTGATAAAGCATCGCAGTGAATAGACAGAGACATAACTCTTCATAAAATAACTCTACGGGAGGATAAGGACCATTCAAAACACTATGTGGAACCCTTAACAACTATTCTAACTGATCTTGATTCAACGCACTTCATATCTGAAACAAGATGTACTTCATAGGAAGTCGTTATCTATTCTTTTGACCTGGTTATATTCAAACTGATAAACAAGTGAGCAAGATTATTGAGGCAAAGACCGAAGAGGCATTATCTTAGAGTGCAGAGACCAAGTAGAAGTGAGCCTACAAAGCATAAATTAAACTATCTCGAGAGAGTATGCACTTGAATTTAAAAAGAGTGGGATCAGTATGAATCCATCATAGAGATCAATATTGATCCCCAAGGTCACGTTCACAGTGGCCTCCGCTTCACCTAATCAATCTCCATGATGTCAAGACTCCATTTCATGTGTCCTTCTGTATTAATTCAAAGTCTCCTAATTGATCTCTATTAATAGTCGAAGTCAACAACTTCATTCAATGCAGATCCATCGTTTGAGCTCAAAAGCACTCCAGTGAATAAGCAAAGTAGTTATGGAAACATGATGCAAATAAGAAGAGGGATCATAGAATGGAGGTGGGGACTAGACCCATTAAGTAATTAGGGACTTGTACCGATTTCACCCTATGAATTAATACCGTTCCTAGTACTTAACTCCTATGGGTTGAGATTTTTTGTGTGATCGGGTCTTGGCGGTAAGACTGCAATGTAGATTTTTCAGCAAGATATGTGGTCGCATTCAGCATAGATATAAGGTTCAAACATCATTTTAATGATGCTTTTTCTTCACTCCTTGACTTTTGCTCTATCATGTATTACTCTGGATATCCATATTGATTCATAAATTCTTATAATCACATACTAGCGAAAATCTAATAAGAAAACTTTTAGTGGACATAGGTCAAGCTCATCGAACCACTATGATTTTGTTTGTTAATGTTTTTCCTTTGTTTTCATTTAGTTTTCTTCAATGTTATTCTCTACCTTTATTTCCTTTGGGTGTTTGTGCAAACACTAAGAATGATATTTAAGTACTATACCATACACTGATTTAAAGAAATGAGTTTTTTGTATCTTCATTCAAACTTAGAAATATATACCATTAAGCATGTTTAAAAAAATTGAAATTGGTACTTTACACATATAGATGTTATATAACATACTACATGATAAGTGAGTTTAAGGCTACATAACGAGAACCGAACACATAACCTCTTGTAATATATTAAAGTGTTTCAACCATTTTGAACAAGGGTGTTTGTTTAGGTAAAATTATTAAAGTTCACATTGTAAAGTAACATTATTGTAAGATCAAAAAATGGCACTAACATTCAACTGACTAGATTTTGTAGAGAATAATGAGAAATTAGACTAATATTGTTTCTCTGCAACATAGCCCTAATAAATGTTTCCTAAAATTCTAAGTGATATGGAGAATTAGGCCTAAACTTAGAGAGTCTTGTATTTACCATTATATTTAGAAATAGATTAACAAATAAATTACTCAAAATTCACATTTTTTCACGAAACAGGCTTGGCTCATAGAATAAAAAAAAACGCATTAAAGCAATAATAAACCGCAAAAACACACACTAGAGCACTATTCAAATAAAATGTTCTGAGCCCATTTTAGAGGCCCAAATGTTCACACTCAAAATAGATGAAATATACCAAAATTGGTCGTACTTTGTATATGATTCAATCAGGACGATAGGTTGCATTAGGCAATGATGGGAAATGGATATATATCTATCTGGACCTAGGACCTTCTAGTCCCATGGTCCAGACCAATGAAAATCCCTCATTTGGAGGATTTCGCATTTTATCTCCTGAAATTCGAGTGTAATTCAGGAAAACAATGTGTAAATCATCCCAAAATGAGGTCATTTCATTGGTTGGGACCACGGGACCAGGAAGGTCCCCGTCTAGTGATCCCAACCCGATTTATACGACGTGGAATGGAAAATTGTGTTGTTCTTTTCGTGGGTACAATTCTACATTAAAAAGCAAGCACAAGAATAAGAATGTTATAATATTAATTATTACTTTAGAGTCCGAGTTTGTTCACACTATTTTGGGTAGTATGAACAAAACATCGGTTGTGACCGGTGGAAATTAAAGAGGTCCATATGCGTTTCCCTAATTTTCACCGATCATAAATGGTGTTTTGTTCACACTACCCAGAAGTAGTGTGAACAAACTTTTATTGTCAATTTTGCTTCCACCGTAACACTGTTTTCTGTATATACTATTTTTAAACGTAAGTTTTTTTTATAATAATAGTGTATATAATTAACTCCAAGAAAAACAATAAAACGTTATTTCTACCAAGAATACCATTAAATGGTAGCCACATTAAAATAAACGATAACCATCTTATAATTATAATCAACTAACATGTTATTGCTTACCCATGGATACGGGCAAAAAACAAGTGGACGGTTGGATTGGTTCTCGAAATGCTGATTATAGTAAAAATGTCGGTGTGGTAATGTGGTTCATTCAATTCACCTGCCATAACGGAAAATACTATATGATTGTTAAACGATCACTTCACGTGCAAACATGCCTTGTAACTATTTCCAAGGCAGAATAAAATTATAGTTTAAGTTCCATATATCTTGTGCTCCACAATATTCGTTGACATATTTATTCACAGTATACTGTGCGAATAAAGACGATAGAAATACGACAAGCATCTTACTGCATGCACAAGTTAAATTTGAACATGGGCACCAAGTTGCTAGTGTAAGCCATGTGCAACTGCCATAACTGACATTTGACAAAACACTGAAGTCTGAATGTGACAAATGAGCTTCTATTGTTCACAAAATTAAATGGGCCGGCTCCTAAATTCCCAAGAGTCCATTGACCTCTTTTCCACCTACTCTTTTCTTCTTTCTTAACAAAACCATTGTTATTGGCACTCCATAAATAATTGAGAAGTGACATGGTCAAAAACAAAATTCAGTATACATCCACAGCTTTTCTATTTTATTTTTTTTCTGCGGTCTTTTGCCGAATTTAGAGGTGAAACTCAACCACACTGTGTCGAATTCCATGAATAAATACGGCAGAGTCTTAACAAGTTTCATCTGTTTCCCCATTCTAAATTATTTTTGAAGCATCAATAACAACCCCTTTGATATATCAAAATTAAGAATTGAATAATGTAGGTCAAATATTAAAACTACAGTTTAGTGGTTAGAGTATGGATTCAGAATTTGAAAAAAGTACATGGATGTTGACGCAAAAGTGTGAGTAAATATTACTTAATTCAAGCTTGAAGTTTAAGGACCGCTTTGCGCGGCTGCGCCAGTATTAGGGTATAAATCGGTCGGACTGGACCAGACGTGATTTTTTCTCGTATAAATTTTGTTGTTCTAACTCGTATCTTAAATGAAAATCGGACGGAGTCGGAGGAACGTATTTCGTTTACGGACACGAACGGACATCAGATACTCTACATACTATTTAGAGTCAGTAAATTTGTTTTGTGGGTGTGAGAAAGAGCTAGGAGCAAACCGCCCTCTTTTTTGGTCATTAATCTTGAAATTCTGTTTTTAGCCCTCTTTTCATATTTAGCTCATATTCCCTCTCTTGTGGCCTTCTACAGAAAAACATTTAGTTGAAAATACGGGTTAATGTTAAAGGTTTTGGAAGGCAAAATTTGTTTATAAGGAAAGAGGAATCCATATATTAAATTTTAACTGTGAAAAGTGAAGTCATAAAAAAACTTATATCTTTCTTACGATTTTTCTCCACCTACTTTGTCCCATTGCGTTATTTATTACAAAACATATTTTTATTTATTCTTTCAGTAATTATTAGTAAAAACACCATTAAATTCATGTAAGTCAAATGTTTGACAACTGTATAAAGAAAAAAAATCAATTAACATGCACAATAGATAAAGCGACTTGAGAAAACAAAACATAAATAAATTTTAACGACTTGATTCAATTAATAAATTGATTGTGTGATAAAAAGGAAAAAAAGTTGGAGCAAAGTTAATAGTAAAGACATATCACAAGCAAATCAAAAAATTTGTGACGATAGAAAGCTTTATGAGTGAAGATAACATAGACATCCGTAACATCATCAAACTATTGTGCACAATTATAAGATTTTTCTCCACCTACCTTGTTCCGTTGCGTTATTTGTTACAAAACATATTTTTATATATTCTTTTAATAATTATTTGTAAACATCCTTAAATTCATGTAAGTCAAATGTTTGACATCTATATAAAGAAAGAAAATCAATTAACATACACAATAGATAAAACGACTTGAGAAAATAAAATATAAATAAATTTTAACGACTTGATCCAGTAATAAATTGATAGTGTAAAAAAAGGAAAAAAGTTCGAACTAAGATAATATTAAAAACATATCACAAGCAAATCAAAAAAATGTGACTATAGAAAGCTTTATGAGTGAAGATAATATGGCCAAAGATATAATGTGTAAATAAAATCACTTAAGTATGGAGCACTTGTAAAATTAAAAAACAAATTATTTTTTATCTCCAAAGTAAATTATTTCTCGTTTTTCTAAAAAATGCGCAGTCACACCAACCACATCCAAGTCCGAAAAACAAAGAATCACTTAATGAGTGTCAACTGACGTCTTTCGCACTTGTCCTTAAAATAGGCCTCACTTTCAAATCCATTCTTGCTCATGATCATTACTTGTGATCATTTTGCCATCTTTCTTAAAGGTAATGGGCATCGATAAGCTTAGCTATGCAATCCCACTCAAGACATATTTTCATCTTATCTTTAAACATCCATGAATTTAATGAAACTGTTTTTCTTTGGTTTCCATTCATGTATGGCATTATAACTATTCTATAGGCATAACAAGTTATAGAACAACATAATATAATCAAAGCAACCTTCGAAATAACGTAATTACCTACAAAAGTTGAATGCATATGAAATGCAAGTTAACGTTTGTGTTAGAGAACCCCGGATTATCACAAAACCAATTGGCAATGTGAAGGGTGAACTCATTATAGTTATATAGGATTCATTTTACAAATTCTCCAATGTGGGACTTGTCTCAACAGTTTGCTAATCCAAGTAAATGCACCTTAATTCGAGAGTGGCTAACCCATCAATCGAGTTAATGTAGGCAACATCAAAGCCAAATCTATCAATTAAACATTTGAAAATAAAATACTTGTAGCACCAGTATTAAAACAAAAATTTAACTGAAATACCAAAAATTACTTTATAAGAGCATCTCCAACAGGGATTGATTATTACAAATATGTAATAATTGCACTGAGAATGTCTTCTAACAGAGTATAGAAATATTGACTGCTCCAAAATTCAGTGTTTTCAATCACAAAAATGTAATTGGTCGGCGAGTCTGTTGAACAGGCGCCCGGTATTGAGGCGCCTGTTGAACAAGCGCCCCAATACCGGGTGCCTGTTGAACAGGCGCCTGTCCAATACCGGGTCCCTCTCCAGATGACGGTTGCTACAAGAAGTTGCAACAGCTAACGTATTGAATAAACATGTTCTTTCTCCATTTGTTATTTGTGGACTACATAAAAAGTTGACTGCGACATTTTATTAACTGCTTACTGTGACTCGTTGGAAACTTTTGTTTGTCCAGACTCTACAAATTTCAGATTACATATGTTATGCTGCTGCTTTTTTCTGTTGGACTCAATTTGTAGTTAAAAACTTGGGATAAATTCTCTACTTCCTACTCGTCCTTTACGCTTTACATATGATGTTAATTTGCTTGAACATTTACGTATCAAAGAAAGGGTTCGTACAGGAATATGAATTCAATGTTGACTGTTCGGTAAAAAAAATAGTAGCAGTGGACACATATATGAATTCAACATACTCTTGTGCAAAGTAGTAATGGACACAGTATATAATAGAAGATGTTCGGCACAAAAAAAATAAAGCTCTCCTTTTAGGCGCCTGGGCTTCAGGCTCCTGTTCAACAGGCGCCTTACTTTTTTTTTTGGGGGCGCTTGCTGAACAGGGGCCCGACCCTGAATTATGTTGGACCGCACACACGATTAAATTTTGTAATTACCTTATTTGTAATAATTGATCTCCAAACCGTTTGAGATGCTCTAACTTTAAGAATCTTGTTCTTACCCTATTGCTCTACATTTTACCTTATTCTCAGACGTTCTAGAACATTGAGCATTGTCTACAAAGTCAAGGCATTTCCTCTTCATATATCAAGGTCTACTAAAGTTAAACCAAATTTCCTTCTCCTTATTACTTAGTTTTAAACAATTAAAAGCATAATGCTCCTTCTTTCTATATATAAAAAAGTAATCCCAACAGTATTCTAGGTCCTCACATTCAAGCCTTCTCTTTGTTGAGAATTGTGATACGCAAATCACAATTGTAGGCAACAAATTTTCTATGTAGATCCATTTTTTGGTGGAGAGATTGTTGCTACTTTTGTGGGATATTTGAAAGTGAAGGCAAAGATTATTTGGCCATTATCCAAATAGATATTTGATATATATGAAGATAATTTGGATGGTAAGTTTACTTGGATGGCAAGTTTACTTGGGTGTCAAGTTTACTTGGGTGACAAGTTTACTTGGCTATAAAGCAATTCACTCTATAAAAGGCCTAGTTGAGATCTTCATTATATGGTGAAAAAATTTGTCATTGTTCTTCATTATCTTTCTCCTCAAATTGTTTAGCCATTAGATATTCTCTACCTATTTCTCAATAAGGTTATTGATTCAAGTTGTAATTGTTTGTAACGATAGTTGAGATCGATTGTAAACAATTTTTATTGGTGAATCAATAAAGAGGGTGGTTGGGTAGAATATCATGTGCTCATATTTTCAATATTGTTTGTGTTGTTGTTTGTTTTTCAATTACATTCATCTCTAAGTGATTGGGTGAAAAATATCAGTTTTGTTTTTTGGGTGTTTTGTCAAACTTCCGCTGCGCACAAAACTCCAACAGTTTGGTATCGGAGCTCAGATCATCGCATAGCTTGGAGTGTTTGTTGGATTGAAAAAAAATGATTTTTTTTTGTTTGAAAAAATAAATTGATTTTTTTGATGTCGGAGATGATGACGTTTTCGAAGATGGCTATTTTCAATGGGAAAAATTGGGGTATATGGAAGCCGAAGATGGAGGACATTCTATATCTCAATGATTTGCATGATCCCATTGACGGAAAATGGGGAGAAGCCCTCGAATATGGATGAGGGAAAGTGGAAGAAAATGGATAAAAAGGCGATTGCATTGATTCGCCAATATTTGGATGATTCTGTATTCCACCATGTGGCTAATTGTGAATCCGCAAAGGCGTTGTGGGACAAATTAGTATCTTTGTATGAGTCGAGGAGTGCTACAAGTAAGACTTTTCTGGTTTGAAAGTTGGTGCAACTTCAATTGGATGAGGAGAAGTCTTTTGCAGAGCATTTGAACGAGTTTCAGAATGTCATCAATCAATTGGCAAACATGAAGGTCAATTTTGATGATGAGTTGCAGGCTCTTTTGTTGATGAGTTCTCTTTCGGAAAGCTGGGAGACTTTGGTTGTTTCATTGAGTAATTCCAATGTTAATGGAACTATCTCTTTGGAAACGGTTTGAAGCAGTCTTTTGAATGAGGAGCTAAGGAGAAAAAGGTTGGAGTTGAAATCGGTTCAAGCTGAGGCGATGGTAGCAAGTAACTCGGGGAAAGATACAAGAAGGAAGAAGAAAGAGGCTAATGATAAAGGTGCTTGTTATTATTGTGGTAAGGAAGGTCACAAGTGCAATGATTGCTATTCATATATACGAGATAAGAAGAAGAAGAAGAAGAAGAAGAAGAAGGCGTAAGGTGATAATAATAATGATTTGGCACAAGAAGGTTTTGTTGAAGGTACCGAAAGCGATTCTTCATGTGATGTCCTATTTAGTGTTGTGGAGCCTTGGAAGATGGATTCAGGAGCCAGTTTTCACATATGCCGTGATGTGAAAAGTTTTTTCTTCATATGAGAAGAACGTTGGCATGATAAAGACGGTCAGTGGAGTAGAGCTACCAATTTGTGGAGTTGGAGCTGTTAGGTTTTGGACGCATGATGGAGTGGTGAGAGAAGTGGCAAATGTAAGGCACATACCCACTTGTTCGCATAACCTCATATCTCTCGGTCAGTTAGATCGCCGCGGTTGCACTTATGAGACTCGAGGTGGAGTTTTGAGAGTGAAGAAGGGTGGTCGTGTGATGATGCGAGGAGTTTTGGAGGAGGGAAACCTATATAGTTTGGTTGGTTCGGCAGTCAACAATGAAAGGCGGGTGACGGTTGAAGAACCTAGTCCACAACAAGATAGAGAGGTTAATTAGGTCACTGCTGATGGTTCTAAGGTGGAGGATCATGGTATCGACAAGGGTCTAGATGTTGATGATGCTCGAGGGATCCCGGAGATGAAGAGATCATGTCAAGCGGAAGACGGATGTCGAGTTGTGAAATCTACAAAGATAAGATGGAGGTCTTTGTGGTATTACAAATGCTTTTGAAGATCGTTGTTGGCGTGGTGCACGGGTGATGGAGGTGCATCATTAGTGGGCGATGGTGGAGGTTTGTAATGATGTTAATTGAGAAAAGAAGGTTGAATGTGGGTGCTAAGTTGGCTAGTGTTGAGTGGAGGAGATGTTGTGATTTGGTATCAAGGTAGAGTGTTGAGAATTGTGATACGCAAATCACAATTGTAGACAACAAATTTTCTATGTAGATCCATTTTTTGGTGGAGAGATTGTTGCTACTTTTGTGAGATATTTGAAAGTGAAGGCAAAGATTATTTGGCCCTTATCCAAATAGATATTTGATATATATGAAGATAATTTGGATGGTAAGTTTACTTGGATGACAAGTTTACTTGAGTGTCAAGTTTACTTGGGTGGCAAGTTTACTTGGGTATGAAGCAATCCGCTCTATAAAAGGCATAGTTGAGATCTTCATTATATGTTGGAAAATTTTGTCATTGTTCTTCATTATCTTTCTCCTCAAATTGTTTAGCCATTAGATATTCTCTACCTATTTCTCAATAAGGTTATTGATTCAAGTTGTAATTGTTTGTAACGGTAGTTGAGATCGATTGTAAACACTTTTTATTGGTGAATCAATAAAGAGGGTGGTTGGGTGGAATATCGTGTGCTCATATTTCCGATATTGTTTGTGTTGTTGTTTGTTTTTCAATCACATTCATCTCTAAGTGATTGGTGAAAAAGATCAGTTTTGTTTTTCGGGTGTTTTGTCAAACTTCCAGTGCGCACAAAACCCCAACACTCTTTTCCACCCACTGGAACTTCTCCGTGAAAGCACAAAAATAGTAAAGCAAAAAATGAGTGCACCTAAAGGTTAATTGTTGTGGACCTATGAGATGTAGATCTAGCAAGAAGTAATGAAAAAAACTAAAAAATAGAAGAACATTTACAATGATTTAGCTAAATCAAATTGATGCTAGAGAAGATCGTCTAAGAATCGAGATGATTGATTGAAGTCTGAAACGATCGAGTTGAAAAATAAAATGGAACGAGATGTTAAAATAAAACCCTAACCGGGTATGAAACGAACAAATGAGAGTACGACCGAATTGTCTTTATATACATATATTATAATCGGGTTTAGTGGATGAAAATCAGGTTAGCGGGTCAGCCCTAAATATACCATTTGGGTTTGTCGGAGAAAAACCGGGTTAGCGGGTCAATCATAAACCTACATTTATAAACGAATCAAATTCGAATTGATCCGAAAATGATCCGTCAGCTAAACGGATCAGAATAACCTGCTAATTTTAGTGTAGGTTTCGGACTGAATTTCGGATCGTATAGGAAATTAATGACATCTCTAAGTAAAGGATAAGATCAATACAATACAAGGTCTCTAAGTGAAAGTGCCAGACATAAAAGCTAACATTCAACTAAACGTTGAAAGCGTTTAAGATGACAATGAGATCAACGGCTAAGATTGCATCGACATATCTCAAAAATTCAAATATAGTTTGAAGCATCAGTATGTATGAAAACTCACGCTATCAGTTCGCATCCAATTAGAAATAGTTATCTAATTTGATATGTGTTCAAATCTCAATCCTACAAGTGGGCTAAGTCAACAATCCAAGAGGAAGACCATCACTGATCATCATTTAGCAAGATGCCTAT
Organism: Allium sativum; assembly: GCA_030737875.1. Lineage (NCBI taxonomy): Eukaryota > Viridiplantae > Streptophyta > Magnoliopsida > Asparagales > Amaryllidaceae > Allium > Allium sativum. The sequence continues at coordinate 560,585,199 of CM060921.1, forward strand.
AAATGGGCATTAACCCTCTTTTGACATCCACCCAATCCAAATATTATGTAAATAGTGCTTTCCTACATTAGAGCCTCTTGTACAAACTCATTAATGGTTGGCTTGTTCTTTAGCATTGTAACAACTTTTCGACTTTAAAATCGAACTCTAAATAAGGAAATGACATTGAACATAGAGTTTTAACATGAACCAAAATAACTCGGTATCTTTACCAGGGGCGGATCTACATGTGAGTGAGGTGGGGCAGCTCCTGCCTGGATTTCGTAATATCTTGCTAAATTTTTGATAAAGTATAATCCTGCCATATCTGAATTTAGTTATATGTCATACCAGACATTGTTTGCATGCCATTTTGCTTTCTTTTCAACCTTAGATGTTGTATATTTCGTCTTGTATAGTAATGTATAAGTTTTTTTTTTTCCTCCTGCTTAGACAATAAAAAATTGCTTAGATTTTCGCCACTGATCTTTACTTTCAATGCCTAAAATTTCAGATTTATATACGATATGTTTTCTAAGTTTAATCCTTATTATTTTAAACTCAACCCAACCTCCGATTCGCACCTAGATCATTCGACAATCAACCTACAAAAACAATTAAAGGTAGTCTATTTGAAGCTTGCCCTTTGGTCTTTTGGTCTTTACAGTGTTGGTTTGTGGTAGAAAAATCCAACCAACAAAGCATATTATCCATTGGTTAATATACTTAATTATGTTCTTCTCCTTAGTATAGTTATTATAATTTTCGACTAATTACACTATATTAATTGTTCTTTCCTCGTCTCAATAATATTTCATCAATTATTATTTAGTAAATTTATTTTTGTTCACTATATTTTATATAGAGTATCCATAATAGGGGGTATTACTCTTGACTTCTAACAACAATAAAATAAAACTTGAAGTTTTGCAGGTAATTTTTTGCAAAAACAAAATATTATGGGAAGATCATATCAAATTTAAGTGATCGCCAAAAATATAACTTTAAAAGACCAAGTCATGGGAAATAGAGAGAAGGATAAACTTAACAAAAAATTTGTTGAAAAATATAGAAAACTTTGAATTTAGTAAGAAGGACAAATGTAAATGTAAATGGAAAAAGGATAGTGTGCCCCCTGAATTCCACTTTTTATGTAAATGTGTCATTCTCCTTAATTTTGAAACTTTCCATATTTTTCACCAATTTTTTTGTAAAGTTTGTCATTTGAAAGAAAATCCTTAGTTTAGTCCAAATGAAAAATAGATAAATTCTAATGTTGAAAGAAACAATTTATAGCATGTGTTATGACATGTATACCGCACCAATTCTTCTGTCCCGAAATTGTATGTGCCCCGTGTCCCCAACCAATCACAGCCCCCTGATTTTCGCTTTTTGCAGTTAAACCCTTTAATTGTCCGGGGATTTAAATGTAAAAAATTGAAAATGAAAAATTTGATTGGTGGGCACACGCGGGGACGGGGGAGTGGGCACAGAAGAATCGCTCTGGCTGTATGGCTTATATTATTGGAATCCTACAGTGTGATGACATGACAGTTTAGCATATTCTACACACTGACGTAAAATCTTCCTTTCAGTGTTTTCTTCATTTTCTTGCTTCTTATTTATATCTTGTATTCTTAGAGTGACGAACTCAACAAATTTTTTTCGATGAATGTAATGTATAAAAGGAAAAGTATGTCATATCTATAATTAAGTGGGATCTTAATGTATCAATATTCAATATATATATATATATATATATATATATATATATATATATATATATATATATATATATATATATATATATATATATATATATATGTTTCATGCAACAATTTCAACATGAGGAAGTCAATGTACAACGCGATGTCATCTTTTTTTACGACAGTTTAGAATTGCCCTTGTAACTAACAATCTGCACTTTAATTAATTCAACTTACATCAACTTAACATGCATTGAGATTGCATTAGTTATTCTTGTACGAATACCAGGGAGGCATCTTAAAATAAAACTTAATTCAAAGTAAATCCCTTTCCAATATTCATTGTAAAACGGGTCTCTATTTTACATTAATAATACATTTCTATGTTTTTTTGTGTTGGTATTTAAAAAAATAAATAAATCAAAAAGCTATAAATTTTAATGAAAGATTACTAATTAAAAAAAGTTGCAGAAACCACTGTATTTATTGTGAATAAGTGTAAAGACATATCTGCAATTATTTATATAATGTTCTGCAAATAAAAAAATGAAAAGAGAAATGTCTGCACTTATTGTTAAATGAAGATTTACCTGCAGTAATCCCTCAGTGTACTAAAGACATGTTCCGGTGTATTAAAAAAGGGCAGACATACACATTTGCAATTCTATACGATTACAGCTATTTCTGTAATTTCCCTAAAGGTTGTATAACTTTCGTTCATATGCAATGTATATCATTTTTTGATGATTTTTCTATAACAATGTGATATTTGAATAATTTTTCTTTTGTCTTTTTAAAACTCCACTCAAACCTTTGAATCAATTTTTTTTTCTTTTTTTTTCTTGGATTTAGGAAGATGTACAAACCCTGATCTTATTTTAACTTGCAGGTAAAGGACCCTCACATGCATGTATCTTGTAGATACACCCTCCACGTTCTCCTGCACAATCAAATCTTATAAACAAAGCATATATATATATATGAAGTATCAAATGATTTGAAGCTGGCTTTCTCTGTATGTAAAACAATGACACTATTCTCATACCTACCAAATCTCTGCAACGAATCTCTGTGAAAAACTATTGCACTGGCGTAAAACTGTTTGAAAATAGGAAGCTTATTATTTTTCAGCAGATCCCATAAAAGAAAATGTGGAATGCATGGCGGATTGGTTGATGGGCACACCATAAACTTCATCCCTGAATCTGCAGGTGCGACAGCTCCCGCAACGTTAGCAAGCAAAGTGGAGATGATGTGAAAATTCAATCATGTCAAATCATAACTTTGAATACTTCATCTGCTACAGAACCAAATTACTGTGAACAGTTTAATTCATGGTTTTTTTATTACATTGTAGTAATGTAAGGTTTATTTTCCGTTTTAGTTTTATTTACTTTTTAATTACGGTTTTGATATTGGTGTTTGGAAGGAAAAAAACAAAGAAAGAAAGAACTAAAGAATCTCAAACATAGTCCACTCACTCGAACGCTTACTTCTTAAATGCTTGACTTCGGACATTTTTTGTTTAAACGTATGATGCTTACGTCTTAAGGGTTGTTCAACACAGGTTGCTAGAACTCAAATCCACGAAGAACTTTGTAACATGATCGCTAGGCAGTAACAACCTGTATCATTCTAGGTTTAAATTTTGACAAAAATCAAACTCCTATTTCATCTGAAAACAAATCGTTTGGTTTGATTCTCATAAAAATTAGTACGAGTGTAACGATCTCCTCTTTCCAGCCTTGCAAGTCGAAAATAAAAGCTACTCGAATCGTTCGAAATAACTGATTGTTATTTCGATGAGATTTAATGAGTATCAAATTACGATATCACAAATACATAATAATACAACATCACATAGCGGAATAAAATAATATAACATATCTGAGTTTAAAAATACAAATACAACAGAAGTTTAATACATATGATTTCTAATACATAAGACAATAACATAATTTAATAGTTAGAAATGAGGTCTTCAATGAGTCGCCAGCACCGAAAGCTGATATCTCAAAGATAATAATACTAGATTAGACCCAAGCATAATTCTAAAAGCAAAACACTCGTGTCAGAACTAACATTCTTATGCGGCTAGATCAATCTCAAGTGAAATGTCCAAATAAATGCATCAATAACTTAAAGGATGTTTGAGATTCCTATCCTTTAAGGATCCATGGAACTATATACATATAACACAATATGCTACTGTATAGTGTCTACGGGAAATTTACAATTGAAAATCCAATTTAAAAAAAAAATGAAAATAGTTTAACCAGGATTACCATATTACCCTTACATCGTTTATAAACATCATAGTCTATATAGTACCGTAAACATCTCGTAAACTAGTAGCATCAGAGGACACTCCATGGAAAACAACGCCAAATCAAAGTCGTAGGGGGCTCGATCAGGATAAATATGTCAAGGCACGTGAGACAATACCCAGTGTACAATTCTACAATTTGCACTTTCAGACTGATGGCAATGCATAGTGGTAACTATCACCTATCTCGATCATACATACAGAAAAACATAGAATCAAGTCATTCTCCGACGGCTCACAAAAACAGATTCGTAGAGAAGTCTACAGAATCTGTGCGCGCACACACACACACATACAGGAAAACATAGAACAAAAAATAACGAAAACACAACTATACTACAACGGTAGAAGGGGACAATCCAAACAAGCCCGTAGAAAAGCTCTCCTATAGCGAGGAAGAAACCAAGCCTCCGCAGCACCCCTGAACTAAGACCAGCAGCATCAAGTCGTGAGTGTCAATCAATAGCAATGTCGCAATGAATCCATATGTGGCAGTGTCCAGAAAGCAAACAGAGAGAAAACCAAATCCCTCCTACTCTAAGCTGAAGGTCCTGCTCGGACAAGCCTACAAAGCTCAACAAAGCACTTGAAAAAAGCCAGGACCTGTGCAAGTAGATAAAAGCATAAGATCTAAAGGGGGTAGGTGATACAAGCAGTAGGAACAGCAAAAAGAATCAACCAATTCACACTCGTGGAGTCGGGGATGTAGCTGTGATATCAAAAGCACGCACCAACCTAGAAGAGCAGGAGCCGATAGCTCCTTTGAAAGGTCTATCTCGGAAGATAGGAAGAGGTCATTCCTTACCTTCTGAATTATTGAGGGTGGGTCGTCCATAGGAGACTCGTCGAAAATGCCCTTATTCCGCGAGCACCAAAGATGCCAATAGACAAGGAAAAGAATCAAACGAAATAGGATAGAACGAACAGATTTTCATGAGATGCCAGACCACCAGTCTCGCAACAAATCTGTGAGGGAAGAGGCACCAGGGAGACTAACCAGGTTTCTAAAGTAGTTCCAAACAGATCTGGCACATATGCTGAAGAAAAACAAGTGATCGTTGGACTCCAAGTCACCTGCTCGACAGCATCTACATCGGGACACAAGTGGAATGCCAATTCTCTAAAGGTTCTCGTCGAGTGGTAACCCTTTGTGAAGAGTCCTCCACTTAAAAATAGACACCTTTGGGAGGATTCAGACATCCTAAATGAAAGAAAAGATAAGGAGCATTGGAGAAGGGGTCCTAATCGAACTCCAAGCCACCCTAATTGAGAAAGGCCCAGCATCCCATCCTGACCCGCCACCATGTGAACCGGAAAAAGACTTCATGCATTGCATCTGTTTCCTCATCTCACTTGCATAGGATGTGGTGCCAGAGACATTCGTGACCTGAAGTCTACGGTATTTTGCATGGAAAAATTTGGCCCAAAGAGAGTCATTCGCTCTGAACCGTACCCATAACTTGCTAGCATAGGCAAAAAAGATATCTCTAGGATTTTGTAAGCCAAGGCCTCTTCGCTTTTGGGACGACAAACGACTTCCTAAGAAATCTAATGATGACGATTTGCATTGTCCTTTTAACCACAGAAAAAGGACAATGTTAGGGATCGATAAGAATGAAAAAAGGAGGAAGTGAGAGTCAAAGCAGCGAAGACGTGCGCTCTTATATAATCGAGAACCAGCCTTCCTGCCTGAGAAAGAGGGTCGCATTCCACTTAATAATCTTAGCCCTAACTTTGTCGGTCAAGGGATAGAAAATAGCGTTAAGCTTACGGCCACCGTATAGAACTTTACCGATGTAAGGTAAGGGTAGAGAGGGCTGCCTTGAGCAGGTTAGGTTTTCGATCCAAGAAGACCTAATCGAAGCCAAGTCTTTCGCAAGAACGAAACAACTTTTGGTATAGTTTATGAGTTGACATGAGCACCTCTCGTACTAATGAATGAAGCTAAGAAGACGACGGGCGGAGCGACGGTTACCATTAGTGAAAATGATGATGTCGTCCGCAAAGGAGGAAGAGATGAGAGGGCAACCACTGAGGATGCCAAATTTCTAAATCTGGACTGCTATCGTAACAGAGTGCAAACCTCTCACGAAAGCCTCGGTGGTTATGACAAAAAGCGTCGACGATAGGGGGTCTCCCTAACGAAGACCCTAGCTGACTTGAAAAAACCATTGGCTAATCCATTGATAAGAATAATGAAGCAACAATTGGAAATGAGTCTCCAGATAACATCGATAGGGGATTCCGAAAAACTGAAAGCTCTAAGGACTTTGATGATGAAAAACCAGGACATACGATCGTAAGTTTTAGCCATACCCAGCTTGACGACCAAGTTTGAACCCCTGATCTTACGATCAATCTGAGAAATCAGTTCCTGGGCTAAAAGAACATTGTTGGTGATCAGACGTCCTTTGATGAACTCAGCCTGAGAGGAAGAGATGAGACGATCTAGAAAAGGTGGCCAACCCATTTGCTCACGATTTAGTTCATGTTTTAGTCATTTTAATTATGACTCGAGGGTCAAGGCTGTCCATCGTCATTCTTTTTCTTCAAATCCAGTAATCGATCTCCAAGTCCATCCTACTTCTTTTTAAATTCTCCGCCATGTGCACAATTATTACATTAGTATCGGTATTTGCAGAGAGTGTGACAATACCGACTACGGTCTCTCTAACAACCTAAACGCTTATTTCACATCATGATCATTAATTTATAATCGTATTTCAATATCGTAAATCAATGTAACAACCCGCTTTTCTGACTAACTGCTAGAACCAATATAAATAGATCACAATGAGTGAGAAAATTAATTAATCAAGTATTTAATAATAATTAGAGTGGATAATTTGAATAAATTATCCAAATTCAATGGTGATTTGGATTCTTGGATTTGGCTTGGGATAATTGAGTAAAGGAAATGTTTTAATCATTGGAAATGAATAAACTTTGGATCTTGGAAATGGATATTTAATTGGGAGGAGATTTGTGTAAAATAAAATACATGTTTATGTTGATTATGAAAATTTATAAATGGAGAATAAAGTTTAGAACTTTATAAAGCGTAACAAATGATGATAAACAGGAATTTCTGAATTCCTATGAGTTTTGTTGCATAAAACTATGATATAAGCGCAAATGGTAAAATTCTCGTAAAACCATGTTTCTGAGCAATTTGGGGCAAAAATGAATAATTGAAACATGTAAACATGAGGTAAATGTTTAGTGAATGTTAGGCACATGTCCCTAATAAGTTTGGAAATTAGACTCAGGTCCGGTCCAAAACTTATTATAAATTAGATCCCAATTTTTTGAAATTTCACTAAAAATATATAAAAATCACGTTAGTTCGTATTTGAATAAAACACAAAAACATAAAAAAATTCAGATCAAAAAACACATCAAAAACCAAAAATACAAAAAAACAACGAAAACTGCATTTAATTGCATCAATGGATGCATGTATTTGAAATTCTTGCATACATCTGTGCAACTGTTTCATGTATGCATCTGCATTGGCTTTTTTGCATACATGCATGCAAATAACATTTAATTCCTGCATACAAGCATGCAATAATTTGTAGGCATACAAATCAATTCATAATTATTTGCATACTTGTATGCAATAAAATAGAATACTTGCACGCATGTATGCAACAATCCGCAGGCATGAATATCAGTTCACGTTTACTTGCATATATGTATGCAAGAAAACAGAATACTTGCATACATGCATGCAGGTATTCACGTGTATTTTCAACGTGAAATCTTCATGATTTATTTGCATGCATGTATGTAAATATTCAAAATAGTTGCATACATGTATGCAGGAATTCATGCAGATTTTCAGTGTAAACTGCTTCAGGAATATTTGCATACATGTGTGCAACTATTGTGTTTACTTGTATACATGTATGCAAATTTCTTTTTTCGTGGTTTTCTGGGCATATTTGCAGATTTTTGAATTTTTTTTTATATGGCAACGCATAAATTTTTGTGAAAAAACACGTAACATACATTTTAGGGACCCGCTTTGAAAGTAAAAGATGGGAGGGATGTCGTTTATATTTTGAAAGTTTCCAGGGATGTGACGCAAATGGACCCAAATATTTATTTGAAAATTAGAAATAATTTGTAAGAGGTTGTAAAAATTTTAAAGGTAAAAAAGTGTGTTTCATAAATTTGTAATAAGTGAAATATAACTTTTTGTTCAAATGAAACGTTAAAATGTATGTTCCTTACAAAATGTGAATTTTATTGTAAACTAGTCAAAAAAAATTATATGGTTAAAGTTGTTGTATAAATATGCTGCATAAAAAATTTAGTGATAGAAGTGACAAATCCTAAGCTAGAATGAAGAAATTAAATGAAAAGGGTCTAAAACAAATGTATTTTGTTGAAAATAAGGCTAATAGCCTTTGATTAATTAGCCACTTGTTAACTTCCTTAAGCCTAATTGGGCCTTGTTGACTAATTAAAGGAGGAAAAATGTAGAATTTTTTTGGTATGTTGCCTTCTTCTCCTGCAACTTATTATTTCTCTCCTTTAGAGTTTTTACAGTAAAAATAAAAAAACACATCTCACTCTTGAAAATTCAATCCCTAAGATCAAATCCAGCTCTAAAGCAAAGTTAAGTGTTAAATTTAAGTGTTATGACAGGTGCTATAGTGGAGAAAAGTGCCTCAAAGTCCTCTTATAGTCAAAATTCTTGAAGTTTCAATTCAAAATCTTGTTGTAAATCTAAGGTGAGGAATCTCTTACATTTTCAAGTTTGAATTCACGTGTTCATTGATAGTTTATAGTTGTAAATTTTTCTAAAATTGTTTACTGTAAGTTGATTTGTGCAAAACAGCTGCAAACATACCCTGAGTCCATGATTAAGCTATTATATCATCTCTAATGCTTGTCAAATTCTAGTATTTCTTGTTTCAGTTGAGAGCCCGTGTTATCTAGTTTGTGTATATCAATTTTCAAGTGAATCAAAGGTCGATTGCACCTCTTTTTATGTGTTAGAAATCAAACCCAAGAGGGTTTTTGCTAGTCTGGGAGAATTCGTGACTTGTGTTGATACGGGTAGAGCCCATGTTACATGTGTCGACATAGGCCTATGCAAATCCCCGGGTTATTTCTTTGATGAACCTGTATGTTGCTCCAGGTCTTGGAGAATTTTGAGTGGAATTTTGGTGTGATTTCTGAGGCTAATCCGATAACATATCTCCAACATTTTATGCCATAATGGATCAAGTATCCAAGTATATATTTTGAGATCATTTTGGCGTAGTTTTAATGATGAATTTCAGTGTAGATCTTCAACGATCCTCATCTCTTTGTATAAGTGCTAAACTATGCTTCATATGGTTGATTTGGATCGCTTTTACCATATAAGAGCCCAAATTTTCATGAATTCGTAGTTTGAAGTTTTAATGAATTTCACTAATTCATACAATGTTGTTCTCTTTGTGATTTTCTGTTGAGTCAACGGTTTCAATGTTTATTTTGATTAATGGCAAGAAGGAGCTTCATGATCGACAAAAAGAAGACTCAATGTTTTATAGGTTAGAAGATGGTTATTTAGAGTTATTTATGTTAAAATCTATCCTCAAATAATCATACTTCTTATTCTCTTCAAAAATATACATGAAAACTCATTTTTTATGTATGTTGACAAAAACCTGTCAACCTGTTAAATTTAACAGGTCAACAGCTTTTTAAACTTAACAGGTCAACCTGTTAAAATTAACAGGTCAGCAGCTTTTTAAACTTAACAGGTCAACCTGTTAAAATTAACAGGTCAACAGTTTTTTGAAATAACGGTCAAAAACCTGTCAACCTATTAATTTTTCATGTCGACCTATTTTTGAATTTCATGAAGAGTCATCTTCTTTCTTGAAAAGTTGCATCCATTTCTCTTCATTTAAATCATTTCTTTTGATTGTAACTTTTCACCAACAATTGCAACTTCTCAATTACTATAAATACATCAAGATTCAATCATTCAAATCACAGAATACCGAATTTTTCTCTCTAATTTCTGATTTAAACTTCTATATTCTTTGCAAATAAAAGCTCTCCAAATTCAAGTTACTTATTGAATCCTTGATAATATTTCTCATATCTTCATTCAATAAGCAACTAACTTCCTTCAAATCTTCGCATTCAATTCATATACTTGAGGATAAGATTATAGGAAGGGTGTGCTCAATCATTGACTAATCAGTGTTGAAAGAAGAACACAATCAGAAGTCAAACTCTTGTAATTTTCTTGTGTGGGTAAGCTTGTAGCCCGTGAAATCAAGTGGGTAAGCTTGTAGCCCGTGAAATCAAGTGGGTAAGCTTGTAGCCCGTGAAATCAAGTGGGTAAGCTTGTAGCCCGTGAAATCAAGTGGGTAAACTTGTAGCCCGTAAATCAAGTAGTTGTGAACCTGTTCCTTCGGGTGAAGCGAGGGTGTTGTTTAGTGAAAAGCTGAAGAGGAGCTTCGAGACTGGAGGTAGGACGGGAGGTCCGAACCAGTACAAAATCCTGGTGTCGTTACACTACTTTATTTATTGCATTTATAGTTATCTATGATATATATTGTTATCATATCATATTCCGCATAGCCATATCAAAGATCCTGCACAAGTCGTACACAACCGACTTTACAATTGGTATCAGAGCAAGGTGTTCTAGAGATCGTAACAACATCCTAGAACAAATGGCAATAAAGAAATATAGTCAAGGCATTAGAAAATGGAACAGCAACAAAGTAGAATCAGGAGAGCAAGGAAACAAATGTCTCATGGCAAAAGTCAGATCACAATCGGTATGTACAGATTCTTTATATAAAGATCTTTTGTTAAACCATGAGAATTTATTGAAAGAATTTAAAAACTTTGAGCAAACTCAATACTGTCATTATAGCTAAGTCAAAAATTTGCGAGCAAGAAAATTCCAAATTAAAAGAATATAACAATGTTCTTTTAAAGGAAATCGATCTTTTGCAAAATAGAAATAAATCTTTAGAAGATTCTTTAAATAATTCTAGTTCTTTAATTTCGTCTCTTGAAAAAGAGAATGGAGCTTTAACTGAAAAGAATTTAGAACTATCTAAAGAATGTGAGTTTTTAAAGGTGAATAATAATATTTTGCAAAATGAAATTTCTGACTCAAAAGAAAATTTTGAAAAGTTACAATCTTCTTTAGATAATTTAGAATCTTAAATTTTAGGTCTCAAAACTGAGAATGATACTTTAAAAAGGAAAAATTCTGAATTAAATAAGGAAATTGATGATTTAAAGAATAACAAAATTTCTTTTGAAAATGTCAATAGCGACTTTGGAAATAAATTTGATAAATGTGCAAATAAGTTCGCAAAATTTAATAAAGGTCAAAATGATTTAAGTATGATTTTATCTAGATCTCGACCTTTACATGACAAAAGTGGTTTAGGATATAATAAAACTAATCTTTGAAATAGTACTAGATATGCTTTCATGTACAATAAAAATATTACTGCTAGTACTAATGCTCATCCTAGATCCAATTATTATAGAAATTCGAATAATTCTATGACTAGAGATCTGTATAATAGATCTAGAAGTATGAAAAGGAATATCAATAGAGATTACTTAAGTATTTGGGTTCCTGTAAGTTGGAAAAACAGAGAAAAATATATTGAAGATTATTTTGATTCACTAGTTAATAATGAAAATTTTATCTTTAAAGGTTCCATTAAACCCTCTTGGGTATGGTTACCTTCCATCTAACTCATGGACCCAAACAAAGCAAGTGGGTACCAAAACTATATATGTTATATATCTTTTTGCAGATACACCACAACAAAGAGAAGGCTATTCGGTATCTCTAAATATCTTTGAAAATTTAGCTTATCAAAAAGCACATGTTTCAATATTTCATCGTCATCGAGGACACAAAATTCATGGGATAGGAATTACAACAAAAATGAAGGCGGAAGCGGAAAATATTCTCCATGGGAACCAAGAAAATAATGATTATATTGGATCTAAGGAGATTTTTTTTCCGTTTAATAATGTTTTTAGTTCCTTTTTTATGAGTTTACATTCTTTTATTTTAATAAAATGATGTTTGAGTATTGATTTCATTCAAAATATAGCCGAAAAAACAGTTTTATACAAATCCTGTCGACCTAAAATAAAAAGCTGTCGACCTAACCAGAGAGTTTTTAGGTCGACCGGTCCAAGAATATAGGTCAACCGGTTTTGATTTTCACAATCCAGAGAAGTTTTCGGTCGACCGGTCAAAAAATTATGTCGACCGGTATCATATTTTTTTTGAAACAGAGAAATTTTAGGTCGACCTGTATACATTTTTAGGTTGACCGGTTTTTGTTTCAGCAAGAAAACGGTTGACCGGTTGAACATTTCGGTCGACCGCTTTGTACTATTTCTTTCATTTTCTCCAACCCAAAACTTTTTAGGTCGACCGCCTTGATTTTATAGGTCGACCGGTCTCTCTGAAAACTGTTTTTTTTATAAAGACACGTCGTTTCAAATTCCAAACTCAAACAACATTTCTTATACTATTTTAAAATTATACTACTCTCGATTATTGAGGTTATTATGATATTTATTCTTTTTAATCGATGACAAAGGGGGAGAAATATTTTACATATACTATTTAAAATATATGTGCTTAATATGGTAAAAGTATATGTATGCTAACATTTGTTAATGCAGGAATCAAAAGGTAAGATTATTTACTGACAAATATTGCAGAAATTCAGGGGGAGCTTTATATTCAAAGGGAGAAAATCCAAGGTGTTGTCATCAATCAAAAAGGGGGAGAATGTTGAGACACGAGAATTTCGATTGATAACAACAAAATAAAGATCAACGGAAATCATGACATGGAGCTAAGATTATGGATATATAGATGTTTAAAGGGAGATAGAACTTATATACAGGGGGAGATAGCAATAAAGATTAAAATATCAAGCTATATTGTCATCAATCAAAAAGGGGGAGAATGTTGAGTCAACGGTTTCAATGCTTATTTTGATTAATGACAAGAAGGAGCTTCATGATCGACAAAAAGAAGACTCAATGTTTTATAGGTTAGAAGATGGTTATTTAGAGTTATTTATGTTAAAATCTATCCTCAAATAATCATACTTCTTATTCTCTTCAAAAATATACATGAAAACTCATTTTTTATGTATGTTGACAAAAACCTGTCAACCTGTTAAATTTAACAGGTCAACAGCTTTTTAAACTTAACAGGTCAACCTATTAAAATTAACAGGTCAACAGCTTTTTAAACTTAACAGGTCAACCTGTTAAAATTAACAGGTCAACAGCTTTTTAAACTTAACAGGTCAACCTGTTAAAATTAACAGGTCAACAGTTTTTTGAAATAACGGTCAAAAACCTGTCAACCTATTAATTTTTCTAGTCGACCTATTTTTGAATTTCATGAAGAGTCATCTTCTTTCTTGAAAAGTTGCATCCATTTCTCTTCATTTAAATCATTTCTTTTGATTGTAACTTTTCACCAACAATTGCAACTTCTCAATTACTATAAATACATCAAGATTGAATCATTCAAATCACAGAATACCGAATTTTTCTCTCTAATTTCTGATTTAAACTTCTATATTCTTTGCAAACAAAAGCTCTCCAAATTCAAGTTACTTATTGAATCCTTGATAATATTTCTCATATCTTGATTCAACAAGCAACTAGCTTCCTTCAAATCTTCGCATTCAATTCATATACTTGAGGATAAGATTATAGGAAGGGTGTGCTCAATCATTGACTAATCAGTGTTGAAAGAAGAACACAATCAGAAGTCGAACTCTTGTAATTGTCCTGTGTGGGTAAGCTTGTAGCTCGTGAAATCAAGTGGGTAAGCTTGTAGCCCGTGATATCAAGTGGGTAAGCTTATAGCCCGTGAAATCAAGTGGGTAAACTTGTAGCCCGTAAATCAAGTAGTTGTAAACCTGTTCCTCCGGGTGAAGCGAGGGTGTTGTTTAGTGAAAAGCCGAAGAGGAGCTTCGGGACTGGACGTAGGACGGGAGGTCCGAACCAGTATAAAAATCCTGGTGTCGTTACACTACTTTATTTATTGCATTTATAGTTATCTGTGATATATATTGTTATCATATCATATTCCGCATAGCCATATTAAAGATCCTGCACAAGTCGTACACAACCGACTTTTCATTTTCAAGCGCACATGCACTATTTTCAAATTAATTATTTTTAAAAGTATTCTATAATAAAACCCTATTTTTCCCAAGTAAAATATTTCCAAAGCAAATTTTATGTAAAATACTAATATATTTCCTAATTTATAAACAGATTTCAAAGTCATTTTCTCGCAACATTTTCTAAAATAAAATTCGACTTTTCTATAAAGTATTTTCATATATGAAACAACACAATTATGCACCTTTCGGGAAAGCAAGGTTGGTAGTTAAACAATTTAGTAACCATGTGGTATGGGACACACATATTTCTTATTTCAGTTAGTTCTAATCCTATTTATTTGAAGCTATTGCGATTTCCATGTTTTTATGTTTATTTTTGTAACGTGTAATTGACTTGCGAGGCATAAACACATAGGTGAGAACATACAATATGGGATACTCAATTATCTCTTTTCGGGTCTTTATCTGAGAGTCTGCGACACATTCTATTATAATGCCAATACTAGACCTTTGGGTCATCTGTGTCAGGCTTTCGAGCCATCTGTACTTGCCCTTCGGGTCGTTTGTGTAGGTATCAAATATGTGATATAGTCTTTGCAGGCTTCGATCATTTGTGGTTTTCACTTGTGGCTTAGCTTCGTTGGCCAATCTGTGTTAGACCCATATCTGCGTTAATTCCTGTCTTTTGTGTTTTAAACGATTTCACCATTTATGTCAATATTATGTATATGTGTTTATAGCTTTAAGCTATCGTGGATTTTGATAAATATGGTGATTTCATTTCTATATTTTAACTCTTATATGAGTTTCTGTGTTATGTGATTTGTTAGGTTTCCTTCCGATGTTTTATGAAATTTAAAATTCGGGTTAATATCTAAGTTATACAATAAGAAGGAAATATCTATGTTTGTTTATGAGATAACTTTTGAGCTCCGACCACATCTGAGCTTCATTTCTTTATGAATAGAGGAATCCCTTACTTTATATTATACTTATCATTTTCCACTAATCATCATAATCAAACCAGGATGACCCTTGTATTCATTGATCATGTTAGACCGAATTGCAGGTTAGGTTTCTTAGCTTTGCTTGGCAGCATCATATTGGACTTTTTTTTAAGATTTTCGGACTAGTCGCATAGTTTTTGTGTAGTTTATTAATGACATTTTGGTTTAAATATATATATTATTGTGATGGTGACACGATGTATATGTTGTATATGGTGATTATATCATCTCTTTTGTACACATTATGTATTATGCTCATCTGTGACTACATTGGTTGTTCTAATGATATATGGCTAATATTTATTGTATTTTGATCTAGACCGATCCTACAGCCTCTATAGTAGGGTATTGGATCAGTATTAAGTGTGTCAAGCCATCAAAGAGGAAAAAAAACATTTTAACACGCTTAGGACTTAGTTAATACAGAATTACGAGTGGTCTCTACTAAACAACCCTATTCTCCATATTAACATATGAAATTACTCATTAATGTACTTTCTTAACATAGGCCTCGGGGTGAGGTGTTACAACTTTGTATCAGAGATGAGACCAGTACAAAATGTGATAAAACACAGAACAATTTTCATATTACAGTACACCAAAGTATGATATGAGTTTTAACATCATCCCTAATCCTAATCGACCTTAATCGTGTCCTTAGCTTCTTTTGAGTCTTTCGGGGGTAGATAAGTGGAATGTGTCTGGGAATATAAATTTAAATTCTATGGTATTCCGTATTTAATTAATTCAACTGAATTATCTTGCCCTGTGAATTATCCTATCTTATTTTCTTATTTTAGCTTATAGATGGAAATGATGAGAAGCGCCCTTCAGGAGTTGAGTCGTCTAGTGGCTCATGCCCTGAAGAAGTATATGTCTACACACTATATCTTAGAGCTTATTAGGAGCACCCAGCCTTCGCTCCTACCAGTTCTCCGCCACACAAATTCATATTTGCATGCATGTGCAGTGATTTTACTCACCTCGACTGTTTAAGGGCTCGCAATCCATATTAGAAGTTCATGCCTGCATTTGTACTTGCGAGCACATATTCACTCGAATAGAGATCTCTTCTCACCATTGCGTTCTTGTTGCATCTAGTATGTTGAAAGAGTATGCACTTGATTGGGATGAGCTGCTTGTAGCGGAGATAGTTGAGGCTACTCTTTAGTGGACTCAATGTATGGAGAGATTCAAGCTTATTTTTGTTCCAAAATCCAAGAAGGCTATTTTTCTCGAAGTTTCCTTAATCTCAGATAAGGGAAGTATACTGTTTTTGAGTATGCAGCATCATTCGAGGCTTTGTCCAAAATATAGGCACGAGCATATTAGCAATTCATGTAAAAAGAATATCAAGTTTGTATCAAGGCTTAAGAAGTACTTGAAAAAACCTCTTATGCATTAGCTTAAATTATCATTTGAGGAGATTGTGGATGCGGCCCTTCACCTCAAAGAGGTCGAGAATGGGAGAGATAATGGAGATAAGAGGGAGACTAAGAGAAATCCTAATAAGAAGCGCTTTCCTTTCCAAAAATCCATGCCCTTTCAACTTAATAAAATGAAGAAGCAAGGCAGTTCTACTTCTCAATCTCATGTGGAGCTCTCTTCAGCTTCAGTGAAGGGATTCTATAATTGTGGTTTGTATGACCATATTGAAAAGGAGTGTCCTTAACCCCTTATTTGCTGCTATTCGAAGAAGGAGGGGAATATGTTGTACTCGTGCCCTAAGAGGAAAAAAGGGAGTCGGGTTCAGGAAATCTGAATGTAGCAAAAGCATCGTGTGGTCCTTCTCGGTTTAGAAGTACATCTCCTCTATTTTAGAAGGGTCGCTATTATTTCATAATCGTTCAATTCAAGTCTTATTCGATACGGGTGCATTATATTTGTTTGTATCGAAAGAGCTTATGTATACTTTAACTTTGGATGTGACATGTATGCTGATTTCTTTAAGGATTGCGAATCTTATTGGAGGATCCTAGACCTTTAGCCTATAATGTGAGGATGCCAAGTTATTTGTTTGTGGTTTCTCTGTCCGTGCGAATCTGTCATGATCTTTTCTCTTGGTTTTGACATAATCTTGGGTATGGATTTGCTTGTTCGATACCAGGCCAAGATTCTTTGTTCAGAGTGGGCTTTATATTTACGACATCCTGATTCACCATCATGACTTTCTCTCATACTTCGGGATAATAATCATGATTTTAAGACATTTGTATTTTCCCTTGAGTCCCGTATGAGGACGAGATATCTTGTGTTCTCATTGTTTGTGGCTTTCATGACATATTTTAACCTGTTTCGGGTTTGTCACTAAAGTGGGCTATCGAGTTTCTAATTGACCTCATACTGGAAGCATAACCTGTTAGTTAGCCTCCCGCTAGGATGTCAACTAAGGCAAATAAGGAGCTTAAAAGGCAACTTCTCAAGTTGGAGGAAAAGCAGTTTGTATGGTCCAATTCTTCACCGAGGGGTGTTGTGGTGGTCTTTGTGAGGAAATGCGATGGTACTCTTAGACTATGCATCGATTATCGCAAGGCTTATAAGCTAACCATCAAGAATTGCTACCCATTGTTGAGTATCGATGATATGTTCGATCAACTAAGCGACGCAATAGTCTTTTCTCAACTTGACCTCTCTATGGGTTTTCATCTGCTTTGAGTTTCATATGATAGAATTTTCTCACTGCTTTCCTCGCTCATTATGGATCATATGAGTGACCCGTCATACCGTTCGGTTTGATGAATGCACCCACGTACTTTGTTGACCTTATGAATCGAATATTTCGGGATTATCTTGATAAGTTTGTTCTCGTGTTCATTTAAGATATCCTCATATATTCTAAGCCCAAAATAGAGCATAAGCATCGTTTGAGGATTGTTTTGAGTACTCTTAGACAACATCAACTCAAAGCAAAATTTGCTAAGTGTCATTTCTGGGAAAGGCAAGTTAAATGTATTGGCCATATTGTTTCTTGCGATGACATCTCCGTTAATTCTTCTAAGATTGAAGTCATCCAAAATTGGAAGAGGCCCGAGAATGTCACAGAGATTCTAAACTTTTTAGGATTGATAGATTATTACCGTCGATTCTTTTGAGACTTCTCTCGTATTGTATTTGCTCTTACTAGCCGTACTCGGAAAGGCGTTCGTTTTCTTTGGACCAATACGTGTGAAGCGTCTTTTTAGCAACTTAAAGAGCTTTTCACCATGCACCTATCTTAGTGGTTCCCTAAGGGAACCAAGATCTTATCGTGTATATCAATGCTAGTCTTAGCTGTCTTGGAGTCGTTCTTATGCAGAGGGACAGGGTAGTTGTCTACGCCTCTAGGAAACTACGCTGGAATATGGTTAGGTATGCTACCGATGATTTTGAGCTTGCAGCCATTATCCTTACATTGAAAATTTGGCAACACTATTTTTTGGGCGATCATTTTACCATACATACATGCATACATACATACATACATACATACATACATACATATATATATATATATATATATATATATTCACACACACACACACATATATGTGTTTGTCTCCAAATATGTCTAAATGCTCAATTCATAAATCTCTCAAATTCTAAATGGCATATATAAAGTTTATTTAGGCACCATATATGTCTCTACTATATATATATATATATATATATATATATATATATATATATATATGCACTACATTTTCTCCTCCTTACCTACTCAAAATATTATCTCCAAATGGTTTCCAAATAAAACAGAGATAAAGTACCGGTCATTGTTTTTTATGCTATTATGGTTGATGAACGTTACATTAGCTTAAAATGTGAAGCACAATAAATGGGAGGCAAGGCATATATTTTGGTCACCAAATTGTGAGGAAATATTATGATTGGTATTAAAGGGCAATTCCCAGGTCCTACAATACGAGCTAAGGTTGGGGACACAATTGTAGTTGAGCTCAAGAATGACCTACACACTGGTGTAGTTGTGATCCGTTGGCATAGAATCAGACAGGTAACCTTTTCATCATTGGTGCATAAAGTATACCAATGATGTTCCTCTGTTGGTACAAACCATAATATACACATTCATGGTCAATTAAATTACCACTGCACCGCTGTTGCACTATAGTTTGGAACTCCGTAGGCTAATGGAACAGCCTCAGTCTCTCAATGTGCAATCGATCCAATGGTAACTTTTGTTTATAAATTTAAGGTTGACAAGGTAAGTAATGACATTTGGCATTCCTTTTATTAAGTCTTATTCAAAAAGCACATCATTTATCACAATTTTATCAACTATGAAGCACAAAAGGTAGTACATATATTATTTGATTTTAAATTAAAAATAATAGTATACTCAAAAAATGGAACAACAAAATTAGAATGGATAAGGAAGTTTTATCCACAATGCCAATATAGATCAGATTGCCTAATTTGAGTTTATATTTGTAGGATAAAGAAGCATTTAGTTCCACTGCAAACTTAGTGAGAATTCCATTAAAACTAAATGAATACACTACCAAAGAAACCAGATTAAACTTTGCAAGAATTATGGTAGAAATCAATGCAGAATCTGATTTGCCAAATGAGGCAGAAATATCAATGTATGATGGGGAAACAATCCAGCAAAAAATAGAGTTTGAATGGATGCCACCAAGATGCCAAGAATGCAAGTGTTTTGGGCACAATCAAGAAAACTATTCTATTAAGAAAGTATGGGTTAAAAGAAAAATCATAAACCAGAAACAATTGAGAATCAGCTAAAGAAAGCATACAGTCAAAAGAGGTAAAAAAATGGTAGAAGAAAAAGATAAAAGGAAAGCTCAAAAGTAAACATGTAGAAAAAAGTTGAAATCATATATGCTGATGCAGAAATCCCAATTCAAGTCAATGATAATGATTTAAAGCAAGCTATAGAGGAATCCATCTCTTTTTAAAACAAACAAAGCTAATTCAAATAGAGGCAAAAGGGAATTAGAATACAACTTTGAAGGCAAAGAAGAGTCTGCCTAAAACACTGAAAAAAACCAAGTACCAATCCAACAAAGGAGCAGATTCTAAACAATGTAGCTAATTTTTTTAATAACTCTTCTTCCTTTTCTAAAATAGGAAAGAAAAAGAAAAGTTGTAAAACTAAATCTCTAAAAGAATCCAGCTCCAATCTTTCAAACTAAAAATCAAAATTCAGAAGATTATAAGGAATGTGCAGAGGATACAGAATAAATACCATTCAAAGATAGATACATTAGCAGAAATACAAAGTGTGATGATCGGCTCAAAAGATAAAATAACAAAGCATGCAAAAAGAATGGCAAAAAGCAGATGGGTAGAGATGCTACAATAAAGCATAGTGCTTCAATGTGGATGTGCATCCTTTATTACCTTATATTTTATTATATAATGTCGATCAATGCGTGGAATCTTAGGGGTCTAAATTCCTCATAAAGAAAACCGGATTTAGCACATTTACAAAATTCATAAAATCTCGGTATAATTGGTATTACTGAGCATAAGTTAGATGACTTAAGTATGAGAAATTTTCATGCTAAATAACTATAACAACTTGAAATTTTGAAACCAATTTAAAAATTATTTTTAATTAATTTTATAAGAATTTATAGCCAATTTAAAAACTCGATGATTTAATACTATTTCCATGGCTTAAATAGAAACATTTTCCAGATGATCTTAGAATTCGATGAAATGAATTTTATTGGATCCGGAATATTGAAAAATGGTAAGGCTCCAAATTTCATAATTTTTGGAGCTAATATGTGAGCGTATGAAAAATTAATGCGTACCGGGTAAACTAATCAAAATTAAGCAAAAACGCAATAAAATAATAAAACGAATGGTCAAACAAACTCCAAACTCGACGAGGCCTATTTCGTTGGATCCGGTATTACGAATTATGATAGAAATAATTTTTTTGTGTCAAACGGATTTTTTGTTTGACCATACAAACGATAAACGCTGAGTAGAACTAAAATAGGCTTCACTTACAAAACAAGTCAAAAAACACAAAAACTTGAAATGAGGTGCCACCTCCTTAGACCACTTAAGTGTGTATTCTCCCATTAGATCTCCTCCTAACACCTCGTTGATCCATCTCCTTTCCACCTTTAAAAAATCACCCTTCTCTTCTCTTTCTTTTCCATTTTTTCGCTTCTTTTCACATTAAACTTCTTCTTTCTTCCAAGCTTTCTCCCATGGCTGCCACCCCCTCCATAACTAACCACTTCTGCCCCTCCTACACCCTCCTACCTGCGCCAGCCTCCACCAAGTCCCCTTTCCTTGTCGTGGCCTCACGTCAATCTCAAATTCCAAAAAAAAAACCTCTAAAATCCCAAATTTACACCTATAGCCCAAGTTCACCCTCCTCCACACATCTACACCCCCATCCTTGGGCCCATTGACCTGCGCCAGCCCTTACTTCAGCCAAATTGTGGACTCCACCCCAAGGCCGAACCACCTAGACCCCTATACTCTTTCCCATTTCCCCTGAATACGCAGATGCCTGACCGTTTGTTCGTTTACTGAGTTTAATGCCCATAGCGCCAAAATTCTGTCTGATTTATTTCTTGAAATCTTTATAGACGTCGGGAGGTTGCCGGAATATACCGAGAGTTTTCACATACCTTCCGCTTGAAAGTTTGACGGAGTGGAACCCACAATGAGAAACCAAAACTCGTAAAGAGATAGTTTATAATTAACTAATGTTAGTTAATTAGTTTGAGTTATGTGATGATTATTGCTTGATAATAAAAGTTTATTATGATGTTTAATGATGATTAACATGATAAAAATATCATTTTTAAGTGATATATGTATAATTGCTTGGGTATGTGACACTTAAGAACCAATAATGTTGATTTAGAAACTGTTTGAACCTTAAATGGTAATGAGAAAGTAATTTATTAATAACTGGTTATTGGATATTGATTTGAACATTACTTGGGTACTGAAATAATAATTGATTGATATATACCTCATTGATTGATATTGCGGTTAATCTGTTGATTGACTAACTCATATTAGCATTAATGATTTAAGGCTTATATGGTATATTCCACTATACATGTGGATTGGATGTTATTTGATGGTTGATGTAGTGTTATATGATACACTACTTGAATATTACCAATATATGTGAATATTGGTCCATTGGTTAAGTCTCCATCAAATAAAATGATAAGGAATATTTTAATGAATATTTTATTAATATAATAATAGACTCATAATAAAAGTTATGTTTAATTTTGTATGGACACAAATATTATAAAATTATGATGAATACTCATAACTGGAACAAATTAATTTGAAGTAATTTTCATATAGTTATGGCATATTCAAGTTTTTTTTAATGAAAAGTAACTAACAAAAGTGAAGTTCGGTTAGGGTATTTAGGAAGAGTTTATAAATGATTTCCTTTACAAAACTTTCTTACTTATTTTTATAACGGATGTTAGGAGAATTTTGTTTCTAAATAATGAAGTTGGAAAATAATGTTATCTTAATGATTTAAATATTATTATAATACTTAAATATTATAATAATTGGAATTTGAAGCTGTAAATTTAAAATATAGCTTTCGTAAGTTATTATATATTTTTATATAATAAATAAAATGTCTTTAAAGCTATTTGACTTATTTTATATTATATGTCGAATTATAGTCAGAATAGAACTTGTCGCGCAGCTATAGTTCGCGAACTTCAACCTATAACTTTAAGTTGATGTACCGGGAGATCCGAACGTCGGATTTTCCTGAAATTGGAACCGTTAGGTTCATTAATGAAAAGAAATTTTAAATGATAAGAAGAGTTTTAAATCTGATGGTTAGATTTTTAGAAATATTCAAATGAAATTTGAATGAAAAAAGCGCCATGACAAATAATGGCCTGTAATTGAAAGTTATGAATATGGACTATTTTTATATAAATAAAAGGAGGGAAAAATCATTATAAATTATCTTAAATGATTTGAAAAGGAAATAAACCAATTATATATGGTTTTGAATGATAAAACAGGTTAAGTGGAATCTGGTAATTTTCTGTAAAGGCTTTTATAACAAGTTTTGTGACATGTGTTGAAATAAGGATTTTTAATTCGTAAATAGCTAATCCTTAAGAAAACCTTTTTATAAGGTTAAAAGATAAATTTTGAAAGCTAAATAGTGTAACCAAGTGTAAGAATAAGATATAAATCTTATAAGATGATTACCAATTAAAGGAGACTTAATTGGTGGGTTGATAATCCAAAAAGGATTTTTGTTTTGATGCAAATTATCCAAAAAAATTGGTTCAACCCATTTTGAATAATTATACAATTAATTAAAGTCGAAGATATTGAAGGCTGTGGAAGACCAGGAATCTTCACATCGAATGGACACTTGCTGATCCCCTTGATAAGGGTAGCTCCCGTTAAGAGATTATAGTGGCAGTGGTCCGGACGTACTTGTTGATTGTTCGAATATGCAAGGACCTATCTCCTTAATTGGACGAGGAATAAGGTGCCTTCGGTTTCGTTCAGACCCAGATTGAACTTGTAAAGGGATGTGTGTCTGACGTTGCATTTCCTAACATAAACGATTAGTTGGTATTGATGTTATATATGTGGTGGCGGAGAATTTATTCTCTTAGCTTAACACCTTTGTTCAAGATGTATGAGCTCAAAGGTTATATTATTAATAGAAACCGGTCATATGTGTGAATTAACAATGTGGCATGCCAAGTGCGCTTGCAGATAGATCAAAGATTTTGTGGAAAAGTAGAGCTTTGTGGTACGTTGACTCGCGGGCCTCACACCCTGGGATGAGCCAAAAACAGGATGAAGGAAAATAGAGTAAGGGCTTACGTTTCCTTCTAGCTAAAAGTGATGCCATGGTATGGAGCCTAGGCTACTATGTGGATGTTGGAAATGAGGCATCTTGGATGATGGTCAAATACGACCAGGACAACGGTCAAATACGATTGGGGAACGTTATGTTCAGGAGTAAGCATAATCCACCGGGTATTGGGGGGTCGGCTTTGTCGCTCCAAAGGACTATGCGCTGAGTTCTAGGACATCGACTAGGATGTCCCGGATGAATAAGGAAGATCCTTTGTCTTGGTTCATAATGGAATCTAATTTCCAATACGAGGTTTGTGGTTTTAGTTGTAAACCTATATGGAGATATAATAGGATGGGGTATTATGTCGTCTAAGATTGATACATTTATTTTTGAAATTGTATTCAACACTTAGACACTTATAACAATATCAAATGATTTTATCGTATCAAGCATGTTTGGCTATTATAAGGTAAAACTCTTTCCTCCAGTTTGCGTTGCAATGTGTGATGGGACTTGAGTCTTATAATGGTTTCATTTTTCAAAAAGCATTGCGTGGTTTTGTGCATTGGCATTCATGTGGAGTGAACCTGTTCCGTGTTATATGGCGTGGTCTAGTGATATGCCTTACTTAAAAATAAGTTAAAAATAATTGTAGGGTTTCTCAAAGCAGTCCCGCGACTGACTCGTAGTTTTTTTCCCCTTGCAAACTCAGGTTCCCGTTATTTGCACACGGGCAGCCTAGTATACAGGTTGTTAGCTTAATTCTTTTTGGAGTCGTGTATGGAAGCTGGTTTTGGACTTAGAGCTGGAGCATCATTTGGATGTTCCTTTTGGACTCTCCAAGACTTTATTATGTTAATTATCTCTTATTCCGCTGTGTACCTATTCGCTTGTTAAACTGTTATGCATAATTATGATCCTATGTGTTGTGTAAACTCTGGTTTTAACCTTTGATGTAAATTGATGTATATTATTATCTGATGTAATGAAATAGTTATCATCTGATGTTATGTTAATGTGCTATATTTCAATGACTATCTGTTCTACTGAGGATCAGGATAATGGGTCGTCATAGTTGGTATTAGAGCTGAGGGTTAACCTTAGCTCTAAGGTATAACATGTTAAATGACTCATTAAAGATAGAATCAGTAGTATTCTATGATGAGTAACTCATTAGAGATAGGGTTAACAATACTCTAGAATGAGTACAGCAGAATTATACACACGCCTAGTAGACATATTTCTGTTCATACATGTTTTTATGATCTTACAATTTCCTTAAGATATCTTTTCTATTGGCCTGGCTCTTTTCTTGCTATTTCCAGATATAGTAGAAAATAAGTGACAGAGACAGAAGAGGTAAAGCAAGAGGAAGAGGTAACTCTGCAGCTGAAGTTAAACAGCCAAACCCCATAGGAGTAGCAAACGAGCCAGTTGTGCCCCCATAGCCGGAACTAGATTTGAAAGTTCTAGTCAAGAAGTACAAGAATCTGGGAGGAGTACCATTCTTGGGAAAGGAATCAGTAATAGAAGTACAAGCATGGTTGCACTCTCGCGAAAATATTTTCATTGTTTTAAGATTGAATGGAGACTAGAAAAGGTACTTAGCCTCATGGTAACTTGAAGATGAAGCTTTAATCTGGTGGGAAACAACTACCATGACAAATCCAGAAGGAGATTTTACTTGGGATCATTTTTAGAGGATTTCGAGGAAAGGTTCATGCCCTCTGAAGCAATAGCCTAGTTATATTATGAATTCTCGAATCTGAAACAAGGGGATATGACCATTCAAGTGTACATGAACAAATTCAACAAGCTTTCCCATTTTGGCCTGGAACTAATTCAAGTTCCGATAAAGAAGAATGTGAGATTGATCGATGGTCTTCAAAGGAGATACAAAAATAAAGTAATTGCTCATGTGAGACTTCCATTTGCTGAGATGGTAGAGATGGTGTGCTGCTATGATAACCTACACAAGCAAAATGCTTTAGAGGACAAAGAGCAAGGTAATTCTAGGAAGAATAGGAAGTTTAAAAATAGGAAACCTGAAGCAAGTAAGAAACTTGAAGAAAATAAGGAAGAGGAAAAGTCTAAGGAAGAATGGTTAAAGTACGTCACATGCTTCAACTGTAATAAACAAGGACATCTATCAAAGAACTGTAAATATCCAAAGAAGAAACAGAAGTCTCATGATAACGTGCAATGCTATAACTGACATAAAAAGGGACACATAAATGCAAATTGTTCACTATCAAAGAAATTTGAAGTGGCTCATGTCTACAACATGGCAGATGCTCTAACAACCTCAGCTGGTGGAACAGGTACGAAAATCCTGGAAAGTACGCTTATTTTTAAAGATATTCTAGTTAAAGTGTTGTTTGATACTGAAGCCTCACATTGTTTTATTTCAAGTAATACGGCAAGGGGAATAAATCTAGACCTCAAATGTCTTAAAGAACCCATTTGTGTTGGAAATCCAATAAGGGGTTCCATTAACCTTTATTCACTCTATAGAGTACCTATCTCTTATTCCCGTTATCAATTTGCCCTTGAGTTAATTGTCTTGGATTTCACAGAGCTTGATTTATACTTGGAATAGATTGGCTGATCAAATATGAAGCTAATGTCAAATGTGTAGAAAGAGTCGTAATAGTGAGAACTAAATCCAGATATTTTATAGAAATACCATGTGACGACCCAAGTTTACATAGGGAAAAATTTTGGTCTGATCTCGATATTTCCCCCACTGCCCTAAAACCATCCTGATAGTTAAAGAATATGCGGATGTGCTCGAAGAAGTAAAGAGTCTTCCTCCACGAAGGGAGATTAACTTCAGAATTTATTTGGTTCCAAATGCGAGGCCGATTGTGCATGCAATTAGGAGGATGTCAATAAAGGAAAAGGAAGAGTTGAGCAATCAAACCCAACAACTTTTGTGGAAGGGTCTGATCAAGCCTGGTTTCTCAAGATGAGGGAGCAATAGTGGTGTTGTTGTGAAGTCCGAAATTACCTTAGATTACGTGTGGACTATCGAGAACTCAGCAAGCAAACTCTTAATAATAAGTACCCGCTTCCCTATACTGATGATTTGTTGGATCACTTGAATAGAGCTCGAGTGTTCTCAAAGATGGACCTAGCTACATATTTTCATCATTTAAGGATTACAGAAGAGTGCGTTACTCTAACAGCTTTCAGGGGGGCAAACTTATTTTACGGAAAGTTAGTAATGCCCTTTGGACTGTGCAACGCCACTGCTTACTTTGTAGACTTAATGAACTAGGTGTTTCGAGAGGTATTAAACAACTTTGTGCTAGTCTTTATTGATGATATCCTTATCTTCTCTAAGACGAAGGAAGATCAAACAAAGCATTTGGAACAATTACTGGAGATTCTAAGAAGAAATATATTGAAGGCTAAGTTTTCCAAATGTCAATTCTGGAAAGTAGAAATAAAGTTTCTTGGGTATGTGATGTTGAAGGAAGGAAACTAGGTAGATCCGAGTAAGATTGCTACCATCCAAGATTGGAAGCATCTGAGGACCCCACGGAAGTCAGAAATTTTATTGGAATGGCTAGTCACTATAGGAAGTTCGTAAAGGATCTTTCAAATTTGTCTTGTCGTTTGACGAAGTTGACCAAGAAGCATGCTAAGTTTATTTGGACTTCTGAATGTGAGGAGGCATTTCAGGAATTGCAGGAAAGGCTAACCACTGCCCCAGTGTTAATAATTATAGATGGAAAATTAAGATCTAACCGTCTATATAGATGCTTTTGGAGAAGGAGTGGGTGCGGTATTGATGCAAAGAGGTAAAGTGATTGCTTATGCAAGTCGGCAGTTGAAGCCGCATGAGAAAAAGTAATTGCTGTGGTATTTTCCTTGAAGATTTGGAGGCACTACTTGTTGGGTGAGAAGTTTGAACTATATACTGATCATAAATCTCTCAAATATCTTTTCACCTAAAAGGATTTGAACATGAGGCATCAATGTTCGTTGGAGTTTCTGGCGGCATACAGTCTATATATTCTTTACACTCTAGGAAAAGCCTATGTTGTAGCAGATGCGCTCAGTATGAAGAATGCTATTATTGCTAATTTGGTAGTCACACCCTCATTGATCGAGAAGATTTCTACCCAATAGAAAGATGATGAGTTTGTTTATAAGAATTGCTAGAGAATTCAAGAGAGTGAAGTCTCGAACCTCCAGATAGATAATAAAGGAGTTCTGAGATTGAAGGGTTGGATTTGTGTTCCAGATATCCCGGAGCACAAAAGCGAAGTACTGGATGAGTGTCATAAGTCCAAACTCAGTATCCGTCTAGGAATATATAAGATGTATCGAGATGTGAAGCGCACTTTTTGGTGGAAATCAGTGAAGAGAGATATCTCGATATACGTTAACAGGTGCCCGACTTCCCTACAAGTCAAAAGTGATCAGCAAAAGGTCATTGTGTTACTTCAACCATTGGAGATTACGGTATAGAAGTGGGACTAAATATCAATGGATTTCATTGACGGTTTACCTTGAACCAAGAAGGGTAATGGCGGTATTTGGGTTATAGCAGATCATCTGACGAAGAGTGTCTATTTCCGTCCTGTAAAGTCAAATAGAAAATCCGATGGTCTTGGTCAGTTATATGTAAAGGAAGTTGTTCGAATGCTTGGAATACCCAACAACATTATTAGTGATCGAGATCCGATCTTCACCAGTAAGTTCTGGGAAGAATTTTAGTCAGTATTGGGTACAAAGTTGAATCTTAGCACTACTTATCACTATAAACGGATGGACAAATTGAAAGAGTGAATCGAGTCTTGGAAATTTTGTTGCGAGCCTGTATCCTTGATTTCGGAGGACCATAGGAAGACCACTTGCATCATTTGAAGTTTTCTTATAACAACAGATTCCAAGCAATTTTTAAGATGTCTCCATTTGAAGAATTGTATGGTCGAACCTTGCAGATCTCCTGCATGTTGCATAGAATCTGGAAATTGAAGGTCAGACATAATCCATGAAGCAGTAGATAAAGTAGACTTCATTACTAAGAGGTTGAAAGCAGCACAAAACCAACAGAAAAGTTATGCAAATTCTTGAAGAAGAGATTTGGAATTTGCAGTTGGTGATCAAGTGTTCTTGAAAGTTCCCCATTGAGAGGAGTTATATGATAAGGGAAAATGGGAAAGTTATCACCTAAGTATATTGGTCCATTCCCGATATTGGAAAGAGTTGGAACTCTAGCTTATATGATCTAGTTACCAGAGTGGTTATCCAGAGTGCATAATGCATTTCATGTTTCTCATCTCCAAAAATATGTGCATGATCCTGATTTAATTGTTGAGGAAGTAGCACAAGAGGACGTGGAAATCACCCCAAGTTTAGCAGTTCGAAGAGAGCCTATAAAGAAAATTGGCAAAGAGACCAAAGAACTGAGAAACAAAAGGGTGAAGCTGGTCATAGTGTAATGGAGCGGAGATCCAAGAGACTGCACATGGGAAACGAAAGACAACATTAGAAGAAAGTCTTATCCCATGTGCAAAGTGGATATCTCTGAATAGCTCTTTTGAGAGGTAAACTTATATCTTATATATCATTTCTATTCTAGATTTACTTTCATCTAATTTCGGGCACGAAATTCTTTTAAGTGCGGGTGATTATAATGACCTGAAATTTTGAAACTAATCTAAAATTTATTTTTAATTAATTTTACAAGGATTTATGTCCAATTTCAAAAATTCGATGACTTAATATTATTTCCATGGCTTAAAAAAACATTTTACAAATGATCTCAGAATTCGACGAAACCAATTTTATCGCATCCGTAATATTGAAAAAAATGTAAGGATCCAAATTTCATAATATTTGGAGTTAATATGTGAGCGTATGAAAAATAAACGCGTACCGGGTCAACAGGTCAAAATTAAGTAAAAACGCAATAGAATAATAAAATGGATGGTCAAATGAACTCCAAATTCGACAAGACCTATTTTATTGAATCCGTAATTATGAATTATGTTAGGATTCGAAATTTTGTGTCAAATGGATCTACCGTTTGACCATATGAGCGATAAACGAGGAGTAGAACGAAAACAAGCTTCATTTATAAAACAAGTCAAAAAGCACAAAAACTTGAAATGAGGTGTCACCTCCTTAGACCACTTAAGTGTGTTTTCTCCCAATAGATCTCCTCCCGGCACCTCGTTAATCCATCTCCTTTCCACCTTTATAAAATCATCGTAATAAAACCAACCATTTTTTCTCTTTCTTTTCCATTTTTTTCACTTCAAACTTCTTCCTTCTTCCGAGCTTTCTCCTATGGCCGCCACCCGATCCTCCATGCCTAACAACTTTTGCCTCTCCTCCACCCTCCTCCCTACCTATGCCATCCCCCACCAAGTCTCCTCCCCTTGTCGTGGCCTCACTTCCATCTCAAACTCCCCAAAAAAAAAACCTCCAAAATCCCAAATTTAGTCCTAAACCCCAAATTAATCCTCCTCCACACCTCTTGACCCTACTCCTGGGCCCACTGACTAGCGTCAAACCCCACTCCAGTCAATACGTGGATCACACCCCAAGGTCGAACCTCCTAGACCCCCATACTCTGTCCCTTTTTCCCTGAATACCCAAATCCCTAGCCGATTTTTCGTCTGCTAAGTTTAAAACCCCATAGTACCAAAACTCTATCCGATTTATCTCCTAAAATATTTATAGATACTGGGAGGCTAATGGAATAGTCTGAGAGTGTTTGTGTACCTTCCGCTTGAAAGTTTAATGGAGTGGAACCCACGGTGGGAAACCGAAACACATAAAGGGCTAGTTTATAATTAACAAATGTTAGTTAATTAGTTTGAGTTATGTAACGATTATTGGTTGATAATACAAGTTTATTATGATGTTTAATGAACATTAACATGATAAATATCATTTTTTAAGTGATATATATGTAGTTGCTTGGGTTTGTGACACTCAAGAACCAAAAGTTTTGACTTAGAAACTGTTTGAACCTTAAATGGTCATGAAAAAGTAATCAATTACTGGTTATTGGATATTGATTTGAACCATACTTGGGTATTGAAATAATAATTGATTGATATATACCCTATTGATTGATATTGCAGTTAATTTGTTGATTGACAAACCCATATGAGCATCAATGATTTAAGGCTTATATAGTGTATTCCACTATATATGCGGATTGAATGTTGTTTAATGGTTGATATAGTGTCATATGATACACTGATTGAATATAACCAATAGATGTGATTATTGTTCCATTAGTTAAGTCTCCATCAAATAAAATGATTTAAGGAATATTTTCTTAATACAATAATAGGCTAAAAATAAAAGTTTGAATTTGATGTCCAATTTTGGATGGACACAATGATTATAAAATTACGAATAATATTTGTAACTAGAACAAATTAATTTGAAGTAATTTTCACATAGTAACGGCTTATTCAAGTTTTTTTTAATTTATAGTAACCAATAAAAGTGAAGTTCAGTTAGAGTATCTAGGATGAGTTTTAAAAATATTTCCTTTACGGAACTTTCATATTTATTTTTATAATGGATGTCAGGAGAATTTGGTTTCAAAATAATGACGTTGGAAAAATAATATTACTTTAATGATTTAAATATTATTGTAATACTTAAATATTATAATAATTGGAATTTGAAGTTGTAAATTTAAAATGTAGCTTCCAAAAATTATTATATGTATTTTATATAATAAACAAAATAATTTTAAAGCTATTCGACGTATTTTATATTTTATGAATTATGGTCAGAAAAGAACTCGCCACGCAGCGCAGTTCACGAACTTCGATATGTAACTTTAAATTAATATATCGGGAGTTCGGATCGTCGGATTTTCTTGAAACTGCAACCGTTGGGTTCATAATGAAAAGAGCTTTAGGATAATAAAAAGAGTTTTAAAATCTAATGGTCAGATTTTGAGAAATATTCAAATCAAATTTGAATAAAAACAGCGCCATCACCAATAATGGCCTGTTATTGAAAGTTATGAATATGGACTATTTTTATATAAACAGAAATAGGGAAAAATCATTATAAATAATTTTAAATGATTTGAAAAGGGTTTAAACTAATTATACATGGTTTTGAATGATAAAATGGGTTATGTGGAATTTGGCTATTTTCTGTAAAGACTTTTATAATAAGTTTTGTGATGTGTATTGATGTAACGACCCGTATTCTACACATCATAGGATTGTAGAATATTTATTTCTTTCCCATGTGAAGTCGTATGGTCATGTAACTTTGGGAAATATCCATTAGAGTCATTTCCCATGTTCATGATTTTTGTCGATTTTTAAATGACCATTTTGCCCTTAGTTGGTACTGTTTTGGCCATAACTTTTGATTGGAAAGGAATTTTGACCTGAAACCACTTCCATTTGATTCATTTGATGGTTTACCTTTCCGTGGAGTGGTCATAATAGCCAAACGGACTTACCGTTTGGGAGATATGGCTGAAATAAGGTTTGGAGGGTGAAAAACTGCTTAACCGGGCCAAATCGGGTGATTAGTGAGTAGGCCCATAACCCATTTCGGGATTAGGGTTATGGGAGGGTGAAACGAGATGGAGAATCATTCCATTTCAGTTTTCTAGCCTCCACTTATCACCAAGAATCCCTAAAAATGGCCTCCAACCTCTAAATCACCTCCAAATCATCTTTTGGTCAAGGATTTGGCTTAGCAACCCCTAATCAAGGAAGATCTTCACCAAAGCAACAAAGGAGCTGCTGTTTGGCATTGAGATTCACATCAAATCAGAGAATTATTTCAGATCTTAGTTTATTTTGTGGCAAAGGTGAGTGATTTGCATAGTTTTACACTAATTATGGCTAGTAAGGGGTGATTAGTGTTAATTAGCGAATTTAAACATGATAAAATTCGGGGAAAATGTTCATAAATTCTTAAATGATGTTTTAGACCTCTGATATGAATTTGGGTTAATTTGATTAAGTTTTGCTAATTCTATCATTAGTTTCACCTAAACATGCTTAGGGGGAAATATGGGGTTTTGGGTATGTTTGATCCATTTTAACTTATCATGTTGATGTTTTGATGTTTGTGGTTGATTATGCATGTTGCTATGACTGTATGAAATGCTTTGTGATTGATTTCAATAGTTAGAATGGTCGAAAATGTCGTCGAATGGCGTAAACACTTGCTGGAACAGTTGCAGAAAACAGTGCAAGGTTCGGATCGGATCTGATAAGGGGGCTCGGATCGGATATGTTGAACTGAGCAAGGGACACGATCGGATCGGAACCCAACACTTGGGGAAATGACAAAAAGGAAGGCCACGCTAACTGAACTGGGATCGGATCGGATTAGGGAGGACGGATTAGGGAGGACGGATCGGAGCGGAGGCATGAGGACGGATCGGATAGGAGTATGTGAAGGACGAGGAGACGGATCGGAACGGAGGCACGAGCTGGAGGGGAGATGACACCCGACCCGACCCGAGGCGAAGCACCCGACCCGAACCGCACCAGAAGAAGACCCGACCCGAACCGAACCGCACCAGAAGAATACCCGACCCGAACCGATTGCTTGAGAAGGAACCCGACCCGACGCAGTATTGACCAATAACCCGAGATGCAAAGGTAGTCCAATATGGGAAGTTAGAGCTCAGGATCCAGTTGGGAACCGATGAGTTCACTTCATGGTTGGACTTTGCTGCGGGACGTGTGCTAAGGAGTTGTCGACGTTCATAACTTCGATTCACCACTAAGAATGAATGATGGGCTACTTATCAGTGCAGTAGGGTCATTATGACCTGAGGGGCAAGGTGATGGTAGCAAGACTACGTTATCAGTGCAGTAGGGTCATTATGACCTGAGGGGCAAGGTGATGCGTAGTAAGACTATGAGCCAGTGCAGTGGGGTTCTTGTGACTCCATCGGGCAGAGTGGACATAGTAAGGATTAGTAAGGCTATGAGCCAGTGCAATGGGGTTCTTGTGACTCCATGGGGCAAAGTGGACATAGCAAAGGATTTGTGGCTACGTTATCAGTGCAGTGAAGCCATTTATGACTTCATGGGGCAAAGTGATCGTAGCAAGGAATGTTTGGTGGTCGAAGTGGTGAACATCGTATGCTTTATGCACTGAGTGAGAGATGTGAGGATGGATGCTATGCTTGATTGTTTGCCATCATTATGACATGCACACCTCCCCCACCTCCGTATCTTTACACTGTTTGATATGGTACCTTAGAGTGTTGTACAGTATGTAGTGCTAACTCTTTGGTTGCAGGTCCAGGTTCAGGTATGTTTTAGTCTACCTGTTATTGTTCACTTTAGATGCTTATCGCTCATACCAGGCTTTATGTCTGACCCAGAGTTTTATGTCTCCTCTTATTACTCTGGGTGCTCACACGAGCAGACTAGAGACAGGTTAGCTGGTGATGCGCGAGTAGCTGATTAGGAGGCGGGCATGAGACTTCCACGTATGATATATATATACACATTCTCCCTGTGTCGTTGGTGGTCGCTACTTGGGCATTAGTAGTGTACCTCATTTATCTTACTTTTGCTTTGAGACAGTTTGAAAGTTGTAATAAGCTGTATTTTGGATTTCCGCTGCTATGATGTCTAGTTCTGATTTTCAGCTTATGCACTGTCTCTCCTGTTTTATGTCAAGTATGTTATTATTATATTTTGTTCTATGCACTGTGAGACATTCTACAGGTTCTTTGTATGTTCATTTCCTTCTTCCTTTTCCTTCTCACGACCCGTTCCATGCTAACTGGACATGTGTACAATGCACTTTTAGAGTAAATGTCGGTTGGTGCGGGGCGGGCCGTCACACTTGGTATCAGAGCTCTAGGTTGCGTAGTTAACCTAGGGAAAGACACTAGGGAGAGTTAGTACGTATCTGAGAGCGCGTATTTGTGATTACTTTGGTTTTCAAAAGCTATGTATATATATACTATTAGTAGTATAAGAATGAAGTCGCACTGCACTAGCACCACTATGGGGTCGTTAATCGTTTCCCTTTTTCAGATTGATGATGAGCCGAGATACGAGGGGTGCTGGTAGAGGGACCAACCAAGGGAATGCTGCTGACATGAGGGCTATGTTTACTAACCTCATGAGAGACATGCTTAGGGAAGTGCAAGGGGCAGTTCCCAATCCCGGAGTTGGCGTTGGCCCAGCAGTGCAGGCGCCTAGGGTCGATTTCGCCAAGTTGTGCAAGGATTACACTAATCTTGGTGGAAAGCCGTTCCACGGAACGGAGTCGGCCACAGATGTTCAAGACTGGATGGATAGCTGTGATCGTATCTTTGATGACTTGGGTCTTGAGGATGCGATGAAGAGAAGGCTAGCGTCTCGTCAGCTGCAAGGGCGAGCGATGAATTGGTGGAATGCCATTAGAACAGCTACTCCAGAAGATCAGGTTACTTGGGATCAGTTCAAGGCTCGCTTTAGCGAGAAGTTTATTCCAGCTGCCCAGAAGTCAGTGCTATTCAAGAGTTTCTTGGAACTCAAGCAGAATGGGAGGGCAGTTTCTGATTATATTGCTGAGTTCGACACTTTGTCAAAGTATGGACTGTCTCTCATTGATACTCCTGGAAAGAAGAATGAGAAGTTCATTACTGGTTTGGATGGATACTTGGGGGAAAGGCTTATCAACCACATCGATGAGACTTTTGAATCGATCGTGGGGAAAGCTTTGAGATCAGAGAGTCTTTACCCTAAGTCAAAGACCGAGGCTGCATCTGCAGAAGGGCCAAAGCCGCAAGCAGGCGGTGGAGGCAAGAATAACTCTCAGAATAAGAGGAAGCAAGACCAATCGAAAGGTGGCCAGAAAAAGAGCAAGAAGGATGTTGAGTGCTTCAGCTGTGGAAAGAAGGGCCATTATGCTAAGGAGTGTCGGGCCAAGCCAGCGGAAAGGAAGTGCTACAACTGTGGTCAAGTGGGACATCATAAGGATAAGTGTCCGCAACCTCTTAAGGAGAAGCAGATTGTGAAAGCATATGCTCTTGATGTTGTTCCTTCTTCGTCGAATGCCCCAACTGCAGCGGAGAAAGGAAAGAATGTTGTTATTCAAGGTATGCTTTCTTTGTATGATGTACCAGTTCGAGTTTTGTTTGATACTGGGGCTTCCCGTTCCTTCATATCTAGTGACCTGGTAGATAGGTTGGGACTGGAACCCGAGATAGTCGATAGACCATTGGTTGTGACGAACCCGATTGGTGGTTCGACTAGCCTTAGTATGATTTGCAGGAATTTGGTCTTATCGAGTCATGGATGTATGTTTGTATGTGATTGCTTTGTTTTGGGCTTTACTGGGTATGGCATTATATTGGGAGTCGATTGGCTCCAAAGATACGGGGTGGTGGTAGACTGTGAGGGCTTTTTGGTGACAGTGAGGGCGGAAGATGGGCGGAGGGTAGTGTTTGGTAGCCTACCTAGTGATGGGGTTATGACTAGTTTTGTAAATTCCCTCGACATCCCGCATGATGAGTTGTCAGATGTGCCCGTGGTTGGCCAGTATCCGGACGTCTTCGAGGAGGTGATCGGGCTTCCACCACACCGAGAGATTGAGTTCCGTATTGATTTAGTGAAAGATGCCAGACCTATAGTGATGCCACTTCGTCGTATGGCGCCAAGGGAGCAGCGAGAGCTCGGGGTGCAAGTCCACAATCTTTTGAAGAAGGGATTTATTAGAAGGATTGTCTCCGAGTGGGGAGCACCAGTTGTGTTTGCCACTAAGGCAGATGGTTCCCTTCGTTTGTGTGTGGAATATCGCGAGTTGAATAAGGTGACGAGGAAGAATAAGTATCCTCTACCGCGGATAGATGATTTGTTTGATCAGCTGGAAGGAGCAAGAGTGTTCTCCTAGTTGGACCTCGCGACAGGATTTCATCAGCTTCGAGTAGCGGATGAGAGTGTTCCGAAAACGGCATTTAGGACGCCGTCTTGATTTTATGAGTGGTTGGTCATGCCGTTTGGGTTGACCAATGCACCAGCCTATTTTGTGGATCTTATGAATCGAGTATTCAGAGATCAGTTGAATAAGTTTGTTCTTGTGTTCGTGGATGATATCCTTGTTTATTCAAGGACAGAGGAGGAACACAAGGGACACTTGAGGACAGTGATGGAGGTGTTGAGGAAACACCAATTGAAAGCGAAATTCTCTAAGTGTCATTTTTGGAGAAGGGAAGTGAGATTCTTGGGTCATGTTGTTTCAGAGAGTGGTATTGCCGTGGACCCTGCGAAGGTGGCTACGGTACAGGATTGGCCTACACCCAAGAATGCAACAGATGTGAGAAGTTTCTTGGGATTAGCTGGATATTATCGTAAGTTTATCTAGGACTTCTCCAAGATAGCAGCACCATTGACTCAGTTGACTAAGAAGAATCAGTCCTTCGTCTAGGACGGAGTGTGTGAGGATGCCTTCAAGAGTCTAAAAGAGAGGTTGACGCGTGCACCGGTGTTAGTCATTCCTAAAGGGAATGAAGAGATGACGGTATACACGGATGCTTGTGGTACCGGACTGGGTGCAGTATTGATGCAAGGAGGTAGGGTTGTGGCTTATGCTAGTCGACAGCTAAAGCCGCATGAGAAGAAGTATCCTACCCATGATTTGGAATTAGCAGCGATTGTGTTTGCGCTGAAGATGTGGAGACACTATCTCTTGGGAGAAAGATTTGAGTTGTTTACCGATCATAAATCGTTGAAGTATCTCTTCTCTCAGAAAGATCTGAACCTCCGTCAGCAGAGATGGTTAGAGTTCTTGGCTTCGTATGATTTTGATATCGCATACACACCTGGGAAGGGTAATGCGGTAGCCGATGCCTTGAGTAGGAGACATGCCAGCTTAGGGGCAATGTTTCTTGAATGGAAGCAACTGGAGTATATCGCGGGGTTTGATTTCAGACCAAAGTGCGAATTGGATCCAGTTATGCTAGCTAGTTTGACGATCAGACCTACTTTGATAGAGCGGATTGGTTCTAGCCAGAGGGACGATCCTAATCTATTAGAAATCATCTCCAAGTTAGAGATGGGTATCGGTGAGGAGATGAATGTGTATGGGCTTGATCGGGATGGATGGCTTCGAAAGAATGGAAGACTAGTTGTGCCCAACGTGAATGGGTTGAGGGATGAAGTGCTTAGAGAATGTCATCACTCAAAACTGACTATACATCCCGGTGGTAATAAGATGTATCGAGACATGAGACAGACTTACTACTGGGAAGGGATGAAAAGAGACGTTGGGAAGTTTATATCCAAATGCATGAATTGCCAGCTAGTTAAAGCTGAGCAAAAGAAGCCTAGTGGGTTGTTACCACCATTAGAAATTCCCGAATGGAAATGGGAGCAAGTCTCGATGGATTTCATCGATGGTTTACCAAGGACTAGATCGGGACATGATAGCATTTGGGTAATTGTGGATCGATTGACTAAGAGCGCAAGATTTATACCAGTCAAATCGACCAGAACGGCAGCCAAGTTGGCAGAATTGTATATGAAGTGGGTAGTGAGATTTCATGGAGTACCTAAAAGCATTGTGAGTGACCGAGACCCGTTGTTCACTAGTGGGTTTTGGAAGAGCTTACAAGAGGCTCTAGGGTCAAGATTACATCTCAGTACCGCATATCATCCTCAAACCGACGGTCAGACGGAGAGGGTGAATCGTATATTGGAAGATCTCTTGAGAGCGTGTATATTGGATTTTGGTGGATCATGGGATGACCATTTGCATCTAGTAGAGTTTGCATATAATAATAGCTACCAATCCAGTATCGGTATGGCTCCATATGAAGCTTTGTACGGAAGACCGTGCAACTCACCATCATGTTGGATAGAGACTGGCGAGAAGTTTTTGCTTGGACCAGATGTGGTGAGGGAAACTTCAGATAAGATTAAGTTCATTCAGCAACGAATGAAAGCTGCCCAAGATAGGAAGAAGAGTTATGCTGATAAGAGGAGAAGAGACTTAAAATTCTCCGTTGGTGACTTGGTGTTTGTTAAGATCTCTCCGTTGAAGAGCGTGATACGATTTGGCAGGAGAGGCAAATTAGCACCAAGATTTGTTGGCCCATTCCCTGTTCTTGAACTAGTCGGGAATTTGGCATATAGAGTTGGCTTACCAGAGAAGATGGCGGGAGTTCACAATGTATTTCATGTTTCCCAACTAAGGAAGTTCGTTCACGACTCAGATATGACTATTTTACCTGATCAGTTAGAGGACTTCGAAGTAGAACCCGAGGCGGTTGGGAACCGCAAGCCGATTCGTATTGTGGGGCACGATAAGAAGCAACTTCGAAGGAAGGCGGTGAAGCTAGTCAAGGTTCAGTGGGGCGAGGACGAGAATGATTGTACTTGGGAGACAGAGGAAAGCATTAGGAAGGCATATCCAGAACTCTTTGTCTGGTAAGATTTACTTTGCAATTTAGTTATTCCGCATGCTAGGATAGATTTATTTTACTTGCTTTGCATGTTTGATGGTTGTTTTATGGTTGATAGGCATGCGGGGACCTTTGTATGTGTTTTGATTAGGGAATTTCAGGGGCGAAATTTCTTGGGGGGGGGGGGGGGGGAGTGTAACGACCCGTATTCTACACATCATAGGATTGTAGAATATTTATTTCTTTCCCATGTGAAGTCGTATGGTCATGTAACTTTGGGAAACATCCATTAGAGTCATTTCCCATGTTCATGATTTTTGTCGATTTTTAAATGACCGTTTTGCCCTTAGTTGATACTGTTTTGGCCATAACTTTTGATTGGAAAGGAATTTTGATCTGAAATCACTTCCATTTGATTCGTTTGATGGTTTACCTTTCCGTGGAGTGGTCATAATAGCCAAACGGACTTACCGTTTGGGAGATATGGCTGAAATAAGGTTTGGAGGGTGAAAAACTGCTTAACCGGGCCAAATCGGGTGATTAGTGAGTAGGCCCATAACCCATTTCGGGATTAGTGTTATGGGAGGGCTGAAATGAGATGGAGAATCATTCCATTTCAGTTTTCTAGCCTCCACTTATCACCAAGAATCCCCAAAAATGGCCTCCAACCTCTAAATCACCTCCAAATCATCTTTTGGTCAAGGATTTGGCTTAGCAACCCCTAATCAAGGAAGATCTTCACTAAAGCAACAAAGGAGCTGCTGTTTGGCATTGAGATTCACATCAAATCAGAGAATTA
This sequence comes from Allium sativum, assembly GCA_030737875.1. NCBI lineage: Eukaryota > Viridiplantae > Streptophyta > Magnoliopsida > Asparagales > Amaryllidaceae > Allium > Allium sativum. The sequence continues at coordinate 560,625,370 of CM060921.1, forward strand.
TTTCAGATCTTAGTTTATTTTGTGGCTAAGGTGAGTGATTTGCATAGTTTTACACTAATTATGGCTAGTAAGGGGTGATTAGTGTTAATTCGCGAATTTAAACATGATAAAATTCGGGGAAAATGTTCATAAATTCTTAAATGATGTTTTAGACCTCTGATATGAATTTGGGTTAATTTGGTTAAGTTTTGCTAATCCTATCATTAGTTTCACCTAAACATGCTTAGGGGGAAATATGGGGTTTTGGGTATGTTTGATCCATTTTAACCTATCATGTTGATGTTTTGATGTTTGTGGTTGATTATGCATGTTGCTATGACTGTATGAAATGCTTTGCGATTGATTTCAATAGTTAGAATGGTCGAAAACGTCGTCGAATGGCGTAAACACTTGCTGGAACAGTTGCAGAAAACAGTGCAGGGTTCGGATCGGATCGGATAAGGGGGCTCGGATCGGATATGTTGAACTGAGCAAAGGACCCGATCGGATCGGAACCCAGCACTTGGGGAAAATGGCAAAAAGGAAGGCCACGCTAACTGAACTGGGATCGGATCGGATTAGGGAGGACGGATCGGAGCGGAGGCATGAGGACGGATCGGATAGGAGTATGTGAAGGACGAGGGGACGGATCGGAACGGAGGCACGAGCTGGAGGGGAGATGACACCCGACCCGACCCGAGGCGAAGCGCCTGACCCGAACCGCACCAGAAGAAGACCCGACCCGAACCGCACCAGAAGAATACCCGACCCGAACCGATTGCTTGAGAAGGAAACCGACCCGACCCAGTATTGACCAATAACCCGAGATGCAAAGGTAGTCCAATATGGGAAGTTAGAGCTCAGGATCCAGTTGGGAACCGATGAGTTCACTTCATGGTTGGACTTTGCTGCGGGACGTGTGCTAAGGAGTTGTCGACGTTCATAACTTCGATTCACCACTAAGAATGAATGATGGGCTACTTATCAGTGCAGTAGGGTCATTATGACCTGAGGGGCAAGGTGATGGTAGCAAGACTACGTTATCAGTGCAGTAGGGTCATTATGACCTTAGGGGCAAGGTGATGCGTAGTAAGACTATGAGCCAGTGCAGTGGGGTTCTTGTGACTCCATGGGGAAAAGTGGACATAGTAAGGATTAGTAAGGCTATGAGCCAGTGCAGTGGGGTTCTTGTGACTCCATGGGGCAAAGTGGACATAGCAAAGGATTTGTGGCTACGTTATCAATGCAGTGAAGCCATTTATGACTTCATGGGGCAAAGTGATCGTAGCAAGGAATGTTGGGTGGTCGAAGTGGTGAACATCGTATGCTTTATGCACTGAGTGAGAGATGTGAGGATGGATGCTATGCTTGATTGTTTGCCATCATTATGACATGCACACCTCCCCCACCTCCGTATCTTTACACTGTTTGATATGGTAGCTTAGAGTGTTGTACAGTATGTAGTGCTAACTCTTTGGTTGCAGGTCCAGGTTCAGGTATGTTTTAGTCTACCTGTTATTGTTCACTTTAGATGCTTATCGCTCATACCAGGCTTTATGTCTGACCCAGAGTTTTATGTCTCCTCTTATTACTCTGGGTGCTCACACGAGCAGACTAGAGACAAGTTAGCTGGTGATGCGCGAGTAGCTGATTCGGAGGCGGGCAGGAGGCTTCCACGTATGATATATATATATACATTCTCCCTGTGTCGTTGGTGGTCGCTACTTGGGCATTAGTAGTGTACCTCATTTATCTTACTTTTGCTTTGAGACAGTTTGAAAGTTGTAATAAGCTGTATTTTGGATTTCCGCTGCTATGATGTCTAGTTCTGATTTTCAGCTTATGCACTGTCTCTCCTGTTTTATGTCAAGTATGTTATTATTGTATTTTGTTCAATGCGCTGTGAGACTTTATACAGGTTCTTTGTATGTTCATTTCCTTCTTCCTTTTCCTTCTCACGACCCGTTCCGTGCTAACTGGACATGTGTACAGCGCACTTTTAGAGTAAATGTCGGTTGGTGCGGGGCGGGCCGTCACAATTGAAATAAGGATTTTTAATTCGTAAATCGAATATAATCCTTAAGTAAACCTTTTTATAAGGTTAAAAGATGATATTTGAAAGCCAAGTAGCCTAACTAAGTTTGAGAATAAGATTTAAATCTTATAAGATGATTACCAATTAAAGGAGACTTAACTGGTGAGTTGATAATCCAATAAGGATTTTTGTCTTGATGCTAATTATTCGAAAAGACCGGGTTTAACCCATTTCAGATAATTATATGAAGAATTAAAATCGAAGACATTGAAGACAATGGAAGACTAGGAATCTTCACATTGAATGGACTACTGCAGATGCCCTGGGAATGGATAGCTCCTATTAATGAGTTATAGCGGTAGTGGTCCGGGCGTACTTATTGATTGTACGGATATGCAAGGGCCTCTCCCCTTAATTGGACAAGGAATAAGGTGCCTTTAGTTACGTTCAGACCTAGAACGAACTTGTAAATGGATGTGTGTCTGACGTTGTATGTCATAACATAAACGATTAATTGCTATTGATGATATATCTGTTGTGGCGGAGAATTTATTCTCTTTGCTTAACACCCTTCTTTAGGAGGTATGAGCTCAAAGGTTATATTATTAATAGAAACTGATCATATGTGTGAATTGACAGTGTGGCATGCAAAATGCTGCTGGCAGACAAACCAAATCTTTTGTTGAAAAGCAGAGCTTTGTGATATGTTGACTCGTGGGACTCACACCCCGAGAGGAGCAAAAAACAGGATGAAGGACAACAGAGTAAGGACATATGTTTCCTTCTAGCTAAAAGTGATTCCATGGTATGGAGACTAAGAAATTTACTATATGGATGTTGGAATCGATGCACCTCGGATGATGGTCAAATACGACTAGGACAACGATCAAATAGAACAAGGGAACTTTATGTTCAGGAGTAACACTAATCCATCGGGTATTGTTGGATCAGCTCTACCACTCCAAAGAACCATGCGTTGATTCCTGAAACATTGAATAGGATGTCCCTAACGGATAAGGAACATCCTTTGCCTTGGTTCATGATGGAATCCAATTTCCAATATGATTTTTGCGGTTTTAGTTGTAAACCTATATTGCAACATAATAGGATGGGGTATTATGTCGTCTAAGATTGATACGTATATTTTCGAAATTGTTTTCAACACTTAGGCAGTAATAATAATATCTATTGGTTTTGTCGTATCAAGCATGTTTGGTCACTATAAGGTAAAATTCTATCCTCCGATATGTGTTGCATTGTGTGATGGGACTTGAGTCTAATAATGGCTTCATTTTTCAAAAACATTGCGTGGTTTTGTGCACTGGCATTCGTGTGGAGTGAACCTGTTCCGTGTTGTACGGCGTGGTCCCGTGATATGCCTTACTTTAAATAAGTTAAGAATAACTATATGGTTTCTCATAGCAGTCCCACGACTGACTCATAGTTTGTTTTTCCCTTACAAACCCGAGTGCCCATTATTTCCACACAGGCAGCCTAGTATACAGGTCATTAGCTTAATTTCTTTTGGAGTCATGTATGGAAGTTGGTTTTGGACTTAGAGTTGGAGCAGGATTTGCATGTTCCTTTTGGATTCTCTAAGACTCTGTTATGTTGATTATCTTTTATTTCGCTGTGTACCTATTCTCTTGTTGAAACTATTAGGCATCATTATGATTCTATGTGCTGTGTAATCTCTTACATAAACCTTTTATGTAAATTAATGTACATTATTATCTGATGTAATGAAATAGTTTTCTTTTACTGTTATGTTAATGTGTTAAATTCCAATGACTATATGTTCTACTGGGTATCAGGAAAATGGTCGCCACAATAACTGTCTAACTGGAATTTACTCCATAATAATAATTTGGGTGGCAATGATAGAATTATGATTTTATGGGACCCTGATATTTGGAAGATTAATAATCATATTCTCAATTTTCAATCTATTCACTGTAATTGTATTAACAACAGTGGTGCTCAAATTGATATCACTTATATATATGCTTCCAATTTCGAGAAAGAAAGACTAAATATAGGGAATCAGATTGAGGTCATCCGTCATAATATTAATGTTCCATGGATTATTCTGGGTGACTTTAATACTACAATGCATGCTCATGAAAAAAGGGATGGTGTGCATATCCCTTTTAAAAAGTTAAAAATAATGAATAAGTTTCTTCTTAGAGCTGGATTTTTTGAAACTACTTTAATTGGAAATAATTTTACCTGGAAATCGGGTAAATTTAGAAATATTAAATGTTAGTTAGATATAATTTTGGTCAGTCAGAAGTATAATATGATGTTTCCTGAATATAAATGCATTGCACTTGCCCAGGCAATAAGTAATCATACTCCCTTCCAATTACACTTCTCTAACAATGTTGATTCTAAAAGAAAGTAAACTTTTAGTATTGGTAATGGATGAGTGTATGAAGATAATTACAAGAATACAGTCCGAGATAACTTAAAATTAAATGTCAAAGGCACTACTCAATACAAATTTCAAAAGATTATGCAAAATACTAAAATTAAGCTGAAAGGATGGAATATGAGCAGAATAAAAATGACATTAAAATTATTAGAGAGGAATGTATGAGATTGTAAAGTAACCTTGATAATGATTGCTCAAACAGTAACATTATCAACCAGTTTTTCTCTATCCAAAATAATTTGGCTAAATCTTAACATGTGCAATCTTTAAATAAAAGGCATAACGCTAAAATTTACTTGTTGACTAGTGGGGATGAAGCCAGTAAATTTTTTTTATGTCAAAATGTCTAGTAGGAAAAGTTGAAATAATATTGGGAAGCTGATAGATTCTAAAGGATTCATTTTAAATGGTTGTTCGGCTATTGAAAATGAAGCCATCAATTATGTCTCAGATCTGTTTAACACTTCTAAAAATAGGAATGACTTCCCAATTATTAATTCTAAGTATACTCTGAATGATAATAGTCAGGATATTTTTTTTACCCTAACTAATAATGAAGAAATTAAAAATATTTTCAATAATTTTTATATTGATAAACCCAGGGCCTGATGGCTTTGGTACCAAGTTCTACAAAACTCACTAGGATGACATTAAGGTGAAATTTTAAGTGTTGTCTCTGAGTTTTTTAGGACTGGTAAAGAGTATTAATCATACTTTTATTACACTTGTGCCTAAGGTCAAAAAATCCAATGGTTTAAATGACTACAGACCAATTCCTTTTTGTAATTTCATTTATAAAATCATTCCTATTATCTGAAGCAATAAAAAAAAAATAAAGTTCCTCATTTTTGAAAATCAAAGTGCTTTTATACCTTACTTATAGCTAAAAACACCTTATTAGCTCATAAGCATATCAAGAACTTCAATATTAAAAATAGAAACCTTATGTGCAACAAAATTGATTTACCCAAAGCATTTGATAAATTAAATAGAAAATTCATTATACATATAATGCATCAATTAGGGTTTAATTCCAGATTTTTGCTCTTTGGTATATAAATGCATTACCAATGTCACTTATTGAATGCATTAGCAATGTCACTTACTCTGTTATTATTAAGAGATCCCCAAAAAATTTCGTTAAAAGTAATATAGGCATAAGCCAAGGTGGCCCTTTATCACCTTATCTGTTCACGGTAGTTATGGAGTACTTCTACATACTTATGAAAATTGAGCAAATTAATGGAAATATTAAGCCTAGTAATAAAGCTAAACCTCCAATTGCTCATCTTTTATATGACGATGACATGTTACTATTCTTAAAAGCTAATGTTCGTAATTCAGTGATCACTGCTAAAATTTTGGATAAACTAGACATTTATGTTGGTCTTAAAGTGGATGAAGATATATAAAAGTAAATTTTACTTTAGTAAGGACTGTTTTCATAAAAATGAGATTCTTAGAAATTTAAATTTTAAGGAGGGGATTTTACTAGTAAAATATTTAGGTTTGCCTTTAAGTTCTAACCAAATCACTGATAAAGATTGCACAAGGCTTTACGATGCTATTCAAAATAGGCTAAAAGTATAGTCTAGCAAAATTCTGTCACTAACTAGTAGAATTGAACTGACACATACTGTCATTATTGCAATTATTATATGTTGGATCCAATCTCAAAACATTCCATCTAATACAGTGCAGAAAATTGAAAGAATGTGTGCCAACTTTATATGGTAAGGTAAACATCGCAAAATTGCTTGGAATAAAGTGTGCATAGCAAAGAAAGCATGTAGGCTTCGTCTTAGGAACATAAAGACCTTAATGAAGCCTTTAATTACAAACTATTTTGAAAATTCATAGAAGAAATGTCTCTTTCGGCTAGATGGATGAAAGAAAGATGTCTCAAGAATAAAAAAATTGTACTACAAAATCTGAAAGCTATAACTCTTTCACATGGAAAAAAGTTCTTGGATGCAGAGACATTGAAGCTAGCCTTTTGGAAAGGAATTTTAAAAGTGTTGAAACAACAAGCCTATGGTTTGACCCTTGAATCAAAGATAAATCATTAATTAATATGCTTGGTTGGAGTAACCTTTACCTGCTTAGAGATGCAAATAATAAAGTTCAATGCATTATTGATAATTATGAATGGGTGACTGCAAATAATATGGCTGTTGAGTTATATAGACTGAAATAAAAGATATTTCTATTGATAGTAACATTGCTATGGATAAATGGATATAGAAGTTAATTTCAAAGGGAGGATTTTCTTTCAAAAAAAATATGGGAACTTATCAAAGGAAATGAAACTGACGTGGACTGGTACAATGTTATACGGAGTAAAATGAACTATCCTAAAATGTCCCGCTGTGCTTTCTTTGCCATCACAAATAAATTTCCAATAAGAGATAGAAGTGTTAAATGGAGAAAATGCGTTGATGCTATCTATGTTCTTTGTGACAACAGTAATGGAAGCACTGATCATCTTTTCTTTGATTGTGTATATTCAAGTAACATCTGGTTTAATGCCACATATCATCTAAAATTCAACCAAGCTATATGCATCGTGAATATCAAAGAAAGTGTTCAATATATTCAGGAAGCCAAAGTCAAAGGAATTCAGATATGCTTCCATAAGTCTTACTATTGAAAAAAAAATCATTGCCAATAAAGCAAATATCAAGAATCCAAATAATGGCAAAGACAACAACAAACTATTTGACAATTTAGAAGACAAAGTTGAAGCTTTTTTACAATATGGAAATCTCTCTATGAATATTTTATGTTCGCATGCATCAAGTTGCGAGCTCTTTAGTTTGTTTAGTGGTCAAGCTGGCAGGAATACACGCACCCGTACTGGAGATGGCCGCACCAGAGAATCTATTAGAGTAGCACTCTACAAGGGGAGAAATCATAAATTAATTAAAAATCCAAATTGTATTAGTAACAAAAATACTCTTAGTTGTATTTTACCTGATGTAGATAACCGGAGTTACCACCATGCCAGCAGTAATCCCGACTACTTTACTGTACAAGGGTTAAATGATCAATTAAGAGAATCAATGAATTTCAAATAGCAAGCTCAACAACAAAATATACAACTTATTTGAGTGTTGCACTGGTGAAGCGAGAAATAGGGAAGAGAAGAAGAACAGTGATGTTCGCAAGCAAGACAGGGATGGAAAAGAATCTAGGGTACAACTTGTTGGATAAGAGAAAATCGAAAGAAAGCAGCCTCGAATTAGCTAGCAGCATGGAGAATATTGAAGATCCAAAGTTCAAATCAAAGGATTTTTTGATCTGGAAGCCACCGTGAAGTTTAATTGAAGATTGGAGATTCAACATTTGTGTTTCTAGGAGTAATGTATTAGCCGGTCGGGGTTTTGCGATGAGTGTATATATGCCCATTGTTTTGTCTTAGGCTTCTAGGCTTTAAGCCGTGATATTTTTTTTAACCTCTCTTTAAAAAAATGAAAAAATGAATCACCTCTAAATTTGGTAATAAGGGAATTCTATGTGTAATCTATTTTGCTTCCTTCCCCTTCTACTGCAAATCCTAAACTTACATAAAAAATGTGGATTTTGAGTACTATAAATTACGTGTGTTCAAATCTTTGTTTTTTTTTGAAATAAAATAGTGGATTTGATTACAATAAATTATGTGTGACTAAAATCCTTATTTTTGTTTAAAAATCACTCAAAGTAGAAATATAGCAAAGTTCTATAAAAAAAATCATGTCATTTATTTATTTTGTTCCGTTTTGTTTGTTGATGTATCCAAAAAGTCTTGGATTACAAGTTTATCTTTTGTTATGTTATGATTATTTCCCTATTAATGCTTTGATTCTGAGATGAAATCTTATGTGCCATATTATGAATTTAGTATATATGAGTTCGATATCTATTGTTTGGGGGTAAAGGTTGACATTTAATCGTCTAGTGAACTTTCCTTCAGGCACACCATTTATTATACATTGATGTATAATTATTATATAATGTAATCTATGTATCTTAAATATGTATTTACCGCGTTCAGTAAGGAATTTCGTATTAAATGTCCCCATTAGAAATTGTATGTGTGTGCGTGTGTAAATTGCCTTTAGTAATATTGAATGACATATGGACATGAGGTTAACCCCTACTTGTAGTAGAAGTCTACTCAGACAATGCTGCCAACAACTATGAGATGTCAAGTTTATGTGAGACACATAGTGCCATGGGTCATTTAGCGTGTGATAGGCCTGCCTCAAGAAGACATTAAGTGATTGATCCACCTGGTAAGGGTACTAAATTGTTGGTTTCATTCCTCTCGTACGAGTCTATCGCGAGTGTTTGTATTGTAGTCATACGGCCTACCCTTATTAATTATTTAGAAGTCTATGAGTCTGCCTTTTTCTAATAGTTATGAGATATTAAATGGTCTTAAATGAGTTAGATAGTTCTCCGGAAGTTTTCCATATCTTATCTATGGGCTAGAGTGAGGGCTCACGTAGGGATAAGTATTTTGGGTATCGCGGAGCATGTAATGGAAATCGCCTATCTAAGGAATTATTAAGTGTCTAGGAGTTCACCTATAATGTTAGCTAGATAGTAACGTAGGATCTGTTGGAAGCGCCATGAATGGTAGAAGAGTTATCTACCTAAAACATGGCATTAAGTGGAAGATTACCATCTCTCACATTATTTTAACATAATATATGTATTCCATAGTCTACTAGGCAATGAGGTATTAAGTTACTGATCCTCAAGGGATATTAAGTGATCGTAGGTATCCGTCTTAGGGTAGGAAGTGATCGTACGAATCCTCCCAAATTCGATCTAGCCTTAAGTGACAAAAAGGGTTCAACTCTTTCTATTTAATATATATTTGTAGACAAAATATTTTTATATGTATGTTTATGTTTTCCAACACGAAACCCTGATAGGTTTTATATTACTAAGTATAGGAAAATTGATTCCTTTTTAAGCTTAAAGATTCAATTCATTAAAACTGTTGTTCTGACCTCCCTTTTCTTAACAACACAGGTTAGGTTGTTCAACGAAGCATGCTTGACGCTGATGGATCTTGGCGATAGAGATCACTATCTTAGTTTACTATTATCATCTAATTGTATCTCAATTATGGTAATAATGATGCACCATGACTTAATGTCTGTGACACTTTGGGTTTTGATGTTTTATGATATGGTACGCATCTATCTCATTATTATATTTTATCCATTCCACTGCGAGATCTGATTACGTTATAGTCTAGAACTGTTTGTTTTTTTCTTATAGAAACCAACCACTTGTTTAGAGCGATTCTACGTTCTGATGGCCCTTTTATGAGTTGTAATTGATGCCCATTTCGAGCGGGTTGTTACAATTTTCTTGTGTATTTGGTATTGATCGCTCTTCCTTTACATACCACTAGTTTTAGATTATTTATAGCTCTCAAAATGAGAAATGGACTCCTAATGAGCTCATTCCATATTATGCGTAAGAAGGAGAGAGATTGAAGCCTAATAAGGCTAAAAGTGCTTGTTTAGCATACACCTTTAAGGCTACAGACGAAAAGCGAAAGAAGCATGAAAAATGCTAACGGTGAAAAATAAAAGAAACAACATAATGAAGCAAGTGGTACTTACTTTTGTAAAAAAGCAAGACATTTAAAGAAAGATTGTGCCAAATATCACGCATGACATGTTAAGGAAGGTGTATCTTTCACGTTGGTATGTTCTAAAGTAAATTTGGTTGCGGTAGCTAGATAGACTTAGTAGTTAGATTATGATGCCTCTACTTACATAAGTGTTTCTATGCCAGGCTTCATGAGCTATCGAAATTCCATTGGTACAAAAAGATATATCTATTTGGGTGATGGAAAATCCATAAAGTAGAGCCTATTTGGGTTATTAAGTTATTATTGAGAACCTTGTCTTATTTGGATTTATCTAATACATTGTTTTTTCGTCATTTAGATGGACATTGGTTTCTATTTCTAAGTTGAACAAATTCGATTATCCTTGTACATTTGGCAGTGATATTTTTGGTTTTTCAAAAAATTTAACTCTTCCTAAACCTGGTTCTGTTAATGTTTATGATAACTTATACATGCTTGACGTTAATACCTCTTATAATGAATCCTTACATGTGCAATCTTGTGGTACTAAAAATTAATCTAATATAGAAAACTCAGTTATACCATGGCATAAGCTCTTAGGTCATATATCTAAAACTAGAATTCAAGCCTTGTATCAGATGGCATTTTTAAAAACAATGATTTTTCAGACTTGAATGTTAATGTAGAGTACACAAAAGGAATATATATATATATACACATATATATATATAAGAAAATAAGTGTCAATAGAGCTACTGATGCCTTAGCATTGGTACATACAGATATTTATGGGTCATTCCCTAAGGCGTGTTAGAATAGTCAATAATATTTTATAATGTTCATATATGGTTACCCAAGATATGACAACTTATATACTATACTTGATAAAACAGAATTCTTGGATATGTTCAATGGATTTAATTTGGAGGCTGAGGACCAACTCAAAAAATGGATTACGTTTGTCGAATCTGACCGTGTTGGTGAATGTTACGGTAAATTTGATGATTCAGGTGAGTAATGTTTGGGACCATCTTCACAATTCCTGGAAGAATGTAGAACAGTCATTGAGTACATTATACTAGGTTTACTAGTAAGAATGGTGTTATGGAGAGCTGAAACCAATTTTTTTAGGACATAGTTGGTTAGTTATCCTATTTTACCAAAATCACTCCGTGGAGAGGCATTAAAGATAACAAATTATATACTTAACAGGGTACCCAGAAAACAACTTTCAAAACACTTTATGAGCTTTGAACAGGAAAATAATCCACACTAAAACATTTTCATATTTGGGGATGTCCACCTGATGCAAGGCCTTATAGGTCAACTGGAAGAAAATTGGACTCTAAAACGGTGAGCAACTACATTATTTGCTATTCTAAGAAATGTAGGGGCTATAAGGTTTTTTTAATCCCATACTAAGGTAATTTTTTGAGATGGGAATTTCTCGCCGGCATTGATGTTGAGTTAGATGGGAGAAATCAAATAAGGAACATTGTTTTTACAGAGGAATCATCATCTATGATTTCCAGTACTGTTATTTCTTGCAATGGTAATTATTCTTTTCATCTGTCAAGTACATTTAAATTCTCAATAAGACAATTTCGCCTCTATTGAAGCTGAAGATAATGTTCTGTGCAATAATAAACTCAAAGTATATTACCATTATGTAATTGGAAGAAAGGAGAAGTGCCATTTTGGATGATTATATAGTATTTTTCAAGAGATAAAGGAAATAATGGATTAATGGAAAATGATACTATCATTCTCTTCCAAGCCATGTAAGATATTAACGCTCGAAAGTGGATTGAAGCTATGAGAAAGAGTATAAATGCATGTAATGCAGTAAAGTTTATGATCTTGCCTTTTACTAAGAGGTATGAAGTACATTGGTTGTAAACAGATATTTAAAACCATGACGATGTAAAAGATAATATAGAAAGATATAAGACTTTTCTTATAATACAAGGTTTTACCGAAAAGCAGGCATTAGCTTTAAAGAAATTTCCTCTCTGGTTTTATCGAAATACTCTTCTAGAATAATTTTGGTATTTGTTGTACATTTTGGCATTAAGTTACATTAGGTGGATGTTAAAATGCATTTCTCAATTGAGATATCGATCAACTATTTATATGATGCAACTAGAAAACTTTGTGATCGAAGATCAAAAGAGCTGTTAGGGAATGCAGAATGTGGATCTTACGGCAAGACTAACACTAGAAGGGGATGAATAGTGTTTTCAAGGAATTTAATAAAATATAAAATTTATATGACATATTTATATGAATCACACACCACAGAGATGATTACAGTTCAGAATCAAACACAAACACACACACACAAAAATAAACAAAAATAAACAAAAATAAAATGCAGAAAAGAAAAGAACACACTGGATTTTGTACTAGTTCAGATTACTCCTACGTCCAGTCCCACACAATGTTGGATCGTGCAGAATTTTATTACTATATCAACATCCAAGTACAATCTACTTGATTTCCCAGCTACAAGATTAACAACGCTCTAAACACACTTGATCAAGTACAATCCCCTTGATTTCAAGGCTATAAGGTTAATACAGCCCCCTTTCCTTGATTTCAGGGCAACAAGGAACACACCCTTTCCCAAACAATCCCAAATGATTACAAAATCCCTACAACTCTTCAATAGCACTTTAATTTAGAGAGTAATGAGTGGAGAGTGAGAAGAGAAGCTTTATGTAATTAGAATAGAAATCGGCAGAGTAGAAGTGTATAAATCAATAAAATAAGAAATATTAATCGGGGAGTGAAAAGGGGTGAAGATGGAGAAGAAGAACAGTTAAAAAATTCGAACTCAATCCCTATTAATAAGATTTGAAAGGTCGCAGCGCTTTTGGAACGTTACAAATAATGAAAAGACACTTCCTTTGAAAATTGAAAAAGTGACAGTTCTATGTCGACATGGTCTTGTGTAAAATCTAAAATTTGATCATTTTCCAAGTACTTAAATATATATACTATTCTGGAAATTCTTGAATTGAAACTTAGTGATATAAAAATGTATTCTAAAGTATAAAATCATATGAAAATATAAATATATATTGTATAAACGTATTTATAAATTTATAAGGTTTGAAACTATATAAATATTAAACTATATAAGTATATAATTATATAAATATGTATAAACTTATATAAACTTTAAAACTTATATTTGAAAATCATAAGGAAGATAGAAAAACAATTTGAAATTTGAATTTGAATTTTGAAAACCAGAATTTGAACTTTGAAAACCAGATTTTGATAAACAAAATTTGAATTTGAACCTGGACTGCAATTCAGAGTCTTACATATAAACTAAACTTAATTACTATATTTTTCTTTAACTCTTGATATCTTGATTACTCACGCGTCTTGAATCTTCTCTGAATTCTGAATCTCTTGAATCTCTAAGACTGTACAGTCTTCGGTATTAATTCCTGTATACAAATCCTACATATATATATGTATATATATTCTAGACAGAAATGTCAGTATATATTTTATAATCAACGGTAATTGAAATAAGGTTGTTGTCATCAAAACTCCATTCTCCAACAATCTCCTCCTTTTTGATGATGACAACCTTAGTTTACGAAATATTCAGATTTGTTCATACCTGTTGATTATGATCCTTCTAATACTTCCTCTATCAATATGAATCTTATATACTCTACTTAAACTAAGTCTATATTTTAGAATTTCTCCCCCTTTGTCATTATCAAAAATAAATTCTAAAAGTACTCCCCCTAAAGTCTATATCTATATATATATCGTATGATTATTCTATTCTAAAATACTAATATATATATATATATATATATATATGTATATGTAACACTCCCCCTAAATTTATGCCTATATTATACTAAGTATATAAAAAAATTAATCCAAATATCATGATTACATATGTTTCACATTATATATACAAGTTTTTAATCCAATCAATCCAAGCAAACCAGTGCAAGAAATATTTACTTATGTATAGATATACAGGTTTCAAGTCAAGCAATCCAATCCAATCAATACATAAGTTCAAACAAATCAAACCAACCAAATCATACCAAATAACCAAATGTCTCGTGGAACTTCTACCCATTCGTCTCCTTCAAAAAATGGATCCTTTTTTATGACCACCCAATCTTCATCTTCTTTTGTGGGTGGTGCTTTAGTGAGGTTGTTTTCTTTGTTTCTAAAAAGAGAGGAGATTAGCTAATGGATGGCATCAAAGTGCTTCTCTTATTGCTCTACCGTTATGATTTGACTTAATTCAAGATGACGCCGGTTTCGTAGTACTATGGTTAGGATGTTCTTGAAGGAATTCAAAGTTTCTTCAAGATTTCACTCAAGTTATGAATTGGATTTGCCATATTTTTTATAAGAATCGAATAGAGAGGAAAGAGAAATGATAGAATGATTTTTTTTGGAAGAAATAGGTTTAAATAGGGTCTGGAATTCATTGGATTTGAATGGACATGAGTTAGTTATTTAAATTTAAATTTTGAACAATTTTGAAAAACTGGCAGTTATATGTTAACATATAGATATATGTATGTCAACATACTCTTTAAAAAAATTTGCAATTTTCAATTTTGAGTCATATGTTATTATATTATATTAATATATTTAATTCTAATATTTTCACAGTAACTTAAAGATGGTTTTGACATAAACAAAATTCCATTAATTACTTCTTAAAAAGCAGATACATCCAACTAATTACGAGACACTAAATACGAGATTCGAAAGCAAATACAAGCAAATATTAAAGATAACCTAAACTAGATAGGCTAGATTTTAGCGGATGATGAGAAGGAAGATGAGATTCCAAGTTTTCTTTCTATTTTTCCCATGAACTTAGTCATTTTGGTAAAAGTATTCTTGAGCTTCTTTTGATTTTTGACTATTTTCATTTGATTTTGAACAATCATCTCTTTAGAAATGGTTCCAGTGTTGATTGGACACTTAACATTTTCCAAAGAACTTTCTTCTTCTTATTCTTCGATTTCCATAGGCTCTCGTTCTTGTTGCATTCGAGCTTGTTTGTCTTCGAATGTCTCATAAGGTTTGAAAGTGAGTGGAACGTTCGTAAGGTGTATGTTTGTGGAGTCAAACATCTTTCTTGGTACAAACTCTTCTCCTTTGAGATGAACTCCCAAATATTTGAAAATTCGAGTGAGATATATTCCACAATAAAGAGTGTTTTCTCTTGTTGATGTTGCTTTAGGCATAAATTCTTTTAAGATCATATCGGCCTAACTAATGTCATAGCCTCTAATAATAGCAAAGAGTACTTTTTGGACTTTGAGAGTTGGGTTATTGAAGTTTCCGGAACGAGGAGTGATGGTATGTTGAAGAAGGAGGTTTACGATTCTTGTTTTTAGTAGAAAAAAGCGTTTTTTGAATTCCATGTGAGCATCGCTTTCAAATATATGGCGATAAGTTTCCAAATTCGTTTCTCCGATTTCGAATTCGAAAAATCTGAGCTCGTTCTTCTGCAATTAAAAATATTTCCCAATATTTCACAATCTAGAACGATTTGTATGTTTTTTACACTACTCCAAATTTGATTTTCATCTCCTTCGTAAAAGCCACAATTAAGATATGCATAAAACATTTTGACAAGTTTCGGATAACACACTTCATCGTTATCTCGGGCGCTAATCAAGCTCAATACTTTATTATGATTGAAAAGAAAAGGAGGATTATAAGATGGAAAATCTCCAAAGATGGCGAAAGCACCTGTATTGACTTTTGCATTTGCTACATGGTCAACATAGGTTTTGATTGCTTCTCTATCATTATTGAGTTATCGTTTGATGGTTTTGGATAATCTCATTGTTTGAGGATTGCTAGAGGAAGCTATTAGAGATTTGTTTTTGAAGATTATTATGAATTTTGAATGAAAGGTAGAGAGAAATATATATATATATATATGTGTGTGTGTGTGTATATATATATATATATAGGTTGAATAGATATGAATTGAATGGGCACAACTTTTCAGAAATCAATGGCATCTTTTTAGACCTTGAGATTTGGTGAAAAGTAGGAGGGAAGTTTGAAAGTTTAAAATTTTGAAATTCAAATTTTGAATTTCATTTCACAGGCCTTTATGTCGGCATGCCCTCCTTTGTATGTCGATATACATGTATAATTTCAAAGGACATATGGTCTTGCGACTTTTGGTTTTAAATTGTCGATTTATATTTCAGATTTAACTATTTCCTGAAATAATATTAATCCTAACAAACATCCAAAAATTATTTTATTATTTATTATTTTATTATTATAATTATTTTGAATTTCAAACTCAAATTTGAATTTTAAATTTCAAGTCTGAATTTTAAGGTTTAATTTTCAAATTTAAAACAAAGCAAACAATCAAAGCATCCATTCAACCAAAAAAATTAATTAAGGCATTTAATTAAGGTTTAATTCAAAACAAAGGTTTAATTAAGGTTTTTAGATCCATTTCTTAGATTTTTCTGAATTCTGAATTGCTGTGAAACATATATTTGAATTTCTGGTTTCTGGCTCTTCATCGCTTGATGATGAATTTTATTCGTCTAAAGTTGCAGCGTACGCCCTCTTTCTTTTCTTTGATGAATTGCTATTGTCCGTCTGTTGATTTGATTTATCTGCACATGGACACATTCTCTTTATATGGCCTGGTTTATTACAGTTATAACATCGATCATCATTTCTTTCGGAACTTCCATGGTTATTTCTTTGAAAGTTATTTCTCTCTTTATATCTCAGAAATTTCCTAACATGTCTTGTCATTAAGGTTGTTTCTTCGTCGTCTTCACTATTTGAGTCAGAATCATTTGTTTTTGCTTAAAACGCTATGGATTTCTTTTCAGTTGGCTTATTTTCCTTTCTTTTCTGTAATTGGACTTCAAAAGACATTAGATTTCCAACTAACTCCTCAATCCTCATTTCACTGAGATTATGGGCTTCTTTAATCGCCAATGTATTCTAATCCCATTCTGAAGTCAATAAACTCAATAATTTTCTGAATTGATCTTCTTCTGAATAAGTTTTCCCCAGTGCTATCAATGAATGCACTATCTGTTGGAATCAGTGTTGGTTGCCATTTAACATTTTTAAAAATCAGATTATGAACTTTTTGAAAACCCTTGCTCTGATACCAATTGTTAGGGAATGCAGAATGCAGATCTTACGGCAAAACTAGCACTTGAGGGGGGGTGAATAGTGTTTCCAAGGAATTTAAGAAAATCTAAAACTTATATGATCTACTTATATGAATCACACACCACAGAGATGATCACAGACACATAATCAAACATAAACACAAAAATAAACAAAAATAAACTGCAAAAAAGGAAAGAACACACAGGATTTCATACTAGTTCGGATTACTCATATGCCCAGTCTCAAGTAACGTTGATTGCGCAAAGTTCTATTACTATATTAATATCCAAGTACAACCCCTTTGATTTCCCGTCTACAAGATTAATACCGCTCCGTGCACACTTGATCAAGTACAATCCCCTTGATTTCATGGCTACAAGGTTAACACCGCTCCTTTTCCTTGATTTCAGGGATACAAGGAACACACCCTTTCCTAAACAATTCCAAATGATTATAACAGCTCTATAACTCTTCGGTAACACTTCAATTCAGAGAGTAATGAGTAGAGAGCGAGAAGAGAAGAAGTTAATAGAAATCGGTAGAGTAGAAGTGCATAGATCAATAAAATAAGAAATATTAGTGGAGGAATGAAAAGGGGTGAAGATGGAGAAGAAGAATAGTTAAAAAATAGAATTCAACCCCTATTTATATGATTTGAAATGTTGCAACGCTTTTGGAACGTTACAAATAGAGAAAAGACACTTTCTTTGAAAACTGAAAAGTGACAGTTGTATGTCGACATAGACTATTATGTATGTCGACATAGGCTTGTGTAAAATTTGAAATTTGATCATTTTCCAAGTGTTTAAATATATATACTATTCTGGAAATTCTTGACTTAAAATTTAGTGATATACAAGAGTATTCTAAAGTATAAAATCGTATGAAAATATAAATATATATTATATTAATAAATTTATAAGGTTTAAAACTAACTATAAAAGTATATGATTATATAAATATATATAAACCTGTATAAACTTTAGAACTTATATTTTAAATCATAAGTAAGGTAGAAATAGAATTAGAATTTTGAAAACCAGAATTTGAATTTTAAAAACTATAATTTGAAAAATAGAATTTGAATTTGAACCTGGAGTGTTATTCAGAGTCTTACATATAAACTAGACTTTATTAATATATTTGTCTTTAACTCTTGAACCTTGATATCTTTATTACTCGTGAGTCTTAAATCTTCTCTGAATTCTGAATCTCTTGAATCTCTAAAACTGTACAGTCTTCGGTATTAATTCCTGTATACAAATCATGCATATATATATATATATATATATATATATATATATATATATATTCTAAACAGAGATGTTAGTATATATTTTATAATCAATGATAATTGAAATAAAGTTGTTGTCATCAAAACTCCATTCTCCAACAATCTCCCCCTTTTTTATGTTAACAACCTTATTTTATAAAATAACTATGTAGCCTAATCAGTGTGATCAAATAAAGTAACAAATATTTATTTGAACTATCACGGAAGGAATGAGTATAGACTAGAGTAATTTTTAAATAATTGAAGGACCAAATTGAAAATTTTATACTAGTATGAGTATGCGGTTATAGTCCTAGATTACACAAGTCTCGGCGTATTCTCTTTACATCTTCTAGAGAGATATTTTCAGATTCGAACTTGGGTCAATCTACAAGATTATAAGAAGACAGGTCTTCTCTTTAGTGATTTGCTATGGATTCCGGTGTATATTTTCCATTGATCCAATCATTGTTATGTATTTGTTTCATGAGTAAATCAACAAGAGTTTTATATTTAGATGTATAATATTCATATCTAACATGGCATGCACAATATTACAAGGGTTGGGCTTAAAAAAATAATACAAATTGAAACTTCCACAGAATCCGATCATGCCATTAACATTTCTTATCCCAGTGATTTAACCATGTAGGCCATAACATCAGAATAAACTAGCACCAGCATCATGGCAGCCAATAGCACCTTCATCTTAATCATTGCAAACCGATTGTCGCTTTCTTGAATCATAAGCCTGCAGTTAGTTGTTGCACAAATCATTGAACAATAAACAATGTAAACAAATCAAAACTAAAACATTAAACAAATAAAAATACATGCTTCCAACTCGTCCATACACAAATCCCCCCTTACCAACTCCTATATAACCTCCCGCCTCCATCACCATGTACACATAATTCATGGATCCAAGAAGGAAGTCAAGTAACAAGATAACAGACATAGTTCGCCTACAGAGCATGTTAAAGAAATGGAAAAAGCTTGCAGTCAGACCTAAGGGTGACAACAAAAGCATAAAGCTATTTCTCAAAAGAACTCTTTCACTTTCAAACACTTCTTCTTCTTCTTCTTCTTCTTTCTACAACAGTACCGTGCCGAAGGGCTTCCTTGCTGTCTGTGTAGGACAAGAAGAGAAAAGGTTTGTCATCCCAATGGTGTATTTGAGCCATACTGCATTTGGAGACCTTCTGAAAGAAGCCGAAGAAGAGTTCGGATTCGAACAAGAAGGGGTATTGAGAATTCCATGCAATGTGGGTGTGTTCGAAAACATACTGAGTATGGTGGAAGAAGACAAGGATGGGTTCTGTGCTTGTTCTGTGGAAGCTGATGTTACTCAACTCTACTGCTCTCATGAACCCTTATTCAGATAATCTTCTGATTTTATTTTTCTTCTTTTATTAAGTTGTTAATCCAGTCCATTCTCGTTTTATCGAAGAAGAGGTGATTGAGTTGTAAGTTGGTGTTCATTAACAAGGAATGATTTTGAGCCTGTGTCACTGGTTTATGAAATACAAAGCTCCATTATTGAAATACATAAACATAAACATGAAGATGAGATGATAACAACCCTTTAATTGAGTTGGGCATATTGAATACAAAGCTTCATTATTGGAAAATAAAAATATTATTCCTTGATGCTTTCCCCCAAAAAGAATCACTACGAGCAGTCCACTTGAAGACTGAAATGTGAGTGATGTCGAGGTACTAAAAATGTATTTAGCTACGTTCGATGTACAGGCCAGCCCAAAAAGCCCAAGACGCCTTTGGGTTTGGGCTTGAGCAACCATTTGGGGTGCTGGCAAAAGATTTTGAGAATTGAATTTAATAACTAGAATTTGTGAATAATAATGTAAGTTAAAATGTCATGCATGGTCAGCAATGCGATTGATTTATATGTGAACCTGAGTACAAGTCTTGCTTGGGGAAATGAATTGGTGCACATTTAATATGGGTTACACTTGGGCCTAGACAACGCATAGAGGAAGAACTTATGAAACAGTGTGCAACTCATTTGGGCTTAGACAGCTCTTCTTATCACAGCACTTTTAGCACGTTTTCCAGTTTAGATGGATTTTAGTAACGTTCTTCTTAACCAAATTCAAGATTTTGACAAGTTATCACTCAATAGGATCCAACATTAGGATTGCTTATAAATAGGATCCAACATTAGGCAAGTAAATTTTGTACAAATATCTAATGTTCATTCATGTTTGTAACCAAAATACATCCGTCTGAGTCCATCCGATTTTAATTTAGAAAACGAGATAGTACAATAAAATTTGTATGAAAAAAAAATCATGCTTGGTCTATGATCCTATATCAAAAAACTAAGTAGTACTACTTTTAACATAAAATACATACATTTAGAACTATCACAACTACTTTCAAAACTCACTCCACATCTCTCTTAATATTGTACATTTTATTCATTATATTTATATTAATTACGCAATCTTTATATAATTAGGCAAACATAATCTACCAATATTTACTTATTTATTTATCTACCGAGTTATAATACACACGCATAGAGAGAGTAATTTCAAATTTTTTGTATGAGTATAACTTTTCTTCATGTTTAAAAATGACAGTTAAGACAAACACCTTATTCAAACAAATTAGAAGAAGTCGCGTGTTCGATTATTCTTTTGCGGATTGAATACACTTGTCGCGCACATACGAGTTACATTATAGGACCCAAAGAAGAAAGGTCAGGGAGATGTGGAAATGGGTGGAATTCATGGAGAAGCATGTTGAAACTGCGCATATAAGGAGAGGCCTTTTTTCTACAGTATACTCAGGCCTTGCAGCTTTATAGTAAACTTGCATGTGAAGTTTCGAATTAGAAAGAAAAGAAGAGAGAGATAGAGGATTACGGTTGAACCCTTGCTCGAGTTTTCCCTGCTTCATCGCTTCAATCATATGTTACATTACAGCTCTGTGTCTCCATCATCGATGATGTCGGGTTGGGTTATCGACACATCATCTTGTCCATCGTATGGTCCATCGTTACTAATTCTACCGCTTCTACTTTCATGAATCCACGGTCTATTTCCCCTCTAGTGCATCGTTTTTCACCTACAACAGAATTTGCTTCCTTGTCGTCTCATAACCCTTTTAAATCTTTGAATGTGTTGATCAATTCAGCTCCAGGTGCTGCTTCTATCCTAATTGCTACTGCTTGCCCTCTGTCCCCGTTAATGTTGGATTTTGGTGATACTATATTACATATTTAAGTAGATTTTCGAGATATTATAGTCTACATGGAATTACAAATATAAATAATTCCGTATTTCATAGATTTGGTAGATTATGAGGGGTGATTAGTTGCTCTTTTTAAAAAAGGATCATGGTTAGTGATTGGTTGCCTCTTTTTTGTTGCATTTGAAAAGGCAACAAATAATCTACATGGAAAAGATTTATGCAAGCATTCAATAGTTTCTTATTGAAGATATATTGTCAAGTCTATTATAATAGTCGTGTATAAGGTTTATGCAGGAATTCAGTAGACATAGCCATTTGTGATTCAAAACACTCTTGTTGGGACCTATTTCCCATAATCTTGCTTCTTCAAAGCTTAGTCCAATCCAAGACGGAACAACACAGTTAGATGTGTGGCCCTCCTTCTAGCGCCAAAATGTTAACGATGTTTTTCGTCAACACCGGAGATAGACCTATGGGGAAAACAAGATTATTTAGTTCCTATAAACTTGAATTAGTTCACCGTTTCCTAGATATCCAGGCCTTAAGCTCAAAGACTAGTTACTCTACCCTCAAGGGGTGAGTATCACACTTATGAGACTTAACAACCAATAATTACGTTGGGATAAGGGTTCCCTAAGCACAATACAAGATAGAAAGCCAAACGGTTTGTAGAAAAGGGTTTCTCAATAATCTTGAGGAAGGGTGTAGGCATAAGTAGGGAATGTCGTATAAGAAGCATAAGATAGCATGTAAAGGAAGTAGATAAACAACTCATAGGAATCATGCGAAGTGCTGATTCTCTCTTTATTGCTCACTAATTTGAGTACATAAGTGTTTACAAAGTAAATCGCCAAATTGATTTAGAAATTAGGGTTTACTCTATGAGAAAAGAATACAAGATTGATAAATGAGAATTTGACCCCCAAAATGTGATCCTTGGGGACTTATTTATTGGCAAATTGGGACCCCTTTTGACATTGGGTAGGCAAAAGGCTTCTTTCGGGTGTAGCAGTTGTGTGTCGGCCGCTTTTCTCCTTTCGGTTCCGGATGCCTAGGTCTCGGCTGTTGTTGAGAGATATGACATAGCCTTTACCGTGTCGATCTTTTCTTTTAGGAAGATTGTTCCGGTCTTTGGAGCTTCTCTTTGGAGATGTTTCTACCTTCCGTATAGATACCAAGTCTGTTGGTATTGATAGCATCGGTTATAGCTTCTGGCTCTCGGAAATAAGCTTTTGGTCTTGTCTGTAAGTCTTCGCAATGTTTTCTTTCGTGCCTGATCTCTTACGTTCCTGGAACCGTCACCCATTTCGGCATCGACACGAAGCACGTTATTGTGTCTCGGCCTTTTGTGCCTTTATTGTCTTTTAGTCTACTTGTATCGGTATTAAGTTAATTAATTCCAATCACCCTTTCGTCTCCCTTTGCTTTTCTTTGTTCCTTGTCAAATCTTTGGTCTCGGATCATACGATGGCGTTCCTTTTTACTTATCAGCTTATGGTCTGAGGTGGTTGGCTTCCGAATTTGACTTCACATTATTTGTATTTTGTTTCGGAACTACCCAGTCGGCCCTTTTTCTCTTTGCTGGTTTTAAGCTCTCTCTTTCCACGATGGTGACGGGTGACGGTTGCCATCATTGCTTCTTTTAGGCTTTTGGCTTTATCCTGATGTCGGGTTTGTGCTCACGGATCATTCCTTTATGCTGGTGGCAGTTCGATACCTCTTGTGAAGGGTAATTTTGACTTTTCAAGTCAAACTCTGAGTTTCTTTCAGCCCTTTGACTTTCCACCTCTTAGCATCTTGCAATCCAATTCGTCAATTTTATTCTGTTTGGACGGCTACGATTAAAAAGGTGATGCGATATAAATACTTCATATTCTACTCCTTCATCCTTTGTCCTGCAAATTAACAGCTCAAACCAGATCAACGGATTCCAAGAATTACTCAGGTTTCTTAAATTCGATCTTTTGTAAGTATTTCTACTTTAAGTATGAACAGTAATCTAGATATTGTTTTCAACTAGACTAGGAGATCAACCGGAATTTTTAAGAATTAATTTTGAGTTAAATAATGATAATAGCTTGGATAAAGGTTAATGGTAGAAATAACAAGCTATTCATTTACTTTAACGTACTATTTGGGGTTTGAGATGTAAAATTAACATGTGAGAGGTTAATCTCTGTTATAAGATGAAATGATCTGCTTACGATACGGGTTAATTCAATATTATTACTGACAACTCGTTTTATTTTCGATTTTGCCGACACCAATATTTGTATTTATTTAGCTTTCCATCTCAGGAGTGTTGGATCATCTTAAAAGTAGGTCCAAAAAGTTTGTTTCCTATTGGTTTTAGTGTCAGTAAAATACGAGAACTTAATGTTAGAACACTTTGATTTTGATTTTACTTGTATTGGATATAAAGATCAATTATGCTTTTGGTGATAACACTGGATTTCTTGGTTGTGGTGGAACCATTACCAAATGTTATTTATAGTCTAATTTTGCCGACACCTACCTTTTGTCCTTTTAATTTCGATGTCGGGATAACTAGCTCTATCATTACAAAACACGTAATTGCCTTTAAGCGTATGTGACTCATGCGTAAACCTTGTCAAGATTAATCCTTATGATCAACCTAATATTTTATGAATTAAAACCCTAATACTAGTGAGCCTTCATGTTGTTCACCAACTCATGGATGTTACATGTATATTTACGTAAAAGAATGTGATGCTAATACATATGTTATGGAATGATATCACCTGGCAGCACTATGTCTGGCAAACAGAGCTCAGATAAGCAGAAATCCAAGGGTTCTGGTGCCCCACGAACCAAGATTTTTTTTACTCTGAAGTCTTCTTTAATCACTTCTCAAGATGAGGTGAAGAACATCTTTAATAGTTTTGGGATATCTGATTTAAATGTCGTTGCACCTACTTCCCAAGGTACTGTCCAAGATCCCCCAGAGGGATACTTTGCATACTTAGTGATCCATATTTGGCATGCGGGCTTCCTTCCTTTCATGCTCAGACTTTTTTGTGATCTGAGGATTGCCCCTATCCAACTTTCACCCAATACCTATACTCTTCTCGT
Organism: Allium sativum; assembly: GCA_030737875.1. Lineage (NCBI taxonomy): Eukaryota > Viridiplantae > Streptophyta > Magnoliopsida > Asparagales > Amaryllidaceae > Allium > Allium sativum. The sequence goes on from CM060921.1 coordinate 560,650,181, forward strand.
ATGCCTCGAGATTCTGGCACTTGAGTCAGAATAGACTTCCCTTCGTCCTAAGCTCATTCGTCATCTGATACGATTCTCCAAATGCGAAGTCACCTATACTGCGCACGATCCCCATAAAGCGACTTATAAGTGATAGCATTAGCAAGTCTAAACCCTGGGAAGACTAGTTATTTTATATTAGGTGCCCCTCCGGTATATCAGGAAAATTTGTTGATCTTGGTAAGTTTCTTGTCTTCTAAGAATGATTATCCCACATCACATTTTTATTTGACTTTCATTTCTACTCAGATCCTTCTTCCAGTAATGTCACTTTATCACCTGAGGAGTCTAAAATTGTTGAATCCATTTTTAAGGTGTTCGAGACCAAAGGTCATCAGTCATCTTTGCTTACTGTGAATAAACTCCGCCAATTCGTCCTTCTTTCACCGGGGCAAATTTTTTTTGGACAGCTACCACTACTATAAGTGGGCATATTTGATACTAATTTGTGTGCATTGCATGAAAAGTGTGGCAAAAGCTATGCTTTATTTGATCTTCTGCAACAACATTCATATGTTATTGCATTAGATGTGAATGCAGTGTTGTGGTTGGAATTCTTGTGCTTTGACATGCAACACTAGTTCAAAGTGTTGCTTTACATAAACACATGCCAGGTCAGCGATCCGCGTTATTAGTTTAAACAAATAAATAACCGTAGATGTTGATTAACCCAACGGTTCAAACTTATCCCGGCTTCAGTTTAGTGAAAATTTGGCATGATCTTTTCCTTATTCATGAAATACTTTCCCCCAAAAAACAAATTTCTCCCATACTCTTCCTTCTACATGATTCTCTCTCCACACAATCCGTCCACGAACACCTCCAATTTCTACTCTACCTCCGTTACAAACTATAAACCTTCGATTGCTCCTATTTTACAAACTTTACTCCTCCGATTTGGATTAATTAGGATAATTACAGGTAGTTAAGGCTTCATCATGTCGGTTTTATTTGGATGATTTTATCTCTAACTTATTTTGGTCTACGTTCAAAGTCTCTGGGTGATTTGGGTATACCACTGCCTTAAATTAGGGTTTTTTTTATACTTGAAGTGTTGTATTTATATGTTTGCACATGTTGAAATTATGCAAGTTCGGTATTTTTATGTTTGCCCAACGATTGACATGTATTGGTAAATAATGCCTATTTTGAAATGTGGAAACAAAATTTAGAGGAAAAAAGAAATTCAATTTAAATGTTTAAATGTCTATTTCTGTTTGTAGTTAAATAATGCCTATTTCTCTTCCTAAATCGTATCACTACGAAGATACAATGGGCATGGGTGATCTACGACTGTCAAACACATCATCACCAGAAACTCCTATTGATTTTTATGTAGAGATGCAAGAAAGGAACTATGATGATTTGCGTGAGTGTGAACTAGAGCAAGAAGAACTCTGAAGACAATGGCGAGAAGAAGAAGGACGTGAAGAAAGGGCGATGCAACGGCATAGTCGTGCTTCCTTGCGTCGTCGGCATCAAAACAAACAAGTGGTTAACGAACAGCAAGCTGACTCCAATCATAATGTGTGATTGTGGGTATGCCATTGTAGAAGATGTTATTTCGATTGATTCAACATTGGTCATCATTATTTTAGATGTCGTATTTATCCCACAGGGTGTACCTTTTGGCAGTGGATTGACTAACAGTTTCCAAGTCGAGCCGCTGAGCATGCAAATGAATTACAACATCAACTTACAATGCTGAAAAATCGAGTTATCGGTTTTCGAACTGACGTTGGTAGACTTAACGACCAGCTTCAAGGGCTAAACATTAAAAGACAAAATTGAATTATTGCATCGTTCTTTGCAGTAGGTACAACTGTATCGTCTTTGTATCACTTGTATAGTCTTTATTTATGTACTGTTTTGTTTGGTGCAGTCGTGTATTGTTATGAATTTGTGTTCAGTATCCTTAGTTGCTTGTTTTATGTATTCTATAATTCAGTTTCAAAAGTTAGTGATAATTCATAACAAAACAATCGTCTATGTATTATCACACTGATTTTGTATATTTGTAAATTATTAACTTGTTTTGTTTTTATTTCTAATTTAATCAAACCTTACAGGATAGTCCTTGTTCGTGTCTTGAAACTGTTATGGTATCAAATTTAGTCTTACTATGTCGTGGTTAAATTGTGGCAATAGATAGTGAGTATCACATATGGATAGGACTTTCGAGTTCGAGTGTAGAATATGTAAGAGGGGCAACAACTTTTCTAGGAAATGCATTTCCCATTTCTAAATTAGGTGATGAGATGAAATGCCCCTGCAAATAATGTACATAACGTAATTGGTATTGTGAAAATGTCATATACGATCATCTTATTTTTTAAGGCCCTTCTCCATTACATATCGAGTGGATTTGTGAAGTTTCACGGACAAAATTATTAGGTGTTGATGACCATATGGATTGTGCAAGGGAGATGAATTTTGATGATAATTTAGATGTGATGTTCAAATGTGCGGGTTACAAATTTGGTCAAAATCCCAGGGACTTTGAAGTAGAACCTAATCCAGATGTTGAGAAATTTTATCGGCATGTTAAAGAAGGAAAAAAAACCGTTATATCTTTGCTGCACTAAATTTTCTCGACTAAGTTTCTTGATCAGGCTTTATCATTTAAAGTGTGTTTATGGAATTAATGAGTCTGCGTTTGGGGAATTACTAAAGCTTATAAAAGAAGCCTTTCCTGATGCCCAGCTGTCTTTGTCTTCCTACGCTACAAAGAATGTCATTAAGGATATAGGTCATGATTACCATAAAATACATGCCTGCCCAAAACCATTGCATGATATATTGGGCAGAGAATAAACATAAAGAGGCTTGTGACATTTGTGGTTTTTCGAGGTGGGCTGTAAAAGAAAAAGAAGTCATCGTTGATAATAATGATCCACCAAAGTCGATTCCCAAAGTGCGGGCAAATGTTATGAGGTACTTTCCACTGAGACCAAGTTTACAAAGGATGTTTATGTGCAAAGAATTTTCCAAAACTTATGAGATGGCACCAAGTGGAATGAAAAGAAGATGGAAAACTAAGACATTGAAGATGATGGATGCTCGCTATCCTGATTTTTCATCAGAAAATCGTAATGTTAGATTGGGTCTAACATCTGATGGATTTAATCCATATCGTTCAATGAATTCAAGTAATATTACATGACCAATTGTTGGTAAACTACAATCTTCCGCCTTGGTTATGTATGAAACAAGAGAATTTGATTCTTTTAACATTAATATCTGGTCTACGTTCTCTAAAGAACAGTATTGACATATATATGCAGCTTTAATTGTGGAATTGAAAGCATTATGAAATGTTAGTGTCAAAACTTATGATTCCTTGACTGATGGGAATTTTAATTAACGTGCAAGCGTCCTATGGACTATTAGTGATTTTCTGGTATATGCCATGTTATCAGGTTGGAGCACGAAGGGGAAACTAGCATATACAGTATGCCATTATGAAATTTCTTCAAATTATTTAAAGCATAGCAAAAAATGTGTTATATGCACCATAGAAAGTTTCTTGATCCGACACATAAGTGGAGGCTGGATAAGAGGAGATTTAATGGAGAAACTGAAATGGGGAGCATTTTAGAAATATTATCAGGAACATATATTAAAAAGTTATTGCGGGGCTTCAAAAATAAGTTTGGGGATAAGACCAAGAAACCGGGTAAAAGTGATGGCCATTTAAAATTAAGGTCAATACTATTTAGCTTACCATATTGGTGTCATAATCCCCTTTGATATAACCTGGATGCCATGCACATAGAGAAGAACATATGCAACAAAATATTAGGTACTTTACTTAATATAGGTCATATGTCGAAGGATCACCTTAACGCTCATTTGGATTTACAGAAATTGGGCATAAGGGAGACCCTTCATCCAGTTAAATGTGGCGATGGAAATCATGTTGAAATTAGAGCTGTAATATTTGATACGAATAATAAGGAAAAAGAAATCTTTTGCTCTGTATTGAAGAACGTCAAACTGTACCATGGTTATGCTTTGTAACACCCCGCCTCCGCTAGGGTCACTCGCAAAGGAATGCACTAGCTTTAGAGGGGCATTATTGGTAAACATGCACAGAAATATCACAAGACAGAACATATAAAATAGCGGAAGTAAAATCAAACTTTAATAACATGAATAAATAAGGTCTAAATCCTTTTACATCAGAGTACATCAAAACCTGTCTTGCAATAGTAAAGAAGCATAAAGACATTTTCATAAATTATTCCCCAAGTAAAAACAGTAAAGTAGCCATTAGCCAAGAAAAGTCCAAGCCATCCATGATGACCTTCAAGCAGAAGAAGTCTGAACTAAACAATAGTATTTCCTCCCTGTAACCGGGGGGGGGGGGGGGAAATGGAAGAAAAGAGGCGAAACAAAACGGGTCAGTCAAAAAGACTGAGTAAGCCCTATCTACTATTATCATAAAAACTAGTAAAGTTAACTGACATGAGAAACTGAGATGAACATAAGCATGATAACAAGATAGATAAGCTAAATCAAAATAACAGGATGAACTACTGAACTCAGATAAACTAAGGTGTCATGATAAATTACGATGTCAAGATAAAACAAGGTATCACATCGTCAGGTTTCTATCAAGTATAATATCCCCAAGATATCTGTTACGTATAACGCCCCGTGATATCTATCCTGTATTTTAGCTCTGCACCTACCGTACTAGTATCCCCACCGTGTCATGTGTTAACCAAGAATGACCCTCACTCAAAAGTCGTGTAATGGTCCATGTCAACCTAATATATCGCATATACAGGTTACTCAACTTGTATGTTTTATTCCATGTAAATGTTCAGTCCCTTGCCGTAGACCATACGGGCTTTCCCATGAGATTCTATATTACTTTAACATAGTTCCATGATCCTTAAGATCGGTTTGGACTGTTACCCTAAACCTAGCTAGGGTCTTCCAACATGAATTATTGTTTGTACAACTAGGACTTATGCTACCTAGGGCTGCTAGGGATTATGCTTACCTATTGCACGTTTTCGTATCTCGGTTTGGGTTCAACCACCTAGGGCCACTAGGGAATAAGCTAACCGCCAACCGCGCCCTTTTTCCCACGCATTCATCGTGAATCGCTTTTCCATGACTGTATGCACATGTATCACATCGTGCCATCCGAGTCCTGTCACAGGGCAAATCAAGAAATACAGGACTCGGTCGGGAGCTTTCGATCTATCTGCCGATGCAGATGCTAAGGTCTGTTTTTCTTATACGTGGCTATGGTCCCACGAGACCACTCCCTCAACTAGTGAAAGACAAGACAGGATAAATCCTGTATGAGAACACAACACTGGCCAACCCACATCCAAGCCTTAGCGCAACCATAATTAGATAGCAATTATGGTCTTTTGGGTGTTCTCTGCCTTTCCGTATGTACTCGCTTGACCAAAGATGGTAGGTAGCCTGACGAAATGCTATCTAGGGTACGACCGTGTATCGTCGACTATCCCCTATCCATCCCCGTCTTTAGGTCGCTCGTATAGCAACCAAGGCATACTCTTGGTTCTTCTAACGCAGACCTTAACCTCTCATGAGCCTAGTATAATCACCTGGCAGCTCATAGAGGGATACCAAGAATATCCTCACGTTCCCCGAAGCCGCTGCTTCGTTACCCAGTTCGCTGGAGCCTTTATCTAAATCAGATACTTGCTCCTACTCGTATACTTAAACGATGACCTACCGTATCAGGTTACTCATCTATCTATGAACTGGTCTAAATTTCCTTGACTAAGAATCATTACTTAGTTATTCTTCAACTAAGGTTTACCACTTAGCATTGTTCCCGTTATCCTTGTTAACTACGGTTATCCACCTAATCCTCAGAACTAGGGTTTACATAATGGATTTAGTGTCACTTAAGTTCATGACTTAACCCGTCTACAAATCCTGTCAAAATTGGCTAAGTATCCAAGTTCAAGGCTTAACCCTACAAACCATGCTCAAGTTGGTTAAGTATAATAAGCAATTCACGACTTAACCTCGTCCAATTATCATTCTAGATTGGTTAAGTATATATTAACTTGACCCTATCAATTTACTTAGTCAAATCGGTCAAGTGTATTCAAGCGATTCGTGACTTAGCCTTATCATGTTTTCACGTTATATTGGTTAAGTATTGGTTAACTTAACCACAATAAATTAACGAGTTAGATTGGATAAGTATAGGTCACTTAACCACATCAATTCATCATGTTTAGATTAGTTAAGTGTTTAACTTAACCCCATTAAACTACCAAGTGGGATTAATTAAGTCTAGGCTAACTTAACCCCATCTGATTTCCATGTTTAGACTAGTTGAGTCTAATCTTAACCCCATTCGTTAACCGTATTTTTCGGTTAAGCGTCATTAAGAAAACTTACTTAACCTTACCAAGTTATCGCGTTGGATTGATTAAGTGTTGGTTAACTTAACCCCATCCACTAGTCATATAAAAATGGTTAAGTGTCATTAGGCAAATCAAGTTACTTCACCTACCCAACCTTGTCATGTTTTGTTAAGTATCATTAGCCTAATCAAATTACTTAACCCATTTGTCCATGTCATATTTGGTTAAGCGTCATTAATCAAATTAACTTAACCCTATCATGTGGCATTAATTACTTAATGCACCTTCACCTCTCACATTAGACTTTGTTGTGGTTACTAGTTAAGCCGGTCGGTTCCGGGTAGCTTTACACCACAACTTGGTCTAACCTCGGGTTCAAGCACAACATGACCAACTTCTCACATTGGGTCCTATTGTTTGCAACTACTAGTTAGGTCGGTCGGTTCCGGGTAGTTTTACGTTGCAAACTCAACCCAACCTCGAGTTGGCCACACTTATATTATCCAAGTGTCATGTCCATCATGTTTCCCAAAACATGTTACAAGTTTTCAAGCATTTGGGTAGACCTAACTTAATAGGTAAATTCCCAAAGGGTAGACCTAACTTAATAGGTAAATTCCCAAGCTTATGTTTTTATGCATACTTACATGTCAACTTCCATGTTATGTTTCAAGTCATGTTTTCAAGTTGTATTTTCATGTCATTAGAAATTACCCATAACATAACCCAACGCTTTTAAACTCGCATATACGTTCGCGACAACGTAATGGATTAAAAGAAGAGACTTGGCAAAGGCATGACAAAAATGGATATTAAGCCACAAGTTAATCATGGTGGCAAATGAGGCACAAATGTGTTCATTAACTTGCATGTTACATTCTTAAGCCTCAAAACATGCATAAACCCAAACTTGGCACATAAGCGAATCATGGTGACAAAAGATATGGAATGATGACTAGTAACTCGCATATATCATCATATAAGGGTTATGACTTCATATGCAAGTTGACATAAAGGTTATGAGGGTTCTCATGTTTCCTAATGCAACATTTCAACATAAAGGTTGTAGCTTTTAGCTCACAAGATCAAGATAATGACTTCATAAACTTGCATGACATGATAGCATGTATCATACTCAATGATCAAACCCAAACTTGCAACATGAACATTTAACTTCATAGTTAATATCTAAGAGTAGGGAAAGGGCTTACATTGCTATGAAGGCACAAAAGATATGACAAAGCCCTTATGCAATCAAATAGACCCAAAATGCAAGCTCTAACATAAAAACCCTTGAGCCAAAATGATCAAAACCCTTGCTTTATGATGCAAAGATAGAAACTTGACTTGAATGCAAGCTAATGACACTCATACAAGCTTGAAAACACTTGTATGCATGGAAAATCTCTCATAGAAACCATTTAGAAATTTTATGAAGAGAGTGGAGGCCATGAGAGGTAAAATTTTGCCATAGTTTAGTTGCATGAATGAATAATGAGGATTTAGGATAGGTTAGGGTCTTATTTATAGATTAGGCAAGTGTTTTAGGCCATAGGATTAAACCTAGATTCAATGCAAGCCATCAAAGCATGTCTTGGGGAAGAAGTCAAGTGTAGGAACCATCTAGGGCCTTTAGATTAAAGATGAACCATGAGAACCATCCAAATGCAAAATCTGCATTTGAGCGAATCGGCCCACGGGTTGACAGCCAAACACCCTGGATTAACCCCTAGTCGACCCAGCGAGCTTGGGTCGACCTCAAAAATCGGCCGGTTCGGTTATTCCCCACTCCCAATTCGCTGTTTTGAACATTTTTGCATATTTATTTATTTAATTTTCAATTATATATATATATATCAATATATATATTTCTCTGCGCAACCCATTTCACTTAATTAAGTATACTTTAATTTGGGAATTTTTCGTGAAACTTCGCGAGGCCATATCTTGGTCATACGGACTCCGATTTTCGAAAACTCGGACTCTATTTCGCGTATTTTTCCGAGACGAACGCAATGGCATAGCCCGTTTCCCTTGATTCAGATTTTACAGTTTAATTCTGCCTCCATTTATGTTATAACAGGTTATTGAAAATACGGGTTGTTACATTCTCCCCACCTTTTAGGATTTCGTCCCCGAAATCTCCAAGTTAGGAAGAACATATCCTACCATCCATCATCCATCTACTCAAAACATCATCCACAAGCAACCATTGTCCTTAGATGATTTCTAATGCTGTATGAATATATGCAAAACGTGTATGTACATGTTCCTTAGCTAATGCTAATGATCAGGCCTGAATAATCTTTCTAATGCAAAATATGTATAGTGCCATGAATCCAACATGTATGCAAATAGTCCTAGTCATATAGATACTATATGCGTGCACAATCATTCATTCATATGCAACAACCGCATGATAATACATTCGATTTCATCCATAAACAAGTATAAATACTCGTGCATATGCAATATGAAATGTGACCGAGTCGAGCTAGTATCTAATGTGTATTCGCGCATCCACGAGCAACCACTTGCAACCATATCAATCATAACATGTTTCAAATACATGTTTACATCCATAGGGTTCTACCTAGAATTCCTTGAAACAGGGTCGAGAAGATAAACAGGACAAACTCCTTACAGGGTTTGTAACGGAGAATAGGACCGAGAGGATGTCCACAAAAGATAGCCTACAAGTAAGCTCTACAGAAAACAGGGATCAAGGATATACTCCCAAAAAGAGATATCATGCGCGTATCTAGTCTTTGACCATCAAAGTCGTCTTTTAACTTCGCGATTTTGTAGCTTCTTATTCCTGTTTCCATAACATGAGCTGGAACTCATTTCTTCGTCGCCTCTCGTTCCACTTGCACTTATCCTTTTCCTAGAATACTTGACGCAAACATGACTGTGTACTCATGATCTCATGCAAGCTTTCCAAAATTCACTAGTGAATCTTGGATCTCGTTTATATACTATAAGGCATTCCATGTAGAAGAACTTTCTCTTGAAAGTAAACAGATGTCAATCAGGTTATCATGCGCACTTACTAGGGTGATCTCTATAACCCATGCATAAATGAAGTAAACCATCCGTTTTATTGGCGAACACCACTCGATCGGGCTTCAAATTTCCAATAAAGGCATCAAGGGATTCTAAGTAACTAGTCATGACAGAACCTCAAAAAGGTTACCCGATACTTCGAGGGCATTACCAAGGCTAGTCAAAAGGTCTAACTACCCTCCTATCAAAACCGAGAGTGGCACCCCCTACTGGATAACCACTTCATCCCTAGAATCCTTCCATAGCTTATAAACATAAGCATTATTTCCAAACTCAACACTTGGCATAGACATTCCCAAATCCAAACAAGTCATGTATAAATGGACTGATTCTCCAATAGGACTTTGAGACAAAAATGGGATTCTCTATTACGCTAGTACTTAAGGTGCAGAGACTCAACTATCGAAGCAGACTTAAATGATACGAACAACGAAGTCCTAACGGGATGATAGAGAAGAAAAGCTAAACCTTTAACAAGATCGTTACCCTCCTTCCGAGGTACTCTAGAAATGAGAGCATACTACTGCCCTCCCGATGATCTTGTCCTTGTCCCATAATACTTAACTATCCGCCCCGTTTTACCATGCCAAAGGTACTCTCTCGTCATGGGTTTCATTATTCATCTTTCTCCCTCCTTTAAGGACTAAGCCATACCAACAAGTTGCTCATCCTTAAGCTCGTATCCCTTATCCTTCTTTCTCACGATCCTTTCTTATAACGCGGCCACTGGTCTCTCGAGAACCACCTCCATCGTATGGAAATCACTTTCGTAGGTAGAAAAGACTAGTCGCAGTTAAAACTACTGTGACTACAGATGGAGGAAAGAAAGGAAAAGAGACTCAATTAAGGAAACAAGGATAGTGCTAATGGCCTTTGGGGAATAGCCTTTTTCTTTTAAAAGAAAATTTTCTTGAAAAATGCTTCTTTGTAAACGTTTTTTTTTTTCAAATAGTTTTCAGAAGGTCTTTAAAAACTTTTGCCCAGTCTGGTAACCTTCTGCTCTGATACCACGTGTAACACCCCGCCTCCGCTAGGGTCACTCGCAAAGGAATGAACTAGCTTTAGAGGGGCATTATTGGTAAACATGCACAGAAATATCACAAGACAGAACATATAAAATAGCGGAAGTAAAATCAAACTTTCATAACATGAATAAATAAGGTCTAAAGCCTTTTACATCAGAGTACATCAAAACCTGTCTTGCAATAGTAAAGAAGCATAAAGACATTTTCATAAATTATTCCCCAAGTAAAAACAGTAAAGTAGCCATTAGCCAAGAAAAGTCCAAGCCATCCATGATGACCTTCAAGCAGAAGAAGTCCGAACTAAACAACAGTATTTCCTCCCTGTAACCTGGGGGGGGGGGGGAACGGAAGAAAAGAGGCGAAACAAAACGGGTCAGTCAAAAAGACTGAGTAAGCACTATCTACTATTAGCATAAAAACTAGTAAAGTTAACTGACATGAGAAACTGAGATGAACATAAGCATGATAACAAGATAGATAAGCTAAATCAAAATAACAGGATGAACTACTGAACTCAGATAATCTAAGGTGTCATGATAAATTACGATGTCAAGATAAAACAAGGTATCACATCGTCAGGTTTCTATCAAGTATAATATCCCCAAGATATCTGTCACGTATAACGCCCCGTGATATCTATCCTGTATTTTAGCTCTGCACCTACCGTACTAGTATCCCCACCGTGTCATGTGTTAACCAAGAATGACCCTCACTCAAAAGTCGTGTAATGGTCCATGTCAACCTAATATATCGCATATATAGGTTACTCAACTTGTATGTTTTATTCCATGTAAATGTTCAGTCCCTTGCCGTAGACCATACGGGCTTTCCCATGAGATTCTATATTACTTTAACATAGTTCCATGATCCTTAAGATCGGTTTGGACTGTTACCCTAAACCTAGCTAGGGTCTTCCAACATGAATTATTGTTTGTACAACTAGGACTTATGCTACCTAGGGCTGCTAGGGATTATGCTTACCTATTGCACGTTTTCGTATCTCGGTTTGGGTTCAACCACCTAGGGCCACTAGGGATTACGCTAACCGCCAACCGCGCCCTTTTTCCCACGCATTCATCGTGAATCGCTTTTCCATGACTGTATGCACATGTATCACATCGTGCCATCCGAGTCCTGTCACAGGGCAAATCAAGAAATACAGGACTCGGTCGGGAGCTTTCGATTTATCTGCCGATGCAGATGCTAAGGTCTTTTTTTCTTATACGTGGCTATGGTCCCACGAGACCACTCCCTCAACTAGTGAAAGACAAGACAGGATAAATCTTGTATGAGAACACAACACTGGCCAACCCATATCCAAGCCTTACCGCAACCATAATTAGATAGCAATTATGGTCTTTTGGGTGTTCGCTGCCTTTCCGTACGTACACGCTTGACCAAAGATGGTAGGTAGCCTGACGAAATGCTATCTAGGGTACGACCGAGTATCGTCGACTATCCCCTATCCATCCCCATCTTTAGGTCGCTCGTATAGCAACCAAGGCATACTCTTGGTTCTTCTAACGCAGACCTTAACCTCTCATGAGCCTAGTATAATCACCTGGCAGCTCATAGAGGGATACCAAGAATATCCTCACGTTCCCCAAAGCCGCTGCTTCGTTACCCAGTTCGCTGGAGCCTTTATCTAAATCAGATACTTGCTCCTACTCGTATACTTAAACGATGACCTACCGTATCAGGTTACTCATCTATCTATGAACTGGTCTAAATTTCCTTGACTAAGAATCATTACTTAGTTATTCTTCAACTAAGGTTTACCACTTAGCATTGTTCCCGTTATCCTTGTTAACTACGGTTATCCACCTAATCCTCAGAACTAGGGTTTACATAATGGATTTAGTGTCACTTAAGTTCATGACTTAACCCGTCTACAAATCCTGTCAAAATTGGCTAAGTATCCAAGTTCAAGGCTTAACCCTACAAACCATGCTCAAGTTGGTTAAGTATATTAAGCAATTCACGACTTAACCTCGTCCAATTATCATTCTAGATTGGTTAAGTATATATTAACTTGACCCTATCAATTTACTTAGTCAAATCGGTCAAGTGTATTCAAGCGATTCGTGACTTAGCCTTATCATGTTTTCACGTTATATTGGTTAAGTATTGGTTAACTTAACCACAATAAATTAACGAGTTAGATTGGATAAGTATAGGTCACTTAACCACATCAATTCATCATGTTTAGATTAGTTAAGTGTTTAACTTAACCCCATTAAACTACCAAGTGGGATTAATTAAGTCTAGGCTAACTTAACCCCATCCGATTTCCATGTTTAGACTAGTTGAGTCTAATCTTAACCCCATTCGTTAACCGTATTTTTCGGTTAAGCGTCATTAAGAAAACTTACTTAACCTTACCAAGTTATCGCGTTGGATTGATTAAGTGTTGGTTAACTTAACCCCATCCACTAGTCATATAAAAATGGTTAAGTGTCATTAGGCAAATCAAGTTACTTCACCTACCCAACCTTGTCATGTTTTGTTAAGTATCATTAGCCTAATCAAATTACTTAACCCATTTGTCCATGTCATATTTGGTTAAGAGTCATTAATCAAATTAACTTAACCCTATCATGTGGCATTAATTACTTAATGCACCTTCACCTCTCACATTAGACTTTGTTGTGGTTACTAGTTAAGCCGGTCGGTTCCGGGTAGCTTTACACCACAACTTGGTCTAACCTCGGGTTCAAGCACAACATGACCAACTTCTCACATTGGGTCCTATTGTTTGCAACTACTAGTTAGGTCGGTCGGTTCCGGGTAGTTTTACGTTGCAAACTCAACCCAACCTCGAGTTGGCCACACTTATATTATCCAAGTGTCATGTCCATCATGTTTCCCAAAACATGTTACAAGTTTTCAAGCATTTGGGTAGACCTAACTTAATAGGTAAATTCCCAAAGGGTAGACCTAACTTAATAGGTAAATTCCCAAGCTTATGTTTTTATGCATACTTACATGTCAACTTTCATGTTATATTTCAAGTCATATTTTCAAGTTGTATTTTCATGTCATTAGAAATTACCCATAACATAACCCAACGCTTTTAAAATCGCATATACGTTCGCGACAACGTAATGGATTAAAAGAAGAGACTTAGCAAAGGCATGACAAAAATGGATATTAAGCCACAAGTTAATCATGGTGGCAAATGAGGCACAAATGTGTTCATTACCTTGCATGTTACATTCTTAAGCCTCAAAACATGCATAAACCCAAACTTGGCACATAAGCGAATCATGGTGACAAAAGATATGGAATGATGACTAGTAACTCGCATATATCATCATATAAGGGTTATGACTTCATATGCAAGTTGACATAAAGGTTATGAGGGTTCTCATGTTGCCTAATGCAACATTTCAACATAAAGGTTGTAGATTTTAGCTCACAAGATCAAGATAATGACTTCATAAACTTGCATGACATGATAGCATGTATCATACTCAATGATCAAACCCAAACTTGCAACATGAACATTTAACTTCATAGTTAATATCTAAGAGTAGGGAAAGGGCTTACATTGCTATGAAGGCACAAAAGATATGACAAAGCCCTTATGCAATCAAATAGACCCAAAATGCAAGCTCTAACATAAAAACCCTTGAGCCAAAATGATCAAAACCCTTGCTTTATGATGCAAAGATAGAAACTTGACTTGAATGCAAGCTAATGACACTCATACAAGCTTGAAAACACTTGTATGCATGGAAAATCTCTCATAGAAACCATTTAGAAATTTTATGAAGAGAGTGGAGGCCATGAGAGGTAAAATTTTGCCATAGTTTAGTTGCATGAATGAATAATGAGGATTTAGGATAGGCTAGGGTCTTATTTATAGATTAGGCAAGTGTTTTAGGCCATAAGATTAAACCTAGATTCAATCCAAGCCATCAAAGCATGTCTTAGGGAAGAAGTCAAGTGTAGGAACCATCTAGGGCCTTTAGATTAAAGATGAACTATGAGAACCATCCAAATGCAAAATCTGCATTTGAGCGAATCGGCCCACGGGTTGACAGCCAAACACCCTGGATTAAACCCTAGTCGACCCAGCGAACTTGGGTCGACCTCAAAAATCGGCCGGTTCGGTTATTCCCCTCTCCCAATTCGCTGTTTTGAACATTTTTGCATATTTATTTATTTAATTTTCAATTATATATATATATATATATCAATATATATATATATATTTCTCTGCGCAACCCATTTCACTTAATTAAGTATACTTTAATTTGGGAATTTTTCGTGAAACTTCGCGAGGCCATATCTTGGTCATACGGACTCCGATTTTCGAAAACTGGGACTCTATTTCGCGTATTTTTCCGAGACGAACGCAATGGCATAGCCCGTTTCCCTTGATTCAGATTTTACAGTTTAATTCTGCCTCTATTTATGTTATAACAGGTTATTGAAAATACGGGTTGTTACATGCTTCAAATGTTAGTCGGTACATGCACATAAAAGAGAGAATGGTTGTAGGATATAAGAGCCATGATGCTCATTTCATGCTCCACTATTTGTTGCAATTTGCTATGAAGAAACCGTCAAAACCCGAGGTTGCATTATCAATGACCAGATTTAGTGCATTCCTTATAGGACTATGGAGCAAGGTTATCGATGTGGATGATATCAAGAGGCTGCAAAAAGAAATTGTCGAGATACTTTATCATTTTGAAATGATTTTTCCATAGGCTTTTGTAACACCCCGTAATTCTGTTAATATTAATATTCACAAATTAAAGAATAAATAATCTCAAATGTGAGAATTGTGGGAAACGGGTTGCGCCATTGTGTTCGTCTCGGAATTCTGGTTGAAATAGAGTCCGAGTTTGCGTGAATTGGACTTTGTATGAAGAAATTATGGCCATTGGAAGTTTTAGAAAATTCAAAACAGCTCGCAGAAAATTTAAAATTCAAATAGAAAGTGCAGAAGCGGGCTGGGCGGGAAAATTCCCGCCTAGGCAGGTCGACTGGGGAGTCGACACTAGTGCCGACCTCCCCCCCCCCCCCATTCGACTACCATGTCGACTCCCCCCCCCCCCCAGGTCGACTATTGTGTCGACCTGGTCTGGCGGCTAGGGTTTCCGGCTGACCTGTTTTTAATTGAGTAATGACCCATTAGGGTTTTGACCTAATCTGGTTGGCTGGGATTAGTTCTGAGTTGATCTGACAATCTAAAATAAATCCTAACTCTATAAATACCTAGGTAGTCTCTCACCCTAATTCATAAGAAAAATAGAATAGTTACCGTCATACCGTCGCCATGGAAATCAGTGGAGCCGCCGCCAACTAAGAAGGAAGAAAAGCTAATTCAATTCTAATTCTAATCAACTCTAAAGCAAAGAAAGACTCTCTTTTCTTCTCTAAATTGTGAGTATGATAGTCTTAACAAGATTATTATCATTTTAATTAGGTTAAGTCATGAATGGATTATGAATAGATGATGTGAATTGTCGTATATGTTATCATGTATGTTATTAATCCTATGCTATGTGGTGATGATATCCTATATGTTGTAAATCATGCTATGATGATGAAATGTATGTTGAAAGTTTCTAGGCTAAGTTGCGATGAATCATACATGTTAAAAAAGCCATCTATGCTAGTTAGTTCATATTAATTAAATCATCATGTTTGGGCTATGTTGATCTATATGACAAGTTACATATGCAAGTTAGATTGATTAGAAAAGTTATGAACATATGCCATGACATCTATTATGACATCTAGGATTATGCTATTACATATGTGATACCCTATGCTAGTTCACACCATCATTATGTTGCCTAAAAACCCCATATGCAAGTTTATGTATAGATTTGGGCTATGATCATATCATGTAAATTGTGACATTTAACAAGTTGACACCTTTTGATCCTTAACATGCGTAGTTTATGCAAGTTTCACCCCTATTATGATTAGATTTATTTTAATTGTCTATATGTTGTGATAATTTATCTTTGTGCTATGTGTTAGACTATTCAAATCTAGCCTATATTATGCGTTGAATAAGCGAACATATAAACGTGGGGTAGGGGTAATATTAAGGATTTAATAATAAGATGTTGGGGTGCAATTGATATGATTTTGCATACCATGAGTGGATGACCATAATTTAGTCAATTATGGACATCAATAAAAGTGGACTTAATTAATAATTTGGATAGGGAATTATTAAAACTGGGGTAAAAGATTATAAGTGATAATCAATGCTTAGGACACGAGGTTGGACTCGTTTGTGACGTAAACCTGCCCGGACCCGCCCGGCAAATCCAGTGGTCACAAATGTCAGCCCAATGTGAGACGTTCTAGGCCTAAACTAAAGCATAACAGTTGTAAAGACACGAGGTTAGACTCTTTTATGGTGTAAGACTGCCCGGACCCGCCCGGCAAATCCAGCTGCCATAAATGCCAGTCTAATGTGAGAGGTCTTTACGAGGTTATGGCCTGAATGAATTAAGAAATACTTAACCAGATAAACATGTAAAGTGGGACATGGGGGTTAAGTAGGTGCCTTGGGTGGCATGAGGAATCTAGTGGGTGCCCTTAGTGGCATGAGAAATACGAATAGTAAGACTTAACCAAACACACATGTAAATGAACATGACTAAGAGGGTTAAGTGGGATATACTATTGTTGACAAGCTTAGGTGGGTAGCTTGTGGGGGCCCAACCTGAGTTATTTTGATAATAGTATTGTTAGAATTGTCATACTCGCCAGACTTTATGTCTGACCCCCTCCATTTCTATCCTTTTTCCCCCTCCAGGTCCTCAGGTTGGGCCCAACTCTAGTGGAGTTTGATTGGATTGCTTCATCTCTTTGGAAAGCTTGGACCCTTGAAGTAAAGTCCAGCTTGTTATCTTCTTTAATGGCTATTTGTGTAAGGGGATTATGTATTTTGTTTTATGAAGATGGATATTGTACTTGACTCTGATTTATGGTTTTGTGATGTAACAAACATGTTTAATTTCCGCTGCAATAAAATGAAGTTTTAGATTTTTCAAGTACCACTTATTATCTGTCTTGTTGTAATTTTTCTGTTCTATATTCACTTAAAACCTCCATGGAAGTTAATGCATTCCCTTTGTGAGTGACATTAATGGACGTGGGGTGTTACACGTGGTATCAGAGCTTAAGGTTACCAGAACAGATAATTTTTTTAGAAAAACCATTTTTCTAAAGTATTTTTGGAAGAAATGTTTTCAAAAACATGTTTTAATGAGAAATTTAAAGAGGAAGTTTTTATGAAAAACATAATCCCCAAATAGCCATATATCTTTATTTCTCGAATTCTCCATTTTGAATCTTTCCTTTTTCGTTTCAGCATGGCTGAAGATCTTAACCTACCTGACGGTGTAGCGATACCAGGATGGTATAGGAGGTTGTTAGAGGCTACGGCCGCTGCGGGTCCAGCCAATGTTCCTCCACCACCAGTTGCACCCGTTCCTCCTCCTCCTCCTTGCGTAGATACTTTTGCAAAGACGTGCAAGGAATTTAAAGCTATGGGTGGAAAACCCTTTCAAGGGTCAGAAACGTTTGTGGAAGCTAGAGATTGGCTTAAGGAGGTGGAAGAATTGCTAGAAATCTTTGAAGTGGAAGAAGGGAGGAGAGTTAGATTAGCAGCTTGGCTAACGAAGGGAGAGGCCTCGTTTTGGTGGGAGGTCACTAATGGGGAGCGTCCTGTTGACTCTTGGGCGGATTTTAGACGTAGGTTCGAGGCGAAGTTTCTCTCTAGGGCGGAAGAAAATCTATATATGGAAAGGTTCTTGACATTGAAGCAAGGAAGCTCATCAGTGAAAGAATATGTCAACGTATTTAATCAGCTAGCAAGGTTTGGTTTGGACTTAGTGAACACGCCGGAGAAGAAGGCTCTAAGGTTCGTGAATGGCTTGAATGAACCGTTGCAAGGGTTGGCCATGACCCACATCCCTATGGGGGCCACCTTTGAGAAGCTAGTAGAAATGGCGCTGATGCACGAGGAGAAAAGTGCTAAAGCTGATAAGGCACCCGAGAAGAAAGGGGATCAGAAGAAACCCCAACAGCAAAACAAGAAGGGTGCTAAAGACAATAATGGCAAGGGAAAGAAGAAATGTTTTAACTATGGGACCCCAGGCCATCTCAACAAGGAATGCCGAAAGAAAAAGAAGACTGGTTGTTTTCATTGTGACGATGTGGGACATTTAGTGAAGGACTGCCCAAGGAAGGGGCAGAGGGCAGGGGCTACCTCGGGAGGACAGGTGCAGGCTCTTATAGCACCAGGGCAGGCAAGGGGACAAGTTCAGGCTCTCGCAGTCCCACCGCTGCAAGAACGAGGTAGAACCATTTCTGTTGAAAGCTTAGTTTTTCTGTTTGATCATCCTGTCCGTACCTTATTTGATTCGGGCGCATCGCATTCGTTTATCTCTACATCATTAGTTGAATCACTGCACTTAAACACCAGTTTAGTAGAGGATCCCTTAGTTGTTTCGAATCCAATTGGGGGCTCAGCTCATTTGTCCATGATGTGTTTGGATTTGAAAATTTCTATACTTAGCGTTGAGTTTCGATGTGATGCTTATGTGTTGGGCTTCACGGGCTATGGGCTAATTTTAGGAATGGATTGGTTATCTAGAAATGGGGACGTTCTTGATTGTGAAAGGAGAGTAGTTAGGCTCGCGACTCGCCTTGGCAACACTCTCGAAATCTTTTGTAATCCCATAAATTCCGTTATGCTAAGTTATTTAGAATCGCTTGACGCGTCTTAGGAAAATCTACGATCTGTTAGAGTGGTCCGAGAGTATTCGGATGTGTTTGAGGAGGTGAAGGGCTTACCTCCGAAGCGGGAGATAGATTTTCGAATATATCTTGTGGATAATGCGAAACCAGTATCTTTGCCAGTACGCCACATGGCTCCTCGTGAAAGGAGGGAACTCGATAAGCAAGTGAAGGAGTTACTTGAGAAGGGGTTCATAAGACGAAGTATATCGGAGTGGGGTGCTCCAGTAGTATTTGCCACGAAGGCGGATGAGTCCCTTAGACTTTGTGTGGACTATAGAGAACTTAATAAACTTACTAAGAAGAACAGACACCCACTGCTGAGGATTGACGATCTCTTCGATCAGTTAGTTGGCGCCTCAGTGTTTTCGCAGTTGGACTTAGCCACTGGTTTCCATCAGTTGAGAGTGGCTGAGGATAGCATAGACAAGACTGCCTTTAGGACTCCGGATGGTTTCTATGAATGGCTAGTGATGCCCTTCGGTTTGACAAACGCCCCCGCATACTTTGTTGATCTGATAAGTAGGGTGTTTAGGGAGTACCTTAACAAATTCGTGGTAGTCTTTGTAGACGACATCTTGATCTTTTCTAAGGGTGAAGAAGAGCATGCCCTACATCTTAGGGAAGTGTTGGAGACCCTACGAGCGCACAGCCTTAAAGCAAAATTTTCTAAGCGTCACTTCTGGAGGAAGGAAGTATGATTCTTAGGGCACGTGGTTTCCAAGGAAGGGATAGCTGTGGATCCCGCGAAGGTGGTGGCCATCCAAGATTGGAAGGTTCCTAAAAATGCTACCGAAGTGAGAAGTTTCTTGGGGTTAGCTGGCTACTATAGGAAGTTTATCAAAGACTTCGCAAAGATATCAGCTCCATTAACACGCTTGACGAAGAAGAACCTAGTTTTCACATGGGACGTAGATTGTGATGATGCGTTCCTACGTTTGAAGAGAGCTTTGACCTCAGCCCCAGTCTTAGTACTGCCAGACGGGAGTAAGCCATTTACTGTTTATACTGATGCTTGTGGGACGGGACTAGGTGCAGTCTTAATGCAAGAGGGTAGGGTAATAGCCTATGGTGGAAGGCAGTTGGGAGCGCATGAGAAGAATTACCCCACGCACGACCTAGAGTTGGCCGCTATTGTTTTCGCGCTTAAGTCTTGGCGTCATTATCTTCTTGGTGAGAGATTCGAATTATTCACTGACCACAAATCTTTAAAATACTTGTTCTCTCAGAAGGACTTGAACTTAAGGCAGCAAAGGTGGATGGAGTTCTTAGCATCCTACGACTTCGAAATAGCCTATACCCCTGGCAAGGGTAACGTGGTGGCAGACGCCTTAAGTAGAAAAAGATTACCCTTAAGTCCTTTGTTTGTTTAGCGGCGAAGTTTAGAATTCATTTCGATGTTTGACTTTAGACCTTCCGTTGACTTTGTACCCGGTCTGCTAACATCCTTGGAGGTCAGACCTACGCTTTTGGGACGGATTGGCGAGGCACAGCGAGACGACCCACAGTTGGTTGAGTTAGTAGAAAAGCTCAAAGGAGGGGAGTCATCAAGCCATCTCCGTAGGTATACCCTAGATGATAAGGGTTGGTTACGTAGGGACGGTAGACTTTGTGTACCAAAAGAGGATGACCTAAGGAAGACTATTCTTGATGATGCACATCGTTCGAAGATGACCATTCATCCCGGCGGGGACAAGATGTACAAAGACATGAAGCGAGTTTTCTTTTGGGCCGGTATGAAGAGGGACGTGGCCGAGTATGTCGCTAGATGTTTGGTGTGCCAACAAGTAAAAGCGGAGAAAAAGAAACCCGGTGGGTTACTTCACCCATTGGAGGTTCCACTATGGAAGTGGGAAAGCGCCTCGATGGGCTTTATTGACGGATTACCGAGATAGAGGAAGGGTAATACGGGGATTTGGGTTATAGTAGATAGATTTACTAAGAGCGCCCATTTCATTCCCGTGAAGAGTAAGAGGACTGCTCCATGGTTAGCTTCGGTATACGTCCGAGAGATAGTTCGTTTGCACGGTGTTCCTTCTAGCATAGTGAGCGACCGCGATCCTATTTTCACTAGCGAATTTTGGAAAAGCTTACAAGAGGCGGTAGGGACTCAGTTATGTTTGAGCACCACATATCATCCTCAGACGGACGGCCAGACCGAGAGGGTGAATTGCATCCTAGAGGACCTTTTGAGGCTATGTATCCTAGACTTTGGGGGTACATGGGAAGAACATCTTCCGTTAGTGGAGTTCGCATATAATAACAACTTTCAGTCTAGCATTGGCATGGCACCTTTCGAAGCTCTTTATGGACGACCTTGTCGTTCACTTACATGTTGGTGGGAATCTACGGATAAGATCTTACTTGGGCCCGATATGATTAGAGAGACTTCGGAGAAGATCGACTTGATTCGAAGGAGGATGAAAGCAGCGCAAGATAGGAAAAAATCATATGCGGATAAGAGGAGGACGGATCTTGAATTTGAGGTTGGGGACATGGTCTTTATCAAAGTGTCTCCATTACGGAATGTTGTTCGCTTTGGGTCCGTTGGGAAGTTAGCACCAAGGTTTGTAGGGTCGTTTCCTATTAAGGAGAAGATTAGACAAATGGCGTATAGAGTGGAGTTGCCGGAGAGACTTAGTGGTGTACACGACGTATTCCATGTATCATATTTGAGGAAGTGCTTGCACGAGACCGCGGAGGTGTAGAGCCGAGTTTGCTTAGAGAGGTGGAGATAGAGCGTGATGCGACGATTCGACGAGCTCCTACATGCATTCTTGGGTCGGAGATTAAGAAGCTGAGAAATCGAGAGGTCAGGCTAGTCAAAGTGCAATGGGGAGATGATGAGAGCAACGCTACTTGGGAGACAGAAGAGAAGATGCATTCACGATACCCTTTTCTTTTCGAGGGTATGTCCTTTAATTTCTCCTTTATCGCTTATCTTGTACTTATCTTACCTTTAGCGTATCCTCTCGCTAGTATCTTTGACCTTTAGTTAGGATAATCCTATGGTTGAAACATGTGTTTGAGACATGTTATGTATGATGGATGCAAAGTGGGTGCAAGTGGTTGCTAGTGGTTGCTCGTGGACGCATATACACACACTATTAGGCACTAGATCGGCTCGGTCACTTCATACAGCATATTGCATATAAATGGCTGTATTTAGTAAAATGGATGTATGATGATTGTTTAATCATATGGATGCTGCATTCAGATGATGATTGTGCACGCATATAGAGATAATATGTAGCATTAAGAAACTTTTGCACACATAATGGATGCATGGCACTATCATGGTTTGCATTAAGGAGGTCAACTGAATCAGTGGACCGCCTGATTTTGCATTAGATAGGGACATATACACACACTGTGCATTTAAACATGAAAGCATTAGAAGTCTATAAGGACAATGGATGCCTGTGTTTGATGGTTGAGTAGATGGTTGTTTGGATGTTAGGATATACATTCTTCTTGACTTGAAGATTTCGGGGACGAAATCCTTTAGGGAGGGGAGAATGTAACACCCCGTAATTCTGTTAATATTAATATTCACAAATTAAAGAATAACTAATCTCAGACGTGAGAATTGTGGGAAACGGGTTGCGCCATTATGTTCGTCTCGGAATTCTGGTTGAAATAGAGTCCGAGTTTGCGTGAATTGGACTTCGTATGAAGAACTTATGGCCATCAGAAGTTTCAGAAAATTCAAAACAGCTCGCAGATAATTTAAAATTCAAACAGAAAGTGCAGAAGCGGGCTGGGCGGGAAAATTCCCGCCCATGCAGGTCGACTGGGGAGTCGACACTAGTGTCGACCTCCCCCCCCCCAGTCGACTAACATGTCGACTCCCCCCCAGGTTGGCTATAGTGTCGACCTGGGTGTCGACCTGGTCTGGCGGCTAGGGTTTCTGGCTGACCTGTTTTTAATTGAGTAATGACCCATTAGGGTTTTGACCTAATCTGGTTGGCTGGGATTAGTTCTGATTTGATCTGACGGTCTAAAATAAATCCTAACTCTATAAATACCTAGGTAGTCTCTCACCCTAATTCATAAGAAAAATAGAATAGTTACCGTCATACCGTCGCCATGGAAATCAGTGGAGCCGCCGCCAACTAAGAAGGAAGAAAAGCTAATTCAATTCTAATTCTAATCAACTCTAAAGCAAAGAAAGACTCTCTTTTCTTCTCTAAATTGTGAGTATGATAGTCTTAACAAGATTATTATCATTTTAATTAGGTTAAGTCATGAATGGATTATGAATAGATGATGTGAATTGTCGTATATGTTATCATGTATGTTATTAATCCTATGCTATGTGGTGTTGATATCCTATATGT
Source organism: Allium sativum (assembly GCA_030737875.1). Taxonomy (NCBI): domain Eukaryota; kingdom Viridiplantae; phylum Streptophyta; class Magnoliopsida; order Asparagales; family Amaryllidaceae; genus Allium; species Allium sativum. The sequence continues at coordinate 560,673,800 of CM060921.1, forward strand.
TGTAAATCATGCTATGATGATGAAATGTATGTTGAAAGTTTCTAGGCTAAGTTGCGATGAATCATACATGTTAAAAAAGCCATCTATGCTAGTTAGTTCATATTAATTAAATCATCATGTTTGGGCTATGTTGATCTATATGACAAGTTACATATGCAAGTTAGATTGATTAGAATAGTTATGAACATATGCCATGACATCTATTATGACATCTAGGATTATGCTATTACATATGTGATACCCTATGCTAGTTCACACCATCATTATGTTGCCTAAAAACCCCATATGCAAGTTTATGTATAGATTTGGGCTATGATCATATCATGTAAATTGTGACATTTAACAAGTTGACACCTTTTGATCCTTAACATGCGTAGTTTATGCAAGTTTCACCCCTATTATGATTAGATTTATTTTAATTGTCAATATGTTGTGATAATTTATCTTTGTGCTATGTGTTAGACTATTCAAGTCTAGCCTATATTATGCGTTGAATAAGCGAACGTATAAACGTGGGGTAGGGGTAATATTAAGGATTTAATAATAAGATGTTGGGGTGCAATTGATATGATTTTGCATACCATGAGTGGATGACCATAATTGAGTCAATTATGGACATCAATAAAAGCGGACTTAATTAATAATTTGGATAGGGAATTATTAAAACTGGGGTAAAAGATTATAAGTGATAATCAATGCTTAGGACACGAGGTTGGACTCGTTTGTGACGTAAACCTGCCCGGACCCGCCCGGCAGATCCAGTGGTAACAAATGTCAGCCCAATGTGAGAGGTCCTAGGCCTAAACTAAAGCATAACAGTTGTAAAGACACGAGGTTAGACTCTTTTATGGTGTAAGACTGCCCGGACCCGCCCGGCAAAATCCAGCAGCTATAAATGCCAGTCTAATGTGAGAGGTCTTTACGAGGTTATGGCCTGAATGAATTAAGAAATACTTAACCAGATAAACATGTAAAGTGGGACATGGGGGTTAAGTAGGTGCCTTGGGTGGCATGAGGAATCTAGTGGGTGCCCTTAGTGGCATGAGAAATACGATTAATAAGACTTAACCAAACACACATGTAAATGAACATGACTAAGAGGGTTAAGTGGGATATACTATTGTTGACAAGCTTAGGTGTGTAGCTTGTGGGGGGACATTTCAACCAGTAACCCAAACGTATCTTTGTGGGCTCGACCTAAGTCGAGGACGGGACACGCATACTAGGCTTGACTATAAGAGGCCAAAACGGGGAGCGGTGGCAACGCAAGTCCAACGGGTTTCATATGCGTGTGTGGACCCGGGCTGGTAGGTAAGACGTTGTTGCATCGTGTAGGTATAAGCCGTGCATTCTCAGTTGTATCGGGTTGCCACTTTAAGGGAGTGATACACCCCACTGTGGGGCCAGCACGGGTATCTACGAGTAGGGAGCCGATCGAAAGTGGTTAGTGGGGTACACCTAGTGGAGATAGGGGCAGACGACACCTATGTAGTCAGCTAGGGGTACGCAAGGCTATAGTTTCTGTGTGAAGCAAGTGGGATCAACCTTTAGGGTGACTGGTGCGGTGCAGTGTAGTAATGTGCGGTGTAGTGTAGTAATTATTCGATAGTAATTAGGTATGCCTTTAACATTATCCTTCACGTTATCTTTATCTGTTCATTCCATACCTAATAGTTCATAGACATTTACTTGTCTTCCAGCTTATGCCTTAGTCTAATTATTTTGATAATAGTATTGTTAGAATTGTCATACTCACCAGACTTTAGGTCTGACCCCCTCCATTTCTATCCTTTTTCCCCCTCCAGGTCCTTAGGTTGGGCCCAGCTCTAGTGGAGTTTGATTGGATTGCTTCATCTCTTTGGAAAGCTTGGACCCTTGAAGTAAAGTCAAGCTTGTTATCTTCTTTAATGGCTATTTGTGTAATGGGATTATGTATTTTGTTTTATGAAGATGGATATTGTACTTGACTCTGATTTATGGTTTTGTGATGTAACAAACATGTTTAATTTCCACTGCAATAAAATGAAGTTTTAGATTTTTCAAGTACCACTTATTATCTGTCTTGTTGTAATTTTTCTGTTCTATATTCACTTAAAACCTCCATGGAAGTTAATGCATTCCCTTTGTGAGTGACATTAATGGACGTGGGGTGTTACAGTTTTTTTCGATATAATGGCACATTTGCCTGTTCATTTATGTAGAGAAATCGAATACGGCAGGCCTGAACACCTTAGATGCATGTGTTCAATTGAGCGATATCTAGGAAAGTTGAAATCTTATGTGCGAAATAGAAACAGACTGGAAGGTTCGATTGCAAAAGGTTACTTGGCAGAAGAGTGTGTGACCTTCTATTCAAGATTTTTACGCGTTGATGGAGGAACAAGTAACATGTCGATTGATTTTGGAAGATGTCCAACAGATTTGGAATATCATATCGGAACAAAGAAGAATAAAGATGGAAAGATGTTCAATTTGAAAGATGCAGCTTGGAAGGCAACGCATCTCTATATTATGTTCAATTTCTGTAATAAAGAAATTGAGAGCTTGATCGAGTAAGTTCTTAATTTCCTATATCATTACTATAAATTAATATCTACATTTCATAGTCTTTTGACCTTAATTATTATTTAGGTTTCATCGAGCTTCTGTGGATCGTCTTGCAATTCCAAGAAGACACAAGAGGGAACGAGAACATTTCGAAGAGTTTTAGAATTGGCTTAAGCAAGAGGTTTTGAAAAAGGACAATATTCCAACAGATTAAGAGGTGTTTGCATTAGGTCCTAATCGAGTAGCTAGGAAGTTTACCGGTTATATAGTAAATGGATATAGATTCCACACAAAATTTAGAGATTCTCTATTTACCTTACAAAATAGTGGTGTATTTTTTACTGCCAAAACCAGCAGCTTTGCAAGTTCAAAAGACCAAAACCCAATAGTGGGTGATGTCAATTACTATGGATCAATCGAAGAAATTTTTGAGCTTGTTTATTAGGGAGCTTTCACAGTGGTCCTTTTTAAGTGTTGCTGGTACCAAGAGGAAAAAGATTCATATAGTCTTACTCGAGTAAATTATAGCAAGTTCCATAAAACTGATCCTTATGTCTTGTCTTCGCAAGTGCAGCAAGTATTTTAATTGGAAGATGCAGTTGAAAAGAACAGTCATTACATTATTAAAAAATTGCCGAGAGATTGGTGTGATACTGAAAATCAGTATGTAATGGAAGAAGACATGAGCAATACGCATTCACATGATATGGGCATAGGTGGTGAACTAGAACCAGAAGTTGTTGATGGGGGTTGGATTAGGGATGATGTCCCCGTGCTACAACTAGAAACAGAACTAGAAGCAGAAGTTTTTGATCCTGTTTTGTCTCGTTAGAAACAAAAAATTCCTCTTTCTTATTTCTTTAATTTAGTCTAATCTGTTGTCTAATTTATGATGTATTTGGCACTTTTGTTTTAACTGTGAATTATTATCTTTGATGAATGTATTTGGCACTCTTTTCTCATAATACAATCTACACTGTTCACATGGTTTATGATTTAATGTCTTTCTTTACTGTCATCTAAATTGGTTATAGACCGAAATGTTATATTGTTGTTTTTTGTCCACTTTGACATGCATGTACCTTGTTCTAATGTATTCATTTTGTACAGGATGGATGAATTTATAAATATCCGACTGCACCATGGCGGACAGTTTCGAAGGGCATGTTATGTCGGTGGAGAATCCTTCGTAATACCAAAATATGATGTAGACCGCTTTTCTTACAATGTTATTAAAGATTGTCTCCATTACACTGAAATATAAGGAGTCTATATCAACAAAGGAATGAGGAGTGGCTGGCAGCTGATATTGAATGATAAGGATGTAAACGAATACGTACAGGGCTGCAATAATCAAGAAGAAGTGGTTTTTTACATCGACAACACCGTTGACAAAGACAGTGAGCCATTGATTCAAATGCAGCCACATGTGACCATACAGCCAAGGAAAAACATAATTCAAGGTATATATGTATATGTAATATAGATCCATTCTTATATAACTCTGTGTGTGTGTGTGTGTGTAAAGAACAACGAGGGAGGCCATCATTATTATTTTTATTGTTACATGTTCTGCTAAGAAGCCGGTTGCAAAAGTGCAAGTATATTACTGCACAAAGACTTCAGCAGCAACCCAAAATGATGAAAAACAACCCAACTCAAGAGGGTCAGAAGAAACTATCGCCGGAGCCTAATATGAATAATGATGAAGAAGATGTTACTATGACGGAAAAAGGAACTAGAAGGAAATTAATTGTAGAAAATGAAATGGATAATGATGATGATACCTGAGAGAATGAAGGCGATGTTCAGGTATTTTTCAGTTTTATTAATCCGGATGAAACCTTGTATTTCAACTACTTTTTATTAAAATTCTGCACGTAAAAGAAAGAACTGGATTTTAGTGTTTTCTTTTACTGTGTCGATATCCTATTCCGACCATGAAGGCTGCAGCTAATTTAAGTAACTATTTGTTCTTTGTGCATGCATTCTATCAAAATAGCAAGAACTATTTATATGTCGACTCTATTTGGTTAACTAGCTTAAATTTATCATCGATGGTGAGTAATAATGTTAATCTGCTTGCAGTTCTCACAACCATCAGTTTTGATGAAGTATGAACAAAAAGAAATCACGCGAATGCAAAAAAAATGACGCAGTTAGTAGATCACTTGTGATGCCTTCATTGGTCAGTTGTATGCAAGAGGCTACCGCATGAAATAGGAAAGATAAAGGTAAAGATGATGGTGGACGTGATGAATACATCCCAGAATATGCTGGTGAAGATTTCACTGATGATTCAATGGATTCAGAGGTATAAAAAGTTATTTGTTTATTACTTATTGTCTTTGTCTTTATAAACATAAAAAATCTTAAACTTCAACTTAATTGTAGAGAATCAAAGTTGTTATGTCGAAGGATCCTTTACCTTGACCGAGAACTCGTTCGCGAACCAATGCAGCCATTGAAATTGAGAAGGAAGCGTTGAACCGCACCCTATCCATAGAAAGCTGGCTCCAATAAGGAGTTGATGACATGCACTCCCAGTCCAAAGAAACTCAGTAACCAGGAGAAATCACAGAAACATTAAAGAAATTGGTGAAACCTACACTGTCTTTTTCAGGAGTTTTAAAACCTACAACGTCTCATCCATCCGTCTTAAAACCTACATATAGCAAAATGTTCAAACAATCAATTAATTCATGCAAAGCTACTGGTTCAGTTTCTGCTTATTTACCGATGTGGAAACATCAAAAGCAGAACGTTGAAGAACCTCAAACAATGGAAAATCTTACTGATCGATTAGAGCAGGAATGGATTGCATAGAAGATGAAGCAGGTATAGGTACAATGTTTCTTTTTCTGTGCACTGCACTGCACTGTTGAGTGTGTCTATTTTAAGTTTTGTATGCATATTATGTTTCCATGCCATACATCAATTTCTATTCATTTTTTTGAACATGGCAGATAAAGTACAAGGTCCGAAAAAAACCTAGACGGAAGTCAAAAATGACCAAGGTGCATGTGATGGCCTGCCCCGCACCAGCCGACATTTCCCTGAAATGTGTTGTGCCAATGCCCGACTAGCATAGGACGGTCGCCAAAGAAAGGAAAAAAAGGAATTTGAACTAACAAGGAACCTGTAGAATATCTCACAGTGCATCGGATAAAATATAATAATTACATAACTTTGACATAAAACAGGTGAGACAATGTATAAGCTGAAAACTGAACCATCATAGCTGCGGAAAATCCAAAATATAGCTTATGTTCTACATCATCATTATTACAATGTTTAAAAACTGTCTCTATAGAAAAATAAGAAAGGTACACTACTAATACACAAAGTAGTGACCAGCAGCGACGCAGGGAGAATATATAGAGAATAGTACGTGTAAGCCTCTTGCTCGTCTCTGGACAGCTACTCGTGCACAACCAGCTAACCTGTCTCTAGTCTACCTGTTTAAGAGCACCCAGAGTAATAAGAAGAGACATAAAACTCTGGGTCAGACAAAAGTCTGGTATGAGCGATAAGCAACAAAACAGAACAATAACAGGTATAATCCAAATCATACCTGAACCTGGACTTGCAACCAAAGAGTTAGCACAACAAGATGTACAGTACTCTAAGTTAACACTAACATAAAGTGTAAAAGTAATGGGGGTAATGATGATAGCAAACACCAAACATAGCAATCATTCTCACAACTCTCACTCAGTGCGTAAAGCAAACCATATCCAACACTTTGATCACCCAATTCTTTTCTACGATCTTTGCCCCATGGAGTCATAACAACTCCACTGCACTGATCCATAGCACTAATCCGTCTCTCAGTTGTGAGTCAAAGCTATAGGCATCGATAACCCCTAAGTACACGTCCTACAGCAAAGTCCAATCATGAAGTTAACTCGTCGGTTCCTAACTGGATCCTGGGTTCTACTTCCTATTTGGACTACCTTTGTATCTTGGGTTTGGTCATTATCCCGTTCGCACCTCAGTTTCCATTCATGTCCATACTTCAGCTCAGATATGCTCGCTTCGTGACTCCTTCATTCATGGCACTACGGTTTGTGACTCGTGGGCGGCTCATGATGAGCATCTGGGTCGTGTTCTCCTCCAAGCATGGATCGTGGTCCTCCTCCAAGCACGGATCGTGGTCCATCTCCAAGCATGGATCGTGGTACTCCTCCTAGCACGGATAGTGGCCCTTCTCCAAGCATGGATCGTGGTCTTCGTTCGTCGCCGTTGGCTCGTGAAAGGGTGGTACGACTTGTGATGGTCCTTCGCTATCGGAGATCGGTTTGCCATATGTGTTCACGAACGGGGTCGGGTCGCCATGGTGTTTCACGAGCGGGGTCAGGTCGCTATGGTGCTTCACGAACGGGGTCGGGTCACTATGGTGCTTCACGAACGGGGTCGGGTCGCTATGGTGCTTCACGAACGAGTCCATGACCAATTGCTGCAACTTTTCCAGCAAGCTATTTACACCATACAACGGAGTTTTCAACCAATCTAACTTTTCTATGCAATCACAAATCATTCCAAATAGTCATAACAACATGTATAGTCATCCACAAGCACCAAAACAACAAACAATCATGATAATATAGATCAAACATACCCAAAAACCCATGTTTTCCCTTTAATCATGTTTAAGTGTAACTAATGATATAGTTAGCAAAACTTAACCAAATTAACCCAAATTTCTAACAAAGGCCTAAAACAATATTTCAAAATTTATAAATATTTTTCCAGAAATTAATCATGTATAAATTCACTAATTATCACTAATTACCCTTAATTAATCTTAATTAGTGTAAAAACAAGGCTAATTACTCACCTTTGCCACAATTAAAACTTTCAGAACTGAAACTCCTCTGATTTAGGCGAATACTAATGTTTAACAGCAGCTCCAACCTTGCTTTGGTGCTATTTCTCCTTAATTTGGTGTAGATTATGCTAACCCTTGATTAAACGGTGATTAGAAATGATTCTAGAAAGTGGAGGCCATTGCTAGGGTTGAAAGGAGGTTAGTCGCGGCTGAAAAATGAAATAAAATCTGATTTACTAACTCATCTCATCCCTCTCATAACCCTAATCCCGAAATGGGTTATGGGCCCTCTTGCTAATCACCTTTATTAGACCCTGTTAAGCTGTTTTTCACCTTCTAAACCTTGTTTCAGCCATATCTCCCAAACGGTAGTCCGTTTGGCCAATGTGACCACTCTACGGAAAGGTAAACTATCATCTGGATCTAATGGAAGTGGTTACAGGTCAAAATTCCTTTCCAGTCAAAAGTTATGGCCAAAACAATATCAGATAGGGGTAAAATGGTCATTTAAAAATCGGCGAAGATCATGAACATTGGAAATGACCCCAATAGTCGTCGCCCAAAGTTACATAGCTATACGACTTTGCATGAGAAAGAAATAAGTATTCTACGATCCTTTGATGTGTAGAATGCGGGTCGTTACATTCTCCTCCCCTTAAGAAATTTGGCCCCCGAAATTCCTTAACCAAAACATACAAAGGTTCCTGCATGCCTATCAATTATTTGCAATCAATCAAACATACATAACAAACAAAACAAGCCTATCCTAGCATGCGGGTTACTAACGAGGGAATAACTATTGCTATTAAAATCTTATCAGGCAAAGAGTTCTAGATGCGACTTCCTTATGCTCTCCTCTGTTTCCCAAGTACAGTCGTTTTCATTCTCGCCCCACTGAACCTTGACCAGTTTCACCGACTTCCTTCGAAGTTACTTCATATCGTATCCGACAATACGAATCGTCTTGTGGTTCCCAACCACCTCGGGTTCTACCTCATTGTCGTCCAACTGATTGGTGAAATACTCACATTAGGGTCGTGCACATACTTCTTCAACTATGAAACATGAAATACGTTGTGAACTCCCACCATATTATCTGAAGTTTCTCTTATTACTTCTGGTCCAAGCACAAATTCTCACCGGTTCCCAACCAACATGATGGTGAGTTGCACGGTCTTTCGTACAAAGCTTCAAATGGAGCTACTCCAATACTAGACTGATAACTATTATCATATGCGAATCCAACTAGATGCAAATGGTCATTCCATGATCCACCAAAATCCAATATACAAGCTCTCAAGAGAACTTCTAATACTCGATCCACCCTCTCTGTTTGACCATCGGTTCGAGGATGATACGCGGTACTGAGATGTAATTCTGATCCTAAAGCCTCTTGTATGCTCTTCTAAAACCCACTAGTAAATAATGGATCTCGGCCACTCATAATGCCTTCGGGTACTCCATGAAATCTTACTACCCACTTCATATATAGTTCTACTAACTTAGCTGTCGTTCTATTCGATTTGACAGGTATAAACCTTACACACTTGGTTAATCGATCCACAATCACCCAAATACTATCGTGGCCCGATCTAATCCTCTGTAAACCATCATCGAGACTTATTCCCAATTCTATTCGGGAATTTTCAACGGTTGTAACAAACCGCTAGGCTTCCTTTGCTCAGCTTTAACTAACCAGCAATTCATACTCTTGGAGATAAACTTCCCAACGTCTCCCTTCATCCTTTTCCAGTAGTAGGTCTGCTTCATGTCTCGATTCATTTTGTTACCACCGGGGGTGCATAGTCAGTTTTGAGTGATGACGTTCTCTAAGAACTTCATCTCTTAATCCATTGACATTGGGTACAATTAATCTATCATTCTTTCGAAGCCATCTTCCTCGATCAAGTCCATAATTGTTCATCTTCTCACTGTCGATGCCGATCTCTACCTTGGAGATGATTTCCAATAGATTAAGATCGTCCCTTTGACTGGAACCAATCCTCTCAATCAAAGTTGGTTTGATCGTCAAACATGTAAACATTTCTAGATCCAATCGATACTTAGGTCTGAAATCATATCCCACGATATACTCCAGTTACTTTCATTCAAGAAACTTAACACCTAAACTGGCATGTCTCCTACTCAATGCATAAGTACAGCACCTAGTTTGGTACCACATGCAACAGTGTATACCGTCATCTCTTCGTTCTCTATTACCAGAATCCTACAGGTGATAGTCTACTCAAGGGAATAAAATAGGAACAAACATAGCAACCATAGCATCCATCAAACATGTCCTATCTATCACCTGCTAAAGCCATACACACATCGATACCTACTTGACAGGTCCAACCAATCCCAAGGCTAACGGAACCCCCGCCTCCATACATACGTCAATGCCTACTTGACTGGTCCAACCAATCCCAAGGCTAATGGAAGCCCTGCCTCCATACGGACTATCGTACGTCCAACTTACATTTATCCTCCAAGGATAACTAGATCACGTCCAATGGATCTAAGGTAACGGGCGTCCCCAAATATCCCTGCTTCTAGTCCACCTAAAACACTCGAGTCCCACCCAAGTCTATCCATTATCTTGCTGCCCTCTCGAGTCCAACTCGAGCCAATCCATTTCCTTGCAACCTTCTCGAGTCCAACTCGAGTCAATCTATTACCCATAAACCCAGATCTTGTCTTGAGTATCCATTACCGACAAACTCTAATCCAGCATGAGTCATCTCCCTATTCATTGCATCTCCAAGATCAACGAATACCTATTTTCTTTTACGAGTTCAAGTCCAACTTGAGTCGTCCTAATCCTTCATTGCATCTTCCATGATCAACGAACACATCCTATTCCTTCAAAAACAATCATCAACATAAGGTCCTAAACAATCCATTACTTTACATCTTTCTCGAGCCCTACTCGAGTCATCTCATAACCCTATCGAGTCTAACTCGCATCAGCCCATACCATTGAACAGTCTTATCATGTCACAGCTACACATCACTCCTCGAGTAAGTCGAGATATCATTCAATGGAAATCACAACAACTACTTATATCTCACGCAAACCATCCTAGTCGAACTCAACATTCCCTAAGCACAAGCCCCAAAGGCCTAAACCAATATCAGACAAGCACTCAAGGACCATCTCCTCCGAATTCAGACAATCTACGTGAGATGATCCTAGCAAAACAACTAAGCAATCACAAGAAAACATACATCCATAACTCGATAAGACCACATTACAAAAAAGCATGCAAAGACTAGTCGAACCACCTATCGGGTTCGTCACAACTAAAGGTCGATCGATTATCTCAGGTTCCAATCCCAAGTTATCTACCAGGTCAGTAAATATGAAGGAATGGGATGCCTCTCTATCAACAAAACTAGAACAGAAACATCATAATTAGAAAGCATACCTCGAATAATGACGCTCTTTCCCTTCTCCGCCGCAGTTGGGCAATTCGACGAAGAAGGAACAACGTTGATAGCATATGCTTTCACAATCTGCTTCTCTTTAGGGGATTACGGGCAATTATCCTTGTAATGTCCCACTTGGCCACAATTGAAGCACTTCCTTTCCCCATGCTTTTCCTGACAATCTCTAGCATAGTGGCCCTTCTTTCCATAACTAAAGCACTCTTTATCTTTCTTGTCCTTCTTTTTCTGACCACCCTTAGTCTGATCTTGTTTTCTCTTATTCTGAGACTCCTTCTTACCTCCACCGCTTGCTTGTGGCTTTGGTTCCTCTACAGATGCAATAGCAACATCGACCTTTGACTTCGGGTAAAGACTCTCCGATCTCAATGCTTTCCCTACTATAGATTCGAACGTCTCGTCGATGTGGTTTATCGCCCTTTCCCTTAAGTACTCATCTAAGCCGGTTACGAACTTCTCGTTCTTCTTCTCGGTAGTGTCGATAAGAGATAATCCATACTACAATAAAGTATCGCACTCAGCAATATATTCCGAGACTGCCCTACTATTCTGCTTAAGCTCCAAAAAATTCCTAAATAATCCAGATTTGTGAGCAGCTGGAATGAACTTTTCAGTGAAACGAGTCATAAACTGATTCCAAGTAACTTGATCTTCAGGAGTAGCTGCTTTAATAGCATTCCACCAATTCATAGCTTGTCCCTGAAGCTGACGCGATGCTAACTTTCTCTTCATGGCATCATCGATTCCCAAGTCCTCAAAGATGCGCTCACAACTATCCAACCAATCTTGAACATCCGTAGCCGACTCCGTTCCATGGAACGGCTTCCCGCCAAGACTAGTATAATCCTTATTAAGCTTGGCGAAATCGGCTCTAAGCGCCTGCACTACTCCACCACCACCGTTAGCAGCATTGGGAACTGCTCCCCGAGCATCCCTAAGCATCTCTAGCATGAAGGTAGTAAACATTGTCCTCATATCAGGAACATTCCTATAATTAGCCCCTGAACCAGTACTCCTCGTATATTGGCTCATCGTTCAATCTGTAAGGAGAAAACGATTAACCACCTCTTCAGTGGTGCCAGTGCTGTGCGACTTCATCCTTAAATATACTAATAGTATATATATATAGCTTTTGAAAACCAAAATATCACAAATACGTGCTCTCATATACGTACTATCTCTCTCTCTCTGGTGTCTTCCCTAGGTTAACTACGCAACCTAGAGCCCTGATACCAAATGTGACGGCCCGCCCCGCATCAGCCGACATTTCCCTGAAATGCGCTATGCCAATGCCCAACTAGCACAAGATGGTCGCCAAAGAAAGGAAAGGAAAGGAATTTGAACTAATAAGGAACTTGTAGAATGTCTCACAGCGCATGGAATAAAATATAATAATAACATAACTTTGACATAAAACAGGTGAGACAGTGCATAAGCTGAAAACTAAACCATCATAGCAGCGGAAAATCCAAAATACAGCTTATTTTCCACATCATCATTATAACAACTTTTAAAAACTGTATCTAAAGAAAAATAAGAAAGTTACACTACTAATGCCCAAAGCAGTGACAAGCAGCGACATAGGGAGAATATATAGAGTATAGTACGTGTAAGCCTCCTGCTTGTCTACGGACAGCTACTCATGCACAACCAGCTAACCTGTCTCTAGTCTGCCCGTTTAAGAGCACCCAGAGTCATAAAAAGAGACATAAAACTCTGGGTCAGACAAAAGTCTGGTATGAGCGATAAGCAACAAAACAGAACAATAACAAGTATAATCCAATCATACCTAAATCTGGACCTGCAATCAAAGAGTTAGCACAACAAGATGTACAGTACTCTAAGGTAACACTAACATAAAGTGTAAAAGTAATGGGGATGGGGGTAATGATGATAACAAACACCAAACATAGCAATCATCCTCACATCTCTCACTCAGTGCGTAAAGCAAACGCTATCCACCACTTTGATCACCCAATTCTTTGCTACGATCACTCTGCCCCCATGGAGTCATAACAGCTCCACTGCACTTATCCATAGCCACTAATCCGTCTCTCAGTGGTGAGTCAAAGCTATAGGCACTGATAACCCCTTAGCACATGCCCCGCAGCAAAGTCCAATCATGAAGTTAACTCGTCGGTTCCCAACTAGATCCCGAGTTCTACTTTTTGTTTGGACTACCTTTGCATCTCGGGTTTGGTCATTATCTAGTTCGCACCTCAGTTTCCATTCGTGTCCATACTTCAGCTCAGATATGCTTGCTTCGTGACTCCTTCATTCATGGCGCAACAGTTCGTGACTCGTGGGCGACTCGTGATGAGCATCTGGGTCGTGGTCCTCCTCCAAGCATGGATCGTGGTCCTCCTCCAAGCACGGATCATAGTCCTTCTCCAAGCATGGATCGTGGTCTTCCTCCAAGCACGGACCGTGGTCCTTCTCAAAGCATGGATCATGGTCTTTTTTTGTCGCCATTGGCTCGTGAAGGGGTGGCACGACTCGTGATGGTCCTTCGTTATCGGAGATCGGTTCGCCATATGTGTTCACGAATGGGATTGGGTCGCCATGGTGCTTCACGAACGGGGTCAGGTCGCTATGGTGCTTCACGAATGGGGTCGGGTCAATATTGTGCTTCACGAATGGGTCCATGACCAATTCCTACAACTTTTCCAGCAAGCTATTTACGCCATACGACATCGCTTTCGACCAATCTAACCTTTCTATGCAATTACAAATCATTCCAAATAGTCATACCAACATGTATAGTCATCCACAAATACCAAAACAACAAACAATCATAATAATATAGATCAAACATACCCAAAAACCTATGTTTTCCCTTCAATCATGTTTAAGTATAACTAATGATAGGTTAGCAAAACTTAACCAAATTAATCCAAATTTATAACAGAGGCCTAAAACAATATTTCAAATATAAATATTTTTCCAGAATTTAATCATGTATAAATTCACTAATTGTCACTAATTACCCTTAATTAATCTTAATTAGTGTAAAAACAAGGCTAATCACTCACCTTTGCCACAATTAAAACTTTCAGAACTGAAACTCCTCTGATTTGTGTGAATACCAATGTCTAACAGCAGCTCCAACCTTGCTTTGGCGCTATTTCTAATTAATTTGGTGTAGATTAGGCTAATCCTTGATTAAACGGTGATTAGAAATGATTCTAGAAAGTGGAGACCATTGCTAAGGTTGAAAGGAGGTTAGTGTCGGCTGAAAAATGAAATAAAAACTGATTTACTAGCTCATCTCAGCCTCCCATAACCCTAATCCCGAAATGGGTTATGGGCCCTCTTGCTAATCACCCTAATTAGGCCCAGTTAAGCTGTTTTTCACCTTCTAAACCTTGTTTCAGCCATACTCCCAAACAATGAGTCCGTTTGGCTAATGTGACCACTCTACGGAAAGGTAAACCATTATCCGGATCTAATGGAAGTGGTTTCAGGTAAAAATTCCTTACCAATCAAAATTCATCGACAAAACAAGATTAGCAACGGGCAAAAATGGTCATTTAAAAATCATCAAAAATCATGAACATGGGAAATGACCCCAATAGTCGTCTCCCAAAGTTACATGGCTATACGACTTTGCATGAGAAAGAAATAAATATTCTACGATCCTTCGATGCGTAGAATGCGGGTTGTTATAGTGCATGCTAGAACCCTTGGTTATAAAGTAGTCATTGAGTTGAATGAGGATGGTCAGCCAGTATCTGATAATATTATGGAGTTAAGCAATTTTCTTGGAACACTAGCAAAGGATAATGTGTCTCTTACTTACATCAATTGACATGTTGTTCGTGATCAATTAAAGCAACAAATGTCAGAATATGCTCTGGTAAAATCTATCACCTTAAACCATATATAGTTCAGCTGACTTCCTAAGTGTTTGGTTTTAAATTAGTTTGTTTCCTGAATTTTGTGTTTGATATATTGTAGACTAAGTATGTCATCCCGGAAGAAAGACACAAATGGGTCTTGAACACACTCATCGACTCTTGGAGGCAGTACAAGTCTCGCATCAAAGTGATGTATTATAAAAAATATTCAACTGATGATGAAAGGCCTGCAAATAGCCCCAGTACAATTCCGTTGGAGGATTTTAAAATGCTCTTGGAATACTGGGGGGATGAAGTAGTTTAGGTATGACTTTACTGTGACCACAAAAGAAAACTAATTTGTATAATGCTAATTAAATAATCAGGCAATAGATGGAAAAAATAAATAAAATAAATTAATGATATTCACATTTTCTTGTTTAGTGCTAATCAATTCTTGTTTATTGCTAACTTAATAATCATGCAACAGATAAAAAACAAATAAAATAAATTAATGATATTCACATTTTTATAAGTGAAAATTAGGCACACGTCCCTAAAAACAAACTTAATTAGGCTCACATCCTCCCCTTTAGAAACATCTAAATTTCATCCCTATTTTCAAATAGCCGCTCGTTTTTTACATAATTGCCCTTTTTCACATAATTCACGCGTCATTTATGTATTTCGAAACAAATATCAGGGTTTTATTTTTTCCGTCATTTATGTATTTCGAAACACAATTTTCTGTAAACCTAAATCCATGGCGGCGGCTCAACCTAAATCTATGGCGGCGGCTCCAACACCAAAAGCATGGCGGCGGCTCATTGTTAATCTCATCCAGGTTCTCTGTTTTACTCCTCTCTTTCGTTTTTTTCCGTGTTTCAGTGTAATAATAGTTATTTGGTTGATTTTGGCATCTCGAAATTCTTCTTTTGAATTGGTTATTTGAAAATTTGAACTAACATCAATTATTTATTTGGTTGCAGATCCGAGTTTATGCAGATTCTGACACTTTCAATTCAATGGGTATTTTGTTTTGTTAACCGTCCGTGAAGTAATTTCTGTTGAAGTGATTATGGGAGGTATTGCATCGATTCCAGTCAAGCGATTTGGGTTTCAATTTGCAACGAAGGAGAGATTATCGATCCAGGCAGATGGGCGCGACAACGAAGTGATTCAATCCTATTGTCAAAACATTTGGGTTTGCATGTGCTCAGAAAAGTTGAGTATAAGTATGCATATTTTATAGATATATACATACAAATTATGCATATATTTTAAAAAATTGGATGTTTTCCGACAAATTCACGCATGAAATTATTGTCAGAACATTTGGGTTTGCATGTGATCAGAAAACTTGAGTATAAGTATGCATATATTCTTGATATATGCATACAAATATGCATATATTTTAAAGATCTATTTGGGTTTGCATGTGATCAGAAAACTTGAGTATAAGTATGCATATATTCTTGATATATGCATACAAATATGCATATATTTTAAAGATCTATTTGGGTTTGCATGTGATCAGGAAAGTTGAGTATAAGTGTGCATATATTCTTGATATATGCATACAAATATGCGTATATTTTAAAGATCTATTTTCAACATTTCTGTTAAAAATTTGCCTACGAATATGCACATATTCTAAATATATGCATATCTGTATGCAACTTTTTACCAGACACGAAGAAAAACATATTGTTAGAACATTATTGTTATTTTGCTGAATTGTATGCATATAAATATGCAGATATTATTGTTATTTTGCTGAATTTTACGCATATATTTATATCAATCTAATTTGATCGATCATTCATTTTAAAAATTGCATGTTCCTGCGATTATTGGTGTATTAATGTTGTTGAAGCTTGGGAATGGTAGTTGTTATATTCGTCTTTTTTTTTATATTTCTGTTGCTATCACTATTATAGCTCCTCCGAAAGGTACATGAATGCCTGGTCGACCATTTTCATCAAAAAATTAAATTCTGCAGGTGATTTTACAAGGAGTACTAGAAGTGGTTTGTGGAGTAAGCTGGGCCAGAACAAAAGAACTTGTTCTTCAAAAGACCATTAGTTCTGCTACATTACTTCTGTTACAATTGTTGTAAACTTTTACCATTTGTTGTAAACATTTATGTGATGTAATACAATCAATTCAGTATTTTGTTGTAAATTTGTTTTTACTTACCAGTCATTTTTCAAGCTGAAATGTATGCAAATTTTTGTTATATCTGAATAAATGTATGCAGTTTTTTGAACGTTCATTTGCCTCAATTGTACAAAATTTTTTGCATGTCTATACTGTAAGAAACAGGTAGTACCTGCAAAATATTAAACTGTAAATATGCTTATTACGAAACTACTACTGATCATTTTTGCATATAAGTGTGCAATTTTTTTGAATATTTGCATGATCTTCATTAAAATTATGACCAACGGCTTTTGAGTGTTCAACGCGGTTTAAAAAAAAAATTGAAAAGTTAAACAACGATTTTTTTATTGATGGTTTTGCAGAATCATGGAAATAGTGTTTTGAGCGACATTAAAGGTATGTTTTGAATGATTAAATGATGACAAATCAAAGTTGGAAAGTTTTTTAATTGCGCAAGGGTAGAGTTGGAATGTTTTTAGTGGAATTTCAAAAATAGGGATGTATTTTATATTGTTTTTATCACTGGGTTTTTTTTCTATTTTGAAACTTAATAGGGACCTGTAAAAAACGCACCCTTTATATAATGTTTAGTAGTTCATATTATCTTGTTTATTGCTAATCCTTTCTTTAGTAGTTCGCATTATCCTTGTTTATTGCTTTTTTTTTGGCATTTCCAGGCCCTAGCTAATACTAATTCTACGCATTGTAATTCATTAAATGAGACACATGCCATGGGTCCCAAAACTCATGCAGTAGCTAAAGAACTAATAATATGTGTTTTTTTGAACTTAAGTTTTTTTGTGATTGAGTTGAATTGGCTACATGATAATTCTAATTTGTTATACCATTGAATTATATTTTATATCATTGTCACAATGTTCATAGGCAACAACTAAATCTATAAGTTCTTAACATTGAATGCTCAATGTTAAAAAATTTGTTTAATTTTTGGTATTCCTAATACTTGACAGAGAAAGAAGGACCCAGAAAAAGCCACCCCATCCCCTGCCTTGGTCTATTTTGAAACGTATAAATAAGAACCCGAGAGAACTTACAAGACTAACACGGATGAACTAAAGGCCAAATACGCTAGTACAGATACTGAAATAGCAATAATTATGTCAGTATAATTGGCACATTGTACGTTTGTTGGAGTTGCTTATTAAATCGAACACATAGTTTGTTTGAAAGAAAACTAATTCTGTTAATAAATTCATTCCTGGCAGCTGCCTGTTTATATATATGCTTGCCTGGTTTTCATTTTGTAAGCAAAGATTCAAGCAATGGTGGATGCAGGAAACATTGCTGAGGCAGATGCACTTGTTTCTGGTCGGAAGAGGCACACACGGAACTGGATTGTAGGAAGGCAAGGTAAAATGGTTGAAATGTCTCCAACAACTCTTGGTTCCTCGGACAGTTATGAGCAAGAGTTGACCAGAAAAGTAAGACAAGAGCTTGAGGCGTATTTGGAAGAAAAGGTGAACAGAAAAGTGAAAGAGAACGTGTCATGGGTGTTAAAAAAGCTAGGTGAAGCCAATCCAGATCTTAATTTAGATGTCGGAGACTTTTGTGTCACCACAAGTGATGAAGATGACATTGGTACTCCTGCAACCCTGGCAACTGAATGAAGTATTTGGATGGTATGTGTTAGCACCTGTGATATATTCGAGTTGTTCTTTTAAATTATGACACTTGTGGTATGTGTTCGTGATGGCACTTGTGGTATGTTTTTGTGATGACACTTGTGGTATGTGTTGGTGATGACACTTGTGAGTTGGTATATATAATTGGTTAGTCTGACTGTGGTGACGAATGTTTTGGGATTTATTATATGAATATTTTGGTATATATGTATGAATGTGGTACAATGTTTTGGATTGAATATATAGACTGCATAATTTGTACTTACAGGGTTGTATTACAGCTGCAGTTGATTTTTTTCCCGGTGTTGCATTTGATTTTTTTTCATTGCGGTTGATGTTTTCTGGTGTTGCATTACAGTGTTGTGGTGTCACATTAGGTGTTGTGGTGTTGCATTAGATTGATGTGGCGTTGCATTAAATTGTGCTGTGGTGTTGCATTAAGTGCAATATTATTAGCTCCGCAATAGTATGCACGTGGGGGCCCACAGCTTACATGGTGCCACGTGGATAGCTTATGTGGCATATGACACATGTGCCGCTGACGTGGCATGTGACACATTAGACGCTGACGTGGAAAGTCCACGTGGACCGCACTACCATAACCTAGAAACCAGCTCTGGCTTCTACTTAAGTCAATGCTGTATGTTGTTGCATTACATGTATATATTGTTGCAATAGGGTTATAATGCAACACTGTCTTTCCGTGGCCGTAGATGGGTAAAAGCGTTGCCTTAGAGGGCTAATGCAACGACGGCGGATGCCACGCCCCCTGGTGTTGCCTATTTGAAAAAATGGCCTACGGCAACACTTTTTTGATTTACGGCCACATAAAAATAGTGTCAAATATGTCCACTTTTGTAGTAGTGCGCCCATTCATTTTTCTGGCTCTAAGGGCTTATCTCGGGGTTACAATACCTTCAATGTAGCGTCTCCCATATTTCCAGGTACTTTGTACAGGACTACATTTCTGCTTAAATATAGATTTCTCGCTTTTTACAAACTAGTTTTCTTATCCTTCCGATATGGTTGTTTCTGATCATGCACTCCAGCTTCTAAAGACACCTCTGCCCTTGATGCTTTAGCTCAGTCTGATGTTGTAGCTTTAAAGAGGCTTGCTGATTCCGTTATTGATCCATTGCCTAAAAGGAAGAAATATGATATGTCTGTCCATTTTTCTGAAGATGTTACTATTATGACTGAAGCATAGACAACTTCTGTCCCCATCATTCCTGACATTGAGAAGGTTGTTGATATTGACTCTTCACCAGATACGTCCCTCGGGGACAAACACACAAGTGGTTTCTCAACGTCCGACCCTCCAAGCGAATTTGATACAAGAGAGCATAACTCATTTTCACCCTCCTCCTCTTAGTCTATTTATTCCTCCAGCCATCCCTCGTCGATCTTGGACTTTTAAAAGCTCATGAACCTTGCTCTTTCCTCCAATGAAGTGGCTAATATTTCACAGCCTCCTATGCCTTTGGACTTAGGGGACTTTTATTGATAGCTTATCAAGGATCAACTTTTGGTATGGGTTCATCCTTCTTCGTCTCTCTTTTATCTTATTATTTCTGTGTACAGGTTAATTCATCTTTTATGTCCTTTAGGTGACAAAAAGTTGGTTTTTATCCAGGGGAATGGCCCGTTCTTCTTCTGCTGATATTACTTCTTTTAAGGAAGAAAATGTCGTTTTAAGAGCTATGGTTGACACTTTATGCTGAGTGAAGGCAGAGAATGATGGCGAACGTGAGAGGTTGAAGGTCTCTCTTGAGGAGGATAAGTAGGCTAAGGATAGATTATCCAAGAAGGTTGCACTTTATAAGGATGAACGGGCGGAGACGGCAGCCACTTATGTAGATGAAATGAAGAGATTGGATAACAAGCTTTCCAATGCGAAGCGAATAATTCAAGAGAGCAGCTGAAACACCCCACCTCCGTTAAGGTCACTCACAAAGGGAATGCCTTAACTTTGGTGGAGGTTTATAAGTAAAAGCCACAGATAAACACAAGACATATATAAATACACATATTTTAAATAGCGGAAACCAAACAGACTTTTATTTCATCAATACGTGTTCAAACAAAACATTTCCATATTTGTCTCAAAATACTTCCATCATTACAACTTCATTACTGTCTTGATTATTAAAGAAGCATAAAACATCAATAAAAGTAACAGAAATCCCCATAGTGATATCCAAAGCCATGATCCGAGCAAAAGAGTTCCAAACCATACGTCTACGGTCTTGGAGCTTGCAAAGGGTCTGACTGAGCTGAGTTGTTTCCTCCCTGTGAACCTGGAGGGGGGAACGAAAGAAAAGAAGACAAAAAGAAAATAGAGTCAGACATAAAGCCTGAGTAAATCTAGTAACTCTTCAGTATGTGAACAAGAAAAAGGGCATGATTGATATAAACTGAAAATAGGAATGTTTCACAAGCTAAGGAAGTGTCGTTTAGAATCGAATGTGCTATCGCACCCACACTATATCTCTGCACCTACTTGAGCATATTTTAACTGGCACCCCATGCTGAGGGTGAAGTGATCCCCATTTTCTAAAGATCGGCTCCTACTCGCGTAAACATGTGTCATACGACCCCCAAGAATTGTAGATACCTATGCTTGTCCCACCATGGGGTGTATCAAGACCCATGGTGGCGGCCCCGACACAATTCTAGAAGACATAGGTTATACTACTGGTACCCCCAGTGCCCTGTTTGTCTGCTTGGGAGTGTGTGCACTCCCGCACCCCGTTAGAACCTACACTGTTGCACCCACCGTCGTCGCTTTGACCGCTTATAATCAGCGCAGTAATCGTGCCCCACCCTGCCTAGTTTCAGGGTACCATGATACCTAACTTGGGTTACTGCTGAAACGGGTCCCTCGTTACTAGGGTTTTTCTAGTCAAACATGTTAAGTGGTTAAGTGTCTGTATTTACCTAACCCCACCCATCAATTCTTGTTAACATGTTGAATTTGGTTAAGTGTTTATAGTTGACTTAACCCTACCATCTGTCCTTAGCCTCTTAGAGCACCTGACCACTCACATTAGACAGGTATTGCTACGGTTACTGGATGTGTCGGTCGGTTCCGGGCAGGTTTACACCGTAGCTCAGTCTAACCTCGGGTCCTTATTGGGCTCAATGCTTAATCACCCGCGTTGGATAGGTATTGTTGTGACTTCTGGACAGCCGGGCGGGTCTGGGCAGGTTTACATCACAACTCAATCCAACCTCGAGTTAAGCATATCGTGTTTTCTAAATTTACATATTTTATTACTTCTCAATTATATATGTAAATTTCATGTTCTTTATTCTTGGGTATAACAATTCATACCGCTGGAATGCCATTGCCGTTGGCATGTGCCAACCATGCCAACTTATATTTTTAATGTTTTACACCCAACGTTATTACCCCCGTTTGTACGTTCGCAACATTATAACAAGTGTTGGGCTTGACACAATTCAACCCAACTTTATAAACGTGAGAAAAAGGGGAAACCAAGAACATGTAATATTTCACATAAAGGTGTGTGGCGCATGAACTTGCAATTTAGCGATTCAACATAAATTATGGGTCATGTGAACTTGCATTCAAATCAAAGTATAACTAAGTAAGTGACATATGAAATGGCATAGTTTAGACTTATACAAACTTGTGTTTAAACATGTTTAACTTGGCATAATGTCAACCACAAAACTAGCATGTTGTATATTCACCAAAATGTCCAATTTTAACATCTAATCATATAGCCTACTTCAACATGAACTTGCATAGTTTATGAAACTCAAACGATACTTAACATAGATCCAATTATACTTGCAGATAAACATAAGAATGTGTTCATAGGTTTTGGGTCATGTAGGCATAAAAGGTCTCAAATCTATGACATGTTTACATAAATTCTAACTTAGACTAAGGGAATGTATATAGTCCATGCCATCGACATAAACATAAAGGGATCAATTTCTAGTTTTTGCCACAACTTGCTATTGCTATTACTTTCATATGAAAATGTCCAATAGGCTTGCATCAATCAATTTATTCCACAAATATCAATACACAAGTCATGACAGAATTATTACAATACACAGAATTCATACAATAACACAATTCTATTTTCATTTACATCGAATCACATCACAGTTTTTATTCATATTCTGAAAGGTCACTATACTTACAACAAATGCAGAATCTTGAATTCTGGATTCTGAATTCTGAAATTGAGATGCGCTCCTTTGGGTAGATTAACGTTGCGTTGATTAATTTGATTAAGCTTTAGTTTTCTTCTTCTTAATTTGATTCGTCTCTAAGCTTCTCTCTCTTGACGGCTATGCTCAATTCCTTCCTGGCAGCATGACGACTCCCGTCTTATTTTTTTTGTGTGAATTTTTAGTTGAGACTTAGGGTGTATTTATAGATTTTTTAATTGTTTTGAGCCGTCAGATGAAGACAGGAGGAATCTTGACCATACAAAGTTCAAAGAGCCAATCAAGAGGTGACACGTCAGCCCTAGTGACACACCGAGCCATAGAAATTCGAGCCAGAGCTAGACCCAGCCAGCCAAGTCGACCAGGTAGGTCGACTGGCAGGTCGACACCGAGGTCGACACTATGGTCGACCTGGGGTGGCGAGGTCGACACCATGGTCGACCCTATGGTTGACCTGGTCTCTGGGCGGGCCCGCCCAACCCAGTTTAAACTTGTTTTTCGAATTTCGAATTTGAAACTGAGCTGTTTGAATTTTAAATTTTATTCTGAAACTTCTGAAGGTCATAACTCCTTCATACGGAGTCCGATTCGCCCAAACTCAGACTCTATCTCAAGCAGAATTCCGAGACGAATGCAATGGCGTAAACCATTTCCCTTAATTCTTTCATTTAGAATTAATTACACTTTAATTTGTGAAGCTTAATGTTATAGAATTCACGGGGTGTTACATTCTCCCCCCTTAAAAGGATTTCGTCCCCGAATTCTACAAGTTAGGAAGAATGTATATCCTACCATCCAACAGTCCATCCACTCAACCAACAAACACAGGCATCCACTGTCCTTAAAAGACTTCTAATGCTTCGTGATCATATGCATAGTGTGTGTACATGTCCTTATCTAATGCAGAAATTAGGCGGTCTAATGATTTAGTTGACCTCCTTAATGCGAATCATGTAAGTGTCATGAATCCATTATGTATGCAAATTTTTCCTACTCATAATTCAATATGAGTGCACAACTATTCATACAAATGCGACGACTATATGACAGCATATCAAGTTTCAACCATATACAAATGAGAATACATATATGCATATGCAATATGATGTGACTGAGCCGATCTATAACCTAGGGTGTGTGTGTATATGCATCCACGAGCAACCACTAGCAATCACTAGCAACCATTTGCAGCCATCATCCATAACATGTTTTCAAATACATGTTTGCATCCATTTGTTTTCTACTTAAGGAGTTAGGAAAAGGACCAAGGAGGTATACCTAAAAAGATAGATAAAGCATAACTTAAGGAAAAAGAGAGATCGAAGATGTACCCTCAAGAAGAAGAGGGTAGGCAGCGCATATTCTGTCCTTAGTTTCCCAAGTCGCATCTTCCTCGGCGTCGCTCCACTGAATTTTAACGAGTTTGACTTCGCGGTTGCGTAGCTTTTTCACTTCAGTTCCTAAGATGCGGGTTGGAACTCTCCTCACAGTTGCTTCACGTTCCACTTCGGCTTCTTCTAGAATGCTAGGTTCCACCACTTCAGTAGACTCATGCAAACACTTCCGGAGGTGAGAAACATGTAAGACGTTGTGAACTCCGGCTAGTCTCTCGGGTAGCTCTAATCTATAGGCCATCTTCCCAACCTTCTTGATGATAGGAAACGGTCCTACAAATCTTGGTGCTAGCTTTCCCGTGGATCCAAAGCGAACGACGTTCCTTAAAGGAGATACCTTTAGGAAAACCCTGTCCCCAGCCTCAAACTCAAGGTCGGTCCTTCTTTTGTCGGCGTAGGATTTTTGTCTGTCTTGGGCTGTCTTCATCCTTTTTCATATCAAGTCTACTTTCTCTGAAGTCTCTCGAATCATGTCTGGCCCAAGTATAAGCTTATCTGTAGACTCCCACCAACAAGTTGGTGTTTTGCACGGTCTTCCATACAAGGCTTCGAAGGGCGCCATACCGATGGTAGCTTGATAGCTATTGTTGTAGGCAAATTCCACGAAAGGAAGGTGATCCTCCCGAGTCTCTCCAAAGTCAAGAACGCAAAGTATCAAAAGATCCTCTAAAACTCTATTCACCCTTTCTGTCTAGCCATCGGTTTGGGGGTGATAGGCCGTGCTCAAACATAACTGTGTGCCTACAGCTTCTTGCAGACTCCGCCAAAACTCGCTTGTGAAGATAAGGTCTCAGTCACTAACAACGCTGGAGGGTATCCCATGGAGTCGAATTATTTCCTTGAGATAAAGAGATGCTAGAGATGAGGCAGTCCTTCTACTCTTGATAGGTATGAAGTGGGCGCTCTTAGTAAGCCTATCCACTATTACCCAAATGCTAGTATTGCCTCTTCTCAATCTAGGTAGTCCATCAATGAAGTCCATTGAAATGCTATCCCACTTCCACTGTGGGACCTCTAAAGGATGAAGTAGTCCTCCAGGTTTCTTCTGTTCTGCCTTGACCCGTTGGCAGGTCATGCATTTAGAAACGAAATCTGCCACGTCTTGCTTCATGCCGCTCCAAAAGAAAGTCCTTTTTATATCCTTGTGCATCTTATCACCGCCAGGGTGTATAGTCATCTTGGAATGATGCGCTTCCTCGAGAACCTTCTTTGTCAACTCCCTTGCTTGTGGGACGCATAATCTTCCATCTCGCCTCAGCCAGCCCTTACCATTGATGGCATATCTACTGAGGTGACTAGAAGTCTTACCCCTAATAAGTTTATCAATCACATCAACAAGCTGAGGGTCTTCACGTTGTGCAGCCCCTATTGAGTCTGAGAGAGTAGGGTGTACTTCGAGAGATGCTAGCAAACCCGGTACAGAATACGAGGAGGGCCTAAAGTTAAAACTTGCTATATACTCCAAGCTTTTCCTTTCCACAAAGAGCGCGCTTAAGGTCAGTTTCTTTCGGCTCAACGCGTCTGCTACTACATTGCCTTTGCCGGCAGTATAGGAAATTTCAAAGTCATACGAGGCAAGAAACTCCATCCATCTTTGCTGCCTCTGTAACACCCCGCCTCCGCTAGGGTCACTCACAAAGGAATGCACTAGCTTTAGAGGGGCATTATTGGTAAACATGCACAGAAATATCACAAGACAGAACATATATAAATAGCGGAAGTAAAATCAAACTTTCATAAAATGAATAAATAAGGTCTAAAGCCTTTTACATCAGAGTACATCAAAACCTGTCTTGCAATAGTAAAGAAGCATAAAGACTTTTTAATAAATTATTCCCCAAGTAAAACAGTAAAGTAGCCGTAGCCAAGAGAAGTCCAAGCCATCCATGATGACCTTCAAGCAGAAGAAGTCCGAACTAAACAGCATTGTTTCCTCCCTGAAACCTGGGGGGGGGGGGGGGAAACGGAAGAAAAGAGGCGAAACAAAACGGGTCAGTCAAAAAGACTGAGTAAGTCCTATCTACTTCCAGTATAAAAACAGGTAAAGGTAACATGACATGCATAAACTAAAAGTAAACATAAGGATAACTACAAGATAGATAAACCAGGATAGCCGGTTGAACTACTGCGGCAAGGTAAACTAAGGTATCATGATATACTACGGTGTTATGATAAGTCAAGGTATCATATCGTCAGATTTCTATCGAGTACATTATCCCAAGGTATCTACCCCGTCTAACATCCCACGGTACCTATTGTGTATATTCTTCCTAGTTTTAACATGTATATTTGCTCTGCACCTCTCGTACTAGTATCCCTACCCGCGTCATGTGTTAACCATGAATGTCCCTTGCCCCATGTCATGAAATGGTCCATGTCAACCTAATATATCGCATATATAGGTTACTCAAATCATATGTTTCTTTCCATGTATATAAGTTCAGTCCTTTGCCGTACCTCGTACGGGCTTCCTCATGTCGTATTATCCTTGAAACCGTTTGGACTGTCACCCTTATTCTAGCTAGGCTCTTCCATATGAATCATCGTTTGAACTACTAGGACTTACGCCACCTAGCACTACTAGGGATTACGCTTACCTATTGCACGCTTTCGTATTTCGGTTTGGGTTAAACCACCTAGGTCACTAGGGATTACGCTAACCCTCAACCGCGCCCTTTTTCCCACGCATTCATCGTGAATCGTTTTTCTATAACTGTATGCACATGCATCACATCGTGCCATCCGAGTCCTGTCACAGGGCAATACCAGAAATACAGGATTTGGTCGGGAGCTTTAGATTTATCTGCCGATGCAGATACTAAGGTCTGCTTTTCTACACGTGGCTATGGTCCCACGAGACCCCTCCCTCAACTAATGAAAGGCAACACAAGAGAAAATCTTGCATGAGAACTACACTCCGGCCAGCCCAAATCCGACGGCCTACCTCACCCATAATTAGATAGCAATTATGGTCTGTTGGGTGTTCCCTGCCTTTCCGTACGTACACGCTTGACTCAAGATGGTAGATGATCGACGAACTTGCTATCTCGGGCACCTTATGTATTCGTCGACTCACTGCTATCCACCCCAGTCTTTAGGTCGCTCGCATAGCAACCAAGGCATATTCTTGGTTCTTCTACCGCAGACCTCAACCTCTCGTGAGCCTAGTATAATGACCTGGCAGCTCACAGAGGGATCCCAAGAATATCCTCACGTTCCCCGAAGCCGCTACTTCGTTACCCAGTTCGTTGGAGCCTTTATCTAAATCAGATAGCCTGCTCCTTCACGCATACTTAAACGTTGACCTAACGTATCGGGTTACTAATCTATCTAAGAAATTGTCCAAATTTCCTTGACTAAGAATTATTACTTAGTTTCCCTTAACTAAGGTTTACCACTTAGCCTTATTTCCATAATCCTTGTTAACTATGGTTATTTACCTAATCCTCCGAATTAGGGTTTACCTAATGGGTTAAGTGTCACTTAAGTTCATAACTTAGCCCGTCTACAAACCATGTCAAAATTGGCTAAGTATCCAAGTCCAAGACTTAACCCTACAAACCATGTGTCAAGTTGGCTAAGTATATTAAGCAATCCATAACTTAACCTCATCTAATTATCATTTTAGATTGGTTAACTATATAAATTAACTTGACCTTGTCAAACTACCGAGTCAAATCGGTCAAGCGTATTCAAGTGATTCGTGACTTAGCCTTATCATGTTTTCACGTTAGATTGGTTAAGTATAGATTAACTTAACCTCATCAAATTAACGAGTTGGAGTGGTTAAGTATAGGTCACTTAACCTCATCAAATTAACGAGTTGGATTGGTTAAGTATAGGTCACTTAACCTCATCAAATTAACGAGTTGGAGTGGTTAAGTATAGGTCACTTAACCTCATCAAATTAACGAGTTGGATTGGTTAAGTATAGGTCACTTAACCTCATCAAATCATCGTGCTAAATTAGTTAAGTGTTTAACTTAACCCCATTAAATTACTAAGTTGGATTAATTAAGTCTAGGTTAACTTAACCCCATCCGATTACCATGTTTAGATTAGTTAAGCCTAATCTTAACCCCATCCACTAACTGTATTATACGGTTAAGTGTCATTAAGAAAATTTACTTAACCTTATCACGTTATCGTGTTGGATTGATTAAGTGTTGGTTAACTTAATCCCGTCCACTAGTCGTATAAAAATGGTCAAGTGTCATCAGGCAAATCAAGTTACTTAACCTACCCAAGCTTATCATGTTTTGTTAAGTATCATTAGCCTAATCAAATTACTTAACCCATTTGTCCATATCATATTTGGTTAAGCCTTATTAATCAAATTAACTTAACCCTATTATGTGGCATTAATTTAATTAATGCACCCTCAACCTCTCACATTAGACCTTGTTGTGGTTACTAGTTAAGCCGGGCGGGTCCGGGTAGATTTACACCACAACCTAGTCTAACCTCGGGTCTTAAGCGCGACATGACCAACTTCTCACATTGGGTCCTATTGTTTGCAACTACTAGTTAGGCCGGTCGGTTCCGGGTAGTTTTACGTTGCAAACTCAACCCAACCTCGAGTTGGCCATACTTATATTATCTAAGTTCATCATGTTTCCAAAACATGTTACAAGTTTTCAAGCATTTGGGTAGACCTAACTTAATAGGTAAATTCCCAAAGGGTAGACCTAACTTAATAGGTAAATTCCCAAGCTCATGTTTTTATGCATACTTACATGTCAACTTCCATGTCATCTTTCAAGTCATATTTTCAAGTATAAACACATGTTCATGTTTATCTAACTACCCAAAATCGTGTTTTCCCAACGCAAGCAAAGCGAGTCAACATAGTAAGGATACTATGTCACATATTGGTCTCAAAACATGCATGATGCCAAAAAGGGCTTGGCTTCCACATGCATAACATCATAAAGGGATTGGCCATAACATGCATAGTGTCATAAGGAAATTTGGCCACAAACATTCATATTATCAAAAGGGGTTTGGCCATAAACATGCACAACTTAAAAGGGGGGGGGGGATTGGCCACGAGCATGCATAATCTCATAAAGGATTTGGCCACAAACTTGCATGTTAGCATAAGGGGTTTGGGTTCATAAACATGCATAAGCCCCAAAATCTTGTCTTAGCCAATGTTTCACACGTAAAGTGGTTCCTAAAGGTTCATGCTAGCATTTCATGCATAAAGATCCAAACTTGCAAGTTAAACTAGGTTATGCATAGCATGAGAGGCATTATTAAGTCACTCACATGGCCTAAGATCATAAATACAAACACAAGAGGCATGGTAAGGCTCATATAGGTTCGCATAATCATGTTTAGCCTCATTTTATCCCATGTCATTATCAAAACTACCGTTTCCATCTAAAAGTAGCTAGAACTTACATAGTTAGGCCTAGGGAAAGGAGCATGAATCATCTTGGCTAAGAAAGGTGCCTCCTTTGTAGAAGAATCGTCATGGAACTCGCATAGCAATGTTGATTTGGCCTTGATTTGGTGTAGCAAGCTTGCACCCTTTGATTTGAACTTGATTTGGATGCATAGGCTCTAGGGATTTGAGATGGAGGCCATGATCAAAATTGATTTTGGCAGCATTTAGTTGCTAGGTTTGACTTTTAGGGATTTAGGTTAGGTTTAGGGTCTTTTTATAGAGATTAGGATAGTTTTAGGCCCTTAGATTAACCCTAGGATAGATTAGGACCATCAGATCTCGGAAGTTTCCAGAATCAGCCCAAGAACAAGACCAGGTGAGCCAAACAGGTGCGCCAGGCAACTGGCCACGGCCACCCCCTGTCGACAGGCAAGTCGACAGGGCTGTCGACTTGGTCTGGGCCCAAGTCGACAGGCCTGTCGACATGGCCTAGGCGGGGAAACTTCCCGCCTAGCCCTAGATCTGATTTCCACAACTGTTTTCCCGAAATTCAAATTCAAAGAAATCTTCTTTGGGCCTTTAACGGGTCATACGGACTCCGATTCTCGAAAACTCGGACTCTATTTCGCGTATTTTTCCGAGACGGACGCAATGGCACAGACCGTTTCACTTGATTCAGAATTTATAATTTAATTCTGTCTTGATTCTTGATTTAACGTGTTATCGAAAAATACGGGTTGTTACATTCTCCCCACCTTTTAGGATTTCGTCCCCGAAATCTCCAAGTTAGGAAGAACATATCCTACCATCCATCATCCATCTACTCAAAACATCATCCACAAGCAACCATTGTCCTTAGATGATTTCTAATGCTGTATGAATATATGCAAAACGTGTGTGTACATGTTCCTTAGCTAATGCTAATGATCAGGCCTGAAAAATCTTTTGAATGCAAAAATATGTTTAGTGCTATGAATCCATCATGTATGCAAATAGTCCTAGTCATATACACTATATGCGTGCACAAACATTCAACCATATGCAACATCCGCATGATAACACATTCAATTTCATCCATAAACAAGTATAAATACTCGTGCATATGCAATATGAAATGTGACCGAGTCGAGCTAATGTCTAATGTAAATTCGTGCATCCACGAGCAACCACTTGCAACCATTTGCAATCATATCAATCATAACATGTTTCAAATACATGTTTACATCCCTAGGGTTCTACCTAAGATTCCCTGAAACAGGGTCGAGAAGATAAACAGGACAAACTCCTTACGGGGTTTGTAACAGAAAATAGGACCGAGAGGATGTCCACAAAAGATAGCCTACAAGTAAGCTCTACAGAAAACAGGGATCAAGGATATACTCCCAAAAAGAGATATCATGCGCGTATCTAGTCTTTGACCATCAAAGTCATACTTCCTTGAGCTCAATTCCCTTGTGCCTTGACCATCTTTGCGATTCCGTAGCTTCTTATTTCCTTTTTCCATAACATGAGCTGGAACTCATTCCTTCGTCGCCTCTCGTTCCACTTGCACTTATCCTTTTTTTCTAAAATACTTGACGCAAACATGACTGCGTACTCATGATCTCATGCAAGCTTTTCCAAAATTCACTAATGAATCTCGGACCTCGTACCACAAGGTATACCACATAAAGGAACTTTCTCTTGAAAGTAAACAGATGCCAACCAGGTTATCAAGCGCACTTACTAAGGTGATTTCTATAACCCATGCATAAGTGAAATAAACCATCCGTCTTTCGGCGAACACCACTCGATTGGGCTTCCAATTTCCTATAAAGGCATCAAGGGATTCTAAGTAACTAACCATGACCGAACCCAAAAGGTTACACGAGACTTCGAGGGTTAGTCAAGAGTCCAACTACCCTTCTATCAAAACCGAGAGTGGCACCCCTTACTGGATAACCACTTCATCCCTAGAATCCATCCATAACCGAGGCATGTCATTCTCAAATCCAAAACAAGTCATGAGTAAATGGACCGATCTTCCAATAGGACTTGAGACAAAACGGGATCCTCTACTACGCTAGTACTAAGGTGCAGAGACTCAACTACCGAAGCAGACTTAAATGATACGAACAACGAAGTCCTAACGAGATGATAG
This sequence comes from Allium sativum, assembly GCA_030737875.1. NCBI lineage: Eukaryota > Viridiplantae > Streptophyta > Magnoliopsida > Asparagales > Amaryllidaceae > Allium > Allium sativum. The sequence goes on from CM060921.1 coordinate 560,705,402, forward strand.
AGAAGAAAAGCTAAACCTTTGACAAGATCGTTACCCTCCTTCCGAGGTACTCTAGAAATGAGAGCATACTATTGCCCTCCGAATGATCTTGTCCCTGTTCCATGATACTTAACTATCTATCCCGTTTCCCTATGCCAAAGGTACCCTCTCGTCATGGGTTTCATTATTCATCTTTCTCCCTCCTTTGAGGACTAAGCCATACCAACAAGTTGCTCATCCTTAAGCTCGTGTCCTTTATCCTTCTTTCTCACGATCCTTTCTTATAACGCGGTCACTGGTCTCTCGAGAACCACCTCCATCGTATGGAAAACACTTTCGTAGGTAGAAAAGACTAGTCGCAGTTAAAACTACTGTGACTACAGATGGAGGAAAGAAAGGAAAAGAGACTCAATCAAGGAAACAAGGATAGTGCCAATGGCCCTTGGGGAATAGCCTTTTTCTTTTAAAAGAAAATTTTCGTGAAAAATGCTTCTTTGTAAACGGTTTTCAGATAGTTTTCAGAAGGTCTTTAAAAACTTTTGCCCAGTCTGGTAACCTTCTGCTCTGATACCAAATGTAACACCCCGCCTCCGCTAGGGTCACTCGCAAAGGAATGCACTAGCTTTAGAGGGGCATTATTGGTAAACATGCACAGAAATATCACAAGACAGAACATATATAAATAGCGGAAGTAAAATCAAACTTTCATAACATGAATAAATAAGGTCTAAAGCCTTTTACATCAGAGTACATCAAAACCTGTCTTGCAATAGTAAAGAAGCATAAAGACTTTTTAATAAATTATTCCCCAAGTAAAACAGTAAAGTAGCCGTAGCCAAGAGAAGTCCAAGCCATCCATGATGACCTTCAAGCAGAAGAAGTCCGAACTAAACAGCATTGTTTCCTCCCTGAAACCTGAGGAGGGGGGGGGGGGAAACGGAAGAAAAGAGGCAAAACAAAACGGGTCAGTCAAAAAGACTGAGTAAGTCCTATCTACTTCCAGTATAAAAACAGGTAAAGGTAACATGACATGCATAAACTGAAAGTAAACATAAGGATAACTACAAGATAGATAAACCAGGATAGCCGGTTGAACTACTGCGGCAAGGTAAACTAAGGTATCATGATATACTACGGTGTTATGATAAGTCAAGGTATCATATCGTCAGATTTCTATCGAGTACATTATCCCAAGGTATCTACCCCGTCTAACATCCCACGGTACCTATTGTGTATATTCTTCCAGTTTTAACATGTATATTTGCTCTGCACCTCTCGTACTAGTATCCCTACCCGCGTCATGTGTTAACCATGAATGTCCCTTGCCCCATGTCATGAAATGGTCCATGTCAACCTAATATATCGCATATATAGGTTACTCAAATCATATGTTTCTTTCCATGTATATAAGTTCAGTCCTTTGCCGTACCTCGTACGGGCTTCCTCATGTCGTATTATCCTTGAAACCGTTTGGACTGTCACCCTTATTCTAGCTAGGCTCTTCCATACGAATCATCCTTTGAACTACTAGGGCTTACGCCACCTAGCACCACTAGGGATTACGCTTACCTATTGCACGCTTTCGTATTTCGGTTTGGATTAAACCACCTAGGCCACTAGGGATTACGCTAACCCTCAACCGCGCCCTTTTTCCCACGCATTCATCGTGAATCGTTTTTCTATAACTGTATGCACATGTATCACATCGTGCCATCCGAGTCCTGTCACAGGGCAAACCAAGAAATACAGGACTCGGTCGGGAGCTTTAGATTTATCTGCCGATGCAGATACCAAGGTCTGCTTTTCTACACGTGGCTATGGTCCCACGAGACCCCTCCCTCAACTAGTGAAAGGCAACACAAGAGAAAATCTTGCATGAGAACTACACTCCGGCCAGCCCACATCCTACGGCCTACCTCACCCATAATTAGATAGCAATTATGGTCTGTTGGGTGTTCCCTGCCTTTCCGTACGTACACGCTTGACTCAAGATGGTAGATGATCGACGAACTTGCTATCTCGGGCACCTTATGTATTCGTCGACTCACTGCTATCCACCCCAGTCTTTAGGTCGCTCGCATAGCAACCAAGGCATATTCTTGGTTCTTCTACCGCAGACCTCAACCTCTCGTGAGCCTAGTATAATGACCTGGCAGCTCACAGAGGGATCCCAAGAATATCCTCACGTTCCCCGAAGCCGCTGCTTCGTTACCCAGTTCGTTGGAGCCTTTATCTAAATCAGATAGCCTGCTCCTTCACGCATACTTAAACGTTGACCTAACGTATCGGGTTACTAATCTATCTAAGAAATGGTCCAAATTTCCTTGACTAAGAATTATTACTTAGTTTCCCTTAACTAAGGTTTACCACTTAGCCTTATTTCCATAATCCTTGTTAACTATGGTTATTTACCTAATCCTCCGAATTAGGGTTTACCTAATGGGTTAAGTGTCACTTAAGTTCATAACTTAGCCCGTCTACAAACCATGCCAAAATTGGCTAAGTATCCAAGTCCAAGACTTAACCCTACAAACCATGTGTCAAGTTGGCTAAGTATATTAAGCAATCCATAACTTAACCTCGTCTAATTATCATTTTAGATTGGTTAACTATATAAATTAACTTGACCTTGTCAAACTACCGAGTCAAATCGGTCAAGCGTATTCAAGTGATTCGTGACTTAGCCTTATCATGTTTTCACGTTAGATTGGTTAAGTATAGATTAACTTAACCTCATCAAATTAACGAGTTGGAGTGGTTAAGTATAGGTCACTTAACCTCATCAAATTAATGAGTTGGATTTGTTAAGTATAGGTCACTTAACCTCATCAAATTAACGAGTTGGAGTGGTTAAGTATAGGTCACTTAACCTCATCAAATTAACGAGTTGGATTGGTTAAGTATAGGTCACTTAACCTCATCAAATCATCGTGCTAAATTAGTTAAGTGTTTAACTTAACCCCATTAAATTACTAAGTTGGATTAATTAAGTCTAGGTTAACTTAACCCCATCCGATTACCATGTTTAGATTAGTTAAGCCTAATCTTAACCCCATCCACTAACTGTATTATACGGTTAAGTGTCACTAAGAAAATTTACTTAACCTTATCACGTTATCGTGTTGGATTGATTAAGTGTTGGTTAACTTAATCCCGTCCACTAGTCGTATAAAAATGGTCAAGTGTCATCAGGCAAATCAAGTTACTTAACCTACCCAAGCTTATCATGTTTTGTTAAGTATCATTAGCCTAATCAAATTACTTAACCCATTTGTCCATATCATATTTGGTTAAGCCTTATTAATCAAATTAACTTAACCCTATTATGTGGCATTAATTTAATTAATGCACCCTCAACCTCTCACATTAGACCTTGTTGTGGTTACTAGTTAAGCCGGGCGGGTCCGGGTAGATTTACACCACAACCTAGTCTAACCTCGGGTCTTAAGCGCGACATGACCAACTTCTCACATTGGGTCCTATTGTTTGCAACTACTAGTTAGGCCGGTCGGTTCCGGGTAGTTTTACGTTGCAAACTCAACCCAACCTCGAGTTGGCCATACTTATATTATCTAAGTTCATCATGTTTCCAAAACATGTTACAAGTTTTCAAGCATTTGGGTAGACCTAACTTAATAGGTAAATTCCCAAAGGGTAGACCTAACTTAATAGGTAAATTCCCAAGCTCATGTTTTTATGCATACTTACATGTCAACTTCCATGTCATCTTTCAAGTCATATTTTCAAGTATAAACACATGTTCATGTTTATCTAACTACCCAAAATCGTGTTTTCCCAACGCAAGCAAAGCGAGTCAACATAGTAAGGATACTATGTCACATATTGGTCTCAAAACATGCATGATGCCAAAAAGGGCTTGGCTTCCACATGCATAACATCATAAAGGGATTGGCCATAACATGCATAGTGTCATAAGGAAATTTGGCCACAAACATTCATATTATCAAAAGGGGTTTGGCCATAAACATGCACAACTTAAAAGGGGGGGGGGGATTGGCCACGAGCATGCATAATCTCATAAAGGATTTGGCCACAAACTTGCATGTTAGCATAAGGGGTTTGGGTTCATAAACATGCATAAGCCCCAAAATCTTGTCTTAGCCAATGTTTCACACGTAAAGTGGTTCCTAAAGGTTCATGCTAGCATTTCATGCATAAAGATCCAAACTTGCAAGTTAAACTAGGTTATGCATAGCATGAGAGGCATGATTAAGTCACTCACATGGCCTAAGATCATAAATACAAACACAAGAGGCATGGTAAGGCTCATATAGGTTCGCATAATCATGTTTAGCCTCATTTTATCCCATGTCATTATCAAAACTACCGTTTCCATCTAAAAGTAGCTAGAACTTACATAGTTAGGCCTAGGGAAAGGAGCATGAATCATCTTGGCTAAGAAAGGTGCCTCCTTTGTAGAAGAATCGTCATGGAACTCGCATAGCAATGTTGATTTGGCCTTGATTTGGTGTAGCAAGCTTGCACCCTTTGATTTGAACTTGATTTGGATGCATAGGCTCTAGGGATTTGAGATGGAGGCCATGATCAAAATTGATTTTGGCAGCATTTAGTTGCTAGGTTTGACTTTTAGGGATTTAGGTTAGGTTTAGGGTCTTTTTATAGAGATTAGGATAGTTTTAGGCCCTTAGATTAACCCTAGGATAGATTAGGACCATCAGATCTCGGAAGTTTCCAGAATCAGCCCAAGAACAAGACCAGGTGAGCCAAACAGGTGCGCCAGGCAACTGGCCATGGCCACCCCCTGTCGACAGGCAAGTCGACAGGGCTGTCGACTTGGTCTGGGCCCAAGTCGACAGGCCTGTCGACAGCCCTGTCGACATGGCCTAGGCGGGGAAACTTCCCGCCTAGCCCCAGATCTGATTTCCACAACTGTTTTCCCGAAATTCAAATTCAAAGAAATCTTCTTTGGGCCTTTAACGGGTCATACAGACTCCGATTCTCGAAAACTCGGACTCTATTTCGCGTATTTTTCCGAGACGGACGCAATGGCACAGACCGTTTCACTTGATTCAGAATTTATAATTTAATTCTGTCTTGATTCTTGATTTAACGTGTTATCGAAAAATACGGGTTGTTACAGCCTCAAGTTAAGATCCTTCTGCGAGAAGAGATATTTCAACGATTTATGGTCAGTGTATAATTCGAACTTATCACCTAGGAGATAATGGCGCCAAGACATAAGCGCAAAGATGATGGCGGCTAACTCAAGATCGTGGGTCGGGTAGTTCTTTTCATGAACTTTCAATTGTCTTCCGCCATAAGCTACTACCCTTCCTTCTTGCATTAGAACAACGCCTAGTCCCGTTCCACATGCATCCTTGTATACTGTGAACATTTTGCTTCCGTCTGGCAAAATAAGAACTGGAGCTATTGTGAGAGCCCTTTTTAATCATTGGAAAGCAAACTCGCAGTCCAAATCCCAATTGAACGCCAGATTCTTCTTTGTTAGCCTTGTGAGTGGGGCTGAGATTTTCGCGAAATCCCTAATAAACTTTCGATAAAAACCGGCTAGCCCAAAAAAGCTTCAAACTTCGGTTGCATTTCTTGGTGTCTTCCAATCTTGCACTGCCACCACTTTCGCGGGGTCCACAGCCAACCCCTCTTTGGACACTATATGCCCCAAAAATCTTACCTCCTTTCTCCAAAAGTGGCACTTGGAGAATTTGGCTTTTAGCTGATATGTACGGAGAGTTTCCATGATTTCTTTCAGATGCTAAGCATGCTCTTCCTTATTCTTTGAAAAGATTAAGATATCATCTACGAAGACAACCACAAATTTGTTGAGGAATTCTCTGAACACCCTGCTCATTAGGTCTACGAAATAAGCGGGTGCGTTTGTCAAGCCGAAAGGCATGACAAGCCACTCAAAGAAACCGTCTGGGGTTCTGAACGCCGTCTTATCAATGCTGTCTTCAGCTACTCTCAGCTGATGGAACCCAGTTGCCAGATCAAGTTGGGAGAAGACCGACGCTCCTACAAGCTGATCAAACAAATCGTCGATTCGGGGAAGAGGGTGCCTATTTTTCTTGGTCAATTTGTTTAACTCCTTATAGTCGACGCAAAGGCAAAGCAAACCATCTGCTTTGGTTGCGAACACCACTGGAGCACCCCATTCTGAAATGCTCCGTCTAATGAACCCCTTTTTGAAAGTTCTTTAACCTGCTTACTGAGCTCCTTTCTCTCCTTTGGTGCCATGTGTCTGACAGGTAAAGCTACAGGCTTTGCATTATCTACAAGATATATGCGGAAGTCTATTTCCCGCCTCGGAGGTAAGACTTTCACCTCCTCAAAGACATCTGGATATTCCCGGACTACTCTAACTGACTGCAAATTCTCATCAGATGCATCAAGCGACTCTAGATAACTAAGCATAACAACATTCAAGGGATTACAAGAAATTTCTAGAGTGTTACCAAGCCGAGTCAAGAGTCTAACTACTCTTTTCTCACAATCAAGGATGGCACCATTACTGGATAACCAGTCCATGCCTAAGATCAAACCATATCCCGAGAAGCCCAAAACAAAGGCATTACAACTAACTCAACGTTGAGAATAGAGATTTTTAAACCCAAACAAACCATTGACAAGTAAGCGGAGCCCCCAATTGGATTTGAAACGACTAAGGGATCCTCTACCATACTAGTGTCTAGATGCAGAGATTCTACTAAGGAAAATGAAACAAAAGAGTGTGATGTGCCAGAGTCAAAAAGTGTGCGAACTGGATGATCATAAAGATAGACTACACTTTTTACAGAAATATTACTACCTCGTTCCTGCTGAGGTGCCACTAGCGCATGAACCTGAGCCCCTGAAGTGGATCCGGCTTTTTGTCTCTTCCCTTTCTTCTTTGGCAGTCCTTAGCTTGGTGCCCAGTTTCTCCTCAATGGAAGCAAGTAGCACTCACCTTCCTCTTCTTCTTTCTGCAGTCGTTCATCACATGTCCAACAATGCCACAGAAATAACATTTCCTTTTCTCACGTGTCTTGTTATTATTGTTGTGGTCCTTTCTTCCTTGACTATTATCCATCTTCTTGTTCGGCGGTTCTTCCGTTTGCTAGTTCACGTAGAGGAGGAGGAGGAGGAGTAAAAGCACCTGTAGCTAGGGAGTAAGGTCCCCAGACATGCTGAAACAGAAAGGAAAAATTCAAAACGAAGGATAGAGAGAGATAGATAGAGCACATGGCTTTGGGGGATTTTGTCTTTTTATAAATATAACACTTTTTCTTGAAAAATGCTTCTTTAAACTTTCTTTTGGAAACAATTTCAATTTTTTTTTAATCTTATCTGGTAAACCTATGCTCTGATACCAAGTGAAACACCCCACCTCCGTTAAGGTCACTCACAAAGGGAATGCCTTAACTTTGGTGGAGGTTTATAAGTAAAAGCCACAGATAAACACAAGACAGATATAAATACACATATTTTAAATAGCGAAAACCAAACAGACTTTTATTTCATCAATACGTGTTCAAACAAAATATTTCCATATTTGTCTCAAAATACTTCCATCATTACAACCTCATTACTGTCTTGATTATTAAAGAAGCATAAACATAAATAAAAGTAACATAAATCCCCATAGTGATATCCAAAGCCATGATCCAAGCAAAAGAGTTCCAAACCATACGTCTACGGTCTTGGAGCTTGCAAAGGGTCTGACTGAGCTGAGTTGTTTCCTCCCTGTGGACCTGGGGGGGGGGGGACGAAAGAAAAGAAGATGAAAAGAAAATAGAGTCAGACATAAAGCCTGAGTAAATCTAGTAACTCTTCAGTATGTGAACAAGAAAAAGGGCATGATAGATATAAACTGAAAACAGGAAAGTGTCACAAGCTAAGGAAGTGTCGTTTAGAATCGAATGTGCTATCGCACCCACACTATATCTCTGCACCTACTTGAGCTTATTTTAACTGGCACCCCATGCTGAGGGTGAAGTGATCCCCATTTTCTAAAGATCGGCTCCTACTCGCGTAAACATGTGTCATACGGCCCCCATGAATTGTAGATACCTATGCCGGTCCCACCATGGGGTGTATCAAGACCCATGGTGGCGGCCCCGACACAATTCTAGAAGGCATAGGTAATACTACTGGTGCCCCCAGTGCCCTGTTTGTCTGCTTCGGAGTGTGTGCACTCCCGCACCCCGTTAGAACCTACACTGTTGCACCCACCGCCGTCGCATTGACCGCTTATAATCAGCGCAATAATCGTGCCCCACCCGGCCTAGTTTCAGGGTACCATGATACCTAACTTGGGTTACTGCTGAAACGGGTCCCTCGTTACTAGGGTTTTTCTAGTCAAACATGTTAAGTGGTTAAGTGTCTGTATTTACCTAACCCCACCCATCAATTCTTGTTAACATGTTGAATTTGGTTAAGTGTTTATAGTTGACTTAACCCTACCATCTGTCCTTAGCCTCTTAGAGCACCTGACCACTCACATTAGACAGGTATTGCTACGGTTACTGGATGTGCCGATTGGTTCCGGGCAGGTTTACACCGTAGCTCAGTCTAACCTCGGATCCTTATTGGGCTCAATGCTTAACCACCCACATTGGATAGGTATTGTTGTGACTACTGGACAACCGGGCGGGTCCGGGCAGGTTTACATCACAACTCAATCCAACCTCGTGTTAAGCATATTGTAACAACCCGTATTTTCAATAACCTGTTATAACATAAATTGAGGCAGAATTTAATTCTAAAATCTGAATCAAGGGAAACGGGCTGTTCCATTGCGTTCGTCTCGGAAAAATACGCGAAATAGAGTCCGAGTTTTCGAAAATCGGAGTCCGTATGACCCGATTAAGGCCCAACGAAGTTTTAAGAAAATTTCTAAGTAAAAACAGATTTCAAATTCAAACATGAATTTGGGAAAATTGGGCCAGGCGGGAAAATTCCCGCCACAGTACCCAAGTCGACAGCCATGTCGACTTGGGAGTCGACCTAGTTTGACCAAGTCGACAGCCCTGTCGACTTGGCTGTCGACTTGGCTCAGACGAGCAGTCCTGCCTGGTGCACCATTTTGGGTTTGTGTTGAGCTAGGGGGCCAGATTCGGTTTTGAGGGCTGAGATTGGAACTAGGGTTTAATCCTATGGCCTAAAACACTTGCCTAATCTATAAATAAGACCCTAACCTACCCTAAATCATCATTATTCATTCTAGCAACTAAACTATGGCAAAATCAATCCTCTCATGGCCTCCACTCTCTTCATAAAATTCCTAGACAAATTTTTATGAGATTTTCCATGCATACAAGTGTTTTTAGACTTGTATGATCATCATTAGCTTGCATTCAAGTCAAGTCTCTATATTGGCACCATAAAGAAAGAGTTTTGATCAATTTTGCTTGCATTTTTGGGGTTTAATTGGTTGCATAAGGGTCTTCTTACATTTTCTATACTCATTTGAGTCCACATAAGCATTGTAAGCCCTATTCTACTTTCATACTTAAACTCTAAAGTTAAATGTATGATATGCAAGTTTATATGCGAGTTTACTAGGTTATGAAATGCAAGTTTATCATGTTATGCAAGTTTTCTATGATGTAATATGCAAGCTTATCATGTTATGCAAGTATGCTATGATATGATATGCAAGTTCATCATGTTATATTATGCAAGTTTGATATGCAAGTTGTCATATGATATGCAAGTTGTGTTATGCAAGTTTGGGTTGAACATTTTGTTCATGCTATCATGTTATGCAAGCCTATTTTGGGTTTATAAACATAAAGCTTCAAGCTTTATGCCAAAGGTTGCATTTTGGCAACATGTAAGTTATCATATCTCTTGTGATAACTTGCATGTGAGGCTAAATGCGAACTTATGGCCATGTTTACATGTCATTTAGCACCATGTACCATCAATATGCCAAGTTTTGTTTTATGCATGCTTTTGAGGCCAAAATATGTAATATGCAAGTATATGAACATATGTACATTTCATATGCCACCATGTTAAACTTGTGGCTTCAATACCTTTATGTCATGATTTATGCCAAGTTCCCTCTTTCTATCCTTTATGCGCTATTGCGATATGTAAGCGATGGGATTGCGTTTGGGGTTGGGTAAACTTAAAAGACATAAAAACATAAGCTTGGGAATTTACCTATTAAGTTAGGTCTACCCATTGGGAATTTACCTATTAAGTTAGGTCTACCCAATTGCTTGAAAACTTGTAACATGTTTTGGAAACATGATGGACATGACACTTAGAAAAGATAAGTGTGGCCAACTCGAGGTTGGGTTGAGTTTGTAGCGTAAACCTACCCGGAACCGACCGGCTTAACTGGTTGCTACAAACAATAGGACCCAATGTGAGAAGTTGGTCATGTTGTACCTTGGACCCGAGGTTAGACCAAGTTGTGGTGTAAAGCTACCCGGACCCGTCCGGCTTAACTAGTAACCACAACAAAGTCTAATGTGAGAGGTTAAGGCGCATTAAATCAATTAATGCCTCATGATTAGGGTTAAGTCATGGTCCACTTAGTACTTAACCAATTTGGGCTCGGTAGATTAATCGGGGTTAAGTCGTGAACTCATCGTTACACTTAACCAAGTTAATCTGTGATTAGCAAGGGGGTTAAACCATACTTAACCCACTAGAAAAATCCTAGCAATGGGGGCCCACTCCAGCAGTAATCCCAAGTTAGTATCATCATGACCCTAGGGACTAGGCTAGGGTGGGGGCACGATTACTGGACTGGAGGTAAGTGACCAAAAGCGATGGCAGAGGGTACGCCGGTGTAGTTCCGGGCGGACTCTGGTCATGCACATAGTCCGTAGCCGGAGAAAACATGCACGGGTACCAGTAGATCGGGACTGTGCACTCATGTTCATGGTGTCCAGGGGTTGACACCCTAGGGCTTGATACACCCGAAGGGTGGACCCGGCACAGTCTGACTACAATCATGTTTGGGCCGTATTGACACCAACACGTGACGAGTTAGGCTTAGGGAGTCGATCGACTAGACCGTGGGGTTGGACCTTGTATTAGGGTCATTTCATGTTATTGGGCCAAAGCTTGGGCCAAGGGATCAATACTTGTTTATTCAAGTCATGTTAGTTTGCTAGTACACCTGAGGTGCAAAACCTTAATCTTGATTATGCGATGACACCTTTATCTACCTTGTTATTTAATCATCATGCTAGTATGTTGTTATCCTTATGTTCATCCCTGCTGCTCATGCCAGTTAACTTTATCAGTTTACGTTGATTGTAGTAGGGCTTACTCAGTCTTTTTGACTGACCTGTTTTCTTTCGCCCCTTTTCTTCCGTTTCCCCCCCAGGTTCTCAGGGAGGGAATACTGGAGCTTAGCTTGGATTTCAGACTGCTTGCTTGTGGGATTTAGCTCATGTACGGTTTGGACATGAAGCTAGCTGTGGCTATCACTTCTTTTGGGGATTAGTATTTATGTATTTCAGTTTTCAGTTGATGTTGTTTTATCTAGACTTATTTATTTGGAAAATTGACATTATATTTTTACTAGACTGGTTTTGGAATGTTTTGAAATCTTCCGCTGCTTTATCTGTGTTATTTACTCTGTTTACATATATACATTTGTTCTTGTTCTGCCTTGATATATCATTATGCATGTTTACCTGATTCAAACGCCCCTCCAAAGTCAGAGTGCTTGCAAGAGACACCCTGGCGGAGGCGGGGTGTTACAATTTGGTATCAGAGCATATGGTTTACGAGAAGGAACAAAAAGGTTTTTAGAAAACTTTTGAAAACTATTTTCAAAACCAAGTATAAAGTATTTTCCAAAGAAAAGTCTAGTTTATTTTAAAGACTATTCCCCAAAAAGCCATTAGCAAAATTCCTTCGTTTTTCCGCCATTCTGAATCTGTCTTTTTCTTCGTTTTCAGCATGGCCGATAACTTTGCTATTCCGGAGGGAGTGCACGTACCTGTTTGGTATAGGAGACTTTTGGAGGCTAGGCAACCGAAGCCGGCCCCGCAGATGTTCCTCCTCCTCCTACTCCTCCAGTAGTTAATATTCCTCCTCCTGTCGCTAATGTTCCTCCTCCTCCTGTCGCTGAGGTTCCTCTTCCTCCTCCCCCTCAGCATCCTCAAGCTGACTTCGCAAAGACTTGCAAAGATTTCAAAGCAATGGGTGGCAAGAACTTTCAAGGCACTGAGACTTTTGTAGAGGCCAGAAATTGGTTGAAAGAGACCAAGGATTTATTTGCTATCTTTGGGATAGACGATCAGAGGAAGCTCTTGTTGGCGGTTTGGCTTATGAAGGATGAAGCCGCTTATTAGTGGGAAGTCACCAATGGTACTAGGCCTGTTGAGACTTGGGCCGATTTCAGGGCAAGGTTCATGCTTAAGTTTCTATCTTCTGCTGAGGAGAACCTGCAAATGGAGAGGTTCATAACTTTGAAACAAGGAGATATGTCTGTCAAAGAATATGTGAACAAGTTCAATCAGTTAGCTCGTTTTGGCTTGGATATGGTGAATACTCCTCAGAAGAAGGCTCTTCGTTTTGCTAGAGGATTGAATGAGCCGTTGCAGGGATTGGCTATGTCACATATTCCCCATGGGGCCACATTTGAGAGTTTGGCTGATATGGCATTACTTCAGGGAGATGTCAAGAAAGAGACCAAGATGAATGATACGCAAGCCAAGAAGACTGATTCCCAGGGAAAAGGAAATCAGGGTAATCCAAGCGGTCAAAGCAGTCAAGGCAATCAGAACAAGAACAAGAGTCAAGGCAACAAGGGGAACAACAACAAGGGCAATAACAATAAGGGCAAGAACAACAAGGGGAAGTGCCATTACTGCGGTTCAGTTGGGCATCTTATTAAGGATTGTAAGAAGAGAAAAAGGAAGAATGGTGAATGCTTTTTCTGCGGTGAGACTGGACATTTCAGTAAGGATTGCCCGAGGAAGCAAGGGCAAGGCCAGGGTCAGACTCAGCGTGTTGGACCTTCAGGAGGGCAAGTTCATGCTCTCAGTACCGCTCCAGTTCCCGATCGAGGTAGTATTTCTGTTGAGAGCCTTGTATATATTTCTGATTTTCTAGTTCGTACTTTGTTTGATTCTGGTGCATCGCATAGCTTTATCTCATCTGATCTTGTTGATAGTTTGCACCTTAGTACTAGCTTGGTAGATGATCCCGTCTGTGTCTCAAATCCTATTGGGGGTTCCGCCCATTTGTCTATGATATGTGGGGATTTGAGGATCTCTATACTGAGTGTAGAGTTCTTATGCAGTGCTTATGTTCTTGGTTTCAGGGGATACAGATTGATATTGGGCATGGATTGGCTGTCCAGATATAGAGCCATTCTTGATTGTGAGCATAGGGTTGTGAGGCTCGTGACTCGCCTCGGAAACACCCTAGAGATTTCTTGTGAACCGAGAGGTCCCGTCATGTTGTGCTATCTTGAATCACTCAACTTGTCAATGGAAACTCTTCAGTCTGTGAGAGTGGTTCGAGAGTATCCAGATGTTTTCGATGAAGTTAGGGAGTTTCCCCCTAAGCGAGAGATTGATTTCCGCATTTATCTGGTGGATAATGCAAAGCCTGTTTCTTTGCCCGTTCGGCATATGGCTCCGCATGAAAGGCGGGAGCTAAGTAAGCAAGTGAAAGAGTTGCTTGAGAAGAACTTCATTAGACGAAGTATATCTGAATGGGGAGCGCCTGTGGTATTTGCTACCAAGGCAGATGGTTCTCTCCGACTTTGTGTTGACTATCGAGAGTTGAATAAGCTGACTAAGAAGAACAGACACCCGTTACCGAGAATTGATGATCTCTTTGACCAGCTTGTCGATGCTTCTGTTTTCTCTCAGCTTGATCTTGCTACTGGATTCCATCAGCTCAGGGTAGCTGAAGATAGTATAGACAAGACTACGTTCAGAACTCCAGATGGATTCTTCGAATGGCTTGTCATGCCGTTCGGCTTGACTAATGCACCCGCATATTTCGTAGACTTGATGAGTAGGGTGTTCAGGGAGTTCTTGAACAAGTTTGTCGTGGTCTTCGTAGATGATATTCTGATCTTCTCTAAGGATGAGGAAGAGCACGCAAGGCATCTCATGGAGGTGATGAATACGCTTAGAGCGCATCAGTTGAAGGCCAAGTTCTCCAAGTGTCACTTTTGGAGAAGGGAAGTTAGATTCCTTGGGCATATAGTATCTAAGCAAGGCTTAGCGGTGGATCCTGCTAAGGTAGTTGCAGTTCAGGATTGGAAGACCCCAAGGAATGCAACCGAAGTGAGAAGTTTTCTAGGTCTTGCGGGTTTTTACCGGAAGTTCATCAAGGACTTCGCGAAGATTTCTGCTCCTCTCACTAAATTGACGAAGAAGAATTTAGTTTTTGCCTGGAGCATAGAATGCGAGCTTGCTTTTCAGAAGCTCAAGAGAGCTCTCACATCAGCACCTGTTCTAGCTTTGCCCGATGGAGGGAAGTTATTTACAGTATACACCGATGCATGTGGCACGGGGTTAGGAGCTGTTCTTATGCAAGAAGGAAGGGTGATATGCTTTGGCGGTAGACAACTCAAAGTGCATGAGAAGAATTATCCCACTCATGACTTAGAGTTGGCAGCAATAGTATATGCACTCAAGGCTTGGCGCCATTATCTTCTGGGAGAAAGATTTGAGCTTTATACCGATCACAAGTCATTGAAGTATCTCTTTTCTCAGAAGGATCTGAATCTGAGGCAACAAAGATGGATGAAATTCTTGGCATCCTATGACTTTGAGATAGCCTATACCCCTGGCAAGGGGAATGTGGTAGCTGATGCATTGAGTAGAAGAAGGTTGACCCTAAGTCCTCTATTCGTTGAGATGAAGAATTTAGAGTATGTGGCAACCTTTGATTTCTCGTTGGCGATTGAATCGATGACCGGTTCTTTAGCATCTCTGGAACTCAGACCTACCCTTCTTGATCAAGTTGGGGCTTCGCAGAGAGAAGACCCTCAGATAGTTGAGATTATGGATAAGCTGATTCGAGGAGAGACGTCTAGTCATCTCGCTCGATATTCTATTGATGATAAGGGTTGGCTGAGAAGAGACGGAAGGCTATGTGTTCCCATGGTAGAAGATTTAGTAAGAAAAGTTCTGGAGGAAGCGCATCGCTCTAAGTTGACTAGACATCCAGGCGGAGATAAGATGTATAAAGATATGAAGCGCATTTTCTTTTGGTCTAGGATGAAGAAAGATGTGGCAGAGTTTGTCTCTAGATGTATCATTTGCCAGTAAGTTAAGGCCGAGTCGAAGAAGCCCGGTGGGCTATTGCATCCTCTAGACGTTCCACTATGGAAGTGGGAGAGTATTTCCATGGATTTTATCGATGGGCTACCAAGGTCAAGGAATGGGAATACGAGAATTTGGGTTATTGTGGATAGACTCACGAAGAGTGCTCATTTTATTCCGGTGAAGAGCAAGAGGACCGCATCATGGCTAGCGTCTGTATATCTTCGTGAGATTGTGAGACTTCATGGAGTCCCTTCTAGTATTGTCAGTGACCATGACCCAATCTTTACAAGTCAATTCTGGAATAGCTTGCAAGAAGCTATGGGCACGAGGTTGAATCTAAGTACTGCTTATCACCCACAGACGGATGGTCAAACCGAAAAGGTGAATAGGGTACTCGAGGATCTGTTGAGGCTTTGTATTCTGGATTTTGGAGGTACTTGGGAAGACCATCTTCCTCTTGTTGAGTTTGCATATAATAACAGTTATCAGGCAAGCATAGGGATGGCACCATTTGAAGCTTTATATGGGAGGCCGTGCAAGTCGCCTACATGTTGGTGGGAGACTACAGATAAGCTTATACTTGGGCCTGATATGATCATAGATACATCCGAGAAGGTCGAGTTGATTCGGAGACGGATGAAAGCGGCCCAAGACCGACAGAAATCCTATGCTGATAAGCGAAGAACCGATTTGGAGTTTGATGTTGGGGATATGGTTTTCGTGAAGGTATCTCCTTTGCGGAATGTGGTCCGATTTGGAGCCGTTGGGAAGTTGGCACCGAGGTTTGTTGGACCATTCCCTATTATAGAGAGGATCGGGCAGATGGCTTATAGAGTGAAGTTGCCCGAGAAGCTTGCCGGAGTACACGATGTTTTTCATGTCTCGCATCTCCGGAAGTATTTACATGAATCAGCAGAGGTTGTTGAGCCGAGTGTTCTGGAAGATGTGGAAGTGTAGAAAGAAGCTACCTTGAGGAGAGCTCCGATTCGTATCTTGGGGACGGAGACCAAGAAGCTAAGGAATCGAGAGGTCAAGTTGGTGAAGGTTCAATGGGGGTGAAGCCGAAGAAGACGCAACTTGGGAAACCGCGGAGAAGATGCGTGGGCTTTATCCATTCCTTTTTGAGGGTACACTCTCAATCTCTTTTTCTTTGATTAACATATCTTTCTCTTTGCTATTCATGTTTATCTAGTTTATCGTGTTAATCTTGTCATGAGAACCTTAGGTAGAAACCCTTTGGATGAAACGTGTTTGAAACATGTTATGCTTGATGGTTGCACGTGGTTGCAAGTGTTTGCAAGTGGTTGCTCGTGGATGCATTATACACGTTAGGCACTAGATCGGCTCACACACTCCTCATATTGCATATGCATGAGTGTTTATGCTTATTCATGGATGAAATTTTTTGTGTTATCACATGGATGTTGCATATGGGTGTATGTTATGTGCACACATGTAGATGTTACACATTATGTTAGGAATTGCATACATATGGATTCATTTCACTAACATAATTTGCATTGATGATATTTGCATTAGATACGCACATATACACACACCTTTGCATATGTTCATACAACATTTAGAATTTTGTAAGGACAATGATTGCTCGTGGATGATGTTTTGAGTAGATGGATGTTGGATGGTAGGATACGTTCTTCCTAACTTGAAGATTTCGGGGACGAAATCCTTTAAGGAAGGGAAAATGTAACAACCCGTATTTTCAATAACCTGTTATAACATAAATTGAGGCAGAATTTAATTCTAAAATCTGAATCAAGGGAAACGGGCTGTGCCATTGCGTTCGTCTCGGAAAAATACGCGAAATAGAGTCCGAGTTTTCGAAAATCGGAGTCCGTATGACCCGATTAAGGCCCAACGAAGTTTTCAGAAAATTTCTAAGTAAAAACAGATTTCAAATTCAAACATGAATTTGGGAAAATTGGGCCAGTTGGGCCAGGCGGGAAAATTCCCGCCACAGTACCCAAGTCGACAGCCCTGTCGACTTGGGAGTCGACCTGGTTTGACCAAGTCGACAGCCCTGTCGACTTGGCTGTCAACTTGGCTCAGACGAGCAGTCCTGCCTGGTGCACCATTTTGGGTTTGTGTTGAGCTTGGGGGCCAGATTCGGTTTTGAGGGCTAAGATTGGAATTAGGGTTTAATCCTATGGCCTAAAACACTTGCCTAATCTATAAATAAGACCCTAACCTACCCTAAATCATCATTATTCATTCTAGCAACTAAACTATGGCAATATCAATCCTCTCATGGCCTCCACTCTCTTCATAAAATTCCTAGACAAATTTTTATGAGATTTTCCATGCATACAAGTGTTTTTAGACTTGTATGATCATCATTAGCTTGTATTCAAGTCAAGTCTCTATATTGGCACCATAAAGAAAGAGTTTTGATCAATTTTGCTTGCATTTTTTGGGTTTAATTGGTTGCATAAGGGTCTTCTTACATTTGCTATACTCATTTGAGTCCGCATAAGCATTGTAAGCCCTATTCTACTTTCATACTTAAACTCTAAAGTTAAATGTATGATATGCAAGTTTATATGCGAGTTTATTATGTTATGAAATGCAAGTTTATCATGTTATGCAAGTTTTCTATGATGTAATATGCAAACTTATCATGTTATGCAAGTATGCTATGATATGATATGCAAGTTCATCATGTTATATTATGCAAGTTTGATATGACAGATATGCAAGTTGTGTTATGCAAGTTTGGGTTGAACATTTTGTTCATGCTATCATGTTATGCAAGCCTATTTTGGGTTTATGAACATAAAGCTTCAAGCTTTATGCCAAAGGTTGCATTTTGGCAACATGTAAGTTATCATATCTCTTGTGATAACTTGCATGTGAGGCTAAATGCGAACTTATGGCCATGTTTACTTGTCATTTAGCACCATGTACCATCAATATGCCAAGTTTTGTTTTATGCATGCTTTTGAGGCCAAAATATGTAATATGCAAGTATATGAACATATGTACATTTCATATGCCACCATGTTAAACTTGTGGCTTCAATACCTTTATGTCATGATTTATGCCAAGTTCCCTCTTTCTATCCTTTATGCGCTATTGCGATATGTAAGCGATGGGATTGCGTTTGGGGTTGGGTAAACTTAAAAGACATAAAAACATAAGCTTGGGAATTTACCTATTAAGTTAGGTCTATCCATTGGGAATTTACCTATTAAGTTAGGTCTACCCAATTGCTTGAAAACTTGTAACATGTTTTGGAAACATGATGGACATGACACTTAGAAAAGATAAGTGTGGCCAACTCGAGGTTGGGTTGAGTTTGTAGCGTAAACCTACCCGGAACCGACCGGCTTAACTAGTTGCTACAAACAATAGGACCCAATGTGAGAAGTTGGTCATGTTGTACCTTGGACCCGAGGTTAGACCAAGTTGTGGTGTAAAGCTACCCGGACCCGCCCGGCTTAACTAGTAACCGCAACAAAGTCTAATGTGAGAGGTTAAGGCGCATTAAATTAATTAATGCCTCACGATTAGGGTTAAGTCATGGTCCACTTAGTACTTAACAAATTTGGGCTCGGTAGATTAATCGGGGTTAAGTCGTGAACTCATCGTTACACTTAACCAAGTTAATCCGTGATTAGCAAGGGGGTTAAACCATACTTAACCCACTAGAAAAATCCTAGCAATGGGGGCCCACTCCAGCAGTAATCCCAAGTTAGTATCATCATGACCCTAGGGACTAGGCTAGGGTTGGGGCACGATTACTGGACTGGAGGTAAGTGACCAAAAGCGACGGCAGAGGGTACGCCGGTGTAGTTCCGGGTGGACTCTGGTCGTGCACATAGTCCGTAGCCGGAGAAAACATGCACGGGTACCAGTAGATCGGGACTGTGCACTCATGTTCATGGTGTCCAGGGGTTGACACCCTAGGGCTTGATACACCCGAAGGGTGGACCCGGCACAGTCTGACTACATTCATGTTTGGGCCGTATTGACACCAACACGTGACGAGTTAGGCTTAGGGAGCCGATCGACTAGACCATGGGGTTGGACCTTGTATTAGGGTCATTTCATGTTATTGGGCCAAAGCTTGGGCCAAGGGATCAATACTTGTTTATTCAAGTCATGTTAGTTTGCTAGTACACCTGAGGTGCAAAACCTTAATCCTGATTATGCGATGACACCTTTATCTACCTTGTTAGTTAATCATCATGCTAGTATGTTGTTATCCTTATGTTCATCCCTGCTGCTCATGCCAGTTAACTTTATCAGTTTACATTGATTGTAGTAGGGCTTACTCAGTCTTTTTGACTGACCTGTTTTCTTTCGCCTCTTTTCTTCCGTTTCCCCCCCCCCTCCCCCAGGTTCTCAGGGAGGGAATACTGGAGCTTAGCTTGGATTTCAGACTGCTTGCTTGTGGGATTTAGCTCATGTACGGTTTGGACATGAAGCTAGCTGTGGCTATCACTTCTTTTGGGGATTAGTATTTATGTATTTCAGTTTTCAGTTGATGTTGTTTTATCTAGACTTATTTATTTGGAAAATTGACATTATATTGTACTAGACTGGTTTTGGAATGTTTTGAAATCTTCCGCTGCTTTATCTGTGTTATTTACTCTGTTTACATATATACATATGTTCTTGTTCTGCCATGATATATCATTATGCATGTTTACCTGATTCAAACGCCCCTCCAAAGTCAGAGTGCTTGCAAGAGACACCCTGGCGGAGGCGGGGTGTTACACATATCGTGTTTTCTAAATTTACATATTTTATTACTTCTCTATTATATATGTAAATTTCATGTCCTTTAATCTTGGGTATAACAATTCATACCGCTGGAATGTCACTGCCGTTGGCATGTGCCAACCATGCCAACTTATATTTTTAATGTTTTACACCCAACGTTATTACCTCCGTTTGTATGTTCGCAACATTGTAACAAGTGTTGGGCTTGACACAATTCAGCCCAACTTTATAAACGTTAGAAAAAGGGGAAACCAAGAACATGTAATATTTCACATAAAGGTGTGTGGCGCATGAACTTGCAATTTAGCGATTCAACATAAATTATGGGTCATGTGAACTTGCATTCAAATCAAAGTATAACTAAGTAGGTGACATATGAAATGGCATAGTTTAGGCTTATACAAACTTGTGTTTAAACATGTTTAACTTGGCATAATGTCAACCACAAAACTAGCATGTTGTATATTCAACAAAATGTCCAATTTTAACATCTAATCATATAGCCTACTTCAACATGAACTTGCATAGTTTATGAAACCCAAACGATACTTAACATAGGTCCAATTATACTTGCAGATAAACATAAGAATGTGTTCATAGGTTTTGGGTCATGTAGGCATAAAAGGTCTCAAATCTATGACATGTTTACATAAATTCTAACTTAGACTAAGGGAATGTATATAGTCCATGCCATCGACATAAACATAAAGGGATCAATTTTTAGTTTTTGCCACAACTTGCTATTGCTATTACTTTCATATACAAATGTCCAGTAGGCTTGCATTAATCAATTTATGCCACAAATATCAATACACAAATCAAGACAGAATTATTGCAATACACAGAATTCATACAATAACACAATTCTATTTTCATTTACATTGAATCACGTCACAGTTTTTATTCATATTCTGAAAGGTCACTATACTTACAACGAATGCAGAATCTTGAATTCTGGATTTTGAATTCTGAAATTGAGATGCGCTCCTTTGGGTAGATTAACGTTGCGCTGATTAATTTGATTAAGATTTAGTTTTCTTCTTCTTAATTTGATTTGTCTCTAAGCTTCTCTCTCTTGACGGCTATGCTCAATTCCTTCCTGGCAGCATGATGACTCCCATCTTATTTTTTGTGTGTGAATTTTTAGTTGAGACAGGGTGTATTTATAGATTTTTAAATTGTTTTGAGCCGTCAGATGAAGACAGGAGGAATCTAGACCATACAAAGTTCAAAGAGCCAATCAAGAGGTGACATGTCAACCCTAGTGACACACCGAGCCACAGAAATTCGAGCCAGAGCTAGACCCAGCGAGCCAGGTCGACCAGGTAGGTCGACTGGCAGGTCGACACAATGGTCAACCTGGGGTGGCCGGGTCGACACCATGGTCGACCCTATGGTCGACCTGGTCTGTGGGAGGGAATTTTCCCGCCCAGCCCAGTTTAAACTTGTTTTTCGAATTTGAAACTGAGCTGTTTGAATTTTAAATTTTATTCTGAAACTTCCGAAGGTAATAACTCCTTCATACGTAGTCCGATTCGCGCAAACTCGGACTCTATCTCAAGCAGAATTCCGAGACGAACGCAATGGCGTAAACCATTTCCCTTAATTCTTTCATTTAGAATTAATTACACTTTAATTTGTGAAGCTTAATGTTATAGAATTCACGGGGTGTTACAGTAGCAATAGGATATTTGAGTTTTTGGAAGATCATCTCCACTAGATTGTTACGGAGTATTATGAAGATGCTCTCTTCCTTAGTTTCTTTGATAATTACAAGAAGTTTCTAAGAATCGAATTTACTTTTATCCGCCCCTCTGTTAAGGATAAAGTTATGGAAAGGACTAATCTGCTTAAACAGAGGGCTAAAGTTTCGAGAAGAGACAAAATAAAGCTTGAGACTCTCTTGTTTATCGAAGAATATCCTGATGAATCTGATGACGAAGAAGAAAAGGTAACTGCCGTTGAAGGAGACGCAGGTGGTGATGGTGCTGGGAGCCAACAAATTTTGTCTTACAAGGATGATAGCGACTCGTCTTCTGCTGCTGCGGGCACACAGGATTCAGAAGGAACCAATTTTAACCCCTTAATTTCCTCCTCTGCTTAGGACCCAGTTGAAGCTCCTACCAAGAAAGATAATTCTTAAAAAAGAGAGAGCCTTCTTCCCAAACCAATGTTTCTGCTGCATAAGTATGGATTTTTCTTCAAAGTGCTTTCCTTCTTTTCAAATTTGTAGTGATGATTTGCTTCTTTATATTGCGTATAGAACCTTACTCCCAAAAAGGTGTAATTTCCATAAGTGCTTCATATTTATTGCTTTTAGATTTAAGGAAGAACTCTCGACAAGCTTGTTTCATAAAACTGGAAAGATCATCTAGTGGGAAAGCTTAGATATGTTTGTATGAGATATTTTTGGACTCCTTCCCAACTTATAACTCAATTTTTTGATAATGTCTATAACCAATTGTGTTGTATTAATGTTTAATGTGGATGACAAGTGTATTAATTAGTAAACACATGTGCTTTGTAATTTATGGATGTGTATATTGATAAAATAAGTTAGGGTTTGTATGGTTAAAGTTCATATGGTAGTTTTTTGCTTCAATAAGTATGATACTATTAATGTTATTATATGATGGCATGATTCTACATATTATCACATTTATCTTATTTGTAAATAAGGTAATAAATTCCAGACTCCCCTCTCTCAATTTAGGATGAACTATTGACAACCGTGGGCTAAAAAGATTTTTTGAAGGATGCCCCCCTCCCGAGGCAAGAAATGACATACTATCTTCAAAGGATAACTAACATGAACCTCATAGAACATGTATCCTACCTAGAGAACCGACTCAAAGAAAAAGATAAAACTATCCTTGAGTTACAAAGTCAATTAAGGGCCAACCCACCTACTAGTTCGAACATAGAGATAGGAAAATTACTTCGTCGAATTGACGAACTGGAAATTGAAATGATGAAAATGAAAATAGGTTACGCATCTTTGGAATTTGCTTTAAATAATCCTGACTCGGATTAAAAAGTCTAGTTATCATAGGACTTACCTACTTGGACAATTTTTTTGTGGTGTCTATGTGACTTAGATGTAAAACACTTGTTATAACATCTGCATGTGTGTGATGATTAGTGAAATAATTTTGTAACCAAATTTGAAGATTGTGTGGATGCCACTTGATATGTGATATTTTTCCTTTGTTACGAACACCTTTTTTCCAAAGTCTTATTGCAATATTCAACACAAACCTCTCACACCTTGTATGTTGTTTGCCTGCTGGATGTACTTGATACATCGTTCACCTTTTGCTTGAGTCATTAGTGTTGTAATAATAATTGCATGATAAAACGATGAGCTCACTCATATTTTATTATTAAATAAAATAACTTTATTTAACAGAGACTCCTAAGGATCTCTCCTTTGTGAGTTATTTGGGAAAAGTATAGCCTTCATCATAAAATTTCATAAGGGGGGTTTAAAAGACCTACTTAAGCTCTTTCTTCAGCCTGTATTCCCGAATAGTGTGTTTGTTTATACTTCTTTCTTTGTTGAAATAATGAGTAGTGACTTGATGTATATATATGAGTTAAGAGAATCTCCCTGAATAAGATGGAAGATCACAATCTTCATTTGAAGGCTTCTTAAGTAGTAGAGTTAAGGCATTACTCTGAGTACTGATAGTTGATCCCTTCCTTCAAGATTAAGAATCAAATTCTTGTGACCCAGATTAGGGTATTAGTAAGGGATAACTAGAACGCTCCTTCAGGAAATAATTAGGGGCTTTAATTCCTTTTCTGGATTAATATATTTGAAGGAAGTTCTGGAATTCAACCCTAGTAATAATAGAAGTCCCGAACCAAACCCAATTCGGGTTATCCGATAGAAATCCGGAAAACCCACTTCTGGTATATAATAGAATTCCCGATCCAACCCAGATTCGGGTGTTTAGTAGAAGTCCCGATTCAGCCCAGATTCGGGTATTAAGAATGGAAAACCAGAACCCCTTTTCTGGTAATTAGTTTCATTATCTCCTTTGGGCTTGATTGTGAAGCATAGGATGTATGTGCTTCGTAAGCCATTCTCTAGGCTTTTGGTTATGAAAGCAGATGATGTATGTGCTTTGTTGGTCGCCCTTCGAGCCTATGTGTCTGATGCGCTTGGCTAGTTTATTCTTAAGCATGGCCCAAGGACTTACATGACCTCCCTCCAGGATGCGCCTTACCTCGACCATCGTATGCAATGATAAGGTCTTAGATGCTTAAACCGAGCCATCGCGGGAATTAAGGCTTGCTCTTTTGATGCTCTATCCCAGCCGTCGTAGGCGATGATAGAGGCTTACACTCCACCCCCACCAATGGGTGCCTTATCCTGGCCATCGTAGGTGATGATAAGGGTCTACGGGTAACACGAAACATAAGCAGATATAGGACGTGCTCAGTTCATAGGAGAGGCAGGGCATGGTCTTCTATGAGCAGAGGTAGGGTGTGCTAAATAGATGCTCCGTCTTGATGATTTCTGGCGTGGATCAGAGTCTTATGCTTTTGATGCTTTAACATGGCCCTTTCTGATTTGGGCACGGATAAAGGCTTATACATCACCTCGCTCTAAGGGGTGCCTTTCCCTGGCCAACTTTGCGATGACAAGGGTTTTTATCCATTTGTATTTTGACCCCTTTTCGGGTTATTCCAAATTTTTAGTGGGTTTCCGTACCCTTACTATGGGAATAATCCTTTTCCAAAGGACTTCCATTGGACTTAATTGGATTCCTTTACAAAGTCTTGTGATTGGCCTTGATTAAGGAACTTGATAATCATCGCTTCAAGAATTCTACAGTGGTTAATCCATTTTCATTCATCATATGATAGTGACAGTAATGCCCTCCCGATTTTCTTTCATAATTGTGCTTCTTCTTTGTGGATGGCCAAAAGTCAAGCTCATGTTTGGTTAGGAAGTAGATATTTTCCTTTGAGGTGGTGAGGTAGTATCCATCAGGTAATCTTGATACAAAGTTCTTTTCCTGTTGTGGGAACTTATCTTTTTTGCCACTTGACCTTGTTGCTTAATCAATATCCTTATTTCTTCTTTTCAGGGTGTATTGAGATTGAAGTACTATCCTTTCAGTCCATTCAGAAGCAAAATGGTCAAAATCCTTCATTATTCCTTGTTCGAACACCATTCCTTTGGTTTCTTCATGGATAGCTTCTCTTATATAAGAAAATAGGTTATACTCCCTTAATGTCGGGCTACTTAGGGTAAAGGTTGGGATTTGTCCTATGTAGGAAGGTTTATTGTTCCAATAATCAAGATCATATTGTTCTACTTCCTTTTTCCAGTTGATTACTATCAGGGCTTCCAGCCTTAACCTTAGTTCTTCTATCACTCTTGGGTCAGTAGTTCCTGACATAGCCATTTGTTATTCAGAAGACTCTTGTAGAGACCTTTTTCCCATAATCTTGCTTCTTCAAAACTTAGTCCAATCCAGGACAGAACAACACAGTTAGATGTGTGGCTGTTAACCATAAGGTCGGAGGTTCAAGCCCTCCTTCTAATGCCAAAATGTTAATGATATTTTTCGTTAACACCAGAGATAGGTCTAAGTAGATAGACCTAAGGGGAAAACATAATTATTTAGTTCCTACAAGCTTGAATCAGTTCACCGTTTCTTAAATATCAAGGTCTTAAGCTCAAAGATTAGATACTCTACCCTCAAGGGGTGAGTATCACAGTTATGAGCCTTAACAACCAACGGTTACGTTGGGATAAGGGTTCCTTAAGCGCAATACAAGATAGAAAGCCAAACGGTCTATAAAGAAGGGTTTCACAATAATCTTGAGGAAGGATGTAGGCTTAAGTAGGGAATCTTTGTCGTATAATAAGCACAAGGTATCATGTAAAGGAAGTAGATAAACAACTCATAGAAATTATGCCAAGTGTTGATTCTCTCTTTATTGCTCACTAATTTGAGTACATAAGTGTTTACAAGGTAAATCACCAAATTGATTTAGAAATTAGGGTTTACTCTATGAGAAAAGAACATAAGATTGAGAAATGAGAATTCAGCCCCCAAAATGAGACCCCTGGGGTCTCACTTATAGGCAAATCGGGACCCCTTTTGACATTGGGTCAGCAAAAGGCCTCTTTCGGGTGTAGCAGCTGTGTGTCGGTCGCTTTTCTCCTTATGATTCTAGATCTTGGGTCTCGGATGTTGTTGAGAGATATGACATAGTCTTTACCATGTCGATATTTGCTTTTGTGAAGATGGTTTCAGTATTTGGAGCTTCTCTTTAGAGTTGTTTTGTGACGGCCCGCCCCGCACCAGCCGACATTTCCTCCGAAAGTGCGTTGTACACATGCCCGACTAGCACGGAACGGTCGCCAAAGAAAGGAAAGAAGAGAATGAACTACTGGTGAACTAACAAAGAACCTGTAGAATGTCTCACAACGCAAGGAATAAAATATAATAATAACATACTTGACATATAACAAGTGAGACAGTGCATAAGCTGAAACTAAACATCATAGCAGCGGAAAATCCAAATACAGCTTATGTTCCACATCATCATTATTACAACTTTAAAACTGTCTCCAAAGCAAAAGAAAGGAAAGGTACACTTCTAATGCCTAAAGTAGTGACCAGCAACGACACAGGGAGAATATCTATATATATCATAAGTGAAAGCCTCATACTCGTCTCCGGTACAACTGCTTGTGCTTCACCAGCTAACCTGTCTCTAGTCTGCTCGTGAGAGCACCCAGAGTAATAAGAAGAGACATAAAACTCTAGGTCAGACAAAAGTCTGGTATGAGCGATAAGCAGCAAAACAGAACAATAACAGGTATACTGAACCTGGACCTGCAACCAAAGAGTTAGCACTACATACAGTACAATACTCTAAGGTGCCACTAACATATGGTGTAAAGAATAAGGGGTGGAGGTGTGCATGTCATAGTGATGGCAAACAAATCAAGCATAACAACCATCCTCACATCTCTCACTCAGTGCGTAAAACATACGATATCCACCACTTTGATCACTAGACCCATCGAGGTAATGACGGAGTCCGACTTGTACAACTACTGCTACCACCAAGCTTATCCCATGGGATTATGACCAAACCGTTTCAAATGACCCCACTTCATTGGTCTACAACCCACTAGTCGTGCCTAGGCCACTGTGGCCCTGAATCCATTCACGTACCTCCCATACATAGTGATCCAAAGTCATAGACATCGACAACCCCTTAGCATATGTCCCGCAGCAAAGCCCAACTCATGAAGTTAACTCGTTGGTTCCCAACTGGATCCTGAGTACAAACTTCCCACTTGGACTACCTTTGCATCTCGGGTTTTGGCCTTCATCTCCGGATCGGTTCGGTTCTTCACTTTGCCTTGCCTCAGATCATGCTCCCGGTTCAGTTTGTGGTCCACACCTAAAGTCCAAGCTCTTCGGTTTGGCTCGTGGCCTTCATCACCTCGGATCGGGTCGGGTTCCTCAAGCTCCTCCATGGTGCATCGGTTCAGGTCGGGTATCATGGTTCGGATCGACCATGGTCATCATACAGCCTCCCCTACTGGTTCGGTTCGGAGGTGACTATACAGGTCGGGTCGGAGGGCTTTTGGCCGATGGGTTCGGAGAAGACACTCACGAGCGGTTCAGTTCACGAGTTGCATCTTGGATCGGTCCGTGCTCCCATCCGATCCGATCCGGTTCGGGTACTTTCCTGCACTTTTCCCGCAACTTCCAACGACTGTTTATATGCCACTCGACAGCGTTTTCGACCACTCTTACTATTTTAGACAATCACAAAGCATACCATACAGTCATAGCAACAAACAGAAGTGACCACAAACACCAAAACAACAACTTGATAGGTTAAAACGGATCAAACATAGCCAAAATCCCATATTTTCCCTTAAGCATGTTTAAGCAAAACTAATGATAAGATTAGTAAAACTTAACCAAACTAGCCAAATATTCTAACAGAGGCCTAAAACAATATTTCGAAATTTTTAAATATTTTTCCAGAATTTATTAATGTATAAATTCGCTAATCAACACTAATTACCCTTAATTAACCATAATTAGTGAGAAACCTTGCAAGTCACTCACCTTTGCCACAAATAAACTTTAGAACTGAAATAATTCTTTGTTTGGACGCGAATACCAATGCAACATAGCAGCACTACCTCGATTCTTTTGTTAATCCTCTTTGATTTGATGTAGATTTGGCTTAATTTGCGATTAAGAGGTGGTTTGGGGTGTTTTAGATGTTGGAGGCCATTGCTAGGTTGGGAGGAATGTCTTAGGCGGCTGGAAAATGAAGTAAAATTCATTTTCTAAACCCTAGCAACCCTCTTATACTCTTAATCCGAAATTCCCCTTTGGGCCTATCTGTTAATCACCCGGTTAAGCCCAATTAAGCTGTTTTTCACCACCTGAAACTTGTTTCAGCCATATCTCCCAAATGGTGAGTCCGTTTGGCTAATGTGACCACTCTACGGAAAATAAACCATCATCCAGATCTAATGGAAGTGGTTTCAGGTCAAAACTCCTTTCCAATCAAAAGTTATGGCCGAAACAACGTCAGCTAGGGGCAAAACGGTCATTTGAAAATCGGTAAAAATCATGAACATGGGAAATGACCCCAATAGTCGTCTCCCAAAGTTACATGACCATACGACTTCGTATATGAAAAAATAAATATTCTACGATCCTTCGATGCGTAGAATGCGGTTCGTTATACTCTCCCCCCTTAAGAAATTTCGTCCCCGAAATTCCTTAACCCAAAACATACAAAGGATCCCGCATGCCTACCAATCATATACAACAATCAAACATGCAAAACAAATAAAACAAACCTATCCTGGCATGCGAAAAGACTAAATCGAGACTGAAATCTTACTAGGCGAAGATATCTGGATACGTCTTCCTAATGTTCTCTTCTGTCTCCCAAGTACAGTCATTCTCATTCTCGCCCCACTGAACTTTGATTAATTTCACCTCCTTCCTTCGAAGCTGCTTCGTATCGTTCCCAACAATACGCATAGGCCTACGGTTTCCAGCCGCCTCGGGTTCAACTTCGATATCATCCAACTGACCAGGTGAAATAGTCACATCTGGGTCGTGTACGAACTTCATTAACTGGGAAACATGAAACACGTTGTGAACTCCTGCCATCTTGTCTGGTAATTCAACTTTATATGCCAAAATCCCAATTTGCTCAAGAACTGCGAATGGACCAACAAATCTTGGTGCTAACTTGCCTCTCCTACCAAATCGTATCACGCTCTTCAACGGAGAAATCTTGACAAACACCAAGTCGCCAATAGAGAACTTTAATTCTCTTTTCCTCTTATCAGCATAGCTTTTCTGCCTATCCTGGGCAGCCTTCATTCGCTGTTGGACAACCTTAATCTTAGCTGAAGTTTCACTTATCACATCTGGTCCAAGCACAAACTTCTCACCAGCTTCTAACCAAACGACGGTGAGTTGTACGGTCTTCCGTACAAAGCTTCAAATGGAGCCATACCAATACTGGATTGATAACTATTATTATATGCAAACTCTATTAGATGCAAATGGTCATCCCATGATCCACCAAAGTCTAATATGCAAGCTCTTAAGAGATCTTCTAACATTCGATTCACCCTCTCTGTTTGACCATCGGTTTGAGGATGATACGCGGTACTGAGATGTAATTTTGTTCCTAACGCCTCTTGTAAGCTCTTCCAAAATCCACTAGTGAACAATGGATCTCGGTCACTCACAATGCCTTTGGTTATTCCATGAAATCTCACTACCCACTTTACAAATAGTTCAGCTAGCTTAGTTGCTGTTCTATTCGACTTGACAGGTATAAATCTTGCACTCTTAGTCAATCGGTCCACAATCACCCAAATGCTGTCATGGCCCGATCTAGTCCTTGGTAAACTATCAATGAAATCCATTGAGACTTGTTCCCATTTCCATTTTGGAATTTCTTATGGTTGTAACAAACCACTAGGCTTCTTTTGTTCAGCTTTAACCAGCTGGCAATTCATGCATTTGGATATAAACTTCCCAACGTCTCTTTTCATCCCTTCCCAGTAGTAGGTCTGCTTCATGTCTCGATACATCTTGTTACCACCGGGGTGTATAGTCAGTTTTGAGCGATGACATTCTCTAAGCACTTCATCCCTCAATCCATTGACATTGGGTACAACTAGTCTTCCATTCTTCCTAAGCCATCTATTTTGATCAAGCCCATACTTGCTCATCTCTTCGTCGATTCCCATTTCTAACTTTGAGATGATTTCCAATAGGTTAGGATCGTACCTCTGACTGGAACCAATCCGCTCAATCAAAGTGGGTCTGATCGCCAAACTTGCTAACATTTCTGGATCCAATTCGCATTTTGGTCTGAAATCATACCTAGCGATGTACTCCAGTTGCTTCCATTCTAGAAACATAGCCCCTAAACTGGCATGTCTTCTACTCAATGCATCAGCCACCGCATTGCCCTTTCCTGGTGTATACGCGATGCCGAAATCATAGGAAGCTAAAAATTCTAACCAACTTTGCTATCGAAGATTTAGATCCTTCTGAGAGAAGAGATACTTTAACGATTTATGATCGGTAAACAACTCGAATCTTTCTCCCAAGAGATAATGTCTCCACATCTTCAAGGCGAACACGATCGCTGCCAACTCCAAATCATGGGTAGGATATCTTTTCTCATACGGTTTCAGTTGCCGACTTGCATAAGTTACAACCCTACCTCCTTGCATCAATACAGCACCTAGTCCGGTACCACATGCATCTGTGTATACCGTCATCTCTTCATTCCCCTTAGGAATGACTAACACTGGTGCACATGTCAACTTGCCCTTTAGACTCTTGAATGCATTCTTGCACTTTTCGTCCCAGATGAAGGCTTGATTCTTCTTGGTCAACTGAGTCAACGGTGCTGCTATCTTAGAGAAGTCTTGGATAAACTTACGATAATATCCAGCTAACCCCAAGAAACTTTTTATATCCGTTGCATTCTTGGCCACAGACCAATCTTGTACCGTAGCCACCTTCGCAGGATCCACGGCGATAAAATTTTCTGAAGCAACATGGCCCAAGAATCTCACTTCCCTTCTCCAGAAGTGACACTTAGAAAACTTTGCTTTCAATTGGTGTTTTCTCAACACCTCCATCACTATCCTCAAGTGTTCCTTGTGTTCTTCCTCTATCGTTGAATAAACAAGTATATCGTCCACGAACACAAGAACAAACTTATTCAACTGATCTCTGAATACCCTATTCATAAGATCCACAAAATATGCTGGCGCATTGGTCAACCCAAATGGCCTGACCAACCACTCATAAAATCCAGACGGCGTCCGAAATGCCGTTTTAGCTATACTCTCAGCTTCCACTCTAAGCTGATGAAAACCTGTAGCGAGATCCAACTGGGAGAATACTATCGCGCCACTCAACTGATCAAACAAATCATCTATCCGCGGTAGAGGATACTTATTCTTCCTCGCCACCTTATTCAATACGCGGTAGTCCATACACAAACGAAGGGAACCATCTGCCTGGGTAGCAAACACAACTGGTGCTCCCCACTCAGAAACACTTCTTCTGATAAATCCCTTCTTCAAAAAATCGCTTACTTGCACCCCGAGCTCTCGCTGCTCCCTTGGCGCTATACAACGAAGTGGCATCACTATAGGTCTGGCATCTTTCACCAAATCAATACGGAACTCAATCTGTCGGTGTGGTGGAAGTCCGGTCACTTCCTCGAAGACATCCGGATACTGGCCAACCACGGGCAAACCTGACAACTTATCATGCGGGATGTCGAGGGAATTTAGAAAACTAGCCATTACCCCATCACTAGGTAGACCACCAAACACTACCCTCCGCCTATCATTCGCTCTAGCTGTCACCAAAAAGCCCTCACAGTCTACCACCACCCCGTATCTTTGGAGCCAATCGACTCCCAAAATAATACCAAACCCAGTAAAGCCCAAAACAAAGCAATCACAAACAAACATGCATCCATGACTCGATAAGACCACATTACGACAAATCATGCTAAGGCTAGTTGAACCACCAATCGGGTTCGTCACTACTAAAGGTCTATCGACGATCTCGGGTTCCAATCCCAACCTATCTGCCAGGTCACTAGATATGAAGGAACTGGAGCTCCGATACCAAACAAAACTCTAACAGGAACATCATAAAGAGAAAGCATACCTTGAATGACGACATTCTTTCCTTTCTCCACCGCAGTTGGGGCATTCAACGAAGAAGGAATAACATTAAGGGAATATGCTTTCACCATCTACTTTTCTTTAGGGGGTTGCGGACACTTGTCCTTGTGATGTCCCCCTTGTCCACAGTTGAAGCACTTCCTGTCTGCTGGCTTTGCTCGATAATTACTAGCATAGTGGCCCTTCTTGCCACAGCTAAAGAAATCAACATCTTTCTTCTTCTTCTGGCCATCCTTTTTCTGGCTCTGCTTCCTCTTATTCTGAGAACCACTCTTGCCTCCACCGCTTGCTTGCGGTTTTGGCTCCTCTGCAGATGCGACCTCAGTCTTCGACCTAGGGTAAAGAATTTCCGATCTCAAAGCTTTCCCCACAATCGATTCAAACGTCTCATCGATGTGGTTAATAAGCCTTTTCCCCAAGTATCCATCCAAGCCAGTTATGAACTTCTCGTTCTTCTTCTCGGCCGTATCTATTAGGGATAACCCATATTTCGACAAAGTGTCGAATTAGGCAATATACTCGAGATAGCTCTGCCATTCTGCTTCAGTTCCAAGAATTTCTTAAACAACACTGAATTCTGAGCAGCTCAAATGAACTTATCGCTAAAGCGAACCTTAAACTGATCCCAAGTAATCCGATCTTTGGGAGTAGCTGCCTTTATAGCATTCCACCAATTCATTGCCCGTCCTTGTAGCTGACGGGATGCTAACATTCTCTTCATCGCATCCTCGATACTTAAGTCTTCGAAGATACGCTCGCAGCTATCCAACCAGTCCTAAAAATCCGTGGCCAACTCCGTTCCGTGGAACGGCTTCCTACCAAGACTAGTATAATCCTTGTTCAGCTTGGCGAAATCGGCCCTAGGCGCCTGCACCGCTGGACCACCACCATTACCAGCATTAGGAGTTGCCCTCTTAACATCTCTAAGCATCTCCCTCATGAGGTCAGTAAACATCGTCCTTATATCAGCAGCGTTCCCATTATTGGCTCCTCTACCGGAACCCCTTGCGTATCGGCTCAACGTTCAATCTGTAAAGAGTAAACGATTAACCATCTCCATAGTGGTGCCAGTGGAGTGCGACTTCATTCCTAAATATTCTAATAGTATATATATATATATATAGTTTCTTAAAAACCAAAGTAATCACAAATATGCGCTCTTATACACGTGTACTATCTCTTCCTGATAACTTCCCTAGGCTAACTATGCAACGTAGAGCTTTGATACCAAGTGTGACAGCCCGCCCCGCACCAGCCGACATTTCCTCCGAAAGTGCGTTGTACACATGCCCGACTAGCACGGAACGGTTGCCAAAGAAAGGAAAGAAGATAATGAACTACTGGTGAACTAACAAAGAACCTGTAGAATGTCTCACAGCGCAAGGAATAAAATATAATAATAACATACTTGACATAAAACAGGTGAGACAGTGCATAAGTTGAAACTAAACATCATAGCAGCGGAAAATCCAAATATAGCTTATGTTCCACATCATCATTATTACAACTTTAAAAATGTATCTAAAGCAAAAGAAAGGAAAGGTACACTACTAATGCCCAAAGTAGTGACCAGCAGCGACACAGGGAGAATATCTATATATATCATACGTGGAAGCCTGCTGCTCGTCTCCGGTACAACTACTCGTGCTTCACCAGCTAACCTATCTCTAGTCTGCTCATGAGAGCACCCAGAGTAATAAGAAGAGACATAAAACTCTGGGTCAGACAAAAGTCTGGAATGAGCGATATGCAACAAAACAGAATAATAACAGGTATACTAAACCATACCTGAACCTGGACCGACAACCAAAGAGTTAGCACTACATACTGTACAATACTCTAAGGTGCCACTAACATATGGTGTAAAGAATACAGGGTGGGAGTGTGCATGTCATAGTGATGGCAAACAAATCAAGCATAGCAACCATCCTAACATCTTTCACTCAGTGCGTAAAGCATACGATATCCACCACTTTGATCACTAGACCCATCGAGGTAATGACGGAGTCCGACATGTACAACTACTGCTACCACCCAGCTTATCCCATGGGATCATGACCAAACCTTTTCAAATGACCCCACTTCATTGGTCTACAGCCCACTAGTCGTACCTAGGCCACTGTGGCTCTGAATCCGTTTATGTACCTCCCATACATAGTGATCCAAAGTCATAGACATCGACAACCCCTTAGCACATGTCCTGCAACAAAGCCCAACTCATGAAGTTGACTTATTGGTTCCCAACTGGATCCTGAGTACAAACTTCCCACTTGGACTACCTTTGCATATCAGGTTTCGGTCTTCATCTCCGGATCGGTTTGGTTCTTCACTTTACCTTGCCTCAGATCGTGCTTCCGGTTCGGCTTGTGGTCCACACCTCAAGTCCAAGCTCTTCGGTTTTGCTCGTGGCCTCCATCACCTCGGATCGGGTCGGGTTCCTCAAGCTCCTCCATGGTGCATCGGTTCGGGTCAGGTATCATGGTTCAGATCGGCCATGGTCATCATACAGCCTCCCCTACTGGTT
This sequence comes from Allium sativum, assembly GCA_030737875.1. Taxonomy (NCBI): domain Eukaryota; kingdom Viridiplantae; phylum Streptophyta; class Magnoliopsida; order Asparagales; family Amaryllidaceae; genus Allium; species Allium sativum. Next base: position 560,740,152 of record CM060921.1, read on the forward strand.
CGGTTCAGAGGTGACTATACGGGTCGGGTCAGAGGGATTATGGCGGATTTCGGAGAAAACACTCCACGAGTGGTTCGGTTCACGAGTTGCATCTCGGATCTGTTCGTGCTCCCATCCGATCCGATCTGGTTCGGGTACTTTCCTGCACTTTTCCCGCAACTTCCAGCGACTGTTTATACGCCACTCGACGGCGTTTCGACCACTCTAACTATTTTAGACAATCACAAAGCATACCATACAGTCATAGCAACAAATAAAAGTGACCACAAACACCAAAACAACTTGATAGGTTAAAACGGATCAAACATAGCCAAAATCCCATATTTTCCCTTAAGCATGTTTAAGCAAAACTAATGATAGGATTAGTAAAACTTAACCAAATTAGCCAAATTTTCTAACATAGGCCTAAAACAATATTTTGAAATTTTTAAATATTTTTCCAGAATTTATTAATGTATAAATTCGCCAATCAACACTAATTACCCTTAATTAACCATAATTAGTGAGAAACCTTGCAAATCACTCACCTTTGCCACAAATAAACTTTAGATATGAAATGATTCTCTGTTTGGGCACGAATATCAATGCAACACAACAGCTCTAACTCGATTCTTGTGCTAATCCTCTTTGATTTGATGTAGATTTGGCTTAGTTAGCGATTAGGAGGTGATTTGGGGTGTTTTAGATGTTGGAGACCATTTCTAGGTTGAGAGGAATGTCTTAGGCGGCTGGAAAATGAAATAAAATTCGTTTTCTAAACCCTAGCAGCCCTCTTATACTCTTAATCCTGAAATTCCCCTTTGGGCCTAGCTGTTAATCACCCGGTTAAGCCCAATTAAGTTGTTTTCACCACCTGAAACTTGTTTCAGCCATATCTCCCAAACGGTGAGTCCATTTGGCTAATGTGACCAATCTACGGAAAGGTAAACCATCAAAACCATCATCCGGATCTACGGTAGTGGTTTCAGGTCAAAACTCCTTTCCAATCAAAGGTTATGGCGAAACAAGATCAGCTAGGGGGGAAACGATCATTTGAAAATCGGTAAAAATCATGAACATGGGAAGTGACCCCAATAATCGTCTCCCAAAGTTGCATGACCATATGACTTCGTATGTGAAAGAAATAGTTATTCTACGATCCTTTGATGTGCAGAATGCGGGTCGTTACATGTTTTTACCTTTCGTATCAATACCAAGCCTGCTGGTATTGATAAAATCAGTTATGGCTTTTAGCTCTCGGAAATAAGCTTTTGGTCTTGTCTATAAGTCTTCGTGACGTTTGCTTTCGTGCCTTGATCGCTTACGTTCCTGGAACTGTCACCCCTTTCGGTATCGACACTTAGCATGTTAGTGCGGATAACTCTTCTTCCTTGGTACTTTGGCTTACTCTCGGTGAATCTAGCAGGTGAATTTTTTGGTCTTTTAGAAGGGTGCTTTCGATATACTTCCTGTTGAGGTTGTTTCTAAGTATTCGACAAGATTTGAGTCTGATAGCTGGCCTTTGGAAAGCTTGTGTCTCAGCCTTTTGTGCCTTCATTGTATTTTCCTCTCCTTGTATTGGCATTAAGTAAATTATTGCTGATATCCCTTTCGTTCCCCTTTGTTTTGCTTTGTTCCTTGTTAAATCTTTTGTAACACCCCGGAATTTTAACGACACTAAAAATGATGAATTAAAGAATAATTAGTGCGAAATATACTATTAACAACAAATTAAGGAAAACTTAATTTAATATTTAGAAATAAGTAAAACAGACTACGCCATTGCGTCCGTCTCGAAATTCTGGTCAAAATAGACATTTGGTTTGCGTAAATCAGACACCATATGAAGAAGTTATTAAGGTTTGAAGTTTGTATGCATATAAGGAAGATATATATACATATAAGTTCAAAAATATTCAAAAATCAGAAAAAACAGAAATCCAGCGCACAAACCAAGGAAGACCTCAGGGTCGACCTAGGGGTCGACACCCATGAAGGGGGGGTCGACCTAGTGGTCGACTCACCTGAAGGGGGTTCGACCCATCCGTGGCTCTGGAAACTTCTTTTCTGAACCTGGACGATTTTGGAGCTATATTCATGAACCCTAGGTTATATAAAGGATCCTAGACTTAGGTTTTATTCATCTAAAAACAATGGTGACGACGAAGCTCTGCTGCAATGAAGATTGAATGGCATAATCTACTCCAAATCTAATTCAGCAAGCATTACACATATTCGAAGATTGCTACAACAAATTCAGCGATGGCTACAACAACTTATTCAACATGTTCTTCGCAGTAAATTGGATCCATTTCCTTAGATCTATTCACTGTGAGTTCATGTTATTTTTAGATCTAAATATTTAACTAGTAATCTTGATATGTATGTAAAAACTGGATCTTGAATCAGTGCTTAATTAGTTCTTGTAACACCCCACCTCCGCTAGGGTCACTCACAAAGGGAATGCACTAGCTTTGGTGGAGCACTATCTAGGTAAACATACACAGAAATATTACAAGACAGAACATATAAAATAGGTGAAGAAGAACCAAATTTCATTACTTTAAAATCTAGAAAGATCTAAAGCCTTTTACATCAAAATGGTACTAAATCCATTACATCGAAATCTGTCTTGCTCAAAAACAAAGAAGCATGAAAATAAATTGTAGTATTCCCCAATAAACCAGCAAAGCAAGCCATAGCCAAGAGAAATCCAAGCAGTACATGAAAGAGCCTTGGAGCTTGGTAAGATCCGAACTAAGCTGTATTCCCACACTGCGAACCTGGGGGGGGGGGGGACGAAAGAAAAAGAGGCGAAACAAACTGGGTCAGTCATAAAGACTGACTAAGTCCTAGTGGCTTTCAGCATAAAACAGGTGAAGATAATATGGCATGAATAAACTGAAAGTAAACATAAGCATGATGACAAGGTAAGCTACAGGCACGATGAATCAAGTATAACATTGCAAGGTTTCTATTAAGTATAACATCGCAAGATTTCTAAGCTTCACCATTCCACTATTTTCTTTGATTTCCTATATTCTCTGCACCAACTGTACTAGTGCCCCAACCCGTATCATCCTTTCCATGTATATGTACAGTCCCTTGCCGTATATCGTATGGGTTTCATCACGTATTTCTATACTACTTCAACGTAGTGCCACCATTCTTGAAATCGTTTGGACCGCCCCCTTGTTCTGGCTAGGTTTCCTTATCATGAAATATCGCGTGTTCAAATAGGATTTATGCCACCTAGGACCACTAGGGATTATGCTACCTTTTGAATGTTTTCTAGATTCGATTAGGGTTTATGCCACCTAGGACCACTAGGGATTATGCTTCCTAACGAATTCCACATAACGATCTATTAAACGATCGGCTCCCTGCAAGTCCTAGCTCGTTCATGTGTCTGTGTCATACGACCCAATCACGAAATGTAGTCACTTGTGCTAGGTCCACCATAGGGTGTATCAAGCCCTAGGGTGCCAACCACCGACACGAATCAAGCAAGCACAGTGTAAAACTACTGGTGCCCAATGCCTGCTTTTTCAACTCCGGACTACGTGCACGACCATAGTCCGCCTGAACCTACAAATGGCGCACCAACTCAGCCGTCGTTCTGGTCGCTTACAATCAGCCCAGTAATCGTGCCCCACCCTGCCTAGTTCCAGGGTACCATGATACATCTAGTGGGTTACTGCTGAAAAGGACCGCGTAACTAGGGTTTCCGTCCAGTAGGTTAAGTGTTGTCATTTAAATTCGAGACTTAACTCCATCAGTCTAGCATGTCAAGTTGGTTAAGTGTTGTCATTCAAGTTCGTGACTTAACCCGCCTACGTGTCATGTCACATTAGCTAAGTGTTGTCGTTCAAGTTCATGACTTAGCCCTACGAATCATGTGTCAAGTTGGTAAAGTATATTCAAGTGGTTCATGATTTAACCCTATCAAAACATTGTGTCAAATTGGTTAAGTATATTCAAGCAGTTCATGACTTAACCCTATCAAATCATCGTGTCAAATTGGTTAAGTATATTCAAGCGGTTCATGACTTAACCCTGTCAAATCATCGTGTCAAATTGGTTAAGTATATTCAAGCGGTTCATGACTTAACCCTATCAAATCATCGTGTCAAATTGGTTAAGTATATTCAAGCGGTTCATGACTTAACCCGCCCACGTATCATGCTAAGTTGGTTAAGTATTATCTATATGTTCAAGTTGACTTAACCCTGCCACGTGTCATGTTATATTGGTTAAGTGTCATTAATCTAGCCATGTAACTTAACCCACCCATTGGTCTGATTAACTATTATGTTGGTTAAGCCCACATTTATAAGTTTTACATGTTCTTAACTCATACCGGTTAGTTCCACATTTACATGTCAAATTTCCATGTCATCCCACCTAACCCTCTAACCATACCCACATCTTATTATGGTTAGTATTCCTTAATTCATTCATTATGACGAACGAATCATGACCTCTCACATTAGACCGTGCATTTTGTGGCCACTGGATTTGCCGGGCGGTTCCGGACAGATTTACACCACAAACTGGGTCTAACCTCGTGTCATAAATCGTTACGCCTACAATTTGGCCTTCGACCTCTCACATTAGACTGACACTTTGTGGCTGCTGGATTTGCCGGGCGATTCCAGGCAGATTTACACCACAAACTGAGTCTAACCTCATGTCAAAGGTTCATTAATGGTCGTATTCCACCCAAAACCCCAATATCAGTTAATGTGTTTAACATATAGAAATGTTCATGTTCGTGTTCAAGTCAATTATCCAATACACAATCATTTTCATGTTTCAAATTCCCAACTTTACATATTAATAAACATATGCCCAAGTTCCAAAATTACATGCCAATTTATATATATATGGATATATATATATATATATCCAATTCTAGTCAGATTACATATTGGCACCCATATCGAGTTCTAGCCAAAATTTCATGTATCATGCCCAAAAATACCCAAATCATGATTCATGATGTAGTTATCCCAAACTGTAATCTTTTTATTACAGCACACGCCAACTACCCAAGTTCATAATACATATTTATGCCAATTATCAAATTTACAATCGCTTTTATATTCAAATCCCCAATTCTACATATGCCCAATCGTAAGCCTAATCTTTTGATTTAATTTACATAGGCCCGAACTCGTGGTTTAATTTACATGCCAAATTACATACATGTTGTATATACCAAATCTCATGTTACATTACATAGATCCTATTTGTGCCAAATTCCATGTATATAATATTTATGCAAATTTGTTCATAACAAGATTATACCAAAATTTACAGATCAAGCCCAAACTTGCAAATACAATGATAATATCCAATTTCATGTTGCCAATTATTACATCATATTTATATAGGCAATAATCCCATAATTCCCCCGTATACATATCGTACGCAAATTGCGATTTTAGGCCAAGGTCCGAAATTGACCAAGGTTCATGAAAGAAAATAAATTGGGGGAGATAGAAATTGAATAAAAATGAGATCAGAGGAAAACATCATCATAGGCATAAATATTACAACTTGATGATAACTTCATTATGAATCAAGAAAACTGCTGAATAGATCATAAACTTGTCATGAGCATAAAGATAGACAAGTCCCAAAACACAAGATTCAAGGAGCAACAGAAATAGATCAGAATCGATAAACATACTTAAATCTAATTCCACTTTATTCCATGACCATATTATAATTAAATTTTTAAATCTAAAAACAACTAGAACTTACAGAGCATGGCTAATGAATTAAGAACTGAATTTGTTGTAAAAATGTCGCGGCGTTGTTAATTTATTGGCTTGAATCATTGTAGAAGCCTTGCTCTTTGAATTGATTTGAGTTTGAATGTTTGTACTTTGATTTGGAGAAGGCGACCATGGTTCAAGAGGTATTTTAGCAGCATAATGGTGTAAGAATGATTTGATATGAATTAGGTTAGGTCTAAGGGTGTTTTTATAGGTGTAGCAACTGGTTTAGGCCCTTAGATTAACCCTAGAATCAATCCGGACCATCAAAACACGTCTCAGGCTTCAAAAATGAGTTCTAGGTCAAAACAGGCCGACCAGGTCGACCTGTAAGGGGGGAGGTCGACACTATGGTCGACCTAGGGGGTAGGTCGACCCTATGGTCGACCTTGGGGGGGGGGGGGGGTAGGTCGACCCTATGGTCGACCCCTTGGTCCAGTGCTGCCTGAAAACTGCTGAAACTTGTACATGCCATAACTTTTTCATCCGGACTCCGATTTTTGAAAACTCGGACTCTATTTCATGTAAAATTTTGAGACGAATGCAATGGCGTAACCCGTTTCCCCTAATTATGATTTTAAATTTTAATTCGGCCTTGATTTCTTGTTTTAATATGTTATAAAAATACGGGTTGTTACATTCTCCCCTCCTTAAAGGATTTCGCCCCCGAAATCTTCAAGTTAAGAAGAATGTGTCCTACCATCCAATCATCCATCTACTCAATCATCAATCATAAGCATCCATTGTCCTTAAGAGATTTCTAATGCTGTATGAACTTGTGCAGAAAGTGTGTGTATATGTTCCCTATCTAATGCAAATGATCAGGCCTGATTGATCTTCTTAATGCAAAATGTGTTTAGTGCCATGAGTCCAACATGTATGCAAATAGCCCTAATCACATAAACACTATATCTGTGCTCAAACATCCATCCATATGCAACATTCACATGATAACACATTCAATTTGATCCATTAACAAGTATAAACACTCATGCATATGCAATATGAAAATGTGTCTGAGCCGATCTAGTGCCTAATGTGTGTTATGCAATCACGAGCAACCACTTGCGACCACTTGCAACCACTTGCAACCATCAATCATAACATGTCTCAAACACATGTTTCACCCAATTGTTCCTACCTCAAGATATAGCTGAATGATAGAAGCAAGTAAAAACTTTGTGCCCATTAGGCAATGTCAAAGCTGGAAATCTACATCACATATATACTGAATAGGAAAAGAACTCCTTAAGCACCAGCCCATATCCTATAAAACCCAAAAAGTTTAGTCAACCCAACGGACACCCTCAAGCCCCAACATGTATTACTAACAGATAAGTCATACTCCCTATGGGGTTTGCAACAGAAATAGGATTGAGAATAGGACCGAGAGGTTATACTTAAAAGATAGCATGCAAGTAAGCTCTACAGGAAAAGAGGAATCAAGGATATACTCTTAAAAAGAGATATGATGCGCGTATCTAGTCTTCAATCTTCTAAGTCGTATTTCCTTGAGCTTAACTCCATTGTGCTTTGACCGTGTTTAACTTCACAATTTCGTAGTTCCTTAATTCTTGTTCCCAGAATATGAGTTGGAACTCATTCCACTGTCACCTCTCGTTCAACTTTCTCTTATTTTCTTTCTAGTATACCTGATTCAAACATAACTGCGTACTCATGGTTTCGTGCAAGCTCTCCAAAATTCACTAGTGAATCTTGGATCTCATTCACTTACTAGAAGGTATTCCACATAAATGAATTATCTCTTGAAAATAAACAAATGCTAACCATGTTGCCAAGTGTACTTACTAAGGTGATTTTCTATAACTCATGCATAAGCGAAATGAACCATCCGCCTTAGTGGCGAACACTACTCGAGCGGATCGATAAATGTATCAAGAGATCCTAGGTAACTAAACATGGCAGAACCCTAAGGGTTACACTAGACTTCGAGGGCATTACCAAGGCAAGTCGAGCGTCTAACTACCCTCTTTTCATACTCGAGAATGGTACCATTTCTGGACAACGACTCTATCCCTAGAATCAACCCATAGCCCAAAAACATAAGCTTTACTTCTAAACTCAACACTTAGCATAGACATTCTCAAATCCAAACAAGTCATGAATAAATGAGACGATTCCCCAACAGGATTTGAGACAAAAATGGGATCCTCTACTACGCTAGTACTAAGGTGCAGAGACTCAACTATCGAGGCAAAATTAAATGGATGCGATGTATAAAAACAAAGTTCCCATGGTATGATAGAAAAGAGAAGCTAAACTTTTAACAGAAACGTTACCACCTCTCTTAGGTATGCTAGTAGTGAGAGCATATAATTGCCCTCTCGACGATCTTGTTCTTTGCCCTTGTCCTTGTCCTATGATACTTAACTACATGTCCCTTTTTACCATACCAACGATGTTCTTTCTTATCATGGGTTTTATTATTCTTTTACTTTGACCTCTTCCCTTTCACCTTTTCCTCCTTCGTGGATTACGCCTTATCAACAAGTTTCTCATCCTTAGGCTTGTGTTCTTTATCCTCGTTCTTACTATCCTTGTATAGCTTGTTGACAAGTTTCTCGAAAGCTACCCACATCGCACGGCAACCCTACAAAGCTTGAAATAAGATTAGTCGCAAGTAAAACCACTGCGGCTACAGATGGAGGTTGGGCACTTCTTAGTCCTCCGACATGTGTCGTACACCCACAAAACTATGGTGAAAAAAAAAGAGAAGAGACTCAAGGAGAGAATTAAAAGATAGTGCATATGGATTTGGGGAATATGCCTTTCGTAAAACAAAACTTTTCTTGAAAAATGCTTCTTTGTAAATGGTTTTGAAAATAATTCCAAAAGGTTTTTATAAACTTGTGCCCAGTCTGGTAACCTTCTGCTTTGATACCAAATGTAACACCCCATCTCCGCTAGGGTCACTCACAAAGGGAAGACACTAGCTTTGGTGGAGCATTATCTAGGTAAACATACACAGAAATATTACAAGACAGAACATATAAAATAGCGGAAGAAGAACCAAATTTCATTACTTTAAAATCTAGAAAGGTCTAAAGCCTTTTACATCAAAATGCTACTAAATCCATTACATCGAAATCTGTCTTGCTCAAAAATAAAGAAGCATGAAAATAAATTTTAGTATTCCCCAATAAAGTAGCAAAGCAAGCCATAGGAAAGAGAAATCCAAGCACTACATGAAAGAGCCTTGGAGCTTGGTAAGATCCGAATTAAGTTGTATTCCCACCCTGTGAACCCGGGGGGGGACGAAAGGAAAAGAGGCGAAACAAACTGGGTCAGTCATAAAGACTGAGTAAGTCCTAGTGGCTTTCAGCATAAAAACGGGTGAAGATAATATGGCATGAATAAACTGAAAGTAAACATAAGCATGATGACAAGGTAAGCTACATGCTCGATGAATCAAGTATAACATTGCAAGGTTTCTATTAAGTATAACATCGCAAGATTTCTAAGCTTCACCATTCCACTATTTTCTTTGATTTCCTATATTCTCTACACCAACTGTACTAGTACCCCCAACCCGTATCATCCTTTCCATGTATATGTATAGTCCCTTGCCGTATATCGTACGGGTTTCATCACGTATTTCTATACTACTTCAACGTAGTGCCACCATACTTGAAATCATTTGGACCGCCCCCTTGTTCTGGCTAGGTTTCCCTATCATGAAATATCGCGTTTTCAAATATGATTTATGCCACCTAGGACCACTAGGAATTATGCTACATATTGAATGTTTTCTAGATTCTATTAGGGTTTATGCCACCTAGGACCACTAGGGATTATGCTACCTAACGAATTCCACGTAACGATCTATTAATCGATCGGCTCCCTACAAGTCCTAGCTCGTTCATGTGTATGTGTCATACGGCCCAATCACGAAATGTAGTCACCTATGCTAGGTCCACCATAGGGTGTATCAAGCCCTAGGGTGCCAACCACCGACACGAATCAAGCACGAACAGTGTAAACCTACTGGTGCCCAATGCCTGCCTTTTCAACTCCGGACTACGTGCACGACCATAGTCCGCCTGAACCTATAATGGCGCACCAACTCAGCCGTCGTTCTAGTCGCTTACAATTAGCCCAGTAATCGTGCCCCACCCTGCCTAGTTCCAGGGTACCATGATACATCTAGTGGGTTACTGCTGAAAAGGACCGCGTAACTAGGGTTTCCGTCCAGTAGGTTAAGTGTTGTCATTTAAATTCGAGACTTAACCCCATCAGTCTAGCACGTCAAGTTGGTTAAGTGTTGTCATTCAAGTTCGTGACTTAACCAGCCTACGTGTCATGTCACATTGGCTAAGTGTTGTCGTTCAAGTTCATGACTTAGCCCTACGAATCATGTGTCAAGTTGGTTAAGTATATTCAAGTGGTTCATGACTTAACCCTATCAAATCATCGTGTCAAATTGGTTAATTATATTCAAGCGGTTCATGACTTAACCCTATCAAATCATCGTGTCAAATTGGTTAAGTATATTCAAGCGGTTCATGACTTAACCCTATCAAATCATCATATCAAATTGGTTAAGTATATTCAAGCGGTTCATGACTTAACCCTATCAAATCATTGTGTCAAATTGGTTAAGTATATTCAAGCGGTTCATGACTTAACCCGCCCACGTATCATGCTAAGTTGGTTAAGTATTATCTATATGTTCAAGTTGACTTAACCCTGCCACGTGTCATGTTATATTGGTTAAGTGTCATTAATCTAGCCATGTTACTTAACCCACCCATTGGTCTGATTGACTATTATGTTGGTTAAGCCCACATTTATAAGTTTTACATGTTCTTAACTCATACCGGTTAGGTCCACATTTACATGTCAAATTTCGATGTCATCCCACCTAACCCTCTAACCATACCCACGTCTTATTATGGTTAGTATTCCTTAATTCATTCATTATGACGAACGAATCATGACCTCTCACATTAGACCGTGCATTTTGTGGCCACTGGATTTGCCGGGCAGTCCCGGGCAGATTTACACCACAAACTGGGTCTAACCTCGTGTCATAAATCGTTACGCCTACAATTTGGCCTTCGACCTCTCACATTAGACTGACACTTTGTGGCTACTGGATTTGTCGGGCAGTTCCGGGCAGATTTACACCATAAACTGAGTCTAACCTTGTGTCAAAGGTTCATTAATGGTCGTATTCCACCCAAAACCCCAATATCAGTTCATGTGTTTAACATATAGAAATGTTCATGTTCGTGTTCAAGTCAATTATCCAATACACAGTCATTTTCATGTTTCAAATTCCCAACTTTACATATTAATAAACATATGCCCAAGTTCCAAAATTACATGCCAATATATATATATATATATATATATATATATATATATATATATATATATATATGGATATATATACCCAATTCTAGTCAGATTACATATGTCCAATTCTTGCCTATTTACATGTATGCCAAGTTTGTGCTATTTCACCCATATCGAGTTCTAGCCAAAATTGCATGTATCATGCCCAAATAAACCCAAATCATGATTCATGATGTAGTTATCCCAAACTGTAATCTTTTTATTACAACACACGCCAACTACCTATGTTCATAATACATATTTATGCCAATTATCAAATTTACAATCGCTTTTATATTCAAATCCCTAATTCTACATATGCCCAATTGTAAGCCTAATCTTTTGATTTAATTTACATAGGCCCGAACTCGTGGTTTAATTTACATGCCAAATTACATACATGTTATATATACCAAATCTCATGTTACATTACATAGATCCTATTTGTGCCAAATTCCATGTATATAATATTTATGCAAATTTGTTCATAACAAGATTATACCAAAATTTACAGATCAAGCCCAAACTTGCAAATACAATGATAATATCCAATTTCATGTTGCCAATTATTACATCATATTTATATAGGCAATAATCCCATAATTCCCCTGTATACATATAGTACGCAAATCACGATTTTAGGCCAAGGTCGGAAATTGACCAAGGTTCATGAAAGAAAATAAATTGGGGGAGATAGAAATTGAATAAAAATGAGATCAGAGGGAAACATCATCATAGACATAAATATTACAACTTTATGATAACTTCATTATGAATCAATAAAACTGCTGAATAGATCATAAAATTGTCATGAGCATAAAGATAGACAAGTCCCAAAACACAAGATTCAAGGAGCTACAGAAATAGATCAGAATCGATAAACATACTTAAATCTAATTCCACTTTATTCCATGACCATATTATAATTAAATGTTTAAATCTAGAAACAACTAGAACTTACTGAGCATGGCTAATGAATTAAGAACTGAATTTGTTGTAAAAATGTCGCGGCGTTGTTAATTTATTGTCTTGAATCATTGGAGAAGCCTAGCTCTTTGAATTGATTTGAGTTTGAATGTTTGTACTTTGATTTGGAGACGCCGGTCATGGTTCAAGAGATATTTTAGCAGCATAATGGTGTAAGAATGATTTGATATGAATTAGGTTAGGTCTAAGGGTGTTTTTATAGGTGTATCAACTAGTTTAGGCCCTTAGATTAACCCTAGAATCAATCCGGACCATCAAAACACGTCTCAGGCTTCAAAAATGAATTCTGGGTCAAAACAGGCCGACTAGGTCGACCTGTAAGGGGGGAGGGCGACACTATGGTCGACCTGGGGGGGAGGGGGGGTAGGTCGACCCTATGGTCGACCCCCTGGTCCAGTGCTGCCTGAAAACTGCTGAAACTTGTACATGCCATAACTTCTTCATCCAGACTCCGATTTTCGAAAACTCGGACTGTATTTCATGTAAATTTTTGAGACGAACGCAATGGCATAACCTGTTTCCCCTGATTCTGCTTTTAAAATTTAATTCTTCCATGATTTCTTGTTTAATATGTTATAAAAATACGGGTTGTTACAATTCTACTATGACATATTTATCAGATCTGCTTTTATATGTTCATATTGCAACCATGTTAAATCTTGTCATAATATGCCTATTTCTATCGGTTTATTATTGATTCGTTATTATGCCTATTCTTGATTCTCTTCTCTCATTCTTTTTCCCGTTTTATTTTTATATAGCCAGGCTACCATCGGGCCTAGGCCGAACATTGAAAAATGCGAACATGTGTAATTGGGAATGATTGGGAAAGACATAATTTGGAGCATAATTGGTAGTGGAAAATATGGATCTAAATTTGGGCATAAAATTTGGAAATATACGAATATGGATTCAGGGGCATATATTGTGTTGGATAATATGAATATGAATTTAGGCATACGTTGGAAAATATAATTTGAGCTTAAATTGGGACATGTGTAAGTATTGATTTGGGACATAAACTGGGACATATGTGAATGTGAATTTTAGGCATACATTGGAAAATATGTGAACATGGATTTGGGTATAACTTGTATTGAAATGGGTGAATATGGACTAGGGACATAAACTGGAAAATATGTAGATTTGGGTTTGTGCATAACACACACACACATACAGATATATATATATATATATATATATATATATATATATATATATATGTACATGCCTTGACTTATAACTTGGGAAAAAGAGCATTTGGTGCATAATTAAAAGGTGAATTGAAAAGGGGGGTAAAAGTCTATGATTTGAATAGTGAATTGGGCATATAATTAAATACGGGGAAAAAGAGAAATAATCACCTATAATGACATAGGTAGATTTGGATAAAAATGGAATGTCTAGTAATTACAATTAGGAATTGTAATTGCACTTATGACACGAGGTTAGGTTGCATTAGCGGTGGATGTCTGCCCGGACCCGACCTGCATATCCAGCAGCCACTAATATTGAACCTAATGTGAGAGGTCTAAGCTTACAAATACGAATCGGGCTAAGACACGAGGTTAGACCCAACTATGGAATAAGAATGCCCGGACCCGACCGACATATCCAGCATCAACCCGTTGTAGGCCTAATGTGGGAGGTCTAGCCCAGTATAACCATAATTGGACATGGTAATGAATTGGACTACTTAACCTAATTTAATCCACAAGGATTGTATGATTATGAACTTGAACTTAACTTAGGGTTAAGTAAAATTGGATGGGTAGTGGGTGGGTTAAGTAAAATAGAGGGGGTGGGTAATATTTACAAATAGGCCCACGAACTTAACCCAATAAGGTTATGTAATTAAAGACACCCTTGTAGGGTAAGCATAACTTGTAGAAATGATAGAATTAGATATGCGTAATAATCTACTAAGTAAACAACGATAAGTTGTAGTGACGGTGTAAATTGAATTTATGATTAAATGAGAAAGAATGACGAAAACTTGTAAAATAAATAAGTTATATTTAATCATAAATGGTAAGTGACATGTTAATTAGGAAACATGTGAATTGAGATATACATAATAACGTATTAAGGAGAACATGTTATTGTAATGATGTAACCAAGAAATAATATAAAATAGATTGTGGATTACAGACCTTGGGCCACAATCTAGAAAATAACATGTTGTGGGCTTATTAATAAGCTTAAATGGATTAAGTTATATGATTGAAATTAATAAGCAAGAGAAACTTGGTAATTTGAATTAGAATTCAATATGAATGGGAATAACCAAGTAAATAGGAACCTGGTGAGGTAAGGCAAGCGCATAAAAGAACGTTTAGACATAGGGTCTAACAGCATATTAAAGAAAGGCACTTGGACCAGTCCATACGTGTGAGCGTGAATAACCCAACGGGGTAGATCATCGAGGTGTTATAAGACATGAGGGGAGCGCACAATCTTCTGATTCTTATGATGGCTCCAAAGTACTGGAAAGGGAAGCACGCGACTTCCTGAAGTACGTAAGGTCTCCTAGTAGTCCTCTGTGCGGTTACAGATGTCTTAGGCTGTACTCGCAGAGGTTGGGTCTACGCGTAACTACTAGGTGGGTGGGCCTTGACTGCAGATGTAGCTATCCAGTCAAAATGCTGTGACGAGGTGACACCAGGGTGATTCGACGGTTGCCTCACAAAGAGGTAGAGAGGGTCACGACCAACGAGGATAGTAAACCGTCGAATATCCGTCATCGACAGCCAGCAGGATGCGAAAAGACTAGAGCTAAACCCAAGATATCATTTCATCTTTTGCTATCGAGGTACGGGGTTAAGGGTAGACGCCACATCGATGTTTAGATTGGTTGTCTTAAGGGCGGTTGCTTAGCTCTTGTAGTCCTTACTAGTTGAGGGAGTGGTCGTGGTGGGGCCATAGCCACCATGGAAAACAAACGGAGGAATATATGTATTTGAAGGCAATTAAAGGAGGCCTGTACAAGTATATAAAAACTCTCGGCTGAGTTCTGTGTTTCTAGTTTATCCCTGTCACGGAACTCGATGCACATTAAAGGACGTGCGATTGAGGCATCAAGCTACAATTACAGTACATACGTGGGACAGTCTTGATACATGCATATCTTCTCTGGGTGGTGTATCGTAGACTAAAGGGCATTATTCCAATAAGGAATATGATTCGATCGATGGCGGCAGTCCGTACGCTTACGTCGCATAGAAATGACAGATATATGCGGAACATAACATTGTTATATAGAGATCTGTACGTCACTTCGACGTAGGATGAGGGACTGCATTCACTACGCTGGAGACCGTGCGAGTGGGGTACCATGGGGTGTATCTCAATATTGAGTGATAGCTACATATATTGTATTAGGTGAATCCATGAGAAAGTAAATGGGTACGATGCACGTATAAGTCTTGAGTGCTATTAACCCAAGTAGCCTAATAATCAAAAAATGTAATGGAACGGTATTAGTAGGGATCATTCTACTTCTGATATACTAGTATATGCGCGGTGCAGAGAAATATATTTAAGAAGCGCATTATACCCTATTCATCTTATCTTGCTTAGTTCACACTTGTTATTGTTACTGTTATCTTGTTCTTCCAGTTATATATATACACCTGCCATGATACTTTTATTTATTTATATTAAAAAGTAACTGGACTCGCCAGACTTTATGTTTGACCCTTTTTTGTTTCCTCTTCTCTCTCTTTAGTCCCCCCTAGGTTCTTATGGTGGAAGTGCTTAGAGTTGATTTGGATTCTTTTAGCTTAGCTTGGATTTTGGATATAGATGTATCACTTTGACTTCTGGTCAACTCTCTTATGGCTTCATAGGGAAATATGGTTTTATGCTTTTCTGCTCTAATATTTTTGGCAAGACAGATTATTAATGTAATTAGTTACTTATGATGTAAACTCCGTATTTGGGACCATGATGTTTTGATTTAAATAAAGTTTTTTTTTATTTTTTAATTCCGCTGCTATTTTACATGTCTATCTTGTGCTATTATGTTCTTATTTACCTATAACGCTTCACGGAACTTAATGCATTCCTTTGTGAGTGACATTAACGGATGTGTGGTATCACTTCTTTGGACTTGGTTCATAGGCTGTCGTTCCTTTTTACTAATCTACTTCCAGTCTGAGGTGGTTGGCTTCTAGAATTAACTTCACATTATTTGTCTTATGTTTTGAAACTACCTTGTCGCCCCCTCTTTTCTTTGCTGGTTCTAAGCTCTCTCTTTCCAGGATGGTGATGGTTGCCATCATTGCTTCTTTAAGGCTCTTGGCTTTATCCTGATACCCGATTTGTGGTCTCGGATCATTCCTTTATGCTAGTGGTGGTTCGGTACCCCTTCACCATTAGCCTGTTTCGGTGTTGAATTTTGGTAGTAACATGAAGCATAATGAAGGTGGATCAATTCGAGAGCATTTTAATAATTTTTAGGCAATTGTAAATCAATTGGTTGTCATAAATTTCAAGGTGGATGATGAGACACGAGCTTTAATGTTGATGAGTTCATTTTTAGAGAGTTGGCAAACACTTGTAGTTTTAATGAACAACCCAAATTTGGATGGAGTCGTTTCAATGGGTTTGGTGGTTAATAGCTTAATTAGTGTGGAGATGCGGAGGACAAACCTTATGAAGGAAAGGATAAAGAGGAAACATAAACTAGAACTCCAATTGAAGGAGCGTATCTTGCAAGGAAGGTTAATCATCAAGATATGGAAAGATAATAAAATATACTAAATATGAAAAAAGAATTAATTTGCTATTACTGCAAGAAACCTAGTCATCAGCTGAGATTTTGTTATATGCTTAATAGAACAAGGAGAGGATGAAGGCATTAGAAGAAGATCTGAATGAACCAAAAAAAAAAAAAACAGTAGCGATGATGAGGTGAATTTTGTTAAGGAATTTGAGTGCAATGTTTAATGTGTTAATAAAGGCAGAAACAAAAGTTGGGTCCTTGACTCTAGTGCGTGCTGTCATATATGCAATCAAAAGAAGGCATTCATTGGTTTTCAAGAGCAAGATGCTAAATTAGAATCCGCTAATGGTAAAGAGTTGTGTGTTAAAGGGATAGGCTCTGCTAGATTGAAGATGCATGATGGAAGGGTGATGAAACTCGCAGAAGTTAGGTATGTTTCAGAAATTACAAATAATCTTGTTTCTGCAAGACAAATGTAGGTAAAAGGCTACAAGTTTTCAACTCAAGGTGGAGTCACAAGGGTTTGAAAATATAATAGGGAGGTGTTGCACACTAAAAGAGGAAGCAACAATATTTACAAAATACTTAGAAAATTGGTGGATCATGAAGAAAGTTCTCAATTTGCGGTTAAAGGGAGAAATTTGTCTGAATCAAGGTAGGGCCAGCAATGTATAGGCACTAAAACCGCATGGTGCCCATTGTGGTATTATCAAGGATTCTGATATATTAATGACATGCATGTTCAAATTGGAAGCATACATAATTAGGTTGTTTGGAAGTCAGTAGTATTTTGGGGTAGTAACATTTTTTTGGTAACATTGGAGATTGTTTTGAGGTTGAGGTTCTAAGCAGAGTTTGGATGACATTTATGGAATACCATATCAAAGTGGAGATTATTGGATTTTGGTGATACTATATTCCATATTTAAGTAGATTTTTGAGATATTTTAGTCTACATGAAATAACTAATATAAATCATTTCTTATTTAACAGATTTGGTGGATGATGAGGAGTGATTAGTTGCTCTTTAAAAAAAAAGATTATGAAGAGTGATTGGTTGCCTCTTTTTTATTGCATTAGAAAAGGCAACAAATAATCTACATGGGAAAGATTTATACAAGCATTCAATAGTTTCTTATTAAATTTATATTGTCAAGTCTAGTATAAATAGTCGTGTATGAGGTAAAGGGGAAATGCTCTCTTTTTTCGGGATTAAAATATCTTCTCAATTTCTAGGCTTTCTCTTGTAATCATTTGGTGAATTAATAAAGATTTTGTTTAGAGGAATTCATTTGTCACTTTTTTTACTTTTTATCTCTTCTAAAATCTAATTATGCAGAGATCCTAAGAATTTTTCTAACAGTTATTAATGGTTGCTTCCGATTAAGTTGTTAGCCAGTGATTTGTAACTACATTGCCTGTATTTGGTGCTGCCTTAGACACTCTAGATTGAGGTGTTGATACTATTTTTCTTCTTCTTCGAATGTTGGTAATAATACAATGGGTTATGTTGTGTCTATTGATGGTAACAATATAGCAGAAGGAATAATCCTATTCGTGGCTGGCCTGAGGGCAATAGAGCTATATGCATTAATGACAATTCTAAGTTATCTCAGTTAGTAGATTATTTTGTTGATATATCTATTTAGGGTTCACTATTTGATAGGTCATTAATTCAATAACGGCCTCCTAAGATTGCTCTAATGCCTCCTGCTCCTTGGTCTTCCCTATTTACCTCTTTGTCTAGAATGTTTTGAGTGTATACACCATGTTTCACTGATATAGTTGAAATTGACGATGTGATGTTTTTTTATGTAGGAATTTTACAAGCGAGTTTTCCCTAATTTTCCAACTATTTGGTTGAATTCTTTCTGGATTCTCTCCCACCCTATTATCTGGTAAAAGAAAATTATCAACAATTTTGGAAACTAAGTGGTGAACTTTAGGTGCATTTTGGTCATTTTATATTTGTTTCAAACTCTCAAAAGCTGACGGAAGACTTTGGGTTCTTGGTTCTGATCTAATTACCATCGATGGAAAATCATTCATTATCACTACTTTATCCTACAGTTGAAAAGGCTAAGTAACCAGTATTATCTATCCTTATTAAGGTACACTTCTTTTGTATCTCATCTATTATATTGCCTGCGATTGGTCTAGGCTGGTTAGCTAGTCTTGTTGGCAAGGTTAAGCATTTTAATGCCAACACAGTTTCCAAAGAAAAATTAGTGCATGCTAAGGCTCTAACTGAAATCACTCCTAATGAGCTTCTGCCTTCGATTAGGGTCCAAATCGCCAAGGGTCACGATGCCGAGGTGAAAGTTCGCTATGGTTTGAAACTAGGAATTCACACATCATTTTAGTCCTTAGGGTCAGAATTGATTGACAATTTTGGTTTTAGAGCAACCATTCCCTCTTAATCTATCACTACTAAAATTTTGCTTCCTCATCCTCTTATAATGAAATAGGTGATCCCTTAGCATCCAATTGATGCATATAGACTTGTTTTGTGCCTTTTTCCTCTTATGACCTAAAGGACAATTTTTTGCCATTTACTTTGACAATTCCTACTGCAGCCTAGCCTGGTAAGCATTATATTGTTTGGAAATGCAATGGGCATAATGCCTAGGTGCATGTAGATTTTGAAATGAGATGATAGTCCGAGAGAAATAGTTTATATATGATTGTTAAAGCTACGGATGAGGAGCGTACATTGATTTATAACGTCGATTACGAATGGTTAATCCTATGACTTTAAGGGAAGAAGGTGAGCATAATAAGATTGTTTTAGAGAATGGAATTAGGGACTGGATTTATCGTTACTCTTGTGATCAGATTTGCTTCACCTGTAAACATCAGTAAAGATGACAGGGATTATATATCCCTTGCATGTTAGTAGTTAGGTTCTACAGCCTGACCCCTTTTTTTACTTCAATTGTTTTAGCTTGTCGAACTCCTGTTGTAATTTTTTTTCAATAAAAGTAGATGGTATCTCAAAAGTTGGCTAGGCTTGGTTAAAAAATAGTTACAAATTTAATATATAATATATTTTAGTGTTTCAGATCTCGTGTATCTCGATCTCGTTTATCTCACCCGAGATCTTTCTCGAGATCTCATTTTCAAACTTGGACAAGGTGAGATTTAACGAAGTGAGTTGTTAATATTTTTTTTATACCATATGTGGCATTCATCTCCTCCATGATATTAATGTCTTAAGTGAAATTTGAGATAAATCTTAATGGAAGTTCTCACTCAAAGTTGTTTATCAATTACATATTTCTTTAACTTCTTATGAGGATCCAAATGAAATTACACTATGATTACCTTTTACTAGTTTTGCATTTTATTAATGAGCATAAAAAATGGATGATTTTTTGTTTATTTTTTATATTTAATATTTAACTTAGTAGATTTCGTTTAATTGATAGCAAAATAATCATGTAACTCCTGTGCTCTAAAAGAAAATTTTGACCTACCATTTTATATGAATTATGTATGTTAGAAAGTTTATATTTAAATAACAATTGTCATAAGAGCTTTTAAACATTAAATTTTTGATGTTTAAGTTACTTAGGGACAGTCCTCGGATAGACTTCAAATATGAAATGTTAGTCGAAGATGGACACCCAATACACATTCATCTCACCTGAGAACTCGTCGGATACAAAATATTTATTGTAGAATTCTTGAGATGAAACGCGATCGAAAGCTGAGATTTATAACATATTTATTTATACCATTATTTACAAAACTCTCCCTAATATAAGATAGTATTTTATAAAAGTCGATATATTTAAATTAATTATGTAGCCATTTATATAACATAGAGTACTTTCAATCAACAAATATTTGTTAATTCATTAAATAAATACTAAATAATATGACTTTAATTGTAAAATATGCATACATGTTCATGAAAGCAAAAAAAATCATTCAAGTACATAAATATACAAATCACTTAACGTAAATAAAATAAATAAACAATACTAACAAATTAAATTTATCGTTTATTCATTTCCATAACCTTTTCATATGTTATATTGCAAAATTTTGTGTATAGCTTCAAATGCTTACATTTCAGCGTTTCCACAACTATTTATGTAATATGCTTTATTCTTTACTAATATTTTGGGTTTAAAGCAATATATTTAAGCTACTTATGAAGTCTTAAATTTGAATAATTTAACTAATCTTAGTAAATCTATTCTTTTAATAAATCCTAAAGTTATATACCCAATAAATTTACAAGCAATTTATTTTAATTTTTTTTTTTGAAATTGGGTTAAAACTTTATTAGGCTTTTATCCCAAAAGGGATGAATACAATAAGGCCAACAGCCTTTGTAACATACATCAGTCATTATAACATGCCAGCTCATACGCAAATCAATTCAGCTACAACCAGAACATTCCATTTACAAATCTCCTTTGTCTTCCACTTTCGCCGCAAAACTCCATCGTCTTCCTTTTCCACTGCAATTCATGTAGGTTCAAACACCACTGTGCTGGTTCCTGGAATTCGTGTCGACACATCCTTCAGATCCATTTCTGACCATCCATCGAGTTCAAGTCCCGAGCTTTCGGTTTGATTACTTATTTTAATTTGTCTTCTACTTAAAATAATGTTTGTGATTGCAAGTTTACTAACCACCTTCGCATTACTTTCCTTTGCTCTGAAAATTCGTGAATTTCTCTCTCTCCAAATCGCTGCTACAGCATATGTGACGGCCATCTTCTTCAATTTGGTTACCAAACAATTGTTGTGTGGGTGCCTGGCCAGGTATGTTGCGATTTCCTCTAGATCGTACTTCTGTGTTTGTGGGTTAACTTCTACTTTACAGTTCATCGCAATTGTCTTTGAGTATTCACATGCAAAAAACAAGTGTTCATGTGACTCCTCCGAAGCTCCACAAAGAACACAGAGTCTGTCCTCTGTAATCCCCCATTTGTATAATCTGTCTCTGGTTGGTAATCTTTGCATGATAGCTTTGTATGCAGTAAGAGAGTTTTTAGGACAAATGGCTTTATCCCAAATTGTTTTACTCCATTCTTTTATTGCATGTCTAGTTCGAATGGAGTTCCAGGCTGTTTTAATTTCATAATTCCCATTAGAATTATTCCAAGCCCAAATATCGTTTTCCCTACCAATGTAAATTGGCATTGCCGCAATTTTCTGAATTATTTTGTTGTTGCATGGCAAATGTTCACACTTCCAGGTTTGGTTGTCAATTAAAGAGTCAACAGTAGTATTAGGTGAACCATATGTAGAGTAAGTGCTCCACCCCACAATATCAATCATTGACTTACCTAGTATCCAAGGATCTTTCCACAAATGTGTTTCTCTGCCTGTAGCAAATTCACGTGTGCAATTAGCAGCTAGTTTGTCTCTTATTCTAAGGATTGCCTTCCAGTTTGGGGATGCATTATTATCCTCAGCCATGTGCCAAAAATTTTCTTTTATATATCTTTGTCTCATCCATCTAGCCCATAGGCTATTACTAGTGATTATTTTCCAACCTTGTTTGAGAGTAAAAACTTCTCGCATGTCTCTAATATTTTTCAAGCCTGCTCCCCCTTCCTCCTTTGGTCTACATAAATCAAACATTTTAATTTTGTGATATCCACCTCTCCAAATGAAATCAGCACAAATTTTTTCTATCTTATCAATATATGCAGCTGGAATTTGGAATGTTTGAAGCCAAAAGTTAATTTTTGCGTGTATTACAGTATGCACCAGCTCAATTCTACCTGCCAAAGTTAAAGTTCTAGAACTCCATCCTTGTAGCTTATCTTTAATCTTACTAGTCAGTTCAACACACTCTGTGTCCGTTATTTTGTTAGACGACAGAGGAACTCCCAAGTATTTAACAGGTAGTGATCCTTCAGTTACCCAGAGTATTTCCAAAATCACATTTTTATTAGCACAAAATTTGTTAAAGTAACACTTTGTTTTGTTCTCACTCACCTTTAGACCAACAAAATTTTCCAATAGAAGAAAGTTATTCTTGATAGTTCTAGCCGCCTTTTCATTCGATTTAATGCATATTATCAGGTCATCAGCATATAAAAGGTGGCTTATCTTAGGTTGGAAATTGTACACTGTCTGAATTAGTCTGTTGTGCTCCGACAATTCCATCTGGAGAGAAAAGTACTCCATTGCTACGACAAACAGGTAAGGAGATAACGGATCTCCTTGTCTAATCCCCCTGTTGGATCCAATGAATCCCTTGGGGATTTCATTGATCAAAATAGAAAAAGTAGGGGTGGATATACATTCATTAATCAATTTAACAAACTTGTTAGGAAAACCCATACTTCTTAACATATGGATTACGAAATTACGATTTATTTTGTCATATGCTTTGTGAAGGTCCACTTTCAAACATAATTTATCAGCCCCAGGTTTTTTGAAATTTCTAACAAGTTCATGTGCCAACAAAGAGTTCTCAGATATATGTCTACCTTTAATGAATGCACTCTGACACTCTGAGATGATGTCTGGTAAAATTTGTTTCATTCTATTACATATCACCTTGCTGAGAATTTTATATAGCACATTGCAACAAGCGATTGGTCTGAATTCTTCTGGTCTGGTGGGATTTTCAACTTTTGGAATTAGATATATGAACGTGTGGTTCATTTCTTTGATTATTTTCCCTATGCTGAATGCTTCCTGAATTGCTAGAGTTACATAATTTTTCAGGTACTCCCAGTGTTTTTTGAAGAACCCAGCCCCTACCCCATCTGGTCCTGGGCTGGAGTCTACACTAATGGATTGGAGGGCATGCCAAACTTCATCATACAAGACTTGGCTTCTCAACATCCTCCTTCCACAAGCGTTCACAACTCGCCTGCAATGAATAACAGGTAAATTAGTATCACTTTCACCATTATACAGATTGGTAAAGTATTCAATAGTTTCTCTTTCAAGTGTTTGTTGATTTGTGCTGTAATTCCCTTGCCGATCAAAGAAATGAGAGTTCTTATTGATGTGGCTATGAATGGACATTTTGGTGTAGAATAATTTAGTGCAATCATCCCCCTCAGTTAACCATAGAACTTTAGCTTTTTGTTTCAATTCAATAGCTTTATTTGCAAGAGCTTTTTCAGTTCCTGTTGTGTGTTGTGATATTGTCTCCAAATTGCTTCAGAGTTATCACCATTATCTATCAGCTGTAAATACATTGCACAGTCATTCTGTAATTGATTGATGAGCTCTGTTTCTTTTGGCCTACTTTTGTTCCATTCCTTTGGACATTTTTTAGCATATTTTAGCAATTGAAGAACCTTATAACCTGCACATCCATCTTGTATTTGGCAAAGATTAAAGTTAATCACATCATCATACCCATCTATATATTGCCAAGCATTAACATATCTAAAAGGTTTTCCTTTTGTGTTATTTTTCCTATCCAAGAATTGAATAAGGAGCGGGCTGTGATCGCTTGTGAAAGTGGAAAGAATTTCCACATTGATATTAGGCATTGTTATGATACATTCAGAGTTAACTAAAACTCTATCCAACTTACAAGAGATTTTTTTGTTTTCACCACTTCTCCATGTATATTTCAGGCCATTGTGTACTGGTTCAAGCAGTCCAGCACCAGATATGCAGTTGTTAAACTCTGTAAGTTGATTAACCCTCAAAGGCACTCCTCCCATTTTGTCTTCTTTGTTTAGAACAACATTAAAGTCCCCAGTGACAATCCAAGACTTATTGATATTCTTTGACAATGTTTTAATTTTGTGCCATAAATCATTCCTCTCCTGTGCAAAATTACTTGCATAAACCACAGTTAGAGTTATATGTAAGCCCCCACTATTTATTGCATCCATTGTAATTTGCTGAGTGTCCATATTAATGATGTTTAATTGCCAAATAGATTTACACCACATCACCAGAATTCTTCCTTTGCATCCAGTTATATTGTTAATGCAAGAATCCCACTCAATGCCAAAGTTGTTAATAAAGAAATTCACATTTTCATCTGAAAACTTATTCTCCAAAATACACAAAATAGAAGGATCATACATCCTTCTGATGTTGTAGAGGTCTAATTGACGAGTACCGTTATTTAGACCCCTAACATTCCAAGAAATTATAGTCATTTGGCTTGTGATAGTCTACTCCTCTAAGTCATGTGTGAGGAGCCTACCACATCTTTCCTTTTTTTTACCTTTTTGTGTGCCTGTAAATTGATTATCATATTCCTTGTTACCTTTTGTTAGTTTTCCTGGTGATGAAGTATCATTTTCTTCTTCCTCCTCCTGAGAGAGATCAATGTCTTCTAATCCTTGTAATTCTTCATTGTTAGGTTCATCATGTGGTTCAGACAGAGGGGCACGTGGGGACTTCTTAGCAAGGGGAGGTGCAGTTTGGTTCATTGCCTCCATTTGACTTTCCATTTGGTTTGCCTCATTAGTAATTTCAGAACCTTCAGAAGTAAGTGGTTTGTTGTAAATATTATTAGGTAGTATCACCACATCCTCTGTAGGTAAAGGTGTTTTTGTAGTAGTAAATTCACTAGTATTAACAGCTGATGAATTATCCACTTGATGTAAATTTTTGTCTTGTAAATTAGTAACTGGGGGAGACTTTCAGAAGAGTCTGAATGTAGTTTATCAGTTCTAATCTGCCATACAGCAACAGACTCTGCTGCTTTTACGCATTGATCTAAATTATGACCAAAGCACTTACATTGTGTACACACTGGTGGCACATATTCGTATTCAATTCTATGCAAGTATACATTGCCAAACCTGTCTTTCGTACATACTTGTTTAACCAACGTTGAAGTTGCTTTAATGTCAATAAGCACTCTAGCGTATTTAAGTCTTTTAACATTTCTTGTGTATTCATCCATGTCTAAAGGCGTACCAATCAGACTTGCAATTTTACTTATTCCTCTTGCATTCCACAATGACAAATCTAAGTTGTGCAATCTCACCCAAACAGGATGTGAGTCTGGCATATCCCTTTCTAGCCTCAAATTTGGTTCCCATTTTTTAATGAAAATTAATTTGCTATCCATAAACCATGGTCCTTTTTCAAGCACTTTCTTGCAGTTAATTTCATTTGCAAATTTGATCAAGTAAAATCCATTTTCACGTGCAAAAACATCCCATCTACTAGATGGATTCCATTCTCGTTTCATATATGCGTTTAAATGCACATAATAAGGCCTTCGTCCCACTAAATAAATATAGATAGAATTATTCCACATACTGTTAGCCTTTTCAAACACTACATCATCCAGATCTGCATAACAGCCTTCAGCGTATTGTGTGGAGGAGAAAAATTCTACATCACCTTCGATTTTGGTGTTGCCTGCAATTGCTTGTGACCAGGATCTGACACCTGGTGTGAATTTTGGTAATTCTTGTCTCTTTCGAAAGTTCCCAGCCACCGCCACATTGTTTGCGTTGGATCCTATGACAGCTTCTCTAAAAGATTTGTTCTTTTTGCTCCTTACTTCCTGCCACGCGTGATCTGCATTTGGAATTTCGTTAGGGTTTTGTCCGCCTGATGAGGACGCCATTAAAAAGAATTTTACAAAGTTTATTTTAAAAAATTAACTACAAAGATATATATATATATATTGTTGACATGGGAAGTTGTCGTTTACTCAACTCACGCCAACACCCAATGGGTATGTGGTGTGAACACAGTAAATCCAAAATAAGTAAAGTAAATGTGGGGAGACACAACTTTTATAGTGGTTCGGCACTAGCGCCCACGTCCACATTATAATGATCATTCATCGGAAATTTCGTATTCCTGGAAGAGGCCATCAGAAATTTCGTATCCCTCATGTCCTACAGAATTTTGGACCTCTCTGGAAAGCCTTTCGGATCCCACCTTTTGATGTGAGAAAGACTTCGTACCCCCCAGGTTGATACAAATTTCGTACCCCCGGAATACGAAATTCGTATCCCAGGGGATACGAATCTCGTATCCCTATGGATACGAAAATTTGTATCCCTTAATGGATATGAATTTTTGTATACCCTAGGTGATACGCTAAAGGAGTAGGAACCGGGGGGTCCGAAACGATTGAAGGAATCCGAGGTGTTGGGATACGAATAGGAGAGATACAAACTTGAGGGATTCGAAATCCTGGAGCGTGAAGAGGTGGAAGGCGAATCTAGAGGGACTCGAACCAGAGGGAGTCGAGGTTCACCGAGGGGTTCGAACTTCCTAGTGTTGAGGGAGTCAAAAGTTTGCGAGTCCGTGGGATTCGAGATGGAGGGATCCGAATTTTGAGCTTTTGACATGCGTTCACGGAAACGGGGATAACTTTCAAACTGTAAATCTGTTTTTGCCAGACGAAAGTTGTACATAAACCTAATTCAGAGGGCTATACGTGTTACCATGTTAAGCATTGTAATTGATGTTTTCAGGTCCAAAAGAGGTCATTTGATAGGAGTTTTGGGCCTTTTTTATGTTTGCGGCGCGACCAAATCGCTTTGTGTTTTCTAATGATGTTCTTGATGTTTGAGCGCGTTGCTAACTAGGAACTTGACGTGTTACAGCTTCGACTAAAAAGTATGTCAATATTTCCCACCCAAAACATATCTTGCTTGATACAAGGAAGGTGTGTTTTGCGAGAAGATCAGAAATCTTGATATCCAAAAACCAAAGCCATGAGAAGTCTGAAGTGAACTTTAATAACCATAAAACTTAAGATCCATGATCGCGCTGGATCATATTAATCCTGAAACCCAAAGCCGATAAACCGGAAATTGACGATCACGTCGGATCGTATTACCCATTATCTAAAAAACTAGAAATCCAAAAATCTAACGAAAGCCGATAATCGCCTTAGATCGTTTTGAGAGATAAGAAAGATAACCAGAAGAACCATATAGCCAGATAACTAGACGAATCGCCTCATTAAGATGATCCAATAGCCAAACGAGAAGGATCTGCCAACCAGATGTACAAGATCCGGGGATCGCCACAAGTCCAGAAAGTCTTGTCGACTAGTATGAACAAGGGGCCAAGGAAGCCATGAGTCCAGACAGTCCTGTCTACCAGTTGAATAAGAGGCCAAGGAAGCCACAAGTGGATAACCTTGTCTTCACTGACAAGTCCACCCGATATAATTCAAGATCGTTTTGATAGGACGACCTAAACCAAATGAAAAGAATCTACCGACCATACGTACAAGATCTGAAACTCGCCATAAATCAAGACAATCTCGTCAAAGCAGGATGAGAGGCTAAGATAGCCAGGCGCTTATTATATTTTGCAATCCTGTTATCAATTTCATGCCTCGTAAGCAAGCGTCCTTACTCTATGAAGTAATTTTATTAAAGTTATTAAAGTTGGGGATTTTTTAATAAAGCCAAAAGAAAACTTAACGGTTCATCATTCGTAAAGAGGATGCCTAGGGATTTGGCCTGCCCTCGGGCTTGGGTTGGCGGACTTGGCCGTTTTCCGTTTCCAAATTTGTTTCGTGATGGAAAGTGAACGGTTTAGTGTTAGTGAAGAGCATGCCAAGGATCTTGCCGGTTCCTATTACATGAGTAAACAAACATAACCATTCACAATTCAAAGCCGGGAAAAGTAATCTTTTAATTAATAACCGGAACGATACATTAAGAGGACCGAAGTCCTTAAAGACAAAACAACCATAATCCAAAGAAAGCCAAAAGAGCCAATACTACGGACTCAAGAGATCCAAAATCCGAAAATCCAAAAATGAGAAAGCTATGAGTGATGGGCACATTATTCCAGAACCGCAAAGCGTAGAAGCCAAGAAACCAAACAAAGCCATATCCGAAATTCGCGAATCCACACAAGACCGAAACCAAGATACCACAAAAGCCAAGATCAAGCATCCATAAGAGTCAGCTCCACATCTTGAAGACCAAACAAATCCAACGAAGCTGAAAGATTAAGGCCACAAGCTGCAAGCCACAAGATACTAATGCCAAGGAGGCTTGCATTCAAGACATCAGAGCTAGTTAGAGGTTAATTGATAACAATCCCCCTAAGACGATTGTTGGTCCCGAGCCTATCCTGTCTCCCTTGAGGGAGTTGTGCCTGTCCTGGCTCCACAACCCTAGTTCGAACAAATCATGCTAGATCTCCGTGTCTGATGTGCTCTTCTATCAGGTCTCGAAGATGCCGGCAATTGTAACAACCCGAAATTTGGGGCCAATTTAAAATTTTCATTTTAGAGATTTTAAAGGTGTTTAAATAGTTGAAATGAATTATTTTAAATAAAAATGACTAGAAATTTATTTTGATTGGACTTAATACGAATATATTTAATTTTATTATAAAAAGAATTAGAAAAAGGACGGTAGTTTGAAAAGTCAAACCTGAACTTTGACTGAGCACACAGGATGCAGAATAGACCAGATTTTGGTGAAACGAAAAATATTTAAATCCGTTAATGAATATCTTTCTAATGAATCTGAAAAATCAAAGTTTCATAGCGGGAATCAAAAGTTATGGCCAAATGAATTTTCAGAAAGGTCGCTATAGAGAATATATCGCCCTTGAAAATCGACATTTTGCCTACGACCTCGGAATTCGACGAAACCACTTTTATTGGATCCGGGATGTAAAATTATTGCTAGGTTTCAAATTTCATGATTTTTGAAGTTAGTATGTGAGCGTGGCAAAAGAAACCGCGTTTTGTCAATTTCTGTCAAAATTAATTGACTGAAAAATAGCCATTTTTCAAACGATCTCAGAATTTGACAGAATTAGTTTTGTTAGGATCGTATCGTCAAAACATAGCCAAAAATAATTTTTTCGGATTTTTCTGACTTCGTATGTGACCCCGGTAAAATTAGTAAGTATGTTCGAATTTAATATAATAGAATTAATTTGAAAATAAAGAAGACATATTGTAAACTTCAGAATTGGACTTCAGCAATAGCACCATCGCTTTCAGAAGACGTCAAAACATATTGTTTGACAGTCATTGGGGTCCGTTTGGAGATCGGATGGAAAAACCCTAATTTTGGATTTAAAAAAAAGTATATAAAGAAAATACCCTAGTATACCGTATAAATACGGTGCTACAGTCCTTCTTCCTCTTCGTATTATCAGCCGCCGAACCCATTATACATCAAATCTTTGAGCTCCGATTTCTCCTAATCCATGGCGAATTGACATATGCCCCTTTGGACTTTTTTGAAGAACTTTTAACGCTCTTCCATCTCAGACAAACCCCGCCCCTCCTCGTGCCACGAATCTCGAGAACCGCGCGTCCAAAGGCACGGCCTTTGAACCGCCGCCGCACCCACCTATTGCCGCCACACCCTCCACCGTGCTAGGCGCATGTGCGCCTCTCCGAGGCCGACCACCTCCAACAAACCACACCCCAAACCGACCTTCCTACCTCATGAAAATCGGATTCAAAGATTGGAACCAATTCTGAAAACCACGGCCTTTACTTTAAAGGTATATTTTCAGAAATTGTGACGCTTATAAGTGTTACAAATTTAGATTTAATAATTAAAAATTGATAATTAATTCGTACGAACTCCGATTCTGAAATTTTCAGATCCGATGGAATTGTGAGGATGTATAGTGGTTGCTGATATTGATTGCGGTCATTTCTGAATTTATTTGGATTTGTGATTTCGCTTAAATCGAGGTGAGAATTTATTTTTAATTAAATTTAATTAATTTAATTATTATTCTTGCGTTATGTGAAATTGAAAGTAAAAAATAAATGGATCTGAGATGGATGTTACCATAAGTTATGGATCTGAATTGTTTGTGATGTTATGATTTTAGGTCCGTTATTTTAAATCATAGATCTGTCAATTAAAGCTATAGATCTGTTATTTTAAATCATAGATCTGTTAGTTAGATTATAAACCTGTAGCTAAAAGTTTAGATCTGTTAATTTAAAATTATAGATCGGTAGGAGGAAAAAAAATTAGATTTTTACCTTGTTTAAATTTGTTGAAGTATGCCTTGTAGATATGAATCATGTATAAAAATATATCATCTTGTGCTTGTTATGGAATACATTACCTCGTATAATGACTTGTGTAAATAGAATAACCATTCGGGTTAATCAAAGACATGAGTTGAAATTGACATCTTATATGTAATTGGAAATGACAATTTACATCGTATGAAATTTACATTATTTTTAATGTGAATATAAGTAGGAATTTACATCGTATGAAATTTACATTATTTTTAATGTGAATAAAAGTAGGAATTTACATCGTATGAAATTTACGTTATTTTTAATGTGAATAAAAGTAGAAATTTACATCGTATGAAATTACATTTTTTTTTATGTAATTAAGAAGTAGGAAATTTACATTGACTAAAAAATTACATTTTTCATATGTGATTGAAGTTAAGAATTCGTATGTAAATAAAAGTTACATTTTTATAATGTAAATAAGAAGTAAGAAATGGGCATGTAAATTAAAACTACATTTTTATAATGTAAATAAAAAGTAGGATTTGCATTGAAATAAAAAGTAGGAACTTGCATCGTAAATGAAAAATTACTTTTTTTGTAACTTGGAAATGAGAAATTACATAGTAAATAAAAATATACATTTTATATGTAAATAAATAATGAGAATTAGCATGTATAGAAAATTTACATTTTTATTTGTGGATAAAAAGGAGAATTGGCATCGCAAATAAAAATTACATTTTTCTTTGTAATTAAAAAGTGAATTTACACTGTATGTTAAAAATTACATTTTTCTTTGTAATTAAAAAGTGAATTTACACTGTTTGTTTAAAATTACATTTTTCTTGGTAATTAAAAAGTGAATTTACAAGGTATGTTAAAAATTACGTTTTTCTTTTTAATTAAAAGGTAAATTTACACTGTATGTTAAAAATTACATTTTTCTTTGTAATTAAAAAGTGAATTTACACTGTATGTTAAAAATTACATTTTTCTTTTTAATTAAAATGTGAATTTACACGGTATGTTAAAAATTACATTTTTCTTTGTAATTAAAATGTGAATTTACACTGTATGTTAAAAATTATATTTTTCTTTTTAATTAAAAGGTGAATTTACACGGTATGTTGAAAATTACATTTTTCTTTGTAATTAAAAAGTGAATTTACACGGTATGTTAAAAATTACATTTTTCTTTGTAATTAAAAGGTGAATTTACAGTGTATGTTAAAAATTACATTTTTCTTTGTAACTAAAATGTGAATTTACACTATATGTTAAAAATTACATTTTTCTTTGTAATTAAAATGTGAATTTACACTGTATGTTAAAAATTAC
This sequence comes from Allium sativum, assembly GCA_030737875.1. Classification (NCBI taxonomy): domain Eukaryota; kingdom Viridiplantae; phylum Streptophyta; class Magnoliopsida; order Asparagales; family Amaryllidaceae; genus Allium; species Allium sativum. Next base: position 560,772,232 of record CM060921.1, read on the forward strand.
ATTTTTCTTTGTAATTAAAATGTGAATTTACACTATATATTAAAAATTACATTTTTCTTTGTAATTAAAAGGTGAATTTACACTGTATGTTAAAAATACATTTTTCTTTGTAATTAAAAAGTGAATTTACACCGTATGATAAAAAGTACATTTTTCTTTGTAATTAAAATGTGAATTTACACCGTAGGATTAAAATTACATTTTTCTATGTAATTAGAATGAGGGTCTGCATTGAAATAAAAAGCTATATTTTTATAATGTAACATATGATGAGAGTTTGCTTTGTAATTAAAAGTCATATTTTTACAATGTAAATATGAAGTAGGGTTTGCATTGTAAATAAATTTACATTTTTAGATGCAATTTAGAATATGATTCTCAATGCAAATATAAGTTACATTTTTATTATTATGTAATTAAGATGAGAAAATACATTAAGGTTAAATTTTACATTTTATATGTAATTTGAAAGTAGGATTTTGCAATGTATCAAAATTTACATTTTTACATGTAAATAGAAAATAGAAATTTACATATTTACATGAAAAGGATGGAATTCACATCTTTAATGTAAGTAAAGAATGAATTTAGGATGCGGTAATATTATCTTCATTTTCAAATGAATTAAAATTTAGTAAGGATCGGTAGTTGTTAGAGTGTTGTTTAAATCAAACGACGTTATTACGATTAAACGATGATATATATATATATATATATATGTATGTATGTATATATATATATATATATATATATATATATATATATATATATAATTAAAATTAAACTAATGGAGCGCGGTAGGTCGCGTTTTAAAATCGTACCTTTAAATGACTATACAAGAAGATCCGACCGTCGGATTTCCTTGAAACTGAAACCGTTAGAACCGTTTTGGAAAAATCTTTCCAACGATATATATTTCGTTAAGATCCAATGGTTAGATTCTGAGAAATGTAAAAATCAAAATTGGTTGAATGCATCGCCATAGTCACCCATTGACTTAAGGCGTCGTTATATAAATTTTTTTAATTATTTTAAATAATTAAAATAGGAAGTAATCATTATAAAGTGATACGAAGGATTTTAAATATATATATATATATATATATATATATACGAGGATTATTTGGAAAGTCTGAGTTCTCTCATTCCAAATAATCAAACGACGTTAATTGAAGTATGAAGATGACATATGAAGACCGTAAATCTTCCCTCGAATGAACAACGATCGAGGCCCTGATTTGACTTGCTCCCAATTCAAGGGTCATGGTCGTTGCCCAAACGTACGTGTTGATTTCACGGGTTTGGTTTTCGCTCAGACCCAGAGCATAAGCTAATAAATGGATTGTGTGTCTGACATCGTTCTCCGTTAAATATCATGTTATTAATCTTCTGTCGAATGTATGGATGCTTGGTGGTGGAGAATTTATTCTCTTGCTTAACACCCGTTCATATATTTCGGCAAAGGATTGGTAGTGCGATATGGAGTGATGACGTGGCATGCTAAGATGCATATGATCAAGGCTTTGTTGAAAAGCAGGCCTTGTGGGATGATTAAAGCATAGCCTTTTTAGGCATAGCTTTGTGTATAGCGTGACTTCGTGAGCCTCACACACCGGCGGAGTCTAAAACGGGAGAAGGGAATGCAGGGAGAGCATCACGTTTCTTTCTAGCTAGAAGTGGTGATTGGGCTTTAACACGGCCCGACATTTTACTTATGTGGATGATGGAATGAGGCGCCTCAGATGATAGGTCCTATAGGACTAGGAAACATGTGTTTAGGAATAACTAATCCGCAACTCGTATGGTGGACCGGCTCTGCAGCTATCCAAGGGTTCACTGCGGGGGATCCTAAGGCACTAGCTAGAGTGTCTCGAATCAGTAAGGAGCTCCTCGCTAGCCTTGACTCATGATGGAAATCTAAACTTCCAATACGAACCTACGGATTTGATTGTATTACTAGTATGGAAGCATAGTATTATGGATTCTATGTGTCCTAGGATTGATACATTTATTTTGAAATGTTTTCCATATATACTAATAATAATATTAAACTCGTATATGCCGTATTTAGCATGTTTAATCGCCATAAGGTAAAACCCTATCCTCTGGTTTGTGTTGCATTGTGTGATGGGACCTGGGTCTTATGGTGATTCCATTTTTCTCAAAAGCATAACGTTGTTGTACGATTTACTTATTATTTATTCTGACACTTTTATGCATGGCAATCCATTAGAGTAAACCCGTTCCGCGTTAGCGGCGTGGTCTTTGGATTTTCCTTATTAATAGTGATTAATTAGTTAAGATTTCTCACACCAGTCCCACGACTGACCCGTTGTTTGTTTCCACCTTTTTCAAACTCGGGTGCCTTTCTTTCTACACGGGCAGCCAAGTAAACAGGTTCATTCTTTGCTTGGAGTCTTTTCTTTGGAGCTGCTTATTATCTTTCTTGGATTTGCTTTCGTGGAGAGGTGATTACTTGGAGCTTGAAGACATCTATCGTTTGTTGCTATTGCATCTTTCTCTTTTTAATTCCAGACATTAAACTTGTTTCATTTCATGTTGTTTAAGTTGGAGTTGGAACTTATTTCTTTTTCTGCAATTTGATGTAATAATTTAGAATTCTGTGACTGTGGACTTTCTGTAGTTGATGACATTATAGTTCCGCTGCTATGATGTTGTTACTCTATGAATTCCCTATGCTATGTCTGTGATATGTATTATTGTATTTATGTTGTATTCCAAATGATTATTCCTTACTTTCATCCCGTGGAAGTTTGGGGTCATCACAGTTGGTATCAGAGCTTTGGTTGAACTTAGCTTTGGAATATAACATGTTTATGATAATTCGTTTACATAGAATCACAATATTCTATGGCGAACATTTCATGTGAATACATAATAGTCAGTCATTCTATCATTATATTTTTATCCATCCTTTTATCTTTATCAATTCATCAAATTACCATTATAGTTGTTCTGACTCTTTCCTTGATGGTACAAAACTAACTAGAAATGAGTAATGCTGCCGCTAGAGCCGCTAGAGCTAGAGCAAGGAGGCAAAATATTGTTGAAACTGAGGAGGCCATAGTTCAAGAGCCACCACCGCAGCCCTTTGATTTGGATAAGGTGGCAAAGAAGTACAAAAACCTGGGAGGAGTGCCATTCAAGGGTACTGAAACTGTGACACAAGCTCAAGCTTGGCTGAGGAACTGCGAAAAGATTTTTGGAGGATTAGAGCTGGAGGATCATAGGAAAAGATTAGTGGCATCATGGCTGCTACAAGAGGAAGCTCAAAACTGGTGGGACACAGTCACGGTTAGAGGGATTGCAGATAATATGACTTGGACAAGGTTTAAGGAGCTTTTCAATGACAAATACATTCCAAGGCAGGAGGTAGAAAGACTACATGACGAGTTCGCCAATCTGAAGCAAGGCGACAAGACCATCTCAGAATATGTACGAAGATTTGAAGACCTCTCCCGCTATGCCCCTGAATTGATTCAGGATGACTTCCAGAAGAACAAGAGGTTCATAAATAGGCTTGCGAGGAAGTATATTGATAGAGCCACTGCCCACATCGACCTTTCTTTCAATCGACTGGTGGAGTTATCTTGTCGATATGAGGAGAATGATAAGAAGAATTCCCAACATGACAGGGAAAGGAGCTTGGCCAACAATAAGAGGAAACAATCCAAGAAGAAGACTGAAGGAAGCAGTTCTGGAGCTGCTAAAACCTACGATAAGTCAATGGTGCAATGCTACAACTGCCAGAAGTTTGGACACTGCAGCAAGGACTGCAGAAATCCAAAGAAGGCCCGAAACGATGACACCAAGGAATGCTATAATTGCCACAAGAAGGGTCATATCAAGCCAAATTGTCCGCTGTTGAAAGGAGCGCAGGTTGCACATGCGTATGAGGGGGCAAGTGCACCATCTTCTTCCGCTCCTACTTCTTCCGAAGGAGCAGGTAAGCCTGATGTTTTAGATGGTACCATTTCTGTTAAAAACATCCCTGTTACTGCCTTGTTTGATACGGGTGCATCAAGAAGCTTTATTTCTAGCAATACGGTCCAGAAATTGAAACTGAAGCAAAGAAGTCTTAAAGAACCAATAAATGTTCATAACTCTATAGGAGGTTCTACCACTCTAGATTTATTTTGTAAAGTGCATGTATCTTACTCCTATTTCCAATTTCCATTTAACTTGATCATTATGAATTTTTCCGAGTTTGATATCATCCTCGGTCTTGATTGGCTAACCAAATATGACGCTGAAGTGCTATGTTCAGAAAGAGTGGTTAAGGTGAAAACAGGTTTCGGGAACACTGTTACTATACCTTGCCATGGGCCAAAATCTGATAGAAATGCATTTTGGTCTTCCCTGGAGATCACTCCTATTTCTTTAGAAAATATTCCTGTGGTCGAAAATTACGCGGATGTATTTGAAGAAGTAGACAGCCTAACCCCGCGAAGGGAAATCGATTTCAGGATTGATCTCGTTCCAAATGCAAGACCTGTAGTTCATGCTATCAGAAGGATGACTCGTAAAGAAAAGGAAGAATTGCAAACCCAAACTAAGCAGCTCTTGTGGAAAGGACTCATCCGACCTAGCTTTTCTAATTGGGGTGCAGCTGTGGTGTTTCTCCCCAAACCCGATGGTAGTCTAAGACTCTGTGTTGATTACCATGATCTTAACAATCAAACATTGAAGAACAAATACCCCTTACCTCGCATAGATGATTTGATGGACCAATTGAATGAAGCCAAGGTGTTTTCGAAGATGGACTTAGCCACAGGTTTCCACCAACTCCGCATAGCCGAAGAATGTATACCTTTGACCGCCTTCAGAGGTCCTGACATATTCTACGAATGGTTAGTGATGTCGTTCGGTCTATGTAATGCTCCAGCCTACTTTGTTGACTTGATGAATAGGGTCTTCCGAGAGGTCCTAAATAAATTCGTCCTAGTCTTCATTGATGATATTCTAATCTATTCTAAAACCAAGGACGAGCATGAAGGGCATTTAAGGGAAGTGTTGGAAATTCCGCAAAGAAATGTTTTAAAAGCAAAGTTTTCCAAATGCACATTTTGGCAAGAGAAAGTAAAATTCTTGGGCCATGTTGTGTCAAAAGAAGGAATTGCTGTTGACCCAAGTAAAATTGCCGCCATTCGAGATTGGAAGCAGCCCAGTACACCCATGGAAGTAAGAAGCTTCCTTGGATTGGCCGGATATTACAGGAAATTTGTCAAAGATTTCGCCAAGCTGTCTAGCCCGTTAACAAAGCTCACCAAGAAGCATACCAAGTTCAATTGGACATCGGATTGTGAGGAGGCATTCCAAAAGCTAAAAGTGAGTTTGACCACTGCTCCCGTACTTACCATCATCGATGGCAACCAAGACTTAAAAGTTTATACGGATGCTTCTCAAAGTGGTGGTCTTGGAGCAGTACTGATGCAAAGGGGCAAGGTTGTTGCCTATGCAAGTCGTCAATTAAAGTCGCATGAGAAAAACTATCGTGTCCACGACTTAGAGCTGTTGGCCGTAGTCTTTGCTTTAAAAATTTGGAGACATTATCTTTTGGGCGAAAAATTTGAATTATTCACAGACCATCAATCTTTGAAATATCTCTTCGATCAAAAGGATCTGAATTTAAGGCAGCAACGATGGCTAGAATTTCTGGCGGCATACGATTTTGATATCTTGTATACGCCGGGGAAAGCCAATGTTGTGGCAGACGCGCTTAGTAGAAAGGACGTCATTGTCGCAAGCCTCATCGTTACCCCTTCCTTGATTGATAAAATTTTTGCTCTTCAAAAGGAGGATAAATTCATTCAGATAATGATCAAGAGAATTGAAGCAGGTGAAAACACGAACTTCCAAATAGATGGCAAGGGAATTCTTAGATTTCAAGGGCAGATTTGTGTTCCATATATCAAAGACCTGATAAAGGAAGTTTTGGATGAAGGTCACAAATCAAAGCTTTGCATCCATCCCGGTGTGAGCAAAATTTATCAAGAGTTAAAGTGCACATTTTGGTGGAGATCTATGAAGAGGGATATCTCCATTTATGTGAGTAAATGTCCTACATGCCAACAAGTAAAAAGTGATCAACAAAAGCTTGTGGGGTTGTTGCAGCCATTGGAAGTTCCAGATTGGAAGTGGGACCAAATCTCCATGGATTTTATAGATGGTCTGCCTCGTACCAGGAAAGGAAATGACAGCATATGGGTGATCGTGGATCGCTTCACAAAATCCGCTCATTTCATACCTGTCAAGTCCACTAGAACTGCTCAAAGTCTGGCGCAAATCTATTTCAAAGAAATCATCAGGCTACATGGGTAATAAAACTAAATCTTTCCTTTTCATCATAATCTGAATGAAAATTTTCTTTTCCAAATTAAATAATAGTATTTTGTAGTAAACAGAGTTCCTAATAGCAGTGTTAGCGACCGTGATCCTATCTTTGCTAGCAAATTTTGGGAAGCATTCCAAAATGAGTTGGGAACGAAGTTAAATCTCAGTACCGCATATCACCCTCAGACTGACGGCCAAACTGAGCGAGTGAATCGCGTTCTTGAATATCTATTGCGGGCTTGCATGCTCGATTTTGGAGGTTCTTGGGAGGATCACTTGCATTTAGTTGAATTCTCATATAACAATAGCTATCAAGCAAGTTTGAAAATGTCTCCATTTGAAGCCTTATATGGTAGGCCATGTAGATCACCAGCATGTTGGGTTGAAAAAGGAAATCGGCTTGTATTGGGTCTAGACATGATCTGAGAAGCTTCAGACAAAGTTGATTTTATTAAGAAGCGATTATTGGCTACCCAAAGTAGACAAAAGAGCTATGTAGATGTAAGAAGAAGAGAGTTGGCTTTTGAAGTGGGTGACTATGTCTATCTGAAAGTTGCTCCAATGCGAGGTGTAATCCGTTTTGGAAAGACAGGAAAATTAGCACCTAGATTCATCGGCCCCTTCCCTATGCTTGAAAAGATTGGCACCCTAGCCTACAGAATTCAGATGCCCTACTGGTTGCCTGGAGCGCACGATGTATTCCATGTATCTCAACTTCGAAGGCATGTCCATGATCCAGATCTGATTGTGGAAGAAGCAGCACAACAAGATTTGGAGATTACCCCAAGCCTTGCAGTGAGAAGAGAACCACTGAAAATTATTGGCAAGGAGACTAGGAAGCTGAGAAATAAAAGTATCAACCTAGTCAAGGTGCAATGGAGCGGTGATCCTAGAGACTGCACTTGGGAAACCGAGGAGAGTATCAAACAAGCCTATCCCAAATGCAGAGTGGATATCTCTGATTAGTTTTTATTGTGAGGTACGCTTAAATATTTTCCATTCTTTATGTTGGTTCCTACCCTTCTATTCTCCCCTTTTTCTTTTCAAGGACGAAAAGTTCTTAAGCGGGGGAGATTGTAACAACCCGGAATTTGGGGCCAATTTAAAATTTTCATTTTAGAGATTTTAAAGGTGTTTAAATAGTTGAAATGAATTATTTTAAATAAAAATGACTAAAAAATTATTTTGATTGGACTTAATACGAATATATTTAATTTAATCATAAAAGGGATTAGAAAAAGGACGGCAGTTTGAAAAGTCAAAGCTGAACTTTGGCTGACCACACAGGATGCAGAATAAACCGGATTTTGGTGAAAGAAAAAATATTTAAATCTGTTAATGAATATATTTCTAACAAATCTGAAAAATCAAAGTTTCATAGCGGGAATCAAAAGTTATGGCCAAATGAATTTTCAGAAAGGTCGCTATAGAGAATATATCGCCCTTGAAAATCGACATTTTGCCTACGACCTCGGAATTCGACGAAACCACTTTTATTGGATCCGAGATGTAAAATTATTGCTAGGTTTCAAATTTCATGATTTTTGAAGCTAGTATGTGAGTGTGGCAAAAGAAGCTGCGTTTTGTCAATTTCGGTCAAAATTAATTGACTGAAAAATAGCCATTTTTCAAACGATCTCAGAATTTGACGAAATTAGTTTTGTTAGGATCGTATCGTCAAAACATAGCCAAAAATAATTTTTCCGGATTTTCTGACTTCGTATGTGACCCCGGTAAAATTAATAAGTACGTTTGAATTTAATATAATAGAATTAATTTGAAAATAAAGAAGACATACTGTAAACTTCAGAATTGGACTTCGCCAATAGCACCATCGCGTTCAGAAGACGTCAAAACATATTGTTCGACAGTCGTTGGGGTCCGTTTGGAGATCGCATGGAAAAACCCTAATTTTGGATTAAAAAAAATATATAAAGAAAATACCCTAGTATACCGTATAAATACGGTGCTACAGTCCTTCTTCCTCTTCGTATTATCAGCCGCCGAACCCATTATACATCAAATCTTTGAGATCCGATTTCTCCCAATCCATGGCGAATTGACATATGCCCCTTTGGACTTTTTTGAAGAACTTTGAACGCTCTTCCATCTCAGACAAACCCCGCCCCTCCTCGTGCCTCGAATCTCGAGAACCGCGCCTCCAAAGGCATGGCCTTTGAACCGCCGCCGCCCACACCTATCGCCACCGCACCCTCCACCGTGCTAGGCGCACGTGCGCCTCTCCGAGGCCGACCACCTCCAACAAACCACACCCCAAACTGACCTTCCTACCTCACGAAAATCGAATTCAAGGATTGGAACCAATTCTGAAAATCACGGCCTTTACTTTAAAGGTAAATTTTCAGAAATTGTGACGCTTATAAGTGTTACAAATTTAGATTTAATAATTAAAAATTGATGATTAATTCGTACGAAATCCGATTCTTAAAATTTCAGATCCGACGGAACCTTGAGGACGTATAGTGGTTGCTGAGATTGATTGCGGCCATTTCTGAATTTATTTGGATTTGTGATTTCGCTTAAATTGAGGTGAGAATTTATTTTTAATTAAATTTAATTAATTTAATTATTATTCTTGCGTTATGTGAAATTGAAAGTAAAAAATAAATGGATCTGCGATGGATGTTATCATAAGTTATGGATCTGAATTGTTTGTGATGTTATGATTTTAGGTCCATTATTTTAAATCATAGATCTGTCAATTAAAGCTGTAGATCTGTTATTTTAAATCATAGATCTGTTAGTTAGATTATGAACCTGTAGCTAAAAGTTCAGATCTGTTAATTTAAAATTATAGATCGGTAGGAGGAAAAAAATTAGATTTTTACCTTGTTTAAATTTGTTGAAGTATGCCTTGTGGATATGAATCATGTATAAAAATATATCATCTTATGCTTGTTATAGAATACATTACCTCGTATAATGACTTGTGTAAATAGAATAACCATTCAGGTTAATCAAAGACATGAGTTGAAATTGACATCTTATATGTAATTGGAAATGACAATTTACATCGTATGAAATTTACATTATTTTTAATGTGAATAATAGTAGGAATTTACATCGTATGTAATTTACATTATTTTTAATGTGAATAAAAGTAGGAATTTACATCGTATGAAATTTACATTATTTTTAATGTGAATAAAAGTAGAAATTTACATCGTATGAAATTTACATTATTTTTAATGTGAATAAAAGTAGAAATTTACATCGTATGAAATCTACATGATTTTTAATGTGAATAAAAGTAGAAATTTACATCGTATGAAATTACATTTTTTTTAATGTAATTAAGAAGTAGGAAATTTACATTGACTAAAAAATTACATTTTTCATATGTGATTGAAGTTAAGAATTCGTATGTAAATAAAAGTTACATTTTTATAATGTAAATAAGAAGTAAGAAATGGGCATGTAAATTAAAACTACAATTTTATAATGTAAATAAAAAGTAGGATTTGCATTGAAATAAAAAGTAGGAATTTGCATCGTAAATGAAAAATCACTTTTTTTGTAACTTGGAAATGAGAAATTACATAGTAAATAAAAATATACATTTTATATGTAAATAAAGAATGAGAATTAGCATGTATAGAAAATTTACATTTTTATTTGTGGATAAAAAGGAGAATTGGCATCGCAAATAAAAATAACATTTTTCTTTGTAATTAAAAAGTGAATTTACACTGTATGTTAAAAATTACATTTTTCTTTGTAATTAAAAAGTGAATTTACACTGTATGTTAAAAATTACATTTTTCTTGGTAATTAAAAAGTGAATTTACACGGTATGTTAAAAATTACATTTTTCTTTGTAATTAAAAGGTGAATTTACACTGTATGTTAAAAATTACATTTTTCTTTGTAATTAAAAAGTGAATTTATACTATATGTTAAAAATTACATTTTTCTTTGTAATTAAAATGTGAACTTACACTGTATGTTAAAAATTACATTTTTCTTTGTAATTAAAATGCGAACTTACACTATATGTTAAAAATTACATTTTTCTTTATAATTAAAAAGTGAATTTACGCTGTATGTTAAAAATTACATTTTTCTTTGTAATTAAAATGTGAATTTACACTGTATGTTAAAAATTACATTTTTCTTTGTAATTAAAATGTGAATTTACACTATATGTTAAAAATTACATTTTTCTTTGTAATTAAAATGTGAATTTACACTGTATGTTAAAAATTACATTTTTCTTTGTAATTAAAATGTGAATTTACACCGTAGGATTAAAATTACATTTTTCTATGTAATTAGAATGAGGGTCTGCATTGAATTTAAAAATTACATTTTTATAATGTAACGTATGATGAGAGTTTGCTTTGTAATTAAAAATCATATTTTTATAATGTAAATAAGAAGTAGGGTTTGCATTGTAAATAAATTTACATTTTTAGATGTAATTTAGAATATGATTCTCAATGCAAATATAAGTTACATTTTTATTATTATGTAATTAAGATGAGAAAATACATTGAGGTTAAATTTTACATTTTATATGTAATTTGAAAGTAGGATTTTGCAATGTATCAAAATTTACATTTTTACATGTAAATAGAAAATAGAAATTTACATTTTTACATGAAAAGGATGGAATTCACATCTTTAATGTAAGTAAAGAATGAATTTAGGATGCGGTAATATTATCTTCATTTTCAAATGAATTAAAATTTAATAAGGATCGGTAGTTGTTAGAGCGTTGTTTAAATCAAACGACGTTATTACGATTAAACGATGATATATATATATATATATATATATATATATATAATTAAAATTAAACGAATGGAGCGTGGTAGGTCGCGTTTTGAAATCGTACCTTTAAACGACTATACAAGATGATCCGACCGTCGGATTTCCTTGAAACTGAAACCGTTAGAACCGTCTTGGAAAAATCTTTCCAACGATATATATTTCGTTAAGATCCAACAGTTAGATTCTGAGAAATGTAAAAATCAAAATTGGTTGAATGTAGCGCCATAGTCGCCCATTGACTTAAGGCGTCGTTATATATTTTTTTTTAATTATTTTAAATAATTAAAATACGAAGTAATCGTTATAAAGGGATACGAAGGATTTTAAATATATATATATATATATATATATACGAGGATTATTTGAAAAGTCCGAGTTCTCTCATTCCAAATAATCAAACGACGTTAATTGAAGTATGAAGATGGCGTATGAAGACCGTAAATCTTCCCTCGAATGGACAACGATCGAGGCCCTGATTTGACTTGCTCCCAATTCAAGGGTCATGGTCGTTGCCCAAACGTACGTGTTGATTTCACGGGTTTGGTTTTCGCTCAGACCCAGAGCATAAGCTAAGAAATGATTGTGTGTCTGACATCGTTCTCCGTTAAATATCATGTTATTAATCTTCTGTCGAATGTATGGTTGTTTGGTGGCGGAGAATTTATTCTCTTGCTTAACACCCGTTCATATATTTCCGCAAAGGATTGGTAGTGCGATATGGAGTAATGATGTGGCATGCTAAGATGCATAGGATCAAGGCTTTGTTGAAAAGAAGGCCTTGTGGGATGATCAAAGCATAGCCTGTTTAGGCATAGCTTTGTGTACAGCGTGACTTCGCGAGCCTCACACACCGGCGGAGTCTAAAACGGGAGAAGGGAATGCAGGGAGAGCAGCACGTTTCTTTCTAGCTAGAAGTGGTGATTGGGCTTTAACACGGCCCGACATTTCACTTATGTGGATGATGGAATGAGGCGCCTCGGATGATAGGTCCTATAGGACTGGGAAACATGTGTTCAGGAATAACTAATCCGCAACTCGTATGGTGGACCGACCCTGCAGCTATCCAAGGGTTCACAGCGGGGGATCTTGAGGCACTAGCTAGAGTGTCTCGAATCGGTAAGGAGCTCCTCCCTAGCCTTGACTCATGATGGAAATCCAAACTTCCAATACGAACCTACGGATTTGATTGTATTACTAGTATGGAAGCATAGTATTATGGTATCTATGTGTCCTAGGATTGATACATTTATTTTGAAATGTTTTCCATATATACTAATAATAATATTAAACTCGTATATGCCGTATTTAGCATGTTTAATCACCATAAGGTAAAACCCTATCCTCTGCTTTGTGTTGCATTGTGTGATGGGACCTGGGTCTTATGGTAATTCCATTTTTCTCAAAAGCATAACGTTGTTGTACGATTTACTTATTATTTATTCTGACACTTTTATGCACGACAATCCATTAGAGTAAACCCATTCCACGTTAGTGGCGTGGTCTTTGGATTAGCCTTATTAATAGTGATTAATTAGTTAAGAATTCTCACACCAGTCCCACGACTGACCCGTTGTTTGTTTCCACCTTTTTCAAACTCGGGTGCCTTTCTTTCTACATGGGCAGCCAAGTAAACAGGTTCATTCTTTGCTTGGAGTCTTTTCTTTAGAGCTGCTTATTATCTTTCTTGGATTTGCTTTCGTGGAGAGGTGATGACTTGGAGCTTGAAGACATCTATCATTTGTTGCTATTGCATCTTTCTCTTTTTAATTCCAGACATTAAACTTGTTTCATTTCACGTTGTTTAAGTTGGAACATATTTCTTTTTCTGCAACTTGATGTAATAATTTAGAATTATGTGACTGTGGACTTTCTATGGTTGATGACATTATATTTCTGCTGCTTTGATGTTGTTACTCTATGAATTTTCTATGCTATGTTGTATCTGTGATATGTATTATTGTATTTATGTTGTATTCCAAATGATTATTCCTTACTTTCGTCCCGTGGAAGTTTGGGGTCATCATAGCAATCATTTGTGTCTTGACCATCGACATCGTGAAGCATGCAATGTCTACCAGAATCCCTTTCTCTTTGAGTTGACTCCCTCGCGGGAGGCCTTGGGAAAGGAGTAGTGGGATGAACTTCTCAAAAAAATTCTTCGAGGGTATGGGTGATTTCAGAGTAAGATGGGAACTTGAGTGGCCTCCAAGCATGGTTGCGACCATTCCCCGAGGAGAGTTGCTTAGCTGTAGCATAAAATTTATCCTTCTAAGAGTCGGATGGTTTCCCTTCCATAGCAGCATTAACATCGAGAAATTTTTTGTTGTCAGCCTTTGCGTCCTCTTCCTGAAGGAATCTTTTAGCTTCTAAATAGAACTCGCCAAGGTCCCTCGACGGGTCCCGATGAAGTGAATTCCTGAATTTAGATTTATCTAGAACATTGGATACTACGGCCATTAAAACTATGGAAGGGTTAGGTCTGTCGACTGAAGCAATCGCAACATTGAACCTTTTCAAGAATTTCTGCAAAGTCTCTTCGGACTTCTGCTTAATGCCATTGAGAGTCATGAAGGTTTTCGGATGAGCTATGTTGATTCTAAATTATTCCGCAAATCGGTTAAACAAAGCAATTCAAGAAGTAATGGAGTCCGCTTCTAGCTGCCTGAACCACATTCAGCTATGTCTGTTAAGTAAAGCAAAAAGCACTTCGCTATGACATTCTCTGAAGCAGAGAGGACTTCCATAAGTCGAATGTGTCTCATGAGGTGAGCGGTTGGATCCTTGCGGCCATCGTAGGGGTCGAACACCGGTAGCTTGAAATCCGGGGAGTTGCGAGTGTTCCTGATATCCAAAGAAGCGGACAATAATTCACACAATCTAAGTCCGTAGAAGAGGCACCTCCTCGAGTGAACCGACGGATGACATACGCAATCTCTGATCCATTTCCAAAAGCAAGCAGCCGATTTAAATTATCCAAAGAAGCACTGGTGCCCATGTGTTTAAGTCCAAGTTGGGAATCGACTGATTGAGAAGAATATTTGGTTGAACTCCAACCTGAGGAGCCACGTCGAGCGTAATCCTGACTCCTGGAACCGTAGGAGCATTGCCATCCCAAGTTGCGCACACCGGCGCTTGAGCAACATTACCAACTGTAGATCCTGCAACCTAACCTACCAAAGCGTCATGGGCTGGAGCGGTGTCGGGATTAGGGGTGCCCCGAAGTGTACCAGGGACAACACTGTAACAACCCAGAATTTCATAACCAATTTAAAATTTTTATTTTAGCAATTTTAATGGATTTTGAATATTTAAAATGATTTAATTTAAATAATAACAACTAAAAATTTATTTTTAATCGAAATTAGAATGAATAATTTTATTTTAATTATAAAACGAGCCTAAAATGGCGCGGTAGTTTGAAAATTCGATTTTAAATTTTAAATTTCAAATGAATGTACAAGATTCAAAATAAACCGGATTTTAGTAAAACCAGAAATATTTGAATCTGTTTAATAATATCTTTCTAACGAAGTTAAGAAACTGATATTTCACAATGTAAATTGTAAGTTATGTCCAGTTTAAAATTTAATATAGTCGCTATGGAATTTATATATTTTAATATAATATATAGCCCTTAAAAATAGCCATTTTGCAAACGACCTCCGTTTTCAATGAAACCACTTTTGTTGGATCCGGAATGTCAAATTATTACTAAGTTTCAATTTTTTATAATTTTTGGAATTAATATGTGAGCATGGTGAATTTAAACGTGTTTGGTCAGTTCAATTTGAATTTAATCGACCAGAAAAATGGTCATTTTTCAAACAGTCTCCAAATTTGACGAAATTTGTTTTGTTAGGACCGTAACGTCAAAACATAGATATATTTATTTATCTGTACTTTTTGGAGTCAGTATGTGGCCCTGGTAAAATAAAATATATGTATAAATTCAATATATATTGATTTATATTTTAATCATGATGAAAACTGATCGAAACAGTAGAATTGGCTTACAAAACATATCCCATTGTGTTCGGAATAGGGGTAATTAGCTAGAAATGACAGTCATCGGGGTTGATTTGGAGTTCGTGGCAATAAACAAGTGTTTTGTGAATTAAATATATTAAAATAATATATATATATTGGATTTAAAACCCTATCCTTCTTCACAGTCAGTAGCCGCCGCCAGCCCGAATATATGGCCAGAAAACTTCGATTTTGATCCTCAAAATTCTCCCAAATCATTGTGAGTTAAATCTTCCATCCAAAACGAAAATTTAAGTACGTGTTTAGATCTTCAAATCAAAACTAGTTTGATCGAGAATGGTTAAGCGGATTGCTCGAATTCCTAGCCTGAAGGCGTTGCGTTCCAATGGGTTTCTTGCGCTGGATTTGGGTTCAAATCAACGCTGTTCATGACGGATGATGGCGACACGGAGGGCGACGACGTGGAGTACTCCAATGGTGCTCCGGTCGAGCTGGGTGGCGGCGCGGTGACGATTTGTAGATCGATGAGTTTAAGGTTTTTTTTGAACGATGTAAAGGGAAAGGAAACGATAACGATTTTTTAAGCGTTGTTAAAAGTGAAATAATTTAATTAATTACCATTTTAATTATCTAATGTTTAAAAACCCGTAGCTTTTAATACTAGATCCAAATCCGACGATTTTAAATCCGTTGGAATCGCAGAAAAGAGAGCTTCACAACAAAACTAACCAGGTCCAATTTGGAGCACGTTATAATTTCGGGCAAATTCAAATCTAAGTGGTAAAGAAATTCAAAAATAAAAGAATGATTGAGTAGAAACCAAGAGTGAGAACTCTTTCTTACTCAAATTATTTTACAGTTAAAAATATTCTCGGTTGTAGACGGGGCTTAGTAGCCCTCGAAATTATTTATTGTACAAACCATGTTTGTTTGTTTGGATTGTATAGTGGAAATTTTATTGTGTTAAAAATTGATTATTGTGTTTTGTGATTGTGGTATTGAGAATGGAGTAAATAATATATATATATATATATATGTATATATATATATGCATTGTATAAATATTTATATATGCGATATATAAATTATTTATATACGCTGCATAATATTCTCTTGAAATAAAAATAAATATTCATTTACAAACCAGACGGTCTGTTTATTTACACCCATTTAACTGATATTGATTGGGGCAATAATTTTTACACATCGCCCAAATGCACAAATAACGAACAATGTCTGTTGTTTGAAACCCCGCACGGGTATTGGGATGATATTTGACATACACTAATCCCAATATTTAGTTATATGTCAATCGAGGGGTTGATAGACTGTATAAGCATTATTTATTTATTTATTTTAATGCTTATAAAGTGGTAGAATGCACTCTGGATGATGTGTGGATGTTTAAAGATTATTTATCATTATTGTAAATACATGCGATGTATGAAAATCTATACAAATATATTTACATTGTAATTGACTGAGTCTGATTCCAATGCAGAAATAACGAATAGTTTTCAAATAATATATAGTATAGTTTTCAAATATTATTCCGTGGATTTTTAAATTAATATTCTGTATAGTTCTGAAATAATATTCAGTATAGCTTAAAATGTGAAATTGATGTCCGATTTTGGATGGACACGAAAATATTGAAGTTGTGAAGCCATTTTGATTTGATATGCGCCATTTAACACGAACGATATTTATATCAATTTTATTCATTTTTTATATTGAATATCGAAAAGGAAATTATTTCAAAATCTGGTATTTTGAAAATATTATCATTTAAATATTATAATGATAAGGAGAATTCAATTTTGATCTAAAATTGAAGTGGAAATCGTTTTTAAAACAAATTTATGAAATACATTTTGAACGAAACATATATATTATATATACAATATAATGGCCTGAATAGAACAAGTCGCATCGCGACCGTTCGTGAATTTCGACCTTTGACTTCAAATTGATATTACGGGAGACCCGACCGTCGGATCCTCCTAAAACCAGAACCATTAGCTTTGTATCGAAAACAACTTTCCAACGAATATAAGAGATTTGAAATCTAATGGTTGGATTTGGAATTATGTCCAAATCAAATTTGGAAAAGGTTGCTATGGATGTAGTTCGGCGGCCGTTATTGGAAATCGACTGTACAGGCCTTGATAAAATTATTAAAAATATTAATAATTTATGTAAAATCATAATAAATGATTTGAAAAGATTTTGGATGAGAAATTCCATGTTTGTAAAGATAAAAATATATTTTTATCAAAATGAACTAGTTATTAACTAGTATAATAATCCGATGGTTTTTAAATTAATAAAATGGATTTGAAATGGTTTTAATATAACCCAAATTTTCCAATGAATAAATTGGAATGGATTGGAATGGAAAAAATGTAATAACCCGGAAATTCTGAACCAGTTTAAAATTTTTATTTTAGCTATTTTAGCGAATTTTGAGTATTTAAAATGAATTATTTTAAAGAATATCGACGAGAAATTTATTTTGAATATATTCGAACGTATATATTATATACGCCGTCGTTAGAATATAAATAATTATATATAATTATAAAAGGAACTGAAAATGGCGCGGTAGTTCGATAATTCGATTTCAAACTTCAGTTGAATGTACCGGGTGCAAAACAATCCAGATTTTAGTGAAACTAAAAACATTAGGATCTAATTGGGAATATCTTTCCAACGAATCCGAAAAATCGAAATTTCATAGCGGGAATAAAAAGTTATGTCCAGTTGAAAATTCTGAATAGTAGCTATGGAATTTAGGCCCTTAAAATGGGAATTTTGCAAACGACCTCGGATTTCGACGAAACCACTTTTGTTGGGTCCGTGATGTCAAATTATTGCTAGATTACAAATTTCATAATTTTTGGAATCAATATGTGAGCGTGGCAAAGGAAAACGTGTTTGACCAGTTTCAGTTGATTTTAATCGACTGGAAAATGGCCATTTTTCCAACGGTCTCAGCATTCGACGAAACTAGTTTTGCTAGGACCGTATCGTCAATACGAAGCTAGAAAATATTTTTATGCAATTTATAGAGTTCGTATGTGACCCCAGTAAATTGAAATGCGCGTTCAAATTCAATATATAGAGTTATATGTTGATTTTGACGAAAACTGGTCGAAACGATCAAATCAGCTTGCGATACATATCCCATTGTGTTCAGAATGGGGGTAATTAGCTATGGACAACAGGCGGTGGGTTCCGTTTTGAGTTCGTCAATAAAAGTCAACTCTTTAGAGAATTAATTAATAGAATGATAATATATATATAAACCTATTTTCTCTCCCTTACTCAGTTAAACCCCCCGTTACAAATCGATTTTCGAATAAAAAAGAGAGAAAGAAGACGAAGGGGGGAGGAGCGCCGTCGCTCCCCCCATTGGGGCGCCGCTGCGCCATCAGGCGCGTCACCGCGGCGTTGGCCCCTTCGCCTCCCCCCCCTCCGTTCGAACTCCACTTCCTCCCCTCCTTCTTCTGCATAGAACCGCCGCCGCCCCCCAAACCCTACCGCAATCCCCCTAACCCCGATGCGCCACCACCCTCGAGAATAGCTCGCGTCCAAACACCCCCCCCCCCTTCGCAGAAAATCCGGATCGAGGTGAGTTTTATAATCTTTTTTTTTATTTGATTTTAAAACTGAGAAAAAAAAACAGAGATTTTAAAACTGAAAAAGAAAAAAAAAACCATAGATTTTAAAACTGATTTTTATTTACCAAAGTTTTGATTATTATTTAGTTTAAAGTTTTGATTTTTATTTTCAGTTTTAATCGATTAAAGGGAAATCTTTGTATATTATATAAGGTTAAAGTTTATAATTTCTATCATAAGGAAGGCGACATTTTTATGGTATAAAGGTGGGATTTTTATAGAATTAAAAAGTTAGGATTTTTAAAATAAAAAGTTAGGATTTTTAAAATAGGAAAAGTTAGAATTTTTAATAATAGAAAGGTCGAATTTTTAACAATGGAAAAGGGGATATTTTTAATATTGAAAAGGCGATATTTTTAATATTGAAAAGGCGATATTTTTAATATGGAAAAGGCGATATTTTTCATATTGAAAAGGCGATATTTTTATACGATGAAGAATAAAATTTCTATGTCTACATTAGAGTAGTAGCGATAAAATTTCTATTTTTACAAATTGAGGTTAACGACACGAAAATTCAATTTTTATACATTGAATAGCAAAGTAAAAATTCGATTTTTATATATTGAATAGCATAGTAAAAATTCGATTTTTATATATTGAATAGCATAGTAAAAATTCGATTTTTATATATTTAATAGCAAAGTAAAAATTCGATTTTTATATATTGAATAGCAAAGTAAAAATTCGATTTTTATATATTGAATAGCGAAGTAAAAATTCGATTTTTATATATTGAATAGCAAAGTAAAAATTCGATTTTTATATATTGAATAGCGAAGTAAAAATTTGATTTTTATATATTGAATAGCGTAGTGAAAATGTGATTTTTATATATATAGTGGCTACGGGCAACGAAAGCGACAAAAGGCGAAAATGACGAAGACTTCTACATTTGAAGTGTCATGGAGTTGGGATAGCATTCATGAGAACTTCTCACTCTTCAATTTCTTTTTCTAGTTATATATATATACTAGGATGCAGACGGTGTTTAGTAGCACCCGACACAATCGTCCATAGACCATGGACTTGTTTGTTTGGTTGTGTAGTTGGTTAGATTATTTGGTTTGAATTGAATTGTTTGGTGAAATAGAATGGATTTGATTGATGTGTGAATGGCGTGGGCCTTCACTAGACCGGGGATAAGGCAAGGCCTTGTCCCGTTTCTAGTATCGTGCCGTTATGCCGCCGTAATTTTCTAAAATAAGTTAGAAAAATAAAGATATCATTTTATTTAATAAATGAACCGAATAGAATATTCATAGGTTGAATAAAATAATTTTATCGTTAAAAATATAATTTTTAATGTGAACGTGAATAAATAAATATTAATTTACAAACCGGACAATTTGTTTATGTACACCTATTTGAAGGACATTGATTGGGACGATAAATTTTACACATCACCCAACTGCACAAATAAAATCTGTGTTTGATTGTTTGAAACCCAACACGGGTATTGGGATAAAATATGACATACACTAATCCCAATAATTAGTTGTATGTCGATCGATGGATCGACAGGCTGTTATTAGCGTTAGATATCTATATCTGATGCTTATACAGTGTAGTGCACTTTGGATGATGGATGATTATTTATCGTTGCTATTATATACATGTGTTGTATGGAATCCATATAATTAACATTATATGGTAATTGATTGGGCCTCATTCCAATTTAGAAGGTAAAAAATATTATAAAAAAAGGTTCATGTGTTGACCGTACTCATCCGTTGAGATTAGTCATGTGTTGAACGAAATATTTTAACAATAAAATCTACATCTTTATCATATATAAAATTAGAAACTAACTGGAAAATAGATGAGATGAGTGGTCTCCTGGATATTGATCTGATGTTGGTTTCGGCCTTCGGGGTTAATATTCAGGGAATCGTTTTCTTACTAATTTGCGATTAGAGTCTGATTTGAAATCAAACGATAGATACCATAATTTTTATAAAATATATTAAATAACAAAAATAGTCACACGTGGACAGTACTCATTCGTTGAGATTAGTCGTGTGTTGACAAAGATATAGAGTCGTGTATTGAAAGAAATATAGATCCATTTGTTGAATATAAAGCCGTGTTGGTTAGAGATGCGCTATTTTGACGCGAACGATAATAATATCGATTATATTCGTTTTTATAAATTGAATAGAAAACGAATTTAATTTGAATTGAATAGAAAACGAATTTGATTTGAATTGAATATATAACAAATTGAATTTGATTTGAATTGAATAGAAAACGAATTTGAAATGAATTGAATATAAAACGAATTCGAATTGAATTGAAAACGAATTGAAATGAATTCAAATTGAATTGAATTTTGAATTGAATAGAAATGAATTTTAAAAAGGATTTATAATAGAAAATTCAATTTTGATTCGAATTTGAAATAAAGGTTGAAATTGTTTTTGAAACGAATTCAAAACTATTTATAAAATTTGTTTTAAATAGATATCGACGAAATATATATTATATATATAATATAATGGCCTGAATAGAGCGGGCCGCGCCGCGGCAGTTCGTGAATTTCGACCATTTATTTCAAATGGACATTACGGGAGATCCGACAGTCGGATTCTCCTAAAACCGGAACTGTTGGGTTCGTATCGAAAAGAGCTTTCTAACGAATATTAGAAATTTGAAATTTAACGGTTGGATTTGGAGATACGTCCAAATCAAATTCGAAAAAGGTCGCTGTAAGTGCAGTTCAATGGCCACTGATGGAAATCGACTGTACAGGCCTTGATAAAATTATTGAAAATATCAGTAATTTGTGTAAAATCATAAGAAATGATTTGGGAAAAATTGGGATGAAAAACTCCATATTTGAAAAGATAAAAATAGATTTTTATCGAAATGAACTAGTTTTGAACTGAAATTAAAACCCATTTATTTTTAAATAAATAAATTGGATTTGAAATGGGTTTAAATAGATTGTGATTTAGGGTTTATCGTGAACTATGTTTTAAATAACACTAGTTCTTTAACCCGATAATAAATAGAATGTGATTTGGGTTTATCGTGAACTGTGTTTAAAATGACATTAGTTCTTTAACCCAGAAAAAGAAGTCTTAATGAATCTGAAATTAGATTGAAATGTGAATTGATAATTTAAATTATCAACTTTAGAAAGTGAGCGAGAATGGAGTATCGCCAGTTTTGCTCCAAAGCGATAGTTAAATCTCTAATTAGATTTGAACGTGAAATGGTAATTAATTTTACCGATAACACTGTGGTGTTAGATATGGAGTATTACCAGTTTTTCTTCATGGGATGAATAGGTTGGGATTGGGAAATAAAATAAATAATTACTTCAGTGTGGTTCGCTAATCTCGACTAGTTGAGAAAACCATAATTTGGTTTGAAATGACATCCAAAGGAAGGTTAAAGGATAAATTTTAAAGAATTTATCTTGGATAAAATTAATGGGAACCCTTCCCTAAGAATGTGGAATTTAGAAACTAGTTGTAGGTTAGTTAAGAAGAATGGTTTCCTGGCTATTGATCTAATGTTGGTTTCGGCCTTCGGTGTTAATATTTGGGAAATTGTTCTCTTGCTGATTCACGACTAGTGACTAATGAATTGGAATGAGGCGTTTGTTGTGTTTGTGTAACATTTGTTTTTAATATACGCGGGTTGTTCGGAAAGGCCGGGTTTATACCCATTCTGAATAACCGATTCGACGATATGTCGAAGTTGAAGACGGTGGTTGAAGACCGGAAGTCTTCACATCTTTTGGGTGATTACTGATGATCTTGATTGGGCTGTACACCCAAGATGAGGGAATCAGTTGGTGGTCGTCCAGACGTACTTGGAGATCGATGGATATGCGAGGAAAGTGCCTCCGGTTTCGTTCAGACCCAGAATGAACTTGTAAATGGATTGTGTGTCTGACATTGGATTTTATTTTGTGTTGATTGATTTCTGTTAAATATATATCTGTTTGGCGGCGGAGAATTTATTCTCTTGCTTAACGCCCTTCTCTAAGACATACGAGCTTAGAGGTTATATATCAATAGATATCAATCGCATGGCATGAATTGCCTGTGTGGCACGCTGAGTTGCATGGATCAAGGCTTCTGTTGAAAAGCAAAGTCTTGTGGTTGATGATCAAAGCACGACCTTTGTGGCGTAGCTTTTTGTATAG
Source organism: Allium sativum (assembly GCA_030737875.1). NCBI lineage: Eukaryota > Viridiplantae > Streptophyta > Magnoliopsida > Asparagales > Amaryllidaceae > Allium > Allium sativum. The sequence goes on from CM060921.1 coordinate 560,795,209, forward strand.
CGTGAATTCGCGAGCCTCACACCTCGGTATGAGTCAAAAACGGGATACGGACTGCAGGGAGAGCACGACGTTTCTTTCTAGCTTTGGTGGTGTCAGTGACTTACCAGCCCTGACATTTATATACTTTTCACCTTTGTGGTTGTTGGATGAGGCGCCTCGATTATAGGTCTGTAAGGATCGGGAAACGTGTGTTCAGGAATAAATAATCCTCTAACGTAAGTGAGGACCGGCCCTGAAGCATCCAGGATTGCCCAGAGTGTGTAGTCCTGAGACATTTGCTAGAGTGTCTCGAACGCGGAGAGGAGCTTGCCCCTTGCCTCGACTCATGACGGAAATCCAATTTCCAATACGTGTATTTCGATTTTAATTGTAGAACTAGTATGGCGACATAGTAGATGGCAGTTATGCCGCCTATGATTGATATTTATGATTGAAATTGTTTTGACACTATACACTTATTATAGTATCAAATGATTTGTTTTAAACGTATCAAGCATGTTTGGCTATTATAAGGGAAAACCCTATCCTCCGGCTTGCGTTGCATTGTGTGATGGGACCTGGGTCTTATAATAGCTTCGTTTTTCGAAAAAGCATTGCGTTGTTTATTCTATGCACTGGTATTCTTGGGAGAAAATCCGTTCCGTGTTATACGGCATGGTCCCTTGAATTACTCTCTTTCAAAGTAAAGTTTTAAATAACTGTTTTAGTTCTCACACCAGTCACATGACTGACCTGGAGTTTATTGTTTTAACCTAAACTCTGGGTGCCCCTATTTTCGACATGGGCAGCTAGTAGTTTTGGTTTTGCAGATTTATATTCACAGGATCCTGGTTTACAGCTGGAATGATATCCGGAAAGCTCTGTATCCATATATCACCTTCAGTTGTGTTTTGTATTATTTTTCCACTGCAATACTGTATTTAAATCTCTGATATTTGTCGAATGTAATTTATTCATTTATACTCTGTATATTCTTGTATTTGATGGAATTGTTGTAATAGCAATGAAATGTTCTTCCGTCTGCGTTCTGATTTGTCCTGTTCTCAAATGATCAGGGGTTTCGAACGGTCTAGATCGGTTTAACGACTGATTCGGATCGAGTGAAATTCCTTGCCGTCACATTTGGTATCAGAGCTTTGGTTTACAGAGCTCGAGAACAAGACACATTAGAACCATACGAAAGAATTCATCAGATATTGGATTAGTAATATCCAATTAGAATGAATCGTTAGAGATAGGATCAGTAGTATCCTAGAAGGAGTGTGAAGAGTATATTTTTCAAATGAAAACAATTTTGTTTTGAAAATTTAAACCATTTTAAATGTATTTGAATATTTATTTATATTGAATGTAGACAATCCATTATATAAAGGTTTTGCATATACGCGTCATGAACGTATATTTGAAGTTTTAATATACTGGATAGATATAGAATCACACTCTAGTCGCCCGGACCTGATTCTGATGATTGACGCGTCATCATTAGTAATTATTTTCGAGTAACGAAGGTGTGATATCTATATATTTCCATTAGACTGGTGTGAGAACCAAAACTAATATAGATAGATTTATTTGTTGTGAATTGGCATCAAAAACATGATTTTTTGTATATATATCAAAATTATGAATTTGAAACGTTAATCCACTAATTGATTGATGTTTGTGTTGATTGTTTATTAGTTTGATAATTTTTGAACCATTATGCCTAATTGAACCAAATATTGAACTGTATTGAAAATTGGTCGCATTTGCTTGCATATACATGAACTTACATTGAACAGGTCATGGCAAGGAGGCTAGAGTAGAGAATAAAATTTGTTTGCCCGACAAATAGGTACATGTTTACTATAATTTACTGTTTTGTTTGGGTGATGATGATTTTATGAGCCTATTGGCTAGCCGCTTGGCTTTTTCTTTTTCTTTTTGAGATCAGAAGGCCTATATGGCAATTTCGGGATTTTCCCGTGGCTCCCAGTGCAGGGGAGGTTATGGCGAAATTTTTCGAAAATTTAGTGTGTTAGCCAAATTTTTGAAAATTTGAAAATTCTCAGAAACTGAAAAGTTGGAGAATGGAAGCAAGATCGAACGTAGAGTTGATTAATCAAACCACTTTCGACTTTGTTCCTTTTCGGGGACGAAAAGTTTTAAGTGGGGGAGATCGTAATAACCCGGAAATTCTGAACCAGTTTAAAATTTTTATTTTAGCTATTTTAGCGAATTTTGAGTATTTAAAATGAATTATTTTTAAGAATATCGACGAGAAATTTATTTTGAATATATTCGAACGTATATATTATATACGCCGTCGTTAGAATATAAATAATTATCTATAATTATAAAAGGAATTGAAAATGGCGCGGTAGTTCGATAATTCGATTTCAAACTTCAATTGAATGTACCGGGTGCAAAACAATCCGGATTTTAGTGAAACCAAAAACATTAGGATCTAATTGGGAATATCTTTCCAACGAATCCGAAAAATCAAAATTTCATAGCGGGAATCAAAAGTTATGTCCAGTTGAAAATTCTGAATAGTCGCTATGGAATTCAGGACCTTAAAAATGGAAATTTTGCAAACGACCTCGGATTTCGACGAAACCACTTTTGTTGGGTCCGTGATGTCAAATTATTGTTAGATTCCAAATTTCATAAATTTTCGAATCAATATGTGAGCGTGGCAAAGGAAAACGTGTTTGACCAGTTTTAGTTGATTTTAATCGACTGGAAAATGGCCATTTTTCCAACGGTCTCAGAATTCGAAGAAACTAGTTTTGTTAGGACCGTATCGTCAATACGAAGCTAGAAAATATTTTTATGCAATTGATAGAGTTCGTATGTGACCCCGGTAAATTGAAATGCGCGTTCAAATTCAATATATAGAGTTATATGTTGATTTTGACGAAAACTGATCGAAACGATCAAATCAACTTGCGATACATATCCCATTGTGTTCGGAATGGGAGTAATTAGCTATGGACGACAGGCGGTGGGTTCCGTTTTGAGTTCGTCAATAAAAGTCAACTCTTTAGAGAATTAATTAATAGAATAATAATATATATAAACCTATTTTCTCTCCCTTACTCAGTTAAACCCCCCGTTACAAATCGATTTTCGAATAAAAAAGAGAGAAAGGAGACGAAGGGGGGAGGAGCGCCGTCGCTCCCCCCATCGGGGCGCCGCCGCGCCATCAGGCGCGCCACCTCGGCGCTGGCCCCTTCGCCTCCCCCCTCTGTTCGAACTCCACTTCCCCCCCTCCTTCTTCTGCATAGAACCGCCGCCGCCCCCCAAACCCTACCGCAGCCCCCCTAACCCCGATGCGCCACCACCCTCGAGAACAGCTCGCGTCCAACCCCCCCCCCCTTCGCAGAAAATTCGGATCGACGTGAGTTTTATAATCTTTTTTTTATCTGATTTTAAAACTGAGAAAAAAAACAGAGATTTTAAAACTGAAAAAGAAAAAAAAAACCATAGATTTTAAAACTGATTTTTATTTACCAAAGTTTTGATTTTTATTTAGTTTAAAGTTTTGATTTTTATTTTCAGTTTTAATCGATTAAAGGGAAATCGGATCTTTGTATATTATATAAGGTTAAAGTTTATAATTTCTATCATAAGGAAGGCGACATTTTTATGGTATAACGGTGGGATTTTTATAGAATTAAAAAGTTAGGATTTTTAAAATAAAAAGTTAGGATTTTTAAAATAGGAAAAGTTAGAATTTTTAATAATAGAAAGGTCGAATTTTTAACAATGGAAAAGGCGATATTTTTAATATTGAAAAGGCGATAATTTTAATATTGAAAAGGCGGTATTTTTAATATGGAAAAGGCGATATTTTTCATATTGAAAAGGCGATATTTTTATACGATGAAGAATAAAATTTCTATGTCTACATTAGAGTAGTAGCGATAAAATTTCTATTTTTACAAATTGAGGTTAACGATATGAAAATTCGATTTTTATATATTGAATAGCAAAGTAAAAATTCGATTTTTATATATTGAATAGCATAGTAAAAATTCGATTTTTATATATTGAATAGCATAGTAAAAATTCGATTTTTATATATTGAATAGCAAAGTAAAAATTCGATTTTTATATATTGAATAACAAACTAAAAATTCGATTTTTATATATTGAATAGCAAAGTAAAAATTCGATTTTTATATATTGAATAGCAAAGTAAAAATTCGATTTTTATATATTGAATAGCGAAGTAAAAATTCGATTTTTATATATTGAATAGCGTAGTGAAAATGTGATTTTTATATATATAGTGGCTACGGGCAACGAAAGTGACAAAAGGCGAAAATGACGAAGACTTCTACATTTGAAGTGTCGTGGAGTTGGGATAGCATTCGGTGAGAACTTTTCACTCTTCAAATTCTTTTTCTAGTTATATATATATACTAGGATGCAGACGGTGTTTAGTAGCACCCGACACAATCGTCCACAGACCATGGACTTGTTTGTTTGGTTGTGTAGTTGGTTAGATTATTTGGTTTGAATTGAATTGTTTGGTGAAATAGAATGGATTTGATTGATGTGTGAATGGCGTGGGCCTTCACTAGACCGGGGATAAGGCTAGGCCTTGTCCCGTTTCTAGTATCGTGCCGTTATGCCGCCGGAATTTTCTAAAATAAGTTAGAAAAATAAAGATATCATTTTATTTAATAAATGAACCGAATAGAATATTCATAGGTTGAATAAAATAATTTTATCGTTAAAAATATAATTTTTAACGTGAACGTAAATAAATAAATATTCATTTACAAACCGGACGGTTTGTTTATGTACATCTATTTGAAGGACATTGATTGGGACGATAAATTTTACACATCGCCCAACTGCACAAATAAAATCTGTGTTTGATTGTTTGAAACCCCACACGGGTATTGGGATAAAATATGACATACACTAATCCCAATAATTAGTCGTATGTCGATCGATGGATCGACAGGCTGTTATTAGCGTTAGATATCTATATCTGATGCTTATACAGTGTAGTGCACTTTGGATGATGGTTGATTATTTATCGTTGCTATTATATACATGTGTTGTATGGAATCCATATAATTAACTTTATATGGTAATTGATTGGGCCTCATTCCAATTTAGAAGATAAACAATATTATAAAATAAAGGTTCATGTGTTGACCGTACTCAGCCGTTGAGATTAGTCATGTGTTGAACGAAATATTTTAACAATAAAATCTACATCTTTATCATATATAAAATTAGAAACTAACTGAAAAATATATGAGATGAGTGGTCTCCTAGATATTGATCTGATGTTGGTTTCGGCCTTCGGGGTTAATATTCAAGGAATCGTTTTCTTACTAATTTGCGATTAGAGTCTGATTTGAAATCAAACGATAGATACCATAATTTTTATAAAATATATTAAATAACAAAAATAGTCACACGTGGACAGTACTCATTCGTTGAGATTAGTCGTGTGTTGACAAAGATATAGAGTCGTGTATTGAAAGAAATATAGATCCATTTGTTGAATATAAAGCCGTGTTGGTTAGAGATGCGCTATTTTGACGCGAACGATAATTATATCGATTATATTCGTTTTTATAAATTGAATAGAAAACGAATTTGATTTGAATTGAATAGAAAACGAATTTCATTTGAATTGAATTTATAACAAATTGAATTTGATTTGAATTGAATAGAAAACAAATTTGAAATGAATTGAATATAAAACGAATTCGAATTGAATTGAAAACGAATTCGAATTGAATTGAAAACTAATTGAAATGAATTCAAATTGAATTGAAATTTGAATTGAATAGAAATGAATTTTAAAAAGGATTTATAATAGAAAATTCAATTTTGATTTGAATTTGAAATAAAGGTTGAAATTGTTTTTGAAACGAATTCAAAACTATTTATAAAATTCGTTTTAAATAGAAATCGACGAAATAGATATTATATATATAATATAATGGCCTGAATAGAAAGCGCCCCGCCGCGACAGTTCGTGAATTTCGACCATTTATTTCAAACGGACATTACGGGAGATCCGACCTTCGGATTCTCCAAAAACCGGAACCGTTGGGTTCGTATCGAAAAGAGCTTTCTAACGAATATTAGAAATTTGAAATCTAACGGTTGGATTTGGAGATACATCCAAATCAAATTCGAAAAAGGTCGTTGTAAGTACAGTTCGATGGCCATTGATGGAAATCGACTGTACAGGCCTTGATAAAATTATTAAAAATATCAATAATTTGTGTGAAATCATAAGAAATGATTTGGGAAAAATTGGGATGAAAAACTCCATATTTGAAAAGATAAAATAGATTTTTATCGAAATGAACTAGTTTTGAACTGAAATTAAAACCCATTTATTTTTAAATAAATAAATTGGATTTGAAATGGGTTTAAATAGATTGTGATTTAAGGTTTATCGTGAACTGTGTTTTAAATAACACTAGTTCTTTAACCCGATAATAAATAGAATGTGATTTGGGTTTATCGTGAACTGTGTTTAAAATGACATTAGTTCTTTAACCCAGAAAAAGAAGTCTTAATGAATCTGAAATTAGATTGAAATGTGAATTGATAATTTAAATTATCAACTTTAGAAAGTGAGCGAGAATGAAGTATCGCCAGTTTTGCTCCAAAGCGATAGTTAAATCTCTAATTAGATTTGAACGTGAAATGGTAATTAATTTTACCGATAACACCGTGGTGTTAGATATGGAGTATTACCAGTTTTTCTTCATGGAATGAATAGGTTGGTATTGGGAAATAAAATAAATAATTACTTCGGTGTGGTTCGCTAATCACGACTAGTTGAGAAAACCATAATTTGGTTTGAAATGACATCCAAAGGAAGGTTAAAGGATAAATTTTAAAGAATTTATCTTGGATAAAATTAATGGGAACCCTTCCCTAAGAATGTGGAATTTAGAAACTAGCTGTAGGTTAGTTAAGAAGAATGGTTTCCTGGGTATTGATCTGATGTTGGTTTCGGCCTTCGGGGTTAATATTTGGGAAATTGTTCTCTTGCTGATTTACGACTAGTGACTAATGAATTGGAATGAGGCGTATGTTGTGTTTGTGTAACATTTGTTTTTAATATACGCGGGTTGTTCGGAAAGGCCGGGTTTATACCCATTCTGAATAACCGATTCGACGATATGTCGAAGATGAAGACGGCGGTTGAAGACCGGAAGTCTTCACATCTTTTGGGTGATTACTGATGATCTTGATTGGGCTGTACACCCAAGATGAGGGAATCAGTTGGTGGTCGTCTAGACGTACTTGGAGATCAATGGATATGCGAGGAAAGTGCCTCCGGTTTCGTTCAGACCCAGAACGAACTTGTAAATGGATTGTGTGTCTGACATTGGATTTTATTCTGTGTTGATTGATTTCTGTTAAATATATATCTGTTTGGCGGTGGAGAATTTATTCTCATGCTTAACGCCCTTCTCTGAGACGTACGAGCTTAGAGGTTATATATCGATAGATATCAATCGCATGGCATGAATTGCCTGTGTGGCATGCTGAGTTGCATGGATCAAGGCTTCTGTTGAAAAGCAAAGTCTTGTGGTTGATGATCAAAGCACGGCCTTTGTGGCGTAGCTTTGTGTATAGCGTGAATTCGCGAGCCTCACACCTCGGTATGAGTCAAAAATGGGATATGGAATGCAGGGAGAGCACGACGTTTCTTTCTAGCTTTGATGGTGTCAGTGACTTACCAGCCCTGACATTTATATACTTTTCACCTTTGTGGTTGTTGGATGAGGCGCCTCGATTATAGGTCTGTAAGGACCGGGAAACGTGTGTTCAGGAATAAATAATCCTCTAACGTAAGTGAGGACCGACCCTGAAGCATCCAGGATTGCCCAGAGTGTGTAGTCCTGAGACATTTGCTAGAGTGTCTCGAACGCGGAGAGGAGCTTGCCCCTTGCCTCGACTCATGACGGAAATCCAATTTCCAATACGTGTATTTCGGTTTTAATTGTAGAACTAATATGGCGACATAGTAGATGGTAGCTATGCCGCCTATGATTGATATTTATGATTGAAATTGTTTTGACACTATACACTTATTATAGTATCAAATGATTTGTTTTAAACGTATCAAGCATGTTTGGCTATTATAAGGGAAAACCCTATCCTCCGGCTTGCGTTGCATTGTGTGATGGGACCTGGGTCTTATAATAGCTTCATTTTTCGAAAAAGCATTGCGTTGTTTATTCTATGCACTGGTATTCTTGGGAGAAAACCCGTTCCGTGTTATACGGCGTGGTCCCTTGAATTACTCTCTTTCAAAGTAAAGTTTTAAATAACTGTTTTAGTTCTCACACCAGTCACATGACTGACCTGAAGTTTATCGTTTTAACCTAAACTCTGGGTGCCCCTATTTTCGACACGGGCAGCTAGTAGTTTTGGTTTTGCAGATATATATTCACAGGATCCTGGTTTACAGCTGGAATGATATCCGGAAAGCTCTGTATCTCATTGAATTGTTGTAATAGCAATGAAATGTTCTTCCGTCTGCGTTTTGATTTGTCCTGTTCTCAAACGATCAGGGGTTTCGAACGGTCTAGATCGGTTTAACGACTGATTCGGATAGAGCAAAATTCCTTGCCGTCACAAAAAATCTATGGAATATTTCGATATTGGATTCCGTGGCTATACGGATATTGTTATCGGAATTTGGAAGATATAGATATTGTTATTCCCAATAATATTTCCATTAGTTTCGGAATTTGTTATTGGATATAAGTCGATATAATTTCTATTTGGAGCCTTGTATTTGATATTAAATTGGATTTTGGGTTGTTGTGAATGGTGTCTTCATTAACACTGTTCTTAAACACGGTAGAAAAAAGAATAAGTCTTTTAATTAAGTTTTAGAGAAGTTTACCAATTAATTAACATTTAATTGGAATTGAAATGAAAGTTGATTGTGGGTTTATCGTGAACTGTGTTTTAAATGATATTCGTTCTTTATCTCAAATTAATAGTGAAATGTGAATTATAATTTGTAAATCATTTTGTTAAGCTTTAATGGAAATTTTCCAAAGTAAAGTTTTCCAATTTAATATATTAAATTGGAATGGAATTCGATTTGGTAATAATCGAAGTGAGCTTCTGTGGAGGAAGACTATTAATATATATGGAATTTAAAAGGCTTTTTTGTTATTCTATTTATATTATCAGTCGGATACGGAAATTGATATCGATTATATATTGATCTGTTTTCCGTGAAGATCCCACAATTAATGGAATGTGATTTTGGGTTTATCGTGAATTGTGTTTTAAATGACTTTGGTTCTTTAACCCAGTTATAGACATGATTTCATGTCTAACATTGTATTTTATGCTGTATTGTTGATCTCTGCTAAATATATATCTGTTTGGTGGCGGGGAATTAATACTCTTGCTTAACACCCTTCTCTAAGACGTACGAGCTTAAAGGTTATATATTGGCAAAAATCAATGGTACTGCATAGATTTGTCGATGCGACATGTTTGATTTCCCAAAGTTAAATAATTATTGATATTGATTTTTGGGAAGATTAAAACTAAGTGGAGTTTTAATGAATCTTTAATTAGATTGAAATGTGAATGTGATAATTTAAATTATCAGATTTGGGGAATAATCGATAATGGAGTATCTCCAGTTTGTCTCCAAGCGATAGTTAAATCTGTAATTAGATTTGAATGTGAAATGGTAACTAAATCTACCGGTAACACTATGGTGTTAGATATGGAGTATTACCAGTTTTTCTCTATGGAATGAATAGTTTTGGATTAGGAAATAAAACAAATGATTACTTCGATATGGTGCGCTAATCCCGACTAGTTTGGAAAACCTTAATTTGGTTTAAATTGTGAAAAGAATATTTGAATAAAAGAATATTCTAGATTGGAATGAGGCGTATGTTGTGTTTTATAGCACTTGATTATAAAATACGTGAATTACTTGGAAAGGACGGGTTTATACCCATTTTGAATAATTGATTAAACGATAAGTCGACGATGAAGATGGTGGTTGAAGACCGGAGTTATTCACATTGTTTGGATGATTACTGATGTCTTGATTGAGCTATACACCCAAGATAAGGTAATAAGTGGTGATTGTCCAAACGTACTTGGAGATCGACCGAATATGCGAGGGCCTCTCTCCTGTATTGGACATATGGGACGAGGAATAAGGTGCCTTCGGTTTCGTTCAGACCCAAAACGGACTTGTAAATGGATGGCGTGTCTAACATTTATTATTTTACACTATATTCGTTGATCTCTACTAAACATATATCTGTTGGGTGGTGGAGAATTTATTTTCTTGCTTAACACCCTTCTCTGAGACGTACGAGCTTAGAGGTTATATATTGGTGGAAATCAGTGGTACGGTATGGAAATGACAGTGTGGCATGCCGAGATGTAAATGATCAAGGCTTTTGTTGAAAAACTGAGTGTTGTGGTTGATGATCAAAGTACAGCTTTAAATAGCATAGCTTTGTGTAGCGTTAATTCGCGAGCTTCACATCCCGGTATGAACCTAAAAAGGATGAGGAACGTATGGAATTGGACATATGTTAGTTTCTAGGTAGGAGTAACGTCATGGTATGGAGCCCAGACTATTTACTCATGTGGATGTTGCTTATTATCACTTGATGGAGAGAGAGGCTCCTCGGATATATCAGTCACTATAGGGCCGATGGATGTTATGGTCGATATACTGACCAGATTTTATGCCCCATAGGGCAGGCTAACATATAGTTTATGGTATTACTAATCATAGACAGGTGACCGGCCATATGGCTAACCGTAGGTGCAGTTGCGACTGTATGCTAAGCCTCGGGCTAGAGAGTCTCGAATCGGTAAGGATGACCGCTTGCCTTGGATCATAGATGGAAACCCACTTTCCAATACGTGATTTCTCGATTTTAGTTGTAAATATATATTTGGTGACATAATATTATGGTATCCACGCTGCCTATGATTGATACATTTATATTTGAAATTGATTTCTTCACTTATAGTAACAATAAAATATGAAATTTCACATACCAAGCTTTTTTGGCTATTATAAGGTAAAACTCTATCCTCGACTGCATTCATTATGTGATGGGACCTGAGTCTTATAATAGCTTCTTTTTTCTGTTTAGCATTGCGCTGTATGTTTTATGCACTGGTATTCTTGGGGTCAAACCCATTCCGTGTTATACGGCGTGGTCCCTTGATTTATCTTACTTTAAAATCAAGCTAATAACTGTTTTATTTCTCACACCAGTCCCATGACTAACCTAGAGTTTATTGTTTTAACCTAAACTTTGGGTGCCCATATTTTCCACACGGGCAGCTAGTAGTTTTGGTTTTGCAGATATTATTTCCATAGGATCTTACAGCTGAAGTTATATTCGGAAAGCTTTTTATTCGTGTATTTCTTCCAGTTGTGTTATGTATTATTTTTCCGCTGCATTATAATTTAAATATCTGATAATTATCAAATGTATATTATTTATTCATACTCGGTTATAATCTTGTACTTTGATGTAATTGTTGTAATATGCAATGAAGTATTCTTCTGTTTGTGTTCCGACTAGTCTTGTTCTCAAAGCAGTCCATCTTCTTGTTCGATTTAGGCCAGCCGGGAAGTTCAGGTCGCTACATTTTTGGTATCAGAGCTTTGGTTTACAGAGCTCAAGAACAAGACACATTAGAACCAAACGAAAGAATTCATTAGAGATTGGATTAGTAATATCCAATAAGAATGACTCATTAGAGATAGGATCAGTAGTATCCTAGAATGAGTTAGAATAGTATTATTTATTAACAACAAATTTAGTTTTGAAAATTTAATCTAATTATATGTATTTGAGTATATTATTTTATATTGAATTTGGACAATCGAGCTTATAAAGATTTTGCTTATACGCGTCATGAACGTATATACGAAGTCTTAAATATACTGGATGGATATAGAATCACACTCTAGTCGCCCGGAGATGATTCTGATGATGACCATGGCTTCATCGGTGTCCATATTCGAGTTTCGAAAGTGGGATATCTATATATTTCCAATTGACTGATGTGAGAACCAAAACATAGATAGGATTTATTATTGTAAATTGGCAACAAAAATATGATTTTGAATATATATAAAAAGCAATATATTTGAAAAGCTAATCGACCAATTGATTGTTGGTTGTGATGTTTGATTATTAGTTTAACTAATGAAAATATTGGAATAATAAAACCAATATGAGAAAGAATGATAAATTTAGCCAAATTGAATCAAATGTTGAACCGAATTGAAAACTTATTGGAATTGGATATATGTACATGTATATACAATGAACATGTCATAGCATGGAAGCTAAGAAGAGGAATAAAATTGTGTACCCGACAAATAGGTACATGTTTACTATTTTCTTGGGTTTTGATGAATTTATGAGCCGATTGGCTTTTTTTTTCTTTTGAATTAATGAGGGCATTGTGAGGCAAGTTGCAGTTTTAAAGGTCTCCTCGTACAAAGGAGGTTATAGCGAAATTTTTCGAAAATTTTGGGTGTTAGCCAAATTTTTGAAGAATTTGAAAATTCTTAGAAACTGAAAAGTTGAAGAATGAAAGTTGAGTTGGTTAGTTAAACAACTTTCATCTCTGTTCCTTTTCGAGAATGAAAAGATTTTAAGTGGGGGAGATTGTAACAACCTGGAATTTCATAACCAATTTAAAAAATTTATTTTAGCTATTTTAATGGATTTTGAATATTTAAAATGATTTATTTTAAATAATGACTAAAAAGTTATTTTAAATCGAAGTTAGAACGAATAAATTTATTTTAATTATAAAACGAGCCTGAAATGGCGTGGTAGTTTGAATATTCAATTTTAAATTTCAAATGAATGTACAGGATTCAAAATAAATCGAATTTCAGTAAAACCAGAAATATTTGAATCTGTTTAATAATATCTTTCTAATGAAGTCAAGAAACTGAAATTTCATAATGTAACTTGTAAGTTATGTCCAGTTTAAAATTTAAAATAGCCGTTATGGAATTTAAATATTTTAATATAATATATAGCCCTTAAAAATAGCCATTTTGCAAATGACCTCCGTTTTCGATGAAACCACTTTTGTTGGATCTGAAATGTCAAATTATTGCTAAGTTTCAATTTTCATAATTTTTGGAATTAATATGTGAGCGTGGTGAATTTAAACGTGTTTGGTCAATTCAATTTGAATTTAATCGACCAGAAAAATGGTCATTTTTGAAACGGTCTCCAAATTCGACAAAATTAGTTTTGTTAGGACCGTATCGTCAAAACATAACTAGATTTATTTTTTTGTAATTTTTGGAGTCAGTATATGGCCCCGGTAAATTAAAATGTACGTATAAATTCAATATATATTGAATTATATTTTAATCATGACGAAAACTAATCGAAACAGTAGAGCAGGCTTACGAAACATATCCCATTGTGTTTGGAATGGGGGTAATTAGCAAGAAACGATAGTCGTTGAATTTGATTTGGAGTTCGTGGCAATAAACAAGTGTTTTGTGAATTAAATATATTAAAATTATATATATATGGTTTAAAATCCTATTCTTCTTCACAGTTAATAGCCGCTGCCAGCCCTAATATACGATCAGAAAACTTCGATTTTGATACTAAAAATTCTCCCAGATTGCTGCGATTTAGACCCTCCATCCAAAACGAAAATTTAAGTACGCTTTTAGATCTTCAAATCAAGACTAGTTTGATCGAGAATTATTAAGCGGATTGCTCGAATTCGTGGTCTGAAGGCGCTGCATTCCAATGGGTTCCTTGCGCTGGATTTGGGTTCGTATTCAATATCGTTCACAAAGGATGATGGCGACACGGAGGGTGGCGACGTGGAGTACTCCGATGGTGCTCCGATCGAGATGGGTAGTGACGCGGTGATAATTTGTAGATCGACGAGTTCAAGATTTTTATTTAAACGATGAAAAGGGAAAGGAAATGGTAACGATTTCTTAAGCGTTGTTAAAAGTGAAATAATTTAATTAATTACCATTTTAATTATCTAATGTTTAAAAACCCATATATTTTTAATACGAGATCCAAATCTGACGATTTCAGATCCGTTGGAATCGCAGAAAAGAGAGCTTCACAACAAAATTGATTGGGTCTAATTTGGAGTACATTAGTATTTTGAGAAAATTCAAATCAGAGTGGTATAGAAATTCAGAAATAAAAGAATGACGGAGTGGAAACCAAGAGTGAGAACTCTTTCTTATTCAAATTATTTTACAGTTTAAAATATTCTAGGTTGTAGACGGGGATTATTATCCCCCGACGTTATATATTGTACAAACCATGGTATATTGTTTGGATAGTATAGTGGAAATTTGGTTGTGTTAAAAATTGATTGTATTGTGTATTGCGATTGTGATATTGAGAATGGAGTAAATAATATATATATATATGTGTGTGTGTGTGTGTGTGTTGTATAAATTATTTATATATGCAATATATAAAGCATTTATATACACTATATAAAATTCTCTGAAATAAAAATAAATATTCATTTACAAATCGGATGGTTTGTTTATGTACACCCATTTAACTAATATTGATTGGGACGATAATTTTTACACATCGCCCAAATGCACAAATAGCGAACAATGTTTGTTGTTTGAAACCCCACACGGGTATTGGGATAATATTTGACATACACTAATCCGAAAATTTAGTTGTATGTCAATCGATGGGTTGGCAGACTGCATAAGCGTTATTTATTTATTTTAATGCTTATACAGTGGTAAAATGCACTTTGGATGATGTGTGGACGTTTAATGATTATTTATCATTATTGTGAATACGTGCGATGTATGAAAATCCATATAAATATATTTTAATGGTAGTTGATTGAGTCTGATTCCAATTCAGAAATAACGAGTAGTTTTAAAATAATATATAGTATAGTTTCCAAATATTATTCCGTATAGTTTTAAATTAATATTCTATATAGTTTTATAATAATATTCAGTATGTATTAAAATGTGAATTTGATGTCCAATTTTGTATAGACACAAAAATGTTGATGTTGTGAAGCTGTGTTGATTAGATATGCGCCATTTTAAGGCAAACAAAATTTATATCATTTTATTCATTTTTATAATGAAAATCGAAAAGGAAATTATTTCAAAATCTGATATTTTGAAAATGTTATCATTTAAGTATTATAATGATAAGGAGTATTCAATTTTGATTTAAAATTGACATGAAAGTTGGAATCGTTTTTACAACGAATTTATAAAATACGTTTTGAACGAACTACATATTATATATCTATTATATTTATAATATAATGGCCTGAATAGAACGCGCTGCACCGCGACCATTTGAGAATTTTGACTATTGACTTCAAATTGATATTACGGGAGATCCGACCATCAGATCCTCCTAAAACCAGAACCGTTAGGTTCGTATCAAAAAGATCTTTCAAATGAATATAAGAGATTTGAAATCTAATGGTTGGATTTGGAATTATGTCCAAATCAAATTTGGAAAAGGTCGTTATAGATGTAGTTCGGCGGTCGTTATTGGAAACCGACTGTACGGGCCTTGATAAAATTATTAAAATTATTAATAATTTGTGTAAAATCATAATAAATGATTTGAAAAGATTTTGGATGAAAAATTCCACGTTTGTAAAGAAAAAAATATTTTTTTTATCAAAATGAACTAGTTATTAACTAGTATAATAATATGATGGTTTTTAAATTAATAAAATGGATTTGAAATAGTTTTAAAATAACCAGAATTTTCCAATGAATAGATTGGAATGGATATAATCTTCGGAATATTTCGATATTGGATTCTGTGGCTATACAATATTGTTATGGGAATTTGGAAGATACAAATATTGTTATTCCCAATACGATATCCGTTAGTTTTAGATTTTGATATTGAATATAAGCCGATATAATTTCTATTCAGAGTCTTGTATTTGATATTAAATTGGATTTTGGGTTTGTTGTGAATGTTGTCTTCGTTAACACTGTTCTTAAACCCGGTTGAGAAAAGAATAAATCTTTTTATTAAGATTTAGAGAAGTTTACCAATTATATAACATTTAATTGAAATTGAAATGAAAGTTGATTGTGGGCTTATCATGAACTATGTTTTTAATGACATTCGTTCTTTTGCTCAAATTAACAATGAAATGTGATTTGGAATTTATAAATCTTTTTACTAAGATCTAATGGAAAATTTCCAAAGTAAAGTTTTCCAATTTAATATACTAAATTGGAAAGGAATGGAATTCGATTTGGTAATAATCGAAGTTAGCTTCTGTGGAGGAATACTGTTAATATATATTGAATCTAAAAGACTTTGTCGTTATTCCATTTATATTATTAGTCGGATATGGAAATTGATATCGATTATATATTGATCTGCTTTCTGTGAAGATTCCATAATTAATGGAATGTGATTTTGGGTTTATCGTGAACTGTATTTTAAATGACATTGGTTCTTTAACCCATTTAAAGATAGGATTTCATGTCTAACATTGTATTTCGAACTGTATTGTTGATCTCTGCTAAATATATATCTGTTTGGTGGTGGAGAATTTGTTCTCTTGCTTAACACTCTTCTCTACGACGTACGAGCTTAAAGGTTATATATTGGCAGAAATCAATGGTACGATATAGATTTGTCGATGCATCATGTTTGATTTCCTAAAGATAAATAATAATTAATATTGATTTTTGGGAATATTAAAACTAAGTGGAGTTTTAATGAATCTTTAATTAGGTTGAAATGTGAATGTGATAATTTAAATTATCAAATTTGGGGAATGATCGAGAATGGAGTATCATTAGTTTTGCTCCAAGCGATAGTTAAATCTATAATTAGATTTGAACGTGAAATGGTAATTAAATTTACCGATAAAACCATGGTGTTAGATATGGAGTGTTACCAATTTTGCTCCATGGGATGAATAGGTTGGATTGGAAAAAAACAAATGATTACTTTGGTAAGGTGTGCTAATCCCGACTAGTTTGGAAAACCTTAATTTGGTTTAAATTGTGAAAAGAATATCTAAATAAAAGAATATTCTGGATTGGAATGAGGCATATGTTGTATTGTTATAGAATTTGATTATAAAATACAAGAATTATTCGAAAAGGCCGGGTTTATACCCATTTTGAATAATTGATTCGATGATAAGTCGACGACGAAGACGGTGGTTGAAGACTGGAGTTCTTCACATCGTTTGGAAGATTAACGATGTCTTGATTGGGCTGTATACCCAAGATAAGCTAATAAGTGGTGATCATCCAGGCGTACTTGGAGATCAACCGAATATGCGAGGGCCTCTCTCTTGTGTTGGACATATGAGATGATGAATAAGGTGCCTCCGGTTTCATTCAGACCCAGAACGGACTTACAAATGATGGTGTGTCTAACATTGACTCATTTATACTATATTCGTTGATCTCTGCTAAATATATATCTATTGGGTGGTAGAGAATTTATTCTCTTTCTTAACAACCTTCTCTGAGACGTACGAGCTTAGACGTTATATATTAGTGGAAATCAGTGCTACGGTATGTTATGACGGTGTGGCATGCTGAGATGTAAATGTTCAAAGCTTTTGTTGAAAAGTAGAGTCTGGTGGTTGATGATCAAAGCACGGCTTTAAATAGCATAGCTTTGTGTAGCGTTAATTCGCGAGCTTCACATCCCTGTATGAACCTAGAATGGATGAGGAACGTATGGAAATGGACATCTGTTAGTTTTTGGCTAGGAGTAACGTCATGGTATGGAGCCCAGACTGTTTACTCATGTGGATGTTGCTTTTTATTACTTGATGGAGAGAGAGGCGCCTAAGATATATCGGTCACTACAGGGCCGATGGATGTTATGGTCGATATACTGACCAGATTTTATGCCCCATAGGGAGGGCTAACTTATAGTTAATAGTATTACTAATCACCGACAGGTGATCAGCCATACGGCTAACCGAAGGTGCAGTTGCATCTGAATCCTGAAGCTTGGGCTAGAGAATCTCGAATCGGTAAGGATGATCGCTTGCCTTGGTTCATAGATGGAAACTCGCTTTGCAATACGTGATTTCACGATTTTAGTTGTAAACATATATTTTGCGACGTAATATTATGGTTCCTTCGCCGCCTATGATTGATACATTTATATTTGAAATTGATTTCTTCACTTATAGTAATAATGAAATATGAAATTTCACGTACCAAGATTTTTGGCTATTATACGGTAAAACTTTATCCTCGACCGCGTTCATTGTGTGATGGGACCTGAGTCTTATAATAGCTTCAATTTTTATTTAGCTTTCCACTGTATGTTTTATGCACTGGTATTCTTGGGGTTAAACTCGTTCCGTGTTATACGACATGGTCCCTTGATTTATCTAACTTTAAAATTAAGCTAATAACTGTTTTAGTTCTCACACCAGTCCCATGACTGACCTGGACTTTATTGTTTTAACCTAAACTCTGGGTGCCTATGTTTTCCATAGGATCATGGATTTACATCTGAAGCTATATTTGGAAAGCTTTTTATCCATGTATTTCTTCCAGTTGTGCTTTGTAATACTTTTCCACTGCACTATAATTTAAATCTCTGATAATTATCAAATGTATATTATTTATTCATACTCGGTTATATTCTTGTACTCTGATGTAATTGTTGTAACAAGCAATGAAGTGTTCTTCTGTTTGTGTTCCGATTAGTCTTGTTCTCAAAGCAGTCTGTCTTCTTGTTCGGATTAGGCAGGCCGGGAAGTTTGGGTCGCTGTAGACACCGTTCCGAGGAGCCGCTTCGACCTGCTAATTATTTTGTGGGATTGCCCCCAAGTCTGAGTTACGGGTGGAGGAACACTGGTACTCGTTCCAATAATGTCTGCCCGACTAGTTGGCCTTGAAGTATTCCTAATTCGATCTTCAATCCTAGCAAGAAAGGTATCGAAAGTGTCCTCCATTCGCTCAAGCTGAGCGTTCAAATCTGTAGCTAAATTTTAATCATCTCATCGACGTCTTCTCGAGTGATGTAGTTTGATGGGGGTCTAGTTGAAGAAAGTTTTTGACTTCCTACATCTCCTACCGGCTCTTGAGTTTCAGTGATAGCTTGGAGCTTTTTGAGCTTAGTCATGGTGAAAAGTGAGTAAAGTTGAAGACGAGATCCGAAGACAAACTCGAGTAATCAATCCGGAGCAGAAGTCAAAGATGTGCGCCCATACTTGGCATGCCAAAATGATGACGTGGGAAGTTATCATTTACTCAATGCACGCCAACACCTAATGGGTATGTGGTGTGAACACAGTAAATCCAAAATAAGTAAAGTAAAGTAAATGTGTTGTGACACAACTTTTATAGTGGTTTTGCACTAACTCCTACGTCCACTTTATAATGATCATTCATCATATGATATCTGATTAAAATGTTGTACAAGTTTAGATAATATTCATGTAACAACCCGCATTTTACGTGTCGGAGGATCATAAAATATTTTTATTTTATTCCTTGAGGGTTGGATCATTCTCATATTTTAATATGTTGTTTATGGGGATGTGAGATAGTCCATAATTTTTACCAATTTTTCTTGTGACCATTTTCCCCTTGTCAATCTTGTACAAGGAAAAACTTTTGACTCAGATCGATTCAGGTGCTGAGATCAGTCATGATGATTCCCATTCCGTAGAGTGGTCACATTAAAGATTTGGCTTAGCGGTTTGAGAGGAATCGTTATTTAAGGTTTCATAGTTGGCTATTCAGGTTTTTAAAGCCATAATGGGCTGATTTAGAGAGGCCCATTAGTAGGCTGGTGGAAGGCTATAAATAAGGGGTAAGAGTCATGGAGAATAGTTTACTTTCTCCATTCTCTCATTTTGGAAGAGCTTGTGATCCTCCATTCCAACATCTTCTTCACCTTTCCACCATTAATGCTTAGAGAATCGAATATCTATATCGTTTGAAGCTAGATCTATGCCATTCCAAGAGAGAGTTCATCGAATCGAAGAGTTAAGAACAAATTCTTTGCTGTCCGGATCTAGATTTAAGTGTTTTTGGGATGTTTTGGAGAATTGGTGAGTGATATGCATCTCTCACATGGATTCAATCAAGTACATGAGTCGTTTGATCAGGATTTCATCATTTCAAGTGTTTTCTCCTTGATCTAAGTCTATTTTCATATGAATACCCATAGGATCAAATTTAGCAACTTAAATCCAGTAATTTTCATATATTTCTATATGTTTATGCAAGTTAGATCCATAATACAGTTCATATGTTCATTTATCATGATTTTGGTGAAGTTTACATAATTTTTGATGAAAATAATCATATTCAAGTTACTAGTGATTTCATATCATGTATGCAGCTGAATTGTTGAGTAGATTTCGTCGATCTTGTCGTTTTGCGAAGTTTTGGTGAAATTTGGTGATGGAGTGACCGGTACAGGTCATGGGTCGAGCATGCACGGGTCGGTCGTGCACACGGAGTGGTCGGTCGGTCAGAGCTGCATGTGGAGATCGGTCGGGTCGGGCTCGTGGTGGTCGGTCGTTCCGGCTCGTGGAGGTTGGTCGGGCTCGTGGTGGTCAGTTAGGTCGGGTTCTTGGTGGTCGGTCAGGTCAGGCTCGTGGATTGTCGGTCGGGCTCGTGGTGGTCGGTCGAGTCGGGCTCATGTTGGTCGGTTGCGTCCAGCTCGTGGTGGTCGGTTGGGTCAGGACCCAAGGATATGGATCGGTCGGTTGCAAGAATGGATCAGTAGGCTCAAATGGATCGGTCGGACTCCGATCGGTCGATCGGTTCTTTTGAGAGATGAATGTGGCCTCGACAAGAGTTCAAGTGAGGATGTCGAAGTGTTATGATGTGTTTGTTGTTCGTCATAATGTAATGAATGTGAAGACGACTCAAGGGGGTTAGTTCGTGGGTAAAGTTGCTCGAGAAGGTTGCTTGGCTACAGCTCAAAGGTTGTGAGTTGATGGATAATGGTTGCTTGAGCTATGAAAAGTCACCGAGTTGGATAAATAGAGAGGTGAAGGCCAAGAGATTACTGTTGTCGTACATTCTAGCGGACTCAAAGTAGGGTACAATGGGGGCACCCAAAAGACTGGAAGGTTGCTGGTCGAGTACCCTGGGTATCGTTGAAAGGCCTAGTTTTTAAGGTTGGACAAACATATGTTTCATTGTATGGCGTATGGAGTTTGAGCTAGAACTGAAGTTACCTTTAGCCCTTGACATATGGCAAGGTTGATCATCATACACTTAACGATGGCTTCGAAGCATGCTAGATATTTTGTTTGTACCGTCCCATGTACGATATCCGATGTAGAAGGAGATGTTTCTTGGGCACTTGTGATATTGGTTTAGGCCTCTGGGGTTTGTGCTTGAGGGACAATGAATTCGATTAGGATGGTTTGCATGAGATATATAATATGGATGCTATGGGTGTTAGTAACTGATTGCTTCCGGTTTCCATTAATGAATTGTTATTCTTATTGCCATGGATGTATGATTGAAGTGCTTGATGTAAAGGCTATCACTGTCCGATGTGGGGAAGACGGTAGTTGAGTTCTTCTCTGGTGTTGTGGGTAGATTGGTTCGTTTATTCACCCATTCTCATATACTTTATTGATGATGTTAGATAGTTGTTTTATCGCTCACTATTACTATTGTCTGACTCAAGGTTTTATGTTTCCCTCTTATTACCTTGGGCTGTTCATCCGGTTTTTGGATGAGCAGACTAGGTGGCAGGTGACAGGTGAAAGCTTAGTGAAGACGATGTTGCAGTTCGGAGGCAAGTAGGAGGTTGTCGTATTATCTTTCCTACTATATGGTATTTGGATTTCTGTTGTTTGTTATTCTTCTTTGAGTGCTGTAGTGAGGCAACATTGTACAAACACTGTTCTTGTAATCCAAGTGTATGGATATTACCTTCTAGTTGTTACAAAAATTTGGTGTTCTCTGCTTCACTAATATTACATGTTGTATATGTTCTATTAAATTTTATCCTTGCGTTATGAGTTGTATGACAGGTTACACTTGTTTCTACCTACTTTGATGATCGTCCATTGCTGTCGTGCACACCTTTCAGTGCATTATTCCTCCTGTTTAGTGCAGGGGTTATGGGCGGTCGTCACATTTGGTATTAGAGCTCTGGTTAACGATTTTAGCCAAAGTTCAAGGACGTAATCTCGCATAAGAGACATATTTGTAGATTTCAGTTGGATGTATACTATATGACACTATATAGTATAGTAGCGTTTGTACTCCTATAGTAGCTTTTCTTTCAAGTTGCTAATCATTCTAATTTGCAGATTTAGAATGAGTCGACGTACTTCAAGACATACTGCTAGGGAGGGAGTTGTGCTTGGAGGAGGAAATGGAGGTATCCCTGATTACCCAGCCATGATGGAGGCATTCATGAGATGGGTACCCGCTCCAGTGGCAGCCATGGTAGATGTAGGTATTCAGTTGCCTAGGGTTGTGGATTTTGTGAAGCTGTGCAAAGATTATACATCTCTAGGAGTGAATCCATTCAAAAGGACTGAGCTAACTGAAGATGTTCAAGGTGGTTGGATGCTTGTATCCATATATTTGGAGATTTGGGTATTGAAGACGCAACCAAGAGAAAGCTTGCATCGAGGCAGCTATAAGGCAGGCCATGGAATGGTGGAATTACATTACCCTTGAGATTTCAGAACAAGAAATAACTTGGGAACCGTTCCAAGTTAAGTTCGAGACGAAGTTTATCTCAACTACTCAGAAGTCCGTTCTGTTCAAGAAATTTATGGAGCTGAAACAAAATGTAGGCCTGTGCTTCATTATGTTTCTGATTTTGAGGTCTTGTTGATGTATGCTCATTCGTACATTGATTCTCCTTATCAGAAGAACGAAAAGTTCATTATGGGTCTGGATACCTATATTGGAAGGCCGTTGGTGGATCATCTTGACGGTCCATTTGAGAAGATTGTGGAAAAAGCTGTTCACCATGAAAACTTGTTTCCTAAGGAAGCAAATGTTGTCGCTACAACCAAGGAAGTTCAGAAACCACATCAAGGTGGTAATTAGGAAGCAACAACAACAGAAAGGAAAGGATGGCTAAAAGAAGCCAAAGAGTGAGGTGGTTTGCTTTAATTGCCAACCAAAAGGTCACTTTGCTAATGAGTGCAAGAATTCTAAAGCTAAGAAGAAGTTCTTCAACTGTGGAAAGCCTGGGGATGAGAAGAAGGATTGTCCATAATAGGCTAAGGGAAAGCAGGTTGTGAAGGCGTATGCTTTGGAAGTCGTGCCATCTTCTTCAAGATCTCTTACTGCAGAGGAAAAAGGAAAGTGTGTCATTGTCCAAGGTACTCTTTCTGTCCAAGGTGTTTCATTTCGTGTGTTGTTCGATATTGGAGCATCGCATTCATTCATCTGTAATAACCTTGTGTGTCGCTTGGGTTTGGAACCCGGAATTTGTGATAGACTATTGATTGTGACTAATTCAGTAGGGAATTCGTCCATTTTTTGCATGTTGTGTCATGGTCTAGCGTTGTCGAGTCATGGTTGCTCTTTTGTGTGTGATTGCTTTATTCTTAACTTTGCTGGGTTTGGGATCATCTTGGGCGTGGATTGGCTCAAGACGTATGCGGCAAGAGTGAATTGCGAGAAGCTAGAGGTGAAGGTTGTGGATGTGGAAAGGGGAAAGGTGTTGATTAGATGTAAGCCCGAAGATGGGGTCTTTTTGAGCTATCTATATTCGCTTGGGATTCCACAGGTTGACTTGTCATCTGTGCTAATCGCAAATGAGTTTGAGGATGTCTTTGACGAGGTCAAAGGTATGCCGCCGCATCATAAGATCGAGTTTGGATCGATTTGGTCAAGGTTGCTAGACCAAACGTTATGCCTCTTAGGCGGATGGTGCCTAAGGAATAGCGAGAGTTGGAAGTGCAAGTTTGTTACCTTTTGGGAAAAGGATTCATTCATAGAAGTGTTTCCGAATGGGGTGCACCAGTCGTGTTTGCAACCAAGGCAGATGGCTCGTTAAGATTGTGTGTGGACTATCGTGAGCTAAACAAGGTTACCAAGAAGAACAAGTATCTGTTGCCAAGGATAGATGATTTGTTCGATCAGCTTCACGAATCCAAAGTATTTTCTCAAATGAATTTGGCGACGGGATTCCACCAGTTGAGGGTGGCAATGGATAGCATGCCAAAGACTGCTTTTAGGACACCATCCGTTTTCTTCGAATGATTGGTGATGCCATTTGGGTTAACAAACGCACTAGTGTACTTTGTGGATCTTATGAATAGAGTTTTCATAGATTAGTTGAACAAGTTCGTACTTGTGTTCATCGATGATATTCCGGTTTACTCCCGAAATGAGGAAGAACATAAGACGCACTTGAGAGTTGTTTCGGAAATCTTGCGAAAGCATCAGCTGAGAGATAATTTTTCGAAGTGCCACTTCTGGAAGAGCGAAGTGAGATTCTTAGGACATGTTGTTTCTAGTAATGGGATAGCGGGTTCGACCTGGGGGTCGACCTCCCCCTTGGGCCAGATCTGAAAACTGACGTGTTTTTTGTGTGTGACGATTTGCTGTGTCATTAGGGCTTGTGTGGCAAGTTCTGGTTGGTTCTCTTAGGTTTGAATGGCTTTGGTTTGCCCTAGGTTGATCTGACGGCTCCTATTAAATCAAACTTCTATATAAGCGACCTAAATCTAAACCCTAAGCCACACAAAAATATTCCTAGAGCCGTCATACTGTCAATACTCAACCTAGAGTAGCCGCCATTCTCCTTCAACTAGAAAGCAAGATTAAAGCTACGAATCAAATCAAATCTAAATTAGAAGAACAATTAGTCTACATCAAGGGAGAGCTATTCAGTTTTAGAATACAGATCCCAGAATTCAAGACCCTTCTGTAATTTGTAAGTTCACGTTACTTTCAGATATAAAAGTTAATTGTGATTCTGACATTGTAATAAATCTGGATATGAGATTATGCTTGTCTTTCTATATCCTTTGGATCCATCTCATTGATAATATTATGTCCATTCTTTGTCTCTTCTTTCCTTCTTCCCTTTTTGCTTTATAGCCAGGCCACTACGAGCCTGAGCCAGATCTCATAAGAGATGAACGTACGTTGGAAATAAAATTGGGCATATATTATGATTCGGACATGACCAGCGCTAACATTTGGGAAAAGTATTAAATTGTGTATAATTAGGCATAAATGAGTTGTAATTGATTTGAGGACATAACACATTCAAACATAAAGTATCGAACATATGACTTGGGATTTGAGGCATAAAGTATTGGACATATGACTTGAGATTTGAGGCATAAAGTATTGGACATATGACTTGGGATTTGGGGCGTAAATTGAAATGTAAATATAAGTCATAGTACATGTTGTGGTCTAAGATCTAAATTTGGGACATATATATATATATATATATATATATATATATATATATATATATGATAGATTATGATTTGGAAGAAGAAGATTAGGGCGTATAGTGATGTATGGCTTAGGCATGAAAACAAGATTTGCCTTTGTTTTGTAAGTTAGTTACTTTTTATATTTGAACACCTAAATCTAATTATGACATGTAATAAAATGAATATGAGAATACGCCTGATGTAAGCAATCCTTTCATTTGAATCTGCGCTTGTATATGTCTTTGGGAATCATTTTTGACTATGAATCTGGTCCAATCATATCTATCCTTGTTGTATATTGGAATTGTAATCCTTTTTAAGTTCATGATATAACTCTTATCATATCTATATGCCTGCGATATATTCCTTGCAAAACTTGTCTTTTTAATACATCAAGCTTATTGGACAAGTAGTTCTTATCATCATATGACTATGCATATTCTTACGATGTTCCATCTTGCTTTTCCCCTTATATTATGAATCTTGAGTTGAATCTCGAAATACATACATTATGAATGCGGGGGAAATTGGGTATAACATGAAATTGGCATTATTTGGCATAATTTGGAAGATGTAATATGACATAACTGTTAAGATGCAGTTTGGGGTAATTTGACATGAATCGTGGAATATGTAATTTGACATATTGAACCTAGAATTGGCATGAACGACAAAGTAGGAAGTTGACATACAAATCAAGTTTTGGGCAAAATTGTTATTGTTGCGAATTTGGGGTAACTGGAGCATTAAATCTAGATTGGGCGTAAAATGTAACATGACAAGTTTTGGTAAATTTGGTAATTAGCATGAAAAATCTAGAAATGGGTATATATGGTAATTGTAAATAATTTGCATATAAACTATAAATATGTGAATTAGTGAAAAGATGAATATGCCTAACCCGAGGTTAGATTGAGTTTTGGTGTAAAACTGCCCGGAACCGCCCGGCATATCCAGTAACCACAACAACACCAATCTAATGTGAGAGGTTAGTGCATCATGCCCAAGAAAAATCCGAGGTTAGATTGAGTTGTGGTGTAACTGCTCGAAACCGCCCGGCACATCCAGTAACCGCAACAACACATATCTAATGTGAGAGGTTGGTGCATTAATAAATCAATTAATGCCAATGAACAAGATGTATGACTAGGATTAAGTTCATAGGAACACTTAACCAATATAAAATGAATGACTAGGGTTAAGTTAATAGGAAACACTTAACCAGTATAGCATGATGAATGGGTAGGGTTAAGTAATAAGAAACACTTAACCAATATAACTTGATTTGTGGTAAGGTTAAGTTAAAACAAGAGGGCAACACTTAACCAATATAACTTGATTTGTGGTAGGGTTAAGTTCACACAAGGAGTCAACACTTAACCAAAGTGACATGACAAGTAGGTGGGTTAAGTTAACTTGAATTAATCGATGACACTTAACCAATACAACATGATGAACACGTGGGGTTAAGTTAACAAGAAAACACTTAACCAATATAACTTGATGAACGAACGGGGTTAAGTTAATAAGAAACACTTAACCAACATGACACGATGAATGGGTGGGTTAAGTTAACATGAATGGACAACACTTAACCAATATGACTTAATGTGCGGGAGGGTTAAGTACATATCGAGTTGGTGGGTAATATTAGTAAATATAAACCCCCAAACTTAACCGTTAAATAAACATGCTTGAATCGATGGAAGGGTTAAGTACATCTTGTGTAGGTGGGTAATATTTGTATATATATAGGCCCACAAGCTTAACCAGCAGGAAACCCTAGTAACGAGGACCCATTTCAGCAGTAACCCACATAGATATATCATGATACCCTGAAACTAGGCAGGGTGGGGCACGATTACTGGGCTGATTATAAGCGGTCAAAACAGCGGCAGGGGGTACGTCAGTGTAGGTTCCGACGATTTACGGGCGTGCACGTACTCCGTAGTGGGAAAAAGCAGGCACTGGGTACTAGTAGTTATACACTGTGCATCTTGAACCATGCCGGGTCGCTATCATAAGGACTGATACACCTTATGGTGGGATCAACACAGGGTATCTACACGCAAGAGAGGGCCGATTGACATAGACACTTGGAACATGCATACAAGTAAGGGAGCCGATCGATAGGGTAGTAAGGGTACATCTAACATATTCATGGCAATTAGGCTGATTGAGGTGGAATCCTCACAATAGATGTACACCTGAAGGCTACCACCATTTGCGGGGATTGGAATCATGTTGTAATATTATCATTTTATACAGATTACTAGTTGGGACACTGGTTAGGTGGTGCAAATATATATATATATATATATATATATATATATGTATATATATATATATATACATGCAAATCAGAATAACAAAGTAATAGCGAAGCAGAGAAAGAGTAGAAGCGCATTCAGTTTACCTTGCATTTTCATACCTTATGCTTATCCTATGTTATCTTATTATCCCTGTTACCACGGTATTGTCTTATATTCAGTTTATTCATGTCATGATGCTTTTGCCTGTTTATATGCTAAAAGTCACTGGACTTACCAGACTCATGTCTGACCTAGTTTTGTTTTGCCTCTTTTTTCGTTTCCCCCTCCCCCAGGGTCATAGGGAGGAAATGTTATCACTTAGCTCAGTTTTCTTTCCAAGCTCGAAGATAGTCGATGTATTGCTTTGGACTCTCTCTTCCACTGCTATGGCTGGTTCACGCTTTATTGGGGAATATCATTGTTATTTTTATGCTTCTTTTATACTTGGAAGTTTCTGAATCAAGATAGAATTTCTATGTATTACTTTTAAGTATGATTGAGACAATTGTTGTAAAAGCTTGACTGAATTAAGTTGTTTACAAAATGACTTTATTTTCCGCTACTTTATTTGTCTGTCTTGTAATTTATCTACATCTTTTACCTAAAATGCTCCACTGAAGTTAAGGCATTCCCTTTGTGAGTGACCTTAACGGAGGTGGGGTGTTACAATCCCCATACTGATGGTCAAATCGAGAGGGTTAACCGAGTTTTAGAAGATCTCCTAAGAGCTTGTGAGTTGGATTTTAGGGAATCGTGGGAAGACCAACTACATCTAATTGAGTTTGCATATAATAATATCTAACAGTCGAGCATTGGGATTGCACCATACGAGGCGTTATATGGAAGACCGTGCAATTCTCTGGCATGTTGGTTAGAAACTGGAGATAAGTTGGTACTTGGGCCTGAGATGATAAGAGAAACCTCAGATTGTATCGAGATCATTCGGCAACGAATGAAGGCATCCCAAGATCGTTAGAAGAGTTATGTTGATAAGCATCGAAAAGATTTGGAATTCGACATTGGCGATATGGTTTTCGTGAAGATTTATCCATTAAAGCATGTAGTTCAGTTCGGAAACAAGGGAAAAAATTAGCTCCTAGAATTGTTGGACCGTTTATGATAGTCGAGCGAATAGGGAAGCTCGCATATAGAGTGGAGTTACCTGAGAAGATGTCGAGTGTGCATAGTGTTTTCTGAAACACCCTACCTCCGTTAAGGTCACTCACAAAGGGAATGCCTTAACTTCGGTGGAGCATTTTTAGTACAAGATGCAGAAAAATTACAAGACAGACAAATAAAGCAATGGAAAATAAATAACCTTTATTGATTAAAACAACTTGTACAAAGATTGTTTTACTACACCATTACTTATTACAACAAAGCATCTGTCTTGTTTAATTTAAAGAAGCACAAACTGACAATCATATTCCCCAAATAAAGCATGAGCCAACCATAGCAGTAGAAAATGGAGTTCAAAGCAATGTGCCGAAGAATCTTCAAGCTCGGAAAGAGTACCAACCCCAAAATGAGCTGAGCTTTTCCCTCCCTGACTACCTTAGGGGGGAAACAGAAGAAAAGAGGCGAAAGCAAACTAGGTCAGACATAAAGCCTGGTAAGCTAAATGATTCTTAGCATTTAAACGAGGAAAAGGGTCATGACATAAATAAACTAAATATAAGACTAAACCATAGTAACAAGATAACATGGGATAAGCATGGTATATGGCAAGATAAACTGAATGTACCGATAAACTGGATATACCGGTAAACTGAATATACTGATAAACTGAATGCGCTTCTACTCCTTCTCTGCTTCGCAACTACCCTGTTATACTGATTTCTATATCTCTGCACTACCTAACTAGTGTCCAAACTAGTAGTCTATATAAAATGATCATACGATAACGTGATCCCAATCCCCGTAATTGTGGTCGCCTTCAGGTGTACATCCATTATGGGGATTCCATTTATTACCTAGATCTAATCTAGGGTTTACTATCGAGCGCTTCCTAGATTCAACTAGGGTTTACACTACCCAGGGCCACTGGGGTTTATGCTACCTATTGAACGTTTCTCGGATTCAGGGTTTACGCGATTTAGGTCCAACTAGGGATTATGCTACCTATCGAACGATGCCCCCTAGTCTAGGACACACTACCTAGAGTGGTATATGTTCCTAGACTTTCCCCACGTATGTGTCGTGAATCGTTATCGATGTCTAGATGCACATGTCCTCTATATGTGCGACCCGAGTCCCGTGGCAGGGCTAATCAAGAAACATGGAACTCGGTCGGGAGCTTTCAAATATCTGCCGATTGTAGATGCTAAGGTCTGCTTTTACAGTGGCTATGGTCCCACTAGACCCCTCCCTCAACTAACAAATGAAAGGCACCTAAGAAAATTAAGAATGAGAACTGTACGCAGGCCCCTCTATGCCCCACCAACCTATTGACCAACCTCACCCATAACTAGATAGCAAGTATATGGTCTGTTGGAGTTCTCCGCCTTTTCGTATCTCAACTGACTCAAGATGGTAGGTAGACGACGAGTTGCTATCACAGGGCAAAAACTGGTCTCGCCGAATCACGCGGGTCCTTCCTAGTCTTTAGGTTGCCTTATTATTGCAACCAAGGCATACCCTTGGCTCTTCTAATGCAGACCTTAACCTCTGTGAGCCCAGGAGGATCATCTGCAGACTCACAGAGGGATACCAAGAGTACCGTCACGTCCCCTCGAAGTTGCGTGCTTCGTAACCCAGTTCGTTGGAGCCTTCTTTAGATGGACGTTCGCTCCTCCTCGTATTCTACTTGGTTTTCTTGACTAAGGTTTACTACTTAGTTCTCTTAACTAAGGTTTACTACTTAGTTTCCTGAATCGTTCGTTTTCTTAACTAAGGTTTACAACTTAGTCCTCTTAACTAAGGTTTACTACTTAGTTCTCTTCCTTATCATGTTGGATTGGTTAAGTGTTATCCAGCAGTTTATGTTGACTTAACCTACCCATATATCATGTCAAATTGGTTAAGTGTTATCAAGCGGTTCATGTTGACTTAACCCACCCCTACATCATGTCAAATTGGTTAAATGTTCCTTAACCCTACTCGTTTATCAGGTTATACTGGTTAAGTGTCTCTTATTAACTTAACCCTGTTTATTTATCATGCTATAACGGCTAAGTGTTCTAAGTTTACTTAACCCCACCGTCTAGTTTAGTTAGCATGTTATAACGGTTAAACATTTACTTAACCTTACCCACTTGTCTAGTTTACATGTTATAATGGTTAAGTGTTTTCCTTAGTTACTTAACCCCCACAAATATTGCCTTGTTAACATGTTAAGTTGGCTAAATGTCCAAATTAACTTAACCCCTATCAATCTTGTCTAGTTAATATGTTGAATTGGCTAAGTGTTTTCTTGATTACTTAACCCCACCCTTCTTTTCTTTGTTAACATGTTAATTTGGTTAAGTGTTTCCTTAATTACTTAACCTCACCATTTCTAGCTTGATTGTTCATGAGATTTAATTAATTGATTAAAGCACCAACCACTCACATTAGACAGGTATTGTTGTGGTTACTGGATGTGCTGGTCGGTTTCGGGCAGTTTTACACCACAACTCAGTCTAACCTCGGGTATATCTAGGCTTGATGCACTAACCACCCACATTAGATAGGTATTACTGTGGTCACTGGATGTGCCAGTCGGTTCTGGGCAGTTTTACATCACAACTCAGTCTAACCTTGGGTTAGGCATATTCGTCTTTTACTGAATTTACATATTTACTATTTATGTAAATTTTCCGTAAATCAATTTAGCCTAGATCATATTCATTTGTCATGCCAATTAACATACTTATATTCTATGCCCCAAACTTGATTTACCTATCAATCAGCCCAACTTGCAGTTTATACCAATTTAGATTTAGTATTCCCCCTTTTTCAGTTCGTGCCCAATCTAGATTAACATTCCAATTTACAGTTTATGTCCAAACTAGATTTAATATTCTAGTTTACCATTTACGTCCAAAACTTGGTTTACATGCCAATTACATACTTTGCGGCCAATTAAAATTTATCAATTTATGCCCAAGTCTAATATGCATGTAAATCATTCACTATTATAGCCAATTTAGATTATGCCAACATATTTATTATGCCAAAATTAACTTAATTAAGCTACGCCCAATCCCCTCATCACAGTCATACGTATAACATGATTTCACAAGTTTTCTAAGTACCCATGAAATAGCACTAACAAAAGGAATAAGGGATAAGCACAAGAATTGATATGAAAGAATAGGCATGCAAAATTAATGGCTCCAACAGGTTCGATGTACATAATAGTGAATAGGAATAAACTGGACAAGTTACACACTAAATATGAGATCCAACATAATCAAGGGAATAGACAGAGGTGATATGATCCAACATAATGCCAGTTCAAGGTAAAACATGATTGGTCAATTGTAACAATGGGAAAAGGCATAAGCATCTAACTACAATAGTTATAGGAAATTAACCACAATAGTCATGGGCGACTAATCACAATAATTTCTTAATCAATGTCAGAGGCAATAGTCTCCTAGTTATGAATCATAGTCATGGGCAACAGTCTCATAGTCACGAATCATAGTCATAGGCATTAATTTCATAGGCAACAGTTCATGGCCATAGTCTTGGGCAAAGGTCTCATAGTCATAGTCATAGGAATAGCTTCATGGGCAACAGTTTCATAGTCACGAACCATAGTCATAGGCAAAAGTCTCATAGTCATAGTCATAAATCAATCCAAAGGCATAGATAACTTTAGATTTGACATAAGCATGCATCAAAGATAATAAACTTGCAAATAGGTACAGTTCTATATTTTGATTTATTACATTCACGATTCCAATTACACGTTCAAATCTAAGGAATAAACAAACTTACAAAGAAGGAATTCTTGATTTCTAGAATCTGAATTCTGAAGTTGGAATGCTCGCCTTTGATGTAGATCGTTGTTCTTATAATTCAGATTTGATTCACTCCGTATCTTTTGTAGTTTTCTTTTTAGTTGAAAGAGAATGGTGGTTGTCCTAGGTTGAGTATGGCGGTATGACGGCTCTTAGAATGAATTAGTGTGATTTTAGGGTTGAGTGCTAGGTTGTTTATATAGAATTTCAATTTAATTAAAGCTGTCGGATGAACTTAGAGTTAACCACAACCATTCAGTCAGGATAGGGTGACACCTCGACTCTAATGACTCAGCAAGTAGTCAGAAAGGACTCAGCAATGAGTCACAGTACGGATCAGAACACACCAGAAAGTTGTGCAGGCTTTCAGCCTGACCTGGGCGCACTTGGCAAGTGCGCTAGTGCAATTTGTTTTTTTCTTCTTCTGGTTTTCTGCCAAACTTCGTTCGTCCATACCTTCTTCATACATTGTCCGATTTACGCAAACTCGGACTCTATCTCAAGTAGAATTCCGAGACGAACGCAATGGCGTAACCCGTTTCCCTTAATTCTTGCATTTGTAATTAATTATTCTTTGATTATATCTTATGTTCCGATTTCAAACCGCGGTGTGTTACATTTTCCATGTGTCGTTTCTACGGAAGTTCGTGCATGATTTGAATGTGGTGGTATCTCCAGAGCAGTATGAAGACCTAAAAGTAGAGACCGTAGTTCTGAGACCTCGTAAGCCGCTTCTTGTTGTGGGGAATGACACGAAACAACTTAGAAGGAAGACGGTTAAGCTAGTCAAGGTACAATGGAGTGAGGATGGAAACGATTGTACGTAGGAGATGGAAGAGGGCATGAAGACGACCCTTCCAGAACTCGTTGTCGGTATGACCCATTGATGTCGTGTCACCTTACATCGTTGTAACTTGAATTCTGTTATTATAATTCCGCGTGCTAGGATAAGGCTATGGATGCATAGCTTGATGACTGCTAGTTTGGGTGGTAGAATTGGCTGCTCATGGACGATAGGCATGCAGAATTGGTTAGGTTGCTTATGTTTGTTGGGATTTCTGGGGCGAAATTCCTAAAGGGGGGAAGAATGTTACAACACGCATTTTACGTATCGAAGAATCTTAAAATATTTTTATTTTATTCCCTGAGGTTGGACCATTCTCATATTTTAATATGTTGTTTATGGGGATGTGAGGCATGTCCATAATTTTTACCCATTTTGCTTATGATCATTTTTCCCCTATTAGTCTTGTACATGGCATAACTTTTGAATTGGATCGATTCAGGTGCTGAGATCGGTCTCATTGAAAAGGAAATGATGATTTCCATTCCGTAGAGTGGTCACATTAAAGATTTGGCTCAGCGGTTTAGGAGGAATCGCGGTTTTAAGGCTTCACAATTGGTTGTTCAGGTTTTAAAGCCTTAATGGGATGATTAGGAAAGGCCCATTAGTGGGATAGTGGAAGGCTATAAATAAGAGGTAGGAGGCATGGAAAATAGTTTACTTTCTCCATTCTCTCATTTTGGAAGAGCCGTGATCCTCCATTCCTCCATCTTCTTCACCTTTCCACCATTAAAGCTTAGAGAATTGAAGATATATATCATTTGAAGTTAGATCTACGCCATTCTAAGAGAGTTCATCGAATTGAAGATTTTAGATAAAATTCTT
Organism: Allium sativum; assembly: GCA_030737875.1. NCBI lineage: Eukaryota > Viridiplantae > Streptophyta > Magnoliopsida > Asparagales > Amaryllidaceae > Allium > Allium sativum. Next base: position 560,829,576 of record CM060921.1, read on the forward strand.
TGCTGTCTGGATCTGGATCTAAGTGTTTTTGGATTGTTTTGGAGAATTGGTGAGTGATATGCATCTCTCACACGAATTCAATCAAGTATACGAGTTGTTTGAGTATGATTTCATCATTTTCAAGTGTTTAATCCTAGATCTACATCATTTTAAGTCTATTTTCATATAAATCGCCATAGGATCTAATTTAGCAACTTAAATCTTGTAATTTTCATATATTTCTATGTGTTTATGCAAGTTAGAACCATAATACAGTTCATATGTTCATTTATCATGATTTTGGTGAATTTTACATAATTTTTTGATGAAAATCGTCATATTCAAGTTAGTAGTGATTCCATATCATGTTTGTAGTTGAATTGGATGAATTTGTTGAGTAGATTTCGTCGATCTTGTCGTTTGGCGAAGTTTTGGTGATGGATTGGACCGGTACAGGCCACGGGTTGAGCATGCATGGTTCGGTTATGCACATAGAGTGGTCGGTCATTATGAGCTGCATGTGGAGGTCCGGTCGGGCTCATGGTAGTCGGTCGGTTGAGCTCATGGTGGTCAGTCTGGTCGGGCTCGTGGAGGTCGGTCGAGCTCGTGGTGGTCTGTCGGGTCGGGCTCGTGGTGGTCTATCGGGTCGGGCTCATGGCGGTTGGGTCGAGCACGTGGAGGTCAGTCGGGTCGGGCTCATGGTGGTCGTTTAGGTCAGGACCCAAGGATACGGATCGGTCAGTTGCAAGCATGGATTGGTCGGGCTCAAATGGATCGGTTGGACTCCGATAGGTAGGTCGGTTATTTTGAGAGATGAATGTGGTCTCGACAAGAGTTCGAGGATATCGAAGTTTTGCGATGTTTTCGTTGTTCGTCATAATGCAACGAGTGTGAAGACGAGTTAAGGGGGTGAGTTCGTGGGTGAAGTTGCTCGAGAAGGTTGCTTGGGCTACAACTCAAAGGTTGTGAGTTGATGGATAATTGTTGCTCGAGAAGGTTGCTTGAGCTATGAAAAGTCATCGAGTTGGATAACTAGAGAGGTGAAAGCCGATAGATTATTGTTGTCGTAAGTTATAGCGGACTCAAAGCAGATGTATAATGAGGCACCCAAAAGACTGGAAGGTTGCTGGTCGAGTACCCAGGGTATTGTTGAAAGGCCTTGTTGTCAAGGTTGGACAAACATATGTTTCATTGTATGGCATATGGAGTTTGAGCTAGAACTAGGGTTGCCATTAGCCCTTAACATATGGCAAGGTTGGTCGTCGTACGATTAACGATGGCTTCGAAGCGGGATTGGCGGTGATAGCCAGAGTCTGTCAAGCATGCTGGATGTTCTGTTTGTACCGTCTCATGTAAGTTATCCAATGTCGAAGGAGAAGTTTCTTGGGTGCTTGTCTGATATTGGTTTAGGACTCTGGGTATTGTGCTTGAGGGACACTGAATTCGCTTGCCATGAATGAATGGTTGTTCTGATTGCCATGGATGTATGATTGAAATGCTTGATGTAAAGGCTATCACTGTCCGATTAGGGGAAGACGGGAGTTAAGTTCTTCTCTGGTGTTGTGGGTAGATTAGTTCATTTATTTATCCATTCTCATATACTTTATTGATGATGTTAGATAGCTATTTTATCGCTCATTAAGACTATTGTCTGACTCAAGGTTTTATGTTTCCTCTTATTACCTTGGGTTGTTCATCCGGCTTTTGGATGGGCTGAGTAAGTGGCAGGTGATAGGTGAAAGCTTAGTGAGGATGATGTTGTAGTTCAGAGGCGAGCAGGAGGCTGGCGTATTATCTTTCCTACTATATAGTATTTGGATTTCCGTTGTTTGTTATTCTTCTCTGAGTGCTGTAGTGAGGCAACTTTGTATAAACACTATTGTTGTAATCTAAGTGTATGGATATTACCTTTTAGTTGTTATGAAAGTTTGGTCTTTTCTGCTTCACTAATATTACCTGTTGTGTATGTTCAATTATATTTTAACCTTGCGCTGTGAGTTGTACGACAGGTTCCACTTGTGTCTATCTACTTTGATGATCGTCCACAGCTACTGCGCACACCTTTGAGCAAATTATTCCTCTTGTTTAGTGCAGGGGTTATGGGCAGTCGTCATAATTCGAGTACAATATGTTACAATAGGATAACAAAATATATTAGTCCAATACTTTGACTGGAATAGGCTTTTTCTTCTTTGTTTAATATGTTGACTTGGTCAACTACATCCAAATGTATCTTTAATGTCCACAGAGTCCAAAAGAACCCAAAAGTAGCATAATTATCCTTGTGAATGTCCAAGTATTAATGAAAAACGTGCATGCTGTGTTTAATTGTCCATGCCATGTCCAATGGCCATGAAGAAAGAGATGGAAGCCATTAATGAGTGTTTTGGAGCTCTAGAAATCCAAGAGTTGGTGGAGAAAAGGATCCAAATGAAGGCCAAGCCTTGGGATATTTATAGGAGTGGTTAGATAGTGGAGTAGATAGGATATGGGGACCATACACTAGAACTTCGGATCCCTGGAAGAGGCGATCAGGAATTTCATATCCCACATGTCATGCAGAATTTCGGACCGCTCTAGAAGGCCTTTCGGATCTTGTCTTTTGATGTGTGAAAGACTTCGTATCCCCTGCAGGGATACGAATTTCGTACCCCCTGGGATACCAATCTCGTATCCCCTTGGTGATATAAATTCGTATCCTTGTGGATACGAGAATTCATATCCCTTGGAGGATACGCAAGAAGAGAAGGAATCGGGGGGTTCAAAACGATTGGAGGAATCCGAGGTGTTGGGATACGAATATGAGAGATATGAACTTAAAGGATCGGTAATCCTGGAGCTTGAAGAGGTGGAAGGCTAATCTCGAGGGATTCGAACCAGAGGGAGGCGAGGTTCATCGAGGGGTTTGAACTTCCTGGTGTTGAGGGAGTCGAAACTTTGAGAGGCCGCGGGATCCGAACTAGAGGGATCCTAATCTTGAGATTTTGACATGCGCTCACGGAAAAGGGCATAACTTTCAAAGCGTAAGTTCGCTTTGGCCAAACAAAAGTTGTACCTGATGCTAATTCAGAGAGCTACAATGGATACCATGCACAACGTGCTCAACATGATTATTCACATTTTCGAGTGTAAAAGAGGTCATTTGATAGAAGTTTTGGGCCTTTTTATGTTTGAGATGTGACTTTGACCAAATCGCTTTGTGTTTTCTGACGATGTTCTTGACATTTGAGCGCGTTGCTAACCAGGAACCTGACGTGTGACAGCTTCGACTAAAAAGCGTGTCAACACTATATATATATATAGATACAGATAGAGAGAGAGAGAGAGATCATATAATATATTATGTACATAAACAATAATGATAAAGGTTGTAACTAAATTACATTTCTTTGTTTAAAAAAGTTTTTCTTTCACCATATTAGAAAATTTTGATTTTAACATTTAAGTTTTTTTTAGCATAGCCAACAAGTTTTTATAGTGTTTTTAACACTTTTATTATGACTAATAATAAAATTACAATATAGTACAGGTGAATGTAGTTAGCAGTCAGCTAATTCTGTTTTTAAGGTGGACTGACCACCGTCAACGGCATTTATAGTGGGTCGCCCATTGATTCTAATCTATATTACAGTCTAGGGGCTAGTTTAAGTTACTAGAGTACTATATGATGTCTCCAAGCAGAGAGAAATTACATTATACAAGCAACATAGTACAGGACTATAGTAACATGTATATAAAATGACTTTAGTTTGTGCTCCGAACAACATCCACAATAATACTTGACAGTAGCCACCCCATCAAGCCGTAAAAACCTTTCTAGAGCCACGCAAGAGTTCAAAAGTAGCTTCCTACAATCTAGCCCGGCTAGAAAAATAACATACAAAGTACCATGTGATATGACATCCTGTTCGGAGGAGGATATTGCGGAGGAAAATAAGGATCACCAGAATACGACTTGTTGAGCTCAGAGCGTCACCATGTGAGTCGCAATCACTGATGACGACACAAACAACTAGAACACCAAAAAAACTCCCCTCCAACCAGAAACAGAAAATCACAGCTACCATCCTCTCAAAAAATCGCCATCAGCGAACCAGAAAACAAGGTGAGATGGAACTAACATATAAGCAGTAAAATAAGCAAAACTCAATAAAAAGCAAAGATCAGCAATGTTCAGCATTGCAGAATCAACCAATAGATAGTGGGCTATGATCAGAGCCGAAGCTTCACGTGTATAGCTCACCGTCGTCGGTGAAAACAAAACCAAACAGAGACTGACCTAAGAACAGAACACCAATTGGAAAAGGCTGAAGATTACATAACATAATGATGGACCAAGCACCAGTCTCCCAGAAAAGAAAACCAAAACAACAGGTCAAATAAAGCAATGCTCCAAAAGACACATTTCCAACATCAGGAACAACCAAAAAAACAGATAAAGAACAACATTGCAGACCAATTAAGTAAAATGTGCCATCACAAGAATTCTAAAAAGGAGTTGCTGTTGTCCAGTTTCGAAATCCCCAACATCAACTTGCGACCAGTTGAAAACTCGCGAATTGCTTGAAATCGCTAGCTAGGTTGAGGAAGTCGATTACGAAGCGGTCTAATGGAGGAGCGAGCATAAATCTGTCATGTTTGAAGAAGAGTGGAGCAACAACACTCGGATCCGTTCCATGGCAAAGCTTGGATCTGAAGGTGGTGAAACGGTTAACGTTGAGCGACCACGCATGGCATAACCAAGGATAGAAGAGGAGAAGTGAGAATGAAGTGCAGAAAGAGATGATTTTGAAGAGACGGAAGTGGAAAGTAGTGAATTGAAGAATTCCCTGATGCCATTAACAGTCACCCAAAACATTATCGAAGCTTGATGATTCTACTTATGACTTTTTAACATAAGTTTTTAACATTTAATTGCTCTACATTATAATTTGTAAGATTTAAAAAAAAATTCTTCTTGATTCTTGCATAATATTTATCTTCAAATCCATATACTTAAACAAATTATATAATTTACAATTTAACATATCTAAACAAATTTACTTGAATGATAGTTTTTAATTTATCTAATAAATTATTAAATTATCTTAGTTTCAAATGTACTATATTCATATTTAAAAAAGTAATAAAATTAGTTCTACATACATACATACATATGCATACACACACACACACACACACACACACACACACACACACACATATATATATATGCTACATAACATAAATACATAAATAATAATAACTACTTTATTTAATAGTTTAACACTTAAAGTTGCATCAAAAGAATAAATACTATCCTTTTTATGTTTTGATATTTTATAACAAAGTCTAATTTTAACATGAAAAATATAAATATTATATATTTGTTGATATTACCATGAGTAATAAACGAGTTAAACACTAGATAATTGTAAAGACATTAATTGATTAAGTTCAAAATTTTAGATTTCATATTTATAAACTAGTTCGTTAACAAAATTGCATTACAATTTCAAATTTCAATATATCAAGTATCGTTAATTGAAATCTTCATATTAACATTCATACTTAACAGCCGAGACTGGAAATAAACATTATTTAAAAATAGTAAATAATATAAAAAAAACAATCAAAATTTAAAAATAATTATGTCAATATAAAATATCTTGATTTAAAACAACTATAAAATATTTAGTACTTAAAATTGAAATAAAATAGTTAAATTTTAAAATAGTTATGAAGTGTATAATAGTTAAATTAAATATAATAGTTATAAAATAATTAGTTATATAAAATAGTCTAGAATAGTTCAATATAAAACAATATTAGTTTGAGATAATATAGCATTGAATAATACTCCAATCGGAACTGCATATCCGTAATTTTAGGGTTCAACTTTTTATATTCCAAAACTTTAATTTAAATCAATTTCAACCTTAAAAAATCTTTTCTTAATTAAAATTCATTTCAAAATAGTATTCAACTTAGGTTTTTGTTTTATTACTTAAACTGGTTCCTTCCAATTCATTTCTAACCCGTATTCAAGTTGGGGTTTCAATTTTATTACTTGAATCCAATTCTTCCAATTCAATTCGGCAAGGCCAATTGGTTTTTAAAGTGATCCATAATTTTTTTCTTGTTACAACAAATAACGAGTACAAAATTATACAGGAGATAGGCATTATGCCTATCTGCTACAGAAATTTTACCAAGCTCTAGCTACGAACTAATACAACCTGATTTAAATCACCACACAAGGTAATTAATCAGTAAAAGTACATGAAAGCTAGAAAGGCAGAAAAATTTACACTCATACATACATGTAAGAATACAATAGTTACACATTAAACACAATAACACTCATACTCGTTGCAAAGCAATCCTGCTAAAATATCCCTATCCTGCTGCAAAGCAGTTCCAATAAACCAAATTTCCAACTAAGAAAGCACAAACAAGCATGCGAAATTAGCACTGCAAAAAACACTATATCTCCTTTACTGGCTGCAATGAACTTGAGGCTGAACCAAGCTAACAAAGAGCATCAAACATCGTCATCACCTCTAAAGGTTGCAAGCTGTCCTAAATAAAGCAGACTTAGCAAGCTTATCAAGCAGACAAGCACAAATCACTACACTGTTCGCAAGGCAACAACGACTAGCATCTGCAAACTATCAACCCAACGACAAGGCAGATTGACTAATATACAACAATCCAAAGAAACAAGACACCTCACCTCGCAAACCGGCATCTAACTACAAGGTACACCCGACAAGAAAACTACTAACCAACTTCACCCTCCAATACATTTCAAATTTACATTTAAATCACATCTTAAAGATTTCATACTAATTTAAATCCCAATTTTGAAATTTAATTGATTCTAAATATTTAATTTCAATTATATTTAGATTCAAGCCTTTTCTTAATAAATTATTATCTAATCAATTTATTAAGTTTCATAATCATAACATATTCATACAAAACTCATTTTATTATCGTCTAAATTACATCTTAAAATCAATTCAACTTCATTTAGTAAATTCCATTTTAATCGAGTCATTTAAAAAAATTAAACTGCAATTACAAAAAAATAATTAAAATATAATTAATTTCTAACTTCTCTTTTAAACATTCCTTAATTAAAGCATTTCGAAAAAAAAAAATATTATTATAAAAATCTATATTTGTATATTAAAATCTAAATTTAAATAATATTAAGTTATAATAAAATACTTAATAAATTACTTGTGAAGTAGGTTAAATTATTTAAAAATAATATAATAATTAAAATATTGTAAATTAGTTCTATTAAAACAAAACATAATTATAATTTATAAAAAATACTTTTCAAAATAGAATAATGGTGTCCGTATATAATTTTCTACCCAGGCCAAGTAGTACAGATATGTGTCAGTTCAATCCGTGTTGAAATTCGAATCCCGAGCACCATTTCAACTCGCATTCCAAATTAATTCTATTCATTTCCTAAATCTGTATAGTGGTCTGAGTATGTATCATTTCAACCCAAAATGGTTTTCCTAAATCTAAAGGGAACTTGCAGTGTCGGAAAATAAACTAAAACATAACAATTCTAATATGTAACACAACAAATTCATATCATGTCATTAACAGTTAAGACATATCATACATGCCACAAATAAACATGTATATCATGAAATAGCACAATTTCGGTAGCAATCGTCCTATACCACCAATGCTCATACAATCAAATATTGGCATACGATTGATGAAGAAAGGTTGGTAAGGGAAAAGGAAAGGAAAAGAAGAAGACCGAAGAGGGGATAAAGAAACAAAGACTAAAACACATATATAATAGTATATCTCACAAAGCATCAGAAAAAATACAATAGAAATCATATTTATAAAACAGGTAGATATTAATAATTATATAAACCATATGTAAAACCCGGAATTTTTAACGACATTAAAGAAGACAAATTAAAGAATAAATAATATAATATTAAGAATTAAGGGAAACTGATTACGTCATTACGTCCGTCTCGTAAATCTGGTAAGGATAGACACTAGTTTGTGTAAAACGGATAGCATATGAAGAATTTACGGACAATAAAAAGTTGAAAATCAGAACCAGGTATAACTGGCACACTTGCCAAGGCAATTTTACACTGGTGCACCTGTGAAGTGCACCCAGAATAGTTTTTGGGTATTCAGGCCTTTTTCGAGTGAGTGACGACCCATGACCTGACCCAATTCCATTAAGGCTGAGGTGGCATCCGAATTCTGTAACCCAACAGCTATAAATATATCTCATATCCTTTGTTTTCTTCAAAGAGAAACAATGGTGGCCGAACTCTGCTGGATTCTGAACTAAATTAGGATCTCTCATCTTCTTCTAAAGCATATCAAATTCTGAGATTCAAACATAGACTCAACACCTTTTCTATCATCTTAGCAATCCAATCATAGTGAGTTCTAGTTGCTTTTAGGTTTAGATAAATAAAAGTAAATTATGCAAGACTATGATTTGGATACGTTGTGAACCTTCAATCTATGTTATTGTTAGAACTTATGATAGATCTATTTCTCTAGATCCAATTCAATTGTGAATTGTTTAACTATGTTATTATTGTAGATCTTGGTTTGTAACCTTTATGATATGCTAGGATGTGGATGTGTGTAGATCTATTTTATGTGATCTAAATTATCATCTTATGTTAACATGTTAGATCTATTCTATGTGATCTAAATTGTCACCTTATGGTAACATGTTAGATCTATTTTATGTGAACTAGATTGCCACCTTATGTTATCATGTTAGATCTATTCTATGTGATATAAATTGTCACCTTATGTTAACATGTTAGATCTATTCTATGTGATCTAATTGTCACCTTATGTTGTCATGTTAGATCTATTTTATGTGATTTAAATTGTCACCTTATGTTAACATGTTAGATCTATTTTATGTGATCTAAATTGTCACCTTATGTTATCATGTTAGATCTATTTTATGTGATCTAAATTGTCACCTTATGTTAACATATTAGATCTATTTTATGTGATCTAAATTATCACCTTATGTTACTGATTGGACATCTAAATTGTTAATTTAGATATTGTGACATCATAGTTCATTAGTTTTATGTCCACCTTGTTATGATGACAATTTCATGTCCATGCAAGTATGTAAGTTCACCTTATTATCATACAAGTTTATGGTTATGCCAAGATGATCATTTTAGTTATATTCCCATTATTTTTCCTATTATCGCTTATGACTAGGCTATTGTCTAGCCTAGGCATGTTGGCAATTTTGTGACGGTGCTAGTTAAGGAACGGAGGAAAAAGGGTTAAAAATGGCATAATTTGAATATGAAAATTTTTGGACATGTAATTCAAATTATTAGATAAAATAGGTATTGACGCCTATAAAAGAAAAGGATTAATTAATTGGTAAATTAATTAAATATGGAATGTCTAGTAATTACAATTAGGGATTGTAATTGTACTTATGACATGAGGTTAGGTTGCATTAGTGGTGGAAGTCTACCCGGACCCGGTCGGCATATCCAGCAGCCACTAATGTTGAACCTAATGTGGGAGGTCTAAGTACGTAAATGTAAATCGGGCTATGACACGAGGTTAGGCCCAACTGTGGAATAAGTCTGCTCGGACCCGACCAGCATATCCAGCATCTACATGTTGTAGGCCAAACGTGGGAGGTCTGGCTCATTATGAAACCATAAAAGGACATGGTAAAGAATTGGACTACTTAACCTAAGTTAATCCATAGGGATTGTATGAAGTTAAATTTAAGTTGGGGTTTAAGTAAACATGGTTGAGGGGTGGGTTAAGTAAATCTGAAGAGGGAATGGGTAATGTTCACATATAGGCCCACAAACTTAACCCGTTAAGGTTATGTAATTGAAGACAACTAGTGGTATACATAATCAGTGGAAATAATAAAGTTATGTAATTAAAGACACCTTTTAGGGTAAACATAACTTGAAGAAGTGATAGGGTTATGTAATTAAAGACACCTATAGGTAAGCATAACCGGTTGGAAGATTAGGGGTTATGTATTAAAGACACCTGTAGGTAAGCATAACCAGTAGAAATAAATAAGGCTATGTAATTAAAGACACCTAGTGGTATACATAGTCAGTGAAAACCTAGTGGGGGATACACGACAAAGGAGAGAGCTTGTATCATATTGTGTGGGACCCATTTCAGTCAGTAACCCGGAGTAGATATCAAACAAAGTACTCCGTACTAGGCGGAGGAGGGGCACACTTACTGACTAATTGTAAGAGAACCAAACGTGGAGGACGGTGTAGGCGGCGCAAACCGACCGGGTCATGTGAGTGCATGAGCCGGGCAGAGGGGGATAAGACGACTATGACACCTGTAGATATGGTTATGCACATTGTTACGATGAGGGGTTGCCACTTTAGGAAGTGATACCTCCTACTGTGGGGCCAATACAAGGTATCTACGAGGGTTAGGTATCTACCACCTTATAGTTGGAGGGATCATCTCTTTCTAGATATACTAGTAATAGTGCAGAGTAATCATTGGTGAGGCATGTATACCTTATCTTGCTTACCTTGTCACACCTACCCTTTATGTAGTGATCTCTCTCTTATCCACTTTATATGCCTATCATGTTACTTTTATTTATCTACTGGCTAAAAGTAACTAGACTCGTCAGACTTTATGTCTGACCCCTTTTTTCTCCTTCTTTCTTCCGTTCCCCCACCCCCAGGTTCTCAGGGAAGAAACACCTAGGCTTAGTCAGGATTCAGATATCACCTTGCTAGGAGCTATTTCTGAAGTATGGCTCAAGTTCTTATCTCTACTACGGCTTAACTCTTTCATTTGGGGAATTATGCTTTTTATTTAATTATGTAGTTTGATGATGCAAGATAGAAGTTTTTTTATTGTAATGGCTTTTGTGACTTATGAAATTATGGACCACAGTATTTTTATTGAAATAAAAATTTAAATTTCCGCTGCTATCTTATTTATATCTGTCTTGTAATTATTCTGTGTCTGATTACCTATAACACTTCACGGAACTTAATGCATTCCCTTAGTCGGTGACATTAACGGACGTAGGGTGTCACACTTGGTATCAGAGCTGAAGGTTACCAGATTAGATAAAAGTCTTTGAAAATTATTTGCAAAAAGATTTTAAAAGAAAGCATTTTCAAAAAGAAAAGTTTATTTTGAAAAACATTCCCCAAAAATCCATATGTAGTATCCTTCGACCCCTTATCTAAATTTCTTCCTTTTCCCTTTTTTAGCATGTCTGGGGAACAAAACATCCCTAATATCTCGGAGGGCATCACTGTGCCCGGATGTTTCCGTAGGTATTTGGAGGCCATTGCGCCGACCGAAGGCCAAAGAGACGTTCCAAAAGCAGATAACTCCGCCAAGATCTGCAAGGACTTCCGTGCTATGGGAGGGAAGCCATTCCATGGGAACGAGACATTCGTGGAAGCTCGAAATTGGCTTAAAGAGACTGAGGACTTATTCGTAATATTTGAAGTGGAGGACCGAAGAAAGATTCAGTTACATGCTTGGCTATTGAAGGACGAAGCCTTATTTTGGTGGGAAGTCACCCAAGTGGAAAGATTTTAGATAGAGGTTCGAAATGAAATTTCTTTCCCAAGCTGAAAGCAGCATGCAGATGGAGAGATTCTTAGCACTCAAACAAGGAAACTTGACGGTGAAAGAATACGTGAACAAATTCAACCTGCCAGCAAGGTTCGGGTTAGAGTTGGTGAATACGCCACATAAAAAGGCTTTGCGGTTTGCAGAAGGTCTGAATGAGCCTCTACATGGTTTAGCTATGTCCCATATTCCAATGGGGGAAACCTTTGAAAAACTTGTCGATATGGCCTTGACGCATGAGGAGGACAAGGGAGAAAAGAAGGAAATAAAAGCTGAGGGGACATCGCATAATAAGAAGGTGTGGCCCAAGAACGGGCAACAATGGAAACAACAACAACAGCAGAAGAAAGGAGGGAAAATGATAAAGGAAAGGATAAGAGAAAATGTCACCATTATGGGAAGGAAGGTCATCTGGTTAAAGACTGTAAGAGAAGGAAGAATTCTTGCTTCCACTGTGGAGAAGACGGACACTTTGCTAAATAGAGCCCGAAGAAACTGGGAACATAGGGACAAGGTCAAAGGGTAGGAAATTCTAGAGGGCAGGTGCATGCTCTCGCGACCAGTGCTCCTGATAGAGGTAGATAAATTTCTGTGGAAGGTTTAATTTCTCTTTCAAACCATCCTTTTAGAAACTTTTTGATTTTGGTGCCTCACGTTCATTTATATTAAGTTTTGTAGTTGAACTGCACTTAATTACTAGTATGGTAGTGGATCCCGCAGTTGTTTCAAACCCCATTGGTGGTTCGACTCATTTATCGATGATTTGTCAGGGTTTGAAAATATCTGTGTTAGGCGTCGAGTTTGAATGCAATGCGTATGTGCTCAGGTTTATGGGCAATGGGTTGATTCTAGGAATGGATTAGCTTACCACTTATGGTGCCATTCTGAATTGTGAGAAGAGGGTTGATAGGCTACTGACTTGTCATGGGAGAACCCTCGAGATTTCGTGTGACCCGTAAGGGTCGGTTATGCTTAGTTTCTTAGAGTCTCTTGATGCATCTATCAACGATCTGCAATCTGTTCTAATATTCCGAGTTTTTTTCGATGTTTTTGATGAGGTTCGGGGTTTACCTCCAAGGCGCGAGATCGACTTTCGCATATATCTAGTGGACAATGCAAAGCCAGTTGCATTAGCAGTGCGCCACATGGCTTTAAGGGAAAGGAGGGAGCTGCATAAGCAAGTAGAGGAGCTACTTGAGAAAGAGTTTATCAGACGAAGCATATCTGAATAGGGTGCTCCAGTGGTATTTGCAACTAAGGCAGATGGTTCGCTTCATTTGCGTGTTGACTATAGAGAGCTGAATAAGCTCACTAAGAAGAATATGCACCCGCTTCCGAGGATTGATGATTTATTTGATCGGCTTATTCGTGCTTCGGTATTTTCCCAGTTAGACTTGGCCACGGGGTTCCATCAGTTGAGGGTGGTTGAGGACAACATAGATAAGACTACCTTTAGGACTCCGGACGGTTTCTTTGAATGGCTAGTTATGCCTTTTAGCTGAAGAATGCACCCACCTATTTTGTCGATCTGATGAATAGGGTGTTTCGGAAGTTTCTAAATAAGTTTGTAGTAGTCTTTATTGATGATATTTTGGTCTTCTCCAAAAGCGAAGAAGAGCATGCCCAGCATTTGAGAGAACTTTTGAAAACTCTCTGTGACCATCAGCTTAAAGAAAAGTTCTTCAAATTCCATTTTTGGAGAAAAGATGTGCGATTCTTAGGGCATGTGTTCTCCAAAGAAGGGATAGATGTAGATCCCGCGAAGGTGGTTGCAGTGCAAGATTGGCAGGTTCCTAAAAATGCAACCGAGGTGAGAAGCTTTCTTGGTTTAGCAAGTTACTATAGGAAGTTCATTAAGGACTTCGCAAAGATATCAGCCCCACTCACCAAGCTGATGAAGAAGAACTTGGCATTCTTATGGGATATAGACTATGATGATGCTTTCCAACGACTGAAGAGGGCTCAGAAACCAGCCCCAGTCTTGACTTTACCTGACGGGAATAAAATGTATGCCGTTTACACTGTTGCATGTGGTACAGGGCTTGGTATGGTTCTAATGCAAGAAGGGAAAGTAGTGTGTTATGGGGGTTGACAGCTGAGAGTTCATGAAAAGAACTACCCCACCCGTGATCTAAAGATAGTTGCCATAGTGTTTGCATTAAAGACGTGGTGTCATTATTTACTTGGAGGGAAGTTCGAGTTATACACCGATCATAAATCTCTCAATTATCTGTTCTCACAGAAGGATCTCAATTTAAGGCAACAACGGGGGATGGAGTTTCTAGCTTCTTATGATTTTGAGATTTCTTATACACCTGGCAAGGGTAATGTGGTGGCAGATGCACTATAGGCAGAGGGTGGCCCTGAATCCTCTGTTTGTGGAAAGAAAGAACTTGGAGTTCATATCAACTTTTGATTTTAGACCCTCCATCGAGATTTTTCCTAATTTGTTTGCATCCTTAGAGATACGACCGACTCTTATGGACCAAATAGGAGCTTCGCAAGAAGGTGACCCACAGATTCTAGACATCATGGATAAGCTCAGAAGAGGGGAGACTTCTAGTCACCTCAGTAGATATGCCATAGATGAAAAGGGGTGGTTGCAACAAGTTGGAAGGCTTTGTGTTCCTCAAACTGGAAGCTTGATAATGGCAGTCCTAGAAGAAGCCCACCATTCTAAGATGACCATTCATTCAGGCGGTGATAAGATATACAGGGACATGAAGAGGGTTTTCTTTTTGGCTGGGATGAAGAAAGATGTGGCCAAATTTATTTCTCAGTGTTTAGTTTGCCAGCAAGTCCAAGCTGAGCAAAAGAAGCCTGGTGGTTTACTTCATCCGTTGGAGCTTCCTCAGTGGAAATGGGAGAGCGTCTATGGATTTCACAGATTGTTTGCCTAGATCGAAGAAAAGCAACACCAGTATCTGGGTTGTGGTAGATAGACTCACTAAGAGCGCTCACTTTATTCCAGTTAAGAGTAAGAGGACAGCATCATGGTTAGCAGCAATTTATGTCCGAGATATAGTTCGTCTTCATGAAGTTCCTTCCAACATCGTAAGCAATCGTGACGCCATCTTTACCAGCGAATTTTGGAGGAGCTTGCAAGAAGCACTAGGTACACAGTTGCTTTTAAGCACCGCTTATCATCCTCAGACCGATGGGCAAACGGAGAGGGTGAACAAAATCTTAGAAAATCTTTTAAGGCTGTGTATCCTAGATTTTGGAGGGACTTGGGAAGAGCATCTTCCCTAAGTAGAATTTGCCTATAACAATAGCTATCAAGCTAGCATCGGCATGGCACCCTTCGAAGCATTGTACGGACGACCCTGTAGATCACCAACTTGTTGGTAAGAATCTACAAAAAGATTATTACTCGGACCAGATATGGTTAGAGAAACATCCAAAAAGATCGACCTTATTCAATGGCGGATGAAGACAGCTCAATATAGGCAGAAATCCTATGCAGAAAAGAGAAGGACTGACCTCGAATTTGAAGTAAGAGACTTGGTTTTTTTCAAAGTGTCACCTATGAAGAATGTGGTTAGCTTCAGATCGGTAGGGAAGTTGACACCTAGGTTTGTGGGACCATTTCCCATAACCGAGAGGATTGGCCAAATGGCCTATAGAGTAAAGCTTCCTGAAAATCTATCTGGTGTTCATGATGTTTTCCCTGTTTCTCATCTGCGGAAGTGCTTGCATGACACCGCGGAATTTTTTGAGCCGAGTATATTGGAAGAGATAGAAGTGGAATGGGTGGCGACAGTCAGGCGAGTTCCTTCCCATATTCTGGGATCAGAGGTTAAGAAGCTACGCAATAAAGAGATCAAGTTGCTAAAGGTTCAATGGGGAGATAACCCAGAGGTTGCGACTTGGGAGACCGAAGACAAGATTCGTGCTTCGTACCCTTTTCTCTTCGAGGGTATGTTCTTAACTCCATTTTCCAAAATCTTTATCAGTACTTGTTGCTATCGTTTGAGTACATCTTGTCCATAGTACTTTCGACCTTTAGATAGGAATCCTATGGATGTAAACATGTGTTTGAAACATGTAATGTTTGGTGGATGCAAGTGGATGCAAATGTTTGCTAATGGTTGCCTGTGGATGCATATACACACACATTAGGCACTAAGATCGGCTCAATCACTCTCATACTGCATATGGATGTTTGTTCATTTTTTTCTTTTATGGATGGAAATGGATGAACTAGCATATGGATGTTGCATTTAGATGAATGAGTATGCACACATGTAGAGCTAATATACTATAATAGGCTTATTTGCATACATATTGGATTCATGGCACTAACATACATTGCATTAAGGAGGCCAACTGAATCAGTAGACCGCCTGATTTTTGCATTAGTGTTGGGACATATACACACACTTTTGCTTATATTCGTGAAAGCATTAGAAATCATTAAGAACATTGGATGCCAGTGATTGATGGATAGTAGATGGATGATGGATGGTAGGATATGCATTCTTCTCAACTTGGAGATTTCGGGGACGAAATCCTTTGAGTATGGGAGAATGTAACACTCCGAATTTTTAAAGAAATTAAAGAATAAATAATTTAATATTAAGAATTAAGGGAAACTAATTACGTCATTATGTTCATCCTAAAATTCTAGTCAGAATAGACACCTAGTTTGCATAAAACAGATAACATATAAAGAAGTTACGGATGATAAAAAGTTGAAAATCAGAACCGGCTATAACTGGCGCATTTGCCAAGTGCGCCAAGGCAATTTTTCACTGGCGCACCTGTAAAGTGCGCCCAAAACAGTTTCTGGGTATTCGGGCCTTTTTCGAGTGAGTGACGACCCGTGACCTGACCCAATTCCATTAGGGCTGAGGTGGCATCCGAATTCAGTAACCCAACAGCTATAAATATATCTCGTATCCTTTGTTTTCTTTAAAAAGAAACAATGTGGCCAGACACTGATGGATTCTGCACTAAACTAGGATCTCTCATCTTCTTCTAAAGCATATCAAGTTCTGAGATTCAAACATAGACTCAGCACCTTTTCTATCATTTAGTAATTCAATCACAGTGAGTTCTAGTTGCTTTTAGGTTTAGATAAATAAAAGTGATTATGCAAGACTCTGATTTGGAAACGTTGTAAACCTTGAATCTATGTTATTGTTAGATCTTATGATAGAACTATTTCTCTAGATCCAATTCGGTTGTGAATTGTTCTACTATGTTATTATTGTGGATCTTGGTTTATATCTTTTATGATATGCTATGATGTGGATGTGTGTATATCTTTTATGTGATCTAAATTATCACCTTATTTTAACATGTTAGATCAATTCTATGTGATCTAAATTGTCACCTTATGTTAACATGTTAGATCTATTTTATGTTATCTAAATTGTCACGTTATGTTATCATGTTAGATCTATTCTATGTGATCTAAATTGTCACCATATGTTAACATGTTATATCTATTTTATGTGATCTAAATTGTCACCTTACGTTGACATGTTAGATCTATTTTATGTGATCTAAATTGTCACCTTATGTTAAAATGTTAGATCTATTTTATGTGATCTAAATTGTCACCTTATGTTATCATATTAGATCTATTTTATGTGATCTAAATTGTCACATTATGTTATCATGTTAGATCTAATCTATGTGATCTAAATTGTCACCTTATGATAACATGTTAAATCTATTTTATGTGATCTAAATTGTCACCCTATGTTATCATGTTAGATTTATTCTATGTGATCTAAATTGTCAACTTATGTTAACATGTTAGATCTATTTTATGTAATCTAAATTGTCATCTTATGTTAACATGTTAGATCTATTTTATGTGATCTAAATTATCACCTTATGTTATCGTGTTAGATCTAAACCAATTGGACATCTAAATTGCAAATTTAGATATTGTGACATCATAGTTCATCAGTTTTATGTCCACCTTATTATGATAACAATTTCATGTCCATGCTAGTATGTTTGTTCACCTTATTATCATACAAGTTTATGGTTATGCCAAGATGATCATTTTAGTAATATTCCCATTATTTTCCCTATTATCGTTTATGACTAGGCTATTGTCTAGCCTAGGCATGTTGCCAATTTTGTGAGAGCGCTAGTTAAGGAACGGGAGAAAAATGGTTAAAAATGGCATGATTTGAATATGAACATTTCTGGATATATAATTCAAATTATTGGGTAAAATAGGTATTGACAACTATAAAAGGAAAGGATTAATTAATTGGTAAATTAATTAAATATGGAATATCTAGTAATTGCAATTAGGGATTGTAATTGTACTTATGACACGAGGTTAGTATGCATTAGTGGTGGAAGCCTGCCTAGACCCGACCGGCATATCCAACAGCCACTAATGTTGAACCTAATGTAGGAGGTCTAAGTACGTAAATACAAATCAGGCTCTGACGTTAGGCCCAACTGTGGAATAAGTCTGCCCATACCGGACCAACATATCCAGCATCCACATGTTGTAAGCCTAATGTGGGAGGTCTGGTCCATTATGAAACCATAAATGAACATGGTAAAGAATTGTGCTACTTAACCTAAGTTAATCCATAGGGATTTTACGAACTTAAATTTATGTTGGGGTTTAAGTAAACATGGTTGAGGGGTGGGTTAAGTAAATCTGAAGAGGGGATGGGTAATAGTCACATATAGGCCCATAAACTTAACCCGATAAGGTAATGTAATTAAAGACACCTAGTGTTATACATAATCGGTGGAAATAATAAAGTTATGTAATTAAAGACACCTTTTAGGGTAAACATAACTTGTAGAAGTGATAGGGTTATGTAATTAAAGACACCTATAGGTTAGCATAACTGGTTGGAAGATTAGGGGTTATGTGTTAAAGACACCTGTAGATGAGCATAACCGGTATAAATAAATAAGGCTATGTAATTAAAGTCACCTAGTGGTACACATAGTCAGTGAAAACCTAGTGGGGGATACAAGACAAAGTGGAGAGCTTGTATCATATTATGTGGGACCCATTTTAGTCAGTAACCTGGAATAGGTATCAAACAAAGAACTATGTACTAGGCGGAGGAGGGGCATGCTTACTGACTGATTGTAAGAGAACCAAACGTGGAGGACGGTGTGGGCAGCGCAAATCGACCAGGCCATGTGCATGCATGAGCCGGGCAGAGGGGGATAAGACGACCGTGACACATGTAGATATGGTTGTGCACAATTTTACGACGAAGGGTTGCCACTTTAGGAAGTGATACCTCCTACTGTGGGGATAGCACAAGGTATCTACGAGGGTTAGGGAGCCGATTGATCAGGGTAGTATTTAGGATACATTTGGACGTATACCTAAGTCTACCACCTTATAGTTGGAGGGATCATCTCTTTCTGGATATACTAGTAATAGTGCAGAGTAATCATTGGTGAGGCATGTATACCTTATCTTGCTTACCTTGTCACACCTGCCATTTATGAAGTGATCTCTCTCTTATCCACTTTATATGCATGTTATGTTACTTTTATTTATCTACTGGCTAAAAGTAACTGCACTCGCCAGACTTTATGTATGACCCTTTTTGTTTCTCCTTCTTTCTTCCGTCCCCCCCACCAAGGTTCTCAAGGAGGAAACACCCAGGCTTAGTCAGGATTCAGATATCACCTTGCTATGAGCTATTTCTGAAGTATGGCTCAAGCTGTTGTCTCTACTATGGCTTAACTCTCATTTGGGGAATTATGATTTTAATTTACTTATGTACTCTGATGATGCAAGACAGAAGTTATTTTATTGTAATGGTTTTTTTGACTTATGAAATTGTGGACCATGGTATTTTTGTTGAAATAAAAAATTAAATTTCCGCTGCTATCTTATTTATATCTGTCTTGTAATTATTTTGTGTCTGATTACCTATAACGCTTCACGGAACTTAATGCATTCCCTTAGTGAGTGACATTAACGGACGTGGGGAATCACACCATATAATTAGAATACCGGCCTATACAGTTGCATAAAAATAGAGTTTATATAATGTATACATAAATTCACTAATAGCTGTCTCTAATAGTTTGTCACACTGTCATGGCTTCACAGTGTCACAACGGGACAAATAATAGCATGAGTATAAAAATGAGAAGATGCCACCATCGGCTGATCCGCCTACGCAACTCCAGATAATTCCTATTACCTTGTTTGCTCATCAACATCGTCGATGAGAACCCAAGTTAATAAGAGGGAACATAAAACCTTGAGTTAAATAAAAGTTTGGTGTGAGCGATAAATGAATGTCGAAAACTTTAAAACTCGAAATAGTATATGGTACATATGTTATGAAAAATCATACCTAACCCATCCCTGCATCCACAGAGTAAGCATATATAATAAGATAATATATGTACTCAAACAACCACAACAGAAATAGATACTTCTCATAATAGGATTCCCCATCCCCCACTTCTTTTTAGCATCCTAAGGTGATAACTTACCCAGAAAAGTAAGAGATAGAACACGCAAAACAACTATAGCATCCATCAAACAATATCCTAGCTATCACATCTAAATCCTTGAATCCATCGATATTTGTATGACTGGCCGATGCCATTAGTCAAGGGCTAATGGAAAATCATGGACCTAGACAGACTACCATACGTCCCACATATATTTTCCTTCCTAAGGAAACTAGATCACTTCTCAAGATTTCCAAGGTACATGATACTCATGCTATGAGTGTGCTAGAATCCTCTGAACTATCAATGATTCCTTGACACTTCTAATCATATGAGCAATCCATAACTCCATTTTTCATGTCGAGTCTCACTCAAGTCAGTCGATTATCCCGCAACATCGCCTTACCTTGAGCCGCCTATCACAGTCACCTTTGACCTCTCCGTCTAAGTTTACAATCGAAGGACATACACTTCCTAAGTGTATTACTTCCATGCCTTTGAAGTGATTTACGAACCCTAGTCTCCAACACTACTTTGGAGATCTCATCACACCATTTCGTGGATTGCCTCATTTGTTTCTATGAAACATTCATCTTGTTTTGCACCAAAGCCACCTAACGAAGAGTCATTGCCTCGAAACCACCATCGAACGGCGAACCACCATATCATACTCCTCAAAATCGTATCATCATCAACATTAATTTGGCCAAAGTGGCCAATGCCTATAGTTGCCCATATCGATCACTTCATAGTAATCATTAATGACCACTCTGATTAAGCATTTAACCAAAACTAGTAAAATATGCATCGGACGAAAACGTCTAACATCCGTTTGGAAATCTAAGCTCGTCATCGATTTAATTTTCCATCTTCAGATCCACCACCAAATTCCAATATTGCTCCGTACTCCGGTCAGTCAACGTACTCCAACGCGTATCCACTTTCAATCAGTTTGCGCTTTTTGATATTTCTTCGTAAATCTATCTTGCCCATTCGAGTCATGTGCGCTCAATCAGTACGCACCAATTAGTGCGTATGACCGATAACACTAAACTCTAGTGGAAAAAGTTTCCTAGTTTTATTTCAGCAAAAAGGGCGTTAACAACCAAACTATATGAATAACAACCATGCAACCAATAATCGTAAAATTTGACTAAAATAGCATGCAAACATCAATAATAGTATTCATAATATAAGTAGAACCTTTCTAAAATAATTTATGTGAGTTTGGTATCAAAATAGTTTAACTCTAGTAATAATATCAAAATAGCGCGTAATAGCATGCAAATGGGTATAAATGTGTTGTTCGGATCTAAAGTAACCAAATTACTTTTTATACTACTTATTTGTTAATTACTAGGTTTAACTATCCTACAATTTTTATTTTCAGGTTATAAATCATTTTAAAGCATCAATTTTTCATCGTACAAATAAATACAGTTCAACGGCAGATAATAACACTCAGCTTAGCTAAATCAGCCTAAACTAGTGTCAGAACATATAGCTCGCCAATATAAGTCCACAGCAAGAAACTACCTCCAACTCTGATGTTATATGCAAAAGTTATACATGATATAAGATTCAATGATTAAACTAATAATTAATTAACTTAACTACCAATTACTTATCCCCTAATTACCTCTGTAACACTAATATTGCCACTTCTTCCGCAATCTATTTCCCAAGCAGTGCATATCAATGAGTAAACACTCAACATAGCCTCCCTCTCTCTCCTCTATTCCCACTCGTTTCTCAAATGAATTACAACCCATCTTTGCCAATAGATCCCTCTTCGCGTGCTCTACTCCTCGACATCAAAATGATAGGGCTCGGTCCTTTATATCCAAATGTGTCCATAGCCCACGGCAGCCGAAGTCAATGTCGCGACTTCCTTTGTGGTTCAAAGCTTCGATGATTGGTGCCATGAGGCACATCTCGCAAAGAGTGAAGCTATGATGCTTCCTATTTTATCTAAAACCCATCGATTCCCAAAGGGTACTCAGCCGCAGCTCCATGGTTTCCCATGGTCATCTCACGAATTTCGCTACAGCCATCAACAGGGATATGAGTTTGTAAATCTTAATCATATAAATCAAATAATGCTAATTTATTGATTTTAGGGAGAATAAATATTGAGATTGTTATTTCAAAATTAAAAAGAGGATGCAACCATGGAAATCATGAAGGAGAAATATAAAAGTAGCTGACAAATTAGAAAATGTGATTTTTCCATAAAAGGTGTATTTATATTTTTTGGCAGAGCAGACCGGTTTTTATAGTGATCCATTATACTCTTTTATTTATTGAAAAATAAAAGATACAGTGGAGTACAGGGGATGTGCAATATACATATCAACTAAACAGCATGCCAGTTACAACTACACAGGGAAGTAAACACAGCAGCTAGAGGTACATAATCATAAACATACTGAGATACATAAGGGAACCATAATTATTTCATGCTGCTCGATACCATATTAAAAGGCGTATTTTTAATATTAACCTATTCGCAAATTAGGCCCAAAACTCATGAACTCCAATTAACATATGTCATCGGTCATCATCTACATAAATATGCCTTTTGAAGACAATGACACTAGTGTCAAGACTTAAATCGGTAGCATGTGGAAGTTATCCTTCAAAATTCGAATTATACAATGTTAGTTTCCTATAGAAATTGACATACGTTTTATTTACCCACGATCGAATGTTAAATCCATTCGCTATGAATCTTGACCGTGTGTAACAAATCATGACCATGTTTCAAAAAAAATATAATTCATCGTATTCCGACACTATTCCCGAAACCATAATTTTCGTGCGTATTCCGATACAATTTTGACCTTGAAGGATCAAATCTCGTAATATAGCAATCCATATACTTTTCCTCCACCTAACGAATTTTCTGAACTAAATGTAAATGTCCTCGAACCCTGATTTGATCGTTTGTGAAAAATCTTTTTTTTAGATCCGTCAAATAGTTAACGGTCAATATTTAGATATCGAATCGTCAACCATGTAAAGCAAAACAATCCTAACATTTCAATTTAACCACTCACATGTGTTGAATCACACTTCCATAAAATATTAGTTAAGTGTGAGATAAACTCACCTTTTGTGTCGAATGAAGACAACAAATAAATGAAAAGCGTACAGAAAAAAGATGCACAACTCCGACTACAAGCATAACCACATGCTTTCTAGCACCATGGCATTAATAAATTCACATATAAATACCCAAAGAAATTTTAAAGAAAGAGATTAGAGGGTTTTTGGCTAGGGAGGATGACTTTAGATTTTTACAAAAATTTACAAGAAAAAAGCAAAAATTTTGGTTATTTTGAATTAATTTTTTGGACCAGCTGACCATGGAAATTGGAAAGGTCATGAACAAAAATTTTGTTGCAAATTCTTTTCTCTTCAATTTAAAATAAAAATAAAAACTGGTTTTCGATAAAGTTTGAAGAGGACTCTGCCGAAATAGTGATAGACAAATTTTTGGATCAGAAATCTAGGCCTAAAAATGCGTCTGAAGATTCATTATTTCGACATAGAAAATTTTGAAATATGAAAATATTATCAAAATGAAAGTTTTAGCTGGCTCGATTCCACTCAATTTGAAGGAAAGAAGTGTAAGTCGATTCAGATTATCTATGGGAAAGCTACAGCCTATGCAACATGGATAAAAAATTCTAGTAAAAGTGAAGGAGAAAATGTCAAGGTTAAACAAAAAAGGGAAAAGTGAATATAGGGCTTTAATTCAAGGGGATCTAAGGAATCGTGGCTAAGGAAGGCTGTGTATGGTGGTAGAGGTATGGCGCTATGGCAAGGAAGAGGGTAGAAATGGTGATGGTTATAGGATTTAGGGTTATGATTCTAAATTTAGATTTTGAAATTCATAATAGAAAATAGGAAAAGAGAAACAAATTAAAAATATATGTTATATAACATGTACTTTTCGAATATTTAAATTATTAAAATTTGACTTTTGATTATTTTATTGTTATAAATAAAATTTAATGATTTAATTGTGAAGATTTACGATGTAAACTTAATTAAATGACTTAAATATTGAAATTCGATCTATTATGACAATTGTTAGAATTCAAATAAGAAAATTTATTAATGAAATTTATTTGAATTCTATTTTTGTTTTGAATAGAATTTATAAACTTTTGAATTTGATATAATAAAAGTGAATGAGTGAAAAATGAATATTTTATTTTATTAATAAATACGTGAAAATAGTCATTTTGCAAATACTCTCGGAATTCAATGAAATTAGTTTCATTGGATCTAGAACTGTAAATTATTATAGATTTTCAAATTTCGTAGCCATTGGAGTTCTCGTTTGATTGTATGAATTTAAAACATGTAGCTATTTATGTATGCAATTTAATTAAAATAATTTGATATTATATGCAACTATTGTAGACTTTCGAATTAGGCTTCGCCACTAGTCCCATTGCATTCAGAAGGCATTAAAACTTATAAGTAGGCTGTAAACAGGCTTGATTTGGACATAGTACCATTTTTTGCTTAAATACACGCAAAATGAAAAATATAGTATTAAAATATTAATTCCCAGAACCCTAAACAATGGCAGCCACCACTTTAGTTCGATGGCCACGAATGTTTAAAACTTTGATCGTTAATTTCTTCAAATCCATTCAACCAAATTGAAAACGTCAAACTATAAAATCGTAGTGCTTCGCAAGATCTTTTGATCCATGCAGATGATGGTATCAAATTGATGCTAAATCACCAGAATTTGTGCATATAAGTGGCACAGGTTCTTGGCTATTGGGGACGACAGGTCGACCAAGCGGCCCTGCTTTCAGGCAAAGGTGGAGTTTTCAGAGGCGGTCAAGCGGTTGGTGGCCGATTGTGTTCCGGTTGCTTCCAGGACATGTGTGGTTCAATGATGATGTGTGCGTTTGGGTTCTTTCTTTTGCGTTAATTCCTGTGAGTGCAAAGTGAAGAACATGGTGGAAGACGTGGTAACGTGGCAAAGACATATAGTGAGTGAGATTTTTTAAACTATTTTATTTTTAAATTTAAATAGTAAAACGTATGTAACTTTTTCATACGAATTCAGATTCAGCGCAGTTGGATTCATTGGAATCATTTTGAAATTCTAGACAACATAAAGCTATCGTGGACTAATTCTGAGACTGTTGATTTTTGGTTCTATAATTGAATCTCAAACGCACTTGAAATCAAAGGTGAGTGATTAAACCCACTCATGCATAACTAAAATATTCGATATTTAGTTAAATTAAAATCATGTTATGATATGATAATATTGATTGTTGTTTGGTAGTTAAAAATTGCATATTTATATAAATCGGCATTGAAGGTGTAATTTAATTTGACTACTAGTTTAGAATTTACAGTTAAGTTAAAATTTTGACATTTGATTACTAGTTTAAAACCTGACATCTAATAACTAGTAAATTTATATGATATTTAACTATTTCGATATATTGATGTGATGAATGACTTGGATTTGATATATTTGATTTATTGCTGTTTAATTTTGTGAACTTACCCGTTATTCCACCTTGAATTTATATAACCATTGTTTGTGTTGATTAATTCCAATCATTTACCCTAGATGTTATGGGCATCGAATAAACCTAGGATTAATCACTAAAATGAATAAAGAACGTAGGTTGAAATGATAAATACCTATGACCCCTGATTTGGATTGAAATTATATATATCCTTTCGCAAAATACTAAAATTAAATTTTGAGTATTATTTGGCAATAGGATAGAAAATTTTATACGTACACTGGTTGGTTAAATAAAAGTTGGTTTAACCTTAAATGTCGAAATATTGTTTTAAATACAATATAAATGATATTATAAATCGATTTCCTTTGAATTTGACTTTGAAGTTTGAAATTTAAAATTTAAATTTAAAAGGATTCGTTAATGTTGATAATTGAAGTTAAAACTGAATTGAACATGAACTGAATTTACCGAATTTGAATTGTTTATCCATCTTTGAAATTTACTTTAAATTAACTTGATCTCAAGTTATATTTGAATTGTGAACTCGAGGTTTTTTAACTAAAATATTATAATTGGAAATTTCAAATATTTGAATCAAATTGGATTTAATTTAAATGGAAAGTTGGATCGAATTAAAATATCGAAGTTGAGTTGATTTGATTTTAAATGGGAATATGACTTCAAGTTTAATTGAAATTTTGAAGAAACGATTGTAATTACAACTATAGTATTTAAACCACTTTATAAACTATTTTAATAATAACTATTTTACTTTATAAACTATATTACCTTATAACTATTTTATTTTAACTTATCTATATTAATTATTTTAAATAAACCATTTTAACAATTATTTATTTATTTTATAAACTACTTTATTATCTTAACTATAGCTGAATTTTGATAATTCTATTTTAAATACAAACTATTTATTTTCAAACTATTTCAAATATATACCTAATCTACTTTTTATATACTTTTAACTAATTTTATTATTTAAATTATTTTAAGTTTGGAATTTTTCAAGACTTTAAGTTGGTTTAAACAGATATTTAATATGAAGTTATATTCTATTTTGGAAAAGAAATGGATTTAAAGCAAACTTGATATTTTACTGTGAAGTATGAACCGTTTGAAATGTATAAATCCAAGCAGTGTGAAAAATGTAAACGTTTGGTTGTTAAAGAGACCGGGATCGGATACTGACATACTCTCTGCCAATACTGAAAACTACTATAACAGCTGTGTACGTGGTGGAGAATCCAGAATGAAGTAAGTTGGTTTTGTGAATTACACTGGAATGAAGTAGGTTGGTTTGGTGAACGACACTGGAATGAAGTAAGAGATCAATGATGGATGACCTTGACTTTCAGGTCATAATTGAAATGGCTAAAACAGACACCATGGCCGAGTCAAGTGAGGTTGCTCCTTCTATCGAACACGCTTCTTCGATACCATATCTATTACTTTGTGATTTGATTGGCAGCCACCCGCGATTTTCGGAGTGTTGTTTGAGGTGGACGGTGGTAGCTGCTATGCGTTACCACCATCTCAGTCCTGTAATCCCATAGAAACTTACCATTGGGTATTCCTCGGTGCCTTGTCATATTATCCTAATTACGCCCACTATGATTTTGATTTTCATTGTACCTATGGAGTGCTTTCGGATAGCCCACTGGTTTGGTGGAGTTTATAGTACTGTATAGACTGCAATGTTTATAAATGGTATAAGGGTAAAAATGTAATCTCGCTTACGCTATTTTGATACTTTACTGAATAGACATTATTAAAATTGCAAAATTATATTATATAATATCTAGTTTGACGGATCCTTAGGAGATGGAAATTCCTGTAACATCTCTTAAGTTATTGCATTCACGAACACACTAGATAGGAGATGTGTACTGTAAGCATCTCTGACGTCGTGACACCCATATTGTTACATGGTTTTGATTTAACTGATATGAGAATATTTTAGTTCTGATCCAAGTATTTTGTATTTTCATTGGTGCTCGGGTTAGCCTGAGTTTTTGCAGTTAGCGAAGACCACAACGTATTGAAGATGAAGATGAAGCTTGGCAGACATAATTACTAGTTTTATTCTACTGCATATATTGGTATGTTTATGATAGTAAACTCTGATGTATTGTTGTAATGTATAATCAAATATGTAATTTAACAGCTTCATGAACTGTTATTTGTTTATAATATTTTTTCCTTCCACTGTGAGATTTTGTGATTATCTTTCTTCTTTTTCTTATATTAACCCCAATAACTATCTAACTATCTGTATTTTAGATTTGTTCAAGTCGATATGTGAGGATTACTATCGATTTGAACGGTCCAAAATATGGGTCGTTACAAGTTACCTAGATATTTAGTTTATGGGAGTGGAAATTCAGAATTATGAAGGAGAAATTTTATGGAGAAAAGGATGATTTATAGAAGAAGAAGAAAACATAAAATATCTCGATGAATGAAAAAATGAAAAACATAGAGAAAGAAAACACATATTATAAGTTATCAAAATCTCTTAAGATTCAAAGTGAAATATTAATGAGGTAAGAGGTGGCAAAGCTTTCCTAAGAAACCAAATAGACATCCCAATAGAGAAAAGGAGGACATGAAAGTATGAACACACAGCAATGTCCATTTACGCGTTTTACACATTATAAAACTCATATCTGAAGCAAACGAAAATGGATTTTGACGAAATGAAAAACGATGGACAACTTAGAATTCGGAGTCGAATCATAAAAATTAATTATCAAATTTCAAAACTTCAAAATTTCAATTTAAATTCAAATTTTGTCTAAACTTGACTTATTCAGAAACGGTTTCATTTCAATAGATTTTTATTGAATATTACAAGTGTATTATTTAAATTTAAATTTATAACAAGGAAGGGGAAAAGTAACCAAGTAATTTAATATATTTTAAAATTTAGTTATGCATATTTTCCAATTTACTTAGATTAATATATTGAAATATATGTAAATCAAGTGTTTGACATTTCCCAAATATTTCAATATAACTTCAAATATTCACTCTACGTCTCAATTGGAACTATATATCTATCTCACTTTCGAAACCTGAAAACCAATATCGGTGATGCAATGGTCATCATCTGAATCATTATTAAGCGACTGGAGTGTGGTTCTATGTTCATCTAGCAATATGGGATTTAATACCTATGTTAGGTAGGCATATATCCAAAATGTTTACGTACTTGATAATTCAATCTTAATGTCAAGTACACTGCTTGAAACTTTTCTTTCCAATTAGAGTATACATTTCAATTATTCAGTTATTATAAATTTCAAATGGAAAAAATTATATCTCTCCCCTACTCATTTATTTATTAAATTTCACCTTCTATCTTTATCAAGTATAGCCAACTAAAAATTTTCAAATGTAAATCATATAACATTTCAAAACACAATTTGAAAATTATTACAAAGCATATGTCATATTAAAATATATTATCCTTTACTTAAATTAAATTTGTTTAATGTACAATTCATACTTAAATCCATAATAAAGTTTAGGCTATAATTCCATCTTAGTTAACTTCTCAAGTTTTAATTTTCACAAAAAATACTAATCATGTCCTTATTTATATCAGTATACAAATCTACCTCATGTTCGATTCTATCTCACTAAAACAAATTCAAGTCAATATTGTTCTTTTTTATCCTTAATATAAAAAAATTAAATTTATTTCAACTTTTTCTAAGTTCAACATTATTTCTAAATGACTAAACTCGGATTTAAATGAACAATAATAAATTTTATTTGCTTTGCCACATGTCACAAAATTAAATTTGCCTAAGTTGTACTTACAAAATCCAGTTTTCTTTGTAAATAAATTGATATTATATATTTAATAATCATTATTCTTTTTTTTCAAATTTTATATCTACATAAAGACGATCTTATCATTTTGTGAATATCTTTCCAAATTTAGATTAATATTCCAATTTCATTTACCTGAATCAAATTAATGTTTCATACCTATTAATGTTAACAATTTCAAAATATCATGTTTATGAAACATAATTAATATTAAGTTTATCAAGAAATCAGTATTATTTTAAAATCAGTTAGTATGAAATGTTAAATTCAGTAAACCCCATTTATTTACAATTAGTCATCTTATAAACCATATTTTCTACATATATCATCTTTTAAGTTCATATGTTAATTACCAAATACTTTATTTCATCAGTTAATGAACTAAGTGATTATCACTGTAGCTACTAACACATTATATTTTCTCATTAATTCAGAATATGAGCTATACCTAAAATTTCTTCAATTATTTATTCTATTAGGTCAAAGATAAGTCCGAACATGAACCAGAAGCCGGATCCATGAAAGAACTTAACCTGTAGGAATCTACCAAGGATGAGTACTCTAATTAAAATAAATTAGATAATATTTAAGATATTTTAAACTATTTATTACACCTTTCCTAAGACGGATTTAGAACAAGGATTGAGATTAGCTAATGAAATCCTAATTGAAGAGATACCTATCAAGGATGATGAATTCCAAAATAAGAAAACTCTAGGAAAAGGCTAAATTTCAAAACAATTTTTTATATCTAAAAATACATTTAAAAAACATTTGAAACCATTTATATCTTTCAAAGTAAGTTCTCTAATGAATGATTCTAAGGCCGATTCTACTTATTATAGGGTATTGCTGCCCTATCTCTAATAAGTTGTTAACTAAGGGTATGTTTGGCTTCTTCTTTTTCAATTTTGTGTTTTCGTACATACAAAATTATGAACAATGCATAAATATAGTGAAAACGGTCGTTTAATAAAATGAAGTCAACACACAAGAAAAAACAACATTTATTATTTTCCGTATTTTAAGAAACAACGGAAGAATGATGAAAAATTCATCCATCCACCTTACCTCTGTCCTCTCCATCGTCTCCTCCGCCTTTGGTCCGTCCCCTCCACTATCCTTTAAATTTTTGCATCTATCGAAATTAACGTTGAAAACTCAAAACTCATAATAAACCAAATACTACCTAAGGTTTTCACAAACCAAGGCTCTGATACCAACTATAATGACCTGCCTTTTCGAGCATTTTAAGTGGATAAGAAAACCAGCTAAATCATTAAAAACAATAAATTATTATTTCTATAGGGTTAAATATAAAATTATCATATAGCCATAAACAAATCATAGACAAAGAAATGCGTAATATTTTAGAATGGAATAAATACAATAAAATAGTATTTTATGAGGCTACTAAAAAAATATCAATTTTTTAACATAATATCAAAGTTACAGAAGCAAGTACATCGGAAGTCAAAATACAGTGAATTTCTAAAATAGAAGGATACGTTGAAATGTATAAATGTAGATAAAATCTTCAACAAGTCTCCAACTTTGAAATGCAATCTCAATATTGTGATACTCAACCTGACCTGAATATAAAGTAAAACAAACCACTTGAGTTAAGACTCACATTCTCATGAAATTAAATCAACTCAAGTGAATTGTTCAAATGAAACACACAAGCAACTTAAAGGATGTTTTGGGATTGGAATTCTCTACGGAACCATTTAAAAAGATACTATATAATACAATAGAATACTATAATAGTATCTACAGCAAATATACTATTGAAAATAGCATAAACGAGATTATATTTTTATCCTTACAACATTTATAATACCGTAGTTTATACAAATATTATAAATTCCACCATAAACTAGTGTCTATCAAAACGAAATCCATAGGTATGGTACGAATCAAAATCATAGGGGGTTCGATCAGGATAATATGACAAGGCACACGAGGCAATACTCATGGTAGGATTCTACTAATTGCACTCCTGGATCAGCGGTTACGCATAGTCGCAACTACCGCCCACCTCGAATAACACTCCCAAAATCAATGGGTGCCAATAAAATCACAAAATAATATATATGGTATCGAAAAAGTGTATCGGATAAGAGATGTTACCTCCATTAATCATGGTATAGCCCTGTTTATAGTAATCCGGTTATGACCCGAAAGTCAAGGATTCCATCATCGTTCTCTTACTTCATTCTAGCAGCATTCGCCAAACCAACTCATTCTCGATTCTCCACTACGTGCATAGTTGTTAAAGTGGTTCCCAATATTGGTAGAGAGTATAACAAAATCCGGCCCGGTCACTTTAATAACACAAACCCTTATTTCACACCATGGTCATTTATAGTTAAAAACATATCCAAAATATCGCAAATCAAGTAACAACAATTTTGATTTATATTTTTGATTTATATTCAAATAATTATTTCAAATATTTCAATGTCATAAATCATATTCAAATCAATTCATTGTTTGATTAAGTTCAAAATTTTAGATTCATGTTTAAAACCAATGCATTAACAAAATTACATTCTGATATCAAATTTCAGTATCTCAATTATTATTGTTCAAAATTTGCATTCAACATTCAGATTTAACAGCTTGGATTGGACGGAAACTTTAATTTAAAATAGTAAATAATATATAAAACATTTAAATTCTAAAAATAATTATATTAATATAAAGTATCTTGATTTAAAAATAATTATAAAATATTTAATAACTAAAATCTAAATAAAATAGTTAAATTTTAAAATATTTATGAATGTATAATAGTTAAATTAAACATAATGATGGTATAATAATTAGTTATATAAAATAGTCTATAACAGTTTAATTTAAAATAATATTAGTTTAAACTAATTAAGTTTTAAATAATACTCCAACTCGAACCACATATCCGTCTTTACAAGGTTCAACTTATTATCAACGCAGGTTTCCAAACTTCAATTTAAATCAGTTTCAACCATAAACCATATATTCTTGATTCCTATTCATTTCAAAATGGTATTCGAGTTAGGCTTCGGTTTTATTACTTAAAATCAATTCCTTTTAATTTATTTCAAACCAATATTCAAGTTAGGGTTTCAATTTTGTTACTTGAATCCCATTCTTCCAATTCATTTTAAGTTTACCATTAAATCGCATCTTAATGATTTCATACCAATCTATATCTCAATTTAAAAAATTAATTGATTCTAAATATTTAATCTCAATTATATTTAGATTCTAACCTTTTCATAACAAATTATTATCAAAATAATTCATCAAGTTTCATAATCATAACATATTCATATAAAACTCATTTTATTATCCTCTAATCACATCTTAAAATAAATTTAATTTCATTTGATAAATTCCATCTTAATTATTTAAATAAATTAAAATGCAATTATATCTCTAACTTCTCTTTTAAACATTCCTTAATTAAAATATTTTGAAAAACTATACTTATAGTACTATAAAAATCTATATTTGTATATCAAATTAAAAATTAAATAATAATAAATTATAATAAAAGTTTTATTAAATTAGTTATAAAGTAAATTAAATTTTAAAGGTAATATTATAATTAAAATATTGTAAAATACTTTTAATAAATCAAAATATAATTATAATTTAGAAAAAAATACTTTTTAATATAGGCCAATAGAGTTCGTACATAATTTTCTACCTAGCCAAGTAATACAGATACATATCATTTCAATCAATCTTAAAATTCGTATCCTGGGTATATATCATTTTTACCCGCATCCCAAATTGATTCAGTTCATTTTTGTAAACCTATATAATGGATCAGGTGTTATCATTTCGACTTATAATAATTTTCCTAAATCTAAATGGAACTTGCAGCGTGAGAACATAAAATAAAAACATAAGAATAGTAATATGTTACATAGAAAATTCATATCCTTTCATTTATGTCATTAACAGTCAAGACATATCATACATGTCACTAATAATCATATATCATAAAATAGCACAATTTCGTGTCATGAATGAAAATTTATACAAAAATCAGTTCAACTCAAGCAATCCTAACATTTCAATTTAACCATCACATGCATTGAATAATACATTCACAAACTATTAGTCAAGTATGAGATAAACTCAATTTTTGTGGCATAGAGTAGAGACGACAAATGAATGGACATGAATACGGAAAGCAAGATGCATAACTTCGACTACAAACACAACTACACACTCTCCAGCACCATGGTATGAATAAATTCACATATCAACATCCAAAGAAATTTAAAAGAAGAGAGTAAAGGGGTTTAGGCTAGGTAAGATAAATTTTGATTTTTACAAAAAATTATAAAAACAAAACAAAATTTTTGGTCATTTTGAATTAATTTTTTGGATTGACTAACCTTGGAATTTGAAAAAGTCATAAACAAAGAAGTTGTTGAAAAATCTTTTCTTTTTAATTTTTTTTAAAAAAAAGGTTTTTGATAAAATTTGAAGAAGATAAAGTCAAAAAAGTGATAGACAAATTTTCGAGTTAGAAATCTATGCTTGAAAATATGTCTAAAAGATTAATTATTTTGATACGGAAAATTTCGAAATCTGAAAAAGTTGTCGAAATTAAAGTTGTAGTTAACTCAATTTGAAAAAAAATGAAAAAGTGGATTCGGATTATATATAGGGAAGTTATGGCCTCTTCAACATTGGTCAAAAATTATGGTAAAAACGAAAAAATCAATAAGATAAAAAAGATAAGTCGGTCTTTGGGTTTGGGTCCAGGGATTTGGTATGGTTCACAGGTAGTCAGGTATTTCTAGGTGATGGCGGAAGGCATGTCAGGTCATGGAGGGAGGCAGCTCTGGCTTGAGGTGCTCAGATTTTGTTTAAGGGAAGGAGAAAAGGTTGTAAACAAAAAAGGGAAAAATTGAATATCGGACTTTAATTAAAGGGGACCTCGGGATGGTGGCTCGGTGGAGACCAAGGAAGGTTGTAGGAAGGTGGTGGAGGTCTGGCGCCATGGCAAGTACGGTGATGGAGAGGCTGTAGCGACCCAAACATCCCGACCGGCCTAAACAAAAAAGAAGGCGGACTGCTTTGACAACACGACAAATAAGAACACAAACAGAAGAACATTTCATTGCTTATTACAACAATTACATCAGATTACAAGAATATACTAGAGTATGAATAAATAACATACATTTGTTAAATATCAGAGATTAAAATTACAAAGCATCAGAAAAATAATACATTACATAACTAAAAGAAATACAAGGATACAGAGCTTTCCGAATATAGCTCCAGCTGTAAACCAGGATCCTATGTAGAAAAATATCTGTAAAACCGAAACTATTGACTGCCCATGTGGAACATAGAGGCACCCAGAGTTTAGGTTAAAACAATAAACTCTAGGTCAGTCATGAGACTGGTATGAGAACTAAAATAGTTATTTAAAACTTTAGTTAAGAAAAAAGTAAATCAAGGGACCACGCAGTATAACACGGAATGGGTTTTCTCCCAAGAATGCCAGTGCATAAAACAAACAACATAATGCTTTTTGGAAAAATGAAGCTATTATAAGACTCAAGTCCCATCACATAATGCAATGCAAGCCGGAGGATAGAGTTTTACTTATAAAACGCAAATATGCTTGATACGTTTAAAACAAATCATTTTGATATTACTATAAGTGCATAGTGTATCAAACAACTTCAAATATAAATGTATCAATCATAGATGGCATAATATCCCATGCTACTATGTCGCCATACTAGGTTTTAGTTGTAAAACCGAAATGTCACGTATTGGAAATTGGATTCCATCTATGAACCAAGGCAAGGAATCATCCTTACCGAATTCGAGACGCTCTAGCCCATGTCTCAGTATACAGCCGCAACTGCACCTTGGATCTTCAGGGTCGGTCTACACTTATGTTAGTGGATTAGTTATTCCTGAACAATATGTTTCCCCACCCAATGGGGCGTAAGTCTAGTCAGTATGTCGACCATATCATCCGTTGGCCCCATAACGACCGATATATCCGAGGTACCTCGCTTTCCATCATCCACATAAGTAAAAATGTCTGGGCTCCATACCATTACACCACACCTAGCTAGAAGGAAACGCATGTTCTCCTTGCAGTCCTCTCCCATTTCTAGTTCATACCGGGGCGTGAGGCTCGCGAATTAATGCTATACACAAAGCTGTGCTATTTAAAGCCGTGCTTTGATCATCAACAACATGACTCTGCTTTTCAACAGAATCCTTGATCATTTGCATCTCAGCATGCCACACTAACAATTCCCGCCGTACGACTGATATCTATCGATATATAACCTCTAAGCTCGTATGTCTTAGATAAGAGTGTTAAGCAAGAGAATAAATTCTGCGCCACCAAACAGATATATATTTAACAGAAATCAATCAACATAGAATAAAATCCAATGTCAGATACATATCCATTTACTAGCTCGTTCTGGGTCTGAATGAAACTGGAGGCATCTTATTCCTCATCTCATATGTCCAATACAGAAGAGAGGTCCTCGCATATCCGGTCAATCTCCAAGTACGTCTGGACGATCACCCCTTATTACCTTATCTTGGGTGTACAGCCCAATCAAAACATCAGTAATCGTCCAAACGATGTGAAGAACTTTGGTTTTCAATCACCATCTTCGTCGTCGATATATCGTCAAATCAATTATTCAAAATGGGTATAAACCCGACCTTTCTGAATAATTCACGTATCTTATAAAAAAGTGCTATAAAAACACACACACGCCTCATTCCAATCCAGAATATTCTTTTATTCTAATATTCATATCTTTAGGGAAAGGTTCCCATTAATTTTATCAAAGATAAATTCTTTTAAATTTATTCTTTAATCTTCCTTTGGATATCATTTCAAAAGATGTCATTATCTTTTCAATTCTAAACCAAATTAAAGTTTATCTAACTAGTCGGGATTAATGAGCCATACCGAAGTAATCATTTCTTTTATTACCCCAATCCCAATCTATTCATCCCATGAAGCAAAACTGGTGATACTTCATATCTAACATCATTGTGTTATCGATAAAGTTAATTACCATTTCCCATTCAAATCAAATTAAAGATTTAACTATCTCTTGGAGCAAAACTGTTGATACTCCATTCTTGATCATTCCCCAAATTTGATAATTTAAAGTATCACAGTCACATTCCAATCTAATTAAAGATTCATTAAAACTCCACTTAATTTTAATCTTCCCAAAAATCAATATTAAAGATTGTTTAACTTTGGGAAATCAAACATGTTGCATCGACAATCTACATTGTACTATTGATTTCTGCTGATATATAACCTCTAAGCTCATACGTCTCAGAGAAGGGTGTTAAGCAAGAGAATAAATTCTCTGCCGTCAAATAGATATATATTTACCAGAATCAATGATACAGTTTGAAATACATTGTTAGACATGCAATCCTGTCTTTAACTGGATTAAAGAACTAATGTCTTTTAAAACACAGTTCACGATAAACCATAAATCACATTCCATTGATTATGGAATTTTCAAGGAAAACAAATCAATATATATAATCGATTCCGTACTCGACTAATGATATAGGTGGAATAACGGCGAAGCCTTTTAAATTCAATATATTGTAAAAGTCTTCCTCATAGAAGCTCATTTCGATTATTACCAAATCGAATTCCATTCAATCCCAATATATTTTATTAAATTGGAAAACTTTAATTTGGAAAATTCCATTAAATCATAGAATAAAGATTTATAAATTCCAAATCTTAACTTCACTGTTAATCGAGTTAAAGAACAAGTGTTATTTAAAACACCGTTCAGGATAAACCAAAAAATCCAATTCTTAATTCAATTCCAATTAAATATTAATTAGTTGGTAAATTTCTCTAAATCTCAATTAAAAGATCTATTCTTTTCTCAACTAGGTTTAAGAACAGTGTTACTAAAGACACCATTACGACAAACCGAAATCCCATTTGATATTAAATACAAGGCTCTGAATAGAAATTATATCGGCTTATATTCAATATCAAATTCTGAAACCAACAAATATCGTATTGGAAATAACGATATAAATATATCTTCCAAATTTCCATAATAATATCCGTATAATCACGAAATCCAGTATCGAAATATTCCGATGATTATTTCCATTCCAATTCATTTGTTGGGAATTTTTGGTTATATTAAAACCATTCACAAATCCAATTTATTTTATTTAAAAATTATCAGATTTCAAATCTAGTTAATAGCTAGTTATTTTTGTAAAAATATATTTTTATCTTTACAAACGTGGAATTTTTCATCCAAATTCTTTCCAAATCATTTAATATGATTTTACACAAATTATTAATATTTTTAATAATTTTATTAAGGCCCTTTCAGTCGATTTCCATAAAGGGTCATCAAACTGCATTTACAACGACCTTTTCCAAATTTGATTTGGACATAATTCCAAATCCAACCATTAGATTTCAAATATCTTATATTAGTTGGAAAGCTCTTTTCGATACGAACCCAATGGTTCCAGTTTTAGGAGAATCCGACGGTCGGATCTCCCGTAATATCAATTCGAAATCAATGGTCGAAACTCGCGAATGGTCGCAGCGTGGCGCGTTCTATTCAGGCCATTAAATATAATATATATATATATATACATTATATTTCATCGATTTCCACTTAAAACGTATTTTATAAATAGTTTATAAATTCGTTTTAAAACGATTCTAACTTTATTTCAATTTTAAATCAAAATTGAATACTCCTTATCATTATAATATATAAATGATAATATTTTCGAAATATTATATTTTGAAATCATTTACTTTTCGATATTCATTATAAAAATGAATAAAATCGATATAAATATCGTTCACATTAAAATGACGCAAAACTAATCAACCTGGTTTCATACATTTCAATATTCCCGTGTCCATCCAAAATCGAACATCAAAATCACGTTTTAATCCTTTACTGAATATTATTTTAAAATATTTGTTATTTTAAAATATTTCCATATTTTAAAATATTCGTTCTTTTTGAATTAAACCCAGACACGGTCAATTACCATACAATGTTATTTATATGGATTTCATACAACACATATATACAATAATAATGATAAACAATCAGCCGTCATCTAGAGTGCATTACACAACTGCATAAGCATCAAATATAAGTAATTAACGCTTACAATAGTCTATCAACCAATCGATTGACATACAACTAAACAATTGGGATTAGTGTATGCCAAATATCATCCCAATACCCATGTGGGGTTTCAACCAACAAATATGGAATATTATTTGTGTAGTTGGGCGATGTGTAAAATTTATCATCCCAATCGATATCAGTTAAATGGGTGTACATAAACAATTCGTCCGATTTGTAAATGAATAATTATTTTGTTTAAACATTTTATTCAACACATGAATATTTTATATAGTTCATTTCTGCAATAAAAATGATATTCTTATTGTTCAAACAATTTATTCAGCACATGAATATTTTATATTCCATTTCACATCACAATCATAACACAATACAGTCCAAACAAACAACCATGGTTTGTAAAATAAATAGTGTCGGGGGCTTCTAAGCCCCGTCTGCATCCTAGTATATACTTAACTATAAAGAAATTTGAGTGAGAAGGAGTTCTCACCTTTGGTTTCCACTCCGTCATTCTTTAATTGAATGGTTTGTATTTGGATTTGTTTCCAGTGCGTAGTGTACTTCACCATGGTTCCAACACAATCTATTTCACGCAGTTTATATTAAAAAATCACATTTTTATTATAATGCTATATATATATATATCAGATTTTTATTCAATGCTATATATATTAAAAATCATATATTTTTCTATGCTACATATATATATATATTAAAAATCATATTTTTACAATGTTATTTTCATTTTAAAAAACAATGCTATATATATTTAAAATAACATTTCTAATTCTAACACTATTTCTATAAAAACCATATTTTTAGTCTAAAACTATTTTTATAAAACCCATATTTTTAATCTAAAACTATTTTTATAGAAACCATATTTTTAATCTAAAACTATCTTTATAAAAATCATATTTTTAATCTAAAACTATTTTTATAAATATCGTATTTTTATTACAATGTATGTATAATGAAAACACATTTTTACTTAGCAAAAATTATTAATAAAGATCAAAAATTTATTTAAGCCAAAAATCATTCACAAAAATCACAAATTTAAACAATGTTATTTTTATAAAAATTGATTTTAACAATTCTATTATATATATAAATTTCAAATTTAATTAAATTTACCCACATTTAAATCAACTCTTAAAACATTGATCCAACGACTACTGTTATCTCTCCTACATCGCGATTTACTGGACCGGAGGAACCCACAACTCTTGTCTACGATTCTTGCTTACGCGCTACTTTAGGGATGACCAAAATCCCATCAAAATGCACCACGATGTCGGCCCATCCATCCTCTCCCCATGCCGTGATCGATTTCTAGTTCGAAGCCCCATATGCCCTCGAAATCCACGCCGAAAGTCCACCCTTTGAGTTTAGATTTTGACCAATTTACAACACGAAAAGAAATCATCACCGTTGAGAACAACGAGTTCCTTTGTTCTTTGATTTAGTCTTTAGTAGTTTGGAGAATCATTGAAAAAAATTTGTGAAAATTTAAAAAGAAATTTTTGACGATATTAATCGTTCATTGCCTTGAATTGGCGGCTGTAAAACGATGGAGCCCTAGGGTTCTGAATTTATATATTTTAGCATTTTTATTTATTTATTTATTTCATTTTAAAAATCCAAATTATCACGAACTCCAAATTGAGCCCAACGAATGTCGCCTCTAGCTAAATACTCTCATTCCGGACACAATGGGATACGTTTCATAAGCCAATTTGACTGTTTCGATGTTTTTATCAAGATTAAAATATAAATCAATATATATTGAATTTAAACGTACATTTTAATCTACTAGTGCCATATACTGACTCCAAAGATTCCAGAAA
Organism: Allium sativum; assembly: GCA_030737875.1. Taxonomy (NCBI): domain Eukaryota; kingdom Viridiplantae; phylum Streptophyta; class Magnoliopsida; order Asparagales; family Amaryllidaceae; genus Allium; species Allium sativum. The sequence goes on from CM060921.1 coordinate 560,870,025, forward strand.
AATAAATCTAGCTATGTTTTGACGACACGATCTTAACAAAACTAATTTCATCGAATTTGGAGACCGTTTGAAAAATGGCCATTTTTTGGTCGATCTAATTCAAACTGAAACTGACCAAACTCGTTTAAATTCACCATGCTCACATATTAATTCCAAAAATTATGAAAATTGGAATCTAGCAATATTTTGACATTCCGGATCCAAGAAAAGTGGTTTCGTCAAAAATGAAGGTTGTTTGCCAAATGGCTATTTTTAAGGGGTATATATTATATTTAAAATATATATAAATTCCATAGCGACTATTTTAAATTTTAATCTGAACAAAATTTTCAATTTATATTATGAAATCTGGATTTTTCACATTTGTTAGAAAGATATAATTAAATAGATTCAATTTTTTTTATTTTTACTGAAATCTGATTTATTTTGAATCCTGTATATTCATTTAAAATTTGAAATCGAATTTTCTAACTACTGCGCCGTTTCCGGCTCGTTTTATAATTAAAATAAATTTATTCATTCTAACTTCGATTAAAATAATTTTTTAGTCATTATTATTTAAAATAAATCATTTTAAATATTCAAAATCCATTAAAATTGCTAAAATAAAATTTTTTAATTGGTTCTGAAAATCCGGGTTGTTACAATCTTCTCCACCTAAAACTTTTCGTCCTCGAAAAGGAAAGGAGATAAAAGTTGTTTAACTAACCAACTCAACTTTCATTCTGGCTTTCATTCTTCAACTTTTCAATTTCTAAGAATTTTCTAATTTTTTAAAAATTTGGCTAACATCCTAAATTTCTGAATTTTTTTTGCCATAACCTCCTTTGTACGGGTTGATATTTAAAACCGCGTCTTGCCTCACAGGTTCCTCATCAATCCAAAAGAAAAGGAAAATGCCAATCTGCTCATAAAATCATCATAACCCAATAAATTAGTAAACATGTACTTATTTGTCGGGCATACAATTGTATTCCTCTTCTTAGCTTCCTTGCTATGACCTGTTCACACATATATAAGAACGTATATGCAATTTCATTCAAATTTAAATTCAGTTCAATATTTGATTTGATTTGGCTTAATTCATCATTCATTCACATGTTGGTTTAAATGAATAATCACACAACACAATCAGCAATCAGCAATCAAATAGTTGATTAACGTTTCAAACACATAAATTTAATGTATTCAAAAATCATATTTTTAGTGTCAAATCACAACAATAAACCCTATCTAGTTTTGGTTCTCACACCCGTCAATTGGAAATATATAGATATCACACTTTCAAAACTCGAACATAAATACTGATGATGTCCGGACATCACCAAAATTACCCCCGGGCGTCTAGAGTGTGCTTCTATATTTATCTAGTATATTTGAGATTTCATATATACGTTAATTACGTGTACATTCAAAATCTTCATATACTCGATGGTCCAAAATCAATATAAAATAAAATACTCAAATAACATAATAAGATAAAATTTTCAAAACAAAATTTGTTTTCATTTTTATTTTAAAAAATAACACTCTTTGAAACTCATTCTAGGATACTACTGATCCCATCTCTAACGAGTCATTCTCATTGGATATTACTAATCCAACCCCTAATGAATTCTTTCGTTTTGTCCTAATGTGCCTTGTTCTCAAGCTCTGTAAACCAAAACTCTGATAGCAAACTGTAGCGACGCGAACTTCCCAGCCGGCCTAAACCAAACAAGAAGGCAGACTGCTTTGAGAACACGACAAATCTGAACACAAATAGAAGAACATTTCATTGCTTATTACAACAACTACATCAGAGTACAAGAATATAACAGAGTATGAATAAATAACATACATTTGTTAAATATCAGAGATTCAAATTACAAAGAAGCGGAAAAATAATACATTACACAACTGAAAGAAATACACGGATATGGAGCTTTCTGAATATAGCTCCAGCTGTAAACCAGGATCATGTATAAAGAAATATCTGAAAAACCAAAACTATTGACTTCCCGTGTGGAAAATAGAGGCACTAAGAGTTTAGGTTAAAACAATAAACTCCAGGTTAGTCATGGGACTGGTATGAGAACTAAAACAATTATTTAAAACTTTACTTTACAAATAAAGTAAATCAAGGGACCACACCGTATAACACGGAACGGATTTTCTACCAAGAATACTAGTGCATAAAACAGACAATGCAATGCTTTGTGGAAAAATGAAGCTATTATAAGACTCAGGTCCCGTCACACAATGCAACGCAAGCCGGAGGATAGAGTTTCACCATATAATAGCCAAACATGCTTGATACGTTTAAAACAAATCATTTTGAAATTACTATAAGTGCATAGTGTATAAAATAACTTCAAATATAAATGTATCAATCATTGACGGCATAGTATCCCATGCTACTATGTCGCCTGTAACGACAACGGATTTCGCCCGGACTTAATCGATCGCTAAATCGACCAAGACCGTTCGAATCCCGCATACGCTAACTTTGGGCATACAACCCTTTAGAACAAATAACAGAAGATTTTTATAAACATCATAATAATGTTACATCAGAGTACAAAATATCAGAGTACATCGATATAATACAGCGGAAGATAAATCTACAACCAATTTAATACAACACAGCGGAAGACTATAATGCTCTAGACATAGCTTTAAGCTTCAATCCAGAATCCTGCTCAATAAATAAATATATGCAAAACAAACCATTCGATTGCCCGTGTGGAAAATAGGGGCTCTTGAGTTTGCAAGTGAAACAAACTACGAGTCAGTCATGGGACTGGTATGAGAAATCTTAACTTATTTAATAATAATAAGGCTAATCACAGGACCACGCCGCTAACGCAGAACGGGTTTACACCATTGGATTTCTAGTGCATAAATAAAGTAAATCGTTAAACAACGCAATGCTTTTTAGAAAAATGAACCCATTATAAGACTCAAGTCCCATCACACAATGCAACGCAAATCGGAGGATAAAGTTCTACCTTATAATGGTCAAAAATGCTTGATACGATAAAAGGAATTTGATATTATTATTACTGTATATATGTTTCAAAAACATTTCAATCATAATGTATCAATCATAGACGACATAACTACCATATGCTATGTCGCTATACTAGTTCTATAATCAAAATCGTATGGTGTCGTATTGGAAGTTGGATTTCCATCATGAACCAAGGCAAGGGATCATCCTTACCGAATTCGAGACTCTCTAGCCCGAGGCTCAGGACAAGTACCCAATTAAGCCCTTAGAAGCGCCAGGGTCGGTCCACACATATGTTAGTGGATTGGTTATGCCTGAACAATATGTTTCCCCTCCCTATGGGGCGTAAATCAAGAGCCACTAGGGACTCAAATCTGAGGTACCTCTCTTTTCATCATCAACATAAGTAAAAAATGTCTGGGCTCCATACCATGACACCACTTCTGGCTAGAAATAAATGCATGTTCTCCCTGGGGTCCTCCTATTTCTGGTTCATACCGGGGTGTGAGGCTCGTGAAGTAACGCCATGCACAAAGCTATGCTAAATAAAGCTGTGCTTTGATCATCAACCACAAGGCTCTGCTTTTCAATAATAAGCCTTGATCATTTGCATCTTGGCATGCCACACTGACAATTCACGCCATGCTACTGATAACTATAAATATATAACCTCTGAGCTCGTACGTCTCAGAGAAGGGTGTTAAGCAAGAGAATAAATTCTCCGCCACCAAACAGATATATATTTAATTGAAATCAATCAGCATAGAATAAAATCTAATATCAGACATACGTCCATTTACAAGTCCATTCTGGGTCTGAACGAAATCGGAGGCACCTTATTCCTCATCATATATGTCCAATACAAGAGAGAGTTCCTCGCATATTAGGTCGATCTCCATGTATGTCTGGACGATCACCACTTATTACCTTGTCTTGGGATGCCTCCCAATCAAGACATCGGTAATCATCCAAACGATGTGAAGACCTCTAGTCTTCAACCACCGTCTTCATCTTCGACTTTTAACCGTCGTAGTGGTTACTCAGAATGGGTTAAACTCGGTCTTTCCGAATAACTCACGTATTTTATAATCCATAACCAAGTGCTGTAAAACACATCATACGCCTCATTCCAATTCAGAATATTCTTTTAATAAAATATCAGGGAAAGGTTCACATTAATTTTATCAAAGATAAATTCTTTTAAATTTATTCTTTAATCTTCGTTTGGATATCAATTTCAAAAAAATTTGATTTCATGAATTCGATAAATTTAATTATCTCTTTCTCTTTTTAGTCTAATTAAAGATTCATCAAAACTCTAGTTTGGTTTTAATCTCAAAAATCATTATTTAATGATTATTCAAATTTAAGAAATTAATCTTACCTTCAACTGGGTTAAAGAACAAATGTCATTTAAAACACAATTCGCGATAAACCCAAAATCATATTCCATTAAATATGGAATTTTCATAGAAATCAAATCAATATAAATTTCCGTATCAGACTAACAATATAAATGGAATAACGGCAAAGCCTTTTAAATTCCATATATAATAACGGTCTTCTTTTACAGAAGCTCATCTCGATTATTATTAAATCGAATTCCATTCAATTCCAATTTCTTCTATTAAATTGGAAAACTTTACTTTGGAAAATTTCCGTTAAATATTAATAAAAATATTTATAATATTCAAATCATATCTTCACTGCTAATTGGGTTAAAGAACAAATGTCATTTTAAAACACAATTCACGATAAACCCAAATCACATTTCATTTTATTCCAATTACTAAATATAATTGGAAACTCTAATAATCTTAATTAAAAGATTTATACTTTTCATACGAGGTTTAAGAACAGTGTTATTCAAGACACCATTCACAACAAACCCAAAAATCCAATTTATTTTATTTAATTCCAATTTAATATTAATTAATTGGAAAGCTTCATCAAATCTTAATTTAAAGATTTATTCTAGTTAATAACTAGTTCATGTCAATAAAAATATATTTTTATCTTTTTACATATGGAATTTTTCATCCAAAATCTTTCCAAATTATTAATTGTGATTTTAAATAAATTTTCCATATTTTTAATAATTTCATTAAGGCCTGTACTGTCGGTTTTCAATAACGGCCACCGAACTGCATCCATAACGACCTTTTTCAAATTTGATTTGGACATAATTCCAAATCCAACCGTTAGATTTCAAAACTCTTATATTCATTGGAAATATCTTTTTGATACGAACCTAATGGTTCCGGTTTAAGGAGAATCCAACGGTCGGATCTCCTGTTACATCAATTTGAAGTTAATGGTCGAAATACGCGAACGGTCGCTACGCGGCGCGTTCTATTCAGGCCATTAAATATATATAATATATTATATATATATATTTCGTTGATTTCCATTTAAATCGTATTTTATCAAATATTTATAAATTCGTTTTAAAATGATTTCAACTTCATTTTCAATTTTAAATCAAAATTTAATATTCTATATCTTTATCATATTAAAATGATAATATTTCGAAAATATTTAATTTTGAAATCACTACTTTTCGATTTTCATTATAAATCGAATAAAATCGATTGATAAACCCGTTCGGGTTAAAAATGGCGTTTCTATACTTAACCCGGCTCATATTTTTATATTTTATGTCCATCCAAAGATGGACATAAAAATCATAATTTTATTCTTCGCTAAATTTATTTTAAAATATTCGTTATTTTAAGGGATTCTTTATTTTAGAATATTCTTTATTTTAAAATATTCTGAATCGGAATGCGACTCAATCAATCACCATATAATTTCCGTTATATGGATTTCATACATCGCGTGTATATAACAATAATGATAAATAATCATTTAACAATCCATTCACATACAGAGTGAAATTTACAACTGTGTGAGCATTAAAATAAATAAATAACGCTCATCATAGACTGTCAGTCCATCGATTGACATACAACTAAATATTGGGACTAGTGTATGTCCAATATCATCCTAATACCCATATGGGGTTTTCAGACAACAACAGTTTATTTAAATACATCATTAGTTAATAAACTTAACCAATTATAAATGGGTTTGAATTATTTTCTATTTTACAAATTTTCACTGTTTTAAATTATAAATAAATATTTATAATTTAATTTCAACAAAACAATTTTTTTTACAATTAATTATTTTTGTATTCTTGTCTAACATGATAAAGGTGACATTTTGTCTAACAAAACATATATTCTAACATGTAATCCTTTTATTTAACAAAATGTATTCTAACAAGATGAAATATTTTTTCACAAAACATTATTCTAAATAAATGACATTTTTATTTCAAAAAACATGTTTTCAACATATGATTATTGTTCTAACTTCGCTACATGTTTCTAATGTCAAATAAAAAGGTAATGTTATTTACATGACATGTTTCCAATGTTCTAATGACAATATAAAAGGATAATTTATTTACATGTCATGTTTCCAATGTTCTAACGATAATAAAAAAGAAGAATTTATTTGCTACATGTTCTAATGTTAAATAAAAAGATAATTTCTTTACATGACATTTTCTATGTCGCTAATGATAAATAAAAAGATAATTTGTATTTTCATTATTTGTATACAATTTCTATTTTTAACTTAACAAATAAATGTGATATTTTTATATGTATAAAATTTCAATGTATAACATGACAAATAAAAATGTCCATTTTAATTTGTATACAATTTCAATGTATAACATGACATATAAAAATGCTTATTTTTATTTGTATACAATTCTAATGTATAACATGACATGACAAATAAAATGACTACTTTTATTTGTTTACAAATCCTAATGTATAACATGACACACAAAAATGTTTATTTTTATTTATATACAATTCTATTTTTAACATAGCCAATAAAAGGGATATTTTAATGTTGTATACAAATCCCTACATTAACATGTAACATGAAATGATATTTTTGTGTGTACACATATTATTACATTAATATGACAAATAAAATGAATACTTTTATTTGTTTACAAATATATTTCAACATAACAAATAAAAGTGATACTTTTATTCATGTATACAATTCCTACTCTTAACATGTCAAATAAACATGATATTTTTTTTATATAACAAATAAAAATGATATTTTTAATATAACAAATAAAAATAATTTTTTTATTTGTATGCAAATCCATTTTAACATAACAAATAAAAATGATTCTTTTGTTTTGTTGACATCTATTTTGTTGATAATTCTATTTCAACAAAACATATAAAAATGATATTTCTATTTTTGTTAACAATTCTATTTCAACAAAACATATAAAAATGGTATTTCTATTTTGTTCACAATTCTATTTCAACAAAACATATAAAAATGATATTTCTGTTTTGTTAACAATTCTATTTCAATAAAACATATAAAATTGACTTTTTTTTTTGTTGACAATTCTATTTCAACAAAATGATATTTTTGTTTTGACAATTCTAATACATCAAAAAGGACATTTTATTTTGTCAATTCTAATTTCAACAAAAATGACAATTTTATATGGTCAATTCTAATACAATGAAAATGGCAATCTTATTTTGTCAATTTTAATACAATGAAAATGACAATCCTATTTTGTCAATTCTAATACAATGAAAATGACAATCTTATTTTGACACAAATCTAATACAATTAAAATGAAATTCTTGTTTTGACACTTTATATTTCAACAAAATGTTAATTTTTGTTGTGAAAAATTTATTTCAACAAAAATGTTAATTTTTTTTTAACAATTTTATTTCAACAAAAAAGATAATTTTTGTTTTAATAATTTTATTTCAACAAAAATGTTCGTTTTTGTTTTAAGAATTTTATTTCAACAAAAATGTTCAATTTTATTTTAACTATTTCAACAAAAATGTTCATTTTTGTTGTAACAATTTATTTCAACAAAAATGATCCACCAAATCAACAGATCAACATAACAGCATCAATCAACCCAAATCAAATCATGTATAACAACAAATTGAATTTAACAGCGGATTGGTAAAGATTTCCAAACACAATCATAATTAATTAATTTTAATTAAAAAAAAAGAATTCTCACAGTGTTTCGAATTTGGATTTTTTTGAATTTCCAACATGCTCCGTTTAAGCTCTAGTTAGTTTCATCGCGAAGATATTTTCACAACGATTCCAACGGATCTGAATTTGCGAATTTCCGGTACAGTATGTCAAAGATACGGTGTTATACACTTTTAATTACAATATAAGATAATTAAAATATGATTTAACTAATTACATAACTAATCACCGTTTAATTCCTTAACCCCTGTCTTCTTCTTTCTGCTAATACACCGAACCCATCATAACAAAAACAAACCGCCCGTCGCCTGATGATCGAGCCTCCGGACCACCATCTGTGGTGCCCCCTCGACGCGCTTCGACAGACTCCACCATCTCCCTCCTCATCTCGCCACTCTAGCTCGTCGTGACCCCAGAAACTGGGTGTGAACGCAGCCGATTGGAACACGAAAATCAAACAAGATACATCATGCTTTTCGATCTTGTCCGTATGGATTGAGAGATCTTGAAGAGCTCTATGATTTCTGTTATGAGGTTGGATTGAAATTCGAAGAGGAATTGGAGAGATTAAGGATTGAAAATCGTAGCTTTTTGGCCATTGAAAATGTTCTTGGCGGCAGCTCTGTTTTTCAATTACGGTTAGGGTTTTTATTTTCTATGGGATATTTATAATATTTAATTATTTAATTCATCAATTCACAAAAAAGTCCGTTAATTCCTAATAACTCCAAATCCAGTCCAGCGAATGTTGTCCCTAGCCAAATACCCCTGTTCCGGACACAATAGGCTAGGTCTCATCAGTCCATTCGATCGTTTTCAGCTTGTTTTCTTCAAATTAAAATATAAACCTTTTAATTATTTAATTTGGTCGTACATTTAAATTTACCAGGGCCACATACTGACTCCAAAAATTCCCAGAAAATAAATCTAGCTATGTTTTGAAGATACGGTCCTAACAAAATTAATTTCGTCCAATTTGGAGATCGTTTAAAAAATGGTCATTTTCTGGTCGATCCAATTTGACTGAAATTGACAAAACACATTTCCTTTTGCCATGCTCACATATTAATTCCAAAAATTATAAAAATTGAAATCTTGCAATAATTTGACATTCCGGATCCAACCAAAGTAGTTTCATGGAAAACGGAGGTCGTTTGCAAAATGGAGATTTATTATATTAAAAAATATATATATATTCCATAGCAACTATTTTAAATTTTAAATTGGACATAACTTTTTAATAATGCTATGAAATTACAATTTTTCAGATTCGTTAGAAAGATATAATTAAATAGATTCTAATATTTATGGTATTACATAAATCCGATTTATTTTGAATCTTGTACATTCAGTCAAAGTTCAAATTCAAATTTTCAAACTACCGCGCTATTTCTAACTCCTTTTATAATTAAAATAAATATATTCGTTCTAACTTTGATTTAAATAAATTTTTAATCATTATTATTTAAAATAAATTATTTTAAATATTCAAAATCCATTAAAATTTCTAAAATATATTTTTTAAGTGGTTTAGAATTTCCGGGTTGTTACAGTCTCCCCCACTTAAAATCTTTTTGTCCTCGAAAAGGAACGGAGCTGAAAGCTGTTTAATCAACCCACTCAACTTTCATTTTTTATTGGTTTCAATAATTTTATTAGTTGAACTAATAATCACACAACACAATCATCAATCAATTAGTTGATTGGCTTTTCAAATATATATTACTTTTATATATTCAAAAATCATATTTTCTAAGATCGGATTATATATATATAATCATAAATACATTAATTATAATTTTGTCACTCTCAACTCATTCTTAGGGAACTTCTAACCCCATCTCTAACGAGTTTTCTCATTCTAGGATGCTACTGATCATATCTCTAATGAGTATTCTTTTATAGGATATTTCTAATCCTATCTCTGATGATTCTTTGTTTAGTTCTAACGAATTGTACCCCAAAGATTTGAGTTAATCAAAGCTCTGATACCAACTGTAATGACAACAGATTTCGTCCAGACCTAATCGATCGCTAAATCGACCAAGACCGTTCAAATCCCGCAGACGCTAACTTTGGGCATACAACACATCAGAACAAATAACAGAAGATTTTTATAAACAATAATGTTACATGAAAGTACAGAATATCAGAGTACATTGAATGTAATACGGCGAAAGATAAATTTACAACCAATTTAATACAACGTAGCGGAAGACTATCAATGCTCTGGACACAGCTTGTAATGGCCCGCAAATCCGCACTATCTGAGTTGACTACATACGTCACACGTCCAACCCAAATTGCACAGAAATACGAATCATTATTAGAAAGAAGTTATAGGATGAGAAATAGAAAGAAAGAAAATCTAGAATAGAAGAAAAAAGAAGAACACAAATCTCACTGCGGAATGAATAAAATATATTAAATAACATAACTTTTGAAATTCAAATCAGTAACTGTATATACATACCATTATCAGAGCATAACAGTTATTCCTGGAACAGTTATAAATACCTATTTCCAGATACAACATAGCACATAACGGAAATATGATAGTCTATAGCTAACTGGTGAAGCCTCCTACTTCCAGCTCTTCCAAGTGAATCTGAAAAATCCCGACTACTTTACTGCCCGTACAAATTTGGGCACCCAAGAGTTTAGGGAAAACAAACAAAATAAACTATGGATTAGTCATGGGACTGGTGTGAGTAAACTCCAACCATTTGTTTAACTTTCAAAATCCTTTCGAAAGAAACGATAATAGTAAGACCAGCCCATACATAAACATGGACGGTTTTTACCTTACTATAACCCAAAACACTTTGATACGAAAATCCAGTGATATTATAATAGTGTCTAAATCAAATAAATAACAATATAGCGGAACGCTTGCATCTCACGCTCCATACATATCTAAAATAAAAAAACGCAGGGTGCTTATTGGAGATTGGATTTCGACTATGACAAGGTATGGAACCACCTACCGATGGTGTATTTCTAGAGGGGAATACACTGGGTTCAACAAGAACATCTTCCAATCGACCCACTAATGATTGACCACTCATTTCGCTTGAGTGTATCGAATGTATATCACCAATGGTTGGTGATTAACATAGAAATGTGTTTATTCTATGCTCTTATATTTTATCTTTTGTAAATAAATAAATGATACTTTGGTTACTTTTGTATGCTTTTACAGGATGTCAAGAAATGCCTCCTCCATTTCAAATTAAAGGCCAACTACAGATAAAAAGCTACTTCCTCACATCAAATTCATTTCAATTGCAAAAGAAGTAGTAGCTCACTGGTAAAGGCATAGGAATTGGTGCTGAGAGACCTGAGTTTGAACCCCGTCAAGCTCACTTTTTGCCAAAGAAACGGAGCGCGTTCACACTGGCCCTTTGCTTTGAGAAATATTTGGATTAGTGTTATGTTATATATATACATACACATATTCATGTGTATGTAGTTATGATGTGCACCAATTAACATTTCAGCAATAGCCATATTCTTATCATGGAATTAAATCCAAATCATTCAATTTCAATTAGAAGAATTTCCGATTGAATTGTTGCCAAGAAGAAAAATCAATTTTGAAGATTTTATCTTATATTGCCTTTGGAGTCTGATAAGCGTCCTTGTTTGGAAGAATTAATTATATGCAATTTTTTATCAATCAATTAGCCACATGGGAGAATTGAGAGATATGGAAAATATTTACCATGATATGCCCAGATTTTCTCCAATCAAGCTGAGTAAAGGAAGGCAAGAGATATTCATGAATGAGGAGGCCCATTTATTCAAAGACGTAATTATGGTTTTCCCGTTCTCATCTATAAATATGTGTTGTAACCATTGTAAAATAATTCATTCTTTTGTACTCTCTTTTAGTTTTAATAAAGCTTTCTTTTCTTTAGTTTCTGCATTTTATTTTCGTGGCAAATTGTGTTGTCTAGTCAATTAGATTTGCTAGAACACAATTTGCTATTGCTTCTATTTTTCTTACTAGTGATTGACCGTCTAATTAGATTCAGCGGTAATCCTAGTTTTTATTTTCAGTTGTTGATTTCTTTTCTGCAATTTTATTTCCAGTGTTCTATTTTATTTTAATCATTGAATTTATTACAGATCCGATTAGATTCGAATCTGTAGTGAATTTAATTGCATCTTTTATTCGTAGTTTCAGTTTTTATTTTGCTTTGCGAAAAAAAATCAACCTCTAAGCTTTGTCTAACTCGCCCAAGAGATTAGATAAATAATTGATTTAATTCACCTCCCTGTGTTCGACCTGTATGCTACACACCTGTATGCTTGCAGAATTTAATTAAAATGTCGCGCTTTTCTAATTCATAGACTAGCGTTGATCAAGTTTTTGGCGCCGTTGCCGGGGAGGCAACGTTTAAATTTTATTATTTATTGATCTCTGATTCGTGTTAGTTTTGTTTTCCTTGTTTTTTTAACGTATTCATATATAAAAAAAAAAGTTTTTACTGATTTCCTACCTTTTCTACTCCCATTCTGCCCCTTTCTTCTTTTACATTTTGATTTCTTTCTAAAAAAAAAATTTAATAGAAAAAAATCACAAATTTTCTTCTGTTTCTCCTTTCTCCTTTTGTCTTTCCTCTTTTCAATACAGTCGATTTCTTTCCTTCTATTTCAACTCTTCAAAAAAAAAAGTTAAAGAAAGAAAGAAAATCATAAAAACATTCTTCTTTTGCAATTTCTTTCCTCAACTTTGATTCGTTGCCTTCTGTTTCATCTCCACATACAACTTTCCCTTTCTACAATCTCTGCCGCCAACAAAAACCAAAGTGCTACCCTACCCACTTTTCTCCATACCATTCTCCAATTCTGTCCATCAATTTCACCACTCCATCACTCTATAAACCACAAGTTCATCCCTACCTTCGTTCAAACATCCACTTCCAGTCCCGCAAACTCATCTTCACCCCGAACATCAAACCACATCAGTCAGTTCACGCCCCAAGTCAAACCGAACATCCACATCCGATCAGAGTCTTATCACAGCACCACCAAGCCATCTTCCCTCATCCAAACTTATTACACCATTCAAAACCATTACCACTACTCAATCCCATACAGCAAATCACGCCAATATCACCCAAGTCTATACAAACCAGCACTTCACCTCCCCTTCAACAATTCACAGAATCAATTCACATACCCAACAATCCATTTAATTCTAAAACCCATCTGTCCTCTCACGCACAGAACCTCCCCCTTCATCAACGTTCAACAACAACTACCAACTTCATACACCGTTCAAACCTGACCCTTTTCAACCCATCAGCACCATTCCCTTATCAAATATATTCATCAACAAACACCACTTCAGTGCCGAACTCTCCACCATCAAGTCACAGCCCAAACCAACCTTCACCAATCTAGTTCAACACCAGCCAAACTTGAGTCATCCTCATTCCACAGTCACAAACGAGCAGATCCCGTTCATCACAGTTCCGTCACAACCCTCCCCTCATCTTCATCAACAAACACCAGTACCACCAGATCGGCCACCTTCCTTTCCACGCTACGAACTTCAACAATCAGCAGTATCCACCACTCTCAACGCAGAAACCCAAATTCAGGACCCAAATCCGAATATCAGTCCGCACAACCAAACCCCAAATCCCCCGATTCAAACCCGAACCCAAGTCGGAAATCGAACCCTTCCAATTGCCTCAGCAGGTCCGATTCGAATCACAAGACTGAAGCCCAAGCCCGAATCGAAGCTTCTACTTTCGATTTTGTTTGATCGATTCTGGAAATAAAAATAATAATAAAAAAAAGGGGGAAGGTGGCAGCTTGTAATTGTTCTTGAAAGGGATTTCAATTTTGTTTCAGAAAATGGGGGGTGTTTTTATTGTGTTGAATATGGCGTATATTTTATAATTGAAGCTGATAGTTCCCTGCCTTTAATTGACTGCGTTGGTTCAGACTTGCTGTAGTGTGGGTGGAGTCTCCTTTAATTTTGTTGAGTCTATTATTTGGTTGAGTCTAATTTTGATTTTGTGGAGTTCTTAATTCCATCAAGTCTAGTTCTATTTATTTATTTTGAGTCTAGTTTTGTGTGATAGTACTTTGAGTTTAGCTTGTTTTTATTTTATTTTTAGTTGAATTAGTACCGAGTCTGGTCATTTTGTTAGTTTTGTTTGTTTTTTCCCTCTTTCGAACACTTTTTTTTTTTGTTTGTGAGGTTGAAACCGAATTCAAAGCAAAGCTAGAAAAGTGCTCAAGCAAACAACAAGACCAAAGTGAGCAAAAGTCCAAACAAAGCGAACAAGGATTCAAGCGGATTGCAAACAGTTGATTTGAATTGTCAGTGTCATTCAAATTTTCTGGACGGATAGCCATACCCCACGGTAATATTTTTCTGAACTCTACAGGTGCTGAAGCTGCTTTGAAAATATAGAAATTGTTGTAAAAATCTTCTGCAGGGGCAGCGGCTTGAATGTACAATTTTTTTTTCTGCAATTATTCTTCTGTGACTGTTCTGTGTCTGTTCTGTGACTGAAATTTCTGAATCTGTTTGTGAAGAACGAATTTACATACCTTATATCATCATTCTCATCGTTTCTCAACAATAAATCTGATTAGATATTTCAAAATAATATAATTAAAAAGTGGTGCTTTGTGAAGTTGAATGTCTCGTATAATTAGATCGCGGATATATATTAGTTCAATTTTTGAACTTCTAGCAAAAGAGGTTGCATACTACCCGTAAAACATTGGTCGTATCCCTTAGTATTTATACTATACATGAACGGCCATAAGACCCTCTTCCCCCTTCTAATTGAATCAGTTAATTAATAGAGCGCAGCTTAGTATTTTATACTATTTTGAAGTGAGAATAATTTCTGTTTTGCCTTGACTGCATTCAAATGTCTAATTCAAAAAAATCCTTGAGAGATTCATGGGATAATAACTTGAGAAAACGTTCCCTGGAAGAGTATGAATATGAATTACAACTCATGAGTCAAAATTTTCCGAAATTTCCTGAGCCCAATACCAACAATTTTCAAAATTTTCCAAATGACCAACATTTTCAAAATAATAGAAATGATCGAAATTACGATTTCAATTCTAACTTCAATAATTTCGATTATGGGCCACATCCTCATCAAAACAGCTTTGATTTTCAATACAGCCTTGATCCACGTCAATATGGGGTTGAAAACAATAATTTTCAAAATTATAACCCATATCAACATCTTGAAAATAACCAAAATTGCAATTTTTCCTCGAATTTCAACAGTTTTGGTTACGAACATAATTTTTATGATCAAAATGATTTCCAATATCAAAATGAAAATTCAAACAACCACCACATTGGAAATAATATTGATTGTGAAATTGATGTGGACTATAATTTTGAAACTCAAGAAATCCAAAACGAGAGCTCGCAAATCAACGATTTTGAAGAATACCATCTTAACGTTTTTAGAGAAAGGGTAGAAAGGCTAGATAGACAGCTTAATGAAAAAGATAGAAAGATGGATGAAATTCTTTGTTTAATGACAACTTTGAAAGAACAGCGAGAGCAACAAAATCAAATTCAAACATGCGATGATTCAAATACTCCACTCTTTACTGATAGTGAAAATTTTCAGATAACAACTTTCGAAATTGAGAATAACGATCTAAATGAAGTTGTTCAAAATTCAACAAATGATGTGGACTTCGACTCTTTTCAAGAAAAAGATTTAAGCTCAAATTTTGATCTTCCTCTTTCGGGCTGTGAGGAAATTGAAACTTTTGAAATTAAACAAAATGAAAATGTTGAATTTTTCAATTCAAATTTGGAAATGGATTTTAATGAACATGAATTTTTCGGATTGTACGAGGATGAGTAGCCAAATGAGGAAGATGTAGATTCAAGTCACGAGTTCGAAAATTTTAACTTTGAGAAAATTTCAAACGAACTTGAAATTGCCAGTGTCAAAAATACCTTGTCAATTGAGAAAGGTGATCACATACTCTTGAACAACACTCAGAATTCAAATTCCACTGAATTTGTATACGATCACAAATTTTTGAACAATTACACTGATAAATTCGTTGAACACATGAATTATCTTTGGAATGCTGGCTTGATTGAAAAACTGCTTGTTAGGACGACCCTGGATATTTATCTCATGGACTACAAATCGAGGTATAAAGATGAGATGGTTTTCAAAAACTCTTGCTTGTTAGAAAACATGTCTAGGCACAGTGGGAATGGGACTCATAGGGCTCGAACCAAGTGTGGGGGAAAGCATTGGTGGCATTCTATGCATCGCATGCATCGTAAACACATATATCATTGTAAATACGATCCATTCTTACATATAGTTAAACTGCATTTCATTTTACAAATAATTTTGCAACTCATTCACCTGTGGGTACGAGCTTTCAAATTTAGGAAACGTTCACAGTGTGGACACTGTTTAGTTCTAGTGTGGATAGAGTCTGCATTTCATCCATTTTCATTTTTCTTTGTTTTTATTTCTTTTTATTTTCAGCCATTTTAGATTGTAGTGACATACCATAATTTTTTTTTTGAAATATGACTCATTTTCAATTGATACAGCAAAATAAGTTTACAATTTTTAGCCAGTTGATAGTATTTTTCCCTCTCAACTTAGATCGAATAGGAAATATAATGAAAAGTTTAATTTTGAGGGATAATAGTGTAACCGGTACATAGGGAGATTCTTAGGTGATGGCCATGAAATCTATTCTATATTGTAGACTTTGTTTAAATAAGTGGAGGACTTAAAATACTTATATTGGCTTTTCAAATCTTTAAAACTAAGTTGTGTTAAGTTGAATTCGCGTAACTCTCTTTTGTGCTTATATTTTCGATAATAATAATAGTAATCCAAGGGTATCCAACATTGCTTGTATATCGAGCGTTGGTGTGCAAACCCGCCAAGCTCTATCCGACACGTTGTTGACAAAGTCAGTGTTGGAATATCTTGGTCTCATTTTATGAGATTGGACACCTAAGGATTACCGACACGTTGTTGACAAAGTCAAAGTCGGCCTGCACAATCCGCCAAGCTCTTTACCCACTCTCCGTTAGTCCGTGAGGCAGTGCATGGGTGGTAAACCTTGGTCTTTTTAGTTAGGTGTATGTACTTAATCATAAATCTTAAAATTTTATAGAATAAAGAATAAGCGATGATACCCAAACACTTCTTGACCTTATTGATTTGACTAGCCATACATAAGAAAATTAGAATACCACTTTGCAAACTGTGCCAAGCAAACTAAGAATTTATTTCATGGCTGCACTATGTTATCGACCGAACTAACTAGCCAAACTGGAATTTAACATTTGAAAACTTGATTTATATTGAAAATTTGTGACAAGTCGAGGTATTTAAAATAAAATCAACTGGTTAGAAATTATTAACTTAATTTGTTGTACCATTTTCCTAAAATAAGTCGTGTTTTCATTTTTCGTTTTTTTTATCTACATATGTCCATTGCATTCATGTAGTTCATTAGAACCATATCATACTGCATTTGGATTTTGTGGGTAGTATCCGCTGAAAACCCTCACGAGACACCACTCGTCCTACTAGGGACACCTAGAGGTTTAACGGCTTGTTGCATACGCTCAATGCAATCGTGTTTCCTATGAAAGTGTGACCTATCTAGTTTAGTTTTTCATTTTTTGTTTTACTCGAGGACGAGTAAAAGATAAGTGTAGGGGTATTTGATTAACATAGAAATGCGTTTATTCTATGCTCTTATATTTTATCTTTTGTAAATAAATAAATGATACTTTGGTTACTTTTGTATGCTTTTACAGGATGTCAAGAAATGCCTCCTCCATTTCAAATTAAAGGCCAACTACAGATTAAAAGCTACTTCCTCACATCAAATTCATTTCAATTGCAAAAGAAGTAGTAGCTCACTGGTAAAGGCATAGGAATTGGTGCTGAGAGACCTGAGTTCGAACCCCGTCAAGCTCACTTTTTGCCAAAGAAACGGAGCGCGTTCACACTGGCCCTTTGCTTTGAGAAATATTTGGATTAGTGTTATGTTATATATATACATACACATATTCATGTGTATGTAGTTATGATGTGCACCAATTAACATATCAGCAATAGCCATATTCTTATCATGAAATTAAATCCAAATCATTCAATTTCAATTAGAAGAATTTCTGATTGAATTGTTGCCAAGAAGAAAAATCAATTTTGAAGATTTTATCTTATATTTCCTTTGGAGTCTGATAAGCGTCCTTGTTTGGAAGAATTAATTATTTGCAATCTTTTATCAATCAATTAGCCACATGGGAGAATTGAGAGATATGGAAAATATTTACCATGATATGCCCAGATTTTCTCCAATCAAGCTAAGGAAGGCAAGAGATATTCATGAATGAGGAGGCCCATTTATTCATAGACCTAATTATGGTTTTCCCGTTCTCATCTATAAATATGTGTTGTAACCATTGTAAAATAATTCATTCTTCTGTACTCTCTTTTAGTTTTAATAAAGCTTTCTTTTCTTTAGTTTCCGCATTTTATTTTCGTGGCAAATTGTGTTGTCTAGTCAATTAGATTTGCTAGAACACAATTTGCTATTGCTTCTATTTTTCTTACTAGTGATTGACCGTCTAATTAGATTCAGCGGTAATCCTAGTTTTTATTTTCAGTTGTTGATTTCTTTTCTGCAATTTTATTTCCAGTGTTCTATTTTATTTTAATCATTGAATTTATTACAGATCCGATTAGATTCGAATCTGTAGTGAATTTAATTGCATCTTTTATTCGTAGTTTCAGTTTTTATTTTGCTTTGCGGAAAAAAAAATCAACCTCTAAGCTTTGTCTAACTCGCCCAAGAGATTAGATAAATAATTGATTTAATTCACCTCCCTGTGTTCGACCTGTATGCTACACACCTGTATGCTTGCAGAATTTAATTAAAATGTCGCGCTTTTCTAATTCATAGACTAGCATCGATCAGTTGGGATCAACAACCGTTTCCCGAATGGGACAACAACAAATAGAATAAGGAATTAAATGAATTTCTTTAGATAAGTGATAATACATCCTAATGGGAGCGACCCACATAGCCATGCTGCCTACCCATTTTTGTCATTTCCCGGTTGTTGAGGCCTAAGGCTACGATTTCTTATCATTCATTGATAGCACAATCACTTTGAATGCCACATTGTCAGATCCGTAAATCATTATTTGATTTGCACAAATATATTCTGGATATTATGCTAAGAAAAATAATTCTCCGCCACCATATATATCTATATAGACCAACGTATGAGATCATTGGAAACACTCTGTCAGACAATTATACATACACTTCGTTCTAGGACTGAACGAAACTAAAGGCACAATTTCTATTAATAGAAAAAGTCCTTGCACTTTACTCCGTCTTCGATTATCTTCATATAATCTAATTCACAATGCTACTACCAATACGGAGTGGTTCTCGGATAATAATCCAACCGATCTCTCCATATTGACAACGATATTGGCAAACACTTCGATAGTTAGTTATTTAAATACCGAAGAAAAAAAAACATCCATTCAAAGCATTAAACAAATCACTGGGCCTTTTAATTAATATTTCATTAATTAAATCCCTTCTCCATTTCCTTATCAATATTTGTTAAACAAATATTTTCAATTATCATCTTAGTCTTTTGCTATTTGGGAAACATTTCCGTATCTCGCCTTCTTTTATTTTCTGTACTTAGAAAATATCCTTTACTTATAATTGGAAACATTTCAATTACTTATCTCTTTCACGACCATTCATTTATTTCTATAATCAGGAAATATTTATTATTATATTTTCAAATTTCCACTTACTTGGGTTAAAACGAATGTTGTGTAAAACATCGTTACAACAACCCAAAATACTGCATTCAACTAACTCTTATTCAAACATTTCTCTTCGAGACTGGATCTATCTATTTATCGGATAAAAATGAAATCAATCAAGTTGGGGTGTAACTACCTCTCAGACCTTGATTGAAAATATTATTAACTTCAGAACAGACAAGACTGCTAACTCGAATAATCAACACCCAATTTTCCATTTCTAAAACATATATACTTTCCTCTTTCTATTCTTACTCGATTTAAATTCACAAATTTTCTTTTTGTTTATAATATTCTATTTTTAGTACGTTTCCTTATCGAATTCTATATATATGTATATATATCGATACATTGATTTCTAACTATCAAAATTTCTTAAAAATATTCTAACTCACTAAATTTTTGGAAAATTTCGCCATAACCCCCTTTGTACCGGTCAACAGTTCAAACCTCAACTCGCCTCTCTAGGCCCTTTCCATTCAAAAAGAAAATCAAAAAGCCAAGTGGCTTGCCGATTCGGTGCATAAATGTAACAACCCGAAAATCTGGGCCAGTTTAAAATTTTTATTTTGGCAATTTTAGCGGAGTTTGAACATTTAAAATGAATTATTTTAAATAATATCGATGGAAAATTTATTTTGAATAGATTATAACGTATATATTATATACGTCGTCGTTAGAATATAAATAATTATATATAATTATAAATAGAATTGAAAATGGCGCGGTAGTTCGATAATTCGATTTCAAACTTCAATTGAACATACCGGGTGCAAAATAAACCGGATTTTAGTGAAACCAAAAATAATGGAATCTAGTTGAGAATATCTTTCCAACGAATCTGAAAAATCGAGATTTCATAGCGGGAATCAAAAGATAGGTCCAGTTGAAAATTCTGAATAGTCGCTATGGAATTCGGGCCCTTAAAAATAGCCATTTTGCAAACGACCTCGGATTTCGACGAAACCACTTTTGTTGGATCCGTGATGTAAAGTTATTGCTAGGTTTAGAATTTCACAATTTTTCGAATCAATATGTGAGCGTGGCAAAGGAAAACACGTTTGACCAGTTTCAATTGATTTTAATCGACTGGAAAATGGCCATTTTTCAAACGGTCTCAGAATTCTATGAAACCAGTTTTGTTAGGACCATATCGTCAATACGAAGCTAGAAAATATTTTTCAGTAATTTTTAGAGACTGTATGTGGCTTCGGTAATTTGAAATGTATGTTTAAATTGAATATACAAAGAATTATACTTTGATTTAAATGATAAATGATTTTAACAGTCGAATCAGCTTATGATACATATCCCATTGTGTTCGGAATGGGGGTAATTAGCTGTGAACGACAGGCGGTGGGCCTCGTTTCGAGGTCAAATAAAAAGGTCAACTTTCTGAAATTAAATAAAAAAAAATATAAAACTCTCTCTCTTCTCTCCCCTCTCTCTCTATACTACCAGACCCCCCCCCCCCCCCCCGTTTACTTTTCAAATCGATCAGAGAAAGAAAAAAAAGAGAAACAAATCGCGCCGCCGCCTGGGGGCCCTCGAGCCACCGCCGACGCGTCACCCCCCCTCCATCTGCTGCGCCGCCGGAGATCGACCCCCCCTCCATCTGTTGCGACGCCGCGATACCCCCCTTCTCCTACAGCCGACCGCGACCCCCCCCCCTTCCGACCAGAAACCCCCTTCTGCTCCAGCACCGCTCCAATCTCCTTCTTTAAATTAATGTAAGTTTTCGTTTATTTATCCATTTATAAAAATTAGATTTTTATTGCAAAGGAAAATCAGATGTTTACATATAGGAAGTTATCATTTTTGCCTATGCAAAGTTGTGATTTTTATCGAACAAAGCTTTGATTTTTTAATCGAACGAAGATGTGATTTTTATCAAAACAAAGATAGGATTTTCAAACAAAGTAAAAATTCGATTTTTATATATTGAATAACAAAGTAAAAATTTGATTTATATATATTGAATAGCAGAGTAAAAATTCGATTTTTATATATTGAATAGCGAAGTAAAAATTCGATTTTTATATATTGAATAGCGAAGTAAAAATTTGATTTTTATATATTGAATAGCAGAGTAAAAATTCGATTTTTATATATTGAATAGCGAAGTAAAAATTTGATTTTTATATATTGAATAGCGAAGTAAAAATTAGATTTTTATATATTGAATAAAAAAGTAAAAATTCGATTTTAATATATTGGATAGCAGAGTAAAAATTCGATTTTTATATATTGAATAGCGAAGTAAAAATTCGATTTTTATATATTGAATATCGTAGTAAAAATTTGATTTTTATATATGTAGAGAGTACGGGCAGTGAAAATTGACAAGAGGCAAGAACGACGATGATTTCTACATAAGAAGAGTCGAGGCATTGGATTAGCAATTCTGTGAGAACTTCTCACCTTTTAATTTTGTTTTCTAGTTAAATATATATACTAGGATGCAGACGGTGTTTAGTAGCACCCGACACCCGTCGTCCACAGACCATGGACGGCTTGTATGCTTGGTTGTTTGATTTTGATGTGTAGTTGATTGTGTGATGTGATGTGAAATGAAATAAAATATTTTATAGTGGAAAATATTTTATAATAAAAAATAGAATTTTTAACGTATATATGAAATGAAATAAAAATAAACAAACCGAACGGTTTGTTTATATACACACATTTGATTGATATCGATTGGGATGATAAATTTTACACATCGCCCAACTGCACAAATAAAATCTGTGTTTGATTGTTTGAAACCCCACACGGGTATTGGGATGATATTTGACGTACACTTATCCCGATTGTCTAGTTGTATGTCGATCGATTGATTGACAGACTATTATGAGCGTTAAATATTTATATTTGATGCTTATACAGTGTAGAATGCACTTTGGATGATGGTTAATTATTTATCGTTGTTATTGTATACATGTGTTGTAGAAAATCCATATAATTAACATTATATGGTAATTGATTGGGCCTCATTCCAGTTTTGAAATAGAAATATTTGAAACAGAAATATTTGAATTAGAAATATTTGAAAAAGAAATATTTGAAATAGAATATTCGGAAATCGAAATATATGAAGCCGCGTTGATAGATTGACGCCATTTTGACATGAACGATATTTGTATCGATGTTATTCAAATTGAGGTGAATATTAAAGTGAATTGAAATTCGAATTTAATTGAATTGATTTGGAAATCAAAATAAACTGAAATGGTTTGAAATTCGAATAGAATTGAAATAGAATTGAAATCGTTTTGAAATGAATTCAAATAGAATTGAAATAGAATTGAAATCGTTTTGAAATGAATTCGAATAGAATTGAAATAGAATTGAAATCGTTTTGAAATGAATTCGAATAGAATTGAAATAGAATTGAAATTGTTTTGAATTGAATTCTATTAGAATTGAAATAGAATTGAAATCGTTTTAAAATGAATTCGAAGTAAATTGAAATATATTTGAAATTGAATAGAAATGAATTTGAA
The DNA here is from genome assembly GCA_030737875.1 of Allium sativum. Lineage (NCBI taxonomy): Eukaryota > Viridiplantae > Streptophyta > Magnoliopsida > Asparagales > Amaryllidaceae > Allium > Allium sativum. The sequence continues at coordinate 560,893,469 of CM060921.1, forward strand.
TTGAAATTGAGTTAATTTGAAATTCAAACTGAATTGAAAACGAATGGAAATTGAATTAAAAATCGTTTTGAAAAGGAAATCGACGAAGTATATATTATATATATTAAATATATAATATAATGGCCTGAATAGAACGCGCCGCGCCGCGGCAGTTCGCGAATTTCGACCATTGACTTTGAATGGACATTGCGGGAGATCCGACCATCGGATTCTCCTGAAACTAGAAGTGTTGGGTTCGTATCGAAAAGAACTCTCTAACGAATTTTAAGAAATTTGAAATCTAACGGTTGGATTTTGAGATACGTCCAAATCAAATTTGGAAAAGGTCGCTGTAAGTGCAGTTCGATGGCCACTGATGGAAATCGACCGTACAGGCCTTGATAAAAATTTTAAAAATTGTAATAATTTGTGTAAAATCATAAGAAATGATTTAGAAAGAATTGGGATGAAAAACTCCATATTTGAAAAGATAAAAATAGATTTTTATCGAAATGAACTAGTTTTGAACTAGAATTATAAATCTATTTATTTTTAAATAAACAAATTGAATTTGAAATGGTTTTGAAAATAACCAGAATTTCCAATTATTGCATTGGAATAGATTTGAATCGAAATTGTCTTCGGTATATTTCGATGTTGGATTTCGTGATTATACAGATGTTGTTATGGAAATTTGAAAGATATAGATATATATCGTTATTTCCAATACGATATCTGTTGGTCGTAGAATTTGATATTGAATATAAGCCGATATATTTTCTATTCAGAGCCTTGTATTTGATATCAAATGTGATTTGGGTTTGTCGTGAATGGTGTCTTGACTAACACTGTTCTTGAACCCAGTTGAGAAAAGATTAATTCTTTTTATTTGGATTTAATGAAGTGTACCAATTAAATAATATTTAATTGGAATTGAATTGATATTGATTTTTGGGTTTATCGAGGACAGTGTTTTAAATAACACTGGTTCTTTAACCCGATAATTAATGGAATGTGATTTTGGGTTTATCGTGAACTGTGTTTTAAATTACACTGATTCTTTAACCCAGTTAAAGATTAAAACTAAGTGGAGTTTTAATGAATCTTTAATTAGATTGAAATGATCGAGAATGGAGTATCACCAGTTTTGCTCCAGCGATAGTTAAATCTTTAATTAGATTTGAACGTGAAATGGTAATTGAATTTACCGATAACACCGTGGTGTTAGATATGAAGTAGGACCAGTTTTACTTCATGGGATTAATAGGTTGGGATTGGGAAATAAAATAAATGATTACTTCGGTGTGGTTGGCTAATCCCGACTAGTTTGAATTGATATTCAAAGGAGATTAAAGAATAAATTTAAAGAATTTATCTTTGATAAAATTAATGGGAACCTTTCCCAAAATATAAGAATATTTGAATAAAAAGAATATTCTGAAGTGGAATGAGGCGTATGTTGTGTTTGTGTAACACTTTTATTATATATACGCGAGTTGTTCAGAAAGACCGGGTTTATCCCATTCTGAATAACTAATTCGACGTGGTGTCGAAGATGAAGACGGTGGTCGAAGACCGGAGGTCTTCACGTCGTTTGGGTGATTACTGATGATCTTGATTGGGCTGTACACCCAAGATGATGGAAACAGTTGGTGATCGTCCAGACGTACTTGGAGATCGATGGATATGCGGGGTACTAGGTGCCTCTGGTTTCGTTCAGACCCAGAACGGACTTGTAAATGGACTGTGTGTCTGACATTGGATTTTAGTCTGTGCGGCGGAGAATTTATTCTCTTGCTTAACACCCTTCTCTGAGACGTACAAGCTCAGGGGTTATATACAGATGGATATCAAACGCATAGAGTGAATTGCCTATGTGGCATGCATAAGATGCAAATGATCAAGGCTTCTGTTGAAAAGCAAACTCTTGTGGTTGATGATCAAAGCACCGCCTGTGTGGCATAGCTTTGTGTAACGTGAATTCGCGAGCCTCACACCCCGGTTGTGAACCAAAAACGGGAGAGGACCTCAGGGAGGACATGCGTTTCTTTCTAGCTAGGGTGGTGTCAGTGACCTACCAGCCCTGACATTTATATATTTTTCACCTGTGTGGTTGTTGCTATTGCGAGGCGCCTCGGTTTGATCGAATGATCCGGGTCCGATGTAGTCATTTGTTGGCTCATTAGCGCCCCAAAGGGCGGGGAGACGTATTGTTCAGGCATAATAATCCACATCGGTGGACCGGCCCTGACGATCCAGGGGGCAACTATGCACTTATAATAGTATCAAATGATTTGTTTTAACGTATCAAGCATTCTTGGCTATTATAAGGTAAAAACCCTATCCTCCGGCTTGCGTTGCATTGTGTGATGGGAACTGGGTCTTATAATAGCTTCATTTTTCTTTATTTAGCATTGCGCTGTTTGTTTTATGCACTGGTATTCTTGGGAGGAAACCCGTTCCGTGTTATACGGCGTGGTCCCTTGATTTACCGAACTTTAAAATAAAGATTAACTGTTTTAGTTCTCACACCAGTCCCATGACTGACCTGGAGTTTATTGTTTTGACCTAAACTCTGGGTGCCCCTATTTTGACACGAGCAGCTAGTAGTTTTGGTTTTGCAGATTTATATTCATAGGATCCTGGTTTACAGCTGGAACGATATCCGGAAAGCTTTGTATCCGTATATCTCCTTCTAGTTGCGTATTGTATTATTTTCCGCTGCGATGTATTTAAATGTAATTTAAATCTCTGATATTTTTGTGTAATATTCATTTATACTCTGTATATTCTTGTATTCTGATGGAATTGTTGTAATATACAATGAAATGTTCTTCTGTCTACGTTCTATTTTGTCGTGTTCTCAAAACAATTTGTTCTTTCCCTTCTCTTCGGAGACCGGGGGAGTTCAGGTCGTTTCATCGTGGTATCAGGGCTTTGGTTTACAAAGTTCAGAGAACAAGGCACCTTAGAACCATACGAAAGAATTCATCAGATATTGGATTAGTAATATCCAATTAGAATGACTCGTTAGAGATGGGATCAGCAGTATCCTAGGACGAGTGTGAAGAGTATATTTTTAAAATGAAAACGAATTTTGTTTTGAAAATTTAAATCAACTATTCGTATTTGATTATTTATTTATATTGATTTGGACAGTCCAGTATATAAAGATTTTGCATATACGCCTTGCAAATGTGTATTTGAAATTTTAATATACTGGATAGATATAGATTCACACTCTAGTCGCCCGAAGATGATTCTGATGATTGTAGCTACATCATCAGAATTAGTGTTCGAGTGTCGAAGGTGTGATATTTATATATCTCCTATTGACTGGTGTGAGAACCAAAATTAGATAGGGCCTATTGTTGTGATTTGGCATCAAAAATGTGATTTTTGACTATATATCAAAGTAATGAATTTGAAATGATAATTCACTAATTGATTGATGGTTGTGTGGTTTGATTATTGTTTGAATAATTAAATGATGAACCTTTAACCAAATTGGTCAAATATTGAACTGTATTGAAATTTGGTCGCATTTGCTTGCATATACATGTACTTACATTGAACAGGTTATAGCAAAGAGGCTAGAGCAGAAGAATAAAAATTGTTTGCCCGACAAATAGGTACATGTTTACTATATAATTTACTGTTTTGTTTGGGTGATGATGATTTTAAGAGCCGATTGGCTAGCCGCTTGGCTTCTTCTTTTTGAGATCAGAAGGCCTATATGGAAATTTCGGGATTTCCTCGTGGCTCCCGGTGCAGGGGAGGTTATGGCGAAATTTTTCGAAAATTTAGGGTGTTAGCCAAATTTTTGAAGAATTTGAAAATTCTCAGAAACTGAAAAGTTGGAGAATGAAAGCCAGATCGAACGTAGAGTTGATTAATCAAACCACTTTCGACTTTGTTCCTTTTCGGGGACGAAAAGTTTTAAGTGCGGGAGATTGTAACAACCCGAAAATCTGGGCCAGTTTAAAATTTTTATTTTGGCAATTTTAGCGGAGTTTTGAACATTTAAAATGAATTATTTTAAATAATATCGACGGAAAATTTATTTTGAATAGATTAGAACGTATGTATTATATACGTCGTCGTTAGAATATAAATAATTATATATAATTATAAATAGAATTGAAAATGGCGCGGTAGTTCGATAATTCGATTTCAAACTTCAATTGAACATACCGGGTGCAAAATAAACCGGATTTTAGTGAAACCAAAAATAATGGAATCTAGTTGAGAATATCTTTCCAATGAATCTGAAAAATCGAGATTTCATAGCGGGAATCAAAAGATAGGTCCAGTTGAAAATTCTGAATAGTCGCTATAGAATTCAGGCCCTTAAAAATAGCCATTTTGCAAACGACCTCGGATTTCGACGAAACCACTTTTGTTGGATCCGTGATGTAAAGTTATTGCTAGGTTTCAAATTTCACAATTTTTCGAATCAATATGTGAGCGTGGCAAAGGAAAACGCGTTTGACCAGTTTCAGTTGATTTTAATCGACTGAAAAATGGCCATTTTTCAAACGATCTCAGAATTCGATGAAACTAGTTTTGTTAGGACCGTATCATCAATACGAAGCTAGAAAATATTTTTCAGTAATTTTTAGAGACTGTATGTGGCTTCGGTAATTTGAAATGTATGTTTAAATTGAATATACAAAGAATTATACTTTGATTTAAATGAAAACTGATTTTAACAATCGAATCAGCTTACGATACATATCCCATTGTGTTCGGAATGGGGGTAATTAGCTATGGACGACAGGCGGTGGGCCTCGTTTAGAGATCAAATAAAAAGGTCAACTTTCTGAAATTAAATAAAAAATATATAAAACTCTCTCTCTTCTCTCCCCTCTCTCTCTATACTACCAGACCCCCCCCCCCCCGTTTACTTTTCAAATCGATCAGAGAAAGAAGAAGAAAAAAAGAGAAACAAATCGCGCCGCCGCCTGGGGGCCCTCGAGCCACCGCCGACGCCTCACCCCCCCCCCCTCAATTGCTGCGCCGCCGGAGATCGACCCCCCCCCCTCCATCTACTGCGACGCCGCGATACCCCACCTCCTCCTGCAGCCGACCGCGACCCCCCCCCCCTTCCGACCAGAAACCCCCTTCTGCTCCAGCACCACTCCAATCACCTTGTTTAAATGAATGTAAGTTTTCTTTTATTTATCCATTTATAAAAATTAGATTTTTATTGCAAAGGAAAATTAGATGTTTACATATAGGAAGTTATCATTTTTGCCTATGCAAAGTTGTGATTTTTATCGAACAAAGCTTTGATTTTTAAATCGAATGAAGATGTGATTTTTATCAAAACAAAGATAGGATTTTTAAACAAAGTAAAAATTCGATTTTTATATATTGAATAACAAAGTAAAAATTCGATTTTTATATATTGAATAGCAGAGTAAAAATTCGATTTTTATATATTGAATAGCGAAGTAAAAAATTCGATTTTTATATATTGAATAGCGAAGTAAAAAATTAATTTTTATATATTGAATAGCAGAGTAAAAATTCGATTTTTATATATTGAATAGCGAAGTAAAAATTCGATTTTTATATATTGAATAGCGAAGTAAAAATTCGATTTTTATATATTAAATAACAAAGTAAAAATTCGATTTTTAAATAATGAATAGCAGAGTAAAAATTCGATTTTTATATATTGAATAGCGAAGTAAAAATTTGATTTTTATATATTGAATAGCGTAGTAAAAATTTGATTTTTATATATGTAGAGAGTACGGGCAGTGAAAATTGACAAGAGGCAAGAACGACGAAGATTTCTACATAAGAAGAGTCGAGGCATTGGATTAGCAATTCTGTGAGAACTTCTCACCTTTTAATTTTGTTTTCTAGTTAAATATATATACTAGGATGCAGACGGTGTTTAGTAGCACCCGATACCCGTCGTCCACAGACCATGGACGGCTTGTATGCTTGGTTGTTTGATTTTGATGTGTAGTTTATTGTGTAATGTGATGTGAAATGAAATAAAATATTTTATAGTGGAAAATATTTTATAATTAAAAATAGAATTTTTAACGTATATGTGAAATGAAATAAAAATAAACAAACCGAATGGTTTGTTTATATACACATTTGACTGATATCGATTGGGACGATAAATTTTACACATCGCCCAACTGCACAAATAAAATCTGTGTTTGATTGTTTGAAACCCCACACGGGTATTGGGATGATATTCGACGTACACTAATCCCGATTGTCTAGTTGTATGTCGATCGATTGATTGACAGACTGTTATGAGCGTTAAATATTTATATTTGATGCTTATACAGTGTAGAATGCACTTTGGATGATGGTTAATTATTCATCGTTGTTATTGTATACATGTGTTGTAGAAAATCCATATAATTAACATTATATGGTAATTGATTGGGCCTCATTCCAGTTTTGAAATAGAAATATTTGAATTAGAAATATTTGAAAAAGAAATATTTGAAATAGAATATTTGGAAATCGAAATATATGAAGCCGCGTTGATAGATTGACGCCATTTTGACGTGAACGATATTTGTATCGATGTTATTCAAATTGAGGTGAATATTAAAGTGAATTGAAATTCGAATTTAATTGAATTGATTTGGAATTCGAAATAAACTGAAATGGTTTGAAATTCGAATAGAATTGAAATAGAATTGAAATCGTTTTGAAATGAATTCGAATAGAATTGAAATCGTTTTGAAATGAATTCAAATAGAATTGAAATAGAACTGAAATCGTTTTGAAATGAATTCGAATAGAATTGAAATAGAATTGAAATCATTTTGAAATGAATTCGAATAGAATTGAAATCGTTTTGAAATGAATTCTATTAGAATTGAAATAGAATTGAAATTGTTTTAAAATGAATTCGAAGTAAATTGAAATATATTTGAAATTGAATTGAAATGAATTTGAATTGAAATTGAGTTAATTTGAAATTCAAACTGAATTGAAAACGAATGGAAATTGAATTAAAAATCATTTTGAAAAGGAAATCGACGAAGTATATATTATATATATTATATATATAATATAATGGCCTGAATAGAACGCGCCGCGCCGCGGCAGTTCGCGAATTTCGATCATTGACATCGAATGGACATTGCGGGAGATCCGACCATCGGATTCTCCTGAAACCGGAACTGTTGGGTTCGTATCGAAAATATCTTTCTAACGAATGTAAGAAATTTGAAATCTAACGGTTGGATTTGGAGATACGTCCAAATCAAATTTGGAAAAGGTCGCTGTAAGTGCAGTTCGATGGCCGCTGATGGAAATCGACTGTACGGGCCTTGATAAATTTTTTAAAAATAGTAATAATTTGTGTAAAATCATAAGAAATGATTTAGAAAGAATAAGGATGAAAAACTCCATATTTGAAAAGATAAAAATAGATTTTTATCGAAATGAACTAGTTTTGAACTAGAATTATAATTCTATTTATTTTTAAATAAATAAATTGAATTTGAAATGGTTTTAAAAATAACCAGAATTTCCAATGATTGCATTGGAATGGATTTGAATCGAAATTGTCTTCGGAATATTTCGATGTTGGATTTCGTGATTATACAGATGTTGTTATGGAAATTTGAAAGATATAGATATATATATATCGTTATTTCCAATACGATATCTGTTGGTCGTAGAATTTGATATTGAATATAAGCCGATATATTTTCTATTCAGAGCCTTGTATTTGATATCAAATGTGATTTGGGTTTGTCGTGAATGGTGTCTTGACTAACACTGTTCTTGAACCCAGTTGAGAAAAGATTAATTCTTTTTATTTGGATTTAATGAAGTGTACCAATTAAATAATATTTAATTGGAATTGAATTGATATTGATTTTTGGGTTTATCGAGGACAGTGTTTTAAATAACACTCGTTCTTTAACCCGATACTTAATGGAATGTGATTTTGGGTTTATCGTGAACTGTGTTTTAAATGACACTGATTCTTTAACCCAGTTAAAGATTAAAACTAAGTAGAGTTTTAATGAATCTTTAATTAGATTGAAATGATTGAGAACGGAGTATCACCAGTTTTGCTCCAGGCGATAGTTAAATCTTTAATTAGATTTGAACGTGAAATGGTAATTGAATTTACCGATAACACCATGGTGTTAGATATAAAGTAGGACCAGTTTTACTTCATGGGATTAAAAGGTTGGGATTGGGAAATAAAATAAATGATTACTTCGGTGTGGTTCGCTAATCCTGACTAGTTTGAATTGATATTCAAAGGAGATTAAAGAATAAATTTAAAGAATTTATCTTTGATAAAATTAATGGGAACCTTTCCCAAAATATAAGAATATTTGAATAAAAAGAATATTCTGAAGTGGAATGAGGCGTATGTTGTGTTTGTGTAACACTTTTATTATATATACGCGAGTTGTTCAGAAAGACCGGGTTTATCCCATTCTGAATAACTAATTCGACGTGGTGTCGAAGATGAAGACGGTGGTCGAAGACCGGAGGTCTTCACGTCGTTTGGGTGATTACTGATGATCTTGATTGGGCTGTACACCCAAGAAGATGGAAACAGTTGGTGATCGTCCATACGTACTTGGAGATCGATGGATATGCGGGGTACTAGGTGCCTCCGGTTTCGTTCCGACCCAGAACGGACTTGTAAATGGACTGTGTGTCTGACATTGGATTTTAGTCTATGTGATTGATTTCTACTAAATATATATCTGTTTGGCGGTGGAGAATTTATTCTCTTGCTTAACGCCCTTCTCTGAGAAGTACGAGCTTAGGGGTTATATACAGATGGATATCAAACGCATAGAGTGAATTGCCTATGTGGCATGCATAAGATGCAAATGATCAAGGCTTCTGTTGAAAAGCAAAGTCTTGTGGTTGATGATCAAAGCACCGCCTGTCTGGCATAGCTTTGTGTAACGTGAATTCGCGAGCCTCACACCCCGGTTGTGAACCAAAAACGGGAGAGGGCCTCAGGGAGGACATGCGTTTCTTTCTAGCTAGGGTGGTGAAAGTGACCTACCAGCCCTGACATTTATATATTTTTCACCTGTGTGTTGTTGCTGTTGCGAGGCGCCTCGGTTTGATCGGACGATTCGGGTCCGATGGAGTCATTTGTTGGCTCATTTGCGCCCCAAAGGGCGGGGAGACGTATTGTTCAGGCATAATAATCCACATCGGTGGACCGGCCCTGACGATCCAGGGGGCAGTTGCGGCTGTTCCTGAGACATGGTAAGCTAGATTGCCTCGAATCGGTAGAGGATGATCCCTGGCCTCGGTTCATAGATGGAAATCCAATTTCCAAATACGTGACTTTGCGGTTTTAATTGTAGAGCCTAGTATGGCGACATAGTGGGATGGGGCACTTATGCCGCCTATGATTGATACTTATGATTTAAAGTTGTTTTATACACTATGCACTTATAATAGTATCAAATGATTTGTTTTAACGTATCAAACATTCTTGGCTATTATAAGGTAAAAACCCTATCCTCCGGCTTGCGTTGCATTGTGTGATGGGAACTGGGTCTTATAATAGCTTCATTTTTCTTTATTTAGCATTGCGCTGTTTGTTTTATGCACTGGTATTCTTGGGAGGAAACCCGTTCCGTGTTATACGGCGTGGTCCCTTGATTTACCGAACTTTAAAATAAAGATTAACTGTTTTAGTTCTCACACCAATCCCATGACTGACCTGGAGTTTATTGTTTTGACCTAAACTCTGGGTGCCCCTATTTTGACACGGGCAGCTAGTAGTTTTGGTTTTGCAAATTTATATTCACAGGATCCTGGTTTACAGCTGGAACGATATCCGGAAAGCTTTGTATCCGTATATCTCCTTCTAGTTGTGTATTGTATTATTTTCCGCTGTGATGTATTTAAATGTAATTTAAATCTCTGATATTTCTGTGTAATATTCATTTATACTCTGTATATTCTTGTATTCTGATAGAATTGTTGTAATATACAATGAAATGTTCTTCCGTCTGCGTTCTATTTTGTCGTGTTCTCAAAACAATTCATTCTTTCCCTTCTCTTCGGAGACCGGGGAAGTTCGGGTCGTTTCAATAAAAACACATATGGAATTTAAACGTGTACCTTTTTGTCGAGCACACAAATTATAACCTTCATACACTTCATCCCATGCCTGTCTAACCCATATATGTCCATTCCTAATTCATTCCAACTCAATCTGGTCATTTTAACTCAATTCGCTAATTTATTCTTTAATTAGCTCTTTTGCCTATTCCATTCTTTAATTGAACATATCACATTCATATACTATTTTTAATTTGGTCATAAACTAATTGAATTCCATTTTTCAACTCGAGTTTCATATTCGATTCGGACATAAATTTAAAAACCCAATTTACTTATCCAAAGCCCAATTTCAATTCAAACTCCATTAACTAATTATTCTTCAAACTAGTTAATTCTATTCAATAATTAAAAATCTGGTTTTTAATTCAAAAATTAGATTCATTTACACAACTTGATTTCATATTTATTTTACAACTCATGTCTAGATTTTTCTAATGGAAATTCGGATTTTATTTACTTAAAATTCCATTATTTATTTAAATAAACTGTTATAGTTTTATAACGGTTATAGTGCTGCTTTTCTAAAAACTTGATTTTAACCTAACTAAAAATATATACGATGAAATTCAAAATTTTCTCTTCCATTAGAAAACTATTATTCAATCGGTCCTGACGATTCTTGTTTCACAGAATTCCGTCTTAAATTGAGTTTTGTATACTCAATTGAAGTTCGAAAAGCCAATTTACGAACTACCACGCTGTGGCAAGTTCGTTTTAATTATATTAATATATAAAAACTTTTAAACTTCGTTTATAATAAATTCAACTCCATTCTAATATATTTTTAATATATATCAAATAATTTTTTTTCCAATTCAACATACTATTTCCAATTATCTAAAATTGTCGATTTTTCCTTATTCAGTAATAAATTTTTTATACTTCCATCTTCTATATTTAATTCCAATTCCTTTTATAAATAAATTATTTATAAAATTCGATATAATCGAATTCTGATTATAAATCCTTTGGATTTTTCTTACTTCAATTTATATTTCGAATTCTAAATTCCAAAATAAAAACAATCATTCCCTTTTTCGAAATGATTTCAAATTATACTTTTAAATTCATATTTGAATTTAATATTTCAAATTATCTCTTGATAATTAATTCATCATATTTATAAATATTGTTTATAAATTTCCTTGTCTTATATATTTAAACAAGTTCTATTTAGAAATCTATTTACAACCAAAATCTTATTTTGGAAATTTCTATTTATAATAACTTATATATATAACACCCAATTTATTTTCATAATCAATTTAACTTCTATTTAAATAAATTCAAATTAATCGAATTCAAATCATAAATCCTTATGGATTTATTTTAGTTCAATTTTCGCGGATTTATTTTAGTTCAATTTTTACTCTGGACATCAGAATAAATTCCATCATTTATTTATTTAAAACGATTTCCCCATTTCTATTTTTAAATTCACATTTGAATTTAAATATTCAAATTATCAAATGATAGTTTTTCCCACTACATTTATAAGCCTCATTTATAAATTCAGTTCGGTTCAATTCTTTGATTATCCAATGAAAATCATTCCATTTCATTTATAAACACCGTTTATAAATTTACTTAAATTTCCTATGTTATTTAATTTAAAAATACCATTTATAAATCCATCACTTCAATTTCCTGTATTATTTAATTTATAAACACCGTTTATAAATTCAATACTTGTTTTATTTATTCAAAAAAGTACATATCTTTCTATAGCTCATTAAAATTTCAAATTCTATTTTTAAAAATAGATTTCCCCTTTTATATCTCAAATATCCTTTTTACAATATTTTTATATATCAACATTTTAGGCCCCGTGATATTTCAAACATCAAAAATACCAAATTATCAATCATGGGTTTTTCTAACACATCATATAAGATAATATATACGAAACAAACAAATAATAATATTTTTGAGGAATCCAGTTGGATCCCTCTAACCTGTTTTCCTGCATCCACAGACGTTAGCCAACATAAATAATACCCATCCTGCTTCGAGGCAGGATATAGCGGTATGAAGGTCATCCACTATCATAGCGTGGGGCGTATAGGGTCATCCGCTAATGATACTGCGGGCATCCGCTAATGATACTGCTGATATTATCCAATCACCAATATATATATATATATATATATATAATAGCCACAAACACCAATCCTAAATAACTAATATATTTATAATAGCCACAGTAATATTTTAATGCAACCAAACAACCACAAATTATTTTTAACGACTAAAAATAATTGTAAAAAAATAAATTGAGTGAGATTTACTCACCATGATTTTAAACTGCCGAATATCCAGTAAATTTCAGTAGTGTTGCATTTATGAATCGTCTTGAATAAATCTATCACCTACGATTATTTATTTAACCGATTGGGCTATGTTAATTGAAATTAACTGCTAACAAATAAATAAAATAATTCTTTTATGTATTTTTAAATTGGAAATAAAACGATTACCTTATTTTTATTGCAGTTCAGTTGAACTAATCCTTGAAATATAATTTCGGACAGTCCAAAATATTGCAACAGCCTCAAACTGTCTTCCTAACCATCGCCATCGACCTATACTTGCCGATGATCATAATTTGCACTGCCTCAACTCCTCATCAGTCTCTTACAATCCATCCTGAGCTTCAACTATCCAAATACAACAGACCAACTCCCCCGTCTCACTCCATTGCCGAACATCAATAATTCCCAATCACTTTGTAACAATACGGATTTCGCCCGGACCTAATCGATCGCTAAACCGACCAAGACCGTTCGAATCCCGCATACGCTAACTCTGGGCATAGAACACGTCGGAATAAATAACAGAAGACTTTTATAAACATCATAATAATGTTAAATCAGAGTACAGAATATCAGAGTATATCGAAATATAACAATACAACGGAAGATTTATTTACAATAAATGTAATACAATGCACAGGGGAAAATAAATAAAGTAACATAGTGGAAGACTATCAATACTCTGGACACAGCTTTTTGCTTCGATCCAAAATCCTACTTAACATATCTGCAAAATAAAACTACTCGACTACCCATGTGGAAAATAGGGGCACCCGAGTTTGCAAGGGAAAAACAAACTACAGGTCAGTCATGGGACTGGTGTGAGAAAATCTACAGTTAAAATTAACTTATTTTATAATTAGACAAATCACAGGACTACGTCGCTAATGCGGAATGGGTTTACCCTCATGAATGCCAGTGTATAAATAACAATCAGTGATAAAGATATGGATCTACTATGCATTAATCAACATGCAATATCCCAATCTACCCATTTAGATTAATCACCACATTTAGATTTTCCACATCAATTCAATTTATAGGAATTATTCCTTTGGGCTTTATTTCCTGATTTCTATTTCAATTCATTTGAAATACATATCTAACTTTTATATCGAAGTAGATTTCACTTTGGGATTTCAAACCAAATCTTTGGAAATATGAATTCCAAAACAATAACAATGCATACAAATAAGTATGCAACCAAATATCGGGCTCCCCTCAGACAAGGCAAAGGACACATACCTAAGCGACTCGATATTTACATATATATGCACCTCCCACACATATAGCAGGCTACACACTGACCACTCACCCTAAGGCACTGGATCCTACCCATACTTTTAGTAGACCGGGTTACCAAGTCTTTAGCCACATACCAAATCATTTCATATACCGGAGTAGGGAAAATCATTTAACAACATAATCACAAGTATAATCAAATCTAAAGTACTTCACATCAGCAATTCACACATATGATCAGTCACTATTAATCACATAGCCTTTGAGCTCGTACGTCTCAAAGAAGGGTGTTAAGGAAGAGACACTACAAGAAAAACCGAAAATAGCAGAGGCAATTTGCTTCAAATCCATCGCTAAGCAGGTCTTAGCGACGGATTTTGCGATGGAATTTTGCAAGAGGTTTCCGACATTTTTCCGTCAATTTACTAATTTTATAATAAAAATAAATTTTATTTATTAATTTTAATTTAATTTAATTTAATTTCTATACCGACTATTTACCAACGGATAATTAAATTATAATAAAATATTACTTAAATAAGGAGTTGATAAACCCTTGCTAAATACCAAGGGATTAGCGACGGATTATTTCAACTTCTGATTCAGCTTAAATTTCTGTCAGTAATTCGTCACAAATCTCTACAAAAAACTTGCAAAGAGCTATAATCGTTGTAATATAAAATATTTGCGAAAATTAATATATTTAACTCAAAATTTCTAATTTTAAATAAATATTTTATTCAAACAAATATTTTATTACACATTTAAATAGTACACAATTATGTTTCTCTTTGTTACATAATAACTATACTAAATGCCTATTTGTACAAGCATTTGCTCGCTACATACACTCAGTTACACTCACTCACTCTCACACTCAGTATCTTCATCTTCAGTGATTAATCCAGAATTTTCCATATTGTCCATTGTACCTGTCAAAATAAAATAACGTAGTAAACTGAAAAGGACACAGTTTATAATTACTTGTATGCATACCTTACAATAATCATCATGGAGATCTGATTCCAGTACCTTCTTCACAGCAATCTCGCTCCCGTCGTCCAAAACTCCTTTATAAACAATCCTGAACCTGCCTTTTCCGATTAAGTTACCCTCAGAGCAGTTACCAGTAGCTTTGTCGTGAATTTTGAAGTCAAACCTGTATTTGGTTACAGTTGACTCCGACTACCTTCCTTCTTCTCTAGCCCAGGACTAGTCCCTTTTCTTTTCGAGTTAAACACAGTAATGCATGCAACAAAATCAAGAAAGCAACTGCTGCTACTGAAGATGATGCAGTAAGACATCGATACCTGATTTTTCATGAGAAACCACTCGAATAGGGGGTAACGTTGACTCAATCTGGAATACACAGGGAGCACAGAGCAAATTATTCAATGCATTAGGAAAGGGAAGAACTGTTAGGAAAACATGAATGATCGGTTAACTATAATTATCCAAAGTATAACGAATAGTTGTCACTTTACGCATAAGTATCATGGCCATTCTTGGTTGGTAGTTCCATCTTATATCACCCCAGTGGTTTTCAATTCCAAGAACAAAAGCTTTATGGTTTTTTTAATTGCAAGACATGAATAGAAAACTCACATGAAGTCAAATATTAGAGCACAACACACGTAAATGGTACTCGCTAAAGGTGTTATGGTTACGGTGCAAAGATCTTCAAGGTTCAGTTTACTTACACATCATGAGTTAGAGCATATTGAAATTCAAGTTGCATGAATATGAAAACCAGCCACATACCATTAAAACTTGTTGCTTTTAGATAATATCGTTTCCTTTTGGATTCTTCCAAACTAGATTGAAAAACCAATAAGCAAAAAATAAAAATATAATATGCCATGTTAGTAAAATAAATCATGTTTTGAAGAAACTGTGATCACTTACATCTTCTGAATTTTGCAGCTTCAGCTTTTAATTATCCCTGAAATTTGGGCAAAAACATGTGCAAAATTATCCAAGCAATACAATGATGCGTCATGTTCCAACAAAGAAGTGAGTATCTCTTGTATGCCTCATATATTAAGAGGCATAAGTCTACGTAACAAGAACTATACATGCAAGAGATAAACAAACAGTTATGTTCAAAAACTAGAATGGTGAACTCATTGGATAAAAAAGCTAAAATGTAGAATATTTACCTTCATTGTCGTTTATGAGTATGAGGCCTGCAGCACCAATTAACCGAGCAACTATTGCTTTAGCACTGAAGGCACAGTCTCCACACTTAGCCAATGCAACTGAATTTTACAACTGGTAGTATTTACAATGCATGTTATAAACAACCATAATAACAGAGAATTACTAACGGTTGTTTTTTTTTAATTAAACTGCAGCTATGTTATTAGATGGTTTTATATGTGGTTATTACAGTTTGCAATCTGTTAAATATGTAATTGTAATTATATTTTTTTCCTGTACATAAATGTATGACTTTCAAATTATACTATCTTGAATTGGAACAACTGTGCCAACAACCTTATTTTAGACGAAATTTCAATCCTACTTTGCCCTTGGTTTTTCTGCGCATACTCTGAGGTAAAATACAATAACTACCAATGTACATCTGCTCTACAACCACTATAGAGCGGGAAATTTTTCACTCCTGAAATTTTCTAGTTTACGGTTTCAAAAAGATACAGTTTATTACTCACCTACTGCCACCACCTCAACGTTTTCAATTAATGGCAGCTCACTACATCATATGGCAGCAAGTACAACTAATAATTACTTTGGCCATTCAACACAATTATGCATTAAACAAGTCATCGTACTTATTTCGACCTTGTTGCATTCCTTGGTAATAAATGAAAAATACATCATGCATCCAACTAAGAGGACATAAACACAAGTGGATACTGAATGCAAGCACATATGATTAATATCAGCTGAGCAAAAGAAATTATAAGGGTGTGTTTGTGATAAACGATAAAAGTGCATTTTAACTAGATATGTAAACGGGATCTTAAAACAATAATACAGAGAGCAAGGAACATACACAAGAAGAAAAAGAAGTAGGATCCCTTTCATAGCCAGCAACTGGGAGAGAGGATCGATGATTTCGTGGGATTGGTAATCGGCATCTTCATAGGAGAGTCGGATTTTGTTTGGGAAGGACAGTAGGGTTAGGACATGTCGATGGAAATTCTGGTGTAGGGTCGCTACGCCTTTAGGCATTTGGGTGTTGCTGGCCGGAGCTGGGATCCGGAGGGTCTGGAGGTGGCGGGGCTGGCGGCGTCGGATGTGGGAGAGGCGAAAACGGAGGCTAGAATGGTGGAGGAGGTTGTTGAAACCTTCGATCGAATCCGCATCTTCAACAAGAGTTGAACATCCCCGATTGAAGTAGCCACAGAACAGCCATCAGTGTTTTCGATCGAAGCAACTTACCAAGGAAGAGGCAGATCGAGAAAACCCTAATTTTCAGAGTTGGTTGCCATCAAAGAGAAGCCAAGACCAATATATAAATTTAATTGAGCCGATCAATTCTCAAGGGACGAAGCGTAGCTGCTCTACAGTGTTTTGGCTCGATTGAAGGTAGCAACTTGTCTAGGGTTTTTTTTATAGAGAGAGTGAGAAAAGAAGAAATGAAGATTGACGGCGTGAAAGGGGAATGTGTTAGCACACGTTTAGGCGGGTTGAGGAAAAATTTGGGACTATTTTTTGGTTTAAGCGAAATTTTGGGTGGTGGAAACTTAGGAGAATACAACAATCCATGTCATAAAGCAGGTTATGGTTGGATTTTAAATCAACGTTCCATATTTAGTACCTAACACGGATTCGGATCACAACAGATATTTCGTTCAACCAACCTTGTTGAACTAATAGAAATAAATAAAAATAGGTAAAATTTAAAATAACATTAAAACTTTAAACTATCATGTAATTTAATACAAGTTTGATCAGTATAAAAGGTATTATTATAAAAAAATACTATAACTTATTAAATTTTAAATATTGGATAATGAATTTTACTTCTTAATTATTAAATATTATCATTGGTTATTAAAAATTACTTATTAGCCTAAATTATTGATTATTATTATCTCTTAATTATTTAGTAATTATTAATTAAGCAATACTGACTACTGAACTTTATTTACTATTAATAGTATTTTTTTGTTATTCATATTAATTATTTAAAAATTAATTTTACTTATTAAAAACATAAGAGTAAAATATTTTACGAAGAGTACACATGCCCGTAGGATCATCAAAACCAGAGTTGAAAGGGGATTAATGAATTACAAAGACAGATCTGAGTCAGAATTATTATCCATTATTTAATTAATTATTAATATTTAAAAATAATAATTTTTAAATTAATCCTTCATCATCACTATTTGGTTATAATTAGTATTATTATTTATCAATTATATTTCTGTAACGCCTGAGTCTTTATGATGAACTTTCTAAATTGAAGATTAACCAAGAAAAAACTTCTGGATTAAGTAACATATTATTTGCCTAATCAATTTGTCTAGAATGCATAACAATGAAATAAACAATATAAAAAATAAATCAACGAGTTATGAATTTGAGCAAACTCCACCCCAATTTGTCTACAATATTTCAAAATTAAACTAGAAGCCGAAAAAGTAAAAAATTATAACTAAGCAAGTATTGCAGTACTACTCTACCCATGTAGACCATCCAAAATATTGTCGAATATTTTGAAATTCTTTCATCATTTTGGAATTCTTTATAATTTTGAATATTTTACAAACTTATATATTTATTTAAAAGAATATTTTCGAATCTTATGAAAAATTAACAATTTTATATTTAAAATTTATGAATAACATTAAATATATTTTAGAAAATTCCAAAATTTTACTTTTTTATTTAATACATATTTAACATGATTTCAAATATAATCATCAAATATTAGAGACTAAGTAATAAATATATTGTTAGTTATCAATTGTTTAGTAATAATTTCTTATCAATAAAAATTAATTATTATAAATTACTTTTTAATTATTAAGTATTAATCAATGGTTATTTGATTATTAAATTATCATGGCTTAATTGTATAAGCCTTCCCAAATTTTAATTAAGAAATAAGGATTTGTAAAATAGTTAATATTATATAGTAATTAATAATTAATCAACATTAATTTTCAAAAAAAAAATCAGCATTAACTATTGAATTTTATTTACTTCTAATAGTCATTATTTATTATTAATTACTTTGTATTATTAACATTAATTATTTAAAATTTAAATTTACTAATTAATTACTAAGTTATAACACAAATTTAAAACATTTAATAAATAAAAAATAAAAAAGTTCATTTCAAATCTCTTGGAAAACAGCAGGAAAATAGCTTCAAAATTATGTCGACGGTAATCCGACTCTATTAGCAACGGAATTTAGCGTCAAATATTATATGACGGTAATTTCCCTTGATTTACTGATTGAATTAGTATTCAACGGTAATAATTTAAGATGACATATAAAATCCAAAAGATTTTCCCTTACAAAGCCCACGGAAATCCGCCGCTAATTAGCAACAGAATTTTCTGTTGCTAAAAATCTGTCGCTAATCTCGGTTTTTCTTGTAGTGAGAATAAATTCTCTACCACCAAACAGATACATCATTAATAGCAACTAATCGAATATGTGATGAACTACAATGTAAAGCCATAATACATTTCCAAATCATTTCGAAATCATCGGGTTTTAGCCCTCGAAATCCTTTCTGTTTTAATAAACATTTTTATAAAACATTCCCTGTCCAAAATCGAGAATACATTTCTTTTCTTAAGAAAAATATCATTTCAAAATCATTCATCAAATTTGAAATGAACTCAACGACAGCGCTAAACATCTCATAGTCAAATCGTGAAGTGTTTCCCAAGATGTTAGCAAACAGATATTTCTACCCAACCCAATGCTAAATGTAAAAGCATATTCTGCTCATAAACTAGTCGAGCACAATCTAAACAATCAATCAACCACAATCAATATCAACAACCAAGTTAATTTGATTTAATCACATCATGTGTTTTGGTAAATTCAATTACATTCATTCATTCATAATCTTATTAAAGATTTATTCAACTCCAAGTGGTTTTAATCCCAAAAATCATTTCTTATTGATTGTTCAACTTTCTGGAAATTAATCCTGCTTTTACTTAGGTTAAAGAACTAATGTCATTTAAACACAGTTCACGACAAACCCAAAATCCAATCAGTCTCTAAACATAAATTAGTAACAGAACAATTGCCTAAGTATTAACCCCGAAGGCCGAAACCAACATCAGATCAATACCCAGGAAACCATTCAACTTAACTAACGTCTAGTCAGTTTCTAATTTTCTTAACTACATTCGGTTCAAGAACAGTATTGTTAAAGATACCATTCACGACAAACCCAAATCCCATTTGATATTAAATACAAAGCTCTGAATAGAAAATATATCGGTTTATATTCAATATCAAATTATGAAATCAACAAATATCATAACGATATATATATCTTCCAAATTCTCCCACAATGCGTGTATAATCACGGAATCCAATATCGATATATTCCGAAAATAATTTCGATTCAAATCCATTCCAATTCATATATTGGAAATTCTGGTTATTTTTTAAAACCAATTGAAATCCAATTTATTTATTTCTAAAAATAAATAAATTATTATTCTATAAATAACTAGTTCATTTCGATAAAATTGTATTTTTATCTTTTCAAATATGGAATTTTTCATCCGAATTCTTTTCAAATCATTTATTACGATGTTACACAAATTATTGATATTTTTAATAATTTTATCAAGGCCCATACAGTCGATTTCCGTAAATGGCCATCGAACTGTACTTACACCGACCTTTTCTAAATTTGATTTGGACATAATTCCAAATCCAATCGTTAGATTTCAAATCTCTCACATTCGTTAGAAAGCACTTTTCGATACGAACCCAACAGTTATGGTTTTAGGAGAATCCAACGTCCGGATCTCCCGTAGCATCCATTTGAAGTTAATGGTCGAAATTCGCGAATTGCCACTGCACGTTCTATTCAGGCCAATATAATATATATATATATTTCGTTGATTTCCATTTAAAATGAATTTTATAAATCGTTTTAAATTCGTTTCAAAAACGATTTCCACTTCCATTTCAAATTCAAATCAAAATTGAATATTCCATTACATGAAAATTTTATACATCTCATATATATGTTAAAAATAATATTTTTAACAAACCAGTATTTATTTCATTCACACTTCGTATGTATATATAAATATTTAACCTTCCATATATATATATATATCATTTTCATTTCATATATATATATATATATTTATTTATTCATTTCATATATATATTATTTTCATTTCATATATATATATTTCACCTTTCGTATATATATATTTTTTATTTCATAAATATATTTCACATTTCGTATATATATTTTATTTCATATATATTTTTCACATTTTGTGTATATATTTTATTTCATACTTCATATATATATAATTCACATCGTATATATATTTTATTTCATTTCACATCACGATCAATTTTCACACAGAATACAATCAAACAAGTCATCCATGGTCTGTGGACGACGGGGAGCAGTTCATATATGCAGTTACAAAATAAATAACTGTACAGAAATAATTTTATAATGAGAGAGGTTCTCACATTGGGATCCACTCCGTCAGTTTTTATCTGAATTTATTTCTGTTTGAGTTTGAATTTTTCCTGAAATTCTAATCTGCTCTGTTTCACTTTTGACCAGTTTCATACTGTAGAGTTCTCCACCACGATTCTGACGCACTTCATTTCGTTGAGATCTGTTTTGATTTGAACGAGATATGATAGTTTAATCATTAATCACATTATTAAAACAATAAAATATTAATTAACCAATATCCTCATTCCTTAATCTCGTTTACCCTGTTCATCTCTCTTCTGCATCGTTGCTTTCAGCAAACCAACGTGACCCATCCTCGTCACAAACATCCCATGACGCTCGTCTCTACAGGCCGATGGGACCGCATCAGAACTGGCCATGCCGAAGGACGAGATCCCCTCTTCCATCATCCACAACCACCGCCGGTTCGATCCCCCGTACGTCCTTGAAATCACCTGTGAACGGCGTACACTAGAGGCTCGATTTCTTGTGATCCACAAAGTAAAAAACAAATCTCCACCATTGATTCGATAGATCGTAGCTCCCTCTTCGATTTCCATTTTAGGGTTCTTGAAATCATTCAGCAGATTAGGAGATCGAAGGGGATTAGTTTAGGATGTTTTTGGCCATCTAAGAAATTCGACGGCGGGTCTGTAGTGTTGAATGAAGAGTATGGTTTTAATTTTACCTTTATACCCCCCTTTTTTATAAAAAAAATTAATTCTATTATTTGTGAAAATTGAAGTTTAACCATTCGAACCCCAACGACTATCGCCCCTTGCTCCGGACACAATGGAATATGTTTTGTAGGCCCATTTGACTATTTCAGTCAGTTATTCTTCAAATTAAAATATAAAACATTCAAATATGGATTTGAACATACATTTTAATTTGTCGGGGCCACATACTGAATCTAAAAATTCTAGGAAAATAAATTTGGCTATGTTTGGACGATACGGTCCCAACAAAACTAGTTTCATCGAATTTGGAGACTGTTTAGAAAATGGCCATTTTCTGGTCGATCCAAATTGACTGAAATTGACAAAACAAGTTTAACTTCGCCACGCTCAAATATTGATTTAGAAAATTATGAATTTTGGAATCTAGCAATAACTTGACATCTCGGATCCAACAAAAGTGGTTTCATCGAAAACGGACGCGTTTGCAAAATGGCTATTTTAAGGGGTTTATATATATTAAAATATATATAAATTCCGAAGCGACTTTTCTGAATTTTAAACCGGACGTAACTCTCAACTTATAAAACAAAATCTCAGATTCTTACATCCGTTAGAAAGATATAGCTAAGCAGATTGGAATATTCCTGGTTTCGCTGAAATCCGATTAATTTCGGATCCTGTACATTCATTTTAAATTTGAAATCGAATTTTCAAATTGCCACGCCATTTCAGGCTCGAATTATAATTAAAATAAATTTATTCATTTTAACTTCGTCGAAAATAAAATTTTCGTCGTTGTTATTTAAAATAATTCATTATAAATATTCAAAATTCATTAAAATAGCCAAAATTAAAATTTTAAATTGGCTCTGATTTTCCGAGTTGTTACAATCTCCCCCACTTAAAATCTTTTCGTCCTCGAAAAGTAACGGAGATGAAAATTGTTTTATATACCAACTCAACTTTCAGTTTGGCTTTTATTCTTCAACTTTTTAGTTTCTGAGAATTTTTCAATTCTTCAAAAATTTCGCAAACACCCTAAATTTTCAAAAAATTTCACCATAACCTTCCCTGTACGGGAGCACCGGGAAAATCCCGAAATCGCCACACAGGCCTTTCCAATCCAAAAAGAAAAAGAAACAGCCAAGCGGCTCATAAAATCATCCAAACCCAATAAATTTGTAAACATGTACCTATTTGTCGGGCATGAAATTTTATTCCTCTGTTCTAGCCTCCTTGCAATGACCTGTTCAATGTATGCACATGTATATGCATGCAATTACAAACAATTTGCTATTCAATTCAATATTTGATTCAGTTTGGCTAAATTTGCCTTACTCTTTTTCCTATTGGTTTTATTAGTCCAATATTTTAATTAGTCAAACAAATAATCAAACAATACAACTAGCAATCAATTTGTTGATTAATTTTTCAAATTCATATAACTTTTATATATTCAAAATAATATTTTTAAAACTAGATTATTTATATAATCACAAATACGATATTTATAAACATATGACTCTCAACTCATTCTGGGGCATTTCTAACCCCATCTCTAACGAGTCACTCATTCTAGAATGCTACTGATTTAATCTCTAATGAGGATTCTTGTAACGACCCGCATTCTACGCATCGAAGGATCGTAGAATATTTATTTCTTTTACATGCGAAGTCATATGGTCATGTAACTTTGGGAGACGACTATTGGGGTCATTTCCCATGTTCATGACTTTTGTCGATTTTTAAATGATCATTTTGCCCCTTGTTGATCTTGTTTCGGCCATAACTTTTGATTGGAAAGGAGTATTGACCTGAAACCACTTCCAATAGGTTTGCATGATGGTTTACCTTTCCGTAGAGTGGTCACAATAGCCAAACGGACTCACCCTTTGGGAGATATGGCTGAAACAAGTTTCAGATGGTGAAAAACAGCTTAATTGGGCTTAACCGGGTGATTAACTGCTAGGCCCAAAAGGGAATTTCGGGATTAAGGGTATGAAAGGGCTGCTAGGGTTTAGAAAACGAATTTTACTTCATTTTCCAGCCGCCTAAGACATTTCTCTCAACCTAGCAATGGCCTCCACTTGCTAAAGCACCCCAAATCACCTCGTAATCGCTAATTAAGCCAAATCTACATCGAATCAAAGAGGATTAGCACAAGAATAGAGGTAGAGCTGCTGTATTGCCTTGATATTCGTGCCCAAACAAAGAATCAATTCAGATCTAAAGTTTATTTGTGGAAAAGATGAGTGATTTGCATAGTTCCTCACTAATTATGGTTAATTAAGGGTAATTAGTGATAATTAGCGAATTTATACATGTTAAAAATCTAGAAAAATATTGATAAATTTCGAAATATTATTTTAGGCCTCTGTTAGAAAATTTGGTTAGTTTGGTTAAGTTTTACTAATCCTATCGTTAGTTTGACTTAAACATGCTTAAGGGAAAATATGGGGTTTGGGCTATGTTTGATCCGATTAAACTTATCAAATTGATGTTTTGGTGTTTATGGTCGTTTCTACATGTTGCTATGACTGTATGGTATGCTTTGTGATTGATTAGAATAGTTAGATTGGTCGAAAATGCCGTCGAATGGCGTAAAACAGTCGCTGGAAAGAAGTGCAGGAAATTGCCCGAACCGGATCGGATCAGAGGAGGAAAGCACGATCCGACCCGCTCGTCTGGAAGCTCCACGATCCGACCCGCTTATGAGAAGGAGCTCCGAACCGATGCCACTCACGAGCTGCTCCACCCTTCCACGAACCGCCTCGGAAAGCACGCCACGAGTGAAGGAGCCACGAACAGGTGCAGTGATCCGACCCGACCAGAAGGCACGATCCGACCCGGAGCAGGGACCACCTACGAACTGAATTGGAGTATGATGTCATGACCAGGAGCTTGGAACCATGACCAGATCCGATGCAGGTAGCTCGAACCGATCCGAAAGAGGATGATGACTACGAACCAAACTCAAAAGTTTTGAACGCGAGGCATGGGTTGCGAACCAAATGAAGACCGATCCGGAGAGGACCAAAACCCGTGATGCAAAGACAGTCCAAATGAGAAGTAGAACTCAGGATCTAGATGGGAACCAACGAGTCGACTTCTTGAGTTGCGCTTTGCTTCGGGACGTGTGCTAAGGGGTTGTCGATGTCTATGACTTTGGATCACTATGTGTAGGGGGTACTTGAATGGATTTAGAGCCACAGTGGTCTAGGTACGACTAATGGGCTATAGACCAATGAAGCAGGGTCATTTGTAAAGACTTAGTCATGACTCCGTGGGGTAAGCTTGGTGGTAGCAGTAGTTGTACAAGTCGAACTCTGTCACTAATTCGATGGGTCTAATGGTTGAGAGTGGTGGACATCGTATGCTTTACGCACTGAGTGAGAGACGTGAGGATGGTTGCCATGCTTGATTTGCTTGCCATCACCATGACATGCACACCCCAACCCTCCGTATTCTTTACACCATATGTTAGTGGCACCTTAGAGTATTGTACAGTATGTAGTGCTAACTCTTTGGTTGCAGGTCCAGGTATGGTTTAGTATACATTTTATTGTTCTGTTTTGATGCTTATCGCTCATACCAGACTTTTGTCTAACCTAGAGTTTTATGTCTCTTCTTATTACTCTGGGTGCTCTCAAACGAGCAGACTAGAGATAGGTTAGGTGGTATGCACGGGTAGCTGTACTGGAGACGAGTAGGAGGCTCCCACGTATGATATATATATATATAGATATTCTCCCTGTGTCACCGTCGTCACTACTTTGGGCATTCATAGTGTACCTTTCCTTTCTTTTACTTTAGAGACAGTTTTAAAGTCGTAATAATGATGCTGTGGAACATAAGCTGTATTTGGATTTTCCGCTGCTATGATGTTTAGTTTCAGCTTATGCACTGTCTCACCTGTTTTATGTCAAGTATATTATTATATTTTATTCCTTGCGCTGTGAGACATTCTACAGGTTCTTTATTGGTTCATTCCCTTCTTTCCTTTCTTTGGCAACCGTTCCGTGCTAGTCAGGCATGTGTATAGCGCACTTTCGGAGGAAATATCGGCTGGTGCGGGGCGGGCCGTCACACTTGGTATCAAAGCTCTAGGTTGCATAGTTAACCTAGGGAAAGACACCAGGGAGAGATAATACGTATATGAGAGCGCGTAATTGTGATTATTTTTCAAAAGCTATATATATACTATTAGTATAGCTAAGGATGAAGTCGCACTGTACTGACACCACAAAGAGGATGGTTAATCGTTTCTCTTTACAGATTGAACGATGAGCGGATATACGAGGGGTGCTGGTAAAGGAGCCAACAATGGGAATACTCCTGACATGAGGGCTATGTTTACTGACTTCATGAGGGAGATGCTAAGAAACATGTAGGGAGAAGCTCCCAATCCTGCAAATGGTGGTGGTGTAGCGGTGCAGGCGCCTAGAGCCGATTTCGCCAAACTATGCCAGGATTACACTAGTCTTGGCGGAAAGTCGTTCCACGGAACAGAATCGGCCACGGATATTCAAGATTGGTTGGATAGCTGTGAGCGTATCTTCGAAGACTTAGGTATCGAGGATGCGATGAAGAGAAAGCTAGCGTCCCGTCAGCTGCAAGGACGGGCGATGAATTGGTGGAATGCTATTAAGACAGCTACTCCAGAGGACTAAGTCACATGGGACCAGTTTAAGGCCCAATTTGGTGAAAAATTTATCCCAGCTGCCCAAAAGTCGGAGTTGTTTAGGAAATTCCTGGAGTTCAAGCAGAATGGTAGGGCAGTCTTGGCGTACATTGCAGAATTCGATACTTTATCGAAGTATGGATTATCCCTCATTGACACTCCCGAGAAGAAGAATGAGAAGTTTATAACAGGTTTGGATTAGTACTTGGGGGAAAGGCTTATTAACCACATCGATGAGACATTTGAATCGATCGTGGGAAAGCATTGAGGTCAGAGAGTCTTTACCATAAGTCGAAGACTGAGGTCGCATCTGCAGAGGAGCCAAAACCGCAAACAAGCGATAGAGGCAAGAGTGGTTCTCAGAATAAATGGAAGAAGAGCTATAATAAGGATGGCCAGAAGAAGAAAGATGTTGAGTGCTTTAGCTATGGCAAGAAGGGACTATGCTAGTAATTGTCGAGCAAAGCCAACAGACAGGAAGTGCTTTAACTGTGGCCAAGTGGGACATCAAAAGGACAAGTGTCCGTAACTCCCTAAAGAAAAGCGGATGGTGAAAGCATATGCCATTAATGCTATTCCTTCTTCGTCAAATTCCCCAACTGCGGTGGAGAAGGGAAAGAATGTCGTTATTCAAGGTATGCTTTCTTTTTATGATGTTCCTGTTAGAGTTTTGTTTGATATCGGATCTTCCAGTTCTTTCATATCTAGTGACCTGGTAGATAGGTTGGGATTGGAACCCGAGATTGTCGATAGACCTTTAGTAGTGACGAACCCGATTGGTGGTTCGACTAGCCTTAGCATGATTTGTCGTAATGTTGTCTTATCGAGTCATGGATGCATGTTTATTTGTGATTGCCTTGTTTTGGGATTTACTGGGTTTGGCATTATTTTGGTAGTTGATTGGCTCCAAAGATACGGGGTGGTGGTAGACTGTGAGGGCTTTTTGGTGACAGCTAGAGCAAATGATGGGCGGAGGGTAGTGTTTGGTGGTCTACCGAGCGATGGGGTAATGGCTAGTTTTCTAAATTCCCTCGACATCCCGCATGATGAGTTGTCAGGTTTGCTCGTGGTTGGCCAGTATCCGGATGTCTTCGAGGGATTGACCGGGCTTCCACCACACCGAAAGATTGAGTTGCGTATTGATTAAGTGAAAGATGCCAGACCTATAGTGATGCCACTTCGTCGTATGGCACCAAGGGAGCAGCGAGAGCTCGGGGTGCAAGTAAGCGATCTTTTGAAGAAGGGATTTATCAGAAGAAGTGTTTCTGAGTGGGGAGCACCAGTTGTGTTTGCCACCAAGGCAGATGGTTCCCTTCGATTGTGTGTAGACTACCGCGAGTTAAATAAGGTAACGAGGAAGAATAAGTATCCTCTACCACGGATAGATGATTTGTTTGATCAGTTGAGTGACGCGAGAGTGTTTTCCCAGTTGGATCTCACGACAGATTTTCATCAGCTTAGAGTGGAAGGTGAGAGTATAGCTAAAACGGCATTTCGGACGCTGTCTGGATTTTATGAGTGGTTGGTCATGCCATTCGAGCTGACCAATGCACCAGCATATTTTGTGGATCTTATGAATAGGGTATTCAGAGATTAGTTGAATAAGTTTTTTCTTGTGTTCGTGGACGATACACTTGTTTATTCGAGGACAGAGGAAGAACACAAGGAACACTTGAGGATAGTGATGGAGGTGTTGAGAAAACACCAATTGGAAGCAAAGTTTTCTAAGTGTCACTTCTGAAGGAGGGAAGTGAGATTCTTGGGCCATGTTGTTTCAGAGAATGGTATTGTTGTGGATCCTGCGAAGGTGGCTATGGTACAAGATTGGTCTACGTCCAAGAATGCAACGGACATAAGAAGTTTCTTGGGATTAGCTGGATATTACCGTAAGTTTATCCAAGACTTCTCCAAGATAGCAGCATCGTTGACTCAGTCGACCAAGAAGAATCAAGCCTTTGTCTGGGACAAAAAGTGCGATAATGCATTCAAGAGTCTAAAGGACAAGTTGACATGTGCACCAGTGTTAGTCATTCCTAAGGGGAATGAAGAGATGACGGTATACACAGATGCATGTGGTACCGGACTAGGTGATGTATTGATGCAAGGAGGTAGGGTTGTAGCTTATGCAAGTCGGCAACTGAAACCGCATGAGAAATGATATCCTACCCATGATTTGGAATTGGCAACGATCATGTTCGCATTGAAGATGTGGAGACGTTATCTCTTGGGAGAAAGATTCGAGTTGTTTACTGATCATATATCGTTAAAGTATCTCTCAGAAGGATCTGAATCTCCGACAGCAAAGATGGTTAGAATTCTTAGCTTCTTATGATTTCGACATCGCATATACACTAGGAAAGGGCAATGCGGTGGCTGATGCATTGAGTAGAAGACATGCCAGTTTAGGGGCTATGTTTCTAGAATGGAAGTAACTGGAGTACATCGCTGGGTATGACTTCAGACCAAAGTGCGAATTGGATCCAGAAATTTTAGCAAGTTTGACGATCACACCCACTTTGATTGAGCGGATTGGTTCCAGTCAGAGGAACGATCCTAACCTATTGGAAATCATCTCAAAGTTAGAGATGGGAATCGACGGAGAGATGAACAAGTATAGGCTTGATCGAGATGGATGGCTTAGAAATAATGGAAGACTTGTTGTGCCCAATGTTAATGGATTGAGAGATGAAGTGCTTAGAGAATGTCATCACTCAAAACTGGCTACACATCCCGGTGGTAACAAGATGTACCGAGACATGAAGCGGATGTACTATTAGGAAGGGATGAAAAGAGACGTTGGGAAGATTATATCCAAATGCATGAATTGCCAGCTAGTTAAAGCAGAGCAAAAGAGGCCTAGTGGTTTGTTACAACCATTAGAAATTCCAGAATGGAAATGGGGACAAGTCTCGATGGATTTCATTGATGGGTTACCAAGGACTAGATCGGGCCATGATAGCATTTGGGTGATTGTGGACCGATTGACCGAGAGTGCAAGATTTATACCCGTCAAGTCGAATAGAACGGTAGCTAAGTCAGCTGAACTATATGTAAAGTGGGTAGTGAGATTTCGTGGAATATCTAAAGGCATTGTGAGTGACTGAGATCCGTTGTTCACTAGTGGATTTTGAAAGAGCTTACAAGAGGCGTTAGGATCAGAATTACATCTCAGTACCGCGTATCATCCTCAAACCGACGGACAGACAGAGAGGGTGAATCAAGTATTAGAAGATCTCTTGAGAGCTTGCATACTAGACTTTGGTGGATCATGGGATGACCATTTGCATCTAGTGGAGTTTGCATATAATAATAGTTATCAATCCAGTGAAGCTTTGTACGGAAGACCGTGCGACTCACCGTCATGTTGGTTAGAAATTGGTTAGAAGTTTGTGTTTGGACCAGATGTGATAAGAGAAACTTCGCTAAGATTAAGGTTGTCCAATAGCGAATGAAGGTTGCCCAAGACAGGCAGAAAAGCTATGATGATAAGAGGAGAAGAGAATTAAAGTTCTCCATTGGCGACTTGGTGTTTGTCAAGATTTCTCCATTGAAAAGCGTGATACGATTTGGCGGGAGAGGCAAGTTAGCACCAAAATTTGTTGGACCATTCCCCGTTCTCGAGTAAATTGGGAATTTGGCGTATAAAGTTGAATTACCAGAGAAGATGGCAGGAGTTCACAACGTATTTCATGTTTCCCAGTTAAGGAAGTTCATACACGACCCAGATGTGACTATTTCACCTGATCAGTTGGATGATATCGAAGTTGAACCCAAGGCGGTTGGGAACCGCAGGCCTATGCGTATTGTTGGGATCGATACGAAGCAGCTTCGAAGGAAGGCGGTGAACTTAGTCAAATTTCAGTGAGGCGAGAATGAGAATGACTGTACTAGGGAGACAGAGGAGAGCATTAGGAAGATGTATCCAGAACTCTTCGCCTGGTAAGATTTCAGTTTCGATTTAGTCTTTCCGCATGCTAGGGTAGTTTTGTTTTATTTGTTATGCATGTTTGATTGTTGTATATGATTGGTAGACATGCGGGATCCTTTGTATGTTTTGGGTTAAGGAATTTCGGGGACGAAATTTCTTAAGGGGGGGAGAGTGTAACGACCCGCATTCTACGCATCGAAGGATCGTAGAATATTTATTTCTTTCACATGCGAAGTCGTATGGTCATGGAAATTTGGAAAATGACTATTGGGGTCATTTCCCATGTTCATGATTTTTGCCATTTTTAAATGGCCGTTTTGCCCCTAGATGATCTTGTTTCGACCATGACTTTTGATTGGAAAGGAGTTTTGACCTGAAACCACTTCCATTAGGTCCGGATGATGGTTTACCTTTCCGTAGAGTGGTCACATTAGCCAAACGGACTCAATGTTTGGGAGGTATGGCTGAAACAAGTTTCAGATGGTGAAAAACAACTTAATTGGGCTTAACCGAGTGATTAACAGCTAGGCCCAAAAGGGAATTTCGGGATTAAGAGTATAAGATGGCTGCTAGGGTTTAGAAAATGAATTTTACTTCATTTTCCAGCCGCCTAAGACATTCCTCTCAACCTAGCAATGGCCTCCACTTGCTAAAGCACCCCAAATCACCTCCTAATCGCTAATTAAGCCAAATCTACATCAAATAAGAGAGGATTAACACAAGAATTGAGGTAGAGTTGCTGTATTGCCTTGATATTCGCGTCGAAATAGAGAATCATTTCAGATCTAAAATTTATTTGTGGCAAAGGTGAGTGATTTGCATAATTCCTCACTAATTATGGTTAATTAAGGGTAATTAGTGATAATTAGCGAATTTATACATGTTAAAAATTTGGAAAAATATTGATAAATTTCGAAATATTGTTTTAGGCCTCTGTTAGAAAACTCGGTTAGTTTGGTTAAGTTTTACTAACCCTATCATTAGTTTTGCTTAAACATGCTTAAGGGAAAATATGGGGTTTTGGCTATGTTTGATCCGTTTAAACTTACCAAATTGATGTTTTGGTGTTTATGGTCATTTCTACATGTTGCTATGACTGTAAGGTATGCTTTGTGATTGATTAGAATAGTTAGATTGGTCGAAAACGTCGTCGTATGGCGTAAAACAGTCGCTGGAAAGAAGTGCAGGAAATTGCCCGAACCGGATCGGATCAGAGGAGGAAAGCACGATCCGACCCGCTGGTCTGGAAGCTCCACGATCCGACCTGCTTGTGAGAAGGAGCTCCGATCCGAACCGATGCCACTCACGAGCTGCTCCACCCTTCCACAAACCGCCCAGGAAAGCACGCCACGAGTGAAGGAGCCACGAACAGGTGCAGTGATCTGACCCGACCAGAAGGCATGATCCGACCTGGAGCAGGGACCACCTACGAACTGAACTGGAGTATGATGTCACGACCAGGAGCTTGGCACCATGACCCGATCCGATGCAGGTGGCCCGAACCAATCCAAAAGAGGACGATGACTACGAACCAAACTTAGAAGTTTTGAACGCGAGGCATGGGTTGCGAACCAAACGAAGACCGATCCGGAGAGGACCAAAACCCGAGATGCAATGGCAGTCCAAATGAAAAGTAGAACTCAGTATCTAGATGGGAACCAACGAGTCGACTTCATGAGTTGGGCTCTGCTGCGGGACGTGTGTTAAGTGGTTGTCGATGTCTATGACTTTGGGTCACTATGTGTAAGGGGTACGTGAATGGATTCAGGACCACAGTTGTGACGACAAGGAATTTCGCTCGATCTGAATCAGTCGTTAAACCGATCTAGACCGTTCGAAACCCCTGTTCGTTTGAGAACAGGACAAATCAGAACGCAAACGGAAGAACATTTCA
The DNA here is from genome assembly GCA_030737875.1 of Allium sativum. NCBI lineage: Eukaryota > Viridiplantae > Streptophyta > Magnoliopsida > Asparagales > Amaryllidaceae > Allium > Allium sativum. The sequence continues at coordinate 560,925,968 of CM060921.1, forward strand.
TTGTTATTACAACAATACCATCAGATACAAGAATATACAGAGTATAAATGAATAAATTACATTCGATAAATATCAGAGATTACAATAAATTACATAGCAGCGGAAAATAATACAAAGCACAACTGAAGGTGATATACGGATACAGAGCTTTCCGGATATCATTCCAGCTGTAAACCAGGATCCTGTGAATATAAATCTGCAAAACCAAAACTACTAGCTGCCCGTGCGGAAAATAGGGGCACCCAGAGTTTAGGTTAAAACAATAAACTCCAGGTCAGTCATGTGACTGGTGTGAGAACTAAAACAGTTATTAAAACTTTATTTTTAAAAGAGAGTAATTCATGGGACCACGCCGCATAACACGGAACGGGTTTCCTCCCGAGAATACCAGTGCATAGAATAAACAACGCAATGCTTTTACGAAAAATGAAGCTATTATAAGACCCAGGTCCCATCACACAATGCAACGCAAGCCGGAGGATAGGGTTTTCCCTTATAATATCCAAACATTCTTGGTACGTTTAAAACAAATCATTTGATACTATAATAAGTGTATAGTGTCAAAACAATTTCAATCATAAATATAAATCATAGACGGCATAGTATCCCATGCTACTATGTCGCCATACTAGGCTCTACAAATAAAGCCGCAATACACGTATTGGGAATTGGATTTCTGTCATGAGTCGAGGCAAGGGGCAAGCTCCTCTCCGCGTTCGAGACACTCTAGCAAAAGTCCCAGGGCTACGCACTCTGGGCAACCCTTGGATGCTTCAGGGCCGGTCCTCACTTACGTTAGAGGATTAGTATTCCTGAACACACGTTTCCCGGTCCTTACAGACCTATAATCGAGGCGCCTCATCCAACAACCACACAGGTGAAAAGTATATATATGTCAGGGCTGGTAAGTCACTGACACCACCAAAGCTAGAAAGAAACGTCGTGCTCTCCCTGCAGTCCGTATCCCGTTTTTAACTCATACCGAGGTGTGAGGCTCGCGAATTCACGTTATACACAAAGCTGCCACGTAGGCGTGCTTTGATCATCAACCACAAGACTCTGCTTTTCAACAAAAGCCTTGATCATTGCATCTTAGCGTGCCACACAGGCAATTCATGCCATGCGACTGATGTCCATCGATATACAACCTCTGAGCTCGTACGTCTCAGAGAAGGGCGTTAAGCAAAAGAATAAATTCTCCGCCGCCAAACAGATGTATATTTAATAGAAATCAATCAACACAGAATAAAATCCAATGTCAGACACACAATCCATTTACAAGTCCATTCTGGGTCTGAACGAAACCGGAGGCACTTTCCTCGCATATCCATCCATCTCCAAGTACGTCTGGATGACCACCAACTATTTCCATCCTCTTGGGTGTACAGCCCAATCAGGATCGTCAGTAATTATCCAAACGATGTGAAGACTTCCGGTCTTCGACCACCGTCTTCATCTTCGACATATCGTCGAATCGGTTATTCAGAATGGGTGTAAACCCGGTCTTTCCGAACAACCCGCGTATATTGAAAGCAAATGTTACACAAACACAACATACGCCTCATTCCTATTCAGAATATTCTTTTATTCACAAAATCACATTTTTAGGGAAAGGTTCCCATTAATTTTATCCAAGATAAATTCTTTAAAATTTATCCTTTAATCTTCCTTTGGATGTCGTTTCAAACCAAATTATGGTTTTCTAAACTAGTCGAGATTAGCGAACCACAACGAAGTAATTATTTATTTTATTTCCCAATTCCAACCTATTCATCCCATGAAGCAAAACTGGTGATACTCCATATCTAACATCATGATGTTATCGGTAAAATTAATTACCATCTCACGTTCAAATCTAATTAAAGATTTGACTATCGCTTTGGAGCAAAACTGGCGATACTCCATTCTCGCTCATTTCTAAATTTGATAATTTAGATTATAGATTCACATTTCAATCTAATTACAGATTCATTAAAACTCCTTTTTCTGGGTTAAAGAACTAGGTGTTATTTAAAACACAGTTCACGACAAACCCAAATCACATTCTATTTATTATCGGGTTAAAGAACTAGGGTTATTTAAAACACCGTTCACGATAAACCCATTTCAAATCCAATCGTTATATGTTAGAAATTCCGATTATTTAAAACCCCTTTTTAAATCTAATTTATTTATTTAAAAACAAATCGGGTTTTAAATTTAGTTCAATACTAGTTCATTTCGATAAAAAACCATTTTTATCTTTTCAAATATGGAGTTTTTCACCCCAATTTTTTTCCCAAATCATTTCTTATGATTTTACACAAATTATTACCATTTTTAATAATTTTATTAAGGCCCGTACAATCGATTTCCAATAATGGCCATCGAACTGCACTTACAGCGACCTTTTTCAAATTTGATTTGGACGTAACTCCAAATCCAACCGTTAGATTTCAAATTTCAAATATTCGTCAGAAAGATCTTTTCGATACGAACACAACGGTTCCGGTTTTAGGAGAATCCGAGGGTCGGATCTCCCGTAATGTCCGTTTGAAATAAATGGTCGAAATTCACGAACTGCCGTGGCGCGGCGCGTTCTATTCAGGCCATTATATTATATATATAATATATATAATATATATTTCGTCGATTTCTATTTAAAACGAATTTTATAAATAGTTTTTAAATTCCTTTCAAAATTCATTTCAACTTCCAATTCAATTCGAATCAAAATTGAATTTTTCTTTATAAATTCGTTTTAAAATTCATTTCTATTCAATTCAAATTTCAATTCAATTTGAATTCATTTCACTTCGTTTTAAATTCAATTCGAATTCGTTTTCAATTCGATTCAATTCAAAGTGGTTTTCTATTCGATTCAATTCAAATTGGTTTTCTATTCGATTCAATTCAAATTGGTTTTCTATTCGAATCAAATTCGTTATATATTCAATTGAAATCGTTTTCTATTCAATTCATTTCGAAATCGTTTTCTATTGAATTCATTTCGAAATCGTTTTCTATTTTTAAATATTCTATTTCAAATATTTCTTTTTCAAAATAGTTGTTATTATCAAAATATTTCGTTCAACACATGACCAATCTCAATGGATGAGTACTGTCAACACATGAACCTTTATTTTATATTGATAAAGATGTAATTTTTATTATAAAAATATTTCGTTCAACACATGACTAATCTCAACGGATGAGTACAGTCAACACATGAACCTTTGTTTTATATTGATAAAGATGTAATTTTTTATTATAAAAATATTTCGTTCAACACATGACTAATCTCAACGGATGAGTACAGTCAACACATGAACCTTTGTTTTATATTGATAAAGATGTAATTTTTATTATAAAAATATTTCGTTCAACACATGACTAATCTCAACGGATGAGTACAGTCAACACATGAACCTTTATTTTATATTGATAAAGATGTAATTTTTTATTATAAAAATATTTCGTTCAACACATGACTAATCACAACGGATGAGTACAGTCAACACATGAACCTTTGTTTTATATAATTCTTTATCTTCTAAATTGGAATGAGACCCAATCAATCACCATATAACGTTAATTATATGGATTTTCATACAACACATGTATATAATAGCATTGAAAAATAATCAACCATCAACCAAAGTGCACTACACTGTATAAGCATCAAATATAGGTATCTAACGCTTATAACAGCTTGTCAATCAATCGATCGACATAATTAATCAATCAGGATGAGTGAACTTCATATTTCATCCCAACACCCTTGTGGGGTTTCAAGCAATCAAACACAGATTTTTATTTGTGCAGTTGGGCGATGTGTAAAATTTATCGACCCAATCAATGTCCTTCAAATAGGTGTACATAAACAAACCGTCCGGGTTGTAAATGAATATTTATTTTATTCACTTCCACGTTAAAAATTATATTTTTAACGATAAAATATTTTATTTCAACCCATGAATTTCTATTCAGTTCATTTACATAATAAAAATGATATTTTTATTTTTCTAACATATTTTAGAAAATTTCGGCGGCATAACGGCACGATACTAGAAACAGGACAAGGCCCAGCCTTATCCCCGGTCTAGTGAAGGCCCACGCCATTCACACATCAATCAAATTCACCAAAGAACCAAATTCAAATCAAATCATCTAACTAATTTATGCAACCAAACAAACAAGTCCATGGTCTGTGGACGATTGTGTCGGGTGCTGCTAAGCACCGTCTTCATCCTAGTATATATATATAACTAGAAAAAGAAATTGAAAGGTGAGAAATTCTCACCGATAGCTATCCCGAATCCACGACTCTTCTTATGCAGGAAATCTTCATTGTTCTCGTCTCTTATCGCTTTCGTTGTCCGCTTTCACTACATATGTAAAAATCACATTTTTATATACTGGTCTTTAAAATAAAAATCACATTTTTATTTATAAACTTTCAATTTAAAAATCATATTTTTATAATCACTTCCTACATTTAAAAATCGAAATTTTATTCCGTTATTCAATATATAAAAATCAAATTTTTACTACTATGTTATATAGATAAAAATTATATTTTTATCACGCTATTTTCCATATAAAGATTTCGCCTTTATAAAAACATAGACCTCGCCTTTTCAAATTTAAAGATTTCATCTTTATAAAAACATAGACCTCGCCTTTTCAAATTTAAAGATTTCATCTTTATAAAAATCTCATTTTTATTTTTCTACACATATAAAGATGATATTTTTAATATTCCTATCATGTAAAAATTATATTTTTAATTCTCTACCTAACCAAAAATCATATTTTTACATCTTTTATATAGTAAAGATTATATTTTTAATACTTTAAAAATATAAAAATCATATTTTTAATACTTTAAAAATATAAAAATCATATTTTTAATTTGCTACCTATATGATAAAAATCCCGTTTTAATTCGCTACTTCATACAAGGAAAATTTTATTCCTATACACCTAAAAATCATATTCTTAAACACTTAAAAATCACAACTTTTATCGCTATAAAGACATGAACTTTACCTTAGCATAAAGATCGTAACTTTCCATAAGTAAAAATCGCAACTTTAATTACCTATACATCCCTATTTCAATTACATGAATAATTAAAATTAAAAATTAAAATTAAAACTCACTTTTCTTTGACGGAGGAGGGTGTAACGAACTGGGGTTTTCGACTCCGAAAATCAATATCAACTACCGTGTTGACCATTCAGACATCGAACATTCCAGATCATTAATAGAAAGAAGTTAGAGGGTGAGAATAGATAAGGTAGAAATATTGAATAGAAGAAGAAGAAGAAGAAAACGACACAGAGTCTCACATCGTAGCGGAACAAAATATAATACAGAAATAACTTTATTGAGAGCTTTAAATAAAACTTACAATATCAGAGTACATCACACATCGGGACAGTTATAATAACCTGTCCTCACATATATCACACAGCGGAATAGTAGATATATAATGTCATACTCTGGATTCTTCTAGCTCGTCCCTTCACAGCATTCGATAACCTGAACCTGTACATGTCGGGCTAACCCGAGCATTTACAATACACCGGGTCAGTCTGGTGAACCAGAGTGAGATAAACTCGCACAGTTTAAGGGTATCACACAACCTGATTTTTAAGTTAAAATCTTTCTGAAGAAAAGGATAATCGTAAGACCTAATCCACACATAAACAAGGATGGTTTTTACCTTACGATAACCCAAAACATTTTTGAAATCAATACCTTTTCTGATATTATCATAATGTCTAAATACAAGTAAATAGAATCTAGTAGAACGCTTGCATCTCACGCTCTACATATATAGTATACAATCAAAACCGCGGACGCTTATTGGAGATTGGATTTTCGACTATGACAAGGTATGGGACCACCTGCCGCTCGTGTATCTCTAGAGACGAATACACTGGGTTCAACAAGAACGTCTTGCAACCCGGCCCACACATGACCGACCACTCATTTCGCTTGAGTGTATCGAATGTATATCACCAACGGAGGTAGCTAGCCACCGTCTTCCCGAAAAGGGACATCATCGAAATAGATTTAAGAACAAAAGGATTTCCTCTAGATAGGTGGTTATACACCCTAATGGCAGCGACCCACATAGCCATGCTGCCTGCCCGATTTTTGTCATTTCCCGGTTGATGAGGCTTGAGGTTTGAAATTCCTTTATAACATCTGGCCACCATTTACTTTGAATGCCACATCGTCAGATCCGCCAGATATCACCAATTGACGTCCACAAAAATACTCTAGTTGGGAGCTAACCAACTATAGCACGTTTGAAGAAATCAACGTACGTGATCCTTTGGAAATACTTTGTCAGACACTCATCCACACAAGTCATCCAGGAACAGGATGAACCGAAGGTACTCTCCTACTGCATCTCATATAGGAATCACCCCATGGATCAGTAGCGAGAAGTCCTTGCAACCCGTAGATTCCGACCACGACAGAACTACAGTACATCTCTGGCTGCAGACCAGAGATTATTAGCAGTTATTCCATTTACGAAAATCCACGGTCTTCAATGCTCCATCTCGATCATCTCTAATATCTTCACGTATTTGTTGATCGGAATGGTTTTCGAATATAAATTCGATCCCGGTCTTTCCGTACCAACAATCGTATTGGGCAGATTTGATAGTCGGTGATTTAACTATCAAAATAAACAGTGTTTCAATCATGACAATCCAGTGAGTTCACTGGTTCAGTACTCAGCACTACTTGGCCGTTTAATTAAAACAAAAGTATATTTAACTCTTAAATCTTTCGATATTTTAAATATCATTTTTCTTGCTTCCTTATTTAACATAAGATTTTATTTAACAAATTCTCTTTTTAAATATTTAGGAAAATCTTATATCATCTCTACTAGTTTCCCTTTCTAACTTTCAAAAATATTAGCCACATTCTTTATATAATGTTGGGAAATTCATTTAACCTATTACTCGTAACAACGTTACGAGATATCCTTAATTCATTATATGAAAACAATACTCCACGCTTACTCTCATAGAAGAAAGCTTATCTTTTAAATTTCCCTTGTTAAACTTGAAAATGTCGTTATAATCTCACGCAACACCTTTTGTTTCCTTTTTACTTTAGAATCCACATTATATATATATATATACTCCAAATTTTCAGCAAAACGTTGCCTATATTTTTCCCTAAGGAAATAATAAATTCCAATAACCTCTTTTACCATTACAACTAATACCATCTTCAGATAATCCCGATGTCGTTCAAGTTGGGGTATTTTAATTACCTCTCAGACCTTGATCGACAACGTTCATATCTAAAAACAAATACGAGTTGTAATACCAAACATATATCTCATTCTAATATCCATATAATTTTTTTTAACTGAACTATTCAAAATACGGTTTTAGAAAAATCTTCTTACGTTTTGAAAATATCTCTCGGGTATGCCCGCTCTTTTCTAAATTCAATAATTAAGCACTTCCTTATAAACATCATTAACAGATTCTAATTCATTCCCTTTTTAAATTGATCAATTAAATAAAATAAATCCATTTAATCTTTTCTTAACAAAATGATTATCCAAATTCAACCGTTCAATTTTATTCCTATTCTTGTCCTCATAAACCTGATTAACATCAGAATCGCTTTTATAAAATCAATTAATATTAAACCAAAGCTTTTAATAAATAAAATATTTATTTATTTCTCTTTTATAAAATTTTATTCAAAATGATATATTTCAAAATCTATCTCCAATTATAAAATAAATTTTATAACTTTATCTCTATCGACTCCCTTGACAGTGAATCAATATCAAACAAAACGATTTACTTTTAGGCCGTTTACTGCCGATTACTAAACCAATATAGCCCATTGGTTAAAACACAACGCAGGTTGACTTTTTAGTCAATGATCACTACAAAATCAATAACCCAATCATGACAGTTCATATAATAATATGAAAATAAATAATATATTTGAAGAATCCGGTTGGATCCCTCCAACCTGTCCTTCCCTGTATACAAACGGTTATCTCCACACAGTTCAAAACAGATCAAACAATTCAAACCATTAAACACGTTTATTGATAAACGTGACCAATAAGGTAAGTTACCTTTATTGGAACCAATCGTTAAAATAACGATTTGGAATTTCACTGAAATTAAACGATAGTTTAATTCCATCAGTTAAATCAACCAAGAATTTATAACTAGCAAACAGTCATCCATTGGCAAACAAAACACACAAAATAAAAACCCAATTCATATAAAATATAAATGGTAAAAATATACTGAGTGAGTTTAACTCACCTTGGATTTAATCTCAATTGTTTTCAACCCTGTCCAATCCAGTTCTAAAATATCACGTCCGTCGGTACGGTTCCAGTGCTATCTGTTTCTTCGAGTTCTGTCACCGTATAACAGAGTTATAATTTAATACGGTATTTACAAACTAAATTTAATATTATTTAATTAGGTACATTAGGCATATTCTAAAACTTATGTCAATTCCACGTGAATTCAGTATGTTTAAATCCGGCATTGGACACAATATTCTGATAATCATAATTTAATTAAATTACTCCTTACGTTAACACCATGATTAGTTATATGTGAATAATTCCAATCCACTCTAATCTTATTCCCGTTAATCCACATTTTCAGTTAGGCATGTTAAAGTAAATGATCGGGCAAGTTATGTACACGACTAAATATATGAATTATTTACTAAACCACCGATTTTCTTTTAATTAAAATAACCTGGTGTATCCTCTTAACTAAAATGGTAAGTTGGTTGTTTAGGCATGATGTAAATTACGGTTAGACAATAAAAACATACCCACTGTTCATTTCTTCTACCAAACTCCTTCTGCCGTCCGTCCTTCCCTCCTTTTGTTCTTCTCTTCTTTTCGTTTCTTTCTTTCTTTCTTTTTTTCGTTTCGATTTGCTCTTCATTTTCTGTATATAATATTCGAACAGCAATACCTTGACATGCATGGAAACAGGTCCATGTGGCCACGTCCCCAGTGTATCACGTCTGTCCTCCCCACCCATGCCGCATGCACCCATTACCCAAAACGCGTGTGCCAGTACCTTGCCTCCTCCAATCAGTTATGTGTTTTCCCCTTTTTCACATCCGCATGCCTCCGCTACAGTCTGTTCATCCACCGTCTGAGATCCGGTTATACACAGCTCCGCCTGGTTGTCGCTAACATACTTACCCCCTTCGACTGCAAGTAGACATCGATGGCAACGCAAGTTAAAGGGAGATCGGAGTTTTAATTTAGTATCCAAATGGACTTTCCAGTTTACATATGCATGGAGTTTTATGGTAAGAAAAAAAGGGTGCTGATTTTTCACTGTGAGGAAAAGTTGTTTTACGCCATTAGTGGATAAAAGAAAAAGATGAGCAGAAGTGCTTTTATAGAGATGAATACGGGGTACTCAAGCTGTTGTGTATAGAGTAGGGATGCAGTAAACTAGAATAGCTGTGTTGTGTTGCGTGGTGAGGAGTTCGAGACAATACGTGGTTGCCAAGGTTTTAGATGGATTGATACCCAAGGAATATAATGGTTTGGGATGCAAGTTTTCTACAGTGGCTGAGATTTTTAATTAAAGATATATTTTATAGTCCCCAGGGTAGACGTGGTATTTCCCATGTAGTCTTCCACCGTAGCATGCTTAGGGTCCAAGGTTAATAATACATTGTTGGTTTTGCATGCAAGTAAGGGTGTACATTGGGAATGATTTAATAAAATAAAACGTGAGAAGGAAAAGAGATGCAACGCATGGTTTGGACATGCATGACAAAAGCCTTTAGGAAGTGTCCATTTCGCGAACAAAAAAATATTTCGGTGATTTAATTAAATAAAATAACGGGTTTTGCAGACCCAAAATGCTTAGAAAAACATGCAGGATCCGAATATGAAAACTTCGAGGTCCAATGACTTTGTTTCAAAAATGAACTGTGCAAGCATTTTCACAATTTCAGCGCGAACCGAGCACCGAAACAGGCAAATGAATATATTGCGCTAATCAGCGTGATAAGACAGACACAACGGTATATAATTTGCAGTTTCAGGACTCTCTGTTCAAAAAGGCATTACGGACCCCTTTTAACGTAAAATTCGGAAGGCAAAACAATCAAAAGAGGGTCAAAACGTCCGATTTTCGCAAAACGAATTTCACCGTCGGATTCATGACAACGAATAGAATATTTTTCATGTTTGTCCGAACTGTTTCCGAAGAGATTTTACGGTCGCTAAAATTTGAACTGTCAGGCGGAGCTTTGCACTGAAAAATAGACGACCGACAAACATTCAAATTTTCCGACGAAATTTATATAGCTATTACGTCTCACTGTACATATTTCAAAATTCAAAACGATACGAAATCCAACGTTCACATTTTCGAGTTTAACAATATGCAGAATATATAGACATTCCACTTAAATTTATTAAATAACGATATAATTTATTAACGATTTTCATAGCGACGATTTTAAATTTTGATTTCGACATAACTTACAATGTATAAACTGAAATTTCGATTTTACTCTTTCATTAGAAAATTATAATCTTATTGGTTCCAACATTTCTTGTTTCACATAATTCCGACTTGTAACGGATTCTGTATATTCAGTTAAAGTTCAAAACTCAATATAACGAACTACCGCGCCGTTTCGAGTTCGTTTTAAATTAAATATAAATATAAACGTTTAATCATTGTTTAATTAAATAAACTCTATGTATATTTCCAATATTATATTTATAACTGATTTAAATACCCGAATTCAAATAGCTGAAAAATCCGGGACGTTACATTCTTCCCCCCTTAAAATAATTTCGTCCCCGAAATTGCTAAGTGAAAAGAATGTTCCAAACCCAATTATATTCTAAACAATTATTTTAAAAATAACTTCAAAAATATGTCCAAGTTTTAGAAATCTACGAAATATTTTCCAACATCCCCTCAGCTCGGCTCGATATGAATAACTACAAACGCCACTCTGGGCCTCATATTGATCAAAAGAAAATAAAATCCAATCGGCTACCCAATCTCAGGGGTATAAATCAACCATCTAGTCAATAATATCAAGGCATACCTATTGGTCGGGCATCATACTCCAATAACCAAGCAAAGCAACAACCAGCTCTTCCAACCTGTTCTAACTCCATTTTCAACACAAAAATAAACACATATTCTCATCATTATTTTCCATTTCATATTTGATTTCGTTCAAATTCATTATATTTGAATTCATTCTGTTTAACTTATTTAAATCATGATTTTCAAATTTCATATTCAAATTCTCGTTCACAAATTATATATGTGAAATCTTTTGGTTATATCAACTATTCAAATTCAACTTTCTACTTGAATTATATTCAAATAAATCAATCAAACCACAATGTCTCAATAATTTAATAGAATTATTTCCTTTCTATATAAAAATATAATTTGGGTCAAATTATTTCATTTACCCTATTTATAAAACAATATTGGGTCAATTGGCGGTTCAATATAATTTCCCGACACTTGAACTGATCAACGAATCAATACAAAATATTTGTATATAAAATTTACAAATACGCTCTCTCATATATATATATACACTCAACTCAATCTAGGGTATTGCTAACCCTATCTCTATCGAGTTATACCACAGAGCCAAGGTTATTACTAAACCAACAGCTCTGATACCACTGTAACGAATTGGGGTTTTCGACTTCGAAAATCAATATCAACTACCGTGTTGACCATTCAGACATCGAACATTCCAGATCATTAATAGAAAGAAGTTAGAGGGTGAGAATAGATAAGGTAGAAATATTGAATAGAAGAAGAAGAAGAAGAAAACGACACAGAGTCTCACATCGTAGCGGAACAAAATATAATACAGAAATAACTTTATTGAGAGCTTTAAATAAAACTTACAATATCAGAGTACATCACACATCGGGACAGTTATAATAACCTGTCCTCACATATATCACACAGCGGAATAGTAGATATATAATGTCATACTCTGGATTCTTCTAGCTCGTCCCTTCACAGCATTCGATAACCTGAACCTGTACATGTCGGGCTAACCCGAGCATTTACAAAACACCGGGTCAGTCTGGTGAACCAGAGTGAGATAAACTCGCACAGTTTAAGGGTATCACACAACCTGATTTTTAAGTTAAAATCTTTCTGAAGAAAAGGATAATCGTAAGACCTAATCCACACATAAACAAGGATGGTTTTTACCTTACGATAACCCAAAACATTTTTGAAATCAATACCTTTTCTGATATTATCATAATGTCTAAATACAAGTAAATAGAATCTAGTAGAACGCTTGCATCTCACGCTCTACATATATAGTATACAATCAAAACCGCGGACGCTTATTGGAGATTGGATTTTCGACTATGACAAGGTATGGGACCACCTGCCGCTCGTGTATCTCTAGAGACGAATACACTAGGTTCAACAAGAACGTCTTGCAACCCGGCCCACACATGACCGACCACTCATTTCGCTTGAGTGTATCGAATGTATATCACCAACGGAGGTAGCTAGCCACCGTCTTCCCGAAAAGGGACAGCATCGAAATAGATTTAAGAACAAAAGGATTTCCTCTAGATAGGTGGTTATACACCCTAATGGGAGCGACCCACATAGCCATGCTGCCTGCCCGATTTTTGTCATTTCCCGGTTGATGAGGCTTGAGGTTTGAAATTCCTTTATAACATCTGGCCACCATTTACTTTGAATGCCACATCGTCAGATCCGCTAGATATCACCAATTGACGTCCACAAAAATACTCTAGTTGGGAGCTAACCAACTATAGCACGTTTGAAGAAATCAACGTACGTGATCCTTTGGAAATACTCTGTCAGACACTCATCCATACAAGTCATCCAGGAACAGTATGAACCGAAGGTACTCTCCTACTGCATCTCATATAGGAATCACCCCATGGATCAGTAGCGAGAATGTAATAACCCGAAAATGCGAGCCAGTTTGAAATTTTTATTTTGGCAATTTTAGCGAATTTTGATTATTTAAAATGAATTATTTTAAATAATATCGACGAGAAATTTATTTTCAATAGAATTCGACGTATATATTTATATACGTCGTCGTTAGAATATAAATATTTATATATAATTATAAATAGAATTGAAAATGGCGTGGTAGTTCGATAATTCGATTTCAAACTTCAATTGAATGTACCGGGTGCAAAACAATCCGGATTTCAGTGAAACCAAAAATAATGGAATCTAATAGTGAATATCTTTCCAACGAATCCGAAAAATCAAAAGTTCGTAGCGGGAATCAAAAGATATGTCCAGTTGAAAATTCTGAATAGTCGCTATGGAATTCAGGCCCTTAAAAATGGACATTTTGCAAACGACCTCGGATTTCGACGAAACCAGTTTTGTTGGGTCCGTGATGTGAAGTTATTGCTAGGTTTCAAATTTCATGATTTTTCGAATCAATATGTGAGCGTGGCAAAGGAAAACGCGTTTTGACCATTTTAGTTGATTTTAATCGACTGGAAATTGGCCATTTTTCCAACGGTCTCAGAATTCGACGAAACTAGTTTTGTTAGGACCGTATCGTCAATACGAAGCTAGAAAATATTTTTCTGGAATTTTTCTAGTTAGTATGTGACCCCGGTAATTTGAAATGTACGTTTAAAATTCAATATAGTGATTTAAATGTAAATTTAACGAAAACTGATTGTAACAGCCGAATTAGCTTACGTGGCATATCCCATTGTGTTCAGAATGGGGGTGAAACGCTATGGGCGACAGGCGGTGGGCCTCGTTTCGAGTTCGGTAGTAAAAGTCAACTTTTTGCGATTAAATTAATTAAATTAATAAAAAAATAAAAAAAATAAAAAAAAATATATAGGCCCCCCCTTCTCGTTTTCATTCAACAGAAATAAAAAAAAAGAGGCGAACGACGGGGGGCCAAAGCCGCCGCCGCCGCTGCCACCAGGGCCGCCGCGCCCTGGCGCCGACCCCCAGGAGTCCTCCGCCTCTCTTCCCCCTTCCTCCTCAGTAATCGCGCCGCCACCACATCGCCCTCCCCCTTCCGACTGCGACAGCGCCCGACCCCACGCCCCCCTCCTCTTCTTCTCTTCTTCTTCCTCCCCCTGCCCTCGCGATACACTCTCCACTCCCTCTCCTCCTTTTCCCTTCCGCAATCGCTACCCGCATTTAAACCCTAACCGCCCACCCCCTCCGCCGTAGGCGCCTCCCCCACTGGCCAACGACGACATGGAAACCCCCCCTCCTTCAACTGTCGATGTAAGTTTATGTTTTTATTTATTTATTTATATTTTCCTTTTTTTTTATATATATATGAGTTTTGAAGGGTAATACATATATTTTTAAATTCAGTTTATATATATAATATAAATAAAGTTTTAGATTATTATAGTATGGATTTGTAATAATAAAAGTTTGTTTTTTTTTTATGTTAAGGAAAGCTTATATTTTTATTTTAAGGAAATCATATATTTTTATTAGAGAAAAATATAGGACTTTTATATTGTTTTTAAATAAATCTTTGTTTTTGAAAAGGTGAAATCTTTAAATTTAAAAAGGTGAAATCTTTAAATTTAAAAAGGCAAAATCTTTATATAGAAAATAGCGTGATAAAAATATAATTTTTATCTATATAGTAGCGTAGTAAATATTCGATTTTTATATATTGAATAGCGAAGTAAAAATTCGATTTTTATATATTGAATAGAAAAGTAAAAATATGATTTTTATATATTGAACTTCGAATTAGAAATGTGATTTTTATATATTGAATAGCGAAGTAAAAATTCAATTTTTATATATGTAGTGGCTACGGGCAACGAAGATGACGAAGATGCGATAGCGATGAAGATTTCTATCAATGAAGTGCCGTGGAGCTAGGATAGCTATATGTGAGAATTTCTCACCTTTCAATTTATTTTTCTAGTTATATATATATATATACTAGGATGCAGACGGTGCTTATTAGAAGCACCCGACACCCGTCCACAGACCATGGACTTGTTTGATTGGTTGTGTAGTTGGTTAGATTATTTGATTTGGATTTGATTGTTTGGTGAATTGAATTGATTTGATTGATGTGTGAATGGCGTGGGCCTTCACTAGACCGGGGATAAGGCTAGGCCTTGTCCCGTTTCTAGTATCGTGCCGTTATGCCGCCGAAATTTTCTAAAATATGTTAGAAAAATAAAAATATCATTTTTATTGAATAAATGAATTGAATAGAAATTCATATGTTGGAATAAAATGTTTTATCGTTAAAAATATAATTTTTAACGTGAATGTGAATAAATAAATATTCATTTACAAACCAGATGGTTTGTTTATGTACACTTATTTGAATGACATTGATTGGGACGATAAATTTTACACATCGCCCAACTGCACAACTAAAATCTGTGTTTGATTGTTTGAAACCCCACACGGGTGTTGGGATGAAATATGAATTTCACTCATCCTGATTGATTAAATATGTCGATCGATTGATTGACAGGCTGTTATAAGCGTTGAATATCTATATTTGATGCTTATACAGTGTAGTGCACTTTGGTTGATGGTTGATTATTTTTCAATGCTATTATATACATGTGTTGTATGGAAATCCATATAATTAATTTTATATGGTAATTGATTGGGCCTCATTCCAATTTGAAAAATAAAGAAAATTTGAAAATAGAAATTTATGAAGCCGTGTTGATTAGATTGACGCCATTTTGACGTGAACGATATTTATATCGACTTTATTCATTTTAAAATGAATATTGAAAAGTGATTTCGAAATCGACGATTTCGAATTGAATTGAAAACGAATTCAAAGTGAATTGAAAACGATTTCAAAGTGAATTGAAAACGATTTCGAAATGAAGTGAATTGAAAACGAATTCAAAGTGAATTGAAAACGATTTCAAAGTGAATTGAAAACGATTTCAAAGTGAATTGAAAACGATTTCAAAATGAAGTGAATTGAAAACGATTTCAAAGTGAATTGAAAACGATTTCAAAGTGAATTGAAAACGATTTCGAAATGAAGTGAATTGAAAACGATTTCAAAGTGAATTGAAAACGATTTCAAAGTGAATTGAAAACGATTTCAAAGTGAATTGAAAACGATTTCGAAATGAAGTGAATTGAAAACGATTTCGAAATGAAGTGAATTGAAAACGATTTCGAAATAAATTGAATTGAAAAGGAATTCAAATTGAATTGAAATTTGAATTGAATAGAAATGAATTTTAAAACGAATCTATAAAGAAGAATTCAATTGTGATTTGAATTGAAAAGGAAGTTGAAAATGTTTTTGAAACGAATTCAAAACTATTTATATAATTCGTTTCAAATAGAAATCGACGAAGTATATATTATATATATTATATATACAATATAATGGCTTGAATAGAACGCGCCGCGCCGCGGCAGTTCGTGAATTTCGACCATTTATTTCAAACGGACATTACGGGAGATCCGACCGTCGGATTCTCCTAAAACCGGAACCGTTGGGTTCGTATCGAAAAGAGCTTTCTAACGAATATTAGAAATTAGAAATCTAACGGTTGGATTTGGAATTATGTCCAAATCAAATTTGAAAAAGGTCGTTGTAAGTGCAGTTCGATGGCCATTGATGGAAATCGACTATACGAGCCTTGATAAAATTATTAAAAATAGTAATAATTTGTGTAAAATCATAAGAAATGATTTAGAAAGGATTGGGATGAAAAACTCCATATTTGAAAAGATAAAAATAGATTTTTATCGAAATGAACTAGTTTTGAACTAGAATTATAATTCTATTTATTTTTAAATAAATAAATTGAATTTGAAAAGGGTTTTGAAAATAACCAAAATTTCCAATGATTGTATTGGAGTGGATTTGAATCGAAATTGTCTTCGGAATATTTCGATGTTGGAATTCGTGATTATACAGATGTTGTTATGGAAATTTGAAAGATATATATTTATATCGTTATTTCCAATACGACATTTGTTAGTCGTAGAATTTGATATTGAATATAAGCCGATATATTTTCTATTCAGAGCCTTGTATTGAATATCAAATATGATTTGGGTTTGTCGCGAATGGTGTCTTCACTAACACTGTTCTTGAACCTAGTTGGGAAAAGATTAAATCTTTTTATTTAGATTTAATGAAGTGTACCAATTAAACGATATTTAATTGGAATTGAATTGGTATTGATTTTTGGGTTTATCGTGAACAGTGTTTTAAATAACACTTGTTCTTTAACCCGATAATTAATGGAATGTGATTTTGGGTTTATCGTGAACCGTGTTTTAAATGACACTGATTCTTTAACCCAGTTAAAGATTAAAACTAAGTGGAGTTTTAATGAATCTTTAATTAGATTGAGATGATCGAAAATGGAGTATCACCAGTTCTGCTCCAGGCGATGGTTAAATCTTTAATTAGATTTGAACGTGAAATGGTAATTGAATTTACCGATAACACTGTGGTGTTAGATATGAAGTATTACCAGTTTTACTTCATGGGATGAATAGGTTGGGATTGGGAAATAAAATAAATGATTACTTCGGTGTGGTTCGCTAATCCCGACTAGTTTGAATTGATATTCAAAGGGGATTAAAGAATAAATTTAAAGAATTTATCTTGGATAAAATTAATGGGAACTTTTCCCAAAGTATAGGAATATTTGAATAAAGGAATATTCTGAATTGGAATGAGGCGTATGTTGTGTTTGTGTAACACTTTTATAATATATACGCGAGTTATTCAGAAAGACCGGGTTTATCCCATTCTGAATAACTGATTCGACGTGGTGTCGAAGATGAAGACGGTGGTCGAAGACCAGAAGCTTCAGGTCGTTTGGGTGATTACTGATGATCTTGATTGGGCTGTACACCCAAGAAGATGGAAACAGTTGGTGATCGTCCAGACGTACTTGGAGATCGATGGATATGCGGGGTACTAGGTGCCTCCGGTTTCGTTCAGACCCAGAACGGACTTGTAAATGGACTGTGTGTCTGACATTGGATTTTAGTCCGTGTGATTGATCTCTATTAAATATATATCTGTTTGGCGGCGGAGAATTTATTCTTTTGCTTAACGCCCTTCTCTGAGACGTACGAGCTCAGGGGTTATATATCGATGGATATCAAACGCATGGAGTGAATTGCCTGTGTGGCATGCCTAAGTGGCAATTGATCGAGGCTTCTGTTGAAAAGCAAAGTCTTGTGGTGATGATCAAAGCACAGCCTGTGTGGCACAGCTTTGTGTAACGTGAATTCGCGAGCCTCGCACCCCGGTTGTGAACCAAAAACGGGAGACGAACCTCAGGGAGGGCATGCGTTTCTTTCTAGTTAGAAGTGGCGTCAGTGGTTTTACACGCCCTGACGAGTTTGACTTATGTGGTTGTTGCTGTTGCTGTTGCGAGGCGCCTCGGATTGATCGGTCGTTCTCGAACCGATGGAGTCATTTGGTTGACTCATTTACGCCCCAAAGGGCGGGGAAACGTAGTGTTCAGGGTTTAAGTTTAATCCACATCGGTGGACCGGCCCTGTCGCTCCAAGGTCACTCGAGCTCTGACCTGTGGCTCGGGCTAGAGAGTCACGAATCGGTTGAGGACTATCTTTTGCCTCGGTTCATAGACGGAAATCCAATTTCCAAATACGTGATATTTGCGGTTTTAATTGTAAAACTAGTATGGCGACATGATATATGGTACCCATGCCGCCTATGATTGATACTTATGATTTGAAGTTGTTTTATACACTATGCACTTATTATAGTATCAAATGATTTGTTTCAAACGTATCAAGCATTCTTTGGCTGTTATAAGGGAAAACCCTATCCCCTGGCTTGCGTTGCATTGTGTGATAGGACCTGGGTCTTATAACAGCTTCATTTTTCTTTATTTAGCATTGCGCTGTTTGTTTTATGCACTGGTATTCTTGGGAAGAAACCCGTTCCGTGTTACGGCGTGGTCCCTTGATTTACCGAACTTTAAAATAAAGAATTAATAACTGTTTTAGTTCTCACACCAGTCACATGACTGACCTGGAGTTTATTGTTTTAACCTAAACTCTGGGTGCCCTTATTTTGACACGGGCAGCTAGTAGTTTTGGTTTTGCAGATTTATATTCACAGGATCCTGGTTTACAGCTGGAACGATATCCGGAAAGCTTTGTATCCGTATATCCCTTCTAGTTGTGTATTGTATTATTTTCCGCTGCTATGTATTTAAATGTAATTTAAATCTTTGATATTTCTGTGTAATATTCATTTATACTCTGTATATTCTTGTAATCTGATGCATTGTGTTAATATACAGTGAAACGTTCTTCTGTATGTGTTCTGTTGTGGTTTGTTCTCGAACTATCCGACGCTTTCCTTTACGGGGAAGTTACGGGTTCTTACAGAGAAGTCCTTGCAACCCGTAGATTCCGACCACGACAGAACCACAGTACATCTCTGGCTGCAGACCAGAGATTATTAGCAGTTATTCCATTTACGAAAATCCACGGTCTTCAATGCTCCATCTCGATCATCTCTAATATCTTCACGTATTTGTTGATCGGAATGGTTTTCGAATATAAATTCGATCCCGGTCTTTCCGTACCAACAATCGTATTGGGCAGATTTGATAGTCGGTGATTTAACTATCAAAATAAACAGTGTTTCAATCATGACAATCCAGTGAGTTCACTGGTTCAGTACTCAGCACTACTTGGCCGTTTAATTAAAACAAAAGTATATTTAACTCTTAAATCTTTCGATATTTTAAATATCATTTTTCTTGCTTCCTTATTTAACATAAGATTTTATTTAACAAATTCTCTTTTTAAATATTTAGGAAAATCTTATATCATCTCTACTAGTTTCCCTTTCTAACTTTCAAAAATATTAGCCACATTCTTTATATAATGTTGGGAAATTCATTTAACCTGTTACTCGTAACAACGTTACGAGATATCCTTAATTCATTATATGAAAACAATACTCCACGCTTACTCTCATAGAAGAAAGCTTATCTTTTAAATTTCCCATGTTAAACTTGAAAATGTCGTTATAATCTCACGCAACACCTTTTGTTTCCTTTTTACTTTAGAATCCACATTATATATATATATATATATATATATATAAATACTCCAAATTTTCAGCAAAACGTTGCCTATATTTTTCCCTAAGGAAATAATAAATTCCACTAACCTCTTTTACCATTACAACTAATACCATCTTCAGATAATCCCGATGTCGTTCAAGTTGGGGTATTTTAATTACCTCTCAGACCTTAATCGACAACGTTCATATCTAAAAACAAATACGAGTTGTAATACCAAACATATATCTCATTCTAATATCCATATAATTTTTTTTAACTGAACTATTCAAAATACGGTTTTAGAAAAATCTTCTTACGTTTTGAAAATCTCTCTCGGGTATGCCCGCTCTTTTCTAAATTCAATAATTAAGCACTTCCTTATAAACATCATTAACAGATTCTAATTCATTCCCTTTTTAAATTGATCAATTAAATAAAATAAATCCATTTAATCTTTTCTTAACAAAATGATTATCCAAATTCAACCGTTCAATTTTATTCCTATTCTTGTCCTCATAAACCTGATTAACATCAGAATCGCTTTTATAAAATCAATTAATATTAAACCAAAGCTTTTAATAAATAAAATATTTATTTATTTCTCTTTTATAAAATTTTATTCAAAATAATATATTTCAAAATCTATCTCCAATTATAAAATAAATTTTATAACTTTATCTCTATCGACTCCCTTGACAGTGAATCAATATCAAACAAAACGATTTACTTTTAGGCCGTTTACTGCCGATTACTAAACCAATATAGCCCATTGGTTAAAACACAACACAGGTTGACTTTTTAGTCAATGATCACTACAAAATCAATAACCCAATCATGACAGTTCATATAATAATATGAAAATAAATAATATATTTGAGGAATCCGGTTGGATCCCTCCAACCTGTCCTTCCCTGTATACAAACGGTTATCTCCACACAGTTCAAAACAGATCAAACAATTAAAACCATTAAACACGTTTATTGATAAACGTGACCAATAAGGTAAGTTACCTTTATTGGAACCAATCGTTAAAATAACGATTTGGAATTTCACTGAAATTAAACGATAGTTTAATTCCATCAGTTAAATCAACCAAGAATTTATAACTAGCAAACAGTCATCCATTGGCAAACAAAACACACAAAATAAAAACCCAATTCATATAAAATATAAATGGGAAAAATATACTGAGTGAGTTTAACTCACCTTGGATTTAATCTCAATTGTTTTCAACCCTGTCCAATCCAGTTCTAAAATATCACGTCCGTCGGTACGGTTCCAGTGCTATCTGTTTCTTCGAGTTCTGACACCGTATAACAGAGTTATAATTTAATACGGTATTTACAAACTAAATTTAATATTATTTAATTAGGTACATTAGGCATATTCTAAAACTTATGTCAATTCCACGTGAATTCAGTATGTTTAAATCCGGCATTGGACACAATATTCTGATAATCATAATTTAATTAAATTACTCCTTACGTTAACACCATGATTAGTTATATGTGAATAATTCCAATCCACTCTAATCTTATTCCCGTTAATCCACATTTTCAGTTAGGCATGTTAAAGTAAATGATCGGGCAAGTTATGTACACGACTAAATATATGAATTATTTACTAAACCACCGATTTTCTTTTAATTAAAATAACCTGGTGTATCCTCTTAACTAAAATGGTAAGTTGGTTGTTTAGGCATGATGTAAATTACGGTTAGACAATAAAAACATACCCACTGTTCATTTCTTCTACCAAACTCCTTCTGCCGTCCGTCCTTCCCTCCTTTTGTTCTTCTCTTCTTTTCGTTTCTTTCTTTCTTTCTTTTTTTCGTTTCGATCTGCTCTTCATTTTCTGTATATAATATTCGAACAGCAATTCCTTGACATGCATGGAAACAGGTCCATGTGGCCACGTCCCCAGTGTATCACGTCTGTCCTCCCCACCCATGCCGCTTGCACCCATTACCCAAAACGCGTGTGCCAGTACCTTGCCTCCTCCAATCAGTTATGTGTTTTCCCCTTTTTCACATCCGCATGCCTCCGCTACAGTCTGTTCATCCACCGTCTGAGATCCGGTTATACACAGCTCCGCCTGGTTGTCGCTAACATACTTACCCCCTTCGACTGCAAGTAGACATCGATGGCAACGCAAGTTAAAGGGAGATCGGAGTTTTAATTTAGTATCCAAGTGGACTTTCCAGTTTACATATGCATGGAGTTTTATGGTAGGAAAAAAAGGGTGCTGATTTTTCACTGTGAGGAAAAGTTGTTTTACACCATTAATGGATAAAAGAAAAAGATGAGCAGAAGTGCTTTTATAGAGATGAATACGGGGTACTCAAGCTGTTGTGTATAGAGTAGGGATGCAGTAAACTAGAATAGCTGTGTTGTGTTGCGTGGTGAGGAGTTCGAGACAATACGTGGTTGCCAAGGTTTTAGATGGATTGATACCCAAGGAATATAATGGTTTGGGATGCAAGTTTTCTACAGTGGCTGAGATTTTTAATTAAAGATATATTTTATAGTCCCTAGGGTAGACGTGGTATTTCCCATGTAGTCTTCCACCGTAGCATGCTTAGGGTCCAAGGTTAATAATACATTGTTGGTTTTGCATGCAAGTAAGGGTGTACATTGGGAATGATTTAATAAAATAAAACGTGAGAAGGAAAAGAGATGCAACGCATGGTTTGGACATGCATGACAAAAGCCTTTAGGAAGTGTCCATTTCGCGAACAAAAAAATATTTCGGTGATTTAATTAAATAAAATAACGGGTTTTGCAGACCCAAAATGCTTAGAAAAACATGCAGGATCCGAATATGAAAACTTCGAGGTCCAATGACTTTGTTTCAAAAATGAACTGTGCAAGCATTTTCACAATTTCAGCGCGAACCGAGCACCGAAACAGGCAAATGAATATATTGCGCTAATCAGCGTGACAAGACAGACACAACGGTATATAATTTGCAGTGTCAGGACTCTCTGTTCAAAAAGGCATTACGGACCCCTTTTAACGTAAAATTCGGAAGGCAAAACAATCAAAAGAGGGTCAAAACGTCCGATTTTCGCAAAACGAATTTCACCGTCGGATTCATGACAACGAATAGAATATTTTTCATGTTTGTCCGAACTGTTTCCGAAGAGATTTTACGGTCGCTAAAATTTGAACTGTCGGGCGGAGCTTTGCACTGAAAAATAGACGACCGACAAACATTCAAATTTTCCGACGAAATTTATATAGCTATTACGTCTCACTGTACATATTTCAAAATTCAAAACGATACGAAATCCAACGTTCACATTTTCGAGTTTAACAATATGCAGAATATATAGACATTCCACTTAAATTTATTAAATAACGATATAATTTATTAACGATTTTCATAGCGACGATTTTAAATTTTGATTTCGACATAACTTACAATGTATAAACTGAAATTTCGATTTTACTCTTTCATTAGAAAATTATAATCTAATTGGTTCCAACATTTCTTGTTTCACATAATTCCGACTTGTAGCGGATTCTGTATATTCAATTAAAGTTCAAAACTCAATATAACGAACTACCGCGCCGTTTCGAGTTCGTTTTAAATTAAATATAAATATAAACGTTTAATCATTGTTTAATTAAATAAACTCTATGTATATTTCCAATATTATATTTAAAACTGATTTAAATACCCGAATTCAAATAGCTGAAAAATCCGGGACGTTACATTCTTCCCCCCTTAAAATAATTTCGTCCCCGAAATTGCTAAGTGAAAAGAATGTTCCAAACCCAATTATATTCTAAACAATTATTTTTAAAATAACTTCAAAAATATGTCCAAGTTTTAGAAATCTACGTAATATTTTCCAACATCCCCTCAGCTCGGCTCGATATGAATAACTACAAACGCCACTCTGGGCCTCATATTGATCAAAAGAAAATAAAATCCAATCGGCTACCCAATCTCAGGGGTATAAATCAACCATCCAGTCAATAATATCAAGGCGTACCTATTGGTCGGGCATCATACTCCAATAACCAAGCAAAGCAACAACCAGCTCTTCCAACCTGTTCTAACTCCATTTTCAACACAAAAATAAACACATATTCTCATCATTATTTTCCATTTCATATTTGATTTCGTTCAAATTCATTATATTTGAATTCATTCTGTTTAACTTATTTAAATCATGATTTTCAAATTTCATATTCAAATTCTCGTTCACAAATTATATATGTGAAATCTTTTGGTTATATCAACTATTCAAATTCAACTTTCTACTTGAATTATATTCAAATAAATCAATCAAACCACAATGTCTCAATAATTTAATAGAATTATTTCCTTTCTATATAAAAATATAATTTGGGTCAAATTATTTCATTTACCCTATTTATAAAGCAATATTGGGTCAATTGGCGGTTCAATATAATTTCCCGACACTTGAACTGATCAACGAATCAATACAAAATATTTGTATATAAAATTTACAAATACGCTCTCTCATATATATATACACTCAACTCAATCTAGGGTATTGCTAACCCTATCTCTATCGAGTTATACCACAGAGCCAAGGTTATTACTAAACCAACAGCTCTGATACCACTGTAACGAACTGGGGTTTTCGACTTCGAAAATCAATATCAACTACCGTGTTGACCATTCAGACATCGAACATTCCAGATCATTAATAGAAAGAAGTTAGAGGGTGAGAATAGATAAGGTAGAAATATTGAATAGAAGAAGAAGAAGAAAACGACACAGAGTCTCACATCGTAGCGGAACAAAATATAATACAGAAATAACTTTATTGAGAGCTTTAAATAAAACTTACAATATCAGAGTACATCACACATCGGGACAGTTATAATAACCTGTCCTCACATATATCACACAGCGGAATAGTAGATATATAATGTCATACTCTGGATTCTTCTAGCTCGTCCCTTCACAGCATTCGATAACCTGAACCTGTACATGTCGGGCTAACCCGAGCATTTACAAAACACCGGGTCAGTCTGGTGAACCAGAGTGAGATAAACTCGCACAGTTTAAGGGTATCACACAACCTGATTTTTAAGTTAAAATCTTTCTGAAGAAAAGGATAATCGTAAGACCTAATCCACACATAAACAAGGATGGTTTTTACCTTACGATAACCCAAAACATTTTTGAAATCAATACCTTTTCTGATATTATCATAATGTCTAAATACAAGTAAATAGAATCTAGTAGAACGCTTGCATCTCACGCTCTACATATATAGTATACAATCAAAACCGCGGACGCTTATTGGAGATTGGATTTTCGACTATGACAAGGTATGGGACCACCTGCCGCTCGTGTATCTCTAGAGACGAATACACTGGGTTCAACAAGAACGTCTTGCAACCCGGCCCACACATGACCGACCACTCATTTCGCTTGAGTGTATCGAATGTATATCACCAACGGAGGTAGCTAGCCACCGTCTTCCCGAAAAGGGACATCATCGAAATAGATTTAAGAACAAAAGGATTTCCTCTAGATAGGTGGTTATACACCCTAATGGGAGTGACCCACATAGCCATGCTGCCTGCCCGATTTTTGTCATTTCCCGGTTGATGAGGCTTGAGGTTTGAAATTCCTTTATAACATCTGGCCACCATTTACTTTGAATGCCACATCGTCAGATCCGCCAGATATCACCAATTGACGTCCACAAAAATACTCTAGTTGGGAGCTAACCAACTATAGAACGTTTGAAGAAATCAACGTACGTGATCCTTTGGAAATACTCTGTCAGACACTCATCCATACAAGTCATCCAGGAACAGGATGAACCGAAGGTACTCTCCTACTGCATCTCATATAGGAATCACCCCATGGATCAGTAGCGAGAATGTAATAACCCGAAAATGCGAGCCAGTTTGAAATTTTTATTTTGGCAATTTTAGCGAATTTTGATTATTTAAAATGAATTATTTTAAATAATATCAACGAGAAATTTATTTTCAATAGAATTCGACGTATATATTTATATACGTCGTCGTTAGAATATAAATATTAATATATAATTATAAATAGAATTGAAAATGGCGCGGTAGTTCGATAATTCGATTTCAAACTTCAATTGAATGTACCGGGTGCAAAACAATCCGGATTTTAGTGAAACCAAAAGTAATGGAATCTAATAGTGAATATCTTTCCAACGAATCCGAAAAATCAAAAGTTCGTAGCGGGAATCAAAAGATATGTCCAGTTGAAAATTCTGAATAGTCGCTATGGAATTCAGGCCCTTAAAAATGGACATTTTGCAAACGACCTCGGATTTCGACGAAACCAGTTTTGTTGGGTCCGTGATGTGAAGTTATTGCTAGGTTTCAAATTTCATGATTTTTCGAATCAATATGTGAGCGTGGCAAAGGAAAACGCGTTTTGACCATTTCAGTTGATTTTAATCGACTGGAAATTGGCCATTTTTCCAACGGTCTCAGAATTCGACGAAACTAGTTTTGTTAGGACCGTATCGTCAATACGAAGCTAGAAAATATTTTTCTGGAATTTTTCTAGTTAGTATGTGACCCCGGTAATTTGAAATGTACGTTTAAAATTCAATATAGTGATTTAAATGTAAATTTAACGAAAACTGATTGTAACAGCCGAATCAGCTTGCGTGGCATATCCCATTGTGTTCAGAATGGGGGTGAAACGCTATGGGCGACAGGCGGTGGGCCTCGTTTCGAGTTCGGTAGTAAAAGTCAACTTTTTGCGATTAAATTAATTAAATTAATAAAAAAAATAAAAAAAAATATATAGGCCCCCCTTCTCGTTTTCATTCAACAGAAATAAAAAAAAAAGAGGCGAACGACGGGGGGCCAAAGCCGCCGCCGCCGCCACCAGGGCCGCCGCGCCCTGGCGCCGACCCCCAGGAGTCCTCCGCCTCTCTTCCCCCTTCCTCCTCAGTAATTGCGCCGCCACCACATCGCCCTCCCCCTTCCGACTGCGACAGCGCCCGACCCCACGCCCCCCTCCTCTTCTTCTCTTCTTCTTCCTCCTCCTGCCCTCGCGATACACTCTCCACTCCCTCTCCTCCTTTTCCCTTCCGCAATCGCTACCCGCATTTAAACCCTAACCGCCCACCCCCTCCGCCGTAGGCGCCTCCCCCACTGGCCAACGACGACATGGAAACCCCCCCCCCCTCCTTCAATTGTCGATGTAAGTTTATATTTTTATTTATTTATTTATATTTTCCTTTTTTTTATATATATATATGAGTTTTGAAGGGTAATACATATATTTTTAAATTCAGTTTATATATATAATATAAATAAAGTTTTAGATTATTATAGTATGGATTTGTAATAATAAAAGTTTGTTTTTTTTATGTTAAGGAAAGCTTATATTTTTATTTTAAGGAAATCATATATTTTTATTAGAGAAAAATATAGGACTTTTATATTGTTTTTAAATAAATCTTTGTTTTTGAAAAGGTGAAATCTTTAAATTTAAAAAGGTGAAATCTTTAAATTTAAAAAGGCGAAATCTTTATATAGAAAATAGCGTGATAAAAATATAATTTTTATCTATATAGTAGCGTAGTAAAAATTCGATTTTTATATATTGAATAGCGAAGTAAAAATTCGATTTTTATATATTGAATAGCAAAGTAAAAATATGATTTTTATATATTGAACTTCGAATTAGAAATGTGATTTTTATATATTGAATAGCGAAGTAAAAATTCGATTTTTATATATGTAGTGGCTACGGGCAACGAAGATGACGAAGATGCGATAGCGATGAAGATTTCTATCAATGAAGTGCCGTGGAGCTAGGATAGCTATATGTGAGAATTTCTCACCTTTCAATTTATTTTTCTAGTTATATATATATATACTAGGATGCAGACGGTGCTTATTAGAAGCACCCGACACCCGTCCACAGACCATGGACTTGTTGGATTGGTTGTGTAGTTGGTTAGATTATTTGATTTGGATTTGATTGTTTGGTGAATTGAATTGATTTGATTGATGTGTGAATGGCGTGGGCCTTCACTAGACCGGGGATAAGGCTAGGCCTTGTCCCGTTTCTAGTATCGTGCCGTTATGCCGTCGAAATTTTCTAAAATATGTTAGAAAAATAAAAATATCATTTTTATTGAATAAATGAATTGAATAGAAATTCATTTGTTGGAATAAAATGTTTTATCGTTAAAAATATAATTTTTAACGTGAATGTGAATAAATAAGTATTCATTTACAAACCAGACGGTTTGTTTATGTACACTTATTTGAATGACATTGATTGGGACGATAAATTTTACACATCGCCCAACTGCACAACTAAAATCTGTGTTTGATTGTTTGAAACCCCACACGGGTGTTGGGATGAAATATGAATTTCACTCATCCTGATTGATTAAATATGTCGATCGATTGATTGACAGGCTGTTATAAGCGTTGAATATCTATATTTGATGCTTATACAGTGTAGTGCACTTTGGTTGATGGTTGATTATTTTTCAATGCTATTATATACATGTGTTGTATGGAAATCCATATAATTAATTTTATATGGTAATTGATTGGGCCTCATTCCAATTTGAAAAATAAAGAAAATTTGAAAATAGAAATTTATGAAGCCGTGTTGATTAGATTGACGCCATTTTGACGTGAACGATATTTATATCGACTTTATTCATTTTAAAATGAATATTGAAAAGTGATTTCGAAATCGACGATTTCGAATTGAATTGAAAACGAATTCAAAGTGAATTGAAAACGATTTCAAAGTGAATTGAAAACGATTTCGAAATGAAGTGAATTGAAAACGAATTCAAAGTGAATTGAAAACGATTTCAAAGTGAATTGAAAACGATTTCAAAGTGAATTGAAAACGATTTCAAAATGAAGTGAATTGAAAACGATTTCAAAGTGAATTGAAAACGATTTCAAAGTGAATTGAAAACGATTTCAAAGTGAATTGAAAACGATTTCGAAATGAAGTGAATTGAAAACGATTTCAAAGTGAATTGAAAACGATTTCAAAGTGAATTGAAAACGATTTCAAAGTGAATTGAAAACGATTTCGAAATGAAGTGAATTGAAAACGATTTCGAAATGAAGTGAATTGAAAACAATTTCGAAATGAATTGAATTGAAAACGAATTCAAATTGAATTGAAATTTGAATTGAATAGAAATGAATTTTAAAACGAATCTATAAAGAAGAATTCAATTGTGATTTGAATTGAAAAGGAAGTTGAAAATGTTTTTGAAACGAATTCAAAACTATTTATATAATTCGTTTCAAATAGAAATCGACGAAGTATATATTATATATATTATATATATAATATAATGGCTTGAATAGAACGCGCCGCGCCGCGGCAGTTCGTGAATTTCGACCATTTATTTCAAACGGACATTACGGGAGATCCGACCGTCGGATTCTCCTAAAACCGGAACCGTTGGGTTCGTATCGAAAAGAGCTTTCTAACGAATATTAGAAATTAGAAATCTAAAGGTTGGATTTGGAATTATGTCCAAATCAAATTTGAAAAAGGTCGTTGTAAGTGCAGTTCGATGGCCATTGATGGAAATCGACTATACGAGCCTTGATAAAATTATTAAAAATAGTAATAATTTGTGTAAAATCATAAGAAATGATTTAGAAAGGATTGGGATGAAAAACTCCATATTTGAAAAGATAAAAATAGATTTTTATCGAAATGAACTAGTTTTGAACTAGAATTATAATTCTATTTATTTTTAAATAAATAAATTGAATTTGAAAAGGGTTTTGAAAATAACCAAAATTTCCAATGATTGCATTGGAGTGGATTTGAATCGAAATTGTCTTCGGAATATTTCGATGTTGGAATTCGTGATTATACAGATGTTGTTATGGAAATTTGAAAGATATATATTTATATCGTTATTTCCAATACGACATTTGTTAGTCGTAGAATTTGATATTGAATATAAGCCGATATATTTTCTATTCAGAGCCTTGTATTGAATATCAAATGTGATTTGGGTTTGTCGCGAATGGTGTCTTCACTAACACTGTTCTTGAACCTAGTTGGGAAAAGATTAAATCTTTTTATTTAGATTTAATGAAGTGTACCAATTAAACGATATTTAATTGGAATTGAATTGGTATTGATTTTTGGGTTTATCGTGAACAGTGTTTTAAATAACACTTGTTCTTTAACCCGATAATTAATGGAATGTGATTTTGGGTTTATCGTAAACCGTGTTTTAAATGACACTGATTCTTTAACCCAGTTAAAGATTAAAACTAAGTGGAGTTTTAATGAATCTTTAATTAGATTGAGATGATCGAAAATGGAGTATCACCAGTTCTGCTCCAGGCGATGGTTAAATCTTTAATTAGATTTGAACGTGAAATGGTAATTGAATTTACCGATAACACTTGGTGTTAGATATGAAGTATTACCAGTTTTACTTCATGGGATGAATAGGTTGGGATTGGGAAATAAAATAAATGATTACTTCGGTGTGGTTCGCTAATCCCGACTAGTTTGAATTGATATTCAAAGGTGATTAAAGAATAAATTTAAAGAATTTATCTTGGATAAAATTAATGGGAACTTTTCCCAAAGTATAGGAATATTTGAATAAAGGAATATTCTGAATTGGAATGAGGCGTATGTTGTGTTTGTGTAACACTTTTATAATATATACGCGAGTTATTCAGAAAGACCGGGTTTATCCCATTCTGAATAACTGATTCGACGTGGTGTCGAAGATGAAGACGGTGGTCGAAGACCAGAAGTCTTCACGTCGTTTGGGTGATTACTGATGATCTTGATTGTGCTATACACCCAAGAAGATGGAAACAGTTGGTGATCGTCCAGACGTACTTGGAGATCGATGGATATGCGGGGTACTAGGTGCCTCCGGTTTCGTTCAGACCCAGAACGGACTTGTAAATGGACTGTGTGTCTGACATTGGATTTTTGTCCGTGTGATTGATCTCTATTAAATATATATCTGTTTGGCAGCGGAGAATTTATTCTTTTGCTTAACGCCCTTCTCTGAGACGTACGAGCTCAGGGGTTATATATTGATGGATATCAAACGCATGGAGTGAATTGCCTGTGTGGCATGCCTAAGTGGCAATTGATCGAGGCTTCTGTTGAAAAGCAAGGTCTTGTGGTGATGATCAAAGCACAGCCTGTGTGGCACAGCTTTGTGTAACGTGAATTCGCGAGCCTCGCACCCCGGTTGTGAACCAAAAACGGGAGACGAACCTCAGGGAGGGCATGCGTTTCTTTCTAGTTAGAAGTGGCGTCAGTGGTTTTACACGCCCTGACGAGTTTGACTTATGTGGTTGTTGCTGTTGCGAGGCGCCTCGGATTGATCGGTCGTTCTCGAACCGATGGAGTCATTTGGTTGGCTCATTTACGCCCCAAAGGGCGGGGAAACGTAGTGTTCAGGGTTTAAGTTTAATCCACATCGGTGGACCGGCCCTGTCGCTCCAAGGTCACTCGAGCTCTGACCTGTGGCTCGGGCTAGAGAGTCACGAATCGGTTGAGGACTATCTTTTGCCTCGGTTCATAGACGGAAATCCAATTTCCAAATACGTGATATTTGCGGTTTTAATTGTAAAACTAGTATGGCGACATGATATATGGTACCCATGCCGCCTATGATTGATACTTATGATTTGAAGTTGTTTTATACACTATGCACTTATTATAGTATCAAATGATTTGTTTCAAACGTATCAAGCATTCTTTGGCTGTTATAAGGGAAAACCCTATCCCCCGGCTTGCGTTGCATTGTGTGATAGGACCTGGGTCTTATAACAGCTTCATTTTTCTTTATTTAGCATTGCGTTGTTTGTTTTATGCACTGGTATTCTTGGGAAGAAACCCGTTCCGTGTTACGGCGTGGTCCCTTGATTTACCGAACTTTAAAATAAAGAATTAATAACTGTTTTAGTTCTCACACCAGTCACATGACTGACCTGGAGTTTATTGTTTTAACCTAAACTCTGGGTGCCCTTATTTTGACACGGGCAGCTAGTAGTTTTGGTTTTGCAGATTTATATTCACAGGATCCTGGTTTACAGCTGGAACGATATCCGGAAAGCTTTGTATCCGTATATCCCTTCTAGTTGTGTATTGTATTATTTTCCGCTGCTATGTATTTAAATGTAATTTAAATCTCTGATATTTCTGTGTAATATTCATTTATACTCTGTATATTCTTGTAATCTGATGCATTGTTGTAATATACAGTGAAACGTTCTTCTGTATGTGTTCTGTTGTGGTTTGTTCTCGAACTATCCGACGCTTTCCTTTACGGGGAAGTTACGGGTTCTTACAGAGAAGTCCTTGCAACCCGTAGATTCCGACCACGACAGAACCACAGTACATCTCTGGCTGCAGACCAGAGATTATTAGCAGTTATTCCATTTACGAAAATCCACGGTCTTCAATGCTCCATCTCGATCATCTCTAATATCTTCACGTATTTGTTGATCGGAATGGTTTTCGAATATAAATTCGATCCCGGTCTTTCCGTACCAACAATCGTATTGGGCAGATTTGATAGTCGGTGATTTAACTATCAAAATAAACAGTGTTTCAATCATGACAATCCAGTGAGTTCACTGGTTCAGTACTCAGCACTACTTGGCCGTTTAATTAAAACAAAAGTATATTTAACTCTTAAATCTTTCGATATTTTAAATATCATTTTTCTTGCTTCCTTATTTAACATAAGATTTTATTTAACAAATTCTCTTTTTAAATATTTAGGAAAATCTTATATCATCTCTACTAGTTTCCCTTTCTAACTTTCAAAAATATTAGCCACATTCTTTATATAATGTTGGGAAATTCATTTAACCTGTTACTCGTAACAACGTTATGAGATATCCTTAATTCATTATATGAAAACAATACTCCACGCTTACTCTCATAGAAGAAAGCTTATCTTTTAAATTTCCCTTGTTAAACTTGAAAATGTCGTTATAATCTCACGCAACACCTTTTGTTTCCTTTTTACTTTAGAATCCACATTATATATATATATATATATATATACTCCAAATTTTCAGCAAAACGTTGCCTATATTTTTCCCTAAGGAAATAATAAATTCCACTAACCTCTTTTACCATTACAACTAATACCATCTTCAGATAATCCCGATGTCGTTCAAGTTGGGGTATTTTAATTACCTCTCAGACCTTGATCGACAACGTTCATATCTAAAAACAAATACGAGTTGTAATACCAAACATATATCTCATTCTAATATCCATATAATTTTTTTTAACTGAACTATTCAAAATACGGTTTTAGAAAAATCTTCTTACGTTTTGAAAATCTCTCTCGGGTATGCCCTCGCTTTTCTAAATTCAATAATTAAGCACTTCCTTATAAACATCATTAACAGATTCTAATTCATTCCCTTTTTAAATTGATCAATTAAATAAAATAAATCCATTTAATCTTTTCTTAACAAAATGATTATCCAAATTCAACCGTTCAATTTTATTCCTATTCTTGTCCTCATAAACCTGATTAACATCAGAATCGCTTTTATAAAATCAATTAATATTAAACCAAAGCTTTTAATAAATAAAATATTTATTTATTTCTCTTTTATAAAATTTTATTCAAAATAATATATTTCAAAATCTATCTCCAATTATAAAATAAATTTTATAACTTTATCTCTATCGACTCCCTTGACAGTGAATCAATATCAAACAAAACGATTTACTTTTAGGCCGTTTACTACCGATTACTAAACCAATATAGCCCATTGGTTAAAACACAACACAGGTTGACTTTTTAGTCAATGATCACTACAAAATCAATAACCCAATCATGACAGTTCATATAATAATATGAAAATAAATAATATATTTGAGGAATCCGGTTGGATCCCTCCAACCTGTCCTTCCCTGTATACAAACGGTTATCTCCACACAGTTCAAAACAGATCAAACAATTCAAACCATTAAACACGTTTATTGATAAACGTGACCAATAAGGTAAGTTACCTTTATTGGAACCAATCGTTAAAATAACGATTTGGAATTTCACTGAAATTAAACGATAGTTTAATTCCATCAGTTAAATCAATCAAGAATTTATAACTAGCAAACAGTCATCCATTGGCAAATAGAACACACAAAATAAAAACCCAATTCATATAAAATATAAATGGGAAAAATATACTGAGTGAGTTTAACTCACCTTGGATTTAATCTCAATTGTTTTCAACCCTGTCCAATCCAGTTCTAAAATATCACGTCCGTCGGTACGGTTCCAGTGCTATCTGTTTCTTCGAGTTCTGTCACCGTATAACAGAGTTATAATTTAATACGGTATTTACAAACTAAATTTAATATTATTTAATTAAGTACATTAGGCATATTCTAAAACTTATGTCAATTCCACGTGAATTCAGTATGTTTAAATCCGGCATTGGACACAATATTCTGATAATCATAATTTAATTAAATTACTCCTTACGTTAACACCATGATTAGTTATATGTGAATAATTCCAATCCACTCTAATCTTATTCCCGTTAATCCACATTTTCAGTTGGCATGTTAAAGTAAATGATCGGGCAAGTTATGTACACGACTAAATATATGAATTATTTACTAAACCACCGATTTTCTTTTAATTAAAATAACCTGGTGTATCCTATTAACTAAAAAGGTAAGTTGGTTGTTTAGGCATGATGTAAATTACGGTTAGACAATAAAAACATACCCACTGTTCATTTCTTCTACCAAACTCCTTCTGCCGTCCGTCCTTCCCTCCTTTTGTTCTTCTCTTCTTTTCGTTTCTTTCTTTCTTTCTTTTTTTCGTTTCGATTTGCTCTTCATTTTCTGTATATAATATTCGAACAGCAATACCTTGACATGCATGGAAACAGGTCCATGTGGCCACGTCCCCAGTGTATCACGTCTGTCCTCCCCACCCATGCCGCATGCACCCATTACCCAAAACGCGTGTGCCAGTACCTTGCCTCCTCCAATCAGTTATGTGTTTTCCCCTTTTTCACATCCGCATGCCTCCGCTACAGTCTGTTCATCCACCGTCTGAGATCCGGTTATACACAGCTCCGCCTGGTTGTCGCTAACATACTTACCCCCTTCGACTGCAAGTAGACATCGATGGCAACGCAAGTTAAAGGGAGATCGGAGTTTTAATTTAGTATCCAAGTGGACTTTCCAGTTTACATATGCATGGAGTTTTATGGTAGGAAAAAAAGGGTGCTGATTTTTCACTGTGAGGAAAAGTTGTTTTACGCCATTAGTGGATAAAAGAAAAAGATTAGCAGAAGTGCTTTTATAGAGATGAATACGGGGTACTCAAGCTGTTGTGTATAGAGTAAGGATGCAGTAAACTAGAATAGCTGTGTTGTGTTGCGTGGTGAGGAGTTTGAGACAATACGTGGTTGCCAAGGTTTTAGATGGATTGATACCCAAGGAATATAATGGTTTGGGATGCAAGTTTTCTACAGTGGCTGAGATTTTTAATTAAAGATATATTTTATAGTCCCCAGGGTAGACGTGGTATTTCCCATGTAGTCTTCCACCGTAGCATGCTTAGGGTCCAAGGTTAATAATACATTGTTGGTTTTGCATGCAAGTAAGGGTGTACATTGGGAATGATTTAATAAAATAAAACGTGAGAAGGAAAAGAGATGCAACGCATGGTTTGGACATGCATGACAAAAGCCTTTAGGAAGTGTCCATTTTGCGAACAAAAAAATATTTCGGTGATTTAATTAAATAAAATAACGGGTTTTGCAGACCCAAAATGCTTAGAAAAACATGCAGGATCTGAATATGAAAACTTCGAGGTCCAATGATTTTGTTTCAAAAATGAACTGTGCAAGCATTTTCACAATTTCAGCGCGAACCGAGCACCGAAACAGGCAAATGAATATATTGCGCTAATCAGCGTGACAAGACAGACACAACGGTATATAATTTGCAGTGTCAGGACTCTCTGTTCAAAAAGGCATTACGGACCCCTTTTAACGTAAAATTCGGAAGGCAAAACAATCAAAAGAGGGTCAAAACGTCCGATTTTTGCAAAACGAATTTCACCGTCGGATTCATGACAACGAATAGAATATTTTTCATGTTTGTCCGAACTGTTTCCGAAGAGATTTTACGGTCGCTAAAATTTGAACTGTCAGGCGGAGCTTTGCACTGAAAAATAGACGACCGACAAACATTCAAATTTTCCGACGAAATTTATATAGCTATTACGTCTCACTGTACATATTTCAAAATTCCAAACGATACGAAATCCAACGTTCACATTTTCGAGTTTAACAATATGCAGAATATATAGACATTCCACTTAAATTTATTAAATAACGATATAATTTATTAACGATTTTCATAGCGACGATTTTAAATTTTGATTTCGACATAACTTACAATGTATAAACTGAAATTTCGATTTTACTCTTTCATTAGAAAATTATAATCTAATTGGTTCCAACATTTCTTGTTTCACATAATTCCGACTTGTAACGGATTCTGTATATTCAGTTAAAGTTCAAAACTCAATATAACGAACTACCGCGCCGTTTCAAGTTCATTTTAAATTAAATATAAATATAAACGTTTAATCATTGTTTAATTAAATAAACTCTATGTATATTTCCAATATTATATTTAAAACTGATTCAAATACCCGAATTCAAATAGCTGAAAAACCCGGGACGTTACAGAGGGGTTCAGTCCGAACCGGGGCTGTTGGTGGCGGGTAGGGCGGCGCAGGGGGTGCTGGAAGGTCGTAGGGTGGTGCGGTGGTCGGAGTGTTGGCTGTGGTGGCGTCGGTCTTCGATTAGGGGTTCCATTGAGTGCTAGGGCGCGGTTTTCTTCGATGGAC
This sequence comes from Allium sativum, assembly GCA_030737875.1. Classification (NCBI taxonomy): domain Eukaryota; kingdom Viridiplantae; phylum Streptophyta; class Magnoliopsida; order Asparagales; family Amaryllidaceae; genus Allium; species Allium sativum. Next base: position 560,962,987 of record CM060921.1, read on the forward strand.
GTGGAGAGAGGGGACGGGGAGGCGGAGGTGGTGGTGCAGAAGGTGGAGCAGGCGATGTCGGGGCCCACAAGAGCTGGCGGCGTCGGGTTTTTAGGGATTCGAGGGGTTTGAGGTTTGCTCACGTCGGAGGGAAAGGAGGAGATGGGGAAGAGGTCACCACGGCGCGTTGAGCAGGGGGAAAGCCTCCGGTGGTGGCGCGTTCTGTCGGAGGGCGATGGTGGATCACCGACGCCGTCGGTTTTTTTTTCTTCTTTTTATTTTTTTTTCCGATTTGGAGTGAAAAGGGGAGGGAGAGAGAAGGTAGAGGGGGTGAGGGAGTTATATAATTATTTATTAATTTATTTTTAATTTTCGAATTCCATAAAATACCCTTTCCATTCGAACTCTAAATCGAACCCGCCGACTATCGTCCCTAGCGTATTACCCCCATTCCGAACACAATGGGATATGTATCGCAAGCCAATTCGACTGTTTGAATCAGTTTCTGTTGAATTTAAAATATAAATCAGTATATTGAATTTTAAACGTACATTTCAAATTACCGGGGTCGCATACGAACTCTATAAATTGCAGAAAAATGTTTTCTAGCTTCGTATTGACGATACGGTCCTAACAAAACTAGTTTCGTCAAATTCTGAGACCGTTTGAAAAATGGCCAATTTCCAGTCGATTAAAATCCACTGAAAATGGTCAAACGCATTTTCCTTTGCCACGCTCACATATTGATTCGAAAAATTATGAAATTTGAAACCTAGCAATAACTTGACATCACGGACCCAATGTGACGGCAAGGAATTTCGCTCGGTCCGAACCAGTCGCTAAACCGACCCAGACCGTTCGAAACGCCCTATCGTTTGAGAACACGACAAAGCAGAACGCATACAGAAGAACATTTCATTGTATATTACAACAATGCATCAGATTACAAGAATATACAGAGTATTAATGGATAAATATTACACAGAAATATCAGAGATTTAAATTACATTTAAATACATAGCAGCGGAAAATAATACAATACACAACTAGAAGGAGATATACGGATACAAAGCTTTCCGGATATCGTTCCAGCTGTAAACCAGGATCCTGTGAATATAAATCTGCAAAACCAAAACTACTAGCTGCCCGTGTCAAAATAGGGGCACCCAGAGTTTAGGTTAAAACAATAAACTCCAGGTCAGTCATGTGACTGGTGTGAGAACTAAAACAGTTATTAATCTTTATTTTAAAGTTAGGTAAATCAAGGGACCACGCCGTATAACACGGAACGGGTTTCCTCCCAAGAATACCAGTGCATAAAACAAACAGCGCAATGCTAAATAAAGAAAAATGAAGCTGTTATAAGACCCAGGTCCCATCACACAATGCAACGCAGTCGAGGATAGGGTTTTCCCTTATAACAGCCAAAGTATGCTTGATACGTTTAAAACAAATCATTTGATACTAATAGGTGCATAGTGTATAAAACAACTTCAAATCATAAGTATAAATCATAGGCGGCATGAGCGTCCCATGCCACTATGTCGCCACATATAGGTTTACAATCAAAACCGCAAATGTCACGTATTTGGAAATTGGATTTCCATCTATGAACCGAGGCAAAAGATAGTCCTCAACCGATTCGAGACTGCCTAGCCCCAGCCTCAGGATCAGAGCTCGAGTGACCCTAAGAGCGACAGGGCCGGTCCACCGATGTGGATTAAAATGCCTGAACACTACGTTTCCCCGCCCTTTGGGGCGTAAATGAGCCACTAAATGACTCCATCGGTTCGAGAACGACCGATCAATCCGAGGCGCCTCGTAACAGCAACAACCACATAAGTCAAACTCGTCAGGGCGTGTAAAACCACTGACACCACTTCTAACAAGGAAGAAACGCAGGCCCTCCCTGAGGTCCTTTCTCCCGTTTTTGGTTCATACCGGGTGTGAAACTCGCGAAGTAAACGTTACACAAAGCTACGCCACAAAGGCCGTGCTTTGATCATCACCACAAGACTTTGCTTTTCAACAGAAGCCTCGATCAATTGCCACTTAGGCATGCCACACAGGCAATTCACTCCATGCGTTTGATATCCATCAATATATAACCCCTGAGCTCGTATGTCTCAGAGAAGGGCGTTAAGCAAGAGAATAAATTCTCCGCCGCCAAACAGATATATATTTAATAGAAATCAATCACACAGACTAAAATCCAATGTCAGACACACAGTCCATTTACAAGTCCGTTCTGGGGCTGAACGAAACTGGAGGCACCTAGTACCCCGCATATCCATCGATCTCCAAGTACGTCTGGACGATCACCAACTGTTTCCATCTTCTTGGGTGTACAGCCCAATCAAGATCATCAGTTATCACCCAAACGACGTGAAGACCTCCGGTCTTCGACCATCGTCTTCATCTTCGACTTATCGTCGTATCAGTTATTTAGAATGGGATGAACCCGGTCTTTCCGAATAACTCGCGTATATTTTAAATAAGTGTTACACAAACACAACATACGCCTCATTCCAATTCATTAGTCACTAACCGTAAATTAATCAAGAGAATAATTCCCCAAATATTAACCCCGAAGGCCGAAACCAACATCAGATCAATATCCAGAAAACCATTCTGCTTGGCTAACCGACAGTTAGTTTCTAAATTTCACGTTCAAATCTAATTAAAGATTTAACTATCGCCTGGAGCAAAACTGGTGATACTCCATTCTCGATCATTTCAATCTAATTAAAGATTCATTAAAACTCCACTTAGTTTTAATCTTCGACTGGGTTAAAGAATCAGTGTCGTTTAAAACACGGTTCACGATAAACCCAAAATCACATTCCATTAATTATCGGGTTAAAGAACGTGTGTTATTTAAAACACTGTTCACGATAAACCCAAAAATCAATATCGACTCGATTCCAATTAAATATTATTTAATTGGTACATTTCATTAAATCTAAATAAGAAGATTTAATCTTTTCTCTACTGGGTTTAAGAACAGTGTTAGTGAAGACACCATTCACGACAAACCCAAATCACATTTGATATTCAATACAAGGCTCTGAATAGAAAATATACCGGCTTATATTCAATATCAAATTCTACGACTAACAAATGTCGTATTGGAAATAACGATATATATATCTATATCTTTCAAATTTCCATAACAACAGTTGTATAATCACGAAATCCAACATCGAAATATTCCGAAGACAATTTCGATTCAAATCCACTCCAATGCAATCATTGGAAATTCTGGTTATTTTTAAAACCCTTTTCGAATTCAATTTATTTATTTAAAAATAAATAGAATTATAATTCTAGTTCAAAACTAGTTCATTTCGATAAAAATTTATTTTTATCTTTTCAAATATGGAGTTTTTCATCCCAAATCTTCACAAATCATTTCTTATGATTTTACATAAATTATTACTATTTTTAATAATTTTATGAAGGCCCGTACAGTCGATTTCCATCAATGGCCATCGAACTGCACTTACAACGACCTTTTTCGAATTTGATTTGGACGTACCTCCAAATCCAACTGTTAGATTTCTAATTTCTAATATTCGTTAGAAAGCTCTTTTCGATACGAACCCAACGGTTCCAGTTTTAGGAGAATCCGACGGTCGGATCTCTCGCAATGCCCGTTTGAAATAAATGGTCGAAATTCACGAACTGCCGCGGCGCGGCGCGTTCTATTCAGGCCATTATATTATATATATGATATATATAATATATACTTCGTCGATTTCTATTTAAAACGAATTTTATAAATAGTTTTAAAATTCGTTACAAAAGCAATTTCAACTTCCATTTCAATTCAAATCAAAATTGAGTTCTTCTTTATAAATTCGTTTTAAATTTCATTTCTATTCAATTCAAATTTCAATTCAATTTGAATTCATTTCAATTCGCTTTCAATTCAATTTGAATTCATATTCAATTCAATTCATTTCGAAATCGTTTTCAATTCAATTCATTTCGAAATCGTTTTCAATCAATTCATTTCGAAATCGTTTTCAATTCAATTCATTTCGAAATCGTTTTCAATTCAATTCATTTCGAAATCGTTTTCAATTCATTTCATTTCGAAATCGTTTTCAATTCATTTCATTTCGAAATCGTTTTCAATTCATTTCATTTCGAAATCGTTTTCAATTCAATTTATTTCGAAATCGTTTTCAATTCAATTCATTTCGAAATCGTTTTCAATCAATTCATTTCGAAATCGTTTTCAATTCAATTCATTTCGAAATCGTTTTCAATTCAATTCATTTCGAAATCGTTTTCAATTCAATTCATTTCGAAATCGTTTTCAATTCAATTTATTTCGAAATCGTTTTCAATTCAATTCATTTCGAAATCGTTTTCAATTCATTTCATTTCGAAATCGTTTTCAATTCAATTTATTTCGAAATCGTTTTCAATTCAATTCATTTCGAAATCGTTTTCAATTCAATTCATTTCGAAATCGTTTTCAATTCAATTCATTTCGAAATCGTTTTCAATTCAATTTATTTCGAAATCGTTTTCAATTCAATTCATTTCGAAATCCTTTTCAATTCATTTCATTTCGAAATCGTTTTCAAATCGATATAAATATCGTTCACGTCAAAATGGCGTCCATACACGGCTTCATAAATTTCTATTTCAAATATTCTATTTCAAATATTTCTTATTATCAAAATATTCTTTATTTCCACGATTGGAATGAGGCCTAATCAATTACCATATAAAGTTAATTATATGGATTTTCATACAACACATGTATATAATAACATTGAAAATAATCAACCATCAACCAAAGTGCACTACACTGTAAAAGCATCAAATATAGATATTCAACGCTTATAACAGCCTGTCAATCAATCGATCGACATATTTAATCAATCAGGATGAGTGAACTTTAAATTTCATCCCAACACCCGTGTGGGGTTTCAAACAATCAAACACATATTTTATTTGTGCTGTTGGGCGATGTGTAAAATTTATCGTCCCAATCAATGTCATTCAAATAGGTGTACATAAACAAACCGTCTGGTTTGTAAATGAATATTCTATTTTATTCACTTCACGTTAAAAATTATATTTTTAACGATAAAACATTTTATTTTAACATATGAATTTCTATTCAGTTCATTCTTTAAATAAAATGCTATTTCTATTTTTCTAACTTATTTTAGAAAATTTCGGCGGCATAACGGCACGATACTAGAAACGGGACGAGGCCTAGCCTTATCCCCGGTCTAGTGAAGGCCCACGCCATTCACACATCAATCAAATCAATTTCATTTTGCAAACCACAAAATTTGGAGTAAGAGTCTAACCTAGCCTTACTCCTTCGCCTTATAACGGCGCACGTCTAATCCTAACCAATTTATCGATTCGATTTTTCACACCACAAACCACATTCAAACCAATATCGCAATCAATCACCAAACAGCCAAACAAACAAGTCCATGGTCTGTGGACGATTGTGTCGGGTGCTACTAAACACCGTCTGCATCCTAGTATATATATAACTAGAAAAATTAAATTGAAAGGTGAGAAGTTCTCACAGATAGCTATCCTAGCTCCACGGCACTCCTTTCAGAGAAGTCTTCGTCGTCATCGCATCATTTTTCATCTTCGTTGCTCGCTTTCACTACCTATGTAAAAATCGAATTTTTACTTCGCTATTCCATATATAAAAATCATATTTTTATTTCGAAGTTCAATATATAAAAATTCTATTTTTAATTCGAAGTTCAACATTTCGAAGTCCAACATATAAAAATTCTATTTTTAATTCGAAGTCCAACATATAAAAATTCTATTTTTAATTCGAAGTCCAACATATAAAAATTCTATTTTTAATTCGAAGTCCAACATATAAAAATTCTATTTTTAATTCGAAGTTCAACATATAAAAATCGAATTTCAAATCAGTTTTAAAATCTTTTATAAAATCAGTTTTCTTTTTAAAGATTTCAGTTTTAAAATCTTTATAAATTTCAGTTTTTACATCTAAAATAAAAATCAGTTTTTATTTTAAAAACAAATCAGTTTTATACTTTTAAAAACAAATCAGTTTTATACTTTTAAAAACAAATCAGTTTTATACTTTTAAAAACAAATCAGTTTTATACTTTTAAAAACAAATCAGTTTTATACTTTTAAAAACAAATCAGTTTTATACTTTTAAAAACAAATCAGTTTTATACTTTTAAAAACAAATCAGTTTTATACTTTTATAAACAAATCAGTTTTATACTTTTATTTTTTTTTATATTTTTATAAAACCAGTTTTAAAATTCTTTTCTGTTTATATAAAATACAAATAAAATAAATAAAATAAAAAAACTTACGGCGAGGGGAGGGGGTTTTCCACAGATCGACTGAGGTGGCTTCGAACTAGGCGGAGCGGTGGTGCTGTCTGGTGGCGTCGCGATGGGTTCGAGGCGGAGGCGGTAGGGTTCAGGGCTTCGGGGTCTTCGTCGGTTTCGAGGGGTCTGGGTCTTCGATCTAGGGAGGCGGTGGCTTCGGGGCGAGGCGGTGGCTTTGGGGTGAGGCGACGGCGATGTCTGGGGGGGGCGGCGCCTTGATTCGATTCAGGTTTTTCTTTTCTTTTTTTATACTGTGAAATGAAATCGAAAAAAATAAATAAAAGGGGGCCAGAATATAAAGGAGGAAGGGTAAGGAGGATATTTTTTTTCTATTATTATTTAATTATTAAAAAGTTGACTTTCACATACGACCTCTAAACGAGGTCCACCGCCTATCGTCCATAGCGTTTTACCCCCATTCTGAACACAATGGGATATGTATCGCAAGCTGATTCGATCGTTTCGATCTGTTTCTGTTTAATTTACATTTAAATCACTATATTGAATTTTAAACGTGCATTTCAAATTACCGGGGCCCCATACGAACTCTAAAAATTCTAGAAAAATATTTTCTAGCTTTGTATTGACGATACGGTCCTAACAAAACTAGTTTCGTCGAATTCTGAGACCGTTTGAAAAATAGCCAATTTCCAGTCGATTAAAATCAACTAAAACTGGTCAAACGCGTTTTCCTTTGCCACGCTCACATATTGATTCGAAAAATTATGAAATTTGAAACCTAGCAATAATTCGACATCACGGACCCAACAAAACTGGTTTCGTCGAAATCCGGGGTCGTTTGCAAAATTGCTATTTTTAAGGGCCTTATATATATAAAAATATATATAAATTCCACAGCGACTATTTCTAATTTTAAACTGGACATATCTTATCATTTCTAAGATGAAATCTCAGTTTGTTAACTTCGTTACAAAGATATAGTTATACAGATTCAAATATTTCTTGTTTCGTTCAATTCTGACTTATATTGAATTCTGTATATTCATTTGAAATTAGAAATCGAATTTTCGAACTACCGCGCCATTTTCAATTCCTTTTATAATTATATATAATTATTTATATTCTAACGACGACGCGTATAATATATACGTTCGAATTATATTCAAAATAAATTTCTCGTCGATATTATTTAAAATAATCTATTTTAAATAATCAAAATTCGCTAAAATCGCCAAAATAAAAATTTTAAACTGGCCCAGATTTTACGGGTTGTTACAATCTTCCCCACTTAAAACTTTTCGTCCCCGAAAAGGAACAAAGTCGAAAGTTGTTTAATTATTAAGCTCTACATTCGATCTGGCTTTCCTTCTCCAACTTTTTAGTTTCTGAGAATTTTCAAAATTTCAAAAATTTGCCTAACACCCTAAATTTTTGAAAAATTTCGCCATAACCTCCCCTGCACCGGGAGCATCGGGGAATTTCAAATAGCTTCCCTGGTCCTTCAGATCTCAAAAAGAAAAAGAAAAAGCCAAGCGGCTAGCCAATAGGCTCACAAAATCATCATCACCCAAACAAAACAGGAAATTATGTAGTAAACATGTACCTATTTGTCGGGCAAACAAATTTTATTCTCTGGCTCTAGCCTCCTTGCTATGACCTGTTCAATGATATATATGTATATGCAAGCAAATGCAACTAATTTTCAATACAATTCAATATTTGATATAATTAGGCTAATTGGCTAAAAATTAGCAAACAACTAAACAGACAACACAAACATCAATCAATTAGTGGATTAGAGTTTCAAATTCATAATTTTGATACATACACAAAAATCATGTTTTTGATGCCAAATCACAACAATAGGCCCTATCTAATTTTTGGTTCTCACACCAGTCTAATGGAAATATATAGATATCACACCTTCGTCACACGAATATAAATTCTGACGATGAGTACTCAACCATCAGAATCATCTTCGGGCCACTAGAGTATGATTCTATATCTATCCAATATATTAAAACTTCGAATACACGCGGATCAGACGTATATGCAAAATCTTTATATACTGGACTGTCCAACTCAATATATATAGATAATCAGATACGAATAATTGATTTAAATTTTCAAAACAAAAATTTGTTTTCCCTTTCAAAATATACTCTTCCCACTCGTTCTAGGATACTACTGATCCTATCTCTAACGAGTCCTTCTCGTTGGATATTACTAATCCAATATCTGATGAATTCTTTCGTATGGTTCTAATGTGTCTTATTCTCGAGCTTTGTAAACCAAAGCTCTGATACCAACTGTGACGGCAAGGAATTTCGCTCGGTCCGAACCAGTCGCTAAACCGACCCAGACCGTTCGAAACGCCCTATCGTTTGAGAACACGACAAAGCAGAACGCATACAGAAGAACATTTCATTGTATATTACAACAATGCATCAGATTACAAGAATATACAGAGTATTAATGGATAAATATTACACAGAAATATCAGAGATTTAAATTACATTTAAATACATAGCAGCGGAAAATAATACAATACACAACTAGAAGGAGATATACGGATAAAAAGCTTTCCGGATATCGTTCCAGCTGTAAACCAGGATCCTGTGAATATAAATCTGCAAAACCAAAACTACTAGCTGCCCGTGTCAAAATAGGGGCACCCAGAGTTTAGGTTAAAACAATAAACTCCAGGTCAGTCATGTGACTGGTGTGAGAACTAAAACGGTTATTAATCTTTATTTTAAAGTTAGGTAAATCAAGGGACCACGCCGTATAACACGGAACGGGTTTCCTCCCAAGAATACCAGTGCATAAAACAAACAGCGCAATGCTAAATAAAGAAAAATGAAGCTGTTATAAGACCCAGGTCCCATCACACAATGCAACGCAGTCGAGGATAGGGTTTTCCCTTATAACAGCCAAAGTATGCTTGATACGTTTAAAACAAATCATTTGATACTAATAGGTGCATAGTGTATAAAACAACTTCAAATCATAAGTATAAATCATAGGCGGCATGAGCGTCCCATGCCACTATGTCGCCACATATAGGTTTACAATCAAAACCGCAAATGTCACGTATTTGGAAATTGGATTTCCGTCTATGAACCGAGGCAAAAGATAGTCCTCAACCGATTCGAGACTGCCTAGCCCCAGCCTCAGGATCAGAGCTCGAGTGACCCTAGGAGCGATAGGGCCGGTCCACCGATGTGGATTAAAATGCCTGAACACTACGTTTCCCCGCCCTTTGGGGCGTAAATGAGCCACTAAATGACTCCATCGGTTCGAGAACGACCGATCAATCCGAGGCGCCTCGCAACAGCAACAACCACATAAGTCAAACTCGTCAGGGCGTGTAAAACCACTGACGCCACTTCTAACAAGGAAGAAACGCAGGCCCTCCCTGAGGTCCTTTCTCCCGTTTTTGGTTCATACCGGGTGTGAAACTCGCGAAGTAAACGTTACACAAAGCTACGCCACAAAGGCCGTGCTTTGATCATCACCACAAGACTTTGCTTTTCAACAGAAGCCTCGATCAATTGCCACTTAGGCATGCCACACAGGCAATTCACTCCATGCGTTTGATATCCATCAATATATAACCCCTGAGCTCGTATGTCTCAGAGAAGGGCGTTAAGCAAGAGAATAAATTCTCCGCCGCCAAACAGATATATATTTAATAGAAATCAATCACACAGACTAAAATCCAATGTCAGACACACAGTCCATTTACAAGTCCGTTCTGGGGCTGAACGAAACCGGAGGCACCTAGTACCCCGCATATCCATCGATCTCCAAGTACGTCTGGACGATCCCCAACTGTTTCCATCTTCTTGGGTGTACAGCCCAATCAAGATCATCAGTTATCACCCAAACGACGTGAAGACCTCCGGTCTTCGACCATCGTCTTCATCTTCGACTTATCGTCGTATCAGTTATTCAGAATGGGATGAACCCGGTCTTTCCGAATAACTCGCGTATATTTTAAATAAGTGTTACACAAACACAACATACGCCTCATTCCAATTCATTAGTCACTAACCGTAAATTAATCAAGAGAATAATTCCCCAAATATTAACCCCGAAGGCCGAAACCAACATCAGATCAATATCCAGAAAACCATTCTGCTTGGCTAACCGACAGTTAGTTTCTAAATTTCACGTTCAAATCTAATTAAAGATTTAACTATCGCCTGGAGCAAAACTGGTAATACTCCATTCTCGATCATTTCAATCTAATTAAAGATTCATTAAAACTCCACTTAGTTTTAATCTTCGACTGGGTTAAAGAATCAGTGTCGTTTAAAACACGGTTCACGATAAACCCAAAATCACATTCCATTAATTATCGGGTTAAAGAACGTGTGTTATTTAAAACACTGTTCACGATAAACCCAAAAATCAATATCGACTCGATTCCAATTAAATATTATTTAATTGGTACATTTCATTAAATCTAAATAAGAAGATTTAATCTTTTCTCTACTGGGTTTAAGAACAGTGTTAGTGAAGACACCATTCACGACAAACCCAAATCACATTTGATATTCAATACAAGGCTCTGAATAGAAAATATACCGGCTTATATTCAATATCAAATTCTACGACTAACAAATGTCGTATTGGAAATAACGATATATATATCTATATCTTTCAAATTTCCATAACAACAGTTGTATAATCACGAAATCCAACATCGAAATATTCCGAAGACAATTTCGATTCAAATCCACTCCAATGCAATCATTGGAAATTCTGGTTATTTTTAAAACCCTTTTCGAATTCAATTTATTTATTTAAAAATAAATAGAATTATAATTCTAGTTCAAAACTAGTTCATTTCGATAAAAATTTATTTTTATCTTTTCAAATATGGAGTTTTTCATCCCAAATCTTCACAAATCATTTCTTATGATTTTACATAAATTATTACTATTTTTAATAATTTTATGAAGGCCCGTACAGTCGATTTCCATCAATGGCCATCGAACTGCACTTACAACGACCTTTTTCGAATTTGATTTGGACGTACCTCCAAATCCAACCGTTAGATTTCTAATTTCTAATATTCGTTAGAAAGCTCTTTTCGATACGAACCCAACGGTTCCGGTTTTAGGAGAATCCGACGGTCGGATCTCCCGCAATGCCCGTTTGAAATAAATGGTCGAAATTCACGAACTGCCGCGGCGCGGCGCGTTCTATTCAGGCCATTATATTATATATATAATATATATAATATATACTTCGTCGATTTCTATTTAAAACGAATTTTATAAATAGTTTTAAAATTCGTTTCAAAAGCAATTTCAACTTCCATTTCAATTCAAATCAAAATTGAATTCTTCTTTATAAATTCGTTTTAAATTTCATTTCTATTCAATTCAAATTTCAATTCAATTTGAATTCATTTCAATTCGCTTTCAATTCAATTTGAATTCATATTCAATTCAATTCATTTCGAAATCGTTTTCAATTCAATTCATTTCGAAATCGTTTTCAATCAATTCATTTCGAAATCGTTTTCAATTCAATTCATTTCGAAATCGTTTTCAATTCAATTCATTTCGAAATCGTTTTCAATTCATTTCATTTCGAAATCGTTTTCAATTCATTTCATTTCGAAATCGTTTTCAATTCATTTCATTTCGAAATCGTTTTCAATTCATTTTATTTCGAAATCGTTTTCAATTCAATTCATTTCGAAATCGTTTTCAATTCAATTCATTTCGAAATCGTTTTCAATTCAATTCATTTCGAAATCGTTTTCAATTCAATTCATTTCGAAATCGTTTTCAATTCAATTCATTTCGAAATCGTTTTCAATTCAATTCATTTCGAAATCGTTTTCAATTCAATTTATTTCGAAATCGTTTTCAATTCAATTCATTTCGAAATCGTTTTCAATTCATTTCATTTCGAAATCGTTTTCAATTCAATTTATTTCGAAATCGTTTTCAATTCAATTCATTTCGAAATCGTTTTCAATTCAATTCATTTCGAAATCGTTTTCAATTCATTTCATTTCGAAATCGTTTTCAAATCGATATAAATATCGTTCACGTCAAAATGGCGTCCATACACGGCTTCATAAATTTCTATTTCAAATATTCTATTTCAAATATTTCTTATTATCAAAATATTCTTTATTTCCACGATTGGAATGAGGCCCAATCAATTACCATATAAAGTTAATAATATGGATTTTCATACAACACATGTATATAATAACATTGAAAATAATCAACCATCAACCAAAGTGCACTACACTGTAAAAGCATCAAATATAGATATTCAACGCTTATAACAGCCTGTCAATCAATCGATCGACATATTTAATCAATCAGGATGAGTGAACTTTAAATTTCATCCCAACACCCGTGTGGGGTTTCAAACAATCAAACACATATTTTATTTGTGCTGTTGGGCGATGTGTAAAATTTATCGTCCCAATCAATGTCATTCAAATAGGTGTACATAAACAAACCGTCTGGTTTGTAAATGAATATTCTATTTTATTCACTTCACGTTAAAAATTATATTTTTAACGATAAAACATTTTATTTTAACATATGAATTTCTATTCAGTTCATTCTTCAAATAAAATGCTATTTCTATTTTTCTAACTTATTTTAGAAAATTTCGGCGGCATAACGGCACGATACTAGAAACGGGACGAGGCCTAGCCTTATCCCCGGTCTAGTGAAGGCCCACGCCATTCACACATCAATCAAATCAATTTCATTTTGCAAACCACAAAATTTGGAGTAAGAGTCTAACCTAGCCCTACTCCTTCGCCTTATAACGACGCACGTCTAATCCTAACCAATTTATCGATTCGATTTTTCACACCACAAACCACATTCAAACCAATATCGCAATCAATCACCAAACAGCCAAACAAACAAGTCCATGGTCTGTGGACGATTGTGTCGGGTGCTACTAAACACCGTCTGCATCCTAGTATATATATAACTAGAAAAATTAAATTGAAAGGTGAGAAGTTCTCACAGATAGCTATCCTAGCTCCACGGCACTCCTTTCAGAGAAGTCTTCGTCGTCATCGCATCATTTTTCATCTTCGTTGCTCGCTTTCACTACCTATGTAAAAATCGAATTTTTACTTCGCTATTCCATATATAAAAATCATATTTTTATTTCGAAGTTCAATATATAAAAATTCTATTTTTAATTCGAAGTTCAACATTTCGAAGTCCAACATATAAAAATTCTATTTTTAATTCGAAGTCCAACATATAAAAATTCTATTTTTAATTCGAAGTCCAACATATAAAAATTCTATTTTTAATTCGAAGTCCAACATATAAAAATTCTATTTTTAATTCGAAGTCCAACATATAAAAATTCTATTTTTAATTCGAAGTTCAACATATAAAAATCGAATTTCAAATCAGTTTTAAAATCTTTTATAAAATCAGTTTTCTTTTTAAAGATTTCAGTTTTAAAATCTTTATAAATTTCAGTTTTTACATCTAAAATAAAAATCAGTTTTTATTTTAAAAACAAATCAGTTTTATACTTTTAAAAACAAATCAGTTTTATACTTTTAAAAACAAATCAGTTTTATACTTTTAAAAACAAATCAGTTTTATACTTTTAAAAACAAATCAGTTTTATACTTTTAAAAACAAATCAGTTTTATACTTTTAAAAACAAATCAGTTTTATACTTTTAAAAACAAATCAGTTTTATACTTTTATAAACAAATCAGTTTTATACTTTTATTTTTTTTTATATTTTTATAAAACCAGTTTTAAAATTCTTTTCTGTTTATATAAAATACAAATAAAATAAATAAAATAAAAAAACTTACGGCGAGGGGAGGGGGTTTTCCACAGATCGACGGAGGTGGCTTCGAACTAGGCGGAGCGGTGGTGCTGTCTGGTGGCGTCGCGATGGGTTCGAGGCGGAGGCGGTAGGGTTCAGGGCTTCGGGGTCTTCGTCGGTTTCGAGGGGTCTGGGTCTTCGATCTATGGAGGCGGTGGCTTCGGGGCGAGGCGGTGGCTTTGGGGTGAGGCGACGGCGATGTCTGGGGGGGGGGGGGGGGGGCGGCGCCTTGATTCGATTCAGGTTTTTTTTTTTATACTGTGAAATGAAATCGAAAAAAATAAATAAAAGGGGGCCAGAATATAAAGGAGGAAGGGTAAGGAGGATATTTTTTTTTCTATTATTATTTAATTATTAAAAAGTTGACTTTCACATACGACCTCTAAACGAGGTCCACCGCCTATCGTCCATAGCGTTTTACCCCCATTCTGAACACAATGGGATATGTATCGCAAGCTGATTCGATCGTTTCGATCTGTTTCTATTTAATTTACATTTAAATCACTATATTGAATTTTAAACGTGCATTTCAAATTACCGGGGCCCCATACGAACTCTAAAAATTCTAGAAAAATATTTTCTAGCTTTGTATTGATGATACGGTCCTAACAAAACTAGTTTCGTCGAATTCTGAGACCGTTTGAAAAATAGCCAATTTCCAGTCGATTAAAATCAACTGAAACTGGTCAAACGCGTTTTCCTTTGCCACGCTCACATATTGATTCGAAAAATTATGAAATTTGAAACCTAGCAATAATTCGACATCACGGACCCAACAAAACTGGTTTCGTCGAAATCCGGGGTCGTTTGCAAAATTGCTATTTTTAAGGGCCTTATATATATATAAAAATATATATAAATTCCACAGCGACTATTTCTAATTTTAAACTGGACATATCTTATCATTTCTAAGATGAAATCTCAGTTTGTTAACTTCGTTACAAAGATATAGTTATACAGATTCAAATATTTCTTGTTTCGTTCAATTCTGACTTATATTGAATTCTGTATATTCATTTGAAATTAGAAATCGAATTTTCGAACTACCGCGCCATTTTCAATTCCTTTTATAATTATATATAATTATTTATATTCTAACGACGACGCGTATAATATATACGTTCGAATTATATTCAAAATAAATTTCTCGTTGATATTATTTAAAATAATCTATTTTAAATAATCAAAATTCGCTAAAATCGCCAAAATAAAAATTTTAAACTGGCCCAGATTTTACGGGTTGTTACGCCCAACAAAACTGGTTTCGTCGAAATCCGAGGTCATTTGCAAAATGTCCATTTTTAAGGGCCTGAATTCCATAGCGACTATTCAGAATTTTCAACTGGACATATCTTTTGATTCCCGCTATGAAACCTCGATTATTCGGATTCGTTGGAAAGATATTATCAATTAGATCCTATCATTTTTGGTTTCACTAAAATCCAGAATGTTTTACACCCGGCACATTCAATTGAAGTTTGAAATCGAATTATCGAACTACCGCACCATTTTCAATTCTATTTATAATTATATATAAATATTTATATTCTAATGACGACGCGTATAAATATATACGTTCAAATTATATTCAAAATAAATTTCTCGTCGATTTTATTTAAAATAATTCATTTTAAATAATCAAAATTCGCTAAAATTGCCAAAATAAAAATTTTAAACTGGCCCAGATTTTCCGGTTGTTACAATCTCCCCCACTTAAAACTTTTCGTCCCCGAAAAGGAACAAAGTCGAAAGTGGTTTGATCAATCAATGCTACGTTTGATCTGGCTTTCATTCTCCAACTTTTCAGTTTCTGAGAATTTTCAAAATTTCAAAAATTTGGCTAACACCCTAAATTTTCGAAAAATTTCGCCATAACCTCCCCTGCACCGGGAGCATCGGGGAATTTCAAATAGCTTCCCCGGTCCTTCAGATCTCAAAAAGAAAAAAAAGAAAAAGCCAAGCGGCTAGCCAATAGGCTCATAAAATCATCATCACCCAAACAAAACAGTAAATTATGTAGTAAACATGTACCTATTTGTCGGGCAAACAAATTTTATTCTCTGCTCTAGCCTCCTTGCTATGACCTGTTCAATGATAGTATATGTATATGCAAGCATATGCGACCAATTTTTAATACAATTCAATATTTGGTTCAATTAGGCATAATGGTTCAAAATTAGCAAACAAATAAACAAACAACACAAATATCAATCAATTAGTGAATTAGAGTTTCAAATTCATAATTTTGATATATAAACAAAAAATCATGTTTTTGATGCCAATTCACAACAAAGTGTTCTATCTATATTAGTTTTGGTTCTCACACCAGTCTAATGGAAACATATAGAAAGCACACCTTTGAAACACGAAACTAATTACTAATGATGACGCGTCAATCATCAGAATCAGGTCCGGGCGACTAGAGTGTGACTCTATATCTATCTAATATATCAAAATTTCGAATATACGTTCATGACGCGTATATGCAAAACCTTTATATACTAGATTGTCCAAGTTCAAAATAAATAAATAATCAAATACGTATAAAACGATTTAAATTTTCAAAACAAAATTGTTTTCCTTTGAAAAATATACTCTTCACACTCGTTCTAGGATACTACTGATCCTATCTCTAACGAGTTATTCTAGTTGGATATTGCTAATCCAATATCTGATGAATTCTTTCGTATGGTTCTAATGTGTCTTGTTCTCGAGCTCTGTAAACCAAAGCTCTGATACCAACTGTGACGGCAAGGAATTTCGCTCGATCTGAATCAGTCGTTAAACGGATCTAGACCGTTCGAAACCCCTGTTCGTTTGAGAACAGGACAAATCAGAACGCAAACGGAAGAACATTTCATTGTTATTACAACAATACCATCAGATACAAGAATATACAGAGTATAAATGAATAAATTACATTCGATAAATATCAGAGATTACAATAAATTACATAGCAGCGGAAAATAATACAAAGCACAACTGAAGGTGATATACGGATACAGAGCTTTCCGGATATCATTCCAGCTGTAAACCAGGATCCTGTGAATATAAATCTGCAAAACCAAAACTACTAGCTACCCGTGCGGAAAATAGGGGCACCCAGAGTTTAGGTTAAAACAATAAACTCCAGGTCAGTCATGTCACTGGTGTGAGAACTAAAACAGTTATTAAAACTTTATTTTTAAAAGAGAGTAATTCAAGGGACCACGCCGCATAACACGGAACGGGTTTCCTCCCGAGAATACCAGTGCATAGAATAAACAACGCAATGCTTTTTCAAAAAATGAAGCTATTATAAGACCCAGGTCCCATCACACAATGCAACGCAAGCCGGAGGATAGGGTTTTCCCTTATAATAGCCAAACATGCTTGGTACGTTTAAAACAAATCATTTGATACTATAATAAGTGTATAGTGTCAAAACAATTTCAATCATAAATATAAATCATAGACGGCATAGTATCCCATGCTACTATGTCGCCATACTAGGCTCTACAAATAAAGCCGCAATACACGTATTGGGAATTGGATTTCCGTCATGAGTCGAGGCAAGGGGCAAGCTCCTCTCCGCGTTCGAGACACTATAGCAAAAGTCCCAGGGCTACGCACTCTGGGCAACCCTTGGATGCTTCAGGGCCGGTCCTCACTTACGTTAGAGGATTAGTATTCCTGAACACACGTTTCCCGGTCCTTACAGACCTATAATCGAGGCGCCTCATCCAACAACCACACAGGTGAAAAGTATATATATGTCAGGGCTGGTAAGTCACTGACACCACCAAAGCTAGAAAGAAACGTCGTGCTCTCCCTGCAGTCCGTATCCCGTTTTTAACTCATACCGAGGTGTGAGGCTCGCGAATTCACGTTATACACAAAGCTGCCACGTAGGCGTGCTTTGATCATCAACCACAAGACTCTGCTTTTCAACAAAAGCCTTGATCATTGCATCTTAGCGTGCCACACAGGCAATTCATGCCATGCGACTGATGTCCATCGATATACAACCTCTGAGCTCGTACGTCTCAGAGAAGGGCGTTAAGCAAAAGAATAAATTCTCCGCCGCCAAACAGATGTATATTTAATAGAAATCAATCAACACAGAATAAAATCCAATGTCAGACATACAATCCATTTACAAGTCCGTTCTGGGTCTGAACGAAACCGGAGGCACTTTCCTCGCATATCCATCCATCTCCAAGTACGTCTGGACGACCACCAACTATTTCCATCCTCTTGGGTGTACAGCCCAATCAGGATCGTCAGTAATTATCCAAACGATGTGAAGACTTCCGGTCTTCGACCACCGTCTTCATCTTCGACATATCGTCGAATCGGTTATTCAGAATGGGTGTAAACCCGGTCTTTCCAAACAACCCGCGTATATTGAAAGCAAATGTTACACAAACACAACATACGCCTCATTCCTATTCAGAATATTTTTTTATTCACAAAATCACATTTTTAGGGAAAGGTTCCCATTAATTTTATCCAAGATAAATTCTTTAAAATTTATCCTTTAATATTCCTTTGGATGTCGTTTCAAACCAAATTATGGTTTTCTAAACTAGTCGAGATTAGCGAACCACAACGAAGTAATTATTTATTTTATTTCCCAATCCCAACCTATTCATCCCATGAAGCAAAACTGGTGATACTCCATATCTAACATCATGGTGTTATCGGTAAAATTAATTACCATCTCACGTTCAAATCTAATTAAAGTTTTGACTATCGCTTTGGAGCAAAAATGGCGATACTCCATTCTCGCTCATTTCTAAATTTGATAATTTAGATTATAGATTCACAATTCAATCTAATTACAGATTCATTAAAACTCCTTTTTCTGGGTTAAAGAACTAGGTGTTATTTAAAACACAGTTCACGACAAACCCAAATCACATTCTATTTATTATCGGGTTAAAGAACTAGGGTTATTTAAAACACCGTTCGCGATAAACCCATTTCAAATCCAATCGTTATATGTTAGAAATTCTGATTATTTAAAACCCCTTTTTAAATCTAATTTATTTATTTAAAAACAAATCGGGTTTTAAATTTAGTTCAATACTAGTTCATTTCGATAAAAAACCATTTTTATCTTTTCAAATATGGAGTTTTTGACCCCAATTTTTTTCCCAAATCATTTCTTATGATTTTACACAAATTATTACCATTTTTAATAATTTTATTAAGGCCCGTACAATCGATTTCCAATAATGGCCATCGAACTGCACTTACAGCGACCTTTTTCAAATTTGATTTGGACGTAACTCCAAATCCAACCGTTAGATTTCAAATTTCAAATATTCGTCAGAAAGCTCTTTTCGATACGAACCCAACGGTTCCGGTTTTAGGAGAATCCGAGGGTCGGATCTCCCGTAATGTCCGTTTGAAATAAATGGTCGAAATTCACGAACTGCCGCGGCGCGGCGCGTTCTATTCAGGCCATTATATTATATATATAATATATAATATATATTTCGTCGATTTCTATTTAAAACGAATTTTATTAATAGTTTTTAAATTCCTTTCAAAATTCATTTCAACTTCCAATTCAATTCGAATCAAAATTGAATTTTTCTTTATAAATTCGTTTTAAAATTCATTTCTATTCAATTCAAATTTCAATTCAATTTGAATTCATTTCACTTCGTTTTAAATTCAATTCGAATTCGTTTTCAATTCGATTCAATTCAAAGTGGTTTTCTATTCGATTCAATTCAAATTGGTTTTCTATTCGAATCAAATTCGTTATATATTCAATTGAAATCAAATTCGTTATATATTCAATTGAAATCGTTTTCTATTCAATTCATTTCGAAATCGTTTTCTATTCAATTCATTTCGAAATCATTTTCTATTCAATTCATTTCGAAATCGTTTTCTATTCAATTCATTTCGAAATCGTTTTCTATTGAATTCATTTCGAAATCGTTTTCTATTTTTAAATATTCTATTTCAAATATTTCTTTTTCAAAATAGTTGTTATTATCAAAATATTTCGTTCAACACATGACCAATCTCAATGGATGAGTACTGTCAACACATGAACCTTTATTTTATATTGACAAAGATGTAATTTTTATTATAAAAATATTTCGTTCAACACATGACTAATCTCAACGGATGAGTACAGTCAACACATGAACCTTTGTTTTATATTGATAAAGATGTAATTTTTTATTATAAAAATATTTCGTTCAATACATGACTAATCTCAACGGATGAGTACAGTCAACACATGAACCTTTGTTTTATATTGATAAAGATGTAATTTTTATTATAAAAATATTTCGTTCAACACATGACTAATCTCAACGGATGAGTACAGTCAACACATGAACCTTTATTTTATATTGATAAAGATGTAATTTTTTATTATAAAAATATTTCGTTCAACACATGACTAATCTCAACGGATGAGTACGGTCAACACATGAACCTTTGTTTTATATAATTCTTTATCTTCTAAATTGGAATGAGACCCAATCAATCACCATATAACGTTAATTATATGGATTTTCATACAACACATGTATATAATAGCATTGAAAAATAATCAACCATCAACCAAAGTGCACTACACTGTATAAGCATCAAATATAGGTATCTAACGCTTATAACAGCTTGTCAATCAATCGATCGACATAATTAATCAATCAGGATGAGTGAACTTCATATTTCATCCCAACACCCTTGTGGGGTTTCAAGCAATCAAACACAGATTTTTATTTGTGCAGTTGGGCGATGTGTAAAATTTATCGACCCAATCAATGTCCTTCAAATAGGTGTACATAAACAAACCGTCCGGGTTGTAAATGAATATTTATTTTATTCACTTCCACGTTAAAAATTATATTTTTAACGATAAAATATTTTATTTCAACCCATGAATTTCTATTCAGTTCATTTACATAATAAAAATGATATTTTTATTTTTCTAACATATTTTAGAAAATTTCGGTGGCATAACGGCACGATACTAGAAACGGGACAAGGCCCAGCCTTATCCCCGGTCTAGTGAAGGCCCACGCCATTCACACATCAATCAATTTCGCCAAACAACCAAATTCAAATCAAATCATCTAACTAATTTATGCAACCAAACAAACAAGTCCATGGTCTGTGGACGATTGTGTCGGGTGCTACTAAGCACCGTCTGCATCCTAGTATATATATATAACTAGAAAAAGAAATTGAAAGGTGAGAAATTCTCACCGATAGCTATCCCGAATCCGCGACTCTTCTTATGCAGGAAATCTTCACTGTTCTCGTCTCTTATCGCTTTCGTTGTCCGCTTTCACTACATATGTAAAAATCACATTTTTATATACTGGTCTTTAAAATAAAAATCACATTTTTATTTATTCACTTTCAATTTAAAAATCATATTTTTATAATCACTTCCTACATTTAAAAATCGAATTTTTATTCCGTTATTCAATATATAAAAATCGAATTTTTACTACTATGTTATATAGATAAAAATTATATTTTTATCACGCTATTTTCCATATAAAGATTTCGCCTTTATAAAAACATAGACCTCGCCTTTTCAAATTTAAAGATTTCATCTTTATAAAAACATAGACCTCGCCTTTTCAAATTTAAAGATTTCATCTTTATAAAAATCTCATTTTTATTTTTCTACACATATAAAGATGATATTTTTAATATTCCTATCATGTAAAAATTATATTTTTAATTCTCTACCTAACCAAAAATCATATTTTTACATCTTTTATATAGTACAGATTATATTTTTAATACTTTAAAAATATAAAAATCATATTTTTAATACTTTAAAAATATAAAAATCATATTTTTATTTTGCTACCTATATGATAAAAATCCTGTTTTTATTCGCTACTTCATACAAGGAAAATTTTATTCCTATACACCTAAAAATCATATTCTTAAACACTTAAAAATCACAACTTTTATCGCTATAAAGACATGAACTTTACCTTAGCATAAAGATCGTAACTTTCCATAAGTAAAAATAGCAACTTTAATTACCTATACATCCCTATTTCAATTACATGAATAATTAAAATTAAAAATTAAAATTAAAACTCACTTTTCTTTGATGGAGGAGGGGTTCAGTCCGAACCGGGGCTGTTGGTGGCGGGTAAGGCGGCGTAGGGGGTGCTGGAAGGTCGTAGGGTGCTGCGGTGGTCGGAGTGTTGGCTGTGGTGGCGTCGGTCTTCGATTAGGGGTTCCATTGAGTGCTAGGGCGCGGTTTTCTTCGATGGACGTGGAGAGAGGGGACGGGGAGGCGGAGGTGGTGGTGCAGAAGGTGGAGCAGGCGATGTCGGGGCCCACAAGAGCTGGCGGCGTCGGGTTTTTAGGGATTCGAGGGGTTTGAGGTTTGCTCAAGTCGGAGGGAAAGGAGGAGATGGGGAAGAGGTCACCGTGGCGCGTTGAGGAGGGGGAAAGCCTCCGGTGGTGGCGCGTTCTGTCGGAGGGCGATGGTGGATCACCGACGTCGTCGGTTTTTTTTTTTCTTCTTTTTATTTTATTTTTTCCGATTTGGAGTGAAAAGGGGAGGGAGCGAGAAGGTAGAGGGGGTGAGGGGGTTATATAATTATTTATTAATTTATTTTTAATTTTCGAATTCCATAAAATACCCTTTCCATTCGAACTCTAAATCGAACCCGCCGACTATCGTCCCTAGCGTATTACCCCCATTCCGAACACAATGGGATATGTATCGCAAGCCAATTCGACTGTTTGAATCAGTTTCCGTTGAATTTAAAATATAAATCAGTATATTGAATTTTAAACGTACATTTCAAATTACCGGGGTCGCATACGAACTCTATAAATTGCAGAAAAATGTTTTCTAGCTTCGTATTGACGATACGGTCCTAACAATACTAGTTTCGTCAAATTCTGAGACCGTTTGAAAAATGGCCAATTTCTAGTCGATTAAAATCCACTGAAAATGATCAAACGCATTTTCCTTTGCCACGCTCACATATTGATTCGAAAAATTATGAAATTTGAAACCTAGAAATAACTTGACATCACGGACCCAACAAAACTGGTTTCGTCGAAATCCGAGGTCATTTGCAAAATGTCCATTTTTAAGGGCCTGAATTCCATAGCGACTATTCAGAATTTTCAACTGGACATATCTTTTGATTCCCGCTATGAAACCTCGATTATTCGGATTCGTTGGAAAGATATTATCAATTAGATCCTATCATTTTTGGTTTCACTAAAATCCGGATTGTTTTACACCCGGCACATTCAATTGAAGTTTGAAATCGAATTATCGAACTACCGCGCCATTTTCAATTCTATTTATAATTATATATAAATATTTATATTCTAATGACGACGCGTATAAATATATACGTTCAAATTATATTCAAAATAAATTTCTCGTCGATTTTATTTAAAATAATTCATTTTAAATAATCAAAATTCGCTAAAATTGCCAAAATAAAAATTTTAAACTGGCCCAGATTTTCGGGTTGTTACAACAGTGGTCTAGGTACGACTAATGGGCTATAGACCAATGAAGCGGGGTCATTTGTAAAGACTTAGTCATGACTCTGTGGGGTAAGCTTGGTGGTAGCATTAGTTGTA
Source organism: Allium sativum (assembly GCA_030737875.1). NCBI lineage: Eukaryota > Viridiplantae > Streptophyta > Magnoliopsida > Asparagales > Amaryllidaceae > Allium > Allium sativum. Next base: position 560,986,761 of record CM060921.1, read on the forward strand.
CAAGTCGAACTACGTCACTACTTCAATGGGTCTAGTAGTTGAGAGTGGTGGACATCGTATGCTTTACGCACTGGGTGAGAGACTTGAGGATGGTTGCCATGCTTGGTTTGCTTGCCATCACTATAACATGCACACCCCCACCCCCGTATTCTTTACACCATATGTTAGTGGCACGTTAAAGTATTGTACAGTATGTAGTGCTAACTCTTTGGTTGCAGGTCCAAGTTCAGGTATGGTTTAGTATACCTGTTATTGTTCTGTTTTGATGCTTATCGCTTATACCAGACTTTTGTTTGACCCAGAGTTTTATGTCTCTTCTTATTACTCTGGGTGCTCTCAAACGGGCAGACTAGAGATAGGTTAGGTGGTATGCAAGGGTAGCTGTACCAGAGACGAGCAGGAGGCTCCCATGTATGATATATATAGATATTCTCCCTATGTCGCTGTTGGTCACTACTTTGGGCATTAGTAGTGTACCTTTCCTTTCTTTTGCTTTAGAGACAGTTTTAAAGTTGTAATAATGATGATGTGTAACATAAGCTGTATTTCTATTTTCCACTGCTATGATGTTTAGTTTCAGCTTATGCACTGTCTCACCTATTTTATGTCAAGTATGTTATTATTATATTTTATTCCTTGCGATGTGATACATTCTACAGGTTCTTTATTAGTTCATTCTTTTCTTTCCTTTCTTTGGCGACCGTTCCGTGCTAGTCGGGCATGTGTATAGCGCACTTTCGGAGGAAATGTCGGCTGGTGCGGGGCGGGCTGTCATAATTCTTTTATACGATATTACATATCCTACCTCCGATGAGTTTTTCATTATGTTCTAACGAGTTATACCCCAAATATTTGAGTTAACCAAAGCTTTGATACCAGCTGTAATAATACGGATTTCGCCCGGATCTAATCGATTGCTAAACCGACCAAGACCGTTCGAATCCCGCATACGCTAACTCTGGGCATACAACACGTCAAAAAAAGTAACAGAAGACTTTTATAAACATCATAATAACGTTACATCAGAGTGCAGAATATCAGAGTATATCGAAATATAATAATACAGCGGAAGATTTATTTACAATAAATGTAATACAATGCACAGCGGAAAATAAATAAAGTAGCACAACGGAAGACTATCAATACTCTGGACACAGTATTTCGCTTTGATCCAGAATCCTGCTAAACATATATGGAAAATAAAACTACTCAGTTGCCCGTGTGGAAAATAGGGGCACCCAAGTTTGAAAGGGAAAACAAACTACAGGTTAGTCATGGGACTGGTGTGAGAAACTCTACAGTTAAAATTAACTTATTTAATAATTAGACAAATCATATGACTACGCCGCTGACGCGGAACGGGTTTACCCTCATGAATGCCAGTGTATAAACAACAATCAGTAATATAAATATGGATCTACTATGCATCAATCAACATGCAATATCCCAATCTAACCATTTAGATTAATCACCACACTTAGATTTTCCAAATCAATTCAATTTACAAGAATTATTCCTTTGGGCTTTGTTTACCGCTTTCTATTTCTATTCATTTGAAATACATATCTAACTTTTATATCAAAGTAGATTTCACTTCAGGATTTCAAACCAAATCTTTGGAAATATGAATTCCAAAATAATAACAATGCATACAAACAAGTATGCAACCAAATATCGGGCTCCCCTCAGACAAGGCAAAGGGCACGTACCTAAGAAACTCGATATATATATATATATATATATATATATATATATATGCAGGCTACACACTGACCACTCACCCTAAGGCACTGGATCCCACCCAAACTTTTAGTAGACCGGGCTACCAAATTTTTAGCCACATACCAAATCATTTCATATCCCGAAGTAGGAAAAATCATTTCACAACATAATCACAAGTATAATCAAATTTATAGTACTACACATCAGCAATTCACACATATGATCATTCACTATTAATCACATAACCTTTTGAGCTCGTACGTCTCAAAGAAGGGTGTTAAGCAAGAGAATAAATTCTCTGTCATCAAACAGATACATCATTAATAGCAACTAATCGAATATGTGATGAACTACAATGTAAAACCATAATACATTTCCAAATCATTTCGAAATCATTGGGTTTTAGCCATCGAAATCCTTTTTGTTTTATAAAACATTCCCTGTCCAAAATCGGGAATACATTTCTTTTCTTAAGAAAAATATCATTTCAAAATCATTCATCAAATTTGAAATGAACTCAACGACATCGCAAAACATCTCATAGTCAAATCGTGAAGTGTTTCACAAGATGTTAGCGTACATATATTTCTACCCAACCCAATGCTAAATGTAAAAGCATATTCTGCTCATAAACTAGTCGAGCACAATCTAAACAATCAATCAACCACAATCAGTATCAACAACCAAGTAAATTTGATTTAATCACATTATGTGTTTTAGTAAATTCAATTACCATTTATTCATTCACAATCTAATTAAAGATTTATTCAACTCCAAGTGGTTTTAATCCCAAAAATCCTTTCTTATTGATTGTTCAACTTTCTGGAAATTAATCCTGCTTTTACTCAGGTTAAAGAACTAATGTCATTTAAACACAGTTCACGACAAACCCAAAATCCAATCAATCTCTAAACGTAAATTAGTAAGAGAACAATTCCCTAACTATTAACCCTGAAGGCCGAAACCAACATCAGATCAATACCCAAGAAATCATTCTACTTAACTAACCTCCAGTCAGTTTCTAATTTTCTAAACTACATTCGGTTCAAGAACAGTATTATTAAAGATACCATTCACGACAAACCCAAATCCCATTTGATATTAAATACAAGGCTCTGAATAGAAAATATGTCGGTTTATATTCAATATCAAATTCTGAAATCAACAAATTCCTCCACAATGCCCGTATAATCACGGAATCCAATATCGATATATTCCGAAAATAATTTCGATTCAAATCCATTCCAATTCATATATTGGAAATTCTAGTTATTTTTAAAACCATTTCAAATCCAATTTATTTATTTCTAAAAACAAATAAATTATTATTCTAGTTAATAACTAGTTCATTTCGATAAAAATGTATTTTTATCTTTTCAAACATGAAATTTTTCATCCCAATTCTTTCCAATTCATTTATTATGATTTTACACAAATTATTGATATTTTTAATAATTTTGTCAAGGCCCATACAGTCGATTTGTGTAAACGGCCATCAAACTGCACTTACATCGACCTTTTCTAAATTTGATTTGGACATAATTCCAAATCCATTAGATTTCAAATCTCTCATATTTGTTAGAAAACACTTTTCGATACGAACCCAACGCATCTGGTTTTAGGGGAATCCGATGGTCGGATCTCCCGTAACGTCCATTTGAAGTTAATGGTCGAAATTCGCGAACTGCCGCTGTTGTGGCGCGTTCTATTCAGGCCATTATATATATATATATATATATATATATATATATATATATTACATATTTCGTCGATTTCCATTTAAAACAAATTTTATAAATCGTTTTAAATTCGTTTCAAAAACGATTTCCACTTCCATTTCAAATTCAAATCAAAATTGAATATTCCATTACATGAAAATTTTATACATCTCATATATATGTTAAAAATAATATTTTTAACAAACCAGTATTTATTTCATTCACACTTCATATATATATATATATATATATATATATATATATATATATCACCTTTAATATATATCATTTTTATTTCATATATATATATATATTTTTTATTCATTTCATATATACATATTATTTTCATTTCATATACATTTTTCACCTTTCGTATATATGTTTTATTTCATATATATATTTCACATTTCGTATATAAATTTTATTTCATATATATTTTTCACATTTCGTATATATTTTATTTCATACTTCATATATATGTATTTTATTTTCACACATCATATACATTTTACTTCATACTTCATATATATATATATATTCCACATTTCATATATATATATATTTCAATTTCACATCGTATATATATATATTTCATTTCACATCGTATATATATATTTCAATTCACATCGTATGTATATATATTTCAATTCACATCACATATATATTTCAATTCATCGTATATATATTTCAATTCACATCATATATATATTTCAATTCACATCGTATATATATTTTATTTCATTTTACATCACGATCAATTTTCACACAAAATACAATCAAACAAGTCGTCCATGGTCTGTGGACGATGGGGAGCAGTTCATATGTGCAGTTACAAAATAAGTAACTGTACAGAAATAATTTTATAATGAGAGAGGTTCTCACATTGGGATCCATTCCGTTAGTTTTTATCTGAATTTATTTCGGTTTGAGTTTGAATTTTTCATGAAATTCTAATCTGCTCTGTTTCACTTCTGGTCAGTTTCATATTGTAGAGTTCTCTGCCACGATTCTGACGCACTTCGTTTCGTTGAGATCTGTTTTGATTTGAACGAGATATGATAGTTTAATCATTAATCACATTATTAAAACAATAAAATATTAATTAACCAATTAACTTATTCCTTAATCTCGTTTACCATGTTCGTCTCTCTTCCGCATCGTTGTTTTCAGCAAACCAACGTGACCTATCCTCGTCACAAACATCCCCCGTCGCTCCTCTCTACAGGCCGATGGGACCACATCAGAATTGGCCAAGCCGAAGGCCGAGATCCCCTCTTCCATCCTCTATAACCACCACCAATTCGATCCCCCATACGTCCCTGAAATCACCTGCGAACGACGGACTCTAGATGCTCAATTTCTTGTGATCCACGAACTAAAAACAAATCTCCACCATTGATTCGATAGATCGTAGCTCCCTCTTCGATTTCCATTTTAGGGTTCTTGAAATCATTCACCAGATTAGGAGATCGAAGGGGATTAGTTTCGGATGTTTTTAGCCATCCAAGAAATGCGACGGCGGGTATGTAGTGCTGAATGAAGAATAGGGTTTTAATTTTACCTTTATACCCCCTTTATTTACTTATTTATTTATTTATTTATTTTTAATTCTATTATTTGTGAAAATTGAAGTTTAACCATTCGAACTCCAAACGAACCTCAACGACTGTCGCCTTAGCTAAATACCCCCATTCCGGACACAATGGAATATGTTTCGTAAGCCCATTCGACTGTTTCAATCAGTTATTCTTCAAATTAAAATATAAAATATTCAAATATGGATTTGAATGTACATTTTAATTTGTCGGGGTCACATACTGATTCTAAAAATTCTAGAATAATAAATCTGGCTATATTTGGACGATACGGTCCCAACAAAACTAGTTTTGTCAAATTTGGAGACCGTTTGAAAAATGGCCATTTTCTTGTCAATCCAAATTTACTAAAATTGACAAAACACGTTCAACTTCGCCACGCTCACATATTGATTTAGAAAATTATGAATTATGGAATCTAGCAATAACTTGACATCCCAGATCCAAAAAAAGTGGTTTCGTCGAAAACGGAGGTCGTTTGCAAAATGGCTATTTTTAAGGGCTTTATATATGTTAAAATATATATAAATTCCACAGCGACTTTTCTGAATTTTAAACCGGATGTAACTCTAAACTTATAAAACGAAATCTCAGTTTCTTACATCCGTTAGAAAGATATAGCTAAGCAGATTCGAATATTCCTGGTTTCACTGAAATCTGATTTATTTTGAATCTTGTACATTCGAAATTCGAAATCGAATTTTCAAACTGCCGCGCCATTTCAGGCTCGAATTATAATTAAAATAAATTTATTCATTTTAACTTTGTCGAAAATAGATTTTTCGTCGTTATTATTTAAAATAATTCATTTTAAATATTCAAAATTCATTAAAATAGCCAAAATAAATTTTTTTAATTGGCTTTGATTTTTCGGGTTGTTACTGCGCAAACCACCCTAGTTACACAGTACCAACTATCCCCAATTCAACATCAGATATCTAAAATCCCTTCCAAGGTCCAACGCATCCTCACAACAACCAATAAAGTACGACACACTCAACCCACAACCCTGAGCTTCCCTGGTAACCCACCCAGTTACCCAGCTCGTCACCACCAGACTCGACGCGATGAACAGGCTGACCTCGAGCTTCCTGTACAGACCCCGTACTTTTTCATCACCAATACCCTTTAGAAAAATCCCATCGAAGCTCCAAAAACTTCTTTACACGTGCTAAAGCCGTTAACTAACCCTTACGCTCACTGCCAGCAGATAGAGACACTCTAGCTCTTGGCGTTGATCTATAGGAAATCGCAAAGGCCACTGCTTCCCATCGTGAATCGAATTCGCAATTCCCACAAATCTTAACTCGCGATGTAAACCACGTCGAACTGTTGAAACAAAAATCGCGCTTCACGAAAATCATACGAAAATAAAGAAGATGGAAATTCGAGTGAAAGGGAATTGAATTCAAGATTTCTGGAGAATCATCCTAATTTAACTCAATTTAAAACTTTCAGTGATAATGGAAGAGGGCTGATTTTTCTGAGGAACAAACGAAGGTAAAATAAGAGGGACTAGAAGCGATTTTATCAAAGGAGGGGGGATTTCGTTTTAATATGATATGAATTTAAACAGAAGGCCAACATTTCCTTTTTGTTTGTAACTTTGATTTCCTGATAATTGGAACATACAGGGAAATCAAAAGAGAATGGGGAAGTCGCGATTTATAGAAGAAGGAGGGAAACAGGAAGTACACAGTATTAAATGCATGTTGGTTAAGTACATAACAAATTTTAAATCGATTTGATTTCGAATTTAAACTGATTAGATATAAAGAGATTTTTATTCTCTTTAGACGAATATCGATTTGATTTCGAGCCTATCCACAAATCAAAAAAAACTCGGGGTCCATAAATTGAAATCATGAATTGCTATTTTAACATAACGACTGATGTTTAAATGTTATAACGCTATTCTGAATTGAACAATATATATTCTGAAATTTAATTGAACGTACATACTATATTAAATTAATATAATATAATTTAAATTCAAAACTAATCATTTTCTTAATACTAAATTACTATTATTATCATTTATATTCAAACGGAATTTATATTGGTCATTTGAATCATTTTGACTCCGTTTAAAAACTCGAATTGAATTATTTCAGTTTCCCATATTACAATAATTATATATATATATATATATATTCGAAATTAAATCAATAAATCAATATAAAAATCGATTTATATTATCAACTCAATATTTAAAACCATATTAAATATTTAAAATATATCGACCAAAATTACGGGTCGTTACATTCTTCCCTCCTTAAAAGAATTTTGTCCACGAAATTACTAAGGTAGGAAAAATACTACAAACCATTTTACTTTTCAAAAATCTCGCTTATGCTAAAACTGAACTCTTCAAATTTCAACAAATTTATTTCCACCAAAACTTTTGGTTTCCATTTATATGGCACAACATATATGCTTACATTCATTAAATCTGAATGATTCACAATCAATATATTCATATTCAAGTCATATGTATTCAAATCATTCAAATTGATTTTACTCAATTTATTTAATTCAATCTATTTAACTTGCTTAAGTTAAATTTTAAATTCCAGAATTCAAATCCCGGAGTTCCTAATTCAAATCCTTTTGAAATCACATAAATATATACATATATATATTTATAACCATTTCAAATTCATAACATTTGAATTTTTTTAACCAATTTGTTTTCTTTCAAAAAAAAATTCACCAAATTTTTTTCTAAGGTAGCAATCCATCACTTAGAAACTAGAAAATGAACACTTCTAATGCTGCAGTCATCATCAGGATTATTTCCTAGCCACTGAAGTAGTTCAGTGCTTTATCACTTTCAAACTCATTTAAAATGATTTTGATTCAAAAATCCTTTCAAGACAAAGCTATATTATTTTAATATACTTCAGAAAATATTTTTCCAAACATCCAGGATTTTAAATTCTTAGTTCTGATCCTGATTCCAATTTCAGTTCATCACATTTGTAAATTTCATTTATATACAGATTCTATTTGGTTTTATATAACCTTTTCAATTTTTATAATCCCATCTGATTATAATAACAACCAGCACATCCATATATTATAATAATTTCATAAAATTATTCTTTATACATCAAAATAGAATTTTGGGCAAAATTATTTCATTTACCCACTTTAAAACATTATTATGTTGAATTTCTCTGTTCAAGTGTTTAGAAATTCCTATCAACTTTGTTGCATCCCACTATTCGATCAGAATTCATAAGCTACTCAACAGACTAGCCAACAAAATATAAAATACGCACTCTTGTATATATACATTCAACTCATTCTAGGGTACTACTGACCCTATCTCTAATGACCACACTCCACCAAAGCCTAGGTGTTCGCTCAACCTAAGCTCCGATACCAACTGTAATGGCCCGCAAATCCTTACTATCCGAGTTGACTACATACGTCACACGTCCAACCCAAATTGCATAGAAATACGAATCATTATTAGAAAGAAGTTAGAGGATGAGAAATAAAAGAAAAAAGTTAGAATAGAAGAAAAATGAAAAACACAAATCTCACAGTGGAACAAATAAAATATATTAAATAACATAACTTTTGAAATATAAAATCAGTAACTGTATATACATACCATTATCAGAGCACAACAGTTATTCCTGGAACAGTTATAAATACCTTTTTCCAAATACAACATAACACACAGCGGAAATATGACAGTCTATAGCTAACTAGTGAAGCCTCCTGCTTCCATCTCTTCCAAGTGAATCTGAAAAATCTCGACTACTTGACTGCCCATACAAATTTGGACACCCAAGAGTTTAGGGAAAACAAACAAAATAAACTCTGGGCCAGTCATGGGACCGGTGTGAGTAAACTCCAACCATTTGTTTAACTTTTCGAAAGAAAGGATAATGGTAAGACCAGCCCACACATAAATATGGACCGTTTTTACCTTACTATAACCCAAAACACTTTGATACGAAAATCCAGTGATACTATAATAGTGTCTAAATCAAATAATTAACAATCTAGCGGAACGCTTGCATCTCACGCTCCATATTAATATAAAATCAAAAAAACGCAGGGCGCTTATTGGAGATTAGATTCCAATTATGACAAGGTATGGAACCCTGCCGATAGTGTATCTCTAGAGAAGAATACACTGGGTTCAACAAGAACATCTCGTAACCCGGCCCACACATGACTGACCGCTCATTTCACTTGAGTGTATCGAATGTATATCACCAACGGTTGGGATCAGCAACCATTTCCCGAATGGGATAGCAACGAATTGAATAAGGAATTAAATGAATTTCTCAAGATAGGTGATAATACACCCTAATGGGAGCGACCCACATAGCCATGCTGCCTGCCCGATTTTTGTCATTTCCCGGTTGTTGAGGCCTGAGGCTACGATTTCTTATCATTCATTGATAGCACAATCACTTTAATGCCAAATTGTAAGATCTATAAATCATTAATTGATTTGCACAAATATATTCTGGATATTATGCTAAGAGAATAAATTCTCCGCCACCATATATGTCTATATAGACCAACATATGCGATCATTGGAAATACTCTGTTTGACATTCGTCCATACACTTCATTCTGGGGCTGAACGAAACCGAAGGCACAATTTCTATTAATAGAAAAAGTCCTTGCACTTTTCTCCATCTTCAATTATCTTCATATAATCTAATTTGCATCGCTACTGCCAATACGGAGTGGTTCTCGGATAATAATCCATCCGGTATATCCATATTGACAACGATATTGGCAAACACTTCGATAATCGGTTATTTAACTATCGAAGAAAAAAAACATCCATTCGAAGCATTAAACAAATCACTGGGCCTTTTAATTAATATTTCATTAATTAAACCACTTCTCCATTTCCTTATCAATATTTGTTAAACAAATATTTTCAATTATCATCTCGGCCTTTCACTATTTGGAAAACATTTCCGTATCTCACCTTCTTTTATTTTCTGTACTTAGAAAATATCCTTTACTTATAATCGGAAACATTCCAATTACTTATCTCTTCCATGACCATTCATTTATTTCTATACTCAGGAAATATTTATTATTATATTTCCAATTTTCCACTTAATTGGGATAAAACGAATGCTATGTAAAACATCGTTACAACAACCCAAAATACTGCATTCAACTAACTCTTATTCAAACATTTCTCTTCGAGACAGGATCTTGCTATTTATCGGTTAAAAATGAAATCAATCAAGTTGTTGTATAACTCCCTCTCAGACCTTGACTGAAAATATTATTAACTTCAAAACAGACAAGACTGCTAACTCGAATAATCAACACTATATTAAACCAATTTACCATTTCTAAAACATATATACTTTCCTCTTTCTATTCTTACTCGATTTAAATTCACATATTTTCTTTTTGTTTATAATATTCTATTTTTAGTTTGTTTCCTTATCGAATTCTATATATATATATCGATATATTGATTTCTAACTATCAAAATTTCTAAAAAATATTCTAATTCCCTAAATTTCCGGAAAATTTCACTATAACCCCCTTTGTACCGGTCAACAGTTCAAACCTCAACTCGCCTCTCTACACCCTTTCCATTCAAAAAGAAAATCAAAAAGCCAAGTGGCTTGACGATTCGACGCACAAAAATACATATGGAATTTAAATGTGTACCTTTTTGTAGGACACACAAATTATAACCTTCATACACTTCATCCCATACCTGTCTAACCCATATACGTCCATTCCTTATTTATTCTAGGAGTGGGAATAAACCGCACCATTAAACGGAAACCTCCCGACACAAACCGATGAAACGGTGCGGAAAGCCGCTACGTATTATCTCTCTAAACCGAATATACAAAACCGACCCAAACCATTTTGTTATGGTCCGGTTGCGGTTTGAGGGTTGAAACCGACCGTATTAGACCGGACCAGATCACTTTGTATAAAAAAATATTATCAATACCTCAGTTCAGTACTCAATACTTAAAGTGTGACAGATCAGGTTCCACTGTTCCAGGCATTGCCTTTCATTTCTAGTTCAGCAATGCACAAATATTATAGTTACCTAAATTACACTCTACATCCTAGTACTATAAAGCCCAATCCTACCGCTAACCTTAAATTAATTCATCTTTATTTGCACCTCAAGAGCCCACTTACTTCCAAACTTTCACTTTATAGTTTATACGTCTGTACCTACCTTGCAAAGTTCATTTCTTTTAATTTACTTTTTGCACCAGCTTAACCTAATTCGCTGCTTCTTCCCTAATTTGCTTCAAGGTTTCCTTTTCAAGTATGAACGAGTTAAATTTGTTTAATTTCAACTAATTTGCTACTTCGTTCCCTAATTTCCTTGTTTAATTTCCCTAATTTGCTGCTTCGTTTACTTATCTGGTTTCCCTAACTTGTTGCTTTGTTCCCTAATTTGTTGCTTCATTTTCTTGTTTAATTTCCCTAAATTGTTGCTTCATTCCCTAATTTGCTGCTTTCCTACTTAGTGCGTATAGTAATTCACTAATTTGTTTATTTCTATCAATTATGTTTATTTAGTGCATACAGTAATTTATTTAGCGTACAATCACGGATCATTGGACCTCATGGTAGTGTAGTCGTTAGCGTTTGCCGTCATGAATCATGATACTATAGTCATTAGTGCTTACAACAATTCATTTTTATATTTAGTAGCTAGTATGAATTATGCATGAATTATTTTGGTGTAGAGTATGGAAGGAGCACATGATTCACTGATCGAAAATGCATCTACCACAAATATACCATCTTTAGAGATACCATTACCAGGTTTGGTTGCTACTGAAGTTCAACCTGCTGCAGGTCCTCGCCCATCTGACAATGAAAGAAAGAACAGATCAGAAGTTTGGCCTCACTTCAAAAAGGTCAAAAATTCAGATGGCAAAGAGGTTTCCCCCACTCAAGCAAAATGCAACTACTGCACAAAAATTTATCAGTCTAATGCAAAGATCGGGACATCTTCCATGAGGACACACATGCTTTATCAATGTAAGAAATGTCCTATTTGTGTAGCAAATAAACAAAAAAAAATTCTAGCTTTTGATCCACTAGAAAATGGTGCAAGGGTTGTTTGTATTGAGTATAATAAGGATATTAGCAGACTTTATTGTGTTAGGATGATAATTCGAGATGAGCTTCCTTTTAATTTTATTAAGGGAAAAGGATACATCGAGTTTATGAGAGTAACACAGCCTAAGTTTAGTATACCGTCTCGTAGGACAATTGCAAGAGGGGTTCGGGAATTATATTTAGAGGAGAAAAGTAAGCTTAAATCTGCTTTGCTAAATAACTCACAGCGAGTTTCTTTAACCACCAACACTTGGACATCAATACAAAATGTCAATTATATGGTACTCACTGCCCACCTTATTGATGATAGTTAGACATTACACAAGAGAATCCTTAACTTTCTTGTCATTGCGAATCATAAGGTTAAAACCATAGGCAAGTTAATAGAAATTTGTTTGATTTAATAGGGAATTGAGAAAGTTTTTACAATTGTAGTTGACAATGCTAGTGCAAATCAAACAGTCGTTGATTATATGCGGGACAAGATTGAAAATTGGAAAAATCTGGTGTTAAATGGTTCATTTTTACATTTGAGATGTTGTTGGTCATATTCTTAATCTAATCGTCAAAGATGGTATGGATGAGCTTGATAGTGCTATAGATGGAATTCGTAATTGTGTAAAATACACAAGGTCATCTCCTTCTCGGTTAGCAAAATTTAGAAGTTGTGCGGCTCAAGAGAAGATTGACCATAAAGGTAGAATAGTCCCATTAGATGTTTGTACTAGATGAAACTCAACATACTTCATGTTAGATATTACTTTGAAATATATATATGCATTCTCAAGGTTAGAAGATGAAGATAGTCAATTTGAGGGGTATTTTCAAGAGAAAATTGGTGATAAAAAGAAGAGAGGGACCCCCAAAAAATGATGATTGGGATAAAGCAGCTCGTTTAGTAAAGTTTCTAAAAAACTTTTATGATGCAACGTTGAAGTTTAGTGGAACCAAATTTGTTACGGCAAACGAGCCATTACTTTGGATGTCCACTATCATGAGTGAACTAGATAAATGTGCACAAAGATGCTTTATCTCGAATATTTTTTTCCATGCATTAAACCTAATCCTACGATGGTAAAGATGATGGTTGAAGAAATTAAGTCAATGTTTCTCGACTTGTATTGTGAGTACTGTGAACTTGATCCTATACGTAGGCAAGCGTCATTAGATGCCACAATGTTAAAGATAGATCATACTGTTGTTGTAAACTGTGAAGTAGATAGTCATGCAGCTAACATACAACAATTCATCAGACTTAGACAAGAAAGAGATGTGGTTGAGATAAAAACTGAGGTTGATAAGTACTTGGTTGATGCTTCTGAAGATCCTTCTAATTAAAAATTTGATCTGCTCAAGTGGTAGAAAGAAAATACTCATAGGTATGTCTATTTTTAATTTTATTTTGCAAAGCAAATAGTTAATTGAACGATATTATACTTTTTCATTCATGTAATCATGCATATTAGGTATCCAATTCTATCAAAGATAGCGAGAGACGTGTTTGTTGTTCCTGCTTCAACAGTCGCATGCATCTAAAGCAGCTTTCAGTCTTGGCTTTCGAGTTGTCGATCCATTCAGAGCATCATTAACCCCAAAATTGGTTGAAGCTTTAGTGTGTACGAGTGACTGGTTGAAAACAACTGGATTTTCATTTTATAAGGAGCCCGCAAAAGATGAAATTGAGCTTTATTAGGAATTAGAAAATGTGGGAAAAGGTAATTTTTAAGATATTTGGTTCATAGCATTTTATTCTTATTTCAAAAGGATTTTCATTTAAGTTCAAACTGCTGTTTACTTTGAGCTTGATGAATAAATATGGAGCTTATACAAACTTGAGAGAATGCAGCAAGTCATTTAAATTCAAAACTGTTGTTTACTTTGCATTTTATTCATACTCCTTGTATTATCATGCAAGTCATTTAAAATTAAAGTGACATTGCCGGATGTTTATTTACGGTGGTACTAGTACTGGTATATATTCTACATTTTTTCAGTCCATTAAAATGACTTATGTTTGCTTTGCTTGTTCATTAGTTGTCTTAGTTTATGTATATGGAAAATTGACATTGCTTATGTTTGCTTTGCTTGTTCATTAGTTTGCTTGTCTAAGTCTTAGTTTTTATTAGTTTATGTAGGATCTTCAGAATTGTTGTCTAAGTTTTTATTATTTTATGTAGGATCTTCAGAATTGCTTTGCTTATGTCATAGTTTTTATCACTTTATACTTCTGTTTGCTTTGCATTGCTAACGTACTAACCTTTGGTTTTTTTTGTAAAGGCAATGATGATATGGAAAAATAACATTCCATTGGTTCAGTGGTTCATATTTTGTTACTTCTTGCTGTGCATGCCAATATGAAAATTTCATGCAAGGTTTTGGAGATATAGTTTCATGCTGCAGTTGGTATATCTTAATAGTTTCATGCTGTAGCAACTTTTGTATATTCAAATAGATGTGATGCTGTAGCTCTAGTTTAATCTTTAAAGTTATGTAATTAAGTAGTAGTAATGTAGTATTATGTAGTCAATATATGTAAACTAAGTGATGAAGGCTGAAGGTTCTGTGACTGAAATGGTATGCTAGAAGTATATGTATATTTTAAAAAAAAATCAATGTGTATATGTTGCTTGTTTGGATGTTTGAAAAATATATAACTTGGATTTTTTATTAAACCTATTACATATGTCCAAGATATATGTTCCAAAATCAAACCGGACTGAATGCATTTGTAACTGAAACAAAATTGGACCGTAGTAAAATATAATATTACAGCCTTTGTTTTTGGTTAACCGCTTGTTGCGGTCTGGTTACGGTTTGAGCTTCAAACCGGCCCAAATCGACCTGCGCCCACCCCTAATTTATTCCAACTCAATCTGGTCATTTTAACTCAATTCGCTAATTTATTCTTTAATTAGCTCTTTTGCCTATTCCATTCTTTAATTCAACATATCACGTTCATATACTATTTTTAATTTGGTCATAAACCAATCGAATTCCATTTTTCAACTCGAGTTTCATATTCGATTCGAATATAAATTTACAAACCCAATTTACATATCCAAAGCCCAACTTCAATTCAAACTCCATTAACTAATTATTCTTCAAACTAGTTAATTCTATTCGATTTTTGATTCAAAAATCAAATTCATTTACACAATTTGAGTTTATATTTATTTTACAACTCATGTCTGGATTTTTCTAATGGAAATTCGGATTTTTATTTACTTAAAATTCCATTATTTATTTAAATAAACCCTTATGGTTTTATAATGGTTATGGCGCTGCTTTTCTAAAAAATTGATTTTGACATAACTCAAAATATATACGACGAAGTTCAAAATTTTCTCTTCCATTAGAAAACTATTATTCAATCGGTCTTGACGATTCTTGTTTCATAGAATTCCATCTTAAATTGAGTTCTGTATACTCAATTGAAATTCGAAATGCCAATTTACGAACAACCGCTCTGCGGCGAGTTTGTTTTAATTATATTAATATATATAAACTTTTGAACTTCGTTTATAGTAAATTCAACTCCAGTCTAATATATTTTTAATATATATCAAATCAATTTTTTCCTAATTCAACATACTATTTCCAATTATCTAAAATTGTCGATTTTTCCATATTCAGTAATAAATTTATTTATACTTCCATCTTCTATATTTAATTCCAATTCCTTTTATAAATAAATTATTTATAAAATTCGATATAATCGAATTCTGATTATAAATCCTTTGGATTTTTCTTACTTCAATTTATATTCCAAATTCCGGAATAAAAACTATCATTCCCATTTTTGAAATGATTTCGAATTATACTTTTAAATTCCTATTTGAATTTAATATTTCAAATTTTTTCTTGATAATTAATTCATCATATTTATAAACATCGTTTATAAATTTCCTTGTCTTATATATTTAAACAAGTTCTATTTAGAAATCTATTTACAAACAAAATCTTATTTTGGAAATTTCTATGTATAATAACTTATATAGGGGTGGGCATAAACCGCACTGTTAAACGGAAACCGCCCGACCCAAACCGATGAAACGATGCGGAAAACCGCTCCGTATTATCTATCTAAACCGAATATATAAAACCGACCCGAACCATATTGTTACGGTCCGTTGCGGTTTGAGGGTTGAAACCAACCGTATTAGACCGGACCGGATCACTTTGTATAAAAATAAAATAAAAAATTATCAATACCTCAGTTCAGTACTCAATACTCAATAGTGTGACAAATCAGGTTCCACTGTTCCAGGCATTCCCTTCCATTTCTAGTTCGACGATGCACAAATATTATAGTTCCCTAGATTACACTCTACAGCCCAGTACTATAAATCCCAATCCTACCGCTAACCTTAAATTAATTCATCTTTATTTGCACCTCAAGAGCCCATTACTTCCAAACTTTCAGTTTATAGTTTATACGTCTGTACCTACCTTGCAAAGTTCATTTCTTTTAATTTACTTTTTGCAGCAACTTAACCTAATTCGATGCTTCATCCCTAATTCGCCGCTTCTTCCCTAATTTGCTTCAAGGTTTCCTTTTCAAGTATGAACGAGTTAAGTTTTGTTTAGTTTCTACTAATTTGCTGCTTCGTTCCCTAATTTCCTTGTTTAATTTCCCTAATTTGTTGCTTCGTTTCCTTGTCTGATTTCCCTAATTTGTTGCTTTGTTCCCTAATTTGCTGCTTCATTTCCTTGTTTAATTTCCCTAATTTGTTGCTTCGTTCCCTAATTTGCTGCTTCGCTTCTTAGTGCATACACTAATTCACTAATTTGTTGCTTTCTATCAATTATGTTTATTTAGTGCATACAATAGTTTATTTAGCGTACAGCCATGGATCATTGGACCTCATGGTAGTGTAGTCGTTAGCGCTTGCCATCATGACTCATGATACTATAGTCATTAGTGCTTACAGCAATTCATTTTTATATTTAGTAGCTAGTATTAATTATGCATGAATTATTTTGGTGTAGAGTGTGGAAGGAGCACATGATTCACTGATCGAAAATGCATCTACCACAAATATACCATCTTCAGAGATACCATTACAAGGTCTGGTTGCTACTGAAGTTCAACCTGCTACAGTTCCACTCCCGTCTGACAATGAAAGAAAGAACAGATCAGAAGTTCAGACTTACTTCAAAAAGGTCAAAAATTCAGATGGCAAAGATGTTTCCTCCACTCAAGCAAAATGCAACTACTGCCCAAAAATTTATCAGTCTAATGCAAAGATCGAGACATCTTCCATGAGGACACACATTCTTTATCAATGTAAGAAATGTCCAATTTATGTAGCAAATAAACGACAAAAAATTCTAGCTTTTGATCCACTAGAAAATGGTGCAAAGGTTGTTTGTATTGAGTATAATAAGGATATTAGCAGACTTTAT
The DNA here is from genome assembly GCA_030737875.1 of Allium sativum. Lineage (NCBI taxonomy): Eukaryota > Viridiplantae > Streptophyta > Magnoliopsida > Asparagales > Amaryllidaceae > Allium > Allium sativum. The sequence goes on from CM060921.1 coordinate 561,004,309, forward strand.
TGTGTTAGGATGATAATTCGAGATGAGCTTCCTTTTAATTTTATTGTGGGACAAGGATGCATTCAGAGCATCATTGACCCCAACAATGGTTGAAGCTTTAGTGTGTACGAGTGACTAGTTGAAAGCACTTTAGTGTGTACGAGTGACTAGTTGAAAGCAACTGGATTTTCATTTTATAAGGAGCTCGCAAAAGATGAAATTGAGCTTTATGAGGAATTTGAGAATGTGGAATGTAAGGACCCGTAACTTCCCCAGTAAGGAAAGAGCGGATACTTTGAGAACAACACACAAAAGAACGTAGACAGAAGAACATTTCATTGTTAATTACAACAATTCATCAGAATACAAGAATATACAGAGTATGAATAAATATTATACAGAAAATATCAGAGATTTAAATTACATTTAAATACATCGCAGCGGAAAATAATACAAAACACAACTAGAAGTAATACACGGATACAGAGCTTTTCAAATATCGTTCCAGCTGTAAATCAGGATACTGTGAATATAAATCTGCAAAACCAAAACTACTAGCTGCCCGTGTCAAAATAAGAGCACCCAGAGTTTAGGTTAAAACAATAAACTCCAGGTCAGTTATATGACTGGTGTGAGAACTAAAACAGTTATTAATCTTTATTTTAAAGTTAGGTAAATCAAGGGACCACGTTGTATAACACGGAACGGGTTTCCTCCCAAGAACACTAGTGCATAAAACAACAGCGCAAAGCTAAATAAAGAACAATGAAGCTATTATAAGACCCAGGTCCCATCACACAATGCAACACAAGCCGGAGGATAGGTTTTTTTACCTTATAATAGCCAAAGCATGCTTGATACGCTAAATTTCATCTTTTATTACTATAAGTGTATAGTGTCAAAACAATTTCAATCATAAGTATCAATCATAGACGGCATAAGTGCCCCATCCCACTATGTCGCCATACTAGGCTCTACAATCAAAACCGCAAAGTCACGTATTGGATGTTGGATTTCCATCTGTGAACCGAGGAAAAAGATAGTCCTCTACCGATTCGAGACACTCTAGCCCACCCCTTAGGAACAGAACGCATCGTCCCTTGGACCGTTAGGGCCGGTCCACCGATGTGGATTAAAATGCCTGAACACTGCGTTTCCCCACCCTTTGGGGTGTCAATGAGTCAACGAATGACTCCATCGGCTTCACATAGTCACCGATATATCTGAGGCGCCTCACAACAGCAACAACCACATAAGTCAAACTCGTCAGAGCGTGTAAAGTCACTGACGCCACTTCTAGCTAGAAGGAAACGCATGTCCTCCCTGATGTTCTCTCCCGTTTCTGGTTCACAACCGGGGTGTGAGGTTCGCGAATTAACGTTACACAAAGATGTGCCACACAGGCTAAGATTTGATCATCAACCACAAGACTCTTCTTTTCAACAGAAGCCTTGATCATTTGCATCTTAGCATGCCACACAGGCAGACCACTCCATGCAACTGATATCCATCAATCACACAGAATGATATCCAATGTCAACCACACAGTCCATCTACAAGTTCGTTCTAGGTCTGAACAAAACTGGAGGCACCTTGTACCTCGCATATCCATCGATCTCCAAGTACGTCTGGACGACCACTAACTGATTCTCTCCTCTTGGTTGTACAACCCAATCAAGACCATTAGTAATCACCCAAACGATGTGAAGACCTCCGGTCTTCGACCATCGTCTTTATCCTCGATACCACGTCGAATCAGTTATTCAGAATGGGATAAACCTGGTCTTTCTGAATAACCCGCGTATATAATAAACAAGTGTTACACAAACACAACATACGCCTCATTCCAATTCATCAGTCACCAACCGTAAATTAGCAAGAGAATAATTCCCCAAAACATTAACCCCGAAGGTCGAAACCAACATCATATCAATATCCAGGAAACCATTCTTCTTAGCTAACCTACAGTTAGTTTCTAAATTTCACATTCTTAGGGAAAGGTTCCCATTAATTTTATCAAAGATAAATTCTTTTAAATTTATTCTTTAATCTTCCTTGGAATATCACTTCAAACTAGTCGGGATTAGCGAACCACACCGAAGTAATCATTTATTAAATTTCCCAATCCCAACCTATTCATCCCATGAATTAAAACTGGTAATACTTCATATCTAACACCACGGTGTTATCGGTAAATTCAATTACCATTTCACGTTCAAATCTAATTAAAGATTTAACAATCATCTGGAGTAAAACTGGTAATACTCCATTCTCGATCATTTCAATCTAATTAAAGATTCATTAAAACTCCACTTAGTTTTAATCTTTAACTGGGTTAAAGAATCAATGTCATTTAAAACACGTTTCGCGATAAACCCAAAATCACATTCCATTCTATCAGCCTTTAATCGTAAAATAGCAAGTGAGCAATTCCCTAAGTATTAACCCCGAAGGCCGAAACCAACATCTGATCAATACTCAAGAAACCATTCAACTTAACTAATCTCCAGTTAGTTTCCGATTTTCTTAACTCCGTTGGGTCTAAGAACAGTATTATTGAAGATACCGTTCACGACAACCCAAAATCACATTCCATTAATTATCGGGTTAAAGAACTAGTGTTATTTAAAACACCATTCACTATAAACCCAAAAATCAATTCAAATTCAATTCCAATTAAATACCATTTAATTGGTACACTTCATTAAATCTAAACAAAAAGATTTAATCTTTTTCTCAACTGGGTTTAAGAAAAGTGTTAATGAAGGCACCATTCACGACAAACCCAAATCACATTTGATATTAAATACAAGGCTCTGAATAGAAAATATATTGGCTTATATTCAATATCAAATTCTACGACCAACAAATATCGTATTGGAAATAACGATATAAATATATCTTTCAAATTTCTAGAACAATATCTGTATAATCACGAAATCCAACATCGAAATACTCCAAAGACAATTTCGATTCAAATCCATTCCAATTCAATTATTGGAAATTCTGGTTACTTTTAAAACCATTTCAAATTCAATTTATTTATTTAAAAATAAATAGAATTATAGTTTTAGTTCAAAACTAGTTCATTTCGACAAAAATTTATTTTTATCTTTTCAAATATGGAAATTTTCATCCCAATTCTTCACAAATCATTTCTTATTATTCTACACAAATTATTACTATTTTTAATAATTTTATCAAGGCCCGTACAGTCAATTTCCATCAACGGCCATCGAACTGCACTTACAACGACATTTTCCAAATTTGATTTGGACATAATTCCAAATCCAACCGTTAGATATCAAATCTCTAATACTCGTTAGAAAGCTCTTTTCGATACGAACCCAACGATTCCGGTTTTAGGAGAATCCGACGGTCGGATCTCCCGTAATATCCATTCGAAGTCAATGGTCGAAATTCGCGAACTACCATGGCGCGGCGCGTTATATTCAGACCATTCTATATATATAATATATATATTTTATATATTTCGTCGATTTCCTTTTAGGACATATTATATAAATCGTTTTGAATTCGTTTTCAAAACGATTTCAACTTCATATTCAATTTCACATCAAAATTGAATATTCCACATCAACAACATACAAATGATAATATTTTCAAAACGTTACATTTTGAAATCACTTTCTTTTCTATATTCATTATAAAAAAGAATAAAATCGATATAAATATTGTTTACATCAAAATGGCGTCAATCTAATCAACACAGCTTTTATTCAACACATGAATTTATTTTCTATTCAACACATGAATTTATTTTCTATTCAACACATGAATTTATTTTCAATTCAACACATGAATTTATTTTCTATTCAACACATGAATTTATTTTCAATTCAACACATGAATTTATTTTCTATTCAACACATGAATTTACATTCTATTTTCCAAATTGGAATGAGGCCCAATCAATTACCATATAATGTTTATTACATGGATTTCCATACAACACATGTATATAATAGCAATGATAAATAATCAACCATCATCCAGAGTGCACCACACAACTGCATAAGCATTAAATATAAATAATTAACGCTTACACAGTCTGTCAACCCATCGATTGACATACAACTAAAAAATCGGGATTAGTGTACGTCAAATCTCATCCCAATACCCGTGTGGGGTTTCAAAACAACAAACACAGATTTTATTTGTACAGTTGGACGATGTGCAAAATTTATCGTCCTAATCAATATCAGTCAAATCAGTGTATATAAACAAATCGTCCGATTTTTTTATAAATATTTATTTTATATATACGTTAAAAATCATTTTTTTTAACTATAAAATATTTTCCACTATAAAATATTTTATTTCATTTCACATCACACAATCAAATTTCACAACACAGCAATCAAACAAACAAGCCATCCATGGTCTGTGGATGACGGGTGTTGTAACACCCCGAATTTTCTATTAACACTAAAGTTGCTAAAATATTAATAAGTGTGTAAGAGAGGGGATGTATCTAATATGAATATTAAAATATTAATAAGTGTGTAAGAGAGGGGATGTATCTAATATGAATATAAAAATATTAATAAGTGTGTAAGAGAGGGGATGTATCTAATATGTATATAAAAACAATAATAAGTAAAGGGGGATGTATCTAATATGTACATTGTAGAAAATATATATATATTTATGACATGAATAGAAGTTTATTAATATGCTGAGTGTTTGCTGAGTCACTTCTGACTCATTGCTGAGTCAACAAGATAAACCCCATCTTGTCTGAACGGCTGCGGTTATTTCTAGGTTAAATCTAATGGCCTAAATGAATTCTAAAATCTATAAATAAGTGGGTAGACCCTAGACCTAAATCATTTGTAAAATTAGAGAAGCTACCGTCATGCTGCTGCCATGGAGTTCAGCATAGCCGTCACAAACTAAGAAGAGGAAGCCTAATCATCTACAACTAAATCTTCACAAATCAAATCAAAAGATCTCTCTTTCTCTAATTCTTTTCTTTTGTTGGTGAGTATGATGATTCTCACAAGACTATTACAAAATAATTTGACTTAGTTATGAATGGATCACAAGAAAGTGATGTGATTTGTAATTGTAAATTCTATATATTGTGGATCTCTTATTATGTTATTATGTTGTCGTATGATGTAAATTATATATGCTATGTCATGCTATGTTGTAAATTCTCTTATGCTATGTCGTGCTATGTTGAGAATCATGTCAAGCTATGTTATACTATCATACTATGCCATGTTATAAATCATGCTATATTATGTTGAAAAATCATGTTGTTGGATCATGCTTAAAGTTATGTTTTTTTTTTCTTAATTTAAATGGATCTTGTTTATGGGAATTTGCCTATTACGTTAGGTGTACCCATAAACTTGAAACTATAATTAAATAAAACTTGATTATGGGAATTTGCCTATTGAGTTAGGTGTACCCATATAAAACCATGTTGTTAAAAAAATTAGATGATGTTGATTCACACATGTTCATATGTAAGTTTATGAAAATTGATTGAGATTATATTAGGTGAATTTTGAACAAGTTGACACCTTTAGGTCCATGACATGTATAATCTATGCAAGTTGGACATATGCAAGTTTCACCCCTTATTATGATTCATTTGGTCACATATACATGTTGTTATTATGATAATCTCTTTTATGCTATGAGTTAGGCTATTCGAGTCTAACATATATTTTGCGAATAAACGTTCAAACGTGGGGTAGGGGTAATATTAGGAATTAATAAATTGGGTGCAATTTTGTAAGATTTTGCATACCATGAATGGATGTCCATAATTGAGTCAATTATGGAAATTGTTAAAAATTGGAAGTAATTAATAATTCAAGTAGGGAATTATTAAAATTGGGGGAAAGTGGATTATTATTAATAATCAATGCTTAGGACACGAGGTTGGACCCGTTTGTGATGTATACCGGCCCGGACCCGCCCGGCAAATCCAGTAGTCACAAATGTCGGCCCAATGTGAGAGGTCCTAGGCCCAAACTAAAGCATAACAGTTGTAAAGACACGAGGTTAGACTCTTTTATGGTGTAAGACTGCCCGGACCCGCCCGGCAAATCCAGCTTCCATAAATGCCAGTCTAATGTGAGAGGTCTTTATGAGGTTATGGCCTTAATGAACTAAGAAATACTTAACCAGATAATCATGTAAGGTGGGACATGGGGGTTAAGTAGGTGCCTTGGGTGGCATGAGGAATCTGGTGGTTGCCTTTAGAGGCATTTGAAATACGATTAGACTTAACCAAACACACGTGTAAATGAACATGACTAAGTGGGTTAAGTGGGATGGACTAATGGGGACAAGCTTAGGTGGAATGCTTGTGGTAAATAGTGGGGGCCCATTTCAACCAGTATCCCAAAACGTATCTTTGTGGGCTCGACCCAAGTCGAGGACGGGACACGCATACTGGGTTTGACTATAAGAGGCCAAAACAAGGAGCGGTGGCAACGCAAGTCTAACGGGTTTCATATGCGTGTGTGGACCCGGGCTGGTAGGTAAGACGTTGTTGCATCGTGTAGGTATAAGCCGTGCATGTCCGTTGTATCAGGTTGCCACTTTAGGGGAGTGATACACCCCACTGTGGGGCCAGCACGGGTATCTACGAGTTAGGGAGCCGATCGAATAATGGGAAGTAGGGTACACCTAGTGGAGATAGGGGCAGGCGACACCTATGTAGTCAGCTAGGGTACGTAAAGCCATTGGGAAAGTTTCTAAGTGAAGCTAAGTGGGATGAATCTTTAGGGTGACTGGTGTGGTGCAGTATAGTGTTTATCCTTTAGTATTTAGGAGCACCTATAACGTTGCCTTTAGCGATTGTCTATGTCCTTAATCTGCTCTTCATAGACATTTTCTTGTTTTCCAGCTTATGCCTTAGTCCAGTTATTTTGGTAATAGTCTTGTAGAATTATCATATTCACCAGACTTTATGTCTGACCCCCTCTTTTCCATCCTTCTTCTCCCTTCAGGTCCGCAGGTTGGGCCAAGTTCTAGTGGAGTCTAGTTGGATCGCTTATCTTCTGGAAAGCTTGGACTGCTGAAGTAAAGTCCAGCTTGTTATCTTTCTTTTTAATGGCTATTCATGTAATGGGATTATGTACTTGTTTTATCAAGATAGATATTGTACTTGACATTGAATATGGTGTTATGATGTAATCAAACATGTTTTGACTTCTGCTACAATGAAATAAAGTTTTTGAATTTCCAAGTACTATTTTATATCTGTCTTGTTGTAATTTTACTGTTGTATATTCACTTAAAACCTCCATGGAAGTTAATGCATTCCCTTTGTGAGTGACATTAATGGACGTGGGGTGTTACACGTGGGACATGGGGGTTAAGTAGGTGCCTTGGGTGGCATGAGGAATCTGGTGGTTGCCTTTAGAGGCATTTGAAATACGATTAGACTTAACAAAACACACATGTAAATGAACATAACTAAGTGGGTTAAGTGGGATGGACTAATGGGGACAAGCTTAGGTGGAATGCTTGTGGTAAATAGTGGGGGCCCATTTCAACCAGTATCCCAAAACGTATCTTTGTGGGCTCGACCCAAGTCGAGGACGGGACACACATACTGGGTTTGACTATAAGAGGCCAAAACAGGGAGCGGTGGCAACGCAAGTCCAACGGGTTTCATATGCGTGTGTGGACCCGGGCTGGTAGGTAAGACGTTGTTGCATCGTGTAGGTATAAGCCGTGCATGTCCGTTGTATCAGGTTGCCACTTTAGGGGAGTGATACACCCCACTGTGGGGCCAGCACGGGTATCTACGAGTTAGGGAGCCGATCAAATAATGGGAAGTAGGGTACACCTAGTGGAGATAGGGGCAGGCGGCACCTATGTAGTCAGCTAGGGGTACGTAAAGCCATTGGGAAAGTTTCTAAGTGAAGCTAAGTGGGATGAATCTTTAGGGTGACTGGTGTGGTGCAGTATAGTGTTTATCCTTTAGTATTTAGGAGCGCCTATAACGTTGCCTTTAGCGATTGTCTATGTCCTTAATCTGCTCTTCATAGACATTTTCTTGTTTTCCAGCTTATGCCTTAGTCCAGTTATTTTGGTAATAGTATTGTAGAATTATCATATTCACCAGACTTTATGTCTGACCCCCTCTTTTCCATCCTTTTTCTCCCTTCAGGTCCGCAGGTTGGGCCAAGTTCTAGAGGAGTCTAGTTGGATCGCTTATCTTCTGGAAAGCTTGGACTGCTGAAGTAAAGTCCAGCTTGTTATCTTTCTTTTTAATGGCTATTCATGTAATGGGATTATGTACTTGTTTTATCAAGATAGATATTGTACTTGACATTGAATATGGTGTTATGATGTAATCAAACATGTTTTGATTTCTGCTACAATGAAATAAAGTTTTTGAATTTCTAAGTACTATTTTATATCTGTCTTGTTGTAATTTTACTGTTCTATATTCACTTAAAACCTCCATGGAAGTTAATGCATTCCCTTTGTGAGTGACATTAATGGACGTGGGGTGTTACACGTGGTATCAGAGCATAAGGTTACCAGAACAGATAAAAAAAAAAATTTAGAAAAATATTTTTTTTCTAAAGTATTTTTGGAAGATGTGCTTTCAAAAAAAAAACATGTTATTTAAAGAGAGTTTTTATGAAAAACATAATCCCAAATAGCCACATCCTTATCTTTATCTTTCGAATTCTCCATTTTGAATCTTTCCTTTTTCGTTTCAGCATGGCTGAAGATCTTAATCTCCCAGAAGGTGTGACGATTCCAGGGTGGTTTAGGAGATACTTGGAGGCTAGGGCCACCACTGCAGGCCCAGCGGATACTCCTCCACCCCTAGTTGCACCCATTCCTCCTCCTCCTCCTCCTCCTCGTGTTGACACTTTTGCAAAGACGTGCAAGGAATTCAAGGCTATGGGAGGAAAAACTTTTCAAGGGACTGAGACGTTTGTGGAGGCCAGAGATTGGCTTAAGGAGACTGAGGAATTGTTGGATATCTTTGAAGTGGAAGATGGGAGGAAAGTCCGTTTAGCTGCTTGGTTAATGAAGGGAGAGGCCTCGTTTTGGTGGGAGGTCACTAACGGGGAACGTCCAGTTGATTCATGGGCGGATTTCAGACGAAGGTTTGAGGAAAAGTTTCTTTCAAGGGCAGAGGAGAACTTAAATATGGAAAAATTCCTGGCACTAAAGCAAGGGAGCTCATCAGTAAAGGAATATGTCAATAAATTCAATCAGTTAGCAAGGTTTGGCTTGGAGTTGGTGAACACGCCAGAGAAAAAAGCTTTGAGGTTCGTTAGAGGCTTGAATGAACCGTTGCAAGGGTTGGCTATGACCCACATCCCTATGGGAGCCACCTTTGAAAAGCTAGTAGAAATGGCACTTATGCATGAGGATAAGGCAGTTGAAAAGAAAGGGGATCAGAAGAAACCCCAACAGCAAAATAAGAAGGGTGGTAAAAACAATAATGGCAAAGGGAAGAAGAAATGCTTCAATTGTGGGACGCCTGGCCATCTCAGCAAAGATTGTAGAAAGAAAAAGAAGACTGGTTGTTTTCATTGTGGAGATGCGGGACATTTAGTGAAGGACTGTCCAAAGAAGGGGCAGAGGGCAGGGTCTACCTCGGGAGGACAGGTGCAGGCTCTTATGGCACCAGGGCAGGCAAGGGGGCAAGTTCAGGCTATTGCGGCCCCACCGCTGCAAGAAAGAGGTAGAACAATTTCTGTTGAATGCTTAGTTTTTCTGTTTGATCATCCTGTCCGTACCTTATTCGATTCTGGCGCATCTCATTCGTTTATCTCTGCATCATGAGTTGAATCACTGCACTTGAACACCATTTTAGTAGAGGATCCCTTGGTCGTTTCAAATCCAATTGGGGGTTCGGCTCATTTGACCATGATATGTTTGGATTTGAAAATCTCTATACTTAGCGTTGAATTTAGATGTGATGCTTATGTATTGGGCTTCACGGGCTATGGGCTAATTTTAGGAATGGATTGGTTGTCTAGAAATAGGGCCATTCTTGATTGTGAAAGGAGAGTAGTTAGGCTTGTGACTCGCCTTGGTAATGCTCTCGACATCTTTTGTAATCCCATAAATTCCGTTATGCTAAGTTATCTTGAATCGCTTGACGCGTCTGTAGACAACCTGCGATCGGTAGAAGTGGTCCGGGAATATCCGGATGTGTTTGAGGAGGTGAAGGGCTTACCTCCAAAGCGGGAGATAGACTTTCGAATTTATCTTGTGGATAATGCTAAACCCATATCTTTGCTAGTGCGCCACATGGCTCCTCGTGAAAGGAGGGAACTCAATAAGCAAGTAAAGGAGTTGCTTGAGAAGGGGTTCATAAGACGTAGTATATCGGAGTGGGGTGCTCCAGTAGTTTTTGCCACAAAGGCGGATGGGTCTCTTAGACTTTGTATGGACTATAGAGAACTAAACAAGCTTACTAAAAAGAACCGACACCCACTGCCGAGGATTGACGATCTCTTTGATCAGTTAGTTGGCGCCTCAGTGTTTTCGCAGTTGGACTTAGCCACTGGCTTTCATCAACTGAGAGTGGATGAGGATAGTATAGATAAGACTGCTTTTAGGACTCCTGACGGATTCTATGAATGGCTAGTGATGCCCTTTGGTTTGACAAACGCCCCTGCATATTTTGTTGATTTGATGAGTAGGGTGTTTAGGGAATACCTTAACAAATTCGTGGTAGTCTTTGTGGGTGACATCTTAGTCTTTTCTAAGAATAAAGAAGAGCACTCCCTACATCTTAGGGAAGTGTTGGAAACCCTTCGAGCGCATAACCTTAAGGCAAAATTTTCTAAGTGTCACTTCTGGAGGAAGGAAGTACGGTTCTTAGGGCACGTGGTTTCCAAAGAAGGGATAGCAGTGGATCCCGCAAAGGTAGTGGCCATCCAAGATTGGAAGGTCCCTAAAAATGCAACCGAAGTAAGAAGTTTCTTGGGGTTGGCTGGCTATTATAGGAAGTTTATCAAAGACTTCGCAAAAATATCAGCTCCATTAACACGGTTAACGAAGAAGAACCTGGTTTTTACGTGGGACAAAGATTGCGATGATGCGTTCCAACGTTTAAAGAGAGCCTTAACTTCAGCCCCAGTCTTAGTGCTGCCAGACGGGAATAAACCGTTTACCATCTATACTGATGCTTGTGGGACGGGACTTGGCGCGGTCCTCATGCAAGAGGGAAGAGTAATAGCCTATGGTGGAAGGCAGTTGAGGGTTCATGAAAAGAATTACCCCACGCATGACTTAGAGCTAGCCGCAATTGTTTTCGCGCTTAAGTCTTGGCGTCACTATCTTCTTGGTGAGAAATTCGAACTGTTCACTGACCACAAATCATTAAAATACTTATTCTCTCAGAAGGATTTGAATTTAAGGCAGCAACGGTGGATGGAATTCTTAGCCTCCTACGATTTTGAAATAGCATATACCCCGGGCAAGGGTAACGTGGTGGCAGACGCCTTAAGTAGGAAAAGGTTGTCCTTGAGTCCGTTGTTTGTTGAACGACAAAGTTTAGAATTCATCTCTATGTTTGACTTTAGACCCTCCGTTGACTTAGTACCCGGTCTGTTAGCATCCTTGGAGGTTAGACCTACACTTCTAGGACGGGTTGGTGAGGCACAGCGAGACGATCCACAGTTGGTTGAGATAGTAGAAAAGCTCAAAGGGGGGGAGTCGTCAAGCCATCTTCGTAGGTATACCCTAGACGATAAGGGTTGGTTACGAAGGGATAATAGACTTTGTGTACCACAAGACGAAGACTTAAGGAAGGCCATTCTTGATGATGCTCATCGCTCAAAAATGACCATTCATCCCGGCGGGGATAAGATGTACAAAGATATGAAGCGGGTTTTCTTTTGGGCCGGTATGAAAAAGGATGTGGCCGAGTACGTCGCTAGATGCTTGGTGTGCCAACGAGTTAAAGCAGAACAAAAGAAACCCAGTGGGTTGCTTCACCCATTAGAAGTTCCACTATGGAAATGGGAAAGCATCTCAATGGATTTTGTGGATGGATTACCAAGATCAAGGAAGGGTAACACGGGGATTTGGGTTATAGTAGATAGACTTACTAAAAGCGCCCATTTTATTCCTGTGAAAAGTAAGAGGACTGCTCCGTGGTTGGCTTCTGTATACATTAAGGAGATAGTTCATTTGCACGGTATTCCTTCTAGTATAGTAAGCGACCGTGACCCCATCTTTACTAGCGAATTTTGGAAGAGTTTACAAGAGGCGGTAGGGACTCAGCTATGTTTGAGCACCGCATATCATCCTCAGACAGACGGCCAGACCGAGAGGGTGAATCGCATTCTAGAGGATCTTTTAAGGCTTTGTATCCTAGACTTTGGGGGTACATGGGAAGAGCACCTTCCGTTAGTAGAATTCGCATATAATAATAGCTTTCAGTCTAGTATTGGCATGGCACCTTTCGAAGCTCTTTATGGAAGGCCTTGCCGTTCGCCTACATGTTGGTGGGAATCTACCGATAAAATCCTACTTGGGCCCGATATGGTTAGGGAAACCTCGGAGAAGATTGAGTTGATTCGAAGGAGGATGAAAGCAGCACAAGATAGGCAAAAATCGTATGCTGATAAGAGGAGGACAGATCTTGAGTTTGACATTGGGGACATGGTTTTTATCAAAGTATCTCCGTTACAGAATGTTGTTCGCTTTGGGTCCGTGGGGAAATTAGCACCAAGGTTTGTAGGGCCGTTTCCTGTAAAAAACAGGATTGGGAAGATGGCATATAGGGTGGAGTTGCCTGAGAAACTTAGTGGAGTACACGCCGTATTCCATGTATCACATTTGAGGAAGTGTTTGCACAAGACCGCGGAGGTGGTAGAGCCGAGCTTGCTTAAAGAGGTGGAAATAGAGCGTGATGCAACAATTAGACGAGCTCCTACATGCATTCTTGGGTCGGAGATCAAAAAGTTGAGGAATCGAGAGGTCAGACTGGTTAAAGTGCAATGGGGAGATGATGAGAGCAACGCAACTTGGGAGATAGAAGAGAAGATGCGTTCGTTGTACCCTTTTCTTTTTTAGGGTATGTCTTTTAATTTCTCCTTTATCGCTTAGCTTATCTTATCTTATCTTTAGTATGTCCTCTCATTAGTATCTTTGACCTTTAGTTAGGATAATCCTATGGTTGAAACATGTGTTTGAGACATGTTATGTATGATGGATGCAAAATGGATGCAAGTGTTTGCTAGTGGTTGCTCGTGGATGCATATATACACACACTTTAGGCACTAGATCGGCTCAGTCACTACATATTGCATATTGCATATATATGGATGTATTTAGTATAATGGATGTATAATGGTTGTACCATCATATGGATGCTGCATTCGGTTGAATGGGTGTGCACGCATATAGAAGTAGTATGTAAGCAATTAGGATCTTTTGCATACATAATGGATTCATGACACTTACATAATTTGCATTAAGGGGGTCAACTGAATCAGTAGACCGCCTGATTTCGCATTAGGTAAGGACATGTACACACACTTGCATATGATCATAAAGCATTAGAAGTCTTTTAAGGACAATGGATGCCTGTGTATGATGGATGAGTAGATGGACGTTTGGATGGTAGGATATACATTCTTCCAGACTTGAAGATTTCGGGGACGAAATCCTAAAAGGAGGGGAGAATGTAACACCCCGAATTTTCTATTAACACTAAAGTTGCTAAAATATTAATAAGTGTGTAAGAGAGGGGATGTATCTAATATGAATATAAAAATATTAATAAGTGTGTAAGAGAGGGGATGTATCTAATATGAATATAAAAATATTAATAAGTGTGTAAGAGAGGGGATGTATCTAATATGTATATAAAAACAATAATAAGTAAAGGGGGATGTATCTAATATGTACATTGTAGAAAATATATATATATTTATGACATGAATAGAAGTTTATTAATATGCTGAGTGTTTGTTGAGTCACTTCTGACTCATTGCTGAGTCAACAAGATAAACCCCATCTTGTCTGAACGGCTGCGGTTATTTCTAGGTTAAATCTAATGGCCTAAATGAATTCTAAAATCTATAAATAAGTGGGTAGACCCTAGACCTAAATCATTTGTAAAATTAGAGAAGCTACCGTCATGCTGCTGCCATGGAGTTCAGCATAGCCGTCACAAACTAAGAAGAGGTAGCCTAATCATCTACAACTAAATCTACACAAATCAAATCAAAAGATCTCTCTTTCTCTAATTCTTTTCTTTTGTTGGTGAGTATGATGATTCTCACAAGACTATTACAAACTAATTTGACTCAGTTATGAATGGATCACAAGAAAGTGATGTGATTTGTAATTGTAAATTCTATATATTGTGGATCTCTTATTATGTTATTATGTTGTCGTATGATGTAAATTATATATGCTATGTCATGCTATGTTGTAAATTCTCTTATGCTATGTCGTGCTATGTTGAGAATCATGTCAAGCTATGTTATACTATCATACTATGCCATGTTATAAATCATGCTATATTATGTTGAAAAATCATGTTGTTGGATCATGCTTAAAGTTATGTTTTTTTTTTCTTAATTTAAATGGATCTTGTTTATGGGAATTTGCCTATTACGTTAGGTGTACCCATAAACTTGAAACTATAATTAAATAAAACTTGATTATGGGAATTTGCCTATTGAGTTAGGTGTACCCATATAAAACCATGTTGTTAAAAAAATTAGATGATGTTGATTCACACATGTTCATATGTAAGTTTATGAAAATTGATTGAGATTATATTAGGTGAATTTTGAACAAGTTGACACCTTTAGGTCCATGACATGTATAATCTATGCAAGTTGGACATATGCAAGTTTCACCCCTTATTATGATTCATTTGGTCACATATACATGTTGTTATTATGATAATCTCTTTTATGCTATGAGTTAGGCTATTCGAGTCTAACATATATTTTGCGAATAAACGTTCAAACGTGGGGTAGGGGTAATATTAGGAATTAATAAATTGGGTGCAATTTTGTAAGATTTTGCATACCATGAATGGATGTCCATAATTGAGTCAATTATGGAAATTGTTAAAAATTGGAAGTAATTAATAATTCAAGTAGGGAATTATTAAAATTGGGGGAAAGTGGATTATTATTAATAATCAATGCTTAGGACACGAGGTTGGACCCGTTTGTGATGTATACCGGCCCGGACCCGCCCGGCAAATCCAGTAGTCACAAATGTCGGCCCAATGTGAGAGGTCCTAGGCCCAAACTAAAGCATAACAGTTGTAAAGACACGAGGTTAGACTCTTTTATGGTGTAAGACTGCCCGGACCCGCCCGGCAAATCCAGCTGCCATAAATGCCAGTCTAATGTGAGAGGTCTTTATGAGGTTATGGCCTTAATGAACTAAGAAATACTTAACCAGATAATCATGTAAGGTGGGACATGAGGGTTAAGTAGGTGCCTTGGGTGGCATGAGGAATCTGGTGGTTGCCTTTAGAGGCATTTGAAATACGATTAGACTTAACCAAACACACATGTAAATGAACATGACTAAGTGGGTTAAGTGGGATGGACTAATGGGGACAAGCTTAGGTGGAATGCTTGTGGTAAATAGTGGGGGCCCATTTCAACCAATATCCCAAAACGTATCTTTGTGGGCTCGACCCAAGTCGAGGACGGGACACGCATACTGGGTTTGACTATAAGAGGCCAAAACAGGGAGCGGTGGCAACGCAAGTCCAACGGGTTTCATATGCGTGTGTGGACCCGGGCTGGTAGGTAAGACGTTGTTGCATCGTGTAGGTATAAGCCGTGCATGTCCGTTGTATCAGGTTGCCACTTTAGGGGAGTGATACACCCCACTGTGGGGCCAGCACGGGTATCTACGAGTTAGGGAGCCGATCGAATAATGGGAAGTAGGGTACACCTAGTGGATAGGGGCAGGCGGCACCTATGTAGTCAGTTAGGGGTACGTAAAGCCATTGGGAAAGTTTCTAAGTGAAGCTAAGTGGGATGAATCTTTAGGGTGACTGGTGTGGTGCAGTATAGTGTTTATCCTTTAGTATTTAGGAGCGCCTATAACGTTGCCTTTAGCGATTGTCTATGTCCTTAATCTGCTCTTCATAGACATTTTCTTGTTTTCCAGCTTATGCCTTAGTCCAGTTATTTTGGTAATAGTATTGTAGAATTATCATATTCACCAGACTTTATGTCTGACCCCCTCTTTTCCATCCTTTTTCTCCCTTCAGGTCCGCAGGTTGGGCCAAGTTCTAGTGGAGTCTAGTTGGATCGCTTATCTTCTGGAAAGCTTGGACTGCTGAAGTAAAGTCCAGCTTGTTATCTTTCTTTTTAATGGCTATTCATGTAATGGGATTATGTACTTGTTTTATCAAGATAGATATTGTACTTGACATTGAATATGGTGTTATGATGTAATCAAACATGTTTTGATTTCTGCTACAATGAAATAAAGTTTTTGAATTTCTAAGTACTATTTTATATCTGTCTTGTTGTAATTTTACTGTTCTATATTCACTTAAAACCTCCATGGAAGTTAATGCATTCCCTTTGTGAGTGACATTAATGGACGTGGGGTGTTACAGGTGTCGGGTGCTTCTAAGCACCGTCTGCATCCTAGTATATATTTCGATTAGAAATAAAAATAAAAGTGAGGAGTTCTCACCTTAGGGTTCCACTCCGTCATTCTATATTTCTGAACGGTTCGGATTTAATTCTTCTTCCGCCCAGTTTCATCACAATCTGTTTTACGTGGTTCGTGTTAAAAATCTTATTTTTAACAATGCTATATAAATAAATAACAATATTATTATTATTATATGTATAAAAATCATATTTTTACATCAAATCTAAATATATAAAAATCTTATTTTTACCTCGCTTTCGTATATATAAAAATCGGATTTTTATAACGCTCCATGTTTTCTAAAGACGATAATTTTACACTTCTTTCTACATAATAAAAATTATATCTTTCTTCTAATAAAGATTATATTTTTAATACTCTACAAATATAAAAATCATATTTTTACATTGCTACTTTATAAATAAAAGCCATATTTTTATCTTGTTAAAAATCATATTTTTATGAAGCTAAATAATATATAAAAATCATGACTTTCCTTATATAAAAATCTTGATTTTTCTCATTTAAAAATCTTATCTTTATATTTATATTCATACAAAACCAAATTTTAACTAAATAAAATAAAAACTCACTATATTCTCTTCTGATATTTCCTATAGCCGTGCTCGACCGAGAAATCTCGCTACTGGATCTGGGGGTCAGTGCAGCAGGAGCTAACAGCTCATACCCTTCAATGTTGGTTCGATAGCCGGAGGAGCAGGCGGGGGCTCGACTAGTGATGGGGACTTCCGGCTAGGGGGTGCGGCAGTGGGCGATTTTGGGTTGTTGGGTTTTTCAAAAGGGGGGCGCGACGGTTTAGGGTTTCAGAAGGGGCGGCACGTTTCAGCGCTGGAGGATTGGGGGGCGCGTCAGTCAATCGGCGAAGAGGGGAGAGAGAAGGGGGCGACGGGGAGGCCGGTGGCGGCTCCACCTAATGCGGCGGCGAGGCGTGGACGAGAGCGACAGGATTGGGGGGTTTCGATCTTTTTTTTTTAGAAGTGAGCGTTGACTGAAGGGGATAAGGGGAGGGTAAGGGCTTTTGAATTTATATATTAATTAAAATATTTAAATATTTTATTCTCCAAAAAGTTCGTTTTTCATTCGAGCCCGATTCGAACCCAACGGCTGTCTCCTCTAGCTAATTTACCCTATTCCGAACACAGTGGGATATGTATCGTAAGCTGATTCGATCAGTTTTCGTCAAAATAAAAATATAACTCTGTATATTGAATTTGAAAGAACATTTCTATTTACCAGGGCCACATACTAACTAGAATAATTTCCGAAAAATATTTTCTAGCTTCGTATTGACGATACGGTCCTAACAAAACTAATTTCGTTGAATTCTGAGACCGTTTGAAGAATGGCCATTTTCCAGTCGATTAAAATCAACTAAAACTGGTCAAACGCATTTTCCTTGGCCACGCTCACATATTGATTCGAAAAACTATGAATTTTGGAATCTGGCAATAACTTGACATCACGGTTCCAACAAAAGTGGTTTCGTCGAAAACCGAGGCCGTTTGCAAAATTTCCATTTTTAAGGGCCAGAATTCCATAACGACTATTCTGAATTTTCAACTGGATGTAACTTTTGATTCCCGCTATGAAATTTCAATTTTTCGGATTAGTTGGAAAGATATCCTCAACTAGATTCTAATATTTTTGGTTTCACTAAAATCCGGTTTATTTTGCACCCGGTACATTCATTTGAAGTTTGAAATCGAATTTTCGAACTACCGCGCCATTTTCAATTCCTTTTAGAATTATAAATAAATATTTATATTTTAACGACGATCTATATAAATATATACGTTCGAATTCTATTGAAAATAAATTTATCGTCGTTATTATTTAAAATGATTCATTTTAATTATTCAAAATTCACTAAAATTGCCAAAATAAAAATTTTAAATTGGCTCGGATTTCCGGGTTATTACAATCTCCCCCACTTAAAACTTTTCATCCCCGAAAAGGAAGGAAGCCGAAAGTTGTTTCACAAATCAACTCAACTATCATTATTTTCACTACGGCTTAAGTTCTTCAACTTTTCAGTTTCTAAGAACTTTTCAAATTTTCCAAAAATTTGGCTAACACCCTAAATTTTCGAATTTTTTTTGCCATAACCTCCCCTGCACCGGGGACTTGGGGATATTTCATATAGCCTCCCATGGTCTTCTTCAATCCAAAAGAAAAAGAAAAATCCAAGCGGCTAGCTAATCGGCTCATAAAATCATCCAAACCCAAAGAAATACAATAAATATGTACCTATTTGTCGGGCAAACAATTTTATTCCTCTTCTTTAGCCTCCTTGCTATGACCTGTTCAATGTAAGTACATGTATATGCATATAAATGCGACAAATTTTCAATACAATTCACTATTTGATACAATTTGGCTTAATTGTTCAACTTTAATTAATCAAACAACACAATCAGCAATCAATTAGTTGATTAGCTTTTCAAATTCATAACTTTGATATATAGTCAAAAATCACATTTTTGGTGCCAAATCACAACAATAGGCCCTATCTAATTTCAGTTCTCACACCAGTCAATTGTAAATATATAGAAATCCCACCTACGTCACTCGAATATAAACACTGATGATGGCGCGCCATTATCAGAATCAGACCCGGGCGACTAGAGTGTGATTCTATATCTATCCAGTATATTTAAGGCTTCGTACACACGCTAGCTAGGCGTATATGCAAAAATCTCCATATACTAGATTGTCCAAATCAATTTAAAATAAATATTCAAATACGTATAATTGAATTAAATTTTCAAAACAAAATTTCGTTTTCATTTTAAAAATATACTCTCCACACTCGTTCTAGGATACTACTGATCCCATCTCTAACGAGTCATTCTCATTGGATATTACTAATCCAATTTCTGATGAATTCTTTCGTATGGTTCTAATGTCTCTTGCTCCCCGAGCTCTGTAAACCAAAGTTTTGATACCAAATGTAAGGACCCGTAACTTCGCCGATAAGGAAAGAGCGGATACTTTGAGAACAATACACAAAAGAACGCAGACAGAATAACATTTCATTGTTAATTACAACAATTCATCAGAATACAAGAATATACAGAGTATGAATAAATATTACACAGAAAATATCAGAGATTTAAATTACATTTAAATACATCGCAGCGGAAAATAATACAAAACACAACTAGAAGTAATACACGGATACAGAGCTTTCCGATTATTGTTCCAGCTGTAAATCAGGATCCTCTGAATATAAATCTGCCAAACCAAAACTACTAGCTGCCCGTGTCAAAATAATGGCACCCAGAGTTTAGGTTAAAACAATAAACTCCAGGTCAGTCATGTGACTGGTGTGAGAACTAAAACAGTTATTAATCTTTATTTTAAAGTTAGGTAAATCAAGGGACCATGTCGTATAACACAGAACGGGTTTCCTCCCAAGAACACCAGTGCATAAAACAACAGTGCAATGCTAAATAAAGAACAATGAAGCTATTATGAGACCCAGGTCCCATCACACAATGCAACACAAGCCGGAGGATAGAGTTTTTTACCTTATAATAGCCAAAGCATGCTTGATATGCTAAATTTCATCTTTTATTACTATAAGTCTATAGTGTCAAAACAATTTCAATCATAAGTATCAATCATAGACGGCATAAGTGCCCCATCCCACTATGTCGCCATACTAGGCTCTACAATAAAAACCGCAAAGTCACGTATTGGAAGTTGGATTTCCATCTGTGAACCGAGGCAAAAATAGTCCTCTACCGATTCGAGACGCTGTTGCCCGCTCCTCAGGAACTGAATGCATCGTCCCTTGGATCGTCAGGGCCGGTCCACCGATGTGGATTAAAATGCCTGAACACTGCGTTTACCCACCCTTTGGGGTGTCAATGAGTCAATGAATGACTCCATCGGCTTCACATAGTCACCGATATATCCGAGGCGCCTCGCAACAACAACAACCACATAAGTCAAACTCGTCAGTGCGTGTAAAACCACTAATGCCACTTCTAGCTAGAAGGAAACGCATGTCCTCCCTGATGTCCTCTCCCGTTTCTGGTTCACAACCGGGGTGTAAGGTTCGCGAATCAACGCTACACAAAGCTGTGCCACACAGGCCGTGCTTTGATCATCAACCACAAGATTCTGCTTTTCAACAGAAGCCTTGATCATTTGCATCTTAGCATGCCACATAGGCAGACCACTCCACGCAACTGATATCCATCAATCACACAGAATGATATCCAATGTCAGACACACAGTCCATCTACAAGTTCGTTCTGGGTCTAAACAAAACCGGAGGCACCTTGTACCTCGCATATCCATCGATCTCCAAGTACGTCTGGACGACCACTAATTGATTTCCTCCTCTTGGGTGTACAGCCCAATCAAGATCATCAGTAATCACCCAAACGATGTGAAGACCTCCGGTCTTCGACCACCGTCTTCATCCTGGACACCACGTCGAATCAGTTATTCAGAATGGGATAAACCCGGTCTTTCTGAATAACTCGCGTATATAATAAACAAGTGTTACACAAACACAACATACGCCTCATTCCAATTCATTAGTCACTAACCGTAAATTAGCAAGAGAATAATTCCCTAAAACATGAACCCTGAAGGCCAAAACCAACATCAGATCAATATCCAGGAAACCATTCTTCTTAGCTAACCTACAGTTAGTTTCTAAATTTCAAATTCTTTGGGAAAGGTTCCCATTAATTTTATCAAAGATAAATTTTTTTAAATTTATTCTTTTAAATTCCTTTGAATATCACTTCAAACTAGTCGGGATTAACGAACCACACCGAAGTAATCATTTATTAAATTTCTCAATCCCAACCTATTCATCCCATGAAGTAAAACTGGTAATACTTCATATCTAACACTACAGTGTTATCGGTAAATTCAATTACCATTTCACGTTCAAATCTAATTATAGATTTAACTATCGTCTGGAGTAAAACTGGTGATACTCCATTCTCGATCATTTCAATCTAATTAAAGACCCATTAAAACTCCACTTAGTATTAATCTTTAACTGGGTTAAAGAATCAATGTCATTTAAAACACGGTTCACGATAAACCCAAAATCACATTCCATTCTATCAGCATTTAACCGTAAAATAGCAAGTAAGCAATTCCCTAAGTATTAATCCCGAAGGCCGAAACCAACATCAGATCAATACCCAAGAAACCAGTCAACTTAACTAATCTCTAGTTAGTTTCTGATTTTCTTAACTCCGTTGGGTCTAAGAACAGTATTATTGAAGATACCGTTCACGACAACCCAAAATCACATTCCATTAATTATCGGTTTAAAGAACAAGTGTTATTTAAAACACCGGTCACTATAAACCCAAAAATTAATTCAAATTCAATTCCAATTAAATATCATTTAATTGGTACACTTCATTAAATCTAAATAAAAAGATTTAATCTTTTTCTCAACTGGGTTTAAGAACAGTATTAATGAAGACACCATTCACGACAAACCCAAATCACGTTTGGTATTAAATACAAGGCTCTGAATAGAAAATATATCGGCTTATATTCAATATCAAATTCTACGACCAACAAATATCATATTGGAAATAACGATATAAATATATCTTTCAAATTTCCAGAACAACATCTGTATAATCACGAAATCCAACATCGAAATATTCCAAAGACAATTTTGATTCAAATCCATTCCAATTCAATTATTGGAAATTCTGGTTACTTTTAAAACCATTTCAAATTCAATTTATTTATTTGAAAATAAATATAATTATAATTCTAGTTCAAAACTAGTTTATTTCGATAATAATTTATTTTTATCTTTTCAAATATGGAAATTTTCATCCCAATTCTTCACAAATCATTTCTTATGATTTTACACAAATTATTGCTATTTTTAATAATTTTATCAGGGCTCGTACAGTCGATTTCCATCAACGGCCATCGAACTGCACTTACAGCGACCTTTTTCAAATTTTATTTGGACATAATTCCAAATCCAACCGTTAGATTCCAAATCTCTAATACTCATTAAAAATCTCTTTTCGATACGAATCCAACGGTTCCGGTTTTAGGAGAATCCGACGGTTGGATCTCCCGTAATATCCATTCGAAGTCAATGGTCGAAATTCGCGAACTACCGCGGCGCGGCGCGTTCTATTCAGGCCATTCTATATATATAATATATATTTCGTCTATTTCCTTTTAAAACGTATTATATAAATAGTTTTAAATTCGTTTTCAAAACGATTTCAACTTCATATTCAATTTCACATCAAAATTGAATATTCCACATCATCGACATACAAATGATAATATTTTCAAAATGTTATATTTTGAAATCACTTTCTTTTCTATATTCATTATAAAAATGAATAAAATCGATATAAATATCATTCACGTCAAAATGGCGTCAATCTAATCAACACGGCTTTTATTCAACCCATGAATTATTTTCTATTCAACACATGAATTTATTTTCTATTCAACACATAAATATATTTTCAATTCAACACATGAATTTATTTTCTATTCAACACATGAATTTATTTTTAATTCAACACATGAATTTATTTTCTATTCAACCCATGAATTTACATTCTATTTTCCAAATTGGAATGAGGCCTAATCAATTACCATATAACGTTTATTATATGGATTTACATACAACACATGTATATAATAGCAACGATAAATAATCAACCATCATCCAGAGTGCACCACACAACAGCATAAGCATTAAATATAAATAATTAACGCTTACACAGTCTGTCAACCCATTGATTGACATGCAACTAAACAATCTGGATTAGTGTACGTCAAATCTCATGCCAATACCCGTGTGGGGTTTCAAAACAAAAAACACATATTTTATTTGGGCAGTTGGGCGATGTGTAAAATTTATCGTCCCAATCAATATCAGTTAAATCAGCGTATATAAACAAATCATCCAATTTGTTTATAAATATTTATTTTATATATACGTTAAAAATCATATTTTTAACTATAAAATATTTTCTACTATAAAATATTTTACTTCATCTCACATCACACAATCAAATTTCACAACACAGCAATCAAACGAACAAGCCATTCATGGTCTGTAGACGACGGGTGTCGGGTGCTGCTAAGCATCGTCTGCATCCTAGTATATATTTCAACTAGAAATAAAAATAAAAGTGAGGAGTTCTCACCTTAGGGTTCCACTCTGTCATTCTTTACTTCTGAACGGTTCGGATTTAATTCTTCTTCCGCCCAGATTCATCACAATCTGTTTTACGCGGTTCGTGTTAAAAAAATTTATTTTTAACAATGCTACTATATATATACATATATATAACATTTTTATTTATTATTATATGTATAAAAATCATATTTTTACTTCAATTCTAAATATATAAAAATCACCTTTTTACCTCGCTTTCATATATTTAAAAATCATATTTTTATAACGCTCCATGTTTTATAAAGACGATATTTTTACACTTCTTTCTACATAATAAAAATTATATCTTCCTTCTAATAAAGATTATATTTTTAATACTCTACAAATATAAAAATCATATTTTTACATTGCTACTTTATAAATAAAAACCATATTTTTATCTTGTTAAAAATCATATTTTTATGAAGCTAAATAATATATAAAAATCATGACTTTTCTTATATAAAAATCTTGACTTTTCTCATTTAAAAATCTTATCTTTATATTTATATTCATACAAAACTAGATTTTAACTAAATAAAATAAAATAAAAACTCACTATATTCTCTTCTGATATTTCCTATAGTCGTGCTCGACCGGGAAATCTCGCTATTGGTTCTGGGGATCAGTGCAGCAGGAGCTAACAGCTCATACCCTTCAACGTTGGCTTGATAGCTGGAGGAGCAGGCGGGGGCTCGACTGGTGATGGGGACTTGCGGCTAGGGGGTGCGATAGTAGGCGGTTTTGGGTGGTTAGGGTTTCCAAAAGGGGGGCGCGACGGTTTAGGGTTTCAGAAGGGCGACGCGTTTCAGCGCTGGAGGATTGGGGGGGCGCGTCGGTCAATCGGCGAAGAGGGGAGAGAGAAGGGGCGACGGGGAGGCCGGTGGCGGCTCCGCCTAATGCGGCGGCGAGGCGTGGACGAGAGCAATGGGATTGGAGAGGGTTCGATCTCTTTTTTTAGAAGTGAGCGTTGACTGAAGGAGATAAGGGGAGGGTAAGGGCTTTTGAATTTATATATTAATTAAAATATTTAAATATTTTATTCTCCAAAAAGTTCGTTTTTCATTCGAACCTGAATCGAACTCAACGACTGTCGCCCCTAGCTAATTTACCCTATTCCGAACGCAATGGGATATGTATCGTAAGCTGATTCGATCGTTTCAATCAGTTTTCATCAAAATCAAAATATAACTCTATATATTGAATTTGAACGCACATTTCTATTTACCGGGGCTACATACTAGCTAGAAAAATTTCCAAAAAATATTTTCTAGCTTCGTATTGACGATACGGTCCTAATAAAACCAATTTTGTTGAATTTTGAGACCGTTTGAAAAATGGCCATTTTCCAGTCGATTAAAATCAACTGAAACTGGTCAAAACACATTTTCCTTTGCCACGCTCACATATTAATTCGAAAAATTATGAATTTTGGAATCTAGCAATAACTTGACATCACGGTTCCAACAAAAATGGTTTCGTCAAAAACCGAGTACGTTTGCAAAATTTCCATTTTTAAGGGCCAGAATTCCATAGCGACTATTCTGAATTTTCAACTGGACGTAACTTTTGATTCCCGCTATGAAATTTCAATTTTTCGGATTCGTTGGAAAGATATCCTCAATTAGATTCTTATATTTTTGTTTCACTAAAATCCGGTTTATTTTGCACTCGGTACATTCATTTGAAGTTTGAAATTGAATTTTCGAACTACCGCGCCATTTTCAATTCCTTTTAGATTTATAAATAAATATTTATATTCTAACGACGATCTATATAAATATATATATGTTTGAATTCTATTCAAAATAAATTTCTCGTCGTTATTATTTAAAATAATTCATTTTAAATATTCAAAATTCACTAAAATTGCCAAAATAAAAATTTTAAATTAGCTCGGATTTCCGGGTTATTACATGGAAAAAGGTAATTTTAAGATATCTTAATCATAGCATTTTATTCTTATTTCAAAAGGATTTTCAGTTAAGTTCAAACTGCTGTTTACTTTGAGCTTGATGAATAAATATGGAGCTTATACAAACTTGAGAGAATGCAGCTAGTCATTCAAATTCAAAACTGCTATTTACTTTGCATTTTACTCACACTCCTTGTATTATCATGTAATTCATTTAAAATTAAAGTGACATTGCCGGAAGTTTATTTACAGTGGTACTGGTACTGGTATATATTCTACATTTTTTTAGTCCATTAAAATGACTTATGTTTGCTTTGCTTGTTCATTAGTTGTCTTAGTTTATGTGTATGGAAAATTGACATTGCTTATGTTTGCTTTGCTTTTTCATTAGCTTGCTTGTCTAAGTCTCTTTCTTGTCAAAGTCTTAGTTTTTATTAGGTTATGTAGGATCTTCAGAATTGTTGTCTATGTTTTTATTAGTTTATGTAGGATCTTCAGAATTGCTTTGCTTATGTCTTAGTTTTTATCACTTTATATTTCTGTTTGCTTTGTGTTGCTCACGTACTGACCTTTGTTTTGATTTTTTTTGATAAAGGCAATGATGATATGGAAAAATAACATTGCAGTGGTTCAGTGGTTCATATTTTGTTATGTCTTGCTGTGCATGACAATATGAAAATTTCATGCAAGGTTTGAAGATATAGTTTCATGCTGTAGTTGGTATATCTTAATAGTTTCATACTATAGCAACTTTTGTATATTCAAATAGATGTGATGCTGTAGCTCTAGTTTAATCTTTAAAGTTATGTAATTAAGTAGTAGTAATGTAGTATTATGTAGTCAATATATGTAAACTAAGTAATGAAGGCTGAAGGTTCTGTGACTGAAATGGTATGCTGGAAGTATATATTTTTTAAAAAAAAAAATCAATGTGTATGTGTTGCCAGTTTGGATGTTTGAAAAATATATAACTTGGATTTTTTTATTAAACCTGTTACATATGTCCAAGATATATGTTCCAACATCAAACCGGACCAAATGCATTTGTAACCGAACCGAAACTGGACCGTAGTAAAATATAATATTACGGTCTTTATTTTTGGTTAACCGCTTGTTGCGGTCCGGTTACGGTTTGAGCTTCAAACCGGCCCAAACCGACCCGCGCCCACCCCTAAACTTATAAATATAACACCCTATTTATTTTCATAATAAATTTAACTTCTATTTAAATAAATTCGAATTAATCGAATTTAAATCATAAATCCTTACAGATTTATTTTAGTTCAATTTATATTCTGGACAACAGAATAAATTCCATCATTTATTTCTTTAAAACGATTTCCCCATTTCTATTTTTAAATTCACATTTGAAATTAAATATTCAAATGATAGTTTTTTCCATTACATTTATAAACCTCGTTTATAAATTCAGTTCAATTCAATTCCGTGATTATCCAATGAAAATCATTCCATTTCATTTATAAACACCGTTTATAAATTTACTTAAATTTCCTGTGTTATTTCATTTATAAAAATCATATAGAAATTCATCACTTCAATTTCCTGTATTATTTAATTTATAAACACCGTTTATAAATTCAATACTTGTTTTATTTATTCAAACAAGTACATATCTTTCTATAGCACATTAAAATTTCAAATTCTATTTTTAAAAATAGATTTCCCCTTTTAAATCTCAAATATCCTTTTTACGATATTTTATATATCAGCATTTTAGGCCCAGTGATATTTCAAACATCTAAAATTCCAAATTATCAATCACGGGTTTTTCTAACACATCATATAAGATAATATATACGAAACAAAGAAATAATAATATTTTTGAGGAATCCACTTGGATCCCTCCAACCTGTTTTCCTGCATCCACAGACGTTAGCCAACATAAATAATACCCATCCTGCTTCGAGGCAGGATATCACGGTATGAAGGTCATCCATTATCATAGTGTGGGGCATATAGGGTCATCCGCTAATGATACTGCGGGCATCCGCTAATGATACTGCTGGAATTATCCAATCACCAATATATATATATATATAATAGCCACAAACACCAATCCTAAATAACTAATATATTTATAATAGCCACAGTAATATTTTAATGCAACCAAACAACCATAAATTATTTTTAACGACTAAAAATAATTCTAAAAAAATAAATTGAGTGAGATTTACTCACCATGATTTTAAACTACCGAATATCCAGTAAATTTCAGTATTGTTGCGTCTACGAATCGTCTTGAATAAATCTATCACTTACGATTATTTATTTAATCGATTAGGCTATGTTAATTGGAATTAACAGCTAAAAAATAAATAAAATAATTCTTCTATGTATTTTTAATTTGGAAATAAAACGATTACCTTATTTTTATTGCAGTTCAATTGAACTAATCCTTGAAACATAATTCCGGACAGTCCAAAATATTGCAACAGCCTCAAACTGTCTTCCTAACCATCGCCATCGACCTATACTTGCCGATGATCATAATTTGCACTGCCTCAACTCCTCATTAGTCACTTACAATCCATCCTTAGCTTCAACTATCCAAATACAACAGACCAACTCCCCCGTCTCACTCCACTGTCGAACATCAGCAATTCCCAATCACTAACTGCGCAAACCACCTTAGTTACACAGTACCAACCTTCCCCAATTCAACATCAGATATCTAAAATCCCTTCCAAGGTCTAACACATCCTCACAGCAACCAATAAAGTATGAACACACTCAACCCACAACCCTGAGCTTCCCTAGCAACCCACCTAGTTACCCAGTTCATCACCACCAGACTCGACGCGATGAATAGGCTAACCTCGAGCTTCCTGTGGAGACCCCATACTTTTTCATCACCAATACCCTTAAGAAAAATCCCATCAAAGCTCCAAAAACTTCTTTACACGTGCTAAAGCCATTAACCAACCCTCACGCTCACTGCCAGCAGATCGAGACACTCTAGCTCTTGGCGTCGATCTACAGGCAATCGCAAAGGCCACTGCTTCCTATCGTGAATCGAATTCACGATTCCCACAAATCTTAACTCGCGATGTAAACTTGGTCGAACTATTGAAACAAAAATCGCGCTTCACGAAAATCATATGGAAATAAAGAAGATGGAAATTCGAGTGAAAAAGAATTGAATTCAAGATTTCTGGAGAATCATCCTAATTTTATTCAATTTAGAACTTTCAGTGATAATGGAAGAAGGCTGATTTTTCTGAAGAACAAACGAAGGTAAAATACGAGGGACTAGAAGCGATTTCATAAAAGAAGGGGGGATTTCATTTTAATATGATATGAATTTAAACAGAAGGCCAACATTTCCTTTTTGTTTGTAACTTTGATTTCCTAATAATTGGAACAAACGGGGAAATCAAAAGAAAATGGGGAAGTCGCGATTTATAGAAGGAGGGAAACAGGAAGTACACAGTATTAAATGCATGTTGGTTAAGTACATAACAAATTTTAAATCGATTTGATTTCGAATTTAATCTAATTCGACATAAAGAGATTTTTATTCTTTTTAGATGGATATTGATTTGATTTCGAGCCTATCCACAAATAAAAAAAATCTCGGGGTCCATAAATTGAAATCATGAACTACTATTTTAACATAACGACTAATGTTTAAATGTTATAACGCTATTCTGAATTGAACAATAAATATTCTGAAATTTAGTTGAACGTATATACAATATTAAATTAATATAATATAATTTTAATTCAAAACTAATCATTTTCTCGATAATAAATTATTATTATTGTTATCATTTATATTCAAACAAAATTTATATTGGTCATTTGAATCATTTTGACTCTGTTTAAAAAATTGAATTAATTTATTTCAGTTTCCCGTATTACGATAATTTTATTTATTTATATATATATTCGAAATTAAATCAATAAATCAATATAAAAATTGATTTATACTATTAACTCAATATTTAAAACCATATTAAATATTTAAAATATATTGACCAAAATTCCGGGTCGTTACACAGCTTTGAGCTTCAATCCAAAATCCTGCTCAATAATTAAATATCTGCAAAACAAACCACTCGACTGCCCATGTGGAAAATAGGGGCACCCGAGTTTGCAAGTGAAACAAACTACGAGTCAATCATAGGACTGGTATGAGAAATTTTAACTTATTCAATAATAATAAGGCTAATCATACGACCACGTCGCTAATGCGGAACGGGTTTACTCCATTGGATTGCCAGTGCATAAATAAAGTAAATTGTTAAACAACGTAATGCTATGCAAACCGGACGATATAGTTTTACCTTATAATGGTCAAAAATACTTGGTAGGATAAAACGGATTTGATATAATTATTAGTGTATATATGTTTCAAAAACATTTCAATCATAATGTATCAATCATAGACGACATAGCTACCACATATTATGTCGCCATACTAGTTCTATAATCAAAACCGTGTGGTGTCGTATTGGAAGTTGGATTTCCATCAAGAACCAAGGCCAGGGATCATCCTTTCCGAATTCGAGACTCTCTATCTCGAGGCTCAGGACAAGTACTCAGTCAAGCCCTTAGTAGCGCCAGGGCTGGTCCACATATATGTTAGTGTATTGGTTATGCATGAACAATACGTTTCCACACCCTATGGGCGTAAATCAAGAGCCACTAGAGACTCAAATCCGAGATACCTCGCTTTCCATCATCCACATAAGTAAAAATGTCTAGGCTCCATACCATGACACCACTTCAAGCTAGAAAGAAACGCATGTTCTCCCTGGGGTCCTTCTCCCATTTCTGGTTCATACCGAGGTGTGAGGCTCGCGAAGTAACGCTATGCACAAAGTTATGCTAAATAAAGTTGTGCTTTGATCATCAACCAAAAGGCTCTGCTTTTCAATAATAAGCCTTGATCATTTGCATTTTGGCATGTCACACTGACAATTCATGCCATGCGACTGATAACTATCGATATATAACCTCTGACCGCATATGTCTCAGAGAAGGGTGTTAATCAAGAGAATAAATTCTCCGCCACCAAACAGATATATATTTAACAGAAATCAATCAGCACAGAATAAAATCCAATGTCATACATATGTCCATTTACAAGTCCGTTCTGGGTCTGAACGAAACCGGAGGCACCTTATTCCTCTTCCCATATGTCTAATACAGGAGAGAGGTCCTCGCATATCCGGTCGATCTCCAAGTACATCTGGACGATCATCACTTATTACCTTGTCTTAGGATGCCTCCCAATCAAGACATCAGTAATCATCCAAATGATGTGAACTCCAGTCTTCAACCACCATCTTCATCTTCGACTTTTAACCGTCGTAGTAGTTATTCAGAATGGGTTAAACCCAATCTTTCTGAATAACTCACGTATTTTATGATCCATAATCAAGTGCTATAAAACACATCATACGCTTGATTCCAATTCAGAGTATTCTTTTAATAAAATATTCACCCTTTTAGGGAAAGGTTCCCATTAATTTTATCAAAGATAAATTCTTTTAAATTTATCCTTTAATCTTCCTTTGGATATCAATTTCAAAAAAAATTGATTTCATGAATTTGATAAATTTAATTATCTCTTTCTCTTTTTAGTCTAATTAAAGATTCATCAAAACTCTAGTTTGGTTTAAATCTCAAAAATCATTATTTAATGATTATTCAAATTTAAGAAATTAATCTTACCTTCAACTGGGTTAAAGAACAAATGTCATTTAAAACACAGTTCGCGATAAACCCAAAATCATATTCCATTAAATATGGAATTTTCACAGAAATCAAATCAATATATAATCGATATAAATTTCTATATCAGACTAATAATATAAAAGGAATAGAGGCAAAGCCTTTTAAATTCCATATATAATAACGGTCTTCTTTTACAGAAGCTTATCTCGATTATTATTAAATCGAATTCCATTCAATTCCAATTTCTTTTATTAAATTGGAAAACTTTACTTTGGAAAATTGCCATTACATCTTAATAAAAAGATTTATAAGTTTCAAATCATATCTTCACTGTTAATTGGGTTAAAGAACAAATGCCTTTTAAAAACACAGTTCATGATAAACCCAAATCACATTTCATTTTATTCCAATTACTAAATATAATTGGAAACTCTAATAATCTTAATTAAAAGATTTATTCTTTTCATAGGAGGTTTAAGAATAGTGTTATTCAAGGCACCATTCATGATAAACCTAAAAATCCAATTTATTTTATTTAATTCCAATTTAATATTAATTAATTGGAAAGCTTCATTAAATCTTAATTTAAAGATTTATTCTAGTTAATAACTAGTTCATGTCAATAAAAATATTATCTTTTCAAATATGGTATTTTTCATCCAAAATCTTTCCAAATTATTAATTATGATTTTACATAATTTTTCCATATTTTTAATAATTTAATTAAGGCATGTACAGTCGATTTCCAATAACGGCCACCGAACTGTATCCATAGCTACCTTTTTCAAATTTGATTTTGATATAATTCAAATCCAATCGTTAGATTTAAAAACTCTTATATTCATTGGAAAGCTCTTTTCGATACGAACCCAATGGTTCTGGTTTTAGGAGAATCCAACGGTCGGATCTCCCGTTAAATCAATTTGAAGTTAATGGTCGAAATTTGTGAACGGTCGTTGCGCGGCGCGTTCTATTCAGGCCATTAAATATATATAGTATTATATATATACGTATATATCGTTGATTTCCATTTAAATCGTATTTTATAAAATATTTATAAATTTGTTTAAAATGATTTCAACTCCGTTTTCAATTTTAAATCAAAATTGAATATTCTATATCTTTATCATATTAAAATGATAATATTTCCAAAATATTAAATTTTGAAATCACTACTTTTCCATATTCATTATAAATTGAATAAAATCAATCGATAAACCCGTTCGGGTTAAAAATGGCGTTTCTATATTTAACCCGGCTTCATATTTTTATATTTTGTGTCCATCCAAAGATGGACATAAAATCATAATTTTATTCTTCGCTAAATTAATTTTAAAATATTCGTCATTTTAAAATATTCTTTATTTTAGAATATTCTTTATTTTAAAGTATTCTAAATCGGAATACGACTCAATCAATTACCATATAATTTCCGTTATATGGATTTCATACATTGCATGTATATAACAATAATGATAAATAATCATTAAACAGTCCATTCACATCCAGAGTGAAAATTACAACTGTGTGAGCATTAAAATAAATAAATAATGCTCATCACAGACTATCAATCCATCGATTGACATACAACTAAATATTGGGACTAGTGTATGTCCAATATCATCCCAATACCCGTGTGGGGTTTTCAGACAACAATAGTTTATTTAAATACATGATTGGTTAATAAATTTAACCAATTATAATTAGGTTTGAATTATTTTATGTTTTACAAATTTTCGCTGTTTTGAATTATAAATAAATATTTGTAATTTAATTTCAACAAAACATAATTTTTTAACAAGTAATTATTTTTGTGTTCTTGTCTATCATGATAAAGGTGACTTTTTTTCTAACGAAACATATATTCTAACATGTAATCCTTTTATTTAACTAAATGTATTCTAACAAGATGACATTTTATTTCACAAAACATTATTCTAAATAAATGACATTTTTATTTCATAAAACATGTTTTCAACATATGATTATTGTTCTAACTTCGCTACATGTTTCTAATATCAAATAAAAAGGTAATTTTATTTATATGACATGTTTCCAATGTTCTAATGATAATATAAAAGGATAATTTATTTACATGTCATGTTTCCAATGTTCTAATGATAATATAAAAGAAGAATTTATTTGCTATATGTTCTAATGTCAAATAAAAAGATAATTTCTTTACATGACATTTTCTATGTCGCTAATGATAAATAAAAAGATAGTTTGTATTTTCATTATTTGTATACAATTTCTATTTTTAACTTAACAAATAAAAGTGATATTTTTATTTGTATAAAATTTCAATGTATAACATGACAAATAAAAATGTCCATTTTAATTTGTATACAATTTCAATGTATAACATGACACATAAAAATGCTTATTTTTTTTGTATACAATTCTAATGTATAACATGACATGACAAATAAAATGACTACTTTTATTTGTTTACAAATCCTAATGTATAACAAGACACACATAAATGTTTATTTTTATTTGTATACAAATCTATTTTTAACATAGCCAATTAAAGGGATATTTTAATGTTGTAGACAAGTCCCTACATTAACATGTAACATGAAATGATATTTTTGTGTGTACACAAATTCTTACATTAATATGACAAATAAAATGACTACTTTGATTAGTTTACAAATCTATTTTAACATAACAAATAAAAGTGATACTTTTATTCGTGTATACAATTCCTACTCTTAACATGTCAAATAAACATGATTTTTTTTATACAACAAATAAAAATGATATTTTTAATATAACAAATAAAAATGATATTTTTATTTGTATGCAAATCCATTTTAACATAACAAATAAAAATAATTCTTTTATTTTGTTGACATCTATTTTGTTGACAATTCTATTTCAACAAAACATATAAAAATGATATTTCTATTTTGTTAACAATTCTATTTCAACAAAACATATAAAGATGATATTTCTATTTTGTTAAAAAATCTATTTCAACAAAACATATAAAAATGACATTTCTATTTGTTTAATTTTTTGTTGACAATTCTATTTCAACAAAATTATATTTTTGTTTTGACAATTCTAATACATCAAAAAGGACATTTTGTTTTGTCGATTCTAACTTCAACAAAAATGACAATTTTATATGGTCAATTCTAATACAATGAAACTGACAATCTTATTTTGTCAATTCTAATACAATGAAAATGAAAATCTTATTTTGTCAATTCTAATACAATGAAAATGACAATCTTATTTTGTCAATTCTAATACAATGAAAATGACAATCCTATTTTGTCAATTCTGATACAATGAAAATGACAATCTTATTTTGACACAAATCTAATACAATGAAAATGACATTCTTGTTTTGACACTTTATATTTCAACAAAAATGTTAATTTTTGTTTTGACAATTTTACTTCAACAAAAATGTTAATTTTTGTTTTAACAATTTTATTTTAACATTTAAAAGATTTTCAAAAACAATCATAATTAATTAATTTTAATTTAAAAATAAAAGAATTCTCACAGTGTTTCGAATTTCGATTTATCTGAATTCCAGCATGCTCTGTTTAATCTATAGTCAGTTCCATCGCGAAGATATTTTCACCACGATTCCAACGGATCTGAATTTACGAATTTCCGATACCTTATGACAAAGATACGGTATTATAAACTGTTAATTACAATATAAGATAATTAAAATATGATTTAACTAATTAAATAACTAATCACCGTTTAATTCCTTAACCCCCGTCTTCTTCTTTCTGCTAATACACCGAACCCATCATCGCAAAAACAAACTGCCCGTCTCCTGATGATCGAGCCTCCGGACCACCATCTGTGGTGCCCCCTAGACGCGCCTCAATAAGCTCCATCACCGCCCTCCTCAGCTCGCCACTCGAGCTCGTCGTGACCCCAGAAACTGGGTGCGAACACAGCCGATTGGAACACGAAAATCAAACAAGATGCATCATGCTTTTCGATCTTGTCCATATGGATTGAGAGATCTTGAAGAGCTCTATGATTTCTGTTCTGAGGTTGGATTGAAATTCGAAGAGGAATTGGAGAGATTAAGGATTGAAAATTGTAGCTTTTTGGCTATTGAAAATGTTCCTGGCGGCAGCTCTGTTTTTCAATTAGGGTTAGGGTTTTTATTTTCTATGGGATATTTATAATATTTAATTATTTAAGTCATCAATTCACAAAAAAGTCCGTTAATTCCTAATAACTCCAAATCTAGCCCAACGAATGTTGACCTTAGCCAAATACCCCCATTCCGGACACAATGGGCTAGGTCTCATCAGCGCATTCGATCGTTTTCAGCTTGTTTTCTTCAAATTAAAATATAAAATCATTTAATTTGGTCGTACATTTAAATTTACTGGGGCGACATACTGACTCCAAAAATTCCCAGAAAATAAATCTAGCTATGTTTTGAAGATACGGTCCTAACAAAATTAATTTCTTCCAATTTGGAGACCGTTTAAAAAATGGCCATTTTCTAGTCGATCCAATTTGACTGAAATTGAAAAAGCACATTTCCTTTTGCCATGCTCACATATTAATTCCAAAAATTATAAAAATTGAAATTTTGCAATAATTTGACATTCCGGATCCAACCAAAGTGGTTTCGTCGAAAACGGAGGTCGATTGCAAAATGGATATTTACTATATTAAAATATATATATATATATATTCCATAACGACTATTTTAAATTTTAAATTGGACATAACTTTTTATTTCTGCTATGAAATTTCAATTTTTTCAGATTCGTTAGAAAGATATAATTAAACAGATTCTAATATTTCTGGTTTTACTGAATCCAATTTATTTTGAATCCTGTACATTCAGTCAAAGTTCAAATTCAAATTTTCAAACTACCGCGCTATTTCTAACTCCTTTTATAATTAAAATAAATATATTCATTCTAACTTCGATTTAAATAAATTTTTAAACGTTATTATTTAAAATAAATCATTTTAAATATTCAAAAATTGTTCAGAATTTCCAGGTTGTTATATCGCCATACTAGGTTTTACAACTAAAACCGAAATGTCACGTATTGGAAATTGGATTCCATCTATGAACCAAGGCAAGGGATCGTCCTTACCGAATTCGAGGCGCTCTAGCCCATGTCTCAGGATACAGCCACAACTGCACCTTCGATCTTCTGGGTCGGTGCACACTTACGTTAGTGGATTGGTTATTCCTGAACAATACGTTTCCCCGCCCTGTGGGGTGTAAGTCTGATGAATATGTCGACCATATCATCCATCGGCCCCGTAGTGACCAATATATCTAAGGTACCTCGCTTTCCATCATCCACATAAGTAAAAATGTTTGGGCTCCGTACCATGACACCACTCCTAGCTAGAAGGAAATGCATGTTCTCCCGATAGTCCTCTCCTGGTTCTGGTTTATACCGGGGAGTGAGGCTCGTAAATTATTGCTATACACAAAGCTATGGTATTTGAAGTCGTGCTTTGATCATCAACCACAAGACTCTGCTTTTCAATAGAAGCCTTGATCATTTGCATCTAAGCATGCTACACTGGCAATTCACGCCATGCGACTGATATTTATCGATATATAACCTCAAAGCTCGTACGTCTTAGAGAAGGGTGTTGAGCAAGAGAATAAATTCTCCGCCACCAAACAGATATATATTTAATAGAAATCAATTAACACAAAATAAAATCTAATGTCAGACACACATCCATTTACAAGTTCGTTCTGGCCCTGAATGAAACTGGAGGTACCTTATTCCTTGTCCCATATGTCCAATACAGGAGAGAGGTCCTCGCATATCCGGTCGATCTCCAAGTACGTCTGGACGATCACCACTTATTACCTTGTCTTGGGTGTACAGCCTAATCAAGACATTAGTAATCATCCAAACGATGCGAAGAACTCCGGCCTTCAACCACCGTCTTCATTGTCGACATATCG
This sequence comes from Allium sativum, assembly GCA_030737875.1. Taxonomy (NCBI): domain Eukaryota; kingdom Viridiplantae; phylum Streptophyta; class Magnoliopsida; order Asparagales; family Amaryllidaceae; genus Allium; species Allium sativum. Next base: position 561,041,701 of record CM060921.1, read on the forward strand.
TCGAATCAATTATTCAGAATGGGTATAAACCTGGCCTTTTTGAATAATTCACGTATCTTATAAACAAGTGCTATAAAAACACACAAACGCCTCATTCCAATCTAGAATATTCTTTTATTCAAATATTTATATCTTTAGGGAAAGGTTCCCATTAATTTTATCAAAGATAAATTCTTTTAAATTTATTCTTTAATCTTCCTTTGGATATCATTTCAAAAGATGTCATTATCTTTTCAATTCTAAACCAAATTAATATTTATCTAACAAGTCGGGATTAACCAGCAATACCGAAGTAATCGTTCCTTTTATTATCCCAATCCCAACCTATTCATCCCATGGAGCAAAACTGGTGATACTCCATATCAAACACCATTGCGTTATCAGTAAAGTTAATTACCATTTCCCATTCAAATCTAATTAAAGATTTAACTATCGCTTGGAGCGAAACTCGTGATACTCCATTCTCGAGCATTCCCCAAATTTGATAATTAAAATTATCACACTCACATTCCAATCAAATTAAAGATTCATTAATACCCCACTTAGTTTTAATCTTCCTAAAAACCAATATTAATGATTATTAACTTTGGGAAATCAAACATGCAGTATCAAAAATCTACATTATACTATTGATTGCTGCTGATATATAACCTCTAAGCTCGTACATCTCAGAGAAGAGTGTTAAGCAAGAGAATAAATTCTCCACCACCAAATAGATATATTTAGCAGAGATCAACCATACAGTTCGAAATACAATGTTAGACATGCAATCCTGTCTTTAACTGGGTTAAAGAACTAATGTCATTTAAAACACTGTTCACGATAAACCCAAAATCACATTCTATTAATTATGGAATTTTCATGGGAAACATATTAATATATATATATAATCGATATCAATTTCCGTATCCAACTAATGATATAAATGGAATAACGGCAAAACCTTTTAAATTCTATATATAGTAACAGTCTTTCTCCACAGAAGCTCACTTCGATTATTACCAAATCGAATTCCATTCAATCCCAATTTATTTTATTAAATTAGAAAACTTTACTTTGGAAAATTCCATTTAATCTTAGAATAAAGATTTATAAATTCCAAATCTTAACTTCAGTGTTAATCGGGTTAAAGAACAAGTGTTATTTAAAACACCGTTCACGATAAACCAAAAAAATCCAATTCTTAATTCAATTCGAATTAAATATTAATTAATTGGTAAACTTCTCTAAATCTTAATTAAAAGATTTATTCTTTTCTCAACAGGGTTTAAGAACAGTGTTACTGAAGACATCATTCACGACAAACCCAAAATCCCATTTGATATTAAATACAAGGCTCTAAATAGAAATTATATCGGCTTATATTCAATATCAAATTCTGAAACCAACAAATATAATATTGGAAATAACGATATGAATATATCTTCCAAATTTCCATAACAATATCCGTATAATCACGGAATCCAATATCGAAATATTCCGAAGATTATTTCCATTCTAATTCATTTGTTAGAAAATTCTGGTTATATTAAAACCAATCACAAATCCAATTTATTTTATTTAAAAATTATTGGATTTCAAATCTAGTTAATAACTAGTTCATTTTGATAAAAATATATTTATACCTTCACAAATGTGGAATTTTTCATCCAAATCATTTATTATGATTTTACACAAATTATTAGTATTTTTAATAATTTTATTAAGGCCCTTTCAATCGATTTCCATAAACGGTCATCGAACTGCACTTACAACGACCTTTTCCAAATTTGATTTGGACATAATTCCAAACCCAACCATTAGGTTTCAAATCTCTTACATTCATTGGAAAGATCTTTTCGATACGAACCCAATGGTTCCGGTTTTTGGAGAATCCGAAGGTCGGATCTTTCGTAATATCAATTCGAAGTCAATGGTCGAAATTCGCGAACGGTGGCGGCGCGACGCGTTCTATTCAGGCCATTAAATATATATAACATATATATATTATATATAATTTGTCAATTTCCATTTTAAACGTATTTTATAAATCGTTTATAAATTCATTTTAAAACGATTCTATCTTCATTTCAAATTTAAATCAAAATCTGATACTCCTTATCATTATAATATATAAATGATAATATTTTCAAAATATCATATTTTAAGATCATTTCCTTTTTGATATTCATTATAAAAATGAATAAAATCGATATGAATATCGTTCGCGTTAAAATGACGCAAAACTAATCAACCGGCTTCATACATTTCAATATTCTCGTATCCATGCAAAATCGGACATCAAAATCACATTTTAATCCTTTACTGAATATTATTTTAAAATATCCGTTATTATAAAATATTTTCTTAATTTAAAATATTCGTTCTTTCTGAATTTGAACCAGACACAGTCAATTACCATATAATGTTAATTATATGGATTTCATACAACACATGTATACAATAATAATGATAAACAATCAACCATCATCCAGAGTGCATTACACAACTACATAAGCATCAAATATAAATAATTAATGCTTACAACAGTCTGTCAACTAATCGATTGACATACATCTAAACAATTGGGATTAGTGTACGCCAAATATCATCCCAATACCCGTGTGGGGTTTCAACCAACAAAACTGAATATTTTTTGTGCAGTTGGGCGATGTGTAAAATTTATCGTCCCAATCAATATCAATAAAATGGGTGTACACAAACAAATCGTCCGATTTATAAATGAATATTTATTTTGTTTAAATATTTTATTCAACACATGAATATTTTATATAGTTCATTTCTACAATAAAAATGATATTTTTATTGTTCAAACATTTATTCAACACATGAATATTTTATATTCCATTTCATATCAAAATCACAACACAATACAGTCCAAACAAACAACCATGGTTTGTACAGCAAATAATGTCAGGGGCTTCTAATCCCCATCTGCATTCTACTATATATTTAACTGTAAAGAAATTTGAGTGAGAAGGAGTTCTCACCTTTGGTTTCCACTCCGTCATTCTTTAAATGAACGGCTTGGATTTGGATTTGTTTCCAGTGCGTAGTGTACTTCACCGTGGTTCTAACGCAATCTGTTTCATGCAGTTTATATAAAAAAATTATATTTTTATTATAATGCTATATATAAAAATCTGATTTTTATTAAATGCTATATATATTAAAAATCATATGTTTTTCTATGCTACATATATATATATATATTAAAAATCAGATTTTTACATTGTTTTTTCATTTTAAAAAACAATGTTATATATATTAAAAAATCACATTTCTAAATCTAAAACTATTTTTATAAAAACCATATTTTTAATCTAAAACTATTTTTATAAAAACCATATTTTTAATCTAAAACTATTTTTATAAAAATCATATTTTTAATCTAAAACTATTTTTATAAAAATCATATTTTTATTACGATGTATATATAATGAAAACACATTTTTGCTTAGCTAAAATTATTAATAAAATCACAAATTTATTTAAGCCATAAATCATTCATAAAAATCACAAATGTAAACAATGTTATTTTTATAAAAACTGATTTTCACAATGCTATTATATATATATATATATATCAGACTTAATTTAATTTACCTACATTAAAATCAACCCTTAAAACATTGATCCAACGACCACTATTATCTCTCCTACATCGTGATTTACTAGACCGGAGGAACCCGTAACTCTCTTCTTCGATTCTTGCTTGCGCGCTGCCCCAGGGATGACCGGAATCCCAACAAGATGCACCATGACGTCGGCCCATCCATCCTCTCCCCATGTCGTGATCGATTTTCAGTTCAAAGTCCTATACGCCCTCTAAATCCGCACTGAAAGTCCACCCTTTGAGCTCAGATTTTAACCAGTTTACAACACGAAAAGAAATCATCACCGTTGAGAACTATGAGCTCCCTTTGTTCTTCGATTTAGTCTTTAGGAGTTTATAGAATCATTAAAAGAATTTGTGAAAATTTAAAAAGAAATTTCAAATGATATTTATCGTTCATTCCCTTTAATTGGCGACTGTAGAATGATGGAGCCCTAGGGTTCTGAATTTATATATTTATAGCCTTTTTATTTTTTTATTTAATTAATTTTAAAACTCCAAATTATCGTGAACTCCAAATTGAACCCAACGAATATCGCCCCTAGCTAAAAACCCATTCCGGACACAATGGGATATGTTTCGTAAGCCAATTCGACTTTTGATAGGTTTTTATCAAAATTAAAATATATATCAATACATATTCAATTTAAATGTACATTCTAATTTACCGGGGCCACATACTGACCCAAAAATTCCAAAAAAATAATTCTAGCTATGATTTGACGATACGGTCCTAACGAAACTAATTTCATCGAATTTGGAGACCGTTTGAAAAATGGCAATTTTCTGGCTGATCCAATTCAAACTGAAACTGACCAAACTCGTTTAAATACACCACGCTCACATATTAATTCCAAAAATTATGAAAATTGGAATCTAGCAATAATTTATATTCCGGATCCAACAAAAGTGGTTTCGTCGAAAACGAAGGTCATTTGCAAAATGGCTATTTTTAAGGGCTATATATTATATTTAAAAAATATATATATATATATTCCATAGCGACTATTTTAAATTTTAAACTGGACATAAATTTCAATTTATATTATGAAATCTGGATTTTTCACATTTGTTAGAAAGATATATTTAAATGGATTCAAATGTTTTTGGTTTTACTGAAATTAGATTTATTTTGAATCTTGTACATTCATTTGAAATTTGAAATTTGAAATTAAATTTTCAAACTACAGCACCATTTCAGGCTCGTTTTATAATTAAAATAAATTTATTCGTTCTAACTTCGACTAAAATAGTCATTATTGTTTAATAAATCATTTTAAATATTCAAAATCCATTAAAATTGCAAAAATAAAAATTTTAAATTGGTTCTAAAAATCCTGTTTGTTACATGATGGTTTTAGGATTTAGGGATTTGATTAAAGATTTAAATTTTGAATTCAAAATAGCAAACATGAAAATAGAATAGTGAAACAAATTAAAAATATAAATTAGTTAGGGATTTGGTTTATGGGGATTCAGATTTATGGAGGAAGAATTTTATAGAGAAAAAACTATCTGCAAAGGAAGACAAATGTATCTCGATGAATGAAAATATGAAAAACGTAGAGAAAGAAAATATGCATTATAACTTACAGAAATCTCTTAAGATTTAAACATGAACTATTAATGAGGTGTGAGGTGGAAAAGATTTCTCAAGAAGCCAGATAAACATCTGAATAAAGAGAAGAAAAAAAAAGTATGAACACACAAATGATGTCTATTTGCGCATTTTGCACACTGTAAAACTCATATCTAGAGCAAACGGATGCGGATTTTGACGAAATGAAAATTGCTAAACAACTCAAATTCATTGAGTATAATCATTACAAAAAATAAATTTTAAAACTTCAAATTTTCAATTCAAATTTAAATTTTGATTAATTTTAACCAAAATGAATTTTTGTACAAAAAAATTCATTTCAACAGATTTAGCAAGTACACTACTAAATACAAGTTTATTATTTAAATTTAAATTATTATAATGAACTTAAATTCAAATAATAATATAAATCTAGTTAACTCGACAATCAAAGTTTGCATTGATAATCATTTAATTCTCATTGTCAAATTGTCCATACTAATGTTCGTATCCGGGTCTTATTCGCTTATTTTATATAATTCAATAGTAAAATAAAACTTAAACTTTGGAAAACTTAAATTCAATTAATTCATCATTTATAAAAAAATTCAAAACTTCAAGTTATTGCAATACATTTCCCTATGTGGATCGTATAACTTGCTAAAAAAACCGTTTAGGTAATTAATTTAACTCAAAGACTGCTTAAATAAAATATCTGTCTCTTAAAAATATATATTGCATTATTTTGTTCTCTTGAGTCAATTTAAGTTGCTGCAAGCAAAATCATTAAGCCCTTCATGTAATACCCCGTAAAATATAATCTAAATAGGTATAGATAATTAAATTTAATATAAATTATAATTAATTACTAAAATATTATTGGGTTAAAATAAAAAAATTAGACAATCAAGAAATTGGCCATGAGAACATTATCATTGTATTCATGATGAGATTCTGATCTAATTTCATATTTTATTTATCGAAAACGGAGTCTGTGTGAAGAAGTTATTACTAAAACGGTTTATACGATAATTGTAAACACGTAAGGTTTGAAATTCAAATCGAATAAATATAAATTAGGAATAAAAATATATACTAATTGGCTTAATGTAATATTCCCTAGAGTTTTGAACTTATCCATAAATTTTAATATACAAAATGGGAGAAGAATAAATAATAAACAGAAAGAATCAATCAAATTTATAGTGTAATTAATATAATAGTAACGTAAAGGAAATGAATCTCCATGCGCTCGGCCTAGAAGGGTGTTAACCGCCCTCCTATAGAGGGGTCGACCACCCTCCTAGTCATAGGTGGGAGAGACACACTTTTTGTTGAGGATTTTTATATAGTTTTGGTTAAACGGACTTTCCAGATTAAATCTAACTAATCATTTACTATAAGCCCACCTAGCAAACTACTTATATTTTATGGCCACTAGTTAGGCCTATTGATCGAATTTATCTACCTATTATATTGATATTAACCCTTTTGTGTAGTCCCGCACTACATAACCATCTAACTCAAAAAAAAAACTAATCATACGGTCCGTATTTTGGCTGACTCGACCAGTTTTTAAAGTGACTGCAAAAACTTATTATTATAACAAATAGTAATGATTAAAATATTACATGATACTGACAGATTATCAACCTACTACTTTGGTTTTTAAGGTGGACCATCTGCCACAAGTACGGTTTTTATGGTGGACCGACCACCACTATCCTTACAAAATTACAACATAGGAGCTAGACACTTTCTAGAGCATATATTTCATACTGCACACAGGGAAAGAATTACATTCACTTTCAAAAATTAAAATAAAACAAAAAGGACACCAAGACCAACATTGACACGCTATACCATACAACACCCCAAGTAGCAAAATATCATAACACTATTACCAAAGCAGATTATTGTACAAGACAACAACACCATGATAGGACCACATGGCACAGCAGTCCCAAAACATGACATACCAGTCGAGCTAGTGAATTGAATTGGATAATACACCATGATAGGACCACACAGCACAGCAGTCCCAAAACATGACATACCAGTTGAGCTAGTAAATTGTATTGGATAATAAGAACCTTACAATCAGAACAGAGCATGACATAGGAACGTAAAGTAACTTTGTCAAGAAAGCCAAAGTTATAACTAGAAAAGGTCCAGCCAAAGAAAGAGCGAGATAATATATGGCAAAGAAGACCACTACCATATCCAGCATATACGAAGCCTAAACTTCACGAAGATTGCTAGAAACGTTAGAGCAGCCAAAGCTTCACAATCCTAATACCAGCAAGCCTCACATCCCTTCCAGATACTAGCATCCACAGTACAATGACAATCTCCAAACTTCCAAGGATAATAATCCAAAGACTCCCATATCCAACATAACTTCTACCCCATACCCTACTACACAGCCAATAAAATTAATCCAATAAGACGACATCCATGGACACATATACACAAGCAGCTACAAAAAGACCCTTAGCTTCTCCCCTAGACCCTACATTCATTTTCTTCCACGCCTCTATTATGTCCCTCCGCCGTTTTTCTTAATTCTAGAAACAATTTAGGTCTCTTCTTTCGTCTAACCTATATTCTATCTCTTCTAAATCTGAATTCTCATATGTAGGTTTTGGAATTAAGTATAATATATATATGAGGTCCTAAATTCGATTCTTATATATAGGAGGATTTGATGTTGATTCAAAAGGCTCAATCTAGATTCGTTAGATTCTACATTGAATTCACTATTCTTCTCTTCCTATCTCTGTGAGTGGAAATTACATCGATTTTCTATTTTGTATAGTGTAGATTTGGATTATTATGCCTAAAGGGATTTGGATTTGCACGAAAACAAAATTTAAACAGATCCTTCATGTCCCTTATAATTTGCGGAAATGGTCAATTGATTGGCGTAAATTAGGTTTTGGTAATTGATATAATAAAAGATAGGCTTTTGGGTGTTTCACAATTTCTGATAATGGTTTGATTCACTTCCTTATAGAGTTAAGAAATTATGTATGTGTGTCCAAAGACATAAGATTTGAGTATTGTAGAATTAATAGGTTTAAGATATTATTTTTAAAATAGATAGTTTGAACGTATTATATACAAATCACCAAAGTCTTAAGCTTTGTGTGTGTGTGTGTGTATATCATGTAAAAAGCGAGGCAGTACCAAAAAGAAGATTTTACATATTACAACTTGTCTTTCTTTTATTATTGAAATTAACTTTCAGACCTTGGTTACAAGTTTTTACATATATGTTGTTATTTCCCTATTGTTGATTGAATATGAATATAAATGTTTATGCCATGTTGATGAAGTTAGAAAAATAAACTTGTAAACGTTATTTTGATGTAGGATTGACATTTCAATGGTTTAGGACATTTCTTACATGCGCTTAATTTATGTTTATTTATTACTATTTATAACATAATCAACGTATTATAGATGTGTATTAAATTTGTATTAAAAACGTACTAAATGCGTTAAATTGGAAATTATAATTATAAATGTCTCCATAAGAAATTTGTATGTATGTGAGTATTAATGGATTTTGTTAGTACTAATAGCACATAAACACGAGGTTAATCCCAACTTATGGTAGAAGCTTGCCCAGAACCGATTGTAATATCCAACATCTACGAGTTAGTCGGGTTAATGTGAGGGGTCTAAGTGTCATGGGCCATTATAATTATTACATAAAGGCGCGAGGTTAAGCCAAACGTGTAGTAGAAGTCTGTTTGGAACTTCCTGACACCAGCAACTACAAGTGGTTGGTTTAGTGTGAGATGTCTTTTGTGTGTGTGTGTATATATATGTGTGTGTGTGTGTGGGTATGTGGTTGGGGGGGTGTGTGTGAAGTAGGCCTGCTTCGAGAGGATATTAAGTGGCTGACCTACCTGGTAGAACTAGGTCCATTCCTAAGGTTCACTCCTTGGTTTAGGACCAAATTCATTTGACCTTCCCTTATTGAGGTCTTAAGTGATCATTGGGTCCGCCTTTTTATTATAAGGTATTTAAATTATTCGAACTAAAACAATAAAGGTGTGAGTAAGGCGGAAATTGCCCGCTTCTTATCTAGGGGCTAAGTGATGGCATACCTATGGACGGGCAATATAAAAATTTCTAAGGACTGCCTTTTGAAGAGAAGTATTAAGTGACAAGAAGTTCACCTGTTAGGACAACTAGATAGTAACGCATGAATCCGCCAAGATGGCCATAAGTGGTGATAAATGCCTACCTAAAACCTGGTGTTAATTGGAAGATTACTATCTATCGATTTACATTGAGAGTATTGTTGGATCTAGATTAACTCTAGGAGGTGAACAGGGTTTATTAAATTTTTGCAAGATATTAAAATACTCACAGATCACATAATATAGCAGAAATAAAAATGCAGAAAGTAAACGACACAAGATATACCCAGCTTCGGCAAAATCCTGCCTACTGCTGCATTCCTAAGGTTTCTACTAGGTGTTAAACACAGATCCCGCTTACAAACCCTGTAAACTCGCGAACTCCACGCTCCTGTCCTAACCCTATGCTCAAAACCATAGACTGATCGATATCCCCTCGACCAGATTTTCCCGTATTACAAACTCGTAACACGTAACCCTAGATTTTACAGACTCCAGTAAACTGCTAGAATTTTACAGACTCTAGAACTGTTTGGACGGTTTACAAAAGAATTGAAAATACAAAAAAACACTTTAGAAAATCCTAGAATTAAAACCATGGCTTTATTCCCTTTTGAAAACATGCCGGCCCATTTGTGACTTGGTTTGCCTGATCGTTATGTCTCTAAAAAATGGCGGTTAGAAGAAATAGCTAGGGTTTTTCAGAAAAACCCAAATCGTGATCGATTGATCCTTCAATTGACTCTCCTAGTCTCTGAATTCTTGTGACTTTCAAAAACTCCTTATCATCGATTTGGGAAGTCTTTGTGATCGAAAAACTCTGGTATGTAATATTGATTTGAATACACTTTTCTCTCGAGTTGATTATGGTTTTTTCAATGCCCAATTTCCTGTGATGAAATTGGTTTAAATAGGATAATTAAATCCTATTAATTTCTCTGATTTCAGTAAATTGATTTGTCTGATTTATTTCTCGATGTTCCCTTGAATTTTTCGATTTCTCTTTTGAAATGGCGGTTTCAATTTCTACTGCAAATGCCTTGATTCACTCGATGAATACAGACATGTTCATGGCCTTTGTCCCTCTCAATATTTATGGCATGAGACCATTTCAGGAAACTGATTTATAATTCGATTTTCTGGAGGAGGAAAAGTTGGAATTCTCAAAACATTTTAAAAGAAGAATTCCTTATATGAACTCGAACAGAATAGGATGATTGTCAAAACAGGAAAGTGATTAATGGCAAAGATAATTGCTGCTCCCATTTAAACTATTCCCAAATCTGATTCCTGTCATTTCTGGAATCATAAATGAACCTTCTTGGCCCCCTGTGTGATTGAAATAAGAACATTTCTCTTTGTATTTCCAAACGTGTCAAACCTGATTATTTGATTGCTTTCAATAAGATTGATTTGAATGCTTTAATACTGGAAAATAAATTTCCATATTTTGCCATAAAGTGTGTTAACCAGATTGCAGTTTATATGTTGTGTGAACATTTTTGCTTTCTCACACTCATGCTTGCTACAAGTGAATCCCACTGATTAAAAGAAAACCGAATCTTCATTATTGCTCATATGTACATACTAGCCCATTCTCGACCAAATTGGCTATACAGACTCCACCATGCTGTGAACAGATACTAAACTTGCTTGTCTATTTTACTTCGCTTGTCTTGTTTTCACTTGTGTTGAGCATGCTTTGCTCTATTGTATTTAAAAACCGTTTGCACCATGTATTCTGTCCTGGCTTAATTTTTGAGCAAGTAGACACAGCCTTGTTACATGTTTATTGTACTTGAGCTTCCTGCCTTATTCATTTGTGTGCACTGTCTATCCAGATTTGTAGCACTTGTTACTTGCATTGTGTACCATTTTCTTGCCTTTGCACATGCATTTGGGCTTACATGATATCCATGTTGAGCAATGTATCAAAATTAAATTGTTTATGCTACTGCTTAAATTTGCGCAATGCTGCCTTAACCTTTTTGACTGCCATGTTAAGACATTTGTGAAAACAAGCATCAGTCATATACATGCCAGTACTAGTTTGAGAAGGCTGCTCCACTTTAAAACTGTTTTGTAGCATTCTTGGCCATAAATTTTTGAGCACACATATTCATGTTTTCTTCTTCCTTTTACTGTGTCACCTGAGAATTTGAAATTGTCCTGAACTGTTTGAAAGTGGCACACATTTAACCTTGTGCATTTGAGCATTACCGCTCTGGCTCGAACTGCTTGACCATTACATGCTGCGTTGTGCATCCATGTAGTATCCTGCTTGCATGTACATGAATTGCTCGTATGTTGGCATGATATTTCTTTACTTCATCGAGTTTTGAGCTCCTTATATTTTGCTGCTTGGTCAATGATGTTGATCCTTGTGTTTGTCTGACTTGCGTCTTCATTTATTGATGTGTGAAAGCAGCAGCACCATGCCTGACTCTATTGTTATGCTGAACTGTCCATTGTGTATGTGCATCGACTCTTTTTCTATTCACAGTGTTTGAACCTAGACTGATTAGTTCGACCATGTTCTTGCGTATGCCATGTTGTTCCATTGACTTGCATGTATACATATACACGTATGTGTGTGTGCATGTTTTGCTTTCGAGATCCCCGTCCACGTATGGCTTGTTTGTTGCACAGAGTTGAGGTTGTCCACGTGGCTGCTCCTCAGTTGCAATACTGGATTAGCGAGGCAGTGCACACGTGTGTATATATATGCACATGTGTATATGCAGCCATCAGACAAGATTTCATGTCCTTATACTGTACATATACAAACTGACTAGACACAGATGAATCAGATCAAGTCATGAAAGATGATGAGAAACACACCAGAAATCTGAGGCAAATAAAATTTTAAAATTAATATTTATATTCGCATGTATTCAGTTTTATTTCTATTGTAATGTAGTCTGTGTGTGTGTTTCATGTAACAGGTAAGCAAGTGATGACTGGACTGAGTGTGAAGATGCTGTGAAGACTATATATGAAAGACAAAAGATTTAGCAGGGAATGTATATGTGTCAGTGTATATGAGTCAAAGTGAATGTATATATAAAATTGTATATGAATGAACTGTATTTCAATGAATTACAGTGTTGAGCAAATAGTGAAGATGTTAATCTGTACTGTTAAATATTAAAATAAAATATTGTTGAATATTTTGATTCGTGTATTCTATTTAAATATAAATAATATATTCCCATATGTGATGTATATATTAAAATAGTACGGTAACAAACACATATATAATAATATATATTTGGTTGTTATCATCAAACAAAAATAATATAAATGTGTATACAACACCGTTATATACAACAATCTCCCCCTTTTGATGATGACAAACGTATAAGATTTTGAGCACAAATGTGTTTGAAAAAAAATGAAATATATTACTCCGCCATTTGAATGCTCCCCCTACAACAGAAACTCGCCCTAGAAGTGTGCATGAGTGAAAGAATTAAAATTTTGAAAATTGTAAGAAATTTTCAATAGTTAAATATTTATAAAATATTCACTCATATATCAACATCTCAATCCATTCTCCCCCTTTTGTTATTATCAAAAGGATTCAGAATTTAAAATATAGATGAAAATTGATTAAAAATATAATTTCATCATAAGAGGAAGAACGATCATCGTAAATCTCAATCAGTCAAACAAAAATCATAATAAACTGAGAACTAGTGGGATATTTCACATTGTAGAAAATGATGGATTTACGATGAATTTTATAAAAATGGGGAGTTTTCCAAAAACATATATTTCCAAATATTTTCCAAAAAAAAATTCAAACATAAAGCACAAAAACAGTGATGGATTTGGACTATAGTAAATAATTCAATTTAAGTGACAAAATCGAATAATCTCAAATCCCAGTACCTATCAATCAATAAATCATAATACGTCATAAGATTTCAAAACATTTCACAAATAGAAAAATGGATCAATAGGCTGTTTTTATACACAAAGGAGAATTTCAAATTAATTTCGATTTATAGCATTTTTTATTTATTTAAGAGCACACTGACCACGCATAACCAGAGCTTGGATTTTTAAATGAGATCAGTTGCAGCTTAAATATAAGTAATCTCATAACCATGCATGACCAAAGCTTGGATTTTTAAATGAGGTTAGAGAAACACTTATGAATATTATATTTTTATTATTTTCAGTTTCAAAATGAAAAACTCCTTAGTATGTAAAACTAATATGGATGATAGAAATGTGGTAGGTACATAAATGGTTTGTGAAATAAATTTCTAAATTAATAATATTATGAAATATGATCAACTATACCGAGATCATTGAAAATTTTCAATTATCACTAGTTCTGAATAATAACATAGTCCAATTTTTATAACAAATATTTCCTTTTTTATTCAAAAAAGATTTTTTTTTTAAGAAAAAAATACTAAACTCTCCACATTAATATAACAAACATGATGGATGACAGAATAATGGTAGATAACGAAGATGGTCGTGAAATAATCACCAATTCAAAGATATTATAATAATTATTCAACCATCATGAAAATCTAAATAAAATATCCTCTTCTTGTGAAATATACTGCAGTCACAATTCATCACAATTTCAAAATCTGATAATAATTTTGATGGATTATAAATACAGTTCGGTTTGGTTATTGATTCCAATTTCTGAATGAATAATCAATAAATAATTAAAAAATTGAAAATCAATTACTAGAGGGGAATGAAAGATCTATACATGACATGAGAGATTAAAAAATATATACATGATGAGAATAAACAAAACATCACTTCTAAACTGATACCACTTGATGTTTCAATTAATGAGGATTTTAACATGACATTAGAGACAAACAAGAATATCTCAGACAATAGAATTTTAATCACAGAGCCCAAGTAGACAAGATTAACAGATTAGGCACAATTATAAGAGCAGCAAGCAAAGTTAACCAAAACAAGCACTTATCAAAGGACATTAAAAAAAACAGTATTAGAGCAGCACAGAAGTCAATATCACAACAGACTTGTCAGAGGATGTTTCTGATGGTCACAAAATATGATTCAAGATTTAAAATATAGTTTATTTGAAATCATTTGAGGAAGTATGAAAATCTTAGGCTTCAATGAATCAATCACACCAGATTATCAATTTTAGATCCAAGATATGTGCGTGATTCAATAAATCAATAATTTCAAATGATTTTAAACAAACAGATATTCAACTCAAATCATCATGAAATAGCAGTGAGTTTTAATGATCATTTTTCAAAAGAATTTTTCACAAATTTTTCTAACAGCTACATAAGAAATTTTCAGAATAACTACATCAAGATTGAGTAATAATTCATGATCCAAAAATAGTGGTTTATTCAAAATCACTAGAACAAATGTAAATCTTGAGATACAATGAATCTATCACACAGGAGTAACAATTTCAGATCTGAGAGGTGTGTGAGATTCAAAATATCATAGATTTTCAACTGATCTCAAACAAACAAAAACCAAACTAGATGATCATGAATAACAATGAATTTCAAGATGTAAGCAATGATTTAAGACCAAACAAAATATCCAAGCCAATCTGAAAATCAATGAAATCACCACAACTGATAAATACTAGAGTGCTGTAATGAGTATAAATTTTCAAGCCCTTCCAAACTGAATTAGAAGAAACTCAAAGCAGCACAGGTGTGTGAAATTCCATTAAACTTTTAGATCTTCAAAAATTTGGAATTCAAATCAATAGTGTTCAAGATATGACAAGAATACATCAACACTGTTATGAATTCAGAAAACAGGAAACAAACTTCAAAACAATTGCAGATATTTAAAAGATTAAACTCAAGATCTAGAAATTATTAAAACATCAGTGTTTTATTCTAATATAGCGAATTTCCAGAAAATTATGAGTACTGCAATTGGAAGTTGAGAAAGCCCAAGAAGAAAAAGAAATATGACAGTTACAAATCAAGAAAAATAATAGATGGGGTAGAAGAAGTAATAAATAAAATAAACAAAATATTTACAAAGATGAGTTCAGAGATTATACCTGAAATCTATGTAAACCAAAATCTCCGACTCAGCAAATCCTGGCTGGAGGAACTATGAATGATACAGAAGTATAAGCCAGCTTGATTTCAAATTTCTTTTTGCACAGCAGTTCCTCAGCCTCCACTGGTACCTAACAGTTTATAGGATCGAGTGGTCTAGTAAAATTTGTATAACTACTCTCAATTGTTTTCTTACGTTTTGGTACCCAAATCTATTTATATAACAATCCATCAGAATTTACCAAAGTTCCTTTAGGGACCCAAATCTGTTTGAATTTATATGAATTCACCTTGTTTCTTTTTGGGGTCCAAAATGGATTAGATATACTGTTATCAAACAATTTCTTATCACATTTGTGATTCAAAAAACTTTTGAAATATCCAGAGTTCAACTTTTCAAAACTATCCTTCTTGAAGAACTGTAACGTCCCGTATTTTTGGCAGCCAAATACTTTATTTATTTTATTTATTTTAAATATTTTATTTGGAATATTAAAGGGTTTTAATATTTAAATCGCTATTTAAACGAAGTTGAACGATATATATTCATATATAAAATAAAACGAGCCCAGAACAGCGCTGCAGTTCGTAAAATAGAGTTTTGAACTTCAACTGGGTATACAGAGCCCGTTTTTAATCGGATTTCTTGTGAAACAAGAAACGTACGGAGCAAGTGAAGTATATTTTTCTAGTGAAAGAGAAAAATCAAGATTTCGTTGTGTAGATTGGAAGTTATGCCCAAATCAATTTGGCAGAAAAACAGCGGCGTAATCGTTTATCGACCGTAACGGTTTATTGGATATAACTAGATACCGGTTTCGAATTTAGACTAGGTTCTTTTGAGGCGTAGTGATAATTTAATTTTTAGAATTTTACTGTAATTTTTAATTAATTAAATAAGCAACTTTTTATTTGGAGTATTTTACACCCTGTGACAACATTTTGGGATTTCACAATATAAGTTAAACTACCGGTATTATTATATTTTTGGGATTGCGACACCTCACTGAACACGACTGTATTTTTATTTCAGTCTGCAATGCTCATATATGAATACATAGTGGTGTAGGTAACTTTATTTGAATAGTTAACTGGTCAAACGAACTCTAAATTCAACGAAACAAGTTTCATACGAAACCTTAGGAAGAAGTCTAGTGAAACGTCAAGACCTCATATTTTTAGGATTTTTTCTGTAATTTTAAGAAATTAATGCTCGGTGTTTTTCATCGATATTTTCTAAAGGATTTTCGCAAACGGTGTCGGAATTCGACGAAACCTGTCCCATCGGATCCGGAATATTTTTTTATGCTAGAATTAACTTATTTTGTCAAAAACAGAGCTCGTATAAGATTTTTTTTGATAAAAATCTCATGGCACAAGTTAGTATAATATAATATGAATATTTCATTCCACTTTACTTTACTGTAGCCTTTCTTTCATTTCTTTTTGTGCGTCTCATCCAACCGTGGTACCTAAGGCACTGTGCTAACCAAGAAAAGGATGCCGTGATGTCCAAACTTCACCCACACTATAAATATACATCGATTCGTACTCCTCTGCTAAACCGACCTAAGCACATGAATTTGTTTATCACATTTATTACGTTCAGAAGCTAAAAGCTGAGGCGCCCCTACCCTAAAACCAAACATCACATGCTCTCCCCCTGTTTTGTCATCTCATATGATAACGTGGTGACCAAGTGAGAAAAATAAAATAATTAAATTTGGTTTCCTTGGCCGCCAATTCACTAACACCGTGCTCCTCACGTTTACGTGGTTACCACGGCTTTTCTTCATTATATAAACACTTCAGCCTCGTTCATTTCACCATCCAAAAAAAACGCTTCTTTTCCTCTCGTCACTTCTTCAAAGTCTTACTCCTCCTCTCATCTCTTATAAAAAAAAATGGAGGAGTTGCGTTAAAAGAAGAAGAAGCTGAAACGTAAAAGAGGAGGGAGGACCAAAATGGGAAAGTGCGGTGCAAAACGTGGCAAGTGAGGGAGAAGATTGTTTGGCGTTGCATGCAGATGGGTATGTGCCGCATGCATGGATTGATGATAGAAGGATGGTCATGGTTGGGTTTAAGTAACAGAAAAAAAAAAAGAAGAAGAAGAAGGAGCGATGCATGCGGATGAGTAGGGGACAACGGCTGTCGGAGGGGGGGGGGAAGTGCGGCAACACCGCAGTTGAAGGCGGAGCATTGAGATGGAGGGCGGAGCACCGTGTGTGCATGCGGAAAGGAAGTGAAAAAAAAAAGGAATTTGGGAAGAAAGACAGAGGAGAGAAGACGTGGCTGGTATTGTGCCATGCGCAAGGAAATATGGTGAGTCCCATATTTTATATTAAGTATGCCAAAGTTTAACATGCTACACCCTTATATAAAAGTAACGTACGTGCCTAGGGATAGTTACAATGTTCCTAGTCCATATTAAATGTGCCTAATTAAAACGTTATGAAGCCCATATACTTTGAAACGAGAATTTGTTTGATTATAGGTATAAAACTAATTATTAAGTAATTAGTTGGAATCCATGTAACGTTTAAATTAGGAACTAATTAGTATTGAATAAATATTAATTTAAATTGATTTATATAAATTTAGAGCTATAGTCGTATAATTTTTGTGTAACGTCCTCATATGTTAACTAAATCAGATCGGACAGGAACGTTAGAAGCGACCGACAAGCGTAACATTTTGGAACTGGTTTGGACAGAGTTGGCAGATACGAACGAATCAAAGTGAGTTAAACTCACTCAGTTTTTCCCCTACTTATATTTTATATAAGTCGGGTTTTATAATTATGTGCTATACTGGTTAATGGTTGTTTGTTTGTTTGTTCGTTGTTGATTTTATAATCATGTATGGATTGAACAGTTAAATTAAACGTTCGTTTAATTTAACTGAAACAAATCGTTATTTATAACGATTGAATCCAATTGAGGTAATTCACCTCAGTGGTTACGTTTATAACAATATAAACGTTATAAATAAATGATTGTATGCTTGAATTGCTGTTGTTAGCCAATTATTGACTGTTACAGTTATTATTGACAGTTATTATTAAACTGTTCATGTCATCTGTTTAGATGAAAAACCAATATTTATTGGCCATCATGAATTGATTGAATGGAACTGTGTTAACCCATTGTTTTGCAAGGAATAACTGTCCTTACTGATATTGATAACGTTTATCAATATGATTACATTGTTGTTATGAAATGTGGAATTGGTCTATATTTCACGGTTTGGTACTATAGTACTCATTGCCTCTTTAGTACCGTCAATCAAAAGAAGTGATTTGTCGAGATCAATGTTAAATGGATTTTGAATGATTTCAAAGATATGAATATATTTTTATGTGAATTCAAACTATGATTTTTAGTAAAAAAAATAATGGTCAAAATTAAATTACCAATTTTATAAATATATAAGATATAACAAATAGAAATGTAAGATATTATTGAATAAATGTTTAAATGATATAAACTTTCGGATTGGTTATTTAAATACCAAAATGGTTTGATAAAGGCCTTAACGGTCGTAAAAGAAGTTTGAATGGATTTCAAAACATCAAAAATGGAATAATTGAATCATGGATAGACGAGAATTTATAAAAGAGTTTAAAGAGTGATATTTGGTGATAAACAATCGTTTTAACAACTGGTGTTTCAAATGAATACGAAATGCGATTAAATAACATTTCGTGAATAAGATTTGACAAATTGACAGATTTGAAAGGAATAACGATTTGGAAAGGGGATTTCATAATTTAAAAGAAATCAAAGTTGAAAGTACGATTATGAATTTATAAATGACATTTATGAATGAGATTCAGTTATGTAAATGGAAGCGAGGCTTATTCCGAGGTTCGGAAATGTGTTATTCCGAGGTTCGGAATGATTGATCGAAATGAGTGTTATTCCGAAGATCGGAATGTGATATTCCGAGGTTCGGAATAGTATCTGCTGGCGAGAGTAAATGAAGTAGGAGATTTAAATAACGACAACGAATGTTAATTGTCGATAATGAATTGGAAATGGGATTTTTGAATGCAGTTAACAATGTGAAAGTGAAAGAGAATGGTAAGTTATCGTAATTAATTTGCAAAAGATTTTGACAAGTGGTTTGTAAATGTGTTTTGTAACACTGGTTATAAATGGGGTGAACTATTTTAGACATAAGTTTTTAAAGGATTATCATGTGATTTTAGATAACAAATAGGTAGTCGAGTATTATTTAAAGAGAATGTGATAAGAGAATAGTAAAATGGCTTTGAAATGAAATATGTGATGTTGTTTCAGATGATAAGTTAAATTGTCTCGATAAATATAAGACTTTGAAAGGTATACAAATATAACAAATGTATAAAGTATTAATATAAGATTTATTAAAACTTTGTTTATGCGGATTTTGAACAAATGAATTTGAATTGTCGAAATAGATGGTAAGATTGTAATAAAGAGATATCAAGGAAGTTTCATAAAGATTCTATTTATAATAGAATCAAAGTTCGTATAAAATATTATAAATGATTATTAATATAAATCGAAAGGATTTAATAAGAGTTTACTTAACAATTAGTTGAGTAAACGTGGTCAAGATTTAATGAGATTTTCAAAGGGAAAATATGTTGTTAATAAACTTCTATTTATTCGGAATATATGAATGTTGTTGGTCAAGGTCTGAGAGGTAAATAAAATACCCCAACTTGAACGACTCCATGATTATCCAAGGGCGATATTAGTTTATAAACGAGAGTAGTTGAGGGAAATATAAGTTATGATTTCCGGAAATGATATTATAAACTGTTTTTGAAAGTTTGTAAATCGAATAAGATAAGTTGAAGAATATTCTTATTTTAAAATAAGAAGTAAAAGCCGATGTGCAAATGTTGGAAATTTAAAGAATAGAATTAACGGGCGGTTCGTTAGAGAGGCTGAATGATACTGAGTATTGAATCAGTGAATCCATTTTCTTTTATGGATGAATGGTTGTTTTATCTGATAGTTAAATAACCGACTATCAAAATTGGCCCATGCGATTGTTGGTACGGAAAGACCGGGATCGAATTTATATTCGAAAACCATTCCGTCCAGCAAGTACGAATACGATGAAGATGCTGATTCAAGACGGAGCTATTGAAGACCGTTAATCTTCATAAGCGGAAGGATTACTTAAAATCTCTGACTTGCAAGCAGAGATATACTGTGATTCTGTCGTGATTGGAATCTACGGATTGCAAGGACTTCTCGCTATTGATTCTCAGGGTGATTCCTAGAATGCAGTAGGAGGGTACCTTCGGTTCATCCTGTTCCTGGGTGACTTGTATGGATGAATGTCTGACAGAGTATTTCCAGAAAAGGTCACGTACATTGATTTCTTCAACCATACCAAGAGTGGAAGCGGAGAAGGAAACTTCTTTAGCCAACACGTAATGTATTGTTGTGGACATCAATTAGTGATTCTGATGGATCTGACGATGTGGCATTCCAAGTAAATGGTGACCAGATGTTTCAGAAGGTAATTCAAACCTCAAGCCTCATCAACCGGGGGATGACAGAAATCGGGCAGGCAGCATGGCTATGTGGGTCGCTCCCATTAGGGTGTATAATCACCTATCTAGAGAAATTCCTTTTCTTTCTTACTCTATCGATTCTGCTCATTCGGGAACGGTGGTTTGAGTCCAACCGTTGGTGATATACATTCGATACACTCAAGCGAAATGAGTGGTCGGTCATGTGAGGGCCGGGTTGCAAGACGTTCTTGTTGAACCCTGTGTATTCGCCTCTAGAGATACACGTGCGGAAGGTGGTCCCATACCTTGTCAAGTTGGAAATCCAATCTCCAATAAGCACCTGCGGTTTTGTTTGTATACTACATATGTGGAGCGTGAGATGCAAGCGTTCTACTAGATTCTATTTACTTGTATTTAGACATTATGATAATATCAGACAAGATATTGATTTCAAAACTGTTTTTGGGTTATCGTAAGGTAAAAACCGTCCGTATTTATGTGTGGATTCGGTCTTACGATTATCCTTTTCTTTCGAAAAGATTTTTACTTTAAAATCAAGTTGTGTGATACCTTAATACTGTGCGAGTTTATCTCACTCTGGTTCACCAGACTGACCCAGTGTTTTGTAAATGCTCGGGTTAGGCCGGGGTGTACAGGTCCAGGTTACCGGATGCTGCGAAGTCCAGAGACAAGCTGGAAGAGTTCAAACGTATGGTTATATATATAGCTACTGTTCCGCTATGTGATTGTATATGAGGACAGGTTATATAACTGTCCAGATATGTTGATGTACTCTGATACTGTAAGTAATTTTGAAAGCTCTCAATAAAGATTTATTTCCATATTATATTTTGTTCCGCTGCGATGTGAGACTCTGATTCTGTGTTGTGTTGTTCTTCTTCTTCTATTCTAATACTTCTTTCTTTCTTACCTCACCCTCTAACTTCTTTCTTATAGTAATCCATTTTCCAGTGCACTTTGGGTTGGACTGGGGTGGTTTGGGTTAGCTCAAAGGGTACTGGAACCTGGGTCGCTACAGTGGTATCAGAGCTATTGGTTTAGTAATTAACCTTGGCTCTGTGGCGTAACTCGATAGAGATGGGGTTAGCAATACCCTAGATCGAGATTGAGTGTATATATATGAGAGCGTATTTGAAAATTTTATATACAAAAGTTTTATGTTTTGAAAAGAGGGTAAATGGAATAATTTTACCCAAAATATATTTTTGTATAGAAAAGAAATTTTTATTAAATTATTGAGATATTTGTGTGTTTGATCGATTTGAATGGGATTCGAATCGAATTAAAAAGTTGAATTGATACTTAACTTGGTTAAGTGTAATTAATTTCAGAATGATATTGTAATTGAAAATTAAATGAATGAATAATAATCAAATGTGTGAAACCAAAATAAATATTAATATTGAATGTGAATTCAATAAATTTTGTTTATTTGGTTGTGTATTGGTTGATGGTTGTGAATTGGTTGTTATTGTATGACAAGTAGTTGAATAGAATTCATTCAATGGGTTAACGAAGATATGGGAAATAAATTCCAGTATAATTTAACTGGGATGAAACTGCATATGGATTGGAACTTATGGTTTAACCCCGTAATTGATAATGAATCAATGCTATTTGTTTGATTTTGGAATTTAGTGCAGTTATACTCGTTGACCTGTGAAATATTATCTCAGAATTTCATATATCTATTACTGATATGTGAATTGAGTTAAGTATAAGTGCCAAAAGACTAGGCAGATTGATATCGGTTGAACAAATCGCATATACATTGAGCAAATATGCTCAATAGCGCTCGAAAAGGTACGCCTACGCGAAAATATAAAATTTTGGGGTTTTGATTTTTGTTTCCCGACCGTTGGTCGATGTATATATTATGTGTTCCTGCGATATCGCAGATGTCACTCCGTGCAGGGGAGACTCTGCCGAATTTCTCTAGGAATTTACAGTGTTAGAAAATTTTCGATATTTTTAAAATTATTTATTTACAATAACGAATTGGTTGATTTAAGATAAATTGTATTTAGAAATTAACGGGATTTGTAGCACTTTTCTTACCTTAGCAATTTCGAGGACGAAATTATTTTAAGGGGGGAAGAATGTAACGTCCCGTATTTTTGGCAGCCAAATACTTTATTTATTTTATTTATTTTAAATATTTTATTTGGAATATTAAAGGGTTTTAATATTTAAATCGCTATTTAAACGAAGTTGAACGATATATATTCATATATAAAATAAAACGAGCCCAGAACAGCGCTGCAGTTCGTAAAATAGAGTTTTGAACTTCAACTGGGTATACAGAGCCCGTTTTAAATCGGATTTCTTGTGAAACAAGAAACGTACGGAGCAAGTGAAGTATATTTTTCTAGTGAAAGAGAAAAATCAAGATTTCGTTGTGTAGATTGGAAGTTATGCCCAAATCAATTTGGCAGAAAAACAGCGGCGTAATCGTTTATCGACCGTAACGGTTTATTGGATATAACTAGATACCGGTTTCGAATTTAGACTAGGTTCTTTTGAGGCGTAGTGATAATTTAATTTTTAGAATTTTACTGTAATTTTTAATTAATTAAATAAGCAACTTTTTATTTGGAGTATTTTACACCCTGTGACAACATTTTGGGATTTCACAATATAAGTTAAACTACCGGTATTATTATATTTTTGGGATTGCGACACCTCACTGAACACGACTGTATTTTTATTTCAGTCTGCAATGCTCATATATGAATACATAGTGGTGTAGGTAACTTTATTTGAATAGTTAACTGGTCAAACGAACTCTAAATTCAACGAAACAAGTTTCATACGAAACCTTAGGAAGAAGTCTAGTGAAACGTCAAGACCTCATATTTTTAGGATTTTTTCTGTAATTTTAAGAAATTAATGCTCGGTGTTTTTCATCGATATTTTCTAAAGGATTTTCGCAAACGGTGTCGGAATTCGACGAAACCTGTCCCATCGGATCCGGAATATTTTTTTATGCTAGAATTAACTTATTTTGTCAAAAACAGAGCTCGTATAAGATGTTTTTTTGATAAAAATCTCATGGCACAAGTTAGTATAATATAATATGAATATTTCATTCCACTTTACTTTACTGTAGCCTTTCTTTCTTTTCTTTTTGTGCGTCTCATCCAAACGTGGTACCCAAGGCACCGTGCTAACCAAGAAAAGGATGCCGTGATGTCCAAACTTCACCCACACTATAAATATACATCGATTCGTACTCCTCTGCTAAACCGACCTAAGCACATGAATTTGTTTATCACATTTATTACGTTCAGAAGCTAAAAGCTGAGGCGCCCCTACCCTAAAACCAAACATCACATGCTCTCCCCCTGTTTTGTCATCTCATATGATAACGTGGTGACCAAGTGAGAAAAATAAAATAATTAAATTTGGTTTCCTTGGCCTCCAATTCACTAACACCGTGCTCCTCACGTTTACGTGGTTACCACGGCTTTTCTTCATTATATAAACACTTCAGCCTCGTTCATTTCACCATCCAAAAAAAACGCTTCTTTTCCTCTCGTCGCTTCTTCAAAGTCTTACTCCTCCTCTCATCTCTTATAAAAAAATGGAGGAGTTGCGTTAAAAGAAGAAGAAGCTGAAACGTAAAAGAGGAGGGAGGACCAAAATGGGAAAGTGCGGTGCAAAACGTGGCAAGTGAGGGAGAAGATTGTTTGGCGTTGCATGCAGATGGGTATGTGCCGCATGCATGGATTGATGATAGAAGGATGGTCATGGTTGGGTTTAAGTAACAGAAAAAAAAAGAAGAAGAAGGAGCGATGCATGCGGATGAGTAGGGGACAACGGCTGTCGGAGGGGGGGGAAGTGCGGCAGCACCGCAGTTGAAGGCGGAGCATTGAGATGGCGGGCGGAGCACCGTGTGTGCATGCGGAAAGGAAGTGAAAAAAAAAAGAATTTGGGAAGAAAGACAGAGGAGAGAAGACGTGGCTGGTATTGTGCCATGCGCAAGGAAATATGGTGAGTCCCATATTTTATATTAAGTATGCCAAAGTTTAACATGCTACACCCTTATATAAAAGTAACGTACGTGCCTAGGGATAGTTACAATGTTCCTAGTCCATATTAAATGTGCCTAATTAAAACGTTATGAAGCCCATATACTTTGAAACGAGAATTTGTTTGATTATAGGTATAAAACTAATTATTAAGTAATTAGTTGGAATCCATGTAACGTTTAAATTAGGAACTAATTAGTATTGAATAAATATTAATTTAAATTGATTTATATAAATTTAGAGCTATAGTCGTATAATTTTTGTGTAACGTCCTCATATGTTAACTAAATCAGATCGGACAGGAACGTTAGAAGCGACCGACAAGCGTAACATTTTGGAACTGGTTTGGACAGAGTTGGCAGATACGAACGAATCAAAGTGAGTTAAACTCACTCAGTTTTTCCCCTACTTATATTTTATATAAGTCGGGTTTTATAATTATGTGCTATACTGGTTAATGGTTGTTTGTTTGTTTGTTCGTTGTTGATTTTATAATCATGTATGGATTGAACAGTTAAATTAAACGTTCGTTTAATTTAACTGAAACAAATCGTTATTTATAACGATTGAATCCAATTGAGGTAATTCACCTCAGTGGTTACGTTTATAACAATATAAACGTTATAAATAAATGATTGTATGCTTGAATTGCTGTTGTTAGCCAATTATTGACTGTTACAGTTATTATTGACAGTTATTATTAAACTGTTCATGTCATCTGTTTAGATGAAAAACCAATATTTATTGGCCATCATGAATTGATTGAATGGAACTGTGTTAACCCATTGTTTTGCAAGGAATAACTGTCCTTACTGATATTGATAACGTTTATCAATATGATTACATTGTTGTTATGAAATGTGGAATTGGTCTATATTTCACGGTTTGGTACTATAGTACTCATTGCCTCTTTAGTACCGTCAATCAAAAGAAGTGATTTGTCGAGATCAATGTTAAATGGATTTTGAATGATTTCAAAGATATGAATATATTTTTATGTGAATTCAAACTATGATTTTTAGTAAAAAAAAATAATGGTCAAAATTAAATTACCAATTTTATAAATATATAAGATATAACAAATAGAAATGTAAGATATTATTGAATAAATGTTTAAATGATATAAACTTTCAGATTGGTTATTTAAATACCAAAATGGTTTGATAAAGGCCTTAACGGTCGTAAAAGAAGTTTGAATGGATTTCAAAACATCAAAAATGGAATAATTGAATCATGGATAGACGAGAATTTATAAAAGAGTTTAAAGAGTGATATTTGGTGATAAACAATCGTTTTAACAACTGGTGTTTCAAATGAATACGAAATGCGATTAAATAACATTTCGTGAATAAGATTTGACAAATTGACAGATTTGAAAGGAATAACGATTTGGAAAGGGGATTTCATAATTTAAAAGAAATCAAAGTTGAAAGTACGATTATGAATTTATAAATGACATTTATGAATGAGATTCAGTTATGTAAATGGAAGCGAGGCTTATTCCGAGGTTCGGAAATGTGTTATTCCGAGGTTCGGAATGATTGATCGAAATGAGTGTTATTCCGAAGATCGGAATGTGATATTCCGAGGTTCGGAATAGTATCTGCTGGCGAGAGTAAATGAAGTAGGAGATTTAAATAACGACAACGAATGTTAATTGTCGATAATGAATTGGAAATGGGATTTTTGAATGCAGTTAACAATGTGAAAGTGAAAGAGAATGGTAAGTTATCGTAATTAATTTGCAAAAGATTTTGACAAGTGGTTTGTAAATGTGTTTTGTAACACTGGTTATAAATGGGGTGAACTATTTTAGACATAAGTTTTTAAAGGATTATCATATGATTTTAGATAACAAATAGGTAGTCGAGTATTATTTAAAGAGAATGTGATAAGAGAATAGTAAAATGGCTTTGAAATGAAATCTGTGATGTTGTTTCAGATGATAAGTTAAATTGTCTCGATAAATATAAGACTTTGAAAGGTATACAAATATAACAAATGTATAAAGTATTAATATAAGATTTATTAAAACTTTGTTTATGCGGATTTTGAACAAATGAATTTGAATTGTCGAAATAGATGGTAAGATTGTAATAAAGAGATATCAAGGAAGTTTCATAAAGATTCTATTTATAATAGAATCAAAGTTCGTATAAAATATTATAAATGATTATTAATATAAATCGAAAGGATTTAATAAGAGTTTACTTAACAATTAGTTGAGTAAACGTGGTCAAGATTTAATGAGATTTTCAAAGGGAAAATATGTTGTTAATAAACTTCTATTTATTCTGAAGATATGAATGTTGTTGGTCAAGGTCTGAGAGGTAAATAAAATACCCCAACTTGAACGACTCCATGATTATCCAAGGGCGATATTAGTTTATAAACGAGAGTAGTTGAGGGAAATATAAGTTATGATTTCCGGAAATGATATTATAAACTGTTTTTGAAAGTTTGTAAATCAAATAAGATAAGTTGAAGAATATTCTTATTTTAAAATAAGAAGTAAAAGCCGATGTGCAAATGTTGGAAATTTAAAGAATAGAATTAACGGGCGGTTCGTTAGAGAGGCTGAATGATACTGAGTATTGAATCAGTGAATCCATTTTCTTTTATGGATGAATGGTTGTTTTATCTGATAGTTAAATAACCGACTATCAAAATTGGCCCATGCGATTGTTGGTACGGAAAGACCGGGATCGAATTTATATTCGAAAACCATTCCGTCCAGCAAGTACGAATACGATGAAGATGCTGATTCAAGACGGAGCTATTGAAGACCGTTGATCTTCATAAGCGGAAGGATTACTTAAAATCTCTGACTTGCAAGCAGAGATATACTGTGATTCTGTCGTGATTGGAATCTACGGATTGCAAGGACTTCTCGCTATTGATTCTCAGGGTGATTCCTAGAATGCAGTAGGAGGGTACCTTCGGTTCATCCTGTTCCTGGGTGACTTGTATGGATGAATGTCTGACAGAGTATTTCCAGAAAAGGTCACGTACATTGATTTCTTCAACCATACCAAGAGTGGAAGCGGAGAAGGAAACTTCTTTAGCCAACACGTAATGTATTGTTGTGGACATCAATTAGTGATTCTGATGGATCTGACGATGTGGCATTCCAAGTAAATGGTGACCAGATGTTTCAGAAGGTAATTCAAACCTCAAGCCTCATCAACCGGGGGATGACAGAAATCGGGCAGGCAGCATGGCTATGTGGTTCGCTCCCATTAGGGTGTATAATCACCTATCTAGAGAAATTCCTTTTGTTTCTTACTCTATCGATTCGGCCCATTCGGGAACGGTGGTTTGAGTCCAACCGTTAGTGATATACATTCGATACACTCAAGCGAAATGAGTGGTCGGTCATGTGAGGGCCGGGTTGCAAGACGTTCTTGTTGAACCCTCTGTATTCGCCTCTAGAGATACACGTGCGGAAGGTGGTCCCATACCTTGTCAAGTTGGAAATCCAATCTCCAATAAGCACCTGTGGTTTTGTTTGTATACTATATATGTGGAGCGTGAGATGCAAGCGTTCTACTAGATTCTATTTACTTGTATTTAGACATTATGATAATATCAGACAAGATATTGATTTCAAAACTGTTTTTGGGTTATCGTAAGGTAAAAACCGTCCGTATTTATGTGTGGATTCGGTCTTACGATTATCCTTTTCTTTCGAAAAGATTTTTACTTTAAAATCAAGTTGTGTGATACCTTAATACTGTGCGAGTTTATCTCACTCTGGTTCACCAGACTGACCCGGTGTTTTGTAAATGCTCGGGTTAGGCCGGGGTGTACAGGTCCAGGTTACCGGATGCTGCGAAGTCCAGAGACAAGCTAGAAGAGTTCAAACGTATGGTTATATATATAGCTACTGTTCCGCTGTGTGATTGTATATGAGTACAGGTTATATAACTGTCCAGATATGTTGATGTACTCTGATACTGTAAGTAATTTTGAAAGCTCTCAATAAAGATTATTTCCATATTATATTTTGTTCCGCTGCGATGTGAGACTCTGATTCTGTGTTGTGTTGTTCTTCTTCTTCTATTCTAATACTTCTTTCTTTCTTACCTCACCCTCTAACTTCTTTCTTATAGTAATCCATTTTCCAGTGCACTTTGGGTTGGACTGGTGTGGTTTGGGTTAGCTCAAAGGGTACTGGAACCTGGGTCGCTACAAGAACCTTGAGGGATTTTTAAAACCATTTGAATTGACATTGTCAAAAACATTATTTTTACCAAAGTTAATGCCATATTTATTTCCAATAGAATCTTGATTTTGCAACAACATATTCAACGATTTTTCCCCGTTAGAAAATTTATCCAAAGTTGATTCTAATCGTTGAGTTTTGGATTTAAGATTATTGTTTTCTTTTATTAAATTAGAACATCGATTATTAGTGATCTTTATTTCAATATCTTGTTGTTTCAAAACCAAATTTTTAGATTTAAGTAATTTGATTTTGGCTTTGGACTCAGAGATCTTAGCTTCAAAAAGTTTTTGTTTTTTAAATTCGAGTTTTTCAAAATTCTTGAATTTTTCAATTTCAGATTGAAGCTCTTTCAAAATCAAATCCGTTTTCAACAAATTTTCCTTTTCAAAAATTTCATGTTTGAAAATAATCTTATCCAACTCCTTCTGCAAAGCGTTATTTTTATGAATTAACTCATCTTCGTGATTTTTCAAAATCAAAATTTTATTTTCAAGCTTTCTAGAATGTTCATCAAGTTGAGCTAAATCAGTTTTCACAATCATACAATTTTTACAGTCAGAGTTTTCAAATTTTAATTCAAATCATTATTTCTACATCGCAACTCAGAGTTTTCAGATTTCAAAATTTTATTTTTACTTTGGAGACGATTTACAGTTTTAGTTAAGTCAATACAACGAGAAACGAATTCTTCATACGAAGAGTCTCCATCGTCTGAATCATCGTTAATAGCTCCAGTTAAGCACACATCTGAATCTGAGTTGGCAATTGAGGGTATTGAGGAGTTATTGTCATTTCCATACATCGCACTGAGAGTTTTCCAGATATCCTACGCAGTTAAACAATGTGAGATAAGATCAAGTTGATTATTACTAAGATAAGAATAGAGAATATGCATGACACGAGCATTTATAACTTTATTTTTCTTATCTAGCATATCACCCATATTTATAATAATATTCCAATATTCATATTTAACAGATTTAAATAAAATTTCATTTCTAATTTCCAAGTTAAAAAAATATGTGCCATTAAAAATAGATGGAATACGACTGGATTGACTCTCTATGGACTGACAACAAGGGTTACCCATGACTCTAGAGTTGGAGAAATACCTGCTTAGATAGAACTTGTTGGATCTAGATTAACCCTATAGGAGGGGTGAATAAGGTTCATTAAATTTTTGCGAGATATTAAAATACCCACAGATCACAGAATATAACAGAAATAGAAATCCAGAAAGTAAATGACACAAGATATACCCAGCTTCGGCAAAATCCAGCCTACTGCTGCATTCCTAAGGTTTCTACTAGGTGTTAAACCCAGATCCCGCTCACAAATCTTGTAAACTCACGAACTCCTCGCTCCTGTCCTAACCCTACGCTCAAAACCAAGACTGACCGATATCCCCTCGACCTGATTTTCCCTTATTACAAATCCATAACACGTAACCCAAGATTTTACAGACTTTACAGACTCTAGAACTGTTTGGACGGTTTACAAAAGAATTGAAAATACAAAACAACACTTTAGAAAACCCTAGAAATAAAACCATGGCTTTATTCCCTTTTGAAAACAGGCCGGTCCATTTGTGACTTGATTTTCCCGATCCCTTTGTCTCTAAAAAATGGCTGCTGGAAGAAATAGCTAGGGTTTTTCAGAAAACCCCAAATCGTGATCGATCGATCCTTTAATTGATTCTCCTAGTCTATGAATTCTTGTGACTTTAAAAAACTCCTTGTCAACGATTTGGGAAGTCTTTGCGATCAAAAAACTCTGGTATGTAATATTGATTTGAATAC
Organism: Allium sativum; assembly: GCA_030737875.1. NCBI lineage: Eukaryota > Viridiplantae > Streptophyta > Magnoliopsida > Asparagales > Amaryllidaceae > Allium > Allium sativum. The sequence continues at coordinate 561,072,697 of CM060921.1, forward strand.
ACTTCTCTCTCGAGTTGATTATAGTTTTTTCCATACCCAATTGCCTGTGATGAAATTGGTTTAAATAGGATAATTAAATCCTATTAATTTCTATGATTTCAGTAAGTTGGTTTGTCTGATTTATTTCTCGATGTTCCCTTGAATTTCTCGACTTTCCCTTTTGAAATGGCGGCTTCAATTTCTACTGTAAATGACTTGATTCCCTCGATGAATATAGACATGTTCATGGCTTTTGTCCCTCTCGATATTTTTGGCATGAGACCATTTGAGGAAACTGATTTATAATTTGATTTTCTGGAGAAGGAAAAGTTGGAATTCTAAAAACATTTTAAAAGAAGAATTTCTTATATGAATTCGAACAGAATAGGATGATTGTCAAAACAGGAAACTGATTTATGGCAAAGATAATTGCTGCCCCCATTTAGACTATTCCCAAATCTGATTCCTGTCATTTCTGGAATCATAAATGAACCTTCTTGGCCCCCCGTGTGATTGAAATAAGAACATTTCTCTTTGTATTTCCAAACGTGTCAAACCTGATTGTTTGATTGCTTTCAATAAGATTGATTTGAATGCTTTAATACTGGAAAATAAATTTCCATATTTTGCCATAAAGTGTGTTAACCAGAGTTTATATGCTGTGTGAACATTTTTGCTTTCTCACACTCATGCTTTCTACAAATGAATCTCACTGATTAAAAGAAAACTGAATCTTCATTATTGCTCATATGTACATACTAGCCCATTCTCGACCAAATTGGCTATATAGGCTCCACCATGTTGTGAACAGATACTACACTTGCTTGTTTATTTTACTTCGCTTGTCTTGTTTTCACTTGTGTTGAGCATGCTTTTCTCTATTGTATTTAAAAACCGTTTGCACCATGTATTCTGTCCTGGCTTAATTTTTGAGCAAGTAGACACAACCTTGTTACATGTATATTGTACTTGAACTTCCTGCCTTATTCATTTGTAGCACTTGTTACTTGCATTATGTACCATTTTCTTGCCTTTGCACATGCATTTGGGCTTACATGATATCCTTGTTGAGCAATGTATCAAAATAGTCTTGTTTATGCTGCTGCTTACATTTGCACAATGATGCCTTAACCTTTTTGACTGCCATGTTAAGACATTTGTGAAAACAAGCATCAGTCATATACATGCCAGTACTAGTTTGAGAAGGCTGCACCATTTTAAAACTATTTTGTAGCATTCTTGTCCATAAATTTTTGAGCATACATATTCATGTTGCTTATTCCTTTTACTGTGTCACCTGAGAATTTGAAATTATCCAGAACTCTTTGAAAGTGGCACACATTTAATCTTGTGCATTTGAGCATTACCACTCTGGCTCGAACTGCTTGACCAGCATTACATGTTGTGTTGTGCATCCATGTAGTATCCTGCTTGCATGTACATGAACTGCTCGTATGTTGGCATGATATTTCTTTACTTCATCGAGTTTTGAGCTCCTTATATTTTGCTGCTTGGTCAATGATGTTGATCGTTGTGTTTGTCTGACTTGTGTCTTCATTTATTGCTTCTTCATTTATTGTTGTGTGAAAGCAGCAGCACCAAGCTTGACTCCATTGTTATGTTGAATTGTCCATTGTGTATGTGCATCGACTCTTTTGCTATTCACATGTGTTCGAACCTAGACTGATTAGTTCGTCCATGTCCATGTGTATATGCCATGTTGTTCCACTGACTTGCATGTATACATATGTGTATTTATACACGTATGTGTGTGTGTGTATATATATATATATGTATGTATGTATGTATATATGTTTTGCTTTCGAGATCCGTGTCCATGTATGGCTTGTTTCTTGCACTGAGTTAAGTTGGTCCACGTGGCTGCTCCTCAGTTGCAATACTGGATTGGCGAGGCAGTGCAAATGCATATATATATATATATATATATATATATATATATATATGCACGTGTGTATATGCAGCCATCAGACTAGATTTCTTGTCCCTGTACTATACATATACAAACTGACTAGACACAGATGAATCAGATAAAGTCATGAAAGATGATGAGAAACACACCAGAAATCTGAGGCAAATAAATTTTTAAAATTAAAATTTATATTCGCATGTACTCGGTTTTATTTCTATTGCAGTATACTTTGTGTGTGTGTTTCATGTGACAGGTAAGCAGGTGATGACTGGACTGAGTGTGAAGATGCTGTGAAGACATAATATGAAAGACAAAAGATTTAAAAGAGAATGTATATGTGCCAATGTATATGAGTCAAAGTGAATGTATATATAAAATTGTATATGAATGAATTGTATTTCAGTGAATTACAATGTTGAGCAAATAGTGGAGATGTTAATCTGTACTGTTAATTATTGAAATAAAATATTATATTTAAATAAAATACTATTGAATATTTTGATTCATGTATTGCCATATTCTATTTAAATATAAATATTATATTCCTGTCTGTGATGAAGATTTTGAGACAAGACTTTGAGTAATTTAGAGTAGTCCTCTTAATTACTACGAGTATATATGCATGTCCAGGTGGACCTGCATTTGATTGTCGAGCCATATTTTATAGCATAGATATTTAAAAAGATGACTATAAAATCGGTGAAATAATCGCCTACTATATCAACACATTTAGATATAGCCAACGCACTTGAATTACCTCATGATTTTTGAGTACGTTGGCACGTGCGCAGAAGGAATTGGCATTACAAGATACTTTTTATGCGATGTTTTTAATCTTATGAACTGGATTGATGTTTAAGTAATTTTGCATTTTATACGCTCGTATATACACAAATAAACCATTTATCTTACAAAATATAATTTATGCTTTGGTCTATAGTTTGTATCAGTACTTTGTTTGGAGCAATAACCTAATGAACACATATGCATCAGTGTTATGCCATCTTAGCTCGTCATCAATTACCCAGTGGGACTATGTTCCTCTATATTTTGATATAAATGTTAATGAAATATTTATAGGTAATTCGAATTTAGAGCTTATCCAATATTATGCATGCATATTCAAGTTTATTCGTTGATAGAATGTTCACAATCAGGGGTATGCGCATATAATATTATGAAACATGAGGACGATGCTTGCAATTACAGTTTGTATTATATAAGTGGATAATTTATGAGGATGTGAAAATAAATGAAGAAAATATTCATTAAGGTTTCATCATACCATTTACATGGTCTGTTCATGGAAATATTAAGTCCTTAAAATGATTTTATGAGTCATTTATCCTTATTATTGTTTAAATTGTTTTAGATATGAACAACTTTTTTTCTCCTTTGGGATTGAGACAGACATCCTGATAGAAAAACTCACGAATTACGCAGTTATAAAATTCTACATATGCCAAATAGTTTTAAGTTAAATAATTATAAAAAATGCAATCGATTTTAATATATCCCATACAGAACCATCACAAAAGGGAACCCATCAAGACCACCGATAGGGTAACCGGGTGGACAATTAATTTCAAAATATGTATTACATATTACCAAACTACAATAAATATATTGTACATCCTTTGTAGAGGAGCGTATGGTGTAGTGGTAATTTGTTAGGTTAGTACAGAAGTATGTTGGGTTCAGAACTTGGTAGGGGCAGCAAAGTTACTGCATTTATAGTTTATACACTATATATGGTCACGTTTGGAACTTGGTCTGACAAAATTAACACGTGCTTATGCATCTGGGTCTTTAAGAATATAAAGCTATATCATTATCTATAATTCCTAAAGAAATAAGATGCACTCGAGTAAACTGCTTTAGCGCATCCACAACAGCAATCTGGATCTGAGCATTTGGATGTTTAAGATTCTCATTTAGACTTTCAAGTAAAAATATATATTAAAAATGAACCCCAAAATAGATCATAGAACAGAGGCAAGAAGAACAATGATGAGTACACTCTGAACCAAAATGAAATACTAAAAGGAAGTTGTCCATAAGATTCAATTTTGAAACATGTAACAAATAAACAATCATTAACCTGGTAACCACTGATAATACATGTTGATTAGAAGAAGATATTAACATTGTAATGAAATACTAAAAAAGCCAACACTACAATTTCACAAACTTCAGCGTCACCTCAAATAATTTCATCTCTTCTCAAAATCCCGCAACCAAACCTGATCCAATTCATCACTTTAGTTACTTCAACGCCCGTCACCATAAATAAATCCCCACTTCCTATTCCAATATAAAATTCTACCCAATATCCAAGCAGTCACCTGACAAGTTCACCATTTTAACCAAACCTCATTTCACTCCCTAACATCCACCTTCAATGCATTATTCCCTCCTCTACCTAAGCACTTTCCTCATGTAAACGAAACAAAAATTCGGCCTGCTAACACACAACTCACTACATCTTCAACTTCTCCCCTATCCCAATTCAATAAACCTGCAATTCAACTACACCCACACCAACTAAAATTTTCCCACCACTCTCCACACATTAAACCAAATTGAATTTGATAAACTGAAACAAAATTTTTGTTAGAAAGCGTTTGGAATGTGATCATATTTATTGAAAAAGCTTCAGTAGAAAATATGAGAGTCCATGGAAACAATAAATATTACAATAAGCCGGAAGGGACAAAGATCATTTGAACCACATAAAATAATATATTGTTCAAACTGCATTTTAACTAACATTTCTTGTGCATACTTTATTTGATAATATGCACGTCCAGGTGGACCTGCATTTAATCATAATATGCATACATCTATAACATGTCAATTACCCTCCCTTTAGCAGTTAAATCACCTAATTTTTATTCAACCATACTTTATTTGATAATAAATTGATCATAAATTACTATATCATATATCAGAAATCTATCATATTTAAATATATAATACGATGCAAAACCCCAGAGGCAAAATCCCATTGTTTTTAGAAATCAATTGTGAAGATTACTGCCTAATTGCTTAATCGAAGTTATTAATGCTTTTGGACAAACAATTTAATATTTGTCTTCTGCACTGTCATATTAAACCATCCATATAAATACAGGATGTTAGTATGAAAGTTTTCAAAAAATTTAAAAAGAAAGGGTTTTGAGGGTGGAAATCCAAATTTCAATTTTCATTTGCATACATCTTGGTATATCAATATTCATAGATTTTATGGTTAGAGGAGTAAATATAATAGCATGTATATAAATGTAAAAAAAATTCAATATGTGATACCAATATTGTGCAGTTTCCTTATTTTTCAGGTTCAGATTCACATGCATCCCTGTAAACTAAATTCAGGAGAAAGACTCTACGCTTACGTATTTGTATCGTAAATATGCATGGAAAAAGATAGTTTGCATTGTCTAGGACTGTAACGACCCGCATTCTATGCATCGTAGGATCGTAGAATATTTATTTCTTTCACATACGAAGTCGTATGGTCATGTTGCTTTGGGAAGCGACTAATGGGGTCATTTCCCATGTTTATGATTTTTGCCAGTTTTTAAATGACCGTTTTGCCCCTAGCTGATCTTGTTTTGGCCATAACTTTTGATTGGAAAGGAGTTTTGACCTGAAACTACTTCCATTGGCTTCGGATGATGGTTTACCTTTCCGTAGAGTGGTCACATGTGAAAAACGGACTTACCGTTTGGGAGATATAGCTGAAATAGGATTTGGAAGGTGAAAAATTGCTTAACCGGGCCAAATAGGGTGATTAGTGAATGGGCTCATTACCCATTTCAGGACTAGCGTTATGGGGAGGCTGAAATGAGTTAGGTTTTCATTCTATTTCAGTTTTCTAGCTGCCCCTTGCGTCTTAGAAACCCTAACAATGGCCTCCAACCTCTAAATCACCTCCAAATCACTTTCTAATCAAGGATTAAGCTTAGCAACATCAAACCAAGGCGGATTAACACAAGAAGCGAGGTAGAGCTACTGTGTTGCATTGGTATTCGCGCCCAAACAGTAGAGTTTCTGTTCTAAAGGTTTTATTTGTGGCTAAGGTGAGTGATTTGTATAGTTCCTCACTAATTATGGTTAATTAAGGGCAATTACTGATAATTAGCGAATTTATACACTAATAAATTCTAGAAAAACATTTATGTATTCAGAAATAATGTTTTAGACCATTGTTAGGAATTTGGATTAATTTGGTTAAGTTTTGTTAATCCTTGATTAGTTTTGCTTAAACATGCTTAAGGGAAAATATGGCGTTTTGGCTATGTTTGATCCAATTTACATGCTATGGTTGTTGTTTTGATGTTTATGGTCACTTCTATATGTTGCTATGACTGTATGATATGCTTTATGATTGTTTAGAATAGTTAGAATGGTCGAAAACGTAGTTGAATGGCGTAAAACAGCTCGCTGGACAAAGTGCAGGAATTCGGATCGGATGGGGGATTGAGGGCCGGATCGGATCGCCCTATGGGGTCGTAGAGCCACATCACGAACCAAGCCATCTCCTCCGAGTCGAACCGTCTGTGTGAGGCCCACGAGCATCAACTGTGAACTGCCTCTCGTACCCGATCCGAACCACTCAAGAGAAGGAGTCCGACCCGAACCGCCTGGAAGCACGTGAAGAGATGGCCATGAAGGATCCAAAGTCGGAGCGCCCTATCCGGATTGAACCGCGTCTCCGAACCGACCCGATTGGTCATTCGCGACCCGAACCGATGCACCATGGAGGAGCTTGAGGTACCCGATCCGATCCAGTGAAGAGTGTTAATCACGAACCATGTTGATGACTGCGAGCTGAAGGCCGAACCGATGGAAAGGAGGAGATCCGAACCGATCCGGAGATGAAGACCAAAACCCGAGATGCAAAGGTAGTCCAATGGGAAGTTTGTACTCAGGATCCGGTTGGGAACCAACGAGTTGACTTCATGAGTTGGGCTTTGCTGCGGGACGTATGCTAAGGAGTTGTCGATGTCTATAACTTTAGATCACTATGTGTAGGGAGTACGTGAACGGATTCAGGGCCACAGTGGCCTAGGTACGACTAAAGAGCTATAAACCAATGAAGTGGGGTCATTTGTAAAGGTTTGGTCATGACTCCATGTGGTAAGCTTGGTAGTAGCAGTAGTTGTACAAGTCAAACTCCATCACTACTTCGATGGGTCTAGTGATTGACATTGGTGGACATCGTATGCTTTACGCACTGAGTGAGAGATGTGAGAATGGTTGCTATGGTTGATTTGTTTGCCATCATTATGACATGCACACCCACACCCCCGTTATCTTTACACCATCTGTTCAGTGGCACCTTAGAGTATTGTACGGTATGTAGTGCTAACTCTTTGGTTGCAGGTCCAGGTTCAGGTATGGTTTAGTATACCTGTCATTGTTCTGTTTAGCTGCTTATCGCTCATACCAGGCTTTTTGTCTGACCCAGAGTTTTATGTCTCTTCTTATTACTCTGGATGCTCTCACGAGAAGACTAGAGACAGGTTAGGTGGTATGCACGAGTATCTGTACCGGAGACGAGTAGGAGGCTTCCACGTACGATATATAGATATTCTCCCTGTGTCACTACTGGTCACTACTTTGGGCATTAGTAGTGTACCCTTCCTTTCTTTTTGCTTTAGAGACGGTATTTTACAAAGTTGTAATAATGGTATTGGATCATAAGCTGTATTTGGATTTTCCACTGCTATGATGTTTAGTCTTTAGCTTATGCTCTGTCTCGCTTGTTTTATGTCAAAGTATGTTACTATTATATTTTGTTCCATGCGCTGTGAGATATTCTACAGGTTCTTTATTAGTTCATTCTCTTCTTTCCTTTCTTTGGCGGTCGTTCCGTGCTTGTCGGGCATGTGTACAGCACACTTTCGGAGGAAATGCCAGCTGGTGCGGGGCGGGCCGTCACATTTGGTATCAGAGCTCTAGGTTGCGTAGTTAACCTAGGGAAGTCATCAGGGAGAGATAGTATACGTATATGAGAGCGCGTATTTGTGATTATTTTGGTTTTCAAAAGCTATATATATACTACTGGTATAGCTAAGGATGAAGTCGCACTGCACTAGCACCACTATGGAGATGGTTAGCCGTTTTCTCTTTACAGATTGAACGATGAGCCGATACGCAAGAGGTGCCGGTAGAGGAGCCAATAATGGGAATGCTGCTGACATGAGGACGATGTTTACTGACCTCGTGAGGGAGATGCTTAGGGATGTGTAGAGGGCAGCTCCCAATAATGGTAATGGTGGTGGTCCAATAGTGCAGGCGCCTAGGGCCGATTTCGCCAAGCTGAATAAGGATTATACTAGTCTCGGTGGGAAGCCGTTCCGCGGAACGGAGTCGGCTACGGATGTTCAGGATTGGTTGGATAGCTGCGAGCGTATCTTCAAAGACTTGGGTATCGAGGATGCGATGAAGAGAAGGCTAGCATCCCATCAGCTGCAGGGACATGCAATGAATTGGTGGAATGCTATAAAGGCAGCCACTTCCGAAGATCAGATTACTTGGGATCAGTTTAAGGCTTGCTTTAGCGATAAGTTCATTCCAGCTGCTCAGAAGTCAGTGTTATTTAAGAAATTCTTGAAGCTCAGGCAGAATGGCAAAGCTGTATCGGAGTATATTGCCGAATTAGACACTTTGTCGAAATATGGGTTATCCCTAATAGATACTGCCGAGAAGAAGAACGAGAAGTTCATAACTAGCTTGGATCAGTACTTGGGGGAAAGGCTTATTAACCACATCGATGAGACGTTTGAATCGATTGTTGGGAAAGCATTGAGGTCAGAGAGTCTTTACCCTAAGTCGAAGACTGAGGTTGCATCTGCAGAGGAGCCAAAGCCGCAAGCAAGTGGTGGAGGCAAGAGTGGTCCTCAGAATAAGAGGAAGCAGAACCAGAATAAGGATGGCCAGAAAAAGAATAAGAAAGATGTTGAGTGCTTCAGCTGTGGTAAGAAGGGCCATTATAATAGTAATTGTCGGGCCAAGCCAACGGATAGGAAGTGCTTCAACTGTGGCCAAGTGGGACATCACAAGGACAAGTGTCCGCAACCCCCTAAAGAAAAGCAGATGGTGAAAGCATATGCCCTTAATGTTATTCCTTCTTCATCGAATGCCCCAACTACGGCGGAGAAGGGAAAGAATGTTGTTATTCAGGGTATGCTTTCTGTTTATGATGTTCCTGTTATAGTTTTGTTTGATATAGGAGCTTCCAGTTCTTTCATATCTAGTGACCTAGTAGATAGGTTGGGATTGGAGCCCGAGATTGTCGATAGACCTTTAGTAGTGACGAACCCAATTGGTGGTTCAACTAACCTTAGCATTATTTGTCGTAATCTGGTCTTATAGAGTCATGGATGCATGTTTGGTTGTGATTGCTTTGTTTTGGGCTTTACTGGGTTTGGCATTATTTTAGGATTCGATTGGCTCCAAATATATGGGGTGGTGGTAGGCTGTGAGGGCTTTTTGGTGACAGCTAGAGCGGATGATGGGCGGAGGGTAGTGTTTGTTGGTCTACCCGGTGATGGGGTAATGGCTAGTTTTCTAAATTCCCTCGACATCCCGCATAGTGAGTTGTCAGGTTTGCCCGTGGTTGGCCAGTATTTGGACGTCTTCGAGGTAAGTGACCGGGCTTCCACCACACCGGGAGATTGAGTTCCGTATTGATTTAGTTAAAGATGCCATACCTATAGTGATGCCACTTCGTCGTATGGCACCAAGGGAGCACCGAGAGCTCGGGGTGCAAGTCAGCGATCTTTTGAAGAAGGGATTTATCAGAAGGAGTGTTTCTGAATGGGGAGCACTAGTTGTGTTTGCTACCAAGGCGGATGGTTCCCTTCGTTTGTGTGTAGACTACCGCGAGTTGAATAAAGTGACGAGGAAGAACAAGTATCCTCTACCATGGATAGATGATTTGTTTGATCAGTTGAGTGGCACGAGAGTATTCTCTCTGTTGGATCTCGCGATAGGTTTTCATCAGCTTAGAGTGGAAGCTGAGAGCATAGCTAAAACGGCATTTCGGACGCCGTCTGGATTTTATGAGTGGTTGGTCATGCCAACCGGGATGACCAATGCCCCAGCATACTTTGTGGATCTTATGAATAGGGTATTCAGAGATCAGTTGAATAAGTTTGTCCTTGTGTTCATGGATGATATTTTGGTCTATTCGAGGACAGAGGAAGAACAAAAGGAACATTTGAGGATAGTGATGGAGGTGTTGAGAAAACACCAATTGAAAGCAAAGTTTTCTAAGTGCCACTTCTGGAGGAGGGAAGTGAGATTCTTGGGCCATGTTGTTTCAGAGAATGGCATTGCCATGGATCCAGCGAAGGTGGCTACGGTACAAGATTGGTCTACGCCCAAGAATGCAACAGACATAAGAAGTTTCTTCGGATTAGTTGGATGTTATCATAAGTTTATCCCAGACTTCTCCAATATAGCGGCATCATTGACTCAGTTGACCAAGAAGAATCAAGCCTTCGTCTGGGACGAAAGGTGCGAGAAAGCATTCAAGAGCCTAAAGGAAAAGTTGACATGTGCACCAGTATTAGTCATTCCTAAAGGGAATGAAGAGATGACAGTATATATGGATGCATGTGGCACAGGGATGGGTGGTGTATTGATGCAAGGAGGTAGGGTTGTAGCTTATGCAAGTCGGCAACTGAAACCGCATGAGAACAGATACCCTACCCATGATTTGGAATTGGTAGCGATCATGTTTGCATTGAAGATGTGGAGACATTATCTCTTGGGAGAAAGATTCGAGTTGTTTACCAATCATAAATCGTTAAAGTATCTTTTCTCTCAGAAGGATCTAAATCTCCGACAACAAAGATGGTTAGAATTCTTAGCTTCTTATGATTTCGATATCGCATACACACCAGGAAAGGGCAATGCGGTAGCTGATGCATTGAGTAGAATACATGCCAGTCTAGGGGCTATGTTTCTAGAATGGAAGCAACTGGAGTACATCACTGGGTATGATTTCAGACCAAAGTGCGAATTGGATCCAGAAATGTTAGCAAGTTTGACGATCAGACCCACTTTGATTGAGCGGATTGGTTCCAGTTAGAGGAACGATCCTAACCTATTGGAAATCATCTCAAAGTTAGAGATGGGAATCGACGAAGAGATGAATAAGTATGGGCTTGATCGAGCTGGATGGCTTAGGAAGAATGGAAGACTAGTTGTACCCAATGTTGGATTGAGATATGAAGTGCTTAGAGAATGTCATCACTCAAAACTAACTATACACCCCGGTGGTAACAAGATGTATCGAGACATGAAGCAGACCTACAACTGGGAAGGGATGAAAAAGGACATTGGGAAGTTTATATCCAAATGGATGAACTGCCAGCTAGTTAAAGCTGAGCAAAAGAAGCCTAGTGGTTTGTTGCAACCATTAGAAATTCCAGAATGGAAATGGGAACAAGTGTCAATGGATTTCATTGCTGGGTTACCAAGGACTAGATCGGGCCATGATAGCATTTAGGTGATTATGGACCGATTGACTAAGAGTGCAAGGTTTATACCCATCAAGTCAAACATGACGGCAGCTAAGTTAGTTGAACTACATGTAAAGTGGGTAGTGAGATTTCATGGAATACCCAAAGGCATTGTGAGTGACTGAGATCCGTTGTTCACTAGTGGATTTTGGAAGATCTTACAAGAAGCGTTAGGATCAGAACTACATCTCAGTATCGCGTATCATCCTCAAACCGATGGTCAAACAGAGAGGGTGAATCGTATATCAGAAGACCTTTTGAGAGCCTATGTATTGGATTTTGGTGGATCATGGGATGACCATTTTCATCTAGTAGAGTTTACATATAATAACAGTTATCAATCCAGTATCAGTATGGCTCCGTTTGTAGCTTTGTACGGGAGACCGTGCAACTCACCGTCATGTTGGGTAGAAACTGGTGAGAAGTTTGTACTTGGACCCGATGTGATAAGAGAAACTTCAGCTAAGATTAAGATTATCCAACAGCGAATGTAGATTGCATAAGATAGGAAGAAGAGTTATGCTGATAGGAGGAGAAGAGAATTAAAGTTCTCCATTGGCGACTTAGTGTTTATCAAGATTTCTCCGTTGAAGAGCGTGATACGATTTGGCTAGAGAGGCAAGTTAGCACCAAGATTTGTTGGTCCATTCCCAGTTCTTGAGCAAATTGGGAATTTGGCATGTAAAGTTGAATTACCAGAGAAGATGGCAGGAGTTCACAACGTATTTCATGTTTCCTAGTTAAGGAAGTTCGTGCACGACCCAGATGTGACTATTTCACCTGATCAGTTGGATGATATCGAAGTTGAACCCGAGGCGGTTGGGAACCGCAAGCCTATGCGTATTGTTGGGAACGATACGAAGCAACTTCGAAGAAAGCGGTGAATCTAGTCAAAGTCCAGTGAGGCGAGAATGAGAATGACTGTACTTGGGAGACAGAGGAGAGCATTAGAAAGACGTATCCAGAACTCTTCACCTGGTAAGATTTTGACTTCGATTTAGTCTTTCCGCATGCTAGGATAGGCTCGTTTATTTGTTTTGCATGTTTGATTGTTGTATATGATTGGTAGGCATGCAGGATCCTTTGTATGTTTTGGGTTAAGGAATTTCGGGGACGAAATTTCTTAAGGGGGGAGAGTGTAACGACCCGTATTCTACGCATCGTAGGATCGTCGAATATTTATTTCTTTCACATACGAAGTTGTATGGTCATGTAGCTTTGGGAGGCGACTAGTGGGGTCATTTCCCATGTTTATGATTTTTGTCGGTTTTTAAATGACCGTTTTGCCCCTAGCTGATTTTGTTTCGGCCCTAACTTTTGATTGGAAAGGAGTTTTGACCTGAAACCACTTCCATTGGCTTCGGATAATAGTTTACCTTTTCGTAGAATGGTCACGTGTGAAAAACGGACTTACCGTTTGGGAGATATGGCTGAAATAGGGTTTGGAAGGTGAAAAACTACTTAATCGGGCCAAATAGGGTGATTAGTGAATGGGCCCATAACCCATTTTGGGATTAGGGTTATGGGGAGGCTAGAATGAGTTAGTTTTTCCTTCTATTTCAGTTTTCTAGCTGCCACTTACCTCTTGGAAACCCTACCAATGGCTTCCAACCTCTAAAACACCTCCAAATCACTTCCTAATCAAGGATTAAGCTTAGCAACATCAAACCAAGGCGGATTAGCACAAGAATCGAGGTAGAGCTACTGTGTTGCATTTGTATTCGCGCCCAAACAGTAGAGTTTCAGTTCTAAAGGTTTTATTTGTGGCTAAGATGAGTGATTTGCATAGTTCCTCACTAATTATGGTTAATTAAGGGTAATTACTGATAATTAGCGAATTTATACACTAATAAATTCTGGAAAAATATTTATAAATTCGGAAATAATGTTTTAGACCTCTGTTAGGAATTTGGATTAATTTGGTTAAGTTTTGTTAATCCTATGATTAGTTTTGCCTAAACATGCTTAAGGGAAAATATGGGGTTTTGGCTATGTTTGATCCAATTTACACGCTATGGTTGTTGTTTTGATGTTTATGGTCACTTCTATATGTTGCTATGACTGTATGATATGCTTTGTGATTGTTTATAATAGTTAGAATGGTCGAAAATGTTGTCGATTGGCGTAAAACAGCTCGCTGGACAAAGTGCAGGAATTCGGATCGGATGGGGGGTTGAGGGCCGGATCGGATCGCCCTATGGGGTCGTAGAGCCACATCACGAACCAAGCCATCTCCTCCGAGTCGAACCGTCTGTGTGAGGCCCACGAGCATCAACTGTGAACTGCTCTCGTACCCGATCTGAACCACTCAAGAGAAGGAGTCCGACCCGAACCGCCTGGAAGCACGTGAAGAGATGGCCATGAAGGATCCAAAGTCGGAGCGCCCTATCCGGATTGAACCGCGTCTCCGAACCGACCCGAGTGGTCATTCGCGACCCGAACCGATGCACCATGGAGGAGCTTGAGGTACCCGATCCGATCCAGTGAAGAGTATTAATCACGAACCATGTTGATGACTGCGAGCTGAAGGCCGAGCCGAACCGATGGCAAGGAGGAGATCCGAACCGATCCGGAGATGAAGACCAAAACCCGAGATGCAAAGGTAGTCCAATGGGAAGTTTGTACTCAGGATCCGGTTGGGAACCAACGAGTTGACTTCATGAGTTGGGCTTTGCTGCGGGACGTATGCTAAGGAGTTGTCGATGTCTATAACTTTAGATCACTATGTGTAGGGAGTACGTGAACGGATTCAGGGCCACAGTGGCCTAGGTACGACTAAAGAGCTATAAACCAATGAAGTGGGGTCATTTGTAAAGGTTTGGTCATGACTCCATGTGGTAAGCTTGGTAGTAGCAGTAGTTGTACAAGTCGAACTCCATCACTACTTCGATGGGTCTAGTGATTGACATTGGTGGACATCGTATGCTTTACGCACTGAGTGAGAGATGTGAGAATGGTTTCTATGGTTGATTTGTTTGCCATCATTATGACATGCACACCCCCACCCCCGTTATCTTTACACCATCTGTTCAGTGGCACCTTAGAGTATTGTACGATATGTAGTGCTAACTCTTTGGTTGTAGGTCCAGGTTCAGGTATGGTTTAGTATACCTGTCATTGTTCTATTTAGCTGCTTATCGCTCATACCAGGCTTTTTGTCTGACCCAGAGTTTTATGTCTCTTCTTATTACTCTGGGTGCTCTCATGAGCAGACTAGAGACAGGTTAGGTGGTATGCACGAGTAGCTGTACCGGAGACGAGCAGGAGGCTTCCACGTATGATATATAGATATTCTCCCTGTGTCGCTGCTGCTGGTCACTACTTTGGGCATTAGTAGTGTACCCTTCCTTTTTTTTGCTTTAGAGATGATATTTTACAAAGTTGTAATAATGGTATTGGATCATAAGCTGTATTTGGATTTTCCGCTGCTATGATGTTTAGTCTTCAGCTTATGCTCTGTCTCGCCTGTTTTATGTCAAAGTATGTTACTATTATATTTTTATTCCATGCGCTGTGAGACATTCTACAGGTTCTTTATTAGTTCATTCTCTTCTTTCCTTTCTTTGGCGACCGTTTTGTGCTAGTCGGGCATGTGTACAGTGCACTTTCGGAGGAAATGCCGGCTGGTGCGGGGAGGGCCGTCACAAGGACCCTCCCATGTTCAAATTTTAAATTGATTCCTTTAACCCAAAAAAAAACTTCATAGCATGGTTTGAAGTTCCGACTGCCATGCCGGAACTTATCCCATTCTAGTCCGGTTCCAATTATGATCGAACCAGAATTCACCCAAGAATTGAGTTTTATATTTGAATGAAAAAACAAGTGAAACTTGTAAGGCAGAGGGTTATGGATTCACAGACTTTTCAGTTAAGAAAATAAAGATAAAAAAGGAACTTGATCAAGGGATCATTAAGACGTTTGAAAAAAATGTTCCATTTATTATTTCTTGAGCATGAAAATGAGGAGTCTAATAATTAGTTAACAAATAACAAACCAAAATATTATAGAAAATTACCCAACTTCGTATTATTTAGAGGTGAGATAAACTAAAAAGCATGGGCAGTATGTTAATTATAAGACATGATGTTGGCATATATTTGTTTTCTTGATTAGTGGTACAGATGTCTCATGATAACCCCATGAATATAAACTTAAGTCATCGATATATCTGATAATACAGTCAATAATCATGCTCCATAATTGTTCACATATTTGTGGACTGAACTCTTAAATTATTAAGTAGAATAACCTATTAATTTAGTGGAAAGAGTGTTCATTATTAAAAATAAACGTATATTATGTGTGTGTGTATATACGCACACACATACACACACATACATATACACAGCTACAAACTCATTAGACACACATTACACACCACACATATCATAAATTGGAAATAAAAAAATATAAACTCACGCTATACTAAGCAATGGTGCACATTAACTCATGCACGTGCTCAAGTCCACGTGCTCAAAACTATGTTGTTTCCTCTTACTGAATTATAAGCCAATGCCTATTTAAGTTCATGACAGCATTTAAACAAACGATAATAATCTCTAGTATATGACAGTGGATATTCATTATTAACTCATCATATACATCAACAAACCACTTGTGGACCAAATCATTCACCAAGTGTGCTCCAAAGATAGAGAAACTCTTTGAATCCGTGTCCCGAACGTGTGGCAATTCCAAAGGAGCAGATGATAACATGGTTTCTGGCATTCCTGATGTCACCCATTGATTAATATTATTCTCTTTTTAGAAACTGCCATAATATTCCCCTATACCATTAGCAAATAACTGTATATTTTAATTCAAGGATGCCACGACTGTTAATGTAGATATTTTTAAAGACTGTAGAAGATGTATTGATTGTCGGACAATGATTTAATCCTCGATTTTTGTGAGTTTTTGTAGAGTTGAATTTGTAAATATATTTGTCGACAGCCTCTTGTTGAGAATGTATATAAGACAGTTATGATATAACTGCAGTATCAGAAGAAAAAAAACCACTTATTCCCGACTTAGGAGATCCAAAGTTGTACATAGTTACAGAAATAACACCGTCCCAATAATTCACACATTAGAATTATTTCATATACCAGCTGTTTGATATGGCAAAACCATTTAACCAGGTACAAATCATTAGGATTCACCATAATATTTTTGGATCATTTAAATTACTTAAATAGGTAAATGCATGTTTATTAAAATGGGAATCAACTGAAGACTCACTTGGCCATACGACTTGATAGCAACTCCAAAGCAAGAAGCATTGCAAGTGCACCGCCACCTAAACTATGTCTTGTTATTTACACGTCACTTCTCCATGCTGTCAACGTCATCTTTGGAAAAAAAACAACGCATAAAATATCTGTGTGATGTATACATAAAAAATGGTTTTTACACAGTAATGTTGTTTTCCACTTGGAAAAATTCTTCCACGAATAAAAAATGCAGCAATGTTTCAGTATGGAAGAACCAAATATATTCATTAGGCTACTGCTATGCACTTATCAAATTTTAGTTCATGTAAAGTCACAATAATCAAGATTTAGTGCAGGTTCCCGAACTGAATTGAACCAACGTTGAAAAACTGGTGCGGAAAAAGAAAATGAGAGCCAAGAAATCACAGATTAAGATGAAGATTATAGGCTGCAACCCATTCAAATATAGTAGTATTCATAAATGGAAAAAGTTTACACCTTCAGATTTTCTCAATACAGTTGTCAGTAGTATCATACAACTATACACAAATAATATATAGAAAATCTACGCTCCTTTATATGCAGGGCTACTAATAAGAATGCCATTTTGAATTTAGGTTTTATTCTTACATTTTCAAAAAAGAAAAACAGTTTAACTTCATTTTTCGCATACCTGCAACTACACTATCATAGAAAGAAAATCTGTAATTATAGCTCTTCATTCTAGGTCTGGAATTTGGACCAAAGTTATGGTCTTCTATTATTTTAATTTCCCAGTGGCATGAAGCAAGCACAACAAAATTTGGGTACCTAAAGCATGCAATTTAATGTTAACTATTTATGTAGTCTGTAACATAATATCACCAAAGAAAACTGAAAAGTAGAAATACAAAAAGCACATATATTCATTAGTGAGTTTTTGTCATGAAATTTCCACTGCAAAGTTTCATCTCTCTTGTCGCTTCTCAACCCAATAACATGTTTCTTTTTCTTTTATTTATTTCTACAAAAAGAAAATGCTTCATGAGAACTGCTAAGGTAACGAACAATGCTTATTTCAAAAATTTAGATAAACTTTGGTACAAAATGTATAGTATGGATTCAGTGCAGAAGTTTATTTAAAGCGTAATATAATGATGAGTTATGAACTAGTTTGTCTCTCCCCCAGTCCTTTAGTTGTTAAAGTAAAGCAATGAAAATGAAAGGAGAGATAAAATAACAGGTTTAATTCCCTTTTCACATATTGTGTAAAAATTAAAGGTTGGGTGTAGGGGTGAGCGTTATTTGGTTAAACCAAATCAACCAAACAAACCAATTCATTTTGGTCGGTTTGCTTCAGATTTGAAATTAGATCGGTTTATAATCGACCTGAAAAAATATTAAGTTTGGTTATCGGTTTAACCAAATTAACCGAACTTTTATTATATTTTCAAATTTATCGAAATTATTGTTAATATTTTAGCTTTGTTGTAACGGCCCGAAAATTTCGACGCTCGAATTTTCAACAATAATACATAATGCCGTATTACTTGTCAAAAATCGAAGTATCGAAACTCAGGCTGTTAACAGAAAGAAGTTAGAGGATGAGAAATAGAATGAAAGAAATATTAGAATAGAAGAAAAAGAAGAATACATCAGAATCTCACAGCGGAACGAATACATATAATATAACAAATCTCTTTATAAAATAAACTGTACATATATATACATACCATTTATCAGAGTACAACATACATCAATCACAGCAGAAATAAAGTTTGTAACTAACATGAAGCCTCCTGCTTCTAGCTCCTGAAACTCCAAGCAAAACCTAACCTGGAATATACTCAGTCTGACCCGAGCACATTTGAAGCAAAGCAAAATTCACCAGGACCAGTCTGGAATACTTTCAGTGATAAATTCACAGCATAACAACTTATTTAACTTTGAAATATTCTTTTTGAAATAAAAGGATAATAGTAAGACCAGCCCACACATAAACACAGAAGGTATTTACCTTACTATAATCCAAAACATTTTGGAAATCGATATCTTCTCTGATATTATAATAATATCTATCAAACCACAATTAAATAATAATCTAGTAGAACGCTTGCATCTCACACTCTGCATATATAGTATACAATCAAAACCCCGAGCTCTTATTAGTGAATGGATTTCCTAGCAAGGTAAGGGATCACCTTCCGATAATGTACCTCCGGAGATGAATACATTGGGGTTCAACAACAACGTCTTGCGACCCGGCTACACACGACCGGCCCCTCATTTCTCTTGAGAGTACCGAATATATCATTACCACGGTTGGGGGTCAGCCAACCAATGGCATACATATAAAATAAAGAAACAACTGAAGGCATTTGATTTCTCCAGATCAGGTAGTGATATACCCTTTTAATGGGTGCGACCCACATAGCCATGCTGCCTACCCGTTTTTTGTGCCATTCCCGATTGATGAGCGTTGAGGTCACATTTAGTACATCTTCATTCACTTTGAATGTCACATCATCAGATCCGTCAAATCACTAAATGACGTCCACAATACATTCTGGGTATTAAGAAAGAGAATTTCTGTAACACCCCGAATTTTAGTTAACACTGATATTCACTAATTACAGAATTAATAATCTCAGATGTGAGAATCAGGGGAAACGTGTTACGTCATTGTGTTCGTCTCGGAAAAATACGCGAAATAGAGTCCGAAATTTTGTAAATCGGAGTCCGTATGACCCGGTTAAGGCCCAAAGAAGTTTTCGGGAAATTTGAATTTCGAAACATGCAAAAATGGGGGCCAGGCGGGAAAACTCCCGCCCAGCCAAGTCGACTTGGCTGTCGACAGGGCTGTCGACTTGCCTATCGACATGCCTGTCGACTTGGCAGTCGACAGGGCTGTCGACTTGCCCTGTCGGCTGATTCTGGCCTGGGTGCACCTGGTTGAGTTTTGGGCTGGGTTGGAGGGCTTGGGACGAAATCTGACGGACCTAAACTAACCTAGGGTTAATCTAAGGGTCTAAAACACATCCTAATCCTATAAATAAGACCCTAAGCTAGCCCTAAATGATCATAATCCTATCCTCTAACTAAACTATGCCAAAATTTTCTATGATCATGGCCTCCACTCAAAACCCTAGCCTCCATCCTCTTTCTAAACTATTTCTATGAAGGCTTTCATGTTCATACAAGCATTTTTAAGTTGTATGAGTGATCATTAGCTTGCATTCATCATCAAGTTGCAAGCTTTATTTTCAAGGCTAGAGTTTTTGGGTGATTTTTGGCAAGGGTTTGCTTATTGGAGTTTAGTGGTGAGTTTCTATAGCCTTAATAATCAATTGTTAAATTGATTATGATAGGATATGATAAGATATGGCTATGTTTGTGGATCAATGTGTTTATGCAAGTTTAGTATAGTGTATGTTGTGTGTTTTGCGAGTTTTATGTTATATGTTATGCAAGTTTAATGCTATGTTTTATGATGCTCATTATGCAAAACACTATGTTGAACATTGATTCATATGTAGCATATATGTGAGATTATATGCAAGTTCATATGTAACATGTTATGCAAGCTATATGTGAGATTATATGCAAGTTCATATGTAACATGTAATGCAAGTTATGTGCATGATTATATGCAAGTTCATATGTAACATGTTATGCAAGTTATGTGTTTGGTTATATGCAAGTTATGTGCATGATTATATGCAAGTTCATATGTAACATGTTATGCGAGTTATGTGTTTGGTTATATGCAAGTTATGTGCATGATTATATGCAAGTTCATATGTAACATGTTATGCGAGTTATGTGTTTGGTTATATGCAAGTTATGTGCATGATTATATGCAAGTTCATATGTAACATGTTATGCAAGTTATGTGTTTGGTTATATGCAAGTTAACATGTGACATGCTATGCAAGTTCACACCTTTGTATGACATAAGAATCATATGCAAGTTACCCTCTTTGTGACATATGTGCTTCATGCAAGTTTGGGTTAAATGCTAGTTGGGTTTAATGTATGCTCATATATGCAAGTTGACACCTTTTAAACCCATGATAAAGTTATATGCTATGATTGGTTAAACCCATGGCATTTGGGATGAATCTTCCCTTTATTATGTCATGTTATGAGAACGAATTACGTGGGGAACGATGGGGTTAATATGCATGTTAATAAAATGGTGTGAAATGGGTATGCTTAAGCATAACATAAAGTGAATGGACATAATTGGGAATTTACCTATTAAGTTAGGTCTACCCATATTATGGAATTGGGAATTTACCTATTAAGTTAGGTCTACCCGTATTATGGAATTAGGAATTTACCTATTGAGTTAGGTCTACCCATATTCTTGAAATTGGTAATTAATTAGGGATAATTAATACAAATTATGGGGGTGATTAATTAGGTGTAATTAATCGACTAAGACACGAGGTTGGACCCTTTTGTAGCATAAGACTGCCCGGAACCAACCGGCAAATCCAGCGGCTACAAATGATTGGCCCATGTGAGAGGTCTTAGTCATAAACTAAATACGTGACAAGTGTAAAGACACGAGGTTAGACTCTGTTATGGTGTAAGGCTGCCCGGAACCAACCGACATATCCATCTGCCATAGAAGACAGTCTAATGTGAGAGGTCTTTACAAAGGTTACGATCTTAATTAATTAAGAAACACTTAACCAAATTAGCATGTAGTGGGGCATGAGGGGTTAAGTGGGTGCCTTGGGTGGCATGTAGTAACTAGTGGGGGTGCCTTGGGTGGCATGAGGAAACTAGTGGGTTGCCTTGGGTGGCAATAGAAAATACGATTAGAATACTTAACCAAAGTGGAACATGTAATTAAACATGATTAAAGGGTTAAGTAAGTGCCTTGGGTGGCATGTGGGAATCAAGTAAGTGCCTTGGGTGGCATGTGGAAATCTAGTGGGTGCCTTGAGTGACAATTAAAATATGATTAAAAGACTTAACCAAAATTTATAACATGTAAGTGGACATGGTTAAAGGGTTAAGTGGGATTCGCTAGAAATGACAAGCTTAGGTGGGTAGCTTGTGGGAGCCCATTTCAACCAATATCCCAAACGTATCTTTGTGGGCTCGACCCAAGTCGAGGACGGGACACGCATATTGGGCTTGACTGTAAGAGGCCAAAACGGGTTAGCGGTGGCAACGCAAGTCCAATGGGTTTCATAAGCGTGTGTGGACCCGGGCTGGTAAGTAAGACGTTGTTGCATCGTGTAGGTATAAGCCGTGTACCGTTGATATTATCAGGTCGCCACTTTGGGAATGATACACCCCACTGTGGGGCCAGCACGGGTATCTACGTTAGGGAGCCGATCGCTTGGGGAGTAGTGGGTACACCTAGTGGAGATAGGGGCAGACGGCACCTATGTTGTCAGCTAGGGGTACACGAAACTACTATTAAAAATTACTAAGTACACTTAGTGGGATCAACCTTAAGTAGGAATTACCCTTGGGTGGGTAGAACTGGTGTGGTGCAGTGTAGGAATTACCCTTGGGTGGGTAGAACTGGTGTGGTGCAGTGTAGGAATTACCCTTGGGTGGGTAGATCTGGGGTGGTGCAGTGTAGTAATTATCCTTGGGTGGGTAAATGCGTCTTTTCGGTTATCTTAGTACATCCTGTGTTTAGTTGGCTACTTAGTGTAGTCATTATCCCCAGAGGTACCGTACCTTGTTTATATCATACCCTAATTACTTTAATGATTGTATTGTTAAGGTTATAGGACTCGCTCAGACTTATGTCTGACCCCGTTGTTTTTTTTCTTTTTCCCAACCCTCAGGTTTTCAGAGTGGGCCTAGCACTAGTGGGCTTTGATCAGACTACTTTATCTATCTTTTGGAGCTTGGACCGTGGATGTAAAGCTCAGTTTATCTTTTCTATTATGGCTATTAAGTTATGTAGTGGGATTATGTACTTTTGTTTTATCAGGATGGATATTATGTGCTTGACTCTTGTTTATGGTTTTGGTGTAACCAAACATGTTTTACTTTCCGCTGCAATGAAATGATGTTTTAAATTCTCAAGTATTACTTATATCTGTCTTGTTGTAATTTTTCTGTTCTATATTCACTTAAAATACTCCACCGATGTTATGGCATTCCCTTAGTGAGTGACCGTAGCGGGTGTGGGGTGTTACACGTGGTATCAGAGCTTAAGGTTACCAGAACAGATAATTTTTTTAGAAAAACTATTTTCTAAGAATATTTTTGAAAGGAGTATTTTCAAAAACATGTCTTTTAAGAGAAAAGTTTTGGAAAGAAAAGCATAATCCCCGATAGCCATATCTTTATCTTTCGAATTCTCCGTTTTGAATCTCTTCCTCTCTCGTTTTGAGTTTCCCCTCCGTGTATAGATGATCTTTCTAAGATAGATAAGAATGGAAAACCACTTCAAGGGACTTAGACGTTAGTCGGATTAGAAGTTGGTTCAAGAAGGAGGAGGACTGGTAGGTACCTATTGGATAGACGATGGGAGGAAGGCTCAAATAGTTGTTTGGTTAATGAAGGATGAAACCTCATTGGTGGGAGGTTACGAGTGGAGAATGGGAAGAAGAAGGCGAGTAGTTATCCTTTTGGGAGGAATAGGATACCTTATTAGGGTTGTCCAAAGGGGCAAGGGCAAGGTATGGAATCTTCTGGAGGGTAGTTGTATTCCCTCACGGCTAGTGTACCAGATGGGGATAAGACCGTCTAGGTTGGAATTTGGATTTCTTTATTATCCGGTTCGAACTTTATTTGATTCTGACGCATCGAGTTCGTTTATCTCATCGTTGTTAGTTGAGTCACTGCACTTAGACACCAGTTTAGTAGATGATCCCTTAGTTGTTTCAAACCCAATTGGGGGCTCCATGATGTGTTTGGGTTTGAAAGTTTCTATACTTAGCGTTGAGTTTAGATGTGATGCTTCTGGGGCTTCACGGGCTATGGGTTAGTTTTGGGCATGGACTGGTTATCCAGTAATGGTGTCGTTCTTGTTTATGGAAGGAGAGTTGTTAGGCTTACGACCCGCTTGGGTAACACTCTCGAGATTTCTTGTAATCCCATGGAATCTGTTATGCTAAGTTATCTAGAATCGCTTGACACGTCGGTCTAGAGTTTGCGATCTGTTAGAGTGGTCCGGGAATACTCGGATGTGTTTGAGGAGGTGAAGGGCTTACCTCCGGAGCGGGAGATTGACTTCAGAATATATCCGGTAGACAACGCCAAACCAGTATCTTGGCCAGTGTGCCACATGGCTCCTCGTGAGAGGAGGGAACTCCATAAGCAAGTAGGCGATTTGCTTGAGAAGGGGTTTAGAAGACGAAGTATATCGGAGGAGGGTGCTCCAGTAGTTTTTGCTATGAAGGCGGATGGGTCCCTCAGACTTTGTGTAGATTATAGGGAGTTTAACAAGATAACAAAGAAGAATAGACACCCATTGCCGAGGATTGATGATCTCTTTGATCAGTTGGTTGGCGCCTCAGTGTTTTCGTAGTAGGACTTAGCCACGGGGTTTCATCAGTTGAGAGTGGCTGAGGATAGTATAGAGAAGACTACCTTTAGGACTCCGGATGGTTTTTATGAGTGGCTGGTGATGCCATTTGGTTTGACGAACGCCCCCGCATACTTTGTTTATTTGATGAGAAGGGTGTTCAGGGAGTACCTAAATATGTTCGTGATGGTCTTTGTAAATGACATCTTGGTCTTTTCTAGGAGCGAAATAAGTTTTCGTATGTGCTCAATAGGTTGAGCAAAGCCAATTATGGGATAAACGGTGGTTTTGGAGCGAGACTGGCGAGGACATCCAGAGTTGGACAAGGGCTTAATTATTTAGCCGTTTTTACTAGTATCATCTCACGTAGGTCGTCTGAATTCGAAGGAGGTATCCCTTGGGTGTTTGTCTGATATTGGTTTAGGCCTTTGGGGCTTGCATTTGGGGGATGTCGAGTTCGACTAGGGTGGTCTGCGTGAGAGATGGACAGTTGTGATGACTTTGGATGGGGTAATATCCTGATTTTCTCTAAAAGTGGAGAAGAGCATGCCCTACATCTTAGGGAAGTGTTGGAGACTCTTCGAGCGCATAGTCTTCGGACAGCAAAAGTGGATGGGATTCTTAGCATCCTATGAGTTTGAGATAACGTATACCCATGGCAAGGGTAACGTGGTAGCGGATGCCTTAAGTAGAAAAAGGTTGTCCTTGAGTTCATTGTTCGTTGAACGACGGAGCTTAGAGTTTATTTCTATGTTTGACTTTAGACCTTCCGTTGACTTTGTACCCGGTTTGCTAGCCTCCTTGGAGGTTAGGCCTACTCTTTTGGGGCGGATTGGCGGAACGCAGCGAGACGACCCATAGTTGGTTGAGTTAGTAGAGAAGCTCATGAGGAGGGGGAGTCGTCCAGCCATTTGAGTAGGTACACCCTAGATGGTAAGGGGTGGTTGCGTAGAGACGGTAGACTTTGTGTACCGCAAGACGAGGGTTTGAGGAAGGCTATACTTGATGATGCACATCGTTTGAAGATGACCATTCATCCCGGTAGGGACAAGATGTACCAAGACATGAAGCGAGTTTTCATTTGGGCCAGTATGAAGAAAGACGTGGCCGAGTATGTCGCTAGATGCTTGGTGTGCCAACAAGTAAAAGCGGAGCAAAAGAAACCCGGTGGGTTGCTTCACCCATTGGAGGTTCCGCTATGGAAGTGGGATAGTGTCTCGATGGATTTCGTCAATGGATTACCAAGATCGAGGAAGGGTAATACGGGAATTTGGGTTGGGGTAGACAAACTTACTAAGAGTGCCCATTTTATACCCGTGAAGAGTAAGAGGACTGCTCAATGGCTAGCTTCAATCTACATTCGAGAGATTGTTAGATTGCATGGTGTACCTTCCAGCATAGTGAGTGATCGAGATCCTATCTTCACTAGCGAGTTTTGGAAGAGTTTGAAAGAGGCGGTAGGGACTCAGCTGTGTTTGAGCACCGCAAATCATCCTCAGACGGACGGCCAGACCGGGAGGGTAAATCGCATTTTAGAAGACCTTTTGAGGCTATGTATCTTAGATTTTGGAGGTACATGAGAAGAGCATCTTCCATTGGTGGAGTTCGCATATAATAACAGCTTTCAGTCTAGTATTGGCATGGCCCCTTTCGAAGCTTTTTATGGAAGGCCTTGTCGATCACCTACATGTTGGTGGGAATCTACGGATAAGATCTTGCTTGGGCCCGATATGGTTAGGAAGACTTCGGAAAAGATTGATTTGATTCGAAGAAGGATGAAAGCGGTGCAAGACAGACAGAAATCTTATGCGGACAAGAGGAGAACAGAGCTTGAGTTTGATGTTGGGGACATGGTCTTTGTCAAAGTATCTCCGTTACGGAATGTGGTTCGCTTTGGATCTGTTGGGAAGTTAGCACCAAGGTTTGTTGGACCGTTTCCTATTAAGGAAAGGGTTGGACAGATGGCCTATAGAGTGGAGTTGCCCGACAGACTTAGTGGTGTACATGATGTATTCCATGTGTCACATTTGAGGAAGTGCCTACATGAGACCGCAGAGGTGGTAGAGCCGAGCTTGCTTAGAGAAGTAGAGATGGAGCGTGATGCGACTATCCGACGAGCTCCTACACGCATCCTTGGGTCAGAGATTAAGAGGTTGAGAAACAGGGAGGTTCAACTAGTCAAAGTGCAATCGGGAGAAGATGAGAGCAACGCTACTTGGGAGACGGAAGCGAAAATGCGTTCATTATATCCATTCCTTTTTTAGGGTATGTCTTTTAACTTCTCCTTTATCGTTTGTCTAGTACTTATCTTATCTTTAGTATGTCCTCTTTTTAGTGCCTTTGACCTTTAGATAGGGTAAACCTATGGTTGAAACATGTGTTTGAGACATGTTATGATTGATGGATGCATGTGGATGCAAGTGTTTGCTAGTGGTTGCTCGTGGATGCATATACACACTCTCTAGACACTAGATCGGCTCAATCACTTCATATTGCATATTGCATATAATTGTGTGTAGGTAGCTATATTTATGGATGTATAATGGTTGTGTTATCATATGGATGATGCATTTTGGTGAATGATTGTGCACTCATGTAGATATAGTATGTGTCGATAGGGTTCTTTCGCATACATATTGGATGCATGGCACTATCACGGTTTGCATATGTTCATACATTAGATAGGGAACATATACACACACTTTTTGCATATGCTCATACATCAGTAGAAAATGTTTTAAGGACAATGGATGCCCGTGTTTGATGGATTGAGTAGATGGTTGTTTGGATGGTAGGATATGCATTCTCCTTAACTGGGAGATTTCGGGGACGAAATCCTTTAAGGAGGGGAGAATGTAACACCTCGAATTTCAGTTAACACTGATATTCACTAATTACAGAATTAATAATCTCAGATGTGAGAATCAGGGGAAACGGGTTACGTCATTGTGTTCGTCTCGGAAAAATACGCGAAATAGAGTCCGAAATTTTGTAAATCGGAGTCCGTATGACCCGGTTAAGGCCCAAAGAAGTTTTCGGGAAATTTGAATTTCGAAACATGCAGAAATGGGGGCCAGGCGGGAAAACTCCCGCCCAGCCAAGTCGACTTGGTTGTCGACAGGGCTGTCGACTTGCCTGTCGACATGCCTGTCGACTTGGCAGTCGACAGGGCTATCGACTTGCCCTGTCGGCTGATTCTGGCCTGGGTGCACCTGGTTGAGTTTTGGGCTGGGTTGGAGGGCTTGGGACGAAATCTGACGGACCTAAACTAACCTAGGGTTAATCTAAGGGTCTAAAACACATCCTAATCCTATAAATAAGACCCTAAGCTAGCCCTAAATGATCATAATCCTATCCTCTAACTAAACTATGCCAAATTTTCTATGATCATGGCCTCCACTCAAAACCCTAGCCTCCATCCTCTTTCTAAACTATTTCTATGAAGGCTTTCATGTTCATACAAGCATTTTTAAGTTGTATGAGTGATCATTAGCTTGCATTCATCATCAAGTTGCAAGCTTTATTTTCAAGGCTATAGTTTTTGGGTGATTTTTGGCAAGGGTTTGCTTATTGGAGTTTAGTGGTGAGTTTCTATAGCCTTAATAATCAATTGTTAAATTGATTATGATAGGATATGATAAGATATGGCTATGTTTGTGGATCAATGTGTTTATGCAAGTTTAGTATAGTGTATGTTGTGTGTTTTGCGAGTTTTATGCTATATGTTATGCAAGTTTAATGCTATGTTTTATGATGCTCATTATGCAAAACACTATGTTGAACATTGATTCATATGTAACATATATGTGAGATTATATGCAAGTTCATACGTAACATGTTATGCAAGCTATATGTGAGATTATATGCAAGTTCATATGTAACATGTAATGCAAGTTATGTGCATGATTATATGCGAGTTCATATGTAACATGTTATGTGAGTTATGTGTTTGGTTATATGCAAGTTATGTGCATGATTATATGCAAGTTCATATGTAACATGTTATGCGAGTTATGTGTTTGGTTATATGCAAGTTAACATGTGACATGCTATGCAAGTTCACACCTTTGTATGACATAAGAATCATATGCAAGTTACCCCCTTTGTGACATATGTGCTTCATGCAAGTTTGGGTTAAATGCTAGTTGGGTTTAATGTATGCTCATATATACAAGTTGACACCTTTTAAACCCATGATAAAGTTATATGCTATGATTGGTTAAACCCATGGCATTTGTTATGAATCTTCCCTTTATTATGTCATGTTATGAGAACGAATTACGTGGGGAACGATGGGGTTAATATGCATGTTAATAATGGTGTGAAATGGGTATGCTTAAGCTTAACATAAAGTGAATGGACATAATTGGGAATTTACCTATTAAGTTAGGTCTACCCAAATTATGGAATTGGGAATTTACCTATTAAGTTAGGTCTACCCATATTATGGAATTGGGAATTTACCTATTGAGTTAGGTCTACCCATATTCTTGAAATTGGTAATTAATTAGGGATAATTAATACAAATTATGGGGGTGATTAATTAGGTGTAATTAATCGACTAAGACACGAGGTTGGACCCTTTTGTAGCACAAGACTGCCCGGAACCAACCGGCAAATCCAGCGGCTACAAATGATTGGCCCAATGTGAGAGGTCTTAGTCATAAACTAAATACGTGACAAGTGTAAAGACACGAGGTTAGACTCTGTTATAGTGTAAGGCTGCCCGGAACCAACCGGCATATCCAGCTGCCATAGAAGACAGTCTAATGTGAGAGGTCTTTACAAAGGTTACGATCTTAATTAATTAAGAAACACTTAACCAAATTACCATGTAGTGGGGCATGAGGGGTTAAGTGGGTGCCTTGGGTGGCATGTAGTAACTAGTGGGGGTGCCTTGGGTGGCATGAGGAAACTAGTGGGTTGCCTTGGGTGGCAATAGAAAATACGATTAGAATACTTAACCAAAGTGGAACATGTAATTAAACATGATTAAAGGGTTAAGTAAGTGCCTTGGGTGGCATGTGGGAATCAAGTAAGTGCCTTGGGTGGCATGTGGAAATCTAGTGGGTGCCTTGAGTGGCAATTAAAATATGATTAAAAGACTTAACCAAAATTTATAACATGTAAGTGGACATGGTTAAAGGGTTAAGTGGGATTCACTAGAAATGACAAGCTTAGGTGGGTAGCTTGTGGGGACCCATTTCAACCAATATCCCAAACGTATCTTTGTGGGCTCGACCCAAGTCGAGGACGGGACATGCATATTGGGCTTGACTGTAAGAGGCCAAAACGGGTTAGCGGTGGCAACGCAAGTCCAACGGGTTTCATATGCGTGTGTGGACCCGGGCTGGTAAGTAAGACGTTGTTACATCGTGTAGGTATAAGCCGTGCACCGTTGATATTATCAGGTCGCCACTTTGGGGAATGATACACCCCACTGTGGGGCCAGCACGGGTGTCTACGTTAGGGAGCCGATCGCTTGGGGAGTAGTGGGTACACCTAGTGGAGATAGGGGCAGACGGCACCTATGTAGTCAGCTAGGGGTACACAAAACTACTATTAAAAATTACTAAGTACACTTAGTGGGATCAACCTTAAGTAGGAATTACCCTTGGGTGGGTAGAACTGGTGTGTTGCAGTGTAGGAATTACCCTTGGGTTGGTAGAACTGGTGTGGTGCAGTGTAGGAATTACCCTTGGGTGGGTAGATCTGGGGTGGTGCAGTGTAGTAATTATCCTTGGGTGGGTAAATGCGTCTTTTCGGTTATCTTAGTACATCCTGTGTTTAGTTGGCTACTTAGTGTAGTCATTATCCTCAGAGGTACCGTACCTTGTTTATATCATACCCTAATTACTTTAATGATTGTATTGTTAAGGTTATAGGACTCGCTCAGACTTATGTCTAACCCCGTTGTTTTTTATCTTTTTCCCAACCCTTAGGTTTTCAGAGTGGGCCTAGCACTAGTGGGCTTTGATCAGACTGCTTTATCTATCTTTTGGAGCTTGGACCGTGGATGTAAAGCTCAGTTTATCTTTTCTATTATGGCTATTAAGTTATGTAGTGGGATTATGTACTTTTGTTTTATCAGGATGGATATTATGTACTTGACTCTTGTTTATGGTTTTGGTGTAACCAAACATGTTTTACTTTCCGCTGCAATGAAATGATGTTTTAAATTCTCAAGTATTACTTATATCTGTCTTGTTGTAATTTTTCTGTTCTATATTCATTTAAAATACTCCACCGATGTTATGGCATTCCCTTAGTGAGTGACCGTAGCGGGTGTGGGTGTTACAATCTCTCCGCCACCGAACTTGGTATATTTGTAAAAATCAACGTAATGATTCTTAAGGAAATACTCTGTTAGACACTCGTCCATACAAGTCATCCAGGAACAGGATGAACCGAAGGCACCCTCCTACTACATCCTAGGAATCACCATATAGATCAGTAGCAAGAAGTCCTTGCAATCCAAAGATTTCAATCACGACAGAATCTCAAGTCATCATAACTCTGGTAGCTAGCCAGAGAAATTTAACGAGTAGTCCTTCCACTCATGAAGATCAACGGTCTTCAATGCTCCATCTCGACCATCTTCCGATTTCTTCAACGTTACGTATTTGCTGGCCGGAATGGTTTTCGAATATAAATTCGATCCCGGTCTTTCCGTACCAACAATCGATAAAAGGCCAAATTTTGATAGTCGGTTGTTTAACTATCAAATCATAACATTGTATCTAGGTGAACTGGCAGCTCAGGTCCTTTACATGAAATATTTGATTAAAACATTTCATCGGTTTCTTATAATCGATTCCATAAATTTTATCTTATCAAAACTCTTCTGGTTTAGTTACTTGAAAACATTACTCAACGCTCTTTTATCAACTTCTCTTTTTATTCTTCGTTTGGAAATATTCCCATATTCATTATCGACATCGTTTGTTCTCTTTATCTTGGGACATCGTTTGTATATCCTCAAAGCTCTTTTTCATAATTTCTTATGTTAAAACTTTCGCGATAGCTTCATAACTCACCTTTCATTTCTTCTACCATTTGGACATATCGTTATATTTCTATTTAATCAAACAACATATGATTAGTAACCAAAAATCTCTCTCTTATTTCGATTAAAACATTTTACTTAATTCCGTTCCCGGGTGAGTGCCTATTTTTAAAATCGTCGTCTTGGGTAAAACCTTTTTTACAACTTTGCTCAATCTTTGTTTATATGATTTGAATTGAACTTCAAATCCTTTCCATCCTAATCTATTCCATAACCTTATTTTTAAGAAAAGAATTCCAATTGTAAAGTATTCGCTTTAGTTATTATAAAAGTAGTTGCTTCCCGATTAACTAAAAGAAGCATAGTTAATTCATTTTATAAAATAAATGATAAATTTTATTAATCACAAATAACTCGAAAATCACTTTCCTACCCATTACAAACTAATATTATCTCTCGATAATAGTAAATCCGTTCAAGTTGGGGTGCTCTAATTACCTCTTAGACCTTGATCGACAACGTTCTTATCTCAAGATAGATACAAGCTTGTAATTTAAAACCAAAATTTAACTATCTCAATAATCCAATATATTATTCCCATATCCATTTATCATGGTTTTATAAACCAATTCCTTATATTTGAAAACCTGCTTTCTATGTCCATTCCCTTTACTTAAGTAAACTTCCCGATCTCATTTACCATTTGAAATCAATATGATTTTCATACCATATCTTATATTGGTAATTGACTTATAATTTATTTATTTGCATATCAAACGGTTTAATATCCTTTTTGAACGAACCCATTTAATCCTCTTCTAAGAAGTCCTATTTAAGCCCCTTCAATTTTACTTAATAAAATCTTGTCGCAACTCCCACATTAGCTTATAAATCCCATTTACACTTTGTATATACGATTTGAACTAAATTCAAATCCTTTCATGCTAATCTATATTAATCACTTATATTTCGTAAATCTCTTTCCGATCAAATCGCTTTTATTACGTAAAAGACTTTCTTAAATATCACCGTAGCTCGAGCCTTCCTTTATAAACTTATGTTTACAAAAATCCTGGGATTTACAATAAAATCCTTCTGTAACCTTTCTTACTTAGGATCTTAATATACTTCGATTTCTTTTTTGGAAAGAAATTCCAATTTATTTGAGCAATAGATTTAATTGTTATTAATGTAATCATTTACTTCATTATCAACCGAACAAAGGTAGTTTATTTCAATAATGAATCATTCATCAATTAACTTCATTATTAATTAAAGGTTAAATCATTTTACAAAGGTTATTAAATAATAATTAAATTTAAAAATAATTAAGCAATTCAAAAATCACTTAAAATTATAGTTAATAAAAGATTAACTAACTTTTAACAGCAACCGAATATTCGGAGAGCTATTGATTGGATTTAATAACCCAGTTCTTAATTACAATTCTAGAATGTTGACTTCGCCAGCCGTAACCATTAGTTAAGCTGCTAACTAATTTCAATTCATTTTCCCTCTTACATTAATTAATAATTTAATTAATTTAAAAACATCACTTCACTTATTCAATTTCACTAATCCGTATATTAGCTCCTTACTTCTGTTCATAAAACTGCGTAAGAATTTATTATATAACCTTTTTATAATCACATTTGTAAAATATGACTTTAATATAAATATATTTATAAAACATCGTTTTAATCGACTCGTATAAAATAACTTGAAATCTTCAGTTTATTTACGAATAAATTTAAACTCCGTCAATTTGCCTATCAGCAAAACAACGTTGTAAAACAATAGATTTAAACCCTCACTGCCAACCACTTAACCAATTCTGTCGATTGATTAAAACATCAACAATGATCACACCCATTCAACCATCAATATTCAAACAGGTTTCAATGTCATTTGGGGTTCAATCGGTTCATGTGTAAACAATGTAAAAATAAATAACACACATGATATTTGAGGAATCCGGTCGGATCCCTCTAACCTGTTCTTCCCTGCATCATAGATTATTATAACATTTCATGATGGCATATACATTAATGATGATAATATAATTAACAGCAACCATTAAATCAACCATAAGAAACCAAACATCCAATCAACCAGTATATATTCATAATGATATTATATGTATTTATCACATCATAGCAGTCCAGAGAAATGTGAGAATTTACTCACCGTTATTCAGTTGACGATTGTCACTTTGTCTTATATAATTTCAAACGAGTGTTTGAAATTATACAGAAATCCAATAGCTTCTGTTTTCAACTATTTTTGCTCGGTTGCGTAGTCTTCTCTGATATGATTCCACGATGCTTGTTCTGCAAATTTCTGTATACGTATGTAGAAGTTACACCGGTTATTCGTTAAATAAATTAAACGACTAGATTTCTTTAAATTAATTATTAATTTAAAATCCTAATTATCGTTAAATACCTGACCACGTTGCTAGCATCTAATCCGCACTAGGATCACTATTTGCTCACGGTAACTTCCCTGCTCAGTTCTGTTTACAGACTCAACACGGACGCTCTATTTACAGCACATATCCCCTTGCTCTCACATTCACCATGCAACTTGCTTTCTCATAATCATTCTTTCCATGCAAACACCCATTGAACCAGCATGTAGATGCTTCATGCGCCAGAAGTGCCAAGGCACGCTACCCCCGTCCAAAACAATTCACTTTCTTCTTTTTCTATATGTATATTTCTCTTTTCTCTTTCTGTTCAAAAGGCCCAAGCCCGCGCTAGAATCACAGCCCATCTTCCAACCCACTCCTTCACATATGAAAAACGCCTTCACCTACCTGTAGCTTCCAATTTCCGCAAGCCCTCACAGCCAGTCTCCCATCACAGCTCCAAATATGAATACACCCAGCGCCATGAAGTCCTACCATACCATTAAACCAGCGCCCCCATCCAGTCTCCCGTTGAAACTCGCATGAATTGAATCCCCTTCCAGTTCTTCTTTAACTCATGTCCAAAGCCTCCCCATGCAACAGTATTCCACCTCCTCATTTTACGTATAGCACAAAGCTCCCCCACTTCCAAATATTTTCCTTTTCTTCTCCTTTTCCATCCATTCATTTCTTCCTTTTCCCAAACTTCAATGTTGCCGCCCATTCAAGTCCTCCAGCACCATGCCTCAACATCCCATACCCAGTCTTCACGCAACTATGCACAGCTTCTCAACACGATACACCGTTTATTCCCTTTTCCTGCTATTCAAGACAGCAGCAAACGCCTTCCCCTTCCTTCCTCGGACCACGCTCCGTACAATATCATACGAACCCATAGCACCACTCCATACACCATACGCCACCCTTCTCTGAGTCGCGTCGTCTCTTCTGACCATCGGCGTGCCCTTTCCATCACTTCAACGCTACGCAAGCCCAACCTCTTCCACCGTGGTCACTCCTTTCTTCGCCAAACTATTTTGCTTCCTCCATAACACGCACAGCCGAGAAAAAGAACTCGCCATGCACCAATGGTTTCTTTTATTTACTATATTTTTTTCTTTTCTTCCTAGTGGCTTCCAGTTTCATATAATTGCGGGGATGAGTTCAAAGCATGGTTTTCCTTGGGTTTTGTTGAGACAAGTAGAATGGCCGAGCTGTGTGTATATATATATATATATATATATATATATATATATATATATATATATGAGAGAATTCGGATAGCATCAACGTCTTTCACAAGCGTACAACGTAGGATAGGCTAAACATAGAGTCTGCAAATCATGATGGCTGTTAATAGGGTAGGTTCTTTGTGTTGGAATCAGAGATAATGCATTCAATCTAACAGTATAAAATGGCAGAATGGAGCTTACTTTTATTTAATGATGAAGATGGCTTTTATAAAAGCCTGTACAACAAGAAAATAGGAAATACGCAGCCCACGTCTAACATCCCTATAAACGTGGTTTAGTGAACGAAGACTAAATCAAACAAAGCTAACTACCAGGGATAATATAACGGAAAGTACACAAAAACTGATTAATGTACTAAATCTAACAGGCTTAATACTGCAGCCCAATTTAGTACAGCAGCTCCATCAATTCCTCCCTTAAATTGCATTTCTTCAATCAAGCAGTTTACCCACTTGGTACGGCGCAAACTCCCATCAAGCATCGTAGCTTCTCAAATGCCTCTATCTTCAAAGCTTTTGTCATAATATCAGCAACCTGGTCCTGTGAACTGCAGTACTTCAACTCGATCACACCTTTTTTGCAAAGCTCCCGCAAGAAATGAAATCTGATGTCTATATGCTTACTCCGGCCATGCATAACTGGATTCTTTGCCAACTTAATAGTAGACATGTTATCACATTGTATGACAGTAGGTGTACCTTGTTTGCAGTTTAGCATCTCAAGCACTCTTCTCATCCACACTACTTGACAAGCACAATGAGCTACAGATATAAACTCTGCCTCGGTTGTTGAAAGTGAGACCACCGGCTGTTTCTTCGAGCTCCAAGCAACTGAACCTCCACTGAGCATAAAAACATATCCAGAGGTGCTCTTACGGTCATCCAAATCACCGGCATAGTCACTATCAGAAAATGCCGTTAACATTTCATCACTTGCAGCACTTCTTTCATAGAAAATTCCCAAGTCCATTGATCCCTTCACATACCGAAAAATTTTCTTGATAACCTGCATATGTAGGCTTGTAGGTCTCTCCATATATCTGCTGACCAAGTTAACCACAAACATAATATCCGGACTAGTCACCGATAGATACATCAGACTACCTACCATTTGTTTGTACTGAGTCACATCCACTTGCTTTCCATCTTCATTTTTCATCAATTTAGCACCTGGTACCATTGGATTACGAACTGAATTTGCATTCTCCAATCCGAACCTTTCTAAAATCTCTAAAGCATACTTCTTTTGGCTCAAGTAAATTCCTCTATCATTTTGCACAACCTCTACTCCAAGAAAGAATTTCATCTTACCTAAATCAGTCATATCAAACTCCCTTTTCATTGAAGCTTTAAACTCTACAATCATTTCTTCATCGCTACCAGTGAGCACTAAGTCATCTACGTACAAGCTCACCACCAAAATCTTTCCTTCTCCTTGAGTTTTGACAAACAAAGTATGCTCACTAGGACATCGAACAAACCCTTCGTTTATAAAATATGATTCAATCCTACTAAACCAAGCTCGTGGGGCTTGCTTCAATCCATACAATGCTTTTTTTAGCTTTAAAACTTTGTACTCCTCTCCCTTCTTCTCATAGCCACGGGGCTGCTCCACATACACATCTTCATTCAATTCTCCATGGAGGAATGCTCTTTTTACATCCAGCTGATGCACATTCCATCTTCTTTGGGCTGCCATAGCTAAAACCATTCGGATTGTGTCCCATCTTGCTACCGGTGCAAATACTTCAGTGTAGTCGATCCCATGCTTTTGTGCATACCCCTTTGCCGCAAGCCTGGCTTTGTATTTGTCAACTTCCCCTTTTTCATTTAGTTTTGTCTTATATATCCATCTCACGCCAATCTTCTTCGCACCATTTGGTAGAACGGTTAGTTGCCATGTACCATTTCTTTCTATTGCTGAAATCTCATCATTCATAGCATCCCTCCAATTTTGACTTCTTGAAGCTTCCTCATAGGTGCATGGATCTCCAGCGGTGGTATAAAATACCAAGTTCTGAGTTTCTTCTTCCTCGAACAAACCTTCACCTGTAACAAAATCATCCATCCAGTATGGTGGTCTTCGATTTCGGACAGCAGGCCTATTTGGTTCACTGTTCTCAGTTGAACTTATTGAAGATGTACTCGATGAGGAATGACTGATCACTCCGGTTGCTTCATCTTGCTCGTGCTCACCAACTTCATCATCTTTTTCTTCAAATTCTTCTTCTGTCACATAATTCTCATCATCATTCCACTCAAGTAGTGTACCTGTATTACCATCTTTGCATGTGTTCCAATCCCAGATCTCATTTTCTTCGAAGACCACGTCGCGACTTATCAACACCTTCTTTGTAATTGGATCATACATTCTGTAACCTTTTGTTTCTTTACTTACCCCCAACAATACACACTTTGAGCTCTTTGGATCCAATTTCGTCCTTTTCGCATCCGGAATATGTACGTGTCCGATGCAACCAAACACACGAAAGTAGTCCACTGAAGGTTTAACACCGCTCCATGCTTCTTCCGGTGTGAGGTTTTTGGCTACCGACGTAGGACTCCTATTTAGTACATGCACACACCAATTCACTGCCTCCGGCCAAAATTCTCTTGGGACATGTTTTTCGGATAGCATGCTTCTGACTAGGTTCATGATTGTTCGATTCTTCCGCTCAGCGACTCCATTTTGCTGAGGAGTGTACGCTGCAGTCAGTTGTCTCTTGATCCCATTCACATTGCAATACTCATTAAATTCTTTGGAAGTGAATTCGCCTCCTCTGTCAGTCCGTAAGCAACACAGCAATGAACCAGCTTCCTTTTCAACTAAATTTTTGAACCTTTTGAACATATTAAAAGCTTCTGACTTCTCTGTAATGAAATAAACCCAACATTTTCTACTAAAATCGTCAATAAAAGTAATTAGATACCTCTTTCCGCTGTTGGATTCTGGATTTACTGGTCCACAAATGTCGGAGTGAACAAGTTGTAGCTTGCATGAGGCTCTCCAGTGGCATTTCTTTGGAATACTATCCCTATGTTGCTTCCCGGCTAAGCAATCAATGCACACCTTTGTAGGAAGTTTAAGTGATGGTAGTCCCTCAACCATTTTATTATAATGCAGAGTTCTTAAGCCTTTGAAACTCAGATGAGCAAACCGCCTATGTCATAGTTGTGCTTCACTCTCCCCAGTAGTCTGAAAACATGTTGCTGCCGATTCATTTTGAGGCATTGATGCAAGCATAACAAACATTCTATTTGTGGTCATGATTGTCTCCATTATGAGACCTCGAGTTGGATGGAATAGCTTGCACATATTATCTTGAATAAGTATTGCTAGACCTTTCTCCTGTAATTGACCCATGCACAACAGATTGTTTTTCAACTCTGGGATGTAGTAGACTCCACCAATCTTTGTCATCACTCCGGCTACTTTCAGCTTCACACATCCCATTCCCATTACTGCCATTCTTGAATTGTTGCCAAGCTTGACTGAGTGTTTGAACCCTTCATCTAACTCTGTAAACCACAGTTTATTTCCGCTCATATGATTGCTACAACCCAAATCTAAAAACCATGCCTCTTCTCTAGTTGATTTATGAATCTCGACATACGACATAAGCAGCATTTCTTCTTCTTTGTCCAGGTCTGCATAATTAGCTGCATTTTCCCAACTAGGGCATTCATAAGAAAAATGCCCTAGTTTATGGCATCGAAAGCATTCAATGGTTGCTTTATTAATGGGATGTCTACCTCTGCCTCGTCCTTTTCCTCGACCTCTAAAGCCTCCACGACCTCTACTTCTGCCTCTGAATTGAACATCCTCCCTTGCTTCAGATCTCTCTCCAATGCTCACTTTAAGAGCTTGCTCTTCCTCTTTATGTCCCTTCATTCTTTGCTCATGGACAAGTAGACTTCTCTGAAGTTCATCAATGGTCATTTCAGCAAGATCATTTGATTCCTCGATGGAGCATACGACATAATCAAATTTAGGCGTCATTGATCTCAATATCTTCTCAACAATGATAGTTTGCTCCATGCGTTCACCATGGGATTTCATCTTGTTGGCAATAGTAAGAGTTCTACCAAAATAATCATCAACACTTTCTCCTTCTTTCATTCCAAGAAGCTCAAATTCTCTCCGCAATGCTTGTAGTTGAGCCCGTTTCACCTTTGTAGATCCTTGGTACTTTTGACGCATGGAATCCCATATTCCTTTTGCAGAATCTTTGTTCAAGATCGTCTCAATAATGGCGCGATCAATGGCTTGGTAGAGGTAGTTTTTTACTTTCAAATCTTTCAACTTCATGTCTTCTACAACCTTTCTCTGTGCCTCTGTACTGTCTGATGCTACCGTTGGAATCCCAGTCTCAATCAAACTCCAATATTCTTTAGATCGTAAGAAATTTTCCATCACCATGGCTCAATGGTCATAATGGCCATCAAACCTTGGAATTGCTGGTTGAACAAAACTACTCCCTTCAGCTGACATGTCTGCAACCTCACCTTCTTCTTTCTCTTTACTCTCTGATAAGGCCCCTCTCGCTCTGATACCACTTGTTGGAATCAGAGATAATGCATTCAATCTAATAGTATAAAATGGCAGAATGGAGCTTACTTTTATTTAATGATGAAGATGGCTTTTATAAAAGCCTGTACAACAAGAAAATAGGAAATACGCAACCCACGTCTAACATCCCTATAAACGTGGTTTAGTGAACGAAGACTAAATCAAACAAAGCTAACTACCAGGGATAATATAACGGAAAGTACTGATTAATGTACTAAATCTAACAGGCTTAATACTGCAGCCCAATTTAGTACAGCAGCTCCATCACTTTGAAAGATTTATAGAAATATATGTACACATATTGCGTTTCTTTCTTGGGTTTTGTACACAATGTATTTCCTTTCTATTTATTAAAACTTAGTCAATATGTTCTTCACAATGTCAGTCGTGCAGAAAAAAATATGTGCGAGCTCCGAAAACCATACCCAGATCGGGTACGAACTTTATATATATATATATATATATATATATATAAAATGCTTTTGTCTCAAACATGCGATGTTGGACTAAACGAACTGAGAAAATTATATGCAAAGGATTATGATAAGATCTGTGCATAAATTTGAATAGCAATTCCTCACATGTACTGATACCTGAAATGGATGCGGTAAGATTTTCTCCAGGGAATAAACTTGGAATTATATATGTTCTTTCAAAATTTTGTACAAGGTGGCTTGACTTTGATACTGCTAAGCTGCGTTAAGAAATGAACAAAAGATTTGCACGGTATTTTCGAAGGATTTGCGCAAGATTTAACCAAGATTTTTGAAAGGATTTGCTAGCTCTTGAAATGAGAAAACGAAGCTGTCTATAGGGTTGTCCATGACAGCGTATCTAAATCTCACGCTGAGATTTTCTTCCTGAAAGTTAGCTTGACATTTATTTATTTATTTTGTGTATACAGTTTGAGAATCAGACAACGAAACCCTAAATCTTTGAACGTCAACATGCCAACACCACTGAAAACGACAGATTGAAAATAATATATAGCTTGCCGAAATATTTGAATTGTTTTTAGCCAAGATACCCTACGAAATTTCATTTCAAGAGCAGTAAAACCGATCTTACTTTGATTTGTTGTCATTATTCAAGGATATGTTATGCTATCCCGTACCGATTTACAAAAGATCGAAAAGATTTGGAATATGATTTTTGTGCCGACTTGACAGTGTTTAGATTTCCCCTTCTCAGGTTTCAACCGGGCTTTGCATGTGCTAAGATTTTTAAGGAGCGCAAATCCTAACAAGAATCAATACACATCATTAAACGAAATTTCACTTTAATTTATACGTACAAATCTTGGTCAATATTTTGTTTCCGATTGGCGGAGCCTTTTTGTACGGTTTTAGTCAAGAATACCGGAAAGCCAAGATTTTTGAAAATGACGTGGAGATTTCCAGTAAGAATTTTGTGAAGATTTGAAAGTGATACATTCATATTTTTGTGCAGAGATCTTATACAATTTATGAGGTTTCGGATTCCAATCAAGATGTCGCAACTAATGATTTTTGGTTTTAATTGTTATGTTAACTCAGTTGTTTATGATTGACGATTTCAATTGATTACAAATAAATTAACTTTAAATATTACATAAAACGTTTTAAAATTTATGGCCATTACATTACTTCCCCTTTAAAAGAATTTCTTTTCCGAAATTACTAAGGTAGAAAAAAAAATTGCTGCAATGCCATTATTTTTACAAAAATATAATTAATTAAAACTCAGTTTTATTTTCAAATCTAACCCAATTGATTTTAAAACCAATTTATTTTAAATAACAAAATTTTCCAAAATATTTCAAAAAAATTCTAACACCTTAAATTTTGAAAAAAAATTGGTAGAGTCTCCCCTGTACCGAGTGACACCTACAATATTGCAGGTTCAAGAAATATATATACATCGACCAACACGGTCGGAAAAATTCAAAATCCAATCTCCAAACCCAAATAAAACCAAAATTTTATGTAGGCGTACCTTTTTGTGAGCGTTATTACGCGATAAGGAGTAAATTATACTCGAGCCTGTTTGATTAACATGCCAAACTGGATTCAGTTTACTCTAGAATTCTCTTAGATGAATTTTAAAGTTGAATTATCTGCACATGTTCTCAACTTTAATGAACTTCACTAGTTCTTAAAACAATGTCAGTCAGATCCAAATATCCATATAATCGATATCATTCATTCCAACCAATTAGAAACAATCATACCACTTTATATAGTTCTAATGGATTTAATTATAACCAAATCTTAGCAATCCATTTATTTGTTTAAATATCCATTCAGTTTCATTAACCTTGGATTAATTTATTCAACTTGGTTATTTCAGATTAGGTTTCCATCAAAGGTTGGCGAATTCTATACAAACCATCCAACATATAACAAACGACCAAGGCATAACAATTCAACCAAACCATTTTTATTCACATTAATTGACTAATATTGGATTATTTATCATTTACTCGATTTCACAAGTGAAATCTCTTTTTATTATATTAATCTACTCCAGTTTGATATTCCAATTTGAATTCTAATTCAAGTTATTTAAACAAATCCATATTACGATCATTTGAGAGAGATACATTTATATAAAAATATAATCCAAGCAAAACTATATCAAAATAATTTTATAATAAATTACAAATACGCGCTCTTATATATATGCTCAAACTCAATCTAGGGTATTACTAACCCCATCTCTATTGAGTTACGCTACAGAGCCAAGGTTATCACTAAACCAATAGCACTGATACCAACTGTAACGACCCCAAAATTTCGACGCTCGAATTTTCAACAATAATACATAATACCGTATTACTTGTCAAAAATCCAAGTATCTAAACTCAGGCTGTTAATAGAAAGAAGTTAGAGGATGATAAATAGCGAAATATTAGAATAGAAGAAAAAGAAGAGCACATCAGAATCTCACAGCGGAAGGAATAAATATAATATAACAATTCTCTTTATAAAATAAATTGTACATATATATATACATACCATTTATCAGAGTACAACATACATCAATCATAGCAGAAATAAAGTTTGTAACTAACGTGAAGCCTCCTGCTTCCAGCTCCTGAAACTCCAAGCAAAACCTAACCTGGAATATACTCGGTCTGACCCGAGCACATTTGAAGCAAAGCAAAACTCACCCAGATCAGTCTGGAATACTTTCAATGATAAATTCACAGCACAACAACTTATTTAACTTTGAAATATTCTTTTTGAAATAAAAGGATAATAGTAAGACCAGCCCATACATAAACAATGACGGTTTTTACCTTACTATAATCCAAAACATTTTTGAAATTGATATCTTCTCTGATATTATAATAATGTCTATCAAACCACAATTAAATAATAATCTAGTAGAACGCTTGCATCTCACGCTCTACATATATAGTATACAATCAAAACCCCGGGAGCTTATTAGAGAATGGATTTCCTAGCAAGGTATGGGACCACCTTCCGACAATGTACCTCCGGAGATGAATACATTGGGGTTCAACAAGAACGTCTTGCAACCCGGCTATACATGACCGACCCTTCATTTCTCTTGAGAGTACCGAATATATCATTACCACAGTTGGGGGCCAGCCAACTGAACCGATAGCATACATATAAAATAAAGAAACAACCGAAGGCATTTGATTTCTCCAGATCAGGTAATGATATACCCTTTTAATGGGTGCGACCCACATAGCCATGTTTCCTACCCGATTTTTGTTCCATTCCCGGTTGATGAGGGTTGAGATCACGTTTAGTACATCTTCATTCACTTTGAATGCCACATTGTCAGATCTGTCAAATCACTAATTGATGTCCACAATACACTCTGGGTGTTAAGCAAGAGAATTTTTCCGCCACCAAACTTGGTATATTTGTAAAAATCAATGTACATGATTCTTAAGGAAATACTCTGTCAGACACTCGTCCATACAAGTCATCCAAGAACAGGATGAACCGAAGGCACCCTCCTACTACATCCTAGGAATCACCCTATAGATCAGTAGCAAGAAGTCCTTGCAATCCGAAGATTTTAATCACGACAGAATCACAAGTCATCATAACTCTGGTAACTAGCTAGAGAAATTTAACGAGTAGTCCTTCCGCTCATGAAGATCAACGGTCTTTAATGCTCCATCTCGACCATCTTCTGATTTCTTCAACGTTACGTATTTGCTTATCGGACTGGTTTATGAATATAAATTCGATCCCGTCTTTCCGTACCAACAATCGATAAAAGGCCAAATTTTGATAGTCGGTTGTTTAACTATCAAATCATAACAGTGTATCTAGGTGAATTGGCAGCTCAGGTCCTTTATATGAAATATTTCATTAAAACATTTCATCGATTTCTTATAATCAATTCCGTAAATTTTATCTTATCAAAACTCTTCTGGTTTAGTTACTTGAAAACATTACTTAACGCTCTTTTATCAACTTCTCTTTTTAT
The DNA here is from genome assembly GCA_030737875.1 of Allium sativum. Taxonomy (NCBI): domain Eukaryota; kingdom Viridiplantae; phylum Streptophyta; class Magnoliopsida; order Asparagales; family Amaryllidaceae; genus Allium; species Allium sativum. The sequence continues at coordinate 561,116,540 of CM060921.1, forward strand.
TCTTCGTTTGGAAATATTCCCATATTCATTATCGACATCTTTTGTTCTCTTTATCTTGGGACATTGTTTGTATATCCTCAAAACTCTTTTTCATAATTTCTTATGTTAAAACTTTCGCGATAGCTTCACAACTCACCTTCCATTTCTTTTACCATTTGGACATATCGTTATATTTCTATTTAATCAAACAACATATGATTAGTAATCAAAAATCTCTCTCTTATTTCGATTAAACCATTTCACTTAATTTTGTTCCCAGGTGAGTGCTTATTTTTAAAATCATCGTCTTGGGTAAAACCCTTTTTACAACTTTTCTCAATCTTTGTTTATTTGATTTGAATTGAACTTCAAATCCATTCCATAACCTTATTTTTAAGAAAAAAATTCCAATTGTAAAGTACCCGCTTTAGTTATTATAAAAGTAGTTGTCTTCCCGATTAACTAAAAGAAGCATAGTTAATTCATTTTATTAAAAAAATGATAAATTTTATTAATCGCAAATAACTCAATAATCACTTTCCTACCAATTACAAACTAATATTATCTCTCGATAATAGTGAAGCCGTTCAAGTTGGGGTGTTCTAATTACCTCTCAGACCTTGATCGATAACGTTCTTATCTCAAGATAGATACAAGCTTGTAATTTAAAACCAAAATTTAACTATCTCAATATTCTAATACATTATTCCCATATCCATTTATCTTGGTTTTATAAACCATTTCCTTATATTTGAAAATCCGCTTTCTATGTCCATTCCCTTTACTTAAGTGAACTTCCCGATCTCATTTACCATTTGAATTCAATATGATTTTCATACCATATCTTATATTGGTAATTGAATTATAATCTATTTATTTGCATATCAAACGATTTAATATCCTTTTAGAACGAACCCATTTAATCCTCTTCTAAGGAGTCCTATTTAAGCCCCTTCATTTTTACTTAATAAAATCTTGTCGCAACTCCCACATTAGCTTATAAATCCCATTTACACTTTGTTTATACGATTTGAACTAAATTCAAATCCTTTCATGCTAATCGATATTCATCACTTATATTTCGTAAAGCTCTTTCCGATCAAATCGCTTTTATTATGTAAAAGACTTTCTTAAATATCGTCGTAGCTCGAGCCTTCCTTTGTAAACTTATGTTTACAAAAATCCTGGGATTTACAATGAAATCCTTCTGTAACCTTTCTTACTTAGGATCTTAATATAGTTCGATTTCCTTTTTGGAAAGAAATTCCAATTTATTCGAGCAATAGCTTTAATTGTTATTAATGTAATCATTTACTTCATTATCTACCGAACAAAGGTAGTTTATTTCAATAATGAATCATTCATCAATTAACTTCATTATTAATTAAAGGTTAAATCATTTTACAAAGGTTATTAAATAACAATTAAATTTAAAAATAATTAAGCAATTCAATAATCACTTAAAATTATAGTTAATAAAAGATTAACTAACTTTTAACAGCAACCGAATATTCGGAGAGCTATTGATTGGATTTAATAACCCAGTCCTTAATTTCAATTCTAAAATGTTAACTTTGCCGGCCGTAACCATTAGTTAAGCTGCTAACTAATTTCAATTCATTTTCCCTCTTACATTAATTAATAATTTAATTAATTTAAAAACATCACTTCAATTATTCAATTTCACTAATCCGTATATTAGCTCCTAACTTCTGTTCATATAACTGCGTAAGAATTTATTATATAACCTTTTTATAATCACATTTGTAAAATATGACTTTAATATAAATATATTTATAAAACATCGTTTTAATCGACTCATATAAAATAACTTGAATTCTTCAATTTATTTACAAATAAATTTAAACTCCGTCAATTTGCCTATCAGCAAAACAACGTTGTAAAACAATAGATTTAGAGCATCACTGCCAACCACTTTACCAATACTGTCGATTGATTAAAATATCAACAACGATCACACCCATTCAACCATCAATATTCAAACAGGTTTCAATGTCATTTAGGGTTCAATCGGTTCATGTGTAAACAATATAAAAATAAACAACACACATGATAATTGAGGAATCCGGTCGGATCCCTCTAACCTGTTCTTCCCTGCATCATAGATTATTATAACATTTCATGATGGCATATAAATTAACGATGATAATATAATTAACAACAACCATTAAATCAACCATAAGAAACCAAACAACCAATCAACTAGTATATATTTATAATGATATTATATGGATTTATCACATCATAGCAATCCAGAAAAATGTGAGAATTTACTCACCGTTATTCAGTTGACGATTGTCGTATTGTCTTATATAATTTCAAACGAGCGTTTGAAATTATACATAAATCCAATTGCTTCTGTTTTCAACTATTTTTGCTCGGTTGCGTAGTCTTCTCTGATACGATTCCACTATGCTTGTTCTGCGAATTTCTGTATATGTATGTAGAAGTTACACCAGTTATTCGTTAAATAAATTAAACGACTAAAATTCTTTAAATTAACTATTAATTAAAAATCCTAATTATCGTTATATACCTGACCATGTTGCTAGCGTCTAATCCGCACTCAGGTCATTATTTGCTCGCGGTAACTTCCCTGCTCAGTTCGGTTTACAGACTCAACACGGACGCTCCATTTACAGTGCATATCCCCTTTGCTCTCACATTCACCATGCAACTTGCTTTGTCATAATCATTCTTTACATGCAAACACCCTTTGAGCCATCATGTAGATGCTTCATGCGTCAAGAGTGACAAGGCACGCTATCCCCGTCTAAACCAATTCACTTTCTTCTTTTTCTACATGTATATTTCTCTTTTTGTTCAAAAGGCCCAAGCCCGCGCTAGAATCACAGCCCACCTTCCAACCCACTCCTTCACATATGAAAAACGCCTTCACCTACCTGTAGCTTCCAATTTCCGCAAGCTCTTACACCCAATTTCCCATCACAGCTCCAAATATGAATACACCCAGCGCCATGAAGTCCTACCATATCATTAAGCCAACATCCCCATCCAGTCTCCCTTTGAAACTCGCAGAATCATCGTTAAGCATCACTAGAACGATTACAAAGCAGACTTATCCAAAAGGAAAAACTAAAGAAAAGCTATTAGAAAAAACAGGAACTGTAAAATGAAATCCAAAAGAAGAGCAAAGAAGAAGCAAGAACCTGCAAAAACAAATGGTCATAAAATAATGCATTTTACATATATGAAAAAGCAAATGGTGATAAAATATCATTAAAGAAAGGAACCATGCAACAATGAAGGAAGCAACTAATATTTTCATATTCTCATTTTGGTGCTTCAGACATAATTCATCAAACATAAAAATTACATTACCAATAAATTCAAATAACAACAAACCTTCATAACTATTGTAAAGAAATACCCACTAAAAGATAATGAACTCTGAAAATTATCATACTTTAATTTCACTTAATATCTGAAATAATGACAAAAAACCGAAGATATATTTGTAGGAAGCTGATCAAGTCTGTATAGCAAACAAATGGTATTCACATATTATTGCAGCATATGCGATTGGTTAAACTTTGTTCAAAAAATGGTATTAAAGTATTGTTGCCGCATATACGATTGATTAAACACTGATATGAACAGAGCTGTGCTTGATGGATTGGTATAATCAAGTGGAAATCCTATTGCTTTGGATGAATGCACTACGTAAATTTTCTTGCAGTACTCGACTATGTAGAAGTAAATTAAAAGATAGACAACGCTTGCATTACCCATGGTTAGAAGTACTTTGTCAAAAAGAAAATAATCCCAAGAAACGGAAAGAATACGCCAAATCCAATAAGCGCAAACCTGACTCCTATTTCACATGTTAAAATAAGTTACATGTGACAAACAAATTAAAAAAGGGTTTAAAGTGCTGCAATATATTTGAACAAATTTATTATTTTCATATATTTAAAGGTTACAGATGACTTACTATCAAGATGCTTCTTGTACTACAACAAAACAGTCCTTTTACAATGGGAAAAAACCGTTGTAATATGCATTCCACAATGGGCATATGCCCGTCTTAATACGTGTCGTCGTAATAGCTCCTAATTATTTGACAACGGGTAAGGACTGTTGTAAAGGACCGTTGTAATAACTTTCTCTATCACGTGCAATGACTCTATGACAATGGTTATAAACCCGTTGTAATAGCTAATACATTACAAGCAGCTTTTGCCCGTTGTAATACAATATATAACAACAGTTTTTGTCTGTTGCGAAATAAATTCAGATTTATAATTATTGTGATACATCCATCTTTAATAATAGTTGGAATAGGTTTGGTGTCACACTTTTTTGGTGTACACACAAACTACTGAAAATGCCCCTTAAAATATTTGGAAAAAAATCATACTGACTTCGTAATATATTGCATCAGCGACATAATAGGTCAATTTAACATAATATTGCATCGGCAATAATTACTCCATCTTATTCAAGAATATCATATCCAGCATACTAGAATTTGTTTCCTTTATGCACTATTACCAGACTTTAAATCCTCTACGCATTTAACATAATATTAACATTACCAATATTATTCACTGCCATCTATTACCTTCTAATTAAAATTATTTTAAAAAAATATGTGTTTATAAATAAGTGTTTAATGTTTATAAATAGGCAATTAATAAATAGGCAATTAATATAAATTTTTCATTGAATGTTTCACTGCTTATTCTGTTAGTCATAAATATAAAACCTTGACGTTTTATATTAACATTACCAATATTATTCACTGCCATCTATTACCTTCTAATTAAAATTATTTTAAAAAAATATGCATTTATAAATAAGTGTTGTAACGTTTATGAATAGGAAATTAATAAATAGGCAATTAATATAAATTTTGCATTGAATGTTTCATTGCTTATTCTATTAGCTATAAGTATAAAACCTTGAATTTTTATATTAACATTACCAGTATTATTCACTGCCACCTATTACCCTCTAATTGAAATTATTTGAAAAAAAATATGTGTTTATAAAATAAGTGTTGTAACGTTTATAAATAGGCAATTAATATAATTAGATTACTCTTTCCATATCCAACGATAATTTGAGTAGGCATTTAAATTTGAATAACGACATTTATTATTGCGTATTACGATATAAATTAGCAATTAATAAATAGTTGAACGTGCTAAAGTCAAATAAATAAAATCTTAATGATTTTTATTCAAATCTGACATCAGCGTAGGTGCATTTGAAAGGTCAGTCTTCCCTGCAAATGCGCTATTCTAGAAACAGCCATTCACCTTCAAATATGGCACACCATCCAATTAATTTTCACGCTTCTTTCCTCATTTCCTCTACGCTTTGCTTAAAATTCTCTCCTCTTTCATACCTATCTTCCCAATACTCACTGCCTCATAAAATTGAATACACTGCACAACAAATTTACTTTTTATTTATTGGGTTTAAATTTTTGAAGCTTCACCTCATTCAAAAGGTGATTTTTTTTCCCAGGTAAACGCATAAATAAGATTACACCACATTTAAGTTTAACCAGCGTTCTTTGCCCTCAACCTATGTACTTTGTTTCTAAGGTTTTTCTTCGTGATTTGTATGAAAAATAATGTTTTATGTTCCTTTTAAATAGTAAAGTAAATAGGAGCATTGTCCCCTGTTGCTTGCGTGAGACCATGAACGTGAGAAGTGAATGTCTCAGTATATGTTCAAATAAAAGTGAATGTCTTAGTATATGCGTAAATAAAAGTGAATGTTGTCTGAAAGAAGTTAGGAAGGTAAAGGAAATAAGAATATGTTTTGTCCTCAACAGATAAAGCACGTTTAATGAGAATAATAAACCAAATATTATACAAATATTTTTTTGCATATGTAAAATACGCAGTACTTAAGGAACAATAATCCTTACGCGAAGTGTGTGCCATGATCACGCGCGAAGCGCGTGCCGTGACGCTCGTAATAATAACGAATATTTTAACATGCAATAAATACTGTAATGCAACAATCAAAATCACATAATAACACATACTAAAAGATGAAAGCAAGAGTCATATAATTCCAACACATTTCAAAAAGTTCGATAAGTTTACACTCCAAAAGGCTAGATAAGTTTACATTCCAAAAGGTTAGATATTTACGTCGACATAGTTCTAACATAAATTACATAACTAGTTTCATAAGTACCTACACTAGACCAAGGGAACGTAATCTTTGTACCACGTGACAGTAGATCCAACGGCATGTTTGATAATGGACATCTCCGAATTTGGCCTGAACAAAAAAGCTTCCTGTTCCACCGCTACATTCACACATATCTTCCAAACATCAGCTCCAAGCTTTCTAAAATGTAATAAAGCATCAAGATCAGTACTTGCTATTGTCCCCTCTGCAACTATGTTTTTCTCCCAACCCAATAGCTTGCACTTTTTTTTACCAAACCATCCAGAGTAACCCGATCTTGCTGATCTTGAGTCCACATATTGTTGTCCCCTCTACAACCTATATGAAAAATAAACATGATACATAAACAAGCAAACAATTTAGAACACTTGAATATAGTCATATGTAGATTCAAATATGCTTTTAAAAAATGCCCACCGTGGCCTTTGTTTGCAATAAGTTTAATAGTTTAAAGGAGTGCTCTATAATGTAACAAACTCTAATTAGCATAAAATGTATGTAAAACTTTATAGTTATATATCATTATAACTATTAGCTACAACGATAGTAATAGAACCAAGTTTTGGCTTGGTCATACGTGAATATAGTTTCACTAACCTCAGCTCCAACTTCAAAAAGAAAAGATGGATCCACAAGCATAATATTCTGAAACGTTGAACATGATCTCATGGAAAAACAAATAGGCCATCTTGATCCCTACAAAATAAATTGTTTTTTGATGAAATCTATGCACTATAATCATCAACAGCTTAGCAGTTACATGCGCCAACCTCTTCAATATAATTCAGCATTAACCAGTCCATTTAACATAAAGATATGATTTTTAGTACCATGAATTTTTAGCTTGTATGGCAGGCTTAAAAAGTTAAAAGAGTAAACTACAATGACATTTTGAACATAATATTATATTTTCAGACATTCATCTCAAATGCGGTGATGAATTATCTCAAAATTGTACTTGCAATACAGTAGGTGTTATATATCAAGTACAAGCAACTAACAAGTTGTCCTAACATCATAACAGATATGACAAATTGATAAATACTAACCTGCAAATCCAAATATCTTTAGTAAATTGGGCTTTAGCGCCTCTATTTTGATTCATCTCCATGAAAGGAAGTAATTCCTGTGAATAAAAACACATGAATCGAGTTATTGACTTGCCCAAATATAAAAATAATGCCTCAAACGATAGCAGAACTGCTAAGTTTGTATGAAAAAGAAAATAATATACTCTTCCTCCCTTTTTCGTATTAGGCACTGTCACAAATTTATAGTACATTCTGCAGATTATAGACAATATATATGCTTTGACAGCAACATATACAGCAAATAACATTGTTTATAAAAATTAATCTATGCATTAACTCAAATTATGCACTTGAAGCAAATTATCTTACATAGAAATTTATACACTAATAAATATTAGCCCAATACTCTAAGAACCCAGCCAATAACCTAAAGTGTTACCAGCCAAATCCCTCGTGCACTTTATTTCTCTTCCTCTTCTTCGTTTTCAAACCCAAACTCCGAAATTACAACTTACAAGACCTAGCTCTGTTTGAAAGGAAATATCAAAGAGAAAACTAAATGCACACATCTCATAAGTTTGCAGATGATATTGAAGACCCCAGCAAATGATATTCAAACGACACCAACAGGTACCGTTTTTAATTAAGCTAAAGCCAAAACGGATGTTATTCTAGATCAGACCAGAACAATTGAAATTACGATGTAGCAGCTAGAATTCAGAACCTTGATTCAATGTATCATCATCTTATTGTTGTTTTTTCCTTATCCCAAATGATTAAGGTCGACTAAATAAAATTCCGTCCCCCTTTAATACTAAGTCATACCTTTAATTAAGTTTTTTGTTGTTCAATATAAAAGGACTTCCTAATTTACTATCATTTTCTTCCAAGTTGATTAAAAACTTTTTTCACCTCTTAATATCATCTTTTCATCGAGCTTTGTAATATGCGTCCATACCACCCAAGCTTGGAGCATCGCCGTCGCTAATCACTAAGCTATAAAACTATACTATCATAACAAGCATTGTAATTTAAAATGTACACCATAATTTTGAGTTTTAATTAACAACGCCCCAAGTGCTTTAGAGCATTGACATGAGAATGATGGTTTGATCTTTTCTTGATTAATGTGTTTAAATCCTAAGTAAACAATAATATAACAGGAAAAAATAGATATCACACAAATTAATTACCCATCTAATATCAGGTAGCAGTCGACCCAGTCTTCGAACAGATATGCGACTGAACTCCCTTTTTGAATATCCATTTAATTCAAGTTTTTCCAAAATTTTGTCAATGTTCTCCTTACCCTGAAAATACGAGGAAATGTGAAAACATTATCAACAATAACAACCAGATAAGTACAGGAAATGCAGAGGTAAACTAATGGATAAGCATATACTATCATATAAGCAATGTACCTCAATAATAGGAAAATATATAAACTTCATGCGTGCATTAGCTTGGCGATGACTCATGGACTCTACAATAGAATGAGTAATCATATAAACTCTTAACTGTTTTTCAGAACAATGTATACTGGATACATACCAGAAGATGAAGATGTTTCATATGTTATATTATATGCGCACCGTTTCATATGTAGTGACTTAACTGGTGTACGTTGTGACTTAATTAAGTTGCAAATTGTTTCAGGGATATTATACTTGTAGTTATATGATTACTATTTCATATGTCATTTCCATTCTAAATGATATTGTTGTATTTTGTGTTTGCTTCTATTTTATCCATGCATAAAAATAATGTTTTTTTTGGTTCTATTGATAGTGACTCAGAAGTCAGAACATGCTGTTTAGACAAAACATGCAAAATGATATAGAGAACATAGAAACAAACGAAGTCCATATAAAATTCTATTATACCAGAAATGTAACATCCCGATATTTTTGACCGTTCAAATCGACAATGATCCTCAATGTAGACATAAACAAATCAAAAATAAGGATAGTTATTGGGATTTATATAAGAAAAAAAAAAGAGAAGAAGAAGAACAAATATAGAATCTCGCAGCGGAAGGACTAAATATAATAAATAAATAACAGTTTATAAAGCTGTTAAAAACATACATTTTATTTCATTTACAAGAATTATCAGAGTAGATTAACATACAACATACCAATATATTTTGCAGCGAAATAATAATTTTAATACGTCTGTTGAGCTCCATCTCCATCTTCATATTGGTATCTTCAAAGCAAGGAAATCTTCGCTAACTGCAACTCGGTCTGACCCGAGCGTATTGCAAAAAGAAACACAACAAACACTCGGATCAGAACTAAATCATTCTCATATTAGTTAAATCAAATTTCATGTAATAATATGAGTGCAATAACTTAAGAGATGTTACGGGAATTTCCATCTCTGAAGGATTCGTCAAATAATACTATATAATATAATACGCTATTATAATAATGTCTATGGTTAAATATAACATAATAAAATAATGTAAGCGGGATTACCATTATTACCCTTACACCGTTTATACCGTTGCCGTACAGTTTGCATATAACACACCAGTACGTCGGCGGATAGGGATGCACCGTGATATGACAACGTTAAATCAAAATCGTAGGGGGCTCGATCAGGATAAATATGACAAGGCATCGAGGCAATACCCATCAGTAGTGATTCTACCGGATTGCTGACCCAGGCCGGTGGTAACGCATAGCCGCAACTACCGCCCACCCCAGACATACCCCCAAAATCAATCAAAGGTGCCAATCAATCACAAGTATATATGTGGAATCGAAGAAGTATGCCTGCTCAGAGTAGCTAACTCAATGAACCTGGGTATGGCTCCTGTTTTAGTCATTTTAATTATGACCCGAAGGTCAAGGCTATCCATCATCGTTCTCTTTCTTCAAATCCAGTAATCGCCTCCAAATCCATCCAACACCATTTCTGGAACTCCACCACGTACACAGTTGTTAAAGTGGTTTTCGGTATTGACAGAGAGTATGACAATATCCGATCCCGGTCTCTTTAACAACCAAACGTTTACATTTTTCACACCGGTCAGTTCTTTTACATTTCAAAGGGGTTCATACTTCATATCAAAATATTAGATTTTCAAAATCATTCAATATTCAAGATAGAATATTATTCATACTAAAATCTCCATTTAAACCAGTTAAAATCTTGAAACAATTCCAACTTTAATAATTTGAATATTAAAATAGTTAACGGTATATTTAAAATAGTATCGATATATAATTGAAATATTTTGAAAATAAATAGTTTGTAATTAAAATAGAATTTATCAAATTTATTAAATATATAGTAAAAAAATTAAGTAATTTATAAAATAAATAGTAAATGTTAAAATGATTTATTTAAAGTAATTTATAAAATAAAATAGTGATAAAGTAAAATAGTTTATAAAGAAAAATAATTATTATTAAAATAGTTTATAAAATGATTTTGAAATACTATTGTTGGAATTAGAATCGTTTCTCTAACATTTTCAATTAAACTTGAAGTCAAATTTCAAAACTTCAATTCAACCAACTCAATTTTTAATAATTCCACCGATTAAAATTACAATTTACATTCATTTCAATTCGATCAAATTAAATCAATAGTTACATAATCAAGTTCTCATTTTCAATGATTTCAATTTATAACAAATATCAAGTTCACAATTCATATATAATTCAAACCAATGTTGATTCATAACAAATTTCAAAGGTGGGTGAAACCATTCAATTTCAATAAATTCTATTTACATTTTATTTCACTTTATTTAGCTTCATTTACAATACTAATTTATTCTCCCTTTTTTGTTTATATTTCAAAATTCAAGGTTCAAGTTCAAGGAAAATTAAGTTATAAACATCGCTTATTTTGTCTTTAAAACAATATTTCAAAATTCATGGTTAAAACAAATTTTATTTAACCAACCGGTGTCCGTATATAATTTTCTATCCTATGGCCAAGTGATATTTTAATTTTAATTTTAGTATTTGGGAAAGGATATATATCATTTCAATCCAAATCAGGGTCATAGGTATTTATCATTTCAACCTACGTTCTTAATTCATTTTAATGATTAATCCCGGGTTTATTTGATGCCCGTAACATCTACTGTAAAGATTGGGATTAATCAACACAACAATGGTCATATATAAATAAATGTGAATAACAGGTAAATTCACGCAATTAACATCAATATGTCAAACATACCAAATTCAAGTCATTCATCACATCAATACATACAAACAGTCAAATAGCATATAAATTTACCAATTATCAGGTGTCAGGTTTTAAAACAGTAATTAAATGTCAAATTTTAACTTAACTGTAAAATTAAATCTAACAGTCAAATTTAATTACGCTATCGATGCAAACCAATATAAATATGTAATTTAACTGTCAAACATCAATCCATACAATCATATCATGACATGATATTAATTTAACTAAAAATCAAATATTTTAGTTAGGTGTGAGTTGAACTCACCTTCAGTGGCACAGAAATAGAGATGATAACAGAGAGGCGTAGAAATGAACGGCACTGAAACTTCAACGAACTGGACAAACAAATTATGGTCAAGACCAGTACAAACGTAGCGAAGTTATATTTCACAAAAAAAAGAAAGAAAAAAAAGAAAAATATATATATGTGTATATATATATATGTATATATATATTGCGCATGGAAGTCTAACCCAACTAAACAAATTATGTATGTCTAGTTTATAATTCCTATAGGTTACATTTCACAACAACCTTTCATGCTTACAACTTTATTTATATCATAATAATGGTCTCACTTTGACAAAATGCCTGGGTATAGTTTACATTCCTATCCAATATTATATGTACCAATAAATCTTAGCAAATGCCCTCTCTTTTTTTTTTAGTATACACAAAATGCATATGCCCAGGCACAAAAAGAAAACTTTGTTTCCTACTCTTCAAAAGTTTCAACACGCAAGTGTAAATATACAACATAACTTAACAACATGTTCTTACACGCTTGGTGTATATTATTATAAGATTAACAAATGAATCCATGCTACAGCAAAACTATAATCCTTTTTTTTTATAAAACGCAAATATGAAATACTTGGTACTAATTTTCTATATTCTTCCCAAAAGTTCACATGCATGTACAACATGTTTATATCTTTTAACTTCCTTCCACTACTTATAAAAAAAATATTATACCCATGATTGTACATGTTTTATGCATGGGGAAGGATGATATTTCCATGCTATAACAAACTTAGAAAAACTAAAAGTGTCCATTTTTTTTTTTATATAAAAACATGGCAGTTCGAATTGTAAGGGAAAAGAGGAGCATTTCAGAATGGGAAAGATAGGCGAATCTTTGTTAAGGTTTCATATCAAAACAAAAGGAACAAAGTGAAGAAAAATAAACAAATAGTAAGGCATGGGTTCGTTCGGAATTTATTCACAAACTTTTCAAATTTACGTATTTCGATGCGATAAAAAAAATAGATTAAAGAGAAATAATATTTTTAAATCAGCGTATTACCTGAAGATGTAGATCTACACACAAGAATTTAGACGGAGAAGAGAAGTTTGGAGGAAGAGAACGAATAGTCTTTTCTCAGTAAAAAAAGAAAAAGAAAAATAATATACAAAAAGGAACAACCTTGTAAATGCTTTCTTAAGGCTTTTCAAATTTATTCCCCTTTTAATGTTAATAAATGGATTTTCAAATTAAAAAAAAAAAAAAAAGACGGCCATTTTCATAGCAATGAACATAAAGAGATCTAAATTAGGTTAATATCTAAGATCATTTATAGGCAGTGACATTCCAAAGGTAAATTAATTTATAAAATTTCAATTTCCTTTTATACACCTAAAATTTAATACCAAACATCAATGAATTAATCCTAATCTAAACCAGGACTTAAATTAGTTATGGAATAAATGGCATATACTATAAATCTCAAATTAAATTACAACAATCACAATTGAGCATTTAATTCTAAAACAACCAATTCATTTTATTTTAGTCTTACAATTTCACTATAAATTTCCAATTTATAAATTATATTTTAAATTCACACTGGTTTTACGTTTTTATTTATAATTTATATCCCATGCAAACATACCATTTATTACTTATTAATTCACCACTTTACTTGTAGCGTTCATTTTATTTCTACCTTACTATTATAACTACCACTTTTAATTTATAATAAGTGCGATACTTAATTGTATTGATTCTAGTTGGTTACCATATCAATACCAAATAGTTAATGTTTGATTTGTTCGTACTTTCCAATTTTTATAGCAACATAATTTCCAAATATATATATTACAACACAATGTAAAATGCACATTAATCCATATATATATTTTTACATATCCTATGCATTGATTAGTTACCAAATCAATTGAATTTCAATTGTAAATTGAATAAATCAATTTCATCCAATCATTTTAATATTAATTACAAATTTCAATATTTATAATTACAAACCAATTATAATTTCATTTACAATAACTACAATTTATTATTGTAAACAACTAGCATACATTACTTAATCAAATTAATTATGTTACAAATAAATTTACATAATTAAGTCATCAAATTTTGTTTATAACCATAAATACTCAAAAATCATAATAAATTGAAAAATTAAATAATAGAGAATTACGGGTTGTTACACTCTCCCCCACTTAAAACTTTTCGTCCTCGAAAAGGCGCAATAAGGGATTTGTCCATTCATATATATTTTGCCATATAATTTCTTATTCAACTTGTCTCTTCTATTAGTTTACATAACCAATTTCATAATATTTTTGTTCAGAATAGTGAATTACCAAACAACGATTTTTCTGAAAATTGAATTACACATATATTAAAATTTACAAGTCGAAATCTAAAATTTTCTCTTTCATTGAAAAAAAATATGTTCCAATAGATTCAAAAGATTCTTGTTTAAAAAATTTCCGACTTATTTTAGACTCTATACATTCATTTAAACTTCAATTCGGAAAATTACAAACTGCCGCTACGCGACGAGCTCATTTTTAATTAAATTTAATTAATCCGTTCAACCTTCGTTAAGTTTATAAATTATAAGCCTATACACTTATATTTCCACAAAACCAAACATTAACATCAATACATTTAGCTTATTACCAAATAATTTGTAACGACCCGTGTTTTTGCCCGTCAAATATTAATTTAATTTATTTATTTTAAATATTATGTTGGGAATATTGATGGAATTTAATATTGAATTCGTTATTAAAAACGAAGTTGAACGTTATAATTTATATATAATATAAATCGAGCTTTAAAATGGCGTGCAGTTCGTAATTTGAGTTTTGAAATTCAACTGAGAATACAGGATTCGATATAAGTCGGATTTCTGTGAAACAAGACACGTTGGAGCCGTATTGGCAATAGCTTTCATATGAAAGAGAAAAATCCAGATTTCGTGTTATAGTTTGATAGTTATGGCCAAATCAAATTTTGAAATAGTCGCTATGGAAAATATTATTTATTTATAGGCCTTTAAAATAGCCGTTTTGCAAACGGACTCAGATTTCGACGAAATCAGTTTCATTAGAACCGTATCGCTAAATTATTGTACGGTGGTGAATTGCGTGGAAAACCGATATCGTATGTGACTACGGTAGCTATAAATGCTCGTTCATTTTCTATAGCGTGTATTTAAATAAATAAAAGGATATTTGAGTGTAACTTGAGCAGACAATCGAATTAGGCCACGAAACCAGTTCCGTTGAGTTCGTATCGTCGATTAGAGTCAGGATATGTATATAGTTTGTTATTTTTAGAGATCGAGAAATTTGGCATTAAAAAGGGTAGGGCGGTTCAGGGTAAAAACAGCCTACCGGGGCAACAGTCTCAGAATGCGACGAAATTAGTGTCGTTGGGTTCGTATCGAAAAGTTATTGTCAGACTTCGCAGTTTCGAGTGGATTTGATTTATCTGGTGATCGTAGAAAAATTAAACGTGTGTTCATTTCCGGTTTCATAAAGGAGAATTTTTCATACGACCTCGGATTGCGACGAAACTTGTCCCATTGAGTCCGGAATACCTTTTTACACTAAGAATAGACTTTTTATCAGAAAACAGAAATTTGTGGTAGTGATTTTAATCAATTTCTTTGTAGCGAAGTTTCACAAATATTATTTTATTCATTTTGGTCTCCTATATATACATACAACCACAGACTGACGTACAAACTTCTGTCCCAAAATTTTGAAGCCTTGCCGACCAAGGTTTGGGAATTCCCAGACATACAGCTACCTATATTTTCAGCTACTTACCCTAAAAAGTTGTACCCGAATTCCTTGCTACCCACACCATCGTCTTGTATAAATACACCGTAAGTTCTCCCCATTTCTTCACACAAAAACAATAAACCAAACACTCCATTCTAAACCAAAAACCAAACTCTTCTATCCCCTTAAACCCCTGTATTTCCAATACCTTTTTCAATTGCTGGGTTCGAAGGAAATGGGTGGACTGGGGAACCGAGTGGGTTTCGAACAACGGTGAGGAGGGAGTAAACTTGCGGTGTGTGTTGGTAGGGTGCCCGGCGGATGTGAGATAAAGCAGTGCGAAGGGTCTGAAATGAGGTTGAGCGTGGTGCTTGAGGTAACGGAAGGGAGCAAGGTGCGGACCAGAAATGAAGTGAACGAGAGGGAAAAGTGGGAAGGATGTGTGGGCGTGTGGTACCCTTTCGAACAAAAGAAGGTAGTAAAGTGGGAGTGGGGGAAACGTGGGTTTGTGCATGGAGAACCTGGCACCGTGTTTTGGCAAAGGGAACTGGGAACGAAAAAAAAAAAAAACTATGGAAACAAAGTTGGAGGACCGAATGGTGGGGGGCGGCGTCAAGTTTTTGGCGAGCTGGCGTAAGTTTTTGGTGAACACGGAGACCAGTTTTGGTGAACGGGAAGAATTGGGTTGGCCTACTATTGGAAATACGAAAGTACTGATTTGAAGAGAGAATGAAGGGAACGTGCGATGGAATCACGGTAATAATCAACTTGGTAACCTTTACTTAAAGTAATTATTAGTTGTATGATTTTATAACTAAGGATTTTATAGTTAATTTAAACCCTGAACAGATATAGGTGCTTGTGGGGTTTTTAAATCAAAAGATGGAAAGAATAGAAGCCGCGCTCAAAAAAGTAGTCGGACTGGGTTCCTTCCGATCATAAGTAATTAAGTGTTTAATTTAGAGGCGATTAGTTAGTAAAAATAAAAATAAAATGTTAGTTAACTTAAAAATGTTCTGAACAATGCAGGAAGCCAAGTTGGTGAGCGGAACATCAAGGAAAAGGAATCGTGCTTGGTTATACTCTAACAAAAAGTAATTTAAGATTAGATAAAAACTGATTTAAGGAAATAGCATTGAAATAAAGCACTAACGCTTATAATTGTATAACGTTTGCCTGTATTACTAGAACGGGACCGAACGAGCTACATTGGAATCATGTGAACTAACTCTTCATTTGGAACTGATGTGGTCAGAGTTAGAGGCTGCTGGAAATTTATTAATAAGAGTTGAAACCGAACCGTTTCAGCGACAACGGAAAATAAGGTGAGTTAAACTCACTCAGTTACCCTTTTTATATTTTATATAAATTGGGTGTTTTTATTTTGTGTGCTCTGCTTGCCAATGGTTGACTATTTTGCTAGTTATACATTGATCTGTTGATTTAACCGATGAAATTAAACTGTGTTTAATTTCAGTGAAATACCAAAACGTTACTTTTAACGATTGGTTCCGATAAAGGTGACTCACCTTGGTTGGTCACGTTTATTTATAAACGTGTTTAAATGATTGAATCGTTTGAATTGCTTGTGGTTGATGTTGAATGGTTGCTATTTAGTGTTATCAGTTAAACAAAACTGAACCGTCTGATTTGGGATAACCATTTTAGTACAGGGAAGAACAGGTTGGGGGGATCCAACCGGATTCCTCAAATGTATTATTTATTTTCATATGATCATATATGAACTGATCTGTTTGTGTGATTGATTTGATGGTTGATTATTGACTGGATATTCAACATCTGTTTGGTTTAAACCAATGGGCGATATTGGTTAAGTGTTTGGCAGAGTATGGCCTTTAAAACCAATCGAGTTATAGATATTGATTCACCGTCAGGTGAATCGATAGAGTTGAGGTTATAAAATTTGTTTTATAACCAGAGTTAGATTTGAATTATATTATTTGAATAAAAGTTATTTAAGAGAAATAAGAAATATTTTATTTTGTTATGAATTTATTTTGCAAAGCAAATGTTGATGTTAATCAGATTTACCAGTTGAAGAATAAGAAATAAATTAAATGGTAAAACCTTGAAAAATTGTTTTGTAAAGAAAACAAATAATTAGAATCTATCTAAATTAATTATATTTTTAATTAATTTAAAGCGAGGATTGTCGAAATCGGTTAACGAGATAATCAAGTTCTTGAGTTAATTAAATCGACCGTTTGGAATTAGAATTGTTTATCAAGTTAATGTGTTTCGACTAAAATAGTTAAATGAATATTGTTTGAATTTAAATAAGGATTAAAAGGGGATTTAATATTTAATTTAGTTAATAAAGGGATTAACTACTAAAGTAGTTAATGGTTGAAATAAGTTATTATTTTAATTAATGATAAATTTAGGAATATATTTTTAAATGGGAATTCATTTAAAAAGTTACCGAATGTGAGATGCAAGCCAATTGAATGGTGAAAGGAAATAAACGTACTCAATTATATGAATTAAGTGAAAGGAGATTACGATAAAAGGGTTTATTATAAACCAGAGTTATAAGTGGAATTTTGGCATTGATTATAACTGATATTTATCTGAGGATAAGACCGTTGTTTGATCAAGGTCTGAGAGGTAATTAAAATACCCCAACTTGAATAACATCGGGATTATCTGAAGATAGTATTAGTTGGTAATCGTAAGAGACGTCAGTGGATATGTTTTGAAAATCTAAAACAGCGATTTTAGCGCTGTTGTTATAATATATGTTTTGTAAATCTAATATAGCGATTGTAGCGCTCTTGCTATAGTAAATGGATTGTAAACCTAAACAGCGATTATAGCGCTGTTGTTTTGTAAATCTAAATAGTAATTATAACGCTATTGTGATAACATATGTGTTATAAATTTCTTTGTTAAAACTAATGGATTTCCGAATTTAAAAGAAGATTTGAAGGAAGAATTAAGTGGGAAATTGAATATAGTTATTCGAGATAGAATTAGCCAAACATAATTATTCGGCCAAGTTGCCATTTCGTACGACTGCTAGCGAAATTCGCAGGGCTGCAGATAGCCTACGGCGGTCGGATGTTTCCTGAGGGAACCAGGCGTAACCATTGTGATCGCTGCGATCTAGAGTCGAGCGAATAGAGTAAGTCGAATGTTAGTTAATTGAAATTAGAGTTATTCAAATATCATATTTTTGAATATTAAAAGAATTGGAAGTTTCAATTTAACAAAAAGGAAATTAGATTGTCAAAGGCCAAATGATGCTAAATACTGAATCAGTGAACTCATTAGAGTGTCATGTTTGAAACACTGTTTATTTTGATAGTTAAAACACCGACTATCAAACCCGCCCAATACGATTGTTGGTATGGAAAGACCGGGATCGAATTTATATTCGAAAACCATTCCGACCAACAAATACGTGAAGATATCAGAAGATGGTCGAGATGGTGCTGTGAAGACCGTTGATTTTCATAAACGGAAGAACCACTAATATTCTCTGCCTGGCAAGCAGAGATAAGCTGTGATTCTGTCGTAGTTGGAATCTACGGGGTTGCAAGGACTTCTCGCTACTGATCCATGGGGTGATTCCTATATGGATGCGGTAGGAGAGTGCCTTCGGTTCATCCTGTGCCTGGATGACGTATATGGACGAATGTCTGACAGAGTATTTCCAAAGGATCACGTACGTTGATTTCTTCAAACGTACGATAGTTGTTGGCAGGGAATTGCCGTTCTCTAGCTTTCAGCTAGAGTATTTTTGTGGACGTCAATTAGTGATATCTGACG
This sequence comes from Allium sativum, assembly GCA_030737875.1. Classification (NCBI taxonomy): domain Eukaryota; kingdom Viridiplantae; phylum Streptophyta; class Magnoliopsida; order Asparagales; family Amaryllidaceae; genus Allium; species Allium sativum. The sequence goes on from CM060921.1 coordinate 561,135,796, forward strand.
GATCTGACGATGTGGCATTCAAAGTGAATGACGACCAGATGTTCAAGAATAAATTCTGACCTCAAGCCTCATCAACCGAGAAATGACAAAAATCGGGCAGGCAGCATGGCTATGTGGGTCGCTCCCATTAGGGTGTATAATCACCTATCTAGAGGAAGTCCTATTTGTTTCTTAATCTATGTTTCGATGCTGTCCCTTGTCGGGAGACGGTTGCTGATCCCAACCGTCGGTGATATACATTCGATACACTCAAGCGAAATGAGTGGTCGGTCATGTGAGGGCCGGGTTGCAAGAAGTTCTTGTTGAACCCAGTGTATTCGTCTCTAGAGATACACGTGCGGAAGGTGGACCCATACCTTGTCAAGTTGGAATCCAATCTCCAATAAGAGCCTGCGGGTTTTGATTGTATACTATATATGTGGAGCGTGAGATGCAAGCGTTCCACTAGATTGCTATTTACTTGTATTTAGACATTATGATAATATCAGAACAAGATATTGGTTTCAAAACTGTTTGGGTTATCGTAAGGTAAAAACCGTCCGTGTTTATGTGTGGATTTGGTCTTACGATTATCCTTTTCTTTTGAAAAGATTTTTGAACTCTAAAATCATGATTGGATGATTCACCCTTATTACTGTGCGAGTTTATCTCACTCTGGTTCACCAGACTGACCCGGTGTTTTGTAAATGCTCGGGTTAGGCCGGGTTGTACAGGTCCAGGTTATCGACTGCTGTGAAGAGACGAGATGGAAGAGTCCAGACGTATGATATTACTACTATTCCGCTGTGTGTTGTATATGGGAACAGGCTACTATAACTGTCCCACTGTATGATGTACTCTGATACTGTAAGTATTTTAAAGTTTTCAATAAAGATTTATTTCTGTATTATATTTGTTCCGCTGCGATGTGAGACTCTGTGTGGTGTTTCTTCTTCTTCTTCTTCTTCTATTCAATATTTCTACCTTATCTATTCTCACCCTCTAACTTCTTTCTATTAATGATCTGGAATGTTCGATGTCTGAATAGTCAACATGGTAGTTTGATGTTGATTTTCGGAGTCGAAAATCCCGGTTCGTTACAGTGGTATCAGAGCTATTGGTTAAGTAATTACCTTGGCTCTGTGGTGTAACTCAGTAGAGATGGGATTAGTAATACCCTAGATTGAGTTTGAGTGTATATATATGAGCGCGTATTTGTAAATTGATATAAAAACTGTCTTATATTGTGTTGATTGGTTTGCCGAGTAGTTTATGAATTCTGGTCGATACAGTAATGCAAACTGTGTCGATAAGTGTTTCTAAACTCTTGAACAGAATAATTCGACACAGTATGTTTTTGAAAGAGGGTAAATGAAATAATTTTACCCAAATTATATTTCAAGAAGGATATATATTTGAAGTATTATAGTATATTGGATGTGTTGGTTGATTATAATTGAAATGGTTATATAATAACCAATTAAAATTCGTATAATATGGAATCAGATGAATTAAATCTGAAATCTAAATCAGAACTAGAATTAAAATGCTGAAAACTGGGAAAAATGTTCATAAAGGAATTTGAATTGAATATATGAGAATTTTAAAATCCTGGGAGATTTTAAATTGTTTACAAGCATCGTGAATTTTATTTTGAAATAGATTTCAAAATGAAAAGGTTTGAGTATGATTTTGAAAAATTATATAGTATTGAACTCACTTCGATAGCTGGGGAATAACTCTGAGGATGCTGGCCACATCATCAGTGTTCATTTCCGAGTTCTAAGTGACGGATTGCTACCAAAAATCCTGTTTTGAATTGCTTTGAGAAAAACAAGTGTTTTGAATCCTGAGAAGAAATATTTGATTTTTGAAAAAGCTGAACTGTTTAAAACTCCCAGGGAAATTGTTTGAACAAAAACAAAATTAAATAGAAATTGGGAAAGCAAATAATGAATTAAATATGAATCCAGTTAACTGGAAATTGAATCAGGATATAATATATTAAGTAGAATCAGATTTTGAATTATGAGGCAGGAATCTGAAATGGTGTTGGACTGGTAAGTTAAGAGTTGGAATTGATAATGGATGGAAACTGAGTTAAGAATGGGATTTGGCTTGGACGTATGAAGAATTTGGTCTTGAGGATAAAGTTGGAATTTCGTGGGGAATGCATTTATATAAGCTGACAGGTAGCAGATGGAAGAGATATAGTGATTTGCCCAACAAAAAGGTACACGTTTATTTTTATGGATTTGGAAATTTGTGAGCCAATTTGGCAAGCAACTTGGCTGTTTTATTTTCTTTTGAATTGGAGAAGGACCAGAATGGCGAGTTGGAGTTGTACCGATTGAGCCGTACAGAGGAAGTGCTGGCGAAATTTTTCGAAAATTTAAAGTGTTAGAAAATTTTCAATATTTTTGAAAATATTTATTTACAGTATTGAATTGGTTTCTAATTTAATATAAAATTAGATTTGAAATTAATGAGTTTATAACGTTCTTTCTTACCTTAGCAATTTCGAGGACGAAATTATTTTAAGGGGGGAAGAATGTAACGACCCGTGTTTTTGCCCGTCAAATATTAATTTAATTTATTTATTTTAAATATTATGTTGGGAATATTGATGGAATTTAATATTGAATTCGTTATTAAAAACGAAGTTGAACGTTATAATTTATATATAATATAAATCGAGCTTTAAAATGGCGTGCAGTTCGTAATTTGAGTTTTGAAATTCAACTGAGAATACAGGATTCGATATAAGTCGGATTTCTGTGAAACAAGACACGTTGGAGCCGTATTGGCAATAGCTTTCATATGAAAGAGAAAAATCCAGATTTTGTGTTATAGTTTGATAGTTATGGCCAAATCAAATTTTGAAATAGTCGCTATGGAAAATATTATTTATTTATAGGCCTTTAAAATAGCCGTTTTGCAAACGGACTCAGATTTCGACGAAATCAGTTTCATTAGAACCGTATCGCTAAATTATTGTACGGTGGTGAATTGCGTGGAAAACCGATATCGTATGTGACTACGGTAGCTATAAATGCTCGTTCATTTTCTATAGCGTGTATTTAAATAAATAAAAGGATATTTGAGTGTAACTTGAGCAGACAATCGAATTAGGCCACGAAACCAGTTCCGTTGAGTTCGTATCGTCGATTAGAGTCAGGATATGTATATAGTTTGTTATTTTTAGAGATCGAGAAATTTGGCATTAAAAAGGGTAGGGCGGTTCAGGGTAAAAACAGCCTACCGGGGCAACAGTCTCAGAATGCGACGAAATTAGTGCCGTTGGGTTCGTATCGAAAAGTTATTGTCAGACTTCGCAGTTTCGAGTGGATTTGATTTATCTGGTGATCGTAGAAAAATTAAACATGTGTTCATTTCCGGTTTCATAAAGGAGAATTTTTCATACGACCTCGGATTGCGACGAAACTTGTCCCATTGAGTCCGGAATACCTTTTTACACTAAGAATAGACTTTTTATCAGAAAACAGAAATTTGTGGTAGTGATTTTAATCAATTTCTTTGTAGCGAAGTTTCACAAATATTATTTTATTCATTTTGGTCTCCTATATATACATACAACCACTGACTGACGTACAAACTTCTGTCCCAAAATTTTGAAGCCTTGCCGACCAAGGTTTGGGAATTCCCAGACATACAGCTACCTATATTTTCAGCTACTTACCCTAAAAAGTTGTACCCGAATTCCTTGCTACCCACACCATCGTCTTGTATAAATACACCGTAAGTTCTCCCCATTTCTTCACACAAAAACAATAAACCAAACACTCCATTCTAAACCAAAAACCAAACTCTTCTATCCCCTTAAACCCCTGTATTTCCAATACCTTTTTCAATTGCTGGGTTCGAAGGAAATGGGTGGACTGGGGAACCGAGTGGGTTTCGAACAACGGTGAGGCGGGAGTAAACTTGCGGTGTGTGTTGGTAGGGTGCCCGGCGGATGTGAGATAAAGCAGTGCGAAGGGCTGAAATGAGGTTGAGCGTGGTGCTTGAGGTAACGGAAGGGAGCAAGGTGCGGACCAGAAATGAAGTGAACGAGAGGGAAAAGTGGGAAGGATGTGTGGGCGTGTGGTACCCTTTCGAACAAAAGAAGGTAGTAACGTGGGAGTGGGGGAAACGTGGGTTTGTGCATGGAGAACCTGGCACCGTGTTTTGGCAAAGGGAACTGGGAACGAAAAAAAAAAAAAAACTATGGAAACAAAGTTGGAGGACCGAATGGTGGGGGGCGGCGTCAAGTTTTTGGCGAGCTGGCGTAAGTTTTTGGTGAACACGGAGACCAGTTTTGGTGAACGGGAAGAATTGGGTTGGCCTACTATTGGAAATCCGAAAGTACTGATTTGAAGAGAGAATGAAGGGAACGTGCGATGGAATCACGGTAATAATCAACTTGGTAACCTTTACTTAAAGTAATTATTAGTTGTATGATTTTATAACTAAGGATTTTATAGTTAATTTAAACCCTGAACAGATATAGGTGCTTGTGGGGTTTTTAAATCAAAAAATGGGAAGAATAGAAGCCGTGCTCAAAAAAGTAGTCGGACTGGGTTCCTTCCGATCATAAGTAATTAAGTGTTTAATTTAGAGGCGATTAGTTAGTAAAAATAAAAATAAAATGTTAGTTAACTTAAAAATGTTCTGAACAATGCAGGAAGCCAAGTTGGTGAGCGGAACATCAAGGAAAAGGAATCGTGCTTGGTTATACTCTAACAAAAAGTAATTTAAGATTAGATAAAAACTGATTTAAGGAAATAGCATTGAAATAAAGCACTAATGCTTATAATTGTATAACGTTTGCCTGTATTACTAGAACGGGACCGAACGAGCTACATTGGAATCATGTGAACTAACTCTTCATTTGGAACTGATGTGGTCAGAGTTAGAGGCTGCTGGAAATTTATTAATAAGAGTTGAAACCGAACCGTTTCAGCGACAACGGAAAATAAGGTGAGTTAAACTCACTCAGTTACCCTTTTTATATTTTATATAAATTGGGTGTTTTTATTTTGTGTGCTCTGCTTGCCAATGGTTGACTATTTTGCTAGTTATACATTGATCTGTTGATTTAACCGATGAAATTAAACTGTGTTTAATTTCAGTGAAATACCAAAACGTTACTTTTAACGATTGGTTCCGATAAAGGTGACTCACCTTGGTTGGTCACGTTTATTTATAAACGTGTTTAAATGATTGAATCGTTTGAATTGCTTGTGGTTGATGTTGAATGGTTGCTATTTAGTGTTATCAGTTAAACAAAACTGAACCGTCTGATTTGGGATAACCATTTTAGTACAGGGAAGAACAGGTTGGGGGGATCCAACCGGATTCCTCAAATGTATTATTTATTTTCATATGATCATATATGAACTGATCTGTTTGTGTGATTGATTTGATGGTTGATTATTGACTGGATATTCAACATCTGTTTGGTTTAAACCAATGGGCGATATTGGTTAAGTGTTTGGCAGAGTATGGCCTTTAAAACCAATCGAGTTATAGATATTGATTCACCGTCAGGTGAATCGATAGAGTTGAGGTTATAAAATTTGTTTTATAACCAGAGTTAGATTTGAATTATATTATTTGAATAAAAGTTATTTAAGAGAAATAAGAAATATTTTATTTTGTTATGAATTTATTTTGCAAAGCAAATGTTGATGTTAATCAGATTTACCAGTTGAAGAATAAGAAATAAATTAAATGGTAAAACCTTGAAAAATTGTTTTGTAAAGAAAACAAATAATTAGAATCTATCTAAATTAATTATATTTTTAATTAATTTAAAGCGAGGATTGTCGAAATCGGTTAACGAGATAATCAAGTTCTTGAGTTAATTAAATCGACCGTTTGGAATTAGAATTGTTTATCAAGTTAATGTGTTTCGACTAAAATAGTTAAATGAATATTGTTTGAATTTAAATAAGGATTAAAAGGGGATTTAATATTTAATTTAGTTAATAAAGGGATTAACTACTAAAGTAGTTAATGGTTGAAATAAGTTATTATTTTAATTAATGATAAATTTAGGAATATATTTTTAAATGGGAATTCATTTAAAAAGTTACCGAATGTGAGATGCAAGCCAATTGAATGGTGAAAGGAAATAAACGTACTCAATTATATGAATTAAGTGAAAGGAGATTACGATAAAAGGGTTTATTATAAACCAGAGTTATAAGTGGAATTTTGGCATTGATTATAACTGATATTTATCTGAGGATAAGACCGTTGTTTGATCAAGGTCTGAGAGGTAATTAAAATACCCCAACTTGAATAACATCGGGATTATCTGAAGATAGTATTAGTTGGTAATCGTAAGAGACGTCAGTGGATATGTTTTGAAAATCTAAAACAGCGATTTTAGCGCTGTTGTTATAATATATGTTTTGTAAATCTAATATAGCGATTGTAGCGCTCTTGCTATAGTAAATGGATTGTAAACCTAAACAGCGATTATAGCGCTGTTGTTTTGTAAATCTAAATAGTAATTATAACGCTATTGTGATAACATATGTGTTATAAATTTCTTTGTTAAAACTAATGGATTTCCGAATTTAAAAGAAGATTTGAAGGAAGAATTAAGTGGGAAATTGAATATAGTTATTCGAGATAGAATTAGCCAAACATAATTATTCGGCCAAGTTGCCATTTCGTACGACTGCTAGCGAAATTCGCAGGGCTGCAGATAGCCTACGGCGGTCGGATGTTTCCTGAGGGAACCAGGCGTAACCATTGTGATCGCTGCGATCTAGAGTCGAGCGAATAGAGTAAGTCGAATGTTAGTTAATTGAAATTAGAGTTATTCAAATATCATATTTTTGAATATTAAAAGAATTGGAAGTTTCAATTTAACAAAAAGGAAATTAGATTGTCAAAGGCCAAATGATGCTAAATACTGAATCAGTGAACTCATTGGAGTGTCATGTTTGAAACACTGTTTATTTTGATAGTTAAAACACCGACTATCAAACCCGCCCAATACGATTGTTGGTATGGAAAGACCGGGATCGAATTTATATTCGAAAACCATTCCGACCAACAAATACGTGAAGATATCAGAAGATGGTCGAGATGGTGCTGTGAAGACCGTTGATTTTCATAAACGGAAGAACCACTAATATTCTCTGCCTGGCAAGCAGAGATAAGCTGTGATTCTGTCGTAGTTGGAATCTACGGGGTTGCAAGGACTTCTCGCTACTGATCCATGGGGTGATTCCTATATGGATGCGGTAGGAGAGTGCCTTCGGTTCATCCTGTGCCTGGATGACGTATATGGACGAATGTCTGACAGAGTATTTCCAAAGGATCACGTACGTTGATTTCTTCAAACGTACGATAGTTGTTGGCAGGGAATTGCCGTTCTCTAGCTTTCAGCTAGAGTATTTTTGTGGACGTCAATTAGTGATATCTGACGGATCTGACGATGTGGCATTCAAAGTGAATGACGACCAGATGTTCAAGAATAAATTCTGACCTCAAGCCTCATCAACCGAGAAATGACAAAAATCGGGCAGGCAGCATGGCTATGTGGGTCGCTCCCATTAGGGTGTATAATCACCTATCTAGAGGAAGTCCTATTTGTTTCTTAATCTATGTTTCGATGCTGTCCCTTGTCGGGAGACGGTTGCTGATCCCAACCGTCGGTGATATACATTCGATACACTCAAGCGAAATGAGTGGTCGGTCATGTGAGGGCCGGGTTGCAAGAAGTTCTTGTTGAACCCAGTGTATTCGTCTCTAGAGATACACGTGCGGAAGGTGGACCCATACCTTGTCAAGTTGGAATCCAATCTCCAATAAGAGCCTGCGGGTTTTGATTGTATACTATATATGTGGAGCGTGAGATGCAAGCGTTCCACTAGATTGCTATTTACTTGTATTTAGACATTATGATAATATCAGAACAAGATATTGGTTTCAAAACTGTTTGGGTTATCGTAAGGTAAAAACCGTCCGTGTTTATGTGTGGATTTGGTCTTACGATTATCCTTTTCTTTTGAAAAGATTTTTGAACTCTAAAATCATGATTGGATGATTCACCCTTATTACTGTGCGAGTTTATCTCACTCTGGTTCACCAGACTGACCCGGTGTTTTGTAAATGCTCGGGTTAGGCCGGGTTGTACAGGTCCAGGTTATCGACTGCTGTGAAGAGACGAGCTGGAAGAGTCCAGACGTATGATATTACTACTATTCCGCTGTGTGTTGTATATGGGAACAGGCTACTATAACTGTCCCACTGTATGATGTACTCTGATACTGTAAGTATTTTAAAGTTTTCAATAAAGATTTATTTCTGTATTATATTTGTTCCGCTGCGATGTGAGACTCTGTGTGGTGTTTCTTCTTCTTCTTCTTCTTCTATTCAATATTTCTACCTTATCTATTCTCACCCTCTAACTTCTTTCTATTAATGATCTGGAATGTTCGATGTCTGAATAGTCAACATGGTAGTTTGATGTTGATTTTCGGAGTCGAAAATCCCGGTTCGTTACATAATTCGCTTAATTAATTTTTCATTGGTTCAATTTATTCATGTTACTTAGTTAAATTTAATTTCACAACATAACTAAGTATATTGTTTCTTACATAACTTAAATTTTATTTATAACCAATAAAAATTTTCCACTTTGATTTTCCATTCTTATACTTGTGCATTAATTAATTGCTTATTCTTATAACACCCAACTTCTTAGTTAATTGGTAAGTTATTAAAGTTATAGAACATAATTGATTATTACACAAGTTTCAGTGGTTACCGTTCATTTCAATTTATTATCCAATTCTTAAGAATTTTATTTTAATTATAACATTCTTAATATTCAGAAGTTTCAATTCATTACTTATTCAAGATTTCAAGAATTAAAATTTCAGGTTCTTTTTTTTCAAAAAAAAAATTTCCATATAATATATCGTTTACATAAACCATACTATAAAAGGGATTTAAATAAAGTTCAATTTCATTAAAAAAAATACAAATATTAAATGTCTCCCTACCTAGACTCTTGAAAATAAACATCGATAATGCGTGCACTCATCACTGAAATCATTTTCAAAGAAAAGAGGGTATACACTTATTTCTTTTTTTTCCAATAATTTATTTAAAAACAATTTTTATATAAAACCCTTTTTTTTAAATATAAATATATTATTTCAAACCATTTGCAAATCAATATTACAAAATCACTCGAAATCAAATTCTCAAATTCATATTTTACTTCTTATTTCATTATCAATAAATTTTCAATATTTGATTTTTCTTAAACCAATCAACAACCAAAGTTTTAATTATTAATTAATCGAGTAATAGATGATGAAAACTTAATATTATCATCATTAAAATCAAAATTCATATAATTTCAAATTATTATATATATATGCATAAAATATAATTCAAAACAATATTATGTCCGTAAGTCCTATTCGAGTGTTTAGAAATCCCTATCGATACATTGGCGTCCCAAGTACCGACCAAAATTCATAAATACTCAACAGAACACAACGCAAAGTCATTTTATATCAAAATTACAAGTACGCTCTCTCATATACACTCAAACTCATTTTAGGGTATTACTACCCTATCTCTAATGAGTTAATCCCAAATAGAGCCAAGGTTTTCGCTGAACCAAAGCTCTGATACCAACTGTAACAACCCGATATTTTTGACCGTTCAAATCGACAATGATGCTCAATGTCGACATAAACAAATCAAAAATAAGGAAAGTTATTGGGATTATATAAGAAAAAAAAGAGAAGAAGAAGAACAAATACAGAATTTCGCAGCGGAAGGACTAAATATAATAAATAAATAACAGTTTATAAAGCTGTTAAAAACATACATTTTATTTCATTTACAAGAATTATCAGAGTAGATTAACATACAACATACCAATATATTTTGCAGCGAAATAATAATTTTAATACGTCTGTTGAGCTCCATCTCCATCTTCATATTGGTATCTTCAAAGCAAGGAAATCTTCGCTAACTGCAACTCGGTCTGACCCGAGCGTATTGCAAAAAGAAACACAACAAACACTCGGATCAGAACTAAATCATTCTCATATTAGTTAAATCAAATTTCATGTAATAATATGAGTGCAATAACTTAAGAGATGTTACGGGAATTTCCATCTCTTAAGGATTCGTCAAATAATACTATATAATATAATACGCTATTATAATAATGTCTATGGTTAAATATAACATAATAAAATAATGTAAGCGGGATTACCATTATTACCCTTACACCGTTTATACCGTTGCCGTACAGTTTGCATATAACACACCAGTACGTCGGCGGATAGGGATGCACCGTGATACGACAACGTTAAATCAAAATCGTAGGGGGCTCGATCATGATAATTATGACAAGGCATCGAGGAAATACCCATCAGTAGTGATTCTACCGGATTGCTGACCCAGGCCGGTGGTAACGCATAGCCGCAACTACCGCCCACCCCAGACATACCCCCAAAATCAATCAAAGGCGCCAATCAATCACAAGTATATATGTGGAATCGAAGAAGTATGCCTGCTCAGAGTAGCTAACTCAATTAACCTGGGTATGGCTCCTGTTTTTGTCATTTTAATTATGACCCGAAGGTCAAGGCTATCCATCATCGTTCTCTTTCTTCAAATCCAGTAATCGCCTCCAAATCCATCCAACACCATTTCTGGAACTCCACCACGTACACAGTTGTTAAAGTGGTTTTCGGTATTGACAGAGAGTATGACAATATCCGATCCCGGTCTCTTTAACAACCAAACGTTTACATTTTTCACACCGGTCAGTTCTTTTACATTTCAAAGGGGTTCATACTTCATATTAAAATATTAGATTTTCAAAATCATTCAATATTCAAGATAGAATATTATTCATACTAAAATCTCCATTTAAACCAGTTAAAATCTTGAAACAATTCCAACTTTAATAATTTGAATATTAAAATAGTTAACAGTATATTTAAAATAGTATAGATATATAATTGAAATATTTTGAAAATAAATAGTTTGTAATTAAAATAGAATTTATCAAATTTATCAAATTTATTAAATATATAGTAAAAAAATTAAGTAATTTATAAAATAAATAGTAAATGTTAAAATGATTTATTTAAAGTAATTGATAAAATAAAATAGTGATAAAGTAAAATAGTTTATAAAGAAAAATAATTATTATTAAAATAGTTTATAAAATGATTTTGAAATACTATTGTTGGAATTAGAATCGTTTCTCTAACATTTTCAATTAAACTTGAAGTCAAATTTCAAAACTTCAATTTAACCAACTCAATTTTTAATAATTCCACCGATTAAAATTACAATTTACATTCATTTCAATTCGATCAAATTAAATCAATAGTTACATAATCAAGTTTTCATTTTCAATGATTTCAATTTATAACAAATATCAAGTTCACAATTCATATATAATTCAAACCAATGTTGATTCATAACAAATTTCAAAGGTGGGTGAAACCATTCAATTTCAATAAATTCTATTTACATTTTATTTCACTTTATTTAGCTTCATTTACAATACTAATTTATTCTCCCTTTTTTGTTTATATTTCAAAATTCAAGGTTCAAGTTCAAGGAAAAATAAGTTATAAACATCGCTTATTTTGTCTTTAAAACAATATTTCAAAATTCATGGTTAAAACAAATTTTATTTAACCAATCGGTGTCCGTATATAATTTTCTATCCTGTGGCCAAGTGATATTTTAATTTTAATTTTAGTATTTGGGAAAGGATATATATCATTTCAATCCAAATCAGGGTCATAGGTATTTATCATTTCAACCTACGTTCTTAATTCATTTTAATGATTAATCCCGGGTTTATTTGATGCCCGTAACATCTACTGTAAAGATTGGGATTAATCAACACAACAATGGTCATATATAAATAAATGTGAATAACAATTAAATTCACACAATTAACATCAATATGTCAAACATATCAAATTCAAGTCATTCATCACATCAATACATACAAACAGTCAAATAGCATATAAATTTACCAATTATCAGGTGTCAGGTTTTAAAACAGTAATTAAATGTCAAATTTTAACTTAACTGTAAAATTAAATCTAACAGTCAAATTTAATTACGCTATCGATGCAAATCAATATAAATATGTAATTTAACTGTCAAACATCAATCCATACAATCATATCATGACATGATATTAATTTAACTAAAAATCAAATATTTTAGTTAGGTGTGAGTTGAACTCACCTTCAGTGGCACAGAAATAAAGATGATAACAGAGAGGCGTAGAAATGAACGGCACTGAAACTTCAACGAACTGGACAAACAAATTATGGTCAAGACCAGTACAAACGTAGCGAAGTTATATTTCACAATAAAAAAAAAGAAAGAAATATATATATATATATATATATATATATATTGCGCATGGAAGTCGAACCCAACTAAACAAATTATGTATGTCTAGTTTATAATTCCTATAGGTTACATTTCACAACAACCTTTCATGCTTACAACTTTATTTATATCATAATAATGGTCTCACTTTGACAAAATGCCTGGGTATAGTTTACATTCCTATCCAATATTATATGTACCAATAAATCTTAGCAAATGCCCTCTTTTTTTTAGTATACACAAAATGCATATGCCCAGGCACAATAAGAAAACTTTGTTTCCTACTCTTCAAAAGTTTCAACACGCAAGTGTAAATGTACAACATAACTTAACAACATGTTCTTACACGCTTAGTGTATATTATTATATGATTAACAAATGAATCCATGCTATAGCAAAACTATAATCCTTTTTTTTTATAAAACGCAAATATGAAATACCTGGTACTAATTTTCTTTATTCTTCCCAAAAGTTCACATGCATGTACAACATGTTTATATCTTTTAACTTCCTTCCACTACTTATAAAAAAAATATTATACCCATGATTGTACATGTTTTATGCATGGGGAAGGATGATATTTCCATGCTATAACAAACTTAGGAAAACTAAAAGTGTCCATTTTTTTTTATATAAAAACATGGCAGTTCGAATTGTAAGGGAAAAGAGGAGCATTTCAGAATGGGAAAGATAGGCGAATCTTTGTTAAGGTTTCATATCAAAACAAAAGGAACAAAGTGAAGAAAAATAAACAAATAGTAAGGCATGGGTTCGTTCGGAATTTATTCACAAACTTTTCAAATTTAAATATTTCAATGCGATAAAAAAATAGATTAAAGAGAAATAATATTTTTAAATCAGCGTATTACCTGAAGATGTAGATCTACACACAAGAATTTAGACGGAGAAGAGAAGTTTGGAGGAAGAGAACGAATAGTCTTTTCTCAGTAAAAAAAGAAAAAGAAAAATAATATACAAAAAGGAACAACCATGTAAATGCTTTCTTAAGGCTTTTCAAATTTATTCCCCTTTTAATGTTAATAAATGGATTTTCAAATTAAAAAAAAAAAAAGACGGCCATTTTCATAGCAATGAACATAAAGAGATCTAAATTAGGTTAATATCTAAGATCATTTATAGGCAGTGACATTCCAAAGGTAAATTAATTTATAAAATTTCAATTTCCTTTTATACACCTAAAATTTAATACCAAACATCAATGAATTAATCCTAATCTAAACCAGGACTTAAATTAGTTATGGAATAAATGGCATATACTATAAATCTCAAATTAAATTACAACAATCACAATTGAGCATTTAATTCTAAAACAACCAATTCATTTTATTTTAGTCTTACAATTTCACTATTAATTTCCAATTTATAAATTATATTTTAAATTCACACTGGTTTTACGTTTTTATTTATAATTTATATCCCATGCAAACATACCATTTATTACTTATTAATTCACCACTTTACTTGTAGCATTCATTTTATTTCTACCTTACTATTATAACTACCACTTTTAATTTATAATAAGTGCGATACTTAATTGTATTGATTCTAGTTGGTTACCATATCAATACCAAATAGTTAATGTTTGATTTGTTCGTACTTTCCAATTTTTATAGCAACATAATTTCCAAATATATATATTACAACACAATGTAAAATGCACATTAATCCATATATATATATATATTTTTACATATCCTATGCATTGATTAGTTACCAAATCAATTGAATTTCAATTGTAAAATAAATAAATCAATTTCATCCAAACATTTTAATATTAATTACAAATTTCAATATTTATAATTACGAACCAATTGTAATTTCATTTACAATAACTACAATTTATTATTATTGTAAACAACTAGCATACATTACTTAATCAAATTAATTATGTTACAAATAAATTTACATAATTAAGTCATCAAATTTTGTTTATAACCATAAATACTCAAAAATCATAATAAATTGAAAAATTAAATGTAATAACCCGGAAAATCTGGGCCAGTTTAAAATTTTTATTTTGGCAATTTTAGCGAATTTTGAATATTTAAAATGAATTATTTTAAATAATATCGACGAGAAATTTATTTTGAATATAATTTGAACGTATATATTTATACGCGTCGTCGTTAGAATATAAATATTTATATATAATTATAAATAGAATTGAAAATGGCGCTGTAGTTCGATAATTCGATTTCAAACTTCAATTGAATGTACCGGGTGCAAAATAATCCGGATTTTAGTGAAACCATAAACATTAGGATCTAATTGATAATATCTTTCCAACGAATCCGAAAAATCAAAATTTCATAGCGGGGATCAAAAGATATGTCCAGTTGAAAATTCTGAATAGTCACTATGGAATTCAGGCCCTTAAAAAAAATGGACATTTTGCAAATGACCTCGGATTTCGACGAAACCAGTTTTGTTGGGTCCGTGGTGTCAAGTTTTTGCTAGATTCCAAATTTCATAATTTTTCGAATCAATATGTGAGCGTGGCAAAGGAAAACGCGTTTGACCAGTTTCAGTTGATTTTAATCGACTGGAAAATGGCCATTTTTCTAACGATCTCAGAATTCATCGAAATTAGTTTTGTTAGGACCGTATCGTCAATACGAAGCTAGAAAATGTTTTTCTGGAATTTTTCGAGTTAGTATGTGACCCCGGTAATTTGAAATGTACGTTTAAAATCCAATATAATGATTTAAATGTAAATTCAGCAGAAACTGATTGTAACGATCGAATCAGCTTGCAGTACATATCCCATTGTGTTCGGAATGGGGGTAAAACGCTATGGACGACAGGCGGTGGGCCTCGTTTTGAAGTCGAAAATAAAAGTTGCTTTTTGTGGAAAATTAAATAATAAAAAAAAACCTTTTTCCCCGTTAACCCGCTCTGCCCCCCCCCCCCCTCTCTCCTTTTAATCGATTCAGAAGATAAGAACCCATAGCACAAAGCCTCCCCATGCAACAGTATTCCACCTCCTCATTTTACGTATAGCACAAAGCTCCCCCACTTCCAAATATTTTCCTTTTCTTCTCCTTTTCCATCCATTCATTTCTTCCTTTTCCCAAACTTCAATGTTGCCGCCCATTCAAGTCCTCCAGCACCATGCCTTAACATCCCATACCCAGTCTTCACGCAACTATGCACAGCTTCTCAACACGATACACCGTTTATTCCCTTTTCCTGCTGTTCAAGACAGCAGCAAACGCCTTCCCCTTCCTTCCTCGGACCACGCTCCGTACAATATCATACGAACCCATAGCACCACTCCATACACCATACGCCACCCTTCTCTGAGTCGCGTCGTCTCTTCTGACCATCGGCGTGCCCTTTCCATCACTTCAACGCTACGCAAGCCCAACCTCTTCCACCGTGGTCACTCCTTTCTTCGCCAAACTATTTTGCTTCCTCCATAACACGCACAGCCGAGAAAAAGAACTCGCCATGCACTAATGGTTTCTTTTATTTACTATATTTTTTTCTTTTCTTCCTAGTGGCTTCCAGTTTCATATAATTGCTGGGATGAGTTCAAAGCATGGTTTTCCTTGGGTTTTGTTGAGACAAGTAGAATGGCCGAGCTGTATATATATATATATATATATATATATATATATATATATATAGGCGAGAGAATTCGGATAGCATCAACGTCTTTCACAAGCGTACAACGTAGGATAGGCTAAACATAGAGTCTGCAAATCATGATGGCTGTTAATAGGGTAGGTTCTTTGTGTTGGAATCAGAGATAATGCATTCAATCTAACAGTATAAAATGGCAGAATGGAGCTTACTTTTATTTAATGATGAAGATGGCTTTTATAAAAGCCTGTACAACAAGAAAATAGGAAATACGCAGCCCACGTCTAACATCCCTATAAACGTGGTTTAGTGAACGAAGACTAAATCAAACAAAGCTAACTACCAGGGATAATATAACGGAAAGTACACAAAAACTGATTAATGTACTAAATCTAACAGGCTTAATACTGCAGCCCAATTTAGTACAGCAGCTCCATCAATTCCTCCCTTAAATTGCATTTCTTCAATCAAGCAGTTTACCTACTTGGTACGGCGCAAACTCCCATCAAGCATCGCAGCTTCTCAAATGCCTCTATCTTCAAAGCTTTTGTCATAATATCAGCAACCTGGTCCTGTGAACTGCAGTACTTCAACTCGATCACACCTTTTTAGCAAAGCTCCCGCAAGAAATGAAATCTGATGTCTATATGCTTACTCCGGCCATGCATAACTGGATTCTTTGCCAACTTAATAGTAGACATGTTATCACATTGTATGACAGTAGGTGTACCTTGTTTGCAGTTTAGCATCTCAAGCACTCTTCTCATCCACACTACTTGACAAGCACAATGAGCTACAGATATAAACTCTGCCTCGGTTGTTGAAAGTGAGACCACCGGCTGTTTCTTCGAGCTCCAAGCTACTGAACCTCCACTGAGCATAAAAACATATCCGGTTTGCTCTTACGGTCATCCAAATCACCGGCATAGTCACTATCAGAAAATGCCGTTAACATTTCATCACTTGCAGCACTTCTTTCATAGCAAATTCCCAAGTCCATTGATCCCTTCACATACCGAAAATTTTTCTTGATAACCTGCATATGTAGGCTTGTAGGTCTCTCCATATATCTGCTGACCAAGTTAACCACAAACATAATATCCGGACTAGTCACCGATAGATACATCAGACTACCTACCATTTGTTTGTACTGAGTCACATCCACTTGCTTTCCATCTTCATTTTTCATCAATTTAGCACCTGGTACCATTGGATTACGAACTGAATTTGCATTCTCCAATCCGAACCTTTCTAAAATCTCTAAAGCATACATCTTTTGGCTCAAGTAAATTCCTCTATCATTTTGCACAACCTCTACTCCAAGAAAGAATTTCATCTTACCTAAATCAGTCATATCAAACTCCCTTTTCATTGAAGCTTTAAACTCTACAATCATTTCTTCATCGCTACCAGTGAGCACTAAGTCATCTACGTACAAGCTCACCACCAAAATCTTTCCTTCTCCTTGAGTTTTGACAAACAAAGTATGCTCACTAGGACATCGAACAAACCCTTCGTTTATAAAATATGATTCAATCCTACTAAACCAAGCTCGTGGGGCTTGCTTCAATCCATACAATGCTTTTTTTAGCTTTAAAACTTTGTACTCCTCTCCCTTCTTCTCATAGCCACGGGGTTGCTCCACATACACATCTTCATTCAATTCTCCATGGAGGAATGCGCTTTTTACATCCAGCTGATGCACATTCCATCTTCTTTGGGCTGCCATAGCTAAAACCATTCGGATTGTGTCCCATCTTGCTACCGGTGCAAATACTTCAGTGTAGTCGATCCCATGCTTTTGTGCATACCCCTTTGCCGCAAGCCTGGCTTTGTATTTGTCAACTTCCCCTTTTTCATTTAGTTTTGTCTTATATATCCATCTCACGCCAATCTTCTTCGCACCATTTGGTAGAACGGTTAGTTGCCATGTACCATTTCTTTCTATTGCTGAAATCTCATCATTCATAGCATCCCTCCAATTTTGACTTCTTGAAGCTTCCTCATAGGTGCATGGATCTCCAGCGGTGGTATAAAATACCAAGTTCTGAGTTTCTTCTTCCTCGAACAAACCTTCACCTGTAACAAAATCATCCATCCAGTATGGTGGTCTTCGATTTCGGACAGCAGGCCTATTTGGTTCACTGTTCTCAGTTGAACTTATTGAAGATGTACTCGATGAGGAATGACTGATCACTCCGGTTGCTTCATCTTGCTCGTGCTCACCAACTTCATCATCTTTTTCTTCAAATTCTTCTTCTGTCACATAATTCTCATCATCATTCCACTCAAGTAGTGTACCTGTATTACCATCTTTGCATGTGTTCCAATCCCAGATCTCATTTTCTTCGAAGACCACGTCGCGACTTATCAACACCTTCTTTGTAATTGGATCATACATTCTGTAACCTTTTGTTTCTTTACTTACCCCCAACAATACACACTTTGAGCTCTTTGGATCCAATTTCGTCCTTTTCGCATCCGGAATATGTACGTGTCCGATGCAACCAAACACACGAAAGTAGTCCACTGAAGGTTTAACACCGCTCCATGCTTCTTCCGGTGTGAGGTCTTTGGCTACCGACGTAGGACTCCTATTTAGTACATGCACACACCAATTCACTGCCTCCGGCCAAAATTCTCTAGGGACATGTTTTTCGGATAGCATGCTTCTGACTAGGTTCATGATTGTTCGATTCTTCCGCTCAGCGACTCCATTTTGCTGAGGAGTGTACGCTGCAGTCAGTTGTCTCTTGATCCCATTCACATTGCAATACTCATTAAATTCTTTGGAAGTGAATTCGCCTCCTCTGTCAGTCCGTAAGCAACACAGCAATGAACCAGCTTCCTTTTCAACTAAATTTTTGAACCTTTTGAACATATTAAAAGCTTCTGACTTCTCTGTAATGAAATAAACCCAACATTTTCTACTAAAATCGTCAATAAAAGTAATTAGATACCTCTTTCCGCTGTTGGATTCTGGATTTACTGGTCCACAAATGTCGGAGTGAACAAGTTGTAGCTTGCATGAGGCTCTCCAGTGGCATTTCTTTGGAATACTATCCCTATGTTGCTTCCCGGCTAAGCAATCAATGCACACCTTTGTAGGAAGTTTAAGTGATGGTAGTCCCTCAACCATTTTATTATAATGCAGAGTTCTTAAGCCTTTGAAACTCAGATGAGCAAACCGCCTATGTCATAGTTGTGCTTCACTCTCCCCACTAGTCTGGAAACATGTTGCTGCCGATTCATTTTGAGGCATTGATGCAAGCATAACAAACATTCTATTTGTGGTCATGATTGTCTCCATTATGAGACCTCGAGTTGGATGGAATAGCTTGCACATATTATCTTGAATAAGTATTGCTAGACCTTTCTCCTGTAATTGACCCATGCACAACAGATTGTTTTTCAACTCTGGGATGTAGTAGACTCCACCAATCTTTGTCATCACTCCGGCTACTTTCAGCTTCACACATCCCATTCCCATTACTTCCATTCTTGAATTGTTGCCAAGCTTGACTGAGTGTTTGAACCCTTCATCTAACTCTGTAAACCACAGTTTATTTCCGCTTATATGATTGCTACAACCCGAATCTAAAAACCATGCCTCTTCTCTAGTTGATTTATGAATCTCGACATACGACATAAGCAGCATTTCTTCTTCTTTTTCCAGGTCTGCATAATTAGCTGCATTTTCCCAACTAGGGCATTCATAAGAAAAATGCCCTAGTTTATGGCATCGAAAGCATTCAATGGTTGCTTTATTAATGGGATGTCTACCTCTGCCTCGTCCTTTTCCTCGACCTCTAAAGCCTCCACGACCTCTACTTCTGCCTCCGAATTGAACATCCTCCCTTGCTTCAGATCTCTCTCCAATGCTCACTTTAAGAGCTTGCTCTTCCTCTTTATGTCCCTTCATTCTTTGCTCATGGACAAGTAGACTGCTCTGAAGTTCATCAATGGTCATTTCAGCAAGATCATTTGATTCCTCGATGGAGCATACGACATAATCAAATTTAGGCGTCATTGATCTCAATATCTTCTCAACAATGATAGTTTGCTCCATGCGTTCACCATGGAATTTCATCTTGTTGGCAATAGTAAGAGTTCTACCAAAATAATCATCAACACTTTCTCCTTCTTTCATTCCAAGAAGCTCAAATTCTCTCCGCAATGCTTGTAGTTGAGCCCGTTTCACCTTTGTAGATCCTTGGTACTTTTAACGCATGGAATCCCATATTCCTTTTGCAGAATCTTTGTTCAAGATCGTCTCAATAATGGCGCGATCAATGGCTTGGTAGAGGTAGTTTTTTACTTTCAAATCTTTCAACTTCATGTCTTCTACAACCTTTCTCTGTGCCTCTGTACTGTCTGATGCTACCGTTGGAATCCCAGTCTCAATCAAACTCCAATATTCTTTAGATCGTAAGAAATTTTCCATCACCATGGCTCAATGGTCATAATGGCCATCAAACCTTGGAATTGCTGGTTGAACAAAACTACTCCCTTCAGCTGACATGTCTGCAACCTCACCTTCTTCTTTCTCTTTACTCTCTGATAAGGCCCCTCTCGCTCTGATACCACTTGTTGGAATCAGAGATAATGCATTCAATCTAATAGTATAAAATGGCAGAATGGAGCTTACTTTTATTTAATGATGAAGATGGCTTTTATAAAAGCCTGTACAACAAGAAAATAGGAAATACGCAACCCACGTCTAACATCCCTATAAACGTGGTTTAGTGAACGAAGACTAAATCAAACAAAGCTAACTACCAGGGATAATATAACGGAAAGTACTGATTAATGTACTAAATCTAACAGGCTTAATACTGTAGCCCAATTTAGTACAGCAGCTCCATCACTTTGAAAGATTTATAGAAATATATGTACACATATTGCGTTTCTTTCTTGGGTTTTGTACACAATGTATTTCCTTTCTATTTATTAAAACTTAGTCAATATGTTCTTCACAATGTCAGTCGTGCAGAAAAAAATATGTGCGAGCTCCGAAAACCATACCCAGATCGGGTACGAACTTTATATATATATATATATATATATATATATATATATATATATATTAAATGCTTTTGTCTCAAACATGCAATGTTGGACTAAACGAACTGAGAAAATTATATGCAAAGGATTATGATAAGATCTGTGCATAAATTTGAATAGCAATTCCTCACATGTACTGATACCTAAAATGGATGCGGTAAGATTTTCTCCAGGGAATAAACTTGGAATTATATATGTTCTTTCAAAATTTTGTACAAGGTGGCTTGACTTTGATACTGCTAAGCTGCGTTAAGAAATGAACAAAAGATTTGCACGGTATTTTCGAAGGATTTGCTCAAGATTTAACCAAGATTTTTGAAAGGATTTGCTAGCTCTTGAAATGAGAAAACGAAGCTGTCTATAGGGTTGTCCATGACAGCGTATCTAAATCTCACGCTGAGATTTTCTTCCTGAAAGTTAGCTTGACATTTATTTATTTATTTATTTATTTATTTTGTGTATACAGTTTGAGAATCAGACAACGAAACCCTAAATCTTTGAACGTCAACATGCCAACACCACTGAAAACGACAGATTGAAAATAATATATAGCTTGCCGAAATATTTGAATTTTTTTTAGCCAAGATACCCTACGAAATTTCATTTCAAGAGCAGTAAAACCGATCTTACTTTGATTTGTTGTCATTATTCAAGGATATGTTATGCTATCCCGTACCGATTTACAAAAGATCGAAAAGATTTGGAATATGATTTTTGTGCCGACTTGACAGTGTTTAGATTTCCCCTTCTCAGGTTTCAACCGGGCTTTGCATGTGCTAAGATTTTTAAGGAGCGCAAATCCTAACAAGAATCAATACACATCATTAAACGAAATTTCACTTTAATTTATACGTACAAATCTTGGTCAATATTTTGTTTCCAATTGGCGGAGCCTTTTTGTACGGTTTTAGTCAAGAATACCGGAAAGCCAAGATTTTTGAAAATGACGTGGAGATTTCCAGTAAGAATTTTGTGAAGATTTGAAAGTGATACATTCAGATTTTTGTGCAGAGATCTTATACAATTTATGAGGTTTCGGATTCCAATCAAGATGTCGCAACTAATGATTTTTGGTTTTAATTGTTATGTTAACTCAGTTGTTTATGATTGACGATTTCAATTGATTACAAATAAATTAACTTTAAATATTACATAAAACGTTTTAAAATTTATGGCCATTACATTACTTCCCCTTTAAAAGAATTTCTTTTCCGAAATTACTAAGGTAGAAAAAAAATTGCTGCAATGCCATTATTTTTACAAAAATATAATTAATTAAAACTCAGTTTTATTTTCAAATCTAACCCAATTGATTTTAAAACCAATTTATTTTAAATAACAAAATTTTCCAAAATATTTCAAAAAATTTCTAACACCTTAAATTTTGAAAAAAAATTGGTAGAGTCTCCCCTGTACCGAGTGACACCTACAATATTGCAGGTTCAAGAAATATATATACATCGACCAACACGGTCGGAAAAATTCAAAATCCAATCTCCAAACCCAAATAAAACCAAAATTTTATGTAGGCGTACCTTTTTGTGAGCGTTATTACGCGATAAGGAGTAAATTATACTCGAGCCTGTTTGATTAACATGCCAAACTGGATTCAGTTTACTCTATAATTCTCTTAGATGAATTTTAAAGTTGAATTATCTGCACATGTTCTCAACTTTAATGAACTTCATTAGTTCTTAAAACAATGTCAGTCAGATCCAAATATCCATATCATCGATATCATTCATTCCAACCAATTAGAAACAATCATACCACTTTATATAGTTCTAATGGATTTAATTATAACCAAATCTTAGCAATCCATTTATTTGTTTAAATATCCATTCAGTTTCATTAACCTTGGATTAATTTATTCAACTTGGTTATTTCAGATTAGGTTTCCATCAAAGGTTGGCGAATTCTATACAAACCATCCAACATATAACAAACGACCAAGGCACAACAATTCAACCAAACCATTTTTATTCACATTAATTGACTAATATTGGATTATTTATCATTTACTCGATTTCACAAGTGAAATCTCTTTTTATTATATTAATCTACTCCAGTTTGATATTCCAATTTGAATTCTAATTCAAGTTATTTAAACAAATCCATATTACGATCATTTGAGAGAGATACATTTATATAAAAATATAATCAAAGCAAAACTATATCAAAATAATTTTATAATAAATTACAAATACGCGCTCTCATGTATATGCTCAAACTCAATCTAGGGTATTACTAACCCCATCTCTATTGAGTTACGCTACAGAGCCAAGGTTATCACTAAACCAATAGCACTGATACCAACTGTAACGACCCCAAAATTTCGACGCTCGAATTTTCAACAATAATACATAATACCGTATTACTTGTCAAAAATCCAAGTATCTAAACTCAGGCTGTTAATAGAAAGAAGTTAGAGGATGATAAATAGCGAAATATTAGAATAGAAGAAAAAGAAGAGCACATCAGAATCTCACAGCGGAAGGAATAAATATAATATAACAATTCTCTTTATAAAATAAATTGTACATATATATATATACATACCATTTATCAGAGTACAACATACATCAATCATAGCAGAAATAAAGTTTGTAACTAACGTGAAGCCTCCTGCTTCCAGCTCCTGAAACTCCAAGCAAAACCTAACCTGGAATATACTCGGTCTGACCCGAGCACATTTGAAGCAAAGCAAAACTCACCCAGATCAGTCTGGAATACTTTCAATGATAAATTCACAGCACAACAACTTATTTAACTTTGAAATATTCTTTTTGAAATAAAAGGATAATAGTAAGACCAGCCCATACATAAACAATGACGGTTTTTACCTTACTATAATCCAAAACATTTTTGAAATTGATATCTTCTCTGATATTATAATAATGTCTATCAAACCACAATTAAATAATAATCTAGTAGAACGCTTGCATCTCACGCTCTACATATATAGTATACAATCAAAACCCCGGGAGCTTATTAGAGAATGGATTTCCTAGCAAGGTATGGGACCACCTTCCGACAATGTACCTCCGGAGATGAATACATTGGGGTTCAACAAGAACGTCTTGCAACCCGGCTATACATGACCGACCCTTCATTTCTCTTGAGAGTACCGAATATATCATTACCACGGTTGGGGGCCAGCCAACTGAACCGATAGCATACATATAAAATAAAGAAACAACCGAAGGCATTTGATTTCTCCAGATCAGGTAATGATATACCCTTTTAATGGGTGCGACCCACATAGCCATGTTTCCTACCCGATTTTTGTTCCATTCCCGGTTGATGAGGGTTGAGATCACGTTTAGTACATCTTCATTCACTTTGAATGCCACATTGTCAGATCTGTCAAATCACTAATTGATGTCCACAATACACTCTGGGTGTTAAGCAAGAGAATTTCTCCGCCACCAAACTTGGTATATTTGTAAAAATCAATGTACATGATTCTTAAGGAAATACTCTGTCAGACACTCGTCCATACAAGTCATCCAAGAACAGGATGAACCGAAGGCACCCTCCTACTACATCCTAGGAATCACCCTATAGATCAGTAGCAAGAAGTCCTTGCAATCCGAAGATTTTAATCACGACAGAATCACAAGTCATCATAACTCTGGTAACTAGCTAGAGAAATTTAACGAGTAGTCCTTCCGCTCATGAAGATCAACGGTCTTT
Organism: Allium sativum; assembly: GCA_030737875.1. Classification (NCBI taxonomy): domain Eukaryota; kingdom Viridiplantae; phylum Streptophyta; class Magnoliopsida; order Asparagales; family Amaryllidaceae; genus Allium; species Allium sativum. The sequence goes on from CM060921.1 coordinate 561,160,564, forward strand.
AATGCTCCATCTCGACCATCTTCTGATTTCTTCAACGTTACGTATTTGCTTATCGGACTGGTTTATGAATATAAATTCGATCCCTCTTTCCGTACCAACAATCGATAAAAGGCCAAATTTTGATAGTCGGTTGTTTAACTATCAAATCATAACAGTGTATCTAGGTGAATTGGCAGCTCAGGTCCTTTATATGAAATATTTCATTAAAACATTTCATCGATTTCTTATAATCAATTCCGTAAATTTTATCTTATCAAAACTCTTCTGGTTTAGTTACTTGAAAACATTACTTAACGCTCTTTTATCAACTTCTCTTTTTATTCTTCGTTTGGAAATATTCCCATATTCATTATCGACATCTTTTGTTCTCTTTATCTTGGGACATTGTTTGTATATCCTCAAAACTCTTTTTCATAATTTCTTATGTTAAAACTTTCGCGATAGCTTCACAACTCACCTTCCATTTCTTTTACCATTTGGACATATCGTTATATTTCTATTTAATCAAACAACATATGATTAGTAATCAAAAATCTCTCTCTTATTTCGATTAAACCATTTCACTTAATTTTGTTCCCAGGTGAGTGCTTATTTTTAAAATCATCGTCTTGGGTAAAACCCTTTTTACAACTTTTCTCAATCTTTGTTTATTTGATTTGAATTGAACTTCAAATCCATTCCATAACCTTATTTTTAAGAAAAAAATTCCAATTGTAAAGTACCCGCTTTAGTTATTATAAAAGTAGTTGTCTTCCCGATTAACTAAAAGAAGCATAGTTAATTCATTTTATTAAAAAAATGATAAATTTTATTAATCGCAAATAACTCAATAATCACTTTCCTACCAATTACAAACTAATATTATCTCTCGATAATAGTGAAGCCGTTCAAGTTGGGGTGTTCTAATTACCTCTCAGACCTTGATCGATAACGTTCTTATCTCAAGATAGATACAAGCTTGTAATTTAAAACCAAAATTTAACTATCTCAATATTCTAATACATTATTCCCATATCCATTTATCTTGGTTTTATAAACCATTTCCTTATATTTGAAAATCCGCTTTCTATGTCCATTCCCTTTACTTAAGTGAACTTCCCGATCTCATTTACCATTTGAATTCAATATGATTTTCATACCATATCTTATATTGGTAATTGAATTATAATCTATTTATTTGCATATCAAACGATTTAATATCCTTTTAGAACGAACCCATTTAATCCTCTTCTAAGGAGTCCTATTTAAGCCCCTTCATTTTTACTTAATAAAATCTTGTCGCAACTCCCACATTAGCTTATAAATCCCATTTACACTTTGTTTATACGATTTGAACTAAATTCAAATCCTTTCATGCTAATCGATATTCATCACTTATATTTCGTAAAGCTCTTTCCGATCAAATCGCTTTTATTATGTAAAAGACTTTCTTAAATATCGTCGTAGCTCAAGCCTTCCTTTGTAAACTTATGTTTACAAAAATCCTGGGATTTACAATGAAATCCTTCTGTAACCTTTCTTACTTAGGATCTTAATATAGTTCGATTTCCTTTTTGGAAAGAAATTCCAATTTATTCGAGCAATAGCTTTAATTGTTATTAATGTAATCATTTACTTCATTATCTACCGAACAAAGGTAGTTTATTTCAATAATGAATCATTCATCAATTAACTTCATTATTAATTAAAGGTTAAATCATTTTACAAAGGTTATTAAATAACAATTAAATTTAAAAATAATTAAGCAATTCAATAATCACTTAAAATTATAGTTAATAAAAGATTAACTAACTTTTAACAGCAACCGAATATTCGGAGAGCTATTGATTGGATTTAATAACCCAGTCCTTAATTTCAATTCTAAAATGTTAACTTTGCCGGCCGTAACCATTAGTTAAGCTGCTAACTAATTTCAATTCATTTTCCCTCTTACATTAATTAATAATTTAATTAATTTAAAAACATCACTTCAATTATTCAATTTCACTAATCCGTATATTAGCTTCTAACTTCTGTTCATATAACTGCGTAAGAATTTATTATATAACCTTTTTATAATCACATTTGTAAAATATGACTTTAATATAAATATATTTATAAAACATCGTTTTAATCGACTCATATAAAATAACTTGAATTCTTCAATTTATTTACAAATAAATTTAAACTCCGTCAATTTGCCTATCAGCAAAACAACGTTGTAAAACAATAGATTTAGAGCATCACTGCCAACCACTTTACCAATACTGTCGATTGATTAAAATATCAACAACGATCACACTCATTCAACCATCAATATTCAAACATGTTTCAATGTCATTTAGGGTTCAATCGGTTCATGTGTAAACAATATAAAAATAAACAACACACATGATAATTGAGGAATCCGGTCGGATCCCTCTAACCTGTTCTTCCCTGCATCATAGATTATTATAACATTTCATGATGGCATATAAATTAACGATGATAATATAATTAACAACAACCATTAAATCAACCATAAGAAACCAAACAACCAATCAACCAGTATATATTTATAATGATATTATATGGATTTATCACATCATTGCAATCCAGAAAATGTGAGAATTTACTCACCGTTATTCAGTTGACGATTGTCGTATTGTCTTATATAATTTCAAACGAGCGTTTGAAATTATACATAAATCCAATTTCTTTTGTTTTCAACTATTTTTGCTCGGTTGCGTAGTCTTCTCTGATACGATTCCACTATGCTTGTTCTGCGAATTTCTGTATATGTATGTAGAAGTTACACCAGTTATTCGTTAAATAAATTAAACGACTAAAATTCTTTAAATTAATTATTAATTAAAAATCCTAATTATCGTTATATACCTGACCATGTTGCTAGCGTCTAATCCGCACTCAGGTCATTATTTGCTCGCGGTAACTTCCCTGCTCAGTTCGGTTTACAGACTCAACACGGACGCTCCATTTACTGCGCATATCCCCTTTGCTCTCACATTCACCATGCAACTTGCTTTGTCATAATCATTCTTTACATGCAAACACCCTTTGAGCCATCATGTAGATGCTTCATGCGTCATGAGTGACAAGGCACGCTATCCCCGTCTAAACCAATTCACTTTCTTCTTTTTCTACATGTATATTTCTCTTTTCTCTTTTTGTTCAAAAGGCCCAAGCCCGCGCTAGAATCACAGCCCACCTTCCAACCCACTCCTTCACATATGAAAAACGCCTTCACCTACCTGTAGCTTCCAATTTCCGCAAGCCCTTACACCCAATTTCCCATCACAGCTCCAAATATGAATACACCCAGCACCATGAAGTCCTACCATATCATTAAGCCAACATCCCCATCCAGTCTCCCTTTGAAACTCGCAGAATCATCGTTAAGCATCACTAGAACGATTACAAAACAGACTTATCCAAAAGGAAAAACTAAAGAAAAGCTATTAGAAAAAACAGGAACTGTAAAATGAAATCCAAAAGAAGAGCAAAGAAGAAGTAAGAACCTGCAAAAACAAATGGTCATAAAATAATGCATTTTACATATATGAAAAAGCAAATGGTGATAAAATATCATTAAAGAAAGGAACCATGCAACAATGAAGGAAGCAACTAATATTTTCATATTCTCATTTTGGTGCTTCAGACATAATTCATCAAACATAAAAATTACATTACCAATAAATTCAAATAACAACAAACCTTCATAACTATTGTAAAGAAATACCCACTAAAAGATAATGAACTCTGAAAATTATCATACTTTAATTTCACTTAATATCTGAAATAATGACAAAAAACCGAAGATATATTTGTAGGAAGCTGATCAAGTCTGTATAGCAAACAAATGGTATTCACATATTATTGTAGCATATGCGATTGGTTAAACTTTGTTCAAAAAATGGTATTAAAGTATTGTTGCCGCATATACGATTGATTAAACACTGATATGAACAGAGCTGTGCTTGATGGATTGGTATAATCAAGTGGAAATCCTATTGCTTTGGATGAATGCACTACGTAAATTTTCTTGCAGTACTCGACTATGTAGAAGTAAATTAAAAGATAGACAACGCTTGCATTACCCATGGTTAGAAGTACTTTGTCAAAAAGAAAATAATCCCAAGAAACGGAAAGAATACGCCAAATCCAATAAGCGCAAACCTGACTCCTATTTCACATGTTAAAATAAGTTACATGTGACAAACAAATTAAAAAAGGGTTTAAAGTACTGCAATATATTTGAACAAAGTTATTATTTTCATATATTTAAAGGTTACAGATGACTTACTATCAAGATGCTTCTTGTACTACAACAAAACAGTCCTTTTACAATGGGAAAAAACCGTTGTAATATGCATTCCACAATGGGCATATGCCCGTCTTAATACGTGTCGTCGTAATAGCTCCTAATTATTTGACAACGGGTAAGGACTGTTGTAAAGGACCGTTGTAATAACTTGCTCTATCACGTGCAATGACTCTATGACAATGGTTATAAACCCGTTGTAATAGCTAATACATTACAAGCAGCTTTTGCCCGTTGTAATACAGTATATAACAACAGTTTTTGTCTGTTGCGAAATAAATTCAGATTTATAATTATTGTGATACATCCATCTTTAATAATAGTTGGAATAGGTTTGGTGTCACACTTTTTTGGTGTACACGCAAACTACCGAAAATGCCCCTTAAAATATTTGGAAAAAAATCATACTGACTTCGTAATATATTGCATCGGCGACATAATAGGTCAATTTAACATAATATTGCATCGGCAATAATTACTCCATCTTATTCAAGAATATCATATCCAACATACTAGAATTTGTTTCCTTTATGCACTATTACCAGACTTTAAATCCTTTACGCATTTAACATAATATTAACATTACCAATATTATTCACTGCCATCTATTACCTTCTAATTAAAATTATTTTAAAAAAATATGTGTTTATAAATAAGTGTTTAACGTTTATAAATAGGCAATTAATAAATAGCCAATTAATATAAATTTTTCATTGAATGTTTCACTGCTTATTCTGTTAGTCATAAATATAAAACCTTGACGTTTTATATTAACATTACCAATATTATTCACTGCCATCTATTACCTTCTAATTAAAATTATTTTAAAAAAATATGCATTTATAAATAAGTGTTGTAACGTTTATGAATAGGAAATTAATAAATAGGCAATTAATATAAATTTTGCATTGAATGTTTCATTGCTTATTCTATTAGCTATAAGTATAAAACCTTGAATTTTTATATTAACATTACCAGTATTATTCACTGCCACCTATTACCCTCTAATTGAAATTATTTGAAAAAAAATATGTGTTTATAAAATAAGTGTTGTAACGTTTATAAATAGGCAATTAATATAATTAGATTACTCTTTCCATATCCAACGATAATTTGAGTAGGCATTTAAATTTGAATAACGACATTTATTATTGCGTATTACGATATAAATTAGCAATTAATAAATAGTTGAACGTGCTAAAGTCAAATAAATAAAATCTTAATGATTTTTATTCAAATCTGACATCAGCGTAGGTGCATTTGAAAGGTCAGTCTTCCCTGCAAATGCGCTATTCTAGAAACAGCCATTCACCTTCAAATATGGCACACCATCCAATTAATTTTCACGCTTCTTTCCTCATTTCCTCTACGCTTTGCTTAAAATTCTCTCCTCTTTCATACCTATCTTCCCAATACTCACTGCCTCATAAAATTGAATACACTGCACAACAAATTTACTTTTTATTTATTGGGTTTAAATTTTTGAAGCTTCACCTCATTCAAAAGGTGATTTTTTTCCCAGGTAAACGCATAAATAAGATTACACCACATTTAAGTTTAACCAGCGTTCTTTGCCCTCAACCTATGTACTTTGTTTCTAAGGTTTTTCTTCGTGATTTGTATGAAAAATAATGTTTTATGTTCCTTTTAAATAGTAAAGTAAATGGGAGCATTGTCCCCTGTTGCTTGCGTGAGACTATGAACGTGAGAAGTGAATGTCTCAGTATATGTTCAAATAAAAGTGAATGTCTTAGTATATGCGTAAATAAAAGTGAATGTTGTCTGAAAGAAGTTAGGAAGGTAAAGGAAATAAGAATATGTTTTGTCCTCAACAGATAAAGCACGTTTAATGAGAATAATAAACCAAATATTATACAAATATTTTTTTGCATATGTAAAATACGCAGTACTTAAGGAACAATAATCCTTAAGCGAAGTGTGTGCCATGATCACACGCGAAGCGCGTGCCGTGACGCTCGTAATAATAATGAATATTTTAACATGCAATAAATACTGTAATGCAACAATCAAAATCACATAATAACACATACTAAAAGATGAAAGCAAGAGTCATATAATTCCAACACATTTCAAAAAGTTCGATAAGTTTACACTCCAAAAGGCTAGATAAGTTTACATTCCAAAAGGTTAGATATTTACGTCGACATAGTTCTAACATAAATTACATAACTAGTTTCATAAGTACCTACACTAGACCAAGGGAACGTAATCTTTATACCACGTGACAGTAGATCCAACGGCATGTTTGATAATGGACATCTCCGAATTTGGCCTGAACAAAAAAGCTTCCTGTTCCACCGCTACATTCACACATATCTTCCAAACATCAGCTCCAAGCTTTCTAAAATGTAATAAAGCATCAAGATCAGTACTTGCTATTGTCCCCTCTGCAACTATGTTTTTCTCCCAACCCAATAGCTTGCACTTTTTTTTACCAAACCATCCAGAGTAACTCGATCTTGCTGATCTTGAGTCCACATATTGTTGTCCCCTCTACAACCTATATGAAAAATAAACATGATACATAAACAAGCAAACAATTTAGAACACTTGAATATAGTCATATGTAGATTCAAATATGCTTTTAAAAAATGCCCACCATGGCCTTTGTTTGCAATAAGTTTAATAGTTTAAAGGAGTGCTCTATAATGTAACAAACTTTAATTAGCATAAAATGTATGTAAAACTTTATAGTTATATATCATTATAACTATTAGCTACAACGATAGTAATAGAACCAAGTTTTGGCTTGGTCATACGTGAATATAGTTTCACTAACCTCAGCTCCAACTTCAAAAAGAAAAGATGGATCCACAAGCATAATATTCTGAAACGTTGAACATGATCTCATGGAAAAACAAATAGGCCATCTTGATCCCTACAAAATAAATTGTTTTTTGATGAAATCTATGCTCTATAATCATCAACAGCTTAGCAGTTACATGCGCCAACCTCTTCAATATAATTCAGCATTAACCAGTCCATTTAACATAAAGATATGATTTTTAGTACCATGAATTTTTAGCTTGTATGGCAGGCTTAAAAAGTTAAAAGAGTAAACTACAATGACATTTTGAACATAATATTATATTTTCAGACATTCATCTCAAATGCGGTGATGAATTATCTCAAAATTGTACTTGCAATACAGTAGGTGTTATATATCAAGTACAAGCAACTAACAAGTTGTCCTAACATCATAACAGATATGACAAATTGATAAATACTAACCTGCAAATCCAAATATCTTTAGTAAATTGGGCTTTAGCGCCTCTATTTTGATTCATCTCCATGAAAGGAAGTAATTCCTGTGAATAAAAACACATGAATCGAGTTATTGACTTGCCCAAATATAAAAATAATGCCTCAAACGATAGCCGAACTGCTAAGTTTGTATGAAAAAGAAAATAATATACTCTTCCTCCCTTTTTCGTATTAGGCACTGTCACAAATTTATAGTACATTCTGCAGATTATAGACAATATATATGCTTTGACAGCAACATATACAGCAAATAACATTGTTTATAAAAATTAATCTATGCATTAACTCAAATTATGCACTTGAAGCAAATTATCTTACGTAGAAATTTATACACTAATAAATATTAGCCCAATACTCTAAGAACCCAGCCAATAACCTAAAGTGTTACCAGCCAAATCCCTCGTGCACTTTATTTCTCTTCCTCTTCTTCGTTTTCAAACCCAAACTCCGAAATTACAACTTACAAGACCTAGCTCTGTTTGAAAGGAAATATCAAAGAGAAAACTAAATGCACACATCTCGTAAGTTTGCAGATGATATTGAAGACCCCAGCAAATGATATTCAAACGACACCAACAGGTACAGTTTTTAATTAAGCTAAAGCCAAAACGGATGTTATTCTAGATCAGACCAGAACAATTGAAATTACGATGTAGCAGCTAGAATTCAGAACCTTGATTCAATGTATCATCATCTTATTGTTGTTTTTTCCTTATCCCAAATGATTAAGGTCGACTAAATAAAATTCCGTCCCCCTTTAATACTGAGTCATACCTTTAATTAAGTTTTTTGTTGTTCAATATAAAAGGACTTCCTAATTTACTATCATTTTCTTCCAAGTTGATTAAAAACTTTTTTCACCTCTTAATATCATCTTTTCATCGAGCTTTGTAATATGCGTCCATACCACCCAAGCTTGGAGCATCGCCGTCGCTAATCACTAAGCTATAAAACTATACTATCATAACAAGCATTGTAATTTAAAATGTACACCATAATTTTGAGTTTTAATTAACAACGCCCCAAGTGCTTTAGAGCATTGACATGAGAATGATGGTTTGATCTTTTCTTGATTAATGTGTTTAAATCCTAAGTAAACAATAATATAACAGGAAAAAATAGATATCACACAAATTAATTACCCATCTAATATCAGGTAGCAGTCGACCCAGTCTTCGAACAGATATGCGGCTGAACTCCCTTTTTGAATATCCATTCAATTCAAGTTTTTCCAAAATTTTGTCAATGTTCTCCTTACCCTGAAAATACGAGGAAATGTGAAAACATTATCAACAATAACAACCAGATAAGTACAGGAAATGCAGAGGTAAACTAATGGATAAGCATATATTATCATATAAGCAATGTACCTCAACAATAGGAAAATATATAAACTTCATGCGTGCATTAGCTTGGCGATGACTCATGGACTCTACAATAGAATGAGTAATCATATAAACTCTTAACTGTTTTTCAGAACAATGTATACTGGATACATACCAGAAGATGAAGATGTTTCATATGTTATATTATATGCGCACCGTTTCATATGTAGTGACTTAACTGGTGTACGTTGTGACTTAATTAAGTTGCAAATTGTTTCAGGGATATTATACTTGTAGTTATATGATTACTATTTCATATGTCATTTCCATTCTAAATGATATTGTTGTATTTTGTGTTTGCTTCTATTTTATCCATGCATAAAAATAATGTTTTTTTTTTGGTTCTATTGATAGTGACTCAGAAGTCAGAACAAGCTGTTTAGACAAAACATGCAAAATGATATAGAGAACATAGAAACATACGAAGTCCATATAAAATTCTATTATACCAGAAATGTAACATCCCGATATTTTTGACCGTTCAAATCGACAATGATCCTCAATGTAGACATAAACAAATCAAAAATAAGGATAGTTATTGGGATTTATATAAGAAAAAAAAAAGAAGAAGAACAAATATAGAATCTCGCAGCGGAAGGACTAAATATAATAAATAAATAACAGTTTATAAAGCTGTTAAAAACATACATTTTATTTCATTTACAAGAATTATCAGAGTAGATTAACATACAACATACCAATATATTTTGCAGCGAAATAATAATTTTAATACGTCTGTTGAGCTCCATCTCCATCTTCATATTGGTATCTTCAAAGCAAGGAAATCTTCGCTAACTGCAACTCGGTCTGACCCGAGCGTATTGCGAAAAGAAACACAACAAACACTCGGATCAGAACTAAATCATTCTCATATTAGTTAAATCAAATTTCATGTAATAATATGAGTGCAATAACTTAAGAGATTTTACGGGAATTTCCATCTCTTAAGGATTCGTCAAATAATACTATATAATATAATACGCTATTATAATAATGCCTATGGTTAAATATAACATAATAAAATAATGTAAGCGGGATTACCATTATTACCCTTACACCGTTTATACCGTTGCCGTACAGTTTGCATATAACACACCAGTACGTCGGCGGATAGGGATGCACCGTGATACGACAACGTTAAATCAAAATCGTAGGGGGCTCGATCAGGATAAATATGACAAGGCATCGAGGCAATACCCATCAGTAGTGATTCTACCGGATTGCTGACCCAGGCCGGTGGTAACGCATAGCCGCAACTACCGCCCACCCCAGACATACCCCCAAAATCAATCAAAGGTGCCAATCAATCACAAGTATATATGTGGAATCGAAGAAGTATGCCTGCTCAGAGTAGCTAACTCAATGAACCTGGGTATGGCTCCTGTTTTAGTCATTTTAATTATGACCCGAAGGTCAAGTCTATACATCATCGTTCTCTTTCTTCAAATCCAGTAATCGCCTCCAAATCCATCCAACACCATTTCTGGAACTCCACCACGTACACAGTTGTTAAAGTGGTTTTCGGTATTGACAGAGAGTATGACAATATCCGATTTCGGTCTCTTTAACAACCAAACGTTTACATTTTTCACACCGGTCAGTTCTTTTACATTTCAAAGGGGTTCATACTTCATATCAAAATATTAGATTTTCAAAATCATTCAATATTCAAGATAGAATATTATTCATACTAAAATCTCCATTTAAACCAGTTAAAATCTTGAAACAATTCCAACTTTAATAATTTGAATATTAAAATAGTTAACGGTATATTTAAAATAGTATCGATATATAATTGAAATATTTTGAAAATAAATAGTTTGTAATTAAAATAGAATTTATCAAATTTATTAAATATATAGTAAAAAAATTAAGTAATTTATAAAATAAATAGTAAATGTTAAAATGATTTATTTAAAGTAATTTATAAAATAAAATAGTGATAAAGTAAAATAGTTTATAAAGAAAAATAATTATTATTAAAATAGTTTATAAAATGATTTTGAAATACTATTGTTGGAATTAGAATCGTTTCTCTAACATTTTCAATTAAACTTGAAGTCAAATTTCAAAACTTCAATTCAACCAACTCAATTTTTAATAATTCCACCGATTAAAATTACAATTTACATTCATTTCAATTCGATCAAATTAAATCAATAGTTACATAATCAAGTTCTCATTTTCAATGATTTCAATTTATAACAAATATCAAGTTCACAATTCATATATAATTCAAACCAATGTTGATTCATAACAAATTTCAAAGGTGGGTGAAACCATTCAATTTCAATAAATTCTATTTACATTTTATTTCACTTTATTTAGCTTCATTTACAATACTAATTTATTCTCCCTTTTTTGTTTATATTTCAAAATTCAAGGTTCAAGTTCAAGGAAAAATAAGTTATAAACATCGCTTATTTTGTCTTTAAAACAATATTTCAAAATTCATGGTTAAAACAAATTTTATTTAACCAACCGGTGTCCGTATATAATTTTCTATCCTATGGCCAAGTGATATTTTAATTTTAATTTTAGTATTTGGGAAAGGATATATATCATTTCAATCCAAATCAGGGTCATAGGTATTTATCATTTCAACCTACGTTCTTAATTCATTTTAATGATTAATCCCGGGTTTATTTGATGCCCGTAACATCTACTGTAAAGATTGGGATTAATCAACACAACAATGGTCATATATAAATAAATGTGAATAACAGGTAAATTCACGCAATTAACATCAATATGTCAAACATATCAAATTCAAGTCATTCATCACATCAATACGTACAAACAGTCAAATAGCATATAAATTTACCAATTATCAGGAGTCTGGTTTTAAAACAGTAATTAAATGTCAAATTTTAACTTAACTGTAAAATTAAATCTAACAGTCAAATTTAATTACGCTTGCAAATCAATATAAATATGTAATTTAACTGTCAAACATCAATCCATACAATCATATCATGACATGATATTAATTTAACTAAAAATCAAATATTTTAGTTAGGTGTGAGTTGAACTCACCTTCAGTGGCACAGAAATAGAGATGATAACAGAGAGGCGTAGAAATGAACGGCACTGAAACTTCAACGAACTGGACAAACAAATTATGGTCAAGACCAGTACAAACGTAGCGAAGTTATATTTCACAAAAAAAAGAAAGAAAAAAAAGAAAAATATATATATGTGTATATATATATATATGTATATATATATATTGCGCATGGAAGTCTAACCCAACTAAACAAATTATGTATGTCTAGTTTATAATTCCTATAGGTTACATTTCACAACAACCTTTCATGCTTACAACTTTATTTATATCATAATAATGGTCTCACTTTGACAAAATGCCTGGGTATAGTTTACATTCCTATCCAATATTATATGTACCAATAAATCTTAGCAAATGCCCTCTTTTTTTTTTTAGTATACACAAAATGCATATGCCCAGGCACAAAAAGAAAACTTTGTTTCCTACTCTTCAAAAGTTTCAACACGCAAGTGTAAATGTACAACATAACTTAACAACATGTTCTTACACGCTTGGTGTATATTATTATAAGATTAACAAATGAATCCATGCTATAGCAAAACTATAATCCTTTTTTTTTATAAAACGCAAATATGAAATACCTGGTACTAATTTTCTATATTCTTCCCAAAAGTTCACATGCATGTACAACATGTTTATATCTTTTAACTTCCTTCCACTACTTATAAAAAAAATATTATACCCATGATTGTACATGTTTTATGCATGGGGAAGGATGATATTTCCATGCTATAACAAACTTAGAAAAACTAAAAGTGTCCATTTTTTTTTTATATAAAAACATGGCAGTTCGAATTGTAAGGGAAAAGAGGAGCATTTCAGAATGGGAAAGATAGGCGAATCTTTGTTAAGGTTTCATATCAAAACAAAAGGAACAAAGTGAAGAAAAATAAACAAATAGTAAGGCATGGGTTCGTTCGGAATTTATTCACAAACTTTTCAAATTTACGTATTTCGATGCGATAAAAAAAATAGATTAAAGAGAAATAATATTTTTAAATCAGCGTATTACCGTAAGATGTAGATCTACACACAAGAATTTAGACGGAGAAGAGAAGTTTGGAGGAAGAGAACGAATAGTCTTTTCTCAGTAAAAAAAGAAAAAGAAAAATAATACACAAAAAGGAACAACCTTGTAAATGCTTTCTTAAGGCTTTTCAAATTTATTCCCCTTTTAATGTTAATAAATGGATTTTCAAATTAAAAAAAACAAAAAAAGACGGCCATTTTCATAGCAATGAACATAAAAAGATCTAAATTATGTTAATATCTAAGATCATTTATAGGCAGTGACATTCCAAAGGTAAATTAATTTATAAAATTTCAATTTCCTTTTATACACCTAAAATTTAATACCAAACATCAAAGAATTAATCCTAATCTAAACCAGGACTTAAATTAGTTATGGAATAAATGGCATATACTATAAATCTCAAATTAAATTACAACAATCACAATTGAGCATTTAATTCTAAAACAACCAATTCATTTTATTTTAGTCTTACAATTTCACTATAAATTTCCAATTTATAAATTATATTTTAAATTCACACTGGTTTTACGTTTTTATTTATAATTTATATCCCATGCAAACATACCATTTATTACTTATTAATTCACCACTTTACTTGTAGCGTTCATTTTATTTCTACCTTACTATTATAACTACCACTTTTAATTTATAATAAGTGCGATACTTAATTGTATTGATTCTAGTTGGTTACCATATCAATACCAAATAGTTAATGTTTGATTTGTTCGTACTTTCCAATTTTTATAGCAACATAATTTCCAAATATATATATTACAACACAATGTAAAATGCACATTAATCCATATATATATTTTTACATATCCTATGCATTGATTAGTTACCAAATCAATTGAATTTCAATTGTAAATTAAATAAATCAATTTCATCCAAACATTTTAATATTAATTACAAATTTCAATATTTATAATTACAAACCAATTGTAATTTCATTTACAATAACTACAATTTATTATTGTAAACAACTAGCATACATTACTTAATCAAATTAATTATGTTACAAATAAATTTACATAATTAAGTCATCAAATTTTGTTTATAACCATAAATACTCAAAAATCATAATAAATTGAAAAATTAAATAATAGAGAATTACGGGTTGTTACACTCTCCCCCACTTAAAACTTTTCGTCCTCGAAAAGGCGCAATAAGGGATTTGTCCATTCATATATATTTTGCCATATAATTTCTTATTCAACTTGTCTCTTCTATTAGTTTACATAACCAATTTCATAATATTTTTGTTCAGAATAGTGAGTTACCAAACAACGATTTTTCTGAAAATTGAATTACACATATATTAAAATTTACAAGTCGAAATCTAAAATTTTCTCTTTCATTGAAAAAAAGTATGTTCCAATAGATTCAAAAGATTCTTGTTTAAAAAATTTCCGACTTATTTTAGACTCTATACATTCATTTAAACTTCAATTCGGAAAATTACAAACTGCCGCTACGCGACGAGCTCATTTTTAATTAAATTTAATTAATCCGTTCAACCTTCGTTAAGTTTATAAATTATAAGCCTATACACTTATATTTCCACAAAACCAAACATTAACATCAATACATTTAGCTTATTACCAAATAATTCGCTTAATTAATTTTTCATTGGTTCAATTTATTCATGTTACTTAGTTAAATTTAATTTCACAACATAACTAAGTATATTGTTTCTTACATAACTTAAATTTTATTTATAACCAATAAAAATTTTCCACTTTGATTTTCCATTCTTATACTTGTGCATTAATTAATTGCTTATTCTTATAACACCCAACTTCTTAGTTAATTGGTAAGTTATTAAAGTTATAGAACATAATTGATTATTACACAAGTTTCAGTGGTTACCATTCATTTCAATTTATTATCCAATTCTTAAGAATTTTATTTTAATTATAACATTCTTAATATTCAGAAGTTTCAATTCATTTCTTATTCAAGATTTCAAGAATTAAAATTTCAGGTTCTTTTTTTTCAAAAAAAAAATCCGTATAATATATCGTTTACATAAACCATACTATAAAAGGGATTTAAATAAAGTTCAATTTCATTAAAAAAAATACAAATATTAAATGTCTCCCTACCTAGACTCTTGAAAATAAACATCGATAATGCGTGCACTCATCACTGAAATCATTTTCAAAGAAAAGAGGGTATACACTTATTTCTTTTTTTCCAATAATTTATTTAAAAACAATTTTTATATAAAACCCTTTTTTTTAAATATAAATATATTATTTCAAACCATTTGCAAATCAATATTACAAAATCACTCGAAATCAAATTCTCAAATTCATATTTTACTTCTTATTTCATTATCAATAAATTTTCAATATTTGATTTTTCTTAAACCAATCAACAACCAGAGTTTTAATTATTAATTAATCGAGTAATAGATGATGAAAACTTAATATTATCATCATTAAAATCAAAATTCATATAATTTCAAATTATTATATATATGCATAAAATATAATTCAAAACAATATTATGTCCGTAAGTCCTATTCGAGTGTTTAGAAATCCCTATCGATACATTGGCGTCCCAAGTACCGACCAAAATTCATAAATACTCAACAGAACACAACGCAAAGTCATTTTATATCAAAATTACAAGTACGCTCTCTCATATACACTCAAACTCATTTTAGGGTATTACTACCCTATCTCTAATGAGTTAATCCCAAATAGAGCCAAGGTTTTCGCTGAACCATAGCTCTGATACCAACTGCAACAACCTGATATTTTTGACCGTTCAAATCGACAATGATCCTCAATGTCGACACAAACAAATCAAAAATAAGGATAGTTATTGCGATTTATATAAGAAAAAAAAAGAGAAGAAGAAGAACAAATACAGAATCTCGCAGCGGAAGGACTAAATATAATAAATAAATAGCAATTTATAAAGCTGTTAAAAACATACATTTTATTTCATTTACAAGAATTATCAGAGTAGATTAACATACAACATACCAATATATTTTGCAGCGAAATAATAATTTTAATACGTCTGTTGAGCTCCATCTCCATCTTCATATTGGTATCTTCAAAGCAAGGAAATCTTCGCTAACTGCAACTCGGTCTGACCCGAGCGTATTGCAAAAAGAAACACAACAAACACTCGGATCAGAACTAAATCATTCTCATATTAGTTAAATCAAATTTCATGTAATAATATGAGTGCAATAACTTAAGAGATGTTACGGGAATTTCCATCTCTTAAGGATTCGTCAAACTAATACTATATAATATAATACGCTATTATAATAATGTCTATGGTTAAATATAACATAATAAAATAATGTAAGCGGGATTACCATTATTACCCTTACACAGTTTATACCGTTGCCGTACAGTTTGCATATAACACACCAGTACGTCGGCGGATAGGGATGCACCGTGATACGACAACGTTAAATCAAAATCGTAGGGGGCTCGATCATGATAATTATGACAAGGCATCGAGGAAATACCCATCAGTAGTGATTCTACCGGATTGCTGACCCAGGCCGGTGGTAACGCATAGCCGCAACTACCGCCCACCCCAAACATACCCCCAAAATCAATCAAAGGCGCCAATCAATCACAAGTATATATGTGGAATCGAAGAAGTATGCCTGCTCACAGTAGCTAACTCAATGAACCTGGGTATGGCTCCTGTTTTTGTCATTTTAATTATGACCCGAAGGTCAAGGCTATCCATCATCGTTCTCTTTCTTCAAATCCAGTAATCGCCTCCAAATCCATCCAACACCATTTCTGGAACTCCACCACGTACACAGTTGTTAAAGTGGTTTTCGGTATTGACAGAGAGTATGACAATATCCGATCCCGGTCTCTTTAACAACCAAACATTTACATTTTTCACACCGGTCAGTTCTTTTACATTTCAAAGGGGTTCATACTTCATATCAAAATATTAGATTTTCAAAATCATTCAATATTCAAGATAGAATATTATTCATACTAAAATCTCCATTTAAACCAGTTAAAATCTTGAAACAATTCCAACTTTAATAATTTGAATATTAAAATAGTTAATAGTATATTTAAAATAGTATAGATATATAATTGAAATATTTTGAAAATAAATAGTTTGTAATTAAAATAGAATTTATCAAATTTATCAAATTTATTAAATATATAGTAAAAAAATTAAGTAATTTATAAAATAAATAGTAAATGTTAAAATGATTTATTTAAAGTAATTGATAAAATAAAATAGTGATAAAGTAAAATAGTTTATAAAGAAAAATAATTATTATTAAAATAGTTTATAAAATGATTTTGAAATACTATTGTTGGAATTAGAATCGTTTCTCTAACATTTTCAATTAAACTTGAAGTCAAATTTCAAAACTTCAATTCAACCAACTCAATTTTTAATAATTCCACCGATTAAAATTACAATTTACATTCATTTCAATTCGATCAAATTAAATCAATAGTTACATAATCAAGTTTTCATTTTCAATGATTTCAATTTATAACAAATATCAAGTTCACAATTCATATATAATTCAAACCAATGTTGATTCATAACAAATTTCAAAGGTGGGTGAAACCATTCAATTTCAATAAATTCTATTTACATTTTATTTCACTTTATTTAGCTTCATTTACAATACTAATTTATTCTCCCTTTTTTGTTTATATTTCAAAATTCAAGGTTCAAGTTCAAGGAAAAATAAGTTATAAACATCGCTTATTTTGTCTTTAAAACAATATTTCAAAATTCATGGTTAAAACAAATTTCATTTAACCAATCCGTGTCCGTATATAATTTTCTATCCTGTGGCCAAGTGATATTTTAATTTTAATTTTAGTATTTGGGAAAGGATATATATCATTTCAATCCAAATCAGGGTCATAGGTATTTATCATTTCAACCTACGTTCTTAATTCATTTTAATGATTAATCCCGGGTTTATTTGATGCCCGTAACATCTACTGTAAAGATTGGGATTAATCAACACAACAATGGTCATATATAAATAAATGTGAATAACAGGTAAATTCACACAATTAACATCAATATGTCAAACATATCAAATTCAAGTCATTCATCACATCAATACATACAAACAGTCAAATAGCATATAAATTTACCAATTATCAGGTGTCAGGTTTTAAAACAGTAATTAAATGTCAAATTTTAACTTAACTGTAAAATTAAATCTAACAGTCAAATTTAATTACGCTATCGATGCAAATCAATATAAATATGTAATTTAACTGTCAAACATCAATCCATACAATCATATCATGACATGATATTAATTTAACTAAAAATCAAATATTTTAGTTAGGTGTGAGTTGAACTCACCTTCAGTGGCACAGAAATAAAGATGATAACAGAGAGGCATAGAAATGAACGGCACTGAAACTTCAACGAACTGGACAAACAAATTATGGTCAAGACCAGTACAAACGTAGCGAAGTTATATTTCACAATAAAAAAAAAAAAAAGAAAAATATATATTTATATATATATATATTGCGCATGGAAGTCTAACCCAACTAAACAAATTATGTATGTCTAGTTTATAATTCCTATAGGTTACATTTCACAAAAACCTTTCATGCTTACAACTTTATTTATATCATAATAATGGTCTCACTTTGAAAAAATGCCTGGGTATAGTTTACATTCCTATCCAATATTATATGTACCAATAAATCTTAGCAAATGCCCTCTCTTTTTTTTTAGTATACACAAAATGCATATGCCCAGGCACAAAAAGAAAACTTTGTTTCCTACTCTTCAAAAGTTTCAACACGCAAGTGTAAATGTACAACATAACTTAACAACATGTTCTTACACGCTTGGTGTATATTATTATAAGATTAACAAATGAATCCATGCTATAGCAAAACTATAATCCTTTTTTTTTATAAAACGCAAATATGAAATACCTGGTACTAATTTTCTATATTCTTCCCAAAAGTTCACATGCATGTACAACATGTTTATATCTTTTAACTTCCTTCCACTACTTATAAAAAAAATATTATACCCATGATTGTACATGTTTTATGCATGGGGAAGGATGATATTTCCATGCTATAACAAACTTAGAAAAACTAAAAGTGTCCATTTTTTTTTATATAAAAACATGGCAGTTCGAATTGTAAGGGAAAAGAGGAGCATTTCAGAATGGGAAAGATAGGCGAATCTTTGTTAAGGTTTCATATCAAAACAAAAGGAACAAAGTGAAGAAAAATAAACAAATAGTAAGGCATGGGTTCGTTCGGAATTTATTCACAAACTTTTCAAATTTACGTATTTCGATGCGATAAAAAAAAATAGATTAAAGAGAAATAATATTTTTAAATCAGCGTATTACCTGAAGATGTAGATCTACACACAAGAATTTAGATGGAGAAGAGAAGTTTGGAGGAAGAGAACGAATAGTCTTTTCTCAGTAAAAAAAGAAAAAGAAAAATAATATACAAAAAGGAACAACCATGTAAATGCTTTCTTAAGGCTTTTCAAATTTATTCCCCTTTTAATGTTAATAAATGGATTTTCAAATTAAAAAAAAAAAAGACGGCCATTTTCATAGCAATGAACATAAAGAGATCTAAATTAGGTTAATATCTAAGATCATTTATAGGCAGTGACATTCCAAAGGTAAATTAATTTATAAAATTTCAATTTCCTTTTATACACCTAAAATTTAATACCAAACATCAATGAATTAATCCTAATCTAAACCAGGACTTAAATTAGTTATGGAATAAATGGCATATACTATAAATCTCAAATTAAATTACAACAATCACAATTGAGCATTTAATTCTAAAACAACCAATTCATTTTATTTTAGTCTTAGAATTTCACTATTAATTTCCAATTTATAAATTACATTTTAAATTCACACTGGTTTTACGTTTTTATTTATAATTTATATCCCATGCAAACATACCATTTATTACTTATTAATTCACCACTTTACTTGTAGCATTCATTTTATTTCTACCTTACTATTATAACTACCACTTTTAATTTATAATAAGTGCGATACTTAATTGTATTGATTCTAGTTGGTTACCATATCAATACCAAATAGTTAATGTTTGATTTGTTCGTACTTTCCAATTTTTATAGCAACATAATTTCCAAATATATATATTACAACATAATGTAAAATGCACATTAATCCATATATATATTTTTACATATCCTATGCATTGATTAGTTACCAAATCAATTGAATTTCAATTGTAAAATAAATAAATCAATTTCATCCAAACATTTTAATATTAATTACAAATTTCAATATTTATAATTACAAACCAATTGTAATTTCATTTACAATAACTACAATTTATTATTATTGTAAACAACTAGCATACATTACTTAATCAAATTAATTATGTTACAAATAAATTTACATAATTAAGTCATCAAATTTTGTTTATAACCATAAATACTCAAAAATCATAATAAATTGAAAAATTAAATGTAATAACCCGGAAAATCTGGGCCAGTTTAAAAATTTTATTTTGGCAATTTTAGCGAATTTTGAATATTTAAAATGAATTATTTTAAATAATATCGACGAGAAATTTATTTTGAATATAATTCGAACGTATATATTTATACGCGTCGTCGTTAGAATATAAATATTTATATATAATTATAAATAGAATTGAAAATGGCGCTGTAGTTCGATAATTCGATTTCAAACTCCAATTGAATGTACCGGGTGCAAAATAATCCGGATTTTAGTGAAACCAAAAACATTAGGATCTAATTGATAATATCTTTCCAACGAATCCGAAAAATCAAAATTTCATAGCGGGGATCAAAAGATATGTCCAGTTGAAAATTCTGAATAGTCGCAATGGAATTCAGGCCCTTAAAAAAAATGGACATTTTGCAAATGATCTCGGATTTTGACGAAACCAGTTTTGTTGGGTCCGTGGTGTCAAGTTATTGCTAGATTCCAAATTTCATAATTTTTCGAATCAATATGTGAGCGTGGCAACGGAAAACGCGTTTGACCAGTTTCAGTTGATTTTAATCGACTGGAAAATGGCCATTTTTCTAACGATCTCAGATTTCGTCGAAATTAGTTTTGTTAGGACCGTATCGTCAATACGAAGCTAGAAAATATTTTTCTGGAATTTTTCGAGTTAGTATGTGACCCCGGTAATTTGAAATGTACGTTTAAAATCCAATATAATGATTTAAATGTAAATTCAGCAGAAACTGATTGTAACGATCGAATCAGCTTGCAGTACATATCCCATTGTGTT
This sequence comes from Allium sativum, assembly GCA_030737875.1. Classification (NCBI taxonomy): domain Eukaryota; kingdom Viridiplantae; phylum Streptophyta; class Magnoliopsida; order Asparagales; family Amaryllidaceae; genus Allium; species Allium sativum. The sequence continues at coordinate 561,181,922 of CM060921.1, forward strand.
CAGAATGGGGGTAAAACGCTATGGACGACAGGCGGTGGGCCTCGTTTTGAAGTCGAAAATAAAAGTTGCTTTTTGTGGAAAATTAAATAATAAAAAAAAAACCTTTTTCCCCGTTAACCCGCTCTGCCCCCCCCCCCCCCTCTCCTTTTAATCGATTCAGAAGATAAGAAAAAAAAACGACTGCGAAAACCGCCGCCACCATCGGAGGACCACCGCGCCTCATCAGAGACCCCCCCCCTCTTCCCCCTCGCCTGCGACATCGAGCACCCCCCCCCCTCGCCTGTGACACCGAGCCCCGCGCCCCCTTTTCCCCTGCGCCGCCGCGAAATCGAGACCCCCACCCTCATCCTCCTCCTTAGCCTCGACCAGAAACCCCCTCCCCTATCCCGATGCTGACCGCAAACCCCTCCCCTTTCCAGATAAATACTGTAAGTGACTTATTAATTTTTATTTATAAATCAGTTTTTTTTCTATTTCCTTCTATATTTTAGCAAAATAAAAAAAAGTGTTGTTTTATGTAGTAAGAAGAAAATATAGTTTTTATATGTAGTGGAAGAAAAATATGATTTTCATATTTTTAAAAGAATTAAAAATATGATTTTTATATTTTTAAAGTATTAAAAATATAGTCTTTACTATATAGCGATTATAAAAATATGATTTTTATATTTTTAAAGTAGTAAAAATATAATCTTTTATATTGTAGAAAGATAAAAATATGATCTTTGCATAGTAGAAACTATAAAAATATAATCTTTATGAGATATAGATGTAAAAATGTGAAAAGGCGATATTTTTAAAATGTGAAAAGGCGATATTTTTAAAATGTGAAAAGGCGAAATTTTTAGATGTAAAAATGCGAAATCTATATTTTTGAAATGGAATTTTATCTATATTGAATAGCAAAATAAAAATATGATTTTTATATATTGAACTTCGAAATAAAAATATGATTTTTATATATGGAATAGCGAAGTAAAAATTCGATTTTTACATAGGTAGTGAAAGCGGACAACGAAGGTAACAAAAATGCGAGAACGAAGAAGATTTATATCAAAGAAGAGTCAAGATGTTTGGATAGCTATCGGTGAGAATTTCTCACCTTTCAATTTCTTTTCTAGTTATATATATATACTAGGATGCAGACGGTGCTTAGTAGCACCCGACACAATCGTCCACAGACCATGGACTTGTTTGTTTTGGTTGCATAAATTAATTTGATAAATTGATTGATGTTTGGTTATTTGGTGAATTTGATTGATGTGTGAATGGCGTGGGCCTTCACTAGACCGGGGATAAGGCTAGGCCTCGTCCCGTTTCTAGTATCGTGCCGTTATGCCGCCGAAATTTTCTAAAATATGTTAGAAAAATAAAAATATCATTTTATTGAGAATGAACTGAATAGAAATTCATATGTTAAAATAAAATGTTTTATCATTAAAAATATAATTTTTAACGTGAACTGAATAAAATAAAATATTCATTTACAAACCGAACGGTTTGTTTATGTACACCTATTTGAAGGACATTGATTGGGTCGATAAATTTTACACATCGCCCAACTGCACAACTAAAATCTGTGTTTGATTGTTTGAAACCCCACACGGGTGTTAGGATGTAATTTGAAGTTCACTCATCCTGATTGATTTAATATGTCGATTGATCGATTGACAGGCTGTTATAAGCGTTAGATATCTATATTTGATGCTTATACAGTGTAGTGCACTTTGGTTGATGGTTGATTATTTTTCAATGCTATTATATGTGTGTGTAATGTATGAAAATCCATATAATTAACTTTATATGGTAATTGATTGGGCCTCATTCCAATTTGAAAAATAAAGAATATTATAAAATAAAAGTTCATGTGTTGACAGTACTCATCCACTGAGATTGGTCATGTGTTGAACGAAATATTTTAGTAATAAAATTTACATCTTTATCGATATAAAATAAAAGTTCATGTGTTGACAGTACTCATCCATTGAGATTGGTCATGTGTTGAACGAAATATTTTGAAAAAGAAATATTTGAAATAGAATATTTGAAAATAGAAATTTATGAAGCCGTGTTGATTAGATTGACGCCATTTTGACGTGATCGATATTTATATCGATTTTAAACGATTTCGAAATGAATTGAATTGAAAACGATTTCGAAATGAATTGAATTGGAAACGATTTCGAAATGAATTGAATTGAAAACGATTTCGAAATGAATTGAATTGAAAACGATTTCGAAATGAATTGAATTGAAAACGATTTCGAAATGAATTGAATTGAAAACGATTTCGAAATGAATTGAATTGAAAACGATTTCGAAATGAATTGAATTGAAAACGATTTCGAAATGAATGAATTGAATTGAAAACGATTTCAAAATGAACTGAATTGAAAACGATTTCGAAATGAACTGAATTGAAAACGATTTCGAAATGAACTGAATTGAAAACGATTTCGAAATGAATTGAATTGAAAACGATTTCGAAATGAATTGAATTGAAAACGATTTCGAAATGAATTGAATTGAAAACGATTTCGAAATGAATTGAATTGAAAACGATTTCGAAATGAATTGAATTGAAAACGATTTCGAAATGAATTGAATTGAAAACGATTTCGAAATGAATTGAATTGAAAACGATTTCGAATTGAATTGAAATTTGAATTGAATAGAAATGAATTTTAAAACGAAATTACAAAGAAGAATTCAATTTTGATTTGAATTGAAAAGGAAGTTGAAATTGCTTTTGAAACGAATTTAAAACTATTTATATAATTCGTTTTAAATAGAAATCGACGAAATATATATTATATATTATATATATATATAATATAATGGCCTGAATAGAACGCGCCGCGCCGCGGCAGTTCGCGAATTTCGACCATTTATTTCAAACGGACATTACGGGAGATCCGACCGTCGGATTCTCCTAAAACCGGAACCGTTGGGTTCGTATCGAAAAGAGCTTTCTAATGAATATTAGAAATTTGAAATCTAACGGTTGGATTTGGAGATACGTCCAAATCAAATTCGAAAAAGGTCGCTGTAAGTGCAGTTCGATGACCGTTGATGGAAATCGACTGTATAGGCCTTGATAAAATTATTAAAAATAGTAATAATTTGTGTAAAATCATAAGAAATGATTTAGGAAAATTGGGATGAAAAACTCCATATTTGAAAAGATAAAAATAGATTTTTATCGAAATGAACTAGTTTTGAACTAGAATTATAATTCTATTTATTTTTAAATAAATAAATTGAATTCGAAAAGGGTTTTAAAAATAACCAAAATTTCCAATGATTGCATTGGAATGGATTTGAATCGAAATTGTCTTCGGAATATTTCGATGTTGGAATTCGTGATTATACGGATGTTGTTATGGAAATTTGAAAGATATATATTTATATCGCTATTTCCAATACGACATTTGTTAATCGTAGAATTTGATATTGAATATAAGCCGATATATTTTCTATTCAGGGCCTTGTATTGAATATCAAATATGATTTGGGTTTGTCGTGAATGGTGTCTTCATTAACACCGTTCTTGAACCCAGTTGAGAAAAGATTAAATCTTTTTATTTAGATTTAATGAAGTGTACCAATTAAATAATATTTAATTGGAATTGAATTGATATTGATTTTTGGGTTTATCGTGAACAGTGTTTTAAACAACACTCGCTCTTTAACCCGATAATTAATGAATGTGATTTTGGGTTTATCGTGAACTGTGTTTTTAAATGACACTGATTCTTTAACCCAGTTAAAGATTAAAACTAAGTGGAGTTTTAATGAATCTTTAATTAGATTGAAAATGGAGTACCACCAGTTTTGCTTCAGGCGATAGTTAAATCTTTAATTAGATTTGAACGTGAAATGGTAATTGAATTTACCGATAACACCGTGGTGTTAGATATGAAGTATTACCAGTTTTACTTCATGGGATGAATAGGTTGGGATTGGGAAATTAAAACCAATGATTACTTCGGTAAGTTTCGTTAATCCCGACTAGTTGAATCGAAATTCAAAAGAAGATTTGAGAATAAATTTTAATGATTTATCTTGGATAAAATTAATGGGAACCTTTCCCTATGAATGTGAAATCAGAAACTAACTGTCGGTTAGCTAAGCAGAATGGTTTTCTGGATATTGATCTGATGTTGGTTTCGGCCTTCGGGGTTAATATTTGGGGAATTATTCTCTTGATTAATTTACGGTTAGTGACTGATGAATTGGAATGAGGCGTATGTTGTGTTTGTGTAACACTTATTTAAAAATATACGTGAGTTATTCAGAAAGACCGGGTTTACCCCATTCTGAATAACTGATACGACGATAAGTCGAAGATGAAGACGGTGGTCGAAGACCGGAAGTCTTCACGTCGTTTGGGTGATTACTGATGATCTTGATTGGGCTGTACACCCAAGAAGATGGAAACAGTTAGTGATCGTCCAGATGTACTTGGAGATCGATGGATATGCGGGGTACTAGGTGCCTCCGGTTTCGTTCAGACCTAGAACGGACTTGTAAATTGACTGTGTGTCTGACATTGGATTTTAGTCCGTGTGATTGATCTCTATTAAATATATATCTGTTTGGCGGCGGAGAATTTATTCTCTTGCTTAACGCCCTTCTCTGAGACGTACGAGCTCAGGGGTTATATATTGATGGATATCAAACGCATGGAGTGAATTGCCTGTGTGGCATACCTAAGTGACAATTGATCGAGGCTTCTGTTGAAAAGCAAAGTCTTGTGGTTGATGATCGAAGCACGGCCTTTATGGCGTAGCTTTGTGTAACGTTTACTTCGCGAGTTTCACACCCGGTATGAACCAAAAACGGGAGACGGACCTCAGGGAGGGCATGTTTTTCCTTCTAGCTAAAAAGTGGCATCAGTGGTTTTACACGCCCTGACAAGTTTGACTTATGTGGTTGTTGCTGTTGCGAGGCGCCTCGGATTGATCGGTCGTTCTCGAACCGATGGAGTCATTTAGTTGGCTCACCTACGCCCCATAGGGCGGGGAAACGCATGTTCAGGGTTTAAGTTTAATCCACATCGGTGGACTGGCCCTGACGATCCCAGGGCCCACCTGAGTCTGGGTCCTGTGGCTCGGGCTAGAGAGTCACGAATCGGTTGAGGACTATCTTTTGCCTCGGTTCATAGATGGAAATCCAATTTCCAAATACGTGACATTTGCGGTTTTATTTGTAAACCTATATATGGCGACATGATATATGGTACCCATGCCGCCTATGATTGATACTTATGATTTGAAGTTGTTTTATACATACACTTATAATAGTATCAAATGATTTGTTTTAAACGTATCAAGCATTCTTTGGCTGTTATAAGGGAAAACCCTATCCTCGGCTGCGTTGCATTGTGTGATGGGACCTGGGTCTTATAACGGCTTCATTTTTCTTTATTTAGCATTGCGCTGTTTGTTTTATGCACTGGTATTCTTGGGAGGAAACCCGTTCCGTGTTATACGGCGTGGTCCCTTGATTTACCTAACTTTAAAATAAAGATTAACTATTTTAGTTCTCACACCGGTCATATGACTGACCTGGAGTTTATTGTTTTAACCTAAACTCTGGGTGCCCTTATTTTGACACGGGCAGCTAGTAGTTTTGGTTTTGCAGATTTATATTCATAGGATCCTGGTTTACAGCTGGAACGATATCCGGAAAGCTTTGTATCCGTATATCCCTTCTAGTTGTGTATTGTATTATTTTCCGCTGCTATGTATTTAAATGTAATTTAAATCTCTGATATTTCTGTGTAATATTCATTTGTACTCTGTATATTCTTGTAATCTGATGCATTGTTGTAATATACATTGAAATGTTCTTTTGTATGCGTTCTATTTTGTGGCTTGTTCTCGAACTATCCGACACTTTCCTTTACGGGGAAGTTGCGGGTTTTCACAGTTGGTATCAGAGCTTTGGTTTGCAAAGCTAGAGAACAAGACACATTAGAACCGTACGAAAGAATTCATCAGAAATTGGATTAGTAATATCCAACGAGAATGACTCGTTAGAGATGGGATCAGTAGTATCCTAAAACGAGTGTGAAGAGTATATTTTTCAAATGAAAACAATTTTTGTTTTGAAAATTTAAATCAATTATTCCTATCTGATTATCTATTTATATTGAGTTGGACAGTCCAGTATATAAAGATTTTGCGTATACGTCTGATCCGCGTGTATTCGAAGTTTTAATATATTGGATAGATATAGCATCACACTCTAGTCGCCCGAAGATGATATTGATGATAGCGATCGCATCATCAACATTTATGTTCGAGTTTCGAAGGTGTGATTTTCTATATATTTCCATTAGACTGGTGTGAGAACCAAAACTAATATAGCTAGAATACATTGTTGTGATTTGGCATCAAAAATGAGATTTTTGACTATATATCAAAGTTATGGATTTCAAACTCTAATTCACAAATTGATTGATGTTTGTGTTGTTTGTTTATTTGTTTGCTAATTTTTAGCCATTTAGCCTAATTGAACCGAATATTGAATTATATTGAAAATTGGTTGCGTTTGCTTGCATATACTTGTACTTACATTGAACAGGTCATAGCAAGGAGGCTAGAGCAGAGAATACAATTTGTTTGCCCGACAAATAGGTACATGTTTACTACATAATTTACTGTTTTGTTTGGGTGATGATGATTTTATGAGCCTATTGGCTAGCCGCTTGGCTTTTTCTTTTTCTTTTTGAGATCTGAAGGACCGGGGAAGCTATTTGAAATTCCCCGATGCTCCCGGTGCAGGGGAGGTTATGGCGAAATTTTTCAAAAATTTAGGGTGTTAGCCAAAATTTTGAAATTTTTGAAAATTCTCAAAAACTGAAAGGTTGGAGAATGGAAGCCAGATCGAACGTAGAGTTGATTGATCAAACCACTTTCGACATTGTTCCTTTTCGGGGACGAAAAGTTTTAAGTGGGGGAGATTGTAATAACTCGGAAAATCTGGGCCAGTTCAAAATTTTTATTTTGGCAATTTTAGCGAATTTTGAATATTTAAAATGAATTATTTTAAATAATATCGACGAGAAATTTATTTTGAATATAATTCGAACGTATATATTTATACGCGTCGTCGTTAGAATATAAATATTTATATATAATTATAAATAGAATTGAAAATGGCGCGGTAGTTCGATAATTCGATTTCAAACTTCAATCGAATGTACCGGGTGCAAAATAATCAAGATTTTAGTGAAACCAAAAACATTAGGATCTAATTGATAATATCTTTCCAACGAATCCGAAAAATTAAAATTTCATAGCGGGGATCAAAAGATATGTCCAGTTGAAAATTCTGAATAGTCGCTATGGAATTCAGGCCCTTAAAAAAATGGACATTTTGCAAATGACCTCGGATTTCGACGAAACCAGTTTTGTTGGGTCCGTGGTGTCAAGTTATTGCTAGATTCCAAATTTCATAATTTTTCGAATCAATATGAGAGCGTGGCAAAGGAAAACGCGTTTGACCAGTTTAAGTTGATTTTAATCGACTGGAAAATGGCCATTTTTCTAACGATCTCAGAATTCGTCGAAATTAGTTTTGTTAGGACCGTATCGTCAATACGAAGCTAGAAAATATTTTTCTGGAATTTTTCGAGTTAGTATGTGACCCTGGTAATTTGAAATGTACGTTTAAAATCCAATATAATGATTTAAATGTAAATTCAGCAGAAACTGATTGTAACGATCGAATCAGCTTGCAGTACATATCCCATTGTGTTCGGAATGGGGGTAAAACGCTATGGACGACAGGCGGTGGGCCTCGTTTTGAAGTCGAAAATAAAAGTTGCTTTTTGTGGAAAATTAAATAATAAAAAAAAACCTTTTTCCCCGTTAACCCGCTCTGCCCCCCCCCCCTCTCTCCTTTTAATCGATTCAGAAGATAAGAAAAAAAAAAGCGACTGCGAAAACCGCCGCCACCATCGGAGGACCACCGTGCCTCATCAAAGACCCCCCCCCCTCTTCCCCCTCGCCTGCGACATCGAGCACCCCCCCCCCCTCGCCTGTGACACCGAGCCCCGCGCCCCCTTTTCCCCTGCGCCGCCGTGAAATCGAGACCCCCACCCTCATCCTCCTCCTTAGCCTCGACCAGAAACCCCCTCCCCTATCCCGATGTTGACCGCAAACCCCTCCCCTTTCCAGATAAATACTGTAAGTGACTTATTAATTTTTATTTATAAATCAGTTTTTTTCTATTTCCTTCTATATTTTAGCAAAATAAAAAAAAGTGCTGTTTTATGTAGTAAGAAGAAAATATAGTTTTTATATGTAGTGGAAGAAAAATATGATTTTCATATTTTTAAAAGAATTAAAAATATGATTTTTATATTTTTAGAGTATTAAAAATATAGTCTTTACTATATAGCGATTATAAAAATATGATTTTTATATTTTTAAAGTAGTAAAAATATAATCTTTTATATTGTAGAAAGATAAAAATATGATCTTTGCATAGTAGAAACTATAAAAATATAATCTTTATGAGATATAGATGTAAAAATGTGAAAAGGCGATATTTTTAAAATGTGAAAAGGCGATATTTTTAAAATGTGAAAAGGCGAAATTTTTAGATGTAAAAATGCGAAATCTATATTTTTGAAATGGAATTTTATCTATATTGAATAGCAAAATAAAAATATGATTTTTATATATTGAACTTCGAAATAAAAATATGATTTTTATATATGGAATAGCGAAGTAAAAATTCGATTTTTACATAGGTAGTGAAAGCGGACAACGAAGGTAACAAAAAGGCGAGAACGAAGAAGATTTATATCAAAGAAGAGTCAAGATGTTTGGATAGCTATCGGTGAGAATTTCTCACCTTTCAATTTCTTTTCTAGTTATATATATATACTAGGATGCAGACGGTGCTTAGTAGCACCCGACACAATCGTCCACAGACCATGGACTTGTTTGTTTTGGTTGCATAAATTAATTTGATAAATTGATTGATGTTTGGTTGTTTGGTGAATTTGATTGATGTGTGAATGGCGTGGGCCTTCACTAGACCGGGGATAAGGCTAGGCCTCGTCCTGTTTCTAGTATCGTGCCGTTATGCCGCCAAAATTTTCTAAAATATGTTAGAAAAATAAAAATATCATTTTATTGAGAATGAACTGAATAGAAATTCATATGTTAAAATAAAATGTTTTATCGTTAAAAATATAATTTTTAACGTGAACTGAATAAAATAAAATATTCATTTACAAACCGAACGGTTTGTTTATGTACACCTATTTGAAGGACATTGATTGGGTCGATAAATTTTACACATCGCCTAACTGCACAACTAAATTCTGTGTTTGATTGTTTGAAACCCCACACGGGTGTTAGGATGTAATTTGAAGTTCACTCATCCTGATTGATTTAATATGTCGATCGATCGATTGATAGGCTGTTATAAGCGTTAGATATCTATATTTGATGCTTATACAGTGTAGTGCACTTTGGTTGATGGTTGATTATTTTTCAATGCTATTATATGTGTGTGTAATGTATGAAAATCCATATAATTAACTTTATATGGTAATTGATTGGGCCTCATTCCAATTTGAAAAATAAAGAATATTATAAAATAAAAGTTCATGTGTTGACAGTACTCATCCACTGAGATTGGTCATGTGTTGAACGAAATATTTTAGTAATAAAATTTACATCTTTATCGATATAAAATAAAAGTTCATGTGTTGACAGTACTCATCCATTGAGATTGGTCATGTGTTGAACGAAATATTTTGAAAAAGAAATATTTGAAATAGAATATTTGAAAATAGAAATTTATGAAGCCGTGTTGATTAGATTGACGCCATTTTGACGTGATCGATATTTATATCGATTTTAAACGATTTCGAAATGAATTGAATTGGAAACGATTTCGAAATGAATTGAATTGGAAACGATTTCGAAATGAATTGAATTGAAAACGATTTCGAAATGAATTGAATTGAAAACGATTTCGAAATGAATTGAATTGAAAACGATTTCGAAATGAATTGAATTGAAAACGATTTCGAAATGAATTGAATTGAAAACGATTTCGAAATGAATTGAATTGAATACGATTTCGAAATGAATTGAATTGAAAACGATTTCGAAATGAATTGAATTGAAAACGATTTCGAAATGAACTGAATTGAAAACGATTTCGAAATGAACTGAATTGAAAACGATTTCGAAATGAACTGAATTGAAAACGATTTCGAAATGAATTGAATTGAAAACGATTTCGAAATGAATTGAATTGAAAACGATTTCGAAATGAATTGAATTGAAAACGATTTCGAAATGAATTGAATTGAAAACGATTTCGAAATGAATTGAATTGAAAATGATTTCGAACTGAATTGAAATTTGAATTGAATAGAAATGAATTTTAAAACGAAATTACAAAGAAGAATTCAATTTTGATTTGAATTGAAAAGGAAGTTGAAATTGCTTTTGAAACGAATTTAAAACTATTTATATAATTCGTTTTAAATAGAAATCGACGAAATATATATTATATATTATATATATATATAATATAATGGCCTGAATAGAACGCGCCGCGCCGCGGCAGTTCGCGAATTTCGACCATTTATTTCAAACGGACATTACGGGAGATCCGACCGTCGGATTCTCCTAAAACCGGAACCGTTGGGTTCGTATCGAAAAGAGCTTTCTAATGAATATTAGAAATTTGAAATCTAACGGTTGGATTTGGAGATACGTCCAAATCAAATTCGAAAAAGGTCGCTGTAAGTGCAGTTCGATGACCGTTGATGGAAATCGACTGTACAGGCCTTGATAAAATTATTAAAAATAGTAATAATTTGTGTAAAATCATAAGAAATGATTTGGGAAAAATTGGGATGAAAAACTCCATATTTGAAAAGATAAAAATAGATTTTTATCGAAATGAACTAGTTTTGAACTAGAATTATAATTCTATTTATTTTTAAATAAATAAATTGAATTCGAAAAGGGTTTTAAAAATAACCAAAATTTCCAATGATTGCATTGGAATGGATTTGAATCGAAATTGTCTTCGGAATATTTCGATGTTGGAATTCATGATTATACGGATGTTGTTATGGAAATTTGAAAGATATATATTTATATCGCTATTTCCAATACGACATTTGTTAATCGTAGAATTTGATATTGAATATAAGCCGATATATTTTCTATTCAGGGCCTTGTATTGAATATCAAATATGATTTGGGTTTGTCGTGAATGGTGTCTTCATTAACACCGTTCTTGAACCCAGTTGAGAAAAGATTAAATCTTTTTATTTAGATTTAATGAAGTGTACCAATTAAATAATATTTAATTGGAATTGAATTGATATTGATTTTTGGGTTTATCGTGAATAGTGTTTTAAACAACACTCGCTCTTTAACCCGATAATTAATGAATGTGATTTTGGGTTTATCGTGAACTGTGTTTTTAAATGACACTGATTCTTTAACCCAGTTAAAGATTAAAACTAAGTGGAGTTTTAATGAATCTTTAATTAGATTGAAAAGATCGAAAATGGAGTACCACCAGTTTTGCTTCAGGCGATAGTTAAATCTTTAATTAGATTTGAACGTGAAATGGTAATTGAATTTACCGATAACACCGTGGTGTTAGATGTTAAGTATTACCAGTTTTACTTCATGGGATGAATAGGTTGGGATTGGGAAATTAAAACCAATGATTACTTCGGTAAGTTTCGTTAATCCCGACTAGTTGAATCGAAATTCAAAAGAAGATTTGAGAATAAATTTTAATGATTTATCTTGGATAAAATTAATGGGAACCTTTCCCTATGAATGTGAAATCAGAAACTAACTGTCGGTTAGCTAAGCAGAATGGTTTTCTGGATATTGATCTGATGTTGGTTTCGGCCTTCGGGGTTAATATTTGGGGAATTATTCTCTTGATTAATTTACGGTTAGTGACTGATGAATTGGAATGAGGCGTATGTTGTGTTTGTGTAACACTTATTTAAAAATATACGTGAGTTATTCAGAAAGACCGGGTTTACCCCATTCTGAATAACTGATACGACGATAAGTCGAAGATGAAGACGGTGGTCGAAGACCGGAAGTCTTCACGTCGTTTGGGTGATTACTGATGATCTTGATTGGGCTGTACACCCAAGAAGATGGAAACAGTTAGTGATCGTCCAGACGTACTTGGAGATCGATGGATATGCGGGGTACTAGGTGCCTCCGGTTTCGTTCAGACCCAGAACGGACTTGTAAATGGACTGTGTGTCTGACATTGGATTTTAGTCCGTGTGATTGATCTCTATTAAATATATATCTGTTTGGCGGCGGAGAATTTATTCTCTTGCTTAACGCCCTTCTCTGAGACGTACGAGCTCAGGGGTTATATATTGATGGATATCAAACGCATGGAGTGAATTGCCTGTGTGGCATACCTAAGTGGCAATTGATCGAGGCTTCTGTTGAAAAGCAAAGTCTTGTGGTTGATGATCGAAGCACGGCCTTTATGGCGTAGCTTTGTGTAACGTTTACTTCGCGAGTTTCACACCCGGTATGAACCAAAAACGGGAGACGGACCTCAGGGAGGGCATGCGTTTCCTTCTAGCTAAAAAGTGGCGTCAGTGGTTTTACACGCCCTGACGAGTTTGACATATGTGGTTGTTGCTGTTGCGAGGCGCCTCGGATTGATCGGTCGTTCTCGAACCGATGGAGTCATTTAGTTGGCTCACCTACGCCCCATAGGGCGGGGAAACGCATGTTCAGGGTTTAAGTTTAATCCACATCGGTGGACTGGCCCTGACGATCCAAGGGCCCACCTGAGTCTGGGTCCTGTGGCTCGAGCTAGAGAGTCACGAATCGGTTGAGGACTATCTTTTGCCTCGGTTCATAGATGGAAATCCAATTTCCAAATACGTGACATTTGCGGTTTTATTTGTAAACCTATATATGGCGACATGATATATGGTACCCATGCCGCCTATGATTGATACTTATGATTTGAAGTTGTTTTATACACTATACACTTATAATAGTATCAAATGATTTGTTTTAAACGTATCAAGCATTCTTTGGCTGTTATAAGGGAAAACCCTATCCTCGGCTGCGTTGCATTGTGTGATGGGACCTGGGTCTTATAACAGCTTCATTTTTCTTTATTTAGCATTACGCTGTTTGTTTTATGCACTGGTATTCTTGGGAGGAAACCCGTTCCGTGTTATACGGCGTGGTCCCTTGATTTACCTAACTTTAAAATAAAGATTAACTGTTTTAGTTCTCACACCAGTCACATGACTGACCTGGAGTTTATTGTTTTAACCTAAACTCTGGGTGCCCTTATTTTGACACGGGCAGCTAGTAGTTTTGGTTTTGCAGATTTATATTCACAGGATCCTGGTTTACAGCTGGAACGATATCCGGAAAGCTTTGTATCCGTATATCCCTTCTAGTTGTGTATTGTATTATTTTCCGCTGCTATGTATTTAAATGTAATTTAAATCTCTGATATTTCTGTGTAATATTCATTTGTACTCTGTATATTCTTGTAATCTGATGCATTGTTGTAATATACATTGAAATGTTCTTTTGTATGCGTTCTATTTTGTGGCTTGTTCTCGAACTATCCGACACTTTCCTTTACGGGGAAGTTGCGGGTTTTCACATTAAATAATAGAGAATTACGGGTTGTTACAAGAAAGGGAAGCAACCGGTCCACGAGCTGGTGCCGAATTGATCTGAATAGTACCAGTTTCCATTGCATCATTAAGCACTATGGCTTTGTTGATGTATTCTATGAAGATGCATCCCTGAATTATGCATAAGCAACAATGAAATATATACATATATATTCAATCATTAAATCAAGAAATTAAAAATATATTTCTGAAGTCAAGAATGTTTATATCCGCAATATCCGCATCTAGGTAAAATTCAAATTTACATACCAAAAAAAGAAGTTGAAAAGGTTTTCTTTACGTACATGAATATCCTCTTTTAACAATATTTGTAGCAACCAGGTCCAAGAACGATACATGCATCTTTACCTCCCAACTCCATCTGAAGTAGGGCCATTCCAGCCTTCTTCGAAATGGCAATCCCAGTATCACCACCAGTGAAGCTAAATGGGGTTGATAACCAGGAATAAATTTTTTATACATATAAAAACAGAATAAACTAGTTTTCGTATAAGGACCAATCATGAATTTGCGTATTATACACAATGTTGCATTTACACCAAATAATAGTTAAAGATAAAAATGAGATAATCAAATGGGAGAATTAATTTGTTCACTGCTTTGATGCATGAAAAGTGCAATTTTACTGAGAATTGATTTATAAATACCTTTAAAGCGGCCACCATAACCGGGCATAATTCTCATAATATTATAATAAAGGAGCTTAAAAGTACAGCATAATTGTTGACAATAACAAATTGGAGTGAAGGATAGTAACATTTAGTGCACTAAAGCAACGTATTCATCATGCTAAACATGTATGAAAGTGCGCTACTTACTTAACACCCTAATTGCAGCAAAGATAAAGGGAAACAAAAGATGGACAAAAAATAAAAATAAAAACTCTTGTAAGCAATACGTTTGAGGTTCATACGTTAGACTCAAATGGATATTATGCTGACTTTCTAACAACGTTTGCACCCAACACATCTCCCTTAGCTCATTAATTACATCGGAATTGCCTATACATGACTTTCTAACAAAAATAAATTTCAGCCACCTATCATTGTTTGAAGTAGTCATGCTGTACTTTGAGTCTTAAATCTTAATGCTATGACATAATGGTGCTTGAGTTTGTGTTGCCCTTCATTCTTCTTTACTACCTGCATAAATATTTAAACTTCCTACAACCAAAAAACAAAATAATTAATTTATCCAATGAAAAACTAACAGATTTCTAAAATTATGTTTGAATTGTGCAAAAGCCAGTAATAGAGTCATTTGTGTCATGTCACCAACCTTAACATATGTCCTTAGAGCACGTGGTAACATTTTCCTTTAATAGTAAGCAATCTATTATTATCTTCGTGCTTATGATCAAGTGTGACCATGAAAAGAGCATGCATGCCCGCATACCTATAACAAAGAAAAAAAATTGAAGTTGAAAAGGATTAGGTGAGAATAAATATATTTACTGGTTGCTGAATAAGTCAATGAATAAATAAATGAACCTTAAGATATATACGAATCAGAAAATGTAGGCGAGAGTACCAGTGGCAATGTAACTGCATCGGATTCTCGTGAATACTGTTTTAAGATATGACAACATCAAAACTTTCCAGCTTGAAGCTGTGGACTTGCTTTCGACGATGACTATAATTTTTTGTGCTTTTGAGTTTGAAGCGATGGGAAATTGAGTTTGCAATCGACAGAAATCAAACAAAGATTGTCACAAAGTCCGGCCGTCCATGCGACAAGTACAGGTCGCGCCGTCGAATTTTATTCGGTTGAACAGAAAAGGGGATGACAGTAGACGAAGAGGAATAAGCATCGAGGTCGTGTGTGGGAGATTTAGAGATGTAATTTTGTTGGTACCAAATTGGAAAAAGAATTTTGATTTGCAATTTTGGGTATTAGGGTTTGGTGGCAATGAATCTGTATGTGGGAGAAGGCAATGAAGGCGGTTATCATTTCAGTGGAAAAATAAGAGGAGAAGAATACAAATAGCGGTAATGTAGAGATGTCACTGCCGTTGGTTTTATTACACCTGTATTGAGTATGATTTGTAAAATTTTGATTTCTTAAATATTAAATTTTAAGAAATAAATGCTGCCACTTTATTATAAAAGATTTTTTTATCGCATCTCTCTTGTTTTCAAGTAAATACATATCATTTATTAATTATTAATTATTTGTCATAATTTTTAGTTATCGCTTTTGAATTATTCAATAGTAATATTTAATTATCAATTATTTACTACTACATAATCAATATTAAATACTGAATATTAATTGAAAATTATTTAATAGTAATATTTATCCTATAATCATTAGTCCTTATTTATATTTATTAATTATCAAATATAATTAATAAATATTAATTGTAATTCACTAGTCCTTAATTGTAATTTTGAACTAAATCGAGCAAAATAAAATTTTACAATTTATTTATTTGAAATAATTTTTTATTTTAATGAAATTTGCAAAATAATTCATGTAATTCAAATTATTAAACGCATATTACACAATTAAAAATAAATGATCAATTAAATACAAATGAGTTGAATTAAAAATCATGAACTGAATTACCCTGAAGTGTTGTTCTTAAATATCTTATTCGTAGCTAGCTGCAAACTTATATTTCATTCACCCATCATTCATGCCTAAATGTATATAGCACACATTAAAAAAACATGTTGATTCGATCCTTTCATATGGCGAAGATTCTCTCGAAAACTTTTACAAAGTAATTCAATTTGTATAGTAGTAAATTAGTTATTAATGATTAATTATTAAATATTAGTGACATATGATTAATATAATATTATTAATGATTAATAAATATTAGTAGCATATGATTAATATAATAAATATTATTAGTAATGTAATATTATAGTTAGTAACGTATGACTAATATATATAATATTATTAATGATAAATTATTAAATATGAATAAATAATAAATATTAATTTTAAGAAAGCATTATCATAATTAATTAATTATTATTGACAATTCACATCAGACATTCATTATAATGATTACAACAGGCATTTTTTGGCCATTTTGTAAAATTGACACTTATTGTAACGGTCATTTTTTTCCCATTGTGGAATTGATGTCTATTACAACGGGCATTTGTTGAACATTGTAAAATTGACATCTATTACAACGGGCCAGAAAGAACCGTTGTAATAGAGTCCTATTACAACGGGCTTGTGTTGCCTGTTGTAAAAAAAGAAGTTGTACAGGGCATCTATTACAACGGGCCTTACATGACCGTTGTGATAGCCCTCTATTACAACGGGCAGCCAATGCCCGTTGTAAAAATGACGTTGTAATAGACTGTTTTTGTCATAGTGTTGCTACATCGTGCACTCACAACCAACAAAAAATGACAACGATAGGTCAAATTTGAAGAACTGTAAAATTAGACATCGCCTAGCTTTTGGAATATCAAATAACCAAACAGTAAAAAGACATTGGTTTTTATATCCGTTTTCCACAAAACTAATTATAAGGGACCCGACTACAATTACTATTATTGAAAGATGATTATTTTCATTACTAAAAAGAGGGATACCTTCTTAATTTAGGTTGATAATTATCGCTGGCCTTACAGCTATAATTTGTGAAACTTCAAATGACACGTGTACATGTTTTATACCTTCGAATTTGAAAAACTGATATCCATTTGAAATCTGATTACATATGCCAAGTACACCTCAGATAGACCTCGCACATGCATGAGCTTATGTACAATTCTTGCCAGGCTAAGCATTAGAGAATCAGTATGTATAAAAGACAATTTGCTGTAAAATCTCATATATCTGAAATTCCTGAACATTAATCATTAGTGCATATATGAAACATGCAAAAATATATACATGTATGCATCCAAAATATAGTGCATTTAAATTCACTTAAAATGTTGAAGGCGTTATGCAGTTTTAATAATACATTCAAAGTTTGGTATTTTGAGGCCGATCTTAGTTGAGGAATTTTAGTATATATTATATATTTTATCTATGTAAACTGATGACTATTTGCTCAAAACCATTCACACTGAAACTTAATCATTGAGGTCACATAAAACTGCTTAAACTACTTTTAAATCATATATGGATAAAGCCCGATACACTTGAAACTTATGTGCATAGAATTTCACATATTTGACTGCCAGCCCTCATATTTTTAGAAAATTACACTGGCTCTCAAGATCATGTATTATTAAACTTTCTATATCAAAAACAAATATATACTTCTGAAACTGTATGTGTGAGAAACATCTGAAACCCAATATTTGATTAATGGATGAGAGACCTTATATCTAACTTTACATCTAACTATATTGGAAGTTAAACCATACTGAAAACCTAGGATGAATATATATATATACACACACAAACATATATGTACACACACACACTTTAAAACTGATACATTTGAAGCGTACTTACATGAACTTGATGTGCATGTTAGAACTTGATACATATTACACTTACACATTGAACCGTAGAATCCATATTTTGATGTCCAAAAACTAAAATATGATAAGCCAGCTTAAGTTTTGAAAATTTTCATATATATTTCAAAATTCAAGTGTGCTTTAGAAACTGGCACAAAATTAATATACATGGCATTGGTTTATGTAACGACCCGTGTTTTTCGACCATTTGAATATGGATATTTAAATTAGTTTTAAATATTATGTTGGGAATATTAATGGAATTTAATATTTAATTCAATAATAAAAACGAAGTTCGAACGTTATATATTTATATAGTTATAAAACGAGCTTGAAAATGGCGTGCAGTTCGTAATATTTGGTTTTGAACTTCAACTGAGAATACAGGATTCGATATAAGTCGGATTTCTGTGAAACAAGACACGTTGGGACCGTATTGATGATAATTTTCATATGAAAGAGAAAAATACAGATTTCGTATTATAATTTGATAGTTATGGCCAAATCGAATTTTGAAATAGTCGCTATGGAAAATCGTTATTAAATTATAGGCCTTTAAAATGGCCGTTTTGCAAACGGACTCAGATTTCGACGAAATCAGTTTCATTAGAACCGTATCGTTAAATTATTGTACGGTGGTGAGTGGCGTGGAAAACCGATGTCGTATATGACCACAGCAACCATAAACGCCCGTTCAAATTCTATAGCATGTATTTAAATAAATAAAAGGATATTTGAGTGTAACTTGAGCAGACGATCGAATTAGGCTACGAAACCAGTTCCGTTGAATTCGTATCGTCGATTAGAGTCAGGATAGGTATATAGTTTGTTATTTCTAGAGATCGAGAAATTTGGCATTAAAAAGGGTAGGGCGGTTCGGGGTAAAAACAGCCTATCGGGCAACAGTCTCAGAATGCGACGAAATTAGTGCCGTTGGGTTCGTATCGAAAAGTTATTGTCAATGTTCGTAGTTTCAAGTTGATTTGATTTATCTAGTGATCATGGAAAAATTAAACGCATGTTTATTTCTGGTTTTATAAAGGAAATTTTTTCAAACAATGTCGGAATTCAACGAAACTTGTCCCATTGGATCCGGAATATCTTTTTACACCAAGATTAGCCTTTTTATCAGAAAACAGAGATCGTTTGTTGTGGTTTTTATCAACTACTTCATGGTAAAGTTTCGTAAATAATATAAAATATATTTTAAACCTATTTCTTGACTGCAAGGTTAAAGAAGATACCGCCTACCCCAAAATCTAACTACGTAGACCTCGATTTGCACAACTGCCTTTATAATTTTTTTCACGTCTATGTCTCCAGGAACGTGCCTAGCCTATCCTCTACCATGATCAAAACCAATCAAAGCCTATCGTACGTATGAGATTTCTTTTCACACAACACCTTGCCGACCAAGGCGCCTAATTTCCCCATCCAAGAAAAACAGCTATTCTAAGTAGTGTCTGCAAACCCATTTTCTTATATATTATATATAATTTTAGCGTACTCACCATGCCTTTTCCCCTATAAATACAAGAGACTCATCTTCCTCTCCACAAAACAAAAGGCACGAATGTCTTCTCCCCAGTACTTAAACCGCTCACCACCTCCTCAACAAATATAAATTTATAACCCAAAACTCATCACATAACTATATTCCCCAGCGTCAGCAAAGGAGTAGAAGTGCTGGGCGAACCCGGAAACAGAGAGTAACAACGAGTGCTTAAATCCGAACGTATATGACTTGGCGAGGCAGGGAGTAGGCGAGGCGAGCAGTGGTGTGGTAGTGTAAGTGAGGGTGAGTATCGGTTTCGGCCTTACTGTAAGAAAGAAAAAAAATGATGAGCGGACGTGAGGACTGGGGGATGGGAGAGGTGCATGGAGTGGTGTGGTGCCAGTTTGGAGTTTGCACGTTAAAGAAGGAAGAAGAAAATGGACAGAACGAAGGTGAAGCCGGTTTTGAGGTGTATTGTACAGTAAAACCAAAAGAGTGAGGATAGAAGAGTGGATGGTTGGTGTAAGATCCTCACGTAAGAAGGATGAGGCGAAGATGAATAGAGGAACGAACAATGCGGACCTTATTAGCTTAACAGTAAGTATAATTGAGTGTTAAATGAGTAAATTAATAGATCATTAAAGGAAGGGACTTATTTTAATCAATTGAAATGTATTTGTGTGTGTTTACAGGTAAACATGAAGTACCTGGAAATGAATGAAACATGGTACACGGAGAAGAACAGGAAAAATAGAAACAAAGAAAGGGTTTGATGGATCGATTAAAACATGTAATAAATAAATTATTTAATTAATTTTACAATTAAGTGGTTCATTTAATCATATTATAAAATGACGTTTAATATTCATGACAGGGTCAGAAGTCCACGAAGACTAAGGAACGAATATGGGAAGTTTTCAATCAAGGCAGACACTGTCTTAACTAACGTAATTTGCACAATCCAGTAATTTGTTCTTTTAAAGAAAAACTGAAATTAAAATATAAGTTATTTAGTTATTGATTAATTAAATCGTATAAGGTTAAACTTAAATAACTTTTGATTCCGTTGACAGAATGGTCCCAAACAAGTTGCATTGCGATAGTGGTGACAAACAGAACAATTTGGAACAGTGCCGGGCAGAATTGGAATCAACTGGATTTTCTGTTAAATTAAACACTTGTTTAATTTAACCGAGATCAGCTGTTTAAACAGCGTATCAACTCAAGGTGAGTTAAACTCACTCAGTTACCCTTTTTATATTTTATATAAATTGGGTGTTTTTATTTTGTGTGCTCTGCTTGCCAATGGTTGACTGTTTTGCTAGTTATCTGCTTATCTGTTGATTTAACTGATGAAATTAAACTGTGTTTAATTTCAGTGAAATACCAAATCGTTATTTTTAACGATTGGTTCCAATAAAGGTGACTCACCTTGGTTGGTCACGTTTATTTATAAACGTGTTTAAATGGTTGAATCGTTTGAATTGCTTGTGGTTGATGTTGAATGGTTGCTATTTAGTGTTATCAGTTAAACAAAACTGAACCGTCTGATTTGAGATAACCATTTGAATACAGGGAAGAACAGGTTGGAGGGATCCAACCGGATTCCTCAAATGTATTATTTATTTACATATGCTCATATATGAACTGATCTATTTGTGTGATTGATTTGATGGTTGATTATTAATTGAATATTCAACATCTGTTTGGTTTGAACCAATAGGTGATATTGGTTAAGTGTTTGGCAGAGTATGGCCTTTAAAATTAATCGGGTTATAGACAATAATTCACCGTCAGGTGAATCGATAGAGTTGAGGTTATAAAATCTATTTTATAACCAGAGTTAGATTTGAATAAAAGTTATTTAAGAGAAATAAATAAATATTTTATTTGTTTAAGACTTTGATTTGTTATGAAGTTATTTTGCAAAGCAAATGCTGATGTTAGTCAGATTTACCAGTTGAAGAATATGAAATGAATTAAATGGTAAAATCTTGAAAATTGTTTTGTAAAGAAAACAAATAATTAGAATCTATTTAAATTAATTATATTTTTAATTAATTTAAAGCGAGGATTGTTGAAATCGGTTAATGAGGTAATCAAGTTTTGAGTTAATTAAATCGACCGTTTGGAATTAGAATTGTTTATCAAGTTAATGTGTTTTGACTAAAATAGTTAAATGAATATTGTTTGAATTTAAATAAGGATTTAAAAGGGATTTAATATTTAATTTAGTTAATAAAGGGATTAACTACTAAAGTAGTTAATGTTTGAAATAAGTTATTATTTTAATTAAGGATGAATTTAGGAATATATTTTTAAATGGGAATTCATTTAAAAAGTTACCGAATGTGAGATGCAAGCCAATTGAATGGTGAAAGGAAATAAACGTACTCAATTATATGAATTAAGTGAAAGGAGATTACGATAAAAAGGGTTTATTATAAACCAGAGGTTTTAAGTGAGATTTAAAGTGTAAAGCGTTAACTTTACATTAACGTTACGTGAGAGTGAAATCAAGTAAAAATGGGACAAGGGAAATAAGATCTCCAAAGTGGGTAAGGGTTGAAAATAATTAAAAGGGGATCGATAGAAAGTGAAATTTGGGGATAAAGAAATGGGTCATAAGATTGTATAAATAAACCCAATTTATAAATGGGATTTGTTTTGAGACTGGAGTGTAATTTTGGTGTTGGATTACAACTGATATTTATCTGAAGATTTGAACGTTGTTGATCAAGGTCTGAGAGGTAATTAAAATACCCCAACTTGAACAACATCAGGATTATCTGAAGATAGTATTAGTTGGTAATCGTAAGTGACGTTAGTGGATATGTTTTGAAAATCTAAACAGCGATTTTAGCGCTGTTGTTATAGTATATGTTTTGTAAATCTAATATAGCGATTGTAGCGCTTTTGCTATAGTAAATGGATTGTAAACCTAAACAGCGATTATAGCGCTGTTGTTTTGTAAATCTAAATAGTAATTATAACGCTATTGTTATAACATATGTGTTATAAATTTCTTTGTTAAAACTAATGGATTTACGAATTTAAAGGATGATTTGAAAGAAGATTTAAGTGGGTAATTGAATATGGTTATTCGAGATAATATTAGCCAAACATAATTATTCGGTTAAGTTGCCCTTTCGTACGACTGCTAGCGTAATTCGCAGGGCTGCAGATAGCCTACGGCGGTCGGATGTTTCCTGAGGGAATCAGGCGTAACCATTGAGATCGCTGTGATCTAGAGTCAAGCGAATGGAGTTAAGACGAATGTAATTAATCAATTAGAGTTATTCAAATATTGTACTTTTGAATATTAAAAGAATTGGAAGTTTCAATTTAACAAAAAGGAAATTAGTTTGTTAAAGGCCAAGTGATGCTGAATACTGAACCAGTGAACTCATTGGAGTGTCATGTTTGAAACACTGTATATTTTGATAGTTAAAACACCGACTATCAAATCTGTCCAATGCGATTGTTGGTATGGAAAGACCGGGATCGAATTTATATTCAAAAACCATTCCGACCAACAAATACGTGAAAGTTCTCAGAAGATGGTTGAGATGGAGCATTGAAGACTGTGGATTTTCATACACGGAAGAACCACTAATATTCTCTGCCTGGCAAGCAGAGATAAACTGTGATTCTATCGTAGTTGGAATCTACGGGTTGCAAGGACTACTCGCTACTGATCCATGGGGTGATTCCTATATGGATGCGGTAGGAGAGTGCCTTCGGTTCATCCTGTTCCTGGATGACGTATATGGACGGATGTCTGACAGAGTATTTCCAAAGTGTCACGTACGTTGATTTCTTCAAACGTACGATAGTGGTTGGCGGAGATTTGCCGTTCTCTTAGCTTCCAGCTAGAGTATTTTTGTGGACGTCAATTAGTGATATCTGATGGATTTGACGATGTGGCATTCAAAGTAAATGGTGACCAGATGTTCAAAAGCTAATCTAAGCCTCAAGCCTCATCAACCGGGAAATGACAAAAATCGGGCAGGCAGCATGGCTATGTGGGTCGCTCCCATTAGGGTGTATAATCACCTATCTAGAGGAAGTCCTATTTGTTTCTTAAATCTATGTTTCGATGCTGTCCCTTGTCGGGAGACGGTTGCTGATCCCAACCGTCGGTGAGATACATTCGATACACTCAAGCGAAATGAGTGGTCGGTCATGTGTGGGCCGGGTTGCAAGAAGTTCTTGTTGAACCCAGTGTATTCGTCTCTAGAGATACACGATCGGCAGGTGGTCCCATACCTTGTCAAGGTCGGAATCCAATCTCCAATAAGCGCCTGCGGGTTTTGATTGTATACTATATATGTAGAGCGTGAGATGCAAGCGTTCTACTAGATTCTATTTACTTGTATTTAGACATTATTATAATATCAGACAAGATATTGGTTTCAAAAGTGTTTTGGGTTATCGTAAGGTAAAAACCGTCCGTGTTTATGTGTGGATTTGGTCTTACGATTACCCTTTTCTTCTGAAAAGATTTTGAACTTTAAATCATGATTGGATGATTTACCTTATTACTGTGCGAGTTTATCTCACTCTGGTTCACCAGACTGACCCGGTGTTTTGTAAATGCTCAGGTTAGCCCTGAGTGTACAGGTTTAGGTTATCGACTGCTGTAAAGAGACGAGCTGGAAGAGTCCAGACGTATGATATTATTATTCCGCTGTGTGTTATATGAGGACAGATTAGTATCACTGTCCAGATGTGTACTCTGATATTGTAAGTATTTTAAAGGTTCTCAATAAAGATTTATTTCTGTATTATATTTGTTCCGCTGCGATGTGAGACTCTGTGTTGTGTGGTGTTTCTTCTTCTTCTTTTATTCTAATATTTCTATCTTATCTATTCTCACCCTCTAACTTCTTTCTATTAATGATCTGGAATGTTCGATGTCTGAATGGTCAACATGGTAGTTTGATGTTGATTTTCGGAGTCGAAAATCCCGGTTCGTTACAGTGGTATCAGAGCTGAAGGTTAAGAAGTACCTTGGCTCTGTGGCGTGACTCAGTAGAGATGGGGTTAGTAATACCCTAAATTGAGTTTGAGTATATATATATGAGCGCGTATTTGTAAATTGATATAAAAACTGTCTTATATTGTGTTGGTTGGTTTGTCGAGTAGTTTATGAATTCTGGTCGATACAGTAATGCAAACTGTGTCGATAAGTGTTTCTAAACTCTTGAACAGAATAATTCGACACAGTATGTTTTTGAAAGAGGGTAAATGAAATAATTTTACCCAAATTCTATTTTGATATAAAAAAAATGATTAACATTTGAAATATTATAGTATATTGGATGTGTTGCTTGGTTATAATTGAAATGGTTATATAAATAACCAATTCAAATTCGTAAAATATTAAAGCAGATTAATTGAATCTGAATTAAATCAGAACTAAAATTAAAATGCTGAAATTTGGGAAAAGTGTTCATAAAGGGATTTGAATTGAATGCATGAGAATTTTAAAATCCTGGGAGATTTTAAATTGTTAACAAGCATCGTGGATTTTATTTTGGAAATAGATTTCAAAATGAAAATGTTTAAATACTGTTTTGATAAGTGATATAGTATTGAACTCACTTCGATAGCTGGGAAATAACTCTGAGGATGCTGGCCACATCATCAGTGTTCATTTCCGAGTTCTAAGTGACGGATTACTACCAAAGCTTTTGTTTTGAATTTTTTTGAGGAAAAACAAGTTGTTTCGAATCCTGAAAAGGAATAATTGATTTTTTGAAAGAGCTGAACTGTTTAAAAACTTCCAGGGAAATTGTTTGAACAAAGGCAAAATTAAATAGAAATTGTGAAAGCAAATATGAATTAAATATGAATCCAGTTAACTGGAAATTGAATCAGGATATAATATATTAAGTCGAATCAGATTTTGAATTATGAGACAAGAATCTGAAAGGGTATTGGACTGGTAAGTTAAGAGTCGAAATTGAAGATGGATGGAAATTGAGTCAAGAATGGAATTTGGCCTGGACACGTGAAGAATTTAGTTCGAAGGTTAAGATTGAAATTTTGTTTGGAAATGCATTTGTATATGCTGACAGGGTGGCAGACGGGAAAGATATAATGTTATGCCCGACAAAAAGGTACACGTTTATTTTTATATGGGTTTGGAGATTTATGAGCCTATTTGGCAAGCCGCTTGGCTATTTTATTTTCTTTTGAAGTGGGGAAGGCCTAGAAAGGCGAGTTGGAGTTGTACCGATTGAGCCGTACAGAGGAGGTGCTGGCGAAATTTTTCGGAAATTTAAGGTGTTAGAAAATTTTCAATATTTTGAGAATATATTCATTTACAATATTGAATTAATTTTTATTCAAATAAAATTAGATTTGAAGTTAATGAATTTATAATGTTCTTTCTTACCTTAGCAATTTCGAGGACGAAATTATTTTAAGGGGGGAAGAATGTAACGACCCGTGTTTTTCGACCATTTGAATATGGATATTTAAATTAGTTTTAAATATTATGTTGGGAATATTAATGGAATTTAATATTTAATTCAATAATAAAAACGAAGTTCGAACGTTATATATTTATATAGTTATAAAACGAGCTTGAAAATGGCGTGCAGTTCGTAATATTTGGTTTTGAACTTCAACTGAGAATACAGGATTCGATATAAGTCGGATTTCTGTGAAACAAGACACGTTGGGACCGTATTGATGATAATTTTCATATGAAAGAGAAAAATACATATTTCGTATTATAATTTGATAGTTATGGCCAAATCGAATTTTGAAATAGTCGCTATGGAAAATCGTTATTAAATTATAGGCCTTTAAAATGGCCGTTTTGCAACGGACTCAGATTTCGACGAAATCAGTTTCATTAGAACCGTATCGTTAAATTATTGTACGGTGGTGAGTGGCGTGGAAAACCGATGTCGTATATGACCACAGCAACCATAAACGCCCGTTCAAATTCTATAGCATGTATTTAAATAAATAAAAGGATATTTGAGTGTAACTTGAGCAGACGATCGAATTAGGCTACGAAACCAGTTCCGTTGAATTCGTATCGTCGATTAGAGTCAGGATAGGTATATAGTTTGTTATTTCTAGAGATCGAGAAATTTGGCGTTAAAAAGGGTAGGGCGGTTCGGGGTAAAAACAGCCTATCGGGCAACAGTCTCAGAATGCGACGAAATTAGTGCCGTTGGGTTCGTATCGAAAAGTTATTGTCAATGTTCGTAGTTTCAAGTTGATTTGATTTATCTAGTGATCATGGAAAAATTAAACGCATGTTTATTTCTGGTTTTATAAAGGAAATTTTTTCAAACAATGTCGGAATTCAACGAAACTTGTCCCATTGGATCCGGAATATCTTTTTACACCAAGATTAGCCTTTTTATCAGAAAACAGAGATCGTTTGTTGTGGTTTTTATCAACTACTTCATGGTAAAGTTTTGTAAATAATATAAAATATATTTTAAACCTATTTCTTGACTGCAAGGTTAAAGAAGATACCGCCTACCCCAAAATCTAACTACGTAGACCTCGATTTGCACAACTGCCTTTATAAATTTTTTTCACGTCTATGTCTCCAGGAACGTGCCTAGCCTATCCTCTACCATGATCTAAACCAATCAAAGCCTATCGTACGTATGAGATTTCTTTTCACACAACACCTTGCCGACCAAGGCGCCTAATTTCCCCATCCAAGAAAAACAGCTATTCTAAGTAGTGTCTGCAAACCCATTTTCTTATATATTATATATAATTTTAGCGTACTCACCATGCCTTTTCCCCTATAAATACAAGAGACTCATCTTCCTCTCCACAAAACAAAAGGCACGAATGTCTTCTCCCCAGTACTTAAACCGCGCACCACCTCCTCAACAAATATAAATTTATAACCCAAAACTCATCACATAACTATATTCCCCAGCGTCAGCAAAGGAGTAGAAGTGCTGGGCGAACCCGGAAACAGAGAGTAACAACGAGTGCTTAAATCCGAACGTATATGACTTGGCGAGGCAGGGAGTAGGCGAGGCGAGCAGTGGAGTGGTAGTGTAAGTGAGGGTGAGTATCGGTTTCGGCCTTACTGTAAGAAAGAAAAAAAATGATGAGCGGACGTGAGGACTGGGGGATGGGAGAGGTGCATGGAGTGGTGTGGTGCCAGTTTGGAGTTTGCACGTTAAAGAAGGAAGAAGAAAATGGACAGAACGAAGGTGAAGCCGGTTTTGAGGTGTATTGTACAGTAAAACCAAAAGAGTGAGGATAGAAGAGTGGATGGTTGGTGTAAGATCCTCACGTAAGAAGGATGAGGCGAAGATGAATAGAGGAACGAACAATGCGGACCTTATTAGCTTAACAGTAAGTATAATTGAGTGTTAAATGAGTAAATTAATAGATCATTAAAGGAAGGGACTTATTTTAATCAATCGAAATGTATTTGTGCGTGTTTACAGGTAAACATGAAGTACCTGGAAATGAATGAAACATGGTACACGGAGAAGAACAGGAAAAATAGAAACAAAGAAAGGGTTTGATGGATCGATTAAAACATGTAATAATTAAATTATTTAATTAATTTTACAATTAAGTGGTTCATTTAATCATATTATAAAATGACGTTTAATATTCATGACAGGGTCAGAAGTCCACGAAGACTAAGGAACGAATATGGGAAGTTTTCAATCAAGGCAGACACTGTCTTAACTAACGTAATTTGCATAATCCAGTAATTTGTTCTTTTAAAGAAAAACTGAAATTAAAATATAATTTATTTAGTTATTGATTAATTAAATCGTATAAGGTTAAACTTAAATAACTTTTGATTCCGTTGACAGAATGGTCCCAAGCAAGTTGCATTGCGATAGTGGTGACAAACAGAACAATTTGGAACAGTGCCGGGCAGAATTGGAATCAACTGGATTTTCTGTTAAATTAAACACTTGTTTAATTTAACCGAGATCAGCTGTTTAAACAGCGTATCAACTCAAGGTGAGTTAAACTCACTCAGTTACCCTTTTTATATTTTATATAAATTGGGTGTTTTTATTTTGTGTGCTCTGCTTGCCAATGGTTGACTGTTTTGCTAGTTATCTGCTTATCTGTTGATTTAACTGATGAAATTAAACTGTGTTTAATTTCAGTGAAATACCAAATCGTTATTTTTAACGATTGGTTCCAATAAAGGTGACTCACCTTGGTTGGTCACGTTTATTTATAAACGTGTTTAAATGGTTGAATCGTTTGAATTGCTTGTGGTTGATGTTGAATGGTTGCTATTTAGTGTTATCAGTTAAACAAAACTGAACCGTCTGATTTGAGATAACCATTTGAATACAGGGAAGAACAGGTTGGAGGGATCCAACCGGATTCCTCAAATGTATTATTTATTTTCATATGCTCATATATGAACTGATCTATTTGTGTGATTGATTTGATGGTTGATTATTAATTGAATATTCAACATCTGTTTGGTTTGAACCAATAGGTGATATTGGTTAAGTGTTTGGCAGAGTATGGCCTTTAAAATCAATCGGGTTATAGATAGTGATTCACCGTCAGGTGAATCGATAGAGTTGAGGTTATAAAATCTATTTTATAACCAGAGTTAGATTTGAATAAAAGTTATTTAAGAGAAATAAATAAATATTTTATTTGTTTAAGACTTTGATTTGTTATGAAGTTATTTTGCAAAGCAAATGCTGATGTTAATCAGATTTACCAGTTGAAGAATAAGAAATGAATTAAATGGTAAAACCTTGAAAATTGTTTTGTAAAGAAAACAAATAATTAGAATCTATTTAAATTAATTATATTTTTAATTAATTTAAAGCGAGGATTGTTGAAATCGGTTAATGAGGTAATCAAGTTTTGAGTTAATTAAATCGACCGTTTGGAATTAGAATTGTTTATCAAGTTAATGTGTTTTGACTAAAATAGTTAAATGAATATTGTTTGAATTTAAATAAGGATTTAAAAGGGATTTAATATTTAATTTAGTTAATAAAGGGATTAACTACTAAAGTAGTTAATGTTTGAAATAAGTTATTATTTTAATTAAGGATGAATTTAGGAATATATTTTTAAATGGGAATTCATTTAAAAAGTTACCGAATGTGAGATGCAAGCCAATTGAATGGTGAAAGGAAATAAACGTACTCAATTATATGAATTAAGTGAAAGGAGATTACGATAAAAAGGGTTTATTATAAACCAGAGGTTTTAAGTGAGATTTAAAGTGTAAAGCGTTAACTTTACATTAACGTTACGTGAGAGTGAAATCAAATAAAAATGGGACAAGGGAAATAAGATCTCCAAAGTGGATAAGGGTTGAAAATAATTAAAAGGGGATCGATAGAAAGTGAAATTTGGGGATAAAGAAATGGGTCATAAGATTGTATAAATAAACCCAATTTATAAATGGGATTTGTTTTGAGACTGGAGTGGAATTTTGGTGCTGGATTACAACTGATATTTATTTGAAGATTTGAACGTTGTTGATCAAGGTCTGAGAGGTAATTAAAATACCCCAACTTGAACAACATCAGGATTATCTGAAGATAGTATTAGTTGGTAATCGTAAGTGACGTTAGTGGATATGTTTTGAAAATCTAAACAGCGATTTTAGCGCTGTTGTTATAGTATATGTTTTGTAAATCTAATATAGCGATTGTAGCGCTTTTGCTATAGTAAATGGATTGTAAACCTAAACAGCGATTATAGCGCTGTTGTTTTGTAAATCTAAATAGTAATTATAATGCTATTGTTATAACATATGTGTTATAAATTTCTTTGTTAAAACTAATGGATTTACGAATTTAAAGGATGATTTGAAAGAAGATTTAAGTGGGTAATTGAATATGGTTATTCGAGATAATATTAGCCAAACATAATTATTCGGTTAAGTTGCCCTTTCGTACGACTGCTAGCGTAATTCGCAGGGCTGCAGATAGCCTACGGCGGTCGGATGTTTCCTGAGGGAATCAGGCGTAACCATTGAGATCGCTGTGATCTAGAGTCAAGCGAATGGAGTTAAGACGAATGTAATTAATCAATTAGAGTTATTCAAATATTGTACTTTTGAATATTAAAAGAATTGGAAGTTTCAATTTAACAAAAAGGAAATTAGTTTGTTAAAGGCCAAGTGATGCTGAATACTGAACCAGTGAACTCATTGGAGTGTCATGTTTGAAACACTGTATATTTTGATAGTTAAAACACCGACTATCAAATCTGTCCAATGCGATTGTTGGTATGGAAAGACCGGGATCGAATTTATATTCAAAAACCATTCCGACCAACAAATACGTGAAAGTTCTCAGAAGATGGTTGAGATGGAGCATTGAAGACTGTGGATTTTCATACACGGAAGAACCACTAATATTCTCTGCCTGGCAAGCAGAGATAAACTGTGATTCTATCGTAGTTGGAATCTACGGGTTGCAAGGACTACTCGCTACTGATCCATGGGGTGATTCCTATATGGATGTGGTAGGAGAGTGCCTTCGGTTCATCCTGTTCCTGGATGACGTATATGGACGGATGTCTGACAGAGTATTTCCAAAGTGTCACGTACGTTGATTTCTTCAAACGTACGATAGTGGTTGGCGGAGATTTGCCGTTCTCTTAGCTTCCAGCTAGAGTATTTTTGTGGACGTCAATTAGTGATATCTGATGGATTTGACGATGTGGCATTCAAAGTAAATGGTGACCAGATGTTCAAAAGCTAATCTAAGCCTCAAGCCTCATCAACCGGGAAATGACAAAAATCGGGCAGGCAGCATGGCTATGTGGGTCGCTCCCATTAGGGTGTATAATCACCTATCTAGAGGAAGTCCTATTTGTTTCTTAAATCTATGTTTCGATGCTGTCCCTTGTCGGGAGACGGTTGCTGATCCCAACCGTCGGTGAGATACATTCGATACACTCAAGCGAAATGAGTGGTCGGTCATGTGTGGGCCGGGTTGCAAGAAGTTCTTGTTGAACCCAGTGTATTCGTCTCTAGAGATACACGATCGGCAGGTGGTCCCATACCTTGTCAAGGTCGGAATCCAATCTCCAATAAGCGCCTGCGGGTTTTGATTGTATACTATATATGTAGAGCGTGAGATGCAAGCGTTCTACTAGATTCTATTTACTTGTATTTAGACATTATTATAATATCAGACAAGATATTGGTTTCAAAAGTGTTTTGGGTTATCGTAAGGTAAAAACCGTCCGTGTTTATGTGTGGATTTGGTCTTACGATTACCCTTTTCTTCTGAAAAGATTTTGAACTTTAAATCATGATTGGATGATTTACCTTATTACTGTGCGAGTTTATCTCACTCTGGTTCACCAGACTGACCCGGTGTTTTGTAAATGCTCGGGTTAGCCCGGAGTGTACAGGTTCAGGTTATCGACTGCTGTAAAGAGACGAGCTGGAAGAGTCCAGACGTATGATATTATTATTCCGCTGTGTGTTATATGAGGACAGATTAGTATCACTGTCCAGATGTGTACTCTGATATTGTAAGTATTTTAAAGGTTTTCAATAAAGATTTATTTCTGTATTATATTTGTTCCGCTGCGATGTGAGACTCTGTGTTGTGTGGTGTTTCTTCTTCTTCTTCTATTCTAATATTTCTATCTTATCTATTCTCACCCTCTAACTTCTTTCTATTAATAATCTGGAATGTTCGATGTCTGAATGGTCAACATGGTAGTTTGATGTTGATTTTCGGAGTCGAAATTCCCGGTTCGTTACAGTTTACATTCAAGCCATTTGAAACTTCCACACGTGCTTGAACCTTCCTATGTCCAAAATACATATGCTTTGAAATCTAATATACATAAAATCATATATACTTGTCAATTTGAAACATCTGATATTGCATGAATAAAATTTATATATACATATATGAAGCGCCTTCATGTTCCCAAAACCATATCCAATAGCAAACATTCACATTAAACTTGCATATCTGGGATACATGTGTTTATTTCAGATTATACACACCCAGACATTGGAATTTTAGTATATTTAAAACATCGGTTCACATAATGATCTGTTTATTTATAATCCATTTTATTAGAATCTTGCAAATAATGCGTTATTATAAACCTTGATACATGGAAAATATTCAAAACTAAATTATTTAACATATATCTTAAAACCCAATATATATACACAGATCTGGTATGCATTCGAAAATTTATGAAACCACGTCCATTTGAGAGCTAACAGAACAGCTATAAAAGTTTCAAATCTAGATCTCTTTATTTCCGGTTCTATCCAATTGCGCTATAAGAGTTGTAAATAAATTATGAAACCGCATCATTATAGAAGTTGCAAATAAATTACCTCGAAACTATTCAATTGCGTTGAAACTTGCTTCCGGTTCTGGGCATTGAAACTGGGTTCAAAGCAAGTGGAATAAGTGGAAAAAGATTGGGTTCGACAATGGCGTAAGTACTCAGATTTTGATTTGGGGATCTCAATTGGGGAAGCAGAGAAGATTAAATAGATTTCCTCCAAACTATTCAATTGCGCGGAAACTTGCTTCTGGTTCTAGGCATCGGAACTAGGGTTCAAAGCAAGTGGAATAAGTGGAGAAAGATCGTGATCGACGATGGCGTGAAGATTTGATTTAGGGATCTCTATTGTGGAAGCAGAGGAAATAAGTCATGGAAAGGGAACTGGTTGTACTGTACGATTTTTTTCAACAAGGCTGCTATGCCTCTGATTCCACAACCAAACTTTGTTGCATTCCCTATCGCACCAACTAACCGCTAACCTCAATCGCCAACCACATCATCAGCTTTGACTCTGACATTGCCAATAATCGCCAACCCTAGGTTTTGACTTCAACTGTTGATCGCCTGAAGCTAGGTCACCATTCGAACGTCGCCCAGTCATCTCCAGATCAGCTCTAACTCGTCGTCACTTAGGTTGTTACTCACGGCCCGAATTTTTCTTTTTGCCCCTCTTTTCTTCTTGTTTTCTATTGCGTGCCATCGAGATAGGATAGGGTTTTAGTGATAATGGTTTGGGTTTGCACAGAGAGCGATGACGTGAATGACGTGAAATTAGAGGGGTATTTTTGGTATTTCAAAAAGACGTCAAGTAAATTAGTGTCACCTTATTAATAGTAAAGATATATTAATTATGTGTTGGGTTTAATAATTTACCTTATTAGTAGTAGAGATATATTAATTATGTGTTGGGTTTGTATGGATATAATTTGCTGAATTTATACTGCCAAGTATAGGAAATATACATTTCTTAAACTTATGTGATTTTCACTCACTAGAACTTAACATTCTGACCTCCCTCCTTTTAATATATACACAGGTTAGTAAGTGGGAAAGTTAGATCGATGTAGTTATGGAAGTTGGAGCCTAACAAAGGAGGATCTATAGTTATTATTATCATTAACATCATGTTTGGCAGAATTATTGTACCCTTGGGTATTATTATTATTATTGATATAGCCTTGTTAACTGTGTGATACAATGTATTCAACATTTTTATGGGTTTTATTTGATGGTACATCTATTTTTCTGTTATTATATTTTATCCCTTCTGCCGCGAGAATCTGATGTCGTTTTTAGTTAGCTTTATTTATGTAATCCTTACAGGAACCAACGATCCATTTAGAATGACTTTAAGTTCCGATGAGGCTTTTCTGGGTCAGAATTTCGGCCAATTCCAAGCGGGTTGTTACACTTCATGTTGAGAGCTTTTATCAGTCGGCTTCAAATCCAAAATCCCTATTTTCCCAAATAGGTGGCCATGCTAACCTTCTTGATTGACCTCAAAATCCCTATTTTGTCTATCTTTGCATATACAATCATCCATGTTATATTTAACTATATTAAACATCAGATTCATTTATTCACATTTAACTTAATAAATAACAAATAAACATTTGAACCCTCATTTAGATAACCGAACATAAGTTGCTTTATGCTTTTAAAAAGTAAAAATTGAAATGTCGATATAAATGGACAACATTTGTCGATGGTAAAAAGTAACTTTTAAACATATTTCGATTGCACCTTGTTGTTTCTTTTTCCTTCTAAATGTAAATTCAATAATGCAATAAATTAAGGCATGATGAAAATTGGAAATTAAATATTTCAAAAATCCAAATCTTCAAAAATAAAAGGTTTTTCAAACAAAACAAAAAAACTTTGTCTTTTAAAAATAAATAAAATTTTGGGTTTGGAAATTTAAATTATCACGTTTCGAAATCCAAAAATATTAGTTTTGAATTTGGAATTCAAAATTTAAAAATTCACCTTTTTTAGAGTAAGAACCGCATTGTTTCCAACAAGCACTTGTTTTTTTGTTTCTCAAAGATTTGAACCATGACTTTTAAAACGTCAGCCCAAAGCATCAAACCATTTGTCGCTTGGTTTAGTGGTCCTTGATGAAAATTATTTTAAACTATAAATTTCAAATTTTGATAAATTCAATTTTTGATTTCAGTTTCGGCTTTCAAAAACTTGAACTCTTAAGTTTGTAATGTCCGAATATTGAAAATTTGAACTTTCAAATTATGGAAAAACTTAAAATTTGAAATTTTGAGCCTTCAAATTTTGAATCTTGAATTTTCAAAGTTGTAAATTTTGAATTATTAAATCTTTGATTTTGAGTTTTCAAAATTCAACTTTGAAATTTCAAATGTTTGTTTTTGTCGTCTTACTCTAAATCCCAAAATACACTTCAACATCTATAAAAAACAAATTTTATGAAACACACATGAAATCATTTTTAGTTTGAATTCCAAATATATGTGGTTTAAAAGCCTAATTATTTGTTTTTTTAATTTAACCTTTTTCATATATTTCTTAAACCAAACAACATAAACGTTTGCAAAGAAGATTTGGTCTTGCACATGTTAAATTTCGATCAAGGGTAAGTCTAATTTTCAGAAAATAATTCCATAAAATTATCGAAACTAATCGTAGCGGCGTAATTTGAATCCTAATTTTGAATTGTGACTCCAAGATTCCCAATTCTTCAAAATTTGAATTTTTGAAGTAAAATTTATCTATTCACATTCATGTTGAATATTTCATTTCTACCTAATTCGAAGCTTGTCGAACTAAGCTTTTAATTTAATTTTTTATTTTGGAAGCGGAAGAACTGTTGTAGCAAGTAGAAGCTCTTTTGTACTATTTTTCGAAGTGGCCCTAACTTCTAAATTTCTAACGAAAATGTGGAACAATTTTGCACAATGTCGTGAAAAGAGGAAGGTTACAATTAGGGATAAGTGTTTGGTTGGTTTGGTTTACCCAATGATAAAAATCGTCAAAACTGGATTAAAGCGGATAAAAATGAAAATCAAATCAAACCAACCAAATTAAGTTTGGTTGGTTATCCGATTTGACTGAACTAAAAACATTTTAGACTTTATTTTCGTAATGTTAACTATAATTTGAAATAATTTATAAATATATGATTAAAGTTTTATTAATTATGATTCTTATGCATCCTAAAAGTAATTTTGACATATATGTGTTGATTAAAATTCACTTGGATAACTAAATTAACTTAAAATATTTATTACAATATCGATAATTGTGAAAGTATTATAAAAGTTCGGTTAATTTGGATAAACCGATAATCAAACTAAATATTTTTCGAATCAATTACATACTAATGTAATTTTAAAATCAAACCAAATCGATTAAAATAAATTAGTTTGATTAGTTTAATCCAATAATCCTTACCCCTACTTACAACTAAATCTTAGTAACAGGAAAATATTGTGAAGGGCAAATTATTTGAAAATTTTAACCATACGGACATGTCTTCAAAATTTATTCAAAAGGACAAAACAGAGGAAAATTTTATTCAAAAAGACAAAATAAATGACAATTTTTAAAAATATATATATATATATATTTTGTAGATTTTTTTGATATCAGTTTTGTAGGTATCAGTTTGCTCTCTGCGGCTAATAGATAACAGTTTTGTATACTTGTTGGTATCAGCTTTACATGTAACGTTTTTTTACGGAGAATGACACTGGAAGATGGTCAGGTGCTGAAACGTTGTCAGAAGAGAGGAGTTGAACTGTTTGGTAGTGTGATGAGATTGTTGATACATTTGAGGTTTTTTTGTTTAACCGTTGATGTTTAATGAGATTGCAAAAAGATGTTGTTTATAGATGTATAGTGGTGGGTTGTTGGTGGGCTGTTCGTGTATACGAGGATGTGGAGATAAGTTTGGTTAAGGGTGAAGGAGTGGCTTGAGTGATTTATGAGATTTGGATTGGATAGGTATTGTAATTCGACAATATAAAGCCGTTACATGTAAAACTGATACCATAAACAATAAAAAACTGATATTTAAAAACTGTAAAACCAAAAACTGAATACTCAACTACTTGCAAAATTGATGTCTAAAATTTTATAATTTTATACTTGAAATTTTATATAATTAAAAAAATTGTCCTTTTGAATAAATTTAGACTATGTTTTGTCATTTCGAATTTTCTTTTGTTTTTTGTTCTTATGGTTAAAAAGTTTGTGGTGAATAATAATAAAAAAATGGATGTAATGCTGTGTGGCGGGATTCTACGCTACAACTTAATAAGAAATTGAGCACTATTCTTGTATCGCATTATATTTCCAGAGACGTCTAGAGACGGGTGGAAATTTTAGCCTTCAGCTCCTAAATTGCTCCCAATTTCTTCCAATTTATAACTCGAGTCTAATCGAACGGGTTTATAATTCATTTGATTTCAGTATACTGAAGCGCGTAACTAAACCATCTTACCAACATGGATCGATTTTCATCCAACAAGATGAAAAGAAAGGAATTGGACGAGGTTTACGATGAGTTTTTTGAGTTTTCACTCAATTCTCCTGCACAAAAGATCAGGAGGCTGGTAAGTTAATTTTCGTAGTATTATTGCTGAAGTTAAATTTTATGTTAGGTTTTTTATCTTTTCTTCTGCACCAACCTTAATTTTTGGGGAATGATTAGAAAACACATAATATATAGCTATTAAACCTGTATCGTAAAATTATTCATCTATCTAATTTAGATTCCTTGCAACAAAAACCAGGATGCCGAAATTCCTCCTGTTGTCGAAGAAAATACAGCGATTCAATTTCCGCCTGAGCAACAGATGTCAGATTTGGGTCCAGAGATAATTGAGTCCGAGCTTCCAGTAAATGAAGAGAGGGCTTTAGTTCTTTACAATCCTGCTGACAACCCATTCGAGTCAAATTATTCAATTAGAGTGGATTCTAAACTTATTAATGGTCTGAAGAGTAAGTGTTTCCTTGCTTTTTATGATACTTAACACATTTAACGTGTTTTATGGTTTTACCTTTCCATCAACTATACATGATCGCTTTGCTCGTAGCTGCAGTATAAGCAGCTAACATTCCCAAGTTATATATAGTTATTATTATCTTTGATGTTTGGACAAATTGATAACATAGGATGTGTGGATCCGTTGCCTGTAGAACTTGAATCCCTTTTTTAACCTAAAAGCCTTATAGTATGGAAACTGAGTCTAAATAATTTTTTATGTATAATTTGCATAAAGTTTTGTCTGTATAATTTGCATAAACACCGTAAGAGATTCATATGTGTGAGCTTAAGTTATTGTGCCTCCATTTAACCCTGCTTAACCATGTACGGTGTTCTTTGTTTTCTTATACGTTATGGTTAGCTCTAGTTGCATCCTGAGATTTGTCTTACACACCACCATGTTTATTTGAAGAAAAACTGCATGTTCCACCATTTTCTTTTAAGCCTCCATATTATTACATAGATAATCTTATTTTATTGAAATTTCCAACATTGGTTCTGTAATAAAATTCACATTTAGGTTAACTTTATTTTATACAAAACCTTGTGCAGAGCGAGCATAGTTCTGGATGAAATCTCACTTGCACTGAGCATGGATTTATATGAAACCCTGCTTGGATATAGCAGGGTTTTGTATTAAACCATATTTGAACGAAGCTGGTTTTTGAATTGAAGCACGTTCATGGTATTACTAATTAAAATTCCATGTTAACTACCCTTCATGGTGGTTCGTTAGGTTACATTACCGGTTCCAAACTTTGTTTATTCAGTTTCCTCACTCTGTCCACGATTGGTTTCTTGTGTTTCTTTGTTCGTTTGGAGTTTGGTTTCTTATATCTTATCACTTGCTTCGATTTTGTTTTTTATGGATTCGGCTTTATCGTGTTTATAATATACCGTTATAAGGTTGAGAGCAACTTTGACTAATTTTTTTATTTTTAAGTTTACCAGATTACAAAAGCAGAAGCTTCGGTTTTATTAGTCACTCTCGTACGTTATATCATACTTACATTGTCTATAAATCTGTTTGTGACACTATACTATCTTTATGCTTGCTCTGTCCATCAAATTTGTGCTATGTGAGGAGAATAGTAAGACTTATTCATGTAAACTTGTTCATTATTAATTGTTTTCAGAGGCTTGAAATGGCTGGTTTAGGACATGATTGATATCATTTCAATATGTTTTTGGTTGTATCATGCTGGACAGATGGAGTAGTTTTGTTTCTCCAACTCCTGGGTGAAAAACATAGACTTCTGTTGTAGCATTCGATTATTTAACTGAATGTGGGTGCTCCCTGTTAACTGTGGGTATATTGTCGCATTATCATTGATTGCTTAACTTGATGCATGCACTCTACATATATGTGAACACTTAAGTTACATGTTCATGTTTTAGCTTTCCACATGTTTCGTAGCATTTTCACCTTTTGGGGAAAAAAATAATTCTAGATGTTGCCGATGCTGAACTCCATTAATGGTGTGTAATGCTAACATGTTATGCTGAAATAGAAAACGTTGCATTGTACAGATAGAGCATTCTGGCCCAGTAACCCTAATCCAGTAAGGATAGAAGAAATCTCCACGAGCGAGAATCAAAATGCCGGCAGCAATTCTTTAGCAGTCGTTCCATGGGTTGCATCTCAGACCTCAGAAGCAAACCAGACTTCGGAAACAAACATGTACGTGGAGGAACCAATGGAAGCTGAAGAATGTGAAGATGCATCTATGGAAATCGAGCAAGAAATGGATCAAGTTAACCCTAATAACAATGATAATGGTGATCACAGCATAATGGGAGGAAATATGCATTCCTGGCAGCATCATTGTTTAATCCCAGGACCCCCTCAAAATAACTCTACCCCTGTTATGTGGTCTTGGCAATAGGGAGGGAACGGATTGTATCGCCATTATATGGTTGCTTTGGTTT
The DNA here is from genome assembly GCA_030737875.1 of Allium sativum. Classification (NCBI taxonomy): domain Eukaryota; kingdom Viridiplantae; phylum Streptophyta; class Magnoliopsida; order Asparagales; family Amaryllidaceae; genus Allium; species Allium sativum. The sequence goes on from CM060921.1 coordinate 561,221,818, forward strand.
TAATTTTTTGCTAAGGCTTGTATTGTTTTTGGTAGTTGAATATGCTCTATGCTCTGTGCTCAAGCGGCGAGTCATGTATGTGGTTTCGAAAGTGAACTTAATGGCGAAAATTTGGTTTCTATTTTGAGTTTAGTAAAATATCATTCTGGATATGGCTCTTTACATCATTTTACCTGCTGGGAGGGCTGTATACTGAACGGGATTGCCCGGTTCAGTGCGAGAGCGTTCGGTCCATGTGGTCTGCGCCCTTCTCTTATAACTCTTATTAAGGCAAGATTAGGGCATACCATTGTTTGGTCGCTTCGAAAATGTTTGATGTTTCTCGACTGTTCGAATGTTATCCGTCTGTTGTTCGATTTGTACGAATTGTACTTGAACTTTTAAAGCTTGTTTGGTATGTGTTCATCTGAATTTTTTTATAGGATATGATTAGAATTAGGACACATGCTTGAGCGGTCCGGTCCGATCCGTGTACACTCTTCCTGTAGGGTATCTTCAGTTGGTTTAGCCTTGAACTGACTTCATGGTTGAAAGCGGAACAAATTATCGTCCATTCTTTGACATCTGGATATGGGCGTCCGTTTTTGGGACGTTCGGGCGATGTACATCTTTATTTGACGTTCAGATGACGGGCGTCCGTTTTTCTTGGTCGTTTAGGGCTGGATGTACATCTTTTGGGTGCCCAGCCCATTGCCCAAGTGCTAAAAAAAGGGCGTTCCATTTGATGCTTGATGGTTATGATTTTCTGTTCATATTCGGACTTATACGATAGAAAAGCGTGATGTACTAAAGTGGGCTATCAAACATACACCGTGATAGAAAACCGAGAAAAGGAAAAAAAAAAAAATGTCGTGGGTTTGCAGCGAACGGAAAACAGGTATCTAAGCGGAACATTTGAGTAAGGAAGATGAATGAAGAAAAAATAGGTTTGTAGATACGAACGATGTACTCAAGTGAAGTATATAATTATAAAATTTTATTCAATTGCTTTATAGTTAATTAATAATTATTATTTTTGTTGTGTATTAGGCGTTTCAATCATATGTGTTGTTGCTACTTTGGTTTATCAGATAAGTTTGATATTCTCGTGCGTGCTACTTTTGTGCAGCAGCTTGGGACTACCAGGTTGTTGTTAAGTCGTTGGAAAAGCCATTGAGCTATTCTATTTGATGATGTAGTTGCATAATGATTGTTGCTTCATCAAAATTAAATCGTCGTTCTACTATTTTATAAAACCATTCATTGAAGCCTACGTTATTTACGTTAGAACTGTATGGATTTATATGATATTTTCTTTGTTTGTTCCTCGTGCATTTTGTTAATGATGCTGTATAGTTTATCACCAACGTATGAACAACGTCTTTTCATATTGATACGTTCACCAGAAGATGAGACAAAAAGTGGAGCATGGTGGAGCATGGTATAACAGAGGATTTGATCCGTGAATTCAAATTTGTAACGTGACTTTCTTGCGTTCATCAAACTGATTGAAAAAACCCTTAAAACCAGAAATTCTATCAAACCGAGTACGTACAGGAGGGGGTGTTTTTGTTGCATTGGTTGTTCTGCAAAAACATGTGTGTAAGGTGTTTGTTCACTTGCATTTGTCTCTTGAAACTATTGTGCTTTTTTATATTTCAAAACATCCACTTAGAATTCCTAATATATATTTATTTATATATATATTACAGGAAACTACTTACAAGGACAATTGATCTTAATATTTTATCTATAAGGACACACGCTTAAAATTTTACTTAGAAGGACAATTTTCCGTCGCCCCTTTTTCTCTTCTCTGATTTCTTCTTCCGCTCCTTTCTATCTTCTTTGATTTCTTCTTCCACGAAATCAGCAAATCAAAAATAATGAAATCATCTCAACTGAAAATCGCATGAAATCAATTCCATACTAAAATCGATCATGCGCGTACTGATTTGGGAATTCGTTCAAGAGATTTGCCCTAATTTTGTCTGAAAAGATTCGTCGATTATTGAAGGTGTCGCGGATTTTGATCTGATAGGCAGTAAAGATGATTTCGTTATTTTTGATTTTGCGAATTCGGCGTAGAAAATCGAACGAGAGAGATGAAGGAGAAAAAATTCGTCGATGTATACTTTTTTTTTACGGTGAAGTTATCAGCAGTTTTTAGGTATCATTTTTCTATTTTTTTAGGTATCATTTTTTGTGTTTTAACAGTGTTATGTTGTTTTGTTTATAATTTTGGTGCTATATCAGTTTTCTACATGTACTGTTGCATTAGCTTTGCAACTTAATCGAAATTATGTCATTTTAATCAATCAAAGTGGAATGTAAACTTGTTTTGTATTAGTTTTCCTTTAAATTATCAAATCAGTTTTTAGGTATTATTTTTATATTTTTTTAGGTATCATTTTTGTATTTTCTAGTTGAATTTACATCATAGCAGTTTTTAGGTATCATTTTTATATTTTTTTGGGTATCATTTTTACTGTATTCACTGTGCTATGTTTTTTTAGTTACTTTTTGTTGTTGTACTGTTGCACTAGCTTTGTAATTCAATTGAATTTATTTCATTTTAATCAATCAAACTGTGATTCAAATATTTTCTGTATTACTTTTGTCGTTAAAATATTAAAGCAGTTTTTAGGTATCATTTTTATATTTTTTTAGGTATCATTTTTATGGCTTTGTGTATGAGAACTATGGCAAGTAGGTAAATTTGTGTTGTTTGCTTTGGCAATTGACCTTTTTTTGATACACAACATTAATTTTAACTGATAAAATAAAAATAAAAATAACACCCACCTAATCAATTCAAATCTCACAAAAATAATATTTATTCACAATAATACCTACTGATTAAAAAAATATTAGCAATCAATTCAATTCAATTGTCACAAAAATGAGATTATTCTCTGTAATACACAATAATACCCACATGTATCATATGATACCTACAATGATACATAACTGATTTAATATGATACATTTTTTTTCCTACACAATCTACATATATAGAACACTGCTCCCCATTCCAAGCATGCATTCATGCATTTACTTTTACTTGTATGCACTCCGGTCTTGAATTCAAGTAATCTCCAGCAGCATGCAGTATCTGCAAGAATTCCATACACAATCAAAACTTATACCAACATAATACTGTAAATTCAACTAGAAAATAAAAAAGTGATACCTAAAAAATAATATAAATGATACCTAAAAACTGCTATGATGTTAATTCAACTAGAAATTATAAAAGTGATACGTAAAAAAAATATAAAAATGATACCTAAAAACTGCTATGATTTAAATTCATGTTGAAAATATAAAAATGATACCTAAAAAAAATATAAAAATGATACCTAGAAACTGCTTTGATATTTTGAAGGAAAACTAGTTCAAAAAATATTTACATCCCACTTTGATTGATTAAAATGACATAATTTCAATTGAGTTGCAAAGCTAATGCAACAGTACATGTAGAAAACTGATATAGCACCAAAATTATAATCACAAAAGCATAACACTGTTAAAACACGAAAAATGATACCTAAAAAAAATAGAAAAATGATACCTACGAGCTGCTGCTAACTTCACCGTTAAAAAAAAACTTTTTCCAGCGATTTTTTTCTCGTTCATCTCTCTCGTTCGATTTCTACTCTGAATTCACGAAATCAAAAAATCACGAAATCATATTTACTACCAAACGAATCATAGCAATCGAATTTACCCTAACTTCGTGAACGATTTCACCAATCGAATACGCGCGAGATCGATTTCATGCCCTAGATTTTGCTGGTCGATTTATGTTTGAGGATAGATTGTACGAGATGCCGCAGATTTTGATTTGATTGATATTAAAAATGATTTCGGGATAGAAAATCATTCGAGATGATGAACGACGAGGTGATGAGCGAGATAATTAGCGACGAGATGAAGAACGACGGAAAAAATTAATACCGCTTGTCTTTTTAAGTAAAATTTTAGGCGCGTGTCCTAACGAATAAATTTTTAATACCGTTTGTCCTTCTGAATAAAATCCCCTATATATTACAAATATAAGGATTACATAAAATTAAAAAAATTCTTTTGCAACTAGTCAATGTTTGAAATTGTTATCTATAGGGATTCCAGCAATTATAAAACCTTTCTCATTTAACATAATCTCTCGTAAAGCTATCTTATTTATGTTGAATTTTGGTTTCATCGATGATTTAATATTTCGAATGTCTTCTATAGCTCGATCGAACTTTTCGCCTATAGCTTTATGCACTAACTTTTTTCTTGGTACAGTAAAAATAATATGCTTTTATGACATATTTCAGCATAGTCGAGTAGTTTCGATAGACTAGTGATGTGAAGCCCTTCCGTTTGCTATTTTGGTTCAAAAAATTTATCAATAAAATATGTATGATGTTGAAAGGAAAAAATAATGGCGATAGTGTTAAAAAAAAATGCATGAATATTGTTGCATTCAAAAATCAAATGTTGTATGCTGATTTGGAGTGGGGAAGATGGAGAGGTGGGTGGGAAGATATGTAGATGGAGGGAGAAGAAAGAAAAGCGAAGACCCATTGGCACGGTAATGGTGTGGCATGTCCGATGCAACGAAAAGAGAACAGTCGGTGGTGAGACAACGGAAAGGAAAGAGCCTTAGATGGAGGAGAGAAAATAATGGATCATTTCTTATATCAGTTCTTCCTTAATTTGAGTCATCCAAAACCAACAACCCTAATCTTATAGATTCACCCGCCTTCTTCACTATATCATCTAAAAATGATTTCCCGTCATCATGCACCCAAGATCAAATTTAAGCCGATAGAAAATATCATAAGATTAAATTTAGCTTATCGATATCGTATATAGATCGACAAATTTATAACTAGTACAAAGATATTTAATAATATTTATTTCTCAAATCATAATTAATATAAAAAAATTGATAGTTCATAAGTATTACATAGCTTGATTAATTAATAATATTTTTTAATTTTTAATTGATTTTGTAATATTTATAAACTAATTAAATGATCATTTCAATTGTATGAATCACTAAATGTAAATTTGGTTAGTGATCTATATAGAACAATCTAAATGTTAACATTTACGCGTCACTTAGTAGATGCTGTGATATTTCAATTAAATTTATCATTTACGCTGTTTCAATAAAATCCTATTTCACTTTTGTATCACCTTGGAAGTCTTAAAAATAAAATGAAGAAATTAATATAAACAAGGAATACAACAGGAAAATTATAAGATATCTGCATTTAGCTAATTTGAAAGCCAATTAGAAAGTGTTGGATTCAAAGTTTTCTACAATAAATATCAAATCAAAGTGAGCTTTGCAATTGTAGCACACCTAAAGCGCCATCTTAATAGGGCTAATGAATTGCCCGTAACACAATGGGTTTACCGAACGACTCAAAGTTCCACAACTAGCCATACTCTATTTGCTTTGTCCCATTGATCAGGGGTCATAATTCTAATTGAACTAGAAGATCCCTCTCATTAAATAATTCATAATGATCCCAAGATAAACGAGGAACTATTTCTTTAGTCCCTTGGCATAATCGATGAGAGGTAGGCAGAAACTAGTTTGAGGATAGCTTCTCACTACAAAAAAAGTAGCATGACAGTTCAACACTAAGTTCAGAGATTAGAGCTTCCACGTTAACGGCCTTATTTTGGAACCAGTTTTTCCTAATCCAAGGGCACTTATCAAAGGCTAGGAAGATCTATTTGCGAATAAATATAAGCTTTGAAGATGAAAATTTCAAGCTCGTAAATACCAATGGAATTCCTATTTTAAGAGCACGAAGTAACAAGCACTCGATGCTATTTCACTTAGGTATATATTTTTAAATATTAGCTCTCATGCAGTGAGCTAGAGTCTTCCACTCCTGTGTTTACAAAAGGGGTTGGCATTAGGGGTCAATGTAACTATATTTTCAATAGCTTGACATTATGTTATGTGAACGATAGCAAAATAAAATACTCCGTGTTTAGAAAATATAGACATTTGTACGTCATATATACATGTATATTCCCTTACTCCATGGCTTGATTGTAGGAGTATAATCATTGCAACTTCTTATAAAATCAAATAATATTTAATAAACAATTTGTTAAATTAAAAATTGGATGGTCCACTATAAAAACCGGTTGACCTTGTCCAAAAAATTTATCATTTATAGAAGTTAAACGATATTATTTATCTCTAAAGGGTAACAAATCAAATTGAAGTACTTTAGATAAACTTAAAAACAAATTTTAATCATCTCGAAGGACAATTTTTTTAATATTTTTTATAACCTTAAACCTATATTATTTCTCTCGAAGGAAAATAAATGGATGTAACATCTATTTAAATTAAAAAAAAACATTAAAAACTACGTAAGATAATAAATCATATTTAATCTTTTACAATCAATAAATCAGTTATTTTTAAACCTTCGTTTAATTTAGTTGATTATGTTTAAAACCATTTATTTAATTGGTAATTGTTATAAATTAATTTTATTCACTCAACTAAATTGTTTTATTCATTTCCATTAAACCAAATTTAGCTTCTTTTTAAAATCAACCTAATGAAAAAAAATCAATTAAGTTTAATTCTAATAAGTTAACATAAGAAAATTAAACTAAGGCACCATTGATTGAAATGGTTATTAACTTTAAACATCGTTTATCAGATTGGTTATTATTTATTAAAATGTTTATCAAGATTTCAATTAGCCATTAATTATAAATAATTAATCAACTTATAGTTCATTAATTAAATAAATATTTAAATTCAATTATCATTTTTTTGGCAAGGCCGACTGGTTTTTATAGTGATTCGTAACTAGGAATGGAAATGGGGAAGGTCTCTCGTTCCCCAGACCCGACCCTAACTTTTTAAACCCCGCCCCAGACCCGCCCCGTAGACCCAGTGCGGGTCTGGAATTTTGCCCCATACCCGAAACCCGTACGGGTCAGGGTAGACCCGTCCCACCAGACGACCTGGTGATAGTGTGTTCTAATGTATACAAATTTATGTACTTATATTTTTTATCACTAAATGATAAATTATATACATATTATAATGTGTTCACAGTCATAAGAGAATACAATAAAATGTGTTGCAAGATAATAGCTCAAAATGTATGCATTGGTTATTGTATAATTTTCATTGATGCAACTTAATACCATGATAAACTTATAGTCTGTTGATTGAAAGAATATAATATTCAAGTTATAACCATGTATACCTAAGAAGATTACAAGTAATTATTATAGTTATAAAGTGTTTTAATGATGTTTCAATCACGCGGATCGAATTGGGGCGGGTAGTCGTGCCCCAGACCCGATCCTAGACCTGGACCTCCAAAAGCGGGTCATGGTCTACCCCCCTTAAAGACCCAATGGGGCGGGTCTAAATGGGTCAAAACAGGGGCGGGTCAAGCAGGTATGGACCCTCGACCCGCCCCATTGCCATCCCTATCCGTAACACTGTTTTATTTAAAAAATAGAAAAATACATGGGAGGACAGGTGATGTGCATAAAACATATCAGCTACAAGCTTCCACATGGAAGACAGAATACCACTTTTACAATAACTAATTTCAAGTTCACATTACATTTTAGATTTCTAATTTGTTTATCTCTAATAACTACACCGTCTAAAGGTAGACATCTAGCCATTCTCCTAGAGATTTCTCAGCATCTCCTTCTTCATGCTCCGAGCGATAGGAGTTTTAGGCCTTGCTTTTTCATTGGAGCTAGTAGACATGTGATCAATGATGATGTTTGGTGGTCTTTCCTTATAGGCAGTAGGGGAAGCTAGGTGCGCGTAAGGGTTTTCCGGTTTGTCTTTGACTGTTGGTGAATTTCGCATTTTCTTCTTTCCACTTGTAATGGTTCCCTATAGCACAGCTGACACAGAGTCAAGTTGCGTTGTGTGCAATTGATCAAAAACTAAACCTGAACAAAAGGCATTGAAATTTTCCATTTTCTTTTCTATTACAAAACATTCTGGAGTGTTCACTTCCCTGCATGCTAGCTCCACTTGGAGGGAGTTGGATATCACCAATATGTTGGCATTGATGGTTCGGATGTTTCGATCTGGTAGATTTTATTGCACTTGGTTGTGTATCTTTCTGTTGCCTATTCTTTTCCGCAGATTTAGAATTGCATGTCTTGCTCATTGTTGTTTCCTTGCAGTTCGACACTGTAGTGTTACCAATTTAAAACGAATTTATTAAGAAATATTCAATTTTTATTTAAAAATTGAAGTGAAGTGGAAATCATTTAAAACGAATGTATTAAGAAATATTCAATTTTGATTTTAAAATTGAAGTGAAGTGGAAATCATTTTAAAACGAATTTAAAACGAATTTATTAAGAAATATTCAATTTTGATTTGAAAATTGAAATGAAGTTGAAATCGTTTTGAAATGAATTTATAAACGAATTTATAAAATACGTTTTAAATGGAAATCGATGAAATATATATAATATTATATATATATATATATATATATATATTAATGACTTGAATAGAACGCGCCGCGCTGCGACCGTTCGCGAATTTCAACCATTAGCTTCGAATGGACATTACGGGAGATCTGACTGTCGGATTCTCCTAAAACCGGAACCTTTGGGTTCGTGTTGAAAAGAGGTTTCCAATGAATATAAAAGATTTAAAATACAACGGTTGGATATGGAATTATGTCCAAATCAATTTCAGAAAAGGTCGCTATGAATGCAGTTCGGTGGCCGTTATTGGAAACCGACTGAAACATCGATAATAAAATTATTAAAAATACGGAAAAATTATGTACAATCATAATAAATGATTTGGAAAGATTTTGAATGAAAATTTCTAGTTTTGTAAAGATAAAAATATACATTTATCGAAATGAACCAGTTAATAACTAAAATAATAATCCAGTTATTTTTAGAAATAAATAAATTGGATTTGAAAAAGGTTTTAAAATAGCCTGAATTTTCCATTGAATAAATTGGAGCGGATTTGGAATAGAAATAATCTTCGCAATATTTCAATATTGGATATACGGATATTGTTGAGGAATTTGGAAGATATATATATCGTTATTCCCAATAAGATATTTGTTGGTTTCGGAATTTGATATTGAATATAAGCCGATATAATTTCTATTCAGAGCCTTGTATTTGATATCAAATTAGATTTTGGGTTTGTCGTGAATGATGTCTTTATTAGCATTGTTCTTAAACCCAGTTGAGAAAAGAATAAATCTTTAAATTAAGATTTAGTGAAGTTTTCCAATTAATTAATATTTAATTGGAATTGAATAAAGAATTGGATTTTGGGTTTATCGTGAACTGTGTTTTAAATAACATTCGTTCTTTAACCCGATTAACAGTGAAATGTGATTGGGAAGTTATAAATCTTTTATTAAGATTTAATGGGAATTTTCCAAAGTAAAGTTTTGCAACATATTAAATTGGAATTGAATGGTATTCGATTTGGTAATATTCGAAATGAGCTTCTGTAAAGGATGACCGTTACTATATATGAAATTTAAAAGGCTTTGTCGTTATTTTATTTATATTACTGGTTGGATACGAAAATTTATATTAATTATATATTTATTGATCTATTTTCCGTGAAGATTCCATAATTAATGGAATGTGATTTTGGGTTTATCGTGAATTTTGTTTTAAATGACATTTGTAATGGCCCGCAAATCCGTACTATTTGAGTCGACTAATAACACAACATGTCCAACTCAAATTGCACGGAAATACGAATCATTATTAGAAAGAGATTAGAGGATGAGAAATAGAAAGAAAGAAAAGTTAGAATAGAAGAAAACAAAGAAGACAAATCTCACATCGAAACGAATAAAATATATTATATAACATAACTTTTGGAATACAATATGGTTTGAATACACATACCCTTAACGGAGCACAACAACTATTCCTGGAACAGTTAAAAATACCTGTTTCCAGATACAACATAATACACAGCAGAAATATGATAGTCTATAGCTAACTGGTGAAGCCTCCTACTTCCAGCTCTTCCAAGTGAATCTGAAAAATCCCGACTACTTGACTGCCCGTACAAATTTGGGTACCCAAGAGTTTAGGGAAAACAAACAAAATAAACTCTGGGTCAGTCATGGGACTGGTGTGAGTAAACTCCAACCATTTGTTTAACTTTTAAAAAAATCCTTTCTAAAGAAAATGATAATAGTAAGACCAGCCACACATAAACATGGACGGGTTTTAGCTTACTATAATCCAAAACACTTTTATACGAAAATCCAATGATATTATACTAAATCAAATAAATAACAATCTAGCGGAAACGCTTGCATCTCACGCTCCACAAACATAGTATAAAATCAAAAACCGCAGGGCGCTTATTGGAGATTTGATTTCCATCTATGACAAGGTATGGAACCACCTTCCGATAGTATATCTCTAGAGAGTAATACACTGGGTTCAACAAGAACATCTTGCAACCCGACCCACACATGACCGACCACTCATTTCGCTTGAGTGTATCAAATGTATATCACCAACGGTTGGGATCAACAACCGTTTCCCGAATGGGACAACATCGAATAACATAAGGAATTAAATGAATCTCTAGATAGGTGATAATACACCCTAATGGGAGCGACCCACATAGCCATGCTACCTGCCCGATTTTTGTCATTTCCCGGTTGTTGAGGCCTGAGGCTACGCTTACTTGCCATTCATTGATAACACAATCACTTTGAATGCCACATTGTCAGATCCGTTAATCATTTATTGGTTTGCACAAATATATTCTGGATATTATGCTAAGGGAATAAATCCGTTGCAACCATATATATTTATACATACCAACATATTCGATCATTGGAAATACTTTGTCAGACATTCGTCCATTTACGTTCGTTCTGGGACTGAACGAAACCGAAGGCACAATTTCTATTAATAGAAAAACCCCTTGCATTTTACTCCGTCTTCGATTATCTTCATATAATCTGATTCGCAACGCTACTGCCAATACAGAGTGGTTCACGGATAATAATCCAACCGGTCTCTCCATATTGACAACGATATTGGCAAATACTTCGATAGTCGGTTATTTAACTATCAAAGAAAAATAAACAAACATCCATGTATCCATAACATCAAATAAACCATTGGGCCCCTTTAATTGATATTTCATTTATTAAATCATTATTCCATTTCCTTATCAATATTTGTTAACCAAATATTTCAACAATCATCTTGGCCTCTTACACTATTTGGAAAACATTTCTACATCTCACCTTCTTTTATTTTCTGTATTTAGAAAATATATTCTATTTGCAATTGAAAACTATTTCAATCACTTATCTCTTTCCCGATGACTTTTATTATACTCAGGAAATATTTACTTTTATATTTCGAAACTTCCATCACTTGGGTTAAAACGAATGTTGTGTAAAAAATCGTTATGACAACCCAAAATATTCTATTCAACTAACTATCCAACACTTCTCTTCGAGATTGGATCTTGCTATTTATCAATTAAAAATGAAATCAATCAAGTTGGGGTATTATTATCTCTCAGACCTTGACTAAAAACATCATTAACTTCAAACAGACAAAACCACTTACCCTGAATAAACACACTATAAAACCCAATTATTCATTTTTAAAACATGTATATGGTTCGCTTTCTGTTTCTAATTTATAGACTTACCTTTTTTGTTTACAATATTCTATTTTTCTCGTTTCCTTATCGAAGTCTATATATATCGATACATTGATTTATAACTATCAAATTATCTTAAAAATATTCTAAATCCTTAAATTCCCGGAAAAATTCGCCATAACCTCCTTTGTATGGGGAGCATCGGGATATTTCAAATAGCCTCCCATGGCCCTCATCAATCCAAAAAGAAAAAGAAAAGTCAAGCGGCTTGCCGATACGACGCATAAAATCTCATATATGAATTTAAACATGTACCTTTTTGTCGGGCACTAAATTAAAATCTTCATATACTTCATCCCATACCTGTCTAACTCATTCTCACCTGTTTTCAATTCAATTCAACTCAATCCAATCGTTTGAATTCAGTTTCGCCCATTTATTCTTTAATTAGCTATTTTGCATATTTCACTTCTTTGTTTGAACATAACATGTTCACATAAAATATTTAACTTTCTCATAACCAAATTTCAATTTCAATTTCAATTCTAGTTTCCTTTTCGATTTCGAATATAAATTTTCAAATCAAATTCACTTATTCAAAGCCCAATATCGATTCAAAATCTTATTAACTAATTACTATTTAAATTAGTTAATTCTATTCAATAATCAAAAATCTGATTTCTGTTTCAAAAATCAATTCATTACTCCACTTGAGTTCACATATAATTTACAACTCAAATCTGAAATTTTCTAAATGGAAATTCAGATTTTATTTGCTTAAAATCCATTTATAAAATTTAATAAACCGTTATGATTTTTAAATGGTTATGGCGTTGTTTTCTGAAAATTTGATTTTGACATAACTCAAAATTTATTCGACGAAGTCCATATTTTTCTCCTCCATTAGAAAACTATTATCAAATCGGTCCTGACGTCTCTTGTTTCAAAGAATTCTGACTTCAATTGAGACTCAATTGAAGTTCGAATCGCCAATTTACGAACTGCAGCGCTGCGGCGAGTTCGTTTTAATTATATTTATGAATATAAACGTTTAAACTTCACTTAAACTAAATTCTACTCTATTCTAATATATTTTAATATATATCAATTCCATTTTTCCAATTTAACATAATATTTCCGATCTTCTATATTCAAATTTCATTTCAATTCTATCAAAATTTCCTATATTTAAACTCCATTTGAATTCTATTTTCAAATTTTATAGTTAAACTTCATTCGAATCCTATTCTCAAATTTCTATTTGATTTTTTTTATTCAAATCCATTTGAATTCCTTTGAATTCAAATTCTATTTCAATTCCTTTTAATTCAAATTCTATTTCAATTCCTTTGAATTCAAATTCTATTTCAATTCCTCTGAATTCAAATTCTATTTCAATTCCTCTGAATTCAAATCCCATTTGAATTTATATATTCAAATTCTATTTAAATTTTCTTTATTTCTTTATATTCATTTTAACTTCTTTTTAAATAAATTCGAATTAATCGAATTCAAAATCATAAATCCTCACGGTATTTATTTAGTTCAATTTATATTCTGACATCAGAATAAATTCCATTGTTTATTTCTTTAAACGATTTTCCCCACTTTTATTTTTAAATTCACATTTGAATTTAAATATTCACATTATCCAAATGATAATTTTCCCTTTTTATTTACAAACCCGAGTTATTTTACTTGTTTATATATTTAAACAAGTCCCGATTTCGATTTCCTTTGAAATAGATATTTCTACTTTGGAAAAATAGTTTTTCCCTCTTCAATTTCACACTCGTATTTTTATTTCTGAATTATCCAATGATAATTCTTTTCACTTCATTTATAAACTTCGTTTACAAAAGAACTATTTATAAACTTCGTTTATAAAGGAACTACTTGTTTTATTTTTCAAAACAAGTTTATATTTCAAATCTATTTAAAAATTCAAATTCTATTTTTCTAAAATAGAATTTCCCTTTTGAATCTCAAATACCCTTTTCAGGGTATTTTTATAAATTAACACTTAGGCCCAGTGATACTTAAACACCAAACAACCAATTATTTATTTCAGGTTTTCTAACACATCTTATATATATAACAGTATATATGCAAACAAATAAACAAACAAATAATATATTTTGAGGAATCCAGTTGGATCCCTCCAACCTTTTTTTTTTTGGCATCCACAGACGTTAGTCAACAGTATTAATACCCATCCTGCTTCAAGGCAGGATATCGCGGTATAAAAGGGGATCCACTTATATACGTGGGCGTAGTGTCATCCGCTAATGATACTGCGGGCATCCGCTAATGAGACTGCGGGAATCCAACTAAATATCAACCTAATATATATATATATATATATATATATATATAATAGTCAACCCTAAATAACTTATATATTTAAATCAACCAAACAGCATTCAAACAAGAAACAACAATTATTTTTAACTAATAAAAATAATTTCAAATGAAAGGTGAGTGAGATTTACTCACTGTGATTTTTATGGTCGATTATCCTGTTAATTCCATTGAGAAGTATTTGACGATGCAAAGCCAATGCATCTCGTTTCACTGAGATCTTACTATTCTATAATAATTATTCTTCTCCAGTTTGCAACACAAATCCTACTCTTGCACAAATAACCGCACTGCTCCTTCCTCACTGTCCAGACCCCATTTGCACCCCACAAAAGTTCATCCATCCCTTACTTCGAGCTCCAGTTCTGTCTTCAACGTCGTACCCACAGAGCTCTCCCGTTCAACCTCAAAACAGTGGAACTTCCCACCATTCTGTCAAGCCCCTCAAAATATCACCACCAAAGCCTTAAATATCCACAGTGCGTCCATAAGTACAACCGCTCTACCCTGAAATGCAACTCGACCCCTTTTAATCCATCACGACATTTTTTCCTCGAGCTACAGGACTCGATGTCGCACTAGACAAATCACGAACGAAGGCCACCATACTCCAACAATGGTTACTTCTCATCCCCGCGAACTTCCCAACGTTTTCCGTCTGACCTAATTTTGCCCCCAATACCTTGAAATCGAATGCTCTAGGTCAGCGAGTATCACATATCAATTTAAGGGTATAACGTTGGAGTATTTGAAGGGAGGAAGCCAACGAAATCCATCCTTAGTTCGGTTTTCATGGGGTTTTAATTTCATAAATTTTGTTGAAGAATTTAGACAGGCTTTGTTTTTTCCCATCGGCTGGAGAAGAAATCAGAAATAGAAAGAGGGAGGGAGGGTTCATTGTGATGTTAAATATTGGTATTTGGTTGGGTTAAAACAATAATAAGAGGAGCGACATTTATTTTCCTGAAGCTTTCGAATTTCAGAAAAAATGAAAACAACGATGATATATAGATGGAGAAGTTAAGCCTAAAGGAATAGGCCTGCGCGTTATATAGGTAGATATAGGTTAAGTACATTGTTATTAAATATGATTTGATTTCTATTAAATACGATTTGAAATAAATAGATTTTTATTTCTTTTAAATAAATACTGATTTGATTTCGATCTTATCCACAATCAAATATCTCGGGGTTCACAATTAAAAATCGTAAACCGCTATTTTAGCGTACCGACCGTCGTTCCAATGTAATTACACTATTCTAAACTTAACAGAATAGACTATATAATTTATTTTCGAATGTATATATAAAATAACCACATTAAATTGAAGTAATATAATTTAAATTCAAAACAAATAAATTTCTTGATAATAAAATATTTTAATTATCATCTATATTCAAATACAATTAATACTGATCATCTCAATTGTTTTAATTTAATTCTAACTTCGAATTGAATTAATTTAAATTTTCGTATTACGATGATAATCAAAATAAATCGTATTTCGATTATTTAATCGATAACCCAATAAAATACCATTTATATTATAAATTAAATATTTAAAACCATACTAAATATTTAAAATGAATCGACCAAAAATACGGGTCGTTACATTCTTCCCCCCTTAAAATAATTTCGTCCTCGAAATTGCTAAGGTAGGAAAATGGTACAAATCCATTACTTTTCAAAACTTCTCTTATGTTGAAACTCACCTCTTCATATTTCAACAAATTAGCTCCAACCAAACTTTTGGTTTTCATACATTTAATCTAAATGATCTATGATTAATCCATTTATATCCAATCTATGTTCTATTAAACCAATTCAAATTGATTCTAGTCAATTGATTCACTTCAATCCATTTAACCAGCTTAAGTTAAATTCCAATTCCAGAATCCAAATCCCAGGGTTTTCATTTCAAATCCTTTTGAAATCACTTAAACATGTACATATATTTATAATATTTTCAAACTCAAAATATTCGAATTTTCAACTTAACTTGTTTTCTTGTAAACAAATTTCGATCAAAACTTTTCTAAGGTAACAATTCGTCACTTAGAAACTCGAAAATGAACACTGATGATGCTGCAGTCATCATCAGAATTATTTCCCAGCCACTGAAGTGAGTTCAGTGCTTTAACACTTTCAAAATCCATAAAAAATGATTTTTATTCAAAAATACCTTTCAAAACAAAGCTATATTATTCTAATATACTTCAAAATATTTTCAAACTTCCCAGGATTTAAATTCCAAATTCTGGTTTGAATTCAATTTCAATTCATTTCATTTGTATATGTTATTCATATACAAATTTTATTTTGGTTATATATAACCATTTCAAATTTTATAATCTCATTTAGTTATAATAATAACAACCAATACATCCATATATTATAATAATTAAAGAAAATTAATCATTCTATAACAAAAATAGAATTTTGGGTAAAAGTATTTCATTTACCCCCCTTTAAAACAATATCGTGTTCAATCTTCTGTTCAAGTGTTTACAAACTCTTATCGACGTCGTGGCGTCCCACGATTCAATCAAAATTCATAAACCACTCAACAGACTAACCAACACAATATAAAACAACTCTTATATCAATTAACAAGTACGCTCTCTCGTATATATACTCAACTCATTCTAGGGTACTACTGATCCTATCTCTAATGAGCACATGCCACACAAGCCTATGTATTCGCTCAACCTAAGCTCTGATACCAACTGTAATGGCCCGCAAATCCATACTAATTGAGTCGACTAATAACACCACACGTCCAACTCAAATTGCACAGAAGTGCGAATCATTATTAGAAAGAGGTTAGAGGATGAGAAATATAAAGAAAGAAAAGTTAGAATAGAAGAAAACAAAGAAGACAAATCTCACATCGGAACGAATAAAATATATTATATAACATAACTTTTGGAATACAATATGGTTTGAATACACATACCCTTATCAGAGCACAATTCCTGGAACAGTTATAAATACCTGTTTCCTGATACAACACAATACACAGCGGAAATATGATAGTCTATAACTAACTGGTGAGGCCTCCTGCTTCCAGCTCTTCCAAGTGAATCTGAAAAATCCCGACTACTTGACTGCCCATACAAATTTGGGCACCCAAGAGTTTAGGGAAAACAAACAAAATAAACTCTGGGTCAGTCATGGGACTGGTGTGAGTAAACTCCAACCATTTGTTTAACTTTAAAAAAAATCCTTTCTAAAGAAAATGATAATAGTAAGACCATCCACACATAAACATGGACTGGTTTTACCTTACTATAATCCAAAACACTTTTATATGAAAATCCAATGATATTTTCCTAAAGCTCTGGGTGATATAATACAAAACTCTGGGTCAGTCATTGTGATGTTAAATATTGGTATTTGGTTGGGTTAAAACAATAATAAGAGGAGCGACATTTATTTTCCTGAAGCTTTCGAATTTCAGAAAAAATGAAAACAACGATGATATATAGATGGAGCAGCTTAAGCCTGAAGGAATAGGCCTACGCGTTATATAGGTAGATATAGGTTAAGTACATTGTTATTAATTACCATTTGATTTCTATTAAATGCGATTTGAAATAAAGAGATTTTTATTTCTTTTAAATAGATACTGATTAGATTTCGATCTTATCCACAATCAAATATCTCGGGGTTCACAATTAAAAATCGTGAACCGCTATTTTAGCGTACCGACCGTCGTTCCAATGTAATTACACTATTCTGAACTTAACAGAATAGACTATATAATTTATTTTCGAACGTCTATATAAAATAACCATATTAACTTGAAGTAATATAATTTAAATTCAAAACAAATAAATTTCCTGATAATAAAATATTTTTATTATCATCAATATTCAAATACAATTAATACTGATCATCTGAATTGTTTTAATTTAATTCTAATTAGAATTGAATTAATTTAAATTCTCGTATTACGATGATAATCAAAATAAATCATATTTCGATTATTTAATCGATAACCCAATAAATACCATTTATATTATAAATTAAATATTTAAAACCATACTAAATATTTAAAATGAATCGACCAAAAATCTGGGTCATTACAACATTGGTTCTTTAACCTAGTCAAAGACAGGATTTATTTCCTAAATCTGAATAGTCATTGCATAGTGATTTTTTGGCGATTAAAGCTAAGTGGGAGTTTTAATGGATCTTTAATTAGATTGAAATGTGAATGTGATAATTTAAATTATCAAATTTGTGAAATGATCGAGAATGGAGTGTCACCAGTTTTGCTCCAAGCGATAATTAAATCTTTAAATAGATTTGAACGAGAAATGGTAATTAATTTTACCAGTAACACCGTGGTGTTAGATATGGAGTGCTACCAGTTTTGCTCCATGGGATGAATAGGTTGGGATTAGGAAATAAAATAAATGATTACATCGGTGTAGTTTGCTAATCCCGACTAGTTTGGGAAACCTTAATTTGGTTTAAATTGTGAAAAGAATATTTGAATAAAGGAATATTCTGGATTGGAATGAGGCGTATGTTGTGTTTTTATAACACTTGTTTGTAAGATAGCGAGTTATTTGGAAAGACCGGGTTTATCCCATTCTGAATAATTGATACGAGGATAAGTCGATGATGAAGACGGTGGTTGAAGACCGGAGGTCTTCACATCATTTGGATGATTACTGATGTCTTGATTGGGAGGCATCCCTAGATAAGGTAATAAGTGGTGATCGTCCAGACATACTTGGAGATCGACCGGATATGCGATGACCTCTCTCCTATATTGGATATATGGGACGAGGAATATGGTGCCTATGGTTTCGTTCAGATCTAGAACAGACTTGCAAATGGATGGTATGTCTGACATTGTATTCCTTTATATTGTATTCATTGATCTCTGCTAAATATATATATCTGTTTGGTGGCGGAGAATTTATTCTCTTGCTTAACACCCTTCTCTGAGGCGTATGAGATTAGAGGTTATATATCGGCAGAAATCAGTGGTACGGTATGGAGTGACAGTGTGGCATGCTGAGTAGCATGTGATCAAGCCTTTTGTTGAAAAGCAGGGCCTTGTGGTTGATGATCAAAGCACGGCTTTAAATGGCAAAGCGTTGTCTATATCGTTAGTTCTCGAGCCTCACACCCCGGTATGAACCAGAAACAGGAGAGGACCTCAGGGAGGATATGCATTTCTTTCTAGCTAGGAGTGGTGTCATGGTATAGAGCCCAGATATTTTGCTCATGTGGATGTTGCATATTATTTGATGGATAGCGAGGTACCTCGGATATATCGGTCACTACGGGGCCGATGGATATGATGGTCGACATGCTGACCAGATTTACGCCACTTAGGGCGGGAAAACGTATTGTTCAGGAATTATAATCCACTAACATAAGTGTGGACCGACCCTGACGCTCCAAGGGCTCACCTGACTCTAGGTTCTAAGGCACGGGCTAGAGTGTCTCGAATTCGGTAAGGACGATCCCTTGCCTTGTTCATGATGGAAATCCAATTTCCAGTACGTGACTTTTCGATTTTAGTTGTAACCCTATATAGAGACATAGTGGGATGAGGCGCTAATGCCATCTATGATTGATATATTATGATGGAAATTGTTTTTGAAACATATAGACACTAATAATAGTATCAATTGGTTTGTTTCTAAATGTACCAAGCATGTTTAGCTATTATAAGGTAAATCTCTATCCTCTGGCTTGGGTTGCATTATGTGATGGGACCTGAGTCTTATAATAGCTTCATTTTCTTTAATTAGTATTGCGTTGTTTGTTTTATGCACAAGTATTCATAGGGGTAAACCCGTTCCGTGTTATACGGCATGGTCCCTTGATTTACCTAACTTTAAAATTCAAGTTAATAACTGTTTTAGTTCTCACACCAGTCCTATGACTGACCTAGAGTTTATTGTTTTAACCTAAACTTTGGGTGCCCTTATTTTCCACACGGGAAGCTAGTAGTTTCGGTTTTTCATATATTTCTTTATACAGGATTTACAGCTGAAGCTACATTCAGAAAGCTCTGTATCTGTGTATTTTTTCCGGTTGTGTTATGTATTATTTTCTGCTGCATTGTAATTTAATTTTTGATATTTTTCAACGTGTAATATTTATTTATACTCTGATATCTTGTACTCTGATGTAATTGTTGTAATAGCAATGAAATGTTCTTCTGTTTGCCTTCTGATTAGTCTTGTTCTCAAAGCAGTCCGCCTTCTTGTTCGATTTAGGTCGGCTGGGAAGTTCGGGTCGTTGCAGTTACCACTAACAGGAAACTTATCTTTTTGTACACGTCTTGAGTCACATCTGCCACTTTAGCTGCATAAACGGTATCATTCATATTTAGCTTATTTGAACATTCCTTACCGTTTTCACTTGGACTCCCGAATGCTTTAGACAGAATTGCAGCAGCAAATTCAATCTAACTAGCTTGTGTTTTATGCTTAAAGGTAGCTTCCACCTTGGACGTAGCTTGCACTTCTACACTTTGACTTTCTTGATTCTTGGTAATTACATTTTCATCGCTCATAATACCATCAGTGTTACCAGTATCTCTCATGTCATTCATTCCAGCAATTTCAATCTCACCTTCTTCTATTTCGTAATTGAAAATGTATCCTGAAGTTTCCACTTCATTCATATGTAAATTCGAGAAGCGCTTCGAGGTACCAACAATATCGTCAACTTACACAGGAGGAGACTTATCGACCAAGACTTGCTTCCCTTTGTCTTTCCCACTTACGACAAATCTAACTGGTTTCTTCCTCTTTACTACTTTGGTCAAAGTATTTACCTTGGTTGTTGCAACGTGGCGTGAACGCTGGAACACTTTGCTTGTTCGAACATCCGCAAATGCTTCAGTATTAATTGCTCTATTCTCGTTTGGCTTACCATTAACTTTACGTTGCTTCCTCATGTTATCACAACAGCCAACCCCTTTGTTTGGAGGCTCACATCCCTTCTCTTTTTGGCTCTGGCATTTTTCGGTCGAATGACCAAAGACCTTGCATTGTAGGCGTAGCTCTGGTTTCCAGAGATAGTATACTTTAACTATTTGAATTGAACCATCTAAATTGCGCATAGGAAAGAATTCTGGCATGGGAGAGTTTGATCAAACCTCAGCTATGCACTTGGCGTATTCTAATCCGTTTTTGCTTTCTGTATTGGAATCCATACACAAAAATTTCCCTATTCTGGTTGCCAACCGGCTAATTCCACGCTTCGACCAAGCAACAAACGGAATGTTATACATTTTGATCCACACCTAAACCACCCTCACACTATTCGCAACACTACTCAAACTGGGTTCCCAAGGCTTAACAATGAAAAGTTTATTGCAAATGATAACAAGATCTGCCTCAAGCGCCCTAATACGATCTTCCAAAGAAGAAAACTAGAAGAATAAAACACTCCCATTCGATTTACAATCTATTGTACCTTGAGGACTCCAATGCTTCCTCAAATAATTGACAACTGTGTAGTAGGCCAGTGGCGAGTCCAAGAAGAACCCGACGAGAAACCCATTTCATTGCTCCTCACTTGCATGTATTATATCCTCGGTAGAAACAAGATTCTTCCCTCCAAATTTCAAAACAATATCGTCAACAACAAAGGTATTTGCGTTCTTTGGCTTCGAAGCAAAAAGTGAAGACCACTTCTACATCAGAATGGGATCTAGGATGTTGTTAGCGGTGGGTGAAGGTGGGACAGGCATGCAGATAGGGTTATTGGAGAGAGGAGGAGGATCTGGCGAGGGTGGTATTGGTGTAGGCAGTGGATCAGGAGTCTGATGGGTTGGGAGGAGCGATGGAAAGAGAGGAAGGAATTTGGGGAAGAGCATCGGCTGTTGCCATTTTTGGGCAAATTTGAGAAGGCGATGAATATGAAAATTCGATTATCATTGATTTGAATGAATAATCAAACTTCAATTCCTTAATTAAATACCTAATCAAATTCTATTATCATTAATTTAAACCATTAACAAATTTAAAAATATCATTAATTAAAATGATAATTTAAAATGACAATTTTATTTTTGTGAAAACTCGAGCTTAAGTTAAACAAGTTGTCTGATTTATTTCAATTACTGACAGTATAAGCTATATGAGAATATGCATAAATAAATAAGGGTAATAAATAAGTATGAGTGAATGAATGCAAACATATTATAAATATGAATGAACTAATGTATATAACACATGAATTCAAGAAAATGAATAAATATTCCTTGTCAATCATGCATAAGTGAATATTTGGATGTGTGATGTCGTGGCCTAATTGGCTACACCTTCGGGTTTTTTTTGTCCCTTGCAACAAAACAATTGCTTATGTCATCCATTATAAAATGGCAAATTAAATTCAAATGGATAGTTCAGTAATAGTATAACATTTCAAACATGCATCCAACAATAATTTTTTTGAGTAAGTCAGTTGTGTAGTGTGTGACTACACAGCTGGCTAATAAATAAAGCTAGTAAATAGGATCGGTCAACAACCCTGACCGATGGTCCAAAAAAACAGTTATTAGGATTAAGAAGCACATATACAGTCGTATAGTAGCAACTAGGCCCAAAGTACAATATGGCCTAACCAAGAAAATGACAAAAAGATTGAATAAGTAGGGAGAGATCCACAATACGAAGAGCAACATGAGAGAAGTGGCGGAGCTATCAGCCAGCAAAGTTACCATGGTCTGGTGAAGTGTCTTCTGGCAAGAGCAACACCGTCATTGGAGCTCCCCACTGACTCAGCAGAGGTGTTGCTACCATCCCAAAGACGGAGATGGAACTGCGGCAGAGGATGAACGCATGTCCAAAAAGAGAATAAATGAGTGATTTTGTGACATAATGCAATCTATGAGTGGGTTGGACAGTTAAAACATCTATTACTTTTCTCGATCCAAATGGTCCAAAGAAGACAGTAGCGAAAGCATCTAGATTTGAATTTGGCTGGGTATATTATCAGCAATCGAATTGAGGGTAGCAAGGAGAAGTGAAGCCAAGGATGTGAGTGGAGAAGGAGGCCCAGATGTAGAAGCTGAAGTCGCATTCCAGGAAGAGGTGCGGGATTGATTCATTAGCTGCTTGGCAGAGGGCACTTCTTGGATCGACATGGAAGTTTTTGTGAACCAATCTATCCTTAAAGTTTATCTTATCATGCACGAGGAACAAGATGAAAAAACGAATGCGAGGTGAGGCTAAAATTTTCCAGAGTCTAGGGAAGGTGAATGATCGACTCGAGTAGTTGAGTTGGAGATAGCAGGAGGTAACAGTGAAGCCAGTGTTGGGGTAGAGACCCCAAATGAGTTTGTATGCGTGGGAGGAAAGAGGTATAGATTATAAGAAGTGAGCCAGCTTAACCAGTTGGGATAGGACGTCACCGAAGAAGTAGAAGGTGGGTTGAGGATGTTCAGGCCGAGCAGAGCTGCTTCACGAATAGTGAGGGAGTGGTTGGAGGAGGCGTCATAAAGGTCGGGGCAGTGGTGTCGAAGTGGGTACCTGTGGCACCAGGCGTCATTTAAAAATGAGCTTGTAACACCCTAGAAATTCCGACCAGTCAAAAATTGTCGAAATTCTTCCATTCAAAAAAAAAAAAAGACAACTACCATCATATTTGATAAATATGGAACAACACTAAATGCATTGGATAATTTAATAAATAGCACTTATCAGAATATTCATTTAATTCATAAGGTATGCTTAAATACAACATAAACACAGTTACCATACATCTATCATTGTGCAACTCTGATGAGATGGACATCGATATTCATTCATGCACACTCGATAAACCCGTTAGCATGGGTTAAATGATAAAAATGCATCATTACAAGATGAAATAAAAAATATTAATATAGCAACTGCATCACTACCACTTTTGACTGCCTATGTATCTTTATCTAATTGGTAAGCAATTAGATACAGGATCAAGCCAACGTAGTTCTTCTTGCATAAAACATTTAAATCAATATTTACTTCACAAAATGCTCTGTGTATCACGTATAGGTAAAACACTCTGCAAATACTTGTTTTGAAAGGATACCAATATATCTCCTATGGAAGTTCATTTCAAAAGATAAATATCTTCTATTTTAAGTACCAAGAAACTCCTCTATGATAAAATAGATTATAACTCCAAACTAATAATCAATAAAAGGAATACCTGAAAATAACCATTTATCAAAGTAATGTGTTTCGATAATGCAATTATGGCTATCAAACCGTAGGTATTCTATGTCTGTCCCAGTCCCCTACTAATCCTTATGTTCTTGATTTCAGGACTTTATGCAAGTCATACTAAGTCATCAATGTCCTCAATCATCAATCGTATATGTTATTTGCTTACGAAAGCAAAGATTGTAGTCAATATAGTATGTTGAAGTCATACGCAGTACTAAATTAATACACAACCTTAAAAAATAAGTAATTGTTTAGATGATGAGTATACCTATAGTACTTCTTACCATCTTCATGCAAAAGCTTTGTATAACATAATATAGTACTTATCATCACCCAAAGCAATCAAATGTCTTCCTCGAATCATCATAATTCACAAAACTCAAGTCAACCTACTTCGTTACGGGTTCTAACACGTTTTGACTCTCTTTTACTTTGATTTAATATCCCCAGTAGTGGTAATTTGTTTTATGATATGATGAGGAAGCTCAAGTCCAAATTTGAGAGGATTTGGAGTAGTTTACCATGGTAAAAAAGTTATTACAGCATTTCTGTTGCACTGTGAAAAGTTTTGGGTAGTTTATAATAGTTTTAGACTCAAAACAGATATTACAGCGATTCAAATGCGCTGTGGAAAGTTCTGTATAGTTTATAAGACTGAAAATAGATATTACAACATTACTGGTGCACTGTGAAAGCTGCTGGACTCATTAAAGTACTTTATAAATAATTCAGAGAAAAGACAGCGTTCCTGAAATGCTGTGAAAAGTTCTGGCCTTGGTATAGTGCTTTATAGATAATCAAGAGAAAAGATAACGTTTTAGATAGCTACGAAAAATTCTGAAATTCAGATCTTTGACCAGTATTTTGGAAAAATATTTGATTCTATTTCTCTGTGATAAATATAGTTTTTGACTACAAATTTTCTACGGTAAGAAGCTTTCTCAATTATCATAAAAAGAAAACCACAAAATCATTTATCAGATTAATATATATAATTCAACAATACATGGCATTTTCAACATGTCCATTTTAGGTAGATTTTTACCTGACTTTGCATCCAGTTTCAAATACAAAAACGATCGAACTGGAAAAAATGACCGAAACAAAAGCTATAGGCCTTTGAATTAGCTTTCCAGATTGGTAAAGAAATCAAAATTTTATCAAGAATTGAGTTAGTTATGGTCAAAATACCGAACATCATTTTCAGGGGTTCAAGACCAATCATTTGTTGTTAAATTTCACAAATTTTCTTCAAAATATGAAATGAATACTTATACTCAAATAGTTTCTCTCACCTTAGAATTGGAGAGTGAACTAGTATTTGTTCTCATGACTTCTCCTATACTTCTCCTCTTTATCTTGTCTTATTTTTGTTCTATGAATGCATGAAAAGAAGTGAACATTTCCACCCTTTATATAGCAGTTCTTAAGGCTAGTTTGGTAATTTGGTTTTCGACACTTGTCCACCTTATCTTCATGCAAGCTTTAGGATGTAGACACATGCTCCTTAGGTGTCTTTAGATGTTTCTACACATGGACACCTATTGTATTTGTGTCTTTATCTTATTTCATCTTAAGACATGGGTGTCGTTCATTTGATGACACACGCCCCTTTCATTTTAAGCAATTTTTAATATTCTAGAATATGTATATATACATAAACATATATCATTTGTATTTTATTTATATGCCACTTACATACATATATGTGTCCTTCTATTGTTACTACATGCACATGATGTTTTAACAATTTTTAACAGGTAAAACGTCGTTTATCGACAAAACTGTTTTCGGTCACATTATCGTTATTTCTTTGAACTACTTAACTTTGTAAACAAAAATTCAACAATATGTTTTCTCCTCATTAATATTTATAAAGAGATTTAATCAAGGTCATAAAACCATTTTTATAACATTAAATCCAAGATTTAAATATATAATAACCTTGATATTTAATTATTTACTATCCGAAGTTTCGGCTTGTTACTGAGCATGAGCGGTCATTACCAATGGTGATTAGGAACATGTGGTGTGTTCTAGGGAGTACACATAGAACGAGGATGGGCGGCCATGGGGGGTGGAGTGGAGGATTGCAGAGGGGGAGATATTGTAGTGGATGGAAGTGATTCGGGTTTTCCATAGAAAGGTGTCGATGTTTGATAGTGCCATAGCCACATGGTAAGTTAGGAAAGGTTCATATTACGCAGGTCGAGAACACTTAAGCCACCTTGGGTGAAGTCTTTGCATACGTTACACCAGCCGACAAAAGGTTTTGTTGGGCTACCACGCTAGAGAAAGGATCTGCACATGCAGTCAATCCTGCTGATGATCCAAGAGGTCATAAAGTGTAAGAGAAGTCAGTATAAAGGTATGGAAGAGAGAACGGATTTCATTAGTGTGAGACGAATGACTGTTGAGAGAGAAGAAGCTTTCTAAGAGGAGAGACGGGATTCAATTTTGGTGGTGAGGGGGGCATAGTTAGAGCGAAGGATTATTGTTGGGCAGATGGGAATCCTAAGGTAGGTAATAGGGAAACTTGCTACGTGACAGTTGAGGGGGTCAAATATGGAAAGACCACAGTGATCGACATCTCCAAACATGATGATGAAGCTTTTGTTGGAGTTGCTAGAGGCCGGAAATGAGTTCAAAAGTGTAAAACAACACTTCCAAATAGTGGATGTTATTTGGCATAGGGATAGTGTAGAGGACGGTACTGTCGTAAAATGGGAAATTGACTGTGCTGATGGTGATGGGGTGAGGGCGAATACCATTGAGAATGTTCTGGGTGTTATCAAGGTTGGTCATACGATTTTAGGCGTCCGTTACAAGAATACGTAGGGAGATAGGATGTTGCCTTGGTGGAGGCCACAATTAGAATTGATGAGGCCTCAATCTCGGCTATTAGTGGAGATAGAGAACATGCTAGAATGTTAGATACAAGCAATCCAGTTGCAACGTCGAGGGGGAAAACCTCTTGGCTAAGATTTCTATGATGAAAGTTCTAATTGATGGTGTCGAAGGCTTTGGAGAAGTTAATTATAAAGAGTACGCCTGGAATAGTCGTTTGATGACAAAAAGAGATGACCTCTTTAGTGGAGGAGACACAGTCAAGAATGTTATGTCCAAGAACAAAGGCGGACTGTTCTGGGATGACGAGTTGAGCGGTATGGTCCTAGAGACGGCTGGCAAGGATCTTGGTGATGAGTTTGAAGGTGTAGTTTTGGAGGATGGTAGAACGAAAGCTTGAAGGTGCAGTCAACAATAATTCGTAGCACCATACATATTTATGTAAGTAATTTGAGCATAAGCTAACTCACTAAGATTCCAGTTATTGCTGATTTGAACTAAAATAAAATAGAAATTTGATTTTAGGAAAAATTCCAGTTAGCTTAAAAAACAACCAATCCAACTCGAGAATATAGACTACATTACGTATGAGTTAGAAATTACAGTTATAAGAATTTGAATTAATTAGCATGATTAAATGACTTAATTAACAATTAATTATCCGAACCTAATCCAGAAATAATCCCTCATA
The DNA here is from genome assembly GCA_030737875.1 of Allium sativum. Classification (NCBI taxonomy): domain Eukaryota; kingdom Viridiplantae; phylum Streptophyta; class Magnoliopsida; order Asparagales; family Amaryllidaceae; genus Allium; species Allium sativum. Next base: position 561,249,558 of record CM060921.1, read on the forward strand.
ATCACCATGATTACATTACAAATTCCTCAACCTTCTCACTTCAGGTCATGCTAAAGAAGGCCCGACATCTTTAAGAAATCATGCACACAGTTATCTCTTTATGCGTTGTTTCCACACCACACTACCACCGGAGAAAGCTCCGACCCTTTACGACCAAACATCGCCGGCATGACAACCAAAAGACGCCTTAGCTCATTGTGTCCCAAAAATATATGCGACATCGCCCATGATTTCATGCTGCCACGCCTCTTTAAATGTGTATCAATCGCCAATGACTAACAACCCTTCCGTTATTGCACCTCTTATTAGTTGACACTTTTGCCCAAAATGGATTCCATTGTTAGGGATTGCGGAATGGATCGTTAAGGCAAAATAAACACTAGCGGGGGGTGAATAGTGTTTTTGAAAATTTAAACAAAATCTAAACTTATATGAAATACTATATGAATCAAACATCATAGAAACAATCACAGAATCAAACATAAATGCAAAGATAAACAAAAGTAAAGTGCACAAAAGGAAAGAACACACCGGATTTTTATACTAGTTCGGAATTTCTCCTACGTCCAGTCCCACGCAACGTTGGATTGCATAGAGTTTTATTGCTATATCAATATCCAATTACAACCTCTTGATTTCACGGCTACAAGGGATACCACCGATTCCAACCTACTTGATTTCACGGCTACAAGGGATACCATCGACTACCCATCCTTGATTTCATGGCTACAAAGGATACCATTGATTTCTTACACAATCCAAACAATTACAAAAAGCCTGATAACTCTTCAATAACACTTGATTCATAGAGTAATGAGTAGAGAGTGTAGATAGAAGAAGATCAATGAAAAAAGAATTGAATTCGGTAGAGTATATGTGTAAAATCATAAAAATGATAAAGAATAATGGTGTAATGAAGGGGAATGAAGATGGAGAAGAAGAGTAATAAAAAATTCGAAATCAGCCCCTATTTGTAACATTAGAAAGGTTGCAACGTTTTTGTACTGCCACAGATAGTGAAAAGACACTTCCTTTCAATTTTGAAAAAATGGTAGTTATATGTTGACATGTATATGTATATATATATATATGCATGTCAACATATATATATATATATATATATATATATGTACAAAATTGAAATTTGAATATTTTTCAAGTGTTTTGATATATATAATTCTGGAAATTCTTGAATTAAAATATAGTGTTGTAAATAAATATTATAAAGTAGAAAATCATATGAAAACAAAAATAAAAATTATATAAACATATTTATAAAATTATAGAGTTTAAAACTATATAAATATAAAGTATATAAAATATAAATATATAGAACTTATAAAGTATAAACTTATAAAACTTAAATTTAAAATCAAATTAACATAGAATGTAAAATAGAGAAGAAAGAGATTGAATATAGAATTTGAAAATAGAATTTGAAAATATATTGAATTTGAACCTGAACCGTTATTCATAGTCTTACATAATCTAAGACTCTATAACTATATTTATCTTGAACTCTTGAAATTTTGAATACTCACGAGTCTTGAAACATCTCTGAATTCTGAATCTCTAACATCTTTAAACTATATAGTCTTCGGTAATATTTCCAATATATAAATCCTGCATATGTGTATATATATATATTCTAGGCAAAAGTGTTAGAATATATTTTATAATCAATTAATATTGAAATAAGGTTGTTGTCATCAAAACTCCATTCTCCAACAATCTCCCCCTTTTCGATGATGACAACCTTAGTTTATAAAATATTATCCTTGTATATACCTATTGATGATGATTCTTCAAATACTCACCGTCTATAGGAATCCTATAAACTATGTCTATTTTATAATTTCTCCCCCTTTGGCATTATCAAAAACAAATTCTAAAACTTCTCCGCCTAAATCGTATAACTCTCTAAGTAAAAACCTATAAGTGACTAAGTAACTTCTAATTCAAAGTAGAATACTCCTCCTAAGTAAAATATTCCTTTTAAAAATTCTTATACTCCCCTTTAATTTTGTATTACTTTACTTCAAGATGTATAACTAATTACTTAACATAAATGTAATCAATTATTATATTAAACTTGAATTTGTACAAGCAATGGTACACTGATTTTTACAAGCACGATACGTTGTAAGAATGAAAACCAAAGAAAACCTTAAATACTAATTATTCTTGATAATGGGAGATCTTGAATTGGACAATTTGGATAATGGAGACAAAGATCCCCATTCTGTTCAATCACATTCCCATTTTGGTCGAATAAGACCTCTCTTACACATACAACTTTATCGTCTTCTTCTGTAATCGTTTGTTGAGTTTCTTGAGGTTCTTCTGCCTCCATCATTTCTTCTTCCTCTTCCGGTTCTTCCTCCACTTCCATGGATTGATTATAATGATTAGCCTGATTATCGATTATGAATTTAAGATGACTCACTATTACTTTTCCTTGCCTATTTTGTTCTTGGTTCATCATTATTTGAAGTACTTGTATTTCAGCCATCATTTGTAGAGCATACTCCTTCTTTTCTTCAATTTTAATGACACGAGAGAGCATAGATTGTTGAAAAGGACATTCGGATGGTCCAGCGGACGAATCGAAGTTGATTTGGGTGTTTAAATTAGTGGAGGACATTGTTTATTTTAGTTTAGAATTTTTACAGAGAAGAGAAATGAACATGAAGAAGAAAAGTCGAAGTAGAATGTTTAAATAATTGATATAACTAACTTTTGGGGGGATTAAATTTAAAATTCTGGCAGTTATATGTCGACATATGCATTAATGTATGTCGACATACTTGTGTTTTAAATTTTATTTTTCTAATTTTTTATGTTATTTTTATATATAATAGTTTATTTGGTTGTTTTAACTCACTTAAGAAACATATGCCTAATTCTCTTCTTAATTTAGTAAATGTTGCTTCATTTAGTGTTCTTGCTAATATATCCGCTATTTGCTTATCTATTTCTATAAATTCGACTGATTTTTTTTGAAAGGCAAGTGGAACTATACAATTACACCAAAAGAATTACATGAGAATATTCAAGCGTAGACCACATCAACATGAATAAAAGCAAAACATTTATAAATCTAAAATCTTTATCATGCTATGATGAATCGAAGTGCATAGCTGGTCTGGATTTAAAACACCAAGGCCAAAGACTCGATTATTTCTCTCCCTCCAGCCACCAGCAACAAACTTCTTGAGCAGCTTTAGGAGGGTGCAAGATTTCATATTTTTCCATCTAGTTGCCTTAAAAATATTGTACCATTCAACTCTACTAGAGGAAGAAGGTCTATGAAATCCACCAATGGCTAGAAGCCTCTTCCATGTCAAATTCACATATGAGCATTCGAAGAACAAGCGAGTATTTTTTTCAGAAGCATTGTTACAAAGAACACAAATATCATCAGAAAGAATTCCATAAGAGAAAAGCTTGCTTTTGGTATTAATTGCATTTGCCATAATCGTCCAGAGTAAAAGATTATCTTTCGCAGAACTTCCACAATTCCAAATTGACTTATGCCAAGGAAAAACATGATTGGGCAGAGTAAGCAGCTTGTATACAAAATTTATAGAGTGCTCTTTCCCCATCCAAAGAATTGAGCTCTCAGAAGAAAAGTTGTAATGATCAATAATATGATTCCAAGGCTCTCCCAAAACCATTGAACTACTCTATGGTAGATGCAACACACCATCTTGAAAAAAATCCTTAACTTCAGCTGAAAGAGAAATTCTTGAGTTATGAATGACATTTACTTCAACATGATCACTTAGAATCAAGCCTGAAGACGCCCAAGGACTATTCCAAAAGGATAAGTGCGGTATACATATGTAGTTACATTGGATGAATTGCTTGAACGTGCCTCTAAGCTTTAGGATTGTTCTCCAACTCCAGCTGCAGCTTTGTGGGATTGGCACAGACCAAAAATTCCTCTTGCCAATCAAATTTCCATGAACCCATTCAGCCCATAAGCCTTTGTGCTGCGCAAATAATTTATTAAAATAAGAATAAATTACTGCATGGTTCCACTGATAGAGATTTATAATGCCAAGACCTCCATTTTTCCTGTCACCATAAAGCTTGTGAAAGGCAAAAGGAATTAACTTTTTGGAGAAAGGATCTCCATGCCAAAGAAATTTACTCATGGCGCTTGTTATCATATCAATTAAGTTAGTTGGAAGGACATAATGTCTCATCCAATATGTTGTCATTGCCCTGACAATGGGCTGAACGATGGTCAATCTGCCAGCCTGAGACAGTTGACAGTTTGTCCATTGTTGGAGCTTTGATATGATCTTTTTATATAGAGGTAGACATTATTGCTTTGAAAGCCTAGAGGATATTAGTGGTAAGACCAGATAGACCAGAACAACTGATAATGTCTATTTTCTCATGCAAAGATAATCTAGCAATTAAAATTTGAGATTTTCTAATATTAATCTACAATCCAATAATACTGAAAAACACATCAAGTATGCTAAAGATGCACTGAATATTTTGCCTAGTTGGCTTAGTAAAAATGATTAGATCATCAACAAACAGTAGATGAGAAACAATCGGATTCTTACATTTTGGATGAAGTTGAAGTTTACCTTTGTGAACCTGTTCAAGAATCAAAGAGTTGAGAAGCTCCATTGTGATTATAAAAAGGTACAACGAAATGAGGTCTCCTTGTCACACACCCCTCGTTCCTTTGAAAAAGCCATGTAGTCTACCATTCCTCGATATTGAATAATAAGGCAATGAAATGCATGTATGAATCCATGCACTGAAAGGAACAGGGAAATCCATGCGTGCAATAATAGCCTAAATTGAATGTCATGAAACAGAATCAAAAGCCTTCCGAATGTCTAACTTTAGCATGCGTCTTGGTGAAATATTTTTCCTATTATAACCATGGAGGAGCTCTTGAGTAATCGAAATGTTATCACTTATGCTTCTACCCTTGACATAAGCTGATTGATTAGCAGAAATGATAGAAGGAAGAATGGATTGCAATCTGAAAGCCAAAATTTTAGAAATAATTTTGTAAAATATGTTGCAACATGAAATTGGCCTAAAATCAGAAACTGAAGCTGGAGGATCAGAGCAACGGCAGTAGATGAGAAACTCTTAGGCAAGTGATTATGAAAAAAGAAGAACTTAGCTGCTCGTGTTATATCATCACCAACAATTTCCCAATATTGCTGAATGAATGTGGCATTGAAACCGTCCGGTCCACCACAACTATTAGGATCAAGACTGTACACTGCTTCTTTAATTTCTCACTTGTGATTGTTTTCATGATGTTAATAGCTTGATCATCAGTTAGAGAAGGAAGCTTTATGGTGAAGAGAGGTTGCACGCCAATTCTATTAGAAGCCGATGGAGCAAGAATGGTAGAGAAGTTCACAAAAGCTTGATTAGTATCTTCTTCAGAATAGTGAACCACACCATTATGATCTTTAACCATTTGAATAGTATTAATGGCATTTCTGACTTTAATAGAGTTTTTAAAATTTTTGGTGTTCCTATCTGCCTCTTTCTCTCACTTCATGAAAGTACTTTGTCTAGATGTTTTCAATTCAAAATCTAAAGCTTCCTTCAGTCGCAACTGTAAAATACTTTCATTTTGAAGTAGCTCTAAATTTTAAGGATTGTTACGCATTAGCTCTTGAATTCTGGCTAATTCAATTCTAATCTGGATGATTGTTTTGAGCCAACTCCAAATTTATATGCAGACCATGCCTTCAGGGAAAATTTGAGCGATCTAAGTTGCATATAAACTTCTGCAGTGGGTTACCATCAAAATGCGGTAACCAAACCTACAATAAAATAGAGGAGAAATCGTCTTGTTTAATCCAAAAACTAAAAAATTTAAAAGAGGAATTACCACCGCTAATAGACTTATCCAATCCCCAATGAAAAAGCAAGGGACAATGATCAGATAGGGATGAGTGAAGCGATTGATAAAATGAGTTTGGCCAGAGATTAAGAAAGGATAGGTTAGCAAAAATATGGTCAAGTTTGCATCGAGTAGGATATCCATATTTGCTTCTGTTAGACCAAGTAAATTCAAAGCCATAACTACTAACAGGACAGAGACTAGAAAGAATTAAGGCTTGGTTGAGTGGTGCAATGTCTTTGACTGAAAGAGGGTAACCACCAGATTTTTGTTGGAAAGAAAACATGCAATTGAAGTCTCCCCCTAACAACCATGGACCAGAGGATGCATACAAAGAAGGGAGACGATCAAGAAAAGTTTGACGAAAGGAAACAGAGTTATGAGCATACACAGAGGTAAGAAAGAAAGTGGAATTAGATGGTGAATGATGACAAGTGTAGTGAATGTGCTGTTTAGAAGAGGATACTTTGTTTAAAAGAAAGAACATTGGATTCCATAGAGTTAATAGACATCCAGAGCTAACATCTGAAAGATTGTGATCCATTTGCCAACCAGGGCAAATAAATGCAACAACTCTAATTATAAGATTGAGATCCAGTTTTTTTCTCAGAAAGACAAATGACTTGAATATTATTACTTTTAATAAAATTTCTTACATCACATCGCTTTGAGATCAGATGAAGGCCTCTGGTATTCCAAAAAGCAATATTGGGTGTCATCATTAAAGAATAGGATTAGCAAGAGGAGTGGGGTGCTTCCGCGTGTGCCTTTTCGGTTGGGTCTGTCGAGAGGACTGTAGCTGAATTTCTTTAATGGAAAAATCCTTCCATCGTTTAGATCTTCAATAGCTGAATTTGTGGAGTTTTGACTCTTCTTCTTTCTACCTCACTTCTTTTTTCTAACACTTGAAACAACATTGTCGTCTGAAATAAGAGGGGACTTATGGGTTGACATTTGTGGTGGTAAGGATTGTTATCCACGAAGAATATCGTGAATACATTTAAAACATACCCGGTCGGCATAAACTCAAACACACCGATCGGATAGTCGCAAATCCCGAGCAAAGCAACCCCATGTGAAAGGAAAGAAAAATTCGCCCACTGGTCGACTAGGATCCATGTGTACCGACCGGTCCCCCTGCAGTAGTGTGCCTTGTTCAAACATTATAATATTGGTCGGGCTAAGGACGGACGACCGACCGGTCCTGATATGCGCTCCAAGACAAGCCATTACAGGAGAAGAAATGTGCCCACCAGTCGATCAAGATCCATGAGCACCGATCGATCTAGGACATAGGCGACTGACCGGTCGTAATACGAAGCTGGCGACAAACTATTTACACAGGAAAGAAAAGAAGCCATACCGACCGGTCGGTCCTGCTACTGACCGATCGGTCCTCTAGACAGCTATTGCCAGCCTGGATTCTAGATAGCTATTGCTAGGCTGGCCAGTGACAATTCTGTAAATAAGTTTCGACCGACCGGTGACCCTGAATGAGATATTACTCCATTTCTCCACTCCTATAAATAGAGCTCCAATCCTACTTTAATGGGGGAGGATTTTGATGACCCCGAAGGGCTGCTAAATTCAATTCTCAACACTTACTTAGTGATTTCATCATCTCTAATTGTCCCAAAGTGAAGACTCAACTCCGAATTCATCATGAACATGTGGGAATTCATCAAAGTTTGTTTGAAAGCCTAGATTCGGTCTACCACTTGCTATATTTGAAGGATCTCATTGGTTTTCCTTTTTAATCTCCACAGAGTTCTAATAGAGTGTAATGATGAATGTAATGAGAGAATTTGCTTGTTTTGTAATTCTAAGTGCAATAATGGAACTGATATTCAAAGTGGACGTAGATCACACGTGATCGAACCATTATAAAATGTTGTGTCTTCTTTTACTTGCATTTTTTCTATTGAAGTGGCTCCACATCTCTTATTCTCAAGTACATTGTGAAGTACTCTTTTTAATTTTGGTGTTGATCCCAATTTTGAGATCAACATTTGGCGCCCACTGTGGGGCTGCGTTTGCATCTCCTTCCTTCTCTCAAGTTAAAAGTCTTGCATTAAAGTTCTAAGCCGTATCCTTTTCCCAAATTATGGCCAAATCTAAGAAGACCACTAGCTAAACCGTTGTAGAAGCCGATAATGATGAAGAAACACCGCTCGCAAATCGCTTTGAAGTTGGCGAAAATTCAGAAAGCGGAGCCGGTGTGACCAGAAATGAATTAAAAATCGCTATTGCCAATGTCAACAACCGAACGGATGCTTCTACTAAAATGATGATGGAAAAACTTGACGCCATTCTTAATGCTCGAACAAATCCAGTTCCTCCGAAACTCCATGTTGATCTCGAAGAGAATGACAAATCACCCGCTTCGGATCATAACTAAAACGATGACATAGAAGACGATTATGGTTGGACAAATGACTAGGAGAAAGCTAACATCGAAGAATTGAGATCAAAAGATAAGAATCATTATGAAGTGAATGATCGAAAGATCGCTGACCCTATCACGGGGACACCCCCACCCCAGTCGGGAAGGCAAAGCACCTAATCTCTTTAATCGAGATCATATGCATAGACGGACATATGGTAAAGAGATTGGCTTCACAGAGCACCATAACACCGAAGAATACATTTCGGATACGATAGAACTAGTCATGAAAAAGAACCAAGCCAAAGATGATGAAAGAGAATGGGATTTCCCTCTAGATAGGACTCCATTCACCAAAAGAGTCCTTTAAGCAGAGTGTCCGAAGAAATTTAATCCTCCTACTTTGTCTCCATACAACGGTCTCGTTGATCCCAACTACTTCCTATTCAAATACGAGTGGCATATGAGCGCAGCTAAATCAACCAATGAAATAAGATGCACATATTTACCTCTCTACTTAGAAGGTGCTGCATCGTTATGGTTCACAAAGCTGCCATCTAAGTCCATTGACCGTTTCTCTGACTTGACCAAAAAGTTCAAAGAGAAGTTCTGCTTGCATGCTACCAAGGCCAAGGACCCTATAACGCTCTCAGCCATGAAGCAGAAGCCAAGAGAAACTGTCAAAGCCTTCCTCAGTCGATTCAACGTTGCCTTGTCTGAAGTGAGGAATCCAGAGCCACACATAATTCTTATTGCTTTACTCGATGCTATAGACAAGACAAGCGAGTTCGGGAAGTGGATAAAGACAAAAGAACCAACTATGCTTGACAAGTTCTATTAGAAAGCAGAAGAGTACATGAGGGTGCATGATAATCCTATACCTCTTCAGATCATTGGTGGTAACAACTCCTTGAAGCCCCTAAAAGTGCAGCTATTCAACCTAATCAGAAGAGTACGCAGGGGCAGAAGCGAGCCAATAACGGAAATGACATTAAAGCTAATAAAAATTTTTGTCCTCTTGACTCGTCTAATCTAACACCTCTGAATGATACTCCTGAGAACATTTACCTTGACACAAAGGATGCAATAGATTATCCTGAGCCTCGGCGAATGATAATGAATGATCATCTGACCAAATCTAGGTAGTTTTGTTGGTTTCATGATCAGCCAGACCACAACACCAACGAGTGCAGACAACTGAGATCATTGATCGAAGATCTGATTAAGAAGAACCGTTTGCAGCAGTATGTGAAGAATTCCCAAGATGCAAATCCTTCTGTATCTACTCAGGTGCAAGGGGCATCAAATGACCAATATGGTCCATGCAACGTAGCTTCTGATCACATTACGCCAAGGCTGATAGTCAACTGATGATCGTTAATGATGATCTAATACCTACGGCTCAGAATAAGCTATCACTATCGCATTTACTTTACTTCCCGCGTTACTTTACTATTTGCTATGTTCTACTTTCTTGAAAATATTCTATAGTGATTTACATGTATTGTACCGAATAATAGCACTATGAATAAAGCATTGCCTGCCAATATAAATATCTGACTTGCCACATTTATACGAAAATTTACTAACAGACGATTTTTCATTACAGGCTATCCGACGAGCGTTTGCTTTCTCACAACCCGACCAAGTGAGACAACTCTGATAACTCCAACTCAATGGTAGATCGAGAAAGTCCCAATGAGTCAAATGCTCAATAGAGCAGCAAGCAATCCCGGGTTCAAAACCTCATCCCCCAAAGGTTTGCGGCAGTCTAGGGCACCTCAGTCGGGCGGCGATCACTTACCAAGTTAAGTGATTCCGACCGATGACTGAGGCTCACTCTGCGGATCAATGAAACCTTAACCTTTACCTCATGGTTCATGGAGGTCCAGGATGCTTCAGTCGGGCAGTGATCACTTACCAATTTAAGTGACTCTGACCGATGACTGATGCCCGCTCCGTGAATCAACCTTAACCTTTACCTCATGGTTCATGGAGGTCCAGGATGCATCAGTCGGGCAACGGTCACTTAACAAGCTAAATGACTCCGACCGATGACTGATGTCCACTTCGTGAATCAACCTTAACCTTTACCTCATTGTAACACCCCGTAATTTTATAACACTAAGATTCACAAATCAAGGCAAAATTAAATTTTAAAATCAAAATCAAGGGAAACGGGTTGCGCCATTGCGTTCATCTTGAAATTCTGCTTGGGATCGAGTCCGAGTTTGCGAGAATCGGAGTCTGTATGAGGGAGATATGGCCCTCCGAAGTTTCAGGAATTTTCAAAATCGAAAACAGCTCGAAATTCGAATTTGAAATTCGAATTCAAAACCCAGAAGCAGGCTGGGCGGGAAAATTCCCGCCCAGGACCCAGGTCGACTGGGGAGTCGACTGGGTAGTCGACCCCCCTGACCAGGTCGACTGGGCAGTCGACCTGGGGGTCGACCTAGGTGCAAAACCCACTTTTGGGCCTGGGTGCATTCTGATGTACCTGGTCTCGTTTTTTGCCTAGATTCGTCCGCCTAATCCTATATAAACAGCCCCTAGTCTCCTTCACTATTCACAATTCTCCTCTAACCTTATGCTGCAAAGATTCTTGGTAGACATGGCTTCTTCTCCTCCTCTAAATTAAATAATAAGTAAAATAATATGTAAAATAAATCAAGACGAGGAAATGCTGCCCAAGACTTTCAAGCGGAGATTCAAAATAAGCTAGGATTCAAGTGAAGATTCAAACAACTTCAACGTCTGTTTTTCTACGAATCTAATATAATCTCTATAAGTCGGTTACTTTTTATATTTGAACGTTTTCTCCATTCGTGACATGAAATTAAAGGAATAAAAGAATATGCCAAACCTTTGTGTTTGAATCAGTGCTTATATCCTTGGACCTAATTAAGAACTGTTATGATTCGATGACCAATAAGACTGTGACTATGAAACTATGGACCTTAAAACCATATGCTCTTTGACTATGAACATTGCCTAAGAACATTGCCTATGACTATGACTCATGACTGTTAGAATTATTTTCCTTTGACTATGAACATCGCCTATGACTGTGATTCATTAACTGTGAGGATTTATTGCCTATGACTATGGATATAAGGTTATTATTTATGCCCATGACACTGTAGTTACAAAACCATGTTCTACCCCAAACTGGCATTATATTGGATCTAGGCTTGACTTTCTATTTCTAGTTATCCTTGGATCTTGATCTTGGGAATTTACCTATTAAGTTAGGTCTACCCATGTTCTTGAACCTATACTATTCAACCCTTTTCATGTCGTAATATTACCAAATCTATATGCCTGTGAATTATCATCTTATGCCAGTTATTATGCCTATTCTTTCATGGCATTTTGGTTCATTCCCTTTTATCCACGAATCTAGATTTATTTATAATCTAGGTTGAATCACGATTTGACGAACGATGGGAATACGTTTTGGGAAAAACATGAAATTGACTAAACTTGGAAATTGGCATAATTTGGGAACATGCATTATAGCATGACTATTAAGATGAAAATTAGAATAACAAGTCTAGTTTTGACATGAACTGAAATTAGAATATTAAATCAGAATTGGGTGGCTAAATTAAGCATGATATGTATATTAGCATAATTGTGAATAATTTACATACATTGGGCGTAAATGGTAAATGGTTAAATGGGCCACAAAGTAGGTAGTTGGTATGCAAATTAAGTTTTGGGCATAAACGGTGAACTAGAATATGAAATCTAGTTTGGCATAAACTATAAACTAGAATATAAAATCTATTTTTTGGCATGAACTGTAAATGAGGATGTTGGATCTAAATTGCTATAAACTGTAAGATAGGCAAATCAAGATTTGGGCCTAGAATATAAGTCCATTAGTGGGCATGGCAAATGTATATGGTATAGGCCAAATTTATTTAAAAAGGGAAAATGGACTTTGAGGATAAATGGTTAAACTTTGAGGATAAATTGTTAACAATTTATATATATACAAAAGAAAGGTTTATTAATGACATCTCTTTTAATAATACATACACCAGAAAGTTCTAGGGTGACAGAGAGGATAGTGTCTAGGCTTGGGTTAGGAAAATACAAGTTTCCTGCTCTCCCTGGCTATCCCTAACTGATCCGACGGACGGGATGGTTACTTTCAAAACCTGATTTGAAAATTAATCAAAAACCTTTGAACTTAGAAAACACGAATATGCCTAACCCGAGGTTAGACTGAGTTGCGATGTAAATCTACCCGGAACCAACCGGTACATCCAGTAATCGCAACAATATCTGTCTAATGTGAGTGGTCGCGGCTTTAATTTATTTAGTAAAAGCTAGAACAAGACTTAACTAAGACACTTAACCAATTCAACATGATAACCAAACCGATGGGTGGGGTTAGGTTCATGCAGACACTTAACACAGTTAAGCTAGAATGGGAGGGTTAAAACCATAGGAACACTTAACCAACTTAAAACAGTTAAGCTCGAATGGGAGGGTTAAGTCCATAGGGACACTTAACCAAACTTAACATCGTAACAAGACAAGATTTTTAGGGGTTAAGTAACTAAGAAAACACTTATCCAAATTAACATGTTAACTAGACTAGAAGGTGGGGTTAAGTAAAGTTAATACACTTAGCCAAATTAACATGTTAACTAGACTAGAGGTTGGGGTTAAGTAAAATTTAATACACTTAGCCAATTTGATATGTTAGCTGGACTAGACCGTAGGGTTAAGTAAACTTGAACACTTAACCATCAGATTGTGATAAATGAATAGGGTTAAGTCTAAAACATGAAGGGATAATACTTAACCATTAATAAAATGTTAGTTAAAACAGATGGGCAAGGTTAAGTTAAGAAGGAACACTTAACCAATACAGGATGAATGAATAGGGTTAAGTAATAAGAAATACTTAACCAATATAACTTGGTTTGTGGTAGGGTTAAGTCAACATGAATTACTGATAACACTTAACCAGTTTAACAGGATAAATAAAGAGGGTTAAGTTAGTTTGAATTGACTAATGACACTTAACCAGTCCAAATTGACGAGAAAGAGAACTAAGTAGTAAACCTTAGTTAAAAGGAGCTAAGTAGTAAACCTTAGTTAAGAAAACGATGATTCAACAAACTAAGTGGTAAACCTTAGTTAGAGAAACTAAGTAGTAATCCTTAGTATATCACGAGTAGGAGCGAACGTCCATCTGATCTTAAAGCAAGCTCTAACGAATTGGGTTACGAAGCCTGAGGCTTCGAGGGGACGTAAGGGTACTCTTGGTATCCCTCTGTGAGGTGGCAGATGATCCTCCTGGGCTCACAGAGGTTAAGGTCTACGTGAGAAGAACCAAGGGTATGCCTTGGTTGCAATATATGGCAACCTAAAGACTAGGGTGGACCAGCGTGATTCGGCGAGACCAGTAGCCCTGTGATAGCGACTCGTCGTCTACCTACCATCTTGAGTCAGTCGAGATACGTAAAGCGGAAAGGCGGAGAACTCCAAAAGACCATATACTTGCTATCTAGTTATGGGTGAGGATGGCCATAGGTTAGTAGGGCATAGAGGGCCTGCGTATAGTTCTCATTTTTCAAGGTGTGCCTTTCATTAGTTGAGGGAGGGGTCGAGTGGGACAATAGCCACTGGAAAAATAGACCTTAGCATCTGCATCGGCAGATATCTGAAAGCTCCCGACCGAGTTCCGTGTTTCTAGAGCAGCCCTGCCACGGGACTCGGGTCGCACATTTCAGGACATGTGCATCTAGACAGCGATAAACGATTCGTGACACATACGTGGGGAAAGTCTAGGAACATATACCGCTCTAGGTAGTGTGTCCTAGACTAGGGGCATCGTTCGACATGTAGTGTAATCCCTAGTTGGACCTAGGTGGCATAAAGCCTGAATCTGTGAAGCATTAGATAAGCCGCGTAAACCCGAGTGGAATCTAGGAAGCACTTTGATATAAAACCCTAGATTAGATCTAGGTAATAAATAATAAATATACGCCTAAAGGCAACCACAATTACTGGGATTGGGATCACGTTATCATTTTAGATAGATTACTAGTTGGGACACTAGATAGGTGGTGCAGAGACATAGAAACCATAATAACAGGTTAATAGCGAAGTGGAGAAAGTATTAAAGCATATCCAGTTTATCTTATCTTAGCATATCTTGTGTTAATCTTGTCTAATCTTGCTGACCCTATCATCATGGTGTTATCTTGTATTCAGTTAATTCATGTTGTTTTGTTTTTTCCTTGTTCACATGCTAGAAGTAACTGAACTTACTCAGGCTTTATGTCTGACTTTGTTTTTCTTTCATCTTATTTTCTTCCGTCCCCCCCCCCCAGGTAGTAAAGGAGGGAATAGTATAGCTCAGGTTAAGTTGGACTGTCACTCTTTCCCAGCTTGAAGATTTGTCGAAGTTTTGCTTGGTTCTCTTTTCAGATGCTATGGCTGGCTCTTGCTACATTGGGGTTTATAAATGTTGTTTTATGCTTCTTTATTTTGTAGGACAGATGATACTTTGATATTGTAAAGAAATCGTTGTACAAACTATTTTATCAATAAAGCAAAGTTTTATTTTCCGTTGTTTTAATTCTTGTCTGTCTTGTAATTCATCTGCATCTTTTACCTTAAAATGCTCCACAAAACTTAGTGCATTCCCTTTGTGAGTGACGCTAACGGATGTGGGGGTGTTACACGTGGTATCAGAGCTGAAGGTTACTAGATCGGATAAAGGATTTGAAAAATTATTTTCAAAACGGTTTTAAAAGAAGCATTTTCAAGAGAAAAGATTAGTTTAAAAGGCATATTCCCCAAAGCCATACGCACTGTCTTCTCTTCCTCTTTTTGAATTCTTGTTTCCTTCTTTCTTGAGTCTCTGGGGCTCCTGGCTTTCTGGGAGGTAACCTCATCGATGGGCGAAGTAGTGCCTGGCTTCCATCCATAGCCGTAGATGTTTTACCTACGGCCAGTTTTCTTTCAAGCTTATAAGGTTTTCTGTACGATGGAAGCAGCTTTCGAGAGATTTGTCAACATAGCTACACACGGAAGAGGATGAGGAATTCATGGATGTAAATTTAGCTCACAATGGAGGAAGGAATTATAAAACCTAAGACAGGAGGAAGTATCTTTACTATGGTGTAATAGGGCATGTAATTAAGGGCAAAGGACAAGATTTTCAAAAGGGCAAGTACCTACTTTCGCCACCAAGCGTACCTAGGAGAAAGGTAGTAAAGTTCTGTTGGAAGAGTCTAGTTTTGCTGTTCGTACTCTTTCCTTTGGTTTTAGCGCTTCGCATTTGTTCATATCCACTTCCATAGTTGAGTCTCTGCACCATAGTACTTGTATAGTAGAAAGATCCCACTAGAGTCTCAAATCCAATTGGTGGTCCAACCAGTTTATTTTTGGTTAGTAGGGATTTGAGAATAGCTATCGAGTTTGCTTATATCATCTCACGTAGATCATCTAAATTCGGAGGAGATATTCCTTGGGTGCTTGTCTGATATTGGTTTAGGCCTTTGGGGCTTGTACTTGAGGAATGTCGAGTTCGACTAGGATGGTTTGCGTGAGAGATGAATAGTTGTGGCAGGCACTCTAAAAAGCACGTAGTGACCTTTCGACCCTTATAGTTATGGCATGGTGGATAAGAGGGAGACCTCTAATCATCTTAGTACATACACTTGGTACCGTGATTGACATCTGTTTATTTTGGAAATGGAGGTCAGAAACTTCACAATCGTGAAGTCAAATTAGTTAAGATACAGTGGAGTAAAGCTCAAGAAGGCTAGATACTAGCATCATACCCTTTTCTTTAAGGGTGCATCCTTGATTTCTTTTTTTTGTAGGAGCTTTACGCATAATTATTTCTCTCTTTCCAAAGTATATCCTCTAGGTCGTATCTTCGATCCTTAAGTAGAAACTCTTTTGGATGTAAACATGTATTTGAAACATGTTATGGTTGATGGTTGCGAGTGGTTGCTAATGGTTGCTCGTGAATGCATATACATACATATTAGGCACTAGATCAGTTCGGACGCTTTCATATTGCATTTACAGATATGTATTTGTTTATAAGTTGAACTTGATATGTTATCATATGGATGTTGCATATGGATGAATGGCTATGCACACATGTAGTATTTACATAACTAGGGGTGCTTGCATACATGATTGGACGCATGGCACTGACAAGATTCGCATTAAGGAGGTCAACTGAATCAGTAGACCGCCTGATTTTGCATTAGATAAAGACATATACACACACTATGCATATGAACATGAAAACATTAGAAATCCTTTTAAGGACAATGAATGCCTGTGATTGAATGGTTGATTAGATGGATGATGGGATGGTAGGACACATTCTTCCTAACTTAAAAATTTCGGGGACGAAATCCTTTTAAAAGGGGGAGAATGTAACACCCCGTAATTTTATAACACTAAGATTCACAAATCAAGGCAGAATTAAATTTTAAATTCAAAATCAATGGAAACGGGTTGCGTCATTGCATTCGTCTCGAAATTCTGCTTGGAAACGTGTCCGAGTTTGCGAGAATCGGAGTCCATATGAGGGAGATATGACCCTCCGAAGTTTCAGGAATTTTCAGAATCGAAAACAACTCGAAATTCGAAATCGAAATTCGAATTCAAAACCCAGAAGCAGGCTGGGCGGGAAAATTCCCGCCCAGGACCCAGGTCGACTGGGTAGTCGAGCCCCCCTGACCAGGTCGACTGGGCAGTCGACCTGGGTGCAAAACCCACTTTTGGGCCTGTGTGCATTCTAATGTACCTGGTCTCGTTTTCTGCTTAGATTCGTCCGCCAAATCCTATATAAACAGCCCCTAGTCTCCTTCACTATTCACAATTCTTCTCTAGCCTTATGCTGCAAAGATTCTTGGTAGACATGGCTTCTTCTCCTCCTCTAAATTAAATAATAAGTAAAATAATTTGTATAATAAATCAAGACGAGGAAATGCTGCTCAAGACTTTCAAGAGGAGATTCAAAACAAGCTAGGATTCAAGTGAATATTCAAACGACTTCAACGATTGTTTTTCTACGAATCTAATATAATCTCTGTAAGTCGGTTACTTTTTAGATTTGAACGTTTTCTCTATTCGTGACATGAAATTAAAGGAATAAAAGAATATGCCAAACTTTTATGTTCGAATCAGTGCTTATATCCTTGGACCTAATAAAGAACTGTTATGATTTGATGACCAATAAGACTGTGACTATGAAACTATGGACCTTAAAACCATATGCTCTTTGACTATGAACATTGCCTAAGAACATTGCCTATGACTATGACTCATGACTGTTAGAATTATTTTCCTTTGACTATGAACATCGCCTATGACTGTGATTCATTAACTGTGAGGATTTATTGCCTATGACTATGGATATAAGGTTATTATTTATGCCCATGACACTGTAGTTACAAAACCATGTTCTACCCCAAACTGGCATTATATTGAATCTAGGCTTGACTTTCTATTTCTTGTTATCCTTGGATCTTGTTCATGGGAATTTACCTATTAAGTTTGGTCTACCCATGTTCTTGAACCTATACTATTCAACCCTTTTCATGTCGTAATATTATCAGATCTATATGCCTGTGAATTATCATCTTATGCCAGTTATTATGCCTATTCTTTCATGGCATTTTGGTTCATTCCCTTTTATCCACGAATCTAGATTTATTTATAATCTAGGTTGAATCACGATTTTACGAACGATGGGAATACGTTTTGGGAAAAACATGAAATTGACTAAACTTGGAAATTGGCATAATTTGGGAACATGCATTATAACATGACTATTAAGATGAAAATTAGAATAACATGTCTAGTTTTGACATGAACTGAAATTAGAATATTAAATCAGAATTGGGTGGCTAAATTAAGCATGAAAGTATATTAGCATAATTGTGAATAATTTACATACATTGGGCGTAAATGGTAAATGGTTAAATGGGCCACAAAGTAGGTAGTAGGTATGCAAATTAAGTTTTGGGCATAAACGGTGGACTAGAAAATGAAATCTAGTTTGGCATAAATTGTAAACTAGAATATAAAATCTAGTTTTTGGCATGAACTGTAAATGAGGATGTTGGATCTAAATTGCTATAAACTGTAAGATAGGCAAATCAAGATTTGGGCCTAGAATATAAGTCCATTAGTGGGCATGGCAAATGTATATGGTATAGGCCAAATTTATTTAAAAAGGGAAAATGGACTTTGAGGATAAATGGTTAAACTTTGAGGATAAATTGTTAACAATTTATATATATACAAAAGAAAGGTTTATTAATGACATCTCTTTTAATAATACATATACCAGAAAGTTCTAGGGTGACAGAGAGGATAGTGTCTAGGCTTGGGTTTGGAAAATACAAGTTTCCTGTTGTGCCTGGCTATCCCTAACTGATCCGACGGACGGGATGGTTACTTTCAAAATCTGATTTGAAAGTTAATCAAAACCCTTTGAACTTAGAAAACACGAATTTGCCTAACCCGAGGTTAGACTGATGTGCGATGTAAACCTGCCCGGCCAACCGGCACATCCAATAATCGCAACAATATCTTTCTAATGTGAGTGATTGCGGCTTTAATTTATTTAGTTTAATCTAGAACAAGAATGGTAGGGTTAAGTTAACTAAGACACTTAACCAATTCAACATGATAACCAAACCGATGGGTGGGGTTAGGTTCATGCAGACACTTAACACAGTTAAGCTAGAATGGGAGGGTTAAGTCCATAGGAACACTTAACCAACTTAACACAGTTAAGCTCGAATGGGAGGGTTAAGTCCATAGGGACACTTAACCAAACTTAACATCGTAACAAGACAAGATTTGTAGGGGTTAAGTAACTAAGAAAACACTTATCCAAATTAACATGTTAACTAGACTAGAAGGTGGGGTTAAGTAAAGTTAATACACTTAGCCAAATTAATATGTTAACTAGACTAGAGGTTGGGGTTAAGTAAAATTTAATACACTTAGCCAATTTGATATGTTAGCTGGACTAGACCGTAGGGTTAAGTAAACTTGAACACTTAACCATCAGATTGTGATAAATGAATAAGGTTAAGCCTAAAACATGAAGGGATAATACTTAACCATTAATAAAATGTTAGTTAAAACAGATGGGAAAGGATAATTTAAGAAGGAACACTTAACCAATATAGGATGAATAAATAGGGTTAAGTAATAAGAAATACTTAACCAATATAACTTGGTTTGTGGTAGGGTTAAGTCAACATGAATTACTGATAACACTTAACCAGTTTAACAGGATAAATGAAGAGGGTTAAGTTAGTTTGAATTGACTAATGACACTTAAAACTAAGTAGTAAACCTTAGTTAAAAGGAGCTATGTAGTAAACCTTAGTTAAGAAAATGATGATTCAACAAACTAAGTGGTAAACCTTAGTTAGAGAAACTAAGTAGTAATCCTTAGTATATCATGAGTAGGAGCGAACGTCCATCTGATCTTAAAGAAGGATCCAACGAATTGGGTTACGAAGCCCGAGGCTTCGAGGGGACGTAAGGGTACTCTTGGTATGCCTCTGTGAGGTGGCAGATGATCCTCCTGGGCTCAAAGAGGTTAAGGTCTGCGTGGGAAGAACCAAGGGTATGCCTTGGTTGCAATATATGGCAACCTAAAGACTAGGATGGACCAGCGTGATTCGGCAAGACCAATAGCCCAGTGATAGCGACTCGTCGTCTACCTACCATCTTGAGTTAGTCGAGATACGTAAAGCGGAAAGGCGGAGAACTCCAAAAGACCATATACTTGCTATCTAGTTATGGGTGAGGATGGCCATAGGTTAGTGGGGGCATAGAGGGCCTGCGTATAGTTCTCATTTTTCAAGGTGTGCCTTTCATTAGTTGAGGGAGGGGTCGAGTGGGACCATAGCCACTGGAAAAATAGACCTTAGCATCTACATCGACAGATATCTGAAAGCTCCCGACCGAGTTCCGTGTTTCTAGAGCAGCCCTGCCACGGGACTCGGGTCACACATTTCAGGGCATGTACATCTAGACAGCGATAAACGATTCGTGACACATACGTGGGGAAAGTCTAGGAACATATACCGCTCTAGGTAGTGTGTCCTAGACTAGGGGCATCGTTCGACAGGTAGCTTAGTCCCTAGTTGGACCTAGGTGGCATAAACCCTGAATCTGTGAAGCATTAGATAAGCCGCGTAAACCCGAGTGGAATCTAGGAAGCACTTTGATATAAAACCCTAGATTAGATCTAGGTAATAAATAATAAATATACGCCTAAAGGCAACCACAATTACTGGGATTGGGATCGCGTTATCATTTTAGACAGATTACTAGTTGGGACACTATATAAGTGGTGCAGAGACATAGAAACCATAATAACAGGTTAATAGCGAAGCGGAGAAAGTATTAAAGCATATCCAGTTTATCTTATCTTAGCATATCTTGTGTTAATCTTGTCTAATCTTGCTGACCCTATCATCATGGTGTTATCTTGTATTCAGTTAATTCATGTCGTTTTGTTTTTTCCATGTTCACATGCTAGAAGTAACTGAACTTACTCAGGCTTTATGTCTGACTCTGTTTTTCTTTCGTCTTCTTTTCTTCCGTCCCCCCCCCCCCGGTAGTAAAGGAGGGAATAATATAGCTCAGGTTAAGATGGACTGTCACTCTTTCCCAGCTTGAAGATTTGTCGAAGTTTTGCTTGGATTCTCTTTTCTGATGCTATGGCTGGCTCTTGCTACATTGGGGAATATAAATGTGGTTTTATGCTTCTTTATTTTGTAGGACAGATGATACTCTGATATTGTAAAGAAATCGTTGTACAAACTATTTTATCAATAAACAAATCTTTATTTTCTACTGTTTTAATTCTTGTCTGTCTTGTAATTCATCTGCTTCTTTTACCTTAAAATGCTCCACAGAACTTAGTGCATTCCCTTTGTGAGTGACACTAACGGATGTGGGGTGTTACACTCATGGTTCATGGAGGTCCAGGATGCTTCAGTTGGGCAGCGATCAATTACCAAGTTAAGTGACTCCGACCGATGATTGATGCTCGCTCTGTGGATCAGCCTAACCTTCACCCAAGGGTTCGCGGGAGTTTAGGGCTCCTTTGTCGGGCAGCGTTCACTTACAAAGTTAAGTGACTCCGACTGATGACCGAGGCTCGCTCTGCGGATCGATGCAACCTTAACCTTTACCTCATGGTTCATGCAAGTCCAGGATGCTTCAGTCGGGCAGCGATTACTTATGAAGTTAAGTGACTCCGATCGATGGCTGATGCCCGCTCCGTGAATCAACCTTAACCTTTACCTCATGGTTCATAGAGGTCCAGGATGCTTCAGTCGGGCAGCGATCACTTACCAAGCTAAGTGACTCCGACCGATGACTGATGCCCTCTCCCTAAACCAACTTTGACCTTTACCTCATGGTTCATGGAGGTCCAAGATGCTTCAGTCGGGCAGCGATCACTTACCAAGTTAAGTGACTCCGACCGATGACTGATGCCCGCTCTGTGGATCAGCCCAACCTTCACCAAAGGGCTCGCGGGAGTCTTAGGCACCTCAGTCGGGCAGCGATCACTTACTAGGTTAAGTGACTCCGACGATGACTGAGGTTCACTCTATGGATCGATGCAACCTCACCCAAACTTCACGGAAGTTCTCATTGCGAAACGATGCAACAATTTAAAAATCCTCTTCATAAAGAAAATAACCTCTCCTTAGCAGAAATTAGCAATACTCAGCGAATTTTATAATGTCGAGCCAGTCAATAGAAGAAGACGAATGTTGAATTAAAATAACCCATTCAAGGCACGGGGCATCCAATGGAATCTTCAATATCAGGATTAATTGAAAAAACAAATAAACATTGAGCAGTAAAATCTCTTCCCACGGTAAGGACAAAAAATGACCCCATAAGCTAGGGCACGAATATCAAAGCTTCTCATATAGGAAGCGAATAGCAAATCACAGATACGTATGTAATGACCCAGATTTCCGCAACATCAGAGTTGACTATATACATCATACGTCCAACCCAAATATCACGAAAATACGGAACATATTTTATTTAGAAGAAAGAGATAGAAGAAGAACAGAAATAACAACACAGAATCTCACATCGTAGCGGAACAAAATATAATATATCATAACCTTTGAAATACAAAATCTCAATTGTATAACATACATTTATCAGAGTACAACACTTACAACATAGCGGAACAGACTATAACTAGATAACGCTGAAGCCTCCTACTCCAAGCTCCTTTAGATATATCTGAAAAATCCTGAACTACTTGAATGCCCGTACAAATTTAGGCACCCAAGAGTTTAGGTAGAACAAAACAAAATAAACTCCGGGTCAGTCATGGGACTGGTATGAGTAAACAGTTTCAGAAACTAAAGGATATCTCATAAGACCACGCCGTATAACACGGAACGGGTTTTTCCCTTATGAGAATCCAAACACTTGATTTAACTTTCAAAATCCCTTTGAAATGAACGATAATCTTTATATCAAAACTCCTTTGATATTATAATAATGTCTAAATCAAGTAGATAACAATCTAGTGGAACGTTTGCATCTCACGTTCCACATATATATACAAATCATAAACCGCAAGCACGTATTGGGTAATGGGTTTCCAACTATGACAAGGTATGGAACCACCTTCCGCTGGTATATCTCTAGAGGAGAATACACCGAGTTCAACAAGAACATCTTGCAACTCAGCCACACATGACCGACCACTCATTTCGCTTGAGTGTATCGAATGTATATCACCAACGATTGGGATCAGCAACCGTTTCCTAAATGGGACAGCATCGACAATAGATTTTTAGAAGTAAATGAAACTCTAGATCAGGCGATTATACACCCTAATAGGTGCGACCTACATAGCCATGCTGCTTGCCCGATTTCTATCATTTACCGGTTGATGAGGCTAGAAGCTACGCTTTATCATCACACCAGATTCACTTCGAATGTCACATCGTCAAATCCATCAAATCACCGATTGACGTCCTCAACAGTACATTATGTGTTAGCTAAAAGAAGTTTCCTTCTCCGCTTCCACTCTTGGTACGGTTGAAGAAATCAATGTACGTGACCTTTCTGGAAATACTCTGTCAGACATTCATCCATACACGTCACCCAGGAACAGGATGAACTGAAGGCACTATTTCTATTAATAGAAAAAGTCCTTGCACTCTACTCCATCTTCGATTATCTTTATATAATCTGATTCGCACGCTACTGCCTATATGGAGTGGTTCTTCGGATAATAATCCAACCGGTCTCTCCATATTGACAATGATGGTCAAAACTTCGATAGTCTGTGATTTAACTTATCGAATAAAACAAGTGTTTCGATGGTCGATGATTTAACTATCGAATAAAACAAGTGTTCGTCCAAACATCCAACAATCACTGAGCCTTTAATTAATATTCCATTAATTAAATCTCTTCTTTATTTCTTATCAATATTTGTTAACCACATATTTTCAATAACCATATTGGCCTTATACGTTATTTGGAAAACATTTCCATATATTGCCTTCTTTTATTTTCTAGCTTTAGAAATATTTATTATTCTATTTCCAAGCTTACATTTATTTGGGTTAAAACGGATGTTGTGTAAAACATTGTTACGACAACCCAAATACAGTATTTAACTAATTCTTATTCCACATTGATCTTCGAGCCTGAATCTTACTACTTATCGGTATATCATGAAATCAACCAAGTTGGGGTATAATTACCTCTCAGACCTTGACTGAATAACATTTAACGTCAAAACAGACAAGACTACTTACTCGAATAACCAATACCATACAACTACTTCTTCACTTTTACACACATATATACCTCCTCTTTCTATTCTTACTAGATTTTATTCCTAGTCTTCCTTTTAGATTATACTATTCTATTTCTAAGTTCGTTTTCTTATCGACTTCTATATATTTTGATATGTTAATTTCTAACTATCAAAATATCTTAAAAATATTCTATCTCCTTAAATTCTCGGAAAAATTCGCCATAACCTCCTTTGTACCGGGAGCATCGGGAAATTTCAAATAGCTTTCCCGGTCCTTCTCATCTCAAAAAGAAAAAGAAAAAGCCAAGCGGCTAGCCGATACGGCGCATAAAATCTCATATATGAATTAAATACGTACCTTTTTGTCGGGCATTCTATTTATTTCACTTCTATACTTTATTCCATACCTGTCTCCTGTATATTTATTCCTGTCCAATCTATTTTAACTATACCAATCATTTTAACTCAATTTGTTAATTAAATCTGTTAATTAACTTCTTAGTCTAATCCACTTCTATTTATCCAAATCTATTTATTTTAAATCCCATTTGAATTTCTATATTCAAATTCCATTTGAAATACTATGTTCAAATTCTATAGTTAAACTCCATTTGAATTCTATTATTCAAATTCTATTCAATTCCTTATATTCAAAGTCCATTTGAATTTTCTGCATTATTTATAAACAACGTTTATAACTTCAATTCAAATCCCACCTTTCCATTTATAAACAACGTTTATAAATTCAATTCAAATCCCATATTTTCATTTATAAACAATGTTTATAAATTCAATTCAAATCCCATCTTTCATTTATAAACAACGTTTACAAATTCAATTCAAATCCCATCTTTCGTTTATAAACAACATTTATAAATTCAATTCAAATCCCATCTTTCATTTATGAACATAGTTTATAAATTCAATTCAAATCCCATATTTTCATTTATAAACAAAGTTTATAAATTCAATTCAAATCCCATATTTTCATTTATAAACAAAGTTTATAAATTCAATTCAAATCCCATATTTTCATTTATAAACAAAGTTTATAAATTCGATCACTTGTTTTATATACCTTCAAAACAAGTTAATATTTTCTATAGTTTTATTAAAAATTCAAATTCTATTTATAAAAATAGAATTCCCTTTCTAAACGTCAAATACCATTTTCCATATTTTTATAAATCAATATTCAAGCTCTAGTGGTATTTTCAACAATCAGATCAACCAATTTTCAATCACTTGATTTTTAACACATCATATAGGAATATATATGAAATCAAACAAACAACAAACAGATAATATATTTTTGAGGAATCCAGTTGGATTCCTCCAACCTGTTTTCCTGCATCCACAGACGTTAGTCAACATAGTAATACCCATCCTGCTTCGAGGCAGGATATTGCGGTATGAAGGTCATCCACTAATCATAGCGTGGGGCGTATAGGGTAATCATCCGCTATGGTACCGCGGGCATCCGCTAATGAGACTGCGGGAATCCAACCAATCATCAACCCAATATATATATATATATATATATATATATAATAGTCAACCTAAAAAACTATATATATTTAAATCAACCAAACAGCATTCAAACAAGCATAACAATTATTTTTAACAACTAGAAATAATTCTAATTAAATGGTGAGTGAGGTTTACTCACCATGATTTTATTTGCTCTGAATACCCAATTAAATGCCGTAGTTGTTTACGAATTTTCTCGAGTCATCTTCAACCCAATCCATTCGTACCTATGATTATTAAATTTAAATTTAACGATTAAACTCTATTAAATTAAATTAACTACCTAAACGAATAATAAATTTCATATATATATATATATATATGAAATTTATATAAATATATTCTTAATGGTTACCAAGTTAAATTTGGCTTAACAAATAATTACTAATCGAATTCCATTTTTGCTCCTACATTTATTTATTTAAATTTAACATTAAACTCTATTTTGATTTAAACAAATAAACAAACAAATTTCATTAAATTTATACCTTGCTTAGAGCGAATTAGATTACGGTCATATCCTTTCTTCTCCAATCGAAACAGTACTGCCAACTACTTGTCCTCAACTGCACAGACCAACAGCACCAAAATCGAACCACCTAATTCAAACTCCAGGCGCTCCATCAACAATGTGACCAATCCCTTTGCCTTTCACAGTGCAGACGCGACTCCAAGCCCCTCTCGCTTTCTATCTCCGTGCCTCGTTCATCTCTGAACGCCACCAAGTCGACACCCTTAAATCTAACGCACTCCTTACATCGCACTCGGCCATTCATCTGCAAAGAAATCGAGCTCCCCCCTTTTGAATGTCGCGAGCGTCTCTAGCCTTAGGTTGGGCTTTGGAAATCAAGTCTCAAATCGTGAATCCTTCCAGAAGCCAGAGCCCTAAGCCGCTCTGCCTATCGCGACTATCAGAACCGCGCTCGTCAATTCCATCTCGCACCAACCTGGCCTCAGTCCATCGCGTCACCCTCTTTTTGCCCTTTCTGAAACGATATTGCACCCATCCCGAGGATTGCGGGTGTATCGACGAGCTTCAGGAAGCTCATGCCTTCCATTCTCGGATTGGATTTAAACCCTCTTGGCCTTGCAATTGATTGAGGAAGTAGAGGTAGCGGTTTCGATTTAAAAGGGGAAGGCATCGATTTGTTTTAAGGATGGGAGGAGCGGTTTTATAAGGAAGAGGGGTGGAAGAAAAAAAGGCACGGTGGCTTTTGTTTGTGGCGTTTAAACAAGCCACGGGGTTTAGTTCTGGTCCACTTAAATAAGGGATTTATATTTTTATTTTAAATTGTTTTTGGTTTAAAAAGAACGATATCCTAAATTTAAAACACTTCATGATACCGAACCCCTTTCTGAATCCAACAACTGTCGATCTTAGGCTAATACCCCTGTTCTGGACACACTGGGATAGGTCACGAAGTCCGATTCGACCATCTGTTGAAGATATTAATTTAAATTGATATAATTTAAATTTCAAACTATTTATTCTCCTTGATAATATTTAAATATTATTACCGTTAAAAATTTCAATAGAAATTCTTATTAATTATTTGAACTGTTTTTTTCAATTCAAATTAAAATTTGAATTCAACTAAATCCATTTTCGTATTCTGTTATTTTAATATATTCGATATTAAACCTAAATTGATTATTAAATCGATAACTCAAATATAAAAATTCACTTATATTACCAAACCAATATTTAAATTAAATATTAAATATTCAAAATTACCCCATAAGGATCCGGGTCATTACAATCTTCCCTACTTAAAATAATTTCGTCCTCGAAATTGCTAAGGTAGAAAAAGTGCTACAAACCCATTAACTTTTCAAAACCTATTTATGTTGATACTCAACATTTCAAACTTCCTTACGTAACTCTCTTTCGAATAAATCCCTATTCGATAACTCCTCCCTTCGAATAACTATATTCGATAATCTCTATCTTTCGAATAACTAGATTCGAAAACCTTTCTTCGAATAAACTATATTCGATTTACTCTATTCAATTTACTCTTATCAATTAACTCTATTGGATTTAACTCTTTTCGATTAACTCCATCGAATAACTAAATTCGATAACTCCTTCGAATAACCAATATTCTATAACTCACTTCGATTAAACTAATCGATAACTCTTTTAGATTAAACTATAATCGATATCATTTCGATTAACAAATAATCGATAACTCCTTCGATTTACTAATAATCGATAACTCCTTCGATTTACTAATAATCGAAAACTCCTTCGATTTACTAATAATCGATAACTCCTTCCGAATAACCAAATTTGATAATTCCTTTCGAATAAACTATATTTGATAACTCCTTTAGTTCTATTTGAATAACTAATATTCTATTTAACTCCATTCGCTTGACTCTAGATCGCAGCGATCACAATGGTTACGCCTGATTCCCTCAGGAAACATCCGACCGCCCTAGGCTATCTGCAGCCCTGCAAATTACGCTAGCAGTCATACGAAATGGCACTTATCCTGAGTAACTATGTTTGACTAACTATATCTCAATAACTATATTCGATCAACTTTTAATTGAATAACTAACATTCAATTAAATCCTAATTCGATTAACTATGTTCAATTAACTCTATCTGGTTAACTCTTAATTTGAATAACAAATATTCGATAAATTCTAATTGAATAACAAATATTCAATTAACTCTACGGATTAACCCTAATTGATTAACTCTAACTGGTTAACTCTTAATTTGAATAACAAATATTCGATAAATTCTAATTGAATAACAAATATTCAATTAACCCTACGGATTAACCCTAACTGATTAACTCTAACTGGTTAATTCTCACTCTAATCGATTTATTCTGACTCTAATCGATTATTTCTAACTCTAGTTGATTATTTCTAACTCTAATCGACTTCTCCTATTCGAATAACTCTTATTGGATAACGTTTCTTCATTTATAAAGATTTACTTTTAGTAACGGTTCTTCACTTTATAAATGTTCTCTTTAATAACGTTACTTCACTTATACAAGTGTTGTGCACCCCTTCTATTTAAAACTATCGGTGTTAAAAACCAATATCTCTTCTCTATATAAGTTCAGACTTATATATTCCATTTATCGAATGATAAATATTCAATTTAATTTATAAACTGTTATTTATAAATAAATCCTTTCTATTTATCCGTTAAAAACAGATTTCCATTTTCTATTCATCTTTTGAATATTCCTTTGATTAAATTCTATTTATTTAACAAATAAATATCTCATTTATAACATTCTATTTATTTTCTATAAATAAATATTTCCATTTAATCTATTTGTAAATGTTTTACAAATATTCCCTTCTAAATTCTATTTGTTTGCACATAACTTCCTTTGTATTTGTTTTACAAATATATTTCCTTTATTCACACCCAATTCATATTTCATTCACATTGATTTTACTCAATTTATTCATTTCGATCCATTTAACTTACTAAAGTTAAATTTAATTTTCAATCATTCAAATTCCCATTAACTAGTTGCTAATTAACCGTTTTGCCTATTTCACCCTTTTTATTTGAATATAACTTGTTCAAATATAGGTCAACTTAAATATAACTAATCTAATTATAATAATTTCAACTCGAGTTATATATTCGATTTTGAATATAAATTCTCAATCTCTTCACTTATCCAAAAACCCAATTTCGATTCAAATTTCCTTTAACTAATTATTTTCCAATTTAGTTAATTCTATTTAACCATTTAAAATATGATTATTGTTTTAAAAATCATTTCACTTACTTCACTGGAGTTCATATTTACTTTGTATCTCCAGTCTGGATTTTTCTAATGCCAATTCGGATTTTATTTCCTAAAAATCCTTTTATTTATTTAATTAAACCGTTATAGTTTTCTAATGGTTCTGGCGCTGCTTTTCTAAAAATTTGATTTTGACATAACTCAAAATCTATACGATGAAATCCAGATTTTTCTCTTTCATTAGAAAACTATTATTCAACCGGTCCCGACGATTCTTGTTTCAAAGAATTACGACTTCAATTGAGTTCTGTATACTAAATTGAAGTTCGAATCGCCAATTTACGAACTGCCGCGCTATGGCGAGCTCGTTTTAATTATATTTATAAGTATAAACGTTTTAACTTTGTTTATAATAAATTCAACTTCATTCTGATATATTTTTAATATGTATCAAATCCATTTTTCCATTGCAACATAATATTCCCGATCTATTTCACTTCTTTATTCAAATCCTATATATTTACAATATTCAAATTAGATTTGATTTTTTTTTCAAACTCTATATTTGAATTTCCTTCTATTCAATTTCTATTTGAATTTTCTTCTATTCAAATTCATTTTCAATTTCTTATCTTCAAATTCTATTTGAATTCCTTATCTTCAATTTTCTATTTGAATTCCTTTATTCAAAATCCATCTGAAATCCTTTGTTCAATTTAAATTCTATTTTAACTCCTTTATTCAATTTCTATTTAAATTCCTTTGTTCAATTTCTATTTAAATTCCTTTGAATTTAAATTCTATTTTAACTCCTTTATTTAAAATTCTATTTCAAACTTTATATTTTCTTTGAAATTCTATTTAACCAAATTCCATTTGAATTCTAATATTCAAATCTCTATTTGACTTTTCTTTATTCAAATCCATTTGAATTCCTTTGAATTCAAATTCCATTTCACTTCTATTTGAATTATATATTCCAATTCCCATTTCAAAATTCCTTTGAAGTAATATAAATATATACATATATTTATCTATCTCAAATTCAAAAACATTTGAATTTTCAAACAACTTGTTTCTTTTCAAACAGATTTCCATCTAAACTTTTCTAAGGCAGCAATTCGTCACTTAGAAACTCGAAAATGAACACTGATGATGTTACGACCATCATTAGAATTATTTCCCAGCTACTGAATGAGTTCAGTACTATATTTCTTCCTAACTTCATTTAGAAAAATATTTTCCAAACTCCCCGGATTTTAAATTCTGAATTCTGGTTGGAATTCAATTTCAATCTATCTCATTTGTATATTTGATTTCATATACAAATTCCATTGGTTATATATATAACTATTTCTGTTTTATAATCTAATTTGATTATAATCTTAACAATCAACTTAACTATTTAAAAACAATATCGTGTCCAGTCTCCTGTTCAAGTGTTTATAAATTTCTATCGACATCGTGGCGTCCCACGATTCGACCAAAATTTATAATCCACTCAACAGACTAGTCAACACAATATAAAACAGTTTTTATATCAAATAACAAATACGATCTCTCGTATATATATACACTTAACTCATTCTAGGATACTACTGATCCTATCTCTAATGAGCACATTCCAACAAGCCTAGGTATTCGCTCAACCTAAGCTCTGATACCAACTGTAATGACCCAGATTTCCGTAACATCGGAGTTGACTATATACATCATACGTCCAACCCAAATATCACGAAAATAGGGAACATATTTTTTTTAGAAGAAAGAGATAGAAGAAGAATAGAAATAACAACACAGAATCTCACATCGCAGCGGAACAAAATATAATATATCATAACCTTTGAAATACAAAATCTCAATTGTATAACATACATATATCAGAGTACAACACTTACAACATAGCGGAACAGACTATAACTAGATAACGCTGAAGCCTCCTACTCCAAGCTCCTTTAGATATATCTGAAAAATCCTGAACTACTTTACTGCCCGTACAAATTTAGGCACCCAAGAGTTTAGGTAGAACAAAACAAAATAAACTCCGGGTCAGTCATGGGACTGGTATGAGTAAACAGTTTAAAACAGTTTCAGAAACTAAATGATATCTCATAAGACCACGCCGTATAACACGGAACGGGCTTTTCCCTCATGAGAATCCAAACATTTGATTTAACTTTCAAAATCCCTTTGAAATGAACGATAATCTTTATATCAAAACTCCTTTGATATTATAATAATGTCTAAATCAAGTAGATAACAATCTAGTGGAACATTTGCATCTCACGTTCCACATATATATACAAATCATAAACCGCAAGCACGTATTGGGTAATGGGTTTCCAACTATGACAAGGTATGGAACCACCTTCCGCTGGTATATCTCTAGAGGAGAATACACCGAGTTCAACAAGAACATCTTGCAACTCAGCCACACATGACCGACCACTCATTTCGCTTGAGTGTATCGAATGTATATCACCAACGATTGGGATCAGCAACCGTTTCCCGAATGGGACAGCATCGACAATAGATTTTTAGAAGTAAATGAAACTCTAGATCAGGCGATTATACACCCTGATAGGTGCGACCTACATAGCCATGCTGCTTGCCCGATTTCTGTCATTTACCGGTTGATGAGGCTAGAAGCTACGCTTTATCATCACACCAGATTCACTTCGAATGTCACATCGTCAAATCCATCAAATCACCGATTGACGTCCTCAACAGTACATTATGTGTTAGCTAAAAGAAATTTCCTTCTCCGCTTCCACTCTTGGTACGGTTGAAGAAATCAATGTACGTGACCTTTCTGGAAATACTCTGTCAGACATTCATCCATACACGTCACCCAGGAACAGGATGAACTGAAGGCACTATTTCTATTAATAGAAAAAGTCCTTGCACTCTACTCCATCTTTGATTATCTTTATATAATCTGATTCGCACGCTACTGCCTATATGGAGTGGTTCTTCGGATAATAATCCAACCGGTCTCTCCATATTGACAACGATGGTCAAAACTTCAATAGTCTGTGATTTAACTTATCGAATAAAACAAGTGTTTCGATAGTCGATGATTTAACTATCGAATAAAACAAGTGTTCATCCAAACATCCAACAATCACTGAGCCTTTAATTAATATTCCATTAATTAAATCTCTTCTCTATTTCTTATCAATATTTGTTAACCACATATTTTCAATAACCATATTGGCCTTATACATTATTTGGAAAACATTTCCATATATCGCCTTCTTTTATTTTCTAGCTTTAGAAATATTTATTATTCTATTTCCAAGCTTACATTTATTTGGGTTAAATCGGATGTTGTGTAAAACATTGTTACGACAACCTAAATACAGTATTTAACTAATTCTTATTCCACATTGATCTTCGAGCCTGAATATTGCTACTTATCGGTATATCATGAAATCAACCAAGTTGGGGTATAATTACCTCTCAGACCTTGACTGAATAACATTTAACGTCAAAACAGACAAGACTACTTACTCGAATAACCAATACCATACAACTACTTCTTCACTTTTACACACATATATACCTCCTCTTTCTATTCTTACTAGATTTTATTCCTAGTCTTCCTTTTAGATTATACTATTCTATTTCTAAGTTCGTTTTCTTATCGACTTCTATATATTTTGATATGTTAATTTCTAACTATCAAATTATCTTAAAAATATTCTATCTCCTTAAATTCTCGGAAAAATTCGCCATAACCTCCTTTGTACCGGGAGCATCGGGAAATTTCAAATAGCTTTCCCGGTCCTTCTCATCTCAAAAAGAAAAAGAAAAAGACAAGCGGCTAGCCGATACGGCGCATAAAATCTCATATATGAATTAAATACGTACCTTTTTGTCGGGCATTCTATTTATTTCACTTCTATACTTTATTCCATACCTGTCTCCTGTATATTTATGCCTGTCCAATCTATTTTAACTATACCAATCATTTTAACTCAATTTGTTAATTAAATCTGTTAATTAACTTCTTAGTCTAATCCACTTCTATTTATCCAAATCTATTTATTTTAAATTCCATTTGAAATACTATGTTCAAATTCTATAGTTAAACTCCATTTGAATTATATTATTCAAATTCTATTCAATTCCTTATATTCAAAGTCCATTTGAATTCTCTGCATTATTTATAAACAACGTTTATAACTTCAATTCAAATCCCACCTTTCCATTTATAAACAACGTTTATAAATTCAATTCAAATCCCATATTTTCATTTATAAACAATGTTTATAAATTCAATTCAAATCCCATCTTTCATTTATAATCAACGTTTATAAATTCAATTCAAATCCCATCTTATAAATTCAATTCAAATCCCATCTTTCATTTATAAACAACGTTTGTAAATTCAATTCAAATCCCATCTTTCATTTATAAACAAAGTTTATAAATTCAATTCAAATCCCATATTTTCATTTATAAACAAAGTTTATAAATTCAATTCAAATCCCATATTTTCATTTATAAACAAAGCTTATAAATTCAATTCAAATCCCATATTTTCATTTATAAACAAAGTTTATAAATTCGATCACTTGTTTTATATACCTTCAAAACAAGTTAATATTTTCTATAGTTTTATTTAAAATTCAAATTCTATTTATAAAAATAGAATTCCCTTTCTAAACCTCAAATACCCTTTTCGATATTTTTATAAATCAATATTCAAGCTCTAGTGGTATTTTCAACAATCAGATCAACCAATTTTCAATCACTTGATTTTTAACACATCATATAGGAATATATATGAAATCAAACAAACAACAAACCGATAATATATTTTTGAGGAATCAAGTTGGATTCCTCCAACCTGTTTTCCTACATCCACAGACGTTAGTCAACATAGTAATACCCATCCTGCTTCGAGGAAGGATATCGCGGTATGAAGGTCATCCACTTATCATAGCGTGGGGCGTATAGGGTAATCATCCGCTATGGTACCGCGGGCATCCGCTAATGAGACTACGGGAATCCAACCAATCATCAACCCAATATATATATATATAATAGTCAACCTAAAAAACTATATATATTTAAATCAACCAAACAACATTCAAACAAGCATAACAATTATTTTTAACAACTAGAAATAATTCTAATTAAATGGTGAGTGAGGTTTACTCACCATGATTTTATTTGCTCTGAATACCCAATTAAATGCCGTAGTTGTTTACGAATTTTCTCGAGTCATCTTCAACCCAATCCATTCGTACCTATGATTATTAAATTTAAATTTAACGATTAAACTCTATTAAATTAAATTAACTACCTAAACGAATAATAAATTTCATATATATATATATATATATATGAAATTTATATAAATATATTCTTAATGGTTACCAAGTTAAATTTGGCTTAACAAATAATTACTAATCGAATTCCATTTTTGCTCCTACATTTATTTATTTAAATTTTACATTAAACTCTATTTTGATTTAAACAAATAAACAAACAAATTTCATTAAATTTATACCTTGCTTAGAGCGAATTAGATTACGATCAAAACCTTTCTTCTCCAATCGAAACAGTACTGCCAACTACTTGTCCTCAACTGCACAGACCAACAGCACCAAAATCGAACCACCCAATTCAAACTCCAGGCGCTCCATCAACAACGTGACCAATCCCTTTGCCTTTCACAGTGCAGACGCAACTCCAAGCCCCTCTCGCTTTCTATCTCCGTGCCTCGTTCATCTCTGAACGCCACCAAGTCGACACCTTTAAATCCAACGCACTCCTTACATCACACTCGGCCATTCATCTGCAAAGAAATCGAGCTCCCCCCTTTTGAATGTCGCGAGCGTCTCTAACCTTAGGTTGGGCTTCGGAAATCAAGTCTCAAATCGTGAATCCTTCCAGTAGCCAGAGCCCTAAACCACTCTGCCTATCGCGATTATCAGAACCGCGCTCGTCAATTCCATCTCGCACCAACCTGGCCTCAGTCCATCGCGTCACCCCCTTTTTGCCCTTTCTGAAACGATATCGCACCCATCCCGAGGATTGCGGGTGTATCGACGAGCTTCAGGAAGCTCATGCCTTCCATTCTCGGATTGGATTTAAACCCTCTTGGCCTTGCAATTGATTGAGGAGGTAGGGGTAGCGGTTTCGATTTAAAAGGGGAAGGCATAGATTTGTTTTGAGGATGGGAGGAGCGGTTTTATAAGGAAGAGGGGTGGAAGAAAAAAAGGCACGGTGGCTTTTGTTTGTGGCGTTAAACAAGCCACGGGGTTTAGTTCTGGTCCACTTAAACAAGGGATTTATATTTTTATTTTAAATTGTTTTTGGTTTAAAAAGAACGATATCCTAAATTTAAAACACTTCATGATACCGAACCCCTTTCTGAATCCAACAACTGTCGATCTTAGGCTAATACCCCTGTTCTGGACACACTGGGATAGGTCACGAAGTCCGATTCGACCATCTGTTGAAGATATTAATTTAAATTGATATAATTTAAATTTCAAACTATTTATTCTCCTTGATAATAATTAAATATTATTACCGTTAAAAATTTCAATAGAAATTCTTATTAATTATTTGAACTGTTTTTTTCAATTCAAATTAAAATTTGAATTCAACTAAATCCATTTTCGTGTTCTGTTATTTTAATATATTCGATATTAAACCGAAATTGATTATTAAATCGATAACTCAAATATAAAAATTCACTTATATTACCAAACCAATATTTAAATTAAATATTAAATATTCAAAATTACCCCATAAGGATCCGGGTCATTACAATCTTCCCTACTTAAAATAATTTCGTCCTCGAAATTGCTAAGGTAGAAAAAGTGCTACAAACCCATTAACTTTTCAAAACTTATTTATGTTGATACTCAACATTTCAAACTTCCTTACGTAACTCTCTTTCGAATAAATCCCTATTCGATACCTCCTCGCTTCGAATAACTATATTCGATAATCTCTATCTTTCGAATAACTAGATTCGAAAACCTTTCTTCGAATAAAATATATTCGATTTACTCTATTCAATTTACTCTTATCAATTAACTCTATTGGATTTAACTCTTTTCGA
Source organism: Allium sativum (assembly GCA_030737875.1). NCBI lineage: Eukaryota > Viridiplantae > Streptophyta > Magnoliopsida > Asparagales > Amaryllidaceae > Allium > Allium sativum. The sequence goes on from CM060921.1 coordinate 561,286,035, forward strand.
TTAACTCCATCGAATAACTAAATTCGATAACTCCTTCGAATAACCAATATTCTATAACTCACTTCGATTAAACTAATCGATAACTCTTTTAGATTAAACTATAATCGATATCATTTCGATTAACAAATAATCGATAACTCCTTCGATTTACTAATAATCGATAACTCCTTCGATTTACTAATAATCGTAAACTCCTTCGATTTACTAATAATCGATAACTCCTTCCGAATAACCAAATTTGATAATTCCTTTCGAATAAACTATATTTGATAACTCCTTTAGTTCTATTTGAATAACTAATATTCTGTTTAACTCCATTCGCTTGACTCTAGATCGTAGCGATCACAATGGTTACGCCTGATTCCCTCAGGAAACATCCGACCGCCCTAGGCTATCGACCTGGTGCAGAGTATCCTCCATGCGATTGAGCAATCTAGACTTGACGACAACCATGTCGGTGGATGTCACTTGCCGATCAGAGGGGGAGACACATCCAGGTTAAAGGAGACCCCCTGTAAGTTCCATCCCGGGAGTTGTCTGGTAAGTTTGACATTACAGGCTCCTGAAGTGTGGCGAGGTCTATTCACAATGGTCTGAAGCTCTGGATAGGAAGGGCTGATGGATGACGAAGGATTCACCGAAGGTTGACCGGTTGTCTAACTGTCTAGATCAAAAAACCTATTCATCTTAAGATCTTCAGAAGATGGCGCCATCCCGCATGAAAAGGGAAGTACCCAAACACTTTTTCTCAACTGTCTAATCATTTTAAATTAAACAAAGTGCAGGAGAGCAGTTGGACGACCTTTAGAAGCAACCGATCGGTACATTAGAATATACCGACCGGTCAACCAAACTTCCAGGATTTTGGTATACCAATCGGTACTCAAAATATATCGATCAGTTACCTGAGCTACCTCCAACCAGTTGTTCATTTCGCAAACATTTGACATGCAAATAACAACGGTGTGAACCTTGAGTTCTTTACTTTCCAAGGAATGAACAAAGATAAAGTGTCATGCTTAGTGTCGAATTTACTCAAAAAAAAACAAGAGGTTTTTCAAAAAATTCCTAACTGCTACTAACAAGTTTTGTAGATAATCAAGCACATAGAAGCAGGTCTTTGGCAAAACTTTGGATCAAATAAGAATGTTAATCATACAAAATTGGCTAAATACAAAAACAAATCAAAGCAAATTTTCGGTTTAACTAGCAACATGATCAAATCGTTCCACACGTGGCCTGATTCTACGCTAAGTGGAGGTTCTGTGATTATCTAATCGAGTGTTGCAAAATTAAAGCAGTAAAAGCATTTCAAGATGGATCGATGGAGAATAAAACGAAATAAAAAGAGAACCTGGCGGCTGAGAATTCAACTCGAAGCTCGAAGGAAGGAGATGGATTAATAGGAAATCTAAAAGAAAAAACCGTTTTGTTTTTCTTCGATTAAGATTTGTTTACCATTATTTTTCTTGAAGACGAAAGTAAAATAATGTGGAAATGACCTTTCAGAGGTCCGCATCATATAAAAGCGCATCGGGAAAACCAACCTCCATGAGAGAGAAAAAAGTCACATTGGTCAAGGGATGAGTCAGATCCACCAAGCCCAATAGTGATGCACCGATCAGCTAACCTTAAGGGAGCCCGCTGATGCCCGTTTCGCTCGTATCTGCATTAATAGGCCGATCGATCTACCAGAGTCTCTTGTTTCAGCCTTCTCTATCCTTTTACTGTTGTAACGGTCAAGATCCATCATTTCATAATGAGAATATTTATGTCGAGGTCCATAATTTTATGAAATAAAGATAGAGAACCTCGAGGGGAAAATGTTATTCACGAATAATATCGTGAATATATTTAAAACATACCCGGTCGGCATGAACCCAAACACACCGGTCAGATAGTCGAAAATCCTAAGCAAAGCAACCCCATGTTAAAGGAAAGAAAAACTCACCCACCGGTCGGCTAGGATCCATGTGTACCGACCGGTCCCCCGGGAGTAGTGTGCCTTGTTCAAACATTACAATACTGGTCGGGCTAGGGATGGACGACCAGCCGGTCCTAATATGCGCTCCAAGACAAGCCATTAGAGGAGAAGAAATGTGCCCACCGGTCGATCAAGATCCACGAGCATCGACCAATCTAAGATATAGGGGACCAGCCGGTCGTAATACGAAGCTGGCGGCAAACTATTCACACAGAAAAGAAAAGAAGCCATACCAACAGGTCGGTCCTGCTACCGACTGATCGGTCCTCCAAACAGCTATTGCCAGCCTAGATTCTGGACGGCTATTTCCAGGCTGGCCAGTGGCAATTCTATAAATAAGTTTCGACCGACCGGTGGCCCTGAAAGAGATATTACTCCATTTTTTAACTTCTATAAATAAAGCTCCAATCCCATTTTAACGGGGGAGGATTTTGATGACCCGAAGGGCTGCTAAATTCAATTCTCAACACTTACTTAGTGATTTCATCATCTCTAATCATCCTAAAGTGAAGATTCAACTCCGAATTCATTGTGAACATGTGGGAATTCATCAAAGTTTGTTTGAAAGCCTAGATTCGATCTACCACTTGCTATATTTGAAGGATCTCATCGGTTTTCCTTTTTAATCTCCACCGAGTTCTAAGAGAGTGTAATGATGAATATAATGAGAGAATTTGCTTGTTTTGTAATTCTAAGTGCAATAATGGAATTGATATTCAAAGTGAACGTAGATCGCACGTGATCGAACCACTATAAAATGTTGTGTCTTCTTTTACTTGCATTTTTTCTATTGAAGTGGCTCCGCATCTCTTATTGTCAAGTACACTGTGAAGTACTCTTTGTAATTTTGGTGTTGATCCCAATTTTGAGATCAACAAGGATATGTTAGGTGGTAATGATAAGTGAGCATAAGGGGAATTGAGCCTGCAGCTAAATTTTGAATTGGATGGCACTTGTAAAGTAAATGAGGATTGGTCAGAAGAAGGTTGTATCTTTGGATTTGAAATTGAGGTTGAAGCGCCAATGGTCAATGCAGGAATATCGGAAGTATCTTCCATTGTTGGCAGTTTTTCAAGAACAGAAAAGTTATTATGTAATTGGATTTCATCATTTGCAATTCCATTATCTATTGCAACTATCTTTCCTTTGTTCTGAAATACCTGAGTCGAAGCCAGTTTAGATTAATTACTTTTGTCAGAACTTGATTTTCCATGTTTTTAACCACTCTGAATATATACCATGCCATCATTGTCTACCTATAAAACATTTTTCACCTGAGATGGGATACTTTGCTCATTCAAGTTTTCCTTCCATGAATTTATCTTTGCCCGTTCTTATTTTGTACTTGCGTGCTATGCTCCATACCATCACTATTTTCATCAACTTGTTAGCATCCTTAACTGGAAAACCCAGTCTGCATATGTCCATTAATAGGAATTTCATTGGGCGTGTGTCCCTGAATTAAAGCTCGAGTCTGCGCGTGTGTCTTGTGCATGCACTTCTCCATAATATTACCTTCTTTATCCACTTGATTACCAATCTTTCCTAGATCACCATGTTGTGTTTGCTCAGAGTTGATTTTTTAACCCACATTTGTTTCTTTTTATTTACTACCCGTTTCCATTCATATTAATGAACATGCATTTGATCAGATTTCTAAGGGTGTCTGACATTACCCCCTCTATTTCCAGACACATCCTGATTTTGCTTATTTTTCAGATCACTCTCCACGTCCTGTTTTTTAGTGTTACGCTCACAGTCCACCGCGCAATGTCCAAATACTTTGCAAATGGTACAAATTGATGGTCTTCGATCGTAAGAAACTTTAACCGATGGACAATTAACACCAAGCTCATCAACCATAATGGTGTCCGACAATTCAAAATCTGGATTTATTTCAACTAAAGATTTTGCATATTTGAATCGTTGCAGCTTTTCTGTACTCCCCTCAAAACATATTAGCCTACCGATATGACAAACCATCCAATTGATTCCATAAAGTGTCCAGAGAATCAATGGTATCCTGTGCAAGTGAATCCAGATCGGTACCTTCCTGATTTGCGACTGAGAACATCCAATAGAGGGATCCCATCTAGTTATAATAAACATATGACCTCTAATGAAAATGGGATCAGCATGTAAAACCTTCTATTTGTCGTGTTTTAGAGAATTTGAATTAAAAGTTAAACCCATCTGACTTAATGTCCACCTCACCATTTAACTTCCAGTATTTATGTAGAAAGTTGACAACAGTGATGTAAGATAGGGTGCCATCCAGAAAAACCAACAATATAATTGCTCCAAAAAATTAACACCTTTTTTCTTGGCTAATTCAGGGATCTTTCTTTTGGCAGAATCTCTTGGAATATCAAAGTGTATGGGTTTGTAGCTGCCATCATTACGAGGCAATGCTTTGAAAAGCAAAGAAAAATCTAATTTTACTTGATGAGAACTCTGATTTGAAGAACCATAAGGAATAAATTCAGATGCACTTCAGGTGCATGATGAAACGTTTAAAGGGTAAATCAAGCTGGAAGTCGGTTTAACTAGGACAGGCGGAACTGGAGCAGAAATCGATGGGGTAGTTTTAACCGATTCACCATTCAAGATGTTATGAATGAGATGTGATTTGTCTTGAGGTTTGACTGGCAATTTAGAAGACGGATCAGCGAGAGTTTCCAAGGGATTTGAGACATTCAAATCTTGATCTGAATTGGCCAACGGATTAAATTGAGTTTTTGGATCTAGATCTGAAGATTGATTTAGAGATGATGAAATGTGAGGGATAGAATGATTGGGTGGAGAAAATTTGTCAGGGTAGGTAACAGCTAAAAGAGGAGGAGGATCAGGTGGACGGGAGGGAAGCGGAGGGAAGGCTGAATCAAAGAGGGAAGAAGAAGAGGAATAAATGGAGGAGGATGACGCCATTAGCAATGGTCGGAAATATTTAGTTCTTAGAAAATGATGTCTTATATCGATATGTTTAGTTCTTGAATGATGAGTTGGATTTTTAGAAATATTTATAGCACTCGTATTATCGTAGTATATCGGAGATTTGTTTATTTTTAATCCAAAATCATTTAGAGTTTGTTTCATATATATTACTTGTGAATAAGCCAAAGCAGCAGAGATATATTCTACTTCAGTTGTTGACAAAGATATAATATTTTGCTTTTTACTGAACCACAAGACTAATGAATGTCCTAAAAAGTGACATGTTCCACTAGTACTTTTACGATCGGATTTACATCCTGCGTAGTCAGAGTCACAGTAAGAAACTAAATCGAATGAATCATTCTTAGGGTAAAATAATCTAAAGTCTGATGTATGCTTTACATACCTTAGAATACGTTTTACGACTTTTGAATGTGTTTCTTTAGGTTTCGATTGATATCTTGCATAAATACATACATTATGCATTATATCTGGTCTCCTAGCAGTTATATATAATAACGATCCTGTCACTCCTCTATATAGTTTTTGATCCACATCTTTAAATGTATCATCTTTACTTAATGCTATATTAGTCGCCATTGGTGTTGGTCTCCAATTTATTGTTGTTAGATTATATTTATTAATTAGATATCTTGCATATTTTTCTTGATTAATAAACATTTCATTCTTTAATTGACGATTTGCAATCCTAGAAAGAATGCGAGTTCTCCCATATGACTCATTTCAATTTGTTGGGTCATAATATCCGAAAAATCTTTATTCATCTTATCGTTTGTTGATCCAAAAATTATATCGTCAACATATATTTGTACTAATTGAATGTTCGTTTTATTTCTTTTAATGAACAAAGTATTATCTAATTTTCCTATTTCAAAATTCGATTGTAAAATAATTTCTTAATCTATCATACCAAGCCCTAGGAGCTTGTTTTAATCCATATAATGCTTTTTTAAAGTTATATACGTGATCTCGAAATTTTTCGTCTTCACATAGAGTTGGTTGCTCTACATATCGTCTTCCTTAACAAATCCATTTAGAAAATCACTTTTGACATCCATTTGATATAATTTGAAATTATTATGGTTTGCAAAGGCTAGTAAAATCCTAATAGCTTCTAGTCTTGCAAAAGGAGCAAAAGTTTCATCGTAATCTATTCCTTCTTCTTGAGTATAACCTTGTGCTACTAGTCGTGCCTTGTTTCTTATGACCTCACCATGTTCATTCATTTTATTTTGATAAACCTATTTGGTTCCTATTATAGTCCTATCGTTTGGTTTAGGAAAAAGTTCCTATACATCAATCCTAGTAAACTGATTTAGCTTCTTACAAAGCAAGTATCGATGAATCATCAGAAGATGATTCCTTTGGATTTTAGGTTCAATAGTTGAAATAAATGCAGTATTGCTCATATTATTTAATTGCTTACGAGTTCTCACAACAGATTCAATATCTCTTAAGATATTTTCTATAGGATGTTCTCTAAGTAATCTAATTCGTTTATTTGGTTGATTATCTTCATGATTTATTTCATTAATTTCATTTTCACATTCATCTTCATTGTTTTGAGTTATACTTTTATAGTTTTCGTCAAAAGATACGTTTAATGTTTCTTCTATGGTATCGGTTCGAGTATTGAAAATTCTATATGCTTTACTTCCTTTTGAATATCCAATAAATATTCCTTTATTGGATTTCGAGTCAAACTTGTCTAAATTATCTTTAGTATTAAGTATTAAACATTTACTTCTAAATATTTTTAATATATGATACTTTTGGTTTCTTATTGTGCAAAAGTTCATATGGGGTTTTATGAGTTAAAGATCTAATTGAGATTCTACTTATAATATAGCAAGCTATTGCAACTGCCTCAGCCCAAAAATTCCTTGGTAAATTGCTATTAGATAACATAGTTCTCACACACTCTTGTATAATTCTATTTTTACGTTCAACTATTCCATTTTGTTGAGGGGTTCTCGGAATGGAAAATTTATGGGTTATTCCCTTTTTATTACAATATTTTTTAGAATTTTCGTTTTTGAATCCTCTGCCATGATCAGTTCATATTGTTTTGATTTTTAGTGATAATAAATTTTGAATTCTTTTAGAAAATGTTTTAAATTGATCAAAAGCGTCACTTTTATTTTTAACAAACAAAGTCCAAGTAAATCTAGAAAAATCGTCGACTATTACATAAACATATCTTATGATTTATTGATTGAATTTGAGATGGACCAAATAATTCCATGTGAATTAACTCTATTGGTTTTGATGTAGTGATTTCCTCTTTTGATTTAAATGAACTTTTCTTCAATTTTCCGAGTTGACAAGCGCCACATAAATTATTAACTTTAAATTTCATTTTGGGTAATCCTATGATTGAATCTAATTTAGAAATCCTAGAAATACGCTTGAAATTTATATGACCAGATCCCTTATGCTAGATCCAGGGATCACTTGTATTAGCTATAAGACATAGGTTACCACTGGAGATTTTCATACTCAATATATATATATATATATACTTTTCTTTCTATCTCCTTCAAATATTACTTTTGAATTCCTGTCTTCTATCACAAGTTGAATTATACTTAGCTAGTTGTTTTTTAAATTCCTAACTAATAAAACATCAGAAATAATAGGAGTTTTAGAATTACTGACATTGTTGATTCCAATAATGTATCTTTTAGAGTTATCTCTGAAATTCACCATTCCACAATCTTCATATTTCAGATTATTGTGTAATTCAGGATTTTCCGTTATATGTCTCGAACAACCACTCTCCAGTATCCATTTGTCCTTTTTAATTTCCACCAATTGCTTTTCAAAATTTGAATTCTCAACAACCATGTAACACACCAGTTCGAGATTTGAATCTCCAACAGCCGCTTTACCCATCTTTTCAACTTTTGAATTTTCAAAAGTCATAAAACACATCTTTTCTTGATTTGAACAATATTTCAATATATCACACGACTTTTCAACATGATTATATGTAGACTCTTGTAACATTGATACAATGCATAAATTGAAAAAAGTGTTAACAGATATTCCAAAATTTGCCATTTTTTATTTTTTTTCAAAAATCAGATTATGAACTTTTTGAAAGACCTTGCTCTGATACCAATTATTAGGGATTGTGGAATGAATCATTAAGGCAAAACAAACACTAGAGAGAATGAATAGTGTTTTTGAGAATTTAAACAAAATCTAAACTTATATGAAATACTATATGAATCAAAGACCATAGAAACATTCGCAGACATAGAATCAAAGACTAATGCAAAGATAAACAAAAGTAAAGTGTAGAAAAGGAAAGAACACACCACATTTTATATTGGTTCGGATTTTCTCCTATGTCCAGTCCCATGCAACACTAGATTGGGTAGAGTTTTATTACTATATCAATATCCAATTATAATCTCCTTGATTTCACGGCTACAAGGGATATCACCTATTACCCATCCTTGATTTCACGGTTACAAGGGATACCACCAATTTCTTACACAACCCAAACAATTACAAACAACCCTATAATTCTTCAATAGCACTTAATTCAGAGAGTAATGAGTAGAGAGTGTAGAGAGAAGAAGATTAATGAAAATAGAATTGAATTCAGCAGAGTTTAGGTGTAAAATCATAAAAATGATAATGAATAATGGTGTAATGAAAGGGAATGAAGATGGAGAAGAAGAAATAAAAATCCAAAATCAGCCCCTATTTATAACATTTGAAAGGTTATAACATTTCGGAACCGTCATAAATAGTGAAAAGACACTTCCTTTAAATTTTGAAAAAATGACAGTTATATGTCGACATGTATATATATGCATGTCGACATATATATGTACAAAATTGAAATTTGAATATTTTCCAAGTGTTTTGATATACACACACATATATATAATTCTGGAAATTCTTGAATTAAAATATAGTTTTATAAATAAATATTATAAAGTAGAAAATCATATGAAAACATAAATATAAATTATATAAACATATTTATAAAATTATAGAGTTTAAAACTATATAAATATAAAGTATATATAATATAAGTGTATAGAACTTATAAAGTATAAACTTAATAAACTTAAGTTTAAAATCAAATTAAAATAGAAAGTAAAATAGAGAAGAAAGAGATTGGGGACAGAATTTGAAATTATTTTGAATTTGAATCTGGAGTGCTATTCAGAGTCTTACATAATCTAGACTCTATAACTATATTTATCTTGAACTCTTGAAATCTTGAATACTCATGAGTCTTGAAACATCTTTGAATTCTGAATCTCTGACATCTTTAAACTGTACAATCTTCAGTAATATTTCCTGTATAAATCCTACATATGTTTCTGTGTGTGTGTATATATATTCTAGACACAAGTGTTAGTATATATTTTATAATCAATTAATATTGAAATAAGGTTGTTGTCATCAAAACATCATTCTCCAACATCAATCTCCCTAATCGATCTCTTCCATTTAGAAGAAAGAGAAAGAAAACGGTGACTGAAATATAGTTTGGGTTAAGAAATAAGGGTATATAGAAATGAGTGGATAAAGCTCTTATGTATGTTCCTATAAATCACTATTGGTGCCTTAAAATGACGAATTCCAACAAAGCATGCTCACTAGTGTCCCTAGCTAATAACCTAATTCTAAACTCAATGGAACTGGTATTCGGTTCTAATTAGGGTTGACAATTAGAATCGAGAACCGAAAATCCGAAACGACCCGACCCCAAAAGACCCGAAACTTAACCAAACCTGATGGGTCTCGGGTCGGATCTAGGTGACGAAAAATACCATTAAAACCCGATCAAACTTGACCAGCATAGACCTGACCTGAAAGACCCAACCAAAAAACATTGAAATGTATGTATTTTTAGTGTTATTATTCAACCAGACCCGACCCGACCCGACCCGACCCGACCCGAACCGAAGCTCGGTTCAAGTCGGGTCGGTTCGGGTCGGGTCGGATCCAGATTTTTGAAATGTATAGTTTAGACCCTACAAAACCCGACCCGCCTAGAACTGAGACCCGCCGGGTTGGGCCCGGGTCCATCAGGTCGGGTCTAATTGCCACCCCTATTTCTAATTCTCAAGTAAACAAAAGTTAGATTTTTTGGAATTTAGTCATATTAATTTAATTTATAAAGTTTAACTCTATGCATTTTGAGCTTGCATGACCACATAACACTTCTAATCATCATGAAATTCGTCTGCATACAATAATTAGTTATTAGGGATCTAGTGGTATTGGTCTCGTCAAAATCTGAGACAGTCAGAATGCCTTTAATATTTAAATATTATTTTATAATATGATTCAAATGTCGATGCAAATCTGAACAATTTATTTTTGGGATAAATTTACAAAGTGGACATATAATCGATATTAATTAATAAATGGAGTCAAATGAGAATATTGAATCAATTTAGTTAATATAAAATTGGAGTTCGACTTGTTAAATTTCAAAATCCAATCATTTATATATTTAAAATTAATTAAAAATTTAAAATCAAGTAACTAAATTTTTTAATTATTACAGCGAAGTTATATGGAGTTGCTCCCATTAGGATGTTTTCACATTTACTCCGGTTTGAATTTAGTTTTGTATGCATCTGTATGTAAAATACTTGAATATTTTTATTTTTTGTTGGGTTCGGCTTGGGGATTCTCGAGAGTCGTTACGTTCTCAACTAAAAGGACCAAAGGTATACTTTTTGATCAGGGGTACCCTCCTAGTCATTTATTGGAACATTTCCCCTTTTCTTTACTTTGTTTCTAAATTATACTTGCGTCGGGAAGTGATTTAAACACCTCGCAATATTTAATTATTCATGTCCATTGTTGAAATTTGATGTATTATAAAAGTGATTTATTATGCATCTAAGGGAAGGTTATTTTTCTCATTTGATTTAAACTTTGGATCAGTTTCTTATTCACACCAAAAATTGCTTTGTGTTCTTCTCCGTGTAGCAAAATTCTGGTTATTCTCACAATTTTGAAATATTGTAACACCCCGTATTTTTAACGACACTAAAAGAGGATATATTAAATAATAACTAATTTAATATTCAGAATTAAGGAAAATGGACTACACCATTGCATCCGCCTCAAAATTTTGGTTAAGATAGACATTTGGTTTACGTAAAACGGACACAGTATGAAGAAGCTATGTGGGCTTTAAGTTTGTATACGCATAGAAGAATTATATATACACACATGAATCAGGGACGAGTCAGAATTTTATCCAAAACCATTCGAATTTGAAAAAGAAAAATTGGCGGCAGTTTTCCCACTCTAGGGGGTTGACTCCACTAGAGGGGTGTCGACACCGAGTTCGACACCAGGGTCGACCCGCCCACAGGGGTATCGACACCCCTAGGGCTGACGTGGCAGTCGGTTTCGGAGGGTCTGGCAGCTATATATACGTGGTCATTTCTCTTGTTTTCTTCATTGAGAATTCATGGTGGCCAAACTCTGCCGGTATCTGTACTGATCTGGATCTGTTATCTTCTTCAACTAAAGCAAATCAATTGGAGTTTCAAGATCAAATCTTTTCTAGTTCTATCATCTTATCCAAACTTTGTGAGTCCCTAGTTGCTTTTAGATTTGAATATTTAAAAGTAAATATGACATGACTATGACTTGGATTTGTTCATATGCCTAGATTATATCAGATCCATTGTAAATTGTGATTATATGACATTCTGAATTGGTTAGGATTTGGAACTATACCTCTATCTAGACAGATCTATTGTAACTTCTATGACATGCCATGATGTGAATCTTAAACCTTAATTGTGTAGATCTACTTTTAAACTGTTGGATCTAAATTGTGTGGACATTTAATTTGTTAATCAGATCTAGTTTATCATCTTGTGCCTATTATGTTAGATCTAAATATTTGGACACTGGTAAATTTAGATCTTATTATGCTCACTATGACATCATAGTTATGTTAGAACTAGTAATTGCTACAAGTTCATCAGATTTATGCTCATATGTCCACCTTATCAACATGCTAGTTTATGTTTATGCCAAGTTATGTTAAAACAATCACTTTGGTCATATTCCTATTATTTTTCCAATTTATCGTTTATGGCTAGGCTATTATCTAGCATAGGCATGTCACTAATTTTGTGAGTGCGCTAGTTAAGGAACGGGAAAAAAAAAGGTTATTATTGGCATAATTTAAATATAAACATCATTGGACATATAATTCAAATTATTGGGTAAAATGAGCATTAACACCTATAAAGGCATAGGTTTAATTAATTAATAATGAATGCCTATGATTACAATTAGAAATTGTAATGGCACTTATGACATGAGGTAAGGTTGCATTAGTGACGGAAGTCTGCCCAGACCCGACTGACATATCCAGCACCCACTAATGTTGAACCTAATGTGTGAGGTTTAAGTGCGCAATGCATATCGGGCTATGACACGAGGTTAGGCCCAACTTGTGGAAGAAGTCTGCCCGGACCTGACCAGCATATCCAGCATGCACATGTTTTAGGTCTAACGTGGAGGTCTAGCCTATTATAAACCATAAATGGACATGGTAATGAATTGGACTACTTATACAAATCTAATCCATAATGATTGTACGATTGTGAACTAAAGTTAGGGTTAAGTAAAATTGATTGGATAGTGGATTGGTTAAGCAAATATGGAAGGGGTGGGTAATATTTACGTATTGGCCTACAAACTTAATCCGATAAGGTTATGTAATTAAAGACACCTTCTGGGGTAAACATAACTTGTAGAAATGATAGGGTTATGCAATTAAAGACACCTAATGGTATACATATCCAAAGAAAACCTAGTGGGGGAATACAAGACAAAGGGGAGAACTTGTATCATATTGTGTGGGACCCGTTTAATCCAGTAACCCAGAGTAAGTATCAAAACATGTACTCTGTACTAGGTCGGAAAAGTGGCACGCTTACTGGACTAATTTTAAGGGATCCAAACATAGAGGATGGTGTGGGCGGCGCAAACCGACCGGGCCATGTGCGTGCATGAGCCGGGAAAAAGGGGATAAGAAGACCGTGACACCTGTAGATATGGGGCTATGCATATCAACGAGGGGTTGCCACTTTAGGGTGTGATACATCCTATTGTGAGGACGGCACAAAGTATCTATGGAGTAGGGAGCCGATCGTTTAGGGTAGTAGTAGGGTACACTTGGACGTATGCCTAAGTTTACCACCTTATAGTGGAAGGGATCATCTCATTCTGGTTATACTAGTAATTGTGCAGAGTAATCATTAGGGAATTGTATACACCGTATCTTGTCTACCTTATCACACCTGCCATTTATGTAGTGATCTCTCTTATCCACTTTATATGCATGTCATGCTACTTTTATTTATTTACTTGCTAAAAGTAACTAGACACGCCAGACTTAATGTCTGACCTTTTTGTTTCCTCTTCTTTCTTCCGTTCCCCCTCAGGTTCTCAGGGAGGAAACACTCAGGCTTAGTCAGGACTTAGTTATCATCTTGTTAGAGCTGCTTTCGAAGTATGGCTCAAGTTCTTATCTCTACTATGGCCTTGTCTCTTCTATTTAGGGAATTATGTTTTCTTTTAAGTATTTATGTACTATGATGGCATAAGACAGGAGTTATATTATTGTAACAGTTTTTGTGACTTATGGTATTTTGGACCACGATGTATGATTTGTGTTTGAAATAAAAATTTGAATTTCCGTTGCTATCTTATTTATATCTGTCTTGTAATATTATGTGTTTGTTTACCTATAACGCTTCACGAAACTTAATACATTCCCTTTGTGAGTGACATTAACGGACGTGGGGTGTCACACTTGGTATCAGAGCTAAAGGTCACCAGATTGGATAAAGTTTTCGAAAATTATTTTCAAAAACGTTTTAAAATAAAGCATTTTCAAAAAGAAAAGTCTGTTTTGAAAGACATTCCCCAAAAAACCATATGTAATATCCTATGGCCCTTTGTCTAAATCTCTTCCTTTTTCTTTTCGGCATGTGGGAACCATACATTCCTAATATCCCAGAGGGCGTTACGATACCCGGAGGGCTCCGTAGATATCTGGAAGCCACAGCGCCTGCTGAGGGCCAAGGAAAAGTTCCTCCCCTAACTACACCAGTCATTCCTCCTCCTCCCCTGCCAAGAGCAGATAATTTCGCTAAGATCTGCAAAGACTTTCGTGCTATGGGAGAGAAGCTATTCCATGGGAACGAGACATTCGTAGAAGCACGGAATTGGCTCAAGGAGACCGAGGACTTGTTCGTAATCTTTGAAGTAGAGGATAGAAGGAAGGTTCAGTTAGCCGCTAGCTACTGAAAGACAAAGCCCCATTTTGGTGGGACGTTACCCAAGCTGGACGTCCGGTGGAAACTTGTGAAGATTTTAGAGATTTGAAATAAAGTTTCTTTCCCAAGCCGAGAAAGTATGCAGATGGAGATGTTCTTGGCGCTCAGACAAGGGAACTTGATCGTGAAAGAATATGTGAAAAATTCAACCAACTAGCAAGGTTCGGCTTAGAATTGGTGGATACTCTGCACAAGAAGGCATTGCGGTTTTCTAAAGGGCTAAATGAACCCCTTCACGGGTTAGCCATGTCACATATTCCAATGGGAGCCACTTTTGAAAATCTTGTCGATATGGCCCTAATGCATGAGGAAGACAAGGGAGAAAAGAAGGAAGTGAAGGCTGAGGTAACATCGCAAAATAAGAAGGTATGCCCCCAAGAAGGGGCAACAACAACAACAGCAACAAAAGAAAGGTGGAAAGAATGACAAGGGTAAGGATAAGAGAAAATGTTACAATTGTTGGAAAGAGGGTCACTTGGTCAAAGACCGTAAGCGAAGGAAGAACTATTGCTACCGCTATGGAGAGGTCAGACACTTTTGCTAGGGAGTGCCCGAAGAAACAGGGATCGCAGGGACAAGGTCAAAGAGTAGGAACTCCTGGAGGGTAGGTGCATTCTCTCACGATCAGTGCTCCAGATAGAGGTAGAAAAATTTCTGTGGAATGTTTAATTTCTCTTTCTAACCATCCAATTAGAACCCTTTTTGATTCTGGCACTTCACATTCATTTGTATCTAGTTCTGTAGTTGAATCTCTGCACTTAATTACTAGTATGGTAGTGGATCTCGTAGTTGTTTCAAACCCCATTGGTGGTTTGGCTCATTTATCTATGATTTTGTCGGGGTTTGAAAATATCTGTGTTTGGCATCGAGTTTGAGTGCGACGCGTATGTGCTCGGGTTTATGGGCTATGGGTTGATTCTAGGAATGGACTAACTTACCACGTATGGTACCATTCTGGATTGTGAACGGAGGGTCGTTAGGCTTCTGACTTGTCATGGGAGGACCCTTGAGATTTCTTGTGACCCGCAAGGATCGGTTATGCTTAGTTTCCTAGAGTCTCTATGCATCTATCGATGATCTGCAATCTATTCCAGTGGTCCGAGATTATTATGATGTTTTTGATGAGGTACAGGGTTTACCTCCAAGGAACGAGATCGATCTTCATATATATCTGGTGGAGAATGCAAAGCCAGTTGGATTACCAATGCACCATGTGGCTCCAAGGGAAAGAAGGGAGCTGAGTAAGCAAGTAGGGAGGTAATTGAGAAGGGATTTATCAGACAAAGAATATCTGAATTGGGTGCTCCAGTTGTATTCGCAACTAAGGCAGATGGTTTGCTTCATTTGTGTGTCGACTACAGAGAGTTGAACAAACTTACTAAGAAGAACAGGCTCCCGCTCCCGAGGATTAATGATTTATTTGATCAGCTTGTTGGTGCCTTGGTATTTTCCCAATTAGACTTGGCCATGGGGTTTCATCAGTTGAGGGTGGCTGAGGACAGCATAGGTAAGACTGTTTTTAGGACTCCAGATGGTTTCATTGAATGGTTAGTTATGCCTTTTGGGCTGACAAATGCACCCACCTATTTTGTTGACCTGATGAGCAGGGTGTTTTGGGAGTACCTAAATAAATTTATCGTAGTCTTTGTTAATGATATTTTGATCTTCTCCAAGAGCGAAGAAGAGCATGCCCAGCATTTGAGAGAAGTTTTAAAAACTTTCCATGCACATCAGCTTAAGGCAAAGTTCTCCAAATGCTATTTTTGGAGAAAAGAGGTGAGATTGTTAGGACATGTGGTCTCCAAAGAAGGGATAGCTGTAGATCCCACAAAGGTGGTTGCAGTGCAAGATTGGCAGATTCCTAAAAATGCAACCGAGATGAGAATCTTTCTTGGGTTGGCAGGCTATTATAGGAAGTTCATTAAGGACTTCGCAAAGATATCGGCCCCACTCACTAATCTAACAAAGAAGAATTTGGCGTTTTCATGGGATATAGATTGTGATGTTGTTTTCAACGACTGAAGAGGGCTCTGACAACAGCCCTAGTCTTGACCTTGCCTGATGGGATTAAAGTGTTTACCATTTACAATGATGCATGTGGTACAGGACTTTGTGTGGTTCTGATGCAAGAAGGGAAAGTGGTGTGTTATAGGGGTAGACAGTTGAGAGTTCATGAGAAGAACTACCCCACTCATGATCTAGAGCTAGCTGCCATAGTATTCGCGCTAAGACGTGGTTCCATTATTTACTTGGAGAGAAGTTCGAGTTATACACTGATCATAAATCTCTCAAATATCTGTTCTCGTAGAACGATCTCAATTTAAGGCAACAACAGTGGATGAAGTTCCTAGCTTCTTATGATTTTGAGATTGCTTATACCCCTGGCAAGGGTAATGTGGTGGCGGACACACTAAGTAGGCAGAGAATGGCCTTGAGTCCTCTGTTTGTGGAGAGGAAGAGCTTAGAGTTCATATCAGCTTTTGATTTTAGACCCTCCATCGAGATTTTGCCTGATTTGTTTGAATCCCTGGAGATACGACCAACTATTATGGATCAGATAGGAGCTTCACAGCAAGGTGACCCACAGATTTTAGACATCATGGAAAACCTCAGAAAAGGGGAGACTTCGAGTCACCTCGGTAGATGTGCCATAGATAAAAAGGGGTGGTTGCGACGAGATGGAAGGCTTTGTGTTCCTCAAACTGGAAGCTTGATAAAGGCAGTCCTAGAAGAAGCCGACCATTCTAATATGATTATTCATCCAGGCGACGATAAGATGTACAGAGACATGAAAAGGGTTTTCTTTTGGCCGGGATAAAGAAAGATGTGGCCGAATTTGTTTTCCAATGTCTAGTTTGCCAGCAAGTTAAAGTTGAGCAAACGAAGCCCGGTGGCTTACTTCATCCTTTGGATATTCCTCAGTGGAAATGGGAGAGCGTCTCTATGGATTTCATAGATGGTTTGCCTAGATCGAATAAAGGCAACACTAGTATCTGGGTTGTGGTAGATAGACTCACTAAGAGGCTCACTTTATTCCAGTTAAGAGCAAGAGTACGACATCATGGTTGGCAGCAATTTATGTTCGTGAGATAGTTCGTCTTTATGGAGTACCTTCCAACTTTGTGAGCGATCGTGACCCCATCTTCACCAGTGAAGTTTGGAGGAGCTTGCAAGAAGCATCGGGTAAACAGTTGTGTTTGAGCACCGCTTATCATCCTCAGACTAATGGACAGACGGAGAGGGTAAATAGAATTCTTGAAGATCTTTTAAGGTTGTGTATCCTAGACTTCGGAGGGACTTGGGAAGAGCATCTTCCTTTAATAGAGTTTGCCTATAACAATAGCTATCAATCCAGCATTGGCATGACACCCTTCAAAGCATTGTATGGACGACCCTGTAGATCACCAACTTGTATGTGGGAATCTACAGAAAGATTATTACTTGGACCAAATATGGTTAGGGAAACATCCGAAAAGATTGACCTTATTCGACAACGGATGAAGATACTCAAGAAAGGCAAAAGTCCTATGCAGACAAGAGAAGGGTTGACATCGAATTCGAAGTGGGAGACTTAGTTTTTATCAAAGTATCACCTCTAAGGAATGTGGTTCGCTTCGGATCTATAGGGAAGTTGGCACATAGGTTTGTGGGACCATTTCCCATAACCGAGAGGATTGGCCAAATGGCCTATATAATAAAGCTCCCAGAAAATCTATCCAGCATTCATGATGTTTTCCACGTTTCACATTTGTGGAAGTGCTTGCTTAACACCGCTGAAATAGTTGAATCGAGTGCATTGGAAGAAGTAGAAGTGGAACGGGAGGCGACAGTCAGGCGAGTTCCTACCCATATTCTTGGATCAGAAGTTAAGAAGCTACGCAATAAAGAGATCAAATTGATAAAGGTTCAATAGGGAGATAACCCAGAGGATGCGACTTGGGAGACCGAAGCCAAGGTTCGTGCTTCATAACCTTTTCTTTTCGAGGGTATGTCCTTAATCCTTTTCCTAAGTTTTACCTGTGCTTGTTTCTATCAATTGAATATATCATATCTATAGTATTTTCGACCTTTTGATAGGAATCCTATGGATGTAAACATGTGTTAGAGACATGTTATGCTTGATGGATGCAAGTGGATGCAAGTGCTTGCTAGTGGCTGCCTGCGGATGCATATACACATACACTAGGCACTAGATCGGCTCAATCACTCTCATATTGCATATGGATGTGTGTGCATTTTCTTTTCTTTTATGGATGAAAATGAATGTATTAGCATATGGATGTTGCATTTGGATGAATGAGTGTGAACACATATAGAACTCGAATGTTATAATAGGATTGTTTGCATACATATTGGATTCATGGAACTAACATACATTGCATTAAGGAGGTCAACTGAATCAATAGACCGTCTGATTTCTGCATTAGTGTTGGGACATAGACACACACCCTTGCATATATTCATTTAAGTATTAAAAGTCTTTGAGGACAATGGATTCCAGTGATTGATGGATGAGTAGATGGATGATGGATGGTAGGACATGCATTCTTCTCAATTTAGAGATTTCGGGGACGAAATCCTTTGAGTAAGGGAGAATGTAACACCCCATTTTTTTAACGACAATAAATGAGGATAAATAAATAATAACTAATTTAATATTCAAAATTAACGAAAGCGGACTGCGCCATTGCATCCGTCTTGAAATTCTGGTCAAGATAGACATTTGGTTTGCGTAAAATAGACACCGTATGAAGAAGTTATGAGGGTTTTAAGTTTGTATATGTGCAAAAGAATTATATATATACACACAAGTCAGGGATTAGTCAGAATTTTATCCAAAACCATTCGAATTTGAAAAATAAAAAGTGGCGGCAGTTTTCTCGCTCTAGGTGGTCGACCCTCTTAAGGGGTGTCAACACTGGGGTCGACCCACCCACAGGGACGTCGACACCCCTAGGAATGACATGGCAACCGGTTTCAAAGGGTCTGGCAGCTATATATACGTGGTCATTTCTCTTGTTTTCTTCATTGAGAATTCATGGTGGCCAAACTCTACCGGTATCTGAACTGATCTGGATCTGTTATCTTCTTCAACTGAAGCAAATAAATTGGAGATTCAAGATTTAATCTTTTCTAGTTCTATCTTCTTATCCAAACTTTGTTAGTCCCTAGTTGGTTTTATATTTGAATATATAAAGTAAATATGGCATGACTATGACTTGGATTTGTTCATATTCCTAGATTATATCAGATCCATTGTAAATTGCGATTATATGACATTCTGAATTGGTTAGGATTAGGATCTAAACCTCTATCTAGACGGATCTATTGTAACTTCTGTGACATACCATGATGTGAATTTTAAAACTTATTTGTGTAGATCTACTTTTAAACTATTGGATCTAAATTGTATGGACATTTAATTTGTTAATCAGATCAAGTTTATCATCTTGTGCCTATTATGTAAGATCTGAATAGTTGGACATCTAAATGGTAAATTTAGATCTTATTATGCTCACTATGAGATCATAGTTATGTTAGAACTATTAACTGCTACAAGTTCATCAGATTTATGCTCATATGTCCACCTTATCACCATGCTAGTTTATGTTTATGCCAAGTTATGTTAAAAAACCACTTTGGTCATATTCCTATTATTTTCCCCTTTTTTCGTTTATAACTAGGCTAATATCTAGCCTAGGCATGCCGCCAATTTTGTGAGCGCGCTAGTTAAGGAATAGGGGAAAAAGGTTAATATTGGAATAATTTGAATATAAACATCATTGGACATATAATTTAAATTATTGGGTAAAATGGGCGTTAACACCTATAAAGGCATAGGTTTAATTAATTGATTAATTAATAATGAATGCCTAGGATTACAATTAGAAATTGTAATGGCGCTTATGACATGAGGTTAGGTTGCATTAGCGGTGGAAGTCTGCCCGGACCTGACTGGCATATCTAGCAGCCACTAATGTTGAACTTAATGTGAGAGGTCTAAGTGCGCAAATACAAATTAGATCACTTAACCAAATATAATCCATAGGGATTGTATGATTGTGAACTAAAGTTAGGGTTAAGTAAAATTGATTGGATAGTGGATAGGTTAACCAAATCTGGAGGGGTGGGTAATATTTACATATAGGCCCACAAACTTAACCCGGTAAGGTTATGTAATTAAAGACACCTAGCGGTATTCACGACCGACTGGAATAATAAAGTTATGTAATTAAAGACACCTTCTAGGGTAACCTTAACTCATAGAAATGACAGGGTTATGTAATTAAAGATACCTAATGGTATGCATAGCCAAAGAAAACCTAGTGGGGGATACAAGACAAAGGGGAGAGCTTGTATAATATTGTGTGGGACCTGTTTCATCTAGTAACCAGGAGTAAGTATCAAAACATGTACTTCGAACTAGGTCGGAGAAGGGTCACACTTACTGGACTGAAAATAAGAGATCCAAACATGGAGGATGGTGTGGGCGGCGCAAACCGACCGGGCCATGTGTGTGCATGAGCTGGGCAGAAGGGGATAAGACGACCGTGACACCTGTAGATATGGGGCTGTGCATATCAACGAGGGGTTGCCACTTTAGGACGTGTTACATCCTACTAAGGGCCAACACAAAGTATCTACGGAGTAGGGAACCGATTGATCAGGGTAGTAGTAGGGTACATTTGGACGTATGCCTAAGTCTACCACCTTATAATGGAAGGGATCATCTCATTCTTGTTATACTAGTAATAGTGCAAAGTAATCATTAGGGAAGCGTATACACCTTATCATGTCTACCTTGTTACACCTGCCATTTATGTAGTGATCATTCTTATCCACTTTTATATGCCTGTCATGATACTTTTATTTATTTACTTGCTAAAAGTAACTAGACTCGCCAGAATTTATGTCTGACCCTTTTGTTTCCTCTTCTTTCTTCCATTCCCCCCTTCCCCTAGGTTCTCAACGAAGAAACACTTAGGCTTAGTCAGGACTCTGTTATCATCTTGCTAGAGCTTCTTTCGAAGTATGGCTCAAGTTCTTATCGCTATTATGGCTTTGTCTCTTTTATTTGGGAAATTATGTTTTCATTTAAGTATTTATGTACTCTGATGGCACAAGACAGAAGTTATATTATTATAATGGTTTTTTGACTTATGTTATTTTGGACCGCGATGTATGATTTGTATTTGAAATAAAAATTTGAATTTTCGCTGCTATTTTATTTATATCTGTCTTGAAATATTCTATGTCTGTTTACCTATAACGCTTCATGAAACTTAATGCATTCCCATTGTGAGTGACATTAGCGAATGTGGGGTGTCACAAATATGGTCTTATATATGTCGTTTATACCTTGTTATATTAGTAATTTTGATTTGTGACCATGTTTATATATATATATATATATATATATATTTATGTGTGTGTGTGTATGTGTGTGTATGTGTGTGTGCGTGTGTTTGTGCGCGCGCGCATTTGCTCGGTGTGTTGTTGTGAGCTAAAACTAGTTCTGCATTAGTGTCGTGGCCGCATAAAACTTTTATGCGTCTGTCTCATCATCTGAGTTTTACAATATTAATTTTTCTGATTGACCTAAGTGTCATAATATTATATGATCGGATTAGATTGAATATTTTTCCAAGTTGTTCATTGGAAATGAAACTCATGGAGTAGAGTTAGATGTTCATATTTGAAGTATTTTGTTTTCTTCCATATTATGATATCTACCTATTAGCATTTGTAAGGGCGTGATATCATAATTGACTATGATGATTGAATTTATTTAACACTGATGTAATTTGTATTTTTAGATGATAATTTTAATTATTTTTGTTATATTATACATTGTCACTACGCACGTAAAATTCTATTTTCATTTCCTTTTTCTTCTTACCCCATGACAACTTGTTTTTTGGATACTTAGGCAAGAAACACATGAATGCTGATAATGTACTAATTAAGTATTGTTTCCAGAGACAGAAAAGATTCGTCGTCTGAATAATTAGGGTAAAAATTGAGAATTTTACATAATTGTTATATAATAGCTAATCATATAATTTAATTTAAATTGAATTTTTATTTTCCATTCTACATTGATCGATTTATGGACTGTTAATGATCAAAATTTAATGTAATGTAAATTGGTTTATCACGTAGGTTTGTTTGAACTAAACTGGAATATTGTCTTAATGTGAATGTCGGAGATTTGAGCTTTTACCAGCATAAGATAACAGTTATCGATTGCCCAGAAAGCCAATAATTTAATTTACCATCAAAAAAAGATAGCATGAAAAAAAAATCTATAATTTATTTGCAGAGTACTGAACATGCTTGTTAATCTATGATAAAATACCCTTTAACTCTTTTTACCATTTTCTTTCTGAAATTCTAGTTGCTCAAGTCTTGAGAGGTAAAAATGATAGATTTAGAGGGTCCGTCCTTCATAAACAAAATTGCCTCTTCATGGTCATATTGTTCACTATATATAATATGATCATGTGAATGTTCCCTATGTCAAAACATTTGCCTTGCTCAAATTTATGAGCAAAAATAATGCTTTAATCTTACCATTATATTACGGCAAAACATGAAAGGTTTCTGGTATCTTAATCTGGAACTTCATCCTGATCAAGACATAATAATGACACTTTTAAAACAAATTAAATGAGTTTCTTTTTAGTAATGCATTTCGCCTAAATATCTAACAGTAAGATGAAGCATTGTTGCACTAAAACTTATATAAAAGGGTTGGTCAGAAAATAGGTTCACGGTTAGATGAAGCATTGCTGCATGATCTTTTGTTGTGTGATATAGACAGAGTTTTGAGTGTTTACTGGGGATTTTGCAGTTTGAGACTATTGGAGGAAGATGATTGTCGTACTTCAGACTTCAAGGATCTATGAAATAGATTCTTTCAAACAATATTTCAACCTAGCAGGCACAAACGGGTTATCGAACTATCGACTTTTAGGATTCAATGAAGCCTTGGAACAACGTAATAGATTCAAAGTTTGTACGATTTTGACCTGACCAAGAACACTATATAAACTGATCTCTGATGATGTAATTAAAGAAGAGAAAGAAGGGAAAGAAGAGGCAAATTTGCAACAATATCTAATTTGAAACACCGTAGAGACGTTACATTACATCGCTATTTGAAACAAACTTAAAGCGTCGCAAATCTGGAGTGAGGAAGAAGGAGAGGATCTCTGAATTTTGAATTGAATGAAACTGAATTCTGCATGGCTTTATATAGGGGTGGGTGGAAGCGTCACGATGGTTCACCAGGTGTCACAACTATGGTCTCCCTCCTCACTACAAGGTACATATTTCGGTGACCAAGGCCCCAACACCTTTGTCACAAAGCCACTTAAGTACTTAGAAACTTTTTTCTATTTTCATGATGTGGGACTAATCCCCACACCCTCCTTCTTCCTTTCTTTCTTCCCTCTTCAAAAACAAACCCAAACCCAAATTCATTTGAAAATTTACAACAATCTCCCCATTTTTCAAAAATAATGATATAATTTAAGTGGGCCGCTGAATCACTTAGATTGAGTTCCTACATGCCTTAGTGGGATCAAGCCAATGTAGTTCTAAGATCAAGTTTTGCATCATCATGGAAACAACACATAAATAAAAGGTATTTTTTGGATTTGAACCTTTACTTAGTGTAAACCATTTAAAGTTCTATCGAGATCCTATGGCGAGTGAATCTTGAACCAAGTATCCCTTAAGATAAAACCGGAACAGTCACATAAGTTGATTTCCTTAGTTAGAGTGTTCTTTATTGCACAACACCTTAATGGACATGTGATTTTAATCCACGTTTATGCGTCTAATTTAGAAAACGATCTTACTTTCCTACAAAATTGCCTGATTTCCATACTCGTATGGGAAAATCTCTTAAGATGTTTCTACGATACACCTTTAAGATTTCTAGACTTATTAAGGACATTTATCCATCCTTTGTTCTTGCAGAATCCTACACTAAATATTATGAGATTATTGATTCAGTGTTCCATAATCATTCTCTTAATAGTATAACTTATACGTTCCTTATTCTTGACACCTAGAAGTTATAGATACTGTAGATGTAGAATTCTTAACAAAGGAGAATTCAGAAACCAAATTCTTACACATATCGGGTATATATAATGCATTGACTAATGTGAAACTTTTTCAAGATGAATGTAAGTTCTACATTTCTTTTTCCCAAAACTTCGCTTGCAACTTTATTTGCACCGTAAGTCTTAAACAGATTACGGTCTTTGCAAGTATGAATGGTTGTTGTAGTATCAAACCACCAATCATTATCGATACCACTAACGAAGTTCCCCTTTTTTACAACAGCCACAAGCTTTTCTTTGACCACATTCACTTTTTGTTGTTTCTCCCATAGACGACTGTCTCAGGCATAGTGGCCAATTATATGACAATACTAACAGGAACCCTTCTTTTTTTGTTCTTGGAATTTTTTTTAAACTGTGTCTCATTCCTAGGCTTTATTTTTTTAGTAACTTGAACATTATTTACCTTCGAATGGGACTCATATTGTGGATTATCATCTAGTTCGTGTTTACGACAATGCTCTTCTATTTGAAAATGATGATGTAAACCAAATCATAATTTGTTCCCGCATGCTACGACTTTTTCTTGTAATCATTCTAAAAATTTGGGAGTCTCGAATAACAACCCCAACAAAAAAATATTCAGGGAGATCTATATCAGCAATTTTAAGTTGATTCACCAACAGTAAGATTTCACTAAGTTGTCTAGCTATGGACTTGTTGGCGATCACTTTAAAATCTATAAAATTACAAGTAAGAAACTTTTTAATACCTGGCACGAATATGTGATACTTTCTTTCTAATACAGTCAGAGTGCCTTTGCAGTTTCCAAGGTCCTGTGAGCATTGTAGATTAGAGTAGACAATGCGTTCCAGGTTGTGCCCTCAGCATAGAAAATCATCCTCTTTGCGATTTGCACATTTCGGCTTTAGAGCGACATCACCCCTATCAGTTTCCTCTTATATCACTCCAATCTGTCTTCCAAAATATAGAACAATTTAATGATTATTAGAAAGAATTTCATCATTTCTTGCCAACGAGTAAAATTGTCGCCATCAAATCGCTCCAAACGGGTCAAATGCTGATTCATAGCCTATAATGCGCTCGAATCTTCTATGGTTGAAGATAATTGTCTGAAAAAATTTATTTCATAGATCCTTGAAATCCGAAGTGAGACAATACCTTCCTCTAGATCGTCTCGAACCGAAAATTCCCAAACAGTTTACTCCAAGAGTTTGTGAAGCAAGAAGTGGATGTTACTTTCGATATAAATTTTGGTAGTTCGAAGCTGGAAGTGGCAAAGCGCATGGATAGATGCATATGTAGCTGAGGTAGCAAAAGATCAAGAGCTACCAATTTTGAAGATAATTGCTCCTACTAAAATGAGTAGTTCAGATTTCAAACCAGTGCAGGATGGACTTTATCATGCTGTTGACATGTACATGAAGGTAAAACTGGTAATAAAATGTTTATTGACTTCATTGAACTACTTTTACCATAATATTTTTTGAGGAGGAGCACGGTAACAATACATACAATGTAGAATCAAAGACTATCTTTGCTTGCGCAGGTGTGCTTCTTCGAAGAGTCACGTGCATCTGTTATATTATCATATACTATTTTTGTTAATGACATGGAATTATCCATTCAGAGCAATTTAAATGAGGCTTTTACGAGGTATTATAAGGATATTTTTGGTTCCAAGATTAAGAGAAGGATTAATATTTGTTGGAATGACTTATATCCTATTGAGTCTAGGATCGATTTAGGTGTGATAGATAAGACTTTCTCGGAGCAGGTGATTTGGAAGGCTATTAATGATATGCCTAGTGACAAAGCTCCTGGCCCTGATGGTTTTTCTGTTCTTTTCTATAAGAATTTTTGGGATGTTTTGAAGTTTGATTTTATCAACTTATTTAATGATTTTTATAATGGGGATTTGCGTTTAGGTAACTTTAACTTTTCCAATGTTATCCTGATTCATAAGAGGCAAGGCGCTAATTCTTTAAAGGATTTTAGGCCTATTTCCTTAATAAATTGTTCGGTGATGATTATTACCAAATTCCTAGTGAATAGGCTTAGTTCCAAGATGAACGATCTCATCGATTATTCTCAAACTGCCTTTTTTAAAGGTAGGAATATAGTGGATGGAGTGGGCGTTATGCAAGAGTATATTAATGTGTGTTGAAAAAATGATTTTACTTGTGCACTTTTGAAAATAGACTTTGAGAAGGCCTTTGATTCAGTTGACTGGGATTTTATTTGCGAGTTATGTTTAGCTAGAGGCTTTGGTGTTAGATGGACCAATTGGATCATGCTTTTGCTCAGGTCTGGTTGCTCCAATATTGTTGTCAATGGGGTTATAGGTAAGAAAATTCAGTCTAAAAGAGGACTTAGACAAGGAGATCCCTTGTTACCTCTTCTTTTTAATCTCGTTGTTGACGTTTTCTCTAAGATTATTAAGAGAGCTAGTAGATTAGATGTTTTAGGTTTTGTTGGTAATGAGGTTTTTAATAATGAATTATCTATTCTTCAATTTACGGATGATACATTATTATTTTCCTCTCACTTACCCAAGCATATTATTGCTTTGAAGTTTATTATTTACTGTTTTGAGATGTTATCTGGTCTCAGGATTAATTTTGATAAGAGCTATGTTATGGTTCTTAACAACTTTAACAATGTTGAAAATCAAGTTGTTGGCACTTTGAACTATTCCACTTTGAGATTTCCTTTTGATTATTTAGGTTTTAAAATTAGGTCATCTAAGCTCAAGCATGATGATTGGCTTTTTATCATTGATAAGTGAGACGTCCCCAAATCCCGTACAGACGGAGACAAGGGTAATCTTTGGAATATAACACAGAAACAGATAATAGCAGAACATAATTAAATAAATACACCAGATAATGAACAATAGAGTATAATGGATAAAAGTAATCATCAGAGTTACACAGTATACAGGATCTTACTTAGTACAACTACAGTTCAGCTATACATAAATGTTGACAGCGGAAATAAACAAAATATGTACAATAGGAGCTGAACAGCATAAAAGGAGATAAATAATAGAATCCATCTTCAAGATCCAGCTATCCAGAAAGAACCGGCTAAACCTGAATACAACGCTTCCCGTGTAGAAAAAGGGGCACCCGAGTTTGAAAGTGAAACAAACTACGAGTCAGTCATGGGACTGGTATGAGAAATCTACTCAACACATATATAATTTGGCTAATCACAGGACCACGCCACTTTCGTGGAACGGGTTTACTCCATTGGATTGCCAGTGCTTTAAAACAAATCATTCTTTTAACCATCGCAATGTTTTTTATAAAAATGAAGCCATTATAAGACTCAGTTCCCATCACACAATGCAACGCAAACCGGAGTATAGAGTTTTTACCTTATAACGGCCAATATATGCTTGATACGAATAAAACAAAGGCATTTGATATTATTGCTAGTGTTTATATAGTTTTGAAAACAATTTCAAATCATAACTATCAATCATAGGCGGCATGGGTACCATATATCATGTCGCCATATATATATACAATCAAAACCGCACAGTCACGTATTTGGAAATTGGATTTCCGTCATGAACCAAGGCAAAAGATAGTCCTTACCGAATTCGAGACACTCTAGCCCGCCCCTCAGGAACAGCCGCAACTGCCCCTTGGATCGTCAGGGCCGGTCCACCGATGTGGATTATTATGCCTGAACACTACGTCTCCCCGCCCTTTGGGGCGTAAACGAGCCAACGAATGACTCCATCGGACCCGGATCGTCCGATCAAACCGAGGCGCCTCGCAACAGCAACAACCACACAGGTGAAAAGTATATAAATGTCAGGGCTGGTAGGTCACTGACACCACCCTAGCTAGAAAGAAACGCAGGACCTCCCTGATGTCCTCTCCCGTTTCTGGTTCATACCGGGGTGTGAGGCTCGCGATTTTACTTTATACACAAAGCTACGCCACACCGGCGGTGCTTTGATCATCACCACAAGACTTTGCTTTTCAACAGAAGCCCTGATCACTGCATCTTAGCATGCCACACAGGCGATTCATGCCATGCGACTGATGTCCACCGATATACAACCTCTGAGCTCGTGCGTCTCAGAGAAGGGCGTTAAGCAAAAGAATAAATTCTTCGCCGCCAAACAAATGTATATTTAACAGAGATCAATCAACACTGAATAAAATCCAATGTCAAACACACAGTCCATATACAAGTCCGTTCTGGGTCTGAACGAAACCGGAGGCACTAAATACCTCGCAAACCCATCGATCACCACGTACGTCTGGACGATCACCACTCATTATCCATATTTCGGGATGCCTCCCAATCAGGACCTCGGTTACCATCCAAACGAGGTGAAGATCTCCGGTCTTCGACCACCGTCTTCATCTTCGAATTTCAATCGTCGATCAATTATTCGAAATGAGAATTAACTCGGCCCTTTCAAATAATTCACGTATATTTAGAATTTCAAATCAATTTATTTCAATGGTTAAATCATTCGACAACACCAATTTTGGTCTTTAATGTAATTTTCACACCAAACACATTCAACCATCAAATACCACATAAATCGAGCAAATTCAGTTTATTTCCATTCCATATCGTTTATGATATTTTATAACGATTTATCGCTATTTTTATTTATTTTAAACTAGCCAATTTATTCAAAATGATGCTTCGGGCCATAACGCGGCCGTGGCGCTGTTTTTCTTCAAATTTGATTTACACATATCTGAAAATCTAACCGTTGGATCTTTACAAAGTTGGTGCCGTTGGAAAGATTTTTCCAAAGAGAACCCAACGGTTGCTGTTTCGGGAAAATCCAATGGTCGGATTTCCCGCACTAGTTGTTTGAAATCACGGTTTCAAAACACGAACTGCACGGCCACGTTTCGTTTTAATTTTATTTATATTTATATATTTATATAAATATAGTTCATTCAAAAAATTTCAATATCGTTTCACTTCAAATATTTCACTAACGCCTTTAAATTTTGGAAAATTTCGCCATAACCTCCTTTGTACGGGAGGGGCTGGGAAATTTCCCAAATAACCACACGGGCGTCTCATGTCGAAAAGAAAAAGAAAAAGCCAAGCAGCTAGCCAACAGGCTCATAAAATCATCACCCAAACAAAACAGTAAATGTGTACCTATTTGTCGGGCACAAAATTTTATTCCTCTTCTCTAGCCCCTTTGCTATAACCTGTTCAATAAATATGCATGTACATATATACAGTTCTTATCATTTATTATTTTCCATTCAACTTCATATTTGGTTCCATTTGGTTTAAAAACACCATTCATTCTAATGTTGCATGTATAGGCAAAAATCATATCATTAGCTAATTAATGAATATTTCAACAATTCGTGTATATAATAAAAATGAGATTTTTATTGTAAAACAATTCATTTCAAAACACTATTATTTTATATAGTTCATATAGGTGATAAAAAGGTGATTTTTATTATAAAACAATTTATTTTAAAACGAGGTCATTTTACATAGCTCATATAGATGATATAAAAAGGTGATTTTTATATTTAAAACACGAATACCATTCAACACATGAATTTCTACTCAACGAATGAATATCGATTCAACACATGAAGGTTTTCTATTCAATGAATAAATATAGTTTCAGCAAATGAAAATAATTCAAACACATGAATATTATTCAAAATTTCGGCAGCATAACGGCAGGGTAGTTAAAACCGGGACCGTCCCTAGTACGGCTCCTCGCTCTACCTTAAAACCTCACGGTTTTTGACAATGGGGATCATGCATCTAGTTCGCACGCAGGCGGAATGTATATATTTATTTCATTTCCACAAACTAATCCTATGTGGTTTCAACCAAATATTTCTCAACCACAAACGGGTATTTTTCAACCACAATCAATCAATATCAACCACAAACAATCCCAAACAACCATTCGCTATCAATCAATTTTCACACCAATAACAATCAATAAATATCGTCCATGGTTTGTGGACGAGGGGCGTATATATATATATTTATATATAGTAGTACACTTTTATTTCAACACATATATAATTTTTACAACGCATATACAACTTATACATCGAACGTACAACTTATACAACGCTTATACATGAGGTGTACAACGCTTATATAACTCATACATCGACTATATAATTTATACATCGTCGTTTTCCATATTGTTTTTAAATCAGAAATCTCACATTGGGTTCCACTCCACCAAAAATAGCAGAAGGCTTAGAAAAATATGCGGTCTCTTCTAAAATGTAGAAGGCGTCCACACGGTCACGATGTTTCCTGTTTCATCGAATTTCGTTAACGAACGAAAAAGATACGATTTTTATTCGATAACATGAATTTGCCACACTTTTAAAAGTTGAAAACAATTTATAAAATATAAACCGCACCTCAGTTATTTGATTCGAAACTAGGTTTCGATTCTGCGTTCAATCCGCGAATCTAGGGAATAATCGGCCATCACCACCGCGTAGAGCGCCGAGAGGCGCACCTGGCGCTACCCACGAGGTCAAGCTCGAACTCGGTAGGAGGGGGAGTCTGACTCGATTCGGCGCAACTTCGGGAGGGTGGTTCTTCACGATCACTCAGCGAAAAAATCCAAGAGGGGTATGGATTTATAGCTCTTGGGATGCTCTTCAAAATCCTTAACAGAAGCCCTCAATTTTATTGACAGATTGGAGAGAAAAGGAGGTGGGAAGCGAGGAACAACAGTCGCCGTCGGTTTCTGAAGTCGGGGAGAGAGAAGAAAGGCGGGGGCTGACGTGGGCGAATGGGGTTTTTCTCTTTTTTTTTATAAAGTTTTAAAATCCGAAAATACCCCTTGCCTCCTGCGAACCCTAATCCAAACCCAACGACTGTCATCCCTAGCGTTTTACCCCCATTCCAAACACAATGGGATATGTTTCGAAGGCCCATTCGACTGTTTCAGTCAGTTTTCATTCAAATTAAAATATAAAACATTCAATATTTAATTTGAACGTGCATTTCAATTTGCCAGGGCCACAAACTGATTCGAAAAATTCCAGAAAAATAAATCTAGCTATGTTTGACGATACGGTCCCAACAAAACTAGTTTCGTCGAATTCTGAGACCGTTTGCAAAAAGGCCCATTTTTGGTCGATCCAATTTAACTATAATCGACCAAAACACATTTTTCTTTGCCACGCTCACATATTAGCTTCAAAAATTATGAAATTTGAAACCTAGCAATAACTTCACATCTCGGATCCAACAAAAGTGGTTTCGTCGAATTCTGAGGTCGTATGCAAAATGGCCAATTTCACGGGCTATATAAATTCCATAGCGACCTTTCTGAAAATTCATTCGGCCATAAATTTTGCTTTCCGTTATGAAAATTCGATTTTTCAGATTCGTTAGAAAGGTATTTACTAACAGATTTAAATATTTTTGGTTTCACTAAAATCCGTTTTGTTTTGCACCCGGTACAGTCCGACAAAGTTTGAATTCAATTTTTGAAACTGCAGCGCCTTTTCAAGCCTTGTTTATAATTAGAATTAATTATATTCGTTTTCAATTGTCGATTCAAACTCACTTTTCATTGCCATTATTTAAAATATTTATTTTAAATATTTAAAATCCATTATTTTAGCCAATTTAAAAAATTTTAATTGGTTCAGATTTTCTGGGTCGTTACAATCTCCCCCACTTAAAACTTTTCGTCCCCGAAAAGGAACAAAGTCGAAAGTGGTCTGATAAATCTACAATCCCACAACCCAACAATCAAATTGTTTTAACTTTTCAAAAATATACTGATCAATTTCTATACTGTTTTAAAAATCATTCAGACCATAGAATTTAAAAGTTCACATTCATGGAAAGAAAATAACAGCAGAGTAGAGCATTAAATGGTAATGCAAAGTAGGGTAAATGTACCTTGCACCAGAGTCAATCAGAGATATCCACTCGGCATCTAGAATAAGCTTTCTGAATGCTCTCCTCAGTTTCCCAAGTACAATCTCGCGGATCTCCACTCCATTGCACTTTGACTAAGTGAACCTTCTTGTTCCTCAGCTCTTTGGTTTCTTTGCCGATAATCTTTAGCGGCTCTCTTCTCATAGCTAATTCGGGAGTAATTTCAATGTCCTGTTGAGCTGCTTCTTCCACCATCAAGTCTGGATCATGAACGTGTTTCGAAGTTGAGATATATGAAATACATCA
The DNA here is from genome assembly GCA_030737875.1 of Allium sativum. Lineage (NCBI taxonomy): Eukaryota > Viridiplantae > Streptophyta > Magnoliopsida > Asparagales > Amaryllidaceae > Allium > Allium sativum. Next base: position 561,318,629 of record CM060921.1, read on the forward strand.
TGAACTCCAAGCAACCAATCTGGCAATTTAACCCTATAAGCGAGAGTCCCGATTCGTTCCAGAATAGGAAACGGACCGATGAATTTGGGCGCTAACTTTCCAGTCTTACCAAACCGGATTACTCCTCTCATTGGTGATACTTTCAAATATACATAGTCACCAACGGCAAAGGATATATCTCTCCTTCTCCTATCGGCATAGCTCTTTTGTCGGCTTTGAGCGGCGAGTAATCGCTTCTTAATAAAATTGACTTTGTCGGCAGCTTCTCGGATCATATCAGGCCCCAATACAAGTCTATTACCGGGTTCGACCCAACAAGCAGGAGATCGACACGGTCTACCATACAATGCTTCGAATGGCGACATTGTCAGACTCGCTTGGTAGCTGTTGTTATATGAGAATTTAGCCAAATGCAGATGGTCTTCCCATGATCCACCGAAATCTATAACACAAACCCGCAATAGATCTTCTAAAATACGATTCACCCTCTCAGTCTGACCGTCTTACTGAGGATGATAAGCGGTGCTCAAGTTCAACTTCGTTCCCAGCTCGACTTGAAATGCTTCCCAAAATTTGCTAGTGAATATTGTATCTCTATCACTGACTATACTGAGCGGCACTCCATGCAGTCTAACTATTTCCCTGAAGTATATCTGCGCCAGACTCTGAGCAGTTCTATTTGATTTGCAGGTATAAAGTGGGCGGTCTTCGTGAAGCGATCTACGATCACCCAAATACTGTCATTTCCTTTTCTAGTTCTGGGCAGACCATCAATGAAATCCACAGAAATATGTTCCCACTTCCAACCAGGAACTTATAGTGGTTGTAACAATCCAGCCAATTTCTGTTGGTCGCTCTTGACGAGCTGACAAGTCGGGCATCGGCTAACATATAAAGAAATGTCCCTCTTCATCGACTTCCACCAGAAAGTGCGTTTGATGTCATTATACATTTTGCTTACTCCTGGATGGATACTGAGTTTTGACTTGTGGCATTCATCTAGTACTTCCTTTCGAAGCTCAGGAATGTTAGGGACACAGATTCGACCTTTGAGTCTTAAAATCCCATCATTATCTACTTGAAAACTCGAGGGTTCGCCTTGTTGAATTATCTCTCTGATCTTCTGAATGAAGTGATCATCCTCCTGAAGAGCAGATATTTTATCTAGCAATGAAGTCGTGATAATAAAACTGGCGATCATTTCATTCTTTCGGCTTAACGCATCGGCCACGACATTGGCTTTCCCTGGAGTGTATATAATTTCAAAGTCATATGCTGCTAGAAACTCCAGCCAACGTTGCTACCTCAAATTCAAGTCTTTCTGAGTGAACAGATACTTTAATGACTGGTGATCTGTAAACAGTTCAAATCTCTCGCCCAGAAGATAGTGTCTCCAGATTTTCAAAGTGAATACTATAGCCAATAACTCAAGATCATGAGTGACATAGTATTTCTCGGGCGGCTTCAGTTGACGGCTAGCATAGACAATCACTTGGCTTCTTTGCATTAACACTGCGCCAAGGCCTTCTCAGGAAGCATCAGTCCAGACCTTTAAATCCTGGTTGCCATCGATGATGGTTAACACTGGAGCTGTCGTTAGTCTCAGCTTTAGCTCTTCAAAAGCCTCCTCACTCTCTGGAGTCCATTTGAATTTAGAGTGCTTCTTTGTAAGCTTCGTTAAATGGCCGGATATCTTCGAAAAGTTTTTAACGAACTTCCGGTAATAGCTAGCCAATCCGAGAAAACTGCGGACTTCAGTGGGGGTACTGGGCTGTTTCCAATTCTGAATAGCTGTGATTTTGCTTGGATCCACAACAATTCCTTCTTTCGATACGACGTGGCCTAGAAATTTTACTTCATCTTGCCAGAATATACATTTGGAAAACTTTGCTTTCAATACATTCCTTCTCAGAATTTCTAGAACTTGTTCCAGATGCTTTTCATGTTCGGCTTTTGATTTAGAGAAGATTAAAATATCGTCAATAAAAACCAGAACAAATTTATTCAAAACTCCTCTAAACACCCTATTCATCAGATCGACGAAGTAAGCAGGAGCGTTACATAAGCCGAACGGCATTACTAACCACTCGTAGAATAAGCCGGGGCCTCTGAACGCTGTCATTGGAACACACTCTTCAGCAATTCGAAGTTGATGGAAACCTGTAGCTAGGTCCATTCGTGAAAATACTTGTGCTCCATTTAATCGATCTGACAAATCATCAATCCGCGGCAATGGATATTTGTTCTTTATTGTCTGTTTGTTCAGGTCACGATAATCCACACATAGACGTAGAGTACCATCAGATTTTGGGACAAACACCACTGCTGCACCCCAATCAGAGAAACTAGGCCTGATCAGACCCTTCCATACTAGCTGTCGTGTTTGATTGTCTAATTCCTCTTTCTCTTTCAAGGACATTCTTCGAATAGCGTGAACTACAGGCCTTGCATTGGGAATCAAAGCAATCTTGAAATCTATTTCTCTCTGCGGAGGTAAGCAAACAACTTCTTCGAACACATCCGCATAGTTCTTGACGACAGGGATATCTTTCACTAGGTCGGGAATATTCTCTGTGGTTTCAGGGACATTTTCTATTTGGGCTGGAGAAACATTCAAAGCTGCCCAGAAGTCTTTTCTGTTTGATGTCGGGCCTTCACATGGTATGGTTATATAATTCCCTGATTTAATCTTAGCTCTAACAACTCTCTCGGCACATCTAACCTCTGCTTCATATTTGGTTAGCCAATCCAATCCCAGAATAATATCGAATTCATTAAAATTCATGACGATAGAGACAATAGGGAATTTATAGCAAGAAAAGGAGACAGGTACTGCACAAATCCAACTGAGATTGATAGAACCCCCGACCGGATTGTGGACAGTCATTGGTTCCTTGAGCTTCCTCAAGTTCAAATCTAGTTTCTTAGCAACACTCTTTGCAATAAAGCTTCGTGACGCGCCTGTGTCAAACAGTACTTTAACTGGAATGTTTTTGACAGTAAGCGTTCCTTCCAAAACATCAGATCTTCCCTGACTGGTTGAGGGATCAGAAGTTTCTGCTACTTCATTCACTTGAACTACTTCAGGCTTCTTCCTCTTCCAGCAATCTTGCTTTACATGACCAAACTGATGGCATTGATTTCACCTTTGCTTTCCTTGAAAATCCTTCTTAGGTTTAGATCCACTCTTTCTTCGTTCGTTCCAAGATTTGCAACTTATCGCCAAATGTCCTTTTCTGTTGCAGCTTGAGCACGTGGCGGTCGTTATTCGTTCGTTCCCAGATTCAGCCCTTTTTCTCTTGGCACTGGGCCTCTTATTGACCTCAGACCTCGTACTGGCTTCAGGAATATCAGTTTCCGACTCTTCTTTGTCACTGCAACAAACTTCTTTCTTATGGAGATCTTCATACTGATAAGCCATGTATATCATTTCAGAAAAAGGAAGCTTCACGTTCCTTATTACACTATTCTGATATCACCTTTGCAGGCCATGAATAAATCTCAGATTTTTCCTCTTTGGATCTTGAATCAAATGAGGAGCAAAGTGAGCAAGTTCGTTGAATTTCTTATGATATTCTGGGATGGTCATATCACCTTGTATTAGATAAGAAAATTCATCACACAATCGCTCCGTCACTTCGAGAGGAGTAAATCTTTCTAGGAAAATCACTTTGAATCTATCCCAGGTGATATCACCTTCTGGATTATCTTTGATGATCGTTTCCCACCAGATTAAAGCTTCATCTTTAAGCGCCCAAGATGCTACTAACCGTTTCTGGTCATCTCTCAGTTGGATACGCTCAAAGATTCTTTCGACAGAACTCATCCAAGCTTGGGTTTGAATTATAGATTCATTGCCCGAGAATTGTGCTCCGCTCAGATTTCGATATCTCTTTAATAGAGCCTCTAGATCGGGTTCTGCATTTCTCCTGTTTCTGACACTCATTTTTCTAGTACTTTTGCAAATGGCAGATCAAGTGTCAGGTCACAGAAAAGATAGTTTTTAAAATATAGAAACACATACTTCAAATGTAAATGTGTCTATCGAGGTGTAATTTCATTCTGCTTTATTCATACTAGGATATTGCTGATCCTATCTGTATAGAGTTACCCATCCTAGAACACTACTGGTTCTATTTCTGACGAGTTCGTTCAAATGTTATATTCCAGAACTAAGCTTAACCTAAGCTCTGATACCAAATTGAGACGTCCCCAAATCCCGTACAGACGGAGACAAGGGTAATCTTTGGAATATAACACAGAAACAGATAATAGCAGAACATAATTATATAAATACACCAGATAATGAACAATAGAGTATACTGGATAAAAGTAATCATCAGAGTTACACAGTATACAGGATCTTACTTAGTACAACTACAGTTCAGCTATACATAAATGTCTACAGCGGAAATAAACAAAAAATGTACAATAGGAGCTGAACAACATAAAAAGAGATAAATAATAGAATCCATCTTCAAGCTCCAGCTATCCAGAAAGAACCGGCTAAACCTAAATACAAGGCTGCCCGTGTAGAAAAAGGGGCACCCGAGTTTGAAAGTGAAACAAACTACGAGTCAGTCATGGGACTGGTATGAGAAATATACTCAACACATATATAATTTGGCTAATCACAGGACCACGCCACTTTCGTGGAACGGGTTTACTCCATTGGATTGCCAGTGCTTTAAAACAAATCATTCTTTTAACCATCGCAATGCTTTTTATAAAAATGAAGCCATTATAAGACTCAGTTCCCATCACACAATGCAACGCAAACCGGAGGATAGAGTTTTTACCTTATAACGGCCAATATATGCTTGATACGAATAAAACAAAGGCATTTTATATTATTGCTAGTGTTTATATAGTTTTGAAAACAATTTCAAATTATAACTATCAATCATAGGCGGCATGGGTACCATATATCATGTCGCCATATATATATACAATCAAAACCGCACAGTCACGTATTTGGAAATTGGATTTCCGTCATGAACCAAGGCAAAAGATAGTCCTTACCGAATTCGAGACGCTCTAGCCCGCCCCTCCGGAACAGCCGCAACTGCCCCTTGGATCGTCAGGGCCGGTCCATCGATGTGGATTATTATGCCTGAACACTACGTCTCCCCGCCCTTTGGGGCGTAAACGAGCCAACGAATGACTCCATCGGACCCGGATCGTCCGATCAAACCGAGGCGCCTCACAACAGCAACAACCACACAGGTGAAAAGTATATAAATGTCAGGGCTGGTAGGTCACTGACACCACCCTAGCTAGAAAGAAATGCAAGCCCCCCTGATGTCCTCTCCCGTTTCTGGTTCATACCGGGGTGTGAGGCTTGCGATTTTACTTTATACACAAAGCTACGCCACACCGGCGGTGCTTTGATCATCACCACAAGACTTTGCTTTTCAACAGAAGCCCTGATCACTGCATCTTAGCATGCCACACAGGCGATTCATGCCATGCGACTGACGTCCGCCGATATACAACCTCTGAGCTCGTGCGTCTCAGAGAAGGGCGTTAAGCAAAAGAATAAATTCTTCGCCGCCAAACAAATGTTTATTTAACATAGATCAATCAACACAGAATAAAATCCAATGTCAGACACACAATCCATTTACAAGTCCATTCTGGGTCTGAACGAAACCGGAGGCACTAAATACCTCGCAAACCCATCGATCACCACGTACGTCTGGACGATCACCACTCATTATCCATATTTCGGGATGCCTCCCAATCAGGACCTCGGTTACCATCCAAACGAGGTGAAGATCTCCGGTCTTCGACCACCGTCTTCATCTTCGAATTTCAATCGTCGATCAATTATTCGAAATGAGAATTAACTCGGCCCTTTCAAATAATTCACGTATATTTAGAATTTCAAATCAATTTATTTCAATGGTTAAATCATTCGACAACACCAATTTTGGTCTTTAATGTAATTTTCACACCAAACACATTCAACCATCAAATACCACATAAATCGAGCAAATTCAGTTTATTTCCATTCCATACCGTTTATGATATTTTATAACGATTTATCGCTATTTTTATTTATTTTAAACTAGCCAATTTATTCAAAACGACGCTTCGGGCCATAACGCGGCCGTGGCGCTGTTTTTCTTCAAATTTGATTTACACATATCTGAAAATCTAACCGTTGGATCTTTACAAAGTTGGTGCCGTTGGAAATATTTTTCCAAAGCGAACCCAACGGATGCTGTTTCGGGAAAATCCAATGGTCGGATTTCCCGCACTAGTTGTTTGAAATCATGGTTTCAAAACACGAACTGCACGGCCACGTTTCGTTTTAATTTTATTTATATTTATATATTTATATAAATATAGTTCATTCAAAAAATTTCAATATCGTTTCACTTCAAATATTTCACTAACGTCTTTAAATTTTGGAAAATTTCGCCATAACCTCCTTTGTACGGGAGGGGCTGGGAAAATTCCCAAATAGCCATACGGGCGTCTCATGTCGAAAAGAAAAAGAAAAAGCCAAGCGGCTAGCCAACAGGCTCATAAAATCATCACCCAAACAAAACAGTAAATGTGTACCTATTTGTCGGGCACAAAATTTTATTCCTCTTCTCTAGCCCCTTTGCTATAACCTGTTCAATAAATATGCATGTACATATATACAGTTCTTATCATTTATCATTTTCCATTCAACTTCATATTTGGTTCCATTTGGTTTAAAAACACCATTCATTCTAATGTTGCATGTATAGGCAAAAATCATATCATTAGCTAATTAATGAATATTTCAACAAATCGTGTATATAATAAAAATGAGATTTTTATTGTAAAACAATTCATTTCAAAACACTATTATTTTATATAGTTCATATAGGTGATAAAAAGGTTATTTTTATTATAAAACAATTTATTTTAAAACGAGGTCATTTTACATAGCTCATATAGATGATATAAAAAGGTGATTTTTATATTTAAAACACGAATACCATTCAACACATGAATTTCTACTCAACGAATGAATATCGATTCAACACATGAAGGTTTTCTATTCAATGAATAAATATAGTTTCAGCAAATGAAAATAATTCAAACACAGGAATATTATTCAAAAATTTCGGCAGCATAACGGCAAGGTAGTTAAAACCGGGACCGTCCCTAGTACGGCTCCTCGCTCTACCTTAAAACCTCGTGGTTTTTGACAATGGGGATCATGCATCTAGTTCGCACGCAGGCGGCATGTATATATTTATTTCATTTCCACAAACTAATCCTATGTGGTTTCAACCAAATATTTCTCAACCACAAACGGGTATTTTTCAACCACAATCAATCAATATCAACCACAAACAATCCCAAACAACCATTCGCTATCAATCAATTTTCACACCAATCACAATCAATAAATATCGTCCATGGTTTGTGGACGAGGGGCGTATATATATATATTTATATATAGTAGTACACTTTTATTTCAACACATATATAATTTTTACAACGCATATACAACTTATACATCGAACGTACAACTTATACAACGCTTATACATGAGGTGTACAACGCTTATATAACTCATACATCGACTATATAATTTATACATCGTCATTTTCCATATTGTTTTTAAATCAGAAATCTCACATTGGGTTCCACTCCACCAAAAATAGCAGAAGGCTCAGAAAAATATGCGGTCTCTTCTAAAATGTAGAAGGCGTCCACACGGTCACGATGTTTCCTGTTTCATCGAATTTCGTTAACGAACGAAAAAGATACGATTTTTATTCGATAACATGAATTTGCGACACTTTTAAAAGTTGAAAACAGTTTATAAAATATAAACCGCACCTCAGTTATTTGATTCAAAACTAGGTTTCGATTCTTCGTTCAATCAGCGAAGCTAGGGAACAATAGGCCATCACCACCGCGTAGAGCGTCGAGAGGCGCACCTGGCGCTACCCACGAGGTCAAGCTCGAACTCGGCAGGAGGGGAGATTCTGACTCGATTCGGCGCAACTTCGGGAGGGTGGTTCTTCACGATCACTCAGCGAGAAAATCCAAGAGGGGTATGGATTTATAGCTCTTGGGATGCTCTTCAAAATCCTTAACAGGAGCCCTCAATTTTAATGAGAGATTGGAGAGAAAAGGAGGTGGGAAGCGAGGAACAACAGTCGCCGTCGGTTTCTGAAGTCGGGGAGAGAGAAGAAAGGGGGGGGGCCGACGTGGGCAAATGGGGTTTTTCTCTTTTTTTTATAAAGTTTTAAAATCCGAAAATACCCCGTGTCTCCTGCGAACCCCAATCCAAACCCAACGACTGTCGTCCCTAGCGCTTTACCCCCATTCTGAACACAATGGGATATGTTTCGAAGGCCCATTCGACTGTTTCAGTCAGTTTTCATTCAAATTAAAATATAAAACATTCAATATTTAATTTTAACGTGCATTTCAATTTGCCAGGGCCACAAACTGATTCAAAAAATTCCAGAAAAATAAATCTAGCTATGTTTTGATGATATGGTCCCAACAAAACTAGTTTCGTCGAATTCTGAGACCGTTTGCAAAAAGGCCCATTTTTGGTCGATCCAATTTAACTATAATCGACCAAAACACATTTTTCTTTGCCACGCTCACATATTAGCTTCAAAAATTATGAAATTTGAAACCTAGCAATAACTTCACATCCTGGATCCAACAAAAATGGTTTCGTCGAATTCCGAGGTCGTATGAAAAATGGCCAATTTCACGGGCTATATAAATTCCATAGTGACCTTTCTGAAAATTCATTCGGCCATAACTTTTTCTTTCCATTATGAAAGTTCGATTTTTCAGATTCGTTAGAAAGGTATTTACTAACAGATTTAAATATTTTTGGTTTCACTAAAATCCGTTTTGTTTTGCACCCGGTACAGTCCGACAAAGTTTGAATTCAATTTTTGAAACTACAGCGCCTTTTCAAGCCTTGTTTATAATTAGAATTAATTATATTCATTTTCAATTGTCGATTCAAACTCACTTTTCATTGCCATTATTTAAAATATTTATTTTAAATATTTAAAATCCATTATTTTAGCCAATTTAAAAATTTTAAATTGGTTCATATTTTCTGGGTCGTTACAATAAGATTAATAATAGATTATCTAGTTGGAATAGCAAATATCTATCTAGAGCTAGTAGACTGGTTCTGGTTAATTCTGTGATGTCTGCTATTCCTACTTATTGGATGGCCGTTCATCAAATTCCTCAATGGGTAATTGAAAAAATCGACAAATTAGGCGTAATTTCCTTTGGAGTGCTGATAACTTGTGTCAGGGCTATAAATGCTTAGTTAGCTGGGATGTTTGTTGTAGATCTAAAAAGGATGGGGGTTTAGGGATCATTAATCTTTATAATTTTAATTCTTCCTTGTTAGCCAAATGGTTATGGAGATTTAGGAGTCTAGAAGTGAAGGCTACTTGGAAGCAGATTGTTTCCAAGTTTTATTATCCGGGGGATGATTTTATAGTTGCGCTAGTTGTAATTGGTTGAATAAACTATCTTATTTTTGGAAGTCTGTTCTATATTATTTCGATTTTTTTAAATTAGATTGCAAGCTGACTTTTCATTCCAGTAATATTACTTATTTTTGGCATGATGCTTGGATTTCTAAGGTCCCCCCTTAAAATTGAGTTTAGAGAGCTTTTTGAGAATTGTGGTTTTAATAATAATTTTGATTATTGATGTTTAAAGAGGTAACTTAGATCTTCCATGGGAATTTACCTTTGTCACTACACCATATCAGCCAATTTGGCACACCAGGATGCGGGCGTAAAATTGGGCTATAAGCCGTATCAAATTTGACAGTGCTCAAATCCGTATCAAACTAAGTTTTGCGATCCGCACCACCCCAAACACCCTTAATCTGACAGTCCATCAACGAAGTCCACGATTAGTTCATTTGATGCAGCTTTGGACCGTATGAAATCCCCCCCCCCACATGTACATAGGCACGATCAAGATTTGCCTTGTCAAGACTTTCGGCCGAATAATCCCACTTTTTATTTTGCAATGGCGACCACTGAATACCCAAATTAGGGTTTTGGTACTCGACCGACTTCCTTTGTCAATAATCGATCCACCGCATTCCATGAGTTATCATCATCTCGTGATGCCTTCAGCTGACCGGCGAAGCCTCAGTCCACCGCTGTCCATCCTTCTCGTCGCCTCTGGAGGTGAGTACTAGATCACCGTTAAATTTAAATATGAATTGAGTTTAATCTGGGTTTAATTTGAATTCGAATTGTGTTTAAATTAGGTTTAATATGCTGCTATTGTGTTTAAATTGGGTATTATCCCCAGTATTATAGTGCGGCAGTCTATTGGCTATCATTTACTTGTGTTGTATTTGTCTACCTTGAATTCAGACATTTTTGATTGTGCTGCCCTACTCATTGTGTGTATTATTGCACCATGTACACTGATCCTTATGTGCATGTGTATGATTTGATTTGAGAACTAAAGCATACTAGTTCTGTTGACCGAGCTGCATATATCTGGTAATTGATATTGGGAAATTTGTGTGATTGAGTAGAATTGCCGGTGATGGATGCATGAATGAAAATAGAATGGCATTTATAGGTTGAGATTTAGTCAATTTGTTTGGTGTGTCATTTATGTCACACTACGTGTCAGTAAAGGCGTAAAACTGCTTTTCCAATTATGACTTGCTGCATTGAACCAAGTTGCTTTGTGCTCATGTAATAAATCATTTTTGTTAGTCAACTTACGTGAAAAAATAGAAGCTGACTATTAATATAACGTCATGCAGCCTCCGTCATTTGTATGAAGCTAATAAGCATGAATGTGAGTTTGTTGATCTAAACTTCAGGTAATATCTCGCTTTTTCTATGAAAATTTATGTGTTATGGTATAGATACATGAAAATTTTTGTGCAAAAATACTTCGTTCGATATCTATAACCTTTGCGGCAAGATCAACTCAGCCACAAGATTTTGCAAGTGCACATTTTGTTGTTGCGAAACATGGCCTGAGTCCATTTTTGAGTGTCCATAACTCTTTCATATCAAGTCGGAATTCATTAATTCTTTTAGCCTCAAAGTCGTAACCAGAAGCGATTTTAGATCAGGTCAAAACTAGAGTATGAGTCCATATTTGATGCTCTGAATAGGGCTGGTTAAGGGCGAATAGGGCCGGTTAAGGGCGACCACTCATAGAACTTGCTAATGCAATGTTATATCTACATTGCAGCCAAGTGACAATAATGAGAATTATAATAATGTGGACATATCCTCTATATTGCTCTTTAATTAGGCTAGAACAACTATCTTTAATCGAGACTCAGCCTCGACTGAACAAGTAAAAATGTTGTAGACTTGCAATATTCAGATACTAATGAAAATAATAATGTGGACATATATCCTATCCTAAACTATGCGGTTTGCCCTTTTTTACAGGTCTTTGTAGTGTACATGCTATATGCTATCCAAGCTAACTTATTACCAGGCCTTAGATCGAATAGTATGGTGATCTTCCTGAAGGGTTCCTTCATGTCTTGGATAGAATGCAATGTTTTAATGGATGTTCATCTTGAAGGAAGCATTGATTCAACAAGCTCACGACGCCGGTTCGGGTATTTATCACAGCTTATTGTAATGTAACATTATGTATCTTCTTTAGTGTAATGAAACAGCGTGTACTTATTTATTGTAATGTAATCAAATAGCATGTATCATTATATATTGTAATGTAATGAAATATTTCATACAAATGTTTCGTTTACTGTTACAATTGTGAACTAGTGTATACTGTGTTATATATGCTTTGTGTTACAAATAATATGTGCTGCAGGATCTTCTTTTATATATGTATATATATATATATATATATATATATATATGTGTGTGTGTGTGTGTGTGTGTGTGTTTATATATATATATATATATGTATATATATAAGATACGGTTTTTAGTCGTATCTAAATACACTTTAGATAAGGCTGATAACCGTATGTTAATCCATTGAGATACAAGTTAAAGCCGTATCTAATAATTTAACACGCCACTTTTTGATACGGCTATTTACCGTGCCCAACAGCTTTAGATAGGGCTAAAAACACAACCTAATCCGCATATATGGTGTAGTGTGTAAATTCTTTAGAAGAAGGGGTTCTAAGGCAACTTGCCTCACTAAAAGCTAAATTGGCTTTGTATCATTTGGATGATTCTGGTGATATTATTTGTTGGGGTCTTAATAAGAGTCTTTCTTACACTCCTAAGTCTATGTATAATTTACTAAATTTTACTGTGATTTCTATGTGTTTATTTGATTCTCTTTGGAAGTCCAATTCTCCGCCTAAAACTAAATTTCTTATGTGGTTGATTATTCATAAGAAACTTAATACGGTAGAGCATTTTTTTCTGAGGAAGACGAGTGTGTAGCATGTCACTACACAGCCGGTTACGCGTAAATGCATATAAAGTTGAAAATAATATCTGGTTGACAGGCCCAACCAGTAGCGAACATAGAACAGACCAAGACGGTCATAGCAGACAGTCTAAAGAGTACTAATAATATGGACAAATAGCATCCACTTCACATAATAGAGATTAATACACAACCAAAATAAAACTACTTGCTAAACCCCATCAGTACGGAAACAACGAACTGCTTCCCTGAGAACCTGGCGAAAGAGGCCTAGGAAGGGAGAGTCTGAAATGAGCATGCCTGGCTGTGCCTGTCCATAGTTCGAAGAGATGCAAGATTTGGTAACAAGTTCCCATCAATAATTTTTTGGGTTTGCCGAAGACATAAGCGTTGCGTACTAACCAGATACACCATGAGAAGATTGCCACCAGAGAATCCTTCAAGAGGTCGGGGGGTTGTGCTGCTAGTAATCGAAGAAAGAACGAATTGAAGGGACGAAGCCAAGAACGAATGAGCTAATATCATCCCATACAGTGAAAGAGAAGTCACATTCGAAGAACAGGTGGGTAGGTGATTCATTATTTAGATTGCAGAGGACACAAATTGGATCTACGTCAATGTTAAGCGGCAAAATCTATCTTTTGTGTTGATGCGATTGTGAATTAATAACCATTGAAAGAAAATGATGCGTGGAGGATGATGACATTTCCAAATTCTGGAGTAAGAGTAGCATCGGCCAGGATGGGCAAGATAGTTATACCACAATTTAACCGAGAATTTTTGTGAAGAGCCCAAAGCCCAATAAAAAGAATCAGGCCCAAAAGAAAGATGAAAAGTGTTTATAATTTCGTTGATCTTGACCAATTCATGGAGAGTGGGAAGCCCAAACAACGAGTTGAGAAGTAAGCCCAATGGACCCAAATTGAAAACTTCTGTAATTGTTTGTGGGTTAGAAATGTTACGAGGACCAAGGTTGGGTAAAGAGGAGGATAAGGGAATCTCTCCATTCCAAATGTCTTGCCAAAACAAACATGATTCACCATTGTTTACCTTAACATGGAAAAGCGATTTAACCCTAGCGAGAGAGGTCAAAACACCTCTCCAGAATGGGGATGATCATGAGGAGGGGCTGAAGTGAAGAATACGGTAGAGCATTTAAAGAAGAAAAATATTATTTTTGATGCTAAATGTTGTTTTTGTGGTATTTTGGAGGAGGATGTTGAGCATTTATTTTTCTCCTGTTCTTTATCCAACTTTATTTTAATTATGATTTTAAGGATTTTTGTTTTCAGTCGGTTAAATTCTTTTAGTAACTGTGTTCAGTATTGGAATTGTAGTAGATTTAATTATAATTCCTATCAAAGATATATTTTGGATTCTTTAGTGTCTATTATTTGTTGGTTCATTTGGTCGGAGAGAAACCAGAGATTGTTTCATTCTGTTTCTGCTTTTGTTGTTAATTTGATTATTAGGATTGTTTCCTTCTGTCTGCACTGGATGGATAACTCTCACTATAAGTTATATAGTAATTCTGGATTTGTGAGATATTTGCTTAAGGTTAGATGTAATTTGAGTTTATTTATTAGAATTAATAGGTATTTTAGTTGTAATAGATAATGTATTTGTTATTGATGTTTGCCTCTTGTTTTTTTTGTCTCTTTTTTTTAGCTTTTTATCTCTCTTTCACACACACACACACACACACACACACACACACACACACACACATATATATATATATATGGATATATCAATTTATATATTCTTAGAATATATATATATACACACACCAATATATATATATATGGGAGGTTTACTAATATGTTGTTTAGTTTATTTCAGGTGGCAGGTTGTGGATAATAACTATGGTGATTTTGAATAGCTGATTTTAGATGGTGGTTTTTCTCATTTTGGTATCTCTAGAGTGTGATTTTGGAAAATCTTTTGTATTGTTATGTATTCGTTCTCTTTGGTATCTAGTTTGGAGTGACAAGTTTATCATAGAAATATATATACTTCAATATCGGGTGGTGGCCTTGCCGGAATTCGATATAGGAGTATGATGGACGATGGTTTTTCCAGAGCTCATCTATTTTCCTATACATAAACTTAGTTATGTCTTATGTAGCACTTTTGGTTTTCTTTTAGCACTATTGGTTGTGTTTTTAGACTTCTATTCGTATTATTATATATGTGTGCTCTCTTATTTTTAGAAGATCACACATTTTTGCTCATAAAAAATCAACAGCCACTTCGAACACGACTAATGCCACACAGATAACAACTGGGGTACTGCATGCATTCTTGAGATGAATGATATTAAAGGAAATGTGAAGGTTGCTAAGGAATTTGTTAAGTCAAATATAGTTTAATTGGGAAGGTTAAATTGAATAACAGTTTTAACACATCTCGCAATCAAGATGAACAAAACTTGATGCCTTTAACAAAGTTGTCCATTTCATGAGGTAGTGAGTTGTAAATGAAGGTAGAATTGGTTAGCCCTATGTCTAGGATTTTCTTTGCAGGTGGTTGAAATGAAAGGATAAAATTTGATGTGCTTCTAGAGTTTTATTAGTTTATTCGACTGTGCTGTTTCAACCAGAAAAAAGGTTCCATTTTCACCTTGAATGGTCAGATTGCATCCCTGAATTAGGTGTGTGTCCACTGCTTCAATTCCTCTCCGTTTCTTCTTAGATCCTAATTTTTTGACCGGTTTTTTGTTAATCGCAATAGCAAAATCCTAGTTTATTTTGGTATCCACTACTTATGTTAGAAACTATAAATTCTATAATGTTCGAAACATTTGATTAGAGAATAAGCCCAAAATGATATTAGCCATTAAACATTATATTTGCTGCTGAAATCCACCGTTGAATCCCAATTCGCACCTTCCATATGCATTACTTTTGTACCTTGTAGAAGTGTCATTAGAAATAGTAACAGACATCCTTACATGATCGTGTGGTTATTTACTTTATTACATATTTACCACGATCCAGTATTCATGATTTTCTTCACTTTATGGTGCTTAACCCCAATTTTTCAGTTTCCACAACCAAATCCTGATTCCTTATATTGATTAGTTTAATATACGTTTATTGCACTAATTGGGTATAAAGTGCTAACTTCTCCACTGTCTTTTCCTAGATGATCTGTATGTTACTTTCAATGCCATTAACTTAGGAAACCATTTTGGTGCTATATTTATAGAATAGTAGGGCCACCATTTCTCATTTTCCAACAACTATATCAATGCATAACCAATAATGCCATTTTCAGTTCCAAAACATGCCACAGAGCATTTAGGTCTAGCTTATTCAATTTTCCACGACTAGTTCGATGGCTAGTTGTTTAGGTCTAATAGCAAAGACTTTTCCATTATAATGGTATAACGACAGTTATTATACCAACAGGCAAAGGAAAATGGTTTATAAAGGTAAACACTTTTCCTTTATAAGTTTATAAAGGCAAAGTGTTTGCCTTTTATAAACTTATAACGACAACAAGTTTGTCATTATAAACCGAACCCCGTAGCTGGTCTCTTTTCATAGTCGCTCGACTCGTTCGTTCAGTCACAATGATAAGAGAGAATGCAGTAAACATAAAGAATTGTTGGTAACGGTCTCAAATTTTCGGTTCTCAACTTTCTTTTTCCGCACTCGAAAACAATATCCGCCCCTTTTCTGCAACGAGCCGGAATTTTCGACATTTTAAAATATGTAGTTAATTTAGATTTAGTATTTGAATTTATGTTTATACTTGAAATTTATTTGAATTTTTAATTCTAGTCTATTATAACTTGGTTTTAAATAAGTTTTGTAGGTATTAATTTAATTTCAAATTTTGAATCTAGATGTTTTGGTTAAAATTTAAACATTATTAATATCTTAAAATAATTGGAATATATTTGTTTGAATCTTTGGAAGATTTTGATTTTGAAATATAAATTATCTTGATAATTATAATCTAATTTATTTAACTTAAATTTGGGCTTGGTTTTAAATTAAGAAATGTATTCGAAATGTATTTGTTACAATTGTTTGTTTGTATACTCAAGTATAATAAAATAGTATATATACTTTGGAGAAATATTTCCTAATTTTATTATGATACTTGTAAAATTATAACTATACTTGTGATACATGTTCTAATCTTGCTGAAATTTACCACACTTGTCCTTATTCCTTACTTGTATTTCCTCCATCCTTTTCTTTTTATTTCCTTTCCTCCCACATTCCTTATTCTTCCCTGCCGAAATCAAAACTTTCTCAAATAAAGATAAGTATTGGCCTTTACTCAAATTCGCTTCCTCCCTCCACCCTAAATCGCTCCCTCTACCTCAAAACCAAATTCCTTTCCTTCACCTCCTTCTTCTCCATCAACCAACCATCGGACCATCCACTGTTGATTGCACCATGACCTGTTCATCGCAAGCCACTTTGTTCGTCGCTAAATTGCCTTTGATCCACTATCAAACAAAGTCGTCCGCCTCCACTTCCAGCAAAGGGAACAACACTGCATCTCGAGCAACCATCAGCCACCACTTAAAGCCATCGCTTTCCCTATATCGTTGCTTTAATAAGTGAATACTTCAAACAATTTCTTTATTCAAGTATTTTAACATTAGTATAAACTGAGTGTAATAGTATAAGTCTTGTTATTGTTATTTAGTTATGGTTTATTTGCTGTGACACTCGGTTTTTGGTTGTTGCCGATCTTCCATGCGTATTGTATGCTCTAAAAAGGGATAAGTATATATAATTTGCCCATGTTGTTGCATTTAGTTGCCAATGTCATGTTGATTGTTAGGTGGTTTATACTTAACCCCTTTGGCATTTTTATACATACATACATACATGTTGTCCATTGACTTATCACTTTCACTTGCCTTTGCCATCGCTGAATATACAAGTGGCTGTTGTTATGCTTATGATTGGTTGTATTTGAAAGTTTTTTTGTTGCTTTACATTATTTTATATTGGGTCTTCATGGTATTGAATTTGCAATGACTCTTGTCTATTTACTTCTTGTTTTGTGTTGTTGTTGGCTGTTGCATTTTATTTCTCCATGCCTTTGTCAACTGAGTGTTGGATGTCAGAAAACTTGATTTATGTATAGTATAGTGGACGATGTGTATGTATGTATATTGTTTATGCGAAAAATGACACTAACACCCCAAGGTGTAATTCTACCCTTTACAAACAGTTAAGATCTAGAAAAGTGGTAGCCACAAACACAAAAAGCAAGTAAAAAGAGAGAGATTTATAGTGGTTTGACCTAGATCTGGCTTACGTCAACTTTGAAGAGTGCTTGCATTATCACTTTTAATGTTACAAGGTACATGATTTCTATAACTTTGCTCATTTTATCCTTTTACAATGATTCTCTCTAATTTTTTTCTCTTCAATACCTTGATTCTCTTGATTTTGCTATGGAAATGGCTAGATCTATAAGATTACGATGATTGTTGGAATAGATCTTTAACAATTTGAGCACTTAGATGATCTTTGATGAATTCATGGTGATTGAGATGTTGAAACGAAGCTTAAAAGAGGTTTAATGGAGGTTTGAATGATTTGAAGTTGTAGAGAAATGAGTTGGGCAGTACTTCGTGATTGGAGAAATCAGTCCCTTGAATGTAGGAAATGATGGGGTATTTATAGGAGAAGTTGGGGTGGAGTGGCAGTGTTGTAATTTGGTACACCCTGTAAATGTGGATCGTTCTCGTATATAAACTAGCAGCCAATCCATATTTAATTTGGCCCAAGCGTTCACCGATCTAACTCAAATTGGAACGACCTGGCTATATTTCTTGCAATACAAGAAACGATATTGTCTAACCGACCTGACTTATTTGCTTGTGTGACATGATGTATGTATGATCTTAACGACCTGATTATTCAACTTGCACGACCCACTGATGTGTGCGTTGACTTGCAATGAATATATAGTCACGGTCCAGGCTTATGAACGGATGATCCCATATATTAATTCCATCCGACCCACATGTCACACATGTACGTAGCAGATCACTAACGACCTATCTTTTATCCTTTCCATGACCTACTTTTTGAATAATGGAATAAAGAGTATGTATATGTTTCACATGGTCACTGCTTATAATTTGTATTAATATACTCCCATTACCAGCTGTCACTTATATAATGTGCTCACGTATATGAACAACTACTGATCTCTGCATTGTTAGGCCATGCCGTATAATGTTAACGACCCAAGAAGTATACGACCTGATGTGTAGTGGATGGTTTTCCATGCACACGACCCATATATACACGTGATTGCCACTGCACTTAATCTCTTGCATATGATTCATATCTCTATGCTAGCTACTGCCCACATGTATTTTATCAGGTATAATAATCTATATGTTTTGCATAATTATGACATGTTAAAGAACAATCCAAATTGCTAGCATACAGTCAATGTCTCACTGTTAAGCATGCATAACCCAGATGGTTTCTAGTTTAACAACCGATCCTTTTGATATGATAAAACCGATTCATAGAGAATTGAAGCCTGATCCACAGTTATAAATCTGCTTGATCTAGTGAAACTACACATATCTGATCCACGTATAAGAATGACGTTGCTCGATTCATTATATATGATTTTTAACACATTGTTTTTATATAGCATTTCATAACGGGGTTAACATTTGCCCCTCGAAATTTAAATTTTTGCTTGTGAAATGAATGGTGTTGCTCGATTCATTATATATGACTTTTACAACATTGTTTTTATATGGCGTTTCATAACGGGGTTAACATTTGCCCCTCGAAATTTAAATTTTTGCTTGTGAAAAATGTAAATTTTGAAATGAATGTCGTAGTCCGCGTTAAAACATACTAATAGATCGTCAACGATTCTTTGAACGAATCAGAGATGGTCTTTTTATTTATTTATTTTAAATCATGTGCTCATTGTTCTGATGGATTAGAACATTTTAAACCAATGAACCACATACATGGTGCTCTGATGGATCAGAATTTTGAAATATTGCTGGGCTATTATAATGTTTCTAATGGACCGTTAAAGTCCAACTGAGATGGATCGGGTGAAGCCTACTTGCAAATCACTTTATACGTTCTCATTAGATCTGCCTATTTCATTACTTACTTTTATCGGTAAACATCATTTAATGGTTGAATCTCTTATCGAGAAAAATTTCTTCCACCTCGGACTCATCTCTTAAAAATCACTTCGACTCTTACCAGTTACCTCGCACCGGTCAACATTAGAGCTTTCTAACCTAGATTCAGGCTCTGATTATCATCTTGACTCTACTCGCTCTGAATCGACGTGTGGCCTATCTTGTGTTGATGCAACCTGGTGGCAATTCTATTAAGCCGACTTCACTCGCGAGTTTCTTTGATTTCAGATCTACTTTAAAACATCAGGCTTTATTGTCGAGCCTTTTAAGCTTCTTCAATCATCGGTAATTAGTGTTTAAGGTGAGCTGAACTTTGGTGTATTGGGGTTCGTAGGCAATTTGATTTCAGCCCCAACTAGATCCGACAACCCAGTTTAAATCCGAAGATTCGTTGTATGAAGCCTGGAATGGTTATTTTATTATTATTATTGAGTGAGGGAATAACATTTTTGTATGAAGTGCATCGTGTTTGGCTGCACTATTGTAGACTTGCATTTCTTTCTTTGCACGCTAATGATCAAAATCCTGAAGCTTATTATGCTGGAAAGCGCGAGTTTGTGCTAACAGGGCTCAATTCGATTTTTTGGAGCTCGAATATCAAGTAACAATTCAATGAAATATATTTCAAACTGGTTTTTTTACTTTGGCATTTACTGGATACTTTGATAAGCTACTGTCTCCTTGATGATAGATTGTTGTATACAGCCTTGGCAAACCTATAACAGCTGAGTTTTGATCGCTGATTGGTCTTGGTGATGAATGCACCAATTTATACTTGATGACATTGTAGTATTGTGTACGTTCCTTTGAATAACCTTATGTTCCCACCTATTTATGCTTTAATTTTGATTTTCCATTTTTGAATCTTTGATTCATTTTTCAACTTCATGTGATGTGTTCATTAGTTTTGTTGACATCAATTGAATTCAATTGGTTGCAATATGTTATTTATGGCCTTACACAAACTTGCAATTTTGCATTTTCTGAATCGGTTTGCAACTTGTAAATCTGATGCATATCTCGATGAATCTTGCCTTGTTGACACATTGATTTAATCTTTGTGATGTGAAGCTTGGATCAATTTTCTCATCTCAGCATTTTGAATCGCTTGTGAGTATGAGCTTGCTTTTTGGTGCACGCATGAGGCATGGAGGACTCGTCGCCTTTGGGTCGGGGACGACCTGAAGCTTCAGGTCATTTGACGACCTGATTCTTTGGGTCGTTTGATGACTCGATTGTTCCGGTCGTTGAACGTCCTAAGCTTGCGGGTTGCTGAACCGACCTGATTTGGGGAGATGAAAATGCACTATTTTGGCCCATGTTAATCGAACGATCTGACACGTCTGCGACCCAAGACTTATACGACCCAAACTCTTAAAACTTGAAAGCTGAATGCTTATATGCTTTATTACCTGTCTTACAATAACAAGCAACATGTGCATTTTTGGACTTTATACTTCATTATCGAACATCCACGTCGATAACAGATTAGTTAATAGAAGTGAACTACAGTGAATTCTATAACTGTGACTGAATGACGTGCCAATTCAAAACCATATTATTTAACTATTTATAATTCATCAAACATCGTCTGCATAGATACGACATTCTAATCCAAATTCACAACGACGCTTGAGATTTGCTAACTGACATATATATCTGTGTGTGTGTGTGTATGTGTGTGTGTGTGTGTGTTTATCGACTGCAAATTTTAAGCTTTGCTTTTTTAATGATTTGTGTAATTTTGTATGACGGTTCAAGTTTTATGAAACGTGTACTTGTACTTCGTTGAAAAATGAAGTTCCATATGCATAGTGAATAACAGACAGAGGGCTGGTTATCGCTATGGAAAGGAGATTACTTCTGCTTAAGCTGTGCCTTCTAAAACATCTGGCCCTTGCTGACTAGCCGAGTGTGCCGGAGCATCTGCCGTGCTATTGATTTGAGCTTCTGTCACTTTATTGACTCGAGCCACCATGGTTGTTTTCAAAAGCGGTCAATCTTGCTTTACATGACCAATCTGATGGAAAAGATTGCATCCTCTATCTTCTTGAAACTTTTCATTGGATTTAGATCCATTCTTCTTTCGTTTCTTCGAAGATTTGCAATTTCTCATCGAATGCCCTTGCTTATTGCACTTGAGACATACGACTGTCTTTACCTTTTGTTGATCGACTTTAGGCTTCTTACTGACCTCAAGCTTTGTACTTTCCTCAGGGCTATCAGTTTCAAACTTTCTTTTGCTACTAGAGTTGTCTTCTTCTTCTTCATCTTCCCAACCATGTTTCTTATCATTATACTCCTATCTGTAAGCCTTTTGTATCATTTCAGAGAATGGGAGATTCACATGAGCGAGTACTCTACCTTCATATTGCTTTCGAAGTCCTTTGATAAATTTCGGATTCTTCCTTATAGGATCTTGAATTAGTTATGGGCCAAAGAGGGAAAGTTCGTTGAATTTACTATGATATTCTTGGATGGTCATATCTCCTTGTTTCAGATTGTAAAACTCATCATATAGTCGCTCAGTTGCTTCTGGAGGAATAAATCTTTCTTTGAACATTTCTTTAAATTTATCCTAAGTAATATTACCTTTTGGATTTTCCTTTGTAACAATTTCCCACTAGATTAGAGCCTCGTCTTTGAGTGCCTAAGATGCTATTAGTCTTTTCTAATCATCTCTCAGCTTTAAGCCTGCAAGAATTCTCTATGCAGAACGCATCCATGCCTGTGTTTCAATCACAGATTCTTTGCCCGAGAATTGTACCCCACCCAGATTCCGATACTTAATTACTAGAGCTTCTAGATCTGGTTCTGGTTGTGGGAGCACGATTGACTCATTAGATTGTCGAACCATAGAATTACTTCCTCTGTTTTTACCACTCATTTCTGCTATGTTTGCAAATAGAAGACAAAGAGTCAGGCCAACAGAATAGATATTGTAAAGCATAGAGACATATATTTAAATGTAAATGATTCTGTGGGTGTGGGTGTGTTTTATTCTACTATACTCACTCTAGGACATTACTAGTCCTATCTATAATGACTTATTTGTTTTTAGAATGCTGCTGATTCCAATTCTGTTCAGTTTATTTATATGTTATATTCCGAGCTAAGTTTAACCAAAGCTCTGATACCAACTGTGATGACCCCAATCTTCCATAGTACGAAAGCAAGGATAACCATTGGAATATAACACATAAACAATAACAACAGACCAGAAATATAGAATTACAGCAGAAAATGTATCTCAAATTACACTGGAAATAATATCATCAGAGTTACACAACATAATAGGATCATACTTAGTACATAATACGATTTTCGACTTAATATAAAATGCCTGCAGCGGAAACCAAACATAATATACTAAATGAAGTCTGAGCAGCATAATAGAAATGATAAGATCCATCTTCAGCTCCATAGCTATCCAGAATGAATCTGCTAAACCTGTATACAAGGCTGCCCGTGTGGAAAAGAGGGCACCCGAGTTTGCAAAGTGAAACAAACTACGAGTCAGTCATGGGAATGGTATGAGAGATCTTGTTTGATCTATTAATAATAAGGGTAATCACAGGTCCACGCCGCTAACGCAGAACAGGTTTACTCCATTGGATTTTCAGTGCACAAATAAAGTAAATCGTCAAAACAACATAATGCTTTTTAGAAAAATGAAACATTATAAGACTTAAGTCCCATCACACAATGCAACTCAAACCGGAGGATAGAGTTTTACCTTATAATGTTCAAAAATGCTTGATACGATAAAACGGATTTGATATTATTATTAGTGTACATATGTTTCAAAAACATTTCAATCATAATATATCAACCATAGATGGCATAGCTACCATATACTATGTTGCCTAGTAACACAATCAAAACCGTATGGTGTCGTATTGGAAGTTGGATTTCCATCATGAACCAAGGCAAGAGATAGTCCTTACCAAATTCGAGACAATCTAGCCCACCATGTCTCAGGATATAGCCGCAACTACACCTAGGAGCGTCAGGGCCAGTCCACAAATATGTTAGTGGATTAGTTATGCCTGAACAATACGTCTGCCTGCCCTATAGAGCGTAAAATAGAGCCACTAGGAACTCAAATACAAGGTACCTCGCTTTCCATCATCCACATAAGTAAAAATATATGGGCGTGTAAAACCTAGACACCACTTCTAGCTAGAAAGAAATGCATGTTCTCCCTGGGGTCCTTCTCCCGTTTCTGGTTCGTACCGGAGTGTTAGGCTCACGAAGCAATGCTATACAATAAACTACGCTATAATAAAGCTGTGCTTTTATCATCAACCACAAGGCTCTTCTTTTCAACAATAAGCCTCGATCATTTGCATCTTGGCATGCCACACTGACAATTCACGGTATGCAATCGATAACTACCAATATATAACCTCTGAGCTCGTGCGTCTCAGAGAAGGGTGTTAAGCAAGAGAATGAATTCTCTGCCACCAACAGATATATATTAAATAGAAATAAATTTACATAGAGTGAAATTCAATGTCAGACACACATCCATTTACAAGTCCGTTCTGGGTCTGAACGAAACCGGGGACACCTTATTCCTCGTCCCATATGTCCAATACGGAAGAGAGGTGCTCACATATCCGGATGATCAACAAGTACGTCCAGACAACTACCACTGTAACCCTTTACAGGGAGCTAACAAATGCATGGCATCATTAGTTATCCATTCGATGTGAAGATCGCCGGTCTTCAATCACCGTCTTCGAATCTTCGACTTCCAGTTGTCGCATAATTATTTGAAATGAGAGTTAACTCGGACTTTTCAAATAATTTCTTGAATATATATAATTTAAATCAATTCTTTTCATTCCATATCATTAATAATATTTTATAACGATTTATCGCTATTTTTTTATATTTAAAAATAGCCATTTTTAATTAAACGACGCTTCAGGTCATTACATGGCCCTGGCGCTGTTTTTACCTAAATTTGATTTACACATTTGTCAAAATCTAACCGTTGGATCTTATCGAACTTTATTTCTTGGAAAGATCTTTCCAAACCGAACCCAACGGTTCTAGTTTTGGGAAAATCCGATGGTCGGATCTTTCGGTATGATCGTTTGAAGTTATGATTTCAAAACGCGAACTACAGCAGCGCGAATTGTTTTTTTTTAATTTATATTTATATATAAATATATAAATATAAATCGTTCAATGATTTTAACACCATTTTCAGTTCAACATTGATATCTTTTATATATGAAATCATATATTACATTAAAAATGAAATTTTTAATGATAGTACCATTCTCTTTGTACGATGAATCTTTTATATGATTCATATGTATATTACATGAAAATGAAATTTGTTTTATCATTCATCCATAGAATTAAAATTGTAATCTTTTATTTCAATACAATATTACATTGAAAAATGTGATCTCTTATTTCAGTATATGTTTACATTGAAAATGTAACTTCTATTTCAATATTTATTTACATTGGAAATGTAAATTTTTATTTCAATATATTATTATATCGAAAATGTAATTTTCCATTTCAGTATTTATCTAAAATGCAAGCCTTTATTTCATATTCCATTTACATTGGAAAATTGTAAATTTTCTAATCATTCTTTTATTTACATTGAAAATGTAAATTTCCCTGTACTCTTTATTTACATTGAAAAATGTAAATTTCAATGAAATCTTTATTTACATTGGAAAAATGTAAATTTCTATATAATCTTTATTTACATTGACAAAAATGTAAATTTCTATATAATCTTTACTTACAATGAAAAATGTAAATTTCTATATAATCTTTATTTACATTGAAAAACGTAAATTTCTATACATTGCTTTGATTACATATAAAGATGCAATCTCCTATTTCATTCTTTATTTTCATATAAAAATGTAACTTTTGATTTCATAACATGATCACATTGAAAAATGAAATTTCCCATTTCAATATATGATTACATTGAAAAATGTAACTTTCATTGAAAATGTATGATTCAATGTTAATACATTTCTATATGACAAATGACTATTTTTAAAGCTGCATGACATTAAAAATGTATATTTCAATATAAATGCAAATCTATTTAGCAAATGATTATCTTTAATGTTTGGTTACAATAAAAATATAAACTTTACAGTAAAGACATTTTAATGTAACAGTGGTCAATTTCAATACTTTGTTTACATTTAAAAATGTGAATTTTTGTTCATTACTTTAATTACATTAACAAATGTAATTTCTGTTCATTACTTTGATTACATTGAAAAACGTAAATTTCTATTCACTGCTTTAACTACATTGAAAAATGCAATTTCTGTTCATTGCTTTAATTACATTGAAAAATGTAATTTTTATTTATACTTTGTTTGCATTGAGAAACGTAAACTACTATTTCAATGTCTTATTTGCATTGAAAATGTAACTTTTTTTTATTTCAATGTTTTATCACATTGAAAATGTAACTTTTTATTTAAATGTTTATTTACATTGAAAATGTAACTTTTTTTATTTCAATGTTTTATCACATTGAAAATGTAGCCTTTTTATTTAAATGTTTATTTACATTGAAAAGAAGATTTCCACTGTAATACATTTCTATATCAAAATGTTGATTTCTATGTTTCATATACTTTGAAATGTTAAATTCCAATGTAAATATATCTTTATTTCATAATGTTTTATTTTTAATGTTGTGTATACATTAAAAATATAAAATCCAATGTCAAAACATTTTTATTTCCAAAATGTCTATTTTAATGTTGCGTTTACTGTAAAAATGAAAAATCAAATGTAAATTCATTCTTATGAAACAAAGTACCATTTTTGATTTCATTGAAAATATAGATTTTATGTTGGCGTATAACGATCATTATCATATATATATATATATATATATATATATATGTTATAAATTTGATTTTCATATTATTCAAACAATTAATATATAATAAAATGAGTATTTTATAAAACAAAAATATTTCAGAAAATTTCAGCAGCATAACGGCAGGGTAATTAAAACCGACACTGTCCCGATGTATGGCTCCTCGCACTACCTTAGGCCTCGCGGATTCACATGGAGTTAAATTTCCTAATACATTTTTCTAGGAAGTCTAATGCCATAATTTCAATCAATTTCAGAAAAAATTTCAACCACAATCGAACACCAAAAATCAACCAATCACATACCACAAATCAATCAAGCCGTCCATGGTATGTGAAAGTCGGGTGTCGGGAGTTACTAAACTCCGTCTGCATCCTAATATAATTTTATTTAATTTATCGGGTTCAGAAATCTCACTTTGATTTGACAACACCAAAAATTGTAGCGATCTCCAAAAATTCTCCCGTCTCTTTTAAAATGTAAATCTCAATGTCATGGTCCCAACGCTTGCTGTTTTATCGAATTTCATCAACGTATGAGAGAGATATGATTTTTATAATTAAACATGAATTTGCAATGCTTAAAATTGTTATAAACAGTTAATTATATATCAGCCGTATACCTTAGGATGTGTTCAAAACTAGGGATCCAATTATCTCGAAATTCGTAAGATTGGAGTCCGATCAGGTATGACCACGTTGAAGGCCTCAGAGAGGCGCCCCTACGCCAAGAACGGCGTCGAACTCGCCGATGATCTGAGGCCGTGGCAGCAGTTGAAACAGGCTGACTTCGGGGACCTGGAACACGGCGGATACTCCACTACAGGTGATGATCCTTATATGAATTCGAAGATCTTGAAATTCTCTACCAAATCCTTAACTGGACTATCGAATTTTATGGAGTGAATCGCGAGTTATTTGAGGAGGAAATTCTGATAGGTGGCCGCCATTCGATTTCAAGGGTTACGGGATTAAACGAGAGAGGTTTATACGGTAACGGTATACATACTGTATTTCAATTTTATTTAATTCTTTTAATTTCTATATCGCTCTTTACTCCAAATCAAACCCAACGAGTGACGTCCCAAGCTAAATACTCCCATTCCAGACACAATGGGATATGTCTCGTAGGCCCATTTAATTGTTTCAGTCAGTTCTTCTTCAAATTAAATAATAAAACATTTAATTATTTAATTTGATCGAACATTTTAATTTACCGGGGCCACAGACTGACTCTGAAAATTCCCGAAAAATAAATCTAGCTATGTTTTGACGATAAGGTCCTAACAAAACTAATTTCGTCGAAATTGGAGACCGCTTGAAAAATGGCCATTTTCTAGTCGATCGAAATTGACCGAAATTGACAAAACACATTTTCTTTTGCCACGTTCACATATTGATTCCAAAAATTATGAAAATTGGAATCCTATAATAATTTGACATTCCGGATCCAACAACAGTGGTTTCGTCGAAAACGGAGGTCTTTGCAAAATGGTTATTTATATGGACCATATATTATATTAAATTCTATAGCGACTATTCCGAAAATTCAACTGACCATAACTTTTAACTCCCGCTGTGAAATTTCAATTTTTCAGATCCGTTGGAAAGATATTCTTAAACAGATTCTAGTATTTTTTATTTAACCAAAATTTGATTTATTTTGCATGGTGTACAGTCAGTCAAAGTTTGAATTCAAATTTTCAAACTAGCGCACTATTTCTAAATCCTTTTGAATTGAAAATAAATATATTCATTCGAACTTCGATTTAAATAAATTTTTAATCATTATTATTTAAAATAAATTATTTCCACTGTTCAAAATTCAATAAAATAGCCAAAATAAAAAAATTAAATTGGCTCTGATTTTCTAGGTTGTTACAATCTCCTCCACTTAAAAGCTTTTTGTCCTCGAAAAGGAAACAATAGTAAAGTAGGAAGGAAAATGAAAAATGAAAATATGGTAAATGTACCTTGCACTAGAGCTAGTCAGAGATATCCACTCTACACTGGGGATAAGCCTGTTAGATGTTGTCCTCTGTCTCCCATGTACAATATCTAGGATCTCCGCTCCACTGTACTTTGACTTGATGAATCCTTTTATTTCTCAAAACTCGGGTTTCTTTTCCAATGATCTTTACTAGCTCCCTTCTTACTGCTAAGTTCGGGATTATCTCCAAATCTTGCTATGCAGCTTCTTCCATAATCAGGTCTGGATCATGCACATGCTTCCGAAGTTGAGACACATGAAATACATCATGTAACCCTGGCAACCAGTCAGGCAACAGAACCCTGCAAGCGAGAGTTCCAATTCTTTCTAGAATAGGGAATGGACCAATGAATCTAAGAGCCAACTTCCTAGTCTTTCTAAAGTTAACTACTCCTCTCAATGGAGATACTCTTAAGTACACATAATCGCCAACAACAAATTCTAAATCCCTTCTTCTTGAATCGGCATAACTTTTATGTTGGCTCTGAGCTGCTAGTAATCTCTTCTTAATAAAATCAACTTTGTCTGAAGCTTCTCGAATCATGTTGGGACCAAATACCAGTCTATTTCCTGGTTCCACCCAACATGCGGGAGATCTACAAGGCCTGCCATACAATGCTTCGAAAGGCGACATTTGCAAACTTGCTTGGTAACTGTTATTATAGGAGAATTCAACCAAGTGCAAGTGATCTTCCCATGATCCGCCAAAGTCAAGAATACAAGCCCGTAACAAATCTTCCAGTATACGGTTCACACTCTCAGTTTGGCCATCTGTTTGCGGATGATAAGCGGTGCTCAGATTTAATGTTGTCCCCAGCTCTTCTTGGAAAGCTTCCCAGAATCTACTAGCAAATATAGGGTCTCGGTCACTAACAATGCTACTAGGTAGTCGGCCAATTTCTTTGGAATAAATTTTCGCCAAACTTTGAGCTGTTTTGGTTGATTTGACAGGAATAAAATGGGCAGAGTTCATGAAACGGTCTATAATCACTCAAATACTGTCATCGCCTTTTCTGGTTCGGGGCAAGCCATCGATAAAATCTATGGAAATTTGATCCCATTTCCAACTTGGAACCTGTAGTGGTTGTAACAAGCTGGCAGGTTTTTTTTATCACTCTTGACTTGCTGGCAAGTAGAACACCTGCTGACATAAATGGAGATGTCTCTTTTCATAGATTTCCACCAGAATGTGCGCTTGAGATCATGATACATCCTGCTTACCCCTGGATGAATACAAAGCTTGGATTTGTGACATTCATCCATTACTTCTCTTCTGAGCTCAGGAATATTCGGGACACAAATTCGGCCTTTTAACCTCAGAACTCCTTTGTCATCAATTTGGAACTCGAGGGTTCGCCTTCCCGAACTCTTTTACTAATTCTCTATATAAATTCATCATCCTTCTGAAGAGCAGAAATTTTGTCAATCAAAGTAGGTGTAATGATGAGATTGGTGATGCCCGCATTCTGCGCATCGGCTACAACGTTGGCTTTACCTGGAGTATATAAGATGTCCAGATCATATACCGTAAGAAATTCTACCCAACGTTGTTGCCTCAAATTCAAGTCCCTTTGGGTGAACAAATACTTCAAGGATTTATGATTTTATATAGTTCGAGCTTCTCACCCAAAAGATAGTGCCTCTGTATCTTTAAAGCAAAGACGATGGCCATCAACTCAAGGTCATGAGTGGGGTATTTCTTCTCATGCGGTTTCAATTGACATCTAGCATAAGAAACTACATTGTCTCTCTACATTAATACCGCACCAATGCCTTCTCTAGAAGCATCAGTCCAGACTTTCAAATCTTGATTACCATCAATAATGGTCAACACTGGAGCAGTGGTCAACCACAATTTCAGCTCTTGGAAAGCTGCCTCACATTCAGGTGTCCAAATAAACTTTGCTTCTTTGTAAGCTTTGTCAATGGACAAGCTAGCCTCAAAAAATCTTTAATGAATTTCCAATAATAGCTAGCCAATCCTAGAAAACTTCTGACTTCAGTAGGAGTGCTAGGCTGCTTCCAATCCTGAATGGCTATGATTTTGCTGGTATCCACTGAAATTCCTTCCTTTGATACTACATGACTGAGGAATTTCACTTTTTCTTGCCATAATACACATTTAGAAAATTTGGCTTTGGATACATTCTTTCTCAGAATTTCGAAAACTTGTTTCAAATGTTTTTCATGCTCAACAGTTGATTTGGAGAAGATTAAAATTTCGTCGATGAAAACTAACACAAATTTGTTTAGGACATCGCGGGATAGACGATTCATCAAGTCAACAAAATAAGCTGGAGCATTGCATAAGCCGAACAACATTACTAACCATTCATAAAATATGTCTGGACCTCTGAAAGCTGTCAAAGGAACACATTCTTCGGCAATACGCAGTTGACGAAAACCTGTAGCTAGGTCCATTTTAGAAAATACTTTAGCTCCATTCAACCGATCCAACAAATCATCTATACGGGGCAATGGATATTTATTCTTGAGTGCCTGTTTATTGAGGTCTCGGTAACCCACACATAGTCTGAGAGCACCGTCTGACTTTGGAACAAACACTACTGCTGCACCCTGCTCCAAAAAACTATGCCTGATCAGACCTTTCCATAAAAGCTGTTTAGTTTGATTACTCAATTCTTCTTTCTCTTTCCATGTCATTCTCCAAATAGGATGCACAACCGGCCGTACATTCAGTACTAGATCAATCCTGAAGTCTATTTCTCTTCGCGGAGGTAAGCTATCGACTTTTTCGAACACATCTGCATAATTCTTAACAACAGGAATATCTTCAATAGGAGCAGGAGAAACATCAAGAGTATACCAAAATTCTTTCCTATCTGAATTCGGTCCTATGCATGGTATCGTTATAAAATTGTTATACCTGGTCTTCGCCTTAACGATCCTTTCTGCACATTTAACCTCGGCTTCATATTTGGGTAACCATTCCAACCCAAGAATGATGTCAAATTCAGGGAAATCCATGACAATCAAACTAAGAGAAAACCAGTATCGGAAAAAGGAGATAGGTTCTGTAACACCCCAACCCCCGCTATAGTCACTCACTAAGGGAATGCCATAGCATCGGTGGAGTATTTTTAGTGAGTATAGAACAGTAAAATTACAACAAGACAGATATAATGTAATACTTGAAAATTTTAAAACATCATCTCATAGCAGCGGAAAGTAAAACATGTTTGGTTACATCATAAAACCATAACAAGAGTCAAGTACAAAATATCCATCCTGAATAAAATAAGTACATAATCCCACTACTCATAACAAATAGCCATAACAGAAAAGATAAGATAAGCTGAGCTCTACATCTACGGTCCAAGCTCCAAGAGATAGATAAAGCAAACTGATCAAAGCCCACTAGCACTAGGCCCAACCTGAGGACCTGAAGGAAAAAGATAAAACAACGGGGGTCAGACATAAGCCTGAGTGAACCCTATCTCCTTAATAATACAATTATTAAAGTAATTAGGGTATGATATGAACTCGGTATGGTATCTTTGGGGATAATGACTACACTAAGTTGCCCACGAACACAGGACGAACTAAGATAACCGTAAAGACGCATCTACCCACCCAAGGATAATTACTAACTGCACCACACCAGTTCTACCCACCAAGAGTAATTCCTACTTAAAGGTTGATCCCACTAAGTGTACTTAGTAATTTTTCACCCGGTAGTTTCTTGTACCCCTACACAGGTGCCGTCTGCCCCTATTTTTACTAGGTGTACCCACTACCCCCAAGCGATCGGCTCCCTACCGTAGATACCCGTGCTGGTCCCACAAAAGGGGGTGTATCATTCCCCAAAGTGGCTACCATATAATATCACTGTGCACGACTTTATATCTACCCGATGCAACAACGACTTACCAACCAGCCCGGGTCCACACACGCATATGAAACCCGTTGATCCCGCGTTGCCACCGCTAACCCGTTTTGGCCTCTTACAGTCAAGCCCAATATGCGTGTCCCGTCACCCGACAAGAGTCGAGCCTACAAAGATACGTTGGGATATTGGTTGAAATGGGCCCCCACAAGCTACTACTTAAGCTTGTCGTTTAATCTAGTGCATCCCACTTAACCCTTTAACCATGTCCCCTTACATGTTATAAATCTTGGCTAAGTCCTTTAATCATATTTCAATTGCCACTTAGGGCACTCACTAGATTCCCACATGCCACCCATGGCACTTACTTAACCCCTTAATCATGTTTAATTACATGTTCCACCTTGGTTAAGTATTCTAATCGTATTCTCACATGCCACCCATGGCACTTACTTAACCCTTTTATCATGTTTAATTACATGTTCCACCTTGGTTAAGTATTCTAATCGTATTTTTCTATTGCCACCCAAAGCAACCCACTAGTCTCATCATGCCACCCCAAGGCACCCACTTAACCCCTCATGTCCCACTACATGCTAATATGGTTAAGTGTTTCTTAATTCATTAATTAAGATCATGACCTCATAAAGACCTCCCACATTAGACCGTCTTTTATGACTGCTGGATATGCCGGTTGGTTCCGGGCAGACTTCTGTCATAAAAAGGGCCTAACCTCATGTCTTTACTTTAATCATGTATTTAATTTATGACTAAGACCTCTCACATTGGACCAATCATTTTTAGCCGCTGGATGGCCGGTCGGTTCCGGGCAGACTTCCGCTACAAAAGGGTCCAACCTCGTGTCTTAGTTGATTAATTAATCCTAATTAATCACCCCCATATTAATTATCCCTAATTAATATCAAATTTTCCATAACATGGGTAGACCTAACTCAATAGGTAAATTCCCATGGGGTAGACCTAACTTAATAGGTAAATTCCCACTTATGGTAATTTATTTTTATTGTATGCTTAATCATACCCAATCATATTTTTATTAACATATTTACCAACCCCATCGTTCCCCACATAAATCGTTCTCATTTCATGACATAAATAAGGGGAAGATCATTACAAATATCATGGGTTTAGCATACAACTTTGTCATGGGTTAAGAGGATGTCAACTTGCATATATGAGCATATATTAACCCAACTACATTTAACCCAAACTTGCATATTATCAAACATGTGTCTTACATAACATGTTGCATATGAACTTACATATCATCAAACATGTGATTTGCATAACATGTAGAACTTGCATTTTAGCATATACTTAACTTGCATAAGCACTCCTATACTTGCATAAGCATTCATATACTTGCATAAGCTTGCATATCATGTTAAACTTGCATTTCAACATATACATAACTTGCATAAACATTCACATACTTGCATAGGCTTGCATATTATGTTAAACTTGCATTTCAACATATACATAACTTGCATAAACATTCACATACTTGCATAGGCTTGCATATTATGTTAAACTTGCATTTCAACATATGCATAACTTGCATAAACATTCACATACTTGCATAGGCTTGCATATTATGTTAAACTTGCATTTCAACATATACATAACTTGCATAAACATTCATATACTTGCATAGCTTGCATATTATGTTAAACTTGCATTTCAACATATACATAACTTGCATAAACATTCATATACTTGCATAAGCTTGCATATTATGTTAAACTTGCATTTCAACATATACATAACTTGCATAAACATTCATATACTTGCATAAGCTTGCATATTATGTTAAACTTGCATTTCAACATATACATAACTTGCATAAACATTCACATACTTGCATAGGCTTGCATATTATGTTAAACTTGCATTTCAACATACACATAACTTGCATAAACATTCATATACTTGCATAAGATTGCATATTATGGTAAACTTGCATTTCAACATATACATAACTTGCATAAACATTCATATACTTGCATAGCTTGCATATTATGTTAAACTTGCATTTCAACATACACATAACTTGCATAAACATTCATATACTTGCATAAGATGTTAAACATGCATATAAGCATATACATGACTTGCATAAGTACTCACATACTTGCATAACATGTTTGCATAATGGATCCATATTCACTTAGTGTTTTGCATCATAAACATCATGAAACAACTTGCATAAAAATATCATGATTACATATTATGAAACTTGCATGACATAAGGCATATAACTTGCAAAACACATAATATTCACTACATCAAGCTTGCATAAATATATGGATCCACAAACATAGCCATACTTTATCACATCTTATCATAATCAATTCAATAATTGATTATTAAGGGGATAGAAGCTCACCAAAACAAGATTAGCAAGTTAAATGAAGCAAATCCCAATGATTAAGTAGAAGAAGATGTAGATTAGCTTGCAAACCCTCTTAGGATTTTTAGTGGAGGCTCTCCAATTTTCTAAGTGGTGGCATAATGGCCTTAGATCTATTTTTGGTAAGGATAAGGGGGGTATTAGGGTGTATATATAGATTAGTTAGATGTTTTAGGACCATAGGATATACCCTAGAACCAATCCTAGCCTTTAAAGCATGTCTTGGGGAAGAAGTCAAGTGTGGAACCATTTAGGGCCCAAAAAAACAGCCCAAAACTCATCCCGGGCCTCAAAACATGAGCAGTTTTTGATTTTTCGTGAAACTTTGACGGGCCATAACTTGGTCATACGGACTCCTATTTACGAAAACTCGGACTCTATTTCACGTATTTTTCCGAGACGAACGCAATGGCACAGCCCGTTTCCCCTGATTCAGAATATTAAATTTAATTCTGCTCTGATTTATGTTATAACAAGTTATTTAACATACGGGGTGTTACATTCTCCCCTACTTAAAGGATTTCGTCCCCGAAATCTCTAAGTCAAGAAGAACGTATCCTACCAACCAAACAACCATCTACTCAACCATCAAACACTGGCATCCATTGTCCTTAAAACAATTTCTAATGATGTATGAGCATATGCAAAAAGTGTGTGTATATGTTCCCTATCTAATGTATGAACATATGCAAACCATGATAGTGCCATGCATCCATTATGTATGCGAGGGAACCCTATCGACACATACAATATCTACATGAGTGCACAATCATTCACCAAAATGCATCATCCATATGATAACACAATCATTATACATCCATAAATATAGCTTTCTACACACAATTTTATGCAATATGCAATATGAAGTGATTGAGCCGATCTAGTGCCTAGAGTGTGTGTATATGCATCCACGAGCAACCACTAGCAAACACTTGCATCCACTTGCATCCATCATACATAACATGTCTCAAACACATGTTTCAACCATAGGACTATCCTATCTGAAGGTCAAAGGTACTAACGAGAGGACATACTAAGAATAAGATAAGCACAAGATATGTGATGAAGGAGAAGCAAAAGGATATACCCTCCGAGAGAAAAAGGGTACCTCGAACGCATCTTCGCTTCCGTCTCCCAGGTAGCGTCACTCTCTTCATCTCCCCTTTGTACTTTGACTAGTTGAACCTCTCTGTTTCTCAGCTTCTAAATCTCTGACCCAAGGATGCAAGTAGGAGCTCGTCGAATCGTCGCATCACGCTCTATTTCCACTTCTCTAAGCAAACTCGGCTCTACCACCTCTGCGATCTCATGTAGGCACTTCCTCCCATAGAATACATCACTAAGTCTGTCGGGCAACTCCGCCAATGGAAGATGCTCCTCCCATGTACCTCCAAAATCCAAGATACATAGCCTCATAAAGGTCTTCTAAAACATGATTCACCCTCTCAGTCTGGCTATCCGTCTGAGGATGATATGCGGTACTCATACCCAACTGAGTCCCTACCGCCTCTTGCGAATTCTTCAAAAACTCTCTAGTGAAGATAGGATCTCGATCACTCACTATGCTAGAGGGTACCCCATGTAATCGAACTATCTCTCGAAGATATACTGAAGCTAGCCATGGAGCAGTCCTCTTGCTCTTCATAGGTATGAAATGGGTGTTCTTAGTAAGTCTGTCTACCACCACCCAAATTCCTGTATTACTCTTTCTCGATCTGGGTAACCTGTCAATAAAATCCAACGAGACGCTGCCCCACTTTCATTGCGGAACCTCCAATGGGTGAAGCAACCCACCTGGTTTCTTTCGCTCCGTCTTCACTCGTTGGCACACCAAGCATCGAGCGACATGCTCGGCCACATCTTTCTTCATACCGGCCCAGAAGAAAGCCCTCTTCATGTCTTGGTACATCTTACCCCCACCGGGATGAATGGTCATCCTAAAACGGTGTGTGTCATCAAGAATAGCCTTCCTCAAACCCTCGTCCTGCGGTACACAAAGTCTACTGTCTCTACGCAAGCACCCTCTATCATCTAGGGTGTACTTACTCAAATGGCTGGACGACTCCCCCCTTATGAGCTTCTCTACTAACTCAACCAACTGTGGGTCGCCCCTCTATGCTTCTCCAATCCGCCCCAAAAGAGTAGGTCTAACTTCCAAAGAAGCTAGTAAACCGGGTACAAAGTCAACGGAAGGTCTAAAGTCAAACTTAGAAATAAACTCTAAGCTCCGTCGTTCAACGAACAATGAACTCAAGGACAACCTTTTTCTACTTAAGGTGTCCATTACCATGTTACCCTTACTCATAGGATGCTAAGGATCCCATCCACTTTTGCTGTCCTAAGACTATGCGCTCGAAGAGTCTCCAACACTTCCCTAAGATGTAGGGCATGCTCTTCTCCACCAGGATATCATCCAAAATCATCATAACCGTCTCCCACGCAGACCACCCTAGTCGAATTCGGCATCCCCCAAATGCAAGCCCCAAAGGCCTAAACCAATATCAGACAAACACCCAAGGGATACCTCCTTCGGATTCAGACGACCTACGTGAGATGATACAAATAAAAATGGCTAATTAATTACGCCCTTGACCAATTCTGGATGTTCTCGCCAGTTTCAAAATCGTCGTTTATTCTATACTGGCTCTACTCAGCCTATTGAGCACATACGAAAACTTATTTCGTTCCTAGAAAAGACCAAAATGTCATCCATAAAGACCATCACAACTTATTTAGGTACTCCTTGTACACCCTTCTCATCAAATTAACCAAACATGCGGGGCGTATGTCAAACCAAATGGCATCACCAGCCACTCATAAAAGAAATCATCCGGAGTCCTAAAGGCAGTCTTTTCTATGCTATCCTCAGCCACTCTCGACTGATGAAATCCCGTGGCTAAGTCTTACTACAAAAATACTGAGGCGCCAGCCAACCGATCAAAGAGATCATCAATTCTTGGCAATGGGTGTCTATTCTTCTTTGTGTGTTTCTTTAGTTCTCTTTAGCCTACACAAAGTCTGAGGGACCCATCCGCCTTCATAACAAAACTACTGGAGCGCCCCACTCCGATATACTTCGTCTTATGGACCCCTTTTTAAGCAAATCGCCTACTTACTTATGGAGTTCCCTCCTCCCACTAGGAGCCATGTGGCACACTGGCCAATATACTGGTTTAGCATTATCCACCAGATATATTCGGAAGTCAATCTCCCGCTTCGGAGGTAAGCCCTTCACCTCCTCAAACACATCCGGGTATTCCTGGACCACTCTAACAGATCGCAGACTCTAGACCAACGTGTCAAGCGATTCTAGATACCTTAGCATAACAGATTCTATGGGATTACAAGAGATCTCAAGAGTGTTACTTAGGCGGCCCATAAGCCTAACAACTCTCCCTTGAAAATGAAGAACAACACTCCTACTGGATAACCAGTCCATGCCCAAAATTAACCCATAGCCCGTGAAGCCCAACAAGCATCACATCTAAACTCAACGCTAAGTATAGAAACTTTCAAACCCAAACATATCATGGAGCCCCAACTGGGTTTGAAACAACTAAGGGATCATCTACCAAACTGGTGTCTAAGTGCAGTGACTCAACTAACAATGGTGGGATAAACGAACTCAATATATCAGAATCAAATAGAGCTTGAATCGGATGATAAAGAAATCCAAATTCCAACCTAGACAGTCATATCCCCATCTGGTACCCTAGTCATGAGGGAATACAACTACCCTCCAGAAGATTCCATACCTTGCCCTTGCTTCTTTGAACAATCCTAATAAGGTGTCCTATTCCTCTTAAAAGGATAACCACTTGCCTTCTTCTTCCCTATTCTCCACTCGTAACCTCCCACCAATGAGGTTTCATCTTTCATTAACCAAACAACTATTTGAGCCTTCCTCCCATCGTTTATCCAATAGATACCTACCAGTCCTCCTCCTTCTTGAACCAACTTCTAATCCGACTAACGTCTAAGTCCCTTGAAGTGGTTTTCCATCCTTATCTATCTTAGAAAGATCATCTATACGCGGAGGGGAAACTCAAAACGAGAGAAAGGAAGAGATTCAAAATGGAGAATTCGAAAGATATAGATATGGCTATTGGGGATTATGCTTTCCTTTCAAAAACTTTTCTCTTAAAAGACATGTTTTTGAAAATACTCCTTTCCAAAAATATTCTTAGAAAATAGTTTTTCTAAAAATTTTATCTGTTCCGGTAACCTTAAGCTCTGATACCACGTGTAACACCCCAACCCCCGCTATAGTCACTCACTAAGGGAATGCCATAGCATCGGTGGAGTATTTTTAGTGAGTATAGAACAGTAAAATTACAACAAGACAGATATAATGTAATACTTGAAAATTTTAAAACATCATCTCATAGCAGCGGAAAGTAAAACATGTTTGGTTACATCATAAAACCATAACAAGAGTCAAGTACAAAATATCCATCCTGAATAAAATAAGTACATAATCCCACTACTCATAACAAATAGCCATAACAGAAAAGATAAGATAAGCTGAGCTCTACATCTACGGTCCAAGCTCCAAGAGATAGATAAAGCAAACTGATCAAAGCCCACTAGCACTAGGCCCAACCTGAGGACCTGAAGGAAAAAGATAAAACAACGGGGGTCAGACATAAGCCTGAGTGAACCCTATCTCCTTAATAATACAATTATTAAAGTAATTAGGGTATGATATGAACTCGGTATGGTATCTTTGGGGATAATGACTACACTAAGTTGCCCACGAACACAGGACGAACTAAGATAACCGTAAAGACGCATCTACCCACCCAAGGATAATTACTAACTGCACCACACCAGTTCTACCCACCAAGAGTAATTCCTACTTAAAGGTTGATCCCACTAAGTGTACTTAGTAATTTTTCACCCGGTAGTTTCTTGTACCCCTACACAGGTGTCGTCTGCCCCTATTTTTACTAGGTGTACCCACTACCCCCAAGCGATCGGCTCCCTACCGTAGATACCCGTGCTGGTCCCACAAAAGGGGGTGTATCATTCCCCAAAGTGGCTACCATATAATATCACTGTGCACGACTTTATATCTACCCGATGCAACAACGACTTACCAACCAGCCCGGGTCCACACACGCATATGAAACCCGTTGATCCCGCGTTGCCACCGCTAACCCGTTTTGGCCTCTTACAGTCAAGCCCAATATGCGTGTCCCGTCACCCGACAAGAGTCGAGCCTACAAAGATACGTTGGGATATTGGTTGAAATGGGCCCCCACAAGCTACTACTTAAGCTTGTCGTTTAATCTAGTGCATCCCACTTAACCCTTTAACCATGTCCCCTTACATGTTATAAATCTTGGCTAAGTCCTTTAATCATATTTCAATTGCCACTTAGGGCACTCACTAGATTCCCACATGCCACCCATGGCACTTACTTAACCCCTTAATCATGTTTAATTACATGTTCCACCTTGGTTAAGTATTCTAATCGTATTCTCACATGCCACCCATGGCACTTACTTAACCCTTTTATCATGTTTAATTACATGTTCCACCTTGGTTAAGTATTCTAATCGTATTTTTCTATTGCCACCCAAAGCAACCCACTAGTCTCATCATGCCACCCCAAGGCACCCACTTAACCCCTCATGTCCCACTACATGCTAATATGGTTAAGTGTTTCTTAATTCATTAATTAAGATCATGACCTCATAAAGACCTCCCACATTAGACCGTCTTTTATGACTGCTGGATATGCCGGTTGGTTCCGGGCAGACTTCTGTCATAAAAAGGGCCTAACCTCATGTCTTTACTTTAATCATGTATTTAATTTATGACTAAGACCTCTCACATTGGACCAATCATTTGTAGCCGCTGGATGGCCGGTCGGTTCCGGGCAGACTTCCGCTACAAAAGGGTCCAACCTCGTGTCTTAGTTGATTAATTAATCCTAATTAATCACCCCCATATTAATTATCCCTAATTAATATCAAATTTTCCATAACATGGGTAGACCTAACTCAATAGGTAAATTCCCATGGGGTAGACCTAACTTAATAGGTAAATTCCCACTTATGGTAATTTATTTTTATTGTATGCTTAATCATACCCAATCATATTTTTATTAACATATTTACCAACCCCATCGTTCCCCACGTAAATCGTTCTCATTTCATGACATAAATAAGGGGAAGATCATTACAAATATCATGGGTTTAGCATACAACTTTGTCATGGGTTAAGAGGATGTCAACTTGCATATATGAGCATATATTAACCCAACTACATTTAACCCAAACTTGCATATTATCAAACATGTGTCTTACATAACATGTTGCATATGAACTTACATATCATCAAACATGTGATTTGCATAACATGTAGAACTTGCATTTTAGCATATACTTAACTTGCATAAGCACTCCTATACTTGCATAAGCATTCATATACTTGCATAAGCTTGCATATCATGTTAAACTTGCATTTCAACATATACATAACTTGCATAAACATTCACATACTTGCATAGGCTTGCATATTATGTTAAACTTGCATTTCAACATATACATAACTTGCATAAACATTCACATACTTGCATAGGCTTGCATATTATGTTAAACTTGCATTTCAACATATGCATAACTTGCATAAACATTCACATACTTGCATAGGCTTGCATATTATGTTAAACTTGCATTTCAACATATACATAACTTGCATAAACATTCATATACTTGCATAGCTTGCATATTATGTTAAACTTGCATTTCAACATATACATAACTTGCATAAACATTCATATACTTGCATAAGCTTGCATATTATGTTAAACTTGCATTTCAACATATACATAACTTGCATAAACATTCATATACTTGCATAAGCTTGCATATTATGTTAAACTTTCATTTCAACATATACATAACTTGCATAAACATTCACATACTTGCATAGGCTTGCATATTATGTTAAACTTGCATTTCAACATACACATAACTTGCATAAACATTCATATACTTGCATAAGATTGCATATTATGTTAAACTTGCATTTCAACATATACATAACTTGCATAAACATTCATATACTTGCATAGCTTGCATATTATGTTAAACTTGCATTTCAACATACACATAACTTGCATAAACATTCATATACTTGCATAAGATGTTAAACATGCATATAAGCATATACATGACTTGCATAAGTACTCACATACTTGCATAACATGTTTGCATAATGGATCCATATTCACTTAGTGTTTTGCATCATAAACATCATGAAACAACTTGCATAAAAATATCATGATTACATATTATGAAACTTGCATGACATAAGGCATATAACTTGCAAAACACATAATATTCACTACATCAAGCTTGCATAAATATATGGATCCACAAACATAGCCATACTTTATCACATCTTATCATAATCAATTCAATAATTGATTATTAAGGGGATAGAAGCTCACCAAAACAAGATTAGCAAGTTAAATGAAGCAAATCCCAATGATTAAGTAGAAGAAGATGTAGATTAGCTTGCAAACCCTCTTAGGATTTTTAGTGGAGGCTCTCCAATTTTCTAAGTGGTGGCATAATGGCCTTAGATCTATTTTTGGTAAGGATAAGGGGGGTATTAGGGTGTATATATAGATTAGTTAGATGTTTTAGGACCATAGGATATACCCTAGAACCAATCCTAGCCTTTAAAGCATGTCTTGGGGAAGAAGTCAAGTGTGGAACCATTTAGGGCCCAAAAAAACAGCCCAAAACTCATCCCGGGCCTCAAAACATGAGCAGTTTTTGATTTTTCGTGAAACTTTGACGGGCCATAACTTGGTCATACGGACTCCTATTTACGAAAACTCGGACTCTATTTCACGTATTTTTCCGAGACGAACGCAATGGCACAGCCCGTTTCCCCTGATTCAGAATATTAAATTTAATTCTGCTCTGATTTATGTTATAACAAGTTATTTAACATACGGGGTGTTACAGGTTCCCTATAATACACTCCGAGGATAAGAGAACCTCATATCAGGTTATGAACTCTAACTGATTCCTTAAGGTTCCTTACCTTTAGCTTTAACTTCTATACTGTATTGCTTGAAATAAAACATTTTGACGCACCCATATTGAATAATATGTTAACAGGAATATTATGGACAGTGAGAGTGCCTTCTAAAACATCTGGCTTTTGCTGACTAGCCGAGTGTGCCGGAGCATCTTTCTTGCTATTTATTTGAGCTTCTGCCACTTTGTTGACTTGAGCCATCTTGGTCGTTTTCAAAAGCGAGCAATCTTGCTTTACATGACTAATCTGATGGCAAAGATTGCATCCTCTATCTTCTTGAAACTTTTCATTGGATTTAGATCCATTCTTCTTTCGTTTCTTTGAAGATCT
This sequence comes from Allium sativum, assembly GCA_030737875.1. NCBI lineage: Eukaryota > Viridiplantae > Streptophyta > Magnoliopsida > Asparagales > Amaryllidaceae > Allium > Allium sativum. Next base: position 561,361,755 of record CM060921.1, read on the forward strand.
GCAGTTTCTCATCGAATGCCCTTGCTTATTGCACTTGAGGCATACGATTATCTTTACCTTTTGTTGACCGACTTTAGGCTTCTTACTGACCTCAGGCTTTGTACTTGCCTCAGGGCTATCAGTTTCAAACTTTCTTTTGCTACAAGAGCTGTCTTCTTCATCTTCCCAACCATGTTGCTTATCATTATACTCATAGCGGTAAGCCATTTGTATCATTTCAGTGAATGGGAGATTCACATGAGCGAGTACTCTACCTTCGTATTGCTTTCGAAGTCCTTTGATAAATCTCAGATTCTTCCTTATAGGATCTTGAATTAGTTGTGGGGAAAAGAGGGAACGTTCGTTGAATTTACTATGATATTCTTGGATGGTCATATCTCCTTGTTTCAGATTGTAGAACTCATCATATAATCGCTCAGTTGCTTCTGAAGGAATAAATCTTTCTTTGAACATTTCTTTAAATCTATCCCAGGTAATATTACCTTCTGGATTTTCCTCTGTAACAGTTTCCCACCAGATTAGAGCTTCGTCTTTGAGTGCCCAAGATGCTATTGGTCTTTTCTTATCATCTCTCAGCTTTAAGCCTTCAAGAATTCTCTATGCAGAACGCATCCATGCCCGTGTTTCAATCACGGATTCTTTGCCCGAGAATTGTACTCTACCCAAATTCTGATATTTCATTACTATAGCTTCTAGATCTGGTTCTGGTTGTGGGAGCACGATTGGCTCATTAGATTGTCGAACCATAGAATTACTACTGTTTTTGCCACTCATTTCTACTATGTCTACAAATAGCAGATAAAGAGTCAGGTCAACAAAATAGATATTGTAAAGCATAGGGACATATATTTAAATGTAAATGAATCTATGGGTGTATGTGTTTTATTCTACTATACTCACTCTAGGACATTACTAGTCCTATCTATAATGAGTTATTTGTTTTTAGAATACTGCTGATTCCACTTTTGACCGGTTTATTTATATGTTATATTCCAACCTAAGTTTAACCAAAGCTCTGATACCAAATGCGATGACCCCAAACTTCCGTAGTACGAAAGCAAGGATAATCATTGGTATATAACACATAAACAATAACAATAGAACAGAAATATAGAATTACAGCAGAAAATGTATCTCAAATTACACTGTAAATAATATCATTAGAGTTACACAGCATAATAGGATCATACTTAATACATAATATGGTTTTCAACTTAATATAAAATGTCTGCAGCGGAAATCAAACATAATATACTAAATGAAGTCTGAGCAGCATAACAGAAATGATAAGATCCATCTTCAGCTCCATAGTTATCTAGAATGAATCTGATAAACCTGTATGCAAGGTTGCCCGTATGGAAAAGAGGGCACCCGAGTTTGCGAAGTGAAACAAACTACGAGTCAGTCATGGGACTGGTATGAGAGATCTTATTTAACCTATTAATAATAAGGCAAATCACATGACCACGCCGCTAATGCGGAACGGGTTTACTCCATTGGATTGCCAGTGCATAAATAAAATAAATCGTCAAAACAACGCAATGCTTTTTAGAAAAATGAAACCATTATAAGACTCAAGTCCCATCACATAATGCAACGCAAACCGGAGGATAGATTTTTACCTTATAATGGTCAAAAATGCTTGATATGATAAAACGGATTTGATATTATTATTAGTGTACATATGTTTCAAAAACATTTCAATCATAATATGTCAATCATAGACGGCATAGCTACCATGTACTATGTTGCCATACTAGTAATACAATCAAAACCGTATGGTGTCGTATTGGAATTTGGATTTCCGTCATGAACCAAGGCAAGAGATAGTCCTTACTGAATTCGAGACAATCTAGCCTACCATGTCTCAGGATAGCTGCACCTAGGAGCACCAAGGCCAGTCCACAAATATGTTAGTGGATTGGTTATGCCTGAACAATATGTCTCCCCGCCCCATGGGGCGTAAAATTGAGCCACTAAGGACTCAAATCCGAGGTACCTCGCTTTCCATCATCCACATAAGTAAAAATATCTGGGAGTGTAAAACCCAGACACCACTTCTAGCTAGAAAGAAACGCATGTTCTCCCTGGGGTCCTTCTCCTGTTTCTGGTTCGTACCGGGGTGTGAGGCTCACAAAGTAACACTATACACAAAGCTATGCTACAATAAAGCTGTGCTTTGATCATCAACCATAAGGCTCTTCTTTTCAACAATAAGCCTTGGTCATTTGTATCTTGGCAGACCACACTGACAATTCACGCCATGCGATCGATAAATATCAATATATAACCTCTGAGCTCAAGCGTCTCAGAGAAGGGTGTTAAGCAAGAGAATGAATTCTCCGCCACCAACAGATATATATTAAATAGATACCAGTTTACATGGAATGAAATTCAATGTCAGACACACATCCATTTACATGTCCGTTCTGGGTATGAACGAAAACGGAGACACCTAATTCCTCGTCCCATATGTCCAATATGAAAGAGAGGTGCTCGCATATCCGGATGATCAACAAGTACGTCCGGACAACTACCACTATAACCCTTTACAGGGAGTCAACCAATGTCGGGCATCAGTAGTTATCCATTCGATGTGAAGATCGCCGGTCTTCAATCACCGTCTTCGAATCTTCGACTTCCAATCGTCGCATAATTATTTGAAATGAGAGTTAACTCGGACTTTTCAAATAATTTATCGAATGTATATAATTTTAATCAATTATTTTCATTTCATATCGTTAATAATACTTTATAACAATTTATCGCTATTTTTATTTATTAAAAAATAGCCATTTTCAATTAAATGACGCCTCGGGTCATTACATGGCCCTGGAGCTGTTTTTACAAAAATTTGATTTACACACTTCTCAAAATCTAACGATTGGATCTTAGCGAACTTTATATCGTTGGAAATATCTTACCAAAGCGAACCCAACGGTTCCAGTTTTGGGAAAATCCGACTGTCGGATCTTTCGGTATGATCGTTGGAAGTTACGATTTCAAAACGCGAACAGCAGCGGCGTGAATCATTTTATTTTAATTTATATTTATATATAAATATAAATCGTTCGATGATTTTAACACCATTTTCAGTTCAACATTGATATCTTTTATATATGAAATCATATATTACATTAAAAATGAAATTTTTAATGATAATACCATTCTCTTTGTACAATGAATCTTTTATATGATTCATATGTATATTACATGAAAATGAAATTTGTTTTATCATTCATCCATAGAATTAAAATTGTAATCTTTTATTTCAATACAACATTACATTGAAAAATGTGATCTCTTATTTCGATATATGTTTACATTGAAAATGTAACTTCTATTTCAATATTTATTTACATTGGAAATGTAGACTTTTATTTCAATATATTATTATATTGAAAATGTAACTTTCCATTTCATTATTGATCTAAAATGTAAGCATTTATTTCATATTCCATTTACATTGGAAAAATGTAAATTTTCTAATCATTCTTTTATTTACATTGAAAATGTAAATTTCCATGTACTCTTTATTTACATTGAAAATTGTAAATTTCTATGAAATCTTTATTTACATTGGAAAAATGTAAATTTCTATATAATCTTTATTTACATTAAAAAAATTTAAATTTCTATATAATCTTTATTTACATTGAAAAATGTAAATTTCTATATAATCTTTATTTACGTTGAAAAATGTAAATTTCTATACATTGCTTTGATTACATATAAAGATGTAATCTCCTATTTCATTCTTTATTTTCATATAAAAAGTGTAACTTTTGATTTCATAACATGATCACATTGAAAAATGAAGTTTCCCATTTCAATATATGATTACATTGAAAAATGTAATTTTCGTTGAAAATGTATGATTCAATGTTAATACATTTCTATATGACAAATGACTATTTTAATGCTGCATGACATTAAAAATGTATATTTCAATATAAATGCAAATCTATTTAGCAAATGATTATTTTTAGTGTTTGGTTACAATAAAAATATATACTTTACAATAAAGACATTTTATTGTAACAATGGTCAATTTCAATGCTTTGTTTACATTGAAAAATGTGAATTTCTATTCATTACTTTAATTACATTGAAAAATGTAATTTCTGTTCATTACTTTAATTACATTGAAAAATGTAAATTTCTGTTCATTACTTTAATTACATTGAAAAATGTAATTTCTGTTCATTACTTTAATTACATTGAAAAATGTAATTTTTCCTTTATACTTTGTTTACATTGAAAAATGTAAACTACTATTTCAATGTGTTATTTACATTGAAGATGTAACTTTTTTTTAATTTCAATGTTTTATCACATTGAAAATGTAACCTTTTTATTTAAATGTTTATTTACATTGAAAATGTAACTTTTTTATTTCAATGTTTTATCACATTGAAAATGTAACCTTTTTATTTAAATGTTTATTTACATTGAAAAGAAGATTTCCACTATAATACATTTCTATATCAAAGTGTTGATTTCTATGTTTCGTATACGTTGAAATGTAAAATTCCATTGTAAATATATCTTTATTTCATAATGTTTTATCTTTAACGTTGTATATACATTAAAAATATAAAATCCAATGTCAAAACATTTTTATTTTCAAAATGTCTATTTTAATGTTGCATTTACAATAAAAATGAAAAATCAAATGTAAATTCATTCTTATGAAACAAATGACCATTTTTGATTTCATTGGAAATGTAGATTTTATGTTGGCGTATAACGATCACTATCATATATATATATATATATATATATATATATATATATATATATATTAAAAATCTAATTTTCATATTATTCAAACAATTAATATATAATAACATGAATATTTTATAACAAAAAATATTTCAGAAAATTTCCGCAGCATAACGACAGGGTAATTAAAACCGGCACTGTCCCGATGTACGGCTCCTCGCAACACCTTAGGCCTCGCGGCTTCACATGGAGTTAAATTTCCTGATATATTTTTCCAGGCAGTCTAATGCCATAATATCAATCAATTTCATTTTTTTTCAACCACAATCGAACACCAAGAATCAGCCAATCACATAACACAAATCAATCAAGCCGTCCATGATCTATGGACGACGGATGTCGGGAGTTTCTAAACTCTTTCTGCATCCTAATATAATTTTATTTTATTTATCGAATTCAGAAATCCCACTTTGATTGGACGACGCCAAAAATTGTTGCGAGGTCCAAAAATTCTCCGGTCTTTTTAAAATGTAGATCTCAATGTCACGATCCTAACGCTTCCGGTTTTATCGAATTTGATCAACGTATTTGAGAGATATGATTTTTATAATTAAACATGAATTTGCATCGCTTAAAATTGTTATAAACAGTGAATTATATATCAGCCGTATACCTCAGGATGTGTTCAAAACTAGGGATCTAATTATCTCAAAATCCGTAAGACTGGAGTCCAATCAGGTATGACTACGTCGAAGGCCTTAGAGAGGCACCCCTACGCCAGGAACAGCGTCGAACTCGCCGATGATCTGAGGGCGTGGCAGCGGTTGAAATGGGCCGACTTCGGGGACCTAGAACACGACGGGTACTCCACTACAGGTGATGATCCTTATATGAATTCGAAGATCTTGAAATTCTCTACCAAATCCTCAACTGGACTATCGAATTTTATGGAGTGAATCTCGAGTTATTTGAGGAGGAAATTCTGAAAGGTGGCCGCCATTCGATTTCAAGGCTTACGGGATTAAACGAGAGAGGTTTATACGGTATACGGTATATATACTGTTTTTCTGTTTTATTTTAATTTTATTTAATTCTTTTAATTTCTATATCGCTGTTTACTCCAAATCAAACCCAACGAGTGACGTCCATAGCTAAATACTCCCAATAGAGATACAATGGGATATGTCTCGTAGGCTCATTCGACTGTTTCAGTCAGTTATTCTTCAAATTAAATAATAAAACATTTAATTATTTAATTTGATCGAACATTTTAATTTACTAGGGCCACAGACTGACTCTAAAAATTCCCAAAAAATAAATCTAGCTATGTTTTGACGATACGGTCCTAACAAAACTAATTTCGTCGAATTTGGAGACCGTTTGAAAAATGGCCATTTTCTGGTCGATCGAAATTGACCGAAAATGACAAAACACATTTTCTTTTGCCACACTCACATATTGACTCCAAAAATTATGAAAATTGGAATCCTGCAATATTTTGACATTCCGAATCCAACAAAAGTGGTTTCATCGAAAATGGAGGTCGTTTGCAAAATTGTTATTTATAGGGGCTATATATTATATTAAATTCCATAGCGACTATTCTGAAAATTCCATAACTTTTAGTTCCCGCTATGAAATTTCAATTTTTTGGATTCTTTGGAAATATATTCTTAAACCTATTCTATTTTTTTGGTTTCACCAAAATCCGATTTATTTTGCATCATGTACAGTCAGTCAAAGTTTAAATTCAAATTTCCAAACTGTCGCGCTATTTCTAACTCCTTTTGAAATGAAAATAAATATATTCATTCGAACTTCGATTTAAATAAATTTTAACCATTATTATTTAAAATAAATTATTTCTCCTATTCAAAATTCAAAAAATAGCCAAAATAAAAAAATTAATTAGCTCTGATTTTCCAGGTTGTTGCACCAGCGATCGACTCTCTACCACGTAAACACCTTGTGTTGGCCCCACAAGGGTGTATTACTTCCTAAAGTGGCAACCACCAGAAGGACACAGACCTATTTACTGGTGTTATGGCGGCTTATTTTCCCAAGCAAGCCGTACTCATGCATGCACATGACTCCGTTGGAACGCACCATCAGAACACCTCTCCCCAAATGAACCTCTTATAATCAGTTCAGTAAGCGTGCCCTGACCCCTACCTAGTGCGGGGTCCCCTTTAATACAAGAATGGGTTACTGACTGATATGGGCCTCACACAACAGATGGCACAAGACACCCCTTAAGCTTGCATCCCCAACTAACTGGGGTTTTGATAGGTTAAGCCCAATAGATTAACAAGCCCGCATAACCCCAACAGACCAAACAGGTTAAGTTTATAGTGTTCTTATAATCCCCCATAGATTTAACAAATTTACTTAACCCCACAAATTCAACATGTTTACTTAACCCCGCCCACAGATTAACAAGTTTATATGTATATAAGCCCCACAGATTAAACATGTTAAGTATTACAGGTTAACACGTATGCATAACCCCCAACATGTTTCACGTGTCACTTATAGTTTCATTTGCAAGTTCCTCTTAATCTTTAAACTAAGCCAACCGATTTATATGCCCCAAACCACAAGTCATAATTCACAGTCTAAGATATGCCGCAAATTTTAGTCATATTTCATGGTATAGCTTATACCCGCAAATCCCAATCATGATTCATAGTACAAGTTATGCCCCAAATTATCACCCCTAATCATTCCCAATTTAACCCTACTTCTTTTGTATGCATATTTCAACGGTATCGGCCTAGGCTATAAAAATAAAAAAGGAATGTGAGAGAGAGGAACAGAATAGGAATAAAACAAAACAAGCATATAATAGCAAAGATGGGCATATGATAGCAGAAATAGGCATATCAGAAATAGGCGTACAAGAACTGAATAACAGATCAGGTGTACATGTAATAGCAGGACTGATTAGGTATGAATCAGATTCTTAACAGGTATAGGTTTAGATCCAGATTTATAAACATGTCAGGATTACTTGTTAAATGTTTATATCTAAAAGTAACATGAACTCACAGAGACTGGATATAAAGAACAGAGAATAGTATGCTGAAGTTGTAGAAGAAATTCTTGTATGCGAATAAGTTGTTGTTAAAGAAAATAGACTAGTTCAATCCAAGCTGGAGCAGCATCTCGTTGTCTCCGTTGTTTGTTATGTGTAAACATTAGAAATGTTGTCCTACATATAGCCTACCACCAACGAACCCAGTCAATAAATCATTCCACGTTCAGAAAAGAGAATTCGCCTAGATCCTCGTTGGGTCGACCCATGTAGACTTGGGTCGACCCATAGGTGGACCTAGCCCAGGTGTGGGTCAAACACAATGGGTCATTGGTTTTTCCTGCTTATGTTTTCAAATTATTTTGGAAATTCTGAGCTTATATATATAATTCTCTTGTATGTACAAACTTCTAAGCTTAAGAACTTTCTTATACGATATCCGTTTTATGCAAACTCGGAGATATCCTAAGCAAAATTCCGAGACGAACACAATAGTATGGTCTTTTTTACTTAATTCCTAATATTTAATTAAATATTCTTTATTTTATCATTATAATGTCCTTTAAACTTATGGGGTGTTACATTCTCCCCTATTTAAAGGATTTCATCCCCGAAATCTCTAAGTTAAGAAGAATGTTTATCCTAACATCCATCAACCAACTACTCATCCATCAATCACAGTCATCCATTATCCTTATAAAAATTCTAATGCTAATATGAATATATGCTAAGGTGTGTACATGTCCCTAGACTAATGTGAAAAATCAGGTGGTCTACTGATTCAGTTGACCTCCTTAATGCAATGTATGTTAGTTCCATGAATCCAATATGTATGCAAATATTCCAAGCATATCATGTAAACCCTATATGTGTGCACAATCATCCGTCCAAATGCAACATCCATATGATGATACAATCATTTGCATCCATAAAAAAATAAAATGCACACACATCCATATGCAGTACGAGAGTGCTTTGAGCCGATTTAGTGCCTAGTGTGTGTATATGCATCCACGAGCAACCACTAGCAAACACTTGCATCTACTTACATCTATCAAACATAACATTTTTCAAACACATGTTTACATCCGCTGGTTTTCTACCTAAAGATCGAAGATTCGATCGATAGGATATACTCAAATGACAGAAGTAAGTACGAATAAAAGCTTGGGAAAAAAGAAGTTAAGAACATACCCTTGAAAAGAATAGGGTATGAAGCATGAATCTGTCTTCAGTCTCCCAAGTCGCATTTTCGCGATCTTCTTCCCATTGAAATTTCATTAACTTGACCTCTCGGTTGCGAAGCTTCTTAACCTCTGATTCAAGTATACGGGTAGGAACTCGTTTAACCGTCGCCTCCCGTTCTACCTCTACTTCCTCAAGCATGCTCAACTCAACTGCCTCTGTTGTACCATGCAAATACTTCCACTAATGAGAAATGTGGAAAACATCATGAATACCTAGCAATCTCTCTGGTAGCTTCACCCTATAGGCCATTTGACCTTCTGAATCCAACAAAAGTGGTTTCATCGAAAACGGAGGTCGTTTGCAAAATAGCAATTTTTAAGTGCTATATATTATTTTAAAATATATATAAATTCCATAGCGACTATTTTAAATTTTAAACTAGACATAACTTACAATTTATGAAGTGAAATATCGGTTTCTTATATTCGTTAGAAAGATATAGTTAAATGGATTCTAACGTTTCTTGTTTCATCAAATTCTGACTTATACTGAATGTAACGCCCCGCATTTTTAATATAGTTAAAAGTATGTAAAAATATGTGTATATGCATAGATAGGTAAATAATGGTGATGTATAATGAAAAATTTATTAATATATGGAAGAGAAGGAAAAATTAATTCGATAACAGTGTACGTAACAGAGAATACAATAAAATAAGGATACTTAATTTCAATATCAGGAATTAAGAAAAATGGACATCACCTTCGTCTCGGAATTCTTGTTGGAATAGAGCTCAAGTTTTTGAAAATCGGACTCCGTATGAAAGAGTTATGGCCTTCGGAAGATTCAACTAAAATTCAGAATTTACATAGGAAAATACCCAGGCAAGTCAACCTGGGGGTCGACCTACCCAGGGAGGTCGACCTAGGTCGACCTCCCCTGATTTTTTCCAGATCTGGACAGTGACGATTTTTGATGTGCTGGACGGACCGTATGGCTTCTAGGGCAATCTAATGGCTCTAAAACACTCTCTATACCTATAAAATAGTGCCTAGACCTAACCTAATTCATAAATAATTCCGCCTGATGCTTCCATCTCGCTAAACTTCAACCAAACATGGCCGCCGCCTCAAAATCCTAAATTAATTTGTAAGTTCTTCATCAACTTTGGAGTTTAATCAAATCAAGTAGCAAAGTTCTTCATCAACAATTCATGCCCTTCACCAATAATCAAATTAGAAGATTAAATCAGCATTCTACATCAACGACAAATCACTTATTTCTCCAATCCAGTCAAAGTGAGTGGATTTGAACTATATTTGTTGTATAATATTGTTTCTATCGTTTACCATTCCCCATAATGAATATGATGATAATTTAATAAGATCAGTTATTTTATATATGCTTACGTTTGAGTTCTCTCCTTTTTGTTCTTTCCCCTTTTTATTTTTGGATCTAGGTTATCTCGAACCTAGACGAAATCTTATTATATATACGTACAATTGAAATATGGGAATATTGGGGCATAATTTATCTTATGCAATCGAGGAATATAACCTGTAATTTGGGGATTGTGGCATAACAATTATTATTGCAAATATTTGGACAACTGGCGAATTGTACATTGGGATTATTCAATAAAATAAAGTCGAATTGGGGATTTTGGAGCGTATTTCAATAATGAATCTTTGGGTATGCTTTGGGAACATGAATCTATGCTGAATAGTGTGCAACTATGAATTTTGATTTATGATGTTAACATGAAATTGTGTAAATTTAATTGGAACTATTGGATTGGTGAAATTTATTTGTGACATAAAAAGTAAGCCTAAAGGGTGAATTAGATTATATGTGTGAACATGGGAATGTTGGGATATATATTGGGAAAATATCGATTATATGAAATTGGGGTATAATTGGATATTGGAAATTGGCATGTTTAGGTATGAATAACATGGAATTGGTGAATTTGGCTATAATTGGATAATTTGGGTAATATGAAAATTGGCTAACTATTATTTAATTAGTGTTAGTGAATGACAAATTGGAAATAGGCGTAAAAATGAAATGTAATTAAGTTGAATTTGGAACATATGACATGAATTTGGGATTTGGGTGAAAGACGATTTTTAATGAACGCCTATGACACGAAGTTAGGCGTGTTTGTGGTGTAAGACTGCCCGGAACCGCCCGACAAATCCAGCAACCACAAGCGGACATCTAATGTGAGAGGTCAACGGCAAGAACTAGAGGCGTAACGGTTTATGACACGAGGTTAGGCACGTTGGGTATAAGTCTGCCCGGAACCGCCCGGCAAATCCAGCAGCCATGAACGGACGTCTAATGTGAGAGGTCATACACCGTTACAGCATTATAAATAAATTAAGAAATACTAACCATAATAAGACATGTGGGTGACATGGGTATGGTTAGAGGGTTAAGTGGGTGATATAAATGTCATATAAAGCATGACTAGTGTGGACTTAACCATTGTAAGACATGTGATGTAAAACATAACTAAGGTAGACTTAACCGTAAGAAGACATGTGTGAGATATGGAAACTATAATAAAGGGGGTTAAGTGGGACACGTGTGACGTATGAAACAAAATTTAGATATGCTTAACCAAATGGGACCCATGACGGTATCATAAAGTAATTGAATTCGGTAAAGTTTAACTAACGGGTTAAGTAAATGGAAGGGTTAAGTCAAATCTAAAATTAATGACAAGAAATGGGGAATGATAAATAACCTATTATGAATAAACTTGAATAAGGCAAGAAAGGATAATAGATGGAAATTATAACTTATGGGACAAGATAAGTTATAGGAAACGATAAGGAAGATGAGATAACTTATATGTAAAGATATACTTAAATTAAGTGTTTTGGAAAGGAAAAATGTGAAATTTAAATTTGATATAAGTTATATGAGTGGAAAAGAAGCAAATTAAAATCATATATGTTGTTTGGGTTGAGTAATTCTATGGGTGCCATTCTGATGTTGATTTCGGTCTTCGGGGCTGGTGTTTAGAAGGTTATTCTCCTAATCAGTATGTATGTGGGATAAGGCATACTTAACTATAAATTAAGTATAACATGTTGTTGTAACCCAAAAAGGGAATAATTTATGAAATTGGAAAATAACATGTTGTGGGCTTATTAATGGACTTAAGTGGGTTAAGTATAAATTGAATTAATAAGCAAGGGTAACTTGGTGAATACGAAAAAAAGCTAATGTGAATAACCAAGTTAAATGAGAAAGTTTACGAGGTGGCATAAGCGTGAAACAAATGGTTAGACTTAGGGTCTAATGACATATAAAACTAAGGCGCTTGAAGCAGTCCGTACGTTGTAGGATGAATAACCCAACAAGATAGATCATGATAGTGTCATAAGGCACGAGGAGAGCGCACGTTTGCTATTTTGGCAGCTCCAACGGACTGGAAGGGGAAGCACGCAGCTTCCTGAGACGTTAAAGGTGCTCCTGGTAGTCCTCTGTAGTGGTTTAGCTTCGGGCTAGGATTGCAGAGGTTGGGTCTGCGCGGAACTTCCAGGTGGGTGGGCCTTGACTGCACATGTAGGGGGCAGTCAGAATGTTGTACGCGGTGGCATTAAGGGTGGTTCGGCGATTGCCTCAGGCAGAGGTGGAGGGTCAATACCAAACGATAGCAAGATCGTCGGACGCCTGTCACCAGCAGCCTAAGGAATGCGAAAAGACAAGAGCTAACCCGTAGAGATCGTTAACCTTTGCTATCAAGGGATGGGTGCGGGGAGACCCCACATGGATGTTTAGATTGTTTGCTTGTTAAGGGTGGTCGCTTAGCTCGTGTGGTCTTTACTAGTTGAGGAAGGGGCTGAGGTGGGGCCATAGCCACCATAGAAAAACCAAACCCGAGGGATATCTGTACATTGGACACTCTTAGAGGCAGACCCGTACAGATATGGAAAAGCTCCCGACCGAGTTCCGTGTTTTCTGGTGTAGCCCTGCCACGGAACTTGGGTGCACAAGTAGAGGTTATGTGCAGTAGAAACATTGAGTACGATTGATGATACGTACGTGGGAAAGTCTAGGTACAACCATGTCTGCTCTGGGTGGTGTATCATAGACTAGAGGGCCTTATTCGGTGATGGAACCAAACTCGATCGAATAGTTTGAGGACAACAGTCAGTACGCTTACGTTGCACAGCGATAGTGGTTCTATGCGAATGTAGCGTTGTACGTTACTATGGCATAGGATGAGGGACTGCGCATATTACCGTGGTGATATGGAGGAGACCGTGCGAGTGGGGTATCACGGGGTGTACCTCAGTTTGGGGATAGCTACATATACACTATATTAGGTTAATCTACTAGGGGGTAGATGGGTGCGACGTGTGTATAAGCTTTGAGTGTTAATAGCACGTATAACCTAATAAATAAGAAAGTGTAGTTGAACGGTATATGTAGGATTATTCAAGAAGTGTAGTTTAAATTCATTCACACAGAACTTATGTTCTAACTCCCTCCTCATAACATTCGCAGATTAGACAGAGACTTATAGCTTTGGGAATACTGATTTTGCAGTATTGTGATTAAGGTAAAGCTATGTTTTAAATATATTATATTTTACTCTTTTCCGCTGTGAGGTGTTTTCCGAACTCTGACATATCTCTTTTCTCTGTCTTTTTTGCAGGATACCAGAGCAACCAACTCGGATTTCAGGGGATTAGATTTTTGAAAGAAAAAAAATCGGTCCATCGAAATCTAGGTTGTTACATTGAATTCTGCATATTGATTCAAAGTTTAAAATCGAATTTCCAAACTACCGCGCCATTTCGAGTTCGATTTATAATTAAAATAAATTTATATACGTTTTAGCCTCGATTTAAATAAATTTTTAGCCGTTATTATTTAAAATAAATCGATTTAAATATTCAAAACCCATTAAAATAGCTTAAATAAAAAAATTAAATTGGTTCTGAAATTTCGGGTTGTTACAATCTCCCCCACTTAAAATCTTTTCATCCTCGAAAAGGAATGGAGTTGAAAGTTGTTTAACCAACCAACTCAACATTCATTTTGGCTTTCATTCTTCTACTTTTCAGTTTCTAAGAATTTTCTAATTTCTCAAAAATTTGGCTAACATCCTAAATTTTTGAAAAATTTCGCCATAACCTCCTTTGTATGGGCTGATCGGTAAACCGCATCTTGCCTCACAGGGCCCTCATCAATCAAAAAGAAAAAGGAAAAGCCAAGCGGCTCATAAAATCATCAAATCCAATGAATAAAGTAAACATGTACCTATTTGTCGGGCATACAATTTTATTCCTCTTCTTAGCTTCCATGCTATGACATGTTCATTATATACATGTATACATATGCAATTCCAATCAATTTTCAAGTCAGTTCAATATTTGATTTAGTTTGACTCAATTTACCTTTCATTCTCTTATTGGTTTGATCATTCCAATATTTATTTAGTTGGACTAATAATCACACAACACAACAAGCAATCAATTAGTTGGTTAACTTTTCAAATATATATATCTTTTATATATTCAAAAATCATATATTCTAAGAACTGATTATATATATAATCACAAATACGTTAGTTATAAACTTGTCACTCTCAACTCATTCTAGGGCATTTCTGACCACATCTCTAACGAGTTTCTAATTTTAGGATACTGCTGATCCTATCTTTAATAAGTTTTCTTTCATAGGATATTACTAATCTAATCTCTGATGAGTCTTTTATTCTGTTCTAACAACTTGCACCCCAAAGATTTGAGTAAACCAAAGCTCCGACCCCATATGTAGCGACCCTCCTTCTCGTCGATCCAAATCGATCGTTAAACCGACTTAAATCGAACCAAAAATGCGGATATGCTAACTTTGGGTGCACAACACACCAGAACAAACAACAGAAGACTTTTATAAACATCATAATAATTTTACATCAGAGTACAAAATATCAGAGGTTCGAAAATAATATACAGCGGAAAATAAATTTATAATAAATGTAATACAATGCAGCGGAAACAAATAAACTAACACAACGGAAGACTATCAATGCTCTGGACACAACTTTAAGCTTCGATCCAGAATCCTACTAAATGAAATAATCTGCAAAACCAAAACTACTAGCTGCCACTGTGGAAAATATGGGCAGCCAGAGTTTAGGTAGAAACAATAAACTCCAAGTCAGTCATGGGATTGGTGTGAAAACTAAAAACAATTATTAAAATTTTACTTTAAAGTGAGGAATATCACGGGACCAAGCCGTATGTCACGGAACGGGTTTACCCCCATGAATACCAGTGCATAAACAATAACCAATAATAGACATATGGATCTACAATGCATCATACAACATGCAATTTTCCAATCTACCCATTGGGACTTGAGACGACCCCCAACCCCGTACTGACGGTGGCAAGGGTAATCCGTGGAATATAACACATAAACAAATAATAGCAGAACAGAAATAAATAAATACACCAGATAATGAACAATAGAATATACTGGATAAGAGTAATCATCAGAGTTACACAATATACAGGATCATACTTAGTACAAATACAGTTCAACTATACATATATATCTACAGCGGAAAACAAACATAATGTTCAATAGGAGCTAAACAGCATAAAAAGAGATAAATGACAGAATCCATCTTCAGCTCAAACTATCCAGAAAGAACCAGCTAAACCTGAATACAAGGCTGCCCGTGTAGAAAAAGGGGCACTCGAGTTTGAAAGTGAAACAAACTACGAGTCAGTCATGGGACTGGTATGAGAAATCTACTCAACACATTTATAATATGGCTAATCACAGGACCACGCCACTTTCGTGGAACGGGTTTACTCCATTGGACTGCCAGTGCTTTAGAAACAAATCTTTCTTTCAAACATCGTAATGCTTTTTATAAAAATGAAGCCATTATAAGACTCAGTTCCCATCACACAATGCAACGCAAACCGGAGGATAGAGTTTTTACCTTATAACGGCCAAAATATGCTTGATACGAATAAAACAAAGGCATTTGATACTATTGCTAGTGTTTATATGTTTCAAAAACAATTTCAAATCATAACTATCAATCATAGATGACATGAGCGTCCCATGCCACTATGTCGCCAAATATGGATATACAATCAAAATCGCACAGTCACGTATTTGGAAATTGGATTTCCGTCATGAACCAAGGAAAAAGATAGTCCTTATCGATTTCGAGACTGCCTAGCCCGAGTCTCAGGATCATAGCTCGAGTGACCCTTGGATCGTCAGGGCCGGTCCACATGGAGTGGATTAAAATGCCTAAACACTACGTTTCCCCGCCCTTTGGGGCGTAAGCGAGCCAACAAATGACTCCATCGGACCCGGATCGTCCAATCTAACCGAGGCGCCTCGCAACAGCAACAACCACATAAGTCAAACTCGTCAGGGCGTGTAAAACCACCGACGCCACTTCTAGCTAGGAGGAAACGCAGGCCCTCCCTGAGGTCCTTTCTCCCGTTTCTGGTTCACACCGGGGTGTGAGGCTCGCGATTTCACGTTATACACAAAGCTACGCCACACAGGCGGTGCTTTGATCATCACCACAAGACTTTGCTTTTCAAAAAAAGCCCTAATCACTGCATCTTAGCATGCCACACAGGCAATTCACACCGTGCAACTGATGGCTATCAATCACACAGAATGAATTCCAATATCAAACACACTGTCCATTTGCTAGTCCGTTCTGGGTCTGAACGAAACCGGAGGCACTAAATACCTCGCAAACCCATCGATCACCACGTACATCTGGACGATCACCACTCATTATCCATATTTCGGGATGCCTCCCAATCAGGACCTCGGTTACCATCCAAACGAGGTGAAGATCTCCGGTCTTCGACCACCGTCTTTATCTTCGATATCTTATCGTCGATTCAGTTATTCAGAATGGGATAAACCCGGTCTTTCTGAGCAACTTGCGTATATAATAAACAAGTGCAACACTAACATACACACGCATCATGTCAATTCATTAGTCACTAACCGTCAATCAGTAAGAGAACGATTTCCCAAATATTAACCCCGAAGGCCGAAACCAACATCAGATCAACACCCAGGAAACCATTCGACTTAGCCAACCTTCAGTTAATTTCTAAATCACATCCATATCGTTTATAATATTTTATAACGATTTATCGCTATTTTTATTTATTTTAAAATAGCCAATTTATTCAAAACGACGCTTCGGGCCATAACGTGGCTGTGGCGCTGTTTTTCTTCAGATTTGATTTACACATATCTGAAAATCTAACCGTTTGATCTTCACAAAATTTACATCATTAGAAAGATCTTTTCAAAACGAATCCAACGGTTCCAGTTTCGGGAAAATCCGACGATCGGATCTCCCGGTATAATCGTTTGAAGTTTTGATTTCAAAATACGAACTGCAGCGTCGTTATTCGATTAAATATAATTATATACATACATATATATATATATATATATATATATATATATAATTGACTCTGGCGTTGTTTTTCTTCAGATTTGAATTAAACATTCCAGACAATCCAACCATTGGATTTTTACAAAGTTGGTGCCGTTGGAAAGATATTTCCAAAGCGAAATCAACGGTTGCGATTTCAGGAAAATCCGATGGTCGGATCTCCCGTATAATCGTTTGAAATCACGGTTTCAAAATACGAACTACAGCGTCGTTATTCGATATATTTTAATTCTATTTATATATATATATATATATTGAAAAGGTCGGTTGTGCACGACTTATGCAGGATCCATAATATGGCTATGCGGAATATGATAACAAGATATATATATATATATCACAGATAACTTTAAATGCAGTAAAGTAAAGTAAAATAGAGTAACGACACCAGGATTTTTATACTGGTTCGGACCTCCAGTCCTACGTCCAGTCCCGAAGCTCCTCTTCGGCTTTTCACTAAACAACACCCTCTCTTCACCTGGAGGAACAGGTTCACAACTACTTGATTTACGGGCTACAAGCTTACCCACTTGATTTCACGGGCTACAAGCTTACCCACTTGATTTCACGGGCTACAAGCTTACCCACTTGATTTCACGGGCTACAAGCTTACCCACAAGACAATTACAAGAGTTTGACCTTGAATGTGTTCTTTCTTCAACACTGATTAGTCAATGATTGAGTACAACCTTCCTATAATCTTAT
Source organism: Allium sativum (assembly GCA_030737875.1). NCBI lineage: Eukaryota > Viridiplantae > Streptophyta > Magnoliopsida > Asparagales > Amaryllidaceae > Allium > Allium sativum. The sequence continues at coordinate 561,379,896 of CM060921.1, forward strand.
CCTCAAGTATATAACGTGTATGTGAAGATTGAAGGAAGTATATTACTTATTGAATCAAGAGATATGAAATTATTTCAATGATTCAACAAGTAATTTGAATAATGGAGAGCTTATAGTATGCAAGAATGTATAGAGTTTAAGATCATAAAATATGAGAAAGAATCGGTGATTTGAAAGTATGATTTCAAGTCTATTTATAGTGTAGAATAGTTGCATTCCTTCATGAAGAGTTTCTATAAAGAGTTGTATCCATTTCTCTTGAAATTGAATAGAAATCTCTTCACAAAAAGAAGCATCCTTTCAGAAAAATTACAGCAAGAAAAAAGGTCGACAGGTCGAAATTAACAGGTCGACGGGAATTTGAAAAAATAGCCGTTATGCACAAAAGACAATAGGACCGGTCGACAGGTCCTTTTTGGGCGGTCGACCGTTTTCTTGCTGTGGACCAGAGGACCTTGGTCCACAGTCTATATCACTCTGCACTCTTTCCCGGTCGAAGCCTGGACCGTTTGGGATTTTTCTGTGACTTTTCAATTTCTCAAATATACAGATTTCAGCCCCAGCTAATTTCAGTATCTATATTGTTTTGTGCATTCGTGTTATACTTTGAGGATAGATTTTAACATAAATCTAACACGACTCCATACCTACATATATATATCTTAGCTCCATGTCATGATTTCCATTGATCTTCACTATGATCTTTATTGATTTCCACTTTGATAAATGTGAATTCAGCTCGTCAATGATCTCTATTTCTATGTTGTCATTAATCAAAATCTTGTGTATCAACATTCTCCCCCTTTTTGATTGATGACAATATCTTGCATATATTTTTGAGATACTGAGTAGCTCCCCCTGAATATATGCTTATATATTTTTATCTCCCCCTGTCTAAAAGCTTTCTGCACATTTTGTTAGTATAATAAAAACTTACTGTTTCCTGTAACAAAATGTTAGTGCATATAAAATGAATATTTATATGATACATGAATATATATATATATATATATATATATATATATACATATATATGCATATTTCTCCCCCTTTTTCATCGATTAAAAAGAATAAACATCATGATAGAACAGTAATCGAACATAAGACATAAATTAAAGTACCTTCGGGAGATTTGGGTCATGTGCAATTTGATAAACTGAATTTTGTTTTCAGAGACATTTGGAGAAATAAAAATCGCCTTCCTTTTATTGTGGTGTACCTGCAAAAAAGTAGAATATATATACTTTGGTACCCACTTGCTTTGTTTGGGTCCATGGGTTAGATGGAAGGTAACCATACCCAAGAGGGTTTAACGGAACCTTTAAAGATAAAATTTTGGTTGTTAACTACCGAATCAAAATAATCATCGATATATTTTTCTCTGTTTTTCCAACTTACAGGAACCCAAATACTTAAGTAATCTCTATTGATATTCCTTTTCGTACTTCTAGATCTATTATACAGATCTCTAGTCATAGAAGTATTCGAATTTCTATAATAATTGGATCTAGGATGAGCATTAGTACTAGCAGTAATATTTTTATTGTACATGAAAGCATATCTAGTACTATTTCTAAGATTAGTTTTATTATATCCTAAACCACTTTTGTCATGTAAAGGTCGAGATCTAGATAAAATCATATTTAAATCATTTTGACCTTTATTAAATTTTGCGAACTTATTTGCACTTTTATCAAATTTATTTCCAAAGTCGCTATTGACATTTTCAAAAGAAATTTTGTTATTCTTTAAATCAACAATTTCCTTATTTAATTCAGAATTTTTCCTTTTTAAAGTACCATTCTCAGTTTTGAGACCTAAAATTTGAGATTCTGAATTATCTAAAGAAGATTGTAACTTTTTAAAAATTTCTTTTGAGTCAGAAATTTCATTTTGCAAAATATTATTATTCACCTTTAAAAATTCACATTCTTTAGATAGTTCTAAATTCTTTTCAGTTAAAGCTCCATTCTCTTTTTCAAGAGACGAAATTAAAGAACTAGAATTATTTAAAGAATCTTCTAATGATATATTTCTATTTTGCAAAAGATCGATTTCCTTTAAAAGAACATTGTTTTTATCTTCTAGTTGCTCATTTTCTTTTTGAAGGAAATCTTTTTGAGAAACAAGCTCTTCTAAGGTATCTTCAAAACATTTGGCTTGTTTTACCAAACGATTGTTTTCTTCTTTTAATTTGGAATTTTCTTCCTTGTATTTTTTTGACATAGCTAAAACAATTTTATGGAGTTTCAATAATTTTTCATGGTCTAACATAAGATCTTTATATAATGAATCTGTACATACCGATTGTGATCTGACTTTAGCCATGAGACATTTGTTTCCTTGCTCTCCTGATTCTGCTTTGTTGCTCTTCCATTTTCTATATCTCTGACTTGATTTCTTTATTGCCATTTGTTCTAAGATGTTGTTACGATCTCTAGAACACCAGGCTCTGATACCAATTGAAAAGTCGGGTTTGCACGACCTATGCAGGATCTATAATATGGCTATGCGGAAAGTATGTGATATACTAACTTGTATATTTACAATAGTTATGCAGGTAAATATTTAATGTAAAAAGATCTCACAGAAGCAATATCACAGATAAGCAAGTATAGCAAATGCAGTAAATAGGAAAAATCACACCAGGGATTTTTATACTGGTTCGGAGCACCGTCCTACGTCCAGTCCCAGACTTCTATCTGGATTTTCACTAAACAACAACCTCACTTCACCCAGAGGAAACAGGTTTACAATACCCGAGCAGCCGAACGGGATTTCACGCCTCTAACAACACGAGGACTTCAACACTTGCCTCTTATAACACGAGGACTTCAACACTTGCCTCTTATAACACGAGGACTTCAACACTTGCCTCTTATAACACGAGGACTTCAACACTTGCCTCTTACAACACCGAGGACTTCAACAATAATAAGATTTTGACTTTGAATGTGTTCTTCCTTCAACACTGATTTGTCAACAATTGAGTACACCCTTCCTATAATCTTATCCTCAAATGTAATTTGATGTTTAGTAAGATTAGGAAGTAAAATATCGAGTTGAATCACAAGTGTATGAAATATGCTTGGTGATTCAAACGATTATTGAATGCTTTTGAGTGCTTTTTGAGTGAAAAGAATAATGCAAGATAGATCAGAAAATAGAGAGTAAATTCGGTGTTTTGAATGATTGCAAATTTATGTATTTATAAAGATCGAGTAGTTGCAATTATTGGTGAAGAGTTGCAATCAAAAGAAGTGATTATTCATGAGAAGAAATGGATGCAACTCTTAGAGAAAGGAGATGACTTTTCACAAAAATTCAAAAAGCTGTTGACCTATGAAAATCTATAGGTCGACATGTTTTTAGCCGTTGTAATTCAAAAACCTGTTGACCTATAAAAATTTGTAGGTCGACCTATTTTTGACCGTTACATTTTAAAAACCTGTTGACCTATAAAAATATGCAGGTCGACATGTTTTTGGCCATATGCATAAAAAAATGCTTTTATAAGAAATATTTTAAAGCAATTACAAGTATGATCATTTGAGGATAGATTTTAACATTTTTTACTCTAAATAATCAACTTCTAACCTATGAAGTCATCTTGTCTTCTTTTTGTCGATGTAGAAGCTTCTTCTTGTCATAAATCAAAACAACCTTTGAAGCTTTGACTCAACATATATATATATATGTATATATATATATATATATCGATTCCTCGATTTCAAAGCTATATTCTTTTCATACATTTGATAAAAATGATATTTTTATCTAACTGTCTTCTATTTCAACACTTCACTATATTTAACAATTCATGTATATAATAAAAATGTGATTTTTATTGTAAAACAATTCATTTCAAAACACTATTATTTTATATAGTTCATATAGGTAATAAAAATAGGATTTTTATTATAAAACAATTTCTTTCAAAACGAGATTATTTTATATAATTCATATAGATGATAAAAATGTGATTTTTATTATAAAACAATTTATTTTAAAATATGAATACCATTCAATACATGAGTTTCAATTCAACGAATGAATATCGATTCAACACATGAAGGTTTTCTATAGTTTATATATATAGATAAAAATGTGATTTTTATATTTAAAACACGAACACCATTCAACACATGAATTTCAATTTAACGAATGAATATCGATTCAACACATGAAGGTTTTCTGTACAACGAATAAATATAGTTTCAGCAAATGAAAATAATTCAAACACATGAATATTATTCAAAATTTCGGCAGCATAACGGCAGGGTAGTTAAAACCGAGACCGTCCCTAGTACGGCTCCTCGCTCTACCTTAAAACCTCGCGGTTTTTGACAATGAGGATCATGCATCTAGTTCGCACGCAGGCGGCATGTATATATTTATTTCATTTCCACAAAATAATCCTATGTGGTTTCAACCAAATATTTCTCATCCACAAATGGGTATTTTTCAACCACAATCAATCAATATCAACCACAAACAATTCCAATCAACCATTCGCTATCAATCAATTTTCACACCAATCACAACCAATAAATATCGTCCATGGTTTGTGGACGAGGGGCGTATATATATATATATATATATATATATATATATATATATATATATATATATATATATATATATATATATATATATATATATATATATATAGCAATTCACTTCTATTTCAACACATATATAATTTTTACAACGCATATATAACTTATACATCGAACGTACAACTTATACAATGCTTATACATGAGGTGTACAACGCTTATATAACTCATACATTGACTATATAATTTATATATCGTTGTTTTCCATATCGTTTATAAATTAGAAATCTCACATTGGGTTCCACTCCACCAAAAATAGCAGAAGGCTCAAAAAAATATGCGGTCTCTTCTAGAAGGTAGAAGACGTCCACACGAGTCCACTATCTCTTGTTTCACTGAATTTCGTCTAGAAACGAAAAAGATATGATTTTTACAGTGAAATCAAAAATGGTAGCGCTTTAAACTGCTATAATATAGTTTAAAATTAAATAGGCCGTACCTTTTCAAACTTGTTCAAAACTAGGTTGCGATTTTTCTTCGAATCCGCGCAGTGATATGACGATCGGCCAACACCACGTGGAGCAGCTTGGAGAGGCGCGCGCAACCAGGGTGGTGCAGGCGAACTCGATGGCGCCGTTGATCCACGGGGGAGCGATGAAGGTCGGATCTTTGAGGGCTCGGTTCTCGCGATTCACCAGACGAGAGGGGGTGCCACGACCATGGATTTGAAGCTTGAGGGGAGCTCTTCAAAAACCCCAACTGGGCCGAAGGCTATCGGTGTGTGTAGGAGGAGAAAACGAGGGGGAAAGCTTTGAAGAACTTCCGCCGTGCATTCTGGATGATATCGGGGAGAGAGAAGAATGCGTGGACCAATAGGATTTTTTATTTTATTTATATATTTTAAAAATCCGAAAATACCCCTTGTCACACACGAACACCAATCCAAGCCCAACGACTGTCGTCCCTAGCATTTTACCCTCATTACGAACACAATGGGATATGTTTTGAAGGCCCATTCGAATGTTTCAGTCAGTTTTCCTTCAAATTAAAATATAATACATTCAATATTCGATTTGAACGTACATTTCAACTTACCAGGGCCACAAACTAATTCGAAAAATTCCAGAAAAATAAATCTGGCTTTGTTTTGACGATACGGTCCCAACAAAACTAATTTCGTCGAATTCTGAGACCGTTTGCAAAAAGGCCCATTTCTGGTCGATCCAACTTAACTGTAATTGACCAAAACACGTTTTCCTTTGCCACGCTCACATACTAGCTTAAAACATTATGAAATTTGAAATCTAGCAATAACTTCACATCTCGGACCCAACAAAAGTGGTTTCGTCGAATTCCGAGGTCTTATGCAAAATGGCCAATTTCACGGGCTATATAAATTCCATAGCGACCTTTCTGAAAATTCATTTGGCCATAACTTTTTCTTTCCGCTATGAAAATATGATTTTTCAGATTCGTTAGAAAGGTATTCACTAATAGATTTAAATATTTTTGGTTTCACTCAAATCCGTTTTGTTTTGCACCCGGTACAGTCCGACAAAGTTTGAATTCAATTTTTGAAACTACAGCGCCATTTCAGGCCTTGTGTATAATTAGAATTAATTATATTCGTTTTCAAACGTCGATTCAAACTCACTTTTCATTGCTATTATTTAAAATATTTATTTTAAATATTTAAAATCCATTATTTTAGCCAATTAAAAATTTTTAAATTGGTTCAGATTTTCTGGGTCGTTACAGGACTTAATCCCAAATATAGATTTTCTTTCGAAATTCAATTCACTTTATAGAAGTTATTTCTTTGGACTTTATTCCGAAATTCTTATTTCAAACCATTTGAAATACATATCTAGCTTTATATCAAAGTAGATTTCACTTCCGGATCTCAAACCAAAATCTTTGGAAATATGAATTCCAAAACATCACAAAGCATACAAAAAGATATGCAACCAAATATTGGGATCCACTTAGACAAGGCAAAGGGTACTACCATACCAACTAGATATATAAATGTGCACCTCCTACGATGGAGCAGGCTACACTGATGATGCACAATCCCACGCCCTCGGGGACAACACCGCCATCTCACCCATACTTTTAGTTGTCCAGGTTACCAGAATCTTTAGCCACATACTAAATCATTTTTATACCCCGAAGTAGGGAAAACCATTTAACAACATAATAATTGCAAGTACTTTCCAAAATATAGTACTTTACATTAGTAATTCACACATATGATCAGTCACTATTAATCTCATAACCTTTGAGCTCATACGTCTCAAAGAAGGGTGTTAAACATGAGAATAAATTCTCAGCCACCAAAAAGATATATCATCAATAGCAACTACTCGGTTATGTGATGAACTACAATGTCAGTCACATGATACATTTCCAAATCATTTCAACAACATCGGGTTTAGACCTCAAAATCCTTTTTGTTTTATAAAACATTCCCTGTTCAAAACCGGGAATACGTTTCTTTTCACTTAAGAAAATACCATTTCAAAATCATTCATTAAATTTGAAATGAACTCAACCACATCACTGAACATCTCATAGTCAAATCGTGAAGTGTTTCACAAGTTGTTAGCATACAAATATTTCTACCCAACCCAATGCTAAATGTAAAAGCAAATTTGCTCATAAACTGGTCAAGCACAATCCAAGCAATCAAACAATCACAATCAATATCAAAAACCAAGTATATTTGGCTTATACCATATCTCATGTTTTAGTAAATTTAATCACCATTCATCTATTCAAATCCAATTAAAGATTTATTAAAAATTCACTTAGTTTTAATCTCAAAAATCGTACGTAATGATTATTTAACTTTCTGGAAATTTATCCTGCTTTTAATTGGGTTAAAGAACAAATTTCATTTAAAACACTATTCACGATAAACCCAAAATCATTTTCGATCAAAATGGAATCTAAATGGAAATCATAACAGTATATAATCGATATAAATCCCCGTATCAAACTAATACTATAACTGGAATAGCGGCAATGCCTTTTAAATTCCATAAATAGTAAAGGTCTTCCTTTATAGGAGTTCATCTCGATTATTACCGAATCGAATTCCATTCAATTCCAATTTAATATTTTAAATTGGAAAACTTTACTTTGGAAAATTTCATTAATCTTATTTAAAAGATTATAAATTCCAAATCATATCTTCATTGTTAATTAGGTTAAAGAACGAATGTTATTTAAAACATTGTTCACACTAAACCCCAAAATCCAATTTGATATTAAATATAAGGTTCTAAATAGAAATAATATCGACTTATATTCAACATCAAATTCTGAAACTAACGGATGCAGTATTAGGAATAATGATATCTATATCTTCCAAATTCCTCAACAATATTCGTATAATCACAGTATAATCACAGAATCCAATATCGAAATATTCCAAAGATTATTTCCACTCAAATCCATTCCAATTTATTCATTGGAAAATTATGGTTATTTCAAAACCCCTTTTTCAATCCAGTTTATTTATTTATAAACATTGGATTATTATTCTAGTTAATAATTAGTTCATTTCGATAAAAATATATTTTTATCTTTCCAAACCTAGAATTTTTCATCAAAAATCTTTCCAAATCATTTATTATGATTTTACATAATTTTTCCATATTTTTAATAATTTTATTAAGGCCCTTACAGTCGATTTCCAATATCGGCCACCGAACTACATCCATAACGACCTTTTCCGAAATTGATTTGGACATATTTTAAAATCCAACCATTCAAATTTAAATCCCTTATATTCATTGGAAAGATCTTTTCGATACGAACCCAACGGTTCTGGTTTTAGGAGAATCTGATGGTCGAATCTCCCATTACATCAATTTGAAGTTAATGATTGAAATTCATGAACGGTCGCTGTGCGGCACATTCTATTCAAGCCATATATATCGTATATATATATATTGTCGATTTCCCTTTAAAATATATTTTATTACTCATTTATAAATTCGTTTAAAAAACGATTTCAACTTCATTTTCAATTTTAAATCAAAATTGAATATTCCATTACATGACAATTTTATACAGTGCATATATATGTTAAAAGTTATATTTTTAACAATCCAATAATTGTTCCATTACATGGCAATTTTACACAGTGCATATATATTTTAAAAATTATATTCTTAAAAACCCAATAATTATTCCATTACATGACAATTTTATATATCTCATATATATATATATATATATATATATATATATGTTAAAAATAATATTTTTAGCCAACCAATATTTATTTCAATACATGACCACTTTATATATCTTTCACATTGCATATATATATATTTCATACAACAACCACAAAATGTATCCACATTGTTTGTACGAGTGTCGTATATTCAAACAATGCTTCATGTGCAGATGAGTCGTGAATAGTTCATGTATTGAACTCAAACAATGTCAAATACAACATTTAAAAGTCAATACTGGCAGTTCATATATGCAGTTATAAAATAAATAACTGTACAAATATTATAGTGAGAAGTTCTCACATTGGTTTCCACTCTGTAAGTCTTTAATGGAGGATTTTATTTTCAAACTGAATTACACACGCGTTTAATTCAGATGAAAATTCAATTTTCCCTGTTTTCGTTCTAGTCAATTCCATGTGGTAGAGTTTTCTGTCATGATTCCAACGCAACTTGTTTCGTTGCATTTTGAGCTCATACGAAAAATATATGGAAATTTATATATTAATAACATTAATTAAATAATTAATTACAAAATTGATTAATTAATTAATTGCACTAGAAAATATCCGGGCCGCGCTTCTTCTTCGTATTCAGGAAATGGCGGTTTTTCCCAAACCCATCGCCCCAAGCAAGAAACTGTCGCCGCCGCAATATCTGACAACCAGCACCTGATCGTCGCCACCTCCTCTGACCGGCTTGCCTCCGCCTTCGCCCAGCCTCTACTTCACCAAACTCGACACTCCTGTTGGCCCATAAAACAACGTTGACCGCCGTGCCTTCCTGACCCTCTTCCCATCACCACGGTGATCTATATCAGATCACTCCCGTTCAAAGTGAAGAGCTCGAAGAGCTCAAGATTCTTCTCGAAGAAAGTTTCGGGGATGGGTGCACGGGTTGGAAGATCAGAGGAAATGTATTTGGGGAGTTCTGGGTCGTCGGTTGGTATTGGAGGCGCAGGAATTAATTTTGAACGGGCCTTAGTTTGACCTAGGGTTTATAAAGCTAGGGTTATATATAATTTATAATATTTAATTCTAATTATCTCTTAAAAGTGAAATTTTCGTCTGAACTCCAAATGAAACCCAACGACTGTCATTCCTTGCTAAATACCCCCATTCCAAACACAATGAGATATGTTTCGTAAGCCAATTCGACTATTTCGATCAATTTTTCTTTAAATTAAAATATAAATCAATATATTGAATTTTAAACATACGTTTTAATTTACCAGGGCCGCATACTGACTACAAAAATTATAAAAAAATAAATCTAGCTTTGTTTTGATGATACAGTCCTAACAAAACTAATTTTGTCGAATTTGGAGATTGTTTGAAAAATGTCCTTTTTCTAGTGGATTAAATTCAAATTGAAATTACCAAACACATTTAAATTCACTGCGCTCACATATTAATTCCAAAAATTATGAAATTTGAAATCTAACAATAATTTGACCTTCCGGATCCAACAAAAGTGTTTTCGTCAAAAATGGAGGTCGTTTGCAAAATGGATATTTAAGGGCTATATATTATTTTAAAATACATATAAAAATTCCATAGCGACCATTTTAAATTTTAATCTAGACATACTTTACAATTTATAAAGTGAAATATTAGTTTCTTACATTCGTTAGAAAGATATTGCTAAATGTATTCTAACGTTTCTTGTTTCTTCAAATTCTGACTTATATTGAATTCTGTATATTCATTCAAAGTTTAAAATCGTATTTCCAAACTACCGCGCCATTTCGAGTTCGATTTATAACTAAAATAAATTTATATGTTCTAACTTCGATTTTGTAACACCCCGTAATTTTTATAAGAAGAATTAAGGGATAAGGGTTGCACCATTGTGTTCATCTTGAAATTCTGCTTGGGATAGAGTCCGAGCTTACGTAAATCGGATATCATATGACGAAGTTATGAAGCTTAAAAGATTTCATCATAAAGTAGAATTTAAATTAAATTAATAATTAAAAATCAAAAATGAATTCAAAAATCAAAATCAGCCAAACGTGGGTGAGCAGGAAATCTCCCACTCTAGGGTGTCGACCCCCCCTATAGGGGTGCCGACCCCATCGGCCCAGATCTGGCTGTGACGTGTTTTGAGGTCTGGATGGTGACGTGGCCTTCTGGGATTGTCTAGATGACGTGTTTTTCTGGTTTGGATGGTTCAGATGGTTCCTAGTCTGATCTAAAGGTCCTAATACACCTAGTACTCCTATAAATAGACACCTATGCCTAACCCTAATTTCATTACAGTAATCCATAGTGCCTCCATGCTGCTCAAATCTAAATTAGCCTGGCCTTTCTTCTCTACAAAAGAAAATCAGAATAGGAGTATTCAAAATTGGAAGATAAGAATCAAATTCTACAATAACGGTTTAGCTAATCAAATTCAGAACTCAGATCTATTCTCTCTTCTAAACCCTGTCGCTATGAGTCCACGTTACCTTCACATATAATTAAATTAAAAGTGATTGTGATAAGATTGTAAATTGGATTTTATGAACATGCCTATAAGATGAATCATATCAAGTTGTGTAAATTCTTATCTTTCAAATTCATACCCAAAGTTCTGTTATCATATGCCTATTGGATCTATTTCATTGTTCTATGCCAGTTCACATTCCATATACCTATTGGATCTATTTTATTGTTCCATGCCAGTTCATATTTCATATGCCTTTCTTATCCAGATTTTCATTATATGCCTGTTTATGTTTCATATGTCTGTTCTTATGTTTACACCAATTTTGATGTTGATTCTCTTCTCCTCTTTTTTTCCTTTTTTTATGAGATTAGGCTAATTTCAAGCCTAACACATTGCGTTGAGATTTGCATACGAATAACGTTTGAACGATTGGGAAAAGTTTGGGAAAATTTGTAGTAAAATGAGATTACTGGCATAAATCAATTTGAGCATAATTGTGTATAAATTGTATACATGAGATTTGGCATAAGTTGGATTGGGCATAATTGGATATGATTTGTATACATGAGATTTGGAATAAGTTGGATTGGGCATAATTGGATATAATTTGTATACATGAGGTCTGACATAAATTGTTAATAACAATGAGCGCAAACTAATTTGGGTATAATTTGGCATAACATGTATACATAAGATTATAGGCCTAATTTGGATTGAAATTATAAACATAATTTAGATTGGAAATTATGGGTAATTGGAATATATTTTAATCCAATATTCAAAATTGGGATTTGAATCAAGAAAGTGATAATGAATGCCTAAGACATGAGGTTAGATTTGAATTGCGGTATAAGACTGCCCGGAACCGCCCGACACATCAAGCAACCGCAGTTTAGTAATCTAATGTGAGAGGACAAAGGCAGAAATTAGATGCGTAATAATGCAAAGACACGAGATTAGATTCAGTTTGCAGTATAAGCCTGCCCGAAACCGCCCGGCATATCCAGCAACCGCAAAACGGTAATCTAATGTGAGGGGTCTTGCAAGATTACAGTTATAATAAATTAATGAACATTTAACCAAGCTTAGACATGTAGTAAGACATAGGAATAGTAAAGGGGTTAAGTGGGTGACATGGATAGCATGTAAAACACAATTAAAAACACTTAACCAAGATAAGACATGTGGGAAGACATGAGAACTAGAAAAAGGGTTAACTGGGTGACATGGAAAGCGTGTATTGCATGGGTAGCATGTATAACATAAATAATAAGCACTTAACCAAGATAAGACATCCGGTGAGACATAAAGGGTTAAGTGGGTAACATGGGTAGCATGTGAAACATAATTAAAACACTTAACCAAGATGAGACATGTGATTAGAAATGGGGATAAAGAGAGGTTAATGGGAATTCCTAGTGGGGACCAAGCTTAGGAGGGAAGCTTGTGTAAAGTGGGTGCACCCTTTTCAACCAGTAACCCATTTAGTATCAATCTGAGCTCGAACTAGGTCGAGGATGGGACACGCTTACTAGGTTTGATTGTAAGAGGTCAATAAAGAGTTAGCGATGGCAGTGCAAGTTCAACGGAGTCATGTGCGTGCGTAGGTCCGAGCTGGTAGGTAAGACGCTGTTGTATCGTGTAGGTATAAGCCGTGCATTTCAGTAGTATCGGGTTGCCACTTTAGGGAGTGATACACCCTACTGTAGGACCATCACAGGTATCTACGAGTTAGGGAGCCGTCGAATGTGGAGGTAGTGGGCACAACTAGTGGAGATAAGAGCAGGCGGCACCTATGACAGCAACTAGGAGTGCACGAAGCTACCATTATTGTGATTAGTAGGGAGGGTACAACTAGTGGTGGTAGGAGCAAGTAGGGCACCTACAAGAGAAACTAGGAGTACATAATCGAACAAGGAGGGTAGTGGGTACAACTAGTGTAGATAGGAGCAGGCGACACTTATGATAGCAGCTAGAAGTACACGAAACTACCATCGTTATCATTATTATTATTATGTTTAGTAAGAGGGATCAACTTTTAGTATGAAACTAGTATTGGTGTGGTGCAGAAAATATCTTATAGTGGTTAGAAGCGCAGTCATTGTTACATCCTGTTCGGTTTGTTACCTTTCCATATCTGCTTATGTTGCAGTCATCTCTTATATCCTGTTTATGTTCTTATCATGTTGCTTTACTAAATATATTTTTAATCTTTCCTTCCCTCCCTCTCCCCAGGTTCTCAGGGTAGGCACGTTGAAGCTTGATTCAGATTATCCTGCTTGAAGTGCTGAAAGCAATGCTTAGCTTTGTTTCTCTTTCATTTGGCATTTTGGATTGGGGATTATGGTTCTAAAAATTATGTACTCTGATGGCTTTGTTATAAGACTGATATTATGTACCTGGTTTTGATGTAATGGGTTTAAAGATGTAACCAAACTTATTTCTGTTTCCGCTGCAATAAAGTTATAAAATTTTCAAGTACTATTTTATGTATATGTCTTGTAATATTCTATTTACTTATAACGCTCCATGAAACTTAATGCATTCCCTTTTTGAGTGACATTAACGGATGTGGGTTGTTACACGTGGTATCAGAGCTGAAGGTTACAAGATCGGATAAAGGATTTTGAAAGCTGTTTTAAAAGAAGTGTTTTTAAAATAAAAGTTTGTTTAGAAGGACATATTCCCCAAAGCCATATGCACTATCATTTGATTTTTCTATTTAAATCCTTGTTTCCTTCTTTTCTGAGTCTCTGGGGCTCCTGGCTTTCTGGGAGGTAACCTCATCACGACATGGTTCCGTAGGCATAATGAGACTACGGCATCTGTCAAAGGGTAAAGAAGTGCCTAACTTCTATCTATAGCCGCAGTAGTTTCACCTGCGGCTAATTTTCTTTCAAGCTTTGTAGGGTTTTCCACATGATGGATGCAGCTTTAGAAAGAGACTTGTTGACATGTTTCACAAAGATGAGAATGAGAATGAGAATAAGGGGTTTGGGATAAGGAGCACAGCCCAAGGATGAGAAATTCATGCATATAGCTTTGGTGCATAAAGAAGATAAAGGAGAAAAGAAGGAGGTCAAGGTTGAAGGATCACAAAATAAGGAAATGGAACCTAAGAAGGGTGGAAATAACTATAGACCCAAAGAAAAGAGGAAGTGTCATTATCGAGGAATGGTGGGTCATATATAACCAAAGACCATAAGAAGAAGAAGAAGACTGGTTGTTATCATTACGGAGAGACATGATATCTTATCAGGGATTGTCAAAAAAGGGCAAGGACAAAGTACATAGGGCAGATGCGTGCTCTCATGGCTGGCATACCTGATAAAGGTAGAAAAGTTTATGTTGAAAGTCTGATTTTCCTTTTTGATTATCCTGTTAGAACCTTGTTTGATCCTGGCGCTTCACATTCGTTTATACCTGCTTCTTTAGTTGAAACTCTGCACCTAAATACTAGTTATGGATCCGGTTGTAGTCTCAAATCCTATTGGTGGCTCAGCTCATTTATCTATGATTTGGCGGGATTTGAGAGTGTCTATCTTGGGTGTTGGGTTTGAATGCAATGCCTACATATTTGGTTTCATGGGCTATGGTCTAATTATAGGGATGGATTGGCTAGCCAGGTATGGTGCCATCCTAGACCGTGAAAAGGGGGGTAGTTAGACTGTTGACTCATTGTGGAAAGACCCTTGATATTTCATGTGACCCTAGGGGTTCGGTAATGCTTAGCTACCTAAAATCGCTTGACGCATCCATCGATGATTTGCATTTTGTTCGAGTAGTCCGTGAGTATGATGACGTCTTTGATGAGGTTGGGGTTTACCCCCCCCCCCCGAGGCGTGAGATAGACTTCAGTTCATACTTAGTAGGTAATGCAAAACCAGTTGCATTGCCAGTACGCCACATGGCTCCGAGATAGGGGAAGGAACTCTGTAAACAAGTAAGGGAGTTGCTTAAGAAAGGGTTCATAAGAAGAAGTATTTTATAATGGGGTGCTTCGGCTGTTTTCGCTATGAAGGCTGCTGGTTCGCTTAGATTGTGCCTGGACTATAGGGAGCTGAACAAGCTCATGAAGAAGGAGAGGCAACCATTTCCATGAATAGGTGATTTGTTCGATCAGTTGGTTGGTGCTTCGGTTTTCTCGCAATTGGACTTAGCTACAGGTTTTCATTAGTTGAGGGTAGCTGAGGATAGTATAGATATGACTGCCTTTAGAACTCCTGACAGTTTCTTCGAGTGGCTCGTCATGCCTTTTTGATTTAGTGAATGCACCCGCATATTTTGTAGATTTGATGAGTAGGGTGTTTAGGGAGTTTCTAAAAAAGTTCATGGTAGTCCTTGTGGATGATATCTTGATATTCTCTAAAAGCGAGGAAGAGCATGCCCTACATCTTAGGGAAGTCTTAGAGATCCATCGAGCACATCAACTCAAGGCTAAGTTCTCCAGATGTCGTTTTTGGAGGAAGGAAGTAAGGATTCTTAGGGCACGTGGTCTCTAAGGAGGATATAGCAGTGGATCCCTCGAACTGGTGGCAATCCAAGATGGGAAGATCCCAAAGAACGCAACAGAAGTAAGAAGTTTTCTTTTGGGGCGTAATGAAGAAGGATGTGACATAGTTCGTTTCTAAATGCTTAACGTGCCAGCAAGTCAAGGCTTAGCAAAAGAAGCCTGGTGGTTTTCTTCACCTTTAGAGGTTCCACAGTAGAAATGGGAAAGTGTTTCCATGGATTTCGTTGACGGGTTGCCGAGGTCAATGATGGGTAATACGGGGATTTGGGTAGTAGTGGATAGACTTACCAAGAACGCCCATTTCATTCCCGTCAAGAGTAAAAGAACAACAACATGGTTAGCATCTGTTTATCTCTGAGAGATAGTTCATCTACACGACATACCTTCTAGTATCGTAAGCGATCGAGATCCCGTTTTCACCAGTGAGTTTTGTAAGAGCTTGCAAAAGGCGGTAGGAATGCAATTGTGTTTGAGCACCGCTTATCAACCTCAGATGGACGGCTAAACCAAGAGAGTAAATAGGATCCTAGAAGATTTTTTGAGGTTATGTATCTTGGACTTTGGAGGGACATGGGAGGAACACCTTCCATTAGTAGAGTTCGCCTTCAAAAACAACTATCAGACTAGTATTGGCATGGCACCTTTTGAGGCTCTATCTGGACGACCTTGCCAATCACCGACTTGTTGGTGGGAGTTTACGGATAAGATTTTTCTTGGGCCCGAGATGATTAGGGAAACTTTAGAGAAGACATGTAACAGCCCCGTATTTTGCCCGACCCGATCGATTGCAAAATCAACCAAGACCGTTCAAAACCCGAACACGTTAACTCTGGGAATACAACACATTAGAACAATAACAGCATACTTTTATAAAACACCATAATAATGTTACATCAGAGTACAGAATATCAGAGTACATCGAATAAAATTACAGCGGAAGATAAATTTCAATAAATTAAACAGCGGAAAACTTCTATGCTCTGGACACAGCTTTAAGCTTCAATCCAGAATCCTGCTCAAGATATAAATATCTACAAAAAGATACTCAACTGCCCGTGTGGAAAAGAGGGCACCCGAGTTTGCAAAGTGAAACAAACTACGAGTCAGTCATGGGACTGGTGTGAGAATTCTTAACTAATATAACTAATAGCAAAAACGCAAATCCAAGGACCACGCCGCTAACGCGGAACGGGTTTTATTCCAATGGATTGTCGGTGCATAAATTAAAGTAAATCGTTAAACAATGCAATAATTTTTAGAAAAATGGAATCATCATAAGACACAAGTCCCATCACACAATGCAACGCAAACCAGAGGATAGAGTTTTACCTTATGATGATTAAACATGCTTGGTACGATAAAAACGAATTTGATATTATTATTAGTGTATATGTGTTTCAAAAACATTTCAAAGTAAATATATCAATTCTAGGAAGCATAGGTACCATATACTATGCCTCCATACTAGTAATACAATCAAGTCCGTAGGGTCGTATTGGGAATTGGTTTCCCATCATGAGTCAAGGCTAGGGAGGAGCTCCTTACTGATTTGAGACACTCTAGCTAATGTCTTAGGATTCCCCGCAGTGAACCCTTGGATCCTGCAGGGCCGATCCACACATACAGCTTTGTGGATTGGCAATTCCTGAACACACGTTTCCCGGTCCTATAGGACCTATCATCCGAGGCACCTCATTCCATCATCCACATAAGTAAAATGTCGGGCCATGTAAAACCCAAACACCACTTCTAGCTAGAATGAAACGTGCTCCTCTCCCTACGTTCCCTTCTCCCGTTTTAGACTCCAACCGGGGTGTGAGGCTCACGAAGTCACGATATACACAAAGCTACGCCTAAACAGGCCGTGGTTTGATCATCAACCACAAGGCCTTCTTTTCAACAAAAGCCTTGATCATCTGCATCTTAGCATGTCACATTGTCAATCCATACCGTACCATTAATTCCTACCAATATATAACCTCTAAGCTCGTACGTCTTAGAGAAGGGTGTTAAACACCAAACAGATATATATTTAGCAGAGATCAATGAATACCGTATAAAGGAATACAATGTCAGACATACAATCCATTTTCAAGTTCGTTCTGGGTCTGAACGAAACCGGAGGCACCTTATACCTCGCATATCCGAACAACCAACAAGTAGTCTGGACGGCTACCCTTGTAGCCCCTTCAAGGTAGCTACCCCAATCATGGGCGTCAATGGTAACTCATCCACTCGACATGAAGATCGTCGGTCTTCAATCACCGTCTTCAACTCTTCGTCTTAGGTCGACGAATGATCATTTGGAATGAGATTGAACTCGTACTTTTCAAATGATCCTTGCGTATATATAATTTAAAATCATTTCTTATCGTTAGTATTAATTTATAATGATTAATCTCTATTTTTATTTATATAAAAATAATTTAAAGACACGATTCCAAAATGCGAACTACCACACTCGATTTGTTTGATTTTAATTTCTATATATATAATTATATATAATTTCTTCATCCATATATTTTGCTAACAACAAATATCCCTATTTGTATATATAATATCAAGGTATAACATGACACTCAATAATGTTTTATTTTTATTATAATTCACATTCACAAACCATACACAACAATGTACATTTTTCTTTCATCTTTCAAATTACACAAAATGTATATTTTCTTTCCTTATTCTTTTTAATGAAAAACCATTCAATAAAATGTAAATTTCTAGTCCTTGTTCTTTCTAATAAAAAATCCATTTATTAAAATGCATGTTTCATCGTTATAATTTTTACTGAAAATCTTTTTACATAAATATGTAAATTTCATACTGTTGTTCTTTTACATGAAAAATGTAATTTCACTTTAATTCAATTACATGAAAAATGTAACTTTTACTTTTATACAATTACTATCTTTCCATTGGAGTCAACTTATATCAAATTGAAGTCCTTAAACGTTTAATTCTTTCCAATGAAAATGACACTAAAAATTATGCCTCATTTTAATATATGAATATGACACTAAAAACATGTTTCACCTTCAATATATGAACATGATCTTAAAAATATATTTATTTTTAAGATAATAACATAACACTGAAATATGTTTTAAATTTCATATATTAACAAAACATTAAAAATACGATTATATTTCATATAATTAACATGACTTTAAAATATGAAGCTATTTCATATGCATTCACATGATTCCAACACATGTTTTTATTTCATATGCATTAACGCTACTCCAAACATGATTTTATTTTCATATACTTCAACGCTACTCCTAAATATGATTTTATTTTCATATGCAATGAAATGACATTAAAACAAATGATTATATTTATTTCTTATGCACTCATGTTACACTTAAAAAAACATGATTTCATTTTCATATGCATTTTCATGATTCCAACTATAATCTAAAAATTGATTCTTCTATATGCCTTTTATAATAATATTATTTTCCAAAATATCAATTTTGAAATTTCTCTTTTTAATATTCATTATAAAATGGATAAAATAAATCAATAAACTCGTTCGGGTTTTTTTTAAATGCGTTGCTATTTTTAAAACGGATCAAATAGCCCAACTCAATTTCTTATCCATTTGTATTTTATAATGGGCTAGATCTCTCACATTAAGCCTACGACTGTGGATGCTGGATGTGCCGATCGGTTCCGGGCAGACTTATTCCACAAGTTGGGCTTAACCTCGTGTCATGGCCCGTTTTGTATTTGTGCACTTGGACCTCTCACATTAAGTTCAATATTAGTGGCTACTCGATATGCCGGTCGGGTCCGGGCAGACTTCCACCACAAATGTAACCTAACCTCGTGTCCAAGCACAATTATAATTTATAATTATAATTAATTTTTCCAGAACATATTATTTGAAATTATCCTTTCCATTAAGGAATCTTAATTTTAAGATATTCTTTATTTCTAATTATCTTGCTTTCAAGTATCTTAATATAAATTGTAACTTTCCATATTATTATGATTTTATAATAACAACCTTTTCAAGATGTTCAATTTTTGAAACCATATTTTTTTACTTTAACATATTAACACCAAAGATGTAGTCTTTTTAATTGAATCATTTTATTGTAACTTTTAGACAATAAAGACGTAATCATTCTAAATCAACGTCAATTAATTCCATTAATTGAATATAAAATAATAACATTCCTTTAATTCAAGATTGATAACGTTTTGGAAACAAATATTCTTAATTTAACATATTGACAATTAAAAATGTAATCTTTTCAAATTCTAACTTTTTCTTTTTATTGTAACCTCATCCTACTATGTTTCTACTATTACATTAAAATTGTATTTTAATGCAAAACGTATTTCTTAATAAAAATATGATTATTTCTAAGTTTTCTAATATTACATTAAAGATATGTTTTTAATGCAAATCATATTTCATAATGAAATATGATTCTTTTGTTTCTAAGTCCCTAATATTAACATTAAAGATGTGTTTTTAATGCAAATCATATTTCATAATGAAACATGATTCTTTTCTTTCTAAGTTCCTAATATTAACATTAAAGATGTGCTTTTAATGCAAGTCATATTTCATAATGAAATATGATTCTTTTCTCAGTTTTCTAATATTACATTAAGAAAATGTAAACTTTTCTATTTAATCTAATTTACATTAAAAATGTAAATTTTCTTTTTAATCTTATTTACATTGAAAATGTAAGCTTTACTTCTTTTCTTATTTACGTTAGGAAAAATGTAACTTTACTTCTTTTCTAACTTATTTACATGAAAATGTAAACTTCCTACTTTTTAATCTCATTACATGAATATGTAATCTTTTCTTCTTATTCGTCTTATTACATGAAAATGTAATTTTCATTTTTAACTAATGAAATCAATGACCTATTTTTCATTTCTAATAAAATGGCGGCGGAAGTAATGTTCTTTTTCTAACTTAACACATAACGGTGTAAGTAATGTTCGTTTTCTAACTTAACACATAACGGTGTAAAAATTGTTCATTTCCTAACTTATCACATAACAGTGTAAATATTATTCATTACATTTCTAACGAATGACGGTGCAAAATAATGTCAATTTCATTTTAACAAATGACAGTGAAAATCATTCTTTTCTTTTTAACAAAAATGATATCTTTTTTCAAAACAAAGACAAAAATGATGTCTTTTTATATCAACAAAACAAAGACCAAAATGATATCTTTTTATATTAACAAAACAAAGAAAAAAATGATGTCTTTTTATATCAACAAAACAAAGACCAAAATGATATCTTTTATATTAACAAAACAAAGAAAAAAATGATATCTTTTATATTAACAAACAAAAGCAAATTCTTATACTCACACACAAAAATGATTCTTTTTCCATTACACATAAAAAATGATTCTTTTTCATTAACAAAGCTGATATTTTTATATTTAAAACCAAAAATGAAACTTTTATTTACAATCAAAAAGGTACAATCTTTATATTTAACAAAGGTTAAATCTTTATATCAAGCTTTCATTAAAAAAAAGTTAAAATCTTTATGAATTATTATTGACATTAATTCAAAATAATGCTTAGATTCATCACTCAGATTCAAACAATGGAGAATTCTGGTTATACATGACTAGATCTATTGCACACAAACAATACAATCAGTCACCAATCACAAACAACAAAATTTAAGTACAACAAACACAGATTTGATTATATAAATATGTACATATGAGATTCAAGCATCGAGGAATAAAAATATAAACTTTAAAATAGAAATCTCACATCGTTTTGAATTTCTGAGCCGTTCAGATCCAAAAATCGGCCAAATTTCAACTTGCTCACAATCAAGTCTAGTCAGTTTCATCGCGAAGGTCTCGGTCTCACGATCGTGGCGCATCTGAAATCGTTCAAATCCGAGTGCGTACGAGTGAGATATGGTTAAATTAAGATTGGTAAAAATTTAAATTAATTAATTTAGATAAATAAGATTGAAAAGTCAACCCCACCTTCTTCTTCCTCTCTCCAAATTGACTTGCTGTTAGTTAAACCCATAGCCTTCAAATCTAGGGTTGAATTTAACTCAAAATCAAGGAGGCTTAGACGCGATCGGGAAGTGGCACATCAGAGAGGGAGGGAAGGGGAGCACAGCGCCTAGGGAGGTGGAGGCCGCGGTGGGGCCTACAGGGGGCGGCGGCGTTGTTTTGGCCGTGGGTTGGGGAGCAATTACTGGCCAAATTACTTCATTAAATCTCATCATCTTCGTATAGAATTGTAGCTAAGAAGAATCTCTTCGATTTGGTCTATGGATTGCTAGAAGTTATATTTTGGATTGAGAGAAAATGAAGATCAAAGTTAGGACATTTCTGGCCATTAAAAAATAGGGTGGCGGCTGGTCATTTGGATTACGGTTTGGGGTTTGTCATTTAGCATATTATTTATATTATTATATTCACTAATTACCCACTAATGTCCCGATTTGCAACTTTGTCAGATTTCAGCCCAACGACTGTCGTTCCTACCCATTAACCCCTATTACGGACTCATCTAGCTATGTCCCGTAGGCCCAAACGACTGTCTTGACCCAGTGTTCTTTATTTTAAAATATTTTCTTTTATTTTTAATTCAACCGTATGAATAAATTCACCGGTGCCACAAATAAACTTCGAAAAATCCCGAAAAATATATTTAGCTATGTTTTGACACTACGAACCTAGAAAAATTATTTTCGTTCAATTCTGAGCCTGTTTGAAAAATGGTCTTTTTCAAGTCGATTAAAATTGACCGAAATTGACCAAACTGGAATCTTTTTGCCACGGTCACAAATTAACTCTAAAAATTATGAAAAATTAAACTTAGCAATAATTTGACATTCCGAATCCAACAAAAGTGGTTTCGTTGAAAACAGAGGTCGTTTGAAAAATGGCTATTTTTAAGGCGTATATATTAAATATTAAAAATACATTTTAAAACAAATAATTTCCGAAACTCGAAATATATAAATGTTTATATTTTTAAATGCAGAAACATCATTCTGAACTCAATGGAAATGGTTTCGAGTCCAAATTCCTTCGTATGCAAAAAGTAGCATTTTTTACCTTTACATTATGTACATAAATTTCATAGCGACCTTTCTAAATTTTAAATTGGGCATAACTTTTGATTCCCGCTATGAAATTTCAATTTTTCGGATTCGTTGGAAAGATATTTTTGAATATATTGTAATATTTTTGGTTTCACTAAAATCTGTTAAATTTTGCATCTTGTACCGTCAGTCAAAGTTCAAGTTTGACTTTTCAAACTACCGCGCTTTTTCTAACTCCTTTTATAATTAAAATTAACTTATTCATCCTAACTTCAATTTAAATAAATTTTTAATCCTTATTATTATTATTTTACATATCAAAACCCATTAAAATAACTTAAAATAAAATTTTAAATTTACCCCAAAATTCAGGGTTGTTACAAGATAGACTTGATTCGAAGACGCATGAAGACGACACAGGACCGGAAAAAGTCATATGATGATAAGAGAAGTACCAATCTTGGGTTCAGTGTTGGAGACATAGTCTTTATTAAAGTATCACCATTGAGGAATGCAGTTCGTTTTGGATTTGTAGGGATATTGGGATCATGGTTCGTAGGGCCATTCCCCATTACAGAAAGAATTGGACAGATGGCCTACAGAGTGAAATTGCATGAGAAGCTTAGTGGTGTTCATGACGTATTTCATGGGTCGCATTTGAGGAAGTGTTTACATGATACCGCGGAAACAGTAGAGCCGAGCATGCTTGGAGAAGCGGAAGTAGAGCGAGATGCCACGGTTAGAACGAGTTTCTATATGCATTCTCGGATCGGAGGCCAACAAGCTACGCAACCGAGAGGTCAAGTTGGTCAAAATTCAATGGGGAGATGATCAAGGAGATGTGATTTGGGAGACGGGAGACAAGATACGTGCATAGTACTCTTTCCGATATGTTCTTAACTTGTCCTTTCCTACTAGTTGTTCATATTTGTTTCTATCGTTTTGTACATCTCTCGATTATATCTTCGATCCTTAGGTAGAAGCCAATGGATGTAAACATGTGTTTGAGACATGTTATGATAAATGGTTGCAAGTGGATGCATGTGGTTGCTCATGGACGCATATACACACACTTTAGGCACTAAGATCGGCTCAGTCACTCTCATATTGCATATGGATGCATGTGCATACTTTTATTTTATGGATGGAAATTGATTGTGTTATCATATGGATGCTGCATTTGAATGAATTGTTGTGCACTCATATAGAAATGATATGTATCACTAGGATTCTTTTGCATACATAATGGTCGCATGGCACTATCATGTTTCACATTAAGGGGGTCAACTGAATCAGTAGACCGCCTGATCTTTGCATTAGATAGGGGTCATATACACACACTTTTGCATATGTTCATATAGCATTAGAAATCTTTTAAGGACAATGGATGCTTGTGGATGATGGATGAGTAGACGGGTGAAGGATGGTAGGATACATTCCTCTTAAGTTGAAGTTTCGGGGATGAAATCCTTTAAGGAGAGGAAAATGTAACACCCAGTGATTTTAAAAACATGACATAAGGGATAATTAAAGAATGCTTATTTTTTATAAGAAGAATTAAGGGAAACGGGTTACGCCATTGCGTTCGTCTTGGAATTCTGCTTGGAACAGAGTCAGAGTTTGCGTAAATCAGATATCATATGAAGAAGTTATGAAGCTTAGAAGATTTCAGCTTAAAGTAGAATTTAAATTAAAATAATAATTAAAAATCAAAAATGAATTCAAAAATTAAAATCAGCTAAACATGGGTGAGCGGGAAATCTCCCGCTCTAGGGTGTCAACCCCTCTAGGGGAGTCGACATAGGTGTCGACCCCCCTATAGGGGTGTCGACAGGGGGTGTCGACCCCCCTATAAGGGTATCGACCCCATCGGCCCAGATCTGGCCGTGACGTGTTTGGAGGTCTGGATGATGATATGGCCTTCTGGGATTGGCTGGATGACGTGTTTTTCTGGTTTGGATGGTTCAGATGGTTCAGATGGTTCCTAGTCTAATCTAAAGGTTCTAATACACCTAGTACTCCTATAAATAGACGCCTAACCCTAATTTCATTACACTAAACCATGGCGCCTCCACGCTGCTCAAATCTAAAATAGCCTAGCCATTCTTCTCCACCAAAGCAAATCAGAATAGGAGTATTCAAAATTGGAAAATAAGAATCAAATTCTATAACAGCGGTTTAGCTAACCAAATTCAGAATTCATATCTATTTGTAATAAAATGAGATTATTGGCATAAATCAATTTGAGCATAATTGTGTATAAATTGTATACATGAGATTTGGCATAAGTTGGATTGGGCATAATTGGATATAATCTGTATACATGAGGTTTGACATAAATTGTTAATAACAATGAGTGCAAATTAATTTGGGCATAATTTGGCATAACATATAAACATAAGATTATAGGCCTAATTTGGATTAAAATTATAAACACAATTTAGATTGGAAATTATGGTAATTGGAATATATTTTAATCCAAGATTCAAAATTGGGATTTGAATCGAGAAATTGATAATGAACGCCTAAGACACGAGGTTAGATTCGAATTACGGTATAGGACTGCCCGGAATCGCCCGGCACATCCAGCAACCGCAATTTGGCAATCTAATGTGAGAGGTCAAAGGCAGAAATTAGATGTGTAATAATGCAAAGACACGAGGTAAGATTCGGTTTGCGGTATAAGCCTTCCCGGAACCACCCGACATATCCAGCAACTGCAAAACGGCAATCTAATGTGAGGGGTCTTACAAGATTACGGTTACAATAAATTAATGAACACTTAACCAAGCTGAGACATGTAGTAAGACATGTGAATAGTAAAGGGGTTAAGTGGGTGACATGGATAGCATGTGAAACACAATTAAAAACACTTAACCAAGATAAGACATGGGGGAAGACATGGGAACAGAAAAGGGGTTAAGTGGGTGACATGAGAAGCATGTATTGCATGGGTAGCATGTGTAACATAAATAATAAGCACTTAACCATGATAAGACATGTGGTGAGACATAAAGGGTTAAGTGGGTAATATGGGTAGCATGTGAAACATAATTAAAACACTTAACCAAGATGAAACATGTGATTAGACATGGGGATAAAGAGGGGTTAAGTCAGAATTCCTAGTAGAAACCAAGCTTGGGAGGGAAGCTTGTGTCAAGTGGGTGGACCCTTTTCAACCACTAACCCATTTAGTATCTATGTGAGCTCGAACTAGGTCGAGGACGGAACACGCTTATTGGGTTTGATTGTAAGAGGTCAATAAAGATTTAGCGATGGGAGTGCAAGTCCAATAGAGTCATGTGCGTGCGTGGGCCCTGACTGGTAGATAAGATGTTTTTGTATCGTGTAGGTATAAGTCATGCATTTCAGTAGTATCGGGTTGCCACTTTAGGGAGTGATACACCCTATTGTGGAACCAAAACAGGTATCTACGAGTTAGGGATCCGATAAAGGGGAGGTAGTGGGTACAACTAGTGGAGATAGGAGCAGATGGCCCCTATGACAGCAGCTAGGAGTACACGAAGCTACCATTATTATAATTAGTAGGGAGGGTACAATTAGTGGTGGTAGGAGCAAGTGGGGCACCTACAAGAGCAGCTAGGAGTACATAATCGAACAAGGAGGGTAGTGGGTACAACTAGCGGAGATAGAAGCAGGCGACACTTATGACATCAGCTAGGAGTACACGAAACTATCATCATTATCCTTATTTTTATGTTTAGTAAGAGCGATCAACTTTGAGTTTGAAACTATTATTGGTGCGGTGAAGAAAATACCTTATAGTGGTTAGAAGTGCAGTCAATGTTACATCCTATTCGGTTTGTTACCTTTCCATATCTGCTTATGTTGCAGTCATCTCTTATATCCAGTTTTTGTTCTTATCATGTTGCTTTACTAATTATATTGTTATAGTCACTGGACTCACCAGACTTTATGCCTGACCCTTTTTGTTTCGCCTCTTTTCTTCCCCCCCCCCTCAAGGTTCTCACGGTAGGCACATTGAAGCTTGATTCGGATTTTCCTGTTGGAAGTGCTAAAAGCAATGCTTAGCTTTGTTTCTCTTTTATATGGCATTTTGGATTGGGGATTATGGTTTTAAAAATTATGTACTCTGATGGCTTTTGTACAAGACTGGTATTATGTACTTGGTTTTGATGTAATGGATTTAAAGATGTAACCAAACTTATTTCTGTTTCCACTGCAATAAAGTTATAAAATTTTCAAGTTCTATTTTATGTATCTGTCTTGTAATATTCTGTTATGTTTACTTATAACACTCCACGAAACTTAATGCATTCCCTTTGTGAGTAACATTAACGGACGTGGGGTGTTACAGATTTAAATAAATTTTTAGTCATTATTATTTAAAATAAATCATTTAAAATATTCAAAACCCATTAAAAAAGCTAAAATAAAAAAATTTAATTGGTTCTGAAATCCCTGTTGTTACAAAACTCATGCTAGCCATGTTACCGTTCTCGTACTCTTAACAGGAATGAAATGAGCGCTCTTAGTAAGCGTGTCAACTATGACCCAAATACTGGTGTTGCCTTTCCTCAATCTGGGCAAACCATCGATGAAATCCATAGAGACGCTCTCCCACTTCCATGGTGGGACCTCCGGAGGATGAAGCAAACTGACAGGCTTTTTCTATTCAACTTTAATTTGTTGGCAAACTAAACATTGAGAGACAAACTCTGCTACATCTTTCTTTACCCTAGCCCAAAAAAAAACCTCTTCATATCTCTATACGTCTTATCACCACCCGGATGGATAGTCATCCTAGAATAATGGGCTTCCTCAAGGATTGTCTTCAACAGACTCCCAACTCGGGGAACACAAAGCCTTCCATCCCATCGCAACCACCCTCTGTCATCCGTGGAATATCTACTGAGGTGACTAGAAGTCTCCTCTCTACTGAGCCTATCCAGGATGTCTGCTATCTGTGGGTCCTCTCGCTGCGAAGAACCTATCTAATCCATAAGAATAGGTAGCGCCTCTAAGGATTCCAACAAACCAGGTGTAAGATCCGATGATGGCCTAAAATATATGGTTGATATGTACTCCAAGCTCCGCCTCTCTACGAATAGAGGACTCAAAGTCATCTTCTTCCTACTCAACGTGTCTGCCACCACATTACCCTTGCTAGAGGTATAAGCAATCTCAAAATCATAGGACGCTAGGAACTCCATCCATCTCTGCCATCTCAAGCCGAGGTCCGTTTGTGAGAACAGATACTTGAGAGATTTATGATCCGTATACAACTTGAATCTCTCTCCAAGTGGATAATGTCACCAAATCTTAAGCGCAAATACTATAGCAGCCAACTCCAAATCCTGGGTTGGGTAGTTCTTCTCGTGAACTCTCAACTGTCTACTACCACAACACACTACCCTTCCCTTTTTGCATCAAGAGGCACTAAGTCCTGTACCACAAGCATCAGTGTACACTGTAGGAACTTTAATCGCATCGGGCAAAGTCAAGACTAGGGCTGTTGTCATAGCCCTCTTTAACCGCTGAAAAGCATCCTCACAGTCAATGCTCCAAGAAAAGGTCAGATTCTTCTTCGTAAGTCTAGAGAGTGGGGTTGATATCTTTGTGAAGTCCTTGATAAACTTCCTATAATAGCCCGTTAAACTGAGAAAAATCCTCACCTCGTTACATTCTTTGGAACCTTCCAATCTTGAACTGCAACTACTTTCGCGGGATCCACCGCTATGCCTTCCTTAGAGACCATATGCCCTAGAAATCTTTCTTCCTTTCTCCAAAAGTGACATTTGGAGAATTTTGCCTTAAACTGGTGCACTCGGAGAGTCCTTAAAACCTCCCCTAGATATAGGGCATGCTCTTCCTTGCTCTTTGAGAAGATTAGGATGTCATCCACAAAGACCACAACGAACTTATTCAGAAACTCCTGGAATACCCTACTTAACAAATCCATAAAATACGCGGGTGCATTCGTCAACCTAAAAGGCGTGACTAGCCACTCAAAGAAACCATCTACAGTTGTAACAACTCGTATTTCGATAACATGTTAAAACGAGAATCAAGGCAGAATTTAATTTTAAATTCTGAATCAAGTAAAACGGGCTAGGCCATTGCGTTCGTCTCGGAAAAATACACGAAATAGAGTCCGAGTTTTCGAGAATCGGAGTCCGTATGACTAAGTTATGGTCCATCGAAGTTTTCGGGGTTTCCAAGTTTGAAAATCACCTAGGAAGTTCAAGTTTTGGGGTAGGCGGGAATTTTACCGCCAAAGCCTATGTCGACAGGGGAGTCGACAGGGCTGTCGACACCCCTGGTCCCCAAGTCGACAGGGCTGTCGACTTGGGTGTCGACTGGGTCCAAAAACACAACTCCGTGTTTTGTGGCCTGGTGCACCTGGATGCAGTCTTGGTCTGGTCTGATGGGCCTGTGACGATTTCTGTGGTCTAGATTAATCCTAGATCTAATCCTAGGGCCTAAAACTATCCTAATCTCTATAAAAAGACCCTAAACCTAACCTAAATCCCTAAAAATCAAACCTGGCAACTAAGTGCTGCCAAAATCAATCTTGATCATGGCCTCCATCTCCAATCCCTAGAGCCTATGCATTCAAATCGGGTTCAAATCAAAAGGTGCAAGCTTGCTACACCAAATAGAGGCCAAATCAACGTTGCTATGCGAGTTTCATGACGGATCTTCATCAAAGGAGCCACCTTTCTTCGCCAAAACGATTCATGCTCCTAGTCCTCTTGCCATACTAAGTAAGTTCTAGCTACTTTTGGATCAAAACGGTATTTTTAATGTTGACATGGGATAAAATGAGGCTAAACATGATTATGCGAACCTATATGAACCTTACCTTGCCTCTTGCGTTCATGTTTATGATTTTAGGCCATGTGAGTGACTTAATCATGCCTCTCATGCTATGCATAACCTAGTTTAACTTGCAAGTTTGGATCTTTATGCATGAAATGCTAGCATGAACCTTTAGGAACCACTTTACTTGTGAAACATTGGCTAAGACAAGATTTTGGGGCTTATGCATGTTTATGAACCCAAACCCCTTATGCTAACATGCAAGTTTGTGGCCAAATCCTTTATGAGATTATGCATGCTCGTGGCCAATTCCCCCCATTTAAGTTGTGCATGTTTATGGCCAAACCCTTTTTGATAATATGCATGTTTGTGGCCGAATTCCCTTGTGACATTTTGTGTGATTGTGGCCAAAACCCTTTTTATGACACTATGCATGTTCGAGGCCAATTCGTAGTCATAGTATTCCTACTATGTTGACTCGTCTATACTTACGTTGGAAACACGTTTTGGGGTTGGGTTAGACGAGCGTGAATATACATGAGAAACTTAACTTGAAGTTCAATGAAATATGATGTGAAACATGATTTGGGTTAAATGGGTATAACATGACAACATGTAACATTGAATATAGCATGTAAGTTAACATGTAAATATGCATAAAAACATGAGCTTGGGAATTTACCTATTAAGTTAGGTCTACCCTTTGGGAATTTACCTATTAAGTTAGGTCTACCCAAATGCTTGAAAACTTGTAACATGTTGTGGAAACATGATGAACTTAGATAATATAAGTGTGGCCAACTCGAGGTTGGGTTGAGTTTGCAACGTAAAACTACCCGGAACCGACCGGCCTAACTAGTAGTTGCAAACAATAGGACCCAATGTGAGAAGTTGGTCATGTCGCGCTTAAGACCCGAGGTTAGACTAGGTTGTGGTGTAAATCTACCCGGACCCGCCCGGCTTAACTAGTAACCACAACAAGGTCTAATGTGAGAGGTTAACAGTGCATTAATTGAATTAATGCCACATGATAAGGTTAAGTAAATTTGACTAATGACACTTAACCGATATGACACGAATGGGTAGGTTAAGTGGGACCGGACTTGATTCCTTAATGACACTTAACCATGCAAGATGATTAGGAGATGGGGTTAAGTAATTTACACTTAACTAATCCGACGGGGTAATTAGATGGGGTTAAGTAATTAAGACTTAACTAACCCAACCACGGTAATTAGATGGGGTTAAGTAATCCACACTTAACCAATTTAAACTTGGTAATTCAATGAGGTCAAGTAACCCATACTTAACCAACTTAACTTGGCAATTTAAAGGGGGTTAAGTTAAACACTTAATTAATTTAACACGATGATCTGATGGGGTTAAGTGACCTATACTTAACCAATCTAACTCGTTAATTTGATGAGGTTAAGTTAACCTATACTTAACCAATCTAACGTGAAAACATGATAAGGCTAAGTCACGAATCACTTGAATACGCTTGACCGATTTGACTCGGTAATTTGACATGGTCGAGTTAATTTATATAATTAACCAATCTAAAATGATAATTAGACGAGGTTAAGTTATGGATTGCTTAATATACTTAGCCAACTTGACACATAGTCTGTAGGGTTAAGTCTTGGACTTGGATACTTAGCCAGTTTCGACATGTTTTGTAGACGGGTTAAGTTGTGAATGTAAGTGACACTTAGCCCATTAGATAAACCCTAATTCGGAGGATTAGGTAAATAACCATAGTTAACAAGGATAATGGAAATAAGGCTGAGTGGTAAACCTTAGTGAAGGGAAACTAAGTAATAATTCTTAGCCAAGGAAATTTGGACCATTTCTTAGATAGATTAGTAACCCGATACGTTAGGTCAACGTTTAAGTATGCGTGTAGGAGCAGGTTATCTGATTTAGATAAAGGCTCCAACGAACTGGGTAACGAAGCAGCGGCTCCGGGGAACGTGAGGATATTCTTGGGATCCCTCTGTGAGCTGCCAGGTCATTATACTAGGCTCACGAGAGGTTGAGGTCTGTGGTAGAAGAACCAAGAATATGCCTTGGTTGCTATGCGAGCGACCTAAAGACTGGGGTGGATAGCAGTGAGTCAACGAATACATAAGGTGCCCGAGATAGCAAGTTCGTCGATCATCTACAATCTTGAGTCAAGCGTGTATGTACGGAAAGGCAGGGAACACCCAACAGACCATAATTGCTATCTAATTATGGGTGAGGTAGGCCGTAGGATGAGGGCTGGCCGGAGTGTAGTTCTCATGCAAGATTTACTCTTGTGTTGCCTTTCACTAGTTGAGGGAGGGGTCTCGTGGGACCATAGCCACGTATAGAAAAGCAGACCTTAGCATCTGCATCGGCAGATAAATCTAAAGCTCCCAACCGAGTCCTGTATTTTTTGTTTTGGCCGGTGATAGGACTCGGATGGCACGATGTGATACATGTGCATCCAGTTATAGAAAAACGATTCACGATGAATGCGTGGGGAAAAGGGCGCGGTTGAGGGTTAGCGTAATCCCTAGTGGCCTAGGTGGTTTAACCCAAACCGAAATACGAAAGCATGCAATAGGTAAGCGTAATCCCTAGTGGTGCTAGGTGGCGTAAGTCCTAGTAGTTCAAACGAGGATTCATATGGAAGGGCCTAGCTAGAACAAGGGTGACAGTCCAAACGATTTCAAGGATAATACGACATGAGGAAGCCCGTACGAGGTACGGCAAAGGACTGAACTTATATACATGGAAAGAAACATAGGATTTGAGTAACCTATATATGTGATATATTAGGTTGACACGGACCAGTACACGACTTTGAGCAAGGGACATTCATGGTTAACACATGACGCGGGTAGGGATACTAGTACGAGAGGTGCAGAGCAAATACACATGTTAGAACTAGGAAGAATATACATAATAGATACCGTGGGATGTTAGACGGGGTAGATACCTTGGGATAATGTACTCGATAGAAATCTGACGATGTGATACCTTGACCTATCATAACACTTTAGTTTATCATGATACCTTAGTTTACCTTGCCGCAGTAGTTCAACCGGCTACCCTGGTTTATCTATCTTGTAGTTATCCTTATGTTTACTTTCAGTTTATGCATGTCATGTTACCTTTACCTGTTTTTATACTGGAAGTAGATAGGACTTACTCAGTCTTTTTGACTGACCCGTTTTGTTTCGCCTCTTTTCTTCCGTTCCCCCCCCCCCCCCAGGTTTCAGGGAGGAAACAATGTTGTTTAGCTCGGACTTCTTCTGCTTGAAGGTCATCATGGATGGCTTGGACTTCTCTTGGCTATGGCTACTTTACTGTTTTACTTGGGGAATAATTTGTTAAAATGTCTTTATGCTTCTTTACTATTGCAAGACAGGTTTTGATGTACTCTGATGTAAAAGGCTTTAGACCTTATTTATTCATGTTATGAAAGTTTGATTTTACTTCCGCTATTTATATATGTTCTATCTTGTGATATTTTCTGTGCATGTTTACCAATAATGCCCCTCTAAAGCTAGTGCATTCCTTTGCGAGTGACCCTAGCGGAGGCGGGGTGTTACATTTGGTATCAGAGCAGAAGGTTACCTGAGACGACCCGAATTCCCGTTCTCATGGAAACAAGGTTATCTTTGGAATATAACACAGAAACAGATAATAGCAGAACAGAATTAAATAAATACACCAGATAATGAACAACAAAATATACTGGATAAAAGTAATCATCAGAGTTACACAGTATACAGGATCTTACTTAGTACAAATAGAGTTCAGCTATACATAAATGTCTACAGCGGAAATAAACAAAATATGTACAATAGGAGCTGAACAGCATAAAATGAAATAAATGATAGAATCCCTCTTCAGCTCCAGCTATCCAGAAAGAACCAGCTAAACCTGAATACAAGGTTGCCCGTGTGGAAAAAGGGGCACCCGAGTTTGAAAGTGAAACAAACTACGAGTCAGTCATGGGACTGGTATGAGAAATCCACTCAACACATATATAATTGGCTAATCACAGGACCACGCCACTTTCGTGGAACGGGTTTACTCCATTGGATTGCCAGTGCTTTAAAACAAATCTTTCTTTTAAACATCGCTATGCTTTTTATAAAAATGAAGCCGTTATAAGACTCAGTTCCCATCACACAATGCAACGCAAACCGGAGGATAGAGTTTTTACCTCATAACGGCCAAGATATGCTTGATACGAATAAAACAAAGGCATTTGATATTATTACTAGTGTTTATATGTTTTGAAACCAATTTCAAATCATAACTATCAATCATAGACGACATGAGCGTCCCATGCCACTATGTCGCCAAATATATATATATACAATCGAAACCGCATCGTCACGTATTTGGAAATTGGATTTCCGTCATGAACCAAGGCAAAAGATAGTCCTTACCGAATTCGAGACGCTCTAGCCCGTGTCCCAGGCAAGTACTCAGTCAAGCCTTTGGATCGTCAGGGCCGGTCCACCGATGTGGATTAAAATTCCTGAACACTGCGTTTCCCCGCCCTTTGGGGCGTCAACGAGCCAACGAATGACTCCATCGGACCCGGATCGTCCGATCAAACCGAGGCGCCTCGCAACAGCAACAACCACATAGGTGAAAAGTATATAAATGTCAGGGCTGGTAGGTCACTGACACCACCCTAGCTAGAAAGAAACGCATGCCCTCCCTGAGGTCCTTCTCCCGTTTTAGGTTCATACCGGGGTGTGAGGCTCGCGAATTCACGTTATACACAAAGCTACGCCCCACAGGCGGTGCTTTGATCATCACCACAAGACTTTGCTTTTCAATAGAAGTCCTGATCACAACATCTTAGCATGCCACACAGGCAATTCATGCCATGCGACTGATGTCCATCGATATACAACCTCTGAGCTCGTACGTCTCAGAGAAGGGCGTTAAGCAAAAGAATAAATTCTCCGCCGCCAAACAGATGTATATTTAACAGAGATCAATCAACATAGAATAAAATCCAATGTCGGACACACAGTCCATTTACAAGTCCGTTCTGGGTCTGAACGAAACCGGAGGCACTAAATACCTCGCAAACCCATCGATCACCACGTACGTCTGGACGATCACCACTCATTATCCATATTTCGGGATGCCTCCCAATCAGGACCTCGGTTACCATCCAAACGAGGTGAAGATCTCCGGTCTTCGACTATCGTCTTCATCTTCGACTTTCAATCATCGGTCAATTATTTGAAATGAGAATTAACTCGGCCTTCTCAAATAATTCACGTATATTTAGAATTTCAAATCAATTTATTTCAATGGTTAAATTATTTGACAACACCAATTGTGTTCTTTAATGTAATTTTCACACCAAACACATTCAACCATCAAAAGCCACATAAATCAAGCAAATTCAGTTTATTTCCATTCCATATCGCTTATGATATTTTATAACTATTTATCGCTATTTTTATTTATTTTAAAATAGCCATTTTATTCAAAACGACGCTTCGGGCCATAAGGCGGCCGTGGCGCTGTTTTCCTTCAGATTTGATTTACACATATCTGAAAATCTAATCGTTGGATCTTCGCAAAATTTACATCATTAGAAAGGTCTTTTCAAAACGAATCCAACGGTTCCAGTTTCGGGAAATTCCGACGGTCGGATCTCCCGGTACAATCGTTTGAAGTTTCGATTTCAAAATACGAACTGCAGCGTCGTTATTCGATTAAATATAGTTATATTTATATATATAAAAACATAATCGTTTCTGGCGCTGTTTTTCTTCAGATTTGAATTAAACATTCCAGACAATCCAACCGTTGGATTTCTACAAAGTTGGTGCCGTTGGGAAGATATTTCCAAGGCGAACCCGACGGTTGAGATTTCGGGAAAATCCGATGGTCGGATTTCCCGCACTAGTCATTTGAAATCACGGTTTCAAAACACGAACTGCACGGCTTCGTTTCGTTTTAATTTTATTTATATTTATATATTTATATAAATATAGTTCATTCAATGATTTCCATATCGTTTTAACTTCAAATATTTTTCTAACGCCTTAAATTTTGGAAAAATTTCGCCATAATCTCCCTTGCACCGGGAGCATCGGGAAATCGCAAATAGCGTTCCCGGTCCTTCTAATCTCAAAAAGAAAAAGAAAAAGCCAAGCGGCTAGCCAACAGGCTCATAAAATCATCACCCAAACAAAGTAGTAAACGTGTACCTATTTGTCGGGCACAGAATTTTATTCCTCTTCTCTAGCCACTTTGCTATAACCTGTTCAATGAATATTGCATGTACATATATATACAGTTCTTATCATTTATCAATTTCTATTCGACTTCATATTTGATTTCAACTTGGTTTAAAAACACCATTCATTCTAATGTTACATAAATAGGTGCAAATCATTTCATTAGCTAATTAATGAATATTTCAACTCATATATGTTTATTTTGAACAAGTGGCTATTTTTAACACTTCACATTTCAACGATTTATGCATACAATAAAAATGTGATTTTTATTGTAAAACAATTCATTTCAAAACACTATTTTTCTATATAGTTCATATAGGTGACAAAATAGGATTTTTATCATAAAACAATTTCTTTTTAAAACGAGATTATTTTACACAGTTCATATAGTCGATAAAAGGCGATTTTTATTATCAAACAATTTATTTCAAAATATGAATACCATTCAACACATGAATTTCTAAACAACGAATGAATATCAATTCAACACATGAATGTTTTCTATAGTTTCTATATATAGATAAAAATGTGATTTTTATTATCGAACAATTTATTTCAAAATATGAATACCATTCAACACATGAATTTCTAAACAACGAATGAATATCAATTCAACACATGAATGTTTTCTATTCAATGAATAAATATAGTTTAAGCATATGAAAATAATTCAAACACACGAATATTATTCAAAATTTCGGCAGCATAACGGCAGGGTAGTTAAACCGGCACCGTCCCTAGTACGACTCCTCGCTCTACCTTAAAACCTCGCGGTTTTTGACAATGGGGATCATGCATCTAGTTCGCACGCAGGCGGCATGTATATATTTATTTCATTTCCACAAACTAATCCTATGTGGTTTCAACCAAATATTTTTCAACCACAATGGGTATTTTTCAACCACAATCAACCAATATCAATCACAAACAATCCCAAACAATCATTCGCTATCAACCAATTATCACAACAATTTCAACCAATAAATATCGTCCATGGTTTGTGGACGAGGGGCGTATATATATATATATATATATATATATTTATTTATAGCAATTCACTTTTACTTCACACATATATATATATATTTTAAATCAGAAATCTCACCAATAGCTATCCAACTTCACGACACTTCACTTATAGAAATCTTCGCCTTTTGTCGCTTTCGCCCGTATCCTCTACATATGTAAAAATCGAATTTTTACGATGTTATTCAATATATAAAAATCGAATTTTGACTTCACTATTCAATAAATAAAAATATGATTTTTACTTCGACTTTCAATATATAAAAATCTGATTTTACTTTCGACTTTCAATATATAAAAATCTGATTTTTCTTTCGACTTTCAATATATAAAAATCTGATTTTTCTTTCGACTTTCAATATATAAAAATCTGATTTTTCTTTCTTTTTAAATTTCTAATCTCCTTCTATTTTAAATCTTAAAATAAATTAGTTTATAAATCATTTTAAAAATCAGTTTTTAATACTTTTTAAAATCAGTTTTAACCTTTTAAAAATCAATTCAGTTTTTAATCCTAAAAAAAACTGTTTTTAAAATTCAGTTTAAAAATCTAAAAAAAAACTCAGTTTAAATCCTTTTCAAGAAAATCAGTTTTTATAGAATAATAAATAAAAATAAAATAAAACAACTTACAGAGGGGGGGGGTTTCGCGAATCGTCGGAGGTGGCTTCGAGGGCGGCGCTAGGGTTTCGAACGGGGAGGCTTCGGGTTTCGAGAGGGGCGGCTTCGAGTTTCGAGAGGGGCGGCTTCGATAGTGAGGGCGGCGGCTTCGAGGTGTCGTTCGGTGGGAGGAGGCTGAACGGAGGGCGGCTTCGAGGTGTCGTTCGGTGGGAGGAGGCTGAACGGAGGGCGGCTTCGAGGTTTAGGTTTCCTTTCCTTTTTTTTTCTATTTCGTTTTCTGATTATGAATCGGGGGGGCCAGAAAGGAGATAAAGGAGGGAAGTAAAATATATATATATTTTTTTATTTATTTATTTAATTTTTTAATCTTGCAAAAAGTTGACTTTTACATACGACCTCGAAACGAGGCCCACCGCCTGTCGTCCATAGCGTTTAACCCCCATTTCGAACACAATGGGATATGTATCGCAAGCTGATTCGATTGTTACAATCAGTTTCCTTTTCAATTTTCATTTAAATCACTATATTGAATTTTAAACGTACATTTCAAATTACCGGGGCCACATACCAACTAGAAAAATTCTCGAAAAATATTTTCTAGCTTTGTATTGACGATACGGTCCTAACAAAACTAGTTTCGTCGAATTCTGAGACCGTTTGAAAAATGGCCAATTTCCATTTGATTAAAATCAACAGAAACTGGTCAAACGCGTTTTCCTTTGCCACGCTCACATATTGATTCGAAAAATTATGAAATTTG
This sequence comes from Allium sativum, assembly GCA_030737875.1. Lineage (NCBI taxonomy): Eukaryota > Viridiplantae > Streptophyta > Magnoliopsida > Asparagales > Amaryllidaceae > Allium > Allium sativum. The sequence goes on from CM060921.1 coordinate 561,418,198, forward strand.
AAACCTAACAATAACTTGACACTGTGGATCCAACAAAAGTGGTTTCGTCGAAATCCGAGGTCATTTGCAAAATGTCCATTTTTAAGGGCCTGAATTCCATAGCGACTATTCAGAATTTTCAACTGGACATATCTTTTGATTCCCGCTATCAAATTTCGATTGGTCAGATTCATTGGAAAGATATCATCAATTAGATTCCATTATTTTTGGTTTCACTAAAATCCGGATTGTTTTGCATCCGGTACAGTCCGACAAAGTTTGAATTCAATTTTTGAAACTGCCACGCCATTTTAGGCCTTGTTTATAATTATAATTAATTATATTCGTTTTCAATTGTCGATTCAAACTCAGTTTTCATCGCCATTATTTAAAATATTTATTTTAAATATTTAAAATCCATTATTTTAGCCAATTTAAAATTTTTAAATTGGTTCAGATTTTCTGGGTCGTTACATTACCAGACTGGGCAAAAGTTTTTAACGACCTTCTGAAAACTATTTGAAAATTGTTTACAAAGAAGCATTTTTCAAGAAAATTTTCTTTTAAAAGAAAAAGGCTATTCCCCAAAGGCCATTAGCACTATCCTTGTTTCCTTAATTGAGTCTCTTTTCCTTTCTTTCCTCCATCTGTAGTCACAGTGGTTTTAACTGCGACTAGTCTTTTCTACCTACGAAAGTGCTTTCCATACGATGGTGGTGGTTCTCGAGAGACCAGTGACCGCGTTATAAGAAAGGATCGTGAGAAAGAAGGATAAAGGATACGAGCTTAAGGATGAGCAACTTGTTGGTATGGCTTAGTCCTCAAAGGAGGGAGAAAGATGAACAATGAAACCCATGACGAGAGAGTACCTTTGGCATGGTAAAACGGGGCGGATAGTTAAGTATTATGGGACAAGGACAAGATCATCGGGAGGGCAGTAGTATGCTCTCATTTCTAGAGTGCCTCGGAAGGAGGGTAACGATCTTGTCAAAGGTTTAGCTTTTCTTCTCTATCATCCCGTTAGGACTTCGTTGTTCGTATCATTTAAGTCTGCTTCGGTAGTTGAGTCTCTGCACCTTAAGTACTAGCGTAATAGAGGATCCCATTTTTGTCTCAAAGTCCCATTGGAGAATCAGTCCATTTACACATGACTTGTTTGGATTTGGGAATGTCTATGTCAAGTGTTGAGCTTGGAAATAATGCTTATATTCATAAGCTATGGATGGATTCTAAGGATGAAGTGGTTATCCAGTAAGGGGTGCCACTCTCGGTTTTGATAGGAGGGTAGTTAGATTCTTGACTAGCCTTGGTAATACCCTCGAAGTATCGTGTAACCTTTTTGAGGTTCTGTCATGACTAGTTACTTAGAATCCCTTGATGCCTTTATTGGAAATTTGAAGCCCGATCGAGCGGTGTTCGCCGATAAGACGGATGGTTTACTTCACTTATGCGTGGGTTATAGAAATCACCCTAGTAAGTGCGCATGATAACCTGATTGACCTCTGTTTACTTTCAAGAGAAAGTTCTTCTATGTGGAATGCCTTATAGTATATAAACGAGATCCAAGATTCACTAGTGAATTTTGGAAAGCTTGCATGAGATCATGAGTACGCAGTCATGTTTGCGTCAAGTATTTTAGGAAAAGAATAAGTGCAAGTGGAACGAGAGGCGACGAGGAAATGAGTTCCAACTCATGTTATGGAAACAGGAAATAAGAAGCTGCGAAATCATGAAGAAAAAGGGGCGGTCAAGGCACGATGGAACTAAGCTCAAGGTAATGCGACTCAGGAGACTGAAGACTAAATACGTGCATGATATCTCTTTTGGGAATATATCCTCGATCCCTGTTTTCTGTTGAGCTTGCTTGTAGGCTATCTTTTATGGATATCCCCTCGGTCCTGTTTCTGTTACAAACCCCGTACGGAGTTTGTTTTGGTTATCTTCTCGACCCTGTTTTAGGGAATCTTAGGTAGAACCCTATGGATGTAAACATGTATTTGAAACATGTTATGATTGATATGGTTGCAAATGGTTGCAAGTGGTTGCTCGTGGACGCGCGAATTTACATTAGATATTAGCTCGACTCGGTCACATTTCATATTGCATATGCACGAGTATTTATACTTGTTTATGGATGAAATTGAATGTGTTATCATGCGGATGTTGCATATAGTTGAATGTTTGTGCACGCATATAGTGTATATGACTAGGACTATTTGCATACATGATGGATTCATAGCACTAAACATATTTTTGCATTCAAAAGATTTTTCAGGCCTGATCATTAGCATTAGCTAAGGAACATGTACACACACGTTTTGCATATATTCATACAGCATTAGAAATCATCTAAGGACAATGATTGCTTGTGGATGATGTTTTGAGTAGATGGATGATGGATGGTAGGATATGTTCTTCCTAACTTGGAGATTTCGGGGACGAAATCCTAAAAGGTGGGGAGAATGTAACAACTCGTATTTCGATAACATGTTAAAATGAGAATCAAGGCAGAATTTAATTTTAAATTCTGAATCAAGTAAAACGGGCTATGCCATTGCCTTCGTCTCGGAAAAATACGCGAAATAGAGTCCGAGTTTTCGAGAATCGGAGTCCGTATGACCAAGTTATGGTCCGTCGAATGTTTCAGGGTTTCCAAGTTTGAAAATCACCTAGGAAGTTCAAGTTTTGGGGTAGGCGGGAATTTTCCCGCCAAAGCCCATGTCGACAGGGGAGTCGACAGGGCTGTCGACACCCCTGGACCCCAAGTCGACAGGGCTGTCGACTTGGGTGTCGACTGGGTCCAAAAACACAACTCCGTGTTTTGTGGCCTGGTGCACCTGGATGCAGTCTTGGTCTGGTCTGATTGGCCTGTGACGATTTCTGTGGTCTAGATTAATCCTAGATCTAATCCTAGGGCCTAAAACTATCCTAATCTCTATAAAAAAGACCCTAAACCTAACCTAAATCCCTAAAAATCAAACCTAGCAACTAAGTGCTGCCAAAATCAATCTTGATCATGGCCTCCATCTCCAATCCCTAGAGCCTATGCATTCAAATCGGGTTCAAATCAAAAGGTGCAAGCTTGCTACACCAAATAGAGGCCAAATCAACGTTGTTATGCGAGTTTCATGACGGATCTTCATCAAAGGAGCCACCTTTCTTCGCCAAAACGATTCATGCTCCTAGTCCTCTTGCCATACTAAGTAAGTTCTAGCTACTTTTGGATCAAAACGGTATTTTTAATGTTGACATGGGATAAAATGAGGCTAAACATGATTATGCGAACCTATATGAACCTTACCTTGCCTCTTGCGTTCATGTTTATGATTTTAGGCCATGCGAGTGACTTAATCATGCCTCTCATGCTATGCATAACCTAGTTTAACTTGCAAGTTTGGATCTTTATGCATGAAATGCTAGCATGAACCTTTAGGAACCACTTTACTTGTGAAACATTGGCTAAGACAAGATTTTGGGGCTTATGCATGTTTATGAACCCAAACCCCTTATGCTAACATGCAAGTTTGTGGCCAAATCCTTTATGAGATTATGCATGCTCGTGGCCAATTCCCCCCTTTTAAGTTGTGCATGTTTATGGCCAAACCCTTTTTGATAATATGCATGTTTGTGGCCGAATTCCCTTGTGACATTTTGTGTGATTGTGGCCAAAACCCTTTTTATGACACTATGCATGTTCGAGGCCAATTCGTAGTCATAGTATTCCTACTATGTTGACTCGTCTATACTTACGTTGGAAACACGTTTTGGGGTTGGGTTAGACGAGCGTGAATATACATGAGAAACTTAACTTGAAGTTCCATGAAATATGATGTGAAACATGATTTGGGTTAAATGGGTATAACATGACAACATGTAACATTGAATATAGCATGTAAGTTAACATGTAAATATGCATAAAAACATGAGCTTGGGAATTTACCTATTAAGTTAGGTCTACCCTTTGGGAATTTACCTATTAAGTTAGGTCTACCCAAATGCTTGAAAACTTGTAACATGTTGTGGAAACATGATGAACTTATATAATATAAGTGTGGCCAACTCGAGGTTGGGTTGAGTTTGCAACGTAAAACTACCCGGAACCGACCGGCCTAACTAGTAGTTGCAAACAATAGGACCCAATGTGAGAAGTTGGTCATGTCGCGCTTAAGACCCGAGGTTAGACTAGGTTGTGGTGTAAATCTACCCAGACCCGCCCGGCTTAACTAGTAACCACAACAAGGTCTAATGTGAGAGGTTAAGAGTGCATTAATTGAATTAATGCCACATGATAAGGTTAAGTAAATTTGACTAATGACACTTAACCGATATGACACGAATGGGTAGGTTAAGTAGGACCGGACTTGATTCCTTAATGACACTTAACCATGCAAGATGATTAGGAGATGGGGTTAAGTAATTTACACTTAACTAATCCGACGGGGTAATTAGATGGGGTTAAGTAATTAAGACTTAACTAACCCAACCACGGTAATTAGATGGGGTTAAGTAATCCACACTTAACCAATTTAAACTTGGTAATTCAATGAGGTCAAGTAACCCATACTTAACCACCTTAACTTGGTAATTTAAAGGGGGTTAAGTTAATCACTTAATTAATTTAACACGATGATCTGATGGGGTTAAGTGACCTATACTTAACCAATCTAACTCGTTAATTTGATGAGGTTAAGTTAACCTATACTTAACCAATCTAACGTGAAAACATGATAAGGCTAAGTCACGAATCACTTGAATACGCTTGACCGATTTGACTCGGTAATTTGACAAGGTCGAGTTAATTTATATAATTAACCAATCTAAAATGATAATTAGACGAGGTTAAGTTATGGATTGCTTAATATACTTAGCCAACTTGACACATAGTCTGTAGGGTTAAGTCTTGGACTTGGATACTTAGCCAGTTTCGACATGTTTTGTAGACGGGTTAAGTTGTGAATGTAAGTGACACTTAGCCCATTAGATAAACCCTAATTCGGAGGATTAGGTAAATAACCATAGTTAACAAGGATAATGGAAATAAGGCTGAGTGGTAAACCTTAGTGAAGGGAAACTAAGTAATAATTCTTAGCCAAGGAAATTTGGACCATTTCTTAGATAGATTAGTAACCCGATACGTTAGGTCAACGTTTAAGTATGCGTGTAGGAGCAGGCTATCTGATTTAGATAAAGGCTCCAACGAACTGGGTAACGAAGCAGCGGCTCCGGGGAACGTGAGGATATTCTTGGGATCCCTCTGTGAGCTGCCAGGTCATTATACTAGGCTCACGAGAGGTTGAGGTCTGCGGTAGAAGAACCAAGAATATGCCTTGGTTGCTATGCGAGCGACCTAAAGACTGGGGTGGATAGCAGTGAGTCGACGAATACATAAGGTGCCCGAGATAGCAAGTTCGTCGATCATCTACCATCTTGAGTCAAGCGTGTACGTACGGAAAGGCAGGGAACACCCAACAGACCATAATTGCTATCTAATTATGGGTGAGGTAGGCCGTAGGATGTGGGCTGGTCGGAGTGTAGTTCTCATGCAAGATTCACTCTTGTGTTGCCTTTCACTAGTTGAGGGAGGGGTCTCGTGGGACCATAGCCACGTGTAGAAAAGAAGACCTTAGCATCTGCATCGGCAGATAAATCTAAAGCTCCCGACCGAGTCCTGTATTTCTTGTTTTGGCCGGTGACAGGACTCGGATGGCACGATGTGATACATGTGCATCCAGTTATAGAAAAACGATTCACGATGAATGCGTGGGGAAAAGGGCGCGGTTGAGGGTTAGCGTAATCCCTAGTGGCCTAGGTGGTTTAACCCAAACCGAAATACGAAAGCGTGCAATAGGTAAGCGTAATCCCTAGTGGTGCTAGGTGGCGTAAGTCCTAGTAGTTCAAACGAGGATTCATATGGAAGGGCCTAGCTAGAACAAGGGTGACAGTCCAAACGATTTCAAGGATAATACGACATGAGGAAGCCCGTACGAGGTACGGCAAAGGACTGAACTTATATACATGGAAAGAAACATAGGATTTGAGTAACCTATATATGTGATATATTAGGTTGACACGGACCAGTACACGACTTTGAGCAAGGGACATTCATGGTTAACACATGACGCGGGTAGGGATACTAGTACGAGAGGTGCAGAGCAAATATACATGTTAGAACTAGGAAGAATATACATAATAGATACCGTGGGATGTTAGACGGGGTAGATACCTTGGGATAATGTACTCGATAGAAATCTGACGATGTGATACCTTGACCTATCATAACACCGTAGTTTATCATGATACCTTAGTTTACCTTGCCGCAGTAGTTCAACCGGCTACCCTGGTTTATCTATCTTGTAGTTATCCTTATGTTTACTTTCAGTTTATGCATGTCATGTTACCTTTACCTGTTTTTATACTGGAAGTAGATAGGACTTACTCAGTCTTTTTGACTGACCCGTTTTGTTTCGCCTCTTTTCTTCCGTTTCCCCCCCCCCCCAGGTTTCAGGGAGGAAACAATGCTGTTTAGCTCGGACTTCTTCTGCTTGAAGGTCATCATGGATGGCTTGGACTTCTCTTGGCTATGGCTACTTTACTGTTTTACTTGGGGAATAATTTGTTAAAATGTCTTTATGCTTCTTTACTATTGCAAGACAGGTTTTGATGTACTCTGATGTAAAAGGCTTTAGACCTTATTTATTCATGTTATGAAAGTTTGATTTTACTTCCGCTATTTATATATGTTCTGTCTTGTGATATTTTCTGTGCATGTTTACCAATAATGCCCCTCTAAAGCTAGTGCATTCCTTTGCGAGTGACCCTAGCCGAGGCGGGGTGTTACAACAGTTCTGAAACCGGTCTTGTCTATACTGTCCTCGGCCACCATCAACTGATGAAACCCCATGGTTAAGTCTAACTGAGAGAAAACAGAAGCACCAACAAGTTGGTTAAACAGATCATCAATCCTCGGAAATGAGTGCCTATTCTTCTTTGTGAGCTTATTCAACTCCCTGTAATCCACACATAAGCGAAGCGAGCCATCTGCCTTAGTTGCAAAGAAGACTGGAGCACCCCATTCAGATATGCTTTGTCTAATAAACCCCTTCTCAAGTAACTCCCCTCCTTGCTTGCTAAGCTCCCTTCTATCCCTAAGAGCCATGTTGCACACAGACAATGCAACTGGCTTCACATTATCCACAAAGTATATCCGAAAATCAATCTCGTGCCTCAGAGGTAAGCCCCTAACCTCCTCAAAGATACCCGGATACTCACAGACAATAAGTACATATCGCAAATCATCGACAGAAGCATCAAGTGATTCAAGGAAACTAAGCATAACAGACCCCTTTCGGTCATAGGAAATCTCAAGAGTTCTTCCTCGGCAAGTCAAAAGTCTAATGACCCTCCTCTCACAGTCCCGAATGGCATCATACATGGCTGGCGAATCCATCCCTAGAATCAGACCATAGCCCATAAAATCAAGCACATATGCGTCGCACTCAAACTCGACGCCCAACACAGATATCCTCAAACCCCGACAAATCATAGACAGATGAGCCATGCCCCCAATGGGATTTGAGACAGTAACGGGATCAGAAACAATACTAGGACGGAGGTGTAGAGACTCAACCACAGAATCAAATATAAAAGAGTGAGAAGCACCATAATCAAAAAGAGTCCTAACAGAATGATCGGAAAGTGAAATCAAACCTTCAACGGAAACTTTCCTACCTCTGTCTGGTACACTAGCCTCGAGAGCATGCACCTGCCCCCCAGAAGATCATGCCCTTTGGCTTTGTCCATGCTTCTTCGGGCACTCCCTAGAATAATGATCGACCTCACCATGGTGGAAGACAACATTCTTCCTTTTTCTGCAATCTTTGACCAAATGACCCAAGCTCCCACAACCATGACATTTCTTCTTGCCTTGATCTTTGTTGTTATTTCTTCCCTTCTTTTGTTGTGCTTTCTTGATCCACACTTTCTTGTTTTATGTCTCATCAGCCTTAGCCTCCTTTTTCTCCTCTTTTCCATCTTCATGCATCAATGCCATATCAACCAGTCTCTCAAAAGTAGCCCACACGGGAATGTGAGATAATGCCAATGCTTCAAGGGGCTGATTCAATCTCCTTGCAAACCTTAAAGCTTTCTTGTGCGGAGTATTCACCAGCTGAACTTATTAACATACTCTTTGACATACATATTTCCTTGCTTAAGTACCAAAACCTCTCCATTTGCATACTCTTTTCTTCATGAGAGAGAGATTTCGTCTCGAATCTCTATCGGAAATCATCTCAAGTTTCCACTGGACGCCCTTCTTGCGTCACTTCCCACCAGAATAAAGCCTCATCCTTAAGCTGCCATGCATCCAACTGTATCTTTCAATGGTCATCAATCTCGAAAAGCCCAAACAATTTCTCCATCTCTTTTAGCTAATTCCGTGCTTCCACGAAGTTCTCAGTTCCTCGGAATGGATTTCCTCCCATAGCACAGAAATCCTTGCATATCTTAGAGAAATTATCCGCTCGTGGAGGAGGAGGAACAGCGGCTGTAGCTGGGGGAGGGGCATTTGCTTGTCATCCGGCGGGTGTTGTAACCTCAAGATATCTACGGAACCAAGCAGGTATTTGAACACCGTCAGGAATATTCGGTTCCCTAGACATGCTGAAAAGAAAAAGGATTCAAATAGAGAATCAAAAGATATTTTATGTGGCTTTAGGGATTATGTTTTCCAAAAAAAAGACTTTTCTTTTGAAAATATTTTCTTTTTGAACCTTTTTTCAAAACAACTTTCAAAACCTTTTATTCGATCATGTAACCTTCAGCGTCTATACCAAATGTGACAACCCATGTCCATTAATGTCATTCTTTAATAGAATGCATTAAGTTCCATGAAGCGTTACAGGTAACAAAACAGAATCTCACAAGATAGATTTATAAAATAATAATGGAAATTTAAAACTTTATTTTTCCAACATAAAACATCATGGTCTCAAAATCCAGCAACAACATTAGACTAAAATACTGGAATAAAATACATCAAATAAAAACATCTGTCTTGCGCTAAAAACTGAAAAGATAGTGTATGACTTTAAGGATCTTCATATATGGACTTAAGCGGAAAAGACTACGATATACTAACTTAGATTAATACAATAGTTATGCAGGTAAAATCAAGTTAGATAGAATATCTCAAATAAATAAAAGTTGTAAGTAAAGACACCAGGAATTTTATACTGGTTTGGACTTCTTGTCCTACGTCCAGTTCCAAAGCTCCTTTTCGGAATTCACTAACAACGCCCTCTCTTTACCCGGAGGAATAGGTCACAATACACCCGAGCACCAACAAGGGTTTCCCTGCCTGAGCACCCACACAGGACTTCATAATTACAAAAGAGTTGTGACTTCTGAATGTGTTCTGGTATCAACTCTTGTTTGTTAACGATTAAATACACCCTTCCTATAATCTTATCCTCAAGTATTTGATGTGTATCTGAAGATTGAATGAAGTATGCCACTAGTTGAATAAAGGGATACGAAATAATTTTAATAATTCAACAAGTAACTTGAATATTGGAGGGATTTTAGAATGCAGAGAGTATAGAGATGTAAATCAGAAATTAGAATAGAATAAGTTAGAATCGGTAATTTGGAAAACATGTGTAGTGTGTATATAGTTGTAGAAAAGTAGTAATCTTTCACGAAGAGTTTCAGCGAAGAATTGTATCCATTTCTATTCATAAATGAAGAGGTATCTCTTCATGAAAGAAAGCAATTTTTCATAGAAATGGATGTTATTTCCTGATCAATCAACTGGTATAAAAATCACTAGTCAACTGGTTAATAGAGAAAATTGTGTGTATATATATATACGAAAAGAACTAGTCGTTACTGGGCTCTGTATCACTGACCAGTCGACTTGTCTGTTTTTCACCAATCGACTGGTTAGATGAAACCTGTGCATTAATGCTACTTTCTGATCATATAATCATATATATATATATATATATATATATATATATATACGTATGTATATATATATACACACACGTGCATTTGTGCGATACTTTGAGGATATATTTAACATATATCTAACACGACTCAATACTCATATATATATGAACTTACTTCTTCAATGAGTTCTTCATTGTTTTCCATTTCCTTGTTGTCATGAATCGAAAATATCATGAATCAACATTCTCCCCCTTTTTGGTTGATGACAACATCTCACATTCTGTTGAAATATTGGATTACTCCCCCTGAATGTATGCTTGTATATATGTTTAGCTGCCCGTGAATCTCTGCAACATTTTGTTAGTTCATAATATAACATACACTTACCGTGTGACTTCTTGTAACAAAAATGTTAGTATATAGCATACATATATTTGATATACAAGCATATAACCAATTAAATTGATACACTATTCTTCTCCCACTTTGTCATTGATAAAAAAGAATACAAGGTATGAGTAACACAATAATTGAGAGTATATAAGTTTTCAGAGACCTTTATAAGAAACAATTCCTAGTTCTCTTCGAAGTTTTAAGAAAATATTCTCTAATAGGGGTTTTGTAAAAATATCATCAATTTGATTTTTCGAGTTTACAAATTCTAAGTTAATGATTGGTTTTTCAATATTGTCTCTTAAGATATGACGTTGTATATCAATATGTTTAGTTCTAGAATGGTTTACCGAATTTTTGGATAAATTTATTGCACTTGTATTGTCGCAATAAGTTGTGGAGTTAGTCAAGTTGACATTAAAAAAAATTAGTGTTTGCTGCATATATATTACTTGAGCACACGCTAGTGCCACAGATATATATATATATTCAGCTTCACATGTTGACAGTGAAATGCAATTCTATTTCTTGCTGAACCAAGATATAAGTGATTGACCAATAAAGTGACAAGTTCCACTTGTACTTTTATGATTCGTCCGTGATCCTCCAAAATCAGCGTCACTATACGAAACTAATTCGAAGGAACAATCTTTCGGATAGTAAAGTCCAAAATCTTTGGTACAACTAAGATAATGTAATATACATTTTACTGCTCTCAAATGTGATTCTTTTGGATTAGCTTGAAAACGGGCACATAAACAAACACTCATCATAATATCTGGTCTACTAGCAGTTAAATACATAAGTGAACCTATCCTGCTTCGATATAGCTTTTGACCGACAATTTTACCATTTTCATCTTTATCTAAATGTGTCGTACTCGTTGGTGTAGGTTTATTTGAAGTATGTTCCATTCAAAAACATTTTATTAGATCAATGCAATATTTTTCTTGATTAATGAAAATTCCATTTGATAATTGCTTAATTTGTAAACCCAGCAAATAAGATAGTTCTCCTATATGCGACATTTCAAATTCGCTGGTCATCATATTTGAAAATTCCTGACATAATTTATCATTTGTTGAACCAAAAATAACGTCATCAACATATATTTGTACTATTAAGATATCTTTATCAGCTTTTTTAATAAAAAGTGTTTGATCAACCTTTCTAATTTGGAATCCTAAATCAAATAAAAAGTTCTTAAGACATTCATACCAAGCACAAGGTGCTTGTTTTAAACCATATAATGCCTTTTTCAATTTGAAAGCATGATCACGAAATTTTTCATGAGGGAATAGTGGCGGTTGTTCAACATAAACTCTTTCTTTAATATAACTATTTAAGAAAGCACATTTAACATCCATTTGATACAGTTTAAAGTTATGGAAACATGCATATGCTAACAAAAAAAGAATTGCTTCTAGTCGAGCGAATGGAGAAAATGTTTCTTCATAATCTATGCCTTCTTCTTGGTTATAACCTTGTGTTACAAGCCTAGCTTTGTATCTAGTAATATTACCCAATTCGTCTGTTTTATTTTTGTAAACCTATTTTGTTCCAATGACAGTTTGATCACTTGGTCTTGGAACTAATTCCCAGACTTTATTGCGTTCAAATTGATTTAATTCTTCTTGCATAGCAATTATCCTGTTGATGCTTCTTTTGGGTTTTTGGGTTCAATATTTGATAAGAAAGCAACATTACTTACTAAGTTAAGCTGGCTTCTTGTTCTTACACTTGAAGCTATTTCTCCAATGATATTTTGAGTCGGACAGTCTCGTAATATTCTTGGTTGAGATCTTACCTCATTAATATGATTATCTTGGTCATTATTTTCGATATTATCTTGATTTTCTGTAACATTGTTTTCTATATTATTATGAACAATGTTTTCATCTTCTCTATATATTATAGTATTATCATCCTATGAAGAATTTCTTTTCACAGTATCTAAACTAAAAGAATTTTGAATAAAATTTTCATCAAACGAAACATGAAGTGATTCTTCTATTTACTGGTTCTCTTATTGTAAATACGATAAGTCTTGCTACGCTCAGAATATCCAAAAATATTCCTTCGTCGGATTTTGAATCAAATTTTCCTAGCTAATTGTTTGCATTTAAAATAAAACATTTTGAACCAAAAACTCTAATGTACGATATATTTGATTTTCTACCAGTAAAAAGTTCATATGGAGTATATTTAGTAAGAGGTCGAATGGAGACACGATTCAAAACAAAACAAGTCGTTGCAACTGCTTCAGCCCAAAAATGTTTTGGTAGTGTACTTCCATTTAATAATGTTCTGGCACACTCTTGTAAAGTTCTATTTTTACGTTCTACCACTCCATTTTGTTGTGGAGTTCTAGGAAAAGAGAAATTATGAAAAATTATTTTCTTTTGACAAAATAAATCAAATTTCTCATTTTCAAATTCTTTTCTTTTGACAAAATAAATCAAATGTTCCTCCATATTTTCCACACGAGTAGTCGGGTAGCTTATTTTGCAGATATATTGAGCGGGATTCTAAATCGAAGCTTAAAGCTGTGTCCAGAGCACTGATAGTGTTCCGCTGTGTTAGTTATTCGTTGCCGCTACATTGTATTACAATTATTTTAATTTAATCTTCCGCTGTGGTATTTATTTCGATGTACTCTGATATTCTGTACACTTATGTAACATTAATGAAATGTTTATAAAAGTCTTCTATTATTTGTTCTCATGTGTTGTATGCCCAAAGTTAGCATATTCGGGTTTTTGAAGGGTCTTAGTCGATTTTGCGATCGATTAGGTCTGAGCAAAATCCAAATCGTTATAGCTGGTATCAGAGCTCTGGTTAACTCAAATCTTTGGGGTATAACTCGTTAGAACTGAACAAAAGACTCGTCAGAGGTAGGACTAGTAATATCCTATAAAAGAATACTTATTAGAGATAGGATCAGTAGTATCTTAGAATGATAAAAACTCGTTAGAGATGAGGTTAGAAATGCCCTAGAATGAGTTGAGAGTGACAAGTTTATAATTAACGTATTTATGATTATATATATAATCTGATTTTAGAAAATATGATTTTTGATATATAAAAGTTATATATATTTGAAAAGCTAATCAACTAATGGATTGATGATTGTGTTATGTGATTATTAGTTCAACTAATAAAATTATTAAAACCAATAAAAGAATGAAAATTGAGTTGGTTAGTTAAAACAACTTTCAGCTCCGTTCCTTTTTGAGGACGAAAAATTTTTAAGTGGGGGAGATTGTAACAACCCAGAAAATCAGAACCAATTTAAAAAAATTATTTTTAGAAATTTTAACAGAAATTGAGTTAGAATTTAAAATTTTGATTTTTAAATATAACAAAGCCCTTAAAAATAGCCATTTTGCAAACGACCTCCATTTTCGACGAAACAACTTTTGTTGGATCCGAAATGTCAAATTATTGCTAGGTTTAAATTTCCATGATTTTTGGAAATAATATGTAAGCGTGGTAAATTAAAATGCGTTTGTCAATTTCAGTCAAATTGGATCGAGCATTAAAAAGACCATTTTTCAAACGGTCTCCAAATTCGACGAAAATAATTTTGTTAGGACCGTATTGTCAAAACATAGCTAGATTTATTTTTCAGGAATTTTTGGAGTCAATATGTGGCCCCGATAAATTTAAAATGTACGTTCAAATTCAATATTGACCGTTATATTAATTTATATTTTAATTTTGATAAAAACAATCAAAACAGTAGAATTGGCTTCCAAAACATATCTTATTGTGTCCGGAATGGGGGTATTTGGTTAGGAACGACAGTCGTTGGAGATCGGACGCAAAATTTCACTTTTTGGAGATAATGGAATTAAATAATAATATAAAATAGGGTATAAATAGCCCATCTTCAGCCCAAACCCTCATTATCAAAACCCTAGCTGCCGATTTCATTTCTTGGCTGAAATAATTTAAATTTCTTTCCCTTTTTTCTCTCAATCCATCAAGAATTAGAAGATGATTTCTGCATGAAAGTTGTAGAGATTCACATGCTCTACAAATTCATACGGTTAAGATCATGCTTTGGGTAGTATTTTTCGCGACTCTCAGGCCTCAAGAGCTGCGGTTTGGCTGCAAATTCATGGCCATAGGGGAGCTCAAATTCCAAGCTATTCAGGGTGAAGATGGAGAAGAAGAAGGCCTTCGATGTGGTGTATTCAGATCGGGTACCGGGAGGTTCTGGTGATGTGCGATTTGGAGAGATGAACGGAGCTTTTGCGTTCGATGGTTACAGTAAAACAAACCATGGAGAGAAAGGGTTAAGCCCTAATCATGTAATTAAGTTTTATTAATTATAGTTAATTAATAAACTATGTAATCAAAATGTTTAATTAACAATATCTTGTTCATACGGGAATGGAATCGAACGATTTCGAATCCGTTGGAATCGCAGAAAAGAGATCTGCAACATGGAACTAACTGGAACAAAAACGGAGCTAGCTACAAATTCAGAAGGAGTAAAATCAAAGTGAGATTTCTTTTTAAAATTAAAATTATTTATTACTGCGTTGATAAATTTATTTATGTATACGCCGTTAAAAATTCAGTTGTATGTGGTATGAGATTTGAATTGATTTATTCTGTTTGTGGTGATTCATTGGATGAAGTAAGTTGTTTAACAAATAAAAATACATTTTTGTGTAATATTAAAAGATTTCATTTTTCTATGTAATATTAAAAGATCTCATATTTTCTATGTAATGTAAAATGGATTACATGTTTAATGTAATATAAAGATTACATTTTTTTATACAATGCAAAAAGGATTACATTTTTAATGTAATATAAAGATTACATTTTTATACAGTGTAAAAAGGATTTCATTTTTATGTAATATAAAAAGATTACAGTTATTGTAAATGAGTCAACATTAGAATTCACATTTTTAATGTAAATGAATCATTAGAAAAGATTCGTTGTTTTGGATAAATTATGTTAACATGAGAACTTACATTTTTATTGTATATGAAAATGATTCATTGTTGCATTAAAATGTTTAACAATAAAAACTCACATTTTTATTCTAAAAATAGATTATATGAAAATGATTCATTGTCGCATTAAAATGTTTAACAATAAAAAGTTCACATTTTTATTGTAAAAAGAGATCATATGAAAATGATTCATTTGTTGAATTAAAAAGTTAAACAATAAAAAAGTTTACATTTTTATTGTAAAATGAAAAAAATATGAAAAATGATTCATTTGTTGAATTAAAAAGTTAAACAATAAAATGTTTACATTTTTATTGTAAATGAGTAAATATGAAAAAATGATTCATTTGTTGAATTAAAAAGTTAAACAATAAAAAGTTTACATTTTTATTGTAAATGAGAAAATATGAAAAATGATTCATTTGTCAAATTAAAAAGTTAAACAATAAAAGTTTACATTTTTATTGTAAAGGAGAAAATATGAAAAATGAACATTTGTTTGAACAGAAAAGTTAATAAAGTTGCGTTTACATTAAAATTTACATTTTAATGTATGTATGGATCATATTAAAAGATACATTTTAGGAAATTTGCATGTAACATAAAAATTTACATTTTTATGTAATAATGATTCATTAAAATGATTTATAGCTTGTTTAAAAATGATGTAACATAAAAAATTACATTTTTATGTAATAATGATTCATTAAAATGATTCATAGCTTGTTTAAAAATGATGTAACATAAATTTTACATTTTTATGTAATAACGATTCAATAAAATAATTCATAGCTTGTTAAAAATGATGTAACATAAAAATTTACATTTTTAAGTAAAAATGATTCATTAAAAATGTTCATAGCTTGTTAAAAAAAATTAACATAAAAGATTACATTTTTATGTAACAGTGAATCATTAAAAAGATTCAAAAGTGATAAAAATGTTTTAACCTAAAAGATTACATTTTTTTATGTCACAGTGAATCATTAAAGTGATAAAATGTTTAACATAAAGGATTACATTTTTATGTAATAGTGAATCATTAAAAAGTTTCAAAAGTGATAAAATATGCTTGTTTGATAAAACTGTGTTAACAAAGAAATTGTTATGCAAATAAAATATTCTTTTATTTATCATTAGAATACATAGAAAAATGTGTACAAATAAATTATTTTTTTATTTATCATTAGAATATATAAAAAAATGTATGCAAATAAATTATTCTTTTATTTGTCATTAGAATACATAGAAAAATGTATGCAGATAAATTATTCTTTTATTTGTCACTAGAATATATAGAAAAATGTATGCAAATAAATTTTTCTTTTATTTGTCATTAGAATACATAGAAAAATGTATGCAAATAAATTATTCTTTTATTTTTCATTAGAATACATAGAAAAATGTGTACAGATAAATTACTCTTTTATTTGTCATTAATACATAGAAAAGTTTAACAATAAAAATTTACATTTTTATTATATGTAAGAAGTAATGAGAAATGATCATTATTTAAAATAGAAAAGTTCAACATTGAAAATTTACATTTTTATTGAATGTAAAGAATGATTCATTAAAAAGATATATCGTTTGATAAAATATATTAAAATAAGAAATTACATTTGTTAATGTAAAATGAATCATTAAAAGATGTATCGTTTGATAAAATATGTTAACATAAGAAATTACATTTGTTAATGTAAAAATGTGTGAACAATAAAATATTCTTTTATTATATGCATATGAAATGTAGAAATTGTATAGAAAATAAAATATTCTTTTTATTTACACATAGGAAATGTAGAAAATGTGTAGACAATAAAATACTCTTTTATTGTAACATGAAATATGATTGAACCAAATATACTTGGTTATTAATATGGATTGTGATTGATTGATTGTTTGGATTGTGCTCGACCAGTTTATGAGCAAAATACGCTTTTACATTTAGCATTGGGTTGGGTAAAAAATACCTATGTGCTAACACCTTGTGAAACACTTCATGATTTGACTATAAGGTGTTTAGCAATGTTGTTTATTTCAAAATTTAATTAATGATTTGAAATGAGATTTCTTAAGTAAAAAGAAATGTTATTCCCGATTTTGGATAGGGAATGTTTTATAAAATGTTTTATTAAACAAAAAGGATTTCGAGGGCTATACCCGATGATTTCGAAATGATTTGTAGGTAGAAATCTATATAGATTTGATTATACCGATGATTATGTGGTGAAATGATTTTCCCTACTTCGGGATATGAAAATGATTTAGCAAGTATGTGGCTAAAGATGCGGGTGACCTGAAATTGACTAATAGTGTGAGGGCGTGCATGTCTTCCGCAATTGGTGGGATGGTGCAATGTCAGTGTAGCCATTAGGTGCACACACACACACACACACACACACACACACACACACATATATATATATATATATATATATATATATATATGTATGTATATATCGGTTCGGTTAGGGTGCGTACAGCCCGGTCCTGAGGGAACATGACCGATATTTGGTTCGCATACTTGTTTTGTATGCATCATTATGCTTTGAAATTCATATTTCCAAACATTTTGTTTTGAAATTCCGAAGTGAAATCTACTTTATTATAAAAGCTACATATGTATTTTAAATGATTTGAAATAAAAGAAGTTGGGAAATAAAGTCCAAAGAAATAATTTCTGTAAAGTGAATTGGATTTTAAAATCTAAGTTTAGGGATTAAGCCTACATGGGTAGATTAAGGAATTGCATGTTGATTGATGCATTGTAGACCCATATGTTTATTTATGGTTGATGTTTATACAATGGCAATCCAATGGAGTAGACATGTTCCGCGTTAGCAGTGTGGTCCTGTGATTAGCCTTATTATTAGATAAGTTAAGTAAGATTTCTCATACCAGTCCCATGACTGACTCGTAGTTTGTTTCACTTGCAAACTCGGGGGGTCCATATTTTCCACACGGGTAGTCGAGTGGCTTGTTTTGCATATATTTATTATTAAGCAGGATGCTGGATCGATGCTTAAAGCTGTGTCCAGAGCAATGATAGTCTTCCGCTGCATTGTATTACATTTATTGTAAATTATCTTCCGTTGTATTATATTCGATGTACTCTGATATTCTGTACTCTGATGTAACATTATTATGTAAAAGTCTTCTATTATTTGTTCTGATGTGTTGTATGCCCAAAGTTAGCGTATGTGGGATTCGAACGATCTTTGTCGATTTAGCGATCGATTAGGTCCGGGCGAAATCCGTATCGTTACAAAAAGTTTTATAGAGATCAAATGTATCGCTTTTATTTTTCAAAAACATAATCCGGGTATACCTTGAAAAATCATCAACAATTACAAACACATATCTACTATGGTTTATGGACTGAACCCGAGTTGGTCCAAATAGATCCATATGTAGAAATTCAAGTGGTTTTAATGTTGATAACCTTTTTAGATTTAAAAGATGATTTAGTTAACTTTCCAGGTTGACAAGCATCGCACAAATTTTCAGTTTTGAATTTTATTTTGGGTAAACCTCTTGCAATCTCATTTTTAGAAATATTGTTTATAGTTTTAAAATTAATATGACAGAATCGTTTGTGCCATAACCAAGGATCATTATCTCCGGCTAATAAACACATACTTGAATTATTATTAATTGCCATATTCAAGATATAAATGTTTTTATCTCTGTTACCCTCAAAAACAAGATTTTGATTTGAATCTAATATACTACATTTATTTTCGAAATTTGATATTTTAAAACATTTGCCACATAATTGACTAATACTTAACAGATTAAGTTTTAAGGTTTTAACTAATAAAATATCAGAAAAGGAGGTGAATTTGATATACCGTAATTGCTCACATCGCCTTTAGCAATGATGTATCCTTTGGAGTTATCTTCAAATGTGACAATTCCTCCTTTTGAATAGGCAATATTTGTAACACCCCACACCCGCTATGGTCACTCGCTAAGGGAATGCCATAACATCGGTGGAGTATTTTAAGCGAATATAGAACAGAAAAATTACAACAAGACAGATATAAGTAATACTTGAAAATCTTAAAACATCATTTCATTGCAGCGGAAAGTAAAACATGTTTGGTTACATCACAAAACCATAATAACAGTCAAGTACAAAATATCCATCCTGATAAATAAAAGTACATAATCCCAATACATGAACTGATAGCCATAAAAGAAAGGGTAAGCTGAGCTCTACACCTATGGTCCAAGCTCCAAAAGAGAATAAAGCAGCCTGATCTAAGCCTACTCGTACTGGGCCCACTCTGATAACCTGAGGGTTGGAAAAAAAAAAGATAAAAACAACGGGGTCAGACATAAGTCTGAGTGAGTCCTATAACCCTAACAATACAACCATTAAAGTAATTAGGGTATGACATAAACAAGGTACGGTACCTCTGGGGATAATGACTACACTAAGTAGTCCACTAAACACCGGATGTACTACGATAACCGAAAAGACGCATTTATCCACCCAAGGATAATTACTAGCTTACACCACCCCAGATCTACCCACCCAAGGGTAATTCCTACACTGCACCACACCAGTTCTACCCACCAAGAGTAATTCCTACTTAAAGGTTGATCCCACTAAGTGTACTTAGTAATTTTTACCCAGTAGTTTCTAGTACCCCTACACAGGTGCCGTCTGCCCCTATCTTTACTAGGTGTACCCACTACTCCCAAGCGATCGGCTCCCTACCGTAGATACCTTTGCTGGTCCCACAATGGGGTGTATCATTTCCCAAAGTGGCCAACTGATAATAACAACGGTGCACGGCTTTATATCTACACGATGCAACAACGGCTTACCTACCAGCCCGGGCCCACACACGCATATGAAACCCGTTGGACTTGCGTTGCCACCGCTAACCCGTTTTGGCCTCTTATAGTCAAGCCCAATATGCGTGTCCCGTCACCCAACTAGAGTCGAGCCCACAAAGATACGTTTGGGATATTGGTTGAAATGGGCCCCCACAAGCTACCCTCCTAAGCTTGTCATTCATCTAGTGTAACCCACTTAACCCTTTCAATAATCATGTTCACTTACATGTTTAAAGTTTGGTTAAGTCATTTAATCATATTTCAATTGCCACCCAAGGCACCCACTAGATTTCCACATGCCACTCAAAGCACTTACTTAACCCTTCACCCATGTTTTAATTACATGTTCCACTTTGGTTAAGTATTCTAATCGTATTTTCTATTGCCACCCAAGGCAACCCACTAGTTTCCTCATGCCACCCGAGGCACCCCCACTAGTTACTACATGCCACCCAAGGCACCCACTTAACCCTCATGTCCCACTACATGCTAATTTGGTTAAGTGCTTCTTAATTAATTAAGACCGTGATCCTCATAAAGACCTCTCACATTAGACTATCTTTTATGACCGCTGGTTAAGCCGGTTGGGTCCGGGCAGCCTTATGTCATAACCGAGTCTAACCTTGTGTCTTTACATTAATCACGTATTTAGTTTGTGCCTAAGACCTCTCACATTGGGCTAACATTTGTAGCAACTGGTTAAGCCGGTTGGGTCCGGGCAGTTTTACACTACAAATGAGTCCAACCTCGTGTCTTAGTCGATTAATTACACCTAAGTAATCACCCCCATATTTATTAATTATCCCTAATTAATATTCACATTTACAAGAATATGGGTAGACCTAACTCAATAGGTAAATTCCCAATTCCATAACATGGGTAGACCTAACTCAATAGGTAAATTCCCATGGGGTAGACCTAACTCAATAGGTAAATTCCCACTTATGCTTATTCATTTTATGGTATGCTTAATCATAACCATTTCACACCATTCATTAACATGTCTATTAACCCCATCGTTTCCCCACGTACTTATGCTAACACGACATATTTCCAAGAGAAGATTCTTTCACATTTAACATGGGTTTCACTTAGCATACATTAGCATTAACATGGGTTAAAAGGTGTCCACTTACATCATGATATTAACCCAACTAGCATTGCTAAATAACCCAACTTGCATGAACATACATATGTCATATCTAAAGGCAACTTGCATAAGTGTTCATAGGTTTTACAATGGTGAACTTGCATGTGTCTTAAAGGTGTGAACTTGCACAACATGTTACATGTTAACTTGCATAACATCATACACATAACTTTCATAATATCATAAACATAACTTGCATATCAACATACACATAACTTGCATAGCATCATGCACATAACTTGCATAACATCATACACATAACTTGCATATGAACTTGCATAACAACATGCACATAACTTACATAACGTCATACACATAACTTGCATAACATGTTGAGCTTGCATATAAGCATACACATAACTTACATAGCATGTTGAACTTGCATATATGACTTGCATCTTAAAGGAGGGTAAACATGCATATATATATATTCATAGCATATAAAGGTGCCATCTTGCATATGTATGCATCACATTTAAAAGGGTAAACTTGCATGTCATGATTTATGCATAATACCAAACGCTTAGCATGCATAAAACCACCTACTTAGCATGCATAAAATCAATTACTTATTATGCATAAACCCAATTACTTAGCATGCACAAAACCACATACTTAGCATGCACAAAACCAAATACTTAGCATGCATAAAACCAAACACTTAGCATGCATAAAACCCCATGTATAACTTGCATATCTTATTACATATAACTTGCATATACTCTCTCATATAGTTTGCATAACATGTTACATATGCATAAATGTTCAACTTAGTGTTTTGCATCATAAAACATGGCATTAAACTTGCATGTAGCATAAAACTTGCCAAACACATAACATACAATATACTAAACTTGCATAAACATATTTATCCACAAACATAGCCATGTCTTATCATATCCTACCATAATCAATTTAACAATTGATTATTAAAGCTATAGGAACTCACCAAAACCAAGATTAGCAAACTTATGAAGTGGAATTAGTTGCTTTAGTTGAAGAAGATGTTGATTAGAGGTTGATTAGCTTGCAACTCTCTTCATTG
Organism: Allium sativum; assembly: GCA_030737875.1. Taxonomy (NCBI): domain Eukaryota; kingdom Viridiplantae; phylum Streptophyta; class Magnoliopsida; order Asparagales; family Amaryllidaceae; genus Allium; species Allium sativum. Next base: position 561,440,543 of record CM060921.1, read on the forward strand.
ATTTGTGGAGGCCATGATCAAGTTTCATTTTGCCATAGTTTAGTTACAAGATCTAATTATGAATGAATTAGGGTAGGGTTGGGGTCTTATTTATAGGATTAGGTAGTGTTTTAGGCCCTTAGATTAACCCTAGATTAGATTAGGACCGTTAGATTTAGGAAATCTCTAGAACCCAGCCCTCCAAGCCAGCCTAAAACCCAACCTGGTGCACCCAGGTTCCCTGGACGCCGCGCCCAGGTCGACAGGCAAGTCGACAGGCAAGTCGACTCCCCAGTCGACAGGCCTGTCGACAGCCCTGTCGACATGGGTAGGGCGGGAAACTTCCCGCTTGGCCCCCTGCTGGCTCCAATTTCGAAATCTGATTTTGCATTTCTAAATCTGTTTTTAACTTTGAATTTTCGGAAAACTTCTTTGGGCCATAACCGGGCCATACGGACTCCGATTCTCGAATACTCGGACTCTATTTCGCGTATTTTTCCGAGACGAACGCAATGACGCAGCCCGTTACCCCCAATTCCCACATCTGAGATTATTTATCCTGTAATTAGTGAATTTTAGTATTAACTAAAATTCGGGGTGTTACATTCTCCCCTCCTTAAAGGATTTCGTCCCCGAAATCTCTAAGCTAAGGAGAATGCATATCCTACCATCCAAACAACCATCTACTCAATCCATCAAACACGGGCATCCATTGTCCTTAAAACAATTTCTAATGATGTATGAGCATATGCAAAAAGTGTGTGTATATGTTCCCTATCTAATGTATGAACATATGCAAACCATGATAGTGCCATGCATCCATTATGTATGCGAGAGAACCCTATCGACACATACAATATCTACATGAGTGCACAATCATTCACCAAAATGCATCATCCATATGATAACACAATCATTATACATCCATAAATATAGCTTCCTACACACAATTTTATGCAATATGCAATATGAAGTGACTGAGCCGATCTAATGCCTAGAGTGTGTGTATATGCATCCACGAGCAACCACTAGCAAACACTTGCATCCACTTGCATCCATCAACCATAACATGTCTCAAACACATGTTTCAACCATAGGTTTACCCTATCTAAAGGTCAACCAGTACTAACGAGAGGATATACTAAAGATAAGATAAGTACTAGACAACGATAGAGGAGAAAGTAAAGACATACCCTCAAAAAGAAATGGGTACAATAAACGCATCTTCGCTTCCGTCTCCCAAGTTGCGTTGCTCTCATCTTCTCCCCATTGCACTTTGACTAGTTGAACCCCTTTGTTTCTCAACTTCCTAGTCTCTGACCCAAGGATGCAGGTAGGAGCTCGTCGAATCGTCTCACCATGCTCTATCTCTACTTCTTTAAGCAAGCTCGGCTCTACCACCTCAGCGGTCTCATGTAGGAACTTCCTCAATGTGACACAAGGAATATATCATGTACACCACTAAGCCTGTCGGCAACTCCACTCTATATGTCATCTGTCCAATCCTTTCCTTAATAGGAAACGGCCCAACAAACCTTGGTACTCACTTCCCAACAGATCCAAAGTGAACCACATTCCGTAACGGAGATACCTTGATAAAAAGCATGTCCTATTATCAAACTCAAGCTCTGTTCTCCTCTTGTCCGCATAAGATTTCTGTTTATCTTGCGCCGCTTTCATCCTTCTTCGAATCAAATCAATCTTCTCAGAAGCCTCCCTAATCATATCAGGCCCAAGCAAGATCTTATCCGTAGATTCCCACCAACATGTAGGTGATCGACAAGGCCTTCCATAGAGAGCTTCGAAAGGAGCCATACCAATACTGGACTGAAAGCTGTTATTATATGCGAACTCCACCAATGGAAAATGCTCTTCCCATGTACCTCCAAAATCTAAGATACAAAGCCTCAAAAGGTCTTCTAGAACACGATTCACCCTCTCAGTCTGGCCGTCCGTCTGAGGATGATATGCGGTGCTCAGACACAATTGAGTCCCCACTGCTTCTTGCAAACTTCTCCAGAACTCACTAGTGAAGATAGGATCTCGATCACTCGCTATGCTAGAGGGTACCCCATGCAATCGAACTATCTCTCGAAGATATACAGAAGCTAGCCATGGAGCGGTCCTCTTGCTCTTCACGGGTATGAAATGGGCGCTCTTAGTAAGTCTGTCTACCACCACCCAAATTCCCGTATTACCCTTTCTTGATCTGGGTAATCCATCGACAAAACCCATCGAGACACTATCCCACTTCCATAGCGGAACTTCCAATGGGTGAAGCAACCCACTGGGTTTCTTCTGCTCCGCTTCCATTTGCTAGCACACCAAGCATCTAGCGACATACTCGGTCGCGTCTTTCTTCATACCGGCCCAAAAGAAAACTCGCTTCACGTCTTGGTAAATCTTGTCCCCACCGGGATGAATGGTCATCTTCGACCGATGTGCATCATCAAGTATAGCCTTCCTCAAACCCTCGTCTTGCGGTACACAAAGGCTACCGTCTCTACGCAACCACCCCTTACCATCTAGGGTGTACCTACTCAAATGGCTGGACGACTCCCCCTCCTCATGAGCTTCTTTACTAACTCAATCAACTGTGGGTCGTCCCGCTGTGCTCCGCCAATATGTCCCAAAAGAGTAGGCCTAACCTCCAAGGAGGCTAGCAAACCGGGTACAAAGTCAACGGAAGGTCTAAAGTCAACATCGAAATAAACTCTAAGCTCCGTCGTTCAACGAACAATGAACTCAAGGACAACCTTTTTCTACTTAAGGCGTCCGCTACCATGTTTCCCTTGCCATGGGTATATGCTATCTCAAACTCATAGGATGCTAAGAATCCCATCCAAAATCATCACAACTGTCCATCTTTCACGCAGACCACCCTAGTCGAACTCGGCATCCTCCAAATGCAAGCCCCAAAGGCCTAAACCAATATCAGACAAACACCCAAGGGATATCTCCTTCGAGTTCAGGCGACCTACGTGAGATGATACTAGTAAAAATGGCTAATCAATTAAGCCTTTGACCAACTTTGGATGTCCTCGCCAGTCTCGCTCCAAAACCACCGTTTTCCCATAACTGGCTTTGCTCACCCCATTGAGCACATACGAAAACTTATTTCGCTCCTAGAAAAGACCCAGATGTCATCCACAAAGACCATCACGAACTTATTTAGGTACTCCCTGAACACCCTTCTCATCAAATCAACAAAGTATGCGGGGGCGTTCGTCAAACCAAATGGCATCACCAGCCACTCATAAAAAAAAAATCATCCGGAGTCCTAAAGGCAGTCTTCTCTATACTATCCTCAGCCACTCTCAACTGATGAAGTCCCGTGGCTAAGTCCTACTACAAAAATACGGAGGCGCCAGCCAACTGATCAAAGAGATCATCAATCCTCGGCAACGGGTGTCTATTCTTCTTTGTGAGTTTATTTAGTTCTCTTTAGCCGACACAAAGTCTGAGGGACCCATCCGCCTTCGTGACAAAAACTACTGGAGCACCCCACTCCGATATACTTCGTCTTATGAACCCCTTCTCAAGCAAATCGCCTACTTACTTATGGAGTTCCCTCCTCTCACGAGGAGCCATGTGGCACACTGGCCAAGATACTGGTTTAGCATTATTCACCAGATATATTCGGAAGTCAATCTCCCGCTTCGGAGGTAAGCCCTTCACCTCCTCACACACATCTGAGTATTCCCGGACCGCTCTAACAGATCGCAAACTCTAGACCGACGTGTCTAGCGATTCTAGATAACTTAGCATAACAGATTCCATGGGATTACGAGAGATCTCGAGAGTGTTACCCAAACGGGTCATAAACCTAACAACTCTCTCTTCAAAATCAAGAACGGCACCCCTACTGGATAACCAGTCCATGCCCAACACTATCCCATAGCTCGTGAAGCCCCAAAAAGCATCACATCTAAACTCAACGCTAAGTGTAGAAACTTTCAAACCCAAACACATCATGGAGCCCCAATTGGGTTTGAAACAACTAAGGGATCATCTACCAAACTGGTGTCTAAGTGCAGTGACTCAACTAACAATGATGAGATAAACGAACTCGATGCGTCAGAATTAAATAAAGTTCGAACCAGATAATAAAGAAATCCAAATTCCAACCTAGACGGTCTATCCCCATTTGGTACCCTAGTCGTGAGGGAATACAACTACCCTCCAGAAGATTCCATACCTTGCCCTTGCTTCTTTGGACAATCCTAATAAGGTGTCCTATTCCTCCCAAAAGGATAACTACTAGCCTTCTTCTTCCCATTCTCCACTCGTAACCTCCCATCAAAATGAGGTTTCGTCCTTCATTAACCAAACAACTATTTGAGCCTTCCTCTCATCGTCTATCCTATAGGTACCTACCAGTCCTCCTCCTTCTTGAACCAACTTCTAATCTGATTAATGTCTAAGTCCCTTGAAGTGGTTTTCCATTCTTATCTATCTTAGAAAGATCATCTACACACGGAGGGGAAACTCAAAACGAGAGAGGAAGAGATTCAAACGGAGAATTCGAAAGATAAAGATATGGCTATCGGGGATTATGCTTTTCTTTCTAAAACTTTTCTCTTAAAAGACATGTTTTTGAAAATACTCCTTTCAAAAATATTCTTAGAAAATAGTTTTTCTAAAAAAATTATCTGTTCTGGTAACCTTAAGCTCTGATACCACGTGTAACACCCCACACCCGCTATGGTCACTCGCTAAGGGAATGCCATAACATCGGTGGAGTATTTTAAGCGAATATAGAACAGAAAAATTACAACAAGACAGATATAAGTAATACTTGAAAATCTTAAAACATCATTTCATTGCAGCGGAAAGTAAAACATGTTTGGTTACATCACAAAACCATAATAAGAGTCAAGTACAAAATATCCATCCTGATAAATAAAAGTACATAATCCCAATACATGAACTGATAGCCATAAAAGAAAGGGTAAGCTGAGCTCTACACCTATGGTCCAAGCTCCAAAAGAGAATAAAGCAGCCTGATCTAAGCCCACTCGTACCGGGCCCACTCTGATAACCTGAGGGTTGGAAAAAAAAGATAAAAACAACGGGGTCAGACATAAGTCTGAGTGAGTCCTATAACCCTAACAATACAACCATTAAAGTAATTAGGGTATGACATAAACAAGGTATGGTACCTCTGGGGATAATGACTACACTAAGTAGTCCACTAAACACCGGATGTACTACGATAACCGAAAAGACGCATTTATCCACCCAAGGATAATTACTAGCTTACACCACCCCAGATCTACCCACCCAAGGGTAATTCCTACACTGCACCACACCAGTTCTACCCACCAAGAGTAATTCCTACTTAAAGGTTGATCCCACTAAGTGTACTTAGTAATTTTTACCCAGTAGTTTCTTGTACCCCTACACAGGTGCCGTCTGCCCCTATCTTTACTAGGTGTACCCACTACTCCCAAGCGATCGGCTCCCTACCGTAGATACCCGTGCTGGTCCCACAATGGGGTGTATCATTCCTGAAAGTGGCCACCTGATAATAACAACGGTGCACGGCTTTATATCTACACGATGCAACAACGGCTTATCTACCAGTCCGGGCCCACACACGCATATGAAACCCGTTGGACTTGCGTTGCCACCGCTAACCCATTTTGGCCTCTTATAGTCAAGCCCAATATGCGTGTCCCGTCACCCGACTAGAGTCGATCCCACAAAGATACGTTTGGGATATTGGTTGAAATGGGCCCCTACAAGCTACCCTCCTAAGCTTGTCATTCATCTAGTGTAACCCACTTAACCCTTTCAATAATCATGTTCACTTACATGTTTAAAGTTTGGTTAAGTCATTTAATCATATTTCAATTGCCACCCAAGGCACCCACTAGATTTCCACATGCCACTCAAAGCACTTACTTAACCCTTCTCCCATGTTTTAATTACATGTTCCACTTTGGTTAAGTATTCTAATCATATTTTCTATTGCCACCCAAGGCAACCCACTAGTTTCCTCATGCCTCCCGAGGCACCCCCACTAGTTACTACATGCCACCCAAGGCACCCACTTAACCCTCATGTCCCACTACATGCTAATTTGGTTAAGTGCTTCTTAATTAATTAAGACTGTGATCCTCATAAAGACCTCTCACATTAGACTATCTTTTATGACCGCTGGTTAAGCCGGTTGGGTCCGGGCAGCCTTATGTCATAACCGAGTCTAACCTCGTGTCTTTACATTAATCACGTATTTAGTTTGTGCCTAAGACCTCTCACATTGGGCTAACATTTGTAGCAACTGGTTAAGCCGGTTGGGTCCGGGCAGTTTTACACTACAAATGAGTCCAACCTCGTGTCTTAGTCGATTAACTACACCTAAGTAATCACCCCCATATTTATTAATTATCCCTAATTAATATTCACATTTACAAGAATATGGGTAGACCTAACTCAATAGGTAAATTCCCAATTCCATAACATGGGTAGACCTAACTCAATAGGTAAATTCCCATGGGGTAGACCTAACTCAATAGGTAAATTCCCACTTATGCTTATTCATTTTATGGTATGCTTAATCATAACCATTTCACACCATTCATTAACATGTCTATTAACCCCATCGTTTCCCCACGTACTTATGCTAACACGACATATTTCTAAGAGAAGATTCTTTCACATTTAACATGGGTTTCACTTAGCATACATTAGCATTAACATGGGTTAAAAGGTGTCCACTTACATCATGATATTAACCCAACTAGCATTGCTAAATAACCCAACTTGCATGAACATACATATGTCATATCTAAAGGCAACTTGCATAAGTGTTCATAGGTTTTACAAAGGTGAACTTGCATGTGTCTTAAAGGTGTGAACTTGCACAACATGTTACATGTTAACTTGCATAACATCATACACATAACTTTCATAATATCATAAACATAACTTGCATATCAACATACACATAACTTGCATAGCAGCATGCACATAACTTGCATAACATCATACACATAACTTGCATATGAACTTGCATAACAACATGCACATAACTTACATAACGTCATACACATAACTTGCATAACATGTTGAGCTTGCATATAAGCATACACATAACTTACATAGCATGTTGAACTTGCATATATGACTTGCATCTTAAAGGAGGGTAAACATGCATATATATATTCATAGCATATAAAGGTGCCATCTTGCATATGTATGCATCACATTTAAAAGGGTAAACTTGCATGTCATGATTTATGCATAATACCAAACACTTAGCATGCATAAAACCACCTACTTAGCATGCATAAAATCAATTACTTATTATGCATAAACCCAATTACTTAGCATGCACAAAACCACATACTTAGCATGCACAAAACCAAATACTTAGCATGCATAAAACCAAACACTTAGCATGCATAAAACCCCATGTATAACTTGCATATCTTATTACATATAACTTGCATATACTCTCTCATATAGTTTGCATAACATGTTACATATGCATAAATGTTCAACTTAGTGTTTTGCATCATAAAACATGGCATTAAACTTGCATGTAGCATAAAACTTGCCAAACACATAACATACAATATACTAAACTTGCATAAACATATTTATCCACAAACATAGCCATGTCTTATCATATCCTACCATAATCAATTTAACAATTGATTATTAAAGCTATAGGAACTCACCAAAACCAAGATTAGCAAACTTATGAAGTGGAATTAGTTGCTTTAGTTGAAGAAGATGTTGATTAGAGGTTGATTAGCTTGCAACTCTCTTCATTGATTTGTGGAGGCCATGATCAAGTTTCATTTTGCCATAGTTTAGTTACAAGATCTAATTATGAATGAATTAGGGTAGGGTTGGGGTCTTATTTATAGGATTAGGTAGTGTTTTAGGCCCTTAGATTAACCCTAGATTAGATTAGGACCGTTAGATTTAGGAAATCTCTAGAACCCAGCCCTCCAAGCCAGCCTAAAACCCAACCTGGTGCACCCAGGTTCCCTGGACGCCGCGCCCAGGTCGACAGGCAAGTCGACAGGCAAGTCGACTCCCCAGTCGACAGGCCTGTCGACAGCCCTGTCGACATGGGTAGGGCGGGAAACTTCCCGCCTGGCCCCCTGCTGGCTCCAATTTCGAAATATGATTTTGCATTTCTAAATCTGTTTTTAACTTTGAATTTTCGGAAAACTTCTTTGGGCCATAACCGGGCCATACGGACTCCGATTCTCGAAAACTCGGACTCTATTTCGCGTATTTTTCCGAGACGAACGCAATGACGCAGCCCGTTACCCCCAATTCCCACATCTGAGATTATTTATCCTGTAATTAGTGAATTTTAGTATTAACTAAAATTCGGGGTGTTACAATATTGGTTAACATCTCTTTATCTCCTGTCATGTGTTTTTGAGCAACCACTGTCGAGTATCTATTTTCCTCTGTTTTTGTTGAGTGGGAACTGCAAAAAATAATTCAGAATTTATTGGTATTCACTTCCTCCATTAGGGTTCTAAGGGTTAAATCTTAGGAAACCAAACCCAAGAGGGTTCAAAGTCCCTTTTAAAAATATAATTAATATTATTACGAACATTATCTAAGAAATTCTTATTAAATTTATTTCTAATCAGAATATTATTTGTTTTTGGGACCCATATACTAATATTTCTCGAATAATTTTTTTAGTAGTAATATCTAGTTTTTTAATACTAGGAATTACCGGTTTAATACTAGATTTCTTAGAACTAGATTTATTTTAAGAATTAACTTTTTAACATATCCTAGTTCTTTCTTACTAGAAACTGGTTGAGAATTTTCTAATATCTTAGATAAATTTTCTTTACCTTTATTAAAATTATTAACATTTTTAGAAATATTATCTAATTTAACTTTCAGACTAGAATTTTCTAACTCTATAATTTTAACCTTAGTATTCAAGTCATGATTATCAGAAACCAGTGTATCGTTTTTATCCTTTTGAGTCTCAATTTCTTGACTCAACATAGAATTCTGAGAATTTGCAACTGATAGAGATTCTTGTAATTTTCTAATCTCATCTTCTAAAATCTATTTTTCATCTTTTAATAATTCTCTTTCAAATTGTGCTCTTTTTCTATCTTCATTAGCTTGTTTATATTTCCTTTTAAAATTACTCCTAGATTCTAGAATTTCCGTATTAACTTCTATTAATTCTTCATAAGTAAAATCACTAACCTCGATATCTTTAGACATGAAGCACACATTTGCTTGTTCATTATCACTATCACTGTCACTGTTAGAAGATGATGAATCTGAATTATCCCAAGTGATTGAGAAAGCTCGCCTCTTTGATTTCTCCATTTTGTTGCGATTCTTTTTAACTCTGGAAAAATCTTTTGGTAGTGTGCGGTTTTGTGACAGTTGAAACATTCAACCAAGGCTGGGTCGGGTTCTTTTGTAGAATTTCTCTTTGCATTCTTATTTTGGATCTTCTTATATTTCAGAAATTTTCTGAAATTTTTGGATACAAAAGCAATATCTTCGTCGTCCGAATCTGACTCATCTTTTTCAGCATGAAATGCTAGATTTTTCTTGTCTTGTGCCTGAGTCTTCTTTTCCTGCAAATTTACTTCGTATGACATAAGATTACTGATTAACTCTTTGGGTTTCATGGCCAAAAGATCATTAGATTCTTCGATATTTAAAACTTTTCTTTCCCATTCACTCGTCAAAGAGTTTAATAACTTTGAAACAATATCAAAATTGGAATATTTTTCTTCTAGGCCTAATAACGAATGATAAATATTTTGGAATCGTGAATACATGTCATTTATAGACTCATTCTCATTCATCCTGAAATTCTGAAACTGGTTTTCAAGCAAGGATATCTTGCTTTGTTTGACCTTGTTAGTTCCTTCGTGAGTTATTTTGAGTGTTCACCAAACTTCGTATGTTGTGTTGCACATGCAAATTTGGTTAAACTCGTTTCTATTCAAGGCACAATGCAACATAGTAATGGCTTTAGCATTGGTAGTAGCCTCTACTTTTTCAGTTGCAGACCATTCGGTATAAGGTGTTATGGGTTGTGCATACTCTTTTTATGTAATATTCAAAACTATTAGCTTGCATAAATACTCTCATTCGTGTAGCCCAATAACTATAATTCATGCCACTGAAAAAGGGTAGTCTTGCAGCAGATTGACCTTTAGTATATCCAATATTAGTGCTAGTCCTAGTGTTATTGTCCATATTAACTTTGTATCAAATAATGGTCTTACCGTTAAATGATATCCTTGCTCTGATACCAAATGAAAAGACAGTATATGATTTTAAGGATCTTTATATATGGAATTAAGTGGAAATGACTACGATACACTAACTTAGATTAATAAAATAGTTATGCAGGTAAAACTAAGCTAGACAAAATATCTCAAACAAATAAAAGCAGTAAGTAAAGACAATAGGAATTTTATACTGGTTCGGACTTCCCGTCCTACGTCTAGTCCCCAAGCTCCTCTTTGGAATTCACTAACAACGCCCTATCTTTACCGGAGGAATCGGTCATAATACACCGGAGCACCAACAAGGACTTCACAATTACAAAAGAGTTTTGACTTCTGAATGTGTTCCTATATCAACACTGATTTCTCAACGATTATGTACACACTTCCTATAATTTTATCCTCAAGTATTTGATATGTATGTGAAGATTAAAGGAAGTATGTTACATACTGAATCAAGAGATATGAAATAATTTCAATCATTCAACAAGTAACATGAATATTAGAGAGCTTTTAGAATGCAGAGAGTATATAGATGTAAATCAGAAATTGGAATAGAATAAGTGAGAATCGGTGATTTGGAAAACATGTTTGTAGTGTATATATAGTTGTAGAAAAGTAGTAATCCTTCACGAAGAGTTTCAGCGAAGAATTGTATCCATTTCTTTTCATAAATAAAGAGGAATCTCTTCATGAAAGAAAGCAACTCTTCATAGAAATGGCTGTTATTTCCTGACCAGTCAATCGGTATAAAAATCACTAGTCGACTGGTCAACAGAGAAAATTGTGTATATATATATACGTATAAATATATATAAAAAAAAAAAAAATAAGCTAGCCGTTATTGGGCTCTGGATCACTGACCAGTCGACTGGTCTGTTTTTCACCAATCGACTGGTTAGATGAAACCAGTCTAGTAATGCTACTTTCTGATCATAGATCCTTATATATATATACATATATATATATACTTAAAAATACGTGCATTTGTGTGATACTTTGAGGATAGATTTTAACATAAATCTAACACGACTCAATACTCATATACATATGAACTTAGCTCTTCGATGCAATCTTCATTTTTTTTTCATTTCCTTGTTGTCATGAATCGAAAATATCGTGAATCAACAAAAACTATCAGAGTAAAGAAGTAAAAAGTCATAGTCCCCATAAGTAGCCATAGACAAGTAGTCAAGCGATACATCGAAGCAAATCCAAATCCAAGCAGAAACAGAAGAGAGAGTCCTAATCAAGCCTGAGCGTTCCCACCGTCAGAACCTGGGGGGAAGGGAAGAGAGAGAAAAGGAAACAAAACGGGTCAGACGTAAAGTCTGGTGAGTCCAGTGAATTTTAGCATATAAATAAGAAAAAGTATCATGACAGACATATAAACTGGATAAGAGATAACAATATCATATAACAGGTATGAACAGAAAAAACAGGATAAGCAAAATAAACAGAGTAGATTATGTCTAACGAACAGGGATTTTAGACCCCGAAAATCAACACAAAACACCATGTCGACATTCAAGCACCAAAAATACCGGAACGTTATGAGAAAGAAATTAGAGGGTGAGATAAGGAAAGAAAAAATATTAGAATAAAAGAATAAGGAGAACATCAGAAAACTCATAGCGGAATGGACAAATATAATATCAAATGCTTTATACAAAAACTGTATATATATATGATTACAACATCAGAGTATACAATCAAATCAATACAACACACAACGGAACTAAACTAGTACCAGTAAGTATATAGAATACGTCTTGACTTCAACTCCTTCTTTCGAACTCCAAGCGAAATATAACCTAGAAATGTACTCGGTCGGACCTGAGCACATTTGAAGTAAAGCAAAATTCACCCAGATCAGTCTGGAATACATTCAGTGGTAATTTCATATGGTAAACAACTTGTTTAACTATAGAAATCCTTTTTGAAAGAAAAGATAATAGTAAGACCAGTCCTCACATAAACACGGACGGTTTTTACCTTACTATCACCCAAAACATTCCTGAAATCGATAACTTTTCTGATATTATAATAGTGTCTATCAAATCACAAATAAATATAAATCTAGCAGAAAGCTTGCATCTCACGCTCTACATTTATTGTACACAATCAAAACCGCAGGCGTTTATTGGAGATTGGATTCCGACTATGACAAGGTATGGAACCACCTGCCGATAGTGTTTCTCTAGAGAGGAATACACTGGGTTCAACAAAAACGTCTTGCAACTCGGCCCACACATGACCGACCACTCATTTCTCTTGAGTGTATCGAATATACTGTCACCCTACGGCTGCGTAGCTACCGTTTTTCCGTAGAGATACAGAAATATACATAAGTAACAAATATGAATATTCTCTAGATGGTGACAGTAACCCTAATGGGTGCGACCCACATAGCCATCCTACCTGCCCGATTTTTGTCATTTCCCGGTTGTGAGGCTTGAGATTATAAATCTTCTTTTTAGACATCTGGACACCATTCGCTTTGAATCCAACATTGTCAGATCCGTCTATACAAGTTGTCCTGGGACTGGACGAACCGAAGGCACTGTAACGACCCGTGTTTTTCGACCATTTGAATGTGGATATTTAAATTAGTTTTAAATATTATATTGGAAATATTAATGGAATTAAATATTGAATTCGTTATTAAAAACGAAGTTGAACGTTATAATTTATATATAATATAAATCGAGCTCGAAAATGGCGTGCAGTTCGTGAAATGAAGTTTTGAACTTCAACTGAGGATACAGGATTCGATATAAGTCGGATTTCTGTGAAACAAGACACGTTGGGACCGTATTGGCGATAGCTTTCATATGAAAGAGAAAAATCCAGATTCCGTGTTATAGTTTGATAGTTATGGCCAAAACAAAATTTGAAATAGTCGCTATGGAAAATCGTTATTTAAATTATAGGCCTTTAAAAATGGCCGTTTTGCAAACGGACTCAGATTTCGACGAAATCAGTTTCATTTGAACCGTATCGCTAAATTATTGCACGGTGTTGAGTTGCGTGAAAAACCGGTATCGTATGTGACCACGGTAGCTATAAACGCTCGTTCATTTTCTATAGCGTGTATTTAAATAAATAAAAGGATATTTGAATGTAACTGGAGCAGATGATCGAATTAGGCCACGAAACCAGTTCCGTTGAATTCGTATCGTCGATTAGACTCAGGATAGGTATATAGTTTGTTAATTTTAGAGACCGGAAAATTTGGTGTTAAAAGGGGTATTGCGGTTCGGGGTAAAAACAGCCTACCGGGGCTACAGTCTCAGAATGCGACGAAACTAGTGCCGTTGGGTTCGTATCGAAAAGTTATTGTAAGATATCAAGGTTTCAAGTAGATTTGATTTATCTGGTGACTGTGGAAAAATTAAATGTGCGTTCATTTCTGGTTTTATAAAGGAAATTTTTTCATACGACCTCAGATTTCGACGAAACTTGTCCCATTGGATCCGGAATATCTTTTTACACCAAGATTAGCTTTTCTATCAGAAAACAGAAGTCGTTTGAAGGGATTTTACCGTGTTACTTTATGACGAAGTTTCTGATAATAATATTTTAAATAGAACACCTACTCTAAATATTGCTTAAAACCCCCTACACGTGAAATATAATATATGAAATGAATATACAGTCCGAACAAACCCTTTTCACTCGTAGACCAAATGTGCAGAAAACTGTACCTCTACCTGTCTTGCATCGTAATTTCTTTTCACCATTTCTCATACGTGCCGACCAAGCTGCCTTTATTTCACATCCACGCCAGCTACCTATTTTTCTTGCATACCTATTGATCTAAACAACTTGATGCTCACGTATTTCTCCTTATAAAAGGGCGTTGCTGCTTCATTTCTTCTTTCAGCAATGATGAGTACAAATAATCCTACAACTAAAATAAAACCAAGCCCTCTCACGTTTTTTAAGACACCTCAACTTTGCAAACTTGGCCACGTAATAATATGAGAGAGTGAAGAAATGGATGAGCTCGACCGTGTGGAGTGAAGGAGTTCTGTTCGACTCGAGCTGTGCGGCGGTTCGCCGGAAATAGTGATGGAGGCAGTGCTCCATTGAACGGAGGGAGAAGCAACAGTGGTAGCTTGTGAATGTCGCTGGAAGGGAGCAATATGGTACATGTAAGGAGGGCAGTGCGGTCGTTAGGGGGTTGTCCCGGTGTTGAACGTCGGAGGCAAGGGCTGTTGGGTGTTTGCCGTGAGGTTGCAGTGGTGAGGTCGGGTATAGGGTGCGGGATCACACTGTATCGAAGTGGAAAGAAGTGGTAGTTGGACGTGGTGATTGGAGAGGAGACGTACGTGACTGGTACGTGGGTTTTAAGGAAAAACGTGAGGAGTTGGGACGTTCGTTTTACTTAAGACAGGGGAAAGGGCTTTGATGAGGGACGGTGCGTGAAAACAAGGGGGAACAGGGAGCTCGAGACCTTCGGATGCAAGCTGAAGGAAGATAATGATGATCGGTTAAACAACAGAGGTGTATGGGAAAGGAAAAATGAAGTGGAAAGGGGAAGTACAGGCTTTTGCATGGAAGGATGGAACACGTGACACATCAACAAAGTTATTTCTAACAGTTCCGGAGTTGAAACGAGATAAAGGAAGACCTTGTGCTGGAACTGTTCTGGACAGAGCTGGAATCAACCGGAGTTTTAATTGAATTAACGATTGTTTAATTTGGTTAAAACAAACCGTATCAGCGACAGATGGAATCAAGGTGAGTTAATCTCACTCAGTTTTTCCCATTTATATTTTATATAAATTGGGTTTTTAACTTGTGTGCTCTGTTTGCTGATGATTGCCTGTTTGCTAGTTATACTTGTTTGTTGATTTAACGATGAAATTAAACTGTGTTTAATTTCAGTGAATACCAAACCGTTATTTTTAACGATTGGTTCCAATAAAGGTGACTCACCTTGGTTGGTCATGTTTATTTATAAACATGTCTTAAATGGTTGAATTGTTTGAATTGCTTATGGTTGATGATAAATGGTCGTTATTTAATTTATCAGTTAAACAAAACTGAACCGTCTGATTTGAGATAACCATTTGAATACAGGGAAGAACAGGTTGGAGGGATCCAACCGGATTCCTCAAATATATTATTTATTTTCATATTACCATATATGAACTGTCCTGTTAGGGTTGATTGATTTGATGGTTGATTATTGAATGTTCAACATCTGTTAGTTTAAACCAATGGGTGATATTGGTTGGGTATTTGGCAGAGTATGGCCTATAAAATCAATCAGGTTATAAATACTGATTCACCGTCAGGTGAATCGATAAGGATGAAGTTATAAAATTTATTTTATAACTGGAATTGGATTTTGAAAACATCATTTTGAATAAAGTTATTTAAGAGAAATAAATAAATATTTTATTTGTTTAAGACTTTGATTTGTTATGAATTTATTTTGCAAAGCAAATGCTGATGTTGATCAGATTTACCAATGGAAGAATAAGAAATGAATTAAATGGTTAAACCTTGAAAATTTGTTTTGTAAAGGAAACAAATAATTAGAATCTATCTAAATTAATTATATTTTTAATTAATTTAAAGCAAGGATTGTTGAAATCGGTTAATGAGATAATCAAGTTTTTGAGTTAATTAAATCGACCGTTTGGAATTAGAATTGTTTATCAAGTTAATGTGTTTTGACTAAAATAGTTAAATGAATATTGTTTGGATTTAAATAAGGATTTAAAAGGGATTTAATGTTTAATTTAGTTAATAAAGGGATTAACTACTAAAGTAGTTAATGTTTGAAATAAGTTATCATTTTAATTAATGATAAAGTTAGGAATATATATTTAAATGGGAATTCATTTAAAAAGTGACAAAATGTGAGATGCAAGCAAATTGAATGGTGAAAGGAAATAAACGTACTCAATTATATGAATTAAGTGAAAGGAGATTACGATAAAAAGGGTTTATTATAAACCAGAGGTTTTAAGTGAGATTTAAAGTGTAAAGCGTTAACTTTACATTAACGTTACGTGAGAGTGAAATCAAGTAAAAATGGGACAAGGGAAATAAGATCTCCAAAGTGGATAAGGGTTGAAAATAATTGAAAGGGGATCGATAGAAAATGAAATTTGGCGATAAAGCAATGGGTCATAAGATTGTATAACTAAACCCAAATTTGTCAATGGGAAATTGAATATAGTTATTCGAGATAGAATTAGCCAAACATAATGGTTCGGCAAAGTTGCCATTTCGTACGACTGCTAGCGTAATTCGCAGGGCTGCAGATAGCCTACGGCGGTCGGATGTTTCCTGAGGGAATCAGGTGTAACCATTGTGATCGCTGTGATCTAGAGTCAAGCGAATGGAGTGAAGTCGAATATTAGTTAATCGATTAGAGTTAAATCAAATTAGAAGTATTCAAATATCGCATTTTTGAATATTTGAAGGAGTTGAAGTTTCAATTTAACAAAAGTAAATCAGTTTGATTTAAAGGCCAAATGATGCTAAATATTGAATCAGTGAACTCATTGGAGTGTCATGTTTGAAAACACTGTATATTTTGATAGTTAAAACACCGACTATCAAATCATGTCCAATACGATTGTTGGTATGGAAAGACCGGGATCGAATTTATATTCGAAAACCATTCCGACCAACAAATACGTGAAGATATCAGAAGATGGTCGAGATGGAGCATTGAAGACCGTGGATCTTCATAAACGGAAGAACCACTAATATTCTCTGCCTGGCAAGTAGAGATAAGCTGTGATTCTGTCGTGGTTGGAATCAACGGGTTGCAAGGACTTCTCGCTACTGATCCATGGGGTGATTCCTATATTGGATGCAGTAGGAGAGTACCTTCGGTTCATCCTGTTCCTGGATGACTTGTATGGACGGATGTCTGACAGAGTATTTCCAAAGGATCACGTACGTTGATTTCTTCAAACGTGCTATGGTTGTTGGCGGAGAATTGCCGCTCTCTTAGCTTCCAGCTAGAGTATTTTTGTGGATATCAATTAGTGATATCTGATGGATTTGACGATGTGGCACTCAAAGTAAATGGCGACCAGATGTCAAGAGTTAATTCTGGCCTCAAGCCTCATCAACCGGGAAATGACAAAAATCGGGCAGGCAGCATGGCTATGTGGGTCGCTCCCATTAGGGTGTATGATCACCTATCTAGAGGAAATCCTATTTGTTTCTTAAATCTATGTTTCGATGATGTCCCTTGTCGGGAGACGGTTGCTGATCCCAACCGTCGGTGATATACATTCGATACACTCAAGCGAAATGAGTGGTCAGTCATGTGAGGGCCGGGTTGCAAGAAGTTCTTGTTGAACCCAGTGTATTCGTCTCTAGAGATACACGATCGGAAGGTGGGCCCATACCTTGTCAAGTCGGAATCCAATCCCCAATAAGCGCCTGCGGGTTTTGATTGTATACTATATATGTAGAGCGTGAGATGCAAGCGTTCTACTAGATTGCTATTTACTTGTATTTAGACATTATCATAATATCAGACAAGATATTGGTTTCAAAACTGTTTTGGGTTATCGTAAGGTAAAAACCGTCCGTGTTTATGTGTGGATTTGGTCTTACGATTATCCTTTTCTTTTGAAAAGATTTTTGAACTCTAAAATCATGATTGGATGATTCACCCGTATTACTGTGCGAGTTTATCTCACTCTGGTTCACCAGACTGACCCGGTGTTTTGTAAATGCTCGGGTTAGACCGGATTGTACAGGTTCAGGTTATCAACTGCTATGAAGAGACGAGCTGGAAGAGTCCAGACGTATGATATTACTACTATTCCGCTGTGTGTTGTATATGGGAATAGATCATTATAACTGTCCCAGTGTATGATGTACTCTGATACTGTAAGTATTTTAAAGCTTTAAATAAAGATTATTTCTGTATTATATTTTGTTCCGCTGCGATGTGAGACTCTGTGTGGTGTTCTTCTTCTTCTTCTATTCTAATATTTCTATCTTATCTATTCTCACCCTCTAACTTCTTTCTATTAATGATCTGGAATGTTCGATGTCTGAATGGTCAACATGGTAGTTTGATGTTGATTTTCGGAGTCGAAAATCCCGGTTCGTTACAGTGGTATCAGAGCTGAAGGTTAAGTGATTACCTTGGCTCTGTGGCGTGACTCAGTAGAGATGGGGTTAGTAATACCCTAGATTGAATTTGAGTGTATATATATGAGCGCGTATTTGTAAATTGATATAAAAACTGTTTATATTGTGTTGGTTGGTTTGTCGAGTAGTTTATGAATTCTGGTCGATACAGTAATGCAAACTGTGTCGATAAGTGTTTCTAAACTCTTGAACAGAATAATTCGACACAGTATGTTTTGGAAGAGGGTAAATGAAATGATTTACCCAAATTATATTTTGATATAAAGAAAATATATATATGGGAAATATTATAATATATTGGTTGTGTTGGTTGATCAAAATTGAAATGGTTATATAAATAACCCATTAGAATTCATATTATATATGAAATCAGATGAATTAAATCTGAATTTAAATCAGAAATGAAATCAAAATGGTGGAAATGTGAAAAGTGTGTGTAAATGAATCTGGAATAAATATATGTGAATTTTAAAATCCTGGGAGATTTTAATTTGTTTTACGGGCATTGTGTTTGGTATTTTGAAATAGATTTCAAAATGAAAATATTTAAAATTTGAGTTTTGAAAGTGACATAGTATTGAACTCACTTCGATAGCTGGAAAATAGATTCCAATGATGATCCGGACATCATCGGTGTCCATTTTCGAGTGGTAAGTGACGGATTACTACCAGAGATTTTGTTTTGAATTGCTTTGAATCTTGTAAAAGGAATATTTGATTTTCTTGAAAGAGCTAAACTGTTTAAAAACTCCCAGGGAAATTGTTTGAACAAAAACCAAATTTAATACGAATTGTGAAAGCGAATATGAATTGAATTGAAACCAATTAACTGGAAATTGAATCGGGATATAATATATCAAGTAGAATCGGATTTTGAATTGGAGACGGGAATCTGGAATGGTGTTGGACTGGTAAGTTAAGAGTTGAAATTGATGATGGATGGAAATTGAGTTAAGAATGGAATTTGGCCTGGGCGAGTAAAGGATTTGGCTTTGAGGATAAAACTGGAATTTTGTTTGGGAAGGCATGTGTATATGCTGACAAGGTAGCAGATGGAGAGGATATAATGATGTGCCCGACAAAAAGGTACACGTTTATTTTTATTGGGTTTGGTGATTTATGAGCCTAATGGGCAAGCTGCTTGGCTGTTTTATTTTCTTTTGAATTGGAGAAGGCCTAGAAAGGCGAGTTGTAGTTGTACCGATTGAGCCGTACAGAGGAGGTGCTGGCGAAGTTTTTCGAAATTTAAAGTGTCAGAAAATTTTCGATATTTTTGAAAATATTTATTTATAGTATTGAATTGGTTTCTAATTCTGTATAAAATTAGATTTGAAATTAATGAGTTTATAACCTTCTTTCTTACCTTAGCAATTTCGAGGACGAAATTATTTTAAGGGGGAAAGAATGTAATGACCCGTGTTTTTCGACCATTTGAATGTGGATATTTAAATTAGTTTTAAATATTATATTGGAAATATTAATGGAATTAAATATTGAATTCGTTATTAAAAACAAAGTTGAACGTTATAATTTATATATAATATAAATCGAGCTCGAAAATGGCGTGCAGTTCGTGAAATGAAGTTTTGAACTTCAACTGAGGATACAGGATTCGATATAAGTCGGATTTCTGTGAAACAAGACACGTTGGGACCGTATTGGCGATAGCTTTCATATGAAAGAGAAAAATCCAGATTCCGTGTTATAGTTTGATAGTTATGGCCAAAACAAAATTTGAAATAGTCGCTATGGAAAATCGTTATTTAAATTATAGGCCTTTAAAAATGGCCGTTTTGCAAACGGACTCAGATTTCGACGAAATCAGTTTCATTTGAACCGTATCGCTAAATTATTGCACGGTGTTGAGTTGCGTGAAAAACCGGTATCGTATGTGACCACGGTAGCTATAAACGCTCGTTCATTTTCTATAGCGTGTATTTAAATAAATAAAAGGATATTTGAATGTAACTGGAGCAGATGATCGAATTAGGCCACGAAACCAGTTCCGTTGAATTCGTATCGTCGATTAGACTCAGGATAGGTATATAGTTTGTTATTTTTAGAGACCGGAAAATTTGGTGTTAAAAGGGGTATTGCGGTTCGGGGTAAAAACAGCCTACCGGGGCTACAGTCTCAGAATGCGACGAAACTAGTGCCGTTGGGTTCGTATCGAAAAGTTATTGTAAGATATCAAGGTTTCAAGTAGATTTGATTTATCTGGTGACCGTGGAAAAATTAAATGTGCGTTCATTTCTGGTTTTATAAAGGAAATTTTTTCATACGACCTCAGATTTCGACGAAACTTGTCCCATTGGATCCGGAATATCTTTTTACACCAAGATTAGCTTTTCTATCAGAAAACAGAAGTCGTTTGAAGGGATTTTACCGTGTTACTTTATGACGAAGTTTCTGATAATAATATTTTAAATAGAACACCTACTCTAAATATTGCTTAAAACCCCCTACACGTGAAATATAATATATGAAATGAATATACAGTCCGAACAAACCCTTTTCACTCGTAGACCAAATGTGCAGAAAACTGTACCTCTACCTGTCTTGCATCGTAATTTCTTTTCACCATTTCTCATACGTGCCGACCAAGCTGCCTTTATTTCACATCCACGCCAGCTACCTATTTTTCTTGCATACCTATTGATCTAAACAACTTGATGCTCACGTATTTCTCCTTATAAAAGGGCGTTGCTGCTTCATTTCTTCTTTCAGCAATGATGAGTACAAATAATCCTACAACTAAAATAAAACCAAGCCCTCTCACGTTTTTTAAGACACCTCAACTTTGCAAACTTGGCCACGTAATAATATGAGAGAGTGAAGAAATGGATGAGCTCGACCGTGTGGAGTGAAGGAGTTCTGTTCGACTCGAGCTGTGCGGCGGTCCGCCGGAAATAGTGATGGAGGCGGTGCTCCATTGAACGGAGGGAGAAGCAACAGTGGTAGCTTGTGAATGTCGCTGGAAGGGAGCAATATGGTACATGTAAGGAGGGCAGTGCGGTCGTTAGGGGGTTGTCCCGGTGTTGAACGTCGGAGGCAAGGGCTGTTGGGTGTTTGCCGTGAGGTTGCAGTGGTGAGGTCGGGTATAGGGTGCGGGATCACACTGTATCGAAGTGGAAAGAAGTGGTAGTTGGACGTGGTGATTGGAGAGGAGACGTACGTGACTGGTACGTGGGTTTTAAAGAAAAACGTGAGGAGTTGGGACGTTCGTTTTACTTAAGACAGGGGAAAGGGCTTTGATGAGGGACGGTGCGTGAAAACAAGGGGGAACAGGGAGCTCGAGACCTTCGGATGCAAGCTGAAGGAAGATAATGATGATCGGTTAAACAACAGAGGTGTATGGGAAAGGAAAAATGAAGTGGAAAGGGGAAGTACAGGCTTTTGCATGGAAGGATGGAACACGTGACACATCAACAAAGTTATTTCTAACAGTTCCGGAGTTGAAACGAGATAAAGGAAGACCTTGTGCTGGAACTGTTCTGGACAGAGCTGGAATCAACCGGAGTTTTAATTGAATTAACGATTGTTTAATTTGGTTAAAACAAACCGTATCAGCGACAGATGGAATCAAGGTGAGTTAATCTCACTCAGTTTTTCCCATTTATATTTTATATAAATTGGGTTTTTAACTTGTGTGCTCTGTTTGCTGATGATTGCCTGTTTGCTAGTTATACTTGTTTGTTGATTTAACGATGAAATTAAACTGTGTTTAATTTCAGTGAATACCAAACCGTTATTTTTAACGATTGGTTCCAATAAAGGTGACTCACCTTGGTTGGTCATGTTTATTTATAAACATGTCTTAAATGGTTGAATTGTTTGAATTGCTTATGGTTGATGATAAATGGTCGTTATTTAATTTATCAGTTAAACAAAACTGAACCGTCTGATTTGAGATAACCATTTGAATACAGGGAAGAACAGGTTGGAGGGATCCAACCGGATTCCTCAAATATATTATTTATTTTCATATTACCATATATGAACTGTCCTGTTAGGGTTGATTGATTTGATGGTTGATTATTGAATGTTCAACATCTGTTAGTTTAAACCAATGGGTGATATTGGTTGGGTATTTGGCAGAGTATGGCCTATAAAATCAATCAGGTTATAAATATTGATTCACCGTCAGGTGAATCGATAAGGATGAAGTTATAAAATTTATTTTATAACTGGAATTGGATTTTGAATACATCATTTTGAATAAAGTTATTTAAGAGAAATAAATAAATATTTTATTTGTTTAAGACTTTGATTTGTTATGAATTTATTTTGCAAAGCAAATGCTGATGTTGATCAGATTTACCAATGGAAGAATAAGAAATGAATTAAATGGTTAAACCTTGAAAATTTGTTTTGTAAAGGAAACAAATAATTAGAATCTATCTAAATTAATTATATTTTTAATTAATTTAAAGCAAGGATTGTTGAAATCGGTTAATGAGATAATCAAGTTTTTGAGTTAATTAAATCGACCGTTTGGAATTAGAATTGTTTATCAAGTTAATGTGTTTTGACTAAAATAGTTAAATGAATATTGTTTGGATTTAAATAAGGATTTAAAAGGGATTTAATGTTTAATTTAGTTAATAAAGGGATTAACTACTAAAGTAGTTAATGTTTGAAATAAGTTATCATTTTAATTAATGATAAAGTTAGGAATATATATTTAAATGGGAATTCATTTAAAAAGTGACAAAATGTGAGATGCAAGCAAATTGAATGGTGAAAGGAAATAAACGTACTCAATTATATGAATTAAGTGAAAGGAGATTACGATAAAAAGGGTTTATTATAAACCAGAGGTTTTAAGTGAGATTTAAAGTGTAAAGCGTTAACTTTACATTAACGTTACGTGAGAGTGAAATCAAGTAAAAATGGGACAAGGGAAATAAGATCTCCAAAGTGGATAAGGGTTGAAAATAATTGAAAGGGGATCGATAGAAAATGAAATTTGGCGATAAAGCAATGGGTCATAAGATTGTATAACTAAACCCAAATTTGTCAATGGGAAATTGAATATAGTTATTCGAGATAGAATTAGCCAAACATAATGGTTCGGCAAAGTTGCCATTTCGTACGACTGCTAGCGTAATTCGCAGGGCTGCAGATAGCCTACGGCGGTCGGATGTTTCCTGAGGGAATCAGGTGTAACCATTGTGATCGCTGTGATCTAGAGTCAAGCGAATGGAGTGAAGTCGAATATTAGTTAATCGATTAGAGTTAAATCAAATTAGAAGTATTCAAATATCGCATTTTTGAATATTTGAAGGAGTTGAAGTTTCAATTTAACAAAAGTAAATCAGTTTGATTTAAAGGCCAAATGATGCTAAATATTGAATCAGTGAACTCATTGGAGTGTCATGTTTGAAAACACTGTATATTTTGATAGTTAAAACACCGACTATCAAATCATGTCCAATACGATTGTTGGTATGGAAAGACCGGGATCGAATTTATATTCGAAAACCATTCCGACCAACAAATACGTGAAGATATCAGAAGATGGTCGAGATGGAGCATTGAAGACCGTGGATCTTCATAAACGGAAGAACCACTAATATTCTCTGCCTGGCAAGTAGAGATAAGCTGTGATTCTGTCGTGGTTGGAATCAACGGGTTGCAAGGACTTCGCGCTACTGATCCATGGGGTGATTCCTATATTGGATGCAGTAGGAGAGTACCTTCGGTTCATCCTGTTCCTGGATGACTTGTATGGACGGATGTCTGACAGAGTATTTCCAAAGGATCACGTACGTTGATTTCTTCAAACGTGCTATGGTTGTTGGCGGAGAATTGCCGCTCTCTTAGCTTCCAGCTAGAGTATTTTTGTGGATATCAATTAGTGATATCTGATGGATTTGACGATGTGGCACTCAAAGTAAATGGCGACCAGATGTCAAGAGTTAATTCTGGCCTCAAGCCTCATCAACCGGGAAATGACAAAAATCGGGCAGGCAGCATGGCTATGTGGGTCGCTCCCATTAGGGTGTATGATCACCTATCTAGAGGAAATCCTATTTGTTTCTTAAATCTATGTTTCGATGATGTCCCTTGTCGGGAGACGGTTGCTGATCCCAACCGTCGGTGATATACATTCGATACACTCAAGCGAAATGAGTGGTCGGTCATGTGAGGGCCGGGTTGCAAGAAGTTCTTGTTGAACCCAGTGTATTCGTCTCTAGAGATACACGATCGGAAGGTGGACCCATACCTTGTCAAGTCGGAATCCAATCCCCAATAAGCGCCTGCGGGTTTTGATTGTATACTATATATGTAGAGCGTGAGATGCAAGCGTTCTACTAGATTGCTATTTACTTGTATTTAGACATTATCATAATATCAGACAAGATATTGGTTTCAAAACTGTATTGGGTTATCGTAAGGTAAAAACCGTCCGTGTTTATGTGTGGATTTGGTCTTACGATTATCCTTTTCTTTTGAAAAGATTTTTGAACTCTAAAATCATGATTGGATGATTCACCCGTATTACTGTGCGAGTTTATCTCACTCTGGTTCACCAGACTGACCCGGTGTTTTGTAAATGCTCGGGTTAGACCGGGTTGTACAGGTTCAGATTATCAACTGCTATGAAGAGACGAGCTGGAAGAGTCCAGACGTATGATATTACTACTATTCCGCTGTGCGTTGTATATGGGAACAGATCATTATAACTGTCCCAGTGTATGATGTACTCTGATACTGTAAGTATTTTAAAGCTTTAAATAAAGATTATTTATGTATTATATTTTGTTCCGCTGCGATGTGAGACTCTGTGTGGTGTTCTTCTTCTTCTTCTATTCTAATATTTCTATCTTATCTATTCTCACCCTCTAACTTCTTTCTATTAATGATCTGGAATGTTCGATGTCTGAATGGTCAACATGGTAATTTGATGTTGATTTTCGGAGTCGAAATTCCCGGTTCGTTACAGGCACTCTCCTACCGCATCCTAGGAATCACCCTATAGATCGATAGCGAGTAGTCCTTGCATATCCGTGGATTCCAACCATGACAAAATCACAAGTCCTCATAACTCTGGCGGCCAAACCAGAGAAATTTATCGAGTAGTTCTCCCGCTTAGGAAGATCAATGGTCTTTAATGCTCCATCTTTATACGCCTACAAGTTAGTCGCGAACACACAGTTGATTCGAAGTGGTTTTGGGTCTGGTTCCCATCCTGGTCTCTTCGGAAGCAACACATCAAGGGGCCCAATAATATTTTATTGATAGTCAGTGTTTTAATTATTAATCTTAGAACAGTACGATCCAGTATATTGATAGCTCAGGTCTTATTATTAAAATCATTCGTTAGAACTCTTTGAAATCATCTCATCGATTTAAAATCGATTTCACTTATCTTGATAAAACTTATTCTTAATTTTTAAGAATAAACGTATTCACCAATCTCCCGTTTATTTCTTTACTTTGGAATATCACTACGTTTCCCAAAACTCTTCTCATTTCCTTTAACTTGGAAAAATTATTTTATATTCTCAAAATTCTTTCATGTTTCTTTACTTTGGCCACTTCGATATATATTATTAACTCGTTGGTAGAAAACCAATTATCATTTCTTAAGCGGGTCAAACAAATGTTGATTTATACGTTATTTATCTTAAACCCAATATGCTTATTTGTATTCAAACTCTCGCAACTAATGTTGCAATGTTATTTATCAAAAAAAATCTCATAACTCACATTGCGATATTATTCAATTTAAATTCTACAAATATCGTTGCAATATATTATATCCAGCTCAAATTCCATAACTAAGATGCAATATCCTTTTATAGTAATAATATACTAACTTCAACAATCCTACCGCTACAAACTAATATCGCTCCTCGATTAAAGTGAAGTCGTTCAAATTGGGGTATTTTATTTACCTCTCAGACCTTGATTAACAACGTTCTTATCTTAGAGTAGATAGAAGTTCATAACTCAACCCTCCGTATCATAATACCCTCAAAGCTTATTTCCCATTTTATTTGATCTATGATTTGTAACCATAACCTTACTTTGAAAAATTGGTCGATTATGACCATTTAATATTTACATTTTGTTTTAAGCTTTGCTAAACAAATTCATTTTATAATTGGAATTACTTTACGTGTGACGAGAAGGAATTTCGCTCGGTCCGAACCAGTCGCTAAACCGACCCAGACCGTTCGAAACGCCCTATCATTTGAGAACACGACAAAATAGAACGCAGACGGAAGAACATTTCATTGTATATTACAACAATGCATCAGATTACAAGAATATACAGAGTATAAAAGAATATTACACAGAAATATCAGAGATTTAAATTACATTTAAATACATAGCAGCGGAAAATAATACAATACACAACTAGAAGGAGATATACGGATACAAAGCTTTCCGGATATCATTCCAGCTGTAAACCAGGATCCTGTGAATATAAATCTGCAAAACCAAAGCTACTAGCTGCCCGTGTCAAAATAAGGGCACCCAGAGTTTAGGTTAAAACAATAAACTCCAGGTCAGTCATGTGACTGGTGTGAGAACTAAAACAGTTAATCTTTATTTTTAAAGTTAGGTAAATCAAGGGACCACGCCGTATAACACGGAACGGGTTTCCTCCCAAGAATACCAGTGCATAAAACAAACAGCGCAATGCTAAATAAAGAAAAATGAAGCTGTTATAAGATCCAGGTCCTATCACACAATGCAACGCAAGCCGGGGGATAGGGTTTTCCCTTATAACAGCCAAAGAATGCTTGATACGTTTAAAACAGATTATTTGATACTATTATAAGTGCATAGTGTATAAAACAACTTCAAATCATAAGTATCAATCATAGGCGGCATGAGCGTCCCATGCCACTATGTCGCCATATATAAGTTTACAATCAAAACCGCAATGTCGTATTGGAAGTTGGGTTATCATTTATGGTATGAACCGAGGCTAGGGGTAAGATCCTCACCGATTCGAGACTGTCTAGTCCGAGCCTCAGGCAAGTACTCTGTCAAGCCTTTGGATCGTCAGGGCCGGTCCACCGATGTGGATTAAAATGCCTGAACACTGCGTTTCCCCGCCCTTTGGGGCGTAAGCCTGGCCCGTCAGCCGACCAGAAGCATCGGCCGAAACCGATATCACGAGGCGCCTCGCTTTTCAGCAAGTAATAATAAGTAACATCCACATGAGTCAAACTCGTCAGCCAGTTCAAGCACTGACGCCACTCCTAACTAGAAAGAAACGCATGTCCTCCCTGATGTCCGTCTCCCGTTTTTAGTTCATACCGGGTGTGATACTCACGAATCAACGTTACACAAAGCTACGCCACAAAGGCCGTGCTTCGATCATCAACCACAAGACTTTGCTTTTCAACAGAAGCCTTGATCATTTGCATCTTAGCATGCAACACAGGCAATTCACTCCATGCGATTGATATCCATCAATATATAACCCCTGATCTCGTACGTCTCAGAGAAGGGCGTTAAGCAAGAGAATAAATTCTCCGCCGCCAAACAGATATATATTTAATAGAGATCAATCACACGGACTAAAATCCAATGTCAGACACATAGTCCATTTACAAGTCCGTTCTGGGTCTGAACGAAACCGGAGGCACCTAGTACCCCGCATATCCATCGATCTCCAAGTACGTCTGGACGATCACTAACTGTTTCCATCTTCTTGGGTGTACAGCCCAATCAAGATCATCAGTAATTACCCAAACGACGTGAAGACCTCCGGTCTTCGACCATCGTCTTCATCTTCGACTTATCGTCGTATCAGTTATTCAGAATGGGATAAACCCGGTCTTTCCGAATAACTCGCGTATATTTTAAATAAGTGTTACACAAACACAACATACGCCTCATTCCAATTCATCAGTCACTAACCGTGAATTAATCAAGAGAATAATTCCCCAAATATTAACCCCGAAGGCCGAAACCAACATCAGATCAATATCCAGAAAACCATTCTGCTTAGCTAACCGACAGTTGGTTTCTGATTTCACATTCATAGGGAAAGGTTCCCATTAATTTTATCAAAGATAAATTCTTTAAAATTTATTCTTTAATCTATTTTTGAATATCAATTCAAACTTGTCGGGATTAGCGAACCTTACCGAAGTAATCATTTATTTTAATTTCCCAATCCCAACCTATTCATCCCATGAAGTAAAACTGGTTATACTTCATATCTAACACCACGGTGTTATCGGTAAACTCAATTACCATTTCACGTTCAAATCTAATTAAAGATTTAACTATCGCCTGGAGCAAAACTGGTGGTACTCCATCTTCGATTATTTCAATCTAATTAAAGATTCATTAAAACTCCACTTAGTTTTAATCTTTAACCGGGTTAAAGAATCAGTGTCATTTAAAACACAGTTCACGATAAACCCAAAATCACATTCATTAATTATCGGGTTAAAGAACGAGTGTTATTTAAAACACTGTCCACGATAAACCCAAAAATCAATATCAATTCAATTCCAATTAAATATTGTTTAATTGGTCCACTTCATTAAATCTAAATAAAAAGATTTAATCTTTTCTCAACTGGGTTCAAGAACAGTGTTAGTGAAGACACCATTCACGACAAACCCAAATCACATTCGATATTCAATACAAGGCTCTGAATAGAAAATATATCGGCTTATATTCAATATCAAATTCTACGACTAACAAATGTCGTATTGGAAATAACGATATAAATATATATCTTTCAAATTTCCATAACAACACCTGTATAATCACGAATTCCAACATCGAAATATTCCGAAGACAATTTCGATTCAAATCCACTCCAATGCAATCATTGGAAATTCTGGTTATTTTTAAAACCCTTTTCAAATTCAATTTATTTATTTAAAAATAAATAGAATTATAATTCTAGTTCAAAACTAGTTCATTTCGATAAAAATCTATTTTTATCAATTCAAATATGGAGTTTTTCATCCCGATTCTTTCTAAATCATTTCTTATGATTTTACACAAATTATTACTATTTTTAATAATTTTATCAAGGCCCGTACAGTCGATTTCCATCAACGGCCATCGAACTGCACTTACAGCGACCTTTTTCGAATTTGATTTGGACGTAACTCCAAATCCAACCGTTAGATTTCAAATTTCTAATATTCGTTAGAAAGCTCTTTTCGATACGAACCCAACGGTTCCGGTTTTAGGAGAATTCGACGGTCGGATCTCCCGTAATGTCCGTTTGAAATGAATGGTCGAAATTCACGAACTGCCGCGGCGCGGCGCGTTCTTTTCAGGCCATTATATTATATATAATATATATAATATATACTTCGTCGATTTCTATTTAAAACGAATTATATAAATAGCTTTAAAATCGTTTCAAAAGCAATTTCAACTTTCTTTCAATTCAAATCAAAATTGAATTCTTCTTTATAAATTCGTTTTAAAATTCATTTCTATTCAATTCAAATTTCAATTCAATTTGAATTCATTTCAATTCACTTTCAATTCAATTTATTTCGAAATCGTTTTTAATTCAATTCATTTCGAAATCGTTCTCAATTCAATTCATTTCGAAATCGTTTTCAATTCAATTCATTTCGAAATCGTTTTCAATTCAATTCATTTCGAAATCATTTTCAATTCAATTCATTTCGAAATCGTTTTCAATTCAATTCATTTCGAAATCGTTTTCAATTCAATTCATTTCGAAATCGTTTTCAATTCAATTCATTTCGAAATCGTTTTCAATTCAATTCATTTCGAAATCGTTTTCAATTCAATTCATTTCGAAATCGTTTTCAATTCAATTCATTTCGAAATCGTTTTCAATTCAATTCATTTCGAAATCGTTTTCAATTCAATTCATTTCGAAATCGTTTTTAATTCAATTCATTTCAAAATGAATAAAATCGATATAAATATCGTTTACGTCAAAATGGCGTCAATCTAATCAACACGGCTTCATAAATTTCTATTTTCAAATATTCTATTTCAAATATTTCTTTTTCAAAATAGTTGTTATTATCAAAATATTTCGTTCAACACATGACCAATCTCAA
Source organism: Allium sativum (assembly GCA_030737875.1). Taxonomy (NCBI): domain Eukaryota; kingdom Viridiplantae; phylum Streptophyta; class Magnoliopsida; order Asparagales; family Amaryllidaceae; genus Allium; species Allium sativum. The sequence goes on from CM060921.1 coordinate 561,470,967, forward strand.
TGGATGATTACTGTCAACACATGAACTTTTATTTTATAATGATAGAGATGTAAATTTTATTACTAAAATATTTCGTTCAACACATGACCAATCTCAATGGATGAGTACTGTCAACACATGAACCTTTATTTTATATCGATAAAGATGTAAATTTTATTACTAAAATATTTCGTTCAACACATGACCAATCTCAATGGATGAGTACTGTCAACACATGAACCTTTATTTTATAATATTCTTTATTTTTCAAATTGGAATGAGGCCCAATCAATTACCATATAAAGTTAATTATATGGATTTTCATACATTACACACATATAATAGCATTGAAAAATAATCAACCATCAACCAAAGTGCACTACACTGTATAAGCATCAAATATAGATATCTAACGCTTATAACAGCCTGTCAATCAATCGATCGACATATTTAATCAATCAGGATGAGTGAACTTCATATTTCATCCCAACACCCGTGTGGGGTTTCAAACAATCAAACACAGATTTTATTTGTGCAGTTGGGCGATGTGTAAAATTTATCGTCCCAATCAATGTCATTCAAATAGGTGTACATAAACAAACCGTCCGGTTTGTAAATGAATATTTTATTTTATTCACTTCACGTTAAAAATTATATTTTTAACGATAAGACATTTTATTTCAACCTATGAATTTCTATTCAATTCATTTATTCAATAAAATGATATTTTTATTTTTCTAACATTTTTTTAGAAAATTTCGGCGGCATAACGGCACGATACTAGAAACGGGACAAGGCCTAGCCTTATCCCCGGTCTAGTGAAGGCCCACGCCATTCACACATCAATCAATCCATTCATTTCACCAAACAATTCAATTCCAAATCAAATCATCTAACTAATCTATGCAACCAAACAAACAAGTCCATGGTCTGTGGACGATTGTGTCGGGTGCTACTAAGCACCATCTGCATCCTAGTATATATATATCACTAGAAAAAGAAATTGAAAGGTGAGAAATTCTCACAGATAGCTATCCTAGCTCCACGGCACTTCCATTGCAGGAAATCTTCACTGTCCTCGTCTCTTATCATTTTCTTCGCCCGTATTCTCTACATATGTAAAAATCACATTTTTACTTCGTAATTCAATATATAAAAATCATATTTTTACTTCGATGTTCAATATATAAAAATCATATTTTTACTTCGATGTTCAATATATAAAAATCATATTTTTACTTCGATGTTCAATATATAAAAATCATATTTTTACTTCGATGTTCAATATATAAAAATCATATTTTTACTTTGATGTTCATTATATAAAAATCATATTTTTACTTCGATGTTCAATATATAAAAATCATATTTTTATTTTGCTATTTCTATGCTTATATATATAATTTTTTTTCTAATCGTTCAAAAACCAAATCATTTCATGTTTATAAAATCGATCCTTTATCTATATAAAAATCTGACCTTTTATAAATTAAAGATCTAAAAGAAAACAATACTTAGATAAATTTCCTATTTTAAAACATATATAAAAATTTCAGTTTTCTCTTTTAAAACATATATAAAAATTTCAGTTTTCTATTTTAAAAGTATATATAAAAATTTCAGTTTTCTATTTTAAAACATATATAAAAATTTCAGTTTTCTATTTTAAAACATATATAAAAATTTCAGTTTTCTATTTTAAAACATATATAAAAATTTCAATTTTCTCTTTTAAAACATATATAAAAATTTCAGTTTTCTATTTTAAAACATATATAAAAATTTCAGTTTTCTCTTTTAAAACATATATAAAAATTTCAGTTTTCTCTTTTAAAAGTATATATAAAAATTTCAGTTTTCTATTTTAAAACATATATAAAAATTTCAGTTTTCTCTTTTAAAACATATATAAAAATTTCAGTTTTCTATACATATATATAAAAATTAGATAAACAAATAAATAAATAAATAAAATACTCACTGTAGAAATCGAGGGGGGGGATGCCTGCTGCTCGCGGTGGCTCGCAAGGGGGGCTCGACCTCTGGCGGCGGTGGCTAAGGCTGGAGGTGCGGCGGATTTTGGGTTCTAGGGTTTGGGTGGCTCGGTGGTAGAAAAGGAGGAAGGGAAGAGGGCGTCGGGGCTAGAAAGGGGGCGGTCGGAGTCGGGCGCGGTGGGTGGAGGAGCGGTGGTGGCTGGTAGGGGCGCCGGGCGGTATCGACGTTCGTTTTTCTCTTCTTCTTTTTTTTCATTTTCTGCTGAACGGATCGAATGAAATAGGGGGGGCCAGAACGGAAAAAGGGGAAGAAAGAGAGAGGATTTAATTTTTAATTTATTTTAATTATAAAAAGTTGACTTTTACATACGACCTCTAAACGAGGTCCACCGCCTGTCGTCCATAGCGTTTCACCCCCATTCCGAACACAATAGGATATGTATCGTAGGCTGATTTGATCGTTTCGATCAGTTTCTGTTAAATTTACGTTTAAATCACTATATTGAATTTTAAACGTACATTTCAAATTACCGGGGTCACATACTAACTAGAAAAATTCCATAAAAGTATTTTCTAGCTTCGTATTGACGATACGGTCCTAACAAAACTAGTTTCGTCAAATTCTGAGACCGTTAGAAAAATGGCCATTTTCCAGTCGATTAAAATCAACTGAAACTGGTCAAACGCGTTTTCCTATGCCACGCTCACATATTGATTCGAAAAATTACGAAATTTGAAACCTAGCAATAACTTGACTCTGCGGATCCAACAAAACTGGTTTCGTCGAAATCCGAGGTCATTTGCAAAATTTCTATTTTTAAGGGCCTGAATTCCATAGCGACTATTCAGAATTTTCAACTGGACATATCTTTTGATTCCCGCTATGAAATCTCGATTTTTCGGATTCGTTGGAAAGATATCATCAATTAGATCTTAATGTTTTTGGTTTCACTAAAATCCGGATTGTTTTGCACCCGGTACATTCAATTGAAGTTTGAAATCGAATTATCGAACTACCGCGCCATTTTCAATTCTATTTATAATTATATATAAATATTTATATTCTAACGACGGCGTATATAATATATACGATCGAATTATATTCAAAATAAATTTCTCGTTGATTTTATTTAAAATAATTCATTTTAAATAATCAAAATTCGTTAAAATTGCCAAAATAAAAATTTTAAACTGGCCCAGATTTTCGGGTTATTACAATCTCCCCCACTTAAAACTTTTTGTCCCCGAAAAGGAACAAAGTCGAAAGTGGTTTGATTAATCAACTCTACGTTCGATCTGGCTTCCATTCTCCAACTTTTCAGTTTCTGAGAATTTTCAAAAATTTCAAAATTTTGGCTAACACCCTAAATTTTCGAAAAATTTCGCCATAACCTCCCCTGCACCGGGAGCATCGGGGAATTTCAAATAGCTTCCCCGGTCCTTCAGATCTCAAAAAGAAAAAGAAAAAGCCAAGCGGCTAGCCAATAGGCTCATAAAATCATCATCACCCAAACAAAACAGTAAATTATGTAGTAAACATGTACCTATTTGTTGGGCAAACAAATTTTATTCTCTGCTCTAGCCTCCCTGCTATGACCTGTTCAATATAAGTATATGTATATGCAAGCAAATGCGACCAAATTTTCAATACAGTCAATATATGATTCAATTAGGCTAAATGGCTAAAAATTAGCAAACAGCTAAACAAACAACACAAACATCAATCAATTAGTGAATTAGAGTTTCAAGTTCATAATTTGATACATATACAAAAATCATGTTTTTGATACCAAATCACAACAATAGGCCCTATCTAATTTTGGTTCTCACACCAGCCAATAGGAGATATATAGATATTACACGTTCGTCACTCGAATATAAATTCTAATGATGGAGCTCCATCATCAAAATCATCTCCGGGCGATTAGAGGGTAATTCTATATCTATCCAGTATATTAAAACTTCAAATACACGTTTGCAAGGCGTATATGCAAAATCTTTATATACTGGACTGTCCTAATCAATATAAATAGATAATCAAATACGAATAATTGATTTAAATTTTCAAAACAAAATTTGTTTTTACTTTCAAAAATACTCTTCACACTCGTTCTAGGATACTTCTGATCCTATCTCTAACGAGTCATTCTAATTGGATTTTACTAATCCAATATCTGATGAATTCTCGTATTGTTCTAATGTGTCATGTTCTCTGCTTTGTAAACCAAAGCTCTGATACCAACTATGACGAGAAGGAATTTCGCTCGGTCCGAACCAGTCGCTAAACCGACCCAGACTGTAACGGCTCGGGAAAATTCGACGCTCGAATTTTCAACAACAATACTTAATCTCGTATTACTTGTCAAAAATCCAAGTATCGAACCCCAAACTGTTAATAGAAAGAAGTTAGAGGATGAGGAATAGGAAGAAAGAAATTTAGAATAGAAGAAAGAAGGAGAACACATCAGAATCTCACAGCGGAACGAGTAAATGTAATATAACAAATCTCTTTGAAAAGAAGACTGTATATATACATACCATTTATCAGAGTAAACATACATCAATCACAGCGGAAATACTTGTATAACTAACGGTGAACCCTCCTGCTTCCAACTCTGAAACTTGTAGCGGAACCTAACCTGTAGATATGCTTGGTCTGACCCGAGCACATTTGATTTAAAACAAAAACACACCGGGTCAGTCTGGAATACTTTCAGTAATAAATTCACAGCACACACAACTTGTTTAACTTTTGAAATCCTTTGTGAAATAAAAGGATAATAGTAAGACCAGCCCACACATAAACACGGACGGTTTTTACCTTACTATAACCCAAAACGTTTTTGAAATCAATATCTTTTTCTGATATTATCATAGTGTCTAAATACAAGTAAATATCAATTTAGAGGAACGCTTGCATCTCACGCTCCCCATATATAGTATACAAACCAAAACCGTGGGCGCTTATTGGATATTGGATTCCAACTTGACAAGGTATGGGTCCACCTTCCGAACGTGTATCTCTAGAGGCGAATACACTGGGTTCAACAAGAACGTCTTGCAACCCGGCCCACACATGACCGACCACTCATTTCGCTTGAGTGTATCGAATGTATATCACCGACGGTTGGGCTCAAACCACTGTCTCCCGAAAAGGGACAGCATCGATAGATACAAGAAGCAAAAGGAATTTCTCTAGATAGGTGATTATACACCCTAATGGGAGCGACCCACATAACCATGCTGCCTGCCCGATTTTTGTCATTTCCCGGTTGATGAGGCTCGAGGCTACGGTTTACCATCACATTAGATTCACTTCGAATGCCACATTGTCAGATCCATCAAAATCACTTAATTGACGTCTATAACAATACATTACGTGTCAGCTAAAGAAGTTTCCTTCTCTGCTTCACTCTTGGTACGGCTGGAGAAATCAATGTACATGACCTTTCTGGAAATACTCTGTTAGACATCCATCCATACAAGTCATCCAGGATCAGGATGAACCGAAGGCACTCTCCTACTGCATCCTAGGTATCACCCTATAGATCAGTAGCGAGAAGTCCTTGCAATCCGAAGATTTCAATCACGACAGAATCACAAGTCAAAATATCTTCGGGAGCGACCTTTAGAAATCCAACGAGTAGTTCTTCCGCTCATGAAGATCAACGGTCTTCAATGCTCCATCTCGACCATCTTCTGATATCTTCGACGTTACGTATTTGCTGATCGGAATGGTTCTCGAATATAAATTCGATCCTGGTCTTTCCGTACCAACAATCGATAAAAGGCCAAACTTTGATAGTCGGTGATTTAACTATCAAATCATAACAGTGTATCTCAGTGGACTGGCAGCTCAGGTCCTTTATATGAAATATCTCATAAAACCAATTTATCGATTTCTTATAATCTACTTCATAACTTTATCTTAACAAAACTCTTATGGGTTTCGTTACTTGAAAACATTACTCGCTACTCGCTTTAGAACAACATATTTACCAAGCTCTTTTTTCATTTCCTTTGTTTGGAAATATTGCCATATTTTATAAATCAGTTTTTATTTCCTCTTTGGTCGTTAACATCGTATAATTACCTCAAAACCCTTTTTACTTTCTCTTTGATTTGAAATCATGGTTATAGTTCAATAAATCCACTTTCCCTTTTCCTTTATTATTTCCATATCGTTATATCCTTATTTAATCAACGACAAATATTTAATTACCAAAATCTCTTTCTTCTTACGATTAAACCACTTCGCTTAATCTCGTTCCCAGGTGAACGCTTGTTTTAAAATCCTTGTTTTGGGTAAAACCCCTTTTTCATACTCGTTTATACGATTTGAATTAGATTCAATTCCTTTCGATGCTAATCCATTTTTAAAGGTTTGTTTTAAATAAAAGATAAATTCCATTTATCGCAAAACATCTCGATAATCACTTCTCTATACATTACAAACAAATATCATCTCTCGATAATAGCGGAGCCGTTCAAGTTGGGGTATTCCAATTACCTCTCAGACCTTGACCGACAACGTTCTTATCTCAAGATAGATAAAAGCTTATAATTTAAAACCAATGTCAAACCATCTCAATAATCCAATAGGTTATTCCCATTTCCATTTATCTTGGTTTTATAAACCATTTTCTTTCATTTGAAAACCCACTTTTCATATTAATTTCTTTTTCTTAATTGAGCAAAACTCTGATTGGAATGTACGCCTTAGGTTGCACCCATATTTACAAATCTTGTTTATACGATTTGAAATAAATTCAAATCCCTTTCATACTAATCTACCCATAACTTATATTTATTTTAAAGGAAATTTCAAGTCTTTTAAATGTCAATCCCTTTGATTTGATCAATTTAAAACAAATTGACACAATCGTCAAATTCCAACTTTAAACGGTTGATTTTCACCAACCGTACATATCAGTTAACCATTAACTGATTTACGTTATCATTTCTTCCTTAAATTTATTAAATAACTTAATAAATTTAAAACATCAGTTATTTGATTATAAGAACAATTATTTCATTTCATTAACCCGTAGGTTAGTTCCTGACTGCAGTTCACGAATGACTGCAGTTCATAAATAACAGGATAAACAGTTGGTTCCTGCCAACCACAACCCTCAGTTAAGTGGCTATCTGACTTCTATTCAATTTCTCTTCTTAAATTAATTAAATAACTTAATTAATTTAAAGCATCGGTTAATTGTTGTATAAAACAATTATTCTCTTTCACTAACCCATCGGATAGTTTCTGACCTCTGTTTGTACAACTGCGTAGAAATTCACTATATAAACTTTTAATCATCACATTTCTAAAACATGATTTTAAATTATAAATATAATTATAAAACTTCTTATTTATTTTAAAATAAAATAAAATAACCTCCAAATTTTAATTTAGTTATAAAATAAATTTTATAACTTGAAACTGCGTATGTTCGCCTGACGACAAAACGATGTTTTGAAAACTATAGATTTACACCTCACTGCCAACCACTGTCGACTGATTAAAAATCACATCAACGGTCATATTAATTCAACCATCAACAGTCAATAGGTTTTGATGTCAATTGGGGTTCAAACAGTTCATGTGCAACCAGTATAAAAATAAACAACACGCACAAGTTATTTTTAGGAATCCGGTCGGATTCCTCCAATCTGTCCTTCTCTGCATCACAGATGGTCATAACATTTATAATTTAAATAAATAAATTAAAGACAATAATATAACTAATAGCGACCAGTAAATCAATCACAAACAACCAATGCAGCCAATCAAACAGTATATGGATTTATCACATCATAGTAGTCCAGAAAAGTGTGAGAATTAACTCACCTTTATTTTGACTGTCAATTCCAGCGTTGTTTCCTTTAATTTTAGACGGTCGTCTAAAATCAAATGAAAACCCAACTGTTTTCATTTCCCTTCCGAATCAGCACAATAGCGTAGCGTTCGTTGTCACGATCTCAACGGAGCTTGTTTTTGTCACAACTGTCCACGAATGAACAAGTGATACACATTATTATGTTCAAATTATTTTTAAAGAATAGATTAAAAATCTTGATTTTTATCATTAAAGATATAATTACCGTAATTATCACCCAAAACCCTTGATTACCCTTCAACCGTTCGAACAATAGCTCGACAACTGCTTGACCGTCCAACATGATCCCTATTCTTCCTTTAACTGTCGAACTGAAGACATCAACCTTCCCCCAATGCTCAACACTTCTTCTCCCATCGTTAAACCCATCATAGTTGCCATTCAAGAAAACTGGTTCGCACATCCCACACTTTACTTCCCTAAAGCCCACGAACAACAAAACAAAAACCGGCCCCTTCCCATGCATTTGTTCATCATGCCTTCCCCAATCTTCATCCATGCGCATGTATGCATGGAGCATCATCTTCCCACGTTTTTTTTTTCCTCCCCAGGTACCCTTTTTCCTTCTTTTATCTTCCCATGTGTATTCCTTCCGCACGCATGGCCTTCGCATTTCTGTTTTCACGCATGAGCCTCTTTTTTTTTTAAAGCATGAATGGACCCAAGCTCATTCACGTGTTCACAGCCACCCCTACTGACTGTCCCTCCTGCACACACACCAGAATGCCCCTTCCATGCACAACATTTCAACCAGAAGACCAGTTTCTGAACAAACCATCCCACGCCTATGCAATTGCTTTAGTATTTCAACCCACCTGGTCGACATCCTCCATCCACTCGTGTATAACCTACTATATTCCATCCATTCAAACTCCTTCTCGCATTACAGACTATATTCACCACATTAACCGCGTTTGTTGCCTTTCCTTTTGTTTTGATATATAATTTTTTTTCTTTCCTTGGTGAAAAATGAATCTGCAGTGTCATATATGGTGTATATATAGAGGGCACAATGAAGGATAGAAACAACGTCAATCAGGCGAAAGGAGACAACATTGGTAGATGTAGCTGAAGACAACAATATAGGTGAACAGCTTAAAGATCTGCGATGTGTTAAGATCGAGAAGAAGATACGGTTTCAAATGGGAAAAGAGGCATGCTAATTCGGTTTTACTGTTGTTAATGGAAAGGAACGAAGCAGACAAAATTTATATATATATATATATATATATATATATATATATAGGATTTGCTTCGATATCTTTGGCTTGCTGGAAAATGAGATGGCAAGACCAGGAAACTGTCAGAAATGTTTTAAAAGTTGGTTCAGTCTCATGTGCGGCTACCAGAAACATTAAAAGCATTATGTATATTTTAATTACAGACGTTGCTTTCAGCTGATGAAGACATAGAAATAAAATCACCGTAGGCATGCATCGCTATAGATATTCACGTGGCTACAGATGGAAAAGGAGAACATGGCACAGTTGTTGATTTGATAACACGAATGATATTGTTTTTAATGTATAAGATTTCTTTAGATTTTGGTAAGATCGGATAAGAGCTTGCACATGTTTTCTTGTATGTTGCTGATTTGTCCAGCGGAGGTAAACAAAGCCAGATCCTTATTTTTATATCATAACAAAAACTTTGCAGTGAAGTATCAAGTAAAACCAACCACAGACGACATCTGTTCACTGATAGAAAAACTAATCTTAGTGTAAAAAGGTATCCCGGACCCAATGGGACAAGTTTCGTCGAAATCTGAGGTCGTATGAAAAGTTTCCTTTATAAAACCAGAAATGAACGCGCATTTAATTTTTTCACGATCACTAGATAAATTAAATCAACTTGCAACTTTGCAATCCTAAAATAATTCTTCGATACGAACCCAGCGGCACTAGATTCGTCGCATTCTGAGACTGTTCCCCGGTGGGCTGTTTTTACGCGCACCGCATTGCCATATTTAACACCAAATTTCACGATCTTCAAAAATAACAAATTATATACCTATCCTGACTCTAATCGACGATCCGAATTCAATGGAATTGGTTCCATGTCCTAATTCGATCTTCTATTCAAGTTATACCCAAATAACCCTTTATTAAATTAATTACGCGCTATAGAAATTGAGCGGGCGTTTATGGCTGCCGTGGTCACATATGACATTGGTTTGCCACGCATTCAACACCGTACAATAATTTAACGATACGGTTCCAATGAAACTGATTTCATCGAAATCAGGGACCGTTTGCAAAATGGCTATTTTAAAGGCCTATATTTTAATAACGATTTCCACAGCGATTATTTTAAATTTTGATTTAGCCATAACTAACAAATTATAACACGAAATCTGGATTTTCCACTTTCATATGAAAATTATTATCAACACGGTTCTAACGTTTCTCGTTTCAAAAAAATCCGACTTATATCGGATCCTGTATATCCAGTTGAAGTTCAAGATTCAATATTACGAACTGCAATGCCATTTCGAGCTCGTTTTATAATTATATTATAAACTAAACGTTTTAATGTCGTTAAATAAACGAAATCATATATAAAATCCAATATAAACAATATTAGACCATTTTAAACTACCTGTTCACAATACCTTGCCAACACAACATTTTCCGGTCGTTCTGGAATTAAAATATTATTTTATTATTTATTTAAATAACATATTCAAAATAGAATCATTAAATACAAACCAATATTTAAATAATAAAATAAATAATTACCAGAAAAATACGGGTCGTTACACAGACCGTTCGAAACGCCCTATCGTTTGAGAACACGACAAAATAGAACGCAGACGGAAGAACATTTCATTGTATATTACAACAATGCATCAGATTACAAGAATATACAGAGTATAAAAGAATATTACACAGAAATATCAGAGATTTAAATTACATTTAAATACATAGCAGCGGAAAATAATACAATACACAACTAGAAGGAGATATACGGATACAAAGCTTTCCGGATATCATTCCAGCTGTAAACCAGGATCCTGTGAATATAAATCTGCAAAACCAAAACTACTAGCTGCCCGTGTCAAAATAAGGGCACCCAAAGTTTAGGTTAAAACAATAAACTCCAGGTCAGTCATGTGACTGGTGTGAGAACTAAAACAGTTAATCTTTATTTTTAAAGTTAGGTAAATCAAGGGACCACGCCGTATAACACGGAACGGGTTTCCTCCCAAGAATACCAGTGCATAAAACAAACAGCGCAATGCTAAATAAAGAAAAATGAAGCTGTTATAAGATCCAGGTCCTATCACACAATGCAACGCAAGCCGGGGGATAGGGTTTTCCCTTATAACAGCCAAAGAATGCTTGATACGTTTAAAACAGATTATTTGATACTATTATAAGTGCATAGTGTATAAAACAACTTCAAATCATAAGTATCAATCATAGGCGGCATGAGCGTCCCATGCCACTATGTCGCCATATATAAGTTTACAATCAAAACCGCAATGTCGTATTGGAAGTTGGGTTATCATTTATGGTATGAACCGAGGCTAGGGGTAAGATCCTCACCGATTCGAGACTGTCTAGTCCGAGCCTCAGGCAAGTACTCTGTCAAGCCTTTGGATCGTCAGGGTCGGTCCACCGATGTGGATTAAAATGCCTGAACACTGCGTTTCCCCGCCCTTTGGGGCGTAAGCCTGGCCCGTCAGCCGACCAGAAGCATCGGCCGAAACCGATATCACGAGGCGCCTCGCTTTTCAGCAAGTAATAATAAGTAACATCCACATGTGTAACGACCCAGCGGTTTTCGGCCCGAAAATCGACATAAATACCTGTACTGTATCTCATGCCGACCTTTCAAACACCGAGAACGCCGGATTGTCAATGAAAGAAATTAGAGGGTGAGATGAGAAAGAAAGAAATATAGGAATAGAAGAAGAAGAAGAACACAACACAGAGTCTCACATCAATGCGGAACAAAATATAATATAGAAGTAAATCTTTAATTGAAAGCTTTAAATAACTTACATCATCAGAGTATATCAACATCACGGGACAGTTATAATAATCTGCCCTTATACAACACAGCGGAATAATATCATACGTCTGAACTCTTCCAGCCCGTCTCTTCACAGCTTCGAACCTGAACCAGTACACTCCGGGCTAACCCGAGCATTTACAAAACACCGGGTCAGTCTGGTGAACCAGAGTGAGATAAACTCGCACAGCATCAAGGATAAATCATCCAATCATGATTTTAAAGTTCGAAATCTTTTCAAAAGAAAAGGATAATCGTAAGACCGAATCCACACATAAACACGGACGGTTTTTACCTTACGATAACCCAAAACAGTTTTGAAAACAATATCTTTTCTGGTATTATGATAATGTCTAAATGCAAGTAAATATCAAACTAGTGGAACGCTTGCATCTCACGCTCCACATATATAGTATACAAAACAAAACCGCAGGCGATTATTGGAGATTGGATTCCAACTCTGACAAGGTATGGGACCACCTGCCGATCGTGTATCTCTAGAGACAAATACACTGGGTTCAACAAGAACGTCTTGCAACCCGGCCCTCACATGACCGACCACTCATTTCGCTTGAGTATATCGAATGTATATCACCGACGGTTGGGATCAGCAACCGCCTCCCGAAAAGGGACAGCATCGAATATAGATTTAAGAAACAAATGGAATTCCTCTAGATAGGTGATCATACACCCTAATGGGAGCGACCCACATAGCCATGCTGCCTGCCCGATTTTTGTCATCTTCCGGTTGATGAGGCTTGAGGTTAGAATTTCTCTTACAGCACTTGGCCACCATTCACTTTGAATGCCACATCGTCAGATCCGCCAGATATCACACTGATTGATGTCTACAAAAATACTCTAGTTTATCTGGCTAGATAATAACCATTTCTCCGCCATCAACTATGGTACGTTTGGAGAAATCAACGCAAGTAATTCCTTTGGAAATACTCTGTCAGACACTCGTCCATACAAGTCATCCAGGAACAGGATGATCCGAAGGCACCCTCCTACTGCATCCTAGGAATCACCCTACAGATCAGTAGCGAGTAGTCCTTGCAATCCGTATATTCCAATCACGATAGAATCACTGTTGAAAAATTTCCGGCTGCTAAACCAGAGAAACCAAATCAGTAGTTCCTCCGCTCATGAAGATCAATGGTCTTCAACTGCTTTATCTTCAAGGAATCTTCTTCCACGTATACGCTGGTCGGAATGGTTTTCGAACATAAATTCGATCCCGGTCTTCCCGTACCAACGATCGTATGGGTCAACTTTGATAGTCGGTGTTTTAGCTATCAAATAAATAACTGTGTGAATACATGAGTCTACCAGTGCAGTATTAACACTACAAGGCCTTTTAAAAACGATTAACGATATTTAATCTCAACTCTTTAAATATCTCATTATTTCCGATATAACTCATTTGATATATATACGATTTCAATTTTCAAAGTTATTTCACTTTCATATCAAATCAAAATCCTTTATTTCCTTATTGTTTCAAACCCCTTTTTACTATTTTATTCCTCATTTACCATATTGGAAAATGACTCCTCTTTTCAAGTGCTCAACGTTATAAACTCTTATTTATTATATCACCTTGATATTATAACCAACTATATTAGTATAACCCATTTGAAAAACTTAGCATTTCAAATTTCCTGTTATCTTGAAAATACCATTTCAGGTTTTCATATGCTTCCTTTTTATTTCCCTTACTTAGGAAATACAATTTATAAAGTAGGTCTTGGACATTTTCTCTTTTCTATTACTTGGGTCGTCCACTTATAAATTCTCGACCCTTTTTCTTACATTCCGTTATCCTTTCTCGTACGGAACCAGATTATCTTCACCTTCTCATTACGAACTAATGTCACCCTCAGATATTCCCGAAGTCATTCAAGTTGGGGTATTTAATTACCTCTCAGACCTTGATTAACAACGTTCCTACCTTTTAGGTAAACATTAGTTGTAATTCAAAACTCGACATTCTTCTGATTTCAGACATGCCTTATTTACCCATAACATTTACTTTATACACTTCTTTCCTTGGGAATAATATTTCTAAATCCTTTGATAACGAATTTAACTATTTCGTCTCTTTCTTCTTTAAATAATATATTTGTTGCTCGAATTTTTTGTTAACCCAATCATGACCATCATATTGACAACTCCAAATAATTAATTAACGATATAATTAACTTAAATAATTTCCTTTAAATTATCTCCCAAACGACTATTCAAATTTTATATCATTAAGTAAATCTTTTCTTGCTCGCTTATAAATCTGATAAATTTCAGATTTTCCCTTATAAACCAATTCATAAGTTCGATAAATAAATAATAAATATTTTTCCCTTCTTACAAATTCTAATTCAAAATAATGGATTTAAAAACCCATTCGAGTTATAAAAACAAATTTCCATACTTTAACTTGTCGATTTACCTCACGGTAGGTCGATATAGGCCCTGTATTGTCAATTACTCCACCCACGGTGCCTATTTGTTTAAACCAAACAAATAATGGTTTTCAAATCAATATTCTACCATCCAAACAAACCAATTCGATTCAAATGGGAAATGGTCTCATAACAATCAAGCTGAAATGTCAATCAAATTATCTCACACTACCACGGAAATTCACACAATCAAGTCGATTTTTATAAATATGGCCAATACTTTGAACCAGTGGTCAAATAACGGTTCAGTTTACCATTGAATTTTAAACAATGGTTTATTTTGGGAATTAAATCCATTTATATACGCATATATATAAGCAAACAATCAAATCAACCATGAACAACAATAACACACGATAACACCAACTTATATAACATATAAGTGGATAGATCTGAGTGAGTTTAACTCACCTGGATTGGTTTGTCGATAGATCAGCTCATTTCAATTGAATTAGACTGTATTTAATTCATTTGAAAAATCTGGTCGCTGTCTGCCCTGCTCAGCCCTTATCCATCGGGTAGTACCGGTTTTCACGGTCTGGCTGTTTTTCGTTTCGTCGAAATCTGATTTCGTGAGCGGTTTAAATTACCATTTGAAATTTTATAAAACATGAAAACAAAGAACTTTAAATAAATAAAAAATGGGCCTTACCTCTTAACCCGTCCAGCCCAATACTCAAATAACCCAACCCGCACCCTCTTCATTTAAACCCTAAAACGTCGGTTTCACCTTCATTCTTCAAACCCTCACAAATTTTCCTCCGCCGCCACTCCAAACCAGAGAAAATCAAAACCCTCAATCCAACGAAAAACCGCTCCTCCGCCATCCCTTCTACCTCGCCTCGACCTTGTTCAGGTTCTCCGACAACCCACGAAGACGAGAAGAGCGAAGCCGAGCCGAACCTAAGCTAAGTATTTTTTTCCTAAATTAAATTATAATTTCTGTTTTTGATTTCTTTTGTTGTTTTCGAATTTGGGTATTCTTCACTGGTTGTGTTGATATGTGGTGCTGGGTTGTGTATTTATAGTAGAAAGGATGACAGTAATCTACGTATTGTTACCTCCTAGTTTATAGATCCTACGTGATGGACCCTTTCCATTTCAGGTCTGCGATGAATTGTCGAACTATTTGTGATTGATACTTATGTTCAGTGTTATACAGTATTTTGTAGAGATTTTGCGGTTGGATTCCCTATGTGTAATTCTGCACGATCGAGCTGTTCCTATGGTTGACTATAACCCTATATGTACTGCTTGTTTAGATTCATGTATGGAAATTGAATTGTTTACACATAGATTTGTATGAACTCTGTATGGTCAATTCAGTTCATTAATATTTCAGATTTTTTTCTTGTTTGAAAATCTTTGTTTAGTTTTAGAGATTTGAAGCATGAGGCTCTATATATTTTGCTGTGTAGCTACTTCTTAGCTGATTATGCCATGTGCCTATAGCCGACCGCCTTTATATGAACTTTTTCTGAAAAAATATTATCCTTCTCGATTGTTTAAAGATTTGATGACATAATTCTTCCCTGTTTTACTTATCTAGGATTTGGTGATGCACATGCATTAGCTGTACCTATTTCTGATTTTCATTGGTCTTAGCTATTTTGATTTTGTCTAAAGATTTTATTGCCATATCTGTTCATTGATATATGAATTTACCTATACGTATCTACTTTGATGCTGTAAATTTTATGGTAGGTATATATATATAGGTGCTGTCCCCACCGTTTGATCTTGCGGATTTTATGTAAAAAAAATGGTTCACTGATCTGTTCATTGTCACTGTTTGCTATTGATTTGGTTGTGTACTTTATTTTTTTTATTTGGTCGAGTTGTGCAATTCATTCGATCCTCTGTGGTACTTTCTTTTTTTCAAAATCTTTCGTATATATGTTTATATATATATATATATTCTTATTAGCTATTAATAGCTTTTCTCCTTTCTTTCTTTTCAGGTTCATCCAAATGCCAGATTGTTTCACATTCATTGATGGGTACATTGGAAGAGCGTTCAGGACGCATGTGCATGTTTTTCCACTTGTTGACGTCTTGCTTATTAGTGGGGAAAATAGGAGCAAAAGAGTAGTGTAGTTGATTATAGGATTTTCTTTTTATTTTTCTGTTGATTCTTTTTATCATCTGTACAGTTTGCTTATGTTGTTGTTGGAACTGTTTATATTTGTTTTGGTATGAGCCCTATGACATGAGTGGTCATAAGGGCTTGGTGAAAATGTACTTGTTTATTTTTTTTATTGAATCCATCTAACTTGTACTTCTAAAATCTTGAGATTGCATACCAGTGACGACTTGACAAACATCTAGTTAGTGTATTATTATAAGCTAACAATACTCACATGTCATCCAAGAACATTAACAACACTTAATATACACTATATCAATTCATAATACTAGTGTATATTGTTTTAATCACCTATAGGCCTCATGCCATTCAAGAACATTAGCATAAGATTAACTCACTTCCCTATTATCTCAAAGTGCTACTTTTTAAAATTCGTAAAATATTGGTACAATAACGGTTAAATCCCAAAATCGTTGAATTAAATAATACAACATGGTATCATCGAGTATATCCAAAGTGAAATATCATATAATTCTAGATAAAACTAAGATGGATTCTAAACTCGACCACTCTAAAGATTTTGGTAAAAATATCAAAATTATATATAGATAAATTATAACGTTCGAGTTTCGTTTTATAAATGAAATACATATTTTAAATTCCATAAATATTTAATAAAATAAATTAAATATTTGACTACCGAAAATACGGGACATTACAACATGAGTCAAAGTCGTCAGCCAGTTCAAGCACTGACGCCATTCCTAACTAGAAAGAAACGCATGTCCTCCCTGATGTCCGTCTCCCGTTTTTAGTTCATACCGGGTGTGATACTCGCGAATCAACGTTACACAAAGCTACGCCACAAAGGCCGTACTTCGATCATCAACCACAAGACTTTGCTTTTCAACAGAAGCCTTGATCATTTGCATCTTAGCATGCCACACAGGCAATTCACTCCATGCGATTGATATCCATCAATATATAACCCCTGAGCTCGTACGTCTCAGAGAAGGGCGTTAAGCAAGAGAATAAATTCTCCGCCGCCAAACAGATATATATTTAATAGAGATCAATCACACGGACTAAAATCCAATGTCAGACACACAGTCCATTTACAAGTCCGTTCTGGGTCTGAACGAAACCGGAGGCACCTAGTACCCCGCATATCCATCGATCTCCAAGTACGTCTGGACGATCACTAACTGTTTCCATCTTCTTGGGTGTACAGCCCAATCAAGATCAGTAATTACCCAAACGACGTGAAGACCTCCGGTCTTCGACCATCGTCTTCATCTTCGACTTATCGTCGTATCAGTTATTCAGAATGGGATAAACCCGGTCTTTCCGAATAACTCGCGTATATTTTAAATAAGTGTTACACAAACACAACATACGCCTTATTCCAATTCATCAGTCACTAACCGTGAATTAATCAAGAGAATAATTCCCCAAATATTAACCCCGAAGGCCGAAACCAACATCAGATCAATATCCAGAAAACCATTCTGCTTAGCTAACCGACAGTTGGTTTCTGATTTCACATTCATAGGGAAAGGTTCCCATTAATTTTATCAAAGATAAATTCTTTAAAATTTATTCTTTAATCTATTTTTGAATATCAATTCAAACTAGTCGGGATTAGCGAACCTTACCGAAGTAATCATTTATTTTAATTTCCCAATCCCAACCTATTCATCCCATGAAGTAAAACTGGTTATACTTCATATCTAACACCACGGTGTTATCGGTAAACTCAATTACCATTTCACGTTCAAATCTAATTAAAGATTTAACTATCGCCTGGAGCAAAACTGGTGGTACTCCATCTTCGATTATTTCAATCTAATTAAAGATTCATTAAAACTCCACTTAGTTTTAATCTTTAACCGGGTTAAAGAATCAGTGTCATTTAAAACACAGTTCACGATAAACCCAAAATCACATTCATTAATTATCGGGTTAAAGAACGAGTGTTATTTAAAACACTGTCCACGATAAACCCAAAAATCAATATCAATTCAATTCCAATTAAATATTGTTTAATTGGTCCACTTCATTAAATCTAAATAAAAAGATTTAATCTTTTCTCAATTGGGTTCAAGAACAGTGTTAGTGAAGACACCATTCACGACAAACCCAAATCACATTCGATATTCAATACAAGGCTCTGAATAGAAAATATATCGGCTTATATTCAATATCAAATTCTACGACTAACAAATGTCGTATTGGAAATAACGATATAAATATATATCTTTCAAATTTCCATAACAACACCTGTATAATCACGAATTCCAACATCGAAATATTCCGAAGACAATTTCGATTCAAATCCACTCCAATGCAATCATTGGAAATTCTGGTTATTTTTAAAACCCTTTTCAAATTCAATTTATTTATTTAAAAATAAATAGAATTATAATTCTAGTTCAAAACTAGTTCATTTCGATAAAAATCTATTTTTATCAATTCAAATATGGAGTTTTTCATCCCGATTCTTTCTAAATCATTTCTTATGATTTCACACAAATTATTACTATTTTTAATAATTTTATCAAGGCCCGTACAGTCGATTTCCATCAACGTCCATCGAACTGCACTTACAGCGACCTTTTTCGAATTTGATTTGGACGTAACTCCAAATCCAACCGTTAGATTTCAAATTTCTAATATTCGTTAGAAAGATCTTTTCGATACGAACCCAATGGTTCCGGTTTTAGGAGAATCCGACGGTCGAATCTCCCGTAATGTCCGTTTGAAATAAATGGTCGAAATTCACGAACTGCCGCGGCGCGGCGCGTTCTATTCAGGCCATTATATTATATATATAATATATACTTCGTCGATTTCTATTTAAAACGAATTATATAAATAGTTTCAAAATCGTTTCAAAAGCAATTTCAACTTTCTTTCAATTCAAATCAAAATTGAATTCTTCTTTATAAATTCGTTTTAAAATTCATTTCTATTCAATTCAAATTTCAATTCAATTTGAATTCATTTCAATTCACTTTCAATTCAATTTAATTCGAAATCTTTTTTAATTCAATTCATTTCGAAATCGTTTTCAATTCAATTCATTTCGAAATCGTTTTCAATTCAATTCATTTCGAAATCGTTTTCAATTCAATTCATTTCGAAATCGTTTTCAATTCATTTCGAAATCGTTTTCAATTCAATTCATTTCGAAATCGTTTTCAATTCAATTCATTTCGAAATCGTTTTCAATTCAATTCATTTCGAAATCGTTTTCAATTCAACTCATTTCGAAATCGTTTTCAATTCAATTCATTTCGAAATCGTTTTTAATTCAATTCATTTCAAAATGAATAAAATCGATATAAATATCGTTTACGTCAAAATGGCGTCAATCTAATCAACACGGCTTCATAAATTTCTATTTTCAAATATTCTATTTCAAATATTTCTTTTTCAAAATAGTTGTTATTATCAAAATATTTCGTTCAACACATGACCAATCTCAATGGATGAGTACTGTCAACACATGAACTTTTATTTTATAATGATAGAGATGTAAATTTTATTACTAAAATATTTCATTCAACACATGACCAATCTCAATGGATGAGTACTGTCAACACATGAACCTTTATTTTATATCGATAAAGATGTAAATTTTATTACTAAAATATTTCGTTCAACACATGACCAATCTCAATGGATGAGTATTGTCAACACATGAACCTTTATTTTATAATATTCTTTATTTTTCAAATTGGAATGAGGCCCAATCAATTACCATATAAAGTTAATTATATGGATTTTCATACATTACACACATATAATAGCATTGAAAAATAATCAACCATCAACCAAAGTGCACTACACTGTATAAGCATCAAATATAGATATCTAACGCTTATAACAGCCTGTCAATCAATCGATCGACATATTTAATCAATCAGGATGAGTGAACTTCATATTTCATCCCAACACCCGTGTGGGGTTTCAAACAATCAAACACAGATTTTATTTGTGCAGTTGGGCGATGTGTAAAATTTATCGTCCCAATCAATGTCATTCAAATAGGTGTACATAAACAAACCGTCCGGTTTGTAAATGAATATTTTATTTTATTCACTTCACGTTAAAAATTATATTTTTAACGATAAGACATTTTATTTCAACCTATGAATTTCTATTCAATTCATTTATTCAATAAAATGATATTTTTATTTTTCTAACATTTTTTTAGAAAATTTCGGCGGCATAACGGCACGATACTAGAAACGGGACAAGGCCTAGCCTTATCCCCGGTCTAGTGAAGGCCCACGCCATTCACACATCAATCAATCCATTCATTTCACCAAACAATTCAATTCCAAATCAAATCATCTAACTAATCTATGCAACCAAACAAACAAGTCCATGGTCTGTGGACGATTGTGTCGGGTGCTACTAAGCACCGTCTGCATCCTAGTATATATATATCACTAGAAAAAGAAATTGAAAGGTGAGAAATTCTCACAGATAGCTATCCTAGCTCCACGGCACTTCCAATGCAGAAAATCTTCACTGTCCTCGTCTCTTATCATTTTCTTCGCCCGTATTCTCTACATATGTAAAAATCACATTTTTACTTCGTAATTCAATATATAAAAAATCATATTTTTACTTCGATGTTCAATATATAAAAATCATATTTTTACTTCGATGTTCAATATATAAAAATCATATTTTTACTTCGATGTTCAATATATAAAAATCATATTTTTACTTCGATGTTCAATATATAAAAATCATATTTTTATTTTGCTATTTCTATGCTTATATATATATATTTTTTTCTAATCGTTCAAAAACCAAATCATTTCATGTTTATAAAATCGATCCTTTATCTATATAAAAATCTGACCTTTTATAAATTAAAGATCTAAAAGAAAACAATACTTAGATAAATTTCCTATTTTAAAACATATATAAAAATTTCAGTTTTCTCTTTTAAAACATATATAAAAATTTCAGTTTTCTATTTTAAAAGTATATATAAAAATTTTAGTTTTCTATTTTAAAACATATATAAAAATTTCAGTTTTCTCTTTTAAAACATATATAAAAATTTCAGTTTTCTATTTTAAAACATATATAAAAATTTCAGTTTTCTCTTTTAAAACATATATAAAAATTTCAGTTTTCTATTTTAAAACATATATAAAAATTTCAGTTTTCTCTTTTAAAACATATATAAAAATTTCAGTTTTCTCTTTTAAAAGTATATATAAAAATTTCAGTTTTCTATTTTAAAACATATATAAAATTTCAGTTTTCTCTTTTAAAACATATATAAAAATTTCAGTTTTCTATACATATATATAAAAATTAGATAAACAAATAAATAAATAAATAAAATACTCACTGTAGAAATCGAGGGGGGGATGCCTGCTGCTCGCGGTGGCTCGCAAGGGGGGCTCGACCTCTGGCGGCGGTGGCTAAGGCTGGAGGTGCGGCGGATTTTGGGTTCTAGGGTTTGGGTGGCTCGGTGGTAGAAAAGGAGGAAGAGAAGAGGGCGTCGGGGCTA
Source organism: Allium sativum (assembly GCA_030737875.1). NCBI lineage: Eukaryota > Viridiplantae > Streptophyta > Magnoliopsida > Asparagales > Amaryllidaceae > Allium > Allium sativum. The sequence continues at coordinate 561,492,944 of CM060921.1, forward strand.
GAAAGGGGGCGGTCGGAGTCGGGCGCGGTGGGTGGAGGAGCGGTGGTGGCTGGTAGGGGCGCCGGGCGGTATCGACGTTCGTTTTTCTCTTTTTTTCTTTTTTTTTCATTTTCTGCTGAACGGATCGAATGAAATAGGGGGGGCAGAACGGAAAAAGGGGAAGAAAGAGAGAGGATTTAATTTTTAATTTATTTTAATTATAAAAAGTTGACTTTTACATACGACCTCTAAACGAGGTCCACCGCCTGTCGTCCATAGCGTTTCACCCCCATTCCGAACACAATAGGATATGTATCGTAGGCTGATTTGATCGTTTCGATCAGTTTCCGTTAAATTTACATTTAAATCACTATATTGAATTTTAAACGTACATTTCAAATTACCGGGGTCACATACTAACTAGAAAAATTCCAGAAAAATATTTTCTAGCTTCGCATTGACGATACGGTCCTAACAAAACTAGTTTCGTCAAATTCTGAGACCGTTAGAAAAATGGCCATTTTCCAGTCGATTAAAATCAACTGAAACTGGTCAAACGCGTTTTCATATGCCACGCTCATATATTGATTCGAAAAATTACGAAATTTGAAACCTAGCAATAACTTGACACTGCGGATCCAACAAAACTGGTTTCGTCGAAATCCGAGGTCATTTGCAAAATTTCTATTTTTAAGGGCCTGAATTCCATAGCGACTATTCAGAATTTTCAACTGGACATATCTTTTGATTCCCGCTATGAAATCTCGATTTTTCGGATTTGTTGGAAAGATATCATCAATTAGATCTTAATGTTTTTGGTTTCACTAAAATCCGGATTGTTTTGCACCCGGTACATTCAATTGAAGTTTGAAATCGAATTATCGAACTACCGCGCCATTTTCAATTCTATTTATAATTATATATAAATATTTATATTCTAACGACGGCATATATAATATATATACGATCGAATTCTATTCAAAATAAATTTCTCGTTGATTTTATTTAATTAATTCATTTTAAATAATCAAAATTCGTTAAAATTGCCAAAATAAAAATTTTAAACTGGCCCAGATTTTCGGGTTATTACATTACGACAATCCGTTTATGGATTACTTAGACCAAAATATTTAATACCATATTAATAAACTAATTGGGATTTTTATAATCAAAAATCTATTTAACAATTTAAAATCATTAATATCATACTTTGTTGTCCTTCCGGTCTTCTCTTTTAATTCAAATCATTTACTTAATTTAACTTAAGTAAACACCTTATCGAAGATTACACTTTACCCTAAATTCTTTTAAATAAATTCTTCCTATAATGTTGGAAGAAAAACCCTTTTCCAAATGTTTCCAAATATCAAATTTAACCTTATTACAAACTAGGTCGCTTTCTTAAATGAATATCATTTAAGAAATAATTATTTAATGATTATTAATTAGAATAATAATTAACTTTCTTATTTACTGAGGTAAAAATCATTTAGTTCTTCGTTAACTAAAGATAACTAGTTAATCCCTTTTTATATTATTAATAATGATTGACTACATTAATCGTTTTAGTAACCTTTAAATATCACTATAAACATAAATTATAATTTAAGAATCTTATTAGAATTTGTTCATTAATAATCACTTTCGATTAAAAATATTTGACTTATTCAACTTAAATCCATTGGTTAACTTGTTAACTGATTTCAGTTGCATCTCCTTATTAAATTAATAAAATTAATCTAATAATACTACTTAACTATTTGCTCTGAAATATTAACCTGTAGATTAACTGTAACTTCATTTGTTTCTAAAACTGATTTGAATGTCAAATCCTTATTGTGCGCTCATTTTATATTATTCTATAAACTGGTTTATAAACATCCCTTTTTATTTTAAAATTTTGTTATAATATATAAATATAATTTAAAAGCTTTCTTCAGTTATAAAATAAATTTTATAACTGAACTTCGTCTATTCACCTAAGGAAAATTAACGTTTAAACAAAATGGTGGATTTTAGGCCATTTGCTACCAACCCCTCAATCAATACTATCTATTGATTCCAATGTTAATAACGTTGAAATTCAATTCAATGTTTAACGATCAAACAAGTTTTGAAAATAATGGGGTTCAAATAGTTCATATATAAATAATATTAAAAAAAACTAAATAACATACAAAATATTTGAGGAATCTGGTTGGATCCCTCCAACCTGTTCTTCCCTACAACACAGTTCATTACGATATAACAAGATAGAATTTCAATCCAATATAACAAACGACGATAATATAATTAACATCAACTATTAAGGAAACAATAAGCATCTAAGGCATGCAAACATCCAATTTATACTATCAACGATTTAATTTAATTATATGAATTTAGCACATCATAGAATTTCAGAAGGTGTGAGAATTAATTCACAGTTCATGTTCGATTGACGGTTCAGCATCATTTTATATAATGTCAAACATATGTTTGAAATTATATAAAAATCCAGCTATCTCCAAACAATTCCAATTTAGTTCGTACATGTTGCCTTGGACGATGCGATTCCTACGTTACTCGTTTCGTTAAATTCTGTTTACGAGTCACGAGTTACGATATTTAAAAAGTCAGAACAATAATTTTATATAAAACATAAATTGATTTATATAATTATTTAATAATCAAACTATATTACTTATTTTGTTACCCTTGCAAAGATCAAGCCCGCCCGAAATATTCTTCTTCCAGGCAACGTGAAGAGCTCTATAACCTTTTCAGTTATCGCCATCGCATTATTTTCCATTGTAAAGGTCGAGCCCAACATTAGATTTCAGCCCATCTCTCCCTTATGTCTCCTTCTCCAACGTTACTTCATCCTTCCTGTAATGGACCCCTACCACCGTGCCATGCTGACCTCACATTAATCTCCCTAACCCTTCAACTATAGTACTCCAGTTTTCATGCAATACTTCATGACCCAACTTCACCCTCCTCTTCACATACCAACATCATTATGCACCTCCCCCATAATCGTGCTTTGCTTCACGTTCTTCCATCCCAAAGTATTACGTCCACGCTTCAACCATTTGCAGAACGAAATATACATATACTTTTTTTTTTCTTTTTATATATACATACAATTGGGCTGAAGCCCATTGCACTGAACACATCCTACATTGGCAAAACATCCTTCCTTTGACACTGCTTATCCACCCTGCACTGTCTCCCTCAACCGAACGCTCCTCACTTCCCAATAATACACACCATGTCATTTCCGACTTCCCCATCACAACCATACTCACGCCAACTTCAGCACTTACTGCTATCCCCACTTCCATAGCCCGCACTAAAGTTTGCACCGCTTTAACACCATCTCTGCATCATCAAGATGCTGCACTTGAACTCAGCCACTCTATCTCCATTGCAAACGAGCCATGCCTGGCATACATAGTAGGGCGCTGTGCAACTCTTATCACTGAACCCCTCCCATTACTTGTTGAGCCACCCTGATAACATCAGCCATCCACCTGAGATCACAAACGCCGTCGAACTGACCCACGCTATTTGTTTTGCCACACTTCTGCATCTTTTGCCTCATACGCTTAATGCCAGAACCTACGTCCATTTTGACGAGTGAGTTCTCAATATAGGAAGAGAGCATGCTGTTTTATAGGTTACTGGAAGAAGAGGCTTGCCAAAAGAATCAAAGCATATTGTATATATATAGTTGGGTTTCGGGGTAGATAAGAACCATTTCCTTTCTTTCATTTCAGTAGACTTAACTTAGCCTAGGTAGATTTTTCATTTCAGGAGACTTAACTTAGCCTAGGTAGATTTTGCTGAGATTTAATGAATGGAGAAGCACGCTCTTGTGGAAAAAAGGACAGAAGACATGTAAAGCCTACAGAGAAAAGACGCAAGGAAAAAAATATTTTTCTTTTTATTTTATATTGGCTAGAAGGTGATCATATGCATGTGCCGGCATACTGTTTTACAGCTGATAGATTTACAAACATAAAGGAGAGATTTGCTTTTTGACTTTTAAAGGGATGGGCTGTTGTTTTATAGCTGAAGACATGGGTTTTCCTTGTTTGCTATAGGAAAGAATTGGGCAGACTACATGTGTAGTCGCTGAGAAGAAATGGCAACCCATGTCGGCAGGCAAAAGTTTTTTTTTGTCAAATATGACAAATGATTTTTATTTTAATTTCTACGCTTTTATTTTAGTCAAACTGCATTGATGTTAGCTGTAACTTTGGACTTCAGAATAATGTCTTGTCTTGTACAATAAGGTTTTCTTCAGTTCAAGAACGATAGGTTTAGATATACATGCATATTTCTAATGTATGACCGTTGGAAATTTCCACCGTAGGCACCTATCATCCGATCAATTAGAGTGGACGCAGCAAGACCACATAATGGGAAAAAGAAACAGATATTTGTTGAGTTTTCTAAAGGATTAGTTGAAAGGATGTTAAGGATGTTAGAAGCCAATGCTGACTTTATTATTGATTTATTAATGTTAAATTAACATATAAAAACATTTGAATTCGATTACTAAATTTCCAAAACGACAATTAAAACTATTTTTAAATGTTTAAATAAGCGGTTAAAAATCTGAGACGTTATGTCCCTTCCCCCTTAAATTAATTTCATCCCCGAAACTGCTAAGGTGAAAAAATTGCTACAAACCCATTATCTTTGCAAAGACCCTTTAATTAAAATTTTCATTTCCACTTTCTAAACCAATCCATTTAATTTTAGTCGAAAAACCAATTAATTTCTATTTCAAAATTTTCCAAAAAGATTTGAAAATTTTCTAACGTTTTAAATTTTGGAAAAATTTCGGCAGAGTCTCCCCTATATGGAGGGACTTCTGCAATATTGTAGGAAAAAAAATTAAATTCATCGACTTACACTGCCGGAAAGTTCCAATTCAAAATCTCAAATCATAACCCAAAAATTAATATTCCGCGTGGGCGCACCTTTTCGCGAGCGTTATTATGCGATAAGCGATAAATTATATTCGAGCTTGTTCAATTATTATGCAGCTCTATTAAGACTGGATCTAATCATCTTCCAAATTCTCTTTGGCAAGTTTACATATGGATAATTCTCTGCATCTGTTATTATCTCAGATGGAATTCATTAGTTTCAAAATCATCAATTATATTCAAATATTCCAGCTATCCAATCCAAATAGGTTTACCTATACAATCCGATTCTCATGAATTTATATCCAATATCATTCTAGTTCCATTATACTAGAATTTATTCATCCATTAGCTCTTATTCCACTTCAAATCCATATCTAACCAATACATTTCAACCATACAAAATATCAATTCTATACAAGTTTTTATGTACCGTCTAATTTCATTATCTTGAATTTCATTGAATTTAATTCAAGATAGATTTCAGTCAAGTTTATTCTATGCAGCCATGCAATCAATTTCAACTATACGATCAAATTACTTTCCAAATAATGGATTTATTACTTGCATGTACTTCAGTTTTCAAATAAAACTTCTTATTGAATTATACTGAATATTAATACTCAAGCTCAATTTTAACTTATACGATTCTTAGGTTAATTACGATTTTTATTTACACTTCGCATATTTGAAATTTCAATTCCCTAATCAAATTGAACTCTAATTCAAATCAACAGTAATAATATTACAAAATTTATCTTATTTATAAAATATATTGACAAAATTAACTTAAAATAATTTTTATATCAAATTACAAATACGTGCTCTTATATATACACTCAGACTCAATATACAGTATTACTAACCCCATCTTTATTGAGTTACACCACAGAGCCAAGGTTATCACTAAACCATTGCTCTGATACCACTGTAACGAATAAGGATTTTCGACCCTGAAAATCAACACAAAACACCATGTCGACAATCAAGCACCGAAAATACCGGAACATTATGAGAAAGAAATTAAAGGGTGAGATAAGGAAAGAAAAAAAAATATTAGAATAGAAGAATAAGGAGAACATCAAAAAACTCATGTCGGTAATTTTGGGCAGACTACATGTGTAGTCGCTCAGAAGAAATGGCAACCCATGTCGGTAGGCAGAAGTGTTTTTTTTTAGTGAGATATGACAAATGATTTTTATTTTTATTTCTACCCTTTTATTTTAGTCAAACTGCATTAATGTTAGCTGTAATTTTGGACTTTAAAATAATGTATTGCCTTATACAATAAGGTTACGACCGCTGAAAATTTCCACCGTAGGCACATGTCATCCGATCAATTAGAGTGGACGTAGCATGGCCACATAATGGGAAAAAGAAACGGATATTTGTTGAGTTTTCTAAAGGATTAGTTGAAACGACGTTAAGGATTTTAGAAGCTAACGCTGACTTTATTATTGATTTATTAATGTTAAGTTAACATTCAAAAACATTTGAATTCGATTATTGAATTCCCAAAACGACAATTAAAACTAATTTTAAATGTTTAAATAAGCGGTTAAAAATCTATGACGTTACATTATGCTTCTCTAATACTTTTCTCTGCACTAATACTAGTATACTGGATTAAGTGTTTTCCAGTTACTTAACAGAAACAGAATGATCCGAACAAAAACATATGGTAGACTTAGGTGTACTTCTTGTAACGGGTTTTACCCCAAATGGAAATAATAGATAAAAAATAACGGGTGTTACCCCAAACAGAAATAACAGTTACCTAAACAGGACTGGATGTACCCTAATTACTACCCCCTGCAATCGGCTCCCTACCACGTAAATACCCTGTATCATCCCCACAGTAGGGTGTATTACTTCCTAAAGTGGCAACCACCAGAAGGACACAGACCTATTTACAGGTGTTATCACGCCTTATTTTCCTAAGCAAGCTAGACCCACGCACGTACATGACTCCATTAGAACGCACCATCAGAACACCTCTCCTCAAATGAATCTCTTATAATCAGTTCAGTAAGCATGCCCTGACCCCTACCTAGTGCAGGGTCCCCCATTTAATACCAGAATGGGTTACTGACTGATATGGGCCCCACACAACAGATGACACAAGCCACCCTTTAGGCTTACATCTCCAATTAATTAGGATTTTGAGGGGTTATGTCCAATAGATTAACAAGCCCGCATAACCCCAATAGATCAAACATGTTAAATTTAACAGGTTCTTATAACCACCCACACATTTAACAGATTTACTTAACCCTACAGATTCAACATGTTTATGTAACCCTACCTATAGATTAAACAAGGGTTTATATGTATATAACCCCCACAGATTAAACAGGTTAATGGGTATGCATAATCCACAACATGTTTCACATATTACTTACAATCTTATTTACATGTTTCGCTTAATATTTAAATTAAGCCTACAGATTTATATGCCCAAAACCACAAGTCATCATTCACAGTCTAAGATATGCCCTAAATTTTAGTCATATTTCACTCTATAGCTTATACCCCGAAATCCCAGTCATGATTCATAATATAAGTTATTCCCCAAATTATCATTCCCAATTTAACCCCGTTTCGTTCGTACGCATATTTCAGCGTTATCGGCCTAGGCTCGAAGGTAGCCTAGGATATAAAAATGAAAAGGGAATGATAGAGAGGAACAGAATAGGCATAAAACAAAATAAACATATATTATCAAAGATGGGCATATGATAGCAGAAATAGGCATATCAGAAATAGGCATATAAGAACGGAACAGCAGATCAAATGTACATGTAATAGCAAAACTGATTAGGTATGAATCAGATTTTAGCAGGTATAGGTTTAGATCCAGATTTATAAACATGTCAGGATTACTTGTTAAATGTTTATATCTAAAAGTAACATGAACTTACAGAGACTGGATCCAAAGAATAGATAATAGTATGTTGAAGTTATAGAAGAAATTATTGTATGTGTATAAGCTATTGTTGAAGAAAATAGGCTAGTCCAATCCAAGCTGGGGCAGCATCTCATTGTCTCCATCGTTTTTGTAAAAACAATAGAAATGTTGTCCTATATATAGCCTACTGCCAACGAACCTGGTCAAGAAATCAGTCCACGTTCAGAAAAGAGAATTTGCCAAGTTCCTCGTTGGGTCGACCCACCCTCACTTGGGTCGACCCAGCCTAGGTGTGGGTCAGACCCAACGGGTCATTTTCCCCTTGATTTTCCCACTTATATTTTCGAATTATTTTGAAAATTCTGAGCTCATATATATATATATATATATAATTCTTTTGTACTTATACAAATTTCTAAGCTTAATAACTTTCTCATATGATGTCTGTTTTATGCAAACTCGGAGTCTATCCTCAGCAGAATTCCGAGACGAGCACAATGGTATGGTCCATTTTATTTAATTCCTAATATTTAATTAAGTATTCTTTAGTTTATCACTATAATGTCCTCTAAAATTATGGGGTGTTACAGAATACCGTGGATCATCTCGGACTATATAAACCTTTGAATCTCAACCTCACAACGGCTTGACCCAGTGCATGACTATTGCTCAATCTTCTTTTTATAACTCATGTTGATATCATTGATGGATATTAGCTTCAATTCATTGGGAAGCGCTATTGCCTTTTTTGGATTCAAACTATGCCATATTTGCATAGTTGCCTTTTAAGCATTGCTTATTTTCAGGTTTGAAGCAGAATACCCTATGGTTCTTTAAGTTATTATGGTTGGAGCTCAGCAGATGAGGCAGCCTTTACGTTGAGAGACTTAAGTTGAATTTCCTAGGCTGATCTCCATCGGTGTAGTGAATGAATCTTATCGATGTATCAAGTTTTTGAAGGCGAAGTCATATTTTTCCAAGCTTTTCCAAGGCAAGATCTCATGTTTGTTGCATTCCAACTTACTTATTTCCAAGTGTATACACCTCTTTGTTTAGTGCAGTCGGTTTTTGCTTATTACGATGTCGTAATGAACCCGTGGTATGTTTTCCGAGCATTATCCAATCCTTATGTGGTTATGTTACTCCCATATCATGGGTCGTCACAAGCTTTGTGCCCATGCTCGAGGAGGACTTATATTTTGTGCCCTACTTGGGGAGGTCTTTGGATTTAAACCCAATGCCATAACCGGGTCAGGTACTTCCTAACATTGACGATCTCCTTGGACGCCCCTATAGAGCCCAATGTCATAATCGGGTCAGGTACTTCCTGACGTTGATGATCTCATTGGACGCCAGCAAAGAGGTCATTAAAGCCCAACACTCGTTTCATTGCATCTGAGATGATCAAACACAACATGAATTGATGGACGCCTTCGAAGAGGTCATTAATTTAGCCCAGTGTCATAGTCAAGTCAGGCACTTCCTAACACTGACGATCTCATTGGACGCACCTGCAGAGCCCAATGTCATAATCGAGTCAGGTACTTCTTGACACTGACAATCTCATTGGACGCCTGCAAAGAGGTCATTAAAGACCAACACTCGTTTCATTGCATCTGAGATGATCAGCCATAACGTGATTTGATGGACGCCTCCCAAGAGAACATTAAAGCCCAACACTTGTTTCATTGCATCTGAGATACAATTCGAGTTGAATGGACACCTCTGAAGAGGTCATTAAAGCCCAACACTCATTTCATTGTATCTGAGGCACAACGCGAGTTCAATGGATGCCTCCGAAGAGGTCATTTTAACCTAAATTTGTCATAATAAGGTCAAGTATTCCCTGACACTGACGATCTCATCGGGTCCCTAATGTTTATCGTAATCGGGTCAAGTACTTCCCAACACCGACGATCTCATTGGGTCCCCAATGTTTGCAATAATCAAGTTAGGTACTTCCTGACGCTGACGATCTCATTGGGTGCTCCACTTCGGCTGAGATTTCTGTAGGCTTCACTGTGAGTGGCTTTCTTGCTTTTGTATCGTTCCATGGGGCAGATGCTAATTCCTTGACTGGCGCATGACTTGGCAAGAAATCTCAGTCAATGAATTAGGGCCTTCGACCTCTCACTTGGGGAGGTACCCCTTCGGTAAAACTTACAACCCTTGCGTTTATTTGCTATGGCGCTTGTTGATCGCTTGACTCTTTGCAAGTCTTTCCATTCACTTTTCAAGGCGGTGCTCTTTATCTTCGCACTTGTGCATGTTGACGTTTATAACATCGACACTTGAGATGGTGTTGTTGAGAACATGATATCTTGTGAGACTTTAAAGAAACAAGCACTCATCTGATAGCCTACAATATAAAACCATCTTTAAGCAAATTTTGCAAATAAGAGATTTTACTCATACAGGCATTATTCATAGGGCTAATGTTCAGTACAATGCATGTAAAATATTACAGACTTTTTATAATACATTTTGAATATAGCACTAAGTAAGTAGCAATGAAGATGATTATTATTCCAAGGCTTTGGAGTTGGAGTTCCATTATCCATTGTCAGTTGATCACCAGTCTTGCATTAGTCTGCCCTGGAGCTCTGTTACTTGGACCGGACTGATTAGCTGGTGCACTTTGCCTCTGAAGAGCTGGAGAAAGAGTTTTAGGCTTGTGGATTCTTCACATAGTATTGCAGCATGTTCTTTCGAATCTATTCCTCAATCAAACTTTTCAAATGTCTGCACTCATTTGTGTTATGGCCAGGCTGATTATGGAAGCGGCAGAACCTTCCCGAATTTGCTTGGCTATCACTTATCCTTTGCCGTCTCGATGTTGGATAATCTTCGGTATCATTAGTAACAACAAATATATTCTCTTGAGTATCTGTTAATGGACTCAGCTCAGTGGGATTGAAGAAGCGAGGCTTCTTTCCATTCCGGTTATCCATTCCATCGTTTCATTTTTTACCTTCGACATTCTTCTGACTGGCTTGAACACCATTACCTTTCATTCCTAGCACAACAATATTTTCAAAGATACCAAATTCATCCTCCACACTGATGTACTCTTCTGCCTTTGTATAGAATCTCTCTAGGGTATTCGGCTTTTTCATCTTGATCCACCTTCCAAATTCTGACTTCTTTTCTATAGCCCGATTCAATACCATCAAGACTAACCAAGGCTCTGGATTCCCTACTTCTGCGGCAGCAACATTAAATCGAATAAGAAAGGCTTTGATCGATTCTCCTTGTTTTTCCTTTAAGTCATTTAACAATATTACATTTTTAATTTTTGTGGTTTACAGCTTAAAATGATCTCTAAACTTCTTGGCCAAGTCAGAATAGTTGTCCACGGAATTTGGTGGGAGCTTGGTGAACCAGAGCGATGCTACTCCCTTCAAGTAGATAGGAAAGTATATACATTTAAGCTCATCTATGGCTCGTACGACAGTCATGCGTTGATCGTATTCATATAAGAACAAATTAGGATCACAAGTCCCGCCATAAGCTGAAATTGTTGGCGGAGTAAACTTATTCGGGAATTGGGCCTTCCGGATTCTTTCAGTGAGAGGGATCTTGCATGGAGCGAAGTCCCACTCCCTTTCATCATCATTTCTCTCCATATTATCTTCCATAATCTTCCTCTTCATCTCCGAAAGATGTTCTTTGTCATGTCGAATCACGGAGAGGGCGTTCTCACCTTTGCCAGATGTTCGTTTAAGCGAACGATCTCGGTTCTGGATCCGGGGCCCAACACCTCCTTCTTAGGGAGGTTCCCCTTTGGTGAGACTATCCATGGTTCGAGAAGTTCCTCTTACAGAATGGTTCTTAGTAATCGTTTTAGATTGTTTATTCTTGACATTATCCGACTCATCAATCTCTTGAGAGAATGATCATGATTGGAACTTGAAGAAGAAGAATTGGCATTCTCCATATGGTTGACAGTGGCGTTCACATTGACATTCGCATTTGTTGCATTGGCTTGAGCAACAAAAAGGGCTTCCAGTCTGGCCATCATAGCTTTGTTTGAGATGTCAATTTGCTGATTCAAACCGACAACGACTTCATTAATGACTTCATTCATCACATTCCTAGTTACACCAACTCCTGCTCCAGATGATTGGCCAACTTCATAAAGATTAGTTTGCAGAGTAGTAGGATTATTTGCAACATTTCCCGAGCTCGAAGCTCTTGTGGACATGCTAATCATTTTCTTCGGTGGCATTATCTCGGACAAAATCTTGAACTTTGAAGATAATCTCTTGACTGGCTTGGATTTTAGATTTTGAGAATATATCGTAAAAAACAAGCCTTCAACTTTAAAATCTCGCACAAAACACTTGACCTTTAGGATGTGGGTGTGGCCCTACGGTGGGCGCCACAAATGTTAATGCGGAAAATGGAACTAACACCCCAAGGTGTAATTCGACACTTCACAAATGGTTAAGATCTAGAAAAATGGTAGCCACAAACAAAAAAGCAAGTAAAAAGAGAGAGATTTATAGTGGTTCGTCCTAGATCTGATCTACTCCACTTTGAAGAGTGCTTTCATTATCACATTCAATGTTACAAGGTACATGATTTCTATAACTTTGCTCATTTTCTCCTTTTACAATGATTCTCTTTATTTCATCTCTTTAATATCATGATTCTCTCGATTTCGCTATGGAAATGGCTAGATCTCTATGATTGTGATGATTGTTGGAGTAGATCTTCAACAATTCTAGCGCTCAGATGACCTTTGGCGAATCCATGGTGATTGAGATGTTGAATCAAAGCTTGAAAGAGGTTAATGGAGGTTTGAATGATTTGGAGTTGTAGAGAAATGAGTTTGGCAATACATCGTGGTTGGAGAAATCCGTCCCTTGAACATGGGAAATGATGGGATATTTATAGGAGAAGTTGGAATGGAGTGGCAGTGTTGTAATTTGGTATCCTTCATAAATATGGATCATTCTCATATATAAACTAGCAGCCGATCCATATTTAATTTGGTCCAAGCGTTCACTGACCTAACTCAAATTGGAGCGACCTGGCTATATTTCTTGCAATACAAGAAACGATCTGCCTTTTGTGTCTCACCAGCCTGACCTAGTTGCTTGCATGACATGATGTACGGTCTTAACGACCTGATTATTCAACTTGCACGACCCACTGGCGCGTGCGCTGACTTGAAATGAATATATAGTCATGGTCTAGGCTTATGAATGAATGATCCCACATATTAATTTCATCCGACACACATGCCATGCATGTACATAAAAGGTCACTAATGACCTATCTTTCATCCTTACCACGACCTGCTTTTTGAATGATAGAATAAAAAGTATGTATATGTTTCTCGTGGTCATTGCTTATAGTTTGTATTAATATACTCCCATTGCTAATTGTCATTTATATAATATGCTCACGTGTATGAACAACTATTGATCTCTGCATGTTTGAGCCATGTTATATAATGTTAACAAGCCAAGAAGTATACGAGCTAATGTGTAGTGGACGATCTAACTCCACGCACGCGACCCATATGTACACGTGACAGCCACTGCACTTAATCTCTTGCATGAGATTCATATCTCTATGCTAGCTGCTGCCCACATGTATTTTACCACGTAGAATAATCCATATATTTTGCATAATCATCACATATTAAAGAATGATCCAAATTGCTTGTGTACGGTCCATGTCTCACTGTTAAGCATGCATGGCCCAGATGGTTTCAAGTTAACAACTAATTCATTTGATATTATATAAATGATTCGTAGAGAATTTACGCCCGATCCACAGTTATAAATTTGCTCGATCCATTGAAACTATACATATCTGGTCCACCATATGACAATGTCGATCCATTATGTATGCTTTTTAACATATTATTTTTATACCGCGTTTCATAACGGGTTGACATATATATATATATACACACACACACACCCTTACCCATTTACAGTAGTAATGCAATACTTTTCCTATTTACTAGAATAGGCTGTCTCTACACAAATGTTCCACCCGGTCTTCTCTTTTGAACCCATTATCTCCCACCAACTGTACGCTGATGATCTAATGGTATTCAGAAAAGTCTCTGTCCAAAATGCCAATATACTTAAATCCATTTTTTACAACCTCAACAAGTATGCAGGCCTTAGTGTTAATGCCACTAAAACAAAGATATTTTTCAGTTCAGCCACTACAAATGCTCGACACTTACGGATATCTTAGACTACAAGATTGGTCAGTTACCGATAGAGTATCTGGAGGTGCCTCTCTCGAGCAATTATCTATATTATTCGGAGTGTAACGCACTGATTCATAGGGTACAACACAAGATAGAAGGATGGCAGTCAAATTACTGAGCTTAGCCGGAAGGGCAGAACTAATTCATACAGTGATCATGCCTACTATACTTAACTAGTTGTTCGTTTATCAGATCCCAGAATACACGCTTGACAAGTTACAAACTATACGTGCAGACTTTTTTTGGGGTGAAGCTACACACAAAGTTTCTTGGAGACAACTTTGCAAACCAAAAAATGAAGGGGATGTTGGCCTCAAATTATTATCCGATTTAAAGAAATCCGTGTGTATTAAAATGCTTTGGAATTTCTTCATGAAGGACAATCTATGGAGCTCACGGACCAGAAGAAGATACTGTTATAATAAACAATTCTAGGCCATGCATATTGATAACAACGCATCCACAATGTGGAAGTCCATGCTTCGATTGAGAACAAGAAGCAAGCAATTGTCAAATAAACTAATTGCAGACGGTAATGGTACCTCGCTATGGTTTGGACCATGGCTCAATTGCAAGTGTTTGGTTTACTTGATTGGTATAAATAGATTACATCTAATTGGCAATCCAAATGACAAAGTCAACTTTCTCCTTCGTGATTATGGTTAGGATCCTTCACTACATCCGGGAACTCGAGAGCTTGCAGCTGAAGTGCAAACAATTCCAGTTTTTCCTAATAGACATCAAAATATGTATGAGTGGTGTGATGGGTGTAGTCTCTCTTTCAACACAGCATGGCATAAAGTGCGAGAGCGGGCTGCTTATAAACCTATTTATAGTGTTATTTGGCATGCCAAAAATAGTAAAAGAATGAGTTTTGTTTCCTACCTAGCGGCAATAGATCGACTGAGCACTAAAAGTGGATTACAAAGGTTTGACATTCTTTCAAACACTTTATGTTCATTATGCAACATACACGAAGATTTGTCACAACATCCCTTTTTCTAATGTGATTATTCGACATTCATATGGGGGTCACTTAAGCTCAAGTTGAACTTACAACCAGATGTACTACCTACATTAGAGGATGAGGCGGCGCAATTGTTTTCAACATTCAAATCGAAGGACCAAATTCAGGATATCGCATTTGCAGCTTTTACAGATGCGATTTACTTCATTTGGCAGGAGTGTAATGCTTGGGTTTTTTCATATCAAAGAAATCTTGTTCGACTAAATTGTCATTAATCGAAAAGGAGATTGGTTACGTGATTCAGGGAAATGGTAGCAAAACTATCAGAACGCCTTCTAACTGCATGCTGCTGAGATGACGAGGAATTGAGATGTTCGATTTAGGCTAGCAGGATTTAGAGAAGATGGAGATTTGAATTGAAGAGTTTAGTAGGCTTTGGTCTGAAGAGTTTTACTCATTTTATTTTCTATTTCTTTTCTGACCTTTATTTTGTAACGTTTGATGTATAAGTGTTATTTTGATATCTGATGTATTGTTAATATGTGGAACTTATATGTACTCTTTTCTCTTGTAAGGTACCTAGTAGGGGGATTGCAAGGTTTTGACGAGGCATATAAGGAAAACATATGATTGGTCATTTAATCTGTACAGTTAAAGCGCTTAACGGTTCTGTAGAGGTGAAGGTGTAAAAAGGTGTAGTGGGGATAAAGCAGGGATATAGCGGAGTTGCAAAATGGTACATCAGATGCAAAAATAAGTACTTTAAAATTAATTAATTATCATTCTCATGCCATTTATGCAGAAGAAACTAATATATGTTAATCTTATATAATAAAATCAATGAATATCATAGTTACACACATCAGAATTGATGACTACAGTAGATTTCTACCATATACTAGACACTTATGTGCTAAAAAAAATCTCTTTACACTAACTTTATTGATTTGCTTTAATAGAGAATTATTCAAAACAAGCTTCGTATATTAATATTGCTACAGCGGTTACTAAATAGCGTTGATTTAGCGAAAAATAGCGGAGACTAAAGCAAATGTACGTTCATCAGCGCTAAATATAAATAGCGTAGCGGTTAAAGGGGCTACGGGATATAGCGGGGATCTTGCGGGGCTTTAGCGGGGCTTAACTGCATAGCATTTAATAAAGCGTACCCATTTTCAAATATATATATATACATATATATATTATTGCATGTGTATATAAATATCATCGGCATCTGTATATACAACATGTACATGCTGCCTTAGGTTGCGTGAGCAATTGTTGCAATCCAACCTGACCTGATATATTTTGTTTTCTTTGAAATTAAATTTTGCATTTGTATATGCATATATATGTGTAGCAGGCACTCCTATACCTCGCCTTCCCTATATTTTGAAACGGCCTGCGCATTAATGCTTTGCTGTTGCATTTCGAAACCTAGAAATATGTGAATTGAGCACTTTACTTTGTAAACCTGAATTATATGCTAAGTTATCCTTACTTGTTCACCCTGGGTACTTTGTTTTCAAATTTGAGTCCAGAAGGGGGTGCGAGTTCATAATGTTTGGGTGGAGCATGGAGAGGAGGAGAAGAGAAGAATGATGGTGGTGTTCTCATCCAATTTAGTGCAGCATGGAGGTGGCTTAGGTGGAGAGAAGTCACGACAGGGAGGGAGGATGAAGTTGAGCAGGTTTTGTGTTTTCAAACTGGGAAGAAAGATTAGGGAAGTGGGTTAGAGAAGTTAATTTGTAATTAAGTTTCCACAGACTTTTTAATTATTTTATTTATGTTCAAGCTTGTAAAAATCATAACTTGTTCGTGCTTGATCAAATTCGAGAAAAACTGGATCTGTTGGAATCGTATCGGCAAATACTACATGTAAGAACTGGTTTAGAGTGATTTAGAGCTCATGGGAATTTTATCTAATTTTAATTGCTCGTTTAAAATTAGATAAAACGACGTGAAATTGTCGATTGAAATGAATTGTGAGTTAATTCTCATGCTTTCTGGAATACTTGGAATGTTGTTATTTTCTATAATAATATTCGTTGTTGTTAGTATATAAATTGTGTGTTTAGATTTTTTGGATGATTTATTGCTTTGTTGTAGCAGTCGATATATAATTCCCATTTAAGAACGGGTGACCTTTGACACTACCTGTTGTTAGGCGGAAAATTCATCTTAAATGAATTAGATTAGATTTTCTATTTCATAAGCATATATAAACTGATATATGAGTTGTGATGCAAGGGGACAAGTTGGAGGGAGCCAACATGATTCCTCAATGTTTTGGATGTTACTTGCTTTCATATTTGAAGTAACAGTAAAATCTGATTTAGATGGTGATTGTTGAATTAAATTCAACATTGATATGATATCAATCAATAAGCAATATTGGTTAAGTAATTAGCAGCAGATGGCCTAAAATCCATCTTTTTAGGACCTTGATTTGCCGCCAGGTGAATTAACTAAGTTGAAGTTATAATAGTTCAATTTTATAACAAAAGCAAGGTTTTGAACTTATTTAACATAAGTGTTTGCGAACAAATTATGCAGTTGTAAACAACTGTAAAATCCGTTCGGCTTTCCTAAACAACAAGGATTGTTGTAGAGGGTGTCGAACTCTGGGACCAAATTATTTTATTAATAAATCCAATCAAGTTATCCCTAACTTTTGATTGGTGGAAAACAAAGAAAATAGCAGAAATTAAATAAAAGAGAGTTTTAACAATAAGTGAAAGCAATTAGGGGATAATGACATAGATCAGATTCATAATCATCAATAGCCAAAAGATTAACCAGATCTAATACATGTTTCTGTCACAAACATGAATCAACGATAATAGGTTTTTAGAAACAAATATGTAAATAACAACAAGCATAGCCTATGCAGGAGCTCAGCTCTACAACCATAGACTATCAGGACAGATTCACTAATTAATTTCTAAAACCCTAAAATTAGATCTAAATCTGATAATTGTTAGACCGAACACGAATATATCCTGTGAAGGAGCATAGCTCTTAAACGACACAGGATATTAAGGTTCAGATCTAACCCTTGGTTCAGATCTAGATCTATATACATGAATTCCTCATCCTTTGGCTATGTGATTCATATTGAATCATACTATCAGCGTCATCACCCCCTAATCAAAGGGGATTAGCTAGACATAGCTAAAGAAGAAGAGAAAAAGAAAATAAATAACATGAACATAAATAAAATAAACAAAAAGTAAAAAGAAAGGGAGAGAATGATTTTATTCTAAGAAGAGAATTACAGAATAAAACCTAATGTGTCTTTTACAAGACTAAGATACAATGTATTTATAGCTGATATGACAAAGGCTAGCTAGCTAATTACATAATGTGGGACTAAAGAAATAACCCAAATAACACATAAGCCAGTGTGAACGCAGCTTTAAAGTGAGTGGTCTAGCAAATAGGCTAGTGTGAACGCAACATGAGTAAGAGGCCTTCCAAATGAGCTAATGTGAATGCAGTTTGAGTCTTTATTGAGCCAAATCATCTTAACTGAAATATAATTGCAACCGTTCTTCAAGCTTTAAACTCTTCAAGCTTTAGCAATTTTAAACTTCACTCTTTTTAAGCAAATTCTTCATGCTTTATCCATCAAATGCTCTAAACCATGCTTCTTGTCAACAATCTGAAAATACAGCTATAAATACAAAGTATCAATTATTTTAAAGGGAAAATAAGATAAATAAGCAGATAAAATATACACATTTACGTGTATATCAAATACCCCCACACTTATCTTTTTATTCGTCCTCGAATAAACTAAACTAAGATATGTCACACTTTCGTAGGAAACACGATTGCATTTAGCGTATGCAACAAGCCGTTAAACCTCTGGGTGTCCCTAGTAGGACGAGTGTTATCTCGTGAGGGTTTTCAGCGGATACTACCCATAAAATCCAAAGCGTCTTATGTACGCGGATTAATCAAAAAATATATTTAAAGTCTTTCACATTCCAAGGATTTCACCTAACTTCAATAATAACGGTTTAGCCCCAAATTGTCCATCCCATAATTAGTGCAAAAATGAACAAAAATTTTCAAGCTGAATCGTAATTCCTTGATAACACTGTAATTGTCTTGAAGGTTAAGAGCGTGGTGTCAACCAAAGTTCTACACATCGACAATGTGCACCCAATCATTTCTTTATTCATTTTTTTTTTTTGAATAATTTTGCACCAATGTAACTGTAATGTATTGGATATGAGTTATGCATAGATGAAGCAAAATTTTTGTAAGTTCTAAAAATATTCTAGATAAGAGGGCAAGTGTATTAGTTGAACTTCAAGCCACAAAAGATAAAGTAATACTAAGGCACATATAGACATTTTGTTTCCTTTCATCTCCTCTACTACAATCCTCGCTTCCAAGTACGGTATGATGGATGCGGATGGAATGGAAATGGATGCGGATGGAATGGAAATGGATGCTTCATAGTCAGGAATGATGAAGACTATTTTATTCAGAGAGACTCTCTCTTTATTTCATTTTTTTCTTTTCTTTTTCTCTTTTTTTTTCTTTCTTTCTTCTTTTTTTTTTTTTTTTGAACAGAGGAATGATGAATGGAGATGGAATGATGTCGTACATTATTTCATTTGATTCCTCCTCTACTACCAACACTTCATGAAAGGAAAGTTTTGTGCCCTAGTTACTCTACTTCTATAACCTTAATTCAACACACAAGTCTGGATTGATGTTATACAAAAAAACTGAAAGGAATGATAAGCAAAGTTTCGTAAGATAGATAACCCATATAAAATAAGATGTGGTATATGGTTATCCTACCTTAAAACAAGTACGGAGTGGGTGGTGTAATATTGGTATAAAAAGTGACGTTTTTGACCTTTAAACAAAGGTTCTTGAGTATACCAATATAAGATAAACTTGTCGAAACATGGATGTAAATCGACTAAAACTTGGGTTTGAATAATGTGGGGTATCGAAGAAGAACGCTATAATGAGTCATTTCTCCTTAATTGGGCCAAGTGGAATTTAGAACTTACAAGTGTGAAAATTTGAGTGAGAAAAATATTATGCATGAAAACGAACTCAGAAAATCCAACATATGTTGGTGCAAACTCTTTTTTTTTTTTTTTTGATTATTTTTACTTGCACATTCTAACATGTATAACAAAGGTTGACACGCTTACTCCAGAACACGACTAACGTCTGCACAGTCTCAAGCTAGCATCTTAAAAAGACACATTACGATTCAATGAATAAATAATGTTCATTCCCATCACCCAACAATTCAACTTATCAAACAAGAACCAAGGTGTTATTTATGAATTTAAGTTAATCCTTGTTCAGTGAATGACCTAGCTTATAAAATTTGATTGCTGATGTAATGTAAATTCCCCCCACACTTGAGTGTGACTGTGTCCTCACAGTCGTTAATCAGACATATCTTAGTGAAAGGAAAAATAAAATAAGAGACTATTTACATATGTACAAAAGAGGGTTAGTGCGTCTTACCGAATGTAATGTGGCTCATGGAGGACCATGAGCTCTACCTCTTGGTTGGGTATTGGTTCCAAATAAGGTTTAAGGTGTTGACCATTGACCTTAAAGGATGATCCATCAGTTGGATTCTCAATCTCTACCGCACCATACGGAAAAACAGTCCGTACAGTGTAAGGTCCTGTCCATCTAGATTTTAGCTTACCCAGAAATATATGCAGTTTTGAGTCATACAACAGAACTTTTTGACCTGGCATGAAAGTTTTACGTAAAATTGATTTATCATGAAAAACTTTTGTTCTGTCCTTGTAAATTCGTTCATTTTCATAGGCATCATTTCGAATTTCATCAAGTTCATTAAGTTGAAGCTTCCTATGTTCTCCTGCTTGCTCTAAATCAAGATTCAGAGTTTTTATTGCCCATAACGCCCTATGTTCCAGTTCAACTGGCAAGTGACATGGCTTACCAAAAATCAACCGATAAGGGGACATACCCAAGTTGGTTTTGAAAGCGGTGCGGTAAGCCCAAAGAGCGTCAGTTAACTTTTGGGACCAATCTTTGCGATTTCGATTCACAGTTTTCTCCAGGATTTGTTTAATCTGCCTATTCGATACCTCAACTTGCCCACAAGTTTGAGGATGGTAAGGAGTGGATAACTTATGGGTTATCGAATACTTTCTCATGAGGGCTTCAAAAGAACGATTACAGAAATGTGTCCCGTTGTCGCTGATTATTGTGCGAGGTGTGCCAAACCTAG
Organism: Allium sativum; assembly: GCA_030737875.1. Lineage (NCBI taxonomy): Eukaryota > Viridiplantae > Streptophyta > Magnoliopsida > Asparagales > Amaryllidaceae > Allium > Allium sativum. The sequence goes on from CM060921.1 coordinate 561,514,211, forward strand.
AAAAGATGTTTTCTTTTAAGAAGCGCACAACAACCTTATTGTCGTTCGTTTTGCATGGAATAGCTTCGACCCATTTAGAAACATAGTCGACAGCCAAGAGAATGTAAATGTTCCCAAAAGAATTAGGGAAGGGTCCCATGAAGTCTATACCCCACACATCAAAAATTTCGACCTCTAGAATGGGGTTTAGGGGCATCATATTCCGTTTAGAAATTTTCCCTAAGAATTGACATCGATCACAAGTTTTGCAATATTCGTACGCGTCTTTGAAAAGGTTGGGCCAGTAGAAACCCGATTGGAGAACCTTTTTGGCTATCTTTTTGGGACCGAAGTGACCACCACAGGCTTGGTCATGACAGAAAGAGAGGACACTGTGAGTTTCAGTGTCGGGAACACACCTTCGAATGATTTGATCGGGACAATACTTGAAAAGATAGGGGTCGTCCCAATAAAAATGTTTCACTTAGGAAAATAATTTGTGTTTATCCTGCTTAGACCAAAAAGAAGGGATCTGCTTGGTGACTAAGTAGTTGACAATGTTAGCAAACCAAGGATCAGTGGATAGAGAAAACAGCTGTTCATCGGGGAAATTCTCGTTGATCGGAAGAGAAGAAGACGGGGCATTTGGAAGACGAGACAGGTGGTCCGCAATAACGTTGTCAGATCCTTTTTTATCCTTAATGGTAAGGTCAAATTCTTGAAGTAGAAGGATCCAACGAATGAGACGAGCCTTAGCATCCTTTTTAGAGAAAAGATACCTAAGTGCGGAATGATCGGTATAAACCGTGATGTGTGAGCCAACTAGATAAGGCCTGAACTTTTCTAGAGCGAAAACAACTGCCAAAAGTTCTTTTTCAGTGGTCGTATAATTGATTAGGGCATCGTTCAGAGTCTTACTCGTGTAGTAAATGACATGAAGAATTTTATCGATACGTTGTCCTAAGACAGCGCCAACAGCGAAATTCGAGGCATCGCACATGATTTCAAAAGGCAGCTTCCAATTAGGAGAGCACATGATCGGGGCAGAGACAAGTTCATTTTTAAGACGCTCAAAAGATGAAATGCAATCAGAATTGAAGTCGAAAGGAACATCCTTACCAAGAAGATTGGTCAACGGTCGAGTGATTTTGCTAAAATCCTTTATAAAGCGACGATAAAAACCAGCATGACCTAAAAAGGATCGGATGTCCTTAACTGATTTGGGAATGGGAAGATTTGAAATAACTTCGATTTTGGCTTTGTCTACTTCAATTCCTTTGTTAGAGATGACATGTCCCAAAACAATGCCATGTTTAACCATGAAGTGACACTTTTCCCAATTAAGCGTTAAGTGTTTCTCTTTACAGCGATTAAGAACAAGATCGAGATGATGTAAACACTCAGAGTAAGAATCACCAAATATGGAAAAATCATCCATGAACACTTCCAAAAATCGCTCGATCATATCAGAAAAAAGGCTAATCATGCACCTCTGAAAGGTTGCAGGTGCATTACAGAGACCAAAAGGCATACGTCGGTACGCAAATGTACCAAATGGACAAGTGAAAGTGGTTTTCTCTTGGCCCTCAGGAGCGATAGGGATTTGATTATAGCCCGAGTACCCATCAAGGAAACAGTAGTACTCATGACCAGCTAGTCGTTCTAACATTTGATCGATAAATGGCAGAGGGAAATGATCCTTATGTGTTGCAGTGTTAAGTTTCCTATAGTCAATGCAAACACGCCAACCGGTCTGGGTGCGGGTTGGGATAAGCTCGTTAGCTTCATTTTGGATCACGGTAATCCCTGATTTCTTAGATACGACATGAATCGGACTAACCCATTGACTGTCAGAAATCGGGTAGATTATTCCATTGTCTAGGCATTTAAGGATTTCAGCACGAACTGCTTCTTTCATGATAGGGTTTAGTCGACGTTGGGGATCACGAGTGGGTTTGGCATCATCTATAAGGTGGATTCGATGTTGGACTATCGAAGGACTAATCCCCTTAATATCAGCCATGGACCAACCAATTGCCTCCTTATTTTTCTTAAGAATGGGAAGGAGCAATTGTTCCTGCTCTAAAGTAAGGTCAGAAGCGATGATGACAGGAAAAGTTTCATTGTCTCCTAAGTAAGCGTACTTAAGATGACTGGGCAGCACTTTGAGGTCAGATTTTGGGGGCGACTCAACCGAAGAAATTGGTTGAGGGATAGACTCATTTATGAGAGGCTCGACAGGAATCGAATCAGAGACATTTTCGGGAGTGTCATGAAATAAGGTTTCGTAATTCGATTCAATTTCGTTATTCAGATGGTTGAGCTCAGATTCATTATCGTGGATAGCATGGATTTCAGAAAACTGGTCCACATAAGAGTTAGGAGAGTTTTCAGTTCTGAAGATATTTAGCTCGACAGTCATGTTACCGAAAGAAAGTTTCATAGACCCATTTCTACAGTTGATAAGCGCATTAGAGGTTGCTAAGAAGGGTCGTCCTAGAATCAAAGGGATCTGGTTTGCAGGATTGCTAACCTGTTGAGTTTCTAAGACAATGAAATCAATTGGAAAGATGAATTCGCCAATTTTGATCAACACATCCTCGATTTCTCCCACAGGTTTCTTAATTGATCGGTCAGCAAGCTGAAGGGTAACCTTGGTGGGTTTCAATTCTCCTAGCCCTAATTGGCGATAGACGGAATATGGAAGCAAGTTAACACTAGCACCTAAGTCTAGCAGGCATCTATCGATTTTCATGTCCCCAATAGTACATGATATTGTGGGGCAGCCAGGATCTTTGTATTTCACTGGCATCGATTGGGAGAAGACTTCGCTTAGAGTTGCCGCTAGAAACACTTTCTTAGGTACATGTGTATGACGTTTTTGAGTGCACATATCTTTTAGAAATTTTGCGTATTGTGGAACTTGTTGTATAATATCTAAAAGAGGAATGTTCACTTTAACTTGCTTAAATATTTCAAGGATTTTTTCTAGCTGATCCGTCTTTTTCCTAGGTCGGAGTCTATGAGGAAATGGAGCAGACAACTTAGTAGGTTGGGCTACTTGAGTTTGAGGATGGTCCTTGTCAGAAATTGGCTCAATGTTTTGATCTGAGTTGGTCGAATTTTCGGTTGGGTTTGGAAGATCGTCCGGTAAAGCATTTGGGTTAACCACATGGTTGTCAATCTTTTTTCCAGATCTAAGAGTCGTGACCGCATTCAAGTGACTAACGTTTGAATCTTGAATGATGTGAATTTGGTTGGAGTTAGGATTTTGACGGTTAGGGTTTGGAATGGGTTGACTCGGGAAAGTGCCTCTTTCTTGTTCGCTTATGGAAGTGGCTAACTGACTCATTTGCATTTCAAGTTTAGCGATCGATTGACTTGTGTTTTGCATGTGCGAAGTCAATAAATTTTGAAGATTGGTATTCGAGTGGAGATTTTGGGTCGTCGCTTTGGTCAATTCTTCGAGAGTTTTCTCAAGTGATGTCAATCGTTTATCATCTTGGGGAACAAAAGATTGTTGCGCTTGATTTTGAGACGGTGGCGCAGGGTTTTGGAATTGAGTTTGTTGAAAGGGAGGTTTCGAAGGATTATTCGAAAATGATTGAAAAGGAGGTCGAACCGCATTCGAATTTGCATTGTTTTGGGTCCAAGAGAAGTTAGGATGGTTTCTCCAACCTGGATTGTATGTTGGGGAGAATGGGTCGTTCCTAGCTTTGTTAAATGCGTTGAGTTATTCCAATGAATGTGGGCATTGATCGGCTATGTGGTTAGGATCGTTACATTTGTAACATGAGGTCTGAGACGCTTGAGCTTGATTTATTTGCGTTGATGAAAGGACATTATCGAATTTGGATATCATCGCGTCTATTTTTGCTTCTAAGGCTACTAATGATCCTACCGAATGAGCGTTAGATCGGGAATAAATCGATTTCTCGTTAGATCTTTCCCATTGAGCTGATTTTTCGGCCAAATTTTCGAGAAATTGCCAAGCGGCATTGTCATCTTGGGCTAGAAAATTTCCTTGGCACATTGATTCGAGCATGGTTCGAGAGTTATTTTCAAGTCCATCGTATAAAATTTGACAAAGAGTCCATTTTTCAAAATTGTGATGTGGACATTTGACTAGAAGCTCTTTAAATCTTTCAAAATATTTTGCAAAGGATTCACCCCCAAATTGACGAAAATTGACGATTTCATTTCGAATTTTAGATGTTTTTTCCAGAGGGTAAAATTTCTTTAGAAAAATGTTAACAAATTCACCCCAAGTTCCAATTGTATTTGAAGGCAAGCTATACAACCATTTCTCAGCATAATCGGTAAGTGCAAATGGAATAAACCTAAGTTTGATTCCATCGTCACTTAATTGTTGAAATTTCATGGTTGCACAAACTTATTCAAATTTGGTCAGGAAAATATAAGGATCATCACATTCTAAATTGCCGAACTTTGGAAGAGTATTTATGTGATTCGAATGAATTTCAAAGTGGTTACCCGTTGGGGCGGGCAATATGATGCAAGAAGGAATAGAAACCCGATCGGGGAAGTGTCTATCCATAAGAGATCGAGGGGGATTTTCTTCGGCCATGGTTAAAGAACTGTTTGTTCGAACTAGACGATTATCTGAAGGATCACGAGTCCAATGACGCATGCACTAGCGAGAAGAATAAGGGAAGACGAGAAAAACAAACTTGAGACACGAATTTTTTTTTTTTTTTTTTTTACAAAACGAGGATTATTTTGAATTTTTTTTTTTAAAGAAAAAGAATTAGACACAAAAGTTTTTTTTTTAAATGAACCTAATGCGATTTACAATTTCTAGAATTATATAATGACGGTTTGATTTACTTCAACAAAAGACTTCTCAGCCAGTTAACGGACAGGAGTTATCGGTGCACCAGGAATCACCCTAGCAATGCAGCCGAAGGTTTAAGTACCTTCAGAGGAACAACCTATATAATATTTACGAATCACCGTAATATTTATAAACAGTTATTACTCTGCCGTAGTCTAGACACCGAGAAATAATCCGTTTGAACTAAACCAAATTGTCAAAATATAATGAAGTCCTTAGAAAGTAAAAACAAAACTACGATGAATGCAGATTTTTTTTTTTCAGTCACAGAATGAACAGTCTCAGAACAGTAACAGAACAGTCAATTGCAAAGATGAAAAAAAAAATTTACAAGCAAGCCGATGCCCTGTAGAAGATTTTTACAAGCAATGTCTATAAATATTTTTTATTTGCAGCAGCAATCCCTGTAGAGTTAGAAAATACTCACCTTGATCGGCAGTCCGTCCAGTGCAATTGGGTAGCGCCAGCGCGTTCACACCCCACTTGGTGTGCAACCGCTCGAACACTGAATAGTCCGCTGCTTTTTTCAAATTACCACTGTACCTGTTTTTGAAAAAAAAAATTCTTTTTTTTTTTTTTTGATGAGAAGAGAACAAAAATGAAAAGAGGGGATGACAAAGCGAAAGGCCAAAGTAAGCAAAAATAAAAGTCAATGGAAAATCAAAACAAAATAAAAAGATTTTTTTTTAAAGCAAAAGAAACTAAAGAGTTAAAAAGCAAACTTAAAACAACTAAAAAGAAAACGAATTTTTTTTTATGACGAGAATCAAACAAGGGAAAAAGAATAAAAAATAAAAATCTATAAAGATTCAAAAGGAAAATAAGTCATCCCACAAGCTAGCCCAATAACACGACAGCCCAAAATACAGAAATGGACACAAATACTTCGGCTAAGATACAAATACTCAACACCTCGTTAAAAATAAAGAAATGGACACAGAAACCCAAAGCTTGCAAGCCCACTGACCAATTGATTTTAAGTATATCTCAAACAAGCAAGGCGGCATACGAGATACTTCTTTTCTCAGTTAAAACAGAACGGTGCTCCAAATCGAAAGAAGGTGTCAATATTTTTTTTTCTCTTTTTTTTTATATAAAATCGAAAGTTCGAGTTTTCGAATTAGCTCGAGGGTGCTGAAACTGGTTCTCTGGTTGAATTTGGGGGATTCATATTTTTTTTTGTGGTTTTCGAATCTGAAGAGGGGAGATGGAAGCGAGATGATTGCAAGCAGTCGAGTTTGGGTTATGGCGTTGATTTGGATCGAGTTGGCTAGGAGGGGCTCGATGTTGGGTCTAGAGTTGCGTGATTTTGGGCGGTGGATGTATGGAGTTGGGTCACGTGGATGAACGGAGGGTTTTGGATTGTGTCCGAGGCGAGGTCAGGTTCAAAGATTTTTTTTTGTGTTGAAGTTGAAATAGCTTTGGGTGGATCAAAGTATGTGAAGGAGTGATGATGGATTGTGGGATTGGTTTCACTGTCTGGTTTGTGAAGATGTTGGTTGTTGAGGCTAGAAGGTGAAAGCTGATGGCTTTTGGGTTGAGTTATGTATGGACGGTGGTTTTTGGTCTGATGGAAGCGGATTTGGGGTTGCGTGGACTGTAGTATGGTGAGGACTGGCGTTTGAACTAATGGATGAGTAGTAAAGGGAAGATGATGGGTATACCTTGTTTGTGAATTATTGATCTGATCGGATATGCTGCACTTGATTGTTGTGGTAATCCGAAATGAACTGTTGTTGAATAAGAGAATGTTGTAGATGTGGTATTGAAGACTGCGGATGATGACTGTTGCGTGGTGATATGCTAAAGTCAATGGGAAAATGGCCTTGAATTGTATGGTGGTTTAAGAATGGTGATGAAGGAGGTCTGTCGCGTGTTATGAAGAAGATGTAGATGCAAGGGGTAGGTGAGGGATGAAGATGTCAAGGTAGAGATCAGGAAAAGAAAAAGGATTTTTTTTTTTTTTGGTTATTGTAAAAGTTGTAAAAGGAAAGAGATTTGCAGAAAAATCGGAAAGCTGAAAAATCGAAAAAATAAATGAAAAACAGGGAAAGAAATTAAAAAAAAAAATTATCTGATAAGATTTTTTTTTCTTATTTGGTAGATTATGGTATCACTAATTAACACCAAATCAAACCAATCAAGATTTTTTGTTTATCTATGCTAGAAAATAAAAGGGAACAAAATAAAATAAATTTTTTTTTTATATGAAGAAAAATGAAAAATAAGAAAATTATAACTCGAAGGATTTAAAAATAAAAATTATTTTGGTCCCCGGCAACGGCGCCAAAATTTGTTTGCGAACAAATTATGCAGTTGTAAACAACTGTAAAATCCGTTCGGCTTTCCTAAACAACAAGGATTGTTGTAGAGGGTGTCGAACTCTGGGACCAAATTATTTTATTAATAAATCCAATCAAGTTATCCCTAACTTTTGATTGGTGAAAAACAAAGAAAAGAGCAGAAATTAAATAAAAGAGAGTTTTAACAATAAGTGAAAGCAATTAGGGGATAATGACATAGATCAGATTCATAATCATCAATAGCCAAAAGATTAACCAGATCTAATACATGTTTCTGTCACAAACATGAATCAACGATAATAGGTTTTTAGAAACAAATATGTAAATAACGACAAGCATAGCCTATGCAGGAGCTCAGCTCTACAACCATAGACTATCAGGACAGATTCACTACTTAATTTCTAAAACCCTAAAATTAGATCTAAATCTGATAATTGTTAGACCGAACACGAATATACCCTATGAAGGAGCATAGCTCTTAAACGACACAGGATATTAAGGTTTAGATCTAACCCTTGGTTCAGATCTAGATCTATATACATGAATTCCTCATCCTTTTGCTATGTGATTCATATTGAATCATACTATCAGCGTCATCACCCCCTAATCAAAGGGGATTAGCTAGACATAGCTAAAGAAGAAGAGAAAAAGAAAATAAATAACATGAACATAAATAAAATAAACAAAAAGTAAAAAGAAAGGGAGAGAATGATTTTATTCCAAGAAGAGAATTACAGAATAAAAGCTAATGTGTTTTTTACAAGACTAAGATACAATGTATTTATAGCTGATATGACAAAGGCTAGCTAGCTAATTACATAATGTGGGACTAAAGAAATAACCCAAATAACACATAAGCCAGTGTGAACGCAGCTTTAGAGTGAGTGGTCTAGCAAATAGGCTAGTGTGAACGCAACATGAGTAAGAGGCCTTCCAAATGAGCTAATGTGAATGCAGTTTGAGTCTTTATTGAGCCAAATCTTCTTAACTGAAATATAATTGCAACCGTTCTTCAAGCTTTAGACTCTTCAAGCTTTAGCAATTTTAAACTTCACTCCTTTTAAGCAAATTCTACATGCTTTATCCATCAAATGCTCTAAACCATGCTTCTTGTCAACAATCTGAAAATACAGCTATAAATACAAAGTATCAATTATTTTAAAGGAAAAATAAGATAAATAAGCGGATAAAATATACACATTTACGTGTATATCAATAAGTTATATAAAAAATGGTTTTACAAATGGATCATTATTTATAGTTGGATTTTATAATTGAATTATAAAATGTTTTATAAAGCAAAATCCCTACTTTATAAATAAGTGTCAAAATTGGAGATTTCGAGTGGTAAAACTTTACTAAGTTTTATAATGAAGTTTTATGGAGTTATAAAATCCTATTTTATAATTAATTGAGTTTTTAAGTAATTTTCAGTTGTTTGAACAAGTTTAATAAATAATTATGTTAAGGTAAAAACAGCGCAGAATTGACATTGGAATCCAGAATTGAAATTTATGGAAAGATAGATATTCATAAAGAGATTTTAAATGTTTTAACTTGCTTTTAATCTAAGTTTTAAGTGATTTGATCTTAAAATTTAACCAGAATTTTTAAGATCTGAAGTTTTATAAAGAAAGGGGAATTGAGTTTGTAATAAGATTTTAAGTTAACTTTTTTAAAGGATTCTAAAACGTGATTTTATAATAAATCCAAGTTTTATAAGAAGGTTGATAAAAAAGATTTAAAACTAATGCGACGGTTTTAAATGATGGTTTACTTAATAATTGAATTAAGTAAAAATGGTTGTATTTGGGAATGAGATTTCGAATGTAGGAAATTGTTTTAAGCCTTGTTTGAATTGAATAATAAATGTAACTAATTATGGCATTTACTTAATATTAGGTTGTTGCGTTAATAAATTTATATTTATCTTAAAAATAAGAATGTTGTCGAGTCAAGGTTTGAGAGGTAAATAAAATACCCCAACTTGAACAACTCCATTGTCACAAGAGATGATACTAGTTTGAAACAAAAGTAGAGGTTGGAAATTTAACTATTATTTCCATAAAGGATATTTTAGACTTTAATTAATGAAGTTCAGTAGTTAAATAATCATTTTGGGTTTATACAATAAATAATGCATTGCATGACATTGTTTGACCCATTATACTTATGCCATCTAGTTAGGTATATAGCGATATTTTCGAAGTAATGAAAATAACAGGTTTTGTGAATACGTTTATTCCGAGGAGATAAGTGTATGGCTATGATTTTCAAAGCAATAAGAAAAACAGGTTTTGTGAATATGCTTATTTCGAGGAGATAAATGTATGGCTATGATTTTCAAAGTAATGAAAACAAGAGATTTGTGAATATACTTATTATGTTGAGATAAGTATATGAGATCGATTTTTAAGAATCGATGAAATGATTTTAATGAATGGTTTAACTAAAAGAGTTTATGCTGCTGATGTACTTAACTGTATTATTTTGATTTGATAGTTAAAGAACTGATTATCGATATATTCCCTTTTGACCTGTTGGTTTGAGGAACCGGGATTGGAATTGAATCGAAAACCACTTCGAACCGACTTTGCGTTCAAAACTAAATTTGTAGGTATGCTTATGCAAGTTAAGACGTTTTTAAGGCGTAGGTCTTAAAATGGAAAGGACCGCTTATTGATGTCACTGGTTAGCTACCATGATTATACTTGTAGCAGTAGTCCCTACGTTTGAGGTTCTACATGATTTGAGGACTTCTTGTTACCGATCTTAGGGTCTTTCCCGACAGGATGTAGTAAAAGGGTACCTTCGGTTTGTCCATTTCTTGGACAACTTGTATGGACAGATGTCTGATATTGCATAAATTAAATCTTGTACATTGATTTTTGCAAACATACATCTATTTAGTGGTAGAGGAGAAAACTTCTCTTAGCTTAAAACACTTCACTGAGACGTACGAGCTTGGAGGTTGTATTTTTGTGGATTTCAATTAGTGATTGATGGAATGGTGATGTGGCATCCAAAGATAGGGATGTTCCATTTATGAAAGGAAAAAAAGGTAACCTCTAGCCTTATCAACCAGTAATGACTAAAACAGGGAATATGCTTCAGGGCTAGGTGGGTAGCTCCCATATAAGGTATTGTCACCACCTGATTCTAGAATGAATTACCCTTTTGATCATTGTATGTTGAGGTTTGGTTGATGATCACAACCAAGGGGGTGAAATATTCGGTACAATCTAGAAAGGGGTTGGCTGGTCCTAATTCGTAGGGAGTCCATGCGAGGCTCTCGGCTTATCTAGAGAGGTGCCATGACAAGTGATACCCCAATGTCTTGTCATTGTATGAAAATCCAAACTCTAATATGAGCCTTTTACGGTATTAGTTGTATACCTAGTATGCTAGAATTTAATAAATGTAACAATTTTGGCTAGATTGATAAGTATTTGTATTTCATACATTATTATAATACCATGGGATCTTTTAGAAAGTGTTTTGGCTATCATAAGGGAAAACGCACGCCATGTTTATGCGTTGTCGTGTCTTATGAGATTTCCACTCTTTTAAAAAGGGTTTTGAAAAATTAAGCAAGTTGTTTGTGATGTATGTTTCACTATTAAGAATCCCAAACTGATCCGGTTAGTTTTGCTTTCCCTTAAAATGTGCTCAGGTCAGACCGAGTATAATTCCAGGTTGCATAGGATTTGTTTGGAGCTACAAAAGAGGAGTTGGAGTCGAAACGTATTCTCGTATTAATTTATTCCTGCTGTGTGTGTTTTATTTATCAGTTATTGTACAGGTAGGTTGTTATAATTGTATTTACCCATTTCTTGTGTACTCTGATGATTCACGTATATTTATACAGTTTTCTCTTGTATAAAGTGTTTTGGTATATTATAGTTTTTTTTATTTCGCATTGATATTTTGATCTTTTCTGATTATGATGTGTTTGCATTTCTCTTCTTTCTCAACCTCTAACTTCTTTCTTCTAACTTTTTGGAATTTCAGTACTTGAGTTTAGGCACGTGAATGCAGAAGTGTATTAGTGTCGAAATTCGAACGTCGAATTTCCTAGGCCATTACAGTTCATGTTGGTCTTCACTGATGATATATTGGTATATTCTAAAGATGAGAAAGGTCATGAGGTTCATCTTAGAGTTGTGCTTGATACGTTAAGGCGGCATCAACTGAATGCTAAATTTTCAAAGTGCCACTTTTAGGAGATGGAAGAAAAGTTTCTTGGTCTTGGATTTTCGAGCGAATGTTTATCAGTTGATCCAAATAAGATCAAGGCTATTAACAGTTGGAATAGACCTGAGAGTGTAACATTGATTATAACTTTTCACAGATTAGCTAGCTATTATCGAAATTTATTAAGGATTTCTCATGGATATCGACACCATTGACTAGATTGACCAGGAAAGATGTGAAGATTGCCTGGTCAAACAAATATGAGGAAACATTCTAGAGATTGAAGCATATTTTAACCAATGCTCATGTATTGTCCATACCATATGGTAATTGTGGTTTAGTGATGTCTACAGATGTTTATAGAACTATACTAAGAGTTATTATTATGTAAAAGGAAAGAAGATTGCATATGCTTCTAGAAAGCTCATATTTCTTTAGGTAAGACATCTGATTTATGATTTGAAGTTGGCGCAGTTATCTTTTACATGAACATATGGGGACATTACCCCATAGGGGAGATATTTAATTTGTTAACGAATTATAGGTCTTTAAGGTATATATTCTCCTAAACAAAGTAGAATATGAGACAATAGAGATTACTAGAGTTTTTAGCAGATTGTGACTTTTGTATTGAGTACATAGCAAGGAAAAACAGTACAAAATGTTGTTTAAAGAAAGCACTTGAAAGCATTATTAACCATGCTAGTAGAATGGAAGGGCTTAGAGACATTGACTACTTGTTGTGTGCAGTTAAGGTCGATGGCAAGTTCGATCTATAGTATTTCTACGTTGTCATGTTTGGTAGTCTGACCAATTCTAATCGAACGGGTTTCTTCAAACATGAAAGGACTTAGTGTTAGCTAAAAGTATTAGAAGGCTTAGAGAGGGAATTGAGATTGATGAACCAAAGGATTTCAATCTTGATAGTAAAAGATGGTTTAAGGAAGAAGGGATGATTGTAAATTCCCGATGTTTGAAAACTGAAGCAGGGATTTCTTAGGGATGTCATCGTTTGAAGTTTATATTTTTTTCAAAAGGAACAAAAAGGTACCAAGATATGAAGAGAGGCACTATTGAGAAAGGAACGAAGAAGGATGCAAGCTTATGGGTAAAACAGTGTTTGAACTATCAACAAGTGAAAATTGAACATCGCCAAATGGATTTCTTCAGCCTTTAAGCATTACTATTTGTGAATAGGATTCAATATCTATTGATTTCATTGATAGGTTGCCAAGATCAAGGAAGGAAAGCAAATAAATACGGGTCATGTGGATAGATTAACCAAGAGTGCTCTTTTTTTTGTTAATCCAATCACGAGGACACTTTTATTGGATAAGTTATTTATTCAGAACATGGTTAGACTGCATGGAATTCCTAATAATCATTAGTGACATATAGCTTCATCTACTAGCGACTTCTGAAGGAGTTTGAAGAATGCAAAAAGTCACTTAAGGATTTTTTGAGATCCTATGTATTGTATTTCAGTGTTTCATAGGAGAATCATGTGCTTTTAGTTGGTTTTCCTATGACAACAACAATGATACCTTTTGAAGCTCTATATAGAAGGTTGTGCAATTCACCAGCTTTGTTGATAAGAGACCACATACAGATTAATCCAAGATCCATATTTAGTAAAGGAAACCATAAAGAAGATTTAGTTGATCTAGGGTAGGATGAAAGAAGCCTAATAGAGGAAGAAACGTTACGTAGATGGAAGGAGTAAGATCTTGAGTTGCTAGTTATAGACAAGGTTATTATCAAAGTAGCACCGATGAAGAGCGTAGTTAACTTAGGGAAGTTAAGAAAATTAGCATAGAGGTTTGTTGGACCATTCTTTGTCTTAGGTGGGATCTGGAAACTCGCGTATCGAGTAGAGTTGCTAAGCATATTAGCTAAGGTCCATAATATTTTTCATATCCACATCTTAACATATGTGCTCAAGAACCAAGGACTATCCTAGATCTGAGAGCATTGGAAATTTATTAGTGGAGCTAGATATGACTGTTGTAGACATCCAGTTAGGATTGTCGCCAAAGATGAGAAGAAGCTAAGAACCAAGACTATTATACTTCATTTTCTTTTCTTTGCTTCAAATCCATTTACTTCAAATCACTTTTATAACTAACTGGTTTCACTTTGAAGCATTTTGCTTTGAATCACTTTTGTTTTGCTTTCAAGTAGTTGTTTCAAACTACCTTTATTTTTCTTAAAGGGGTTTACTGCGAGCTGCTAATAAATTGATTGCAAATCATTTTAACGATTTGCATCGCTGTGTTACGTGGATATGCGTAAAAAAAGTCGTGTGCGACGATGAATAAATAGTCGTTGTACACTGCATTGATGATAGCCAATATATTTATGTAGAATTTGAAGCGCCAATAGTAAAATAATTATAATAGCAGCGGAAAATGTAAATCACACAGTCGATTTTATACTGGTTCGGAATTCCCATCCCACGTCCAGACCCGAAGCTTCTCTTCGGTCTTTTAACTATCAAAACAACACTCACTTCACCTGGAGGAACATGTTTACAAACGACACTTGGTTTCATAGGCCACAAGCTTACCCATTTGATTTGAACGAGCTACAAGCTTACCCACTTGATTTCACGATCCACAAGCTTACCTACCTGATTTGAATGGGCTACAGGCTCATCGAAACTTTTAATACGAAGTAAGAAGATGACTGACTATATATTATTTCTTTAATACACGAAGCAATCGCGATGTAGTACAATTTCCACAGTCTTTAATAATGATGATGTAAATTGAGTGCATAGATGTTAGGAAGTAAAGTTTGACCAAATTTAAATATCTGTGGAGTGGAGTTGCGCTGGTCTAATATTTGCTTTGAAATAAATAGGGAATTTTGAGCATTTGTGTAACAACCCGAAATTTTGACAATAAATAGTTATTTTATTAGAAGCTCAAAAATAGGAATTTTTGCAAACGATGGAATTTGACCATGAAACTTTAACCGTTGTGTTCGTCTCAGAATTCTTGTCAACTTTCATGTTTGGAGTTTCGCGGACGGAGTCTGTGTGAGAAAGTTACAGACGAAATACGAAAACGGATGGAACATAAATAAATAGAATATTTAATTAATAATTTACCAAATATAACCCAACCGGCCTGAGAAATCTAGTGCCCAGGCGGTCAACATGGGGGTCGACCGGCAGTTGACCGTCCAGGTCGACCTACTGGGCATCAGATCGCCAAGTGGCGGCTAGGTCTAGAAGGGTTAGGTTAATTTTTATATATAATGAATGAACGAATGTTAATAAAAATAGATCCGACGGTCCGAGGCCAATCCCTCCTACAAACAAAGGGATTAGAGCCTCATTCTTTCTCCACATAAATCTGCAAAGGCAGCGGAGCTCTGCCATTTCTCTCTCTCTCTCTCTCCAAACCAGAATTCTATAACGGAAATATATTCATACATATCAAATCAAGCCCAGTTCACATGAAATTGAGAGGGAAAGCAGATCTAATGGAAAGGAATGCAAACTGACGCTCCAAATCATATTCTTCGCTCTTTTCCCTTTTTCTTACATTTCTACAGATCGAGAATTCTCCCTTTTTCTAGGTAAATTGTAGATTTATAAGAATTTGGGGATTGTAAGCCTAAAAGGGTTCAAAAATTAGAATTCGTAGTTTGTAAGGTGAGTAGGAAATTTACTAATACAATTATAATGATTTATCTATTTCGTTTGAATCCAATCTATGTTTTTTTCTTATCAGATCAGTTTATTTGAATATTGGGGATTCATTTGCAACCATTAGATCTGATTATAAATATGATTAAAATTGGTAAATAATAAGTTATGGTTATGTATAACATGAATTGTAGGATTCTTAAATATTTTTCCCACATTTTTCTATAGTTATGTCATGAAATATGTTGTACATGTTATATAGCACTATGTATCAGGAAATCTGTCCCATTAAACATAAATTTGATGTAGTTATGTTCCAGATCTTTAATTCAGTACTAAAATGTGAAATACGTGAATTTGGGTAAAAAGATGAAATTTGTATATCAAGTGATTGTAAGAATAAAAGAAATATTCCTGTTATATTCAATATTGTAGGGTTCTGGATTAAGCATTGTAAAATATGCCTTTTTCCTCCTTAAAAATATAAAGAGGCATTATTTTGGAATCACAAGAAGTATGGCAAAAATAATTAAGAAGGGAAAGGTGGTGCAAAGGTTAATATAAATATAAATATATGTATTTGTATGTAATTTGCATCGACTATACATATTACATATATTTCTTGTGATTTGGAAATATCTCAAATTCCACAAAATAGGCATTATTTACAATGAGTACGACAAACGGTCCTTGTGAGACTTAAAACCTTTATGGCAAGACTGAATATAAAAAGAGAATGTTTGGTTAATTGATTAGGCCAAACATTAATTTAAAAATATGTATTGCAAAATAATAAATAAAATATTAATAACTACGTTGGCCGAACAAAAACATAAGAATAAAAATATGTGTATTACCCATCCAAATCAGTATTAAACAGTAAAACATACATTGTATAGAATGTTTTGATAAGGTTCAATTATAGAATTATGTGTAAATATAATCAATTTTGAATTAATATATTTGTGGTGACCATTTGTAGCAATCAATATAATTAATTTCCATAAATGAGACCGCAAATCAATAAATAACCATTATAACCAATATTGATTAGGGGAAATAAATGTGATTGAAAAAAATGGTTATTGTTCCTAAAATCAACTAGGATAAATGTTGTGAACCCCAGTTAGGAAATTTGAATTATAACTGCATTTAGACACGAGGTTAAACTCAACTTATGGTGTAAGTCTGCCCGCAACCGATCGGCAAATCCAGCAACTAAATATAGTCAGTTTAATGTGAGGGGTCTAATGCATAAATATAATCATACTAAGGCACTAGGTTAAGTTCACTTGTGGTTGAAGTCTGTCCGAAACCGATTGGAAAATTCATCATCCACAGGTAGTCAACTTGATGTGAGAGGCCTGGTTTGTAAGAATGAATATATATATATATATAATAGTCAAACAATAAATAAATAAAATTAGAAATGTCTGTTGGGGTACAACAATTAAATATATCTGGAACTGAGAAAATAAGGATATTCCATTGTAATTAATGTCTTAGGAAAATTATGGGCATTAGGCTCATAAATGTCATTAACTGAAATCAATGATAATTAAAGATAAATAGTTACTTTAGGAAAATATGACCGTTAGAGTCGTAAAGGTCAATAAAAATGAAATAAAAGGAAATGGGTGTCATAAGAGAATTTATGGTTGTTGTTTAAACACTAAGTCCAAATTAGGGAAGGTATTAAATAAGTATCCTAGGGAAAAAGGAATATAACTCTCCTTATTAATAGTAATGGAAATAGAAAATATAGTTGGACTTGGTAGGTTAATAATGTAATATATTATTAACCATATAAATCAGTCACGCAAATAATTCGTATACATATAGTATTTCCATATAAAGGAGCTAAATGGGAATGACTTAATAATGTGGCCTACTTTATCCTTAAAAGGGAAAGGTGTTAAAGGCAAATGGGTACGAACTAAAAACCTTCGCATATAGTCCACTTCTTGGGTCCTAAAAGGCTAAGTGACTAGGGTTAAAGAGTCCACCTAGGAATAGGTTTTTCAATATAGGGGTCTTAAATGGCATGTGTGTGTGGGACTACCCAAACCTAGGAATTAAAAGGGTCAGATATGGCCATCTATCATACGGGAAGTAACAAGCGACTAACGAGGTTATCTAATAAGGTCAGCTAGAAGGTATAATGCATGATAAAATACCTTCTCTCATCTTATGTGGGGCAAGGGTATATGCGTGAATGACTGAAGCCTTAACTAGTAGAGCCTGTATCTAGTCCCCTAGTTTATGTTAACGCTGAATATATTATTGTGGGTTGATAAGTGACCAATAGGTCGGCCTAGGGTCTTAAGTGATCGGGGAGAATCTACCCAATCTATCATTGATAGTGAGGCGTTAAATAATAAAGAATAGTGAATGAGGATACTACTTTGGGGAGAGTAGCAGAGTTGTGCATAAAATTTAACAAGGTTGGTTTAGTACCACTAACCTTGTTGGTATACAAATTGGGTTGAACCAAGTGGAATATATCTGTATTATAGTCTGTGTTATACATTTCTTAGTCACCAGAACTTGTTGTTCTGACCCCCCCCCCCCCCCCTCCTCATTACGACCTCCCAAGTTTCCTAGAGAAGGTTAGGGTCCTCACAGGCATTTAAGTTTGGCGTTCGGTTCTCGTTTTCTCTCATGCTCGGTATTGGCAAAGTGACTTACTTTGAAAAAGCTAGTTACTTGAGTTTATACTTATTATCCTATTTTTTCTCCACTGTGAGATTTCTTTTATTGTACTCTGATTATGCTCATGCTCATTTATTACAGGTACCAGATATGCATGCCCCATGCTTGGATGTGTTTAAGTTTCGATTTTTGTCGAACCAAAAAAGTGTGGGGTGTTACATTTGGTATCAAAGCTTAGGTTAAATGATCAGAGGAATTAGTTAAAATAGGAATCATGAGAGAACATAGTTTGATTTTCTTTTCTATTTTTCTTCATCTATCTTACTCGACTTTAATTTATTTCAACGGTGAATTAGTCATGGGCCTCATTATATAGAAGGGACTTTAAGCGACTAAGGGTTGAAATATGTTGAGTTCGCATTTCTAGCCAATTCCGTCTTACCCCATAATACGTTGGCGATTTCATCATGAAGAGCATGAGGACGACATATGGTGGATTCCGTTGATTCAAGATTTGGAAACTGGAATTATGTATATGTTAATATAAAAGGATAGCTACAACCGAGATAGTCATAGATTCCTGGTCTGGTTTCGTTGGTAGTTCCAGTTAAGACCATTACTCTATCCAAAACGGAAAGAAAAGGCCTACGTTAATATGTCATGTTCATTTCGGAAATATAACTACGAGGTGTATCCATTTGTTACTTCGTTAAAATTCCAAATCTAGCTTTGTGGAGATATTCAATTGAGTTCTTGGCCTTATATTCGAGGAAATTTATTTTAAAACTATTTGAAAAATAAAAATTGATTTCAGCGGTTTTGAAATACAGTTTCAGAAAATAGTTTGTGAATGTTGATGACAAAAAATGTCGTAAACACCCAAGATTCCGATTACTTAGGAATTATAGTTTTGGTCGTGAAAGTAAGTACGGAAAGCAATAAATAACATGAGAGATTTATAGTGGTTCGGCCTCGCGAGAGGCCTACATCCACTTTGCAAGAGTTGTTGGAATATTGTTAATAACACAAAGTTACAAAGTTGAGACTATCTCATGACATCTGTTTACATTCATTTCTAAGTTATATGAAGTCATAATGGTTATATGCAAAGTACTGGGAAGAAGACAATTCTGCCCTTCTTCGTCCTCAAAGTGGATATGCCATTAAAGAGGCTACTTGGAGCTCTCTAGAGATGTCAATTCACCAAATTCCAACCCCTTTGAAGTGTGAGGTCAAGGTGTATTTATAGTGGAGTGGTTAGGTGGGAGTAGGTACGAGTAGGTGGGAGTATGGGACCACAAGCCAATTTTTGTATCCCAAAGCACAAGCCTCCACAAATTTGTATCCCCCCATCGCACCTCAGAAATTCGTACCCCATTCTAGGGGTACGAAATTCGTACTCGGTAGGTACGAAATTCATACCTCAAGAGGGTGCGAATTTCGTACCCGAATGGGATACGAAATTCATACCCAGAGAGGGTATGAATTTCGTACCCCGAGAGGGTACAAATTTTGTATCCGAATAGGGTACGAAATTCATACTTGAGAGGCTATGAAATTCGTACCCCGAGGGGGTACGATTTTCGTACCCGAGTGAGGTATGAGTTTTATACTGAAGGTGGATACGGGGGGATCAGGAGGAGGGGTACGACAATGTGGATGTGGCCTAGTTTTCGTAGGATGCGAGGATCATGGAAGTTGTTGGTTGAATCCTGACTTTGATTTGATTTGGAGATTTTGGGAAACACACTCATTAGCGGAAATTGGATGAATTGGGCATTGCCCACTTGTTCGGCCTAAACAGTTAAGTCGATCGCCGCTGGGACTGTGGGGCCCCGGACCCCTCCCGGCGCTGTGCCCGGACCTGCTTGACGGCTCGCCTTCGTCTCGGAGCACAGCTCGCCTTCGGCTCGGTTGCAGATGGATTCTGCCATTGGCCCGACTCGAGTCTTCTGGTGTTAGACCCATTATGGTGTAGGCAACACTTCTGGACTGTAGTATCACGCGATATGTTGAGTCAAGCGTGCCTTGTGTACTTTTGGGAACCAGACGAATAGACCGGTTAATAGTGAAGATATGGTTTTAAGTTTTTAATCTACTCGTGTTTCAAAATTTTAGAGCCATTGTGTAATCTTAATAAATATGGTATGATTGGTAGGAAAGATGGAGTTAGAAATGACAAGGAATATGCCACTAAACTAAGATAATAAATATCTATTCCATGTAATTTGTAGTGTCCCTCTTCCTATACATATTGGATAATTTATTGAAATTACCACAATAAATCCTTAAGATTCTAAAGCTCTAACATCTTTGAACATGAAAAGGTTTTTCCAATTTGAAATATAAACTAGAATATAAATAATAGTTATAATAAAATGGATTTATAAATACGAAACTGTTAGCTTATAATAAATCCCATTATTGGAAAAGTTTTAAAATTTTCTTCGGAAAGGCTAAGGAAAATCCTTTGTCTGGATTCTGGGGTATTTGATTTAGTGAATTGTCTGTTTGTTGTCAGCTAGGTAAGGGGAAAATTCATTTTAAATTATATTGCGGATTTATAGCTGAATTGTTTTCGGAATTCGTTCGTTGTGTAATCGCAGCACCGTTGTTGAGACTATAAATCATTGGAGTTATGTTAGAGTACACTACGATCTTTAAATACCGTGGTGATGAGGATAACTATTTCGGATCGCGTCAAATCATAAAAGATAATGCAGGATGATTAATATTTTAATCTGGCCTAATAAGGTCAAGGTCCAACCTTTGTCCATGACTCATTTGGTAGTTGACTGTTTAATGTTATACTAGGACAGTCAATTAGTTAATAAGTTTGGTACAACTTGGACCAAGGACTCAACGGTAAAAGTTCCATCCAAATTACCCCTTAACTTCCTTCTTTCGTCCTTTCTTCTTCGTCTAGCCGAACAATATCTCTATTTTTCTTCTCTTTCTTTATTACCGCCTCACCTCCACTTTTTCGCACTTGTTTGCGCATTAGATTTTACCTCACTAATACTTCAAGATCTAATTTCTTCTCCCCAACCATTTCTTAGTCCATAATACCTAATTGCGCTATCCGATCTTACTCATACCATTTAAGTCTCATCCTTAGGGAAATATCATTTGGTTGGGTTGAAATAAGCAAAAAGGTCTCACCGCTTTAGGGCTAAGAAATTTATCGCGGTAGTTGGACTTGCACCGATCCATTGCTCGAGATTTTAGAATAGGGTTGTTGTTTGTGCTGCATCCACCTTTGCTGTACCTTGTTAGAATAGGTTCGGAGATGAAGATTAAACTACTTTTGGATGGTTTTTCTTAGGTGAACCTCGATGAGAGTTTTAGAGGCACCCGCATTTTATGCGTACTTGTATGGTCTTTGTTTGACCGACTTTGGAGATTTCGCAACAAATCTCTTTTTCTTAGTGTCGGTTTTTGTGTTTGGGAATCTATGTTCGAACTGCCCATGCAGACGTGTGACCCATTCAGCACATCGTTCTATAAATGGGAAGTTATGAATGGATTTGTCTCATGATGTGGAAATCAATCATTTGCTTGATAGGTGGCGTAACCATTATTTAGTGCAGCATCATATTCGATTCAGCTTGTATGCTTGTGTGTTGTCTCATGAAATTACTTTCTGTAAATTCACCTATCCATTTTGTCTTTAGACAACATTAGTTGGCTTTCCATGAGAAACAGTGTTGTGGTAGGTTTCTTTCTCTCATCATAAATTCATTCTTAAAAGAGATAGTGATGTGGAAACCTCCAACAACACCAGCAGTGTTGGTAGCACGAGATTAAGCAATTTGCAACCATGGTATGGTTAAACAAATATCATAAAAAAAATTGGCTTGAGCTTCAGCCGCGGAGCTAGGGCGTCTCGTTGTTCATAGCCATTGTTTTAGGGGTTTGATGTTGTTTTGTTGTTGTCCCTTTCCAGCATCGATTTCTTAGTTGTGGTGATTCATGCTTGTAACTGTTAGTGTTGTTTAAATCGCACGACTTAGGTTAATGAGATTTCTATGCTTGAAGATGTTTATGTCATTCACGCATGCCTGTTTGAATGAAGTCTCATTTTCTTATCTAAACTAGCAGTTGTCCTAGAGCTGGAAAGAATAGAATTCTGTGTTGGGTAAATTTTAGTAAAGTACCGGTTCCACGTCATGGGTATATAAATAAATAAACCACCATTCCTTATCAAAACTAAAATTCATTTCTGTCTTTTGTTTGATTTCAGTTTCGCATTTTTGGCGTGACTGACTTCCTTTTTCGCCAACATGTGACTTGAATCATTTAAATTTCCGCAAATTTCATTTTTGAAAGTTTATGGAGAATGTTGTTTGAAAAAAAAAACATTTTTTTCCTATCATTTTCTCATTTTATGGAAAAATGAAATGGTTTGGAAGGAAAATTTTAAAATAGCCATGATAAGTTTTCAGGCGGAAAATTATATTTATGAAAAATTCCGCTTTTTGGTCACATGAACGGTGTAAGGAAGATTTTTGGATGCTTTGTGTGCGCGTTGTAGTGGTGCAATAGGACCGATGATAAGATAAAAACGTTAACAGTAATAAGGGAAATGCTGTTTTAGCCTTGGAAATATTATTTCCACACCTTGTCAAAGATGCACACGAGTTATTAATTAACTCTTTTTACGTTTTAGAGCTTGTTTTAAGCCTCTTTTACAGTCTATAGTTGGAAATATTCAGAGTATTTTGGGAACCTGAGGTGAAAATTCCACTATAGGGCGGGAATGGAATATTTGTAAGAAGGGGAAATGTTAAAATTCTTTTCTTTGATTTTCTTTTTCCAGTTTAGGAGAAATTTAATAGGGAACTTTAGATTGCATGACGTTTTGGACGGTAGAGTTTAAATGCAAAATTGGTTGCTTCACACTTTTATTCGTAATTGTGTGTAGGTTATGGATGAAAAAGAATTTTCAAAATTTGCATTCACTACAACAAATTTACCATATTACAACGATGGAAAACAGTTGTAAAATACTTTTTACAATGGTGGGGCAATCGTCGTCTATTAAGAAGCTGTAATAGACTAAAATCTTTTACAACTATTTTGCACCGTTGCAAAACCGTTGTGAAATGTATATTTTACAACTGTTTTCCACTGTTGTAATAAACTTTATTACAACTACAGTTTATAACTGTTGTGATATATTTTATTACAACTATTATTTTACAGTTGTAATATATGCACAAATAATATAGATATTAAAGACAAAAGAATTCATTCCAAAACATATTATCTACAAAACTGAAGATATCAAACAAACTTAAAACATAAACCAAAACAATATTTAAAACTCTCACCCATTTTTTTACATAATCCACTGAATTTATAAATCATATAGATAACTCAACTACACCGATGAGTAGTCGCATAAGTTCATAAAGCATCACACATGATCAAACAAAGAATTTCAACTACATAAAAGAGCATGCAAGCCCATGATATACATCCCATTAAAATCCTCCTTCGTCTTTTGTTCAGAATCCGGTTGCAATGCTTAGAAAACTTGCGTATATCAGAATATATAATAATGGAAACTTGAGCATTGCCAAGAACAGCAACTTCTCACTACACCAGAAAAGCAATTTTGCCACGGCTTTGGGCCGTGGCTAATTAGTTTTGCCATGCTTTGGACCATGGCAAAACTGGGTGTGGCAGTTGTTTTGCCACGGCTCAAAGCCGTGGCAAATTGGAATTTTGCCACGGTCAAAAGCCATGCAGATTTCAGTTTTGCCACGGCTTTAGACCGTGGCAATATATGATATTGGCATGGGTCAGAACCATGGCAAATTTTAATTGTACTTTTTTATAAAACAATTTAGCCACGACTTTCAACCGTGGCTAAATTCAAGAGAAAAAACTATTTTATTTGGATCCCTCTACCTGAAACATGAAGCCCCAATTTAAACAAAATATGAATATATCCACCAATACAAACAATAATCTTCAAAGTTTAAATAAACAGCTCATACTTAATTAACACGAATACAACATATCCAAACTAAAATCTACATAGTTCAACTTCAATTCACAATGTCAGCAAGCATCAACAATTCAAATTATAGACTCTTACTTTAAAGTTCTATCATGTCTATTTTCAAATTACAAACCCTTACTTCAAAGTTCAAACTACAGACTCTTACTTCAAAGCTCAAGTTATGGACTCTTACTTCATGTGATAAAGCCACCAAAAGCTCCACTAAAAGCATCAACTTCGAACAGCTGAAACCTCCACCGTTGCATTGCATGTTCTTCCTTCAACACATTCAACAGTTAGCACGCTTCTCATTTTATTTCACACTAACATATGCAGTTAACTACAAAGACATTCATTCATTCATACGGAACAAGCATTCATTCATCATCCTTTTCACATCAGAAAAGTAAATAACTAACAATCAACACATTCTAAGAAGCCGGAACTTGTGATATAAAACTTCTTAAGAAACTTACAAGGAAACTGTTTTATCAAACGGGATAATATGATAAACACCAAGCTTTGAATGGTAAGACGGATTATTTGAGCTCATTGTTCACTGCATTTCAATTTTTCTAATAATGTTATAGGTTACATGCAAGAAAAATAATCCAAAAGAATGAACTTTACTGGTCTCTGATAACATACCAGTCAAGAGTTTAAAAAAAACTACAAAACACAAAATATATGCATAAGTTACAGACAACAACATATCCAAAATGGAGGAGAATTGTAACGACCCGCATTTCCTATACTCAGATATTTAATATTTTTTTTATTTAAATATCGATTTGGAATTTCTAAATAAAGTTACAATGTATATTTCATTTCTTTAATATATATGGACGTGAATGGATTTTTATAAAATGAAATGTCATTTAAACACAACTGTTAAAATTTGAATTCTATCCTGTTAGGAATTTAAGCTGTTTGTTGATGTTACGTTATTTCAGCTGTTTGAGTTAATTTATATTGTATTAAGATTTTATAAGTTTTAAGATAATAAACCAAATCTAATGCTAGTATATGACTTGGTTAGGCAAAACATGTGAAACCGAATAAGCATAAAAATTAAAATACAAAGAACATAAGAACTAAATTATTTACAATATTTGAACTTGAAATATCCATACACGATTTGTACATATGCGAATACAAAGAAACATAACATATATGTTATATGCTGTACATTACATAACCAAGTGGTCCATGCTATTTATTTCTAGATGTCCTGTTTTCATTCAAGAAACATGGAAAAAAAAAAGAGAAAAGAAAGAAAATCATCATAAGACAACACACATGTTCAAAATAATTTTGTCTGTACAAACACTTTCGGCCGAACCAAATTCATGAAACAGCCATCCAAATTTCGAGAGCTGTATTGTCCTTTTACGAGATCTCAGGCCCTTATCATGAGCTACAAGAAAAAAAAACAGTGAACCTATTAGTAATAAATAAAATAAATAATATATATGTATATATATTAAACAGACAAATATTCTGAATAGACCAATATACATTCAAAAATCAAGGACAACTTAAGGACGGCTATGAAAAGCTAAAAGAAAGGCAAGCAGGGCATATCTGAGGTAAAAAAAATATATATGGATATGCACTCATACATCCAATCTCAAAAGAATTACAAGCAGCTGAAGAATAGATTTAGAACGGCTAAATAAACAGCTGTGAGTATAAATAGACAGCTAAGGAATAGGTGATGAATAGCACGAAACAGAAAGACATAACATGGGCACATGGGAACAGTGGATGTGCAACTAAGAAAATCAGCAGATGGAAAAAGAAAAGAAGAAGAAAGAAGAGAAGAAAAAAAACATATAAATGAACAGCAAAAATTTGTGTATCCATCTAAACCATATAGCTAACGTAGAGGTCGATATATGCTATCAAATCCATACAAGATTTGGAAAAAGCTAATTCAAAAGGGACAGCTAAGAAAAACAAGACAATGAACACAAAATATATGTATATATTCATATATCCGATCATGTGTATTGACAAGGAACAGTTAAGATCAGAATAGGAACAACTAATCTATGTGTAGTCATATATCAATTTTTACAACTAATATAAATGTATCAATCCATTTCAGATCATTTACATTGAACAGGTGTAGTCCTTTGTGATATCTGTATGAATAGGTGTAGTCATACATCAATTCTATAAGCTCACTGGAAAAAATATTGATACATGACTCAACCATGGATCATGAACAGAAAGGAAATAGCCAAAACAACAAAGCAGATCACTCTTGGACAACTAAATACATATATATATTTTTTTTTTTTTTGCATCAATTCTTAGTACAAAGAACAGCTAAGTAAAATCAAATCCAATGTATATATCTATACTATCAATTTCACTCAGATTGAAATAGATGTTGATTCATATACCAATTCAAACACTGCCATATCTTTAAAAATCCAATGAAGAATCTAACATGTGACTTCAAAATCACTGATCAAATAAACAAATCCATACCATCAAATCTATATACAATGAACAGATCGAATAAAAGAAGTATAAAAACCCACAAATCTCTATTAAAATCTATCAACCATCACCAACACAAAATCTGAGAAGATGAAAACACCCAATGGCCTAAGAAATTTAGCTGAGCCTACCTAGGGTAAACAACGATAGACGTTGATCATATCCAAACTAAAATCAACACTATAAATAGACGCGTTCACATAGGGATGTTTCACCATTTTCAGAAGGCAATTCGAAACAAATATAGTGAAAAAAATCATTCAAACCTCTTATATAAAATCAAAACAGAAAAAAATTAGTTAAAATACTTAGCTTGGGGTGTCTGCACTTCGGATCCGTGTAACCTCGATGGATCCACTGTTGTTCAGCTCGAACCAAAGCTTAGGGTTCGGGAGGACTTCGATTGGAAGCCTCCGGTGACTTGTGGTGGATTCCGAAGTCGTGGGGTTCGTCGCAGTGGGGTTCGATGGGCCTAGGAAGAGGCGGCATCAGTTTAAAGGCGAGAGGCGGGTAGGGTTTCTGCCATAATCGATTTTTCTGGAGACGTCGATTTTCTTTGTGGAGGCGATGGATTTTTTTTATTGAGGGTTTGAAGAAGAGTATGGGATCAGGTAGGGTTTTGATGGGGATAGTGGGCCTAGTCAAGTGGGCCGAAGTAAATGGTAAGGGCCTATCCTTTAATTTAAATATAAGATTTAATAATTACTTTACCAATTTGTTTAAGCGATATCTCCCACGTATTTTAACAGATTTAAACGCGGTTGGTTCCGTTAGAACCCTAGAGACGAGGAGATCGAGATGGAGCAATGTCTGTTAGGACTGGAAGGACGGGAACTTTTTAATTAAATTAAACCGTTGTTTAATTTAATTAAAAACCAACGCTGAACGACCCAACCAGTCAATGTGAGTTAACCTCACTCAGTTCTACCCGTTTATATTCTATATAAATTGGGTTTTTATTTCTGTGTTCTCTGGTTGCTAGTTATTGACTGCTTGCTAGTTATATTGTTGATTCGAAAAATGGATTTAAACGGTCGTTTAAAATCAGTGAGATATATAATCGTTATTTTTAACGATTAAATCCAATAAAGGAAATTTTCCTTGATTGTTCACGTTTATAAAATAAACGTGATTGGAATGGTTTGGATTGGTTGTATGATCTGTTAGTTGATTGATGGTTGTTATTATCAGATAAAGGTAATAATTTTGATTAGACAGTTGATTTGATCGTTAACCGTTGAATTGAAATTCAACATTTTGATTTGTTCAAACCAGTAGGAATATTGGTTGAATAATCTGGCATCACATTGTTTGTTAACCAATCATTTTATAGATATGGATTTTTATCATTAAGTGGGTCGACCCTTATGAGATTATAAATTTACTTTATAATTGAAATGGGTTTTAAATATACTATTTTGAATAGAGCAATTTTAAATAGAAATAGGGACTATTATTATTCAAAGGGCTATAAGTTATTATTAAATTGTTTGAAAAAAAAACCCTTATGTTAAGAGAAATTGTAAGCCGGTGGACAAGTAATAACCTAACAGTTTAGAATTCGATTAATTGTTTTGCTAAGAACAATTAAAGAGGTTATTTAATCAATTAATTTAGTATGGATTAATTTAAAGGGGGAATTAACTGGAATTGATTAAAGAATTAATTGTGTTTTGAGGTAATCGAGTTCCGGTTTAACTAAGACCTACTTTTACATAAAGTAGTTAACTGATTTTATAATAGTTAATTATTTAGTTTAATTTGTGTAATTACTTCTTAAATGAACTACATTTAGATAAGTAACCGACCTTTGGAAGGGAATATAGTTAAACTTTGAGAAGGGATTTGAACGAGTTTTATATTTGAATTAAATGGAGTTATAAAGGGATTTGAAATCGAGTTTTGGCAAATGAATTAGGTAATAATTTTTGTGAGAGTAACCCAGCTAGGGAACAAAGTATTTGAATATATCGGGAGTTAACAAGAGTGATATTGATAAGGATTAAGTAATCGATGAATTGAGTAATATCAAGTATATGTATAAATAGATAAAGTAGATTTTTGGAGTTATATTTTGAATAGAATTCAAATTGATATTGGAACGAGATATTAGTTTTTGGATTATGACTTATATTTATCTGAAGGTAAGGACGTTGTTGATCAAGGTCTGAGAGGTAATTAAAATACCCCAACTTGAACGACTTCGAAATTACCTAAAGATGATATTAGTTGTGATGATATAAAGGACGGTAAGAGTTTATTATTTCCTTTAGAAATAATAATACAATGTTTAGTGAAACATTGAGGTATATACTTATAGGATGAGAATACCAAAGTCAAAAGGGTATTATGAGAGAATTTCCACGAAAAGGGAAACGTAAGATTGGGTTTTATTCAATAAGAATAAACACTGGAAGCTGCGAAGTAAATAAGTGGAATATATTCACAATATTTTACGAATGATAAGTTCCTCTATTATGGATTTTTAAATAATGTTTTAGCCAATGGTTTTTGCAAACATTAGAAGAAAGGAAATTGAGAAATTTTTCATAGATAATTTTGTTAAATTAGAAGTAAATACTGGGTTTCCAAGATATTGGGAAATAAGATGTTAGAAGGGCAAGTGATGTTGAATACTGAACAATAAACTTCTATTTTTATCTTATGGTTGAATGACTGTTTTATTTGATAGTTAAATCACCGACTATCAAATCTGGCCTTTACGGTTGTTGGTGCGGAAAGACCGGGATCGAGTTATATTCGAAAACCATTCCGTCCAACAAATACGAAATGTAGAGGACATCAGCTGTCGATCGAGATGGAGCATTGAAGACCATCGATCTTCATAAAACGGAAGAACCACTTACAATCTCTGATTTGACCCGGAGATATACTGGGGTTCTGTCGTGGTTGAAATCTGTGGATTTCAAGGACTACTCGCTACTGATCGCTGGGGTGATTCCTATATGAGATGCAGTAGGAGAGTGCCTACGGTTCATCCTGTTCCTGGATGACTTGTATGGACGAGTGTCTGACAGATTATTTCCAAAAGGATCGCGTACGTTGATTTCTTCAAACGTGCCATAGTTGGTTAGCTCCCAACTAGAGTATTTTTGTGGTCGTCAATTAGCGATATCTAATGGATTTGACGATGTGGCATTCAAAGTGAATGGCGATCAGATGTTTTCGAAGAAAATTTTGACCTCAAGCCTCGTAACCGGTGGATGACAAAAATCGGGCAGGCAGCATGGCTATGTGGGTCGCTCCTATTACGATGTATAATCACCTATCTAGAGGAAATCTTATTTGCTTCTTTAATCTATTCGATGTTGTCCCTTGTCGAGAAGACGGTGGGTAGCTCCCAACCGTTGGTGATATACATTCGATACACTCAAGAGAAATGAGTGGTCGGTCATGTGTGGGCCGGGTTGCAAGACGTTCTTGTTGAACCCAGTGTATTCATCTCTAGAGATACACGATCGACAGGTGGTCCCATACCTTGTCATGGTTGGAATTCAATCTCCAATAAGCG
Source organism: Allium sativum (assembly GCA_030737875.1). Lineage (NCBI taxonomy): Eukaryota > Viridiplantae > Streptophyta > Magnoliopsida > Asparagales > Amaryllidaceae > Allium > Allium sativum. The sequence continues at coordinate 561,543,902 of CM060921.1, forward strand.
CCTGCGGTTTTGTTTGTATATTATATATGTAGAGCGTGAGATGCAAGCGTTCTACTAGATTTGATATTACTTGTATTTAGAAATTATCATAATATCAGACAAGATATTGATTTCAAAAACTGGTTTGGGTTATCGTAAGGTAAAAACCGTCCATATTTATCTGTGGATTGGTCTTACGATTACCTTTTTCTTTCGAAAGGATTTTAACTATAAAATCAAGTTGGGTGATATCTTAATACTGTGCGAGTTTATCTCACTCTGGTTCACCAGACTGACCCGGTGTTTGTAAATGCTCGGGTTAGCCCGGGATGTACAGGTTCAGATTATCGAATGCTGTGAAGTTCAAAGACGAGCTGAAGGTGTTCAGATCTAGTATCTTGCCGCTGTGTGTTGTATATGAGGACAGATTATTATAACTGTCCAGATAAGTTGATGTACTCTGATGATTGTAAGTTATTTCAAGTTCTCAATAAAATTATTTCTGTATTATATTTTGTTCCGCTGCGATGTGAGACTCTGTGTTGATTTTCTTCTTCTATTCTAATATTTCTTTCTTTCTTATCCCACCCTCTAATTTCTTTCTAATAACGTCCAGCGTTTTCGGTGTTTGGGAGGTCATCATGAGTACGGAAAAAGGTATTTATGTCGATTTTCAGGGCCGAAAATCCCTTGGTCGTTACAGTGGTATCAGAGCTATTGGTTGAGTAGTAACCTTGGCTCTGTGGCATAACTCAATAGAGATGGGGTTAGTAACACCCTAGATTGAGTTTGGGTGTATATATATGAGAGCGTATTTGTAAATTCTATATAAAAATGTTTTATATTGTGTTATTTGACTAGTTCGATTTTAAACTAGCACTGACACAATAATGTTTATTAAAGTGGTCAGATGAAATAATTTTGGCCATATTATATTTTATATAGAAAAAGAATGAGTTTTTGATTGATTTTGAGTTGCTTGATTTATTTGAATTAAATTCGAATTTGACTATGAATTTGAAAGGATCAAATATAACTCTAATTTTCCATATATGGAATTAGAAAAGAGAAAATGGATAACATTTGAAATAGAAATCAAAATTTAATTTGAAATGGAGATATATATAAATTAGAGAATAATTAGTTGATCAAATATGATTTAAAACTTAACGTGGTTAAGAGTAGGATATTAGAATTGGAATTTGGAGTTTGGAAATAAAAGTTGTTTGATTTGATAGATTGTGCATTGTCTATTGGTTGTTGGAACGGTGGATTGGTGATTTATAACCATGAAAGGATACTCGTTTGGGTTCTTGTTTTCTTTGATTGAAGTGAGACCCAGAATGGCGTTTGCAGTTGGTTTGGTCGAACAACGCAACGGGGATGCAGACGAATCCTTCGAAAAATTTATAACCTAGAATTTTATAATAATTCCATAATTATTTTGAAAATAATTGGGATGAGAACATTCCTCTTACTTAGCAATTTCGAGGACGAAATTATTTTAAGGGGGAAGGAATGTAACGACCCGCATTTCCAGTACTCAGATATTTAATATATTTTTTATTTAAATATCGATTTGGAATTTCTAAATAAAGTTACAATGTATATTTCGTTTCTTTAATATATATGGACGTGAATGGATTTTTATAAAATGAAATGTCATTTAAACACAACTGTTAAAATTTGAATTCTATCCTGTTAGGAATTTAAGCTATTTGTTGATGTTACGTTATTTCAGCTGTTTGAGTTAATTTATATTGTATTAAGATTTTATAAGTTTTAAGATAATAAACCAAATCTAATGCTAGTATATGACTTGGTTAGGCAAAACATGTGAAACCGAATAAGCATAAAAATTGAAATACAAAGAACATAAGAACTAAATTATTTACAATATTTGAACTTGAAATATCCATACACGATTTGTACATATGCGAATACAAAGAAACATAACATATATGTTATATGCTGTACATTACATAACCAAGTGGTCCATGCTATTTATTTCTAGACGTCCTGTTTTCATTCAGGAAACATGAAAAAAAAGAGAAAAGAAAGAAAATCATCATAAGACAACACACATGTTCAAAATAATTTTGTCTGTACAAACACTTTCGGCCGAACCAAATTCATGAAACAGCCATCCAAATTTCGAGAGTTGTATTGTCCTTTTACGAGATCTCAGGCCCTTATCATGAGCTACAAGAAAAAAAACAGTGAACCTATTAGTAATAAATAAAATAAATAATATATATGTATATATATTAAACAGACAAATATTCTGAATAGACCAATATACATTCAAAAATCAAGGACAACTTAAGGACAGCTATGAAAAGCTAAAAGAAAGGCAAGCAGGGCATATCTGAGGTAAACAAATATATATGGATATGCACTCATACATCCAATCTCAAAAGAATCACAAGCAGCTGAAGAATAGATTTAGAACGGCTAAATAAACAGCTGTGAGTATAAATAGACAGCTAAGGAATAGGTGATGAATAGCAAGAAACAGAAAGACATAACATGGGCACATGGGAACAGTGGATGTGCAGCTAAGAAAATCAGCAGATGGAAAAAGAAAAAAAGAAGAAAGAAGAGAAGAAAAGAAAAAAAACATATAAATGAATAGCAAAAATATGTGTATCCATCAAAACCATGTAGCTAACGTAGGGGTCGATATATGCTATCAAATGCATACAAGATTTGGAAACAGCTAATTCAAAAGGGACAGCTAAGAAAAACAAGACAATGAACACAAAATCTATGTATATATTCATATATCCGATCATGTGTATTGACAAGGAACAGTTAAGATCAGAATAGGAACAACTAATCTATGTGTAGTCATATATCAATTTTTACAACTAATATAAATGTATCAATCCATTTCAGATCATTTACATTGAACAGGTGTAGTCCTTTGTGATATTTGTATGAATAGGTGTAGTCATACATCAATTCTATAAGCTCACTGGAAAAAATATTGATACATGACTCAACCATGGATCATGAACAGAAAGGAAATAGCCAAAACAGCAAAGCAGATCACTCTTGGACAACTATATATATATATATATATATATATATATATATATATATATTTTTGCATCAATTCTTAGTACAAAGAACAGCTAAGTAAAATCAAATCCAATGTATATATCTATACTATCAATTTCACTCAGATTAAAATAGATGTTGATTCATATACCAATTCAAACACTGCCATATCTTTAAAAATCCAATGAAGAATCTAACATGTGACTTCAAAATCACTGATCAAATAAACAAATCCATACCATCAAATTTATATACAATGAACAGATCGAATAAAAGAAGTATAAAAACCCACAAATCTCTGTTAAAATCTATCAACCAACACAAAATCTGAGAAGATGAAAACACCCAATGGCCTAAGAAATTTAGCTGAGCCTACCTAGGGTAAACAACGATAGACGTTGATCATATCCAAACTAAAATCAACACTATAAATAGACGCGTTCACATAGGGATGTTTCACCATTTTCAGAAGGAAATTCGAAACAAATTTAGTGAAAAAAATCATGCAAACCTCTTATATAAAATCAAAATAGAAAAAATTAGTTAAAATACTTAGCTTGGGGTGTCTGCACTTCGGATCCGTGTAACCTCGATGGATCTACTGTTGTTCAGCTCGAACCAAAGCTTAGGGTTTGGGAGGACTTCGATTGGAAGCCTCCGGTGACTTATGGTGGCTTCCGAAGTCGTGGGGTTCGTCGCAGTGGGGTTCGATGGGCCTAGGAAGAGGCGGCATCGGTTTAAAGGCGAGAGGCGGGTAGGGTTTCTGCCATAATCGATTTTTCTGGAGACGTCGATTTTCTTTATGGAGGCGATGGATTTATTTTACTGAGGGTTTGAAGAAGAGTATGGGATCGGGTAGGGTTTTGATGGGGATAGTGGGCCTAGTCAAGTGGGCCGAAGTAAATGGTAAGGGCCTATCCTTTAATTTAAATATAAGATTTAATAATTACTTTACCAATTTGTTTAAGCGATATCTCCCACGTATTTTAACAGATTTAAACGCGGTTGGTTCCGTTAGAACCCTAGAGACGAGGAGATCGAGATGGAGCAATGTCTGTTAGGACTGGAAGGACGGGAACTTTTTAATTAAATTAAACCGTTGTTTAGTTTAATTAAAAACCATCGCTGAACGACCCAATCAGTCAATGTGAGTTAACCTCTCTCAGTTCTAGCCGTTTATATTCTATATAAATTGGGTTTTTATTTCTGTGTTCTCTGGTTGCTAGTTATTGACTGCCTGCTAGTTATATTATTGATTCGAAAAATGGATTTAAACGGTCGTTTAAAATCGGTGAGATATATAATCGTTATTTTTAACGATTAAATCCAATAAAGGAAATTTTCCTTGATTGTTCACGTTTATAAAATAAACGTGATTGGAATGGTTTGGATTGTTTGTATGATCTGTTAGTTGATTAATGGTTGTTATTATCAGATAAAGGTAATAATTTTGATTAGACAGTTGATTTGATCGATAATCGTTGAATTGAAATTCAACATTTTGATTTGTTCTAACCAGTAGGAATATTGGTTGAATAATCTGGCATCACATTGTCTGTTAACCAATCATTTTACAGATATGGATTTTTATCATTAAGTGGGTCGACCCTTATGAGATTATAAATTTACTTTATAATTGAAATGGGTTTTAGATATACTATTTTGAATAGAGCAATTTTAAATAGAAATAGGGACTATTATTATTCAAAGGGCTATAAGTTATTATTAAATTGTTTGAAAAAAAATCCTTATGTTAAGAGAAATTGTAAGACGGTGGACAAGTAATAACCTAACAGTTTAGAATTCGATTAATTGTTTTGCTAAGAACAATTAAAGAGGTTATTTAATTAATTAATTTAGTATGGATTAATTTAAAGGGGGAATTAACTGGAATTGATTAAAGAATTAATTGTGTTTTGAGGTAACCGAGTTCCGGTTTAACTAAGACCTACTTTTACATAATGTAGTTAACTGATTTTATAATAGTTAATTATTTAGTTTAATTTGTGTAATTACTTCTTAAATGAACTACATTTAGATAAGTAACCGACCTTGAAAGGGAATATAGTTAAACTTTGAGAAGGGATTTGAACGAGTTTTATATTTGAATTAAATGGAGTTATAAAGGGATTTGAAATCGAGTTTTGGCAAATGAATTAGGTAATAGTTTTTGTGAGAGTAACCCAGCTAGGGAACAAAGTATTTGAATATATTGGGAGTTAACAAGAGTGATGTTGATAAGGATTAAGTAATCGATGAATTGAGTAATATCAAGTATATGTATAAATAGATAAAGTAGATTTTTGGAGTTATATTTTGAATAAAATTCAAATTGATATTGGAACGAGATATTAGTTTTTGGATTATGACTTATATTTATCTGAAGGTAAGGACGTTGTTGATCAAGGTCTGAGAGGTAATTAAAATACCCCAACTTGAACGACTTCGAAATTACCTAAAGATGATATTAGTTGTGATGATATAAAGGACGGTAAGAGTTTATTATTTCCTTTAGAAATAATAATACAATGTTTAGTGAAACATTGAGGTATATACTTATAGGATGAGAATACCAAAGTCAAAAGGGTATTATGAGAGAATTTCCACGAAAAGGGAAACGTAAGATTGGGTTTTATTCAATAAGAATAAACACTGGAAGCTGCGAAGTAAATAAGTGAAATATAATTCACAATATTTTACGAATGATAAGTTCCTCTATTATGGATTTTTAAATAATGTTTTAGCCAATGGTTTTTGCAAACATTAGAAGAAAGGAAATTGAGAAATTTTTCATAGATAATTTTGTTAAATTAGAAGTAAATACTGGGTTTCCAAGATATTGGGAAATAAGATGTTAGAAGGGCAAGTGATGTTGAATACTGAACAATAAACTTCTATTTTTATCTTATGGTTGAATGACTGTTTTATTTGATAGTTAAATCACGGACTATCAAATCTGGCCTTTACGGTTGTTGGTGCGGAAAGACCGGGATCGAGTTATATTCGAAAACCATTCCGTCCAACAAATACGAAATGTAGAGGACATCAGCTGTCGATCGAGATGGAGCATTGAAGACCATCGATCTTCATAAAACGGAAGAACCACTTACAATCTCTGATTTGACCCGGAGATATACTGGGGTTCTGTCGTGGTTGAAATCTGTGGATTTCAAGGACTACTCGCTATTGATCGCTGGGGTGATTCCTATATGAGATGCAGTAGGAGAGTGCCTTCAGTTCATCCTGATCCTGGATGACTTGTATGGACAAGTGTCTGACAGAATATTTCCAAAAGGATCGCGTACGTTGATTTCTTCAAACGTGTCATAGTTGGTTAGCTCCCAACTAGAGTATTTTTGTGGTCGTCAATTAGCGATATCTTATGGATTTGACGATGTGGCATTCAAAGTGAATGGCGATCAGATGTTTTCGAAGAAAATTTTGACCTCAAGCCTCGCAACCGGTGGATGACAATAATCGGGCAGGCAGCATGGCTATGTGGGTCGCTCCCATTAGGATGTATAATCACCTATCTAGAGGAAATCTTATTTGCTTCTTTAATCTATTCGATGCTGTCCCTTGTCGGGAAGACGGTGGGTAGCTCCCAACCGTTGGTGATATACATTCGATACACTCAAGAGAAATGAGTGGTCGGTCATGTGTGGGCCGGGTTGCAAGACGTTCTTGTTGAGCCCAGTGTATTCGTCTCTAGAGATACACGATCGGCAGGTGGTCCCATACCTTGTCATGGTTGAAATTCAATCTCCAATAAGCGCCTGTGGTTTTGTTTGTATACTATATATGTAGAGCGTGAGATGCAAGCGTTCTACTAGATTTGATATTACTTGTATTTTGAAATTATCATAATATCAGACAAGATATTGATTTCAAAAACTGGTTTGGGTTATCGTAAGGTAAAAACCGTCCATATTTATCTGTGTATTGGTCCTACGATTACCTTTTTCTTTCGAAAGGATTTTAACTATAAAATCAGGTTGGGTGATATCTTAATACTGTGCGAGTTTATCTCATTCTGGTTCACCAGACTGACCCGGTGTTTGTAAATGCTCGGGTTAGCCCAGGATGTGCAGGTTCAGGTTATCGAATGCTGTGAAGTTCAAAGACGAGCTGAAGGTGTTCAGATCTAGTATCTTGCCGCTGTGTGTTGTATATGAGGACAGATTATTATAACTGTCCAGATAAGTTGATGTACTCTGATGATTGTAAGTTATTTCAAGTTCTCAATAAAATTATTTCTGTATTATATTTTGTTCCGCTGCGATGTGAGACTCTGTGTTGATTTTCTTCTTCTATTCGAATATTTCTTTCTTTCTTATCCCACCCTCTAATTTCTTTCTAATAACGTCCAGCGTTTTCGGTGTTTGGGAGGTCGTCATGAGTACGGAAAAAGGTATTTATGTCGATTTTCAGGGCCGAAAATCCCTTGGTCGTTACAAGAATATTAATAAATAAACAGCAACTATGTAATATAATTACTTTCTGCAGCTAATAAAAGAAGCAAATGCCATCTGATAAACTATTTCCTATTTCCTTAAATTCCAACAAAGTCCTATCATCATTTACGACCTGAGAGAACCCAACTCTACTCTGAATACCTCGAATTTCATTACTTTGTAATCATTATTTTTAATATCAAACCTAAATCCAATTAACATAGGTCTGTTATCAACGAAAGGGGACTTTTCTCTTTTCATTTACAATTCCTCAAATTCTCTGAAATACTTCAAACTTATTTTACAGTTGGATAAAAGTTACAAAATTCAACAAAATATCCTTCAAGCACAATACTAGAATGTTAATAATACATGTACAGGAACCAAATTTAAATTAAGTACACTAACAAAAATCAATATGAGACTAAGAAAGAAAGGAAAAAAATCAAATTTCAAAAAAAAATGATCTCCACTTGTTTTAGAATATTCCACGGTGAACAAATGGAGTTACTAGGTATGTTTTGACAGATAAACATGAAAAAGAAAGTAACCAAGGGCAATTTCATGCAAAACAGGATGAAGAAAGAGCGACAGGGGAAGGCGAGCTTTAAAAATTTAGGTGGTGGAAAATTAAAACAAAAATGTGATGTTCTTCTAGTCAGTATCTTATGAATAACATGTGTGCAATCAAAAAAGCCCCCCAACCAGATCATTTGTCAGCACAAGTACTTACCTAGTATTCGTTGATGCATCCAAAGAACAAAATTGAAATAAGCAACACTCCAAATAGCTAGAGATGATTTTGAATTGCTGCGAGCTGAGTTTAAACTGTCCCTTGATTTTGGTTTGGCAGGACAATTTGAACTGTGAAGGCAGTCATGTGTTGCCAACTGCAAAGAGGGAAAACAATTCTATCTGTTATAGAATTTTATGTGAAGGCAGTCATGTGCTTATATTGGAAATATTCACAGGGAAATATTGACAGGCAACTACACTAGGAGCGCATGGGGGGATCAGATTTATCAAACTGAGTGAACTGGACATGATAAAGTCAGTATTAGCATGTATGACATAATAATCGACAAAAATGAGCACTGATATGGAAGCAAACCATACGTCATAATTTTATCTATGAGATCCATTATCACTAATTGGGCACTACAGTGAAGCATAGCTATTTTGCAGTGTATATTTATGTGAATCAAAATGATACTATTATTAAAAAAAGTTGAATGCTCAAATCTCTGCTAATAGCAGAGATGTATAGAGTTACTACATTTGGAGTGAATTAATATTGAGAAAAACCTAATTCTGACAAAAAACTCATTCTCAAGCCAAAAGAGATTAAGAAGCAAACAAATCATATTAGAAGAAAATTAATTATTTTGACTAACCTCTATGTTGTCACTTACTAACTATGAGAGCTGGCAATATTGTAACATCTCCTTTTGAACCTTTTCCTGTCCAATCCTCCTGCGTTTGCTTCAAAACAGGATCATTAGCCTCAGGATTTGGATGTCCCATGCACACTTCAATCTTTTTGGCATCAAGACCCTAAAACAAGCTGCTACTTCAACCCGTTGCAACTAACAAGGCCAAATCTGAATGGGAAGATAACCAATATCAATATAAACATTTTTTTCATGTAAGAACAAGAACTGGCTGTAATAACATGATAAAAATGTTGATGATAATCAAGAACCAGAAAAACAAAATTATCAAAATACAGTGAATTCACGCATGTTCGATGCATAATTATTATAAAAGTCGCACATTTCTCTAATGCTTTGCAGAAATCGCAAAAAACGTTAGCCATTCAGAACATTAAACCATGTGTTTTGTATGTATACCTTGTGTGTATCGTGAGGTTTTATCATGTCGTTTAGTATAGATATTCAAATCGTTTACCATTTTCAGCATCATAAGCAACTAGCTGGAAGGGAAAAAAAGATACATGGACTAATGGATAGTAATTATCATAATATTTAAAATGGGATTAGAAGACAAATAGCAGTTAATTAAGTCTAAGGGAATCGTGAATTACAAAGGCGTTTTAGTTGTCGCAATCCAATTATTTTGCGTACTATATATATATATATATATATATATATATATATATATATATATAATATAATATATATATATATATGGGAAACTCTATTTAGACACAAAATTGCACACACAAAATTAACTAAAAAGACAATTGTTTATTGTCTTTGGCTTTGTTCGATGTTGATGATAAAACTGGCACTTTATTCAAATAGAATATTTATTTGACGTTTCAATGGTTTATAACTACGCCCACTGCGACCTTTTAATAAATCAAAGATTTCTTTCAGTCATACAAACAAAGACTCAAATGGGTTCACTTCTAAGAAATCTAAAAAAAAGAACATACTTTAGTGTCTCGTTGATATATTTTTACATCTCTGAAATGTTATTCATCCATCCAATGTAGCAGTACTGTAAACAATGTTATAGTGATGGTGCACTTGTGCGTGCACGCTCTAATGTTAGGGAAATACATTTCGAGAATTAAATGAACAAAAATAGCACAGAATGGTGAGAATCATTTTGTGAAACACCTAACACATGTTTCATATGATAATCCCGGCTAGGTTGCTAGACTAGAAGAATCCCCTGCACATGAAAAAGAGAAATAGGCGGAGTAACGACTTTGAGGGAGAGGCCGAAATTAGGATAGCCTTCAAGGACATGATTTGGCTCGGACGCAATTAATATAGTAAAGGTTAGAGCACCAGCATGTACTCCTTTGAGATAGCATTTGGTCTTAGGATTGGTACTGACCAAGTGATCGGAGGTGCTTGCGGGTGCAACGTGCTAGACCAAAAACTTCCCGTTGGTCGCCTAATCTTTTGGGAAAATTATCTCTCTTTTGGACTTCTAGAAAGAGAGTTCCTCTCTCCGTTACACCCATAATGGAGTATGCCAATGATTATCTGAGGGTGAAGGTACTCAAGTTTACTGGCGAGATTTCTCTTAATATTCTTGCTGACTTTTCTTATGAAAGAATAATAACTCCCCAGTATATTAATTTGGGCATAAAGGTGTTAAAACAACTAAAAAACGAAATGAAGCTAATATAAACAAAAAAAGAAATGAAAGCAGCAGAAAATGCTTAGGTCAAGGTGCCCAAATTAATATACTGCGGACTATGACCAATTGGATGGTTAGAGAACAGGGCTCCCCTCTGATTTAATTGCGCAAGCACCTTTCTTTCGCCAGCAATGGGGATCTATCATTACTCTTAACATTTATCGTTGTCGAGAACGATGCGGGTGGCATCTATAGCTCGAGTCAACCACTCTTTTTCGTTTATGGTTTCATATCTCAACAAGTGCAAAGATAGCCAGATTGAGGGGCCCTCTGGGGTTATCGTAGGGAACTCGGGTGTATTCCCTAATGTCTTGATATTGAAAAATCCTAGGCAATTGGCTACCTAGAGTATAAGACCAGGCACCTAAGATACTCATGGTGGCGAGAGGCTTCTATTGAATTATTCAGAGGTTGTACTCGCCTTGAGCCTTTTGCCAAACGATTGAGAATACCTTCCAAAATCTCTGTTAGGCACTCATCGTTAGAGAGTCGGGCTGCACATACCACTAGAGCTCCTCTTATAGCTTCATAAGAGAGGCTGGGGTGTCATAAGTATACTGGGTGACACTGGACCCAATTAATATACGTCAAGAGCCAATTAATATACTGGGCCCGGATTAATATACTTGGCGGGTGTAGGCTAATCCAATTTCTTTTGTTGCATGCGGATCGCATATATCTCATGACAAAGTTAAACAAATTGAAGCTAAATAACAATCTGCACTACTTGCTTACAGGATCCGAACTGTAGACTTTTTTACCTTTCTGTCTAGCTTGAGTTATCTGATAGTTCTCTCTCCTCGGCAAAGTGGATAGGAAAGGGTGAAGCTTCAATTCCACTAGCTAAGAATAAGGAGAGTTAATCTTTTGAGCCGAGCTCTCCCTGACTTGAAAACGACTACAATGCCCTCAGAGATATAGGGACCGCTATGCTCGTCCACTTTCTTGATAAACGACTCGATGCATTTTCTCTTCCACTATTAAACAAAGGACATATCAAAAAGATCTATTACTAAAAGGAGAGGAGATCAACCTGTAGTTACCAGATGATGGGAATAACAAAGCAGAAATTTTGAAATGAGCACAAAATGTCAATAAATTCATTATTCATTATTTCCGGGTTTTTTCATTGCATTCACGTACAACAAGAGACAACCACCAGCACCAGCGTTTGGTGCAACACTTGCATTTTGGTGCATTCTTCTTCCTTTCCTTGGTCTTTTGTTCCGTCATATTCCTAATAACAACTCAAATTACAACGTATCAACCGCTAATGCACCCTTCTTTTATCAAATCTCAGGGACATGGTCTAATCATGAGGGTAGTATTTTATTATGGTGTTGGATCCCAAGTTTTTATGGATTCCTTCTTTGTTACCGGGGCCAAAGCAATGATGTCTCAAAACGAATAGGCTCTAGAGAAACTTTTCTTTTTTCCTTTGTCTCGAACTTCGTGAAGAACTCCATTATATCTCAAAAAAGCGGGGTTGCGCTACTGGGAATAGAATGGATTCGTCCCGCCCTTATTGATTCTGAAATTCATTCGCGAAGGAACCGAAGTTTTGACGGGCCAGCCCTTTTTGATGCGCCGCTTTACCCTGGAAGGAAAATGATCTTTGCTCTTCTGGGCGCTGGGCGCTCCCGTGGTTCGCGAGAAGGAAAAAGGACTACTCTTTTGTTGCATCTGGCACGAGATGAAAAAGAGAGAGCGGAGTCTATCCGCTGTTCATCGATAGACGGAGCGCTTGGCATTGCTTCGTTTTTCTCTCCTTTCCTATCAGCGAGTTCTGATCCTTTTGATCGAAATTTCTTCGTTCGTACCGAACCGCTTGCAGAATCAAATCCTGTTCCACAAGATCCTATATCAGCTATACATCCTCCTCGCATTTATGCCGGAGACGTCGCCAGTGCTATGGGCTATGGCTAATGTAGATCAAAAATGCTGAATGGGATTGTGGCACTCCATTCGCCGCCAATGCGGAAGTATGCCGAGAATGGAACGCTGCTTTGCTCTGCTGGATGCGTTAGATCCCATCATATCATATAAGAAGCTCGCTCTTTACCCGATCATTCAAACAATGGGCGGCGCGCCTGCTCTATGTTGCGTAGCAATAGAAGCCTGCATTAATATACTGGATCGCTCGCTCCTTCCTTCGGGCTAAGGCTCCTTGACGTCTTCGGGCGCCTCGACCCAATCTCTATGCCACACTGATGCCAAGAAGAAGGACTAGGCTGCTTCACGGGCTACTGCTTTCTTTGCGCTTTTTTGCATTCCCCTCACTTCTTGAGGATGTTGCATTCTTCACAATAAGAAATCATGTACCATTCTCAATGGGAAGGAGGAACTCGTTCATCGTCATCATATCAGGAAAGAAGGCATGAAGAATAGGGCACTATATGATGTGACGGAATCTATCGTAATGCATGACTACATAACCAGGGTATTCACTTCAAATACTAGTTTGGCTCATTATTGCCGAGAAAATGGTCTACTTCTTCACATCCACCGCGCAATGCATGCAGTTATTGATAGACAGAAAAATCATGGTATGCATTTTCGTGTACTAGCTAAAGCATTACGTATGTCTGGTGGAGATCATATTCACGCCGGTACAGTAGTAGGTAAACTGGAAGGGGAACGTGAGATGACTTTAGGTTTTCTTGATTTATTACGTGATGAGTTTATTGAAAAAGACCGAAGTCGCGGTACTCACTCAAGATTGGGTTTCTATGCCAGGTGTTATTCCCTTGGCTTCTAGGGGTATTCATGTTTGGCATATGCCTGCCCTAACTGAAATCTTTGGAGATGATTCCGTCCTACAGTTCGGTGGAGGAACTTTAGGGCACCGGAAATGCTATTATATTTATATTAGGGACAAGAGCGGTAGCTAATCGAGTCGCTTTAGAAGCGTGTGTAAAAGCTCGTAATGAGGGATGTGGTCATGCTCGTGAAGGTAATGAGATTATCCGTGAAGCTTGCCACTCAATTTCCAGTCTCATCCGGTAGCTCCACAATCCAACTTTGGTACCCCCAGACTCGTATAGCTAGTGCGCTGGGTATTATCGTATAAGAGAAGAATTTTAGATAGACCAATCAGCTGTCGAGATAGATTCATACTTGGTGCCAAAAAAAGGGGTCTTCTCTGGCCCAGCATATTAATTGGGACTTGTTGTGTCCTCAAAATCTGCTCATCTTGAAAACCATGAAGATAGTGAACTTCATATCTGCCGGGCCATCTGGGATCTCGTCTTTTCCAGAGGTAGCTTTTCCAAAAAGCGTTATTTCATGCTTGCAATCCGCAGAATCCATAGGTGGGGCGATACAGATCCGCCAGTCGGTTGGATCTAAGTTAATCAAATAAGATAGTTCGATCCGTTTCATTTCTATGTTTCTTCAGCTAGAGTGATGCTTAACACTAACGAAAGGTAAGGATCTTGTTTCTCAGTACTGGACGCAAGAGGAAAGCAACCGAACCCTAACTTAACGTTACACAGACTCCTAAGTGATTTAGGATACCGGGTTCGCCTGCGCCATGCCAATGAAACCCTGGCTCAGAGAAAAGTATAGTAGTTGGTCTCAATAGTTTGGATAGGGAAAACTTTGGCTGATTGATCAAAAGAGAGATATGACGGCTTGACAGTTGGACAGAGGGATAGGGACAAGGAATGAAATGCGATCGGGGCGCTCTAATGTTATAGTAATGAATAAGTAGAAGTACTTAGCCTACAAAACCCTTTCGCACACTACAGCCTTGGATTGTAGTCTGTTTTATGAAAAGATATGCCCCAAAAAAAAGACATGACAACCAATGGGGCATATGTCCAATAGCTATTACCACAATAATGGTTTTGCTTTAGTTATTAAACGCACATCAATGTGTATTTGCTTATCATATACTAACTTTAATTGCAATGTATAAAACTGAATTGCATCCTATTGAACTCTTCACAGCCAATTTGTCAATTGTGAACATTAATTGAAAATAATTTGTCGTATTAATGTGATCAATTAATAGGAATGTGCATAGCTTAGAGGACCTTGACTTTGCAAAATCATACTGTGTTAGATCTTTCTTTCTTCCTACTGAAAAGAAGAAGATACCATTTAAAAGGAATGATAGCGAAGTAACTACAAAACAAAAGAAATAGAAATATGTCAAAATCAATAGAATTATCTTTTGCATGCCCAAAGCCAATAAACCCTTATCTTCTTTCAGATCACCTCCTGCATAAAAGATAGAACCGAGCATAATATTTTGATTCAGACGTTAGGAATGTGTACTATCAAGACAAAGTTGCTAAACAGTTGTCATAGATATCGCAAAACCATCCATCAATTAATCAAAACATACATGTCAGCCCTAAGGGAAAAAAGACTTGTAATTCATAATCTAAAGCACTTCATTTGTTAGAAGGATAAAAAGAAGGATAAAACGGTGTATCATTACCTTCCTATAATGTAGATCTGTCACATTGTCACACAAGCTGCAATTCTGCTGGAAAAAAATGAGCCTTTTAAATGATAAATGGAGTTGCTTATTTCTCAAATCAATTATAATAATCTATGCTTCATATCAAATAGCAGTCTAAATTAACTAATCAAAGTTTACCCATCACTTCATCTTCAATAGAAATTTCATGTCATCTATATCACCTCCATTGCTTGCCTTTTGTTCTCATTTTCCAAAGCTTGAATTGGCTGAGGTGGTTGCTGATGATGCATGTGACTTGGTTCCTTTGGTCTGCTTTCATACTACCTAAACTTTGGTGCTCCTAATATCATAAACTGAAGGTCAGATGTTATTGCAGGGCATGGATCATTTATATGCCTCAATCCTACTGAAATAATTAGTGAAAAAAAAAGACTGCAGTAAAAGAACAGGCTAGATAGGCAAAACAAAATAAATGGCTTGGCATAAACTACGTGAACAAAAAGTAAGAGAGGGAGCGGACTGCAGAATTTGAAGACCTTAGACTCAATACTGCTTTAAAATATGGCAATGTCAAATATAGACAAGATGGATGAAAAAAAAAACTGCCACATAACACACTTCTAGACAAAATTAGTTTACATTAAAACATGTACAATAAAGTTCATGCATACATGCAGAAGCACTAGTCTCAAGGGCATTACAAAAACTACAGCAAGTGAAAAAAAAAACTTTCCAATGGATAGATCAATGGCTAAATAGCAAGACTCTTGATGATATTTTGGGATGGGGTAAATTTCACTTATATGGAAATGGAGATTTAAAAGTCGGCTCTACAGTAAATGATTACAAATTAAAGCCAAACATGTTCATTAACACCGGGAAAACTAGTAAAATGAATTGTAGAAACTTATCTCACTTTCAAATGATATCAATGTAATATTGTCTCACAACATTCATTTATTATTCAGAAGAGATTATTAACAATTTCAAACAAATGGCTAATGCAGTTAGGTGGGATTCTTGGAGTTGTTTGAAAATCTAACAATGACAAAAAATTCTTATTGCAACCAATAAATTTTTATAAATCATCCACTAACGATAATTAAATGACATTGAAATGATAAAGGATAATTTAGTGGAATTAACGTAAACCTGATAATAGGTTGCTAATTCAAAACAGTAATTATCGTGTCATAGCAAGATATGAGACGAATAAAAATCTGATTATACCCTGTAATATTGTGTAGATGGGTATAAAACCCAACCTCAAGGTTCACATCATTCATCTATTTTCCTTAATGCTTGAAAATAAAACAAAATGGTATTTTAAATTAAACCTGAGTTTAGTAATCAATTAAAATAAAAAATTTAGAACCCTTGAACGATTGATCAAAATAGATTAAAAAACTAAAATAGAAAGATAGAAAGGAACGATTAAGTGTGGTTTGGTATCTTTCTCGATCTACAGTAATTTCGAGAATTACGGCTCATTTTATGGATCGAAAAAAATAAAACCGAAAACTTATCACATCACAGATCCGAACTGATCTAATAAAATTTTCAAGGCATAAACGATTAAACGTAGAAGTAAGGTTTCGATTTCATACCTAAAAAATCTCCAGAATCAGAATCTTGGAATGAGAGGAAAACCCAAAATAGCTCGATTGGCAAAATGATTACGATTTATAACATAAACAACGGTAAGAAAATAGGATCGTGGAAGAAGCTGAAGCTGTTAATTTTGGGGATCGATAGCTTCTGAAGGTTTTTGTATCGTGGAATAATTAGGACACGGAGTTCGAAATTTTCACATTAATTATGGAACGGGCCTAGCCCATTCCAAAGCTGCCATGGTCCAAAGCCGTGCTAACCCTTTTTACCACGGACTTGAGCCGTTTCAAAATAGCCACGGCTATAGTCTGTGACAATTCTTCCGTATTTGGGTGTGGCAAAACTGGCAATATGGTGTTGTGTCTCTAAACCACCTTCATAATCCATGCTGATGCATGCATGAGAACGTGCAAAGGGTACTCTGAAATGTGGCTTGTGTGGGAAGAACTAAGTTCTTAGCAAGGGGCGAAATAGAAGTTAGCAACAAATCAGAGCAAGTTGTGGTGCATGAGACATACAACATATCTGCCTTGAAAAGTAGGGAATACAAAAGACAAAGAGGATGACTTTGTGTAGATAAATTCCCAATGTTATGTAAATATTCAATTAATTGTATACCACTAACTGTGTTCTTCCAGCTCATCTACGTTCACATCCTCTAATTGTATTCATTTTACACTAACTGAGTTCTATTTGTGCTATTTTTCTGAACTAAATACAAAAGAAAATTCAACATGTGGAAAAATATTACCAAATTATCATGTTTCCTTCGCATTTCAATAAGTGTAGAATTCTACTTATTGTTCATGCTATAATATGGACTACAAGTGTAACACCCCACCTCCGTTAAGGTCACTCACAAAGGGAATGCCTTAACTTTGGTGGAGCATTTTAGTAAACAGAACAGAAACTTACAAGACAGATAAAATAGTACTTGAAAAATTTTAACTTTATTACAGCGGAAACAGAAATCAATATGGTTAAATCCTTTCAAATCTCAGAATTCAAGTACAAAATATCAGTCTTGTACAAAAGCCTTCAAAATGCATGATTTAAAATCATAATCCCCATAGAACGGAAGCTATACAGAGCCAAGCCATACTTTAAGCACTTCAAGCAAAGAGAAATCCGGATCAAGCTAAAGTATTCCCTCCTTGAATAACCTGGGGGGGAAACGGAAGAAAGGAGGCGAAACAACAAGGGTCAGACAAAAAGTCTGGCAAGTCCAGTGACTTTCAGCATATGAACAGATAATAATAATAATATGACATGAACATAAAACTGGATGAGGGATAACTGTAACAGGTGTAGCAGATATAATAGAAGAACAGAATGACATAAACTATTGCTTTACACTTCTCTGCACTAATACTAGTATAACAGAATTAGGTGTCGCCCTAATGTCTAAACTGAAACAGGAACGGGTACAGAATAATTTAACAGAAACAGAATACTAATAATGGGCCTTTACTACTCGATCAGAAACAGACAGAAGCAGAAACAGATTAATCCCTACGAAAACAGAATGTAGAATTAGGTGTACACTAGTAATGGGCCTTTACCACCCGAACAGACGGTACCACGCAGAAACAGACAGGTGTTACCACTTAACAGAAACAGACGGTACCAACAGAAACAGACAGAACTAAGTGTACCCTAAAACCCTACCCCAAGCGATCGGCTCCCTAATACATAAATATCCTGTGTCGGCCCCACAGTAGGGTGTATCACTCCCTAAAGTGACAACCAATCGGCACAGACCTATTTACAGATGTCACGGCGTCTTACATCCTCAGAGGTAGACCGGGATCCATGCACGCACATGACCCGGTTGGAACGCACCATCAACACCCCTCGCCATTATCAGAATGAACCACTTATAATTAGTTCAGTAAGCGTGCCCGGACCCTACCTACTGTTGGGTCAAAGTTTTGATACAAGAAAGGGTTACTGACTAATATGGGTCCCAAACAACAGATGACACAAGTAATTCCCCTCCTAACCTTGTGTCCCCAGACTAACATATCTCAGATTAACTTGTTTACAAGTTCAGACATACAGAATTCAGATTTACTAGTTCACAGATTAAGTTAACAAGTTTTCAGACTAACAGATCAGATGTACAGATTTTTCAGATTTGTCTAACTTTGTATTGGGCCTACAGATTCATGGACGGGTTTACTACACCTATTAATCCAGTTGGTTTAACCCTATTTCCCCCAATACGTTTTAGACGTCATTCGTATCTTAGATTTGCATTAATTAATTATTAATGCCCAGACCTCTCACATTAGGTTGCTAGCTTGTGGCCGCTGGATGGGTCGGGCGGTTCCGGGCAGACTTCTGCCACAAGCCAGACCTAACCTCGTGTCTTAAGCAGGTTATGACTAACTTCTCACATTAGAACCTATTGTTTGCGGCCACTGGATGTGCCGGGCGGTTCCGGGCAGAATTACGCCGCAAACTCATTCTAACCTCGAGTTAGTCACGTTTATCTTTGCGGCCAATTAATTAATAATTTACCGTTTATGCGCACGCCCAATATATATGCCAATTCAGATTATATCAATAACAGGATGATTATATCAACACAGCAGATAACAGATTTTAGCAGATAACAGATTTTCCAGATTATATGACTTAACGGATTTAACAGATTTAGCAACTTAGCAGATTTTGGCATATAACGGGTTAGGCATTTAAACAAATAAATTTAACAGATTTAGGCATTTTCAACAGACTTAGCGGATGACAGATCTAGCAGATGAATAGATCTAGTAAACTAGGCAGTAGAGCAGAACTAGCAGATTAAGCAATATAACAGAACTAGCAGATTAGGCAAATATAGCAGAACTAGCAAATTAGGCAATTATAACTGATTTTCATCATTCCTTAAAGTTTCACATATCTTGCCTAATTATAAATTTGGCCTAAATTTGCATGCCTAAATAGTGGTCATGATTCACACTAGGATCATATACCCTACGTTTGCATTGAATTTGCATGTCACAGATTAAGGTCATAATTTACATGTCCCAATTTAGTTCCACTTGCCTAGTACAAAAGATTCACATATAAATTATACCAACTATAGCCATCTATTTCAATGCATGTCATATATTCAAAAATCTCCTACTTAGGTGTTATTCACACTTGATAGTTATCAAATCTTAATATGGATCTTCACACCTAAGTTATAATCCGTTATAAAATATGCCCAAGGATCTAGATCTAACATATGATATGTGTTTTAGTTCAGATCTTAATATTCCAGATTAGCAAGTTATGTATTATCATATGATAATCCCAAACATTCATATATGCACAGATCTAGATCTAGTTTATATACTCAAATCAGTCACAGATCAGTCCAATTATGCCTTAGATTTATGTTCTAAGTTCCAAGTCCAACCTATGTTCTTTCCTCAAATCAATCAGATATCGGTCATGCCCAATTTGTGCACATTCATTTGATTGTCCCAAACATTTTAGCGTATGTTGATCTCTTATGAGATTGGCTCAGGCTCGTGGTAGCCTGGCTATAGAACAGAAAGAGGGAAGAGGTACAGAATAAAACAGATCAGAACAGAACAGATATAACCTCAGATTCAGATTTAGAGTTCATGTCACAATCAAAATTAACATTTATATCAGAAAGTAACTGCACTTGCCTTAATTGGATTAAAGAAAGAACTCTAGTTTTTGTAGAACCGTTGCAGAAGCTCTAATCTCTAATTGAATTTAGGTTGATGTTGATTGTCTTCTAGTTTTGATTCCAGCAGAGTAGCAACGCCATTTTTATTTTTAATTTAGAACAGAGGCAGAGTAGAAGCAGAATAGAATTGTGTGCAGAGAAGGCTGGGTTTGGGGCTGTTTAAATAGGTTTAGACAGACGAATCTAGACAGTAAACGAGACCAGATACATCAGAACGCACCCAGGCAGAAAAGCGGATTCGGGAGGCAGGTCGACCCCCAGGTCGACTCTAGGGTCGACCCCCTGGGGACAGGTCGACTCTAGGGTCGACTCTAGGGTCGACTCTAGGGTCGACCCCCTGGGGGCAGGTCGACTCTAGGGTCGACCCCCCGGGGGCAGGTCGACTCTAGGATCGACTCCCCAGTCGACCTGGTCTGTGCTGTTTAATTTTTTTTTTTGAACTTTGGAAGGCCATAACTTGGTCATATGGACTCCGATTTACGAAATTTCGGACTCTATTTCGCGTATTTTTCCGAGACGAACGCAAAGGCACAGCCCGTTTCCCTTGATTCTGATTTTATATTTTAATTATACTCAGATTTGTAATTCTTAAGTTCACAGAAAATACGGGGTGTTACATTCTCCCCTCCTTAAAGGATTTCGTCCCCGAAATCTTCAAGTTAAGAAGAATGTGTCCTACCATCCAATCACTCATCTACTCAGTCATCATCCACAAGCATCCATTGTCCTTAGAAATTTCTAGTGTTGTATGAACATTTGCAAAAGTGTGTGTATATGTTCCTTATCTAATGCAAAGATCGGGCGGTCTACTGATTCGGTTGACCTCCTTAATGCGAATTATGTCAGTGCCATGAGTCCAATATGTATGCAATTTTCCTATTTGATACATATCATTTCTATATGAGTGCACAACCATCCACTCATATGCAACATCCATGTGCTGATTCAACCATTTTGCATCCATAAAAAATTAAAATGCTCACACATCCATATGCAGTATGAGAGTGTTTTCGAGCCGATCTAGTGCCTAGTGTGTGTATGCGTCCACGAGCAACCACTAGCAACCACTTGCATCCACTTGCAACCATCAAACATAACATGTCTCAAACACATGTTTACACCCATTAGGATTCCTATCTATAAGTTGAACACTCGATCGATAGGATACAGTCAAGTGATGGAAGCGAGTACTGATAAAACAAAAACTTGATTCCTATCAGACATTGGTTGAGAAAATAATTCCCCTAAGTGTCAACCCCGAAGACCGAAATCAACATCAGATTGACACCCAGAGGGTTACCCTCTTTAGACAATGTCAAAACTAGAAATCTTATCAGAAGTATTCAGATATTTACAGACTACTGGTACAGATCAGGTTCCCTAATGATTCTTCGGAAGCTAAGCATGATAAAATCATATCCCACAAAAACTCAGAATATATGCGTCATATTTGACGCCTAACACAGATATCCCTCAAACCTTAACTTAAAACAGATGAGTCATACCCTTTATGGGTCTGAGTCTACAGCAGAATCAGAAACAATACTAGTATTCAAGTGCAGAGTATCAAGTACAGAATCAGAAAGAGTCTTAACTCCATAACCAGATAAGAAAATTAAACCTTCTACAGAAATTTTCCCTATTTCTATCCTATCCACTAGCCTTGAGATTGTTTGCCTGCCCTCCAGAAGTTGGTCCTGTCCTCTGTCCTTACCTTCGTTTCTTCGGGCAGTCCCTAGTAAAGTGCCCCATCTCACCACAGTTGAAGCAAGCACCCTCCCCTTCCTCTTTCGGTAATCCTTATTCAGATGAGTCAAGCTTCCATAAGTAAAACACTTTCCTCCTCCTTATCTTCAAACTTTCCTTCCTTCTTTTGTGTTTCCCTTTTGCCCCCATTGTGAACTAAGTCTATATGAGTTTCTCACCTTTGGGTTGTGCTCCTTAGCCAAACCTCATCATTCTCATCTTTACTATCCTTGTGTAACAAATTGACCAATCCCTCGAAAGCTGCCTCCATCGCCTGGAAAAATCCTTCAAAGCTCTAAAGAAAACTAGCTGCAGGTGAAACTACTACAGCTATCGATGGAAGTCGGGCACTACTTTGCCCTTCGACGAGGTTACCTCCCAGAAAACCGGAAGCCCCAGAGACTCAAGAAAGAAGGAAACAAGGATTCAAGCAGAGGATCAAAAGATAGATATATGGCTTAGGGGACTATGTTTTTCAAAATAAGCTTTACTTTTGAAAATACTTCCTTTTCAAAACCTTTTTGAAAATAGTTTTCAAAAATTCTTTATCAAATCCGGTAACCTTCAGCTCTGATACCAAGTGTAACACCCCACCTCCGTTAAGGTCACTCACGAAGGGAATGCCTTAAATTTGGTGGAGCATTTTAGTAAACAGAACAGAAACTTACAAGAAAGATAAAACAGTACTTGAAAATTTTTAACTTTATTACAGCGGAAACAGAAATCAATATGGTTACATCCTTTCAAATCTCAGAATTCAAGTACAAAATATCAGTCTTGTACAAAAGCCTTCAAAATGCATGGTTTAAAATCATAATCCCCATAGAACGGAAGCTATACAGAGCCAAGCCATACTTTAAGCACTTCAAGCAAAGAGAAATCCGGATCAAGCTAAAGTATTCCCTCCTTGGATAACCTGGGGGGAAACGGAAGAAAGGAGGCGAAACAACAAGGATCAGACAAAAAGTCTGGCAAGTCCAGTGACTTTCAGCATATGAACAGATAATAATAATAATATGACATGAACATAAAACTGGATGAGGGATAACTGTAACAGGTGTAGCAGATATAATAGAAGAACAGAATGACATAAACTATTGCTTTACACTTCTCTGCACTAATACTAGTATAACAGAATTAGGTGTCGCCCTAATGTCTAAACTGAAACAGGAACGGGTACAGAATAATTTAACAGAAACAGAATACTAATAATGGGCCTTTACTACCCGATCAGAAACAGACAGAAGCAGAAACAGATTAATCCCTACGGAAACAGAATGTAGAATTAGGTGTACACTAGTAATGGGCCTTTACCACCCGAACAGACGGTACCACGCAGAAACAGACAGGTGTTACCACCCAACAGAAATAGACGGTACCAACAGAAACAGACAGAACTAAGTGTACCCTAAAACCCTACCCCAAGAGATCGGCTCCCTAATACATAAATATCCTGTGTCGGCCCCACAGTAGGGTGTATCACTCCCTAAAGTGACAACCAATCGGCACAGACCTATTTACAGATGTCACGGCGTCTTACATCCTCAGAGGCAGACCGGGATCCATGCACGCACATGACCCGGTTGGAACGCACCATCAACACCCCTCGCCATTATCAGAATGAACCACTTATAATTAGTTCAGTAAGCGTGCCCGGACCCTACCTACTGTTGGGTCAAAGTTTTGATACCAGAAAGGGTTACTGACTAATATGGGTCCCAAACAACAGATGACACAAGTAATTCCCCTCCTATCCTTGTGTCCCCAGACTAACAAATCTCAGATTAACTTGTTTACAAGTTCAGACATACAGAATTCAGATTTACTAGTTCACAGATTAAGTTAACAAGTTTTCAGACTAATAGATTAGACGTACAGATTTTTCAGATTTGTCTAACTTTGTATTGGGCCTACAGATTCATGGACGGGTTTACTACACCTATTAATCCAGTTGGTTTAACCCTATTTCCCCCAATACGTTTTAGACGTCATTCTTATCTTAGATTTGCATTAATTAATTATTAATGCCCAGACCTCTCACATTAGATCGCTAGCTTGTGGCCGCTGGATGGGTCGGGCGGTTCCGGGCAGACTTCTGCCACAAGCCAGACCTAACCTCGTGTCTTAAGCAGGTTATGACTAACTTCTCACATTAGAACCTATTGTTTGCGGCAACTGGATGTGCCGGGCGGTTCCGGGCAGAATTACGCCGCAAACTCATTCTAACCTTGAGTTAGTCACGTTTATCTTTACGGCCAATTAATTAATAATTTACCGTTTATGCGCACGCCCAATATATATGCCAATTCAGATTATATCAATAACAAGATGATTATATCAACACAGCAGATAACAGATTTTAGCAAACAACAGATTTTCCAGATTATATGACTTAACGGATTTAACAGATTTAGCAACTTAGCAGATTTTGGCATATAACGGGTTAGGCATTTAAACAAATAAATTTAACAGATTTAGGCATTTTCAACAGACTTAGCGTGTAATGACCCGCAAATCCGTAACATCGGAGTTGACCATATACATCATACGTCCAACCCAAATATCACGAAAATACGAAACATTTTTTTTTAGAAGAAAGAGATAGAAGAAGAACAGAATAATAACACAGAATCTCACATCGCAGCGGATCAAAATATAATATATCACATCTTTGAAATACAAAATCTTAACTGTATAACATACACTTATCAGAGTACAACACTTACAACACAACGGAACAATACTATAACTAGATAACGCTGAAGCCTCCTGCTCCAAGCTCCTTTTAGATATATCTGAAAAATCCTGAACTACTTGACTGCCCGTACAAATTTAGGCACCCAAGAGTTTAGGTAGAACAAAACAAATAAACTCCGGGTCAGTCATGGGACTGGTATGAGTAAACAGTTTAAAACAGTTTCAGAAAACTAAATGATATCTCATAAGACCACGCCGTATAACACGGAACGGGTTTTTCCCTTATGAGAATCCAAACACTTGACTTATCTTTATATCAAAACTCTTTTGATATTATAATAATGTCTAAATCAAGTAAATAACAATCTAGTGGAACGTTTGCATCTCACGTTCCACATATATATACAATCATAAACCGCAAGCACGTATTGGGTATTTGATTTCCAACTATGACAAGGTATGGAACCACCTTCCGCTAGTATATCTCTAGAGGAGAATATACCGAGTTCAACAAGAACATCTTGCAACTCAGCCACACATGACCGACCACTCATTTCGCTTGAGAGTATCGAATGTATATCACCAACGATTGGGATCAGCAACCGTTTCCCGAATGGGACAGCATCGACAATAGATTTTTAGAAGTAAATGAAACTCTAGATCAGGTGATTATACACCCTAATAGGTGCGACCTACATAGCCATGCTGCCTGCCCGATTTCTGTCATTTACCGGTTGATGAGGCCAGAGGCTACGCTTTATCATCACACCAGATTCACTTCGAATGCCACATCGTCAAATCCATCAAATCATCGATTGACGTCCTCAACAGTACATTACGTGTTAGCTAAAAGAAGTTTCCTTCTCCGCTTCCACTCTTGGTACGGTTGAAGAAGTCAATGTACGTGACCTTTCTGGAAATACTCTGTCAGACATTCATCCATACAAGTCACCCAGGAACAGGATGAACTGAAGGCACTATTTCTATTAATAGAAAAAGTCCTTGCACTCTACTCCGTCTTCGATTATCTTTATATAATCTGATTCGCACGCTACTGCCAATACGGAGTGGTTCTTCGGATAAAAATCCAACCGGTCTCTCCATATTGACAACGATGGTCAAAACTCCGATAGTCTGTGATTTAACTATCGAATAAAAACAAGTGTTTCGATAGTCGATGATTTAACTATCGAATAAAACAAGTATTCATCCAAATATCCAACAAATCACTGAGCCTTTAATTAATATTCCACTAATTAAATCTCTTCTCTATTTCTTTATCAATATTTGTTAACCAAATATTTTCAATAACCATATTGGCCTTATACGTTCTTTGGAAAACATTTCCATATATCGCCTTCCTTTATTTTCTATACTAGGAAATATTCATTATTCTATTTCCAAGCTTTGCACATATTTGGGTTAAAACAGATGTTGTGTAAAACATCGTTACGACAACCCAAATACAGTATTTAACTAATTCTTATTCCACATTGATCTTCGAGCCTGAATCTTGCTACTTATCGGTATATCATGAAATCAACCAAGTTGGGGTATAATTACCTCTCAGACCTTGACTGAATAACATTTAACGTCAAAACAGACAAGACTACTTACTCGAATAATCAGTACCATACAACTGATTATTCACCTTTAAACACATATACATTTTCTCTTTCTATTTCTACGAGATTTTATTTTTATACTTCCCTTTTTAATTATACTATTCTATTTCTAAGTTCGTTTCCTTATCGACTTCTATATAATTTGATATGTTGATTTCTAACTATCAAATTATCTTAAAAATATTCTATCTCCTTAAATTCCCGGAAAAAATCGCCATAACCTCCTTTGTACCGGGAGCATCGGGAAATTTCAAATAGCTTTCCCGGTCCTTCTCATCTCAAAAAGAAAAAGCCAAGCGGCTAGCCGATACGGCGCATAAAATCTCATATAGAAATTAAATACGTACCTTTTTGTCGGGCATTCTATTTATTTCACTTCTATACTTTATTCGATACCTGTCTCCTGTATATTTATGTCTGTCCAATCTATTTTAACTATACCAATCGTTTTAACTAAATTTGTTAACTAAATTTGTTAATTTACTCCTTAGTCTATTTCACTTTCATATTTGAACATGACATGTTCAAATATAATTTAACTTGCAAAATAACCAATTCTAATTATACTCATACTCTCGTTTCCTTATCGACTTCTCTATTCAAATTCCAATTCAATTCTATTTGAATTCTCTTTATTTAACTTCATTTGCATTCTATTTTCAAATTCTATAGTTTAAAGTCCATTTGAATTCTTTATTCAAATTCTATAGTTTAAAGTCCATTTGAATTCTATATTCAAATTCTATAGATTAAAGTCGATTTGAATTCTATATTCAAATTCTATAGTTTAAAGTCCATTTGAATTCTATATTCAAATTCTATATCAAAGTCTATTTGAATTCTATATTCAAATTCTATATTCAAAGTCTATTTGAATTCTCAGCATTATTTATAAACAACGTTTATAACTTCAATTCAAATCCCACCTTTCCATTTATAAACAACGTTTATAAATTCAATTCAAATCCCACCTTTCATTTATAAACCAAGTTTATAAATTCGATTCAAATCCCATATTTTCATTTATAAACAAAGTTTATAAATTCGATTCAAATCCCATATTTTCATTTATAAACAAAGTTTATAAATTCGATCACTTGTTTTATATACCTTCAAAACAAGTTAATATTTTCTATAATTTTTTTAAAAATTCAAATTCTATTTATAAAAATAGAATTCCCTCTCTAAACCTCAAATACCCTTTTCGATATTTTTATAAATCAATATTCAAGCTCTAGTGGTATTTTCAACAATCAGATCAACCAATTTTCAATCATTTGATTTTTAACACATCATATATGAATATATATGAAATCAAACAACAAACAGAATATATATATTTTTGAGGAATACAGTTGGATTCCTCCAACCTGTTTTCCTGCATCCACAGACGTTAGTCAACATAGTAATACCCATCCTACTTCGAGGCAGGATATCGCGGTATAGAAGGTCATCCACTAATCATAGCGTGGGGCGTATAGGGTAATCATCCGCTATGGTACCACGGGCATCCGCTAATGAGACTGCGGGAATCCAACCAATCATCAATCCAATATATATATATATATATATATATATCCTAAATAACTAATATATATTTTAAAACAATCAGACTAAACAGCATTCAAACAAGCAACAACAATTATTATTTTTCGATGTAAAAATAATTCTAAACAAACAGGTGAGTGAGATTTACTCACCGATGATTTTTCTTTCGGTCCCTTCTGATTCTGATTAAAATCCAGCTTATGTAAATCCACAGCTATAAGCCCAACTAGTTTACGACGTTCGCATCTGATTTGTATATAAACATATTTCTTTTATAAATACTAGTTGAACTAAACATGATTAACTAAATTTTGAATTAGCTAACGATGATTATCAACGTTAATTACCTTACAAAAATAAATCCTAATTTAGATTCGAATTATCATCAATTTAAGCTAATAAGATAATTAAATAAATTATCTTAGATATGTTTTAATTTGAAAAGAATATATCTTAATCCTTTATAGATCTCAACTAATTTGAGGAAACAACTCGCCGATCAACTCCATGAAGCAACTCAAAAATTCAGCGATCCATTCTCACTGCAAATAGCTAAACAACGGCTCCATCCCACTCTGACATTTTACCGAACAACTGTACTGCACTCCTTTTTCTTCTTACAGTTCTGAAATCTGAAATTCTACCTCACCATCCCTTTTACGCTGCGCTCGAACTCCCCTCTGCAGCCTGCGTTCTCCCCCAAATCACCACTGCTGAACACTGCTGACCACCGCACTTCGAACCCTAGCTGAAATCAGACAAACTCCGGCTTCTATACGTTTGACAGCAACTCCCCAGTGACTTCTTTGTATCTACATCGATCATCCCCAAACATAGTTCGAGTTATGTAAACTTCAAGCCCCATGCATTGCATCACCCCAGACTTCGAACCCCCCCATCAGATTGAAATCCACACTGCCGTTGACATTATCCTCCAACAGTCGAACACCCCCAGATCACTATCGAACACCACATCGAAGAACTCAAAACCCTCTAAACGCGACTTCGACTTCCTAACATCGAGCGTCCCTGATTTGCATCGCACGAAATTGAAGACCATAGGGTTGAAGCCCTCGTTCGCGCGATCTCGGAAAATCCAATTTGGATTGGTTTCATGAAGTATTGAAGTTTTCGATGGAAATGGCAATTTCGACTTTCGTATATCATTTTGAACAGGGACGAACTCGATTTACTGAGGCAGAAAGAACATAAAGAAAGCACGGCTTGAAGTCATTTGTTGAATTTGAGATGTGGCCAGTATTTTATATAGGAGAGGTTTGAGCAACGGGTGGAGAGGAAGAGGCCACCAATTTTTTTATTCTTGCGATTTGGAAATGAGCAGCAAGGCCAGCTATTTCCTCCTTGCTGTTTAGATTATGTCCACAAAAGGAAGAAGGAATTTTCTAACATTAAATTTTATTTTAATTAGTTCTTTTTTTAAATCGTATCCTTATATTTAAATTATCACATTGATTTCGAACTCCTTTCTGATTCCAACAACTATCATTTCTAGGTTAAAACCGCTATTCTGAACACACTGGGACAGGTATCCAAACCCCATTTGATCACCTGTAGAAGATATTAATTTAAACTGACATAAATTAAATTTCAAACCATTTAAATTCTTCGATAATAATTTAATATTATTATTCTAATTCAAAAAAAAAGTTTTGAATTAATTATCAGAACTGTTTTCAAATCAGTTTTAACTTCGAATTCAGTTATTCGCTGATTCCTTATTTTGATAATTTAATATATTCGATATTAAATCGAAATCGATATTTAAATCGATAACATAAATATAAAAATTCATTTATATTATCAACTAAATATTTCAATCCATTTTAAATATTTGAAATTAGTTGTCCGAAAACCCCGGGTCATTACATAGCGGATGACAGATCTAGCAGATGAATAGATCTAGTAAACTAGGCAGTAGAGCAGAACTAGAAGATTAAGCAATATAACAGAACTAGCAGATTAGGCGATATAATAAAAGTAACAGATTAGGCAAATATAGCAGAACTAGCAAATTAGGCAATTATAACTGATTTTCATCATTCCTTAAAGTTTCACATATCTTGCCTAATTATAAATTTGGCCTAAATTTGCATGCCTAAATAGTGGTCATGATTCACACTAGGATCATATACCCTACGTTTGCATTGAATTTGCATGTCACAGATTATGGTCATAATTTACATGTCCCAATTTAGTTCCACTTGCCTAGTACAAAAGATTCACATATAAATTATACCAACTATAGCCATCTATTTCAATGCATGTCATATATTCAAAAATCTCCTACTTAGGTGTTATTCACACTTGATAGTTATCAAATCTTAATATGGATCTTCACACCTAAGTTATAATCCGTTATAAAATATGCCCAAGGATCTAGATCTAACATATGATATGTGTTTTAGTTCAGATCTTAATATTCCAGATTTGCAAGTTATGTATTATCATATGATAATCTCAAACAGTCATATATGCACAGATCTAGATCTAGTTTATATACTCAAATCAGTCACAGATCAGTCCAATTATGCCTTAGATTTATGTTCTAAGTTCCAAGTCCAACCTATGTTCTTTCCTCAAATCAATCAGATATCGGTCATGCCCAATTTGTGCACATTCATTTGATTGTCCCAAACATTTTAGCGTATGTTGATCTCTTATAAGATTGGGTCAGGCTCGTGGTAGCCTGGCTATAGAACAGAAAGAGGAAAGAGGTACAGAATAAAACAGATCAGATCAGAACAGAACAGATATAACCTCAGATTCAGATTTAGAGTTCATGTCACAATCAAAATTAACGTTTATATCGGAAAGTAACTGCACTTGCCTTAATTGGATTAAAGAAAGAACTCTAGTTGTTGTAGAACCGTTGCAGAAGCTCTAATCTCTAATTGAATTTAGGTTGATGTTGATTGTCTTCTAGTTTTGATTCCAGCAGAGTAGCAACGCCATTTTTATTTTTAATTTAGAACAGAGGCAGAGTAGAAGCAGAATAGAATTGTGTGCAGAGAAGGCTGGGCTTGGGGCTGTTTAAATAGGTTTAGGCAGACAAATCTAGACAGAAAACGAGACCAGATACATCAGAACGCACCCAGGCAGAAAAGCAGATTCGGGAGGCAGGTCGACCCCCCACGTTGAGACGACCCGAAATCCCGTTTCGACGGAGACAAGGGTTATCTTTGGAATATAACACAGAAACAGATAATAGCATAACAAAATTAAATAAATACACCAGATAATGAACAATAGAATATACTGGATAAAGTTAATCATCAGAGTTACACAGTATACAGGACCTTACTTAGTACAAATACAGTTCAGCTATACATAAAAGTCTACAGCGGAAATAAACAAAATATGTACAATAGGAGCTGAACAGCATAAAAAGAGATAAATGATAGAATCCATCTTCAGCTCCAGCTATCCAGAAAGAACCAGCTAAACCTGAATACAAGGCTGCCCGTGTAGAAAAAGGGGCACCCGAGTTTGAAAGTGAAACAAACTACGAGTCAGTCATGGGACTGGTATGAGAAATCTACTCAACACATATATAATTTGGCTAATCACAGGACCACGCCACCTTCGTGGAACGGGTTTACTCCATTGGATTGCCAGTGCTTTGAAACAAATCTTTCTTTTAAACATCGCTATGCTTTTTATAAAAATGAAGCCGTTATAAGACTCAGTTCCCATCACACAATGCAACGCAAACCGAAGGATAGAGTTTTTACCTTATAACAGCCAAAATATGATTGATACGAATAAAACAAAGGCATTTGATATTATTGCTAGTGTTTATATGCTTTGAAAACAATTTCAGATCATAACTATCAATCATAGACGGCATTAATGCCCCATACCACTATGTCGCCATATATAGGTATACAATCAAAACCGCATCGTCACGTATTTGGAAATTGGATTTCTGTTATGAACCAAGGCAAAAGATAGTCCTTACCGAATTCGAGACTGCCTAGCCCGAGTCTCAGGATCAGAACGCATCGACCCTTGGAGCGACAGGGCCGGTCCACACGGAGTGGATTAAAAATGCCTGAGCACTACGTTTCGCCGCCCTTTGGGGCGTAAGCGAGCCAACAAGTGACTCCATCGGACCCGGATCGTCTGATCTAACCGAGGCGCCTCGCAACAGCAACAACCACATAAGTCAAACTCGTCAGGGCGTGTAAAACCACTGACGCCACTTTTAGCTAGGAGGAAACGTAGGCCCTCCCTGAGGTCCTTTCTCCTATTTCTAGTTCATACCGGGGTGTGAGGCTCGCGATTTCACGTTATACACAAAGCTATGCCACACAGGCAGTGCTTTGATCGTCACCACAAGACTTTGCTTTTCAACAGAAGCCCTGATCGTTTGCCACTTAGGTATGCCACACTAGCAATTCATGCCATGCGACTGATGTCCATCGATATACAACATCTGAGCTCGTGCGTCACAGAGAAGGGCGTTAAGCAAAAGAATAAATTCTCCGCCGCCAAACAGATGTATATTTAATAGAAATCAATCAACACAGAATAAAATCCAATGTCAGACACACAATCCATCTACAAGTCCGTTCTGGGTCTGAACGAAACCGGAGGCACTAAATACCTCGCAAACCCATTGATCACCACGTACGTCTGGACGATCACCACTCATTATCCATATTTCGGGATGCCTCCCAATCAGGACCTCGGTTACCATCCAAATGAGGTGAAGATCTCCGGTCTTCGACCATCGCCTTCATCTTCAAATTTCAATCGTCGGTCGATTATTTGAAATGAGAATTAACTCGGCCTTTTCAAATAATTCACGTATATTTAGAATTTCAAATCAATTTATTTCTATGGTTAAATTATTCGACAACAACAATCTTGTTCTTTAATGTAATTTTCACCACAAACACATACAGCCATCAAATACAACATAAATTGAGCAAATTCAATTTATTTCCATTCCATATTGTTTATGACATTTTATAACGATTTATCGCTATTTTTATTTATTTTAAAATAGCCAATTTATTCAAAACGACGCTTCGGGCCATAACGCGGCCGTGGCGCTGTTTTTCTTCAGATTTGATTTACACATATCTGAAGATCTAACCGTTGGATCTTCACAAAATTTACATCTTTAAAAAGGTCTTTTCAAAACGAATCCAACTGTTCCAGTTTCGGGAAAATCCGACGGTCGGATCTCCCGGTACAATCGTTTGAATTTTCGTTTCAAAATACGAACTGCAGCGTCGTTATTCGATTAAATATATATTTATATTTATATATATATAAATATAATCGCTTCTGGCGCTGTTTTTCTTCAGATTTGATTTAAACATTCCATACAATCCAACCGTTGGATTTTTACAAGGTTGGTGCCGTTGGGAAGATATTTCCAAGGCGAACCCGACGGTTGAGGTTTCGGGAAAATCCAATGGTCGGATTTCCCGCACTAGTGGTTTGAAATCATGGTTTCAAAATGCGAACTGCACGACTACGTTTCATTTTAATTTTATTTATATTTATATAAATATAGTTCATTCAATGATTTCAATATCGTTTTCACTTCAAATATTTTACTAACGCCTTAAAATTTTGGAAAATTTCGCCATAACCTCCACTGCACCGGGGCATCGGGAAATCGCAAATAGCTTTCCCGGTCCTTCTAATCTCAAAAAGAAAAAGAAAAAGGCAAGCGGCTAGCCAACAGGCTCATAAAATCATCACCCAAACAAAACAGTAAATGTGTACCTATTTGTCGGGCACAAAATTTTATTCCTTTTCTCTAGCCCCTTTGCTATAACATGTTCAATGAATATGCATGTACATATATATAGTTCTTATCATTTATCATTTTCTATTCAACTTCATATTTGATTTCTATTTGGTTTAAAAACACCATTCATTCTAATGTTACATACATAGGTACAAATCATATCATTAGCTAATTAATGAATATTTCAACTCATATATATTTATTTGAACAAGTGGCTATTTTTAACACTTCACATTTCAACGATTCACACATATAATAAAAATGTGATTTTTATTGTAAAACAACTCATTTCAAAACACTATTATTTTATATATCTTATATTGGTGATAAAAATAGGATTTTTCTTATAAAACAATTTCTTTCAAAATGAGATTATTTTACACAGTTCATATAGTCGATAAAAGGTGATTTTTATTATCAAACAATTTATTTCAAAATATGAATACCATTCAACACATGAATTTCTAATCAACGAATGAATATCAATTCAACACATGAAGGTTTTCTATAGTTTCTATATATAGATAAAAATGTGATTTTTATATTTGAAACGCGAATACCATTCAACACATGAATTTCTAATCAACGAATGAATATCAATTCAACACATGAAGGTTTTCTATTCAATGAATAAATATAGTTTAAGCAGATGAAAATAATTCAAACACAGGAATATGATTCAAAATTTCGGCAGCATAACGACAGGGTAGTTAAAACCGGGACCGTCCCTAGTACGGCTCCTCGCTCTACCTTAAAACCTCGCGGTTTTTGACAATGGGGATCATGCATCTAGTTCGCACGCAGGCGGCATGTATATATTTATTTCATTTCCACAAACTAATCCTATGTGGTTTCAACCAAATATTTTTCAACCACAAACGGGTATTTTTCAACCACAATCAATCAATATCAACCACAAACAATACCAAACAACCATTCGCTATCAATCAATTTTCACAACAATTTCAATCAATAAATATCGTCCATGGTTTGTGGACGAGGGGCGTATATATATATATATATATATATATATATATATATTTATATATATCTATTCACTTTTATTTCAACACATATGTATATAGCTAGAAAAAGAAATTGAAGAGTGAGAAATTCTCACAGAATAGCTAATTCAATCCCACGACTCTCTTTTGCATAAATCTTCACCGTTCTCGCCTTTTGTCGCTTTCGTTGCCCGTATTCACTACATATGTAAAGATCGAATTTTTACTTCGTTATTCAATATATAAAAATCGAATTTTTACTTTGCTATTCGATATATAAAAATCGAATTTTTACTTTGCTATTCGATATGTAAAAATCGAATTTTTACTTTGCTATTCGATATATAAGAATCGAATTTTTATTAAAAATATAGATTTCGCCTTTATAAAAATATCTCAAACATACAATAAAAATCATATCTTTATCTTTATAAAAAATTATATTTTTAACATGATGCTTATATATTAAAAGATCATATTTTAATCTCGTTCTTTTCATATTCTAAAAATCCTTACTTCTCTATTTTAAAAATATAATATTTTCTCCTTTCAAAATATAATCTTTATATATTAAAAACCCTATTTTTCATACATAGAAAAATCATATCTTTATAGTTTTTTTTTTGAAAAAAAAAATCATATCTTTTATTATCTAAAAATCAACCGTTTTCAGTTATTAAAAATCACACCTTTTTACCATAATGTTATTTACGTAAAAATTCTCTTTTAAAACAATGGTATTTATGTATTTTTTTCTTTTCTTTAAAACAATAATATTTATGTAAAAATACACTTTTAAAACAATAATATTTTTATTCTTTAAAAAAAAAGCTATTTATACTCTAAAAATAATGTACATTTATAATTTTAAAACAATGTGTATTTTATTTTTAAAACAATGTATTTTTATCAGTGCTATTTTATATATTAAAAACTGAATTTATATATAAAAAAAATTGCTAATATAAAGATAATGACATACCCCTCTTCACTGTTTATTGCCTGTAGCCGACTTCTGGGAAACACGCCACCTAGGGTTCCTGTTTGTCGCCGCTTGGGGTTGCCGGAAAGTCATCGGAGGTC
Source organism: Allium sativum (assembly GCA_030737875.1). Lineage (NCBI taxonomy): Eukaryota > Viridiplantae > Streptophyta > Magnoliopsida > Asparagales > Amaryllidaceae > Allium > Allium sativum. The sequence continues at coordinate 561,579,764 of CM060921.1, forward strand.
GCCATTGTGTTGAGCATCACGTCGTCGTCCTGTGCCTGTCACCATCTCGAAACTTGAGCTTGCCATCACCCACCAAATCGAGCACGTACGGTGCTGCTTCACGCTCCAAAACTCGCGAGCCAGAGAATGAAGGACGATCTCCACCGTTGACCAGAGAGAGGTCGGCTAGCTCTTCGACCTTTGTTTAATGGATTATCGAATTTAATTCTTGGATTGCGTGAAAATTAGAGAGGAAAGGGGAGCGATTTAAATCGTCGATTTCAATGAGGAAGGCGCGGTTTTTCCTCTGGTTGACCGCCGAATGAAATTAACTAGGGTTGTTGACTTTGAAAAGAATATATATATAATAATTATATTATTATTTAATTCACTAATTTATTCTACTTCATCTGACCCCCAAATTAAACCCAACGACTGCCATCCCTAGCGTAATACCCGTATTCCGAACACAATGGGGTATGTTTCGTAAGCCAATTCGGCCGTTACGATTAGTTTCCGTTGAATTTAAAGTATAAATCATTCAATATTCAATTTTGAACGCACATTTCAATTTACCAGGGACACATACGGACTCTAAAAATTCCAGAAAAATTATTTCTAGCTTCGTATTGACGATACGGTCCTAACAAAATTAATTTTGTCAAATTCTGAGACTGTTTGAAAAATGGGCATTTTCCAGTCGACTGAAATCAACTGAAACTGGTCAAACGCGTTTTCCTTTGCCATGCTCACATATTGATTCGAAAAATTATGAAATTTGGAATCTAGCAATAATTTTACATCACGGATCCAACAAAACTGGTTTCGTCGAAATCCGAGGTCGTTTGCAAAATGTCTATTTTTAAGGGCCTGAATTCCATAGCGACTATTCAGAATCTTCAACTTGACATATCTTTTGATTCCCGCTATCAAATTTCGATTTGTCAGATTCGTTGGAAAGGTATTCACTAATAGATTTAAATATTTTTGGTTTCACTAAAATTCGTTTTGTTTTGCGCCCGGTATAGTCCGACAAAGTTTGAATTCGATTTTTGAAACTACAGCACCCTTTCAGGCCTTGTTTATAATTATAATTAATTATATTCGTTTTCAATTGTCGATTCAAACTCAGTTTTCATCGCCATTATTTAAAATATTTATTTTAAATATTTAAAATCCATTATTTTAGCCAATTTAAAAAATTTAAATTGGTTCAGATTTTCTGGGTCATTACAGGTCGACACTAAGTTCGACCCCCTGGGGGCAGGTCGACTCTAGGGTCGACCCCCTGGGGGCAGGTCGACTCTAGGGTCGACCCCCCGGGGGCAGGTCGACTCTAGGGTCGACTCCCCAGTCGACCTGGTCTGTGCTGTTTAATTTTTTTTTCTGAACTTTGGAAGGCCATAACTTGGTCATTTGGACTCCGATTTACGAAATTTCGGACTCTATTTCGCGTATTTTTCCGAGACGAACGTAAAGGCACAGACCGTTTCCCTTGATTCTGATTTTATATTTTAATTATACTCAGATTTGTAATTCTTAAGTTCATAGAAAATACGGGGTGTTACAGCAAGCATTTCATAAAGTTGTTCCTAATGTATCACTCCTGTATACAAATATTGGAAGTGTACAACTAGTTGTGGACTAAATTAACGAATGCTCAATAAACGGAATGAGGGATATATAAGGATGCTTGATTACAATCAATGCTGATATAATATATTAAATTAATTAATTGAAATTTGAATCAAAAGAACTTAACAAGTAGAGAAATAAATTCGAAGCCAAGAGTACCTGATCCATTTTAGGATGCTCCAAGAAAATTGAAGTGGTAATTTTGAGAACTTGGAAGAATTTGCTATGATTGACACTTCGACAGATATCGACACTAATGAAAAGAATCAATAATTTGATGGACAACTTGTTCCAGGAACGGCTTCTGATTCCAGTGATAGATCGAAAGAAAAGACAAGTGACCAGAATACCCTTGGTTGGCTCGTGCAAAATCGGAAAGCTGCGAGAAAAAAGTGGACTCAGGAAAAAGGCATATGTGCAACAACTCGAAAGTAGTAAATTAGAGCTTATTTAACTTAAGCATGAACTACAAAGAGCTCGCCAGCAGGGAACTTATATTTCAAGCTCAGGAGAGCAGTTTCACTCAATGAGCAGAAATGGGGCCTTGGTATTTGACATGGAGTATGCGAGATGGCAAGAAGACTAGAATAGGCAGATCAATGAGTTAAGAACTGCAGTAAATGCTCATGTAAATGAAAATAATCATCGAGCTCTTGTTGGTAACATCATGATCGATTATAGCGATATTTTTAATCTCAAAAGCACTAGTATAAAAGCTGATGTGTTTCATATGTTGTCTGGAATGTGGAAAACTCCTGTAGAAAGGTGTATCTTGTAGTTAGGTGGCTTTAAATCGTCTGAATTTCTAAAGTTACTTGCAAATCAGCTGGAGCCCTTAATCGAACATTTAGTTGGTATATACAATCTTCAACAGTCATCGCAATAGGCGAAAGATGCATTGTCTCAAGGAATGGAAGCACTACAGTAGTCTTTAGCTGAGACTGCCTTCAGATCCTCTTCTTTGAAATAATCCGGGAACATGGCAAGTTATATGGGTAAAATGGCCATGGCAATGGGGAAGCTTGGTACCCTGGAAACCTACTTTTGTCAAGCAGATAAGCTGAGACAGCAAACATTGTAGCAGATGCATCAAATACTGACAACTCGTCAATCTGCACATGCACACTTCTTGCTATTCATGACTACTTTTCACGACTACATGCATTAAGCTTTCTTTGGCTTGCTCGGCCGAAGGAACTGGGCTCGATATGATGACGTAGGTTCGGATATTTTGGTGCATTATCTAAACTCAGTATCATTCTCATGGAAACACATCAAATTTGGCTGTGTATTATGATGTAGTATAGTAGTGAATAGAGCTAGTGACTAGTTCTGTTGTATAATGTATAATAACTAATGAGTGGCCCGTGCTTCGCACATAGGTAGAGCTTAGTATTTGTTGCTATCATTGCTGTTATGTTAGAAATAGTGTCGTTTGTACGTGAAGGTAACTTGTGGCTAACTGATATTATGGATGATGAGTAATGGTTAGGATTGGGATGACTTCAAATACCATTTGGTTCTGAGAACAGTTCTATTATTTAGTACATGCAATTGCCATATAAACTGTGACGCAAAAATGTGCAGTATTCATGTAATAATGAAAGTAGTGTGGACGTATGGTTGTATGCATGGTCTTTGGCATGGTAAAATTTTGACGTCACGGAAATGCCGGAATGTAAAGAATAAATAAAAGCAAAACAATCAACAAACATAGCGTAAACGGTCATGGAATGAAAAAAAAAAGGTAAGTGGCATAGCCTAAATATATACATACGATGTAGATATAAAACAAAGTTTCAACGGATAATGTATGTTTAAGGACAATATATGGATAGATTTTAAGGTACAAATAGAGTGAATAAATTAAAATAAACATAGGCGGTACAAAGGCAGAGTGCAAACACATATCTGTAATTTGAAAAGAGAATTAATTATTTTTTCTACCTCTTGTTGTGTCTTCTTTGGTGACGAATTAGCTACAACAATCTTATTCTTCAAATCCTAACAAAATATAATTATGTTAGCGCAGAGTATTCATTTTATTTATTTTTTTCATTTTATTTTTTATTTCAAGATAACAGCAATGAGGTGGATGGAAATGCAAACGTAAGAAACATTTAATGCGTGTAATAAGCCATTAAAAGTAATCGCAGCTGATATCTGTACTGATATAAAATCAACGGAATATAACAAATTTAACAGCAGTTTTTATAAAAATAAAATTTTGTAAGTCAAATTTAGTTTAGATAGGCTTCCAATACATCCGCGTAGGCCATCAATCAATGAAAACAAATGTGAACATATATAAAAAATTGGAAAAGAATTTAGGTAAATGCTTTTTCATCTGACAATAACATTGTCATCAGATGCCTCCGTTTACATTTCCATAAGATTGTTGAAGCTTTCCTCTTGTATGAATAAGCAAAAGAAACAACACTATAAAACTCTTATCTTGCAAGGAACCCAAGCATATAATCAACTGACAATTAAAAAGAAAGACAAATATATTCAATTGACAAATGAAATGGAAGACAAATATATTGAACTGGCAAAAGTTGCATGTTTAACAGAAGAGTAAAACTAATGCGCTCAAAAATAGGCAGACAGACATTAAAATGTGGTTGATGATCAGGGAAAAGATTGTAAATTGACAAAATTTTCATCCAATAATGACATTGCTATAGATTAAGAAATCAGTAATTATCAAATACGTACAAAATTATATTATCAATGGTTAAGAATAGTACTTTTTGCTCCTCACCGTATACTTAAAAAATTGACCTACATAACAATCATTACAACACCAAAGAAAATTATGTCTCGTATGTAATAAAAAACAAATTCAAGATTAATGGTCTTGCTTTCTGCACATCCCATGACCTATTCCATACTCCTACATAATAATGCATTATTTCTGAAAGGGTAGAATAAAATTGGAGTAATAAACAAACGAAGCAAAGTTTTTATTTTTAGTTTAGTGTATTCATTATGACAGTGGTGGCAACCAAAAATCTCATGCTGCGGGGAGACTGCTGTCTGCATGAGTTAAATTTTTATATTTTTCATTTTGTATATATGTTTTTTGCACTAAAGTATACCATAATGAAAACATTCCTCTAAATGCTCTGAAGACTTTCCTAACCCTCCTCCAAGCAGCTCCGTATTATGTTGTCTTCTCAGTAAACTGGGTTTGTAGCCCAAAACCTTTCATGCATCAAAAATACAACTCATTAAGCTTGTAAGTGAAAATGATGGAAATAAAAATAAACATGAAAAATATAAAATCAAGTAAGCGAAAAGAAAAAGAAAATGTAGTAATATATCTACAACGATTGAACTGTATTTGCAGAAAAATGAAAAACAGTTAAGGGTAAAAAGCGAAGAGGTTTGCATGTACTGTTGTTTGTTTAAAGGGGGAAAAGGTTTTATAATACAATAAAATTTAAGGTAGAGTTAAATTATGATAGATTTTACAAACCATATAATGGAAATATTAACATTAAGCATGTGCTAGTTGAAAGTATTTATAGCATTAAATAGGCAAACCACCTAGCACCGTATATGCATGAATGATATCGATTGCATGAAGTAAGCAGTTGTATGTATTTCAGCCTTTCGAAAAATTTGAAACCACTATGAAATGAGATAAAACAGATCGTAACAAATATGTTAATAATATGTTCTTAGTTTTCTCAAAGTAATTTCCTATATTTGTACAAAACTATAAAAGTAATAAGATGCATACTAACATGTGATATTTTCGTCAAGCGAAATAATGTATTGCTCTCAAAATACCATAGAATTCTCCAATCTTCAAACATAGTCGAAGATTTTTGTGGAAAAATAACTGTAAAATAAGTAAACTAAGACAGACAAAATCAAATTAGCAATATCCAAAATACAAGCATTCAAAGAAGGGTGTTAGATACAAATTTTTAAAAGGGGCAGCTATTTAAACACAAAATCAGGCACAATTTGAGAGACACACAATCTCAGCCGTTGGATAATTTTGTCTTTATATGGAGAAGTGAAATTCAATGGTAATCAAATGATGGAGATTCATTGTGTCACTAATTGTGTCATTATTTTGTTTTTAAAAATACTTCCCCTTTTTAAAATTCAAAATCAAGGGTCTCTAGCGATGTCCTATTGAAAAAAGGCTAACTATGAATGAAACTGCCTTTTTATATAATGGAATATACATAGGAAAATAAAGCATTAAACAAATAACTTACCCCATTGTTTTTCAGATAATTTTGATGAAAATAGAACATTTCATCTTCGCAACATGACGATGCAACGTCCATGAGGACAGCGGTTCGAGCAACGAAGGCAAAGAGAGGCGCAGTTGAGGAATTTGTTGTAGATGAGTCCTAAGATATTAGTGGTAACATCAGTATTTGGTAATTCTTCAACAAATTGCTTTCAGATTGATCACATAAGAAAACCGGAGCAAAAAAGTACATGCATCTAACCATATCTTGTTAGAAATGCTCATTTTTTCTTTGCAGTAAGTGCATGTAATCAAATAGTTCGCAAAGAAAAATAAATAAATCCGTAAACAGTATTGTGAATAAATCAATCAACCATGTAAATATGAAAACAAAAAAGTTAAAAATGGAGTACTAGGAAAACTCAAATTTTTTATTTCAAAGCAAATGCATTGACATCGTTAGCAAAGATGAAATAACGGATGTGGTTGAACCATTATTAGTGGAGACAAATGGGATGTTTGCTTACATATACTTTTACAGCTTCTCATATAGGAAGTGAGTATGCGCTACGCACGGAAAGCAATTCAGGCATTTGCCAGAGTAATTTAGGAATATATAAGAAATGAATCTGAATTAAAAAGTTAATGATAACAATAACCATGTGATGGTTGTATAGAGGAGCAATTGTGGTCCAATTTCTTTTGGGAGACAGTCAAAACCTGTAAGTGCTAAATCAAAGGGAGAGAAATTTATGTGGTAGAGGTAGAGATTATTTGGGTTTGAATTATTAATTAAACAATTCCATTTGTTGGGTTATGAAAATAGGAGAGATGACAGCCAATAAAGAATCAATAAAAAATTGAGTAAAATACCCTCTTACTAAACATATTTATATACTGGAAGATTGGATTAAAAAGAGGAAATAAAAGTATAAAAACATGGAACCATCTATGGACAGACCTGGTCAATGAGTTTTATAGGGAAACATGAAATGGTCTAAGCTAAATTTCAGTTTGTAAAACGTCAAGTTTTCCACCAATAGATACATACACAAAACAACAAACAACTAAATTGTACATGTTTGCAAAGAACATCGTCGCAGTCTCAAAGTGGCAATGGAACAACCAAAGTAGCAATATAGGAATAATATTACGTAGTCCAAATAGGTAAAAAAGAATAAACATGCATTTGTGGTCATAGCATATTAGTAGTGCAATCTCGTGATGTGTAAAACTCGAAAAAGCAGTAATTAGCACCTCAAGTATATTAACAGTAATGCATGCGTCAGAGGGATGATAACAATGAATCAAAAAATCAACGACATGAAATCATAATCACTGATATGAACAATATTAATTTGTATGAAAATACAGGTAGGATAATACAGTGGGATACTAACCTAAGATCCGAAGGAAAAAGTGAAAGTAGAATCAGTGCTGGATCTTAGTAAATCATAGCAGGAAGATGGATCTGCTATATCTGCGAGGGAAAGATCAGATCATCACAGTTCTATGCCATTATTTGAATAAAATGCAATAAAAAATAAAGAGCAACCTGATTCATGTTCAAATAGATGGTAAAATCGAACGGATGGGAAAAGCAAAGTAGTCAAATAGGAAAATTAATACATAGAAAGACAACGCAGAAAGAAGATCACATAATTGGGGAAAAGCCGATAAGTGATAATGATGAAAGCGTAATAGGTTAGTAACTCCCCTCACAGTCCTGCCAGGAAATTATATCTACAGGAGGATTAACGGTTGCGGAGCAGGGGATTATTGGTACGAAATGGGATGAACAGTAGATAGGGTTGATGGAATTATGATTAAGTTAGCAGGGAAGGGAGGGGTGAGAGCGGAAGTTGGAAACATTGGGTAACATTGTTTTGGAAATGAGGAAGATGAAATCGATTTTGACGTAGGGTAGTTATGGTCAAGGTTTTTCGAATCGTGGGTTAGTTTTGAAAAGTAACAATTAATAAAAAAAGGGGAAGTACGTAATAGTTTGGTATTTTGAAATCCTGGGTGTTAGAAGTGTCCACATCGGTGGGGTCATTTTCCTGTTTTATTATTGAAGTAATAGATGTCGCATGAGACAGTAGCTAGAATAATGTCACCAATAATTTAGCTTATTGTATAACTATAATAATATTGTTGGTGTCCAAAAAAAAGGGAGAGAGAAACAAAATTTCTCAAAGCTAATAGAGCCGACAGTTTTCCCTTTCTCCAGCAGCTCTTTTCTGCAAATTGATAAGGATGCAATAAGAATAACAAAGAAAAGTCAGAAAAGTCAACATACTTACGAGTAATTAAGTTCACCTCTGTTTTCAAAACTTTTTTCTTTTGATAACTCAAATTTTAATATTTCAAAGTTTGTCTTCGTCCTTTCTTACTAGAAACATTTCACAATAAAGATCGCTCCCTGTTTAGAAACTCATCTCAAATCGGTCTGTTACAAAAATTAACAAAGAATACAATGGTTTAGAGTATATGATGTAAACATTTACAATTATTCTGTCTGAAGCTCAATCCTATGAAATTTGAACGAACAAACATAGAATCAATATACCTGCACTACGGATTTCCCTTTTACATTTGTTATCTCCTTTAGTACATCCGAGTTCATGACCGCATTTTCATAAACTTCAGTAAACACATGAAGCAAATAATAGGAACAATTTTGAGTGTGAGAATTTCAGACATTCGATCCTAAGAAACAACTTGGCAAGGAAAAGAAAACGAGATTTCTCATCAAGGTTGATCGACCATCCTGATAAAGGCCTGTGGAGGCGTAAGGATCTGTGCGCGAGAGGCTAAGCTTTTTTTTTTTTTTTGGTATGTAATTTGGAGTAGGAAACATTTCAGAAGCGGCGGCCATTAAAATGAAAAGGTGGGTATCCATTTCGTTTAGGGTTTTCCAGAAGAAACATCATCGATTTTGATGTAGAGTGCAGTACAGGGGAGAGGCGGCCCGCCTAAATTTTCACCTTTCCCACCTAGATTTTGAATTAGGAAAGACGTAAATTACATTGGATCAAATTTTCATTTTTCCTACTTAACTTTATCCTTTAGCGCTAACATTTCATAACTGTTAATTTTTCATTGATCATAATCAAAATTTTACTTAAATATATTGAATTGAATGTTATAAGTCAGAATTAATAAGCAAAAATTAATATTAAATATAATATGGATTTCTTGAGAATTGATTTTTATTACAAATAATAAATATTGCTTAATGTCACCAAAAGAGAATTTGTATGACCCACCATATACATTTTATAATAAATATTCAAAAAATTCAAAATTCATCTGTATCCTTATCAGAAAAATAAAAATTATCTAATCTTAGAAAAACAAATACAATATGGATATGGTCTCACTCGCTTCCAGCGATTGTTCGTTTAAGTGCAAATAAAATTATACTTAATTTTTTCATGTAATTCAATAGATAAAATTATTATCATTTATTACGTAACATAAGTAAAATATTTTAATTATTAAAAGTAAATTACTATGTATATGTTAATAGTTATTAGCTATTTATTAGTTATTACATATTTAAAATTATTAATATTATTTATATGTTATTATTATATCCATTATTATTTATTTAATGTTAATTGTTAATATTAGTTATTTCATATTTAAAATTAATTATTATTATTTAATAGTGATTATAATTTTTTATTAAATATTATTATTATTTAAAAATGATTGGTTGTAACAGACAACTATTACAACTTACAAAAAAGAAATGTTGTAATAGGCATCTATTACAAGTGGTAAAATAAAAGAGTTGTTAAAAATCGCCTATTACAACTTTCAGAAAGTGACAGTTGTAAAAAATCGTTATTACAACTGGCATTTTGTGACAATTGTAAACTTACAATTGTAATATCGTATTTTTGTTGTAGTGATTCATATAGAACTGCCATTATATTTAGGATGTTTTGCATCATGTTTTCAAAAGTTTTTTAAAAATCTCAATGCATACATATAGAGGGCCCGATTTAGAATCATCTTGCATACATGTTTTATGGTTGAATGCATTATGTACACCATGCACATATACACATAATTGCAAAGTGGATGTGCACAAATTGATTGTGTAGGATAAGATAACTAGTTGTCAGAGTTTCGGGATGAATTTCCTTTTAATGGGGGAAAATGTAACAACCCAGAATTTTGACAATAAATAGTTATATAATTAGAAGCTCAAAAATATTAATTTATGAAAACGATGGAATTTGACCACAAAATTTTAATCGTTGCATTCGTCTCGGAATTCTGATCAACTTTCATGTTTGGAGTTTCGCGAACGGAGTCCGTATGAGAAAGTTACGAACGAAATACGAAAACGGACGGAAAATAAATAAATAGAATATTTAATTAATAATTTACCTAATATAACCCATCCGACATGGGCAATCTGGTGCCCAGGCGTTCGACATAGGGGTTGACCTACTGGTCGTTAGATTTCCCAGTGGTGGCTAGCTAGGTCTTGAAGGGTTAGGTTAATTTTTATATATAACAAATGAACGAATGTTAAAAAAAATAGAATGGTCGAAAGCCAATTACACCCCTATAAATAAAGGGGTAGACCCTCATTCTTTCTCCACATAAATCTGCAAAGGCAACGGAGCTCTACCATTTTTCCCTCTCTCCAAACTTGAATTTTATAATGAAAATATATTCAATACATATCAAATCAAATCCAATTTATATGAAATTGTGAGGGCTAGCAAATCTAATGGAAACGAATGCAAACTGGCGCTCCAAATCATATTCTTTACTCTTTTCCCTTTTTCTTACATTTCTACAGATCTAGAATTTTCCCTTTTTCTGGTAAATTGTAGATTTATAAGAATTTGGGAGTTGTTAGCCTAAATGGGTTCAAAAATTAGAATTTGGAGGCTATAAGGTGAGTGGAAAATTTACTAATATAATTATAATGACTTATCTATTTCATTCGAATCCAATCTATTTTTTATGCTTATCAGATCTATTTATTTGAATATTAGGAATTTATTTGCAGCCATCAATTATGATTATAAATATGATTAAAATTGGTAAATGATAAGTTGTGGTTATGTATAACCAGAATTGTAGGATTCTTAAATATTCTTTCCACATGTTCCTACAATTATGCCATGGAATATATTGTACATGTTACATAGTACCATGGATCTGGAAATCAGTCCTATTAAACATGAATTTGTTGTAGTTACGTTTCAAAACATTAGTTCTGTGTTGAAATATGAAATATGTGAATTAAAGATGAAATTTGTGTATCATGTGATTGTAAGAATAAAAAGAAATATTCCTATTATATTCAATATTGTTGGGTTTTGGCTTAAGCATTGTAAAATATGCCTTTTTCCTCCTTAAAAATATAAAGAGGCATTATTTTGGAATCGCACGAAGTACGACAAAAATGATTAAAAAGGGAAATGTGGTGCAAAGGTGCATAAAAATATAAATGCATGCATTGGTATGTAATTTGCATCGACTATTCCAATATATACATATTACATATATTTCTTGTGACTTGGAAATATGTCAAATTCCACAAAATAGGCATTATTTACAATGAGTACGGCTAACGGTCCTTGTGAGACTTAAAACTTTTTTGGCAAGATTGAATATAAAAAGGGAATGTTTGATTAATTGATTAGGTGAAACACCCCACCTCCGTTAGGGTCACTCTCAAAGGGAATGCCCTAATTTTGGTGGAGGTTTATAAGTACAAGTCACAGATATACAAGACAGATATAAGAACACATATTTGTAAACTGCGGAAGAACAACAAACTTTTATTTCATAAAGTCAAATACGTGTTACAACAACATCCTTTCCAAAAAACATAACATAACACTTTCATAATCTGTCTTGAGTACATGATTTAAAGAAGCATAAATAAAACATAGATAAACTGCAAAGCCCTCATAGTGATTGTCCAAAGCCATAGTTCAAAACAGGAAAGTCCAAGCAATACATTTCTCTTCTTCAAGCTGGATGCTAAGGCTGGTCAAGCTGCTGTGTTCCCTCCCTGAGGACCTGGGGGGGAAACGGAAGAAAGAAGACGAAAGAAAAATAGAGTCAGACATAAAGCCTGAGTAAGTCTAGTACTACTTTGTCTATGAATAAAGAACTGGGTATGATAAGTAAAACAGGAAGTGGGCAAACACTATGAACTTGGTTAAGTTACCTAGGGTCGAATATACTATCGTACCCCATGTTAATCTTTGAACCCATATAAACTAGTTTCCAATTTGCACCCCATAATCAGGGTGATGTGATCCATTCAATGATGATCGGCTCCTACTCGCATAGTTACATGTGTCTTACGGCCCCCGATGTCTGTAGTTACCTATGCTGGTCCCACCATGGGGTGTATCAAGTCCCATAGTGGCAACCCGACACAACCTTAGAGTGCACAGGTATGCTACTGGTGTCCAGTGCCTTATTTTTCTGCGCCGGAGTGTGTGCACGCCCGCACTCCGTTAGAACCTACACTGCTACACCACCGCCGTCGCTTTGACCTCTTACAATCAGCCCAGTAATCGTGCCCCACCCTGCCTAGTTTCAGGGTATCCTGATACACCTTTTAGGGTTACTGCTGAAAAGGGTCCCCCGTTACTAGGTTTTCTATCTCTAGCCAACATGTTAAGTTGGTTAAGTGTTTCCTACCTAACCCCACCAGTCCGTTTAGTTTAGCATGTTCCATTTTGATTAAGTTTTTTTTTAGTCCACTTAATCCTAATAATCCTGACTCAGCCTTAATTGTCTTATTAAGGCCCTGACCTCTCACATTAGACAGGTATTGTTGTGGCTGCCTGTTGCCGGTTGGTTCCGGGCAGTCTTACGCCACAACTCAGTCTAACCTCGGGTCCCTGCTGGGCTCCATGTTTAACCTCCCACATTGGATAGGTATTGTTGTGACTACTGGACAGCCGGGCGGTTCCGGGCAGGTTTACATCACAACTCAATCCAACCTCGGGTTAAACACATCGTATGTTCTACATTTACATATCTTGTCATTCTTCTTTATTTATATGTAAATATTTGCGGCCCATTATTAAGTTAATGGTGTAAAGGTTACACCAATCACGGGCCCAACCCATACTTGAATTTGGGCCCTTCTATTTTATATTTTCATTCATTAATTAATTTTAACCCAACGTTATTTTCCCCTGTTTTACACGTCCGTTCATATATATTGGGCTTAGCCTTTTAAATCCCAATTTAGCCATGCGAAAAGGGGAGGCTTATGGCGTATACACAAAGAGGGGAAGGTGAGCGCATGAACTTGCAATACGACGTTGGAAATACAAAATAGAAATTGGTGTACTTGCATAGTGGTAACATAGGTGACATGAATCAAAGCATGTGAACTTGCATAGGTTTAACTACAACATGAACCTATATTCTTATTTAGGCATAATGTCAAACATAAGTATGTCATAAATATTCCTAGCATAAGCATGGCATAATGTCAAACATAAGCATGGCATAAATACTTCTAGCATAAACATGACATAATGTCAAACATAAGCATGGCATAAATATTTCTAGCATAAACATAAACAAGTCATGTTCATAAGGTTTCTACATGTTTACAAAGGGATACTTTGTTACTAACACAAAAGGCATAGTTCAACTTAATCATGATTTAAGTCTAATTACATAACAATGGTATAAACATCCTTATGCATAAATATTCCTAATCATGGTGTTTGCTTTAAACTTGCAAAAAGGGGATTTTTGAGTCCAACCTAGCCATGTCTCACATATGTCATTTAACAATATAGAACTAACATAGATTTCAATTATGCCAAATATCATTCATAGCCTAGTCATAAATTTGGAAAAGCATGACTTAATACATGGATTATGGTGTCAAAATTCCAACATAGTTTCATATGAACTATAACAACCAAACTTGTCTCAATTGCTTGCAAAACGATTTATGCACAAAGTATACATCATGACGACATAATATCAAAGCCCCAAACTTGCATAAATTTCACTCAACTACATACATGTAGCTTCAACATAGATTACACAATTTGCTCAATATTCCAAACGTATATTTGCATAGAACTACCGCATGTAGTTCTTTATAATGAATAACATAATTTTGCACAAACATGAATTACTTCCATCGCCACAATTCAAGCATACACATCAACACAGTTGTTTATTATACCAAAATAATACTCTACTTACAATGGTTGCGGCGAATTCTCTAATTAAGAGACACGATTCCTTTGTTGAATTGATTAGCTTTAGGTTGCTTGAATTGCTTTAGGCTTTAGAACTTTCTTCCTAACTTTCTCTCTAGTCGGCGGCTATTCTTTGTCGTTCCTCAGCAACATGGCGGCTATAATCTTATTTTGAATGAATAGATTAGGGTTTAGTCTAGGGTTTTTTATATAGAGGTTAGGAATTGATTAGGACCCTTGATGTTGCTAGGTTAGATCATAGCCATTCATTAGATAGAGAGACCAATAAAAACCCGCCACCTAGCCCTAATGACAAAGCAGACCACAGCAATTCGACCACACACCGACCTGGCCAGCCAGGTTGACTGGGCTCGACCAGGTCGATACCCCTGTCGACAGGGCTGTCGACAGCCCTGTCGACATGGGTAGCCCAGGTCGACAGCCCAGTCGACCTGGGTGGCTAGGCGGGTGTTTTATCCGCCTGGCCCATTGGGCCCCATTTCAAATTATTATTTTATTCTGTTTGAATTTTAAATTTAATTCAAAACTTCCGAAGGCCATATCTTCTTCATACGGACTCCGTTTTTCGAAAACTCGGACTCTATTTCGCGTATTTTTCCGAGACGAACGCAATGGCGTATCCCGTTTCCCTTAGTTCTTTGATTTCGGATTAATTATACTTTAATTTGTTAATTTCTCAGTTATAGAATTTTTCGGGGTGTTACATTCTCCCCCACTTAAAAGGATTTCGTCCCCGAAATCTTCAAGTTAGGAGGAATGTATATCCTAACATCCAATCATCCATCTACTCATCCATCAAACACGAGCATCCATTGTCCTTAAAAGACTTCTAATGCTTCATGATCATATGCGAGGTGTGTGTGTACATGAACTTATCTAATGCAAAATCAGGCGGTCTACTGATTCAGTTGACCTCCTTAATGCGAATTTTGTAAGTGCCATGAATCCATTATGTATGCAAATTTTCCTATTCTTGATTCTACATGAGTGCACAATCATTTAATACAAATGCAGCATCCACATGACAACACATTAAAGTTCAATCACATTCGAAAGCAAACATATATGCATATGCAATATGAAGTGACTGAGCCGATCTAAAACCTAGATTGTGTGTGTATATGCAACCACGAGCAACCACTAGCAATCACTTGCAACCACTTGCAACCATCATCCATAACATGTTTCAACTACATGTTTCCATCCAAAAAGTTTCTACCTAAAGGATATGGTCGAAGGAATATACCTAAAAAGATAGATAAAAGCGCAACTTAAGAAAAAGAAAGATCAAGGATGTACCCTCGAACAGAAAAGGGTAGGCAGTACGTATTCTAGCTTCAGTTTCCCAAGTCGCGTCTCCCTCGGCGTCGCTCCACTGAACTTTAACGAGTTTGACTTCACGGTTGCGTAGCTTCTTCACTTCCGTTCCTAAGATGCGGGTTGGAACTCTCCTTATGGTTGCTTCGCGTTCCACTTCGGCCTCTTCGAGGATATTTGGCTCTACCACTTCAGCAGACTCATGTAGACATTTTCGGAGATGTGAAACGTGAAAAACGTTGTGGACTCCAGCCAACTTCTCGGGTAGCTCTAATCTATAGGCCATTTTCCCAATTTTCTCGATAATAGGGAATGGCCCTACGAATCTTGGCGCTAGCTTTCCCGTGGTTCCAAAGCGAACAACGTTTCTTAGTGGTGATACCTTGAGAAAAACCCTGTCTCCAACTTCGAATTCAAGGTCGGTCCTCCTCTTGTCGGCGTAGGACTTTTGTCTGTCTTGGGCCGTCTTCATCCTTCTTCGTATTAAGTCTACTTTCTCTGAGGTCTCTCGGATCATGTCTGGTCCAAGTATGAGCTTATCCGTGGACTCCCACCAACAAGTGGGCGATCGACACGGTCTTCCATATAAAGCTTCGAAGGGCGCCATTCCGATGGTTGCTTGATAGCTGTTGTTGTAGGCAAATTCCACCAAAGGAAGGTGGTCTTCCCATGTCCCTCCGAAGTCGAGGACGCATAGCCTTAAAAGGTCTTCCAAGACTCTGTTCATTCTCTCTGTTTGGCCGTCGGTTTGGGGATGATAGGCCGTGCTTAAGCATAACTGCGTTCCTACTGCTTCTTGCAGACTCCGCCAAAACTCGCTGGTGAAGATGGGGTCTCGGTCACTAACGATGCTAGATGGTATTCCATGGAGTCGAACGATTTCCTTAAGGTAAAGTGATGCTAGGGATGAGGCAGTCCTTTTACTTTTGACAGGTAAAAAGTGGGCGCTTTTAGTAAGCCTATCCACTATTACCCAAATGCTAGTGTTGCCTCTCCTAGACCTAGGCAGCCCATCGATGAAGTCCATTGAGATGCTATCCCACTTCCACTGCGGGATCTCCAGAGGATGTAGTAGTCCGCCAGGCTTTTTCTGTTCCGCTTTAACCTGTTGGCACACCATACACTTGGAAACGAATTCTGCCACGTCCTTTTTCATGCCGTTCCAGAAGAAAGTCCTTTTTATGTCTTTGTACATTTTATCCCCGCCTGGGTGTATCGTCATCTTGGAATGATGTGCTTCCTCGAGAACCTTCTTTATTAAATCGTTTGTCTGTGGGACGCATAGTCTTCCGTCTCGCCTTAGCAAACCCTTATCGTCGATGGAGTATCTGTTGAGGTGACTTGAAGTCTCACCCCTAATTAGCCTATCAATTATTTCCACAAGTTGAGGGTCTTCGCGTTGTGCTGTCCCTACTGAATCCACTAAAGTTGGCCGTACTTCGAGAGATGCTAGCAAGCCTGGTACGAAATCGGAGAAGGGCCTAAAGTCGAAGCTGGCTATAAACTCTAGGCTTTGTCTTTCAACAAACAATGGGCTTAGGGTCAATTTCTTTCGGCTCAACGCGTCTGCCACTACGTTGCCTTTGCCCGGAGTGTAAGAGATTTCGAAATCGTACGAGGCAAGAAACTCCATCCATCTTTGTTGCCTCAAGTTAAGATCCTTCTGCGAGAAAAGATATTTCAACGATTTATGGTCAGTGTAAAGTTCGAACTTCTCACCTAGGAGATAGTGTCGCCAAGACTTGAGTGCAAAGACGATGGCGGCTAATTCAAGATCGTGGGTTGGGTAGTTCTTTTCGTGCACCTTCAACTGCCTTCCGCCATAAGCTACTACCCTTCCTTCTTGCATTAAGACGGCGCCTAGCCCTGTGCCACATGCATCCGTATAAACAGTGAACATCTTGCTCCCATCTGGCAGCGTCAAAACTGGGGCTGTTGTAAGAGCCCTTTTTAGTCGTTGGAAAGCAAATTCGCAATCCAAACCCCAATTGAACACTAGATTCTTCTTAGTCAATTTCGTGAGCGGAGCTGAGATTTTCGCAAAATCCCTTATAAATTTTCGATAGAAACCTGCTAGTCCTAGAAAGCTTCGGACCTCAGTTGCATTCCTTGGTGTCTTCCAATCTTGTACCGCCACTACCTTAGCAGGGTCCACCGCTAACCCTTGTTTGGATACTATGTGCCCAAGGAACCTCACTTCTTCTCTCCAAAAGTGGCATTTGGAGAATTTGGCTTTTAGTTGATGGACTCGCAAAGTTTCCATGATTGCCCTTAAGTGCTGAGCATGTTCCTCTTCACTCTTTGAGAAGATAAGAATATCATCTACGAAGACCACTACGAATTTGTTGAGGAAATCTCTAAATACCCTACTCATCAGGTCCACGAAGTAAGCAGGTGCATTTGTCAAGCCGAAAGGCATGACAAGCCATTCAAAGAAACCGTCTGGGGTTCTGAACGCCGTTTTATCGATGCTATCTTCAGCCACCCTTAGCTGATGAAAACCGGTTGCTAAATCGAGTTGGGAGAAAACAGACGCTCCTACAAGCTGGTCAAATAAATTGTCAATTCTAGGGAGAGGGTGCCTATTCTTTTTCGTTAGCTTGTTGAGCTCCCTATAGTCAACACATAGACGGAGTGAACCATCCGCCTTTGTAGCGAACACCACTGGAGCGCCCCATTCTGAAATGCTCCTCCTAATGAACCCCTTCTCTAGAAGCTCTTTAATCTGTTTACTGAGCTCTTTCCTTTCTCGTGGAGCCATATGTCTAACGGGCAACACAACGGGCTTTGCATTATCTACAAGATATATGCGAAAGTCTATTTCCCGCTTCGGAGGCAAGCCCTTCACCTCTTCGAAGACATCCGGATATTCCCGGACCACTCTAACTGATTGCAAGTTTTCAACAGAGGCATCTAGCGATTCAAGATAACTAAGCATAACCGCATACGAGGGATCACAAGAAATTTCCAAAGTATTACCGAGCTGGGTTAGGAGCCTAACAACCCTTTTCTCACAATCAAGGATGGCCCCATTACTGGATAGCCAATCCATACCCAAAATCAAACCATACCCCGAAAAGCCCAAAACAAAGGCACTACATTGAAATTCAACACTTAGGATAGAAATTTTCAATCCCACACAGATCATAGACAAATGAGCTGGGCCCCCAATTGGGTTTGAAACAATTAAGGGGTCCTCTACCATACTAGTTTCTAGGTGCAGAGATTCTACTAAAGCAGACGAGATAAAGGAGTGTGATGCGCCAGAATCAAATAAAGTGCGAACGGGGTGATCATAAAGATAAACTACACTTTCTACAGAAGTGTTTGTACCTCGCTGTTGCAATGGTGGCGCTTCTAGCACATGAACCTGTGCCCCTGGGGTGGATCCAGCGCCCTGCCCCTGTCCTCGTTTCCTTGGGCAGTCCTTAGCCCTGTGGCCTGTCTGACCGCATGAAAAGCACCCACCATTCTCCTTGGCCTTCTTTTTCCGGCAGTCCTTTACTAAGTGCCCCACTTTGCCACAGAAATTGCACTTCCTCTTCTCTTTGTTGCCTTTCCCGCCCTTCTTAAAGTCTGTCTTCTTGGGCTGCAAACCCTCTTTCTTCCCTTGAGAGCTTTCTGCCTTCGTCTCCTTCTTGCCCTTATCCTCCTCATTCAGCAATGCCATTTGCACCAATCTTTCATACGTGGCTCCCATGGGTATATGGGTCATGGCCAAACTGTGTAATGGCTCATTTAACCCTTTGACAAAACGGAGAGCCTTCTTGTGCGGGGTGTTGACTAGGTCAAGCCCAAACCTAGCCAGCTCATCAAACTAATTTACATACTCTCTGACAGTCTTGTCTCCTTGCTTAAGAAATAAGAATTTTTCCAACTGCAAACTCCTTTCCGCATCTGAGAGAAATTTGGTCTCAAACCTTGCCCTAAAGTCCTCCCATGTCTCCACTGGTCTTTCAGCATTAGTGACTTCCCACCAGTAGGAAGCCTCGCCCTTCAATAGCCACACCGCCAGTTGTACTTTTTGTCTATCCTCTACCTCAAAGATGATGAATAGGTCCTCCGTTTCTTTCAGCCAATTCCTAGCTGCCACGAAGGACTCAGTTCCATGGAAATCCCTTCCTCCCATAGCTTTAAAATCTTTACATATCTTAGCAAAAGTGTTTCCCCGTGGAGGAGGTGGAGGAAAAGGTGCCGCTGCAACTGGATGATTTCCGGCAGCTGGGGGAGGAGGAACGGCAGGACCTGGCTGAGTGGCCCTTGCTTCTAAGAACGTCTAAACCAACCAGGTATTGGCACCCCTTCTGGCAAGTTAAGATCTTGGGACATGCTGAAACAAAAAGGATAGATTCAAAACGAAGGATAAGAGATAGTTCCTATGGCTTTGGGGAGTGGACTTTTGCCTTTTTAAAATAAAATAATACTTTTCTTTTAAAAATGCTTCTTTAAATTCCTTTTTTGAAAATAATTTTTCAAAACTTTTTATCTTATCTGGTAAACCTATGCTCTGATACCAAGTGAAACACCCCACCTCCGTTAGGGTCACTCTCAAAGGGAATGCCCTAATTTTGGTGGAGGTTTATAAGTACAAGTCACAGATATACAAGACAGATATAAGAACACATATTTGTAAACAGCGGAAGAACAACAAACTTTTATTTCATAAAGTCAAATACGTGTTACAACAACATCCTTTCCAAAAAACATAACATAACACTTTCATAATCTGTCTTGAGTACATGATTTAAAGAAGCATAAATAAAACATAGATAAACTGCAAAGCCCTCATAGTGATTGTCCAAAGCCATAGTTCAAAACAGGAAAGTCCAAGCAATACATTTCTCTTCTTCAAGCTGGATGCTAAGGCTGGTCAAGCTGCTGTGTTCCCTCCCTGAGGACCTGGGGGGGAAACGGAAGAAAGAAGACGAAAGAAAAATAGAGTCAGACATAAAGCCTGAGTAAGTCTAGTACTACTTTGTCTATGAATAAAGAACTGGGTATGATAAGTAAAACAGGAAGTGGGCAAACACTATGAACTTGGTTAAGTTACCTAGGGTCGAATATACTATCGTACCCCATGTTAATCTTTGAACCCATATAAACTAGTTTCCAATTTGCACCCCATAATCAGGGTGATGTGATCCATTCAATGATGATCGGCTCCTACTCGCATAGTTACATGTGTCTTACGGCCCCCGATGTCTGTAGTTACCTATGCTGGTCCCACCATGGGGTGTATCAAGTCCCATAGTGGCAACCCGACACAACCTTAGAGTGCACAGGTATGCTACTG
The DNA here is from genome assembly GCA_030737875.1 of Allium sativum. Lineage (NCBI taxonomy): Eukaryota > Viridiplantae > Streptophyta > Magnoliopsida > Asparagales > Amaryllidaceae > Allium > Allium sativum. The sequence goes on from CM060921.1 coordinate 561,600,453, forward strand.
GTGTCCAGTGCCTTATTTTTCTGCGCCGGAGTGTGTGCACGCCCGCACTCCGTTAGAACCTACACTGCTACACCACCGCCGTCGCTTTGACCTCTTACAATCAGCCCAGTAATCGTGCCCCACCCTGCCTAGTTTCAGGGTATCCTGATACACCTTTTAGGGTTACTGCTGAAAAGGGTCCCCCGTTACTAGGTTTTCTATCTCTAGCCAACATGCTAAGTTGGTTAAGTGTTTCCTACCTAACCCCACCAGTCCGTTTAGTTTAGCATGTTCCATTTTGATTAAGTTTTTTTTTAGTCCACTTAATCCTAATAATCCTGACTCAGCCTTAATTGTCTTATTAAGGCCCTGACCTCTCACATTAGACAGGTATTGTTGTGGCTGCCTGTTGCCGGTTGGTTCCGGGCAGTCTTACGCCACAACTCAGTCTAACCTCGGGTCCCTGCTGGGCTCCATGTTTAACCTCCCACATTGGATAGGTATTGTTGTGACTACTGGACAGCCGGGCGGTTCCGGGCAGGTTTACATCACAACTCAATCCAACCTCGGGTTAAACACATCGTATGTTCTACATTTACATATCTTGTCATTCTTCTTTATTTATATGTAAATATTTGCGGCCCATTATTAAGTTAATGGTGTAAAGGTTACACCAATCACGGGCCCAACCCATACTTGAATTTGGGCCCTTCTATTTTATATTTTCATTCATTAATTAATTTTAACCCAACGTTATTTTCCCCCGTTTTACACGTCCGTTCATATATATTGGGCTTAGCCTTTTAAAGCCCAATTTAGCCATGCGAAAAGGGGAGGCTTATGGCGTATACACAAAGAGGGGAAGGTGAGCGCATGAACTTGCAATACGACGTTGGAAATACAAAATAGAAATTGGTGTACTTGCATAGTGGTAACATAGGTGACATGAATCAAAGCATGTGAACTTGCATAGGTTTAACTACAACATGAACCTATATTCTTATTTAGGCATAATGTCAAACATAAGTATGTCATAAATATTCCTAGCATAAGCATGGCATAATGTCAAACATAAGCATGGCATAAATACTTCTAGCATAAACATGGCATAATGTCAAACATAAGCATGGCATAAATATTTCTAGCATAAACATAAACAAGTCATGTTCATAAGGTTTCTACATGTTTACAAAGGGATACTTTGTTACTAACACAAAAGGCATAGTTCAACTTAATCATGATTTAAGTCTAATTACATAACAATGGTATAAACATCCTTATGCATAAATATTCCTAATCATGGTGTTTGCTTTAAACTTGCAAAAAGGGGATTTTTGAGTCCAACCTAGCCATGTCTCACATATGTCATTTAACAATATAGAACTAACATAGATTTCAATTATGCCAAATATCATTCATAGCCTAGTCATAAATTTGGAAAAGCATGACTTAATACATGGATTATGGTGTCAAAATTCCAACATAGTTTCATATGAACTATAACAACCAAACTTGTCTCAATTGCTTGCAAAACGATTTATGCACAAAGTATACATCATGACGACATAATATCAAAGCCCCAAACTTGCATAAATTTCACTCAACTACATACATGTAGCTTCAACATAGATTACACAATTTGCTCAATATTCCAAACGTATATTTGCATAGAACTACCGCATGTAGTTCTTTATAATGAATAACATAATTTTGCACAAACATGAATTACTTCCATCGCCACAATTCAAGCATACACATCAACACAGTTGTTTATTATACCAAAATAATACTCTACTTACAATGGTTGCGGCGAATTCTCTAATTAAGAGACACGATTCCTTTGTTGAATTGATTAGCTTTAGGTTGCTTGAATTGCTTTAGGCTTTAGAACTTTCTTCCTAACTTTCTCTCTAGTCGGCGGCTATTCTTTGTCGTTCCTCAGCAACATGGCGGCTATAATCTTATTTTGAATGAATAGATTAGGGTTTAGTCTAGGGTTGTTTATATAGAGGTTAGGAATTGATTAGGACCCTTGATGTTGCTAGGTTAGATCATAGCCATTCATTAGATAGAGAGACCAATAAAAACCCGCCACCTAGCCCTAATGACAAAGCAGACCACAGCAATTCGACCACACACCGACCTGGCCAGCCAGGTTGACTGGGCTCGACCAGGTCGATACCCCTGTCGACAGGGCTGTCGACAGCCCTGTCGACATGGGTAGCCCAGGTCGACAGCCCAGTCGACCTGGGTGGCTAGGCGGGTGTTTTATCCGCCTGGCCCATTGGGCCCCATTTCAAATTATTATTTTATTCTGTTTGAATTTTAAATTTAATTCAAAACTTCCGAAGGCCATATCTTCTTCATACGGACTCCGTTTTTCGAAAACTCGGACTCTATTTCGCGTATTTTTCCGAGACGAACGCAATGGCGTATCCCGTTTCCCTTAGTTCTTTGATTTCGGATTAATTATACTTTAATTTGTTAATTTCTCAGTTATAGAATTTTTCGGGGTGTTACATTAGGCCAAATCATTAATTTAAAAATAAGTATTGCAAAATAATAAATAAAATATTAATAACTACGTTGACCGTACGAAAACATAAAAAAAATTATCTGTCCAAATCAACGTAAAACATTAAAATATACATTGTATGGAATGTTTGAACGTTTGGATAAGGTTCAATTATGGAATTATTCGTAAATATAATCCATTTTGAATTAATATATTTGTAGTGACCATTTGTAGCAATCAATATAATTAATTTCCATAAATGAGACCGTAAATCAATAAATAACCATTGTAACCAATATTGATTTGGGGAAATAAATGTGATGGGAAAAACTGTTACTTGATTTACTCAACATAATTAATATTTTGGGATTCAGTTTAAGATTAAACTAAAAGTTTTCAAACTTAAGTTTATTGGATTTGAATGGAAATTATCTTCGGACATTTTGATATTGGATTCTGTAGTTATACAGATACTGTTGGAGGAATTTCGAAGATATTAATATCGTTATTCCCTATATGGTGTTTGTTGATTTCAGAATTTGATACTGAATATAAGTTGATATGATTTCTATTTAAAGTCTTATATTTGATATCAAATTGGATTTTGGGTTTGTCGTAAATGATGTCTCGAATAACATCTATTCTTTAACCCAGTTAAAGACAGGGCTGCCTTTCAAAGTTAAGTAATCATTGAATAATGAAATGGAGATTAAAACTATGTTAGAGTTTTAATAAATCTTTCAATAAAGATTTGGTTGAATGAAATGGAGATTAAAACTATGTTTGAGTTTTAGTAAATCTTTTATTTGAATTGGTAAAAGGTAATTAAACTTACTAAAACGCAAGTGGTATTAGATATGGAGTACCACCTGTTTTGCTCTATGGGATGAATAGGATAGGAATGGGATAACGATATGAGAGATTACCTTTTTGTAAGGTTCGATAATCCCAATTAGGCTAATAAACCTTAATTTGAGTTGAGTTTGTGTAAGAAGATTACATAATATTTTGAAATGATTTCTAAGAAAATATTTAAATAAGAATTTAAATAATGTAAATATTTGATAAAATTTAAGGGAGTAATTCCCGATGTAAAGGATATGTGAGTAAAAGAATATCCCGAATTGGAATGAGACTTATGATATGTTTATATATGACTTGATAATTTTAATGATGCGATAGTTATTCGGAATGACCGGGTTTCCAACCCATTCTGAATACCTAATACGACGATTGTTAAAGACACTGAAGACGGTAGTTGAAGACTGGATATCTTTACATCGTTTGGATTATTGCTGATGCCTTGGATAGATCCCGTTATAAGGTTAAAGTGGTGGTCGTCCAAACGTACTTGGAGATCGACCGTATATGCAAGGGCCCCTCTGCCTTCGGGGACGAGGAATAAGGTGCCTTCGGTTTCGTTCAGACCCAGAACAAACTTGTAAATGGATGTTTGTCTGATGTTGTATTTCATAACATAGCCGATTTGTTGTTATTGATGATATATCTGTGGTAGAGGAGGATTTATTCTCTTAGCTTAACACCCTTCTTTGAGGCATATGAACTCAAAGGCTATATTTTTAATAGAAACTGATCATATGTGTGAATTGACAACGTGACATGCTAAGTTGCTAATTGATCAAAGATTTTGTTGAAATGAAGAGATTTGTGGATGATGATCAAAGCATGGCTGTATAACATAGCTTTGTTTTGAAACATGACTTCGGCAAGCCTCATAACCCGGGAATGGCCAAAAACAGGATGAAAGATAATAGAGTAAGGACTAATATTTCCATCCAGCTAAAATTGGTGCCATGGTATGGAGCCCAGACAATTTACTTATGTGGATGATGGATTAAGGCGCCTCATGTTATGGTCAATCAACGACCAAGATGACAATCAGCAACGACCGGGGAATGTTATGTTCAGGGGTGACCCGAACTCATTGGGAATTGGTGGGCCGACTCTGCCGCACTAGGTTCACATGCATGATCTCTGGGCATCTTGCTAGAGATGGTTCGAATCGGTTAAGGAAGATCATTTGCCTTCGTCATTGATGGAAGTCCAACTTCCAATACGAAGCTTGAGTTTTTAATTGTAAACCTATATGGCAACATAATAGGATGGGGTATTATGCCATCTAAGATTGATACGTTTATTTTCGAAATTGATTTCCATACTCATTACTAGTGATAACAAAAGTGAAATTTCGCGTATCAAGCATGTTTGGCTATTATAAGGTAAAACTCTATCTTTCAGTTTGCGTTGCATCGTGTGATGGGACTTGAGTCTTATAATAGCTTCATTTTTCAAAAAGCATTGTGAATTTTCATGAATGGTATTCATGTGGAGGAAACCTGCTCCAAGTTATACGGCATGGTCCCGTGATATACTCAACTTTAAAATAAAACAAATAACTGTTTTGGTTCTCACACCAGTCTCATGACTGACTCAGAATTTATTATTTCCCACCTAAACTCTGGGTGCCCACATTTTCCACACGGAAAGCTAGTAGTTATGATTTTGTAGATATTTTTAAAGTCGGATCCTGAATTATGGTTGGAGCTATACTTTGGATTATTTGGAAGTGTTTCGCTGATTGTATTTATGTTTTGGCCGCGTTTAGTAATTCATTGTTCTCTGATATTTTTCCATTGAAAATCAATTACCTGTACTCTGATAAATTCTTGTACCCTGATGTAAAATTATTGTAATAACAATGAAATGTTCTCTTGTGTTTTGTTCTGATGTGGTGTATCTCATAACGGTTCAAGGATTTATGCCGTTTGGATCGGACTTGTGTGGTTTATGGTCGATTCAAAAGGCGGGATCTACAGGTCGTTACACGCCACCTCAACGCCAACAACGCTAAGATCCAGAACGTCCCCAGTCGCCTCAGACCTATTGATGAACGGAAATTGTTTCGACTTCGATTTCTCCATCGTTGGTCCACCATAAATGACCTGACCAGAGCCAACAGGTGCGCCTGACCCTCCTCTTCCTTTCACCTTTAGGCATCAGAGCAGGATACTCCACCATCCTCAAGATACGAGCCCAAAACGGAAATTGCGGCAGTCAACTTCAACTGGCGATTTCTTACCCCTCAGACCATCGCACGACCTCGGCCCACCACCAATAGAAAGGCCCGACCCCCTCTCTGACATTCCTGTTGACTACTCTTCCCAATACTCTATGATTTGTGGGATAAAAGCGATTAAACTGGTGAGGGTGGCTGCATTTTTCTAAGGTCGGGAAAAAGAATTTTATTTTGACTTATTTTCAACAAAATATGGAAAAGTTATTGAAAGGAGAAACGAGAATGTGTTTTGTGTATTAGGGACTTTGGGTGGGGTTGAATTTATAGAGAGTTTTATCAATATTTCATCGAAATATTTTATTAAATTTTATTAATTCGTGTTTATCGCCATTTCTGTTTAAGGTTTATAATTTCGTACACCTAGATACAGAATCCGATTGTGTTAGAAATGGACATCCAGTAATAGTTTGACATTTCAGACCCAACGAAACTTGTTTCATCGAAATCCAAGTCCGTTTGGAAAAATAGCAAAATTTTGAATATTAAAATCGTTAATTGATTCAAGTTTATCGTTTGCATGCTCAAAAAATAACTCCAATTGGCACAAAACTTAAAATCCTACTATAACTAAGACACGATGGAACTGGTTTCGTCGGATTCCGAGATCATTTGGTAAAACTCTTTTTTTAATTCATGACGTAAATTAATACGCATTTATATCACGCACGATCACAAAATAACTCCAATTGACCCTAGACTGGAAATCTTATAATAATTAACTATTACAGATTTTATAAAATTGGTTTTGTTGAAATTCGACATCGTTCGAAAATTGGTTGTTCTTAAGTTTCATATTAAATCGATAAAATATAATCGATTCAAAAATAAACAAATCAACTGATGAAGAATTATTACTATCATATATATCCAAATAGAATCTATATAACTTCATAATAAACTAGTTTAGATTTTTAAAACCTGATATTCTCATTTTTCAAGTTAAATTGATATTCAACTTATTTAGAGTCCTTTTATCTTATTAAATAAAACATTATGGTTTATAAATGATTCCATAACGACATTCTAAAAATTTGATTTATATAACTTAAAATTTACAAGTTGAAATCTCGATTTTTGTCTTTCATCAGAAAACCATAATCCAATAGATCTGGACGATTCTTGTTGCAAAGAATTCCAACTTATATCGGATCTTGTACATCCAATTGAAGTTCAAAACGTAAAACTACGAACTACGGTGATGCTATGAGCTCAATTTTAATTTAACTACAAATTATACATTCAAACGTCCTTTTAATTAACAAATTCCGTTTAAAAAATCGTTTTATATTCCCAATACAACATTTAAAACAAGTTTAAATGTTCAAAAATTAATGGCTAAAAATCTGGGTCGTTACACAAAGACTTCAGACTTTTCTATCCGAAAGAGTGTTCTTTCAAAGTGGTATCTTTTAGTTTTGCTGATTTCGGTGGATCTCGAATGGATCCAAAAAGTACAAGTGGTACATGTCATTTAATTGGAAAATCTATAGTCTCTTGGATTAGTAATAAACAAAATTGCGTCTTGCTCTTGATGTGTGAAGCAGAATACATTTTTACAGCCTTGGCTTGTGCTCAGGTCATTTACATGCAACAGATGCTTAGAGATTTCATAATAAATTTATCTAAATCAACTATTTATCATGATAACTCTAGTGCCAGTAACTTATCAAAAAATCCAGTCAATCATTCATGAATTAAACATTTTGACATTCGTCATCATTTTCTTCGTGATAATATTGAAAAGGGTAGAATAAATTTAGATTTTGTCTCCTTTGAAAATCAATTGGCAGATATTTTTACAAAACCGTTGCATGAAAATGTTCTTATAAAGTTAAGACGAGAACAAGGATTCACCTCATTTAAGGATTTATAGCTTTTTCTAATTATTTTGTAAAAAAAAAAAATATTTTCCTTTTTTATACTCTTTGGCACTTGAACTTTGGTCCTTTTATTAGAAGTCACGTACTCTTACCATTTTCATGTTAAGTGTTTCTTGTCTATCCATCTGAAAATGTAATATTTTTTCTCTAATTTCCTAATACTTTTTAAACCATTCCTTATTATCTATCTGTAACTTGAAAGTTACAGGTTTCAAAATTACTATTTATTCTGAACCATAATCTTTTTTCCTCTTATTTAGTTGGTTCATTTATAAAAACCATACTTTATAATTTAAGTTTTTGTATACAAAATTAATCTTTATTTTAAATTTTAACTTTCACCACAATTGTTTCTCATGGCTTCAATAACACCCAATCTTCCGTTGATTACGCTCCACCATCATCCGACTCTTCACCAACACTACTTCCGACTCCTACCCCAAATCATGAGCCAGTCAGTAAATGGTCGTCTTACCACACGGGATATACTCCTGATAGTAAGAAATCAAATCAAGCTTTATTTATTTCTCCAACCACCAAAGAGAAATAGACGATATTCATCATTACCAGTGTCAACAGATGAGATTACAATGTGAAATTTATTTTAAATAGAAAGTTATTGCTAGACTTTTGGGTTTTCTCGAACAAATAGCACCAAAATTTTGTGACTCTACTAGGCACAGTGTTCACGATCCATTTTTCAGTTCCTACTTCATCTATCAATCCTTCTTCATCCTATAGTCACCCTTAGAAGCCAAGTCCACAATGACCTCCTGTGTCTTTGAACCCATGTAAGCATGGCAACAACTAGTCTCCGGTACGCTCATACAACGAGAATATCAAAGTGGATAAAGAGGAATGCAAGACTCCTTGAAAATATTCTTCGTCTTCCTCTAAATAAATTCTTATAGTTTTTATTTTGCATTTTTTTTGAAGTTTTATCTAAATAAAATCTCCATCAACCTTTATTTGTATATGCATACTATAAATAATTTGTTTACATCAAAACAATTTTATTAGGCAAAACGGAGAATTCAGTCGACTGAAATACCAGTTCATTCAATTGATCCTAAAACCTAAAAATAATTTCTTTCCAGATCCAGTCGACAGAGCTGACAGGTTATTCGACTGAACCCCAATGCAAAAACTCTCCGAAAAGCAATTCAATCGACCGACCTGTATTCCTCGACCGATTCGACAAACCAGAATCCCCTATAACCAATTAAAATTCCCTACTTTACCCCCCTTCTTTCTTATTTCACTCCTCATTTCATTTTTTTAACCGTAACTTACCCAATTCTATGAAACCGTATCTCCTCAAAAATCAAATTTTTACCACAAAATTTACATCAATGGCATTACCAAAGAGCCCTAAAAAAGGATCATATTCCTCTCAAGGTCCATCCAACTCACTAATTCATCAATGGCTATACGATTACACTGAAGTAAAAAGATGGGAAAAATGCAAAATTCAAGAATTTTTGAAGGCTCCTTTGTTAACTACTCAGATTTTGTACCCTATGCTATTCAAGAGTTGGCCATAAGGAGTAGATTGGAATCTTAGCTTGATTTATATTCAAATAATCTTAAAATTAATCATGCTATGGTGAGTCTTTTCTACGTCAATCTCAATCTCGGTCATCAAAATCCAAGAAATCCAAAAGACTGCATATGAACAATGGTGTGTAGTAAGACAGTTTTCTTGTCTCTTCATAGATAGGGCTGGCAATTAGAACAGAGAACGGAAGACCCGAACCGAATCGACCCGATAAGACCCAAACCCAATGGGTCTAGGGTCAGGTCTACGTGATGAAAAATGCAATTCAGATCCGATCAAACCCGACCCGAATTGACTCGACCCTAAAGAACCGACCAAAAAGCATTAAAATACATGTATTTTTAGTGTTAATATTCAATAGAACCCGAACAGACCCGAATTGAAGCTCGGGTCGGGTCCAGATTTTAGAAATGTATAGTTCAGACCCGACAAAACCCGACCCGCCTAGAACCGAGACCCGATAGGTCTGGTCCGGGTCCATCGGGTCGGGTCTAATTGCCACCGCTATTCGTAGAATTGCTCACATTTTAAAATCCACAAATGAAGGTATAGAATTGCATGAGGTTGAATGTAATATGACTATAAAAGATAGAGTAAGTCATATGTTTCTGAATGATGATATGACAGATTTGAAATCGGTTGAGTTACGACTGAAAGCAAGGATTCTTCGCCGGGCTCTTATGCAGACAATCACATCTCGTACCGTTAGGTATTAACTTGTGTACAAAAATAATTTTAAGGCATTGTATGCTACTTAGGGAAATATCCATGTGAGTTGGGTTTTCTTATTACTTGATGAGTTTCTCATTTTCAACCGTGGTCGAATGAACGTTATATAGTATGGACAATGGAGAATACATAATGAGGCTTCTCATGAGTCTGGAAGTTTCCATACCCGATTCTGAATGCTCAACCGTGAGTATTCTAAACTCAAAAATGCTAACTCTCATGGGAATGCCAAAAAGTGCTCCTCCATGTATCATGTCATATGAAGATCGGTTACAGCGACAACGTTCTTGTCATGATTAACCTTCTTCTTAACAACCCATGCAAGCTTATTTATAACCTCCTAAACCGCCCCGTCGTATATGATGTTCCTTTACCACTCAACCAGAAGAAGAAATCGTCATTGGAAGCCTCGCCTTGGGTCCTCATGAATCTATGGTAATCATGTGTCAAAATCAGCGAATTCTAGACTCCCGCCTCAAAAAAGTGGGCAAAAAGCTTGATAAAGTGAAAGGATTTTTTAACATACTTTGGGATGCAATTTGGAGTTCGACAAGTGCTTCAAAAAAAGTGGACAAACATCCCGCACCTCGCTTCACATAGCTTCCATCCGAGGAGCATGAGAGCAGTGATACAAGTAGCAATGAAGCCAACAAAGGCGATGATGGAAGCACTGGAGGTAACAAGGACATTGGTGGGCAAGGGTAAATATTTTATAAAGTTGTGGTAAGTTTCATTTTATTACCTTTGTAAGTAATTAACATAAACAGTAACTACTGTAAAACACCATGTCCATTAATGTCACTCACTAAGGGAATGCATTAACTTTCATGGAGTATTATAAGAGTATAAAACAAAATATCACAAGACAGATATATAAAATGGTACTTAAGAAAATTCAAAATTTATTCATTGCAGCGGAAAAGCAAAATATGTTTGGTTACAACATCAAAACCACATGCTAGAGTCAAGTACACAAATATCCATCTTGTACAAAATTATTATCAGAGTACATAAAAGTAAAAGCATAATCCCACTCCAAATAGCCATAATGAAAAAGAGATAAAGCTGAGCATTACTTTCAACACTTCCAAGCACTTCAAGAAGAAAGGAATCCAAGTCAAGCTTCACTATTCCCACCCTGAGGACCTGGGAGGGGGGGTGGGGGGGAAGAAAGAAAAGGGCGAAAGAAAAGGAGGTTAGACATAAGTCTGGCGAGTCTAGTGACTTTAACAATATAATCAATAAAGTAACATGATAAGAACATAAACTGAATATAAGAGATGACTATAACATAAGCAGATATGACAAGGTAAATAAGATGAACAACATATAACGTTGATTGCGCTTCTAATCACTATAAGATAATTCCTACACCGCACCAATGCTAGTTCCATACGGAAAGTTGATCCCTCTTACTAAACATAATAATAATAATAATAATAATAATAACGATGGTAGTTTCTTGTACTTCTAGCTGCTGTCATAGGCGCCGCTTGCTCCTATCCCCGCTAGTTATAACCACTACCCTCCTTGTTTGATTATGTACTCCTAGCTGCTCTAGTAGGTGCCCCACTTGCTCCTACCACCAGTTGTACCCTCCCTACTAATCATAATAATGGTAACTTCGTGTACTCCTAGCTGCTGTCATAGGTGCCGCCTGCTCTTATCTCCATTAGTTGTACCCACTACCTCCCCATTCGATCGGCTCCTAACTCGTAGATACCCATGCTGGTCCCACAGTAGGGTGTATCACTCCATAAAGTGGCAACCCGATACTGCTAAAATGCACGGCTTATACCTACACGATGCAACAACGTCTTACCTACCAGCCCGGATCCATGCACGCACATGACTCCGTTGGACTTGCAATACCATCGTTAACTCTTTATTCACATCTTACAGTCAACCCGGTAAGCGTGCCCCGTCCTCGACCTAGTTCGAGCTCACATAGATACTAAATGGGTTATTGGTTGAAAAAAGTCCACCCACTTGACACAAGCTTCCCTCCTAAGCTTGGTCCCGCTAGGAATTCCCACTTAACCCCCCTTTATCCCCATGTCTAATCACAAGTCTCATCTTGGTTAAGTGTTTTAATTATGTTTCACATGCTACCCATGTTACCCACTTAACCCTTTATGCCTTACCACATGTCTTATCTTGGTTAAGTGCTTATTATTTATGTTATACATGCTTCCCATGTCACCCACTTAACCCTTTTTCTGTTCCCATGTCTTCCCACATGTCTTATCTTGGTTAAGTGTTTTTAATTGTGTTTCGCATGCTATCCATCTCACCCACTTAACCCCTTTACTATTCCCATGTCTTACTACATGTCTCAGCTTGGTTAAGTGCTTTAATTATGTTTCACATGCTACCCATGTTACCCACTTAACCCCTTTACTATTCTCATGTATTACTACATGTCTCGGCTTGATTAAGTGCTCAATAATTTATTATAACCATAATCTTGTAAACCCCCTCACATTAGATTGCCGTTTTGCGGTTGCTGGATATGCCGGGCGGTTCCAGGTAGGATTATACCGCAAACCGAATATAACCTCGTGTCTTTGCATTATTACGCATCTAATTTCTGCCTTTGACCTCTCACATTAGATTACAAGTTGCGGTTGCTGGATGTGCCGGGCGGTTCCTGGCAGTCTTATACAGCAATTTGAATCTAACCTCGTGTCTTAGGCGTTCATTATCACTTTCTTGATTCAAGTCCCAATTTTAAATCTTGGATTAAAATATACTTCAATTAACCATAATTTCCAATCAATATTATGTCTATAATTTTAATCCAAATTAGGCCTATAATCTTATGTATACATGTTATGCTAAATTACGCTCAATTTAATTTGCATTCATTGTTTTCAACAATTTATGCCAAACCTCATGTATACAAATTATATCCAATTATGCCTAATCCAACTTATGCCAAATCTCATGCATACAAATTATACACAATTGTGCTCAAATTGATTTATGCAATAATCTCATTTTATTACAAATTTTCCCCAAACTTCCCCAATTATTCAAACATTATTCGTACGCAAATCTCAACATAATATGTTAGGCTCGAAGTTAGCCTAATCTCATTAAAAAAAGAAAAAGAAGAAGTAAAGAGAATCATGTCATCTAACTGGCATAAAAGAGGCATATGAAACATGAACTGGCATAGAACAATAAAATAGATCCAATTAGTCATATGACAACAGTAATTTGAATATGAATCTGAAAGATAAGAATCTACAAAACTTGATATGATTCGTCTTACTTACAAGCATGATCATAAAATTCAATTTACAATCCTATCATAATTACTTTTTAATTATATGTGAAAGTAACATAGACTCACAACGACAGGATTAAGAAGAGAGAATAGATCTGAATCTGATTTCTGAATTTGATTAGCTAAAGCGTTGTTGTAGAATTTGATTCATGTCTTCCAATTTGAATACTCTAATTCTGATTTGCTTTGGAGAAGAGAAGAGAGGCTAGTTTTAATTTAGATTAGAGCAGCACAGAGGTGCCATGGATTAGTGTAATGAAATTAGGGTTAGGTCTAGGTGTGTTTTTATAGATGTATTAGGTGAATTAGGGCCTTTAGATTAGATTAGAGATCATCTGAACCATTTGACTAGAAAACACGTCATCCAGCCAATCCCTGAAGGACACGTCATTAGAGAACTCTCCAGAATTCTGTGCAGGTTTTGCCTCGGCATGGGCGCACTTCCCAAGCGCGACGGTGCATTTTTGTTCTGGCGCACTTCACAAGTGCACTAGTTATCCCAGCCTGTTTTCTGCTTTTTCTGCTCAACTTCTATCGTCCATAAGTTCTTCATACGGTATCCGTTTTATGCAACCTCGGATTCTATCTCAAGCAAAATTCTGAGACGAACGCAATGGCGTAACCTGTTTCACCTAATTCTTCTTTTAAAAATTAATTATTCGTTAATTAGCTCTTATGTCATGTTTTAAAATTATAGGGTGTTACATTCTTTCCTCCTTAAAGGATTTCGTCCCCGAAATCTTCAATTTAAGAGGAATGTATCCTACCATCCAATCATCCATCTACTCATCCATCGTCCACAAGCACCCATTGTTCTTGAAAGATTTCTAATGTTATATGAACATATGCAAAAGTGTGCGTATATGTTTCTTATCTAATGCAAAGATCAGGCGATCTACTGATTCAGTTGACCTCTTAATGCAAAACATGATAGGGCCATGTGTCCATTATGTATGCAAAAGAATCCTAATGATACATATCATTTCTATATGAGTGCACAATCATTCATTCAAATGCAGCATCCATATGATAAGACATTCAATATACGTCCATTAATTTAAATATGCACACTCATTCATATGCAATATGAAAGTGATTAAGCTGATCTAATGCCTAATGTGTGTGTAAATGCATCCACGAGCAACCACCGGCAAACACTTACATCCACTTGCATCTACCAAACATTACATGTCTCAAACACTTGTTTACAACCATAGGATTTTCTACCTAAAGATCGAATATATAATCGAGAGGATACACTTAAACGATAAAACAAGTATAAACAAAGCGATATAAAAAGGAGAAGTTAAGAACATACCCTCAAAAAGGAAAGGGTTTGACGCACGTATCTTGTCTTCAGTCTCCCAAGTCGCGTCTCCTTGATCATCTCCCCATTGGACTTTAACCAACTTGACCTCTCAGTTGCACAACTTCTTGACCTCCGATCCAAGGATGCATGTAGGAGCTCGTCTAATCGTGGCATCTCGCTCCACTTCCACTTCTCTAAGCATGCTCGGCTCTACTACTTCCGCGGTATCATGTAAACATTTTCTCAAATGCGACACATGAAATACGTCATGAACACCACTGAGCTTCTCGGGTAACTTCACTCTGTAGGCCATCTGTCCAATTCGCTCTGTAGTGGGGAATGGCCCTACGTACCTTGGTGCCACTTTCCCTATGGACCTAAAATAGACTATATTCCTCAACGGTGATACTTTAATAAAGACCATGTCTCCAACATTGAACTCAAGATCAGTCCTTCTCTTATCAGCATTTGACTTTTACTGGTCCTGTGCCGTCTTCATGCATCTTCGAATCAAGTCTATCTTCTCTGAGGTTTCCCTAATCATCTCGGGCCCAAGCAAAATCTTATACGTAGACTCCCACCAACAAGTAGGTTATCGGCAAGGTCGTCCATATAGAGCTTCAAAAGGTGCCATGCTAATACTAGTATGATAGCTGTTGTTGTAGGCGAACTCTACTAATGGAAGATGTTCCTCTCATGTCCCTCCAAAGTCCAAGATGCATAACCTCAAAAGATCTTCTAGAATCCGGTTCACTCTTTCTGTTTGGTCGTCCATCTGGGGATGATAAGCGATGCTCAAACATAATTGCGTTCCTACCGCCTCTTGCAAGCTCTTCCAAAACTCACCAGTGAAAATGAGATCTCGATCGCTTACGATACTAGAAGGTATGCCATGTAGACAAACTATCTCTCGGAGATAAACAAATGTTAATCCTGCCGCTGTTCTCTTAGCGGGAATGAAATGGGCGCTCTTGGTAAGTTTATCTACTACTACCCCCGTATTACCTTTCCTTGACCTCGACAAGCTGTCAATGAAATCCATGGAAACACTTTCCCATTTCCACTGTGGAACCTCTAAAGGGTGAAGCAAACCACCATGCTTCTTTTGCTCAGCCTTGACTTGCTGGCACACTAAGCATCTAGAAATGAACTCTGCCACATCCTTCTTCATTCTGGCCTAAAAGAAATCTTCTTACTTCTGTTGTGTTCTTTGGGATCTTCCCATCTTGGATTGCCACCACCTTCGAGGGATCCACTGCTATCACCTCCTTAAAGACCACGTGCCCTAAGAATCCTTACTTCCTTCCTCCAAAAATGACATTTGGAGAACTTAGCTTTGAGTTGATGTGGTCGAAGTGTCACTAAGACTTCACTAAGATGTAGGTCATGCTCTTCTTCGCTTCTATAAAACATCAAAATGTCATCCATAAAGACCACCACGAACCTGTTTAGAAACTCCCTACTCATCAAGTCTACGAAATATGCGGGTGCATTCGTCAGACCAAAAGGCATGACGAGCCATTCGAAGAAACCGTCGGGAGTCCTAAAGGCAGTCTTATCTATACTATCCTCAGTTACCCTCAACTGATGAAATCCTATAGCTAAGTCCAACTGCGAGAAAACCGAAGCACCAACCAACTGATCGAACAAATCATCTATCCTCGGCAATGGGTGTCTGTTCTTCTTCATGAGCTTATTCAACTCCCTATAGTCCACGCACAACCTAAGCGAACCATCAGCCTTCGTGACAAAAATAATAGGAGCACCCCACTCCGAGATACTTCTCCTTATGAATCCTTTCTCAAACAACTCTTTCACTTGTTTACTAAGCTCCATCCTTTCTCTTGGAGCCATGTGGCGCAATGGCAATGCAACTGGCTTTGCATTGTCCACCAAGTATATACAAAAATCTATCTTACGTTTTGGAGGTAAGCCCCTAACCTCCTCAAAGACATCTGCATACTGACGGACTTATCGAACAGATTGCAAATCATCAATAGATGTGTCAAAAGATTCTAGGTAGCTAAGCATAACAGAACCCTTAGGGTCATAAGAAATATCGAGAGTATTACCCAAATTAGTCAACAGTCTAACTACCCTCTTCTCACAGTCGAGAATGGCACCATATCTGGCTAGCCAATCCATTCCTAGAATCAACCGTAACCCGTGATACCAAGCACATAAGCGTTGCATTCGAACTCAACGCCATACACATATATTCTCAAATCCCGACATAACATAGAAAGATGAGCCATACCCCCAATAGGATTTGAGACAGCAACGGGATCCATAACTAGACTAGCATTTAGACGCAGTGTTTCAACTAACGAAGCAGATATAAATGAATGTATGAAGTGCCAGAATCAAACAAAGTTCGAACAGGATGATCGAAAAGGAAAATCAAACTTTCAACAGAAATGTTTCTACCTCTCTCTTGTCTAGGTGCCATGAGAGCATGAACCTGCCCTCCAAAAGTAGATACTGTCCTCTCTCCTTGCCCTTGTACTTGCCTCCTCGGGCAGTCTTTAATCTTATGTGCTACCTCACTTCAATGAAAACAACCATGCTTCTTCTTCTTCCTACAGTCCTTAATTACATGGCCCGTTATACCACAATGAAGACACCACAGGGTTTATTATTCTTTCCACCCTTCTTAGGTTCTACTTTCTTATTCTGTGATTCTTTCACTTTCACCCTTTTCTTTTCACCTTTACCTTCTTCGTGGATTAAAGCCATATAAACAAGTTTCTCTTCCTTGGGTTGAGCTCCTTAGCCTAAACTCTCCCATTCTCATTTCTACCATCCTTGTGTAGCATGTTAACAAGTCTCTCGAAAGCTGCCTCCATCGCACGGAAAACCCCACGAAGTTTGGAAGAAGATTAGCTGCAGGTGAAACTACTGCAGCTACAGATGGAGGCTGGGCACTTCTTTGCCCTTCGACATATGCCGTAGTTTTAAAATGCCTACGGAACTATGGTGAAAAAAAAAGGAAAAAGAGATTCAAGTAGAGAATTGAAAGAAAGATATATGGCTTTTGGGGATTAAGTTTTCCATAATAAACTTTTCTCTCAAAAATACCCTCTTTAAAACATGTTTTTGAAAATACTTCTTTCTAAAAATGCTTTTGAAAACGGTTTTCAAAATCTTTTATCTGTTCTGGTAACCTTCAGCTCTGATACCACGTGTAACACCCCACGTCCATTAATGTTACTCACTAAGGGAATGCATTTACTTTCATGGAGTATTATAAGAGCATAGAACAAAATATCACAAGACAGATATATAAAATGGTACTTAAGAAAACTCAAAATTTATTCATTGTAGCGGAAAAGCAAAACATGTTTGGTTACAACATCAAAACCACATACTAGTGTCAAGTACACAAATATCCATCTTGTACAGAAATATTATCAGAGTACATAAAAGTAAAACCATAATCCCATACCAAATAGCCATAATGAAAATGAGATAAAGCCGAGCATTACTTTCAACACTTCTAAGCACTTCAAGAAGAAAGGAATCCAAGTCAAGCTTCACTATTCCCACCCTGAGGACCGGAGGAGGGGGGGGGAGAAAAGAGGCGAAACAAAAAGGATTTAGACATAATTCTGGCGAGTCTAGTGACTTTAACAATATAATCAGTAAAGTAACAAGATAAGAACATAAACTGAATATAAGAGATGACTGTAACATAAGCAGATATGACAAGGTAAACAACATGAACAAGATATAACGTTGATTGCGCTTCTAATCACTATAAGATAATTCCTGCACCGCACCAATGCCAGTTACATACTGAAAATTTATCCCTCTTACTAAACATAATAATGATAATGATAATGATGGTAGTTTCGTGTACTCCTAGTTGCTGTCATAGGTGCCTCCTGCTCCTATCTCCGCTAGTTGTATCCACTACCCTCCTTGTTCGATTATGTACTCCTTGCTGCTCTTGTAGGTTCCTCACTTGCTCCTACCACCAATAGTTATACCCTCCCTGCTAATCATAATAATGGTAGCTTCTTGTACTCCTAGCTGCTGTCATAGGTGCCGCCTGCTCCTATCTCCACTAGTTGTACCCACTACCTCCTCATTCGATCGGCTCCCTAACTCGTAGATACCCGTGCTGGTCCCATGGTAGGGTGCATCACTTCCTAAAGTTGCAATCTGATACTACTAAAATGCACGGCTTATACCTACACGATGCAACAGTACCAGCCCGGACCAATGCACGCACATGACTCCGTTGGGCTTGCACTGCCATCGCTAACTCTTTATTGACCTCTCACCATTAACTCAGTAAGCGTGTCCCGTCCTCGACCTAGTTCGAGCTCACATAGTTACTAAATGGGTTACTGGTTGAAAATGGTCCACCCACTTGACACAAGCTTCCCTCCTAAGCTTGGTCCCCACTAGAAATTTCCACTTAACCCCTCTTCATCCCCATGTCTAATCAAATGTCTCATCTTGGTTAAGTGTTTTAATTATGTTTCACATGCTACCCATGTTACCCACTTAACCCTTTATGTCTTACCACATGTCTTATCTTGGTTAAGTGCTTATTATTTATGTTATACATGCTACCCATGCAATACATGCTTCCCATGTCACCCACTTAACCCTTTTTCTGTTCCCATGTCTTCCCACATGTCTTATCTTGGTTACGTGTTTTTAATTGTGTTTCGCATGCTATCCATATCACCCACTTAACCCCTTTACTATTCTCATGTCTTACTACATGTCTCAGCTTGGTTAAGTGCTTTAATTATGTTTCACATGCTACCCATGTTACCCACTTAACCCCTTTACTATTCCCATGTCTTACTACATGTCTCAACTTGGTTAAGTGCTCATTAATTTATTGTAACCGTAATTTTGCAAGACGCCTCATATTAGATTGCCGTTTTGCAGTTGCTGGATATGTCGGGCGGTTCCGGGCAGGCTTATACTGCAAATCGAATCTAACCTCGTGTCTTTGCATTATTACGCATCTAATTTCTGCCTTGACCTCTCACATTAGATTACCAAGTTGCGGTTGCTGGAAGTGTAGGGCGGTTCTGGGCAGTCTTATACCGCAATTCGAATATAACCTCGTGTCTTAGGCGTTCATTATCACTTTCTTGATTCAACTCCCAATTTTAAATCTTGGATTAAAATATACTCCAATTAACCATAATTTCCAATCTAAATTACGTTTATAATTTTAATCCAAATTAGGCCTATAATCTTATGTATACATCTTATGCTAAATTACGCTCAATTTAATTTGCATTCATTGTTATCAACAATTTATGCCAAACCTCATGTTTACAAATTATATCCAATTATGCCCAATCCAACTTATGCCAAATCTCATGCATACAATTTATACACAATTATGCTCAAATTGATTTATGTCAATAATCCCGTTTTATTACAAAATTTCCCCAAACTTTTCTCAATTGTTCATACGCTATTCGTACGCAATTCTCAACGTACTATGTTAGGCTCGAAGTTAGCATAATCTCATAGAAAAAAGGAAAAGAAGAAGGGAAGAGAATCATCATCAAACTGGCATAAAAGAGGCATATGAAACATGAACTGACATAGAACAATAAAATAGATCCAATTAGGCATATGACAACAGTAATTTGGGTATGAATCTGAAAGATAAGAATCTACAAAACTTGATATGATTCGTCTTACTTACAGGCAGGATCATAAAATTCAATTTACAATCCTATCACAATTACTTTTTAATGTGAAAGTAACATAGACTCACAGCGACAGGATTAAGAAGAGAGAATAGATCTGAATTTGATTAGCTAAACCGTTGTTATAGAATTTGATTCTTGTCTTCTAGTTTGAATACTCTAATTCTGATTTACTTTGGAGAAGAGAGGCTAGTTTTAATTCAGATTAGAGTAGCATGGAGGCGCCATGGATTAGTGTAATGAAATTAGGGTTACGTCTAGGTGTGTTTTTATAGATGTATTAGGTGAATTAGGGCCTTTAGATTAGATTAGAGATCATTTGAATCATTTGACTAGAGAACACGTCATCCAGTCAATCCCCAAAGGACACGTCATCAGAGAACTCTCCAGAATTCTGTGCAGGTTTTGCCTCGGAATGGGCGCACTTCCCAAGTGCGTCAGTGCATTTTTGTTCTGGCGCACTTCACAAGTGCGCCAGTTATCCTAGCATGTTTTTTGTTTTTTCTGCTCAACTTCTATCGTCCATAAGTTCTTCATACGTTATCCATTTTACGCAAACTCAGACTCTGTCTCAAGCAGAATTCCGAGATGAACGCAATGGCGTAAACTATTTCACCTAATTTTTCATTTAAAAATTAATTATTCTTTAATTATCTCTTATGTCATGTTTTAAAATTACGGGGTGTTATAACTACCAACTCGTACGCATGCCCAACATAAAGAGCAGATGGTAACGGTCTAACAAGTGTAACCTCCATCAATGTCCTCGTATTAACCAATCACTACCTCATAACCGAGTCAACATCAAAACAAACCAGGCCTTCAGTCGTACCAGCTAATCAGTTAATACCAACCAACGATTGAAGGACAGACAAAATTTTCGAGAACACCAACAAGACAAGAATAAAGAGAACTTGTTCTATAGTAGAGTCAACAGAGGGAGACCACCTTGTAACAATAAACGACTTATTGTCAATCAGTCTCAGGGACTTGCTGATGATCACCAGGATGTGAATTCAAAGATAGATATGATGTTAGCATATCTCATAATAATTTTCTCTTTTAATTTTTGTCTATGATACCTTACATTTATCATATACAAATCACCTCTTGTGCCATAGCAGTACTCTCAATAATAAATCTCCCTTGTATAAAAGCCGTTTAGGCCTTATCAACTAGCAAATCAATCTTTTAATTTAGGCATGTTTGCTAAAACCCTTGTAATTAGTTTATATGTATCATTTAAAAGACTAATTGGTCAAAAATCACTCAAATCCAAAGAACATTCTTGTTAGGTTGACGTACAATATTACACGAGCGTTACGGCATGCGCTTCATGCATGATGATGACACTCTTTGCAAAAGAATTGTTTTTCTACAAATTATATATGTTTAACGCATTCAGAAGATTGCACAATCATTTAATCATATTTTTAGTTTAAAATTATATGTAGGTAGTTTGAATTTTTAATTTTACATTGTAATATTTGACTTTTATTAGTTTAAATTTTTATCTATATTATTAATTAGAAAAAACCAAAATCCTATTTTTAGGTGATAAGATTTAATAATATTTATAGATGAACGTTAACAATTTATTAAAAAAAGTTTAATCATTGCATCTTCTTTTAAGTGATATTTATATATGGACATTTTGCATTTGTAAATGAAGTTTGATTGTTAGAGCATAATTTTAAGTGATACTACGTTTTTGAAAATACCCACAAAGGGACAATTTTAGTAGTTCACACTCACATATGGAAGTTTCGAGAACTAACGTTGGAAATGAGGTTTTACAAAAGTCTTATTTCAGAAAACTGTGCAGAAAGGCTAATTTTGAAAGTTCATGGTCGAACTAAAAATTCACATTTCCAAATAGAGGTAAAGATACTTTTACTTTAAAATTATACTTAGTTGTTTGAATTTTCATTTCTACGTTGCAATTTCTGTCTTTTATTAATTTGATTTTTTATGTATATTATTAGTTAGTAAAAGTCAAAATCCTTTTTTTTAAATGATAAAATTTAATAATTTTATAGATGGATGTTACGAATTTACTCACAAAAAAAAAAAAAAAAAAAACATCTCAACTGTTAGATCTTATTTTAAGTGATTAATACATATATACAGATATTTTATAAAGAAAGTTTAATTGTTAAAGCATAATTTTAAATGATATAAGTTTTTGACAATATCCATAAAAGGGAAATTTTAGGCGCTAACATATGAAAGTTTCTAGAACAAACGTTGTAAATAAATTTTTCTAAAGTGTTATTTTAAAGAATTGCACACAAAAAGCAGTTTTGAATGGTTACGATTAAATTAAAAGTTCACATGTCCAAGCCAACCATTAATAAATATATCATGTAGAATTGGAGATAAAACATGCTCAGTGTAGACTCTTGTATCGAATGTCATGGACCGCAACAACATCAAAATGTAAAGTGTACACTGACCTTTAAAATTTAAATGGGAAAATCCATACGAACACAAAATTAAACACTAAGAATCTCAACCACTACATCTTTCTCTAAATTCCCTTTCTACATAAAAACAAATAAATCTTGTGGTCCACAATTCATGTTTTTAAATTTGTGTTTAATTTTGCATTCTGATAGCCGCTCCCAATTAAAATGCTATTTGTTTAATTAATGCCACTTATGTTCATTCATGTTAGCATAGACGTGCGTGATTATGGAGCGTAAAGTCACGCATTCTTATAGAGACTGCATAATACATCCGAATGGAAAAGACTACTCTAACCTAACAAATTCTGAATAAATTGGAAAAGCTTGCGGTAATATCGTAATTCCGTAGAAACATATCTTCCTTTTTAGTACCCAAACGAAAGATTGTATGGAAGTCCAATTTAAAATTTAAAATTCATTAATTAATCCGAATTGGACGGCTATTCCGCCTCGGAACCGAACAGGAGGTTTCCCTCCATCTCTGGCAATCCGCCACCTCACATCTCGCCGTTGAGGTGGTCGGAGCTGTCTTCCATCATCAGTATTGTCTTACTACATCGAAAACATCAGATTTCATTGTAAGATTACAATTAAAGCAACTTCAGAATGGTGGCGCCTTGGATTTGACGATTCTGTACATGGGGAATTGCCTTTCAGATAACGATCCCTGGTGTTGCTTTAGGAAAAATCAATGTAAGTGCTTCTTCTTTTTCTGTTTAAATCTGGTTTTGTAAGAAGAAAAGAATAGGAAATTTTGGATGGGGAATTTAAGATAGTTTGGAGTGCAATTTGAATTAAGCGTTAATTGGTAAAATTGGGAAACCAATAATTGCCTTTTCCTTTCAATACAGTGTTTTTTTTTTTTTTTTTTTTTTTTTTTTTTTTTTGGGTAAAGAGTGGGTATTGCATTATTAACGGGAGCTGTAACTGATTAAGAGAAAAGTATCTAGCGGCCATCTAAACCTCAAGTACTACAGTAGGGCTGAATGATTTGTAGTGCTGATAAGCGGATGTTTGCTGATTGCTACATGCTGAATATTAAAATAACTAAACGCGATCTAATATTTCAACAAGCAAGATCTTATTATATATCTTTTAAATATAGTTAACTTGTAGTATTAGGATTAGAAGGAAAAAACTTATCAAATAGATGAATAGTTGGAATAGCGGAATAAAAGATTCAAAGAAGAAATGACTCTTATACTTCTTAGAAATCTAGAAATTTTATTGCTCTAAGTACAAATTACAATGTGCATAATCCTATACTAACTGGCTTCACTTCACAGTATAGTAGTCTGGATAGAACATTCTATATAAATCAAGGTATTAATATTTAATGGTAACAAAAGATAATGTTAATATTTTCTCTAACAATTCAAAAAATTATATCGCTTTCTAGCACTCATCCTTGATGCAAATTTCGGAAACTTCGAGCATAATTTGCAACTGCTTAAATCTTGCTTTTGGTAATCTCTTTGTGAATATATAACATGATAGCATTTAAGCAAGTTTTTTAAGTAGTTTCCACTTCTTTGATGAAAGTGATATTTTGTCGCTATGTATTTTATTCAAGTACGATGAACTAGATGTCTTGTCTTGCTATTATTGTTTTGTTCGTAGTAGATTGTAGTAGGCCTACCTTGTTGGTCATCCATTTCTTCAAGTATTTTTGAGAGCCATATAACTTGATTTGTTGGTTCAGCTTTTATCACATATTTTTTTTGGTTGTGCAACTGTTGCTTGCTTTTTCGATGCTGAAGAGACTCAATCCAAGTGAGAAGGAATAATTTGATTTGCCTTTCATGCATCTAGTAAACATGTCCAAACACTATTGGTCTAGTCGACCAACATACACCGATAAACTAGGAATTGGTCATGATCCTATACAATATATCAAACTCTTTTGTGCATCGTAGATACCTTAAAAGTATTTTTAGCTTCTCCAAGGTGAACTCGGCTTGGGCTTTGGTTGAATATTGATAGAAGATTTGCATCGTACATGATATGTTCTCGCGTAGCAATAAGATATAAGAGACACCCAACTGGGCTTCACTATTGCTTTAGCATATTTCTTTTAAGAGATAAATATCAATTTCTTTTAGATTTTCCCCCTCTATGTCGAGGAAGTGCTTCATCAAGCTAAATTCAATCATCTCGAATGTTTTCACTATGTCTTTTGAGTCAAGCTATCATCTTAAGTTTGTTTCCCATGTAGATATAAATATATAATCATCTATGTATCAAGAGACAGCGAGAGTATTACACAGACCTTAGGCGTTAAGATATAATATTGGTTCATTCTTACTCTTCCCGAATCCTTGATCCATGAAATAACAATCAATTCTGTTATACTATGCCCAAGGAGTTTACGTAAGGCCATACACAGTTTTTCTTAAGCTTTGTACTTTGCTTTCGTTGTCTTTATTTACAAAGCCTTGTTCTTGTTATATCGTGGAATGCAACTGAAGCTACTGACTCTGTAATCAACTCCACGTTGCTGTGAGCAGCTATTTGCTATGAGCTTTGCTTTGTGCTTTTATATCGAGCTATCCGGGTTAAGCTTTATCTTATAAACTTGTTTACTATAATGATATCCTATATCGTTTAAGGAATCAATTAATTTTCAAGTATTATTCTTCTTAAGTCATTTTTTTGTCTCTTCTTTCATTGTCTTGGTCCATACTTCTTGCTTCGAAGTTATATTATTGCTTTTAGGATAAAGTTTGGCTAACTTGCAAGCATATATATATATATATATACACACACATATATATATACATATATATATGTGTGTGTGTGTATTTAGACACAAAGGTTTGACATAAAATGAGGGACACAAAATCTGAACCATAGAATTACCCTATGATTTGCACCCCTCACATAAAGACAAATTAATCACGTGGCTGAGATTGTGTCTCCTGATTTGTGTTAAAATTTTGTGTTCATATAGCCGCTCCCATACACACACACAAACACACACACACACACACACACACACACTCTTAATAAAGATCCAACTATCCTCAAGTAGACTCCAATGAAGAAGTTTTTTGTTGATGAAGTAATGAGGGTGTATTTGGCTCTTCTGCTACTTCTTTGGGTCGATATACCAGTACAGAAATGTTTTTCTCTCAGCTTTTTCTTTATATCAATTTACAACGGCATTCTCATCAATCTCGACATCTCGGCATATAATGAGCTTCTTTGTTTGAATGTTATAAACTTCATAATTTTTTGATTGTGTTATAATTAAAGCATATTCCTCATATGGTGTTGTTATTAAGCTTGTGTTTCTTTATGTCTGAAACATGTATGTAGCAAATCAATCCAAGAACCCTTGGATGCTTGACTAATGGATTTCGTCCACTCCAAGTTTTTATATGAGTTAGGTTTTAGACAACTGCAGTAGTACATCTGTTGAGTATATAGGCAAGTGTAAAGTGCTTCTGCCCAAAAATTGTAGAGTGAACCCTTATCATTTTGTATTGATCTAGCCATATGTATAATTGTATGATTTTTTTTCTTTCAAATACTTCATTTTTTGCGAATATGTGCAACTTAATTTGTTTCTCAATGCTTTTAACCTCGTAGAATTTATCAAACTTGTGGGAGTTATACTTTTTGTCGCTATCACTTCTGAGCTTCTTTGTATATTTTGCATTTTGAATTTCACCAAGTGCCTTAAATCTATTAAAATTCCAAAAGCCTTTGATTTCTATTTGATGAAGTAGACTCATATCATTCTAGAAAGTTGCTAATGTATAAGATGAAATACTTGTTGTGGAGTGATGGTGTTATAATAATAAATAATGATTTTGAATCTTTTTGTTTATTTTCCTTCAACTCTTTTTTGAAGTTTAATCGAGAGTTCAAGTATCTGCACTAGTAGTAATTCCTTGTTTTATAACATCCCACAAATGTTGAGAGCTAAATATTCCTTCATTTTAATGCTCAAAAATCATAATTTTCGTCGATGAAAATGAGTATAAAAATAAATGAAGGTTGAATGGCGTTTGCCATGACTTAAGAATAGTTGAAGTAGTGTAATATAAAGGGAGGATTTTCCATTAAAAGGATGATATTCTAAGGTCAGTGTGATCAAATGATACTGCAATAATATTGTTGGTAGTAAGACTAAAGGAAAAATAATTATGAAATAGTTGAACAGTTGGAATAGAAGATTTGATGAAGAAATATCTCTTAGACTTATTATAATTAGAGAAATTTTATTGCTTTCAAATATCAGTTACAATGTGCATGTGCCTATACTTATAGGGTTTATGTCACAATGCAATTGTCTAGATATCATAGTTTAGGTAAATCAAATAGTTAATATTTAATATTTACATAAGATAATGCCATTAATTTATCTAACTTTCTAAAATTTAGATGGATTAATAATTATGATAATATTCAAGGTTTTAAGTCTTGAATTTCATTTACGTTTCGTCTCGAGAATTTTACACATAACATCCATATTAGGCGAGATGTGTGTGTCTCTAGTGTACAACTCGAATTGATGTATTATATTCTAGTGTCCATCATAGCTATCTCAGAGCATATAAGATTGACATTTGAAAGTTTTTATAATTAACAATATCTAAATATATAATTTTTTTAATATGTACAATAGATAAAACAATATTTTTTTTTTCAAAAAAGAGAATTCTAACATGATAAAATTGATATTGACTGAATGAATTCTTCTCACCTAAATATTAATTTCAAATAATAAATATTTTATTTTTTCGTTACCGTTAGAAAATAAAAAACATACCTAGAAGACCAATAAATATTCATTATAGTGAAATTTCATGTTAACCCCAAAATACGTAAATGGAAAGAAAATAATAGAACAAAAACTTATTGCAAATTTTCTTTGTTATCTTAGTATCTTGGATGAGGCGAGTGTCAAATAAGGATAAACAACATTTAGTGTCTTGTTAAACTTATTGCAAATTTTCTTTGTTATCTTTTAGTATCTTGGATGAGGCGAGTGTCAAATAAGGATAAACAACATTTAGTGTCTTGTTTCGTTAAATCTCGTATCGCTCAAGTTAAAAAAAAAAAAAGATAGCGAGCGAGATAAATAAGGTTTGAAACAATAACACTATGATTAACCATACCTCTAAATGAATGACTTTCTCAATTTCAAATGGATTCAATCTTATATATAGAAACAATAATAAAAAAAGTGATAATATTTGATGAGGAATGGGGAAAATATTATAAGTTTTGATCGCACTAAACATGTTAATATTTTTAACCAGCAAAATCTTAAGGTTTATCTTTTAAATAAAGTTAACAAATAATAGAAAAGACAAATTCAAATAAATTTCGTAGTAAAAAATACAATGAAAAAGGGATAAAAATAGTAAGATGTAAATATTAAATATGAATTTCTATGTTTTAATTTGAAATTTTATCTAAGCACAAGGGCATAATTAAGATTTTTTTCTGCTAAGTCAATATTTGATGCAAGCTTAAAGGATTAAGAGTTATAGCGGTTGATATTATTTCTGTGCTGATAACCACAACGTCATTTGAGGTAACTGCTAAAGTAAAAAAATTGACACTTATCATAAAAGTTATTATTGTATTATAAGCAAAAATCTTGCATGAAATCGTTAAACATTGAGCAATGTTTACAAAAACATTTGAATTTGTACAATTCGCTGCATATTGACTTAAATTTTCAAAAAGTTACAGTTTTAACAAAAAATTTCAATCATTGGTTTAAAGTTGAATTTGGATGAATTTGAAATGCTTCAAAAACACTCCAGTGTAGTTTGATGAGCACCGAAGCAAATAATGTAGTAATCAAGTTTGGTTTCTTCTTTAATAAATATAGGCTAGTGTTGGTTCTAATTCAATAGGCATATATTTATTTTCACATATATTTTCGTATAAAATGATATGTGAGCTGAACACAAGGAGATTTATAGCATGTAATGATTTTGACATTTAAGTCTATCAGCGGATGCTTTCAAATGCAGATAGTATCATATCTACATTCATATCCGAAATCAATTTTGGATACCTGATATCTACATTTACAGATACAGACAAATACTAGATAATTATCTCGTCAACCCACCCTATTACAAGATTGTTACACTTTGGGTATGGATGCTTGGGAAGCTCGGGAATTAAGTACGGATTATTATACAAAGTTATGAACAATTGGATTCACTCATATTACACTTTGAAATTGGTTGAATTTCAATTCCAAAATTTGGTTAAATACGAAATCAGTACTAATCTAAAACATACTATGTAGTCAAGGCGCACACCTAGGCGCAAAAAAGCGCAAGGCGCAACTAGGGGACTTTTTTTGAGTTTAAGGCGCACCTGCTAGTGAAGCGCAAAGAAGCCCAAAAGCGCTTTTTTTTTCATTTTAAGTATTTTGCTGTTGTAAATTTAGGTTGGATAGTTTTTTGATTACTTATTTTGGTTTGTGATATGAACTTATGAAATTTTATCATTAAAATTGCAAACTCAGCTATTATTTATTGTCAAAACTGTATATTAAGTTGTAGTTGTAAGAGCAACCCGGACCAATTCCGGGGGAAGGGAATTACACTTTGAATTAAGTCGGAAACACAAAGGATTAGACCTTAGCAGCCTGGACCAATTCCAGGGGAAGGGAATTGGATTGGTCTCGATCCTTCTCTAGGGATCGGACCCGATTCCTCTTTGACTGTGGGCATGGACCGTTGCAACCTTGGACTACTTACCTTCAGACTGGAGTTTGAGATTCTAAAGGTGCAGATGGCCCGCAAGGCATTGGCAGCGCAAATCGATTGGGGCAAGCCTCCCATAGGAAGATCAGGCCAAATACAGTTCCCTAAACCTTAGCTCCCCCTCCCCCCTCCGATCAAATGCAAATGCAACTAGATTCGAAACAAATGCAGATATCTGAACTGGAGTTTGGAATGAGGATTGGAGATTATTCTTAAACAACCATGGTGGTTTTGCTGATATTATCCATCGGATGATGATAGGCGGATTAGCGACTGGTGATGCTGATCATATTAACCTAAGTTAATTTACTCCAAATAAACGAAATTTTAGGAATTAATTGGACTTCAAACTTTCGTTGTTGGAAGCTTATGACGGGAGAAAGGATACGATCGTCCATTTGATGAAATATATGCGACATGTGGAAGTACTTGGGAGAATCAAAGAAGTGATAACTAAATGCCTTCCACTCTTCCTCTCTAACATAGTTGCCATATGGTTTTAGCAGTTGGAAAAGGGATCTATCAACAGCTGGACATAGTCGGTAGAAAGATTCATGAGTATATATCTCTCGATCCAAGAACGTGATAACGCTTACTACCACCAAGTAGAGGACTTGCGAGATTCTATGCAATTTTTTTGAAAGATTTAACGCAATAGTAGGTTCAGTGGATCGACCAGATCTGTGGTGTTAATGGCGTCTGTATCAGGAGTTCTTGGTAATTTTAAAGTTCAAATATCATTGTAAAGGGATCCCTCAAGGGATCTCGATGAATTTTACCACAAAGCCGACATATTTTCGAGAAAAAGAAGATACAAGGGAAAATCGCTAGACCCTCAAAGTTAATGCTGTTAAGGATGGAGGATCGTCCAATTCTGGAATAAACAAAGAAAAGCACAAAGTTGAGGATAACCAAAGCATAGGAAATAGAATAAAAAAGAACCGAAATACTACTCATATGCAAAATCGAATGCAAGTCTGAAATGGATATATATGGACATCAAAGGCCACTTTCCGGTAAGAAGGCCCATTAGAGGGGAGCCCATAAAACATGAGATGACTTCTGAGAAATTTTGTTTGTTTCATGAAATTGTTGCACATGAAACAAACGAAAGCAAGCACTTCCGGGACATAATCGAGGAGCAATGAGGAAATGACAGCTTCAACAATATGTTCTAAACTGAGCTATGGCGACGGAACATGAGTCGTCGGTCGCAAAGGAAAGAAGCGGGCATAGATCGTGTGGTGGTATTATCATTAATTGATAATTGGAATTGGACAATACTGTCAGTTAAATCTCTTACTCATGTACGAGAACCGACGAGATCCCTAGGCATGCTCTTAGATGATGATAAGCTGTCACTTTTACTTTTATTTCAATCACCTTGTAATAAATGACTAAGCCGCTTACTCTTGTACGGGAATCAGTGAGATATTTAGACAAGTTTTGAGACGATGATGAACCACTTAGTTTTTTGCTTTAAAACTTATGCTTGTTTACTTTAATGAAAATTATTTGGCTTGCTTGCAATCAAATTACTTTAATAATTTTTTTTGGTGAACATGACTGATGCTCGTCAGGTGTGAAATTTGCAAATGATTTAGCTTAATACAATTATTTGATAAGTATGGCCGATGCTCGTCAGTTATGAGATTCACAACAAATCTTAAACTCAATCTACTTAATTGATTGTCAAGTATGACTAATGTTTGGTAAGGGTTGAACGGATCAGATACGAATCCCTTTAATTAGGATAGTAGAGTATGGTTGATGCTCGACAAGAGCTCGATGCGGCTACCGTACGTCAAGTATGCTTGATGCTTGGCAACAGCCGATGAGGTTTGATGCTTGGCAAGAGTCCGACGAGAATATAAATCATCAAGTTTGGCTGATGATTGACAAATCCCCGATGAGACGGTGAACCATTAAATATGGCTGATGCTTGACGGACGTCCAACAAAACTACAAGATGTCAAGTGCACATGATGCCTGAGAAGAACTCGACAAGGTTCTAAATCAACGAGTATGACTGATGCTCGACCAAAGCCCGATGAGGCTTGGATCACCAACCATGAATTACGCTTGGCGCGAAAAAAGCTTGGATCGTCGAACACAGTAGTGCTTGGTAGAAGTCCGATGAGGCTAGAATCGTTAAGTGTGGATGGCGCTTGGCTTGAGAAGACAATAACTGCTGATTATGTATTATGCTCAAGAAAGATCCGAAAAGACAAAGATTGACTTAGCGAGGTCGCATATGCCTAGGATCGACCCGGAGAGGTCGCGTGATTCAACAACGGCTCGGCAAAGTCACAAGCACCAACCCGATGAAGCTATCAAGCATAAAAATGACACGACGGTTTCGTGAACATCCCAAACGGCTTGGAACAACCATGAAACTCACAAACAATCTAGAGAGATTGCGGATATCAGACTTATACTAAACACATATTTCATAACAATATATGTTTTGGGGCAGTTGTTAACCCATCTTTTACAAAGTTGTTGCGCTTTGGGTGTGGATGCTTGGAAAGTTCAGAAATCGAGTATGGATGATTATATGAAGCCATAAACAATTGGGTTCGCTTGGATTGCACGTTGAAACTAGCGAAATTTTGAACCTAAAGTTTAGCTAAGGCTGGGATCAGTAACAATCTAAAGTATATGCTGAACCAGGAATTTGACTAAGTATGAGACCAATACCCGTTCGAAGTACAGAGACAGAGCTAAGAATTTGGCTAAGTCTTGGATTGGTACTAATCCCATACACAAGAATTCAGAATTCAGAAATTTACTCAAACTACACCAATAGCTCAAGATCAGAAAGTCAAATCACCAAAAAAAGTCCACGTGAAGCAAGACAGACTCTTGGGGACCCACTTAGGGGTCGCATCTCGGAGGGTGCAACCCTTGAGATATTGAAATCGACTTCTCGCTTCAACTATAAGTAGACCACCATGAGTTTAAATAAAGGGATTTTCTCTTCTTCACATGGAAATTTTGCTGAACCTTGAAGATAACTTGATCCCCTATTCTGTTTATTCATACAAACAACTAGTTGTGTTGTAATCTGATAGTATAAATAATAAATTACACTAAGCGGATGTAGGCCATAGTTTGCCGAATAACTATAAAAACCATGTTCATTTACTACTTTGATAGTATTATGCGACCATACTATAATTGTAAATTGATATACTATGGATATTGTTCTGTGAATTACATCAACTGGGGTGTTAGGCTCAGTTGAACAAAATTCAGTCTAACATATCATATCCGCTAACGATTGACAAATCAAGAAGCAAAAAAAAAAAAAAAAAAAAAAAGTTTAACATAGAACATTTTTTAATTCCATCGATTATTAAAATGTTACAATTAAGTAAATATGATGATAAAAAATAGTGTTGAGCAATTAATTTGCATTTAGTGCATGTAATATAAACTTTTAACTTGATAAAACAATAAATAATCATCTTTTATTGTATTAAGATATACATTATTTAAACAATAATCTTAAAAAATCAAACGAATAATTTTTGGATGTGGATGTCTACGTATTCGCATCCACATCCATTTTTCAAATGTCAGATATTTATCTGCTTTTAGGATATGCATGCAGATGAATTCAAAATTTTCTGGGTATCCATTGATAACCCTATGTACATTGAAACATCGAATTCAGTGCATGTACTTGCATCATGACCATCATTTTCATCCACTGAATGTCGTTTATGAAGTTTGTCTACTATACAATTGAACAGCACTCATGTTTTTAATATATAAAAAATATATTTTAAATTCCTGGAAGGTTCAGATGACCCCACTGGCTCTCACATTTCTCGACCGTTGTCCAAGAGCTTCTCCAGCATTGTTGTTCTTACTAAGTTTTTCTTCTTCAAAACCACTATTTTTGAAGTGGTTGTGTATACATCGGCTCTAGGTGGATCAAAAAATAAGTGTGAAAATCTCACTCAGGTAATGTTTTCCCGTTTGAAATAAAGAGGGAGACATAATTACTTGCGTTAGAACATCCCCAACATTGCTGCTTCTATCACGAATTTATTGTTAACTATTAGTTTTAGGGTTGTACGTGCATCAATCTTAGTTGTACAGAAAAATAAGCGGGGAAACCCCACATTCACATCGAATTTCCCATTTGAAAACACACAAAAAAACATAAACCTCATCTCCTCTGCTGATGATGCTTAAGCTTTTTGAGTAAAAATATACACGCCTTTGATTGTGCTGTATCTCAACCTAAAATCCTACTTCATTCCACTAAAATAAATCCATCAACTAGCAAAGAAAGAAACATGGCAAGTATGTACTTTCTATCAAAAAAAGTTAAATACAAATTCATGAAGGTATTCTTAAGCAATATGCATGTGGATAAGGAGGAAGATACCATTTGATATTTTGCAATTTATGTGGATTTAACTTTAAATGTTTATGGATGATGTAATTTGTTTGAATTGCTTGATATTTAACTTCATTGTATGTTTTGCATTTTTTATTTGGAAAGCTTACTCCTCAATTTTCGAGACTTACCTCCCGCTTCATGGGCTGGAAAAACACCTTGTGAACGTTTTTGTCTTTTTAAAACAGTGGTTGTGATGAAGTTTGATTGTAGCTAAGCTAAGTGCTTTTGCTTTTGTTTTTTATTGAGTCAACTTTCTAAAAATGGAAAGGAGATGGATATTTGATTTCTGCTGTAGGTTTCTTAAACCCACTGCTATTGAAACGGGTTTAGCTTACTCGTTGCAACCAGCTAGATCCCAAGCCGTTTTAAATTGCTAGACACTCTCTTACTATTTGTAGATATACCACTGAAAATTAAAAAACAGCATGAGCAACATATTTTATGTGATCAACACTAATTTTTGTATGTCTTGCTGGAGATGCTTTAAGCATATCGTTGATATTTTTTTTTTTTTTTTTTTAAATTCAACAGTCAGAGGTTTGTCATAAGCACTACTAACACATCACTTGTAAGTTTTGAACGCTTATTGGTTGGTTCTCAACACTTATGTAAACAGCCAAGGTTTAAAATTCCGATTTTCTATTCTTGATCGTATGAAAATTTTGAAGTTTCAGTTCATTTTAGAAACTCTGAAAATTTCGCTTCAGCTGGATAAAGATTTTGAAGCTTCTCAAACCCTTCTTTATATGAATAAACTAAAAAAATATACATGAATTTGTGTGGTTTTTCACCTGATGTTAGGTAAAATATAATTTAACAAGCCTGCAACAAACTCTGTTATGTCTTGAAACTTCATCCAAGTATAACAAAAACCCAATTAGAAATAACCTCATGTTCATGAAAAACAAAATCCATGCATATTTTATTTCTGGAAATAAAACCCTGAATCTATGAGCCCTAATCTATAATGATAAATCTCCAATGCCTACTCATTAGTCCATGTAACATGCTTTTTCAAGTTTAATGTTTGCGGCGTTTCAATCTATTGTTCATGCATCTACGCTGCATGTACTGGCGATTGGATTTTTTTTTCTACCATATTTTTGTTTGGAAAGGGGTATTCGGGAATTCCAGTCTGCTCAATGTTACTGGAATGACAGGAATTCCGGCAATGTTGGTAGGAATTTCGAACCATAAAACAATCAACAGTTTGACATTTCTAGTGTTTATATTTTATATTCTTAGGAATCATTTTTTTGCAAATATACACACCTCAACTTAGCAGTTTTTTCATTCTAGTAATTTTTATTCGAGGCTCCACCATAATTATTAACGGTGCGCGGTGCGAAAAACCGCAATGCCTTTCTGTTGCCATAGCGCACGGCGCAACAAATGAAGCATGCCTCATTACTTTGCCGTGCATGTTTAAGTTTTTATATATATATATATATATATATATATTTAACATCTATAACAATTAATTAATTTTAATATAATATATATTTAACATATATAATAAAGGTTTTTTGACAATTTGCCAAAATAATAATAATATCGTAAACGTAAAATTTCAAGCATAATACTCTAACCCAAATAATATTACATATTACAAGCTGGAAATTTGAATTTCATTCAACAATCATATTTTCTAAGTAAACAAGTGCATAATCAGATTCATAGGATCCAACATCTTCTTTTATGTCCATATCATTTAACATTTATTCGGTGTGACCATAATAGGAACATATAGTTTGAAATTCATAAACATATGTTCAAGACTATTTGTTTGGTGCACCAATAATTAGAGCATAAAGTTTGAAGTTCGTTTGAGGTTACATGTAGAATGCACCAAGATTATTTGTTCATTACAAGGGTGTTAATTAGATGCGTCGGGTCAGATCTAGACCTGACTCGGGTTGTTTCAATTCTAATCGGATTGGATTTGTCGAGTATAACTTGTATATTTAAAAACTTTGAAATAACCCAAATTTCGAGTCAGATCAGGTTGGTTTAGGTCCACTTAGGTAATAACGCTAAAAATGCATACTTTCTCGTTCTTTTGTCTGGTATTGGATCGGTTTTTCAAGTTAATTTTAATCAGCTGAACCCGACACGGGACCCATTGAGTTCAAGTTAGGTTTGGAATGGTTTGGTTAGATCAATGTATCAATAATGTAAACAAATAGTTCAAAATTTGCTTGAGATTTGTATCACTGCATAAGAGATATATTATGATTAACCATTGTTAGAGGTCAAATTAGCTTGTGAAAAATGAAAAATAAACAAAAAGAAGTAAAAACAATAAAATAACGGTCCGTAGGGTTTTCCTATAGTACATTAATAAAAGGGAAAGGCTCGGCATTCTTGCTCCATGTCAATTTGCTTCGTAAGTGCCATTTACACTATTTGTCGCTCCTTTTCACGTGCACTGTACCATATAAAAAAAAGATGCAAACGTCGCGCACGCCATAAGGTGCTATGGGCTCCACTTGTTATTTTCATCGATTTTGTTAGCTTGATTTTTAAGGCGTTTAGAAAATTGTTTTCTACCATTGATTTGATTGCATGTATTTTCAGAACTCCAACCAAAATCTATTTGGTAATTTCCGTGTATTTCAAACTTGCCAAATCAATGGTTTTTGAGAGCTTAAATTGTGTTCTAATCAATTTTTTAAAACACAAAAGGCGTATGTGAAGTGTTTTCGGGTCCGTGAGGCGAGGCGTAAGCCTCGAAGCTGTAACGACCCGTAATTTTAACGATTTAAATTCCGATTTAAATCAAAATTTTATTTTGAAATTATTCTATGATTTTTCATAGCGGGAATTTGAAATTTGTGACACGTTCAGTAAGATGCAACAGCTATGAAAATTTCATTGGAAAAATTTGATTATTTGTCGGTCGTGCAATTTTCAGTGTAAAGTTGCGCATAACAGTTCAAATTTTAGCTATTTTAAAATCTCTTCGAAACCAGTTCGGACAAACATGAAAAACATTCTATTCGCTGTCACGAATCCAACGGCGAAATTCGTTTCGCGAAAATCAGACGTTTTGACTTCCGTTTAATTGTTTTCCCATTCGTATTTTACGTTTAAAGGGGTACGTAATGTCTTTTTGAATGGAGCATCCTGACACTGCAAATTATATACCGTTGCTTCCGTCTCATCGCGCTGATTAGCGCAATATATCCATTTGTCAGTTTCAGTGTTCGGTTTGCGCTGAAATTGTGAAAATGCCTGTATAGTTCATTTTTGAAATAGAGCCATCTGAGTTCGATGTGTCCCTTTTCCGATCTTACATACTTTTCTAGCCATTTTGGGTCTGCAAAACCCGTGTTTTTATTTTACTAAGCCAACCATTTTTTTCCTAAGCTTAGTAAATGGGATCATTTACTACTTATCTTCATTTCTAAGCATGCACGTGGGTACACCTTTCCTATCATTGTATTTCCTAAACATTACATTGTTCCAAAGGCACGTTTAGACTTTATAGCATGCGTTCCTTCCATAATTCCATGCAACTTTTAGAAAGGGTCTATCCATTCATTTTAAAAACGTTTTTTTTCTTTTGGCTGTCCTTTCGTTTTTCCAAATGTTGAATATTTGAATTTTTGCCATAGTAATCCACTTTACATGACCCATTTTGTCATTCCGGATGATATTTACAACCTAAGGTTTCTACTTTTCATTACTTGTATACTTTAACATCGAAAGAAATGCAATTGACAAATCAACTAAAATTTAAAGTGTTAAATGAATACTGACTGGGTCTGCTTTGATCTCCAAGTGATTCGAAAGTCAGGGAACACGTCATCCACGTTTAATATTAATAATAATAAAATAAAAAGATAACGTGTATTGCCATTTAAAGGGAAGAAGGGACTAACCTTCACGTTCAAAAGATGCTGACATAGTAATGTGTGGATCCATAATTCTTGCCAAAAGAAATGTACGCATGCATATATATCTTCCACTTTGTAATATCTCCTGCTATCTTTTCATTCCCTTCCTTCTTCTCCATTTTTGCAATACACACGTTCGTTAAAAAAAAAACCAGAAAAAAAAAGAAAAACAAATTTCAAATCTTCCTGCAAATCAATCGCATCACCATCCGGATGAGTCGCCCGACCTCCGATGACCAGAACCGCCGAAGCCGCTCTCCCACCCACACCGAAGTCCGAGTCCCTCTGCCAGCAATCCCTCAACACACAGCTCCCGCTGACACAAGCTTTCATGTTCGAAACATCGCTGCCGAGCACATGAATGTCAGCGTCAGCAGCCCTCCTACCGAGCTCGCCCTACCTGCTGTCTCAACACAAACCCAACATCGCACTAACCTATTAATCCCTACCCTTAGTTTTTCCTCTGTCGAACTCCACCTTGCTTTCCCCTTTGAGTGAGTGCGTGAGTGTTAATATATATGTGTTGTGTTGCCTGCTGTGTTGTGTGCATGCGTGTAACTTGCTTGTGTGTGTGGTTTGGGTTATATACGTGTGAGTAGAAGTTTATGTTTGTGTGTTCTGGTGTGGCGTGCATTTGTGTCTGTGTATTTGGAGTTGAGTCTGATGTGTGTCCATTTGTGTATATATATGTTATATATTATTCGTCTATATAAATGTTATGGGACTTGTATTTTTATTTTTAATCTATTATATATATAGTCTAGTGTGTGTTGAATAAGAAAAATGGTGTGATATAATTTTTACTGCGTGTCTACGTATTTTGAAATATTTATATAATGTTTTTTGTAAAAGAATTTTGTGTTTTATTTTGGTTGAACTGGGTTAGTAATTGTGTTTATTTTGTGTCGATTTTGGTGTTGAGTTCCAAAACCCGATAACCGTACCGATCCATCGACAATTTCCTGACCTCCTCTCATAAAAATAAAATAAATATTTAGTTGATTATCGAGTTGAATCTATTCTGGATCGTGCCTTGAAATCGCTGTTTCAATTCAGTATCGATCGGCCATCTGTTGTCTCCAATCTGTGCCACGAAAGGTGAGTTTATCTCACACTTGACTTACATTTTTCTTGGATTTTAGATCAATAATGAACTGTTATATGAAATGTATAGGATTGTTGGTAGAAATTGTTTGATTTGATGTATGCACATTTCATATGTGACACGATATATTCATATGACACGTAGTTGCACTGATGATATATATACTGTGACTGATGCTATGTGATTGTTGTTGATACCCTAGTTTAGGAAATCACCAAGGGTTGAAATGATACATACCCGAACGAACATTAGTATAGAAAGAAAAAAATCGTTATCGGTTGAAATGATAAACCTGAACGATTTTTATGAATTTGGGATCGCGGGTTGAAATGATAGACCCGTAGGAATTTTATAAATTACGGGTTGAAATGATAAATATCCGTATCACTTGACCATAGGGTAGCAACTATATACGTACACCGTTAGTCATGTTTTCGAAGTAAAGAGATTTGAAAATTTGATTTTAATATAATAACTTAATATTTTATATTTTATATTTATTTTAAACTTAAATTTTGTAAATTTTGAATTATATGTTTTAAAATGAATTTATGAGTAAACATAGATTTAAACGTTTATTTAAGAATTTACCTATAATTTTATTTATTTTAAACCATATAATTTATTTCTATAAGTATTTAAATTTTATTTTATATATTAATATTTTCTTTAAACCTATTTTATATTATTTTAAATTTATATATGTTTATAATCTATTTTCTAATTATTATTAGAATTTTATAAACTTATATTTACTTATATATATATATAATTTCAAAATTAAATTGTCTTTATATATGTTTTGCAAACTTTAAACTTAAAGTTGGTTTAAGTAAGATTTTGTGACTTAAGTCGAGAATTGAATTTGTAATAACGATATTTGATTTTAACATTGAACTCATATGAGATATGGATTTGAATTCAAATTGAATTGAACTTAACGTGACAAAATGTAAATTAGAATATATATATATATATATATATATAAAATGTCATATACGAAATTGGTTCTCATAATCTTTTAGCTGAATTATGAAATTTACGAAATCGAATTTATAAGATGGTTTTAAAACTTAGGGTTTGAATTTTTACAATATGGAATTTGTACGACTTGTGTAAATAAGATATGATTTGTCGAATTTGAAATATAAGAGTTTGATTCGAATTTTAAGTAATGAAATTTAATTTATGATTTGAGTTATAAAGTATGATACGATCTGTTTTGAATTATAAGCGAAATATGAGATTTTGATTTAAAGTGTATGTATTGAATTTGAACCGAAATATTGGATTTGATAAATCGATTTAAACGGTATCTTATAATGGTAAATTTGAAACAATTGAATTATTGAACTTGAGTTTTGAGGAAAATAAATCAAACCGAAATATTCTCGAAGTTTTTTTTTTTGATTTAAACGATAACCGCGACCTTTAAGATATGTTTTTAATGTAAATATTTTGAATTGAAAGTCGTTATGTGAATATTTTTGAAATTGATAAAATTAAGCAATATAAATGAGTCGTTTTCAAAATTGAATATAATCGAAGTTAGATGCTAATTTTTGATTTCGAAATTCGAATATGAGTTTTCATATAATCGATTTTATGAATTGATTTATAAAAAAATATGACCATGATGTGAAAAACATAAATGTTTGGTTGTTAAAGAGACCGGGATCGGTTATTGTCACACTCTCTGCCAATACCGAAAACCACTTTGACAACTGTGTATGCGGTGGAGTTCCAGAATGAAGGGGATAATTTGGCGAACGACTCCATTTTATCTTATTTCATATTAATTACGAGACCCTGACTACCTTGAGCTTAATGTGGCTAAAACAGGAGCTATGCACAGACCAAGTGAGGTCATACCTCCTATCGAGCACACTTCTTCGATATTATTCTATTACTATTGAGATTCGATTTGGGCCCTTTTGAATATGGGAGTGTGTATCGAGGTGAGCGGTAATAGCTACTATGCGTTACCACCAGTCCGGCTCTGCAGACGGTGAATCCACCCTGGCATTCCTTGTGTGCCTTGTCACATGCCGTATACGGGCTTGTACTATTTTATATGGAATGCCCTCTGATCAACCTCCAGTTTACGAAGGAATTACGGTATTGTATATACTACGAGAATATATAAACGGTGTAAGGGTAATAATGGTAATCCCACTTACGCTATTTTGATACTTTATTTTACTGATAGACACTATTGTATATAGCGTATTATACTATATAGTATTAGTTTGACGGATCCTTAGAGGATGGTGATCCCAGACATACTCTAAGTTACTGATTGCATTTCATCGAACATTTCATTTGATTTGATTTACTTCCATGAGAAGTTAGTCCTGATCCGAGTTGTTTTGTTTTTTATTATTGCTCGGGTCAGATCGAGTATTCCAGTTCGAGATTCATCTTTGGAGTTTAGAGCTTATATTGGATTTTGTTCACTTATATCTACCTGTTGATCAGTTGTTCCAGTCATTCAGTTACTTATGTTATTCTATTTCAGATTGTTATTGATTATTTACTGTATTAGACTTCCACTGTATTATTTATATAAACTCTGATGTAAAATTTTATTTTGTAGTTTTATGAACTACTATTGTATTATGTATTTTCCACTGCAAGGTATTATATTGCTCTGTATCTGTGTCTGTGATCTGTGATTCTGTGATTTATTCTATTTACCCCAGAAGCCAATAACAATCTGTCGTTTTGGACGGTTCGAGTTAACATATTTTGTCGATTCGGCATGGTCAGAATGGCAGGTCGTTACTATTGGTATTAGAGCTTTGGTTTATCAAAGCTTTAGCCTATGGGGTAAACGCTCATTAAAGATAGGGTAGCAATACCCTAGAATGAGTGGATTCAGTCGCAGAATCCTTCTTGAGTGAGAGCGTATTTTTAAATTATAAATAGTTTTAAAGTGATTTTTATACAAATATTTTGGATATAAATTTTGTTTAAATCTCATTTTGAAATTTCCTTTCTATTTGAATCCATCTTCCTCTGTAGAGCCTCTTTGATTAAGGTTCTTTTGTTCGTCCAGCTTTTAACTCAAATTCTACATCCTTTCCTTGTCAACAATAAGGTAAGAAGTAGAACGAGAGTAAAGCCTTCTAGCGAGTGCATTCGTATCTAAATTTTTGTTCGATTAGGTATTATAATTCCCTTGATATAACATTGAAATTATGACACATATTTGGAAAATGTAATTTTGAAAATAACATTTTTGCTTTGGTAATACCAATATATTGAAAGGATTTGATCGTGTTTACATTTTTATAAACCATATATTTTAATAAGATTTAAGTTTTGTAAGAAAATGATTTTATCCTGGTATAATGATATAGTTTATAAATCTATGTATATATTGAAAATTTATATTGGTTTATAATGATTTTGAAATTATGAGATATATATATATATATGTTGAATATAGTTAACATGGATTTGAAATATTTAGGTATAATATAGAATAATACCCTTATGTATTTGATTTGATAAGGATATTGTTAGTATATTTAATTAGGACTGAGTTGAATTATAATAAATAAACGAGTGGGGAGAAATATATATATTTCCCTACTTAAAATTTTAATGATTTGAAATATACTATTAATAATATATGATTTGAAAATTTTGACATATATTCTGTTTAAATATATATAGATGTTTTGAGTATTTATTTGACGTTAAAATTGGACTATCGAATACTTAGTGATTTGAGTATACGTCTGATCAACGTATATATTAAATCCTACATGTATTGGATAAATATAGAGTCACACTCTAGTCGCTAGTAAATGATTCTGGTGATGACCGCGGCATCATCGATATCTATTTTCAGGTTTCGAAAGTGGGATAGATATATATCGCCAATCGAGACGTCGAGTGAATACTTAAAATTATTATGAAATGTTGAATTTTTTTATTGATTTAAATATATCTGTTTTGGAATATATAT
This sequence comes from Allium sativum, assembly GCA_030737875.1. Classification (NCBI taxonomy): domain Eukaryota; kingdom Viridiplantae; phylum Streptophyta; class Magnoliopsida; order Asparagales; family Amaryllidaceae; genus Allium; species Allium sativum. The sequence goes on from CM060921.1 coordinate 561,643,110, forward strand.
AGGTATGATTATAGATATGAATTATTTGATTTTAAAAATATTAATTATTTAATTACTATTTCCCTACCTCTTCCTTTTCGGGGGCAAAAAGGTTTGAGTGGGGGAGATTGTAACGATCCGTAATTTTAACGATTTAAATTCCGACTTAAATCAAAATTTTATTTTGGAATTATTCTATGATTTTTCATAATGGGAATTTGAAATTTGTGATACGTTCAGTAAGATGTAGCAGATGTGAAAATTTCATCGGAAAAATTTGACTATTTGTCGGTCGTGCAATTTTCAGTGCAAAGTTGCCCATAACAGTTCAAATTTTAGCTATTTTAAAATCTCTTCGAAAGCAGTTCGGACAAACATGAAAAACATTCTATTCGCTGTCAGAATCCAACGGCGAAATTCATTTCGTGAAAATCGGACGTTTTGACCTCCGTTTAATTATTTTCCCATCAGTATTTTATGTTTAAAGGGGTCCGTAATGCCTTTTTGAACGGAGCATCCTGACACTGCAAATTATGTACTTTTGCGCCCGTCTCATCGCGCTGATTAGCGCAATATATCCATTTATCAGTTTCGGTGTTCGGTTTGCGCTGAAATTGTGAAAATACTTGTACAATTCATTTTTGAAATAGAGCCATCTGAGTTCGATGTGTCACTTTTTCGATCTTACATACTTTTCTAGCCATTTTGGGTTTGCAAAACCCGTGTTTTTATTTTACTAAGCCAACCATTTTTTTCCTAAGCTTAGTAAATGGGATCATTTACTACTTATCTTCATTTCTAAGCATGCACGTGGGTACACCTTTCCTATCATTGTATTTCCTAAACATTACATTGTTCCAAAGGCACGTTTAGACTTTGTAGCATGCGTTCCTTCCATAATTCCATGCAACTTTTAGAAAGGGTTTATCCATTCATTTTAAAAACGTTTTTTTTCTTTTGGCTGTCCTTTCGTTTTTTCCCAATGTTGAATATTTGAATTTTTTCCGCAGTAATCCACTTTACATGGCATATTTTGTCATTCCGGATGATATTTACAGCCTAAGGTTTCCACTTTTCATTACTTGTATACTTTAACATCGAAAGAAATGCAATTGACAAATCAACTAAAATTTAAAGTGTTAAATGAATACTGATTGGGTCTGCTTTGATCTCCGAGTGATTCGAAAGTCGGGGAACACGTCATCCACGTTTAATATTAATAATAATAAAATAAAAAGATAACGTGTATTGCCATTTAAAGGGAAGAAGGGACTAACCTTCACGTTCAAAAGATGCTGACATAGTAATGTGTGGATCCATAATTCTTGCCAAAAGAAATGTACGCATGCATATATATCTTCCACTTTGTAATATCTCCTGCTATCTTTTCATTCCCTTCCTTCTTCTCCATTTTTGCAATACACACGTTCGTTAAAAAAAAAAAACCAGAAAAAAAAAGAAATACAAATTTCAAATCTTCCTGCAAATCAATCGCATCAACATCCGGATGAGTCGCCCGGCCTCCGATGACCAGAACCGCCGAAGCCGCTTTCCCACCCACATCGAAGTCCGAGTCCCTCTGCCAGCAATCCCTCAACACACAGCTCCTGCTGACACAAGCTTTCATGTTCGAAACATCGCTGCCGAGCACATGAATGCCAGCGTCAGCAGCAGCTCTCCTACCGAGCTCGCCCTACCTGCTGTCTCAACACAAACCCAACATCGCACTAACCTATTAATCCCTACCCTTATTTTTTCCTCTGTCGAACTCCACCTTGCTTTCCCCTTTGTGTGAGTGTTAATATATATGTGTTGTGTTGCCTGCTGTGTTGTGTGCATGCGTGTAACTTGCTTGTGTGTGCGGTTTGTGTTATATATGTGTGAGTAGAAGTTTATGTTTGTGTGTTCTGGTGTGGCGTGCATTTGTGTCTGTGTATTTGGAGTTGAGTCTGATGTGTGTCTATTTGTGTATATATATGTTATATATTATTCGTCTGTATAAACGTTTTGGGACTTGTATTTTTATTTTTTATCTATTATATATATAATCTAGTGTGTGTTGAATAAGAAAAATGGTGTGATATAATTTTTACTGCGTGTCTACGTATTTTGAAATATTTATATAATATTTTTTGTGAAAGAATTTTGTGTTTTATTTTGGTTGAATTGGGTTAGTAGTTGTGTTTATTTTGTGTCGATTTTGGTGTTGAGTTCCAAAACCCGATAACCGTACCGATCCATCGACAATTTCCTGACCTCCTCTCATAAAAATAAAATAAATATTTAGTTGATTATCGAGTTGAATCTATTCTGGATCGTGCCTTGAAATCGCTGTTTCAATTCAGTATCGATCGGCCATCTGTTGTCTCCAATCTGTGCCATGAAAGGTGAGTTTATCTCACACTTGACTTACATTTTTCTTGGATTTTAGATCAATAATGAACTGTTATATGAAATGTATAGGATTGTTGGTAGAAATTGTTTGATTTGATATGTATGCACATTTCATATGTGACACGATATATTCATATGACACGTAGTTGCACTGATGATATATATACTGCGACTGATGCTATGTGATTGTTGTTGATACCCTAGTTTAGGAAATCACCAAGGGTTGAAATGATACATACCCGAACGAACATTAGTATAGAAAGAAAAAAAATCGTTATCGGTTGAAATGATAAACCTGAACGATTTTTATGAATTTGGGATCGCGGGTTGAAATGATAGACCCGTAGGAATTTTATAAATTACGGGTTGAAATGATAAATATCCGTATCACTTGACCATAGGGTAGCAACTATATACGTACACCGTTGGTCATGTTTTCGAAGTAAAGAGATTTGAAAATTTAATTTTAATATAATAACTTAATATTTTATATTTTATATTTATTTTAAACTTAAATTTTGTACATTTTGAATTATATGTTTTAAAATGAATTTATGAGTAAACATAGATTTAAATGTTTATTTAAGAATTTACCTATAATTTTATTTATTTTAAACCATATAATTTATTTCTATAAGTATTTAAATTTTATTTTATATATTAATATTTTCTTTAAACCTATTTTATATTATTTTAAATTTATATATGTTTATAATCTATTTTCTAATTATTATTAGAATTTTATAAACTTATATTTACTTATATATATATAATTTCAAAATTAAATTGTCTTTATATATGTTTTGCAAACTTTAAACTTAAAGTTGGTTTAAGTAAGATTTTGTGACTTAAGTCGAGAATTGAATTTGTAATAACGATATTTGATTTTAACATTGAACTCATATGAGATATGGATTTGAATTCAAATTGAATTGAACTTAACGTGACTAAATGTAAATTAGAATATATATAATGTTATATACGAAATTGGTTCTCATAATCTTTTAGCTGAATTATGAAATTTACGAAATCGGATTTATAAGATGGTTTTAAAACTTATGGTTTGAATTTTTACAACATGGAATTTGTACGACTTGTGTAAATAAGATATGATTTGTCGAATTTAAAATATAAGAGTTTGATTCGAATTTTAAGTAATGAAATTTAATTTATGATTTAAGTTATAAAGTATGATACGGTTTGTTTTGAATTATAAGCGAAATATGAGATTTTGATTTAAAGTGTATGTATTGAATTTGAACCGAAATATTGGATTTGATAAATCGATTTAAACGATATCTTATAATGGTAAACTTGAAACAATTGAATTATTGAACTTGAGTTTTGAGGAAAATAAATCAAACCGAAATATTCTCGAAGTTAAATATTTTTTTTTGATTTAAACGATAACCGCGACCTTTAAGATATGTTTTTAATGTAAATTATTTTGAATTGAAAGTCGTTATGTGAGTATTTTTGAAATTGATATAATTAAGCGATATAAATTAGTCGTTTTCAAAATTGAATATAATCGAAGTTAGATGTTAAATTTTGATTTCGAAATTCGAATATGAGTTTTCATATAATCGATTTTATGAATTGATTTATAAAAAAATATGACAACGATGTGAAAAATATAAACGCTTGGTTGTTAAAGAGACCGGGATCGGTTATTGTCATACTCTCTGCCAATACCGAAAACCACTTTGACAACTGTGTACGCGGTGGAGTTCCAGAATAAAAGGGATGATTTGGCGAACGACTCCATTTTATCTTATTTCATATTAATTACGAGACTCTGATTACCTTGAGTCAGCTTGATGTGGCTAAAACAGGAGCTATGCACGGACCAAGTGAGGTCATACCTCCTATCGAGCACACTTCTTCGATATTATTTTATTACTATTGAGATTCGATTTGGGTCCTTTTGAATATGGGAGTGTGTATCGAGGTGGACGGTAGTAGCTACTACGTGTTACCACCAGTCTGGTTCTGCAGACGGTGAATCCACCCTGGCATTCCTTGTGTGCCTTGTCACATGCCTTATACGCGCCCACTACGACTTTGTTTTGTACTGTTTTATATGAAGTGCCCTCTGATCAACCTCCAGTTTACGGAGGAATTACGGTATTGTATATGCTGCGGGAATATATAAACGGTGCAAGGGTAATAATGGTAATCCCGCTTACGCTATTTTGATACTTTACTTTACTGATAGACACTATTGTATATAGCGTATTATACTATATAGTGTTAGTTTGACGGATCCTTAGAGGATGGTGATCCCAAACATCCTCTAAGTTACTGATTGCATTTCATCGAACATTTCATTTGATTTGATTTACTTCCATGAGAATGTTAGTCCTGATCCGAGTTGTTTTGTTTTTCATTATTGCTCGGGTCAGATCGAGTATCCCAGTTCGAGATTCATCTTTGGAGTTTAGAGCTTATATTGGATTTTGTTCACCTATATCTACCTGTTGATCAGTTGTTCCAGTCATTCAGTTACTTATGTTATTCTATTTCAGACTGTTATCGATTATTTACTGTATTAGACTTCCGCTGTATTATTTATGTAAACTCGGATGTAAAATTTTATTTTGTAGCTTCATGAACTACTATTGTATTATGTATTTTCCACTGCAAGGTATTATATTGCTCTGTGTCTGTGATCTGTAATTATATGATTTATTCTGTTTACCCTAAAAGCTAATAACAATCTGTCGTTTTGGACGGTTCGAGTTAACATGTTTTGTCAATTCGGCACGGTCAGAATGGCAGGTCGTTACAGAAGCGTTGAGGCATAAGCCTTTCAGGTAAAAAAAAATGTGCGACGCATATACTTAATTTTTAATATGGAATAACATTAAGCATCAAATAGTAAGTAAAATCATAAAGCATTAGGTGAATATTCAATGCAATATCCCGTTTGCTCATTTTAAATTAGCCTAGCTAACAATAGAAATGAGAGAACAATTAAAATGGTTGACTGTAGTCAAACACAGCAAACGAAAAAAAAATAGTAAAAAAAAAGACAAAAAAGGCTCCTGGAATTATCTATTCCAGTTCGAAATTTCAAAAAAATTATTTATCTTTTATCTTTTTTTTTTTTTTGTGCTCTAGAGTCTGAAAGACGAAGCATGAAAATGAGAAGTTACGATATTTTGAAAACTGAAAAGGGATGTTTTATTTTATATATACGTACGCCTCAGCCAATTGAGGCTCTGAGACGTACTTTTTTGTGCATTTTACGTCTCAATTGGTTGAGGCTTAAGCCTCAGTGGTAAAACGGCTCTTGAGATGCTCCTCAAGCTTTTTTGCGTACGCTTCACCTCAAGGCGTGCCTCAGACGCGTTTTTTAATACACTGTTTCTAATCAAGGTTTGAGGTATCGTCTGGTACTTTAAAATTACGGTGGCACCAAGGATGTCCAATCCGGAATCGAAGGGAAAAATCCGGTTACAGTTTGTTTAACTAAGAATAAAAAGAAAAACTGCACGTAGCCCTAAATCGAGCCTTATGCGTGTGAGTAACATCAGAAAGAAGTAAAGGACCCAACAAAAATCCAAAACAACCAGGATGTTCTCTTAAATCAATTCTTCAATCGTAAAAAACGTGAAGATACAGTGAAAATTTTCATAGTTGAATCATTTTATGATTGCTAAATAGAAGATATACATTGAATGCTTATCTCATCAGAATCTGGATATTTATTTGTCATTTGAAGCACCAAAGGTTATTTAAACTACTTATCTTGACTCTCCGAGTATCAGGAGGCCTTCCCCCCCCCCCCCCCCCCTTCGTTTGCGTTGTGTTGATATAGTTTAGCTTTTTCTCCTAGCTGGACTTTTACATTTTGAGAGAAAAGGAAAAGGAGTATTATTTTTGAAGGAGGAAACCGTTTTCGTGGGTTAGATTTGTTTTGGCTGGGCTAGATTGATATTATTAATTTGATTTAAATGTTATTTAATATGGGCCGAGCGTAGATATTGGGCTGGTGGTTAAATAATATTTAGTGTAATAAATTTAGTCTATTAGGTCATAGTTATGAAAGGCGCGCCGCGGTGCGCGCCATGGTGCACGGCGCGGCGAGGCGCCGCGTTTGCGCCATTTTCGTTTGTGGCGCGGCGCATATGAAAAGGCGAACCAAATGACGCAAATGGCGCGCGGCGCATAAATGGCGCACGGCGCAAAATGACACGCCTTTTGTTTATTTTATGGTTTTTTGTTTTTTTCGTATTTCAAACTGCTATAACTACTACTACAAATACTCTTACTATAATTACAACCACCATCACAACTACTATTACTATTATTTTCATAATGATATGAAATATGAAAAAAATTGTTAATATCATTTTTTTAGTTATATGAAAACATATTTACATCATCATTATTTCCTATACGATTATCATCAGCGTTAATAACCTTGCAATTATGTAATTGGCTGATCTTAGCATGCCAATATTTAGAACTGACATATGTTTTATTATCCGACTTAGTAGATTCCTTTTACTATTGTCAGAAGTATATAATTTAATGTATAAAAGAGCATAAAATATTGTCTATGCAAAAACAAATGAATGAAACTTTGAAGCCTTGAACGATATATCAAGAGAAGCAATTTTGAAAGAAGAAAAAATATTCTCATAAGATAAGCATTCATGCAGCTCTGAAACGTACCCTTGGATTTTATTATATTTTTGCATATACGTAAATATGTCCAATGTCTTTGTACGATTTGCCTGTAACATAAAAATATTTCATGATTTGGTATTTGTTAAATACGATCGAGCATTAAAAAGAATGTATAATATTTGTGACTGTTAGTCCAGTATCTTTGAATGATATTGATGATTGTAATTAATGGTTAACTGAATATATAGCCGATATTGAAGATGAGCTTGTGTTCGACGATGAGGATGACCTGACTTGGTGTGTTGCTGCTAGAGCAGCAAGAGTGGAGAGATTCGGTTTTTTAGCTCATCTTTAATGTGTATTATTATTTTTGATTTGAAAACTATTGTGCTTGAGATTTTATGCTTAATGTTTTTTTTTTTTTGTAAAATACATAAAAAAATAGTTGCGTATATTTTAGCAAAAAATAGATTTTAAAAAAAAATCTTTTATTAAAATATTAATCATATTAAAAAAATAATAAACATGCGCAGTAAATTAAAAAGGCCCGTGCCATTTGCCGCGCTGTGCGCCAAGACTGCAGAGTGGGTTTGCGCCTTTTTGCGCCGTGCGCCATTAATAACACTGTATTTGGTTAATTTATTGTAATTATTTATATGAGTGTTCCTCGCTTCGTGCGTGATCATAACAAATGCTTTGCGAATATATTGTTTTTTTTAAATAATAATAAATTATACGTTTTTATCATATTCAATAGAAATAATTTGCTTATATGTTTAGCTATATATTTGCATTGGAACCATGTGCAATTAGTATGAATTTTTATTTCTAAGTTACATTCTTTAGAACTTTTTTATTAGTTTGGAATTTTGTTTTTATTATTAAGTAATAAAAGTGCATAGAAGTTTATTAGTTAAATCCTAGTTTTAAGCGATATCAAGTTTGGTAATATATGTAAAATACGTTTTGAATTTGTAAAAATGTATATTATTTTGCAAATTATATGTGTTTAACATATTCGAAAGATTTTTTTTGCAAATTATATGTGTTTAACATATTCAAAAGAAATAATACGCTTATATGCATACTCGGTTGAAACTAATAAAAAAATTACACAATTTGTTTTAAAATTATATGATTAGATTATCGGTACGTTATACGGTTATTAGTTTTCTAATACCATTTTGCTAACATATTTTTATTGAATATATAGCTAAATATTCAAGCAAATTATTTCGACTGAATATGTTAGTTAAACACGTCATTTATAAAAATAGTAATGTATCCATGAAGCTTGTGCTATGATAACACTCACTCTATGATCTCTATGAGTTTGAACTGGCATAACGTGAAATCTACAATTGTTTATAATATGTTGGCTTAGTGTTGATATGTTTCGTAAGTTCTAATGAAGTAACCAAAGTAACAAGTACATAAATATTTGTAGACCCTACCATTTTATTCAGCTGAATAAAATTAGTTATGCATTTACTTTTCTTTCTTACAAAAGAGTAATTACTCATGTCTTACTTCTACCACCTGCTCATTTAAACATATAAATAAAAAGCAGATTGTGCAGAAAAATTCAGAAATGGTCAAATCATAGAAATTTGAATAAAAGCAATCCAAAACATTTTTATTTCATATTTTCCAAAAGCATACAGATCTTAGTAAAACTGATATAGGTACACAGTTAATAAAACATTGAAAAATAGACACAAAATTAGACACAGATTGAGAAACACAAAATCTAAACCGTTGGATCAGTTTGTCTTTATGTATGCATGTGTGTGTGTGTGTGTGTCATTCGGGATGAAAGCATAATTTTTGACATTAATATATAGAAGATTAGGATAGCCAAAAGTAAACTAAATTTCTTGAATTTTATCCGTCATCCAAGTATTTGAGTGATGCTTGCCTACTTCAGTGAGTTGTAGATGAAGATAACAAATAAGTACAAACAAATTAAGGCAATCAGCGCACTTTTTAATTAACCATGAATGCTCGGTATTGAACGTGTCATAAAAAATCAAACCAACTCAGCCTTGCTTTTCCTGCTGGTTCTCCTGACCACAATACTCAATATAAACATCTATTAAGTATGGTTTGCAGCTATAAACTTGCAGTTTAATGCGTGCTTAGTCCACTCAGTTCCAAATTAAAATCTTCTGTCATATGTTCCCTTTGCTCTTCCAACTCAGCCTTATTCCCTGAAAATCGAAAAAACCATGTTTGGATTACCTTGCTGCCTTAGCTCCTACAATCATTTTTATTTGATGATTGGCTGATTTTTACACTTCGTTGTGTTATAAGCATACATAACACTAAATGTTAAAAAATACATCACACAATGCTTAGCTTAATTCAATGCAAAGTGTAGTGTAAACATACCAAATGTCTACCAGTTGCATTTCTTAAGCTAACCAGTTGATCCTGTTATCTATAGTTTGAAATACTCATAAGCTGCATACATAACATTAAATACGCATACATAAGTCACCATTACACATGCATTAATCTCTCAGAATGATGGAAATGTCAAATTATCTTTTTCGCTTGATGTAGCATATTCTACTAATGTCTATATATCATTTAATGTTGTTAGGTGTCTACAGTGACGGTCAAATCTGTCATTTCTTCCGCCGTCCATACACAGCCTGAACACGTAATCATTGTAAAGTGAACGTAGACATAAACAGAGGCGAAACCAGATGGCACAAAACATGTAAATCCCGATCCGTACTCATATGCGGAAAGTTAAAAGGATGTAAGAAACGAAAACTGCTGCAAATATTATAGCATATACTTTGAACTCATATGCTAATATCAATATGCAACCTGGAATATAGGGAGTGTTTGTGTGTGTGTGTGTGTCACCATGAATGAACAAACAACCACTTTTATTTAGATTTCACTTGTAAAAGCATGCAACAAAATCATATATGACTATGAAGGAAAACTGACCTGAAGCTATGACGTCTGAGAATGATGGTGGCGAGCTACATGCATGCATTTATGTATTGGCACTTGTAAATAATAGAATGTATATATTCATGGCGAGTCCTTTCTTATTCTATAGGTAGTTATGAATAATAAAATAGTTCCCTACATGTACTACATTAAAAAAAAAACATAAAAGATTATATAAAGCTGGTAATGGAGAGCTACATATGGAAATTTATAGAAGAAAGCTATGCAGTAGCGTTGAAAGGCACAACAATGGAGAGATGATATGAAGGACAAAAAAAGGTGAACTGAACTGTGAACAGAAGATAATTATGGGATATATGAATGTGAATGGGTACATGTTTGAAAGTTCTAGCTGTACTTTTTTGGACTCAATATCCATTGGGTAATGGTATACTTTGGATTGACTATATCTGTGCTGACGTGCATGCATAATTTTACAATGTTTTGAATTTAATTTATTATGGTGTCGGCTTTTTGTGGTTTTTTGTTTTGTTTTGTTTTGGTTTTTGATTTGATTTGATTTTTTAGTTAACTATAATATATGGGTATTTTGGAAAGTATATGATCAAATCAAAAGTTTGTCCTTTCAAGTCAATAATCAATGAAGATTATACATTTATAAATTTAGATACAGTATGGAAAATCAGTCTATCATCACCGAGATCGGTTGGAATTATGGTATCGCTATTGATGGAACCTCTGAAAAACTAAACTAATACCGATGCTTGGAACAGGAACAAGAGCCAAGAGCAAAACCAAAACCTCCAAATTTTCCGAAATAAACCAAACTACGAAAATTTTAAACCGGCATCGAAACTGAGTTCTTAAACATTGGCTCTAATGGCACCTTTTATGGATATATCTTATTTGGTTTCTATGCTAAGTCTATGAGTATATTAAACCTTTAAATCCGGTGAATAATTGCTACATTGACACTTTCATTGATGGTAATGACCGGTATTCCCAAAATCCTATATAATTGACACCTATACTCACTAAATCCCTCATAATTGCTACCAGCATGTTTGGTATCCATTGTAATTACTATTACAAAACTTGGGAACACGGACTCTAAAATATCAGGAGTTGCATGTTTGAATTTGCGTATTCGTATCTTCATTGATAATAGTAATACTTCACATCTGCATCACATGATTCACACGTATGTGGAGTCAATCTAATCATGGATTTGAGATCAGTGATATCATACTGAGTTTGCAAATAAATACATAATGTTTTATACTTTTGTTTCCCTCTTTCTAACACAAAATGCATTTTAACTTTAAAAACCAACATAGGTTTTCTTGGAAATATAATAAACTATTGGCAGAACAGTTATATTTTATTTTTGTCTCAAATTCACTATTGTACATGCGCAAAGCTTTCCCATTACTTGTAGTTCCTCAACTCAAATGCCCTACCATTGTTCTAGTAGTGATTGTTATAATTATAAAATTGTTATTAGTTAAGCAGATAAAGTGAACTTTCAAAAAAAGAAAAATTCTTTCTTTCGCTTGTACGTTTTTTTGCCCATGTTGAGTAGGTCACCTGTACCTGTATGCGGAGAGTATACTGTATAATCTACAACTATGTCACGACTCGCAACCGCCTCCGTGTGTGACATCATTGTATTTGCATGCTTTACAACTAGTTAGATACAATATAAGACTGTCAATTTACAAGTGAATACATGGTAAACATGGACATTTAAGCCGATGCAAATGCAATACAAGCCATGTCAACTTTGTGGGAGTATGACGCTCCTGTTTCCACATCTTTCCATGTATATCTTTTCTTTTTCATTCAAAAATTACTTGTGACCACATGAAAACAAATCTTATTTCAATTCTAGTTGACTGGCTTTTTTTTTATCAGGTATTGGAAAAACATTAGCTGAATCCTCTAAGAAGGGCACAAACTCCAATGTAAATTTAAACAAGGAAAAGGTACAAATCGGCACAGACCTCCGAAACACACATTTATCTACTGAGATAAGTGCTCCATTGCAAACTACAATGGTAAGTGGGCCAGCATCTGGAGATTATGTAACTGCGATAGAGGCTCCTAAAGAGATTGGAAAACTGCAACAAGTGAATAAGCTGAAAAATGTCAGCATATTCACTTATAGAGAGTTGATAATGGCCACCGACTGTTTCAGACCAGACCTAATACTCGGTGAAGGTGGATTTGGTCTAGTTTATAAAGGTGTTATAGACGAGAAAATTAGAAAAGGGTTCAAATCTACGAAAGTTGCTGTTAAAGAACTCAACCCAGATGGGTATCAAGGAGATAGGGAGTGGCTGGTTAGTTCTCTCACATACCTTTTTAGTCTACCCTTGCATATATCTTTTGTTTGTGTAATCAAACCATTCAGTTTGTACATCCACTTAACTGTCAATTGCCTCGCTGATACATATTATACTTCTCCCTTTGACAAAATGCCTAGAAGATTCAAACTTACAGTCAGCCTACGTTTTTTTTTTTGTTTTTTGTTTTTTAATTTTTTTTAGGTTTACTTGTTCTTAGACTTACTCAAAAGAGTCGAAAAATGGTGAGACTTATTCGTCTAATTAAAACCTAGTTTAATTAAATTAAAACACAACAACATATGTAGTTTCTGTAGTTGTTATTGTTTGGGAAACACAGAACAAGAAGCGGTTCATTTGATGTTTTTGTACATACTTTCGTCTTTCATTCTAGCGTTGCCCAAATATTTTAATCAAATTATAGTAGCTATAGGCTGTTGGAAGTGAAACAGAACTTACAATGTAACCAAACTGTCTAGTTATGCAAACTAACTGGAGCATTTTAATCTGGGTATAAATTATAAACTTCATTCTTGGAATGAGACCAATAACTCAGCGTCATAAACAAATGCTCCAACAATTCTTATAGATAATTAAGGAGTTGATGGTATTAAGTATTAATACCTTTTCAGGTAGTATATATGGTCAGTTGATTGTAATTCTTATTTACTAGGAATCGTAGGTTCTTCTGGAGTAACTCCTCTAATTATCTTGTTCCCTTTTGTCATTATGAATATTAAGTTCCATGTTTGCAACACTTGCACAGTGAAGGACAATTTGCAGTTGATGTCCATATATATTTTCCTCAGATTAAAATCAATCAAATTGGAATTTAGTCCACCATCAAATAAAACCAATTTGATATTTCAACAATGTTTATATTGTCATATAATGTGGTAAAAATATTTTTTGTGAAAATATCTTGCATTCCAAAGTGTAAAGTTCAAGTATGTTGCATGTATTTTATTTGTAGTTCAAAGTAGAACTTAATGCTTATGATTATAGGGTGAAAAATGAAATTTCATATCGATTTTTTTCGAGAAGGTGTTAATTGATCAAGCAAGTCCCGCATGTAAAAAGCCCATTCACTGAGTCTGCATCAAGCACATCCATCTTATTGCTGTAAAAGTTACATTTCTTCTAGGGGTTTGAGTTGTTTCTCGGGTTTAATCCACCTGTCAAAGAACATAGTGTGATCAAAGACCAAGTAGGAATATAGTGTTGGCAAATTTTTTGTAATAAATAACTAATTATACCTAGATCCAAGAGGCATTGTATGATCAATAAGAACATTTTGCACTTTAATCTGGTCCACATGAAGATACGTCCAGGATCAGAGCAACACAAAAGAACGTACAGTTCAAAAGGAAATTAACAAAAATCATAACAAAGCAAAGAATGAGCTATGAAATATTATTGCAATCTTGAGCAAATGTTAAACTATCACTAATAGGTTGGGTTTCTAAAAGTGAAAGTCTCGACAACTCCATATATATATATATATATATATATATATATATATATATATATATAATATGTGTGTGTGTCTGTGTATATCCATATATCTATATATACATGTGTGTGTGTGTGTGTATATCTCACTATTGCATTACTTTAAGAATATTTCGTGTACTCACCTAAATTAGCCATGAAAGACAACCATTTAAGATCCACTGGATTTTTTGAGTGATCACACATTAATCAAGAAATAATAAAGTGCAAAATGATTGTGCATGCATGCTTCTCAATTTGAACATCCACAGCTTCGATAGGTATATCCTAACTAGAGTATGTCAAAACCATCTAACTTCCACCATTTCATTTCCCCTACCTAGTTTGGATGGCGGAGAGAGACCCAATAACTTCTGATATAATGGCAACCAATTTTGCTGCTGACTGACCACTAATGACATGCCTTCAACAAGTAGACATAAAAGCATAGTTGCATCACCCAGTCATCTCTTCAACCACAAAATAAAAAATAGAGGTCTTTGACCATCATCTTTCTACAAGAGCAGTGATGAGATGGTGATCTAATTGCATATGACTTAATTTCATTGAGGGCATAAAGCTAGCTCGTTTTATATCCTCGAGAATACAAGGATCCTATGAAGTTACTTTCTTTAGTGAAATAGATTGGTCCACTGTCTGGTTTGGATCTTCGCGCTGTTTACCAGTGAATATAGATTACAATAAACACATTTTTATTAGTGGTAAGACAACCAAATTCAAGTTAGATAAAGTTACCATTATCCATTCTTCATTGGAAGTGCGATACATGTGTTGAATATGCAACATGCTTCCATTTGTTGGACCGGGCTCCATCTCTACATATTCTACAACAAATAAGTTCAAGTAAAGCCAAAATTTTGGTCAATCTCTATCTACAAATCCATAATTAAAAAAAAGTTAATGGTTTTTTTACAATCACATCTATCAAATTTATAAAGCCTTACCATCATGCTAAACAATTAATATATTTCAATAGAAATTTTGTAAATGAACATACATATAACTCTAGATTTGCCCCAAAAAAATCAGTATAAATTCAGATCTATAACCTCCTCGATGCCCGATGTGCTAGCCATAATATGAATTAGAGTTGATTCAATGAAAAAAGTGGGGGAAAAAAAGTTAATCTGGTGTGTTTGAAGAAAGAGGAAGCTGTTGTCTGTTTTATTACAGGTTATCACGTCAGCGCTTTTAGAAAATCACCAATGTGCTAACATGTAACAAAACAAATAGTGAAAAAATTCTTTTAGCATGTTCATATTCAAATACATTCAAACCACATTTCTAATCCGTAGAATCCGTGAACAACTACTAACTAAGAAATACATTAAATTAAATGAAACCAAGAACATATGTTATACAAACAAAACAAACGTTCGGCAATTAATATGAAAAGAAACAACATAAATTTCGTGAGTTTCACCACTACATAATCAACCATACATAAACAAGAAATCAAACAAGCAAGCGATGATGTCTTATTTCAGCTGTCAAATACGTCCATGTTGGAGTATAACCATCTCCTCCCAATTCTGTAACCAAATTCAACAAACGTTTATTTTTGCTTGCATTTCAAGCGCGTATTGGACTCTCTTAGTACTCATTGGAGGATTAATCCACTTAAAATAATTGCAATATTGAACTTGGTTGAAGTTCATCTTGTATTAGTTATACAACATACATCCATAAAATCTACGTCGTGCATTAATTTCGGTTTTGCAAATAATGATTACACACTCATCTTCATATCGGCAAATTGGATAAGGTCCTACTGGTATAGCTATAGGAACCGGATGTAGATGTCGAGTATATTTCCATCAATGTTAACTTGTTTATCTGATCTTTGGTTCGTCACAATTTTGATAATCAAGCGTTTGACGTTGATGTTCCATTGTGGAACTTACGAGGCTCTAGATCAAGCTAAATCTCTTAACATACTCGATATCAATGTCAGTTTGAGTTTCCTTATCAACACTTATACGTGCTTCAATTTCGTCGCTGCGTTTCACCAACGTCTCATTGTCATTCTTCCAATTATCCATGTCTAAATTCATACAAAATTGCACGTATACAGTGTAGAAAATAAAACTAATACACAATTTAAGATAAACAAAATTAGCGAACAACTTTAAACAACTCTATTACCTTGCATTGAAGAACGCATCTCAAATTGATACTAATTTGTTTAGGTTTTAGGTGAATTGGCTAAATTTTGATGTGAATTTACTAGAAAATTGATTTTAAGGCTAAGTTTTGGTAAAGTGGAAAGTGAGGAGGGTGACAATGATGATTGGACTTAAGTGAATACCTGTTATTGGCGATTTTTGAAAAACCATCAGTTTAAAATTGCCAACTAAAGACGGTCAGGTTGTAGTTGGTTATTTTCCAAAATCATCAAGTGAATATGTTAGAAATTCCTGTTGACGACTTCTGGAAAATCATCCATATGCAATGTTTCAAAAGTTGCCAATAGGAAACATCCAGTCGTCGCTGACGTGGCCAGAAGTGGCATATATCCATAGATATTTCCAAAACAAACCTGTTTGCGTTGCCTTAGTATGGATTTTTTTTTTAAATAATAATAAAATCTATTTGTTTTATTTTGAAATTTGGTTTCATATACATTATACGTACATATGTATGCAATATCTTTGAAACGAGATTCAAATCATAAATTTTAAAATTGCAATGTTTTATCGAAACTGGAATCAAACATTTAAAATATAATAGATAACAAATCTTAAAATAAACAGAGTAATAAATATGCATAATTAAAACATTTAAAATTCTCATACGTCAAGTAGTGAATTGCAAAATTATGAAGAAACGGTAAAATATAATGAATTTAAAGTTCAAACTCAAACATTAGAAAGTACAAATAAAATCCAAGTGTGAAAAAAAACAGCCGACATCCTACAATTCTTAATCCTTGAAACTGGTGCTAAACGGCATGTGTGCTAACCTTAAATGCTAAAACAGTGGGCCTTTTCAGGTCAACAATTTGAAAAATAAAAATATGAACATGTGGATAATCTTACATCAGAACAACATCGATAAGACATTTACATAAAAAAAACATATCGTGCAAGGATCAACGTTATGAATTAACAAGTATACATTTTACTTATCTACATTAGATCAAAGGTTACTGATGCAATAGCAGTTGCTTAACAATGAACAAAGATCACATCACAGTAAGGAGAAGAGAAGAATTAGGGAGAATAAGACTTGTTAATTCATTGCTTGCTTTCTTTTAACAGGTCGTGCCTCATATATAGCAGCCTTCCTTTCATAACAGAACAAATTAGTGTAACTAAGCCGCTTATTCCATGACACCGCATACCATATAAATCAGAAAGCATAAGTAATTACTTATCGAGCATAACTAATTATATTATTGGTCCCCTCCAGAACATTCTTATTCTTGGAACCCTATGGTTTGGCATGTTCTTCTTGGGTCTTGTTTCCACGTGAATAGTGGTGGGGTCCATATTTGTTGCTGTGTCTAAATCATGCACTACTTGTGCATCATTACTCCTTTGTACCATATCAGTTGGTTCAATAACTCAACCATAGTTATGAATATCGTGCTACGGTGCGCGCCATGGTGCATGGCGCGGCTTCTGCGCCATTTATTCTTGCGGCGTGGCGCATATGAGAAAGCGCGACAAAAGGCGTGCGGCGCAAAAAAGGCGCACGGCGCAAAATGGCGCGCCTTTTGTTTTGTTTTTTTGCTTGTTTTTTTGTTTATTTTTTTATTTTTTGCATTTCACATAAAATTATTGTTGATCATATTATTGTGTTTGCTAACGTTTTGTATTTGATTTTTATTTATTTTGTGGGTTCTGATGGACGGCTTTTCTACAGTATTGTTGATCATATTATTGCGTTGGCTAACGTTTTGTATTTGGTTTTTATTTATTTGTGGGTTCTGATGGATGGCTTTTCTACAGTTCTTTTTCCTTGAAGAGAAACAAATATATCGATATTGAAAATATATTTTATTTTATGTAATACTCTTATATCAAATGTAATATTGCTTGTACATAAAACATGTATTTCAATTGATTGTGTATTTTATTTCAAACAGTTTGTAGATGCACCAAATAGATTATCAATAAATATTTATCACTTTATTTTTATTTTGCATAAAGTTATCAATTGCATCAGGAAATAATATTACCAATCGATATGTTATTCTTTCTCATCAATTGTCCTTTGTGTTGCTAAATATAACCACATCATAACAATAAAAAGACTTGATATAATCTAATTGTCCTTATGAATGTGATGATGCAGATGTTGATTTGGAAAATATGATTGTTGAATCGGATTCGGAATTCTAGTTTGTTAGTAATATGTATGATTATTTTGGATTTTGAAAACTATTATGCTTGAAATTCTATGCTAGTGATATCAAATATGATGATGTTGCATTTTGTAAAATAGCAAAAACTTTGATTTGCGTATGTTTTAGCAAAAAATACTGAATTTTTAAATTTGTTGTTATATGTTAAATTAAAAAAAATGCACAGTAAGTCAGAAAGGGGCGCGCCATTTGCCGCGCCGTGCGCCAAGGCTCCAAACCGATGTTGCGCCTTTTTGCGCCGTGCGCCATTAATAACTATGAACTCAACAATAGTGTGCAATTATATATTTTAATCGCAAACTTTCTTTAAGTTCCTCTGCCTTTTCCTGCCAACCCGAGAAATACATAGATATGCATAAACATATATGGAATAATATAGATGAACAGAATGAGGGTAACTGCTTGGACTGTGCCCTCGTATCTACGCATCCTGGCATCTTGGTCGGTGGTCTCACTTTAAGATAGATTGCCTACACACTCGGATCAGGCCCACAGTTTTTCCCCCTCATAACTAGATAGACTCTTCTCTTGCCATCACAAATGTTAGTACACAATAATATATGATATTAGCATAATAACATAGCAATACCTATTGTATTAACCACAATATGATAATAATATAAAGTAGGGAATAATCTCTCAATACGCATATATAGTAAGAATCATCTGATCCTATCTCTACTCAATGTCTATCGAAACATCGGATGCCAACGCTCAACATGAAAGCTTGTGCATATAGATCCATAATAATAAATATACAGTCACTAGCCATACATCAAACAATAATGTTAACTTTCAGTGAAACCGGTAACTATCCATGCTGAGAAACGATAAACACTGAACGCTATATATACCAACCAGGAAGTGAGGTTTCAGCCAGTGCATTAGAATTCCAACTGCCAGGGTACCGGCTAGTGCCGAGCTGGAATTTGACCAGAATTTCGATGAAGGTTTGAGGTGTTAGTCGAAACACTGAAATTTCAGTTGTTTCGTTCCAGTTTCAACAGAGATAAAATCTAACCTAAACTGAAACTCCAGTTCGATAACTTTTTTGTTGAAATTCGAAGTTTATAGTAGAAAATAATTAAATGAATTAATTTAAGTTGCAAATATATAAATATTCAAAATCTGAAATTTTAACTTTGGAAACATGCGAAATCACAAAATGTATGAATGGTGTAACTGAAAAAAAATTAAATATGAAGCAACAAACATATATTTGTTAGCATTATAGGTATTTATAATTAATCCTATTGTTCATTTATGTCTTGTTTTTCAATTTAAAAATAAATTACACATCTTATCTCAATTAATTAAATAAATATATGTACAACTATATTGAAAATAAATCATGAACCCGAAATTAAAATTTGAACCAAAATTTTGGAAGTTTATGAATAAGACTGTAATTCCTTAAATTACAAAGGACTGAAACCCAGAAGGAAATCGGGATCTTGAATCTTAATTTCGGTATCAGTTGATACACTTAAAAAAAAAAAAGTTTGGGTTCTGGAACACTGACCTCCATTGGTAGAAAGTTTGTCAGGTTCATTAAATGATGTTTAGCTGGTTTTTCATGCTAATAAAACATAATGTATCTTACAATGTCAACCATAGTCGAAAGTCTGTCAGGTTCATTCAGCGATGTCAACAAGGTATTTCATTCAGCGATGTTTTAGTGGTGTTTCATTCAGTTATAAAGAATCACGATAAGCTATTTCTTGTTCCTTTCTCAAAGACTTATGATATTTTCATACACTTAAATTGTTATATGTTTTGTGTCAATTTCCATACTGTAGAAGTAGTACCAGTTATTATGCCACTGATCGAGTAGTAAGAAGGTATTTTGAATATATTCACGACTGTCAACTACAAAATGCATTATGAATGACAAGATCTAATCTTTAATGTTAACAAATTCTTTGTAATGTGATTGAAACACATTCATGGTATTATTAAACAATTCAAATTTATATTTTGTTCCTCTGAATTTGGTTATACGTTGCACATTCCTTTCAAATTATCAACCCTTGCAAGGATAAGTATTAGGACAGAGGGATCCGTATTGCTTCCTAATGGTAAATGTTCACTGAATAGAAAGAAGGGCGATGAAGACGAATTCAAATGTTATATTGTTTTAAAGTTGATCATGTCCAATATTTTTTGAAAAGGTTTTAAAAGGAATACAATTTTTAAGCATACCGAAACAAGAAAAGGAAAAACTTGATGATAGTAACTATGAAATGGTTACCATTAAAGGGAAAATAAAGAATCCTTGTTATATCTTGGTGGCCATAAAATAAAGAATGTATGCCATCTTAAGTGTTTGTACTCTTTTGATTGGACATAAAGAGTTACATAAGCAGTATGAAAAGTAGGCAGAGATTTCAATTAGGAAACAGTTCAATGCTGTTAGCCAAACGGGTTGAAACGGTAACGTTGAAGATATCCGACTGGTAAATTTGAGTTTCAATAAATGTTATGAATTCAATGAATCTCTAGAAACTTAACTAATACAATGGACGAGAAGGGATAGTCTTTTTCTAGTTTCCACTAACATAAGATGACATAAGGGACGGTTGATATGAGTGAAAAGAAGAAACATGAATGATGTGATTGCTTCCATAATGTGGAAAAGTCGGTTTACTTGGATTTAGAGTGAGTAATCATGAAATGAGCTGGAGAACTATAAAGATCTCATGAAGATCACTGTAAACATTTTCAAATGAACAGGATGAGGCTGACGTTTTCGCCACTTAGAAGGACATATTTATGCAGGTATTGGGGTTGGTTGATGGTGGGTTTGGAAAAATTGATACTGCTGGTTATTATTATAAAATGAAAATTTGAAATTGTGATAAAAATACGTATGTACGGAGTTAGTGATTTGATTTTGAAGTCAAGGTGAAAGGAAAAAAAAAAAAAACGAGGCTAAAAGAACAAGTGACCTGTGGATTTTGAGTTTCTCAGGCAAAGAGTAGAGCTTGATTGACATGAGACTATGCATATATGCGTTGTTACATGTTTCCTCAGGTTGATTGATGAGTTATGTGCTTTCAAACATTGAGTTGTAGTCTAAAGTGATTAGATTCATAAGGTCCAATTTCGTAATTATGATTTGGCAAGATTAAAGAATAATATAAAAGATGGGTCGGGTGGATAGATATAAGAGTTGGGTTAAAAGCAGCTGTATTTTTACGAGATTAAAGAAAATACCGAGTGAATGGTTTGCTTATCATCTTGTAACAAATCTTTCTACATATTTTTTCAATATATGTACAAATATATGTTCATTAAGAGTGGATAAAATTTTGCTTATCAATATATGTACATATTTTCTTCATTTAAGCGTGGAGCAATCTTGAAAACCTAATAGTCAGATGGATATACATAGAAACAAATGCATTGAAGATATAAATAATTGACATGGAACATGCTACCAGTATCCGATTGTTAATGTGCTCATTCCCATTAAAGTTGAGACCTGATTTGTGCCAATGGTTGTATATAAAATGGATAAATGTAGACATTTTTTTTTTTTCCCATTCTGTTTGGCTTGAAGAACTGATAAACCTTCTTTTTATTGCTATGTAGTAATGTCATGTCATAATCTGTACTGTGAACTACTAATATTGAATATGAACTGTCAACAGTTAAGAGAACGACTACGATGCTCTTCGACAATCATGTATGTGTGAATGATTTGTGTAGTAAAAGTTAACCACACAAGCATATCACATACAATGTTAATGCATATTCAAGTATGAATTAACCTTCATAGATCAAAAATAAAAAGAACCTTTTTTCAGAAAAAAGTTCAATTTATTTTTTTATGTCCATTAATTGGATAGACAAAGCAGCTTTTTATTAGGTGTAACCTGATCATGGTACTATAATTAATTTCTCAAATACATTAAATTCCACAAATAATATTATTCAATAAAAGCATGTTACTATCTTATTCTCAAGTATTGGTTTATTTAATAGTCATTTTTCTCTCAGTCCATCAACTGTTTCTATGGATATTTCTGTTGTGGGCTCTCAGTAGCTGAGCAAATTTAGGTTCTGTTAATGGAAAATAACATCCAGTTCCTTACCTATACAGACCATGAACTAAATATCTGCACTTTATATGAATAATTGACTATTCCAGTTACTAATATCGTATATTTATGGCATATGAAGAAGTTGTTAGGATGTACAATTTAAGGATCTACAGGTGTATAGAATGTGGCACCATAATGAATATTCTTTCTTGCTGTGATATTGACTGTAATTTATATGGGACGAAGTAGAATTTTAGAAGGTATGAGAAAATTCAGTGTTTGATAGTTAAAAGTATGAAGTTGTGTCTCATGTGATATAGAATCATATTTAATGAATGAAATTTGAATGCTATTTTTGTTTACCATGCAAAAGATATCAGTCATACGACTCATACCCTTGTACTAAGTATGTTAAACAGATACATCTTTTACTCTGCAGACGGAAGTCAACTATCTCGGACAATTTAGTCATCCTAATCTTGTAAAACTTATTGGCTATTGCTGTGAGGACACACACCGGTTGCTGGTATATGAATACTTGGCACATGGAAGCTTAGAAACACACCTATTCCGAAGTAAGAATATCTCATCATTGTTATAATTTCATTGTTACTTTTTAAAAAAAAAATAAAAAATCAGCAAAGAAGTTAAAGGATTTATTTGACTTAAAGAGTTTTGTTTTTTAAGTTTAAATACGTTAGTCATTACAACAAGGGATGAAGCAGAAGATGGTTTTCGATATATCTTAAATGAGGAAAACAAGAACAAGTTTTCAATCCTTTTATATATTAAAACCATTTCCAAATTGGCCGTTTTCCACCTCCTATTTTTAACTTACGTGCATTTCAAAATACAGATTGAAAATGCAAAACACAAAACTCATTTTTAAACTGCATGTACCGTAAGATTTGCCATGTTTTACTCGTTCATAAGAAAAATAAAATAATACTGTTTACAAGACTATAATCTTGCTGCCGATTTTGTATCGAAGTGATGGTATTTAATTACAGCTGCATCTCACAGTTGGTGTTTAAGCAAACAGTTTCAATAAGTTTCGTAGTTCAACTTAACAAGTAGATTCCGTTGCATGTCGCAGAACTGATTTCCCTTTATTTCTATTTCAGGGCATAATGCATTGACATGGTCTATAAGGATGAAAATTGCGTTGGATGCGGCAAAAGGGCTTGCTTTTCTACATGGAGCAGAAAGACCTATCATTTATCGTGATTTCAAGACATCAAATATCTTGCTTGATGGGGTTTGACTTTCCTTGTTCTTTTTCATCATTGTTTACTCACAGAAAACAATATACATCTTCAACTCATGTCTACGTCTTAGAAATCTTTGGTGTTGACAATCATGATCCCCCCCCCCCCCCCCCCCCCCGGGCCCGGCCTCTCTACACACAGAGACCCAAAAAATGGAAAATTAGGAAAGTATTTGTTCCTTTGCTTGAAATTGATAGTAATTATAATATCCTTCTATCACCAGGAGTTCTGTGCAAAGCTCTCAGATTTTGGACTTGCGAAGGAGGGACCCATGGGTGATCAAACACATGTTTCTACAAGGGTAATGGGTACTTACGGTTATGCTGCACCCGAGTATATAATGACAGGTGTGATTTCAAGTGATTACCATCCTAAACTAGTTGTATTGATTTTATTTTTTATTTTTTTTA
This sequence comes from Allium sativum, assembly GCA_030737875.1. Taxonomy (NCBI): domain Eukaryota; kingdom Viridiplantae; phylum Streptophyta; class Magnoliopsida; order Asparagales; family Amaryllidaceae; genus Allium; species Allium sativum. Next base: position 561,667,002 of record CM060921.1, read on the forward strand.
TAAGCTCATTTATACCATTTTTAAAAATCATATGTAGACTATTTTCTGCCTAGATGAGGAAAAGTGTCATTTTGAACCTAGGTTGTTTTAATTTCTATACATCACTAGCAGTATTTTAAAAAGGAAAGGAAAGGAAAGAAAAGAAATTATAATAACATTTCCATTTTTAGCCCCAAGCCCTCTTTTGTAACACTCCCTTTTTTTGCAGCATCCCAAAAATCCTTCATTTTTAGCCACAAATTTGTATTTGAATAATGGTTTAAGGGAGGATAGAATGAGTAAAAATTCTTAGATATATTGCTAACAGTGACGCTCAACATAACCTTAATGCAAGTTGATCCGATCAATTTTCAATTAATTTAAAGCAGATATTTATTAGCATTTTAAATCTTTCAGGACATCTTACTGTTAAAAGTGATGTATATGGCTTCGGAGTAGTGTTGTTAGAACTTATAGTTGGAAAAAGAGCATTAGACAAGAGACGACCAAACCCAGAACACAATCTAGTGGAGTGGGCTCGTCCATTGCTAATCCGAACCACAAAATTGTTAAAAATAATAGATCCAAAAATGGAAGGACAATATTCGAATAAAACCGCAGCCAAGATCGGCAACTTAGCTCATAGATGCCTCAATGAAAACCCAAAGACGAGGCCTGTAATGAAGGAAGTGGTTGAATTACTGGAGACGTATATTCAAGAAGAAGAGTTGTATCAACTCAACAAAGCAGCAAACGCTCAAAATTCCAAAGAAGCGATCGATGATCATAGCAACGAAAATTTACAGGAAAGACAAATGAATGGAAGAACGAGGAGTGAACCGCCACCAACAACAACTAGTGATTCCAAGCATAGTCATTCTTTGGAATCTGATGTTAGTACAAGGTCAATGCCAGTACTTGACTGTAATAACTATGAGAGGTAGAAGACGTTCCTGTGTCAGGGGAAGATGGTAGCTTGCATGTATATATATAGTTTCCTGAGGCTTGTTTTATATGTAAAATGCAGCTAGGGAAGTAATTTTTTGTTTGGCCTTTTTTGAATTTTTCCAAAATAATTTTTGGGGAAATTGTATTCTCTAGATGTAAAGTGTTGTTTTAGTTGATGACGCTGGTGCAGAAAAATTCTTCTATTATGCAGCTTGTATAAACAGATATTTTATTTACTAAATTTGTATTGTTCAGGAGAAAATGTAGGAAACAGCCATAATTCGATTTCCATTTCTCTCTATTTGAAGCAAAAAAGGATTAGAAAAATAGTTAGCCAGTGCGCTCAATGGTTTTTCCTTTCATGCTCAGTGACCCACCCCTTATTTTCTGTGTATCAGCGTGCAACCACAAATAACAACCATTATTCTCGTACTCGAGCGTGGTTTTTCTTCTTTGATCGTCTTAGTTTCGTAATATGGATCATTTCAAACCTAGTTTTTCATAAATACACGTCCAGTTTGGTCGATAAATCAAAAAACTGTAAATATTAATTGAAGACTACTGAGAAAAGATTTTTTTTTTTTTTTAATAGAAATGTCTGCGTTTATTATGAAAAAGTACGGGCATATCTGCAATTATTCCGCGATGTATTGATAAAAAAAAAAAAAAATGTAGAAATATCTTCATTTATTATGAAAAAATACAGACATATCTATAATGTATTAAATAATAGTAAAGTAGAAGAATTTCTTGTTCTCTCCTTCATTATAGAAGTTATTGCTCTTCTATTTAATTTTCTCTTGATATTTAATATTTAAATCTTTTAGTGTATCAATTAAATTATTTAACTAAACTTCTTGGTATTTTATATATGGCAAGCTTTCGGTCGCACCCCAAAAATGGAGCACCCCAAATGCCCATTGATTCCCATCACCCGTTTATATTAAAGAATGTGAGTGGGAAGTGGGAGAGTGAGTGGAAGAAGAGAGAAGGAGAAATACTTCGTAGAGATTGAGGGGCATTTGGGGTACTGCACTGTTTAGGGTGCTCTCGAACCTGCCTCTTTATGTGTGTGTGTGTGTGTGTGTGTGTGTGTGTGTGTATATATACACATACATATATAGAGAAGTCTATTTAGACACAGAAAATAAACACAATTGGTGACACAAATAATCTGCATCATTGGATTGCTCCTGAATTTCCACATTTCACATAAAGACGAAAATGACTCAATAGTCAAGAGTTTATGTCTTCCGATATGTGTCTATTTTTGTGTTCAAATATTCGGTCCCTAATATATATATATATATATATATATATATATATATATATATATATATATAAAGAAAAAACTTGTATGATTATATATATATATATATATATATATATATATATATATAAAGAAAAAACTTGTATAATTATCTATAAATAATTAATCCACTATCTTCTAACATTTTATATTCAGAGCTTTCCGAATATCGCTTCAGCTGTAAATCAGGTTCCTATGAATATAAATCTACAAAACCAAAACTACTAGCTGCCCATGGAAAATAAAGGCACCCAGAGTTTAGGTTAAAACAATAAACTCCAGGTCAGTCATGTGACTGGTGTGAGAACTAAAACAGTTATTAATCTTTATTTTAAAGTTAGGTAAATCAAGGGACCACGCCGTATAACACAGAACGGGTTTCCTCCCAAGAATACCAGTGCATAAAACCACAGCGCAATGCTAAATAAAGAACAATGAAGCTATTATAAGACCCAGGTCCCATCACACAATGCAACACAAGCCGGAGGATATGGTTTTACCTAATAATAGCCAAAGAATGCTTGATATGCTAAATTTCATCTTTTATTATTGCTATAAGTGTATAGTGTCAAAACAATTTCAATCATAATATAAATCATAGACGACATAAGTGCCCCATACCACTATGTCGCCATATATAGATTTACAATCAAAACCGCAAAGTCACGTATTGGAAGTTGGATTTTCATCATGAACCAAGGCAAAAGATAGTCCTTACCGAATTCAAGACGCTCTAGCCCGCCCCTCAGGCAAGCGCGCAAGCAAGCCTTGGATCGTCAGGGCCGGTCCACTTGATGTAGATTATTATGCCTGAACACTGCGTTTCCCCGCCCTTTGGGGGCGTAAATGAGTCCTATGACTCTATCAGCGCAACTTAGTCACCGATATATCTGAGGCTCCTCGCAATCCAACAACCACACAGGTGAAAATAATATAAATGTCAGGGCTGGTAGGTCATTGACGCCACCCTAGCCAGAAGGAAACGCATGTCCTCCCTGAGGTCCTTCTCCCGTTTCCGGTTCATACCGGGGTGTGAGGCTCGCGAATTAACGTTATACACGAAGCTATGCCACACAGGCAGTGCTTTGATCATCAACCACAAGACTTTGCTTTTCAACAGAAGCCTTGATCATTTGCATCTCAGCATGCCACACAAGAAAACCACTCCATGCAACCGATATCCATCAATAACATAGAATGATATCCAATGTCAGACACACAGTCCATTTACAAGTTCGTTCTGGGTCTGAACGAAACCGGGGGCACCTTGTGCCTCGCATATCCATCGATCTCCAAGTACGTCTGAACGATCACCAACTGATTCCTTCCTCTTGGGTGTACAGCCCAATCAAGATCATCAGTAATTATCCAAACGATGTGAAGACCTCCGGTCTTCGACCACCGTCTTCATCCTCGACACATCGTTGAATCAGTTATTCAGAATGGGATAAACCCGATCTTTCTGAATAACTCGTGTATATAAGCAACAAGTGTTACACAAACACAACATACTCCTCATTCCAATTCAGAATATTCTTTTATTCAAATATTCTTACACTTTAGGAAATGATCCCATTAATTTTATCAAAGATAAATTCTTTAAAATTATTCTTTAATCTTCCTTTAAATATCAATTCAAACCATATTATGGTTTATCCAAACTAGTCGGGATTAACGAACCTTACCGAAGTAATCATTTGTTTTAACTTCCCAATCCCAACCTATTCATCCTATTAAGTAAAACTGGTAATACTTCATATCTAACACCACGGTGTTATTGGTAAATTCAATTACCATTTCACGTTCAAATCTAATTAAAGATTTAACTATCGCCTGGAGCAAAACTGGTGATACTCCATTCTCGATCATTTCAATCTAATTAAAGATTCATTAAAACTCCACTTAGTTTTAATCTTCCCAAAAATCAATATTAATGATTGTTTAACTTGGAAAGTCATATCCTATCTTTAACTGGGTGAAGGAACCAATGTCATTTAAAACACGGCTCACATTAAACCCAAAATCACATTCTATTCCATCATCCTTTAACCATAAATTAGCAAGTGAACAATTCCCTAAGTAATAACCCCAAAGGCCAAAACCAACATCAGATCAATACCCAGGAAACCATTCAACTTAACTAATCTCCAGTTAGTTTCTGATTTTCTTAACTCCGTTGGGTCTAAGAACAGTATCATTAAAGATACCATTCACGACAACCCAAAATCACATTCAATTAACCAAGGAATCTTCATGGAAAACAAATCGATATATATATATATATATATATATATATATATATAATCGATATAAACTTCCACATCCGACTAACAATATAAATGGAATAACGGCAAAGCCTTTTAAATTCCATATATATTAGCAGTCCTCATCCACAGAAATTCACTTCGATTATTACCAAATCGAATTCCATTCCATTCCAATTTATTTTATTTAAATTGGAAAACTTTACTTTAGAAAATCTACTTTAAATCTTAACAAAAGATTTATAAATTCCAAATCACATTTCACTGTAAATCGGGTAAAAAAACGAGTGTCGTTAAAACACAGTTCACAACAAACCCAATTCACATTCCATAAATTATCGGGTTAAAGAACAAATATTATTTAAAACACCATTCACGATAAACCCACAAATCAATTCCAATTCGATTCCAATTAAATATTATTTAATTGGTATACTTCATTAAATCCAAAAAAAAAGATTTAATCTTTTTCTCAATCGGGTTGATATTAAATACAAGGCTCTGAATAGAAAATATATCGGCTTATATTCAATACCAAATTCTACGCCCGACAAATATCGTGTTGGAAATAACGATATAAATATATCTTTCAAATTTCCATAACAATATCTGTATAATCACGAAATCCAATATCAAAACATTCCGAAGACAATTTCGATTCAAATCCATTTTCACTTTATATATTGGAAATTCTGGTTATTTTCAAAACCATTTCAAATCCATTTTATTTATTTCAAAAATAAATGGATTATAATTCTAGTTCAAAACTAGTTCATTTCGACAAAAATCTATTTTTATCTTTTTATATATAGGATTTTTCATTCCAACTCTTTCCAAATCATTTCTTATGATATTACACTAATTATTGATATTTTTAATAATATTATCAAGGCCCGTATAGTCGATTTCCATAAACGGCCATCGAACTGCACTTACAACGACCTTTTCCAAATTTGATTTGGACATAATTCCAAATCCAACCGTTAGATTTCAAATCTCTAATATTCGTTAGAAAGCCCTTTTCGGTACGAACCCAACGGTTCTAGTTTTAGGAGAATCCGACTGTCTGATCTCCCGTAATATCCGTTCGAATTCAATGATCGAAATTCGTGAACTGCCGCTGCACAACGTGTTCTATTCAGGCCATTATATTATATATATAATATATATTTTGTTGATTCCCTTTTAAAACATATTTTATAAATCGTTTTAAATTCGTTTTCAAAATGATTTCAACTTCCTATTCAATTTCAAATCAAAATTGAATATTCCATATCATCGATATACAAATGATAATATTTTCAAAACATTATATTTCGAAATCGTTTCCTTTTCGATATTCATTATATAAATGAATAAAATCGATATAAATATCATTCACGTCAAAATGGCGTCAATCTCACCAACACGGCTTTATATATTTCAATAACTTCGTTATTCTGTTCAACAAATGAATATTTTCTTCAACACATGAATATGTACTTTACTCAACACATGAATATTCTCAACACATGAGTTTTCTTTTATTCAACACATGAATATTCTTTATTCAACACATGAATTTTCATTTTATAATATTCGCTATTTTCCAAATTGGAATAAGGCCCAATCAATTACCATATAATGTTAATTATATAGATTTCCTACAATATGTATATAATAGCAACGATAAATCATCAACCATCGTCCAGAGTACACCACACAACTGCATAAGCATTAAATATAAATAATTAACGCTTACACAGTCTGTCAACCAATCGATCGACATACAACTGGGATTAGTGTACGCTAAATATCATCCCAACACTCGTGTGGGGTTTCAATCCACAAACACTAAATATTATTTGTACAGTTGGGCGATGTGTAAAATTTATCGTCCCAATCAATATCAGTCAAATGCGTGTATATAAACAAATCGTCCGATTTGGTTATAAATATTTATTTTATATGCACGTTAAAAATTATATTTTTAACTATAAAATATATATTTCCATTCCACATCACACAATTAATTTTTTTACAACACATCAATCAAACAACTAAGTCATGCATGGTCTTTGGACGACGGGGTTCGGGTGCTGCTAAGCACCGTCTGCATCCTAGTATATATTTGAAACAGGGAATTAAAATAAAAGTGAGGAGTTCTCACCTTTGGGTTCCACTCCGCCATTCTATCTTTCTGAACGGTCTGGATTTGTTTGAAATTCCAACGCATCCTTTTCACGCTGTTCATATATAAAAATCACAATTTTATTATCACTACATGTACATAAAAATCATATTTTTATTTCCACTTCATATATAAAAATCGAATTTTTATCGCTACTATATAAAAATCATATTTTTACTACTCTACATAAATAAAAATCATATTTTTATTATCTCTATAATATAAAAATCATATTTCTAATATCTCTATTATATAAAAATCATATTTTTAAAAATAGAAATCGTAAATTTTATACTAATCTCTTTACATAAATATACGTTACGTTTTTAAAATAATGTTTTTAATCACGGAATTGATTACACGGCAAGAAAATAAAATGATTTAAAACTCACTTTTCTAGATGGAGGCTGACGGGGCTGTCTTCGAGTTTGAACGGAGGGAGGAGCTCGCCGGGGGCAGTGGGTGGTGCAACAGCTTGGGCTCGGCATCGGCGTCGAGAGTTTGGAAGGGCGGCAGGGGTTGGAATGGTGGTGGTTCAGGCAGGAGGAGGGGGGGGTCTGAAGGCGGGTTCGCGGTCTGAGGGGGGTGCGGGATTTTGCATCAGAGAAGGGGGGGGGGGGGAAGAAAGGCGAGGGGATTGAGCTGATGGCCGACAGTGGATGGGGGCCGATGCGGTGGAGGATCGATCGCCTGATCGATTTAGGGATTGAGATTCCCCCCCCCCCTTTTTTTTTTCTTTATTCGGGTTTCTGTAAAGCGATGGGGGGAGAGGGAAAAGGGGGTAGGCGTTGACCGAATAGAGAGAGAGAGGGGTGAGAGTTTAAAATTTATATATTAATTTAATTATTTATTTATTCTCCATAAAGTTAATTTTTCGTTCAAACTCCAAATGAAACCCACCGACTGTCGCCCCTAACTAATTACCCCCATTCCAAACACAATGGGATATGTTTCATCAGCTGATTCAGATGTTTCGATCAATTTTCATTTAAATTAAAATATAAATCATTATATTGAATTTTAAACGTATATTTTAATTTACTAAAGCCACATACTGACTCTAAAAATTCCAGAAAAATTATTTCTAGCTTCATATTGACAATACGATCCTAACAAAACTAATTTTGTCAAATTTGAAGACCGTATGAAAAATGGCCATTTTCTGGTCGATCCCAATTGACTGAAACTGTCAAAACACATTTTACTTCTCCACGCTCACATATTAATCCCAAAAATTATGAATTTTGGAACCTAGCAATAACTTGACATCTCGAATCCAACAAAAGTGGTTTCGTCGAAAACGAAGGTCGTTTGCAAAATTTCCAATTTTAAGGGCCAAAATTCCATAGCGACTATTCTGAAATTTCAACTGGGCATAACTTTTTATTCCCCCTATGAAATTTCAATTTTTCCAATTCTTGGAAAGATATTCTATTTAGATTTTAATATTTTTGGTTTCACTAAAATTCGGCTTATTTTGAATCATGTACATTTATTTGAATTTTGAAATTGAATTTTCAAACTACCGCGCCATTTCAGGCTCGTTATATAATTAAAATAAATTTATTCGTTTTAACTTCGTCGAAAATTAATTTTCCATCGTTATTATTTAAAATAATTCATTTTAAATATTCAAAATTTATTAAAATCGCCAAAATAAAAATTTTAAATTGGCTCAGATTTCCGGGTTATTACAGTGTACCCAATTAGGCCGTGCGTGCGGAAGTTTTTTACATGTCATATGTACCCAATTAGTCCTTGCGTGCTGAAGTCTTTTACGTGTCATGGATACTTGCTCGGTTAACTAATTCCTATTGGATGCAGAATCGTTGCTGGAGTACCCGATTATGCCTCGCGTGCGGAAGTTTTTACGTGTCAAATGTACCTGATTATGCCTTGCGTGCTGAAGTCTTTTACGTGTCATGGGTACCCGCTCGGTTAACTAATTCATATTGGGCGTAGAATCGCCGCTGGAGTAACAGATTAGGCCTTGCGTGCAGAATTCTTTGAACTGTCATAGTTACCCGATTAGGCCTTGTGTGCTGAAGTTTTTTACGTGTCATGGGTACTCTCTTGGTTAACTAATTCCTACTAGGTGCAGAATCGTTGTTCGAGTACCCGATTAGGCCTTGCGTGCGGAAGTATTTTACGTGTTATAGGTACCCGACTATGCCTTGCATGCAGATGTCTTTTACGTGTCACGGGTACCCGCTCGGTTAACTAATTCCTATGGGTATATAATCATTACTGGAGCACCCGATTAGGCCTTGCATGTGAAAGTCTTTTACGTGTCATAGGTACCCGATTAGGCCTTGTGTGCGAAAGTCTATTACGTGTCACGTGTACCCACTCGGTTATCTTATTCCTACTGGGTGCAGAATCGTTCCTGGAGTACCCGATTAGGCCTTGCATGTGGAAGTCTTTAACGTGTCATTACGTGTCATGAGTACTCGATCGGTTAACTAAATCCTACTGGGTGCAGAATCGTTGCTGGAATACCCGATTAGGCTTGCATACATAAGTCTTTTACGTGTCATAGGTACCTGATTAGGCCTTGCGTGCTGAAGTCTTTTACGTGTCATGGGTACATTGTAATAACCCGGAAAATACGAGCCAATTTAAAATTTTTAAATGGGTGATTTCAAAGGAATTTGAACAATTGAAATAGAATATTTCAATAAAATAGTGAATTAGGAATAATGAGTCAGTTTGAAAATTTGAATTCAAACTTTGACTGACTGTGCAGGGTGGAAAATATAACGGATTTTAGTGAAACCAAAAATATTTAAATCTGTCATTCAATACCTTTCTAACGAATCTGAAAAATCGAAGTTTCATAAAGGGAATCAAAAGTTATGGCTGAATGAATTTTCAGAAGGGTCGGTATATAGAATATATAGCCCTGAAAAATTGATATTTTGCATACGACCTCGGAATTCGACGAAACCACTTTTGTTGGGTCCGGGATGTCAAACTATTGCTAGATTTCAAATTTCATAATTTTTGAAGCTAGTATGTGAGCGTGGCAAAAGAAAATGTGTTTGGTCAATTTCTGTTAAATTGGATCGACCAGAAAATGGCCATTTTTCAAACGACCTCAGAATTCGACGAAACTAGTTTTGTTGGGACCGTAGCATCAAAACATAGCTAGATTTATTTTTCTGGAATTTTTCGAATCAGTTTGTGGCCCTGGCAAATTGAAATGTACGTTGAAAGTTAAAAATTAAATGTTTTATACTTTAATTTGGAAAATAACTAGCTGTAACAGTCGAATTGGCCTACGAAACATATCCCATTGTGTCCGGAATGGGGGTATTTAGCTAGGGGCGACATTCGTTGGGTTTAAAAAGGAGTTCGTTTGAGAAAACACTATTTAAAAATTTAATATAGTCCTCGGCCAATCAGAATTTTCCATTCATAAATTTTTTTTTAAAAAAAAGATAACCCCCCAAAATCAACGGCGAAACCCGTTCCTGACCTTCTCTCCTCCACCGCCGCCGCTACCGCCACCTACAGCCTTCGCCACCGCCACCCCTCGACGCGCCTCCGTCCCCTCTTCAAATCCGACTAACCATCGCCGCCCCTCGTCGCCTGTGCCGCCCGTATCGAAGCCCCAAAGTCCCGACCTTTCCACCGCCGCCGCCGCCGATCTAGGCCACCGAACGCCACCAAACCACCACGGACTGGAAGCCCTCTCTTCCCTCTTCCACGTCCAACTCGCCGATCATCCCCTCGTGCCTCGATTCTCGCGAAAACTGTAAACCTAGTTTTGAAGCTTCGTGAAAGTGAGTTTTTCTTTGATCTTTACACTTTGAAAAATCTTATCTTTTTGGTGTGTTGACGAAATTCAATGAAACAGGAAACATCGGGACCGCAAGGAAGCTCTCTACCCAATAGAAGAAGCCGCGGATTTTTCTGACATCGTATCGATTTTTAGCACTCCGAAAACCAATGTGAGAAATCTAAATTAACGTGAAATTGAATGGAAAACGTTGTGTATAATTTATATTAGCGAAATATAAATTACATACGTGTTGTATACCTCATGTACATACGTAGTGTAAGCTATATAAGCGAAGTATGAATTTTACATGCATAGAATAATTGATATATGTGTCGAAATGCAAGTGAAATATAGCAATTATATATATATATATATACTCCCCTCGTCCACAAACCATGGACGATATTTATTGTGGTGAATTGGTGTGAAATATTGGATGAAAAATACGAATGGTTGAATAATTATTTGTGGTTGATATTGTTTGGTTGTGGTTGAAAAATACCCATTGGTGATTGAAATGAATTGGAAATATTTGTGGAAATAAAAATAAATGTGCCGCCTGCGTGCGAATTAGATGCATGAATCCTCATTGTCAAAAACCGCGAGGTTTTAAGGTAGAGCGAGGAGCCGTACTAGGGACGGTGCCGGTTTTAACTACCCTGCCGTTATGCTGCCGAAATTTTGAATAATCTTTGTGTGTTAGAATTATTTTCATATGTTGAAATTATTTTTCATTCGTTGAAATTAAAGCCATATGTTGAAATTACATCCATGTGTGGAAAATGTTCATGTGTTGAAAAGTGTTGTGTGAAAATTAAATTCATTTGTGAATGAACGAAGTGTTTAAACAATAAAAATCACATTTATATATATATATATATATATATATATATATATATATATATATATGAAGTATGAAAAATATTCGCCTTATATAAATAGTTTCAACAATAAAAATCCCATCTTTCCAATATGAACAGCATAAATAAAATGTCCATGTGTGGAAATGCTCATTTGTTGAGAAGTGTGTGTAGTGGAAAAGTTCATGTGTTGAATAAAAAGATCGAACAATAAAAATTACATTTTTATTGAAACTATGAAGTGTTGAAAACATCCATTGGTCGAATAAATATTTTGAACGATAAAAATATCATTTTTATCATATTTGTGATATGCTAAAGATATGCGGACGTTGAAATAAATATTTGTCGTAGAAATATTATTTTTAACATGCATAGGAACTAAATAAAAAGTCATGTGTTGAAATCTATTTTAGTTCGCCAAAATTATCATCTTTGAAATGTGAAGTGTTAAAAATATCCATGTGTTCAAATAAACGTGCATGAGTTGAAATATACATTAATTAGCTAATGATACGATTTTAGCCTATGCATGCAACATTAGAATGAATGGTGTTTTTAAACCAAAGCAAATCAAATATGAAATTGAATGGAAAATGATAAATGTTAGAAATTGTATATATGTACATGCATATCTATTGAACAGGTTAAAGAAAAGGGGCTAGAGAAGAGAAATAAAATTTTGTGCCCGACAAATAGGTACACATTTACTGCTTTGTTTGGGTGATGATTTTATGAGCCTGTTGGCTTTTTCTTTTTCTTTTTGATATGAGACGCCCGTGTGGCTATTTGGGAATTTTCCCAGACCCTCCCGTACAAAGGAGGTTATGGCGAAATTTTCCGAAATTTAAAGGCGTTAGTGAAATAATTGAAGTGGAAACGATATAGGAATTTTTAAATGAACTATATTTATATAAATATAGAAATATAAATAGAATTAAAACGAAACGTGGCCGTGCAGTTCATGTTTTGAAACAGTGATTTCAAACGACTAGTGCGGGAAATCCGACCATTGGATTTTCCCGAAACCGCAACCGTTGGGTTTGCCTTGGAAATATCTTTCCAACGGCACCAACTTTGTGAAGATCCGACGGTTGGATTTTCTGGAATGTTTAATTCAAAACTGAAGAAAAACAGCGCCAGAAACGATTATATTTATATATATATATATATATAAATATAATGAAATTAAATCGAATAATGTAACACCCCGAATTTCAATTAACACTAATGGTTAGTAATTAAAGTATAATTAATCTCAGATATGAGAATCAGGGGAAACGGGCTGCGTCATTGCGTTCGTCTCGGAAAAATACGCGAAATAGAGTCCGAGTTTGCGTAAAACGGGTACCGTATGAAAGAGATATGGACGAACGAAGTTAGGCAGAAAAACCCGAAACAGGCCAGAAATGCACTGGCGCACTTGTGAAGTGCGCCAGTACAAAAATAAACTGGCGCACTTGGGAAGTGCGCCCATGTCGGGACAGGAAACCTGCACAGTTTCTAGAGAGTTCTGTGGTTGGGTGCACCAGTTTGGGGTTTGGGCTTGGTCTTAGGGCTGGTTTCTGGAAGGTTCCGAAATCTAAGGGTCCTAATCTAATTTAGGGTTAATCTAAGGGCCTAAAACACTCACCTAATCTATAAATACACCCTAAACCTACCCTAATCCATACTAAAAATAGAATTGAGGGCTACATGCCGCCAAATTAAATCTTAGAAGGAGCCTCCACTAATTTATGAAGAGGGTTGCAAGCTAATCACTCTCTAATCAACCTCTAATCCATTCTAAGCATCTTAATCTTCTTCATTTGGAGTGCAAATTGGCTAGTTGTGAGTTTCTATCACTCTAATGATCAATTGCTAAACTAAGTAGATGAGATATGATGAGATCATATGGTTTTGTTTGGGGATTAATGGGTTTTAAGTCATATGGCATGATGTTAGTTTGCTAATGTATGTGGGTTATGCAAGTTTTGTGCTTTGTGATCATATGTTAATATGCAAGTTACATGTATGATAATATGCAAGTTACATGTATGATAATTATGCAAGTTGTATGTTTCTTCATATGCAAGTTTATGAGTTCATATGCAAGTATGTAACATGTTATGCAAGTTCATATGCAAGTTATGTGACATATTATGCAAGTTCATATGCAAGTCATGTATTTGTTAATATGTAAGTTTATGTAACATGTTATGCAAGTTAATATGCAAGTTATGTGACATGTTATACAAGATTATATGCAAGTTATGTGACATGTTATACAAGATTATATGCAAGTTATGTGACATGTTATACAAGATTATATGCAAGTTATGTGACATGTTATGCAAGTTCATATGCAAGTTATGTGTTTGTTAATATGCAAGATGGCACCTTTGAAACATGTTCATACATATGCAAGTTGACACCTTTTATATGTGTTATGTCATGAGAACGAAATTACGTGGGAACGATGGGGTTAATTAAATGCATATGTTAATAAGATTGTGTGAAATTAATATAATTATGCATAACATAAAATAAATGAACATAGTATGGGAATTTGCCTATTAAGTTAGGTGTACCCATACTATGTGTTGGGAATTTGCCTATTAAGTTAGGTGTACCCACACTTTGGAGTTGGGAATTTGCCTATTAAGTTAGGTGCACCCATATTCCTAAAATAAACATGATAATTAACACAAATTATGGGAGTAATTAATCGATTAAGACACGAGGTTGGACCCGTTTGTAGTGTAAGACTGCCCGGAGTTTACCGGCTTAACCAGGCATCTACAAATGACGGTCCAATGTGAGGGGTCTTAATCATAAATTAAATACGTAACAAGGGTAAATGACACGAGGTTGGACCCGTTTGTAGTGTAAGACTGCCCGGAGTTTACCGGCTTAACCAGGCATCTACAAATGACGGTCCAATGTGAGGGGTCCTTTACACGGTTACGGTGTTAATCAATTAAGAAACACTTAACCAGATAAGCATGTAGTGGGGCATGGGGGTTAAGTGGGTACCTTGGGTGGTATGTGGAAATTGCTAGTGGTTCCCAATAGAAAATATGATAAAATACTTAACCAAGATGAAACATGTAATTAAACATGATTAAAGGGTTAAGTGGGAAACACTAGTGTGTGGGCCAAGCTTAGGGGGATGGCTTGTGCTGGGGGCCCATTTCAACCAGTAACCCATACGTATCTTAGTGGGCTCGACCCATGTCGAGGACGGGACACGCATACTGGGCTTGACTATAAGAGGCCAAAATGGGTTAGCGGTGGCAACGCATGACCAACGGGTTTCATATGCGTGTGTGGACCCGGGCTGGTAAATAAGACGTTGTTGCATCATGTAGATATAAGCCGTGCACCGTTAGTTTTATCAGGTTGCCACGTTGGGGAATGGTACACCCCACGGTGGGGCCAGCACGGGTATCTACGTTAGGGAGCCGATCGAATGGGGAGTAGTGTGTACACCTAGTGGATTGTAGGGCCCCGTGGCGTCTACTTAGTCACCTAGGGGTATGCGAGAACTATTAAGTTAATTTTATAAGTCCATGGGTGGGATCAACCTTTAAGTTAGGAATGACTGGTGTGGTGCAGTTTAGTAATTTACCTTTGGGAGGGTAGATGCATCTTTACGTTTCTTAGTTTATCCTAAATCTACCAAGCTGCTTAGTGTAGCCATTCATCCCCAGACGACACCGTATATCAAGCTTATGTCTTCTCTGGTTACTTTAACAATTGTATTGTTAAAGTTATAGGACTCGCTCAGACTTATGTCTGACCCCGTTGTTTTTATCTTTTTTTCCCAACCCTCAGGTCCTACGGTGGATCCTAGCAGTAGTGGAGCTTGATCGGATTGCTGTTCCAGTCTTTAGGAACTTGGATAGATATAAAGCTCCAGTTACCCAGTTATCTTTTCTTTTGTCATGGCTATTGTATGAGAGTGGGATTATGTACTTCTTTATTTTGATGGATATTGTACTTGACTTTTATTGTGGTTTTATGATGTAACCAGACATGTTTTACTTCCGCTGTTATGAGATGATGTTTCAAATTTCAAGTACTATTTATATCTGTCTTGTTGTAATTTTTCTGTTCTATATTCACTAAAATACTCCACCGATGCTATGGCATTCCCTTAGTGAGTGATCATAGCGGGAGTGGGGTGTTACAAATAACGACGCTGCAGTTCGTAAATTGAAATCGTAACTTCAAATGGCTAGTGTGGAAGATCCGACCGTCGGATTTTCCCAAAACTGAAACCGTTGGATTCGTTTTGAAATGACCTTCCTAATGATGTAAAATTTGTGAAGATCCAACGGTTAGATTTTCAGACATGTGTAAAACAAAATTTGTGAAAAGCAGCGCCAGTGCATCGACACGACCTGAAACGTCGTTTAATTAAATATGGTCGTTTTAAATTAAATAAAAATGGCGATATATCATTATAAAATACTATAGACGATATAGAGTGGAAATAAACCAATTTTGTTGTGTTTGCTTGATATGTGATGGTTGAATGTATTTGACATGAAAATTATAACTAAATAACTGAAATGTGAATGTTGAATAGTCCAACCATGTGATTAATTGATTTGAAAATCTAAATATACGTGGGTTATTTGAAAAGGCTGAGTTTATCTCATTTCAAATAATCGATCGACGTTGAGAAGTCGAAGAGTCGAAGACGGCTGAAGACCGACGATCTCCACATTGGATGGATGGGCGCTACTGATGCTCGTGATTGGAGTAGCTACCATGAAGGAATTGAAGTAGTAGCCGTCCAAACATACTGTTGATTGTACAGATATGCGAGGAATTGGTGCCTCCGGTTTCGTTCAGACCCAGAACGGACTTGTAAATGGACTGTGTGTCTGACATTGGATTTTGTTCTGTGTTGATTGATCTCTGTTAAATATATATCTGTTTGGCGGCGGAGAATTTATTCTCTTGCTTAACGCCCTTCTCTGAGACGTACGAGCTCAGAGGTTATACATTGATAGAAATCAGTCGCATGGAGTGGATTGCCGGTGTGGCACGCCTAAGTGGCATATGATCAAGGCTTCTGTTGCAAAGCAAAGTCTTGTAGTTGATGATCAAAGCATGGTCTGTGTGACGTAGCTTTGTGTATAACGTGAATTCGCGAGCCTCACACCTCGGTATGAGTTAAAAAGGGAGACGGACCGCTGGGAGTGCACGACGTTTCTTTCTAGGTATGGTGGTGTCAGTGACCTACCAGCCCTGACATTATATATATACTTTTCACCTGTGTGGTTGTTGGAATGCGAGGCGCCTCGATTATAGGTCTGTAAGGACCGGGAAACGTGTGTTCAGAAATTGCCAATCCTCAAAAGTAAGAGAGGACCGGCCCAGCCGATTCCAAGGATCATAGTGGGGTCCTGGGACATTTGCTAGAGTGTCTCGAACGGAGAGGAGCTTGCCCCTTGCCTCGACTCATGAAGGAATCCAATTCCCAATACGAAATATGCGAATGTGATTGTATTACTAGTATGGCGACATGATATATGGTACCCATGCCGTCTAGGATTGATATTTATGATTGAATTTGCTTTTGAAACATATATGCACTAGTAATAATATCAAACACTTTTATTTTATATGTATGAAGCATTTTTGGCCATTATAAGGGAAAACTCTATCCTCCGGCTTGTGTTGCATTTTGTGATGGGACCTGAGTCTTATAATGGCTTCATTTTATAAAAAGCATTGCGATGATTTAATCGTTTACTTTATAATGGCTTCATTTTTGGCTCATGGCGAGGCTTGACTACACCGTGCTGACTTGGATTTTCTCCGCCATTATTGTATCTATATTATGATTCCGCCATTGGCGATGTAGACTGATATTTCCTTTGTGTACTCTTTATGTATGATTCCGCCTCTGGCGATGGTGACTGATTATGTATCATTATGCACTAAGTTGTATCCTGTACTGTGCTTCTCTGATGTGATGATATCTATATGATTCCGCTGTCATATGTGTGTAAATTATTCTATTTTCTGTTTATGCTATTATCTGTGATCTTCTAATGATGATTAATGTGTTATATTCCAATGATTATCCTTAACACCGTGTCACGGGGTTTTGGGATCGTCACATACCTGCTCGGTTAACTAATTTCTATTGGATATAGAATCGTTGCTGGAGTACCCGATTAGGCCTTGTGTGCGGAAGTCTTTTACGTGTCATAGGTACCCTATTAGGCCATGTGTGCGGAAGTCTTTTACGTGTCATGAGTACCCTCTCAGATAACTAATTCCTACTGGGTGTAGAATCGTTGCTGGGGTACCCGATTAGGTGTAACGACCCAGAAAATTTGAACCAATTTAAATTGGCTAAAATAATGGATTTTAAATGTTTAAAATAAATATTTTAAATATGGATGAATAGTGAGTTTGAATCGACAATTGAAAAAGAATATAATTAATTTTAATTATAAACAAGGCCTGAAATGGCGCTGCAGTTTCAAAAAATTGAATTCAAACTTTGTCGGACTGTACCGGGTGCAAAACAAAACGGATTTTAGTGAAACCAAAAATATTTAAATCTGTTAGTGAATACCTTTCTAACGAATCTGAAAAATCGAATTTTCATAACGGAAAGCAAAAGTTATGGCCGAATGAATTTTCAGAACGGTCGCTATGGAATTTATATAGCCCGTGAAATTGGCCATTTTGCATACGACCTCGGAATTCGACGAAACCATTTTTGTTGGATCCGGGATGTGAAGTTATTACTAGATTTCAAATTTCATAATTTTTGAAGCTAGTATGTGAGCGTGGCAAAGGAAAATGTGTTTTGGTCAATTACAGTTAAATTGGATCGACCAAAAATGGGCCTTTTTGCAAACGGTCTCAGAATTCGACGAAACTAGTTTTGTTGGGACCATATCGTCAAAACATAGCTAGATTTATTTTTCTGGAATTTTTCGAATCAGTTTGTGGCCCTGGCAAATTGAAATGTACGTTCAAATTAAATATTGAATATTTTATATTTTAAATTGAAGGAAAACTGACTGAAACAGTCGAATAGGCCTGCGAAACATATCCCATTGTGTTCGGAATGGGGGTAAAACGTTAGGAACGACAGTCGTTGGGTTTGATTTCGAGTTCGTTTAAGAAAAACCCAATTTTTGAATAAATATATATATTGACCAATAGAAAAATTCCATTCATTAAATTAAAAAAATAAAAAAACCCGCGCTCTCTCTCTCTTGTATACGATCGACGACGGAGGAAGTTCAAAACTTCCCGGACATTTCGCCGCCGCCACGTTCATCTTCAAGCCAGGCTCCAGTTGGGGTTTTTGAAGATCTCCTCTCCCTCTTCAAATCAAAACAAACCGCATCACCTATCGTTGCCCCAGCTTCGAGAACGAGGTCCACGAAGTCTCGCCGTTCGCGCCTCGATTCCGCCGCCCCTGCTGCGTCGAGCTCCGCCCTGCTTCATGCGCCAGCGCGCCTCTCCAAGCACTCCGAGGTGGTGCTATCTGATCGAGACATCGTGCTATGGTTTGGGTGAAAATTCGAAACCTAGTTTCGAAGTTTCCACGAGGTAAACGGGTTTGAATTTC
This sequence comes from Allium sativum, assembly GCA_030737875.1. Lineage (NCBI taxonomy): Eukaryota > Viridiplantae > Streptophyta > Magnoliopsida > Asparagales > Amaryllidaceae > Allium > Allium sativum. The sequence goes on from CM060921.1 coordinate 561,685,910, forward strand.
TGAAATGATTTCAACGCTATAAAACCGTCGCAAAGTTCGTTCATCATTTAAAAATCATATCATTTTCGTTTCTAGGCGAAAATCAGTGAAACAAGAAACAGTGGACTCGTGTGGACGCCTTCTACATTTTAGAAGAGACCGCATATTTTTCTCAGCCTTCTGCTATTTTTGGTGGAGTGGAACCCAATGTGAGATTTCTAATATCATAAACGATATGGAAAACGACGATGTATAAATTATATAGTCGATGTATGAGTTATATAAGCGTTGTACACCTCATGTATAAGCGTTGTATAAGTTGTACGTTCGATGTATAAGTTATATATGCGTTGTAAAAATTATATATGTGTTGAAATGAAGTGAATTGCTATATATTAATGTATATATATATATATATATATATATATATACGCCCCTCGTCCACAAACCATGGACGATATTTATTGATTGTGATTGGTGTGAAAATTGATTGATAACGAGTGATTGTTTGGGATTGTTTGTGGTTGATATTGATTGATTGTGGTTGAAAAATACCCGTTTGTGGTTGAGAAATATTTGGTTGAAACCACATAGGATTAGTTTGTGGAAATGAAATAAATATATACATGCCGCCTGCGTGCGAACTAGATGCATGATCCCCATTGTCAAAAACCGCGAGGTTTTAAGGTAGAGCGAGGAGCTGTACTAGGGACGGTCCCGATTTTAACTACCCTGCCGTTATGCTGCCGAAATTTTGAATAATATTCATGTGTTTGAATTGTTTTCATTTGCTAAAACTATATTTATTCATTGATATGGAAAACCTTCATGTGTTGAATCGATATTCATTCATTGATTAGAAATTCATGTGTTGAATGGTCTTCGTGCTTTAAATATAAAAATCACATTTTTATCAATATATAGAAACTATAGAAAACCTTCATGTGTTGAATCGATATTCATTCGTTGATTAGAAATTCATGTGTTGAATGGTCTTCGTGCTTTAAATATAAAAATCACCTTTTTATCATCTATATAAACTATATAAAATAATAGTGTTTTGAAATAATTTGTTTTACAATAAAAATCACATTTTTATTAGATACATGAATTGTTGAAATGTGAAGTGTTAAAAATAGCCACTCGTTCAAATAAATATATATGAGTTGAAATATTCATTAATTAGCTAAATATGATTTTTGCCTATACATGCAACATTAGAATGAATGGTGTTTTTAAACCAAATGGAATCAAATATGAAGTTGAATAGAAAATGATAAATGATAAGAACTGTATATATGTACATGCATATTTATTGAACAGGTTATAGCAAAAGGGGCTAGAGAAGAGGAATAAAATGTTGTGCCCGACAAATAGGTACACCTTTACTGTTTTGTTTGGGTGATGATTTTATGAGCCCGTTGGCTAGCCGCTTGGCTTTTTCTTTTTCTTTTCGACATGAGACGCCCGTGTGGCTATTTGGGAATTTTCCCAGCCCTCCCGTACAAAGGAGGTTATGGCGAAATTTTCCAAAATTTTAAGGCGTTAGTGAAATATTTGAAATGGAAACGATATAGGAATTTTTGAATGAACTATATTTATATAAATATATAAATATAAATAAAATTAAAATGAAATGTGGCCGTGCAGTTCGCATTTTGAAAACGTGATTTCAAACGATTATATCGGGAGATCCGACCATTGGATTTTCCCGAAACCGCAACCGTCGGGTTCGCCTTGGAAATATCTTTCCAACGGCACCAACCTTGTAAAAATCCAACGGTTGGATTGTCTGGAATGTTTAATTCAAATATGAAGAAAAACAGCGCCAGAAACGATTATATTTATTTATATTTATAAATATAATTATATTTAATCGAATAACGACGTTGCAATTCGCATTTTGAAATCGAAACTTCAAACGATTGTACCGGGAGATCCGACCGTCGGATTTTCCCGAAATTGGAACCATTGGATTCATTTTGAAAAGACCTTTCCAATGATGTAAATTTTGTTAAGATCCAACGGTTAGATTTTCAGATATGTGTAAATCAAATCCGAAGAAAAACAGCGCCACAGCCGCATTATGGCCCGAAACGTAGTTTTGAATAAATGGGCTATTTTAAAATAAATAAAAATAGCGATAAATTATTATAAAATATCATAAACGATATGGAATGGAAATAAACGGAATTTGCTCGATTTATGTGGTATTTGATGGTTGAATGTGTTTGGTGTGAAAATTACATTAAAGGACAAAATTGGTGTTGTCGAATGATTTAACCATTGAAATAAATTGATTTGAAATTCTAAATATACGTGAATTATTTGAAAAGGCCGAGTTAATTCTCATTTCAAATAATCGACCGACGATTGAAAGTCGAAGATGAAAACGGTGGTCGAAGACCGGAGATCTTCACCTCGTTTGGATGGTAACCGAGGTCCTGATTGGGAGGCATCCCGAAATATGGATAATGAGTGGTGATCGTCTAGACGTACGTGGTGATCGATGGGTTTGCGAGGTATTTAGTGCCTCCGGTTTCGTTCAGATCCAGAACGGACTTGTAAATGGACTATGTGTCTGACATTGGATTTTATTTTGTGTTGATTGATCTCTATTAAATATACATCTGCTTGGCGGCGGAGAATTTATTCTTTTGCTTAACGCCCCTCTCTGAAACGCACGAGCTCAGAGGTTGTATATCGATGGACATCAGTCGCATGGCATGAATTGCCTGTGTGGCATGCTAAGATGCAGTGATCAGGGCTTCTGTTGAAAAGCAAAGTCTTGTGGTGATGATCAAAGCACTGCCTGTGTGGCGTAGCTTTGTGTATAACGTGAATTCGCGAGCCTCACACCCCGGTATGAACCAGAAACAGGAGGAAGGACCTCAGGGAGGACATGCGTTTCTTTCTAGCTAGGGTGGTGTCAGCGACCTACCAGCCCTGACATTTATATACTTTTCACCTATGTGGTTGTTGCTGTTGCGAGGCGCCTCGGTTTGATCGGATGATCCGGGTCCGATGGAGTCATTCGTTGGCTCGTTTATGCCCCAAAGGGCGGGGAAACGTATTGTTCAGGAATTTTAATCCACATCGGTGGACCGGCCCTGTCGCTCCTAGGTTCACTCGAGCTCTGATCATATGGCTCGGGCTAGAGAGTCACGAATTCGGTAAGGACTATCTTTTGCCTTGGTTCATGACAGAAATCCAATTTCCAAAAACGTGACGATGCGGTTTTGATTGTATACCTATATATGGCGACATAGTGGTATGGGGCATTAATGCCGTCTATGATTGATAGTTATGATTTGAAATTGTTTTCAAAACATATAAACACTAGCAATAATATCAAATGCCTTTGTTTTATTCGTATCAATCATATTTTGGCCGTTATAAGGTAAAAACTCTATCCTCCGGTTTGCGTTGCATTGTGTGATGGGAACTGAGTCTTATAATGGTTTCATTTTTACAAAAAGCATAGCGATGTTTAAAAGAAAGATTTGTTTTAAAGCACTGGCAATCCAATGGAGTAAACCCGTTCCACGAAAGTGGCGTGGTCCTGTGATTGGCCAAATTATATATGTGTTGAGTAGATTTCTCATACCAGTCCCATGACTGACTCGTAGTTTGTTTCACTTTCAAACTCGGGTGCCCCTTTTTCTACACGGGCAGCCTTGTATTCAGGTTTAGCTGGTTCTTTCTGGATAGCTGGAGCTGAAGATGGATTCTATCATTTATCTCTTTTTATGCTGTTCAGCTCCTATTGTACATATTATGTTTGTTTTCCGCTGTAGACATTTATGTATAGCCGTACTGTATTTTTACTAAGTAAGATCCTGTATACTGTGTAACTCTGATGATTACTTTTGTCCAGTATATTCTATTGTTCATTATGGTGTATTTATTTAATCCTGTTCTGCTATTATCTGTTTCTGTGTTATATTCCCAAAGATAACCCTTATCTCCGTCAGAACGGGATTTGGGGTCGTCTCATTAGGCCTTGCGTGCAGAAGTCTTTTACGTGCCATTTGTATCCGATTAGGCCTTGCGTGTTGAAGTCTTTTATGTATCATGGGTACTCACTAGGTTAACTAATTCCTACTGGGTGCAGAATTGTATTTCCTTAGTAATTTTTGTGGTACCAAAGTCGAAGGTGGGCGGACCGACTTCGACTGATACATTTTTGCTTATTTTTGAGTCTTCTGCAGCTGGGATTATTTTTTCCGCAATTTCATATTTTTCGTTTTCTTCACATTTCTCTTTCTCAACTTGAATATTGAATTGGTTTTCATTCTCCACATTCTCATTGTTGTTTTTTCTTTCTTCTTCTTCATTATGTCGAGAAGGTGAATCACTTTTAGTCTCTTCCGAATCAGATTTCAGAAATTCCGTCTGATCAAAATCTTTATTTTTTCCTTGTAGCTGTTGTTCCAAAATATAATTTTTTTTCTCTGCTTCTCTTCTAAAAAATCTTTCTTATTTCAATTATTTTTTCAATCTCATGTTTTCATCTTCAATTCTGTTAATATGAATCTTCAACACTCTCATACTCATGTCATTCTCAAAAGAATCCACTTGTGTTTGTTGTTCTTGACGTTTTCTTTTTTTTGCTGCTGGACATTCTTTTGCTTTCTTTGATCTGGATGAAATTTCAACTGTTTTTCCAATATTTTTGATTCATGTGGCTGTATGTCTGAAATTTCTTGAACCGACAAAAATAATTTGTTTTGAATCAAACTTGTTGTTTAACAAAATAATATCAGTTTTGATATTATGAATGTTAAAGTTCTGATACTATTAAACACTTGAAAATGAAACCAAGAATGTGAAAAATTAAAGTTCAATAAACAATAATAAAAACTGATAATATCATCCTAATAAAACTGATGCAATGATACTGGGCAAATGAATTTTAACTAGCATCAAAAAAACTAATACCACCAGGCTAGTAAAACTGATATCAATTTACTGGAAAAATAATTTTTAAGTAGAACTCAAAAAACTAATATTACCAGGCTCCAATAACTAATACCAAGAAAACGAAAAATTAAATTTTAACTAGAACTCAAAAAAACTGATACTACCAAGCTAGAAAAACCGATACTATACAAATACTTGAAAATTTTATTTTAACAAGAAATTATAAGAAATGATACTACCATAATCCTAAAACCGATATCTCTAACTGGAATAGAGTCTAACGCAAGTAATATCAATCTAGTAGAAACGCTTGCATCTAACGTTCTACATATATAATATACAATCAATACCGCGGGCACTTATTTGGGTAATGGATTCCAATTATGACAAGGTATGGATCCACCTTCCGCTCAGTGTACCCTAGAAGCGATACACTGGAGTTCAATAAGAACATCTTGCAACTCGGCCACACATGACCGACCACTCATTTCGCTTGAGTGTATTGAATATATTGTCACCTTACAGTTGGTAAACCAACATAACCATTCCCGGGAGATACAAACCCTAATTGGTTGCGAACCACTTAGCCATGCTGCCTGCCCGATTTCTGTCATTTCCCAGTTGATGAGGCTGGAGGTCATAACATATCTTTCAGCAGATTACTCATTCATTCACTTTGAATGCCACATCGTCATACCCGTCAAATCACAAATTGATTTCCCCAAAAATACCACGGGTATAAGCTAAGAGAAAAGAATTCCTCCGCCACCAACATAAATACGTTTGAAACGGTCAACTTACGCGATCTACTAGATATACTCTGTCAGACATTCGTCCATTCAAGTTGTCCTGGGACTGGACAAACCGAAGGCACTATTCCGTACACCCATCCTTGGCAATCTCTACCTAGGACTTATACAACGGCCTTTGCACTTTACTCCGTCTTCAATTTGTCTTCGTTCTATTTGATTCAAAACGCTAACGCCCATACAGAGTGGTTCTTTGGATAAGAATCCAACCGATTTCTCCGTATTGACGATGGAAAAATGGTCAAAACTTTAATAGTCTGTGATTTAACTATCAAAGAAAAACACGTGTGCAAACAACGATATTATTTCCAAATAGAAATTTTATTGATTAATCATTATTAGACATTTATCTGTTTAGTTCATTAATTTACTTATCTCTTGTTTCCATATATTCTAAATTCTTATTTTCTATTATCAGAAAACATTTCTGATTCTTATTTGGAAAAAAATTCCAAAACTCCTTCACTGGATTTAAACTGATGTTTAAATCAAACATCGCCATGCCAACTCAAACCATTTCACTCATTAACTAAATTCACTTAACCATCATTCACTATCAAACCTTACCATTCCTTAGTTAAGAAGGAAGTCAATCAAGTTGGGGTATAATTACCTCTCAGACCTTAACTGAACAACGTTTTAACTTCGAAATAGTCAAAGTTTATCTTTTAAATCTTTAACAAACTTCCTTACGTGATTCTCTTTTGAATAAATCTCTATTCGATACCTCTTTCCTTTGAATATAGTTTTGATAATCTCTCTTCTTCGAATAACCTATATTCGAATAACTCTATTCAATTTACACTATTCGATTAACTCTAATCGATTTACTCTTATCTGTTAGCTTTATTTGATTAACTCAATTGTATTAACTCTATTTGATTAACTCTATTGGATTAACTCTATTTGACTTACCCTACTGGATTAACTCTATTCAGTTAACTCTAACTAATTTACTCTTATCAATCAACTCCTTTCGAATAAACAATATTCGATTAACTCCTGTCGAATAACTAATATTCGATTAACTCCTTTCGAATAACTAATATTCGATTAACTCCTTTCGAATAACTGATATTCGATAACTCCTTTCGAATAACTAATATTCGATAACTCCTTTTGAATAACTAATATTCGATAACTCCTTTCGAATAACTAATATTCGATAACTCCTTTCGAATAACTAATATTCGATAATTTCTTTCTCTATTCGAATAAACTATATTCGATTAATTCTCTTATTCGAATAACATTATTCGATGACACTTTCATCGAATAAACTATATTCGAATAACTCTAATCCGACTAACTCTAATTCAATTAACTCTATTCAAATAACAGATATTCGACTAACTCTTGTTCGATTAACTCTATTCGAATAACTCTAGTTCGATTTAACTCTAATCGATTAACTCTAACTGATTAACTCTAACTGATTAACTCTAACTCTAATCGATTAACTCTAATCTAATAGATTAACTCTAACTCTAATCGATTAACTCCTCTAACTCATTTTGATTAATACATTTTGATTAACTCCTTTGATTAACTCTACGTCCATATTCAGTTTCAAATATTGATGTTGAAATTGATTCTTACTTCTCTATATAAGCCCAGACTTATATATTCTATTTATCTAATGAAAATATTTTATTTTATTTATAAAATATTATTTATAAATTAATCTTCTCAATCTATTGGTTACAACAGATTCTATTTAAAATCTTTGCTTTAAATCCATATCATGTTATACCCGTGTGCAAAGCACGGGTCTAAACTTTCTTGATGTAAAATTCTATTCATTTGCCAAATATTTCCTTATATGACATACTTTTTCATTTCCCAATAAATCCCTTTTATAACTCTATTTATTTTCTAAATAAACATTTCCTTTTTATAACTCTATTTATAAATATTTTACCAATATTTCTCTTTCTGTTTTATTTGTAAATGTTTTACAAATATTTCTCTTTCTGTTTGTTTTACAAATATTTCCCTTTATATTTGTTTTACAAATAATTTCCATTATATGTGTTTTACAAATAATTTCTTTATTTTTGTTTTAAAAATAATTTCGTTTATATTTGTTTTACAAACAATTTCCTTTATAAAATCGCTTGATTTTATAAATATTCCTTTATATAAAATCCTTTGATTTTATAAATATTCTATTCCAATATACAGTTTGAAATCTTCCTTCTATATAAAATCTTTCGATTTTATATGATATTTTATTTCATTATAGTTATTGAAATTTTCCTTTTTCATCCCAGGGTTTTCTTACGGTATATAAAATACCAAACGATAGTGATCGATATCATTCAAACACACATAATCAACAACAGATTATATATCACATCATATATCACAATATATGAAACAAAATAGTATTTTATATATTGAGGAACCCTATTGAGTCCCTCCAACCTGCTTCAATGCATCACAGATGTTAAACAACATAATTAACATCGATTTCATTTCACTATGAAATATTCTGCTAAACAGATTCAATATTTGATTAACGATTTATATATATAGATATATCGTTATCTATAATTTCAACCAATACATAAGCAATTCAACCAAACAGTTAACACACAACAATCAATAGATAATTATCAGTTCTAAGAATACGTTATAGAAATATAACTGTTCAAAGTTGGTGAGTTTTACTCACATTTCGCGTTAACCATTAAATAACGATTTGCGTCCGTTGATTCAGACGGACAATTTATTCCGCAATAAATTGTAACGAGCCCCAATTCAATCCCAGTCAGTTCCAGTGTGTAGCTCTCGTCTGTACGATCCCAATGGACCTGATCGTTCGAAATTCTGATACAGTATGTAATAAATATAGCGATTACAAGATTATACATTGATTATATAATTTATATCGGCAAATGATGTTCATTAATTACTTAAGCACCCTATATAATACCTTCTTTCTTTCTTGTTTTGTTCTTGTTTGGGCCTTAAGGATTTTCACGTCGGCCACCATATATTCATACTCATTAAAACAGTACCATCTATTTTTATTTCTTGAAACCGCTACCTCCTATGAATGGAAACAACCATGTCCATTTTTCATGACTCCATGCTACCAACCAAATACTCCATTGTTTGTACACAAACCACTGCTTCCTTCATTTACACTTGAATAGTTGAACCCCATCCCCTCTGAAATCAATAAGTTTCCACTTTCCAGTATGCTTCTAAACCATGATTCATTACAAATTTCCTTTACCAATTTCCTCAATTCAAGCTCTAAAATGAAGTTATATAAAATGAATATTGGGCTCACCAATTTCTTCAAGGCCCAACACCACAATAACCGCATCTGGTTCATTCTTCCTCGCAGTCAAAACAACAGTTTGCTATTGTGAATTTTCACCATTTCCATGGGATTTAAACCATTCATTCTCCCTCGACAAGCCTCTAAACCCCGAGCCGAGATCACCGCTACCATCCCCATCTCGAACTCCACACCCTCCGACCCAACACGTGCCCTCCTATCACCCATCTCCGGTTCCGTCGAACCCATTCTTCAACAAATGCAGAAAAAACAATGACAGTTTTTATTTTCATAAAATCTCAAAAATATGTACTAGATGCTACTCTCCCCTAGAAGATCAAATCCATCCCTTAAATCTCTAAACAACCATCCTATTTCAAGAGTTTCTGAACCCTAACGGTGCTGCTGTAAATACAGCGAACCGTATTTGGTTCGAACCTCCCAACGCTCACCATAAACAGAAGAGAAACCTTTCACGACTCTGAATATACATCTATTTCAAATTATAAATTTTGTTTGAATTATTGTGGATTTTTAGAAGTTGGGTTTCCACGTTCTTCTAAAGAACAGAAGAGAAAAGTTACGGCGGAATTTTTGTTGACTAGAGGAAGTTAAAAATTAGGTTATAAGGATAGGTATAATTATAGGAGTAGAATATTAATTTTTTATTCGATTAGTTAAAGAATTTATATCGAACCGTTGCTTGTATTTACCTTCTAAAATTTTGTATGATCATATGCGATACCCAAAAATCACGAAAATGGACATGCAGCTATAGTTCGACATTACGGTCCCAACGAAACTGGTTTCATCGAATTCCGACTCAGTTTGCTCACACAGCGTATTTTTAAAGGTCAATTTATCGACTGTATTTCACATTAAAAATCAGTACGTCTACACACTGACTCTAAAAATCACGAAACTTGACATCTAACAATAATTTAAAATTACGAATCCAACAAAATTGGTTTCGCCGAATTTGGAGGTCGTTTGTACAAAAGGCTATTTTTAAAGCTCTAAATAAACCCTTTTAAATATTAAATATATTTTAAAACAATTAAATTAAATATTAATAAATTAGTATTATCGTATATATATATTCACATACGATATTATATAGCTCCAATTGGATTTATAACTCGATATTCAAATCCCGGTTGAATCGATATTCAATTTATATTGAAAAATCCATTTATAATATATATATAAATCGCTATAAATTATAAAGGAATTCCATAGAGAATTTTCTAAAATTTGATTTGGACATAAATCAAAATCTACACAATGAAATCCTGATATTTCTCTTCCACTAGAAAAATATACTTCACCAGCTCCTAACGTTTCTTGTTTCACAGAAATCCTATTTAAAATGGACCCTGTATATCCAGTTGAAGTTCAAATCGCCAAATTACGAACTGCAACGCCATTTCGAGCTCGATTTTAATTATAATATAAATTATACGTTCAACTGTCGTTCAAATAGTATATTCGTTATTCGAATTCAATTCCAAACTGAATTATATATTTCGAATTGTCCAATTCACACTATATAGTCAATTCTCTATTTCCGACTATTTCAGAATTAAATATATTATTCTATTATTTAAATTAATTAAATATTCAATATTCTCTAAACTATTATTTAAATAATTAAATTAATTAATTATCTGATCATACAAATACGGGACATTACATTCTTCCTCCCTTAAAATAATTTCGTCCTCGAAATTGCTAAGGTAGAAGACTAACCCTATTAACCGGGTAACAATTATTTGTTTACTTATTAACTCCAGTTTCAACTAAACAATCCATTCCAATTAAAATATTAATTTATTTCTTTTAACGAAAATTTTCAAAAATTCTGAAAATTTTCTAGCACCCGAAATTTTCGAATTTTTTTGCCAGCACGTCCTTTGTACTGGTCAATAGGTCAAACTCCAACTCGCCTCTCTAGGCCTTCTCCAACCCAAAAGAAAATCAAACAGCCAAGCAGCTTGCCAAACAGGCTTATAAATCTCACGCTTATACCAATATAAACTTGTACCTTTTTGTCGGGCATATCAACTTTATCACTTTCACCTATTACCTATCCAACATATACCAATGTCATCTCAACCAATTTCCAATCAATATCTGTTCAACACAGCTATTTTCTTATATCCAAACCAAATCCTCTTCTTATACCAACCAAATTCCATTTCAAATTCCTATATCACCAATCCAATTTTTTTATCGATACCATTCTAATCCAATTCAATTCAGTTACCACTGAACCGCCTTTATTTCAATTTCAAACTTGCTTTCACAAATTTCTATTTAATTTGTTTTTATTTCAAACAATCTTTACCTGGGAGTTTCAAATAGCTTAGCCTTTCCAAAAATCAAATATCCTTTTTTGGAATTTCAAAACAACTTGTTTTTCTCAAAACAATTCAAAGAACAAAATCTTTGGTAGTAATCTGTTACTTACAAACTCGAAAATGAACACCGATGATGTACGGATCAACATCGGAATTTATTTTCCAGCGATCGAAGTGAGTTCAATACTATATCACTTTCAAAACCATTTCTAACACTTCCATTTTGAAATACATTTCAAAATATCCTCCATAGTGCTTGTAAAACAAATTTAATATCTCCCAGGATTTTAAAATTTTCTTATGCTTAATTCAATTCCATTTACAAACACCTTTTCAAATTCTAGGAATTTTAATTCCCCTTCTGATTTTAATTTCAGATTTAATTCATCTGATTTCACGTATATCACTTATATGAATTCTGATTGGTTATTTACATAACCATTTAATTTATAATCTTACTCGATTATAATAACAACCAATATATCCAATATGTTATAATTCCAATATATATATTTTCTCTATATCAAAATATAGTTTGGGTAAAATTATTTCATTACACTCTTTCAAAACATACCGTGTCGGTCCATTGTATTCGAGTGTTTATAAACTCCTACCGATACAGTGGATCAAACTAATCGATCAGAACCCATAAACAACTCAACCAATCAATCTCCACAATATAAAACAATTTTATATCGAATAACAAATACATTCACTCGTATATATACACTCAACTCAATCTAGGGTATCACTAACCCCATTGTAACGGCTGGAAATTTCCGACTCCTCGAGAGTCGGAAATTCCGCGACGTTAGTGAAAGAATTTAGAAGGTGAGAAAGAAAAGATAGAACTAATAGAATAGGAGAAGAAGAAGAAGAACACCAGAATCATCAGAGTAACACGAATCTCACAGCGGAACGAATAACATGTAATATATAACATAACTTTGAAGTAAACAGTTATATATATATACAGTAGCACTTATCAGAGTACAACACTTACAACACAACGGAAATAACTATAGCTATAAAATCTTGCAGCCTCCTGCTCCAAGCTCTCCAAGTATATCTGTAAATCCCGACTACTTGACTTCCCGTACAAATTTAGGCACCCAAGAGTTTAGGGAAAACAACAAAGTAAATTTCGGGTCAGTCATGGGACTGGTATGAGTAAAATAGTTTTAAACAGGTATAGGATATCTCATAAGACCACGCCGTGAATACGGAACGGGTTTTTCCCTTATGAGTAACTGAACAACTTTGACAAGCAATATCATTGTGATATTATAATAATGTCTAAGTACAAATAGGTATCAATCTAGCAGAAACGCTTGCATCTCACGTTCTACATACATAGTATAAAATCATAAACCGCAGGGCGCTTATTGGAGAATGAATTCCAACAGACAAGGTATGGGAGCACCTTCTGAATAGTGTACTCTAGAGGTGATACACTCAGGGTTCAACAAGGACGTCTTGCAACCCGGCCACACATGACCGCTCACTCATTTAGCTTGAGTGTCACGAATATATTGCCACCACGGTTGTAGGCCATCAAACCGTCATCCGAAGATACAGAATCAAAAAGAAGTATAAATATGAATATTCACTAGATCGGTGACAATACACCCTGCTTGGGGATGACCCAACTAGCCATGCTGCCTAGCCCAACTTTTGTTACTTCCAGGTGTGAGGCTAGAAGCTACGTCTATCTTCAGAACATCTGATCACCATTCACTTTGAATGCCACATCGTCATACCCGCCAAATCACAAATTGACTTATCCAAAAATAACACGGGTATATAGCTAAGAGAAACGAATTCCTCCGCCTCCAAACGTGAATACGTTTGAACAGATCAACTTACGCGATCCATTGGATATACTCTGTCAGACCTTCTTCCATATACGTTGTCCTGGGACTGGACAAACCGAAGGCACTATTCAGTATATCCATCTTAGTCACTGTTATCTAAGACTTATACAACAGCCCTTGCACTTTACTCCGTCTTCAATTTATCTTTGGCAGATATTGCTTGCAACGCTTATGCCAATACAGAGTGGTTCTTTGGATAATAATCCAACCGGTCTCTCCATATTAACAACGTTAAAATGGTAAAAACTTTGATAGTCTGTGATTCAACTATCAAATGAAAACATGTCGGTGTACAAACAACGATCTTATTTCCAAATGGAAATTCGATCGATCAATCATCATATGTTCATATTTCCTTATTTCATATATTTAGAAAATATATGTTATTAACCATGGGAAAACATTTCCATAGCTTATTTTCACATCACTATTATTTCGTAACTATCAGTCCCTAACTGTAACTAGTATGAGAACAATTCTCTAAGTATCAATCCGGAAGGTCGAAACCAACATCAGATCGTCACTTAGAAAACCATTCAACTTACCCTCTCCAGTCAGTTTCTGAATTTGCTTAACTCTATTTCTTAAATTCTTATCATGAAAACATTTCATTTTCTATGTTTAGAAAACATATCTGATTATATTTGGAAAACGTTCCCAAAACTCATTTACGGATTTCCAATGAACGTTGTATAAAACATCGTTTCGCTTAATCCATTTATCGCTTATTCCTTAACTTTCTTCCTAATCAACCTTTAAGATCGAACCACAACTCTTCCTTTGTCAATTCTGAAGTCAATCAAGTTGGGGTATAATTACCTCTCAGACCTTAATTGAACAACGTCCTTTACTGTGAAATAGATGAAGCTCGTCACTCACTTTTTACAATCATCTGTTTACGCAAATTCTCGGATTCAGGTAACGAATCCACTTCTTATATGATAGTGTTTGATTATAACTATAACGTTATAATTCCTACTTCTAAAATGTCTAACCTAAATTATAACTTTATCTCCTAACTCGAATAATTTATCAGACACCTAATTTCTAAATCAATAACTAAATCTTGATTTAAACCCTGGAAAGTAAATAGTACTTTCCCGAATTCGCTATAATTGAATTCGACGTATAACTCTCTTTCGAGTAATCTCTATTTGATTAACTCTTCTTCGAATAACCTATATTCGATTATCTCTCTTCGAATAACTCATATTTGAAATCTCTCTCTTTCGAATAAACAATATTCGATCTCTTTCTTTCGAATATGCTATATTCGAAAATCTCCTTTCGATTTACTAATCGATAACTCCTTTCGATCAAACTAAAATCGATAACTCCTTTAACTCTATTCGAATAACTAATATTCGACTAACTCCTTTGGATCGACTCATTTGATTAACTCCTTCGAATAACTAATTCGAATAACTTACCTTCGAATAACCAATATTCGATTTACTCTAACTCGATTAACTTAATTTTAATCGATTTACTCCATTTCGATTCAACTTAATTCAAATTGATTAACTTAACTCAAATTGATTAACTCCTTTCGAATAACTAAATTCGATTTAACTCAAATTGAATAACTAATATTCAATTAACTCTTACGTGTTTAACTCTATTTGAATAAGTAATTCGAATCACTCTAATGTGTTTAACTCTATTCAAATATCAAATTCGAATAACTCATTTCGAATAACTAAATTCAATTAACTCTTTTAACTTTACTCGAATAACTATATTCAATTTACACCTTCTTTCGAATAACTATATTCGATTAACTCTTCGACTACCTCCTTTGGATTAACTAACTTCGAATAACTCCTTTGGATTAGCTAACTTCGAATAACTCCTTTGGATTAACTAACTTCGAATAACTCCTTCGGATTAACTCTTCGAATGAATAATATTCGATAACTCTTCTCAAATGAATAACATTTGATTTTCTCCACTCGAATAAACTATATTCGATTACTCTTCTCTCGAATACCCTATATTCGATAACTCTACTTCGGATATGTGATATTCGACAACTCTACTCGATTAACTCTACTTGGATAACTCTAATTGATCCACTCTGACTGGTCAACTTTAACTGGTCAACTCTAACTGGTCAACTCTAACTGATCAACTCTAACTGATCAACCCTAACTGGTCAACTCTAACTGGTCAACTCTAACTGATCAACTCAAACTGGTTAACTCAAATGGTTAACTCTAACTGGTTAACTCAAATGGTTTACCCTAACTTGATTTACTTGTCTCGATTAACTGAACTAATCCACTTAGTTTAACTTAGTTAATTCACGTTGATTAACTCTAGCCGGTTCACTTAGTTTAACTCAACTAATTTACTTCGATTAACCACTTAGTTAACTTAACTAATTCACATCGATTAATCCTTTAGTTTAACTTAACTAATTCACATCGATTAATCCTTTAGTTTAACTTAACTAATTCACATCGATTAATCATTTAGTTTAACTTAACAAATTCACTTTGATTCACCGCTTAGTTTAACTTAACTAATTTACTTTGGTTAACCACTTAGTTTAACTTAACTAATTCACTTTGATTAACCACATAGTTTAACTTAACTAATTCACTTCGTTTAACTCAACCAATTCACTTGGTTAACTCGATCAATTCACTTGGTTAACTCCTATTTATTTAACAAATAAATATCTTCTTTAGTTTAATTCTATTTATTTAATCTCTAAATAAATACCCTTTATAACATTCTATTTATTTAATCTCTAAATAAATATCCTTTATATTTGTTCTAACGAAAATAATTCCTTTATATTTTGACTAACAAATATATCCTCTTATATTCGATTAACATATATATTCCCTTATATTGATTTACAAATAAAACTCTTTTATATTTGTTTTACCAACTATATTCCTTAATATTCAAAAATCCCTTTTCTTATATATATATATAATCCCTTGATTTTATATAAATAAACTATTTTCAAAATATACTTTGAAAACCCCTCTCCTACAGTCTGGTATTTCTCATGGTATTTAACACACCATATAACAACGATAAATATCGTCCCACCACACATAATTACACAGATTATATACATCACATTATATATCACAATATAAAAATCACAGTAAAATAACTGTTGAGGAATCCAGTTGGATTCCTCCAACCTGTTTCCCTGCATCCACAGATGTTAAACAACAACAGTATAATATTCTGATAAACAGAATCAACATATAACTATTTGACGGTTTATTTATATATATATATCTATACGTAAATATATATATATAAAATCTCTACTAACTGACTAGCAGTTCAATCAAACAGTCAACATACAGTCAAACAGACAATATCTAGCAGTTCTAAGAATACACTGTAAAAATAGAACTATTTAGAGTTTGTGAGATTTACTCACATCATTTTGCAGTTGAGAGTTCTGCTTTCGTTCTGTTTAAAATCAGCCAGTATTTGATCTTTCCTACAAAATTGCAATAGTCCAGTTTCGTAGTCTCATTCGTTCTACAATGTAGATGTTGCTACTGCGGTTCCCCTATGACCGGTCTTGTTCAATTCCATTTCGCATCATTGATCCTCTCATTTTCCTCCATCACTTGGTTACAAATCAAACCAACGTTATGATGTTCTCTTGCAAAAATCTCCATCTCTATTATACTAATACTATATTACTGACCATAAATTAACCTTGCTGCTAAACCTTTTCTTCCTTTTTCTCCCTTTTCTTTTCCAGTGAGAATGCCCAAATCCCCTTTCCAACCTATGAAAACATTCGGGCTCCTCCTTCTGACATATAGCCCATTCTTAAATATTCAGTTAGGGTAAATAAATCTTCGTTTAATTAACACTTAAGCCAAAAAATCACCGTTCACACTTACACAGGCAAACCGATAATATTTCCACATCTGTCCCCTTTCTTCCCAAAAGATCTGAACCTAGCTAACCTCATTGTTTGATCGCCGCTCCTTCTGCAAGCGCTGGGACTATCGCATCTCGTCCCCGACCGGAGCAGCTTTCTGACATCAGCTCCTTAATCACCACTCCTCGTTTTAAATACCGTCATCTTCCTCTTGACAGACAAACACAATTAAACTCCTCCTAAATCATTGGAACCTCACACTTCGATACCTAGGACGCCACCTTCCTTTATTCCCATATATGTTTAACAACTCATTCCTTCCTCAACTCGCTGTACCACACCACACGGCCACCCATCTACAAAACACTGTTTTTCCTTCAACCTGAGACTGTCGCGCCAACACCAGGCCCTCCGTTCCCTTCAACTTCTTGCCTACGTCGCCATAAAGACTCCGGCTCCATCATTTAAATTCCGACCTCACCCTAACGTCGACGGTGAGAATATCGACACCCAGAAACATGATCGAACCATGATTGAGGCATACTATATTGAAGCCCTTTGACGACGATCCCAATGGAACCGAAACCACTCGTTTTCATTAAGTATCTGTGGAGTTTTAATTTGAAGAAGGGTTAAGAAGAGTGGCGGCTCATTTTTGATTTACAGAGAAAGGGTTTTTAGGTTATACGAGAGAATGTTGTATTTATGCCCTTTCCCTTTGATTTTGTTAAATGGTGTGATGAAGGATTCAGCCACATGATTGCTTCGAGGGCCAATGGAAGCTCGTGGTTGAGAGAATTTGGGACGTGGTCTTCTTTTTATCACTAAATGATTTAGGATATTTTGGTATAATATATTTAGAAAAATCATTTAAGTTATTTATCAAACTTATAAATTTATAAACTTACGAAATGTTACGGACAGAAATAAAGATACCATGGTATTCAGTAAGGTGCCACGATCCCCGAAATATAAAAATATCGGTAGTTGGACTCATATTTTGAAACCTCAAAATGTTGATTACAGGGTGCACAATACCCCAAATAAAAAGTTGCTTATTTAATTAATTAAAAAGTACAGTAAAATTCTAAAAATTAAATTATCGTTATGTCACAAAAGAACCTTGTCTAAATTCAAACCCGATCTCTAGTTATATCGAATATACCGTTACGGTCGATAAACGATTCTATAGCGACTATTTTAAAATTTGATTTGGACATATCTCAAAATCTACACGACGAAATCCCGATCTCTCTCTTCCACTAGAAAGATACACTCCACCAGCTCCACACGTTTCTTGTTTCACAGAAATCCGATTTAAAACGAACCCTGTACATCCACTTGAAGTCTAAATCGCCAAATAGCGAACTACCGCGTCGTTTCGCGCTCTATTTTAATTATATTATAATTAATACGTTTTAACGTCGATTATTAAATCGATTCGTTATTCAAATTCAATTCTAAACTGAATTAAATATTTTAGCTGATCCAATTCACACAGTATTGTGAATTCGGTGATTTCCGATTATTTTGACATTATAATATATTATTATATTATTTATTTTAATTAAATATTCAATATTATTCAATTCAAGTCATCGATATCGCCCAATCGA
Source organism: Allium sativum (assembly GCA_030737875.1). Lineage (NCBI taxonomy): Eukaryota > Viridiplantae > Streptophyta > Magnoliopsida > Asparagales > Amaryllidaceae > Allium > Allium sativum. The sequence goes on from CM060921.1 coordinate 561,704,634, forward strand.
TATTTAATAATTAAATAAATTAATTATTCGACAGCTAACAAAACGCGCCATTACAGACTTCCCCCCTTAAAATAATTTCGTCCTCGAAATTGCTAAGTTAGAGGATGACCCTATATATTGGAACTCCTAAGATTGGTTTGCCCCTTATTTCTGATTTCAACCGAACCACTAAATATCGACTAAAATATTTATTCTTCTGACTAACTAAAATTTTCAAAAATTCTAAAAATTTTCTAACACTTTAAATTTTCGGAAAATTTCGCCATAACCTCCTTTGTACAGCCCTATCGGTAAAACCACAACTCGCCTCTCTAGGCCATCTTCAACCCAAAAAGAAAATTAAACAGCCAAGCGGCTTGCCAATTCGGTTCATAAATCTCATGCTTATACAAAATATAAACTTGTACCTTTTTGTCGGGCATATCAACTCTTATCACTTCCACCTGTTATCAACCCAACATATACCAATGTCATCTCAATCCAACCTTCAACTCAAACACTTGGTTCTATCCAAGTCAAGTTCTATTCAAACTCCAATATCAGATTTAAAACTCTTAACCCATCAACTTAATTCCAATCCAGATTATTTTCTAACCGAATCCCGATTTATTTAACTTGGTTCAAGTTAAATTTTAATTTACTATTTGTTTTTACCATCTTGATTCATTCAACTTAACAAGTTAAATTTTAAATTTCAAGATTTAAATTCCTGGGATTTATTTCAAGTCAATTTCAAATCCTAACACCAATTCAAAACTTTTGAATTTCTAAACAACTTGTTTTCCTCAGCACCATTTGAAAACAAAACCATTGGTAGTAATCCGCCACTTAGAAACTCGAAAATTACACCGACGATGTATCGATCCATCCTCGGAATTATTTTCCGGTCATCCAGGTGAGTTCAATACTATATTTATTTTGAATTGAAAAACATTTTCAAAATCTCCCAGGAACTTAAAATTTCCTTATTTTAATTCCAATTCTGATTTAATTTCAGATTTACTCATATGATTTTATATACTTTACTTATATGAATCTGATTGGTTATTTATAACCATCTCACTTTATAATCTTACTTGATTATAATAACAACCCATATATCCAATATATTATAATTTTTATATATATATCTCTATATCAAAATATACTTTGGGTAAAGTTAAATTCACTTACCCTTTTTTCAAAACATATCGTGACGACCCATCGTATTTGAGTGTTTATTAACTCCTACCGATACAGTGGATCAAACTGATCGACCAGAACTTATAAACAACTCAACCAATGAATCTCCACAATAAAAAACCATTTTTATATCAAATACAAATACACACTCGTATATATACACTCAATCTCAGTCTAGGGTATTACTAACCCTATCTCTACCGAGTCACGCCACAGAGCCAAGTAATTCTAAACTTAAGCTCTGATACCAACTGTAACGGCTGGAAATTTCCGACTCCTCGAGAGTCGGAAATTCCGCGACGTTAGTGAAAGAATTTAGAAGGTGAGAAAGAAAAGATAGAACTAATAGAATAGGAGAAGAAGAAGAAGAACATCAGAATCATCAGAGTAACACGAATCTCACAGCGGAACGAATAACATGTAATATATAACATAACTTTGAAGTAAACAGTTATATATATATACAGTAGCACTTATCAGAGTACAACACTTACAACACAGCGGAAATAACTATAGCTATAAAATCTTGCAGCCTCCTGCTCCAAGCCCTCCAAGTATATCTGTAAATCCCGACTACTTGACTGCCCGTACAAATTTAGGCACCCAAGAGTTAGGGAAAACAACAAAGTAAACTTCGGGTCAGTCATGGGACTGGTATGAGTAAAATAGTTTTAAACATGTATAGGATATCTCATAAGACCACGCCGTGAATACGGAACGGGTTTTTCCCTTATGAGTAACTGAACAACTTTGACAAGCAATATCATTGTGATATTATAATAATGTCTAAGTACAAATAGGTATCAATCTAGCAGAAACGCTTGCATCTCACGTTCTACATACATAGTATAAAATCATAAACCGCAAGGCGCTTATCGGAGAATGAATTCCAACAGACAAGGTATGGGAGCACCTTCTGAATAGTGTACTCTAGAGGTGATACACTCAGGGTTCAACAAGGACGTCTTGCAACCCGGCCACATATGACCGCTCACTCATTTAGCTTGAGTGTCGCGAATATATTGCCACCACGGTTGTAGGCCATCAAACCGTCATCCGAAGATACAGAATCAAAAAGAAGTATAAATATGAATATTCACTAGATCGGTGACAATACACCCTGCTTGGGGATGACCCAACTAGCCATGCTGCCTAGCCTAACTTTTGTTACTTCCAGGTGTGAGGCTAGAAGCTACGTCTATCTTCAGAACATCTGATCACCATTCACTTTGAATGCCACATCGTCATACCCGCCAAATCACAAATTGACTTATCCAAAAATAACACGGGTATATAGCTAAGAGAAACGAATTCCTCCGCCTCCAAACGTGAATACGTTTGAACAAATCAACTTACGCGATCCATTGGATTTACTCTGTCAGACCTTCTTCCATATACGTTGTCCTGGGACTGGACAAACCGAAGGCACTATTCAGTATATCCATCTTAGTCACTGTTATCTAAGACTTATACAACAGCCCTTGCACTTTACTCCGTCTTCAATTTATCTTTGGCAGATATTGCTCGCAACGCTTATGCCAATACAGAGTGGTTCTTTGGATAATAATCCAACCGGTCTCTCCATATTAACAACGTTAAAATGGTAAAAACTTTGATAGTCCGTGATTCAACTATCAAATGAAAACATGTCGGTGTACAAACAACGATCTTATTTCCAAATGGAAATTCGATCGATCAATCATCATATGTTCATATTTCCTTATTTCATATATTTAGAAAATATATGTTATTAATCATGGGAAAACATTTCCATAGCTTATTTTCACATCACTATTATTTCGTAACTATCAGTCCCTAACTGTAACTAGTATGAGAACAATTCTCTAAGTATCAATCCGGAAGGTCGAAACCAACATCAGATCGTCACTTAGAAAACCGTTCAACTTACCCTCTCCAGTCAGTTTCTGAATTTGCTTAACTCTATTTCTTAAATTCTTATCATGAAAACATTTCATTTTCTATGTTTAGAAAACATATCTGATTATATTTGGAAAACGTTCCCAAAACTCATTTACGGATTTCCAATGAACGTTGTATAAAACATCGTTTCGCTTAATCCATTTATCGCTTATTCCTTAACTTTCTTCCTAATCAACCTTTAAGATCGAACCACAACTCTTCCTTTGTCAATTCTGAAGTCAATCAAGTTGGGGTATAATTACCTCTCAGACCTTAATTGAACAACGTCCTTTACTGTGAAATAGATGAAGCTCGTCACTCACTTTTTACAATCATCTGTTTACGCAAATTCTCGGATTCAGGTAACGAATCCACTTCTTATATGACAGTGTTTGATTATAACTATAACGTTATAATTCCTACTTCTGAAATGTCTAACCTAAATTATAACTTTATCTCCTAACTCGAATAATTTAACAGACACCTAATTTCTAAATCAATAAATAAATCTTGATTTAAACCCTGGAAAGTAAATAGTACTTTCCCGAATTCGCTATAATTGAATTCGACGTATAACTCTCTTTCGAGTAATCTCTATTTGATTAACTCTTCTTCGAATAACCTATATTCGATTATCTCTCTTCGAATAACTCATATTTGAAATCTCTCTCTTTCGAATAAACAATATTCGATCTCTTTCTTTCGAATATGCTATATTCGAAAATCTCCTTTCGATTTACTAATCGATAACTCCTTTCGATCAAACTAAAATTGATAACTCCTTTAACTCTATTCGAATAACTAATATTCGACTAACTCCTTTGGATCGACTCATTTGATTAACTCCTTCGAATAACTAATTCGAATAACTTACCTTCGAATAACCAATATTCGATTTACTCTAACTCGATTAACTTAATTCTAATCGATTTACTCCATTTCGATTCAACTTAATTCAAATCGATTAACTTAACTCAAATTGATTAACTCCTTTCGAATAACTAAATTCGATTTAACTCAAATTGAATAACTAATATTCAATTAACTCTTACGTGTTTAACTCTATTTGAATAAGTAATTCGAATCACTCTAATGTGTTTAACTCTATTCAAATATCAAATTCGAATAACTCATTTCGAATAACTAAATTCGATTAACTCTTTTAACTTTACTCGAATAACTATATTCGATTTACACCTTCTTTCGAATAACTATATTCGATTAACTCTTCGACTACCTCCTTTGGATTAACTAACTTCGAATAACTCCTTTGGATTAGCTAACTTCGAATAACTCCTTTGGATTAACTAACTTCGAATAACTCCTTCGGATTAACTCTTCGAATGAATAATATTCGATAACTCTTCTCAAATGAACAACATTTGATTTTCTCCACTCGAATAAACTATATTCGATTACTCTTCTCTCGAATACCCTATATTCGATAACTCTACTTCGGATATGTGATATTCGACAACTCTACTCGATTAACTCTACTTGGATAACTCTAACTGATCCACTCTGACTGGTCAACTTTAACTGGTCAACTTTAACTGGTCAACTCTAACTGATCAACTCTAACTGATCAACCCTAACTGGTCAACTCTAACTGGTCAACTCTAACTGATCAACTCAAACTGGTTAACTCAAATGGTTAACTCTAACTGGTTAACTCAAATGGTTTACCCTAACTTGATTTACTTGTCTCGATTAACTGAACTAATCCACTTAGTTTAACTTAGTTAATTCACATAGATTAACTCTAGCCGGTTCACTTAGTTTAACTCAACTAATTTACTTCGATTAACCACTTAGTTAACTTAACTAATTCACATCGATTAATCCTTTAGTTTAACTTAACTAATTCACATCGATTAATCCTTTAGTTTAACTTAACTAATTCACATCGATTAATCATTTAGTTTAACTTAACAAATTCACTTTGATTCACCGCTTAGTTTAACTTAACTAATTTACTTTGGTTAACCACTTAGTTTAACTTAACTAATTCAATTTGATTAACCACTTAGTTTAACTTAACTAATTCACTTCGTTTAACTCAACCAATTCACTTGGTTAACTCGACCAATTCACTTGGTTAACTCCTATTTATTTAACAAATAAATATCTTCTTTAGTTTAATTCTATTTATTTAATCTCTAAATAAATACCCTTTATAATATTCTATTTATTTAATCTCTAAATAAATATCCTTTATATTTGTTCTAACGAATATAATTACTTTATATTTTGACTAACAAATATATCCTCTTATATTCGATTAACATATGTATTCCCTTATATTGATTTACAAATAAAACTCTTTTATATTTGTTTTACCAACTATATTCCTTAATATTCAAAAATCCCTTTTCTTATATACATATAAAATCCCTTGATTTTATATAAATAAACTATTTTCAAAATATACTTTGAAAACCCCTCTCCTACAGTCTGGTATTTCTCATGGTATTTAACACACCTTATAACAACGATAAATATCGTCCCACCACACATAATTACACAGATTATATACATCACATTATATATCACAATATAAAAATCACAGTAAAATAACTGTTGAGGAATCCAGTTGGATTCCTCCAACCTGTTTCCCTGCATCCACAGATGTTAAACAACAACAGTATAATATTCTGATAAACAGAATCAACATATAACTATTTGACGGTTTATATATATATATATATATATATATATCTATACGTAAATATATATATAAAATCTCTACTAACTGACTAGCAGTTCAATCAAACAGTCAACATACAGTCAAACAGACAATATCTAGCAGTTCTAAGAATACACTGTAAAAATAGAACTATTTAGAGTTTGTGAGATTTACTCACATCGTTTTGCAATTGAGAGTTCTTCTTTCGTTCTGTTTAAAATCAGCCAGTATTTGATCTTTCCTACAAAATTGCAATAGTCCAGTTTCGCAGTCTCATTCGTTCTACAATGTAGATGTTGCTACTGCGGTTCCCCTATGACCGGTCTGGTTCAATTCCATTTCGCATCATTGATCCTCTCATTTTCCTCCATCACTTGGTTACAACTCAAACCAACGTTATGATGTTCTCTTGCAAAAATCTCCATCTCTATTATACTAATACTATATTACTGACCATAAATTAACCTTGCTGCTAAACCTTTTCTTCCTTTTTCTCCCTTTTCTTTTCCAGTGAGAATGCCCAAATCCCCTTTCCAACCTATGAAAACATTCGGGCTCCTCCTTCTGACATATAGCCCATTCTTAAATATTCAGTTAGGGTAAATAAATCTTCGTTTAATTAAAACTTAAGCCAAAAAATCACCGTTCACACTTACACAGGCAAACCGATAATATTTCCACATCTGTCCCCTTTCTTCCCAAAAGATCTGAACCTAGCTAACCTCATTGTTTGATCGCCGCTCCTTCTGCAAGCGCTGGGACTATCGCATCTCGTCCCCGACCGGAGCAGCTTTCTGACATCAGTTCCTTAATCACCACTCCTCGTTTTAAATACCGTCATCTTCCTCTTGACAGACAAACACAATTAAACTCCTCCTAAATCATTGGAACCTCACACTTCGATACCTAGGACGCCCCTTCCTTTATTCCCATATATGTTTAACAACTCATTCCTTCCTCAACTCGCTGTACCACACCACACGGCCACCCATCTACAAAACACTGTTTTTCCTTCAACCTGAGACTGTCGCGCCAACACCAGGCCCTCCGTTCCCTTCAACTTCTTGCCTACGTCGCCATAAAGACTCCGGCTCCATCATTTAAATTCCGACCTCACCCTAACGTCGACGGTGAGAATGTCGACACCCAGAAACATGATCGAACCATGATTGAGGCATACTATATTGAAGCCCTTTGACGACGATCCCAATGGAACCGAAACCACTCGTTTTCATTAAGTATCTGTGGAGTTTTAATTTGAAGAAGGGTTAAGAAGAGTGGCGGCTCATTTTTGATTAACAGAGAAAGGGTTTTTAGGTTATACGAGAGAATGTTGTATTTATGCCCTTTCCCTTTGATTTTGTTAAATGGTGTGATGAAGGATTCGGCCACGTGATTGCTTCGAGGGCCAATGGAAGCTCGTGGTTGAGAGAATTTGGGACGTGGTCTTCTTTTTATCACTAAATGATTTAGGATATTTTGGTATAATATATTTAGAAAAATCATTTAAGTTATTTATCAAACTTATAAATTTATAAACTTACGAAATGTTACAGACATAAATAAAGATACCATGGTATTCAGTAAGGTGCCATGATCCCCGAAATATAAAAATATCGGTAGTTGGACTCATATTTTGAAACCTCAAAATGTTGATTACAGGGTGCACAATACCCCAAATAAAAAGTTGCTTATTTAATTAATTAAAAATTACAGTAAAATTCTAAAAATTAAATTATCGTTATGTCCCAAAAGAACCTTGTCTAAATTCAAACCCGATCTCTAGTTATATCGAATATACCGTTACGGTCGATAAACGATTCTATAGCGACTATTTTAAAATTTGATTTGGACATATCTCAAAATCTACACGACGAAATCCCGATCTCTCTCTTCCACTAGAAAGATATACTCCACCAGCTCCACACGTTTCTTGTTTCACAGAAATCCGATTTAAAACGAACCCTGTACATCCACTTGAAGTCTAAATCGCCAAATAGCAAACTACCGCGTCGTTTCGCGCTCTATTTTAATTATATTATAATTAATACGTTTTAACGTCGATTATTAAATCGATTCGTTATTCAAATTCAATTCTAAACCGAATTAAATATTTTAGCTGATCCAATTCACACAGTATTGTGAATTCGGTGATTTCCGATTATTTTGACATTATAATATATTATTATATTATTTATTTTAATTAAATATTCAATATTATTCAATTCAAGTCATCGATATCGCCCAATCGATATTTAATAATTAAATAAATTAATTATTCGACAGCTAACAAAACGCGCCATTACACCCATCTCTACCGAGTCACGCCACAGAGCCAAGGAAATTACTTAACCATAAGCTCTGATACCACTGTAACGGCCTGGGTTTTTTTTGCGATCCTGGTTATCGACACATAACACAATGTTGACTAATCAAGCATCAGAAATGCCGGATAGTCCATGAAAGAAATTAGAGGGTGAGGACAGATAAGATAGAAACTTAGAATAGAAGAAGAAGAACATACAACATCAGAGTAAACACGAATCTCACAACGGAACGAATAAATATATTTCATAACATAACTTTGAAATATAACTCTGTACTTGAATATACATATCATTTCCAAAGTACAGCACTTACAACACATCGGAAAACCATTGCTATATAATTCTGAAGCCTCCTGCTCCAGCTCTTCAAGTATCTGTAAATCCTGATGTCTTGACTTCCCGTACAAAATTGGGCACTTAAGAGTTTAGGGAAAGCAAAACAAAATAAACTCTGGGTCAGTCATGTGACTGGTGTGAATAAACTCAAATCATTTGTTTAACATTAAAAATCCTTTTAAAAGAAAGAATAATCGTAAGACCGATCCACACATAAACACGGATGGTTTTTACCTTACGATAACCCAAATCATTTGTAAAACATTGTTATTCTGATATTATAATAATGTCTAATGCAAGTAATATCAATCTAGTAGAAACGCTTGCATCTAACGTTTTACATATATAATATACAATAAAAACCGGGATCTTATTTGGGTAATGGATTCCAACTATGACAAGGTATGGATCCACCTTCAGCTCAGTGTACTCTAGAAGCGATATACTGGAGTTCAACAAGAATATCTTGCAACTCGGCCACACATGACCGACCACTCATTTTGCTTTAGAGTATCGAATATATTGTCACCTTACAGTTGGTAAACCAACATAACCATTCCTGGGAGATACATAATTGAAAGAAGTAACAAATATGAATATTCTCTAGATGGTGACAATATACCCTAATTGGTTGCGAACCACTTAGCCATGCTGCCTGCCCGATTTCTGTCATTTCCCAGTTGATGAGGCTGGAGGTCATAATGTATCTTTCAACAGATTACTCATTCATTCACTTTGAATGCCACATCGTCATACTCGTCAAATCACAAATTGATTTCCCCAAAAATACCACGGGTATAAGCTAAGAGAAACGAATTCCTCCGCCACCAACGTAAATACGTTTGAAACGTTCAACTTACGCGATATACCAGATATACTCTGTCAGACATTCGTCCATTCAAGTTGTCCTGGGACTGGACAAACCGAAGGCACTATTCCGTACACCCATCCTAGGCAATCTCTACCTAGGACTTATACAACAGCCCTTGCACTTTACTCCGTCTTCAATTTGTCTTCGATCTATTTGATTCGAAACGCTAACGCCTATACGGAGTGGTTCTTTGGATAAGAATCCAACTGGTCTTTCCGTATTGACGACGGAAAAATGGTCAAAACTTTGATAGTTTGTGATTTAACTATCAAAGAAAAACACGTGTGCAAACAATGATATTATTTCCAGATGTAAATTTTATCGATCAATCATAATTTAACATTTATCTCTTTAGTTCATTAATTTACTTATCTCCAGTTTCCATATATTCTAAATTCTTATTTTCTATTATCAGAAAACATTTCTGATTCTTATTTGGAAAACATTTCCAAAACTCCTTCACTGGATTTAAACTAATGTTTAAATCAAACATCGCCATGCCAACTCAAACCATTTCACTCATTAACTAAATTCACTTAACCATCATTCATTATCAAAACTTACCATTCCTTAGTAAAGAAGGAAATCAATCAAGTTGGGGTATAATTACTTCTCAGACCTTAACTGAACAACGTTTTAACTTCAAAATAGTCAAAGTATATCTTTTAAATCTTTAACAAACTTCCTTACGTAACTCTCTTTCGAATAAATCTCTATTCGGTAACTCTTTCCTTTGAATAAACTGTATTCGATAATCTCTCTTCTTTGACTAACCTATATTCGAATACCTCTATTCAATTTACACTATTTGATTAAGTCTAATCGATTTACTCTTATCAGTTAGCTCTATTTGATTAACTCAATTTTATTAACTCAATTTGATTAACTCTATTGGATTAACTCTATTCGATTTACCCTACTGGATTAACTCTATTCAATTAACTCTAACTAATTTACTCTTATCAGTTAACTCCTTTCGAATAATCTATATTCGATTAACTCATTTCGAATAACTAATATTCGATTAACTCCTTTTGAATAACTAATATTCGATTAACTCCTTTCGAATAACTAATATTCGATAACTCCTTTCGAATAACTAATATTCGATTAACTCCTTTCGAGTAACTAATATCCGATAACTCCTTTCGAATAACTAATATTCGATAACTCCTTTCGAATAACTAATATTCGATAATTTCTTTCTCTATTCGAGTAAACTATATTCGATTAATTCTCTTATTCGAATAACCTTATTCGATAACTCTTTCTTCGAATAAACTATATTCGAATAACTCTAATCTGACTAACTCTAATTCAATTAACTCTATTCGAATAACAAATATTCGACTAACTCTTGTTCGATTAACTCTATTCGAATAACTCTAGTTCAATTTAACTCTAATCGATTAACTCTAACTAATTAACTCTAACTGGTTAACTCTAACTCTAATCGATTAACTCTAACTCTAATCGATTAACTCCTCTAACTCATTTTGATTAACACATTTTGATTAACTCCTTTGATTAACTCTACGTCCATATTCAGTTTCAAATATCGATGTTGAAATCGATTCTTACTTCTCTATATAAGCCCTAACATATATATTCTATTTATCCAATGATAAATATTTTATTTAATTTATAAAATATTATTTATAAATTAATCTTCTCAATCTATTGGTTACAACAGATTCTATTTAAAATCTTTGCTTTAAATCCATATCATGTTATACCCGTGTGCGAAGCACGGGTATAAACTTTCCTGATGTAAAATTCTATTCATTTGCCAAATATTTCCTTATATGACATTCTTTTTCGTTTCCCAATAAATCCCTTTTATAACTCTATTTATTTTCTAAATAAACATTTCCTTTTTTTATAACTCTATTTATTTTCTAAATAAACATTTCCTTTTTATAGTTCTATTTATAAATGTTTTACCAATATTTCTCTTTCTGTTTTATTTGTAAATGTTTTACAAATATTTCTCTTTCTATTTGTTTTACAAATATTTACCTTTATATTTGTTTTACAAATAATTTCCTTTATATTTGTTTTACAAATAATTTCCTTTATAAAATCCCTTGATTTTATAAATATTCCTTTATATAAAATCCTTTGATTTTATAAATATTCTATTCTAATATACAGTTTGAAATCTTCCTTCTATATCAAATCTTTCGATTTTATATAATATTTTATTTCAATATAGTTATTGAAATTTTCCTTTTTCATCCCAGGGTTTTCTTACAGTATTTAAAATACCAAACAACAGTGATCGATATCATTCAAACACACATAATCAACAAAAGATTATATATCACATCATATATCACAATATATGAAACAAAACAGTATTTTATATATTGAGGAACCCATTTGGGTCACTCCAACCTGTTTCCCTGCATCACAAATGTTAAACAGTATAATTAACATCGATTTCATTTCACCATGAAATATTCTGCTAAACAGAATCTATATTTGATTAACGATTTATATATATATATATATCGTTATCTATAATTTCAACCAATACGTAAGCAATTCAACCAAACAGTTAACACACAACAATCAACAGATAATTATCAGTTCTAAGAATACGTTATAGAAATATAACTGTTCAGAGTTGGTGAGTTTTACTCACATTTCGCGTTAACCATTAAATAACGATTTGCGTCCGTTGATTCAGACGGACAATTTATTTCGCAATAAATTGTAACGAGCCCCAATTCACTCCTAGTCAGTTCCAACGTGTAGCTCTCGTCCATACGATCCCAACGGATCTAACCATTCGAAATTCTGGTACAGTATGTAATAAATATAGCGATTAAAAGATTATACACTGATTATATAATTTATATTGGCAAATGATGTTCATTAATTACTTAAGAGCCCTATTTAATACCTTCTTTCTTGTTTTGTTCTTGTTTGGGCCTTAAGGATTTTCACGTCGGCCACCATATATTCATACTCATTAAAATAATACCATCTCCTTTTATTTCTTGAAACCGCTACCTCCTGTGAATGGAAACAGCCATGTCCATTTTTCATGACTCCATGCTAACAACCAAATACTCCATTGTTTGTACGCAGACCACTACTTCCTTCGTTTACACTTGAATAGTTGAACCCCATCCCCTTTGAAATCAATACGTTTCCACTTTCCAGTATGCTTCCAAACCATGATTCATTACAAATTTCCTATACCAATTTCCTCCATTCAAGTTCCAAATGAAGTTATGTAAAATGAATATTGGGCTCACCAATTTCTTCAAGGCCCAACACCACAAGAACCGCGTCTGGTTCTTTCTTCCTCACAGTCAAAACAACGGTTTGCTATTGTGAATTTTCACCATTTCCATGGGATTTAAACCATTCGTTCTCCCTCGACAAGCCTCTAAACCCCGAGCCGAGATCACCGCTGCCATCCCCATCTCGAACTCCACACCCTCCGACCCAACACGTGCCCTCCGATCACCCATCTTCGGTTCCGTCGAACCCATTCTTCGACAAACATAGAAAAAACAACGACAGTTTTTATTTTCATAAAATCCCAAAAATCTATACTAGATGCTATTCTCCCATAGAAGATCGAATCCATCCCTTAAATCTCCAATCAACCATCCTATTTCAAGAATTTCTGAACCCTAATGGTGCTGCTGTAAATACAATGAACCATATTTGGTTCAAACCTCCCAAGGCTTACCATAAACTAAAGAGAAACCTTTCACGACTCTGAATATACATCTATTTCGAATTATACATTTTTGTTTGAATTATTGTGGATTTTTAGAAGTTGGGTTTCCACGTTTTTCTGAAGAATAGAAGGGAAAAGTTACAGCGGAATTTTTGTTAACTAGAGAAGTTGAAAATTAGGTTATAAGGATAGGTATATTTATAGGAGTAGAATATTAATTTTTTATTCAATTAGTTAATGAATTTATATCGAACCGTTGCTTGTATTTACCTTCTAAAAATTCTTATGATCACATACGATACCCAAAAATCATGAAAATGGACATGCAACTACAGTTCGACATTACGGTCCCAACAAAACTGCTTTCGTTGAATTCCGACTCCGTTTGCTCACACAACGTATTTTTAAAGGTCAAATTATCGATTGTATTTCACATTAAAGATCGGTACGGCCAAACACTGAGTGTAAAAATCACGAAATTTGACATCTAACAATAATTTAACATTACGAATCCAACAAAATTGGTTTCGTCAAATTTGGAGGTCGTTTGTAAAAAAGGCTATTTTTAAAACTCTAAATAAACCCTTTTAAATATTAATTATATTTAAAAACAATTAAATTAAATATTAATAAATTAATAATATTGTATATATATTCACATACGATATCATACAGCTCCAATTGGATTTATAACTCGATATTCATATCCCGGTTGAATCAATATTCAATTTATATTGAAAAATCCATTTATAATATATATATATATATATATATATATATAAATCACTATAAATTATAAAGGAATTCCATAGCGACTTTTCTAAAATTTGATTTGGACATAAATCAAAATCTTCACAATGAAATCCTTATTTTTCTCTTCCACTAGAAAAATATACTTTACCAGCTCCTAACGTTTCTTGTTTCACAGAAATCCGATTTAAAATGGACCCTGTATATCCAGTTGAAGTTCAGATCGCCAAATTACGAATTACAGTGCCATTTCAAGCTCGATTTTAATTATAATATAAATTATACGTTCAACTGTCGTTCAAGTAATATATTCATTATTCGAATTCAATTCCAAACTGCATTATATATTTTGAATTGTCCAATTCACACTATATAGTCAATTCTCTATTTCGGACTATTTTAGAATTAAATATATTATTTTATTATTTAAATTAATTAAATATTCAATATTATTTAATTGAACAACCATTTAATTCTCTAAACCATTATTTAAATAATTAAATTAAATTAATTAATTAATTGATCATACAAATACGGGACATTACAATAGCACTTATAAATTGCATCCAGATTTTTTGTATATTTCTTACACTCCTTCAAATTTATTTTTCCTTCATAGAAAACATTGAAGAAGTTTAAGAATGGTGATCTTTTCAATAAATCTACTTGTTGTTTTGCTTAATGATTTCTTCTCCTTCACAAGTTTTATGATTTTATAACATGGTTGCAACCCACATCTATATGCAGTTTCTGTTTTGACCTTTGCAGCTTTTGCGGTTGTTTTATCTTTTGCTTCTCGTGGTCAGGGATTAGCAAAATCATCATCCTAATGTAAAATAGAAACGTTATTGAAAACTAATACATTCCTATTTAGATACCAAAATGACACCATATTCCTATAAATAGAAACTCACTAATAATACCGATACCACATTATATTCAATATTGATATCAAAATGCTTTCAAAAATTGTACCATTAATCTCAGTATCAAAACTAACACCAGTTAACTTGCATAACTGATACCATATTCACATAAACAAAATTTTATTACCACAACTAATACTAGTGTGCTTCCATAACACATACCAATTTCATGCGAATAGAATTTTATTATCAACACTGATACCAGTGTGCTTTTAAGATTGATACCATGATAAAGTATATGTAACGACCCAGAAATTTCGACAACTGGAATGAGAAATTTATTAAAGATTTGATTTCAGACAATTAATTGATACTAGAATTAGAAATTTAAAAGCAAAATATATTGTTTGAATTGAATTAAATCCAATATTTAATGGTTGATTGGAATCAAACATAACTGTCGAATATTTGAATTGAATTCAGATTGATGTTTAAATTGGATATTTAAATCCGACTGACTGTGTAAATGGTTGAATAGAAAAACAAATGTTATTAGCATTAAATATATTGGAGATTTTATTTGTTGAAATATGTGGGGATTGGATTGGTTATGTGTGTATTTGTATATATATAAATAAAATTTAACGTTTCAAAACTTGAAAGCGAATGGAGTTGGGTGAATAAACAGTGAATCGATGAATAATTTAAATGTAAAATGATACAAACAGAGTCGGATCACAATCGAACTAATTTTATTGGATTTAAAACATAAAAATGTGGTAGTACGTAAATAGAAAGTTGGACAATAATTCACGGTGTAACTGAAATATAATAGTTATAACCAATTCAGTCTTACCTTCCTCTGGTAAATACACATTCTACTTTGCCTTGATCACCACGAAAACGTGGTGCCCACGGTATCTGCTCTTATAAAAGAATGGTCCCTTTCCATTTCTTCAGCAATCATTCTTTGCTTCTAATCCCTAAACGCTTCTGGAAGATTTTCATAGCGATTTCCTCAAATCAAAAATCCAGTTTTCCCCAAAATAATTTACTTGTTCCCAAATTAATGGCCGCTTCTTAAGTCACGTTCACCCGCATCGAGCCGCAACTAGCGTCTCGTTCCTGCCTCCGCCTTCTTCTTTGAAGCCAGAAACCGCTGGCGTCGTAGCCGCCATGACGAACTCCAATCCGTCGCCTGAGCACCGCATCGCCATCAAGTTGCTGCCTTTTAGCTTCGCTACCGCAAGAGCACATCTACTTCCAAGTTTTGTTCTTCGTTATTTCAAGGTGAGTACTCACTCATGATTGATCATTGCTTCAAGTGTTAACCTCAATAACTAAATACAATAGTTGTTTTCTGTGTGCCTTGTTGGTTGTTTTGTGGTTATTGTTGTTGTTTCGGATTTCGCCTAATGACCAGAAAAATAATACTTGGGCATTCTTTTTGGTTGAAATGGTTTGCTACCATGAACTCTGTAGGTGTTGGAATTACATTCGTCTAGACACTACTAGCCTAAGTAGTACAATGCTTAGTTCATGATACCCTGCATCTTTGAACTGCTGCTGTGTTCTAGGGTTGCTACGGTAGTTAATATTTACCCAATATCTTGTTTTTACCCAATGTCTTACTATTATATAAATGTCTTTGCTATTTAGTTGGAACCTAAAATTTTATATGGATAATACCCTTACTAAACTGTATGTCTTCCATCCTATACTATGTTCTTTTGGGCCGTCCCTTGATGATTTACACTGGGTTTAGTTCGTTTGAAGTGCTTTTGGTTGTTGACTTGAGATCAGGGCACTGTTATATTTTTTTTACCACATTTATTTACTGTTGGAATTTTAAATCTGAACCTGCTAATTGAAAACAAAGAAATAGAGAGTTTTGGTGGAGTAATACCCTTTTGTCCCCCCGCTTTCATGAAATTTGTCTATGCTATATAGATATGACTGCACCTGATGTAACACTCCACGTCCGTTAAGGTCACTCACAAAGGGAATGCCTTAACTTTGATGGAGCATTTTAGTAAACAGAACAGAATATTACAAGACAGATATAAAAATAATACTTGAAAAACTTTATAACTTTATTGCAGTGGACATAAATCAGTTTGGTTACAACTTTACCAAAAACTCAAGTACATATATATCAGCCTTGTTCAAAAGGCATCAGAGTACAAAACTTTAAAATCATAATCCCCACCAAAGATGCCAGAAAAAGACAAGCTATACTTTAAGCACTTCAAGTACTCCAAGCAGGAAGAAAGATCCGGATCAAGCTAGAGTATTCCCTCCTTGAAAACCTTGGGGGGGGGGGAATGGAAGAAAAGAGGCGGAACAACAAGGGTCAGACATAAAGTCTGGCAAGTCCAGTGACTTTTAGTTATGAACAGATAATAATGTCATGGCATGCAAATAAAACTGGATGAGAGATAACAGGAAACAGGAATAACAGATATACTTAGGTTAAACAGAAGAAACATGATGATATTACTTTTCACTTCTCTGCACTAATACTAGTATAACAGGATTAGGTGTTACCCTAATGTCTAAATAGAAACAGAAACAGAATAATGGGCCTTTACCACCCTAACAGAAGGTACAGAAACATAATGCTAATAATGGGCCTTTACCACCCGAACAGAAAGTACAGAAACAGAATGCTAGTAATGTGCCTTTACCACTCGAACAGAGACAGAAACGGAAACAGAATAATCCATACGGAAACAGAATGTTAGAATTAGGTGTACACTAGTAAATGGGCCTTTACCACCCCAACAGACGGTACCACGCAGAAACAGACAGGTGTTACCACCCAACAGAAACAGACGGTACCCCACAGAACAGACATAACTAAGTGTACCCTAAATCCTACCTCACGCGATCGGCTCCCTAATACATAAATACCCTGTGCCAGCCCCACAAAAGGGTGTATCATTCCCTAAAGTGGCAACTTTTGAATGACACAGACTTATTTATAGATGTCACGGTGTCTTACATCCTCAGAGGCAGACCGAGATCCATGCACGTACATGACCCGGTTGGAACGCACCATCAACACCCCTCGCCATTATCAGAATGAACCGCTTATAATTAGTTCAGTAAGCGTGCCCGGACCCTACCTATTGTTGGGTCAAAGTTTTGATACCAGAAAGGGTTACTGACTAATATGGGTCCCAAACAACAGATGACACAAGTATTTTCCCTCCTAACCTTGTGCCCCCAGGCTAACAGATTTCAGATTCACTTGTTTACAAGTTCAGACGTATAGAGTTCAGGTCAACTAGTTCACAGATCAGAAAATCAAGTTAATAAGTTTTCACACTAACGGATCAGACATACAGATTTACAGACTTGTCTAACTTTGTACTGGGCCTACAGATTCATGAAACGGGTTTATTAATTTCATTAGTCCAGTTGGTTTAACCCTATCCACCCAACACGTTTTAGACATCATATTTATCTCAGATTTTCATTAATTAAATATTAATGCCCAGACCTCTCACATTAGACTGACAGTTTGCGGCTACTGGTTAGGCCGGTTGGTTCCGGGCAGATTTCTGCCACAAACTGAGTCTAACCTCGGGTTTCAAGCATGTTATGACTAACTTCTCACATTAGAACCTATTGTTTGCGGCCACTGGATGTGCCGGGCGGTTCCGGGCAGGATTACGCCGCAAACTCATTCTAACCTCGAGTTAGCCATGTTTATCTTTGCGGCCAATTAATTAATAATTTACCATTTATGCCCATGCCTAATATACATGTCAATTATTCATAACTATAGCCAATTCAGATTATGTCAATAACAGACTAAATATATCAACTCAGCAGATAACAGATTTCGCAGATTAGGCGACTTAACAGATTTAGCAGATTAAGCAATTTAGCAGATTTAGCATATAACGGATTAGGCAATTTCAGCAGACTTAGCAGATGACAGATTTAGCAGATGAACAGATCTAGCAGATTAGGCAATACAGCAGAACTAGCAAATTAGGCAATATAACAGATTTAGCAGATAACGGATTAGGCAATTTAACGGATTTAGCAGATTATATATATATCTAAAACTCTATTTACCAATCTTGACTAATCATAGATTTAGCCTAAACTTACATGCCTAAATCAAGGTCATAATTCATAATACAATATATGCCCCAAATCTTAGCCTTAATATTCCCATTTCCAGTTCATGTCAAAACTAGATTTAATATTCTAGTTTACCATTTTTGTCCAAGACTAATATGCATGTAAATCATTCTCTATCATAGCCAATTCAAATTATGCCAACGTATTTATTAACTTAATTAAGCTACGCCCAATGTTTCAACAAGTTCTCTAAGTACTCATGAAATGGCCCTAGCAAGAGGAATAGGAGATAAGCACAAGAAAGAATAGGCATGAAATAATGAACCAAATACAATGATAATGGCCCCACTAGGCTCGATGTACATAACAGTGAATGGGAATAAACTAGCAAAGTTACATACTAAATATGAGATCTAGTATCATTAAGGGAATAGGCGTAAGAAACTAGCTACAATAGTCATGGGCGACAAATCACAATAGTTTCTTATTCAATGTCATAGGCAATAGTCTCATAGGCGTGAATCATAGTCATAGGCAATAGTCTCATAGGCGTGAATCATAGTCATAGGCAATAGTCTCATAGTCATGAATCATAGTCATAGGCAATAGTCTCATAGGCGTGAATCATAGTCATAGGCAATAGTCTCATAGCCGTGAATCATAGTCATAGGCAATAGTCTCATAGTCATGAATCATAGTCATAGGCAATAGTCTCATAGGCGTGAATCATAGTCATAGGCAATAGTCTCATAGTCATGAATCATAGTCATAGGCAATAATAGTCTCATAGGCAACAGTTTCATTTCCAATTATGCATTATTCATTATTTGTCCCAAAATTTAGCGTTCGTGCGTTAATCTCTCATGAGATTCGGCGCAGGCTCGTAGTAGCCTGGCTATAGAACAGAAAGAAGAAAGAGATACAGAATAAGATAGATCTAAACAGAACAGAACAGACATAACCTCAGATTCAGATTTACAATTCATGCCACAATCATAATTAACGTTTATATCGGAAAATAACTGTACTTGCCTTTCGTGGCAAAAGAAAAGGATTATAAATCGAATTTGATGCAGAAACGCTGATTAATCTTCTTCGATTGTTGTTGCAGCTCTAAACTTTAATTTGAATTGTGAATGAACACTTGAGATTAGATTTAGAGGCGGCGGCCAGGGTTTAAGAGAGAATTTGGTAGCATAATGGTGTCATAGACAATATTCTATGAATTAGGGTTAGGTTAATCACATATTTATAGGTGTAGAGAGTGTTTCAGAACCATTAGTTCACCCTAGAAGCCATCAGGTCCGTCCAGCACATCAAAAATCGTCATTAGAACTCTCTAGAACCCTGTGCAGGTTTCTGGCTCGACATGGGCGCACTTCCCAAGTGTGCCAGTGTATTTTTGTGCTGGCGCACTTCACAAGTGCGCCAGTGCATTTCTGGCCTGTTTCCGGTTTTTCTGCCTAACTTCATTTGTCCATATCTCCTTCATACGATATCCGTTTTACGCAAACTCGGACTCTATCTCAAGCAGAATTTCAAGACGAACGCAATGGCGCAATCCGTTTCCCTTAATTCGTATCCTAAAAATTAAGTATACTTTAATTTGTTACTTATACGTTCATAGAAAATACGGGGTGTTACACCTGAACTATTGGCCATATTTAGGAACACCTGCACTATGCGCTTTAATCTTATAAAATCATCAATTTAAGTACGAATCAAATTCATTTTTGTGTATACTTGAGATTTATGATAATAGTGGATAGTTCATCCTTGCAGAAATCTGTGCCAAACAAGAGTTCGGCTACCCAGTGTAATTAGTTGGTACTTTAATTCAAAACTAGTCTGAACCATGCACGTTTCATCTTGAAACTTGCAAAAATAAATCTTCCTGTGTTACCTTCTTAAGTCTGCAGATCTGTTGTGTCTACATAACTGATAAGAATTTGATTTTTGGGAGCAGTTATGTTACTATGCCGTGTACAGTGGACTACACCCTTGATCCTCAATTTAAATGTGAATGTTTAAAGAAATTATTTACATTTCAACTTGTTTGAATCTGAGAACTATTAATTTGGAAACCTGGGAATACATTTTGTTTGATATGGTGGGCATGTTTGTCTTATACATGAGGCATAACTGGGAATATATGTTATCAGCTTAAACATACAAAGAAAATATGTTGGTAATGTTTGAATGTGGAATACTACAAGTGTTCTGGAAATTACACTTCTTACTAATAGTGTATATGTACCTGATAATGTTTTAAAAATATATTCTTATTTTTAGCTTATAGAGGGTTTTTACTGAGTCAACTTTGCTTTTACAGTCACACTCTCATGTTCTTGCAATGTTATTTAACTATCTAAAATGCTGATTTCATTGTAATTACGTAAAAAGGAGGCATGTCAAATATGGTAATTTTAAATGAACACCTTATACATTTTTTCTATTGTAGTTATGACTTGTATTCCAAATATTAATAGCCTCTATTTCTGAACTAAATAAATGTCCTAACTTTATGGCCTTGCTGTTGATTGAACAATTTAGGTTACAATTTAAAGTCTAAAACCTTGTTCCTCAAAAAGTTATATATGTTATGGACTACTCAGTTTTAGTGACTGGAATGGACAGCTTCAAATAATATCAAGCTGCTGCAAACTTTATTCTCATAAGTACCATTTGATATCTTACATATAGTGAAACAACCAGCTGTTTACACAGTTTACAGCTACATATAAAGAACGACTAGGTTCAATGTGAATATTACACCAAATTAGATATGGTTTGGAAATGTTCTCAGTAAGTCCTATATAGTTGAATGTGTATATTTGCATATTACTGGACCCTTTACTTGAATGTCAGTGGCTTGTTACTTGAAGTTATCACATGTTGGAGTTTACTTATATATCAGAACTCAATAACATCTGCATTCAATTCAGGGGCATTATGCAAATAACTTAATATAAAAAAAAATCTAGAAATAGATTCACCTTTGCTAAAAGCTTAAACCTAAAAAGAAGAATTTGGACTTTTGCTAGATTTCACCTATTGATACAAGTGTTTTGCCTTGTTATCACCAGTGATCCTTATGTCTATTTTTGCCTGAACAAAGTGCATTTCTATGATTACTCTATCTCTCTTTTGCATGCCAATTGGATTCATGTTAGTTTTGGTTGATTTGTATTCTCAGTCTCGTTGCGCTAATATATTGAGGCTAATCATTTCAGTCCATTGAGTTATTGCCTGGTGACCCATTTGCATGTAGGACGCTGAGGCAATATACGTGCGTGTAAATATACACACACGTGTATATGCAAGCTCCTGATATCATTTATATCATTATTTATATGCAGTTAGGGACGATGAGGCGGTGTACATGTGTATATTATATACGTGTGCACTTGCAAACACCGATACCGTTCATCCCTGGAAATAGGTGGAACTGAGATGGAACAAAAACCACAACTGTTTATTTGATATATGACATCAATGATAGGATCAACTGTGATATTTCAGTTTACATTGAAGTTAATCTACTTGAACTATGATTAATCCTGACTCGAGTATTTTTATGTTTTTGGCATGGAATGCTCGAGTCAGATCCGAGCAGTACAGATTTTTAAAGATCGCCCTTTAGGATTCGAAGAAGGACAAGGCTGGGGATTCCAAGAGAAGGCGCATTCTGAAGTTTTAAACAGTAATATTTTCTTGTATACAATTATATTTTTAAATTTCCACTATATAGAAAAATCTTGTATCAAATCATGATTATAAATAAAAGTTATTCCGTTGTCCAATATTGTGTTGTTTATTTATTCTGTGTTTATGTGTTGATTCTGTATTTTAAACTCTGTAAGCTATATAATGGTCCGTCGATTTGAACATTTCAAGTTGGCTTAGTTACCAAGTTGAAGTGATCAAAAAGTCGGTACGTTACAAGTGGTATCAAAGCTTTGGTTTATTCAAAGCTTAGCTTATTTAGTTTAAAAACAGGATCATGAAAATAAAAAGGTTTTGAAAAGTAAATTCTTGAAAGTATAAATAATTTTAAATGATTTTGAAAGTATTTTGGATTTTCTATTTTGAAAGTAATACAGCGGAAACCAAAAAAAAGTTTGATTTTTGAGGTTTAAAATTTTCGGAATCCCCAGTCTTCTGAAGCCTTCGAATCCCGGCTTGCGAGACATAATATTCGGTAAGGTCCTTTTAAATTTGAAATTAGAATCCATCATCAGAAAATATCCTGAGAGGATAAGTATAAGAAAAATCGATGAATCGATCTCTCTTATTGTGTATTTTAGCAAATCAAAGAGAATTGAAATTTATAGGGATAAGAATTCCAATGAGATTTTGAGAAAAGAGGAGAAAATTGAAAATCGGTTTAAAGATGAAAACGATAAATTTTATCGGAATATATATGAAATGGGAGAGTATAATTGGAAATCGATTTTTTCAAATTTTGTTATTAACTTAGATTATTCAGAACATGGCAAGATAATTTATAATTGGTTCCAAACAAATAATGCACAATAGAATATATGAAATCGATGGCAAGTTATAAGCTTGTAAATGAGAAGTGAAGTAAATCGTAAATGAGATGAAGCGATATATGAATGAAGAATGTGAGGAGATTTAAACTGATATTTAATGGACTCAAAACTGATTGTATGTGATGAATACAGAGTTCCATGAAAGGAATGATATTCGGAAGTAAGTAATGTTTGAAAGCAAGTGTGTTGCAAATGAAGGATGAAAGAAATGAATTGACCAGGACAGTGAGATTTATTCTGAAGCTCAGAATATAAATCAAATGACATTTTCCGAAGTTCGGATTATATTCTCGAATAAGAGATTATTCGAAAGGAAAGTTTTCATGGAAGTCAAATTACGTCAAGTCTTAGGGAAGTATTATTTACTTTTGGTTTTTAATCAAAATTTAATATGTTATTAATAAATTGTTTGTGTATTCAGATTAACGAATAAAGAATATTTTCTATTGAAATTAAAGATTTGTAAATATGTGGTAATGTTTCCAATGGTAATAGGAGATTTTTTAGAAATAGAGAAAATGTATATAATTGGAAATGTTTACAAAAGATAGTGAGAGGCCAACATAAATCAGAATGGCAAGAATTGAAGTACAGAGAGTCGCACGTCGAAAACGAAGATCGACGGGACGTAGGAGAAGTGAATTTGTAAATTAAATCCCAGACTTGCGTAAGAAATAATTTGATAAGGAATTAAGAAATGGAATCAAGAAATTTAGAAATTGACTGGAGATTAGTTAAGTTGGATAATTTCCTGAGTGTTGATTTGATGTTGGTTTCGGCCTTCGGGGTTGATACTTAGGAAGTTGTTCGCTTGCTAATTGATGATCGAAGAGTGTGAATATAGAAGTGTAATAATGCGTGGATGAGAATTTTTTTACAAGAATGTAAAATTTTGAAATTTTGAGAGTATAAAAAATTGAAGAAGGCAATGAACTTGATAATGGGGAAATTGAAAGAGATTTTGGTTTATCACCAACTGGTTTATAAATCTAATTTTAAAGGATATAAAATATCTGAATTGATAAAGAGATCAAATTGAAATTTTGGAAATTTGATTGGAAACTTGAGGATATTCGATTCGAGATATTGGATATAGAAGTTTTTGAAAATATAAATATGAATATAATGAATCCAGAAACCCTTGATTTGGAAGGTAATGAATTGAGATAAATTTTATATAACATAATTTATATAAGAATGAGGTGTTGGCGAAGATGATTTGGAAAGAAAGTTTTAAGTATGATGTATGGGAAATATGAAATGAAGTACTATTTATACGTAGTATTATATGTTTTCAACATCAAGATAAAGAAAGTACCTTTCTTCTCTATGAACTTCGAGCTTAGTTGAGGTATGCTGCTGGTGGCAGTAGGTTGTCCGGACATAAAACTCATGAGTTGCCATTGAGTACGACTGCTAGCGAAATTCGCAGGGCTGCAGATAGACTACGGCGGTCGGATGTTTCCTGAGAGAATCAGGCGTAACCATTGTGATCGCTGCGATCTAGAGTCGTTAGAATTCGACCGTGTAGCGAAATTCGCAGGGCTGTAGATAGCCTACGGCGGACGGATGTTTCTTGGGGGAACCAAGCGTAACCATTGTGACTGCTGTGCTCTACAGTCGAATTATATAGGCGTAATCCGCAGAGCTGTGAAAGCTTACGGGTATGGATGTTTCCTGAGGGAATCAAGCGTAACCATTGTGTACCTGCGGTCCACATGGCATATCTACAAGTGAAAGAGATGTAACCACTAGAGTTACTAAAGGTAGAATGGAGCCATGCAATGTTGAGATATCTTAGTGATTGTGAGCCACCTGTTTGATGCAGCAGTTGGTCTTCGTGACTTGATTTGGTCTTCGTGACCTGATTTGTCTTTGTGACTTGTTTTGCCCTCGTGACTTGAAATATCTTCATAATTCCATGATCGGTTTCTGTGATTCTGAGACAGAGCAACCAACGCTCAATGACCTCTTATTATCTTTTGATTTTTAAATATCTTCAGTTGATCTGTCCATGACGAAATTCGCAGGAAAGTGAATTCCTACGGATACGGATGTTTACTGGGGGATCCAGACGGAACCATTGCGTATCTGCGATTCACGAACAATCAACATATCAATATCACATTGGTACTTTCCGTATCTGTTTCTTTAAAAATAATTTTTGAAATATTTTCACTGGGAGTTGAAGCAAGGATATTTAGTACTTGGAGATTTTAGTCATGTGCCTGGCCAGCGTATGCCTAACATCTGTAAGAACGACAATAGACTTGTCGAACTTCGAGATACCAAGTATTTTCAAATCAATAATTTGAAAATAAAATGTATTTAGTTAAGGAAGACGATTTCAAAATATATTTAAGTCTATAGCTCTGAAGTAATAATACAAATATTTTCTGTATAGAAGTTATAAAAATTTTGGATTTTAAAATTTTCAAGTCGAAAATTAGTGACTTGACAAAAAAATGATAATCACACTCTTCAATGAGTGAGGAAAATTGTAATGGATTAAATGTGAGGAGATTGGATTGAAGTGGAAAAATGAATAATTAGAGTTTGACAGATGAGATTATAAATTTGAAATAAATTGCAGGATTTGAAATTTAAGAAGTGATTGGTTTTGTAAAGAAATTTGTTTTTCCGAGTAAATTGAATACGATAGATGACTAAAATATTGGTATTCAAGTTGGTTATGGGAGAATTTCACATAGATATGAAAATATGAAGTATACAATAGTATAACCCCAACAAGCTTTCCTTTTCGAGGACGAAAAGTTTTAAATGGGGGAAGAATGTAACGACCCAGAAATTTCGACAACTGGAATGAGAAATTTATTAAGGATTTGATTTCAGACAATTAATTGATACTAGAATTAGAAATTTAAAAGCAAAATATATTGTTTGCGTTGAATTAAATCCAATATTTAATGGTCGATTGGAATCAAACATAACTGTCGAATATTTGAATTGAATTCGGATTGATGTTTAAATTGGATATTTAAATCCGACTGACTGTGTAAATGGTTGAATAGAAAAACAAACGTTATTAGCATTAAATATATTGGAGATTTTATTTGTTGAAATATGTGGGGATTGGATTGGTTATGTGTGTATTTGTATATATATAAATAAAATTTAACGTTTCAAAACTAGAAAGCGAACGGAGTTGGGTGAATAAACAGTGAACCGATGAATAATTTAAATGTAAAATGATATAAACAGAGTCGGATCACAATCGAACTAATTTTATTGGATTTAAAACATAAAAATGTGGCAGTACGTAAATAGAAAGTTGGACAATAATTCACGGTGTAACTGAAATATAATAGTTATAACCTATTCAGTCTTACCTTCCTCTGGTAAATACGCATTCTACTTTGCCTTGATCACCACGAAAACGTGGTACCCACGGTATCTGCTCTTATAAAATAATGGTCCCTTTCCATATCTTCAGCAATCATTCTTTGCTTCTAATCCCTAAACGCTTCTGAAAGATTTTCATGGCGATTTCCCCAAATCAAAAATCCAGTTTTCCCCAAAATAATTTACTTGTTCCCAAATTAATGGCCGCTTCTTAAGTCACGTTCGCCCCCATCGAGCCGCAACTAGCGTCTCATTCCTGCCTCCGCCTTCTTCTTTGAAGCCAGAAACCGCTGGCGTCGTAGCCGCTATGACGAACTCCAATCCGTCGCCTGGGCACCGCATCGCCATCAAGTTGCTTCCTTTCAGCTTCGCTACCGCAAGAGCACATCTACTTCCAAGTTTTGTTCTTCGTTATTTCAAGGTGAGTACTCACTCATGATTGATCATTGCTTCAAGTGTTAACCTCAAAAACTAAATACAATAGTTGATTTCTGTGTGCCTTGTTGGTTGTTTTGTGGTTATTGTTGTTGTTTCGGATTTCGCCTAATGACCAGAAAAATAATACTTGGGCATTCTTTTTGGTTGAAATGGTTTGCTACCATGAACTCTGTAGGTGTTGGAATTACATTCATCTAGACACTACTAGCCTAAGTAGTACAATGCTTAGTTCATGATACCCTGCATCTTTGAACTGCTGCTGTGTTCTAGGGTTGCTACGATAGTTAATATTTACCCAATATCTTGTTTTTACCCAATGTCTTACTATTATATAAATGTCTTTGTTGTTTAGTTGGAACCTAAAATTTTATATGGATAATACCCTTACTAAACTGTATGTCTTCCATCCTATACTATGTTCTTTTGGGCCGTCCCTTGATGATTTACATTGGGTTTAGTTCGTTTGAAGTGCTTTTGGTTGTTGGCTTGAGTTCAGGGCACTGTTATTTTTTTTTACCACATTTATTTGCTGTTGGAATTTTAAATCTGAACCTGCTAATGGAAAACAAAGAAATAGAGAGTTTTGGTGGAGTAATACCCTTTTGTCCCCCTGCTTTCATGAAATTTGTCTATGCTATACAGATATGACTGCACCTGAACTATTGGCCATATTTAGGAACACCTGTGCTATGCGCTTTAATCTTATAAAATCATCAATTTAAGTACAAATCAAATTCAGTTTGGTGTATACTTGATATTTATGATAATAGTGGATAGTTCATCCTTGCAGAAATCTATGCCGAACAAGAGTTCGGCTACCCAGTGTAATTAGTTGGTACTTTAATTCAAAACTAGTCTGAACCATGCACGTTTCATCTTGAAACTTGCAAAAATAAATCTTCCTGTGTTACCTTCTTAAGTCTGCAGATCTGTTGTGTCTACATAACTGATAAGAATTTGATTTTTGGGAGCAGTTATGTTACTATGCCGTGTACAGTGGACTGCACCCTTGATCCTCAATTTAAATGTGAATGTTTAAAGAAATTATTTACATTTCAACTTGTTTGAATCTGAGAACTATTAATTTGGAAACCTGGGAATACATTTTGTTTGATATGATGGGCATGTTTGTCTTATACATGAGGCATAACTGGGAATATATGTTATCAGCTTAAACATACAAAGAAAATATGTTGGTAATGTTTGAATGTGGAATACTACAAGTGTTCTGGAAATTACACTTCTTACGAATAGTGTATATGTACCTGATAATGTTTTAAAAATATTTTCTTATTTTTAGCTTATAGAGGGTTTTTACCGAGTCAACTTTGCTTGTACAGTCACACTCTCATGTTCTTGCAATTGTTATTTAACTATCTAAAATGCTGATTTCATTGTAATTACGTAAAAAGGAGGCATATCAAATATGGTAATTTTAAATGAACACCTTATACATTTCTTCTATTGTAGTTATGACTTGTATTCCAAATATTAACAGCCTCTATTTCTGAACTAAATAAATGTCCTTACTTTATGGCCTTGCTATTGATTAAACAATTAAGGTTACAATTTAAAGTCTAAAACCTTGTTCCTCAACAAGTTATATATGTTATGGACTACTCAGTTTTAGTAACTGGAATGGACAGCTTCAAATAATATCAAGATGCTGCGAACTTTATTCTCATAAGTACCATTTGATATCTTACATATAGTGAAACAACCAGCTGTTGACACAGTTTACAGCTACATATAAAGAACGACTAGGTTCAGTGTGAATATTACACCAAATTAGATATAGTTTGGAAATGTTCTCAGTAAGTCCTATATAGTTGAATGTGTATATTTGCATATTACTAGACCCTTTACTTGAATGTCAGTGGCTTGTTACTTGAAGTTATCACATGTTCGAGTTTACTTATATATCAGAACTCAATAACATCTGCATTCAATTCAGGGGCATTATGCAAATAACTTAATATATAAAAAAAATCTAGAAATAGATTCACCTTTGCTGAAAGCTTAAACCTAAAAAGAAGAATTTGGACTTTTGCTAGATTTCACCTATTGATACAAGTGTTTTGCCTTGTTATCACCAGTGATCCTTATGTCTATTTTTGCCTGAAGCAAAGTGCATTTCTATGATTACTCTATCTCTCTTTTGCGTGCCAATTGGATTCATGTTAGTTTTGGTTGATTTGTATTCTCAGTCTCGTTGCGCTAATATATTGAGGCTAATCATTTCAGTCCATTGAGTTATTGCCTGGTGACCCATTTGCATGTAGGACGCTGAGGCAATATACGTGCGTGTAAATATACACACACGTGTATATGCAAGCTCCTGATATCACTTATATCATTATTTATATGCGGTTAGGGACGTTGAGGCCGTGTACATGTGTATATTATATACGTGTGCACTCGCAAACACCGATACC
This sequence comes from Allium sativum, assembly GCA_030737875.1. Taxonomy (NCBI): domain Eukaryota; kingdom Viridiplantae; phylum Streptophyta; class Magnoliopsida; order Asparagales; family Amaryllidaceae; genus Allium; species Allium sativum. Next base: position 561,734,162 of record CM060921.1, read on the forward strand.
GTTCATCCCCGGAAATAGGTGGAACTGAGATGGAACAAATACCACAATTGTTTATTTGATATATGACATCAATGATAGGATCAACTGTGATATTTCAGTTTACATTGAAGTTAATCTACTTGAACTATGATTAATCCTGACTTGAGTATTTTTATGTTTTTGGCATGGAATGCTCGAGTCAGATCCGAGCAGTACAGATTTTTAAAGATTGCCCTTCAGGATTCAAAGATGGACAAGGCTGGGGATTCCAAGAGATGGCGCATTATGAAGTTTTAAACAGTAATATTTTCTTGTATACAATTATATTTTTAAATTTCCACTATATAGAAAAATCTTGTATCAAATCATGATTATAAATAAAAGTTATTCCGCTGTCCGATATTGTGTTGTTTATTTATTCTGTGTTTCTGTGTTGATTCTGTATTTTAAACTCTGTAAGCTATATAACGGTCCGTCGATTTGAACGTTTCAAGTTGGCTTAGTTACCAAGTTGAAGCGATCAAAAAGTCGGGACGTTATAGTATATTACAACATTTAAGATATAAATCATACGAACACTATTAATAACTGATATTTGCAAATCAATAACTATAATTTTTCATAGAACATTTCTGCTTGATTTTAGCATAGTATCAATTTTTAACTTGAATAAAATTTGGTTTTCAAAGCTTAGTTTTATAGAAATTACAACATAGTATCAGTTTTTAACATTCCTAACTATCAGCTTTTATACAATATTTCATAATGAATTGCAACCTGTTAATATTTTTAATACAATATTTCAAATTGAAAGCTCACTGGCATCAAGTTTTTATACTAAGATTCTATTTGAACATATGTGGTATAAGTTTTACAGGCTAAGTGGTATCAGTCATAATACTAAGATTCTGATTTTTTTGATTATGGTATCAGTTTTCTAAATTAAGAAGTATCAGTTTGATGCTGAAGGTAATGTACCAATTTTGAAAGCATTATGGTATCATATTTTAAAATATTGTGGTATCACTTCTTAAACAACATTCTAACTATAATTTTTTATGGAATATAATTACCGAATTTTCTTCTCCACTTTTAGCCTCTTCAACCTTCTTTTCAGTAGTTCTCTGATCTTTCATAGCACTTTTTCTTTCGTTTCTTTTTTCTCTCCTTCTTTCTCCCTATTGAACTACTTTTTGTTGTGTCTATTCTAAGGTTTCTTCATGCTCAGGTTGTTGTGATGTAGAATCTTCTACTATTTCTCTAGGCTTTTCAGTCATGGATTTTTGCCCTTTCGTTTCCAGATTGGCCTGTCCTTCTTGTTTGTCGATTTTTAGGGTTCCAGCATTCGAATCGACTTGATTATTTGGGATTTCAAGGGTTTCGGCATGCGTCTGAATTTGATCAAATGGTATTTAAGGTTGAATTTCTGCTGATTTAATTTGTGCTCCTTCTAATTCAGATTCTTAGATGATTCAATATGGTTTTCGAATGACATTTTTTTAACTTTTTCGGCAGTACGAGTGATTGAGTTTCGTGAAATAAATCGTAATGAAAACGAAAGAGGAAATTGTTTTTTGATTTAATGGACGGAAGTGTTTTTTGAGAGAACGAGTAAGTAAAGCGGGCTTTTGCACTTCACGTTAAATTTTTAATGGCCTGTCCTTTTGGATAAAAAAATTAAAAAAATTTTCCTTCTCAAATTTTTCACCTTAAATAACCCTGCATTAAGATCTCTATAACTTTTTTGACAAAATCCTTCTCATCTTAACCATATTATTTGCTCTTAAGTCAATGTATTTTAACTAATTACATAATCAAATTTAACATAGCTGAAAAGAAGAAGTCAAATAGGATTTGTTAATTCATCTAAAACAATTAAAATATGTTACACGCAAAAACTTGCTTATAGTACTAAGAATGATAAAATTATTATTTTACTTCAAAGAAATATAAGTTACGTAACACATACTATACATAAACACCACCAACAACAATAATGTATATAGTATACTTACTTCGCCGAGTTTACCGTACGTTGTACATAAAAAATTAAATACTATATTTTATAATATTATCGTGTGCAACGCATGGGCTACAACTAGTTATTCTATAGTTTATTGTAGACATGTCTATGTATATAAAAAACTATAGACATGTCTGCAATTTTTTCGTATGGCTGCATTTTCACCGAAAGTGAGATATATTTCATTTGTATGCAATTTACATGATTTTTCTACAATAACGTAATGTTTTAGTAAGCGTTAGCATTGAATTTGAAAGTTTGAATTAATCAGCAAAAATTGCACGAGAGCATGCAAACTTTTGTAAATAATTACGGTGATATTTGCAGTTTTTTGAAAAACTGTTGTCATTCCAGCAATATTTGCTGAAGCATAATTTTTTTTTGGTTTTGTTTTAGAAGCTTTTTTTTAAATTTTTTTACATGAATACGAAGATGACTATATATTGAATTAAGTTTTAAGTGGTATTTTTTATGTTGATTATTGATGTTTTTTGATGATTTCGACACAATGACCTAATTCAAAATGTTTTAAGATAAAGAGTTTTTGTAATTTTTTTTGAAATTTGACATAGACCCTAACAAACTATCCCATAACAAAATTGATATGAAAGGTTAAAAATTCTTTATAAATCGATTTAAAATATTTCAAAAGGAAATTTGAGATAAAATAAAATAGAGATAAGTTTGGTTCTAGGATAAAAGATTATCCAACATAACCACTTTTCCATCAACACATCCATGAATATAATTAAATTGTTGTTCTTAAGCATACTGCTTAGAGCGTTTCTGTGACGGCCAGGAATTTCGCTCGATCCGAATCAGTCGTTAAACCGATCTAGACCGTTCGAAACCCCTGATCGTTTTGAGAACACGACAAAATAGAACGCAAACGGAAGAACATTTCATTGTTATTACAACAATTCCATCAGATACAAGAAAATACAGAGTATAAATGAATACTATTACATTCGATAAATATCAGAGATTACAATAAATTACATAGCAGCGGAAAATAATACAAAGCACAACTGAAGGTGATATACGGATACAAAGCTTTCCGGATATCATTCCAGCTATAAACCAGGATCCTGTGAATATAAATCTGCAAAAACCAAAACTACTAGCTGCCCGTGCGGAAAATAGGGGCACCCAGAGTTTAGGTTAAAACAATAAACTCCAGGTCAGTCATGTGACTGGTGTGAGAACTAAAACAGTTATTTAAAACTTTACTTTAAAGGAGAGTAATTCAAGGGACCACGCCGTATAACACGGAACGGGTTTCCTCCCAAGAATACCAGTGCATAGAATAAACAACGCAATGCTTTTTCGAAAAATGAAGCTATTATAAGACCCAGGTCCCATCACACAATGCAACGCAAGCCGGAGGATAGGGTTTTATCTTATAATAGCCAAACATGCTTGGTACGTTTAAAACAAATCATTTGATACTATAATAAGTGTATAGTGTCAAAACAATTTCCATCATAAATATAATCATAGACGGCATAGCATCCCATACTACTATGTCGCCATACTAGGCTCTACAAATAAAGCCAAAATATCTCGTATTGGAAATTGGATTTCCGTCATGAGTCGAGGCAAGGGGCAAGCTCCTCTCCGCTTCGAGACACTCTAGCAAATGCTCAGGACTACACACTCTGGGTAACCCCTGGATTCGGCTGGGCCGGTCCTCTCTTACGTTTGAGGATTAATTATTCCTGAACACACGTTTCCCGATCCTTACAGACCTATAATCGAGGCGCCTCATTCCAACAACCACAAAGGTGAAAAGTATATAAATGTCAGGGCTGGTAAGTCACAGACACCACCAAAGCTAGAAAGAAACGTCGTGTTCTCCCAACGGTCCGTATCCCGTTTTTAACTCATACCGAGGTGTGAGGCTCGCGAATTCACGTTATACACAAAGTTGCCACGTAGGCCGTGCTTTGATCATCAACCACAAGACTTTGCTTTTCAACAGAAGCCTTGATCCATGCAACTCAGCGTGCCACACAGGCAATTCATGCCATGCGATTGATATCTATCGATATATAACCTCTAAGCTCGTACATCTCAGAGAAGGGCGTTAAGCAAGAGAATAAATTCTCCGCCGCCAAACAGATATATATTTAACAAAAATCAATCAACACAGAATAAAATCCAATGTCAGACACACAATCCATTTACAAGTTCGTTCTGGGTCTGAACGAAACCGGAGGCACTTTCCTCGCATAGCCATCGATCTCCAAGTACGTCTGGACGACCACCGACTATTTCCATCATCTTGGGTGTACAGCCCAATCAGGATCATCAGTAATTATCCAAACGATGTGAAGACTTCCGGTCTTCAACCACCGTCTTCATCTTCGACATATCGTCGAATCGGTTATTCAGAATGGGTATAAACCCGGCCTTTCCGAACAACCCGCGTATATTAAAAACAAATGTTACACAAACACAACATACGCCTCATTCCAATTCATCAGTCATTAACCGTAAATCAGCAAGAGAACAATTTCCCAAATATTAACCCCGAAGGCTGAAACCAACATTAGATCAATACCCAGGAAACCATTCTTCTTAGCTAACCTACAGCTAGTTTCTAAATTTCCTATTATTAGGGAAAGGTTCCCATTAATTTTATCCAAGGCAAATTCTTTAAATTTATTCTTTAATCTTCCCTTGGATGTCAGTTCAAACCAAATTATGGTTTTCCAAACTAGTCGAGATTAGCGAACCACACCAAAGTAATTATTTATTTTATTTCCCAATCCCAACCTATTCATCCCATGAAGCAAAACTGTTAATACTCCATATCTAATACTATGGTGTTATTGGTAAAATTAATTACCATTTCACGTTCAAATCTAATTAAAGATTTAACTATCGCTCTGGAGCAAAACTGGTGATACTCCATTCTCGCTCATTTCTAAATGTGATAATTTAGATTATCAATTCACATTTCAATCTAATTACAGATTCATTAAAACTCCTTTTACTGGGTTAAAGAACTAATGTCATTTAAAACACAGCTCACGACAAACCCAAATCACAATCTATTTATTTATCGGGTTAAAGAAGAAGTGTAATTTAAAAACACCCTTCACGATAAACCCACAAATCAATTCTATTTACAACCCATTTCAAATCCAATTTATTTATTTAAAAATAAATGGGTTTTAATTTTAGTTCAAATTTAGTTCATTTCGATAAAAATTTATTTTTATCTTTTCAAATATGGAGTTTTTCATCCCAATTTTTCCCAAATCATTTCTTATGATTTCACACAAATTACTACTATTTTTAATAATTTTATTATGGCCCGTACAGTCGATTTCCATCAACGGCCATCGAACTGCACTTACAACGACCTTTTTCAAATTTGATTTGGACGTATCTCCAAATCCAACCGTTAGATTTCAAATTTCTAATATTCTTTGAAAGCCCTTTTCGATAAGAACCCAACGGTTCCCATTTTAGGAGAATCCGACGGTCGGATCTCCCGTAATGTCCGTTCGAAGTCAATGGTCGAAATTCGCGAATTGCCGCGGCGCGGTGCGTTCTATTCAGGCCATTATATTATATATATAATATATATAATATATATTTCGTCGATTTCTATTCAAAACGAAATTTATAAATCATTTTAAATTCGTTTCAAAAACAATTTCAACTTCCATTTCAATTCAAATCAAAATTGAATTCTTCCTTATAAATTCGTTTTAAAATTCATTTCTATTCAATTCAAATTTCAATTTGAATTCATTTCAATTCGGTTTCAATTCAATTCGAATTCGTTTTCTATTCAATTCAATTCAAATTCGTTTACTATTCAAATCAAATTCGTTTTCTATTCAATTGAGTTCAATTCGTTTTCTACTCAATTCAATTCAAATCGTTTTCTATTCAATTCAAATCAAATTGGTTTTCTATTCAATTCAAATTCAATTCGTTTTCTATTCAATTCAATTCAAATTGGTTTTCTATTCAATTCAATTCAAACTGGTTTTCTATTCGATTCAATTCAAATTGAATTCAAAAACGAATATAATCGATATAAATATCGTTCGCGTCAAAATAGCGCATCTCTAATCAACACGGCTTTATATTCAACAAATGGATCTATATTTCTTTCAATACACAACTCTATATCTTTGTCAACACACGACTAATCTCAACGAACGAGTAATGTCCACGTGTGACTATTTTTGTTATTTAATATATTTTATGAAAATTAAGGTATCTATCGTTTGATATTAAATCAGACTCCAACCGTAAATTAGTAAGTGAACGATTCCCTGAATATTAACCTCGAAGGCCGAAACCAACATCAGATCAATACCCAGGAGACCACTCATCTTATCTATTTTCTAGTTGATTTCTAATTCTATATATGATAAAGATGTAAATTTTATTGTTAAAATATTTCGTTCAACACATGAGTAATCTCAACGGATGAGTACTGTCAACACATGAACCTTTATTTTATAATATTCTTTAGCTTCTAAATTGGAATGAGGCCCAATCAATTACCATATAAAGTTAATTATATGGATTCCATACAACACATGTATTAATAGCAACGATAAACAATCAACCATCATCCAAAGTGCACAACACTGTATAAGCATCAAATGTAGATATCTAACGCTTATAACAGCCTTTCACTCAATCGATCGACATACAACCAATTATTGGGATTAGTGTATGTCGTATTTTATCCCAATACCCGTGTGGGGTTTCAAACAATCAAATACAGATTTTATTTGTGTAGTTGGGCAATGTGTAAAATTTATCGACCCAATCAATATCAGTCAAATCAGTGTATATAAACAAATCGGCCGATTTGTTTATAAATATTTATTTATTCACTTTCACGTTAAAAATTATATTTTTAACAATAAAATATTTTATTTTAACACATGAATACTTATTTTAGAAAATTTCGGCGGCATAACGGCACGATACTAGAAACGGGACAAGGCCTAGCCTTATCCCCGGTCTAGTGAAGGCCCACGCCATTCACACATCAATCAAATCCATTTCATTTCACCAAACAATTCAATTCAAACCAAATAAATTAACCAACTACACAACCAAACAATTTAACAAACAAGTCATCCATGGTCTGTGGATGACGGGTGTCGGGTGCTACAAAACACCGTCTGCATCCTAGTATATATATATATAACTAGAAAATGAAATTGAAAGGTGAGAAATTCTCACCAATAGCTATCCTAACTCCACGGCTCTTCTTTTGCAGAAAATCTTGTCGTTCTCGCCTTTTGCCACTTTCGTTGCTCGTAGCCACTATATATATAAAAATCACATATTTTTATATTGTTGTCTTTTTAAAATAAAAATCACATTTTTATTTGTTTACTTTCAAATCATATTTTTATAATCACTTCATATATTTAAAAATCGAAATTTTTACTTCGCTATTCAATATATAAAAATCGAATTTTTACTTCGCTATTCAATATATAAAAATCTAATTTTTACTATGATGTCATATAGATAAAAAATTCCATTTCTATCCCGCTATTCTTCATAAAAAGATTTCACCTTTTCAAAAATATAGATTTCGCCTTTTCAAAAGTATAGATTTCATCATTATAAAAATCACCACTTTATTTCAACGTATATATAATAAAAATCAGATTTTTATTTCGCTACATATACAAAGATGATATTTTTATATTCTATATCCCATTAAGATTATATTTTTATAGTTCCTACTATGTAAAAATCATATTTTTATCTTTCTACTATATAAAAGATTATATTTTTATCTCGCTTTCCCGTATATAAAAATCTAGTTTTTAACTTGCTACCTCACAAATGAAAATCTCATTTTATAAATCAAATTTTATAAATAAAAATCATAGTAGTTTTATTTATAAAAATCAAATCTTACCGTTTTCAAAATTCGAATCTTTTTTTTTTGAATATAAAAAATCATTTCTTTTAGAAAATAAAAATCATATTTTTATCATTCAAATCACTACATAAAAATTGTATATTTTCATGATTAAAAATTATATATTTTCATAACCAAAAAGTCAGATTTTTCATAGAAAAAAAACAAATATATAAAATTCAGGATTTGATTAAGGAATGGGGGGGGGGGGGGTCTTCCTGCGTCATCGGAGGTGATCGAGGAGGGCGTCGGAGGGTGGAGCCGCATCGGGGCTTCAGGGGCGTGGAGGGGGGGGTCTCTACAGTGGCGCGCTCGAGGTTGGGGGGGTTGCAGTGGGTTGCGGTAGGGTTTAGGGGAGGTGAGGGGTTTGGGCTGTTGGCGTGGTCTTCGCTCGGGTGGACGACGGAGGAGGGAGAGGGGATTTGGTGGAGGGCAGTGGCCCTTGGCTGTGTATCGTCGGCGCTTGGCGATTTGAGGGGGGGCGATGGCAGCTGCGGCCCCCCGTCGCTCTCTCTCTCTCTTTCTTTTCTTTCTTCTGTAATGAATTCGAAGGGGGGGGGGCAGAGGAATTAAAGGGGGTGAGGAGAGAGTTATTTTTTTTATTTAATTATTTTATTATGAAAAAGTTGACTTTTACATACGACCTCTAAACGAGGTCCACCGTCTGTCGTCCGTAGCGTTTTACCCCCATTCCGAACCCAATGGGATATGTATCGCAAGCTGATTTGGTCGTTTCGATCAGTTTCCGTTGAAATCAACATATAACTCTATATATTGAATTTGAACGCGCATTTCAATTTACCGGGGTCACATACTAACTAGAAAAATTCCCGAATAATATTTTTTGGCTTCGTATTGACGATACGGTCCTAACAAAACTAGTTTCGCCGAATTCTGAGACCGTTGGAAAAATGGCCATTTTCCAACGGTTTAAATCAACTAAAACTGGTCAAACGCGTTTTCCTATTCCACGCTCTCATATTGATTCGAAAAATTATGAAATTTGGAATCTAGCAATAATTTGACATCACGGACCCAACAAAAGTGGTTTCATTGAAATCCGAGGTCGTTTGCAAAATGTCCATTTTTAAGGGCCTGAATTCCATAGCGACCATTCAGAATTTTCAACTGGACATATCTTTTGATTCCCGCCATGAAATTTCGATTTGTCGGATTCGTTGGAAAGATATTCTCAATTAGATCCTAATGTTTTTGGTTTCACTAAAATCCGGATTGTTTTGCACCCGGTACATTCAATTGAAGTTTGAAATCGAATTATCGAACTACCGCGCCATTTTCAATTCCTATTTATATTTATAAATGATTATATATATATATATATATATATATTCTAACGACGACGTATATAATATATACGCTCGAATTATATTCAAAATAAATTTCTCGTCGATATTATTTAAAATAATCTATTTTAAATGTTCAAAATTCGCTAAAATTGCCAAAATAAAAAATTTAAACTGGCCCAGATTTTCCGGGTTATTACAATCTCCCCCACTTAAGACTTTTCGTCCCCGAAAAGGAACAAAGTCGAAAGTGGTTTGATTAATCAACTCTTCGTTAGATCTGGCTTCCATTCTCCAACTTTTCAATTTCTGAGAATTTTCAAATTTTCAAAAATTTGGCTAACACCCTAAATTTTCGAAAAATTTCGCCATAACCTCCCCTGCACCGGGAGCCACGGGAAAATCCCGAAATTGCCATATAGGCCTTCGGATCTCAAAAAGAAAAAGAAAAAGCCAAGCGGCTAGCCAATAGGCTCATAAAATCATCATCACCCATACATAACAGTAAATTATAGTAAACATGTACCTATTTGTCGGACAAACAAATTTTATTCTCTGCTCTAGCCTCCTTGCTATGACCTGTTCAATGTGAGTACATGTATATGCAAGCAAATGCGACCAATTTTCAATACAATTCAATATGTGATTCAATTAGGCATAATGGTTCAAAATTATCAAACAAATAAACAAACAACACAAACATCAATCAATTAGTGGATTAACGTTTAAAATTCATAAATTTGATGTATATGCAAAAAATCATGTTTTTGAAGCCAATTCACAACAAAGTGTTCTACCTATATAAGTTTTGGTTCTCACACCAGTCTAATGGAAATATATAGATATCATACCTTCGAAACACGAACATAAATACTGATGATGTCATGACAATCATCAGTACCATCTCCGGGCGACTAGAATGTGATTCTATATCTACCCAGTATATTAAAACTTCGACTATACGTTCATGACGCGTATATGCAAAATCTTTATATATCGGATTGTCCAAATTCAATACAAATAAAATATTCAAATACGTATAAAACGATTTAAATTTCAAAACAAAATTGTTTTCATTTGAAAAATATACTCTTCACACCCGTTCTAGGATACTACTGATCCCATCTCTAACGAGTCATTCTAATTGAATATTACTAATCCAATATTTGATGAACTCTTTCGTATGGTTCTAATGTGTCTTGTTCTCGAGCTCTGTAAACCAAAGCTCTGATACCAAATGCGACGGCCAGGAATTTCGCTCGATCTGAATCAGTCGTTAAACCGATCTAGACTGTTCGAAACCCCTGATCGTTTTGAGAACACGACAAAATAGAACGCAGACGGAAGAACATTTCATTGTTATTACAACAATTCCATCAGATACAAGAAAATACAGAGTATAAATGAATACTATTACATTCGATAAATATCAGAGATTACAATAAATTACATAGCAGCGGAAAATAATACAAAGCACAACTGAAGGTGATATACGGATACAGAGCTTTCCAGATATCATTCCAGCTGTAAACCAGGATCCTGTGAATATAAATCTGCAAAACCAAAACTACTAGCTGCCCGTACGGAAATAGGGGCACCCAGAGTTTAGGTTAAAACAATAAACTCCAGGTCAGTCATGTGACAGGTGTGAGAACTAAAACAGTTATTCAAAACTTTACTTTAAAGGAGAGTAATTCAAGGGACCAAGCCGTATAACACGGAACGGGTTTCCTCCCAAGAATACCAGTGCATAGAATAAACAACGCAATGCTTTTTCGAAAAATGAAGCTATTATAAGACCCAGGTCCCACCACACAATGCAACGCAAGCCGGAGGATAGGGTTTTACCTTATAATAGCCAAACATGCTTGGTACGTTTAAAACAAATCATTTGATACTATAATAAGTGTATAGTGTCAAAACAATTTCCATCATAAATATAAATCATAGACGGCATAGCATCCCATACTACTATGTCGCCATACTAGGCTCTACAAATAAAGCCGAAATATCTCGTATTGGAAATTGGATTTCCGTCATGAGTCGAGGCAAGGGGCAAGCTCCTCTCCGCTTCGAGACACTCTAGCAAATGCTCAGGACTACACACTCTGGGTAACCCCTGGATTCGGCTGGGCCGGTCCTCTCTTACGTTTGAGGATTAATTATTCCTGAACACACGTTTCCCGATCCTTACAGACCTATAATCGAGGCGCCTCATTCCAACAACCACAAAGGTGAAAACTATATAAATGTCAGGGTTGGTAAGTCACTGACACCACCAAAGCTAGAAAGAAATGTCGTGTTCTCCCAACGGTCCGTATCCCGTTTTTAACTCATACCGAGGTGTGAGGCTCGCGAATTCACGTTATACACAAAGCTGCCACGTAGGCCGTGATTTGATCATCAACCACAAGACTTTGCTTTTCAACAGAAGCCTTGATCCATGCAACTCAGCGTGTGACACAGGCAATTCATGCCATGCGATTGATATCTATCGATATATAACCTCTAAGCTCGTACGTTTCAGAGAAGGGCGTTAAGCAAGAGAATAAATTCTCCGCCACCAAACAGATATATATTTAACAGAAATCAATCAACACATAATAAAATCCAATGTCAGACACACAATCCATTTACAAGTTCGTTCTGGGTCTAAACGAAACCGGAGGCACTTTCCTCGCATATCCATCGATCTCCAAGTACGTCTGGACGACCACCGACTATTTCCATCATCTTGGGTGTACAGCCCAATCAGGATCATCAGTAATTATCCAAACGATGTGAAGACTTCCGGTCTTCAACCACCGTCTTCATCTTCGACATATCGTCGAATCGGTTATTCAGAATGGGTATAAACCCGGCCTTTCCGAACAACCCGCGTATATTAAAAACAAATGTTACACAAACACAACATACGCCTCATTCCAATTCATTAGTCATTAACCGTAAATCAGCAAGAGAACAATTTCCCAAATATTAACCCCGAAGGCCGAAACCAACATCAGATCAATACCCAGGAAACCATTCTTCTTAGCTAACCTACAGCTAGTTTCTAAATTTCCTATTATTAGCGAAAGGTTCCCATTAATTTTATCCAAGGTAAATTCTATAAATTTATTCTTTAATCTTCCCTTGGATGTCATTTCAAACCAAATTATGGTTTTCCAAACTAGTCGAGATTAGCGAACCACACCAAAGTAATTATTTATTTTATTTCCCAATCCCAACATATTCATCCCATGAAGCAAAACTGGTAATACTCCATATCTAATACTATGGTGTTATTGGTAAAATTAATTACCATTTCACGTTCAAATCTAATTAAAGATTTAACTATCGCGCTGGAGCAAAACTGGTGATACTCCATTCTCGCTCATTTCTAAATTTGATAATTTAGATTATAAATTCACATTTCAATCTAATTACAGATTCATTAAAACTCCTTTTACTGGGTTAAAGAATTAATGTCATTTAAAACACAGTTCACGACAAACCCAAATCACAATCTATTTATTTATCGGGTTAAAGAACAAGTGTAATTTAAAAACACCCTTCACGATAAACCCACAAATCAATTCTATTTACAACCCATTTCAAATCCAATTTATTTATTTAAAAATAAATGGATTTTAATTTTAGTTCAAAATTAGTTCATTTCGATAAAAATTTATTTTTATCTTTTCAAATATGGAGTTTTTCATCCCAATTTTTCCCAAATCATTTCTTATGATTTCACACAAATTACTACTATTTTTAATAATTTTATTAAGGCCCGTACAGTCGATTTCCATCAACGGCCATCGAACTGCACTTACAGCAACCTTTTTCAAATTTGATTTGGACGTATCTCCAAATCCAACCGTTAGATTTCAAATTTCTAATATTCTTTGAAAACCCTTTTCGATACGAACCCAACGGTTCCCGTTTTAGGAGAATCCGACGGTCGGATCTCCCGTAATGTCCGTTCGAAGTCAATGGTCGAAATTCGCGAATTGCCGCGGCGCGGCGCGTTCTATTCAGGCCATTATATTATATATATAATATATATTTCATCGATTTCTATTTAAAAGGAATTTTATAAATCATTTTAAATTCGTTTCAAAACCAATTTCAACTTCCATTTCAATTCAAATCAAAATTGAATTCTTCCTTATAAATTCGTTTTAAAATTCATTTCTATTCAATTCAAATTTCAATTCAATTTGAATTCATTTCAATTCGGTTTCAATTCAATTCGAATTCGTTTTCTATTCAATTCAATTCAAATTCGTTTACTATTCAAATCAAATTCGTTTTCTATTCAATTGAGTTCAATTCGTTTTCTATTCAATTCAATTCAAATCGTTTTCTATTCAATTCAAATCAAATTGGTTTTCTATTCAATTCAAATTCAATTCGTTTTCTATTCAATTCAAATCAAATTGGTTTTCTATTCAATTCAATTCAAATTGGTTTTCTATTCGATTCAATTCAAATTGAATTCAAAAACGAATATAATCGATATAAATATCGTTCGCGTCAAAATAGCGCATCTCTAATCAACACGGCTTTATATTCAACAAATGGATCCATATTTCTTTCAATACACGACTCTATATCTTTGTCAACACACGACTAATCTCAACGAATGAGTAATGTCCACGTGTGACTATTTTTGTTATTTAATATATTTTATGAAAATTAAGGTATCTATCGTTTGATATTAAATCAGACTCCAACCGTAAATTAGTAAGTGAACGATTCCCTGAATATTAACCCCGAAGGCCGAAACCAAAATCAGATCGATACCCAGGAGACCACTCATCTTATCTATTTTCCAGTTGATTTCTAATTCAATATATGATAAAGATGCAAATTTTATTGTTAAAATATTTCGTTCAACACATGACTAATCTCAACGGATGAGTACTGTCAACACATGAACCTTTATTTTATAATATTCTTTAACTTCTAAATTGGAATGAGGCCCAATCAATTACCATATAAAGTTAATTATATGGATTCCATACAACACATGTATTAATAGCAACGATAAATAATCAACCATCATCCAAAGTGCACAACACTGTATAAGCATCAAATGTAGATATCTAATGCTTATAACAGCCTGTCACTCAATCGATCGACATACAACCAATTATTGGGATTAGTGTATGTCGTATTTTATCCTAATACCCGTGTGGGGTTTCAAACAATCAAACACAGATTTTATTTGTGCAGTTGGGCAATGTGTAAAATTTATCGACCCAATCAATATCAGTCAAATCAGTGTATATAAACAAATCGGTCGATTTGTTTATAAATATTTATTTATTCACTTTCACGTTAAAAATTATATTTTTAACAATAAAATATTTTATTTTAACACATGAATTTTTATTCAGTTCATTTACAAAATGAAAATGATATTTTTATTTTTCTAACTTATTTTAGAAAATTTCGGCGGCATAACGGCACGATACTAGAAACGGGACAAGGCCTAGCCTTATCCCCGGTCTAGTGAAGGCCCACGCCATTCACACATCAATCAAATCCATTTCATTTCACCAAACAATTCAATTCAAACCAAATAAATTAACCAACTACACAACCAAACAATTTAACAAACAAGCCATCCATGGTCTGTGGATGACGGGTGTCGGGTGCTACTAAACACCGTCTGCATCCTAGTATATATATATAACTAGAAAATGAAATTGAAAGGTGAGAAATTCTCACCAATAGCTATCCTAACTCCACGGCTCTTCTTTTGCAGAAAATCTTGTCGTTCTCGCCTTTTGCCACTTTCGTTGCTCGTAGCCACTACATATATAAAAATCACACATTTTTATATTGCTGTCTTTTTAAAATAAAAATCACATTTTTATTTGTTTACTTTCAATTTTACAAATCATATTTTTATAATCACTTCATATATTTAAAAATCGAAATTTTTACTTCGCTATTCAATATATAAAAATCGAATTTTTTACTTCGCTATTCAATATATAAAAATCTAATTTTTACTATGATGTCATATAGATAAAAATTCCATTTCTATCCCGCTATTCTTCATATAAAGATTTCGCCTTTTCAAAAATATAGATTTCGCCTTTTCAAAAGTATAGATTTCATCATTATAAAAATCACCACTTTATTTCAACGTATATATAATAAAAATCAGATTTTTATTTCGCTACATATACAAAGATGATATTTTTATATTCTATATCCCATAAAGATTATATTTTTATAGTTCCTACTATGCAAAAATCATATTTTTATCTTTCTACTATATAAAAGATTATATTTTTATCTCGCTTTCCCGTATATAAAAATCTAATTTTTACCTTGCTACCTCACAAATGAAAATCTCATTTTATAAATCAAATTTTATAAATAAAAATCATAGCAGTTTTATTTATAAAAATCAAATCTTACCGTTTTCAAAATTCGAATCTTTTTTTTTCTGAATATAAAAAAATCATTTCTTTTAGAAAATAAAAATCATATTTTTATCATTCAAATCACTACATAAAAATTGTATATTTTCATGACTAAAAATTATATATTTTCATAACCAAAAAGTCAGATTTTTCATAGAAAAAAAAACAAATATATAAAATTCAGGAAACTTACTGTATTTGATTAAGGAATGGGGTGGTCTTCCTGCGTCGTCGGAGGTGATCGAGGAGGGCGTCGGAGGGTGGAGGCGCATCGGGGCTTCAGGGGCGTGGAGGGGGGGGGGTCTCTACAGTGGCGCGCTCGAGGTTGGGGGGGGGGCTGCAGTGGGTTGCGGTAGGGTTTAGGGGAGGTGAGGGGTTTGGGCTGTGGGCGTGGTCTTCGCTCGGGTGGACGGCGGAGGAGGGAGAGGGGATTTGGTGGAGGGCGGTGGTCCTTGGCTATGTCGCGTCGGCGCTTGGCGATTTGAGGGGGGGGGGGATGGCAGCGGAGGCCCCCCCGTCGCTCTCTTTTTTTTTTCTGTAATGAATTCGAAGGGGGGGCCAGAGGAATTAAAGGGGGGTGAGGAGAGAGTTATTTTTTTTTATTTATTTAATTATTTTATTATGAAAAAGTTGACTTTTACATACGACCTCTAAATGAGGTCACCGCCTGTCATCCATAGCGTTTTACCCCCATTCTGAACCCAAAGGGATATGTATCGCAAGCTGATTCGGTCGTTTCGATCAGTTTCCGTTGAAATCAACATATAACTCTATATATTGAATTTGAACGCGCATTTCAATTTACCGGGGTCACATACTAACTAGAAAAATTCCCGAATAATATTTTCTGGCTTCATATTGACGATACGGTCCTAACAAAACTAGTTTCGCCGAATTCTGAGACCGTTGGAAAAATGGTCATTTTCCAGTCGATTAAAATCAACTGAAACTGGTCAAACGCGTTTTCCTATGCCACACTCACATATTGATTCGAAAAATTATGAAATTTGGAATCTAGTAATAATTTGACATCATGGACCCAACAAAAGTGGTTTCGTCGAAATCCGAGGTCGTTTGCAAAATGTCCATTTTTAAGGGCCTGAATTCCATAGCGACCATTCAGAATTTTCCACTGGACATATCTTTTGATTCCCGCTATGAAATTTCGATTTGTCGGATTTGTTGGAAAGATATTCTCAATTAGATCCTAATGTTTTTGGTTTCACTAAAATCCGGATTGTTTTGCACCCGGTACATTCAATTGAAGTTTGAAATCGAATTAGCGAACTACCGCATCATTTTCAATTCCTATTTATATTTATAAATAATTATATATATATTCTAACGACGACGTATATAATATATACGCTCGAATTATATTCAAAATAAATTTCTCGTCGATATTATTTAAAATAATCTATTTTAAATATTCAAAATTCGCTAAAATTGCCAAAATAAAAATTTTAAACTAGCCCAGATTTTCCGGGTTATTACAGTTTCGTTAACTCATGTTCCTAAAACCCAAATATTTAAATAAATAAAAATACACTTATATCTAATAATAATACTTTGATAGGGAAAGCCTAACTATATATAGTTTGATCTGACCTTTTCGATTTCATATCAACTATGTTTTCCTGGAAATTTTAGTCATTTGCTGAAAATAAAAATATCTGTAAAATAATAAATTTTCTTTTTTTCTCACTTTTTAAATTCGGTTTAGCAATGAAATTTCTAAGCTTTTAGAGTTAATGTTCTTTTTTCACGTTTTTTCTTCTAAAAAAATTGCAGCTACACTTATACTTCATTCAAACGGTTACTCATTATGATATCTTAGGACCATCCACGGTGCGTAAATAAAATTTAAAAAATGGGAAATAAACTAAGATAAGGATGATCTTGTAAGGCTTGCTGGTTCTTGTATAAATAGACTAATCTGCAATATAAAAGTGGGAGAGATCTTGCTAAAGACACCATTACTCTGCTGAATTACTGCTTTTCAATTCTTACCTCATCAAACATTTTCTAACACTTGTAACTTAAATGTAAGGGCTAGCTAGCTCGGTTCCGGAGACGTCTAACCAACATGATCATAATAAAAGATATATATATATATATATATATATATATAATAAAGTGAACGTAGTTCAAAGATATCTGAAACACTATAAAATTCAATCTCTCTTTTCTGCTATTACTTATTGTTTCTCTAATATATGTGTTTGATATTATTTGAATTGCCTCTTAGATGGGTGCTTTCACTTTGATTCAGGGTGGGTTCCATTTTTAGGGTTAACATTTGGTGCTTTCAATGAAAAGGAACTAGAAAAGAGCTTAGAAGTTGAAGATACGAAGAAATGAGGATATTTAGAAGCGGATATAAGACTGAAGGAAGGTATAAGACTAAATAAATTCAATCTAGACATAGAGGCAATCAAAATTCTCACTTAACTGAAATAAATTTAGCTATGTCACAAGGAAGACATGTAAATAACGATGGAAGAGATGCAAGATGTAATCATGACTAGGGAAATAACGATGATAGAGAGAAAAAAAACTTGGACTTAAGCAACAAAAGATGACAAGATATGAAGAGAACCAGAATCAGACCATAGGAACCAACATAAAAGCTTTTGGAGTTGGATTGGAGCAAGTTTGAAGACTTGTAGTAGTCCCCTGCAAGTGCAACAACCAATACCTGGGGCAATGCTAGAATCAGTATTCATAATACTGGAGTTAATGCTGGAATTACTATAGAAGAACCCATAACAGTTGAAACTGAAGCATATAATATAGATTTGAATGCTAGGAGGCCATGAATTAAAGAGTATGCATCAAAATTCCCTAGGAGGAACAATGATCAAGATGAAACTAGAGTTACTACTCAAAATTTGAATCGATAGCAACATGAGGAATATGTACTAATAGTTCCCTGCAAGGCTAGGGGAAGGACATTACAGTGAATCAAATGAGTTTACCTAACAATATGAACCATATGGATGAGAAGACTAACAGGGTTTTTAAAGGTAGACAACTAGATTAGAGCTTGGAGGATGTTAATAAGAACTCGTTTTCTGGTAATATTTGGAACATTGGGAATCCCTCTGGTATCTAACTTTCGACATTGGATACTCATGATGGAAAGTCAGATTCAAAAGTTCATTTGATGTGATAGAACAAACATATGAAAGTACTTAGAGCTTCTAAAGAGGTGATGGGACACTGTTTCCAGCTTTACTTGATGGATTTGACGGCCATGCGGTTTAAGCAGTTAGAGGACTGATTTAATCATTTGTAGAATGAGCCAGTGAATAAGTTCTTAGGACAGTTTAGAGTGCACGCCTCAATATCAAAGAATGTGATGTCATTGTCTAGTGCTAAGAAAATGCCAGTAGAGAGGTTTAGGAGTTACATAGCCAGATTCAGTGCAACGACTACTACAATAGATAGATCAGATACATCAATTATGTTGATGAGGAAGATTTTTAGAGTTACGAACATGACATATCTAAAGGACATTTTAGAGGGAGATCTACCGCAGGATTTGACTATGTTCAACCATGAGGCTGAGAGGTACTTACAGCATAAGGACATAAAGCTTGAGGAAATTGATCTACAAATCAATGTCGTGGAAGGTGAAATACCATCCAGAGATGACTCTATAAAGGAAAAGGAAAAAAAAGGAAAGCTGATGATGACAACGAAACCAAGGAACCAAATAGGCAAAGGTAAAACAACCAAGGTTCTCTTCTTACACTGAGCTGACCGAGACTCAAAGAGGATTTATCAGGAGACTAAAGGGGACATCCTTTGTCCAACACCATTTAAAAGGGATCATACCGTCTAGAAAGGAAATTGGAAGACAAAGCTTTCTTTATGAGATCGAGGGGCACAAATCAACCATTGCAAGCATTTGCACTACTTGATTAACGAGATGAGTCAAAATGGTTAACAACAATAATTAGGCATAAGTTCATTTGTGATGACGGGAGTGGAGAAGCACCACTCATAGTAAGAAATAACCAAAAAAATTAGCACGAGACTCATGATTTTTGATAGGGATGGACAAAGGGCGGGTTTGTCTCTCACTATCTGCTGATGCTCTTCTCTTTACTCGTTTTTTATAATCAAGACAATATCAAGCCGCTTACACACGTGCGGAAATCGAAAAGATCCTTAAACATGTTCCGAGTTGGATGTCTGGGATAGTTCTTAAGGATTTCCATTTCCTTTCCTGTTTGAGATATTTAATTATTTAACTTCCATTGGAGAGTAATAAATGGTTAGGTTGCTTAATGCTCCCGTCCGAAGAGATGGAGACGGATGCAATGTGTGAGTTCCTTTATCAGAGAGAGACTGGATGGACACGTACATTTGGCTACCTTCAGGCAAGGAGCGAGCTACGTCACCGAAAAGTGAAAAGGATGGTTGGTTTGGCCGTTTAATGCTACCTAATGAAGGTAAAGGAACGAAGAGCAAGAAGTGGGTTGCTTCGCCCGGAAAGCATCATGATCGACTTACTATCGTTTGATCTCTTTCACCGAACAGTGACTGGATCGAGTTCAACTAGGTCTCATGGATAAGTAATTATCAGCGCTGAGAGGCTACACAGAGAAAAAATAGTCTGAAGATGTCGTTGTTGGTACGAAAAACCACAGTTGGTATGGAGAGATCAAGAATCAGTTTGTTAGAATTATAAACTAGATCAACAATTTGGATAGATCACACCTTTTAACTTGAATACTGAATGGTTTGTGAAACCACAACTCAGATTGGAAATAGTATAGCCTGGCGAGGCCATGCCCAGATTGGACGTAGCGCACTAAGAAGACTTGGACTGAAGAGATGGATAACGAAAAGTTGTGATCAATTTAATTTAAGGTATGGCCTCGAGTGGTACTTATTCATGGTTGGTTTGGTCGAGAAGCTTAAGTAGGATTAAGTCAAGGTTGGACTAACCGAAAAGCTTTACCTTGAGCAGGACTAGGGATTTAGTTCTAAACCGCTTATCTTGAACGAGATTGATTCCTGGTCGGCTTATCTTAAGCAAAATTGATTCTTCATTGGTTTACTCTGAATGAGATTGAGTCTTAATCTGTCTAATCAATTGGTTTCCCGTTGAGCAAGATTGACTTTCGGTTGGCTTACCTTAAGCACGACTGATCTTTAATCGATTTTCCATGAGCATGATTGAGCCTCGGATTGTTCAACCATATAGCTTGGCCTTGACAGACACAGTTGGCTTAACCTAACAATTTTGTCGAGAGTTCGGTCGGCTTAACCCAGCGACTTTGCTTTGAATGGCTTCAGTTGGTTTAGTATAATAGCCTCACCTTTAGAAGGTTCGATCGACTGAATCTGCTGGTTTTGGCTCAAGTGAACTTAGTCAATTTGACCATATATCTTTGCCTTATGCAAACTCAAATCAGTTTAGCAGAAAGTTTTCAAAGTTGGATGCTAAATGGATTGCGTAAGTATTTGCAACCAAAAGTCGGAAATCTTCACCCCGGTTAGGCAGAGAGCTTTGCTTGGATTGATCAAAAGACTTAGTATACCCAGATTTGCTAAAGAGCACAAATGTTGAAATTTGACTATGGACTTCGATGGAAAATCAACCGGATGACTCAATCATTGAGCTCGAATTCTCATGACTCGTTCACATTCAAAGCACATCTTTCATCCAAAAGACATGTTTTGAGGCAAATATTTACTCGTTTTTACATCCATGCAACTTTAACTAGAATTAGACGATTCAAACGAAATCAGATTGGTGCCAAACTTCACAGGACTTAGAAAACATTAAGAACCAACTTGATAAATTTGAAGAAGTTCGGACGTAAGTCTACAAGTCGATACCGATTCATTGCCCATGAGTCCGTATCGAGTCATAAAGCTATAGGCGACCACAACATCCCTTATTTAACATAAATTTTGATCACAGACATGTCATATTTCATTATTTAACATAAATTTTACTGATATCGTTCGACATTATATATTACGTCAAATCGCAGAGGAACGCTCGCACACTTACAACGTTGAGCTATCAAAATTTCAGCTATAGGCGAGATCACTCCACCTTCACCATGTTCCCACAGCATCCCTTCTTCTTCTCCAAATAAAACTCCTGATTCTCTTTCCAAACTTCCCCATTTTCATAAACCTCCTTCTTCCAAATCGGAACTCTGGCCTTCAACTCATCAATCATAAATCGACACGCCTCCATCGCATCGTCTCTATGAACAGACGACGCTGCCACAAAAACGCTGGCCTCTCCGACCTCCACGACGCCGAGCCTGTGCGCCACCGCGACTTTGATCAGATTCCACTTGGATCTGGCGGAGGAGATGACGTATTCGAGCTGGCGGATGGCCATCGGGACGTACGCTTCGTAACGGAGCTCCAGCACGCGCTTTCCGTTGAAGGAATCTCGAGTCGTGCCCTCGAACGTGGCGATTGCGCCGGCGGAGGGGGAGCGGACATGGTTGGTGTATTTGGTAAGGTCGAGGGGAGTTGTGGTGGTTGCTGGCTGGATTTCTATTAGGTCATCAGAGGCGGAAGAGGAGAGGGAGGACATTTTTTTTTGATTCACTTCACGTCTTCTTTGTTATATATCTTTGACTTAGGGATTTGAGAGATATATGACGGAAGATTGAGGGCTATATTCTATTTATCGGCTGGGATGAGTTCTGGCAGATAGCGGAAGGAGCGGACATGTGTTTACGATTTCAAACGGTGCATTTTAATTTGCAATTTATGTTTCAATTGTATTCAAGATAATTAATTTTTTTATATTGTAACTAGTGTGTAACCCGTGCGTTGCACACGATATATCGTATAAAATTAATGTGTTAAATATATTTATGACATGGTCTATTATGCAATTTATGGGATCTATTACGCAATTATGGTGAAATTGTTATGAAAATGAGATAAATTGAGTTTAGACAATTCTAAGTAATTTTTATATTTGGATAAAAATTAAATTACCATTTTTATATAGTTTATTTCTTCATTTAAATAAAAACTATATTATTATTTCCTTGATAAAAATAATTTCATATAGATTTATTGTTTTCGGGGATTTTTGATAAAAGAGGTTATATATTGATATATTAATCCATAGGATTCAAAATCTTTTAAGAAAATAAATGAATCATAGTATTATTAATTAATTTTGAAATCGGTGTTCTTATAAAACTGCAGACAAATATTTACGTATATTAATTTGAAGTTGACATTTAGTTTTTTGTATATTTCACTAAAATAAAAGTGTGCACATATTGAGTTTAAAATGTTACTTGAGACAACAACGAAATCGACTTAATAATAGGTATCATTTACATATATATAAATAATATTGACTTATAATTATCGACATGTTATAATTAACATATTGAGATAAAATGGTTAAAACACACAGCCTTTTGTTTGCTAAATGGGAACACTATATCAAACGTTTTGATTACAGAGGAAATAATAAAAATGAATGCATGAAACATTCTTTCATGCTCAATTCATTTCCAAAAAATTCATTTTTAATTAATTTTTTCCTTCAACACACACTGAAATACATAAACATAAATAAGGTTTAAAAAACTCAATGACTATCACAAAAGAAATATAAAGCTCTTTTCGTTTTGATGTGTAGTGCATTGAAAGTCGTTGTAAGATAATATTCCATATAGTCGAGAAGTAATCTACAACTCAGTCAACAATGTAAGAAGTTAACTTATTACTAAAGAGTAACAAAAGGATAACAAATATTAAACAATTTGAAAAGATGTACAAAAAATTCATATATCAAACATACATATCTGTCCGTACGTACAAACTTAATGAAGTCATAATTAAGAGACCAAGTGATTGAAGATATAAATAACACAGATGAAATTAAAAAATTAAAGTACTTAGTATTATTTATTTGCACGTAAAAGCATGACAGATAACTACATGAATGTGTTAAACTGCAGCAAGTACAATGCATTCTTCAAAATCTCCTTGGTTGGACAGTGTTACTTTCTTTGCCTGGTATATTGAAATGGCCTGCGATTCCAAAAATAGAACAGATGTTATAAGCGACAAAAAAACAGTGAATAATAAGTTAAAGAATAACATAGATTGAAAGCAGCTTGCACAACGTTTGTTTTTGAAGGATTAGAAAACGAAACAAACATGTGTGCTACATATACATGTTAAGGGGAAAACTGATTTTATCTCAGCTATAAGCTACAGAAATAAAAAAAACTAACGCTGTGCAAAAAACCGGCAGGATGATAGCATTAGTTAGCTATTAAGTTCGCATACAGTTTGACTAACATATTTTGTTATACTGAAAACGATACTAAATAGCTTATAGCTACTTAGGAAGCATATTCACTGTCACTTAAATTTTAAGCAAAACCAAATAGCTAATTAGGTCTGTTCCCTATATAAGTTATCGTTTGTAATGAACAAAAGGTATTTGTAATATATAGGTTATAAATTTTTAGGGAATAGTTTTCTGATATATTAAGAATCATCAGGGTTTAAAAGAAAATTACTGAGATTACAGAGCTATCCCACGTTATATCAATGTTTCTAATATTTTCTGGACAAACCAACGGAGTTAACATGTATTCTTCTTAGTCGTTTATTCAAAACAATCCGGCTATCAAATTGCACAGTTCACTCATGTTGTCTGAAAAGCTTGATGTAAAACATATAAACATACCTGGATAAAGATAAAGAGGTTTGTAGCTGGTGTGTGAAGTACGCGAGAAACGTTTTTCTTAATCTGAGCAAGGTGGAAGAAAAAAGAAAGTGCTTTATTACTATGCAAAAGAACCAGCTTGATTTCAATATAGCAGCTATCGATGAAAACCGTAGATGTGAAACATAAAACTTAAATAGCAATTCAAAAAATAAATAATGTGAGAGAAATATTGTTGTGTCTGTAATGAAACAGGAATTTATTAAAACTCCTCTCTTTAATGCAATACACGATTACATGAAAGCAGGTTATTATAGCATAAATATAATGCAAAATTTTCACATGATTAAGGATACATTTAATAATTTGGTAAAAATTTAGGGAAAAGGGAAATAATTTATCTAATATATATATATATATATATATATATATATATATATATAGCAATTACTCATACATAAAGGAAGAAATTATTCAAATTGTTAAAATGCTTTCCTTGTTAACCAAAAAAGACTATGCCAGTCAACGCAAATTATATAGTAAACAAATCTTATCCTATAAACACTGATTTTTTTAATATAATTGTAGGGAACTCATGTTCTAATTATACTGGTTTAAAAATCATCTTCAGTATAGTACATTGTTGACAACAAATGAACATATAGCTCAAAATACAAAATTTTGCTACAAAATAAACTGAATTATTTTATTTATTTTGCACATAAAACATATAAAATAAGTTTGACTATAGTTATTCAAAAAGTATTCAATGTTTAGATACATAATCACTGCGTAAACCTGTAACAACCCGTATTTTCAATAATCTGTTATAACATAAATTGAGGCAGAACTTAATTATAAAATCTGAATCAAGGGAAACGGGCTATGCCATTGCGTTCGTCTCGGAAAAATACGCGAAATAGAGTCCGAGTTTTCGAAAATCGGAGTCCGTATGACCCAGTTAAGGCCCATTGAAGTTTGCAGAAAATTCCTAAGCAAAAACAGATTTAAAATTTTAAATTAAAAAACATGGGTTAGGGCAAACTGGGCAGGCGGGAAAAATTCCCGCCCAGGACCCCATGTCGACAGGGGTCTAGGCATGTCGACTGCCCTGTCGACAGCCCTGTCGACAGGGGGTGCACGGGCTGCTTAGCCTGGTGCACCATTTCTGATTGGGGTTGGGTCTTGTGGCCTGTTTCTAGAGAGTTCCGAGATCTGATGGACCTAATTGAATCTAGGGTTAATCCTATGGTTCAAATCACTAACCTAATCTATAAATAAGACCCTAACCTACCCTAAATCATTCATTATTCCTCCTAGTAACTAAACTATGCCAAAATCCATCCTCTCATGGCCTCCATACAATTCCTAAACAAATCCCTAAGAGATTTCCATGCATACAAGGGTATTTAGGCTTGTATGATCCTCCTTAGCTTGCATTAAAGGCTTGTTTTTCTATTGGCATCATAAAGGAGGAGTCTTGATCAAGTTTGCTTGCATTTAGGGGTTTTAATTAGTTGCATAAGGGGTTTCTTGCATTTGTTATACTCATTTGAGTCCGCATAAGCATCGTAAGTCCTCTTACCTTCATTTTAGAAACTCTAAAGTTAATGTGTGATGAAAGTTGGGTTTTATGTATGTTTATTGAGTTATGCATGTTATGCAAGGGTACTAAACCATGATTTGCAAATCTATTGAGTTATGCATGTATACTAAGCCATGATTTGCAAGATTAATAAGTTATGCATGTTTATGCAAGTTTGCTAAGCCATGATTTGTATGTTTATTAAGTTATGCATGTTTATGCAAGTTTGCTAAGCCATGATTTGTATGTTAAATAAGTTATGCATGTTTATGCAAGTTTACTAAGCCATGATTTGCAAGTTTAACAAGTTATGCATGTTTTGACAAGTTGTGCATGTTTATGCAAGTTTAAAATGACAAGTTGTGCATGTTTTGACAAGTTGTGCATGTTTATGCAAGTTTAAATTGACAAGTTGTGCATGTTTGACAAGTTGTGCATGTTTATGCAAGTTTGAAATGACAAGTTGTGCATGTTTGACAAGTTATGCATATTTATGCAAGTTTAAATTGACAAGTTATGCAAGTTTAACATGTTATGCATGTTTATGGTAATATGCAAGTTCACTATGCTAAGTTGTGCAAGTCTAACATGTTATGCATGATTGTTGTGCAAGTTTATCATGTATGTAGTGCCAAGTTCCCTCTTCCTATCCTTTATGCGTTACTACGAATATGTAAGCGATAGAATGACGTTGGGGGTTTTGGGTAAACTTAAAATACATGAAAATATAAGATTGGGAATTTACCTATTAAGTTAGGTCTACCCCTTGGGAATTTACCTATTAAGTTAGGTCTACCCAAGTAATTGTTTGACTTGTGATTTTGTTTTGAAATAAAGTGGACATGATACTTAGAAAACATAAGTGTGGCCAACTCGAGGTTGGGTTGAGTTTGTAGCGTAATTCTACCCGGAACCGACCGGCTTAACTAGTGGCTACAAACAATAGGACCCAATGTGGGAAGTTGGTCATGGGGTGCCAAGACCCGAGGTTAGACCAAGTTGTGGTGTAAAGCTACCCGGACCCGCCCGGCCTAACTAGTAACCACAACAAGGTCTAATGTGAGAGGTTGAGGTGCATTAAATTAATTAATGCTGCATGATTAGGGTTAAGTCAGGGTCCACTAATACTTAACCAATTTGGGGATTCGAGGATTAGATGGGGTTAAGTAGTTACACTTAACTAATTTAATCCAGGATTAGTGAGGGGTTAAAACCACACTTAACCCTCTTAGAAACCCTAGCAACGTGGTCTGTTCCAGCAGTAATCCCAGTTTGGTATCATTCACAACCCTAGAGGCTAGGCTAGGGCGGGGCACGATTACTGGACGGATGTAAACGACCAAAGGGCGATGGCCGAGTGGTACAGCGGTGCGGGTCCGGCGGGCTACGGACGTGCACGTAGTCCGATGTTGGACAAACTCGAGGCACGGGTACCAGTAGGTTAGGGCTGTGCATTATTGCTTAAGTGTCTGGGGTTGACATCCGAGGGCTTGATACACCCAAAGGGGGACCCAGCACAGTCTAACTACAACCATACGTGGGCCATATGGACACCGACACTTGACGTTAGGTTTATAGGGAGCCGATCGACTAGACCGTTGGGCTGGACCTTGTATTAAGGTCACCTCATGTTATTGGGTCACAGCTTGGGCCAAGGGATCAACATCTGTTATGTTGGGTTGCTAGTACACCGTGGGGCAAAAACTTGACCATGTTTATGCGATGACACCTCTATCTATCTTGTAGTTAATTTACCATGCCAGTATGTTGTTATCTATGATCATCTCAGTTTCCATCATGATGTTAACTTTATTAGTTTATAGACTGATCGTAGCAGGGCTTACTCAGTCTTTTTGACTGACCTGTTTTCTTTCGCCTCTTTTCTTCCGTTCCCCCCCCCCCCAGGTTCTCAGGGAGGGAATACAGGAGCCTAGCTTGGATCTTGCTGTTTTCTTGGATAGCTCATGTATGCTTTGGACTTGAGCTCGCTATGGTTTCTTCCACTTTGGGGATGGCTACTTTTATGTTTTCTTTTTCAGTATCAGATGATGTTATTTTATGTACTAGACTTGTTTACTCGGGAAATTGACATTATGATGTAGCAGACTTGTTTTTGAAATAGTTTAAAAGTCTTCCGCTGTTTTATTTACTTACTCTGTTTATTTACATATATATATATATATATGTCATGTCCTGCCTTGCTATATCATTATGCATGTTTACCAATAATACCCCTCCAAAGCTAGCGCATTCCTTTGCGAGTGGCCCTGGCGGAGGTGGGGTGTTTCATTTGGTATCAGAGCATATGGTTTACGAGAAGGGATAAAAAGGTTTTAAAAAACTTTTGAAAAACTATTTTCAAAAATCAAGTATAAAGTATTTTCCAAAGAAAAGTCTGGTTGTTTTTAAAAGGCTATTCCCCAAAAGCCATTAGCACTATCCTTTGACTCCTCGTTTGAACTCTTTTCTTTTCGTTTCCAGCATGTCTGATAATCTCATCTTGCCCGAAGGAGTAACGATACCCGATTGGTTTCGTCGGTACTTGGAAGTCACAGCACCGGTCCCGGGTGTCTCTAATGTTGTCTTTCCAGTCGAGGCCGCTGTTCCTCCTCCTCCTCCTCCTGTAGCTGATGTTCTTCTTCCCCCTCAGCCTCCACAAGCGGATTTTGCGGAAACTTGCAAGAACTTTAAGATGATGGGTGGCAAAAATTTTAATGGAACAGAGACTTTTGTAGAAGCAAGGAATTGGTTGAAAGAGACCGAAGATCTTTTAGCCTCCTTTGATATAGGTGACCGCAGGAAAGTTTTATTAGCAGTATGGTTGCTAAAGGAAGAAGCTGCACGTTGGTGGGTAGTCACCACCGCAACCAGGCCAATTGAGACTTGGGATGACTTTAGAGGAAGGTTTGGACTGAGATTCTTATCACTAAAGCAAGGGGACATGACTAATAAGGAATACATAGATAAGTTTAATCAACTGGCTCAGGACGAGTTAGACTTGGTTAATACAGCTCAGAAGAAGGCCCTACACTTTGCTCTAGGATTAAACGAGCCATTACGTGATTTGGCCCTGTCTCATATACCCTTGGGGGCGACTTTCGAGAGTTTAGTGAATTTGGCCCTACTCCAAGAAGAAGGTAGAAATGACAAGAAAGAGGTCAAGGCGAATGAGTCTCAAGGCAAGAGAGTAAATTCCGGGAAGCGGGGCAAGAATATAAAATGTAACTTCTGTGGTGAAGTTGGACATATAGCCAGGGAATGTAGGAAGAAGGAGAAGAGAAAGCGGGGCGAATGCTTTGATTGTGGTAAGTTTGGACATTTCAGCAAGGATTGCCCGAGGAAACAAGGGCAAGGTCAGACTCAGTGTGCAGGACTATCCGGAGGGCGAATTCATCCCCTCAACCCCGTTCTTCCAGCTCATGATAGAGGTAGTGTTTCTGTTGAAAATCTTGTTTACATTTTCTGATTTTCCCTGTTCGAACTTTGTTTGATTCTGGCACATCGCATAGTTTTATTTCATCTGATCCAGTTGAAAGTTTTGCACCTAAGTACTAGTGTAGTTGATGATCCCGTATGTGTTTCAAATCCAATTGGGGGTTCTGCCCGTTTGTCTATGGTCTGAGTGGATTTGAAAATTTCTATCTTAAGTATAGAATTCTCGTGGGATGTTTATATTCTCGGTTTCAGGGGATATGGGTTGGTTTTGGGCATGGAATGGGTGTCCTGTTTTGAAGCCATTCTTGGTTTTTGTATATAGGGTTGTGAGGCTCATGATCCGCCTCGGTAATACCCTAGAAATTTCTAGCAACCCTATAGGTCCCGTCATGTTATGTTATCTTGAATCCCTCAACTCGTCTATCGATAGTTTGCAATCGGTGAGGGTGGTCCGAGAATATCCTGATATCTTGGGTGAAGTAAAGGGGTTACCCTTAGACATGGGATAGATTCCCGCATTATCTGGTTGGTTATACCAAGCCAGTTTCGTGGCCGGCTAGGCACGTGACCTCACGAGATGAGAGTTAAGAAAGCAAGTCAAGGAGTTGCTTGAGAAGAACTTCCTGAGACGAAGCATTTTCGAGTAGGGTGCTCCAGTAGTATTCGTTACTGATGTGGACAGTTTGTTTCGCTTATGTGTTGATTATCGTGAGAGGAATAGATAACCGTTACCAAGGATCAATGATTTGTTTGATCAGCTTGTAGGAGCATCTGTTTACTTTTGATCTAGCTACCAGATTCCATCAGCTTAGGATGGCTGAGGATGGAATTGACAAGACTGCGTTTAGGACTCTAGATGGATTTTTTTTAGAATGGCTAGCCATGCTATTTGGCTTGACTAACGCACCCACATATTACGTGAACTTGATGGGTAGGGTGTTTAGGGAGTCCTTGAACAAGTTTGTCGTGGTCGTCATGAACGATATTTTGATCTCCTTAAAAGAACGAGGGAAACCATGCTATACATCTCAAGGAGGAGATGGATACGCTTAGACCCACCAGTTGAAGGTCAAGTTCTCCAAATGTCACTTTGGAGGAAAGAAGTTGGATTTCTTGGGCACATAGTTCATAAGTAAGGCTTAGCGGTGAATTCCGCTAAGTAGTTGCGGTTTAAGACCGAAAGACCCTGAGGAGGGCAATTGAAGTAAGAAGCTTCCTCCGTTTGGCTAGTTAGTTGGCATTCCCGGGGCTTAGACTTACTCTTCTGGATCAAGAAGGGGGTTTCACAGGAAGAAGACCCGCAGTTAGTCAAGAATATGGACCAGATGATTCGAGGTAAGATGTTAAGTCACCTCGCTAGATATATTATAAAGGATGACTAAGGCGCGACAAGAGATTATGTGTTCCTCGAGTGAAAGACTTGGTAAAGAAGGTTCTTGAAGATGCGCATCACTCGAGGAGGTGGCCGAGTTGGTTTCAGGATACATGTTGTGCCACCAGGTTGAGGCCAAGTCATAGAGGCCCAGTGGGCCATTACCTCCATTGGAAGTTCCGCAAGGGAAGTGTGAAAACATCTCGATAGATTATGTGGATGGACTACCTAGAAGGGAGTACGGGTATGTGGGTCATAAAAGGTAGACTCACGAAGAATGCTCATTTCAGTCCGGTAAAGAGCGAGAGGACTGCATCATGGTTAGCAACGGTTTACCCTCAAGAAGTTGGCCAGTTTTGAAATAGCCTACAGGAAGCCATGAGTAGGCAACTGAATCTAGGTATGACCTATCACTCATAGGCAGATGGTTCATTTCGATTTAAGCACGAGTTATAGAAAATCACGTTTATAAGAGCAACTAGCAACGTGGATTGGTATTTTCAAGGAAAGTTTTGCTGCGTGAAATACTTTATAGTAAGTAGGCGAGATCCAGGATTCACTAGTGAATTTTGGAGAGCTTGCATGAAATCATGAGGTTATAGTATGTTTAAGCCAAGTATACAGAAAGAAGAATAAGTGGAAAAGAAAGACGAGAGGCAATAATGAAATGAGTTCCAACTCGAATTTGGGAAAATAGGAGTTAGGAAGCCAAGGAATCATGAAGTGAAAGATAGTCAAAGCACAGTGAAGTTAAGCTCAAGGAAACATGACTAAGAAAAGTGAAGACTAGATACGTGTATCATATCTCTTTTTAAGAGTGCATCCTTGATCCTTGTTTTTCTGTGGAGCTTGCTTGCAAAATTATCTTTAGTATATATACCCTCTCGGTCCCATTCTCGATCTTATTTCTGTTGTGAACTCCATAAGGGGGTTAAGACTCATCGGTTAGTACTATATGTCAAAGTTTGAATGGATTTCTTGTAATCCAAAAAGGAGTTTGTCTAGTTTATCTAGTTCATCTAGTTTATCGTGTCTATCTTGTCATGAGAACCTTAGGTAGAAACCCTTTTGGTTGAAACATGTGTTTGAAACATGTTATGCTTGATGGTTGCAAGTGGCTGCAAGTGTTTGCAAGTGGTTGCTCGTAGATGCATTATACACGATTAGGCACTAGATCGGCTCACACACTCTTCATGTTGCATATGCATGAGTGTTTATGCTTATCCATGATTGAAACTTGTTGTGCTACCACATGGATGTTGCATATGGATGAATGTTATGTGCACTCATATAGATACCATAAATTATGGTAGGAATTTGCATACATATGGATTCATTTCACTGACATACATATGCATTAAGGAGGTTTACTGTATCAGTAACCGCCTGATTTTCACTAACATACATATGCATTAAGGAGGTTTACTGTATCAGTAACCGCCTGATCTTTGCATTAGATAAGTACATATACACACACTTTTGCATATGTTCATACCACATTTAGAATCTTTTAAGGACAATGATTGCTCGTGGATGATGCTTTGAGTAGATGGATGATTGGATGGTAGGATACGTTCTTCCTAACTTGAAGATTTCGGGGACGAAATCCTTTAAGGAGGGGAGAATGTAATAACCCGTATTTTCAATAATCTGTTATAACATAAATTGAGGCAGAACTTAATTGTAAAATCTGAATCAAGGGAAACGGGCTATGCCATTGCGTTCGTCTCGGAAAAATACGCGAAATAGAGTCCGAGTTTTCGAAAATCGGAGTCCGTATGACCCAGTTAAGGCCCATTGAAGTTTGCAGAAAATTCCTAAGCAAAAACAGATTTAAAATTTTAAATTAAAAAACATGGGTTAGGGCAAACAGGGCAGGCGGGAAAAATTCCCGCCCAGGACCCCATGTCGACAGGCCTGTCGACAGGGGTCTAGGCATGTCGACTGCCCTGTCGACAGCCCTGTCGACAGGGGGTGCACGGGCTGCTTAGCCTGGTGCACCATTTCTGATTGGGGTTGGGTCTTGTGGCCTGTTTCTAGAGAGTTCCGAGATCTGATGGACCTAATTGAATCTAGGGTTAATCCTATGGTTCAAATCACTAACCTAATCTATAAATAAGACCCTAACCTACCCTAAATCATTCATTATTCCTCCTAGTAACTAAACTATGCCAAAATCCATCCTCTCATGGCCTCCATACAATTCCTAAACAAATCCCTAAGAGATTTCCATGCATACAAGGGTATTTAGGCTTGTATGATCCTCCTTAGCTTGCATTAAAGGCTTGTTTTTCTATTGGCATCATAAAGGAGGAGTCTTGATCAAGTTTGCTTGCATTTGTGGGTTTTAATTAGTTGCATAAGGGGTTTCTTGCATTTGTTATACTCATTTGAGTCCGCATAAGCATCGTAAGCCCTCTTACCTTCATTTTAGAAACTCTAAATTTAATGTGTGATGAAAGTTGGGTTTTATGTATGTTTATTGAGTTATGCATGTTATGCAAGGGTACTAAACCATGATTTGCAAATCTATTGAGTTATGCATGTATACTAAGCCATGATTTGCAAGATTAATAAGTTATGCATGTTTATGCAAGTTTGCTAAGCCATGATTTGTATGTTTATTAAGTTATGCATGTTTATGCAAGTTTGCTAAGCCATGATTTGTATGTTAAATAAGTTATGCATGTTTATGCAAGTTTACTAAGCCATGATTTGCAAGTTTAACAAGTTATGCATGTTTTGACAAGTTGTGCATGTTTATGCAAGTTTAAAATGACAAGTTGTGCATGTTTTGACAAGTTGTGCATGTTTATGCAAGTTTAAATTGACAAGTTGTGCATGTTTGAAAAGTTGTGCATGTTTATGCAAGTTTAAAATGACAAGTTGTGCATGTTTGACAAGTTATGCATATTTATGCAAGTTTAAATTGACAAGTTATGCAAGTTTAACATGTTATGCATGTTTATGGTAATATGCAAGTTCACTATGCTAAGTTGTGCAAGTCTAACATGTTATGCATGATTGTTGTGCAAGTTTATCATGTATGTAGTGCCAAGTTCCCTCTTCCTATCCTTTATGCGTTACTACGAATATGTAAGCGATAGAATGACGTTGGGGGTTTTGGGTAAACTTAAAATACATGAAAATATAAGATTGGGAATTTACCTATTAAGTTAGGTCTACCCCTTGGGAATTTACCTATTAAGTTAGGTCTACCCAAGTAATTGTTTGACTTGTGATTTTGTTTTGAAATAAAGTGGACATGACACTTAGAAAACATAAGTGTGGCCAACTCGAGGTTGGGTTGAGTTTGTAGCGTAATTCTACCCGGAACCGACCGGCTTAACTAGTGGCTACAAACAATAGGACCCAATGTGGGAAGTTGGTCATGGGGTGCCAAGACCCGAGGTTAGACCAAGTTGTGGTGTAAAGCTACCCGGACCCGCCCGGCCTAACTAGTAACCACAACAAGGTCTAATGTGAGAGGTTGAGGTGCATTAAATTAATTAATGCCGCATGATTAGGGTTAAGTCAGGGTCCACTAATACTTAACCAATTTGGGGATTCGAGGATTAGATGGGGTTAAGTAGTTACACTTAACTAATTTAATCCAGGATTAGTGAGGGGTTAAAACCACACTTAACCCTCTTAGAAACCCTAGCAACGTGGTCTGTTCCAGCAGTAATCCCAGTTTGTTATCATTCACAACCCTAGAGGCTAGCCTAGGGCGGGGCACGATTACTGGACGGATGTAAACGACCAAATGGCGATGGCCGAGTGGTACAGCGGTGCGGGTCCGGCGGGCTACGGACGTGCACGTAGTCCGATGTTGGACAAACTCGAGGCACGGGTACCAGTAGGTTAGGGCTGTGCATTATTGCTTAAGTGTCTGGGGTTGACATCCGAGGGCTTGATACACCCAAAGGGGGACCCAGCACAGTCTAACTACAACCATACGTGGGCCATATGGACACCGACACTTGACGTGTTAGGTTTATAGGGAGCCGATCGACTAGACCGTTGGGCTGGACCTTGTATTAAGGTCACCTCATGTTATTGGGTCACAGCTTGGGCCAAGGGATCAACATCTGTTATGGTGGGTTGCTAGTACACCGTGGGGCAAAAACTTGACCATGTTTATGCGATGACACCTCTATCTATCTTGTAGTTAATTTACCATGCCAGTATGTTGTTATCTATGATCATCTCAGTTTCCATCATGATGTTAACTTTATTAGTTTATAGACTGATCGTAGCAGGGCTTACTCAGTCTTTTTGACTGACCTGTTTTCTTTCGCCTCTTTTCTTCCGTTTCCCCCCCCCCCCCCCCCGGTTCTCAGGGAGGGAATACAGGAGCCTAGCTTGGATCTTGCTGTTTTCTTGGATAGCTCATGTATGCTTTGGACTTGAGCTCGCTATGGTTTCTTCCACTTTGGGGATGGCTACTTTTATGTTTTCTTTTTCAGTATCAGATGATGTTATTTTATGTACTAGACTTGTTTACTCGGGAAATTGACATTATGATGTAGCAGACTTGTTTTTGAAATAGTTTAAAAGTCTTCCGCTGTTTTATTTACTTACTCTGTTTATTTACATATATATATATATATATGTCATGTCCTGCCTTGCTATATCATTATGCATGTTTACCAATAATACCCCTCCAAAGCTAGCGCATTCCTTTGCGAGTGGCCCTGGCGGAGGTGGGGTGTTACAAAACCAATCAAAAAACAGTAAATCCTGATATAAAAAAAGCAGATTGCATTTGAAGGATGTTTCTTCATAAGCATAAAAGCTTTATAAACGTCACAAACCACAAATACAAATCACAAAAGCTAACGTATCAAAATTAGGAAGGTTGGTATTTGATGTAAAAGCAGAAAATAACCTACTGAATTTGTATTAGGTCATTTTCTCCATGCTTCAACATATAATAGTTTATTTTCATATTTTGGCGTTCGTTGCTATGTATTATCCTAAATGGTACATTTAACATATATTAAACAATCAACAATAAATTAGTGCAATGCACTACCAAGCACTTGAAACTACCATTTAAATTTAGGATAGTTATCAGCTAGCATATGAACATTTTGATTGAAACTTTGGTTCTTAAAGTTTAATATAAGATTATAGGCATTGTAATTTATTATTAGTCTATAAAAGGATGAGAAATTTTTCTCTTGCTATATAAGAGTGCTGCTGGTAAGCTGATAAGCTCATCAACAATGGAAATATAAATTTTTATCCCCTTGTCACAGTAAAATGCCGAGACTATGTTATAACCATAATGATATAATTCTGTTTGCTTGAATACAAAAATCAAATTGTAAAAGAAATCTTGCTTACCCATGATAAACATAACTGTAGCTTATTATTGCATACATTTTTTTTCAAAATGAACAAATTATGATTTGAAATAAGAATGAAGTACGTATAAATTAAATTAAAATTTTCTACTATTCAACCTTATTCCAACTTTATTATGTTATACATTCATAAACCTTCCTTCTATTTGAGTCATATATGTTAAAATGATTTATAGAATAACTAATCACAAAAAAGTCATATGCACTATATATTTTCCATTGCAGTCTGGTCTAAAAATTTGCCGATGCACATAACTTTTCAGCAGCTATGTATAGTCCATAACAAATAAAGTAATATTAGTAGTGGAAATAAAACTCGAAGCATAGTAAGCATACCTGGAACTCAATATAATTATCATTGAATTGTCTGATTTGGTTTTGACAATGAAATCTTACATCTTTTTGACAGCCCGCTATATCCATATGGCATAAAGAGCTTGTGCTTCCCATTCTGAGCATTACAGACGCAACAAAGGAAGCGAAAAACTGACAATTGGATATAAAAAGTCACATAGATAGTAAGTTATGTTTTATAGGAAAAATAATCCATGTAAAATAAAAAAGGCTACAACGTTGTCCATAGGGAAAGTAGAGAGAGTTGTACTTTGATTCATTGTTCATCAAATCAACCCTCCAGAAGTATACATACTAAAAGGCTTTGATTTAACTTGTAGAAAATATGGAAGGTAGCCAAACCATTCATAGCTAGAAGTTTAAAATAGATCAAGATCGAGTAGTTTATGAAGAAATAAAATTTACTATATATAAATTCGAATCTATATCAATGTATAAAGCTATTATTTAGCTTCAGACTATTTGCAGGAACATGAGCTTGGAAGTGTGACATCCTAAGCCTGCTTCCTTATCATCCTAATAAAAAGTCAATTGCATTCCAGTTCTTTACCTTTTATCGTAAAGAAGATCCAAAACGACATTATTAAAATCAATTAAGCCGCGTAATAATTAAAAATTCATAAAAAGAGTCCTATTATATGATATAATATCGAATATCTAATGAATGTATTGTGGGGGACCCTGAGCACTATGTGATCAGATGCATATTGCACACCAAAATTTAGACAAAACTAACTACAAATATATTCCTATGGTACTTCTCGGCATTCTCGCTATCGAATATTAAATATTATTTAATAGAAAAAATTGGAAAAACCAGTTTGGATTGTAAGTCAATGTGATATTGATTAAGCTAGATAATAATTCTCAGGTTTACATCTGTCGCAAAAGCGACAATAGTATGAGTCCAACATTCACTCTTACATCAATTATTGATTACTAATATCGTTAATTAAATATTTTGGATAAACCAAATTGTACAAATGTTGAATCCATTAAATGCACACTTTGAAAATGGTTGAGTGGCCAACCTGATAACATAATAACAAATGTCTAGACAAAGTGCCAT
The DNA here is from genome assembly GCA_030737875.1 of Allium sativum. NCBI lineage: Eukaryota > Viridiplantae > Streptophyta > Magnoliopsida > Asparagales > Amaryllidaceae > Allium > Allium sativum. Next base: position 561,771,695 of record CM060921.1, read on the forward strand.
AACAGACTAAATTATAGAAAAATATGAATGAAACAACTACATAATATTATGCAGCTAGTCATATAGAGAATAAGATAAGCTATCAATTTCTTTATTTCCATTTGACTTAAATAATTGCAACAACCACAGAAACAACACATATAAGTTATTCAAGACTTTGCATAAACAACAGGGATTTATAATTCATTCTTAGGAAACAATTCCAACCACTAAACAGCAAAAACCAATTTAAAAAGCATGTACTCATTCACTTATTCTAATGGCTCGCTATTTGGGAAAAAGTTACCATTTGATGTTAGGAACTCAAAACTTCTAAGCATAATTGGTTTGTAAGACGTTGGTATATAAGTTGTATCACATATCCTAAATCTGAACCAACAGTTGCAGTCAGTAGTTGAGGAAATTTATGTTGTAGGTACAAACGTCTAGATTAAAACAATTTTAGTATAATAGGTGGTACCTAAATGAACAGCGTAAATTAAAAAGTTTAATAAATTATGGTAATAGTTATGTAGCATAAAAGTTACTAAGGTTAAAAGAAAATAGTTATGTTAATTACTTCAAAAGTAACCATATAAGAGAAAAAATGTTTGACAATTAAAATGCTTCGAATATAATAATACCATAAATTATAATGTATATCAGTAAATCATAGCGGTAAGAATTGACATGGATGAAAGAGAGCTATTATCAGTATGAATTATTAATCGATTTTATTTGTTTTCAAATGCCACAGTAACAAATTTGGATAGCTGATCATGGACACTGTAATCAGATTTGGTCATGATGGTATGATTAAATGCTTTTAAAAAGTTAAGGGATTTTCTTGGATAATTCATAGATGATTATAAAAACTGTTAAGTAAACAAAAGCTGGATAATTCTAGTTTTTAAGGTTTTGATCATAGTACCTGTCCATGGTAGAATTACATTCAGGAAATAAAGACAGCCTGCATCAGGGAGGAAATGTATTGCTAACCAATTTGGTTTCCTAGCCTACACACACACACACACATACATACAAATATATGTATACGTATGTATGTATGTATGTATGTATGTGTGTGTGTGTGTGTGTGTGTGTGTGATGTATGGTAATGGCAGTAATCCAGTTAATTATAGAACTATGTAATAGCTTCCTAGCCAGTAGTGCAAATTTATATTTTGAAATCTTTTCCAACTTTGTTTTTTGCAGGCCATAATACTTTAGTAAAACAAAGTAAAAGAAAAGCAAGAGGCAAGTGTTTAATATGTATGTGTGATGAATAAATTTTCTACTTTCTCTTTCTTATTAATTAAAATACAATAATCGAACAAAATTGTATACATAATCTTAAAGAGCATCACAAATTAATCAGTTTAGATAAATAACCACACCATTAAGCACATAAAAAACTTATTTAGGTGCAATAATTTAAGTGTTCATTTAGAAAATAATTAAATTATTATCGCCGCATGTAACTTAAGACAGTAAATTAAAAGTTAATGCCATGCCAAAAATAAATTAATAATCTATGGTATATATCAGTAAGTCTTTCTTTTGCCTATTTTAACATTTAGGGAAAGTATTTGTAAAAATTATTTAGTAGAACATGTAACGTGATGCTCCACATGCAATTGTAGCAGCATATGTAGAGTAGTAAGAGACGTAACTCTACCCATCGATCGGGTAGTTCTACAACACTAATATATAATTTATATCTTAATGTATCTACATTAAACATGTAGAAAAGCTTGCAGGTTTATTCATCAAGAAGGAAAAAATAACAAATGATTCTTATCAAAATAATATCAATTGAATGAAGGAATATTGCTAAATATCTGTCCTTGGGAAATGTGTGGACTCTTTCTTACAAAGCATATGAATGAATACAAAATATTTTCATTTGGATAAAAATGGAAAACGTAGTCTATAAATTGGGATGTCACGATATGTATCTACATGTTACAAAACCGAAGCATATTTGTACGAACTATTTTCAGTTGGATAAGATAGAAAAAGTTGTTGATAAATTGGGAAGTTATGGTATATACCCACATGTAACACAGCCCAAGCATATCCAAAGGAACTATTTTCATTTGGATAAAAAATGAAACAATTTAACAAAAAAAGGAATGCCAAGATATATACATGCTAGAAAACTCATTCATATCCACATCTTAACCAAATATGCAATGGTTACATAAATATGACATATGCGCAAGGGAAACAATATTAAATAATGACACATTTTTGAAGCCTTTGAATTTTAGTGAAAGGACTATAAAGAGACTGACACAACTAAATCCCAATACTGGAAAAAGGATTAATGTATTAATGCTTAATATATGAATACTTAAATACATATACCTCAGTGATTGAATGGTTACTTGAGCACTTATATACTTCAACACGTTACTTATTTGTTGCACAATAAGTATTAATCTAGGATCTATACTGCTCATTAAATTAAAATTTAAAATAAAATGAGACCAGCTGGTTGAGACTTACTTGTGTCATGAACTATCTATTGTGCGACTTGTGTCCTAATAGACTATCCATATATACAAACATGTATATATAGATATAGGGAACAAATAGCAGTATAAATTTTAGATCGAATAATGTGAGTCCGATGATGCTAGCAGTTGGAAAAAAATTTGTTCTACAATGGATTTTTTTAGTAAAAAGTATTAAATAAACTTCAAGTGAACAAATTACCTATATTTTCCACTCTTCCACAAAATTTATCCACTTGATACTTATACTTTTGTGTTCTCTTTATACTTTTGGGCAGACAACACCACCCTATCTATAATGCTTTAGAAGAGCTTGGATCACCTTGTTGCGCTTGCAGGACTGGCATAGTTCCATAGCCAGCAATTTTCCTCCTTTAAAGAGAAAACAGAATAGTTTAAAATTATCAAATGTTTCTATATATGCATGATTTTTTTTTTAAAGATAGGTCATAACATGCAATTATTTGTTCTAATTTGCGACGAATCATGTGGATATATAAGGAAAAATGTTTAAAAAAAAAATCATAAAATAGCAATAAATTATTATTATTATACAGTAAATGGAATCTATCATGATTGTAATAATAAAGAGCCAACTCCTAAAAAACATTCAATTAATCTTTGTCTTATAATTATAATTAGCTCAACTAAAGATAATATGCTTAACGCTGATAGAAAATAATTAAGTACATTACTAATTTACATTTCTTCATTTTCTACACAAAACATTAAAGGTTAATAATTTGAGAAAGGGAAAGTATGAAATTAAAGGTTAATTATTTGCTCTTTTTCTCGTCAACTTAACAGACTTGATCTAGCTTCAAGAGTAGCTATGAATCTCATATAGTTTAACCTTACTATATACTTTAGTTTACTAAGTATCGTCTAAATTTAAGATCTAGGTAGAAGAATCATGCTCAAAATTCAAGGAGATTACAACTGAACCTAATGTCCAATTCTCACATATCATCATCAACATCATCTTAGTGGATTCTTCTTAAAGTAACATCTTTTCCATAATGATATTTAAATTTTAGCTGATGAGCCTGATGAACGTATTACAGATTTCAGGCAAAGAGAAAAACAGTTTTTAATGCTTTTTTTTTTTTACAAAGAACTACTTGAATTACAAACCTTTTCAATGCAATGAAACGCATATGCTATTTACCCGAGCATCCTTCCAATATAATAGTGAGAGTTTAAATTCAAATTCTAGAAATGAAATACATAATATTGCAAATGACATTTGAGAACTGTGAAGGAGTGCAAAACCAAGATGCAAAGATAAGGATGTATTTCCCTACTATAAAATGAAGACAAAAACATATACCTAAAGAAATAAAGTTGCATGAGAAGCTCACCTAATGTGAAGGGTTGAGGGCAAAGTAACCTGTAAGAACAATTGATAGGAATAAAAAATTAGTACACATCAACATTATGTCGGTTTAATTTACATTATAGAAGTATTCAGGTTCATGCATAGAACTAATGATATTTGTTTAATTTCAAAATTTTATAAGCTTACATTTGAGTGCTAAATGCATCTATCTCAACTAAAGAGGAGCTAATTACTATCAATTCAACATGCCAAAAATCAAGTCATCTGAATAATTAACAATTAAAAATTGTATGATATGTTGAGACCAAAACTGCATGTATCATGCAAAAAAAATACCATAGCCTAATGCAATATGGCCATTGCCCATCCAGCTGCATCAAAGTTCACTTTACCTGAAACATGAACGAATGAAATATTAACAAAATTATGACACATATTCATAGTCATATAATCAAATAAAATAATAATCATAGATTTAAACTCAATTAATAAATCTTCGTATATATTTAAGAAAAAGCTTTATTTTCTTTTTGGGTAATTATGTTCTCTTAGGAAGCAATATAATTAACTGGAAGACTTCTAAAAAAAATTATGAAATGTACAATGGAAATTACATATCTAAGTATGACATGATTTCTCGTATTTTAAATAGTTTTCGAGTGTAATCTAAAGTAATCTGCTATAAATAAAAAATACCGATGAAGAAACATTTAAAGTAATCAGAAGTAGACCTACTGATTTATCTATAAAGTAATTTTACATGTAGGTGATAAGGTATCAGAAGCTCTAGCCATGTACTTCTAAGTTTCAGGAAGCAACATAATTACTGGTAGCATATAAAGTAATCAAAAGCTATACATGTACTTGTTCGAAATATAATAGGTAGTAGAAGCAGTGGACAACGATAAATTTACGTGACTACAGTGTCCAAAAGCTTCAATGAAGGTAGTGTCTCCTACTATGACAGCAGGCATGGTAGAAATTCCTACTTATGGTAACATGAAATAAGGCTACAGAAAATAATATACACTGGCATAAACAAAACTAAAACACATACCAATTTTTATAACCAATAATTCAACTTATGTCATACAACACAGTAAAGGATCAGAGTTGATTAAACAAAGAACTAAATTAGTAGATTAGATTATAAACAAAAAGGGGAAAAACTTTTAATACCGCTCACAGTGAATGAAATTTGTAGGAATATGATTCTAATGAGAAATCAAGGACAGTGAATCAAATTTGACCTGTCTTCTGGAGAGGAATATGACTCCGACGGGATGAAGATGGTAGTAGGAGAGAGTGAATATGACGAAAGAGAGGCACACAGTGAAGTCTAGGGAGGAAGTTCTTACGTAGGTTGGGCCGAAATAGAGAAAGAAGAAAAGCGGAAGAAAGCAAATCCGCGATTGTCAGGAAAACCCTAAATTGAGGGTTGGAAGATATTCGGCAGGGATGATTGAAACGGAGAAAAAAGAGAGAAGCGAGAGTAGCGGCAATCACCGCCTATTTGAAGAGTCACCGATTCCATGATTGAAATTACGTTTACAGGGGAAAAAGCTTAGATGGAGAGATCGTACGAAGGAATGGAGTAGCTACGTACAAAGATAAAGGAAATTAGGCTTTTCCTGGAATATGGTGTTAAATTTTAAATTAATATGTTAGAGTTTTAAGCTGAATAGAGATAAATAGAGATTTATATTGTTCTATTACTTTGATTTAATAAAAGTATCTTTCGAATTTTAAGGAGAACTGAGAGAAATGAGAGAATTAAGGGCAATTGAGATAATTGAGAGAATTAAGGAGAGAGTTAGAAATTCTTCTGCTTTACTATTATTTAATAGATATGCATATAACTGAAATGAAATTACGGTACAAAGATTGAAATACAAACATACTACTTAAAAAGCATTAACAAGCACAGTCGATAAAATGTAGAACTAATTGATATAGAAATTCATTTTTGGTATCATACTATACGTTATCATCACGACTTGATCCACCCCTTGTGATATAACATATTCGACAGCCTGTTCTCGCACGGCGAATGTCTATCTTATATGCAATTAGTCTTTATTGTCATCGTCTTGAATAACTTTGTATTACTCCTAACAATGTGCATTCGTTCAAGAAAATTAAAATCTAGTCGTTGTGATAGACGTCTGACGCGAGCAACAAAATCAGTGTAGCTTAATGAATTTCTTTTGAACGTTGGTTGTTTGTGTTCTGGCTGTAACACCCCACCTCCGCTAGGGTCACTAACAAAGGGAATGCACTAGTTTTGGAGAGGTATTATCGAGATAACATCACAGAATTATCACAAGACAGTACATAAATAAATAATTAAGTAAACAGCGGAAGAATTTATGTGCAAAACAGAACTTCATTTTATTCCAAAGTAAACCATGTCTCTTACAAACATTTCAAATAACAACTTCATTACAACTGTCTTGTAATAATAGCCAAAGAAGCAATAACTTAAAACAGAAAACTAGCTTGTTCCCCAAGTGCAGTAAAAAGAAGCAGCCATAGCAAACCGTACATGCTGAGCCAAAGAAAGAGATATCCAGGCTAAGAGCTAGTGTTTCCTCCCTGAGAACCTGGGGAGGGGGGGGGGGGGACGAAAGAAAAAGAGGCGAAAGGAAAAGGGTCAGTCATAAAGACTGAGTAAGTCCTAGTGACTTTCAGTGTAAAAACGGTTAAAACAACATGTCATGTATGAACTGGAACTAAACTTAAGAATGGTGGTGGACAAGATAGACTAAGGTGATCATGATAAGTCAAGACAAGTCAAATAAAGCATCACATGTTCAAGATTCGTTGCATCGACTGTACTAGTATACTAAGCCCATGTCACAAGTTAATCACGAAATAAATCCCACGGCCCAATATCATGAAATGACCCTGAAACGGGGTCTGACCCAAGTACGGGGTCCTACCGAGCGCTTATCTAGTCGATCGGCTCCCTACAAGTTCTAGCTCGTCAAGTGTCCGTGTCATACGGCTAATCACGAATGTAGTCACCTGTGCTGGGTCCACCTTCGGGTGTATCAGCCCTAGGGTGTCAACCCCTGACGCGATTCAAGATGCACAGATTAATCTACGGATACCCAGTGCCTGCCCCGGAATACGTGCACGACCGTAGTCCACCGAACCTACACTGGCGTACCCCACTGCCGTCGTTCACCTCTTACAATCAGCCCAATAATCGTGCCCCACCTGGCCTAGCCCCAGGGTACCTTGATACATCTAGAGGATTACTACTGAAAAGGGTCGTGTCTAGGGTTTCGCCTAACAGATTAGGTCATGTAATTCGTGACCTAACCCGTCTAACCGATTAAGTCATGTAATTCGTGACTTAATCCTCTTCCAGTCTAGTCATGTCAAGAGGGTTAAGTATGTCATTTAAATTCGCGACTTAACCCGCCTACGTGTCATGTCAAGTTGGCTAAGTGTTGTCGTTTCAAGTTCATGACTTAGCCCTACAAATCGTGTTCAAGTTGGTTAAGTTGTCTTTTCATGTTCATGACTTAACCCTAATTGGCATTAATTGATTCGTTAATGCACCGAACCACTCACATTGGATCCTATTGTTCGTAGCCACTGGATTTGTCGGGCGGTTCCGGGCAGGTTTACGCTATGAACTCAACCCAACCTCGGGTTTCAAGCGCGATGTGACCAACTACCCACATTGGATCCTATTGTTTGTAGCAACTGGATTTGCCGGGCGGTTCCGGGCAGATTTACACTACAAACTCAACCCAACCTCGAGTTGACCACTTTCTTGTTTTCTAAAGTCATGCCCATGTTCTTATCAGATTCGTGCTATTTCCATAGCATGTTCATTTGTCAACTTCGTGCCCAACTAAGGCATGTTTCAAGTCAAGTTATGGCATGTTCAAGTCAAGTTTTTGTGCCATATTTCATGTTCTACTTATGCCAAATTTCACGGTTTATGATTCTAATCAATTTAAGTTTTGCCTATTCTACCCAATCGTATCCCCAACGTATATAAACGTACTTCGTTCACAAGCATAAACAATTCAAGAGATAAAGGGGAATAACACTAAACATGTGATAGGCATATGTGACAATTCCAACATCACTTGCATAATAAACAGGCTATAACATATCACATGGTTTCAATACTAGCATGATGATAACTTGGCATAGTAATGATTCCAACTTAGTTTAACATGATGATTTCAACTTTACATCATAGGCATAATAATCATTGCGGGCATAATAATAATTTTATTACAAACATGAAACATTAAAGGCATGGTAATTCTAATAGGCATAGTAGATTCCAATTTAGCATTTTTAACATAATGATTCTCATCTAGCATTATAAACATAATGATTCCAACTTTTCATCATAAACCAGCAATTCCCAATTTGTCATTAACATGATAGGTATATTAACATCACAGGCATAGTCCCATCAACATCATAGACATGGTTTAGTTAGCATCATAGGCATGGTTTAATCAACATAAAGATTTCAATAAACATAGTGATTCCATAGACATGTATTAGTCCAACTTGCCATACAATTAAGCCTAAGTGATTCATAACAACATCAAAATCATGATAAGTTTAACTTGCAACATTGACATAGCAATATTCCCAAATTATGATTCAAAGTTAAACAATATAAACATGGATTAATAATAATTCCTAAATCCGGTTTCAACTCATAGCATGCCCATGTTATTTTAGCGTTTTTGCCTAAAAAGTGACATAGAACTTACAATATGAAGCAAGTAATCCAAATCAAAATTCCAAATCAAATAGCCCCAAATCCGTTGTCTAAAGCGTCGTAGTTGTTGTAGCTTCTAGTTGTAGCCTTTAAGAATCGTCCTTCGTCTTCTATAATTTTGTTCTTTGTATTTTTAATTTAGAGTTCTAGGTTTAATGGTGGCTGCATGAGGCTAAAATGAAATAGTATGATTTAGGCTAGGTCTTAGGGTCTTTTTATAGTGTTTGCGAGTTGATTAGGATCGTCGATGGAGCTTGGTTTAATAATAGCCGTTCGTTTGAAGGAGAGACCAACCAGGAGCTGACACCTAGCCCTAGTGACAAGGCAAGGCTTAGAAAATCGACCCAACACAGACCAGGCCAGCCAGGGGGGGCTGGGTTCGACCTGGCTAAGGGGCCAGGTCGACACGTCAGTCGACACCGTGTCGACTTGGCAGTCGACACGTGTGACCCAGGTCGACTACCCAGTCGACCTGGGTAGCCCCAGGTCGACTACCCAGTCGACCTGGGTGCCTTGGGCGGGAAAATTCCCGCCTTGGCCAATCCGGCCCGATTTTGAATTTTGAATTGGTTTTTTTGAGCTGTTTTGGTCTGTTTGAATTTTAAACTGAATTCTGAAACTTCCGGAGGCCATATCTTCTTCATACAGAGTCTGTTTTACGCAAACTCGGACTCTATCTCAAGCAGAATTCCGAGACGAACGTAATGACGTATCCCGTTTCCCTTAATTCTTTGATTTGTAATTTATTATACTTTAATTTGTGAATTTCACTGTTATAGAATACACGGGGTGTTGCATTCTTCCCCACTTAAAAGGATTTCGTCCCCGAAATCTTCAAGTTCAGGAAGAATGTACATCCTAACATCCAAACATCCATCTACTCATTCATCAAACACGAGCATCCATTGTCCTTAAGAGACTTCTAATACTTCATGATCATATGCGAAGTGTGTGTACATGTACTTATCTAATGCAAAATCTGGTGGTCTACTGATTCCGTTGACCTCCTTAATGCGAATCATGTAAGTGCCATGAATCCATTATGTATGCAAATTTTCCTATTCATGATTCTACATGAGTGCACAACCATTCATATATAAATGCAACATCCATATGACAACACACTAAACTTCATCCATATACGAATAAATACATTTATGCATATGCAACATGAAAATGTGTCTGAGCCGATCTAGTGCCTAATGTGTATTCATGCATCCACGAGCAACCACTTGCGACCACTTGCAACCATTTCGCAATCATAACATGTTTCAATTACATGTTTACATCCAAAAAGATTCTACCTATGGTTCTCAAGATAGGATCGAGGAGAGAAATAAGATAAAACAAAGCATCTAGAAGAAGTTAACGATGTACCCCAGAAGGTCCGGTCTGCTTCTTAGGGCAGTCTTTGCTGATGTGTCCAGTCTCCCCACAATGAAAACATTCATCTTGCTTTCTCTTCCTCTTTCTACAATCCTTGGCTACGTGCACTTCCGTACCACAGAAATTGCATTTCCTTTTATCACGTGAGTTGTCGTTCTTGCCTCCTTTCTCGGAGTCTACCTTCTTATTCTGAGAATCGTTGGGCTTGACCTCTTTCTTGCCCTTCTTATCTTCCTCATACAGTAGGTCCATATCCACCAAGCTTTCAAAGGTCGCCCCCATGGGCACATGAGTCATGGCCAAACCATGTAGTGGCTCGTTCAAGCCTCGTGCAAAACGTAGCGCCTTTTTCTGAGGAGTGTTGACTAACTCCAATCCGAAGCGAGCAAGCTGATTGAAACGGTTCACATATTCTTTAACTGTCATATTTCCTTGTTTAAGGGCCAGAAACCGTTCCATTTGGAGACTCTCCTCTGCCGATGACAAGAACTTAAGCCCAAATCTCCCTCTAAAGTCCGTCCAAGTCTCAATGGGCCTAGTAGCGTTGGTGACTTCCCACCAATAAGAAGCTTCCTCTTTCATGAGCCACGCCGCCAACTGTACTTTCCTATTGTCCTCTACCTCAAAGATAACAAACAAGTCTTCGGTTTCCTTTAACCAATTCTGTGCCTCAACAAAAGTTTCAGTTCCTAGGAAATCCTTTCCGCCCATGGCCTTAAAGTCCTTGCATATCTTTGAAAAAATGGTTTATCTCGGATGTTGAGGAGGATGAGGAGGAGGATTGGCTGGGCCTGTCGCATTAGCCCGAGCCTCGAGGAAACGCCGGAACCAAGTGGGTATATTGACATCCTCGGGAAGATTAAGATCGTCGGCCATGATAAGCTGAAAACGAAAAAGGAAAAGATTCAAACAAGGAAACAAAGATAGTGCTAATGGCTTTTTGGGGAATAGCCTTTTAAAATAAACCAACTTTTCTTGAAAATTGCTTCTTTATAAATGGTTTTGATAATAAAAAAAAAGTCTTGGTAACCTTCTGCCCTGATACCAAATGTAACACCCCACCTCCGCTAGGGTCACTCACAAAGGGAATGCACTAGTTTTGGAGAGGTATTATCGAGATAACATCACAGAATTATCACAAGACAGTACATAAATAAATAATTAAGTAAACAGCGGAAGAATTTATATGCAAAACAGAACTTCATTTTATTCCAAAGTAAACCATGTCTCTTACAAACATTTCAAATAAAAACTTCATTACAACTGTCTTGTAATAATAGCCAAAGAAGCAATAACTTAAAACAGAAAACCAGCTTGTTCCCCAAGTGCAAAGAAGCAGCCATAGCAAACCGTACATGCTGAGCCAAAGAAAGACATATCCAGGCTAAGAGCTAGTGTTTCCTCCCTGAGAACCTGGGGAGGGGGGGGGAACGAAAGAAAAAGAGGCGAAAGGAAAAGGGTCAGTCATAAAGACTGAGTAAGTCCTAGTGACTTTCAGTGTAAAAACGGTTAAAACAACATGTCATGTATGAACTAGAACTAAACTTAAGAATGGTGTCAAGGTGGACAAGATAGACTAAGGTGATCATGATAAGTCAAGACAAGTCAAATAAAGCATCACATGTTCAAGATTCGTTGCATCGACTGTACTAGTATACTAAGCCCATGTCACAAGTTAATCACGAAATAAATCCCACGGCCCAATATCATGAAATGACCCTGAAACGGGGTCTGACCCAAGTACGGGGTCCTACGGAGCGCTTATCTAGTCGATCGGCTCCCTACAAGTTCTAGCTCGTCAAGTGTCCGTGTCATACGGCTAATCACGAATGTAGTCACCTGTGCTGGGTCCACCTTCGGGTGTATCAGCCCTAGGGTGTCAACCCCTGACACGATTCAAGATGCATAGATAAATCTACGGATACCCAGTGCCTGCCCCGGAATACGTGCATGACCGTAGTCCACCGAACCTACACTGGCGTACCCCACTGCCGTCGTTCACCTCTTACAATCAGCCTAGTAATCGTGCCCCACCCGGCCTAGCCCCAGGGTACCTTGATACATCTAGAGGGTTACTGCTGAAAAGGGTCGTGTCTAGGGTTTCGCCTAACAGATTAGGTCATGTAATTCGTGACCTAACCCGTCTAACCGATTAAGTCATGTAATTCGTGACTTAATCCTCTTCCAGTCTAGTCATGTCAAGAGGGTTAAGTATGTCATTTAAATTCGCGACTTAACCCGCCTACGTGTCATGTCAAGTTGGCTAAGTGTTGTCGTTTCAAGTTCATGACTTAGCCCTACAAATCGTGTTCAAGTTGGTTAAGTGGTCTTTTCATGTTCATGACTTAACCCTAATTGGCATTAATTGATTCATTAATGCACCGAACCACTCACATTGGATCCTATTGTTCGTAGCCACTGGATTTGTCGGGCGGTTCCGGGCAGGTTTACGCTACGAACTCAACCCAACCTCGGGTTTCAAGCGCGATGTGACCAACTACCCACATTGGATCCTATTGTTTGTAGCAACTGGATTTTTCGGGCGGTTCCGGGAAGATTTACACTACAAACTCAACCCAACCTCGAGTTGGCCACTTTCTTGTTTTCTAAAGTCATGCCCATGTTCTTATCAGATTCGTGCTATTTCCATAGCATGTTCATATGTCAACTTCGTGCCCAACTAAGGCATGTTTCAAGTCAAGTTATGGCATGTTCAAGTCAAGTTTTCGTGCCATATTTCATGTTCTACTTATGCCAAATTTCACGGTTTATGATTATAATCAATTCAAGTTTTGCCTATTCTACCCAATCGTATCCCCAACGTATATAAACGTACTTCGTTCACAAGCATAAACAATTCAAGAGATAAAGGGGAATAACACCAAACATGTGATAGGCATATGTGACAATTCCAACATCACTTGCATAATAAACAGGCTATAACATATCACATGGTTTCAATACTAGCATGATGATAACTTGGCATAGTAATGATTCCAACTTAGTTTAACATGATGATTTCAACTTTACATCATAGGCATAATAATCATTGCAGGCATAATAATAATTTTATTACAAACATGAAACATTAAAGGCATGGTAATTCTAATAGGCATAGTAGATTCCAATTTAGCATTTTTAACATAATGATTCTCATCTAGCATTATAAACATAATGATTCCAACTTTTCATCATAACCTAGCAATTCCCAGTTTGTCATTAACATGATAGGTATATTAACATCACAGGCATAGTTCCATCAACATCATAGACATGGTTTAGTTAGCATCATAGGCATGGTTTAATCAACATAAAGATTTCAATAAACATAGTGATTCCATGGACATGTATTAGTCCAACTTGCCATACAATTATGCCCTAGTGATTCATAACAACATCAAAATCATGATAAGTTTAACTTGCAACATTGACACAGCAATATTCCCAAATTATGATTCCCAGTTAAACAATATAAACATGGATTAATAATAATTCCTAAATTCGGTTACAATTCATAGCATGTCCATGTTATTTTAGCATTTTTGCCTAAAAAGTGACATAGAACTTACAATATGAAGCAAGTAATCCAAATCAAAATTCCAAATCAAATAGCCCCAAATCCGTTGTCTAAAGCGTCGTAGTTGTTGTAGCTTCTAGTTGTAGCCTTCAAGAATCGTCCTTCGTCTTTTATAATTTTGTTCTTTGTATTTTTAATTTAGAGTTCTAGGTTTAATGGCGGCTGCATGAGGCTAAAATGAAATAGTATGATTTAGGCTAGGTCTTAGGGTCTTTTTATAGTGTTTGCGAGTTGATTAGGACCATCGATGGAGCTTGGTTTAATAATAGCCGTTCGTTTGAAGGAGAGACCAACCAGGAGCTGACACCTAGCCCTAGTGACAAGGCAAGGCTCAGAAAATCGACCAAACACAGACCAGGCTAGCCAGGGGGGCTGGGTTCGACCTGGCTCAGGGGCCAGGTCGACACGCCAGTCGACACCGTGTCGACTTGGCAGTCGACATGTGTGACCAGGGTCGACCTGGGTAGCCCCAGGTCGACTACCCAGTCGACCTGGGTGCCTTGGGCAGGAAAATTTCCGCCCTGGCCAATCCGGCCCGATTTTGAATTTTGAATTGGTTTTTCTGAGCTGTTTTGGTCTGTTTGAATTTTAAACTGAATTCTGAAACTTCCGGAGGCCATATCTTCTTCATACGTAGTCCGTTTTACGCAAACTCGGACTCTATCTCAAGCAGAATTCCGATACGAACGCAATGACATATCCCGTTTCCCTTAATTCTTTGATTTGTAATTTATTATACTTTAATTTGTGAATTTCACTGTTATAGAATACACGGGGTGTTACACTGACTATTAGAGTTCGAACAAGATTTCTTCATTTGTCCCTCTTGTATGGCATCTACAATTTCAACCACCTTGTCGTCCGTTTCATAGCAATGTCTTCTAGAGTTGCTCCATGCAGCAGAAGAAAGCCAACAAGTCGATTTTGTTGGACTAAATTTCGTTGCACTGGAGTTTGTTGCAATGGATTTCGGTATGTTGGTGAATCATTCAAATTCAAAATGTATTGCCCTCGATATCTAGAATCGTTAAGGAAGGTTTGAAAATCGTGAAAATTTCCATGGATTATTGAATGTGGGAGGTGGAGGCGTGACGATTGGAATGTACTATTTTAGAGTTTGAGCAGCCGTATGGGACGTTTGGTCGATAGCATGCATCCCTTGGAATAGTTGTCATTGCAAATCCAAATTATCAAGGGGTGCTTTTCTGTATTTCAGAATACTTAGGCTAAATTTCTGAGAAATTAAGAATGACAACGAAATGGTTTTAAACAAATTAAATTTGAATTAGTGGAAAACTACATATGCCCGTTCATTTCACCACTCGTCGCTACCCGAGCTATTTGTTTAATAGAATCCCAACCAGCACCAGTCTTGTTGTTCAGACTTTTCCATTTTACCCAGTCTCTTCGAATACAACGAACTTTGATATTGGCTATCACTTCCAAATAATCATTATTTCTTTACAAATTCATTCACCACCGTTGCGTCACATTAAGGAGTTAAGGTTTTGTGAAAACACTTCTTGTTAGCACCATAACTGGCATAAGCGGAAATTGCAATTTTCAGCAGCAGTCGAATGCATTTCGGGGGTCAATGATGTTTTTGATGATTTGTCATCTAAAAAACCAAAATTTCAGATATGGAGAATTTTTTTTAGAAAAACATATGTTATAAACACACATAAAAAAAAAACAACAACTCACCCGTTGGCTTGCATGGTCAGTTGGTCATAAAAATTACTTGAAAATAGCATGTTTCTTTCGTCATGAAAATTGAATAAGGGAGGAGAAGTAGGTTATACTAGGGTTGGAGGGGTTGGGGTGGGAGAAGGGTGACTTTGTCTACATTGGCATCGGACGCATCCGAGGCCAAGGACTACAATTCACCCGTTGGCTTGCATGGTTAGTTGGCCAGGCGAACCCCTCCTTAGCTACCATTTGCCTTCACTTTATTTTATTTGATCTAATTTAGTGCTATCAATGAATATTCGAAAAATCCAAAATTTATTTGCATCTGCATCCGAAAAGCGGATAAAAATATGATATTCGAAAGAATTGATGTGTATGTGGATATAGACACATTCACATCTGAAAATTATCCACCCGTATTTTTATGATTATAGTTCAAATTATGTGTATTTTCACATAATGAAACATAGTAATTTATTATTTTGTTAAGTTGGAAGTTTGTATTACACACACTAAACACGTATTAATTGCTCAAAGCTATTTATTATCGTCATATTTATTTATTTTTAGCACTTTAATAATAATTTGGATTGACAAAACTTTATACTAAATTAAAATTTTCCATTTATGTTTCTTGATATATCGATCGTTGATGAATCATATAATTATCCTATATCTATCTGTATCTGCGGATGCTGACATTCGATATTCGAAAATGATTTCCTATGCGGATACAAACATGGTAACTTCATCCAAAAACATCTGGTGACAGCCCTAATCTAGTCTCCGTGTGTGCTCTGTGTTATCCATTTAATATTTCATACAACATATGTATTAATTTTTTATTTATTTTCACTTCAGAATCTTAATCATTGTCGATTGACTAATTTCAAAATCCCATGCTCCATGCTCCACTGTGACTGCTCCACTGTAATTCTTTATCACTTAACAATCAGTCGTGTCAACCTCATTCGAAAATCCGTCGCTCTATTCTCCACAGTCCTCCACTCCAACACACAACACACTGTCACGCGACATGACAACACACTTGGAAAAAGTATTGTCATGACCATGAATTCTAGAAAAATACAAGTTTCAAACTGTTCAACTGTCTACCATCAACTACCCATCAATAGTTAATTACTGACCGACTTTGGGTAATATGAAATACAAATTTGTTTTTTTTAATAGATAAAAGAGAGTACATATTAGGATGTATATATCACAACTTTACATCTTTTTACACAAATGTTGTTTTTTGACAAGACGGGTGCTAATGACACCATTATTTATGTTTGCAACAAACTATCAGCTAACTCTAAATTATAGTGAAATTTGATTGAATCTCGTGTAAAACCACCACATGCAATCATACGACCGTAGCACGTAAAGTAGAAAGCAATCAGAATCACATAGACTGGTCTTTATATTACCAATCGACAACATGTAGTCGATTAGTAACGAATTACTGATTGAATAAATAAGGCAACCAAGGTAATATAATGTCGAAATACCACATATCCAGTTAGCAGGACAAAGCAAAACTTTACGTTTTCATTGATTTGTTTGATTAACATGATTTACTTATATCAGATAACTAGTATTACCGCATAACGGTGGAGAACAAACCATTGAATTACATGGTTAATTTTAAAAAATGGGTTTTTTAAATTAATTTTAACTAAACATCAAATAGTAATGTGATAAAGAAAATTTAAAATTAGAGAGATCTAAGGAAACAACACTAAGAGAATTAAGTAAATTAGACTGGGCAAATTTAGGAAGAAATGTTACATATATATTTCATATTCTTTTGATTCATATAATTTGGTTTATTAAGCCTACTATAGATAAACCACTCTAAACTATCGGTTTGACAATGATACAATTGAAGGAAGTAGGTAAGAAGATTTTGTATGGGACAACACATTTGAGTGCATTTAAACCCACTTCAATTCTTTTCTTCATCTTTCCTCTATGTATTACATTATGAATAAAACTCTAAAATCCTTAATATACATTCATTAACTCATCGAAATTTCATCTTCAAGGCACAACTAAAGGCTAGCACAATTATTTCAAGCTTACAATTTCATATTCACCAAGTTTATTGTAAAAAGGTTAGAGATATGATTCATTTCTTATCAATTAGTCGGTAGTGGAATATGATAAAATCTTAGATTAAGTAGACTTCGACAAGATTATGGGTTTGATTGAATCCTCTGTGATTAAAAGAAGAAATCATGGAAGATAATGCCTGCTCCAAATTCAAACAGGTTACACGACTCCTCTAGGATGGTTGAATGAGGATACAACAACACCTTAGGCAGAGTAGGACATATAGGTTGTTGACTCTTAACCAAATCATTTTTACAACTAAAATGGGAAATAGTATATTCTTCATAGTAAGTATGTTTTCTGCTTTGAAAAGAGAAGATAAAGATTAGGTTGTAGTCAGATGACCATGTTTTGGATTTTCATCCATGCAAAAGTATACATGGCGCATGTAGATTGTGAAAAATGATAAACTTAGAAAGCGAGACTATCATAAAAAATAAAATTCAAGTTTTTCTTTCTTTTGCATTTTTTGGGAAACAAGCATAAAAAACAATTTGTCATTCCCTCGTCCTATCCATTTCCTCCTCCCGCGTCTACTCCATTTTTGTAACAACCCTATTAGTGGTTATATAATTAAAAATTTGTCAAAATATTTTCGTTGCGAATCTAAAGATTTAATTGAGAAGTTTTAATTATTATTGAATAAAATCTGTAAATGGACGAAGACATATAATGTTTATTTATATTAGTCCAATGAACAATTTAATAAAATGAATCAATGTTGAATTGAATGAGATTTTATACATATTAAACGTCTTGTGTGAAATGAAATATAGATAAATTTATATTCAATTCAGTTTGATTTTGATTACAAATAAATGGAGGGCTATTTAAAAGAAAAGAAGATAAAAAAGATACAAAAACCAAAACACAAGCATATTTCTTGATAATTTAGTCCATTCCATAATCTTACTACCAAACCCGCACCCTCCTTATTCCCAATCTCGTGTATTAGTTTGATTAGTTTTTCAGAAGCCCAAAATGGAAATCAAAATCCTGCAAAAAGGAATAAAATCATACACGTATGTGCTAGAGTCATCGTTGGTGGAGGGTAAAGCATCAAAAGTGATCGACGTTGAGTCAAGCGCCACTGCCCTAGTCGCCGCAATGGGTGGAATGACGGTTGGATTCAATAGCTCAAGCAGGAGGGGGGAGGTCATCATTTTTTTGGTATGCCAGCAAGGCCGGTGGTGGGTGTTCGAGAGAAAGCTTACGTGGGTGCTTAGGCAGTGGTCGTCGATGGGTTTGGAGGCATAGTGCAGTCTAGGGATTCGATTGCTTTCGGCTATGATAGGAAATTCGAAAAGCAACTAATTAAGTGAGTTATTCATAACTCGCTCTACTATCTCCAATTAGAATTACCCCTATTACATTCTTGCTTAATGAACAGCTTATCATTTGCATAGAACTTTAGTAATAATTAGATAAAAATAATTGAAATAGATTACATGCTAATGAATTCAATTAGTTTGATAATTGAATTGGTTAAGGTGAGTTATCCGTAATTCATTCTACTATATCCATATAAAGTCCTATTGCGTGCATGTCTTATGAATCGCTTATAAATTACATAGAATGTTTGTAGCTATTAGGTAAAAATAATTGAAGTATGTTGCATGCCATGGATTCACTTTGGTTGATGGATGAATTGGTTGAATATGTATTACTCGACCCTTGTACATCTTGTTGCATCCTTTCCTAGCTTCGAGAGCAATATTTTATGATTTTGTGTATCCTTTTTGAGTTGTTTTGAAAAGGCTAAAACCCATATTGGAAACCCGACACTTAACAACCAATCCGTAAAACATATTGATAGGTTTTGATAAGTTTTCATGTAAATTTTGTGCGTTGGTTTCAAGAACGATTTTGCCGGCACAGTGCACGTTTTCATAAATCGATTTTTAATGGATTATATATATATTATTTTGAAATAAATGTTTTCTAGGCTTGTTTTAAAAATGTAATTATCTCAAGCTATACATACTATATGATTTTCATAGAAACGATTCAAATGATTTTCAAAGTCGTTTTATAAACTTGTTTTCTCGAACCAAGTATTTTCGATATACAAAACTACATGTTTTAGCGCTCTTTGAGAAGACAAGAAAAAGATTTAGATGATATAATAGATTATGTGGTATGAGACACATAGGTTAATAATATCGATTAATTCTAGATTCATTGATTGAAGTTGTTTCTATTTGGAGTATGGTGTACGCTGGTTATTGGTAAATTAATCATTGGAACGTGCGGCATGGGACGCACAATTTTCACTTTTTGAGCTACTGTTTGGAAGTCTGTAGCGCATGATTGTTGTTTGTTGTTGTTCCAGTACTTGCTTCGGGAGGAAGCTAGACTCGGGGGAGTCTCATATACGTATTCACTTGATCGAGGGGGACAAGTTATACTCAGTCGAGGGGATCGTAGTGATGGGCGCCTGAATATGTATATAGTACTTGGAAAAACTCGGAAGGAGCTATATATTAGATGCACATGTTATTTGTTGTTCGGATCCACTTTGATGTTATTTGTTGCTTGGATCCGTCTTTGCTGCTTTTACTGATTTGTTGCTTTGGACCCACTATTTTGATGCTTTTGTTGATTCTAACTCTAGATTTGCTGATTTGGATCCAATTTATGATATTGTTGTAGACGTTGATCTTCCTTATATAACCTAGAGCTATGATGATGCTTGTATACATGGTGACCACTTTTATGTGGTTTGATCTCTCATGTAAGTTCCATACGTTGATATGATGATTGTTTCCACTTTTATATTTCTTGGAGTTTTGGGTATTTTATATATGTGCTTAGCTCTCGTTGATGATAGGAAACCCTTATATTTATTGTTGATGCCATTTCATGAGACCTTTAGATGATGACTAGTTGTAATTTGTCATATGAACTATAAGTTATTATGAATTAAATTATTTTATAAGAAATCAAGATTTGTTATGCCATATATCCTTGGATTGTACTTAATTCCTTCTCGTCCTTTGTATATTTAGAGATATTCTGACCCATGTATTTTATATAATCGGGTCAGGCCGAGATTTTTCAGGCTATATGGGACATGGATTTGGGTAAGCTTGAAAGCAAGGAGCTAGACCATTGAACATTTTAATAGAGTTCACTTAGGATCATGTTTATATATCTTTATCAGATGTACAATTAAAGTTGATGACTTGTAGTGCATATTTGTAAACTCTAAACTTGTATAGATATTTATTAATCCACTGTAATCTGTGATAATTATTTTATATGTTATATTGTTCTGATTTGAGAAACCATTGTGCTTATTATCTTAAATCAAGACTGCTCACGTCAAAACTTTATTCTGGTACAAAATAAAATGGTAAGTGCGGCATGTCAGTGTTGGTTTAAAGTTATATTCACATTCGGTCGTTTCTAACAAACTATATTCTCCATATTATTAGACAACATTATTTATAGTGTTCTTTAATAACATATATATAACGGCTGGGTTATTACAAAATGGTACTAGAGCAAGGCCAGACATTATAACGTTCAATATTATGGATCTAGACCTAGTGAGACTTAGAGTTCTATCCCTTAGTGTATATGGTAGATAGTTGTACTAATCATGTAAATAAGGATAGGAACACATATTAACTATCGGATAATAAACTGAGACTTATATCGGGATAATAAATGTAAATGGTCTAGAATTTGATCGGAGTCGCATATCAAAAGCTAGTAGATTTTTCCAGCTGAGCACATTAATCAATGTTCAACACTTACGATTAATTGGATGATGTATGTATAGTTGATTAGTTGTTGGAGTTGATTGTTTGGTTGTATTTATTTAAAAATGAATGTGTGGTTGCTAGTAATCATAAAATAAATACAACTAAGGAAAACTTGTATTTATTTATTGTGTTGACATATTCAAACATTGTTTAGGATTCTCGTCAATATGCGGGATGTCATGCTATAGATAGTGGTTCCTTAATATCGTATGAGATATTTTGACATGGGAGATAATTACTCAAAAAAATAAATATCGTATTTTAGAGAAAATACATTTTTGAAAGATAAAGTACCAACAGATAAATGTAAATCATATAGAAATTTGATATTGTGTTATATTGTTCACTGAGTGTTGTAAGGGTTCTGGTTGATGCGCCTGGTCAACGTTTTCAATAGGAATTTCCTAAACACTAGCACGAGACATACAGACACAATGTTTTGAGCAATAAAATGTTTTCAAAAAAAAGTGATGTTATGTATATAATATTTTAGAGAAGTACATAGATTTTTGATACATGTTAAGTAATATATAAGGTAAAGTGAATAGTTTGGAAAAGTTATGTGGAGGTAAAGTGATATTTCATAGATATATATAAGCTATATTTTAAAAGGAGTATTTAACAATATTTTGATAAATAAAACTGAGTTATTGAAATGAGAGTAGAATTTATATTTTAAATACAGTTGGTATTTGTAAAATCTTATATTTTTACAAAGATGCACGTTAAATAAACTACATAAGTATATATCATTTTAACTCATATCAAAGGTCATAGGTATATGTGATTTCAACGTATTTTTCAGTTTCGATATTCAATGTCCAAGAAATGCATATAACAACTTATACAATTTTAATGACATACGAGGTAGTAACATGGATACATCATAGCCAATAATTATCAGAAAAAACATTCACTCAACAATCATGACAACAAATAATCATGCACAAGCAATGTGGCACCCCAACCCCTTGACATACCCCTATCGAGTTATATCAAAGAGCATAAATTGTCTAGGTATAACTAAAATAAGTAGAAACTAAGATAAAAAGGCATTAACATAAAATATTTTATAGCGGAAACATTTTAACAAATTAAAAAAATCTTTCATAAAACCATTATTTCATAATATTGCAATCTCACAATGTAAACGTCCCAGTCTCAAAAACAATAAATCAAAGTACATGAAAATATGCCCATAAAATCCAAAATACAGCTAAATCAAACCAAAGATAAAGGTGGAAAGGAGTAAAGAAGATGGAGCTCTCAAGCTATGCTCCAAGTCTACCAAATAACAAATTTGCTCCACATGCCATTGGTAGGGAAAGGAAACGAGTAAAACATAAAAGTATGGTGAATAAAAAGTAAACTACTAGAAAGAGAAAGACAAATTGATAACAATTTCAAAATTATTCTAGGTATTACAAAGGCTTTGTGATCGTGTTTTCTTAAGATGATTATTTACACTATAAGTTCTTGTTTAAGGAATTATTCCTTAGTCTATCATGTGATCTGCTTAGCTACTCTCTAACATGTCTATATATGGTAGTCGATGCCCCTTGCACCAGCCAAAATCTTCCCCAACATTCATCGTTAGGACAAGTCACCCTAGCTGTTATAGTCTCTTATTTCTTGATTCGAAGTCCCCGGCGTATCCATTCAAATAAACATCTATCTATTAGCATTATGAACCAAAAGCGTCTTATTTCGTATTTCGATGCCTACATGTCCGGTCATCGTTAGGATGCATGTCCTCCACTTCTTGTCTCCACTAGCCCACTTATTTTCTGCTCCGACATACGTGTCCATTTGTCTTTAGGACGAACTACCAAATACTAATTTAATTTGCACTCACTTCTCAGTCCCCACTGAGTCGACGTGTGTGTCTATTCATCGTTCGGATGGGCCTTTAACTATGTTGGATCTTTGCTATTTTATTATTATGATATTCTTGGTCTTTTAGATTCTTTAACTTTCATGATAGTCATTGTCTGTAAAATCTCTTTCTATCACACTTGTGATAGTCATTTATCCAAGATGATGGTCTTTTCTTATTATAGCTAGTGTTATAAGTCAACTTCAAGTACAAAACTTGGCCCTTTACTTTTCCATTGTAACTTTTTATAATAATCACTGTTATATTTTACAAGTTCACATTCATTACATGTTTATTTATTTTGCTTCAGAATTAATCAATATCTTTCTAATAATTTTGCATCTTTTCTACATGATGTTTTTATTATTTTCACATAAGTCTAAATGGGTCTAAAATTATCTCTAATTGTAAGTATTGTATAATAAATAAACTTTTTTATATATGTAAATTAAATATAAACTATAACTACTTTTAAGTTTCTTCATTAATCTTTCTGATCCTAAAAAATGTAGTAACTTATCACTCACCTAAGTTATTAAGCTTTTGTCACTTGGCCTTCATTGATCCTACTTGTCCTTGGGTTTTCTTCTAAAATTTTAATTTTATCTTCTTCCTCCTGAAAATATTTATTTCTTTTTCAACCCGTGAAATTCAAAGGGAAACGGAGCATGGAGGAAGAAGAGAATGTTTGGAATGAAACAAGGGTTAGGTATAGCCTCCAATTTATAGTTTGAGTTGAGGATCTTGGGCCATTAGATCTATCCTGACCTAATTCGGTGCTGTTATGTAATAGTCTAATCCTAGCTATTAGATTAACTTTTAGGTACAAATCTAGCTTTAAGTTTTTTTAATTCATATCTGAGCATACATCAAATTATAAAAATAAAATTTGGCCATCCAAAAATATTAAACCTTCATATATAAATCTCTATTACGTACCTTGCCAAGTTTATAGCCAGGTATGACCCGCTTGGGTCGGTCTTTCCCCGGGAGCAGTAAATCGCCACGGTCAACCGTCTATGGTCGGTCGACAAGTAAACTATTTTATAAGTAAATTCCTACCTTTTAAGTATCTTCTTTTACTCATAGCTTTTCCATTCTAAGTCGGATTATAATATCTTATATATGAACATTGTTCAGAAAATCACCACGACTCAATGGTGAAGCTTCCATAGCCAAATTCCGACATCTACTTAAGTTATTTCTTGTTTAATTCATTTCTTTATTGTTCTTATTATTTTAAAATTTTAGAATGTTACATTCTCCCCTTTTAAGGATGAAAAATGCAATATTAACAACATAAAAAAATCTACAACTGTCTACTCAAACATTACCCTTTGCATCCATTATCCTTAAAATTTCTAATGCAAAATATGTTATTATGCAATCATAAAATCATATGTCCCAATCTAATGCATAAATTAGAAAGTTTTGCTGAATCAGTTGACCTAATATTTATTCAAATATGCTCACGTTGTGCTTCCAAATGTATGCAAAATTCTAGTGACAATTGGTAGTTCTATATGTTAGCTACATCCATCACCCATATCCAACATTCATATGTTACTAAGCTTAAGTAGTGCACCTAATTGGCCAATCAACCTAAGTAGTGTCTAGTGTGTGTATGTGCGACCATTTGCATTCAACAAGCACTTGCATTCATCATACATAACATGTTCTAATAACATATTTACATACATCCCTACCATCTGTAAGCTCAATTCCTATGATATACCCTACCGTAAGGCATTAAATCAAGATCTTGATCAAAGAAAAAAGCTTAGATGATTTATTAGAAAATGTAGCATCAAAAAAGATAAGAACAAGAAACATAAATATTCTCTTTTGGCTCCCAAATGGCTTCTTCAAAATTATCTCCCCACTTAATCTTGATGATCCAAATCTCCATGTTTCAGAGCCGCTTAACATCGTGTCCTATAATACATGTAGGCACATGACAGACTAAGTGTAGGATCAAAGTTAACCCAAGAGAGTAGGGTGAATAAGTTCTATTATAATCTTCATAGGATAATAATAATAGAATTGTCGACACAGATATTAACTTAGTAATCATGGAAAATAAATCACACACAGAAATTATCTAGGTTCAGCAAAAAAATTCCTACTACCGCCCTAAAAGTCTCTACTAGGAATTGAATAATCTGGCGCTTACAAACATTGTGAAGTCGCGACCCTCGCTCACCTGATTGTCCTAGACCTATGCTCAAAACTCTACCCCAAAATTTCAACTTCGAGTTAAATAATATGACACACTACATACGTAGTAAACTCGTGATCCGCCGCTTTCTTAACTGTTGTAATGCTACGCTCAAAACTCTACCACGACTTAGCTACTGAGTTATGAATTTTCAAACTACGCTCCATAGTTTATAGCCTAAATAAAAAAATACAACCAAAATAAATTAGAAAGAAGTAAAACCCAATTTAAAATAGACTAAAACGAACTAAAATCCTTTTGGACTTTTTATATTAATAATCCCAGTTTTAACAAATGTATTCGGTTTGTTCCTTTAGCCAAACGCTTTTACAATTAACGTTTCTCCTTCGAGAAGAAGATTGAAGTTTTCCTATTTTAACTTCCCTTCGATAGAAAATTGTTTGCTTCAATTTAGATCATTGATCGATTCCCGATCTTTGGTTGCTCTTGAATTTAGACGCTTCATCATTGTAATAACCCCACCATAATTAACATGTGTTTCTGGAAAGGGGATGATATAGCCATAATTTATAATGGCAGATGATGTAATTAGTGTGATTTAGTTTAGTGACCGTTATATCCACTACCTACTGTATATAGGCATCGGTCTTGTAAATCATTGATACGTGAATAAAACAAACACTTTTTTACTTCTCTACTATATTCTGTTTAATTTCTGCCTTCTCTATTCTTCATCTAAACTCCCCTTTATCTTCTCGATCCGATCATCTTATTCTCCCCTCTAATCGTCTATATCCTCCACATTTCATATAACTCTTCCTTCTCCTGATCTTTTATGCTGCCTACTCTCCTCTAATCCCACCTTATTTTTTCCTGCCTTGTCCAAACTTTCTACCTTGGCACTCTTTTTGCTAGTTCAACAAGAAAAGCCATTGGCTTGGATGCACCTGAATTTAGTGCATTACAAATGGTACTGAGGCAGTAGTTTGGGCATGGATCAGACCCTCAGGTAGTGATTCTCCAATAAACACTCACCCGCTTCATCCAAGATCATGAAGTTGCATGGAAAAAACAAAAAGAAGTTAATGACGAATTTTCTCAATCACTGGATGATCTGAACAACAAGGCTGATCAACATAATGCAAAATTTGAAGGAATTTACAAGGTATTGGATGCACTGGCACAAGACATGCAACAATTGAAGCTTAAAACCACACCAAATTATGAAATTCTTATCCAAACGTGCCAACTTCGTCATCTTTATCGAGCATCCGCAAGAAATGATTCAGGTGATTTTTGCACCAAACCCGTATGTTATAGCTACATCTAATGCTATTCCTAATTCAAGAAACCCGCACATCAATCCAAGAACTTCCTCTAATATCCTAAGTGACTTTCCTACAAATAGTCTTCCTCCGCCTAAACCTTTGCAACAGCCAGAAATTCCCCCTCGTCCAAGTATAGCTACAAACCCACCAAGAATTTTCCAGAATCCACCAAATCATCCCTAAGAACTAACATTACCACCCGACAACCATATAACACCTTCTCAACCATATTACTTCCCTGAGTACTGCCCAAGAAATACACCACTGCTGACCCGTACCAAATTTGCCTAGCCTCCGAGGAGACGAGAAAACACGGATTGTGTTGAGAACACGACGCATCAGAACACAAACATGAGAACATTTCATTGCTATTACAACAATTTACATCAGAGTACAGGATATCAGAGTATGAAATAAATAATATATAGCGGAAATACAATATAAGAGATATAAATTACATAACAACGGAAATAAAATGTATAAATACAATGCGTAGCGAAAATACATCAACTAAAACAACTGAAAGAAATACACAGATATAAAGCATTCCAAATATAGCTCCAGCTGTAATACAGGATCCTGGGAAAAGAAATATCTGCAAACCAAAACTACTAGCTGCACGTGTGGAAAATATGGGCACCCAGAGTTTAGGTAGAAACAATAAACTCCGAGTCAATCATGGGACTGGTGAGAGAACTCAAAGCAGTTATTAAACTTTTATTTAAAATAGGGTAAATCATGGGACCACCCTATATGTCATGGAACGGGTTTACTCCCATGAATACTCGAAAGTAAAACAATTCTAAACAACGCAATGCTTTTTGAAAAATGAAGCCGTTATAAGACTCAGGTCCCATCACACAATGCAGACACAAACTGAGGGATAGAGTTTTACCTTATAATGGACAAACATGCTTGATACGCTTTAAAAACAAATCAGTTTGATATAACTATATGTGCAGAGTGTCAAAAACAACTTCAAATATAAATGTATCAATCATAGACGGCGTAGTACCCCATCCTGCTATGTCGCCATATAGGTTTACAACTAAAACCGAAAGGTCACGTATTGGAAATTGGATTTCCGACATGAGTCAAGGCAGGGAATGGTCTGCTTACCGATTCGGATCATCTCTAATAAGATGACCCAGGATCACACCTATAGGCAACTCTTGGATCCTACCAGGCCGATCCACAACTAACGTTTGTGGATTGGTTATTCCTGAATAGTACGATTCCCGGTCCTATTAGACCTATCACTCGAGCCTTTTAGTCGGCTCTATATCCGAGGCGCCTCATTTCATCATCCACATAAGTAACAATGTCTAGGCTCAATACTATGACACCACTTCTATCTAGAAAGAAACATATGCACTCCTTGCGTCCCTTATCCCGTTTTTGACACATACCGGGGTGTGAGGCTCGCGAATTAACGTTATACACAAAGCTATGCTATTTAAAGCTGTTCTTTGATCATCATCCACAAGGCCCTGCTTTTCAACAAAAGCCTTGATCATTTGCATCTTAACATACCACATTGTCAATTCATGCCATATAACTGATTTCTATCGATATATAACCTCTAAGCTCATATGTCTCAGAGAAGGGTGTTAAGAAAGAGAATAAATTCTCCGCCACCAAACAGATACATATTTAATAAAAATCAATCAATACAGAACGAATTACAATGTCAGACATAATCCATTTACAAGTTCATTCTTGGTCTGAACGAAACCGGAGGCACCTTATTCCTTGTCCCATATGTCCAACACAGGAGAGAGGTCCTTGCATATCTGATCAATCTCCAAGTACGTCTGGACGATCACTACTTATTACCTCGTCTTGGGTGTACAGACCAATCAAGACATCAGTAATCATCCAACCAATGTGAAAATTTTCAGTCTTCAACCACCGTCTTCGTCGTCGACTTTTAATCGTCGTGATAGTTATTCAGAATGAGTTAAACCCAGTCTTTCCGAATAACTAGTGTGTCTTTACAATCATGTGATAAATACATAAAGATAACACACATCTCATTCCAATTCAGAATATTCTTTTATTCAAATATTCATATCTTTGGGGAAATGTTCCCATTAATTTTATCAAAGATAAATTCTTTTAAATTTATTCTTTAATCTTCCTTTGGAAATCATTTCAAAAGATTTATTATATCTTTTCACAACTTAAACCAATTTAAGGTTTATCAACTAGTCGAGATTAACGAGCCTTACTAGATTATCATAATTTTATCATCCCAATCCCAACCTATTCATCCCAAGGAGCAAAATTGGTGGTGCTCCATATCTAACACCAATGGTGTTATTGGTAAATTCAATTACCACTTAACGTTCAAATCTAATTAAAGATTTAAGTATCGCATGGAATAAAACTGGTGGTACTCCATTCTCGCACATTTCTTAAATTCAGTAAATTTAATTACCTTATTCACATTTCACTGTAAAATATTTAAGTATCCATATAATATAGATTTTCTTGAATATCTTTTTAAAACAAGATGGAAAAAAGCAAGAAATTATATTTAAATTTTACTATAAAATATTCGATGATTTTTTACTCACTTAAAATTATGTGTAGTATAATACAATATATATTTAATTTTAGTTTGTTTCAGAACTTTTATATTTTAGGGAAGTTTTCAATCATTTAAAGAAATGCAAGCATGAAATGCAAAAGTTCTTTTTTCTCATGGATCAAACAATTTTGCTTCAATCTGTTTTCAAGATCAAAAACCAAATTTATGGAAAGAGAGTTTAATTGAATGCTTTCAGTTTTAGCAAAATATAAACATATGTCATGGTTTTGATTGGTTTAAATTAGCATATTTGAACATAGAATTTAAACCCATTGTTTCATGCATAAACCAGTTAGTTATTATATATCATATAATATTGATTTTCTTGAACATCTTGGGAAAACTAGATGGAAATAAAATTAAAAAAAATTATATTTAAGTTTTCCTGTTGAAAATGCAACTAAAAAAAATAGGAAAACTTAAATATAATTTTTCTATTTTATTTCCATCTCGTTTTACCAAGATGTTCAAAAAAATCAATATTATATGATATAATAGGGGGTTTTAGCCTTAAGGACAAAATGAGCAAAAATTTATTCCATAAGGACAAGGGGTAATATTTTATTCATAAGGACAAATTTTAGTGTAAAGAGAGGAATTCAAGGGCCTACTATAATTCCTCCCTTTACACTAAAATTTGTCAAAATAAACAAAAAATTGTTCAGTAAGAACTCGAGGCTAAAATTTTGTCCTTATAGACAAAATTTTAGTCCCTTGTCCTTATTGAATAATTTTTTATTCATTTTATCCTTTAGAGAATTTTCCTGTTAAGGAAATGCAAGCTTCAAATGCAAAAGTGATGATTGAAGCTTTGTTTCACACTTATGGTGGAAAATAAATATTGATATATTTGGGTTTTGCGCTCATGAATATCAAATACTAGAAGATAAGAATTATTATAAATTAAGTCCATTTTCATAACATTTGACACATAGAAATAGTTTCAACTTCAGACCAAGTACGTTTGTAAATGGTATCTTTGCACCTAAGAAATAAGATGTTTGCTTTATTTTTTACTGTCATTGATTACTTTTAATTAAATAGGCACCAAATTTCTAGATTAATTTCCTTATGTATATATTAATAAGTAATTAAATAGTATCACTAAACACATGTTATTTAAGGAATCCATCTTAACACATATTATATCCACTAAGTTGTTTAAAAACTATCTTGCTAGTATTTTTTTTTTAAATTGATATGATGTAGCCATCCACTAAAAGGGGACACAAAAAATGTTATTTATATCATTTCCATAAATGAATGGCTTTTTACTCCAGTTGGTCATAAATAGCATTCTAAACAATGTAATATTTGATCATCTATTTACAGTAATTGGTAAATACATATCAGTACACTTGTAGATGTAACATTCATTTTTTTCTACATTTGTTTTCCTATAATATCGAGCTCACATGCAGTGGGCATGCATACACAGGGAGAGTAAAATGCTCCTAGATAATGAGGAATACTGAATGAATTTTTGTTTTGGTTTTTGCATGACAATTAAATTATACTATGTTAGTCTAGTTTGGCAATCAAAATATTGAATTACTACATTGAAATTGAATTTATGCTTCTTAAACCATTGTATTCAAATAAAATAATTGTGTTAAAATTTAGTTATGTGTTTGAAAACAAATTGCTTGCTTGAAATTAAATTGCTACATTGAAATTAAATCACTATGTTTAAAAATTGAATAATTACGTATCAGTGTATATGATGGCTTGACAATTAAAAACTGTGTTTTCATTTGTTGACTTCTTGAATTCAATTGTTTTAACAAAGAACGAAATTTTCAATAAATGAATACAGGCACTTCTAGTGGAAGTGGAGAAAAGAGGAAATTGGAACACAAACAATTTGTCATTTAAGGAAGGTGATACCGAATGTAAAGAAAGTAATTTAGGTAGTTGATGTTCTTGAACCGGATGCACTAATTTATGATGGTCCTCAAAATGAAATGTACAAGTTATGTGAATTTTCAAATGGAGGCTTCATTATATTGTCGTAGTTTAGTATTCTATACTTGTAGAATTTCATTTATGTATTGAATTTAGCAATTTAATTATGTATTGTAGTTGTCTATTGTTAACTGATATTCTATGTCGTTACTTAATTATGAAAAGAATGGTTTTTTTACTCCAGTTGGTCATAAATAGCATTCTAAACAATGTAATATTTGATCATCTATTTACAACAATTGATAAATACATATCAGTACACTTGTAGATGTAACATTCATTTTTTTCTACATTTGTTTTCCTATAATATCGAGCTCACATGCAGTGGGTATGCATACACAGGGAGAGTAAAATGCTCCTAGATAATGAGGAATACTGAATGAATTTTTGTTTTGGTTTTTGCATGACAATCAAATTATACTATGTTAGTCTAGTTTGGCAATCAAAATATTGAATTACTACATTGAAATTGAATTTATGCTTCTTAAACCATTGTATTCAAATCAAATAATTGTGTTAAAATTTAGTTTTTTGTTTGAAAACAAATTGCTTGCTTGAAATTAAATTGCTACATTGAAATTAAATCACTATGTTTAAAAATTGAATAATTATGTATCAGTGTGTATGATGGCTTGACAATTAAAAACTGTGTTTTCATTTGTTGACTTCTTGAATTCAATTGTTTTAACAAAGAACGAAATTTTCAATAAATGAATACATGCACTTCTAGTGGAAGTGGAGAAAAGAGGAAATTGGAACACAAACAATTTGTCATTTAAGGAAGGTGATACCGAATGTAAAGAAAGTAATTTGGGTAGTTGATGTTCTTGAACCTGATGCACCAATTTAAGATGGTCCTCAAAATGAAATGTACAAGTTATGTGAATTTTCAAATGGAGGCTTCGTTATATTGTCGTAGTTTAGTATTCTATATTTGTAGAATTTCATTTATTTATTGAATTTACCAATTTAGTTATGTATTGTAGTTGTCTGTTGTTAACTGATATTCTATGTCGTTACTTGATTATGAATGTTGTTTATTGATATTGATTGAGTTATACCTTTTTAAATTGAGAATAATATTAGTTTTGGATCCATATTAAATATCTTCTACATATTATAATAATATTAGTTATTAATTGTAATTTTAGCAACATTAATTAACTATTCATAAGAAAATCTACCAAGGCTTACAAGTGTCGCGAAAGAAAATCTACCAATACTTATCAGCGCTGCGAAAGAAAATCTACCAATGCTTATAAGCGTTGCGAAGAAAGATCTACCAACGCTTATAACCAAAGGAAGATGTACCTTGCTTATAAGCGTTGGAAGAGAAAATCTACCAGCGCTTATATGCTTTGGAAATAAATTGTCATGCCCTCATAGCAACACCAATAAGTGTTGCTGAAATTGTTTGCAACGATTATACTCGTCGGTAATCACCTGTTTTGGTGTAGCGTTTATTTGCTTCCAATTAAAGAATTAATTTTTTACTTCAATATCCCAAAAAAACTTCTTTATGTTCTTTCACTTATGTAGGTAATTTATTGTCCTATCTAATTTTACAAAAGGAGCAATAATTTTTTTGATTTCTTCCATATCTTCTATAGTTAAAATATTATATTACTCAAATTAACAATATTTCCTAAATCTTCTCTAAATGGAAATATTGTATCACCATAATCAATAATATCTTCGAAATCTTCTGCAAATGGAAATATTATATCATGAAATCTAACACTCCGTTCATGGGGTGCCTGCGTACATGTGTCCTGACTTGTTTGGGCTATTTTAATGTTTAGGGACACTTATTCTTACACTGCTTTGGCTCTTTCATGTACCCGTTTTCAAGTAATTTCATGATTTCACTGTTGCAAAACTGTTATACTCGTTTTGTTCTTTGTTAGTAACTGCACGTAGTATACAACCTAAATATGTAAGTAGGAAAGCAGTTTTTGTACAATTAAGGTTTTTGTTAGCTGTTACATGCACTAAAGGAAATTAGTTGAGAGTAGAGACAACGTAGGGGCAGTTACAGTAAACCATCAGTAGACACTTCAATTTATGCCCATGTTGCCCAACTTATCAGACTATAATCGAAAATAAGTAAAACATTAATAGGAGCTTTATGTATTCGAACGTAAATCATGTATTTCAACCTTTGTCCACAGTAATTCAATATAATCTGTTTGTTCTGAATAGTTTAGTAGTGCCAAAACCATGGGAAGTTTGTCATAACATGATTGTAAATCAGTTGACATATCATAAATTAAATACTAAAGAACATTAGGGAACTGGCTGTGTATTACTGATAAATAGATTATAGACTATAACCATTTTTTTTAATAAATAAGAAAGTAAGCAGTTATGATACGTTTGTATCAGCCACAGGTCACAACGGTAAATGTGTGGTCAAATGCAGTTGGCTAGAAAATTACATATGTAAAATATAACAGGAAAACCAAGTATAACATGTGAAATAATTCATGTTGATTATGAAAGACCACACGCAGATCTGTATCCAACATCATAAATAAGCGAACATTTGTATCTAATTGCCCAGACAGATGGTTATAATTGGCTTGATTGTAGCTTTATTAGATATTAATATCAGAAAAATCATTTGCAGAATATTGGTGACTGTAAACAAATAATTTGGGGCATTTCTCTTTTATCTGCTGGTGATCAACACATTGCTATTTTTTTTTCATAAAATGGGAGAGGCTAATTTGATCATCTCTTTTATATATACGTAAAATCATAAATCTCAGAGGCATTCATTATGGGATAATTTAATGGAGGATGGTTCATCAATTATCCTCCACTGGCACTTTGTAGATGATTTTAATTGCATGAGACTCTCCAAATACCATTCTGGTGGTAGAAACTTGCCCATAAGTAAAACTGATGAGTTTTACACTTTCATTGTCAAGTGTGGTGTCCTTTTAGAACATGATATCAGTGAAATTAAATTCACCTTGAGATCTTGTCCTAGTAAGGATATT
This sequence comes from Allium sativum, assembly GCA_030737875.1. Taxonomy (NCBI): domain Eukaryota; kingdom Viridiplantae; phylum Streptophyta; class Magnoliopsida; order Asparagales; family Amaryllidaceae; genus Allium; species Allium sativum. Next base: position 561,805,783 of record CM060921.1, read on the forward strand.
GATTGCAAACTCGATAAAATCTTGACTAACTGCGATTAGTTAAATAAATTCCCTCAATTTAATACTAAAGCCATAAAAAATTTCACCTGTTAGTACAACTGACCTGAGTATATGCATGAATTTCCTGGCATCATCTACAAGGCAAAAATTAATGATTTTGGAAAAAACTTTCTTACTCCTTTTACAATTGAAGAGTTAAAATTTGCAGTGTTTTCTAGTAACATTGATAAAGCTTAAGGCTCTGATGGATTCTCTTCTATGTTATATCAGTTGCATTGCAGCACTGGAATAAATTTATCGTGAAAATGTCGTGATGCTACTTAGGTTGTTCTAACTATGTGCAACATAGATCTCATCTTAAGGTGTTAGCAATAAATAAGCTTCAAGAGTGCTTTTTATTGATTCCCTTAATAGGAGTGTGTTCCGCTCTTTATGCTGATGCTTTTTTGAGTTATTTACGGCTTGATTTATGAACATTGATCTTCAATAATTTTGGATTGTTGAATTTAACCATATATTTGTTTATTGTCTATAGAGTTACGTAATCTGCATACGATTAAGAATGTACATCATATGAACAACATTATAATATATTTTAAACCAAGCCAAAATATTTACTTAAATATGCAAGATCAATTTGTGTGAATAGGAACAAATTTTGTAATGATTAAATGCACATGGAAGCGTGTGGCGGGATGTTATTATAGAGACTTTGTTTCTACCATGGAAAAAGACAAGAAGCCACATTTTCTTAGTGCAGCGATTATTAAGAAGTTCAAGGAATATTGGAAGAAGCTTGCAGTGAAGAAACTATCAAAGATAAACACTAGAAATCAGCATAAAAGTGTCATATTGCACAAAGGTGGGTCAAAATCATATATGCAACATCGACGAGATTTGGAGATTTGGTAAGAGTTCAGTTTACAGTTAGATATCTATCATATTAATTAATTTATACTTAGATAGTTATTTATAAATAACTTAGCTTTACATTGCATTGCATTGATTTTATTTCAGCCTAAGGAGTTAGGAACAGAACCGATTTATATGGAGGTGTACTTGTGGGTTCATTGGGTCGAGGATGATGATGGAAACATAACATATGAGTGAGTAGATCAGAGATCTTCGGAATTTTTGTAAGTATAAGTGTGTGTGTGTATATATATATGAGGCAGGTTCGAGAGCACCCTAAACAGTGTAGCACCCAAATGCCTCTCAATCTCCACTAAGTATTTCCCCTTCTCTTTCCTTCCACTCACTCTCTCACTTCCCACTCACATTCTTTAATATAAACGAGTGGTGGAAATCAAAGGGCATTTGGGGTGCAACCGAACGCTTGCCTATATATATATATATATATATATATATATATATATATATATATATATATATATATATATATGTATATATATGTGGGTTCCATGGCACCCCTATTTGGGAGCACCCCATTTAAAGCCACATATTTATATTAAAAAAGTTAGCGGGGGGAGAGAGAGAGTTAGTGAGAGGAAAGAGAAACAGAAATGTGGTGGAAATCAGGGGGCTAAAGGGGTGCTGCACTATTTGGAGTGCTCTTGATCCTATCTCTCTCTCTCTCTCTCTCTCTCTATATATATATATATATATATATATAGAGAGAGAGAGAGAGAGAGAGAGAGAGAGAGAGAGAGATAGAGGAGCGTTCAATGACACCCCAAATAGTGAGCACCCCATTTGCCCCCTATATAAACCAAGCATTTATATTAGAATAAGTGAGTGGGAGGTGAGAGAATGAGTGGAGGGAGAGAGAAACGGAACATGTGGTGGAAATCAGGGGGCATTTAGGGGTGCTGCACTATTTGGGGTGCCATTGAACGCTCGCCATTATATATATATATATATATATATATATATATATTGTTGAGTTTAAGTTGGGTATTTATGTATTCTACATGTGCAATGTCAACAAGATGATTATGTGAGGATGAAAGAGGAATTTGGGGATGTTGAAATCACATTGAAGCAAGAAGACATCATATTCCATCAACGTAACAAAATGCAAAGTAGAAACTATGGTTTTGAAACTCAACGGGTAATTAAGTTGAGTAATTGAACTGTCAAACTTTCCTTTAATTGGATGTTTTGGCCAGTTATTTTTTTCCTATACATATTGTTTGTAGCTAAGTTAGTACAACATTTAGTTTCCAATCGACTCACTCCTCTTGCTGTCCCAGTAGACATGGTTGTTGTAATTTATGCATGCCTATGAGGCCTGATTCGTCTGAATACTCTGCCTACCTAATAAAGCATCATGTAATTGCCTCCTTCATATGTCGATGCTCAGCTTATTACCACCTACTGACTATTTATATGTACTCGAATGTTCATACAGTTATTTATGCTTATAATATTTTCTGATTTTTGGGTTTTGGGTTGCATGTTCATATGGAGAATATATTTCTCTGTATCCTTCAGTCCATTGGGCCTAAGCCCACTATTACTCTTATTATTACAAAAGGCCTATGTTGGCTTCTCTTTATAAAAGGAATTGTACACTCATCTATAATTCAATTGTAAGAAATACAATACAGAACTTTTACATTGCTTTACTCTGTTTCTTGCATGGTATCAGAGCTATCTTGCTAATCGCATCAAGATCTCAATTCAAATAGCTGTGCCTCTACGAATCTATCTAAAAGATAGATTACCCATCAGAGTAATATCATCACGTGGGTACCCTTCATCTGAGATTTCATCTCATCACTTGAAGGTTGAGGCTGTGAATCAGAAGACAGTGCCTCGCCAGTGTTACGTGGCTGCAACAGTATTCAGTCTCACAAGCTTGGTGATAAAGAATTTCAAAAAAACTCCAATCTGATCAAAAATTCTGGTGAAATCATTCAAACTGAAATCAAAAAAACCATCCAAGAAAGTGAATCAAAAAAAAACGTATCAAAACATTCAGGAAATTATCATTTTGACACTTCTGGTTGCCTTTCTGAAATCAGTCAGAGAAATCATCTAGAAAATTCAATTCAAGAATTCGAGTTTTTTGAAAAACTTATCTTCTTTCTCGCCTATTGTTATCAAGTCTTGAGTATTTGTGCATCATGGTTGAAACAAATCCGCCAAATCCAAATTCCCCAAGATCATCAGCTAGATCAAATCAGACCAGCGCTGAAAGCACTGAAGAGCTTATCAAATCCATCATCAAGCCACAAAGTAACATCATCTCGATTCAATTGGATGAATCAAATTATCTTTTATGGAAACTGCAGGTGGAAACAGCAGCAAAAGGTTATGGAATTGAAGATTATCTCTATGGAACTCAAACTATTCCAGCAAAATACATTAGAGGTACTGATAACAACTTAATTCCTAACCAAGAACATGCATCATATCAGAGGCAAGACAATCTTGTGAGTGCATGGCTAATGTCTACTGTTAGTTCATCAATAATGCCACAATTGATTGGTGTTAAGTCATCACATGACATTTGGACTGCTCTAGAAAGATCATTTACTAGTCAGTCTTCTGCAAGAGTGTTAAACTACAAGAAGCAACTTCAAAGCATAAAGAAAGAGGATTCCAACATGAATGAGTATCTAGTGAAGGTAAAGAATCTATGTGATCAACTAGCTTGCACAGGAAACAAGATTGAAGAAAAAGAACAAGTACTATATATAGTTGGAGGGCTGGAGGATGAATATGAAGCAGTTGTAGCATTTATAACATCCATAGAACCCACACCCTCACTACAAAGTGTTCATTCTATGCTGTTAGCTCATGAAGGTAGATTATTGCAAAGAAAAGATCAAGTCTCTGATCCCTCAGTCAACTACATCACTACAGGGAAAAACAAAAACCAACAAAACAATTCAAGAAACCAAAATACTTACCAAAGAGGAGGTCAGTCAAACCGTGGAAGAGGAAGAGCTGGGAGATGGAATCCCAACAACAGACCGAAGTGTCAGATTTGTGGGAAAATGGGTCACACAGCTGACAGATGTTATTTCAGGTTCGACAACAGCTACAATGCCAATCAACAAGGCAACAACAATAGCAGGAATAACAATCCAAATGCCAACATGGTTAGCAGTCAATCAGATGCTAAAACTAATCAAGAAATTTCCTCAAATCCTGCTACTACTGATGATATTCAAGATGATTCATGGTATCCAGATTCTGGGGCAACTCATCATGTCACTAACAACTTAAATAATCTGAATCTTGGCAATCGTGAGTACAAAGGTAAGCAATCTCTAATTATGGGTAATGGCAACTCTATACTTATTTCTCATACTGGACATGTTAGTATTAATGGTGCCAAACAAATATATCTAAATAATTTACTATGTGCACCACACATAAGGAAAAATTTAATCAGCGTGTCACAGTGTGCTAAAGACAACAAAGTATCATTTGAATTTTACCCAAACCACTGTGTTGTTAGGGACATGCTGACTAGGAATATCTTATTGCAGGGTAGAGAACAAAATGGCTTATACAAGTTCAATTCTGGAAACTGCAGAAATACTGAGCCTAGAAATAAGTACTGTAATGTAACTGAATTAGACTCAAGTAATGACTGCATGACATTTGATTTGTGGCATTGTAAGCTTGGACATCCAAGTTTGAAAGTTATGAAAGAAATTTTAGTCAACAATGATATTTCTGTTGATATTCCAAGTTATTATGTGTGTACATACTGTCAAATGGGAAAGAGCCATAAATTGTCATTCCCAAATTCTGAAACTGAATATATGAACCCATTAGAATTAATAGCTGTAGACCTATGGGGCCCAGCACCAATTAACACTGACTATGGGTACAAATATTACATTTCATTTATTGATGCTCATTCTAGGTATGTTTGGATATAATTTTTAAAATCAAAGTCTAACACTTGTAACACAGTTATGCAGTTCATAGCCAATGTGGAAAATCAGTTAAGCCATAAAGTTAAAACTATTTAAAGTGATGGTGGTAAGGAGTTTTTGCCCTTAAAAGACTATTTTCATAAAAAAGGTATTACACATAGATTAACGTGTCCACATACATCTAAACAGAATGGATTAATTGAGAGAAAACATAGATATATTGTGGAGACAGGTTTGACACTGCTAGCACATGCATCATTGCCTCCAAAATTCTGGCCTGATGCATTTGCCACAGCTGTTCATCTAATAAACAGGTTACCTACTAAGGTACTTGACATGAAGTGCCCCATAGAAATTTTAAATCAAACCAAACCCAATTATGATGAACTAAAAGTATTTGGATGTCTATGTTTTCCTCATACTAGACCATTTAATAAGCACAAGCTAGATTTCAGATCTACTCCATGTACCTTTTTGGGTTACACCAAAATTTTTAAAGGCTACAAGTGTTTGGACAGCAATGGAAAAATTTATATATCTAGACATGTGATCTTTAAGGAAAAAGTGTTTCCTTTCAAGAGTGACACATGCAAAACCACAAGGAAAATTTATAATCCAAGAACTATAATTCCACAATTTCCTGAACAAGTGGATGAAGTTATGCATGTGCCACTTTCTGACAATAGTACTAGACAACCACAAAACACACAAACTACTAGCACAACACAACATTGCACTCATAGAGATGCTTCAGATCATGAAAGTGAAAACAGTGGTGGTGGTGACAATGATGATGTGCAACATGATAATGTGAGCAGTGAAGAGAACAACAGTCCTGAAAGCACTCAAGTTGAAAGAAACAGGGAAGTCCCTCAACCTCATAATAGACACCATATGATGACAAGAGCAAAGAGTGGTATATTCAAACCAAAAACTTTTTGTACTGAATTTAATGATACCGAACCATCCACTTATCAACAAGCCAAGTTGAATGATAAGTGGAGGTCAGCTATGCAGGAAGAATTAGATGCTTTAGTTAATAAAAGGACTTGGCATCTTGTTCAACCACCCAAAGACAAAAATATCATTGGGTGTAGATGGACATACAGAATAAAAAGAAATGCTGATGGTACAACCTCTAAATACAAGGCTAGACTAATGGCTAAAGGTTATTCACAACAGTGGGGAATTGATTTTAATGAAACTTTCTCACCTGTTGTGAAGCCAACAACAATTAAAATTATCTTAACAATAGCCTTGTATAAGAATTGGACCATCAAGCAACTTGATGTTAATAATGCTTTTCTAAATGGTGACTTACAGGAAGAGGTGTATATGGAACTACCACCAGGACTAAAAGAAAAATCAGATAACAACATGGTGTGCAAGTTGAATAAGGCTATTTATGGGCTAAAGCAAGCATCTAGAGTCTGGTTCAATAAGCTCAAGGCAACACTATCAAAGTTTGGATATACAACAGCAAAATCGGATAACTCATTGTTTACAAAGTTTGCAGCTAATACAGTGACCTATGTTCTGATTTATGTGGATGATTTCATAATTACAGGCAATTGAAACAATGAAATCAGAAACATCACTGATCAACTAAACAGTGAGTTCTCAGTTAAAGTCCTAGGTGAACTGTCATACTTTCTAGGCATTGAAGTCAGTGGAAACAAGAATAATGAACTTCAATTAAGTCAAAGAAAGTTTATCACTGAAATTCTAGTAAGGTCTGACATGAACAAAGCTAATTCCTCACCTACACCTATGGTCACTAACATACATCTAAGCAAAGAGAAGGGTGAAGCTACATGTAATGAAAGATTATACAGAAGCATCATTGGAGCATTACAATATGTCACTATAACCAGACCAGACATATCATACAGTGTGAATAAGGCAAGTCATTTTATGCAAAGGCCATTGTGTGATCACTGGAAAACAGTCAAGAGAATTTTAAGATATTTGAGAGGCACTATCAATCAGGGTCTAATACTGAAGGGAAGCAACAACTTAGACATTAATGCTTATGCAGATGCAGATTGGGCAAACGATCATGATGACAGAAAATCCACAAGTGGTTATTGCATTTATTTAGGAAAAAAAATCCAATATCATGGTGTGCTAAGAAACAAAATACAGTTTCTAGATCCAGTACGGAAGCAGAATATCGCAGCATTGCAAGTACAACAGCAGAGATAATGTGGATTCAATCATTATTGAGTGAGCTAAAAATTAATTTAAATTCAAAGGAAACAGTGTGGTGTGATAATATGAGTGCTATAGCCCTAACTCCAAATCCAGTATTGCACTCTAGAACTAAGCACCTTGAACTAGATATATACTTTGTACGTGAATTAGTTCAAAGAGACAACCTTGGGGTTAATCACATACCGTCAACTTACCAAATAGCCGACATTCTAACAAAACCATTGTCCAAAAATAGATTTGAGGCTCTGAAAGACAAGCTATGCATTGCAGAAATTGGAAGCCCTAAATTCAACGGCAGCAGAAGCAAGGATCAAACCCTAGAAGATAAATACAACAGATCCGCAACTCCAAGTCACGAATCTGCTGTAAAGTATCAACCTTTACATAGATCTAACGAAGACACTTCAAATTTCATCAACATGAGCAGATCTGACGCAAAAGTCAACAAATCCGTAGCTACCTGCATCAAAGTCAAAATACAAGCTCAAAGCAAGAGTATAAGATGGAAACAAAGATGTAGAGAAAACAGAGATGTTATCAGAGTAGAAGAAAATTAATTCGAAGACAAAAGCATGAAGATTGAAGTCGGCCGCCATTTCTGATTTCCAGAGCTCAAACCCTATTTCGATAATTGGGTTTGTGGGGGGGGGGGGGTATGGAGAATATATTTCTCTGTATCCTTCAGTCCATTGGGCCTAAGCCCACTATTACTCTTATTATTACAAAAGGCCTATGTTGGCTTCTCTTTATAAAAGGAATTGTACACTCATCTATAATTCAATTGTAAGAAATACAATACAGAACTTTTACATTGCTTTACTCTGTTTCTTGCAGTTCATACAGTTAAAAATGTTGGTTTCCTGTTGGTTTGCGAAATTAATGCAAAATTGTATGTAAGTGTTATAAATCTATGCCAAAAGCTGAGTACGTGAATGAGAGAAGTACTAGGTTACACAAATGGTGGACAACCTTACACACGTACAGTCCTTTTGCTACCCAAAAAACTGAAATGGAGCACCGGTTGACTTAAAAATATCAATTTCATCTTTGCACTATTTGTGCGATCCATATGAATGCTTATCTGGGCTACCAGCAGAAATTTCTTCAGATTTTTGGGTTTCGTATTTTGGTCAAATTGTTCCTTTTGACCAGTGTTTTAAAGACCCAACCCAACCTCGGTTCGACCTCGGTTAACCTTCGACCTTGGAGCGCCACGACTCTTAAAATGAAATAACCTTGCGCGTTCACAGACCCGCGGTTTAACCTCAAAACCCTTTAAAAATCTCTGGTTCGACCTCTTTGAACCTCACGGTTCTTCAAATTGCGAAAATAAAATTACTTCACTCTTTATTTTTTACTATAATAAATTTAACAAATAATTTTATAGCAATTGTTATTAAATTTTGGATTATATAATTCATTATTATGTACATTTTACGAACTATTATTGAACCAATCCTCTTTTACTATAGAAAATTAGTAAATTTACAACTATAATTATTTCAATTAGGTAGTTTGGACATGGATGTTTGTCATAATTGCTTAAATTCTATCTATATTTAAATTAATTTTACATTTAAGTCAAAAAATAAAAATAAACTATCAGCGCGGTTCTCACGGTCTGACCGGTTGAACCATGAAAACCTTGGACCTTTCACTGTCACGGTTTGACGTACGATTCGGTCTTCACAACTAAGCTTTTGACCCTTTTCTCTATGCTGGTATCATTTTCTCCATTCAATTCTATTTTTTTAGAAACTGTAGTGGTTGAAACCTGTAGTGCAGCCTATTGTCTTTAAAAAAAATATATATAATTTCCCCTCTATTTTTTGTCACATGACACAAAAACTCAATATTGTTTGTAAATTTACTCAGGCACTTTTAACTTGGTCTTCTATTATGGTGGATAATGAAGAAGCAACTTACATGAAATTTCTTTTAGAGAAAAATGAGAAATTTGTCAAAGAGCTATAGGAAGAGATAAAACGTGAACAAGTTCGACTAGGTGAGCAACTTAAATATAGACAGGAGAGATCGAAAGACTTAGGCATGAACAGAGGGAGAAGAGCGACTCCGAGCTGAGGTTGAGGAGCAATTGCATATAGAGCGGGTAAAGGTGAACGAAATGCATAAGCATATGCGATCAGAGATGTTTTGTATGATAGCAACTTTTGTTGGTAGGCAATCTGGTTCTGGTTCCATGTAAATCAAAATTGCACTTGAGGCTTTTTTTTTTGTGTTCTAGGCTTGTGGCAGTGACATTTACTGCTACTTTTACATTCCAAATTTAGCAAATTTGTCAATAAATGTTGATTGAATTAACAATGTATATGATATATTTCATCATGTGAGTTACAATAGTTACTTTAGCAGATCGTTACAAATTTTAAGAACTTTTGGTCCTATTTATTCTCCGATTTTTCATTATACAAGTTACAGTATGATCATGTCTACATTCTGGCCCCATATACTCCACACGGTGGCTTGTTTTGTCCAAGAAGACTAAAGTGGAAGTGACTAGAACTGTATCCATATATGGAGCGATTTTACTATATAGACTTTAGCCTTCAGTAACGATTTTACTATTTTTCTAACAATTTTTTAACCTCCTGTATTTTTTAACTTTTGATTGTTCTGTCCAAGTAGAAGTGCAAAAAACCTGTATCCATATGTGTAGGCTACTTGTTATAAGATTATCATAAAAGTCCAACAAGTTGCATCAACTTATTACTAGTGTTCTATGGGAGAACGTTGAAAAAAAAGGCATAGATAAGGACAAAATAAACTTAGCTTTATCCTTACTTCTCCTTTAGCACTTTAGAAATTGTAGTTAAATGTGTGTGTGTGTGTGTGTGTGTGTTTTTTTTTTTTTACTTTGGTTGCTTATATTTCTTATTTGGATGATCACATTTGATTGATTAATGGATTATGTGTTCTGATTATATTAGCTATGGTTGGGGAATAGTGCTTAGCTTATGGATAACTTATCATATATATGTTTCTGTAGCATGCTAAGAAAACGTAGAAAAGTTGTCAGTAGGTGATGAAAAAACATCGTAAAATCGTCGGTAATTTATATATTTAAGAAAACACTTTAAAGTCGTCGGTAATTTACATGTCGAAAACCATCGTAAAATCGTCGGTAATTTACATGTCAAAAAACATAGTAAAATCGCCACTAAGTGATGGAGAAAAAACATCGTAAAATTGTCGGTAAGCTGAAAAAACGTAGTAAAATTGTCGGTAAATGATGAAAAAAACATCATAAAGTCGTCGGTAACCGAAAAAGGAAAACACAGTAAAATTGTTTGTGAGCTACGAAAAAACATCGTAAAGTCGTCGGTAAACGTTGACGTTTCCAAAGATAAATCATCGGAAATTTCATCGGAAATTTCAATGATGCTAAATATAGCGATGCTATTATTTCATCGATAAATCTATCGGCGGTTGCTTTTTCCGATGAAATACCGACGTTTAAGATCGTTGGGATACACAGTTTTTCTTGTAGTATTAATGTGGTACTCTGATTATGTTATTTTTGTAAGACAGATGTGGTTTTTATGATAAAGTACAATCTATGATGTAATAACGCTTTTTATCTGCTTTAAGTGAAATTTTAAGTTCCGCTATGTTTTCATTATAAATTTTAGTCTCTGTGATGTTACTGTATATCTATACGCTTCATATTTCTTAGCTAAATCCTCATACACGTAGCGTTGAGAAATGTGGGACATTACACACCATCCCTTATGAATTTTGATGGAACAATTTTTGATTCAAGAATGTAACATCAAGTCCATATTCAGTAATTGTAGTTTCTATTTGCAATTTTCATAACATGTCGTTTGATTCATCAAGCTGACCGGATATCAGTTTACTTTGAGGCTTGATGCTAGCTTCATCAAATCTCAAGTCGGACCGGTTTTGAGACATTCTTGCTGTAGAGAGTTGTAAGCTTTCACCTCTTCCATGTTTTTTCATGTGGAAAATGCAATCATATATGATCAGATAAGAACATAACTCAGATGCAAATCAAAGTGTTGTTGATGATGAGATTTTCAGATACAACAATTAGATAGCTGCGCTAAAACAACAAAATTGCATTGATGATACAGTTGCAACCAGGGAGGGCAAGAATGAAGAGAATACTATGACTTGCTCTTCTCTAGGATGACACTTGATCAAATGATGTGAATCTTGATTGTTTGATCGAGAATCAGGCAGTACCCCCGAATGATGATAACTTTATGATGTGGAATCTATCTATCACCTTAAAGCTTTGATACTGTGTTACAAACCATGTTACAAAATGATTGTAAAGTGATGATCTGAAATGTATTATTTTAGTTCTGATCCGAGTGTTTTTATCTTATCATTTATGCTCGTGTCAGCCTGAGTTTCCAGTTATTGAAGACGACGTTATGGAGATGGAGATGGAGCTTGACAGACATATTATTATTATTATTATTCCACTGCAAATACTGGTATGTTTACGATGATTAACTCTGATAACTGTTGTAATACACAATCAAATATATGTTTATAACAGCTTTATGAACTGTTATTTATTTATTATATTTTGTCCTTCCACTGTGAGATTCTGTATTTGCTTTTCTTCTTTCTTCCTTTTTCTTATATAAATCTCAATAACTATCTGTATTATGATTTGTTTAAGTCGACACTGAGGATCTTTGTTGATTTGAGCGGTCAAAAATCTTGGATGTTACATAAATATGGGAATTAATTTTAGATAGCAGTGAGACTGATTGTGGGTATCGCACCAAAGGAAGCTTACCTAGTTTTAGTTTAGTGTGGGAGTCCTAGTTAGGTTGACCATAACATGTTTTTCATTTTGATACATGGGCTAACTACATTTGAGTCATGCTCTTTAATTATCATTGTGAAGGAAACAAAGTTTTTTTTTCTAATACTTTTATAAGTTCTAATGCTATTTATTTTTATACCAAGAGTGATATGCTGAAAATTGTGTCATACGTGCTCAAAAGAGTTAATTTTTTTTCTTAAGGAAGTTTAAAATGTATGGGTTGATGGCTCCTATTTTTATAGCATGCTTTAGGTAGCTCGTATTTCAGATCTCGATCAGATCGTGTTCCTGAAGTTTTACATACTTGCTTTTAGTTCCTTTGTTATGAATAAGTTGATTGTACTGTGGTGGCTATAGGCTTTACTCTATGAATAAGAGAAGCTTATATCCAACTTATTGCTTGCTTGTTTGGTCAGTGGTTTATAATTGTAGGATTATTATGACTACAAATGTTAATATTTAATGAGATGCAGAGATATAAAGATGCTACCTACAGCATAAGCGAGACTGATGCAGAAGAGAGAACTCGGTTGAAGGAAGAACTGAAGCACACTAAAAATGAGTTGCAAGAACTTAAAAAATCTTTTTCAGAGTTCAAAGATCTTATATGTCAGCGTTTAAATCGAGATGCAAGCCAAAATCAATTGGAGCAGTCTTGAAGTTATTCATTTTTTGGTATGCATGTGTTTAGCATTTAAGCACGTTACGTATCGTTATTGATGTTAGTTTAAAATCATGGATGTAGCAACATATTTACTTAAATAGACATTATTGAGTATTGTATATCATATTTAATGATTATGAAATTGTGTTTTGTTGGTGTAATTTAGTATTATTGTTGATTATGCTACATATAAGTTTATCATATTGATGTATGTTGGATTAAAATATGAACTGTAATAATATAGCAGAAAATATTTAATATGGCGTAGGAAAGGCGTAAGAAATTTTCTAATTGTATTTATTGAAGTTGAGTATGTATGACGTAACTAATGAGTAGGAAATATTTTTCGTAACATCGGCGTAGGAGAGTTTTCGGGTGCAGCAATGGCGTAGGAAATGGGTGGTCGCCGAAGGAAATACGGTGTGGGTAAGGCGTAAAAAATACGGAGTAGGTAAAGCGTGGGAAAAAATTTGGTGTCGGAAAGGGGTAGGAATAAGGCGTAGTAAAAATTTTAATTGTGTTTATTAAAGTTAAGTATGTATGACGTGACTAACGAGTAAATATTTGCCGTAACACCGGCATAAGAACTTTTCTGGTGTAACAATGACATAGGGAATGGTTGGCCACAAAAAGAAATATAGCATTGGAAAGGTGTAGGAAATCCGGTGTAGGTAAGGCGTAGGAGAAAATATGACGTAGGGAATACGTGGATAACTGCACTACGTAGGTAAGGCGTAGGAGAAAATATGTCTACTTTTTGGCCTCATATATTCCGCACGGTGGCTTATTCTGTCCAAGAAGACTAAAGTAGAAGTGACTAGAACTGTATCCATATGTGGAGTGATTTTACTATATAGACTTTAGCCTTCAATAACGATTTTACTATTTCTCTAACAATTTTTTAACCTCTTGTATTTTTTAACATCTGATTGTTCTGTCCAAGTAGAAGTGCTAAAAACATGTACATATGTGTAGGCTACTTGTTATAAGATTATCATAAAAGTCCAACAAGCTGCATAATTTATTGCTAGTGTTCTATAGGAGAACGTTGAAAAAAAGGGCGTAAATAAGGACAGAATAAACTTAGCTTTATCCTTACTTCTCCTTTAGCACTTTAGAAATAGTAGATAAATGTGTTTTTTTTTTCAACTTTGGTTGCTTATATTTCTTATTTGGATGATCACATTTGATTGATTAATGGATTATGTGGTTTGATTATATTAGCTATGGTTGGGGAATAGTGCTTAGGTTATGGATATCTTATCATATATATGTTTCTGTAGCATGCTAAGAAAACGTAGAAAATTCGTCAGTAGGTGATTAAAAAAAACGTCGTAAAATCGTCGGTAATTTACATAGTAAAAAACATCGTAAAATTGTCAGTAATTTACATGTCAAAAAACATTGTAAAATCATCAGTAATTTACATGTCAAAAAACATAGTAAAATCATCAGTAAGTGATGGAGAAAAAACATCGTAAAATCGTCGGTAAGAAGAAGAAAAAAATATAGTAAAATTGTCGGTAAATGATGAAAAAAAAAAACATCATAAAACTGTCGGTAACCGAAAAAGAAAAACATAGTAAAATCGTTGGTGAGCTACAAAAAAAACATCATAAAGTCGTCGGTAAACGTTGCGTTTCCAAAGATAATACATCGGAAATTTCATTGGAAAATTTAATGACGCTAAACATAGCAATGCTTTTATTCCGTCGGTAAATCTATCGGCAGTTGCTTTTTCCGATGAAATATCTGATGTTTATGAGCGTTGCGATACACAGTTTTCTTGTAGTGTTAATGTGGTACTCTGGTTATGTTATTTTTGTAAGACAGTTGTGGTTTTTATGATAAAGTGCAATCTATGATGTAATAACGCTTTTTATCTGCTTTAAGTGAAATTTTAAGTTCCGCTGTGATTTTCATATGTTGTCTTGTAAATTTTAGTCTATGTGACGTTATTGTATATCTATATGCTTCATATTTCTTAGCTAAATCCTCATACGGGTAATGAGAAATGTGGGATGTTACATATCATCTCTTATGAATTTTGATGGGATAATTTTTGATTCAAGAACGTAATCATCAAGTCCATATCCTCTAATTGTAGTTTCTATTTGCAATTTTCATAACATGTCGTTTGATTCATCAAGCTGACTGGATACCAATTTACTTTGAGGCTTGATGCTAGCTTTCATCAAATCTTGAGTCGGACCGGTTTTGAGACATTCTTGTTGTAGAGAGTTGTAAGCTTTCACCTCTTCCATGTTTTTTCACATTGAAAATGCAATCATATATGATCAGGTAAGAACATAACTCAGATGCAAATCAAAGTGTTGTTGATGATGAGATTTTCAGATACAACAATTAGATAGTTGCGCTAAAACAACAAAATTGCACTGATGATACAGTTGCAACCAGGGAGGGCAAGAATGAAGACAATACTCTGACTTGCTCTTCTCTAGGATGACACTTGATCAAATGATGTGAATCTTGACTGTTTGATCTAGAATCAGGCAGTAAACCCCAAATGATGATAACTTTCTAATGTGAAATCTATCTATCACCTTAAAGCTTTGATACCATGTTACAAACTATGTTACGAAATGATTGTAAAGTGATGATCCGAAATGTAGGAAAAGAAGCATATGAATATGTTGAGAAAATTACGTCTTTTGCGGAAGCAATAAGGATTTATTCACCCAATTACTTAAAGATGATTTCAATGGAAAAACAACATAGATATGAAATTACACGCACAAACACAACATGTTTCACCCAACCATAATCTTTATTGATTCACAAAAACAAATTTTGTTTACACTGACTGGATCAAAAGGCAAAAGTAAACAAACTACGAGAATCAATAACCTTATTGAGAAAGATAAAGAATGTCTAGATGACTACAACTTTTGTTGGAGAAGGAGAACAATGAAGAACGACGGCAAACCCTTGGATTAATTATCTCGGTCTCAACTCCATGCTTTTAATCCAATCCTAGATGCTGCTTTTATAGAAGAATAGAAGGTCTAGACAAAATATCCAATTTGTCCCTTTAATTCTTGCAGAATAAGTCGCAGAAAGACCGAGTCAAATTTAGCAGAAAACCAGCTCAGACATCTGGCCAGTATTTGTCAGACGTTCGTTCAAGCTGTCGGGTTCCAAACCCTGACAGCTCAAACGTCTGGTTTGAGTTGAAGCTCGACACAAAATTGCTCTTTCTTGCCTTTTTTTTGTTGCTGCACCATCTTCTCTAACGCCAAGCAAATCTACGCCTCGTCTCCATCAACATATGTGATTTTATATCACAAATCACAACAGAATATTTGCTAACCATAAGTATAAGAGAAGGCTTGAATTGATATTGATATTACATGTTACAATGCTAGAGCCGCAAGCAACATATTTATACACAGTTATATGGGCCAAAAGAAAGAATCAGGCCTGAAGTAGTAAGCCTGAGACACACGAATATACACTGCCGAAACACATAAATACACATCGTTATTTTCTATCTTCAACAGGAATAACATAAATATAATACATACTATACTGTATACATGACCTTACGTAACTTACACATCATATGAACCGATCATCTTTCTCCAAAGAAACCCATAGACGCCCATATCCAGACATCAGAAAGAATGCAATGTCGGACTGGACAAGAAGGGATATAAGAGTACACCATCCAAGCCTCACATTGTTGCATGCGTGCATATAAGCTGCATTATTCCCAAAAAATAATATCACCTTGCTCTCCTACCAGTCCTAAATCTTTGAGCCTTCTTTCTTGGTAATATTCGAGTTCATCCAGCTCTAACTCCCTTGCTCTGAACACTCCATCTATGTGATCCAGCACTCTCTTCTCACTTAATCTTATCCCAACTGCTATCTTTGATCTAGGCCCCATGCTTCCCTCTTCAATTAGTTTTTCATCCTGCACAAATGTACACTTGTCTCAGTACGTTTCTGGATGAAATGAACAATATAAACTCTTCATTCATTCTAGAAATTTGACTTCGCTGTATGTCATAATTCATAAGCATTGTATCTAGATCTCCAGCTATAATGAATTACAACTGAAAGCTATGGACCTTTTATGATATCTCACCATATATGTGTACTTGGGCCTTCAGCCCATCATTTCTATTTTCTTTTCCTTGCACGTATGAACGATATAAATATGTGTACATCATTGTATAACATTACTTACAGTCTGTCATAAATAAAATTCTGTTTCTCCTCTGCTATCATCAATACAATTTACATCAAAACATTTATATGGTATCAGAGCTACCAAGCTTAATAGCTATCAAGAATTCTGAAAATTAACTTTCTGGGTAGCTTCAATTCTGTTTTTAAAAACAGAAGATTCGTCAGTATTGTTTCATCATCCGAATCCCTCTCATTAGAGATAATTGTTTATCTCCTCATTTGAGAGTTGCTACCTGAATTCAACAATTTGTGCCTCGCCATACTTTGCAAGCAGGCTGCATCAAGCTGTTGAATCAAGTCTACCCAAGAAACTGCTGAAACAGTTGAAAACCGATCAAGAAACTCAAAAAAATTAAGATAGCTGAAGTAAAAGTGCCATACCAGGGAGCTTTATCAGGAAAGAATTGCATAAAAGTTTTTTTTAAATCATCATTTAAAGCTCTTCAGGTTGCAACAGACTCAGTTATAATAATTTTTTCAAGAATTTCTCAATTCTTGATTATCAAAGTATCAGAGTTTCAAATCTTCTTGGCGTCAAGTGTTCACAATTGTCGTCACCATGGTTGATAACAACAATTCTACCTCAACCTCCTCTGGAAATTCATCTGCAAATCAAAATCAAGCAACTTCAGTCAACCAGAACGTTTCCAATGTTGAATCTTTAGTCAAAACAGGTATAAACCCTCAAACCCAATTAGTTACTATTCATCTTGAAAAAAATAACTACTTGCTGTGGAAACTGCAAGTAGAGACTGTGCTACAGGGTTATGGTCTTGAAGGGTACGTTCTTGGCACTATTGCTATCCCACCAAAATTTATTACTGATGCAGACAACAGAGTAGTTAGCAATGATGAGTATGCCAAATACTATAGGCATGATAGATTTATTTGTGCATGGTTACTATCATCCATAAGTGAAAAAATCCTATCTCAAGTTATTGGATGCAAGACAGCTAATGATATTTGGACATCCATAGAAAAATCCTTTAATACTCAATCATCTGCTAAAATAATGTTCTATAGAAATCAACTGCAAACTGCTAAGAAAGAAAATTTGTCCATAAGAGAATACTTAACTAAAATCAAAGGCATATGTGATCATCTTGAAGCAGCGGGACAAAAGATAAATGATTCTGAACATATATTAGCCATTTTAAATGGACTTGGTGAGGAATACGAAGCTGTAGTAGCTGTCATCACATCTCAAAAGGTTACAAGTTCTATGGAAGATGTGTATTCTATACTTCTTGCTCATGAAGCAAGAATTGAAATCAAAAGGTCTCAGCTAAATGAATTGTCTGCAAACATTGTTGAATCTAAAAACAAGAATCAAAGCAGAGGAGATTCTATCGGTCAAAGAGGAGGTTCCTCTAACAGAGGAAGAGGAAGAGGGAGATGGAACAACAGCAACAATAGACCTAAGTGTCAAATTTGTGAAAAAGTGGGTCACACTGCAGTAAAATGTTATTTCAGATTTAATAACAACTATGTAGCTGGTCAGTCACAAAGCAATCAAAGAAAGATTAATCCTACAGCAAATCTAGCAAATCTTGAAACTGATAGTCAAAGCAACAGTTCAAGAATCAATCAAACTGATGATATTAATGATGATAATTGGTATCCAGATTCAGGTGCTACGAATCATATCACAAACAATCTCAATAATCTCAATCTTGGTCAAAGAGAGTATAAAGGTATGAATTCTCTACATATGGGTAATGGTGATAGTGTAAATATTACACATATTGGCTTTGGCAGCATCAAAGGTAAAAAACAACTGTACCTTAACAATCTACTTATGGTTCCTCATATAAAAAAGAATCTTCTCAGTGTATCACAGTTTGCTAAAGACAATAATGTGTATTTTGAATTTCACCCTTATCATTGTGTAGTTAAAGACTTACTGACTGATGAAATTATTTTGCAGGGTAAATCAAGCAAGGGATTGTACAAATTCAGTGCTGTAAATTCTGCAAACAGTGATCTAGAAAGGAATAGTTGTTACCTATCTGAAATTGATGATAAAACTAGTGTGTTTGATCTGTGGCATATAAAACTTGGCCACGCTAATGTGAATGTGGTTAAAAAAGTATTAGCTACCAAAAATATTTCTTATAATGATGTTTCTATGCCATATGTCTGCACCTACTGTCAAATGGGTAAAAGCCACAAGCTACCCTTTTCTAATTCTCAAACTATTTACACTAAACCACTTGAACTTGTTGCTGCAGATCTATGGGGTCCAGCATCAACAAATTCTGACTATGGTTTTAACTACTATATCTCTTTTGTTGATTCATACTCTAGATACACCTGGATATACTTCCTAAAATCAAAATCTGAGACTAGTAAAGTTGTCATTCACTTTATTAATCAGGCTGAAAAGCAAACAGGTGAAAATCTGAAAGTTCTACAAACAGATGGAGGTACAGAATTTAAACCTCTAAGTGAATTCTTTTATAAGAAAGGTATAATACACAGATTAAGCTGTCCATACACATCTGAGCAAAATGGTCTAGTTGAAAGAAAGCATAGGCACATTGTAGAAAGTGGTCTAACTTTATTAGCTCAGAGTCATTTAACTATGAAATTTTGGCCTGATGCATTTAATACTTCAGTATATTTGATAAATAGACTGCCAACCAAGACTTTGAATAACAAAAGTCCTCTAGAGGTCTTATATAATATTAGGCCTGATTATGATAGACTCAAAGTCTTTGGGTGTTTATGCTATCCTTATTTAAGGCCATACAATACTCATAAGTTAAATTTTAGATCATCTGCTTGCACATTTATAGGATATGCTAGTGATCAGAAAGGCTATAAATGTCTTGATGAAAGAGGTAAAGTTTATGTTAGCCGACATGTTGTGTTTAATGAAAGGGTATTTCCTTTTAACAATAAAAATATTATCACTACACAAAAAATATACAATCCAAAGAAATCAATACCAGGAATACCTCTTTACTCTGACAAAATAACTGAAGATACCGGTGATGGTAGCTCAGACTCTCATCAAAAGTTTATATCATCATCAAGCAATGAGTCACCTGAGCCTTCCAATCAGTCCAGTAGAAATCAATCACAACATGAGAATCTGCAACTTGACTTAAGCACTGAAATCAGTAGTGGTCAAGAGAATGTTAGAAATGATAACACTGAAAGCCATGAACAGCAAAGGGAACAAGCTCAAACAGGACATCCTATGATTACTAGATCAAAAAGGGGTATTTTTAAGCCTAAGGTCTACAATGTTATTAAAGACTTTGAAGAACCAGCAAATTACAATCAAGCCGTCAATGATCAAAACTGGAGACAGACTATGGATGAGGAATATCAAGCACTAATAAGAAACAAAACATGGACACTTGTCAAAGCTCCAGCAGGCAAAAATATAATTGACAGCAAGTGGACATATAGATTAAAGAAAAATGCTGATGGATCTATACATAGGTACAAGGCTAGACTAGTTGCAAGAGGCTTCACTCAGCAATATGGGTTTGATTTTGAAGAAACATTCTCTCCAGTTGTTAAACCTACCACTATAAGGATAATTCTTACTATAGCTCTTCACAACAACTGGAAAATTCAACAACTAGACGTTAATAATGCATTCCCGAATGGTGATCTTAAAGAAGAGGTGTACATGAGCCAACCACAAGGATATCAGAAAAATAAGGAGCTTGTTTGCAAGCTCAATAAAGCAATTTATGGACTTAAGCAAGCCCCTAGGGTCTGGTTTGATAAATTGAAGCTTGTATTAACAAGCTTAAAGTTTCAATCCACCAAATCAGATCATTCACTGTTTATTAAAATTACAGACAATATTGCTATTTTTGTTTTGATATAAGTAGATGATTTAATCATTACAGGAAACAGTGAAACTGAGATAAGAAGACTCATTCAAATTCTGGACAATCAGTTTTCAATCAAAGACTTGGGTGAACTCAACTATTTTCTAGGCATTGAAGTGATAAAAGCATCTAAATCAGATTTATTTCTCAATCAGAAGAAATACATCAATGAGATTCTTGTTAAAGCAAAAATGGATGGTGCCAACGCCTTGCCAACACCAATGATCACAAGTCATCAGCTATCCAAGCACAGGGGGGAAAACATTAATAATACTAAACAGTATAGAAGTCTAGTAGGAGCATTACAATATGCTACCATTACTAGACCTGAAATAGCATATTGTGTTAATAAACTTTCACAATTTATGCAGGAGCCAAAAGAGGATCACTGGAAGGCTATGAAGAGAGTGTTAAGATACTTAAAAGGCACAATTAACTATGGGTTACACTTCATTCAAGGCAGTCATCTAAATATTACTGGATATAGTGATGCAGACTGGGCAACTGATCCTGATGATAGAAGATCAACATCAGGATATTGCATATATTTGGGAAATAATCCTATATCTTGGTGTGCTAAAAAACAACCTACAGTCTCAAGATCAAGCACTGAAGCCGAGTTCAGAAGTATTGCCAATGCCACTGCTGAAATTATGTGGGTACAGTCCTTACTTAGAGAACTAAAAGTGACAATTCAGAAACCCCCAACTCTATGGTGTGACAACCTAAGTGCAGTATCATTATCGTCTAACCCTATACTACATTCTAGAACCAAACATATGGAAATCGATCTGTACTTTGTTCGAGAACAAGTAATCAAAGGAAAACTACAGATAAATCATGTTCCAGCAACCTATCAGATAGCAGATATTCTTACAAAACCATTATCAAGGAAAAACTTTACCAGACTTCGAGCTGAACTTAAAGTAAGGGAAAGATCAGACCTGGGTGAAGTAGCTAAGCAAACATGCTCATATACGAAACCCTCAGAATTAGAAAATCCCAGCAGCGAACCAAAATCTGCCACAAATCCCAGTTCTGAAGAAGCAAAGAATCAGAGAGAATCCAAAGCACATTCAAGGAAAAATTCCTCCAACCGAAGCAAAATTGAGGCTCTAATGTCCAAATCCACGCCATTAATCATTACTTAAGACGGATCGAAGGCTGATTTGAACTCAGTTGTGAAGATTTCTTGCGAGTGTATTTCTGGAATTTTATGGCGGCGGAGCAAAGCAAACCCTAGCTTTCATTTGCGAGGGGATATAATGAATTACAACTGAAAGCTATGGACCTTTTATGATATCTCACCATATATGTGTACTTGGGCCTTCAGCCCATCATTTCTATTTTCTTTTCCTTGCACGTATGAACGATATAAATATGTGTACATCATTGTATAACATTACTTACAGTCTGTCATAAATAAAATTCTGTTTCTCCTCTGCTATCATCAATACAATTTACATCAAAACATTTATATGGTATCAGAGCTACCAAGCAGCAGCTAAGTTTTGTATCTTTACTACCAAAGAGTTGAGGTAATGAACTATCTAAACATCATTTAATTTGCTGAATTATCATTTTTCCAGAAGAGGAAAAAAAAATTAAAAAAATACAGTAATGAATCAGTACCAAGATACATATTCAGATGACTGAATACAAAATTAATTACCTCCTCAACAGTAGTATGATAGGCAGATAGAGCAGTTTTGCAAGCAGTTCTAACAACCCTGCATATCGTCTCTTCATTAACACGACTTACAGGCAACTGAAGATGATCCCAAATCGAGTTTCTGAAAACCGATTCTAATAAAAAAGCATCCGTTCCTCCAAGAGCTACCAAACGCAAATACGGCAGAATAGAGGATGGAAGAGGCTTCCCTTTAACAATGTCGAAGTATGCAGTATCCTCCATACCATTTGCTTCTGCAACATCGAGTTTGTCATCGTAAAACGGATCTGATTCGGATATTTCTAGGGTCAATGTGTATGTTTCTCGATCGGAGGTTGATGACTCGATGAACCCGTAATCGAGTGCAAGTTCAGCATTGGTCTTCTTAAGGTCATATTGTATGTATACCTGTAAATGTGCAGTTCAATTAGTTATAGTCGTACATACAATGTTGTTCATTTCTTGTTTGCATGATTCACTACAACCTGCAAATGGTAACTCATCTGATAAAAAGACTGAGATGTCAAACAAAAGGTACAACGATATGCATTCTCAGGGTACTTTCTCAGAAATTTATGGTCGGTTATTATCGCAAACGAAAAATGAACTGTAATTACAACAGAGTGGCTTATATTTATAGGCAAATCATATTCAAACGGTAGAGCTGAGTAGCCCCCATTTTCTTTTCCTTTTAAAGAATATTCAATAACAAAAATGCCTCTTTTGTGTCTTTATTTAAAGCAAACACTTGCTTTGCACAGTGCCTTGCACGTCCGACGGGAAGATAGCCGATTATTTCACATATTCAATCCATAGTGGCAACAAGCTCCCTCCAATATGGAAAATTTTCAAATTTTGATCAATATAAACTCCCAAACCGTCTCTGCTAAGTACTAAAATATGAGCAAAACGATTTTTGTGTGCGGGATACGTCCCAGCGTTCTTGGCTTGGGCTAATGCATGGAACGGTATTTTGAAGATTTTTTTTTTTTTTTTGGAGGGGGGACTATTCAATAAAATGATGAGTTTTTCTATATTTTCTTTTTGAAAAAAAACAAGGGTTACTCAGTACATTGCTAAGTTCAAATAGAATTTTCCGTATTTGTATACCTGTTCACCGGACCTCAAGTAGACAGGCGTCCACATTGAAAACAGGAGTTCTCTTGAGAAGAGACCTTTTGCTTTGATTTCCCATGAAGGTTGTTCTGTTATGATTCCCGGGCTGTGGTTAACCTGGTACAAGGCAAACAAAGAATGCAGGACATTCCATCATATTGCCGGACACACTAACGCTTAACTAATTGTTACTGAGAGTAACATGGAAATGGAATTGGCTTTAATCCTATCTTCCAGGACCTGAACGCTGAAGTTAGCAGAATGTTAACCAAAAAAACTTGTAGGTATTACTTACAAGGTCAGCTAGAGGAATCAGGACAAGATTTTCACCCCTAAGGCCTGAAAATGCTCTTGACCTCAGCATTCCAAATGCCCACAAAAGTTCAGCAACAGTAACAGCAGACGGGAAGAGTTGTCTGTTTGGAAGAACTATTTCTTCCTCTATTTCGATGAATTCACTTTTCACATATTCCTTCACACTCTCTGTTGTACTCAGCAATTGTGTTCCTACATGCATGTCAAACTTGTTAGGAATGTAAGTCTGCCTGTCATCCAGAATGCATTTGGACATTTCAAAAGATGTGTTTTATATGACCCCTGTAATCCAAATAATTCAGACATTTGTCATGCACAAATCATGAAAAATGGGTGGTGATAAAAGAGTAGTCAGACCTTGTATCTCCAGCAGCTCTTCTTCAGACCAAAAAATAGGTGAATTTGTACTGCTAGGAAGGATGGAAAGGTAATGAAACCAAGGAGAAGCAGTGCCTAAAGCCTTCTCCCGAATCAAAAACAAGGCTATAGACATCCATGGCTTCAAGCCTTGGCATAGCTTTCCAATTTCAGAAGCAGCGACAGTGTCAGGACTGATCCATAAGCTCTTCGGAACCTCCAGCACAACTTCCTTTTTGGATATATCTTTCTGTGTAACTAACCCTATGCCTTCTGTCGCATTGATACCCGGCTTTATGTAACCGGGCACAACTGCTCCTTTCTTCATTGCCCATTCCCAGAACTCTTCCACTGAATCCGATAGTGCAGATTCGTTGTCGATTGCTTGTGAACCCAACGCAGATTTGATTGCTTGGTGGAGTATACGACTTCTGTTGCCTGGGGATGCTCTTCTATTGTATGTTATGGTTGATGAATGGAGAGAAGCGAGTGCAGGATTTTGGATGCAAAAAGGATTTATTGAAGAGAAACGGGTTATTTTGAGGGGAAATGGTGTCATCTCATTCGTGCAGTGTGGTATGTGGAGCTCGGGTTGTTTGGAAACTATGTTTTCTTATCTTTTTCATTTTCTGGGGGCAAATTCTATTTCAACCCACTGTTTTATGTACTAGCCCCCAAATCATGAAATAATCAGTAAACCCACAAATTCAGTTAGTAGCCTCCCGTTTTTTAAAAAAAAACCTAAAAATACCCTTCCACGTAGGGGGACTGCGTGGTTTTTCACTGTACCTCGTAGTTGCCCTACGTGGTTCATCAAAGTACCACGTAGATGATCTCCGTGGTTCATTCATGGACCACGTAGACATACTACGAGGTACACCAAAAAATCACGTAATGCAACTACGAGGTGTTCAAAAAACTGAAGAAAAAAAAATAACAGTAAAAGGGCAGTTTGGTCATCGTATTTTTTTGATAAAATGGGGGGCTACTACCTAATTTTGTGGGTTGAAATAGAATTTGCCTTTTTTGGGGTTTGATTGCTTATTCATTAAGGCACTGAATGGCACCCTTTTGCAACGATGAAGCTTAAATACTTGGATTCAGCCCATAAAACTAGGCGTGGGCGTGGCACAAGGGTGTAAATGATCCAGAGGGAACCTGACTGATCGAAGGTTTATTCAATTTCTATATTAAACAAAATCAAATTGAACACCAATCGGATGAATTTTTTTCTTCGTATTTTATTGTCATGACTTGTGTTATAAATAAAATCGATCGAACATTAACTTACATTTTACGGAGATGGACAAGAACGAACCCGAATGGGCATGGCACAAGGGTGTACATGATTTTTCTTTTTTTTTTCATACAAATTTTGTTATCTTAACTCCTGTCCTAAACAAAAATTAGACGGACTCGGATTAATGTATCTCAGCTAGAGACACGAATGAACATCGGATATAGGGCTGTAAATTTTGTATGAATGTCCGACGTCCGTTCGTGTCCGTGACCGAAATACGTCCGTCCGAGTTCGTTCGATTTTCATTTAGGACACGAGTTATGACAACAAAATATGTACGAGAAAAAAACACGTACGGTCCGTGTTCGTTCGAATTCGTCCGATTTCCTTGTAATTCAATATATAGTTGAGAGAAAACACAATAAAAAGTATAAGATATGATTTAAATAGCCATGTCCGACCGAGTCTGCTTGTGTCCGTGTCCGACCGATTTTATTTAGGACAAGAAGATTTGTCCGAGATTTTTTTTTGTCCGGTCCGTGTTCGGTCCGAATTTTTTTAGGACAGAAACTGAACACACCCCCGTCCGATCCGGTCCAACCGATTTACACCCCTAATCGGATATTCATACAAAATTAACAGCCCTAGTGTGACAATCTTTGATCTCAATCTAAATATTATTATAATGTTGTAATATGTGCAAGTAATAAGGATGTATATTCTAAATGTGCATGAACATTATTATAATTTTTGAGGCATGTAGAGTACACAAATAGAAAACTTATTTATATAGCATTGTTTTTTCTAATAAAAAAAAGTCTTCTCTTCGTAATATCTTTTATTTTTATTTTATTTTATAATGTTTTATTAGCACAAAATTCTGTTATTTTTGTTGGACTATGTTGTTGCTTTCATACATAACTCGTGTTCACGCATGAAGTCAATTTCTTTCTCTCTCTCTCTCTCTCTCTCTTTTTTTTTTTTTTTTACGAGCTTCCCGCGTAACCATAATAATGTTCCGCAAGTAAATTATATTTTAAACACACACACACACACACACACACACACACACACACACACACACATATATATATATATATTTAACACATTCAAGAGAAAATGATTTACATGAATATTCAGTTATATTTTTGCATTGAAATTATATTTCTAAGATTGCAGTATCGAATTTTTTAATACTTTAGTTTATTATTTATGTTGTTAATTAATAAAGAACGATGATATAAAGAATATTTAACTGTTAGATGTTATATTTAAGTGATATTAAGAATTGTTAAAAAGTGTTAAATTCAGTTTGAATTTATAAAAAAAAATAGTTGTTTGATCTTAATTTTGAGTGATACATAAAACTAAAGATACATAAGCGTATTTTCGAAAGTTCATGATCAAACCAAAACTTTGCGCTTTCAAAACAAGTATAAATAAAAATAAGATATGAGTCCAGATTTATATTTTTCAAGAAGAATTTGAACTAACATTTCTAAGTGATATTTTCACTTAGAAACATGTCAACGTTGATAATGTTAAGGAGCCTGATCAACTTAATAATCAAGACATGCAAGCTAATGCTTATGAAGTGGAGCAAGATGTCAACGTTGATGATGTTAAGGAGCCTGATCAGCTTAATAATCAAGACATGCAAGTTGAAGCTCCTTTGCTGCCAGTTTTGCCACAACTTGCCATGATTCCTCTTCCTTCGGTGTTTCTAAAGCTGTTGCTCAACCTGATTTTACCCATCCTGAAGCTTTTCATGAGCACTTGGTTCCCCACAGCTAGCACTACCACTTCAACAAGCCTCTCCACCACATGATGCAACTTCTCAGATTGGCATGGAATTTGACTGGCCTCAATATCTCTCGCCATTGATGGTTCGTCGTAGCATCAGCCATCAGGCACAACAGAACTGAAGCTTGCCCTGAAGGTTTGGGTAGCTTCTTTACTCCTGTTATTTTTTCATCTATTAATAAGAGTTTAAATAAGAGAATCTCACGTTGCATGGGTGTGGGTTTGCGTGATACACATTATATTGCCATGCAAGAACTAGAATTGGAGCGTATAAATAATACCCAATGAAGCTTGTCTCTTGGAATGCTAGGGGTCTGTGGGATCCATCTAAATGTCATTCAGTCAATTTAATACTGTCTCCTTTTTAAGTTGATATTCTCTTCCTTCAAGAAACAAAATTACACGATCCCTCCCCTTATCAGTTTAGGCTTATTGGTGGTTCACATTTGACTGGATGTGTACATGTTAATGCAATTGATACAAAAGGAGGTTTGATAATGGATTGGAATGAATCAAATTGGTCACTGTGTTGGTCATCTTCTAATGCTTCAATTTTACATATTGCTCTTTGTCATATCCCTTCCAATATAACATATTTCATTTCTAACATCTATAGCCCCCAAGATGTTCATGAAAGAGTTCGTCTTTGGTCTGATTACCGGGTGGTTGCCTTGAACTTCATGGGTTCATGGGTTATGGGGGGTGATTTTAATACAACAAGGAAACCGAAGAATAGAAATTCTGGCAACGTTTCTCTTGATTCTGAATCCTTTAACTCGTTCATTTTTGAATGTTCTTTAATTGATCCTCCCATTAGTAATCGTTTCTACACATGGTCGAATCATAGAACAGTGCCTTCCCTTGCTAAACTTGATCGTTTTCATTACAACGGTGCATGGGATGATCAACATCCTCTCACGGTGGTTCATGCTCTTACCACTACGTTATCTACAACATCCCGGATTTTTAGCAATCCTATAATTAATTTATTTGATTATTTAAATGGCGATTTAGATATTTAAACGACTTGAATTCAATTATTTTAAATATTTAATTAATAAATAATGGTGCAATATATTTAATTCTGAAATAGTTGGAAATAAGTTGAATTTGCAATATTGAGTGAATTTGATAATTTAAAACATTTAATTCAGTTTAGAATTGAATTATAATAACGAACTCGTTTATAAAACGACGTTTGAACGTATTGTTTATAATATAATTATAAACGAGCCCTTAAGGACTCAGTAGTTCGTAATTTGGCGATTCTAACTTTAAATGAATATACAAGATTCGTTATAAGTCGGATTTTTTTGAAACAAGAAACGTTCAAATCTGTTGAACTATATCTTTCTAATGAAAGTGAAAAATCGAGATTCATCTGACAGATTGTGAGTTATGTTCAAATCAAATTTTCAAACAGTCGCTACAGAAATGTTTATAAATTACAACGATTAAATATAATATAATGAAAAGATTATATATATATATATATATAAATTGAATATTGATTTAACTTGAAAATGAAAATATCGAGTTATAATTCAAGTTAGATTGTTCTGAAGTTATACAACATTCTGTTTGAATATGTCTGATAATAATATTTTATTATCAATAGATTTTTTTATTTTTGAATTGATTTATGTTATATCGGTTTAATATGGAACTTAAGAATAAACAAATTTTTGAAGGAGCTCGGATTTCAGCGAAACCAATTTCATCGTATCAGATATGCCACATTATTGTATGATTTCAAATTTCATCACAATTAGACGTTGTTGAGATCGTACAAAACATAAAATGTTCAACACAATATAGTGCACAAACATAATTAAATAAGTGTCGCTTTCTAAGAAATATCTGCATGTCTTTGCACATGTTCAAATCTTATATCCAATCTTTTACAAATCTAAGATAAAGATTTCGTTCTTTTACGAATCTTATATCGAAACCTAATTTCAACGTTACCTTTGCACATGCCAAGAACTTATCTCCTGGCAATAATATATACGAAATCTTAGATAATGATTTCGATTTGTCCTATCTTAAACATTTCACGATAGGGTGGAAGGGACACCTCATCTCTAATATAATATTTATGTGTTCACTCCTCTTTTATTTGACACAAGAAACCGAAGCTTCCTATATAAAAACATCGGAACAAACTTCAAGGATTAAAACAAAATATCGGCCATATGTAGCAGATCTTTTCAGCATGGCCTTATCTTCTGACAATGTATTATCCTACCAACTAAAATCTTTGTTAAGTCAACATTTTCTATACGATACTACAAACAAAAACAAAACAGACATAAACATTTAATGGCACATGCCCCTATATTTGAAAAAGCTGGACCTATGCTGTACTACTTGAAAGCGACATGGACCCTCTTCTTCTATTTTAACTTGTACCATTTCATTCTTCCCACAGAATACATACACCTCCATCTTTGTTTATCCAAAAAACAGTTCAGTGAGAAACATAAATAGGAAATCGCCTCCCTTCACAAAACCCACTTGAAAAATCATTAAACCAAATTAAATGTTGTTCTGATGAACATGGTTGCATTCACGAGCAAACAAGCTTCAACCTCACACGGTTGTTCTAGGGTGTGACGGTTTTATACAGCCCCAATAACACACAGTCGGCCTAAGGCACGTTGTGTCGTGCATTTCGGCGCTCAGGCAGCAGTACGGGGCGGAGTCGGAGCCGGGACGGAGGCATTGTGTCTGTGACTGCGTGGCATGGGACGTTGTGAGAAGGAAGAGGGGGGCCGTCACGGTTTGAATTCATGAAGGAACGGTGGAACAAGAGAACTCAAAAAGGCACGTTAATGGCCAAAGTCGGGTTTAGGGTGGACTGGAAGGAGAAGTTTACGCGAGTGTGAGGAGTGGGATGTTGGGATCAATGAGTGTTGTGGTGTGATCGAAAGTGTTTTTGGTGTGGAACGAGTTGGTATTGTTTAAGGTGAAGGGAATTTTCTGCACGGTGAAGAGTAGCAGGAAGTAACAGGTCCGTTTCTAGTGAAGAAAGGGTTAATGGGGTATGAGAAGGAAGCAGGGGTCTAACCGTGTTCATGGCAGTAGGAGGCGTACTGTGTGATGTAGGAGGAGGGCGAATGCATTGAGGTTATGGACATGGTGCATTGGAGCTCCTGTAGCGGGAAAACGTGTAAGCAGAAAGGAAGAATTAACTTAGCCAGGTGATAAGCTTGTGTGGAGGACGATTGGGAGGTAACTGGTGAATTTAAATTGGTGTACAGTGGAGTGGATTAAGCATGGTAGTTTCAAAGTGAAGGAGTAGTTACAGGTTAGTGACGCAATGGCAATGGGGCATGATAGGTGGTGATGTTTTGAACTGCATGGGGTTTAACGTAGTGTGTGGTTGCGTTAGAGGAAGAAGGAGCAGAATATCACTTGAATGGACAAGCAGAAGAAAAATTACGGGTCTGGTTAAAAAAGTAATTAACGTTTAATTTAATTATTTATTAAATTAATTTATAATTGAGGAATAGCTATATTAATTTAATCATGGATAATTATAATGGTGTAACTTGACCATATGTTTACAGAATTTGGTGAAACCGGTGACATTGGATCATGATGATGAGATTTACATTGTAGAACTAATGTGGTGGAAAACAGAGTCATTGAGATTCCATGATAAAATCGAAAGTTTGTTTGATTTTAAACAAAACAAAAGCACAACCGTCAACTGCAAACACTGTAAGTAAATTCACTAACTCTAGCACATTTATATTTTTATATAAATGAGTTTTTAAATTTATTTACAGTGATTTTATACTATGTGGTGGTTATTTGGATGAATAGTTGATAAAACTGGTTGAAATGGTTGACATAGTTATATCGTTGATCGATTATTAATTATGTTCATTATGCTATTTCATATTGTTGTGAAATTAATATTGATGTTGATTAACATCAGCGGATGCAGGGAAACAGGTTGGAGGTATCCAACAGGATTCCTCAACATTTATATTATTGTTTTTCATTGACTTTGATATATGACGTGATTGTTCACAAACAGAATTTCTATTGAATTAGAAAACGGTTAACATGAAATATCGTGATAATACCGCAAGCGCACGGCGTATAATTATTAGTACGTGTCGAATACGAGTCGATCCGCAGGGAAAGAAGTAATCTCAATCTTATTCAATCGAATTAAACCAAACTTTGGATTGCTTAAACTAAGATAAACTAATGAAAACAAGAACTAAGTTGAGAGCTTAATATGAACTGAAAGCAATTTAGAGGCAAATCAACTCTCATATTTATGTAAATTAACAAACATACAATTTATGATCTCCATTAAGTGATATAAATGCAACATTTAAACTACTTATAATTCTCATGAACATGAAACTAAAGCAAAACTATTTTAAGTATGGCCTATGAATTATTAACTAAAACTATAAACCAAATTTTGTTCTTACTTCCATTTCAAAATCAATAATCACTTAGCAAATAATGATGTAACTTGTGTTTATATTGAATAAGAATAGCTCATCTGCAAATGCAACATAAGCTATCAAACCCATATGTATAAACTTACATCAGTATTTACTAACATGAGGCACATATTAGAGATCAAAAATCATACAAATGTTGAACTTACATAAAGTTAGAGAGCATCATTACCCCTAAATCAAGGGATTAGCCACTCATATGTGTTATCATATCAACACATGTAAGTTTCAACATTAGAATATAAAGCAAAATGAAAGAAAAACTAAGTTGAAGAAGAAGAGAACCAAACTAAGAACATAAAGTAAATCTAAGCTATGAACATAAAGTAAATCTAATCTATGAACATGAATGTAAATCTAAGCTATGAACATGAAAGTAAAGAGCATAGAAATTAAATTGCATTAAAACAAAGAAGTTACATAAAGAAAATGGCTAAGTAGCCGTGGAAATACAAGAGAGCTTGTGCTCCTCTCAACTAAACTAAAGAAGGGGATAAAAAAAGAAGAGGCTATTTACATTTTAATGGTATATATACATGTTTGAAACCCTAAAACCCTAATCACTTTTGTTGGGAACTCCCCAAAGTACCCCCTTCATGAAGCTTCTAATCCTCTCTTAGCCATTAATGAGTCATGTAGGATGCATGAGACCTTTTGTCTTATTCAATTGGTCTTTAATGAGAAGCTTAAGAGAAAGAGGGTAATTTGAGAGGTGGGGTCCTCCATGATCATGTATGAGAATTATTTCCTCTTCATTCCTTTGTATGCATGCATTTGTGCTCCAAAGCTTCATGCGTATGCATTATTTATGCTCCAAAATTCCTATAAAAGACAAATACAAAGAACAAGTAAATGCAATCACAAATTAAAACATGCACTGGTGACCATTTTTTCCCAAAATGAGGTGAATGTATGATTATTTAATAATTTTGGGTTTTTGGTTTAAAACATGTAAAAATAGCCCATTATGTTATTTATTTAATTAAAACAAGAATAAATGTTTGAATATAAATGTGCACATTTACGTGCACATCAAATACCCCCACACTTATCTTTTTATCCATCCTTAAATAAAACAACAAAAAACTAAGATAAACCGTTTTCGTAGGGAGCACGATTGCATTGAGCGTATGCAACAAGCCGTTAAACCTCTGGGTGTCCCCAGTAGGACGAGTGTTGTCTCGTGAAGGTTTTCAGCGGATACTACCCACAAAATCCACATGTTAAATGCAAAAAATATTTACAAAGTGCAAGATTAGAAAATATGTACAAGATGAATGCAAGATTATTTACAAATGGGTAATTTACTTTTAAATTTTACACGAAGGAGTTAACACAAGTTTGGGTCGTCACTATGAAATTTAAGTCCGTTACTAATCAAAACTTCAAACAAAAGTCAGTTATCGCTACAAACTCCTCCAGCTTGGCCTGTTGTTTTGGTAGAAACATAGTGCGAATATGAAATGAATTCTGTAACCGATATCAACAATCGCACATTGGTATCTTTATTTACTTTTATTTAGCAAGTTAGGTCAAATAAGTGAAGAGTGTGCTTGGATTTCAAGTGCTAACTCTCTCTTTATTACAAAATATTTACATTATTATTATTTACAAATACCTAGGTATACCACCCCTACACTGCACTACGACTTACGTGAGGGCCAGTAATGCTAAGGTGTCCAACTCATAAAATGAGACCAAGGTATACCGACGCTGACTTTGTCAACAAGGTGTCGGAAAGAGCTTGGCGGGTTTGCACACCGATGCCAAATGTACCAGCAATGTTGGATACCCTTGGATTATTAAATAAATATTTTTTTTCGTTTTTTCTAAGAGAGAGAGTTTAGCGAGAATATCTTAGCACAACTTCACTTAAACGATCTAAAATGTTAACGTAAGTAATCTAAATCAACCGTTCATTCAATCGGATTACAATTTAGAAAACACTTCATACTCATCACCTATGAATCTACCTATATACCAGTTACACTAAATTTTCTCATAATTCAAACTTTTCTTTCGTTATCCGTTAAGAGAAGTAAAATTCCAAATATTTTAATCGTACGACCCAAAATCGTATATTTACTTCATTGTGCCAATTTTAAAGTAAATTAATTTTTTTTTGAAATTCTTTTTTTGGATGAAAAAAAGAGAAATCTATGCAAAACCAAAATAAATATGAAACTCCCCCCACACTTGATTTTGACTGTGTCCCCACAGACAACCCAAGTGGAAAAAGATAAAAAAATAGAAAATATACCCTATATTTACAAAAAGGATTTTTTTTTACAGTATATCAGAAAATATATACACAAGAAGTAAATGAAACAATCTTCTAAAGACTAATTCATTTGTCTCTTCAGGTATGAGAGACACAGCTCAAGCTCGAAAAACCAAACCGTAAAAGCTTTCGAAGTTGAATATAGATTCGGAAAAAACGAATGTCGTTTTATTAAATATCGAATGAGTTGGATTATTTTCGATGATTCTTAGGGTAGATTGAATAATTGATTGAATTTCATGTCTAATTTCACCAATTTGAATTTCAAAATTATCATTGAAAAATTCTTTAGAATTATTGATTTCAAAATCAAAATGGTGATTCAAATCTACCTCATTAAGATTTAACTCATTATCGAAAAGCCCAAAAAATTTATTTTCATCAAATTCGTCTTCCTTTAGTGAATTATCAACAACTTTAATGCATGTATTATTTTCAAAGTCCAAAGTTGTTGTTTTCAAATTTTCAAAAAAAGAAAGATCAAATTTTAAATTTTGTTCCACCCTCTCAAAAGAAATGAAATCCAAATCAATTACTGTATCATTAACAACTTCGTTAAGATTGTTATTTTCAATGTCGAAAGTCGTTACTTGAAAATCATTGATTTTGGTAAAAGATGGATTATCGTTCGAATCGTCACATGTTGAAACTTGATTTTGTTGTTCACGTTGTTTCAAATAGGTTTCAAATAACAAATCCTTGTGATTATCGTAAATTTCGTTCATTTGCTCAACAAAATCAAATTTATAATTATTTACATGAGAATTTTTAATTTGAAATTGTTGAGAACAAAATTTTCATTTGCACCGTAATTGAAATTATTCCCATTGCCAAAATCATTTGAATAGTTATCCACATTTCCATTTAGAATTTGAAATTCATTTTGGGGTTTGAAATTGAATTGGCTAGGGTTATAATCAAAATTATATGAATTTGAATTTGGAAATGAGTTTGAAATTGATTCATTTAATCGTCGACTTTCTTCCACTAGAGAATGCATTATTTCAAGTCTTAAGGGTTGATCATCATTTTGACGTGCTTCAATCAAAGATAGAATACTTATTTCAAGACTTGAGGGTTGATCATCATTTTGAAAATTCGGTGGTGTAAAATCAGGATTATTTTGAAAAGTTGATGGTGCAAAATCCAAATTGTTTGTACAATAGTTGTTATTAAAGTATCCATATAAATTTGGTATAAAATTATATGGATTTTTACAACTATCGTAAAATCCGCGGGAATAAGGAACTTGAGACGTTTTCCAAAAGAAATGGTTTTTTTTGAATTTTTTTTAAGAGAAAAATAAATATTCACAAAAGAAAATTGTTTTTTTTAGATTTTTGATTTTCAATTTTTTTTGGTTTTTTTTATATATGCATGAACCTAATGCAATTATATGAATGCAAATTACGCATTTACAGTTTTTCTAAAATTATATAATGACTGTTAGATTAATTTCAGCAAAAGATTTCTCAGCCAGTTAACGAACATGAGTTATCAGTGCACCAGGAATCGCCCTAACAATGCAGCTGAAGGTTTAAGTACCTTCAGAGGAACAACCGATATAATATTTACGAATCACTGTAATATTTATAAACGTTTATTACTCTGCCGTAGTCCAGACACCGAAAGAAAATTCGTTGGAAATAAACCAATTTGTCATTATATAATATTGTCCTTAAAAAATAAAAATAAAATGATATGAATGCAAAACAGAAGTTAAATGTGAATTACCAATGCAACTATGAATGAATTTTTATTTGTTTTTGAATTTTTTTTAATGAAAATGCAAGCAAGTAACAATGCAAGCAAATAAAAACAAAAGAGAAGAGAATAATACCAGAGCGTCTGAATTTATTAGCAAATTTTATTTAAAGCAGCGATTTTTTTTAGCAAGCAAATTAGCAACGTGATTTTTCCAAGCAATTATTAGCAAGCCACCCACTTTCGCTAAGCACTACAACCTGAAATGGAGTTGGAGACGATATACAAATATGTCTTCTTCTTCTTCTTTTTTTTTTTTTGGGAACTAAAACAAGAAGGAACAAAAGTTCAAATAAATAATCTAAAACGCAAACAGCCCAATTTCAGCGGTGAAAGGCCCGACTCAATAAATAAAAGCCCAAACAACCAATTACCATATACAACTACCCAAACCCAAACGTTAAATGCCAGATGGTCAAATATCGATACACCAATCAGATAGGCAATCGAACCACGTCAAAATCCCAAAACAAATTAAGCTGCAAAATCGAATTTAGAATTGAAAATCAAAAATCGGTTGAAGCGTGGCGTTTGGGTTCTGGTTGATTCGGGTTTTGCGATTGATCTCGGAGGTGATTATTGGAGTCAGGATTTGAAGAGGCTTGCCGTGTACCGATTGGGATTTGGAAAATGAATTGGTGGTCGAGATGATGCAATAGCTCCGTTCGATTTTGGGCAGTGGAGCGAGGCGATGTGAGCTTTCGATTTGGTTGGGTACGAAGCGGAGGGAGGGGGTGAGTTTCTGGGGTTTGTTGAAGGGACGTGGAGTGTTGAAGATGTTGATGCAAGGGAGTTTGGTTGTTGAAGAGGGGAGTAGAGAAGTGCAAAAGTGGATTGGTAATGGGTTTGGGTTGTTCGAAAGTGACTGGGTGGTTGTAGTTTGCTTGTGAAGGGTTGGAAGTTGGAATTGCTGTGGTGAAATTTGTATAAATGAGTGGTATGAAGAGTGGTTTGATTGATAGAAGGAGATATTGGTCGGACTCGGGGAAGGAGTGACAGTAGGGGTTAAGATGAGTAGGAGTGACAGTTGAGGAGCAATGGATGTAAACTGGAAGGGTTATGGCCGTATGAATATGTGGTGGCAGAAGTGGAATTGGTTTGTGAATTATAGTTCACCAATGTTAAGTGTGGTCTGGATGAGGTAGAAGTGATGTAGCTAGTGGCAGAACAGTTGATGGAAGGATGTTTTGTAGAGGGAAGTTTGAGTTGCTGATTCAGGCGGTGAAATGGACTTGTGATGTTGATGCAAAAACAAAATGTACTTATATAGACTTTGCAATGAAATTTAAACCTTGTCAAAAACAGTTCTGTCAACTTGAAGTGCAAACAATATCACAATGCAACTACTGTGAATACGCAAAGGCACAATGCAAATAATTGCACAGGCAAACTCTTTTTCTTTCTTTTTCTTTTTTTGTTTAAGAAGATGAGCAGAAATTCAAATTGAAGTTGAAAACTAAAGACCAGAAGATAATCAAGGACAACAAAATTTCAAACAGAGAACAAAACAATTTTTTTAATGACAGATTGGAAAAGAATCCAAGTGAGAAAGATGAAACAGGATTGAAAAACAGAAAGTTGAAACACAACAGAACATACTTGATATGCAACCTGAATTGAAAACAGAACTGAGCTCTGAACTGAAAATGCAAACTGTTTTACCAATTTAAACACAGATTTTTTTCTTTTTTCTTTTTTTCTTTTTTTTAACAAGAAAAAAGAAAGGTAAAAACAAATACAAAAAGAAAAAGAAGAACAAACACAAATGAACACAACAGACTAACACATCACAACATGAAACAACAATTTTCTTTTAAGCAAAGAAAAGGAAGCAACACACACAAAACTAACAAGACAAAAGATTCCAAAAAAAAAAAGATTAAACAAACACACCAAACATTTTTTTTTAAATAAAGAGAACAACAAACTGGAAAATTAATCCGAAGAATAAAACTAAAACTAAATTCTTTCCTCGGCAACGGCGCCAAAAACTTGTTCGCAAACGGAATTTCTATTGAATTAGAAAACCGTTAACATGAATATCGTGATAATACCGCAAGCACACGGCGTACAATTATTAGTACGTGGCGAATACGAGTCGATCCACAAGGAAAGAAGTAATCTCAATCTTATTCAATCGAATTAAACCAAACTTTGGATTGCTTAAACTAATATAAAATAATGAAAACAAGAACTAAGTTGAGAGCTAAATATTAAATGAAAGCAATTTAGAGGCAAATCAACTCTCATATTTATGTAAATTAACAAGCATACAATTTATGATCTCCATTAAGTGATATAAATGCAACATTTAAACTACTTATAATTCTCATGAACATGAAACTAAAGCAAAACTATTTTAAGTATGACCTATGAATTATTAACTAAAACTATAGGCCATCAAATTTTGTTCTTACTTTCATTTCAAAATCAATAATCACTTAGCAAATATTGATGTAACTTGTGTTTATATTGAATAATAATAGCTCATTTGCAAATGCAACATAAGCTATCAAACCCATATGTATAAACTTACATCAATATTTACTAACATGAAGCACATATTAGAGATCACAAATCATACAAATGTTGAACTTACATAAAGTTAGAGAGCATCATTACCCCTAAATCAAGGGATTAGCCACTCATGTGTTATCATATCAACACATGTAAGTTTCAACATTAGAATATAAAGCAAAATGAAAGAAAAATTAAGTAGAACAAGAAGAGAACTAAACTAAGAACATAAAGTAAATCTAAGCTATGAACATAAAGTAAATGAACATGAAAGTAAATCTAAGCTATGAACATGAATGTAAATCTAAGCTATGAACATGAAAGTAAAGAGCATAGAATTTAAATTACATTAAAACAAAGAAGTTACATAAAGAAAATAGCTAAGTAGTCATGGAAATACAAGAGAGCTTGTGCTCCTCTCAACTAAACTAAAGAAGGGGATAAAAAAGAAGAGGCTATTTACATCACATAAAAGGGTATATATACATGTTTGAAACCCTAAAACCCTAGTCACTTTTGTTGAGAACTCCCCAAAGTACCCCCCTTCATGAAGCTTCTAACCCTCTCTTAGCCACTAATGAGTCATATAGGATGCATGTGACCTTTTGTCTTATTCAATTAGTCTTTAATGAGAAGCTTAAGAGAAAGAGGGTAATTTGAGAGGTGGGGTCTTCCATAATCATGTATGAGAATTATTTCCTCTTCATTCCTTTGTATGCATGCATTGCTCCAAATCTGCATGTGTACGTATTATTTGTGCTCCAAAATTCCTATAAGAGACAAATACAAAGAACAAATAAATGCAGTCACAAATTAAAACATGCACAGGTGACCATTTTCCCCCAAAATGAGGTGAATGTATGATTATTTAATAATTTTGGGTTTTTGGTTTAAAACATGTAAAAATAGCCAATTATGTTATTTATTTAATTAAAACAAGAATAAATGTTTGAATATAAATGTGCACATTTACGTTCACATCAGTGATATATAATCAATGATTGATTATATTGTGTGGAATTACCTCGGCCCTAGAATTATGGATTTAAATACCGTAAAATATTTTCGAATATGGAAAATGAAATTTGAGTTGTAAAAAGAAAATTTATTTCCAAAAATAGAAACGAAATTTCCAATAGAGTTGAAATTAAAAACATGTTAATGGAGAAAACAAGAAGTTGTTTATAAACGAGAGTATAAATTAAGTGAATTATTTATCATTGGATAAATTGAAATATAAATTCAAATTTGAATTTATATGAAAAAGTGGAAAATGGTTTTGAAACCAACATTTGAAATGAGATTTGAACTTAGCAAATTATAAACGAGATTTTAAATGATTGCAATACATATGAGATTGGTATGGAAAAATTGAAATAGAAGTTATAAATAGAATTTGGGTTTAAGATATTAATTACAAGTACGAAATCAAACTGATTTGATTGTATATAGAAAGAAATATATTCATGATTAAAGTGAATAATGGTTTAAAGGAAATATTTTGCAAATGAAATATCCCTAAAGGAAATTTAGATTGAAATACAAATCCAGACTGGAAATTGAATGGAAAGGGAAATGAGTAATCGTTTTAAAAGAAAACGATGAGTTTTAGTTCAAAATTTGGAATATAAAATAAAGTGTGTAGATTGGAATGGTTATAAAGGAATTTGGTGATGATTTGGAAAGGATAAATTTAAAAGTGAATTTGGAATTTGAATTAACCTAAAATGGTAGATAAATTCCGAAGTTCGGAATATAAATCGAATATAGATTATTCAAGAGAGAGTTCTTTATCGGAATTCTATTATATGGAATTTAGGGAAATAGATATTTTTACTTTCTGTTTTGAATAAAATTTAATTAATTATTTATTTACTTATTAATTGAAATTAATAAGTACAAGTTATATTTTTATACATACCAAATATTTGAAAACAACGATTTTAACGCCACCGTTATAATAAATGTTTTATAAATCTCAACAACGATTTTAATGCTACCGTTGTAATAAATGTTTTATAAATCAAATATTTGGAAACATCGATTATAACGCTACCGTTATAATCAATGTTTTTTTCGTAAAAGAAGTGGATTCATAAATTGAATTTGAGGGTTACGTATGAGATATTGGTTAAAGATTGAAGTGGTTAGCTTTGTCCATTTTGAAGTTAATAATATTGTTCAGTTAAGGTCTGAGAGGTAAATATATCCCAACTTGATTGGCCTCATTGTTAAGTAAGGGATGGTTACAGTTCGATAGCGAGATGGTTGAGTGAAGTAAGTTAATGAGTGTTAATGGTGGGTTTGCATAGCGATGTTTTATTTAACATCTGTTTGAGAAGTTTTGGAAACGTTTTCCAAATAATATCAGAGATGTTTCTTATATAGGAAATGAGATAAATTGGGTTGATAAGAAGTTAATAAATGAGAATCTTATTGTAAAGACCCGAACCTCCCTGTCAAGGAAAGCACAGATTGCTTTGAGGACAAGACGAATCAGAACACAAACAGAAGAACATTTCTTTGCTTATTACAACAATTTACATCAGAATACAAGAATATATAGAGTATGAATAAATATTACACATTTACTAATTATCAGAGATTTACAGGTTACAATGCAGCGGAAAAATAATACAAAACACAACTGGAAAGAATATGCGGATACAGAGCTTTCCGAATATCATTCCAGCTGTACACTAGGATCCTGTGAATATAAATCTGCAAAACCCAAAACTACAAGCTGCTTGTGTGGAAATAGGGGCACCCAGAGTTTAGGTTAAAACAATAAACTCCAGGTCAGTCATGTGACTAGTGTGAGAACTGAAACAGTTATTTAAAACTTTACTTCAAAATCAGATATATCAAGAGACCACGCCGTATAACACTGAATGGGTTTCCTCCCAAGAATACCAGTGCATATAACAAAACAGCGCAATGCTTTTTGGAAAAAAGAAGGTATTATAAGACCCAGGTCCTATCACACAATGCAACGCAAGCCGGGGGATAGGGTTTTCCCTTATAGTAGCCAAACATGCTTGGTACATTAAAACAAATCATCTGATACTATTATAAGTGCATAGTGTATAAAAAAACTTCAAATATAAATGTATCAATCCTAGATGGCATGGGTACCATATATCATGTCGCCAATACTAGGCTCTACAATCAAAACCGCAAATGTCACTTATTGGAAGGTGGATTTCCATCTATGAACCAAGGCAAGGGATTGTCCTTACCGCTTCGAAACTCTCTAACCCAAGCCTCAGGGTCAGAGTGCATTGACCCTTGGATCTTCAGGGCCGGTCCACACAGAGTGGATTAAAATGCTTGAACAATGCGTTTCCTCGCCTTATGGGGCGTAAACTGGTCATATCCCGACCAAACTATCGGCCTCAGAACGACCGATATAACCGAGGCGCCTTGCTATCCATCATCCACATAAGTAAAATGCCAGGGCGTGCAAAACCACTGACACCAATCCTAGCTAGAAGGAAACACATGCTCTCCCTGCAGTCCTCTCCCGTTTCTGGTTCACACCGGGGTGTGAGGCTCACGAATTAACGCTACACAAAGCTACGCTATATTAAAGCCGTGCTTTGATCATCAACCACAAGACTTCGCTTTTCAACAGAAGCCTTGATCATTTGCATCTCAGCATGCCACACAGGAAATTCACACTATGCAACCGATGTCTATCAATCACACAAAATGAAATCCGATGTCAGACACACATCCATTTACAAGTTCGTTCTGGGTCTGAACGAAACCGGAGGCACCTTATTCCTCCCCCGTATGTCCAATACAGGTGAGAGGTCCTCGCATATCCGGTCGATCTCCAAGTATGTCTGGACGATCACCACTTATTACCTTGTCTTGGGTGTATAGCCCAATCAAGACATCAGTAATCATCCAAATGATGTGAAGACCTCCGGTCTTCA
The DNA here is from genome assembly GCA_030737875.1 of Allium sativum. Taxonomy (NCBI): domain Eukaryota; kingdom Viridiplantae; phylum Streptophyta; class Magnoliopsida; order Asparagales; family Amaryllidaceae; genus Allium; species Allium sativum. The sequence goes on from CM060921.1 coordinate 561,847,910, forward strand.
ACCACTATCTTCATCCTTGACATATCGTCGAATCATTATTCAAAATGGGATAAACCCGGTCTTTCTGAATAACTCGCGTATATAATAAACAAGTGCTATAAAAACACAACATATGCCTCATTCCAGTCCAGAATATTCCTTTATTCAAATATTCTTATACTTTAGGAAAGGTTCCCATTAATTTTATCAAAGCCCGTACAGTCGATTTCCATAAACGGCCTCGAACTACACTTACAACTACATTTTCCAAATTTGATTTGGACATAATTCCAAATCCATCCGTTAGATTTCAAATATCTAATATTCATTAGAAAGCTCCTTTCGATACGAACCCAACGGTTCCAGTTTTAGGACAATCCGACGGTCGGACCTCCCGTAATGTCCATTCGAAGTCAATGGTCGAAATTTGCGAACTGCCGCAGCGCGGCGCGTTCTATTCAGGCCATTATATTATAGATATCCAAATATAGAAGTGGTTATTATTAACTATAGAAATGATTGAGCCGAAAGAAATGGATAATACGGAAATGTTTTCCAATGCATCTTTTAAATGTAGAAAATAAGAAATTGTGGATATATGGAATTATTTTTCCAATGTGATAAGGAATATTTTCTAAAATATAAGAAATAAAATAGTTAGATAATTGTAAATGTTTTTTTAAAGAATCATGAGAGCTTAATCAGGTTTTGAAGAATATTTGAGTAAATATATTGAAAGGGAATTATGAAATGGTTTGATTAGTTTCATGTTAATTAAAAGGGCCAGTGTTGTTTGATGGTTGATCATTAGAATTTCCATTTGGAAATAGGATCGTTGGTTGTATAAATGTTTCCTTTGATAGTTAAATCACCAACCATCAATGTTTTGGTTTATTTTATGCCTCTATTGTCAATACGGAGAGGCCAGGATGAGGTTTAATATCTTAAAACAACTTCGTATTGGCATAAGTGTTACAAATCAACTTATGCTGAAGATAACTTAAGACAGAGTAAAGTGCAAGGGCTTTTATGTTAACCTTAAGTAGAAATTGCCCAAGATGGATTAATAGAATGGTGTTTTCGGGTTGTCCAGTCCCAGGACAACATATATGGACGAATGTCTGACGATGTGGCATTCAAAGTAAATGGTGGCAAGATGTTCTTAAAAATCGTGACCTCAAGCCTCATCAACTGGGAAATAACAGAAATCGAGCAGGCAGCATGGCCAAGTGGGTCATTCCCATTAGGGGTGTTATCACCTGATCTAGAGAAATTTCATTTGCTTCTTATTCTATTCGCTGCTGTATGCTTTTGGTAACGGTTGCTGATCACAACCGTTAGTGATAATATGCTCAGTACACTCAAGTTAAATGAGTGACCAGCCATGTGTGGCCGGGTTGCAAGATTTCTTGTTGAACCCCAGTGTATCCCCTCTAGAGTACACTGATCGGAAGGTGGTTCCATACCTTGTCATAGTCGAAATCCAGTCTTCAATATGCGCCCTGCGGTTTTTGATTTTGTATTATATATGGAGCATGAGATGCAAGCATTCCACTAGATTGCTATTTATTTGATTTAGACACTATTATAATATCACCAGATTTGATATCAAGAATATTTTGGGTTATTGTAAGGTAAAAATCATCTGTGTTTATGTGTGGATAGGTCTTACGATTATCTTTTCTTTCGGAAGGGTTTTTGAGAGTTAAACAAATGGTTGGAGTTTACTCCCACCAGTCCCATGACTAACCCAGAGTTCATTTTGTTTTGTTTTACACTAAACTCTTGGGTGCCCAAATTTGCATGGGTAGTCAAGTAGTCAAGATTTTTCAGATTCACTTGGTGGAGCTTGGAGAAGAAGGCAGGCTATAGACTATCAAATTTTCCGTTGTGTACTGTGTTGTATCTGGAAACATGTGTTTATAACCGTTCTAGGAATAACTGTTGTGCTCTGATGATGGTATGTATATACAGTTACTGATTTGTATTTCAAAAGTTATATTATATAATATATTTATTCGTTCCACTGTGATATTTGTATTCTTCATTTTCTTCTATTCTAATTTTTATTTCTCTCTATTTCTCATTCTCTAACTTATTTCTACTAATGATTCCTTTTTATATGCAATTTGGGTTGGACATGTGGTGTTATTAGTCGACTCAAAGGATACGGAAATTCGGGTCATTACATTTAGTATTAGAGCTGAAGGTTGAGTAGTACCTTGGCTCTGTGGCGTATTTCAATAGAGATGAAGTTATTAATAACCTAGATTGAGTTTGAGTGTATATATATGAGCACGCATCTGTAGATTTGATTTAAAAATATTTTATATTGTATTGGCTGGTTTGTTGAGTAGTTTATGAATTCTGGTCAATATAGAATGTACAACTGTATCGATAGGTCTTTCTAAACTCTCGAACAAAGCAATTCAATACAGAATTGTTTTTAAAATAGGGTAAATGAAATAATTTTGCCCAATATTTTTTTTTATATAATAGGAATAATTTTCTGAAATTATTGACTTGGTTGGTTGTTATTATAATCAAATGGGATTATAATATTGAAATGGTTATATAATACCAAACTGAATTTATATAAGAATGGAATATACGAATAAGCTGAATTACAATCAGATACAAACCAGAATTTGAGAATTTAAATCCTAGATGTTTAGAAAATATTTTCTGAAGTATTTTTAAAAGTAATATAACACCATTTAAAGGATTTTTGAATAAGAATAGTTTTAAATGGATTTTTAAAGTGGTTAAGTACTGAAATCACTTCAGTGGCAAGAAAATAGTTTTGATAATGGATCGCAACATTATCGGTATTCATTTTCAAGTTTTTGAGTGACGTATTGCTACTATAATAATTCGTTGATGGAAATTTGTTTGAAAAGAACAAGTTATTTTAAAAGCTCAAATATTTTGAATTTGCAGATGATTATAAATATATGTATTTAATTATATGATTCCAAACCGATTTGGAAATAAAAGCCGGGAATTTGAATTCTGAATTTAAAATTTAACTTGTATACGTTGAATAGATTGAAATGGTAAAAATGTATCAAATGAATTGAAATTTAACTTAAGTTTAGTTAAATAAAATTGGATTGAATTAGAAATAATTCCGAATGGAATTAAATAAAGAGAAATGTTGAGATTCGAATTATTAATATGAATTCAACTTAAGAATAATCAAGTTGAATATATATTGGATGTTGTTAATTGGATTTGAATTGGATTCAAGTATAATAAGTGGATTGACTTAAATAAAAATTAGATTTAAATTGATAAAATCAAAGTGAACTAATTAGAAGTTGATTAGAGGAAAAAATACTGGAAGTTGGATTGATTTGAAACCAACTGGAAATGGATATATGTATACTGAGCAGATATTAAATGAAAGCAAATGCAAGAGATGGAATTTATGCCTGACAAAAAGGTACATGTTTACAGTATCACTTAGGTTTTATGAGCCTATGGGGAAAGCTGCTGGGCTTTTTGATTTTCTTTTAGACTAGAGAAGGCCTAGAAAGGCAAGTTGTGGTTGTACCGATTGAGCCGCGCAAAGGAGATGCTGGCGAAATTTTTCGAAAATTTAAAGAGTTAGGAAAATTTCAAGAAACCTTTGATAATTTAAAATTGAGTGTTAATTGTAATTAAAATAAAAAACCAGAATTAGTTAATAAAATTTCATGTGGAATAATGAAATTGATAAATGGATTTAAAATCAATTGGAATGGGTGTGAATATGCAAAAGAGCATATGGACTGAAGGCAAGAGTGTGATGATGGATTGTCCAAAAATTGTGGACAGATTATTTGGAAAGGATTATGAGTGGTCGAGTATTGGTGAGAGTTTGAAGGTCGGGTAAGAACTGGGTTATGAAGGTATGGAATATAATATTTCAACTAAGTAGGTTATGAGGAGTTAGAGTTATAGCATTTTTACTACTTAGCAATTTTGAGAACGAAAATATTTTAAGGGGGAAGGAATGTAATGTCCCGGATTTTTAGCAATCCTATAATTAATTAATTTAATTATATAAATGGTGATTTTGAGATTTAAATGACTTGAATTCAATTATTTTAAATATTTAATTAATAAATCATGGTGTAATATATTTAATTCTGAAATAATTGGAAATTAGTTGAATTTGCAAAGTGAATTTGATATTTTAAAAGATTTAATTCAGTTTAGAATTGAATTATAATAACGAATTCGTTTATAAAACGACGTTTGAACGTACGGTTTATAATATAATTATAAACGAGCCCGTAACGACGCGGTAGTTCGTAATTTCGTGATTCTAACTTTATATGAGTATACAGGATACGTTATAAGTCGGATTTCTTTGAAACAAGAAACGTTCAAATCTCTTGAACTATATCTTTCTAATAAAAGTGAAAAATCGAGATTTCGTCTTATATATTGAGAGTTATGTCCAAATCAAATTTTCAGTTAGTCGCTATGGAATTGTTTATAAATTACAACGATTAAATATAATATAATGAAAGGACTTTATATATATATATAAATTGAATATCGATTTAAATTGAAAATGAAAATATCGAGTTATAATTCAAATTAGATTGTTTGGAAGTTATATAACATTTTATTTGAATATATTTGATAATAATATTTTATTATCAATAGATTTTTTGATTTTTGGATTGATTTATATTATATCGGTTTAATATGGAACTTAAGAATAAACAATTTTTCAAACGAACTCGAATTTCAGTGTTACGTTATTGTGTGATTTCAAATTTCATCGTAATTAGACGTTGTTGAGATCGTACAAAATGTAAAACGTTCAACACAATATAGTGCACAAACATAATTAAATAAGTATCGCTTTTTTAGAAATATCTGCATGTCTTTGCACACGTTCAAATCTTATATCCAATCTTTTACAAATCTTATATTGAAACCTAATTTCAGCGTTACCTTTGCACATGCCAAGATCTTATCTCCTGGCAATAATATATACGAAATCTTAGATAAAGAATTTGATTTGTCTTATCTTAAGCATTTCATGATAGGGTGGAAGGGACACTTCATCTCTAATATAATATTCATGTGCTCATTCCTCTTTTATTTGACACAAGAAACCGAAGCTTCCTATATAAAAACATTGGAGCAAACTTCAAGGATTAAAACAAAATATCGACCATATATAGCAGATCTTTTCAGCGTGGGCTTATCTTCTGACAATATATTATCCTACCCAATGAAATATTTGTTAAGTCAACATTTTCTATACGATACTACAAACAAAAACAAAACAGACATAATCATTTAATGGCACATGGCCCTATATCTAAAAATGTTGGACCAATGCTGTACTACTCGAAAGCGACATGGACCCTCTTCTTCTATTATAAATTGGGCTATTTCATCCTTCCCACAGAATACATACACCCCATGTTTGTTTTTCCAAAAAACAGCTCAGCGACATAAATACGAAATCGCCTCCCTTCACAAAACTCACTCGAAAAATCATAAAACCAAAAACCAAATTAAACGTTATTTTGAAAGTCACAAATGAAAATGGTTGCATTCACGAGCAAACAAGCTTCAACCTCAGACGGTTGTTCTAGGGTGCGACAGTTTTATACATCCCCATTAACACACATCGGCCTACGGAACGCTGTGACGTGTACTTCGGTGCTTAGGCAGCAGTACGGAGGGCAGAGTCGGAGCCGAGATGGAGGCGTTGTGTCGGTGACTGCGTGGTATGGGACGCGGTGAGAAGAAAGAGGGGGTCGTCAGGGTTTGAATTCATGAAGGAACGACGGAACAAGAGAACTCAAAAAGGCACGTTAATGGCCAAAGTCGGGTTCAGGGTGGACTAGAAGGAGAATTTTACGCGGGTGTGAGGAGTGGGATGTTGGGATCAATGAGTTCTGTGGTGTTGTCGAAAGTGTTTTTAGTATGGAACGAGTTGGTATTTTTTGAGGTGAAGGGAATTTTCTGCAAGGTGAAGAGTAGTAGGAAGTAACGGGTTCGGTTCTAGTGAAGAAAGGATTAAGGGGGTATGAGAAGGAAGCAGGGGTCCAACTGTGTTCATGGCAGTAGGAGGCGTACTTGGTGTACAGTGGAGTGGATTAAGCATGGTGGTTTTTAAGTGAAGGAATAGTTACAGGCTAGTGACGTAATGGCAATGAGGCATGATAGGTGGTGATGTTTTGAATTGCATGGGGTTTAATGTAGTGTGTGGTTGCGTAAGAGGAAGACGCAGCAACATATCACTTGAATGGAGAAGCAGAAGAAAAATTACAGGCCTGGTTAAAAAAGTAATTAATGCTTAATTTAATTATTTATTAAATTAATTTTATAATTAAGGAATAGCTATATTAATTTAGTCACGGATGATTATAATGGTGTAACTTGACCATATGTTAACTTAATCTAGTGAAACCGGTGACATTGGATCGTGATGATGAGATCTACATTGTAGAACTAATGTGGTGGAAAACAAAGTCATTGAGATTCCATGATAAAATCGAAAGTTTATTTGATTTTAAACGAAATAAAAGCACAACCGTCAACAGCAAATACTGTGAGTAAACTCACTAACTCTGGCATGTTTATATCTTTATATAAATGAGTTTTTAAATTTATTTACTATGATTTTATATTATGTGATGGTTATTTGGATGAATAGTTGATAAAATTAGTTGAAATGGTTGACAAAGTTATATCATTGATCGATTATTAATTCTGTTCACCTTGCTATTTCATATCGATGTGAAATTAATATTATTGATGTTGATTAACATCTGCGGATGCAGGGAAACATGTTGGAGGGATCCAACTAGATTCCTCAACAATTATATTATTGTTTTTCATTGATTTTGATTAAATTGTGTGGAATTACCTTGGTCCTAAAATTTTGGTATTTAAATACCATAAAATATTTTCAAATATAAAAAATGAAATTTGAGTTTTAAAAAGGAAATTTATTTCCAAAAATAGAAATGAAATTTCAAATGGAGTTGAAATTAAAAACATGTTAATGGAGAAAACAATAAGTTGTTTATAAACAAGATATAAATTAAGTGAATTATTTATCATTGGATAAATTGAAATATAAATTCTAATTTGAATTTATATGAAAAAGTGGAAAATGATTTTGAAACCAATATTTGAAATGAGATTTGGACTTAGCAAATTATAAAGGAAATTATAAACGAGATTTTAAATGATTGTAATACAAATGAGATTGGTATGGAAAAAATCGAAATAGAAGTTATAAATAGAATTTTGGTTTAAGATATTAATTATAAGTATGAAATCAAACTGATTTGATTGTATATAAAAGAATATTTTCACGATCAGAGTGAATAATGGTTTAAAGGAAATATTTTGCAAATGAAATATCTCTAAAGGAAATTTAGATTGAAATATGAATCCAGATTGGAAATTGAATGGAAAGGCAAATGGGTAATCGTTTTAAAAGAAAACGATGAGTTTTAGTTTAAAATTTGGAATATAAAATAAAGTGTTTTAACGTGTGTAGACTGAAATGGTTAAAAAGTAATTTGGTAATGATTTGGAAAGGATAAATTCAAAAGTGAATTTGGAATTTGAATTAACCTAAAATGGTAGATAAATTCTGAAGTTCAGAATATAAATCGAATGTAGATTATTCGAGAGAGAGTTATTTACTGGAATTCAACTATATCGAATTTAGGGAAGTAGATATTTTTACTTTCCTTTTTGAACCAAATTTATTTATTTATTTATTTACTTATTAGTTGAAATTAATAAGTACAAGTCATACTTTTATATATACCAAATATTTGGAAACAACGATTTTAACGCTACCGTTATAATAAATGTTTTATAAATCTAAACAACGATTTTAACGCTACCGTTGCAATAAATGTTTTATATATAAAATATTTGGAAACAACGATTATAACGCTACCATTATAATCAATGTTTTTTCGTAAAAGAAGTGGATTCGTAAATTGAATCTGAGGGTTACGTATGAGATATTGGTTAAAGATTGAAGTGGTGAGCTTTGTCCATTTTGAAGTTAATAATATTGTTCAGTTAAGGTCTGAGAGCTAATTGTACCCCTACTTGATTGGCTTCATTGTAAACTAAGCAATAGTTAAGGTTTGATAGCGAGATGGTTAAGTGAAGTAAGTTAATGAGTGTTAATGGTGGGTTCGCATAGCAATGTTTTATTTAACATCTATTTTAGAAGTTTTGGAAACATTTTCCAGATAATATCAGAGATGTTTCTTATATAGGAAACGTAATAAATTGGGTTGATAAGAAGTTAATAAATGAGATTGTTATCCAAATATAGAAATGGTTATTATTAACTATACAAATGAATGGGACGACAGAAATGGATAATACGGAAATGTTTTCCAATGTATCTTCTAAATTTAGAAAATAAGGAATTGTAGATATATGGAATTGTTTTCCCAATGTGATAAGGAATATTTTCTAAAATATAGGAAATAAAATAGTTAGATAATTGGAAATGTTTTTTTTAAAGAATCGTGAGAGCTTAATCGGGTTTTGAAGAAAATTTGAGTAAATATATTGAAAGGAATTATGAAATGATTTGATTAGTTTAATGTTAATTAAAAGGGCCAGCGTTGTTTGAAGGTTGATCGTTAGGATTTCCATTTGGAAATAGGATCGTTGGTTATATGGATGTTTCCTTCGATAGTTAAATCACCAACGATCAAAGCTTTGGCTTATTTTAAACCTCTGTTGTCAATACGGAGAGACCATGATCATGTTTAATATTTGAAAACCACTCCGTATTGGCATAAGCGTTACGAATCAACTTATGCTAAATATAACCGAAGACGGAGTAAAGTGCAAGGGCTGTTATATTAACCCTAGGTAGAAATTTACAAAGATGGATTAATAGAATGGTGTTTTCGGGTTGTCCAGTCCCAGGACAACCTATATCGATGAATGTCTAATGATGTGGCATTCAAAGTAAACGGTGGCAAGATGTTCTTAAAAATCGTGACCTCAAGCCTCATCACCTGGGAAATGACAGAAATCGGGCAGGCAACATGGCCAAGGGGTCATTCCCATTAGGGTATTATCACTTGATCTAGAGAAAATTCATATGCTTCTTATTCTATTCGCTGTTGTATGCTTTCGGTAACGGTTGCTGATTACAACCGTTGGTGATAGTATGCTTGGTACGCTCAAGTTAAATGAGTGACCAGCCATGTGTGGTCGGGTTGCAAGGTGTTCTTGTTGAACCCCAGTGTATCCCCTCTAGAGTACACTGATCAAACAGTGTTCCATACCTTGTCATAATCGGAATCCAATCTCCAATAAGCGCCTTGCGGTTTTTGATTTTATATTGTATATGGAGTGTGAGATGCAACCGTTCTGCTAGATTGCTATTTATTTGATTTTGACACTATTATAATATCACCAAATTTGATATCAAGATTATTTTGGGTTATCATAAGGTAAAAACCATCCATCTTTATGTGTGGATCAGTATTACGATTTTCTTTTCTTTCAAAAGGTTTTTGAAAGTTAAACAAATGGTTGGAGTTTACTCACAAAAGTCCCATGACTGACCTAGAGTTTATTTTGTTTTGTTTCACCCTAAACTCTTGGGTGCCCAAATTTGTACAGACAGTCAAGTAGTTAGAATTTTTCAGATTCACTTGGAGGAGCTTGAAGTAGAAGGCTGGCTATAGACTATCATATTTTCTGCTATGTACTGTGTTGTATCCGGAAACATGTGTTTATAAGTATTCCAGGAATAACTATTGTGCTCTGATAATGGTATGTATATATAGTTACTGATTTGTATTTCAAAAGTTATATTATATAATTTATTTTATTCGTTCCGATGTGAGATTTGTGTTCTTCATTTTCTTCTATTCCAATTTCTATTTCTCTCTATTTCTCATGCTCTAACTTCTTTCTACTAATGATTCTTTTTTTGTGCAATTTGGGTTGGACGTGTGGTGTTATTAGTCGACTCAAAGGGTACGAAAATTCGGGTCATTACATTATCAGACCATTATCCAATTCTTTTAAACTTTGATATTCTATCTATCAATAAGCGCCCTTTTAGATTTGAATGTCTTTGGCTTCTTGAACCATCATTTAAAGATTTTGTTCATACCGTATGGATTCAACCCACTAATTCTTCATTGGCTACACATTGGGTGGTGATGAAACTCAGGTCATTGAGAAAATCATTAAACTGTGGGCTAAATCTATATGGGGCTCTCTCCGTTCATGCATCTCCTCCATTCAGAATGAAATTCTGGATCTAAATATTCTTGAGGAATCACGTCCCCTATCTGACGTGGAAAAAAAACCGTATCAACAAGCTCGAAACAGAGTTAGAAATGCTTTTGAAACAGGAGGAGATTGGTTTGAAGCAAAGATCAAAGGCAAAATGGATCGATGAAGGAGATAGAAACACTTCTTATTTCCATCGCATGGCAAATGGTTGTCGGAGATCGACCTATATATCGGAGATTAACCATAATGGTCAACTTTTTACAGATTATGATGATCTTTTGCATCTCTTTATGGTTTTTTATCATTTTATAATGGGTAGTTCCCCTCCTCCAATGCCAGAGGTTGACTGGAATCTTCTTTACCCTAATCCATCTCCAATTCCTGTTGATCAACCTTTTACTGAAAACAAATTTTGGGCTGCACTTAATGATATGGCAGATTATAAATCCCTTGGGCCGGATGGTTTTGGGCCTATTTTCTTTAAGCATTTTTGGGCTTTGGTTAAACAAGATATTTTACATATGTGTTTGGAGGTTCAGCATGATCCATCGTCCATTGCTCGAATCAATTATGCTAATAGCATTCTCCTACCTAAATCCCCCGCTGTCGACACTTTATCATCTTTTCGTCGCATCAGCCTCCTTAATACCACCTTCAAAATTATCACCAAAGTTCTCACTAATCGCCTCCAAGCTATCATTGCACCTTTGGTTGGGCCTAAGCAATCTGCTTTTATACTCGGTCACAACATTTTGGACTGTATTGCTGCCACTCAGGAAGTTATCTCTTTTTTTTATTTCACTTCTTCACCGGGAATTCTTCTTAAACTTGATTTTTCAAAAGCCTTTGATTCTGTTAGTTGGCCATTCATTCTTGATTTAATGAAACATCGAGGTTTCTTCGAAAAATGGTGTACTTGGATCGAAAATATTATCTTCACCTATCTTTTCTTCAGTATTAGTTAATGGAAGGTCTGGTGGGCTTTTCAAATCAAAACGTGGTTTAAGGCTAGGAGACCCTTTATCCCCACTTATTATTGTGCTTATTACTGTGTGTTCAATCAAATGGTTTAGAAAGAAAATGCTAATGATTTCTTAGCTGGTATTTGCTTCCCTAATTCAAATCTGGTTGTATCTAATTTGCAGTTTGCTGATGATACCATCATCTTCTCATCTCCTGATCTGAAACACGTTCATTGTCTTAAGGTTCTTTTGTCTTTTGAACTTTTATTTGGACTTTCAATAAACTTCAGTAAAAGTTCTATTATCATGCTTGGCAATTCATCCCACCTTGGTCCTCATGTTTCTTCTATTCTCAATTGTTTGATTGTTGACTTTCCTATAAAATATCTTGGCATTCCCCATTGACCAACAAAACTTATCAAATCAGATTGGTTTCCTCTCATTAATACGATAGAATGTAGATTTGCTGCATGGAAGGTTAACTCCCTTTCATCGATGGTTTGTTTGGTGCTTGTTAAATCTGTTCTTTCATCTATTCCCACATATTGGATGTCATTCCATAAACTTCCTCATTGGGTTATCAACAAAATGGATTCGATTAGAAGTTCCTTTCTTTGGAATGGATGTAAGTTAAAGAGATTGATAAATTGGTGTACAATATGTTTACATCATAATTAGGGTGAGCTTGAAGTTACTGATTTAGACTACTTTAATTCAGCCTTACTCTCTAAATGGATTTGGCGACTTGTCTCTCCTGGCAATTTCATTTGGAGGGACTGGATCTTGGCATGTCACTTTTCCTCTAATCCTCATTTTGTTCTTCATTTCCCTCCTAATGCGAGAGTTTCCCCTTTTTTGGCTGGTATTCTTTCTACTATTCCTCGCATCAATAATCTATTTCATGTTTCTTTGGGCAATGGAGTTAATTGCCTTTTTTGGCTAGATATTTGGCATGGCTAGTTCCCATTATCTCGTTTGTTTCCTAATATTTTCTCTCTTCTTCCTCAATTGGGCCTTTCTGTCGAAGTTATCATGGGCCATGGCCCAATTGGCCTTCTTCTTAATTCCTTTTTTGATGCTCCCGCCTTCTTGGATCTCCTAGACGTTACCAACTTACTTCTACACACTCATATTTCCAACTCTCCTGATCGTTATATTTTGGCATTGTTTCCATTGAAAGGTTTTTCGGTTGCATCCTACTACCATTACCTAAACCGTTCTGGTCGTGATTTCTCTTTTGCCAGACTTTGGAAGTGTCACTTATCACCTAAAACCCTTTTCTTTCAATGGTGTCTCATTCATGAAAGAATTAACACACATGTGAGATTGTTTCGTCGTAACATAGTCTCGAACCCTAATTGCGTATTATGTAATATGCATGAAGAATCCGTTCATCACCTTTTCTTCAACTGCGAGTTCACTTATCCAATTTAGGTTGCATCAAGCATCCATCTGTTGGGCTTCACTCTAGTTATAACATCAATATTTGATCATTGGAAGTACGTCCCAGTTAATTACAATCTAGATGCTTTTATTGCAATTTATTATTGGTGCGTATGGAAGGAAAGAAAAGCAAGGGGTTTCAATAGGAAAATATGCAATGTCGTGGGAATTTGCAGATGTATTGATTACATTTTTCGTATTTGAATAGGAACAAGTGTCGATCCCTTTCGATTTGCTGTGCCACAAGCCCAAAGTCCTGCTGAATCGGTTGGAAGTACTAGTACCAGTCGCGAACTTGTTTAATTTGCTTTTGTTGTTTGCCGTTTGCTATTATATCTAGGCTCTACCATTTATTCTGGCTGCTCTTGTATTAAGTATTATCTATGTTATGGTGATCTCTATGTAAGCTTTCTGCTGTTGTACTTTTGGCCACCAGTTAGGCTTGTTAACTGGTTCAATTATATTATATGTGTTATATAAATTAATCGGTTGTGTAGTACCATGCTACACATCCATTTGTTTAAAAAAAGGTGATATTTTCACTACTTTTACTCCTTCCATCTACTTCTACTCATTGTGCCTATTAAAAGGAAAATATCCCTACCCACTGTTAATTTATAAAATATTCATTTCTACGACTCTACTTCGACACTTCTAAAAGAAAACATTTCAATACAGCTTTATCATTATCTTCTCGCTGTCAACTAAGGTACTTAAGTGCTTCACTTTATTCATTCTAATTGTTTTTATATTAAAGAAACCATGCTTTCATAATTGGTTTACCGCAATACTTTGGATTGATGTAATAACCCAACATCAAAACTAGTAGTTCGATTACTTGTTTCTTCTACTGTTTGCAGTATCTAATGATAAGAATGTACCAGGATTTTTACTTTATTTTTCATTGTATGATAATGCTACAATTGTTTTAAGGATTTTTTTCATTCTAGCCCTATTTTAACATTTTATTTCACTTTTAGCCCTGTTTTTTGAAATATATCAATTATAGCCCACTTCTGGCCAACTCAGCACTGAGTTGGTCAGAATGTACTGGCGCAGTTTGAGATTGCGCCAATATACGTGGCAAAAAAATACATATTCTTCTGGGCGCAATCCAGGATTGCTCCCAGAAGCTTTCAAATACTACAGAGAGCAAAGTGCTCCATATAATCTTATAGGCGCAATCTTGGATTGCGTCTATAAGATTACAAAGAGCACTTTTCTCTCTGTAAACATTACAGAGAGCAAGTTGATCTCTGTTACGTGTTTGGGGCTGAATCCAGGAACGCGCCCATGGGCGCAATCCTGGATCCTGCCCACTGGCGCATTCCTGGATTTTGCCCTAGGCACATAACAACTATAAAGTAAACCAAAAACCCCTCTTCTGCCACTTACTTTTTCATCTTCCTACTTTACCAATTCCTTCCCCAAAACAAAACCCAGTACTCAATTTTCACTTTCAATAAAAAATTGGATAGCATAGGTTCGTATACTTGTTTCTCATTAGTTGGATTTACCTCAAAATCAAAGGTATGTTTATTTTAACAAGCATGTTTCCCCTATTTTTCATAGATTGAATTTTATTCACCTTTTTTCCCCAAATTTTATTCCATTATTATGTAGAATGAATCAATGGGAAATTAATGATGATATTTTAATGAAGTATTGGGATAGTTTAGAGTCTGGATTCTATGAGAACATGATGGATGTTGATCCGACACCACAAGCCCAAGTGTCACATAATCGTCGTCGACGGGTACTGAAATTTGCTCTGAAGCAAAAGTGTCTGAATTGTTTGAAGAACCATATCATCTTCCCGATGGACCCCAAAAGTCCTTCGTCACGGTGGATGGTGGTTGATATGTTAATCGTGGTCGGGCACTAGCTATCAGGGTGCTTCCTCCAAAAAACCTTTATTATTGCGGTAAACAATGCTACGTGGTTGTGGCTAAAAATAGAAGCGTTAATACAGGTCATAGGCTCTACAAATGTTGTAACTATGATTTGAACAAACGTTATCCAAATTCATTTCTGTAAGTATGGGGAGTTTGTTGATCCTCCGATGTGCTGAAAAGGACATGAGTATGCATTGGAGATGCAAGAAGAAAATGATCGACTAAAACAAGAGATGGTGGAACAAAAAATACGTTTTGAGAAGGAAATTTTCCATTTGAAACTTCTTAATTCGGATTTAGTGTCCAAGCTCTCGCAATATCTCAATGAGTAGTTTGGACTTGTAGCTTGTAACAATGTATCCAAATTATTGTATTTTTCTTGCTAATGTAGTTTGCAATAATGTATCAATCAATGTATGTAGTGCATGATTGTACGAATGAAGGTGATGAATGTATGCTCACTACAGGTTTTCATCAATGTATGAGTGAAATCAAATTCTTCTACTATAATACTAATTGTTCAAACATGAACTATAACACTAAAATCTAATTTACTGAATTACAACAGCTCCTTTTATGACTTATCACTCCGCACTAACTACATCTATTCGTTTTAGGAGCACGCATTTCATCCATGGTCATTTAAATTATTTTTGATCTAGGTCTCCATGGGCAGTTGGAATCGATGTTGGAAATAGTAGTGTATTTCATTTTATTAGACCAGATTGGCTTAAACAACTGCATGTAAAATTGGCTATTCACTCAGTTGTTGAAGGAATTTACTTTTGCTCTCAAACATCATTCCGACTTTGAAATCGTTCTGAACACGGGACAATGAGAAAATTTCATTGTTGGATTGCAAATTAGCAACAATGGATCTAGCCAACATTTGTGCATTGCACACATTGTCATCTAATGGTATTTCCATGTCTGGCTCCGGATCATCACTATCTTCGAGAGCATTGTCTTCTCCCCCAAAATCATAATCTAAAGGAGCATTGTTTACTTGCATTATATCAATCTATGTCGTATCATTATCAGAGATACTTAAAGCGGTCATGCTATCAAGTGAAGGAACATGATTTAACTCTTCAATGTCTGGTTCTTCCATATCCATATTGACACTGGATTGATTTGGTTCTAAGTTCGGTTATGCTTTGGTAGCTTGTGTCGGAAAACTGTAGTAACCAAGCGGAAAATTGTGAGCAAACTTTTGTATGCAACATAATTCTATATCAATAACACACATAACTTACTATTGGCTCATGTGATACTATTCGGAGGGCATTGGCTACATGGAAGAAGACCGATAACTTGTTGACGGTCCAGCGGTATTTTGCATTGGAAAGTAATTCGGAACACAACTGAAAAATAAAAATGTTTTATTATCAAACATAAAACAATGGTAATATTGTGCTATCGAGGTAGTCTGAAGTTCGAGTTATCCAAGACTAATACTTGTACCAGTATCCTGCATCGGATATGGATAGAAGGGTTGCGATGCTTGTTGAAAATTCATGAACGGATTATACCCAAAAAACATTTGTTGTTGCCCATAATTGGGTGTGCTCATAGGTGGATATGGTTGATTGGTTGTAGGAGCCGCTGAGTCTTGAGTTACATGCTACCCTGCCACCAATCTTCTCTCTTCCAAAACAAATAGTTCTATAGATTTTGACATGGCAGAAAACATAATTTCAATATTGTCGTCATATAATATTTTTATTGCCTTAGATCCGGAATCAGTTGGCCAGTTGCAAACTAATTCAATGTCAAACTCCTCCGATTTAATCCTAGTAGCTTTATAGATAGACTCTTTCAATTGTAAGAAGTTTGATCCTTTTAAAACTTTTGTCAGTTTACTAGATCCACTGTTATATATTCCACCACTACGCCATAGATGGCCTACTACAACGAAAATCCAAGGTGTTGCCAACTAAAATGTTGCACAACTATGTTGATTTTTGCCTATTGCAACACACACTTCAATGTGTTAGCATAGATATCAATACGATGTTGCAGTAGCTATAGATATATTTTAATTAAAAAAAGAGAGTACACCTCAGCGTCCACACCATTAGTTAAAACGAAATCTCAGCCTTCCATCCACTATCTGATTAACTTCCTTTATTTCTCGCTGACATTTTCATTCACGCGCTCCCTTTTGATTTTGTTCTCCCCCAAATCGCCAATTACGTTTTCATTTTGTTCTCCACCATCAAACGATTCTACACGAAGCTAAAAAGAAAAAGGGAAAAAGAATTCAACCCCGATCCGCAAAACTGCAACAACATATCATCAAATCATAAATCGTGAAACCTAATATAAGATGGAGAAACTGAAATCGGAAATCATGAAACCGAATCATCAAATCGAAAATTGAAACACATCAAATCAGAAGTCTCAAAGGGTTCAAGAGTCTTCAGTCTTCTTCTTCTACTACTGTTACAATTAGTAATTCAATAATTTGAATATGTATTAAATTTATTTGTATGGATAATGTATTTATAGTGGGAATTGTAGAATCAGTGTTCGAGTCAGTTGTATGCTGACTTAAATCTGGTTGTTGTTGCTTTATCAGAAGTCATGTTTAAAGATAAGGCAACTATTAAATATCGTTTAACGAACTACTGCTCTGGCCTACCCCTGAGTCCAAAACAATATAATATAATGGTTTAATTCATCTTTCAAAACCACTAGCATAACTTATTATGAAATATCTTTATCTACTTAACCAAAATAATATAATACGTGTTATGCTTACTGTCAAATGTTGATACCTCTAGGAAATGTGCTTGGCATTCTCATTATAGATCCAGATTCTTAATGACAACAAAAAGTTGTACTTATGCTTTCATCATAATTTGAAATAATTTTTTGAGTGTTGATGTAGCCATGGAAAGGGACTTGGAGAAGAAGCGGTAATGATGATGATGACATTTGCAAATAAAAAATATGGAATTAAAACATTTCGTGTCAAGATCGGTGATTCGAACACAGCCTCACTTAAACTTTTTCTCAAATTGGTGCTCTTTTGCTCTCAGTTTATTTACATTTTTCATAATAGTATTATTGTAGTCGTTTATATTTCATACATACTTGAATGCAGGGTTTTAAGGATCCTCTTATAGAAGTGTCTTTAAAGAGGTTTGCATGCTTTAAAATATTTTTCTTTCACATGCACACTTGCTGTTGTTTTGAGGACTTCACCATGGGCGTCATCGTCATGGTGCTTGACATACAACTGCAGGGGAAGTAATTAATTTGCTCATGTGGTGCAGAAGGTATTTTTAGTCTCCTTATCATGTGAATACTTTGCTAATATTTTACTATAATGTTAACTACAATGTGGTGTGCATGATATCAAATACATTCCTGCTTGAATCCTTAGAAATTTCCTTAAGTTCAAATCCCTTTTTGATATCAAATTCAATGTGGTGTGCGTATGGTTCTTCCAATTCTCTTAACGCTTCTGTATTATGCATAGCTGAATGATTTTTGTTCTTATTTGAATGTACAGGAAAGTATAGATGCATGTATACTTGTGCATTACTTGTGCATAGATGCATTACTTGTACAGAGAATGATTTAACAGTCCAGGCATGTTTATTTGAATATTTGTTTTAACAATCCAGGTATACTTCCGCTTGACCGACTTGATTTGACCTTGCTTCATCTTTGTTATTATGAATTTGCTTCCTAATTCATAGATTATGTCTTTTGTTTAAAAACAGAAAATATATTGTTTGGTCCTTTGGTGTGTATATTTAATTGTGCACCTGACTACTTGCATGTGCTTTACTGTGCAACTCGTTCAAAAGCGTTTGATGTTTTATGTATATATCCTTATAATTAATGCACTCTCTGGTTTATTTTATCATCAAGGATGAAGTTGTCGAACGAATTGAATCCAGGATTGCTGCTTGGGCTTTTCTTCCTGAAGGTAGGAAGCTTTAATTTACAATTTATGATTTGCAAATTCCTTTTCTAGGCTTTCTCACTTCTATTTTTCACATTAGAAAATGGAGAGGCAATACAAATACTGTGATAGAGAGCAAATACATAGGTGGTGCTGAAAGTGGATAAGTGCAGGCAAGGGGACACAAGGTGTTTGTGGTCGTAGAGGATGTAAGTGTATTACAGAAGTGGAAGTTTTGAAGTTTAATGTTTGTTCTCGTTTTTTAAGGCTTTGGGTGATGATGGACTTGGCATTGTGCTCGGACCCGCTTCTCGGCTTGCCTTCGGCTCGGCATATATTTGTCAGTGTTAGTGTCTATATCAATTGAAACTGCATGTGTAATGAGTGAACTGAATGATGTAGTGAGGAATATCTGTATATGTGAATAACCAATGTTGCAGTAAATCATTGAGTTGTAAATAGTTGGAGTCGAAAATTTGTACTATTTAATTTGTAGAAATAAAATATTTTATTTAATAAAACACTATTTAAATTCAAATTCTGTGTATTAGTATTCTATTAAATAAATATTTAATCCTGTTAGAGTGTTGCTATTGGATAGTAAAAGTGTTTCCATTGGATGATTAAAGTGTTTCTATCGATAATGTAGGGCCCACTTTTAAGTAAAATTAGTATATGTGGCAACACCATTAAAATGTTGCCATTGGGTCGTAAAAGTGTTGCCTTTGACTCTTTGGCAATGCGGCAAAATGCAACACCGAGAAAGTGCTGTCGCAGATCAATTTTGGCCTATAGCAATAATTTTTGGCACTTCCTGCATCACTTCTTTGGTGTTGCAGTATGCGATCTATGACGTAGTGCACATTTATGTTCATCAATAACAAAATCTCCATCATAATAACATGTAGCAGCAATATAATCTGGAGTTATTCTATGTTGAACACAAATTAAAATGAAATTAGGTTGGTAAATGAAAACAAAAAAGCTATAAAAAAACAAAGCCATACCTTTTGATAACCAAAAATAGCTATTCCCATTGCTCTACAAATAGATCTACAAAAAAAGATTATTGTTTTGTTGAATAATAATGAAGGATGTGAAGTTTTTTAACCTAGGTTTTTTGGGTTATTTTGTTGATAGTTGAAGAATGAGAAAAGCAAAGAGTAAAGTGGGTTGTTTTAAGCTTCTGGGAGAAATCTGGGATTGTGCCCCACTAGCGCAATCCTGGATTACACCCAGAAGAATATGTCTTTTTTTGTGCCACGTATACTAGCGCAATCTCGGGTTGCGTCAGTACATTCTGGCCAACTCAGCACTGAGTTGGCCATAAGTGAGCTATAATTGATATATTTCAAAAAACAAGGCTAAAAGTGAAATAATATGTTAAAACAAGGCTAAATAAAAAAAACCTTATTTTAATGTTTTAGTTTATTCATTTTTTGGGATCATTTTGAAACTTATTAGTTTTATTTTTCTATATCTACCTGATCCTGGCTATGAAAATACTTCTATGTAACATGGATCTTTTACATGGTTTCGATTCTTTGAAGGTGTTATTAAAAAGTGTAACAATATGTCATGAGATGACAAAACAAAGTTGTCTTGTTTCTTAATGGCATCATAGCTACACAAGGTAAAGCAACTCTACTGCAAGATGGGACCACTTTCTTCCCTCCAAAAGTTCCAGTTCCACTCTAATAATTTTGAAACGTCACATCCATCATAATCCCAAAAAAATTAACTAAAAATTTTCCTCTCCACTTATGAAACTCTTTGAAGGAGCGCTACGACCACCAGAAGATAACCATACCGCCAAAGACAAGGCGAGAGTGGTTGAACCTAAAGTTTCAAGACTTTATATCTGTAAGGGAATACGATGCTGTTATTTTAGAATTACTTATGAATTGAAGTTATATAAAAAAAGAGGATGATGCAAAAATGCTGGAAAATACATTTTAATGTTTCATGCCTCGACTCCTGCAGCATCAATATTGAAAACGTCATTTTATAAAATATTATGAATGCGTTGAATGTTTATTAACTACCGAGCAATATAATGAACGACATGATGAAAATCACTCCTTAAGACCAACTTTGTCGGCGGCACTACCGAAAGCTAACGCTAATTCACCTTTAAAAGAGATTGTGGAAGAGGTAGAGGATGCAGACGCAGATATAACTCCAATAGAGGTGGCTATAAAGATTTTAGAGGTAAAAAATCTACCAATTTTAAAAAGCAGCAAAAGAAAAATGAGTCTGAAAAGAATATTGATTCAACTCTAGAAAATAAAAAGCATTATGATAAAGTTTATTATAAACGTGAAAGCTTTGGTTATTGATCATGTATATGTTGATTTTCAAACAAAACAATTGAGGAATACCAATGCTCGAAGAATACCGATCGAGACAAATAATGCCAAAATATTGTCTGATAATACTAACTAGAAAATAAATTATTTATTTGAGGATGATGGTGGAAATTTCATTAACGATGAAAATTTAAGTGCAAGGATTAACATTATGACCAAACCGATCAACTTGTAACAACCCTGATTTTAAGTGCTGAATGTTGATCTAGTAATTACATAAATTCAATTTAAAAATCGAGATTATTTTCAAGTTAATAATTGAAATTCAAATACTAATATTATTTGAAATATTTGATATTGTAAACATAATTATTCAATGTTGATTTAAATAACTTGATTCTAAATTAGGTGTTAGTTTAATGGAATAAATGATTCGGTTTAATTCCTTTAAAATTAAATAATAATAATTAATTCAATCTGTAAATTCTATTGTAGTATTTATCAGTTAGATTAAATCATCAATGAATTCATAGTTAATATTTCAACTCGATATCTACTAACGTATTTTTATTTTTCATGAATTTTAATTTGAAAAATACTGAAATTTAATTTGATGATTTTTAAGTAACTAGCATTTGTGAATTTTGCAATCTGTTAACCAGTGTAAATATTTTATTGTTCGGAGATCGCATTGCGGTTTAGAGCACGATGATATTTTTGTTGTGTCGATCAGAGAACGTTCACGAATATTATACCATTCAAAGCGATATTAGAAAATTCAAATAAAATATAAATGATAAATCAACCCCAATATCTCATACAGGACAATTAATATTGTTTGTTTGTCTGTCCTTACCATTTTAAATTTACAACCTCTAGTACAATTTAAATACAATAATAAATTAGTCCCTCCTTACCCTTACTTTCAGAGACTTCAACCAAAAAATTTCAACACCTAGTGCACATTTCTTTGTTCATATTCTTTTCTTTGTCTTCTATGACATTCAACATCCAAAACTAAGAAAATTCTAACATAATTCATACTCTTATTTCCATTTTCACTCTTCCATCTTCCTTTCCTTTCTCCTAGTTCTTTGTCCATAAAAGAAAAACCCAATTCTGTATTCAAGAATTCGAAACAAATCAAATCATAAATTAAAAAACTTGATTTGTTGGCCTCATATAAGCATGTTCTTTGATTCCAAAAAGTACAGTAACGTGTGATCCATATTCGCATTTGCTCAATGTGAGGAGTCTCGAGCTAGGTTTCCATTTTGATCAGTTACAAACTGGGATAGGAATGATGGTTAGTTCCTTTTCATTTTTAATGTCTATAAGCATAGGCTGTTAGAGTTTGCAGATGCACAACGATGTGTTCCAATTCATCATCATGCATTTTGTACCTTCAAAGTAGCAAGTCACGAACTATTCAGGTGTGTTGAGTTTCGAGTTGTTTGGTCGGGGTAGTTGAATTCTCAAAGAGGAGTGCTGGATGAAATCAAGGAGGTGATAGGTTGATAATGATGCTAGTGTGCATGTACCTGTGCATTTGGGGAAGAAGCTTTAGGGAAGGATTTCTTAAGGGTAATAATAAATATATTCTATTTGATTAACCAACATCTTATAGAACCTGTGTACAACATATACAAGGTCGAATTCGAGCGTTGTCTGTCATGTTAGAATCATCTCAATGTTTCTACACTATGGAAGTAGATAAGGTGAATTCAGAGCTAGTTAATCTTTCGGCTAATTTCGAACTTTGTTCGAAATTCAGTGAAATCAGAGCTCAAAAGCAAACTCAATGGTGAGTAAAACTCACTTCTTTGATTTAACAGTTTGCTATTATATATTAAAATGTTCATTATTTTCTTTATTGTGAAAATTGTTAATTGTT
Organism: Allium sativum; assembly: GCA_030737875.1. NCBI lineage: Eukaryota > Viridiplantae > Streptophyta > Magnoliopsida > Asparagales > Amaryllidaceae > Allium > Allium sativum. Next base: position 561,870,577 of record CM060921.1, read on the forward strand.
TGGTTTGTGTTAAATTATCATATTCTCAATTATCTATCTGAATTGATTGAATTTTTTAATTGTTTGAATTAAATCTAGGATCATGATATAACATCTTAAAATCCTATAAAATTAACTGAACCTGATTTTAGATCATAATATAGCATCTCGATTTGCTAGTAGACGTTCTTCGACTTTATTTTATATTTAAATTCATTGCAAGTATTTGATAATATTTGAACTGTTAAATAATATTGATTTGATTACGTTCTATAAATTTTAATGTATTACCTTAAATATATACCTGGTGTTCTCTATTTGGCCAAATAAATATCGTTTAAAATTGACTAAACTTATTTAATTGACATCATTTAGAAGAATAAACTTTCGTTCTGCTATTATATTAATTTGGGCATTTCGTTTATGCCGGTTAATTTATATTGAGTAAGTGTTATATTAGCAGTTAACTATTATTTATTTACTTACATATACATTTTTATGTAAATATCATGTTTGAACTAGAAGGATAAATTAAATACATAGTATCTTATTTAAGTTCCATTGTGATCGTTAAAACCTACGGAATAAATGTTTTAAATTATTGATTTTTGGCCATAATTACTTATGGTTTCCTTAAGATAAAGACATAACCATTGTGATACAACAGTCACTAAGTTCATTTGAAACAAATGTTTTCAAATCAGTATTTGTTTATTTCATGATTTAAAAAAAAGAATCATTATTAAATAATGTTTTAAAGTAAGCTTAATTTATTTTTATTAAATATGATTTAAGGTTAATAATTATTCATTTGAAAGTATTTTCAGCTATTTTGTAATAATGATTAAAGTTAATCAATGCTTATTTAAATGAAAATTTAATAGTTAATAATTATTTATTTAAAAGGCAAATTATTACGTTGTTAATAAAGTTTGAAGTTAAATAAACGTCCTATTAATAATGTTTTAAGTATTATTTTTGTTTTGTTAATAATGATTCAAATTTATTATTTTGTATTATAAAGAAAGGTCAACGATTATGTACTTGATAAGGTTTTTAAAGATTTTAGTATCATTATTTATAATAATGATTGTTTATTTATTTGTTTATTTATAATAATGACTGTTTATTTATTTAGTTTAAATTTAATAATCATTTATTTAAGGATAATGGTTCGTAGATTCATTAATTATCCATTAAGGATGTTTTAAAATAAAATAATTTATTTAATTTATATTAGTTTTAAAAATAAGAAATCATTTATTTATGAAGTTTGAAAGTACTTTTATTATTTCAATAATGATATATTACTCCTTTTAACAAGTAAAATTATTACCTTTTTTATATAGTGGAAAATAGTCTGAAGGACAAACTTAGAATTTTTATTGGTGAAAAGTATGCAAAGTTTGGAATTTAGGGAGAAGGACGCATTTTAGTGTAAAAGGGGAAAGGATAGTGGGCCCCTGAATTCCACTTTTGCACTAAAACGTGTCCTTCTCCCTAAATTCCAAACTTTGCATATTTTTCACTAAATTTTTTGCTAAGTTTGTCCTTTAAAAGAAAATCCTCTATTATATAATGGGAGCAATAAACCATTCAAGTAAAGTGTTCATGATAATAAACAGTTTTCATAGAGGATTTATTCAAAAAAAGGCTTAAAGAATATGATTGAGATTTTAATAAAAAATTTATATAAAAGGATTTACAGAAAAGATTTATGAAAGGAATTGAGATTTGATTTTTTCAAATTTAATCTTTGTTGGCGTCAAAAGTTGGTCACTAGTGACGGCCAACCCCCAATCGTGCGTTGAACAAACGAATAACAATCAAAGATTATGGTAAGGTAAGTAAAAAGAGAAACACGCAGAACTTTATAGTGGTTCGACAATAGATGGTGCCTACGTCCACTTGTATATGTTGATTTGCTTTTGATTACAAGTATAATATATTCTCTTTTGTGAGAGAGCAGGAGATGAACACAAAGTCACTGTGTTATAGAGGGATATTTGATTATTTTAGAGTTAGCCGTAGAAAGAAGTTGGAGATCTCGTCCATTTCTATTTTGAGCATAGAGGTATTTATAGATGAAGAGGTGGGCCGATTGCAGCAGATTGACCAAGTCCACTGTTAAGCAATAGTATCCTCGTAAGTTGTGGCTTGTGTGGCATTCAAGATGAGGTGTATCAAAATTAGATCTTTGTCCGGAAGTGTTTGACTGCATTTAATGCCTTGAGAATTTGGCTAAGCACTGACTTGCTTAGATATTTTCAGGTGGCATTCAGAAAAATTGGGTCGATCTGATCTTCATGGATGCGCCTGAATAGGATTGTCCGGGAGAGCGATTATGTCGGGATATGATATGTCACTGCTAGAGAGAGGCTGGCTCGGGCCAAATCTTGCCCGGGATTACAAGTTCCCGGCTATATGGCGCATTGCAGAGAGCACTTGGCCATGATGTTGGTCGGGCCAGTCTGGCAATTGTAGCGCTCTATAGCCGGGAACTTGAAATCTGGAAGGTTTCTGGAGTTTTTGATCCCCCTGGTGAACTAGTTGAGAAGACGTTCCCCGAGTGAAACGTATGATGATGCTTGCAAGCTGGTTTCCATCTCCGAGGAGTCGCTGCCATGGATCCAACTAGACATTGGGGAGAACCCCGGTGCTAGGGTCCGCCAAAAGCATGCTCGGAAGAGGAGTCGTTGGTTGGGCTCGACCTCCGAGAATTGAGTGAAGGTGAGGGGGAGGATGAGTCCTCACTGTTGGTTCTGGACCGAGTGGCACCTCTTGAACCTGATGAGAATTGGTTAGAGCCATGCCCGTGATGGAAGGTCTGGGCTGATCCATCATATCATGTGATGTTCGGGACTCTGTGTTACCCTCGCTCGGGGAGATGTTAGAAGGGTCTACAGTAGCATTAGCCTCCGCCGCATCGGTAACCTATATGGTAGAGTGGTCTCCCTGATTTAAAGGGAAGGCTCCACCAGCTCTTTATTGGAGGGGAGGAGGCATAAGACAAGCCTGTGGTAAGATGTCGGGTTGTAATGGAAATGGCAATGATCCCGGTTGATCCAGCTGTTGTTCGGTCGGTCCAGGGAGTTAAGCTATTCCTTGGAGTGGAGGCAAAGTAGTCGACCGACCTAGATCTCAAGGTCGGGCCTCCTGTGAAACTGCAGTTGTGGCTACACTTGTCGCTGGAAGCGATACTCATGGCAGTGGTCGGTCTGGAACTGAAGACGAGTCAGGACGAAGCAAAGGTATGGTCTAATCTGCAGCTTGCGGTTGTGCAGATAGAAGATCAGTTGATGCCCCTGCTCCATGCGGTGGGGGAATTGAAGTTGAAGCATTAGATCCCTTTTCCATCCAAGCGAGGAGCTTATTCATCAACTGTTGTTGTTGTTCGAGGAGTTTACCCTGAGATGTCATCTGGTCTTTGAACTCGACCAGAACTTTATCCATGTCGTCCCGGGTAAGATATCAGGACATATCTTCGTGAGAGGAGGCTTCCGGACTTGCTTATGCAGCGTTTATCTCGGCTGCATCAGCATTCGTGGGTCGGGAAGATACTGCATCCTTCTTCAGCTTGTTTTCCATTGATCGGCTAAGAAATTGCTGAAGGCAGTCGAAGGTCGTAGAGTATGTCTGGGCGCGTTTTCCCTTCCTGGCGCGCCAAAGTGTTGGTGTTAAAAGTTGGTCACTAGTGACGGTCAACCCCCAATCGTGCGTTGAACACACGAATAACAACCACAGATTATGGTAAGGTAAGTAAAAAGAGAAACACATAGAACTTTTATAGTGGTTCAACAATTGATTTTGCCTACGTGCTTTTGATTACAAGTATAATAAATATATTCTCTTTTGTGAGAAAGAAAGTGATGAACATGAAACACCCCACCTCCGTTAGGGTCACTCTCAAAGGGAATGCCCTAATTTTGGTGGAGGTTTATAAGTATAAGTCACAGATATACAAGACAGATATAAGAACACATATTTGTAAACAGCGGAAAATCAACAAACTTTTATTTCATAAAAGCAAATACGTGCTACAACAACATCACCATAATTGTCTTACATCTTTTCCAAAAACATAACACTTTCATAATCTGTCTTGATTACATTATTTAAAGAAGCATAAATAAAACATAGATAAACTGCAAAGGCCCCATAGTGGTTGTCCAAAGCCATAGTTCAAGACGAAAAGGACCAAGCAATACATGTCTCCTCTTCAAGCTGGATGTTAAGGCCGGTCAAGCTGCTGTGTTCCCTCCCTGTGGACCTGGGGGGGGGGGAGGGGGGGGAAACGGAAGAAAAGAAGACGAAAGAAAAGTAGAGTCAGACATAAAGCCTGAGTAAGTCTAGTACTATTCTGTCTATGAATAAAGAACTGGGTATGATAAGTATAAACAAGAAGTGGGAAAGCACTATAAACTTGGTTAAGTTGTCTAGGGTCGAATATACTATCGTACCCCATGTTAATCTCTGAACCCATATAAACTAGTTTCCGACTGGCACCCCATAATCAGGGTGATGTGATCCGTTCTATGATGATCGGCTCCTACTCGCATAGTTACATGTGTCTTACGGCCCCCGATGTTGTAGTTACCTATGCTGGTCCCACCATGGGGTGTATTAAGTCCCATGGCGGCGGCCCGACACAACCTTAGAATGCACAGGTATGCTACTGGTGCCCAGTGCTTTATTTTTCTGCGCGGGAGTGTGTGCATGCCCGCAACCCGTTAGAACCTACACTGCTACACCACCACCGTCGATTTGACCTCTTACAATCAGCCCAGTAATCGTGCCCCACCCTGCCTAGTTTCAGGGTATCCTGATACACCTTCTAGGGTTACTGCTGAAAAGGGTCCCCCGTTACTAGGTTTTCTATCTCTAGCCAACATGCTAAGTTGGTTAAGTGTTTTCTAACCTAACCCCTACCAGTCCGTTTAGTTTAGCATGTTCCATTTTGATTAAGTCTTTAGTTCACTTAATCCTAACAATCCTGACTCAGCCTTAATTGTCTTATTAAAGCCCTGACCTCTCACATTAGACAGGTATTGTTGTGGCTGCCTGTTGCCGGTTGGTTCCGGGCAGTCTTATGCCACAACTCAGTCTAACCTCGGGTCCTTATTGGGCTCCATGTTTAACCTCCCACATTGGATAGGTATTGTTGTGACTACTGGACAGCCGGGCGGTTCCGGGCAGGTTTACATCACAACTCAATCCAACCTCGGGTTAAACACATCGTATGTTCTACATTTACATATTTTGTCTTTCTTCTTTATTTTCTTATATGTAAATATTTGCGGCCCATTATTAAGTTAATGGTGTAAAGGTTACACCAATCATGGGCCCAACCCATACTTGAATTTGGGCCCTTCTATTTTATATTTTCATTCATTAGTAATTTTAACCCAACGTTATTTTCACCCGTTTAACTCGTCCGTTTATTATATATATATGTTGGGCTTAGCCTTTTAAAGCCCAACTTAGCCATGCGGAAAGGGGAGGCTTAAAGCGTGATTACATACACGAAAAGGGGAATGTGAACGCATGAACTTGCAATATGACGTTGGAAATACAAAATAGAAACTGGTGTACTTGCATAGTAATGACATATACTTTGGTCATAAAGCATAAGTGACGTGAATCAAAGCATGTAAACTTGTAGTTAAGTTAAGAATATCACTATCGACACATAGGCTTTAACTACAACATAAACCTATATTTTTATTCAGGCATAATGTCAAACATAAGCAAATCATGTTCATAAGACTACTACATGTTTACAAAGGTGTCTACTTTTGTGACTAATACAAAAGTATAGTTAAATTTGTTCACATAACCATGGCATAAATATTTCTAACATGAAATCATGATTTTTACTTTAGTCATGCAAACTTGCAAAAAGGGATTTCGTATCTAACCTAGCTATGTACCACATATGTCATCATATAATTCTTGTAAACAATATAGACTTAATTATGCAAAATATCAATCATAGCCTAGTCATATTCATAAGTTTGCAAATAGGTTTTCTAGTACAAAAGCATGACTTAATACATAGATCATGATGCCAAATTTTCAACATAATTTCATATGGACTAAGATAACCCAAACTTATTCCAATTACTTCACAAAAATGATGTTTGTATAAAAATACACATTACGATGGCATAGTAGCAAAACCCCAAACTTGCATGAGTTTCAATTAAACAACTACATACATGTAGCTTCAACAAGGATTACATAATTTGCGAATATTCCAAACATATACTTGCATAAAACTACCGCATGTAGTTTTTCATAACTGAATAACATAATTCGAGAATATCCAAACGTATACAATATTCCAAATCGATAAGAATCATAGTAACGCACAAATTATGAATTATTTATCACCACAACCAAGTATACAAACCAACACAGTTATTTGTTCATACCAAAGTAATACTCTACTTACAATGGTGAGGCGAATTCTCAAATTTAGGGATTTGAAGATGCGGTTTGATTTGATTGAGTTGCTTTATGCCTTTGAATTTGCCTCCTAATCCTCTCTCCAATTGGTGGCTACCCCTAGTCGTTCCTCAGCAACATGGCGGCTTTGTTCTTATTTTTGAATGAATAGATTAGGATTGAGTCTAGGGTCATTTTTATAGGGGTAATGAACTGATTAGGGCCATTGATGTTGCTTGGATTGATCGTAGCCATTCATCCTAAGGAGAGACCAATTAGAGCCTGCCACCTAGCCCTAATGACAAAGCAGACTACAGAAAATCGACCAACATAGAATAGGCCAGCCAGGTTGGACTGGGTTCGACCTGGCTCTGGACCAGGTCGACAGCCCTGTCGACAGCCCTGTCGACAGCCCTGTCGACCTGGTTAGACCAGGTCGACAGCCCAGTCGACCTGGGTGCCTTAGGCGGGTGTTTTTCCGCCCTGGCCCATTGGGCCCCATTTTGGAATTTAAACTTAATTTTTCTGAGTTATTTTATTCTGTTTGAATTTTAAACTTAATTCAGAAACTTCCGAAGGCCATATCTTCTTCATACGGACTCCGTTTTTCGAAAACTCGTACTCTATTTCGCGTATTTTTCCGAGACGAACGCAATGTCGTATCCCGTTTCCCTTAGTTCTTTGATTAAAATTAATTATACTTTAATTTATGAATTTCACAGTTATAGAATTCGCGGGGTGTTACATTCTCCCCCACTTAAAAGGATTTCGTCCCCGAAATCTTCAAGTTAGGAGGAATGTATATCCTAACATCCAATCATCCATCTACTCATCCATCAAACACGAGCATCCATTGTCCTTAAAAGACTTCTAATGCTTCATGATCATATGCGAAGTGTGTGTGTACATGTACTTATCTAATGCAAAATCAGGCGGTCTACTGATTCAGTTGACCTCCTTAATGCGAATTATGTAAGTGCCATGAATCCATTATGTATGCAAATTTTCCTATTTTGATTTTACATGTGTGCACAATCATTTAATACAAATGCAGCATCCACATGACAACACATTAAAGTTCAACCATATATGAATGCAAACATATATGCATATGCAATATGAAGTGACTGAGCCGATCTAAAACCTAGATTGTGTGTGTATATGCAACCACGAGCAACCACTAGCAATCACTTGCAACCACTTGCAACCATCATCCATAACATGTTTCAATTACATGTTTCCATCCAAAGGGTTTCTACCTAAAAGATAAGGTCGAGGAAATATACCTAAAAAGATAGATAAAAGCGCAACTTAAGGAAAAGGAAAGATCAAGGATGTACCCTCGAACAGCAAAGGGTAGGCTGTACGGATTCTAGCTTCAGTTTCCCAAGTCGCGTCTCCCTCGGCGTCGCTCCACTGAACTTTGACGAGCTTGACTTCACGGTTGCGTAGTTTCTTCACTTCCGTTCCTAATATGCGGGTTGGAACTTTCCTTATGGTTGCTTCGCGTTCCACTTCGGCCTCTTCGAGGATATTTGGCTCTACCACTTCAGCAGATTCATGTAGACATTTTCGGAGATGTGAAACGTGAAAAACGTTGTGGACTCCAGCCAACTTCTCGGGTAGCTCTAGTCTATAGGCCATTTTCCCAATTTTCTCGATGATAGGGAATGGCCTTACGAAACTTGGTGCAAGTTTTCCTGTGGTTCCAAAACGAACAACGTTTCTTAGCGGAGATACCTTGAGAAAAACTCTGTCTCCAACCTCAAATTCAAGGTCGGTCCTTCTCTTGTCGGCATAGGACTTCTGTCTGTCTTGGGCCGTCTTCATCCTTCTTCGTATTAAGTCTACTTTCTCTGAAGTCTCTCGGATCATATCTGGTCCAAGTATGAGCTTATCAGTAGACTCCCACCAACAAGTGGGCGATCGGCACGGTCTTCCATATAAAGCTTCGAAGGGCGCCATTCCGATGGTTGCTTGATAGCTGTTGTTGTAGGCAAATTCCACCAAAGGAAGGTGGTCTTCCCATGTCCCTCCGAAGTCAAAGACGCACAGTCTTAAAAGGTCTTCCAAAACTCTGTTCACTCTCTCTGTTTGGCCATCGGTTTGGGGATGATAGGCTGTGCTCAAGCATAACTGCGTTCCTACTGCTTCTTGCAGACTCCGCCAAAACTCCCTGGTGAAGACGGGGTCTCGGTCACTAACAATGCTAGATGGTATTCCATGGAGTCGAACGATTTCCTTAAGGTAAAGTGATGCTAGGGATGAGGCAGTTCTTTTACTTTTGACAGGTAAAAAGTGGGCGCTTTTAATAGGCCTATCCACTATTACCCAAATGCTAGTGTTGCCTCTCCTAGACCTAGGCAGCCCATCGATGAAGTCCATTGAGATGCTATCCCACTTCCACTGCGGGACCTCCAGAGGATGTAGCAGTCCGCCAGGCTTTTTCTATTCCGCCTTAACCTGTTGGCACACCATACACTTAGAAACGAACTCTGCCACGTCCTTTTTCATGCCGTTCCAGAAGAAAGTCCTTTTTATGTCTTTGTACATTTTATCTCCGCCTGGGTGTATCGTCATCTTGGAGTGATGTGCTTCCTCGAGAACCTTCATTACTAAATCTTTTGTCTGTGGGACACATAGTCTTCCGTCTTGCCTTAGCAACCCCTTATCGTCGATGGAGTATCTGTTGAGGTGACTTGAAGTCTCACCCCTAATTAGCCTATCAATTGTTTCCACAAGCTGAGGGTCTTCGCGTTGTGCTGTCCCTACTGAATCCTCTAAAGTTGGGCGCACTTCGAGAGATGCTAGCAAGCCTGGTACGAAATCGGAGGAAGGCCTAAAGTTGAAGCTGGCTATAAACTCCAGGCTTTGTCTTTCAACAAACAACGGGCTTAGGGTCAATTTCTTTCGGCTCAACGCGTCTGCTACTACGTTGCCTTTGCCCGGAGTGTAGGAGATTTCGAAATCGTACGAGGCAAGAAACTCCATCCATCTTTGTTGCCTCATGTTAAGATCCTTCTGCGAGAAAAGATATTTCAACAATTTATGGTCAGTGTAAAGTTCGAACTTCTCACCTAGGAGATAGTGTCGCCAAGACTTGAGTGCAAAGACGATGGCGGCTAACTCAAGATCGTGGGTTGGGTAGTTCTTTTCGTGCACTTTCAACTGCCTCCCGCCATAAGCTACTACCCTTCCTTCTTGCATTAAGACGGCGCCAAGCCCTGTCCCACATGCATCCGTATAAACAGTGAACATCTTGCTCCCATCTGGCAGCGTCAAAACTGGGGCTGTTGTGAGAGCCCTTTTCAGTCGTTGGAAAGCAAACTCGCAATCCAAGTCCCAATTGAACACCTGATTCTTCTTGGTCAATTTCGTGAGCGGAGCTGAGATTTTCGCAAAATCCCTTATAAACTTTCGATAGAAACCTGCTAGTCCTAGAAAACTTCGGACCTCAGTTGCATTCCTTGGTGTCTTCCAATCCTGTACCGCCACTACCTTAGCAGGGTCCACTGCTAACCCTTGTTTGGATACTATGTGCCCAAGGAACCTCACCTCTTCTCTCCAAAAGTGGCATTTGGAGAATTTGGCTTTTAGTTGATGGACTCGCAAAGTTTCCATGATTGCCCTTAAGTGCTGAGCATGTTCCTCTTCACTCTTTGAGAAGATAAGGATATCATGTACGAAGACCACTACGAATTTGTTGAGGAAATCTCTAAATATCCTACTCATTAGGTCCACGAAGTACGCAGGTGCATTTGTCAAGCCGAAAGGCATGACAAGCCATTCAAAGAAGCCGTCTGGGGTTCTGAACGCCGTTTTATCGATGCTATCTTCGGCCTCCCTTAGCTGATGAAAACCGGTTGCCAAATCGAGTTGGGAGAAAACAGACGCTCCTACAAGCTGGTCAAACAAATCGTCAATTCTAGGGAGAGGGTGCCTATTCTTTTTCGTTAGCTTGTTGAGCTCCCTATAGTCAACACATAGACGGAGTGAACCATCCGCCTTTGTAGCGAACACCACCGGAGCGCCCCATTCTGAAATGCTTCTCCTAATGAACCCCTTTTCTAGAAGCTCTTTAATCTGTTTACTGAGCTCTTTCCTTTCTCGTGGAGCCATGTGTCTAACGGGCAATGCAACGGGCTTTGCATTATCTACAAGATATATGCGGAAGTCTATTTCCCGCTTCGGAGGCAAGCCCTTCACCTCTTCGAAGACATCCGGATATTCACGGACCACTTTAACTGATTGCAAATTTTCAACAGAGGCATCTAGCGATTCAAGATAACTAAGCATAACCGCATATGAGGGATTACAAGAAATTTCCAAAGTATTACCGAGCTGCGTTAGGAGCCTAACAACCCTTTTCTCACAATCAAGGATGGCCCCATTACTGGATAGCCAATCCATACCCAAAATCAAACCATAACCCGAAAAGCCCAAAACAAAGGCACTACATTGAAATTCTACACTTAGAATAGAAATTTTCAATCCCACACAGATCATAGACAAATGAGCTGGGCCCCCAATTGGGTTTGAAACAATTAAGGGGTCCTCTACCATACTAGTTTTTAGGTGCAGAGATTCTACTAAAGCAGACGAGATAAAGGAGTGTGATGCGCCAGAATCAAATAAAGTGCGAACGGGGTGATCATAAAGATAAACTACACTTTCTACAGAAGTACTTATACCTCGCTGTTGCAGAGGTGGCGCTTCCAGCACATGAACCTGTGCCCCTGGGGTGGATCCAGCCCTCTGCCCCTGTCCTCGTTTCTTTGGGCAGTCCTTAGCCCTATGGCCTGTCTCACCGTAAGAAAAGCACCCACCATTCTCCTTGGCCTTCTTTTTCCGGCAGTCCTTTACTAAGTGCCCCACTTTGCCACAGAAATTGCACTTCCTCTTCTCTTTGTTGCCTTTCCCGCCCTTCTTAAAGTCTGTCTTCTTAGGCTGCAAACCTTCTTTCTTCCCTTGAGAGCTTTCTGCCTTTGTCTCCTTCTTGCCCTTATCCTCTTCATTCAGCAATGCCATTTGCACCAATCTTTCATACGTGGCTCCCATGGGTATATGGGTCATGGCCAAACTGTGTAATGGCTCATTCAACCCTTTGACGAAACGGAGAGCCTTCTTGTGCGGGGTGTTGACTAGGTCAAGCCCAAACCTAGCCAGCTCATCGAACTGATTCACATATTCTCTGACTGTCTTGTCCCCTTGTTTAAGAAATAAGAATCTTTCCAACTGCAAACTTCTTTCCGCATCTGAGAGAAATTTAGTCTCAAACCTTGCCCTAAAGTCCTCCCATGTCTCCACTGGTCTTTCAGCATTAGTGACTTCCCACCAGTAGGAAGCCTCGCCCTTCAATAGCCACACTGCCAATTGTACTTTTTGTCTATCCTCTACCTCAAAGATGATGAATAGGTCCTCAGTTTCTTTCAGCCAATTTCTGGCTGCCACGAAGGACTCAGTTCCATGGAAATCCCTTCCTCCCATAGCTTTAAAATCTTTACATATCTTAGCAAACGTGTTTCCCCGAGGAGGAGGTGGAGGAAAAGGTGCCGCTGCAGCTGGATGATTTCCGGAAGCTGGGGGAGGAGGAATGGTAGGACCTGGCTGAGTGGCTATTGCTTCTAAGAACCGTCTAAACCAACCAGGTATTGGTACCCCTTCCGGCAAGTTAAGATCTTCGGACATGCTGAAACAAAAAGGATAGATTCAAAACGAAGGATAAGAGATAGTACCTATGGCTTTGGGGTGTGGACTTTGCCTTTTTTAAAATAAATTAATTTTTTTTTCTTTAAAAATGCTTCTTTAAATTTCCTTTTTGAAAATAATTTTTCAAAACTTTTTATCTTATCTGGTAAACCTATGCTCTGATACCAAGTGAAACACCCCACCTCCGTTAGGGTCACTCTCAAAGGGAATGCCCTAATTTTGGTGGAGGTTTATAAGTATAAGTCACAGATATACAAGACAGATATAAGAACACATATTTGTAAACAGCGGAAAATCAACAAACTTTTATTTCATAAAAGCAAATACGTGCTACAACAACATCACCATAATTGTCTTACATCTTTTCCAAAAACATAACACTTTCATAATCTGTCTTGATTACATTATTTAAAGAAGCATAAATAAAACATAGATAAACTGCAAAGGCCCCATAGTGGTTGTCCAAAGCCATAGTTCAAGACGAAAAGGACCAAGCAATACATGTCTCCTCTTCAAGCTGGATGTTAAGACCGGTCAAGCTGCTGTGTTCCCTCCCTGTGGACCTGGGGGGGGGGGGACAGAAGAAAAGAAGACGAAAGAAAAGTAGAGTCAGACATAAAGCCTGAGTAAGTCTAGTACTATTCTGTCTATGAATAAAGAACTGGGTATGATAAGTATAAACAAGAAGTGGGAAAGCACTATAAACTTGGTTAAGTTGTCTAGGGTCGAATATACTATCGTACCCCATGTTAATCTCTGAACCCATATAAACTAGTTTCCGACTGGCACCCCATAATCAGGGTGATGTGATCCGTTCTATGATGATCGGCTCCTACTCGCATAGTTACATGTGTCTTACGGCCCCCGATGTTGTAGTTACCTATGCTGGTCCCACCATGGGGTGTATCAAGTCCCATGGCGGCGGCCCGACACAACCTTAGAATGCACAGGTATGCTACTGGTGCCCAGTGCTTTATTTTTCTGCGCCGGAGTGTGTGCACGCCCACAACCCTTTAGAACCTACACTGCTACACCACCGCCGTCGATTTGACCTCTTACAATCAGCCCAGAAATCGTGCCCCACCCTGCCTAGTTTCAGGGTATCCTGATACACCTTCTAGGGTTACTGCTGAAAAGGGTCCCCCGTTACTAGGTTTTCTATCTCTAGCCAACATGCTAAGTTGTTTAAGTGTTTTCTAACCTAACCCCCACCAGTCCGTTTAGTTTAGCATGTTCCATTTTGATTAAGTCTTTAGTTCACTTAATCCTAACAATCCTGACTCAGCCTTAATTGTCTTATTAAAGCCCTGACCTCTCACATTAGACAGGTATTGTTGTGGCTGCCTGTTGCCGGTTGGTTCCGGGCAGTCTTACGCCACAACTCAGTCTAACCTCGGGTCCTTATTGGGCTCCATGTTTAACCTCCCACATTGGATAGGTATTGTTGTGACTACTGGACAGCCGGGCGGTTCCGGGCAGGTTTACATCACAACTCAATCCAACCTCGGGTTAAACACATCGTATGTTCTACATTTACATATTTTGTCTTTCTTCTTTATTTTCTTATATGTAAATATTTGCGGCCCATTATTAAGTTAATGGTGTAAAGGTTACACCAATCATGGGCCCAACCCATACTTGAATTTGGGCCCTTCTATTTTATATTTTCATTCATTAGTAATTTTAACCCAACGTTATTTTCCCCCGTTTAACTCGTCCGTTTATTATATATATATGTTGGGCTTAGCCTTTTAAAGCCCAACTTAGCCATGCGGAAAGGGGAGGCTTAAAGCGTGATTACATACACGAAAAGGGGAATGTGAACGCATGAACTTGCAATATGACGTTGGAAATACAAAATAGAAACTGGTGTACTTGCATAGTAGTGACATATACTTTGGTCATAAAGCATAAGTGACGTGAATCAAAGCATGTAAACTTGTAGTTAAGTTAAGAATATCACTATCGACACATAGGCTTTAACTACAACATAAACCTATATTTTTATTCAGGCATAATGTCAAACATAAGCAAATCATGTTCATAAGATTACTACATGTTTACAAAGGTGTCTACTTTTGTGACTAATACAAAAGTATAGTTAAATTTGTTCACATAACCATGGCATAAATATTTCTAACATGAAATCATGATTTTTACTTTAGTCATGCAAACTTGCAAAAAGGGATTTCGAATCTAACCTAGCTATGTACCACATATGTCATCATATAATTCTTGTAAACAATATAGACTTAATTATGCAAAATATCAATCATAGCCTAGTCATATTCATAAGTTTGCAAATAGGTTTTCTAGTACAAAAGCATGACTTAATACATAGATCATGATGCCAAATTTTCAACATAATTTCATATGGACTAAGATAACCCAAACTTATTCCAATTACTTCACAAAAATGATGTTTGTATAAAAATACACATTATGATGGCATAGTAGCAAAACCCCAAACTTGCATGAGTTTCAATTAAACAACTACATACATGTAGCTTCAACAAGGATTACATAATTTGCGAATATTCCAAACGTATACTTGCATAAAACTACCGCATGTAGTTTTTCATAACTGAATAACATAATTCGAGAATATCCAAACGTATACAATATTCCAAATCGATAAGAATCATAGTAACGCACAAATTATGAATTATTTATCACCACAACCAAGTATACAAACCAACACAGTTATTTGTTCATACCAAAGTAATACTCTACTTACAATGGTGAGGCGAATTCTCAAATTTAGGGATTTGAAGATGCGGTTTGATTTGATTGAGTTGCTTTATGCCTTAGAATTTGCCTCCTAATCCTCTCTCCAATTGGTGGCTACCCCTAGTCGTTCCTCAACAACATGGCGGCTTTGTTCTTATTTTTGAATGAATAGATTAGGGTTGAGTCTAGGGTCATTTTTATAGGGGTAATGAACTGATTAGGGCCATTGATGTTGCTTGGATTGATCGTAGCCATTCATCCTAAGGAGAGACCAATTAGAGCCTGCCACCTAGCCCTAATGACAAAGCAGACTACAGAAAATCGACCAACATAGAATAGGCCAGCCAGGTTGGACTGGGTTCGACCTGGCTCTGGACCAGGTCGACAGCCCTGTCGACCTGGTTAGACCAGGTCGACAGCCCAGTCGACCTGGGTGCCTTAGGCGGGTGTTTTTCCGCCCTGGCCCATTGGGCCCCATTTTGGAATTTAAACTTGATTTTTCTGAGTTATTTTATTCTGTTTGAATTTTAAACTTAATTCAGAAACTTCCGAAGGCCATATCTTCTTCATACGGACTCCGTTTTTCGAAAACTCGGACTCTATTTCGCGTATTTTTCCGAGACGAACGCAATGGCGTATCCCGTTTCCCTTAGTTCTTTGATTAAAATTAATTATACTTTAATTTATGAATTTCACAGTTATAGAATTCGCGGGGTGTTACAGAACACAAAGTCACTGTGTTACAGAGGGAGATTTGGTTCTTTTAGAGTTAGATGTAGAAAGAAGTTGGAGATCCTGTCCTTTTCTATTTTGAGCATGGAGGTATTTATAGTTGGAGAGGTGGGCTGATTGGAGTGCAATGTGGCCTGCTTCTTCTGTGGAGCTTGGACAAGTAGATCTTGATCATTAGGCGTAATTTCGGCCGACTGACCAATTCCACTATTGAGCAATAGTATTCTCGTAAGTTGTGGCTTGCGTGACATTCAAGATGAGGTCTATCAAAAGTAGAGCTTTGTCCGAAAGTAATTGACAGCCTTTAATGCCTTGAGAATTGGGCTAAGCACTGACTTGCTCGGATGTTTTCAGGTGGCATTCAGAAATATTGGGTTGATTCGATCTTCATGGATGCGGCTGAATAGTTCGGTCTGGAAGAGCGATTATGTCGGGATATGATGTGCCGCTGCTCGAGACAGGCCGGCTCGGGCCAAATCTCGCCCGGGCTTTTCGGGAAGGCATGTCGCCCGCTGGGATCGGTCGATGTTGAAGAGTGATCTTTTGGACATTGGGCTTCGATCTCTTGATCCGTGACAACTTTTGCCAAAAAGTTGGTCAACAATCTTAAATATGGTTGTATGTATGTTTGTCCCATACTTTACTTGAGGAATCGTGCTTAGGTTTATTCTTATATCTACTTCTTTTTAAACAACACTTTTTGATCCTTTAACTGTGATTTGGAAATAAGAAAGTTTTTAAACATACTTATTTATAATATAAGTTATGGATATATTTTCTACTATAACAACAACTAAGCCCCAAATCTCAATCAAGTCGGGGTTGACTAGAGATGGAACCCAAAAAAGGTCAATTTAAATGTAATAGTGATAACAACAGATATAAAGTTGAAAACTTAAACAAAAGTAAAATAAAGTTTAAAATATAATTTAAAATAATTAAAAACATAATAATAGCAGCAATAATATGGAATTGAAGATGATGGTAATAATAACAATAGATATTAGAGACTAGTACTAAGCCTTATTCCCCTATTATTCTGGTCATATCAATTAAAACCAACAACACTCTTCTTAAAATACCTGAAAGCTCAAGGTTTTTGTACATGGATCGCTAACTTCCATGCACTCATGTTCGACACCTCCTCCCATTTCTTTTTTGGTCGACCTTTGTCTCTCTTCGGGCTTATGGCATGGCTTACAATTCCAATGTGCATAGGTGCATCATGCGACTTTCATTGTTGATGTCCTAACCGTCTCAAGTAGTGTTGGACTAGCTTCTCTTAAACAGGTGCAACTCCAAATTTGTCCTAATATCAACATTTTTAATTCGATCTCATCTGATATTCCCAAAGCTCCAACACAACATACACATCTCTGCTACACTTATCTTTTTGACGTGTTGCCTTTTAGTAAGCCAACATTCTAAACCATATAACATTGCAGGCCTGATTTCTGTTGTTTAACTTCCCTTTAAACTTCTGAGGGATCTTCCTATCATTGAGACTGTCATATGCTAGTTGTCATTTCATCCATCCTGTTTGAATTCTAAAACTAACATCTTCATTAATCTCCCCATCAGTCTACAACATAGAACCTAAATATCGAAAAGATTCCTTCTTGGGTACTATTTGTCCAGCTAAGGTGACCTCTCCGTCATCTGAACTGACACTGCTGAACTCACACTTCATATACTATGTTTTAGTTCTACTAAGCCTGAAATCCTTTAATTCCAAAGTCTTCTTCCACAACTCCAATTGTCTATTAACCAATATTGTACTTTCATCAGTCAACACAACATCATCAACAAAGAGCATACACCAAGGAATCTCACCTTGTATACCCTTTGTGATTTCATCCATACTAAGGAAAATATACAGGGGCTCAAAACCGACTCTTGATGTAATCCTATGTTAATGGGAAAGTCACCGGTCTCACCATCTCATTCTCTAACACTAGTCAAAATCCCATCATACATATCCTTGATAAGGGTAATGTACTTAGTTGGAACCCTATTCTTTTCCAGCGCCAACCAATAACCTTCCTAGGTACTCTGTCATAAGCTTTCTCCAAATCAATAAAAAGCATGTGAAGATCATTCTTTTGCTCCCTAAATATCTCCATAAGTTGCCTTATCAAGAAAATGGCCTCTATGGTTGATCTTCCAGGCATGAAACCAAATTGATTCTTAGAAACACTCACTAGCCTGCACAAACGATGTTCACAGACTCTCTTCCAAAGCTTCATTGTATGAAACATAAGCTTAATTCCTCTATGGTTTATGCAACTTTTAATATCTTCTTGATTCTTGAATATTGAACTAAATTTTTTCTACTCCATTCATCTGGCATCTTGTTTGATTTAAAAATATTATTAAACAACTTAGTCAGCCACGTTATCCCTTCATCTCCAAAGCATCTCCGTATCCTAATAGGGATACAATCATGCCTTGCCGACTTGCTTGTTTTCATTCGTTTCAGCGCATCCTTTATCTTGACATCTAGAATTGTATGAATACATGTCTATCAATGCCCTCAACGTAGTCTCGATCGAGAAGCTATCACATTCTTCATTGAAAAGTTCATCAATGTATTCTCTCCATCTATTTTTTTATCTCGACGTCCTTCACCAAAAGTCTATTGTTCTTATCCTTAATGCATTTAACTTGGTTGAAGTCTCTTGTTTTCTATCACATAGGCGTCTCTTTCACCCTCCTTCATACTTAGCTTTTGATATAAGTCTTCGAATACCCAATCCCTTACTTCACTCACCGCCCTCTTTGCAGTCTTCTTTGCTACATTGTACTTTTGCATGTTGTCCTCGCTCCTATGATGGTGCAAGCATTTGTAACATTCCTTATTCTCTTTAATAGCCTTTTGCATATCATTGTTCCACCATTATGAGTCTTAAGGTTCTCTCTTATTCCTTTTTTATCCTAAGCACCTCAGTAGTCACTTTTCGAGTGTAAGTTTCCATCTCATTCCACATGTCATTTGCTTCTCCTTCCACGTTCCATTCCTCTTCTCCCATCACCCTATCCTTAAACACTTGTGAGGCGCCTCCTTTGAGTTTCCACAATCTCGTCCTATAAATCTTTGCTTTCTTATCCTTCACTACCGAAAGGCAAAACATGCATACCAAAAGTTGATGTTGTGAGACGATACATGCTCTGGGTATGACTTTACAATCAACACAATCTCATTTATTGTCTCTTCTAGTTAGAGCGAAGTCAATCTGGCTAGAATGCTGGCCACTATTGGAAGTGATCAGATGTGATTGTCTCTTCCTAAAGAAGCTATTGAAAGTCATAAGGTCATAAGAAATATAAAAATTTAGTATTTCCTTTCCTGCTTGGTTCATACTACCAAATCCAAAACCACCATGCGCTTTCTCAAATCCCCCACTAGTTGAGCCAACAAGGCCATTGAAATCTCCTCCTATAAAAAGTTTCTCGCTACTTGGAACATCTCTAACTGAGACATTTAAGTCTTCCCGGAAACTCCACTTAGCTTCTTTACTTAGGTTTATCTATGAGGCATATGCACTAATGACATTCGAAACCACATCACCAACTACTAGCTTAACTAGGATGATCCTGTCCCATCGTCTCCTGACATCGACCACTTCATTTTTAAGGTTCTTGTTAATCAATATGCTTACCCCCGTGTACCATAACTTGAAGCCTGTGTTCTCCACCTCCTTCGCCTTTTGACTAATCCATTTGGTCTTTTGAACACACAGGATGCCGACACATTTCCTGATCATAGTATCCACTATCTCTCTTAACTTTCTTGTTAATGACCCTAATTTCAACTACCTAGCGAAACCCTACTATCGTCGCTAGCTTCCTTGCCCCTAGCACCTGTAGAGAAAGAAGCGAATAGTTAAATATACTTAGGTTGGTGAGATAAATATATGAACATTTTAATAATTACTCTAACATGAGTTTTTATGATTGATAAACTCAGTTTAAATAAGCTTGGTGGTTTCTAGGAGAAATTAAATCCTTGGGTGATTATTGTTGTTTATATATATAATAGTTAAGTAATCGACTATCAAATCTGGCCAACTTAACTTTGAAATTTAATAGGGCAAATCATAAGGAATCTCATTTTTGTAAACGACTAGTAGATGGACTCAGCCTTTATACACTGTCAGCTTAATCCCAATGTGTCGGAGTTGAGTTTTTGAAAACTATAGATTTTTGTTTCGGAGAGACCGAGATTAGACATAGTTATTTGAAAACCTCTTTGATTCGGCTGAAACTATTTCAAATTCAATGTATCTTGAAGATAACTAGAGATGGAGCTATTCGGTTTTAGTTAGGCCTAAAAAAAAATTATGGATGAATGTCGGCATTGCATATCTCCCTGAGAGGCAATATTAGTATTCCAAAATATTCCGCTATTTACAAGGTAAAATGTAACATTTAGCCCCATCAACCAATAATGAATATATCAGGGAAAAGTTGCAGGGCTATATGGGTCTCTTCTGTTAGGATATGACCATTCCATATATATTTAATAATTTTTTATGCTTTTTAGCCCAGTATGGTTATTTATCAACTGAGGTAATCATATTCGGTGCTTTCCATTTTAGGGGTGGGGTCGGACTTGATTTGCTGAGGTGCAAATTAACATAGTCTTCTGTACATTTTGTCCTGACATGTACAGATTCGATGGGTATACCCTTACCCTTTCATAGTTGGAATCCATTCTGCAATACGTACCTCCAGACTTGATTGTGTACTTATCAAAGCTACCTTGGGTTACTTTGTTTTTGAAATAATTTTTACTATGTACTTAGAAAAATATTTTTAGATGCTAATAAATATAATTTTAAGTTGAATTAGGATATTAATAGATGTTAATGATAATCAATTATTAAATACAAGTGTTTTCATTTAGAATATGGTAATTATGTGTAATAAATTATAGCATCAACAATTTTTGATAAGTTAAGTGCTAATTTATTCATAATTAGGAAAGATAAGTATCATTAGAAATTAAGTGCAATAAAACGATAATGATTAATATGCTGACACCTGAACTTGTTTATTAAGATATTTTTCATTATCTCCCTAATGGTAATGGTATTTTACTAGTGATATTTATTAGAATAATATTATGCAATATTAGGATAATAATGATAATTCATGTTTATTATCATTAGAAATTGATAAGAAATATGAAATTTATGTATTCTCGTGTTATTTTCATTTATATTATCCTAATGATAAATTTATATACTAATTTTTGTTTGAGGCTTACTTAGCTAATCTACTGATAATCCATGCTAATAAAGAGACTTGAATATCATTAATATATAATTTAAATGATAATCTATTTCTTCAGTGGTAATCAATTTTTACTTTAAGGCTTTTCAAAACTCTCTGCATAATTGTTAAAGAATATAGCATATCCCAACTATCAATTTTGGTGTAAAGCTTAATTGAAATTTTCTAACTTTAGAGTTAAAGGCTTGAAGCTCAAATTATCATAGATCTAATGTGTAGATACCAAGAGATTTTAATTTTTCAAAGGGTCATATAATAAAATGCAAAATTTATAAATAAAGGGTTATGATCTTAAATTACAAAAGTCTTAATAACTCTCTAACTTCTATGGAGAGATAATTTTAGATCTTGAGTTTATGCTGATTTGGAAGACCAAACCAAGTTTATCTTCTTCATAATGACTAACAATGGATTCAGATACTATACTAATTAACTAATTATTTATGTATTTTTTCTCAATTAAATCAATATGCATTTGGTTCTAAGATTTCATGACCGATCAATGATAAAGTATACTGAAATCCTAAAAGGTACCATCAAAGTCATTCATTATTGATTTTTCGAGAAACTTAATGCCCATGAGGGGTAAGTTACAACATAAAGTTAACGTAGGAATTGATTTATTTGTTTAGTAGTACACACGTAAAAATTATTTAGCAATCCATTGATGGGACTGGCCTACAATCCATATTGAATATTAATATAAATAGTTTGAATAAATATATTAATATAAACACACATTTTTTATACTATCTAGTTTGAATTATGGATTCAGTTCATGTAACACCCCGCGAATTCTATAACTGTGAAATTCACAAATTAAAGTATAATTGATTTCAAATCAAAGAACTAAGGGAAACGGGATACGCCATTGCGTTCGTCTCGGAAAAATACGCGAAATAGAGTCCGAGTTTTCGAAAAACGGAGTCCGTATGAAGAAGATATGGCCTTCGGAAGTTTCTGAATTAAGTTTAAAATTCGAACAGAATAAAACAGCCCAGAAAAACAAGTTTAAAATTAAAAATCGGGCCCAATTGGCCAGGGCGGGAAAATTCCCGCCTAATCCACCCAGGTCGACTGGGCTGTCGACCTGGTCTAGCCAGGTCGACAGGGCTGTCGACAGGGCTGTCGACCTGGTCCAGAGCCAGGTCGAACCCAGCCCAACCTGGCTGGCCTATTCTATGTTGGTCGATTTTCAGAAGTCTGGTTTGTCATTAGGGCTAGGTGGCAGGCTCTAATTGGTCTCTCTTTCGAATGAATGGCTACGATCAATCCAAGCGACATCGATGGCCCTAATCAGTTCATAAACCCTATAAAAATGACCTTAGACTCAACCTAATCTATTCATTCAAAAATAAGAACAAGGCCATCATGTTGCTGAGGAACGACTAAGAGTAGCCACCAATTGGAGAGAGGATTAGGAGGCAAATTCTAAAGCATAAAGCAACTTAATCAAATCAAATCAACAAGGAATCGCATCTCCAAATTCCTAAATTGGAGAATTCGCCACACAATTGTAAGTAGAGTATTATTTTGGTATGAACAAATAACTGTGTTGGTTTGTATACTTGATTTGTGGCGATAAAGTAATTCATATTTGTGCGTTACTATGATTCTTATCGATTTGGAATATTGTATACGTTTGGATATTCTCGAATTATGTTATTCATTATAAAAAACTACATGTTTGCGGTAGTTTTATGCAAGTATACGTTTGGAATATTCGCAAATTATGTAATCCATGTTGAAGCTACACGTATTTAGTTGATTAATTGAAATTCATGCAAGTTTGGGGTTTTGCTACTATGCCATCATAATGTATGTTTTTGTACAAAAATCATTTTGTACGTAATTGGAACAAATTTGGGTTATTATAGTTCATATGAAACTATGTTGAAATTTTGGCACCATGATCTATGTATTAAGCCATGCTTTTGTACTAGAAAACCTATTTGCAAACTTATGAATATGACTAGGCTATGATTGATATTTTGCATAAATTGAAATCCATGTTAAGTCTATATTGTTAACAAGAATTATATGATGACATATGTGGTACATAGCTAGGTTAGATTCAAAATCCCTTTTGCAAGTTTGCATGACTAAAGTAAAAATCATGATTTCATGTTAGAAATATTTATGCCATGGTTATGTGAATAGATTTAAAATCATGATTAAGTTGAACTATACTTTTGTGTTAGTAACAAAAGTAAGCACCTTTGTAAACATGTAGTAATCTTATGAACATGATTTGCTTATGTTTGACATTATGCCTAAATAAAAATATAGGTTTATGTTGTAGTTAAGACTATGTGTCAATAATGATATCCAATTTAGATTCTTATCTCAACTACAAGTTTACATGCTTTGATTCATGTCACTTATGCTTTATGACCAAAGTATACATTACTACTATGCAAGTACACCAGTTTCTATTTTGTAGTTCCAACGTTATGTTGCAAGTTCATGCGTTCACTTTCCCCTTCTTGTGTATGTAATCATGCTTTAAGCCTCCCCTTTTCGCATGGCTAGGTTGGGCTTAATAAAGGCTAACCCTAACATATATATAATAAACGAACGTGTTAAACGGGGGAAAATAACGTTGGGTTAAATTTATTAATAAATGAAAATATAAAGTAGAAGGGCCCAAATTCAAGTATGGGTTGGGCCCATGATTGGTGTAACCTTTACACCATTAACTTAATAATGGGCTGCAAATATTTACATATAAGAAAATAAAGAAGAAAGACAAAATATGTAAATGTAGAACATACGATGTGTTTAACCCGAGGTTGGATTGAGTTGTGATGTAAACCTGCCCGGAACCGCCCGGCAATCCAGTAGTCACAACAATACCTATCCAATGTGGGAGGTTAAACATGGAGCCCAATAAGGACCCGAGGTTAGACCGAGTTGTGGCGTAAGACTGCCCGGAACCAACCGGCAACAGGCAGCCACAACAATACCTGTCTAATGTGAGAGGTCAAGGCTTTAATAAGACAATTAAGGCTGAGTCAGGATTGTTAGGATTAAGTGAACTAAAGACTTAATCAAAATGGAACATGCTAAACTAAACGGACTGGTGGGGGTTAGGTTAGAAAACACTTAACCAACTTAGCATGTTGGCTAGAGATAGAAAACCTAGTAACGGGGGACCCTTTTCAGCAGTAACCCTAGAAGGTGTATCATGATACCCTGAAACTAGGCAGGGTGGGGCACGATTACTGGGCTGATTGTAAGAGGTCAAATCGACGGCGGTGGTGTAGCAGTGTAGGTTCTAACGGGGTGCGGGCGTGCACACACTCCGGCGCAGAAAAATAAAGCACTGGGCACCAGTAGCATACCTGTGCATTCTAGGATTGTGTTGGGCCGCCACCATGGGACATGATACACCCCATGGTGGGACCAGCATAGGTAACTACAACATCGGGGGCCGTAAGACACATGTAACTATGCGAGTAGGAGCCGATCATCATAGAATGGATCACATCACCCTGATTATGGGGTGCCAGTTGGGAACTAGTTTATATGGGTTCAGAGATTTACATGGGGTACAATAGTATATTCGACCCTAGATAACTTAACCAAGTTTATAGTGCTTTCCCACTTCTTGTTTATACTTATCATACCCAGTTCTTTATTCATAGACAGAATAGTCCTAGACTTACTCAGGCTTTATGTCTGACTCTACTTTTCTTTCGTCTTCTTTTCTTCCGTTCCCCCCCCAGGTCCACAGGGAGGGAACACTGCAGCTTGACCAGCCTTAACATCCAGCTTGAAGAGGAGAAATGTATTGGTTGGACCTTTTCGTTTTGAACTATGGCTTTGGACAACCACTATGGGGCTTTTGCAGTTTATCTACGCTTTATTTATGCTTCTTTAAATAATGTAATCAAGACAGATTATGAAAGTGTTATGTTATGTTTTTGGAAAGGAGGTAAGACAATTATGGTAATGTTGTTGTAACACGTATTTGCTTTTATGAAATAAAAGTTGTTGTTTTTCCGCTGTTTACAAATATGTGTTTTTAATTATATCTGTCTTGTATATCTGTGACTTATACTTATAAACCTCCACCAAAATTATGGCATTCCCTTTGAGAGTGACCCTAATGGAGGTGGGGTGTTTCACTTGGTATCAGAGCATAGGTTTACCAGATAAGATAAAAAGTTCTAAAAATTT
Organism: Allium sativum; assembly: GCA_030737875.1. Taxonomy (NCBI): domain Eukaryota; kingdom Viridiplantae; phylum Streptophyta; class Magnoliopsida; order Asparagales; family Amaryllidaceae; genus Allium; species Allium sativum. The sequence goes on from CM060921.1 coordinate 561,895,651, forward strand.
ATTTTCAAAAAGGAAATTTAAAGAAGCATTTTTTTTATTTTAAAAAGGCAAAGTCCCCCCAAAGCCATAGGTACTATCTCTTATCCTTCGTTTTGAATCTATCCTTTTTGTTTCAGCATGTCCGAAGAACTTAACTTGCCGGAAGGGGTACCAATACCTGGTTGGTTTAGGCGGTTCTTAGAAGCAAGGGCCACTCAGCCAGGTCCTACCGTTCCTCCTCCCCCAGCTGCAGGAAATCATCCAGCTGCAGCGACACCTTTTCCTCCACCTCCTCCACGGGGAAACACATTTGCTAAGATATGTAAAGATTTTAAAGCTATGGGAGGAAAGGATTTCCATGGAACTGAGTCCTTCGTGGCAGCTAGGAATTGGCTGAAAGAAACTGAGGACCTATTCATCATCTTTGAGGTAGAGGATAGACAAAAAGTACAATTGGCAGTGTGGCTATTGAAGGGCGAGGCTTCCTACTGGTGGGAAGTCACCAATGCTGAAAGACCAGTGGAGACATGGGAGGACTTTTGGGCAAGGTTTGAGACTAAATTTCTCTCAGATGCGGAAAGAAGTTTGCAGTTGGAAAAATTCTTATTTCTTAAGCAAGGGGACAAGACAGTCAGAGAGTATGTGAATCAGTTCGATGAGCTGGCTAGGTTTGGGCTTGACCTAGTCAATACCCCGCACAAGAAGGCTCTCCGTTTCGTCAAAGGGTTGAATGAGCCATTACACAGTTTGGCCATGACCCATATACCCATGGGAGCCACGTATGAAAGATTGGTGCAAATGGCATTGCTGAATGAAGAGGATAAGGGCAAGAAGGAGACAAAGGCAGAAAGCTCTCAAGGGAAGAAAGAGGGTTTGCAGCCTAAGAAGACAGACTTTAAGAAGGGCGGGAAAGGCAACAAAGAGAAGAGGAAGTGCAATTTCTGTGGCAAAGTGGGGCACTTAGTAAAGGACTGCCGGAAAAAGAAGGCCAAGGAGAATGGTGGGTGCTTTTCTTGCGGTGAGACAGACCACAGGGCTAAGGACTGCCCAAAGAAACGAGGACAGGGGCAGAGGGCTGGATCCACCCCAGGGGCACAGGTTCATGTGCTGGAAGCGCCACCTCTGCAACAGCGAGGTATAAATACTTCTGTAAAAAGTGTAGTTTATCTTTATGATCACCCCGTTCGCACTTTATTTGATTCTGGCGCATCACACTCCTTTATCTCGTCTGCTTTAGTAGAATCTCTGCACCTAAAAACTAGTATGGTAGAGGACCCCTTAATTGTTTCAAACCCAATTGGGGGCCCAGCTCATTTGTCTATGATCTGTTTGGGATTGAAAATTTCTATTCTAAGTGTAGAATTTCAATGTAGTGCCTTTGTTTTGGGCTTTTCGGGTTATGGTTTGATTTTGGGTATGGATTGGCTATCCAGTAATGGGGCCATCCTTGATTGTGAGAAAAGGGTTGTTAGGCTCCTAACCCAGCTCGGTAATACTTTGGAAATTTCTTGTAATCCCTCGTATGCGGTTATGCTTAGTTATCTTGAATCGCTAGATGCCTCTGTTGAAAATTTGCAATCAGTTAGAGTGGTCCGGGAATATCCGGATGTCTTCGAAGAGGTGAAGGGCTTGCCTCCGAAGCGGGAAATAGACTTCCGCATATATCTTGTAGATAATGCAAAGCCCGTTGCGTTGCCCGTTAGACACATAGCTCCACGGGAAAGGAAAGAGCTCAGTAAACAGATTAAAGAGCTTCTAGAAAAGGGGTTCATTAGGAGGAGCATTTCAGAATGGGGCGCTCTAGTGGTGTTCGCTACAAAGGCAGATGGTTCACTCCTTCTATGTGTTGACTATAGGGAGCTCAACAAGCTAACGAAAAAGAATAGGCACCCGCTCCCTAGAATTGACGATTTGTTTGACCAGCTTGTAGGAGCGTCTGCTTTCTCCCAACTCGATTTAGCAACCGGTTTTCATCAGCTAAGGGTGGCTGAAGATAGCATCGATAAAACGGCGTTCAGAACCCCAGACGGCTTCTTTGAATGGCTTGTCATGCCTTTCGGCTTGACAAATGCACCTGCTTACTTCGTGGACCTGATGAGTAGGGTATTTAGAGATTTCCTCAACAAATTCGTAGTGGTCTTCGTAGATGATATCCTTATCTTCTCAAAGAGTGAAGAGGAACATGCTCAACACTTAAGGGCAATCATGGAAACTTTGCGAGTCCATCAACTAAAAGCCAAATTCTCCAAATGCCACTTTTGGAGAGAAGAGGTGAGGTTCCTTGGGCACATAGTATCCAAACAAGGGTTAGCAGTGGACCCTGCTAAGGTAGTGGCGGTACAGGATTGGAAGACACCAAGGAATGCAACTGAGGTCCGAAGCTTTCTAGGACTAGCAGGTTTCTATCGAAAGTTTATAAGGGATTTTGCGAAAATCTCAGCTCCACTCACGAAATTGACTAAGAAGAATCTAGTGTTCAATTGGGATTTGGATTGCGAATTTGCTTTCCAACGACTGAAAAGGGCTCTCACAACAGCCCCAGTTTTGACGCTGCCAGATGGGAGCAAGATGTTCACTATTTATACGGATGCATGTGGGACAGGGCTAGGCGCCGTCTTAATGCAAGAAGGAAGGGTAGTAGCTTATGGCAGGAGGCAGTTGAAAGTGCACGAAAAGAACTACCCAACCCACGATCTTGAGTTAGCCGCCATCGTCTTTGCACTCAAGTCTTGGCGACACTATCTCCTAGGTGAGAAGTTCGAACTTTACACTGACCATAAATTGTTGAAATATCTTTTCTCGCAGAAGGATCTTAACTTGAGGCAACAAAGATGGATGGAGTTTCTTGCCTCGTACGATTTCGAAATCTCCTACACTCCGGGCAAAGGCAACGTAGTGGCAGACGCGTTGAGCCGAAAGAAATTGACCCTAAGCCCGTTGTTTGTTGAAAGACAAAGCCTAGAGTTTATAGCCAGCTTCGACTTTAGGCCTTCCTCCGATTTCGTACCAGGCTTGCTAGCATCTCTCGAAGTGCGCCCAACTTTAGTGGATTCAGTAGGGACAGCACAACGCGAAGACCCTCAGCTTGTGGAAACAATTGATAGGCTAATTAGGGGTGAGACTTCAAGTCACCTCAACAGATACTCCATCGACGATAAGGGTTTGCTAAGGCGAGACGGAAGACTATGCGTGCCACAGACAAAAGATTTAATAAAGAAGGTTCTCGAGGAAGCACATCACTCCAAGATGACGATACACCCAGGCGGAGATAAAATGTACAAAGATATAAAAAGGACTTTCTTCTGGAACGGCATGAAAAAGGACGTGGCAGAATTCGTTTCTAAGTGCATGGTGTGCCAACAGGTTAAGGCGGAACAGAAAAAGCCTGGCGGACTGCTACATCCTCTGGAGGTCCCGCAGTGGAAGTGGGATAGCATCTCAATGGACTTCATCGATGGGCTGCCTAGGTCTAGGAGAGGCAACACTAGCATTTGGGTAATAGTGGATAGGCTTACTAAAAGCGCCCACTTTTTACCCGTCAAAAGTAAAAGAACTGCCTCATCCTTAGCATCACTTTACCTCAAGGAAATCGTTCGACTCCATGGAATACCATCTAGCATTGTTAGTGACCGAGACCCCATCTTCACCAGTGAGTTTTGGCGGAGTCTGCAAGAAGCAGTAGGAACGCAGTTATGCTTGAGCACAGCCTATCATCCCCAAACCGACGGCCAAACAGAGAGAGTGAACAGAGTTTTGGAGGACCTTTTAAGACTATGCGTCCTTGACTTCGGAGGGACATGGGAAGACCACCTTCCTTTGGTGGAATTTGCCTACAACAACAGCTATCAAGCAACCATCGGAATGGCGCCCTTCGAAGCTTTATATGGAAGACCGTGCCGATCGCCCACTTGTTGTTGGGAGTCTACTGATAAGCTCATACTTGGACCAGATATGATCCGAGAGACTTCAGAGAAAGTAGACTTAATACGAAGAAGGATGAAGACGGCCCAAGACAGACAAAAGTCCTATGCCGACAAGAGAAGGACCGACCTTGAATTTGAGGTTGGAGACAGAGTTTTTCTCAAAGTATCACCACTAAGAAACGTTGTTCGTTTTGGAACCACAGGAAAACTGGCACCGAGGTTCGTAGGGCCATTCCCTATCATCGAGAAAATTGGGAAAATGGCCTATAGATTAGAGCTACCCGAGAAGTTGGCCGGAGTCCACAACGTTTTTCACGTTTCACATCTCCGAAAATGTCTACATGAGTCTGCTGAAGTGGTAGTGCCAAATATCCTCGAAGAGGCCGAAGTGGAACGCGAAGCAACCATAAGAAAAGTTCCAACCCGCATATTAGGAACGGAAGTGAAGAAGCTACGCAACCGTGAAGTCAAGCTCGTCAAAGTTCAGTGGAGCGACGCCGAGGGAGACGCGACTTGGGAAACTGAAGCTAGAATACGCACTGCCTACCCTTTTCTGTTCGAGGGTACATCCTTGATCTTTCCTTTTCCTTAAGTTGCGCTTTTATCAATCTTTTTAGGTATATTTCCTCGACCTTATCTTTTAGGTAGAAACCCTTTGGATGGAAACATGTAATTGAAACATGTTATGGATGATGGTTGCAAGTGGTTGCAAGTGATTGCTAGTGGTTGCTCGTGGTTGCATATACACACACAATCTAGGTTTTAGATCGGCTCAGTCACTTCATATTGCATATGCATATATGTTTGCATTCGTATATGGTTGAACTCTAATGTGTTGTCATGTGGATGTTGCATTTGTATTGAATGATTGTGCACTCATGTAGAATCATGAATAGAAAAATCTGCATACATAATGGATTCATGGCACTTACATAATTCGCATTAAGGAGGTCAACTGAATCAGTAGACCGCCTGATTTTGCATTAGATAAGTTCATGTACACACACACTTCGCATATGATCATGAAGCATTAGAAGTCTTTTAAGGACAATGGATGCTCGTGTTTGATGGATGAGTAGATGGATGATTGGATGTTAGGATATACATTCCTCCTAACTTGAAGATTTCGGGGACGAAATCCTTTTAAGTGGGTGAGAATGTAACACCCCGCGAATTCTATAACTGTGAAATTCACAAATTAAAGTATAATTGATTTCAAATAAAAGAACTAAGGGAAACGGCATACGCCATTGCGTTCGTCTCGGAAAAATACGCGAAATAGAGTCCGAGTTTTCGAAAAACGGAGTCCGTATGAAGAAGATATGGCCTTCGGAAGTTTCTGAATTAAGTTTAAAATTCGAACAGAATAAAACAGCTCAGAAAAACAAGTTTAAAATTAAAAATCGGGCCCAATTGGCCAGGGCGGGAAAATTCCCGCCTAATGCACCCAGGTCGACTGGGCTGTCGACCTGGTCTAGCCAGGTCGACAGGGCTGTCGACAGGGCTGTCGACCTGGTCCGGAGCCAGGTCGAACCCAGCCCAACCTGGCTGGCCTATTCTATGTTGGTCGATTTTCAGAAGTCTGGTTTGTCATTAGGGCTAGGTGGCAGGCTCTAATTGGTCTCTCTTTCGAATGAATGGCTACGATCAATCCAAGCGACATCGATGGCCCTAATCAGTTCATAAACCCTATAAAAATGACCTTAGACTCAACCTAATCTATTCATTCAAAAATAAGAACAAGGCCATCATGTTGCTGAGGAACGACTAAGAGTAGCCACCAATTGGAGAGAGGATTAAGAGGCAAATTCTAAAGCATAAAGCAACTTAATCAAATCAAATCAACAAGGAATCGCATCTCCAAATTCCTAAATTGGAGAATTCGCCACACAATTGTAAGTAGAGTATTATTTTGGTATGAACAAATAACTGTGTTGGTTTGTATACTTGATTTGTGGCGATAAAGTAATTCATATTTGTGCGTTACTATGATTCTTATCGATTTGGAATATTGTATACGTTTGGATATTCTCGAATTATGTTATTCATTATAATAAACTACATGTTTGCGGTAGTTTTATGCAAGTATACGTTTGGAATATTCGCAAATTATGTAATCCATGTTGAAGCTACATGTATGTAGTTGATTAATTGAAATTCATGCAAGTTTGGGGTTTTTCTACTATGCCATCATAATGTATGTTTTTTTACAAAAATCATTTTGTACGTAATTGGAACAAATTTGGGTTATTATAGTTCATATGAAACTATGTTGAAATTTTGGCACCATGATCTATGTATTAAGCCATGCTTTTGTACTAGAAAACCTATTTGCAAACTTATGAATATGACTAGGCTATGATTGATATTTTGCATAAATTGAAATCCATGTTAAGTCTATATTGTTAACAAGAATTATATGATGACATATGTGGTACATAGCTAGGTTAGATTCAAAATCCCTTTTGCAAGTTTGCATGACTAAAGTAAAAATCATGATTTCATGTTAGAAATATTTATGCCATGGTTATGTGAATAGATTTAAAATCATGATTAAGTTGAACTATACTTTTGTGTTAGTAACAAAAGTAAGCACCTTTGTAAACATGTAGTAATCTTATGAACATGATTTGCTTATGTTTGACATTATGCCTAAATAAAAATATAGGTTTATGTTGTAGTTAAGACTATGTGTCAATAATGATATCCAATTTAGATTCTTATCTCAACTACAAGTTTACATGCTTTGATTCATGTCACTTATGCTTTATGACCAAAGTATACATTACTACTATGCAAGTACACCAGTTTCTATTTTGTAGTTCCAACGTTATGTTGCATGTTCATGCGTTCACATTCCCCTTCTTGTGTATGTAATCATGCTTTAAGCCTCCCCTTTTCGCATGGCTAGGTTGGGCTTAAAAAAGGCTAAGCCCAACATATATATAATAAACGAATGTGTTAAACGGGGGAAAATAACGTTGGGTTAAATTTATTAATAAATGAAAATATAAAGTAGAAGGGCCCAAATTCAAGTATGGGTTGGGCCCATGATTGGTGTAACCTTTACACCATTAACTTAATAATGGGCCGCAAATATTTACATATAAGAAAATAAAGAAGAAAGACAAAATATGTAAATGTAGAACATACGATGTGTTTAACCCAAGGTTGGATTGAGTTGTGATGTAAACCTGCCCGGAACCGCCCGGCTGTCCAGTAGTCACAACAATACCTATCCAATGTGGGAGGTTAAACATGGAGCCCAATAAGGACCCGAGGTTAGACTGAGTTGTGGCGTAAGACTGCCCGAAACCAACCAGCAACAGGAAGCCACAACAATACCTGTCTAATGTGAGAGGTCAAGGCTTTAATAAGACAATTAAGGCTGAGTCAGGATTGTTAGGATTAAGTGAACTAAAGACTTAATCAAAATGGAACATGCTAGACTAAACGGACTGGTGGGGGTTAGGTTAGAAAACACTTAACCAACTTAGCATGTTGGCTAGAGATAGAAAACCTAGTAACGGGGGACCCTTTTCAGCAGTAACCCTAGAAGGTGTATCATGATACCCTGAAACTAGGCAGGGTGGGGCACGATTATTGGGCTGATTGTAAGAGGTCAAATCGACGGCGGTGGTGTAGCAGTGTAGGTTCTAACGGGGTGCGGGCGTGCACACACTCCGGCGCAGAAAAATAAAGCACTGGGCACCAGTAGCATACCTGTGCATTCTAGGATTGTGTCGGGCCGCTACCATGGGACATGATACACCCCATGGTGGGACCAGCATAGGTAACTACAACATCGGGGGCCGTAAGACACATGTAACTATGCGAGTAGGAGCCGATCATCATAGAATGGATCACATCACCCTGATTATGGGGTGCCAGTTGGGAACTAGTTTATATGGGTTCAGAGATTTACATGGGGTACAATAGTATATTCGACCCTAGATAACTTAACCAAGTTTATAGTGCTTTCCCACTTCTTGTTTATACTTATCATACCCAGTTCTTTATTCATAGACAGAATAGTCCTAGACTTACTCAGGCTTTATGTCTGACTCTACTTTTCTTTCGTCTTCTTTTCTTCCGTTTCCCCCCCCCCCAGGTCCACAAGGAGGGAACACTGCAGCTTGACCAGCCTTAACATCCAGCTTGAAGAGGAGAAATGTATTGCTTGGACCTTTTCGTTTTGAACTATGGCTTTGGACAACCACTATGGGGCTTTTGCAGTTTATCTACGCTTTATTTATGCTTCTTTAAATAATGTAATCAAGACAGATTATGAAAGTGTTATGTTATGTTTTTGGAAAGGAGGTAAGACAATTATGGTAATGTTGTTGTAACACGTATTTGCTTTTATGAAATAAAAGTTGTTGTTTTTCCGCTGTTTACAAATATGTGTTTTTACTTATATCTGTCTTGTATATCTGTGACTTATACTTTTAAACCTCCACCAAAATTATGGCATTCCCTTTGAGAGTGACCCTAACGGAGGTGGGGTGTTTCAGTTCATAAGGTTCGAAATTTACATACGTTTTGTACATACTGTATTCTAAGTATGAAACAATTTGGGTTAGACAATTATGAGCTGCTAACAAAAACAATAAAAAATTGTGTGCTGAATAATGAGCTACTAATAAGCACTCATTTTTAAGCATTAAATCATATTTAATATGGCCATAGCATATATTATATTAATGTAATAGCCTCCCAAATTAATTTACATTAGTACATTCTTGGATTCACACATCAAATTTTCCTACAAAGTTCATTATTAACAGCATAGTTCTAGTAAAGCTACAGACTTAAACTAGTACTCTTGATTTCATGTTGTTTTGGTATCCTAGATGAATCAGTTTCAATAGATTCATAAGGTAAATGTTTGCCAATATTTGTCACCCATCCAACAACAACCACTCTTTCAATAAAATTTACCATATCCACAATTTGGACCTATGTGTTATCTTCATCGGTATCCTTCATCCTTGTATGCTCAATTGTGACAAGACTTACAACAACCCTTAATAATATGGAATTTTTACAATTCATGCATATGGCTCACCTTCGGATAAGTAATTGACTTAACGGAGTTGATAGTAATATTACATCTCCTTTTTATGTAATGATTCGGTTCCATTTATTTTTAAGAACACTTTTTCTTTTACTTTTTAAGTTTTTGTTTTAATAAGGCTGCAGTTTGTAGCTTAATGCTAGTTTGATGAAATGACCCGAACTTCCGACCGGCCTGAACCAAACGAGAAGACAGATTGCTTTAAGAACACAACTCATCAGAACGCAGAACAAGATAATTTTTCGTTACTATTAAAACAATTTACATCAGAGTATAAGATATCAGAGTACAAATAAATAATATCAGAGATTTAAATTACAAAACAGCTGAATTTTAAATACATACATATAATGTGCAACGGAAAACATCAACTACCACAGTTGAAGGAAATACACGGATACAAAGCATTCCGACATATTGCTCAAACTATAATGCAAAATATTGTAAAAAGAAATATCTGCAAACTAAAACTACTAGCTGCCTGTGTGGAAAATATGGGCACTTAGAGTCTAGGTGGAAAACAATAAACCCCGAGTCAGTCATGGGACTGGTATGGGAACTAAAACAATTATTAACTTTATTTTAATGTTGGGTAAATCAAGGGACCACACCATATAACACGGAATGGGTTTTCTCCCAAGAATACATTGAAACAAACAACGCAATGCTAAAAGGAAAAATGAAGCCATTATAAGACTCAGGTCCCATCACACAATGCAGCACAAACCAGAGGATAGAGTTTTACCTTATAATGGACAAATATGCTTGATACGCGAAATTTATCCTTTATTGTTATTAGTGCATAGTGCAGAAATCAATTTCAAATATAAATGTATTAATCCTAATGTGATGACCGCCCACAACCCTTGCACTAAGTAAGAGGAATAATGCGCTGAAAGGCATGCTAGGCAGCTATGGACGATCATCATGGTACAATACACAAGCGAAACCTGTCGTAGATATCACAGTGCAAGGATAAAAATATAATAGAACATATACAACATGTATTATTAGTGAAGCAAAAAACACTAAACTTTCATGACAACTAGAAAGTAATATCCATACACTTGGATTACAACAATAGTGTTTATACCAATTTGCCTCACTACAGTACTCAGAGTAGAATAGATAATAGCTGAAGTCCAAATACTATATAGTAAGATAATACGCCAGCATCCTGCTCGCCTCCGGACTGCTACATCGTCCTTACTAGGCTATCACCTATCACCTGCCACCCTGTCTGCCCATCCAAAATCAGATGAACAACCCAAGGTAATAAGAGGAAAACATAAAACCTTGAGTCAGACAACAGTCTTAGTGAGCGATAAAACAGCTAACAAACTTCCTCAATAAAGAGTATGAGAATGGGTAAATAAACGAACTAATTTACCCACAACACCAGAGAAGAACACAACTCCCATCTTCCCTACATCGGACAGTGATAGCCTTTACAATAAGCATTTCAACCATACGACCAAGGTAATCCACGCAACCATTCAATCATGGCAACTAGAAGTAATCCATAATAACACTCATAACACCTAGATTATACATCTCACACAAACCATCTTAACCGAATTCAACATTCCTCAAGCACAAGCCCCAAAGGCCTAAACCAATATCAGACAGACACCCAAGTATCTTCTCCTCTGATGTCGAACTATCTACGTGAGATAGTACAAGCAAGATAAACAATCATGCAAGACAGACTCTGGCTATCACCGCCAATCCTTCTTCGAAAACATTGTTAATCATATGACTGGCCATATCATGCTGTCATCCATCAAGGGCTAATGGTAACCTCGGTTCTAGCAAAAACCCATACGCCTTTCAACGTTATGTACCTAGGCCTTTCAACGATACCCTGGGTATTTGTCCTACATCTAGTCTTTTAGGTGCCCCTATTATACCCCTGTTTGAGCCCGCTAGAACCTACGACAACGATAATTCCTCGGCCTTCAGTATCCCTAGTTATCTAACCCGACGACTCTTCTTAGCTCAAACAACCTTCTCGAGCAACCATTATCCACCAACTCTCGACCTTCGAGTTGTCAACTCATTCGCTGTTTTACACTGATCAACGAACACATTTCAACACTTTGAACCTTCCAACTTAAATTCACTTCGAAGTCACAACATCACTGAACCAAATTACACCACTGCACTACGGCTAGGGTTCGGTGGGTTTCCAACAAAAAAATAATAATTTAAACCCTTTTTGTTAAAATCTGGATCGTACCCGATTTTTTTTTACAGAAATGACAGACCAACCACAAGAGCACCGATCAGCCCAACCACGAGAGCACTGATCGGCCCAAATGCAAGAGCACCGATCGGCCCAAATGCACACTTGCCAACATGTCTTGGCTTCATATACAACCGGTATGATCGTTCAAGGTTGACCGACCAGAAAAGTATCGACCGACCAAGAAGCTTGAACGACCGACCTGGCTAGCTTGCTTCCTAAGATAGGAACTCCGAACGACCAGAAAAGTACCGACCGATCAGGATAAGGCCGATCCATTTCCTGCACAACTTCAATTCAAGCCCAATCTAGACTAAAACTTTGCCTATCGACCAAATCGATGAAAAATACTAATCCAATTCATCCAACACAATCATAAGCACATTATGAAATCATTAACAACATGACTATGACAATTAACACTAAAATTTTGCAAATTTCACCAAAATCATGATAAATGAACATATGAGCTAAATTATGGATCTAACTTCCATAAACAAATGAAATCACATAGAAATTACCGGTTTTAACTTGCTAAATTAGATCATATGGTGATTCATATGAAAATGTACATACCAAGATGTAAATCTAAGGAAAACGACTTGAATTTGATGAAAAACAAGATCAAACACTCATATACTTGATTGAATCATTGTGAGAGATGTATATCACTCACAATTCTTCAAATCAGAGCAAAAACGGTGAAATTAGATTCCGGACAGCGAATAACTTGAACCAAATCCTTCGAGTCAATGAACTCTCACATCAAATGATGTAGATCTAGCTTCAAATGGTGTAGATCTAGCTTCAAATGGTGTAGATCTTGGATTCCCTTCCTTGGATCTCGATTTTAATGGTGGAAAGGTGTTAGGGGAGGGAGGAACACAAGGCTCCCAAATGAGAGAATGGAGAAAGTAATCTATTCTCCATACCTCTCACCCCCTATTCATAGCTTCCACCAGCCCACTATGGGTCTCCCCAAATCAGCCCATTATGGCTTGCAAAACCTTGTGAAACCTTAAAACAATGATTCCTCCCAAACCGTTGTAACAACCCGTATTTTTGAATAACATGTTATAACATAAATGGAGGCAGAATTAAACTGTAAAATCTGAATCAAGGGAAACGGGCTATGCCATTGCGTTCGTCTCGGAAAAATACGCGAAATAGAGTCCGAGTTTTCGAAAATCGGAGTCCGTATGACCAAGATATGGCCTCGCGAAGTTTCACGAAAAATTCCCAAATTAAAGTATACTTAATTAAGTGAAATGGGTTGCGCAGAGAAATATATATATATTGATATATATATATATATATATAATTGAAAATTAAATAAATAAATATGCAAAAATGTTCAAAACAGCGAATTGGGAGAGGGGAATAACCGAACCGGCCGATTTTTGAGGTCGACCCGAGCCCGCTAGGTCGACTAGGGGTTAATCCAGGGTGTTTGGCTGTCAACCCGTGGGCCGATTCGCTCAAATGCAGATTTTGCATTTGGATTGTTCTCATGGTTCATCTTTAATCTAAAGGCCCTAGATGGTTCCTACACTTGACTTCTTCCCCAAGACATGCTTTGATGGCTTGGATTGAATCTAGGTATAATCCTATGGCCTAAAACACTTGCCTAATCTATAAATAAGACCCTAACCTACCCTAAATCATCATTATTCATTCATACAACTAAACTATGGCAAAATCAATCCTCTCATGGCCTCCACTCTCTTCATAAAATTCCTAAATAAATTCCTAAGTGATTTTCCATGCATACAAGTGTTTTCAAACTTGTATGGGCATCATTAGCTTGCATTCAAGTCAAGTTTATATATTTGCATCATAAAGAAAGAGTCTTGATCATTTTGGCTCAAGGGTTTTGCTTGCATTTTGGGTTTAATTGATTTCATAAGGGCTTTGTCATATTTTTGTGACTTCTTAAGCATTGTAAGCCCTATTCTACTTTCATACTTAAACTCTAAAGTTAAATGTTGTGATATGCAAGTTTATATGCAAGTTTATCATGTTGTGATATGCAAGTTTATATGCAAGTTTATCATGTTGTGATATGCAAGTTTATATGCAAGTATGCCAAGTTATGTTATGCAAGTTTGGGTTGAACATTTTGTTAATGCTATCATGTTATGCAAGGTTATTTTGGGTTTATGAACAAAAAGCTTTAAGCTTTATGCCAAAGGTTGCATTTTAGCAACATGTAAGTTATCATATCTCTTATGATAACTTGCATGTGAGGCTAAATGCGAACTTATGGCCATCTCTACATGTCATTTAGCACCATGTATCACCAATATGCTAAGTTTGGTTTTATGCATGCTTTTGAGGCCTAAAAATGTAATATGCAAGTGTATGAACATATGAACATTTCATATGCCACCATGTTAAGCTTGTGGCTTCAATACCTTTATGTCATGATTATGCCAAGTTCCCTCTTTCTATCCTTTATGCGCTATTGCGATATGTAAGCGATGGGATTGCGTTTGGGTAAACTTAAAAGACATAAAACATAAGCTTGGGAATTTACCTATTAAGTTAGGTCTACCCATTGGGAATTTACCTATTAAGTTAGGTCTACCCAATTGCTTGAAAACTTGTAACATGTTTTGGAAACATGATGGATATGACACTTAGAAAAGATAAGTGTGGCCAACTCGAGGTTGGGTTGAGTTTGTAGCGTAAACCTACCCGGAACCGACCGACTTAACTAGTTGCTACAAACAATAGGACCCAATGTGAGAAGTTGGTCATGTTGTACCTTGAACCCGAGGTTATACCAAGTTGTGGTGTAAAGCTACCCGGACCCGCCCGGCTTAAGTAGTAACCACAACAAGGTCTAATGTGAGAGGTTAAGGCGCATTAAATTAATTAATGCCTCGTGATTAGGGTTAAGTCATGGTCCACTTAATACTTAACCAATTTGGGCTTGGTAGATTAATCGGGGTTAAGTCGTGAACTCATCGTTACACTTAACCAAGTTAATCCAGGATTAGCAAGAGGGTTAAACCGTACTTAACCCACTAGAAAAATCCTAGCAATGGGGGCCCACTCCAGCAGTAATCCCAAGTTAGTATCATCATGACCCTAGGGACTAGGCTAGGGTGGGGGCACGATTACTGGACTGGAGGTAAGTGACCAAAAGCGACGGCAGAGGGTACGCCGGTGTAGTTCCGGGCGGACTCTGGTCGTGCACATAGTCCATAGCCGAAGAAAACATGCACGGGTACCAGTAGATCGGGACTGTGCACTCATGTTCATGGTGTCCAGGGGTTGACACCCTAGGGCTTGATACACCCGAAGGGTGGTCCCGGCACAGTTCGACTACAATTATGATTGGGCCGTATTGACACCAACACGTGACGAGTTAGGCTTAGGGAGCCGATCGACTAGACCGTTTGGTTGGACCTTGTATTAGGGTCATTTCATGTTATTGGGCCAAAGCTTGGGCCAAGGGATCAATACTTGTTTATTCAAGTCATGTTAGTTTGCTAGTACACCTGTGGTGCAAAACCTTAATCCTGATTATGCGATGACACCTTTATCTACCTTGTTAGTTAATCATCATGCTAGTATATTGTTATCCTTATGTTCATCCCTGCTGCTCATGCCAGTTAACTTTATCGGTTTACATTGATTGTAGTAGGGCTTACTCAGTCTTTTTGACTGACCTGTTTTCTTTCGCCTCTTTTCTTCCGTTCCCCCCCCAGGTTCTCAGGGAGGGAATACTGGAGCTTAGCTTGGATTTCGGATTGCTTGCTTGTGGGATTTCAGCTCATGTACGGTTTCGACATGCTAGCTATGGTTACCACTTAATTGGGGATAACACTTATTTATTTCAGTTTTTCAGTTGATGTTGTTTTATCTAGACTTGTTTATTTGGAAAGCTATGTTGTACCAGACTTGTTTTGAAATCTTCCGCTGTTTTATCTATGTTATTTACTCTGTTTACATATATACATATGTTCTTGTTCTGCCTTGATATATCATTATGCATGTTTACCTGATTCAAACGCCCCTCCAAAGTCAGAGTGCTTGCAAGAGCCACCCTAGTGGAGGTGGGGTGTTACATTTGGTATCAGAGCATATGGTACGAGAAGGAACAAAAAGGCTTTTTGAAAACTTTTGGAAAACTATTTTCAAAACCAAGTATAAAGTATTTTCCAAAGAAAAGTCTAGTTTATTTTAAAGGCTATTCCGCAAAAAGCCATTAGCAAAATTCCTTCGTTTTTCTCCATTCTGAATCTGTCTTTTTCTTCGTTTTCAGTATGGCCGATAACTTTGCTATTCCGGAGGGAGTACACGTACCTGTTTGGTATAGGAGACTTTTGGAGGCTAGGGCGACCGAAGCCGGCCCCGCAGATGTTCCTCCTCCTCCTCCGGTAGTTAATGTTCCTCCTCCTCCTCCTCCGGTGGTTAATGTTCCTCCTCCTCCTGTCGCTGAGGTTCCTCTTCCTCCTCCCCCTCAGCATCCTCAAGTGGACTTCGCAAAGACTTGCAAAGATTTCAAAGCAATGGGTGGCAAGAACTTTCAAGGCACTGAGACTTTTGTAGAGGCCAGAAATTGGTTGAAAGAGACCGAGGATTTGTTTGCTATCTTTGGGTTAGATGATCAGAGGAAGCTCTTGTTGGCGGTTTGGCTTATGAAGGATGAAGCCGCTTATTGGTGGGAAGTCACCAATGGTACTAGGCCTGTTGAGACTTGGGCCGATTTCAGGGCAAGGTTCATGCTTAAGTTTCTATCTTCTGCTGAGGAGAATCTACAAATGGAGAGGTTCATAACTTTGAAACAAGGAGATATGTCTGTCAAAGAATATGTGAACAAGTTCAATCAGTTAGCTCGTTTTGGCTTGGATATGGTGAATACTCCTCAGAAGAAGGCTCTTCGTTTTGCTAGAGGATTGAATGAGCCGTTGCAGGGATTGGCTATGTCACATATTCCCCATGGGGCCACGTTTGAGAGTTTGGTTGATATGGCGTTACTTCAGGGAGATGTCAAGAAAGAAACCAAGATGAATGATACTCAAGCCAAGAAGACTGATTCCCAGGGAAAAGGAAATCAGGGTAATCCAAGTGGTAAGAGCAGTCAAGGCAATCAGAACAAGAACAAGAGTCAAGGCAACAAGGGGAACAACAACAAGGGCAATAACAACAAGGGCAAGAACAACAAGGGGAAGTGCCATTATTGCGGTTCAGTTGGGCATCTTATTAAGGATTGTAAGAAGAGGAAAAGGAAGAATGGTGAATGCTTTTTCTGCGGTGAGACTGGACATTTCAGTAAGGATTGCCCGAGGAAGCAAGGGCAAGGCCAGGGTCAGACTCAGCGTGCTAGACCTTCAGGAGGGCAAGTTCATGCTCTCAATGTCGCTCCAGTTCCCGATCGAGGTAGTATTTCTGTTGAGAGCCTTGTATATATTTCTGATTTTCCAGTTCGTACCTTGTTTGATTCTGGTGCATCGCATAGCTTTATCTCATCTGATCTTGTTGATAGTTTGCACCTTAGTACTAGCTTGGTAGATGATCCCGTTTGTGTTTCAAATCCTATTGGGGGTTCCGCCCATTTGTCCATGATATGTGGGGATTTGAGGATCTCTATACTGAGTGTAGAGTTCTTGTGTAGTGCTTATGTTCTTGGTTTCAGGGGATACGGATTGATATTGGGCATGGATTGGTTGTCCAGATATGGAGCCATTCTTGATTGTGAGCATAGGGTTGTGAGGCTCGTGACTCGCCTCGGAAACACCCTAGAGATTTCTTGTGATCCGAGAGGTCCCGTCATGTTGTGCTATCTGGAATCACTCGACTCGTCAATGGAAACTCTTCAGTCTGTGAGAGTGGTTCGAGAGTATCCGGATGTTTTCGATGAAGTTAGGGGGTTGCCCCCTAAGCGAGAGATTGATTTCCGCATTTATCTGGTGGATAATGCAAAGCCTGTTTCTTTGCCCGTTCGGCACATGGCTCCGCGTGAAAGACGGGAGCTAAGTAAGCAAATAAAGGAGTTGCTTGAGAAGAACTTCATTACACGAAGTATATCTGAATGGGGAGCGCCTGTGGTATTTGCTACCAAGGCGGATGGTTCTCTCCGACTTTGCGTTGACTATCGAGAGTTGAATAAGCTGACTAAGAAGAACAGACACCCGTTACCGAGGATTGATGATCTCTTTGACCAGCTTGTCGGTGCTTCTGTTTTCTCTCAGCTTGATCTTGCTACGGGGTTCCATCAGCTCAGGGTAGCTGAAGATAGTATAGACAAGACTGCGTTCAGAACTCCAGATGGATTCTTCGAATGGCTTGTCATGCCGTTCGGCTTGACTAATGCACCCGCATATTTCGTGGACTTGATGAGTAGGGTGTTCAGGGAGTTCTTGAACAAGTTTGTCGTGGTCTTCGTAGATGATATTCTGATCTTCTCTAAGGATGAGGAAGAGCACGCAAGGCATCTCATGGAGGTGATGGATACGCTTAGAGCGCATCAGTTGAAGGCCAAGTTCTCCAAGTGTCACTTTTGGAGAAGGGAAGTTAGATTCCTTGGGCATATAGTATCTAAGCAAGGCTTAGCGGTGGATCCCGCTAAGGTAGTGGCAGTTCAGGATTGGAAGACTCCAAGGAATGCAACCGAAGTGAGAAGTTTTCTAGGTCTTGCAGGTTTTTACCGGAAGTTCATCAAGGACTTCACGAAGATATCCGCTCCTCTCACTAAATTGACGAAAAAGAATTTAGTTTTTGCTTGGAGCATAGAATGCGAGCTTGCTTTTTCAGAAGCTCAAGAGAGCCCTCACATCAGCACCTGTTCTAGCTTTGCCCGATGGAGGGAAGTTATTTACCGTATACACCGATGCATGTGGCACGGGGTTAGGAGCTGTTCTTATGCAAGAAGGAAGAGTGATATGCTTTGGCGGTAGACAACTCAAAGTGCATGAGAAGAATTATCCCACTCATGACTTAGAGTTGGCAGCAATAGTATATGCACTCAAGGCTTGGCGCCATTATCTTCTAGGAGAAAGATTTGAGCTTTATACCGATCACAAGTCATTGAAGTATCTCTTTTCTCAGAAGGATCTGAATCTAAGGCAGCAAAGATGGATGGAATTCTTGGCATCCTATGATTTTGAGATAGCTTATACCCCTGGCAAGGGGAATGTGGTAGCTGATGCATTGAGTAGAAGAAGGTTGACCCTAAGTCCTCTATTCGTTGAGATGAAGAATTTAGAGTATGTGGCAACCTTTGATTTCTCTTTGGCGATTGAGTCGATGACCGGTTCTTTAGCATCTCTGGAACTCAGACCTACCCTTCTTGATCAAGTTGGGGCTTCGCAGAGAGAAGACCCTCAGATAGTTGAGATTATGGATAAGCTAATTCGAGGAGAGACGTCTAGTCATCTCGCTCGATATTCTATTGATGACAAGGGTTGGCTGAGGAGAGACGGAAGGTTATGTGTTCCAATGGTAGAAGATCTAGTAAGAAGAGTTCTTGAGGAAGTGCATCGCTCTAAGTTGACTATACATCCGGGCGGAGATAAGATGTATAAAGATATGAAGCGCATTTTCTTTTGGCCTGGGATGAAGAAGGATGTGGCAGAATTTGTCTCTAGATGTATCATTTGCCAGCAAGTTAAGGCCGAGTCGAAGAAGCCCGGTGGGCTATTGCATCCTCTAGACGTTCCACTATGGAAGTGGGAGAGTATTTCCATGGATTTTATCGATGGGCTACCAAGGTCAAGGAAAGGGAATACGAGCATTTGGGTTATTGTGGATAGACTTACGAAGAGTGCTCATTTCATTCCGGTGAAGAGCAAGAGGACCGCATCTTGGCTAGCGTCTGTATATCTTCGTGAGATTGTGAGACTACATGGAGTCCCTTCTAGTATAGTCAGTGACCGTGACCCAATCTTTACAAGTCAATTCTGGAATAGCTTGCAAGAAGCTATGGGCACAAGGTTGAATCTAAGTACGGCTTATCACCCACAGACGGACGGTCAAACCGAAAGGGTGAATAGGGTACTCGAGGATCTGTTGAGACTTTGTATTCTGGATTTTGGTGGTACTTGGGAAGACCATCTTCCTTTTGTTTAGTTTGCATATAATAACAGTTATCAGGCAAGCATAGGGATGGCACCATTTGAAGCTTTATATGGGAGGCCGTGCAAGTCGCCTACATGTTGGTGGGAGACTACAGATGAGCTTATACTTGGGCCTGATATGATCAGAGATACATCCGAGAAGATCGAGTTGATTCGGAGACGGATGAAAGCGGCCCAAGACCGACAGAAATCCTATGCTGATAAGCGAAGAACGGATGTGGAGTTTGATGTTGGGGATATGGTTTTCGTGAAGGTTTCTCCTTTGCGGAATGTGGTCCGATTTGGAGCTGTTGGGAAGTTGGCACCGAGGTTTGTTGGACCATTCCCTATTATAGAGAGGATCGGGCAGATGGCTTATAGAGTGAAGTTGCCCGAGAAGCTTGCTGGAGTACACGATGTTTTTCATGTCTCGCATCTCCGGAAGTGTTTACATGAATCAGCAGAGGTTGTTGAGCCAAGTGTTCTGGAAGATGTGGAAGTGGAGAAAGAAGCTACCTTGAGGAGAGCTCCGATTCGTATCTTGGGGACAGAGACCAAGAAGCTAAGGAATCGAGAGGTCAAGTTGGTGAAGGTTCAATGGGGTGAAGCCGAAGAAGACGCAACTTGGGAAACCGAGGAGAAGATGCGTGGGCTTTATCCATTCCTTTTTGAGGGTACACTCTCAATCTCTTTTCTTTGATTAGCATATCTTTCTCTTTGCTATCCATGTTTATCTAGTTTATCGTGTTAATCTTGTCATGAGAACCTTAGGTAGAAACCCTTTGGATGAAACATGTGTTTGAAACATGTTATGCTTGATGGTTGCAAGTGGTTGCAAGTGGTTACTCGTGGATGCATAATACACGTTAGGCACTAAGGTCGGCTCACACACTTTCATACCGCATATGCATGAGTGTTTATGCTTATTCATGGATGAAAACTTGTTATGCTATCACGTGGATGTTGCATATGGATGAATGTTATGTGCACTCATGTAGAGATTATAAATTATGTTAGGAATTTGCATACATATGGACTCATTTCACTAACATATTTTGCATTAAGGGGGTTTACTGAATCAGTAACCTCCTGATTTTCGCATTAGATAAGTACATATACACACACCTTTGCATATGATAATACAGCATTTAGAACCTTTTAAGGACAATGATTGCTTGTGGATGATGTTTTGAGTAGATGTATGATGGATGGTAGGATACGTTCTTCCTAACTTGGAGATTTCGGGGACGAAATCCTTTAAGGAGGGAAGAATGTAACAACCCGTATTTTTGAATAACATGTTATAACATAAATGGAGGCAGAATTAAACTGTAATATCTGAATCAAGGGAAACGGGCTATGCCATTGCGTTCGTCTCGGAAAAATACGCGAAATAGAGTCCGAGTTTTCGAAAATCGGAGTCCGTATGACCAAGATATGGCCTCGCGAATTTTCATGAAAAATTCCCAAATTAAAGTATACTTAATTAAGTGAAATGGGTTGCGCAGAGAAATATATATATATTGATATATATATATATATATAATTGAAAATTAAATAAATAAATATGCAAAAATGTTCAAAACAGCGAATTGGGAGAGGGGAATAACCGAACCGGCCGATTTTTGAGGTCGACCCGAGCTCGCTGGGTCGACTAGGGGTTAATCCAGGGTGTTTGGCTATCAACCCGTGGGCCGATTCGCTCAAATGCAGATTTTGCATTTGGATGGTTCTCATGGTTCATCTTTAATCTAAAGCCCCTAGATGGTTCCTACACTTGACTTCTTCCCCAAGACATGCTTTGATGGTTTGGATTGAATCTAGGTTTAATCCTATGGCCTAAAACACTTGCCTAATCTATAAATAAGACCCTAACCTACCCTAAATCATCATTATTCATTCATATACAACAAAACTATGGCAAAATCAATCCTCTCATGGCCTCCACTCTCTTCATAAAATTCCTAAATAAATTCCTAAATGATTTTCCATGCATACAAGTGTTTTCAAACTTGTATGGGCATCATTAGCTTGCATTCAAGTCAAGTTTATATATTTGCATCATAAAGAAAGAGTCTTGATCATTTTGGCTCAAGGGTTTTGCTTGCATTTTGGGTTTAATTGATTTCATAAGGGCTTTGTCATATTTTTGTGACTTCTTAAGCATTGTAAGCCCTATTCTACTTTCATACTTAAACTCTAAAGTTAAATGTTGTGATATGCAAGTTTATCATGTTGTGATATGCAAGTTTATATGCAAGTTTATCATGTTGTGATATGCAAGTTTATATGCAAGTATGCCAAGTTATGTTATGCAAGTTTGGGTTGAACATTTTGTTCATGCTACCATGTTATGCAAGCTTATTTTGGGTTTATGAACATAAAGCTTTAAGCTTTATGCCAAAGGTTGCATTTTAGCAACATGTAAGTTATCATATCTCTTATGATAACTTGCATGTGAGGCTAAATGAGAACTTATGACCATCTCTACATGTCATTTAGCACCATGTATCACCAATATGCTAAGTTTGGTTTTATGCATGCTTTTGAGGCCTAAAAATGTAATATGCAAGTGTATGAACATATGAACATTTCATATGCCACCATGTTAAGATTGTGGCTTCAATACCTTTATGTCATGATTATGCCAAGTTCCCTCTTTCTATCCTTTATGCGCTATTGCGATATGTAAGCGATGGGATTGCGTTTGGGTAAACTTAAAAGACATAAAACATAAGCTTGGGAATTTACCTATTAAGTTAGGTCTACCCATTGGGAATTTACCTATTAAGTTAGGTCTACCCAATTGCTTGAAAACTTGTAACATGTTTTGGAAACATGATGGACATGACACTTAGAAAAGATAAGTGTGGCCAACTCGAGGTTGGGTTGAGTTTGTAGCGTAAACCTACCCGGAACCGACCGGCTTAACTAGTTGCTACAAACAATAGGACCCAATGTGAGAAGTTGGTCATGTTGTACCTTGAACCCGAGGTTAGACCAAGTTGTGGTGTAAAGCTACCCGGACCCGCCCGGCTTAACTAGTAACCACAACAAGGTCTAATGTGAGAGGTTAAGGCGCATTAAATTAATTAATGCCTCGTGATTAGGGTTAAGTCATGGTCCACTTAATACTTAACCAATTTGGGCTTGGTAGATTAATCGGGGTTAAGTCGTGAACTCATTGTTACACTTAACCAAGTTAATCCAGGATTAGCAAGAAGGTTAAACCGTACTTAACCCACTAGAAAAATCCTAGCAATGGGGGCCCACTCCAGCAGTAATCCCAAGTTAGTATCATCATGACCCTAGGGACTAGGCTAGGGTGGGGGCACGATTACTGGACTGGAGGTAAGTGACCAAAAGCGACGCCAGAGGGTACGCCGGTGTAGTTCCGGGCGGACTCTGGTCGTGCACATAGTCCGTAGCCGGAGAAAACATGCACGGGTACCAGTAGATCGGGACTGTGCACTCATGTTCATGGTGTCCAGGGGTTGACACCCTAGGGCTTGATACACCCGAAGGGTGGACCCGGCACAGCTCGACTACAATTATGATTGGGCCGTATTGACACCAACACGTGACGAGTTAGGCTTAGGGAGCCGATCGACTAGACCGTTTGGTTGGACCTTGTATTAGGGTCATTTCATGTTATTGGGCCAAAGCTTGGGCCAATGGATCAATACTTGTTTATTCAAGTCATGTTAGTTTGCTAGTACACCTGTGGTGCAAAACCTTAATCCTGATTATGCGATGACACCTTTATCTACCTTGTTAGTTAATCATCATGCTAGTATATTGTTATCCTTATGTTCATCCCTGCTGCTCATGCCAGTTAACTTTATCGGTTTACATTGATTGTAGTAGGGCTTACTCAGTCTTTTTGACTGACCTGTTTTCTTTCGCCTCTTTTCTTCCGTTCCCCCCCCCCAGGTTCTCAGGGAGGGAATACTGGAGCTTAGCTTGGATTTCGGATTGCTTGCTTTTGGGATTTCAGCTCATGTACGGTTTCGACATGAAGCTAGCTATGGTTACCACTTAATTGGGGATAGCACTTATTTATTTCAGTTTTTCAGTTGATGTTGTTTTATCTAGACTTGTTTATTTGGAAAGCTATGTTGTACCAGACTTGTTTTGAAATGTTTTGAAATCTTCCGCTGTTTTATCTATGTTATTTACTCTGTTTACATATATACATATGTTCTTGTTCTGTCTTGATATATCATTATGCATGTTTACCTGATTCAAACGCCCCTCCAAAGTCAGAGTGCTTGCAAGAGCCACCCTGGTGGAGGTGGGGTGTTACAACCGTTGAGCCAAATCTTTAACGTAACCACTCTACGGAAGGGGAAACATCATTTCCTTTCCAATGGCACAGGTTTCAATACATAATTCGACCTGAGTCAAAAGTTATTCCCTGTGCAAGACCGACTGAGCCAAATTGGTCACAAATAAAATTGGTAAAAATTAGGGACATGTCTCTCATCCCTATAAACAACATATCAAAATATGAGAATGACCCAACCCTCAAGAAATAAAATAAAAATACCTTCTGATATGTAAAATGCTTTCCCCCCTCAAGAATTTCTCCCCCGAAATTCCAACAAAAACAAACAACCAAAGCAATTCTGCATGCCTATCATCCACGAGCAACCAATTCTATCATCCAAACTAGTGGCCATCAAACCATGCGTGCATAACCATATCCTAGCATGCGAAATTCTAATTGATACCAGCAAAGATAACAACAATAACAATAAGCTACAATGATGTAATGATGGCGCGATATCAATGGGTCATACGGACCAAGAGTTATAAATGGGTCATCTTCATACTCTCTTCCGTCTGCCACGTACAATCGTGTCCATCCTCCCTCCATTGTACCTTGACTAACTTAACCGTCTTCCTCCTAAGCTGTTTCTTGTCGTTTCCTACAACATGAAGCGACTTACGAGGTCTCGTAACTACAACCTCAACTTCTAGGTCTTCATAATATTTTGGAGATGCCACCACATTCGAATCATGCACGAACTTCCATAGAAATGACAAATGGAAAACACTATGCACACTTGACATCTTCTCGGGTAACTCTAACCTATATGCGAGCTTTCCAATTCGCTAGACTATGGTCCAACAAATCTTAGAGATAAACCGAAACGAAATGGCTGAGGAGAGGTTCCTTTTTGAGGGTACTCCCGGGAACAGATCCAATAGAGACGAGGTGGGGCCTGTAGCTCAGAGGATTAGAGCACGTGGCTATAAACTTTCCCTTACTTCCGAACCTAACTATATGCTTTAATGGCAAAATCTTCACGAAAACCATATTGCCAACGCCGAATTCCAAATCTTTTTGATGCTTATCAGCATGACTTTTCTAACGATCTTGGGCTACCTTCATTTGTTGCTGAACGATCTCGATACAATCTGATGTCTCTCTTATCATTTCAGGCCCAAGTATTAACTTATCTCCAGTTTCTAACCAACTTGCTAGAGAATTGCACAGTCTAC
This sequence comes from Allium sativum, assembly GCA_030737875.1. Taxonomy (NCBI): domain Eukaryota; kingdom Viridiplantae; phylum Streptophyta; class Magnoliopsida; order Asparagales; family Amaryllidaceae; genus Allium; species Allium sativum. Next base: position 561,920,449 of record CM060921.1, read on the forward strand.
CATAAAACGCCACGTATGGTGCCATCCCAATGCTCGATTGGTAGCTATTGTTATACACAACTCAACTAAATGTAGATGGTCTTCCCATGATCCCCCACTAATCCAATACAAAAGCTCTTTGGAGATCTTCCAAAACTTGGTTAACATTATTGGTTTGACCATCAGTTTGAGAATGATAAGCCGTACTCAAACACAACTCAGTTCCCAAAGTTTCCTGCAAACTCTTCCAAAATATACTCATGAACAATCGATCTCTGTCACTCACTATGTTCTTCGGTACACAATGGAATCGAACTATCCATTTTATATAAAGCTCAGCCAGCTTCGATGCTGTCCTAGTAGATCTGACAGGAATGAATCATGCACTTTTGGTCAAATGATCCACTATGACCCAAATTTCTTCGTTTCCTGCCCTCGTCTTAGGTAATCCGTCGATAAAGTCCATCGATATATGTTATCACTTCCACGTAGGAACTTCTAATGGCTGAAGCAAACCACATGGCTTCTTCTGTTCATCTTTCACCAACTGGCAGTTCATGCGCTTGAAAATGGACTTTCCAATATCTCTTTTCATTCCTTTCCAGTAGTAAACTCGCTTCATTTCCTGATACCTCTTATTGCTATCGAGATGAATTGTTAACTTCGAGTAATGACATTCCTTTAGAACCTCATCTATTGATCCGTCGTTATAAGGAAAACCTGTTGTCCTTGGTTTCAAAGCCAACCTTCTAAGTCGATTTCAAACTCTTTGTCCCATGGTTCCAGTTTCTGGATAAACTTGATAAGCTCTGCATCTTGCTTTTGGTTCTTGCCAATCCTTTCGATAAGAGTAAATCTTATCGATAAGCTTGCCAATATTTCAAGTTCCAACTCATACCATGGACTGAAATCAAATCTTGCCAGATTCTCAAGGCTCTTCCATTCCGAAAACATCGCTCCCAAACTTGCATGTCATCGACTCACGTATCCGCGATTGTTGTAACGACCCGTATTTTCAGCGGTATATAATTAATTTATTTAATTAGTGATTTAGAGAATAAATGGGTTTTTAATTAAACAATGTTGAATATTTAATTAGTATAATAATTAAATAATATATTTAATTCTGAAATATTCAGAATTAGCTGAAGTGGAAATATTGTGTGAACTGGACAAATTTGAAATATATAATTCAATTTGAATTTAATTATATTAATGAAGTTATTTAAATAACGTCAGTTGAACGTATAATTATATTATAATTAAAATCGAGCTCTAAATGGCGCTGCAGTTCGTAATTTGGCGATTCAAACTTCAATTGAATATACAGAATCTGCTTTAAATCAGATTTCTATGAAACAAGAAACGTTCGGAGCTGGTGAAGTATATTTTTCTAATGGAAGAGAAAAATCGGGATTTCATTGTGTATATTTTGATTTATGTCCAAATCAAATTTTAGAAAAGTCGTTGTGAAATATCGAGTTATAAATCCCAGTGGAGCTGTATGATATTCTATTGTGAATACATACGGTAAAATTTATTTTTAAATATTTAATTTAATTATTTTTAAATATATTTATATATTTAAATGTGTTATTTAGAGCTTTAAAAATAGCCAGTTTTGCAAACGAGCTCCGTTTTCCACGAAACTAATTTTGTTGGATTAGTTATATTAAATTATTGTTAGATTCCAAGTTTCGTGATTTTTAGAGTCAGTGTGTGACCGTATGGACTCTTAATGTGAAAATCAATATATATTTTGACAGTTAAAAATATGCTGTGTGAGCAAACGGAGTTGGAATTCGCCAAAACCAGTTTGTTGGGTCAGTAATGTCGAACTATAACCGCATGTCCAGTTTCGTGATCTTTGGATACCGTGTGTGACCACAGGGATTTTTCACTACAACAAAAAACACTTTTCGCAACAGGCAATATCCGTTGCAGTAGACCAATTGCAACAGGCCTGCGCCTGTTGGTATAGCCGAAGTTGCTAAAAGTATGCAACGTTTTCTGCCTGTTGCAATAAAACGTTGCGGTATACTTTTTTGCAACTGGCTTTTGTTGTTGCAACAGACCATTTTGCAACAGTATATGCCCGTTGCAATAGATTCATAAATCTATAAAAAAAATGTAGCTTATAGATATTACATATTAAATGTATTTGTTTTAGTAATAGCGTATATCACATAATGAAATGAACAAATAATTTTTTTATTTTAACAAAGTTTTAATAGAACAAACAATTACAATAAAAGTTTCTACAATTTTCATATACCATTCATGTGTAACAATTTCTTCTCTCACACAACACGTTTTTTCGAATAGAGTATTTTCTACTCATATTTCTACCCAATCATACATATATACTATAATAAGAGAATAAACTTAGGCCATCGAGGGTATTCTTTGAGTTGTTGCTTGTGCGCAAATGAGTGCAACTTTTGCATTTCTTAATACTTCTTTGGGGTGTCCTTCTGGACTTGAATCCACTATCTCTTTCAATCTCCCTTCTTCGCGTAGTTGCCATGCCTTTGGAAAATGTAAATACATAAATACTCAGAGACAAATGAATGAAACCATAAAAAAAAGGTTCGGTTTGAACAAGAATGAGTTTACAAATAATTTATATTGTTGGTCCATATGTATAGATTTGGCATCAAGTAACCAACGTTGAAAAAAAAGGGAAAATGAATGAGTGTACTTAAATCATCGACACTGACAAATCTAATATTATGCTGTCATTAATAAGGGTAGTAAAATGATTGAAACTACTTTGCTCCATAGCATACCATTGTTTGACCTTTCGGATTGATTGCTGAACCACCAAGAATATCCTGAAGTGATTTCAATAAAGCAATTTATATATTAAGATGTACTGCATCACCTTTGTAGAGCATAAGGCCCCTGCTTAAGAAAGGTTTGAATGGACAAGTCTACCTATTGACTTGTTAGCGTAATTAACTTTAAACTTCACTATTTCAAAAGATGAATACCTATTGAATTTTTGTATCTTATAGTATATGTATAAAAACTGAATTTGCAACAAGAGAAAAAAACTTACAAGGACTACCAATAACACCACTGGTTGACTAGGCATATTCAAATTCTACATCGCTGTCTTCTACGGAGGGTTGAAGAAGCAAGGAAACTTTTGAGTAAGCAGGCACCACAAATTGTTTCCCAGCTTTAACCTAATACAAGGGAAACATCAAATTAGAACAATATCATTTGAACTTCTGAGCATAGGTCATAAAAGGGAGACATTTCACAGATAGAAAGGTGATAGCACAGTCTGACTACTATAATGTGCAACCACTGCAGATGGAAGGGCTGATAACATATAATGTGCAGAGGATTATAGTAGAAATCTGATACATTTAAGCATTCCGCTGATAAATCATAGATTTGTACTCACATAATCTTGTGTCATGGTAATGTACTCAAAACTTGCAGCAACAACAAACATTCACAAAATAATCTACTTATATCATAGCCGCATGATGTATTCACGAATAGCAAGGCATGCAAACTAGTGTGTAGTTTGATTTTTCTATGTAGTGAGATATATATATATATATATATATATATATATATATATATATATATATATATATCCATTTAACAGTGCATACACAAGTGACACTAACTAGATGTCCAAACGAGAAAAGAAATGGGTTGGTCTTAGGGCCAAATATGGGTTTCGAACCGCACAAGGTCTCTTACATACGGAAGACATTTGGTTGGAAAGAACGGAAGGACTGATGGACTTGCAACAGCAGGCCATAACTTGAGACAGCAAGCATATGTACAAAGTACTTTAATAACCATTTATGGCCTTAATGGTGGAAATGCATGGAGCATACCGGGTTTGAACACACAGGGATATATATACCACCAAAATAAAGGAACGTATGTAACATCCTAAACTGGAACCTAAGGGATAGGACGCAAGTAAAGCTTCACATGTATACAATAAAGACATCCTGAGATGAACTAGTGGCACACACAAATATGACAGAGGAGGTGGCAGGCGTCAATAAAAGGATTTGCATGTTTTGAAAACTCACTAATTATATTCAGTTTCCTTCCAATGTTGCAAATCATTCATTTAAATTTTTACCAAGGTTAGTGATAATTTCAAATGTTAACTGCAGCAACCAATATATACACAAGAAATATACAGTCCCTATGTAGCAGCAGGACATGTTGTATTTCACGGTTCCAAAAAGTTACAGGACCCTAAATGCTTAACAGGGGACGGTTTGAACTTTTAACAAAATCTTACTCAATATGTTGAACAATATTTAAACAGTTGAGATATATTCAAAGTAAATCATCACTACAATGAAGCCACTTTAACTATAACCAAAATGTAATGAAGACTGTCGGTATAGAGTTGCGAATACCGTGAATACCATGAAAAATATGATCACTATGCTCGACGAAATATAGGATCTACCTAGTTTCACAGGAAAGACAAACAAAGTAGCTATTTAGTGCATGCAGCAGAAATGGTCACAAACTCAAGGAGCAAAACAGGCGGAAATGAACAAGCAGCAAAATATAGAAAAAATGTTTGAACTCAGTGAATGACGAAGTGAACACCCTTGAAATAAATTTAATCCTAAGAAGACTTACCTTTAGACAATAACAGAGCATGAGGAAGGTGACCGGTGCAGCCGAGTGGTGCGGTGTGTACGTTCGCACCTGAATCCATTTTTGAAGTTCTTATAAACGAAAACTGTGTAAGTTCGCATATGAATCAAACATTAAACGAATACCCAAATTCATATTCTAGTTCCATTTTTGAAAACTGTGTAAATACGCACCTGAATCCCACGTTAATCAAACATTAGTTGGATAGAAAACATCGATTTCTTGCTGGAAAACTTGGTCGACGATAACTGAAAATGAGTAGGAATTCGAAAGTCGAATTATGATTTTTACTACTTGGGAAAGAGGGAGCAATGAGAAGCGAAAAGATTACCAGGGAAAACTAGGATGTAGGAGGCGGCGGAAAATTAGGGTTAGGTCGTGATAGAGATGCCATTGCCGCCATCTGTTTTGCTTAGGGTTTTCGAACTCAATTTTGGGACAAAGGAATCTGATGCATCCACATTTGTTTTCTGTCCTGATGTAAAGAAGCCCATAGAATTTCGCTCCGGTTGATTCGTTTCCCTCCACACGAAAATTATTTCCCTCCACTCCATTATCAAAACAGGTTAGTGGAGAAACGCAATTCATTGTTTATTATTGTTTTTAAATTATTGATTATTATTGTTTTTTAATTATTCATTATAAGTCACTTTATAATAAATCGTTAAATTAAAGTTGCTAACCTATATTTATGATGAACTATTGTTTATGAGTCATCAATTATAATATATTACTATATATTAGGTAAATATAATTATTTATACATTATTATTCGTAGTTATTAATTAAGTACCTTATTATCAATGATTACTTATGCAATCTAATTAATTATTAAAAATAATTATAGATTATTAAAATATTACTTATTAATTACCCAAAATGATTATAAGTTATTAAAATACTACTTAATTTGATCTCAAATTTCAAACTCAGCCACAAACGGTATTTTTCGTTCTTCGAACAGGACGTGATGTCCAGCTAGAATACATATTTTAGATTTTTGGATGAAAAAAGTAAAGGTTGAAGCAAAAAATTTAAAAGTTTGAACCAAAAAAGTTATTGTATTTTTTCTACTTTTACCAAACAAAAATATTATTAAATTTTAGTTTAACAATGTCAACAATTGTTAGTAAAAACTAATTAATTATTATTCATCCATTTACCGTATATTATTAACATAAATATTTCACATTTCAAAATGATTAGTAATTATTATCCGCTAATTTTTATTATTATTATTTTACTATCGTGAGTTCATTACAATCATTTATATTTATCTGTTTTCTTAACTTTTTAATTAATTGGTCATTATTATTATTTATTATTTATTTCTTATTTATTTTTTATTAATTAATTATTGTAAGTGGTGAAAAGACTTGCTAAAGATAACTTTTTGCAACAGGTATGGAAGCGCAGTTGCAAATTATATATATATATATATGTATATGTATATGTGTGTATATATATATATGTATATGTATATATATATTAACTTTTTGCAAGTGGCTTTACTTGTTGCAAAAAAATTACAATTATCGCAGCTGGTGAAAACAGTTGCTAAATATATGTTTTTGCAACTGCTTTGAAAGTGTAGTTGCAAATAATATGTCTATTGCAACAGAAATGAAAGACCAGTTGCTAAAAGTATGTTTTCGCAACAGGCATGAAAACGTCGTTGCGAAAAATATACTTTTCGCAACAGGAAGGGAAAACCTGTTGTTAAATCTTATCTATTGCAACAGCTATGAAAGGTCTGTTGCTAAATATCATTTACTGCAACTGACATTATAGGCCTGTTGCGAATAGCTAGTTGCAATAGGGTATTTTTCTTGTAGTGTTTAACAATAAATACAAACAACGGTTGATAAAAACAAAATAAAATATCTAATATAAAAATATCTTACCCTTACTATAAATAACCCTATCACTTTCTAAAACCCTTAACTTTTCTCTTCAGTGGTCAAACAATATTCCGCCGTCTCATTTCTTCACACAGGAAAAGAAATCGCCACTAAAAAAAATCAAAACAATTCGAGTATAAATCTATAAATCGAAATGGATATATATTTGGATTCATTGGTACTTTCTCTTCACTACCGTATACCCTTTTCTTGATTCGATGTTGTTTCGGCGTATTGGGTTTCGAAATTATGACCTAGGGTGTGCGTTGGTGGGACATTAAAACTTTGATTGGGGAAATGGAGTTTACATTTGGATCGAGAGGATCAAGTAGGGTTTGTTGGCCAGAATTTGGGGTTTTCTGCGATAAAAACTGTCGCTCGAAATATGGAGCTTAATAATAAAGGTTGGCGACGCGATGTGGATTTTGGTTTTGAGCATTACAACTTGGTGACGAGATTGAAGAGTTCTCGTAGTGATGAATAATAGTAGATTTAGTTTGAAGGTTTGTTGAAGGGATGAAGTGGTAAGGGCGGTGAAATATTCAAAAATGGAGAAGTGGGAATTTACTGGAGCACGGAAATTGCTGCAAGGAAGAAGGTGAGGTACTGTTCCTTCCGATTGCGGTTATAAGGTGGGCTGAAGTCAAGCACGGATTAGGCTCGGGTTTTACTGAGCCGGGTATTACTATATAATAAAAAGGAGAAAGAAAAGAAAAGGAAAAAAATGTGTGGAAGTGGGAGGGATGATACTGACGGACGTGAATGCAAGGTGAGGAGGAATCGTTCAAGGGAGAACGGGTGTGGAAGGGTCATGGGCCGATGAAAAGGGGTAAGGCCCAATTTGAAAATTAAATTCAAGTTTATTAAATCTATTATTATATGTACAAACTTGCAATCGAAATAACTTACACATATGTTATCAGAATTAAGCGACGTTGGATCAGATAAGATCCTATGGACAAGCGCTACGCAATGGAACTGACTGGGAGTGGATTGGAGTCCGTTACAATTTATAGCAAAATAAATTATCTGATCTGAATCGACAACGGTTATCAATATTTAACGATAAACTGACAATGTGAGTAAAACTCACCAACTCTATCAGTTATATTTTTATAAACTATATTTAGAACTGATAAATGATGACTGGTTGCTGTGTGTTGACTGTTTGAATGAACTACTGATATATTGGTTGAAATTATATATAACGATATATATATATATTGTTAATCAAATATCGATTCTGTTTAGCAGAATATTTCATATTGAAATGAAATTGATGTGAATTATATTGTGTAACCTCTGTGGATGCAGGGAAACAGGTCGGGGGAATCCAACTGGATTCCTCAACATTTATTTTACTGTTTTTCATATATATTGTAATACATGATGTGATATATAATCTATTGGTGATTATGTGTGTTTGAATGATATCGATCATTATTATTGGTATTTTTAATACCATATAAAATACTGGAATTAAAAAGGGAATTTTCAATGTGTATATTGAAAATAAAATATATTTATATAAAATCAAATGATTTTATTAAAAGGAATTTTAAAGTGGATATTGAATAAATGGAATATTATTTAGAAAATAAATATATTTTAAAAGGAAATATTTATAGGAAATAAATATGATACTTTAAAAAGGAAATATTTATTTAGAAAATAAATAGAATTATAAAAGAAATATTTATTTAGAAAATAAATAGAATTATAGAGGAAATATTTATTTAGAAAATAATTAGATTATAAAAGGAAATACTTGAAAAATGAATAGAATTGTATAAAAAGAGAATTTTACACTAGGAAGGTTTAGACCCGTGCTTTGCACACGGGTATAACAGAATATGAATTTAAAGTGAATATTTAAGAGAAATCTGTGTTAACAGATAAAGTAAGCAGATTAATCTATAAATAGGTTTTTTTAAATTAAGTAAAATATATATCATTGGATAAATAGAATATATAATTAAAGACTTATATAGAGAAGTAAGAATCGATTTCAACATCGATATTTAAAACAGAATACGGACGAAGAGTAAATTGGTTAGAGTTAACTAGTTAGAGTTGATCAGTTAGAGTTAACCAGTTAAAGTTAATCAGTTAGAGTTAACCAGTTAGAGTTAATCAATTAGAGTTAATCGACTAGAGTTAAATCGAACTAGAGTTAATCAATTAGATTAATCGATTAGAGTTAAATCGAACTAGAGTTATTTAAATAGAGTTAATCGAGTTAGAGTTAGTCAAGTATTAGTAAATTGAATAGAGTTAGTAGAAAGGAGTTTTTCGAATATAGTTTATTCGAAAGGAGTTAATCGAATATAGTTTATTCGAAAGAAGATTATTGAATATAGTTTATTCGGAAGGAATTAATCGAATATAGTTATTCGAAGAAGAGAGTTAATCGAAAATAGTTATTCGAAGAAGAGAGTTAAACGAATATAATTATTCGAAGAAGGGAGTTAATCGAATATAGTTATTCGAAGAAGGGAGTTAATCAAATATAGTTATTCGAAGAAGAGAGTTAATCGAATATAGTTATTCGAAGAAGGGAGTTAATTAAATATAGTTATTTGAAGAAAGGAGTTATCAAATATAGTTTATTCGAAAAGAGATTATCGAATATAGTTTATTCGAAAGGAGTTAATCGAATATAGTTTATTCGAATAGGAGTTATCGAATAGAGGTTATTCGAAAGAGAGTTATACATTGAAATTCGATTATATCGAATTCGGGAAAGTACTATTCACTTTCCGTTTTAAATCAAGATTTATTTATTTAGTTATAAATTGTCTATTTAGTTATTTAGTTAAATTAAGGAATAAAAGTTATATTTTGAAGTTAGATATTTTAGAAGTAAGGATTATAACACTAGTGTCATAATTAAATGGTTTCGATAAAAGAAGTGGATTCGTAAATAGAACCCGAGAGTTACGTAAGGAAGTTTGTTAAAGATTTAAAGGTGAACTTTGTCTATTTTGAGGTTAGAAATGTTGTTCAGTTAAGGGCTGAGAGGTAGTTATAACCCAACTTAATTGGCTTCCTTTTAAACTAAGGAATGGTCAAGGTTCGACAATGAAGATTGGTTAAGTGAATTTAGTTAATGAGTGTAAGGTTTTGAGTTGGCATAGCGAGGTTTTATTTAAGCATCTATTTAAATCCCAATGTAGGAGTTTTGGAAATGTTTTCCAAATAAGAATCAGAATTGTTTTCTAATATAGAAAATAAGAAATGGAAATGTTTTCCATTGTTAATAGCGTATATTTTCTAAATTTAGAAAATAAGAAATGTTGAATATAAGGAAACAAGAAATGAAAAATTAATGAACTAAAGAGATAAATGTTAAATGATAATTGATCGATAGAATTTCTGTCTGGAAATAATATCGTTGTTTGCACACATGTTTTTCAATGATAGTTAACTCACCGACTATCGAAGTTTTTGACCATTTGTCCGTCGTTAATACGAAGAGACCTGGATCAGATTCATTATCTGAAAACCACTCTGTATGGGCATTAGCGTTGCGATCAAATATGATGAAGATAATTGAATACGGTGTTAGGCAAGGGCTGTCCTGTTTACCGAATAGTGCCTTCGGTTTGTCCAGTCCCAGGATGACCTGTATGAAAGAATGTCTGATAGAGTATATTTAATGGATCGCGTAAGTTAATCTCATCAAACGTATATAAGTTTGGTGGCAGAGGAATTCGTTTCTCTTAGTTGTATACCCGTTGTATTTTTGAGTATGACGATGTGACATTCAAAGTGAATAATTGTGTGATCTGTCCAAGATAAGCGTGGCCTCTAGCCTCACAACCGGGAAATGACAAAAATCGGGCAGACAACATGGCTAAGTGGTTGGCTGCCAATTATGGTGTATTATCACCTATCTAGAAATATTCATTTCATTCTATAATCTATTGTCGATGCTGTCCCATTTGGGAAATGGTTCCTGATCCCAACCATTGGTGATATACATTCGATAAACTCAAGCGAAATGAGTGGTCGGTCATGTGTGGCCGGGTTGCAAGATGTTCTTGTTGAACCCAGTTATTCCTCTCTAGAGGTACACTATCAGAAGGTGGTTCCATACCTTGTTATGGTTGGTAATCCATTATCCAATAAGTGCTCACGGTTTTGATTATATACTATATATGTTGAACGTGAGATGAATGCGTTCTACAAGATGATTATTATATTGTGGTTGATAGACATTAGTATAATATCAAAATAGTTTTGATATAAAGTTTATCGTCTCTTTAAAAAGGATTTTGAAAGTTAACTCAAATGTTTTGGATTCTCATAAGGGAAAACCCATTCCATTATACGGCGTGGTCTTATGAGATATTGTTATTTTCCCAAACTATTTTAAATTGTTTTACTCACACCAATGCAGTGACTGGCCCAGTGTTTATTTTGTTTTGTTTACCCTAAACTCTTGGGTGCCCAATTTTGTACGGGCAGTCAAGTAGTCAGGATTTTACAGATATACTTAGAGAGCATGGAGCAGGAGGCTTCAGGATTATATAGCTATAGTTATTTCTGTTGTGTTGTAAGTGTTGTACTCTGATAATGTTACTGTATACATATAATGGTTTTATTTCAAAGTTATATATCTATTATATATTGTTCGTTCCGATGTGAGATTTGTGTTACTCTGATGTTATGTGTTCTTCTTCTTCTTCTATTCTAAAGTTTATATCTTATCTATTCTCACCCTCTGATTTCTTTCATGGAATATCCTGTGTTTCTGATGCTTGAATAGTCGACATAGTGTTGTATGCCGATATCCAGGATCGCAAATTCCCGGGTCGTTACAGTGGTATTAGAGCTTAAGGTTAAGTAATTACCTTGGCTCTGTGGCGTGACTCAGTAGAGATAGGGTTAGCAATACCCTAGATTGAGTTTGAGTGTATATATATGAGCGCGTATTTGTTATTCAATATAAAATATTTTATATTGTGGAGTTTTGTTAGTTGAGTTGTTTATAAGTTCTGGTCGATCAGTTTGATCCACCGTAGGGATTTATAAACACCCGAATACGATGAACCGACACTGTATTGTTTGAAAAGAGGGTAAATGAAAATAAGTTTGCCCAAAGTATATTTTGACATAAAGGATTTATATTGGAATTATTATAATATATTGGATATATTGGTTGTTATTATAATCAGTAAGATTACAAGTAAAATGGTTATGTGAATAGCCAATCAGAATTCATATAACTGTGATATATGAAATGAATTAAATCTGAATTTAAATCAAAATTGAAATTAAAACCCTGGAAGTTTGGAAAAGTGTTTGTAAATGGAATTAAATATATGAGAATTTTAAAATCCTGGGAGATTTTAAATTGTTTTACAAGCAGTGTGAATGGTATTTTGAGACGACCCCAAACCCCGTATTGACGGCGGCAAGGGTAATCTTTGGAATATAACACAGAAACAGATAACAGCAGAACAGAATTAAATAAATACACCAGATAATGAACAATAGAATATACTGGATAAAAGTAATCATCAGAGTTACACAGTATATAGGATCTTACTTAGAACAAATACAGTTCAGCTATACATAAATGTCGACAACGGAAAACAAACAAAATATGTACAATAGGAGCTGAACAACATAAAAAGAGATAAATGATAGAATCCACCTTCAGCTCCAGCTATCCAGAAAGAACCAGCCAAACCTAAATAAAAGGCTGCCCATGTAGAAAAAAGGGCACCCGAGTTTGAAAGTGAAACAAACTACGAGTCAGTCATGGGACTGGTATGAGAAATCTACTCAACACATTCAAAATATGGCTAATCACAGGACCACGCCACTTTCTTGGAATGGGTTTACTCCATTGGATTGCCAGTGCTTTAAAACAAATTATTCTTTGAAACAACGCTATGCTTTTTATAGAAATGAAGCCATTATAAGACCCAGTTCCCATCACACAATGCAACGCAAACCGGAGGATAAAGTTTTACCTTATAACGGCCAAAATATGCTTGATACGAATAAAACAAAGGCATTTGATATTATTGCTAGTGTTTATATGTTTCAAAAACAATTTCAAATCATAACTACCAATCATAGATGACATTAATGCCCCATGCCACTATGTCGCCATATATATAGGTATACAATCAAAACTGCACAGTCACCTATTTGGAAATTTGATTTCCGTCATGAACCAAGGCAAAAGATAGTCCTTACCGAATTCGAGACGCTCTAGCCCGCCCCTCAGGATCAGAGCTAGAGTGACCCTTGGATCGTCAGGGCCGGTCCACCGATGTGGATTAAAATTCCTGAACACCGCGTTTCCCCACCCTTTGGGGTGTAAATGAGCCAACAAATGGCTCCATTGGACCCGGATCGTCCGATCTAACCGAGGCGCCTCGCAACAGCAACAACCACACAGGTTTAATGTATATAAATGTCAGGGCTGGTAGGTCACTGACACCACCCTAGCTAGAAAGAAACGCATGCCCTCCCTGAGGTCCTTCTCCCGTTTCTGGTTCATACCGGGGTGTGAGGCTCGCGAATTCACAAAATACAGAAAGCTACGCCACACAGGCGGTGCTTTGATCAACACCACAAGACTTTGCTTTTCAACAGAAGCCCTGATCATTTGCCACTTAGGCATGCCACACTAGCAATTCATGCCATGCGACCGATGTCCATCGATATACAACCTCTGAGCTCGTGCGTTTCAGAGAAGGGCGTTAAGCAAAAGAATAAATTCGCCGCCGCCAAACAGATGTATATTTAATAGAGATCAATCAACATAGAATGAAATCCAATGTCAGACACACAGTCCATTTACAAGTCTGTTCTGGGTCTGAACGAAACCGGAGGCACTAAATACCTCGCAAACCAATCGATCACCACGTACGTCGGGACGATCACCACTTATTATCCATATTTCGGGATGCCTCCCAATCAGGACCTCGGTTACCATCCAAACGAGGTGAAGATCTCCGGTCTTCGACCACCGTCTTCATCTTCGATTTCTTATCGTCAGTTCAGTTATTCAGAATGGGAAAAACCCGGTCTTTCTGAGCAACTCGCGTATATAATAAACAAGTGCAACACTAACATATACACGCATCATTTCAATTCATTAGTCACTAACCGTCAATCAGTAAGAGAACGATTTCCGAAATATTAACCTCGAAGGCCGAAACCAACATCAGATCAACACCCAGGAAACCATTCGACTTAGCCAACCTTCAGTTAATTTCTAAATCACATCCATATTGTTTATAATATTTTATAACGATTTATCGCTATTTTTATTTATTTTAAAATAGCCAATATATTCAAAACGACGCTTCAGGCCATAACGCGATCGTGGCGCTGTTTTTCTTTAGATTTGATTTACACATATCTGAAAATCTAACCGTTGGATCTTCACAAAATTTACATCATTAGAAAGATCTTTTCAAAACGAATCCAACGGTTCCTGTTTCGGGAAAATCCGACGGTCGGATCTCCCGGTATAATCGTTTGAAGTTTCGATTTCGAAATACGAACTGCAGCGTCGTTATTCGATTAAATATAATTATATATATATATATATATATATATATATATAATCGTTTCTGGCGCTATTTTTCTTCAGATTTGAATTAAACATTCCAGACAATCCAACCGTTGGATTTTTACAAAGTTGGTGCCGTTGGAAAGATTTTTCCAAAGCGAACCCAACGGTTGCGGTTTCAGGAAAATCCGATGGTCGGATCTCCCGTACTAATCGTTTGAAATCATGGTTTCAAAATACGAACTGCAGCGTCGTTATTCGATATATTTCAATTTTATTTAAATATACATATCGATTCTTCGATTTCAAAACTATATTCTTTTCATACATTTGATAAAAATGATGTTTTTATCTAACTGTCTTCTATTTCAACACTTCACTTTATTTAGCAATTCATGTATATAATAAAAATGTGATTTTTATTGTAAAACAATTTATTTCAAAACACTATTATTTTATATAGTTTATATAGGTAATAAAAATAGGATTCTTATTATAAAACAATTTCTTTCAAAACGGGATTATTTTATACATTTCATATTGATGTTAAAAATGGGATTTTTATTATAAAACAATTTCTTTCAAAATATGAATACCATTCAACACATGAATTTCAATTCAACGAATGAATATCGATTCAACACATGAAGGTTTTCTATAGTTTATATAAATCGATAAAAAAGGTGTTTTTTATATTTTAAAACACGAACACCATTCAACACATGAATTTCAATTCAACGAATGAATATCGATTCAACACACGAAGGTTTTCTATAGTTTATATATATAGATAAAAATATGATTTATATATTTAAAACACGAATACTGTAACGGCCCGGGAAAATTCGACGCTCGAATTTTCAACAACAATACTTAATCCCGTATTACTTGTCAAAAATCCAAGTATCGAACCCCAAACTGTTAATAGAAAGAGGTTAGAGGATGAGAAATAGGAAGAAAGAAATTTAGAATAGAAGAAAAAAAGAAGAACACATCAGAATCTCACAGCGGAACGAATAAATATAATATAACAAATCTCTTTATAAAAGAAACTGTATATATACATACCATTTATCAGAGTAAACATACATCAGTCACAGCGGAAATACTTGTATAACTAACGGTGAAGCCTCCTGCTTCCATCTCTGAAACTTGCAGCGGAACCTAACCTGTAAATATGCTTGGTCTGACCCGAGCACGTTTGATTTAAAACAAAAACACACCGGGTCAGTCTGGAATACTTTCAGTGATAAATTCACAGAACACACAACTTGTTTAACTTTGGAAAATCCCTTTGAAATAAGAGGATAATAGTAAGACCAGCCCACACATAAACACGGACGGTTTTTACCTTACTATAACCCAAAACGTTTTTGAAATCAATATCTTTTTCTGATATTATCATAGTGTCTAAATACAAGTAAATATCAATTTAGAGGAACGCTTGCATCTCACGCTCCCCATATATAGTATACAAACCAAAACCGCGGGCGCTTATTGGATATTGGATTCCAACTTGACAAGGTATGGGTCCACCTTCCGAACGTGTATCTCTAGAGGCGAATACACTGGGTTCAACAAGAACGTCTTGCAACCCGGCCCACACATGACCGACCACTCATTTCGCTTGAGTGTATCGAATGTATATCACCAACGGTTGGGCTCAAACCACCGTCTCCCGAAAAGGGACAGCATCGATAGATACAAGAAGCAAAAGGAATTTCTCTAGATAGGTGATTATACATCCTAATGGGAGCGACCCACATAGCCATGCTGCCTGCCCGATTTTTGTCATTTCCCGGTTGATGAGGCTTGAGGCTACGCTTTACCATCACATCAGGTTCACTTCGAATGCCACATTGTCAGATCCATCGAAATCACTTAATTGACGTCTACAACAATACATTACGTGTCAGCTAAAGAAGTTTCCTTCTCTGCTTCACTCTTGGTACGGCTGGAGAAATCAATGTACATGACCTTTCTGGAAATACTCTGTCAGACATCCATCCATACAAGTCATCCAGGATCAGGATGAACCGAAGGCACTCTCCTACTGCATCCTAGGTATCACCCTATAGATAAGTAGCGAGAAGTCCTTGCAATCCGAAGAATTCAATCACGACAGAATCACAAGTCAAAATATCTTCGGGAGCGACCCTTAGAAATCTAACGAGTAGTTCTTCCGCTCATGAAGGTCAACGGTCTTCAATGCTCCATCTCGACCATCTTCTGATATCTTCAACGTTACGTATTTGCTGGTCGGAATGGTTTTCGAATATAAATTCGATCCCGGTCTTTCCGTACCAACAATCGATAAAAGGCCAAACTTTGATAGTCGGTGATTTAACTATCAAATCATAACAGTGTATCTCAGTGGACTGGCAGCTCAGGTCCTTTATATGAAATATCTCATAAAACCAATTTATCGATTTCTTATAATCGACTTCATAACTTTATCTTAACAAAACTCTTATGGGTTTCGTTACTTAAAAACATTACTCACTACTCGCTTTAGAACAACATATTTACCAAGCTCTTTTTTCCATTTCCTTTGTTTGGAAATATTGCCATATTTTATAAATTAGTTTTTATTTCTTCTTTGGTCGTTAACATCGTATAATTACCTCAAAACCCTTTTTACTTTCTCTTTGATTTGAAATCATGGTTATAGTTCAATAAATCCACTTTCCCTTTTCCTTTATTATTTCCATATCGTTATATCCTTATTTAATCAACGACAAATATTTAATTACCAAAATCTCTTTCTTATTACGATTAAACCACTTCGCTTAATTTCGTTCCCTGGTGAACGCTTGTTTTAAAATCCTTGTTTTGGGTAAAACCCCTTTTTCATACTCGTTTATACGATTTGAATTAGATTCAATTCCTTTCGATGTTAATCCATTTTTAAAGGTTTGTTTTAAATAAAAAGATAAATTCCATTTATCGCAAAACATCTCGATAATCACTTCTCTATACATTACAAACAAATATCATCTCTCGATAATAGCGGAGCCGTTCAAGTTGGGGTATTCCAATTACCTCTCAGACCTTGATCGACAATGTTCTTATCTCAAGATAGATAAAAGCTTATAATTTAAAACCAATGTCAAACCATCTCAATAATCCAATATGTTATTCCCATTTCCATTTATCTTGGTTTTATAAACCATTTTCTTTCATTTGAAAACCCACTTTTCATATTAATTTCTTTTTCTAAATTGAGCAAAACTCTTAATAAATTTAAAACATCAGTTAATTGATTATAAGAACAATTATTTCATTTCACTAACCCGTAGGTTAGTTCCTGACTGCAGTTCATGAATGACTGCAGTTCAAAAATAACAGGATAAACAGTTGGTTCCTGCCAACCATAACCCTCAGTTAAGCGGCTAACGGACTTCTATTCAATTTCTCTTCTTAAAATAATTAAATAACTTAATTAATTTAAAACATCGGTTAATTGTTGTATAAAACAATTATTCTCTTTTCACTAACTGTATGTTAGCTTCGACTGCAGTATTAAAAATCTCTATTGAAACTGATTATAAACATATAAGGAAAATTATAAACATTTTTCCATATAACATAAATAAATACTTTAATTTATTTAAAAACATCACTTTGCTTATTGTATAAACATTTATTTAGTTTACTGATTCATATACTAGCTCCTTACTTTTCTATTCGTAAACAGCGTAAAAATTCATTGTATAACTTATAAATAATCATGTTTGTAAAACATGATTCTAATTATAAATATTCTTATAAAAATTCTTATTCATTAAAAATAAAATAAACCCCAAAGATTTAATTCAGTTATAAAATAAATTTTATAACTTGAAACTGAGTTTGTTCGCCTGACGGCAAAACGATGTTTTGAAAACTATAGATTTAAACCCTCACTGCCAACCACTGTCGACCGATTAAAAATCACATCAACGGTCACATTAATTCAACCATCAACAGTCAATAGGTTTTGATGTCAATTGGGGTTCAAACAGTTCATGTGCAACCAGTATAAAAATAAACAACACACACAAGTTATTTTGAGGAATCCGGTCGGATTCCTCCAACCTGTTCTTCTCTGCATCACAGATGGTTATCACATTTAAATAAATAATTTAACAGCAATAATAAAACAAACAACCATCTAATCAACCATAACCAACCAATGCAGTCAATCAACCAGTATTTATTTTTTTTAATGGATTTATCACATCATAGTAGTCCAGAAAAGTGTGAGAATTAACTCACCATGTCGTTTCCGGCTCAGTGATTTGCGTTACTTTCGGTCTCACCAAATTGTTCGTCATTGTACGAACCCGTCGCCGCCTGTTTCACTTGATCTGATGAGTGTACGGAACGATTGTTATTATTATAAGTCATAAACTGTTATTAATATTATATTATCAACTAATAATTAATCTGTGTTACCAATAAAGGTAGTTTCTTCGCATGCTTCCCTTTGTACGTCTACTGTTTCGGTTTCTCCATGCATGGGTACTCCGTCATAGGACTCGGTCAACTGATTGTTTTTATACTGATACCATCTCTTCCACAACCACGTTCGCCACTTTCATCCAAAAGGAACCAATCCACTTCAGTACCCCTTTGCTTCCCATTTCAACCCCCCATGACTACCACCTCGTGCAAAACACTCTGCCCCATGAAAGTGACATACACCAGAACTAACGTCCCTGTTATCTTGCATCTGAACCCACCACTACTGCATAACGCCATCATCAACCCGTCCCGCGTTCACAGCCTCCGACCCGTAGCTCCGACAATCCTCCACGCTCTCGGAAAACACAAGCGCCCGAAACTCCAAACCCATCGACTTCACGCCAAGTTTTCCTGTACTTCCATCGTCGCCGAAACTCGCCTACCGTGCTGTTTGAAAACTCCAGCAAACAAAATGAATGACCGAACCCAGATCTCAGTACTCAGCTCGCAACTCCAGCTCCCAAAACTCAGGCTACCGCACGTCAGCTTCTACATCGAAGGTCGATCTAAACACCTCAAAGTGTGCGCCTCTCCACTATTGACCACTAGCGGCTCTAAATAGAAGAACTGATTTGATCTATTTCTATTTGCTATTTGGCCTTGAAGTCCAAAATTTTTTGCGGTTTTTATTTGAGAGGTGCAGGAAAGAAAAATGGAATGAAGAAGCAGTGAGAGAGAAGTGTATATATAGTTTATGAAGTTTGGGGATCACGTTTCTAATACCGTGGGAAGCACGGAAGTAGCCTTGACATGCACGAAAGTAACATGCCTTGGAGAGCACGGTTCAAATATACTGAAAAGAAAAGATATAGAGCAGTACAGGTAGGCTACTATTCTCTGTATATTAGTTGTACTCAACTCAAAGCCTTATTTAGTTTAATGTTTCATGTTGTAGCACATGCACATGCTAGGGAAATGGGACAACATTAGGCTGTACATTTTTCATTGATTGATGAAGACTAATCAATAGTACATATATATATTAGACAGCAAAATAGGGTAGGTTGTCATATGGATTGTCATGTATTTGCATAGGTTATATGTGATTTTGGTTTGTGTAGGGTAGATTTTTATATTATTGCTTAAGTCTTAAGTTTTTATAAATTTATTTAGAGACCACTACGGACAGAAGTAAAGATACAGTTGTGTCCAGCGAGGTGCCACGGTCCCAAAAATGTAATAATACCGGTAGATTGACTTATATTGTGAAATCCCAAAATGTTGTCATAGGGTGTAAAATACTCCAAATAAAAAGTTGCTTATTTAATTAATTAAAAATTACAGTAAAATTCTAAAAATCAAATTATAACTATGTCTCAAAAGAACCTTGTCCAAATTCGAATCCGGTATGGAGTTATTTCAGATAAACCGTTATGGTTGATAAACGATTATGGTGCTGTTTTTCTACCAAATTGATTTGAGCATATCTTCCAATCTACACAACGAAATCTCGATTTTTCTTTTTCACTAGAAAAATATACTTCACTTGCTCCGTACGTTTCTTGTTTCACAGAAATCTGATTTAAAACGGACTCTGTATGTCCAGTTGAAGTTCAAAACTCTATTTTACGAACTACAGCGCTGTTCTGAGCTCGTTTTATAAATATATGAATATATATCGTTCACCTTCGTTTAAATAGCGATTTAAATATTAAAATACATTTATATTCCAAATAAAATATAAAAAATCAATTTTAAATATTTTATTCAAATGGTCGAAAAACACGGGTCGTTACATTCTTCCCCCCTTAAAATAATTTCGTCCTCGAAATTGCTAAGGTAGAAGAAGGTGTCAAACTCGTTATCTTTACGAAAAATATATTTAATTAAACTCTGTTTCTAATTTCAAATCTAATCCAACTGGGTTTTAAAACCAAATTATTTCAAATAACGAAACCTTCTAAAAATTTCAAAAATATTCTAACACCTTAAATTCTGGAAAAATTTCGGTAGAGTCTCCCCTGTACGGAGGGACATCTGCAATATCGCAGGATCAAGAAATGTCTATACATCGACTCTCATGGTCGGAAAAATCCAAAATCCAAGTTCAAACTCAAACAAAAATCGAAATTTTATATTTTGCGTAGGCGTACCTTTTTGTGAGCGCTATTACGCGATTAGCAATAAATATATTCATGCTTGCTTGATTAACATGCCAACTGGATTCAATTTACTCCAGTATTCTCTTGGATTAACTCTGTACCTGTTCTTAACTTTAATGAAATCCATTAGTATTCAAAACCAATGTCAATTTGATCCAAATATCACCCACATCATCCAATTCCAACAATTGGAAATAACCACATCGCTTTATTCAACTCTGATGGACCTAGCAATCCATCCATTCAAATTAATCTTGTTTTAATTCCATTACTTGATCATTTCAGATTGGTTTCAACCAACAGTTGGTGAATTTTATACACTCCATCCAATATCAAACAACAACCAAGGCATTCAATTCAACAAAACCATTTTGGTTAATATTTCTCATTTTCTTTTACTTTGTTTTCACATTCATTTAATTTACATTGGATTAATTCCATACAATTTCCATTTCCTTGATTTCACAAGTAAAATCTCCTTATTATATAAATCTTTTCAACTGGATATCCTAATATGAATTATTATTCAAGCTATTCAAACAAATCAATTGAGAGAAATATATTTATTCAAAAATTATAATCCAGGCAAAACTATTTAAAAATAATTTTATAAGAAATTACAAATACGCGCTCTCATATATACACTCAAACTCAATCTAGGGCATTACTAACCCCATCTCTATCGAGTTACGCCACAGAGCCAAGGTTATCACTAAACCAATAGCTCTGATACCAACTGTAACGGGTCTAGGCTTTGCAACCATCAACCACTGGGCTAACCTCCCAGCGTGGCACTACAGAGATACCTCAGAACTGCTTTTACGGCCAGCCTCTCGACTCGACCAACCCACATTGTCGGGAGATGTAGGGGTAAGAGTCTCCCGTTCGCCACCAAACGCAAAGCGAGAACCCCCTATCATCCGTACCAATTAAGCAACCAGCTCTGATACCAACTGTAACGGCCCGGGAAAATTCAACGCTCGAATTTTCAACAACAATACTTAATCCCGTATTACTTGTCAAAAATCCAAGTATCGAACCCCAAACTGTTAATAGAAAGAGGTTAGAGGATGAGAAATAGGAAGAAAGAAATTTAGAATAGAAGAAAAAAAGAAGAACACATCAGAATCTCACAGCGGAACGAATAAATATAATATAACAAATCTCTTTATAAAAGAAACTGTATATATACATACCATTTATCAGAGTAAACATACATCAGTCACAGCGGAAATACTTGTATAACTAACGGTGAAGCCTCCTGCTTCCATCTCTGAAACTTGCAGCGGAACTAACCTGTAAATATGCTTGGTCTGACCCGAGCACGTTTGATTTAAAACAAAAACACACCGGTTCAGTCTGGAATACTTTCAGTGATAAATTCACAGAACACACAACTTGTTTAACTTTGGAAAATCCCTTTGAAATAAGAGGATAATAGTAAGACCAGCCCACACATAAACACGGACGGTTTTTACCTTACTATAACCCAAAACGTTTTTGAAATCAATATCTTTTTCTGATATTATCATAGTGTCTAAATATAAGTAAATATCAATTTAGAGGAACGCTTGCATCTCACGCTCCCCATATATAGTATACAAACCAAAACCGCGGGCGCTTATTGGATATTGGATTCCAACTTGACAAGGTATGGGTCCACCTTCCGAACGTGTATCTCTAGAGGCGAATACACTGGGTTCAACAAGAACGTCTTGCAACCCGGCCCACACATGACCGACCACTCATTTCGCATGAGTGTATCGAATGTATATCACCGACGGTTGGGCTCAAACCACCGTCTCCCGAAAAGGGACAGCATCGATAGATACAAGAAGCAAAAGGAATTTCTCTAGATAGGTGATTATACATCCTAATGGGAGCGACCCACATAGCCATGCTGCCTGCCCGATTTTTGTCATTTCCCAGTTGATGAGGCTTGAGGCTACGCTTTACCATCACATCAGGTTCACTTCGAATGCCACATTGTCAGATCCATCGAAATCACTTAATTGATGTCTACAACAATACATTACGTGTCAGCTAAAGAAGTTTCCTTCTCTGCTTCACTCTTGGTACGGCTGGAGAAATCAATGTACATGACCTTTCTGGAAATACTCTGTCAGACATCCATCCATACAAGTCATCCAGGATCAGGATGAACCGAAGGCACTCTCCTACTGCATCCTAGGTATCACCCTATAGATCAGTAGCGAGAAGTCCTTGCAATCCGAAGAATTCAATCACGACAGAATCACAAGTCAAAATATCTTCGGGAGCGACCCTTAGAAATCTAACGAGTAGTTCTTCCGCTCATGAAGGTCAACGGTCTTCAATGCTCCATCTCGACCATCTTCTTATATCTTCAACGTTACGTATTTGCTGGTCGGAATGGTTTTCGAATATAAATTCGATCCCGGTCTTTCCGTACCAACAATCGATAAAAGGCCAAACTTTGATAGTCGGTGATTTAACTATCAAATCATAACAGTGTATCTCAGTGAACTGGCAGCTCAGGCCCTTTATATGAAATATCTCATAAAACCAATTTATCGATTTCTTATAATCGACTTCATAACTTTATCTTAACAAAACTCTTATGGGTTTCGTTACTTGAAAACATTACTCACTACTCGCTTTAGAACAACATATTTACCAAGCTCTTTTTTCCATTTCCTTTGTTTGGAAATATTGCCATATTTTATAAATTAGTTTTTATTTCTTCTTTGGTCGTTAACATCGTATAATTACCTCAAAACCCTTTTTACTTTCTCTTTGATTTGAAATCATGGTTATAGTTCAATAAATCCACTTTCCCTTTTCCTTTATTATTTCCATATCGTTATATCCTTATTTAATCAACGACAAATATTTAATTACCAAAATCTCTTTCTTATTACGATTAAACCACTTCGCTTAATTTCGTTCCCAGGTGAACGCTTGTTTTAAAATCCTTGTTTTGGGTAAAACCCCTTTTTCATACTCGTTTATAGGATTTGAATTAGATTCAATTCCTTTCGATGTTAATCCATTTTTAAAGGTTTGTTTTAAATAAAAAGATAAATTCCATTAATCGCAAAACATCTCGATAATCACTTCTCTATACATTACAAACAAATATCATCTCTCGATAATAGCGGAGCCGTTCAAGTTGGGGTATTCCAATTACCTCTCAGACCTTGATCGACAACGTTCTTATCTCAAGATAGATAAAAGCTTATAATTTAAAACCAATGTCAAACCATCTCAATAATCCAATATGTTATTCCCATTTCCATTTATCTTGGTTTTATAAACCATTTTCTTTCATTTGAAAACCCACTTTTCATATTAATTTCTTTTTCTAAATTGAGCAAAACTCTTAATAAATTTAAAACATCAGTTAATTGATTATAAGAACAATTATTTCATTTCACTAACCCGCAGGTTAGTTCCTGACTGCAGTTCATGAATGACTGCAGTTCAAAAATAACAGGATAAACAGTTGGTTCCTGCCAACCATAACCCTCAGTTAAGCGGCTAACGGACTTCTATTCAATTTCTCTTCTTAAAATAATTAAATAACTTAATTAATTTAAAACATCGGTTAATTGTTGTATAAAACAATTATTCTCTTTTCACTAACTGTATGTTAGCTTCGACTGCAGTATTAAAAATCTCTATTGAAACTGATTATAAACATATAAGGAAAATTATAAACATTTTTCCATATAACATAAATAAATACTTTAATTTATTTAAAAACATCACTTTGCTTATTGTATAAACATTTATTTAGTTTACTGATTCATATACTAGCTCCTTACTTTTCTATTCGTAAACAGCGTAAAAATTCATTGTATAACTTATAAATAATCATGTTTGTAAAACATGATTCTAATTATAAATATTCTTATAAAAATTCTTATTCATTAAAAATAAAATAAACCCCAAAGATTTAATTCAGTTATAAAATAAATTTTATAACTTGAAACTGAGTTTGTTCGCCTAACGGCAAAACGATGTTTTGAAAACTATAGATTTAAACCCTCACTGCCAACCACTGTCGACTGATTAAAAATCACATCAACGGTCACATTAATTCAACCATCAACAGTCAATAGGTTTTGATGTCAATTGGGGTTCAAACAGTTCATGTGCAGCCAGTATAAAAATAAACAACACACACAAGTTATTTTGAGGAATCCGGTCGGATTCCTCCAAACTGTTCTTCTCTGCATCACAGATGGTTATCACATTTAAATAAATAATTTAACAGCAATAATAAAACAAACAACCATCTAATCAACCATAAGCAACCAATGCAGTCAATCAACCAGTATTTATTTTTTTAATGGATTTATCACATCATAGTAGTCCAGAAAAGTGTGAGAATTAACTCACCATATCATTTCCGGCTCAGTGATTTGCTTTACTTTCGGTCTCACCAAATTGTTCGTCATTGTACGAACCCGTCGCCGCCTGTTTCACTTGATCTGATGAGCGTACGGAACGATTTTTATTATTATAAGTCATAAACTGTTATTAATATTATATTATCAACTAATAATTAATCTGTGTTACCAATAAAGGTAGTTTCTTCGCATGCTTCCCTTTGTACGTCTACTGTTTCGGTTTCTCCATGCATGGGTACTCCATCATAGGACTCGGTCAACTGATTGTTTTTATACTGATACCATCTCTTCCACAACCACGTTCTCCACTTGTCATCCAAAAGGAACCAATCCACTTCAGTACCCCTTTGCTTCCCATTTCAACCCCCCATGACTACCACCTCGTGCAAAACACTCTGCCCCATGAAAGTGACATACACCAGAACTAACGTCCCTGTTATCTTGCATCTGAACCCACCACTACTGCATAACGCCATCATCAACCCGTCCCGCGTTCACAGCCTCCGACCCGTAGCTCCGACACTCCTCCACGCTCTCGGAAAACACAAGCGCCCGAAACTCCAAACCCATCGACTTCACGCCAAGTTTTCCTGTACTTCCATCGTCGCGGAAACTCGCCTACCGTGCTGTTTGAAAACTCCAGCAAACAAAATGAATGACCGAACCCAGATCTCAGTACTCAGCTTGCAACTCCAGCTCCCAAAACTCAGGCTGCTGCACGTCAGCTTCTACATCGAAGGTCGATCTAAACACCTCAAAGTGTGCGCCTCTCCACTATTGACCACTAGCGGCTCTAAATAGAAGAACTGTTTTGATCTATTTCTATTTGCTATTTGGCCTTGAAGTCCAAAATTTTTTGCGGTTTTTATTTGAGAGGTGCAGGAAAGAAAAATGGAATGAAGAAGCAGCGAGAGAGAAGTGTATATATAGTTTATGAAGTTTGGGGATCACGTTTCTAATACCGTGGGAAGCACGGAAGTAACCTTGACATGCACGAAAGTAACATGCCTTGGAGAGCACGGTTCAAATATACTGAAAAGAAAAGATATAGAGCAGTACAGGTAGGCTACTATTCTCTGTATATTAGTTGTACTCAACTCAAAGCCTTATTTAGTTTAATGTTTCATGTTGTAGCACATGCACATGCTAGGGAAATGGGACAACATTAGGCTGTACATTTTTCATTGATTGATGAAGACTAATCAATAGTACATATATATATTAGATAGCAAAATAGGGTAGGTTGTCATATGGATTGTCATGTATTTGCATAGGTTATATGTGATTTTGGTTTGTGTAGGGTAGATTTTTATATTATTGCTTAAGTCTTAAGTTTTTATAAATTTATTTAGAGACCACTACGGACAGAAGTAAAGATACAGTTGTGTCCAACGAGGTGCCACGGTCCCAAAAATGTAATAATACCGGTAGATTGACTTATATTGTGAAATCCCAAAATGTTGTCACAGGGTGTAAAATACTCCAAATAAAAAGTTGCTTATTTAATTAATTAAAAATTACAGTAAAATTCTAAAAATCAAATTATAACTATGTCTCAAAAGAACCTTGTCCAAATTCGAATCCGGTATGGAGTTATTTCAGATAAACCGTTATGGTCGATAAACGATTATGGTGCTGTTTTTCTGCCAAATTGATTTGAGCATATCTTCCAATCTACACAACGAAATCTCGATTTTTCTTTTTCACTAGAAAAATATACTTCACTTGCTCCGTACGTTTCTTGTTTCATAGAAATCTGATTTAAAACGGACTCTGTATGTCCAGTTGAAGTTCAAAACTCTATTTTACGAACTACAACGCTGTTCTGAGCTCGTTTTATAAATATATGAATATATATCGTTCACCTTCGTTTAAATAGCGATTTAAATATTAAAATACATTTATATTCCAAATAAAATATAAAAAATCAATTTTAAATATTTTATTCAAATGGTTGAAAAACACGGGTCGTTACAAATACCATTCAACACATGAATTTCTAATCAACGAATGAATATCGATTCAACACATGAAGGTTTTCTATTCAACGAATAAATATAGTTTCAACAAATGAAAATAATTCAAACACATGAATATTATTCAAAATTTCGGCAGCATAACGGCAGGATAGTTAAAACCGGGACCGTCCCTAGTACGCCTCCTCGCTCTACCTTAAAACCTCGCGGTTTTTGACAATGGGGATCATGCATCTAGTTCGCATGCAGGCGGCATGTATATATTTATTTCATTTCTACAAACTAATCCTATGTGGTTTCAACCAAATATTTCTCAACCACAAATGGGTATTTTTCAACCACAATCAATCAATATCAACCACAAACAATTCCAATCAACCATTCGCTATCAATCAATTTTCACACCAATCACAACCAATAAATATCGTCCATGGTTTGTGGACGAGGGGCGCATATATATATATATATATATATATATATATATATATATATATAGCAATTCACTTCAATTTCAACACATATATAATTTTTACAACGCATATATAACTTATACATCGAACGTACAACTTATACAACGCTTATATAACTCATACATCGACCATATAATTTATACATCGTCGTTTTCCATATCGTTTATAAATTAGAAATCTCACATTGGGTTCCACTCCACCAAAAATAGCAGAAGGCTCAGAAAAATATGCGGTCTCTTCTATAATGTAGAAGACGTCCACACGGTCCCGATGTTTCCTGTTTCATCGAATTTCGTTAAAAAACGAAAAAGATATGATTTTTCAAAGTTTGCAACGGTTTAAAACTGTTGAAATCAGTTTAAATAATATAAACCGTATACTCACTATTTTGTTCAAAACTAGGTCGCCCGATTTCTTCCAATCCGCGAAGTTGCTGCTCGATCGGAAGATACAGCGTCGAAGAGCTACGAGAGACCTTCGCGCGCGTGGTGGTGAGGTGCAGCTCGGTGGGGCCAGGTGGTCACGGCGGCGCTCGAAACGGCGATAGTTGGAGGAGGTGATTCCGGCGGCACATGCAACGAGGGGAGTCGAGGCGGGTATGGACTTAAAGGTCACGAGGAGATCTTCAAAAAGTTCCAAAGGATCGGGGGTCAACGAGGTGTGTGGCGGCCGGAAAATGCTCGGGAACTGGCGAATAGGTTTCCGCCTTCGATCGTCGGGGAGAGAGAAAGTATTTTCCTTTTTTTTATAAAAATTCTGATTAGTCGGGGAAGTTTTAAAGGGGTTTTTTGACACGACCACTAATCTAAACCCAACGACTGTCATCCCTAGCATTTTACCCCCATTCCGAACACAATGGGATATGTTGTAGGCCCATTCGACTGTTTCAGTCAGTTTTCCTTCAAATTAAAATATAAAACATTCAATATTTAATTTAAACGTACACTTCAATTTGCCCGGGCCACAAACTGATTCGAAAAATTCCAGAAAAATAAATCTAGCTATGTTTTGGCGATACGGTCCCAACAAAACTAGTTTCGTCGAATTCTGAGACCGTTTGCAAAAAGGCCTATTTCTGGTCGATCCAATTTAACTGTAATTGACCAAAACACATTTTCCTTTGCCACGCTCACATACCAGCTTCAAAAATTATGAAATTTGAAACCTAGCAATAACTTCACATCCTGGATCCAACAAAAGTAGTTTCGTCGAATTCCGAGGTCGTTTGCAAAATGGCCAATTTCACGGGCTATATAAATTCCATAACGATCTTTCTGAAAATTCATTTGGCCATAACTTTTGCTTTCCGTTATGAAAATTCGATTTTTTAGATTCGTTAGAAAGGTATTCACTAACAGATTCAAATATTTTTGGTTTCACTAAAATCCGTTTTGTTTTGCACCCGGTACAGTCCGACAAAGTTTGAATTCAAATTTTGAAACTGCAGCGCCATTTCAGGCCTTGTTTATAATTAGAATTAATTATATTCGTTTTCAATTGTCGATTCAAACTCACTTTTCATTGCCATTATTTAAAATATTTATTTTAAATATTTAAAATCCATTATTTTAGCCAATTTAAAAAAAAAAAATTGGTTCAGATTTTCTGGGTCGTTATATATTTTGAAATGTATTTCAAAATGGAAATATTTAGAAATGGTTTTAAAAGTGATATAGTATTGAAATTACTTCGATCGCTGGAAAATAATTCCGATGATGACTTTGCAGCATCATTAGTGTTCATTTTCAAGTTCTAAGTGATGGATTACTACCAAAGGTTTTGTTTTTGAATTGATTTGAGAAAAGCAAGTTGTTTTGAATCCTGAAAAGGAAAGTTGATTTTCGGTATGGTGAACTATTGAAAATTCCCAGGGAAAGAATGTTTGAATTAAAACAAAATTGAACTAAAATTTGGGAAAGAAAATAGAAATTGAAATTAAAGTAAATCCAATTAAGTGGTAATTGAGATTGAATTGGAATATAGTATATCAAGTAGAATCAGATTTTGGATTGTGAGATAGGAATCTGAAATAGTATTGAATTGATGAGTTAAAAATTGAAAATCGAGAATGGAACTTGGTTTGAAATAAAAATTTGGCTTGGGTATAAGCGAATGGCTGGGTTGGAGATAACAGTGATTTGAGTTTGATTGGGATGACATTGGTATATGCTGAATTGATAGCAGATGTAAAGGATTTAATGATATACCCGACAAAAAGGTACCATTTTATATTATATATGGGTTGAGATTTTGATGAGCAGAATTGGCAAGCCACTTGCCTGTTTGATTTTCTTTTGGGATGGAGCAGGCCCAGAGAGGCGAGTTGTAGTTGTACCGATTGACCAATACAAAGGAGGTGCTGGCCAAATTTTTCAAAAATTTTGGGTGTTAGAAAATTTTCAGAATTTTTGAAAATTTTTGTTAATAAAAATGAACTAATATTTAATTGAAATTAATTGGTTCAGTTGAAACTAAAATTAAGAAGTGTACAAATAAGTTCTAACCAGTCAATAGGGTTTGTTTCCTACCTTAGCAATTTCGAGGACGAAATTATTTTAAAGGAGAAGAATGTAACGACCCGTATTTTCAGCGATATATAATTAATTTATTTAATTATTTAATTAGTGATTTAGAGAATTAAATGGTTGTTTTATTAAATAATGTTAAATATTTAATTAATATAATAATTAAATAATATATTTAATTCTGAAATATTCAGAATTAACTGAAGTGGCAATATCACGTGAACTGGGAAAATTTGAAATATATAATTCAGTTTAGAATTTAATTATATTAACGAAGTTATTTAAATAACGTCAGTTGAACGTATAATTATATTATAATTAAAATCGAGCTCGAAATGGCGCTGTAGTTCGTAATTTGGCGATTCGAACCTCAATTGAATATACAGAATCCGTTTTAAATCGGATTTCAATGAAACAAGAAACGTTCGGAGTTGTTGAAGTATATTTTTCTAATGGAAGAAAAAAAATTGGGATTTCATTGTGTAGATTTTGACTTATGTCCAATTTAAATTTTAGAAAAGTCGCTGTGGAATTCCTTCATAATTTTTAGCGATTTATTTATATTTTAAAAAGGATTTAAATATAAATCGAATATCGATATAACTGAGAACTTTGAAATATCGAGTTATAAATCCCAGTGGAGCTGTATGATATTTTATTGTTAATATATACGATAATATTAATTTTTAAATATTTAATTTAATTATTTTTAATATATTTATATATTTAAATGGGTTATTTAGAGCGTTAAAAATAGCCAGTTTTGCAAATGGCCTCCGTTTTCGACGAAACTAATTTTGTTGTATCCGTAATATTAAATTATTGTTAGATTCCAAGTTTCGTGATTTTTAGAGTCAGTGTGTGGCCGTTCGGATTTTTAATGTGAAAAAAAATCGATATTTTGACAGTTAAAAATACGCTGTGTGAGCAAACAGAGTTGGAATTCGATGAAACCTATTTTGTTGGGCCCGTAATTTCGAACTATAGCTGCATGTCCAGTTTCGTGATTTTTGAATACCGCGTGTGACCAAAGAGATTTTTAAGAATAAATACAAACAGCGGTTGATAAAAATAAAATAAAACATCCAGTATAAAAATATCTTACCCTTACTATAAATAACCCTATCACTTTCTAAAACCCTAAACTTTTCTCTTCAGCGGTCAAACAATATTCCGCCGTCTCATTTCTTCACACTGGAAAAAGAAATCGCCACTAAAAAAAATCAAAACAATTCGAGTATAAATCTATAAATCAAAATGGATATATATTTGGATTCATTGGTACTTTCTCTTCACAACTGTATACCCTTTTCTTGCTTCGATGTTGTTTCGGCGTATTGGATTTCTGAACTACGACCTAGGGTTCGTGTTGGTGGGAGATTAAAACTTCGATTGGGGAAATGGAGTTTACATTTGGATCGAGTAGGGTTTATCGGCCAGAATTTGGGGTTTCTGCGATAAAAACTGTCGCTCGAAATATAGAGCTCAGCAGTAAAGGCTGGCGAGGTGATGTGGATTTTCGTTTCGAGCGTTACAACTTGGTGACGAGATTGAAGAGTTCTCGAAGTGATGAATAATGGTAGATTTAGTTTGAAGATTTGTTGAAGGATGAAGTGGTAAGGGCAGTGAAATATTCGAAAATGGAGAAGTGGGAATTTACTGGAGCACGGAAATTGCTGCTAGGAAGAAGGTGAGGTACTGTTCCTTGCGGTTGCGGTTATAGGGTGGGCTGAAGTCAAGCATGGATTGGGCTCAGGTTTTACTGGGGCGGGTATTACTATATAATAAAAAGGAGAAAGAAAAGAAAAGGCAAAAAAATGTGTGGAAGTGGGAGGGATGATACTGACGGACGTGAATGCAAGGTGAGGAGGAATCATTCAGGGGAGAACGGGTGTGGAAGGTTCATGGGCCGATGAAAAGGGGTAAGGCCCAATTTGAAAAATAAATTCAAGGTTATTAAATATGATATTATATGTACAAACTTACTGTAAAGGCCCGTAAATCCGTACCAATTTGAGCTGATTAATATCCTACACCTTCAACTCAAAGTGCACGAAAATACAGATCTTTAATAGAAAGAAACAAGAGGATGAGATAGAAAAGATAGAACTAATAGAATAGAAGAAGAAGAAGAACACACTAAACAGAATCAGAGTAAACACGAATCTCACAGCGGAACAAATAAAATTTATTATACAACATATCTTTAAAATACAAAACTGAATTTATATATACATACCATATCAGAGTCTAACTCATATACATCACAGCGAAAATAATCTCTAAATAACTAACAGTGAAGTCTCCTGCTTTGAGCTCCTCCAAGTGTATCTGTAAAAGCCTGAAACACTTGACTGCCCGTACAAATTTGGGCACCCAAGAGTTTAGGGAAAACAAACAAGATAAACTCTGGGTCAGTCATGGGACTGGTGTGAGTAAATTCCTACCATATCGTTTAACTTTAAAAATCCTTTTGAAACAAAAGGATAATAGTAAGACCAACCCACACATAAACATGGACGGTTTTTACCTTACTATAACCCATTTTGATATCAAAATCCAGTGATATTATAATAATGTCTAATCATGTAAATAACCAAATAGCAGAACGCTTGCATCTCACGCTCCACATATATAGTATGAAATTAAAAATCGCAGGGCGCTTATTGGAGATTGGATTCCAACTATGACAAGGTATGATACCACCTCCCGATCATTGTACTCTAGAGGGGACACACTAAGGTTCAACAAGAACATCTTGCAACCCAGCCCACACATGACCGACCACTCATTTCTCTTGAGTGCATCGAATATATTGCCACCTACGATTGGGCCCACATAAACGTTATCCGAAGATACAGAAACGAAAGAAGAACAAATACGAATTTTCTCTAGATGGTGACAATACACCCTAATGGGAATGACCCACATAGCCATGATACCTGTCCGATTTTTGTCATTTCCTAGTTGTGAGGCTAGAGGCTACGTCTATCTTCAGAACATCTGATAACTATTCACTTTGATTGCCACATCGTCAAACCCGTCAATTAACTAATCAATTTACAAAAATATCACGGGTATAAAAAGCTAAGAGGAACGAATTCCTCTGCCACCAGACGTAATACCTTTAAGAGATCAACTGTACGTGATTTGTTAGGTACACTCTGTCAGACACTCGTCCATACAAGTTGTCCTGGGACTGGATAAACAGAAAACACCATTCTGGAACAGAACGTCCCTTGCATTTCGCTCCGTCTTCAATTGTCTTCAGCATAATCTAATTCGCAGTGCTTATGCTTATACGGAGTGGTTTTCATATAATATATCCAATCGGTCTCTCCGTATTGACAAGGATGGTCAAACACTTCGATAGTCAGTTATTTAACTATCGAAGTAAAAACAAACATCCATTCAAATGTATGACTAAACATCACTGGCCCTTTTATTTAACATTAAGTTTCCAGTTTCCCATATCTTCCCAGGTATTTCCCCAAAACCCGTTTAACCCTTCACATTTATTGGAAAACATTTCTAGTTATTTTAACTCTTGTTTTCCCCTATTTCAAAATATATGTTATTAACATTCGAAAACATTCCCCTCTTTCCCACATTTCTTATTTGACTTAAAACCAATGTTGAACGACACAATTTATCATTAATGTTGTTTTTATCAATTTCCAAACTTTGAATATTTCCATTTACTACGGGGAATATATTAAATCTCAGTTATTCGTCTTTGTTCCCAACCTAACATAACACTCTTATATTTCTTTGGACAAACATCGTTACTTATTACTTTAGAATAAGTGGATTTCAAACCAAAATGTTTCCATTTCCTAGGGAATAGTGCTATATATAAAAATCACGCTTAAGCTTGGTCAACAACGTAAATTTATCATTATAATTTTAACTTGCAATACGCTATAATATTCCCCCTTTTTTACAAATGCAATACATTGTAATATTCCCCCTTTTATAGCTAATGCAATACGCAGCCATATTCCTATTTTAAAAGCTAATGCAATACGCTGCCATATTCCCCTTTTTATAACTAATCTCGATGTCTCTATCCGTTACAAACTAATACCATCCCTCGATAATAGTGGAGTCGTTCAAGTTGGGGTATTTTATTTACCTCTCAGACCTTGATCGACAACGTTCTTACCTTAGAACATATATAAGTTCGTAACTCTAAACTCCTTACTACTAATATATCAATTAAACCGTATTTTTTACTTTGTTTTAAATATGGTTTTATTATGCCATATCCTTATTTTGAAAACTATGTTGTTTATAATTGTTTACATTAGTCATTAACTCTTAGCTTCATCTTGCTTATACAAATCCGTTTAAACTTCTCTTATCATACATCAATAACGTTCTCCGTCTTGTGACCATTTACTTTTTATTCGAATTAGTATACCTAATTCCGATAAACTTCTCATCATAAACTAACTACCATGAAATTCATTAAATAGTGATTAACTTGATCATTTGCTGAAGTAAAACAATTTATTCATTATTAATGAACAATACTAATTATACTAGTTCAAATAATTATTTAAACTTCATTCATTAAAAAGGTAATTAAATCTTATTAATTTTGATTAATTTATGTCTAAACTATTTTCATTAGATTAATTGAAGAACAATTAATCTAAAAATCAATTTCAAATAAACAGTTGATTTAATCAACTTCGAACCATCAGTTAATTTGTTAACTGATTTTAATTATTTATCTTCATTTGATTGATATAATTAATCGAATAATATTCTTTAACTGACTTTCTTTGAAATAATTATCCAATATTTACTCGCAGGATAATTACAACTTTATAACTTATCAAATAATTGTTTATATTTACTTTATAAAACGAACCATAAAATATCAGTTTATAATAGAATGTCTATTAAAATTTAAAACTTCGCTTTAATTATAAAAATACAATTCTTTTAACTTCGTTGATTCGCTTACCGACAAATCAACTTTTTACAAAGAGATGGGTTTACAGTCGGTGCTGCCACTTTCTTAATCGATATTGTCTATAGATTTAATCCAAACAACGTTAAATTTCCATTCAATTATCAATATCCATATAGGGTTTTAACGTCATTTGGGTTCAAACAGTGCATATATGAATAATATAAAACAAACAGTACATGTAAATATTTGAGGAATCCGGTTGGATTCCTCCAACCGGTTTCCTGCATCCACCGATGTTAGTCAACACAATCAACATAAATTCCATAATATGGAATATTATAATCGATAGGATTTATATCCAGCTAATGATGTACATATATGCAACAATATATATAATTTAACCAATTAAACTGTAATCTATCTAAACGACCATCACACAACATTCAACCACTTTTTAAAATATAATTAGAATATTTTAAAATAGATCAGAGTTAGTGAATTTACTCACCTTTGCGCGTTAACCGTTAAATAACGATTTGCGTCAGTTGATTATACCCGACACTTTAATTGCCTAAGACTGTAATGAACTCCAAATTGCTCCAGCCCGGTTCCATGATGTAGTATCCTTTGATACAATCTCAACGGGACTTCCATTTATTTCAGCCCAGTAACAACGTATCGGACCCGCTAGCACAATGTAGCCGTTCTTCCACTTTGTAAACATTTGATCCTCAATTCACCTGCTGCCATTTCCAACTTTTTAACCACTCGTTCCCGTGCATATCTTCATCGTTTGCCATATTGGAAACACTCCACTGCTCGCTATCTCAACCTCTCTTTCCCCTCATTCCATCATTATTCAACTCGCACTCCATGCCCTGGTACCGGCCTCGACACCCCCTTGTTGATGTACACGTCCTTGCATTTCCTCATTTTTACACCGCCACTACCTCATCAAAATGTAACCGTCCATAAACACAACTATAGCCCAGTAAAACAAATCCCGCTCCAGTACATTCTCACCTTCCCTTGCATCAAATTTTCTCTTCAAACCCTTCTCATTTATTTACTTTAAATTTGGACCTGACCCAATTAAATTTTAGCCTACGCAGAAAACATCACAGACCCGCGTATACACTTCTTTCCTAAGCGCAAAACTCCTATATATTTTGGCCCTTACTGTAGCTCTCCGTCCCAGTTTCTTTCTTTAAAACTTGTGCCCCATGTTCCCCTCCAGTTACACACGTAACCCCACCCGCTCAAACTCCTACTACCCGAGAACCATACCTCCTTTCCCAGTAAATACCAAACATCTCGTGCATCTCCATCTCCTTTTACCAAACATTTGAAAACCACCTACTTTTGTACAACTCATGCAAAAGAACTGTAGTTAGTAGATATTTGATTAATATATAAATGAGAGCCTTAATATCCAAGGAATAGAAAGTGTGAAGTGTACATAGATCCACTGTACAACCAAAATTTAGGTCGGCCATATATTTTATATTTTCAAAGTTTGGTTCACCCCGTTACGTAAAATTCGATTCACATACGGGCTGCTACTGACAAAAATAAGAAATACCGTTGAGACGAGCAAGGTGCCACGATCCCAAAAATATAATAAAATAGACTAGTTAGCCTATTTTGTGAAACTCCAAAATGCTGGTATAGGATGTAAAATACTCCAAATAAAAAGTTGCATATTTAATTTTTTAAAAATTACAGTAAAATTCTAAAAATTAAACTATAGCTATGCCTCAAAAGAATCTTGTCCAAATTCGAATCCGATATTTAAATATATTTAAATAACCTTTATGGCCAAAAACGAATATGTCGCTGCTTTTCTGAATATTTAATTTGGACGTAACTCACAATTTGTAACATGAAATCTTGGTTTTTCACTTCCATTAGAAAAATATAGATCAACAGATTCCAACGTTTCTTGTTTCGAAGAAATCCGACTAATAACAGGTCCTGTACACTCAGTTGATGTTCCGAACGTTAAATTACGAACTACAACGATATTACGAGCTCAATTATATTTAATATATATTTTTATACGTTCAACTCCGTTTTAATTAATATATAAATCCACTTATATTACAAATTCAATATTTAAATAGATTTAAATGTTAAAATACAATCCGATAAAAATGCAGAACGTCACACTTGCAATCGAAATAACTTACACATACGTTATAAGAATTAAGCGCCGTTGGATTCGATAGGATCGTATGGACGAGCGCTATGGGAGTGGACTGGAGTCCGTTACAATTTATAGAAAAATAAATTGTCCAATATGAATCGACAACGGTTATCGATATTTAACGATAAACCGCCTATGTGAATAATACTCACCAACTTTATCAGTTATTTTTTTATGACGTATATTTAGAACTGATAAATGATGACTGATTGCTGTGTGTTGACTGTTTGAATGAACTGCTGATATATTGGTTGAAATTATAGATAACGATATATGTAGAAATTGTTAATCAAATATCAATTCTGTTTAGCAGAATATTTCATATTGAAATGAAATTGATGTGAATTATATTGTGTAACATCTACGGATGCAGGGAAACAGGTCGGAGGAATCCAACTGGATTCCTCAACATTTATTGTACAGTTTTTCATATATTGTGATATACGATGTGATATATAATCTATTGGTGATTATGTGTGTTCGAATGATATCGATCATTTTTATTTGGTATTTTTAATACCATTTAAAATACTGGAATTAAAAAGGGAATTTTCATTGTGTATATTGAAAATAAAATATATTTATAAAAAATCAAATGATTTTATAAAAAGGAATTCTAAAGTGGATATTGAATAAAAGGAATATTTATTTAGAAAATAAATATATTTTAAAAGGAAATATTTATAGGAAATAAATATGATATTTTAAAAAGGAAATATTTATTTAGAAAATAAATAGAATTATAAAAGAAATATTTATGTTGAAAATAAATAGAATTATAAATGAAATATTTATTTAGAAAATAAATAGATTATAAAAGGAAATACTTGAAAAATGAATAGAATTGTATGAAAAGGGAATTTTACATTAAGAAGGTTCAGACCCGTGCTTCGCACACGAGTATAACAGAATATGAATTTAAAGTGAATATTTAAGAGAAATCTGTTTTAACAGATAAAGTAAGAAGATTAATTTATAAATAAGTTTTTTAATTTTAAATTAAGTAAAATATTTATCATTGGATAAATAGAATATATAATTCAGGACTTATATGGAGAAGTAAGAATCGATTTCAACATCGAAATTTGAAACTGAATATGAACGAAGAGTAAATTGGATAGAGTTAACCAGCTAGAGTTATTCAGTTAGAGTTAACCAGTTAGAGTTAATCAGTTAGAGTTATTCAGTTAGAGTTAACCATTTAGAGTTAATCAATTAGAGTTAATCGATTAGAGTTAAATCGAACTAGAGTTAATCAATTAGAGTTAATCGAACTAGAGTTATGCAAATAGAGTTAATCGAGTTAGAGTTAGTCGAATATTAGTAAATTGAATAGAGTTAGTAGAAAGAGTTATTCGAATATAGTTTATTCGAAAGGAGTTAATCGAATATAGTTTATTTGAAAGAAGATTATCGAATATAGCTTATTCGGAAGGTGTTAATCAAATATAGTTATCTGAAGAAGAGAATTAATCGAATATAGTTATTCGAAGAAGAGAGTTAATCGAATATATGTATTCGAAGAAGAGAGTTAATCGAATATAGTTATTCAAAGAAGAGAGTTAATCAAATATAGTTATTCGAAGAAGAGAGTCAATCGAATATAGTTATTCGAAGAAGAGAGTTAATCGAATATAGTTATTCGAAGAAAGGAGTTAATCGAATATAGTTATTCGAAGAAAGGAGTTATCGAATATAGTTTATTCGAAGAGAAATTATCGAATATAGTTTATTCGAAAGGAGATAATCAAATATAGTTTATTTGAAAAGGAGTTATCGAACAGAGATTATTCGAAAGAGACTTATATGTTGAAATTCGATTATATCTAATTCGGGAAAGTACTATTCACTTTCCGTTTTAAATCAAGATTTATTTATTTAGCTATAAATTGTCTATTTAGTTAAATAAAGGAATAAGAGTTATATTTTGAAGTTAGACATTTCAGAAGTAGGGATTATAACACTAGTGTTATAATCAAATGATTTCGATAAAAGAAGTGGATTCAGAAATAGAATCCGAGAGTTACGTAAGGAAGTTTGTTAAAGATTTAAAGGTGAACTTTGTCTATTTTGAGGTTAGAAATGTTGTTCAGTTAAGGTCTGAGAGGTAGTTATACCCCAACTTGATTGGCTTCGTTTTTAACTAAGGAATGGTTAAGGTTCGATAATAAAGATTGGTTAAGTGAATTTAGTTAATGAGTGTAAGGTTTGAGTTGGCACACCGATGTTTTATTTAAACATCTATTTAAATCCAATGTAGGAGTTTTGGAAATGTTTTCCAAATAAGAATCAGAAATGTTTTCTGATATAGAAAATAAGAAATGGAAATGTTTTCCATTATTAATAACGTATATTTTCTAAACTTAGAAAATAAGAAATGTTGAATATACAGAAACAGGAAATGAAAAATTAATGAACTAAAGAGATAAATGTTAAATGATGATTGATCGATAGAATTTCCATCTGGAAATAATATCGTTGTTTGCACACATGTTTTTCTTTGATAGTTAATTCACCGACTATCGATGTTTTTGACCATTTGTCCGTCGTCAATACGGAGAGACCGGGATCAAACTCATTATCTGAAAAACACTCTGTATGAGCGTTAGCATTGCGATCAAATATGATGAAGATAATTTAAGACAGAATTATGCAAGGGCTGTCCTGTTTACAGAATAGTGCCTTCGGTTTGTCCGGTCCCAGTACGACCTGTATGGAAGAATGTCTGACAGAGTATATTTAATGGATCGCGTAAGTTGATCTCTTCAAATGTATATACGTTTAGTGGTGGAGGAATTCGTTTCTCTTTTCTTTATACCCATTGTATTTTTGGGTATGACGATGTGACATTCAAAGTGAATAATTGTGTGATCTGTCAAAGATAAGTGTGGCCTCTAGCCTCACAACCGGGAAATGACAAAAATCGGGCAGGCAGCATGGCTAAGTGTTTGGCTGCCAATTATGGTGTATTATCACCTGTCTAGAGATATTCATTTCATTTTATAATCTATTGTCGATGCTGTCCCTTCGGGAAACGGTTGCTGATCTCAACAGTTGGTGATATACATTCGATACACTCAAGCGAAATGAGTGATTGGTCATGTGTGGCCGGGTTGCAAGATGTTCTTGTTGAACCCAGTGTATTCCTCTCTAGAGGTACACTATCGGAAGGTGGTTCATACTTTGTCATAGTTGGTAATCCATTATCGAATAAGTGCTTGCGGTTTTGATTGTATACTATATATGTGGAACGTTAGATGAAAGCGTTCTGCAAGATGATTATTATATTGTGGTTATAGACATTATTATAATATCAAAAGAGTTTTGATATAAAGTTTATCGTTTCTTTAAAAAGGATTTTGAAAGTTAAACCAAATGTTTTGGATTCTCATAAGGGAAAACCATTCCGTTATATGGCGTGGTCTTGTGAGATATCGTTATTTT
The DNA here is from genome assembly GCA_030737875.1 of Allium sativum. Lineage (NCBI taxonomy): Eukaryota > Viridiplantae > Streptophyta > Magnoliopsida > Asparagales > Amaryllidaceae > Allium > Allium sativum. Next base: position 561,961,072 of record CM060921.1, read on the forward strand.
CCCAAACTGTTTTAAATTGTTTTACTCACACCTGTCCCATGACTGACCAAGAGTTTTTTTGTTTTGTTTTCCCTAAACTCTTGGGTGCCCAATTTTTTACGGGCAGTCAAGTAGTCAGGATTTTAAAGATATACTTAGAGAGCTTGGAGCAGGAGGCTTCAGGATTATATAGCTATAGTTATTTCCACTGTGTTGTAAGTGTTGTACTCTGATAATGTTACTGTATACATATACTGGTTTTATTTCAAAGTTATGTATCTATTATATATTGCATGTTCAGCTGTGAGATTCGTGTTACTCTAATGTTGCATGTTCTTCTTCTTCTTCTACCCTAAAGTTTCAATCTTGTCTATTCTCACCCTCTAATTTCTTTCATGGACTATCCGGTGTTTCCAATGCTTGAATAGTCGGCATAGTGTTGTATGCCGATATTTAGGATCGCAAATTCCCCGGGTCGTTACAACTTCATTCCCTTTGCTAGGAGTATAGGCTATACCAAAACCATACGATGCCAGAAACTCTAACCATCTCTGCTATCGAAGATTCAAATCCCTTTGGGAGAAAAGATACTTCAATGACTTGTTATCCGTGAACAACTCAAATCGAACCCTAAAAGGTAACGTGCCCACATCTTAAGAGCAAACACAATCACAACCAACTCTAAATCATGAGTTGGACAATTCCTCTCATGCAGCTTTAGCTATCAACTCACGTAGGCCACAACCTTATCCTTTACCACTCTCAACCAGTGAAATTCCTTTGCCAAATTCATTTGAGAAAACACTTTGGCGTCGTACGGCTTGATCGAACAAGACCTCGATCCTTGATAACGAATACTTGTTCTTCTTGGTCATCTTGTTCAGCTCATGATAGACCTCACAAAATCTCTATAAGCCACCAACCTTGGTTGCAAACACAACTGGTGCACCCCATTCGGAAACACTCCTTCGAATGAATCCTTTCCGAAAATGTCACAAACCTGCACCTCTAGCTGTAACAACCTGGATTTTCAGAACAAATTTAAAATTTTTGTTTTAGCAATTTTAATGAATTTCGAATATTTAAATTGATTTATTTTAAATAATAACAACTAAAAATTTATTTAAATCGACGTTAGAGTGAAAAAATTTAATATAATTATAAATAGAGTTTAAAATGGCGCGGTAGTTTGAAAATTCGATTTCAAATTTCAAATGAATGTACATGATTCAAAATAAATCGGATTTTAGTGAAACTAGAAATATTAGAATCTGTTTAACAATATCTTTCAAACGAATCTGAAAAATTGAAATTTCATAACGGGAATTGAAAGTTATGCCCAGTTTAAAATTTATAATAGTCGTTATGGAATATTTTTATATATATTTTAATATAATAAAATAGTCATTTTGCAAACGACCTCCGTTTTCGACGAAACCACTTTTGTTGGATCTGGAATGTCAAATTATTACTAGATTCCAATTTTTATAATTTTTGGAATTAATATATGAGCTTGGCAAAAGAAAACGTGTTTTGTCAATTTCATTTAATTTGGATCGACTAAAAAATGGCCATTTTTCAAACAGTCTCCAAATTCGACGAAATTAGTTTTGTTAGAACCGTATCGTCAAAACAAAGCTAGAAATAATTTTTCTGTAATTTTTGGAGTCAGTATGTGGCCCCGGTAATTTAAAACGTACGTTTGAATTTAATATAAATTGATTTATATTTTAAATTTTGAGAAAAACTTATCTTAACAACCGAATTGGGTTACCAAACATGTTCCATTATGCCCAGAACGGGGGTATTTGGCTAGGGGTGACACTCGTTAGGATTGATTTGGAGTTTGTATCAACATACAGGTATTTTTGGAAAATAAATGAACTAAAATAAAATAAAATATGTTATAAATACTCCAAATACACTGTATATTTCTAAACCCTAACCTAACACTATAGCCGCCGTATATCGAAATCATTGGCAGCTGAGCTCCGGATTTCGTCTTCAATTATCTTTTAATCCACTCCTCCGTTCTAAGATTTTCTAAAGGCAAACCTTTTCTCCTCTTCAAGATGGTTGCGATCAATGGTCCTGATCGATTCTAACGTGGTGGATGGCTCGAATTTTGGTGATGAAGCAGCCGACTTTGGGTTCAATTCTCGAGAGGCTGGGGGCACCAAGCTTGAGGAGGAGGAGGGCGCAGGTAGGGGGTGCGACGACGGCCCGGGGGGTGGTCTCTGATTGGCGGCTGGTGGCGTGTGGAGGTGGCCGACGTGAGGTCTTGATATCGAACATGGGTTCTGCAAATCCTGAACACGACATGAACGAAGAAGAGGGAACCTGTGGCCCAGATCTGATCTGAATGGTTGGATTGGAGATTGGTTAAGTTATATAATTAAAAATAATTAAAGAATTTGTTTATAAATCAAATAAAATGGTATTAACTTTAAACTGCTATATCTTTGCCAAATGTTATCATAATTTCACAAAACGAAATGCATTGGGACCGTCTTGGAGAGCACTACAACATGGAGTAGGCCAGATCTAAAACAGAGACCATTTGGATTTTTGATAAAATTAAACACCGGTTTAATTTTATTAAAATAATCATTGTTCAACGATTTCAAAACGACCACTGTGAGAACTCCTTTCACTCTATTTTTTTTTACAGTTAAATTTATACTAGGATATAGATGGTGCTTAGCAACACCTGACATCATTGATTGTACAAACCATGATTGTCTGTTTGGATTGTTATTGTTTGATATTGTTTTATATAAAAATCATTTATATAATATATATATATCATCATGAAATGAAAATAAAATATTTAAAACAATAAAGGTTTACATTTTTATTATGTATAAGAAATAAGGAAAAATATTCATTTCTTGGAATTAAATGATTGAACAATAAGAACTACATTTTTACGGTATGTTTAATTCTTTAAAAAATATTCAAGTTTGAATAAAAATGTGTTAACATATAAAAATTACATTTTTTATGTAAGAAGAATCATTAAAAATATTCAAGTTTGAATAAAAATGTGTTAACATATAAAATCACATTTTTAAGGTATGAAAGATTCAAATTTGATAAAAATGTTTTAACATTGAAAATTACATTTTTAAACGTATGGCTGAATCATTAGAAAGATTCAAACTTGTTAAAGTGTTTACATTTAAAAAAGTACATTTTAATGTAGGTATGAATCATATGAAAAGATTCAAATATGGTAAATTTATGTTTACATTAAAAAGTACATTTTAATGTAAGATGAAACATATAAAAAGACTCAAGAATAATAAAATTGTGTTTACATAAGAAATTACATTTTAATGTAAGAAGAATCATTAAAAAGATTCAAGTTTGAAAATAAAATGTTTAAATAATAAAAAAATACACTTTTATTATATGAATGAATCATTAAAAAGATTCAATTTTAAAATAAAATGTTTTGACAGTATAAATTATATTTTTATTCTATGTATAGACCAATAAAAGAAATATTTGTTAATATATGTTTTGTTGATAAAAATGTCATCTTTATCATGTTAGTAAAGAAATTAAATTATTTGTGTTTAAAATATAAGGATTTTTACAATAAAAATCACACATTTATTGCAAGTTTTAAATCATTAAAAACGTTCATTGTTTGAACTAAAATATGAACAATAAAATAAACATTTTTATTGTGCATGTAGATTAGATTAAAACATTGTCATGTTAGCGTCATTAATAATAAAATTTTCATGTTTAATAAAACATATTTATACAGTAAAAATCATATTTTTATTGTATAAGTGAATCAATAAAATATTCATTTACAAATCGAACGAGCTGTTTATGTACACCCATTTATCTATTAGGGATTGAGACGATAAATTTCACACATCGCCTAACTGCACAAATAAATAAACTTTTGTTGTTTGAAAACCCCACACGGGTATTGGGAGGATATTTGACATACAGTATTCCCAATATTTAGTTGTATGTCAATCGATGGATTGTCAGTCTGTGATGAACGTTATTTATTTATTTTAATGCTCACACTGTTGTAAATTGCACTCTGGATATTGTATGAATTTTTAATGATTATTTATCATTATTGTTATATACATGCGATGTATGAAATCCATATAAATAACACTATATGGTAATTGATTGGGTCTCATTCCAATTTGAAAACTAAATAATATTTTAAAATAATATTGAAATGTGAAGCGGTGTTAAGTAGTTAAACGCCATTTTAAAACAAGCGATATTTATGTCGATTTTATTCATTTTATAATGAATATCGAAAAGTAATTTCAAAATCTGATATTTCGAAAATATTATCGTTATTAGAATGATATAAAATATTCATTTTTTGAAACAAAAATATGTAACAATAAAAATTAACAGTTTTATGGTATGAAGATTAGATTAAAATATTGTTATTAACATGTTAGCGATGTTAATATAAAAATAATCATATGTTAAAATATGATTTTGTTCACTTAAAAATGTAACCTTTAACATGTAAGTGAAATTAAAAAGATGCATGATTGAAGAAAATAATTAGACAATAAAAATTACATTTTTATTGTACTGTTGATTCATTAAAAAAGAATCATATTTAAAAGAATATGGTGGCACAATAAAAATTACATTTTTATTGTACTGTTGATTCATTAAAAAAGAATCATATTTAAAAGAATATGTTGTCACAATAAAAATTACATTTTTATTGTACTGTTGAATCATCAAAAGTTCCACGTTTAGAAGATAATGTTTTTTTATAATAAAAATCATAATTTTTATTGTATGTTTAAATCATTAAAAATATTCATTGTTTGGACTAAAATATGTTAACAATAAAAGTATACATTTTTATTGTGTGTGTAGGAATCACTTAAGACATTCATTGTTTGAAATAGAATATGTTAATAATGAAAATATGCATTTTTATTTTGTATGTAGGAATGATTGAAAATATTCAATGTTTTAAATAAAATGTTTAAACAATGAAATTACATTGTTATTTTATTATAAAATAATTAAAATGTAAATCATTTACATTATATCAAAGTAGAAAATATTATCATTTTAATATGATAAAGTTGTGGAATATTCAATTTTGATATAAGATTGAAAATGAAGTTGAAATCATTTTAAAATGAATTTATAAAATACATTTTGAATGGAATCGACGATATATATATATATATATATATATATATATATATATATATATATATATATATATATAACGGCCTGAATAGAACACGCCGCGTAGCGACCGTTCGCGAATTTCGACCATTAACTTCAAATTGATGTAACGGGAGATCCGACTGTCGGATTCTCCTAAAACCGGAACCGTTGGGTTCGTATCGAAAAGAGCTTTCGAAAGAATGTAAGAGATTTGAAATCTAACGGTTATATTTGGAGATATCTCCAAATCAATTTCAGAAAAGGTCACTATGGATGCAGTTCGGTAGCCGTTATTGGAAACCGACTGTACGGGCGATAATAAAATTATAAAAAATAGGGAAAAATTATATAAAATAATAATCAATGATTTGGATAGATTTTTGATGAAAAAAATTCCAGTTTTGAAAAGATAAAAATATATTTTTATCAAAATGAACTAGTTATTAACTAGTATAATAATTTAATTATTTTTAGAAATAAATAAATTAGATTTGAAAATGGTTTTAAAATAACCAGAACATTCCAATATATAATTTTATATATTCAAATGGATTTGAATGGAAATTATCTTTGGAATATTTCGGTATTGGATTTTGTTATTATACGAATATTGTGAGGAATTTAGAAGATATATATACATATCGTTATTCCCAATACAATATTTGTTGGTTTTAGAATTTGATATTGAATATAAGCCAATATAATTTTTATTCAAAACCTTACATTCAATATCAAATTGGATTTTGGGTTTGTCGTGAATGGTATCTTTAATAACACTGTTCTTATACCCAGTTTAGAAAAGAATTAATCTTTTAGTTAAGATTTAGGAAATTTTACCAATTAATTAATATTTAATTGGAATTGGATAAAAGAATTGGATTTTTGGGTTTATAGTAAACGGTGTTTTAAATAACATTTGTTCTTTAACCCAATTAACAGTGAAGAAATAATTTGGAATTTATAAATCTTTTATTAAGATTTAAATGGGAATTTTCCAAAGTAAAGTTTTCCAATTTAATATATAAAATTGGAATTAATGGAATTCGATTCGGTAATAATCGAGATGAGCTTCTGTGAATGAAGGCTGTTACTATATATGGAATTAAAGGCGTTGGCATTATTCCATTTATATTATTAGTCTGATACGGGAATTTATATCGATTATATATTGTTATGATTTCCGTGTAGATTCCATTTTGATGGAAGATGATTTTGGGTTTATCGTGAACAATGTTTTAAAAATAACATTTGTTCTTTAACCCAGTTAAAGATAAGATTAGTTTCTTAAATTCGAATAATCATTAAGTAATGATTTTTGAGATTAAAAAGAATAAATTCAAAAGAATTTATCTTTGATTAAATTAATGGGAACCCTTCCCTAAAATTGTGAATATTTTATTAAAAGAATATTCTAAATTGGAATGAGGCGTTGGATTTGTTTTTATAGCACCTGATTATAAATTACGCGAGTAATTCGGAAGGACCAGGTTTAACCCATTCTGAATAATGAATATGACGACTAATAGTTGAAGAGATTAAAGATGGTGAAAGACCGACGATCTTCACATCGAATGGATGAGTTGCTACCGATGCCCATGATTGGAGTAGCTACCTTGAAGGGGCTATAGTGGTGGTCGTCCGAACGTACTTGTTGATTGTTCTGATATGCGAGGGCCTCTCTTCCGTATTAGACATATGGGACGAGGAATAAGGTGCATACGGATTCGTTCAGACCCAGAACAGACTTGTAAATGGATGGTATGTCTGATGTTGTATTCCTTTTACGATGTATTCGTTGATCTCTGCTAATATATATTTGTTTGGTGGTGGAGAATTTATTGTCTTGCTTAACACCCTTTTCTGAGAAGTATGAGCTCAGAGTTTATATATTGGCAGAAATCAATGGTATGGTATGGATTGACAATGTGGCATGCTAAGATGCATGGATCAAGGCTTTTGTTGAAAAGCATAGCCTTGTGGATGATGATCAAAGCATAGCTTTAATTAGAATAGCTTTGTGTAGCGTGACTTCACGAGTCTCACACCCCGGTATGCTAGTGAACTGATGGTCAGATCAGTATGCTTTCGCTATATGTATGGATTCGGTCGACCGAGATGAGATGGGATAGGAAATATACCCCCAATTCCCATATGGATAGAGTAAGAGGCGTTTTCTCATGCACGGGACGTAAGTCGCGGAGATACTCGATATCTTAGATATAGTGCGGATGTGCATTACGGTGTTTTCTCTAGCTGGGACGTAAGCCGTTGAGTATTGCACTATGCGATAGATCTTTCAAATCAGGAGCCATCATGATGGAAATCCAACTTTCCAATACGAGCTTTGTGGTTTTAATTGTAAACCTATATATGGCGACATAGTGGGATGGGGCAATTATGTCATCTATGATTGATACATTTACTTTCAAAATTGATTTCTACACTATGCAATAGTACTAATAAAAGGGAAATTTCACGTACCAAGCATTTTTGGCTATTATAAGGTAAAACTCTATCCTCTGGCTTGCGTTGCATGTGTGATGGGACTTGAGTCTTATAATAGCTTCATTTTTCTTAAATTAGCATCACGTGGTTTATTTATGCATTGGTATTCTTGGGGGTAAACCCATTCCATGTTATACGGCGTGGTCCCATGATTTACCTAAATTTAAAATCAAAATTAATAACTGTTTTTGAGTTCTCATACTAGTCCCATGACTAACCTGGGGTTTATTGTTCCTTCCTAAACTCTGGGTGCCCATATTTTCCACATGGGCAGTCAGTAGTTTTGGTTTTGCAGATTTCTATTTAACAGGATCCTGGATTTCAGCTGGAGCTATATTTGGAAAGCTTTTCCAGTACACATTATACTTATGTATTATTTTTCGCTGCTATGTAATTTTTAAATCTTTGATATTGTATTTCCAATTTGTAATATGTATTCATACTCTGATATATTCTTGTACTCTGATGTGAATTATTGTAATAAGCAACGAAATGTTCTTCTGTTTGTGTTCTGATTTGTCGTGTTCTCAATTCAATCCGGGCTTTCCCGAAAGGGGAAGTTTGGGTCGTTTCACTAGCTCTTGTTGTTCCTTAGATGCAATCCTCCTAAGAGGCAAAACAATAGGTCTAGCACCCTTGACCAAATCAACTCTAAACTCAATCTCACGGTGCGGCGACAACTCCTAGACATTTCAAAGACATCCTTAAACTCCTAGACATTTCAAAGACATCCTTAAACTCATTTGCGATTAGCACGGATGAAAAGCCTTCTTGTCGAATTCCAAGTGAATATAATAACTCCCAAAGACACCTTCTTCGGGATTACCCTGAATCAACACCTTTCGCCCTTCCACATTCCCGACTCTCAGATCTGGTGTAACGCCCCGTATTTTACGGTCGAATAATTAATTAATTTAATTATTTAAAATGATGGTTTAGTAATTTAAAGGTTGTTTAATTAAATAATATTGAGTATTTAATTAAATTAAATAATAGAATAATATAATTAATTTCTGAAATAGTCAGAAATAGTGAATTGACAATATAACGTGAATTGGGCAATTTAAAATATATAATTTTGTTTGGAAATGAATTTGAATAACAAATATATTATTTAAACAAAGTTTGAACGTATAATTATGTTGCAATTATAATCGAGCTCGAAATGGCGCAGTAGTTCGCTATTTGGCAATCTGAACTTCAACTGAATATACAGGGTCCGTTTTAAATCGGATTTCTGTGAAATAAGAAATGTTCGGAGCTGGTGAAGTATATTTTTCTAGTGGAAGAGAAAAATCGGGATTTCATTGTGTAGATTTTGATTTATGTCCAAATCAAATTTTCGAAAAGTTGCTATGGAATTCCTTTATAATTTATAACGATATATATAAAGGAATTTCAATATAAATTGAATATCGATTCAACCGGGATTTTAAATATTGAGTTATAAATCAAATTGGAGCTATATGGTATTCTATTGTGAATATATATGATAATATTTATTTTTAAATATTTAATATAATTGTTTTTTAATATATTTATATATTTAAAAAGGGTTATTTAGAGCTTTAAAAATAGCCAGTTTTGCAAGCGACCTCCATTTTCGACGAAACAAATTTTTTTGGATCCGTAATATTAAATCATTGTTAGATTCCAAGTTTCGTGATTTTTAGAGTCACTGTGTGGCCATACGGATTTTTAATGTGAAAAACATTCAGTATTTCAATAGTTAAAAAATACGCCGTGTGAGCAAACGAAGTCAGAATTCAACGAAACTAGTTTCATTGGGACCGTAATGTCGAACTGTAGTTGCATGTCCATTTTTGTGATTTTTGGGTATCATGAGTGATCACGGGATTTTTAAGGACAAATATAGATAGCGTAGGAGTAAAAATAAATTAAATAATCAATATAAAATTATTTAAAACTTTCCTATATAACATCCTTAAACCTTCTAAACCTAAGCTCACTTCATTCCTCGGTCAACTTTTCCGTCGTTCTTTTTCTTTCTCCACAGTAAAAGAGTTCGATCTTCTAAAATAAAAAAGAATTTGAATAAAATTCTATAAATCCTCAAACCAATATCTATGAGTTCGGAAGAAGATTATCTTCATCCTGTACGAGTTTGAGCACCTTCGATCATCACTGGTTTCGTTGTTCTTTTACCAACGTTAACTAGTGTTGAAGTGTATTATGAATCGAAGTATAGTTTGGTAAAAAGAAGTCCGTTTTTGGGTTTCTTGGATCGAATGGTTCCTGCGTGCACAATTTAGGTGATTTCGGTGCTAGTGACGTTCGATGATTTCCTGTTGTGGTCACGACAAAGTCAAAAGGTCGAGTTCTGTTCTGGCACTCGAGTTGAGTAATGAGGGTGCGGGGAGGATGAGCTCGGCAAGAGAGCGATGTTGGTGGTTTCAATTTTTTGAATCATGGAGTGTACGGGGAGGAAGAACCGATCGAAAATCATGGTAAGGGACTGTTGAATGTCTGGAGCATGAATTGGTGATTTGGGGAAGGAGACTTACGCGGGTTTAAGTCTGTTTGGGCCGGATAAAGGAAGAATTTGAAGAAACAAGATCCGTTAGGATTGTATGGACGGACACTATGAAATGGAACTGACTGGGAGTGGATTGGAGCTCGTTATAATTTATAGTGAAATAAATTGTCCGTCTGAATCAACATACGCAAATCGTTATTTAGCGGTTAACGCGAAATGTGAGTAAATCTCACTAACTCTGAACAGTTTATATTTTTATAATGTACTTTTAGAACTGATAAGTATTGGTTGATAGCTGTATGTTGACTGTTTGATTGAACTACTAGTCAGTTGGTTGAATATATATATATATATAAATCTTTAAATATATATTGATTCTATTATTAGAATATTTCGTATTGAACTGAAATCGATGTTAATTATATTGTTTTACATCTGTGATGCAGGGAAACAGGTTGGAGGGATCCAACTGGATTCCTCAATATTTATAATATTGTTCAGTTCATATATTGCAATATATCATGTGACATATAATTTGTTGTTGATTATGTGTGTTCGAATGATATCGATCATTGCGATTTGGTATTTTAAATACCGTAAGAAATACTGGGATGAAAAAAGAGGATTTTCAAAGTATAATTTGAAAACGAATTATTTATATAAAATCAATGGATTTTATATATAAAAGAAAAAGGATTTTATAAAAGAAATAGTTATAAAATCAAAAGGGTTTTATAAAGGAAATATTTATTTAGAAAATAAATAGAATTGTAAAGGAAATATTTATTCAGAAAATAAATAGAATTGTAAAGGAAATATTTATTTAGAAAATAAATAGAATTATAAAGGAAATATTTATTTAGAAAATAAATAGAATTGTAAAAGGAATTTATTGGACAATGAAAAGAATGTTATATAAGGAAATATTTGGCAAATGAATAGAATTTTACACTAAGGAAAGTTTAGACCCGTGCTTCGCACACGGGTATAACAGAATATGAATATAAAGTAGATTTTAAATAGAAATCTATTTTAACAAATAAATGGAGAAGATAAATTTATAAATAATATTTATTAAATTAAATAAAATGTTTATCATTGGATAAATAGAATATATAAGTCAGGACTTATATAGAGAAGTAAGAATCGATTTCAACATCGATATTTGAAACTGAATATGGACATAGAGTTAAATCAAAGGAGTTAAGAAATGGAGTGAAGCTAAATTAGAAACTGACTGGAGATTAGTTAACTTGAATGGTTTTCAAAGTGTCTATCTGATGTTGGTTTCGACCTTCGGTATTGATACTTAGGGAATTGTCCTCATACTCGTTTACAGTCAGAGACTGATAGTTGTGGAAGAATAGTGATATGTAAATAAGCTATGGAAATGTTTTCCAGTGTTAATAACATATATTTTCTAAACATAGAAAATAAGGAAATAGGAATATATATATATATATATATATATATATATGTGTGTGTGTGTGTGTGTGTGTGTGTGTGTGTGTGTTTGTGTTTGATGATTGATCGATAATTCCATTTGGAAATTAAGATCGTTGTGTGCACACGGACTTTTTTCTTTTGATAGTTAAATCACCGACTATCAAAGTTCTGACCATTTTAACGTTGTTAATATGGGGAGACTGGTTGGATTATTATCCGAAGAACCACCCGTATAGGCATAAGCATTGTAAACCAAGTATGCTGAATATATTGAAGACGGAGTAAAGGTTGTATAAATCCTAGGTAGAGATTGCCTAGGATGGATGTATGGAATTTTAACGACCCATATTTTCCACGATATATAATTAATTAATTTAATTATTTAAAATAAAGGTTTAGTAATTTAATGGTTGTTTAATTAAATTATATTGAATATTTAATTAATATAAATTACAGAATAATATATTTAATTTCTGAAATAATCAGAAATTGTGAATTGACAATATAATGTGAACTGAACAATTCAAAGTATTTAATTCATCTTAGAATTTGAATTAGAATGACGAATATATTATTTGAACGATAGTTTGAACGTATAATTATATTATAATTAAAATCGAGCTCCAAATGGCGCGGCAGTTCGCTATTTGGCGATTTGAACTTCAACTGAATGTACAGGGTCCGTTTTAAAACGGATTTCTATGAAACAAGAAACGTATGGAGCTGGTGATGTATATTTTTCTAAGAAAGAGAAAAATCGGGATTTCATTGTGTAGATTTTGATTTAAGTCCAAATCAAATTTTAGAAAAGTCGCTATGGAATTCCTTTGAAATTTATAATTATATATTTATATTATAAAAGGATTTAAAAATAAATCGAATATCGATATAACTGAGAACTTTGAAATATCGAGTTATAAATCCAATTGGAGCTATACAATATTCTGTGTAAATATATATACGATAATATATATTTATTTATATTTAATTTAATTGTTTTTAAATATATTTATATATTTAAATGGGTTATTTAGAGCTTTAAAAATAGCCAGTTTTGCAAACGATCTCCGTTTTCGACGAAACTAATTTTGCTGGATCCACAATATTTAATTATTGCTAGATTTCAGTTTCTGTGATTTTTGAAGTCAGTATGTTGCCGAGTAAGATTTTAAAGTGAAAAACAGTCGATATTTTGACAGTTAAAAATACGCTATGTGAGCAAACGAAGTCAGAATTCGACGAAACAAGTTTCGTTGGGTCCCTAATGTCGAACTCTGGTCATATGCCCATTTTCATGATTTTTGTGTATCATATGTGATCACAAGAATTTTAGAGGATGAATACAATTAGCGATTGCTTAAAATAAAATAAAATAATCAATTAAAAAAATATTATTGTTTACCTATATAATACCCTTAACTTTTGCAAACCCTAAACAATTCATTTCTGCGGTCAAATTGTTTTCCGCCGTAACCATTTTACCTCCAGTGAAAGTTCGATCAAAGATAAATCAAAAGAATTCAAAATAAATTCCTTAAAATTGGAAACACTTCATATATGGAATCCTTATATGATTCTCTTCAATCCTATACTCGTTTTGTGTTGTGCTACGCAATTCCGTTGGTGCTCGAAATCAACAGTGGCAGTCCTAGAGTTCAAAATATCTGGATATGGAAGCATCGAGGTATGAAGCAAGTATTGGTTTTGATATTGTGGTGGGAAATGACACGATTTGGAGAAGTTCTGATGAAATCGATGCTATAATGTGTCGCATCCTTCCTGGAACTGAACACGGAAATCAAAAACCGTTTTCCAGGAGTTGAGGTCGAGTTCGGTCTTATGGATATGAGGAGAGAGAGGTCGGAAAGAGGAGAATAGTGGTGGTATTCTTTTTGCATTCGGTGGAGTATGGTGGAAGGATGGATGCCATGAAAATGCGGTAATGGCAAAGGAAATGAGGAGCGACATGTTACAGGAGTGACGGGGAGGAATTAGTATCGATGCGGGCTTAAATCAGGTTGGGCCGGGGTCTTGGGTAAAAGCCCAAAATTCAATTGAAAGTTATGTTTAATCTATTTTAATAAACTGCATAATTTGTAAATTTCATAACTTTATCATATGGTATCAGAATTGGACAAAACAGGATCCGTTGGGATCGTATGGACAACGACTACGCATTGTAACTGACTGGGAGTGGATTGGAGTTCGTTACAATTTATAGGGAAATAAATTGTCTGTCTGAATCAACAAACGCAAATCGTTATTTGACGGTTAACGCGAAATGTAAGTAAAACTCACCAACTCTGAACAGTTATATTTTTACAACATATTTTTAGAATTGATATTTTTCTGTTGATTGCTGTGTGTTAACTGTTTGGTTGAATTGCTTATGTATTGGTTGAAATTTTAGATAATGATATATATATATATATATATATAAATTGTTAATCAAACATTGATTCTGTTTAGCAGAATATTTCATAGTGAAATGAAATCGATGTTAATTATATTGTTTAACATCTGTGATGCAGGGAAACAAGTTAGAGGGACACAACTTGGTTCCTCAATATATAAAATACTGTTTTGTTTCATATATTGTGATATATGATGCGATACATAATCTGTTGTTGATTATGTGTGTTTGAATGATATCGATCACTGTTGTTTGATATTTTAAATACTGTAAGGAATATTGGGATGTAAAAAGGGGATTTTCAAAGTATATTTTGAAAATAAATTATTTATATAAAATCAATGGATTTTATATATAAAAGGAAAAGGATTTTATAAAAGGAAATAATTATAAAATCAAAGAGTTGAAAAGGGAATTATTTGTAAAAGAAATATAATGGAAAATATTTGTAAAAGAAATAAAAGGAAAATATTTGTAAAAGAAATAGAAAGAGAAATATTTGTAAAACAATTTACAAATAGAAATAAAAAGGGAAATATTTGTAAAACATTTACAAATGGAATTGGAAAGAAAATATTTGTAAAACATTTACAAATAGAATTTAAAAGGAAATATTTGTAAAGCATTTACAAATAGATTAAATAGAAATATTTATTTAGAAAATAAATAAAGTTATAAAAGAAAATATTTGTTTAGGAAAAAATAGAATTATCAAAAGAGAATTATTTGATAAATAAATAGAATTGTATAAAAAGAGAGAAATGAGAATTTTACACTAGGAAAGTTCAGATCTGTGCTTCGCACACTGGTATAACAGAATATGAATTTAAAGTGAATATTTAAGAGAAATCTGTTTTAACAGATAAAGTAAGAAGATTAATTTATAAATAAGGTTTTATAAATTAAGTAAAATATTTATCCTTGGATAAATAGAATATATAAGTCAGGACTTATATAGAGAAGTAAGAATCGATTTCAACATCGATATTTGAAACTGAATATGGACGTAGAGTTAATCAAAGGAGTTAATCAAAATGTATTAATCAAAAGGAGTTAGAGGAGTTAATCGAATTATAGTTAATCGATTAGAGCTAGTGTAACGACACGGATTTCGCCCGGACCTAATCGATCGCTAAATCGACCAAGACCGTTCGAATCCCGCATACGCTAACTTTGGGTATACAACACATCAGAACAAATAACAGAAGACTTTTATAAACATCATAATAATGTTACATCAGAGTACAGAATATCAGAGTATATCAAAATATAATCAATACATCGGAAGATGATTTTACAATAAATGTAATACAGTGCACAGCGGAAATATAAACTACACAGCGGAAGACTGTAATTGCCTGGACACAGCTTAAAGCTTCAATCCAGAATCCTGCTCAATACATCTACAAAATAAAACTTCTCGACTGCCCATGTGGAAAATAAGGGCACACGAGTTTGCAAGGGAAAAGCAAACTACAGGTCAGTCATGGGACTGGTGTGAGAAACTCTAAACAGTTATAATTAACTTATTTAATAATATGGCATATCACGGGACCACGCCGCTAACGCGGAACGGGTTTACCCCCATGAATGCCAGTGTATAAACAACAATTAATATAGGTATATGGATCTACTATGCATCAATCAACATGCAATATCCCAATCTACCCATTTAGATTAATCATCACTTAGATTTTCCAAATCCAATTCAATTTACAGAAATTATTCCTTTGGTTTTTATTCCCGATTTCTTATTTCAAATGATTTGAAATACATATCTTACTTTCTATATCAAAGTAGATTTCACTTCGGGATCTCAAATCAAATCGTCTGGAAATATGAATTCCAAAACATAACAATGCATACAAACAAGTATGCAACCAAATATCATGCTCCCCATCGACAAGGCAAAGGGTACGCACCTTGCAACTCGATATATAAATGTGCACCTACCCACATAGGAGCAGGCTACACCGACGATGCACCTACCCCACACAGGAGTAGGCTACACCGACCTCTCACCCATACTTTTAGTCTCAGGGTTACCCGAATCTTCAGCCACACACTAAATCATTTCATATCCTGAAGTAGGGAAAATCATTTCACAACATAATAATCACAAGTATATTCAAAATATAGTACTTCACATCAGTAATTCACACATATGATCAGTCACTATTAATCACATAACCTTTGAGCTCGTACGTCTCAAAGAAAGGTGTTAAGCAAGAGAATAAATTCTCCGCCACCAAACAGATACATCATCAATAACAACTAATCGAATATGCGATGAACCACAATGTAACATATAATACATTTCTAAATCATTTTAGAAATCATTGGGTTTTAGGCCTCGAAATCCTTTCTATTATATAAACCATTTTTATAAAACATTCCCTATCCAAAATCGGGAATATACTTCTTTTCACTTAAGAAAAATATATCATTTCACAATCATTTATTAAATTTGAAATGAACACAACATCGCTAAACACCTTATCGTCAAATCGTGAAGTGTTTCACAAGGTGTTAGCACTCAGATATCTTTACCCAACCCAATGCTAAATGTAAAAGCATATTCTGCTCATAAACTGGCCGAGCACTATCCAAACAATCAATCAACCACAATCAATATCAACAACTAAGTAAATTTGGTTTAATCACATTACGTGTTTTGGTAAATTTAATCATCATTCATTCATCCAAATCTAATTAAAGATTTATTCAAACTCCAGTTGGTTTCATCTCTAAAATCATTTCATATTGATTGTTCTACTTTTTGGAAATTAATCTCGCTTTTACTTGGGTTACAAAACTAATGTCATTTAAACACAGTTCACGACAAACCCCAAATCCAATTCAATTTACATATTGGAAATTCTGGTTATTTTCAAAACCATTTCAAATCCACTTTATTTATTTTAAAAATAAATAGAATTATAATTCTAGTTCAAAACTAGTTCATTTCGATAAAAAATCTATTTTTATCTTTTCAAATATGGGATTTTTCATCCCAATTCTTACCAAATCATTTCTTATGATTTTACACAAATTATTGGTATTTTTAATAATTTTATTAAGGCTCGTACAGTCAATTTCCACCAACGGCTATCGAATTGCACTTACAGCGACCTTTTCCAAATTTGATTTAGACATAATTCCAAATCCAACTGTTAGATTTCAAATTTCTAATATTCATTGGAAAGCTCTTTTCGATACGAACCCAACGGTTCTGGTTTTAGGAGAATCCGACGGTCGGATCTCCCGTAATGTCTGTTCGAAGTCAATGGTCGAAATTCACGAACTACCGCAGCGCGGCGCGTTCTACTCAGGCCATTATATATATATATATATATATATCGTCAATTTCTATTTAAAACGAATTTTATAAATCGTTTTAAATTCGTTTCCAAAACAATTTCAACTTCCATTTCAAATTCAAATCAAAATTGATTTTTTCCTTATAAATTCGTTTTAAATTCATTTCAATTCAATTCAAATTTCAAATTTCAAATTCATTTCAATTCGAATTCATTTTCTATTCAATTCAATTCGAATTCATTTTCTGTTCAATTCAATTCGAATTCATTTTCTATTCAATTCAATTCGAATTCATTTTCTATTCAATTCAGTTCGAATTCATTTTCTATTCAATTCAATTCGAATTCATAATCTATTCAATTCAATTCGAATTCATTTTCTATTCAATTCAATTCGAATTCATTTTCTATTCAATTCAATTCGAATTCATTTTCTATTTAATATCAAAATCGACTATTTCATATACATGACAATTTTATATAGTGTGTATATATATATGTGTTAAAAATTATATTTTTAACAATCAAATCATTTTCACATTTCATATATATATATATATATATATATATATATATATATCGTTTTCATTTCATATATACATCGTTTTCACATTTCATATATATATCGTTTTCATTTCATATATATATATATCGTTTTCACATTTCATATATATATATATATATATATATATATATATCATTTTCATTTTATATATATCATTTTCGTTTCATATATATATATATTATTTCCACCTTTCATATATATATATATATATATATATATATAATATTTTCACTTTTCAATATATATGATATTTTCACTTCCAATATATACGATATTTTCACTTTTCAATATATACGATATTTTCACTTTCAATATATACGATACTTTCACTTTCAATATATACGATATTTATTTATTTCACATCGTATATATATTTCATACACTCGTAATATATATAATTCATTTCACATCAATTTTCACATAGAATACAACCAAACAAACAAGTCGTCCATGGTCTGTGGACGACGGGGAACAGTTCATGTATGCAGTTATGAAATAAATAACTGTACAGAAAATTTAAAGTGAGAGAATTCTCATATTGGTTGGTTTTGACTTCGTCAGTCTTTAACTGAAATTTTGAATTTCTGCTTTATTACGGTTCAGATTTGAATTTGCCTCATTTTCTACTTTGCTCCATTCTTGTATGAACTGATTTCAATGCGTAGAGTTTTTCATGAGGATTCCAACGCACTATAAATTGTCTGATTCTGATCATCAAATCACAAATTATTAATGTTTTAATATCAGGCTTTAATTGGAATTAATCAACATTTAATTAATCAATAAATTTACTAATTACCTTCATCTCCCTTAAACACAACAGATCCCATTCGAACCCATATTGTCCCATTTAGGGTTCAAAATCACGCAGAAATTGAGGAGCCTGACAATGATCCTGACCAGCCACTTTGTGCGCCGTTCGAAGCTCCTCCGGCGCCTGGAAGTATGACTTGCTCGAGCCCCTCCATTGGCCAGAATTGCGACGAACTCCGGTGACTTTAGCCCCCAAATACGAGCAGACCACGCCACTATAATTCCTCAAACCCATGTAGAACGAAAGATCACACCAATCTCCCTAACGTTTGCTTTGAAATCTCTGCAAATTGCTGAAAGGATTGAGGGATTGGTGGAGATTGGTTTTGGACGATATCGGTCGTTCAAGGAATAGAACGGCGGCTAGGTCTTAGGGGATTAGTGTTTTGTTCAAAATGAATATATATTAATAGTTATTTTATTCAATTTTTGACTTAGCCTTGAATTTTTGCATCTGAACTCCAAATTAAACCCAACGATTGTCACCCCTAGCCAAATACCCCCATTCCAAACACAATGGGATATGCCACGTAGGCCAATTCGATCGTTACGATCAGTTTCCGTTTAAATTTACAACATAGATCTATATATATTCAATTCAGACGCGCATTTCAATTTACCGGGGCCACATACTAACTCGAAAAATTCCAGAAAAATTATTTCTAGCTTCGTATTGACGATACGGTCCTAACAAAACTAATTTCGTCAAATTCTGAGAACGTTTGAAAAATGGCCATTTTCCAGTCGATTAAAATCAACTGAAACTGGTCAAACGCGTTTTTCCTTTGCCACACTCACATATTGATTCGAAAAATTATGAAATTTGAAACCTAGCAATAACTTGACATCGCGGATCCAACAAAAGTGGTTTCATCGAAAACCGAGGTCGTTTGCAAAATTTCCATTTTCAAGGGCCAGAATTCCATAGCAACTATTCTGAAAATTCATTTGGACATAACTTTTGATTCCCGCTATGAAATTTTGATTTTTCAGATTCATTGGAAAGATATTCACAATTAGACTCAAATATTTTTGGTTTCACTAAAATCCAGTTTATTTTGAATCTTGTACATTCATTTGAACTTTGAAATCGAATTATCGAACTACCACGTCATTTTTAATTCCTTTTATATATATAAATAAATATTTATATTCTAACGATGCTCTATATAAATATATACGTTCGAATTCTATTCAAAATAAATTTCTCATCATTTTTATTTAAAATAATTCACTTTAAATGTTCAAAATTCACTAAAATTGCCAAAATAAAAATTTTAAATTGGCTCAGGTTTCCGGGTTGTTACAATCTCCCCCACTTAAAACTTTTCATCCTAAAAAAGGAACGAAGCCGAAAGTTGTTTTACAAACCAACTCAACTTTCTGTATTTTAGTTACGGCTTAAGTTCTTCAACTTTTCAATTTCTAAGAACTTTTCAAATTTTTCAAAAATTTGGCTAACACCCTAAATTTTCGAAAAATTTCGCCATAACCTCCCTTGCACCGGGGACTTCAGGATATTTCATATAGCCTCCCTCGCCTTCTTCAATCCAAAAGAAAAAGCCAAGCGGCTAGCCAATCGGCTCATAAAATCATCATCACCCAAACAAAACAGTAAATTATGGTAAACATGTACCTATTTGTCGGGCAAACAATTTTATTTCTCTTCTCTAGCCTCCTTGCTATGACCTGTTCACACATATATTTATATATACATGCATGCATTTCCAAACAATTTTCAATACAGTTCAATATTTGATTCAATTCGGCTAATTGGTTCAAAATCCCAATTAATCAACCAAAAATCAAACAACAACCAACAATCAATTTATTGATTAACTTTTCAAATATATAACTTTATATATATACTCAAAAATCCTATTTTTAAAACCAGATTATATATACAATCACAAATACTTTATTTATAAAAATATAACTCTCAACTCATTCTGGGTCATTTCTAACCCCATCTCTAACGAGTCACTCATTCTAGAATGCTACTGATTCTATCTCTAATGAGGATTCTTTCAATAGGATATTAATAATCCAATCTCTGATGAGCCTTTCTATTCTGTTCTAACGAGTTGTACCCCAAAGATTTGAGTTTAACCAAAGCTTTGATACCAACTGTAACGACACGGATTTCGCCCGGACCTAATCGATCGCTAAATCGACCAAGACCGTTCGAATCCCGCATACGCTAACTTTGGGTATACAACACATCAGAACAAATAACTGAAGACTTTTATAAACATCATAATAATGTTACATCAGAGTACAGAATATCAGAGTATATCGAAATATAATCAATACAGCGGAAGATGATTTTACAATAAATGTAATACAGTGCACAACGGAAATATAAACTACACAGCGGAAGACTGTAAATGCCTGGACATAGCTTAAAGCTTCAATCCAGAATCCTGCTCAATACATCTGCAAAATAAAACTACTCGACTGCCCTTGTGGAAAATAGGGGCACCCGAGTTTGCAAGGGAAAAGCAAACTACAAGTCAGTCATGGGACTGGTGTGAGAAACTCTAAACAGTTATAATTAACTTATTTAATAATATGGCATATCACGGGACCACGTCGCTAACGCGGAACGGGTTTACCCCCATGAATGCCAGTGTATAAACAACAATCAATATAGGTATATGGATCTACTATGCATCAATAAACATGCAATATCCCAATCTACCCATTCAGATTAATCATCACTTAGATTTTCCAAATCCAATTCAATTTACAGAAATTATTCCTTTGGATTTTATTCCCGATTTCTTATTTCAAATGATTTGAAATACATATCTAACTTTCTATATCAAAGTAGATTTCACTTCGGGATCTCAAATCAAATCGTCTGGAAATATGAATTCCAAAACATAACAATGCATACAAACAAGTATGCAACCAAATATCGTTCTCCCCATCGACAAGGCAAAGGGTACGCACCTCGCAACTCGATATATAAATGTGCACCTACCCTACATAGGAGCAGGCTACACCGACGATGCACCTACCCTACACAGGAGTAGGCTACACCGACCTCTCACCCATACTTTTAGTCTCAGGGTTACCCGAATCTTCAGCCACACACTAAATCATTTCATATCCCGAAGTAGGGAAAATCATTTCACAACGTAATAATCACAAGTACTTTCAAAATATAGTACTACACATCAGTAATTCACACGTATGATCAGTCACTATTAATCACATAACCTTTGAGCTCGTACGTCTCAAAGAAGGGTGTTAAGAAAGAGAATAAATTCTCCGCCACCAAACAGATACATCATCAATAGCAACTAATCGAATATGCAATGAACCACAATGTAACATATAATACATTTCTAAATCATTTTAGAAATCATTGGGGTTTAGGCCTCGAAATCCTTTCTGTTTTATAAACCATTTTTATAAAACATTCACTATCCAAAATCGGGAATATGCTTCTTTTCACTTAAGAAAAATATATCATTTCACAATCATTCATTAAATTTGAAATGAACACAACATCGCGAAACACCTTATCGCCAAATCGTGAAGTGTTTCACAAGGTGTTAGCACTCAGATATCTTTACCCAACCCAATGCTAAATGTAAAACCATATTCTTCTCATAAACTGGTCGAGCACCATCCAAACAATCAATCAACCACAATCAATATCAGCAACTAAGCAAATTTGGTTTAATCACATCACGTGTTTTGGTAAATTTAATCATCATTCATTCATCCAAATCTAATTAAAGATTTATTCAAACTCCAGTTGGTTTCATCTCTAAAATCATTTCATACTGATTGTTCTAATTTTTGGAAATTAATCTCGCTTTTACTCGGGTTAAAGAACTAATGTCATTTAAACACAGTTCACGACAAACCCCAAATCCAATTCAATTTACATATTGGAAATTCTGGTTATTTTCAAAACCATTTCAAATCCACTTTATTTATTTTAAAAATAAATAGAATTATAATTCTAGTTCAAAACTAGTTCATTTCGATAAAAATCTATTTTTATCTTTTCAAGTATGGGATTTTTCATCCCAATTCTTACCAAATCATTTCTTATGATTTTACACAAATTATTGGTATTTTTAATAATTTTATCAAGGCTCGTACAGTCGATTTCCACCAACGGCTATCGAACTGCACTTACAACGACCTTTTCCAAATTTGATTTAGACATAATTCCAAATCCAACCATTAGATTTCAAATTTCTAATATTCATTGGAAAGCCCTCTTCGATACGAACCCAAAGGTTCCGGTTTTAGGAGAATCTGACGGTCGGATCTCCCGTAATGTCTGTTCGAAGTCAATGGTCGAAATTCACGAACTACCGCAGCACGGCGCGTTCTACTCAGGCCATTATATATATATAATATATATTTCGTCGATTTCTATTTAAAACGAATTTTATAAATCGTTTTAAGTTCGTTTCCAAAACAATTTCAACTTCCATTTCAAATTCAAATCAAAATTGAATTTTTCCTTATAAATTCGTTTTAAATTCATTTCAATTCAATTCAAATTTCAAATTCATTTCAATTCGAATTCATTTTCTATTCAATTCAATTCGAATTCATTTTCTATTCAATTCAATTCGAATTCATTTTCTATTCAATTCAATTCGAATTAATTTTCTATTCAATTCAACTCGAATTCATTTTCTTTTCAATTCAATTCAAATTCATTTTCTATTCAATTCAATTCGAATTCATTTTCGATTCAATTCAATTCGAATTCATTTTCTATTCAATTCAATTCCAATTCATTTTCTATTCAATTCAATTCGAATTCATTTTCTATTTAATATCAAAATCGAATATTTCATATACATGACAATTTTATACAGTTTATATATATATATGTTAAAAATCATATTTTTAACAATCAAATCATTTTCACATTTCATATATATATATATATATATATATATATATATATATATATATATCGTTTTCGTTTCATATATACATCGTTTTCACATTTCATATATATATCGTTTTCATTTCATATATATATCGTTTTCATATTTCATATATATATATATATATCGTTTTCATTTTATATATATCTTTTTCATTTCATATATATATATATATATATATATATTATTTCCACCTTTCATATAAAAATATTTTCACTTTTCAATATATACGATATTTTCACTTTCAATATATATGATATTTTCACTTTTCAATATACACGATATTTTCACTTTCAATATATACGATATTTTCACTTTCAATATATACGATATTTTCACTTTCAATATATATGATATTTATTTATTTCACATCGTATATATATTTCATACACTTGTAATATATAAAATTCATTTCACATCAATTTTCACACAGAATACAACAAAACAAACAAGTCGTCCATGGTCTGTGGACGACGGGGAACAGTTCATATATGCAGTTATGAAATAACTGTACAGAAAATTTAAAGTGAGAGAATTCTCACATTGGTTGGTTTTGACTCCCTCAGTCTTTAACTGAAATTCTGAATTTCTGCTTTATTACGGTTCAAATTTGAATTTGCCTCATTTTCTACTTTGCTCCATTCTTGTATGAACTGATTTCAATGCGTAGAGTTTTTCATGAGGATTCCAACGCACTATAAATTGTCTGATTCTGATCATCTAATCACAAGTTATTAATGTTTTAATATCAGGCTTTAATTGGAATTAATCAACATTTAATTAATCAATATATTTACTAATTACCTTCATCTCCCTTAAACACAACAGACCCCATTCGAACCCATACTGTCCCATTTAGGGTTCAAAATCGCGCAGATATTGAGGCGCCTGACAATGATCCAGACCCGCCACCTTGTGCACCGTTCGAAGCTCCTCCGGCGCCTGGAAGTATGACGAGCTCGAGCCCCTCCATTGGCCAGGAATTGCGACGAACTCCGGCGACTTTAGCCCCCAAATACGAGCAGACCACGCCACTATAATTCCTCAAACCCATGTAGAACGAAAGATCACACCAATCTCCCCAACGTTTGCTTTGAAATCTCTGCAAATTTCTGACCGGATTGAGGGATCGGTGGAGATTGGTTTTGGACGATATCGGTCGTTCAAGGAATAAAACGGCGGTTGGGTCTTAGGGGATTAGGGTTTCGTTCAAAATGAATATATATTAATAGTTATTTTTAATATTATTTTATTCAATTTTTGACTTAGCCTTGAATTTTTGCATCTGAACTCCAAATTAAACCCAACGACTGTCGCCCCTAGCCAAATACCCCCATTCCGAACACAATGGGATACTCCACGTAGCCAATTCGATCGTTACGATCAGTTTCCATTTAAATTTACAATATAGATCTATATATATTCAATTCAAACACGCAATTCAATTTACGGGAGCCACATACTAACTCGAAAAATTCCAGAAAAATTATTTCTAGCTTCGTATTAACGATACAGTCCTAACAAAACTAATTTCATCAAATTCTGAGAACGTTTGAAAAATGGCCATTTTTCAGTCGATTAAAATCAACTGAAACTGGTCAAACGCGTTTTCCTTTGCCACGCTCACATATTGATTCGAAAAATTATGAAATTTGAAACCTAGCAATAACTTGACATCGCGGATCCAACAAAAGTGGTTTCGTCGAAAACCGAGGTTGTTTGCAAAATTTCCATTTTTAAGGGCCAGAATTCCATAGCGACTATTCTAAAAATTCATTTGGACATAACTTTTGATTCCCGCTATGAAATTTTGATTTCTCGGATTCGTTGGAAAGATATTCACAATTAGATTCAAATATTTTTGGTTTCACTAAAATCTGGTTTATTTTGAATCCTGTACATTAATTTTAACTTTGAAATCGAATTATCGAACTACCGCGCCATTTTTAATTCCTTTTATATATATAAATAAATATTTATATTCTAACGACGCTCTATATAAATATATACGTTTGAGTTCTATTCAAAATAAATTTCTCATCGTTTTTATTTAAAACAATTCATTTTAAATGTTCAAAATTCACTAAAATTGCCAAAATAAAAATTTTAAATTGGCTCAGATTTTCGGGTTGTTACAGTTAGAGTTAACTGATTAGAGTTAGGGTTAATTCGTTAGAGTTAACCAGTTAGAGTTAATCATTTAAAGTTAATCGATTAGAGTTAAATCAAACTAGAGTTATTCGAATAGAGTTAATCGAACAAGAGTTAGTCGAATATTTGTTATATCGAATAGAGTTAATTGAATTAGAGTTAGTCGGATTAGAGTTATTCGAATATAGTTTATTCGAAGAAAGAGTTATCGAATAAGGTTATTCTAAGAAGAGAATTAATCGAATATAGTTTATTCAAATAGAGAAAGAAATTATCGAATATTAGTTATTCGAAATGTAATAACCCGGAAATGCGAGCCAGTTTAAAATTTCTATTTCGGCGAATTTAACGAAGTTTGAACATTTAAAATGAATTATTTTAAATAATATCGACGAGAATTTTTTTTAAATATAATTAGAACGTATATATTTATATATGTCGTTAGAATATAAATAATTATATATAATTATAAAAGGAATTGAAAATGGCGCGGTAGTTCGATAATTCAATTCAAATTTCAATTGAATGTACCGGGTGCAAAACAAACCGGATTTTAACGAAACAGAAAATATTTGAATCTAATAGAGAATATCTTTCCAATAAATCCGAAAAATCAAAATTTCATAGCGGGGATAAAAAGTTATGCCCAGTTGAAAATTCAGAATAGTCGCTATGGAATTTAGGCCCTTAAAAATAGAAATTTTGCAAATGACCTCGGATTTCGACGAAACCACTTTTGTTAGATCTGTGATGTCAATTATTGTTAGATTTCAATTTTCATAATTTTTCGAATCAATATGTGAGCATGGCGAAGGAAAACGCGTTTGACCAGTTTCAGTCAATTTTAGTCGACTGGAAAATGGCCATTTTTCCAACGGTCTCAGAATTCGGCGAAATTAGTTTTGTTAAGACCGTATCGTCAATACGAAGCTAGAAAATATTTTTCTGGAATTTTTCGAGTTAGTATGTGGCCCCCGTAAATTGAAATGTGTGTTCAAATTCAATATATAGAGTTATATTTTGATTTTGACGAAAATTGATCGAAACGGTCGAATCAGCCTACATGACATATCCCATTGTGTTCGGAATGGGGGTAATTAGCTATGGACGACAGGCGGTGGGTCTCGTTTCGAGGTTGAAAATAAAAGTTTCTTTTTGGAAATTAATTAAATAATTAATTAAATATATAAAACACCCTCAACACTCTCTCCCCTTTCATTATTTACAGATCGGAAGAAAAAAGAAAAAAAAAGAGAAAAAGGGGAAACGCGCCCAGTGCGATACCCACCGCCGCTGCCCCATCGGCGGAGCGCCGCCGACCACCACCGAAACCCCCCTCTCCTTCTCGTCCCGATCTTCTCCTCTCTTCCCCTCTTCTCAAAGCCGCCGCGAACCAAAACCGCCCCCCTTTTATTCCCTGAGCCACCGCCGCCTGCTAGGGCACCCGACCACCGACTCCGCCTGTTCTCCCTCCTTTGACACACCCTAACAGCGAGCAACCCTCCCCTCCTCCTCAGACCCTGCGATGTGAGTTTCCTTTGTTGCTCCTTTGATTTTTGTTTTGTTTTTGCCTTGTTTTGTCGATGAAAACATAGTTTTAACACGATAAAAATATGGTTTTTAATTGTTAATGTAAAGATTATACTATTTTATAATACAAAGCTTATATTTTTAGAAAAGTTAAAGCTATATTTTTACAATTAAAAGTTGAGATCTTTAGAATAGGAAAGTTATATTTTTAGAGAATAAAAATAGGATTTTTATTGTAGGAAAGATACGATTTTTATAATGATGTCATAGCAATATAAATTCGATTTTTATATTAAGGAAGGCGAAATAAAAATAGAATTTTTATAATGAAAGCAAATTGGTAAAGACAAGATTTTTATCGTATATTTGAAATATTTTTATGAGGATGAAAATATAATTTTTATTATATGTGAAGTGTAATAAAAATATGAACTTTATTTTTATCCTGATGTAGCGAATTAAAAATATGATTTTTATAATATAGAAAGGTTAAAAATATAATTTTTATGGTGATGAAATGAAAAGGCGATATCTTTATATATGAAAAGGCGATATCTTTATATTTGAAAAGGCGAAATCTTTATATGAAGAATAGCGTGATAAAAATATAATCTTTATTATATAAACATCGATAAAAAAAAAATAGAATTTTTATCTATATAGTAGCGGTGTAAAAATAGAATTTTTATATACATAGCAAGAATATAAAATATGATTTTTATATATGTAGTGGCTACGGGTAACGAAAGTGACGAAAGGCGAGAACGGCGAAGACTTCTACATTTGAAGTGTCATGGAGTTGGGATAGCTTTGGTGAGAACTTCTCACTTTAAATCTTCTTTTCTATTTAAAAATATATATTAGGATGCAGACGGTGCTTAGCAGCACCCGACACCCGTCGTTCACAGACCATGGACGGCTTGTATGTTTGTTTGATGTGTTGTGAAATTTGTTTGTGATGTTGATGTGAAATCGATAATAAAATATAGATGGTTGAAATAAATAAATTATCGTTAAAAATATAATTTTTAACATGAATGTGAATAAATAAATATTTATAAACAAATCGGCCGATTTGTTTATATACACTGATTTGACTGATATTGCTTGGGTCGATAAATTTTACACATCGCCCAACTGCACAAATAAAAATCAGTGTTTGTTGATTTGAAACCCCACACGGGTATTGGGATGAAATACGGCATACACAAATCCCAATAATTAGTTGTGTGCCGATCATTTGATTGACTGGCTGTGTAAGCGTTAATTATTTATATTTAATGCTTATGCAGTTGTGTAGTGCACTTTGGATGATGGTTGATTGGTTATCGTTGCTATTATATACATGTGTTGTATGGAATCCATATAATTAACGTTATATGGTAATTGATTGGGCCTCATTCCAATTGGAAAAATAAAGAATATTATAAATTATAAATATTCTTGCGTTGAATAGAATTAATAGTCATGTGTTGACGATGTTCATGTGTTGAAACTATTTATGTGTTGAGTAAACTATTTTAATAATAAAATTTACATCTTTATCATATTTAAGATTAGACACTACTTTACGGTTGGAGTCTGATTAAAAATCAAACGATAGATACCATAATTTTATAAAATATATTACATAACAAAAATAGTCGTGTGTTGACAGTACTCATGCGTTGAGGTTAGTCGTGTGTTGAAAAAAAATATAGATTCATGTGTTGAATGGAATAAATATTCATTTGTTGAATAGAATAACGAATTTATTGAAATATATAAATCCATGTTAATTAGAGTTGCGCTATTTTGACGTGAACAATATTTATATCGATTATATTCGTTTTTATAATGAATATAGAAAAGGTGTGATTTCAAAATATAACGTTTTGAAAATATTATCATTTATATAGTAATGATATGAAATATTCAATTTTGATTAGAAATTGAATATAGAGTTGAAATTGTTTGAAAACGATTTTAAAACGATTTATAAAATACATTTTAAAAGGAAATCGATGAAATATATATAATATATATATATTATATATATATAATGGCCTGAATAGAACGCGCCGTGCCACGGTAGTTCGTGAATTTCGACCATTGACTTCGAATGGACATTACGGGAGATCCGACCGTCGGATTCTCCTAAAACCGGAACCGTTGGGTTCGTATCGAACAAGGCTTTCCAATGAATATTAGAAATTTGAAATCTAATGGTCGGATTTGGAATTATGACCAAATAAAATTTGGAAAAGGTCGCTGTAAGTGTAGTTCGATGGCCGTTGATGGAAATCGACTGTACGGACCTGGATAAAATTATTAAAAATATTAATAATTTGTGTAAAATCATAATATATGAATTGGAAAGAACTGGGATGAAAAAATTCCACATTTGAAAGGATAAAAATATATTTTTGTCGAAATGAAATAGTTTTGAACTAGATTAAAATCAATTTATTTTTGAAAAAAATAAATTGAATTTGAAAGTGATTTTAAAAATAATCAATATTCCCAATACGTGAATTGGACTGGAGTTGAATCGAAATTATCTTCGGAATATTTCGATGTTGGATTTCGTGACTATACAGATATTGTTATGGGAATTCGAAATATATATTTTATATCGTTATTTCCAATACGATATTTGTTGGTTTCAGGTTTGATATTGAATATAAGCCGGTATATTTTCTATTCAGAGCCTTGTATTTAATATCAAATGTGATTTGGGTTTGTCGTGAATGGTGTCTTCATTAACACTGTTCTTAAGCCCAATAGAGAAAAAGATTAAATCTTTCTATTTAGATTTAATGAAGTGTATCAATTAAATAATATTTAATTGGAATTGAATTTGAATTGGTTTTTGGGTTTATCGTGAGCGGTGTTTTGAGCAACACCTGTTCTTTAACCCGATTAACAATAGAGTGTGATTTTGGGTTTATCGTGAATCGTGTTTTAGATGACACTGGTTCTTTAACCCAGTTAAAGACAGGTTATTGATTTTTGAGAAGATTAAAACTAAGTGGAGTATTAATGAATCTTTAATTAGATTGAAATGTGAATTGATAATTTAAATTATCAAATCTGAAAGGTGATCGAGAATGGAGTACCATCAGTTTTGCTCCAAAGCGATAGTTAAATCTTTAATTAGATTTGAACGTGAAATGGTAATTAATTTTACCGATAACACTATGTTGTTAGATATGGAGTATTACCAATTTTACTCCATGGGATGAATAGGTTGGGATTGGGAAATAAAATAAACAATTACTTCAGTGTGGTTCGCTAATCCCGACTAGTTCGAAAAACCATGATATGGTTTGAAATGATATCCAAAGGAAGATTAAAGAATGAATTTAGAAGAATTTATCTTTGATAAAATTAATGGGAACCTTTCCCTAAGAATGTGATTTTGTGAATAAAAGAATATTCTGAATTGGAATGAGGCGTATGTTGTGTTTGTGTAACACGTGTTTATTATATACGCAGGTTATTCAGAAAGACCGGGTTTATCCCATTCTGAATAACTGATTCGACGTTGAGTCAAAGATGAAGATGGTGGTTGAAGACTGGAAGTCTGCACATCGTTTGGGTGATTGCTGATGATCTCGATTAGCCCGTACACCCAAGAGGATAGAAACAGTTGGTGATCGTCCAAACGTACTTGGAGATCGATGGATATGCGAGGAAAGTGCCTCCGGTTTCGTTCAGACCCAGAACGAACTTGTAAATGGATTGTGTGTCTGACATTGGATTTTATTTTGTGTTGATTGATCTCTATTAAATATACATCTGTTTGGCGGCGTAGAATTTATACTCTTGCTTAACGCCCTTCTCTGAGACGTACGAGCTCAGAGGTTGTATATTGATGGACATCAGTCGCATGGAGTGAATTGCTAGTGTGGCACACGTAAGTGGCGATTGATCAAGGCTTCTGTTGAAAAGCAAAGTCTTATGGTTGATGATCAAAGCACGGCCTGTGTGGCGTAGCTTTGTGTATAGCGTGAATTCACGAGCCTCACACCTCGGTATGAGTCAAAAACGGGATAGTGACTGCAGGGAGAGCACGACGTTTCTTTCTAGCTATGGTGGTGTCAGTGACCTACCAGCCCTGACATTTATATACTTTTCACCTGTGTGGTTGTTGGAATGCAAGGCGCCTCGGATATAGGTCTGTTAGGACCGGGAAACGTGTGCTCAAGAATAACTAATCCTCCAAAGTTAGGTGAGGACCGGCCCTGAAGATCCAAGGATCATAGTGGGGTCCTGAGACATTTGCTAGAGTGTCTCGAATCGGAGAGGAGCTTGCCCCTTGCCTCGACTCATGGAGGAAATCCAATTTCCAATACGTGATATTGCGGTTTTATTTGTAGAACCTAGTATGGCGACATAGTGGTATGGGTCATTCATGCCGCCTAGGATTGATATTTATGGTTGAAATTGTTTTGAAACTATACACTTATTATAGTATCAAATAATGTGTTTTAAACGTATCAAGCATGCTTTGGCTATTATAAGGTAAAAACCCTATCCTCCGGCTTGCGTTGCATTGTGTGATGGGACCTGGGTCTTATAATAGCTTCATTTTTCTTTATTTAGCATTGCGCTATTTGTCTTATGCACTGGTATTCTTGGGAGGAAACCCGTTCCGTGTTATACGGCGTGCTCCCTTGATTTACCGAACTATAAAATAAAGATTAATAAAAGTTTTAGTTCTCACACCAGTCACATGACTGACCTGGAGTTTATTGTTTTAACCTAAACTCTGGGTGCCCCTATTTTCCACACGGGCAGCTAGTAGTTTTGGTTTTGCAGATTTATATTCACAGGATCCTGGTTTACAGCTGGAATGATATCTGGAAAGCTCTGTATCCGTATATCACCTTCAGTTTGCTTTGTATTATTTTCCGCTGCTATGTAATTTATTGTAATCTCTGATGTTTATCGAATGTAATTTATTTATTTATACTCTGTATATTCTTGTATCTGATGGAATTATTGTAATAACAATGAAATGTTCTTCCGTCTGCATTCTGATTTGTCTTGTTTTCAAACGATCAGGGGTTTCGAACGGTCTTGGTCGGTTTAACGATCGATTCGGATCGAGCGAAATTCCTTGCCGTTACACGAAAGGAGTTATTGAATATTAGTTATTCGAAAGGAGTTATCGAATATTAGTTATTCGAAAGGAGTTATCGAATATTAGTTATTCGAAAGGAGTTATCGAATATTAGTTATTCGAAAGGAGTTAATTGAATATTAGTTATTCGAAAGGAGTTAATCGAATGTAGTTTATTCGAAAGGAGTTAACTGATAAGAGTAAATTAGTTAAAGTTAATTGAATAGAGTTAATCCAATAAAGATAATCCAGTAAGGTTAATCAAATAGAGTTAATCCAATAGAGTTAATCAAATAGAGTTAATAGAATTGAGTTAATCAAATAGAGCTAACTAATAAGAGTAAATCGATTAGAGTTAATCGAATAGTGTTAATTGAATAGAGTTAATTGAATATGGCTATTCGAAGAGAGATTATCGAATATAGTTTATTCAAAGAAAGAGTTATCGAATAGAGATTTATTCGAAAGAGAGTTACGTAAGGAAGTTTGTTAAAGATTTAAAAGATAAACTTTGACTATTTCAAAGTTAAAACGTTGTTCAGTTAAGGCCTGAGAGGTAATTATACCCCAACTTGATTGACTTCCTTCTTAACTAAGGAATGGTAAGGTTTGATAGTGAAGGATGGATAAGTGAACTTAGTAAATGAGTGAAATGGTTTGAGTTGGCATGGCGATGTTTGATTTAAACATTAGTTTAAATCATTGGAGTTTTGGAAATGCTTTCCAAATAAGAATCAGAAATGTTTTTTGATGATAGAAAATAAGAATTTAGAATACATGGAAACAGGAGATAAGTAAATTAATGAACTAAAGAGATAAATGTTAAATGATGATTGATTGGTATATTTTCCATTTGGAAATAATATCGTTGTTTGCACACGTGTTTTTCTTCGATAGTTAAATCACAGACTATCAAAGTATTGACCATTTTTCCATCGTCAATACGGAGAGACCAGTTGGATTCTTATCCAAAGAACCACTCCGTATTTGCG
The DNA here is from genome assembly GCA_030737875.1 of Allium sativum. Taxonomy (NCBI): domain Eukaryota; kingdom Viridiplantae; phylum Streptophyta; class Magnoliopsida; order Asparagales; family Amaryllidaceae; genus Allium; species Allium sativum. The sequence goes on from CM060921.1 coordinate 561,994,514, forward strand.
TAAGCGTTGCGGAATCGTATATGCCAAAGAAAATTGAAGACGGAGTAAAGTGCAAGGGCTATTGTATAAGTCTAGGTAGCGATTGCCTAGGATGGATGTACGGAATAGTGCCTTCGGTTTGTCCAGTCCCAGGACAACTTGAATGGACAAATGTCTGACAATGTATATCTGGTAGATCGCATAAGTTAATCGTTTCAAACGTATTTATGTTGGTGGTGGAGGAATTCGTTTCTCTTAGCTTATACTCGTGGTATTTTTGGGGAAATCAGTTTGTGATTTGACGGGTATGACGATGTGGCATTCAAAGTGTATGAATGAGTAATCTGTTGAAAGATACGTTATGACCTCCAGCCTCATCAACTAGGAAATGACAGAAATCGGGCAGGCAACATGCCTAAGTGGTTCGCAACCAAGTAGGGTATATTTTCACCATCTAGAGAATATTCATATTTGTTACTTCTTTCAATTCTGTATCTCCCGAGAATGGTTATGTTGGTTTACTAACCGTAAGGTGACAATATATTCGATACACTCAAGCAAAATGAGTGGTCGGTCATGTGTGGCTGAGTTGCAAGATGTTCTTGTTGAACTCCAGTGTATCGCTTCTAGAGTACACTGAGCGAAAGGTGGATCCATGCCTTGTCATAGTTGGAATCCATTCCCCAAATAAGAGCCCGCGGTTTTTATTGTATATTATATATGTAGAACGTTAGATGCAAGCGTTTCTACTAGATTGATATTACTTGCGTTAGACATTATTATAATATCAGAATAATATTGTTTTACAAATGATTTGGGTTATCGTAAGGTGAAAACCATCGTGTTTATGTGTGGATCGGTCTTACGATTATTTTTTCTTTTGAAAGGATTTTTAAAGTTAAACAAATGATTTTAGTTTACTCACACCAGTCACATGACTAACCCGGAGTTTATTTTGTTTTGTTTTTCCTAAACTCTTGGGTGCCCAATTTTGTATGGGCAGTCAAGTAGTCCGGATTTACAGATACTTGAAGAGCTGGAGCAGGAGGCTTCAGAATTATATAGCTATGGTTATTTCCGTTATGTTGTAAGTGCTGTACTTTGGAAATGATATGTATATTCAAGTATAGATTTATATTTCAAAGTTATGTTATATATTATATGTTATTCGTTCCGCTGTGAGGTTCGTGTTACTCTGATGTTGTGTTGTTGTTCTTCTTATATTCTAAGTTTCTATCTTATCTATTCTCACCCTCTATTTTCTTTCTATTAATTTTCTGATTTCCAGTGTAATTTGGGTTGGACTTGTGTTATTTGGTCAGTTCAATTTGGATTGGAATTTCGGGACACTATAGGAATAGTGCCTTCGGTTTGTCCAGTCCCAGGACAACTTGAATGGATGAATGTCTGACAGAGTATATCTGGTAGATCGCGTAAGTTGATCATTTCAAACGTATTTACATTGGTGGTGGAGGAATTCGTTTCTCTTAGCTTATACCCGTGGTATTTTTGGGGAAATCAATTTGTGATTTGACGGGTATAACGATGTGGCATTCAAAGTAAATGAAGGAGTGATCAGTTAAAAGATACGTTATGAGCTCAAGCCTCATCAACTGGGAAATAACAGAAATCGGGCAGGCTGCATGGCTAAGTGGGCCACACCCAATTAGGGTATATTGTCACCATCTAGAGAATATTCATATTTGTACTTCTTTTAATTATGTATCTCCCGGTAGCAGTTATGTTGGAATACTAACCGAGGGGTGGGCAATATATTCGATACATTCAAGAGAAATGAATGGTCGGTCATGTGGGCCGAGTTACAAGATGTTCTTGTTGAACTCCAGTGTATCGCTTCTAGAGTACACTGAGCGGAAGGTGGATCCACACCTTGTCATAGTTGGAATCCATCACCCAAATAAGAGCCTGCGGTTTTGGTTGTATATTATATATGCAAAACGTTAGATGCAAGCGTTTCTGCTAGATTGCTAAGTACTTGTATATAGACATTATTGTAATATCAGAAGAAATTTGATATAAAGAATAATTTGGTTTATCGTAAGGTAAAAACCATTTGTGTTTATGTGTGGATCGGTCTTACGATTTAAGGAGATTTTAAAAGTTAAACAAATGATTTGAGTTTACTCACACCAGTCACATGACTGACCCAGAGTTTATTTTGTTTTGTTTTCCCTAAACTCTTGGGTGCCCAATTTTGTACGGGCAGTCAAGTGGTCAGGATTTTACAGATATACCTGGAGAGCTAGAGTAGGAGGCTTCAGGATTATATAGTTATTGTTATTTTCGCTGTGTTGTAAGTGTTATACTCTAATAATGGTATTGTATACAGATACTGTTTTATTTCAAAGTTATGTTATGAAATATATTTATTTGTTTCATTGTGAGAGACGTGTTTACTCTGATGTTGTATGTTCTTCTTCTTCTATTCTAAATTTCTATCTTATCTATCCTCACCCTCTAATTTCTTTCATTAACTACCGGTATTTTCGATGTTCGGATAATCGACGTGGGTTTTATGTCGATGACCAAAAGATCGCAAATTTATGGGACATTACAATTGGTATCAAAGCTTAAGGTTAAGTAATTACCTTGGCTCTGTGGCGTGACTCAGTAGAGATGGGGTTAGCAATACCCTAGATTGAGTTGAGTGTATATATACAAGTGAACATATTTGTTATTTGATATAAAAGTGGTCTTATATTGAGTAGATTTATTAGTTGAGTTGTTTATGGGTTCTGATCGATCAGTTTGATCCACCGTATCGGTAGGAGTTTCTAAACACTCGAATACGATGGGTTAACACGATATGTTTTGAAAAGAGGGTAAATGAAAATAAGTTTACCCAAAGTATATTTTGATATAGAGAAAATATATATTGGAATTATAATATATTGGATATATTGGTTGTTATTATAATCGAGTAAGATTATAAATGAAATGGTTATGTAAATAACCAATCAAAATTCGTATAAGTGTTACGAATGAATTAAATCTAAAATTTAAATCAGAATGGAAATTAAAACCCTGGAGATTTGGAAAAGTGTTTGTAAATGGATTTAAATTGAATATATGAGAATTTCAAAATCCTAGGAGATTTTAAATTGTTTTACAAGCATTGTGGATGGTATTTTAAACGTATTTCAAAATGGAAGGTTTAAAAGAAATGATTTTAAAGTGATATAGTATTGAACTCACTTCGATCGTTGGAAAATAATTCTGATGATGACTGCGCAACATCATCAGTGTTCTTTTTCAAGTTCTAAATGACGGATTACTACCAAAGGTTTTGTTTTTGAATTGATTTGAGGAAAGCAAGTTGTTTTGAATCCTAAAAAGGAAAGTTGATTTTCGATATGGTGAACTTTTTAAAATTCCCAGGGAAAGATTGTTTGAATTAAAACCAAATTGAATTGAAATTTGGAAAGCAAATTGAAATTGAATTAAAGCCGATTAAGTGGAAATTGAACTGAAATGTTCAAAAGAAAATTGAAGAAGAATTGGATTAGAATGTTGTTGAAAAATTTGGATTTATGTGATCGGAGTTTGAAATGGAACCAGATAAGTGGAGTAAAGAGTTTGGAATCAAAATGAAACTCGATATTGAAATGAAATTCGACTTTGGTATAAGCGGATGATTTGGTTTGAGAATGAATTGATTGGAGTTTGGTTGGGATAACATTGGTATATGCTGAATTAACAGCAGATGGAAGTGATAAATTTGATATGCCCGACAAAAAGGTACAAGTTTATATTTGGTATAAGCATGAGATTTATGAGCCGATTTGGCAAGTCGCTTGGCTGTTTGATCTTCTTTTGGGTTTGAGATGGCCCAGAGAGGCGAGTTGTAGTTGTACCGATTGTCTAGTACAAAGGAGGTGTTGGCAAAAAATTTCGAAAATTTCGGATGTTCGAAAATTTTCAGGATTTTTGAAAATTTTCGTTGATAAGAATTAAATAAAATTTTAATTGAAACTGAAGTTAAAGACGAAAATAATAATAATTTTTAACCAGTCAATAGGGTTTGTTTTCTACCTTAGCAATTTCGAGGACGAAATTATTTTAAGCGGAGAAGAATGTAACGACCCGTATTTTACGTTCGAATAATTAATTAATTTAATTATCTAGAATGATGGTTTAGTAATTTAAAGGTTGTTTAATTAAATAATATTGAATATTTAATTAAATTAAATAATAGAATAATATAATTAATTTTTGAAAATGTCAGAAATAGTGAATCGACAATATAACGTGAATTGGGCAATTTAAAATATATAATTCAGTTTGGAATTGAATTTGAATAACGAATAAAATATCTAAACGAAGTTTGAATGTATAATTATATTATAATTATAATCGAGCTCGAAATGGCGTGGTAGTTCGCTATTTGGCAATTTGAACTTCAACTGAATATACAGGGTCCGTTTTAAATCGGAGTTTTGTGAAACAAGAAACTTTGGAGCTGGTGAAGTATATTTTTCTAGTGGAAGAGAAAAATCGGGATTTCATTGTATAGATTTTGATTTATGTCCAAATCAAATTTTCGAAAAGTTGCTATGGAATTCATTTATAATTTATAACGATATATATAAAGGTATTTAAATATAAATTGAATATTGATTCAACCGGGATTTTTAATATCGAGTTAAAAATCAAATTGGAGCTTTATGGTATTCTATTGTGAATATATATGATAATATTTATTTTTAAATATTTAATATAATTGTTTTTAAATATATTTATATATTTAAAAAGGGTTATTCAGAGCTTTAAAAATAGCCAGTTTTGCAAGCGACCTCCATTTTCAACGAAACTAATTTTGTTGGATCCGTGATATTAAATTATTGTTAGATTCCAAGTTTCATGATTTTTAGAGTCACTGTGTGTCCATACAGATTTTTAATGTGAAAAAACAGTTAGTATTTCAATGGTTAAAAATATGCTAGATGAGCAAACGGAGTCGGAATTCGACGAAACCAGTTTTGTTGGGACCGTAATGTTGAACTATAAATGCATGTCCATTTTCGTGATTTTTGGGTATCATAAGTGATCATAGGAATTTTTAAGGACAAATATAGGCAGCGTAGGAGTAAAAATAAATTAAATAATCAATATAAAATTATTTAAAACTTTCCTATATAACATCCTTATACCTTCTAAACCTAAACTCACTTCATTCCTCGATCAACTTTTCCACCGTTCTTTTTTTCTCTCCACAGTAAAAGAGTTCGATCTTCTAAAATCAAAAAGAATTCGAATAAAATTCTATAAATCCTCAAACCAATATCTATGAGTTCGAAAGAAGATTATCTTCATCCTGTACGAGTTTGAGCACCTTCGATCATCACTGGTTTCGATGTTCTCTTACCAGCGTTAACTAGGGTTGAAGTGTATTGTGAATCAAAGTATAGTTTGGTAAAAAGAAGTCTGTTTTTGGGTTTCTTGGATCGAATGGTGCCTGCATGCACGATTTGGGTGATTTCAATGCTAATGACGTTCGATGGTTTTCTGTTGTAGTCGCAACGAATTCGAAGTCGAGTTCTATTCTGGCACTCGAGTTGGGTAATGAGGGTGCAGGGAGGATGAGCTCGGCAAGAGAGCGATGTTAGTGGTTTTAGTTTGTTGAATCATGGAGTGTAAGGGGAGGAAGAGCTGATCGAAAATCATGGTAAGGGACTGTTGAATGTCTGGAGCGTGATTTGGTGACTTAGGGAAGGAGACTTACGTGGGTTTAAGTATTTTTGGGTCGTATAAAGGAAGAATTTGACGAAACAAGATCCGTTAGGATCTTATGGACGGACACTAAGAAATGGAACTGACTGGGAGTGGATTAGAGCTCGTTACAATTTATAGCAAAATAAATTGTCCGTCTGAATCAAGGGACGCAAATCGTTATTTAACGGTTAATGCGAAATGTGAGTAAATTTCACTAACCCTAAATAGTTTATATTTTTATAATGTACTTTTAGAACTAATAAGTATTGGTTGATAGCGGTGTGTTGACTGTTTGATTGAACTGCTAGTCAGTTGGTTGAATATATATATATATATATATATATACACACATATACATAAATCGTTAAATATATATTGATTCTGTTATCAGAATATTTCGTATTAAACTGAAATCAATGTTATTTATATTGTTTAACATCTGTGATGTAGGGAAACTAGTTGGAGGGATCCAACTGGATTCCTCAATATTTATAGTACTATTCTGTTCATATATTGTAATATATGATGTGATGTATAATCTGTTGTTGATTTTGTGTGTTTGAATGATATCAATCATTGTGATTTGGTATTTTAAATACCATAAGAAATACAGGGATGTAAAAAAGGGGATTTTCAAAGTATACTTTGAAAATGAATTATTTATATAAAATCAACGGATTTTATATATAAAAGAAAAAGGATTTTATAAAAGAAATAGTTATAAAATCAAAAGGGTTTTGTAAAGGAAATATTTATTTAGAAAATAAATAGAATTGTAAAGCAAATATTTATTTAGAAAATAAATAGAATTATAAAGGAAATATTTATTTAGAAAATAAATATAATTATAAAAGGAATTTATTGGACAATGAAAAGAATGTTATATAAGGAAATATTTGGCAAATGAATAGAATTTTACACTAAGGAAAGTTTAGACCCGTGCTTCGCGCACGGGTATAACAGAATATGAATATAAAGTAGATTTTAAATAGAAATCTATTTTAACAAATAAGTGGAGAAGATAAATTTATAAATAATATTTATTAAATTAAATAAAATGTTTATCATTGGATAAATAGAATATATAAGTTAGGACTTATATAGAGAAGTAAGAATCGATTTCAACATCGATATTTGAAACTGAATATGGACGTAGCGTTAAATCAAAGGAGTTAAGAAATGGAGTTAAGCTAAATTAGAAACTGACTGGGGAATAGTTAAGTTGAATGGTTTTTTATGTGTCTATCTGATGTTGGTTTCGACCTTCGGGATTGATACTTAGGGAATTGTTCTCATACTAGTTTACAGTCACAGACTGATAGTTGGGGAAGAATAGTGATACGTAAATAAGCTATGAACATTTCCAGTGTATTTTCTAAACATAGAAAATAAGGAAATAGGAATATATATATATATATATATATGTTTGATGATTGATCGATAATTCCATTTGGAAATAAGATCGTTGTGTGCACACAGACATTTTTCATTTGATAGTTAAATCACTGGCTATCCAAGTTTTGACCATTTTAGCGTTGTTAATATGGAGAGACCGGTTGGATTATTATCCTAAGAACCACTCCGTATTGGCATAAGCGTTGTAAACCAAGTATGCTGAATATATTGAAGACGGAGTAAAGTGCAAGGGCTGTTATATAAATCCTAGGTAGAGATTGCCTAGGATGGATGTACGGAACCGTGTCTTCGGTTTGTCCAGTCCCAGGACAATTTGAATGCACGAATGTCTGACAGATTATATCTGGTAGATTGCGTAAGTGGATCGTTTCAAATGTATTTATGTTTGTGGCGGAGGAATTTGTTCCTCTTAGTTTATACCCATGGTATTTTTGGGGAAATCAATTTGTGATTTGATGGGTATGACGATGTAGCATTCAAAGTAAATGAAGGAGTGATATGTTAAAAGATACGTTATGACCTCAAGCCTCATCAACTGGGAAATGACAGAAATCGGGCAGGCAGCATGGCTAAGTGGGCCGCACCCAATTAGGGTATATTGTCACCATCTAGAGAATATTCATATTTGTACTTCTTTCAATTCTGTATCTCCTGGAAGTGGTTATATTGGAATACTAACCGAGGGGTGGCAATATATTCGATACATTCGAGAGAAATGAATGGTCGGTCATGTGTGGCCGAGTTACAAGATGTTCTTGTTGAACTCCAGTGTATCGCTTCTAGAGTACACTGAGCGGAAGGTGGATCCATACCTTGTCATAGTTGGAATCGATCCCCAAAATAAGAGCCCGCGGTTTGATTGTATATTATGTATGTAGAACGTTAGATGCAAGCGTTTCTGCTAGATTGCTAAGTACTTGTATATAGACACTATTGTAATATCAGAAGAAACATGATATAAAGAATAATTTGGTTTATTGTAAGGTAAAAACCATCCGTGTTTATGTGTGGATAGGTCTTACGATTATCCTTTTTTTTAAGGAGATTTTAAAAGTTAAACAAATGATTTGAGCTTACTCACACCAGTCACATGACTGACCCAGAGTTTATTTTGTTTTGTTTTCCCTAAACTCTTGGGTGCCCAATTTTGTACGGGCAGTCAAGTTGTCAGGATTTTATAGATATACTTGGAGAGCTGGAGCAGGAGGCTTCAGGATTATATAACTATTGTTATTTCCGTTGTGTTGTAAATGTTATACTCTAATAATGGTATTGTATACAAGTACTGTTTTATTTCAAAGTTATGTTATGAAATATATTTATTCGTTCCGCTGTGAGATTTGTGTTTATACGGATGTTGTATGTTCTTCTTCATCGTCTATTCTAAATTTCTATCTTATCTTTCCTCACCCTCTAATTTCTTTCATTAGCTACTGGTATTTTCAATGTTTGGATAATCGACGTGGATTTTATGTTGATGACCAAAGATCGCAAATTTCTGCGACGTTACATCTAGCTTTTCGCAATTCACCCTTGTCGCATGCCTCTTGGGCCAATGCATGTCCAAGATGATCAAAACATAGCGAAAGTTACAACTAAGCAACCATTCATAAACAAGCATCCTTGATCAGCAATATTGGATCCACAAAGTATGCAAAGACCAGATGAACCCATAATAGATTAGTTATAACCAAAGGTCTATTACAACTTCAAGCTCCAAACTTATTCGGCATACAATCTTATTATAGGAAAAAGAATATGATTCTCTAGTACCCAATAGAACTCAGCAACTCCACTAGAAAAAAGCACATCTAAATTGGCAACGGCTTCTTCTAATCCTCATTAGGAATGCAACAAGAGATCGGAGTAACTTCCACAAAACATGCTTCCTCCGGTTGCTTATTCTTTAGAAAATCCGGGAAGTCATTCTCCTTATGCCCAGGCTTGCCGCATTCAAAGCACTTCCTTTCGGCTCTTGGCTTCTCACAATCCTTAGCATAATGGCCCTCTAACTGACAGTTGAAGCAAAGATCATTCTTCTTAATTTTCTTCTTCTTATTTTTCTCCTTTGTTGTACCGAGGCCAATAAAGGTTTCTTCCTCCGTAGGAGAATAGTCCCTCGGTCGCTTAGCAGAATCCCTTACAGGTACTTGCACAGGAATACCATGCTCTACTACCGCTTCTGGAATGGGTATCCTTAACATAACTGCTGCCATCATGGCCGCCCCGAACATAACAAGATATTCCAGTGCAATAGCCAAAGCTCCAAATTGGATTCACTCTCCTTCTCTTTCAGTCTCAGGCTCACCCGTAGAGGTTTGACGACTCATTTTAAATATAAAATGGAATGATTAGTCCACATATGAGATAATTACATAAATGTAATCCGAATACTCTTATACTCATACGATACTACATAGTATACATCCATTAAAAATCTACAAATATGTAATGACCCGTATTTATATGGATAATAATTAATTAATTTAATTATTTAAATTGTGAAAATGGTTGTTTAATTAAATTTTATTAAATATTTAATTAATATAAATAATAGAATAATATATTTAATTTCTGAAATAATCACAAATATTGAATTGACAATATAATGTGAACTGGACAATTCAAAGTATTTAATTCATCTTAGAATTGAATTAGAATGACGAACATATTATTTGAACGACAGTCTGAACGTATAATTATATTATAATTAAAATCGAGCTCCAAATGGCGCGGTAGTTCGCTATTTGGCGATTCGAACGTCGACTAAATATACGTGGCCCGTTTTAAATTGGATTTACGTGAAATAAGAAACGTTCGGAGATGGTGAAGTATATTTTTCTAGTGGAAGAGAAAAATCGGGATTTCATTGTGTAGATTTTGATTTATGTCCAAATCAAATTTTAGAAATGTCGCTATGGAGTTCATTTATAATTTATAACGATATATTTATGGAATTTCAACATAAATTTGAATATCGATTCAACCAGGATTTGAACATTGAGTTGTAAATCCCAATGGAGCTGTATGATATTCTGTTGTGAATATATACGATAAAATTTATTTTTTATATTTAATTTAATTATTTTTAAATATATTTATATATTTAAATGAGTTATTTAGAGCTTTAAAAATAGCCAGTTTTGCAAACGACCTCTGTTTTCGACAGAACTAATTTTGTTGGATTCCAATATTAAATTATTGTTAGATTTTAATTTTCGTGATTTTTGAAGTTAGTACGTAGCCATACGGGATTTTAATGTGAAAAACATCGATAATTTGACCTTTAAAAATACTTTGTGCGAGCAAACGGAGTCGGAATTTGATGAAACCAGTTTTGTTGGGACCGTAATGTCGAACTGTAGCTGCATGTCCATTTTCATGATTTTTGGGTATCGTATGTGGTCACAGGAATTTTTAAGGACAAGTACAAGTAGCGGTTGCTTAAAAATAAATATAATAAAGAAAATAATATTTTTCCTCTACAGATAATCCTTAACTTTTCCTAAACCTAAATTCATTTCTTCATTAGTCAAAAAAATGAGCCGCCACCGATTTTAATTTCAACAGTAAAATTTGAGGGATTGAAATTCAATATAAATCCAAAAAAAATCCATAAATCTCAAAACTCATGTATTTGGATCCCTGGAGTTCTGCTCCTCATTTCCATACTTGTTTCTTTGGGTTCGGTGCTGTTTTGGTTCGCAGTTCTTAACCTAGCGTTAGCTAGGGTTCCATGTTTGAGCTGATTGAATCGTTAATGCTTGTCTTGAGTTTTATTTTTGGAATCAGGAGTTCGAATAACCTCGTTCATGTTTTTCTAGGATGTTTACTATAACACCCCGTATTTTCTGTAAACGTATAAGTAACAAATTAAAGTATACTTAATTTTTAGGAGAAGAATTAAGGGAAATGGGTTGTGCCATTGCGTTCGTCTCGAAATTCTGCTTGAGATAGAGTCCGAGTTTGCGTAAAACGGATACCGTATGAAGGAGATATGGACGAACGAAGTTAGGCAGAAAAACTGGAAACAGGCCAGAAATGCACTAGCGCACTTGTGAAGTGCGCCAGCACAAAAATACACTGGCGCACTTGGGAAGTGCGCCCATGTCGAGCCCGAAACCTGCACAAGGTTCTAGAGAGTTCTAATGACGATTTTTGATGTGCTGGACGGACCTGATGGCTTCTAGGGTGATCTAATGGTTCTGAAACACTCTCTCACCTATAAATATGTGATTAACCTAACCCTAATTCATAGAATATTGTCTATGACACCATTATGCTACCAAACTCTCCCTTAAACCCTAGCCGCCGCCTCTAAATCTAATCTCAAGTGTTCATTCACAATTCAAATTAAAGTTTAGAGCTGCAACAACAATCAAAGAAGATTAACCAGCGTTTCTGCATCAAATTCGATTTATAATCCTTTTTTTAGCCATGAAAGGAAAGTACAGTTATTTTCCGATATAAACGTTAATTATGATTGTGGCATGAATTGTAAATCTGATTCTGAGGTTATGTCTGTTTTGTTCTGTTTAGATCTATCTTATTCTGTATCTCTTTCTTCTTTCTGTTCTATTGCCAGGCTACTACGAGCCTGCGCCGAATCTCATAAGAGATTAACGCACGAACACTAAATTTTGGGACAAATAACGAATAATGCATTATTGGACATGAAACTGTTGCCTATGAGACTATTATTGCCTATGACTATGATTCATGACTATGAGACTATTTTCTATGACTATAATCATGACTATGAGACTATTGCCTATGACTGTGATTCACGCCTATGAGACTATTGCCTATGACTATGATTCACGCCTATGAGACTATTGCCTATGACATTGAATAAGAAACTATTGTGATTTGTCGCCCATGACTATTGTAGTTAGTTTCTTACGCCTATTCCCTTAATGATACTAGATCTCATATTTAGTATGTAACTTTGCTAGTTTATTCCCATTCACTGTTATGTACATCGAGCCTAGTGGGGCCATTATCATTGTATTTGGTTCATTATTTCATGCCTATTCTTTCTTGTGCTTATCTCCTATTCCTTTTGCTAGGGCCATTTCATGAGTACTTAGAGAACTTGTTGAAACATTGGGCGTAGCTTAATTAAGTTAATAAATATGTTGGCGTAATTTGAATTGGCTATGATAGAGAATGATTTACATGCATATTAGTCTTGGAAAAAAAAATGGTAAACTAGAATATTAAATCTAGTTTTGACATGAACTGTAAATGGGAATATTAAGGCTAAGATTTGGGGCATATATTGTATTATGAATTATGACCTTGATTTAGGCATGTAAGTTTAGGCTAAATCTATGATTAGGCAAGATAGGTAAATAGAGTTTTAGATATATATAATCTGCTAAATCCGCTATCTGCTAAATCCGTTAAATTGCCTAATCCGTTATCTGCTAAATCTGTTATATTGCCTAATTTGCTAGTTCTGCTATATTGCCTAATCTGCTAGATCTGTTCATCTGCTAAATCTGTCATCTGCTAAGTCTGCTGAAAATGCCTAATCCGTTATATGCTAAATCTGTTAAGTCGCCTAATCTGCGAAATCTGTTATCTGCTGAGTTGATATATTTAGTCTGTTATTGACATAATCTGAATTGGCTATAGTTATGAATAATTGACATGTATATTAGGCATGGGCATAAATGGTAAATTATTAATTAATTGCCCGCAAAGATAAACATGGCTAACTCGAGGTTAGAATGAGTTTATGGCGTAATCCTGCCCGGAACCGCCCGACACATCCAGTGGCCGCAAACAATAGGTTCTAATGTGAGAAGTTAGTCATAAAATGCTTGAAACCCGAGGTTAGACTCAGTTTGTGGCAGAAATCTGCCCGGAACCAACCGGCCTAACCAGTAGCCGCAAACTGTCAGTATAATGTGAGAGGTCTGGGCATTAATATTTAATTAATGAAAATCTGAGATAAATATGATGTCTAAAACATGTTGGGTGGATAGGGTTAAACCAACTGGACTAATGAAATTAATAAACCCGTTTCATGAATCTATAGGCCCTGTACAAAGTTAGACAAGTCTGTAAATCTGTTAAATCTGTATGTCTGATCCGTTAGTCTGAAAACTTATTAACTTGATTTTCTGATCTGTGAACTAGTTGACCTAAACTCTGTATGTCTGAACTTGTAAACAAGTTAATCTGAAATCTGTTAGTCTGGGGGCACAAGGTTAGGAGGGAAAATACTTGTGTCATCTGTTGTTTGGGACCCATATTAGTCAGTAACGCTTTCGGGTATCAAAACTTTGACCCAACAGTAGGTAGGGTCCGGGCACGCTTACTGAACTAATTATAAGCGGTTCATTCTGATAATGGCGAGGGTTGTTGATGGTGCGTTCCAACCGGGTCATGTGCGTGCATGGATCTCGGTCTGCCTCTGAGGATGTAAGACGCCGTGACATCTATAAATAGGTCTGTGTCATTCAAAGGTTGCCACTTTAGGGAATGATACACCCATTTGTGGGGCTGGCACAGGGTATTTATGTATTAGGGAGCCAATCGCGTGGGGTAGGATTTAGGGTACACTTAGTTCTGTCTGTTCTGTGGGGTACCGTCTGTTTCTGTTGGGTGGTAACACCTGTCTGTTTCTGCGTGGTACCTTCTGTTAGGGTGGTAAAGGCCCATTATTCTATTTCTGTTTTTGTTTAGACATTAGGGTAACACCTAATCCTGTTATACTAGTATTAGTGCAGAGAAGTGAAAAGTAATATTATCATGTTTCTTCTGTTTAACCTAAGTATATCTGTTATTCCTGTTTCCTGTTATCTCTCATCCAGTTTTATTTGCATGCCATGACATTATTATCAGTTCATAACTGAAAGTCACTGGACTTGCCAGACTTTATGTCTGACCCTTGTTGTTTTGCCTCTTTTTTTCCGTTCCCCCCCCAGGTTTTCAAGGAGGGAATACTCTAGCTTGATCCGGATCTTTCTTCCTGCTTGGAGTGCTTGAAGTAATTAAAGTATGGCTTGTCTTTTTCTGGCATCTTTGGTGGGGATTATGATTTTAAAGTTTTGTACTCTGATGGCTTTTGAACAAGGCTGATATATATGTACTTGAGTTTGTGGTAAAGTTGTAACCAAGCTGATTTCTGTCTGCTCCAATAAAGTTATAAAGTTTTTCAAGTATTATTTTTATATCTGTCTTGTAATATTCTGTTCTGTTTACTAGAATGATCCATCAAAGTTAAGGCATTCCCTTTGTGAGTGACCTTAACGGACGTGGGGTGTTACACTTGGTATCAGAGCTGAAGGTTATCAGATTAGATAGAAGTTTTTGAAAACTATTTTCAAAAAGGTTTTAAAAGGAAGTATTTTCAAAAGTAAAGCTTATTTTGAAAAACATAATCCCCAAGAGCCATATATCTTTCCTTCGGTCCTTTTTGTATTGAATCTTTCCTTTTTTGTTTCAGCATGTCTGAAGCATCTGAGATACCAGAGGGTGTTCATGTACCCAGTTGGTTTCGTCAATACCTTGAGGCTAGGACCGCCGCCGCAGGTCCAGCAAATGATCCACCTCCTCCGCCCCCTCCTTGTGCAATTGCTTTCTCAAAGATCTGTAAAGACTTTAGGGCCATGGGTGGAAAGGATTTCAAGGGAACTGAATCATTTGTAGAAGCGAGGAACTGGCTTAAAGAAACTGAGGATCTGTTCGTTATCTTCGAGGTGGACGATAGGCAAAAGGTACAGTTGGAGGTATGGTTGCTCAAAGACGAAGCTTCCTACTGGTGGGAAGTCACTAACGCCGAGAGGCCGGTTGAAACATGGATAGATTTCAGAACAAGGTTTGAGACGAAATTCCTCACGCAAGCCGAACGAAGTCAACAATTGGAAAAGTTCTTATCTCTTAAGCAAGGAAGTATGACGGTCAAGGAATACGTCAACCAATTCAACCAACTGGCTAGGTTCGGACTGGATTTAGTCAACACTCAGCATAAAAAGGCTCTCCGCTTTGTTAAAGGATTGAACGAGCCACTACACAGCCTAGCAATGACCCATGTACCCATGGGAGCAACTTACGAGAAATTGGTGGACATGGCACTACTGCACGAGTAAGACAAGGGCCAAAAAGAGACAAAGAAGGAAGAACCACAGAATAAGAAAGCATGGCCCAAAAAGGAAACACAAAAGAAGGATGAGAAGTCTGAAGATAAGAAGGAGAAAAAGTGCTTTACTTGTGGAAGCTCGACTCATCTGAACAAGGATTGCAGAAAAAGGAAGGGCACTTGCTTCAACTGTGGTGAGATGGGATACTTCACTAGGGACTGCCCGAAGAAACGAGTGCAAGGGCAGAGGGCAGAACCCACTTCTGGAGGACAGGCGAATGCTCAAGTGACTGGTAGATAGGGTAGAAATAAGAAAATTTATGTAGAAGGTTTAATTTTCTTATCTGATTTTTGAGTTAAAACTCTTTCTGATTCTGGCATTTTGATTCTGTAATCGATACTCTGCACTTTAATACTAGTATTGTTTCTGATTCCGCTGTAGACTCAAACCCCTAAGGGTTAGGACTCATCTGTTTGTGATAGATTGGGGATTGAGAGATATATATGTTAGGCGTCAAGTAGGAAGCATATATTCTGGTTTTTATCATGCTTAGTTCGGTAATCTGATCTGTACCAGTAATTTGTAAATGTCTGAATACTTCTGATAAGGTTAAGATTTCCAGTTTTGACATTGTTTAAAGAGGGTAATCCTCTGGGTGTCAATCTGATGTTGGTTTCGGTCTTTGGGGCCGATACTTAGGGAAATTATTCCCTCAACCATGGTCTAATGGAAACCAAGTTTTTGTTTCATCTTTACTCGCTTCCATCATTCGACTGTATCCTATCGATCGAATCTTCGAACTTTAGGTAGAAACCAATGGGTGTAAACATGTGTTTGAGACCTGTTATGTTTGATGGTTGCCAGTGGATTCAAGTGGTTGCTACTGGTTGCTCGCGGATGCATATACACACACTAGGCACTAGATCGGCTCAAAAACACTCTCATACTGCATATGGATGTGTGTGCATTTTTTTTAATCCTTATGAATGCAAAATGGTTGACTCAGCACATGGATGTTGCATATGAATGAATGGTTGTGCACTCATATAGAAATGATATGTATCAAATAGGAAAATTGCATACATGTTGGACTCATGGCACCAACATGGTTCGCATTGAGGAGGTCAACTGAATCAGTAGACCGCCTAATCTTTGCATTAGATAGGAGACATATACACACACTTTTGCATATGTTCATACAACATTAGAAGTTTTCTAAGGAAAATGGATGCTTGTGGATGATGGTTGAGTAGATGGATGATTGGATGGTAGGACACATTCTTCTTAACTTGAAGATTTCGGGGACGAAATCCTTTAAGGAGGGGAGAATGTAACACCCCGTATTTTCTGTAAACGTATAAGTAACAAATTAAAGTATACTTAATTTTTAGGAGAAGAATTAAGGGAAACGGGTTGCGCTATTGCATTCGTCTCGAAATTTTGCTTGAGATAGAGTCCGAGTTTGCGTAAAACGGATACCGTATGAAGGAGATATGGACGAACGAAGTTAGGCAGAAAAACTGGAAATAGGCCAGAAATGCACTGGCGCACTTGTGAAGTGCGCCAGCACAAAAATACACTGGCGCACTTGGGAAGTGCGCCAATGTCAAGCTTGATACCTGCACAGGGTTCTAGAGAGTTCTAATGACGATTTTTTATGTGCTGGACGGACCTGATGGATTCTAGGGTGATCTAATGGTTCTGAAACACTCTCTACACCTATAAATATGTGATTAACCTAACCCTAATTCATAGAATATTGTCTATGACACCATTATGCTACCAAACTCTCTCTTAAACCCTGGCCGCCGCCTGTAAATCTAATCTCAAGTGTTCATTCACAATTCAAATTAAAGTTTAGAGCTGCAACAACAATCGAAGAAGATTAATCAGCGTTTCTGCATCAAATTCGATTTATAATCCTTTTCTTTAGCCACGAAAGGCAAGTACAGTTATTTTCCGATATAAACATTAATTATGATTGAGGCAAGAATTGTAAATCTGAATCTGAGGTTATGTCTATTCTGTTCTGTTTAGATCTATCTTATTCTGTATCTCTTTCTTCTTTCTGTTCTATTGCCAGGCTACTACGAGCCTGCGCTGAATCTCATAAGAGATTAACGCACGAACACTAAATTTTGGGACAAATAATGAATAATGCATTATTGGACATGAAACTGTTGCCTATGAGACTATTATTGCCTATGACTATGATTCATGACTATGAGACTATTTTCTATGACTATAATTCATGACTATGAGACTATTGCCTATGACTGTGATTCACGCCTATGAGACTATTGCCTATGACTATGATTCACGCCTATGAGACTATTGCCTATGACATTGAATAAGAAACTATTGTGATTTGTCGCCCATGACTATTGTAGTTAGTTTCTTACGCCTATTCCCTTAATGATACTAGATCTCATATTTAGTATGTAACATTGCTAGTTTATTCCCATTCACTGTTATGTACATCGAGCCTAGTGGGGCCATTATCATTGTATTTGGTTCATTATTTCATGCATGTTCTTTCTTGTGCTTATCTCCTATTACTTTTGCTAGGGCCATTTCAGGAGTACTTAGAGAACTTGTTGAAACATTGGGCGTAGCTTAATTAAGTTAATAAATATGTTGGCATAATTTGAATTGGCTATGATAGAGAATAATTTACATGCATATTAGTCTTGGACAAAATGGTAAACTAGAATATTAAATCTAGTTTTGACATGAACTGTAAATGGGAATATTAAGGCTAAGATTTAGGGAATATATTGTATTATGAATTATGACCTTGATTTAGGCATGTAAGTTTAGGCTAAATCTATGATTAGGTAAGATAGGTAAATAGAGTTTTAGATATATATAATCTGCTAAATCTGTTATCTGCTAAATCCGTTAAATTGCCTAATCCGTTATCTGCTAAATCTGTTATATTGCCTAATTTGCTAGTTCTGCTATATTGCCTAATCTGCTAGATTTGTTCATCTGCTAAATCTATCATCTGCTAAGTCTGCTGAAAATGCCTAATCCGTTATATGCTAAATCTGTTAAGTCGCCTAATCTGCAAAATCTGTAGGCCCAATACAAAGTTAGACCAACTGGACTAATGAAATCTGCGAAATCTGCGAAATGTCTAAAACGTGTTGGGTGGATAGGGTTAAACCAACTGGACTAATGAAATTAATAAACCCGTTTCATGAATCTGTAGGCCCAATACAAAGTTAGACAAGTCTGTAAATCTGTTAAATCTGTATGTGTGATCCGTTAGTCTGAAAACTTATTAACTTGATTTTCTGATCTGTGAACTAGTTGACCTGAACTCTGTATGTCTGAACTTGTAAACAAGTTAATCTGAAATCTGTTAGTCTGGGGGCACAAGGTTAGGAGGGAAAATACTTGTGTCATCTGTTGTTTGGGACCCATATTAGTCAGTAACGCTTTCGGGTATCAAAACTTTGACCCAACAGTAGGTAGGGTCCGGGCACACTTACTGAACTAATTATAAGCGGTTCATTCTGATAATGGCGAGGGGGTGTTGATGGTGCGTTCCAACTGGGTCATGTGCGTGCATGGATCACGGTCTGCCTCTGAGGATGTAAGACGCCGTGACATCTATAAATAGGTCTGTGTCATTCAAAGGTTGCCACTTTAGGGAATGATACACCCTTTTGTGGGGCTAGCACAGGGTATTTATGTATTAGGGAGCCGATCGCGTGGGGTAGGATTTAGGGTACACTTAGTTCTGTCTGTTCTGTGGGGTACCGTCCGTTTCTGTTGGGTGGTAACACCTGTCTGTTTCTGCGTGGTACCGTCTATTGGGGGTGGTAAAGGCCCATTTACTAGTGTACACCTAATTCTAACATTCTATTTCCGTAGGAATTATTCTGTTTCCGTTTTTGTCTCTGTTCGGGTGGTAAAGGCCCATTACTAGCATTCTGTTTCTATACTTTCTGTTCGGGTGGTAAAGGCCCATTATTAGCATTATGTTTCTGTACCTTCTGTTAGGGTGGTAAAGGCCCATTATTCTGTTTCTGTTTTTTTTTAGACATTAGGATAACACCTAATCCTGTTATACTAGTATTAGTGCAGAGAAGTGAAAAGTAATATCATCATGTTTCTTCTATTTAACCTAAGTATATCTGTTATTCCTGTTTCCTGTTATCTCTCATCCAGTTTTATTTGCATGCCATAACATTATTATCTGTTCATAACTGAAAGTCACTGGACTTGCCAGACTTTATGTCCGACCCTTGTTGTTTCGCCTCTTTTTTTCCGTTTCCCCCCAGGTTTTCAAGGAGGGAATACTCTAGCTTGATCCGGATCTTTCTTCCTGCTTGGAGTGCTTGAAGTACTTAAAGTATGGCTTGTCTTTTTCTGGCATCTTTGGTGGGGATTATGATTTTAAAGTTTTGTACTCTGATGGCTTTTGAACAAGGCTGATATATATGTACTTGAGTTTTTGGTAAAGTTGTAACCAAGCTGATTTCTGTCCGCTGCAATAAAGTTATAAAGTTTTTCAAGTATTATTTTTATATCTGTCTTGTAATATTCTGTTTTGTTTACTAAAATGCTCCATCAAAGTTAAGGCATTCCCTTTGTGAGTGACCTTAATGGACGTGGGGTGTTACATTTACAAAATAAAAAATATCGATACCTGTATACTGTTACGCGATGAAGGGTGAAAAAGAAATGGGGATGGTGGTATCGAGTTGAACAAATCGCGGTGTAGTGGATCCAGTCTTCGAAGAAAAAAAGAACGATGATGGGTTCATGGTTTTTCGTTGAGTATTGAGGATGAATGGGTGGGGTAAAGGCATGGTAATCGCTGCGTGAGGAGCATGATACAGGAAGGAAGTGATGGACGGGCTTGAACTGATGGTGTTTGAATTGGTGAAAGAGGAGTGGTGATGACCGTTTTTTGGAAAGGAAAAAAATAAGATGGAGCAGTGTTTTCTTTGTGATGAGAAAGTAAGGGGATGAAAGAGGTGATCGAAGTGGATAATGGCGGTGGAAGTTATATTCTGGAATCGGTGAAGAAGATATTTTGGGGAAGAAGCTTAAATCGCGGGCTAGGTTTGTAAGAGGGTGAGTGGGCCAACATTTTTAGAGGGTTAAGCCCATTAGAAATAAAATCCAACTTTTATTTAATTTAAATTGTATAATAACTTGTTAACATGATAACTTTGTCATACATTATCAAAATTCCACAAAACAAGATTCGTTAGGATCATGTGGACGGACACTACCCAATGGAACTGACTGGAAGTGGATTGGAGCTCGTTTGAATTTATGGCGAAATAAATTGTTTGATCCAAATCAAACAACAGTTTATCGTTCTTTAACGATGAAGTGCCAAAGTGAGTAAAACTCACCAACTCTGAACATTTATATTTTTATAATATATTTTAGAACTTATAATTATCTGTTGATTGCTATGTGTTAACTGTTTGGTTGAATTGCTTATGTATTAGTTGGAAATATCGATAACGATATATATAAATCGTTAATCGAATGTTGATTCTGTTTATCAGAATATTTTATACTCGTGTTGTTTAACATATGTGATGCAAGAAAACAAGTTGGAGGGATCAAACAGGATTCCTCAATATTTATAATACTGTTTGTTTTCATATAATTTGTTATATGATGTGATGTATAATCTGTGATTGATTATAATGACATTGGTCCTATTATTTGGTACTGTTGAATAACAAAAGAAATATTGGAATGAATAAGGGAAATTTTAAAACTATGTATGGAAATAGAATATTTATAAAATCAAAGGATCTTATAAAAAGGCATTTATAAAAGAAAATATTTATAAAATCAAAGAATTTTATAAAAAGGATTTATTAGAATAGAAAGTAAATAAAGGTATAAAAGGGATATTTACTTAGAAAGTAAATAAAACTATAATAACGAATATTTACTTAGAAAGTAAATAGAATTATAAAAAGGAATATTTATTTGTTAAATAAATAGAATTGAAAAGGGAATATTTATTAGGGAAATAAATAGAAAGAATAAAGAAATATTTATTTAGGAAATAAATAAAGATAGAAAGGAAATATTTGTACACCATTTACAAATAGTATTGAAAAGGGAATATTTATTTAGAAAATAAATAGAGTTATAAAAGGAATTTATTGGGAAATGAAAAGAATGTCATATAAGGAAATATTTAGCAAATGAATAGAATTTTACATCAGGAAAGTTTAGATCCGTGCTTCGCACATAGGTGTAACATGATATTGATTTAAAGTGAATATTTTGCAAATAAAATATGATAAATGAATTTGGGGTTTGAATTAGGAATATAAAGGGAATTACCGGAATTAGAAACTGACTGGAAATTAGCTGAGTTGAATAGCTTTCTGGGTATCGATCTGATGTTAGTTTCAGCCTTCGGGGTTAATATGTAGGGGGTTGTTCTCATACTAGTTTACAGTTAGAGACTGATATATGTGAGAAGATAGTGATGCATGAATCAGAAATGGAAACGTTTTCCAAAGTTAACAATGTATATTTTCTAAAATTAGAAAATAAGGATTTGATGAATATATGGAAACGAGAAATGGGGAAATGAAAATGTTGATTGATGACTGATCGATAGAAATTCCATCTGGAAATAATATTCTTGTTTGCACACGTGTTTTCTTTGATAGCTAACTCACCGACTGTCAAAGTTTTTGACCAATTTTACGTTGTTTATATGGAGAGACCGATTGGATTATTATCTGAAGAACCACTCCGTGTTGGCATAAACGTTGCAAACCAAGTATGCTGAATATATTGAAGACAGAGTAAATTGGAAGGGTTGTGGTATAAGTCCTAGGTAAAGATTGCCTAGGATGGATGTACGGAATAGTGCCTTCGGTTTGTCCAGTACCAGGACAACTTGAATGGACGAATGTCTAACAAATTATATCTGGTAGATCGTGTAATTTGATTGTTTCAAACGTATTTACATTGGTGGCGGAGGAATTCATTTCTCTTAGCTTATACCCATGGTATTTTTGGGGAAATCAATTTGTGATTTGACGGGTATGACGATGTGGCATTCGAAGTAAATGGAAGAGTGATCTGTTAAAAGATACGTTTTGACCTCGAGCCTCATCAACTGGGAAATGACAGAAATCGGGTAGGCAATATGGCTAAGTGATTCACAACCAATTCGGGTATATTGTCACCATCTAGAGAATATTCATATTTGTTACTTCTTTCAATTCTGTATCTCCCAGGAATGGTTATGTTGGAATACTAACCGAGGGGTGGCAATATATTCGATACACTCAAGCGAAATGAGTGGTCGGTCATGTGTAGCCGAGTTGCAATATGTTCTTGTCGAACTCCAGTGTATCGCTTCTAGAGTACACTGAGCGGAAGGTGGATCCGTACCTTGTCATAGTTGGAATCCATTCCCTAAATAAGAGCCCGCGATTTTGATTGTACATTATATATGTAGAACGTTAGATGCAAGCATTTCTGCTAGATTTCTATTTACTTAGTCTAGACATTATTATAATATCAAACAAGTATCATTTAAGAAATATTTTTGGGTTATCTTAAGGTAAAAGCCATCTGTGTTTATGTGTGGATCGGTCTTATGATTATCCTTTGTTTAAAAAGGACTTTGATAGATAAATCATATGATTTGAGTTTACTCACACCAGTCCATGTTGCTTAACTGGTACGTTTGATAGGGGGTTCTCGCTTTGCGGTTTGGTGGCGAACGGGAGACTCTTACCCCTACAGGTCCTGCAACATAGCGGGTTGGTCGAGTCAAGAGGTTGGCCGTAAAGCATGGAGCTGGGGTACCTCTGTAAGCCACAGTGGGATGTTAGCCTGCTGCTTGGAGGTTCGAGGGATGGTTGAAATGCCTACCAAAATCCTCGGGTCGTTACAGTGGTATCAGAGCTGAAAGTTATGTATTTACCTCGGCTCTGTGGCGTGACTCGATAGAGATAGGGTTAGTAACACCCTAGATTGAGTTGAGTGTATATATGCGAGTGAACGTATTTGTTATTTGATATAAAAATAGTTTTGTATTGTGTAGATTTATTGGTTGAGTTGTTTATGGGTTCTGATCGATCAGTTTGATCCATTGTATCGGTAGGAGTTTCTAAACACTCGAATACGATGGGTCGACACGATATGTTTTGAAAAGAGGGTAAATGAAAATAATTTTACCTAAAGTATACTTTAATATAGAAAAAATATATATTTTAGAATTATAATAATATTGGATATATTGGTTGTTATTATAATCGAGTAAGATTATAAATTAAAAGGTTATGTAAATAACCAATCAGAATTCATATAAGTGAAATGTATGAAAGCAGATGAATTAAATATGAATTTAAATTAGAATTGAAATTAAAAGCCTGGAAATGTGAAAAAGTGTTTGTAAATGGATTTGGATTAAATATACGTGAATTTTAAAATCCTGGAAGATTTTAAATTGTTTTACAAGCATTGAAAATGGTATTTTGAATTGATTTCAAAATGGAAATGTTTAGAAATGGTTTTGAAAAGTGATATGGTATTGAACTCACTTCGATCACTGGAAAATAAATTTTGATGACGACAGCTGCATCATCATTGTTCATTTTCGAGCTTGTAAGTGATGGATTACTACCAAGATTTTGTTTTTGAATTGATTTGAGAAAAGCAGGTTGTTTGGATCCAGATAAAGGAAAGTTTGATTTTTGGGATATGGTAAACTATTTAAAATTCTCAGGGAAATATCATTTGAATTAAACCCAAATTAAATAGAAATTTGTGAAAGCAAATTTGAAATTTGAAATAAAGCCAGTTCAGTGGTAATTGAATTGAATTGGATCAGAATGGTATCGAGAAAAATTGGATTATGAGTTTGGAATAAAAAAATATGAAATTTGAATTTGAAATAAAATTTGGCTTGAGTATAAGTGAATGGTGGTGTAGGAGATAAAAAGTGATTTGAATTTGATTGGAATGACATTGGTATATGCTGAATGGATAGCAGATGTAAAGGATATACTGATATGCCCTACAAAAAGGTACCAGTTTTTATTTCATATGGTTTAATGAGCCGAATTGGCAAGCCGCTTGGCTGTTTGATTTCCTTTTGGGTTGGAGATGGCCCAGAGAGGCGAGTTGGAGTTTGACCTATTGACCAGTACAAAGGAGGTGCTGGCGAAATTTTTCGACAAGTTAAGATGTTAGAAAATTTTCATGATTTTTGAAATTTTCGTTGGTAAGAATTAATTAATATTTTAATTGAAATTAATTGGTTCAGTGAAACTGGAGTTAAGAAGTAAATCAATAATTTTTAACCAGTTAGTAGGGTTGTTTCTACCTTAGCAATTTCGAGGACGAAATTATTTTAAGGAGGAAGAATGTAATGACCCGTATTTATACGGATAATAATTTAATTATTTAATTATTTAAATAGTGAAAATGGTTGTTTAATTAAATTTTATTGAATATTTAATTAATATAAATAATAGAATAATATATTTAATTTCTGAAATTATCAGAAATAGTGAATTGACAATATAATGTGAACTGGACAATTCAAAGTATTTAATTCAGCTTAGAATTGAATTAGAATGACGAATATATTATTTGAACGACAGTTTGAACGTATAATTATATTATAATTAAAATCGAGCTCCAAATGGCGCGGTAGTTCGCTATTTGGTGATTCGTACTTCGACTAAATATACAGGGTCCGTTTTAAATTGGATTTCCGTAAAACAAGAAACGTTCGGAGCTAGTGAAGTATATTTTTCTAGAGGAAGAGAAAAATCGAGATTTCATTGTGTAGATTTTGATTTATGTCCAAATCAAATTTTAGAAAAGTCGCTATGGAATTCCTTTATAATTTATAACGATATATATAAGGAATTTCAACATAAATTTGAATATCGATTCAACTGGGATTTGAATATCGAGTTGTAAATCCCAGTGGAGCTGTAGGATATTCTATTGTGATACGATAATATTTATTTTCTTATATTTAATTTAATTATTTCTAAATATATTTATATATTTAAATGGGTTATTTAGAGCTTTAAAAATAGCCAGTTTTGCAAACGACCTCTGTTTTCGATGAAACTAATTTTGTTGGATCCACAATATTAAATTATTGTTAGATTTCAATTTTCGTGATTTTTGAAGTCGGTATGTGGCCATATGGGATTTTAATGTGAAAAACAGTGGATAAATTGACCTTTAAAAATACGCTGTGTGAGCAAACGGAGTCGGAATTTGACGAAACTAGTTTCATTGGGACCGTTATGTCGAACTGTAGTTGCATGTCCATTTTTGTGATTTTTGGGTATCGTATGTGATCATAGCAATTTTTAAGGACAAGTACAAGTAGCGGTTGCTTAAAAATAAAAATAATAATGAATATAAAAATAATATTTTTCCTCTATAAATAATCCCTAACTTTTCCTATACCTAAATTCATTTCTTCATTAGTCAAAAAAATGAGCCGCCATCGATTTTAATTTCAACAGTAAAATTTGAGGGATTGAAATTCAATATAAACCCGAACAAAAATCCATAAATCTCAGAACTCATGTATTTGGATCCCCGAGTTCTGCTCTTTATTTCCATACTTGTTTCTTTGGGTTCGGTGCTGTTTTGGTTTGTTGTTCTTAATCCAGCGTTAGCTAGGGTTCCATGTTTGAGCTGATTGAATCGTTAATGCTTGTCTTGAGTATTATTTTCGGAATCAAGAGTTTGAATAACCTCGTTCGTGTTTTTTAGGATTTTTACAAGATAAAAACTGTCGATACTTGTATATTGTTGCGCGGTGAAGGGTTGAAAAAGAAATGGGGATGGTGGTATGGAGTTGAACAAATCGCGGTGTAGTGGATTCAGTCTTCGAAGAGAAAAAGAATGACGATGGGTTCATGGTTTTTCGTTGAGTATTAAGGATGAATGGGTGGGGTAAAGGCACGAAAATGGTTCCGTGAGGAGCAGGATACAGGAAGGAAGTTATGGACAGGCTTGAACTGATGGAGTTTGAATTGGTGAAAGAGTAGTGGTGACGACCATTGTAACACCCTGTAATTGTAAATATTAAAGTTAACAAATTAAAGAATACTTAATTTTAAATGTAAGAATTAAGGGAAACGGGTTATGCCATTGTGTTCGTCTCGGAATTCTGGTTGAGATAGAGTCCGAGTTTGTGTAAATTGGAGTTCGTATGAAGAAGTTATGGCTGTCGGAAGTTTCCAGAAATTCGAATTTAAATTCAAAAACGAATTCAGACTCAGAACTGGGCAGGGCGGGAAATTTCCTGCCCAAGGCCAGGTCGACCTAGGGGTCGACCTTAGTGTTGACCTCCCCATCGACAGGTCGACCTTAGTGTCGACCTGGGGGTCGACCTACCCCCCTCCCCCCTCCTCCGTGGGCTGATCTGAAAGATGACGATTTTGTGACTCAGTGCTGAGTCAATTAGGGCTGAGGTGTCACGCTATCTTGGCTGGATGGTTTTGATTGATTCTAGTTTAATCGGATGGCCTAAATTAATCCTAAATTCTGTATAAACACATGTAGACTCAAACCCCTAAAAAAAATAAAAATTAGAAACATGGCCGTCATGCTATCACCTTGCAACCTAGAGTAGCCGCCACCAACTAGAGAGAAAGTGAAGCTAATCAACTCAATTCAACTCAAATCTATAAACAACAACAACAACAACGAATTTGTCTACTCCAAAGGCGAGCTTAATCAATTTCAGAACTCAGATTCCAGAACTCAAGACCTTCTTTAAGTTGTAAGTTCAATAACTTTAATAAGATAATTAATAAGTTAATTGGGTTAAGTTATAAATTGGGTTATATGGCTATGTTGTGAGACATTGAAAAAATATGATATTCTGTGAAATTATGCTAGTTGTTCATAATGATAGTTTTGTTGTGGATCCCTTTTCATATGCTAAATCACCTATGTTCAACTTGATTCACGTTTGACATCATTTTATATGCAAGTTTGGGGGTAGATTATATGCTAGTTTCTATATGAATTGTACACAAATTTGGTGTAGATTATATGTTAGTTTCTATATGAATTGTACACAAGTTTACATGTGAATCAAATAAAGTGACTATATGCAAGTTTAGGTAGAAATTGGACTCACATATATGCAAGTTTACACCTTTAGATTTAGATCTATGATGTACATAGTTTATGCAAGTTTGTGACTATGGCCTACGCAAGTTTTGGATGAAAACCTATATTCATATATGCAAGTTTTAGTTGAAAAACTATATTATATATACACAATTTCACACCTTTAGGCCTATGTTTAGATTCATGACAATACAAAGTTTACGCAAGTTATGTTGTAGTCCTTATTTGCAAGATTAGATCCATTTTGTGTGTTATGCAAATATGCGATGCTTCTTCCCTTTTATGTGTTAGACTAATTGCTAGTCTAAGATACATATATGTCATGATAAACGAACGAACAACGTGGGGACGATGCGGGTAATATTGAATAAAAACATATTGAGAATTGGCATAATGAAGGCATATAATTAAATTAAGACATTAATTGAAAAAATTGGCATTTATGGACATAATTGAGTCAATTATGGACATAAGTATATATTGTAATTTATTTACAAATTTTGAATAGGGATATTAATCCATTTTGGGGTTAAATAAAGATGTGAATAATAAACCGCCTATGACACGAGGTTAGACTTGTTTGTGGTGTAACACTGCCCGGACCCGCCCGGCAAATCCAGCAGCCATAAATGCCAGTCTAAGGTGAGAGGTCGAAGGCATGAATTAAATGCGTAACAGTTGTAAAGACACGAGGTTAGACTCTTTTATGGTGTTAGACTGCCCGGACCCGCCTGGCAAATCCAACTGCCACAAGTGCCAATCTAATATGGGGGGGGGGGGGGGGGTCTTTACAAGGTTATGATGTTAATGAATTAGCTTAACCAGATAAACATGTGGTGGGACATGAGCTGGTTAAGTGAGTGCCTTAGGTGGCATGTGGAATTAAGTGGGTGCCTTATGTGGCATATGAAATATGATTAGATGCACTTAACCAAGATTGAAAGATGTAAGAAGACATGAATAAGAATGGGGCTAAGTGGGAAAAACCTTAGAGGGGACCAAGCATAGGTGGAAAGCTTGTGTCATGCATGGGGGCCCTTCTCAAACCAGTAACACATTAAGTATCTTTGTGGGCTCGACCCAAGTCGAGGATGGGTCACGCGTACCGGATTTGATTGTAAGAGGTCAAAACGGGTTAGCGGTGGCAACGCAAGTCCAATGGGATCATATGTGTGTGGGGGCCCGGGCTGGTTGGTAAGATGTTGTTGCATCATGTAGATATAAGCCTTGCATTTTGATGGTATCGGGTTGCCACTTTGGGGAGTGATACACACCACTGTGGGGCCAGCACGGGTATCTATGAGTTAGGGAGCCGATCGAATGGGGGTAGTGGGTACACCTAGTGGAGATAGGAGCAGGCGGCACCTATGAAGGCAACTAGGGGTACACGAAACTACCATTATCATTATTAAGTTCAGTAGGCGGGATCAACTTTTAGGGTGTTTGGTGTGGTGCAATGTAGTAATTATCCTATAGTGATTAAGTACGCCTTTAACGTTATCTTTGTTCATCTGATTTCCTTTGTTTGTTTTGTCATACCTATTGGTTCACAGTCATTTCCTTATTTTCCAGCTTATGCCTTGTCCTAGTTACTTAATGATTATATTGTTAAAGTTATTGCACTCGCCAGACTTTATGTCTGACCCCTTTGTTTCCACCTCTTTTTTTCCTTTTCCCCCCAGGTTCTTAGGGTGGGACTTGTACTAGTGGAGCTTGATTTGGACAGCTTTATCTCTTTCTTTGGAAGTTGCTTGGATCGTTGAAGTAAAAGTTCAGCCTATCTTACTTATGGCTATTTTATGTGGGGTTATGTCTTTCATTTTATGTACTAAGATGGATATTATGTACTTGACTCTAGTCTTTGTTTTTTGATGATGTAATCAAACTTATTTGTTTACCGCTGCAATGAATGAAGTTTTAAATTTTTAAGTACTCTTTTATATCTATCTTGTTGTTAATTTTCTGTTCTATACACACTTAAACGCTCCATATAAGTTAGTGCATTCCCTTTGTGAGTGACATTAATGGATATGGGGTGTTACACGTGGTATCAGAGCTGAAGGTTACCAAAACAGATATTATATTTTTAAAATCTATTTTTCAAAAGCATTTTATAAAGAAATACTTTCAAAAGTATGTTTTGAGGAAAATATCTTTAAGAGAAAAGTTTAATTTGGAAACATAACCCAAGAGCCATATATATCTCTTTTGAATTCTTCGTTTGAATCTCTTCATTTTCTTTTCAGCATGTCTGGAATTCCCGAGATACCCGAGGGGATACCGATACCAGGATGGTTTAGAAGGTATCTGGAAGCTAGGGCCTATTTCCCAGGCCCAGCAAATTCTCCTCCTCCTCCTCCCCGTGTTGACACTTTCGCAAAGATATGCAAGGACTTTCGGGCAATGGGCGGGAAACCTTTCACGGGTCGGAAACGCTTGTTAAAGCTCGAAACTGGCTAAAGGAGGTGGACGAGCTGTTTGAAATCTTTGAGGTAGAAGATGGAAGAAAGGTCCATTTAGCTGCCTGGTTAATGAAGGATGAGGCCTCGTTTTGGTGGGAGGTCACTAATGGAGAGCATCCAGTTGATACATGGCCGGATTTCAGGCATAGGTTTGAGGCGAAGTTTCTCTCACGGGTTGAAGAGAATCTATACATGGAAAGGTTTTTGGCATTGAAGCAGGGGAATCTATCAGTGAAAGAATACATCAACAAGTTCAATCAGTTGGCAAGATTTGGCTTGGACTTGGTGAATACACCCGAAAAGAAGGCCCTGATATTTGTTAAGGGTTTGAACGAGCCGCTACATGGGTTAGCTATGACCCACATCCTTGTGGGGGCCACCTTTGAGAGACTAGTTGACATGGCGCTTATGCATGAAGAGGAGAAAGGCGCTAATGCTAATAAGGCACCTGAGAATAAAGGGGATCAAAAGAAACATCAACAGTAGAACAAGAAGGGTGGTAAAGACAACAATGGCAAGGGAAAGAAAAGATGCTTTAACTGTGGGACACCAGGCCATCTAAGCAAAGACTGTAGGAAGAAGAAGAAGACTGGTTGTTTCCACTATGGAGAAGCAATACATTTGATTAAGGACTGCCCAAAGAAAGGACTGAGGGCAGGGCCTACCTCTAGAGGACAGATTTAGGCTCTCATGGCACCAGGGCAGGCAAGGGGGCAGGTCCAGGCTCTCGTGGTTCCACAGCTGCAAGAACGAGGTAGAAAGATTTCCGTTGAAAAGTTAGTTTATCTTTTCGAGATCATCCTGTTCGCACACTCTTTGATTCTGGCGCATTGCACTCTTTTATATCTACTGCTTTAGTTGAGTCACTACACCTAAACACCAGTATAGTAGAGGATCCCTTAGTTGTTTCAAATCCAATTGGGGGCTCAGCCTATTTGTCGATGATTTGTTTGGATTTGAAGATTTCTAAACTTAGTGTTGGGTTTAGATGTTATGCTTATGTTTTGGGCTTCACGGGCTATGGGTTAATTTTGGGCATGGATTGGTTATCCAATAATGGAGCCATCCTAGATTGTGAAAAGAGAGAGATTAGGCTTATGAATTGCTTGTGCAACGCTCTCGAAATCTCTTGTATTCCCATGAATTCAGTTATGCTAAGTTATCTAGAATCGCTTGACGCGTCTGTTGAGGAATTGCAGTCTGTTAGAGTGGTCCATGAATACTCGGATGTCTTCGATGAAGTTCGAGGTTTACCCCCGAGGCGTGAGATAGACTTTCAAATATACTTATTAGATAATGCAAAGCCGGTTGCATTACCAGTGCGCCACATGGCTCCGAGAGAGAGAAGAGAACTCAGTAAGCAAGTGAAAGAATTGCTTGAGAAGGGGTTCATAAGAAGAAGTATTTCGGAGTGGGGTGCTCCAGTCGTTTTTGCTACAAAAGCTGACGGTTCACTTAGATTGTGCGTGGACTATAGAGAGCTGAATAAGCTAACAAAGAAGAACAGACACCCGTTACTGAGGATAGACGATTTATTCGGTCAGTTAGTGGGAGCTTTGGTTTTCTCGCAACTAGATTTGGCTACAGGGTTTCATCAGCTAGGAGTGGCTGAAGATAGCGTCAATAAGACTGCCTTTAGAACTCTTGATGGTTTCTTTGAATGGCTCGTCATGCCTTTTGGTTTGACGATTGCACCCGCATACTTTGTTGACTTAATGAGTTGGGTGTTTAGGGAGTTTCTGAACAAATTTGTGGTAGTCTTTGTAGATGATATTTTGGTTTTCTCCAAAAATGAAGAAGAGCATGCCCTACATCTTAGGGAAATCTTAGAGATCCTACGAGCGCATCAGCTAAAAGCTAAGTTCTCCAAGTGCCATTTTTGGAGAAAAGAAGTGAGGTTCATAGGACACGTGGTCTCTAAGGAAGTGATAGCTGTGGATCCCACTAAGGTAGTGGCAATCCAAGATTGGAAAAAGCCTAAGAATGCAACCGAAGTAAGAAGCTTTTTAGGCTGGCTTGCTATTATAGGAAGTTCATTAAGGACTTCGCAAAGATATCAGCCCCTCTCACTCGATTAACGAAGAAGAATTTGACTTTTACTTGGGACGTTGACTGTGACGATGCTTTCCAACGTCTGAAGAGAGCTTTGACGACCGCTCCAGTTTTAGTTTTGCCAGACGGGAGTAAGACATTCACTGTATATACCGATGCTTGCGGGACAGGGCTTGGCACAGTTTTAATGCAAGAGGGAAGGGTGATATGCTATGGTGGAAGACAGTTGAAAGCCCATGAGAAAAATTACCCTACCCACAACTTAGAGTTGGCAGCCATAGCTTTTGCGCTTAAGTCATGGCGTCATTATTTGCTTGGCGAAAGGTTTGAGTTGTATACAGACCATAAGTCACTAAAGTATTTATTCTCCTAGAAGGATCTAAACTTGAGGGAACAGAGATGGATGGAGTTTTTGGCATCCTACGATTTTGAGATCACATATACCCTTGGCAAGTGTAGCGTTGTTGTTGACGCCTTAAGCAGAAAGAAGTTAACCTTAAGTCCTCTGTTCGTAGAGCGACAGAGTTTGGAGTATATATCTTCCTTTGACTTCAGATCCTCTGTCGATTTTGTGCCCGGATTGTTGGCACTATTAGAGGTGCAACCTACACTTTTGGGTCGAGTTGGAGAGGCACAGCGAAACGACCCATAATTGGTTGATATAGTAGGCAAGCTTATAGGAGGGGAGTCCTCAAGACATCTTGATAGATATGCTATAGATGAAAGAGGTTGGCTATGTAGAGATGGAAGACTTTGCGTACCACAAGACGAAAGTTTGAAGAAGGCAATTCTTGAAGACTCACATCACTCTAAGATGACCATACATCCCGGTGGTGATAAGATGTATAGGGATATGAAGCGAGTTTTCTTTTGGGTCGGAATGAAAAAGGACGTGGCCGAGTTCATTGCTAGATGTTTAGTGTGCCAGCAAGTCAAGACGGAGCAAAAGAAGCCCGGAGGTTAGCTCCATCCCTAAGAGATTCCGCTTTGGAAATGTGAAAGTGTTTCCATGGATTTTGTAGATGGGTTACCAAAATCGAGGAAGGGTAATACGGGGATTTGGGTAATTGTAGACCGACTTACTAAAAGTGCCCATTTTATTCCCGTCAAAAGTAAAAGGACCGCCGCATGGTTAGCATCCATTTACCTTCGAGAGATAGTTCGTTTGCACAGCATACCCTCCAGCATTGTGAGCGATAGAGATCCTATTTTCACAAGTGAATTATGGAAGAGCTTACAAGAGGCGGTTGGAATGCAATTATGCTTAAGTACCGCTTACCATCCTTAGATGGACGGCCAGACCGAGAGGGTGAATCAGATTCTAGAAGACCTTTTGAGGCTATGCATTCTAGACTTTGGAGGAACGTGGGAAGAACACCTTCCACTAGTAGAGTTCGCCAATAATAATAGTTTTCAGGCTAGTATTGACATGGCACATTTTGAGGCTCTTTATGGACGACCGTGTCGATCACCTACATGTTGGCGGGAATCCACAAATAAGGTTTTGCTTGGACCCGACATGATTAGGGAGACTTCGGAGAAGATAGACCTGATTCGATGGCAAATGAAGACGGCGCAGGACCGACATAAGTCATATGCTGATAAGAGATGAACCGATCTTGAGTTCGATGTTGGGGACATGGTTTTTATTAAGGTGTCCCCATTGAGAAACGTAGTCCGTTTTGGATCAGTAGGGAAGTTGGCACCACGTTTCGTAGGACCCTTTCCAATTACAGAGAGGATCGGGCAGATGGCATATAGAGTAGAGTTACCAGAGAAGCTTGGTGGAGTTCATGACGTGTTTCACGTTTCACATTTGCGTAAGTGTTTGCACGACACGGCGGAAGTGGTAGAGCCGAGCACGCTCGAAGAAGTGGAAGTAGAGGCAATGCCACGATCAGACGAGCTCTTACACGCATTCTTGGATCGGAGGTCAAAAAGCTTCGCAACAAAGAGGTCAAGTTGGTCAAAGTGCAATGGGGAGATGATCAAACAGACGTGACTTGGGAGACGGAAGATAAGATGCATACGTTGTACCCTTTCCTTTTCGAGGGTATGTTTTAATTTCTCATTTTTCTACCGCTTTGTTGATACTTGTCCTATCTTTTAGTATTATCTTTGCGATGACATCTTCGATCTTTAGTTAGGAAGAACTCTATGGTTGAAACATGTGTTTGAGACATGTTATGACTGATGGATGCAAATGGATGCAAGTGGTTGCTCGTGGATGCATATACACACACCTTAGGCACTAGATCGGCTCAATCACCTTCATGTTGCATATAAATGTGTGCACATATTTAAATTAATGGATGTATAATGGTTGTGTTATCATATGGATTTTGCATTTTGATGAATGGTTGTGCACATATGTAGAAATAGTATGTATCGATAGGATTCTTTCGCATACATAATGGACGCATGGCACTATTATGATTTGCATTAAGGAGGCCAACAGAATCAGTAGACCGCCTGATTTAGTATTAGATATGGAACATATACACACACTTCTTTCATATGTTCATAAAGCATTAGAAATTTTTTATGGACAAGGGATGCCTGTGTTTGATGGTTGAGTAGATGGATGATTGGATTTTAGGATATGCATTCTCCTTAACTTGGAGATTTTGAAGGCGAAATCCTTTAAGGAGGGGAGAATGTAACACCCCGCAAATTTAAATATTATTGTTAACAAATTAAATAAAACTTAATTTTAAATGTAAGAATTAAGGGAAACGGGTTATGCCATTGTGTTCGTCTTGGAATTCTGGTTGAGATAGAGTCCGAGTTTGCGTAAATTGTACTTCGTATGAAGAAGTTATGGCTATCGGGAGTTTCCAAAAATTCGAATTTAAATTCAAAAATGAATTCAAACTCAGAACTGGGCATGGCGGGCCAGGTCGACCTGGGGGTAGACCTTAGTGTCGACCTCCCCATAGACAGGTCGACCTTGGGTTAGACCTTAGTGTCGACCTGCCCTTTCCCCCCTCCCCCTCGGGCAGATATGAAAGATGACGATTTTGTGACTCAGTGCTAAGTCAGTTAGGGATGAGGTGTCACCCTATCTTGGCTGGATGGTTGTGATTGATTCAAGGTTGATCGGATGGCCTAAATTAATACTAAATTCTATATAGACACATGTAGACTCAAACCCTAAAACAAAATAAAAATTAGAACCATTGCCGTCATGCTATCACCTTGCAACCTAGAGTAGCCGCCACCAACTAGAGAGGAAGTGAAGCTAATCAAATCAATTCAACTCAAATTTATAAACAACAACAACAACATCGAATTTGTCTACTCTAAAGGCGAGCTTAATCAATTTCAGAACTCAGATTCCAGAACTCAAGACCTTCTTTGAGTTGTGAGTTCAATACCTATAATAAGATAATTAATAAGTTAATTGGGTTAAGTTATAAATTGGGTTATATGGCTTTGTTGTGAGACATTGGGAAAATGTGATATTCTGTGAAATTATGCTAATTGTTCATAATGATAGTTTTGTTGTGGATCCCTTTTCATATGCCTAATCACCTATGTTCAACTTGATTCACATTTGACATCATTTTATATGCAAGTTTGGGTGTAGATTATATGCTAGTTTCTATATGAATTGTACACAAATTTGGTGTAGATTATATGTTAGTTTCTATATGAATTGTACACAAGTTTACATGTGAATCAAATAAGTGACTATATGCAAGTTTAGGTAGAAATTGGACTAACATATATGCAAGTTTTCACTTTTAGATTTAGACCTATGATGTACATAGTTTATGCAAGTTTGTGACTATGGCCTATGCAAGTTTTGGATGAAAAACTATATTCATATATGCAAGTTTTAGGTGAAAAACTATATTATATATATGCAAGTCAACACCTTTAGGCCTATGTTTAGATTCATGACAATACAAAGTTTATGCAAGTTATGTTGTAGTCCTTATTTGCAAGATTAGATCCATTTTGTATGTTATGCAAATTTGTGATTTTCTTCCCTTTTATGTCTTAGACTAATTGCTAGTCTAATATACATATATGTCATGAAAAACGAACGAATAACGTGGGGACGATGGGGGTAATATTGAACATAAATATATTGAGAATTGGCATAATGGCCTTGAAAAAGGCATATAATTAAATTAAGACATTAATTGGAAAAATTGGCATTTATGGACATAATTGAGTCAATTATGGACATAAGTATATATTGGAATTTATTTACAAATTTTGAATAGGGATATTAATCCTCTTTGGGGTTAAATAAAGATGTGAATAATAAATCGCCTATGACACGAGGTTAGACTCGTTTGTGGTGTAAGACTGCCCGGACCCGCCCGACAAATCCAGCAGCCACTAATGCTAGTCTAATGTGAGAGGTCAAAGGCATGAATTAAATGCGTAATAGTTGTAAAGACACGAGGTTAGACTCGTTTGCAGTGTTAGACTTCCCGGACCTTCCCAGCAAATCCAGCTGCCACAAATGCCAGTCTAATGTGGGAGGTCTTTACAAGGTTACGGTGTTAATGAATTAAGTAACACTTAACCAGATAAACATGTGGTGGGACATGGGGGGGTTAAGTGGGTGCCTTGGGTGGCATGTGGAATTAAGTGGGTGCCATAAGTGGCATATGAAATATGATTAGATGCACTTAACCAAGATTGAAACATGTAAGAAGACATGAATAAGAATGGGGTTAAGTGGGAAAAACCTTAGAGGGGACCAAGCATAGGTGGAAAGCTTGTGTCATGCATGGGGGCCCTTTTCAAACCAGTAACCCATTAAGTATCTTTGTGGGCTTGACCCAAGTCGAGGACGGGACACGCATACTGGATTTGATTGTAAGAGGTCAAAACGGGTTAGCGGTGGCAACGCAAGTCCAACGGGGTCATATGCGTGTGTGGGCCCGGGCTGGTACGTAAGACGTTGTTGCATCGTGTAGATATAAGCCATGCATTTTGGTGGTATTGGGTTGCCACTTTAGGAAGTGATACACCCTACTGTGGGGCCATCACGGGTATCTACGAGTTAGGGAGCCAATCGAATGGGGGTAGTGGGTACACCTAGTGGTGATAGGAGCAGGCGGCACCTATAAAGGCAACAAGGGGTACATGGAACTACCATTATCATTATTAAGTTCAGTAGGCAGGATCAACTTTTAGGGTGTTTGGTGTGGTGTGGTGTAGTAATTATCCTATAGTGACTAGGTACGCCTTTAACGTTATCTTTGTTCATCTGATTTCCTTTGTTTGATTTGTCATACCCATTGGTTCACAGTCATTTCCTTATTTTCCAGCTTATGCCTTGTCCTAGCTACTTAATGATTATATTGTTAAAGTTATTACACTCGCCAGACTTTATGTCTGACCCCTTTGTTTCCACCTCTTTTCTTCCTTTCCCCCCCAGGTGCTCAGGGTAGGACTAGTACTAGTGGAGCTTGATTTGGACAGCTTTATCTCTTTCTTTGGAAGTTGCTTGGATCGCTGAAGTAAAAGTTCAGCCTATCTTACTTATGGATATTTTATGTGGGGTTATGTCATTCATTTTATGTACTCTGATTTAGTCAAGATAGATATTATGTACTTGACTCTAGTCTTTTGTTTTTGATGATGTAATCAAACTTATTTGTTTACCGCTGCAATGAATGAAGTTTTAAATTTTTAAGTACTCTTTTATATCTGTCTTGTTGTTAAGTTTTTGTTCTATACACAC
Organism: Allium sativum; assembly: GCA_030737875.1. NCBI lineage: Eukaryota > Viridiplantae > Streptophyta > Magnoliopsida > Asparagales > Amaryllidaceae > Allium > Allium sativum. The sequence continues at coordinate 562,032,097 of CM060921.1, forward strand.
TTAAACGCTCCATAGAAGTTAATGCATTCCCTTTGTGAGTGATATTAATGGACATGGGGTGTCACAACCATTTTTTGGAAAGGAAAAAAATAACATGGAGCAGTGTTTTATTTGTGGCGAGAAAGTAAGGAGATGAACGAGGTGATCGAAGTGGATAAGGGCGGTGGAAGCTATATTCTGGAATCGGTGAAGTAGATATTTTAGGCACGAAGCTTAAATCACGGGCCGGGTTTGTAAGAGGGTGAGTGGGCCAATATTTTTAGAGGGTTAAGCCCATTAGAAATAAAATCCAACTTTTATTTAATTTAAATTGTATAATAACTTGTTAACGCGATAACTTTGTCATACATTATCAGAATTCCACAAAACAAGATCTGTTAGGATCATATGGACGGACACTACCCAATGGAACTAACTGGAAGTGGATTGGAGCTCGTTTGAATTTATGGAAAAATAAATTGTTTGATCCAAATCAAACAACAGTTTATCGTTCTTTAACGATGAACTGCCAAAGTGTGTAAAATTCACCCACTCTGAACAGTTATATTTTGATAATATATTTTAGAACTGATAATTATCTGTTGATTGCTGTGTGTTAACTGTTTGGTTGAATTGCTTATGTATTGGTTGGGAATATCGATAACGATATATATAAATCGTTAATCGAATATTGATTCTGTTTATCAGAATATTTTATACTCTTGTTGTTTAACATCTGTGATGCATGAAAACAGGTTGGAGGGATCCAACAGTATTCCTCAATATTTATAATACTGTTTGTTTTCATATATTTTGTTATATGATGTGATGTATAATCTGTGATTGATTATAATGAAACTAGTCCTGTTATTTGGTACTGTTGAATACCAAAAGAAATACTGGAATGAAAAAGAGAAATTTCAAAACTGTATTGAAATAGAATATTTAAAAAATCAAAGGATCTTATAAAAAGGAATTTATAAAAGAAAATATTTATAAAATCAAAGAATTTTATAAAAAGGATTTATTTGTTTAGAAAGTAAATAAAGGTATAAAAGGGATATTTACTTAGAAAGTAAATAAAAGTATAATAAGGAATATTTACTTAGAAAGTAAATAGAATTAAAAAAGGAATATTTATTTGTTAAACAAATAGAATTGAAAAGGGAATATTTATTAGGGAAATAAATAGAAAGAATAAAGAAATATTTATTTAGGAAATAAATAAAGATAGAAAGGAAATATTTGTAAACCATTTACAAATAGAATTGAAAAGGGAATATTTATTTAGAAAATAAATAGAGTTATAAAAGGAATTTATTGGGAAGTGAAAAGAATGACATATAAGGAAATATTTGGCAAATGAATAGAATTTTACATCAGGAAAGTTTAGACCCGTGCTTCGCACACGGGTGTAACATGATATTGATTTAAAGTGAATATTTTGCAAATAAAATATGATAAAGGAATTTGGGGTTTGAATTAGGAATATAAAGGGAATTACTAGAATTAGAAACTAACTGGAAATTAGCTGAGTTGAATAGCTTTCTGGGTATCGATCTGATGTTGGTTTCGGATTTCGGGGTTAATACGTAGGGGGTTGTTCTCTTACTAGTTTACAATTAGAGACTGATATATGTAAGAAGATAGTGATGCGTGAATCAGAAATGGAAACGTTTTCTAAAGTTAATAAAGTATATTTTCTAAAATTAGAAAATAAGGATTTGATGAATATGTGGAAACGAGAAATGGGGAAATGAAAATGTTGATTGATGATTGATCGATAGAATTTCCATCTGGAAATAATATCGTTGTTTGCACACGTGTTTTCTTCGATAGTTAACTCACCGACTATCGAAGTTTTTGACCATTTTTACGTTGTCATATGGAGAGACCGGTTGATTATCCGAAGAACCACTCCGTATTGGCATAAGCATTTCAAACCAAGTATGCTGAATATACTGAAGACGGAGTAAAGTGCAAGGGCTGTTGTATAAGTCCTAGGTAAAGATTGCCTAGGATGGATGTACGAAATAGTGCCTTCGGTTTGTCCAGTCCCAGGACAACTTGAGTGGACGAATGTTTGATAGAGTATATCTGGTTGATCGCGTAAGTTGATCGTTTTAAACATATTTACATTGGTGGCGGAGGAATTCGTTTCTCTTAGCTTATACCCGCGGTATGTTTTGGGGAAATCAATTTGTGTTTTGATGGGTATGACGATGTGGCATTTGAAGTAAATGGAGGAGTGATCTGTTAAAAGATACGTTTTGACCTCGAGCGTCATCAACTGGGAAATGACAGAAATCGGGCAGGCAGCATGGCTAAGTGGTTGGCAACCAATTAGGCTATATTTTCACCATCTAGAGAATATTCATATTTGGTACTTCTTTCAATTCTGTATCTCCCGGGAACGGTTATGTTGGAATACTAATCGCGGGGTGGTAATATATTGGATACACTCAAGCGAAATTAGTGGTCAGTCATGTGTGGCCGAGTTGCAAGACGTTCTTGTTGAACTCCAGTGTATTGCTTCTAGAGACTGAGCGGAAGGTGGATCCATACCTTGTCATAGTTGGAATCCATTCCCCAAATAAGATCCCATGGTTTTGATTGTATATTATATATGTAGAAAGTTAGATGCAAGCGTTTCTGCTAGATTTCTATTTACTTGATCTAGACATTATTATAATATCAGACAAGTATCGTTTTAGAAATGTTTTTGGGTTATTATAAGGTAAAAGCCATCCATGTTTATATGTGGATTGGTCTTATGATTATCCTTTGTTTCAAAAGGATTTTGAAAGATAAATCAAATGATTTGAGTTTACTCACACCAGTCACATGACTGACGCAGAGTTTATTTTGTTTTGTTTTCCCTAGACTCTTGGGTGCCCAATTTTGTATGGGCAGTCAAGTAGTCGGGATTTACATATACTAAAAGAACTGGAGCAGGAGGCTTCAGGATTATATAGCTAATGTTATTTCCGCTGTGTTGTAAGTGTTGTACTCTAATAATGGTATTGTATACAGATACTGTTTTATTTCAAAGTTATGTTATGAAATATATTTATTCGTTCCGCTGTGAGATTCGTGTTTACTCTGATGTTGTATATTATTCTTCTTCTATTCTAAGTTTCTATCTTATCTATTCTCACCCTCTAACTTCTTTCATGGACTATCCGGTATTTCCGATGCTTGAATAGTCGACATAGTGTTGTATGCCGATATCCAGGATCACAAAATCCCCGGGTCATTACAAAATACGTCTCTCATATGTGATTACGTCTTCGAACTTTGGCTAAAATATTTAACCATAGCTCTGATACCAAATGTGATGACCGCCCACAACCCCTGCACTAAACAAGAGGAATAATGCGCTGAAAGGCATGACAGACAGCTGTGGACGATTATCACGGTACAATACACAAGCGGAACCTGTCGTGGAACTCACAATGCAAGGATAAAAATATAATAGAACATAAACAAAAGGTATTATTAGTGAAGCAGAAAACACTAAATTTTCATGGCAACTAGAAAGTAATATCCATACACTTGGATTACAACAATAGTGTTTATATAAATTTGCCTCACTACAGCACTCAGAGTAGAATAGCAAATAGTGGAAGTCCAAATACTATATAGTAAGATAGTACCAGTCTCCTGCTCGCCTTCGAACTATTACATCGTCCTTACTAAGCTATCACCTGCCACCCAGTCTGCCCATCCAAAATCGGATGAACATGCCAAGGTAATAAAAGGGAAACATAAAACCTTGAGTCAGACAACGGTCTTAGTGAGCGATAAAACAGCTAACAAACTTCCTCGATAAAGTATATGAGAATGGGTAAATAAACGAACTAATCTACCCACAACACCAGAGAAAAACACAACTCCCATCTTCCCCACATTGGACAGTGATAGCCTTTTAACAAGCATTTCAACCATTCAACCAAGGTAATCCAAGCAACCATTCAATCATGGCAACCAGAAGTAATCCATAATAACACTCATAACATCCAGATTATACATCTCACGTAAACCGTCTTAACCGAATTCAACATTCCTCAAGCACAATCCCCAAAGGCCTAAATAATATCAGACAGGAACCCAAGAAACATCTCCTCCGATGTCGAATACAAGACAAACTCTAGCCATCACCGCCAATCCTGCTTCGAAACCATCGTTAATCGTATGACTGGCCATATCATACTGCCATCCATCAAGGGCTAATGGTAACCCCGGTTCTAGCAAAAACCCCATACGGCTTTCAACGATACGTACCTAGGACTTTCAACGATACCCAGGATATTCGACCTACATCCGGTCTTTTAGGTGCCCCTATTATACCCCTTCTTTGAGCCTGCTAGAACCTATGACAACGATAATTCCTCGACCTTCAGTATCCCTAGTTATTCAACCCGACGACTCTTCATAGCTCAAACAACCTTCTCGAGAAACCATTATCCACGAACTCACAACCTTTTAGTTGTCACCTCATTCGATGTTATACACCGATCAACGAACACATTTCAACACTTCGAACCTTCCTACTTAAATTCACTTTGAAGTTACGACATCACAGAACCAAATTACACTACTGTGTTGCGGCTAGGGTTCAGGGGGTTACCCCCCCCCCCCCCCCAAAAAAATATTTAAATCCCTTTTTGTTCAAATTTGAATCATACCCAATTTTTTTTTCCAGAAATGATTGACCAACCACCATAGCACCGATCGACCCAACCACGAGAGCACCGATCAGCCCAAATGCAAGAGCGCCGACCCGATCCAGATCTCTGCGTGCCAACATGTCTTGACTTCATATATGACCGATCTAATCGTTCAAGGCCGACCGAGCAGAAAAGTCCCGACTGACCCAGAAGCTTGAACGACCAACCCGGCTAGCTTGCTCCCCAAGATAGGAACTTCGACTGACCAGAAAAGTACCGACCAATCAGAATGAGGCCGATCCATTTCCTGCACAGCTTCAATTCAAGCCCAATCTCGACTAAAACATCGCATATAGACCAAATCGAAGAAAAATACTCATCTAATTCATCCAACACAATCATAAGCACGTTTTGAAATCATTAACAACATGAATATGACGATTATCACTAAAATTATGCAAATTTCACCAAAATCATGATAAATGAAGATATGAGCTAAATTATGGATCTAACTTGCATAAACAAATGGAATCACATAGAAATTACGGGTTTTAACTTGCTAACTTAGATCCTATGGTGATTCATATGAAAATGGACTTACCATGAGGTATATCTAAGGAAAACAACTTGAATTTGATGAAAAATAAGATTAAATACTTATATACTTGATTGAATCCGTGTGAGAGATGCACATCACTCACCAATTCTCTAAACCAAAGAAAAAATGGTGAAATTAGATTTCATAGAGCAAAGAACTTGAACCAAATTCTTCGATTCGATGAATTCTCACTTCATATGATGTAGAACTAGCTTCAAATGGTGTAGATCTTAGATTCCCTTCCTTGGATCTCGATTTTAATGGTGGAAAGATGTTAGGTGAAAGAGGAACATAAGGCCACCAAATGAGAGAATGGAGAAAGTAAACTATTCTCCATACCTCTCACCCCTATTTATAGCTTCCACCAGCCCACTAATGGGCCTCCCCAAATCAGCCCATTATAGCTTACAAAATCTGAACAACCAACTGTTAAACCTTAAACCAGGGATTCCTCCCAAACCGCTGAGCCAAATCTTTAATATAACCACTTTACGGAAAGGGAAACATCATTTCCTATCCAATGGCATAGGTTTCAACACCTAATTCGACCTGAGTAAAAAGTTATCCTGTACAAGGCTGACAGGGGCAAAATGGATACAAACAAAATTGGTAAAAATTATGGACATGTCTCTCATCCCCATAAACAACATATCAAAATATGAAAGCGACCCAAGCCTCAAGGATTAAAACGAAAATATTTTACGATCTTCCGATACGTAAGATGCGAGCTGTTACACCTCGATGAAATTGGTACCATATATTATGTCACCATATAGGTTTGCAACTAAAACCATAAAATCGCATATTAGAAATTGGGTTTCCATCTATGGACCAAGGCAAGGGATCTTCCTTACCAAATTCAGAGCATCTCTAGTAAGACGTCAAGGACGCACCCGCAAGTGAACCTAGGATCATGCAGAGCCGGTCGGCTATTGCTGATTAGTTATACCTTAACTATACGTTCCCCGGTCCAATTGGACCGCAATCTTGGTCTGTATGTCGACCATCAAGGGCCTTTGTACGGCCATATCCGAGGTACCTCTCTTTCCATCATCCAACATCCACATAAGTAAAATGTTTGGGCTCCATACCATGACATCATTTCTAGCTAGAAAGGAACGTATGTCCTTTTCTCTGCGGTCCTTCATTCTGTTTTAGATTCATACCGGGTTGTGAAGTTCGCGAATTAATGCTACACAAAGCTATGCTATATTAAAACTATGCTTTGATCATCAACCCCGAAGCCCTTCTTTTTAATAAAAGCCTTGATCATTGCATCTCAGCATGCCACATTGTCAATCCATACACTACCATTGATTTCCACTAATATATAACCTCTAAACCCATACGTCTCAGAGAAGGGTGTTAAGAAAAGAGAATAATTCTCCATGACCAAACGGATATATATCTAGTAGATATCAACAAATAAAGCGCGAAGTACAATGTCAGACATAGAATCCATTTTTAAGTTCGTTCTCGATCTGAAAGAAACTGGAGCACCTTATTCCTCATCCCATATGTCCAATACAAGAAAGACGCACTCGCATATCCGGTCGATTTCCAAGTACGCATGGACGACCACCACTTATTACCTCATCCTGGGTGTACACCCCAATCAAGCAGCAGTAATAATCCAAACGATGTGAAGATCTCCGGTCTTCAACCACCATCTCCAATTCTTCGACTTTTAATCATTGTATCAGTTATTCAGAATGGGTTAAATTTGGTCTTTTCGAATAACTCACATATTTTATAATCAAGTGATATAAAAACACATCATATGCCTCATTCCAATCCAGAATATTCTTATCTTTGGGACAGGTTCCCATTAATTTTATCAAAGATTATCTCATTTAAACTCATTGTTTAATCCATTCCTTGGAAATCATTTCAAAAGATTTTATAATATATTTTTTCAACTTAAACCAGATTAAGGTTTATCAAACTAGTCAGGATTAATGAGTCTTACCAAAGTAATCATTCATTTTATTATCCCAATCCCAACCTATTCATCCCATGGAGCAAAACTGGTAGTACTCCATATATAACACCCATTGTGATATCAGTAAAATTAATTACCATTTAACATTCAAATCTAATTAAAAATTTAACCATCGCATGAAGTAAAACTTGAACTACACCCTTCTCGAATTCGGTAAATTTAATTACCACATTTACATTTCAATCTAATTAAAGATTCATTAAAACTCCACTTAGTTTTATTCTTCAAAAATCATTACTCAATGATTATTCAAATTTAGGAAATTAATCCTGTTTTTGACTACATTAAAGAACGAATGTCATTTAAAAAAACAGTTCACGAAAAACCTAAAATCTAATTTGATATCAAATATAAGGCTCTGAACTGAAATCATATCAACTTATATTCAATATCAAATTCGAAAACCAACAGATATCATACTGGGAATAATGATATATATATCTTCCAAATTCCTAAATGATATCTGTATAATCACATAATCCAATATTGAAATATCCGAAGATAATTTTCATTTAATTCCTATCCAGTTTATATATATTGGAAAATTCTAGTTATATTAAAACCATTTTAATTCCTTTCAGTTCTTTACTCAAGTTGGTAAATAACTTATTCAGATAAAAATATCTTTTATCTTTACAAACGTTGAATATTTCATCCAAAATCTTCTCAAATCATTTATTATGATTTTACATAATTTATTCATATTTTTAATAATTTGATTAATGCCCTTACAGTCGGTTTACAATATTGGTCACTGAACTACATCCATTGCAAGCTTTTCTAAAACTGATTTGGACATATTTGAAAATCTAATCGTTGAATTTTAAATATCTTACATTCGTTTGAAAGATTTTTCGATATGAACCCAACGGTTCTGGTTTCTGGAGAATTTGATGGTCGGATCTCCCGTGACGTCAATTCGAAGCTACGGGTTGACGTTTGCAAACTGTCACTGCGCGACTTGTTCTATTCAAGCCCGAATTCGATTTATAATTAAAATAAAATCGAAAACATTTACAAAATAATTTAAAAAATGTTATACCATTTGAAATTTATTTTAATCATTTTACTTCAAAATCAATTATCTTCTTTTTAAGTCATGATATTATAAATAATAGATTACATCCATTTCTATTCAAAATGTATTTTATATAACGTTTATAAATTCATTTAAAAACGATTTCAACTTCTATTTCACTATTAATTCAAAATCGAACGTCCCATATTATTATAATGTTAAAATAATAATATTTCCAAAATATCATATTTTGAAATCAAATCTTCTCGATCTCCATTATGATTTTGTAATCTTTGTGTCCATCCAAAATTAGACATCAAACTCAAACTTCAATTCTTCACTGAATATTATATTAAAATATTTGTTCTTTTACTCCGGATTGAAATGAGATTCAACCAATTACAATGTAATTTTATTTACATGGATTTCATACATCACATGTATTCAACAATAATTATAAACTTTATTAAACATCCAGTTCACATCCAGAGTGCGTCTACAACTGTATAAGCATTAAATAATTAAATAACGCTTATAATGGTCTGTCAATCAATCGGTTGACATACAGCTACACACAAGGGAGACGTGTGAATTAATTATCATCCCAAGACCCATGTGAGATTTTCAACCAATAAATAATCAATTAATAAATTATTTATTTATTCCAATCAATAACACTTAAATGGGTGAACATAAACAAGCCATTCGACTTGTAAATGGATGTTTTAATCCAATTTCAACTGCCATAAATAATATAACATTGTTTTTAGCATGTTAATTATTTCAAAATCACATTCAAATCATAACAAAAATAATCGTCCATTCATCCATGTGGTTTTGAAACAACTATGATGTAAGCTAACATATACTGTATAACAATTTTGTGACAATTAAGTCAAATATAAATCATCATAGGAAATCAATATGTATTCTATTATAAAATAGAATAACTTTACAAATTATTTGAGTGAGAGAGTTCTCACACCGATCGGTTTTGAAATCGTTTAAATAACGATTGCTTTTAACTAAATTAAACTGGATGTTTAATTTAGTCAAAATCTGTAACTTGTTCCATTTCTGTCTGAATTGATTTAATCGCGTAGATCTTGACTCTATGATTCCAATGCATCCACCCTCTTCAAATTCTGTTTTGGTTTGCGCAAGTTATAAGAGTTCATACTTTTAATTACATACTTAAAAATAATAATTAGCTAATTAAATAAATTAATACTTCATCTTTCTCCTATAATTTCTAGGCCCCGTCTTCATTCTTCCTGATAACATCGAACCCAACCTCGTATTCTTGGGTTTAAAATCTCACCACCATCGTCGAGACGGAGCAAGATCTGAAGCCTCCACATTGTTGGCCTTTTCGAGCTCCACCTGTGCCTCCCTCCTCGATAAACTCGATGACCCCAGTCCTCGAAATCAATTCGAACGACGCCGGTTTGCAAGATGGAATTGACCACCACAAATATTTATTCACATTATAACCATTCATCGTGAAGAGCTTGAAGTTCAGAACAATTTTCTAGTTATATATTTCTGAAAATAGTAAGTGGAATTTGTGAAAATCGGAGGAGAAGACTGTAACATTGGTGGCCATTGAAGAAAGAGTGGCAGCGCAGGAAGTTTGAAAGAGAATTAGGATTTTAGTGGAGCAAGAGTGTATATATATTATATATATTTCTTAATATTTAATTCGTGAATTACTTGTTTAATGCTCCAAACTCCAAAAGAATCCCAATGACTTTTTCCTCTAACCAAATACCCCGATTTCAGACGCAGTGAGATATTTCTCGTAAGCTAATTCGACTTTTTCAGCCAGTTTTTATCAAAATTAAAACATAAATCAATATAACGTTCAAAATAGATTTTCAACGTGCATTTTAATTGGCCACAACCACATACTAATCCAAAAATTACAAAATTTAGAATCCAGCTATGTTTCACAAATACAGTTCTAACAAAATTAATTTTATCAAATTTGGAGACCATTTGAAAAATGGCCTTAATTTTAGCTTATTAAATTTACAATTAAAACTAAACATGCGTTTAAATTTACCATGCTTACATATGAATTCTAATTGACCTAAAATTTTAAACCTGACAATAATTTGACGTTCCGGATCCAACAAAATTGGTTTCGTCAAAAATGGAGGTCGTTTACAAAATGTCTATTTTTAAGGGCTTAAATAATATTAAAATATTAATAAATTCCATAATGACTACTTTAAATTTTAATTTGGACGTAACTTACAATTTATAACATGAAATCTCAAATTTTAAATTTCGTTAGAAATATATACTTAACTAGATCATTACGTTTCTTGTTTTACTAAAATCTGATTTATATTGCATTATGTATATTCAATTGAAGTTCAAAACTAAATTTTCAAACTACTGCGGCGTTACGCGTTCGATTTATAATTATATTATAAATTTTACGTTCAAGCTCGTTTTAAATAAATTTTAAGTCCTTTATTTTCAAAACAAATCATTTTAAACAATTAATCCATTAAAATCAAATAAAATAAATTTTAAATTGGTTCCAAAATTTATGGTTATTACAATCTCCCCCAATTAAAACTTTTCATCCCCGAAATGGAAGGTGGAACCGAAGGTTGTTTACTTAACCAACTCAACCTTCACCTGACTCAAGTTTTTCAACCTTTCGGTCTCTAAGAACTTTCCCATTTCTTGAAATTTGGCTAACGTATTAAATTTCCAAAAAAACTCGCCATAATCTCCTTTGTACGGGTTGATCGATACAACTAAAGCTTGCCTTTGCGGACCCTCATCAATCAAAAAGAAAATCAAAAAACCAATCGGCTCATAAAATCATCAAACCCTAACAATATGGTAAAATGTACCTTTTACGGGCATACAATTTTATTCCTCTTCTTAGCTTCTAAGGAGTAACTTGTTCAATATATATATGTATATGTATATGCGTATGTGTGTGTATGTATACATACATCCAATTCTAACTAATTTTATATTCAGTTCTACCTTAAATTTGATTTGGCTTAATTTTTTCTTTTATTCCCATATTGGTTTTGTTATTCCAATATTTTATTAGTTAAACTAATTATCAAACATCACTATCAGCAATCAATTGGTTAACTAACTTTTCAAATATATAACTTTTATATACTAAAGTTCATATTTTCAATGCCAAATCACAAACAATAACCTCTAACTAATTTTTGGTTCTCACACCATTCAATTTTGAAATATATAGATATCCTACTTTCGAAACTCGAACATAAATACTGATGATGCAGCTGCTATCATCAGAATCATCCTCGGGCGACTAGAGTGTGATTCTATATTTATCCAGCATATTTGAGACTTTGAATATACGTTCATGATGTGTATATGCAAAATCTTCTTATAATCGATAGTCCAAATTCAATATCAAATAAAATACTCAAATATTTATAATAAGATATAAATTTCAAAATTAAATTCGATTTTTTTATAAATATAATTCTTCATACTCATTCTATGGTATTACTAACCTTATCTCTAATGAGTCATTCTTATAGGATATTACTAATCCTATCTCTGATGAATTCTTTCGTTTGGTTCTAACATGTCTTGTTCTCGAGCTTTGTAAACCAAAGCACTGATACCAACTGAGACGACCTGAACTTCCCGGCCGGCCTGAACCGAACGAGAAGATGGATTGCTTTGAGAACACAACTCATCAGAACATAGAACAAGAGAATTTTTCATTGCAATTACAACAATTTACACCAGAGTACAAGATGTTAGAGTACAAATAAATAATATGCAACAGAAAAATAATATTAGAGATTTAGATTACAAAATAGCAGAATTTTAAATACATAAATACAATGTGCAACAGAAAACATCAACTACCACAGCTGAAGGAAATACACATATACAAAGCATTCCGACATATAACTTCAGCCGTAATCCAGAATCATGTAAAAAGAAATATTTGCAAATCAAAATTACTAGCTTCCCATATGGAAAATATGAGCACCCAGAGTTTAGGTGGGATACAATAAACTCCAAGTCAGTCATGGGGCTGGTGTGAGAACTAAAACAGATATTAACTTTATTTTAATGTTGGGTAAATCAGGAGACCACGCCATATAACACGAAAATGTTTTCTCCCAATAATACCATAAAACAAACAATGCAATGCTAAAAGGAAAAATGAAGCCAAGGTCCCATCATACAATGCAACACAAACCAAAGGATAGAGTTTTACCTTATAATGGCCAAATATGCTTGATATTCAAAATTTATCTTTTATTATTATTGGTGCATAGTGCAGAAATCAATTTCGAGTATAAATGTATTAATCCTAGATGATATAGGTACCATATATTATGTCTCCGTATAGGTTTACAACTAAAACCATAAAATTGTATATTGGAAATTGGGTTTCCATCTATGAACCAAGGCAACAGACCTTTCTTACCAAATTCAGAGTACTTTACCAAGACATCCAACACTCACCCGCAAGTGTACTTAGGATCATGCAGAGCCGGCCAACCGTCGCTGATTAGTTATATACCAAAACTATACGTTCCTCGGTCCAATTGGACCATAATTTTGGTATGTATGTTGACCATCAAGGGCCTTCATATTCGAGGTACCTTGCTTTCCATCATCCAACACCCACATAAATAAAATGTCCGGGCTCCATAACATCACTTCTAGCTAGAAGGGTACGTATGTCCTTTTCTCTACTGTTCTTCATCCCATTTTGGTTCATACCATGGTGTGAAACTCGCGAATTAATGCTATACAAAGCTGTGCTATATTAAAGCTATGTTTTGATCATCAACCACAAAGCCCTGCTTTTCAACAAAAGCCTTGATCATTGCATCTCAACATACCACATTGTTAATCCATACCATACCATTGATATCCACCAATATATAACCTCTATGCCCATACGTCTACAAGAAGGGTATTAAGCAAAGAGAATAAATTCTCCGCCACCAAACAGATATATGTTTAGTAGAGATCAACGAATATAGCGCGAAGTACAATATTATACATACAATCCATTTTCAAGCCCGTTCTGGGTCTGAACGAAACTGGAGGTATCTTATTCCTTATCCCATATGTGCTATATAGGAGAGAGGCCCTCGCATATCCGGTTGATTTCCAAGTACGTCTGGGCAGCCACCACTTATTACCTCATCTTGGGTGTATACCCCAATCGGGACATCATTAATAATCCAAATGATGTGAAGATCTATGGTCTTTAATCACCGTCTTCAAATCTTTGTCTTTAATCATCGTATCAATTATTCAGAATGGGTTAAACTTGGTCTTTCCGAATAACTCGCATTTCTTATAATCAAGTGATATAAAAACACATCATACGCCTCATTCCAATCCAGAATATTTTTTTGTTTAAATATTCTTGTCATTGGGAAAGGTTCCCATTAATTTTATCAAAGATTATCTCAATTAAACTTATTGTTTAATCCATTCCTTGGGAAATCATTTCAATTGATTTTATAATATCTTTTCTCAACTTAAACCAGATTAAGGTTTATCAAAGTAGTCAGGATTAACGAGCCTTACTGAAGTAATCATTCATTTTATTATCCCAATCCTAATCTATTCATCCCACGGAGCAAAACTGGTAGTACTCTGTATCTAACACACATTGTGTTATTGGGAAAATTAATTACCATTTAACATTCAAATCTAATTAAAGATTTAGCTATTGCATGGAGTAAAATTTGCGGTATTCCATTCTCGAACACTTCTCGAATTCGGTAAATTTAATAACCACATTTTCATTTCAATCTAATTAAAGATTCATTCAAACACCATTTAGTTTTAATCTTCAAAAATCATTACTTAATTATTATTCAACTTTAGGAAATTAATTCTGTCTTTAACTGGGTCAAAGAACGAATGTCATTTAAAACACCATTCATGACAAACCCAAAATCCAATTTGATATTAAATATAAAACTCTGAACTAAAATCATATAAACTTGTATTTAATATCAAATTCTGAAACCAACAGATATCGTATTGGGAATAATGATATCTATATCTTCCAAATTCCTCAACGATATCTGTATAATAACGAATTCCAGTATTGAAATATCCAATGATAATTTCCATTCAATTCCCATCCAATTTATATATAATGGAAAATTCTGGTTATATTAAAAACATTTCAATTCCTTTTAGTTCTTTACTCAAATTGGTAAACAACTTATTTAGATAAAAATATCTTTTATCTTTACAAATGTCGAATATTTCATCCAAAATCTTTTCAAATCATTTATTATGATTTTACATAATTTATTTATATTTTTAATAATTTTATTAAGGCCTTTACATTCGGTTTCCAATATCTGTCACCGAATTGCATCCATAGCGACCTTTTCTTAAACTGATTTGGACATATTTTAGAATCTAACTATTGGGTTTTAAATCTCTTACATTCATTTGAAAGATCTTTTCGATACGAACCCAACCCGTTTCGGTTGTAGGAGAATCTGACAGTCGGATCTCCCGTGACGTCAATTTGAAGCTATGGGTTGACGTTCGCGAACTGTCCTTACACGACGCATTCTATTCAAGCCCAAATTCGAATTATGATCAAAATAAAATCAAAGGTATTTCCAAAATAATTTATAAATATTATAAATTATTCACAACTACCATTTGAAATTTTATTTCAATCATTTTACTTCAAAATCAAAATTCTTCAATTTGTGCCATTATATTATATATAATAGATTTTGTCCATTTCTATTCAAAACGTATTTTATAAAACGTTTATAAATTCATTCAAAAACAATTTCAACTTCCATTTTAATTTTAAATCAAAATTGAACATCCCATGTTATTATAATGTTAAAATAATAATATTTCCAAAATATTAGATTTTGAAATCAATTCTTCTCGATCTCCATTATGATTTTATAATCTTTGCGTCCATCCAAAATCGGACATCAAAATCAAACTTCAATTCTTCACCGAATATTATATTTAAATATTCGTTTTTTTACTCTGGATTGAAATGAGATTCAACCAATTACCATATAATTTTATTTACATGGATTTCATACATCACATGAATTCAACAATAATTATAAAAAATTATTAAACACCCAATTCACATCATAGTGCATCTACAACTGTATAAGCATTAAATAATTAAATAACACTTATAACAGTCTGTCAATCAATTGGTTGACATACAACTACACACAAGGGAGATGTGTGAATTAATTATCATTCCAAGACTTGTGTGGAGTTTCAAACCAATAAATAATCAATTAATAAATTATTTATTTATTTCAATCGATATGACATAAATGGGTGAACACAAACAGGTGTTCGACTTGTAAATATATGTTTTAATCCAATTTCAATTACCACAAATAATATAACATCGTTTTTAACATGTTAATGATTTCAAAATCATATTCAAATCATAACACAAATAATCATCCATTCATCCATCCGGTTTTCAAACAATTGTGATGTGAGCTACCATATACCGTATAACAATTTGTGATAATTAAATCAAATATAAATCATCATAGGCAATCAATATATATTTTGTTATAAAATAGAATAACCGTATAAATTATTTGAGTGAGAGAGTTCTCACATCGATCGGTTTTGAAATCATTTAAATACTGATAGATTTTAACTAAATTAAGATGGACATTTAATTTAGTCAAAATCTGTAACTTGTTCCGTTTCTATCCGAACTGATTACATCGCGCAAATCTTGACACTACTATTCCAATGCATCCGACCTTGTCAAATTCTGTTTTGGTTTGCGCAAGTTATAAGAGTTCATACTTTTAATCACATACTTAAAAATAATAATTAACTAATTAAATAAACTAATACTTTATCTTTCTCCTGTAATTTCCAGGTCCTGTCTTCGTTCTTCCTAATAACATCGAACCCAACTTCATATTTCAGGGTTTGAATCACACCACCATTGTCGAGCTGGAGCAAGATCAGAAGCCTCCACGTTGTCGGCCTTCTCAAGCTCCACCCGCGCCTCCCTCCTTGACAAACTCGACGCCCTCTGTCCTCGTAATCAATTCGAACGACAGCGGTTTGCAAGACGGAATCGGCCACCACAAACATTTATTTCACATCATAATCGTTCATCGTGAAGAGCTTGAAGTATCGAACAATTTTCTAGTTATAAATTTTGAAGTAGCGAGTGGATTTTGTGAAAATTGGAGGAGAAGGCTGGAACATTTGTGGCCATTGAAGAAAGAGTGGCGGCGTAGGAAATTTGAAGGAGAATTATGGTTTTAGTGGAGAAATATATATATATATATATATTATTAATATTTAATTCGTGAAATAATTGTTTAATGCTCCAAACTCCAAATGAACCCCAAAGACTTTCGCCCTTAACCAAATACCACCATTTCAGACACAATGGGATTTGTCTCATTAGCTAATTCAACTGTATCAGTCAGTTTTTATCAAAATTAAAATATGAATCAATATAACATTCAAAATTGATTTCCAACGTGCATTCTAATTTGCCGCGACCACATACTAGCTCCAAAAATTGCAAAATTTGGAATCTAGCTACGGTTTACAAACACGGTTATAACAAAATTAATTTCTTCAAAATTTGGAGGCCATTTGAAAAATGGCCTTAATTCTAGCTTATTAAATTTACAATTAAAATTGAACACGCGTTTAAATTTACCACACTTACATATGAATTCCAATTGATTGAAATTTTAAAATTAACAATAATTTGATGTTCCGGATCCAACAAAATTGATTTCATCGAAAACAGAGATCGTTTGCAAAATAGTTTTTTTAAGGGCTTAAATAATATTAAAATATTAATAAATTGCTTGGCAAATATTTTAAATTCTAATTTGGACATAACTTACAATTTATAACATGAAATCTCAAATTTTCAAATTCATTAGAAATATGTACTTAATTTGATACTAACATATCTTGTTTTACTGAAATACGATTTATATTGCATTATGTATATTTAATTGAAGTTCAAAACTAAATTTTCAAACTACTACGACGTTACGCATTTGATTTATAATTATATTATAAATTTTACATTCAAACTCGTTTTAAATAAATTTTAAGTCATTTATTTTCAAAATAAATCATTTTAAATAATTAAAATCCATTAAAACCAATTTAAAAGAAATTTTAAATTGGTTCCAAAATTCGGGGTTGTTACATTTGACATGTTTAAGGATGAAACTTTGTTAATTTTCTTTAGTAGACGGTGTTCTTTTTGGGTGTATGACTTGTGAATCATGTTCTTTCCCACTTTATCTATCCTATGTGAACTGCTTTGTATGTGGATAAATGTATGATATTATATATATATATATATATATATATATAGGGAAAGTCTATATTGACACAAGATTTAGACACATTTGGTGACACAATGAATTTACACCATTGGATTTCCCACGAATTTCAATCCTCCATATAAAGACAAAATTATCTAATAGTTAAGCTTGTGTGTCCTTTAATTTGTATCTAAATAGCCTCTCCCATATATATACACACACGCGCGCATGCATGCACACATATAGGAGCAACTATTTGGACACAAAATTAGACACAAACTTAGGGACATAAGCCTCAACCATTAGATCTTTTTGTCCTTACATGGAGGAGTGGAACTCAGGGGGTGATCCAACGGTAGAGAACAATTGTGTCACCACTTGTGTCAAAATTTTGATATATATGGGTGAGCATTTGATGGTGCCTTTAAATTGCAGCACCCCAAAAGCGCCATGATATCCACCTTTTGTTCATAGTAAAATAAGGCAGCGAAGGGAGAGAGAGTTAGTGTAGGGAGAGAGTTAGAGGAGGGAGAGAGAAATTAAATGTGTGGTGGAGAAAAAAAGGCTAAAGGGATGTTGGCGTTGTTAAGGGTGCCACTGAACGCCGCTCATGTGTGTGTGTGTGTGTGTGTGTGTGTATAGGAACGTTTCGGGGAACCCCTGTTTTGCAGCACCCCTTTAGCACCCTTACCTTACCATGAGCTACACTAATCCTACTCCAACAAGAATTTATAAATGTTTAATCCACATATATATATTATCATCTATCCAAAATTTGAGCTCATTGCGACATTCGTAGAATAATATATTTGATGCTTAAATTTAACAGTTTGAATAAATGTCTGAATGGTGAATAATTGAGCTAAGGTTTTGAAAATGTTACGAATGTCGGAACGAGCTCAAATTTTGTATAAATGATAATACATATGTGTATTGAACATCTACAAAATCTTGTTGAATTTGGATTAGTGTAGCCCACGGTAGGGTAGTGGTGCTGCAAATAGGAGTGCCCAAGAACGCTCCTCATATATACACACACACACACACACACATACATACATACATACATACATACATATATTGTTTTTCTTTGTGATTAGAACTATATTGTATATCTCTGTGGTATATATCGATACTAAAAATATTAAATATGGTTTGGTTTTTTTCAAATGTAAATAACTATACTAAATTGTGCTACCTTTTTTCCTCGTCTTTAATTCAATAATCTAATGCAATAGTTGATGCTTATGTCAGAATATGAACAAATATCCACATCATAATATGATTCAGTAATTAAGGCCAGTTAATAAATACTATATAACTTACATGTCTCTATTAGCAACACTTTTTAGAGAAATCACTAACTTGCCTCTCTTATGTTTAGAGGCAAATTGATAATTGTTTTAGCAACTATAAATGACATTAAGGACTTTAGAAAAATATCTTTGCTGATTCTGTTTATGGTAGTCAATTTTAGCAGCTAAAGGGAGGAGAACAAAATGAAGATTTATTTCTAATGGAAATCAAGATATCCATCGAGTTTACAAATAGAAGTAAGAACACCGAATTAATTTTGAATAATATACTGAAGGGACTTCAATGCTTACAAATAAAAAAACCAACACTTAAGGAAACCAATTTTGGTTTATCTCTCACTAAATAACTAATATTGAAACAATCGATTATCATTTTGATTAATGAATTTTTACTTAAGGATAATCAATTATCCTTGAGGCTTTTCAAAAATTTAGATTATCAGTTATTAATCATTATAAGAATATCGATATTGTATTAATGATAAAAATCACTAGAAGAATAATATAATAAGCACGTAATTTATTATTATCCTTCTAATGATAATTATTGTTGCTGTTATCTTTTTTTGGGCAAAGCCAGCGTGGTTAAATGGCCCCTTCCATTTATTTATACTAATAAGGATGTTTTACAATATAAATAGAAAAGGGGATTACAGAAAGATATACAAAAGAAACTAGGAAAGAAAGGGGTATAGGGGAGTTCATCCATCTATCAACTGCATGTGCATCAAAGGAAAATGAGGACACAGTAATAGCTCTTCGTATGCTATAGGAAATATCATAGTACATTTGCATTCTATTACGAATTTTTTTATTGAAAATCAGCTGATTTCTTTCAATCCATACTTCCTGCACCATTACTTTAAGCATTATTAGCATCACTAAGGTCGCTTCTTCCTTCCATTTGGTTGCTTTATAAATGGCATACCATTCTTCGACACTCTCTTGTTTTCAGAGCCGAGAGTCCTCCCTTTATCTTTAATTTTCCCCATATGAAATGTGTAGAGAGCAACTAAAAAACCAATGCTGTGTGTCTTCATCACTTGACCTATAGAAACCATGCTGATTTAACATATTTAATCCTTTGGTGGTGATACTCGATAGTGTATGTATTCCATTCTGACTCAATTTTCAGAGATCAAAATTTAGGCGTTCATTTGTTTGTTCATTCCAGATCCTTTTATACCAGGGGAATTTGGCCATCTGCATTTCACTAGACAACACAGAGTATAACGTGTCAGTAGTATGCTTAAATCTATCTTTTGTCCATCCATAATTATCATGTTGGTTGAGATCATGGTGCATTTGGTTGTATCTTACCCATATATTGTTTAAAGAGATGTTACTAGTACCGGGCAAATTTATTTTACCATTGCTAACCTAGGCAATAGCTTTGGCATTGTGGGTGTTCCACTCTGCATCACATCCGCATGTTGTAGTGTATTTATTAGAATTAGACCATTTTGTAGCCAGGGTTAGTCCAAAATTTTGATTTACTATCACTTGCCAACTGCATCACTTAATGGCGAAAAAGTTTATCTCTTACAATCAACATGGTGTTCCAAACCCAGCTATTAGTACGCTTTGATTTTATGCTCCATATTACTGCATTTTTCAAGTTATGATTTTTGCTCCACCCAACCCATAAAGTTTTTGTTCTTAAGACCAAATTCTGGAAGTGAATTGAAAGGGAAACAACGTTACAAAGTCTAATGTTTTTATGCCAAGACCTTTATTGCTTTTAGGTTTTTCTAATTTGTTGAAGGCTATAGAAGGAAGCTTATTTGAGTATATTGATCCTATACATAGGAATTTCCTCATAGATGTTATAATCAAGGCAAGAAGCTTCAAAGGGAGAAGGAAGGTTTTGCACCAGTACACTGTCATAGAGAATATTACAACATTTAGTATTACTAGCCTACCAGCATGGAATAAAAATTTGTTTTCCCACCTAGTTAGAACAGAAGTAATTTTTTCATATAGTGGGATGCACTGAGCAACAATTATACATTTAATCGCCATTGGAATGCCAAGATTAGACATTTCAGATTCTAGTAGCATTATATGGAAATTCTTTGGCACTCAACTATCTGGATAGGAGATATACCAACAAGTAAAATATGGGATTTGTTATGGTTGAAGACCCAAGAAGGCATGGAAGTTAGAGATGGATTTCATGATGGTGTAAAGGGATTTGTGGGTTGGTTTTGTGAAGATAATCACTTCATCAGCAAAAGCAAGGGAGGTGATCATTGGCGATTTACATTTTTGGTGGAGCATATTTTTTTTAAAGCAACCTGACTCTCAAACTCCAAAGGTTAGGTTTTTCATGAAAAGTATAAAAAGATATGCGGATATGGGGTCCCCTTTCCTAATACCATTGTTTACTTTGAAATAACCAATAGTATGAGCATTGAATAATATGGAATACTTGACAGGGACATGCATTAAAAAAATTCATTTGACACATCTAGTATGGAACCTCATTTTCTTCCATAATGTAAATAAGAAAAGGCCAGTTGACAGTATCGAAGGCCTTCATTATATCAATTTTCAGCATAGCTCTGGGAGAGAGATTTTTTGGTGTAACCATTTACGAGTCGTGGGAAAGGAGAAAATTATCAAAGATGTTTCGGTTTGGAAGGAAAGCTGCTTAATTAGGGTATATTATGGTTGGAGGGCTCCTTTGAGTCTTGAAGCTAACAATCTTGAGATAGCTTACATTACAACATGTTATAGGTCGAAATTGAGATACATCTGAAGGTTTTTTATTTTAGGATCAAGGAAAGGTTGATGGAATTGATGGAGTTAAGGATTTTGCTATTGTCAAAGAAACTATGGACATCAGACAAGGCAAGAGAGGATATAATGGGCTAGCAATGGATGTAATAAGAGGCAGTGAAACCATCCGGACAAGGAGAAGCTGATTTTCTCGAACTAAAAAAGGAGTTCTTAATGTCATAATCATTTACTTAGTTGGTTAAGGTAGTCTACATTTGAGGGGTTAGGGTGGCAATGGGAAAGCTGGATATAAAGGATAGTTCTGATTCAACAGGATGACTACCAAATAAGCCGATAAAATAGGAGAGGAAGGAATTATCAACATAGGGAGGTGAAGAGTTAGTGAC
This sequence comes from Allium sativum, assembly GCA_030737875.1. NCBI lineage: Eukaryota > Viridiplantae > Streptophyta > Magnoliopsida > Asparagales > Amaryllidaceae > Allium > Allium sativum. The sequence goes on from CM060921.1 coordinate 562,054,152, forward strand.
ATCATGCATGTCTTTGATCTGATGTATGTATGATTTTCCCTGCTTGATTTTCAAGGAAGAGTGGTAGTGATTTGTATTTCTTTCTCCATATGTAGATCAATTTTGCTTCATCTTCTGTTGTACCATATTTGCTTCAGCTTCTAGGGCTTGTTCAAGTTGTAAGCTTAACTTATTTTCATACAAATAATTACTTTGATCTGCATTTTTTTGAAAATTTTACTTCTGCACCTGTTCAAGTTCTCTTATTAGCTTTGATAATAGTTTGTTACCTTCACATATACCTCGTTGGACCATTTCTTCAATGCTACTTGTGTGTTCTTTAGCTTCTTTAGTAATTTGTGCATAGGGTTCCATATGTGTAAACGTTATGTGCTTCTTGAACTACATGCAACATTGTTTCACTTTTTATCTATTCATCAAAAAATTTAAAGCTCACATGTTTAAAGATGGCAGCTATTCCAAAGAATAGGATTAGAGGGCAGTGATCAGATAGGAGGGGCATGAGTATATGGATATGGATAGGTTACCGGTTCATGAGAGATTTTAGATTCCTAATACCATGGTCTCTCTTTGTTTAAGTATGAGGAGAAGTGTAGATTTTTTCGGACCAGGTGTAGGAAGAGCCAGACGATGGGATCTCAATTAGAGAATCAAGTTGCATGGCGTAATTTAGAGGGGATAATTCAGCAACAGATAAAGGGGTACTGCCCCATTTGTGGGAAGACAAGAAGGAGCTGTTGAAATCTCCTATTACAAGCCAAGGGTGAGAATTTTGAGAGAAATGGGTGAGGATTGTGTAGTTTCTGCCTGTCCAAAGGACTGTTACATGCATATATAAAGGTTTATAGATTTACTAAGATGAGGGAGCATGTATTACTTTGGTTTGTATGAATTGGTTATCCATAAGAATAGGAGTTATTAGGAAAGAGGAGGGATCATACATTACAAGGAGTCTCCCATAAGATGCATGGAAGTGTTTAGTTAGGGAATGCCAGTTTGGGTTGATGTAAGCTGAAGCAGCTATAGAAAGGGGAAGGTTGAGTTTTGTTTTTGAGATTAAGACAAGGGAAGGATGGTAATCATGAATAAGGGTTTTCATTTGATCGAGTTTGGTTTTTTTATGCGCACCCCTTATGCTCCAAGCTGTGACGTTGTTCAACATTATTAAACTGTTAAGGGGGACATGGTAGAGCTTCTATTTCTTCTTGGACAAGATGATTGTGCTTTAGCAGGGTTTACATGGTTTTCTTGATAAGAGTCCGATTCTTCATCGCTTTCAATTAAGGATTAGGGAAGAGTTATAGAAGGATATTTAATTCGTTTCTTCTTGACACTTTTTTCCTTTTCCCTTTGTTTGGATCTGCTACTTTTATTTTCATCTTTTTTCTCATTTTTGCATGTTGCCTTATGCATAATACAGCCAGTGGTGATTTTGGTGGAGGTGTTGGGATTTTTTTAGAGAGCAAGGATTAGGTGATATAGAGGAAAAGTCACAGACTAGGGTGTTTGCTGTTTTTTGTAGTAAAACATTGCCAGGATTTTTGGTAAAAGGGAGTAGGTTAGATGGGGAAGTGAAAGAAGCATTGTGCATGTGTGCATGTTCATCAACATGCACAATCAATGGATAAGGAGGCTTGAGAATAGGAGTTGAGGTAGTTGGATTATTATGAGGAGGGACATGGCTAGGTAAGATGGAAGGAGGGAAGAAAGATATAAGGGGGTATATGAGTTTTAATTGTTGATTTTGCTGCTATTAACTTATATACTATTTATTATAATATTTATTTCTAGTTTGTCTGCTGATTAGCTTTCTGATTAACTTATACCCTATTTATTAGGGTATTTATCATTATCTTTCTAATGATAATGGTTTTTTACTAATGATATTTATTAGGATAATATTATGCAATATTAGGATAATAATGATTATCATTAGAAAATGACAATCAATACAAATATGTATATACTCCCTTACTATTTTCGTTTATATTTCCCTAATATCTTATTATGAAAACAATTATCAATTATCCTAATGATAAATTTATATACTAATTTTTGTTAAAGACTTATTTCTAATATTTTTGACTTCTAATGATAATCAATTATCAGTGTAAATTTTTTATAACCGAAATGAAAAAAATTCACTTAAGGAAATCAAAAATAATTGTTAAAAACTAACAATTAATGAATATATCCATGATAATGAATCTCAATTGGATAAACCATATTCTCTACTTTTGAAACAATTTATAATGTATGCATAGAAAGAGTAATAAGCCTTTTGACTAAAGAAGGAAAAAAACACTACACGTGGAAACCTTTTGACTCGAATCACTATAAAATCTCGATGCAATTTACATTTTGCATTATATTTTCTTTCGCACTGGATCCCACTCCAATTCTAAGACCTTGCTTCACTCATTCTATGTCTCAGTGATTGCGCTAAGACTACCATTAACTTTTGAAACAACATTCTCAAAATACGAGGTGTCTGTGCAGACGAAATTTTGCAGTAATTATAAAGACATGTCTTCTCGACACTTAGAAGTTAATCATTAATATATCCATGATATTCATGTGCTGAGCATCCGAGTGTCGAAAAGATAGATTGTGGGAGAAAGAAATATGATACATATTCTATTTTAAACCTTGGAAATATTGCTTGATATCTCGTTCGAGATTTCATTTTGATCTCCTCCTAGAACAAACTAGCAAATCTCGTTGTAAACCTCATTCCTAATATATCGTTCGAGATGTGACAATATCGAGCGATGTTGGTTGAGATGAAATACAGAACTATCAGCCGAGATTTTGGATTTTTAGGCTAAATTTAAATCCATGCTCGATCCAAATAATAACTAAATACTCAAATCTAACTACAATGATCTTCTATTTTAATAGTGAACCTCTCTCTTTTAGTTGCTAAAATTAACTGTCGTTTTTTTCTTTAAAATCAATCAACCTCATGCAAGACATTTGAATCACATCTGGAATTAACTGAAGGATGAAAATTTTAAGATTTTTTAATGATTCATTTTCCTAGTTAGCTTGTTTAGAGCCAGATTTTATGTTGGTTTTCCATGATGCTCATTTTGCTTGCATGTAGAAGACTTGAAAAAAATCATGTTTAATATTCTATTTTATGTATATTTTGCATACTATATGACTGTGTCGTATACTCATATACGTTCTATGATCTTCAGGATTTTCATATTTATCAATTTTTTAATTGCATGTTACTGACTTATGTTTCTTATGTTTTATTTATATGTAATTGCTTAATGATTTGGATCATTTTTATGTTCTATATCTAATAATAATTCAAGTTCATGATTCATAGACTGCAATCTAAAATCTATTTGTATTGTGTTATTTTATTTAGTTTGAACATGCTATGATTTATAAATATGAATGTTCTTTCATAGATAAATGAAAATGGAGTGATATTGCAGTTCATGATTAAGTTGTTACTTTTATAGTATTATTCACAAAATTTATTGTGTAAAATATCACTTTTTAACATATCATATTCCCTGAGAGGTTGTAATATGAGCTTTAAGACATGAGATTTAACTCCAAACAAACTTTCGAGTTAGACTCATCTCGTTCGAGATCCCTCTGGATATGGGGATCAACTCTTTAAAATATATAAGATCAACCGCAATCAATTCTGAGATTTAAACCTTATACATAATAGAATATCAAAACAAAATGCATAATTTATAATATTACTACAATCTTTGCAACTAAAATGGATTTTATAATATAATGTGAATTCCAAGAAAAATCTTCCTTTAACCTTTAGCCTTCGGGAGTGTGGAAAGCCTTCATATTTAGGCATTTACATAATTTGGGGATCATGACTTAACAAAAGGCTAGAGAGTCGGGATTTTCATGGGCTCAACTCATGAAAGTGAGTATTCTTGAGTTATTCCCATTGCAGAGGGATTATATCCTCCGATTGGATTAAGGATCAAGTTCGACTCGTAATAAGTATTAAGCAGCCTTCGCATCGTAAAGTTCATTTACTAACAATTGATCATATCCTATTAATTTTGGAGGGACTGAGGTTTTGCCAATAATAATGCTTTATCCTTTCGAGAGTAAAGATGTTACCAACACCCATTCTCTTTTAGTTCGCTATTATGAACTTCATAATACGACTAAGGTCAAGATTAAGAAAATTGAAGCATGAATCATGTGCAATTAGCTATTAAGTCAGCTATTTGCCGAAATGATTGATCTCTCTTCTTGAAATTATTATCCTTAAGCAATGATTCTGAGTTCTTCTTCTTTCTCATTAATTGTAGGATAATATTACAAGAATAATGTTCTCCCCAAATTGATTTCTGATTCCTAATTTAGAGTTTCAACTCTGCCAATATGATTAAAAATTCTAAAATGAAAAAGTCGTCCCAATTTTGGATCTCCAGGATCATATTTATAGGTGCGGGCTAAACCCTTCTTCTCCTTGATGCCTTTGTCTTAATTATTTCCGGAGTGGATTCAAAGGTCTAATTGAGTCGACTTCATTGTTGTGCAACCGACGCTTATAACAAAAGCCTGAGGTAGATATGAATTAGAGTGGAAATAAGTCTTTCTAAGTGTTTTCTGATAAGTAATAACTATAAAGCATCCACTTATTCCGAATGGAACATTCTAATGGTAATCCTGACAATTGTAGGAAGAACAAATTTTCGTCGGCTTCTAGTTTCGATATTGTCAAAATATATCTATCCTTCATATGAGATCTTCTTTTTCATAAACGTAATTCTAGCTAAGATTGAGCTGCCGAAATAACCCTTTTGAATGAATTGAAGGGTTCATTATGGTTTAATTACTTTTCTATTGACTGAATTGAAGATTGATACCTCCATAGATTATGAGGGCATGCCTTTCGGCATAATTGAAAGGGTTTGTACTAGCCTAGAAAGGTATTCTTTCCTTTTTTGATCTCCATAAGGAAATAACATGTAACAGAATGTCTTTAATTTCTCTGATAGCCTCTTTCTTTGTCCTTGTCTTTTCCTCTATGTTGATTGTTGAAGGTTTTTTTTCTTAAATCTCCTTGAAAGTTATGTCTTTTTTTTTCATTGGTCTTGTTTCATCTCCTTCTTCCCTAGGAGGATATTTTAGCTAACATTTACCCTCTAGTATGAAAGAAGATTTTGTTCATTATGAAAAAATCCAAATATCTTTACTTTATTCATTTGTAAAAATTTATGACTTATAGCAACTTTGTTATTTATTTCATTAAAATAAGGGGACCTTGTAACATATGTAAAATTAGGAAGTATGTCGAAAACGTTAACCATATAACTGAAGTTTAGACTCTTCGGGATCGATTTCTTATGCAAAGTTCAAAATTTCTCCCTGAGACCTTTAGGGAGTTAGTGGAACCTTAATCTTTAAAGGATAGAATTTACGTAGCCATTCATGTAATGATTGTCTACATTCTTACCAATGGTTCTGAAATGAATATTTATTAAGCCTTGCAATACGCTTTTATTTCCCATTTAATTTATGCGTCGTGTTTCTACTTCCGATGACGATAAGAGGACCAAAAATCTAGATTTGGGTATTTAAAATAATAAAACCATAATTCCACTTCTGGAAATAATAGAGGACTGATACGAAACTGAGATTTGGGTATTTAAAATAATAGAAATCTATTAGTCCACAATAAGAAATAATAGAAGATCGAAACCCGTTCGACACTGGACGATCCAAAACCATATTTGGGTATTAAATAATTAAAGTCCATAAATCCACTTTCGGAAATGATTGAAGATGAAATCAATTTTGAAAATTAGAAGACCCAAAACCTATATTCAGATATTTAAAATAATTGAAATCTAGAAATCGAATTCAGGAAATAACAGACGACTGACCCTCTTCAGCATTAGAAGTCATTAAACCCAAATATAGGTATTTATATAATAGAAATCAAGAAATCCACTTTTCGAAATAACTGAAGACCGAAACCATTTAGGCATTAGATGTCCTAAAACCTAGGTTCGGATATTAAAAATAATAGAGACACATAAATCTACTTCTGTTAATAACTGAAGACCCAAACCCTTTTGACATTACAAGTCCTGTAACACCCCATAATTTTAAAAAATGACATAAGGGATAGCTAAAGAATATTTAATTTTTATAAGAAGAATTAATGGAAATGGGTTACGCGATTGCATTCGTCTCGGAATTTTGCTTGAGATAGAGTTTGAGTCTGAGTTTGTGTAAAACGGATACAGTATGAAGCAGTTATGAAGCTTAGAAGAATTCAAGAATTAGCAGAATTTAACAACAAATAAATAAAATAAAATATGAATTTAAAAATCAAAATCAGCGAATGTGGGTGAGTGGGAAATCTCCCGCTCTAGGGTGTCGACCCCCTATAGGGGTGTCGACAGGGGGGTCGACCCCATCGGCCCAGATTTGGCCGTGACGTGTTTTGATGTTTGGATGGTGACGTGGCCTTCTAGGATTGGCTGGATGACGTGTTTTTCTGGCTTGGATGGTTCAGATGGATCCTAATCTAATCTAAGGGTGCCAATTCACCTAGATCATCTATAAAATACCCCTAAACCTAACCCTAATTTCATTACACTAATCCATGGCGCCTCTATGCTGCTCAAATCTAAATTAGCCTAGCCTTTCTTCTCCACCAAAGCAAATCAGAATAGGAGTATTCAAATTGGAAGATAAGAATCAAATTCTACAACAATGGTTTCGCTAATCAAATTCAGAATTCAGATCTATTCTCGCTTCTAGACCCTGTCGCTGTGAGTCCATGTTACTTTCACATATAATTAAATTATAATTGATTGTGATAAGATTGTAAATTGGATTTTATGAACATGCCTGTAAGATGAATCATATCAAGTTGTGTTCTTTCAGATTCATACCCATAGTTTTGTTATCATATGCCTATTGGATCTATTTCATTGTTCTATGCCAGTTCATATCCATATGCCTACTGGATCTATTTTATTGTTCTATGCCAGTTCATATTTCATACGCCTTTCTCATCCAGTTTATCGTTATATGACTATTTATGTTTCATATTTCATTCGTATATTTACGCCAATTTTGATGTTGATTCCCTTCTCCTCTTTTTTTCATTTTTTTATTAGATTAGTCTAACTTCAAGCCTAACATATTGTGTTGAGATTTGCATACAAATAACGTTTGAAAGATTAGGAAAAGTTTGGGAAAATTTGTAATAAAATGAGATTATTGGCATAAATCAATTTGAGCATAATTGTGTATAAATTGTATACATGAGATTTGGAATAAGTTGGATTGGGCATAATTAGATATAATTTGTATACATGAGGTTTGACATAAATTGCTGATAACAATGAATGCAAATTAATTTGCGAGTAATTTGGCATAACATGTATACATAAGATTATATGTCTAATTTGGATTAAAACTATAAACATAATTTAGATTGCAAATTATGGGTAGTTGGAATATATTTTAATCCAAGATCTAAAATTGGGACTTGAATCAAGAATGTGATAACAAATGCCTAAGACATGAGGTTAGATTCGAATTGTGGTATAAGACTGCCCGGAACTGCCCGGCACATCCAGCAACTGCATCTTGGAAATCTAATGTGAGAGGTCAAAGGCAGAAATTAGATGCGTAATAATGCAAAGACACGAGGTTAGATTCGGCTTGCGGTATAAACCCGCCCAGAACCGCCCGACATATCTAGCAACCACAAAACGACAATCAAATGTGAGGGGTCTTGCAAGATTACGGTTATAATAAATTATTGAACACTTAACCAAGATAAGACATGTGGTAAGACATAAAGGTTAAGTGGGTGACATGGGAAGCATGTATTGCATGGTTAGCATGTACAACAAAAACAATAAGCACTTAACCAAGATAAGACATGTGGTAAGACATAAAGGGTTAAGTGGGTAACATGGGTAGCATGTGAAACATAATTAAAACACTTAACCAAGATGAGACATGTGATTAGACATGGGGACAAAAAGGGTTTATGTGGGAATTCCTAGTGGGGACCAAGCTTAAGAGGGAAGCTTGTGTCAAGTGGGTGGACCCTTTTCAACTAGTAACCCATTTAGTATCTATGTGAGCTCAAACTAGGTTGAGGACGGGACACGCTTACTAGGTTTGATTGTAAGAGGTCAATAAGGAGTTAGCGATGCAGTGCAAGTTCAACGGAGTCATGTGCGTGCGTGGGTCCGGACTGGTCGGTAAGACGTTGTTGCATTGTGTAGGTATAAGTCGTGCATTTCAATAGTATTGGGTTGCCACTTTAGGGAGTGATACACCCTACTGTGGGACCAGCACGGGTATCTACGAGATTGGGAGCTGATCAAATGGGGAGGTAGTGGGTACAACTAGTGGAGATAGGAGTAGGCGGCACCCGCTCGGAGTACACGAAGCTACCATTATTATGATTAGTAGGGAGGGTAAAACTAGTGGTGGTAGGAGCACGTGGGGCACCTACAAGAGCAGCTAGAGTATATAATTGAACAAGGAGGGTAGTGGGTACAACTAGTGGAGATAGGAGAAGGCAGCACCTATGACAACAGCTAGGAGTACACGAAACTACCATCATCGTCATTATTATTATTAGTAAGAGCGATCAACCTTCAGTATGAAACTAGTATTGGGGTGGTGCAGAAAATATCTTATAGTGGTTAGAAGCGCAGTCAATGTTACATCCTGTTCGACTTGTTACCTTTTCATATCTACTTATGTTGCAGACAACTCTTATATCCAGTTTATGTTCTTACCATGTTGCTTTACTAATTATATTGTTAAAGTCATTGGACTCGCTAGACTTTATGTCTAACCCTTTTGGTTTCGCCTCTTTTTTTCCCTTCCCCTTTCCCCCTAAGTTCTTAGGGTGGGCACGTTGAAGCTTGATTTGGACTTTCCTGCTTGAAGTGCTGAAAGCAATGCTTAGCTTTGTTTCTCTTTCATATGGCATTTTGGATTGGGGATTACGGTTTTAAAAATTATGTACTCTGATGGCTTTTGTACAAGATTGATATTATGTACTTGGTTTTGGTGAAATGGGTTTGAAGATGTGACCAAACTTATTTCTGTTTTCGCTGCAATAAAGTTATAATTTTTTCAAGTACTATTTTATGTATCTATCTTGTAATATTCTGTTTTGTTTACTTATAACGCTCCACAAAACTTAATACATTCCCTTTGTGAGTGACATTTAACAGACGTGGGGTGTTACATGTGGTATCATAGCTGAAGGTTACCAGATCAGATAAAAGATTTTGAAAATTGGTTTTAAAACGGTTTTAAAAGAAGTGTTTTCAAAAGAAAAGTTTGTTTTGAAAGACATATTCCCCGAAGCCATATGCACTATCTTTTGATTTTTTTGTTTGAATCCTTGTTTGCTTCTTTTCTGAGTCTCCTGGGATCCTGGCTTTTTAGGAGGTAACCTAATCGCGGCATGGTTTCGTATCCATGATGAGACTACGACGCCTGTCGAAGGGCAAAGAAGTGCCTAACTTCCATCTATAGTGGCAGTAGTTTCACCTGCGGCTAATTTTCTTTCAAGCTTTGTTAGGGCAAAGAACAGACGACCCTTGCACTTCATTCCATCTTCAATTATCTTCAGCATCATCTAATTCTCAGCGCTTATGCCTATACGGAGTGGTTTTCGACTAATAACTCCAACCGGTTTCTCCGTATTGACAACAATGGTCAAAACGCTTCGATAGTCAGTTATTTAACTATCGAAGTAGAAACAAACATCCATTCAAATGTACAACTAAACATCACACAAACACTGGCCCTTTTGTTTAATACTAACTTTCTAGTTTCCTATATTTTTATAAACTCTTCTTTATTTCCCTTTATAACTAATGCAATACGCTGCTATATTCCCCTTTATAACTAATGCAATACGCTGCTATATTCCCTTTATAACTAATGCAATACGCTGCTATATTCCCTTTATAACTAATGCAGTATGCTGCTATATTCCCCTTTATAACTAATGCAATGCGCTGCTATATTCCCTTTATAACTAATGCAATACGCTGCTATATTCCCCTTTATAACTAATGCAATACGCTGCTATATTCCCTTTATAACTAATGCAATACGCTGCTATATTCCCCTTTATAACTAATTTCCCAATTCCCACAATCATTCTTGAATGTATATTTCTAAATTATTATTGATAATAATTATCTCGTTTTATCTTCTAAATATCGTTTCTAAATCAACTTACTTGTTTTATAATATTAAACAAGTTAAGGTACTCTAGCTCAATATTAATTTCCTATTATTTAATAATAAATAATAGAATATTTTCTTTTTAACTCGAAGCAACTTCCCTATATTTTTACGGTGTTTAAATAACAGTTATTTCAGTGCCAATGTAATCCCACATCCCCAACAAACAACAATCAATAACAAATTATCTATTTTTCATGTAATGCAATATACGGGAACAACAATATAATTATTTCAACCAATTTATCAGCAATTCATCCAAACAACCATTACACATCATTTAATCATTATTTATCAACATTAAATAATGATTATAATATTATAAAAATGATCAGAGATAGTGACTTTACTCACCTTTGCGCGTTAACCGTTAAATAATGATTTGCATCAGTTGATTATACCCGACGTTTTATTCTGTCATAATTCGCAACGACTCCAAACTGTTTCAAATCAGCTTTATAGTGCAGCCTGCTTCCGTACAGTTCCAACGTGACAGACCGTTCGTCCAACCAACGAAAATGGATGCTCCGGGTTTCATTTTTCTTTTTTGCGTTCGACGTATTTTCTTTGGTTTTATAAACTCCCCATTTTACACCGTATTCAGACATCTTCACCAATGTAAACACATGCGCTGCTCCGGTTATGCAATACTTCATCATTCCCATGTGTTATCCATTAATATACAGACAAAACACCATTATACTCCAAACAATTCATATACTACCATGGTTATTTGATTTAATCTCCCCCTCAACAGCATACCCGAACTCTTCCTCCCCTGTACGCATTCGGACTATACGACACCGCCACAGTCACCATTTTTAAATCCTATTTTGTTTTGCGTTTAACAGAGAAGAAATAAGTAATAAATAACTTAAGCATACCAGGCCACGTGAAAGTAAAGCAGATACAAGGGAGAACAACGCCCCCATACGGCTCTGATACACAGAAAGGTCCAAGATGATGTGTTTAAAAGCGACCTCTCTAGAAGTGTACGTTTTCACTTGTAGAATCCTTTGGAAATCCATAGCTGATTCAATTGATAGATTTTCCAGTAATTTATCCGTTATCTGCTTCTTTTGTTCCTCTTTTTATTCCCCTTCTGGATAATGCTTGAAAACATTTAGAGTTGTAACTACTGTTCGATGAGTATCCCCTCACCTTTCATGCACCATAACTGACAAACCAAACTCCCTGCTCCTCACGTTTTGTGCCAGCGAACCCACTTGCACAATTTCACGTTCAAAACTTAAACCTCCTACTACATTTCTCTCCAGATCTCCTCAACCCCAATGCTCTAGTCTCGAACTCGGTCTTCCTACAGGGAATCACGCATCAGCTCGCGCAAACCTGAAACCTGTGACAGAAAACGCCCCTAACTTTTCCAGTCGAGCAGCTGTGTCCCCAGAAACCCAACATCTATAGCGGTCTTCCCCTTTTGTTGCCTCAAATTCGGCAACATAGAAACCTAGCTTGCCTTGTATATCGTTGTGTGAACCGAAGCATGCCCGAACTCCACAAAATATATACTTCTTATTTGATCATATTATGATACCAACTGTAATGGCCCGAAAATCCATACCAATTTGAGCTGAATAATATACTACACATTCAACTCAAAGTGCACGAAAATTCAGATCATTAATAGAAAGAATTAAGAGGATGAGAAAGATAAGATAGAACTAATAGAATAGAAGAAGAAGATCACAAATGAACAGAATTAGAGTAAACATGAATCTCACAGCGGAACGAATAAAATGTATTATATAACATAACTTTGAAATACAAACATGTGTTGTATATACATACCATTATCAGAGTATAGTACATCATATCACAGCGGAAATAATCTCTACATACTAATGGTGAAGTCTCCTGCTTTGAGATCCTCCAAATGTATCTGTAAAAGCCTGAAACACTTGACTGCCCATACAAATTTGGGCACCCAAGAGTTTAGGGAAAACACAAAAAAAATAAACTCTGGGTCAGCCATGGGACTGGTGTGAGTAAATTCCAACCATACTGTTTAACTTTGAAAATCCTTTTGAAACAAAAGGATACTAGTAAGACCAGCCCACACATAAACATGGACGGTTTTTACCTTACTATAACCCAAATTACTTTGATATCAAAACCAGTGATATTATGGTAATGTCTAAACAAATAATTATCCAAGTAGGAGAACGCTTGCATCTCAGGCTCCACATATATATAGTATAAAATCATAAACCGGAGGGCGCTTATTGGAGATTGGATTCCAACAGAAAAGGTATGGGAGCACATTCTGATCAGTGTACTCTAGAGGGGATACACCTAGGTCCAACAAGAACGTCTTGCAACCCGGCCACATATGACCGACCACTCATTTAGCTTGAGTGTATCGAAATTATTGCCACCCCAATTGTAGGCCATCCAACCGTCATCCGAAGATACAGAATCGAAAAGAAGAACAAATATGAATTTTCTCTTGATCGGTGATAATACACCCTGCTTGGGTATGACCCAACTAGCCATGCTGCCTAGCCCAACTTTTGTTACTTCCTGGTTGTGAGGCTAGAGGCTACGTCGATCTTCAGAACATCTGATCACCATTAACTTTGAATGCCACATCATCAAACCCGTCAATTCACTGATCGATTTCCAAAAATATCACCGGTATAAAAAGCTAAGAGGAACGAATTCCTCCGCCACCAGACGTAATACCTTTAAAAGATCAACCATACGTGATATGTTAGGTATACTCTGTCAGACACTCGTCCATACAAGTTGTCCTGGGACTGGACAAACAAAAACACCTATTTTGGAACAGATGACCCTTGCACTTCATCCGTCTTCAATTATCTTCAGCAGCATCTAATTCTCAGCGCTTATGCCTATACGGAGAGATTTTCGGCTAATAAATCCAACCGGTCACTCCGTATTGACAACGATGGTCAAAACACTTCGATAGTCGTTTATTTAACTATCGAAGTAGAAACAAACATCCATTCAAATGTACAACCAAACATCACACAAACACTGGCCCTTTTATTTAATACTAACTTTCTAGTTTCGCATATTTCTATAAACTCTTCTTTTATTTCCCTTTATAACTAATGCAATATGCTGCTATATTCCCCCTTTATAACTATTTCAATACGCTGCCATATTTCCTTTTATAACTATTTCAATACACTGCTATATTCTCCTTTATAACTATTTCAATACGCTGCTATATTCTCCGTTATAACTATTTCAATATGCTGCTATATTCTCCTTTATAACTACTGCAATACGCTGCCATATTCCCATTTCATTTGATAAACTCTGTTTCTAAGTCAGGTTCTTATTAAATCAATATCAAGTTTATAACTAAATATTGTCTTCATATCCTATTATAATTTATTGTTTTAAAACCAATTATTTACTATCCTATCAGGTTATAATAAATTACTTTAATACATTCAACATCGTTGAATTTTAGTTCCAATTCCTAATGGTGTTATCTAGTTCTATGATGTCATCGTTTTTCTGAAACGATTCTCCAGTTCCTCCTTTATAAATTCATTCTTATATCTTCAAATTATTTAATAATAATTATTCCATTTAATTTCTAAATATCATTTATAAATCTACTACTTGTTTTAATGTAATTAAAACAAGTTATCCTATACCATTTCAAAATAGATTTTCCCTTTTTCGAAACCCACATTCATTTTCATTCCTATTAAATATAATTTACGGTATTTACATACAAGTTATTTCAGAGCTAGTGTAATCCCCCATCCCCAACAAACAACAATAAATAACAGATTATCTATCACATCAGATAATGCAATATATGAAACCATAAAATATAATTATTTCAACCAGTTCATCAGCAATTCATCCAAACAACCATCACGCATCATTTAATCATTATTTATCAATATTAAACAATGATTATAATATTATAAAAATGATCAGAGTTAGTGAGTTTGCTCACCTTTGCGCGTTAACCGTTAAATAACGATTTGCGTCAGCTGATCCGATCCGGCGTATTATTCTACAATAAATCGAAGGATATCCAAATCCCTCCATGAAACTCCTTCCACTTCCTTGACATCACGTTTACCTTGGTCCCCATGTAAACGCATGCTCCTCATTTTTCAGTTTGAACAACACAACTTGCTTCATGCATTTTTGAACACACATTCCACGTCCCTCTTCATAGTTTTCCATCACTTCACCTGTTTCTTTTTACTTCTGCCGTATATATGTTAAACGCCAAACCCCTTTACTGTTAATACTCTTCTTACAGCCAACATCCCAATGCCATTTCAGTATATTCGCATCTCCTATGCGTTGCCAGTCTCCGGCAAACCACCGTCATGACCATCCCGCTTCAGAAATATCCCACTGTCGAAACTCCACTTCTCATGAACTCTCGCACCTCATCATCTCCGCCTAACACCATGTTACTTCCCTTTATACCCGAATGCTGTTGCCTTGTCCTCGCCTTCCGACTGTCGTGCTTCCCAGTTCAAAGTGCAACTCGCCAAGTAAAGCCACCTTCTGCTCCCATTTGTATTGTCACCTTCCACCTTTTTAACGCACACTACAGGGTCGGTTACCATTGTCGATTTCTTTCCTACGTACTCACGGTCATTCATGAAACCAACATTGGTTTTCCCGAAGCCTATGTTCATATCTTTCCATTCCGGTTGAAAGGAATGGCATCCATTTGGTTTACATGGTGGAGGCGTATGATTTGTTGAATTAAAATTAAGAAGCACAAACTATAAATAGTAGTAAAATGCTTAAGGCTTAAGCGATACAGGGATAGGCATGTGCTTTAGCTCCGTTTTCCAAAGTATAGTATGCGTGAGTCATGGATAGCCTATAGATAGTCAGTAGGTGAAATCTGTACAACTTGAGTTATCCTTTCAAATTAATTGCCTAAAGTCATGTTTTAGGCTTATTGTTTACTGTTCGTGCATTCATTAAGTAATGGCCAAAAACTAGAATAGAGTATTCCTTCGTGTGCACGTTTTAGGTAGTAGGTGCTCTTGTTTCTATTTTTCCACTTAGGGTATGGTTGCGTTATCTTATAGGGTAGATTTGATTTCCAGCCTTTTCTTATGCGTGAAGTATTAGGTTAAGGCTATGCTTTAGATAATACATTCCGTGTAAACTTTGCCATGAAGTTTTACTGTTTCCTCACATGGTTTGCTTCTTACTACAAATTATTTCTTTGTTCACATATTTCGTTCATGACTAGTATTTACGTTCATAATTTAAATAATGATTATGATGGGTTTCTTTCATAACGTCGGTTTGTTTGTATAATATAAAAATATGTTTTGTCTAGGTTATAAAGTTTACTGTTTCCGATGCGTAAACTCCATTCATTTACGAACTGTGATGGACAGAAATAAAAATACAGTCGTGTTCAGCGAGGTGCCCCAATCCCAAAAATATAATAATACCGGTAGATTAACTCATATTTTGAAATCCCAAAATGTTATTACAAGGTGCCAAATACTCCAAATAAAAAGTGGTGTATTTAATTAATTGAAAATTACAGTAAAATTCTAAAAATTAAAATTAAAATTCTAAAAATTAAATTATCACTGTCTTAAAAGAACCTTGTTCAAATTTACGATAGTTATCTAGTTATATCAAATAAACCGTTATGGTCGATATACGATTCTACAGTGACTATTTGAATATTTGATTTGGATATAACTCAGAATCTATAATCCGAAATCTCGGATTTTCACTTCTGTTAGGAAGACATACTTAAACAGATCCCATCGTTTCCTATTTCAAAGAAATCCGACTAATAATGCATCCAGTACACTTGGTTGAAGTTCAGAACGTTAAATTACGAACTACCGCGATATTACGGGCTCGATTATATTTAATATATATTTTTATACATTCAACTTCGTTTTAATTAATATATAAATCCACTTATATTACGATTTTCAATATTTAAACTAATTTAAATATTCAAATATAAACCGATAAAAATGTGGGACGTTACATACCTTCCCCCTTAAAAGAATTTCGTCCCCGAAATTACTACGGTAGGAAAAATGTCATACCCTATTATAACCGGGTTAAATATTTTGTTTTAACTCTTAAGTTCCGTTTCGACTAGACCAATTAATTTCAACATTAATTCTTTCTAATTAACAAATATTTTCAAAAATTCTGAAAATTCCCTAATAGCTTAAATTTTCAGAAAATTTCACCAGCATCTCTTCTGCATGGCTCAATCGGTACTACTACAACATGCCTCTCTGGGCCTTCTCCAGTCCAAACGGAAATCAAATAACAAAACGACTTACTATACTGGCTCATAGAAATCTCATATTCAAATATAATATAAACTACACGTTCAACTCAAAGTGCACGATCAAATTGCCTTGTAAATCTTATTTGATCACAATAACGATCAACACTATAATAATCTCAAGATATATACTTCTTCTTATATCAAAATATATTTTGGGCAAAATTAGTTCATTTAGCCTCCTTTCAAAACATACTATGTCGAATTATTCTATTCAAGAGTTTAGAAACACCTATCGACAGAGTTTGCATTACTGTTTAGACCAGAATTCATAAACCACTCGACTGACCAGTCAACACAATATAAAACAGTTTTTATATTAATTTGCAAATACGCGCTCATATATATACACTCATACTCAATATAGAGTATTACTAACTCCATCTCTATTGAGTATTACTATACACATACCTTGTTATGTAGTATTTCCATCTCTATTCAAAGTTATGTAATGTCCCGATTTTTAAACAAGGTTGTTTAGTAATAAACACTGATTATTATGAGTTAATTAAATTGAAATGAGATTAAAAACATAATAATAACAAACTTAAAGAAAGAAAGACTTGTGCGTAAACATATAAATGAATGTATATAATGATATGCAAATACTTGAGTTATGTTTTAACATGAATCAGTATTAAAATCTTGCACTAAAATCTTATAAACTAGAAAACATACACATACAAATGTATAACATAACATATAGATATTTGTGTATGTAGTATGGAATTTAATTGCTTAAGAAAATATAAATGAACTTTGTTTTAGAAACAAGTAAAAGACAGTAGAAAACATATGCAAGAAGAAATTACAGCAACATGAATGTGTAAATGAAAATCATAATGAACATAACATGTATATCCAAACAAAACAAAGTATATTTCTCAAATAAACAAAGAAGCAAAAGTCAAAAACAATTATGTGATTAAACCGTTTGAAAGGAGCTGGAAACAATGGGAATAGATGGCCGCACAAATGTATACCATTTTATAAAACATAGGAGTACAAAATTTAATGTAATGTACATAAAAATCTTTTGAAAGTTATGGGCATATAGTAAAAATATGCAAGTGGGTGTCTCCTAATCTAATAAAGACCATAAGGCTACAACTAATATACTTGACAACACAAGAAATAAAATATATGAAAATCTGGTTATGTCATCACCTAATCTAACTAAGCTACAACTAGTGTATGGCTGCATTAAATAAGGGATGGAAGAGAGCTTCTAGAAGCCAGAAAGTGACAAGGAAGATGTAAATATCTAGTATAAATTATTAATTGCTTAAGAATCAAGTCGAATAGGGTTAAGTCTATAAACCAATGTATACTGTAGAGCCTACATCCCTAAAATATAATAAATTGTTTAATGTGAAAACTTTGTTATAAATACCACCGTAAGGCCATATTCTCCTCACAGCAAAAACAATTTGAATCAAAGAAGGAAGTGGCGGATTATGAGAACGGAGAGGAAAGCTATATGGTGAGTAAACTCATTTCGTTGTTCATTTCAAAGTCTTTCTTAAGATGTATTGAAGTTGGTTGAGTAGGAATTGATTTGTATGTTAGTACAATATCATTCCATTCATATAAACATCGAACTGATAATTTACAGTGCTCAAACCACCTGTAGCCAACAATATATTGTCCCTGTATATCAGTATGAATATCACCTTGAGCATATAAAACCAATATCTCGAATTCACGTAAATTGTAGATGTTAATTTCTTCATGAATGTGTATATTCTCATCTATAGTGTATATTAAAATATATGCAACATACCTTAAATTGTATATTTACATATATCAGTAAAAATACTGTAAGGGGTTTTTAATCTCGAAAATCCAAACTTCGAAATTAGAAACTCCAGACTTATAGATGGATTTGTGTGACTAAATCATGAATTTTAGCATAAGTTTTGTGATTTTTAATTAAGCGAGGGATGAGATATTAAGAGATGAACGGGAAATTCTTGTTTGGTAAATTCCGGCGAACCAATGAACGAAATCCGACGGCGTTAGGACCAGAGAGGCGTGGGTGGTTGGTGATCACCATAAAAATACTAAATGATTTTTCTAATGAATAAATTATGTAGACGAGATTGGAATAGGGTTTTGGGTATGTTTTTCTGACCATGAATCTTGACGGAACTGTAACGCCACGGGGGCACGGGGAGGATGCGCACTGAGGGGAATCGGAGGCGTGGGTCGGCACCTTGGTGTGGACGAAGTCAGTCGAGGTCCGATGGACTAAGGAGGCTTCTGGAACGTTTTTCTTGGATTGACGTTGTAGTAACCCGGAAATCTGAGTCAATTTAAAATTTTTATTTTGGCAATTTTAGCGAATTTTGATTATTTAAAATGAATTATTTTAAATAATATCGACGAGGAATTTATTTTGAATGGAATTCAAATGTATATATTATATAGATCGTCGTTAGAATATAAATATTTATTTATATATATAAAAGGAATTGAAAATGGCGCGGTAGTTCGATAATTCGATTTCAAAATTCAAATGAATGTACCGGGTGCAAAATAAACCGGATTTTAGTGAAACCAAAAATATTTAAATCTAACTGAGAATATCTTTCCAACGAATCCGAGGAATCAAAATTTCATAGTGGGAATCAAAAGTTACGTCCAGTTGAAATTTCAGAATAGTCGCTATGAAATTTCAGCCCTTGAAAATGACCATTTTGCAAACGACCTCGAATTTCGACGAAACCAGTTTTGTTGGATCCACGATGTCAAATTATTGCTAGGTTTCAAATTTCATTATTTTTCAAATCAACATGTGAGCGTGGCAAAGGAAAACGCGTTTGACCAGTTTCATTTGATTTTAATCGACTGAAAAATGGCCATTTTTCAAACGATCTCAGAATTTGACGAAACTAGTTTTGTTAGGACCGTATCGTCAATATGAAGCTAGAAAATATTTTTTGGGAATTTTTCGAGTTAGTATGTGACCCCGGTAAATTGAAGTGCGCGTTCAAATTTAATATATAGAGTTATATGTTGATTTTGACGAAAACTGATCGAAACAGTCGAATCGGCTTACGATACATATCCCATTGTGTTCGGAATGGGGGTAATTAGCTAGCGACGACAGGTGGTGGGTCTCGTTTTGGATTCGAATGAAAAAGTTACTTTTTAAAATTAAAATATATTATATTATATATATAAATTTTTCATATACCCCCCTCTCTCGATTTCATTTCTACAGCGAAGAAAAAAAACAGAAGAGGAGAGGGACGGGGGGGCCGCCGCCGCCATCGCGCCCCCCTTAAATCGCCACCGCCGCCCAAGGCGGGGCCACCGCACCGCCTCCCCGCTCCAGCCTCTCCTTCTCCCTTCGCTCCCTTCTTCCCTCCTCCTCCCATCCGAGCACAGGCGAACCCTCCTCCCAAGCCTCTTCGTCCTTCCAGGCGCCCATCCGAACCCCCTCCTCCTCGAAAACCGAACCCAAAACCCTCCTCCGCCAAAGTGGGCCCCAGCGCCACCGTTCATTCACTGACCCGACACTCACCGCGAGTCGCAGCCTCCCACCACCACCGGCAACCACCCGCGTCACTCCTACCCCCCCCCCCCCCCCCCGATGAATAAAAGTAAGTTTTTATGTATTTTGTTTAGTTTAATTAACATAAAATTCTGATTTTCTATGTGAAATATTATTTTAAAAATAAGTGGAGCGTAGTTAAGGATAATGTTAGGGTTTTTATTCATATAAAAGAATGATCTTTAATGACAAAAAGATAAGATTTTTGATGACAGAAAGATGAGATTTTGAATGGTAAAAAGATTATATTTTTATATAAGAGGAAATTTGATTTTTAGTTAAAGTTATCGTTTTTATGAAAAGGAAAAAGCTTAGAATTTTGAAATGGAAAAAAAGCTTTGATTTTGAAAGATAAAAGAGAGTAGATTTTTAATTTAGTAAAGAGATTATTATTTTTATCATAGAAAAGGCGAGAGTTTTATACATGAAAGGCGAGATTTTTATATAAATGAAAGTTGAGATTTTTATATATTGAATACCGAAGTAAAAATTCGATTTTTATATATTGAATAGCGAAGTAAAAATTCGATTTTTATATATTGAATAGCGAAGTAAAAATTCGATTTTTATATATTGAATAGCGAAGTAAAAATTTGATTTATATATATTGAATAACGAAGTAAAATTTAGATTTTTATATATGTAGTGAATACGGATGACGAAAGTGATGAAAGAAGACACGGCGGAGATTTTCTACATAAGAAGAGTCGTGGCGTATGGATTAGCTAGTCGGTGAGAACTTCTCACCTTTTAATTTTGTTTTCTAGTTAATAATATATACTAGGATGCAGACGGTGTTTAGTAGCACCCGACACCCGTCGTCCACAGACCATGGACGGCTTGTATGCTTGTTTGTTTGATTTTGATGGGTAGTTGATTGCGTGATGTTATGTGAAATGAAATAAAATATTTATATAGTTGAAATAAAATATTTCATAGTTAAAAATAGAATTTTTAACGTATATATGAAATGAAATAAATTAATATAAACAAATCGAATGATTTGTTTATATACACACATTTGACTAATATTGATTGGGACGATAAATATTAAACATCGCCCAACTGCACAAATAAAATCTATGGTTGATTGTTTGAAAACCGCACACGGGTATTGGGATGATATTTGACGTACACTAATCCCGGTTGTTTAGTTGTATGTCGATCGATTGATCGACAGACTGTTATAGGCGTTGAATATTTATATTTGATGCTTATACAGGGTAGAATGCACTTTGGATGATGGTTGATTATTCATCGTTGTTATTGTATACATATGCTGTAGAAAATCCATATAACTAACATTATATGGTAATTGATTGGGCCTCATTCCAGTTTTAAAAAGGAAACATTTGAATAGAAATACTTGAAAAGAAATATTTGAACTAGAATTTTTGAAAATAGAAATATATGAAGCCGTGTTGATTAGAGTGACGCCATTTTGACGTGAACGATATTTATATCGATTTTATTCATTTTTATAATGAATATAGAAAAGGAAGTGATTTCAAATACTGATATTTTGAAACGATTTGAAATTCGAATTGAAACTGAATAGAATTGAATTCGAATTAAAATTGAATAGAAATCGATTTGATATAAATTCAAAATCGAATAGAAATTGAATTCGAATTTAAATTGAATAGAATTGAATTCGAACTGAAATTGAATAGAATTGAATTCGATTTGAAATTGAATAGAGTTGAATTCGAATTGAAATTGAACATAAATGAATTCGAATTGAAATTGAATTAATTTGAGATTTGAATTGAATTGAAAACGAACTGAAATTGAATTAAAAATCGATATGAATTGAAATCAATTTGAAATGAATTTAAAAAGAATTTATAAGGAAAGTTTCAATTTTGATTTGAATTTGAAAAGAAGTTGAAATCGTTTTGAAAACGAATTTAAACGATTTATAAAATACGTTTCGAAAGGAAATCGATGAAGTATATATTATATATATTATATATATAATATAATGGCCTGAATAGAACGCGCCGCGCTGCGGTAGTTCGTGAATTTCGACCATTGACTTCAAATGGATATTGCGAGAGATCCGACCGTCGGATTCTCCTAAAGCCGGAACCGTTGGGTTCGTATCAAAAAGAGCTTTCTAACAAATATTAGAAATTTGGAATCTAACGGTTGGATTTGGAATTATGTCCAAATCAAATTTGGAAAAGGTCGCTGTAAGTGCAGTTCGATGGCCGTTGATGGAAATCGACTGTACGGGCCTTGATAAAATTATTAAAATAGTAATAATTTGTGTAAAATCATAAGAAATGATTTGGGAAGAATCGGGATGAAAAACTCCATATTTGAAAAGATAAAAATAGATTTTTATCGAAATGAACTAGTTTTGAACTAGAATAGTAATTTATTTATTTTTAAAATAAATAAATTGGATTTGAAATGGTTTTGAAAATAACCAGAATTTCCAATAATTGAATTGGAATAGATTTGAATCGAAATTGTCTTTGGAATATTTCGATGTTGGATTTAGTGATGATACAGATATTGTTATGGGAATTTGAAAGATATATTTATATCGTTATTTCCAATACGATATTTGTTAGTCGTAGAGTTTGATATTGAATATAAGTCGATATAATTTCTATTCAGAGCCTTGTATTTAATATCAAATGTGATTTGGGTTTGTCATGAATGGTGTCTTCATTAACACTGTTCTTAAGCCCAGTTGAGAAAAAGATTAAATCTTTTTATTTAGATTTAATGAAGTGTGCCAATTAAATATTATTTAATTGGAATTGAATTGGAATTGATTTTTGGGTTTATCGTGAACAGTGTTTTAAACAACACTCGTTCTTTAACCCGATAATTAATGGAATGTGATTTTGGGTTGTCATGAACGGTATCTTCAATAATACTGTTCTTAGACCCAAGGAGTTAAGAAAATCAGGAACTAACTGGGGATTAGTTAAGTTGAATGGTTTATGGGGTATTGATCTGATGTTGGTTTCGGCCTTCGGGGTTAATGCTTAGGGAATTGCTCACTTGCTAATTTACGGTTAGGGACTGATTGAAATGTGATGTGATTTTGGGGTTTATCGTGAACCGTGTTTTAAATGACACTGATTCTTTAACCGAGTCACAGATTAAAACTAAGTGGAGTTTTAATGAATATTTAATTAGATTGAAAAGATCGAGAGTGGAGTATCACCCGTTTTGCTCTAGGCAATAGTTAAATCTTTAATTAGATTTGAACATGAAATGGTAATTGAATTTACCGATAACACCGTGGTGTTAGATATGAAGTATGACCAATTTTACTTCATGGGACGAATAGGTTAGGATTGGGAAATTAAAACAAATGATTATTTCGGTAAGGTTCATTAATCCCGACTAGTTTGAATTGATATTCAAAAGAAGATTAAAGAATAAATTTAAAAGGATTTATCTTTGATAAAATCAATGGGAACCTTTACCTAAGAATGTGAAATTTGGAAACTAGTTGTAGGTTGGCTAAGCAGAGTGATTTCTTGGGTATTGATCCGATGTTGGTTTCGGCCTTCGGGGTTAATATTTGGGGGATTATTCTCTAGATTAATTTACGGTTAGTGACTGATGAATTGGAATGAGGTGTATGTTGTGTTTGTGTAACACTTGTTTATTATATATGCGAGTTATTCGGAAAGACCGGGTTTATCCCATTCTGAATAACTGATACGACAATAAGTCGAAGATGAAGATGGAGGTCGAAGACCGGAGGTCTTCACGTCGTTTGGATAATTACTGATGATCTTGATTGGGCCGTACACCAAAGAGGAGGGAATCAGTTGGTGGTCGTCCAGACGTACTTGGAGATCGATGGATATGCGGGGTACTAGGTGCCTCCGGTTTCGTTCAGACCCAGAACGAACTTGTAAATGGACTGTATGTCTGACATTGGATTTCAGTCTGTGTGATTGATTTCTATTAAATATATATCTTTTTGGCGGCGGAGAATTTATTCTCTTGCTTAACACCCTTCTCTGAGACGTACGAGCTCAAAGGTTATATATTGATGGATATCAAACGCACGGAGTGAATTGCCTGTGTGGCATGCCTAAGTGGAAATTGATCGAGGCTTCTGTTGAAAAGCAAAGTCTTATGGTGGATGATCAAAGCACAGACTGTGTTGCATAGCTTTGTGTAATGTTGATTCGCGAGCCTCACACCCCGGTCGTGAACTAAAAACGGGAGGAGGACCTTAGGGAGGACAAGCGTTTCTTTCTAGTTAGAAGTGGCATCAGTGGTTTTACATGCCCTGACGAGTTTGACTTATGTGGTTGTTGCTGTTGCGAGGCGCCTCGGTTATATCGGTTTCAGCCGATGCATTCTGGTTGGCAGATGGACCAGACTTACACCCCATAGGGTGGGGAAACGTAGTGTTCAGGCATAATAATCCACATCGGTGGACCGGCCCTGACGATCCAAGGGGCAGTTGCGGTTGTTCCTGAGGGGCGGACTAGAGCGTCTAGAATCGGTAGAGGACTATCTTTTGCTTCGGTTCACAGATGGAAATCCAACTTCCAAATACATGACTTTGCGGTTTTATTTGTAGAGCCTAGTATTGGCGACATGATATATGGTACCCATGCCGCCTATGATTGATACTTATGATTTGAAGTTGTTTTATACACTAGGCACTTATAATAGTATCAAATGATTTGTTTTAAACGTACTAAGCATGTTTAGCTATTATAAGGGAAAACCCTATCCTCCGGCTTGCGTTGCATTGTGTGATGGGACCTGGGTCTTATAATAGCTTCATTGTTCTTTATTTGGCATTGCGCTGTTTGTTTTATGCACTGGTATTCTTTGGAGGAAACCCGTTCCGTGTTATACGGCGTGGTCCCTTGATTTACCTAACTTTAAAATAAAGATTTATAACTGTTTTAGTTCTCACACCAGTCCCATGACTGACCTGGAGTTTATTGTTTTAACCTAAACTCTGGGTGCCCTTATTTTGACACGGGCAGCTAGTAGTTTTGGTTTTGTAGATTTATATTCATAGGATCCTGATTTACAGCTGGAACGATACTCGGAAAGCTTTGTATCCGCGTATTATTTCTAGTTGTGTATTGTATTATTTTCCGCTGCTGTGTAATTTATCGTAATCACTGATATTTGATAAATGTGTAATATTGATTTATACTCTGTATATTCTTGTATTCAGATGGAATTGTTGTAATATACAATGAAATGTTCTTCCGTCTATGTTCTATTTTGTCGTGTTCTCAATACAATCAGGCGTTTCGAACGGTCAGGATCTGTTTAGCGACTGATTCGGATTGAGCGAAATTTCTTGTCGTTACATTTGGTATCAGAGCTTTGGTTTACAAAGCTTAGAGAACAAGGCACCTTAGAACCATACGGAAGAATTCATCAGATATTGGATTAGTAATATCCAATGGGAATGACTCGTTAGAGATGGGATCAGTAGTATCCTAGAACAAGTGTGAAGAGTATATTTTTGAAAGTGAAAACAAAATTTGTTTTGAAATTTAAATCAATTATTCGTATTTGATTATTTATTTATATTGATTTGGACAGTCCAGTATACAAAGATTTTGCGTATACGTCTGATCCACGTGTATTTGAAATTTTAATATACTGGATAGATATAGAATTACACTCTAGTAGCCCGAAGATGGTACTGATGATTATCATGACATCATCAGTATTTATGTTCGAGTGACGAAAGTGGGATTTCTATATATTTCCTATTGACTGGTGTGAGAACCAAAATTAGATAGGGCTTATTGTTGTGATTTGGCATCAAAAATATGATTTTTTGACTATATATCAAAGTTATGAATTTGAAATGATAATTCACTAATTAATTGCTGATTGTGTTGTTTGATTATAGTTTGATTAATTAAATGTTTAACCTTTAGCCAAATTGACCAAAAAGTGAATTGTATTGAAATTAGTCGCATTTGCATGCATATACATGTACTTACATTGAACAGGTCATAGCAAAGAGGCTAGAGCAGAAGAATAAAATTGTTTGCCCAACAAATAGGTACATGTTTACCATAATTTACTGTTTTGTTTGGGTGATGATGATTTTATGAGCCGCTTGGCTTTTTCTTTTTCTTTTTGAGATCAGAGGGCCTGTATGGCAATTTCGGGATTTTCCCGGTGCTCCCAGTGCAGGGGAGGTTATGGAGAAATTTTTCGAAAATTTAGGGTGTTAGTCAAATTTTTGAAAAATTTGAAAAGTTCTTAGAAACTGAAAAGTTGAAGAACTTAAGCCGTAGTGAAAACACTGGAAGTTGAGTTGATTTGTAAAACAACTTTCGGCTTCGTTCCTTTTCGGGGACGAAAAGTTTTAAGTGGGGGAGATTGTAATAACCCGGAAATCTGAGCCAATTTAAAATTTTTATTTTGGCAATTTTAGCAAATTTTGACTATTTAAAATGAATTATTTTAAATAATATCGACGAGGAATTTATTTTGAATGGAATTCGAATGTATATATTATATAGATCGTCGTTAGAATATAAATATTTATTTATATATATAAAAGGAATTGAAAATGGCGCGGCAGTTCGATAATTCGATTTCAAAATTCAAATGTATGTACCGGGTGCAAAATAAATCGGATTTTAGTGAAACCAAAAATATTTGAATCTAATTGAGAATATCTTTCAAACGAATCCGAGGAATCAAAATTTCATAGTGGGAATCAAAAGTTACGTCCAGTTGAAATTTCAGAATAGTCGCTATGGAATTTCGGCCCTTGAAAATGACCATTTTGCAAACGATCTCGGATTTCGACGAAACCACTTTTGTTGGATCCGCGATGTCAAATTATTGCTAGGTTTCAAATTTCATAATTTTTCGAATCAATATGTGAGCGTGGCAAAGGAAAACGCGTTTGACCAGTTTCAGTTGATTTTAATCGACTGAAAAATGGCCATTTTTCAAACGGTCTCAGAATTTGACGAAACTAGTTTTGTTAGGACCGTATCGTCAATATGAAGCTAGAAAATATTTTTCAGGAATTTTTCGAGTTAGTATGTGACCCCGGTAAATTGAAGTGCGCATTCAAATTCAATATATAGAGTTATATGTTGATTTAGACGAAAAATGATCGAAACAGTCGAATCAGCTTACGATACATATCCCTTTGTGTTCGGAATGGGGGTAATTGGCTAGGGACGACAGGCGGTGGGTCTCGTTTCGGATTCGAATGAAAACGTTTTTTAAAATTAAAATATAATATAATATATATATATTTTTCATATACCCCTACTCTCTCGATTTCATTTCTACAGCGAAGAAAAAAAACAAAAGAGGAGAGGGACGGGGGGCCGCCGCCGCCCAAGGCGGGGCCACCGCACCGCCTCCCCGCTCCAGCCTCTCCTTCTCCCTCCGCTCCCTTCTTCCCACCTCCTCCCATCTGAGCGCAGGCGAACCCTCCCCCTAGCCTCTCCGTCCTTCCAGGCGCCCATCCGAACCCCCTCCTCCTCGAAAACCGAACCCAAAACCCTCCTCCGCCATAGTGGGCCCCAGTGCCACCGTTCCTCCACTGACCCGACACTCACCGCCAGCCGTAGCCTTCCACCACCATCGGCAACCACCTGCGTCACTCCTACCCCTTCCCCGATGAATAAAAGTAAGTTTTTATGTATTTTGTTTAGTTTAATTAACATAAAATTCTGATTTTCTGTGTGAAATATTATTTTAAAAATATGTGGAGCGTAGTTAAGGATAATGTTAGGGTTTTTATTCATATAAAAGAATGATCTTTAATGACAAAAAGATAAGATTTTTGATGACAGAAAATGAGATTTTGAATGGTAAAAAGATTATATTTCTATATAAGAGGAAATTTGATTTTTAGTTAAAGTTATCGTTTTTATGAAAAGGAAAAAGCTTAGAATTTTGAAATGGAAAAAAGCTTTGATTTTGAAAGATAGAAGAGAGTAGATTTTTAATTTAGTAAAGAGATGATTTTTTTTATCATAGAAAAGGCGAGAGTTTTATACATGAAAGGCGAGATTTTTATATAAATGAAAGTTGAGATTTTTATATATTGAATAGCGAAGTAAAAATTCGATTTTTATATATTGAATAGCGAAGTAAAAATTCGATTTTTATATATTGAATAGCGAAGTAAAAATTCGATTTTTATATATTGAATAGCGAAGTAAAAAATTGATTTTTATATATTGAATAACGAAGTAAAATTTTGATTTTTATATATGTTGTGAATACGGATGACGAAAGTGATGAAAGAAGAAACGGCGCAGATTTTCTACATAAGAAGAGTCGTGGCGTATGGATTAGCCAGTCGGCGAGAACTTCTCACCTTTTAATTTTGTTTTCTAGTTAATAATATATACTAGGATGCAGACGGTGTTTAGTAGCACCCGACACCCGTCGTCCACAGACCATGGACGGCTTGTATGCTTGTTTGTTTGATTTTGATGGGTAGTTGATTGTGTGATGTTATGTGAAATGAAATAAAATATTTATATAGTTGATATAAAATATTTTGTAGTGTAAAATATTTCATAGTTAAAAATAGAATTTTTAACGTATATATGAAATGAAATAAATTAATATAAACAAATCGAACGATTTGTTTATATACACACATTTGACTGATATTGATTGGGACGATAAATTTTACACATTGCCCAACTGCACAAATAAAATCTGTGTTTGATTTTTTGAAAACCCCACACGGGTATTGGGATGATATTTGACGTACACTAATCCCGGTTGTTTAGTCGTATGTCGATTGATTGATCGACAGACTGTTATAAGCGTTGAATATTTATATTTGATTCTTATACAGGGTAGAATGCACTTTGGATGATGGTTGATTATTCATCGTTGTAATTGTATACATGTGTTGTAGAAAATCCATATAATTAACATTATATGGTAATTGATTGGGCCTCATTCCAGTTTTAAAAAGGAAATATTTGAATAGAAATATTTGAAAAGAAATATTTGAACTAGAATGTTTGAAAATAGAAATATATGAAGCCGTGTTGATTAGAGTGACGCCATTTTGACGTGAACGATATTTATATCGATTTTATTCATTTTTATAATAAATATAGAAAAGGAAGTGATTTCAAATACTGATATTTTGAAACAATGTGAAATTCGAATTGAAACTGAATAGAATTGAATTCGAATCAAAATTGAAAAGAAATCGATTTGAAATAAATTCAAAATCGAATAGAAATTGAATTCGAATTTAAATTGAATAGAATTGAATTCGAATTTAAATTGAATAGAATTGAATTCGATTTGAAATTGAATAGAGTTGAATTCGAATTGAAATTGAACAGAAATGAATTCGAATTGAATTGAAAACGAACTGAAATTGAATTAAAGATCGATTTGAATTGAAATCAATTTGAAATGAATTTAAAAAGCATTTATAAGGAAAATTTCAATTTTGATTTGAATTTGAAAAGAAGTTGAAATCGTTTTGAAAACGAATTTAACCGATTTACAAAATACGTTTCGAAATGAAATCGACGAAGTATATATTATATATTATATATATATATATATATATATATAATGGCCTGAATAGAAAGCGCCACGCTGCGGTAGTTCGTGAATTTCGACCAATGACTTCAAATGGATATTGCGGGAGATCCTACCGTCGGATTCTCCTAAAGCCGGAAACGTTGGGTTCGTATCGAAAAGAGCTTTCTAACGAATATTAGAAATTTGGAATCTAACGGTTGGATTTGGAAATGTCCAAATCAAATTTGGAAAAGGTCGCTGTAAGTGCAGTTCGATGGCCGTTGATGGAAATCGACTATACGGGCCTTGATAAAATTATTAAAATAGTAATAATTTGTGTAAAATCATAAGAAATGATTTGGGAAGAATCGGGATGAAAAACTCCATATTTGAAAAGATAAAAATAGATTTTTATCAAAATGAACTAGTTTTGAACTAGAATAGTAATTTATTTATTTTTAAAATAAATAAATTGGATTTGAAATGGTTTTGAAAATAACCAGAATTTCCAATAATTGAATTGGAATAGATTTGAATCGAAATTGTCTTCGGAATATTTCGATGTTGGATTTCGTGATGATACAGATATTGTTATGGGAATTTGAAAGATATATTTATATCGTTGTTTCCAATATGATATTTGTTAGTCGTAGAGTTTGATATTGAATATAAGCCGATATAATTTCTATTCAGAGCCTTGTATTTAATATCAAATGTGATTTGGGTTTGTCGTGAATGGTGTCTTCATTAACACTGTTCTTAAGCCCAGTTGAGAAAAAGATTAAATCTTTTTATTTAGATTTAATGAAGTGTACCAATTAAATAATATTTAATTGGAATTGAATTGGAATTGATTTTTGGGTTTATCGTGAACAGTGTTTTAAATAACACTCGTTCTTTAACCCGATAATTAATGGAATGTGATTTTGGGTTGTCGTGAATGGTATCTTCAATAATACTATTCTTAGACCAAAGGAGTTAAGAAAATCAGGAACTAACTAGAGATTAGTTAAGTTGAATGGTTTCTGGGGTATTGATCTGATGTTGGTTTCGGCCTTCGGGGTTAATGCTTAGGGAATTGCTCACTTGCTAATTTACGGTTAGGGACTGATTGAAATGTGATGTGATTTTGGGGTTTATCATGAACTGTGTTTTAAATGACACTGATACTTTAACCCAGTCACAGATTAAAACTAAGTGGAGTTTTAATGAATCTTTAATTAGATTGAAAAGATCGAGAGTGGAGTATCACCAGTTTTGCTCCAGGCGATAGTTAAATCTTTAATTAGATTTGAACGTGAAATGGTAATTGAATTTACCGATAACACTGTGGTGTTAGATATGAAATATGACCAGTTTTACTTCATGGGATGAATAGGTTGGGATTGGGAAATTAAAACAAACGATTATTTCGGTAAGGTTCGTTAATCCTGACTAGTTTGAATTGATATTCAAAAGAAGATTAAAGAATAAATTTAAAAGGATTTATCTTTGATAAAATCAATGGGAACCTTTCCCTAAGATTGTGAAATTTGGAAACTAGCTGTAGGTTGGCTAAGCAGAGTGATTTCTTGGGTATTGATCTGATGTTGGTTTCGGCCTTCGGGGTTAATATTTTGTGGATTATTCTCTTGATTAATTTACGGTTAGTGACTGATGAATTGGAATGAGGCGTATGTTGTGTTTGTGTAACACTTGTTTATTATATACGCGAGTTATTCGGAAAGACCGGGTTTATCCCATTCTGAATAACTGATACGATGATAAGTCGAAGATGAAGACGGAGGTCGAAGACCAGAGGTCTTCACGTCGTTTGGATAATTACTGATGATCTTGATTGGGTCGTACACCCAAGAGGAGGGAATCAGTTGGTGGTTGTCCAGACGTACTTGGAGATCGATGGATATGCGGGGAACTAGGTGCCTCCGGTTTCGTTCAGACCCAGAACGAACTTGTAAATGGACTGTGTGTCTGACATTGGATTTCAGTCTGTGTGATTGATTTCTATTAAATATATATCTGTTTGGCGGTGGAGAATTTATTCCCTTGCTTAACGCCCTTCTCTGAGACGTACGAGCTCAGAGGTTATATATTGATGGATATCAAACGCATGGAGTGAATTGCCTGTGTGGCATGCCTAAGTGGAAATTGATCGAGGCTTCTGTTGAAAAGCAAAGTCTTGTGGTGGATGATCAAAGCACAGCCTGTGTGGCATAGCTTTGTGTAACGTTGATTCGCGAGCCTCACACCCCGGTCGTGAACTAAAAACGAGAGAAGGACCTCAGGGAGGACATGCATTTCTTTCTAGTTAGAAGTGGCATCAGTGGTTTTACATGCCCTGACGAGTTTGACTTATGTGGTTGTTGCTGTTGCGAGGCACCTCGGTTATATCGGTTTCGACCGATGCATTCTGGTTGGCAGACGGACCAGACTTACACCCCATAGGGTGGGGAAACGTAGTGTTCAGGCATAATAATCCACATCGGTGGACCGGCCCTGACGATCCAAGGGACAGTTGCGGCTGTTCCTGAGGGGAGGACTGGAGCGTCTCGAATCGGTAGAGGACTATCTTTTGCCTCGGTTCACAGATGGAAATTCAACTTCCAAATACGTGACTTTGCGGTTTTATTTGTTGAGCCTAGTATTGGCGATATGATATATGGTACCCATGCCGCCTATGATTGATACTTATGATTTGAAGTTGTTTTATACACTATGCACTTTTTTTTTTGAGCAAACAGATATGTAGCACGAGACTACACAGCCGATTATATAATAGATAGTAGTAATTTTCCAACTGACAAACCCAGTTGGTGGTCCAAAAAATACGTCCAGTCTAACCCCTTGGGCAATACAACATCAAACATATACAACTTAGTTACTTGGCATATTTAATTATACATAGATAATGTCCAGTACTAAGGTAACATCATAAACCATCACACAAGATCTCTGCTGGAAGCTGGGTCATTGCTATCAACCGAGTCAGATGGAGAGGAGGCCTGAGGCAAAGCAAATCTGAAAGCTGGAGCATGGCTACCACCAGAACCTGTCCATGTAGTAAAAATATGGATAATGCGATGACATATACTTGTAGTCGAGCTAACATTATAACTAAAAATCCTTGCATTTCTTTCTTTCCACACACACCAACTATAAACAGCAAGGAAAGCATCTACTAGTGAATTTGGAGGTGAGAATTCCCAATGATCAAAAAAGGAGGAGATGACAGGGATGAAGCCAAGTAAGAAAGAACTTGAAGCAGCCCAAATAGGGTAGGTGCATTCGCAGACAAAGAAAAGGTGATGGATGGTTTCTGCATGCATATTACAGTAAGCACAGTTGGGATCAGATGCAATGTTACATCTAAACGGCTTCTCTCTAGTATTGATCTTCTCGTGAATCAAACACCGTTGAAAAGTTCATCCCATGCCCCATTATATAGAAAACGATCTAATTTAGCTAACAATGGATTTGGTCTACGATTTGACTAGGTGAAGGAGCGGTTACTTATTGGTGGATCAATAAGAGAGCAGTCAAAAATGAAGGAATTAAAGTCTTCACTATCATGAGATAAGATGTCTGAATTTCTATCATAGCTGAATCTAGTAGTGTTGAAGTCACCCCCAATAACCCATGGGCCATTAAAATGTGATGCAAGTGCACTACAGTCAGACCAGAGAAGTGAACGATCATGAGCGTTTTGAGGTCCATAAATGTTGGAGAAGAAGTAGGTGATGTTAGAGGGGATGTGGCAAAGAGCTACGTGGAGTGCAGAACAACTTTGTGTGGTCCAACGTAATGACCAGATAGATTCATTCCAGGCAGTGATTAAGCCTTCGCATGTGTCAATAGCTTTAACATAAGTCCAACCCGATAAAAAAGCGCCACCCACAATTTTGAAATGATTTGGAGTTGGGTTATCAAGTTTAGTTTCTTGAAGAAAAAGAATATCCACTTTTAGAGGAAGTAAAACCAAACTAATAGCGTGGCATTTTGATGGGTTGCCCAACCCCCTGACATTCCATGAGACTAACTTCATTGGGTAGCATTGATGCGCTCCAGTTCTAATTCGTGCATGGAAACATAATGTGAATCGCTCAAATTAACACCCATGCAACGTGACAGTTTTTTGCTTAAACTTTTATTTGCAGAAGAAAAAACAATAGGGGTAAAAAAACTACCCGAGCCTTCAGGTTGATCAACACGCTTCCTTATCCTTGCACTACGTCTGACAAAGACTGGTGAGAGAAACTGAGTCCAGTTTTCTTCTTCCACTCCCTGATAATCTGTGGATGGGGCAGGTAGAATTTGTTGAAGAGGTAAAGCAGGTTGAGGGGACAGATTGTCAGGTGAAGTCTCAGCTGGAGGAACGATAGATTGGCTACCTTCAAAGTGGTAGGGGATAACAGGAAGGGGCATGGTAAAAGGAAAAGGTCGAGGAATGTTGTGTAAGGCCATATCATGAACGTCAGGTTCATCCATATTTTCATGCATGCAGGGTACAGTCATCTCTTCAACATTACCAATAAGTAAGGTTTCAGGTTTCAAACCAGGGTGTTCATGAATGCAACGTTGCACTTTCAAGAGGTGTTTCTTTTTGCTAATATTAGCAAGAAGGAAAGTGATCAAATCGATTCCTTCAAAAAATTGAATTTTGATAAACAAGCTTCTATGATCAAAATGAGCCCACTCACAATCATCAAGTGCCACCACATTACCCAAAGCACTTAGAATATTTTTAACAGCAAAGGAGTTGTACCTAAGAAATTCTGGAAAACCAACCACCTTTGCCCATGATTCGCACTCTAGCTCCGCAGCCGGCTCCCATTCAGCTTCATACCAGCATTCAAAGTACATAGCACCTTCTGGCCTTGATAAGTTCTTCCAGAACAAGACATGGTCTCTGATCCCTTCATTAGGGCAAGCAATGATGAAAGCGTTGTTTCTGTATATCCACATGGGCCATTCATGGTGATCAAATGCTTTCGACAGAGTATCGTGAAGAGTTGTAATGCTCCAGCCGCCAGAAATTGCTGTTCCGACTACGTAATTTGATGAGTCTTCCATTATAAAATGATACATGTCTTCGGAGTTTAGAGAAGAAGTGTTGGATGATAAGGGTTTAAGTGTAGGAGAAGGCGTGGATTACTGACAGCTGGGATAATGTGAATCCCTCTGATTATAAACTGCGTGAGTTGATGTGCGAGGGACCCACACTTTTTTTGATTTATCAGCGCGAGTTGATGTGCGAGGGACCCACGCGACAGGAGTTGCATTATTCCAATGAGTGCCTTTCCGCACGTGCTTCGAAGTGTCTCTAGGTATTCTTTTTTCAGGACAACGTGCACACGAATGGCCGTAACCAGTGCAAAAGAAGCATATTTTCGAATTTCTACATTCTCTTGCCACGTGTCCCCTACTAGCACACTGTAGACAGCGTCGTTCCTTCTTCAAAAAATTGACCGTATTCTGAATAGAAGAGAAAACAGGCAAAACATTTGATTTCTTCACTTGAGCACGCTTCGGAGGAATCAACGGAGGGGATGCGGCCACTTCAGCATATGTTTTTTCCGATTGACCTGCTGGAAAATCATTCAAAACATCAAAACGATTATGACAATTCAAGTCTTTTGAAACATTTGAATATGTCTCCAAACTGTCATCCTTAAAAATGGCGGATCCTCCAGTCTTCTCCTACCCTATTGCAGCCAAATACCGTGCCGCATTCCACCCCCGTTCGCCACCCCCTCCTCCTCGTTCCTCGTTTCCTTCGTCCTCCTCTTCTCTTCCTATCTCTAAACATCCTTTGCCTCACCGCCCAGTTTTTCGTAATCTACTTTTTCGTCATCCAGCATCCATCTCCTCCCGCCGTTCTTCTGCCCCCCACCGATCTTTCAATTCATCTTATCCAATCAACCGTCCTGTCTCTAACCGTACCCATCAATCTAGCTCCTTCAACCGACCTTTTCAGCGTCATCCTTCTTCTTTATATTCGCAAAACACTTTGCACTTATAATAGTATCAGATGATTTGTTTTAAACGTACTAAGCATGTTTAGCTATTATAAGGGAAAACCTTATCCTCCGGCTTGCATTGCATTGTGTGATGGGACCTGGGTCTTATAATAGCTTCATTGTTCTTTATTTAGCATTGCGCTGTTTGTTTTATGCACTGGTATTCTTGGGAGGAAACCCGTTCCATGTTATACGGCGTGGTCGCTTGATTTACCGAACTTTGAAATAAAGATTTATAACTGTTTTAGTTCTCACACCAGTCCCATGACTGACCTGGAGTTTATTGTTTTATCCTAAACTCTGGGTGCCCTTATTTTGACATGGGCAGCTAGTAGTTTTGGTTTTGCAGATTTATATTCACAAGATCCTGATTTACAACTGGAACGATACTCGGAAAGCTTTGTATCCACGTATTACTTCTAGTTGTGTATTGTATTGTTTTCCGCTGCTGTGTAATTTATCGTAATATCTGATATTTGATAAATGTGTAATATTGATTTATACTCTGTATATTCTTGTATTCTAATGGAATTGTTGTAATATACAATGAAATGTTCTTCCATCTATGTTCTATTTTGTCGTGTTCTCAATACAATCAGGTGTTTCAAATGGTCAGGATCGGTTTAGCGACTGATTCGGATTGAGCGAAATTTCTTGCCGTTACAAACGTTAGGAGGGGGCATGAGTTGAACTATCGGTTTTTGCTTAAGGTGGTGGGTAGGGTTTCTGATGGTGGCGTCAATCTCAAGGGGTGGAGCTGCGTCTGAAGGGATGGTCGGAAGGATGATTTGGCCAGTGGATCGTCGGTGCACATGCACCAGTGCACCATGCACAGTTTTGCATTTTTGGTGAGAAGAAACTGTAAACAAGAAAACAAATAAAAGGAAAAGAAGAAGAAACATAAGGATTTGACTCCAGGAAGTGGTTTAGGTTATATGCGTGAATAAGGAAGTAGGAAGGGCCGCAACATTACAGGAAAAGAGAAGATGGGCCGAAGTATTGGGCTTTCAGCGGGCTTAAATGAGTTTAGATCGATTAGAGAAAAATAAAATAGAAGGAGAGAAAAAAAGAAATTAAGGAAAGAGGTAAAGAAGTAATGAAACGGTTAGGAAAATGAAAAATAATGAAATAAAACAAAAGGAGGTGGGTTTGACTATAGGTTTTGGGCTTCAGGATTAAGCAAAAAGAAGAATAAGATTGTAAATTAGAACAAAAGGAAAGCGAGGAAAGTAAAGAAGAAAATAAGAGAGAGAAAAATAAAGAAAGGGAAAATAAAAGAGAAGAAATTTTAGAAACAAATAGTAGAAAGAAGTAGAAGGAAATAAATTAAACGACAATATAAATATATATATGTGTGTACATATATAAAGTTGTAAATGTATTAATTTCGTAATGACATAACAAGGTAGAAAGTAAAAGCCATCACATGAATATGAAGAAAGACGTTCATGTATAGCTGATCAATCAAAGTTAAAAATAATTTAGGTAGTGGTTAATTTGTTTGTTTTGAATAAATTAAAATAATAACGAAAGGAGATATAATCAATTATTCTTGTAACTAGATAACTAGTAAATACCTTATGTGTTATAGTCGATGGAATGTCGTGAAAATTTATCATCTGTATAAAGTGTTAACTCGATTATTTTGAAATAAATCATTCAAGTATTATTATAATCGACTTCGGTCAGTAATTGAATAAGGAATCTTTTCAATAAAGATTTTTATTGAAACCAATTTACCCAAGTATCGTCTGGCTTTAAAAGACATACACTGATTGTTTCGAAGAGCCCGGAATTTATGCTCCACTTCGATTCTATTTTATACGTCGTGTATAAAAGATAATTGAAGATAATTGAAGACGGAGACATGCCAGGGCTATTTTTACAGAATAGCGCCTTCGGTTTGTCCAGTCCCAGGACAACGTATATGGACGGATGTCCGACAGAGTATTTTCAAAGGGGCTCATGTACGTTGATTTCCTCAAACGTATTTTATGGTGGCGAGAAGTCACCTTCTCTTAAACATTTAACAACCCGATTATTATTGTGGAAATCAATTAGTGATTTCTGGCGGATCTGACGATGTGACACTCAAAGTGAACGGTGGACAGGTGTTCTAGAAGTTAACATAGCCTCCAGCCTCACAACTAGGAAAAGACAAAAAAAGGGGCAAGGCAGCATGGCTAGTTGGGTCATTCCCAAGCAGGGTGTATTATCACCATATAGAGAAATTCCTTTTTGTCTTCTCATCTATTTTCATTGCTGCAGCATTCGGTAGCGGTTGCTGATCACAACCGAGGGGTGATAATATATTCGCCATACTCAAGCTAAATGAGTGGGCGATCATGTGAGGCCGGGTTGCAAGACGTTCTTGTTGAACCCCAGTGTATCCTCTCTAGAGTACACTGATCGGCAGGTGCTCATCTACCTTGTCAGTTGGAATCCAATTTCCAATAAGAACCTGCGGTTTCTGATTTTATATTATATATATGTGGAGCGTGAGATGCAAGCGTTCCGCTAGATGGTTATTTATTTGATACAAACTATTATAATATCAGACGATTTTGATATCAAATATGGTTTGGGTTATAGTAAGGTAAAAACCGTCCATGTTTATGTGTGGGCTGGTCTTGCTATTATTTTTTCTTTCAAACGTTTTTGAAAAGCTAAACCAATTGTTCTGTGTATCATAAGGGAAAAACCCATTCCGTTTTTACGGCGTGGTCTTATGAGATATACTGTACTAATCAAGCTGTGTTTTAAATCATTTACTCATACCAGTCCCCTGACTGACCCAGAGTTTATTTTCTGTGTTTTCCTAAACTCTTGGGTACTCTTAACACTTATTATGGGTAGACAAGTGATCTAGGTTAATGATGGAAATCCTTTGAAGAATTCTGGACTGGAAATCATGGAGTCAGCATAGTAGTTCTATCTATACCTATGTATTAAGTTTGTATGTTGTATTGGGCCCGTAATCATGTAAGATGATGTAACAGACTCTGATATGTAATGTGATATTATGTTTTGTTAAAATTCCGCTGTGAGATTTTGATGTGATGTTCTTCTTACTCTTCTATTCTATTAGTTCTATCTTTTCTATCTCATCCTCTAATTTCTTTCTATTAACAGTCAAGAGTTCAATACTTGGTATTGTTCGACGAGTAATATAGGATTTCGTATTACTGTTGAAAATTCAAGTATCGAATTTTCCCGGCCGTTACAGTTGGTATCAGAGCTATTGGTTGAGTAGTAACCTTTGCTCTGTGGCGTAACTCAGTAGAGATAGGGTTAGTAACACCCTGACTGAGGTTGGGTAAGTATTGAGAAAGCGTATTTAAGAAATTAAACTATAAAGTAAATTGTATACTTAGTATAGATCAACTCGAGTTATCAACTTGAGTTAATTTTAAAATATCTCTCGATTAAATATCGAATATAAAACTGGTATAATCAAATAGTTGAAAATGAGTTCTCGTAGAAAAAGAGGCCGAGGAGCAAATTGGATAACCACGACAACCAATGAAAGGAGCTGAAAGAATTTGGGTCAGCCTCAGAAGAAGTTAAATTAGAATTAATACTTGAATTGAGAGTATCAAGAGAATTAATATAAGAAATAAAGTTCAAAGTATTAATTGGATTAAAAACGAACTTGTCACGACACGACAATTCGTAATCTGAAATTTTAAACTTAAATTGGATTTGTAAGATTCATTTTGAATTGGGATTCTTTGGAACAAAAATCATATTCTAAGTTCTAATTTACGAATTAAATAAGAAATCGATCTAAAAGATCTAGTAGATAGTTACAGATGTATTTAATTTTAGTTAGAACTGAAATCTATTCGTACTTTTTAATTTTGGGGACGAAATTCTTTTAAGGGGGTTAGATTGTAATGTCACGGTTTTTAAACAAGGTTTTTTAGTAATAAACACTGATTATTATGAGTTAATTAAATTGAAATGAGATTAAAAACATAATAATAACAAACTTAAAGAAATAAAGACTTGTGTGTAAACATATAAATGAATGTATATAATGGTATGCAAATACTTGAGTTATGTTTTAACATGAATTAGTATTAAAATCTTGGACAAAAATCTTATAAACTAGAAAACATACACATACAAATGTATAACATAACATATAGATATTTTTGTATGTAGTATGGCATTTAATTGCTTAAGAAAATATAAATGAACTTTGTTTTAGAAACAAGTAAAGACAGTAGAAAACATATGCAAGAAGAAATTACAGCAACATGAATGTGTAGATGAAAATCATAATGAATATTTCGTATAAACAAAGAAGCAAAAGTCAAAAACAATTATGTGATTAAACCGTTTGAAAGGAGCTGAAAACAATGGGAATAGATGGCCGCACCTATGTATACCATTTTATAAAACACAGGAGTACAAAATTTAATGTAATGTACATAAAAATCTTTTGAAAGTTATGGGCATACAGTAAAAATATGCAAGTGGGTATCTCCTAATGTAATAAATACCATAAGGCTACAGCTAATATACTTGACAACACAAGAAATTAAATATATGAAAATCTGGTTATGTCATCACCTAATCTAACTAAGCTACAACTAGTGTATGGCTGCATTAAATAAGCGATGGAAGAGAGCTTCTAGAAGCCAGAAAGTGACAAGGAAGATGTAAATATCTAGTATGAATTATTCATTGCTTAAGAATCAAGTCGAATAGGGTTAAGTCTATAAATCAATGTATACTGTAGAGCCTACATCCCTAAAATATAATAAATTGTTTAATGTGAAAACTTTGTTATAAATACCACCGTAAGGCCATATTCTCCTCACAGCAAAAACAATTTGAATCAAAGAAGGAAGTGGCGGATTATGAGAACGGAGAGGAAAGCTATATGGTGAGTAAACTCATTTCATTTTTCATTTCAAACTCTTTCTTAAAATGTATTGAAGTTGTTTGAGTAGGAATTGATTTGTATGTTAGTACAATATCATTCCATTCATATCGGCATCGAACTGATAATTTACAGTGCTCAAACCACCTGTAGCCAACAATATACTGTCCCTGTATATCAGTATGAATATCACCTTGAGCATATAAAACCAATATCTCGAATTCACGTAAATTGTAGATGTTAATTTATTCATGAATGTGTATATTCTCATCTATAGTGTATATTAAAATATTTGCAACATACCTTAAATTGTATATTTACATATATCAGTAAAAATACTATAAGGGGTTTTTAATCTCGAAAATCCAAACTTTGAAATTAGAAAATCCAGACTTATAGATGGATTTGTGTGACTAAATCATGAATTTTAGCATAAGTTTTGTGAATTTTAATAAAGTGAGGGATGAGATATTAAGAGATGAACGGGAAATGCATGTTTGGCAAATTCCGACGAACCAATGAACGGAATCCGACGGCGTTAGGACCAGAGAGGCGTGGGTGGTTGGTGATCACCCGAAAAATACTAAATGATTTTTCTAATGAATAAAT
The DNA here is from genome assembly GCA_030737875.1 of Allium sativum. Classification (NCBI taxonomy): domain Eukaryota; kingdom Viridiplantae; phylum Streptophyta; class Magnoliopsida; order Asparagales; family Amaryllidaceae; genus Allium; species Allium sativum. The sequence continues at coordinate 562,095,317 of CM060921.1, forward strand.
TATGTAGACGAGATTGAACTAGGGTTTTGGTTATCTTTTCTTACCGTGAATCTTGACGGAACTATAACGCCACGGGGGCACGGGGAGGATGCGCACTGAGGGGAATCGGAGGCGTGGGTTGGCACCTTGGTGTGGACAAATTCAGTCGAGGTCCGATAGCCTGAGGAGGCTTCTGGAACGTTTTTCTTGGATCGAAGTTAGGAGGGGGCACGAGTTGAACTGTCGGTTTTTGCTTAAGGTGGGGGCTAGGGTTTCTGATGGTGGCGTCAGTCTCAAGGGGTGGAGCTGCGTCTGAAGGGATGGTCGGAAGGATGATTTGGCCAGTGGATCGCCGGTGCACGTGCACCAGTGCACCATGCACAGTTTTGCATTCTGGGTGAGAAGAAACTGTAAACAAGAAAAAACATAAAAGGAAAAGAAGAAGAAACATAAGGATTTGACTCCAGGAAGTGATTTAAGTTATATGTGTGAATAAGGAAGTAGGAAGGGCCGCAGCATTACAGGAAAAGAGAAGAAGGGTCGAAGTATTGGGCTTTCAGCAGGCTTAAATGAGTTTAGATCGATTAGAGAAAAATAAAACATAAGGAGAGAAAAAAACAAATTAAGGAAAGAGGTAAAGAAGTAATGAAAGGGTTAGGAAAATGAATAGAAATGAAATAAAACGAAAGGAGGTGGGTTTGACCATAGGTTTTGGGCTTCAGGATTAAGCAAATAGAAGAATAAGATTGTAAATTAGAACAAAAGGAAAGCGAGGAAAGTAAAGAAGAAAATAAGAGAGAGAAAAATAAAGAAAGGGAAAATAAAAGAGAAGAAATATTAGAAATAAATAGTAGAAAGAAGCAGAAGGAAATAAATTAAACGACAATATAAATATATATGTGTGTACATATATAAAGTTGTAAATGTATTAATTTCGTAATGACATAACAAGGTAGAAAGTAAAAGCCATCAAATGAATATAAAGTAAGCGTTCATGTATGACTGATCAATCAAAGTTAAAAATAATTTAGGTAGTGGTTAAATTGTTCGTTTTGAATAAATTAAAATAATAACGAAAGGAGATATATTCAATTATTCTTGTAACTAGATAACTAGTAAATACCTTACATGTTATAGTCGATGGAATGTCGTGAAAATTAATCATCTGTATAAAGTGTTAACTCGATTATTTTGAAATAAATCATTCAAGTATTGATATAATCGACTTCGGTCAGTAATTGAATAAGGAATCTTTTCAAAAAAGATTTTTATTGAAACCAGTTTACCCAAGTATCATTTGGCTTTAAAAGACATACACTGATTGTTTCGAAGAGCCCGGAATTTATGCACCACTTCGATTCGATTTTATACGTCGTGTATAAAAGATAATTGAAGATAATTGAAGATGGAGATATGCAAGGCCTATTTTTACAGAATAGTGCCTTCGGTTTGTCCAGTCCCAGGACAACGTATATGGACGGATGTTCGACCGAGTATTTCCAAAGGGGTTCATGTACATTGATTTCCTCAAACATATTCTGTGGTGGCGAGAAGGCACCTTCTCTTAAACATTTAACAACCCGATTATTTTTGTAGAAATAAATTAGTGATTTCTGGCGGATCTGACGATGTGACATTCAAAGTGAACGGTGTTCTAGAAGTTAACATAGCCTCTAGCCTCACAACTAGGAAAAGGAAAAAAAATCGGGCAAGGCAACATGGCTAGTTGGGTCATTCCCAAGCAGGATGTATTATCACCATCTAGAGAAATTCCTTTTTGTCTTCTCATCTATTTTCACTGTTGCAGCATTCGGTAGCGGTTGCTGATCACAACCGTGCGGTGATAATATATTCGCTACACTCAAGCTAAATGAGTGGGTGGTCATGTGAGGCCTGGTTGCAAGACGTTCTTGTTGAACCCCAGTGTATCCTCTTTAGAGTACACTGATCGGTAGGTGCTCCCCTACCTTGTCAGTTGGAATCCGATCTCCAATAATAACCTGCGGTTTCTGATTTTATATTATATATATGTAGAGCATGAGATGCAAGCGTTCAGCTAGATGGTTATTTATTTGATACAAAATATTGTAATATCAGACGATTTTGATATCAAATATGGTTTGGGTTATAGTAAGGTAAAAACCGTCCATGTTTATGTGTGGGCTGGTCTTACTATTATCTTTTCTTTCAAACGTTTTTGAAAAGTTAAACCAATTGTTCTGTATATCATAAGGGAAAAACCCGTTCGGTTTTTACGGCAAGGTCTTATGAGATATACTGTACTAATCAAGCTGTGTTTTAAATCGTTTACTCATACCAATCCCCTGACTAACCTAGAGTTTATTTTTTGTGTTTTCCTAAACTCTTGGGTACTTATAACACTTATTATGGGTAGACAAGTGATCCAGGTTACAGATGGAAATCCTTTGAAGAATTTTGGACTGGAAATCATGGAGTCAGCATAGTAGTTCTATCTATACCTATGTATCAAGTTTGTATGTTGTATTGGGCCCGTAACCATGTAAGATGATGTAACAGACTCTGATATGTAATGTGATATTATGTTTTGTTAAAATTCCGCTGTGAGATTCTGATGTGATATTCTTCTTACTCTTCTATTCTATTAGTTCTATCTTTTCTATCTCATCCTCTAATTTCTTTCTATTAACAGTCAGGAGTTCAATACTTGGTTTTGTTTGACGAGTAATACAGGATTTTGTATTACTGTTGAAAATTCAAGTATCGAATTTTCCCAGCCGTTACAGGGTAGTAGTGGATAGACTTACCAAGAACGCACATTTCATTCCCGTTAAGAGTAAAAGAATAGCGTCATGGTTAGCATCTGTTTTTCTATGAGAGATAGTTCGTCTACATGGCATACCTTCTTGTATCGTAATCGATCGAGATCCCATTTTCACTAGTGAGTTTTGGAAGAGCTTGCAAGAGGCGGTAGGAACGCAATTGTGTTTAGGCACTGCTTATCACCGTCAGACGGACGGCCAAACAGAAAGAGTAAATCGGATTTTAGAAGATCTTTTGAGGTTATGTATCTTGGACTTTGGAGAGACATGGGAGGAACATCTCCCATTAGTAGAGTTCGCCTACAACAACGGCTATCAGACTAGTATTGGCATGGCACCTTTTGAAGCTCTATATGGACGACCTTGCCGATCACCGACTTGCTGGTGGGAATCTACGGATAAGATTTTGCTTGGGCTGAGATGGTTAGGGAAACTTTGGAGAAGATAGACTTGATTCGAAAACGCATGAAGACAACACAAGACCGACAAAGGTCATACGCTGATAAGAGAAGAACCGATCTTGAGTTCGATGTTGGAGACAAGGTTTTTATTAAAGTGTCACCATTGAGGAATGTAGTTCGTTTTGGACCTGTAGGGAAATTGGCACCAAGGTTCGTAGGACCATTCCCCATTACAGAAAGAATTGGACAAATGACCTACAGAGTGAAGTTGCCTGAGAAGCTTAGTGGTGTTCATGACGTATTTCATGGATCGCAATGAGGAAGTGTTTACGTGATACCGCGGAAGTAGTAGAGCCGACCATGCTTAGAGAAACGGAAGCAGAGCGAGATGCCATGGTTATAACATATTTCTATATGCATTCTTGGATTGGAGGCCAAAAAGCTACGCAATCGAGAGGTCCAGTTGGTCAAAGTTCAACGGGGAGATGATCAAGGAGATGTTATTTGGGAGACGGGGAACAAGATACGTGCATAGTACTCTTCCATTTTTGAGGATATGTTCTTAACTTCTCCTTTCCTACCAGCTTTTTTCATATTTTTCCTGTCGTTTAGTACATCCTCTCAATTATATCTTCGATCCTTAGGTAGAAGCCAATGGATGTAAACATGTGTTTGAGACATGTTATGATTGATGGTTGCAAGTGGATGCAAGTGTTTGCAAGTGGTTGCTCGTGGACGCATATACACACACGTTAGGCACTAAGATCTGTTCAATCACTCTCATATTGCATATGGATGCATGTGCATACTTTTATTTTATGGATGGAAATTGAATGTGTTATCATATGGATGCTGCATTTGAATGAATGGTTGTATACTCATATAGAAATGATATGTATCATTAGGATTCTTATGCATACATAATGGACGCATGGCACTATCATGTTTCGCATTAAGGAGGTCAACTGAATCAGTAGACCACCTGATCTTTGCATTAGATATGGGACATATACACACACTTTTGCATATGTTCATATAGCATTAGAAATATTTTAAGGAAAATGGATGCTTGTGGATGATGGATGAGTAGATGGATGATTGGATGGTAGGATACATTCTTCTTAACTTGAAGATTTCGAGGGCGGAATCCTTTAAGGAGGGGAGAATGTAACACCCTGTACTTAATTTTTATAAGAAGAATTAAGGGAAACAGGTTGCGCCATTGCGTTCGTCTTGGAATTCTGCTTGGGATAGAGTTCGAGTTTGCGTAAAACGAATACAGTATGAAGAAGTTATGAAGCTTAGAAGAATTCAAGAACTAACCGAATTTAATAATAGTTAAATAACAAATCAAAAATGAATTTAAAAATCAAAATAAGCGAATGTGTGTGAGCGATAAATCTCCCGCTCTAGGGTGTCGCCCCCCCCCCCCCCAAGGGAATCGACATAGGTGTTGACCGCCCTATAGGGGTGTTGACAAGGGTGTCGACCCTCCTATAGGGGTGTCGACCCCATCGGCCCAGATCTGACCGTGACTTGTTTTGAGGTCTGGATGGTGACGTAGCCTTCTGGGATTGGCTGGATGACGTGGTTTTCTGGCTTGAATGGTTCAGATGAATCTTAATCTAATCTAAGGGTCCTAATTCACCTAGAGAATCTATAAAATACCCCCAAACCTAACCCTAATTTCATTACACTAATCCATAGCGCCTCCATGTTGCTCAAATCTAAATTAGCCTAGCCTTTCTTCTCCACCAAAGCAAATCAGAATAGGAGTATTCAAATTGGAAGATATGAATCAAATTCAACAACAATAGTTTAGCTAATCAAATGCAGAATTCAGATCTATTCTCTCTTCTAGACCTTGTAGCTGTGAGTCCATGTTACTTTCACATAAAATTAAATTAAAAGTGATTTTGATAAGTTTGTAAATTGGATTTTATGAACATGCCTGTAAGATGAATCATATCAAGTTGTGTTCTTTTCGATTCATACCCAAAGTTCTGTTATCATATGCCTATTGGATCTATTTCATTGTTCTATGCCAGTTCATATTCCATATGCCTAGTGGATCTATTTTATTGTTTTATGGTAGTTCATATTTCATATGCCTTTCTGATCCTGTTTATCGTTATATGCATGTTTATGTTTCATATGTCGTTCGTATATATACGCCAATTTTGATGTTGATTCTCTTCTCCTCTTCTTTTCCTTTTTTTTAATGAGATTAGGCTAACATGGAGCCTAACATATTGCATTGAGATCTACGTACGAATAACGTTTGAACCATTGGGAAAAGTTTGGGTAAATTTGCAATAAAATGAGATTATTGGCATAAATCAATTTGAGCATAATTGTGTATAAATTGTACAAATGAGATTTGGTATAAGTTGGATTGGGAATAATTGGATATAATTTGTATACATGAGGTTTGACATAAATTGTTGATAACAATGAACGCAAATTAATTTGGGCGTAATTTGGCATAACATGTATACATAAGATTATAGGCCTAATTTGGATTAAAACTATAAACATAATTTAGATTGGAAATTATGGGTAGTTGGAATATATTTTAATCCAAGATCTAAAATTGGGACTTGAATCAAGAAAGTGATAATCAACGCCTAAGTCACGAGGTTAGATTCGAATTGCAGTATAAGACTGCCCGGAACTACCCAACACATCCAGCAGCCGCAATTCGGTAATCTAATGTGAGAGGTCAAAGGCAGAAATTAGATGTGTAAAAATGCAAAGACACGAGGTTAGATTCGTTTTGCGGTATAAGCCCGCTCGGAACCGCCCGACATATCCAGCAACCGCAAAACGACAATCTAATGTGAGGGCTCTTGCAAGAAAATGGGTATAATAAATTAATGAACACTTAACCAAGATAAGACATGTAGTAAGACATAAAGGGTTAAGAGGGTGACATGGGAAGCATGTACTGCATGGGTAGCATGTCTAACAGAAACAATAAGCACTTAACCAAGATAAGACATGTGGTAAGACATAAAAGGTTAAGTAGGTAACATGGGTAGCATGTGAAACATAATTAAAACACTTAACCAAGATGAGACATGCGATTAGACATGGGGAAGTGGGAATTCCTAGTGGGGACCAAGCTTAGGAGGGAAGCTTGTGTCAAGTGGGTGGACCCTTTTCAACTAGTAACCCATTTAGTATCTATGTGAGCTCGAGCTAGGTCGTGGATGGGACACACTTACTGGGTTTGATTGTAAGAGGTCAATAAGGGGTTAGCGATGGAAGTGCAAGTCCAACGGAGTCATGTGCATGCGTGGGTCTGGGCTGGTAGGTAAGACGATGTTGCATTATGTAGGTATAAGTTGTGCATTTCAGTAGTATCGGGTTACCACTTTAGGGAGTGATACACCCTACCGTGGGACTAGCACGAGTATCTACGAGTTAGGGAGCAGATCAAATGGGGAGGTAGTGGGTACAGCTAGTGGAGATAGGAGCAGGCAACACATATGACAGCAGCTAGGAATACACGAAGCTACCATTATTATGATTAGTAGGGAGGGTACAACTAGTGGTGGTAAGAGCACGTGAGGCACCTACTAGAGCAACTAGGAGTACATAATCGAACAAGGAGGGTAGTGGGTACAACTAGTGGAGATAGGAGCAGGCAGCACCTATGACAGCGCTAGGAGTACACGAAACTACCATCACAATTATAATTATTATGATTAGTAAGAGGGATCAACCTTCAGTACGAAACTAGTATTGGTGTGGTGCAGAAAATATCTTAGAGTGGTTAGAAGTGCAGTCAATGTTACATCTTGTTCGGCTTGTTACCTTTTCATATCTGCTTATGTTGCAGTCATCTCCTATATCCAGTTTATGTTCTTACCATGTTGCTTTACTAATTATATTGTTAAAGTCACTGGACTCGCCCGACTTTATGTCTGACCCTTTTTTTTGCCTCTTTTCTTTCCCTCCCCCTAGGTTCTCAGGGTGGGCACGTTGAAGCTTGATTTGGACTTTCCTGCTTGAAGTGCTGAAAGCAATGGTTAGCTTTGTTTCTCTTTCATATGGCATTTTGGATTGGGGATTATGGTTTTAAAAATTATGTACTTTGATGGTTTTTGTACAAGACTGGTATTATGTACTTGGTTTTGGTGCAATGGGTTTGAAGATGTAACCAAACTTATTTCTGTTTTCGCTGCAATAAAGTTATAAATTTTTCAAGTACTATTTTATGTATCTGTCTTGTAATATTCTGTTCTGTTTACTTATAACGCTCCATGAAACTTAATGCATTCCCTTTATGAGTGACATTAACGGACGTGGGGTGTTACAAGTCCTGAAACCCAGATATAGGTATTCAAAATAATAGAAATACAGAAATGCTCTGTTGGAAATAAAAGAAGACTGAAACCCTTTCAACATTAGAGGACCTGAAACCCATATTTGGGTATTAACTAACTGAAGTCCAAAAATCAATATTCGAAAATAATAAAAGATCCAAAATCACTTTTGAAATTAAATGACCCAAAACCAGGATTCAGGTATTTAAAATAAAAAAATCTAGAAATATGCTTCTGGAAATAATAAAAAATCGAAATCCCTTCAGCCTTATAAGTCCGGAAACCTAGATTCGAGTATTTAAAACAATAGAAGTCCAGAAATCCACTTATAGAGTCAAAAATCCAATGCCCACTTCAGGCTTTTATTATAGCAGAGGTAGGGAATGTTTTTCCTTTGAATAGAGTAAGACATGCTTTAAATGCTCCCTTTGAGCTTTCGTTCCTTTCTATAGTATGAGGAGTAAGTAGAGACAGAGCGCACTCATTTTTAGAGTAGAGGCGGGGAATGCTTAGCCGAAGCATAGGCAATGGTTCTAAAAAAACATAGGCACAACGTGCTCCATCTAGATCCTTGGCCAGGCCACTTTTGTTGTGGGACCAATGGATTACCCATCCCTCCTCCAGAAGGCGCTTTGAACATGCCACATTAGTGACCAAAATAAGGGATTATGTGCATCAGCCTGGCCCTGTAAGTAGGACTAATGGCTTAACCATCGCCCCTTTAGGAGGCACCTTGAGCAGACAAGGGCTTTAGTGGGTGCCAAATGCATGTCCCCGGGCTTACCGCTCCACCCTTTCAGGAAGAACCTTGACTATGTCAAGGACTTTTCTGAAATAAAGGAGTGGTTCAACCCTAATCTTATAGAATTTCACGTCAAGTCTTAATTGGAATCCTTGTCTATTTCACTTAACCTTGTTGGATTTATTCGTAAGTTTTATGAATTTGAGTTGAGTTCTTTAACGTAGTATCCAATGAAGTTCCCTCATTTCCCAATTATAAAGGGTTTATTAGGAAAATATGATTTCAGATGTTTCACATTCCAAGTTCTTGGGACTATGTTACCATTTGGGTGTCATAAGCGATAAGATCTTGGTGGGATTACCGTATGGGTCCTTTTTGATTTGGTCCTAACGGTCCATCCGTTGAATTCTTGATGTTAGCCATTACCTTTGGAAATACAAGGTCTCTTTCTCTAAAAGATCATGTTTTCTCTTTTAAGTTTTAATACTCTGTTATTTTCTTTTCTATTTGGTTGTTTGTATGATATCCCCATCTCTTAATTCATGAATCAAATCCAGAAACTCCTTTCTTATCTCTTGATTTTGGTAAAATGCAAACAAAACTCTGTGATGTGATGTTATATCGACTTCAACCAGAAGTATTGCTTCACATACAAAAGATAAGGAACATGGTGTACAACCCACTCGGTATGAGGCTAAATCCCGAACCAGAAAAGGCCATTGGAACATAAAGTCATTCTAAGAAAGTTGTTGTTTTATGTAATAAATACAATAACAAAGCTAGACTAAAACGAAATTAGATTATCACAACGAAATGGACAAAATATAAAAATCAAAATAGATGTACCATATCATAAAAACCTTATAAATGTCGCATACATCAACAAAAGCTCATTGTCATAACAAAGATACATCATAAATATTCCAGAGATGCAATTAGATACTAGCATCATAATAGTAAACTAGATAAAAGATCGTCATCACCAAGCTCTTTCTTCCATGTCATCGTCAAGCAAGCATTCCCATCCTATATATCCGGTGTTGTTAAGAGGAGGGGGTCAGAGCAATAGTTCCACTGAATAAAATTCCTTAAGTTTAAAAGGAAACCAATTTCCTATATTTGCCAGTATAAAACCTTCCTGGTTTATGTCTTGGCGAATATGAACACATATATACTGCATATATATATATATATATATATATATATATATGAAATTCCACATTTAATGGAAAGAGGCAAACCCTTCTGGTCAATTAAGATCATCATAAATATGAGAGGATTCCTATGATCACTTAATACACTTTGTAAAGACCCCGTCACTTAAGACCTTGTTTCCTAATAGGCTACATTACATGAATATTCTCTCAACGTAATGCGAGAGATAGTATTTTGCCACTTAACACCAGGTTTAGATAGACACTCAATGCCATTTAAGACCCTCCCAGTGGACCCGTGTGTTACTATATAGTTGTAATTACAGGTGAACTCCTAGCCACTTAGTACTTCCCATAAATAGGTGGTTCCCCTTACATGTTCAGTGAAACTCCTGATAGCCCATCCCTGGCTGTGCCCTCATATATCCTCTAAATAAGAAGCAAAAATTTTCCAGGGAACTACATCTGTGACAACCTGGAATTTTGACAATAAATTAGTTATTTAATTAGAATCTAAAAAAAAAATAGGAATTTACGCAAATGATGGAATTTGACCAGGAAACGTTAACTGATGCGTTCGTCTCAGAGTTCTGGTCAACTTTCATGTTTGGGGTTTAGCGAACGTCGTCCATATGGAAAAGTTACTAGAGAAATATGAAAAATGGACAGAAATAAATAAATAGAATAAATAATATATTGCTTTCCGTCTTTAACCAGCCCTCACTGGGCATTTCGGCCAGAGGGAGGTCGATCGCTCCTAGGGAGAGTGTCGACCGTTTTGGACCTGTAGTGCCCAGTGACGGCTAGGTTTTGAGGGGAAATTTTGTTATATTATATAATATAAATAGATGGATGTTAATTAAAATAAATCTAACGGTTCATGGCCAGTTTCGCTCCTATAAATAAAGGGATAAGAACTCACTCTTTTCCACACAAATCTATAGGCAGTAGCGAAGCTCTGCCATTTCCCTTTCTCTTCCAATCAAATTTCTTAATTAAAAATATATTCATTTGCAACCAATCAAATACAAATCTTATAGAATTGAAAGGGATTATCATATCCAATGGAAAAGAATATGAATTGAAGTCTAAAGCGGTTTTACATCAGATTCTCCCTTCTTTCCCTATTTTCTTGCATGTCTACATATCTGAAAGTATCTCCTTTTTAGATTAATTGTAGATTTCTATGAATTAGTGAATTGTAGGCTTAAAAGTATATTCAGATTTGGATGCTTTCAGGTGAGTGAGAAATTTATATACAAAGTTATAATGGCCTATTTATCTCGTTTGAATTAGATCTCAAAATATATGCTTATTATCATCAGATTTGTTCACAATATTATCAAATTTGAATTGGTACCTATCAGATCTGCTTATAAACATTGTCAAAACTTAGAAATTGTGAAGTGTGGTTAGGAATAATATTAATTGTATGTATACTTAAATTGTTTATACACATTGCCAACAATTTTGTTAGGGAATATATTATAGTTTGCTGTAAAACACTGAAGATTTGGAAATCAGTCGCAAGGACTTTTTTTAGATGTAGTTTTCTTCCAAATCTCTAGTTTCAGTGTTAAAAAGATAGATTATGTGAATTTGATTAAGAAGGTACAATGGTAAATTATGTGATTTTAATATCAAAAGAAATATGCCTATTTGTGTTCAATGTTGTTGGGGTTTAGGCTTAGTTGTTGTAAATATGTCGTTTTCCTCTTTTTGAACAAAAGGACATTATTTTGAATTCACAAGAGATATGAAAAAGACTGAAATAGGGAAAAGTGGTGCAAATTTATGCATAAACGTAAATATACATATTTCTGCATAGTTTGCATCAACTATTTCAAAATATACATTAATATATATTTCTTATGATTTGAAAATATGTCAATTCCAATAATTAGGCATAATTTACAATAACTATAGCTAATGGCCTTTTTTAAGATTTGAAACCTTTTGGTAAGATTGAATGCAAAAAGAAATGTTTGTTTATTAATTAAACCAAATTAATAAATTTAACAATAAATAATAATAAAGAAAGATAACTATGTTGATCGCGCAAAAATATAAATATAAATATATATACATTATCCGTCCGAGTCTATGTAAGGCGACAAGGTATACATTGTATTGAATGTTTGAATGTTTACATGTATCCAATTATGGAATTATATACATAGATGTAATCCATATTAAATGAATATATTTGTGGTGATCGTTGTAGCAACCAGTGTAATAGATTGTTATAAATAGGGCCATAAATATATAAATAATCATTGTAAGCAATGTTGATTTAGGGAAAGTAAACTTAATAGGGAAATTAAGTAAAATGGTTACAATTCCTAAGATTTATTAGGATTAACATTGTAAACCCCAATTATAGAATTTAATTTAAATTCGCATCTAGACTCTAGGTTAAGTTATACTTGTGGTAAAAATCTACCTAGAACCGCCTGGAAATCCAGCATCCACAAGGGGTCAACTTAATGTGAGCGGTCTAGTGTGTAAATATAACTGTACTAAGGCACAAGGTTAAGTTCAACTTGTGGTAGAAGTCTGCTCGGAACCACCCGACAAGTCCAGCATCCTTAAGTGTCAGCTTAATGGGAGAGGTCTGATGCATAAATATATGTAACAAACAATACATAAATAATAAACAAAATTAGTAATGTATGTTGGGGTATAACAAATAGATACATAAGGGCTGATAAGATAAGAATATCCATTATGAATTAATGTCTTAGGAAAATTATGGTCGTTAGGCTCATAAGTGGCATTATTTATAATCAATGGAAATAAAAGGGGAAATTAAAGATTTAGTGTTGCCTTAGGAAAATATAACCATTATGGTTATAAAGGGCAATGGACATATGAATAGGAATAACTGAAATAAAAGGGAATTTATGGGTATTGATTTTTGTTTAAGTACTAAGTCCAATTTGGGAATAATCAAATAAATATCCTGGGGTAATAATGATATAACTTTCCTTATTTGTATTAGTTAATATAGAACTTATAATTAAAAGTTAGAGTTGGACTCAATAGGTTAATGATGTAAAATATTATTAATCATAGGAATCCATGGCTAGTGCCCATAGTTTATTTTGACATCGAACGAATCATCAAAGAATAATAAGTGACCAATAGGTCCGCCTAGGGTGTTAAGCAATCATGGAGAACTCACCCTATCTATCATTAATAGTGAGGCATTAAATAATAAGAGTTGGGTGAATGAAAAAATATATATGCATAAAACCCCGTAACTAGGGGTCTAACCTCGATTTTATAACCAACCATGTTCTAGTACAAAGACTTCATGAATATATGCGCAAACGTTCTATCTTGGAATTATATCTTGGGAATACTACCATGGAAAGAGTAGTAGTGTCGTGCGTAAACAAATACAAGGTTAGGCTAGAATCACTAACCTTGGTAGGCATACATCTTGGGTTGAACCAAACGGGATACATCTGTGTACTATATGGTGTGTTGTACATTTCCTGTTCACCAGAATCTTATTGTTCTGATCCCCCTCCTCATTACAACCATCCAGATTTTTTAGGAAAGGTCGGGTTCTCACAGGTGCAAAGTTTGGATTTAGGTTCTCGTACTCACTCATACTTGGTATTGGAAAAATGACTTACTTTAAAAAGGTAGTTACTTGGTTTAATACTAGTTTATCTGATTTTGTTTCCGTTATGAGTTATTTTACCGTACTCTGATTATGCTCATGCTCATTCATTTGCAGGTACAAGATTTACAAGCTCCATAATTGGATGTGTTAAAGTTTCGATTTTTGTCGAAATTTAGGCATAGAAAAGTGTGGGTTGTTACATTTGGTATCAAAGCATAGGTTAACGATAAGAGGAATTAGTTAAATTAGGACTCATGAGAGAACGTAATTCGGTTCTCTTTTCCTTTTTATTTCATCTTTATTACTTGGCTTAAATTTATTTGGATGATGAAATTAGTCATGGGCCTAATTTTATAAAATAGGCTTTAAGCGACTGAGAGTAGAAATATATTGAGTTCGGGGTTTTAGCCATTTCTGCCTTACCTCGTAGTACGTTAGCGATTTCGTCTTGAAGAGTACGAGGACCACATATGGTGGATTCTGATTATTCAAGTTTGGAGACTGGAATAATAGTAATAATATATATAATCTAGCTACAACTGAGATAGTCGCGATTTCTGGTTATTGGTTTCCTCGGTAGTTCGGGTTAAAACTATTGCTTGATCTAAAATGGGAAAAATTCATGTTATTATATCGTATCCATTTCGGAAATATAATTTCGAGGTATATATATTTGATACTTCGTTAAAATTCTAAATTTACCTTTACTGAAACATTCAATTGAGTTCTTGGCCTTGCATTCGAAGAAATTTATTTTTAAAACTATTTGGAAAAATAAAAATGAGTTTTGAGAGTTTTGAAATATGATTTCGGAAAATGGTTTTATAAAGGCCTAGTTTTATAGAGATATGATTTTTAAATTTTAATATATCCGTGTTTCAAAAATTTTAGGGCTTCATGTTATTTTAATAAATATAATCTGATTTATAGGAAGGAAGGAATTAGAAATGACAAGGAATATGCCACTAAACCTAAGAATAATACATACCCATTCCTTGTGATTTTTAGTATTCCTCTTCATATATAAATAAATTACTCAATATATATATATATATTGAGTAATTGATTTAAAATTATCACAGTTAATCTTCAAGATTTTAAAAGATCCAACATTTTTGAACACGGAATGATTTTTCAGTTTGTTACATAAACTGGAATAATAGTAATAATAATAATAGGAGTTTATAAATTTGAAACCATTAGTTCAAAATAAATTCTAAAATAGATTCCATATTTTTGAAAGGTTTTATATTTTTCTTCGAAAAGGATAAGGAAAATCCTTCGTTTAGATTTTTGGGGTATTTGATAACATGAATCGTCTGTTTGTTGTCAGCTAGGTTAGGGGAAAATTCCGTTTTTGTTTTTATTACGAATTTCTAGCTGAATTATTTTTTTCGAATTCACGTATTCGTCATGTGGTCGTAGCCTTTTGTTGAGACTACTTGGAATCCTTGGAGTTGGTTCGGAGTTTGACTACGGTCTTTGAAATCGTCAAGATGAGGATAAGTATTGTTCGGATCACGTCAAAACTTAAAAGATGACGCTGGATGATTAATATTTTAATCCGGCCAACTAAGGTCAAGGTTTAATCTTTGTTCAAAACCCATCTAATAGTTGACCACCTAGCGTTATGCAAGAATCGTCAACTAGTTGATGAGTTTTGTTGCAACTTGGACCGAGGATTCAACCATAAAAGTTGCTTTCAAATTACCTCCTTATCTTCCTTCTTTCATCTAGACGGACCATATTCCTATCCTTTTTCTCTTTCTTTGTTTCCGCCTCGTCTCCTCTTTTCCCGCGCTAGTTTGTGCATTATATCTTGCCTCACTAGTACTCCAAGATCTAATTTCTTCTCTTCGACCATTTTTTTAGTCCATGATACCTATTTGCGTTATCTGATCTTATTCATACCATTTAAGTCTCATCCTTAGGGAGAGATCATTTGGGCGGATCGGAATGAGAAAAATGGTCCCACCTTTTTATAGCTAAGAAAGTTTGTCATGGCAATTGGACTTGCAACGATCCATTGCTTCGAGATCTTAGAATAGGTTGTTGTATGTGTTGCATCCACCTTTGTGATGTCTCGTAGTAATAGATTTTTAAGAAGGCGATCGTCTTTTCGAAGATGAAGATTAAGCTATCTCTTGAAGGTTTTTCTAAGGAGAATATCGAAGAGATTTTAGAGGAATCCATGTCTTAAGCAGACTTGAATAGTCTTTTATTCGACCAGCTTTGCAGATTTTGCAGCAAATCTCTTTTTCTTAATATCGGTTCTTGAGTTTGGGAATTTATGTTTAAACTGCCTATGTAGACATGTGATCCATTTAGCACATCATTTTGTAGATGGGAAGTTATGACTAGATTTGTCTCAAGATGCGGAAATTAATCTCTTACTTGATCAATGGCGTAACCATCATTCAGTGCCGCATCATATTCAATTCAGCTTGTCGTTCTCATGTATTGTTTTGTCGTCATCTTTGTTGTTTTCCCATTCCAGCATCGGGTTCTTGGCTTGTTGGTGATTCGTTCTTATAACTGTTAGTGTTGTTTAAATTGCACAAGTTAGGTTAATGAGATTTCTAAGTTTGGAAATGTTTATGTCATTCACGCATGCCTGTTTGAATGAAATATCATTTCTTATCTAAACTAACAGTTGTCCTAGAGCTGGAAAGAATAGTATTCTATGTTGTATAAATTTTAGTAAAGGACGGGTTATATGTCACGAGTATATATATAAATAAATGGTTGTTCCTTGTTAAAGCTAAAATTTATTTTGGTCTTTTGCGTGTGATTTCAGTTTTTGCTTTTTTGCATAACTGAATTCCTTTTTCACTAACATGTGACTTAAATCGTTTAAGTTTCCACAAAATACATTTTTGAAGTTTTTTGAAAACGTTGTTCGAAAAAAAATTGTATCATTTTTTAATTTTTATTGAATCACTTTCTTTTATTTTGGTTCGCGCGAAAACACAAAATTTTGATACTGTAATTTGTGCATATTTAAACGTCTGTTTTGCATTAGAATGGGTGATTTGAATGGCGCAAAACGCACGTTACCGAAATTTTAATTTTTCGTATGAATCTCATATAGAAAGTGAAACGGTATTGAGAAGAAATTTTCAAAATAAATATAAGAAGATTTAAGCGGAAATTTATTTTTATGAAAAATTTCGATTTTTGGTCATATGAATTGCGTAAGGAAGATGTTTTGGATTATTTGTATGGACGTTTTAGTGGTGCAGTAAGACTGACAATATGATAAAAACGATAGCAATGGAAAAGATGTTTTAGCCATGAAAACGTTGTCTCCATCCATTGTCAATGATACGCCCGAGCAATTAATTAACTCGTTTTACGTTTTAGAGCTTGTTTTAAGCCTCTTTTACAGTCTACAGATGGAAACTTTTGGAGTATTTTTGGTAACTGAGATGAAAATTCCACTGTAGGGTCAGAAATAGAATATTATAAGCGCAGGAAATATAAAAGTTCTATGCTTTGATTTCCTTTTCCGATTTAGGAGAAATTAAATAGGAAACGATTAGATTGCATAACGTTTTGGATGGTAGGATTTGGATGCAAAATTTGTTGCTTCACACTTCTATTCATAGTTGTGTGAGGCTAATGAATGAAAAAGAATTTTCAAATTTTGCATTCATATAGAACTGCCAGTATATTTAGGATGTTTTGCATCTTGTTTACAAAAGTATTTTAAAAATCACAATGCATACATATAGAGGGCCCGATTTAGAATCATCTTGCATGCATATTTTATTGTTGAAATGCATTATGTACACTGTGCACATATACACATGGTTTCAAAGTGGATGTACGCAAACTGGTTGTGTACGGTAGGATAACTAAGTGTCAAAATTTCAGGACGAAATTCCTTTTAAGGGGGAAGAATGTGACAACCCAGAATTTTGACAATAAATTAGTAATTTAATTAGAATCATAAAAAAATAGGAACTTCGGCAAACGACGGGATTTGACCATGAAACTTTATCTGATGCATTCGTCTCGAAATTCTGGTCAACTTTCAAGTTTGGAGTTTTGCGAACGGAGTTCATATGGAAAAGTTGTGGGTGAAATACGAAAAACGAACGAAAATAAATATATAGAATAAATAATATATTACTTTCCCTCTTTAACCAACCCTTACCAGGCATTTCGGCCAGAGGGAGGTCGACCGCTCCTAGGGAGGGTGTCGACCTCTTCGGGCCAGTAGTTCCAAGTGATGGCTAGGTTTTGAGTGGCAGTTTTGTTATATTATATAATATAAATGGAGGGATGTTAATTAAAATAAATCTAACATTTCATGGCTAATTTCACTCCTATAAACAAAAAGGGTAAGGCCTCACTCTTTTCCATACAAATCTATAGGCAGCAGCGAAACTATGTAATTTCCCATTCTCTTCCAATCAAATTTCTTAATTAAAAGTATATTCATATGCAATCAATCAAATACAAATCATATAGAATTGAAAGGGATTATCATACCCAATGGAAAATAGTATGAATTGACGTCTAAAGCGGTTCTACGTCAGATTCTCCCCTCTTTTCTTATTTTGTTGCATGTCTACAGATTTGAAAGTATCCCCTTTTCAGATTAATTATAGATCTGTAAGAATTTTTGAATTGCAGGCCTAAAAGATTATTCATATTTGGATGCTTTCAGGTGAGTGAGAAATTTATATAGAAAGTTATAATAGCCTATTTATCCATATGCCTATAATCATCTGATATGTTCATAATATTTTTGAATTTGAATTGGCACATATCAGATCTGCGTCGGAATAATATTAATTGTAGGTTTACTTAAAATTGTTTATGCACATTGCCTACAATTATGTTAGAGAATATATTGTAGTTTGTTGTAAAACAACGAAGATTTGGAAATCAGTCCCAATAACATATTTTTTAGATGTAGTTTTCTTCCAAATCTCTAGTTTCAGTGTAAAAAAGATAAATTATCTGAATTTGACTAAAAAAGATACAATGGTGAATTATGTTATTTTAATATTAAAAGAAATATTCCTATTTGTGTTTAATGTTGTTGGGGTTTAGGCTTAGTTGTTGTAAATATGTCGTTTTCCTCTTGTTGAACAAAAAGATATTATTTTGAATTCACAAGAGATATGACAAAAGATTGAAAAAGGGAAAATTGGTGCAAATGTAAGCATAAATATAAATATACATACTTGTACGTAGTTTGCATCAACTATTTCAAAAAATACATTAATATATATTTCTTATGATTTGAAATTATGTCAGTTCCAATAATTAGGCATAATTTACAATAACTGTAGTTAACAGTCTTTTTGCAATGTTTGAAACCTTTTGGCAAGATTGAATGGAAAAAAGAATGTTTGGTTATTAATTAAAACAAATTAATAAATTTAACAATAAATGCTAATAAAGAAAGATTACTACATTGACCGCGCAAAAATATAAATATAAATATATACACACTATCCGTTCGAGTCTATGTAAAGTGACAAGATATAAATTGTATTGAATGTTTAAATGTATTCAATTATGGAATTACATACATAAATGTAATCCATATTAAATGAATATATTTGTGGTGACCGTTGTAGCAATCAGTGTAATTGATTGCTATAAATAGGGCCATAAATATATAAATAACCATTGTAAAAAATGTTGATTTGGGGTAAATAAATGTAATAGGGAGATTAAGTAAAATGATTACAATTCCAAAGATTTATTAGGATTAATGTTGTAAACCCCAATTAGATAATTTAATTTAAATTCTCATCTAGACACGAGGTTAAGTTCAACTTGTGGTAGAAGTCTACCCGGAATTGCTTGGCAAATCCAGCATCCACTGGGGGTTAACTTAATGTGAGGGGTCTAGTGCGTAAATATAACTGTATTAAGGCACAAGATTAAGTTCAACTTGTGGTAGAAGTCTACTCGGAACCTCCCAGAAAATCCAACATCCCAAGTTGTCAGCTTAATGTGAGAGGTCTGGTGCATATATATATATATATATATATATATATATATATATATGTAATATATATAACGAACAATATATAAATAATAAACAAAATTGGTAATGTCTGTTGGGGTACAACAAATGGATACTTGGGGATTGATAAGATAAGGATATCCATTGTGAATTAATGTCTTAGGAAAATTATGGTCATTAGGCTCAAAAGTGACATTAATTATAATCAATGGAAATAAAAGGGAAATTAAAGATTTAGTGTTGCCTTAGGAAAATATAACCGTTATGGTTATAAAGGGCAATGGACATATGAATAGGAATAAATGAAATACAAGGGGATTTATGAGAATTGATTGTTTTTTAAGTACTAAGTCCAATTAGGGAAGTAATCAAAAATATATCTTAGAGTAAGGAGGATATAACTTTCCTTATTTATATTAGTTAATATTAAACTTATTATTAAAAGTTAGAGTTGGACTTAGTAAGGTTAATGATGTAAAATATTATTAACCATAGGAACCCGTGATGATAATGAATCATGTGTGTATAGTATTTCCGTAAAGAGAAACTAAACGGAAAGGTCTTAATGACGTTGCCCACTATATCCAAATAGGGAAAGGTATTAAAGACTAATGGAGTACGAACTTAATAACCTTCGCGTATAGTCCGCCTCCTGGGTCTTAAATGACTAGGGTCCAAGAGTCCACCTGGGAGTAGGACTTTCAGTTTAGGGGTCTTAAATGACGTGAGTGTGTGCGTGTAACAACCTGCATTTTACGTATCGGAGTATCGTAAAATATTTTTATTTAATTCCATGGGGGTTGGATAATTATCATATTTTGAGATGTTTATGGGGATATGAGACATGTCCGTAATTTTTACCAATTTTATTTGTGACCATTTTTCCTCAGTCGGTTTTGTATAGGGTATAACTTTTGACCATGATCGAATCAGGTGCTGAGATCAATTTCCTTAAAAAAGAAATGGTGTTGCCAATTCTGTGTAGTGGTCTTACTATAGATTTGATTTAGCGATTTGGGAGGAATCGACGTTTTAGTGCTGCACATTTTCTATATAGGTTTGGCTAGTCATTAATGGGCTGTTTTGGTATGGCCCATTAGTGAGCTGGTTTGAGGCTATAAATAGGGCGTTAGAGGCATGAAGAGAGGGATACTTTTCTTCATTCTCTCAATTGGTTGAGCTTCTGATCCTCCTTTCTCAATCAAATACACCTTTCCACCACTAGATTCTAGATCTAAGAAAGAAATTAAAGATCTACATCAAGCAAAGCTAGATCTACGTCAAGTGAAGGACGTTCACATCAGATTGAGAGGTTTGAAGATCATTCTTCGTTATCCGAATTGGGAATTTGGTGATTTCAAGTTAATTCGAAGATTTGGTGAGTAATAAGCATCTCTCACACGGATTCAATCAAGTATATGGGTTGTTTGATCTTATTTTCATCATTTAAAGTTGTTTTCACCAAGATCTACATCATAGTAAGTACATTTTCGTTTGAATCACCACAGGATCTAATCTAGCAACTTAAATCTATAAATTCTTATGTTTTATTCATATGTTTATGCAAGTTTAGATCCACTATTTTGTTTATCCATTGATTTATCATGATTTGGTGAGTTTTATATGGTTACATGATGAATAATTGCCGTTTAAGTATTGTTTACGGTTGAATTGGGTGATTTGTTTGCATCGATATTGTCGTTTGTGAGGATTTGGTCAAGATTAGAAGTAGATTGGTTAGATTCGGAGTTGGGTCATTTTTGCATGGGTCGCTGATGATGTGGCAAGACTCAGGTTGTCTTGCTTGAAGAGCAAGAAATGAAATCAGGTCGTCCGAAGTTAGGTCGGGTCATTGGACTTGGGTCGGGGATGACTCAGGTCGTTGGGCTTCTTAAGGAAGTGGGTCGCTCTGCTTGGAAGAAGTCAGGTCGTTCGCCTATGAGAAAGGCGCGTCATTATGCTTTGGAGCTTGGTCAGGTCATTGGAGCTTGGTCAGGTTGCCTAGGGTTAGGTCGTTTGGTTTTGGGATGTTCAAAGTAGAAGTCAGGTCGTTAGCGTTGGGTCGCCAAGTGTTTGATCGTTTGAGTTTGATGGGTTGATGATTCCTGGTTGGGTCGGCCAAGAGTGTAGATGTGTGTGGATCATTCAATCAATCCATATGGGTCGGTTGAGACCTAAAGAGGGGTAACGATCCCAATGTTGTGAACCATAACTTGATGTTATTTTGGTTCAGTGTTGGACATGGCTTCGAGTTATATTCAAGCAGGAATGTCGAAGTGTTGTGATGTGTTTGTTGATCGTTGAAATGCAACAAATGTGAAGGCGGCTCAAGGGTGTGGGTCTGTAGTTAATAATTGCTCGAGAAGTGGCCTGACCTTATGAACAATTATATGGTTGGATGGCTAGACATATCGAAGGCCGAGGAATTATCATTGTCGTAGGTTCTAGCGGACTCAAAGTAGGGGTATAATGGGGATGTCTAAAAGACTAGATGATTAGTCGAGTACCTTGGGTGGGTCTGTAGATAATAATTACACGAGAAGTGGCTTGAGCTTATGAACAGTCATAAGGTTGGATGGCCAGACATATCGAAGGCCGAGGAATTATCAATGTTGTAGGTTCTAGCGGGCTCAAAGTAGGGGTATAATGGGGATGTCTAAAATACTAGATGATTAGGTGGGTACCTTGGGTATCGATGAAAGGCCTAAATACGTATCGATGAAAGGCAGAACCGGGGTTTACCATTATCCCTTAACAGACGGCAAGATGTTTGGTCGGTCACATGATTAACGATGGCTTCAAAGCAGGATTGGCCGTGTTAGCCAGGGCCATGGATGATGATTGTTTTGCGTGTATCAATTTGTATAGATTATTCGACGTTAAAGGAGATATATGTTGGGTGCTTGCCTGATATTGGTTTAGGCCTTCGGGGTTTGTGCTTTAGAGATGTCGATATCGATTAGGATGGTCTACGCTTGATAACTGATTTCCATGAATGTACCTTTATTTTTACTTGGTTGCTTGCAAAGGCTATCACTGTCGGATGTGGGGAAGAAGGGTTTGAGTTCTTCTCTTATATGTTGGTAGATTAGTCGATTAATTTGCCTATTTTCATATACCTTATTGATGATGTTAGATAGTTGTTTTGTCGCTCAATAAGACTGTTGTCTAACTCAAGGTTTTATGTTTCCTCTTATTACCTTGGGTTGTTCATCCGGTTGTGGATGGGCAGATTGAGTAGCAGGTGATAGGTCTTGATGAGGACAATGCTCATGAATGATGACGAGCAGGAGGCTGGCGTAATATTTTTCTACTATCTAGTGTTTGTTGTTCTTGGTGTTTGATGTTTTCTCTGAGTGCTTGTAGTAGATTGAATGGATATTTCATGATGATATGAAAGAGTTTAAGATTCTGATCAATTCTGCTTCACTATTATTGCCTGTTGTATATGTTCTATTATATTTTATCCTTGTGGTGTGAGTTATACGACAGGTTCCGCTTGTGTTATCTTGCCTTGATGATTGTCCACGGCTTCCTGGCACACCTTTCAGCGCATTATTCCTTTTCTTTAGTGCAGGAGTTATGGGCGATCATCACATTTGGTATTAGTGCTCTGGTCATCAATTTTAGCTAAAGTTCAAGGATGTAATTATGTATGAGCGGCGTATTTGCAGATTTCTGATGCATGTACACTGTACTGTATAGTATAATAGCGTTTGAACTCCATTTACAGTTTTTCTCGTACATGGACTAATCATTCTATTTTTTAGATTTAGAATGAATCATCGATCATCGAGACACGCAGCTAGGTAGGAGACTGTTCCTATAGGGAGTGATAGCAGTATAACAGACTACCCAGCAATGTTCGAGGCTATGATGGCAACGATCACCAGGAGGGTACCTGCTCAGGAGACAGCCACGGTAGATGTAGGAGTTCAAGTGCAGGTTCCTAGGGCCATGGACTTCACAAAGCTATGCAAAGACTTCACCACTCCATGAGGGAAGCAGTTTAAAGGGACGGAGCCTATTATCAAGATTCAAGGGTGGCTTGATACTTGTATTTAGATCTTTGGAGACCGGGGTTGATGATGCGACTAAGAGGAAGCTTGCATCGAGACAACTACAAGGCATAGCTATGGATTGGTGGAACTCTTTTATCTTAGAGACTCCAGAAGATGAGATTTCATGCGAGCAATTCCAAGTCAAGTTTCAGATGAAGTTTATTTCTACCATTCATAAGTCTATTTTGTTTAAGAGGTTTGTCAAGCTTAAACAGAATGGTCGACCAGTGCTTGAATATGTTTTTGATTTTGAAGCCTTGTCAAAGTATCCCCATTCGTACGTCGACTCTCCTTCAGAAGAACGAGAAGTTTATCATGGTCTTGGACAAGTATCTTGGGAATCAGTCGACGATCATCTAGATGACACTTATGATAAAATTGTTGAGAAAGCTTTAAGGCATGAGAGTTTGTTTTCCAAGTTAGCTAAAGAGGAACCGAAACCACAGCAAGGTGGTAATAACAAAAGGAGGAACCAGCAACAACAGAAAGGGAATGATGGTCAGAAAAAGAAGAAAGGCAAAGTGACTTTCTTTAACTTCCAGCAAAAGGGCCATTACTTCAATGATTGTAAGAATTTGAAGGCCGAAAAGAAGTGCTGCAAGTGTGGAAAGCCTGGGTATAACAAGAACGATTGTCCAGAACTAGCTAAGGGTAAGCAGGCTGTGAAGGCGTATGCTTTGGAAGTTGTACTATCGTCTTCAAGGGCTCCTATGTTAGAGGAAAGAAGGAAGAGTTTCATCGTTTAAGGTATTCTTTCCATTAGAGATGTATCGGTTCGTGTGTTGTTTGATATTGGAGAATCACATTCATTCATTTGTAATGAGCTTGCGTGCCACTTGGGTTTAGAACTTGAGATTTGTGATAGACCTTTGATCCTGACTAATCTAGTTGGGGGTTCATCCAGTTTGTGTATGATTTGTCGTGGTCTAGTGTTGTCGAGTCATGGTTGCTCCTTTGTTTGTGATTGCTTTTTTTGGAACTTCGCTGCGATTATCTTGGGTATGGACTAGCTCAAAAGGTATGCGGAAAAAGTGGATTGCAAGAAGCTGGAGGTGACACTCAAGAATGTGGAAGGGCTGTGATTTGGTGTAAGCCCGAAGATGGTGCCTTCGTAAGCTATTTGTATTCGCTTGTGATTCCACGAGAAGAATTGTCATTGGTGTTGATCGCAAGAGAGTTAAAGATATCTTTGACGAGGTCAAAGGGTTGTCGTTGCATCATGAGATTAAGTTCTGAATTGATTTGGTTGAAGGTCCTAGACCTATCATTGTGCCTCTTAGGTGGATGGCGCCTAAGGAATAGCGAGAGTTAGAGGAGCAAGTACGTGAACTTTTGGGAAAGGATTCATTCAGAGAAGTGTGTCCGAAAGGGGTGCACCCGTTGTGTTTTCAACCAAGGCAGATTGATCTTTGAGACTGTGTGTGGATTATCGTGAGCTGAACAAGGTGACCAAAAAGAACAAGTATCTGTTGCCAAGGATCAATGACTTGTTCGATCAGCTTCATGAGGCCAAGGTGTTTTCTTAGATGGATTTGGCAACAGGATTCCACCAGTTGAGGGTGGCAAAGGATAGTGTGCCGAAGATAGCTTTTAGGACACCATTCAGTTTCTTTGAACGGTTGGTGATGTCATTTGGGTTGACTAATGCGCTAGCGTATTTCGAGGATCTTATGATTAGGGTGTTCAGGGATCATTTGAACATGTTCGTGCTTGTGTTCATGGATGATATTCTGATTTTCTCCCGGAATGAGGAAGAGCATAAGACGCACTTGCGATTTGTTTTGTAAATCTTGCGAAAGCATCAGCTGAGAGCTAAGTTTTTGAAGTGTCACTTCTGGAAGAGCGAAGTGAGGTTCTTAGGCCATGTTGTTTCTGGAAATGGAATAGCGGTTGACTCCGCTAAGGTAGCAGCAATCCAGGAATGGGATAGACCTAAGAATACGACGAATGTTCGGAGTTTCCTTGTGTTGGCAAGATATTATCGCCGGTTTATCAAGGATTTCTCCAAGATAGTTGTACCATTAACGTGATTGACGAAGAAGAACCAAGCGTTCACATGGGATGCGAGGTGTGAGCAAGCTTTTGAAAGACTGAAAGAGAGACTGACGAGTGCTCCTGTTTCGATGATTCAAAGTAGGAATCAAGAAATGGTGGTGTACACCGATGCATGCGGTACTGGACTTGGAGTTATGCTGATGTAAAAGGATAAAGTTGTGTCTTATGTGAGTCAACAGCTGAAGCCGCATGAAAGGAATTATCCAACTCATGGTTTGGAGTTGGCAGGGATCGTGTTTTCTCTGAAGATGCGGAGACACTACCTTGGAGTTTGATTCGATTTGTTTATGGATCACAAGCTGTTGAAGTATCTTTTCCCCCAAAAGGATTTGAATCTTTGGCAGCAAAGGTGGTTAGCGTTTCTGGCATCATATGATTTTGGTATAGCCTATACACCTGGTAAAGGTAGTGCAGTGGCAGATGCGTTGAGTCGAAGAAACGCAAGTTTGGAAGTGATGTAATCAGAATGGAAGCACCTCGAGTACTTGGCATGATTAGATTTCAGACCACGGTGCGAGTTGGAACCTGAAATGTTGTCAAACTTATAGATAAGACCTACTCTTATCGAAAGGATTGGCGAGAGCCAAAGGCGGGATGCAAAGCTTGTTGTCGAGATTATCCAGAAGTTGGAACAAGAGGATAAGGAATTTGAAGTCGATCAAGAGGGTTGGCTCGAAACCAAGGACGACGATCGTTCCTAATATCGACGGACTGAGAGTTGAGGTTCTGAGGGAATGTCATGACTCGAAGTTGTCAATTCTTTCTGATGGTAATAAGATGTATCAGGACATGAGGCAAGCCTACTAATGGCAAGGTATGAAGAGGGATGTTGGAAAGTTTATTTCCAAGTGCATGAACTGTCAGTTGGTGAAGGCTGAACTGAAGAAGCCGAGTGGATTGCTTCTGCCATTGGAAGTTCTTACGTGGAAGTGGGAGAATATATCGATGGAATACCTAGAACCAGAGCAGGAAACGAAAGGAATTGGGTCGTCGTGGATCGTTTGAACAAAAGTGCGAGATATATTCCTGTCAGATCAACTAGGACAGCATCAAAGTTGGTTGAGCTATATATAAAATGGATTGTTCGATTCCATGGTATCCCGAAAAGCATAGTGAGTGATCGAGATCCACTATTCACGAGTGGATTTTGGAAGAGTTTGCAAGAGACTTTGGGAACTGAGTTGTGTTTAAGTATAGCTTATCATCCCAGACTGATGGTCAAACTGAGAGAGTAAACCGAGTTTTGGAAGATCTCCTAAGAGCTTGTGTACTGGACTTCGGGGGATCATGGGAAGACCATGTGCATTTAGTCAAGTTTGTGTATAACGATAGCTAACAGTCGAGCATTGGGATGGCACCATATGAGACGTTGTATGGAAGACCGTGTAGTTCTCCGACTTGTTGGTTAAAGACCGGAGATAAGTTGATACTTGGGCCAGAGATGATTAAGGAGACCTCGGATTGTATCGAGATCGTTCGGCAACGAATGAAGGTAGCCCAAGATCGTTAGAAGAGTTATGTTGATAAACGTCGAAAGGATTTGGAATTCGACGTTGGTGATATGGTTTTCGTGAAGATTTCACTGTTAAAGCATGTTGTTCGATTCAGAAGTAAAGAAAAGTTAGCTCCCAGGTTCGTTGGACCGTTTTCAATAATCAAGCAGATTGGAAAGCTTGTGTATAGGTTGGAGTTACCCGAGAAGATTTCGAGTGTGCATAATGTTTTCCATGTGTCGTTTCTATGGAAGTGTATGCATGATTCGAATGTGGTGGTATCTTCGGAATAGTACGAAGACCTAGAGGTCGAGACCATAGTTACGAAATCTCGTAAGCCATTTAATTTGTGGGGAATGACACAAAACAACTTAGGAGGAAGACAGTTAAGCTAGTCAAGGTGCAATGGAGTGAGGATGATTACGTGGGAGACGGAACAGAGTATGAAGACAATCCATTCGGAACTCTTCATTGTATGATCCATTGATATCATGCCACCTTACATCATTGTAACTTGTAATGTTATTGTTAGAGTTCTACATGCTAGGATACGGCTATGGATGAATGGCTTGATGAATGCTAGTTTGGATGGTAAATTGGCTGCTCATGGATGATAGGCATGCAGAATTGTTTTGGTTGCTTGATGTTTTCTTGAAATTTTGGGCACGAAATTCCTGGGGGGAGGGAGAATGTAACAACCCGCATTTTATGTATCGGAGGATCGTAAAATATTTTTATTTAATCCCTGAGGGTTGGATCATTCGCATATTTTGATAC
The DNA here is from genome assembly GCA_030737875.1 of Allium sativum. Lineage (NCBI taxonomy): Eukaryota > Viridiplantae > Streptophyta > Magnoliopsida > Asparagales > Amaryllidaceae > Allium > Allium sativum. Next base: position 562,122,737 of record CM060921.1, read on the forward strand.
GTGGTTTATGGGGATGTGAGACATTTTCATAATTTTTATCAATTTTATTTGTGACTATTTATCCCCTATCAGTTTTGTACAGGGTACAACTTTTGATCGGGATTGATTCAGGTGTTGACATTGATTTCATTAGAAAATAAATGGTGTTGATAATTCCGTAGAGTGGTCACATTAAAGATTTGGTTTAGCGGTTTAGGAGGAATCGTTGTTTTAGTGCTGCACATTTTATATACAGGTTTGGCTAGTAATTAATGGGTTGTTTTGATGTGGCCCATTAGTGGGTTGGTTGAGAGAGGGGTACTTTTCTTCATTCTCTCAATTTGTTGAGCGTATGATCCTCCTTGCTCAATCAAATGCACCTTTCCACCATTAGATTCTAGATCTAAGAAAGAAGATTGAAGATCTACATCAAGCAAAGCTAGATCTACAACAAGTGAAGGGAGATCGCATCAAAAGAGGTTTGAAGATCATTCTTCGCTGTCCGGATTGGGAATTTGGTGATTTCAAGTTAAATCGAAGATTTGGTGGGTGATAAGCATCTCTCGCACGGATTGAATCAAGTATATGGGTTGTTTGATCTTATTTTCATCATTTTAAGTTCTTTTCACCAAGATCTACATCATGGTAAGTATATTTTCATTTTAATCACCATAGAATATAATGTAGCAACTTAAATCGGTAAATTCTTATGTTAATTTATATGTTTATGCAAGTTTAGATCCATTATTTTGTTTATCCATTGATTTACCGTGATTTGGTGAGTTTCATATAGTTATATGATGAATAATTGTCGTTTAAGTGTTCTTGATGGTTTCATAAAGTGTTGATGGTTGAATTGGATGATTTGATTGAGTTGGTTGCATCGATGTTGTTGTTTGGTGATGATTTGGTCAAGATTGAAGGTAGATTGGTCAGATCTGGAGTCAACTCATTTTTGCATAGGTCGTTGATGATGTGGCAGGACTCAGGTCATTTGGCTTGAAGGGAAAGAAATGAAGTCAGGTCGTCCATAGTTAGGTCGGGTCGTTGGACTTGGGTTGTGGATGACTCAGGTCGTTGGGCTTTTGAAGGAGGCGGGTCTCTCTGCTTGCAAGAAGTCAGGTCGTTCGCTAGTGAGAAAGGCATGTCATTTTTCTTTTGAGCTTGGTCAGGTTGCCAGGGATCTGGTCATTTGGTTTTGGGATGTTCAAAGTAAAGTTGGGTCGTTGGCTTTGGGTCTCTCAATGTTGGATCGTTCGAATTTGATGGGTCGATGTGTCCAGGTCGTGTCGGTCAAGAGTGTAGATGTGTATGGGTCGTTCGAGCAACCCATATGGGTCGGTTGAGACCTGAAGAGGGGGAAGATCCAACTGTTGTGGACCATAACTTGATGTTATTTTGATTCAGTGTTGGAATTGGCTTTGAGTTATATTCAAGTAGGAATGTCAAAGTGTTGTGATGTGTTCGTTGATCGTTGCATTATATGAAGACTGCTCAAGGAGGTGAATCTGTGCATAATGATTTCTCGAGAAGTAGCTTGAGCTTTTGAACAGTCATCAGGTTGGATGGCTAGATATGTCGAAGGCCGAGGAATTATCGTTATCATATGTTCTAGCGGACTCAAAGCAGGGGTATAATGGGGATGCCTAAAAGACTAGATTATTAGTCGAGTACCCTGGGTATCGATGAAAGTCCTAGATAAGTATTGATGAAAGGCATATGGAGTTTTGCTATAACCGGGGTTTACCATTAGCCCTTGACAGACGACAAGGTATTTGGTCGGTCATACGATTATTAATGGTTTCAAAGAAGGATTGGCGGTGATAGCCAGAGTCATGGATGGTGATTGCTTTGCGTGTATCTTCTTGTGTAGATTATTCGACTTTGAAGGAGATATCTCTTGGGTGCTTGTCTGATATTGGTTTAGGCCTTCAGGGCTTGTGCTTGGGAGATTCGATATCGATTACGATGGTCTACCCTTGATAACTGATTACTATGAATGTACCATTATTTTTACTTGGTTGTTTGTAAAGGCTATCACTTTTGGATGTAGGGAAGAAGGGTTTGGGTTCTTCTCTTATGTGTTGGTAGATTAGTTGATTAATTCGCCTATTTTCATATACCTTATTGATGATGTCAGATAGTTGTTTTATCGCTCATTAAGACTGTTGTCTGCCTTAAGGTTATAAGTTTTCCCTTATTACCTTGGGGTTTTCATCCAGTTGTGGGTGGACAAATTGAGTAACAGGTAACTGGTGATAGGTCTTGATGAGGACGATGCTGCTGAACGATGACGAGAAGGAGGTTGACATATTATTTTTCTAGTATCTAGTATTTGTTGTTTCCACTCTTTGATGTTTTCTTTGAGTGCTTGTAGTGAGGCTTATTGTACAGACTCCTATAGTGTAATCCAAGGTTATATGGATATTTCATGATGATATGAAAAAGTTTGAGATTCTGTTCAATTCTGCTTCACAATTATGCATGTTGTGTATGTTATATTATATTTTATCCTTGCAATGTGAGTTATACGACATGTTCCGCTTGTGTTTTCTTACCCTGATGATCATTCCATGGCTGCCTAGCACACCTTTCGGTGCATTATTCCTCTTCTTTAGTACAGGAGTTATGGGCAGTCGCATAGTGTGGGGCCTACCCAAACCTAGAAACTAAAAACATCAGATATGGCTACCTATCCTACGGGAAGTAGTAAGTGACTAAGGAGGTTATCCAGTAAGGTCGGTTAGATGATATAGCGAGCGATAAAATACTGTATCTCACCTTACACCGGGAATGGGTTAACGCATGAATGAATAAAGCCTTAACTAGTAATGCCCCGGAGTTATTGCCCTCTAGTTTATGTTGACATTAAATAAATCATCGAGGAATAATAAGTGACCAATAAGTCCGCCTAGGGTGTTAAGCGATCAGGGAGAATCCACCTATCTATCATTAATAGTGGACATTAAATAATAAGGGATGAGTGGATAAAAAAATACAGAAAACCCCTTAATAGGGGTCTAACCTCGATTTTATAACCAGCCATGTTCTGGTACAAAGGCTCCACGAATATATGCGTAAACGTTCTATCTCGGTATTCTATCTTGGGAATACTACCATTGGAAGAGTAGTAGTGTCGTGCGTAAACAACTACAAGGTTAGGCTAGAATAACTAACATTGGTAGGCATACATCTTGGGTTGAACCAAACGGGATACATCTGTGTATTATATAGTGTGTTGTGCATTTCCTATTCACCAGAATCTTGTTGTTCTGACCCCCCTCCTCATTACAACCATCCAGGTTTTCTAGAAAAGGTCGGATTCTCACAGGTGTTAAGTTTGGCTTTAGGTTCTCGTTCTCTCTCATGCTCGGTATTGGCAAAGTGACTTACTTTAAAAGGGTAGTTACTTGGTTTAATACTAGTTTATCCTATTTTCTTTCCGCTATGAGTTATTTTATCGTATTCTAATTATGCTCGTGCTCATTTATTTATAGGTACCAGATTTACACGCTCCATGCTTGGATGTGTTCAAGTTTTGATTTTTGTCGAAATTTGGGCACAGAAAAGTGTGGTGTGTTACAACATCACTCATTCGTACATAATTTAGTGTTTTATTCGAGGCTATTTAATTTCTCATAATTATTAGAGAAAGTCAGATTCATAGGAAATTTAACAACTAATAGAGGCAGGTCTCATGACTTTAGCCCAAACCAAAGGAATGAGCCATTAGGAGCGGACTAAGACCTAACCACTTTACAAATAAACAAGGCGGATTAGCCACTTAATACCTTCTCGAGGTAAGCCTAACACACACTAAATGTCCCATGGCGTTAGACGTCTCACATTAACTATACTTCTTATTGCTACCAATTTGTTGGACGGTTCTTGGTAGACTTCTACTAGTAGTTGGGTTTAACCTCGCGTCCACCTACCATTTAATATTTTTAACAACAATTATATGCACAACGTAAAAAATTTCATACGAGGACATTTAATACAAATTTCCTAACTTAACCCATCTAATACATATTTAGGATTGAATTATACTATTTAATAAATATAAATATATAATAATGCATAATTAGTATTGTGCATAAAGAAAGTGCACTAGGCATTGAAATGTCAATCCTATTTCCTGAATAAGGTAAACAAGTCACATTTGTCAAATTCCTCAACATAACACATAAGCAATAATAGGGAAATAAGCATAACAAAATAAAAGATACTTGTAACCTAGGCTTTTAAGATTATCTCAATAAACAAAAAGGGACAAGGTAAATAAACCATATTATATGCATATTCCTTCTAGTATCATTTTACTTCCACTCGTGAGATCTACATAAAAGAAAGGATTTTGGTCACTTTATTACTTCTAAACCAATTATTTTTTGAAAATAGAAGTTTAAACACACATAAGTTATAGTTCCAACTCCACACTTTTATTATAATTTAATTTATAACAAAAATAAAAGAAAGTAAAATAGACTAAATGATTAATTTACATACATACCATAAACAATAAAATCCCTCTTTATTTCCATCAATAATCGAAAACCTAAAAAATATCGGATTGACCATTTTTAATTAATAGAGATTTAGGGCATTTAGATATGTTTTGTTTTCATGAAATCCCGAACCCTATAGCATAATCAATCCTAATTCATAATAACAATTATAGGAAAATAGGTAAATTTGAAAGAATTCCCTCTCATAGTACAGACAAAAGTAGAAATCTTTGAATAAACTTAACTTTGTATTTTAGCCTCGAACAAACGTACTCCAATTCCTTCTCCTAAAATATTATACATGTATAGAAATCAATATAGGATCATATATATATAATAGAGAAAGAAGAAATATGTTAAAATAGAGGAAGTAGAAGAACTAACCTGACCTAAACTGGAACTAAAAAAAATGGAGAAGAGAAAGAATAGAGGCAGATTCTAGAGAAGATGTGCGAATTAAAGAGGAGGTTAGGGCTTTATTTATAGTTGATGAAATGTGTGAGAGCTAGTAGATTTAGATTATTAAATCTAAACCATTCAAATCAACAAACATTGTAGAAAATCTAACTTAAACCTAGCTGCCACCCACCCATCATCTTTATGGGCAGTCAGTACCCGGTATAGGAGGGCGGTTAACACCCAAGTTGTTAAAGGTAGGTTGTCAACCCCTCCTTAAGGAAAGGGAGCAATGAATTTATTCCACGTGCATGTTTGATTTGTTACTGACTTCTAATTAATTGCGCTCAAATGTTTCCATTTTTTTTTAAATATTGTTCCCTTTCACATGTATATATACACACAACGTAGAATTTGAAAATGGAATATTCTCTTATGCCACATAATTTATTTTATTATAGGTTTATACTTATAATTCCAAATTTAAATATTATGTATTATTTTATTGTCCAGACTTGTCATATATGTTTCGTTTTCATATGAACTCCATTTTCAATAAATAAAGTATGAAAACGGTTTAGAAGCTTGCCGCATATACAATGACGATATTTTCATGGCCAAATTCCCAATTATTAAATATTCATATTATCATCCTATTTTACTATTTTATTAATTATTCTTAATTTAAATACTTATGTCTATTTAGGGTATGTTTTACGGGATGTTACACTGTTACATTTCCCCCTTTTAAGACAAATTTAATCCTAAAATATTTTTGAAAGGGAAAAAAACAAAACTCACTCTAACAAATATGCTGGAAAATTAAGTTATTTATCAACACATCCATAAAGCAGCCATACTCCATGTGATTTTGTACTCCAGGCTCACTAAAGTGAGCTCAGTCCTAGTGTGATAATGTAATATGTGATGTTATATAGATGCAAAACATCATTATGTGCATTTAATTTTTGTATGAGTGCTCAGTGAATTTATGTTGTGAACAATTCCTACCAACCGATCTAGCAACCAAATGGAACCAAAAATAGAAAACATAAAGGAAATAATTACTCCTGAAAAGTTGAGGTAAGTTGGCCTCATCTTATCCTCGATTTTCCATGTGCTTTCCATAGGGTTATCTTTCCATTGTACTCGGATGAAGTTTATGGTTTTATTGTAAAATCTTTAGATTTTGTTCTCCATAATACATATGGTAGCACGTCGTACCCTAGGCTCCAACCCAAAGCTCCTTAAGTCCCCAATCTGATCAAACTCGGGTCTGAAGTCTAAGTCACGAAAGCACTTTTTAAGGTGAGAAACATGGTAACCGTTATGGAATTTTGATAGGTTATTAAGAAGTTCCACACGATAAGCTAGTTTCCCAATTCTATCAACGATTTTGAATAGTTCGATGAACCTAGACTAATAGTCCCGGTCTTTCCAAACCTATGGCTTTTCTAAGAGGATAAACTTTCACGAAGACTAAATCACCAATACAAACCCAAGTTCTTTCTTATCTTATCAGCGTATCGGTCTTGGGCATCCTTCATTCTTTAGCGAATCAGAAAAATCTTCTCTATGGAATATGGATGAGGTCTAGCTCGAGTAGAATCTTGTCAGTAGCTTCCCACCAACAAGTCGGCAATTTGCATGGCTCCCTATTCAATGCCTCATAAGGGGTCATACCAATCGTAGCTTGAAAGTTATTATTATATGAGAATTTGACTAATGATACGTGATGCTCTCATGCTCCTCCAAAATCAATGATGCAAGCTCTCGGTAGATCTTCAAGGTCTCAGTTGACTCTCTCGGTTTGTCCATTGGTTTTCTTGGTGTTATGCGATACTCAGATTAATTGTCGTCCCTAACGCTATCTGAAGGATCCTCCAAAACTCTTAGGTGAACAGAGGGTCTCGGTAACTTACTATACTCATAGGGATTCCATGTAGTCGCACTATTCGTATATATAAAGTTAGGCCAATGGAGCTGCGGGTTTATTCTTCTTAATAGGAATGAAATGTATACTCTTCGTCAGTTGATCCACTATTACCCAAATAGGTTCATTCCCTTTTTGAATCCTTGGTAGCCTATCCACGAAATCCAATGAAATATGCTCTCATTTCCAAGTGGGAACCTCTAAAGGTATTAATAACCCTCCGGCTTACCATCCTGTACATTGTCTTTTAGACAAGTCAAGCACCTCGCCGCAAACTCAGGAACATCTTTCTTCGTACCTTCCCAATAGAAAGTCTTCCTTATATCCTTAAACATCTTATCTCCTCCGGGATATACGGTCATCCTTTAATGATGACATTCCTTCAGAAACTCATCTCTTAAATTACTAGTCCTAGGGACATAAAGTTGCCTGTCTCTTCTTAAGCTTCCATTACTCTCCTAAAAATATCTATCGAAATGGGGAAAATGCTCTCCTCTTGCAATCTTTTCCCTCAATACTTGCAACTCTTCATCAATACCTTACTCAAACTTAATCCTATCTCTCAAGGCTTATTTAAATTCTAAAAAAATCCATGAGAGGACTCAAACGGAACTTGAAGGTTGAAACCAGAAAGAAATTCCAGTTGTCTACACTCAACGATAACACATAGGGTGACGTGTCTCTTACTCAAAGCATCCACACCAACGTCACTTTTTCCTAGAATGTACTGAATTCCAAAATCAAACGAGATTTATATTGCATCCACCTCTGTTGCCTAAGATTTAAATCTCGTTGAGAAAATAAATTCTTAAGATATTTATGATCCGTATAAAGATCAAACTTATCTCCGAAGAGATTATGTCTCCACATCTTTAGGGAATATGCAATGGTTGCAAGCTCCAAATCATGAACATGGCATCTCTTATTATGATCCTCTAGTTGTTTACTTGCATAGGAAACTACTCTACCTTCTTCCATAGGCACTGCTCCTAGTCTTGTAAAACAAACGTACGTAAATACAGTTAACATCTTAGTCCTCATTAGGGATGGTAAGGAATGGTGCACTAATAAGAGACTCCTTCAATTTCTCAAAAGCATTACTACATCTATCGCTCCGAGAAAACTCGAGATTCTTCTTAGTCAAATGGGTTAGAGGGGTGCGATTCTTGCAAAGTCTTTTATAAACTTCCTATAATAACCCGTTAACCCTAAGAAACTTCTAATCTCCAATGCATTATGAGAAATCTTGTAATGACCCGTATTTTACGTATCGACCGATTGTAAAATAAATATAATTTTATTCCCTAATGGTGGGATCATTCTTAGATTTTAGTATATCGTTCATGGAGATGTGAGACATGTCCATGATTTTTATCGAATCTAATTATGACCATTTTGCCCATTCATTTACTGTTTAGTGCATAACTTTTGATAGGGATCGAATCAGGTTCTGAAAGCAATTCCATTCCATTGGATCGAAATGGTGATTTACAATTTCGTAGAGTGGTCAAATCAAGGATTTGGTTCAGTGGCTTGGGAGGAATCGTTGTTTTAAGTTTTAGCTTGTGTTTAAGTATACTGATCAATAGCTAATGGGCTGATTAGTATAGCCTATTAGACCTATGACCAGCAGATATAAATAGAGGGACTTGGGGAGAGTTTAGGGTTACTCTCTTCATTCTAAGTTTTAGGTTGGACGTCTGTGATTCTCCAATTTAGCCGAAAACCCCATTTCTCCATTCTTTTCATACAAATTCATCGTAGATTGCATTTAGAAGATAGTTCATCATCAGGGAAGAGTAGATCATCATCAAAGAGGATTAGATCTCATCAAATCAAGGAGTTTCAGCGCTGTCCAGATCTGATCTAATTGAATTTACATCAAATCAAGGATTATGTGAGTGACAGATATCTCTCACACAGAAACTACGGATTGTATGGGTAAATTTGGATCATATTCATATGTTTCGTGCTAAATTCACCTTAGATCTAATCATATACATTTAATTCAGATTTAGAAACCCTATGAAACCTAATTTGATCATATTAACCGGATAATTGATAGATTAATTATGCTTATACATATGTTTAGATCCAAATCATGTTAGATCCTATGTTTATGATATTTTTATGGATTGTTCATGTTTGTACGATCATTGCTGTATGAATTGATGCTTGTTTTGATTGAATTGATAGCATTGCTTGATTTGTATGTTAGATTATTGGTCGTAGAATCATAAGATTGAAGAATAGAGCAAATCGGAGATTCAGATGATCGGATTCAGACGTAATTTGGCAGAGGCGCTCTAGTGGACAAAGAAATAGGGAATGAAAATTTTAGTGACCAAATGCACTAAGTGCACGAGTCGGCACCGACCCATGATGGGTTGGCACCGACCCATAAGGATGGCTTGGGTGGCGATGAATCTTCAGGCGTGGCATCGTGGTGATGGGTGTGGGCCATGTGCAAATTTTCATGGCATTCGAGGTTTATTTGTGATAGGTCAAAGGTTAGTTTCTCGAGATGTGAATAGACTGACAAAAGATTCAAAACGAACAATGAACGATTGGGGATTGGACCAGAGTAACATGCTCGAGGCAAGAATGGAGATAGGCTGACCACTTAGCCAAATTTGGCTAAGTGGATGGGCCGACACCGACCCATGAGGGTGGAAAGTGGGGAGTCGTGGCTTAATGGGAATGATTGTCTTGGCTTTCTGAGGTTGCTGGTGAAGTTTGGATTGAAATGGACTTCAGATGACTGATGTGCAGCTCAATAATGGATGGCGCTTCAATTGTGAACTCACTATGGAGTGGTCGGAGCCAGATTAATGTGAAACTAATTGTGATTCAATTTACGATCCAATAAGATGATGGGTTGACAGGATGAGAGTCAATCATGAATGACAATGGAATGGCTCGAGAAATGGATTGAGTCGCCGAAATGAAAGGGTTGACAGATTTGATGCGCCAAGGATTTTCCATTAGCCCTTTTGATCGGTGAAATGCAAATTCGATAATCAATGGATTCACCGCTGTAGACGGTGATAGCTAGGATATTGGATGTTATGGATGCTATGGTTGATTCTGTGTTCTTTCTTCTCTGTTTTCTCTGGGTAGGCTATCACCATAGGTGTTTGAAGAGAAGCGGGATTGGGGTTGTCATGTCCTATTTCTGATATGAAATGTGATGGATGATTTTCACGTGTTGACTTGATGGTTACTAGGCAGATCAAATTATTAATCCATTTATACTCATATTATCCTGTGTATTTGTTGTTAAATATTTTTCGCTTACTAAGACCATTATCTAACTTAACGTTTTATGTTTCCCTCTTATTACCTTGGGTTATTCACCAATTTGATGGTGGGCAGACTGAGGAGTAGCTAGCAGTTTGTTTAGTCAATTTTACCCAAAGTTTCTGAGTGTAAGCACATATGAGAGACGTATTTGTAATTTTATTTGGATGATTACTATATTGTATACGTATATAGTATAGTATAGTAGGTTAGTAAGCACTTAAACACCAATGCGGCTTTCTCTAATGTGAATTGACTCTCGTTTCAGAGTAAGGATGAGTCAACAAACTTCGAGACATGCTGCTAGGAATGAGCCCGCGACTGGAGGGGTAGGTGATGATAGCTAGTCAGGAGCTATAGCTACAGTGCCCGATTATCCTACTATATTCGAGTCTATGATGGCGTTGATCATAAGGAGGATGTCCACTTCAGCAGCGGCAGTAGAGTAAGGTCTTCCTATGTAGGCGCCTACGGATGTTTATTTCGCGAAGCTCTAAGGCTACACTTCTCTGGGTGACAAACCGTTTAATTGTATGGAACCTACTGTTGAGATTCAAAATTTGTTGGATACTTGTGTTCATATTTTCGGGGACTTAGCAACCGAGGATGCAACAAAGAGGAAGCTTGCATCTAGGCAGCTGCAAGGACGAGCGATGGATTGGTGTAATTCTATTATTTTGGAGACATCAGAGGAACGGATCACTTAGAGTCAGTTTAGAACTAAGTTTGAGGAGAAGGTCATTTCTGCAGTCCAGAAAACCATGTTGTTTAAAAAGTTTGTTGAGCTTAAGCAAGGAGGTCGACCAATGTTTGAGTATGCGGCTGAGTTTGAGGCTTTATCTAAATATACTTGTTTGTATATTGAGACTCTTTATCAGAAGAACGAGAAATTTATCTTGGGATTGGATGAGAATATTGGAAAGAAACCGATCGACCATATAGATGACTCTTTTTAGAAGTTAGTTGAGAGGGCTTTGAGGAAGGAAAACCTTTTTCCGTAGAAGGTTGAGGCTGTTGTTGAGAACAAAAGGGAGGATTCAAAACCATAACAAGGTAGCGATAATAAGAAAAAGTGGAATGGTAAATTAAAACAACTTTGAAGAAAGAATGGCCAGAAAAAACCAAAGAGCAAAATTACTTATTATAATTATTAGCAGAAGGTCCATCTTTCCAAGGATTGTAAGAACGCGAAGGTTGAGAAGAAGTGCTTTAATTGTGATAAGCCTGGACATATGAAGAAGCATTTTCCAGAACCACCAAAAGATAAATAGGTTGTGAGAGCGTATGCTTCGGATGCGGTGTCGTCTTCCTCCAGGGGTCTGATTGCTGAGGAAAGGGGGAAGATTGTTGTAGTGAAAGGTATGCTTTCTGTTTGAGGTGTTTTAGTTCGAGTTTTGCTTGACACCGGAGCATCGCATTGTTTTATTTATAATGAGCTTGTTTGCAAGTTAGGTTTGGAACTTGAAATCGTTGATATACTATTAGTCGTGACTAATCCAGTAGGGGGTTCGTCAAATCTTAGTATGCTTTGTTGTGGTCTAGTTTTATCGAGTCATGATTGCTCTTTTGTGTGTGATTGTTTTGTTTTGAATTTCGATGGGTTTGGGAATATTTTGGGTACGGATTAGCTTAAGGAGTATGCGGCTATTATGGATTGCAAGTGGCTTGAAGTGACAATCAGGAATGTAGAAGGGTGAACGACTGTGATACGTTGTCTACTGAAGATGGGGTTCTGGTTAGCTTTTTATATTCGCTTGTGATTCCACGGGATGGGTTGTCATTAGTTCCAATCGTACGAGTGTTTTCTGATGTGTTTGATAAGGTCAGAGGGTTGCCATCACATCGAGAGATTGAGTTCTGAGTCAATTTAGTGGATGGAGCAACACCTATTGTTATGCCTCTTAGGTGGATGGTGCCTAAGGAACATCAAGAGTTAAAGGTGCAAGTTAGCTATCTTTTGAGTAAGTGGTTCATTTTGAGAAGTGTATCCGAATGGGGTGCAGCAGTTATGTTTGCAACCAAGGCTGGTGGATCATTGCGATTATTTGTGGATTATCGTGAGCTAAATAAGGTTACCAAGAAGAATAAATATCCATTGTCGAGAATTGACGGCCTGTTTGATCAGCTTCATGAAGCCAAGGTGTTTTCCTAAATGGATTTGGCGATGGGATTTCATGCACTAAGAGTGGCTAGGGATAGTGTGCTGAAGACTGCTTTTAGGACACCACCTGGATTTTATGAGTGGTTGGCAATGCCGTTTGGATTGACTAACGCACCGACATATTTTGTGGTTCTTATGAATCGAGTCTTCGGGGATCATATGAAAAAGTTCGTGCTTGCGTTCATGGATAACATATTGGTTTACTCAAGGGACAAGGAGGAACACAAGACACACTTGAAAATTGTATTGGAAGTCCTGCGAAAACATCAGTTGAGAGCTTAATTTTCAAAGTGCCACTTATAGAAGGAAGAAGTGAGATTTTTGGGTCATGTCGTACTGGGATGAGGAATAGCGATGGATCCCGCTAAGGTGGTAGCAATCCAAGATTGGGATCGACCAAAGAATGCGACGGAGATTAGGAGTTTCCTTGGTTTAGCTGGATAATATCGACGATTTATCAAGGATTTCTCAAAGATAGTTGCACATCGCGTGGGATACAAAGTGTGAGCTAGCCTTTGGAATTTTGAAAGAAAGATTGACGAGTGCTCTTGTGTTGACTATTCCAAATGGGAACAAAGAGATGGTAGTATATACCGATGCATGTGGCACTGGACTTGGAGTAGTGTTAATGCAAAAAGGTAAGGTTGTGGCTTATGCAAGTCGACAACTGAAGCCACACGAAAGGAATTACCCGACTTATGATTTAGAGTTAGCGGCAATAGTGTTTGCTTTGAAGATTTAGAGGCATTATTTGTTGGGAGTTAGGTTTGAGTTGTTTACAAATCACAAGTCATTGAAGTATATTTTCTCCCAAAAGGATTTGAATCTTCGACAGCAGTGATGGTTAGAGTTTCTGGCATCATACGATTTTGTATTAGCTTATACTCCAGGAAAGGGTAACGCAGTGGCCGATGCGTTAAGTCGAAGACATGCAAGTTTAGGATCCATGTTCATGGAATTGAGGCATCTCGAGTTTTTGGCTGGATTTAATTTTAGACCTTATTCTGAGTAGAGCCTGAGATGTTAGCAAGCTTATCAATTAGACTGACTTTGATCGAAAGGATTGGCAAAAACCAAAAGAGAGACGGTAAGCTTAGGGAAATCGTTCAAAGGCTAGAAATAAGAGTAGAACCAAAGGAGATGAAGGATTTTGAAGTCGATCGAGATGGTTGGCTTCATAAGAATGGATGATTGGTTGTTCCTGATATAGATGGATTGAGAGATGAGGTTCTGAGAGAATGCCATCACTCTATATTGATGACACATCTAGGAGTTAATAAGATTTATCAAAATATGAAGCGGATTTACTAATGGGAAGGCATAAAACGGGATATCAGAAATTTATTTCGAAATTTATGAACTGACAGTTGGTAAAAGTCGAGTAGAAGAAGCCAAGTGGATTGTTACAGCCATTGGAAGTTCTTACATGGAAATGGGAGTAAGTACCGATGAATTTTATTGATGGACTACCTAGGACAAGAGCAAGAAATGATAATATTTGAGTTTTCGTGGATTGCATGACTAAAAGCGCAAAGTTTATTCCTTTTAGATCAACTAGGACAACAACAAAGTTGGCTGAGTTATATCTTAAGTGGATAGTTCGATTCCATGGGATTCCAAAAGTATAGTTAGCGATCAAAATTTGCTATTCACTAGTGGATTTTGGAGGAGTTCACAAGAGACATTGCGAACCGAGCTATACTTGAGTACGGCTTATGATCCCCAGACAGATGGTCAGACTAAAAGGGTTAATCGAGTATTAAAAGATCTTCTTAGAGCTTGTGTATTGTATTTTGGAGGATCATGGGAAGACCATCTACACCTAGTTGAGTTTGCGTATAATAACATTCACCGGTCAAGTATTGGGATGGCACCGTATTAGCCATTGTACGGAAGGCCATGTAATTCCCATTTTGTTGATTAAAAACTGGCAAGAAATTGGTACTTGGGCCTGAGATGATAAGGGAAACTACGGATAATATTGAAGTCGTTCGGCAATGAATGAAAGCAGCCGAAGATCGTTAGAAAAGTTGTGCCGATAAGCGACATAAAACTTGGAATTCTCAATTGGAGATTTGGTATTATTTAAGATTTCGCCTCTAAGGAATACCGTTTGCTTTAGAAAGAAAGGAAAGTTAGCACCAAGATTTGTTGGGCTATTTCCAATTATCGAGCGTATTGGAAAGCTCGCTTATAGATTAGACCTACCTGAGAAGATGGTGGGTGTGCATAATGTGTTTCACATTTCATTTTTGTGGAAGTTTGTGCACGACTCGAATGTTACGGTATCTTCAGATCAGATTGAGGATTTAGAGATCAAGCCTGAAGTTTCCAGGCCTCGTAAGCCGCTTCGTGTTATAGGGAATGACATGAAACAGCTTAAGAGAAATGTTTTTAAGCTAGTCAAGATACAATGGAGCGAGGACGATGATGATTGCACGTGGGAAACGGAAGAGAGTATGAAGTCGACCCATCTAGAACTCTTCGAGTGGTATATCCTATATATCATATCCTACTTATTCCATTGTATCTTGTGCTATTAGATTTCCGCATGCTAGGATAAGTTTTGATTGCATGAATTATTAGATGCTAGATTGTGACGACCGCCCATAACCCCCGCACTATACAAGAGGAATAATGCGTGGAAAGGTGTGCATGACGGCTATGGACGATCATCAAGGTAGGTAAATTTCACCGGAACCTGTCGTAAACTCATAGCGCAAGGATAAAATATAATAGAAAGTAATATCCATACTCTTAGATTACAACAGTAGTGTTTAAACAATTTTCTTCACTACAGCACTCAGAGAATAATAGCAAACAGCAGAAATCCAAATACTATATAGTAGGTAAAATAGTATGCTGGCCTCCTGCTCGCCTCTGAACAACAACACCGTCCTCACTAAGATATCACCTGTCACCTGCTACTCAGTCTGCCCATCCAACAATTGGATGAACAGCCCAAGGTAATAAGAGGGAAACATAAAACCTTGAGTCAGACAACGGTGTTAGTAAGCAATAAAACAGCTAACAAATGTCATCAAGAAAGTATATGAGAATGGGTAAATAACGAACTAATCTACCCAGCTCTAGAGAAGAACTCACACCTGCCTTCCCCACACCTGACAGTGATAGCCTTTATGATCCATACATCCAAAGGAAACAACAATTCAGCCATGGCAATCAGAACAACCATTCAAACATGGCGAAAGCAACTCATACAACATCTAGTTATATCTCACGAAAACTACCCTAATCAAACTTGGCATCCCTTAAGCACAAGCCCCAGAGGCCGAAATCAATATCAGACAAGCACCCAAAAACACCTCATTTGAAGTCAGGTGATCTCCGTGAGACGGTACAAACAATGCAACCAAGCATTCAAACGTCAATGACTGACTCTGGCTATCACTACCAACCTTGCTTTGAAACAATCATTGGCTAAAACTTTTTTCCATCAACTGTCAAGGACCATACTCGATGCCTCGATTCAAGCAAAAACCCCCACACGCCATACACAACACATGTCTAGACCATACACGATGCCCAGGGTACTCGACCTACAACCGGTCTTTCAATATTACCCCTATTTTGAGCCCGCTAGAACCTACGACAACGATAATTCCTCGGCCTTCTCATCTCTAGTCGTTATCAATTACGACTATTCATAATTTCAGAACATTTTAGAGCAATCGCTTCACACGAACCCAATACATCCTTTAGTCGCCTCCACATTGATCACATCCGATGAACAACGCACCTTATTTCATCATTCCCTATGGAATTCTCTTCGAAGATATCACCACTTCCAAACCAAAAAAAAAAAAACATTAATCATGAGATTCGAAACAATTCATTGCATCACATCGGTTTGCTAAGGGAAATAAACCACAACACTTAGGCCTTCAACCAAGTGTTTAGAAGTGTTGTAAAAAACTCATCATGACCGACCAGGATAGGACCGACCCACCCATCTGGACCGAACGACCCACTTCTGGACCCACGCCTGACTGATCCACCTCCAGCTTTTGTACTAGCCCAACCAACCCAGTATCGACCAATCGACCCAGTCCAAACCTTCACTACATCAATATTCGGACCGACCAGATCATGACCGAACCGACCCATCAAGACCGACCCTATGCTCAACCGGCCCTACTCCAAAACCAGAACTCCAAGCCTACTCAGCTGACCCACTTCAGGCTGACCGACCCATCTTAGAACTGACCCGACCAAACATGTATTAACCCACATACTATGTTGTACTGCACTTGTACTACGGCCGACCAGGAGATGACCGACCCTACAGCTTGCGATCGACCCACTCCTACATAGCTCCAATTCAAAACCGATTTCGACTAAAACTTCGCCAAATGACAAATTCGACGAATCAACTTGTCTAACTCATCGAATATGGCCACAAACATGGTATGAAACCATTATCAACATGAATACAGTGATTTTCATCAAAATTATGCAAATCACTCCAAAATCATGATGAATGATCATATGAACAAAATTATAGATCTATCTAACATAAACACATGAAATAGCATAAGAATTACCGGTTTAAACTTGCTAACATAGATCCTAGGATGATTCATGTGAAAATGAACTTACCAAGGTGTAGATCTATGATAAAATGCTTGAATTTGATGAAAAACATGATCAAACACTCATACACTTCATTGAATCCATGTGAGAGATGCATACCACTCACCAATTCTCTAAAACAAAGCAAAAATGGTGAATTATGAACCCGAACAACAGAGATCTTCCTTTAATCCGCTCGATTTGCTGAATTTCCCTTGAAACAATGTAGATCTAACTTCCATTGGTGTAGATCTTCGATTTCCTAAGCTTGGATCTCGATTTTAATGGTGGAAAGGTGTTAAAGGATGGAGGAACATAGGCCACCAAATGAGATAATAGAGAAGTTAAACCATTTCTCATACCTCCCACCCCCTATTTATACCCTTCCCCTAGCCCCCTAATGGGCCTCTCCAAATCATCCCATTATGGCTTTATAAACCTGGATAGCCAAATGAAAAACCTTAAAACAATGATTCCTCCCAAAACGCTAAGCCAAATCTTTAATGTAACCACTCTATGGAACGACAACCATCATTTATTTTCCAATGGCATAGGTGTCACCACCTGATTCGACATAAGTCAGAAGTTATGCCATGTACAAGACTGACAGGGGCAAAATGGTCACAAACAAAATTGGTAAAAAATATGGATGTATCTCACATCCCCATAAGCAATAGATTAAAATATGAGAATGTTCCAACCTTCAGGGAATAAAATAAAAATATTTTACGATCTTTCGATACATAAAATGCGGGTTGTTACATAGATTTCATGGTAGATTGACCGCTCGTGGATGGCAGGCATGCAGAATACCTTATTTGCTTGGGATTTCGGGGGCGAAATTCCTTAAGGGGGAAGAATGTAACGACCCGTATTTACGTATCAACCCACTATAAAATAAAAATTTATTTATCCCTAATGGTCGGATCATTCTCATATTTTAGTATATCATTCATGGGGATGCGAGACATGTCCACGATTTTTACCGAATTCAATTATGACAATTTATGCTCTTTCGTTTACTGTTTGGGCCATAAATTTTGATAGGGATTGGATCAGATGCTGAGACCGATTCCATTGGATCAAAATGGTGGTTTACAATTCCATAGAGCGGTCACATGAAGGATTTGGTTCGTGGTTTGGTAGGAATCTCTGTTTTAAGTTTCAGCTTGTGTTTAGGCAGACTGATCAGCAGCTAATGGGTTGATCAGTATATCCCATTAAGCCTATGACTAGCAGATATAAATAGGGGGACTTTAGGAGACAACTACGGTTACTCTCTTAATTCTAAGTTTTAGGTTGAGCGTCTGTGATTCTCCAGTACAGCCTAAAACCTTATTTCTCCAAAAAAAAGTTATACAAATTCATCGTAGATTGCATTTAGAAGATATTCATTATCAGGGATGAATAGACCATCATCAAAGAGGATTAGATCACATCAAATTCAAGGAGTTTCAGCGTTATCCAGATCTGATCTCATTGAATTTACATCAAATCAAGGATTAGTTGAGCGATATATATCTCTCATATGGAAACTACGGATTTTACGGATAAATAAGGATCACTCATGTGTTTCATGTTAAATTCACCTTAGATCAGATCATATATGTTTAGTTCAAATTTAGAAACCCTAGGAAACCTAATTTGATCATATTAACCAGATAATTGATAGATTAATCATGCTTATACATATGTTTAGATCCAAATCGTGCAAGATCTTACGTTTATGATATGTTTATCGATTGTTCGTGTTTGTATGATCATTGTTGTATGAACTGATACTTGTTTTGATTGAATTGATTGCATTGCTTATGGTGTATGTTATATTATTTTCTGTAGAATCATAAGATTAAAGTATAGTGCAAATCGGAGGTTCTGATGATCGGATTCAAACGAAACTTGACGGAGGCGCTATAGAGGACGAAGAAATGGGGCATGAAAACTTTAGTGCCCAAATTCACTAAGTGCATGGGTCGGGTTATGATGAATCTTCAGGTGTGGCATCCTGGTGATGTGTATAGGCCACATGAATTTTTTTGTTACATTCGGGGTTGATTTGTGATGGGTCGAAGGTTCATTTCTCGAGATGTGAATGGACTGGAAAAAGCTTCAAAATGAACAACGAACGATTGGAGATTGGACCGGAGGAACATGCTCGAGGCAAGAATGGAGATGGGTCGACCACTTAGCCAAATTTGGCTATGGTCGGCACCGACTCATGGGGGTGGCAAGTGGGGAGTCTTGGCTTTGTGGGAATGATTGTCTTGGCTTCCTGAGGTTGCTGGTGAAGTTTAGATTGAAATGGACTTCAGATGACTGATATGCAACTCAATGATGGATGGTGGTTCGATTGTGAACTCATAATGGAGTGGATGGAGCCAGATTGATGTGAAACTGGTCATGATTCGATATATGATACAGTATGATGATGGACTGACAAGATGGGAGTTAGTCATGGATGATAATGGAATGGCTCGAGAAATGGATTGAGTCGCCGAAGTGATAGATTTGACATATTTGATGTGCCAAGGAATCGTTGGTTATCGAAGTGTTCTAGCGAACTCAAAGCAAGGGTATCGTGGGGACGCCCATTAGGATCAGATTCGAGAGATCACGTACCCTGGGCGGTCATGATGGGCATAGTTGTCGAGAATGAAAAAGACAAACATACGAGTCACGATGTCATATGGTGGTTTGGCTAGAACCGTTGTTTTCATTAGCCCTTTTGATCAGTGAAAATGTGAATTCGATAATCAATGGATTCACGGCTGTAGACGGTGATAGTTAGGATATTGGATGTTATGGATACTACAGTCGATTCTGTGTGCTTTCTTCTCTGGGTAGGCTATCACCGTAGATGTTCGAAGAGAAGCAAGATTGGGATTGTCCTTTCCTATATCTGATGTGACATAAGATGGATGGTTTTCATGCGTTAACTTGATGGTTGTTAGGCAAATCAAATAGATGATCTGCCTATACTCATATTATCCTGTGTATCTATCGTTTGCTATTTTTTCCCACTAAGACTCTTGTCTGGCTAAAGGTTTTATGTTTTCCTCTTATTACCTTGGGTTGTTAAACAATTTGATGGTGGGAAAACTGAGTAGCAGTTTTGGTGTCAATGTTGCTGTGCGGTGACGAACAGGAGGCTTACGTACTATTACCACCTGCTATAACAATGATTTTATTAGTTCATGTGTTTATTGAGAATGTTGCTACTCCGAGGGATGTGATAAGGCAAATTGAATTCATAGATTCTTGTATCAAGAAGCATTGTATCCAAATTCTATGGTTTATGGAAATTTTGATTCTTTATTCAGTCGTGCTTCATTACTATATCCTATTGTATATTTTATTATTATATATTACCCAAGCATTGTGAGTTATACGACAGGTTATGTTTCGAGCTAAACTACCCTGATGATCGTCCCGTATCGGCCTGGCATGTCATACAACACACCTTTTCCTTAGTTCGGTGTAGGAGTATGGTACGGTTCGGTCGTCATAAATCTTCCATCCTTGAGCAACTTCAATTTTTGCGGTCTCAACAGTCAAATCTTTCGCCGAAATGATATTGTAACAAACCGGAAAATCCGAGATAATTTAAAAAATTTAATTTGGTTATTTTTAATGAATTTGGAGTAATTGAAATAATTTATCTCAGTTAAATAATGAGTTAGAAATAGTGCGACAGTTTAAAATTTTGAATCCGAACTTTAACTGAACGTACAGGATGCAAAATAAAACTGATTTTAGCGAAACCAAAAATATTTAAACTAGTTTAAGAATATCTTTCAAACGAATCTAAGTAATTGAAATTTCATAGCGGAAATCAGAAGTTATAGCCAGTTGAATATTCAGAATGGTCGCTATAGAATAAATATAGCCCTTGAAAATTGACATTTTGCAGACGACCACCGTTTTCGATGAAACCACTTTTGTTGGATCCGGGATGTCAATTATTGCTAGGTTTCAAATTCCATAATTTTTGGAAATCAATATATGAGCGTAGCAAAGGAAAATGTGTTTGGTTGATTTCAGTCAAAATGGATCAATCAAAAAATGGCCATTTTTCAAACGGTCTCAGAATTCCAAGAAATCAGTTTTGTTTGGACCGTATAATCTTAACATAGCTAGGTTTATTTTTCGGGAATTTTTAGAATCAGTATGTGGCCCCAGCAAATTAAAATGTACATTCAAAACAGAATTTGAAGTTTTATATGTTAATTTGAAAAATAACTGAATATAATAGTCGAATCGGCTTACGAAACATATCCCATTGTGTTCGGAATGGGATAGTTAGCTAGGGCGACAGTCGTTGGGTTTGATTTAGGGTTTGTATAGAAAATTCCATAATTTTTGAATTAATATAAATATCGACCAATAGAATTAATTCATTCATTATTTAAATTTATAAGAAAATTCAGAAAACCCCCGATAACCCTCTTTCGAACAGCGCCGGAACTTCCTACCTTCTCTCCTCCTTAAATCCTAATCCGCTCAACAAAACTTAATGGCCCTTCAGAGATTTTTGTAGATCTCCTCTCCGCCTTCAGATCCATATAAATTTCGACCTCCATCAATTGGTATTTCTCGAGTTCTGGGCCCAGGAAGAAGCACCGCGTTGGCCTCTTTTTCTGCTCCACCGCCACACCGTGTTCAGCGCCACCACCTCCGCCTGAGCGCCTCTCTTAGCTCTAGAGCGTGGCACCACCTGATCGGCCTAACGCTGCACGAATTTCGAGAAAACCCTAGACCTAGTTTTGAACCATCATGAAAGGTATATGGCTATTCAATTTTAAATAGAATATAACACTTCTAAGTGTTGGAAATCATGATTTCCAAATAAAAATCATATCTTTTTTCTATGTTGACGAAATTCGATGAAATAGGAAACATCAGATTTGTAGTGACATCATCTACATTTTAGAAGAAGCTAGAACGTATTCCGAGCTCGCTACAAATTTCAGAAGGATTAAAACCAATGTGAGACTTCTAAATTCAAATATGGAATGGAAATGCGTTGTATAAATTATATAAGCTAAATATAAATTATATATGCGTTGTACACCTCATGTATGAGCGTTGTATAAATTATATGAGCGATGTATAAATTATATATGCATTGTAAAAATCATATATGTGTTGAAATGGAAATGAAATATATTTATATACATACATACATATATATATATACACACTCTCACCTCGTCCACAGACCATGGACGATATGAATTGATTGTGATGACGTGAAATTTGTTGTTAATGTGAACGGTTGAAAATTAGTTGAAATGCGAATGGTTGGAAAAATTGTTTGTGGTTGAAACAAATGGGAATTGTTGTGGAAAATTCATATGATATGAATTTCAACTTAGATCATTTAGATAAGCCCCTTATGGAACGCCGCGAGGCCTAAGGTAGTGCGAGGAGCCGTACTCGGGACGGTGCCAGTTTTTAACCCCATACCATTATGCTGCAGAAATTTTCAGTAATATCTATGTGTTTGAATTATTTTCATGTGTTGAATTATATTCATGTGTCGAATAAATTGTTTAGATAATAAAAATCACAATTTTATTATGCATATGAAGTATATGAAATATTCGTGTGTTAAATAACATTCATGTGTTGAATAAATTCTTTGAAAGATAAAAATCACATTTTTATCATATATATGGACTATATAAAATACTAGTATTTTAAATAAATTGTTTTAACACCAAAATTAACATTTTTATCTTATGTATGAATTATATAAAATATTCGTGTTTCAAATAAATTGTTTTAACGATAAAAATATCATTTTTATTATATGTATGAACTAATTAAAATATTCATATGTTGAAAATGATTCATGTGTTGAATACAAGGATTGAACAATAAATTAACATTTCATTGTGAATATGAAGTGCTAAAAACATTCATGTGTGGAATAAATATTTTGAACAATAAAAATATCATTTTTACCATGTATACGACTCGCTAAGAATACAGATGTGTTGAAACATATTTTTGTTCGCCAAAAATATCATTTTTATCCTATGTATGATGTGTTAAAAATAACTTTTTGTTGAAACAAACATTTGTTCGCTAGAAATATTACTTTAAGTTTGGTTCTGCATATATATACATGTATTGAATAGGAATACGGATTAGCTGTTGAGTAAAGAACATATTTGCGTGCCCGACAAATAGGTAAGCCTTAATGAGTTGAATGCGTGATTTTATTATTATGTAAACTCCTGTGAATGCCACATGATGCGGAGTGCTGGATGATTTGTGTGAAATAATAAACGTCGCCTTAGGATAGTAACAATTAATTTTGAACTACACTACATGGCATACTTCTTGAAGATAGCATACCGTATCATATACCACAAAAGCATTTAGAGCTTATGTGACGAGGTAGAAGATTTACCATACAAGCGAGAAGCTTGTATGGCAATGATTATATTTCAGGTTGAACTGAAGACTGATATGAACTATATAAAATATAGCGGTAAATTGCCAGAGTAATAAAAACCCCATACAGGTCCGGAGGTGACAATAAACACGTCTCTCTAGTCATTAAGGCACAAAAACCATTTATAGGGTGACAAGAATTTATTCTCTGGAGTTATGATCTATACACACTCCCCTGCGGACACTGGAATATATCACTATAAATATGTGCATGCTTTTTAGGATTTATTGGGTGCCTAATACGGGCCAATAAATTTCCAAACCCCTCCCCATACAAAAGAGGTTATGGCGAAATTTTCTGAAATTTTAAGGCGTTAGTGAAATATTTGAAATGAAAAACGATATGGAAATCATCGAATGAATTATATATATATATATATATATATATATATATATATAAATTAAATAAAAGAATCGCGCAGCTGCAATTCATGTTTTGGAATCGTAATTTTAAATGATTATATAGAGAAATACGACCATCGGATTTCCCCAAAACTGGAAACGTTGGGTTCGCTTTGGAAAAATCTTTCCAACGATATAAAATTTGTTAAAGCCCAACGGTTGGATTGTGTGAAATGTTTAATTCAAATCTGAATAAAAACTGCGCCAGAATGAATTATATATATATATATGCATATATATATATATTAAATAAAACGAATAATGGCGCTGCAATTCATATTTTGAAATCGTAACTTTAAACGATTGTATCGAGAGATCCGACCACTGGATTTTCCCAAAACCGGAACCGTTGGATTCGCTTTGAAGAGATCTTTCCAACGGACTTAACTTCGTAAAGATCCGACGGTTAGATTTTGAGAAATGTGTAAATCAAAATTAGAGAAAAACACCGCTAGGACCATGTTATGGCCTGAAATGCCGTTTAGTTAAATGGCGCTATTTTTAAATAAATAAAAATAGCGAAATATCGTTATAAAATATTATAGGCGATATGGAATGGAAATAAACCGATTCTACTTGGTTTGCTTGATATTTGACGGTTGAATATGTTTGACATTAAAATTATATAAAGAATGTAAATGTGGATGTCGAATAATTTAACCATGGATAGAATTGATTTGAGCTCTAATATATGTGAATTATTTGAAAAGGCCGAGTAATTCTCCTTTCAAATAATTGATCGACGAATAAATGTCGAAGATATGAAGATGGTGCAAGACCGGTGATCTTCACATCGTGTAGATTACTACTGATTCCTTTGAGATGGGTAGCTCAATTGACGAGGTTACAGAGGTAGTAGTCTGAACATACTTGTTGATCGTCCGGATATGCGAGGGCCTCTTTCTGGTATTCGACATACGGGATGAGGAATAAGGTGCCTCCGGTTTCCTTCAGACCCAGAACGGACTTAATGTGTGTCTGACATTGGATTTTGTTCTGTGTTGATTGATCTCTATTAAATATATATCTGTTTGGCGGCGAAGGATTTATTCTCTTGCTTAACGCCCTTCTCTGAGATGTACGAGCTTAGAGGTTATATATCGATAGAAATCAGTCGCAGGGAGTGAATTTCCTGTGTGGCATGTAAAGATGCTAATGATCAAAGCTTTTGTTGAAAAGCAGAGTCTTGTGGTTGATGATCAAAGCTCGGCTTTAATATAGCGTAGCTTTGTGTATAGCATTGATTCGCGAGCCTCACACCTCGGCACGAGTTAAAAACGGGATAAGGACCGCTGGGAGAACACGACGTTTGTAGTGTCCCGAAATTCCGGTACAATTTGAGCTGAACAAATAACACAAGTCCAACCCAAATTACACTGGAAACTAGATAACTAATAGAAAGAAAACAGAGGGTGAGAATAGATAAGATGGAAACATAGAATAGAAGAAGAACACACAACATCAGAGTAACACGAATCTCACAGCGGGACGAATAAAATATAACATGACTTTGAAATAAAAGGTTGTACTTACTATCAAAGTACAACACTTACAACACAGTGGAAATAAACAATAGCTATATAAACGCTGCTGAAGCCTCCTGCTCCAGCTTTCCAAGTATATCTGTAAAATCCCGACTACTTGACTTCCCGTACAAAATTGGGCACCCAAGAATTTAGGGAAAACAAAACAAACTCCGGGTCAGTCATGGGACTGATATGAGTAAACAATTTAAAAAAGTTTGGGAAAATAACGATATCTCATAAGACCACACCGTATAACGGAATGGGTTTTTCCCTTATGAAAATCCAAATCAATTTGATTTAACTTTCAAATCATTTTTGAAAGAAACGATAAACTTTATATCAAAACTCTTTTGATATTATAATGATGTCTATCAACCATAACTAAATAATCATCTAGCAGAAACGCTTTCATCTCACGTTCTACATATATAGTATACAATTAAAACCACGACCACTTATTGGGTAATGAATTTCCAACTATGACAAGGTATGGAACCACCTTTCGATAGTGTACCTCTAGAGAGGAATACACTGGGTTCAACAAGAACATCTTGCAACCCAGCCACACATGACCGACCAATCATTTCGCTTGAGTGTATCAAATGTATATCACCAAAGGTTGGGATCAGCAACCGTTTCCCGAATGGGACAGCATCGATAATAGATTATAGAATGAAATGAATGTCTCTAGATAGGTGATAATACACCCTAATTGGCAGCCAACCACTTAGCCATGCTGCCTACCCAATTTTTATCATTTCCCTGTTGTGAGGCTAGAAGCCACGGTTATCTCTGATAGATCACACAATTATTCACTTTGAATGTCACATCGTCATACCCGCCAAATCACAAATTTATTTCCCCAAAAATACAATGGGTATACAGCTAAGAGAAACGAATTCCTCTGCCACCAAACGTATATACGTTTGAAGAGATCAACGTACGTGATCCATTAAATATACTCTGTCAGACATTCTTCCAAACAGGTCGTCCTGGGACCGGACAGACCGAAGACACTATTCTGTAAACAGTACAGCCCTTGCATAACCCCGACTTCAATTATCTTCATCATATTTGATTGCAACGCTAACGCCCATACAGAGTGGTTTTCAGATAATGAATCTGATCCTGGTCTCTCTGCATTGACGACGGACAAATGGTCAAAAATTTCGATAGTCGGTGAGTTAACTATCAAAGAAAAACACGTGTGCAAACAACGATATTATTTCCCATTGGAAATTATATCGATCAATCATCATTTAACGTTTATCTCTTTAGTTCATTACTTTATTTATTTCCTGTTTTCATATATTCAACATTCCTTGTTTTTTAAATTTATAAAATATATGTTCTTAATCATTGGAAAACATTTCCATATTTACTTCCCTTTCTTATTCTCTTTTAGAAAAACATTCTAATTCTTATTTGGAAACATTTCCAAAACTCTTCCATTGGATTTAAACAGATGTTTAAATAAAACATCGCTATGCCAACTCAAACCATTACCTTCACTAACTAACTAACTTCACTTAATTAACCTTCACTATCGAACCTTAACCATTCCTTAGTTAAAAATGGAGTCAATCAAGTTGGGGCATAATTACCTCTCAAACCTTAACTAAACAACATTTCTAACTTCGAAATAGACAAAGTTCACCATCTAAATCCTTAACAACTTCCTTATGCAACTCTCGGATTCTATTTACGAACCCACTTCTTTATTGAAAAACATTGATTATAGCTATAGCGTTATAATCCCTACTTCTGAAATATCTAACTCCAAAATATAACTTGATTAACTCAAATCAATTAACCCTAACTCCATTAACTTTAACTCGATTAACTTTAATTCATTTACTCTTATCACTTAACTCCTTTCGAGTAAACTATATTCGTATAACTCCTTTCGAATAAACTATATTCGATAACTCCTTTCGAATAAACTATATTCGATAACTCCTTTAACTCTATTCGAATAAACTATATTCGATAACTCCTTTAACTCTATTCGAATAAACTATATTCGATTAACTCAAATTCGAATAGCTAATATTCGATTAACTTTCTTCAAATAACTAATATTCAACTAACTCTCTTTCGAATAACCAATATTCGATAACTCTTTTCGAATAAACTATATTCGATAACTCTTTTCGAATAACCAATATTCGATAACTCTTTTCGAATAACCAATATTCGATAACTCTTTTCGATTAAACTGTATTCGATTACTCCTTTAACTCTATTCGATTAACTCTATTCAATAACTCTATCGATAACTCTAATTGATTTATTCTATCTGATTAACTCTAGTCGATAACTCTAATTGATTAAGACTATTCGATTAACTCTAATCGATAACTCTAATTGATTAACACTATTCGATTAACATTATTTGATTAATTCTAATCGATAACTCTAATTGATTAACACTATTATATCTTGTTAATTCTCTTTTATAATCCTATTTATTTTCCAAATAAATATTCCTTTTATAATTCTATTTATTTAACAAATAAATATTTCCTTTTCAATTCCTTTTCAATTCTATTTGTAAATGTTTTACAAACATTTCCTTTCGTATTTGTTTCACAAATATTTTCCTTTTATATCATAATTTATTTCCTAAACATTTCCTTTATAATATCTTATTTATTTCCTAAATAAATAATCCCTTCATACTTCTATTTATTTACTAGAAAAATAATTCATTTTATACTTCTATTTATTATCCCAATAAATATTCCTCTTTATAAAATCCTTTGATTTTATAAATAATTCCCCTTTATAAAATCCCTTGATTTTATAAATAATTTCCATTAAATAAATTCTAATTCATTTTGTAAACAAACATCCCTTTTATAAAATCCTTTGATTTATTAAATAAGTTTCCTTTTTATGAAACCTTTTGATTTTATAAATATTTTTATTTTCAATAACCACTTTGAAAATTCCCTTTTTACATCCTGGTATTTCTTATGGCATTTTAACAAATCAAATAACAATACCAGTGTCATCACAATCAATCACAGATTATATATCATGTCATATCACAGTATATGAAATCAAACAGTATTAAATATTGAGGAATCCAGTTGGATCCCTCCAACATGTTTCCCTGCATCCACAGATGTTACACAATATAATTCACATCAATTTCAGTTCAATATGAAATATTCTGATAACAGAATCAATATATTTTTAATGATTTATATATCTATTTATATATATAATTTTAACCAACTGACTAGCAGTTCATCCAAACAGTCAACACACATCAATCAACCAATATTTATCAGTTCCAAAAATACATTATAAAAATATAAACTGTTCAGAGTTAATGAGATTTACTCACATTGAACGATCATCGTTAATAACGATAACCATCGCTTGATTCAGACGAACAATTTATTTTGCTATAAATTGTAACTAGCCCCAATCCACTCCCAGTCAGTTCCATTGGGTAGCCACCTTCCATATGATCCCAATGGATCTTTTTTCGATTACATATGATAAATTTACACTTGATACAAGTTATAAATTGTTTTAAAATAAAACAAAACCAATTTAATTTATCGATAGGCCTTACCCCTTTATACCAAACCGGCCCATCAACCGTAACAAAACCCACCCGCTCCCTTACTCCGTTCCTTCTTCCCAAACGCTTCAGAATTTCCGCTTCTCCTCCCTGTACTTAAAAACCCGTATCGTTCGTGCATCCCCTACCAATGATACGGAGCTTTGCTTCGCTAAACTGAAATCCGATAATGCAATCGAACTCCTTGCCTCGAACTCCTCTTGCCTGTCCCCTTCACTCCGACTTCGATCTACAAAATGGAATCGCGTCCTGATGCCCTAGAGTAGCTTATGCTAAAGTATTCCGACACTTATTGTGATGGAATGTCACCCAACTCCGGAAAAAGGTGTGCCTCATGACCGAAAGCTATTTTTAAAGCTCTAAATAACCCATTGAAATATATAAATATATTTAAAAATAATTAAATTAAATATTTAAAAATAAATATTTTCTTATATATCCACACTAGAATATCAAACAACTCCAATTAGATTTGTAACTCGATATTTCAAAATTCCCAGTTATATCGATATTCGATTTATATATAAAATCCTTTTATAATATAAATAAATCGATATAAAATTATAAAGGAATTCATAGCGACTTTTTCGAAAATTTGATTTGGACATAACTCAAAATCTATACAATGAAATTTTAATTTTTCTCTTCCATTAGAAATATATACTTCACGTGCTCCGAACGTTTCTTGTTTCATAGAAATCTGATTTAAAGAGGACCATGTACATTCAGTTGAAGTTCAAATCGCCAAAATAGAGAACTGCAGCGCCATTTCGAGCTCGATTATAATTATAATATAAATTATACGTTCAACTGTCGTTCAAATAATATATTCGTTATTCTAATTCAATTCCAAACTAAATTATATATATTTTGAATTGTCCAGTTCACATTATGTCATTTCAGTTAAATCTGATTATCCTAGAATTAAATATATTATTCTATTATTTATTTTAATTAAATATTCACTATTATTTAATTCAACGACCGTTTAAATTCTCTAAATCACTATTTAAATAATTAAATTAATTAATTATTATCCGTAAAAATACGGGTTGTTACATTCTTCCCCCCTTAAAATAATTTCGTCCTCGAAATTGATAAGGTAGAAAACAAACTCCACCAACTGGATCAAAATTATTTGTTTACCTCTTAACTCCAGTTTCACTGAACCAATTAATTTCAATTAAAATATTAATTAATTCTTATCTATGAAAAATTTCAAAAATCCTGAAAATTTTCTAACACCCGAAATTTTCGAAAAATTTCGCCAGCACCTTCTTTGTAGTGGTCAATCGGTACAACTACAACTCGCCTCTTTGGGCCTTCTCCAACCCAAAAGAAAATTAAATAGCCAAGTGGCTTGCCAAATCGGCTCATAAATCACTAAACCCATATATAAATAAACCTGTACCTTTTTGTCGGGCTTATCAACTCCATCACTTCCATATGCTATCAACTCAACATATACCAATGTTATCCCAGTCAAACTCCAATCAATTTTATCTCCAACACAACCATTTTCTTATATCCATGTTGAATTCCATTTCAAACCAAGGTTACATTCTTGATTTTCAACTCTTAACTCCTCAACCCAATATACTTAACTTATCAACTCAATTCCAATCTAGATTATTCTCTAATCAATCTAGTTTTATTTAACTTAGTTCAAGTTAAATTTTAGTTTATTTATTTACTTTTTCCATCTCAATTTATTTAACTTTATAAGTACAATTTAAATTCTAGAAATTAAATTCCTGGGTTTTATTTCAAGTCAATTTGAAATCATAATAACAATTCAAAACCTTTGAATTTCTGAACAACTTGTTTTCTTCAAAACAATTCAAAAACAAAATATTTGGTAGTAATCCGGCACTTACAACTCGAAATTGAACACCGATGATGTCTGGATAAACAACCGAATTTATTTTCCAGCGACCGAAGTGAGTTCAATACTATATCACTTTTAAAACCATTTCTAGACACTTCCATTTGAAATACATTGAAAAATACCATTCACAATGCTTTGTAAATAATTAAAAATCTCTCAGGATTTTAAAATTCTCATATATTCAATTCAATTCCATTTACAAACACTTTTAATGTTTTTGGAATATCAAATTCCAAATTCTGATTTAATTCATTTGATTTCATATATCACATTCATATGAATTCTGATTGGTTATTTACATAACCATTAAATTTATAATTTTACTCGATTATAATAACAACCAATATATCCAATATATTATAATCATTCCAACATAAATCCTTTATATAAAAATATAATTTGGGTAAAATTATTTCATTTACCCTATTTTCAAAACATACTGTGTCGGTTCATCATGTTCGAGTGTTTATAAACCCCTACCGATAAAGTGGATCAAACTGATCGACCAGAACTCATAAACGACTCAACCTGTAACGACCCGGGAAAAAGACGACCTTGATTATCCGATATACAACACATATCGAACATCAAGGGTCGACAATTACCGAATAGTTAATGAAAGAATTTAGAGGGTGAGGATAGATAAGATAGAAAATTAGAATAGAAGAAGAAAAAGAAGAACACAACATCAGAGTAACACGAATCTCACATCGGAACGAATAAAATATAATATATCACATAACTTGAAATCAAAAGCAGTATATGCATACAATACCATTATCAGAGTACAACCCTTGCATCACAGCGGAAATAAACAATAGCTATATAAGTCCTGAAGCCTCTTGCTCCAAGCTCTCCAAGTCTATCTGTAAAATCCTGACTACTTGACTGCCCGTACAAATTTGGGCACCCAAGAATTTAGGGAAAACAAAACAAAATAAAACTCTGGGTCAGTCATGGGACTGGTGTGAGTAAACTCCAATCATTTGGTTTAACTTTTCAAAATCCTTTTCAAAAGAAAAGATAATCGTAAGACTAATCCACTCATAAATACGGATGGCTTTTACCTTACGATAACCCAAAACACTTTGGAAATCATATATTATCTGATATTATAATAATGTCTAATCACAAGTAATTAAAATCTAGTAGAATGCTTGCATCTCACGCTGTACATATATAGTATACAAATCAAACTCGCGGGCACTTACTGGAGATTGGATTCCGACTTTGACAAGGTATGGGACCACCTGCCGATAGTGTATCTCTAGAGGCGAATACACTGGGTTCAACAAGAACATCTTGCAACCCGGCCCTCACATGACCGACCACTCATTTCGCTTGAGTGTATCGAATATATATCACCAACGGTTGGGATCAGCAACCGTCTCTCGAATGGGGCAGCATCGATAGATTTAAGAAGCAATTGGAATTTCTCTAGATAGGTGATCATACATCCTAATGGGTGCGACCCACATAGCCATGCTGCCTGCCCGATTTTTGTCAATTCCCGGTTGATGAGGCTAGAGGTCATAACGTATCTTTTGACAGATCACACCTCCATTACTTTGAATGCCACATCGTCATACCCGCCAAATCACAAATTGATTTCACCAAAAATACCGCGGGTATACAGCTAAGAGAAACGAATTCCTCCACCACCAAACGTAAGTACGTTTGAAGAGATCAACTTACGCGATCCTTTGAATATACTCTGTCAGACATTCGTCCATTCACGTTTGTCCTGGGACTGGACAAACCGAAGGCACTATTCTGTAAATAGGATAGCCCTTGCATAACTCCGTCTTCAATATATTCAGCATACTTGATTCGCAACGCTTATGCCAATACGGAGTGGTTCTCTGGATAATAATCCAACCGATCTCTCCATATTAACAACGTAAAATGGTCAAAAACTTTGATAGTCGGTGATTTAACTATCAAATGAAAACATGTCTGTGTGCAAACAACGATATTATTTCCAGATGGAAATTCTATCGATCAATCATCATTCATCATCAAATTATCATAAATTTACCCTTTTCCTTATTCTTGTTTTCCTATATTTCTTATTTACTATATTTAGAAAATATACGTTATTAACAATGGAAAACAATTCCATTTCTCATTTTCTATATTCAGAAAACATTTTTGATTTTCATTTGGAATACATTTCCAAATCTCCTTCATTGGGTTTAAACTGATGTTTGAATAAACATCGCTATGCCAACACCAACCATTTCGCTCATTAACTAAATTCACTTAACCCCTTTCACTCTCGAACATTATCCACTTCTTAGTTAAAAACGAAGTCAATCAAGTTGGGGTATAATTACCTCTCAGACCTTAACTGATGTAACGTCCCATAATTTTCAGTATATTTGAATTTCAATTTAAAATAAATAAATTGGAATATATTTAGGGAAAATCAAATTTTGTTAATTCTAATGTTGACGATTGGTTGAATTGAGCACAAATAGATTTTTAATTTAGTTTGTACTTAGGATGGTTGTAATTTGAAAATTTAATATTTAAAGAATTAAATTTATTTGAGTATGTTAATTTAAAAGTAAAATTTAAACTTAAATTGGAAATGGAAATTCTCAGTTGTTAATTTTAGTTGAAACTCAAATCTAAGATTTAGATAATCAAACCTGAGAACTTAAAATTCAAGGAATAAATTTATAGAATTTATTTAAACTACAGTTTGATTTAAATTTAAATTTAACGAGTATTTGATTTGAATTAAACAGTTAACTGAATAATTGAATATTTTAATTATTTATTTAACTGTAGAATTTAACAATTTTGGCGACTATCTCAGAATTCGACGAAACTAGCGCCATTGGATCCGGAACGGTGAATTATTGCAGGATTCCAATTTTTAGAATTTTCCGACTTACCGTTTGACCGTACGAAAGAAAGTGTGAAAGAGATCTACGTAATTCGATAATGGTTGTTGGTTACTATGTTGGGCCTATATATATATAAAACTCAATCTCCATTCCAACACATCAACCAACTCATTATACGTACACCTTCCTCTATCAAACTTTTATCTCTAATGGCTGAAAATTAGAGTTCAAAACCCTAGAGAATAAAAATACAAGCTTTAAAATCAAATCTTCTTCAAGTAGCAACATATTATATATCAAATCGAAGCTCTCGACGATACGAAGCTTCTGGTACCATTTGATTCGACATGCAGTAAGCGAGGTGGCCGGAAATCGCGGTCAAAGGTTCTAGAATTCGAAATTCTAGGGTTCATTTTGGGGCTTTTTGATCTAGGGCTTAATCGGAGAAACGGGGATCTGGGTATTGTAGCTACCATCCATACGAGTGAAACGAAGTTTGTCGGAGGTCCTATTGCTCAGCGTAGTGCCGGAATTTGGTGGTTTAAGTTTCGAGCGTCGGTTTTAGGGCTGGAGATTGGCGGAGCGTGGGGTGACCGGGATTTGTGGCGTCGGCCTGGTAGGATGCGCCGGTCGAGGGTCTTCAGAACGCAGGTGGTCTTGGACGATCTCGTGGCCGAGGTTAGATGAATTTATCGGTCAAAGTTGGAGCTTTTCACGTTGAAAATGGGTTGCTTTAGCTTCGGTTACTGTTCACGCCTGGAGAGATGGAGCGCGAAGACTTGATCCCCATGCTGACGTGGCGGAATACTGTTGGGTGAGGTGTTATGTATTAATTCCATATATATTTTGAATCCAAACACTAAAACACTGATAACTTGCTCGTTTTAACTCGAATTGGGACGCGGTTTGTTGCGTTGGGATCGTAGCGGAATTGCGGACGTTTTGGCACTAACCGGGTTGCGTTTGGTGACTGTCAAATTTTGGCCTTAGTTGGACGTTCGATCAGCTATGGACACAAAGGTGAGTGATTTTCTCACTCACGAAATACTGATTTTTTCCCATATTTATTGAATTAAATTATGAAATAAGTTTGGTTGCATGGTTGTGTTGGATTGTTGATGTGTTGTTAAATCTGACATGCAAGTGTGTTAACATGCAATTTAGGTAATGAT
The DNA here is from genome assembly GCA_030737875.1 of Allium sativum. Taxonomy (NCBI): domain Eukaryota; kingdom Viridiplantae; phylum Streptophyta; class Magnoliopsida; order Asparagales; family Amaryllidaceae; genus Allium; species Allium sativum. The sequence continues at coordinate 562,157,510 of CM060921.1, forward strand.
TAGTTATTTAATTTAATTTAAATTTCTAATTTAAAATTTGAACCCTTGCAAAAATCCTGAAACAGTGTAATGCTGATCAGTTAAATGGAATTGTTGTGATGGATGTTGGTTGAAATTTTACTACTGAATTTATAGTGACATTTTAATGCTCCTTATTTCAGTATACTGTATGGCATGTGATTGTGACGATAAATCCCATTTACCCTTGATGTTACGGGCATCTAATGAACCCGGGATTTATCGATAAAATAAATTAAGAACACCGAGTGAAATGATAAACCTCTGTGACCCTGATTTGGATTGAAATGATAGATCCATCCCTGAAATATCGAGAAATTAGAAATTAATCACTTGGCCTTTGGATAGGAAATTCTATACAGACATCGGTTGGTTAAATGATTTTCAAATATATTGGAATTTTATTTGACAGAAATTTCAGTTAAAGAAATGAACCAATACTCGATAAACCTGTTCCTGTAAAGGACCTGGATCGCAAGTGTTATTTGAGTGGCTAAGAAATTATTTCCAAAGGAAGTGGAATTCTTAAAATGAGGTTTGGATAAAATCTGAAACTTTCAAATTTAGGTTGGATTTGAATGAAATATTTTATTTGAATTTAAATTTGAAAAGAAGAGAGGATCGAGGAATATGGGTTTAATTTCCCTAAATCGAAGATTTGGGTTGAATGGCTTTTGAAACAAGATATTGAATTTTATAACTCCATTGGACTGGAGTGTGGGTTCAAGTATTTGAAGCTCGGAAGAAAGAAGAAATTTTGATTTAAGAATTTATTATATATGTATTTAAAATGTTTGGGCTCAAATAAGTTATTCTTTCCTTAAATCTATCATTTAACTTTTACTTATAGACTATTTATTCTAGCTTAATTTTTTTTATTATATTATTTAAAAACTAATTAGAAATTTTTATTATATATATATATTCATAATGATTTAAATTATCTTATTTTGTTTTAACCATTATTTCTATACGTATACTTTATATAAAGATTTTTAGAGCATCTGTTTTTCAAATTTTGTCAATGATCGTAAATTTTCTTCCGAAGGGAAAATGCTGGATTTAAACCCCAGTTCAAGATGGAGTCGAAATAAAGTATTCAAATATGGAATCGACGTTAACCAGTTTTATATGAAATGAAATTGATATTTTTATTTGAATATAATGGATTTCATAAATGATATGAATGAGGGATATGGAGATTTATACTCTTTTGAATATAAACGGATTTAGAATTCAAATCGATTTGAGATAAGTATAACCTTTGAGGTAAAATATATTCTGTTTGAATATAAGTCGATTATGAAATATTATATGATTATAATATAAGGATATGAAATATATTCTAGTTTAGAATAAAAATCGGTTTTTGGGTATGATTGTGATATGTTGATATGAAATATTTATTCTTTTGAATATAAAAATGGGTTCGAAACAAAATATGATATTTTGATATGAAAGCGAACCTTTGAAAGGTAAAAGGACCAACCGATGTGAAAAATGTAAGCGTTGGTTGTTAAAGAGACCGGAGTCGACATAAGGCATACTCTCTGTCAGTGTCGATACCACTTTGACAACTGTGAACATTTTGACGTATCCAGAACGAGATATGATGACTTGGAGTCGATTGTTGAATCGAAGAAGATGATCGATGACGAAATAGCCCTGACCTTCGGGTCAGAATTGAAATGACTAAAACAGGAGCTATACCGTGACTAACTGAGGTATCACCTTTGATCGGACACACTTCTTCGATAATATTTCTATGACTATGATGATGATGATTTGGGCCCATTTATGACTTTGGGAGTGTGTTCCGAGGTGGGCGGTAGTGGCTGCTATGCGTTACCACCGGTCCGGGAGTGCAATTGGTAGAATCCTACCCTGGGCATTGCCTCGAGTGCCTTGTTATATATATCCATATCGAGCCCCATACGATTTTGATTTAGCATTGCCTTCTATGGAGTGCCCTCTGATAACACCAGTACGGTGAATTTACGGTACTGTATAGACTGTTGGTGCCTATAAACGGCGTAAGGGTAATATGGTAATCCCGCTTATGCTATTTTCAGTATTTATACTTTACTGGATAGACACTATCATAATAACGTACTATATTATGTATGTATTAATTTTACGGATCCTTGAGAGATGGAAAAATCCCGTAACATCTCTTGAGTTACTGTACCCATGACACTGATGTTATTTCATCCTTTAATTTGACTAATATGAGAATGATTTAGTGCTGATCCGAGTGTTTGTTGTATTTTCCTTTTTATGCAATACGCTCGGGTCAGCAGACGTTGCAGTATTTGAAGATGATTGTGCTTGGAGATCGAAGACGAAGATTTGGTATATCTATTATCTATACATATGTATATCCGCTGCATTATTTCCGCTGCTTATTATGTACAGCTGCATGTATATGTAACTCTGATAATCATTGAATGTTATAACCGATGTATACATTTCAACTGCTTTTAAACTGCTATTTGTTTATTATATGTTGTCCTTCCGCTGTGAGGTTCTGTGATTGGTTTTTCTTTTCTTTCTTTCTTTTCTTCTTTTTCCAATAACTACCTGCATTTGCGATTTGTTTGGGTCGACATGGGTGGTTTATTGTCGATTTGAACGGTCAAAAATACGGGTCGTTACAGTTGGTATCAGAGCGATGGTTGGAGATAACCTTGAATCTGTTTGGGAATTAACTCATTAGAGATAGGGTAGTAGTGCCCTAGAATGAGTCTGAGTGATATGAGAGAGCGTACTTGTATTTTGATATAAATTGGTTTACATTGTGTTGATTTGTTCTGTTGAATATTTATGGATTCTGGTCGATATATGGGACGCCATAGAATCGATAGGACTTTCTAAATAATCGAACAGAATGATCGATATGATATGGTTTTCGATTATATTTTTAATATATTAAATATATTATTGGTTCAAGTATATATGTATTCGTCTTAGTAGGTGGTAATATTTAAGTTATTACCTATTATGGTCGGTTAAATAATGAATATAATAAGAAGTAATTAATAGGTGTTGGAAATTTAATGATTTTAGAAAATATTTGAAATAAAATACCTGTAGGTATAATTGGGTGTAAAGGGTTTGTGATTGAAATAGGAATGAACTTGAAACTTGATCCTGGGGTGTCTTTGGGAATAGTTTTGCCAAAGTTTAAATAATATCATATTATAGGTATAATCGAAAGGAAATGGTTTTAAAGATTTTCAAGGTGAGTATAATCCCTTCTTGGACCTTAGAAACAATGTCGGTAATGAGTGCACACATTATCGATATTTACTCTGAAGAGTTTAAGTGGGGCAGATCACTCGATGGTTATTATAACTTGTTTGACAAAGGATTTTGAATTTAATTCCATATGATATAAAAAAAAATTATAAAGGTATTAGGATATGTTATTTAAAGTTGAAATTTAAAATTTAACATGCTTTGAAAAATTTCTATGTTTTTGTAAATTAAAGATTTGGGTTCAAAATTTTATGGCATGTTTTTCTATAAAATAGTATAAGTACTTAGATTATTTTAAATTTTAGCTTATGACCCCAGATGAAGTGTTTAAGTTCATCCTAACTAACTACATCGATTCAAGATTTAATTTTCTCGATTCATTGGAGTTTTAGACTTTGAAATTTTGGAATGGACTTAAGAACTAAGGGGTCGTCACGGAATTCTTAACTATGGATGATAATAAGGGAAACCAATCCCAACTTTGGTCGATAAGGATGTTAGAAGAAATTAAAACTTACCACGAAATAAATTCAATTAACACCAACTGAATCAATTGAAATTTGGTTGTGTAATAAGAACGAGAACACATGTCTTGGCTAATTCATATGTTACTAAGTTAGTCGAGAAGGAATTTAAAGGAATTTGTGTTATTAATGAAATGTGAATGGTCGATAACTAAACGAAGAATGTAAAAGATGAATTAGGGTACAGGTGAATGAAGACGTAAACCCTGGATGGATTAAACCTCTTTTGGTCAATATATCGAAAGTAAGTCTGAATATAAACCTTCTTTAACCCAATTCATGACCTGAAAGACGAATAAGTAGATTGAGCAAATGGAATAAACTTTAAGTGAGGTTGAAATTAGAATAAGAGAATAGGAAAAGGGTTGAATGAATAATGATTTAACATTAATGAAACGAACGAGCAATTGAAGGTAGCGAAAGAATGAGAGAGTAATTTGAGATAAATGGAAGAAATAAGAATAATTGAAACCAAATTCAATGAAAAACTTCATATATGAGTGTCGAAGTATTAACCATTTTAAATGGGATTGGTAAATGAAATATGAGTTAAGGCTAAACTTAGGTGAGTCACGTAAATTGATTCGATAAGAGTTACTTAAAAGACTTTATAAAGATGAGATGGAAATTAAGTACTTAGAAAAGAAAAGAAAAATGTCATGAGATTTGGCAACTTGACTCATGTTCATGAATATATGACTTAATATCATCAAGTTGATTGAAAAGATAGAACAAATTTCGAGTTTCAGTTAGAATTTAATGCTCGGAATAAACGAGAAGCGAATAGAAAGAATATCGAAATAAAGTAAGAAATTGAATATGGATCCAATTCTTGAATAATGAAGCGATAATAAAGTTAAATGTTAAGGATTTACAAAAGTATTGAAATCGAAAATGTTGAAATTTCGAATAGAAATAATCCAATGTTTATGTAAATCTGAAGTAGTCGATAAGCTGAAGCTAAAGTGACCATAACTTTTGATGGGATGATCGAAATCTGACGATTCCGGACTTTTCGGAACCTTAGAAACCGAGCTAAAACTTTCGTTTATAAAGCCAGGTCAAATTCCTATGATTACTAAGCTGAAATGCAAGTTTTAGTCGTAGTTGTGTATGCAGAAAATTAAAAACTGAAGCGTATACCTATATTGTTTTGACCATAACTTCCCAATGGAGCGTCGGATTTCGATGTGCGAGTACAATTCGGAAAGGCCAGAATGTAAAATAAAACTTTCTCTTAATATGCCTCCTCAAATTCTGAAGTTTAGGGGGCTAAAAAGTGGATAGTACATTTCAGACCTGCATTTTTAGGGTACGGGCTGAAGCGTTCGGTTTTATTAAAACAGTCATAACTTTTGAATGAATTGTCGGAATTCGATGAATCCGGACAATTCGGAAAGCTTAAAAGAAATGCTACAACTTTTACTTAGTGGGTTCTAGTCAAATTCCAATATCTAATTGGTGATAAACCTTGATTTGTTCGCTGACCTGATATGAGTATTTTGGTTTTGAGGTTGAAATGCTTTGTATATGTTGGGTAAGTTTTATATGCTTGCTATTTATGGTATATATGATTAATTCTTACGTGTATGTGAGTATGTAGCTGGTGTAAGAAAGTCACACTACGCTTCGGAGCTCGCTTGCGCTAAATGCTAAGTGCTAAAGATAAATAAATTGCATATAAACGCTAAAAGAGGTACGTTTTGGGGATTATGTTGTTTTGGGAGTTTTGCTTTTGTGTTTTGCCCATTTTGGGATGCCTCATCATGGGATGAGATGTATAATTGAGTTTTATATGTGTTGTGATTTTTCCGGACCTCTCCGTACAAAGGAGATGCTGCCGAAATTTTCCGTGATTTCGGGAGTTAGAAAATTTATGAGATATACAAATATAACTTACTCAATAAAGGCTATTTTTATGTATGAATTTAAAATAGATATGTGCTTAACATCATTTCGTTCTCTTTTCGAGGACGAAAAGATTTTAAGTGGGGGAGAATGTAACGTCCCATAATTTTCAGTATATTTGAATTTCAATTTAAAATAAATAAATTGGAATATATTTAGGGAAAATCAAATTTTGTTAATTCTAATGTTGACGATTGGTTGAATTGAGTACAAATAGATTTTTAATTTAGTTTGTACTTAGGATGGTTGTAATTTGAAAATTTAATATTTAAAGAATTAAATTTATTTGAGTATGTTAATTTAAAAGTAAAATTTAAACTTAAATTGGAAATGGAAATTCTCAGTTGTTAATTTTAGTTGAAACTCAAATCTAAGATTTAGATAATAAAACCTGAGAACTTAAAATTCACGGAATAAATTTATAGAATTTATTTAAATTACAGTTTGATTTAAATTTAAATTTAACGAGTATTTGATTTGAATTAAACAGTTAACTAAATAATTGAATATTTTAATTATTTATTTAACTGTAGAATTTAACAATTTTGGCGACTATCTCAGAATTCGACGAAACTAGCGCCATTAGATCCGGAACGGTGAATTATTGCAGCATTCCAATTTTTAGAATTTTCCGACTTACCGTTTGACCGTACGAAAGAAAGTGTGAAAGAGATCTACGTAATTCGATAATGGTTGTTGGTTACTATGTTGGGCCTATATACATATAAAACTCAATCTCCATTCCAACACATCAACCAACTCACTATACGTACACCTTCCTCTATCAAACTTTTATCTCTAATGGCTGAAAATTAGAGTTCAAAACCCTAGAGAATAAAAATACAAGCTTTAAAATCAAATCTTCTTCAAATAGCAACATATTATATATCAAATCGAAGCTCTCGACGATACGAAGCTTCTGGTACCATTTGATTCGACATGCAGTAAGCGAGGTGGCCGGAAATCGCGGTCAAAGGTTCTGGAATTCGAAATTCTAGCGTTCATTTTGGGGCTTTTTGATCTAGGGCTTAATCGGAGAAACGGGGATTTGGGTATTGTAGCTACCATCCATACGAGTGAAACGAAGTTTGTCGGAGGTCCTATTGCTCAGCGTAGTGCCGGAATTTGGTGGTTTAAGTTTCGAGCGTCGGTTTTAGGGCTGGAGATTGGCGGAGCGTGGGGTGACCGGGATTTGTGGCGTCGGCCTGGTAGGATGCGCCGGTCGAGGGTCTTCAGAACGCAGGTGGTCTTGGACGATCTCGTGGCCGAGGTTAGATGAATTTATCGGTCAAAGTTGGAGCTTTTCACGTTGAAAATGGGTTGCTTTAGCTTCGGTTACTGTTCACGCCTGGAGAGATGGAGCGGGAAGACTTGATCCCCATGCTGACGTGGCGGAATACTGTTGGGTGAGGTGTTATGTATTAATTCCATATATATTTTGAATCCAAACACTAAAACACTGATAACTTGCTCGTTTTAACTCGGATTGGGACGCGGTTTGTTGCGTTGGGATCGTAGCGGAATTGCGGACGTTTTGGCACTAACCGGGTTGTGTTTGGTGACTGTCAAATTTTGGCCTTAGTTGGACGTTCGATCAGCTATGGACACAAAGGTGAGTGATTTTCTCACTCACGAAATACTGATTTTTTCCCATATTTATTGAATTAAATTATGAAATAAGTTTGGTTGCATGGTTGTGTTGGATTGTTGATGTGTTGTTAAATCTGACATGCAAGTGTGTTAACATGCAATTTAGGTAATGATTAGTTATTTAATTTAATTTAAATTTCTAATTTAAAATTTGAATCCTTGCAAAAATCCTGAAACAGTGTAATGCTGATCAGTTAAATGGAATTGTTGTGATGGATGTTGGTTGAAATTTTACTACTGAATTTATAGTGACATTTTAATGCTCCTTATTTCAGTATACTGTATGGCATGTGATTGTGACGATAAATCCCATTTACCCTTGATGTTACGGGCATCTAATGAACCCGGGATTTATCGATAAAATAAATTAAGAACACAGAGTGAAATGATAAACCTCTGTGACCCTGATTTGGATTGAAATGATAGATCCATCCCTGAAATATCGAGAAATTAGAAATTAATCACTTGGCCTTTGGATAGGAAATTCTATACAGACATCGGTTGGTTAAATGATTTTCAAATATATTGGGATTTTATTTGACAGAAATTTCAGTTAAAGAAATGAACCAATACTCGATAAACCTGTTCCTGTAAAGGACCTGGATCGCAAGTGTTATTTGAGTGGCTAAGAAATTATTTCCAAAGGAAGTGGAATTCATAAAATGAGGTTTGGATAAAATCTGAAACTTTCAAATTTAGGTTGGATTTGAATGAAATATTTTATTTGAATTTAAATTTGAAAAGAAGAGAGGATCGAGGAATATGGGTTTAATTTCCCTAAATCGAAGATTTGGGTTGAATGGCTTTTGAAACAAGATATTGAATTTTATAACTCCATTGGACTGGAGTGTGGGTTCAAGTATTTGAAGCTCGGAAGAAAGAAGAAATTTTGATTTAAGAATTTATTATATATGTATTTAAAATGTTTGGGCTCAAATAAGTTATTCTTTCCTTAAATCTATCATTTAACTTTTACTTATAGACTATTTATTCTAGCTTAATTTTTTTTATTATATTATTTAAAAACTAATTAGAAATTTTTATTATATATATTCATAATGATTTAAATTATCTTATTTTTTTTAACCATTATTTCTATACGTATACTTTATATAAAGATTTTTAGAGCATCTGTTTTTCAAATTTTGTCAATGATCGTAAATTTTCTTCCGAAGGGAAAATGCTGGATTTAAACCCCAGTTCAAGATGGAGTCGAAATAAAGTATTCAAATATGGAATCGACGTTAACCAGTTTTATATGAAATGAAATTGATATTTTTATTTGAATATAATGGATTTCATAAATGATATGAATGAGGGATATGGAGATTTATACTCTTTTGAATATACGGATTTAGAATTCAAATTGATTTGAGATAAGTATAACCTTTGAGGTAAAATATATTCTGTTTGAATATAAGTCGATTATGAAATATTAAATGATTATAATATAAGGATATGAAATATATTCTAGTTTAGAATAAAAATCGGTTTTTGGGTATGATTGTGATATGTTGATATGAAATTTTTATTCTTTTGAATATAAAAATGGGTTCGAAACAAAATATGATATTTTGATATGAAAGCGAACCTTTGAAAGGTAAAAGGACCAACCGATGTGAAAAATGTAAGCGTTGGTTGTTAAAGAGACCGGAGTCGACATAAGGCATACTCTCTGTCAATGTCGATACCACTTTGACAACTGTGAACGTTTTGACGTATCCAGAACGAGATATGATGACTTGGAGTCGATTGTTGAATCGAAGAAGATGATCGATGACGAAATAGCCCTGACCTTCGGGTCATAATTGAAATGACTAAAACAGGGGCTATACCGTGACTAACTGAGGTAGCACCTTTGGTCGGACACACTTCTTCGATAATATTTCTATGACTATGATGATGATGATTTGGGCCCATTTATGACTTTGGGAGTGTGTTCCGAGGTGGGCGGTAGTGGCTGCTATGCGTTACCACCGGTCCGGGAGTGCAATTGATAGAATCCTACCCTGGGCATTGCCTCGAGTGCCTTGTTATATATATCCATATCGAGCCCCATACGATTTTGATTTAGCATTGCCTTCTATGGAGTGCCCTCTGATAACACCAGTACGGTGAATTTACGGTACTGTATAGACTGTTGGTGCCTATAAACGGCGTAAGGGTAATATGGTAATCCCGCTTACGCTATTTTCAGTATTTATACTTTACTGGATAGACACTATCATAATAACGTACTATATTATGTATGTATTAATTTTACGGATCCTTGAGACATGGAAAAATCCCGTAACATCTCTTGAGTTACTGTACCCATGACACTGATGTTATTTCATCCTTTAATTTGACTAATATGAGAATGATTTAGTGCTGATCCGAGTGTTTGTTGTGTTTTCCTTTTTATGCAATACGCTCGGGTCAGCAGACGTTGCAGTATTTGAAGATGATTGTGCTTGGAGATCGAAGACGAAGATTTGGTATATCTATTATCTATACATATGTATATCCGCTGCATTATTTCCGCTGCTTATTATGTACAGCTGCATGTATATGTAACTCTGATAATCATTGAATGTTATAACCGATGTATACATTTCAACTGCTTTTAAACTGCTATTTGTTTATTATATGTTGTCCTTCCGCTGTGAGGTTCTGTGATTGGTTTTTCTTTTCTTTCTTTCTTTTCTTCTTTTTCCAATAACTACCTGCATTTGCGATTTGTTTGGGTCGACATGGGTGGTTTATTGTCGATTTGAACGGTCAAAAATACGGGTCGTTACAACTGAACAACATTTCTAACTTCGAAATAGACAAAGTTCAAACTTTACTCTTTAAGAAACTTCCTTGCGAACTCTCGGATTCTATTTATGAATCCACTTCCTTTACTGAATCATTTGATTATAACTATAAATGTTATAATTCCATGCTTTCAAAATATGTTAACTTAAATATATTTCTATATCTTAATTTGGATAAATAAACAACCAACTACTTTATTAACAGATAATTAAAACTTGATTTGAAATGGAAAGTAAACATTACTTCCCTTTATTCGATATAATCGAATTTCCATGTCTGATTCACTCTCGAATAATCACTATCCGATAATTCTCTTTCGAATAAACTATATTCGATTCCCCCGTTCGAATAACTAATATTCGATAATCCTTTTCTTCGAATAACTAATATTCGAAAAATCTCACTTCGAATAAACCATTTTCGATAATTCTCTCCTTCGAATAACTATATTCGATTTAACACACTTCGAACGAACTATATTCGATTACTCTTCTCGAATAAACTATATTCGATAACTCTACTTCGAATAGGTGATATTCGATTAATTCCCTTTTTGACTAACCCTACTTAATTTACTAATACTCGACTAACTCGACTTAATTAACTTCTATTGATTAATTACTATTTGATTTAACACCATTAGCTTGACTCTAGATCGCAGCGATCACAATGGTTATGCCTGATTCCCCCAGGAAACATCCGACCGCCGCAGGCTATCTGCAGCCCTGCGAATTACGCTAGCAGTCGTGCTAAATGGAAATTCATCCTTAAATAACTTTGTCTATTTTTAACTCTATCTCGAATAATTAGATTCGATCAATTCTAATTGAATAACTAATATTCAATTAACCCTTATTCGATTACTATATTTGAATTACTCTAGTTCGATTTGACTCAAAACGATTAACTCTAACTGATTAACTCTAACTGGTTAATTCTAACCGAATAACTCTAACTGGATAACTCTAACTGAATAACTCTAACTGGTTAACTCTAACTAACTAACTCTAACTGTTTAACTTTACGGTTTAACTCTGACAGTTTAACTTCAACGGTTTAACTCTAACAGTTTAACTCCAACTATTTAACTCTAACAGTTTAACTCCAACTGTTTAACTCTAACAGTTTAACTCCAACTGTTTAACTCTAGTTGATTAACTCTTTTGAATTAATCCCTTTGACTTTTCTCTTTTGAATAATTCCTTTGGAATAATTCCTTTGAATTACTTCCCTTGAATAGATTCTTTTTCTATTCGTTTACTCAACAAATAACTATTCTCTTTTCGCTTCTATTTATTTAACAAATAAATATTCCCTTTAACTTTTCTATTTATTCAACAAATAAATATTTCTTTTAACTTTTCTATTTATTTAACAAATAGGTACTTCTTTCAACTTTTCTTTATTCCCTACATGAATATTCCCTTTTCAATTCCATTTGTAAATACTTTTACGAATGTTTCCCTTTTTATTTCTATTTGTAATCATTTCATAAATATTTCCCTTCTATTTGATTTCACCAATATTTTCCCTTCTATTTGATTTCACCAATATTTTCCCTTCTATTTGATTTCACCAATATTTTCCCTTCTATTTGATTTCACCAATATTTGTTTTTTTTACAAATGCTTTGATTCTATAATCATTTTCTCTCATGAAATTCTCTTCCTTTTATATATAAAATCTATTGATTTTATATAAATAATTTATTTTCAAAATAAACTTTGAAAATCCCTTTTCACTTTCTTGTATCACTTATGGTATAAAAACCAAATCAAAAGGTTCAATCATCATCCAAACACACAGGTTCAACAACAGATGATATAACACATCATATATCAGAATATATGAAAAACGGTAAATAAATGTTGAGGAATCCAGTTGGATTCCTCCGACCTGTTTCCCTGCATCCACAGATGTTACACAATATAATTCACATCAATTTCATTTCAATATGAGGTATTCTGATAAACAAAATCAACATCGGTTAACGATATATATAACTATATCGGTATTTTCAATCAACTGACTAGCAGTTCAACCAAACAATCAACACTCAGCAATTCAACCAATAATTATCAGTTCTAAAAATACTTTATAAAAATATAAAGTGTTCAAAGTTAGTGAGATTTACTCACCTTGGACGGTTTATCGTTGAATAACGATAATCGGTCATTGATTTGGTTCAGACGTTAAATTTCACCATAAATCCAAACGAGCTCCAATCCACTTGCGGTCAGTTCCACTGCGTAGTGCTCGTCCATACGATCCCAACGGATCCTGTTTCGTTAAATTTCGTTAATGTATGCAAAAGTTATGCTATTTACAATATTTACCTAATTTAAATGAATATATATTTAATTAAATTAATTAAATTATTTTTATCTTAATTAATTTCTAATTGCGTTATTAGCCAAATTACCTTCCCTGCTCTTCTAAAAAATCATACTTTCCCATCTCTAGCCATATCCAATTTTTTTTAAAATTGAAAAACCATTTTAATATTAATTAAATTTAATTTTCAAATAAAATATTTAAAAATATTCATTTAATTATAACTTAAAAATTTTAACCCGGATCAAAAATCTACTTCCACTCATTTTAAAGTATTTTTCGATAAGAATCCAACTGTCCTTGTTTCGTGGAAATCCGACTTGTTTTGAAAAAGTTATAAGCTTTTAAAGTTTATGGTTAAAAATTACGAAAATGCCCCTGGTCTGTTTTAAATTCAAATTAAATTTTAAATTTAAATTTAAATTAATCATCTCATCCGTCGGATCAGTTAGGGATAGCCAGGGAGAGCAGGAAACTATATTTTCCAAACTCAAGCCTTAGACACTATCCTCTCTGTCACCCTTAGAATGTTCTAATATTTATTTTTACAAATTCTATTTTAATTATAATATATATATATATATTACACAAATAAATAAATAAATAAATATTATTTAAAAACTTACCCTGCGAAGCCCAAACCTCTGCCTAAGAGTCCCTAGCTCCCCGTCTTGCCCTCCTTTCTCCCTTCCTTCCCTTTTCCCTATTTCCTAATATTTTATTATTATTTCTGTCATTGCCAAAGCTTGAAAGAGGAGGAGGAGGAGTGAGTTTAAAATGAAGGGGGGGGCTATTTATAGCCGAAGGAGTCACATGGATTGCTGAGGTGGCGCGAATCCAACGGTCGAAAATGGATGGCTAGGATTAATCCTTAAATTTATTAAATTATAAATAAATTTAATAATTTATGAATAGTAAAGTGTGTTTTCTCAACCCTATTCGGACGTTAATTTGACTTACTTATTGATACCTTATCCAAAATCTTTTTCAACCATGTTGTTCAATTTTTCTTGCTCTTCAATACTATATAAAAATATATCAATTTTGAATTTGTTTGAACTTTCAAATAATTTAAATTCAAATTCAAAATAGTGTTTTGTGTTAGTTTCAACACTTTCCGGTCTCATGTTGGAGTATCAAACGATAACGGTTTTCAGAAATTCTTCCACCATCTGGTCCGGTTTTTAACGTACTTCAATCCTATGTATTCAAATCAAAAATCGGAGTTCGTTTAGATTTTCAAATAATTTATTTAAATTTTGTTTCCTTAATAACTTTCTATATCCGTTATAGGATTTTCTCAGATTTCATATATAGCTAATATCCTATGTTTAGAATTTTCCTGGATAGGTCTCAGGTTCCAATTTTGTCGTTAGCATTAGCAAATTCCAATTACCGTCAAAATTTAGTTCAAATTTTGGCCTTTTATTTTTTCTTTTCCACATACGGATGCCATTTTTGACGTAACTTGGTTGGTTACCTAATTTCATCATTTCAGATTTAATGAAACTGATTTCATCGAAATCCGAGTTCGTTAGCTACTACATCCTTTGTAAACGTACTATTTTAAATTAAAATTTTATCCTTTTATACTACCAGTTCACATTATATTGCAGATCCACTAAATTTCTACCATTTCGGAATAAAATAAAATATTCAAAATTATTGAACTTAAACCATTTAGAATTCCAAAATAATAATAAAACATTTTTAAATAATAACTAAATGGTCAAAAAATCTGGGTCGTTACATTCTTCCCCCCTTAAAATAATTTCGTCCTCGAAATTGCTAAGGTAGAAAAATGAATTTTATAACTAGGTTAAAATTATTTGGTTACTCTGATTTCACTAAACCAATCTGTTCTAATTAATTTATTAATTTATTTCTATAAACGAAAATTTTCAAAAATTCTGAAAATTTTCAAACACTCGAAATTTCTGGAAAATTTCGCCAGCACCTCCTTTGTACTGGTCAATAGCTCAAACTCCAACTCGCCTCTCTAGACCTTCTTCAACCCAAAAGAAAATCAAACAACCAAGTGGCTTGCCAAACAGGCTCATAAATCTCATCAAACTCATATGAATATATACGTGTACCTTTTTGTCGACATTCAATTCTGCTATCAATTTAGCATATACCACTATCATCCCAATCAAACTCCCAATCACTTTTATCTTCAACACGACCATCCGCTTATAACCAAGCCAAATTTCAATCAAACTGCAATTCCAATCTCAATTCAAATTTCTTGCTCGACCATCCATTTCTATCCCAGATTATCTCTAATCCAGTCCAATTCTACTTGGTACCATTCTATTTCAATTCAACTCAATTTCCACTGAACTGCCTTCAATTCAATTTCAAATTTGCTTTCACAAATTTCTATTTAATTTGTGTTTATTTCAATAATCTGTACCTGGGAATTTCAAATAGCTTTGCCTTTTCCAAAAATCAAATATCCCTTTGGAATATCAAAACAACTCGGTTTCTCAAAACAATTCAAAAACAAAATCTTTGGTAGTAATCCGTCACTTACAAACTCGAAAATGAGCACCGATGATGTCCGGATCAACATCGGAATTTATTTTCCAGCTATCGAAGTGAGTTCAATACTATAGCACTTTCAAAACCCATTTTTAAACATTTTCATTTTGAAATTCATTTCAAAATATCCCTTTTCAATGCTTGTAACAAATTTAAAATCTCCCAGGATTTTAAAATTCACATATATTCAATTTAATTCCATTTACAACGCTGATTCAAATTTTAGCAATTTTAATTCCAATTCTGAACTTAAATTCAGATTTAATTCATCTGATTTCATATATTTCACTTATATGAATTTTGATTTGTTATTTACATAACCATTTCACATTTTATAATCTTATTCGATTATAATCACAACCAACACATTCAATATACTATAATAATTTCAAATATCTATACTTTGCTTATATCAAAATATAATTTGGGTAAATTATTTCATTTACCTTTTTTTAAAAACATATCGTGTCGACCCATCGTATTCAAGTGTTTATAAACTCCTATCGATACAGTGGATCAAACCGATCGACTAGAACTCATAAACGACTCAACCAATAAATCTCCACGGTATAAAATCATTTTATATAAAATAAGAAATACGTTCACTCTTATATATACACTCAAACTCAGTCTAGGGCATTGCTAACCCCATCTCTACTGAGTCACGCCACATAGCCAAGGTAAATCACCTAATCTTCAGATCTGATACCAACTGTAACGACCCGGAAAAAAGACGACCTTGATTATCCGATATACAACACATATCGAACATCAAGGGTCGACAATTACCGAATAGTTAATGAAAGAATTTAGAGGGTGAGGATAGATTAGATAGAAAATTAGAATAGAAGAAGAAAAAGAAAAACACAACATCAGAGTAACACGAATCTCACAGCGGAACGAATAAAATATAATATATCACATAACTTGAAATCAAAAGCAGTATATGCATACAATACCATTATCAGAGTACAACCCTTGCATCACAGCGGAAATAAACAATAGCTATATAAGTCCTGAAGCCTCCTGCTCCAAGCTCTCCAAGTCTATCTGTAAAATCCTGACTACTTGACTGCCCGTACAAATTTAGGCACCCAAGAGTTTAGGGAAAACAAAACAAAATAAAACTCTGGGTCAGTCATGGGACTGGTGTGAGTAAACTCCAATCATTTGGTTTAACTTTTCAAAATCCTTTTCAAAAGAAAAGATAATCGTAAGACCAATCCACTCATAAATACGGATGACTTTTACCTTACGATAACCCAAAACACTTTGGAAATCATATATTATCTGATATTATAATAATGTCTAATCACAAGTAATTAAAATCTAGTAGAATGCTAGCATCTCACGCTCTACATATATAGTATACAAATCAAATTCGCGGGCACTTATTGGAGATTGGATTCCGACTTTGACAAGGTATGGGACCACCTGCCGATAGTGTATCTCTAGAGGCGAATACACTGGGTTCAACAAGAACATCTTGCAACCCGGCCATCACATGACCGACCACTCATTTCGCTTGAGTGTATCGAATATATATCACCAACGGTTGGGATCAGCAACCGTCTCCCGAATGGGGCAGCATCGATAGATTTAAGAAGCAATTGGAATTTCTCTAGATAGGTGATCATACATCCTAATGGGTGCGACCCACATAGCCATGCTGCCTGCCCGATTTTTGTCAATTCCCGGTTGATGAGGCTAGAGGTCATAACGTATCTTTTGACAGATCACACCTCCATTACTTTGAATGCCACATCGTCATACCCGCCAAATCACAAATTGATTTCACCAAAAATACCACGGGTATACAGCTAAGAGAAACGAATTCCTCCGCCACCAAACGTAAGTACGTTTGAAGAGATCAACTTACGCGATCCTTTGAATATACTCTGTCAGACATTCGTCCATTCACGTTTGTCCTGGGACTGGACAAACCGAAGGCACTATTCTGTAAATAGGATAGCCCTTGCATAACTCCGTCTTCAATATATTCAGCATACTTGATTCGCAATGCTTATGCCAATACGGAGTGGTTCTCTGGATAATAATCCAACCGGTCTCTCCATATTAACAACGTAAAATGGTCAAAAACTTTGATAGTCGGTGATTTAACTATCAAATGAAAACATGTCTGTGTGCAAACAACGATATTATTTCCAGATGGAAATTCTATCGATCAATCATCATTCATCATCAAATTATCATAAATTTACCCTTTTCCTTATTCTTGTTTTCCTATATTTCTTATTTACTATATTTAGAAAATATACGTTGTTAACAATGGAAAACAATTCCATTTCTCATTTTCTATATTCAGAAAACATTTCTGATTTTCATTTGGAAGACATTTCCAAATCTCCTTCATTGGGTTTAAACTGATGTTTGAATAAACATCGCTATGCCAACACCAACCATTTCGCTCATTAACTAAATTCATTTAACCCCTTTCACTCTCGAACCTTATCCACTTCTTAGTTAAAAACGAAGTCAATCAAGTTGGGGTATAATTACCTCTCAGACCTTAACTGAACAACATTTCTAACTTCGAAATAGACAAAGTTCAAACTTTACTCTTTAAGAAACTTCCTTGCGAACTCTCGGATTCTATTTATGAATCCACTTCCTTTACTGAATCATTTGATTATAACTATAAATATTATAATTCCATGCTTTCAAAATATGTTAACTTAAATATATTTCCATATCTTAATTTGGATAAATAAACAACCAACTCTTTATTAACAGATAATTAAAACTTGATTTGAAATGGAAAGTAAACATTACTTCCCTTTATTCGATATAATCGAATTTCCATGTATGATTCACTCTCGAATAATCACTATCCGATAATTCTCTTTCGAATAAACTATATTTGATTCCCCTGTTCGAATAACTAATATTCGATAATCCTTTTCTTCGAATAACTAATATTCGAAAAATCTCACTTCGAATAAACCATATTCGATAATTCTCTCCTTCGAATAACTATATTCGATTTAACACACTTCGAACGAACTATATTCGATTACTCTTCTCGAATAAACTATATTCGATAACTCTACTTCGAATAGGTGATATTCGATTAATTCCCTTTTTGACTAACCCTACTTAATTTACTAATACTCGACTAACTCGACTTAATTAACTTCTATTGATTAATTACTATTTGATTTAACACCATTAGCTTGACTCTAGATCGCAGCGATCACAATGGTTACGCCTGATTCCCCCAGGAAACATCCGACCGCCGTAGGCTATCTGTAGCCCTGCGAATTACGCTAGCAGTCGTGCTAAATGGAAATTCATCCTTAAATAACTTTGTCTATTTTTAACTCTATCTCGAATAATTAGATTCGATCAATTCTAATTGAATAACTAATATTCAATTAACCCTTATTCGATTACTATATTTGAATAACTCTAGTTCGATTTGACTCAAAACGATTAACTCTAACTGATTAACTCTAACTGGTTAATTCTAACCAAATAACTCTAACTGGATAACTCTAACTGAATAACTCTACTGGTTAACTCTAACTAACTAACTCTAACTGTTTAACTTTACGGTTTAACTCTGACAGTTTAACTTCAACGGTTTAACTCTAACAGTTTAACTCCAACTGTTTAACTCTAACAGTTTAACTCCAACTGTTTAACTCTAACAGTTTAACTCCAACAGTTTAACTCTAGTTGATTAACTCTTTTGAATTAATCCCTTTGACTTTTCTCTTTTGAATAATTCCTTTGGAATAATTCCTTTGAATTACTTCCCTTGAATAGATTCTTTTTCTATTCGTTTACTCAACAAATAACTATTCTCATTTCGCTTCTATTTATTTAACAAATAAATATTCCCTTTAACTTTTCTATTTATTGAACAAATAAATATTTCTTTTAACTTTTCTATTTATTTAACAAATAAGTACTTCTTTCAACTTTTCTTTATTCCCTACATGAATATTCCCTTTTCAATTCCATTTGTAAATACTTTTACGAATGTTTCCCTTTTTATTTCGATTTGTAATCGTTTCACAAATATTTCCCTTCTATTTGATTTCACCAATATTTTCCCTTCTATTTGATTTCACCAATATTTTCCCTTCTATTTGATTTCACCAATATTTGTTTTTTTTACAAATGCTTTGATTCTATAATCATTTTCTCTCATGAAATTCTCTTCCTTTTATATATAAAATCTATTGATTTTATATAAACAATTTATTTTCAAAATAAACTTTGAAAATCCCTTTTCACTTTCTTGTATCACTTATGGTATAAAAATACCAAATCAAAAGGTTCAATCATCATCCAAACACACAGGTTCAACAACAGATGATATAACACATCATATATCAGAATATATGAAAAATGGTAAATAAATGTTGAGTAATCCAGTTGGATTATTCCGACCTGTTTCCCTACATCCACAGATGTTACACAATATAATTCACATCAATTTCATTTCAATATGAGGTATTCTGATAAACAAAATCAACATCGGTTAACGATATATATAACTATATCGGTATTTTCAATCAACTGACTAGCAGTTCAACCAAACAATCAACACTCAGCAATTCAACCAATAATTATCAGTTCTAAAAATACTTTATAAAAATATAAAGTGTTCAGAGTTAGTGAGATTTACTCACCTTGGACGGTTTATCGTTGAATAACGATAATCGGTCATTGATTTGGTTCAGACGTTAAATTTCACCATAAATCCAAACGAGCTCCAATCCACTTGCGGTCAGTTCCATTGCGTAGTGCTCGTCCATACGATCCCAACGGATCCTGTTTCGTTAAATTTCGTTAATGTATGCAAAAGTTATGCTATTTACAATATTTACCTAATTTAAATGAATATATATTTAATTAAATTAATTAAATTATTTTTATCTTAATTAATTTCTAATTGCGTTATTAGCCAAATTACCTTCCCTGCCCTTCTAAAAATCATACTTTCCCATCTCTAGCCATATCCAAATTTTTTTAAAATTGAAAAACCATTTTAATATTAATTAAATTTAATTTTCAAATAAAATATTTAAAAATATTCATTTAATTATAACTTAAAAATTTTAACCCGGATCAAAAATCTGCTTCCACTCATTTTAAAGTATTTTTCGATAAGAATCCAACGGTCCTTGTTTCGTGGAAATCCGACTTGTTTTGAAAAAGTTATAAGCTTTTAAAGTTTATGGTTAAAAATTACGAAAATGCCCCTGGTCTGTTTTAAATTCAAATTAAATTCAAATTAAATTTTAAATTTAAATTAATCATCCCATCCGTCGGATCAGTTAGGGATAGCCAGGGAGAGCAGGAAACTATATTTTCCAAACTCAAGCCTTAGACACTATCCTCTCTGTCACCCTTAGAATGTTCTAATATTTATTTTTACAAATTCTATTTTAATTATAATATATATATATATATATTACACAAATAAATAAATAAATAAGTATTATTTAAAAACTTACCCTGCGAAGCCCAAGCCTCTGCCTAAGAGTCCCTAGCTCCCCGTCTTGCCCTCCTTTCTCCCTTCCTTCCCTTTTCCCTATTTCCTAATATTTTATTATTATTTCTGCCATTGCCAAAGCTTGAAAGAGGAGGAGGAGGAGTGAATTTAAAATGAAGGGGGGGGTCTATTTATAGCCGAAGGAGTCACATGGATTGCTGAGGTGGCACGAATCCAACGGTCGAAAATGGATGGCTAGGATTAATCCTTAAATTTATTAAATTATAAATAAATTTAATAATTTATGAATAGTAAAGTGTGTTTTCTCAACCCTATTCGGACGTTAATTTGACTTACTTATTGATACCTTATCCAAAATCTTTTTCAACCATGTTGTTCAATTTTTCTTGCTCTTCAATACTATATAAAAATATATCAATTTTGAATTTGTTTGAACTTTCAAATAATTTAAATTCAAATTCAAAATAGTGTTTTGTGTTAGTTTCAACACCTTCCGGTCTCATGTTGGAGTATCAAACGATAACGGTTTTCAGAAATTCTTCCACCATCTGGTCCGGTTTTTAACGTACTTCAATCCTATGTATTCAAATCAAAAATCGGAGTTCGTTTAGATTTTCAAATAATTTATTTAAATTTTGTTTCCTTAATAACTTTTTATATCCGTTATAGGATTTTCCCAGATTTTATATATAGCTAATATCATATGTTTAGAATTTTCCTGGATAGGTCTCAGGTTCCAATTTTGCCGTTAGCATTAGCAAATTCCAATTACCGTCAAAATTTAGTTCAAATTTTGGCCTTTTATTTTTTCTTTTCCACATACGGATGCCATTTTTGACGTAACTTGGTTGGTAACCTAATTTCATCATTTCAGATTTAATGAAACTGATTTCATCGAAATCCGAGTTCATTAGCTACTACATCCTTTGTAAACGTACTATTTTAAATTAAAAATTTATCCTTTTATACTACCAGTTCACATTATATTGCAGATCCACTAAATTTCTACCATTTCGGAATAAAATAAAATATTCAAAATTATTGAAATTAAACCATTTAGAATTCCAAAATAATAAAAAAAACATTTTTAAATAATAACTAAATGGTCAAAAAATCTGGGCCGTTACACAACCAATAAATCTCCACAATATAAAACAATTTTTATGTCAATAACAAATACGTGCTCGTATATATGCACTCAACTCACTCTAGGGTATTGCTAACCCCATCTCTACTGAGTCACGCCACAGATCCAAGGTAATAACTTAACCTTCAACTTTGATACCAACTGTAGTGTCCCAAGATTCCGGTACAATTTGAGCTGACCAAATAACACAAGTCCAACCCAAATTACACTAGAAACCAGAAAACTTAGAAAGAAAACAGAGGGTAAGAATAGATAAGATAGAAACTTAGAATAGAAGAAGAAGAAGAACATACAACATCAGAGTAACACGAATCTCACAGCGAGACGAATAAAATATAACATAACTTTGAAATAAAAGGTTGTACTTGAATATACATATCATTATCAAAGTACAACACTTACAACATAGCGGAAATAAACAATAGCTATATAAACGCTGCTGAAGCCTCCTGCTCCAGCTTTCAAAGTATATCTGTAAAATCCCGACTACTTGACTGCCCGTACAAAATTGGGCACCCAAGAGTTTAGGGAAAACAAAACAAAACAAACTCCGGGTTAGTCATGGGACTGATATGAGTAAACAATTTAAAACAGTTTGGGAAAATAATGATATCTTATAAGACCACGCCGTATAATGGAACGGGTTTTGCCCGTTTGAGAATCCAAATCAATTTGATTTAACTTTCAAATCATTTTTGAAGGAAACAATAAACTTTATATCAAAAACACTTTTTATATTATAATAATGTCTATCAACCACAACTAAATAATCATCTAGCAGAAACGCTTTCATCTCACGTTCTACATATATAGTATACAATCAAAACCGTGAGCACTTATTGGGTAATGGATTTCCAACAATGACAAGGATTGGAACCACCTTCCGATAGTGTACCTCTAGAGAGGAATACACTGGGTTCAACAAGAACATCTTGCAACCCTGCTACACATGACCGACCACTTATTTCGATTGAGTGTATCGAATGTATATCACCAACTGTTAGGATCAGCAACCATTTCCTGAACGGGACATCATCGACAATAGATTATAAAATGAAACGAATATCTCTAAATATGTGATAAAACACCCTAATTGGCAGCAAACCACTTAGCCATGCTGCCTGCCCGATTTTTGTCATTTCCCGGTTGTGAGGCTAGCAGCCACGCTTATCTCTGGCAGATCACATAATTATTCACTTTGAATGTCACATCGTCATACCCGCCAAACCACAAATTGATTTCCCAAAAAATACAATGGGTATACAGCTAAGAGAAACGAATTCCTCCACCACCAAACGTATATATGTTTGAAGAGATCAATTTACGTGATCCATTAAATATACTCTGTCAGACATTCTTCTATACAGGTCGTCCTGGGACTGGACAGACCGAAGGACTATTCTGTAAACAGGACAGCCCTTGCATAACCCCGACTTCAATTATCTTCATTATATTTGATCGCAACGCTAACGCCCATACAAAGTGGTTTTCAGATAATGAATCTGATCCCGGTCTCCCTACATTGACGACGGACAAATGGTCAAAAACCTCGATAGTCAGTGAGTTAACTATCAAAGAAAAACACGTGTGCAAACAACGATATTATTTCCAGATGGAAATTATATCGATCAATCATCATTTAACGTTTATCTCTTTAGTTCATTATTTTATTTATTTCCTGTTTCCATATATTCAACATTCCTTATTTTCTAAATTTAGAAAATATACGTTATTAATCATTGGAAAACATTTCCATATTTACTTCCCTTTCTAATTTTCTATATTAGAAAAACATTCTGATTCTTATTTGGAAACATTTCCAAAACTCTTCCATTGGATTTAAACAGATGTTTAAATAAAACATCGTTATGCCAACTCAAACTATTACCTTCATTAATTAACTTCACTTAATCAACCTTCACTATCGAACCCTAACCATTCCTTAGTCAAAAATGGAGTCAATCAAGTTGGGTATAATTACCTCTCAGAACTTAACTAAACAACATTTCTAACTTCGAAATAGACAAAGTTCACCATCTAAATCCTTAACAACTTCCTTACGTAACTCTCGGATTCTATTTACGAATCCACTTCTTTATTGAAAAACATTGATTATAACTATAGCATCATAATCCCTACTTCTGAAATATCTAACTCCAAAATATAACTCGATTAACTCAAATCAATTAACCCTAACTCCATTAACTTTAAATCGATTAACTTTAATTCATTTACTCTTATCACTTAACTCCTTTCGAATAAACTATATTCGATTATGTAATAACCCGGAAAATGTGAACCAGTTTAAATTTTTTTTTTAATTAGGTTATTACCAAGAAATTTGAATAATTGAAATAGCACATTTCAATAAAATATAGATTTGGGTATAATATTGCAGTTTGAAATTTTGAATACAAACTTTATCTGACTGTACCGGGTGGAAGATATAACGGATTTTAGCGAAACTGAAAATATTTAAATCTGTTTATCAATACCTTTCTAACGAATCTGAAAAATCGAAATTTCATAACGGAAATCAAAAGTTATGGCCAAATGAATTTTCAGAAAGGTCGCTATATAGTGTATATAGCCCTTGAAAATAGAGATTTTGCATACGACCTCGGAATTCGACGAAACCACTTTTGTAGGATCCGGGATGTCAAATTATTGCTAAGTTTCAAATTTCATAATTTTTGAAGCTAGTATGTGAGCGGGGCAAAAGATAATATTTTTGGTCAAATTCTGTTAAAATGGGTCGACCTAAAAATGGCCGTTTTTCAAACGAGCTCAGAATTCGACGAAACTGGTTTTGTTAGGACCGTATCGTCAAAACAAAGCTAGATTTATTTTTCTGGAATTTTTCGATTCAGTTTGTGGCCCTGGCAAATTGAAATGTACGTTTAAATTAAATATCGAATGTTTTATATTTTGATTTGAAAAATAACTGACTGTAACAGTCGAAATAGCCAACGAAACATATCCCATTGCGTCCAGAATGGGGGTATTTAGCTAGGGGCGACAGTCGTTGGGTTTAAAAAGGAGTCCGTTTGCAAAAACACTATTTAAAATTTCCTATAAAGCATGGACCAATAGGAATTTTTCTTTAAAAAAAAACCTAAAACCCTAGCCGCCAGAGACGATCTGGACGACTCAGAGTGCTCCAACCTTCACGTCAATTTAGCCGCTGCCTCAGGCGATTTCACCGCCGCCGCCAGTTAAGACTTCCGACCTCCTTCACCTCCTCTCCACATCCGACCAACCCACGACCCCTGACATCAACCATCGACGTCGGAATTCGATGAGAAAGGCGCGACCTTCAGAGTGCCGCCGCGACGAGCACAGGCCACCGAACCCTTCGCCACCACTGCCGATCTGGAGGTGCTTCGTAGCTCTTTGACGCAGCAAGGTCTGATCGAAGCATCGAGGTACGGATCGACTGAAAATTTGTGACCTAGTTTCGAAGTTTTTAAAAAACTTTACTGATGTAAATTCTGAAATGAAAATAACACTTTTAAGTGTTGCAAAACTTTGAAAAATAATATCTTTTTCGCTCTTTAACGAAATTCGATGAAACAGGAGACACCGTGACCGCAAGGAGGCTCTCTACATTCTAGAAGAAGCCGCGGATTTTTCTGACCTTCCTACGATTTTTAGCACCGCAATAACCAATGTGAGGAATCTAAACTATTTGTGTGAATGAAATCGTGTTGTATAAATTATATAAGCGAAGTGTAAATTATATACGCATTGTATACCTCATGTACATGTGTTGTATAAGTTATATTAGCGATGTAAAAATTATACAAGCGTTGTATGAAACATATATGCTTTTAATTGTGATGAAATGCAAGTGAATTATTATATATATATACTCCCCTCGTCCACAAAACATGGACGATATTTATTGCTTGTGATTGACGTGATATTATATGGTATGACGAATGGTTGGAAACAATTGTTTATGGTTGATATTATGGTTGAAAAATACCTTTGTGGTTGAAAAATACCCTCTTGTGGTTGAAACAAAATAGAATAGGATTGTGGAATTGAAAATAAAACATGTCGCCTGCGTGCGAACTAGATGCATGATCCCCATTGTCAAAAACCGCGAGGTTTTAAGGTAGAGCGAGGAGCCGTACTAGGGACGGTCCCGGTTTTAACTACCCTGCCGTTATGCTGCCGAAATTTTCTGAAATATTTATGTGTTAGAATAATTTTTATTCGTTGAAATAAATTACATATACTATACCGAATATTCATGTGTTGAGTTGCAATTCATTCGTTGAGTTGAAATTCATGTGTTGAATATTATTTGAATTTAAACAAATGGCTTTAGCGATAAAAATCACATTTTTATATATATACAAACTATACCGAATATTCATGTGTTGAGTTGCAATTCATTCGTTGAGTTGAAATTCATGTGTTGAATATTATTTGAATTTAAACAAATGGCTTTAGCGATAAAAATCACATTTATATATATATATATACAAACTATACCGAATATTCATTTGTTGAGTTGCAATTCATTCGTTGAGTTGAAATTCATGTGTTGAATATTATTTGAATTTAAACAAATGGCTTTAGCGATAAAAATCACATTTTTATATATATACAAACTATACCGAATATTCATGTGTTGAGTTGCAATTCATTCGTTGAGTTGAAATTCATGTGTTGAATATTATTTGAATTTAAACAAATGGCTTTAGCAATAAAAATCACATTTTTATATATATACAAACTATATAGAATATTCATGTGTTGAATTGCAATTCATTCGTTGAGTTGAAATTCATGTGTTGAATGTTATCATCTTTTAAAAATAAAATGAATCGACAATGAAAACTATATTTTTATAGTGAATATGAAGAGTTAAAAATACACATGTGTCGAATAAATATTTTTGATGATAAAAATATTTCTTTTATCATGTATACGCTTAGTTAAAAAATACACATGTGTTGAAATAAACAATAGTCTGCTAGAAGTTATTAGCTTTGTTCTGCATATATATACATGTGTTGAACAGGAAAAATGGATTAGCTGTAGAGTAAAGAAATTATTTGCGTGCCCGACAAATAGGTAAACCTTGATGAGTTGGCTGCGCAATTTTATTTATATATCAACTCCTGTGAATGCCATTGGATGCGGAGTGCTGGTTATTCTGTGTGAAATAATAAATAACGCCATAGGATAGTAACAATTAATTTTGAACTACACTACATGGCATACTTCTTGATGATAGGAATACTTCATCATATTCCACATAAGCAACTGGAGCTTGTGTGACGAGGTGGAAGATTTACCATACAAGCAAGAGGCTTGTATGGCGATGACTATGTACTACAGGTTGAACTGATGACTGATATGGACTATAAAAATTATAACGATAAATTGCCAGATTAATAAAAACCCCACACGGGTCTGGAGTTGACAATAATCACGTCACTCTAGTTATTAGATACGGCACATGGACTATTTATTTCCACACGGAAACGGGGTGACGGGAATTTATTCTCTGGAGTGATTATCAGTACATGCTCCCCCGTAAACACCAAAATATATCACTATAAATATGTGAAGGCTTTTTAGGATTTATTGGGTACCTAATACGGCCCAATAAATTTCCAAACCCCTCCCCGTACAAAGGAGGTTATGGCGAAATTTTTCGAAATCTTAAGGCGTTAGTGAAATATTTGAAGTGAAAACGAAGTTGAAAATATAGAATGAACTATAGTTGAAATTATAGATTGAACTATATTTATATATATAAATATAAATTTAATTAAAAGGAATAGAGGTCGTGCAGTTCGCGTTTCGGAATCGTAATTTGAAACGATTAGTACGAGAAATCCGACCATCGGATTTTCCCGAAACCGCAACCGCTGGGTTCGCCTTGGAAATATCTTTCCAATGGCACCAACCTTGTAAAAATCCAACGGTTGGATTGTCCGGAATGTTTAATTCAAATCTGAAGAAAAACAGCGCCAGAATCGTTTATATTTATATATAAATATAAATATAATTAAATTAAATCGAATAACGACGCTGCAGTTCGAATTTTAAAACCGTAACTTCAAACGACTAGTGTGGAAGATCCGACCGTCGGATTCTCATGAAACTGGAACCGTTGGGTTCGCTTTGGGAATATCTTCCCCCTGGTGTAGACTTCGTAGAAATCCAATGGTTAGATTTTTCGATATGTGTAAAACAAATTAAGGGAAAAACAGCGCCAGTGCCACGGCACGACCTGAAACGTCATTTAATTAAATATGGTCATTTTTAAATAAATAAAAATGGCGAAAAATCGTTATAAAATATTATAAGCAATATTGATTGAGAATAAACCAATTGGGCTTGAATTGTTTGATATTTGATGGTTGTATGTGTTTGACACGAAAATAACACTAAATAACTGAAAGATGGATGTCGAATAATATAACCATAAAATGAATCGATTTAAATTCTAATGACGTGAATTATTTGAAAAGGCCGAGCTAACCCTCATTTCAAATAATTTATCGAGCGATTCGAATTGGAAAATGCAAAGACGATTCAAGACCGACGATCCTCGTATCGGTTGGATGGGCGCTATTGAGGTTCCTGACCGGAGTAGCTACCGGAAAGGGACGGAAGTAGTAGCCGTCTGAACGTAAGTGTTGATTGGACGGATATACGAGGAATTTGACGCCTCCGGTTTCGTTCAGACCCAGGACGGACTTGTAAATGGACTGTGTGTCTGACATTGGATTTTGTTCTGTACTGATTGATCTCTGTTAGATATATATATCTGTTTGGCAGCGGAGAATTTATTCTTTTTGTTTAACGCCCTTCTCTGAGACGTACGAGCTCAGAGGTTATATATCGATGGAAATCAATCGTATGGAGTGGACTGCCTATGTGGCATGCCAAGATGTTGTGATCAAGGCTTCTGTTGCAAAGCAAAGTCTTGTGGATGATGATCAAAGCAAGGTCTACGTGGCCTGGCTTTGTGTATTTCATAGATTCGCGAGCCTCACACCCCGGTATGAGTTAAAAACGGGATACGGACTGCAGGGAGAGCACGACGTTTCTTTCTAGCTATGGTGGTGTCAGTGACTTACCAGCCTTGACATATATATCTACTTTTCACCTTTGTGGTTGTTGGAATGCGAGGCGCCTCGATTATAGGTCTGTAAGGACCGGGAAACGTGTGTTCAGGAATTGCCAATCCTCAAACGTAAGAGAGGACCGGCCCTGAAGCATCCAGGGTTACCTAGAGTGTGTAGTCCTGAGACATTTGCTAGAGTGTCTCGAAGCGGAGAGGAGCTTGCCCCTTGCCTCGACTCATGATGGAAATCCAATTTCCAATACGAAATAACGGACTTGATTGTAGAACTAGTATGGCGACATAGTAGATGGTAGCTATGCCGCCTATGATTGATATTTATGATGCTATTCGTTTTTGAAACATATATGCACTAGTAATAATATCAAATGATTTCGCTTTATACATACCAAGCATATTTGGCTATTATAAGGTAAAACTCTATCCTCCGGCTTGCGTTGCATTGTATGATGGGACCTGAGTCTTATAATGGCTTCATTCTTTCAAAAAGCATTGCGTTGTTTTAAAAGAATTTACTTTGTCTTAAATGCACTAGCAATCACTGGAGTAAACCCGTTCTGCGAAAGTGGCGTGGTCCTATGATTTGCTATTACTGTTGTTTAACTGTTAAATAAATTTCTCATACTAGTCCCCATGACTGACTCATTGTTTGTTTCACTTTGCAAACGCGGGTGCCCTTATTTTCACACGGGCAGCCTAGTACACAGGTGACAGGTTGTTTTTGGCTCTGCACTGCTGCATAGAGTGCATTTTTGGCTCATGGCGAGGCTGACTTCAGAGATGACTTTGACATTTTCCGCCATTACTGTTCTTATATTATGATTCCGCCACGGGCGATGCAAACTGATTTACTTTCCGTATTCCTTACTATATGTATATGTATTCCGCCTTCGGCGATGTAGACTGATACCCTTATTATGTCTCACTGCATGTATGTATTCCGCCACTGGCGATGATGACTGATCACTTTCCTTTTTATTTACTAAGTTATATCCCACGTTATGCTATTCTGATATTCTTACATGTTGTGATTCCGCTGTCATATCCATGTAAAATTATTCTATTTATTGTTTTTGCTATTATCTGTTCTCTGCTACGATGATTAATGTGTTATTTCCCAATGATTATCCTTAATACCGCCCCTCGGATTTTGGGATCGTCACAGATTAACTCCTTTCGAATAAACTATATTCGATAGATCCTTTCGAATAAATTATATTCAATAACTTCTTTAACTCTATTTGAATAAACTATATTCGATAACTACTTTAACTCTATTCGAATAAACCATATTTGATTAACTCAGATTCGAAAAACTAATATTCGATTAACTTTCTTCAAATAACCAATACTCGACTAACTCTCTTTCGAATAACTAATATTCGATAACTCTTTTCGAATAAACTATATTCGATAACTCTTTTCGAATAACCAATATTCGATAACTCTTTTCGAATAACCAATATTCGATAACGCTTTTCGAATAAACTGTATTCGAGTACTTCTTTAACTCTATTCGATTAACTCTATTCAATAACTCTATCGATAACTCTAATTGATTTACTCTGTCCGATTAACTATAATCAATAACTCTAATTGATTAAGACTATTTGATTAACTCTAATCAATAACTCTAATTGATTAACACTATTCGATTGACTCTGATCGATTAACACTATTCGATTAATTCTAATCGATAACTCTAATTGATTAACACTATTATATCTCGTTAATTCTCTTTTATAATCCTATTTATTTTCCAAATAAGTATTCCTTTTATAATTCTATTTATTTAACAAATAAATATTTCCTTTTAAATTCATTTTCAATTCTATTTGTAAATGTTTTACAAATATTTCCTTTCCTATTTGTTTCACAAATATTTTCCTTTTGTATCATAATTTATTTCCAAAACATTTCCTTTATAATATCTTATTTATTTCCCAAATAAATAATCCCTTCATACTTCTATTTATTTTCTAAATAAATAATTCATTTTATACTTCTATTTATTATCCTAATAAATATTCCTCTTTATAAAGTCCTTTGATTTTATAAATAATTCCCTTTTATAAAATCCCTTGATTTGATAAATATTTTCCCTTTAATAAATTCTAATTCATTTTGTAAACAAACATCCCTTTTATAAAATCCTTTGATTTATTAAATAAGTTTCCTTTTTATAAAACCCTTTGATTTTATAAATATTTTTATTTTCAATAACCACTTTGAAAATTCCCTTTTTACATTCTAGTATTTCTTATGGCATTTTAAAAAAATCAAATAAAAATACCAGTGTCATCACAATCAATCACAGATTATATATCACGTCATATCAAAGTGTATGAAATCAAACAGTGTTAAATATTGAGGAATCCAGTTGGATCCCTCCAACCTGTTTCCCTGCATCCACAGATGTTACACAATATAATTCACATCAATTTCAGTTCAATATGAAATATTCTGACAACGGAATCAATATATACTTAACGATTTATATATATATATATATATAATTTCAACCAACTGACTAGCATTCATCCAAACATTCAACACACAGCAATCAACCAATTTTTATTAAAAATACGTTATAAAAATATAAACTGTTCAGAGTTAGTGAGATTTACTCACATTGGACGATCATCGTTAATAACGATAACCATGGCTTGATTCAGACAGACAATTTATTTCGCTATAAATCGTAACTAGCCCCAATCCACTCCCAATCAGTTCCATTGGGTAGCCACCTTCCATATGATCCCAACGGATCTTGTTTCGATTACGTATGATAAAGTTACACTTGATACAAGTTATAAATTGTTTTAAAATAAAACAAAACCAACTTAATTTATCGATGGGCCTTACCCCTTTATACCAAACCGGCCCATTAACCATAATAAAGCCCACCCGCTCCCTTACTCCATTCCTTCTTCCCAAACGCTTCAGAATTTCCGCTCCTCCTCCCTATACTTAAAAACTTGTATCTCTTGTGCATCCCTTACTAATGATACGGAGCTTTGCTTTGCTAAACTGAAATCCGACAACGCAATCGAACTCCTTGCCTCGAACTCCTCTTGCCTGTCCCCTTCACTCCGACTTCGATCTACAAAATGGAATCGCGTGTTGATTCCTTAGAGTAGCTCATGCTAAAGTATTCCAACACTTGTTGTGACGGAGTGTCACCCAACTCCGGAAAAAGGTGCGCCTCATGACCAAAAGCACAGCGCCACACTGGCCTTCCTCCCTTGTCGCCAAAATCTGCGGTAAACCTCAGCCCTAGTCACGCTGCTCCTTAAACCTACTCCAGTCGATTTGCATCGCACCCCTCAAGAAGCGTACCACTGTGAAGCACTCGAACCCAGGAGTCCAACGGATTCTAAATATCCTGATTTCGTTGACTAAAGAGCTGGGTTTAATTTCTTAAAGCTTTAAATGGAGGCGCCTCTTTTTATTTCGTTTTCTGCAGAAGGGATTTTCTAGGTCTTAAGGAATGGAAGGGGCTACTTATAGGTTTAAAATTTTCAGATATTTTATGAAGATATTTTCAATATTATAATATAATATATATTCGCGTTTTCCTTTTTAAGCCCGTATAACTTCATAACAAGCCCGTTATCCACGAAATTTGTTATTCCGCTATATTTCAATATTCCGAACTCAATAAAACTGGTTTTGTCAAATTCCGACACTGTTTGCAAAAACAACGTATTTTTAACCGTCAAAATACTAGTTATTTTTCACATTAAAATCCCGTATGGCCACATACTTATTTCGAAAATCACGAAAATTTAAGTCTAGTAATAATTTAATATTGCGGATCCAACATAATTAGTTTCGTCGAAAACGGAGGTCGTTTGCAAAACTGGCTATTTTTTAAAGCTCTAAATAACCCATTTAAATATATAAATATATTTAAAAATAATTAAATCAAATATTTAAAAATAAATATTATCGTATATATCCACACTAGAATATCATACAACTCCAATTAGATTTATAACTTGATATTTCAAAATTCCCAGTTATATCGATATTCGATTTATATATTAAATCCTTTTATAATATAAATAAATCGATATAAAATTATAAAGGAATTCCATAGCGACTTTTTGGAAAATTTGATTTGGACATAACTCAAAATCTATACAATGAAATCTCAATTTTTATCTTCCATTAGAAATATATACTTCATCAGCTCTGATTTAAAACAGACCTTATACATTCAGTTGAAGTTCAAATCGCCAAATAGCGAACTACAGCGCCATTTCGAACTCGATTATAATTATAATATAAATTATACGTTCAACTGTCATTCAAATAATATATTCGTAATTCTAATTCAATTCCAAACTGAATTATATATTTTTTGAATTGTCCAGTTCACGTTATATTGTCATTTCAGTTAATTCTGATTATCCCAAAATTAAATATATTATTCTATTATTTATTTTAATTAAATATTCACTATTATTTAATTTAATGACCGTTTAAATTCTCTAAATCACTATTTAAATAATTAAATTAATTATTATCCATAAAAACACGGGTCGTTACAACGTTTCTTTCTAGTTATGGGTGGTGTCAGCGTTTTACTAGCCTTGACATTATTGATTATTATACCTTTGTGGATGTTGGAATGCGAGGCGCCTCGATTATATCGGTCTCTACGGAGCCGATGGATAGGTCCGATAGGACCGGGAAACGTGTCTTCAGGAATAACTAATCCTCAAAAGTAAGGGAGGACCGGCCCAGCCGATTCCAAGGGCTACCCAGAGCGTGTAGTTCTAAGGCATTAACTAGAGTGCCTTGAAGTCGGCGAGGAGTATATCCCTTGCCTCGACTCATGACGGTATCCAAATTTCCAATACGAAATCACGAATTTGATTGTAACTTATATATGGAGACATAGTGGTATGGGGGAATTATGCTATCTAGGATTGATATTTATGACTGAATTTGCTTTTGGAACATATATGCACTAGTAATAATATCACATGAGTTTTCTTTACACGTATTAAGTATATTTTGGCCATTATAAGGTAAAACTCAATCCTCCGGTTTGCGTTGCATTGTATGATGGGACTTAGGTCTTATAATGGCTGCATTTTTATATGAAGCATTGCGATGTTTAAATAATTTACCTTATTCAATGCACTGGCAATCACTAGAGTAAACCCGTTTCGCGAAAGTGGCGTGGTCCTATGATTTGCCTTGTTATTGTTGTTTATCCTGTTAAGTAGATTTCTCATACCAGTCCCATGACTGACTCGTAGTTTGTTTCACTTTGCAAACTCGGGTGCCCTTATTTTCACACGAGCAACCTAGTGATAGGTTATATTTTGGCTTTTGCACTGCAGCATGGAGTGCACCTTTTGGCTTGTATGGCGAGGACTTGACTTTTCAGTATTTTGGCTATTTGATATTCCGCCATTAGTACTTTATGTATATGATTCCGCTTATCGCGATGTAGACAAATTTACTTTTATTATGTACTTTCTGATGTATATATCCCAGTGATCTTGATGTAGACTGATCATGTAACACCCCGAGTTTTCGGTTAATAGCAAATTGATAAAATAAAGTATACTTAATTAAAAACATAAGAATTAAGGGAAACGGGTTGCGTTCGTCTCGAAATTCTGCTTGAGATAGAGTCCGAGTTTGCGTAAATCGGACTTCGTACGAAGGAGATATGACCTCCGGAAGTTTCAGAATTTATTTAAAATTCAAACAGCTCTAAAATCGGATTCAAAATTCAAAAATAGGACCAGACCAGGGCTGGGCAGGAAAGTTCCTGCCCAGGGCCCAGGTCGACCATAGGGTCGACCTGGGGGTCGACCTGGTTGACCTAGGTCGACCATAGGGTCGACCTGGGGGTCGACCATAGGGTCGACCATATGGTTGACCTGCCCTGTCGACCTGGTCAGGTCTGGCTGGCCTGGTCTGTGTTCTGGTCGAATTCCTGAGCCTTGGTGTGTCAGTAGGGCAGACGTGTCGACACCGGATTGGTTCCTCTTGATGTGTATGGCCTAGATTCCTTCTGTCTTCACCTGACGGCTCAAATCAACTTGAAACTCTATAAAAGCAGCCTAAGACTCAACCTAATTCACATAAAAAAATAAAGCTAGAGCCGTCATGCTGCCGGGAGGGAATGGAGAATAGCCGTCAAGAGAGAAAAAGCTTAGAGATGAGCCAACTTAAAGAGAAACAAAAGTCTAATCAAATTTCAATGCAACGTTTTCTACCCCAAAGGAAAGCTTTGCAAATTCAGAATACAGAAACCCGAAAACAAGATTTCAGCGCCCGTTGTAAGTATATTGGTTTTCTGAATATGAATAAAACTAAGATTTGACTCGATGTAAATGAAATGGAATCTTACTATTGTACAATGTTTATGTTAATTCTGTATATTGCGATGATTATGTCATATTTTGTATTGGGTGTTTGTGGCATAATTTGATTGATGCGAGCCCATTGGACATTTGTATATGAAAATGATATCACTTGCAAATTTGTGGCAAAAAAAAAAACTAGAAGTGACACCTTTATGTTTATGTCGATAGTATGGACTGTGTACATTTTCTAAGTCTAAATTAAGGCTTATATAAATATGTTCTAGCTTGAGACCTTTTTATGCCTACATGACTCAAAAACCTATGTATACATTCTTGTGTTTATTTGCAAGTTATAATTGGGTTTATAAAAGTATAGTTGGTTACACAAACTCTTCTAGTTTCATGTTAAAATAGGCTACTTGATTTGAAGTTAGTTTACATCTTTGGGTTATGTCAAAAAGTGGATATTTCTATGAACATGTAACATGCTTGACACTATGCCAAGTTATATGTAACACCCCGTGTATTCTATAACAATGAAATTCACAAATTAAAGTATAATTAATTTCAAATCAAAGAATTAAGGGAAACGGGTTACGCCATTGCATTCGCCTCGAAATTCTGCTTGAGATAGAGTCCGAGTTTACGCAAAACGGATAACGTGTGAAGAAGATATCTTTAATTTAAATATCGCAGCAAAACATGAAAAAAAGAAGAAGAATGGGAAACGAATAATGTTTAGCATTGTTCTAGGGTTTGTAAGCAAAAGACTTAGTAGCTCATTTGGTTGGAACACATGACTTGCATACAAGAGGTACAGAGTTCGATCCCCGCCAGCGCCCTATTTTTGTTTTAGGGGAATGGCTTAAAATAGCCTAGTGTGAACGCAGTTCAAAAAGTGGTTAAGTGTGAAAATGGGTAATTGGGAAGATAGAGAAAAAAATGAATATATATATAATATATATATATATATATACATATACGCATATATATATATATATATATATATATGACGTGTACGCATCATGTAGCGTACGTTGCGCATTTTTGGTTGTCAAGGATGGTTTTTTTTGGCCTTCTCCAATTTTTAATTATGACAAATTAAAGGTAAGAAAATATTTATTCATATATAAATAAATATTTATATATGGGTAATTAATACGGTAAAGGGGAAAATGTATCTATTAAATACGTATTTATGTTTGAATTGGTGAACATTTAATACGCTGAGTCATTTCTGACTCATCGCTGAGTCAATGCTGAGTCATTTCTGACTCATGGCTGAGTCAATAGGATAACTCTATCCTGACTGAACGGTTATGGTCATTTCTAGGATTAATCAAACGGCCTAAATTAATCCTAAAATTCTATATATACAACTCAAACCTAACCTAAACTCACACAAAAAAATAAGAATGAGGCCATCATGCTGCTGAGGAACGACTAGGAGTAGCCACCAATTTGAGAGAAGATTAGGAGGCAAATTCTAAAGCATAAAGCAACTTAAACAAATCAAATCAACGCCTACGTCAAAAGGAGTCGCATCTCCAAATTCCTGAATTGGAGAATTCGCCACACGATTGTAAGTAGAGTATTATTCTGGTATGAACAAATAACTGTGTTGGTTTGTACACTTGATTTGTGGTGATAAGTAATTCATATTTGTGCGTTACTATGATTCTTATCGATTTGGAATATTGTATAACGATTGGATATTCGCAAAGTATGTTATTCATTATAAAAACTACATGTTTGCGGTAGTTTTATGCAAGTATATGATTGGATATTCGCAAAGTATGTTATTCATTGTAAAAACTACATGTTTACAAAGGTGTTTACTTTTGTTACTAATACAAAAGTATAGTTCAACTTGAATTATTCCAACTTAATCATGATTTTAAATCTATTCACATAACCATGGCACACATATACTTATGGCATAAATATTTCTAAACATGAAATCATGATTTTTTACTTTAGTCATGCAAACTTGCAAATGGGATTTTAAAACTAACCTAGCTATGTACCACATGTGTCATCATATAATTCTTGTTAACAATATAGACCTAACATGTTTTTCAATTATGCAAAATATCAAACATAGCCTAGTCATATTCGTAAGTTCGCAAAGAGGCTTACTTTTGTATTTAATGCAGAAGTATGGTCTTATACATAGATCATGATGCCAAAATTTCATATGAATTATAATAACCCAAATTTGTTCCAATTACACACAAAATGATTTTTATACAAAAATATACATTATGATGGCATAGTAGCAAAACCACATACTTGCATGAATTTCAATTAAACAACTACATACATGTAGCTTCAACATGAATTACATACTTTGCGAATATCCAAACGTATACTTGCATAAAACTACCGCAAACATGTAGTTTTTACAATGAATAACATACTTTGCGAATATCCAATCGTATACTTGCATAAAACTACCGCAAACATGTAGTTTTTATAATGAATAACATACTTTGCGAATATCCAATCGTTATACAATATTCCAAATCGATAAGAATCATAGTAACGCACAAATATGAATTACTTATCACCACAAATCAAGTGTACAAACCAACACAGTTATTTGTTCATACCAGAATAATACTCTACTTACAATCGTGTGGCGAATTCTCCAATTCAGGAATTTGGAGATGCGACTCCTTTTGACGTAGGCGTTGATTTGATTTGTTTAAGTTGCTTTATGCTTTAGAATTTGCCTCCTAATCTTCTCTCAAATTGGTGGCTACTCCTAGTCGTTCCTCAGCAGCATGATGGCCTCATTCTTATTTTTTTTTGTGAGTTTAGGTTAGGTTTGAGTTGTATATATAGAATTTTAGGATTAATTTAGGCCGTTTGATTAATCCTAGAAATGACCATAACCGTTCAGTCAGGATAGAGTTATCCTATTGACTCAGCCATGAGTCAGAAATGACTCAGCATTGACTCAGCGATGAGTCAGAAATGACTCAGCGTATTAAATGTTCACCAATTCAAACGTAAATACGTATTCAATAGATACATTTTCTGTATCCTAAAGTTATGGGCCCACAGGTTTAGGGATTTAGAATTCCCTTAAGTTAAGGTCATTTTTGAAAACACTAGCTCTGATACCAAGTGTAACACCCCACCTCCGTTAAGGTCACTCACAAAGGGAATGCCTTAACTTTGGTGGAGCATTTTAGTAAACAGAACAGAAACTTACAAGACAGATAAAACAGTACTTGAAAAATTTTAACTTTATTACAGCGGAAACAAAAATTAATATGGTTACATCCTTTCAATTTCAGAATTTAAGTACAAAATATCAGTCTTGTACAAAAGCCTTCAAAATGCATGGTTTAAAATCATAATCCCCATGGAACGGAAGCTATACAGAGCCAAGCCATACTTTAAGCACTTCAAGCAAAGAGAAATCCGGATCAAGCTAAAGTATTTCCCTCCTTGGATAACCTGGGGGGAAACGGAAGAAAGGAGGCGAAACAACAAGGGTCAGACAAAAAGTCTGGCAAGTCCAGTGACTTTCAGCATATGAACAGATAATAATAATATGATATGAACATAAAACTGGATGTGAGATAACTGTAACAGGTGTAGCAGATATAACAGAAAAACAGAATGATATAAACTATTGTTTTACACTTCTCTGCACTAATACTAGTAAAGCAGAATTAGGTGCCACCCTAATGTCTAAATTGAAGCAGGAATGGGTACAGAATACTTTAACAGAAACAGAATGCTAATAATGGGCCTTTACTACCCGATCAGAAACAGACAGAAGCAGAAACAGATTTATCCCTACGGAAACAGAATGTAGAATTAGGTGTACACTAGTAATGGGCCTTTACCACCCGAACAGACGGTACCACACAGAAACAGACAGGTGTTACCACCCAACAGAAACAGACGGTACCAACAGAAACAGACAGAACTAAGCGTACCCTAAAACCCTACCCCAAGCGATCGGCTCCCTAATACATAAATATCCTGTGTCGGCCCCACAGTAGGGTGTATCACTCCCTAAAGTGACAACCAATTGGCACAGACCTATTTACAGATGTCACGGCGTCTTACATCCTCAGAGGCAGACCGGGATCCATGCACGCACATGACCCGGTTGGAACGCACCATCAACACCCCTCGCCATTATCAGAATGAACCACTTATAATTAGTTCAGTAAGCGTGCCCGGACCCTACCTACTGTTGGGTCAAAGTTTTGATACCAGAAAGGGTTACTGACTAATATGGGTCCCAAACAACAGATGACACAAGTAATTCCCCTCCTAACCTTGTGTCCCCAGACTAACAGATTTCAGATTTATTTGTTTACAAGTTCAGACATACAGAATTCAGATTTACTAGTTCACAAATTAAGTTAACAAGTTTTCAGACTAACGGATCAGATGTACAGATTTTTTCAGATTTGTCTAACTTTGTATTGGACGGGTTTACTACACCTATTAATCCCATTGGTTTATCCCTATTTTCCCCAATACGTTTTAGACGTCATTCTTATCTTAGATTTGCATTAATTAATTATTAATGCCCAGACCTCTCACATTAGGTCGCTAGCTTGTGGCCGCTGGATGGGCCGGGCGGTTCCGGGCAGACTTCTGCCACAAGCCAGACCTAACCTCGTGTCTTAAGCAGGTTATGACTAACTTCTCACATTAGAACCTATTGTTTGCGGCCACTGGATGTGCCAGGCGGTTCCGGGCAGAATTACGCCGCAAACTCATTCTTACCTCGAGTTAGCCATGTTTATCTTTGCGGCCAATTAATTAATAATTTACCGTTTATGCGCACGCCCAATATACATATATGCCAATTCAGATTATATCAATAACAGGATGATTATATCAACATAGCAGATAACAGATTTTA
The DNA here is from genome assembly GCA_030737875.1 of Allium sativum. Taxonomy (NCBI): domain Eukaryota; kingdom Viridiplantae; phylum Streptophyta; class Magnoliopsida; order Asparagales; family Amaryllidaceae; genus Allium; species Allium sativum. The sequence continues at coordinate 562,197,529 of CM060921.1, forward strand.
GCAGATAGCAGATTTTTCCAGATTACATGACTTAACGGATTTAATAGATTTAGCAACTTAGCAGATTTTGGCATATAACAGGTTAGGCATCTCAACAGACAAATTTAACAGATTTGGCATTTCAATCTAATTAGCAGTCTATGCAATATAACAGAACTAGCAGTTTTAGGCAACTTAGCAAATAAGCAAAATAGGCATTTTCAACGGATTCAGTAAATGACAGATTTAGCAGGTTTAATATTTCTAAAGGTTCTATTTACATGCCTTGCCTAAACATAAATTAGGCCTAAATTCATATGCCTAAATAATTGTCGTGATTCACAATAAGATCATATACTTCCATGTTTGCATACATTTACATAGCGCAGAATATGGACATAATTTACCCTATAACATATGTTCCAATTTTTGTTAAACTAACCTTATACAGCAGATTCACATATAAGTTATACCAAATATGATCATTAATTACAATGCATGCCATATATGCAAAATTCCCTATTTAGGTGTAATCACAATAGTAGAGATCCTAATTAATGTAAATCTTTTACACCTACTTTTCCATATCCTTCTTCTTATTAAGTCATGAATCATTATGCAAAATAAACCCAACCATCTAAATCTTTAAATCATATCTTCTAAAAAAATCAGATCTTGACTTTTATATGCATTTTGTCCAAAGTCTCAAATCATATGTAATCATACAATGGCTCCTCTTTTCTTCTATCATAGAATATGCATAGATCCAAATCTAGTTTACAACATATGCTCATCTTTTTTTCTAATTAATTACAGATCTAAATTACAACATACACTATGCATACAACATATATAAATTATATGTTCATAGTCAAATTTATGCATCCAATCCCAAGTCACATGTCCAATATATTTTATGCCTCAGACCTAAAGTCATACATTCAATTCAGTCTTGTCAAATTTCGCATCATTCATCCCAAAATTTGCGTTCATACGTTCATCTCTTATGAGATTAGGCACAGGCTCGTGGTAGTCTGGCTATAGAAACAGAAAAGAAGAAAAGGGATACAGAACAGTCACAGAAAAACAGATCTGACAGAAGAGAATATATATACAATCTCAGATTCAGAATTAAAAACATATCAAAATTATAATTAACGTTTATAGCGGAAAATAACTGTACTTGCCTTGATTGGATTAAAGAAAGAACTTTAGTTGTTACAGAATTGTTGCAGAAGCTTTTATCTCAAATTTGAATTTAGGATGATGTTGATTGACTTCTAGTTTTGATTCTAGCACAGTAGCGACGCCATTTTTATTTTTAATTAGAAGAAGAGAGCAATGGAGGCTAGAGAATTGTGTTAGAGACTTAGGTTAGGTAGAATCTAGGGTCATTTTTATAGAGTTTATGAACTGATTAGGACCATCGATGTTGCTTGGATTGATCGTAGCCATTCATTCGAAAGAGAGACCAATTAGAGCCTGCCACCTAGCCCTAATGACAAAGCAAGCTTCTGAAAATCGACCAAACCCAGACCTGGCCAGCCAGGGCTAGACCAGACCTGGCCAGCAGGTCATTTTTGACCTGGGCGCACTTGGCAGGTGCGCCAGGTCAAAAATGTACTGGCGCACTTCCCAAGTGCGCCAGTGCATTTTTGTTCTGGCGCACTTCCCAAGTGCGCCAGTGCATTCTGACCCGTTTTCCGGTTTTTCGCCCAACTTCGTTCGTCCATAACTTCTTCATACGATATCCGTTTTACGCAAACTCAGACTCTATCTCAAGCAGAAATCCGAGACGAAAGCAATGGCGTATCCCGTTTCCCTTAATTCGTTGATTTGAAATTAATTATACTTTAATTTATGACTTTCACGGTTATAGAATACACGGGGTGTTACATTCTCCCCCACTTAAAAGGATTTCGTCCCCGAAATCTTCAAGTTAAGAAGAATGTGTCCTACCATCCAATCACCCATCTACTCAACCATCGTCCACAAGCATCCATTGTCCTTAGAAAACTTCTAATGTTGTATGAACATATGCAAAAGTGTGTGTATATGTTCCTTATCTAATGCAAAGATCAGGCGGTCTACTGATTCAGTTGACCTCCTTAATGCGAATTATGACAGTGCCATGGCTTAACTTTAAGGTCACTCACAAAGGGAATGCCTTAACTTTGGTGTTACACTGTGTATATCCTAATTATGGCAGTGCCAAGTGCGCCCAGGTCAAAAATGACCTGCTGGGCAGGTCTGGTCTAGCCCTAGCTGGCCAGGTCTGGGTTTGGTCGATTTTCAGAAGCTTGCTTTGTCATTAGGGCTAGGTGGCAGGCTCTAATTGGTCTCTCTTTCGAATGAATGGCTACGATCAATCCAAGCAACATCGATGGTCCTAATCAGTTCATAAACTCTATAAAAATGACCCTAGACTCTACCTAACCTAAGTCTCTAACACAATTCTCTAGCCTCCATTGCTCTCTTCTTCTAATTAAAAATAAAAATGGCGTCGCTACTCTGCTAGAATCAAAACTAGAAGTCAATCAACATCATCCTAAATTCAAATTTGAGATAAAAGCTTCTGCAATAATTCTGTAACAACTAAAGTTCTTTCTTTAATCCAATCAAGGCAAGTACAGTTATTTTCCGCTATAAATGTTAATTATAATTTTGATATGTTTTTAATTCTGAATCTGAGATTGTATATATATTCTCTTCTGTCAGATCTGTTTTTCTGTGACTATTCTGTATCCCTTTTCTTCTTTTCTGTTTCTATAGCCAGGCTACCACGAGCCTGTGCCTAATCTCATAAGAGATTAATGTATGAACGGAAATTTTGGGATGAATGATGCGAAATTTGACAAGACTGAATTGAATGTATGACTTTAGGTCTGAGGCATAAAATATATTGGACATGTGACTTGGGATTGGATGCATAAATTTGACTATGAACATATAATTTATATATGTTGTATGCATAGTGTACGTTGTAATCTAGATCTGTAACTAATTAGAGAAATGAACATATGTTATTTAGATCTGTAATTAATTAGAAAAATAAGCATATGTTATAAACTAGTTTTAGACCTATGCATATTCTGTGATAAAAGAAGAAGAGGAACCACTGTATGATTACATATGATTTGAGACTTTGGACAAAATGCATATAAAAGTCAAGATCTGATTTTTTTAGAAGATATAATTTAAAGATTTAGAATGTTGGGTATATTTTGCATTATGATTCATGACTTGAAAAGAAGAAGGATATGGAAAGTTAGGTGTAAAGATTTACATTAATTAGGATATATATTATTGTGATTACACCTAAATAGGAATTTTTGGATATATGGCATGCATTGTAATTAATGATTATATTTGGTATAATTTACATGTAAAATGCTAGTTTAACAAAAATTAGAACATATGTTATATGGTAATTTGTGTCCATATTCTGCGCTATGTAAATTTATGCAAACATGGAATATATGTTCATATTGTGAATCATGACAATTATGTAGGCATATGAATTTAGGCCAATTTATGATTAGGCAAGGCATGTAAATAGAACCTTTAGAAATATTAAATTTGCTAAATCTGCTAATTTGCCAAGTTGCCTAAACTGCTAGTTTTGTTATATTGCCTAGACTGCTAATTAGATTGAAGTGCCTAATCTGTTAAATTTGTCGGTTGAAAATGCCTAACCTGTTATATGCCAAAATCTGCTAAGTTGCTAAATCTGTTAAATCCGTTAAGTCATATAAAATCTGTTATCTACTAAAATCTGTTATCTGCTGTGTCGATATAATCATCCTGTTATTGATATAATCTGAATTGGCATATATATTAGGCGTGCGCATAAACAGTAAATTATTAATTAATTGGCCGCAAAGATAAACGTGACTAACTCGAGGTTAGAATGAGTTTGCGGCGTAATTCTCCCCGGAACCGCCCGGCACATCCAGTGGCCGCAAACAATAGGTTCTAATGTGAGAAGTTAGTCATAACCTGCTTAAGACACGAGGTTAGGTCTGGCTTGTGGCAGAAGTCTGCCCGGAACCGCCCGGCCCATCCAGCGGCCACAAGCTAGCGACCTAATGTGAGAGGTCTGGGCATTAATAATTAATTAATGCAAATCTAAGATAAGAATGACGTCTAAAACGTATTGGGGGAAAATAGGGTTAAACCAACTGGATTAATAGGTGTAGTAAACCCGTCCATGAATCTGTAGGCCCAATACAAAGTTAGACAAATCTGAAAAATCTGTACATCTGATCTGTTAGTCTGAAAACTTGTTAACTTAATCTGTGAACTAGTAAATCTGAATTCTGTATGTCTGAACTTGTAAACAAGTTAATCTGAGATCTGTTAGTCTGGGGACACAAGGTTAGGAGGGGAATTACTTGTGTCATCTGTTGTTTGGGACCCATATTAGTCAGTAACCCTTTCTGGTATCAAAACTTTGACCCAACAGTAGGTAGGGTCGGGGCACGCTTACTGAACTAATTATAAGTGGTTCATTCTGATAATGGCGAGGGGTGTTGATGGTGCGTTCCAACCGGGTCATGTGCGTGCATGGATCCCGGTCTGCCTCTGAGGATGTAAGACGCCGTGACATCTGTAAATAGGTCTGTGCCAATTGGTTGTCACTTTAGGGAGTGATACACCCTACTGTGGGGCCGACACAGGATATTAATGTATTAGGGAGCCGATCGTTTGGGGTAGGGTTTTAGGGTACGCTTAGTTCTGTCTGTTTCTGTTGGTACCGTCTGTTTCTGTTGGGTGGTAACACCTGTCTGTTTCTGTGTGGTATCATCTGTTCGGGTGGTAAAGGCCCATTACTAGTGTACACCTAATTCTACATTCTGTTTCCGTAGGGATAAATCTGTTTCTGCTTCTGTCTATTTCTGATCGGGTAGTAAAGGCCCATTATTAGCATTATGTTTTTGTTAAAGTATTCTGTACCCGTTCCTGCTTCAATTTAGACAATAGGGTGGCACCTAATTCTGCTTTACTAGTATTAGTGTAGAGAAGTGTAAAACAATAGTTTATATCATTCTGTTTTTCTGTTATATCTGCTACACCTGTTACAGTTATCTCACATCCAGTTTTATGTTCATATCATATTATTATTATCTGTTCATATGCTGAAAGTCACTGGACTTGCCAGACTTTTTGTCTGACCCTTGTTGTTTCGCCTCCTTTCTTCCGTTCCCCCCCAGGTTATCCAAGGAGGGAAATACTTTAGCTTGATCCGGATTTCTCTTTGCTTGAAGTGCTTAAAGTATGGCTTGGCTCTGTATAGCTTCCGTTCCATGGGGATAATGATTTTAAACCACGCATTTTGAAGGCTTTTGTACAAGACTGATATTTTGTACTTAAATTCTGAAATTGAAAGGATGTAACCATATTAATTTCTGTTTCCGCTGTAATAAACGTAAAAATTTTCAAGTACTGTTTTATCTGTCTTGTAAGTTTCTGTTCTGTTTACTAAAATGCTCCACCAAAGTTAAGGCATTCCCTTTGTGAGTGACCTTAACGGAGGTGGGGTGTTACACTTGGGAAGTGCGCCAGTACATTTTTGACCTGGCGCACCTGCCAAGTGCGCCCAGTTCAAAAATGACCTGCTGGCCAGGTCTGGTCTAGCCCTGGCTGGCCAGGTCTGGGTTTGGTCGATTTTCAGAAGCTTGCTTTGTCATTAGGGCTAGGTGGCAGGCTCTAATTGGTCTCTCTTTCGAATGAATGGCTACGATCAATCCAAGCAACATCGATGGTCCTAATCAGTTCATAAACTCTATAAAAATGACCCTAGACTCTACCTAACCTAAGTCTCTAACACAATTCTCTAGCCTCCATTGCTCTCTTCTTCTAATTAAAAATAAAAATGGCGTCGCTACTATGCTAGAATCAAAACTAGAAGTCAATCAACATCATCCTAAATTCAAATTTGAGATAAAAGCTTCTGCAACAATTCTATAACAACTAAAGTTCTTTCTTTAATCCAATCAAGGCAAGTACAGTTATTTTCCGCTATAAACGTTAATTATAATTTTGATATGTTTTTAATTCTGAATCTGAGATTGTATATATATTCTCTTCTGTCAGATCTGTTTTTCTGTGACTGTTCTGTATCCCTTTTCTTCTTTTCTGTTTCTATAGCCAGGCTACCACGAGCCTGTGCCTAATCTCATAAGAGATGAACGTATGAACGCAAATTTTGGGATGAATGATGCGAAATTTGACAAGACTGAATTGAATGTATGACTTTAGGTCTGAGGCATAAAATATATTGGACATGTGACTTGGGATTGGATGCATAAATTTGAATATGAACATATAATTTATATATGTTGTATGCATAGTGTATGTTGTAATTTAGATCTGTAATTAATTAGAAAAAAAGATGAGCATATGTTGTAAACTAGATTTGGACCTATGCATATTCTATGATAGAAGAAAAGAGGAACCATTGTATGATTACATATGATTTGAGACTTTGGACAAAATGCATATAAAAGTCAAGATCTGATTTTTTAGAAGATATAATTTAAAGATTTAGAATGTTGGGTATATTTTGCATTATGATTCATGACTTGAAAAGAAGAAGGATATGGAAAGTTAGGTGTAAAGATTTACATTAATTAGGATATATATTATTGTGATTACACCTAAATAGGAATTTTTGGATATATGGCATGCATTGTAATTAATGATTATATTTGGTATAATTTACATGTAAAATGCTAGTTTAACAAAAATTAGAACATATGTTGTATGGTAATTTGTGTCCATATTCTGCGCTATGTAAATTTATGCAAACATGGAATATATGTTCATATTGTGAATCATGACAATTATGTAGGCATATGAATTTAGGCCAATTTATGATTAGGCAAGGCATGTAAATAGAACCTTTAGAAATATTAAATTTGCTAAATCTGCTAATTTGCCAAGTTGCCTAAACTGCTAGTTTTGTTATATTGCCTAGACTGCTAATTAGATTGAAGTGCCTAATCTGTTAAATTTGTCGGTTGAAAATGCCTAACCTGTTATATGCCAAAATCTGCTAAGTTGCTAAATCTGTTAAATCCGTTAAGTCATATAAAATATGTTATCTGCTAAAATATGTTATCTGCTGTGTCGATATAATCATCCTATTATTGATATAATCTGAATTGGCATATATATTAGGCGTGCGCATAAACGGTAAATTATTAATTAATTGGCCGCAAAGATAAACGTGACTAACTCGAGGTTAGAATGAGTTTGCGGCGTAATTCTGCCCGGAACCGCCCGGCACATCCAGTGGCCGCAAACAATAGGTTCTAATGTGAGAAGTTAGTCATAACCTGCTTAAGACACGAGGTTAGGTCTGGCTTGTGGTAGAAGTCTGCCCGGAACCGCCCGGCCCATCCAGCGGCCACAAGCTAGCGACCTAATGTGAGAGGTCTGGGCAGAAGATATGATTTAAAGATTTAGATTGTTGGGTATATTTTGCATAATGATTCATGACTTAATAAGAAGAAGGATATGGAAACGTAGGTGTAAAAGATTTACATTAATTAGGATCTCTACTATTGTGATTACACCTAAATAGGGAATTTTGCGTATATGGCATGCATTGTAATTAATGATCATATTTGGTATAATTTATATGTGAATCTGCTGTATAAGGTTAGTTTAACAAAAATTGGAACATATGTTATAGGGTAAATTATGTCCATATTCTGCGCTATGTAAATGTATGCAAACATGGAAGTATATGATCTTATTGTGAATCACGACAATTATTTAGGCATATGAATTTAGGCCTAATTTATGTTTAGGCAAGGCATGTAAATATAACCTTTAGAAATATTAAACCTGCTAAATCTGTCATTTACTGAATCTGTTGAAAATGCCTATTTTGCTAATTTGCTAAGTTGCCTAAAACTGCTAGTTCTGTTATATTGCATAGACTGCTAATTAGATTGAAATGCCAAATCTGTTAAATTTGTCTGTTGAGATGCCTAACCTGTTATATGCCAAAATCTGCTAAGTTTCTAAATCTATTAAATCCGTTAAGTCATATAATCTGGAAAAATCTGCTATCTGCTAAAATCTGTTATCTGCTGTGTTGATATAATCATCCTGTTATTGATATAATCTGAATTGGCATATATATATATATATATATATATCGGGCGTGCGCATAAACGGTAAATTATTAATTAATTGGCCGTAAAGATAAACATGGCTAACTCGAGGTTAGAATGAGTTTGCGGCGTAATTCTGCCCGGAACCGCCCGGCACATCCAGTGGCCGCAAACAATAGGTTCTAATGTGAGAAGTTAGTCATAACCTGCTTAAGACACGAGGTTAGGTCTAGCTTGTGGCAGAAGTCTGCCCGGAACCGCCCGGCCCATCCAGCGGCCACAAGCTAGCGACCTAATGTGAGAGGTCTGGGCATTAATAATTAATTAATGCAAATCTAAGATAAGAATGACGTCTAAAACGTATTGGGGAAAATAGGGATAAACCAACGGGATTAATAGGTGTAGTAAACCCGTCCAATACAAAGTTAGACAAATCTGAAAAATCTGTACATCTAATCCGTTAGTCTGAAAACTTGTTAACTTAATTTGTGAACTAGTAAATCTGAATTCTGTATGTCTGAACTTGTAAACAAATAAATCTGAAATCTGTTAGTCTGGGGGCACAAGGTTAGGAGGGGAATTACTTGTGTCATCTGTTGTTTGGGACCCATATTAGTCAGTAACCCTTTCTGGTATCAAAACTTTGACCCAACAGTAGGTAGGGTCCGGGCACGCTTACTGAACTAATTATAAGTGGTTCATTCTGATAATGGCGAGGGGTGTTGATGGTGCGTTCCAACCGGGTCATGTGCGTGCATGGATCCCGGTCTGCCTCTGAGGATGTAAGACGCCGTGACATCTGTAAATAGGTCTGTGCCAATTGGTTGTCACTTTAGGGAGTGATACACCCTACTGTGGGGCCGACACAGGATATTTATGTATTAGGGAGCCGATCGCTTGGGGTAGGGTTTTAGGGTACGCTTAGTTCTGTCTGTTTCTGTTGGTACCGTCTGTTTCTGTTGGGTGGTAACACCTGTCTGTTTCTGTGTGGTACCGTCTGTTCGGGTGGTAAAGGCCCATTACTAGTGTACACCTAATTCTACATTCTGTTTCCGTAGGGATAAATCTGTTTCTGCTTCTGTCTGTTTCTGATCGGGTAGTAAAGGCCCATTATTAGCATTCTGTTTCTGTTAAAGTATTCTGTACCCATTCCTGCTTCAATTTAGACATTAGGGTGGCACCTAATTCTGCTTTACTAGTATTAGTGCAGAGAAGTGTAAAACAATAGTTTATATCATTCTGTTTTTCTGTTATATCTGCTACACCTGTTACAGTTATCTCACATCCAGTTTTATGTTCATATCATATTATTATTATCTGTTCATATGCTGAAAGTCACTGGACTTGCCAGACTTTTTGTCTGACCCTTGTTGTTTCGCCTCCTTTCTTCCGTTTCCCCCCAGGTTATCCAAGGAGGGAAATACTTTAGCTTGATCCGGATTTCTCTTTGCTTGAAGTGCTTAAAGTATGGCTTGGCTCTGTATAGCTTCCGTTCCATGGGGATTATGATTTTAAACCATGCATTTTGAAGGCTTTTGTACAAGACTGATATTTTGTACTTAAATTCTGAAATTGAAAGGATGTAACCATATTAATTTTTGTTTCCGCTGTAATAAAGTTAAAATTTTTCAAGTACTGTTTTATCTGTCTTGTAAGTTTCTGTTCTGTTTACTAAAATGCTCCACCAAAGTTAAGGCATTCCTTTTGTGAGTGACCTTAACGGAGGTGGGGTGTTACACTTGGTATCAGAGCTGAGGGTTACCAGATTGGGTAAAGTTTTTGAAAACTATTTTCAAAAAGGTTTTGGAAGGAAGTATTTTCAAAAATAAAGCTTATTTTGAAAAACATGATCCCCAAGAGCCATATATCTTTCTTTCAGTCCTTTTTGTATTGAACCTTTCCTTTTTCGTTCCAGCATGTCTGAACCATCTGAGATACTAGAGGGTGTTCATGTACCCGGTTGGTTTCGTCAATATCTTGAGGCTAGGACCGCCGCTGCAAGTCCAGCAAATGATCCCCCTCCTCCACCCCCTCCTCGTGCAATTGCTTTCTCAATACTTGTGGGAGCTCGACTCATCTGAACAAGGATTGCAGAAAAAGGAAGGGCGCTTGCTTCAACTGTGGGGAGATGGGACACTTCACTAGGGACTGCCCGAAGAGACGAGGACAAGGAGGGCAGGCGAACACTCTTGAGGCTAGTGGCTAGGATAGAAATAGGAAAATTTCTATAGTAGGTTTAATTTCTTTATCTGATTATGGAGTTAAGACTTTTTCTGATTCTGGTATTTTGATTTTGTAATCGATACTCTGCACTTTAATACTAGTATTATTTCTGAATTCCGCTATAGACTCAGACCCATAAGGGTTATGGATCATCTGTTTGAAATTGGGGTTTGAGGGATATCTGTGTTAGGCGTCAAGTATGACGCATACATTCTGAGTTTTCGTGGGGTATGATTTTATCATGCTTAGCTTCCTAAGAATTATTAGGGAACCTGATCTGTACCAGTAGTCTGTAAATATCTAAATACTTTTTTAGGATTTCCAGTTTTGACATTGTCTAAAGAAGGTAATCCTCTGGGTGTCAATTTGATGTTGGTTTCGGTCTTTGGGGCCGATACTTAGGACCCATGTCTAATGGGAACCAAATTTTCGTTCTATCTGTAATCGCTTCCATCATTCGACTGTATCCTATCGATCGAATATTTGAACTTTAGGTAGAAACTAATAGGTGTAAACATGTGTTTGAGACATGTTATGTTTGATGGTTGCAAGTGGATGCAAGTGGTTGCTAGTGGTTGCCCGTGGATGCATATACACACACTAGGCACTAGATCGGCTCGAAAACACTCTCATACTGCATATGGATGGGTGAGCATTTTTCAATTCTTGTGGATGCAAAATGGTTGATTCAGCACATGGATGTTGCATTTGAGTGAATGATTGTGCACTCATATAGAAATAATATATATCATCAGAATTCTATTGCATACATGTTGGACTCATGGCACTGACATAATTCGCATTAAGGAGGTCAACTGAATCAGTAGACCGCCTGATCTTTGCATTAGATAAGGAACATATACACACACTTTTGCATATGTTCATACAACATTAGAAGTTTTCTAAGGACAATGGATGCTTGTGGATGATGGTTGAGTAGATGGGTGATTGGATGGTAGGACACATTCTTCTTAACTTGAAGATTTCGGGGACGAAATCCTTTTAAGTGGGGGAGAATGTAACACCCCGTGTATTCTATAACCGTGAAAGTCATAAATTAAAGTATAATTAATTTCAAATCAAAGAATTAAGGGAAACGGGATACGCCATTGCTTTCATCTCGGATTTCTGCTTGAGATAGAGTCTGAGTTTGCGTAAAACGGATATCGTATGAAGAAGTTATGGACGAACGAAGTTGGGCAAAAAAACGGAAAACGGGTCAGAATGCACTGGCCACTTGGGAAGTGCGCCAGAACAAAAATGCACTGGCGCACTTGGGAAGTGCGCCAGTACATTTTTGACCTGGCGCACCTGCCAAGTGCGCCCAGGTCAAAAATGACCTGCTGGCCAGGTCTGGTCTAGCCCTAGCTGGCCAGGTCTGGGTTTGGTCGATTTTCAGAAGCTTGCTTTGTCATTAGGGCTAGGTGGCAGGCTCTAATTGGTCTCTCTTTCGAATGAATGGCTACGATCAATCCAAGCAACATCGATGGTCCTAATCAGTTCATAAACTCTATAAAAATGACCCTAGACTCTACCTAACCTAAGTCTCTAACACAATTCTCTAGCCTCCATTGCTCTCTTCTTCTAATTAAAAATAAAAATGGCGTCGCTACTCTGCTAGAATCAAAACTAGAAGTCAATCAACGTCATCCTAAATTCCAATTTGAGATAAAAGCTTCTGCAACAATTCTGTAACAACTAAAGTTCTTTCTTTAATCCAATCAAGGCAGGTACAGTTATTTTCCGCTATATACGTTAATTATAATTTTGATATGTTTTTAATTATGAATCTGAGATTGTATATATATTCTCTTCTGTCAGATCTGTTTTTCTGTGACTATTCTGTATCCCTTTTCTTCTTTTCTGTTTCTATAGCCAGGCTACCACGAGCCTGTGCCTAATCTCATAAGAGATGAACGTATGAACACAAATTTTGGGATGAATGATGCGAAATTTGACAAGACTGAATTGAATGTATGACTTTAGGTCTGAGGCATAAAATATATTGGACATGTGACTTGGGATTGGATGCATAAATTTGACTATGAACATATAATTTATATATGTTGTATGCATAGTGTACGTTGTAATCTAGATCTGTAACTAATTAGAGAAATGAACATATGTTATTTAGATCTGTAATTAATTAGAAAAATAAGCATATGTTATAAACTAGTTTTAGACCTATGCATATTCTGTGATAAAAGAAGAAGAGGAACCACTGTATGATTACATATGATTTGAGACTTTGGACAAAATGCATATAAAAGTCAAGATCTGATTTTTTTAGAAGATATAATTTAAAGATTTAGAATGTTGGGTATATTTTGCATTATGATTCATGACTTGAAAAGAAGAAGGATATGGAAAGTTAGGTGTAAAGATTTACATTAATTAGGATATATATTATTGTGATTACACCTAAATAGGAATTTTTGGATATATGGCATGCATTGTAATTAATGATTATATTTGGTATAATTTACATGTAAAATGCTAGTTTAACAAAAATTAGAACATATGTTATATGGTAATTTGTGTCCATATTCTGCGCTATGTAAATTTATGCAAACATGGAATATATGTTCATATTGTGAATCATGACAATTATGTAGGCATATGAATTTAGGTCAATTTATGATTAGGCAAGGCATGTAAATAGAACCTTTAGAAATATTAAATTTGCTAAATCTGCTAATTTGCCAAGTTGCCTAAACTGCTAGTTTTGTTATATTGCCTAGACTGCTAATTAGATTGAAGTGCCTAATCTGTTAAATTTGTCGGTTGAAAATGCCTAACCTGTTATATGCCAAAATATGCTAAGTTGCTAAATCTGTTAAATCCGTTAAGTCATATAAAATCTGTTATCTGCTAAAATCTGTTATCTGCTGTGTTGATATAATCATCCTGTTATTGATATAATCTGAATTGGCATATATATTAGGCGTGCACATAAACGGTAAATTATTAATTAATTGGCCGCAAAGATAAACGTGACTAACTCGAGGATAGAATGAGTTTGCGGCGTAATTCTGCCCGGAACCGCCCGGCACATCCAGTGGCCGCAAACAATAGGTTCTAATGTGAGAAGTTAGTCATAACCTGCTTAAGACACGAGGTTAGGTCTGGCTTGTGGCAGAAGTCTGCCCGGAACCGCCCGGCCCATCCAGCGGCCACAAGCTAGCGACCTAATGTGAGAGGTCTGGGCATTAATAATTAATTAGTGCAAATCTAAGATAAGAATGACGTCTAAAACGTATTGGGGGAAAATAGGGTTAAACCAACTGGATTAATAGGTGTAGTAAACCCGTCCATGAATCTGTAGGCCCAATACAAAGTTAGACAAATCTGAAAAATCTGTACATCTGATTTGTTAGTCTGAAAACTTGTTAACTTAATCTGTGAACTAGTAAATCTGAATTCTGTATGTCTGAACTTGTAAACAAGTTAATCTGAGATCTGTTAGTCTGGGGACACAAGGTTAGGAGGGGAATTACTTGTGTCATCTGTTGTTTGGGACCCATATTAGTCAGTAACCCTTTCTGGTATCAAAACTTTGACCCAACAGTAGGTAGGGTCCGGGCACGCTTACTGAACTAATTATAAGTGGTTCATTCTGATAATGGCGAGGGGTGTTGATGGTGCGTTCCAACCGGGTCATGTGCGTGCATGGATCCCGGTCTGCCTCTGAGGATGTAAGACACCGTGACATCTGTAAATAGGTCTGTGCCAATTGGTTGTCACTTTAGGGAGTGATACACCCTACTGTGGGGCCGACACAGGATATTTATGTATTAGGGAGCCGATCGTTTGGGGTAGCGTTTTAAGGTACGCTTAGTTCTGTCTGTTTCTGTTGGTACCGTCTGTTTCTGTTGGGTGGTAACACCTGTCTGTTTCTGTGTGGTACCGTCTGTTCGGGTGGTAAAGGCCCATTACTAGTGTACACCTAATTCTACATTCTGTTTCCGTAGGGATAAATCTGTTTCTGCTTCTGTCTGTTTCTGATCGGGTAGTAAAGGACCATTATTAGCATTCTGTTTCTGTTAAAGTATTCTGTACCCGTTCCTGCTTCAATTTAGACATTAGGGTGGCACCTAATTCTGCTTTACTAGTATTAGTGCAGAGAAGTGTAAAACAATAGTTTATATCATTCTGTTTTTCTGTTATATCTGCTACACCTGTTACAGTTATCTCACATCCAGTTTTATGTTCATATCATATTATTATTATCTGTTCATATGCTGAAAGTCACTGGACTTGCCAGACTTTTTGTTTGACCCTTGTTGTTTCGCCTCCTTTCTTCCGTTTCCCCCCCCCCCAGGTTATCCAAGGAGGGAAATACTTTAGCTTGATCCGGATTTCTCTTTGCTTGAAGTGCTTAAAGTATGGCTTGGCTCTGTATATCTTCCGTTCCATGGGGATTATGATTTTAAACCATGCATTTTGAAGGCATTTGTACAAGACTGATATTTTGTACTTAAATTCTGAAATTGAAAGGATGTAACCATATTAATTTCTGTTTCCGCTGTAATAAAGTTAAAATTTTTCAAGTACTGTTTTATTTGTCTTGTAAGTTTCTGTTCTGTTTACTAAAATGCTCCACCAAAGTTACGGCATTCCCTTTGTGAGTGACCTTAACGGAGGTGGGGTGTTACACTTGGTATCAGAGCTGAAGGTTACCAGATTTTATAAAAAGTTTTGAAAATTATTTTCAAAAAAAGGTTTTGAAAGGAAGTATTTTCAAAAAAATAAAGCTTATTTTGAAAAACATAATCCCCAAAAGCCATATATCCTTCTTTTAGTCCTTTTTGTATTGAACCTTTCCTTTTTCATTTCAGCATGTCTGAAGCATCTGAGATACCGGAGGGTGTTCATGTACCCGGTTGGTTTCATCAATATCTTGAGGCTAGGACTGCCGCTGCAGGTCCAGCAAATGATCCCCCTCTTCCACCCCCTCCTCGTGCAATTGCTTTCTCAAAGATCTGTAGAGATTTTAGGGCCATGGGTGGGAAGGATTTCAAAGGAACTGAATCATTCGTAGAAGCAAGGAATTGGCTCAAAGAAACTGAGGATCTATTCGTTATCTTCGAGGTGGACGATAGGCAGAAGGTACAGTTGGCAGTATGGCTGCTCAAAGACGAAGCTTCCTACTGGTGGGAAGTCACTAACGCCGAGAGGCCGGTTGAGACATGGATGGATTTCAGAACAAGGTTTGAGACAAAATTCCTCTCGCAAGCTGAACGAAGTTTACAATTGGAAAAGTTCTTGTCTCTTAAGCAAGGAAGTATGACGGTCAAGGAATACGTCAACCAGTTCAACCAACTAGCAAGATTCGGATTGGATTTAGTCAACACTCATCATAAAAAGGCTCTCCGCTTTGTTAAAGGATTGAATGAGCCACTGCACAGCCTAGCCATGACCCATGTACCCATGGGAGCAACTTACGAGAAATTGGTGGATATGGCACTACTGCACGAGGAAGACAAGGGCCCGAAAGAGACAAAGAAGGAAGAACCACATAATAAGAAAGCGAGGCCCAAAAAGGAAACACAAAAGAAGAATGAGAAGTCTGAAGATAAGAAGGGGAAAAAGTGCTTTGCTTGCTTCAACTGTGGGGAGAAGGGACACTTCACTAGGGACTGCCCGAAGAGACGAGGACAAGGAGGGCAGGCAAACACTCATAAGGCTAGTGGCTAGGATAGAATTAGGAAAATTTCTATAGTAGGTTTAATTTCTTTATCTGATTATGGAGTTAAGACTTTTTCTGATTCTGGTATTTTGATTTTGTAATCGATACTCTGCACTTTAATACTAGTATTATTTCTGAATTCCGCTATAGACTCAGACCCATAAGGGTTATGGATCATCTGTTTGAAATTGGGGTTTGAGGGATATCTGTGTTAGGCGTCAAGTATGACGCATACATTCTGAGTCTTCGTGGGGTATGATTTTATCATGCTTAGCTTCCTAAGAATTATTAGGGAACCTGATCTGTACCAGTAGTCTGTAAATATCTAAATACTTTTTATAGGATTTCCAGTTTTGACATTGTCTAAAGAAGGTAATCCTCTGGGTGTCAATTTTATGTTGGTTTCGGTCTTTGGGGTCGATACTTAAGACCCATGTCTAATGGGAACCAAATTTCCGTTCTATATGTACTCGCTTCCATCATTCGACTGTATCCTATCGATCGAATCTTCGAACTTTAGGTAGAAACTAATGGGTGTAAACATGTGTTTGAGACATGTTATGTTTGATGGTTGCAAGTGGATGCAAGTGGTTGCTAGTGGTTGCCCGTGGATGCATATACACACACTAGGCACTAGATCGGCTCGAAAACACTCTCATACTGCATATGAATGGGTGAGCATTTTTCAATTCTTGTGGATGCAAAATGGTTGATTCAGCACATGGATGTTGCATTTGAGTGAATGATTGTGCACTCATATAGAAATAATATATATCATCAGAATTCTATTGCATACATGTAGGACTCATGGCACTGACATAATTCGCATTAAGGAGGTCAACTGAATCAGTAGACCGCCTGATCTTTGCATTAGATAAGGAACATATACACACACTTTTGCATATGTTCATACAACATTAGAAGTTTTCTAAGGACAATGGATGCTTGTGGATGATGGTTGAGTAGATGGGTGATTGGATGGTAGGACACATTCTTCTTAACTTGAAGATTTCGGGGACGAAATCCTTTTAAGTGGGGGAGAATGTAACACCCCGTGTATTCTATAACCGTGAAAGTCATAAATTAAAGTATAATTAATTTCAAATCAAAGAAATAAGGGAAACGGGATACGCCATTGCTTTCGTCTCGGATTTCTGCTTGAGATAGAGTCTGAGTTTGCGTAAAACGGATATCGTATGAAGAAGTTATGGACGAACGAAGTTGGGCGAAAAACCGGAAAACGGGTCAGAATGCACTGGCGCACTTGGGAAGTGCGCCAGAACAAAAATGCACTGGCGCACTTGGGAAGTGCGCCAGTACATTTTTTACCTGGCGCACCTGCCAAGTGCGCCCAGGTCAAAAATGACCTGCTGGCCAGGTCTGGTCTAGCCCTGGCTGGCCAGGTCTGGGTTTGGTCGATTTTCAGAAGCTTGTTTTGTCATTAGGGCTAGGTGGCAGGCTCTAATTGGTCTCTCTTTCGAATGAATGGCTACGATCAATCCAAGCAACATCGATGGTCCTAATCAGTTCATAAACTCTATAAAAATGACCCTAGACTCTACCTAACCTAAGTCTCTAACACAATTCTCTAGCCTCCATTGCTCTCTTCTTCTAATTAAAAATAAAAATGGCGTCGCTACTCTGCTAGAATCAAAACTAGAAGTCAATCAACATCATCCTAAATTCAAATTTGAGATAAAAGCTTCTGCAACAATTCTGTAACAACTAAAGTTCTTTCTTTAATCCAATCAAGGCAAGTACAGTTATTTTCCGCTATAAACGTTAATTATAATTTTGATATGTTTTTAATTCTGAATCTGAGATTGTATATATATTCTCTTCTGTCAGATCTGTTTTTCTGTGACTATTCTGTATCCCTTTTCTTCTTTTCTGTTTCTATAGCCAGGCTACCACGAGCCTGTGCCTAATCTCATAAGAGATGAACGTATGAACGCAAATTTTGGGATGAATGATGCGAAATTTGACAAGACTGAATTGAATGTATGACTTTAGGTCTGAGGCATAAAATATATTGGACATGTGACTTGGGATTGGATGCATAAATTTGACTATGAACATATAATTTATATATGTTGTATGCATAGTGTACGTTGTAATCTAGATCTGTAACTAATTAGAGAAATGAACATATGTTATTTAGATCTGTAATTAATTAGAAAAATAAGCATATGTTATAAACCAGTTTTAGACCTATGCATATTCTGTGATAAAAGAAGAAGAGGAACCACTGTATGATTACATATGATTTGAGACTTTGGACAAAATGCATATAAAAGTCAAGATCTGATTTTTTTAGAAGATATAATTTAAAGATTTAGAATGTTGGGTATATTTTGCATTATGATTCATGACTTGAAAAGAAGAAGGATATGGAAAGATAGGTGTAAAGATTTACATTAATTAGGATATATATTATTGTGATTACACCTAAATAGGAATTTTTGGATATATGGCATGCATTGTAATTAATGATTATATTTGGTATAATTTACATGTAAAATGCTAGTTTAACAAAAATTAGAACATATGTTATATGGTAATTTGTGTCCATATTCTGCGCTATGTAAATTTATGCAAACATGGAATATATGTTCATATTGTGAATCATGACAATTATGTAGGCATATGAATTTAGGCCAATTTATGATTAGGCAAGGCATGTAAATAGAACCTTTAGAAATATTAAATTTGCTAAATCTGCTAATTTGCCAAGTTGCCTAAACTGCTAGTTTTGTTATATTGCCTAGACTGCTAATTAGATTGAAGTGCCTAATCTGTTAAATTTGTCGGTTGAAAATGCCTAACCTGTTATACGCCAAAATCTGCTAAGTTGCTAAATCTGTTAAATCCGTTAAGTCATATAAAATCTGTTATCTGCTAAAATCTGTTATCTGCTGTGTCGATATAATCATCCTGTTATTGATATAATCTGAATTGGCATATATATTAGGTGTGCGCATAAACGGTAAATTATTAATTAATTGGCCGCAAAGATAAACGTGACTAACTCGAGGTTAGAATGAGTTTGCGGCGTAATTCTGCCCGGAACCGCCCGGCACATCCAGTGGCCGCAAACAATAGGTTCTAATGTGAGAAGTTAGTCATAACCTGCTTAAGACACGAGGTTAGGTCTGGCTTGTGGCAGAAGTCTGCCCGGAACCGCCCGGCCCATCCAGCGGCCACAAGCTAGCGACCTAATGTGAGAGGTCTGGGCATTACTAATTAATTAATGCAAATCTAAGATAAGAATGACGTCTAAAACGTATTGGGGGAAAATAGGGTTAAACCAACTGGATTAATAGGTGTAGTAAACCCATCCATGGATCTGTAGGCCCAATACAAAGTTAGACAAATCTGAAAAATCTGTACATCTGATCTGTTAGTCTGAAAACTTGTTAACTTAATCTGTGAACTAGTAAATCTGAATTCTGTATGTCTGAACTTGTAAACAAGTTAATCTGAGATCTGTTAGTCTGGGGACACAAGGTTAGGAGGGGAATTACTTGTGTCATCTGTTGTTTGGGACCCATATTAGTCAGTAACCCTTTCTGGTATCAAAACTTTGACCCAACAGTAGGTAGGGTCCGGGCACGCTTACTGAACTAATTATAAGTGGTTCATTCTGATAATGGCGAGGGGTGTTGATGGTGCGTTCCAACCGGGTCATGTGCGTGCATGGATCCCGGTCTGCCTCTGAGGATGTAAGACGCCGTGACATCTGTAAATAGGTCTGTGCCAATTGGTTGTCACTTTAGGGAGTGATACACCCTACTGTGGGGCCAACACAGGATATTTATGCATTAGGGAGCCGATCGTTTGGGGTAGGGTTTTAGGGTACGCTTAGTTCTGTCTGTTTCTGTTGGTACCGTCTGTTTCTGTTGGGTGGTAACACCTGTCTGTTTCTGTGTGGTACCGTCTGTTCGGGTGGTAAAGGCCCATTACTAGTGTACACCTAATTCTACATTCTGTTTCCGTAGGGATAAATCTGTTTCTGCTTCTGTCTGTTTCTCTTACACAATTGTAAATCTCTAACACAATTGTAAACTGGATGTGAGATAACTGTAACAGGTGTAGCAGATATAACAGAAAAACAGAATGATATAAACTATTGTTTTACACTTCTCTGCACTAATACTAGTAAAGCAGAATTAGGTGCCACCCTAATGTCTAAATTGAAGCAGGAACGGGTACAGAATACTTTAACAGAAACAGAATGCTAATAATGGGCCTTTACTACCCGATCAGAAACAGACAGAAGCAGAAACGGATTTATCCCTACGGAAACAGAATGTAGAATTAGGTGTACACTTAGTAATGGGCATTTACCACCCGAACAGACGGTACCACACAGAAACAGACAGGTGTTACCACCCAACAGGAACAGATGGTACCAACAGAAACAGACAGAACTAAGCGTACCCTAAAACACTACCCCAAGAGATCGGCTCCCTAATACATAAATATCCTGTGTCGGCCCCACAGTAGGGTGTATCACTCCCTAAAGTGACAACCAATTGGCACAGACCTATTTACAGATGTCACGGCGTCTTACATCCTCAGAGGCAGAC
This sequence comes from Allium sativum, assembly GCA_030737875.1. Taxonomy (NCBI): domain Eukaryota; kingdom Viridiplantae; phylum Streptophyta; class Magnoliopsida; order Asparagales; family Amaryllidaceae; genus Allium; species Allium sativum. The sequence goes on from CM060921.1 coordinate 562,218,135, forward strand.
CGGGATCCATGCACGCACATGACCCGGTTGGAACGCACCATCAACACCCCTCGCCATTATCAGAATGAACCACTTATAATTAGTTCAGTAAGCGTGCCCGGACCCTACCTACTGTTGGGTCAAAGTTTTGATACCAGAAAGGGTTACTGACTAATATGGGTCCCAAACAACAGATGACACAAGTAATTCCCCTCCTAACCTTGTGTCCCCAGACTAACAGATCTCAGATTAACTTGTTTACAAGTTCAGACATACAGAATTCAGATTTACTAGTTCACAAATTAAGTTAACAAGTTTTCAGACTAACGGATCAGATGTACAGATTTTTCAGATATGTCTAACTTTCTATTGGACGGGTTTACTACACCCATTAATCCCGTTGGTTTATCCCCATTTTCCCCAATACGTTTTAGACGTCATTCTTATCTTAGATTTGCATTAATTAATTATTAATGCCCAGACCTCTCACATTAGGTCGCTAGCTTGTGGCCGCTGGATGGGCCGGGCGGTTCCGGGCAGACTTCTGCCACAAGCCAGACCTAACCTCGTGTCTTAAGCAGGTTATGACTAACTTCTCACATTAGAACCTATTGTTTGCGGCCACTGGATGTGTCGGGCGGTTCCGGGCAGAATTACGCCGCAAACTCATTCTAACCTCGAGTTAGCCATGTTTATCTTTGCGGCCAATTAATTAATAATTTACCGTTTATGCGCACGCCCAATATATATATATATGCCAATTCAGATTATATCAATAACAGGATGATTATATCAACACAGCAGATAACAGATTTTAGCAGATAGCAGATTTTTCCAGATTATATGACTTAACGGATTTTATAGATTTAGCAACTTAGCAGATTTTGGCATATAACAGGTTAGGCATCTCAACAGACAAATTTAACAGATTTGGCATTTCAATCTAATTAGCAGTCTATGTAATATAACAGAACTAGCAGTTTTAGGCAACTTAGCAAATTAGCAAAATAGGCATTTTCAACGGATTCAGTAAATGACAGATTTAGCAGGTTTAATATTTCTAAAGGTTCTATTTACATGCCTTGCCTAAACATAAATTAGGCCTAAATTCATATGCCTAAATAATTGTCGTGATTCACAATAAGATCATATACTTCCATGTTTGCATACATTTACATAGCGCAGAATATGGACATAATTTACCCTATAACATATGTTCCAATTTTTGTTAAACTAACCTTATACAGCAGATTCACATATAAATTATACCAAATATGATCATTAATTACAATGCATGCCATATATGCAAAATTCCCTATTTAGGTGTAATCACAATAGTAGAGATCCTAATTAATGTAAATCTTTTACACCTACATTTCCATATCCTTCTTCTTATTAAGTCATGAATCATTATGCAACAATCTAAATCTTTAAATCATATCTTCTAAAAAATCAGATATTGACTTTTATATGCATTTTGTCCAAAGTCTCAAATCATATGTAATCATACAATGGTTCCTCTTTTCTTCTATCATAGAATATGCATAGATCCAAATCTAGTTTACAACATATGCTCATCTTTTTTCTAATTAATTACAGATCTAAATTACAACATACACTATGCATACAACATATATAAATTATATGTTCTTAGTCAAATTTATGCATCCAATCCCAAGTCACATGTCCCATATATTTTATGCCTCAGACCTAAAGTCATACATTCAATTCAGTCTTGTCAAATTTCGCATCATTCATCCCAAAATTTGCGTTCATACGTTCATCTCTTATGAGATTAGGCACAGGCTCGTGGTAGCCTGGCTATAGAAACAGAAAAGAAGAAAAGGGATACAGAACAGTCACAGAAAAATAGATCTGACAGAAGAGAATATATATACAATCTCAGATTCAGAATTAAAAACATATCAAAATTATAATTAACGTTTATAGCGGAAAATAACTGTACTTGCCTTGATTGGATTAAAGAAAGAACTTTAGTTGTTACAGAATTGTTGCAGAAGCTTTTATCTCAAATTTGAATTTAGGATGATGTTGATTGACTTCTAGTTTTGATTCTAGCAGAGTAGCGACGCCATTTTTATTTTTAATTAGAAGAAGAGAGCAATGGAGGCTAGAGAATTGTGTTAGAGACTTAGGTTAGGTAGAGTCTAGGGTCATTTTTATAGAGTTTATGAACTGATTTAGGACCATCGATGTTGCTTGGATTGATCGTAGCCATTCATTCGAAAGAGAGACCAATTAGAGCCTGCCACCTAGCCCTAATGACAAAGCAAGCTTCTGAAAATCGACCAAACCCAGACCTGGCCAGCCAGGGCTAGACCAGACCTGGCCAGCAGGTCATTTTTGACCTGGGCGCACTTGGCAGGTGCGCCAGGTCAAAAATGTACTGGCGCACTTCCCAAGTGCGCCAGTGCATTTTTGTTCTGGCGCACTTCCCAAGTGCGCCAGTGCATTCTGACCCGTTTTCCGGTTTTTCGCCCAACTTCGTTCGTCCATAACTTCTTCATACGATATCCGTTTTACGCAAACTCAGACTCTATCTCAAGCAGAAATCCGAGACGAAAGCAATGGCGTATCCCGTTTCCCTTAATTTTTTGATTTGAAATTAATTATACTTTAATTTATGACTTTCACGGTTATAGAATACACGGGGTGTTACATTCTCCCCCACTTAAAAGGATTTCGTCCCCGAAATCTTCAAGTTAAGAAGAATGTGTCCTACCATCCAATCACCCATCTACTCAACCATCATCCAAAAGCATCCATTGTCCTTAGAAAACTTCTAATGTTGTATGAACATATGCAAAAGTGTGTGTATATGTTCCTTATCTAATGCAAAGATCAGGCGGTCTACTGATTCAGTTGACCTCCTTAATGCGAATTATGTCAGTGCCATGAGTCCAACATGTATGCAATAGAATTCTGATGATATATATTATTTCTATATGAGTGCACAATCATTCACTCAAATGCAACATCCATGTGCTGAATCAACCATTTTGCATCCACAAGAATTGAAAAATGCTCACCCATCCATATGCGGTATGAGAGTGTTTTCGAGCCGATCTAGTGCCTAGTGTGTGTATATGCATCCACGGGCAACCACTAGCAACCACTTGCATCCACTTGCAACCATCAAACATAACATGTCTCAAACACATGTTTACACCCATTAGTTTCTACCTAAAGTTCGAATATTCGATCGATAGGATACAGTCGAATGATGGAAGCGAGTACAGATAGAACGAAAATTTGGTTCCTATTAGACATGGGTCCTAAGTATCGGCCCCAAAGACCGAAACCATCATCAAATTGACACCCAGAGGATTACCTTCTTTAGACAATGTCAAAACTGGAAATCCTATCAAAAGTATTTAGATATTTACAGACTACTGGTACAGATCAGGTTCCCTAATGATTCTTAGGAAGCTAAGCATGATAAAATCATACCCCACGAAAACTCAGAATGTATGCGTCATACTTGACGCCTAACACAGATATCCCTCAAACCCCAATCTCAAACAGATGATCCATAACCCTTATGGGTCTGAGTCTACAGCGGAATTCAGAAATAATACTAGTATTAAAGTGCAGAGTATCGATTACAAAATCAAAATACCAGAATCAGAAAAAGTCTTAACTCCATAATCAAATAAGGAAATTAAACCTACTATAGAAATTTTCCTATTTCTATCCTAGCCACTAGCCTCAAGAGTGTTCGCCTGCCCTCCTTGTCCTCGTCTCTTCGGGCAGTCCCTAGTGAAGTGTCCCATCTCCCCACAGTTGAAGCATGCGCCCTTCCTTTTTCTGTAATCCTTGTTCAGATGAGTCGAACTCCCACAAGTAAAGCACTTTTTCCCCTTCTTATCTTCAGACTTCTCATCCTTCTTTTGTGTTTCCTTTTTGGGCCCCTCTTTCTTATTCTGTGGTTCTTCCTTCTTTGTCTCTTTCGGGCCCTTGTCTTCCTCGTGCAGTAGTGCCATATCCACCAATTTCTCGTAAGTTGCTCCCATGGGTACATGGGTCATGGCTAGGCTGTGCAGTGGCTCGTTCAATACTTTAACAAAGCGGAGAGCCTTTTTATGCTGAGTGTTGACTAAATCCAATCCGAACCTAGCCAGTTGGTTGAACTGGTTGACGTATTCCTTGACCGTCATACTTCCTTGCTTAAGAGATAAGAACTTTTCCAATTGTAAACTTCGTTCAGCTTGCGAGAGGAATTTTGTCTCAAACCTTGTTCTGAAATCCATCCATGTCTCAACCGGCCTCTCGGCGTTAGTGACTTCCCACCAGTAGGAAGCTTCGTCTTTGAGCAGCCATACTGCCAACTGTACCTTCTGCCTATCATCCACCTCGAAGATAACGAATAGATCCTCAGTTTCTTTGAGCCAATTACTTGCTTCTACGAATGATTCAGTTCCTTTGAAATCCTTCCCACCCGAACAGAATGTAGCAGATTTATCCCTACGGAAACAGAATGTAGAATTAGGTGTACACTAGTAATGGGCCTTTACCACCCGAACAGACGGTACCACACAGAAACAGACAGGTGTTACCACCCAACAGAAACATACGGTACCAACAGAAACAGACAGAACTAAGCGTACCCTAAAACCCTACCCCAAACGATCGGCTCCCTAATACATAAATATCCTGTGTCGGCCCCACAGTAGGGTGTATCACTCCCTAAAGTGACAACCAATTGGCACAGACCTATTTACAGATGTCACGGCGTCTTACATCCTCAGAGGCAGACCGGGATCCATGCACGCACATGACCCGGTTGGAACGCACCATCAACACCCCTCGCCATTATCAAAATGAACCACTTATAATTAGTTCAGTAAGCGTGCCCGGACCCTACCTACTGTTGGGTCAAAGTTTTGATACCAGAAAGGGTTACTGACTAATATGGGTCCCAAACAACAGATGACACAAGTAATTCCCTTCCTAACCTTGTGTCCCCAGACTAACAGATCTCAGATTAACTTGTTTACAAGTTCAGACATACAGAATTCAGATTTACTAGTTCACAGATTAAGTTAACAAGTTTTCAGACTAACAGATCAGATGTACAGATTTTTCAGATTTGTCTAACTTTGTATTGGGCCTACAGATTCATGGACGGGTTTACTACACCTATTAATCCAGTTGGTTTAACCCTATTTTCCCCCAATACGTTTTAGACATCATTCTTATCTTAGATTTGCATATGCATATATGTTTGCATTCGTATATGGTTGAACTTTAATGTGTTGTCATATGGATGTTGCATTTGTATGAATGATTGTGCACTCATGTAGAATCATGAATAGGAAAAATTTGCATACATAATGGATTCATGGCACTCACATAATTCGCATTAAGGAGGTCAACTGAATCAGTAGACCGCCTGATTTTGCATTAGATAAGTACATGTACACACACACTTCGCATATGATCATGAAACATTAGAAGTCTTTTAAGGACAATGGATACTCGTGTTTGATGGATGAGTAGATGGATGTTTGGATGTTAGGATATACATTCCTCCTAACTTGAAGATTTCGGGGACGAAATCCTTTTAAGTGGGGGAGAATGTAACACCCCGTGTATTCTATAACCGTGAAAGTCATAAATTAAAGTATAATTAATTTCAAATCAAAGAATTAAGGGAAACGGGATACGCCATTGTGTTCATCTCGGAAAAATACGCGAAATAGAGTCCGAGTTTACGCAAAACGGATAACGTGTGAAGAAGATATCTTTAATTTAAATATCGCAGCAAAACATGAAAAAAAAAAAAGAAGAATGGGAAACGAATAATGTTTAGCATTGTTCTAGGGTTTGTAAGCAAAAGACTTGGTAGCTCATTTGGTTGGAACACATGACTTGCATACAAGAGGTACAGAGTTCGATCCCCGCCAGCGCCCTATTTTTGTTTTAGGGGAATGGCTTAAAATAGCCTAGTGTGAACGCAGTTCAAAAAGTGGTTTAGTGTGAAAATGGGTAATTGGGAAGATAGAGAAAAAAATGAATATATATATAATATATATATACATATACGCATATATATATATATATATGTATATATATATACATATATATATATATGACGTGTACGCATCATGTAGCGTACGTTGCGCATTTTTGGTTGTCAAGGATGGTTTTTTTTGGCCTTCTCCAATTTTTAATTATGACAAATTAAAGGTAAGAAAATATTTATTCATATATAAATAAATATTTATATATGGGTAATTAATACGGTAAAGGGGAAAATGTATCTATTAAATACGTATTTACGTTTGAATTGGTGAACATTTAATACGCTGAGTCATTTCTGACTCATCGCTGAGTCAATGCTGAGTCATTTCTGACTCATGGCTGAGTCAATAGGATAACTCTATCCTAACTGAACGGTTATGGTCATTTCTAGGATTAATCAAACGACCTAAATTAATCCTAAAATTCTATATATACAACTCAAACCTAACCTAAACTCACACAAAAAAATAAGAATGAGGCCATCATGCTGCTGAGGAACGACTAGGAGTAGCCACAAATTTGAGAGAAGATTAGGAGGCAAATTCTAAAGCATAAAGCAACTTAAACAAATCAAATCAACGCCTACGTCAAAAGGAGTCGCATCTCCAAATTCCTGAATTGGAGAATTCACCACACGATTGTAAGTAGAGTATTATTTTGGTATGAATAAATAACTGTGTTGGTTTGTACACTTGATTTGTGGTGATAAGTAATTCATATTTGTGCGCTACTATGATTCTTATCGATTTGGAATATTGTATAACGATTGGATATTCGCAAAGTATGTTATTCATTATAAAAACTACATGTTTGCGGTAGTTTTATGCAAATATACGTTTGGATATTCGCAAAGTTTGTAATTCATGTTGAAGCTACATGTATGTAGTTCTTTAATTGAAATTCATGCAAGTTTGTGGTTTTGCTACTATGCCATCATAATGTGTATTTCTGTACAAAAATCATTTTGTGTGTAATTGGAACAAATTTGGGTTATTATAATTCATATGAAATTATGTTGAAAATTTGGCATCATGATCTATATATTAAGCCATACTTTTGTACTAGAAAACCTCTTTGCGAACTTATGAATATGACTAGGCTATGATTGATATTTTGCATAATTGAAAAACATGTTAGGTCTATATTGTTAACAAGAATTATATGATGACACATGTGGTACATAGCTAGGTTAGATTTAAAATCCCATTTGCAAGTTTGCATGACTAAAGTAAAAAATCATGATTTCATGTTTAGAAATATTTATGCCATAAGTATATGTGTGCCATGGTTATGTGAATAGATTTAAAATCATGATTAAGTTGGAATAATTCAAGTTGAACTATACTTTTGTATTAGTAACAAAAGTAAACACCGTTGTAAACATGTAGTAATCTTATGAACATGATTTGCTTATGTTTGACATTATGCCTAAATAAAAATATAGGTTTATGTTGTAGTTAAGACTATGTGTCAATAATGATATCCAATTTAGATTCTTAACTTAACTACAAGTTTACATGCTTTGATTCATGTCACTTATGCTTTATGACCAAAGTATACGTTGCTACTATGCAAGTACACCAGTTTCTATTTTGTAGTTCCAACGTTATGTTGCAAGTTCATGCGTTCACATTCCCCTTTTTGTGTATGTAATCACGCTTTAAGCCTCCCCTTTTTCACGTGGCTAAGTTGGGCTTAAAAAAGGCAAAGCCCGACATATATTATAATAAATGAACGTATTAAACGGGGGAAATAGCGTTGGGCCAAATTAATTAATAAATAAAAATATAAAAGTAGATGGGCCCAAATTCAAGTATGGGTTGGGCCCATGATTGGTGTAAACCTTTACACCATTAGCTTAAATTGATTTTGAATAATGGGCCGCAAATATTTACATATAAAAAGAAGAAAGACAAAATATGTAAATGTAGAAAATACGATGTGTTTAACCCGAGGTTGGATTGAGTTGTGATGTAAACCTGCCCGGAACCGCCCGGCTGTCCAGTAGTCACAACAATACCTATCCAATGTGGGTGGTTAAACATGGAGCCCAATAAGGACCCGAGGTTAGACTAAGTTGTGGCGTAAGACTGCCCGGACCCAACCGGCAACATGCAGCCACAACAATACATGTCTAATGTGAGAGGTCAAGGCTTTAATAAGACAATTAAGGCTGAGTCAGGATTGATAGGATTAAGTAAATTATATTAATACTTAATCAAGATGGAACATGCTAAACTAAACAGACTGATTGGGGGTTAGGTTTATAAAACACTTAACCAACTTAGCATGTTGGCTAGAGATAGAAAACCTAGTAGCGGGGGACCCTTTTCAGCAGTAACCCTATAAGGTGTATCATGATACCCTGAAACTAGGCAGGGTGGGGCACGATTACTGGGCAGATTGTAAGAGGTCAAATCGACGGCGGTGGTGCAGCAGTGTAGGTTCTAACGGGGTGCGGGCGTGCACACACTCCGGCGCAGAAAAATAAGGCACTGGGCACCAGTAGCATACCTGTGCATTCTAGGATTGTGTCGGGCCGCCACCATGGGACTTGATACACCCCATGGTGGGACCAGCATAGGTAACTACAATATCGGGGGCCGTAAGACACATGTAACTATGCGAGTAGGAGCCGATCATCGTAAAATGGATCACTTCACCCTGGTTATGGGGTGCCTATTGGGAACTAGTTTATATGGGTACAGAGATTAATATTGGGTACGATAGTATATTCGACCCTAGACAACTTAACCAAGTTTATAGTGCTTTCCCCATTTCTAGTTTATACTTATCATACCCAGTTCTTTACTCATAGGCAGAGTAGTCCTCGACTTACTCAGGCTTTATGTCTGACTCTACTTTTCTTTCGTCTTCTTTTCTTCCTTCCCCCCCCCCCCCCAGGTCCACAAGGAGGGAATACTGCAGCTTGACCAGCCTTCATATCCAGCTTGAAGAGAAAGAATGTATTGCTTGGACCTTTTCGTTTTGAACTATGGCTTTGGACAACAACTATGGGGCTTTTGCAGTTTATTTATGTTTTCTTTATGCTTCATTAAATAATGTAATCAAGACAGTTATGAAGGTGTTATGTTTTTTTTTTGAAAGGATGTAAGACAATCATGGTGATGTTGCTGTAACACGTATTTACTTTAATGAATTAAAAGTTGCTGCTTTTCTGCTATTTACAAATATGTGTTCTTATATCTGTCTTGTATATCTGTGACTTATACTTATAAACCTCCACCAAAATTAGGGGATTCCCTTTGAGAGTGACTCTAACGGAGGTGGGGTGTTTCACTTGGGATAGAGAATTGTGTAAGAGAAACAATAGTTTATATCATTCTGGAACACCCCACAGGTGTAACAACCCGTAAAATCTGAGCCAGTTTAAAATTTTTATTTTGGCAGTTTTAGCGAATTTTGATTATTTAAAATGAATTATTTTAAATAAAATCGACGAGAAATTTATTTCGAATATAATTAGAACGTATATATTATATACGTCGTCGTTAGAATATATAATAATTATATATAATTATAAAAGGAATTGAAAATGGCGCGGTAGTTCGAAAATTCGATTTCTAATTTCAAATGAGTATACAGAATTCAATATAAGTCAGAATTGAACGAAACAAGAAATATTTGAATCTGTATAACTATATCTTTGTAACGAAGTTAACAAACTGAGATTTCACTTTATAAATGATAAGATATGTCCAGTTGAAAATTCTGAATAGTCGCTATGGAATTCAGGCCCTTAAAAATGGACATTTTGCAAATGACCTCGGATTTCGACGAAACCAGTTTTGTTGGGTCCGTGATGTCGAGTTATTGCTAGATTTCAAATTTCATAATTTTTCGATTCAATATGTGAGCGTGGCAAAGGAAAACGTGTTTTGACCATTTCAGTTGATTTTAATCGACTGGAAATTGGTCATTTTTCTAACGGTCTCAGAATTCGACGAAACTAGTTTTGTTAGGACCGTATCGTCAATACGAAGCTAGAAAATATTTTTCTGGAATTTCTCGAGTTAGTTTGTGGCCCCGGTAAATTGAAATGTACGTTTAAAATTCAATATAGTGATTTAAATGTAAATTTAAAGGAAACTGATTGTAACAGTCGAATCAGCATGCGAAACATATCCCATTGTGTTCGGAATGGGGGTAAAACGCTATGGACGACAGGCGGTGGGCCTCGTTTTGAGGTCGTATGTGAAAGTCAACTTTTTGCAAGATAAAATAATAATTAAATAATTAATTAAATCTTTCTCTCCGTATATCCCCCCCCCCTCAGCCCCGTTGACCAGTCAAAAAAAAGAGATAATAAAAAAAAACCCGACTTCAGCCTCGTCTTCTCCTCCACGACGCGCCACCGTCGTCGCCACCTTCCCCCTGCCTTCGCCGCTGGCGAACCCGCCTCCCTTCCTCCACCCTCTCCTCCTCTATCCGCTATCCCCCCCTTCTCTAACTGAACCCGCTACGCCCAAATCAGCCTAACCCTAACCCCGTCGCCACCGCCCTCGCAACCTTCCCCAGTCCTACGCCTCCTCCTACTACCACCTGCGACACCTAGCTTTCCCCCCCCCCCCCCATCCCTCTCCAGCCTCGAACGACGCGAACCCTCCTCGCCCAAGCACAAAAACCCGACGCTCCCCTCTCAAAGCAGCTCCGCTCAGTACCCCCACAGCCCTCTCCCTTCAACGAAAATCTGAGATAAAGGTGTGTCTTTATTTATTTTTATTTATTTACATTTATTTTGTTTTATTTTCAGTTTATTATATGTATAACTTTGTTATAAAAGAATTGATTTTTCTAAAGTAAAGATTTGAATTTTTAGAAGAAGAAAGATCATATTTTTATGTGAACGTAGAAAGAAAAAGATCGTATTTTTATATAGAAGAAAGCGTGATAAAAATTTAATTTTCATATATGTGAAGTAGACGAGATAATGAAACGATTTATAATTATAGTTGTAGATGAAAAAAAATATTTTTATAAGAAGTTAAGGTTAAAAATATAATTTTTATAATATAGGTAAGTTAAAAATATAATTTTTATTATATATAGAGATTAAAAATATAATCTTTATTATGTAGAAGACGTAAAAATATAATTTTTATACTAGTGGCATAATAAAAATATGATTTTTACTTAGGTAGAGTGTTAAAAATATGGTTTTTATTAGAGTAGAAATATAAAAATATAATTTTTATATAGAAAGAAGCGTTGTAAAAATATATATGAAGAAGAAATGAAAATATGAATTTTATTTATTAAAATGAAGCAATAAAAATATAATTTTTATTTGAACAGCGTGAAAAGACTATATTGGAATTACAAATGGATTCAGGCGATTCAGCAGTTCAAAAGCAAAGCACGGCGGAGTGGAACCCTCGGTGAGAACTTCTCACCTCTCAATTTCTTTTTCTAGTTATATATATATATACTAGGATGCAGACGGTGCTTAGTAGCACCCGACACCCGTCATCCACAGACCATGGATGGCTTGTTTGTTAAATTGTTTGGTTGTGTAGTTGGTTAGTCTAATTGGTTTGAATTGAATTATTGGGTGAATTGAAATTGATTTGATTTATGTGTGAATGGCGTGGGCCTTCACTAGACTGGGGATAAGGCTAGGCCTCGTCCCGTTTCTAGTATCGTGCCGTTATGCCGCCGAAATTTTCTAAAATATGTTAGAAAAATAAAAATATCATTTTATTTAAAGAATGAACTGGATAGAAATTCATATGTTGGAATAAAATGTTTTATCGTTAAAAATATAATTTTTAACGTGAATGTGAATAAATAAATATTCATTTACAAACCAGACGGTTTGTTTATGTACACCTATTTGAAGGACATTGATTGGGATGATAAATTTTACACATCGCCCAGCTGCACAACTAAATCTGTGTTTGATTGTTTGAAACCCCACATGGGTGTTAGGATGAAATTTGAAGTTCACTCATCCTGATTGATTGAATATGTCGATCGATCGATTGACAGGCTGTTATAAGCATTAGATATCTATATTTGATGCTTATACAGTGTAGTGCACTTTGGTTGATGGTTGATTATTTTCAATGCTATTATACATGTGTTGTATGAAAATCCACATAATTAACTTTATATGGTAATTGATTGGGCCTCATTCCAATTTAGAAAATAAAGAATATTATAAAATAAAAGTTCACGTGTTGACAGTACTCATTCATTGAGATTGGTCATGTGTTGAACGAAATATTTTGATAATAACAACTATTTTGAAAAGGAAATATTTGAAATAGAATATTTGAAAATAGAAATTTATGAAGCCGTGTTGATTAGATTGACGCCATTTTGACGTGAACGATATTTATATCGATTTTATTCAAATGAATTGAATTGAAAACGATTTCGAAATGAATTGAATTGAAAACGATTTCGAAATGAATTGAATTGAAAACGATTTCGAAATGAATTGAATTGAAAACGATTTCGAAATGAATTGAATTGAAAACGATTCCGAAATGAATTGAATTGAAAACGATTCCGAAATGAATTGAATTGAAAACGATTCCGAAATGAATTGAATTGAAAACGATTTCGAAATGAATTGAATTGAAAACGATTTCGAAATGAATTGAATTGAAAACGAATTCAAAGTGAATTGAAAACGAATTCAAAGTGAATTGAAAACGATTTCGAAATGAATTGAAAACGAATTCAAAGTGAATTGAAAACGATTTCGAAATGAATTAAATTGAAAACGAATTCAAAGTGAATCGAAAACGATTTCGAAATGAATTGAATTGAAAACGAATTCGAAGTGAATTGAAAACGATTTCGAAATGAATTGAATTGAAAACGAATTCAAAGTGAATTGAAAACGATTTCGAAATGAATTGAATTGAAAACGAATTCAAAGTGAATTGAAAACGATTTCGAAATGAATTGAATTGAAAACGAATTCGAAGTGAATTGAAAACGATTTCGAAATGAATTGAATTGAAAACGAATTCAAATTGAATTGAAATTTGAATTGAATAGAAATGAATTTTGAAACGAATTTATAAAGAAGAATTCAATTTTGCTTTGAATTGAAATGGAAGTTGAAATAGGTTTTGAAACGATTTTAAAACTATTTATATAATTCGTTTTGAATAGAAATCGACGAAATATATATTATATATATTATATATATAATATAATGGCCTGAATAGAACGCGCCGCGGCAGTTCGTGAATTTCGACCATTTATTTCAAACGAACATTGCGGGAGATCCGACCGTCGGATTCTCCTAAAACCGGAACCGTTGGGTTCGTATCGAAAAGAGCTTTCTAACGAATATTAGAAATTAGAAATCTAACGGTTGGATTTGGAATTATGTCCAAATCAAATTCGAAAAAGGTCGCTGTAAGTGTAGTTCGATGGCCGTTGATGGAAATCGACTGTACGGGCCTTGATAAAATTATTAAAAATAGTAATAATTTGTGTAAAATCATAAGAAATGATTTGTGAAGATTTGGGATGAAAAATTCCATATTTGAAAAGATAAAAATAGATTTTTATCGAAATGAACTAGTTTTGAACTAGAAATATAATTCTATTTATTTTTAAATAAATAAATTGAATTTGAAGAGGGGTTTTAAAAATAACCAAAATTTCCAATGATTGCATTGGAGTGGATTTGAATCGAAATTGTCTTCGGAATATTTCAATGTTGGAATTCATGATTATACAGATGTTGTTATGGAAATTTGAAAGATATATATTTATATCGTTATTTCCAATACGACCTTTGTTAGTCGTAGAATTTGATATTGAATATAAGCCGATATATTTTCTATTCAGAGCCTTGTATTGAATATCAAATGTGATTTGGGTTTGTCGTGAATGGTGTCTTCACTAACACTGTTCTTGAACCCAGTTGAGAAAAGATTAAATCTTTTTATTTTAGATTTAATGAAGTGTACCAATTAAACAATATTTAATTGGAATTGAATTGATATTGATTTTTGGGTTTATCGTGAACAGTGTTTTAAATAACACTCGTTCTTTAACCCGATAATTAATGGAAGGTGATTTTGGGTTTATCGTGAACCGTGTTTTGAATGGCACTGATTCTTTAACCCAGTTAACGATTAAAACTAAGTGGAGTTTTAATGAATCTTTAAATAGATTGAAAAGATCGAGAATGGAGTATCACCAGTTTTACTCCAGGCGATAGTTAAATCTTTAATTAGATTTTAACGTGAAATGGTAATTGAATTTACCGATAACACTGTGGTGTTAGATATGAAGTATCACCAGTTTTACTTCATGGGATGAATAGGTTGGGATTGGGAAATAAAATAAATGATTACTTCGGTGTGGTTCGCTAATCCCGACTAGTTTGAATTGATATTCAAAGGAGATTAAAGAATAAATTCAAGAATTTATCTTTGATAAAATTAATGGGAACTTTTCCCAAAGTATAGGAATATTTGAATAAAAGAATATTCTGAATTGGAATGAGGCGTATGTTGTGTTTGTGTAACACTGTTTTAATATATACGCGAGTTATTCAGAAAGACCGGGTTTATCCCATTCTAAATAACTGATTCGACGTGGTGTCGAAGATGAAGACGGTGGTCGAAGACCAGAAGTCTTCACGTCGTTTGGGTGATTACTGATGATCTTGATTGGGCTGTACACCCAAGAAGATGGAAACAGTTTGTGATCGTCCAGACGTACTTGGAGATCGATGGATATGCGAGGTACTAGGTGCCTCCGGTTTCGTTCAGACCCAGAACGGACTTGTAAATGGACTGTGTGTCTGACATTGGATTTTAATCTGTGTGATTGATCTCTATTAAATATATATCTGTTTGGCGGCGGAGAATTTATTCTCTTGCTTAACGCCCTTCTCTGAGACGTACGAGCTCAGGGGTTATATATTGATGGATATCAAACGCATGGAGTGAATTGCCTGTGTGGCATGCCTGAGTGGAAATTGATTGAGGCTTCTGTTGAAAAGCAAAGTCTCGTGGTGATGATCAAAGCACAGCCTGTGTGGCACAGCTTTGTGTAACGTGAATTCGCGAGCCTCACACCCCGGTTGTGAACCAAAAACGGGAGACGGACGTCAGGGAGGGCATGCGTTTCTTTCTAGCTAGAAGTGGCGTCAGTGGTTTTACACGCCCTGACGAGTTTGACTTATGTGGTTGTTGCTGTTGCGAGGCGCCTCGGTTATATCGGTTTCGGCCGATGCATTCTGGTCGGCAGACGGACCAGACTTACACCCCATAGGGTGGGGAGATGCATGTTCAGGGTTTAAGTTTAATCCACATCGGTGGACTGGCCCTGAGGATCCAAGGCTTGACTGAGTACTTGCCTGAGGCTCGGGCTAGACAGTCTCGAATCGGTTGAGGACTATCTTTTGCCTCGGTTCATAGATGGAAACCCAATTTCCAAATACGTGACATTTGCGGTTTTATTTGTAAACCTATATATGGCGACATGATATATGGTACCCATGCCGCCTATGATTGATATTTATGATTTGAAGTTGTTTTATACACTATGCACTTATAATAGTATCAAATGATTTGTTTTAAACGTATCAAGCATTCTTTGGCTGTTATAAGGGAAAACCCTATCCCCTGGCTTGCGTTGCATTGTGTGATAGGACCTGGGTCTTATAACAGCTTCATTTTTCTTTATTTAGCATTGCGCTGTTTGTTTTATGCACGGGTATTCTTGGGAGGAAACCCGTTCCGTGTTATACGGCGTGGTCCCTTGATTTACCGAACTTTAAAATAAAGATTAATAACTGTTTTAGTTCTCACACCAGTCACATGACTGACCTGGAGTTTATTGTTTTAACCTAAACTTTGGGTGCCCCTATTTTGACACGGGCAGCTAGTAGTTTTGGGTTTTGCAGATTTATATTCACAGGATCCTGGTTTACAGCTGGAACGATATCCGGAAAGCTTTGTATCCGTATATCTCCTTCTAGTTGTGTATTGTATTATTTTCCGCTGCTATGTATTTAAATGTAATTTAAATCTCTGATATTTCTATGTAATATTCATTTATACTCTGTATATTCTTGTAATCTGATGCATTGTTGTAATATACAATGAAATGTTCTTTTATATGCGTTCTGTTTTGTCCTGTTCTCAAACGATAGGGCGTCTTTGAACGGTCTGGGTCGGTTTAGCGACTGGTTCGGACCGAGCGAAATTCCTTGCCGTCACAACAGGTTTATCATTCAAACGTAAATGTTCACCACGAGCCTGTGACTGTTCTGTGTCCCTTTTCTTCTTTTCTGTTACTATGATTCTTATCGATTTGGAAATATTGTAAGACAATTATGGCATGGTTTGTGTAACACATATTTTAATGAAATAAAAGTTGTTGTTTTCCGCTGTTCAAAAATATGTGTTCTTATATCTGTCTTGTATATCTGTGACTTATACTTATAAACCTCCACCAAAATTAGGGCATTCCCTTTGAGAGTGACCCTAACGGAGGTGGGGTGTTTCACTTGGTATTAGAGCATAGGTTTACCAGATAAGATAAAAAGTTTTGAGAAATTATTTTCAAAAAGGAAATTTAAAGAAGCATTTTTAAAAGATAAAATATTATTTTTATTTTAAAAAGGCAAAGTCCCCCCCAAAGCCATAGGTACTATCTCTTATCCTTCGTTTTGATTCTATCCTTTCTGTTTCAGCATGTCTGGAGACCTTACTCCCCAGCTGCTGACGCTTTCACTTCTCCTCCTCCACGTGAACCATCAAGCGGAAGAGTCCCAGAGTAGGAAGACGAATAATAGTCAAACAAGAAAGGATCGTGACAGTAATAATAAGAAACGAGAAAAAAGGAAATGCAATTTTTGTGGTACGGAAGGGCACATAGCCAAGGATTGTAGAAAAAGGAAAAGAAAGCAAGGAGAATGTTTTCATTGTGGGGAGACTGGACACATCAGCAAAGACTGCCCTGAGAAGCAGACCGGACCTTCTGGCGGTACATCGTTAACTTATTCTAGATGCTTTGTTTTATCCTATTTCTCTCCTCGATCCTATCTTGAGAACCATAGGTAGAATCTTTTTGGATGTAAACATGTAGTTGAAACATGTTATGGATGATGGTTGCAAGTGGTTGCAAGTGATTGCTAGTGGTTGCTCGTGGTTGCATATACACACACAATCTAGGTTTTAGATCGGCTCAGTCACTTCATATTCCATATGCATATATGTTTGCATTCGTATATGGTTGAACTTTAATGTGTTATCATATGGATGTTGCATTTGTATGAATGATTGGGCACTCATGTAGAATCATGAATAGGAAAATTTGCATACATAATGGATTCATGGCACTTACATAATTCGCATTAAGGAGGTCAACTGAATCAGTAGACCGCCTGATTTTGCATTAGATAAGTACATGTACACACACACTTCGCATATGATCATGAAGCGCTAGAAGTCTTTTAAGGACAATGGATGCTCGTGTTTGATGGATGAGTAGATGGATGTTTGGATGTTAGGATATACATTCTTCCTAACTTGAAGATTTCGAGGACGAAATCCTTTTAAGTGGGGGAGAATGTAACACCCCGTGTATTCTATAACAATGAAATTCACAAATTAAAGTATAATTAATTTCAAATCAAAGAATTAAGGGAAACGGGTTACGCCATTGCATTCGCCTCGAAATTCTGCTTGAGATAGAGTCCGAGTTTACGCAAAACGGATAACGTGTGAAGAAGATATCTTTAATTTAAATATCGCAGCAAAACATGAAAAAAAAAAGAAGAAGAATGGGAAACGAATAATGTTTAGCATTGTTCTAGGGTTTGTAAGCAAAAGACTTAGTAGCTCATTTGGTTGGAACACATGACTTGCATACAAGAGGTACAGAGTTCGATCCCCGCCAGCGCCCTATTTTTGTTTTAGGGGAATGGCTTAAAATAGCCTAGTGTGAACGCAGTTCAAAAAGTGGTTTAGTGTGAAAATGGGTAATTGGGAAGATAGAGAAAAAAATGAATATATATATAATATATATATATACATATACGCATATATATATATATATGACGTGTACGCATCATGTAGCGTACGTTGCGCATTTTTGGTTGTCAAGGATGGTTTTTTTTTGCCTTCTCCAATTTTTAATTATGACAAATTAAAGGTAAGAAAATAATTATTCATATATAAATAAATATTTATATATGGATAATTAATACGGTAAAGGGGAAAATGTATCTATTAAATACGTATTTACGTTTGAATTGGTGAACATTTAATACGCTGAGTCATTTCTGACTCATCGCTGAGTCAATGCTGAGTCATTTCTGACTCATGGCTGAGTCAATAGGATAACTCTATCCTGACTGAACGGTTATGGTCATTTCTAGGATTAATCAAACGGCCTAAATTAATCCTAAAATTCTATATATACAACTCAAACCTAACCTAAACTCACACAAAAAAATAAGAATGAGGCCATCATGCTGCTGAGGAACGACTAGGAGTAGCCACCAATTTGAGAGAAGATTAAGAGGCAAATTCTAAAGCATAAAGCAACTTAAACAAATCAAATCAACGCCTACATCAAAAGGAGTCGCATCTCCAAATTCCTGAATTGGAGAATTCGCCACACGATTGTAAGTAGAGTATTATTCTGGTATGAACAAATAACTGTGTTGGTTTGTACACTTGATTTGTGGTGATAAGTAATTCATATTTGTGCGTTACTATGATTCTTATCGATTTGGAATATTGTATAACGATTGGATATTCGCAAAGTATGTTATTCATTATAAAAACTACATGTTTGCGGTAGTTTTATGCAAGTATACGATTGGATATTCGCAAAGTATGTTATTCATTGTAAAAACTACATGTTTGCGGTAGTTTTATGCAAGTATACGTTTGGATATTCGCAAAGTATGTAATTCATGTTGAAGCTACATGTATGTAGTTGTTTAGTTGAAATTCATGCAAGTATGTGGTTTTGCTACTATGCCATCATAATGTATATTTTTGTATAAAAATCATTTTGTGTGTAATTGGAACAAATTTGGGTTATTATAATTCATATGAAATTTTGGCATCATGATCTATGTATAAGACCATACTTTTGCATTAAATACAAAAGTAAGCCTCTTTGCGAACTTACGAATATGACTAGGCTATGTTTGATATTTTGCATAATTGAAAAACATGTTAGGTCTATATTGTTAACAAGAATTATATGATGACACATGTGGTACATAGCTAGGTTAGATTTAAAATCCCATTTGCAAGTTTGCATGACTAAAGTAAAAAATCATGATTTCATGTTTAGAAATATTTATGCCATAAGTATATGTGTGCCATGGTTATGTGAATAGATTTAAAATCATAATTAAGTTGGAATAATTCAAGTTGAACTATACTTTTGTATTAGTAACAAAAGTAAACACCTTTGTAAACATGTAGTAATCTTATGAACATGATTTGCTTATGTTTGACATTATGCCTAAATAAAAATATAGGTTTATGTTGTAGTTAAGACTATGTGTCAATAATGATATCCAATTTAGATTCTTAACTTAACTACAAGTTTACATGCTTTGATTCATGTCACTTATGCTTTATGACCAAAGTATACGTTGCTACTATGCAAGTACACCAGTTTCTATTTTGTAGTTCCAACGTTATGTTGCAAGTTCATGCGTTCACATTCCCCTTTTTGTGTATGTAATCACGCTTTAAGCCTCCCCTTTTTCACGTGGCTAAGTTGGGCTTAAAAAAGGCTAAGCCCAACATATATTATAATAAACGAACGTATTAAACGGGGGAAATAGCGTTGGGCCAAATTAATTAATAAATGAAAATATAAAAGTAGATGGGCCCAAATTCAAGAATGGGTTGGGCCCATGATTGGTGTAAACCTTTACACCATTAGCTTAAATTGATTTTGAATAATGGGCCGCAAATATTTACATATAAAAAGAAGAAAGACAAAATATGTAAATGTAGAAAATACGATGTGTTTAACCCGAGGTTGGATTGAGTTGTGATGTAAACCTGCCCGGAACCGCCCGGCTGTCCAGTAGTCACAACAATACCTATCCAATGTGGGTGGTTAAACATGGAGCCCAATAAGGACCCGAGGTTAGACTGAGTTGTGGCGTAAGACTGCCCGGACCCAACCGGCAACAGGCAGCCACAACAATACCTGTCTAATGTGAGAGGTCAAGGCTTTAATAAGACAATTAAGGCTGAGTCAGGATTGATAGGATTAAGTAGATTATACTAAAGACTTAATCAAAATGGAACATGCTAAACTAAACAGACTGATTGGGGGTTAGGTTTATAAAACACTTAACCAATTTAGCATGTTGGCTAGAAATAGAAAACCTAGTAGCGGGGGACCCTTTTCAGCAGTAACCCTATAAGGTGTATCATGATACCCTGAAACTAGGCAGGGTGGGGCACGATTACTGGGCTGATTGTAAGAGGTCAAATCGACGGCGGTGATGCAGCAGTGTAGGTTCTAACGGGGTGCGGGCGTGCACACACTCCGGCGCAGAAAAATAAGGCACTGGGCACCAGTAGCATACCTGTGCATTCTAGGATTGTGTCGGGTCGCCACCATGGGACTTGATACACCCCATGGTGGGACCAGCACAGGTAACTACAACATCGGGGCCCGTAAGACACATGTAACTATGCGAGTAGGAGCCGATCATTATAAAATGGATCACTTCACCCTGATTATGGGGTGCCAGTTGGGAACTAGTTTATATGGGTTCAGAGATTAATATGGGGTACGATAGTATATTCGACCCTATACAACTTAACTAAGTTTACAGTGCTTTCCCACTTCTTGTTTATACTAATCATACCCAGTTCTTTATTCATAGACTGAATAGTCCTAGACTTACTCAGGCTTTATGTCTGACTCTACTTTTCTTTCGTCTTCTTTCCTTCCGTTCCCCCCCCCCCCCCCCAGGTCCACAGGGAGGGAATACCGCAGCTTGACCAGCCTTCATATCCAGCTTGAAGAGAAAGAATGTATTGCTTGGATCTTTTCGTTTTGGACTATGGCTTTGGACAGCAACTATGGGACTTTTGCAGTTTATTTATGTTTTATTTATGCTTCTTTAAATAATGTAATCAAGAAAGTTATGATTTTGGAAATATTGTAAGACAATTATGGCATGGTTTGTGTAACACATATTTTAATGAAATAAAAGTTGTTGTTTTCCGCTGTTCAAAAATATGTGTTCTTATATCTGTCTTGTATATCTGTGACTTATACTTATAAACCTCCACCAAAATTAGGGCATTCCCTTTGAGAGTGACCCTAACGGAGGTGGGGTGTTTCATTATATATGTATAAAACCATGTTTAGGCAAGCCTAAAAAGCATGCCATTCCATGTGACACCAATTTAGTTATATCCTTATTGAATGCAAGTTCACATGACCCATAATCTATGTTAGTGAAAACGCTATGTTGCAAGTTCATGCGCCACACACCTTTTATGTATCCTAGAATATTTCATGATTTTGTGCTTCCTCTTTTTATGTTTATAAGTTGGGCTGAAATGTCGAGCCCAACATTTGTTATAACTTTGCAAACGTATGGACGAGGGAAATAACGTTGGGTTTAAAATAAAATATATGTGTTGGCATGTTTGGCACATGCCAATGACTTGTGACATGTAAGCGGTATAAATTGTTACACCCAAAATTAGTGAATTTGGATAATGGGCCATGACATTTACATATAAAAATGAAAAGAGACAAATATGTAAACTTAGAAAATACGAGTATGCATAACCCGAGGTTGGATTGAGTTGTGATGTAAACCTGCCCGGGCCCGCCCGACAGTCCAGTAATCACAACAATACCTATCGAATGTGGGTGGTTAAGGCATTAAGCCCAATAAGGACTCGAGGTTAGACTGAGTTGCGGTGCAAACCTGCCCGGAACCGACCGGCACATCCAGTAACCGCAACAATACATGTCTAATGTGAGTGGTTGGTGCTTTAATAAATAAATCAAAGCTAAGTCAGGATTGTTAGGGTTAAGTTAACTGAGGTTACACTTAACCAATATATATGTATATATATAACATGGCATGTGGTAGGATTAAGTTAATTAAGGTAACACTTAACCAATGCAACGTGTTAACTAACTTGATGGGTGGGGTTATGTTAATTTGGACACTTAACCAACATAACACGTTAACAAGATGAGATTTGTGGGGGTTAAGTAACTAAGGAAACACCTAACCACTGTAACCTGACAAACGAGTAAGGTTAAGGAATACTTAACCAATTTGACATGATTTAGGGGTGGGTTAAGTCAACATGAACCGCTAGACAACACTTAACCAATTTGATTTGATATATAGGTGGGTTAAGTCAACATGAACTACCGATAACACTTAACCAAATTAACATGACAAGTGAATGTGTTAAATTAACTTGAATTGACTAATGACACTTAACCAATCCAACTTGACGAGAAGAAGAACTAAGTGGTAAACCTTAGTTAGGAGAACTAAGTAGTAATCCTTAGTGGAATGCAAAAAAAAAAGTGAACGTCCATCTGATCTTAAAGAAGGCTCCAACGAGCTGGGTGAAGAAGCACGCGGCTTCAGGGGGACGTGAGGGTACTCTTAGTATCCCTTTGTGAGGCTGCAGATGATCCGCCTGGGCTCACAGAGGTTAAGGTCTGCGTCAGAAGAACCAAGGGTATGCCTTGGTTGCAATATAAGGTACCCTAAAGACTAGGATGGACCAGTTTGGTTCGACGAGACCAGTAGCCCTGTGATAGCAACTCGTCGTCTACCTACCATCTTGAGTCAATCGAGATATGTGAAGCGGAAAGGCGGAGAACTCCAAGAGACCATATACTTGCTATCTAGTTGTGGTTGCAGATGGCCATAGGTTAGTGGGGCATGAGGGGCCTGCGTGTAGTTCTCATTTTTTAAGGTGTGCCTTTCATTAGTTGAGGGAGGGGTCAAGTGGGACCATAGCCACTGGAATAAAAATAGAACTTAGCATCTGCATCGGCAGATATCTGAAAGCTCCCGACCGAGTTCCGTGTTTCTTGATTTACCCTACCACAGGACTCGGGTCGCACAAATAGAGGACATGTGCATCTAGACAACGATAACGATTCGCGACACATACATGGGGAAAGTCTAGGATCATATACCACTCTAGGTAGTGTGTCCTAGACTAGGGGGCATCGTTCGACAGGTAGTATAATCCCGAGTTGTACTAGGTCGTATAAACCCTAGTTGAATCTAGGAAGCGCTCGATAGAAAACCCTAGATTAGATCTAGGTAATGAATAATAAACGTACACCTGAAAGCAACCACAAGTTTGGGGATACTAGTTAGGTGGTGCAGAGATTAGTATGGGGTGCGATAGTAATTTCGGTTCTAAACCGCTTTGCCTTAGTTTATGTTATTTTCCCATTTTCAGTTTATGCCTATCATGTCCTTTTTCTTATTCATATACCGAAGTACCACTAGACTTACCAGGCTTTATGTCTGACTCTATGTTTTCTTTCATCTTCTTTTCTTCCGTCCCCCCCCCCCCCCAGGTAGTCAGGAGGGGAATAGCTCAGATTTGTATGGACTTGTTACTCTTTCCAAGCTTGAAGACTCTTTGATGTGCTGCTTTGGACTCTCTTTTCCACCGCTATGGCTGGCTAATGTTTCATTAGGGAATATCGTTATATATTTATGCTTCTTTATTTTGTTAAACAAGATAGATACTTTGTTGTAGGAAAACAATCTTTGTACAAGCTGTTTATAAAAGAAATAAAGTTTTATTCACTTTTCCGCTGTTTTATTTATCTGTCTTGTAATTTATCTGCATCTTTTACCTGTAATACTTCACAGAACTTAGTGCATTCCCTTTGTGAGTGACACTAACGGATGTGGGGTGTTACACGTGGTATCAGAGCTGAAGGTTACCGGATCAGATATAAGATTTGAAAAATTACTTTCAAAACGGTTTTAAAAAGAAGCATTTTCAAAAGAAAAGTTTTGTTCTAAAAGGCATGTTCCCCAAAGCCATATGCACTATCTTTTGATCCTCTGTTTGAATCCTTGTTTCCTTCTTACCTGAGTCTCTGGGGCTCCTGGCTTTCTAGGAGGTAACCTCATCGCTGCACGGTTCCGTAGGCTTGATAAGACTACGATACCTATCGAAGGGCAAAAGTAGTGCCCGACTTCCATCTATAGCCATAGTTTCACATGCGACTAGTTTTCTTTCAAACTTTGAACGGTTTTCCATGCGATGGAGGCAGATTTTGAGAAATTTGTCAACATGATTTCACAGGGATGGTAAAAATGAGGATAAGGGAGTTTGGCTAGGGAGCTCAACGTAAGGATGAGAAATTCATGGACATAAAACTCGACTCACGAAGAAAGGATTATAAAACCTAAGAGGAGAGGAGGTATCTTTTCCATGGTATAATTAAGTACAAGGGCAAGGACGAGGAACATGATTTGCAGAAGGGCAAGTGCATGCTTTCACCTCCAGAATACCTGAGAGAGAGATAGTTAAAGTCTCTATTGAAAAAGTTTAGCTTTTCGTTTCGATTAGTACTCTTTTGATCATAGCGCTTCGCATTTGTCCATATCTACTTCCATAGTTGAGTCTCTGCACCGTAGTACTTGTATAGTAGAAAGATCCCACTAGTGTCTCAAATCCAATTGGTGGTTTTACCAATTTATCTTTGGTTTGTAGGGATTTGAGAGTAGCTATAGTTATGTATTGGGTTTAAGCGTAATGCTTATGTTTTTGGGTTTCATGGGCTACGGGTTGATTCTAGGCATGGGTTGGTTAGCTAATAATGGTGAAGGGAGGGTAGTTAGACTTTTGATTCGCCTCGGAAATACCCTCGAGATTCCGTGCGATCCTAAAGGACCAGTTAGGCCTAGCTACCTAGAATCACTTGATACATCTATCAACAATTTGCGATCCGTCAGTATAGTCCATGAGCACGCAGATGTTTTGATTAGGTTAGGGGTTTTCCCCCTAAAACTTGAGATAGATTTCCGCATACATCTAGTTGACAATGCAAAGTCAGTTATGCGACCAATGATAGTTTTGGAGCAAGACTGGCGAGGATAGCCAGAGTCGGTTAAGTGCTCAATTGCTTGGTTGTTTTTCTTATATCATCTCACGTAGATTGTCCAAATTTGTAGGAGATATTCCTTGGGTGCTTGTCTGATATTGGTTTAGGCCTCTGGGGCTTGTACTTAAGGGATGTCGAGTTCGAATAGGATGGTTTGCGTGAGAGATAAATAGTTGTGGCAGGCGCTTTAAACAGAAAAAGACTAATCTTAAGAGAGGCAAAAAGTACGTAGTGACCTTTAGCTTTTGACCCTCATAGTTATGGCATGATGGATAAGCTAAGAGGAGAGACCTCTAATCATCTTAATATATACACTTGGTATCATGGTTAACATCTGTTTATTTTGGAAATGGAGGTCAAGAAACTTCGCAATCGTGAAGTTAAATTAGTTAAGGTACAGTGGAGTAAAGCTCAAGAAGACGCGATATGGGGGATTGAAGATAAGATACACGCGCCATACTCTTTTTCTTAACAATATATCCTTGATCTTTTTGTAGGAATTTTACGCATACTTGTTTCTCTCTTTCTAAGGTATATCCTCTAGGACGTATCATCGATCCTTAGGTAGAAGCAAATGGATGTAAACATGTATTTGAAACATGTTGTGATTGATGGTTGCAAGTGGCTGCTTGTGGATGCACATATTAGGCACTAGATCAGCTCAGACATTTTCGTATTGCATTTACAAATATGTATTTGTTTATGAATTGAACTTGATGTGTTATCATATGGACGTTGCATTTGTATGAATGATTGTGCACTCATGTAGAAAATCTTGAGTAAAAAATTTTTTTGCATACATAATGGATTCATGGCACAAACATAAATCGCATTAAGGAGGTCAATGGAATCAGTAGACCACCTGATTTTGCATTAGATACGGACATATACACACACTATGCATATGATCATGAAGCATTAGAAGACTTTTAAGGACAATGGTTGCCTGTGTTTGATGGTTGAGTAAACGGACGATTGGATGGTAGGATATATGTTCTTCCAGACTTGAAGATTTCGGGGACGAAATCCTTTAAGGAGGGGAGAATGTAACACCCCGAGTTTTCGGTTAACAACAAATTGATAAACTAAAGTATAATTAATTCAAAACATAAGAATTAAGGGAAACATGTTACGCCATTGCGTTCGTCTCGAAATTCTGCTTGAGATAGAGTCCGAGTTTGCGTAAATCGGACTCCGTACGAAGGAGATATGACCTCCGGAAGTTTCAGAATTTATTTAAAATTCAAACAGCTCGAAAATCGAT
This sequence comes from Allium sativum, assembly GCA_030737875.1. Taxonomy (NCBI): domain Eukaryota; kingdom Viridiplantae; phylum Streptophyta; class Magnoliopsida; order Asparagales; family Amaryllidaceae; genus Allium; species Allium sativum. The sequence continues at coordinate 562,244,551 of CM060921.1, forward strand.
TCAAAATTCAAAAATAGGACCAGACCCGGGCTGGGCAGGAAAGTTCCTGCCCAGGGCCCAGGTCGACCATAGGGTCGACCTGGGGGTCGACCATAGGGTCGAACATATAGTCGACCTGGTCAGGTCTGTCTGGCCTGGTCTGTGTTCTGGCCCAATTCCTGAGCCTTGGTGTGTCACTAGGGCTGATGTGTCGACACCGGATTGGTTCCTCTTGACGTGTATAGCCCAGATTCCTTCTGTCTTCATCTGACGGCTCAAATCAACTTGAAACTCTATAAAAGCAGCCTAAGACTCAACCTAATTCACATAAAAAAATAAAGCTAGAGCCGTCATGTTGCTGGGAGGGAATGGAGAATAGCCGTCAAGAGAGAAAAAGCTTAGAGACAAGCCAACTTAAAGAGAAACAAAAGTCTAATCAAATTTCAATGCAACGTTTTCTACCCCAAAGGAAAGCTTTGCAAATTCAGAATACAGAAACCCGAAAACAAGATTTCAGCGCCCATTGTAAGTATAGCGGTTTTCTGAATATGAATAAAACTAAGATTTGACTCGATGTAAATGAAATGGAATCTTACTATTGTACAATGTTTATGTTAGTTATGTATATTGCGATGATTATGTCATATTTTGTATTGAGTGTTTGTGGCATAAATTGATTAATGCGAGCCTATTGGACATTTGTATATGAAAATGGTATCATTTGCAAATTTGTGGCAAAAAAAAAACTAGAAGTGACACCTTTATGTTTATGTCGATAGTATGGACTGTGTACATTTTCTAAGTCTAAATTAAGGCTTATATAAATATGTTCTAGTTTGAGACCTTTTTATGCCTACATGACTCAAAAACCTATGTATACATTCTTGTGTTTATTTGCAAGTTATAATTGGGTTTATAAAAGTGTAGTTGTTTACACAGACTATGCTAGTTTCATGTTAAAATAGGCTACTTGATTTGAAGTTAGTTTACATCTTTGGGTTATGTCAAAAAGTGGATATTTCTATGAGCATGTAACATGCTTGACACTATGCCTAGTTATATATGTATAAAACCATGTTTAGGCAAGCCTAAAAAGTATGCCATTCCATGTGACACCAATTTAGTTATATCCTTATTGAATGCAAGTTCACATGACCCATAATCTATGTTAGTGAAAACGCAATGTTGCAAGTTCATGCGCCACACACCTTTTATGTATCCTAGAATATTTCATGATTATGTGCTTCCCCTTTTTATGTTTATAAGTTGGGCTGAAATGTCGAGCCCAACATTTGTTATAACGTTGCAAACGTACGGACGGGGGAAATAACATTGGGTTTAAAATAAAATATATGTGTTGGCATGTTTGGCACATGCCAATGACTTGTGACATGTAAGCGGTATAAATTGTTACACCCAAAATTAGTGAATTTGGATAATGGGCCATGACATTTACATATAAAAATGAAAAGAGACAAATATGTAAACTTAGAAAATACGAGTATGCTTAACCCGAGGTTGGATTGAGTTGTGATGTAAACATGCCCGGGCCCGCCCGACAGTCCAGTAATCACAACAATACCTATCGAATGTGGGTGGTTAAGGCATTAAGCCCAATAAGGACCCGAGGTTAGACTGAGTTGCGGTGTAAACCTGCCCGGAACCGACCGGCATATCCAGTAACCGCAACAATACATGTCTAATGTGAATGGTTGGTGCTTTAATAGATAAATTAAAGCTAAGTCAGGATTGTTAGGGTTAAGTTAACCGAGGTAAACTTAACCAATATATATGTATATATATATATAACATGGCGTGTGGTAGGATTAAGTTAATTAAGGTAACACTTAACCAATGCAACGTGTTAACTAAACTGATGGGTGGGGTTAAGTTAATTTGGACACTTAACCAACTTAACACGTTAACAAGATGAGATTTGTGGGGGTTAAGTAACTAAGGAAACACCTAACCACTGTAACTGACAAAAGAGTAAGGTTAAGGAATACTTAACCAATTTGACATGATATAGGGGTGGGTTAAGTCAACATGAACCGCTAGACAACACTTAACCAATTTGATATATAGGTGGGTTAAGTCAACGTGAACTACCGATAACACTTAACCAAATTAACATGACAAATGAATGGGTTAAGTTAACTTGAATTGACTAATGACACTTAATCAATCCAACTTGACGAGAAGAAGAACTAAGTGGTAAACATTAGCTAGGAGAACTAAGTAGTAATCCTTAGTGAAACGCAAAAAAAAGGGTGAACGTCCATCTGATCTTAAAGAAGGCTCCAACGAGCTGGGTGAAGAAGCACGCGGCTTCAAGGGGACGTGAGGGTACTCTTGGTATCCCTCTGTGAGGCTGCAGATGATCCGCCTGGGCTCACAGAGGTTAAGGTCTGCATCAGAAGAACCAAGGGTGTGCCTTGGTTGCAATATAAGGCAACCTAAAGACTAGGATGGACCAGCGTGATTCGAGGAGACCAGTAGCCCTATGATAGCAACTCGTCGTCTACCTACCATCTTGAGTCAATCGAGATACGTGAAGCGGAAAGGCGGAGAACTCCAAGAGACCATATACTTGTTATCTAGTTATGGTTGCGGATGGCCATAGGTTAGTGGGGCATGAGGGGCCTGCGTATAGTTCTCATTTTTCAAGGTGTGCCTTTCATTAGTTGAGGGAGGGGTCAAGTGGGACCATAGCCACTGGAATAAAAATAGACCTTAGCATCTACATTGGCAGATATCTGAAAGCTCCCGACCGAGTTCCGTGTTTCTTAATTTTCCCTGCCACAGGACTCGGGTCACACATATAGAGTACATGTGCATCTAGACAGCGATAACGATTCGCGACACATACTTGGGGAAAGTCTAGGAATATATACCACTCTAGGTAGTGTGTCCTAGACTAGGGGGCATCGTTCGACAGGTAGTACAATCCCGAGTTGGACTAGGTCGTATAAACCCTAGTTGAATCTAGGAAGTGCTCGATAAAAAACCCTAGATTAGATCTAGGTAATTAATAATAGACGTACACCTGAAATCAACCACAAGTTTGGGGATACTAGTTAGGTGGTGCAGAGATTAGTATGGGGTGCGATAGTAATTTCGGTTCTAAACCGCTTTGCCTTAGTTTATGGTATTTTCCCATTTTCAGTTTATGCCTCTCATGTCCTTTTTCTTATTCATATACCGAAGTACCACTAGACTTACCAGGCTTTATGTCTGAATCTATGTTTTCTTTCGTCTTCTTTTCTTCCGTTTCCCCCCTCCCCCCAGGTAGTCAGGAAGGGAATAGCTCAGATTTGTATGGACCTGTTACTCTTTCCAAGCTTGAAGACTCTTTGATGTGCTGCTTTGGACTCACTTTTCCACCGCTATGGCTGGCTAATATTTCATTGGGGAATATCATTGTATATTTATGCTTCTTTATTTTGTTAAACAAGATAGATACTTTGTTGTAGGAAAACAATCTTTGTACAAGCTGTTTATAAATGAAATAAAGTTTTATTCACTTTTCTGTTGTTTTATTTTCTGTCTTGTAATGTATCTGCATCTTTTACCTATAATACTTCACAGAACTTAGTGCATTCCCTTTGTGAGTGACACTAACGGATGTGGGGTGTTATAAATCAGTTCATTTTATGCACTAAGTTGTATCCTACACTGTGCTACTCTAATGTTTATTACATATTATGATTCCGCTGTTATATTGATGTAAATTATTCTATTTTCTGTTTGTGCTATTATCTTTTCTGTGCTAATGATGATTAATGTGTTATATTCCAATGATTATCCTTAATTTCGTGATACGGGGTTTTGACATCGTCACAGGTGGTATCAGAGCTTTGGTTAATCTTAGTTCTGGAATTTAACACATTAAACACCTCGTCAAGATATAATCAGTAGTGTTCTAAGGCGAGTAGCTCGTTAGAGATACGATTAGTAATGTCCTAGAATGAGCTAAGCAGAATAGCAAAATAACTTGATCAGTACATCGTTATCTTTCCATATATTCTTCTGCTTTTGTTATATCTTAAAATTATCATTTCTGTGGGCTTGACTCTTTTCGTACTTGTACGGAACTTGACCTAGATGGCTACCCGAGCAGCTGCAGCTAGAGGTAGAGCAGGACGAGGTGGCCGAGGTGGAGGACGGGGGAATACTCCTGTTGTCCTAGAGCCTTTGGTTCAGCCACCACAACCCCTTCATCCGTTTGATTTAGACCAAGTGGGAAAGATATATAATAATCTTGGAGGCAAGCCATTCTCGTGCACCGGTAGTGCAATTGAAGCCTTGGGTTGGTTGAAGACATGTGAGAAGATCTTTTGGGGCATGGGTCTTGAGGATCATAGGAAAAGCTTTATGGGTGCTTGGCTATTGCAAGACGAGGCCCAACTATGGTGGGACACCATCACCTTGAATAAGGAAGAGGTAGTGATGACATGGAATGAATTCAAAACACTGTTCAAAGAGAAGTTCGTTCCGGAGAAAGAGATGGAGTGCTTGCATGATGAGTTTGCCAATCTCCAACAAGGAGATAACACCATTCAAGAATATCTCAACAGGTTTACTCAACTATCCCGCTATGCTCCAGAGCTCATTCTGACCGTTAAGGCGAAGAATAAGAGGTTCATACATGGACTTCAGCGCAAGTACCAGAATATGGCAATGAGCCACATTATTTTTACATTCGCCAACATGGTGGATATGGTGTGTACTTATAAGAGCCTGGATTTGAGGAACATGCAAGCAAATCGCGCAAAGAATCAAACGGGCAACAAGCGCAAGACTTCAGAAAGGCATCTATAATCAAGCAACACAGCAGCAAATGCCAAGCCACAAACAAATAGGCCACCCAAGGGAAGTTGCTACAATTGCGGTTAAGCTGGCCACTACTCCAATGTATGCACCGCTCCGAAGCAGCAGAAGACCAACCAACCCAGATCGAGTCAGAACACCCGCAACCCAGTTGTGTGTTTCAATTGCCACCAGATAGGGCACATCAGAAGGAATTGTCCTTTGCTGAAGAATGCTCAGGTTGCACATGTATATGACGGGGTAAACCCGCCAGCTGCTACTCCCGGAGCAGGTAAACCCGATGTTTTGGGAGGTACCGTTACTATTAAAAATATTCCTGTTTCCATACTATTTGACATGGGAGCATCACAAAGTTTTATTGCAAGTAATACTGTTAAAAAGTTAAAGTTAAATCTAAAGAACCTTAAAGAATCGATAAGAGTTCACAATTCGATAGGAAGTTCTATTGTTCTCAGTTCATACTGTAAAGTGCCTATCTTCTTTTCTCGATACTGATTTCCTTTCAAATTGGTTATCCTAAATTTTTCCGAATTCGATATTATAGTTGGACTGGACTAGTTAACCAAATACGAGGCCGAAGTGAAATGTGACGAGAGGATAGTTACAATTAAAATGAAGCTTGGAGACATATTTATACCGTGCCATGGCTCAGACTCAGATAGAAAAGATTTTTGGTCTGCTCTGGAAGTTATACCCACTTCGTTAGAAAATATTCCTGTCGTTAAACATTATGCGGATGTGTTCGAAGAAGTCAATAACCTACCTCGGCAAAGAGAAATTGAATTCAGAATTGATTTAACTCCGAATGCCAGGCCAGTAGTACATTCAATTCGAAGAATGACATTAAAAGAAAAAGAAGAATTGGGTAATCAAACTCGACAACTTTTATGGAAAGGTCTGATCAGACCCAGCTTTTCTAATTGGAGTTCCGCTATAGTGTTTGTTCCTAAGTCAGACAGTACTCTTCGATTGTGTGTTGATTACCGAGACCTCAACAAGAAAACGCTCAAGAACAAATATCCATTACCCCGCATCGATGATTTGTTGGATCAATTGAATGGAGCATGAGTATTTTCCAGAATGGACCTAGCTATAGGTTTCCATCAACTGAGAATTGCTGAAGAATGTGTTCCTTTGATAGCTTTCAGAGGTCCAGACATATTTTGTGAGTGGTTAGTAATGTCGTTCGGCTTATGCAATGCTTCAGCTTACTTCGTCGATTTAATGAATAGAGTGTTCAGAGGAGTCTCGAATAAATTCGTGCTGGTATTCATCGATGATATTTTAATCTACTCCAAGTCATAAAGCGAGCATGAAAAGCATTTAGAACAAGTGTTGGGAATTTGTCCTAAATTCTCTAAATGTATCTTTTGGCAAGATGAAGTGAAGTTCCTTGGCCACGTCGTGTCAAAGAAAGGAATTTCTGCAGATCCAAGAAAAATAACAGCAACTCAAGATTGGAAGCAGCCTACTACACCCACAGAAGTCCGAAGTTTTCTTGGATTAGCTAGTTATTATCGGAAATTCATTAAGGATTTTTCGAAGATATATGGTTCATTAACAAAGCTTAAAAAGAAGCACGAAAGATTTAAGCGGACTCCAGAATGTGAGGCAGCTTTCCAAGAGCTAAAATTAAAATTGACGACCGCTCCAGTATTGACAATTATCGATGGCAATTAGGATTTGACGGTCTGGACGGATGCTTCTTGTAACACCCCAACCTCCGCTAGGGTCACTCACAAAGGGAATGCACTAGTTTTAGAGGAGCGTTATCGAGCTAAACAAACACAGAAATATTACAAGACAGAACATAGATAAAACAGTGGAAGAATCAAAAGAAAATTTTCATTACTTTCAAGAAGAGTCAAAACCTTTTACATCAAATAGCCAAGGTCATTATTTTCCATTACAACAAATTATGTCTTGCATAAATAAAGAAGCATTAACTTAAAACATCAAAAGTAGCTTAATTCCCCAAAGGTAGCAGAAAATCCAGCCATAGCATAGCCCAAGATCAAACCGTACATGAGCTGAATCAAAAGCAAGCGAAATCCAAGCTAAGTGCTAGAGTTCCCTCCCTGAGAACCTTGGGGGGGAACAAAAGAAAAGAGGCAAAAGAAAATGGGTCAGTCATAAAGACTGGTAAGTCTAAGTGACTTTCAGCATAAAAACAGGTAAAAGTAACATGACATGTATAAACTGAAAGTAAACATAAAGATGCTGTCAAGGTTGGCAAGATAGGCTAAGATAACATGGTAAATAGTGTATAAATCAAGTATAGCATCACTTATTCAAGGTTCGCTGCATCGACTGTGCTAGTATTCCAACCCATGTCAAATGTTAACCACGAAGTGATCCCTTGGCCCAATATCATGAAATGACCCATTACTGGGTCCAGCGGAATGATCCACTAATCGATCGGTTCCCTACAAGTTCTAGCTCGTCATATGTCTGTGTCATACGACCCTATCAAGAATGTAGTCACCTGTGCTATGTCCACCATAGGGTGTATTAAGCCCTAGGGTGCCAACCACCGACACGAATCAATCATGCAAAGATAAACCTACTGATGCCCAATGCCTGCTTTTTCAACTCCGGACCACGTGCATGACCATAGCCCGCCTGAACCTATGCTGGCTCACCAACACAGCCGTCGTTCTGGCCGCTTACAATCTGCCCAGTAATCATGCCCCACTCTGCCCAGTTCTAGGGTACCATGATACATCTAGTGGGTTAATGCTGAAATGGACCGCGTAACTAGGGTTTCTGTCTAATAGGTTAAGTGTTGTCATTTAAATTCGTGACTTAACCCCTATCACTCTAGCATGTCAAGTTGGTTAAGTGTTGTCTTTCATGTTCATGACTTAACCCTATCATGTGGCATTAATTCATTAATGCACCCCAACCTCCCACATTAGACCTATTGTTGTGGTCACTGGATATACCGGGCGGTTCTGGGCAGATTTACACCACAACTCAGTCTAACCTTGGGTTTCAAGCGCGATATGACCAACTACTCACATTGGATCCTATTGTTTTCAGTCATTGGATTTGCCGGGCAGTTCCGGGCAGATTTACACTGCACACTCAACCCAACCTCGAGTTGGCCATTTTCAAGTTCATTCTAGTGTCATGTCCATGTTCAAGTTTTCATGTCAAGTTCGTGTCAAGTTTTAAGGCAAGTTTCATGCCAAGTCTCCTATAATTCCCAATTTCTCCCAACGTTACCCCATCTAAATATTAGGCTAACAATCATAGCCTAATTTTTCATTCACATGATTTTTGGCATATAATATTAGGCTAAAACTTAGCCTAATTTAACGTACGCAAAATTGGCATAAAGAAATTCATTAACATAAACACAACATAGAGGTAAACTTGGCATTTTTTGCATAGTCAATATGAACATCATAGGTGTGAACTTGCAAAGTAGTCAACATGAATATCATAGACGTGAACTTGCAACATAGACTAAATCAACACACATATATGTGAATTTGCGACATAGACTAAATCAATATACATATATGTGAACTTGCAAATCAATCACGAACATATGAATAAGTGTGAACTTGAAATATGACCTAGGTTAACATATACACATTAACATATAACATTTGGTCACATATGTGATATGATTTTACAACCTAAAACTTGCATAACATGATAAGCTACACAAATTGTCATAACGGGTTATATTCCAAGTTCATATACATATGAATAGACTTCATTAATTCCCAATTCAACATAAAAATAGCGTAAGCGGGATTACCATATTACGCTTACGCCGTTTACAGGCACCAACAGTCTATACAGTACCATAAATTCACCGTACTGGTGTTATCAGAGGGCACTCCATAGAAGGCAATGCTAAATCAAAATCATATGGGCACGATATGGATAAATATGACAAGGCACTCGAGGCAATGCCCAGGGTAGGATTCTACCAATTGCACTCCCGGACCGGTGGTAACGCATAGCAGCCACTACCGCCCACCACGGAACACACTCCCAAAAATCATAAATGGGCCCAAATCATCATCATCTTCATAGTCATAGAAATAGTATCGAAGAAGTGTGTCCGATCAAAGGTGCCACCTCAGTTAGTCACAGTATAGCTCTTGTTTTAGTCATTTCAATTCTGCCCCGAAGGTCAGGGCTATTTCATTGTCGTTCATCTTCTTCGATTCAAGAATCGCCTCCAAGTCATCGTACTCATTCTGGATACGTCATAACGTTCACAATTGTCAAAGTGGTATCGACACTGACAGAGAGTATGCCTTATGTCAACTCCTCTCTCCTTAACAACCAACGCTTACATCTTTCACATCGGTTAGTTCTTTTATATTTCATAAAGGTTCGCTTTCATATCAAAATATCATATTCTGTTTCGAACCAAATTTATATTCAAATAGAATATGATTTCATATCAAGATATCCCAATCATTCCTAAAACCGATTATATTCCAATTAGAATATATTTTCATATCATTACATTATACTCATATAATATTTCCAAATCGATTTATATTCCAGAAGAATATACTTCACATCTGAGGTTATAATCATTTCAAATCGATTTATGTTCGAAAAATCCATTCATATTCAACTGGAATATATATCTCATAACAACTCATTTTAAATCTCTTAGGAGATCCATTTATATTTGAAAAGAATATGATTCATATTTTCATATTAAAAATTGATTTAAATCGATTCATGTTCAAATAACTTTATTCCAACTCCATTTCGAATTATAGTTCAAATCCAACACTTTCCATTCGGAAGAAATTTACCATCATTTAATATAACTTTGAAAATAGATACTTATAAATAAGCCTTATATATATAATTTACTTATAAAAAAAATTCACTAGAGTATACTAAGACACTTTTAATCACTATATATATATATATATATATATATCAAATAAAAGCTTTACTAATAATTTTTAAATAATAACATATAAAAAAATTCATTTATAACAAAATAACATATATGTTACAAAATCTATAAAATAATTTTAAATAAAAGATAAATAATAAAATATAAATTTATTTGTAAAACAAACAATGCATATATATAGTTTATAGAATAAAAATAAAATAAAATAAAATTTTAAACCATAATTGTTCTTCCTCCCGAAATTCAAATACTTGAATCTATACTACAGTCTCAATGGAGTTTACATAATTCAATATCTTGTTTCAAACCATTCAAGCCAACCATTCAATTCCAAGGATTCAAATTCATATTCATGTCAATTCGAAGTAATTTCAAGTATCCTCAAATAACATTCATTTCCAACTTAATTTATGGAGAATTTATAAATTCACATTTACCATAAATTTGGACTTCAAGATATACTAAAAATCCTTTTTTTCCAAATTTAGTTTGGATAATTCCCTTAACAAATTCAAAATCATCCAAAGTTCAAATTTAAAGGAAATAAAATTTATCGAAAATCGATAACTTCTCTTTAATTAAAATTTCATCAAATAGGAATTTCGAATATTTAAAAATCATTTAACCAACCGATGTCCATATATAATTCGCTATCCTATGGCCAAGTGATTTTAAATTTAATTTCTCGATATTCAGGGATGGGTCTATTATTTCAACCCAAATCAGGGTCACAGATATTTATCATTTCAATCTGTGTTCTTAATTGATTTTAAATTGACAAATCCCGGGTTTATTCGATTCCCGTAACATCAGAGGTGGAAAAAAATTGGGAATCATCGTTAATGATGAGCACACAACAGCCATATACTGAAATAAATAACATTTCAAGCAATACCCATTCATAATCACCCAAAGCATCCATCACACCATTCATCTAATTAATCAATATTAATCTGTTCTATGGGTTCACGAAGATCAAAAATCCCAAACAGTAATTAAATTAAATTAAATAACTTATTATTGGCCTAAATTTTCAGATTAACATACTTGCATGTCAGTTTCTAAGCAACAAATCATCAACCAAACATAACCATCCAACCAGACTTATTTCACAATTTAATTCAATAAACATGGGAATAATTTAGTATTTCGTAAGTGAGAAAATCACTCACCTTTGCGTCCTTAGTTGATCATACGTCCAATTAAAGGCCAAAATTTGACCGTCTTCAAACACAGCCAAACTAGTGCCAAAACGTCCACAACCTCGCCACGATCCCAACGCAACAAACCATGCTTAAAACCGAGTTCAAACGAGAAAGTTATCAGCGTTTTTTTACGATCTGAATTCAAAGTATATTAAATTTACAAAATAAAAAATCTCACCCACTCAGAATCGGCCACATCAGCTCCCCCCCAAACTCCCGTTCCTCTCTCCACGCGCTACAGTGAACGCGGAAATGAACCCAACCACGGCCAACTTTGAGCGTCAATTCCTCCGCGCTCCAACCACTAGAAAATGCGAGACCACTGCCAAACTGACCCTCTCCGAAACCCGCACCCAGCCATGCCGGAACCCACGCCGTTGGCGGCCTTCTTCCCGTTGGCGGCCTTGACAAACGCAGCGGGTTTTCATCCTTCCACCATGAAAATCGAACAATTTACACTACAATAAATCCTCCTACCACCTTCGTTCAACTCCCCAAGACACGCTCTACAAAACTCAGAAGACAGAATCCCTGATTAATTCACAAATCAAAAGGCCCTAAATTGTAGCTTAGGGTTCCAATTCCAGCAACTATGACCCTCGATTTTCTGGCAATCCGGCCACTGCATGTCGAAATAAACCATACCAGAAGCTTCGTATCATCGAGAGCTTCGAATCAATATATAACTAGCTAGGGTTTGGAGAAATTTTATTTTCAAGCTTGTATTTTTGATTTAAATCTAGGGTTTGAATTTGATTTCTGCCATTAGAGATAAAACAGATGGAGAAAAATATACGTATGGAGAAAATGGCTGAATGAGGTGGAAAGGAACTTAAGTTTCTATATATATAGAAGGCCAAATATGATAACAACAATTATCCCATTTACATAGATTCGATTCGGTTTTTCTCCCGTACACTAAAATGATAAGTCTGATTATAACGAAAATTGAACTCCTACCATAATTCATTGTTCTGAATCCAATGGCGCCGGTTTCGTCGAATTCCGAGACAGTCGCCAAAACAGTTAAATTTCACAGTCAATTAAATAAATAAAATATTCAATTATTCGATTAACTGTTTTAATTCAAATTAATTATTGATAAAATCCCATTTAAATAAATTATAACCTAAATAAATTTATTTCACACACTTTAAATCTTAATTTGATTTTTGATTTGAATTTCAGTTATAATTCAATAACTTAAAATTCCACCATTTCAAATTTAATTTTGAATTCTACTTTGAAATAACCCACCCAAATTAATTTAATTATTTAAATAATAAATTTCAAATTACAGCCTTTTTAAATAAAACTAAATTTGAAAAATCTATTTATACCCGATTCAAATAATCACCATTATTAAAAATAAACAAAATTTTGATTTTATCTAATATTATTCGACTTATTTATTTTAACTCTAAATTTAAATATACTGAAAATTATGGGATGTTACATTCTCCCCCACTTAAAAATCTTTTCGTCCTTGAAAAGAGAACGAAACGATGTTAAACAAGTCATACTTCCAAATCCATACTTTTAAAATAGTATTTATACGATAAGTTATATAGTTGTAAAATTTCATAAATTTTCTAACTCCCGAAATCACAAGAAATTCCGGCAACATCTCCTTTGTACGAAGAGGTCCGGAAAATCACAACATATATATAGACTCAATTATACATCTCATCCTATGATGAGGCATCCCAAAATGGGGAAAACACCATATATACGTAACTACCAAACTATATAACTCAAATACGTACCTTCTTAGCATTTATTTTGCAATTTCATTACCTTGGCATTTTAAATATTTAGCGCAAGCGAGCTCCAAAGCGTATCGCACACTCCTTACACATGTTACAACTTGCATACACATGAGATTCAAGTATATACAATATATAACAAACATATGCAACTTACACAACATACATTAATCATTTCAACCCCAAAACCAATATATCTATGACAGGCCAGCAAACAAAATGAAGTTTATCACCCACTAAATGTTGGAATTTGACTAAGGCACACTAGGCAGAAGTCGTTGCATTCGTTTTAGGCATTCCGAATTGTCCGGATTCGTCGAATTGGGATAATTCGTTCAAAATTTATGACTATTTTAGTGAAGGTGAACGCTTCATCTCATACACATAAAATTGCAGACCTGAGTTTTTCAACCCAGTTTTTAACCCTTAAATAGCAGAATTTAAATCGGCATATTAAGGATAAGTTTTAGTTCAGATCCTGGGCTTTCCGAATTGTACTCGCACATTAAAATACGACGTTTCGTTTGGATGTTATGGCCAAAACAATATCAACATACGCTTCGGTTTTCCATTTTCTGTGCATATAACTACGACTACTTCTTGGTTTTCAACCTAATAGACTTGGAAACTAGGCCAGGCTTTATTAACAAAAAATTTAGTTCAGTTTCTAAGATTTTCCGAAAAGTTCGGAATCATCGAATTCCGGTTATCCCTTCAAAAGTAATGGTCATTTTAGTTCCAGCTTATCTAATATTTCAGGTTCACATAACATCGATTTATTTTATTAGAAGTTTAAACCCTTTAGATTCCAATAATTTTATAAATCTTTAACACTTCATTTTGTTATCACTTCGTTGCTCGAGAAATGGATTCACATTCAGTTTGCTTACCCTATCCCGATAAATTTTCTATCCATTTTCTTGTTCGTTTCAAGCACTGATTCTAGTTAAAACTTCAATTTATTCTAACTTCTACTACTAACTTAAGTTTATAAAATCCTTAACTCATTTACATGAATAAAATTGCCAAAATTTATCACCCATCTCTTTCCTAGGCGCCAAATTCTCAATTGATTTTCTAACTTTTCTTATACCTTATTCCATATTTCCAAGATAGATTTTTTTTTTTAAATTCACTTTCATGCCTTAATCAATTCAACCAAATTCCTTTAAGTGTCGATTTACTTAAGTTGGAGTTTCCAATCTTAGCAAAACCTTGACCATTAGATTTGGTTATCACTTACTCAACGATTTACCTTTAGTTGTTTGTATGAATCAAATTATACTTACTCAATTCAATTATCTATATGAATTCTGAATCGACTTATTTATTTTCCCTAAGTTGATTTCATTGTATTGAATCCACCAACTCAGATTGTTTATTTTATATCACCCTTCAATATCTAAAACCCCTAAATTAGTATTCATTTAATCGTTATATTATTCCGAATAAGCCAATTTACATTTGCATCTTATTTCATTTGTCTGACACTTCGATTCATACCTTTAATCATTTTCTCCTTCACTTATTCCCATTTCCCTTTTAAATTAAAGTTATTCCATTAACTCGATTTATTTATTATTCTCTCGAATCCTGAATTTAGTTAAAAATTGTTCATAATTCAAGTTTTATATATCACTCTCAACCATTATTATTATTATTATTATTATTAAATTTCTCTAAATCAACTTTACTTAACCTGATTTCCCTTCTCAAATGAAGTTTTATTCCATTCGACAACTGATTTGCATGCTATTCCTTCTAATTAACTATACTCAGCTTTACTTTCGATATGAAATCTTAATGAGTTTTTCCAAGGCCATAAGCAATTACCGTTATTTACTCAATAGAGTTACCCAATTTAATTTGGTTGACTTAAGTCGAATCCTAGTTTCACACTAAGTTTTGATTTGCCCCAGCACTTCTATCGAGTAAACTTAGATTTTATTAAACCTTATTATCGCACTTAAGAGTTTTAAATGGTATTTCCCGTGTCCTTAATATTTAAATCTATTCCTTAGTTTCAAATCAAAATTCTAATAATAGAGTTAATTTAGTACCTAATCAATATCATTAATTAAGATGAACGTAAATGCTTGATTCCGGGTTTTATACCATTTATAGAAAATCATACCATATAAGGAAATTTTAAATCTTCTGGTTTAATTTAAATTCGCTTAAATAACATACATTAATATTTTAATATACTTTTATACCGTATGGAATTTAAATCCAAAACTTTTACCCACCAGCTATGAAAGTACGGAGTGGTCTACCCACTTAGACACTCCATAATAAACGTCGATAATGTGTGCACTCGTTACCGAAGTCATTTCTGATGTCCGAGAAGGAATTACACACTTATTTCTTTTAAAAATCCTTTAAACCATTCCTTTCGAAAATACTTATAATATGATATTATTTCAAAAAATTGACAAAACTATTTTCAAAAGTACCCCAAGATCAAGTTTCAAGGACATTCCTATTTATCGCAAATATCTTATAAAAACCATTCTCAAAATAGTTTATAAAACCATTTGATTTCCTTATTAGATTTATTATCAAATCAACCATAATAGGTAATAGCTTAATATTATCTCCTACTAACAACAATTGCATATGCACTTAAAACCAATAATATTATATTTAATATATATAAAACATATAATCAAAACCATATTATATCGATCATTCTGTTCGATTATTTAGGAATTCCTATCGATTCTATGGCGTCCCATATATCAACCAGAATCCATAAATATTCAACAAAACAAATCAACACAATAAAACCAATTTATATCAAAAATACAAATACGCTCTCTCGTATATCACTCAAACTCATTCTAGGGCATTACTAACCCCATCTCTAATGAGTTAATTCCCAAACAGAGCCAAGGTTATCGCTAACCATCGCTCTGATACCAAATGTAACGACCCACATTTTTTGACCGTTCAAAAATCGACAATAAACCACGTATGTCGACCCAAACAAATCTCAAATATAGGTAGTTATTGGGAAAGAAGAAAGAAGAGAAAGACAAAATTGAGTTCTCACAGCGGAAGGACAACATATAATAACTAACTATCAGTTTTAAAACAGTTGAAATACATACATTTGACAAGAATATACAGCGATTATCAGAGTTACACATTTACAGATATACATAACAAGACAACGGAAACACAGTGCAGCGGAAATACATATATATATAGTAAGTATATACCAAATCTTCGTCTCCATCCTCCAAGCTATAGAAATCTTCGCTAACTGCAACATCTGCTGAACTGAGCGTGTTGCATAAAAGAAACACAACAAACACTCGGATCAGCACTAAATCATTCTCATATTAGTCAAATTAAGATACGAAATAACATCAGTGTCATGGGTGCAGTAACTCAAGAGATGTTACGGGATTTTTCCATCTCTCGAGGATCCGTTAAACTAATACATACATAGTATAATACGTTATTATGATAGTGTCTATCCAGTAAAGTAAATATCATAAAAATAGAGTAAGCGAGATTACCATATTACCCTTACGCCATTTACAGGCACCAATAGTCTATACAGTACCGTAAATTCATCGTACTGGTGTTATCAGAGGGCACTGCATAGAAGGCAATGCTAAACCAAAATCATATGGGGCTCGACATGGATAAATATGACAAGGCACTCGAGGCAATGCCCAGGGTAGGATTCTACCAATTGCACTCCCGGACCGGTGGTAACGCATAGCAGCCACTATCGCTCACCTCGGAACACACTCCCAAAAATATTAAATGGGCCCAAATCATCATCATCATCATAGTCATAGAAATAGTATCGAAGAAGTGTGTCCGATCAAAGGTGCTACCTCAGTTAGTCACAGTATAGCTCATGTTTTATTCATTTCAATTCTGACCCGAAGGTCAGGGCTATTTCGTTGTCGCTCATCTTCTTCGATTCAAGAATCGCCTCCAAGTCATCATACTCATTCTGGATACATCACAATGTTCACAGTTGTCAAAGTGGTATCGACACTGATAGAGAGTATGCCTTATGTCGACTCTGGTCTCCTTAACAACCAACGCTTACATCTTTCACATCGGTTAGTTCTTTTTTATTTCATAAAGGTTCGCTTTCATATCGAAATATCATATTCTGTTTCGAACCAAATTTATATTCAAATAGAATATGATTTCATATCAAGATATCCCAATCATTCCTAAAACCGATTATATTCCAATTAGAATATATTTTCATATCATTACATTATACTCATATAATATTTCCAAATCGATTTATATTCCAGAAGAATATACTTCACATCTGAGGTTATAATCATTTCAAATCGATTTATGTTCGAAAAATCCATTCATATTCAATTGCAATATATATCTCATAACAACTCATTTTAAATCTCTTAGGAGATCCATTTATATTCGAAAAGAATATGATTCATATTTCCATATTAAAAATTGTAACAAAAAGGAATTTCGCTCGATCCGAATCGATCGGTAAACCGACCAAGACCGTTCGAAACCCTTGATTGTTTTGAGAACACGACAAATTGGAACGCAAACAAAATTACATTTAAATGCATCACAGCGGAAAAACAATACAAAGCACAACTGAAAGTAATACACAGATACAAAGCTTTCCAAATATCGTTTCAGCTATGAATCAGGACCCTGTGAATATAAATCTGCAAAACCAAAACTACTAGCTATCCCGTGCGGAAAATAGGGGCACCCAGAGTTTAGGTTAAAACAATAAACTCCAGGTCAGTAAGGTAACTGGTGTGAGAACTAAAACAGTTATTAATATTTACTTTAAAGTTAGGAAAATCAAGGGACCACGCCATATAACACGGAACGGGCTTCCTCCCAAGACTACCAGTGCATAAAACAACAGCGCTGCAAATAAAGAAAAATGAAGCTATTATAAGACCCAGGTCCCATCACACAATGCAACGCAAGCCGGAGGATGAGGTTTTTACCTTATAATAGCCAAAGAATGCTTGATACGCTTAAAACAAATCATTTGATACTATTATAAGTGCATGGTGTATAAAACAATTTCAATCATAAGTATCAATCATAGACGGCATAAGTGCCCCATACCACTATGTCGCCATACAATCGAGCGAAATTCCTTTTTGTTACAAAAATTGATTTAAATCGATTCATGTTCAAATAACTTTATTCCAACTCCATTTCGAACTATAGTTCAAATCCAGCACTTTCCATTCGGAAGAAATTTACCATCATTTATTGTAACTTTGAAAATAGATACTTATAAATAAGCCTTATGTATAAAATTTACTTATAAAAAAATCACTAGAGTATACTAAGATACTTTAAATCACTACATATATATATATATCAAATAAAGGCTTTACTAATATTTTTTAAATAATAACATATAAGAAAATTTCATTTATAACAAAATAACATATATGTTACAAAATCTATAAAATTATTTTAAATAATAAATTAAATAATAAAATATTAATTTATTTGTAAAACAAACAGTGCATATATTTAGTTTATAGAATAAAAATAAAATAAAATTTTAAACCATAATTGTTCTTCCTCCCGAAATTCAAATACTTGAATCTATACTCCAGTCTCAATGGAGTTTACATAATTCAATATCTTGTTTCAAACGATTCAAGCCAACCATTTGATTCCAAGGATTCAAATTCATATTCATGTCAATTCGAAGTAATTTCAAGTATCCTCAAATAACTTTCATTTCCAACTTAAGTTATGGAGAATTTATAAATTCACATTTACCACAAATTTGGACTTCAAGATAAACTAAAATTCCTTTTTTCCCCCACATTTAGTTAGGATAATTCCCTTAACAAATTCAAAATCATCCAAAGTTCAAATTTAAAGGAAATAAAATTTATCGAAAATCGATACCTTCTCTTTAAGTAAAATTTCATCAAATAGGAATTTTGAATATTTAAAAATCATTTAACCAACCGATGTCCATATATAATTCACTATCCTATGTCCAAGTGATTTTAAATTTAATTTCTCGATATTCAGGGATGGATCTATCATTTCAACCCGAATCAGGGTCACAAATATTTATCATTTCAATCTTTTTTCTTAATTGATTTTAAATTGATAAATCCCGGGCTTATTCGATGCCTGTAACATCATAGGTGAAAAAAAATTGGGATTCATCATCAATGATGAGCACACAACAGCCATATACTGAAATAAATAACATTTCACGCAATACCGGTTCAGAATCACCCAAAGCATCCATCACACCATTCATCCAGTTAATCAATATTAATCTGTTCTACGGGTCCGCGAAGATCAGAAATCCCAACCAGTAATTAAATTAAATAACTTATTATTGGCCTAAATTTTCAGATTAACATACTTGCATGTCAGTTTCTAATCAACAAATCATCAATCAAACACAACCATCCAACCAAACTTATTTCACAATTTAATTCAATAAACATGGGAATAATTATGTATTTCGTAAGTGAGAAAATCACTCACCTTTGCGTCCTTAGTTGATCGTACGTCCAATTAAAGGCCAAAATTTGATTGTCTTCATACGCAACCAAACCAGTGCCAAAACGTCTGCAACCTTGCCATGGTCCCAACGCAACAAACCGTGCGTAAAACCGAGTTAAAACGAGAAAGTTATCGGTGTTTTTTTTTACGATTTGAATTCAAAGTATATAAAAATTATAAAATAAAAAATCTCACCCACTCAGAATCGGCCACATCAGCTCCTCCCCAAACTCCCGCTCCTCTCTCCACGCACTATAGTGAACGCGGAAATGAACCCAACCACGGCCAACTTTGAGCGTCAATTCCTCCGTGCTCCAACCACCAAAAAATGCGAGACCACTGCCAAACTGACCCTCTCTGAAACCCGCACCCGGCCATGCCAGAACCCATGCCTTTGGTGGCCTTCTTCCCGTTGGCAGCCTTGACAAACGCAGCGGGTTTTCGTCCTTCCACCATGAAAATCGAACGACTTACACAACAATAAATCCGCCTACCACCTTCGTTCAACTCCCCAAGACACGCTCTACAAAACCCAGAAGACGGAATCCCCGATTGATTCACAAATCAAAAAGCCCTAAATTATAGCTTAGGGTTCCAATTCCAGCAACTTTGACCCTCGATTTTCCGGCAATCCTGCCACTGCATGTCGAAATGAACCATACCAGAAGCTTCATATCATCGAGAGCTTCGAATCGACATATAACTAGCTAGATTTGGAGAAATTTTATTTTCAAGCTTGTATTTTTGATTTAAATCTAGGGTTTGAACTTGATTTCTGCCATTAGAGATAAAACAGATGGAGAAAAATATATGTATGGATAAAATGGCTGAATGAGGTGGAAAGGAACTTAAGTTTCTATACATATAGAAGGCCAAATATGATAACAACAATTATCCTATTTACATAGATTCGATTCGGTTTTTCTCCCGTACGCTAAAACGATAAGTCCGATTATAACGCTAATTGAACTTCTACCATAATTCATCGTTCTGAATCCAATGGCGCCGGTTTCGTCGAATTTCGAGACAGTTGCCAAAACAATTAAATTTCACAGTCATTTAAATAAATAAAATATTCAATTATTCGATTATCTGTTTTAATTCAAAGTTAATATTGATAAAAATTCCATTTAAATCAAATTACAACCTAAATAAATTCTATAAATTTATTTCACACACTTTAAATCTTAATTTGATTATTTGATTTGAATTTTAGTTATAATTCAATGACTTAAAATTCCACCATTTCAAATTTAAGTTTGAATTCTGCTTTGAAATTAACCTACTCAAATTAATTTAATTATTTAAATAATAAATTTCAAATTATAGCCTTTCTAAATAAAACTAAATTTGAAAAATCTATTTATACCCAATTCAAATAATCACCGTCATTAAAAATTAACAAAATTTTGATTTTTATCTAATATTATTCCACTTATTTTTTTAACTCTAAATTTAAATATACTGAAAATTATGGGATGTTATAGACCCCAAGTGGGTTGACCCCTGTGTTGACCCACATTAGAGGTGGGTCGACCAATGTGAAGACTGGATCGATCCATCTCTGGGTCTGTATTGTATTTCAACTGCTTAAAATCTCTGATTAACGTTTATTAACAACGTTTGATTCCTTTCTTAATATAACTCATTAGAATCATAGTCTTCCAGTTATAACTCATCTTTAGATTTAAACTTTGAATTTGCTTGCAAACATACGCATACACTCTTTTAGTTATTAATTCGTCTATAACTTCCGCATACGGATTTGTTTCGGGTAAGCCATTTTTCAAACTGAATCGGAAAATTGCCACAAACACAATGGTATATGTTTTGAGGCTAAATTATAGAACTATAAATTATCGATATTTTCGTATAATGTCTTAATAAAATACGGGGTATTACATTCTCCCACCATTAGGAAATTTCGTCCCTAGGTAAGGGTAAAATTACGTAATTCCCCGCATGATTCACAACCATCATGTGTACATTCAATTTTTTAACCATTTCCTCCACAGAATGCCTAAGCGGTACTTCCTATATGAATGCAAATTTTTCTTGAAAACACTTTGAAAACAGGATGCACACATCCTAAATGTACTGATAATTTCTATAATAATGCAATATTTTGAGAGTAAAAATATTTTTTTCATCCCTTTTTCCTATACTTTTATAGAGCAAGAGCATTATTTTTTCATCCAGACCCTACTAACCAACTTTAACTTTTTGAATTCCAAAAAAGTCTAATTTTCTGAATTCGATTTCTTATGTTACAGAAAGGTAGAACGGAAAACTTCACATCTTCCGTTTTTCTTTTATGTACCTTTTCCACCTGTACTTGGATTTTATGCAACTATTATTTAAGGATTTCCTATATCCCCATCCAAGCACAGTTTACATAAAAAAAATTCCTTTATTATAAATTTTATTTTCCAAATTTCTTTAGGAAAAATCCAATTAATTTTTATTCCCGAAATTTTCCATTTTTCTTAACTGTCATGTTTGTTGCTTTATTTTGAAGTTGTCACTATCGTCTGTTTTCTTTTAGTTATGTCATTACTTTTCTTAGCTTATTTAACTTAATCCACCGATCCAAGCTAAATTTTAAATTACCCTCTAATTCTTTCCAAAATAAAATAGGAAAACAAGCTTAGTACAAAGCTACTACCAAGGGCTAAGAGTCCTAAGACCATGTCCCTATTAACATGGAAAAGTCCAAATTACAGGATCTAAATAACTCGCTTGCCCATTACCATCCACTTGTCACAACTAGTGCTTGCTATGTAATAACAGTCTTTTCCAAGAGACAACCTAGGTTATATAGTGCTTATGCACTCTACGGGAGTTCATTGTCATTCCAAAACAATTTTTGCAATCCACTATATAACCTCAAAATATTCCTCGTCTTTCGTAGGTACTAATCCTTACATACTCCATGATTTAAAAACATGGTATGGCCTCATCATTTCATTTTCCTTCCGAAAAGTAAAAGCATAAAACTTTTTTTTATTAAAACTTATTTTTTACGAAACCATAAAATTATGATATCTCATAAAAAAACAGAAAACCTCTTTTTTTCGAAAAAAAATGGAGTTGACAGGGACAACTATTTCTCTATTAATTTCTCAACTGTTCATTTTTACTATGCCATTTTAATTACTTAGAACAAGCTATAATTTTCTAAACTTACCCCAAACGTCTACTCTATTCAAAAATTCCTTTCACCTTATTTTTTCCACTCACCAAAGTTTATGTCAAAACAATTGTCAAAAATAATTGTCAAAAGAACAGAGACTTTCAAAATTTTCCTTAGCGAAAATTTTAGTTTTTGACAAAATGCAATCTTTTTAATGTTTGGTAATTTAATTCTTTCACACCTTATAGCTTAAAAACTATTGAGCTATACATGCTCTATAATGTACACATTTTTATGAAAGAATACCTTTTTAAACAAAAATTTCAAAAGAATTCATTTTTTCCAAAAAAAACCCATTTTCCCCAAACCCAATATGTACTTTTCAAATATGTTACTTACATTTTTTTCAAATGGCAAAAATACCTCTTTTTATTCAAAAAATTGTTTCTATACAATTTAGCTAGTACAAATATAAAATTTTAAACTTTTAAGGTCAAGACTTGAAAAACACCGTAAACCATCAAACCAAAGCTTTTAAAATTTCAAGTTCTTAAAAGTCAATAATGGGGTTAGACTCAAAGTGCGTTCTAACTTATTTAGATCTCTCTAAATATTTCTTCAATAGTCTTATATATATGTCTATTCTTAATCCATTTCCTTTTCACTCTTTTCCAATTTATAAGGCTCAAATGTTAAACCCGCTAATCTGAAATACTAACATTTCAGATATTAACATATGGGATCCATCTTTTCCATTACAAATTTCCACCCAAACCATCTTAGGGACTCTTATTCCCAAATTTCCATAACTGTTCCTTTAGTGTACGTAACTGATATCTTAATTCCTTCCATATGTCACTCTTCCTATTTAGTGGGTTTTTTTATGGATCTAGGTTTATATATATAATATATTTATATAAATACAAACACGTTCACTCACTATTTATACAGGAATCCCAAATCTAAGTTCTGATACCAGATGTAACAACCCGAATTTCGACAGAACAATTTTCTTCCAAAAATCCCAATATATCAGAACTCTAGTTGGCATGTTTGGTATCCCGCAGAAAAGTCAGAGAACATAACTAGACAAATATGATATAATTAAATATAGCCTTACCAAGGTAATAATACTGCCTAACCAGTATCCAAAGCTATCATATCTCTGCCACAAACCTAACTTGTGAGTGTGTTATGAGGAGGGGTCAAAACAAAAATTTCTGATAACTGGACAAATGATACATTCTGAAATAACCCTACATATATCGTTTAGTTATGTTCTCTTATTTATTAGGTTACTTGGGTTAATAGCACTCGAGGCTTTCTACTCATTTCCTACCCATCTACCCCTAGTAGATTAACCTAATATAGCATGCATGTAGCTACCCCCAACATGTCAAGGTACTCCCCATAGTACCCTTCTCGCACGGTCCCCACCGTCATGCTATAAAGCATACGCAACTCTCATCCTACGCCGAACGACATATGGAAATTCATGTTACTACGCCACATTACCAACAGAATCACCACCGCTATGCCATGCAAGAATACAGATTGTCGTATCCGAACTCCTCGGTTGAATCGAGCCTCATCACGGAGCAATGCTTTAACATCTATGATACACCACCCGGTGCGTGTATCTAGACCATCACACGTACGTACTGTCGACTGTACCTTGAGTCTCATAATAGGGCTGCATCCAATGCACGAAACTCAATTGGGAGCTTTGCATGTCTGTATAGGTCCGCTCAAAGGACCTATAGTATAGATATCTATAGTATGGTTTGCATTTTCACGGTGGTTGTGGTCCCATCCTGACCCCTCCCTTAACTAGTGAAAGACTACATCAAGAGCTAAGTGACATGCTCCTAGCAAACAATCTATCATCCAATTTGGTGTGTCCCTCAACCAACATCTCAATAGTGAAAGACTGATGGTATCTTGGTTTAGCTCTAGTCTTTCCACATCCCATTGACTGTCGATGATTACTATCCTTAATTTGGACCTGACCAACCTCTCATGAGGCCAATCGCCGAATCACCCAACACCATCCACTACAACCTTATGACTTCCAAGCTACAGTTGCAGTCAAGGTATACTCACCAGGTGGTACCACATAGACCCAACCTCTGTGAGTACAGCCTGAGCATGTATCGCAACAGAGGACCACCACAGAGTAACCTACCATGCCCCTCGGAAGTCGCATGCTTCCCTCTAGTCCCACAACACAAGGAAGAAGAATAATCAAGCAGAATAATTAGATGGACATGCTTCTCCTGTATCTCAAGACACCTTGATGACCTACCCTGTTCGGTTCTTCACCTTCGTACATGTGGACTGGTCCAAGCGCATCATGCAAATGTGTTACTAGACCCTATTCTAATCTTTTAATCACACGCTTTCTTATCTTATCTTATCAGATTACTAATTAACTTAATTACCAAATTATTTCCCTTTTTATTCAAGTTACAAGGTTTTCCTAAGCCCCTTATATCCCGGGGGAATGGACCCTACTCGCTTATTAAACGTATTGGTTTAAATTAATCATACTTTAAGTTCATTAATAAGCCCAATGAAATAACATGTTATTTTTTAAGTTGTAATTAACAAAAGTAATATACAACCTTTTACCCCTAGATTGTGATTAAATAAAGTAATCTATAACCCCTTTTCATTTCCATGTCATTTGCTGTCCAATTACATGTTTACAAGTTTAACAACATGCTTTGGTTAATGCATAATTAAGTATATTTTTTCCCAATTCTCATGTTTTCCTATTAACATGTTACTTAGTATATAATTATGTACAAGTTTTTTTATTTCATAAGTCTACTTTATTCTTTCTTATTTAATCATAACCTTATCTTACACTGTCATCATAACCTCCTGTTGTTTTCTTATTAACTTAGTTCTCTTAACTAAGGTTTATTAATAAGTTCTCTTTTCCTTTATTATTACCCATGTTATAATTCTGCTTGTCCCTAGGACAAGCCTACCTATTATATTACCATCTAATTCATATAATTAATTATAATAGGTTATACTCCTCGTTCATCATAACTTTCCTTGGTTCCTTAACATTAACCAAATTTTTAATGTTGTAGCATCCATTTAATTATAATCTTATATATTATTATTATTTCAAGAAAATATTTCACACATCTCGTTAGATTGATTGATGGAAAGATATAAAGATCCATTTCCATAACGAAAATAAATCACGATCCGTAGTTGTAAGCTATTTCTTTTATTTTCAATGTGGACATACATTTTTCTTTTTATTTGATTAGTGTGCAATACGGTAAAAGAATCCCTATTTCAAACTAATCCTTCTTTACCTTTCTTTTCTTGCAACTAAGTTCTTCAAAACTTTACCATTAGAGAAATGTATCAATTTTTCCCAAATTCATCTAACTCAGTCCACTACAAATTTCCCCTTTTTATTTTCTGGGTTAGATGTTCTTTATCATTTTCAGATTACTATAAGCTTTCCACATAAATTAGGCATATCTATTCTTTTTCCCTTATTCCCAATTTCACTATAATTTGATTTACAATATCTAGTTTGTCATTAACGACATTTTCAGTAATGTTAATCCACTCTAAAATAGTATATATATTGGTGTATCAGTGAAAACGTGAATGCTAGTCATGGATTGTGGTGTAAAACGATAGGTCGTGATAAAATAGATCGGGTCGCAAGCTCGTGGGTCATTCGAGGCAATATGCACGGAATTTACATAGATCACATACGAGCATGGATCAGGCAGATTTAATGATGCACTAACCTTGGATCGCTGATGTATGGATTAGGACATGATGGATTGGCAAGAATGTGGCAAAATAATGGATCATTTGTCATCTATGGACCGCACATAGTGTATATATGTGAAGCATATATGGATCAGCCCCAGATTAAGAGGATGCATCGTCCAAGATCCATCAGAACATGGGCACATCAGGTAATTATTCTAAGGCATGGAGTGTGTGCCTCTATGGATCGCTCATGATCCATAGACTATGGATCGCCGGCCGATCCATATGGACCGCATATACACTATTTCAAGCTCTAAGCACTCCAATCTTTGCCTATAAATACCGGACCATCTCACTCATAAAAAGGGTTAGATTTTCTCCTCCTGAAAGGCTACCATTATTGATCTCAAGCTTCTCCAACACCATTAAAGCTTCTTTAAGAATCATTCAAGCTTCTCCAAAAATCATCGTAGTTCTACACCGAGATCGATTATCAAAGATCAAATCCGATAACATCGCTACTTGTAGATTCGATAACATTTCTATGGTGGAATCGAAAGATTATCGGATAATTGTTAGAGAACTGTGAGAGAATCATTGTAAATCATCGATAAAAGTGTAAATCGAGATCAAATATGTACCTTTTAATGAAGACATCAATGAAATGCTCATTCAAAGTGGACGTAGGCCAAAATAGAGGCTGAACCACTACAAATTTGCTCTCTACTTTACTTTTTCTACTATCTTTTGCTTCTAACCTTTTTTCTACAGTTTAAATGTGTCACTACACCTTTTTGGGTGTTAGCATTGTTTTTTGATGTTAACATTTTGGCACCCACCACGGTGCCCGAACCCATGACCACAAGTTTAAGAGCCTTGGTCCGGAAGTTTAGAGGCCTATTCTTTTACGATAGATCCACAAGGTCTAAAAGTCAGGCCCGTTGAAAGGATTTCTGCAAAAATTATAAAGGTGTTTGATATTATGGCACCTTTGAAGAAAGGTAGTAAATCCGCAAGAGTTTCGGCAAATGTTGCTAATGATACTACAACCACTCCTCAAACTAACAATCTGATCGTTCCTCAAATTCCGATAGCTGGAGTGACTCAAGGTGAATTGGATGCAGTTGTGGCCGGTTTGAACCAGAAAATGGAAGCCTCGAATAAAGCCTTGATGGATAAGCTAAATGCTCTTCTTGCTGCTCAAGCCAGCCCCACAAGTCGTGAAGTCGAAATTGACTTGGAAGAGAATGCATATTCTTCCGCCTCGGATCGCAATCGAGAATACTAGTTTAGGAATGACACCGACATCGAGGATTCCAAGGAAAATGCTAATGTTCATAAGCGATCCTGGTCGAGAGAGAATCATTTCGGAAAGTATACTTCTCAAAAATTTGCAAGTCCCACCAAAGGGGTTCCTCCCTAAGTTGGAGGTACAGGGCCCCGGTTCTCTAACTGCGATCGCTTGCTAAGACAAGCATCCGGTAAAGGAACTGGCATCCTCCCATGGAACGACGCAACGATGAGAAGTATATTTCGGAGATGATTACGCAGACCATGAAGGAAAGTTTAGCTAGAAATGAAGATGAGAGAAAGAGAGAGAGTGGGACTTCGCTTCAAGTAAAACTCCTTTTACTAAAAGAATTCGAAAGGCTGAGTTTTCAAAGAAGTTCATCCCTCCAACCATGCCCGCATACAATGGATTTACTTATCGTAAGTTGTTTTGTACAAGTGTGAGTCGCATATGAATGGTGCGAGGGCAACGGATGAGATCAAGTGTCTTTACTTTCCCATCTATTTGGAAGGAGTAGCATCGTTATGGTTCATCAAGTTACCACCAAGATCTGTAGAACAATCTCGGATTTGAAAAGGAAGTTCAGGGAACAAGTCAGATTCTATACATCAAAAGCTAAGGACATTATGTCGCTGTCAGGATTGAAGCAGAATCCAGGAGAATTAGTGAAGGCTTTCTTAGTCGTTTCAACACTGGTATGACAAGTGGGAAATACGGATCCCCAAATGATAATAATGGCTTTGGTTTGGGCTATGGACAAGAAGATTGAGTTTGAAAAATGGGTGAAGATGAAGGAGCCCAACACACTCGAGAAGTTCTATAAAAAGTCGGAAGGGTTCGTTAGGATGGAAGACGATCCTTCTTCCACCTAGAATTTTGCTGGAAGCAGTACCCTAGAGGATAAAAAAGATAATGACACCCAGGGCAATCCGAAGAGTGCCGCGAGCAGAAAAGGGAGAACGATGGGAAAGATAAGAAGAATAATAGAAGAATTCGCTTTTTTAAAACCGCAGAGTTGACCCCCTTGACCGATACTCAGGAAAATATCTACTTTTCCACTAAGGATGCAGAATATTATCCAAATCCACGACCGTACGGAGTGGGAGATAGAGAAGTGAGTTATGGAAGATTCTTCTGATTCCATAACACACCTGGTCATTGCACTAATGAATGCAAACATTTGAAAAGCTTGATTGAAGAGTTGATCAAGAATAATAATCTGCAGCAGTATGTCAGGAAACCACAAACTACAGATCCTTCTCCAGCTCTTTAAGGGAAAAGTACACGTGCCGATCAACCAGGTCCGAGTAATGGAGCTCCAGCGCCAACTAGACATGTGATCAATACCATATCCATAGTCCATATCTAGTAGGTGGAAGTTCAGGGAAGACTAAGAGATATGTCGGTTCTCTGAAGTATGTCGCGAGAGAGGAAAGATGCTTAATCCTAAGTAACAGTACCCCATGAAGCAATATAAAATCTCTTGTGAAGATTTTGTGTTCAGGGAGAAAGATATGGAAGTCATGATAACTCCAACTCTTCATCCAATGGTGGTCATAGTCGGAATAGATCCAACAATGGTCAAGAGGGTGCTAGTTAACTGTGGTGCTTCTGTAAATGTCCTTTTTTGAAAGAAATCCAATCTGATGAATCTCTCGATGACTGATGTTAAAGCTTGTCAGACGAAGATCCAAGGATTTACAGGCGAGCCAAAGCAACCAATCAGGACAATTGACTTTCTTGTGGAGCTAGGAGAAGGAGGAAGGTTATCTTAAAGCATACTTTTGTGCTTGTAGATGAAATTTCTGCTTATAATGCATTCCTAGGCCGACCTGTTTTGGCTGATTTCAGAATTGCACTAGCACCATGGTGTTTGACGTTGAAGTTTCCCATGGAGAAGGGTGTTGGTGCGATAAAGGGAGATCAAAATACTACCAGAGAATGTTACCTCATAGAGTTGCGAGAAGCTAAGAAGTAGGATAAGAAGAAGAATGTGCAGAGCCCTCTCTGCATTCGTGAACTTATCTTATAGCAACTAGAGCACGACCCCTGCACTGGAGAGCATAGTGGGGCTCAAAAGGAAATGGATCCTCGAAAGAACAGTGCAGGGGAGAATCGAGCGGTGCCAGCTGAGGTTGCGATACCTATTGCAGTCCATCCAAAAGATCATGACCGAGTCTTAAATATTGAATCTCAGCTGGGCCAGAAGTTGCAGAAGGAGTTAGTTGTTTTTCTTAAAGCTAATTATGATGTATTCGCTTGAAGTCATTCTGGTATGTGTGGCATATCCTCTGAAATGGTAGTTCATCTATTGAATATTGACCCTCAAGTCTCTCTTGTAAAGCAAAAGAGAAGAATTCAAGGCCCCGAAAGATCGATGGATCTCAAAGTAGAAGAGATAGATGAATGGAAAATTGCTTAATTAGAGAGTCAACATATCCAGATTAGGTGTCCAATTCCAATGGAAAGTGGCATGTGTACATAGATTATTCATATCTCAATAAGGCATTCCCTAAAGATAGCTTTCCATTGCCCGAAATTGATCAGTTGGTAGGTTCAATAGCAGGGCATGAGTTTATATCGTTTATGGATGCTTATTCAGGGTACGATCAGATAATGATGCATGATCTGGATTAGTAGAATACAAGATTTATCACAGATATGGGTTTGTACTGCTACGAAGTTGTAACAACCCGGAATTTCTGAACTAATTTAAAATTTTATTTTTAATGGATTTTGAATATTTAAAATGATTTATTTTAAATAATGATGACTAAAAATTTATTTAAATTGAAGTTAGAACGTATAGATTTATTTTAAATATAAAACGAGCCTGAAATGGTGCGGTAGTTTGAAAGTTCGATTTTAAATTTCAAATGATTATGCATAATTCAAAATAAATCGGATTTCAGTAAAACAAGAAACATTAGAATCCATTTAACTATATCTTTCTAATGAATGCATGAAACTGAGATTTCACATTATAAATTGTAAGTTATTTCCAGTTCAAAATTCAAAATAGCCGCTATGGAATTTATATATATTTTAATATAATATATAGCCCTTAAAAATAGCCATTTTGCAAACGACCTCCGTTTTTGATGAAACTACTTTTGTTTGATTCGGAATGTCAAATTATTGTTAAGTTTCAAATTACATAATTTTGGGAATTAATATGTGAGCGCAGTGAATTTAAACGTGTTTTGAAATTTCTGTTTGGATTTAATCGACTAGGAAAAGGGCCATTTTTCAAGCGGTCTCCAAATTTGATGAATTTTTTTTGTTAGGACTGTATCATCAAAACATAGCCATATTTATTTTTTGTAATTTTTGAAATCAGTATATGGCCCCGACAAATTAAAATGTACATTGAAATTCAATATATATTGATTTATTTATTAATTTAAAGAAAAACTGATCGAAACAGTCGAATTGTCTTACGAAACATATTCCATTTATCCGGAATGGGGGTATTTAGCTAGGGATGCCAGTCGTTGGGTCTCATTTGGAGTTCGTAATGATAAATTAGTATTTTGGAATAAATTAATTATTTAATTATATATATATGTAAACACTTATCCCTTAAAACCCTAATTCACTTCAGGGAAAAACCCGCCGCCCCAATAAGCGATTAACGGCCGAGTTTATTCCAAATTAAAACCCCAAAAAGCTCTCAACCCTACCGAATTAGAATTTGATACAACACAAATATTGAAGAGGATTTCATGCTCTACAATCCCATATGAGTTTGATCAACTCTCGATTGATATCCTGTTCGATTTTTGGGTTCAAAGTCGTCGCCTTTAGTTCAATTTTCTGGCGGCTGGGGCCCTCGAGCAGGACGTGGATGGGGGCGCAGGGGCATGGAGACATGGTGGTCCTCGAGGGGAGCTCCGATCTAGTCCAGGCGTGACGTGGCGGCGACGCTTTGGAACCCTAGGGGGGCGACGGGTGTTAAGCGAGGTCTGGAATTTGAAATGAGAGAGAGAGGGAGATGAATTAAAGATGTAATTAGTGCATTAATTATTATTTAATTATTTATATAATTATACAATGTATTAAAATCCGTATCTTTGTCATACGAAATCAGAAAGCAGTGAAACGAGTTGCGTTGCACTCGTATCGACGAACTATACAACATGCAACTGACCAGAATAGAAATGAAGCAAATTGGATTTTTAGCTAAATTAAATGCATGTTTAATTTAGTTGAAAAATACCATCTTCAAATAAAGAACGACGGGGTGGAACTCAAAGTAGAATTCTCTCACTAAAATAATTGTATAGTTATTTATTTTATTTATAACTGTAAATATATAGAAATTGCCAGTGATGATTTTTTTCTGTTGTATGTGACATTGCTTCAACATATGAACTATTCACGACTCATCTGCACAAGAAGCGTTGTTCGAATATATGACACCCGTATTTCAAACAATGTGGATACACTTTGTGGTTGTTGAAATGTGCTGTAAATATTCATTTATAATCTAAATAGTAAAATTGGCTAAGTAGAAGAATAATTCAAGATGAATTTGAATTTGTTAAATTTATTAACCAATGATTTGTTTAAATGGACCATTGTTGTTTGAAAACCCAACAAGGTTATTGGGATGATATTTGGCATACACTAATCCCAATATTTAGTTGTATGTCAATCCATGGGTTGACAGGCTGTGGTAAGCATAATCTATTCATTTTAATGCTTATACAGTTGTAAAATGCACTCTAGATGATGTTTGATTGTTAAATGATTATCTATCATTATTGTGAACACATGTGATATATAAAACCCATATAACTAAAATTATACGATAATTAATTGAGTCACATTCCGATTCAGAAATAACAAAATATTTTAAAATAATGAATATTTTAAAATAATATTCAGAAAAGAATCAAAATATGATTTTGATGTTCGATTTGGGACGGACACGGAAATATTGAAATTTATGAAGACGAGTTAAGTAGATATTCGCTATTTTTAAGCCGAACGGGTTTACCGATCGATTTTATTTATTTTAAAATAATATTGAAAGGGAAATGGATTTCAAAATCTGATATTTTGAAAATATTATCATTTTAAAATTATAACGATATGGAATATTCAATTTTGATTAAAAATTGAAAATGAAGTTGAAATCATTTTGAAATGAATTTATAAATCAATTTATAAAATACATTTTAAATGGAAATCGACGATATATATATATATATTATATAAATATAATGGTTTGAATAGAACGCATCGCGCAGCGACTATTCGTGAATTTCAACCATTAACTTCAAATTGATGTAACGGGAGTTCCGACCATCGGATTCTCCTAAAACTGGAACCATTGGGTTTGTATCGAAAAGATCTTTCTAATGAATATAAGAGATTTAAATTTGAACAGTTGGATTTCAAATTTGTCCAAATCAATTTCATAGAAGGTCGCTATGAATGTAGTTCGGTGGTCGATATTGGAAACCGATTGTAAGGGCCTTAATAAAATTATTAAAAATTTGGAAAAATTGTGTAAAATCATAATAAATTATTTGAAAGATTTTGTATGAAAATTCCAAGTTTGAAAAGATAAAAATATATTTTTATCGAAATGAACTAGTTATTAACTAGAATAATAATCCAATGTTATTAAGTAAATAGAATGGATTTGAGATGGTTCTGATATAACCAGAATTTTCCAACGTATGAATTGGAATGGAAATAATCTTAAGAATATTTCGATATTGGATTCATATTGTTGAGGAATTTGGAAGATATAAATATCATTATTCCTAATACGATATTTGTTGGTTTCGGAATCTGATATTGAATATAAGTCGATAGTATTTCTATTCAGAGCCTTGTATTATTATCAAATTGGATTTTGGGTTTGTCATGAATAGTGTCTTTAATAACATTGTTCTTAAACCCAGTTGAGAAAAGAATAAATCCTTTAATTAAGATTAATGAAGTTTACCAATTAATTAATTTAATTGGAATTGAAATGGAAATGGATTTTGGGTTTATCGTGAACAATGTTTTAAATAACATTTGTTCTTTAACCCAATTAAGAGTAAAGATATGATTTGGAATTTATAAATCTTTTAATTAAGATTAATGGAATTTTTCCAAAGTAAAATTTTCCAATTTAATAAAAGAAATTGGAATTGAATGGAATTCGATTTGGAAATAATCGAGATAAGCTTCTGTAAAGGAAGACCATTACTATATATGGAATTTTAAAAGGCTATGATGTTATTCCATTTATAGTATTGGTTTGATACAGAAATTTATATTGATTATATATTGATCTGTTTTCCGTCAAGATTCCATAGTTAATGGAAGGTGATTTGGGTTTATCGTGAATTGTGTTTTAAATGACATTGGTTCTTTAACCCAGTTAAAGGCAGGATTAATTTTCCTAAAGTTGAATAATCATTAAGTGATGATTTTTGGAGATTAAAACTGAAATGGAGTTTTAATGAATCATTAAATAGATTGGAAAGTGAATGAGATAAATAAATTTATCAAACAAGAGAAATGATCGAGAATGGAGTAACACCAGTTTTACTCCATGCAATAGTTAAATCTTTAATTAGATTTGAATGTGAAATGGTAATCAGATTTACCAATAGCACTTTGGGTGTTATATATGGAGTACTACCAGTTTTGCTCCATGGGATGAATAGGTTGGGATTAGGATTAATAAACTAAATGATTACTTCAATAAGGCTCGATAATCCCAACTAGTGTTATAAACCTTAATTTGGTTAGAATTGATAAAGAATAAAATAAAATCTTTTGAAATTGATATCCAAAGAACGATTAAAGAATAATTTTAAAAGAATTTATCTTGGACAAATTAATGGGAACCCTTCCCTGAAGAAGTGAATATTTGAATAAAGGAATATTCTGAATTGGAATGAGGCGTATAATGTGTTTTTATAGCACTTGATTATTGATTATAAAATATGCGAATTAGTCGAAAAGACCGGGTTTAACCCATTATGAATAATTGTTACGACGACTAAAAGTCGATGATGAAGACGGTGGTTGAAGACCAGAGATCTTCACATCGTTTGGATGATTACTGATGTCTTGATTGGGCTGTATACCCACGACAAGGTAATAAGTGGTGATTGTCCAGACGTACTTGGAGATCGACCGGATATGCAAGGATCTCTCTTTTGTATTAGACATATGGGATGAGGAATAAGGTGCCTCTAGGTTCGTTCAGACCCAGAACGGACTTGTAAATGGATGTGTGTCTGACATTGGATTTCATTCTATGTTGATTTATTTCTATTAAATATATGTCTATTTGGTGGCGGAGAATTTATTCTCTTTCTTAACACCCATCTCTGAGACGTATGAGCTTAGAGGTTATATATTGATAGACATCAGTTGCATGGTGTGAATTGTCAATGTGGCATGCTGAGGTGTAGATGATTAAGGCTTTTGTTGAAAAGCAGAGTCATGTGGATGATGATCAAAGCACAACTTTAATTAGCATAACTTTGTGTATAGCATTAATTCGCGAGCCTCACACCCGATATGAGTAAGAAACGGGATAATGACTGCAGGGAGTGCATGACGTTTCCTTCTAGCTAGAAGTGGGTGTCATGGTATGGAGCCAAACATTTTTACTTATGTGGATGATGGAATGCGAGGCGCCTCGGATATTGGTCGCTACTGGCCAAGTGATAGGTCCGATAGGACCGGGAAACGTGTGTTGAGAGGACCAGCCCTGAAGATCCAAAGTTGCTAAGGGTGTGATCCTGAGGCCTTTGCTAGAGTGTCTCGAAGCCGGTGAGGATGATCCCTTGCCTCTACCCATGATGGAAATCCAATTTCCAATATGACTTTAAACCTATATATGACGACATAGTATATGGTAGCTATGTCGTCTAGGATTGATACATTTACATTGAAAGTGTTTTAAACTGAGTAGATACTAATAATAATATCAAATGATTTTTGTTTTATGCGTACCAAGCATATTTGGCTATTATAAGGGAAAACTTTATCCTCTGGCTTGCGTTCCATTGCGTGATGGGACTTGAGTCTTATAATAGCTTCATTTTTATGTTTAGCATTGTGTTGTTTGTTTTATGCACTGGTATTCATGGGAGTTAACCCGTTCCGTGTTATACGGCATGGTCCCGTGATTTAGCCAACTTTAAAAATAAAAGCTAATAACTTTTTTAGTTCTCACACCAGTCCCATGACTGACTCGGAGTTTATTGTTTCTACCTAAACTCTGGGTGCCCATATTTTCCAAATGGGCAGCTAGTAGTTTTAGTTTTCGCAGATTCTTCTTTTCATAGGATCCTGGATTACAGCTGGAGCTATATTCGGAAAGCTTTGTATCTGTATACCTCTTTCAGTTGCGGTTGTAGATGACTTCTGTTGTACATTACATTTATGTATATATTTTCCGCTGTTTTGTAATTTAAATTTCTGATATTTTTCTGTTGTATATTAACTATTGAACTCTGTTATCTTGTACTCTGATATAATTGTTGTAATAGCAATAAAATGTTCTATTGTTTGTATTCTCAAGCGTCGTGTTCTCAATTCAATTTGGTATCCTCCGTCTCTTCGAGGATCGGGGAAGTTTGGGTTGTTTCAAAAGTCTTGCTATTCGGGTTGAAGAATGCAGGAGCAACCTACTAGCGACTTGTCAATGCGATGTTTAAGTCACAAACTAGCAAGACTATGGAACTTTATGTTGATGACATGCTGGTTAAGTCAAAGAAGGCAGTCGATTACATGGAGAATCTAGCTGAAATGTTTGATATTTTGAGAAGATATGGCATAAAGCTGAACCCACGCAAGTGTTCATTTGGAGTCGCATCTGGGAAATTTCTAGGGTTCATGGTGAATGCCAAGGGCATTGAAGCTAACCCTACTCATATTTCAGCATTGAGAGAGGTGCGGGCTCCTAGAAACAAGAAAGAGCTTCAGAGTCTAAATGGGAAGATTGCTGCATTGATTCAGTTCATCTCAAGAGCAACTGATAGTGTATTCCTTTCTTCTATGCATTGAAAAGGGAAAAAAAGGATTTCGAATGGACTCCAGCTTACCAGATGGCTTTCGAAGAGTTAATCAAACACATGAAAACACCCCCGATGATTTCTAAGCCCAATGATGGAGAGGATTTGTTTCTATATCTAGCAGTATCATCCCATGCTTTGAGTGCAAGTTTGGTGCAAAAGGATTTATAGATTTAGTGGCTTGTGTATTATATCAGTAAAAGGGTTACCGGGGCATAATTGAATTACCCAAACTGGAGAAGCTCGCATATTGTCTGCTTGTCACATCGAAGTATCTCAGGCCATATTTTCATTCCCATTATATCAAAGTGCTTACGGATCAGCCGCTAAAGCAAGTATTGTTTTGGCCTGAAATTTCGGGACGTTTGTTGAAGCGGAATATTAACCTTAGTCGGTATTATATCACATACCATCCCCGAAGAGAAATCAGCGAACAACCCTTAGCATATTCCATTGTTGAGTTCACAGATAAAGGTGGTGAAAAGGAAGAGCCTATTGAAGTGGTCGTCCATTGGAAGTTATTTGTTGAAGGAGCCATGAATTAATATTGTTCAGGGGCAGGAGTAATTCTAGAGACTCCCGAAGGACATTCATATGTTTTGCATTGAGATTGGAATTTCCATCAAAAAACAATGAAGCAGATTATGAGGCATTGATCAATGGGTTGACAATAGAAAAGGAATTGAACTTGAAAGCTTAGCAGATCCTTAGTGATTCACAATTGGTTGTATATCAGGTCCGAAGAGAGTTCCAAGCAAAGGAGGAAATCTGCCTGCTTATCTGTCCAATGCTTGGGAATTCCTCAACAACCTCGACTATTACACCATAACTCATATCCTGAGACAAAAGAATACGAAGGAGGACTCACTTTCCAAGTATGTCAACACAGGAGATGCTCAATTATTGGGATTAGTGCCTGTGGAAGTTCTCTCTAATCCCATTACTGAAGACATCGATGTTGATTGGGTCGTGGAAACTACTAAAGAGCCTGAATCATGGATGACTCCAATCAAAGAATATCTCCTCAATGGAATGCTTCCAATAGATCTGAAGAAACAAAAGAAGCTACTATGGAAATCCCCTTTATTTTTCATGCAAGATGATCACTTGTACAGGCGAAGCTTGTTTATACCTTTGCTTCGATGTGTTATTAAAGAGGAATCCAAAACAAGTTTGGAAGAATTGCATGAAGAAGAATGTAGAGGACATACGGGTGGTCAAACATCAGCTAAGTAGATTATTCGATTTGGTTATTTCTAGCCTAAATTGAACTGAGACTATGCAGAATATACCAGAAAGTGTGACAGATGCTAAAGGATTGCAAAGATTCCAAGAGCGCCATCCATGGAATTAACTCAAATGGTCAACCCATGGCCATTTGCTGTTTGAGGAATTTATCCAATTGGAGAATTGCCAACTTCCAAGTCCAACATGAAATACACCATTGTCGCCATTGATTATTTCACTAAGTGGGCCAAAGTAAAAGCCACTAACCACCATTACCTTAAAGAAAGCTACTATTTTTTGCTGAAAAATATTATTTGCAGGTTTGGTGTGCCACAAAAGATAGTAATAGACAATGGGATTCAATTCGAGAGTAAGGAATTCAAGGGTTTCTGTGCCAAGTACAAGATTCAAAAAAGCTTCGCAACTGTGGCTTATCCGCAGGCAAACAGGCAAGTGGAAGCAGTCAACAAAATTATCAAATCAACCATCAAAAATCATTTGGAGAAGGCTAAAGGTGGTTAGGTAGATGAGATTCTACATGCATTATGGGCATAACGTATGACTCGCAAATCTGCGACTGGGTACACACCATTCTCTTTGGCATTTGGCTCCAAAGCAATGATTTATGTAGAGCTGGAAGTTTCCACTCATCGCAGAATTCACTTCAATCAAGCAGAGAACGAGCAAATAAAACTAGAAGCACTCAATTAACTTGAAGAGAAAAGAGATGAAGCAGAGCTCTGAATTGAAGCACACCAGAAAAGGGTAGCTAGGCACTTCAACACCAAAGTCCAACTGATAACTTTTAAAGTTGGAGACTTTGTGCTAAAGCGGGCGATTACTGGCACTAGAGTATTTCAGCCAAATTGGGAAGGACCGTACATCATCAGCCAAAAGCTCTTGGAAGGCACATTCAAATTGTCAACAGTTGATGGAGTTCCAATACCAAGAGCCTAGAACAATGACCATTTGCATCAATATTTTACTTAATGCATTGCTCAATTCTTGTAAAAAATTATTGTAACTTTTCTTACAAGTATAAACCTTCTATGTTTAAAGGGGGTATTGTAGTTGAATAATATCTCTGTTAATGAAGGCATGCATGCTTATCTTGATCAAATATTTGCAAATTTTTGTTAAGATAATTCAAAATTTGCTTAAAATCAATTTGACATTGCAGGTTATCTAAAGAACGCTTGCTTGCTCACAATCCAATTAGACTTGGAGACCTTTACAACACATCCCGGTAGAAACAGCTTAATTTTCTAGCACCATAAACATCAATCTGCACAAATGCGAGGATGTAATGCACCGCCTTATTAGATCAAAAGAGGGAGTCACTAAGAGCTGATCTTCGAAAAGCACGCCAAGCGAACACAAAGACAAAAAGTTACAAGTCCCACCAAAGAGGAACCTCCCTAAGCTCAAGGTACGGGGAACCGGTTCTCCAATCGTGGTCGCTTGCCTAGACAAGCATCCAGTAAAAGGACTAGCGTCCGCTCGTGGAACAATGCAAGGACAAAGCTTCCCAAGTGAAGCCGAAAAATCCTTCCTCGAGCAGGGCGAATGCTTCCGAAGTGAAGCAAAAAGTCCTCCCTTGAGCGAGGCAAAAAATTCCCAAGTGAAGCCAAAAAGTCCTTCCTTGAGCAAGGTAAGTGCTCCTAAGTGAAGCAAAAGTCCTCCCATGAGAGAGGCAAAAGCTTCCCAAGTGAAGCAAAAAGTCCTGCTTACGCGAGGCACCCAATCAAGTCTCCAATGCCTAATTTACTCGGCCAGCTGAGCCGAACGTTGGGCTAAACCAAAAAGTCCTCCCTTGAGCGAGGCAAATGCTTCAAAGTGAAGAAAAATGTCCTCCCATGAGCGAAGCAAACGCTTCCCAAGTGAAGCAAAAAGTCTTGTCTTGAGCAGGGCAAACTCTTCCTAAGTGAAGAAAAAAGTCCTCCCAAGTGAGGCACCTAAACCAAAGACCTCTCCAGGGGTACTCAATAAAGTTTCCGATGGCTGGTTTACTTGGCCGGCTGAGACGAGCATTGGGCTATACCCAATGACGTCTCCAACGCCTTTTTTACTTGGCCGATTGAGACGAATGTTGGGCCGAACCCAAGTTCTCCCCAACTGGGGGCGTAGGAACTAAAGATTTCTCAAAGAAGAAGCACATGATCAACCAATAAAGCCGGGTTTCCTAGATACATTAGCAAGCTCAGAAGTTCTCAATATGCTGGCAAAAGAAAATTTACTTCGCCAATAAAGTGGAAGCTACTAGTGCCTCAATCAAAATCAAAGAAAATCAGCCAAGTTGATTACATCCAACATATGCAATTCGTGATGACCTATGGTATGGGGGCAACACAACCACATTGGAATGGAATAGTGCTTGGAAGACATACCATAAGCTCATCACGACATCACAACAACAAAAAAAAGACTTACATTCGATAAAGAGGTGAATACATGAAAGTATGACAAAGCTAAAGTACAACATACAGAAAGCAATTTTATTTCACTGAAGCAAGTTCTTACAAAGTTCAGAAGTGAGGGATGACACTCGCACAAAATCCGGTTAAAAGAAACTAGAAACAAGAAAGATGAACAAGAAGAATAAGCAGTCGAACGCCTCAATCCTTCTTCTTCCTGCCTTTAGAAGAGCTGCTCGACTTTAATGGAAGTTTGTCGGGCTTGGTTGGAGGAGGTGTAATGGCGACCTGGGTCTCATTTTTATATTCTTCATCACCTTCTGCAATTTCAAGAGAAGGCGAAGCACTTGTCTTCTTACGGGCACTGCGTTCCCTCCTACGTCTTCTCATTGTAGATTTAATGTGTTTTCCTGAATGGTCCTTGAAGTCTTTATCTAGGATCTCTTCTATCTCTTCGACATCTTCCATCCGCCCTCTTGATAAGCCAGTCGAGTCATCTAAATCACGAAATGCAGCAATTTGCTACAATTGTGACCCAGGCTAAGAAGTAGAAGCGGTGGTAGACTCGAGAGCTAAGGAAGGATCGCATAGCGGAGGAGTAATAGTCAAAGCACTTATTGTCTCTTGAATATAAGAAGTAAAGATGACTTCAGTTCCAATTCCTTCAGGCACAACTGGAGAAGGCTTTTGAGTGACCAGGCCTAATTCATATGAAAAATAATCAAAGAACTCATCGTACCCATATGGAGTGAATAAAAGGTCCAAATTCAGTAAGACTGGATCAATGCCGGTCTTACCTGAGATGAGAGGGCTTTTGAGCTTTACTTCATAGGCTTTATGGTCATCATCGTTGCCATCATTGTCTTCCGAATGCTCCTTAACAGCTTCCTTCTTTTCCTCAGGACCAGTAGCGGGCCCTGTGGAAAGCACAATAGTGGGCTTGGGATCAGAAATGTTAGCATCAGTGGAAGTAGTGTCTACATGTTAGCGACTGTGTCCGTGAATGCTCCCCAAAAGATCCAGCTCCAACCGCTAATCCACGCTCCTTCCTAAGTTCTTTTCCATTAGCAAGGGCAGCACGAGCTTCATCGTCTAAATATTGCTCCAAAAGCTCCTCTTCTGTGTAACCGTTGCCATCAAGTTGCGCAAGAACTGACTCCCAAACCTCGGCCAAAGTAATCGGATACTTATCTTGTAGGAAAGATAAACTTCCTCACCCCATGACACTGAAAGTGCAAAACTTAAATAAAGTGGCGTTGAATCCGGCCATGGTATCAGCATATGCTTGCTCAACCGCTGCCTAATCTGAAAGAGCATGATTCCTCTCTCGATCAAGTTCCTCCACTCTGACCTTCAGCAAAGAAATTTCTAAGTCCTGAGAACCAACTTTTTTTGCAAGCTGGCAGTGCTTTCTCGGTAAGTTTCAATATCTCTCTGCTCTATGGCTAGTCTATATTCAGCATTCTTTTGAGATGAGTGATCATCCTTAACTTGGGTTGTTAGCATGGCTTCTTTCTTATTATGGGAAGAAGTGGCAGCAGCAAGCTCCACCTTAACCCTTGTATTTTCAGCCTCCGACTCATTCCACTTGGAAATAAATTCAATGTTGTTATCATGAGCTTTGAGTGTTCTGTCTCATTCAGCCTTGTCATTCTCCATAGTCAGAAGAGATTTATAACTAAGCTCATTGACTCTCTGGAGTTCATCAACCAGCATCTGCCAATTGGTCAGCCTCTCGACATCGTCTTTCATCACCTCAAGGTTCTTAAGCATGACCTCTCTATCTAATGGATTTATGTTCAGATCAAAACGAACTCCTTTCAAAACCAATGAGAAAACTGTGAAGAGAGTGTGATAGGTGCTGGTGGGAGAGAGTAAGGTGGCCTTTGACTTATTTACTGGATAGCAACAGGAGAGGAAGCAATAACTAGAGGTGCAATTGGTTGAAGGCTTGTGGAAGTTTGAACAATGGAAGCGGGATCCTTATCGGTCCTGGCACGCTTATCATCTCCACCATGTTTGTCCTGGTCACGACGATCATCTCGGGCATTCCTATTCTGCTCATCTCTCTCGACGGTCTCGGTCTTCTTGAGCTTTTCTTGTCCGTCGTTCTTCATCAGTCTTCCTGGGACGCGGTGGCCCATAGCATTGCGGATTATAACAGCCCATGTAGCGGTTGAAGTCATCCACATAAGAGCGGCTCATGGTTTGACCTGAAACAAAGAAAAATGACAGTTCAGTATTTATAGCCATAAAAAATGGGGCAAGAGAAAAAGAAATGCATATCAAAAAGCCTAAGTGTGTGATGTAATCTAACGCGCATCGAGCAACGAACCACTTGTATTTTTTGGAGTCAAAGTGGTTGCAATCTCAGAGATGGGTTTTCGAGAAGGAGTGAGAGCCAATTCAGAAGATGTTTTCGAAGTTGATGCAGTCAGTTAGTGTTAGCCTACTTTGTGAACTAGGCAACACAAAGTCAAGAAACCAGACATTGAAGAGCATTTTTAATTAGAAGACTTCGGTTCGGGTTGGAGAAGACACTACAATCTAGATTGGATAGCTGCAGTTGTTCGGGTCGGGTCAGAGCAACATATCGGTTTGGGTCGGATAGAGTCTTCTGTTCGGATCGGTGAACTGCTGCTGAGGAAATTGGTAAGGTATATCAAATCGGATCGGAGGGCAACATGATCTCAATTGGATCGGAAAGCCACCTGTTTGCCACGAAAATGGATCGGAGCGGAGTAGATTAGAGAAGAAGAGAGCGTTGCATCCAAGCCAATCCGGGTCGGATCGGATATCCCGATTCGAACCCCTTATCTGTGCGTCTCCGACCAGAGCCCATGTTCCATATTATTCTCCTGCAAAAGCGCCTGGATATCCGGACCGGCTGTGACCAGTTCCTACCCATAACGTCCGTTCCTTTGATGCGTTGTCAACATAATAGTTCATCCGAACCCGAAGATAGTGGGATGGACGATATGTGGCCCCGACCCGGATCAAGTTTCGAGCAAATTCACACTTATAAATACCCCGTCTGGAGACAAAGAGAAGGATCTTTTTAGGCACTTTGAGAATTCAACTACCTCCATAACCCGAACTCCATTACTCCCGGAGAATCCAAATCTTCTTTCATTATTTGTTTTAGCCTATTGAGTGAATATAAGCGAGTTGTGAGTGAAATCAAGTGACAATTACATTGTATTTGCAACTGAATCATTGAATATAGTGAAAGATAAGTGGACGTAGGCATTTCTTCGCCGAACCACAATAAATCCTGTGTGTTCATTTTTATTTTTATCTCATTGCATTTTGCTTTTAATCAATTTGGGTGTTAGAACCACTTTTGGGTCTAACATTTTGGTGCTTTCACTAAGAATTGAACTCAGGATTCTTTATTTTCCGGGATCTCTTTCTACTTTTTGGACCGCTGAGTTCAAAGAAGTGAATCCTTAAGTTTCTCCGCTTTTTTATATTTGTTGAAGTGATTGTCAAAGAACTCATGGCCAAAGGAAAAGGCAAGGAAGTTTAGTCAGTTCGAGGAAATGTAGCTGGCGAAGATCAGCAAAATGCTGTTGTAACAAGGTCTCGGGGGCAGAGTTCAGCAGCGGGAAGAACCAATGCAGGAAATCCGAGCCGCCAGCAGGGGGAGAGCTCCAATCCGATCCGGGTAGGAGATTCTGAAGCAGTGCATTCCCCCAATCTGAACCGACCCGAGCTGCTTGCCACGTACCGATCCGACCAGGCTCCCCAGCTCCGAACCGACCCGACCTCCTACCTCCGATCCGACCCGATGCTTGGTGAAGCTGGAACCTCTACTCGAGTCCTTACGAATGCTCCAATTCCAGCCACCAGGGTTGGTGATCAGGTCAATCCATCTGCGCCCATTACTCAAGGAGATTTCTCACGCTTGCTTGACATGCTTGAGAGCACAAGGGAGGCTATGAAGGTTCACGAGCGAACTAATCTCATGATGCAGGAAAATATGAGGCTCATGAGTTGGGAGATTAATGAACTCCGTCGACAGAGAACTCCATCACCGGTTCGTCACACACCAGTGGACCAATCTTCATCTTCCGAGGAAGAACGGCCCCGTGAACGAAGGTCGCTCGAACGACCTCAGAACGTGGAGCAGCTGACATTTGGATCTTTGGGATCTCGTGAGGATATTGCACGAGCATTAGGAAACAATGACCCCACTCGGGGGCAAAGACTCCAGTCCCCTCCTCCCGAGATCGACCGGGAGCGCAGGGAACGGAATCGAGCAGAGGCAGCTCGAAGAAGAAGGGCATCTCCTGAACAAGAGCCCAGAAGGAACTCGGATACTAGGGTCAGGGAACCTGAGCGGCCCCTAACTAATGCTGATGTACAGGCAATGGTTCGCCAGATCATGTCCGAGAGTCGGAACTATACAAATGAGGATTATGGCATCGAACGAAGCCATACTCCCTTCACCGATGATATCCTCGACTTCCAATTTCCCCGACGCTTTAACTTGCCACAGATGGACAAATACAACGGAAGGACTGATCCGGGACAGCATTTAATGCGATACTCGTGGCTCATGAATGCTACTGCTGCCCCTGATGAAGTGAAGTGCAAAGCATTCCCAATCTACTTAGAAGATGTGGCGCTGTTCTGGTTTACCCGACTTCCTCCTCGTTCGATTTCGAATTACAAGGAACTAAGCGAGCGTTTCACGAACCAGTTCCGACTCCATGCCCGAAAGT
The DNA here is from genome assembly GCA_030737875.1 of Allium sativum. Classification (NCBI taxonomy): domain Eukaryota; kingdom Viridiplantae; phylum Streptophyta; class Magnoliopsida; order Asparagales; family Amaryllidaceae; genus Allium; species Allium sativum. The sequence continues at coordinate 562,289,354 of CM060921.1, forward strand.
CCAAAAGTGTTATTGAATTATCGAGAATCAAGCAGGCACCAGGAGAATCTTTGAGGGCATATCTTGATCGTTTTAACCAAGCTGTAACTGAGGTCAGTGACCTGCATGAGCCCACTATTCTGATGGCATTGAAGGAAGGAGTCGATCCTGAATCTGAGTTTGGAGACTACCTTTCTGGGAAAACACCCTCCACAAGGGAGATATTCTACGAAAAAGCCGATATTTATCTAAGGCGAGAGGAGGCCAGGGCAAACCGAAAAAGAAAGTCTGAGACGGCTTCAAAGGAGAATGTGCAGAGTAACATCGCCGTAAAGCAGTCTGGGGAAAGTTCTGGCAAGGTTGAAGTAAATGTAGGAAACAAGGGAGGAAACAGCAATGCTGGAAGCGGGGGTAACAACAACAATAACCGTAATCCAAACGGTAACAGAAGAAACAGAAATAGGGGAAGTGACCCTAACAAAAGACCCCGATTCCAGAACTACGAGGATTATACACCATTGAACGACACCCTGGAAAATATTTACCTGGATACGTATAATGTGTTACAATACAAAAGACCGCCACCTCGTGATTCGACCGAGAAAGAAATGGCGACAGGGAAGTTTTGTTTGTTTCATGGAACTCACGGGCATTCAACTAATGAATGTCGGCATTTGAGGGATGTGATTGAGAAACTGTTGCGTGAAGGGAAGTTGGATGAGTACAAGGTTGCCCCGAGAGACAGAGGGCAAGGGGAGCAGGCTCCAAAACAGATTCTACCTGCTCCCAAGCCTGCAGCGCAGCAGAAAGGTAAAGGAATTGTTATCAATTCCATAGTAGGCGGACCTCACCCAGCAATCCGAAGTTTCAGATCAATGGATCAATATGTGAATGCTGCCAAGCATCTAGACGTGAATGAAGGTGATGATTTGGAAGATGTCACCCCCATAAAACAACAGAAGACCATGTTCGACGACGTGGTATTTCAAAGCCGAGATAATACTGGGATACAATCACCCACCAATGATCCGTTGGTTATTACTACCACCATTGGGCCGGCCTTGGTCCATAAGGTATTAGTAGACAATGGAAGTTCCGTTAATATTTTGTTCAAGAAGTCATTTGATCAGATGAAGCTTGAGTCTGAAGATCTGAAGCCTTGTGAAGGATGGATCAGAGGCTTCAACGGGGCGTCGACAGCTCCCATGGGATACATAGAGTTGCCCGTGACCCTGGGGCAAGGAGAACGTAGAAGAGTGCGAATGCTTCAGTTCGTAGTATTGGACGTAGATTCGCCTTATAACGCATTTTTGGGGAGACCTGCCCTCGCTGAATTTAGAGTTTGTATCGCCCCTTGGTGCTTGTTACTTAAGTTCCCAACTGAAGCCGGAACTGGAGTAATGAGAGGGGATCAGGTTTCCGGACGGGCCTGCTATGTGGCCGAGTTAAAGATGTTGATGAAAGGACTTAACGTTGAGAGTAAGGATGCCTCGTCTCCCTCAAAGGGGAACTCGGCATAGCAATTAGAGAGATTGACCCCGAGGGAGTTGCCCAAAGGAACGCCTGAAGACCTGGATCCCAGAAAAGACGAGGAACCAGAGGCTAGGAATGCAACTCCTAATGAAGCGACAGTAGAAATTCCCATTGATAAAGCTGATCCGACAAAAGTTTTGAAGATTGGTTCTCAATTGGATCCACGTCAAGCTAAAGAACTAACGGACTTCTTGAAGGCAAACTTAGACGTGTTCGCCAGGACCCATGCTGACATGTGTGGGATATCACCATCCATTATAAGTCACAAATTGAATGTAAATCCGAAGCATCCGCCTGTGAAGCAAAAGAGACGCATGCTGGGCCCAGAGAGGTCGGCTGCTCTCAAAGAGGAAGTAGAGAAGTTGAAGCAGAATGGATTTATTCGAGATTCGACATATCCCGACTGGATATCGAATCCCGTCTTAGTAAAGAAACCAAACGGAAAGTGGCGGACTTGCATTGACTTTTCAAATTTAAATAAAGCTTGCCCGAAAGATAGTTTCCCACTTCCCAGGATTGACCAGCTTGTAGACTCGACAGCAGGTCATGAACTTCTCTCTTTCATGGACGCATATTCTGGATACAACCAAATTCCTATGCACGTACCAGACCAAGAACATACGAGCTTCATTACGAATTTGGGGTTATATTGTTATGTTGTAATGCCATTCGGATTAAAAAACGCTGGAGCTACTTATCAGCGCTTGGTAAACGGAATGTTTTATGATCAAATAGGAAAAACTATGGAAGTTTATGTGGATGATATGCTTGTCAAATCAAAGCATTCCTCCAGTCATACGCAAGACTTGGCGGAAATGTTTGGTATCCTGCGAAAGTACCGGATGAAATTGAATCCTCTGAAATGCTCATTTGGAGTGGCATCGGGAAAGTTCCTTGGCTTCATTGTGAGTTCCCGAGGAATTGAAATCAACCCTAGCCAGATAACAGCGATTAGAAACATCGAAGAACCTAGGAGAATTAAAGACGTCCAAAGTCTTGCAGGGAAAGTAGCGGCGCTGAGTAGATTCATCTCCAAAGCAACAGATAAATGTGTTCCGTTTTTTGATTTGATAAAAAGGGGAAAGAAGAACTTCCAGTGGACTCCGGATTGTGTTGAGGCCTTTCAAAATCTGTTGGAACTGCTAGAGAAACCACCGATTTTATCAAAGCCCGTAGATCACGAAGAATTATTTGTTTACTTGGCAGTCTCGGCTCACGCTGTCAGCACAGCCCTGGTTCAAGAAGAAGACAAAGTACAAAGGCCGGTGTATTATGTAAGTAAGAAATTAGCAGCGGCAGAGCGCAACTACCCAAAAATTGAGAAGCTTGCTTACAGCCTCCTGATCGCATCCCGAAAACTTCGTCACTATTTCCAAGCCCATCCAATAACCATATACACCGACCAGCCTTTAAGGCAGGTGTTACAGAGGCCCGAAGCATCGGTAAGGTTGATCAAATGGAACATAGAACTAAGTCAGTTTGATTTGAATTTTCAACCACGAAAGTCAATCAGGGGGCAAGCTCTAGCAGACTTTATTGCGGAATTCACCATTCCAGAGGAGGAAATAATCAATGACAGAGTGGTTAAATCCGAGGATGAGCTAAAGATGAATCCGTGGAAACTATATACAGATGGAGCCAAGAATGACCGAAGGTCCGGAGCTGGAATTGTCTTAGTTACTCCCGAGGAACGGTCGTTATATTACGCCCTGCGATTAGAATTTTCGGCAACTAACAATGACTCAGAATATGAAGCCCTGATCGCCGGGCTGAAGCTTGCTAAAGACCTCGGAGTAAAAATGATAGACATATTTTGTGACTCTAAAATTGTTGTTTGTCAAGTGCGAGAGGAATTCGTGGCTCGAGGACCTCGACTTATCGCCTACCTCAAGAAAGTGAAAGAGCTATTGAATAGCTTAGATCGGTACAACATAACACATATTCCCAGAGTTGAAAACCAGAAAGTGGATAGACTGGCAAAGCTGGCTAGTTCCGACAATCCAGAAGAGACTGAAGTAATTCCAATTGAAACGTTGGAGTCGCCAAGCTTTGAGTCAATGGAAATTGAGTTCGCTTTTGAAGCAGAACCAGAGAAGAAGTCATGGATGACTCCAATTAAGAATTTCCTTAAGAATGGGACACTCCCATCGAAGAAGAGTGAGAAAAGAGATGTAGTTCGCAAAGCTACCAGATATGTCATACAAGATGATACTCTCTATAGGCAAGGATTTTCTATGCCCCTGTTACGATGTATAGCACACGACGACATCAAGCGTGTACTAAGAGAAGTACACGAAGGTGAGTGTGGAGATCATACAGGAGGTCAAACTTTAGCAAAGAAAATATTGCGGTACGGATACTTCTGGCCTACGATCAATAAAGATGCAGCTGATTATTCACGACGCTGCGATAAGTGCCAGAGATTCGCCAAAATCCCCAGGGCACCGTCAACCCAGCTTAAATCAATGGTGAGTCCCTGGCCATTTGCCACATGGGGAATTGATATCATTGGAGTTCTACCAATTGCTAAAGGAGGAGCTAAGTATGCAATAGTAGCCGTGGACTATTTTACGAAGTGGGTGGAAGCTGAGCCCTTGACCAAAGTCACAACAAGAAAGGTGATAAGTTTTGTGGTTAGAAATATTATATGTCGATTCGGGATCCCAAGGACGATTATAACTGACAACGGGATCCAATTTGATAGCACTGAATTCAGAAATTTTTGCCAAAAGTATAAGATAGACAAGCGATATACTGCGGTTGCCTATCCGCAATCGAATGGGCAAGTAGAGGCAATAAACAAAGTAATAAAATCCATCCTCAAGAAGCGATTAGAGCGTGCAAAGGCAAAGTGGGTTGATGAATTGCCCCTAGCTTTGTGGGCATATCGAACAACATTTAAAACGGCCACCGGTCATACCCCTTTCTCTCTCTCCTTTGGCTCAGAAGCTGTAATTCCAGTTGAACTAGAAGTTCCTTCCCACAGGGTGACATATTATGACCCGATGACAAATCGGGCACTTTTACTTGAGTCTCTTGATGAAGTCGAAGAGAAAAGGGACGAAGCAGATTTGCGTGCAGCAAGACATCGGCGTCAGATGGCACGCTATTACGACAAAAAAGTTCGCCTCAGAACTTTTGAACCAGGAGATTTGGTGCTAAAGAGAGTCTTTCCATCCCTTCCTCACCTTGGTCCAAAATGGGAAGGGCCCTTTGTCATTCAACGGAAACTTGAAAAAGGAACCTTCAAGTTAACGACCGTAGATGGCGAAGAAGTCCCCAGAGCATGGAACGCCCAACACTTAATGTGATATTTGGATTAAAAAACACGGTACTTTGTGTTATTTTTCTTATGAACTCTGTAATAAGGCACGACTTGCCTTGGGAAAATCTGACGATATGAATAAAGGACTATAAAGTGGATGTAGGCTACGACTTAGCTGAACCACTATAAAAATATTGTGTGTTATTTACCTTTATGCACTATGTATATATACATTTGTTAATTATTCTGTTGTAGGTATGAAGTACAGGGTGACTCACAGCCTAAAAAGGTTGAAAACGGTTTAGACATAAAAAGAAGCACAACGACTATTTGTGCGATAAGACATAAAAGAATGAGAAAACGACATTCTTAACTCTAACTCTCCAGAGAGAGAGAGAGTATAAAAGCGTCTCCGACTGAGCGCTGAAAAAGAGATTCTATTCCTAACTCTAACTCTCCAGAGAGAGAGAGAGTATAAAAGCGTCTCTGACTGAGCGCTGAAAAAGAGATTCTATTCCTAACTCTAACTCTCCAGAGAGAGAGAGAGAGTATAAAAGCGTCTCTGACTGAGCGCTGAAAAAGAGATTTTCCTCTTAACTCTAACTCTCCAGAGAGGGAGAGAGTATAAAAGCGTCTCTGACTGAGCGCTGAGAAAGAAATCTTTCCCCGTTGAAAGACCGGGGAATAAACAGATGACTGAACTCGAACTCTAACTCTCAAGAGAAAGAGGGAGAGTATAAAAGAAATGCCAGAAAAAACGACAGGTACTGACGGCACAGGAAGTGCTATCCCATCAGAAAATCGGGAGCTTTCAGATTTCTTGGTTAAGCATTGAATAACTTGTGGAAATTGACTGGGGACATTTATGTACACGCATATTTCCCCCCTCCACAACTTCGTTTCACAACTATAGACATGCATAAGTGCAGAACGACTAACAAACAAACATTGCAAAAAGTGAATTATTTTTATTTACAGATGAATGAATTTGAACAGGGAAATAGCTAAAAAAGAAGTGCAGGAGCTGCTTTTGTAGCAGCAATTATTGGTTCACAAAAATGCTAAAAAGATATAGGGCAATCCACTATTTAGATTTGGAATGAGCCTTGGATTTCTTGGCGGCTTTCTCCGCATCCTTTGCTTCCTTCTCGGCTTCGGTCAAGATTCGTTTTGATTTCTTTTTCCCTGAAGATGCGGTACTGGAGCCAGTAGACTTCTTCCCGGAGGGCGGGGCACTGGAATCAAGGGAAGATTTTTTAGCAAGTTCTTCTGTAATAGATCTAGTTGAGAGCTTAACAACTAACCTTGAACCCGCATCCACAACTGCGAGGGGCTTGAGGACCTCAGGGTCTAGTTCTTCGGCCTTTAATTGCAAACGCTTGTCTTGATCAGCCTTCATTGCAGCCAAGGTAACGTCATCAGCACTTTTTGATTCCCCGGTTATTGCAACTTCTGGTTCCTCTTCGTGCCCCCCGTCTCCGCCATCGTCCTTTAAAGCTGCTATCATTTCTTCATCATGGGGAGTGGAGACCTTAGCTGGCTCACTTCCTTCTCCCAAATCTATAGAAGCAGCCTTGTCTTCCCCTTCTTTGGCCCCATCCGCGGGCTTTGTCCCAGCGGCAGCTCCTTGAGCTACATCTGTCTTTTCGGATGATTCGACACCCACAGAATGAGAAGCAACAGTTATCAACTCAGGCGAAAACAATGGGTCTTTCATCGATTGTTCGATCACGTGGTGAAAAGTAGAAATAGCCTTGGCAAATTGAGGAGAAAAGGTAGGGATACCTTCCGAAGGCTTTTCTGCGGGGTTGGCCACTGCCTCTGGTGTTGCTTCAGGAATAGGGGATAACAGAGTTGTTCGGGGAATTCCCGGATTTTCGGGATCATACCCTTCTACTTCGGGAGTTGCAGGGGCAGAAGAAGAGGAACCAGCTTCGAGAATGGTTTTTTGTCTAGACTTCCGTCTCTCTTCTTCCATGGCCTCAGCAATAAGGCGGCGCCCTTCAGCTAGGCGCTCCGGTTCATCATCTCTCAAGTATTTCTCCATCAGTTTATCTTCATCGAGGGAATCGACCTTAAGTTCCTCTTTTTCCCACTCGACGATTTGATTCCATACTTGAACTAGAGTGGATGGATAGTCCTCGATCCAAGAAATGTTTCGGCGACGAATAATATGTGCGAAGAATTCAATCATTAGCTCGCCGAAACCCTTAATATCAGCTTCCGTCTCTGCTAGTTGCTTGCGGGTTTCCTCCGCAGATTTAATAGCACACTCCACATTGCCCTCGGCCAGGGCAGCCCTGTTCTCTGCCTCCAACAACTTTGAAGCCAAGTCAGCATTTTTCTTTTCTAATTCAGCACTCCTCTTTGCTAACTCGGCGTTTTTCCGTTCAAGCTCAGCATAAGCAAGGCGTGTCTTAGCAGCATCTGATTTGGCCTCGTCAGCTTGCTTTTTTAATTCAGAACGCTCCTGAGTGTGAGATTCAAGCAAATCATGGTAACGCTTTTGCATGTCCTCGAATTGTTGTTTGAAATTAGAAGCGTCCCTTTGAGCGACCGCTAGCTGAGCTTGAGTGTCTTCCAAATCTTTTCCTAGAGCTTTTAAGGCCTTAGCATCCTCCTCCGCGGTCTTTTGCATTGAATTAGTATTTGTGATTAGAGTGCGGATGATTCTAGAAAGGTTGCGTGAATATTTAAACATCTCGGTATATTGTTTTTGCACCGCATCAATTTTTGCTTTGGCCTCATCTGCCCAATTAGACGAAATAGGTTCGAGGGCAGGTAAAAAAGTCAGAGTTTCGAAGTAGTGTTCGGGAAATTGCTCTTTCAAATATGCCCGTTTTATTGCAGTTCCCGCATCTGGTGGGGGAGGAGCGAGGATTGTCAATTCGGTGTCCCTTTGTGAGGAGGATTCAGTAGTTTCTTTGTCTGTCCTAGGTCGTTTAGTAGCAGGGACCTTTTGCTTACTTCGAGACCCGGTTTCCTTTGGAGGACTTTTCTCTCTGCTGCGTTTTTCATGGGAAGGGGTGGAGTCTTTGGATTGTGGTCTGTCCTCTTCCCTATGGCTTTGGTAACCTTTGTATTTCTCTTGTTCCGGCCTAACGGGTGAGCGAGAACGTGAGGGTCGAGAACAATAGGGATCGTAGGGCATCCTCTCATCCCTACCACGATCATCCCGGCGGTTATACTCGACATCCTGAGGAGGATTGGACATGCTGCGACGAAGCTTTCTTATATCGTAGTAGGATCGAGACATTGTTCCTGCACGATAAAACGAACGAAAGTTAGAATTAATGGATTCACGAGGAAAAGAAGTGCAATGAAGGCTAATTCCGTTATATAAAGTATATCCTAAGTGGTGTGTTTCCCCCCAACCAACCCGAGTCTGAAGCTAGACTAGTACGGGCAGGCTCGTTGGCCTTAGCGGGAGTGGTCTCTTCAGAAGAAGTGAAGACCAAAGGATCCTTCCTGAAATCCTCTGAAGTGTATATAGTCTCAGGTAAGGGGAGATCCCCCAAACCCTGAAATATTTGCTCATCGGTGCTAGGGGCATCCCCCTCGGAAGCGTGAAGTGGTGACTCTTGGGAGGATTTTGACTTTTCTAGAGAGGTAGTTTCCTCAGGGGCAATATATCCTTCACGATGCCTTTCGGCCAGATTAGCCAATTCATCATCTTGTGTAGAAGATGGAGAAGGTGAAGTGTGAAGAGGCGCTGTAGGAATTTCCGAGCCTTCTCCTATCTCTGGGACTACCTCCACAGGAGGAATGTATGCGTATGGAACCGTCCCATGACCAATGCTACGAAAACAGACAACAGCCCATGAAAGTGAAGGTATTCGTCCTTGAGGGTTTCGTCGATAGTCAAGAATTTCTGATCGCCATTGAGGAGTCGATGCATCCGGTCGAAGAACACCTGGTCTGATATCTGTTTGGGATTGTCAACTGCAAACAAAAAGGGAAAAACAAGTCAAGGTGATGATTCAAATGTATAGGGCCCGGATTTAGAAAATCAGTGCTTTACTTGATTTTTTCCACCTCCTGGCGCATCCAGGCTGTCGCTTCACGTAGAACCATTCTAATCTGGAATCCCCAGTTTTACTGCTAAATGGTGCAGAGATTATCTTCCTCTTTGGAACTGATTCAAAGTAGCAGAAAGATGGAGTTTCTCGAGTCCGATGCTTGAAATTATAGAAAAAGTGAACGTCATCGAATGTGAGCTCTATGCCTAAGATTTCACGATATGCTATGTACAAGGTGTGCCGATAGGCATACGAATTGGAGTGCAGTTGCATGGGGGCAATCCGCATTTGTCTTAAAAAATCAACAATGAAGGGAGAGAATGGAGGAATGGCACCGACCATGCACATCAATCGAGTGACCGTCATATATCCTTCTGGAGGGTTGTGGGGATGGTCAGAGCGTGAGGGCACTAGGGTGTCCCTTTTCATTATTCCATACTTTAAGCAAATTCGAACAAGTCGATCGTTGTCGATTGTCGATTCTACGGAATCAGGAGGTGATTCCAATATAATGGCTGATTCAAATTCGTCAGGGGCTCGATCGTCACCGATCCCTCCTTCCTCCTCAAAACCCAGGGAAACCTCATTCTCCGAAGACGCCTCGTTGCTTTCTCGATTTCCAACCCCGTAGTCTGGACCCTCACTGTCCCATTCTGGATCAGACGAAGAAGATATATCCTCAAGAGTGATTTTGTTAGAAGTTTCCGGGGCTTCTTTCCTCTCAGCTAGTCGGGAAGAGCGTCTGGGCCTCATTGTCATAGAACTATTGAAGAAGCAATAGCACGGATTAGAGTAAAGTATCCCGTGCCCCCCTGTGTGTGTGTGTGAACTAAAATGTGTGCAGCAAATGTGAGAAATGCAAAGTAAAAGTACAGCAATGTAAGACGAAACTTTGAAGAGAAAGTGATAGTCAGAGTAGTTCTTAATGTTCACTTATGTCCGCAAGGCATTATCCTAACTGTTCGTAAAGTTGGAAGTAATATCTTTTAAATAGTTGGACGAGAGTTTATGTTTTAAATTGAGTAGTGCTCGGTTCGGATGCAGACACCAGGTTCGGATCGGATGAACAAAGGCCCACACTCAGTAAGATATATCCGGATCGGTTCGGAGATTGACACCCGGAGCGGGTCGGATAACTTGGATAATCAGACCCCTATTCTCTCTTTTGTTTTTCAACCGGGTCCGATCCGAGTGCATAAGTCTTGACCATCATTGTATTCGTAAATCCGACCCGACCCGGTCAAGCGGTTTAAGACCCATTTCTTGGCCCTATTTCTCCGACCCGATCCGGCTCTGTAAATTTCCCTCTTTTCCTCTTTTCCTCCTACTGTTCCCCTACCCGAACCAACCTTCTTCAGTTTTCTTCCTCTTCCTCCTCTTAAATAGCGAACCCAACTCGAAATCCCAAGCTTTAATTAAAGTCGAGAGATCGAGCACTCAAGTGTCAATACTTTCCTCCAACGCTTCGAAATGGCGTCGATGTCATTGACGACGAAGGCGGAGGAAGGAAGAAGGAGCAGTGATGGAATTATTCAATTACTTTGTTAAAGTCGTTCAAACTAACCGTGAATGTAAATTAAAAGCGATTATGGAAACAAGATTCAAGATTACAAGACTACCTATGTATTTGATTCGAAGATGGAAGCGAAAATTTTGAAGTTTCTTGGAAAGGCTGGAGCTTCGATATGGAATCGGTTCGGATAAACGAAAACAATAAATGAAAGAAAAGAAGAAAGAAGAAGTGAATTTATATAAACAACAAGCTGACTATTCGTATTCCCGATCGGACCGGCTCGAAAAGCCCAGTAACACAGCTTGGCCCACTGGTTCATCGCAGAGTACAGGAGGAAGGAGATCTGTTCGGGTCGGAACCCAAGCCAGAAATCCGTTCGGGTCGGAATCCGAACCGAACAGGATGAAGTACAACAACTTAACGTGTGAATTCGAAAGGAAAGATGAAGCTTTTGCGCTATGGCAGTCAAAGCATGCTCCGTTCCCCACAGAAGCATCCTTTGAGGGGGCAAAGTGTTAGCCTACTTTGTGAACTAGGCAACACAAAGTCAAGAAACCAGACATTGAAGAGCATTTTTAATTAGAAGACTTCGGTTCGGGTTGGAGAAGACACTACAATCTAGATTGGATAGCTGCAGTTGTTCGGGTCGGGTCAGAGCAACATATCGGTTCGGGTCGGATTGAGTCTTCTGTTCGGATCGGTGAACTGCTGCTGAGGAAATTGGTAAGGTATATCAAATCGGATCGGAGGGCAACATGATCTCAATTGGATCGGAAAGCCACCTGTTTGCCACGAAAATGGATCGGAGCGGAGTAGATTAGAGAAGAAGAGAGCGTTGCATCCAAGCCAATCCGGGTCGGATCGGATATCCCGATCTGAACCCCTTATCTGTGCGTCTCCGACCAGAGCCCATGTTCCATATTATTCTCCTGCAAAAGCGCCTGGATATCCGGACCGGCTGTGACCAGTTCCTACCCATAACGTCCGTTCCTTTGATGCGTTGTCAACATAATAGTTCATCCGAACCCGAAGATAGTGGGATGGACGACATGTGGCCCCGACCCGGATCAAGTTTCGAGCAAATTCACACCTATAAATACCCCGTCTGGAGACAAAGAGAAGGATCTTTTTAGGCACTTTGAGAATTCAACTACCTCCATAACCTGAACTCCATTACTCCCGGAGAATCCAAATCTTCTTTCATTATTTGTTTTAGCCTATTGAGTGAATATAAGCGAGTTGTGAGTGAAATCAAGTGACAATTACATTGTATTTGCAACTGAATCATTGAATATAGTGAAAGATAAGTGGACGTAGGCATTTCTTCGCCGAACCACTATAAATCCTGTGTGTTCATTTTTATTTTTATCTCATTGCATTTTGCTTTTAATCAATTTGGGTGTTAGAACCACTTTTGGGTCTAACAGTTAGGAAGTGGCAATGTCACCCATGAAAATCTCGCCTGGGTTTACAACAATATCACTCAAGCCCTCGTGTATATTAGAAAATTCATCTTTAGTTGCCACTGGAAGCGTAGGGTTGGCATCACCTCTTTCAAAAATAGAATCGCCTTTGCTCGCGATTTCTCCTTCTTCAAGTTGCTCACCAACCTTTGTAGGAGTGTTTCCTTCATGATGGATAATTTATCTTTCCTCGGTGAAGGGAGGCAGCTTAAGCTGAGAAGATGAACCAGCTCTGCCGGTAGGGTCCGAACATTTCTTTAATACGGACTCCTCGATAGAACTTTTCAATGCAACGTCTTCTCTAGAGCCTAGGGCATCCGATGCTTTAGGTATAGAAGGAGAAGAAGAAGAAATTTCTCGAGAAAGAAAAGATCGAGACGAGTTGAGCAACCCAAATTGACAAAGAAATTCTTCCTTGATCAAAAACTTTTTAGTCCTCTCCTTGTTGTCGGCAGCCTTCAGTGTCTCAAGAGTAGATTTGCAAACGATGGAGTCTTTGACAAGAGATGACAGTTCTACAAAAGAGAGGGAAAATTTAATGATCGAGAAAAAAAATAGATGTGAAGAACTTTGAGCATATGTGTTCACCTCCTTCTGTAACATCCTGTAATTTTACGGTATAATAATTTATTTATTTATTTATTCAAATAATGATTTAGAGATTTTAATAGTTTAAATTAAATAACTTTGAATATTTAATTAAAATAATCATTAAATAACATATTTAATTCTGAAATAATCAGAATTAGCTGAAATGGCAATATGGTGTGAATTAGCCAATTCAAAATATATAATTCAGTTTAAAATTGAATAACGATAACGGATATATTTAATTAACGATGGTTGAACATATAAATTATAATATAATTATGATCGAGCTTGAAATGGCGTGGCAGTTCGTAATTTGGCGATTCAAACTTTAATTGAATATACAGAATCCGTTTTAAATTGGATTTCTGTGAAACAAGAAACGTTTGAATCTATTGAACGATATTTTTCTATTGGAAGAGAAAATTCGAGATTTCGTTGTGTAGATTTTGAGTTATGTCCAAATCAAATTTTCGAAAAGTCGCTATGAAAATCCTTTATAAATTGTAGCGGTTTATTTATATTATAAATGGATTTTTCATTATAAATTGAATATCGATTCAACCGGGATTTGAATATTGAGTTATAAATCCAATTGGAGCTGTATGATATTCTATTGCGAATATATACGATAACATAAATTTATTTATATTTAATTTAATTATTTTTAAATATATTAACATTTAAATGGGTTTAGTTAGAGCTTTAAAAATGGATAGTTTTGCAAACGAACTCCATTTTCGACAAAACTAATTTTGTTGGATCCGGAATATTAAATTATTGCTAGATTTCAATTTCCATAATTTTTGGGGTCAGTATGTGGCCGTACGAGATTTAGATATGAAAACAGTCAATAATTTGACCTTTAAAAATACGCTGTGTGAGCAAACGGACTTGGAATTCGACGAAATAAGTTTTATTGGGTCCGTAATGTGGAACTGTAGATGTCTGTCCACTTTCATCACAAACAGGATTCGTATGTGATTGTACGAATTTTTAAACAGTAAATACGAACAATGATTGATTAAAATGGAATAAAATAATAAATATAAAAATAATATGATTTACCTATATATACTCCTTAACCTTTCTAAACCTAAACACAATTTTCTCTCTAGTCAAATGGTAGCCGTCATTCTTTTTCTCTCCACATAGAAAAATGGCGTATTCACAAAAATCGAAGAAAAAGTCCAAATAATTTTTTTTTAAATACAAAACTAGTATTTTTGGCTTCGTATGAGGGTAAGCTTCAATCTAGTATAGCTTTTAAGTGGTGCGATCGAAATTTGGTGGAGCTCGAAATAGCGGACGGGAGTAGGGTTCGAGCAACCTTGTAGTACAAGTAGCGATTGGCAAAATGGTATTCGTATTGGTCTTTAGGAGGTAGAGGAGCTTCGATCGTGTTATTTTTGGGAGTATTCATTGCAGAAATGTTCGATGTTTGTATGGGGTTGGCACACCAGAACTGGAAAATGCGATTCCCACAGTAATGTCGAGTTGTATGTTTTTGGGGTCAATAGATAGAGGTTTTGAAGAGGGAATTAGTGGTGATTTTTATTCGATTTTTATTATGATGTGGAAGGAGTACGTGAGTTGAAGGGTTGACAATGGCGATGGGTATTTAGGAGCAGGTCGCGGTTTTTACTTAGGAAGATGATGACACTATTTTGATATACGCGAGTAAGGAGGTTGGGCCGGTTGGGTTTTTGTTGTTGGTGGTGAAGCTCTTTGATGCTGGAGTTTTAAGAAGGTATGGTTCCGGTGAAAATGTTGCGATATCTGTTTGAATGGCGTGAGGTAACTGTAGTGGTGAAGGAAAGGGAGCGGGATTGTCTGAAGTGGAAGATGGCACTATTTCAAACGGGTCAATGGGGTTTCGGGCTATGAAACTTTGGTAAAGCCCAACAATATTATATAAGGTTAAGTTTAAGCAATATAATTTGTGCATTAACTTATAAAATCTATATCTTACTCATACATAAACAAAATTGAACAAAACAGGATCCGTTGGGATCGTATGGACAGTGGCTACATAATCGAACTGACTAGGAGTGAATTGGAGCTCGTTACAATTTATAGCAAAATAAATTGTCCGTTTGAATCAACCGAAGTTATCGTTAGTTAACGATAACCGTCCAATGTGAGTAAATCTCACTAACACTGTACAGTTTATATTTGTATAAATATAGTCTAGTGTGGATAAATGATGATTGATTTTTGTGTGTTGATTGTTTGGCTGAATTGCTGATGTATTGGTTGAATTATAGATAACAATATACATATATATAAATTGTTAATCAAACATTGATTCTGTTTATCAGAATATTTCATTTTGAAATGAAATCGATGTTAATTATATTGTATAACATCTGTGGATGCAGGGAAACAGGTCGGAGGAATCCAACTGGATTCCTCAACATTTAGTTTACTGTTTTTCATATATGGTGATATATGATGTGATATAAAATCTGTTGTAGATGACGTGTGTTAGAATGATATTAATCATTGATATTTGGTATTTTAAATACCATAAGAAATACTGGAATATAAAAAGGAAATATTTATAAAATCAATCGATTTTATATAAAAGGAAATATGTGATAGATAAATAGAATTATCAATAGGAAATATTTGATAAATAAATAGAACTATCAAAAGGGAATTATTTGATAAGTAAATAGAATTATCAAAAGGGATTTATTTGATAAATAAATAGATTATAAAAAGGAAATACTTGAGAAATGAACAGAATTGTATAAAAAGAGAATTTTACACTAGGAAGGTTTAGACCCGTGCTTCGCACACGGGTATAACATGATATGGATTTAAAGTGGATATTAAATAGTAATCTGTTTTAACAAATAGATTGAGAAGATTAATTTATAAATAATGTTTTATAAATTAAATACAATATTTATCATTTGATAAACAGAATATGTAAGACTGAATTTTTATAGAGAAGTAGGAATCGGTTTTAACACCGATATTTTTAATGGAATTTGAGCATCATTTATAACGGTGATTATAAATGGGATTACAAGTGTTAAAAGAATAAAATGAGATTTTTCATAAATAATTCTATAATTAGAAGTATAAATAGAAATTGGATTTGAGATATTGTTTTAAAAACGAAATTAAACTGTTTTGATTGCAAAGAAGAAATATTATTTAGATTTAATGTGAATAAAGGATTTAAGTAAATATTCTGCAAATAAAATATTTACAAAGGAAATATGGTTTGAAATAGGAATTAAAATGGAGTAAAAGGAATTAGAAACTGACTGGAGATTAGTTAAGTTGAACATCTGTCTGGGTATTGATCTGATGTTGATTTCGGCCTTCGAGGTTAATACGTAGGGGGTTATTCTCTTACTAGTTTACAGTTAAAGGCTGATATATGTGAGAAGATAGTGATGCATGGATCGGAAATGGACACGTTTTCCAAAGTTAATAAAGTATATTTTCTAAAATTAGAAAATAAGGATTTGATGAATATATGGAAATGAGAAATAGGGAAATGAATAAATGTTGATTGATGATTGATCGATAGAATTTCCATCTGGAAATAATATCGTTGTTTGCACACATGTTTTTATTTGATAGTTAAATCACCGACTATCAAAGTTTTTGACCATTTTTCCATTGTTAATACGGAGAGACTGAGATCAGATATATTATCTGAAAACCACTCCGTATGGCATTAGCAATGCGATCAAATATGACGAAGATAATTGAAGATGGAGTTATGCAAGGGCTGTTTTGTTTACAGAATAGTGCCTTCGGTCTGTCCGGTCCCAGAGCGACCTGTATGGAAGAATGTCTGACAGAGTATATTTAATAGATCGCTTAAGTTGATCTCTTCAGACATATTTATGTTTGGTGGTGGAGGAATTCGTTTCTCTTAGCTGTATACCCATGGTACTTTTGGAGAAATCAATTTGTGATTTGGCGGGTATGACGATGTGACATTCAAAGTGAATAATTGTGGGATCTGTCAGAGATAAGCGTGGCATGTAGCCTCACAATCAGAAATGGTATAAAATCGGGTAGGTCGCATGGCTAAGTGGTTGGCTGCCAAGTAGGGTGTATTGTCACCTGATCTAGAGTAATTCCATTTACTTCTATAATCTATTTTGATGTTGTCCCTTTCGGGAAACGGTTGCTGATCCCAACCATTGGTGATATTACATCCGGTACACTTAAGTGAAATGAGTGACCGGTCATGTTTTTCCTGGGTTACAAGATGTTCTTTTTGAAACCAGTGTATTCCTCTCTAGAGATACACGGTCGGAAAGTGGTCCCATACCTTGCCAGTTGAGATACATTAACCAATAAGCAACCAGCGGTTTTTTGACTGTATGTTATGTATGTGGAACGTGAGATGAAAGCGTTCTACTAGATGAATATTATATTGTGGTTGATAGACATTATTATAATATAAAGAGTTTTGATATAAAGATTATCCTTTGTTTCAAAAGGATTTTAAATGTTGAATCAAGTGTTTTAGATTCTCATAAGGGAAAAAACCCGTTCCGTTATATGGCGTGGTCTTATGAGATATCGTTTGCTTTCTCAAATTGTTTTAAATTGTTTACTCATGCTAGTCCCATGACTGACCCGGAGTTGATTTTGTTTTGTTTTCCCTAAACTCTTGGGTGCCAAATTTGTATAGGCAGTCAAGTAGTCATGATTTTACGTATATACTGAGAGCTTGGAGTAGGAGGCTTCAGGATTATATAGCTATTGTTATTTCCGCTGTGTCGCAAGTGTTGTACTCTGATAATGTTACTGTATACTTATACTAATTTTTATTTCAAAGTTATGTATCTATTATATATTGTTTGTTCAGTTGTGAGATTCGTGTTTACTCTGATGTTGTATGTTCTTCTTCTACTTCTATTCTAAGTTTCTATCTTATCTATTCTCACCCTCTAATTTCTTTCATGGACTATCCGGTGTTTCCGATGCTTGGGTAGTCGACATTGAGTTATATGTCGATTACTCAGGATTGCGAAAACCTGGGTCATTACAGTGGTATCAGAGCTAAAGGTTAAGTAATTACCTTGGTTCTATGGCGTGACTCGGTAGAAATGGGGTTAGTAGTGACCTAGATTGAGTTGAGTGTATATATACGAGAGAGCATATTTATAGATTTTATAAAAACTGTTTTATATTGTGGTGATTTATTGGTTGAGTTGTTTATGGGTTCTGGTCGATCAATTTGATCCACTGTATCGGTAGGGGTTTATAAACACTTGAATACGATGAACCGACATGGTATGTTTTGAAAAGAGGGTGAATGAAATAATTTTTCCCGAAATATGTTTGGTTATAAAAGGAATCTATATATTGGAATTATTATAATATATAAGATGTGTTGGTTGTTATTAAATCGAATGAGATTATAAATTGAAACGGTTATGTAAAATAACCCATCAAAATTCTATAAGTGTTATGAAACGAATTAAATTTGAATTTAAATCAGAATTGAAATTAAAACCTGGAAATTTGGAAAGGTGTTTCTAGATTGATTTGGAATTAATATAAGAGAATTATAAAATCCTAGGAGATTTTAAATTGTTTTAAAGCATTGTAAATGGTATTTTGAAATGAATTTCAAAATGGAAGTGTTAGTTATTGTTTTGAAAGTGATATAGTATTGAACTCCCTTCGTTAGCTGGAAATAGATTCCGATGATGATCATGACATCATCGGTGTTCATTTTTGAGTTGTAAGTGATGGATTACTACCAAAATTTTTGTTTTTGAATTGTTTTGAGAAAACAAGTTGTTTTGATATTCCAAAATGAATATTTTGATTTTTGGAAAAGGCTAAGCTGTTTAAAAACTCCCAAAAACAGATTATTAGAATTAAAACAAATTAAAGTAGAATTTGTAAAAGCCAATAGAAATTGAAAATTTAATTAAAGCCAGTTAAATGGAAAATTGAATTGAAATAGGAAATATCGAATAAGATTGGATTATGAGACAAGAATCTAGAATTACATTGAAGTGATAAGTTAAGAATTGGAATCGAGGATGGAACTCGAGTTTGAAATAAAATTTGGTTTGGATGTAAGCGAATAGCTGTATTGAACATATATTGATTGAAAAATGGTTGAGATGACATTGTTATATATTGAATTGATAGCAGGTGAAAGCGATAAAGTTGATATGCCGGCAAAAAGGTATCAGTTTATATTTATATATGGGTTTGAGATTTTGATGAGCCAAATTGGCAAGCCACTTGGCTATTTTATTTTCTTTTGGGTTGAAGAAGGCCTAGAGAGGCGAGTTGGAGTTTGAGCTATTGACCAATACAAAGGAGGTGCTGGCGAAATTTTTTTGAAAAGTTAAGGTGTTAGAAAATTTTTAGGATTTTTGAAAATTTTCGTTGGTAAGAATTAATTAATATTTTAATTGAAATTAATTGGTTTAGTGAAACTGAAGTTAAAAAAAATTACCCAGTTAATAGCGTTTGTTTTCTACCTTAACAAGTTCGAGGACAAAATTATTTTAAGGAGGGAAGAATGTAACGTCCCATATTTTTACAGTATAATAATTAATTTATTTAATTATTTAAATAATGATTTAGAGATTTTAATGGTTTAAATTAAATAACTTTGAATATTTAATTAAAATAATAATTAAATAATATATTTAATTCTGAAATAATCAGAATTAGCTGAAATGGAAATATGGTGTGAATTGGGCAATTCAAAATATATAATTCAGTTTAAAATTGAATTACGATAACGAATATATTTAATTAACGATGGTTGAACGTATAAATTATATTATAATTATAATCGAGCTTGAAATGGTGCGGCAGTTCGTAATTTGGCGATTCGAACTTTAATTGAATATACAGAATCCCCTTTAAATCGGATTTCTGTGAAATAAGAAACGTTTGAATCTGTTGAGCGATATTTTTCTAATAGAAAAGAAAAATCGAGATTTCGTCGTGTAGATTTTGAGTGAATCAAATTTTTGAAAAGTTGTTATGGAATTCCTTTATAATTTATAGCGATTTATTTATGTTATAAATGGATTTTTTTCAATATAAATTAAATATCGATTCAACCGGGATCTAAATATAGAGTTATAAATAAAATTGGAGCTGTATGATATTCTATTGGGAATATATATGGTAATATAAATTTATTTATATTTAATTTAATTATTTTTAATATATTAATATTTAAATGGGTTTATTTAGAGCTTTAAAAATAGCCAGTTTTGCAAACGAACTCCGTTTTTGACGAAACTAATTTTGTTGATCTGGAATATTAAGTTATTGCTAGATTTAAATTCCCGAAATTTTTGGGGTCAGTATGTGGCCGTATGTGATTTTAATGTGAGAAAAGTAGGTAAATTGACCTTTAAAAATACGCTGTGTGAGCAAACGGACTCGGAATTTGACGAAACATGTTTTGTTGGGTCCGTAATGTGGAACTATAGATGTCTATCCATTTTCATCACAAACGGGATTCATATGTGATTGCACGAATTTTTAAAAAGTAAATACGAACAACAATTGATTAAAATAATAAATATAAAAATAATATAATTTACCTATATATACTCCTTAACCTTTCTAAACCTAAACACATTTATCTCTCTGGTCAAATGGTAGCCGTCATTCTTTTTCTTTCCACCCAGAAAAATGGCTATTTACAAAAATCTAAAAAAAATCCAAACAAAATCTTTTAAAATACAAAACTAGTATTTTTGGCTTCGTATGAGGGTAAGCTTCAATCCAGTATAGCTTTTAAGTGGTGCGATCGAAATTTGGTGGAGCTCAAAATAGCCAGCTGGACTAGGGTTCGGGCAACCTCGTAGTACAAGCAGCGATTGGCAAAATGGTATTCGTATTGGTCTTTAGGAGGTAGAGGAGCTTTGATTGTGTTATTTTTGGAAGTATTAGTTGCAGAAATGATCGATGTTTGTATGGGGTTGGCATCAGAACTGAAAAACGCGATTCCAACGGTGATGTCGAGTTGTATGTTTTTGGGGTCAATAGATAGTGATTTTGAAGAGGGAATTAGTGGTGATTATTATTCAATTTTTATTACGTTGTAGAAGGAGTACGTGAGTTGAAGGGTTGGCAATGGCAATGGGTATTTAGGAGCAGGTCGCGGTTTTTACTCAGGAAGATGATGACACTGATTGATGTACACGAGTAAGAAGGTTGGGTCGGTTGGTTTTTTGTTGTTGTTCGGTGAAGCTCTTTGATGCTGGAGTTTTAAAAGGTATGGTTCCGGTGAAAATGTTGTGATATCTGTTTGAATGGCATGAGGTAACTGTAGTGGTGAAGAAAAGGGAGCGTGATTGTCTGGAGTGGAAGATGGCATTATTTCAAACGGTTCAATAGGGTATTGGGCTATGAAACTTTGGTAAAGCCCAACAATATTATATAAGGTTAAGTTTAAGTAATATAATTTGTGCATTAACTTATAAAATCGATATCTTACTCATACGTTAACGAAATCGAACAAAACAGGATCCGTTAGGATCATATGGATGGTGGCTACACAATGGAACTGAGTGGGAGTGAATTGGAGCTCATTACAATTTATAGCAAAATAAATTGTCCGTTTGAATCAACCGACAGTTATCGTTATTTAATGATAACCGTCCAACGTGAGTAAATCTCACTAACTCTGTACAGTTTATATTTGTATAAATAAAATGTAGTGTTGATAAACGATGATTGATTGTTGTGTGTTGATTGTTTGGTTGAATTGCTGATGTATTAGTTGAAATTATAGATAACGATATATATATACAAATCGTTAATCAAGCATTGATTCTGTTTATCAGAATATTTCATATTGAAATGAAATCAATGTTAATTATATTGTATAACATCTGTGGATGCAGGGAAACAGGTCGGAGGAATCTAACTGGATTCCTCAACATTGAGTTTACTGTTTTTCATATATGGCGATATATGATGTGATATAAAATCTGTTGTTGATGACGTGTGTTAGAATGATATTGATCATTGTTATTTGGTATTTTAAATACCATAAGAAATACTGGAATATAAAAAGGAAATATTTATAAAATCAATCGATTTTATATAAAAGGAAATATGTGATAGATAAATAGAATTATCAATAGGAAATATTTGATAACTAAATAGAATTATCAAAAGGGAATTATTTGATAAATAAATAGAATTATCAAAAGGGAATTATTTGATAAGTAAATAGAATTATCAAAAGGGATTTATTTGATAAGTTAATAGATTATGAAAAGGAAATACTTGAGAAATGAATAGAATTGTATAAAAAGAGAATTTTACACTAGGAAGGTTTAGACCCGTGCTTCACACACATGTATAACATGATATAGATTTAAAGTGGATATTAAATAGAAATCTGTTTTAACAAATAGATTGAGAAAATTAATTTATAAATAATGTTTTATAAATTAAATAAAATATTTATCATTTGATAAACAGAATATATAAGACTGAATTTTTATAGAGAAGTAGGAATCGGTTTTAACACCGATATTTTTAATGGAATTTGAGCAGCATTTATAAAGGTGATTATAAATGGGATTATAAGTGTTTGAAGAATAAAATGAATTTTTTTATAAATAATTCTATAATTAGAAGTATAAATAGAAATTGGATATGGGATATTGTTTTAAAAACGAAATCAAACTGTTTTGATTGCAAAGAAGAAATATTATTTGCAGTTAATGTGAATAAAGGATTTAAGTAAATATTCTGCAAATAAAATATTTACAAAGGAAATATGGTTTGAAATAGGAATTAAAATGGAGTTAAAGGAATTAGAAACTGACTGGAGATTAGTTAAGTTGAACATCTGTCTGGGTATTGATCTGATGTTGGTTTCGGCCTTCGGGGTTAATACGTAGGGGGTTGTTCTCTTACTAGTTTACAGTTAGAGACTGATATATATGAGAAGATAGTGATGCGTGAATCGGAAATGGAAACGTTTTCCAAAGTTAATAACGTATATTTTCTAAAATTAGAAAATAAGGATTTGATGAATATATGGAAACGAGAAATAGGGAAATGAATAAATGTTGATTGATGATTGATCGATAGAATTTCCATCTGGAAATAATATCGTTGTTTGCACACATGTTTTTATTTGATAGTTAAATCACCGACTATCAAAGTTTTTGACCATTTTTCCATTGTTAATACGGAGAGACCGAGATCAGATATATTATCTGAAAACCACTCCATATGGCATTAGCAATGCGATCAAATATGACGAAGATAATTGAAGATGGAGTTATGCAAGGGTTGTTTTGTTTACAGAATAGTGCCTTCGGTCTGTCCGGTCCCAGAGCGACCTGTATGGAAGAATGTCTGACAGAGTATATTTAATAGATCGCTTAAGTTGATCTCTTCAGACATATTTACGTTTGGTGGTGCAGGAATTCGTTTCTCTTAGCTGTATACCCATGGTACTTTTGGAGAAATCAATTTGTGATTTGGCGGGTATGACGATGTGACATTCAAAGTGAATAATTGTGTGATCTGTCAGAGATAAGCGTGGCCTATAGCCTCACAATCAGAAATGGTATAAAATCGGGTAGGTCGCATGGCTAAGTGGTTTGCTGCCAAGTAGGGTGTATTGTCACCTGATCTAGAGTAATTCCATTTACTTCTATAATCTATTTTGATGTTGTCCCTTTCGAGAAACAGATGTTGATCCCAACCGTTGGTGATATTACATCCGGTACACTTAAGTGAAATGAGTGACCGGTCATGTTTTTCGTGGGTTACAAGATGTTCTTTTTGAACCCAGTGCATTCCTCTCTAGAGATACACTATAAAAAAGTGGTCCCATACCTTGCCAGTTGAAATACATTAACCAATAAGCAACCAGCGGTTTTTTGACTGTATGTTATGTATGTGGAACGTAAGATGAAAGTGTTCTACTAGATGATTATTATATTGTGGTTGATAGACATTATTATAATGAGTTTTGATATAAAGATTATCATTTATTTCAAAAGGATTTTAAATGTTGAATCAAGCATTTTGGATTCTCATAAGGGAAAAACCCATATCGTTTGTTTTCTCAAACTGCTTTAAATTGTTTATTCATACCAGTCCCATGACTAACCCGGAGTTTATTTTGTTTTGTTTTCCCTAAATTCTTGGGTACCCAAATTTGTACGGGCAGTCAAGTAGTCAAGATTTTACAGATATACTGAGAGCTTGGAGCAGGAGGCTTCAGGATTATATAGCTATTGTTATTTCTGCTGTGTTGTAAGTGTTGTACTCTGATAATGTTATTGTATACATATACTTATTTTTATTTCAAAGTTATGTATCTATTATATATTGTTCGTTCCACTGTGAGATTCATGTTTACTCTGATGTTGTATGTTCTTCTTCTATTCTAAGTTTCTATCTTATCTATTCTGACCCTCTAATTTTTTTCATGGACTATCCGGTGTTTCCGATGCTTGGGTAGTCGACATTGAGTTATATGTCGATTACCCTGGATCGCGAAAACCCGGGTCGTTACACCTTCCATCCAAATTCCATTAAAGCTCTCCGGGCATCAAACATAAAAGAATTGGTTCAGGAATCCTGAAGCACTATCTTGTAAGTCGAGGATAAGCCGATGATTTCGAGCACCTTCGACGAATACAATAGAAGGACATTCTTTTCTCCTTTTAAAGACGCATAAATAGCAGATGTCCTAAAAAGTAGGCTTACAATGCATTGTCCTAAAAAAAAGCACGCGTAGCCCTATTAAAATGGCATAACCATTCAGGTGTAGCTGAAAGGGGGTAATTGCTAAGTGTCGAAGGACTTCTGCAGAAAGAGATTGAAGGGAGGAATGGCTCCACTCATTAACATATGTTTATTAACTGCAACAAAGACAAAGGGCAGACAATCAAAAAACTCATCTTTCCCCGGTAATCTCGCGTCGGTTTCGGGAATGCCAAATTGAGCACATATTTACTTAAAAGTATGTTGAGTAATTGTTGAAGAGCGTCTCTCTGACGGCGGATTGCAAAGAGGATAGGGAATAGGAACAGGCTAATGTGCTCTCGACCCTGGAACTACAGTCGTTCTGGCCTCGAAAACTTGAGTAGAAGTTCCAATTTGAGCATAAGTGGTCACTTCTTCAGAATGATGACGAGTCTTCTGTCGATTATCCATTCTACACAAGGAATCTTGTTTTTAAATAATTTACAGATGTGCATTTCCTAAAGTGTGAGGTGTTGTGCAAAATTATATATAAGTTATTGAAAACAAAGCTTGAAATCTATAGTCGGTTTGTGTCAATTTGTGGATCTCAAGCATTGTCGTGAATTCAGTTTAGAGTGTCATGTCTATGCAAGCGATGTTTGATAAGTTATAAATGGTTGAACGAAAAGATTCTGTATAGGCACCTCATTCAGTTCAAGTCAAGAAATTCGTTGTAGTAACTAATCTTCCGTGGACGTAGGCAATCAACGAAAAAATATTCATCCAAAAACGGTGCAAGTGTTTGTCTTGTTACAGGACAATCAGCGATGAAGAAGTTTAGTTTATAAGCTGCGAGTTCAAATTGTAGATCACTTTCAAATTTGGATCGCTTCAATAACTCCAACGATCAGCTTGGAAACTTGCAATCCATCGACCATGAGCAAATTAAAAGCCAAGGATCGTGCAACCAAGGCATGCGATCCATGGGAAGTCACGATCCATCGGCTAAACAAAACACCAACCGATCGAACAATGGATCAAGACTAGTGACCCATGATCGGAGCAGAGCTCAACAATCAAAGATTACTGACTCCGACCCATTGCTTGATTGAGGTTTGCGATCCACCATTCGACCAAAACAAGAGATCCATGAAAAATCCACGGTCCATCACCACAATTTCAAAATCGCTAAGTCCAAATTGAAGCACTTATCATTAAGACAATTGATCGATAATGAAATTCAAACATCAAAAAATCACAACCAAATTGCATCATTCCAAATTCAAAATTGCCATACTTGATTGGGAACTTGAATTGTCAAAACAAGTAGCTAACACAAGAAATGGCAATCAAATTCTGTCAATATGCAAGTCGCAGCCATCAACATACAAAAAATTCAAGTACACAAAAAATTCGAATTGTAATTCATCAAGATATGCAATTAACATAGAAGTTTGTACAATAACATGTCGTTCTAAACTATAGATCACAAAACTCGATCCAAAGCATGTTTGTTCTGAACCCTAATCGACTAATAAGTCAAAATCCAATTCAATGTGATATGCAAAGAATTAGGCACCTACGTTGATCGACACAGGGCAGAGGCGATCGGTTATCGACGCTGGGGAATTACGAAACATTGACGAAGTGATCGTGAATCGGATCTGAGAAAAATGGCCATGAATCAATTCGAATTGGGTAGAATCATGATGGTTATTCTGATCGAGTGTGAGCTGAAGTACTTTGATGAACGGCGATGGAAAATCTGATTGGTGGCAAGGTAATAGGTGCGGATCGAAGCAATTTCTTCAAGGAAAGATGTCGTCCATTAAAACGAATTCTTCGGAAAATAAGTGAAAAGTAGACGGAGTAATGGATCTGAAAAAGGGAAATATAAAGTCGGCTTAAGACGATCGTGATCCATCACTAAACACCCATCCCCGATCCACTATTGGAAGTCGTTCACGATCCATCAGAGACCATCAAGACTATTCAAAGTTCGAAGCCCACATTTTCTTCGATAATATGAACTTCGAAGGGCAAATGTTAATCCACCCTAAATTAGTGTATATATGGATGGATCGATGAAAACGTGGAATGCTAGTCATGGATTGTGGTGTAAAACGATGGGTCATGATAAATAGACGGGGTCACAAGATTATGGGTCGTTCGAGTTGCAATATGCACGAAATTTACATGGATCGTATACGAGCACGGATTGGGAATATTTAATGATGCACTAACCTTGGATTGCTGATATATGGATCGGGACATAATGGATCAGCAATAATGTGGCAAAACAATGGATCGGTTTTCATCTATGGACCGCACACAATGTAAATGTGTGAAGCATATAAGGATCAACCCCAGATTAAGATGATGGATTGTCTATGATCCGTCGGGGCGTCAAGTCATTATTCTATGGCATGGAGTGTGCACCTCCATGGATCACTGAAGACGGATGGATCGCTCATGATCCATAGGCTACGGATCATCGGCCGATCCATATGGACCGTATATACACCATTTCAAGCTCCGAAGCACTCCAGTCTTTGCCTATAAATATCGGACCACCTCACACATAAAAGAGGTTAGATTTTCTCCTCCTGAAGGGCTGCCATTATTGATCTCAAGCTTCTCCAACACCGTTAAAGCTTCTTCAAGCATCATTCAAGCTTCTCTGACATCACTCTTCTCAAAAAATCATCGAAGTTCTACACCGAGATCGATTATCGAAGTTCAAATCCGATAATCATCGCTACTTGTGGATTTGATAGCATTTCTATGGTTGAATCGAAAGATTATTGGGGGATTGTTAGAGGATTGTAAGAGAATCATTGTAAATCATCGAGAAAAGTGTAAATCAAGATCAAGTATGTACCTTGTAATGGAGAAATCAATGCAATGCTCATTTAAAGTGGATGTAGGACAAAATAGAGGCTGAACCACTATAAATCTACTCTCTATTTTGGTTTTTCAACTATCTTTTACTTTAACCTTGTTTTCCACAGTTTAAAGGTGTCATTGCACCTTTTTGGGTGTTAGCGCCGTTTTTCGGTGTTAAAAAGTAACATACTCAGCTTTATTGTAAATTCTACAATTTTGATGATTTTTAATCCAAACAGAAGATTAACATAATAGATTTGTACAACAGTTTATTCTTAACATTCTAGAGAATAAATTATTGCAATTACCACAATTTACAGCTATTTAACATGTTAAGAATAACGGGGAATGTAAACGGTAAATATACAGTTATTTAAAAGGTATATTTCTAAATCCACTCACCTAACAGCTTTACAATCCTTGAATCTGATTCAGTTATGTGATTATGTGGTCTTCCTAATGGAATCTAGTATTAAAACAACCACGGATCTACAAATTTGGTACTAAAAGAAGAGGGAAAAAAGGAGAGAAACCTAAATATATTGGATTCATAGGACTTACCTCACGTTGATCAGAATATTAACACCTATGTTGTAGATTTACATTCTTTATCTTCAAATTTTGAATTAGAATTTCCTAAAGCTAATTTTCTAATTTCTGAAAGATTTGAAGAGGAAAGAAAATGGCAGAGCCTTGGCGTCGTCTTAGAAAATATGAGTTGAAAGTTAGGCCCTGCTAGTCTATTTATAGGTATACAGGATATTCTGGTCCATTGGATTTGATAATATGACATTCAAGTCGTATAAATCATAAAAACACGTCACTAGCCAGACAGATCTGACCCCGAGCGGGTCAACCCCTATGTCAACCTAAAATTCGACACATGGGCCGACCCATATGAAGACTGGGTCGACCCATCCCTGGGTGTGTACGTGTATTTTTGTTGCTTAAAATTTCTGATTAACATTTATTAGTAACGTTTAATTTCTTTCTTAGTATAACTCATTAGAACCATAATCTTCTGATTGTAACTCATCTTTAGATTTAAATTTTGAATTTGCGCGCATATATACGCATACACTATTTTAATTATTAATTTGTCAATATCTTTACCATACGGACTCCATTGTGGGCAAGTCACATATCAAACTGAATCAGAAAATTGCCACAAAAGAAATGGTATATGTTTCGGGGCTAAATTCTAAAACTATAAATTATCAATATTTTTGTTTAACGTTTATATAAAATACGGGGTGTTACAATTCTACCTGCGTTCTCCGTTGAGATCATATTATACCATTCCAACATTTTGCCTCTAAGATGCCATGCTGTTATCCATCTTTTCAACTGGTCCTCCCATCTAGTAGCCTTAAAGATACCGTCGCATTCTAATAGCCATGATTAGCTCCAAGAAATCCTTCAGTTCCAAGAAAGGGTCTGCCTCCAAGATTAACGAAGTCCTTACAAAGATTAGGGAAATTAAAAGTTACTTCAGTGGAT
The DNA here is from genome assembly GCA_030737875.1 of Allium sativum. Taxonomy (NCBI): domain Eukaryota; kingdom Viridiplantae; phylum Streptophyta; class Magnoliopsida; order Asparagales; family Amaryllidaceae; genus Allium; species Allium sativum. The sequence continues at coordinate 562,317,800 of CM060921.1, forward strand.
TGAGTTGCTGATTCCACTGGGCCTGTAGGGGCAACGAGAGCTTGTTTCATAGTCCTTAAATAATGTTGGAACCATTCGGGTAAGTACCGAGGTCTTACCAGATTCCCTTGCTTCGATTAATTTCTAGATATTTCTACTATTTGTATGAGCAAAACCTTCGGTGGAAATTCCCGAGATATTATTTAAGCAAAAAGCAAAAAAGAATAAAGAGATATTGCCTAGTATGATCGTATATTTCGTAGAGGTATTATATATATAATTTGAAAATCTTTTTTACATAACAAGTATATCCCTTATACGTATATTTCTACATAACCAGATGACCTAGGCCCTAATACCAAATGTAACAACCTACCAGAAATGGGCATAAATCCAAAAGGCCCATTGGAACTTAGAGCCATTCGAAAAATGTCGTTGATTTTTATAAGAAATAAATAACAAAGTCAGACTAAAACGAAATCAGATTCTTACAACGGAATGAAAAAAATATAATAGTCAAAATAGATATACTATATCATAAAAACCTCATAAATGTCACATATATCAAAACCAATCCCAATGCCATAATAAAGTTACATCGTAAATATTCCAAAGATACAATCAGATACAAGATATAATAATAGTGAACTAGATAAAGATCACCATTGCCAAGCTCCTTCTCCTATGTCACCTTGAAGCATGGATTCCCATCCTATCTAACCTATGTTGTAAAGAGAAGGGTCATAGCAACAGTTTTGATGAATAAAAATTCTTTAAGTTTACAGGAAACCTATATCCTATACTCGGCAGTATAAAACCTATCAGGCTTATGTCTAAGTGAATATAAACATATATATACTACACATACACGAAATTCTATATTTTATGGAAAGAGGCGAACTCTTTTGGTCACCTAAGGCCATCATAAGTATGGACATATTTCTACGATCATTTAACACCCTATAGGTGGATTCCTATGATCACTTAATACACTTTGATGGACCTAGTCGCTTAAGACCTTGTTTACTAGCACTACAACAAAAACACCATATTACAACTTTAATTTTACAACGGTGGTAAAAGCACCGTTGTAATAAATGGTTTTTTACAACGGTGGTAAATGCACCGTTGTAATAAATGGTTTTTTACAACGGTGGTAAAGACATCGTTGTAATAAATGGTTTTTTACAACGGTGGTAAAAGCACTGTTGTAATAAATGGTTTTTTACAATGGTGGTATTCCCTAAAGTTGTAATAAACATATTTTTAACAACTTTTTGTTTTGTTAGTTGTAATAGATGCCCATTACAAACTTCATGTTTATAATATCTATATTTAATAACTAATTATATTAATATTTAATAATAATTAATAATTAATAATTAATAATAAACTTAGGAATCAATAATATTTATTAAATAATTAATAGTTAATAAGTGGTAATTAATGTTTAATAGTTAATGTTAACTGCTTATTAATTAATATTTAGGTGACATATACATTATAAGCTTTTAATAGTTATTACTCGATTATAACTAAGTAGAAATAAGTAAAAGTTAAATAATAACTATTGTTAATATGAAATAATCCTAATTAATAATTAACATTTAATTAATAACTAATTAGTAAGTAATAATTAATAATCAATAATAAGTAAACAAATAAATATTACTTAATTAATTAATAATTTACAAATAATTCATCTGTCTGGAGTTCACATGTATTTGCGTGTGAGGTTCAAGTATGTTTTTTTTAAGATGTACCAATTAGTTTATAATCTATGATGAACGTAATTTTTTAATTTAATAATTATTAACTAATAATAACTATAAAAATAAATTTAATAAATAATCAATATGTAACAAAATATTTAATAATTCAAAATTAATCACCATATTACAATTAACTAAATATTTGCAACGTTCGATAGACGACAATTGCAATAACAAATTTATAAAAATTGATTTTTCTCGACATTTGTAATAAAGGGTTTTTATAATTGGTTTTTCTTGATAATAACTTATACACGTCATTATTTATAATTTAATATTTAACATCAAATGTTTGATGATCAATATTTAACATTTAATATTTCATTTATAAGTAATATTTAATATGTAACATTAATAGGTAATAACTAATAACAAAAAGTAATATCTAATACTATTAATAAGTATATTTACCCTTATGATCCGTCGGCCCAACCAAACGTACCCGACCCGCCATCCCTTATAACCCTAATTCCATCGTAACCCCCTTCATTCACTCAAGCCGCCTCACAAATTTCTCAAAACCGAATTGAAGAAAAACCCTAGATCCCCTTTTCTTCCTCCGTAACACGAGATAACCGACTTCGCAACTACCCCTTCGACCTCCTCAATGATTCGCCATCAACCCTAAACCCCCACAGACCACCAGTTCGGCCATCGCCAGCCAACCCCCGAGCCTTCACGATGAGCGATCTCGAATTAAGCTAAGTTTCTCCTTTTTACTCGTTTTAAATTAGCTGTAATATTTTGTTTGTTTAATTTGAGTTAGATCTATATTTCGATTCATGTGATTTCAGAACCATGGGGCTCGTATTGGGTTAGATCTATAGTTCGACCATCAGATTGTCTGATTTCAGATATGATTTCGTATTGGGTGTGATACGAATTAGGCTTTGCACTGCTACGGTATGTCTATTTTGCTTTTTTCGATGGGTTCTTTGCTTGTTGAGTGGATTTTGGAATTGGTTTATTGAGTTATCGAGGAATTTGAGGAACTGTTAGTTGGTTGTTGGTTTTGAGGAAGTTTCGAAGGGTTTGTTGTGGTTCTATGGTTTTGCAGCCTTGTGGTTCTATGGTTTTGCTGCTTGGGATTATTGTGATCTGTTCTTGCAAGTTTTATTTTGGTTTGAATGTGCATTTTGTGTTCTAATTCTAGGCACAGGAGGCTATTTTGCTTATAAACTTGATGAATATGCAAAAAAGCTTTGCTGCGGCATAGCTATGCAGTGATTGCACTGCAAAGCTTTGCCTAAGCTTGCAAAGCTTTGCCTAAGCTTTGCATTGCAAAGCTTTGCACTGCTATTTGCAGTGCAAAGCTTTGCTGTGCAAAAGCTTTGCCAAAGCTTTGCTGCGGCAAAGCTTTGCACTGCTATTTGCAGTGCAAAGCTTTGCTATGTAAAAGCTTTGCCAAAGCTTTGCCGCGGCAAAGCTTTGCAGTGCAAAGCTATGCAGTGATTGCACTGCATAGCTTTGCCGCGGCAAAGCTTTGCAGTGCATAGCTTTGCCGTGGCAATGCTTTGCAGTGCAAAGCTTGCCGCGGCAAAGCTTTGCACTGCTATTTACAGTGCAAAGCTTTGCTGCGGCAAAGCTTTGCACACTGTGCAAAGCTTTGCCAAAGCTTTGCTGCCGCAAAGCTTTGCTATGCAAAGCTTTGCTGCAGCAAATCTTTGCACTGCAAGTAGCAGTGCAAAGCTTTGCCGCAACAAGCTTTGCACTGCAAAGCTTTGCCGCGGCAAAGTGATTGCACTGCATAGCTTTGCCACGGCAAAGCTTTTCAGTGCATTGTATATAACAAAATGAATCATCCAACGTTACATGCATTGTATATAATGGTCAGGTTATTTACGTATATAATGGTTTGAATGCATTGTATTAGCTGTTTATTTTGTGCACTCACATTTTTCCAATTTTTGTTACATGCATAAATCTATACTGCAGCACTAACAGTTTGATAATTTCTTTCTTAGGAACGGATATTAAGGAGAAAAAGGAGCACAAGGAGATTAACGGGAGCAGAAGAAAGTTAGAACTGTTATAAAGTCTTTGTATCTTCAGTTTTGTCAATGTATTATGTAAAAAAAATGATGAGTTTGAAATTAATAATATATTGTTTTGGTTCATAGTTTAAGTTTGTTTGATATTTTCAGTTTTGTAGATAATATGTTCTGCAATGAATTCTTTTATTAGTAATATGTATATAATTTGTGAATATATTACAATTGTAAAATATAAAAATTGTAATAAAATGTAAAAATTAAAACAACAACGGTGCATAACTGTTGTAATAAACTTATTACAACGGTGGAAAAAAATTGTAAAATATACATATTACAACGATCTTGCAACAGTGCAAAAAAGTTGTAAAAGATATTAGGCTATTACAACTTCTTAAGACACGACGGTTTGCCCACCGTTGTAAAAACCCTATTACAACGGTGTTCCACCGTTGTAATAGGGTCATTTTGTTGTAGTGTAGTAGACTACATTACAGAAATATTCTCTCAACGCAATGCGAGAGATAATAACCAGCTACTTAATGCCACTTAAGACTTTCCCGACAGACCCATGCGCTACTGCCTAGCTGTCATTACAAGTGAATTCCTAGCCACTTAATACTTTCCTTAGATTGGCGGTTACCCTTACATGTTCAATGAAAATCTTAGTAGCCCATCCCTAGGTGTTCCCTCACATGGCCCCTAGATAAGAAGTGGACAACTTCCCAAGAATACCTCATTCATTCATACATCATTTCGTATTTTATTTAAGACCATTTAATACCTTATATTTATTAGAGAAAGCCGGACATAGATCACTTAATACCTAATAAGGGTGGATCTCATTACTTTAGCCTAAACTTAAAGAATGAACCCATAGGAATGAACCAAATCATAACCACTTAGTGCCCAAATAAGGCAAATTAACCACTTAATACATTCTCGAGGAAGGCCTATCACAAACTAAATGGCCTATGGCGCAAGATGTCATGACTTATTGAAGCTGTTGGATTTGTCGGGTGGTTACGGGTAGACTTCTACTATAATTTGGGGTCAATCTCGCATCCACGTATTATTTAATATTTTTAGGAGCCATTAATACATGCATAACATATAAAATTTTCTAACAAGAACATTAAATATGAAATATTAATTTAAATCATTTAATACTTATTTATGATTCGTGAATTACTCTACTTAATAAATATAAATATACGATAAGTCATAATTAGTGGAGTGCATAAAGAAAGCGCACTAAGCATTGAGATGTCAATCCTCTCTCTTAAATAAGGTATACAAGTCATATTTCCAAAATTTCACAACATCGCACATAAATCTTTATTTCAAATTGGGGCAATAATAGGAAAATAAACATAACACAATAAAAGGTAACTTATAACATAGTCTTTTAAGATTATCTCGATAAAAAAAAGGGACAAGGCGAACAAACCATATTATACATATACTCCTTATAGTATTGTTTTACTTCCACTTGCTTGATTTGTACGAAAGCAAGGATTTTGGTCATACGTGTATTATTAAGTCTAAACCAATTATTTTTATAAAACTTGAGTTTTAAACATACATAAGTTGCAATACCCAAATCCACATTTTCATGTTAACTTAATTTGCAACAAAAATAGAAGGAAGTAAAATAGACTAAATGATAATTTTACATATATCCAAAAGTAAAAATCTCTCTTTAGTCTTTACTAATAACTCATTTTTCTTTCTTTGTTTTCTCGAACCCCTCAACAATGGTGACCTCAGTTCCAACTTCCTCGAGCCTCACAACATCGCTGTCTTCTCCATCGCATCAAACCGTACCCACGGCTAACCTCCCACCAGAACCGATACCGCCTAACCCAGATCCGCCGCCCCACATTCCTTCTCTACCAAATCATCTTACCCCTCCTCTTCCTGTTGCCAAATAGTCTTCGCTATTTGCCTCAAAGCCACCCAATGCAGAAAATTTCATTCCCCCTTCAATAATTCATGAATTCTCTGGAAAAAAGCGTTATTCCATGGCTGACATCGTCCAAGCCAGCGTCGAAGTGTGGCAAGACTACTTGATAAGTTTCTTCTCGATACCCCTTTGTCCTTCTCTACCGTAGTTAATCACCTAAAACAACACCGGAAACCGCGTGGACCTATCATATTCAAGTTTAATGGTGACGTCTTTTTCTTTCTACGGAATGATAGTGATGATAGTAAGAGAATACTAAAAGCAGATCCAATTATAATTAGAAATAAGGTGTTCATTATAAAGAAACAGGATGTGTCTATGGGCAACACTACAAAAGGAATTAAACAAGTTCCAGTGTGATTAAAAATGCATGATTTACCAATTGTTGCTTGGTCTATGCTAGGTATTTGTTGGCTAGCAACATTAGTAGGGAAATTCTTATGCATGGACCAGTCTACTGAGAGTTTAGAATGGCTAGGGTATGCGAAATGTATGGTGGAGGTGACATCTACTAGTGAACTGCATGATAATATCTGGGTGTTATTGGAGGATGGCACTGAACATGAAGTGAAAGTAACCTATTTATGGAAGCCTGACCTTTGCTCAGTTTGCAAGGCATTCGGCCATACACTAGAAAAATGCCATAGTAAACTGAGGCTTGACATTCGAGTTGACAAAGTGAAAGGAAGAGCAGAGAAAGTTAATGAAACTAAAGATAGGGGTGTAACCTTGAAACAGAATGCAGGGATTTCTGATGCTGGCATTAGTAAGAATTTTAGGAAATTACCCAAAAAAATGCCTTCTAGAAGTAACAAACTGCCCAGAGTGCAAGTGGTATGGAAATGGAAAAGGAAGACAGTGGAAATGATCATACAGGAAAACAAAATGAAGATGTAAATGTGAAGAAAACAAATGGAAGGGGTGTTATGAATTTTAACCCGTTTGAAGTGCTTAGTAATTTTATTGAGGAAAATGTTAAACTAACTGACCAACATGACCTGGAGGACGGTGAAATTCGAGATGATCTTGTCACGCATGTCTCTACCTCCCTAAATGATGTAGTGGTTCCACTGGACAAAGCCACTGAACCAAATGTAGTTAAACTGCATGACAACAATATGGGAAAGACAGTGCATATGCCTGTTAATGATACACAGTGTGTAAACAGACCAACAGTAATAGAAAAAGGTAAGAAGGTTGCTTCCAATTTTGGTAGTGTGGATGGTATAAGTAAAGATGATGCAATTCAAACAATTATGAAGGATATTAGGGAGTTTGAACAATCCATGAGCCTTGGTGAGCAAGACTACAGTGGCAAAGTGGATGATATACCACAATCATTTCTGGATGATGCTCAAAGTTTTGAAGAGACAATGAAAAATGGTGGGTTCGACGTTAACTTGCCATGCAATAACCCTACTGTGCAACAACGTAATGATGAACAAGTAAGTAATTTTAGCTTCAAGCTTGGTTTTCTAAACAATTCTAGTCCAAAATCCAATTCGAAACTGATTGTGCATGCTAAAGATGAAAGCAAGGCTATTATGAATGAAGCTTCAACTTCATATGTGTCATCAACTGATAAGAAACGTGGAAAGCCTAAACAAGATCATCCGTAAACGCATATCCTTCCTCCAACGGCGTATAAGCCACCTCCGCAGCTCTCGGTTGATGCTGCTGACTTACCCCAATCCCCACTGGCCAAGGAAGTCTCAACTTCTGTTACTCAAAGTAGACTGCGAAGTCTCCATCTCAATACTATGTAGTGTTGGGTACTTTGGGTAAGTCAGTGTTGGATTATAAGAAATGTATCAAAGTAAGGCGGTTTTGTAATATGTCATGTCAGTGAAGTTGTCATGATTCTGTCTAATATGTCTGTATGTTGGCTTGTTTTTGCTCCTAGCATGGAGTAGAGCCTATACGTAATTGATGCATATACGGTGTATCACATGAAACTATTGTACCTATTATTTTTTAATAGATAATTTTTATTTTAATCCACGGTTTTCATAAGTTAATCCACCATTTTATTTTGATAAGTTAATCCACGATTATTTTGTAAGTTAATCCACGAGTGGATTAACTTAAAGATTTCAGCTTAATTAATTTTTTGTGCTTCTTGTTTTACCATGACTGTAATAACCCGGAAAAACTGGGCCAGTTTAAAATTTTTATTTTGGCTATTTTAGCGAATTTTGAATATTTAAAATAGATTATTTTAAATAATATCGACGAGAAATTTATTTTGAATAGAATTCGAACGTATATATTATACGCGTCGTATATATTATACGCGTCGTCGTTAGAATATAAATATTTATATATAATTATAAATAGAATTGAAAATGGCGCGGTAGTTCGATAATTCGATTTCAAACTTCCATTGAATGTACCGGGTGCAAAACAATCCGGATTTTAGTGAAACCAAAAATAATGGAATCTAATAGTGAATATCTTTCCAACGAATCCGAAAAATCAAAAGTTCGTAGCGGGAATCAAAAGTTATGTCCAGTTGAAAATTCTGAATAGTCGCTATGGAATTCAGGCCCTTAAAAATGGACATTTTGCAAATGACCTCGGATTTCGACGAAACCACTTTTGTTGGGTCCGTGATGTCAAATTATTGTTATATTCCAAATTTCATAATTTTTCGAATCAGTATGTAAGCGTGGCAAAGGAAAACGCGTTTGACCAGTTTCAGTTGATTTTAATCGACTGGAAATTGGCTATTTTTCCAACGGTCTCAGAATTCAACGAAACTAGTTTTGTTAGGACCGTATCGTCAATACGAAGCTAGAAAATATTTTTATAGAATTTTTCGAGTTAGTATGTGACCTCGGTAAATTGAAATGTACGTTTAAAATTCAATATAGTGATTTAAAAGTAAATTCAATGGAAACTGATCGAAACAATCGAATCAGCTTACGATACATATCCCATTGTGTTCGGAATGGGGGTAATTAGCTAGGGACGACAGGCGGTGGGCCCCGTTTTGAGGTCGAAAATAAAAGTTGCTTTTTGGGTGGAAAATTAAATTAATTAAATAAAAAAAACCCTTTTCTCTTCCTTATATCTGCCCCCCCCCCCCCCCCCGTTAAAAACTAAAATTAGAAATCATTCAGGAAAATAAAAAAAATAAAAAAGAAGAAGAAAAGGGCGGAGAGGAAATGCGCCGCCAGGCGCTGGCCATCGCGCCACCGGAGCGGACGCGGCTCCGATCAGTCCCCCCCCCCTCGAAGACCTCGACAACCGCGCACCCCTTTCTCCCCCCCCCCCCCCCTTCGGAAATCGCCACCGCCACCTGAGCTCGCCCCCCCCCCCCCCCCCCCCCCCCTTCGACCATCCGCCACCCAGCAGCAACCGCACACCCCTTTTCCCCCTCCCGTCCAGTCAACGTTCAAACCAGCAAAGGTGCGGTTTCTATTTATTCTATATATTTTCTTTTATGATTTTTAAATTAATTTAGTAATTAAATTTTGCAATGAAATAGCATTGTTTAAAACTGAGTTTTTATTTAAAATAAATACATTGATAAAAATAGGATTTTTATATTTTGGAAGTATTAAAAATATGATTTTTATATTTCTAAAGTATTAAAAAAAAATCTTTACTATATAGAAGATTAGAAGAATATGATTTTTATATTTTTAAAGTAGTAAAAATATAATCTTTTATATTGCAGAAAGATAAAAATATGATCTTTGCATAGTAGGAATTATAAAAATATAATCTTTATGAGATATAGATGTTAAAACATGATAAGGCGATATTTTTATAAAGGCGAAATCTTTAAATTTGAAAAGGCAAAATCCATATTTTTATAAAGGTGAAAGATCTATTTTTGAAAAGGCGGAAACTTTATATAGAAAATAGCGTGATAAAAATATAATTTTTATCTATATAGCATAATAAAAATATGGTTTTTATATATTGAACTTTGAAATAAAAATACGATTTTTGTAAATTGAACTTTGAAATAAAAATTCGATTTTTATATATTGAACTTTGAAATAAAAATATGGTTTTTATATATTGAACTTTGAAATAAAAATTCGATTTTTATATATTGAACTTTGAAATAAAAATATGGTTTTTATATATTGAACTTTGAAATAAATATTCGATTTTTATATATTGAACTTTGAAATAAAAATTCGATTTTTATATATTGAACTTTGAAATAAAAATTCGATTTTTATATATTGAACTTTGAAATAAAAATTCGATTTTTATATATTGAACTTTGAAATAAAAATTCGTTTTTTATATATTGAACTTTGAAATAAAAATTCGATTTTTATATATTGAACTTTGAAATAAAAATTCGATTTTTATATATTGCATAGCGAAGTAAAAATTCGATTTTTACATATGTAGTGAAAGCGGACAACGAAGGTGACAAAAAGGCGGGAACGACGAAGATCTCTACAATAGAAGTGCCGTGGAGCTAGGATAGCTATAAGTGAGAATTTCTCACCTTTCAATTTCTTTTTCTAGTTATATATATATATACTAGGATGCAGACGGTGCTTAGTAGCACCCGACACAATCGTCCACAGACCATGGACTTGTTTGTTTGGCTGTGTTGTTAGTTAGATTGTTTGGGTTGATTTGAATTGTTTGGTGAAGTGAAATTGATATGATTGATGTGTGAATGGCGTGGGCCTTCACTAGACCGGGGATAAGGCTAGGCCTCGTCCCGTTTCTAGTATCGTGCCGTTATGCCGCCGAAATTTTCTAAAATAAGTTAGAAAAATAAAAATATCATTTTATCGAAGAAATGAATCGAATAGAAATTCATATGTTGAAATAAAATGTTTTATCGTTAAAAATATAATTTTTAACGTGAATGTGAATAAATAAATATTCATTTACAAACCGGACGGTTTGTTTATGTACACCTATTTGAAGGACATTGATTGGGACGATAAATTTTACACATCGCCCAACTGCACAAATAAAATATGTGTTTGATTGTTTGAAACCCCACACGGGTGTTAGGATGAAATTTGAAGTTCACTCATCCTGATTGATTAAATATGTCGATCGATCGATTGACAGGCTGTTATAAGCGTTGAATATTTATATTTGATGCTTATACAGTGTAGAATGCACTTTGGATGATGGTTGACTATTCATCGTTGTTGATATATACATGTGTTGTAGAAAATCCATATAATTAACATTATATGGTAATTGATTGGGCCTCATTCTAGTTTCGAAAAGGAAATATTTGAAAAAGAAATATTTGAAAATAGAATATTTGAAAAAGGAAATATTTGAAAAGAAATATTTGAGATAGAAATATTCGAAATAGAATATTTGAAAATAGAAACATATGAAGCCGTGTTGATTAGATTGACGCTATTTTGACGTAAACGATATTTATATCGGTTTTATTCATTTTGAAATGAATTGAATTGAAAGTGATTTCGAAATGAATTGAATTGAAAACGATTTCGAAATGAATTGAATTGAAAGTGATTTCGAAATGAATTGAATTGAAAGCGATTTAGAAATGAATTGAATTGAAAGCGATTTCGAAATGAATTGAATTGAAAGCGATTTCGAAATGAATTGAATTGAAAGCGATTTCGAAATGAATTGAATTGAAAACGATTTCGAAATGAATTGAATTGAAAACGATTTCGAAATGAATTGAATTGAAAACGATTTCGAAATGAATTGAATTGAAAACGATTTCGAAATGAATTGAATTGAAAGTGATTTCGAAATGAATTGAATTGAAAGTGATTTCGAAATGAATTGAATTGAAAACGATTTCGAAATGAATTGAATTGAAAACGATTTCGAAATGAATTGAATTGAAAACGATTTCGAAATGAATTGAATTGAAAACGAATTCAAATTGAATTGAAAGCGAATTGAATTGAATTCAAATTGAATTGAATTTTGAATTGAATAGAAATGAACTTTGAAACGAATTTATAAAGAAGAATTCAATTTTGCTTTGAATTGAAATGGAAGTTGAAATAGATTTTTAAACGAATTTTAAAACTATTTATATAATTCGTTTTAAATAGAAATCGACGAAGTATATATTATATATATTATATATATAATATAATGGCCTGAATAGAACGCGCCGCGCCGCGGCAGTTCGTGAATTTCGACCATTTATTTCAAACGGACATTACGGGAGATCCGACCGTCGGATTCTCCTAAAACCGGAACCGTTGGGTTCGTATCGAAAAGAGCTTTCTAACGAATGTTAGAAATTTGAAATCTAACGATTGGATTTGGAGATACGTCCAAATCAAATTTGAAAAAGGTCGCTGTAAGTGCAGTTCGATGGCCGTTGTTGGAAATCGACTGTACGGGCCTTGATAAAATTATTAAAAATAGTAATAATTTGTGTAAAATCATAAGAAATGATTTGAGAAGAATTGGGATGAAAAACTCCATATTTGAAAAGATAAAAATAGATTTTTATCGAAATGAACTAGTTTTGAACTAGAATTATAATTCTATTTATTTTTAAATAAATAAATTGAATTTGAAATGGTTTTGAAAATAACCAAAATCTCCAATGATTGCATTGGAGTGGATTTGAATTGAAATTGTCTTCGGAATATTTCGATGTTGGAATTCGTGATTATACAGGTGTGGTTATGGAAATTTGAAAGATATATATTTATATCGTTATTTCCAATACGACATTTGTTAGTCGTAGAATTCGATATTGAATATAAGCCGATATATTTTCTATTCAGAGCCTTGTATTGAATATCGAATGTGATTTGGGTTTGTCGTGAATGGTGTCTTCACTAACACTGTTCTTGAACCCAGTTGAGAAAAGATTAAATCTTTTTATTTAGATTTAATGAAGTGTACCAATTAAATAATATTTAATTGGCATTGAATGGATATTGATTTTTGGGTTTATCGTGAACTGTGTTTTAAATGACACTGATTCCTTAACCCAGTCAAAGATTAAAACTAAGCGGAGTTTTAATGAATCTTTAATTAGATTGAAAAGATCGAGAATGGAGTATCACCAGTTTTACTCCAGGCGATAGTTAAATCTTTAATTAGATTTGAACGTGAAATGGTAATTGAATTTACCGATAACACCGTGGTGTTAGATATGAAGTATAACCAGTTTTACTTCATGGGATGAATAGGTTGGGATTGGGAAATTAAATAAATGATTACTTCGGTGTGGTTCGCTAATCCCGACTAGTTTTGAATTGATATTCAAAGGAGATTAAAGAATAAATTTAAATAATTTATCTTGGATAAAATTAATGGGAACTTTTCCCAAAGTATAGGAAATTCTGAATAAAATAATATTCTGAATTGGAATGAGGCGTATGTTGTGTTTGTGTAACACTTTTATAATATATACGCGAGTTATTCAGAAAGACCGGGTTTATCCCATTCTGAATAACTGATTCGACGTGGTGTCGAAGATGAAGACGGTGGTCGAAGACCAGAAGTCTTCACGTCGTTTGGGTGATTACTGATGATCTTGATTGGGCTGTACACCCAAGAAGATGGAAACAGTTTGTGATCGTCCAGACGTACTTGGAGATCGATGGATATGCGGGGTACTAGGTGCCTCCGGTTTCGTTCAGACCCAGAACGGACTTGTAAATGGACTGTGTGTCTGACATTGGATTTTAGTCCGTGTGATTGATCTCTATTAAATATATATCTATTTGGCGGCGGAGAATTTATTCTCTTACTTAACGCCCTTCTCTGAGACGTACGAGCTCAGGGGTTATATATTGATGGATATCAAACGCATGGAGTGAATTTCCTGTGTGGCATGCCTAAGTGGCAATTGATCGAGGCTTCTGTTGAAAAGCAAAGTCTTGTGGTGATGATCAAAGCACGGCCTTTGTGGCGTAGCTTTGTGTAACGTTGATTCGCGAGCTTCACACCCGGTATGAACCAAAAACGGGAGAGGACGTCAGGGAGGGCATGCGTTTCTTTCTAGCTAGAAGTGGCGTCAGTGGTTTTACACGCCCTGACGAGTTTGACTTATGTGGTTGTTGCTGTTGCGAGGCGCCTCGGTTATATCGGTTTCGGCCGATGCATTCTGGTCGGCAGACGGACCAGACTTACACCCCATAGGGTGGGGAGACGCATGTTCGGGGTTTAAGTTTAATCCACATCGGTGGACTGGCCCTGAGGATCCAAGGGCCCACCTGCGTCTGGGTCCTGAGACACGGGCTAGAGCGTCTCGAATCGGTTGAGGACTATCTTTTGCCTCGGTTCATAGACGGAAATCCAATTTCCAAATACGTGACATTTGCGGTTTTATTTGTAGATCCTAGTATGGCGACATAGTGGGATGGGGCGCTCATGCCGCCTATGATTGATACTTATGATTTGAAGTTGTTTTATACACTATGCACTTATAATAGTATCAAATAATGTGTTTTAAACGTATCAAGCATGCTTTGGCTGTTATAAGGTAAAAACCCTATCCTCCGGCTTGCGTTGCATTGTGTGATGGGACCTGGGTCTTATAACAGCTTCATTTTTCTTTATTTAGCATTGCGCTGTTTGTTTTATGCACTGATATTCTTGGGAGGAAACCCGTTCCGTGTTACGGCGTGGTCCCTTGATTTACCGAACTTTAAAATAAAGAATTATAACTGTTTTTAGTTCTCACACCAGTCCCATGACTGACCTGGAGTTTATTGTTTTAACCTAAACTCTGGGTGCCCCTTATTTTGACACGGGCAGCTAGTAGTTTTGGTTTTGCAGATTTATATTCACAGGATCCTGGTTTATAGCTGGAATGATATCCGGAAAGCTTTGTATCCGTATATCTCTTTCTAGTTGTGTATTGTATTATTTTCCGCTGCTATATATTTAAATGTAATTTAAATCTCTGATATTTCTGTGTAATATTCATTTATACTATGTATATTCTTGTAATCTGGTGCATTGTTGTAATATACAATGAAATGTTCTTCTGTATGCGTTCTATTTTGTCGTGTTCTCAAACGATAGGGCGTTTCGAACGGTCTGGGTTGGTTTAGCGACTGGTTCGGACCGAGCGAAATTCCTTCTCGTCACAGTTGGTATCAGAGCTTTGGTTTACAAAGCTCAGAGAACAAGACACATTAGAACCCTACGAAAGAATTCATCAGATATTGGATTAGTAATATCCAATTAGAATGACTCGTTAGAGATGGGATCAGTAGTATCCTAGAATGAGTGTGAAGAGTATATTTTTGAAAATGAAAACAATTTTTGTTTTGAAAATTTGAATCGACTATTCGTATTTGATTATCTATTTATATTGATGTGGACAATCCAGTATATATAGATTTTGCGTATACGTCTGATCCGCGTGTATTCGAAATTTTAATATACTGGATAGATATAGAATTACACTCTAATCGCCCGGAGATGATTTTGATGATGGAGCTCCATCATTAGAATTTATGTTCGAGTGACGAAAGTGGGCTTTCTATATATTTCCTATTGACTGGTGCGAGAACCAAAATTAGATAGGGCCTATTGTTGTGATTTGGCATCAAAAATCTGATTTTTGACTATATATCAAAATTATGAATTTGAAAATCTAATTCACTAAATGATTGATGTTTGTGTTGTTTGTTCATTATTTGATAATTTTGAACCATTATGCCTAATTTGATCAATATTTGAATTATATTGAAAATTGGTCGCATTTGCTTGCATATACATATACTTATATTGAACAGGTCATAGCAAGGAGGCTAGAGCAGAGAATAAAATTTGTTTGCCCGACAAATAGGTACATGTTTATTACATAATTTCCTGTTTTGTTTAGGTGATGATGATTTTGTGAGCCTATTGGCTAGCCGCTTGGCTTTTTCTTTTTCTTTTTGAGATCTGAAGGACCAGGGAAGCTATTTGAAATTCCCCGATGCTCCCAGTGCAGGGGAGGTTATGGCGAAATTTTTCAAAAATTTAGGGTGTTAGCCAAATTTTTGAAAATTCTCAGAAACTGAAAAGTTGGAGAATGGAAGCCAGATCGAATATAGAGTTGAATGATCAAACCACTTTCGACTTTGTTCCTTTTCGGGGACGAAAAGTTTTAAGTGGGGGAGATTGTAATAACCCGGAAAAACTGGGCCAGTTTAAAATTTTTATTTTGGCTATTTTAGCGAATTTTGAATATTTAAAATAGATTATTTTAAATAATATCGACGAGAAATTTATTTTGAATAGAATTCGAACGTATATATTATACGCGTCGTCGTTAGAATATAAATATTTATATATAATTATAAATAGAATTGAAAATGGCGCGGTAGTTCGATAATTCGATTTCAAACTTCCATTGAATGTACCGGGTGCAAAACAATCCGGATTTTAGTGAAACCAAAAATAATGGAATCTAATAGTGAATATCTTTCCAACGAATCCGAAAAATCAAAAGTTCGTAGCGGGAATCAAAAGTTATGTCCAGTTGAAAATTCTGAATAGTCGCTATGGAATTCAGGCCCTTAAAAATGGACATTTTGCAAATGACCTCGGATTTCGATGAAACCACTTTTGTTGGGTCCGTGATGTCAAATTATTGTTAGATTCCAAATTTCATAATTTTTCGAATCAGTATGTGAGCGTGGCAAAGGAAAACGCGTTTGACCAGTTTCAGTTGATTTTAATCGACTGGAAATTGGCTATTTTTCCAACGGTCTCAGAATTCAACGAAACTAGTTTTGTTAGGACCGTATCGTCAATACGAAGCTAGAAAATATTTTTATAGAATTTTTCGAGTTAGTATGTGACCTCGGTAAATTGAAATGTACGTTTAAAATTCAATATAGTGATTTAAAAGTAAATTCAACGGAAACTGATCGAAACAATCGAATCAGCTTACGATACATATCCCATTGTGTTCGGAATGAGGGTAATTAGCTAGGGACGACAAGCGGTGGGCCCCGTTTTGAGGTCGAAAATAAAAGTTGCTTTTTGGGTGGAAAATTAAATTAATTAAAAAAAACCCTTTTCTCTTCCTTATATCTGCCCCCCCCCCCCCCCCGTTAAAAACTAAAATTAGAAATCATTCAGGAAAAAAAAAAAAGAAGAAGAAGAAAAGGGCGGAGAGGAAACGTGCCGCCAGGCGCTGGCCATCGCGCCACCGGAGCGGACGCGGCTCCGATCAGTCCCCCCCCCCCCTCGAAGACCTCGACAATCGCGCACCCCCTTTCTCCCCCCCCCCCCCTTCGGAAATCGCCACCGCCACCTGAGCTCGCCCCCCCCCCCCCCCCCCCTCGACCATCCGCCACCCAGCAGCAACCGCGCACCCCTTTTCCCCCTCCCGTCCAGTCAACGTTCAAACCAGCAAAGGTGCGGTTTCTATTTATTCTATATATTTTCTTTTATTATTTTTAAATTAATTTAGTAATTAAATTTTGCAATGAAATAGCATTGTTTAAAACTGAGTTTTTATTTAAAATAAATACATTGATAAAAATAGGATTTTTATATTTTTGAAGTATTAAAAATATGATTTTTATATTTCTAAAGTATTAAAAAAAAAATCTTTACTATATAGAAGATTAAAAGAATATGATTTTTATATTTTTAAAGTAGTAAAAATATAATCTTTTATTTTGCAGAAAGATAAAAATATGATCTTTGCATAGTAGGAATTATAAAAATATAATCTTTATGAGATATAGATGTTAAAACATGATAAGGCGATATTTTTATAAAGGCGAAATCTTTAAATTTGAAAAGGCAAAATCCATATTTTTATAAAGGTGAAAGATCTATTTTTGAAAAGGCGGAAACTTTATATAGAAAATAGCGTGATAAAAATATAATTTTTATCTATATAGCATAATAAAAATATGGTTTTTATATATTGAACTTTGAAATAAAAATACGATTTTTATATATTGAACTTTGAAATAAAAATTCGAATTTTATATATTGAACTTTGAAATAAAAATTCGATTTTTATATATTGAACTTTGAAATAAAAATATGGTTTTTATATATTGAACTTTGAAATAAAAATTCGATTTTTATATATTGAACTTTGAAATAAAAATATGGTTTTTATATATTGAACTTTGAAATAAAAATTCGATTTTTATATATTGAACTTTGAAATAAAAATTCGATTTTTATATATTGAACTTTGAAATAAAAATTCGATTTTTATATATTGAACTTTGAAATAAAAATTCGATTTTTATATATTGAACTTTGAAATAAAAATTCGTTTTTTATATATTGAACTTTGAAATAAAAATTCGATTTTTATATATTGAACTTTGAAATAAAAATTCGATTTTTATATATTGAACTTTGAAATAAAAATTCGATTTTTATATATTGCATAGCGAAGTAAAAATTCGATTTTTACATATGTAGTGAAAGCGGACAACGAAGGTGACAAAATGGCGGGAATGACGAAGATCTCTACAATAGAAGTGCCGTGGAGCTAGGATAGCTATAATTGAGAATTTCTCACCTTTCA
The DNA here is from genome assembly GCA_030737875.1 of Allium sativum. Classification (NCBI taxonomy): domain Eukaryota; kingdom Viridiplantae; phylum Streptophyta; class Magnoliopsida; order Asparagales; family Amaryllidaceae; genus Allium; species Allium sativum. The sequence continues at coordinate 562,335,971 of CM060921.1, forward strand.
ATTTCTTTTTCTAGTTATATATATATATACTAGGATGCAGACGGTGCTTAGTAGCACCCGACACAATCGTCCACAGACCATGGACTTGTTTGTTTGGCTGTGTTGTTAGTTAGATTGTTTGGGTTGATTTGAATTGTTTGGTGAGGTGAAATTGATATGATTGATGTGTGAATGGCGTGGGCCTTCACTAGACCGGGGATAAGGCTAGGCCTCGTCCCGTTTCTAGTATCGTGCCGTTATGCCGCCGAAATTTTCTAAAATAAGTTAGAAAAATAAAAATATCATTTTATCGAAGAAATGAATCGAATAGAAATTCATATGTTGAAATAAAATGTTTTATCGTTAAAAATATAATTTTTAACGTGAATGTGAATAAATAAATATTCATTTACAAACCGGACGGTTTGTTTATGTACACCTATTTGAAGGACATTGATTGGGACGATAAATTTTACATATCGCCCAACTGCACAAATAAAATATGTGTTTGATTGTTTGAAACCCCACACGGGTGTTAGGATGAAATTTGAAGTTCACTCATCCTGATTGATTAAATATGTCGATCGATCGATTGACAGGCTGTTATAAGCGTTGAATATTTATATTTGATGCTTATACAGTGTAGAATGCACTTTGGATGATGGTTGACTATTCATCGTTGTTGATATATACATGTGTTGTAGAAAATCCATATAATTAACATTATATGGTAATTGATTGGGCCTCATTCCAGTTTCGAAAAGGAAATATTTGAAAAAGAAATATTTGAAAATAAAATATTTGAAAAAGGAAATATTTGAAAAGAAATATTTGAGATAGAAATATTCGAAATAGAATATTTGAAAATAGAAACATATGAAGCCGTGTTGATTAGATTGACGCTATTTTGACGTAAACGATATTTATATCGGTTTTATTCATTTTGAAATGAATTGAATTGAAAGTGATTTCGAAATGAATTGAATTGAAAACGATTTCGAAATGAATTGAATTGAAAGTGATTTCGAAATGAATTGAATTGAAAGCGATTTCGAAATGAATTGAATTGAAAGCGATTTCGAAATGAATTGAATTGAAAGTGATTTCGAAATGAATTGAATTGAAAATGATTTCGAAATGAATTGAATTGAAAACGATTTCGAAATGAATTGAATTGAAAACGATTTCGAAATGAATTGAATTGAAAGTGATTTCGAAATGAATTGAATTGAAAGTGATTTCGAAATGAATTGAATTGAAAGTGATTTCGAAGTGAATTGAATTGAAAACGATTTCGAAGTGAATTGAATTGAAAACGATTTCGAAATGAATTGAATTGAAAGTGATTTCGAAATGAATTGAATTGAAAACGATTTCGAAATGAATTGAATTGAACACGATTTCGAAATGAATTGAATTGAAAACGAATTCAAATTGAATTGAAAGCGAATTGAATTGAATTCAAATTGAATTGAATTTTGAATTGAATAGAAATGAACTTTGAAACGAATTTATAAAGAAGAATTCAATTTTGCTTTGAATTGAAATGGAAGTTGAAATAGATTTTTAAACGAATTTTAAAACTATTTATATAATTCGTTTTAAATAGAAATCGACGAAGTATATATTATATATATTATATATATAATATAATGGCCTGAATAGAACGCGCCGCGCCGCGGCAGTTCGTGAATTTCGACCATTTATTTCAAACGGACATTATATGAGATCCGACCGTCGGATTCTCCTAAAACCGGAACCGTTGGGTTCGTATCGAAAAGAGCTTTCTAACGAATGTTAGAAATTTGAAATCTAACGATTGGATTTGGAGATACGTCCAAATCAAATTTGAAAAAGGTCGCTGTAAGTGCAGTTCGATGGCCGTTGTTGGAAATCGACTGTACGGGCCTTGATAAAATTATTAAAAATAGTAATAATTTGTGTAAAATCATAAGAAATGATTTGAGAAGAATTGGGATGAAAAACTCCATATTTGAAAAGATAAAAATAGATTTTTATCGAAATGAACTAGTTTTGAACTAGAATTATAATTCTATTTATTTTTAAATAAATAAATTGAATTTGAAATGGTTTTGAAAATAACCAAAATCTCCAATGATTGCATTGGAGTGGATTTGAATCGAAATTGTCTTCGGAATATTTCGATGTTGGAATTCGTGATTATACAGGTGTGGTTATGGAAATTTGAAAGATATATATTTATATCGTTATTTCCAATACGACATTTGTTAGTCGTAGAATTCGATATTGAATATAAGCCGATATATTTTCTATTCAGAGCCTTGTATTGAATATCGAATGTGATTTGGGTTTGTCGTGAATGGTGTCTTCACTAACACTGTTCTTGAACCCAGTTGAGAAAAGATTAAATCTTTTTATTTAGATTTAATGAAGTGTACCAATTAAATAATATTTAATTGGCATTGAATGGATATTGATTTTTGGGTTTATCGTGAACTGTGTTTTAAATGACACTGATTCTTTAACCCAGTCAAAGATTAAAACTAAGTGGAGTTTTAATGAATCTTTAATTAGATTGAAAAGATCGAGAATGGAGTATCACCAGTTTTACTCCAGGCAATAGTTAAATCTTTAATTAGATTTGAACGTGAAATGGTAATTGAATTTACCGATAACACCGTGGTGTTAGATATGAAGTATAACCAGTTTTACTTCATGGGATGAATAGGTTGGGATTGGGAAATAAAATAAATGATTACTTCGGTGTGGTTCGCTAATCCCGACTAGTTTTGAATTGATATTCAAAGGAGATTAAAGAATAAATTTAAAGAATTTATCTTGGATAAAATTAATGGGAACTTTTCCCAAAGTATAGGAAATTCTGAATAAAAGAATATTCTGAATTGGAATGAGGCGTATGTTGTGTTTGTGTAACACTTTTATAATATATACGCGAGTTATTCAGAAAGACCGGGTTTATCCCATTCTGAATAACTGATTCGACGTGGTGTCGAAGATGAAGACGGTGGTCGAAGACCAGAAGTCTTCACGTCGTTTGGGTGATTACTGATGATCTTGATTGGGTTGTACACCCAAGAAGATGGAAACAGTTTGTGATCGTCCAGACGTACTTGGAGATCGATGGATATGCGGGGTACTAGGTGCCTCCGGTTTCGTTCAGACCCAGAACGGACTTGTAAATGGACTGTGTGTCTGACATTGGATTTTAGTCCGTGTGATTGATCTCTATTAAATATATATCTGTTTGGCGGCGGAGAATTTATTCTCTTGCTTAACGCCCTTCTCTGAGACGTACGAGCTCAGGGGTTATATATTGATGGATATCAAACGCATGGAGTGAATTGCCTGTGTGGCATGCCTAAGTGGCAATTGATCGAGGCTTCTGTTGAAAAGCAAAGTCTTGTGGTGATGATCAAAGCACGGCCTTTGTGGCGTAGCTTTGTGTAACGTTGATTCGCGAGCTTCACACCCGGTATGAACCAAAAACGGGAGAGGACGTCAGGGAGGGCATGCGTTTCTTTCTAGCTAGAAGTGGCGTCAGTGGTTTTACACGCCCTGACGAGTTTGACTTATGTGGTTGTTGCTGTTGCGAGGCGCCTCGGTTATATCGGTTTCGGCCGATGCATTCTGGTCGGCAGACGGACCAGACTTACACCCCATAGGGTGGGGAGACGCATGTTCAGGGTTTAAGTTTAATCCACATCGGTGGACTGGCCCTGAGGATCCAAGGGCCCACCTGTGTCTGGGTCCTGAGACACGGGCTAGAGCGTCTCGAATCGGTTGAGGACTATCTTTTGCCTCGGTTCATAGACGGAAATCCAATTTCCAAATACGTGACATTTGCGGTTTTATTTCTAGATCCTAGTATGGCGACATAGTGGGATGGGGCGCTCATGCCGCCTATGATTGATACTTATGATTTGAAGTTGTTTTATACACTATGCACTTATAATAGTATCAAATAATGTGTTTTAAACGTATCAAGCATGCTTTGGCTGTTATAAGGTAAAAAACCCTATCCTCCGGCTTGCGTTGCATTGTGTGATGGGACCTGGGTCTTATAACAGCTTCATTTTTCTTTATTTAGCATTGCGTTGTTTGTTTTATGCACTGGTATTCTTGGGAGGAAACCCGTTCCGTGTTACGGCGTGGTCCCTTGATTTACCGAACTTTAAAATAAAGAATTATAACTGTTTTTAGTTCTCACACCAGTCCCATGACTGACCTGGAGTTTATTGTTTTAACCTAAACTCTGGGTGCCCCTTATTTTGACACGGGCAGCTAGTAGTTTTGGTTTTGCAGATTTATATTCACAGGATCCTGGTTTACAGCTGGAATGATATCCGGAAAGCTTTGTATCCGTATATCTCTTTCTAGTTGTGTATTGTATTATTTTCCGCTGCTATATATTTAAATGTAATTTAAATCTCTGATATTTCTATGTAATATTCATTTATACTCTGTATATTCTTGTAATCTGGTGCATTGTTGTAATATACAATGAAATGTTCTTCTGTATGCGTTCTATTTTGTCGTGTTCTCAAACGATAGGGCATTTCGAACGGTCTGGGTTGGTTTAGCGACTTGTTCGGACCGAGCGAAATTCCTTCTCGTCACAATGACATTACAAAACGCCTCAGTTACTGGACAATGAAATGCAGCAAACACATACAAAAGAAGGAAACCAGAAAGTTGCAAATCAAATAGAAATCAATGAATGATCTGAAATAATTCACCAGTAGCCTGGATATGTACACAAAGTTGCATTACTAAGCTCCCAGCCTTTCGGCAGACCAAAATGAGTAGCATTTTTTATGCTGTGTTGCTTAATTAGATTTACCATAAGATAGTTTAACCAAACACAAGCAGTCGTTTTACACAGCCTCAAAGAATCAATACCATCATTTTGAACCAAATCCAAATAATTTAACAAAAATATTTTTGTTCTTCCCGCAAGGCTTAATAAGAGTAGGTGCTACCTTTTAAATTGTAGTGAAATTCGTGATATAACCTCCTTGGGTTTAGTTGTTAAGACAAAAAAATTGCATTCATCAAAAATTGTAGTAGAAGGTGAAATATTTAAAACTGAAGTACACAAAGAATATTCGAATTTAATACATTTTGATCGCTTTCTTTCATCATTGGCAATATTTATAGTACACTGAAAACTCAAATTCATTGACATTTCATAAATCTCTAGTGAAAACTCAGATTTGCTGAAAACTGGCTATTAAGAAAATAATTGGTGTGATGTAGTAAACAGTTATGGCGCAACTTGCATTTAAATTGACAAGCTAATATGATTGATATAACTTAGATTGTTCTAAACCTCTTTTTTTGGGGGGGGGGGGGTGGGGAGGGCGGAGGAGGCCATTATTCCAAACATTTGTTTTGTTGGCTACATTTTTTTCCAAACAAAAAAAAAACCACCTAAGCATAACTGCTGCACCCAGAAACACTCATACAAATGCATTATCAATTGTTATATATATGTTGCAAGTTTACATGGCAATGCAAAACGTCTCATTCTACTGAACAATTAACCAGTTCAAACAAAAAAATAAACAAGCTAGTTTCTGTTATTACGTTGAATTACTCCACTTAAACTTGGATTTAGATGGTAGGATTTTAAAAACAAGAGTACATGCAAAATAGAGAAGAAGACTGAGAAGAAAAAACATAGTTTTATTTAGGTGGATACACTGATTAAAAATTAATTTTTTGTGAAAGTCAACGATCCTATAAAATAGGATGGATTAACTTACTAAAATTGTGGATTAGAAAAAAATTACCTTTTTAATAATAAGTGTTATAGAACACTATAAATACAAGTCGGCCTTGCAAAAAACCTGAACAAATAACTAGATTGACCATTTTCGAATTATAAGAAATTTGGGCAATTTATATATGTTTTGTTTTTGTAGAGTCCCATATCTCTATAGGTGTAATCAATCCAGATTCATACTAATGATTATAAAAAAATAGGCAAACTTGAAAACATTCCTACTCACAGTATAGATAGAAAAAGAAAATTGTGAATAAACTTAATTTTAGATTTCATTCTCGAACAAACATACTTTTTAATTCTTTCTCTTAAAATATTATACATGTATAGGAATCAGTATAGAATCATATACATATATAAATATAGTTTCAAGATTTATAAATAGAAATTAGAATAGAGAAAGTAGAAATAGGTTAGAATAGAGGAGGAGGGGGAAGAACTAACCCGACCAAAACTAGAACTAAACAAAATGAAGAAGTGAAAGAATGGAGGTAGAGTCTAGAGAAGATGTGAGATTTAAAGAGGCTACGCTCTATTTATAGTTGTTGAAGTGTGAGATCCGTTAGATTTAAATTATTAAATTAGAACCGTTCAAATCAACAAACAACATAGAAAACCTAACCTAAACCTAGCAGCCACCCTCTGATCATCTCTTTGGGCGGTCGACACCCAGGTTGATCCCCCTTAAGGTGAGAATATAGACACCACTTAAGGATAAGGCGTACTAAATTTATTTTACTCGCATGTTTGATTTATTATTAATTACTAATAAACTACATTCAATTGTATCCATTTCTTTTTAAAATATGTCCCTTCTTACATGTATATATGTACATTCAACTTAGAATTTGAAAATGAAATATTCTCTTATGCCAAAGTTATTTATATTATTCTGGGTTTATACTTATAATTCAAAATTTAAATCTTTTATATATTACTATATTGTCCAAATTTGTTATATATGTATCTTTTTCATACGAACTCCGTTTTCAATAAATAAAATATGAAAATGGGCCAAAATCTGGCCATGGATACATTTAAAATATTTTCGTGGCCAAATTCTGGATTATTTAATATTCGTATTCTCAACTTGTTATTATTATATTAATTAGTAATTCTTAATTTAAATAACTATGTTTATTTATAGTGTATTTTAAGGGTATCACATAGCTGTGCAGTTAAAGCGTTTAGCGGTTCTATAATGGCGGAGATGCACAAAAGTGTCGTATGGACAAAGCAGGGAAATAACGGGGATAAAGCAATGGCACAAAAAGATTCATTAGATGTAAAACCAAATATTTTAAAATTAATTAATCATCTTTCTCACATTATATGTGTATAAGAAACTAATATTAATTAATCTTATATAGCAAAATCAAGGAATATCATTATTATGCATGCTAAATTTGATGAGTGTAATTAATTGTTACCATAAATTAGGCACTTATGCCTTAAATTTAGCCCTTTACGTTAGACTTATTGAATCTTGTAACAAGACAACTAGTCAGATCAAGCTCTATATATTAATACTGTTAAAGCAAACGCTAAAAAATCTTGATTTAGCGGATGCAGTGGAAAATAGCGGTGCTAAAAGAGGATCTACTATTCATCGGCGCTAAATTGAAATAGCATAGCAGTTGAAGAGCGCTATGGTCTATAGCGGGGATATTGCGAGGCTTAGCATGGCTTTAACTACATATTCACATAGAGAATATGAACCGTAGTTGTTTTGATGTAGGTATGATAGGCCCAAAGTATTAATGGTAATTCCTCCACTTGGCTTCCTTTATCTCTATTTAATTGTTTCTTTAACATGGTCTTTATGATTTTGTTTGCGGTCTTGATGGCACCATTGGCTTTTGGATGTGCTAATGAAGATTTTTTTTCATAATTCCATTGTTGTAACAAAACTGCAAGAGCTTCTCGCTCTTAGATTGTGTCCCGTTGTTGGATACAATATTATTGGGTATTGCGAATCTTGTGGCAATATTCTTAATAACAAATCTTAATACCTTCACCGATGTGATTTTTGGAAGCGGTTCTGCTTCCCCTGTTTGGTAAAGTAATTGTTAGCTACTACCACTACTTCGCTCCTCATTTAGAAATTAGTAGTGGACCTATAAGGTCATTTCCCACATATCAAAAGGCCATATGATTGTTATCAGGTTAATTAGCCTAGTGGTAATCATGGAATCTTAGAATACTTTTGGAAATTATCATATCTTTGTACCAATTCTATGTCTTGTTTGGTCATTTATGGTTAAAAGTAATGGCTAAAAGAACCCTTATCGTATTATCTTCTTGGCCAACTTTATTCCATTTGAGTGGTCCACATAGAGCGCTTCGTATGCTTATTTTAATGATTTCAACATATCTTCTAAATTTAGATATCATAAATATGGTAGTAAATACCCTTTCTTATATAGGATTCCACCCAAGATCAAAAAGTTCGGGACTTGTCGTTTAAACTTTCATGTCTCGGTTTTATCTATGGGTAAGGTACCGTTAATTAGATATTCCAGAATGGGAGTCATCTGAATATGAGTAAAAGATTAAAGGATGTTGAAACCTGATACATTTTAATAGAAAATTTATCTTATGGTTATATTTTAACTACTTGAAAACTAAGGTCTTCCTTTTAGGCATAGCCCATTAAAGTCTTAACCAACCTCCCTCTCAAACAAGTATTCATCGAAATTTTGAGAAGGCTATAAAATGAAAGTTGTTTTCTGTTTTCTTTTTAGTCAATACCGAGCTTACGACATGCTCTGTAACTTCCATATATAGACATAAGGTTTCCCCATCCTTTGGGATAGGTAATGCAAGAGTTTTGTTTCCAAATGGTTATTTAATTATTAGAATGCCTTTCGACAATCTTCTCCCCAGTTGAAACTCTTTCTTTTCTTAATCACATTAAATAATAAAAACACATTTGTTTGTGACATTTGAAATAAATCCACTAAAAGCAGCCACCTTTCCATTTAGGCTCATTATATCCTTACTGGTTTTCTATTCTGTTGTATCCCTTATTGCCTTTGTCTGTACGGGAATAGCTTTTATTTCCTACTCATTTATGATATATCCCAGGAATTTTTCTGAGTGGACTCCAAAATGACAGTTTTGACGACTCTACTTCATTTGATACTTCCTCATAACCTCAAAAAATTCCTTAAGATCTTTCAGATGATCTACCAACCTTCGAGATTTTACCGGTATATCATCCAAATAGACCTCTATATTCCATCCTGTTTGTTCAGCGATTATTCTATTAACCAATTCTTGGTATGTTTCTCTGAATTCTTCAAACCGAAGGGCATAGCTCTAAAATAGAAGGTTCGTTTCACCATCAGTAATAAACTTGTATGTTCTTCATTTGGCTTGAACATAAGTATCTGGTTACACCCAGAGTAACCATCCATAAGAGACAATAAATGTATCCACTCGTAGCATCCACTAATTGATTTATTTTGGGTAAAGGGTAACAATTTTTAAGATAGTCTTTATTTAAATCAGTATAAATAACACATGTACTCTATTTTCCATTAGATTTCTTCACTAATACAGGATTGCAAGCAGTCTTAGATAAAAAAATCTCGAATAAGCCCACTTTTAAGCAACATTTCAACTTCCTCTTTCTAGGCTTCGGACCATACTTTATTGAATTGCCTTTTCTTTTATCAAATAGGGGTCACATTCGGATCAATATTAGGACAGTGACACATAACCTATGGGTATATTCCAACCACATCTAAATAGGACTATACGATGATGTCCTTACCTTCTTTACGGAAAAGGATTAGGCTGGTTCTTAGACTTCATTCTAACATTTTTCCTATTTTAATGGTTTATTCAAGCCAGTGGGATCTAAACATACGTCTTCATGTTTCCCAATAGGTTCAGTTCTTTCTATTCCCCTCGACATTCCATATCTGTTATGATTGCACCTTCCTCTATATTATTTACGTCTTTTCTTATCTTCTGACCTAAAATTTATTTTCCTACGCTTACCAGATTAATTAGTTCTTAATTTAGCTTCAAATATGGGGTGTCGAAACCCATCGTCTAAAGGCTGAAATTCAGTAAGTGAATCAAAATACTCGCTTTTGTAGTTACCCGGAGTTTCAAAATACACTTCCCTTGATATGAATTGTTCTCCCATAATAGTCCCCCATCCTTTTTTTGTTAGGAATTTTACCATCGGTTACATCGAAGAGATAAAAATGTTGACTTCATCAAGAGCTGGTCATCCAAAGAATGCATGGTAGAAAAATGTTGTTCCATGATCACGAAGAGGGATTCAAAGATGCGACATCAAGTTGGGAGACCCATCTACATTTTCATCTTTATGTATCCTATCAGTGTTGATCCTTTGTTTTTAAATCAAAAATTGGATCCGCACAGTGCTCAAGCTTTTCTTTGGGAATATTCATTTGATCGAATGCGTGCTTAAAGATGACATTGACCACGCTTCCGGTATCTAGAAATATCTTTGTTACCCCCAATAACCCAATTTAGGCAGTAATCATTAGTGGATCTTTGAAGGGTGATGGGCTCTTTCTGCAGCTCTTCAGGTGCCTCTACCAATGTATGTATCCGAAGACCTTTCGTAGGTTGTCACGTTGTAGCTTTCCCTAAGTCTAGAATATTCCTCCTTTTGCTTGCTTAATGTGGTGATTTTTAGCTCCTCGGCTATCTCTAGCAATACGAGGGCATCCAAGAATCACATCCATGCGATTGGTAGGTGGGCTCATACCTAGAATATGCTCATCTTCAATAACATTTATGATTCCTCTAGATGGCCTTTTCTGTCCCCTATTGTAACGCGATGCACTTTGATTATCTTGAACAAATTCCTATAACTGTCACTTTCAAAGGAGTTTCTAAATGACTCTAACTAGAACCTTGCATTTGTTTGTTTTATGGCCATTTGCTTTATTATAAATGCAGTAACTACCTCCTTCATGTCTTCTGGATTTGTCCTAGCCTTGTAAAGGGTCATATAATTTGCTTTTCCTTTCGTTGCCACGTAGATGAAAGATATCACTTTGTATAGGGACACTGCATTGGTGTCGGTTTCTTCCAACCACATCCTTCTATAGTGTCGGTCATAGCTGAACCTTTTGCCATCTATCTTCGAAGGTTTCTTCTTTTTTGCATAGTGCATTTCATCCATTCAGATAAACTTATCTGCCTGAAAGTGGAATTCTTGCAAATCAACGCACTCATTTTCAAAAGGATCCCTCCAGAAAGGATTGTTTATGAGGATCCCAACAAGAACAACTATTATTTTGGTCTGATCACTAATCGTTGTTGCTTTTAAAGATTCGTTGTTAAATCTCTTTAAGTAATTGCTCAGAGGCCCCTCTTATTTTTGCTTGATGTTTTCCATCACAATGTAATAGGAAGCAGGGTCATTTCAAATGCAAATCTTAGCCAATAATTCATATCAAAACTGCTTCCAAGAATATATGGTCTTCTTTCAGCATTGCCGATACCACTTTGCAGTAGTCCCTTCAAGCATTACCGGAAACAACATGCATCGTACCACTCCAGATGCATTATACAACTATGTTTGGTTGTTGAAGGACATTAAGTGGTCATCAGGGTCGGTGGTTCCTTAGAACTTGATGGTTCGTACTTATATCTATAAGGGGATCACTATCTCCATTATGTCATCAACGAAACGTGCCACCCACTCTTTGTCATTGACTTGTTCATCAAGCGTATTTTCCTATTAGAGTTAAGTAAATCTTAATGGCTTTCTATACTAAGTCCTTCATCTAAGCCTCACTGTTTGAATAATTCTTTCAGTTTAGACTATACCCTTCGGTGATCGAGCCTTCAGTCTGTTCTATCTTAGTTTTTGATTTCCCTATTAATGAGCTTGGACAACCACTCATCCCGATTCATTAAATATGGATGGTGAAGAATCAACTTTGCTCTTGCTTCCTATCAAGAAAATCTTAGACCCTTCCTTAGGGGTATACCTCTTCTATTGTTGTCGTATAGGTGTTTCTAGTACTTATGGAGGATTTTTGAGCAATAACCTCATAGATCATCCCTCACATTTCTGCTATCTATCGCTCCAGCTGTATGATTTTTTTCATCGATTGTCTCCAGTGGTTCCATCTTGGATGGTTGTCCTGGCGCGGTATTCTCCAGATTGGAAGACGACGTTATTCCTTCTTCTAAGGTGGTAGTGTGTACCACATCTTCATTTGTTGTATCTTACCTATTTGTTTTTGACTTCATGTTTCCTATATATATTTCAATACAAAAATTAATTCATAGGAAATTAATTATAGGATCGATGGTTCAATCCCTCCTTCTAGCACCGAAAACGTTAGTTATAGAAATGGTTAACACCTTAAATTTACAAGAAAATGATCAAATCGAAAGGTTGGATGACATCGATTTGTTCCATTGTCATAATTTTACAGGCAAAGTGCTTTTTTTTAATATAATGTGAATTCCAAGAAATCTGTCTTTGGTCCTTAACCTTTGATGGTGTCAAAAGCCTTCATATTTCGTTATTTACGTAATTTGGTGCTCACGACTTATCCAAGGCTAGGGTCAGGAGTTCTTATGGGATCGACGCCTTAAAGCGACTATTCTTGAGTTATTCCCTTCGTAGAGGTATTGTCTCTTTCAATTTGATTAAGGATAACATGATTTAGGGTAAGATTAAGAAAGTTGAAGCATGAATCATGTGCAATTTGCTATTAGGCCAGCTAATAGCCAAAATGATTTATCTCTCTCTTCTTTAAATTAATATCCTTAAGCAATATTCCGAATTCTCCTCCATTCTCGTTAATTGTAGGATAGTCAAGAATAAAGTTGTTCTCAAATAATTTATGAATCCTGATTTAGGATTTCCACTCCGCAAATACAATTATGATTTTTGGAATGAAAAAGTAATCTCAATTCTAGACTCCTAGGGTCATATTTATAGGTACAGGTAGACCGCTTGTTCGCCTAAATGCCTTCGTGTTAATTCTTTCAGGAGTGGATTCAAATATTTAATTGAGGCAGCTTCAATGTTGTGCAGCTAATGCTTCTAATATAGCTTATAGTGGAATATGAACTAAAGTGAATCTTTCTGCATGTTTTCTGATAAGTAACCACTGTAGAGCCTTTGGTCTTTCTTAAAGGAATCTTCTTGATGGTAGACCTGGAAATTGTGAGAGGAACAAACTTATGTTGGCTTTTGGTTTCGATGTTGCCGAAAGGATATTTTTCCTTCAAGTAAGTCTTCTTTTTCATGATGGTGATCTCGACTTAGGCTAAGTTATTAAAACGGCCCCATTCGAATGAATCAAAGAGTGCATTATGATTTAATTACTTTTCTTGATTGATTTGATGATTGCTGCCTACATACAATATGAAGATGTGCCATTTGGCATAGCGGAAAGGGATTGTAGTGGTGTGGGAAGGTGCACGTTACTCTTTTTGATCTCCATAAGGGTAATTGCTCTGAAAATCTCTTAATTTCTCCTTGTCCTTTCCTTTGTGTTGACTCTAAGAGGTTTATTTTTCCTAGATCTCCTTGAAAACTATGTCTTTTGGTTTTCATCGGTCGTCTTTCATTTCCTTTTGTCCTGGGAGGAAATTTTTGGCAAATAGTCCTTAAATTCTTTTGAAATAAAAGGTATCTCGTTATACCATTGCGTACATAAACACGGACGAGCTTTTACCTTATGATGACCAAAAACACTTTCTATAGAAAATCTAGTGATATTATAATAATGTCTAAACAATGAAAACTGGAAACAATAGAAATTGTTACATTAATTAAATTTAAGATAATAGGTATACAACTGAGTCCACAAAGACACTTATTGGAGCATGGATTCCCTACAAAATGAAAGAAGGGCTCACATGGATTTTCCACGAATTAGATTATCGACTTAACCCTTAATGGATACTACCAAGTATTTCATCTCTCCCATTGTGAACAACAACCATACCAAATCATTATCATGTATAGAATGGTTAATATCGAATCTAGATCGAGTGATGGAAATACACTACAAGGGTGCGACCTCTATAGCCCTGAAGCATGTCCTATGTTTTAATTAATTTTGGTTGTTAGGCTTAGGACTACGTTTTACCTTTTCAAAGACATTTGCACATTGGATTCCACATTGTTTTTAGCATTCCTCCATACAAGTTCTTTTTGAGTCTGAACAAAGCTAAAGGCATTCCTTATCCTACATGATCAGGATTAGTATCAAGTAACCTTGCACTTCAAAGCTCAATCTTTGATTTTATCATCTTCAAGGTGTCTTCTATGTTTGAATTCTTAAACTTGTTTGAAGCAGTTTTAGATAGAGAACCAGCCCCGGTCTTTTCAAAAACCAACAACGATGGTTTCTAGTAAACTCAACCATGGTTCTTCTAGAAATAAATAGACAATATATAAAATCATAGATTACCTCCAAATCATTTAGAGGACGAATTCCCTTATCATTTGTCCTAGGAGAAAGAAATGATATTATCATACAGTACAACAACCTTAACGATGGTTATTCCATAAAACTCACATGTTTCCCTAGATATTCTAGAGTTATTCTTTGGCTAAGATTTGATAGTTGGTTATTTAGCTATCAAACAAACATCAACATAGAGGTTATATTTGCCAAGAAACCACTGAGCCTCGTCTAAACAGTCTTTTTTAATTAAAGATCTTTAAATGCTTGGAAGACATTCCCATATGCTTATCTCTACTTACCTCAACAGTATAACTACATTCACAAAATATTATATTTACAATACTTATAAAATATAGTTATATTTTTTTAGGCAAGGCTGAACTAGTTTATAGGGACCGTCCATTTTTTCATTACAACAAGTAATAAAAACTTGATTGTACAGGAATTAGACAGATCGCCTAACTACTATCTACTGGTTTTATAGTTGTCAGACCACTGATTACAACATACTAAAAAGGAAACAGGAGTATGACTAACTTGTCTAAACTACTATGGATAAAGATCACTAGTCTCGCTTATCATTTTAGATTTCAACATCAGTACCAGAGCCTATGACATGCTGAACATAGTGAAATATGTCGCTAAAACGGATTATAAGATCAAGAGAGAGGGGAGTACAAGTATTGCATGTCCCGAAAAGACTGTGTAAGCATCGCACAATTGCTATGGCCATCAGCACTCGAAGTAGACATGGTAATCCCGTCGTCGTAAATATGATACTAAAGGCGCCATGATTATCAATCCTTACCAATGAATAAAAGGAACTTATCTTCTATATAATCATACCTTATCTCAGTATGAATGTGTACCTAATTTTTTTTCTGGAACCCATTCTGATCAACATGATTTGCCATAGAATTAGGGGTAGAAGAGGCAATAGCCGGCATAGTGATATCAATGTTCGAGAAAATATTAGTGGTAACATACTCCACGGGCTTGGGAGCTTCAAAACCCATCTCAAAGATGGCTTAGCTGACGAGATCTTGGCAGGTGAGACCGAGTCTTTGGTTCCAACTGTGCATAACTCAAAAGTATGAGCAAAAGAATGAAACGAGACACATATGTTTGGTTTCCAATTATATTGCACTACAACTTCCATGTCCTTACTACCTTCAACCCTGACTTTCAAATTGGAAGGCGACAACTTATTGGGAGTAATTTCGATTAGAGCTCTAGCAAAATGCATATTCTTATGTGCTTTAGTACCAGCATTAAAAAATTATGTGGCAAAACAATAGAATTAACATCAATTTACATCTGTGCTTTTTCACCAGTTGAAGCCCACATAAGAGCTAAGGAATTGACCATGTTATAGTCATCCAAATGTGAAATAATCGCATCTGGGTTTCTATCTCATTGATGAGCGCAACGAAAGGAGTTTCAAACAGCGACCAAAGGAGGACAAAAATTGGGGGAACTAGAGTTAGTTGAAGCAAAGATAGAGGTAGTGGTTGCTACTGAAGAAGCGTTTATCCATTGTAGATCTTACCTGATCTATTTGCAGAGGAGTCCCCACCATAGTCAACATCGAAGACAAAGACTTTATTTCTCCTTGGCATGAAAGCGCGAAGAATGTAACAGCCTGCATTTTACGTATCGGAAGACTGTAAAATATTTTTATTTTATTCCCTGAGGGCTGGATCATTCTCATCTTTTAGTATGATTGCTTATGGGGATGTGAGACATGTCATAATTTTGCCGACTTTGTTTGTGACCTTTTTTCCCTTGTCAGTCTTGTACAGGGAATAACTTTTGACTCAGGTCGAATCAGAGGGTGAGACCTGTGCCACTGAAAAGGAATTGATGGTTCTCTTTTGTAGAGTGGTTACATTAAAGATTTGGCTCAGCGGTTTGGGAGAAATCGCTGTTTTAAGATTTTTCAGTTGGTTGGTCAGGTTTGGAGAGCCAAATGGACTGAATTGGAAAGGCCCATTAGTGGGCTAGTGGGATCCTACAAATAGGAGGTGAGAGTGGAGGGAAAATGTTTACTTTCCCATTCTCTCATTTGGAGGCATTGATCTCCTTCTTCCTCCTACACCTTTCCACCATTGAAAATCCAAATCTAAGAAGGGAAATCATAGATCTACACCATTGAAGGCTAGATCTACATCATTTCAAGTGAGGATTCATCAAATCGAAGGGCTAGGAGCTATCTCTTCTGTAACACACCGCATTTTTTATGATTTAAAAATAAGAAATTTATAATATTTCCCATAAATCTTGTTAATTAAGGTTTATCACTTAGTCCCCTTAACTAAGGATTACAACTTAGTTAACAAGATTTATGGGAAATATTATAAACTTCTTATTTTTAAATCATAAAAAATGCGGGGTGTTACATCTTCGCTGTCCGAAATTCTATTTCTTCGATTTTTCTTTGTTTTGGATAATTGGTGAGTGATCTACATCTCTCACATGAATGCAATGAAGTATATGAGTATTTGTACATATTTTTCATCAAATTGGAATGTTTTACCATAGATGTCTATTTTCATATGCATCACACTATGATCTAATTCAGCAAGTTTTAACTATTAATTTCATGTCGTTTCACATGTTTATGTAAGTTAGATCTCTCATTTTGGTCATATGTTCATTTTAATGGTTTTGGTGAGATTTACATCATTTTTGTGATAATCGCTATATTCATGTTGTTAGAAATGTTATGACATGTTTATGATTGTGTTTGATGATTTTTGTTGAGTTGGTTTAGTTGAATTCGTCATTTGGCGAAGTTTTGGTCGCAAACGGAGTTGGATTTGGGATGTACAGTGGATCGATCGGTCAGAAATCATGTCTTGGGGAACAAGTAAGGACCGACCGGTAGTGTGCTTCCAGGTAGGGGTGAGCATTATTCGGTTAAACCAAATAAACCAACGACAATTTATTTTGGTCAATTTGGTTCGGTTTTGAAATTAAATCGGTTTGTAATCGACTCCAAAAAATATTAAGTTCGGTTATCGGTTTAACCAAATTAACCGAATTCTTACTATATTTTCAAAATTGTCGGTGTTATTATAAATATTTTAGGTTAGTTTAGTTATTTAAGTAATTACCTATGTGTCAAAATTAATATTAAAAAGCATAAAAACAAAAAATAATAATACTCACTACACCAAATAGGCTATTTTGTAACATTTATTCGTGTCCTATTAGTAACGGTTATTTTTGTTACTAATTTATCACGTTTATTACCATTATAACTGGTTATAATGGTTATTACCGTTACAACAGCCGAGAATTCTGTACACACTGGATGAAATGGTAATTTTATCTGCCCCTCGTTTCTAACCCTTCTTTTATTTTTCGTTATTACCGCTCAACGCTTACGCTCCCCCAATCTTTCAAAGTCACCACCTAGGGTTACTGGACATTACTTCTCACACCGCCGACGTCGTATCTTCGATCGCCTCTGCTACGTTCTTCCAGCCTCCTCCTCATCCATTCAATTGCTCAGGTAATTTTATTTTTGCTTTATTCATTACGTTTCTAATTGTTGTCTGAATTTATGTCGATTCCTTTTACTTTATTTTTGGAATTTTTTGACTTCCCAGCTTAGTTAAATCTAGGGTTAGAGTTAAATGGGTTGGCTTTGTCCATAACCTAGATGATCGAAGGAAGTTTGCTCAGGAATTTATGAAAGTAATCTTGTAAATTCAAGGTCTTTCGTATAATTTCTTACAGATCTTGAGACATTTCTATGATGTTTTCATGGTTCCATTATTGTAGAAACTAAGAATTTTTGTTTATTAAAAATAAAACAAGGAATTGATATGAATGATGTTTAATATATTATGTATGTAGGTGTAATTCTAAACTTTATGTCAAGCCCTGTATTGTGTGTTAAAATGGACAGGGATAAAATCATATGTATTGTTAAATGCATACATCATATTATTGTGTATTGTGTATTTAACAATATATAAATATTTATATTATTGTTAAATATAAATATTTATATTATTGTTAAATATAAATATTTAATCATCTATTATTTAATTATATGTTAATATGATTAAAACTTTGGAGGAGGCTGGTTGGTAAAAGGGTAACTGGGTTTTGATCAAATTTGTTTGTCTTCGTTTGAGTTCGAAAGTAATCTGCATGATGGACATGAGTTATCTAGCTTCGTTAAGCACATGCAAAGAGCTCTGGCTTTAATCATCTAGAATAGGTCGTTGATAATCTCAATAGGCACCGGGGATTTGTACGGGACCAAAAAATTCAGGGTGTAGAATGGGTTTTTGGATTTCATGGATTGCATGGGATTGATAAATGTTGAGTTGGTGGAGTTAAAAGTTGTGTGTGTGTGGGGGGGGGGGGGGGGGTGAGGTGTCGTTAGGGATTGTTTACATATTAACAAAATAGATGTGATAGGGGCATTACCAAGTTATGACATGGGTGGGACAAGAAAGGCAACTGGGTTTAAATTTGTTGAGTTGTCAAGGTTGTTATTTGGATACACGCGGCTGTTTTGTCCGACTGCATAGACTGGCTTCTTTACTTGCAATGATTTGCTGCTTTGACTTAGTATCTTTCTATGTTTTGGTTAACCATGAACATTTTCTCTGCGCTTTCTTAATCTTGTATTAATATAAGGTTGCTCTAGTTGAGCTTATTGCTCTTCTATTATTTTTCAGTGAAAATTGGAAACTCAAAATTTAAAACCAAACCAAGCTGGCCCCTGGTTTAATCTACTGCCCACCCACAAATCGTATGGTTCATATTCATTTTCTAGAAATCAATACAGTTTTTTTTTCAAACGTGTTAGCTATTTCCTATGCATATATCTGGATAAAAAAAATTAACATATTCCTTTTTCACTTTCTACCCGTTTGGTTGGTAACATGACTTCTTTTGAATGCCTATACTCAAGAAAGAGTATATGCTTGAAGGCAGTGGTAAGATTAAAAGATGTGTGTGGTATCTTAAAAGATCAGTATAAAAGACCCACCGATATTACCCTGCTATTCCCAAAACACATGAATAAAAAGGGTAGAAAAAGTAAGGTAGAAAAGCTCTTATTCTTATACATCAAGGTTTGGATGAATATAAGTTCAAAAAGTAGCTAGTGCGCATCACAAGTAAGAACTTTTTAAGATTCTTTTTGGTTACTTTTTTCATGAGTTTTAGCTTTAGTGATAAAAAAGATGATGCTCGTGTTATTGAGAAATCTTTTACAATTTCAAATTCAGAATGTAGTCATATAACTATAATGTTTGAGAGTCTACAGATCTAAAGATTATGATCACTGGTCAACTCATGATGTCATTCAAGTTCAAAATACTTAAGAAAAGATTTGAAAAATTGCCATGATAACGGGCTCTTCAAGTTGAGCTCATCATTTAGATATGAAAGAAGTCACAACCAATGTGGAAGAGGTTGATTACACCTTGTAGGCGGTCTCTTTCCTTTTTGCTCAATTCCTACTCAACAAAGAGTGTTTTATCTGTTTGCTCTTTGCTTCATCGAATTATCAAATACTCAGAATGTGGTACCCTCTTTGTTTCCTTGTTTTCTATTAGAGAAGTGTCAACAACCACATTCTGCTAATAGATTTTATGATTGAATATGTAAGCACATAATTCATTTTACTTGTTTGATATACTTTAATAAATGAAGTGACATTTTTTCCAACTAAGGTGATGGTCGTTTTTATGTTGTTGATGTAGGGATAGTGGACTTAGTCTAGAACGATGAGAAACGGTGGAGTGAATAGAATGTAGAACAACAGTTTTGGAGCGGTGAAGAAGAAGAAAGCTTCTTTATGTTGTGTCTTTAACAGGAAATATCAATTGGGGAGTTGCAAATCTAAAATAACCGTCATCTTTTACCAATACAGATGACCAACTTTAAAAAGAGAAAAGAAGAGAAAATTTAATGACACTACCTAAATGCGTAATGTATGCTTGAGTGCACAATTTTACAATGATCTAATATGGAAGTTGTTGTCTATTGTCCAACGGCTTGTGCAAAAGAGTTTTGTTCGATTGCACTTCGACGATTTCAGTCATAATTCAAATTTCACTCGTCGCTATAATTCTCTTAACCCGAAATCCCAAATGATCTGCCTCTCCTTTCCAATTCCAAAATAAAAAATCAGCGTTGCATGTATAATGCACGGAGAGCTCCTTCTCCCTACCCCAGTGAAATATAGTTAAAATCATTAGCCTCGTTCTTTCCGAAAGTAGAAGTAGAGTTGACTTGTAACTTTGGATTTATAATGGCATCGATCTTTGTATCATTCCCTAAAGCTTTAGTGCTTTCTTGTAATGCGGCGATTTCTTGGTTATCTTGCATGGATGGACTGAAGCATATTAGAGATGGGCTTCCCGGGTTTGTTGATATTGGCTTTGTTTTCAATATAGAAGAGGGAGGAATATTTTCAGATAAGATTGGTTATGGGATCAATGTAGATGCTAGATTTCAGATGTCAAAGGAGGCTCCTTTTTATGCGAACTGGGTATCTTGTATATGTTAGCTTGGATTCTCTGATGTGAATGCTAATTATGTGGCATTGTAACTAATATTCAGTCAGGTGTTATTAATTTTAATGCGAAGGAGGATTCAGTATGCAATCTGGTATGAATACTGTAACATAGATCATGGTATGTTCATATTTTATTGCAAGATAGGCATCTCATGTCAAGAAGTTTTGCTAGTTGCAACCACCTCTGCAATATTTAGGGATGTATTAACCTGCTTTCGGCTTAGAAATTATCAAATTGCTATTTGATTTTGTTGTTTAATAATTAGCGCTTCAAAAAATATTAGTATCTTTAGAATTAAGTGTATTATTCGGTGCCTATTTTTAGCTAGCGTTTAATACCATTTTTAGTCAAAAGTCTGCTGCATGCACAATGAGGCTACTAAAATACTGTTACATATGGCTACTAAAATACTGTAACACATTATAAGTTCTGCTGGAATTAATACTTTCTATAATATTGTATATTGTAGGGAACACCAACCGACTGCCAACTGTACTGCCCCTAAATGTCCCACGCTGAACTTGACTGATCCACCCCAACTTCTTCAAGGCTTAGGTAACCATACATTCCAAGTTGTAATAATCTACGAGCCAAGTATCAATTTGCACTGTAATTGTATTGAGTATGGAGTGAAGTTTCTTACCGAACAGTCCAAACTGTGAGTGAACTCAACATGTTTGTTCTATTCCTACTGTAATGATGTCCACTTTTGCTTTTTATTATAATATTATCCATATGTTTTATCCATGTAAAGAACTTTGCAGTTTTAACTGAATCTAATATGTGAACCATTCAAAATTACTTTTACCAGATTTCCAATTTTATCTTATAAGTAATAAGAAATATAAAATTCAATGTTATTACTGTCTTGCCATAAGTTTTAAATTGAAATTATGGCACAATTTTTACAAGCTAGGCGGTCAACTTCAATTTAAACAACAAAAAAACTATAAAATATATATTTTATTACAGGCAAAGGCCTTGTATTTCTTGATTGATATGATGGTTTATCTGCCCATAGTTGATAAGTATTTAACTTGCTTGCTCTATTTAATACCATGTCTGGTCCTTCACATATTATTATTCTTCCAATTATTTATCCTTGATCTACTACATACACCATAACATGATCACTTTCCAGATTTTGCTGCTTGATAGGAAAAAGGGATAATGAATTTTTCCCACTAACAACTATTTAACATATATTGACTAATGATGTCATCAAACCTGTTATTAAACCAAAATTTTCTGAAATAATGCAAAATATAATTTTCTATTTTTTTTTTGGTTAGGACGTAAAATTATGACAAAGACTGTTGAAATTTTTGTATGCAGAAACAAAGTTGGAAATTAGATTGGGTGTTTAAACTGTAATTTTGAAATAAAAAGAATAAACGAGCTTTTATGCATAAAGAAAAAAATTCATTTAAACTCAACAAATAAAATGAATAAATGAATAAAAGTTAGCGACTTTGCATGTTTAACCAGAATTAGCCAATGTTTATATTATCTTGGATTTGAATTTTTTATTATAATTTTGGTAAAATGATTTTATCTAGGTTTTTGTTATTACTATTTCGCATTCGAAGTTGATTATAATAGCTACTTACATGATTCCAATAAAGTCATGTTTACTACAAAAATTAATATCAAAAAAAAAAAAAAAAAAAGAAGGAAGATTAACATAACTCAGATTGCTATGCTGCCAACGATCCAATACGAAAATGCTAATTCACCCGAAAACATGTTTGTCAGATCTCGCGAAACATTATTAGCCGCACGATGTATTTTGTCCTTTCTGCTTTTCCCTCTCAAATTACAATAATACCCCCATGAATTACACTAATTCAGCTGAATCGGGTATTTTGACTAATAATTTTTGGGTATAGTAGCACAGCTCGATCCAATAAATCGCTGTACTGCTGTGAATCTTTCTCTTTCTTCTTCATATGGCTATTTTTATTAAGTACAACATTATATTATTTCTTTATATTATGAGTCCAAATTTTTGAGGATTGTGTTGCAATTTGTTCTTCTTTGATATGGTTATTACTGCTCAAACAAAATCACCTATACTCAAAATTCTTTGTTTCTCTATACCCAACCAATCAGCATCCCCTGAATTCCACCCTTTTGGCAATTAAACCCTCTTTTTTTCTTTGACTTAATTCCAAAAAGATGAAAATCAGGGATCCTAATTGGTTGGGTACAGAGGAACATAGAATTTTGGGTACAGAGAGGATTAGCTCTCATTACTGCTATGTTGGGTATAATATGATTGTATATTGTTTATAAATTCATGCTTAATTCTATATATCTTTGAAAATTTTGCTATCATAAATTAATAATTAAATTGTTCCTTCTTTACCTTTATTGAAATACAAATATGTATGTATGATTGACAGTCAGTAAAAAATAAAATGAGACATGTTGGTTTTAAAATATAATTTGCTAGCAATCATAATGTGCATTAGACATTCAAAGTTTAATAGCATTTGAATATGCAAGAGGCGCTAGAAAAATGAAGCTGCCAAACCTTAACGTATTTATCGTATTCATTTTATTTATTATTTTGTAACATGAATATGTTATCTATCTAATTGCATTATTTTTTCATTTACAAAAATATAACAGGCACGAGTAAAGTTCTTGCTAATGTCGAATCCTACTTCAAGAGAGTGGATTAGAATTCGACATAGGAATACCAATGAATATATACAAGGAGTTCGATATTTTATGGACTTCGTGAAGTGTCATTCACCACCCGACTTTGAAATGTGTAGCTGCCCTTGTATGAAGTGTAGAAATTCGAAGAAGTTGTCTTTTGAAATGGTTGAGAAGCACTTAATCATTCATGGTATGGATCCAACATACGATGAGTGGTTTTTACATGGGGAGAGAAGCAACGTTGACGTTAGGGTCACTAATACACCAAATGTTACATATGATGCTAACAACTCCAATCAATCTCGAGAGGAAAACCCCATAGAAGATACTCTTGGAAACTTTATTGATGATGCATATGGAGTATATGATAGCGTAGAAGGAATGCATGATGGTAGTCAGTGGAAAAAGTATCATGATTACAAGGGAAAAGCAAGCGAATTATTATACCCCTCTTGCGAAGATGGTATTACAACATTAAGTGTCATTGTAGAGCTTCATAATTTAAAAAAAGACTTTAATTGGTCAGGAAACAGTATGACCGAGTTGTTGAAGCGATTGAAACGGTGGCTTCCAAAGGAGAATACAATACCTGAGAAGCACTCCACAATGAAACAAATGTTAAAAGATTTAGGAATGAAAGTAGAATGCATACACGCTTGTGAAAATGATTGCATATTATTTTGGAAGGATTATAAGGATGCTGTTGAATGTCCTCGATGCCATACTTCGAGATTTAAAACGAAAAAACAAGGAGAAGTGGAAAAAATCACAAAACAACCACGAAAAGTATTGAAACACTTTCCACTTATTCCGAGATTAACAAGGCTGTACACCGTACCATGGATAGCTCGAAAAATGTTGTGGCATAGTGAAGCAAAACCTTGTTGGAATTCGATGCGTCATCCCATTGACTCGGCTGAATGGAGATCACTTAAAAACAAATGGCCTGAGTTTGCTAGAAATGGACGAAATGTTTGGCTTGGCATTGCTACTGACGGGTTCAATCCTAGTACAAACCAATCAGGTAGCTATAGTTGTTGGCCTGTGTATATGGTTCCTTATAACTTACCCCCTTCGTTGTGCATGAAACCAGAATTTCAAATGTTGTGTTTGTTAATTCCTGGACCAAGGGCGCCAAGTCAAGATATCGATGTCTATTTGGAACCTCTTGTGGATGAGCTAAAACAACTTTGGATAGGAGTGCTTGCACATGACATGGACAAGAGAGAACATTTCACTTTGAGAGCAATGCTACTATGGGGAATTCATGATCTACCTGCATTTGGAAATTTATCTGGTTGTGTAACACATGGTTACAAAGCATGTCCTGTTTGTGCAACAGAAACAGAATCAGAACACATCGGCAATAAGATTGTTTATACGAAGTATAGAAGGTTTTTGAAGAGTGATCATCCATATAGAGCACTCAAACATGGATGGTATAAAGATACGGAGGATAAGAAACCTCCAATACGATTGATAGGATCGACACTGTTGCAAAAGCTTGCTCATATAAGATATGTACCAGGTAAATTAACGAAAACCCAAAAACGCGTGATAAATGATGCCGATCGTGATGATGAATATTTTGAAAATGAGAACGAAGACAGTGAAATACCAGCATGGTACAAGAAGTCTATTCTTTTTTCCTTAGAGTATTGGAGTGGTCATAAGGTGCGACATACTATTGATGTGATGCACACCGAAAAGAATGTAGCAGAGCATTTTATTAACATATTGTTTGATAAGTACAAGCAATCTTCTAAATTTGCATTCGACAAAAATCACAAGACGCAGTGTTGTCAAGTTCTCAAGGATGCAAAACTTCCATCATGCTTCCGGACTAAATTTAGCAACTTGGTAAATACACAGCCGCCTAGTTTGAACATTAGAAAGTCATATGACTATCATGTTATAATTCAATATTTTCTACCTATGATGGTTCAGTATGCATATCCAAAGAACCGTGATTTAAGACGTGCAATATTACAAGTATGCTTGTACTTCAATATTATTTGTTCGAAGGTTTTAAATCGAGAGCATGTCCAAGCTTCCAAAGATATGATTGCCGAGGCATTATGTGTGCTGGCTCATTATTTCCCTCCTTATTTCTTTGACATCAGCATACATCTCATGGTGCATTTAGCTGATCAAGCATTATTATGTGGACCGGTTAATTATACATGGATGTATCCATTTGAAAGGTAGACATTTCATTTACATGATTGTTAACTGATTTATGTTTTATTAGTTACATTAAATGTTGTTTTTAGAGCTATGAAGGAGTGTAAGAACATACCAAGCAATAAAAGATTTATCGAGGGATCAATTTCTGAAGCGTATCTTGTTTCAGAGTCTGTTAGATATGCAATGGAATATATGCCAAATCCGCGTGATGGTAACCATAGTGCTAAACAAGCACCGTTTTTAGATGAGAACTATGGCGATACTTATGAGCGTTCCATTATTGAGGGTAAAACAATAAAATTATCTGGCGTACAACGTGTACAAATTCGAAGATGGATACTTTTCAGAATAGACATTCCAGATCGAGATGATTATTATAGGTTTGTTTTTTTTACACATTAAAATTTATAAATACAAGTCCAAAATTTACTTTATTTTTTTGTTTTTGTTTGTAGCGAATATCGATTATCATTAGAAGAGACTCAACGTGGTAAAAAGCGGCTCCAATCAAAGGCAGAAGTAGTAATTCAGTCTGAATTTATTGACTGGTTGCATAAAAAGGTTTGTTGAATTACAATGAACTCATAATTTGATAATAAATAACATTTTTGAACGTATTTTACTTTTTTCAGTTAATGGAAGAAAAACGCATGGACTTCCTATTATGGTATTATGTTAGTGGACCAACATGGGAAGCCAAAACTCACCTTAAATATAGAATCAATGGTTATTTATTCTCTCCTCAGCACTACGACGACACTCTTTCAACACAAGATAGTGGCGTTTGTATGGATGCAATTACAACATTTGTTGCAAGTGCAAAAGATTTAAATCCTACGGATGATGACACTACTTGGTATGGTATTATCCAGGAGATCATTGAAGTTGATTATTATGAATTTCAACATGTTGTGTTCTATTGCAAATGGGTCAATATTGCTGATAAAACACATGGTTATAAGGTTTGTCCTGACTCCAAATTACTGATGGTGAATTTGAAAAGGCTCAAAAGCAATGATGGAGAGTATGATGAGCCTGTCATTCTTGCATCGGAAGCTAGCCAAGTTTTTTACATAAAGAACACACAGAAGAATTCTGATTGGTCCATTGTGCGACGCTCTCCTAAACGCATGACGGATAACGTGGATGATTATGATATGCCAACGAACTTTCAATCCGTTTTAAAAGAGCAACCCAACTTAACAACGTTGTTAAATTGTATTGAATCCAAATAGACAAATTGGTTGAAGTTGTTGACGTTGCTTTATTCATTTTGCTACCTTTTCTTGTTTTGAACATTCGTAAATGTTATCTATGAATTAAGTGGATGTATCATCTTATGTAAGTATCTTCAGTTAATTTTTTTATGTTATCGGGTTATGCTTGCTAGAGTGTTTTTGTGTTTTGCCTCTACTTTGTTAACTGTTTTTTTGGAGCATGGGTTTCTATTTTTATTTTGTGCTGCAAAACGAATGTGCTAAGTTTTTTCATGAGTTTCTATTTTTATTTTTGGTTGAAGGGGCTTCCACCATTTCTACTTGTTATCTTTCAGAAATGTAAGTTACACCGTTTTTTTGCATTTCTTTCTTTTATTTGCAAGTCAAAAAATTATAATCGTGCTAATGCAATAAAATTAACAGAATGTCAGGTAGTTCATCGAGACAAACAGAAGACACAGAAGATGTCCCTCCGCCTCCTCCAAATAAAAAGTACTTTATAAATGTTGAAATGGATGGTGCTAAAGGGAAAGATAGAAAGAAGTGGAGTTCCCGATGTGGTGTTTTGATCCGTGCATACATTCCGATCAGTTATGATGATTGGAGGAATGTAGATCTCTTTTATAAAGATGCTTTATGGAAAGCAATACTGGTATCTTACTTCTCATTTAAATTTAATAAATCATAAACAGTTATGGTGTTGCATTTTTTTTTTGCATAATAGAAGAATTTCTATTGGTTGATTCAGTTTCATTGCCAACTATTGTGATCCTGGTTCTTGTTTAAAGTTATTGACTTATAGGGTTTGTTTTGTTTGTTCTAATCAGGCATTGGTTGTTTTTTATTTTGATTCTGCAGAAAGAGTTTGATATGGATATAGATCCCGATAAAGCAAGACCTATATTAGAAAAAGAGTTCTCACAAAAATTCAGAAGTGCAAAATCGAAACTACGTAACAAATACCTCAAGAAGGATGATGAGCTTATACCTAGACGTATTGCAATGGAAAATCGTCCTGATGATGTTGATAAAGTTCAATGGGAGAGTTTTGTTGACATGGAGTATGGTGATAGAAAGAGAAAACAATGTAAGCAGAATACGGCAAACAAAGCAAAGGTTACTATAAATCATACATTGGGCAGAAAATCATACCGTACACTCTATGATGAATTGGTATGTAGTTCACATTTCTTAAGTAAACTTTATGATAAATTATATTATATTTATTTATTTGTATACTTCAATAGAAAAACGAAAATCCGGAAAGTAAGCCTATGCGATCTCATGTTTGGAAAATAGCACATACGAGCAAAAAAACCGGGGAAGTGCTTCCGTGTGCCGCTGAAAAATATGTAAGTAATCCGAACCTTTTTTTTTATCAAGCTCTAATTTGCAATTTTATTATTCATAGAAATTCCAGTCATTAACTTTAACATGACTTCATCACGCACAAAGTGTGAGTCTAATGCTCGTCATATATGAAGCTATCAAGTGTTGAATGAATTTTCTTTTGAATTGTTTGCTTCTAAGTGATCCCGTATTCCATCTCCTCCTTTGTTGGCACTGCTGAAATAATTGCTTCTAAGTCCCCTTTAACTACAATCCCCTTTTTTATTTCATAATATAACTACTTCTTTTTTCTAAATGAACGCAATATTTTAAGTTGCTAGTTTCAGAATTCGATGACGTGAAAAATTGTTTCAGAATTCAAATTGAAAAAAATGCTAGTTAAATAAATAAAGCCTTATGCTAAAAGCATTGAATAGTTATAATTTTAATATGCCAGCCAGCGATTCTTTGCAAAACTTCATGTAGTTTTGTTTTGCTCTAGAACAACTCCACAATAGAAATACATGCAGATATTCATGTAGTTCTCTGTTCTATGTTTGTTTTCAATTCTTGCACTTATTCTTGATTGAAATATGATTTATCTAATAATCTTAACATCAAACCTCAAATTTGGTTGCAACTGATTTTTATCCCATTATTGTTATTCGCTAGTTTATCCCATTATTCATCGACAGGGTTGCAACAAATTTGGCTGTCGTAGGTCAATAGTTTACAAAACTGTATTTGATTGTTTTCTTTAATCGATTGTTAAATCAATTGATTTCAGTTAAACAGTTTTGGAAAATTATATTGAAAATAATTGATATTTTTTTTTAAACTTCTAAATTATTATTGAGATTCATTTACGTATAAAAAATATTATATTACTTGATAAATTTGATTTGTTATATTGTTAAATTTTATAACGTTTTAGTTTTGTTAATTACATATATAATGTTTGATATGTTACATAGGCTAATTAATTCTTGCTGCATGTCTCTTTATTTAGAGCATGATTTTTCTTAGAAGATTGATTCGGATGCAGTACTTAAGGAATTTAACTATGTAGATATTCATCGAGCACAATAAAGCTTAAATGTTATGTATCGATTGTGAAACATGAGCTTATTTATTATTGTTATGATTTTTTTTATTGTTGTTTTGTAGTAGCAATTGAAATTTCATTATCACGAAGGAACTGCCATTGAAATCAGCCCACCCTAGCCTTGATTCCTAGGTCCGCCCTCGAGTGTACTCTCTATTTTCAATTATTTACATGCAATGGACGCTACAGTTCGGTATGCCTGCATTAACCTCCACTGGCATGACTACTGTTTTAAACTCATCTCCTCCACTGGCTGCTGTTTTAAAATAGTTCATAAACTGACGTTAACCTCGAACTCCATAAATTGACGTTAACCTCGAACTCATCTCCTCCACTGGCGTTGCCAAACCAATTACACGCCCTACAGCAGCTAGCGCGACTTTTCCCATTCTAAAACAGCTTTAGAAGTTGTAATGTAGGACTAACACGCATGCTATTTCGAGCTTGAGTTGGTGACCAACTGAACTGACCATGATATTTTTTCTTCCTTTCCAGTTTTGTGTAGATCAGTGTAAACTTGAGCCGAGTGGCTCAGTTTACTGAGCCTTGTAGGCTCAGTAAACTGAGCCACTCGGCTCAGGTTTACTGAGCCTTGTAGGCTCAGTTTACTGAGCCGAGTGGCTCAGTAAATTTGAGCCGAGTGGCTCAGTAAACTTGAGCCACTCGGCTAAGGTTTACTGAGCCTTGTAGGCTCAGTAAACTGAGCCACTCGGCTCAGGTTTACTGAGCCTTGTAGGCTCAGTTTACTGGCTCAGTAAACTGAGCCTACAAGGCTCAGTAAACCTGAGCCGAGTGGCTCAGTTTACTGATCCTACAAGGCTCAGTAAACCTAAGCCGAGTGGCTCAAGTTTACTGAGCCACTCGGCTCAAATTTACTGAGCCACTCGGCTCAGTAAACTGAGCCTACAAGGCTCAGTAAACCTGAGCCGAGTGGCTCACTCGGCTCAGGTTTACTGAGCCTTGTAGGCTCAGTTTACTGAGCCGACTGAGCCGAGTGGCTCAGTAAATTTGAGCCGAGTGGCTCAGTAAACTTGAGCCACTCGGCTCAGGTTTACTGAGCCTTGTAGGCTCAGTAAACTGAGCCACTCGGCTCAGGTTTACTGAGCCTTGTAGGCTCAGTTTACTGAGCCGAGTGGCTCAGTAAATTTGAGCCGAGTGGCTCAGTAAACTTGAGCCACTCGGCTAAGGTTTACTGAGCCTTGTAGGCTCAGTAAACTGAGCCACTCGGCTCAGGTTTACTGAGCCTTGTAGGCTCAGTAAACTGGCTCAGTAAACTGAGCCTACAAGGCTCAGTAAACCTGAGCCGAGTGGCTCAGTTTACTGAGCCTACAAGGCTCAGTAAACCTGAGCCGAGTGGCTCAAGTTTACTGAGCCACTCGGCTCAAATTTACTGAGCCACTCGGCTCAGTAAACTGAGCCTACAAGGCTCAGTAAACCTGAGCCGAGTGGCTCACTCGGCTCAGGTTTACTGAGCCTTGTAGGCTCAGTTTACTGAGCCGACTGAGCCGAGTGGCTCAGTAAATTTGAGCCGAGTGGCTCAGTAAACTTGAGCCACTCGGCTCAGGTTTACTGAGCCTTGTAGGCTCAGTAAACTGAGCCACTCGGCTCAGGTTTACTGAGCCTTGTAGGCTCAGTTTACTGAGCCGAGTGGCTCAGTAAACTTGAGCCGAGTGGCTCGGTAAACTTGAGCCACTCGGCATAGACTCATATCATTGTAACCAAAGCCGAATTTGTTTGTTTTTAATCAAGCATCTTCAGTTAAACTTTCTTTGTTTTTTAATCAGGCATAGACTCATATCATTGTATTTGTCGAACATCGTAGGCTTTGGTTGAAGAAGCGGAAGCAAGACAAAGATTAGAAGGTGGCGATGATGCTTTAAGTCTAGATAATTTTGATAAAGATCCCATTGCTGAAGTTTTTGGAGATGATAAAAGAAGAAGTTATTGTCGTGCTATCAGCTCTACATGCAATGTAAAGCAAGTAAAAATAACACAAGCTTCAAAAGCAATTACCGCGGTAAAAGAGAATGCAACTAAGCAACAGTTAGCTAAATTGGAGAACAACCAAAATCAAATGCATGAAGACATCAAAACAATGAATTCAGCATTGGCGTACTTGCAACAATCTATGAAGCTTCTTATCAATCAACAAGGAGGGAATACGACACCACGTGAAGAAGTTGCTTCCGATGGAGGTAATAATAATCTACATACTACTTCTATTGATGCCATTGGATCATCCACGAGAGATAAACAGTCGGTAGTGTTATTGTCGTCAACATTAAAGGAGGT
Organism: Allium sativum; assembly: GCA_030737875.1. NCBI lineage: Eukaryota > Viridiplantae > Streptophyta > Magnoliopsida > Asparagales > Amaryllidaceae > Allium > Allium sativum. Next base: position 562,367,518 of record CM060921.1, read on the forward strand.
AGCGAAAGGATATGTAGGAGTGCAAAAAGTTTGTCATCATAGAACTGTGCTAGAAGGAGAGAAAGCCATTTGGGTGGAGGACGTTCTGGATCCGGATGCGTTAATTTTTGATGCACCCCAAAATGGTATGTATACACTATCTGATCTTGTCGATGGTGGATTTGTAATTTGGTCCGTTAATCGTTTGCGTTTTGTGTAATGGTTGTATGCAAAATTATGATACTTAGATGTTATTTTGGTATTTGTTATGGATGATGAATGGTATTATGATTGTATGTTGGATTGTGATGTTGGTTGAAATGGAATTTGCTTAAGGATATAAATTGTGATATGCTGTATTTGCTTTAAGTTATTGTTATATTATATGTTGTATATTATTATTGGTGTATGCTGTATGAAATGGCCTATAGCAGGCTTGGTATGATATTCACGTTTGTAACAGTTATAACTGTTAGTAAAGCATTGTATGAAATAGTCAATATTATATTCTAACAGTAATAACTGTTATATAATTTACATTTGTAACAATTATTACTGTTATAAAAATAATGTTTATAACGGTTATAAAGGTTATAAAATTTTCAGTCCTAACGGTTTTAAATGTTACAAAGCCCATATCTTATAACGGTAATAACCGTTACAATCTGAGCTCTTTATAACGGTTTTAACCGTTACAATATTCGTGACAACAGTTTGTCACGCATGGTGTTGTAACGGTTATAACTGTTATAAAGATCATTAGTAACAGTAATAACTGTTATAATAAGCCTTTTCTGGTGTTGTGACTGTAATCATATATTTATATTTTGTTTCAAATTATAGTAAATATTTCAAACACAAAGTGTAAAAAAATTTAGTTCGGTTTAATCGGATAACCAACCGAACCAACCAAATTAAATTTGGTTGGTTTGGTTTGGTTTTCATTTTTATTGGTTTTAGTTTGGTTTGACAAATTTATCATCGGATAAACCAAACAAACCAAACGCTCACCCCTACTTCCAGGACCGAACGGTAGTGTGCTTCCAGGACCGACCGGTAGTGTGCTTCCAGGACCGACCGGTAGTGTGCTTCCAGGATCGACCGGTAGTGTGCTTCCAGGACCGACAGGTGGTGTGCTTCCAGGACCGACTGGTGATGTGCTCCAGAGGACCGACCGGTGGGTTTCAGGAGACCAATTAGTGTGTGTTTAGGGGACCGACCAGAGGTGTCAGAGGACCGGTCGGTAGTGCTTTAGAGGACCGACCGGTGGTGCCATATGGTGTGGACTGATCGGTGTAACCCAGGAGGGGGCGATCGGTGTTGATTTCCTGAAAATTTTATTTTTCGGGTACGGTTCTGATTTTAATAAAAAGGTGTTTTAATTTTTTTTCAGACAGCGTTGTCTGAACCCATGCCGCAGCGCAGTGATGTAATATAGCTCGGTGATGGTGTAACCTCGAAGTGGTTCAAGTAGGAAGGTTCGAAGTGTTGAAAGGTGCTTATCGATCGTTGTAGAACAACGAATGAGGTGGCAACTCAAAGGTCGTGAGTTGGTGGATAATGGTTGCTCGAGAAGGTTGCTTGAGCCGTGAAAAGTCATTAGGTTGGGTGACTAGAGATGTGAAAGCTGAGAGATTATCGTTGTCGTAAGTTCTAGCAGGCTCGAAGCAGGGTTACACTAGAGACGTCTAAAAGACCGGTTGTAGGTCGAGTACCCTGGGTCTTGGGGAAAGGCCTAGTTGTCAAGGTTGGATATATGGAGTTTATGCTAGAACTGGTGTTACCATTTGCCCTTGACATATGGCAAGGTTGGTCATCATACGATTAACGATAGTTTCAAAGCAGGATTGGCGGTGATAGCCAGTGTCAGTCATGGATGATTGGTTGTTCTGTTTGTACTATCTCACATAGATTATCCAAAGTCAAGGGAGATGTTCTTTGAGTGCTTAACTGATATTGGTTTAGTCCTATGGGGAGAGTACTTGGGGAATGTTAAACTCGATTAGGTTTGTCTGTGAGGCTTATATAATCTGGATGTTATGAATGTTTTCCATGATTGAATGGGTGTTCTGGTTTACATGGATGAATTGCTTGGAGTAAAGGCTATCACTGTACGATGTGGGGAAGACAAGGTTGAGTTCTTCTCTGGTGTCGTGGGTAGATTAGTATGTTTATCTATCCCTTCTCATATACTTTATTGTGAAGTTTGTTAGCTGTTTTATCGCTCACTAAGACTGTGGTCTGACTCAAGGTTTTATGTTTCCACTTATTACCTTGGGTTGTTCATCTGGTTGTGGATGGGCAGACTGAGTAGCAGGTGACAGGTGATGCTTTAGTGAGGACGATGATGCTGATCGACGATGAGCAGGAGGCTCACGTACCAGTTTTATTACTATCTAATAATTGGATTTTCGTTGTTTGCTTTTCTGAGTGATCAGTGAGTAAACTTTGTACAAACACTATTTCCAAGTTGTGGATACTACTTTCTGGTTGTATGAAAGTCTTGTGTTTCTGCTTCATTATTTCTACCTGTTGTATATGTTCTATTATATTTTATCCTTGCACTGTGAGTTTACGACATGTTCCGCTTGTGTTTTCCTACTCTGATGATCGTCCATGACTGCCTGGCACACCTTCCAGCGCATTATTCATCTTGTATAGTATGGGGGTTATGGGCGGTCGTCACAAAGAAGATTGACCAATTAACATGTAGCCGTAATTAACGAGATTTTAACCTAAATGAATTCAGTGAAATAGAGCTGGTAGATCCCCTTAGAAAATTTAGTTATGTGCTTATCTCAACGGTATAAATATACCTACGAAACATTATATTTTCAATACTTAGAAAATACAGCTATATGTTTATCTCAACAGTACAAGTATGCTCAAGAGCTCCGTTAAAATTGGAAAAACTCGATATACTTATATCACTTGTATAATTATATTCACGGAGTGTTAAGTAAAGCCTCCATATTTCCAAACCATATTAAATGGGTCAATCCCATTAACATTCAAAACATTGTTTTCTAAACCCTAAAATAAAAATACACAAATAATAATACCATTTAAAAATTTCTTTTATAAATAACATTTATAAAGCTCCTTTACAAAATATAAAATAAAATTCATAATAAAAATATTTGAATTGTTTAATTATAAACAACTTATTAAATTAATGAATTATCTTTGAATCATCATAGATGAATAAATATGTAAATTTAAAAAATTCTTTAATAAAATATTAAATTAATTTTAAAACCTGATTAGTAGAATAATTAACTGACTTAACATTAATAATAAGATAATTAAGGTACCTTTAAAGCATCATAAATATATAAGTATTAAATTTTAAAACATCATTAAATTAACTGAAGTAAACTATTAATATATTAATTAATAATTAATTATCCTTTAAGCATTATTAGTAAAATAATTACTTTTCTTTAAATATATATTATTAATTTCAAAACATAGTTAATAAAATAACTATTTAATTTTGAAACATTAACTTTACTTTAAAAGAATGATGATGATTACCTTTAAAACATTATTAACTAATAATTAATGACTTAAAAACATTGACTCAAATAGTGGTTAGTGATTGCAATGTTACTAAAACAACTACCATATAATTCAACCTACCTCCTAAGTCATTTAATTAGTATTTAGATAAGAAGGCACATATGTAAATAAAACACGAATAACAATCAACAACTAGTATCACATTTACCAATAATAATACTGAGAATCCAGACTAATATTCTAGTATAAAGTGATTTGTTATACTAAATAGATACCAATTATATAACTTTCCATTCGTTATTGAACATTATTTATTTAACCAATTACATAACACTAAGAAAATGATTGATTTAACTATGTTCAGATTTAAATAATGTAATTATATAACTCAGTATCAATTTATGTCTACCTGCATGATCCACAACTTGAATAAGTTTGAATAGAATTTAAACTCAAACAACATCTAATAGTATTTTAAGATGTTATATCGTGATCCTAGATCGAATCCAAAAAATCTGATAGTATTTCAGATGTTATATCACAATCCTTTATTATATTCAAATAATTGGCAAATTCAAGAATCCAACCAGGCATAAATAATTTTAGTTTACTACAATAAAAATATCCTACTACAACCTCACTTTTACAACGGGCACCTGCTGCCCGTTGTAATAGATGGTTTTTATAATGGTCAGTTCAGAACACTCGTAATAGATGCCCTATACAACGCTCTTTTTACAATGGGCAATGACAGCTCGTTGTAATAGAATGCTATTACAACAGTTCGTTTGTGTCCCTTGTAATAAATATGGATTTTTCCAACGTTTAAAAAATGATCGTTGTAATAGATGCTAATTTTACAACGGTCATGAAATGCCCATTGTAACAGATGTTAACTTATATAAATATTATTTGAAATTTATAATAATTAATGATTATTAATAAATAATTCATAATTATTATTTATTATTTATAATCAATAAAAAATTATATTTAATAATTTTTTGCGGTTAATTATTAATAATTAGTAAATAACATTTAATATTTATTAATTACATTAAACAATTTAAAAATAAAATTAGTACCTAATATTAAATAATTAATAATTAATACTATTAAATAATTAATGATCAATAATTAAATTTAATATTTAATTTTAATAAACAAAGATAAATATTTAATATATTTAATTAATCTACAATTTTAACAATATTATTTAGTACCGTAGTTTAATAATTACCGATTAATTATCAATTGTTAATGATTAATTTAATATTTAGTAATATATTCAGTAATTAGCAATTATTAATTTGTAATTACTATTGCTTTAATAACACTAAATATTTAATTAATAAGTTATAAGTTATAAATAATTCACTATTAAATGCTAGTTATTAATCAATTATTTTTTAGCAATAAATAGTTTAATAATAATAATTGAAAGTTAAAACATAATATTAAATAACAATAATAATAGTATATATAAACAATTAAATAGAAAGTTTTTATTCATTTTAATCAAGTTTAAGAATATCAAAAAATTTAAATTTGCCAAGAAAAATAATTTTAAGTTATATATATTGATCTTTATACACATATTAATTTGCTTTATGCATACAAAATATCTACTTTATTACATGAAAAATTGACTATAATTTTAATTAAAACTAAATGAATAATAATTAAATGTGGATGTGACTATATATGTATTTACTTTCGCTTTTTGAATATCAAATAAATTTTCATATCTCGAATATGAATACACACAAATTTAGATTTTTTTGGATACTCATTGACAATTTCATGTTTGATCTAGTTTACTTAACATGTTCTGTGTTGAAGGTAAACTAATTTCTTTTGGCTTCAAAATCAATTTTCCTTTCGTCTCCAAAACCCAAATTTTGGCTCCAAACTGAAAATTTTCACTCTGCCCTATTTCTTTCGACCCAACCCAGATTTAGTTTTTGCTGAGCCACCCATGAAGCATCGTCCCATGTCGCTCTGCCTTCTCCCCTTTCTTTTCATTTTCATTCTTATTTCCAAAATTCCCAGAACCCTAAATCCGCGATCCCTCTTCCATCTCGAGATACTTACAGACCTTTTTATTCTTGTGATATCATTGACCATCTCGAGATGATATTCTTCCCATCTTCATCGTTATGGTATCAATGACCAGCGGTGCAGATTTCAACGATCTTATTCAAACCTTGATCAAGCAAATCCCTGAGCAAAGAACAATCTGATCTTGTCAAATCCAAGCCCCATATCGTAGCCATAATAAAAGAGTACCAGAATCTGCGTTAGCCCCTGGCCCCCTCTAAGTAGTAGTATAGGAAGAGTTATCTCAGAAATAATCTACTCTAGATGATTTGATCAGGTTTCTTAGGCTTTGAGATTGATGGCGATGATTCAAAAGGAAAAAGTAAGTTTTTCGTTTTAAATATGTATAACTATCGATTTTGGAATTGTGCATCTGTATCATCCGCCCAGGGAAATTTCACATGTATTTTAGTTCTAGTGTTGGGTAATTTGGAGCCTGCTCAGAATTCAGGCTTGAAACTATGTTAACCAGGATCCCTAAACTCCTTTGATATATAATAACAAGAATAAAACCTATTTTTGTTGGACTTCAAGGCTTGAGATTGACAAAATTTTAAAGCTTTTAACTTATTTCTCTACTATAAACTGCTAAGTCACAGATGTAATGCATTCTTGTGTTAGTAATAAGGATTGTATTGAATGCGTGGCTTTTAAATCTGGATTCGGAATGTATTTGAACTTCATGTAAATAACAGATTTGAACTATGAGACATCGGTTTAAGGACGTATATTTCAATGATTATTTATGTTCATATGTTATTGATATTGCTTCCTGTGGGCTAAAACATTCAAGTATGAAAAAAACATAAATTTCTGTTTTACAAATTTTTTGATGTAGATCTCTGGATTATCATAAGGGTTTAAGATGTTCATTTGCACATAAGGGGTTGCATGTTCACCCAAGTCCACCACTGGATTATCATTCAATTCATGTTGAAATACGATAAATTTATGATGGTGCTAACTTGAGTAAACAATTTACAGTCTTATGGTTTATAAAACAAAATAAAGATGGGATAGGAGAAAAAAATAGTCTAAGTTAGACTCAGATTCAGAAGTTAAACATTAGTAAAACATAACTCCGGCCATGGGAAAAAAGAACTGTTTCACAAAATTGAAGTTGGTCTGAATATGGTTCCTGTGGATTTAAGATTTACTGTTTAAACCAAATTTTGGTTTAATAGAGATCATATTACAATTCAAAATCTAAATCTGGTTGTGACAACCTTTATGACTATTATCATTTGTATTACAAAACATGCTATTAAAACAAGCGCATTGGAAGAAAACGTTAGCACTCACAATAAATGCTACAAAATAGAGTTTAGTCATAAGGCATGTAACTGTGACTGGTAAAAAATGACACATGCATCTGTGAATGCTCCAACAGTTGGGAAAAGTTTAGAATTTTAAACCGATCACTTTGCTTCTTCCTTTTTAATAATAAATTCAAAAAAGAAAAAAGAAATGGAAGAAAGAAATGGTCTGTCACAGTCACGTTAAACAAAAACACGGGTGCTATTCAGAGGTACAGTGATTATGGAATTCCATGCCATCATTTTACACTTCACTTGAACTATTTCCAGAAAAAAGGATAACGACGGCAGAAACAGTTTTCTTTGCAGGAAGTCAAGCACCAGAGGATACTAACAGCTGATCAAATATGAATACTGAGAGAGCTTTACTACAACAATGGCGTTAGATCACCAGTCGCCGATCAAATTCAAAGGATTTCAGCTAGGTTAAGGCAGTATGGAAAGAATGTGTTTTATTTGTTTAAGAATCACAAGGCCAGGGAAAGACAAGAAAAGGCTTACTATGAACTACAATGATAGCTCATGCATTGAAAACAAACTTTATAAGAAATTAACGTTCCTTATCATGGTACCATCTATTTTTAGCGTAGTTTCTTTTTACACCCTTGTCATGTGGTTTTTCATTTTCTTTTGTATTCTCTGGCTTAACTACTTTTTTTGGTCTAGGGATTTATGATGTTGGAAGTGATGGATATGGTGGTGATTAAATGCTTATCGAAGGAAACATGAGAGTAAGGTCTACTTAACATTTCAATAGCAGTCATGTTTATAAAGAAAAAAATCATGTGAATTTGAGACTGTAGGGTTTGTTGGAAAATTTACGTTGATCAAAGTTTATAAATGAATTCATAATCGGCACAAGAAATCAGCACAAGTTTCAATGATACGAAAATGCAAAAGCATAGGTGGAGAAAAAAAACCATCTTCAGTTGATCAATACTAGAATTGGTGCACTTGCAACATAAATGGTTTAAATGTAATACATAAAACAGCATAAACTAGTAACATTTTATGAAGTTATTTCTTGTATATAAATATGAAGTTATTTCAATACATAGAATTGTTTCCCATGGTTGTACATTAAATCGATATATTAGACGTTTTCACTGCCTGTTGTTTAAACACTACCTTCACTACCTTTTGGAAATTCATAAAAACTTCCCTTCAGTCAAAATACCTGCGTTTACTACTGTTTTGAACCAGTGGAGATCAGGCTGTCTCAGGTACGCTAGCAAGCTGGTGCATTATTTAAACTTAAAAAACTTTCCTATTGTTGATAATCATTAATTCAAAACATTGGTTATTAAGAATAATTATGTTTAACATCTAAACTCGACTTTGCCAGCATTCTGTGGCCATTATAAAACAAGTAAAAAAAAAGATGATAGGCTATGCACTTAAAACCGATTTAGCACGCGACAAATCCATGGTCACAAATCAACTTTATTAGCTGATTTTATATTTAGATGCTGATTTAATCAACGCTCTTCCGTTGGGTTGAACACGTAATATTCAAATTGAATATCATGTGTTGTAATATTCAGATGTGTACCCTATTGGAGTTGTTTTAAATTTAATTGTTTTTTAATAAAAAACTGATTGATATGCCAATATGGTAGTGACAATATGCCTTGAACTCCATGCCTCTTAGAGCAACTCCAACAGCAGGGTACTCCTACCCTTAATTCTGAATTTTGGGTAAAATTGTTCCCCAACAGATGTTACATTACGTAATATTAAGGCAAATATTACGGGTCCAATTCTGAATCCGGAATTTTCCCTGTGAGCCGATTTTTTTGGCTTGCGACGTCGCGAGCTGAAAAAATTGGCTCAAGACGTACTTTTTTTCCTCTGTTGGGTACAACACATAATATTCAGCTGAATATTATGTGTTGTAATATTCAGACCATGAATGTTATTGGAGATGCTCTTACCAGGAAAGAGGGCGCTTTACCACTGTGCCACGAAATTTATTGATTTAATTTTAATATAAAATATGATGCTCGAAATTAAGGAAATGCGAAATACGCCCCTGCTGTGAGTACCTCTGGCACGTCCTTGTCTTCCATTATCTTCTTTAATTTATGTTGCTCCAATCACGTCTATAAATTTGTAGTTCCAATTAAGTTTAACAAAAATTTCAGTGCAAAGAGTAAGATCAACTGTCATGAATTGTAACCTTGGTTAGCCTTAAATGCACATTCATCACATAAAGTTGCGATTTTCATTAATTCCTATCAGGGAGAGTGGCAGTGCATAAATAAATCAGCTTGGTGGGTAGATGCAAGGGCACAAAATGCACTAGCAGTACAGGTGAATGCAAATGGAAGTATTTAAGAACCACCTCTCATTCATTAAATTCTGAGTTTCACGAGCTACAAATAGTTAGTAGTATTGCTATCACATGTTTGACTGATTATCAGGTCATAAAAGAAAATGCAGTTGATTCTCAAGATAAAATGTGTAAGTACATATTTTCTTTCATGGTTTTCTCATGCATGTCTTTTTTGCATAATCTTCACTGACGCAGAACAGGTTTTTGAAACTTTGAGGCTATAAAACAGATAAATTTCAATCTCACGCAGAAACATATTTAAATGCAATGTTATTATTATATTTTGTAACGACCCGCATTCTAGGCATCGCAGGATCGTAGAATATTTATTTCATCTTCATACGAAGTCGTATGCTCGTGTAACTTTGGGGAATGACTATTGGGGTCATTTTCCATGTTCATGATTTTTGCCAAATTTTAAATGACCGTTTTGCCTCTGGCGAACCTTGTTCGCCTATAACTTTTAATTGGTAAGGAGTTTTGACCTGAAACCACTTCCATTGGATTCAGATGATGGTTTAACTTTCCGTAGAGTGGTCACATTAAACAAATGGACTTACCGTTTGGGGGATATGGCTGAAATAAGGTTTGAAGATGGAAAAACAACTTAACAGGGCTTAATTGGGTGATTAGCAGCTAGACCATAACCCATTCCGGGATTAGGGTTATAGGAAGGTTGAAAGGATTTGGGAAAACATTTCATTTCAGTTTCCTAGTCGCCACTTACATCTCTTGAACCCTAGCAACGGCCTCACATCTTCTAAAACACCCCAAAATCACCTTTTAATCACTAGTTAAGCAAAACTACGTCCAATCAAGGCGGATTATCATCAAATTGGAGGTAGAGCTGTTGTGTTGCATTGGAATTCGAACCAAATCAGAGATATTTTCAGATCTAAGATTTATTTGTGGCTATGGTGAGTGATTAACATGTTTTTACGCTAATTACGGCTAATTAGGGGTGATTAGTGATAATTAGAGAAATTATGCATCATAAAAATCTAGAAAAATATGTATAAATTCTTAAATATTATTTTATGCCTCTATTAGAATTTTGGGTTAATTTGGATATATTTTTCTAATCCTATAGTTAAATCATGGTTAAAGAGATTAATGGGAAAACATGGGTTTTAGGTATGTTTGATCCATATTAACATGTTATAATTGTTGTTTTGGTGATTATAGTTGATTACACATGTTGCTATTATTGTTTAGTATGGTTTGTGATTGCATAGAAAAGCTAGAATAGTCGAAAACGCCGTCGTGTGGTGTAAACAGTTGTTGGAAATAAGTGCAGGAAATCTGATCGGGTAATGAACCCCGAACCAAACTGGTTCGTGACCAGTGTATCACGACCCGTTCGTGACCAAGGTGCCAGGATTCGACCTGAACAAGGCCTCACGAGCCGATCCACTCGCCTAGAGAGAGCACTACGAACCAAAAGCTCGCGACCGAACCGAAACACCATGAACCGCAGATGCTCACCACGACCGATCCGAATGGAAGAGCCACGAACCAGACCCATATGCTCATCACGAACCGACCCGGGCTCACGAACCGAGTGGAGCACGACCCGATTTGAAGGAGGCACCACGACCGATCCGAACCAGTTGCTCCATCACGACCCGAGTGAGACCCAGAACCGGTTACCCCCGTACCGAAGTATGAGCGTGAACGGAAGTTTGGAGTCACGAATCGAACCAAGGACAAGACCGAGCCGAACCGGAAGAAGACTAAAAACCTGAGATGCAAAGAAAGTCCAAGTGAGAAGTTATTACTCAGAATCCAGATGGGAACCAACGAGTTAACTTCATGGGTTGGGCTTTGCTGTGGGATGTGTGCAAAGGGGTTATCGATATCTATAGCTTTAGTTCACCACTGAAAGACTGATTAGTGGCTATGGATCAGCGCAATGGGATCATTAAGGCTCCCATGGGCAAGTGATTGTAGCATGGCTATGGATCAGTGCAATGGGGCCATTAGGACTTCTAAGGGCAAGGTGATCGTAGTTGGGATTAGTGGCTGTGGACCAGCGCAATGGGGTCACTAAGACCCCAAAGGCAAAGTGGTCATAGCAAAAGATTTGGTGATCAAAGTGGTGGATATCGTATACTTTACGCAATGAGTGAGAGATGTGAGGATGATTGCTATGTTTGATGTTTGCTATTACCATGACATGTGCACTTCCACTTTACACTTTATGTCAGTGTTACCTTAGAGTATTGTACATCTTGTTGTGCTAACTCTTTGGTTGCAGGTCCAGGTTCAGGTATGATTATTTATACCTGTTATTGTTCTGTTTTGCTGCTATCGCTCACACCAGAATTTTGTCTGATCCAGAGTTTTATGTCTCTTCTTATTACTCTGGGTGCTCCTAAACGAGCAGACTAGAGACATGTTAGGTGGTATGTGAAACGACCCGTAACTTCCCCGTAAAGGAAAGCGTCGGATAGTTCGAGAACAAACCACAACAGAACACAAACAGAAGAACATTTCATTGTATATTACAACAATGCATCAGATTACAAGAATATACAGAGTATAAATGAATATTACACAGAAATATCAGAGATTTAAATTACATTTAAATACATAGCAGCGGAAAATAATACGATACACAACTAGAAGAGATATACGGATACAAAGCTTTCCGGATATCGTTCCAGCTATAAACCAGGATCCTGTGAATATAAATCTGCAAAACCAAAACTACTAGCTGCCCGTGTCAAAATAAGGGCACCCAGAGTTTAGGTTAAAACAATAAACTCCAGGTCAGTCATGGGACTGGTGTGAGAACTAAAACAGTTATTTATCTTTATTTTTAAAGTTAGGTAAATCAAGGGACCACGCCGTATAACACGGAACGGGTTTCCTCCCAAGAATACCAGTGCATAAAACAACAGCGCAATGCTAAATAAAGAAGAATGAAGCTGTTATAAGACCCAGGTCCTATCACACAATGCAACGCAGCCGAGGATAGGGTTTTCCCTTATAACAGCCAAAGAATGCTTGATACGTTTAAAACAAATCGTTTGATACTATTATAAGTGCATAGTGTATAAACAACTTCAAATCATAAGTATCAATTATAGGCGGCATGAATGCCCCATCCCACTATGTCACCATACTAGGTTCTACAATTAAAACCGCAAGTGTCACGTATTTGGAAATTGGATTTCCGTCTATGAACCGAGGCAAAAGATAGTCCTCAACCGATTCGAGATGCTCTAGCCCGTGTCTCAGGCAAGCGCGCAGGCAAGCCTTTAGATCCTCAGGGCCGGTCCACCGATGTGGATTATTATGCCTGAACACTACGTCTCCCCACCCTATGGGGTGTAAGTCTGGTCCGTCAGCCGACCAGAATGCATCGGCCGAAACCGATATAACCGAGGCGCCTCGCAACAGCAACAACCACATAAGTCAAACTCGTCAGGGCGTGTAAAACCACTGACGCCACTTCTAGCTAGAAAGAAACGCATGCCCTCCCTGACGTCCTCTCCCGTTTTTGGTTCACAACCGGGGTGCGAGGCTCGCGAATTCACGTTACACAAAGCTGTGCCACACAGGCTGTGCTTTGATCATCACCACAAGACTTTGCTTTTCAACAGAAGCCTCGATCAATTGCCACTGAGGCATGCCACACAGGCAATTCACTCCATGCGTTTGATATCCACCAATATATAACCCCTGAGCTCGTACGTCTCAGAGAAGGGCGTTAAGCAAGAGAATAAATTCTCCGCCGCCAAACAGATATATATTTAATAGAGATCAATCACACGGACTAAAATCCAATGTCAGACACACGGTCCATTTACAAGTCCGTTCTGGGTCTGAACGAAACCGGAGGCACCTAGTACCCCGCATATCCATCGATCTCCAAGTACGTCTGGACGATCACTAACTGTTTCCATCTTCTTGGGTGTACAGCCCAATCAAGATCATCAGTTATCACCCAAACGACGTGAAGACCTCCGGTCTTCGACCATCGTCTTCATCTTCGACTTATCGTCGTATCAGTTATTCAGAATGGGATAAACCCGGTCTTTCCGAATAACTCGCGTATATTTTAAATAAGTGTTACACAAACACAACATACGCCTCATTCCAATTCATTAGTCACTAACCGTAAATTAATCAAGAGAATAATTCCCCAAATACTAACCCCGAAGGTCGAAACCAACATCAGATCAATATCCAGAAAACCATTCTGTTTGGCTAACCGACAGTCAATTTCTAAATTTCACATTCATAGGGAAAGGTTCCCATTAATTTTATCCAAGATAAATTCCTTGAATTTATTCTTTAATCTATTCTTTTGAATTTCGATTCAACTAGCCGGGATTAACGAAACTTACCGAAGTAATCATTTGTTTTAATTTCCCAATCCCAACCTATTTATCCCATGAAGTAAAACTGGTAATACTTCATATCTAACACCACAGTGTTATCGGTAAATTCAATTACCATTTCACGTTCAAATCTAATTAAAGATTTAACTATCGCCTGGAGCAAAACTGGTGATACTCCATTTTCGATCATTTCAATCTAATTAAAGATTCATTAAAACTCCACTTAGTTTTAATCTTCTACTGGGTTAAAGAATCAGTGTCATTTAAAACACGGTTCACGATAAACCCAAAATCACATTCATTAATTATCGGGTTAAAGAACGAGTGTTATTTAAAACACTGTTCACGATAAACCCAAAAATCAATACCAATTCAATTCCAATTAAATATCGTTTAATTGGTACACTTCATTAAATCTAAATAAAAAGATTTAATCTTTTCACAACTAGGTTCAAGAACAGTGTTAGTGAAGACACCATTCGCGACAAACCCAAATCACATTTGATATTCAATACAAGGCTCTGAATAGAAAATATATCGGCTTATATTCAATATCAAATTCTACGACTAACAAATGTCGTATTTGAAATAACGATATAAATATATATCTTTCAAATTTCCATAACAACATCTGTATAATCACGAATTCCAACATCGAAATATTCCGAAGACAATTTCGATTCAAATCCACTCCAATGCAATCATTGGAAATTTTGGTTATTTTCAAAACCCTTTTCAAATTCAATTTATTTATTTAAAAATAAATAGAATTATAATTCTAGTTCAAAACTAGTTCATTTCGATAAAAATCTATTTTTATCTTTTCAAATATGGAGTTTTTCATCCCAAATCTTCACAAATCATTTCTTATGATTTTACACAAATTATTACTATTTTTAATAATTTTATCAAGGCCCGTACAGTCGATTTCCATCAATGGCCATCGAACTGCACTTATAGCGACCTTTTTCAAATTTGATTTGGACATAATTCCAAATCCAACCGTTAGATTTCTAATTTCTAATTTCTAATATTCGTTAGAAAGCTCTTTTCGATACGAACCCAACGGTTCCGGTTTTAGGAGAATCCGACGGTCGGATCTCCCGTAATGTCCGTTTGAAATAAATGGTCGAAATTCACGAACTGCCGCGGCGCGGCGCGTTCTATTCAGGCCATTATATTATATATATAATATATATAATATACACTTCGTCGATTTCTGTTTAAAACGAATTATATAAATAGTTTTAAAATTCGTTTCAAAATCTATTTCAACTTCCATCTCAACTCAAAGCAAAATTGAATTCTTCTCTATAAATTCGTTTTAAAATTCATTTCTATTCAATTCAAATTTCAATTCAATTTGAATTCATTTCAATTTGCTTTCAATTCAATTTGAATTCGTTTTCAATTCAATTCATTTCGAAATCGTTTTCAATTCAATTCATTTCGAAATCGTTTTCAATTCAATTCATTTCGAAATCGTTTTCAATTCAATTCACTTTGAATTCGTTTTCAATTCAATTCATTTCGAATTCGTTTTCAATTCAATTCATTTCGAAATCGTTTTCAATTCAATTCACTTTGAATTCGTTTTCAATTCAATTCACTTTGAATTCGTTTTCAATTCAATTCACTTTGAATTCGTTTTCAATTCAATTCATTTCGAAATCGTTTTCAATTCAATTCACTTTGAATTCGTTTTCAATTCAATTCATTTCGAAATCGTTTTCAATTCAATTCACTTTGAAATCGTTTTCAATTCAATTCATTTCGAATTCGTTTTCAATTCAATTCATTTCGAAATCGTTTTCAATTCAATTCACTTTGAATTCGTTTTCAATTCAATTCACTTTGAATTCGTTTTCAATTCAATTCACTTTGAATTCGTTTTCAATTCAATTCATTTCGAAATCGTTTTCAATTCAATTCACTTTGAAATCGTTTTCAATTCAATTCATTTCGAAATCGTTTTCAATTCAATTCACTTCGAATTCGTTTTCAATTCAATTCATTTCGAAATCGTTTTCAATTCAATTCACTTTGAATTCGTTTTCAATTCAATTCACTTTGAATTCGTTTTCAATTCAATTCACTTTGAATTCGTTTTCAATTCAATTCATTTCGAAATCGTTTTCAATTCAATTCACTTTGAATTCGTTTTCAATTCAATTCATTTCGAAATCGTTTTCAATTCAATTCACTTTGAAATCGTTTTCAATTCAATTCATTTCGAATTCGTTTTCAATTCAATTCATTTGGAAATCGTTTTCAATTCAATTCACTTTGAATTCGTTTTCAATTCAATTCACTTTGAATTCGTTTTCAATTCAATTCACTTTGAATTCGTTTTCAATTCAATTCATTTCGAAATCGTTTTCAATTCAATTCACTTTGAAATCGTTTTCAATTCAATTCATTTTGAAATCGTTTTCAATTTAATTCATTTCGAAATCGTTTTCAATTCAATTCACTTTGAATTCGTTTTCAATTCAATTCACTTTGAATTCGTTTTCAATTCAATTCACTTTGAATTCGTTTTCAATTCAATTCACTTTGAAATCGTTTTCAATTCAATTCACTTCGAAATCGTTTTCAATTCAATTCACTTCGAAATCGTTTAAAATTGATATAAATATCGTTCACGTCAAAATGGCGTCAATCTAATCAACACGGCTTCATAAATTTCTATTTTCAAATATTCTATTTCAAATATTTCTATTTCTAATTTGGAATGAGGCCCAATCAATTACCATATAAAATTAATTATATGGATTTTCATACAATACATGTATGTAATAGCATTGAAAAATAATCAACCATCAACCAAAGTGCACTACACTGTATAAGCATCCAATAAAGATATCTAACGCTTATAACAGCATGTCAATCAATCGATCGACATATTTAATCAATCAGGATGAGTGAAATTCATATTTCATCCCAACACCCGTGTAGGGTTTCAAACAATCAAACACAGATTTTATTTGTGCTGTTGGGCGATGTGTAAAATTTATCGACCCAATCAATGTCCTTCAAATAGGTGTACATAAACAAACCGTCTGGTTTGTAAATGAATATTTATTTATTCACATCCGCGTTAAAAAATTATTTTTTTAACGATAAAACATTTTATTCCAACATATGAATTTCTATTCAGTTCATTCTTTAAATAAAATGATATTTTTATTTTTCTAACATATTTTAGAAAATTTCGGCGGCATAACGGCACGATACTAGAAACGAGACAAGGCCTAGCCTTATCCCCAGTCTAGTGAAGGCCCACGCCATTCACAAATCAATTTCCAATTCAACCATACGAATAAATCAATCACCCAAACAGTCAAACAAACAAGTCCATGGTCTGTGGACGATTGTGTCGGGTGCTACTAAGCACCGTCTGCATCCTAGTATATATATAACTAGAAAAAGAATTTTAGAGTGAGAAGTTCTCACCGATAGCTATCCTAACTCCACGGCACTTCTAATGCAGGAAATCTTCACTGTTCTCCTCTCTAATTAGTTTCTTCGCCCATAGCCACTACATATATAAAAATCATATTTCCTTACCGCTAATATATAGATAAAAATTCTATTTTTATAACGCTATTCTCTATATAAAGATTTCGCCTTTTCAAAAATATAGATTTCATCATTATAAAAATCATCACTTTACTTCAACGTATATAAAATAAAAATCAGATTTTTATTTCGCTACATGTACAAAGATGATATCTTTATATTCTCTATCCTATAAAGATTATATTTTTAATACTTTAAAAATATAAAAATCATATTTTTAATATTCCTATATAGTAAAGATTATATTTTTAATACTTTAAAAATATAAAAATCATATTTTTTCTTCTTCTACTCAATAAAAATCCCGTCTTTCCTATTTTAAAGATATGATCTTTATTTTATCAAGTTCAAATCTTTTTCTTTTAAAAGATTAAACCCTTTTCTTTCTATTTTAAACCTTAAAATAAAATCAGTTTTAAAATTCTTTTCCAATCAGTTTTGAAAATTCTTAAAAATCAGTTTTAGCTCTATATAAAAAAAAAAATCAGTTTTAAAAATCTTAATAAAATTCAGTTTTAAAAATCTTAATAAAATTCAGTTTTAAAAATCTTAATAAAATTCAGTTTTAAAAATCTTAATAAAATTCAGTTTTATATTAAATAAAATTAGAAAAACTTACGGGGGGGGGGGGGGGGGGGACGGTTCCGGCTGTCGAATGCAGAGGAGAGGGGGGTAGGAGAAGGGCGGCGCGGCGGTTAGGGTTAGGGGGGGTCGCGGTGGTTGTTCGGTGGCCGTGGGAGGAGGAGCGATAGGGGAAGGAGAAGAAGCGGAGGAGGGGGGGGAGGTCTTTCGCTGCTGCGGCGAGGGGAGGGGCAGGGCTTCGGAGGTGGCGCCCTCCCTGAGGCGTCGACGGCGATCTTCGGGGGGGGGGGGGGGGCGACGAGTTCCCCCCCGTCTTCCTCTTCCCTTTCTTTTTTTTTTTTTTTTTTATTTCTGATCGGATTGATTTCGAAGGGGGGGGGGGGCAGAAGTATTAAAGGGAGGAAGAGATTTTTTTATATTTTTTTTTATTTATTTAATTTATTTTATTTCAAAAAGTTGACTTTCACATATGACCTCTAAACGAGGCCCACCGCCTGTCGCCTATAGCGTTTCACCCCTATTCCGAACACAATGGGATATGTTTCGTATGTTGATTCGATCGATTGAATCAGTTTCCATTGAATCAACATATAAATCACTATATTGAATTTTAAACGTACATTTCAAATTACCGGGGTCACATACTAACTAGAAAAATTCCCGAAAAATATTTTCTAGCTTCGTATTGACGATACGGTCCTAACAAAACTAGTTTCGTCGAATTCTGAGACCGTTAGAAAAATGGCCATTTTCCAGTCGATTTAAAATCAACTGAAACTGGTCAAACGCGTTTTCCTTTGCCACGCTCACATATTGATTCGAAAAATTATGAAATTTGAAACCCAGCAATAACTTTACATCACGGATCCAACAAAAGTGGTTTCGTCGAAATCCGAGGTCGTTTGCAAAACGGCTATTTTTAAGGGCTATATATTATATAAAATATATATAAATTCCACAGCGACTATTCTGAATTTTCAACTGGACATATCTTGTCATTTCTAAAGTGAAATCTCGGTTTGTTAACTTCGTTAGAAAGATATTCACTATTAGATTCCATTATTTTTGGTTTCACTAAAATCCGGATTGTTTTGCACCCGGTACATTCAATTGAAGTTTGAAATCGAATTATCGAACTACCGCGCCATTTTCAATTCTATTTATAATTATATATAATTATTTATATTCTAACGACGACGCGTATAATATATACGTTCAAATTATATTCAAAATAAATTTCTCGTCGATATTATTTAAAATAATCTATTTTAAATATCAAAATTCGCTAAAATCGCCAAAATAAAAATTTCAAACTGGCTCGCATTTTACGGGTTGTTACAGTATGCACGAGTAGTTGTTCGGAGACAAGCAGAAGGCTTCCACGTACTATTTACATATATTCTCCCTGTGTTGTTGCTGGTCACTGCTTTGGGCATTAGTTGTGTACCTTTTCTATTTTACTTTAGAGAGAGTATTTTGAAGTTGTAATAAGGATGGTTGGGATCATAAGCTGTATTTTGGATTTCGATGCTATGATGGTTTAGGTTTTAAGCTTATGCACTGTCTCGTCTATTTTATGTCAAGTATGTTATTATAATATTTTATTCCATGCGCAGTGAGATATACTACAGGTTTTTTGGTGATTCATAGTTTCAAAATCCCTTTCATTTGACGACCGTCCCGTGCTGATCGGGCATTGGCATAGCGCATTTCGTAGAAATGTCGGCTAGTGTGGGGCAGGCCGTTACATATTTAGACATCAATATACACCGAAGATGCACTGGTATGTCCAGAAAATTTGAACAATGTATAATTTTTGTGTTATGCCTTCTAGAAGAACCATCTTAAGTATCAATTATGCCATAGGGTATCATATTTACTGATGCACTTGGTGCACTTGCAACATAAATGGTTATAGCCAGAGTTGATTAGTTCTAATCATTGAATTAAATTGATCTTGCTTGTCATTATTCTTTCATGTATCTTTACAAGGTAATGTATTATTTTTTATTTATTTGCTTGGAGTTAATCACTCAAAGTATGTAAGTCTACCATCCTTAATTAAGGCACCAAATTAACAACCTTGATATGCATGTTGCAAGGTGTAGGTAGTAATATTAATATCTTTCTGAATATTGGTGGTAACCGGCCTTTTGGTCTGGTTGTCAAAAGTGCACTAGACACGCTCGACTCAACACATCGCATGACGTTAAAGCCTGAAGTGTCCCCAAAGCACACCAGGGATTCAAGACCATGAGAAGTCGCGTAAGCGCAAGCCTCACAGCTCCTCAAAAACATTGCACAAACCCAATTTTTGTATCCCTCAGTTGACACACTTTAGATCCCTTCAATAACATATGACTCGTACCCCTCAAAGACTAAAGATTCAGATCCCGTTGGCTCGTGTTCCTTTCCTCTAATACCTTCGAATCCCTCAACCTCGTACCCGAAGCTCTCGTGTCCCTCGAGCTCGTGCCCAAAGCTCTCGTGTCCCTTGACCCCGTTCTCAAGGCTGTCGAGTCCCTTAGGCCTCACAATCTAGCAAGATCCATGTATCCGATGGGATATGGGTTCGTATCCCTTTCTGGGATACGAACTGCTCGTATCCCACATAGGGGATACGTCATTTCGTATCCCATGGGATACGAAATTCGTATTCCATGGGATACGAAATTCATATTCTAGAAAGGGGTACGAGTTTTTCTGATATCACGAGAGGGATTCAAAATTCTAGAGGCTTGTACTTAGGGATACGAAACGCACTGTTGTGATCCCTAAATCTTACCGACTCCCATTTAAACTCTCCACTATAAATACCCCCAAGGTCACACTTCAAAGGGGTTGGAAATTGGTTGATTTTGTAACGGGCTGGGATTTTTGACTCCGAAAATCAACACAAAAACTGCCATGTTGACTATTCGTCTTTAATTATCTTCATCATATTTGATCGCAACGCTAACGCCCATACAGAGTGGTTTCTAAATAATGAATCTGATCCCGGTCTCTCCGTATTGAAGACGGAAAAATGGTCAAAAACTTCGATAGTCGGTGATTTAACTATCAAAGAAAAATAGATGTACAACCAACGATCTTATTTCCAGATAGAAATTCGATCAATCAATCATCAATCAACGCTGATCTCCTTTAATTTAATTTATCATTAATTTATTCATTTCTCAATTCTATATATTTGTAAATCCTTATTTTCTAAATTTAGAAAATGTACTTTATTAATCATTTGAAAACATCTCCATATTTGCTCCATTCCTTATTTACTATATTAGAAAACATTTCTGATTCTTATTTGGAAAACATTTCCAAAACTCATTCATTTGATTTAAACATATGTTTAAAGAAAACATCACTAAGCCAATTCAAACTATTACACTCATTAACTAAATTCACATAACCAACCTTCACTATCAAACCTTACCCATCCCTTAGTTAAAAACAAAATCAATCAAGTTGGGTTATAATTACCTCTCAGACCTTAACTGAACAACATTTCTAACCTCGAAATAGACAAAGTTCACCCTTTTAAATCTCTTAACCAACTTCCTTACGTAACTCGGATTCTATTTACGAATCCACTTCTTTTACCAAAATCATTTGATTATAACGATGGTGTTATAATCCCATACTTCCAAAATAAAATATCTTAAATATAACTCTTCCTTATTAATTTGGATAAATAAACAAATAACTAATTTATTAATGAATAAATAAATCTTGGTTTTAAAACGGAAAGTAATTGGTATTTTCCCTAATTCGATATAATCGAATTTCAACTTACAATTCTCTCTCGAATAATGTAATGACCCGGGTTTTTGTCGACTTTGGTTATCGCCATAAACACGATGACGACTAACCAAACATCGAAAAATACCGATCATTAATGAAAGAAAACAATGGGTGAGGAAAGATAAGATAGAAACTTAGAATAGAAGAAGAAGAAGAAGAACACAACATTAGAGTAACACGAACCTCACAGCGGAACGAATAACATATATATATATATATATATATATATATATATATAACATAACTTGAAATATACATCCGTACTTGAATATACATCATCATCAAAGTACATCACTTACAACACAGCGGAAATAACTATAGCTATATAATCCTGAAGCCTCCTGCTCCAAACTCTTCCAATATATCTGTAAATCCTGACTACTTGACTGCCCGTATAAAATTGGGCACCCAAGAGTTTAGGGAAAACAATAAAATAAACTTCGGGTCAGTCATGGGACTGGTATGAGTAAAACAGTTTAAAAGAGTTCAAGCACGTAATCGATATCTCATAAGACCACGCCGTATAACGGAACGGGTTTTTCCCTTATGAAAATCCAAATTATCTTTATAACAAAACCTTTTGATATTATAATAATGTCTATCAACCACAGTATAATAATCATCTAGCAGAAACGCTTTCATCTCACGTTCTACGTATATAGTATACAATCAAAACTGCAAGCACATATGGGTAATGGATTTCCAACTATGACAAGGTATGGAACCACCTTTCGCTAGTGTACCTCTAGAGAGGAATACACTGGGTTCAACAAGAACATCTTACAACCCGGCCACACATGACCGACCACTCATTTCGCTTGAGTGTATCGAATGTATATCACCAACGGTTGGGATCAGCAACCGTTTTCCGAATGGGACAGCAACAACAATAGATTTTTAGAAATAAATGAAACTCTAGATCAGGTGATTATACACCCTACTTCGGTGCGACCGACTTAGCCATGCTGCCTGCCCGATTTCTATCATTTACCGGATGTGAGGCTAGAAGCTACGCTTTATCATCATATCAGATTCACTTTGAATGCCACATTGTCAAATCCATCAAATCACCGATTGACGTCCTCAAACATACATTATGTGTTAGCTAAAAGAAGTTTCCTTCTCCGCTTCCACTCTTGGTACGATTGGAGAAATCAATATACGTGATCGTTTGGAAATACTCTGTCAGACATCCGTCCATACAAGTTATCCAGGGACAGGATGAACCGAAGGCACTATTCTGTAAACAGGATAGCCCTTGCATAACTCCGTCTTCAATTTCCTTTGGCATATATGATTCACAACGCTTATGCCAATACAGAGTGGTTCTTTGGATAATAATCCAACCGGTCTCTCCATATTAACAACGTTAAAATGGTCAAAACTTCGATAGTCTGTGATTTAACTATTGAAGAAAAACAGGTGTGCAAACAACGATATTATTTCCAAATGGAAATTTATATCGATCAAACATCATTCAACATTTATCTCTTTGTTTCATTAATTTACTTATCTCCTGTTTCCCTATATTCAATATTTCTTATTTTCTAAATTTGGAAAATATACGTTATTAACAATGGAAAACATTTCCATTTCTTGTTTTCTTTATTAGAAAACATTTCTGGTTTCTTATTTGGAAAACATTTCCAAAGCTTCTTCATTGGACTTAGAAAGATGTTTAAACAAACCATCGCGATGCCAACTCAAACCGTTTCCTTTAATTACTAAATTCACTTAACCATCCTTTACTATCGAACCTTAACCATTCCTCAGTTAAAAATGAAGTCAATCAAGTTGGGGTAATACTACCTCTCAGACCTTAACTAAAAAACGTTTCTAACCTTGAAATAGACAAAGTTCACTTTAAATTTCTTTAACTAACTTCCTTACGTAACTCTCTTTCAGATCTTTTCTATTCGATAATTCTTTCCTTCGATAAGGTATATTCGGTAACTCTATTCAATTTATTCTATTCACTTAACTCTTTTGATTTAACTCTAACTCTATTCACTTAACTCCTTTCGAATAACTACATTCGATTAACACCTTTTACTCTATTCGATTAACTCCTTCTACTCTATTCGAATAACTATATTCGATTAACTCCTTTTACTCTATTCAAATAACTATATTCGATTAACTCCTTTTACTCTATTCGAATAACTATATTCGATTTAACTCCATTTACTCTATTCGAATAACTATATTCGATTAACTCCTTTTACTTTAACTCTAATCGATTAACTCCAACTGGTTTAACTCTAACTGGTTAACTCTAATTCGAATAACAAATATTCGATTACTCTATTCAACTGACTCGACTCGACTAACCCCTTTCGAATAACTAATTCGATTTACTACTTTCGAATACCATATTCGATTTAACTCCTTTCGAATACCATATTCGATTTACTACTTTCGAATACCATATTCGATTTAACTCCTTTCAAATACCATATTCGATTTACTACTTTTGAATACCATATTCGATTTAACTCCTTTCGAATACCATATTCGATTTACTACTTTCGAATACCATATTCGATTTAACTCCTTTCGAATACCATATTCGATTTAACTCCTTTCGAATACCATATTCGGTTTAACTCCTTTATTCGCTTTATAAAGATTTCCTTTTTTACAACATTTATTCATTTTAAAGATTTACTTTTAGTAACGATTCTCCACCTTAAAAATGATTTCCTTTTTATAACAGTTTCCTTTTTATAACGTTTTCCCTTTTTCTAAATATCTCCTATTTATAAATATTCCAATTTATAAATATTTCTTATTTATAAATATTCCATTTATAAATATTTTATTTTCAAATATCACTTTGAAAATATCCCCTTATCAACATTTCGGTATGTTATGATATTTAACATATCAAATCACGATGATCAGTATCGTCCAAACATATATAATCGACAACAGATTATATATCACATCATATATCACAATATAGGAAAAACAGTAAAATAAATGTTGAGGAACCCAGTTGGATTCCTCCAACCTGTTTCCCTGCATCACAGATGTTAAACAATATAGATAACATCACTTTCAGTTCCATATGATATATTCTGTTAAACAGAATCAATATAGAAATTTAACTAACTGACTAGCAGTTCAATCAAACAGTCAACACACAATCAATCAGCCAATATTTAACAGTTCTAAAAATACAACATGAAATTATAAACTGTTTAGAGTTAGTGAGATTTACTCACATTGGACTATCACTGTTAATTAACGATAATTGTCGTTGATTCAGATTAGACAATTTATTTTGCTATAAATTGTAACGAGCTCCAATGGACTTCCATTCAGTTCCATGACGTAGTCACCGTCCATACGATCTTAACGCAACTTACGGTTCTCAATTCTGACCTCGTATGGATGAGATATCACATTTATAAGTTAGTGTACTATTTTAATTTAAATAAAACTTAAATTAAAATCTTTTGGGCCTTTAACCTTATTTCCCCTTGGCCCAACTTCCCAACGATGATCCACGTTTTCCCTCATCTTCCCTGCAGGGAGAACATGCCACTCTTCACTCTCTTCCTTCTTCTTTTTTTTTCTCCCTCGTGTGTGTATATATATATATATATATATATATATATATATATATATATATATATATATATAGGGATTCATTTTAAAACAAATATATATTGGGCTTTGCTTTTAAAATTGTCGACCCCACTCCAATTCACAAACCCACACCGTATTTCCTTTCTTCCCTAAGTAATCCTCCTGTAAACTTCTGTTCTTCCTTAACACTTCCAATCATTCTCGATCCCGTTCTGCTCCTCCCATATCTCCAGTAAAATCGGTAACGACTTCACCTTCATTCTCTCCTCGGTTTTCTCTTCAAGTCCATCACCCGTTTGCTCAACTCGAGCTCAACTACCCACTCGTGGCATCTGCCTTCTCCCCTGTACACCGCGCAAAACTTGCGACCTCCATGAGAACGGAAATACACAAAACTTTCCCTCGAGTTGCTAAACAGTCTCATGAAACCGAATACCACACCTAGAATTTGAATCGAAGCATTAACCTCTCAAAAACTCTAACCCTAGGCCATGGTTCAAACGAACAGCAAACATTTCTGACGTTCGCACACAATGAAACCCATTCAGAAATGAAGAGCAACTCACTAGCATCACAAATATATTTATTTGGTGATTTGTAGAATTTGATTTCATTTGTTTTGATTTATGAAAGTGGCGAAAGGGGTTTTGGGTGGAATAACAGCGACGGGTTTTGCTGTTGATTATTGGGAGGAATGAATTAGGTCATAAGGTGTTAAGGGGTTTTTATAGTAAGGGTAAGATATTTTTATAATGGATATTTTATTTTATTTTTATCATATTTCTATTTATATCCGCCTTTAAAAATTCTTATTACCACGTACAATCTCCAAAAATCACGAAAATTGACGTGCCACTAGAGTTCGACATTACGGTCCCAACGAAACTGGTTTCGTCTAATTCCGACTTCGTATGCTCACATAGCGTATTTTTAACTGTAAAAATACTGACTGTTTTTCACTCTAAAAATCCATACGGCCACACAGTGACCCTAAAAATCACGAAACTGGAAATCCAACAACTATTTGACATTGCGGATCCAACAAAATTAGTTTTGTCTAATTCCGACTTCGTTTGCAAAGGTGGCTATTTTTAAAGCTCTGGATGACCCATTTAAATATATAAATATATTTAAATATAATTAAATTAAATATAAATAAATTTATATTATTGTATATATTCACATTGGAATACCATACAGCTCTAGAATATTCCTATATGAACTTCTAACTTGATATTCACTTCTGGGTCAACCCGATATTCGATTTATATTGAAATTCCTTTTTAAAAATATAAATAATTCCTTTATAAATTATAAAGGAATTCCACAGTGACTTGTCTAAAATTTGATTTGGACATAAATCAAACTCTACACGACGAAATCCTGATTTTTCCCTTCCACTAGAAAGATATACTCTACCAGCTCCACACGTTTCTTGTTTCACAGAAATCCGACTTAAAACGAATCCTGTACATTCAGTTGAAGTTCGAATCGCCAATTTACGAACTGCAGCGCCATTTCAAGCTCAATTTTAATTATAATATAATTATACGTTCAAATAATATATTCGTTATTCTAATTCAAATTCTGAACTGAATTAAATATCACAGATGATCTGGTTCACACCATATTGTCATTTCAGCCAATTCTGATAATTTCAGAATTAAATATATTATTTAATTTATTATTTCAATTAAATATTCATCATTGTTTAATTCCACGACCATTTAATTCACTATATCACTATTTATATAATTAAATAAATTAATTATAATACCTCTGCCAATGCGGGTCATTACAATCTTTCCCACTTAAAATAATTTCGTCCTCGAAATTGCTAAAAGGTAGAGAACGACCCTATCGACTGGTTAAAGCATATTTGTTCACTTCTTAACTTCAGTTTCAACTGAACCAATTTAATTTCAATTAAATTATTAATTAATTCTTATCAACGAAATTTTTCGAAAATCCTGAAAATTTTCTAACGCCTTAACTTTTCGAAAAATTTCGCCAGCACCTCCTCTGTACTGGTCAATCGGTCAAACTCCCACTCGCCTCTCTAGGCCATCTCCAACCCAAAAGAAAATCAAACAGCCAAGCGGCTTGCCAATTCGGCTCATTAATCTTATATCCAATAGAAATATAAACTTGTACCTTTATGTCGGCGTATCATTATATTCTTTCCATCTGTTATCAATTCAGTAGATACAAGGGTCATCCCAATCAAATCCCAATCTGCTTTTATCCACAACACAGCCATTCGCTTATATCCGAGCCAAATATCATTTCAACTCGAGTTTCTTCTCGATTCCCAACTCTTAACTTGATTATCACATTACACTTCAAATTTGAATATCACAATCCAATTTGTCTTGATATCATCCTAATTCAATCTCTGTTACCACTTTACTGGCTTTACTTTAATTCAAATATTCTTTCACAAATTTCTATTAAATTTGTTTTTAATTCAAACAGTCTTTCCCTGGGATTTTTTTTTAAACAGTTTACTCTTTTCAAAAATCAAATTTTCCTTTTGAACATGTCACTGAGCCCTTAATTAATATTCCATTAGTTAAATCACTTCTCTATTTCTTTATCAATATTTGTTAACCAAATATTTTCAATAACCATATTGGCCTTTTATGTTATTTGGAAAACATTTCCGAATATCGCCTTCCTTTATTTTCTAAACTTTAGAAAATATATGCTATTTGTAATTAGAAAATATTCCAATTACTTATCTCTTTTCCGATCTCGTTTATTTCTATACTTAGGAAATATTCTTTATTGTATTTCCAAGTTTACACTTATTTGGGTTAAAACGGATGTTGTGTAAAACATTGTTACGACAACCCAAATACTATATTCAACTAACTCTTATTCAACATTGATCTTCGAGCCTGCAATCTTACTATATATTTGTTAATAATGAAATCAATCAAGTTGGGGTATAACTACCTCTCAGACCTTGACTGAATAACATTTATAACATCAAAACAGATAAGACTACTTACTTGAATAATCAATACCATACAACTGATTATTCACCTTTTAACACGTACACCCTTTCTCTTTCTATTCTTACTAGATTTTGTTCTAGACTTCCTTTTTGATTTTACTATTCTATTTTTAAGTTCGTTTCCTTATCGACTTCTATATATATATATATATATATATATATATATATATATATATATATATATATATCGATATGTTGATTTCTAAGTATCAAATTATCTTAAAAATATTCTAACTCCTTAAATTCCCAGAAAAATTCGCCATAACCTCCTTTGTACCAAGAGCATCGGGATATTTCAAATAGCCTCCCATGGTGAGACGACCCCAAACCCCGTACTGACGGCGGCAAGGGTAATCCTTGGAATATAACACATAAACAGATAATAACAGAACAAAATTAAATAAATACACCAGATAATGCATAATAGAATATACTGGATAAACGTAATCATCAGAGTTACACAGTATACAGGATCATACTTAGTACAAATACAGTTCAGCTATACATAAATGTCTACAGCGGAAAACAAACATAATATGTACAATAGGAGCTGAACAACATAAAAAGAGATAAATAATAGAATCCATCTTCAGCTCCAGCTATCCAGAGAGAGCCAGCTAAACCTGAATACAAGGCTGCCCGTGTAGAAAAAGGGGCACCCGAGTTTGAAAGTGAAACAAACTACGAGTCAGTCATGAGACTGGTATGATAAATCTACTCAACACATTTTTAATATAGCTAATCACAGGACCACGCCACTTTCGTGGAACGGGTTTACTCCATCGGATCGCCAGTGCTTTAAAACCAATCATTCTTTGAAACGTCGCAATGCTTTTTATAAAAATGAAGCCATTATAAGACTCAGTTCCCATCACACAATGCAACGCAAACCGGAGGATAGAGTTTTACCTTATAATGGCCAAAATATGATTGATACGAATAAAACAAAAGCATTTGATATTATTACTAGTGTTTATACGTTTCAAAAACAATTTCAAATCATAAGTATCAATCATAGACGACATTAATGCCCCATACCACTATGTCGCCATATATAGGTATACAATCAAAATCGCACAGTCACGTATTTGGAAATTGAATTTCCGTCATGAACTAAGGCAAAAGATAATCCTTACCGAATTCGAGACTGCCTAGCCCGAGTCTCAGGATCAGAACGCATTGACCCTTGGATCGTCAGGGCCGGTCCACACGGAGTGGATTAAAATGCCTGAACTCTACGTTTCTCCGCCCTTTGGGGCGTAAGTGAGCCAACGAATGACTCCATCGGTCCCGGATCGACCGATATATCCGAGGCGCCTCGCAATAGTAACAACTACATAAGTCAAACTCGTCAGGGCGTGTAAAACCACTGACGCCACTTCTAGCTAGGAAGAAACGCATGTCCCCCCTGAGGTCCTCTCCCGTTTCTGGTTTATACCGGGGTGTGAGGTTCGCGAATTCACGTTATACACAAAGCTACGCCACACAGGCGGTGCTTTGATCATCACCATAAGACTTTGCTTTTCAACAGAAGCCCTGATCACTGCATCTTAGCATGCCACACAGGCAATTCACACCGTTCAACTGATGGCTATCAATCACACAGAATAAATTCCAATGTCAGACACACTGTCCATTTGCAAGTCCGTTCTAGGTCTGAACGAAACCGGAGGCAATATATACCTCGCAAACCCATCGATCACCACGTACGTCTGGACGATCACCACTCATTATCCATATTTCGGGATGCCTCCCAATCAGGACCTCGGTTACCATCCAAACAAGGTGAAGATCTCTGGTCTTCGACCACCGTCTTCATCTTCGATTTCTTATCGTCGATTCAGTTATTCAGAATGGGATAAACCCGGTCTTTCTGAGCAACCCGCGTATATGATAAACAAGTGCAACACAAATATACATACGCATCATTTCAATTCATTAGTCGCTAACTGTAAATCAGTAAGAGAACGATTTCCCAAATATTAACCCCGAAGGACGAAACCAACATCAGATCAACACCCAGGAAACCATTTGACTTAGCCAACCTTCAGATAGTTTCTAAATTTCACATCCATATCGTTTATAATATTTTATAACGATTTATCGCTATTTTTATTTATTTTAAAATAGCCAATTTATTCAAAACGACGCTTCGGGCCATAACGCGGTCGTGGCGCTGTTTTTCTTCAGATTTGATTTACACATATCTGGAAATCTAACCGTTGGATCTTCATAAAATTTACATCATTAGAAAGATCTTTTCAAAACGAATCCAACGGTTCCAGTTTCGGGAAAATTCGACGGTCGGATCTCCCGGTATAATCGTTTGAAGTTTCGATTTCAAAATAAGAACTACAGTGTCGTTATTCGATTAAATATATTTATATATATATATATAAATATAATCGATTCTGGCACTGTTTTTCTTCAGATTTGAATTAAACATTCCAGACAATCCAACCGTTGGATTTTTACAAAGTTGGTGCCGTTGGAAAGATATTTCCAAAGCGAACCCAACGGTTGCGGTTTCGGGAAAATCCGATGGTCGGATCTCCCGCACTAATCGTTTGAAATCACGGTTTCAAAATACGAACTGCAGCTTCGTTATTCGATATATTTCAATTCTATATATATATATATATATATATATATATATATATATCGATTCTTCGATTTCAAAACTATATGAATTTCATACATTTGATAAAAATGATATTTTTATCTAACTGTTTTCTATTTCAACACTTCACTATTTTTAACAATTCATGTATATAATAAAAATGTGATTTTTAATGTAAAGCAATTTATTTCAAAACTCGACTATTTTATATAGTTAATATAGGTGATAAAAATAGGATTTTTGTTATAAAACAATTTATTTCAAAACAAGATTATTTTATATAGTTCATATCAATGATGAAAATTGGATTTTTATTATAAAACAATTTCTTTCAAAATATGAATACCATTCAACACATGAATTTCAATTCAACGAATGAATTTCGATTCAACACATGAAGGTTTTCTATAGTTTATATATATAGATAAAAAGGTGATTTTTATATTTAAAACACGAATACCATTCAACACATGAATTTCTATCCAATGAATGAATATCGATTCAACACATGAAGGTTTTCTATAGTTTATATATATAGAGTAAAAATGTGATTTTTATTGTTAAAACAATTTATTTAAAACACGAATACCATTCAACGCATGAATTTCTATTCAACGAACGAATTTCAATTCAACACATGAAGGTTTTCTATAGTTTATATATATAGATAAAAAGGTGATTTTTATATTTAAAACACGAATACCATTCAACACATGAATTTCTATTCAACGAATGAATATCGATTCAATACATGAAGGTTTTCTATAGTTTATATATATATAGTAAAAAGGTGATTTTTATTGTTAAAACAATTTATTTAAAACACGAATACAACTCAACACATGAATTTCTATTCAACGAATGAATTTCAATTCAACACATGAAGGTTTTCTATAGTTTATATATATAGATAAAAAGGTGATTTTTATATTTAAAACACGAATACCATTCAACGCATGAATTTCTATTCAACGAATGAATATCGATTCAACACATGAAGGTTTTCTATAGTTTATATATATAGAGTAAAAAGGCGATTTTTATTGTTAAAACAATTTATTTAAAACACGAATACCACTCAACACATGAATTTCTATTCAACGAATGAATTTCAATTCAACACATGAAGGTTTTCTATAGTTTATATATATATAGATAAAAAGGTGATTTTTATATTTAAAACACGAATACCATTCAACACATGAATTTCTATTCAACGAATGAATATCGATTCAACACATGAAGGTTTTCTATAGTTTATATATATAGAGTAAAAAGGTGATTTTTATTGTTAAAACAATTTATTTAAAACACGAATACCACTCAACACATGAATTTCTATTCAACGAATGAATTTCAATTCAACACATGAAGGTTTTCTATTCAACAGACGAATATAGTTTCAACACAGGAAAATAATTCTAACACATGAATATTATTCAAAATTTCGGCAGCATAACGTCAAGGTAGTTAAAACCGGGACCGTCCCTAGTACGGCTCCTCGCTCTACCTTAAAGCCTCGCAACTTTTGACAATGGGGAATCATGCATCTAGTTCGCACGCAGGCGGCATGTATATTTTTTTCATTTCCACAAACTAATCCTATGTGGTTTCAACCAAATATTTCTCAACCACAAACGGGTATTTTTCAACCACAATCAATCAATTCCAACCACAAACGGGTTCAATCAACCATTCGCTATCAACCATTTTTCACACCAATCACAACCAATAAATATCGTCCATGGTTTGTGGATGAGGGGCGTATATATATATATTTATATATAGCATTTCACTTCTATTTCAACACATATATAATTTTTACAACGCATATACAACTTATACATCGAACATACAACTTATACAACGCTTATACAAGAGGTGTACAACGCTTATATAACTCATACATCGACTATATAATTTATACATCGTCGTTTTCCATATCGTTTATAAATTAGAAATCTCACATTGGGTTCCACTCCACCAAAAATAGCAGAAGGCTCAGAAAAATATGCGGTCTCTTCTAGAAGGTAGAAGACGTCCACACGAGTCCACTGTCTCTTGTTTCACTGAATTTCGTCAACACATGAAAAAGATATGATTTTTCAAAGTTTGCAACGGTTTAAAGGTGTTAAAACAGTTGAAATTAAACAAAGCCGTTACCTCCACAGTTTGGTTCGAAACTAGGTTTTCGATTTTCACGAAATCCGTGTAACTATATGACGATCGGCCTTCGCAGCGTCGAAGGGCTAGGAGTGGCGAGCAAAACGAGGTAGGGCGCGCTCAGATCGATCACGGTAGGAAGAAGATCGACGGTGATGAACGGCGGGACTTCCCAAGGGTGGTTCGCACGATTTTCTCAACGATAATTAGCAAACTTCATATGGATTTGTAGCTCTTGAGAAGATCTACAAAAACCTTAACTGTGGCACTGGATTTCATGGAGCGTGGAAGGAGTAATCGGAGGGGGAAACAAGAAAGCGGTTTCCGCCGTTGACGTCGGGGAAAGAGAAAGAGGGTTTTTTTTTTTAAAAAAAAATCTGATTGGCCGGTGGGTTTTAAAAGGGGTTTTCTGACACGACCCCCAATCCAAACCCAACGACTGTCGTCCCTAGTGTTTTACCCCTATTCCGAACACAATGGGATATGTTTCGTAGGCCCATTCGACTGTTTCAGTTAGTTTTCATTCAGATTAAAATATAAAACATTCAATATTTGATTTGAACGTCCATTTCAATTTGCCAGGGCCACAAACTGATTCGAAAAATTCCAGAAAAATAAATCTGGCTATGTTTTGACGATACGGTCCCAACAAAACTAGTTTCGTCGAATTCTGAGACCGTTTGCAAAAAGGCTCATTTCTGGTCGATCCAATTTAACTATAATTGACCAAAACACGTTTTCCTTTGCCGCGCTCACATACTAGCTTCAAAAATTATGAAATTTGAAACCTAGCTATAACTTCACATCCCGGATCCAACAAAAGTGGTTTCGTCGAATTCAGAGGTCGTTTGCAAAATGGCCATTTTCACGGGCTATATAATTTCTATAGCGACCTTTCTGAAAATTCATTTGGCCATAACTTTTGCTTTCCGCTATGAAACTTCGATTTTTCAGATTCGTTAGAAAGGTATTCACTAACAGATTTAAATATTTTTGGTTTCACTCAAATCCGTTTTGTTTTGCACCCGGTACGGTCAGTCAAAGTTTGAATTCAAATTTTGAAACTACCGCGCCATTTCAGGCCTTGTTTATAATTAGAATTAATTATATTTATTTTCAAACATCGATTCAAACTTACTTTTCATCGTTATTATTTAAAATATTTATTTTAAATATTTAAAATCCTCTAAAATAGCCAATTTAAAAATTTTAAATTGGTTCAGATTTTCCGGGTCGTTACAAATGGCCCTCACCAATCCAAAAGAAAAAGAAAAAGCCAAGCGGCTTGCCGATACGGCGCATAAAATCTCATATATGAATTAAAGACATACCTTTTCGTCGAGCATTCTATTTATATACCTTCATACCCTATCCATACCTATCTCATGTATATTTATACCTGCCCAATCTATTTTAACTATACCTAATCGTTTTAACTCAATTTGTGAATTAATTTGTTAATTAACTCTTTAGTCTATTTCACTTTTATATTTGAACATGACATGTTCAAATATATTTTAACTTGCTTATTAACTAATTTGAATCCAAATTTCAAATTTAAGTTCTATATTCGATTTCGAATATCCATTTACAAATCCAATTCACCTTTCAAAGTTCAACTTCAAATTCAAAACTCGATTAACTAATTCCTCTTCGACTTAGTTAATTCTATTCAATTTCTATTCAAATTTTATACCACTTCTATTATTCAAATCTATATATCAAATTCTATTCAAATTCTATATATTTAAATTCTATAGTTTAAATTCCATTTGAATTCTATATTCAAATTCTATATATTCAAATTCTATATTTTAAATTCCATTTGAATTCTATATTCAAATTCTATATTTGAATTCCATTTGAATTTCTATATTCAAATTCCATTTGAATTTCTATATTCAAATTCCATTTCACTTTCGATATTCAAATCCTATATTTGAATTCCTTTATATTTTCTATATTCAAATTCTATATTTGAATTCCATTTGAATTTCTATATTCAAATTCCATATCACTTCCATTGAATTTCATATATTCAAACTCCCTTTGAATTTCTATATTCAATTTCTATTTCAACTTTCTTAATTCATTCTTTATTATAAATCCCATTTTGAAATTCAACACAACTTGTCTTTCCTAAAACAAATTCAAAACAGTATCTCTTGTAGTAATTCGTCACTTACAACTCGAAAACGAATACTGATGATGCAGTTGTCATCATTGGAATCTATTTTCCAGCGATCGAAGTGAGTTCAATACTATAAAACCATTTCTAACATTTCCACTTTGAAGTTCATTTCAAAATATAATTCACACTGCTTGTAAAACAATTTAAAATCTCCCAGGATCTTAAATTTTCCTTATTTTTAATCCAAATCCATTTACAAACACTTATCCAATTCTCCAGAATTTTAATTCAATTCCTGGTTTAAATTTCAGATTTAACCCATCTGATTTCACGTATTTCACTTATATGAATTCTGATTGGTTATTTACATAACCATTTAATTTATAATCTTACTCGATTATAATAACAACCAATATATCCACTATATTATAATCTTGATATTTATATCTTCTTTATATCAAGATATACCTTGGGTAAACTTATTTTAATTTACCATCTTTTCAAAACATATCGTGACGACCCATCGTATTCGAGTGTTTAGTAACTCCTACCGATACAGTGGATCAAACTGATCGACTAGAACTCATAAACAGCTCAATCAATGAATCTCCACAATACAAAACAATTTTTATATCAATAACAAATACGTTCACTCGTATATATACACTCAAACTCAATCTAGGGTATTACTAACCCTATCTCTACTGAGTCACGCCATAGAGCCAAGGTAATTCACTTAACTTAAGCTCTGATATCAACTGTAATGACCCGGGTTTTTGTCGACTTTGGTTATCGCCGTAAACACGATGATGACTAACCAAACATCCAAAAATACCGATCATTAATGAAAGATAACAGAGGGTGAGGAAAGATAAAACAGAAACTTAGAATAGAAGAAGAAGAAGAACAAAACAACAGAGTAACACGAACCTCACAGCGGAACGAATAACATATATATATATAACATAACTTGAAATATACATCTGTACTTGAATATGCATCATCATCAAAGTACATCACTTACAACACAGCGGAAATAACTATAGCTATATAATCCTGAAGCCTCCTGCTCCAAGCTCTTCCAGTATATCTGTAAATCCTGACTACTTGACTGCCCGTATAAAATTGGGCACCCAAGAGTTTAGGGAAAACAACAAAATAAACTCCGGGTCAGTCATGGGACTGGTATGAATAAAACAGTTTAAAAGAGTTCAAGCAGGTAATCGATATCTCATAAGACCACGCCGTATAACGGAACGGGTTTTTTCCCTTATGAGATTCCAAATTATCTTTATATCAAAACCTTTTGATATTATAATAATGTCTATCAACCACAGTATAATAATCATCTAGCAGAAACGCTTTCATCTCACGTTCTACATATATAGTATACAATCAAAACCGCAAGCACGTATGGGTAATGGATTTCCAACTATGACAAGGTATGGAACCACCTTTCGCTAGTGTACCTCTAGAGACGAATACACTGGGTTCAATAAGAACATCTTGCAACCCGGCCACACATGACCGACCACTCATTTCGCTTGAGTGTATCGAATGTATATCACCAACGGTTGGGATCAGCAACCGTTTCCCGAATGGGACAACATCAATAATAGATTTTTAGAAATAAATGAAACTCTAGATCAGGTGATTATACACCCTGCTTCGGTGCGACCGACTTAGCCATGCTGCCAACCCGATTTCTGTCATTTACCGGATGTGAGGCTAGAAGCTACGCTTTATCATCATATCAGATTCACTTTGAATGCCACATTGTCAAATCCATCAAATCACCGATTGACGTCCTCAACCATACATTATGTGTTAGCTAAATGAAGTTTCCTTCTCCGCTTCCACTCTTGGTACGGTTGGAGAAATCAATATACGTGATCGTCTGGAAATACTCTGTCAGACATCTGTCCATACAAGTTATACAGGGACAGGGTGAACTGAAGGCACTATTCTGTAAACAGGATAGCCCTTGCATAACTTCGTCTTCAATTTCCTTTGGCATATATGATTCGCAACGCTTATGCCAATACAGAATGGTTCTTTGGATAATAATCCAACCGGTCTCTCCATATTAACAACGTTAAAATGGTCAAAACTTCGATAGTCTATGATTTAACTATCGAAGAAAAACAGGTGTGCAAACAACAATATTATTTCCAAATGGAAATTTATATCGATCAAACATCATTCAACATTTATCTCTTTATTTCATTAATTTACTTATCTCCTGTTTCACTATATTCAATATTTCTTATTTTCTAAATTTGGAAAATATACGTTATTAACAATGGAAAACATTTCCATTTCTTGTTTTCTTTATTAGAAAACATTTCTGGTTTCTTATTGGGAAAACATTTAACAACACCAGAAAATCGTTTTTATAACGGTTATTACTGTTAGTAATTAAGTTTGTAACAGTTATAACCGTTACTACAACATACGTGACAATCTGTTGTCACGAATATTGTAACGGTTATAACCGTTATAAGTCGTTCATCTTGTAACGGTTATTACTGTTACAACATAATCTATTTGTAACACTTATTACCGTTAGTACTGAAAATTTTATAACAATTATAACCGTGATAAGATTTATTTTTATAACAGTAATAAATGTTATAAATATGAAACATGTAACAGTTTTTACTGTTAGTGTATAAAGCTAACTCTTCCATACAATAATTTACTAACAGTTATAACTGTTACAAACGATAATATCATACCAAAACTGCAATAGGTAATTTCATAAAGCATCACCAATGAGAATATAAAACATATAATATAACAATATCTCAAAGCAAATATAACATATCACAATTTATATCCTAAAGCAAATTCCATTTCAATCAACATCGCAATTTAACATACAACCATAATACCATTCATCATCCATAACAAATGTCAAACAACATCTAAGTATCGTAATTTAACATACAACCATTACACAAAACGCAAACGATTAACGGACTAAATTACAAATCCACCATCGACAAGATCGAATAGTGTATACATACCATTTTGGGGTGCGTCAAAAATTAACGCATCCGGATCCAGAACTTCCTCCACCCATATGGTTTTCTCTCCTTCAAGTATGGTTCTATGATGACAAACTTTTTGCACTCCTACATATCCCTTCGCTACCTCCTTTAATGCTGACGACAATAACACTACCGACTATTTATCTCTCGTGGATGATCCAATGGCATCATTAGAAGTAGTATGTAGATTGTTATTACCTTCATAGGAAGCAACTTCTTCTCGTGGTGTGGTATTACCCCCATCCCCATGTTGATTGATTAGAAGCCTCATAGATTGTTGCAAGTAAGCTAATGCTGAGCTCATTGATTTGATGTCTTCATGCATTTGATTTTGGTTGTTCTGCAAATTAGCTAACTGTTGCTTAGTTGCATTCTCTTTTGACGCGGTAATTGTTTTTGAGGCTTGTGCTAGTTTTACTTGCTTTACATTGCACGTTGAACTGATAGCACGACAATAGCTTCTTCTTTTATCATCCCCAAAAACTTCAGCAATGGGATCTTTCTCAAAATTATCTAGACCTTGAGTTCCACCACCACCTTCTAATTTTTGTCTTGCTTCCGCTGCTTCAACCAAAGCCTACGATGTTCAACAAATATAATAATATGAGCCAAGACATGAAATATTTCATAGTCAGAAACAAGCATAAAATAATCGGTGACACGTATAACTGGCACGCAAGCCTTAATCATGTTTAAATGTAGACTTGCAGCCTTAATCATGGCAGTGCAATTTTTTGGAATTGGGAGGACGTTCATGATGGCAACTTTCATTCAGGTTAAGTATGGCATCCTAATATACGAAAACTACAGGTAATAATGAATGCATGCACCACCTCATGAATGCTTAGCTGAGAATAAACATGAACTGAGTTATACCTAAAACATGTTATAAGAAAAATATTCACAGCAAATTCTTGGCCACTACATGAAATTCATGGCATACATACATCTCATGTACAAATAATCATAGGATAAGATACTTCGAAACTGATGGAACTGTGACTGCAGTGTGCGGAACAGTAAATGCAACATTGGTAGTTGGTGATGCTGTTACTTAAAGTACTTGGCAGATGCAGTCTGTACTTTAGAGCTTTTGAACGAATAGAATATCAAAACGATAACAAATGCAAACATGACACCATCAAATTTATGCACATGCATGGACCATTAATACTTATAGAGCTTGGACTCAGATCTTCACAAAAATGAGCTCAGTCGTTGCTCTTTTTACCTAATATAAAAGGATGTCATGAAGTTACTAATTACTAGAGATGCCATGAACTTTTGGATCCATTCTAATAATCTGCCAGCCACTCCTAACTATACCTAGCTTTTAGCTAATGTGTGTGTGTGTGTGTGAGAGACCAATGAAAGGTGTTTATACATCATAATAACTCATGCTTAGATGTTAGTTTAACATTTATTCTCCAAACTGCCGCAAAATGCGTGTCGGTAAGCCAAGCACATCGAATATATAATACACATGTATATGGATGCAAAGTACAGGGGCTAGCAGCTAGCTAGCTAGCGAGTAGCCATTAGCGAGGAGGTGATAAGAAAACATAATTAACAATGGATCTACAAACAGTGGTA
This sequence comes from Allium sativum, assembly GCA_030737875.1. Lineage (NCBI taxonomy): Eukaryota > Viridiplantae > Streptophyta > Magnoliopsida > Asparagales > Amaryllidaceae > Allium > Allium sativum. The sequence goes on from CM060921.1 coordinate 562,407,257, forward strand.
TTCTCCTACTTAACTCCCCATGGTACCCATACATTAGAATTGATCCACTAATATATAGACATATCAATCTTATTTTTCGAATTTATGAACTTATTTACCAACTCTAGGATCGAGATCACGCCCAAGCACATTAAAATGACTCAGTTAAAACGAGCCAAAATGGCTCAGTTTTAACTAAGCCGTTTTGGCTCAGTTTTAACTAAGCCGTTTTGGCTCAGTTTTAACAAAGCCAAAATAAATGGCTCAGTTACAACTGAGCCATGTTGCTCAGTTACAACTGAGCCAGTATGGCTCAGTTATAACGAGCTGAAATGGCTCAGTCATAACGAGCCGTTTTGGCTTAGTTTTAACTGAGCCATAAAAAATGGCTCAGTTTTAACTGATCCAAAATAAATGGCTCCATTATAACTGAGCCAAAATAAATCGCTCTGTTTTAACTGAGCCATGTTGCTCAGTTATAACTGAGCCAATATGGCTCATATGGCTCAGTTATAACGAGCCAAAATGGTTCAGTTATAACTAGCCATTTTGGCTTAGTTTTAACTTAGCCATAATGGCTCAGTTAAAACTGAGCGCCGCGGCTCAGTTTTCACTGAGCCTTAGTGCTCTGTTATAACTGAGCCATTGCGCTCAGTTTTAACTGAGCCATATCCGAGCTTATTAGAAGCTGATCATGGCACTCAGTTTATTAGAAGCCGATCACATACAAGCCAATGGGATTACTTGTTAAAACTTTTAAATCCTAGTGCAAATTTAATTACGCCTATATTCTTAACTGATAATAAAATAATCGGATTACTTACATATTTTTCAGCGGCACACAGAAGTACTTCCCCAGTTTTTTTGCTTGTATGTGCTATTTTCCAAACAAGAGTTCGTGTAGGCTCACTTTCCGGATTATCGGTTTTCTAATAAAATATACAAATAAATTCATACATTATAATTTATCATAAAATTTACTTATGAAATCTGAATTACATACCAATTCATCATATAGCCTTCTGTACGGTTTTCTGCCCAATGTATGATTTATAGTCACTTTTCCTTTGTTTTCAGAATGCATGATTTATAGTTGCTGGAAAAAACCAAATAGATTTGTAAAACGAATAACATAAAATAGAAACCAAGGGAAACGAATAAAACCGAAACCAGTTTCTAGAGTGAGAATATTGATTTGTAAATATCACCAAATATTCTGCACAAAAAACACAAGTGTAATTAAATCAACTGTCGATATACATACTTGAATTATTCCAATAACACTAAGATACAATGAAAATATGGGTAGCCTATTTGATATGTGACATCCAAGGTATATAGCAGTCTTAAGAAAAGTGTAAAGCATCCAAAGTCTAAATAGTTATCGACATCATAATTTTGCCAAGCACAAAGCAGCGGCACCTGCTTTCCAGGCCATGCTTCCATAAAATGCTCTTTGGAAACTAATGACTTATTCTGTATTTGCCTTAATCTAAAAAATGAATCATTCTCCAAATATAGGTCCCATCCATGGGAACAGTATGTTATTTGTGCGTAACAAGCTGAGTTTGCTTCTTATTTGTGAATTACTCATGCATATCAAGTACATTTACTCTGGAAGGAATTATGATGGAATGCTTAGCCCACTTGATTCTTGTTTGCATCCAAAATTAGTGTAACGACCCATATTTTTGACCGTTTAAAATCGACAATAAGCCACACATGTCGACCCAAACAAATCGCCAATGCAGGTAGTTATTGGGAAAAGAAGGAAAAGAAAGAAAGAAGAGAAAACAATAACAGAATCTCACAGCGGAAGGACAACATATAATAACCAAATAGCAGTTAAAAGCAGTTGAAATGTATCCTGTGGTTATAACATTCAATGATTATCAGAGTTACATATACATATGGATATACATAATAAGCAGCGGAAATAAATGCAGTGGTTAAGCCATACTCATAATAGATATATACGCCAAACTTCGTCTTCATCCTCCAAGGCAAGGGAATCTTCGCTAACTGCAACATCTGCTGACCCGAGCGTATTGCATAAAAAGAAAACACAACAAACACTCGGATCAGCACTAAATCATTCTCATATTAGTCAAATTAAAAGACAAAATAACCTTAGTGTCATGGGTGCAGTAACTCAAGAGATGTTACGGGATTTTTCCATCTCTCGAGGATCCGTTAAACTAATATCTATATAATAATACACTATTATTATAATGTCTATTCAGTAAAGTATAAATACTGAAAATAGCGTAAGCGGGATTACCATATTACCCTTACGCCGTTTATAGGCATCACAGTCTATACAGTACCGTAAATTCACCGTACTGGTGTTATCAGAGGGCACTCCATAGAAAGCAACACTAAATCAAAATCGTATGGGCTCGTATAGGATAAATATGACAAGGAACTCGAGGCAATGCCCAGGGTAGGATTCTACCAATTGCACTCCCGGACCGGTGGTAACGCATAGCAGCCACTACCGCCTACCTCGAATCACACTCCCAAAGTCGTAAATGGGCCCAAATCATCATCATAGTCATAGAAATATTATCGAAGAAGTGTGTCCGATCAAAGGTGCTACCTCAGTTAGTCACGGTATAGCTTCTGTTTTAGTCATTTCAATTCTGACCCGAAGGTCAGGGCTATTTCGTCATCGATCATCTTCTTCAATTCAATAATCGCCTCCAAGTCATCATATCTCATTCTGGATACGTCAAAACGTTCACAGTTGTCAAAGTGGTATCGACACTGACAGAGAGTATGCCTTATGCCGACTCCGGTCTCTTTAACAACCAACGCTTACATTTTCCACATCGGTTGGTTCTTTTACATTCACAAAGGTTCGTTTCATATCAAAATATCCTATTTTGTTTCGAACCAAATTTATATTCAAATAGAATATAAATGCCATATCAAAATACCATAAATCATACGAAACTGATTTTTATTCTAAATTAGAATATATTTCCATATCTTTCCATTATACTCGTATAATCCTTCAAAAATTGATTTAATATTCGAATAGAATATATTTTTTTCGTATCAAAACCGTAATTATTTTCAAACTGATTTATGGTTGGAAATCCATTCATATTTTAATAGAACATATATATTCTCATAACAACTCATTAAATCATATCGGAAATCCATTTATATTCAAATAGAATATAAATTTACATTTCCATATAAAATCGGTTTAAATCGATTCATATTCAAATAGAATAAAACTTTATCTCAGCTCCATTTAAACCAATGGTTTAAATCCAACATTTTCCATTCGGAAGGAATTTACTATTCATAAATACTTTTGAAAATAAATGATTATAAGAAAATCTTTATATAAATTAAATAAATATATATATATAATATATTAATTAAAAATAAATAAGATTATTTAAATATTATGTACATACACAAAATAAGGTTTATTGGATAGTTTGAATACTAAAATATAAAGGAAACTTTATTTAAAATACAATAATTTGTCGGTTAAAAGTTTGAATAAAATTTTTGAAGGAAAGGAATAGTTTATTTTGAAATCAGGCAAGGTATATATATATATATATAGATAAATCTTAAACCAAAATTTTTCTTCCTTCTGAATTTCTAATACATGAATCTATATCCCAGTTTCAATGGAGTTCATTCAGTTTCCATTTCTCATTTTCAACATCGTTCAATAACCTCTAAATTTAAGGATTCAACCCATATTCAAACTGAGTTAAAACAACTCATAATACCCTTGATACCATTTCCCAAAATTTGATTCCATAAGAATTCGTTTCTTCAAATCTACACTTTAAATTTGAATAATTTCAAATCATATTCAAATCCCAATTTAAGTATTCTACTTTGTTATGGAAAAATTCCCTTAACCCTTTTAAAATAAACAATTCCAATAAAGAAATGAATTTATCGAGTATTGGCCCCTCTCTTTTAAATGAAATCTCCGACCAAATAACATTTTTAATATTTTAAATCATTTAACCAACCGATGTATATATATATAATTATCTACCCAATGGCCAAGTGATTTTAAATTTTATTTCTCGATATTTCAGGGATGGATCTATCATTTCAATCCAAATCAGGGTCACAGAGATTTATCATTTCACTCTGTGTTCTTAATTCATTTTATAGATAAATCCCGGGTTTATTCGATGCCCGCAACATCAAGGGTGGTTCGGATTTATCGTCACAAAAAACATGCAAACACGCTATACTGAATACGGAGCATTAACTGTGTCAATCTCAATTCAGTAATAAATTTCAACTAAACATCCATCACAACCATTCTATTCAACTGATCAGCATTAAACTGTTTCAGGATTAGCAAAGATTCGAATTTACAACCAGAAATTTAAATTGAATTAATTAACTAATTATTGATCTAATTTGCATGTTAACACAAGATATATCAAATCTAAGCAGCCAAATTCAACAGCCAATCACAACCACGCAACCAAACTATTTCATAAATTTAATTCGATAAATATGGGAATAATTCAGTATTTCGTGAGCGAAGAATCACTCACCTTTGGGTCTTATTCGGACCGGACGTCCAAAATAATCCTAAAATTTGACAGTCTCCAAATGCAGCCAGCTTAGTGCCAAAACGTCCGCAATTCCGCCACGATCCCAACGCAACAAACCGCGTCCAAATCCGAGTTCATATGAAGAAGTTATCAGTGTTTTACCATTTGAATTCAAATTATAAAAATAAGTAAAGTAATTATCCTCACCCACTCATGTCAGGACACGTCATCACCTCTACAAAACAAATCCCACTCGTTTCCTCCCCTGCTACAGTAACGACGCGAGCAACCCAACATGGCCGACTTTGACCACCAAAATCCGCTGATTCCGGCCACTATCTGACGTGCAACCACCACCATCATGACCCTCCTCTAAATCCGCACCTACCACCGCTGGAGCCATCACCTCCGGCGGCCCCTAGCCCCGCCGACGGCATGACCGACGAACGGGTTTTTCACCCTTAAATGATGAAATTCCGGCAATACACACAGCTATTTTCCAAACGAACACCTCCTCTGCACTCGTATGGACGTCCTCTTCAATACCCAGATCCCCGAATTCGCAATTAACCTCCGAATCACAAAGCCCCAAATTTTGAAGCTAGGGTTCCAAAAATCTAAGCTTTGACCATCGATTTCCGACCACTACAGGCCATGCATGTCGGAACTGAGAGCACCAGTAGCTTCGTGACATTGAGAGCTTCGATTTGACATATAATACGATAGGGTTTTGAGAGATTTTATTTTGAGGTGAATTTTTGTTTTGAGATTAAGATAAAAATTTATTTTCTGCCATTATCGATGAAATTTTGATGGAGAACAACATAGGAAATAGAGAATGGGCTTATGAGAAGGAGGTGGAAATTTATTTATAAGTAAAGGAGGCCCAAATATGATAAACAACAAATATTCTATTTCACCGATTCAATTTCGCGATTTCTCCCGTACGGTCACATAATAAGTTCAAAAATTCTAAAAACTGGAATCCTGCAATAATTCACCATTCCGGATCCAATGGCGCCAGTTTCGTCGAATTCCGAGACAATTACAAAAATTATTAATTCCACAGTAAATTAATTAATAAAATATTCAAATTTAATTAACTGTTTTAAATTCAAATTAAATACCAATAAAAATTCCATTTTAAATCCAATAAAGACTCAAATAGATTTTATAAATAAATTTTCACACATTTAACTCTAAATTTGATTATTTGAATTTGAATTGGAGTTTCAGTTTTAACTTAAACAGCTTAAATTCCACCATTTAACCAATTAAATTATTGAATCCCCTTTTCTCAAATTTCAACTTAAATAAATAATTTTTTTTATAAATTTATTTCACCTATTTAAGTTCCCAAATTTGGTTAATTGAAATTTAAAATTTGAATTCAGTTATTATTGATCACTTAGAATTCCATCATTTATAAATTAAATTTCATTTTACCTTAAACACTTGAAATACATAAATTATAAAATATTAAATTTCAAGTTACAACATTTTTGAAATAACCAAATTCTGAAACTTATTCTCAATTAAATCAATTCATTATCCTTAAATCGACAAAAATTGATTTTTCCCAATATTATTCCAATTTATTTATTTTAAATTGAAATTTAAATATATGTAAAAATATGGGATGTTACATTCTCCCCCACTTAAAAATCTTTTCGTCTTCGAAAAGAGAACGAACGATACTAAGCATATCTCTATAAAAAAAATAAAATTCATACTCAAAATAGCTTTTATAAATTAAGTTATATTTGTAAAACTCATAATAATTTTTTTTCTTCTAACTTCCGAAATCAAGAAAAATTTCGGCAGCATCTCCCCTGTATGGAGAGGTCCGGGAAAAATCCCAACATACATATAACTCAAATATCATCTCATCACAAGATGAGGCATCCCAGAAATGGGGAAAAATACAAAACAAAACCCCAAAACCAATACAATCCCCAAAACGTACCTTTTTTAGCGTTTATATGCATTTATTCTTACCTTAGCATTTTGCATTTAGCGCAAGCGAGCTCCAAAGCGTAGCATAACTTTCCCACACCTGCTACATACTCACCTATACATGGAAATCAAACATATATACAATATATAGCAAATGTGCACAACTTGCATGACATATATCAACATTTTCAATCACAAAACCAAGATATTCATAACAGGCCAGCGAACAAATCAAGGCTTATCACCCATTAAATGTTGAATTTGACTAATGTACACTAGGTAAAATTTTGTAGTACTCGTTTCAGGCTTTCCGAATTGTCCGGATTCAACGAATTCGGATAATCCGTTTGAAAGTTATGACTATTTTGTAAAACTGAACGCTTCAGCCCATACATTGTAAATGCAGGTCTGAATTGTTCTATCCAGTTTTTTTTTAGCTTTCTAACATCAGAATTTTACCCAGCATATAAAGAAAAAGTTTTATTTTACATTCTGGCCTTTCCGAATTGTACTCGCACATCATGATCCGACGCTCGGTTAGGGAGTTATGGTCAAAACCATATTGGTATTCGCTTCGGTTTTTAAAATTTCCTGCACATGTACCATAACTACAACATGAATTCTGGTTTAGCAAACATAAGAATTTTGACGTGGTGCTATATACGAAAGTTTTAGTTCATATTCTAAGGTTTCTGAAAAGTCCGGAATCATCCGTTCAAAAGTTATGTTCATTTTAGTTTTAACTTATTAATATTTCAGTTTTTCGCATAAAGGTCGCCTCATTTCATTTGAAGTTTCTAACCATTCGATTCCAATGATTTGGAAATTCTTTAGCACTTCAAATTAGTTATCACTTTTACTCGAGAAACGGGTTTACATTCGATTGTTTACCTTAGTTCGGTATGATTTCTATCCATTTAAAAATGGTTATCCCTTCGACACTCACATACCAAATTTTACATTGAATTTGGTTTACATTTTATCCTTACTCCTCTTATAAATCTCACATCACTCTCCAATTTCTTCGCTCATCTTCAATTGCTCGTTCGTTTCATTTAGTCAACTTCAATTCCAAAGTCAAGGTATAAGATCAGTAATAAATCGTTCTATTTCTTCCGTCTTTGAAATTTCCATTTCACGTACTAAATCCGACCATACAAATAAATTCTATATCGACTGCATTCTATTAAATCCCTTCAACTCGGACTGAGTTTTATTTTGTTTGGAGTTTCAACATCCGAATCCTAAGACTTTAACAAAGTTTAACCACCAAAATGGATTATCGATCCACTATTTCCGTACTTTGTTTTATTCCTTTATGTTTTGTTTAAACAACCAATTCAATTTCTCGAGTTCACTTCCATTATTCAAATTCATTTGGCTTACTTGAATCTACTTAGTTTCAAATTCTTTCGATATCCAAATTGTTATTTAATTTCATTAACATAGGGTTTGCTCAAACTCCCCTTTTTTTCTTTCAATAATTCCACTTTATATTTTTTTTTCGTTTCATTTATTAAGTTCCAAATTTCGAGAATCATTACCAAACATCAAACTCCTTCTATTTTAATATTAATTCAAATCTATTTATGGTTTTCGAACCAGCTCGATTTGGTTTCATTTGTTGGGCTCAAATTACGTTAAACCTCATTTCCTTTCTACATTCGATATTGTTCTTACCATTTATTCATCCAATTAGATTATGTCCCCACTTAAAGTTTATTCTCCTAATTCAAGTTATTTATTATCATGGTCCAAATTAAAGATGGTTATATAGATCAACTTTCTATTTAGTTCTCAACCCACTATATATTAATAAACTATATATAACATATAAATTCCATAGCGCTATTCCTAACTTTTCATTTAGTCCTAACTTACAATGTATAAAGTGAAAACTAAATTTCTTACATTCATTAGAGAGATATGATCAATGTGATCCTAGCGTTTCTTGTTTTATCCAATTCCGACTTATATTGAATTTTATATATTTATTCAATGTTTAAAAAAAACGAAATTTCAAACTACCGGGCCATTTCAGGCTTGTAATATATATATATATATATATATTATGAATTTCGAACTTAAGTTTCGCTTTAATTAAGTTTATATTCGTTATTAGTTAAAACAAACTCAATACTTGATTCCAGGTTTCCAAATCAAATTTAGAATAACATAAGTATATACTTATATTATTTTATAAACCATACTATATGAAATTTCAAATCCAAACCTTTAAATTTAAGCAAGAAATTTAAATTCTGGATCTAAATTTAACCTAACTATGAATATCGTAAACTAATACCTTTTAAAAATTTATACTATATAAAGTTAAATCCAAAATTCTGTGTCAAACCCAATTATATTCATCATTGAGTGGTCTCTCCCCCACTTAAACTCTTCAGAATAATCATCGATAATGCGTGCACTCATTACCGAAGTCATTTCCGACGTCCAAGGAGGAATTACACACTTATTCTTAAATTCCTTTTAAATCATTTCCTTTTCGAAACACTTACCAAAGTACCATATTTCCCAAAAATCCTGGCAAATCTATTTTCAAAGATACCCCAAGATCAAGTTTCAAGTTCATTTCTATTTTATCGCAAACCGTTTGCAACCGCTTAGATTTAAAGATATCATTTCATTTCAAATATTTTCTAAATCCCTTAAAAATTTTCCTTATTAAATTTATTATCGAATCAACCATAATAGGTAATAACTTAATTTTATTACCTTCCCACGACCAATACATATACACTTAAAACAACCAATATACATATAATATATATATATAATATAATCGGAAACCATATTATGTCGATTCATTCTATTCGATTATTTAGGAACTCCTATCAATTGTATGGCGTCCCATATATCGACCAGAATCCATAAATAATCAACAGAACAAGACAACACAATATAAAACCATTTTATATCAAAATACAAGTACGCTCTCTCATATATCTCTCGAACTCATTCTAGGGCGTTTCTAACCCCATCTCTAATGAGTTTATTCCCAACAGAGCCAAGGTTATCGCTAACCATTGCTCTGATACCAACTGTAACGACCCATATTTTTGACCGTTTAAAATCGACAATAAGCCACACATGTCGACCCAAACAAATTGCCAATGCAGGTAGTTATTGGGAAAAGAAGGAAAAGAAAGAAAGAAGAGAAAACAATAACAGAATATCACAGCGGAAGGACAACATATAATAACCAAATAGCAGCTAAAAGCAGTTGAAATGTATCCTGTGGTTATAACATTCAATGGTTATCAGAGTTACATATACATACGGATATACATAATAAGCAGCGGAAATAAATGCAGTGGTTAAGCCATACTCATAATAGATATATACGCCAAACTTCGTCTTCATCCTCCAAGGCAAGGGAATCTTCGCTAACTGCAACATCTGCTGACCCGAGCGTATTGCATAAAAAGAAAACACAACAAACACTCGGATCAACACTAAATCATTCTCATATTAGTCAAATTAAAACACAAAATAACCTTAGTGTCATGGGTGTAGTAACTCAAGAGATGTTACGGGATTTTTCCATCTCTCGAGGATCCGCTAAACTAATATCTATATAATAATACGCTATTATTATAATGTCTATTCAGTAAAGTATAAATACTGAAAATAGCGTAAGCGGGATTACCATATTACCCTTACGCCGTTTATAGGCATCACAATCTATACAGTACCGTAAATTCACCGTACTGGTGTTATCAGAGGGCACTCCATAGAAAGCAACACTAAATCAAAATCGTATGGGCTCGTATAGGATAAATATGACAAGGCACTCGAGGCAATGCCCAGGGTAGGATTCTACCAATTGCACTCCCGGACCGGTGGTAACGCATAGCAGCCACTACCGTCCACCTCGGATCACCCTCCCAAAGTCGTAAATGGGCCCAAATCATCATCATCATCATCATAGTCATAGAAATATTATCGAAGAAGTGTGTCCGATCAAAGGTGCTACCTCAGTTAGTCACGGTATAGCTCCTGTTTTAGTCATTTCAATTCTGACCCGAAGGTCAGGGCTATTTCGTCATCGATCATCTTCTTCAATTCAATAACGCCTCCAAGTCATCATATCTCATTCTGGATACGTCAAAACGTTCACAGTTGTCAAAGTGGTATCGACACTGACAGAGAGTATGCCTTATGCCGACTCCGGTCTCTTTAACAACCAACGCTTACATTTTCCACATCGGTTGGTTCTTTTACATTCACAAAGGTTCGTTTCATATCAAAATATCCTATTTTGTTTCGAACCAAATTTATATTCAAATGGAATATAAATGCCATATCAAAATACCATAAATCATACGAAACTGATTTTTATTCTAAATTAGTATATATTTCCATATCTTTCCATTATACTCGTATAATCCTTCAAAAATTGATTTAATATTCGAATAGAATATATTTTTTTCGTATCAAAACCATAATTATTTTCAAACTGATTTATGGCTGGAAATCCATTCATATTTTAATAGAACATATATATTCTCATAACAACTCATTAAATCATATCGGAAATCCATTTATATTCAAATAGAATATAAATTTACATTTACATATAAAATCGGTTTAAATGATTCATATTCAAATAGAATAAAACTTTATCTCAGCTCCATTTGAACCAATGGTTTAAATCCAACATTTTCCATTCGGAAGGAATTTACTATTCATAAATACTTTTGAAAATAAATGATTATAAGAAAATCTTTATATAAATTAAATAAATATATAAATATATATAATATATTAATTAAAAATAAATAAGATGATTTAAATATTATGTACATACACAAAATAAGGTTTATTGGATAGTTTGAATACTAAACTATAAAGGAAACTTTATTTAAAATACAATAATTTGTCGGTTAAAAGTTTGAATAAATTTTTTGAAGGAAAGGAATAGTTTATTTTGAAATAAGGCAAGGTATAAAAATATATATATATAGATAAATTTTAAAACAAAATTTTTCTCCCTTCTGAATTTCTAATACATGAATCTATATCCCAGTTTCAATGGAGTTCATTCAGTTTCCATTTCTCATTTTCAACATCGTTCAATAACCTCTAAATTTAAGGATTCAACCCATATTCAAACTGAGTTAAAACAACTCATAATACCCTTGATACCATTTCCCAAAATTTGATTCCATAAGAATTCGTTTCTTCAAATCTACACTTTTAATTTGAATAATTTCAAATCATATTCAAATCCCAATTTAAGTATTCCACTTTGTTATGGAAAAATTCCCTTAACCCTTTCAAAATAAACATTTCCAATAAAGAAATGAATTTATCGAGTATTGGCCCCTCTCTTTTAAATGAAATCTCCGACCAAATAACATTTTTAATATTTTAAGTCATTTAACCAACCGATGTCTATATATATAATTATCTATCCAATGGCCAAGTGATTTTAAATTTTATTTCTCGATATTTCAGGGATGGATCTATCATTTCAATCCAAATTAGGGTCACAGAGATTTATCATTTCACTCTGTGTTCTTAATTCATTTTATAGATAAATCCCGGGTTTATTCGATGCCCGCAACATCAAGGGTGGTTGGGATTTATCGTCACAAAGAACATGCAAACACGCTATACTGAATACGGAGCATTAACTGTGTCAATCTCAATTCAGTAATAAATTTCAACTAAACATCCATCACAACCATTCTATTCAACTGATCAGCATTAAACTGTTTCAGGATTAGCAAAGATTCGAATTTCCAACCAGAAATTTAAATTAAATTAATTAACTAATTATTGATCTAATTTGCATGTTAACACAAGATATATCAAATCTAAGCAACCAAATTCAACAGCCAATCACAACCACGCAACCAAACTGTTTCATAAATTTAATTCGATAAATATGGGAATAATTCAGTATTTCGTGAGCGAAGAATCACTCACCTTTGGGTCTTATTCGGACCGGACGTCCAAAATAATCCTAAAATTTGACAGTCTCCAAATGCAGCCAGCTTAGTGCCAAAACGTCCGCAATTCTGCCACGATCCCAACGCAACAAACCGCGTCCAAATCCGAGTTCATATGAAGAAGTTATCAGTGTTTTACCATTTGAATTCAAATTATAAAAATAAATAAAGTAATTATCCTCATCCACTCATGTCAGGACACGTCATCACCTCTACAAAACAAATCCCGCTCGTTTCCTCCCCTGCTACAGTAACGACGCGAGCAACCCAACATGGCCGACTTTGACCACCAAAATCCGCTGATTCCGGCCACTATCTGACGTGCAACCACCACCATCATGACCCTCCTCTAAATCCGCACCTACCACCGCTGGAGCCATCACCTCCGGCGACCCCTAGCCCCGCCGACGGCATGACCGACAAACGGGTTTTTCACCCTTAAATGATGAAATTCCGGCAATACACACAGTTATTTTCCAAACGAACACCTCCTCTGCACTCGTATGGACGTCCTCTTCAATACCCAGATCCCCGAATTCGCGATTAACCTCCGAATCACAAAGCCCCAAATTTTGAAGTTAGGGTTCTGAAAATCTGAGCTTTGACCATCGATTTCCGACCACTACAGGCCATGCATGTCGGAACTGAGAGCACCAGTAGCTTCGTGACATTGAAAGCTTCGATTTGACATATAATACGATAGGGTTTTGAGAGATTTTATTTTGAGGTGAATTTTTGTTTTGAGATTAAGATAAAAATTTATTTTCTGCCATTAACGATGAAATTTTGATGGAGAACAACATAGGAAATAGAGAATGGGCTTATGAGAAGGAGGTGGAAATTTATTTATAAGTAAAGGAGGCCCAAATATGATAAACAACAAATATTCTATTTCACCGATTCAATTTCGCGATTTCTCCCGTACGGTCACATAATAAGTTCAAAAATTCTAAAAACTGGAATCCTGCAATAATTCACCGTTCCGGATCCAATGGCGCCAGTTTCGTCGAATTCCGAGACAATTAAAAAAATTATTAATTCCACAGTAAATTAATTAATAAAATATTCAAATTTAATTAACTGTTTTAAATTCAAATTAAATACCAATAAAAATTACATTTTAAATCCAATAAAGACTCAAATAGATTTTATAAATAAATTTTCACACATTTAACTCTAAATTTGATTATTTGAATTTGAATTGGAGTTTCAGTTTTAACTTAAACAACTTAAATTCCACCATTTAACCAATTAAATTATTGAATCCCCTTTTCTCAAATTTCAACTTAAATAAATAATTTTTTTTTATAAATTTATTTCACCTATTTAAGTTCCCAAATTTGGTTAATTGAAATTTAAAATTTGAATTCAGTTATTATTGATCACTTAGAATTCCATCATTTATAAATTAAATTTCATTTTACCTTAAACACTTGAAATACATAAATTATAAAATATTAAATTTCAAGTTACAACATTTTTGAAATAACCAAATTCTGAAACTTATTCTCAATTAAATCAATTCATTATCCTTATAATCGACAAAAATTGATTTTTCCCAATATTATTCCAATTTATTTATTTTAAATTGAAATTTAAATATACGTAAAAATATGGGATGTTACAATTAGTATCCGTCATGCCAACAAATATTCACTAAATTTATGCTGGTATGAACCATGCATACTACAATAAACAGCAAACTACAAGGACACAATTATAGTGCATACTGTAAGCAAAATATACTATGAAAAAAAACAAATATGAAGTAAAAACAGTCTAAAACGTATTGGTAAGTTTACCAGTCTACAAATGGTTTATCAAGGAGTGTGAATAAAGCCAGCAGTATTTCCACGTGTTTACCTGACTGTATAAAGTATAAACTAAGAAAGAGGCAAATGATTCTTAATTATTCTCTGTAACTTGAGGTGCAAGGAATATACAACTGCTTACAGCAGAATCTGGAAACCATGTGTAATCAATCAAAGTAAGAACCCTTTTTTTTTTTTGGTTTCTTCTTTCTTTTTGGGAACAGTCTAATTTACGCTAGTTGATGAAACGTATATTAAGAAAATTAAGCTGGCTACCCATAAAAAATGTTTTAAAATTCGAGCCCTAGAATTATAATTGATAAATGTGATAGTACAGCAAAAATGTTCAATGTTAGATAAATCATAAGTACATATAAAACAAAAAAAATTATTTCTCTATAAAAAAATCATAGCATGGAAAATAGTACCTCTACGCCAGGATCCAAGAATGCCAAAACATATAAAAACCAAACCACATATGTCACTGCAACAGCAGCACTAAGTTACTAACCTTACTGGACGGAATGTAACATATAACATGGTATCAGATTCAACCAAGTCCAGCCTCCAATTACATAGTTGGCCGAATATAGTGAAAGAGAAGGCTAATCGACTGGTTGATAAATGCAATACAGAGGCCGGCTACCGCTAATGAAAAAGCGCGAAGAGAAGGCTAATCGACTGATTGAGTTTTAATTTAGAAAATTTATATTATTTTAGTTTAGCTTCAGTTCCGGTTTAGTTTCAGTTCGATCTGTTTTAAACTTATATTATTTATAGAATAAGAAAATTATTTCTATCGATAATCAATTTACGACCATTTGGCTTTTTTCGTTTAAAGTATAAAATGTTATACTGAACTAAAAGTAGGCTAGTATGTGCATGTTTTAAAATTCATCAATATAACATAGATTTACAATTGTGTTTATTTATTTTTTCTAAAAAATAGTGGATTACCGTTTTACTTGTGCAAGCGATGTCATTGTATTTTTTGTTCTGTTTTTGAGTTCTTAGTGCTTGTAATATATAATTTTGGAATAATACGTGTAATTCTTTCTTATCTTTTATACAAATAAAAATCCAAACGACAAGCTTATTAGGTATAATTTAGACTTAACAGCCGAAACCAGTATCTTGAACAAGTGTTTAAATAGGAACTTGTGGCTAATATTTGGGGCTACAAGACGATGCTAAATAAAGAGGGATATCAATCTTAGCTCATATACATGTGTACGTGCATACTTGCTTTTGTATGTTTCCTAATATCATATATTTGAAACTCAAAATAATTTTTAAATAATTCTATTCTATGAAATTTGAAACCAGAGTTAGCGTTTTACTGAATTGGGTTTCAATTCGGTTTAAATTTGGTTAAAAAATAATGAACTAAAAGTTTTGGTTTTGTTTTCTTTCTGCTAAAACCAAAATAATAATCAGAATCTCGATATCTTAATCGAAACCTTAAATCTTGAATTGTTCTCAACTGCGGCTTTATCAGTCATCAGGTTTAAATCTGAATGTGTATCGAATCGGAAAGGTAAAGATTTGATTTGAAATGGGATTTAAACCATAAGATGTTTGATAACAATGGTTTCCCTTCTTAAATCAACAAATCATAGTATAATATTTTGCATGGAGTATTTGCTGCAAATTTGACATGTAAGTACATACTGTTTATAAATACAAGCCAAAAAAATGATAAAAGAAATCAAATAAGAATTGTTCTGTAATACATACACACCAAACGTTCACATGAGAAAGCTTCCAATGCCTTAATTAAAGTCAGTGTTAAATGCGTTTAAATTGTATACAGGTTGCTTTACAATCCTGTAATGGTACATATATGCGAATGAACTTCTAATTCAGCACCTTTTGGTAAAAGTTTTTATCAAGAATCATTACCTGATTATATCATAACATGAAAGAACCAAATCAAACTACCGATACTACAGTCAGAAATACATCGATCGTGTTTGTAGGTTACATCTAATATCTTACACATTCGGATATTCTATATTCATGAATAGAGTGTGAAATTTTATCTAAGGTACAAAATATTAAATTTCATTCTTCTTTTCTGGCTGAAAGAACAAAGAAAAAAGAACATGGAACGACTAATTTTCGAATAGCACTCCTAAACAACAATTTGTACCAAGAAGGCGCTATATGTGTTAGCGGTTTCGATATTGGATAAGCTTATATTTTGCCTAGAGGCGACTCATCGTTGTGCTCGTCAACCAACCATAGTCGGCATTGACGCATATTTCTAAAACTGAAAAGCAAAGGTTTCGGTTTTATCCGTTTATATCTAGAACAGTAAAAGCAAAGGTTTCTTTTATATATATAGAATTGAAATAATGATGGAAGATGTAGAATATTTTCCAAACATAGTCGGCATAGACGCATATTTCTAAAACTGAAACTTGAATACTGCGACATAATCCTTTTAAAGAATTATTTCAATTCAATGACATAAATCCAGCATTGTTATATGGTAAAGTGGCTATTAGCACCCTAGTTCAAATTAGATAAAAGATGTACAAATGGACTGCTGAATGAACCAAGGACACTTGAATATGGTAGTCATACAAAGATGTATAGATTTGCACATAATAATATGGTAGTCATACAAAGATAACTGTCTATGATTTATTAAATTTAAATGAGAAGTAAGATACCAGTATTGCTTTCCATAAAGCATCTTTATAAAAGACATCTACGTTTCTCCAATCATCATAACCGATTGGAATGTACCCACGGATCAAAACACCACATCAGGAGCTCCACTTCTTTTCATCTTTCCCTTTAGCACCATCCATTTTAACATTTATAAAGTACTTTTTATTTGGAGGAGGCGGAGGGACATCTTCTGTGTTTTCTGTGTGTCTCGATGAACTACCTGACATTCTGTTAATTTTATTGCATTAGCATGATTACAAATTTTTGATTTGCAAATATAAGGAAAAAATGCAAAAAGACGGTGTAGCTTACATCTCTTAAAGATAACAAGTAGAAATGGTGGATGCCCCTTAAAATGGAGATTAATGACAAGTAGCATATAGTAAATTCATACACAGTAATAAGAAACTCAGCAAATAATTTTATCATATCTAAACAACGTTGATCAACCAACAATTTCTAGTTTGGGTTTCACATTTGTTCCATAAAAATAATAATTATAGCTTCTACTTTGCCAAAATGTTTTTTTATCGACAAATTAAATATATATTCAATTAGATAACCAATTTATACACAATTAGATATATATATTTGAGCTCTTCCTCTAAAAGTAATGAACATTTTCTACCGAATAAATACAACTCATATTCGAACTTCTTCCAAAGCACAAAAGATTTTACATCAAATATTTTGCAAAAGATCCTTGTGAAAAGACTCAATGAATCATAAACACTCTGATGGTAGAAATTTGTTTCACGTCGAAGTTCTCAAGCAATCAAAAAAAAAAAAAAAACTACGTCTTCACATGCTACGCTAGTTTGTCTTTAGATGTACTTAAACCAATTCTATGACGCTTTTGTAAAGTCTTTCTAAACTCCATGTAAATAATGAGTCACGATTAATATTAGGATCACATGTAAGCCGACAACCTTCTTAATATAAAGATGTGGGGCAGGTCAAAATGCGCATTACTTTATCAACCAATCTACTCACTTATATGTCTTCACTACCTCTGTTTAACTATAGCAGTTCGTTTATAAAAAAACATATTAACGTATCATAATAATATAGATTAATGTACCTACAGAAGCTGTAAACATGAATCTGAGATTAACTACAGAAGCTGTAAACATGAATCTGAGATTACCTCTGTTTAACTACTCCATAACTAGCTATCATATTATACCACTACAGTACTTTATTAACAAAAAACCCAATCTGAGATTAAATTCAGTCGACGTTACAACAGATGGTCTATGAGTGTTACTAAAAGAAACAAGTTCGATCAAAACGCGGATTGAACCCAATCTGAGATTAAACTCAAATTGACAGATAATTAAGTGACAGCATAAAAAAATACCTTAACAGTTGAATGGATCGGCGTCGGCAGGGAAAGAAACGAGGTCGATCAAATAGCGGCAGGCGATCGAGATGAACCTAGCTAGGGTTAGAAATGTTGGAGGGAGTAAACCTAGGTAGGCGGCGGCTCTGAAAATTTTGGGATGTAAGTGTTATGGCATTAACGAAAAGGAACGGAAGGTTTAGAAATGTGAGTGAGACGTAAAATGACCATACCATCCCTTGCGTGCAAAATTCTGGACCATTGTCACGGTAATAACTATTATAACTTAATATAATGGTAATAAACGTTATTAAATCGTAACAATTATAACCGTTACTAATTGGGCCCGCGAAAATGTTACAAAATGGCCTGTTTGGTGTAGTGTTTCCAAAGCTTCTTCATTGGACTTAGACAGATGTTTAAACAAACCATCGCGATGCCAACTCAAACCATTTCCTTTAATTACTAAATTCACTTAACCATCCTTTACTATCGAACCTTAACCATTCCTTAGTTAAAAATGAAGTCAATCAAGTTGGGGTAATACTACATCTCAGACCTTAACTGAACAACGTTTCTAACCTTGAAATAGACAAAGTTCACTTTAAATTTCTTTAACTAACTTCCTTACGTAACTCTCTTTCAAATCTTTTCTATTCGATAATTCTTTCCTTCGATAAGGTATATTTGATAACTCTATTCAATTTATTCTATTCACTTAACTCTTTTGATTTAACTCTAACTCTATTCACTTAACTCCTTTCGAATAACTATATTCGATTAACTCCTTTTACTCTATTCGAATAACTATATTCAATTAACTCCTTTTACTCTATTCGAATAACTATATTCGATTAACTCCTTTTACTCTATTCGAATAACTATATTCGATTAACTCCTTTTACTCTATTTGAATAACTATATTCGATTTAACTCCTTTTACTCTATTCGAATAACTATATTCGATTAACTCCTTTTACTTTAACTCTAATCGATTAACTCCAACTGGTTTAACTCTAACTGGTTAACTCTAATTCGAATAACAAATATTCGATTACTCTATTCAACTGACTCGACTCGACTAACCCCTTTCGAATAACTAATTCGATTTACTACTTTCGAATACCATATTCGATTTACTACTTTCGAATACCATATTCGATTTAACTCCTTTCGAATACCATATTCGATTTACTACTTTTGAATACCATATTCGATTTAACTCCTTTCGAATACCATATTCGATTTACTACTTTCAAATACCATATTCGATTTAACTCCTTTCGAATACCATATTCGATTTAACTCCTTTCGAATACCATATTCGGTTTAACTCCTTTATTCGCTTTATAAAGATTTCGTTTTTTACAACATTTATTCATTTTAAAGATTTACTTTTAGCAACGGTTCTCCACTTTAAAAATGATTTCCTTCTTATAACAGTTTCCTTTTTATAACGTTTTCCCTTTTTCTAAATATCTCCTATTTATAAATATTCCATTTTTTAAATATTTCTTATTTATAAATATTCCATTTATAAATATTTTATTTTCAAATATCACTTTGAAAATATCCCCTTATCAACATTTCGGTATGTTATGGTATTTAACATATCAAATCACGATGATCAGTATCGTCCAAACATATATAATCGACAACAGATTATATATCAAATCATATATCACATTATAGGAAAAACAGTAAAATAAATGTTGAGGAACCCAGTTGGATTCCTCCAACCTGTTTCCCTGCATCACAGATGTTAAACAATATAGATAACATCACTTTCAGTTCCATATGATATATTCTGTTAAACAGAATCAATATAGAAATTTAACTAACTGACTGGCAGGTCAATCAAACAGTCAACACACAATCAATCAGCCAATATTTAACAGTTCTAAAAATACAACATGAAATTATAAACTGTTTAGAGTTAGTGAGATTTACTCACATTGGACTATCATCGTTAATTAACGATAATTGTCGTTGATTCAGATTGGACAATTAATTTTGCTATAAATTGTAATGAGCTCCAATGGACTTCCAGTCAGTTCCATGACGTAGTCACCGTCCATACGATCCTAACGCAACTTACGGTTCTCAATTCTGACCTCGTATGGATGAGATATCACATTTATAAGTTAGTGTACTATTTTAATTTAAATAAAACTTAAATTAAAATCTTTTGGGCCTTTAACCTTATTTCCCCTTGCCCAACTTCCCAACGACGATCCACGTTTTCCCTCATCTTCCCTGCTGGGAGAACATGCCACTCTTCACTCTCTTCCTTCTTCTTTTTTTTCTCCCTCTTATGTATATATTGGGCTTCATTTTCAAACAAATATATATTGGGCTTTGCTTTTAAAACTGTCGGCCCAACTCCAATTCACAAACCCACACCGTATTTCCTTTCTTCCCAAAATAATCCTCCCATAAACTTCTGTTCTTCCTTAACACTTCCGATCATTCTTGATCCCGTTCTGCTCCTCCCATATCTCCAGTAAAATCGGTAACGACTTCACCCTCATTCTCTCCTCGGTTTTCTCTTCAAGTCCAGCGCCCATTTGCTCAACTCGAGCTCAGCTACCCACTCGCGGCATCTGCTTTCTCCCCTGTACACCGCGCAAAACTTGCGACCTCCATGAGAACGGAAATACACAAAACTTTCCCTCGAGTTGCTA
This sequence comes from Allium sativum, assembly GCA_030737875.1. NCBI lineage: Eukaryota > Viridiplantae > Streptophyta > Magnoliopsida > Asparagales > Amaryllidaceae > Allium > Allium sativum. The sequence goes on from CM060921.1 coordinate 562,428,239, forward strand.
AACAGTCTCATGAAACCGAATACCACACCTAGAATTCGAATCGAAGCATTAACCTCTCGAAAACTCTAACCCTAAGCCATGGTTCAAACGAACAACAAACATTTCTGACGTTCGCACACAATGAAACCCATTCAGAAATGAAGAGCAACTCACTAGCATCACAAATATATTTATTTGGTGATTTGTAGAATTTGATTTCATTTGTTTTGATTTATGAAAGTGGCGAAAGGGGTTTTGGGTGGAATAACAGCGACGGGTTTTGCTGTTGATTATTGGGAGGAATGAATTAGGTCATAAGGTGTTAAGGGGTTTTTATAGTAAGGGTAAGATATTTTTATAATGGATATTTTATTTTATTTTTATCATATTTCTATTTATATCCATCTTTAAAAATTCTTATTACCACGTACAATATCCAAAAATCATGAAAATTGACGTGCCACTAGAGTTCGACATTACGGTCCCAACGAAACTGGTTTCGTCTAATTCCGACTTCATATGCTCACACAGCGTATTTTTAACTGTAAAAATACTGACTGTTTTTCACTCTAAAAATCCGTACGGCCACACAGTGACTCTAAAAATCACGAAACTGGAAATCCAACAACTATTTGACATTGCGGATCCAACAAAATTAGTTTCGTCTAATTCCGACTTCGTTTGCAAAAGTGGCTATTTTTAAAGCTTTGGATGACCCATTTAAATATATAAATATATTTAAATATAATTAAATTAAATATAAATAAATTTATATTATCGTATATATTCACAGTGGAATACCATACAGCTCTAGAATATTCGTATATGAACTTCTAACTTGATATTCACTTCTGGGTCAACCCGATATTCGATTTATATTGAAATTCCTTTTTAAAAATATAAATAATTCCTTTATAAATTATAAAGGAATTCCACAGCGACTTTTCTAAAATTTGATTTGGACATAAATCAAAATCTACACGACGAAATCCCGATTTTTCCCTTCCACTAGAAAGATATACTCCACCAGCTCCACACGTTTCTTGTTTCACAGAAATCCGGCTTAAAACGAATCCTGTACATTCAGTTGAAGTTCGAATCGCCAATTTACGAACTACAACGCCATTTCAAGCTCGATTTTAATTATAATATAATTATACATTCAAACTATCGTTCAAATAATATATTCGTTATTCTAATTCAAATTCTGAACTGAATTAAATATCACAGATGATCCGGTTCACACCATATCGTCATTTCAGCCAATTCTGATAATTTCAGAATTAAATATATTATTTAATTTATTATTTGAATTAAATATTCAACATTATTTAATTCCACGACCATTTAATTCACTATATCACTATTAATATAATTAAATTAATTAATTATAATACCTCTGCCAATGCGGGTCATTACAAATAATCTCTATTTGATAACTCCCCTTTCGAATAACTATATTCGATTATCTCTCTTCGAATAACTATATTCGATAATCTCTCTTCGAATAAACTATATTCGACAACTCTTCCTTTTGGATAGCTTATATTCAATTAACTCTCTTCTTCGAATAACTGATATTCAATAATCTCTCTCGAATAACTTATATTCGATAATCTCTCTCGAATAACTTATATTTGATAATCAAATATCGGCTTCCAACCGAATATTAATTTCCTTGTGAAATCCTGATTTATACAATATATAATTTCTTCAAATAAATCATTTTTAAAACATTGGCTTAGTTGAATTCTAACTACAAATCTTTACGGATTTTGTTAATACCTTTTTACATTTCAAGTATCGAAATGGATTTCATCATTCCCTTTTTAAAACAACTCCAAATTTCCCATTTTATTTATCGTTGGATTTGAAATCTCAATTATCCACTGATAATTATATTCTAGTTCATTTATAAACATTGCTTACAAATCACAACACTTGTTTTCCTTATTTAACAAGTTATTTATTTCTAACCATTTGAAATCCCATCTCGGTTTGACTTCTATTTCAAAAATCCAATTTCCTTTACAAATGTTTTTATTTCTAAAATCTTTACTTAATTCCATTTTTCACGTTGAATGTGAATTACACCCCTTTAATACAATCCCTTTAGTTAGATTCCATATTTTAAAACAATATCCCAATTCCAACTTCTATTTATAGATTTTTTATACGAAATCTTCTTTTTATTTCTAACACTTAAATCTCATTTAAAATTTCCCTTTATAAATGCTGAGTTCACATTCTATTTAAAATATCGGTGTTAAAACTGATTTTTACTTCTCTATATAAAGTTAGACTTATATATTCATTTATCAAAAGATAAATATTTCCTTAATTTATAAACATCATTTATAAATTACTGTTCTCAAGTTATCTATTGGAATGGATTTCTATTAAATATTTACTTTAAATCAATTTCCTATAATTCTTTTATATCTCGCCTATTCCCTTCTATAATTCTATAAATTTTCTAAATAGTTCTTTTTGTAAAATCCATGGATTTTATAAAATCCTTAAATTCAATATTTACTTCAAAAACTCTTTTTTTTCAAATTCTTTGATTTCATATAAATATATTCTTTCATATATTTCTTTACTTACTTCTTATTACTTCTATTAATTAATTTACCTAAAAGCGGTCTTTTAAACTTCCATATAACTGATATTAAATTTTATATAGAAGTTCTTATTTAATTTTCACATATCCCTTATTTTTATAAAACCCTTTTGATTTCATAAAATTCCTCTTTTAATATTCACTTCAAATTTCCTTTTTATATAAAATCCTTTGATTTTATTTAAATATTCTTATCAAATTATAGTTTGAAATTTCCCTTTTCACATTCCATTGTTTGCTTTGGTATTTAAAAGTACCAAATAACGATGATCAAACGCACATAATCAACAACAGATTATAAATCACATCATTTATCACAATATATGAAAAACAGTAAAATAAATGTTAAGGAACCCAGTTGGGTCCCTCCGACCTGTTTCCTGCATCCACAGATGTTAATCAACATAAATAACACGAATATAAAATATTCGTAATAAACATGATCAATATTCGATTAACGGATTATAAATATCGTTATTTATATTTTCAACCAATTATCTAGTAGTTCAACCAAACGGTCAACACACAGCAAACAACCATCATTTATCAGTTATAAAAAAATACGTTATAAAAATATAACTGAGAAGAGTTAATGAGTTTTACTCACATTGGATGATCATCGTTAATAATGATAACCATCGCTTGATTCAATCAAACAATTTATTTTACTATAAATTGTTACGAGCTCCAATCCACTCCCAGTCAGTTCCATTGTGTTGCGCTCGTCCATACGATCCCAACGGATCAAACCGTTCATGTTTCTGACTAAGTACGAGCAAAATATTGCATTGATAAGTTTGTTCACTATTTTAAATAAAATCTTAACTAATGTAATTAGTTTTTGGGCTTTACCAACAACAATCGACCCACTTGTTTGCGGATTTTTAGATTTTGTTTTGAATTTCTATTGATTTTTAAACCCTGCGTTGTATGAAGGAATTAGGGAAATAGTGGCGGCGTGAGTATTTGCCTATGGAGGAAAAAGTTTAGAATTTAATAAGTGATAGGGTTATTTATAGATAGATTTTAATATTTTTATATTCGGTTATTTAATTTCTTTTTAAGCAACCGCTATTCGTATTATTGAATAAAAATTCCTATAATCACATACAATATCCAAAAATCATGTAATCGGGCATGCGGCTACAGTTCGACATTATGGACCCAACGAAGCTGGTTTCATCGAATTCCGACTCCGTTTGCTCACACAGCATATTTTTAACCGTCAAAATACTGATTGTTTTTCACATTAAAAATCCCTACGGCCACATACTGACTCCAAAAATCACGAAACTTGAAATCTAACAATAATTTAATTTTACGCATCCAAAAAAAATAGTTTCGTCGAAAACGGAGGTCGTTTGCAAAACAGACTATTTTTAAAGCTCTAAATAACCCATTTAAATATATAAATATATTTAAAAATAATTAAATTAAATATTATCGTATATATCCACACTAGAATATCATACAACTTCAATTGGATTTATAACTCGATATTTCAAAATTCCCAGTTATATCGATATTCGATTTATAACCTTTTATAATATAAATATATATTTATAAATTTCAAAGGGATTCCATAGCGACTTTTCCAAAATTTGATTTGGACATAAATCAAAATCTACACAATGAAATCCCGATTTTTCTCTTCCACTAGAAAAATATACTTCACCAGCTCCGAACGTTTCTTGTTTCACAGAAATCCGGCTTAAAACAGATTCTGTTTATTCAATTGAAGTTCGAATCGCCAAATTACGAACTGCAGCGCCATTTCGAGCTCGATTATAATTATAATAAATTTTATACGTTCAAACTTCATTTAAATAATATATTTGTTAATATAATTCAAATTTAAACTGAATTATATATTTTGAATTGCCCAATTCACACTATATTGCCATTTCAGTAATTCTGGTTATTTCAGAATTAAATATATTACTCTATTATTTATATTAAATAAATTCAAATATTATTTAATTCAAGTTATCTACATCGCCAAATCGATAATAATTAAATAAATTAGTTATTAACCAAATAAAATGCGGGACGTTACATTCTTCCCCCTTAAAATAATTTCGTCCTCGAAATTGCTAAGGTAGAAAACAAGCCCTATTACTAGGTTAAAAATTAATTGTTTACTTTTGACTTCAGTTTCAACTGAACCCGTTTAATTCCAACTAATATATTAATTTCAACTAAATTATTTATTTATTTTAATTAACAAAAATTTTCAAAAATTCTGAAAATTTTCTAACACCCGAAATTTTCGAAAAATTTCGCCAGCACCTCCTTTGTACCGGTCAATAGTTCAAACCCCAACTCGCCTCTCTAGGCCCTTTCCTTTCAAAAAGAAAATCATAAAGATAAGCGGCTTGCCGGTTCGGTGCATAAAACCTCATATGGAAATTTAAACATGTACCTTCGTCGGGCATATCATTATATTCTTGCACTTACTTCTACTCAATACCTGCTGATCATATATCCATATATACCAATCGATTTCCAATCAATCAAATCTCAACACAATTATTCGCTTATCCAAAGCCAAATTCTGTTCTTAACTCAGATTCCAATATCCATTTCAACTCCTAACTTACCAGTCAAATTCCATTTAAGATTATCTCTCATCCAATCTAATTCGATATTTTCTATCTCAATTCCATTTCCAGTTAATTGGTTTCAATTCATATTTGATTTCACAAATTTCTATTCAAATTTGGTTTTAATCCAAACGATCCTTCCTTGGGAATTTCAAATAGCTTAGCCTTTCTAAAAATCAAATATCCTTTTCTGGAATTTCAAAACAACTTGTTTTTCTCAAAACAATTCAAAAACAACATCTTTGGTAGTAATCCGTCACTTAGCAACTTGAAAATGACATGATGATGTGGCCATCATCATCGGAGTTATTTCTCAGCGATCAAAGTGAGTTCAATACTATACCACTTTTCAAAACACATTTCTAAACATTTCCACTTTGAAATATAATTCAAAATATCTTTCACAAAGCTCGGAAAACATTTCCAACCCTCCTAGGATTTTAAAATTCACATATATTTAATTCAATTCCATTTACAAACACTTCTCCAACTTTTAATTCAAATTCTGATTATAAATTCATATTTACTTCATCTTATTTCATATATTATATTCATACGAATTCTGATTGGTTATTTACATAACCATTCCAATTATAATCTTATTCGATTACAATTACAACTAACACATTCAATAATAATATCAATATAAACATCTATTTAAATCAAAATATATTTTCGGTAAAATTATATCATTTACCGTCTTTCAAAACATACAGTGTTGGTTCATCGTATTTAAGTGTTTAGAAATTCCTATCGATACAGTGGATCAAATTAATCGACCAGAACTTATAAACAACTCAACCAATAAATCTCCACAATATAAAACAATTTTTTATAAAATCTACAAATACGTTCACTCGTATATATACACTCAACTCAATCTAGAGCATTACTAACCCCATCTTTACTGAGTCGCGCCACGGAGCCAAGGTAATCACTTAACCTTCAGCTCTGATACCACTGTAACGGGCTGGGATTTTCGACTCCGAAAACCAACACAAAAACTGCCATGTTGACTATTCGAACATCGGAAATACCTGATCATTAATAGAAAGAAGTTAGAGGGTGAGAATAGATAAGATAGAAAAATTAGAATAGAAGAAGAAGAAGATCACTACAGAACAAAATCAGATTAACGCGAATCTCATAGCGGAACGAATAAATATAATATATAACATAACTTTGCAATAAAACAGTATATATATAGAATAACCTTTTTAGAGTACAATACTTACACACAACGGAAATAACAGTAGCTATATGATCCTGAAGCCTCCTGCTTCAAGCTCCTCCAAGTATATTTGTAAAGACCTGAACTACTTGACTGCCCGTACAAATTTGGGCACCCAAGAGTTTAGGGAAAACAAAACAAAATAAACTTTGGGTCAGTCATGGGACTGGTGTGAGTAAACTCAAATCATTTGGTTTAACTTTTCAAAATCATTTTCAAAAGAAATGATAATTGTAAGACCAATCCACACATAAACACGGATGGTTTTTATGTTACGATAACCCAAAACAGTTTTGGAAATCAATACTTCTCTGATATTATAATAATGTCTAATCACAAGTAAATAACAATCTAGCAGAATGCTTGCATCTCACGTTCCATATATATAGTATACAAACAAAACCGCTGGCACTTATTGAAGATTGGATTCCGACTATGATAAGGTATGGGACCACCTGCCGATAGTGTATCTCTAGAGGCGAATACACTGGGTTCAACAAGAACGTCTTGCAACCCGGCCCACGCATGACCGACCACTCATTTCGCTTGAGTGTATCGAATGTATATCACCAACGGTTGGGAGCTACCCACCGTTCCCCGAAAAGGGACAACATCGAAAATAGATAAAAGAATGAAATGGATTTTCCCTAGATAGGTGATATACACCCTAATGGGAGCGACCCACATAGCCATGTTGCCTTCCCGATTTCTATCATTTCCCGGTTGATGAGGCTTGAGGTCATAACGTATCTTTTGGAACACCTGACCACCATTCACTAGGAATGCCACATCATCATACCCGCTAAATCACAAATTGATTTCCCCAACAATACCATGGGTATAGAGCTAAGAGAAACGAATTCCTCCGCCACCAAACGTAAGTACGTTTGAAGAGATCAAATTACGGGATCCATTAGATATACGCTATCAGACATTCGTCCATTTACGTTGTCCTGGGTCTAGACAAACCGAAGGCACTATTCTATAAACATGATAGCCCTTGCATAACTCTGTCTTCAATTATTTTCATCATATTTGATCGCAACGCTAACGTCCATACAGAGTGGTTTTCAGATAATGAATCTAATTCGGTCTCTTCGTATTGACGATGGAAAAATGGTCAAAAACTTCGATAGTCGGTGATTTAACTATCAAAGAAAAATAGGTGTACAACCAACGATCTTATTTCCAGATAGAAATTCGATCGATCAATCATCAATCATCAATCAACGCTGATCTCCTTTAATTTAATTTATCATTAATTTATTCATTTCTCATTTGTATATATTTGTAAATCCTTATTTTCTAAATTTAGAAAATGTACTTTATTAATCATTTGAAAACATCTCCATATTTGCTCCATTCGTTATTTTCTATATTAGAAAACATTCCTGATTCTTATTTGGAAAACATTTCCAAAACTCCTTCATTTGATTTAAACAAATGTTTAAATAAAACATCACTAAGCCAATTCAAACTATTACACTCATTAACTAAATTCACTTAACCAACCTTCACCATCGAACCTTACCCATCCCTTAATTAAAAACAAAATCAATCAAGTTAGGGTATAATTACCTCTCAGACCTTAACTGAACAACATTTCTAACCTTGAAATAGACAAAGTTCACCCTTTTAAATCTCTTAACCAACTTCCTTACGTAACTCGGATTCTATTTACAAATCCACGTCTTTTACCAAATCATTTGATTATAACGATGGTTTTATAATCCCATAATTCCGAAATAATATAACTTAAATATAACTCTTCCTTATTAATTTGGATAAATAAACAAATAACTAATTTATTAATGAATAAATAAATCTTGGTTTTAAAACGGAAAGTAATTGGTACTTTCCCTAATTCGATATAATCGAATTTCAACTTACAATTCTCTCTCGAATAATCTCTATTCGATAACTCCCATTTCGAATAACTATATTCGATTATCTCTCTTCGAATAACTATATTCGATAATCTCTCTTCGAATAAACTATATTCGACAACTCTTCCTTTCAGATAGCTTATATTCGATTAACTCTCTTCTTCGAATAACTTATATTCGATAATCTCACTCGAATAACTTATATTTGATAATTTCTCTCGAATAACTTATATTTGATAATCAAATATCGGTTTCCAACCGAATACTAATTTCCTTGTGAAATCCTGATTTATACAATATATAATTTCTTCAAAGAAATCATTTTTAAAACATTGGCTTAGTTGAATTCTAACTACAAATCTTTATGGACTTTGTTAATCCTTTTTTACATTTCGAGTATCGAAATGGATTTCATCATTCCCTTTTTAAAACAACTCCAAATTTCCCATTGTATTTACCGTTGGATTTGAAATCTCAATTATCCACTGATAATTATATTCTAGTTCATTTATAAACATTGTTTACAAATCACAACACTCGTTTTCCTTATTTAACAAGTTATTTATTTCTAACCATTTGAAATCCCATCTCGGTTTGACTTCTATTTCAAAAATCCAATTTCCTTTACAAATGTTTTTATTTCTAAAATATTTAATTAATTCCATTTTTCACGTTGAATGTGAATAACACCCCTTTAATACAATCCCTTTAGTTTGATTTCGTATTTTAAAACAATATCTCAATTCCAACTTCTATTTATAGGTTTATTTATACGAAATCTTCTTTTTATTTCTAACACTTAAATATCATTTAAAATTTCCCTTTATAAATGCTGAGTTCACATTCTATTTAAAATATCAGTATTAAATCCGGTTTTTACTTCTCTATATAAAGTTAGACTTATATATTCATTTATCAAAAGATAAATATTTCCTTAATTTATAAACATCATTTATAAATTACTATTCTCAAGTTATCTGTTGGAACGGATTTCTATTAAATATTTTCTTTAAATCAATTTCCTATAATTCTTTTATATCTCGCCCATTCCCTTCTATAATTCTATAAATTTTCTAAATAATTATTTTTGTAAAATCCATGGATTTTATAAAATCCTTAAATTCAATATTTACTTCAAAAACTCTTTTTTTCAAATTTTTTGATTTCATATAAATATATTCTTTCATATATTTCTTTACTTACTTCTTATTACTTTTATTAATTAATTTACCCAAAAGCGGTCTTTTTAACTTCCATATAACTGATATTAAATTTTATATAGAAGTTCTTATTTAATTTTCACATATCCCTTCTTCTTATAAAACCCTTTTGATTTCATAAAATTCCTCTTTTAATATTCACTTCAAATTTCCTTTTTATATAAAATCCTTTGATTTTATATAATTTTTTTTTTTCAAATTATAGTTCGAAATTTCTATTTTCACATTCCAGTATTTCCTTTGACATTTAAAAGTACCAAATAACGATGATCAAACACATATAATCAACAAAAGATTATAAATCACTTTATCTATCACAATATATGAAAAACAGTAAAATAAATGTTGAGGAACCCAATTGGGTCCCTCTAACCTGTTTCCCTGCATCCACAGATGTTAATCAACATAAATAACACGGATATAAAATATTCGTGATAAACATGATCAATATTCGATTAACGATTTATAAATATCGTTATCTATATTTTCAACCAATTAACTAGCAGTTCAACCAAACGGTCAACAACACAGCAAACAACCATCATTTATCAGTTATAAAAAATATGTTATAAAAATATAATTGAGAAGAGTTAGTGAGTTTTACTCACATTGGACGATCATCATTAATAACGATAACCATCGCTTGATTCAATCGGACAATTTATTTTACTATAAATTGTAACGAGCTCCAATCCACTCCCAGTCAGTTCCATTGTGTTACGCTCGTCCATACGATCCCAACGGATCAAACCATTCGTGTTTCTAACAATGTATGAGTAAAATATTGCATTGATAAGTTTGTTCACTCTTTTAAATAAAATCTTAACAAATGTAACTAGTTTTGGGCTTTACCAACAACAATCGGCCCACTTCAACTTCAAAAGCCTACTGACCCGTTTTCCCCCCTTTCCTTTCTTCCCCGAACACATAATCACGCTCCAGTATTGTACTTTTTTCCATTTCCGATTCTTTGACCTCCATTTTCACCTTCATTCCCTCTTGATTTAAAAAACCAACACCACCATGATACTTCCCTACCAAGCATCTTCAATTCCATCATCGTTTTTCCCAGTTGCACTCGCCCTTCTCGAGGCGACTTCCAGCCCTAACATGGTGATCCTGCGTCACTTTATCTCGTCGTTTTCTCCTAGACAATACACGCAAGTGCGATAATCCATGCTGAGCCCAAAAATAACCTCGATAACTTCATTTGATGCCTCAAACATCCGAATCGAAGAACCCTAGCTCGAAAATAGAATGCTGGAAAAAAATGTCGAGACCCCAAACACTTTTCGCACACAAAACTGAAGATATCACTGGAAAGCTCTTGCTTCCATGAGCTCATACATACTTGTTTGCGGATTTATAGATTTTGTTTTGAATTTCTATTGATTTTTAAACCCTGCATTGTATGAAGAAATTGGAGAAATAGTGGCGGCGTGAGTATTTGACTGTGGAGGAAAAAGTTTAGGGATTTTGAAAGTGATAGGGTTATTTATAGATAGATTTTAATATTTTTATATTCGATTATTTAATTTCTTTTTGAGCAACCGTTATTCATATTGTTGAATAAAAATTTCTATAATCACATACAATATCCAAAAATCACGAAATTGGGCGTGCGGCTACAGTTCGGCATTACGGACCCAACGAAACTGGTTTCGTCGAATTCCGACTCCATTTGCTCACACAACGTATTTTTAACCGTCAAAATACTGATTGTTTTTCACATTAAAAATCCGTACGGCCACACACTGACTCCAAAAATCACGAAACTTGAAATCTAACAATAAGTTAATGTTACAGATCCAATAAAATTAGTTTCGTCGAAAACGGAGGTCGTTTGCAAAACTGGCTATTTTTAAAGCTCTAGATAACCCATTTAAATATATAAATATATTTAAAAATAATTAAATTAAATATTTAAAATAAATATTATCGTATATATGCGCACTAGAATATCAAACAACTTCAATTGGATTTATAACTTGATATTTCAAAATTCCCAGTTATATCGATGTCGATTTATATATAAAATCCTTTTATAATATAAATATATATTTATAAATTTCAAAGGGATTCCATAGCGACTTTTCTAAAATTTGATTTGGACATAAATCAAAATCTACACAATGAAATCCCGATTTTTCTCTTCCGCTAGAAAAATATACCTCACCAGCTCCGAACGTTTCTTGTTTCACACAAATCCGGCTTAAAACGAATTCTGTATATTCAATTGAAGTTCAATCGCCAAATTACAAACTGCAGCGCCATTTCTAGCTCGATTATAATTATAATAAATTTTATACGTTCAAACTTCGTTTAAATAATATATTCGTTAATATAGTTCAAATTTAAACTGAATTATATATTTTGAATTGCCCAATTCACACTATATTGTCATTTCAGCTAATTCTAATTATTTCAGAATTAAATATATTATTCTATTATTTATATTAATTAAATTTTAATATTATTTAATTCAAGTTATCGATATCGCCAAATCGATATTTAATAACTAAATAAATTAGTTATTAACCCGATAAAATACGGGACGTTACAGATTTAACACCTCTTGAGAGCTCCAAGTGACCTTTTTAATGGCATCCTTGCTTTGGGGATGAGGAAAAAGGTTATTTTTTCTTAATATTTATTTATGATAATTATGACATCAAAATACTTGGAAATGTTTGCAAAAGGATGTCATGCGATACTCCTATACGTTACAGATTTAACACCTCTTGAGAGCTCCAAGTGACCTTTTTAATGGCATCCTTGCTTTGAGGATGAGGAAAAAAGTTACTTTTTCTTAATATTCATATATGATAATTATGACATCAAAATACTTGGAAATGTTTGCAAAAGGATGTCATGCGATACTCCTAAGCTTGTAACTTATTATTGTCCATAAACTATCAGCAGCTCTTCCAAAGTGGACATCCATACGGGATCGAACCATTATAAATCAACTGTGTTATTTACTTCTTTGTGCACTTACTTTTCCCACGCGAAACATAATTCTCTAAGTAACGGAGAATCTTTAGGTGTTGCGACATTTTTTGCCATCAATATTTGGTAACTCAAACTTATTGTTATAGCTGAATATAAAGTTTTAGTTCACTTTGTTATAAATTACAGGAAGAGGAGGCTTTGACGAAAGTCCAAAAAGGAAGCTGCTATTGCTTTCGAGTTTAAGAAGTGGAAATGAGTTTCTTCGTCGTGATTGAAACAAGTTAAGGGATTGGATGATGAGATTGCACTTATACTCTCCTTCTGAGAAATAAGGTTCCGGGTAGTATGCCCATAAGTGTTTTTTGCTAAGCACGATATAGATGTGATTAGTACGTAAATACTTGTATCTTATATATGGTCAAACATAGTTATTATTATTATTATTTATCATGGAGTATGTTCTTTGTTATTTCTTGTAAATGTGTGGTAATGTATAAAAAGAATTAAATATACGACTTTATAAATGGTGTTAGTATACAATTTATATTGATTTTCAACAATTACAAGTACAGTTTGTATATAAGTTGCATCATGATTATTTTTAATATAATTTTGCATCTTTTAACAACGGGCAAACATTGTTGTAATAGGAATTTATTACAATGGTCAATGTCTGTTATGGATAAAACATATTATAATGGCTATGCCCGTTGTAAATTACGGTCTTTTACAACGTGGTCTAATACAACGGGAGCTTGCCCTTTGTGAAAACTATATTACAAGGGGCATAACCCATTGTGAAAACTATATTACAAGGGGCATAGCCCATTGTGAAAAAGCTGTTTGTAATAAGCATAGACCGTTGTTAAAAGGTGACTTATTACAACGTGGCCTAATACAACGGCCTCAGTGCGTGTTGCAGAAACCTTTTTACAATGGGCATTGCACGTGGTAAAAAGACAGTTTTGTTGTAGTTTATTCTGATAAACCAAAATGTTAGTTTAACTCACAATTATTCCATTTGATATTTCCATATTTTGGTTTGGTACAAAATCAAATAGCATTCAATTTTATCTTAAAATCAACTAGCTTTAAATGCTGCCAATCCAATCCATTGCATAACCATTGTCACTATAAGCGCAACACAAAAAGTTTCACCTTGCTTGCACCTCATATGAACAATAAATTCATTTTATAAGATTATCAATTTTGAATTATAATTAAATTCTTAATTAACACTTAATTACCCCATTTAGATACGTATTCCCTCCTAAACCCTTATTCCTTTTTGTTGATCACCTCCTACGTAACACATAGAGATGCTTGCTCTTTCTGTAGGCGCTATAACCTATCCTCTATGCTATAAAGCATTGATCTGACTTACCATAAAGCATTGATCTTCTATCGACCACCGTTACACTCCATCTTCTACCATGAGGTGCCATTCAATCCCCTACTCCCATTACATGCCACACTTGGCCAAAATCATCTCCAATCTGCAATTAGCTGAAATCCTAATCCACAACCCATGGGTAGCTCTACTAACGAGCATCTGAGAACGATAATACACCCCAATAATGCATTAACATGTCGATTTAAGCATTACCGATCCAAAGATCCTAGTTTCCTTTATTGTTGAATTGAATTCAATTTTTTTAAGAGAAGAATTTATTTTTTATTTTTAATAAGTGATGGAAGGGTAAAAAAGAGTAAATGATGGGAGAAAGTAATGTACTTACTCGTGTTGACTTTCTTTTATTGCCCGTTTTCCAACATCTCAATGCATATATTATTATTTACATATAAACTCCGATAGACATAAAAAAATACGATTATTCTTAAAATAGTGACTCTATCCAAAAGCAATAATAATATAAACCAGGTTTTGGGTTCTGAAGAATCAAGAAAACACTGCCTTTTATTGAAAAAACATCAAATCTAAATTTCAATATTTTCCAAATTAAAAATAATGGAAAATCCAATAAATTAATTAAAAATACATTGATAAAAATTGTGTCGTAAAAATAAAAAGTATTCCCTAATTATTTATTTCATCTATCTATTACTGCATTGAATATACGAATGAAATTCACCATTATTATTTATTAAATTTAAAAGGAACTAGATAAGACATTAGATATGTTTAATTAGTATTCAGTCTAACTCTAGATAATTATATTATTCCCCAAATATTTATTCACGATTCAAACTTTAGATTGTTCTTATATTTGAATTTGAGTTTTAAACTTACAAAACAAAATATTTTAATAGTGCAAAACAACTAAGTATTCAAATGACCAAAATTTAGGGTTATTACATCCTTCCCCCTCAAGAACAATTTCGTCCACGAAATTCACAAAGTAGGATAATATTACCAAACTCATTTACTTTTCTAATCAATTTTAGGTTAAAATCGATTATTTAAGTTTTTGAATCAAATTACAAAAAAATTCAGAAGCATCTCCTTTGCAAGGTTTTGTCGGAAAAACTTGAAATTGGTACTAGAGATCAAACCATCAAAAGAAAACAAAAACCATGGTTCTTCCCATATCTATGCATAAAATAATCTAATCAAACGAAACAAAAACATGAACCTATTATTTGGGAAATTAAATCTACTCGGGAAACCGAAAGTGTTAACTAACCTTTGTTCCCATAGACCTGCATCTTACTTGCAAATAGTATCCAAACATTTAATGTGCAATCACATATAATTTATATAAAGCCCGTATGATATACTTATATCATCCATACACAACATTCAACCGATCACATTTCATGTCCAAACTAGTATTGCTTACTTGATCACTCTAGTTTAAAATCTGATTTGGTTCCTTGATTAGAAATCACCGTACTCCTTGTGTGCCACATACAATAATAGAAGACTTAAGAATCAAAATAAAAAATCCACATAAATTTTTTATTGTAAAGAACTAAGTGAAAAATCCTAACTCGAATTAGTGAAATCACCTAAAAAATGTATGCTAAAATCTAAATAGAAAAGTACTATTAAATATAAAAGTACGAAGTAATAAGTAAATATTCAGTTATAATAAGTAATAATAGTTAATTGGTAAGAATCAATACTTTAATAGTTAATAAATATGAAGTAATTATTTAATAATTGATATAAACTTTAATAATTAATAATAAATACGTAATAACTAATAATTATTATTGATAATTAAACAATATATATTTGACGAATACTGGTAATAGTTATGAAATAATAAGTAATCAATAATAATTAGTAAATAATGAGTTATATTTTAATAATTAACGATCGGTACAATAAAATAAATAATTATTATTTGTTATATAACTATAATAATGTTGCAACAAACATATTATTTGCAACTGCACTTCCATAACAATTGCAACAAATATATTATTTGCAACTGTGGTTCCAAACTTATTACAGAAAAATAACTTTAGCAACCGTTTTCGCCACTTGCAATAACTGTATTTTTTTACAACAGGTAAAGCCAGTTGCAAAAAAAACATACTTTTAAAAATTATTTTTTGCTCCAGCTCTGACAAACATAATTACTATTTAACAAAGTTACGAGGTAATAAGTAATATTTAGTTATAATAAAATAAGTATTAAGTAATAATAATTAATTAATATGAATTAATACTTTAATAATTAAAACTAAATACGCAACAGTTATTATTATTATTATTATTATTATTAATCAATAACATATACATAATGATTAACATTTAGTACTTAATATTCAATTACAATCATAAGGTATTAAGTAATAAATAATAATGAGCAAATAAGAAACTACATTTTAATAATTAATAATTTTTTACTAAGTAATAAATAATTGATATGTAATAAGTAATAATCAAAATTAATAGCTAATGTATTTAATAACGAATAATTTATAATTATTTTAATAATAATTATTAGTATAATATAATATAATTAATTAATAATTTCTAGTAATAAGGTATAAAACATATTTTGTATATATTCATAAAATTGATTAAGAATTAGGGTATACATACGAGTTAAATTTGATAATTGAATACAATTAGTGATTAATATTAAATAATCAGTAATTAATTACATAATCGTTTGGTTCAAATGATTGTTGCTCAAATCAGTGGGTTATAATGCGCCTTGCAGCATTTTAGATATTTTTGTTGTAGACGAGTCCAAAGTTTGCCGATCCCGCTTCCCTTTTTTCGTTTCCCGCTTTGATCCCAAAGCTTCGAGTCAAACTATTGTTCTTCCTAGATCCCTTATTCCTCAAAACCCTAATCTTTTGAAAAGTCCCAAAGCCTAAAACCTGATTCACTTCCTCTCCTACACCAACTAGGAAACTAACACTCTCTTCCCTTCGATCGACCCAATCATCCTTTGGAAGCCCTAAAACGACGAAGAAACGACTGATAAAAAAGGTATCAAAGGCGGTTGTTCATTAATCCTCTGAACCCTACTTTCCAGCGCTCTAGAATTTCCTGATTTTGATTTGTTCTTCTCGTTCTATTTCGGCTCCTACAAACAAGATAAGTGATTTCTCTTAGAACAAGTTTCGTATTTTACCAGCTTTTAGATTTTTGGGCATACGATTATTCACCTCTTAGGCTGCGTTTGTTTTTTCAGCTGAATGCTTAATGCTGAATACTGGTAGCTGAATGCTTATTGCTGAATATTGAATTGTTGTTTGTTTTTAATTTTTAACTATTTTTATTAAGACGTTTTAAAAATAATAAAATAAATTATTCACTCTTCATACGCTTCATTTTGAACAACATAAACCAGAAAACTACTTATTAAAGCAAAATGCAAAAATCCAGCTTTCTCCTGATCAATAATGCGTCCATCCATGAAAGCAATCTTCAGTTCTGGCTTGTTACAAAACAACATATTTGCTTCACAATATTCGTCTTGTGATATAAGTCCCAAAGTTACCATTTTTGCGCAAATAGTCATAACGATTTTTAAACATTTTATGGGAAAAATTTACATTCCATTTTTCATTAAACTCTTTCTTATCTTATCCATGAATTTTTAGTAAGCGACATTTCTTCGTATCCATGACTCTCAACTTCCCTCAAACACATCTCTAGAAAATCCTTTTCCATTTCAGGATCTTTTCTGAAAGTAGCTCTGCCTTCACAATGATCAACATCGTCATTGTTATCGTAGCTTTTTCCGTCAGTTTTTCCCTTCGATGGCATGACTGTTAAACCAGATTTATTATACAAAATGTAGTAGTGCAAGCTACATACTTGTACGATTAAATCTAAAAATAAATAAATCGGATGAAATAGTGTATTGAATTAACTGTAATTTTTTGTAAGAATGCATAACAATTTCAAATCTTAAACCATCTAACTAATATACGATCCCAAAACAAATACTGAAAAATAAGTACAAAAGTAAGAACCTAATATCCTAACGTCCCAAGCTGGAAACCATTTTTTATTTATTGAATCACCTAAAAGAACTAAAAACTTAACCAGAACGATAAAATCACTTTGACACCAACCGTCAGTTTACTCATCAAAACTTTGAAAAAAATACTGTGAGCTTCCTATTGACAGCGGACCAACCACTTATGAACAAAGCAGCTCCACGCAGAATCCATGTTTGATAGGATAAAATTGCTGTGAGCTTTCGCTTTGCCATTGAATTCAAATAAACGCAAATACTTACTGAAAATTTCCGACGAGCAGCTGAAATCTGAGCACGGAAGAAAGTGTGATGGTAGACACAGAGATATTGCTGCCGATGAGAAGTGAAGTACGCGGAGCAGATTTATAATAGGGTGGAGATCTGAATAGCTAATCAGCTTTAATTTTAGCTGAAAATTATCGCTGAAAACCAGGTCTCACTTAATTTACTTTTTCAAAACAAACACCCTTCCTTGTTCTGATCGCTTCTGATCGCTGAGAATTTTAAGCGTTCAGCGCTCGTTTCCAGAAAACAAACGAAGCCTTAGGTAGTGTTTGGTTTACCATTTTAAGTTTTGGTTTTCATCCATACAAAAATGTGCACAACGCATGTAAATCATGGAAGACAACAATTTTAGAAAACAAAGTTAACACACAAAATAAAAAACAACTTTTATCCATTTTTCATGTTTTGAGAAATGAGAGAAATATGGAGACAAATCCTCATTTCATGATTGCTACATCCTCTCCGCGGTCCCCTCTATCTTGCTTTCATTCTACCATTCCTCCTTCTACACCTTTAAAGTTTTGTAATTAATTTTGAAAATTAAAAACCCAAAACTCATTTTTAACCAAACACACCTTTAGTTTTGCTTTCTACCGTTGCTTCTGCAAATGATTAAGTTTAATAAAACCAACTGCAAATAGAATGGAAAAACAGAGAACAACAACTATTGTTCGATTTGGGTCTTTTCTCTATGTAATTATATTTCAATTTAATAAAACCTCTTGAAAATATTGTTTGCAAAGGAGAGCAACCACTGCCATTTAGCTTGAATGAATGTACATGCATATGCTAAAATTCCAGTTTAATAAAATCTCCATCGTAACTCTGTGCAGGTAACCTGGCAATATATAGCCCAGGTTGCGTTTTGAAGACACATTTTCCATACAATAAAACTCAATTAAGTCAACTTAGTCCACTTCTTTATTCTTTGTGCGACATGTTTAACTCTTGTTCAATAGTTTTAAAAGTAGACGCAACTTTGAACCTACTGCCTAATCTTTTTTCTTCAAACATAAAAGAACTATTTTATTATATTTTTGCCTAATTTCAAATCCAACATGTTATCATAACCAGATGCTAATGCTTAATGCAGCACAAGATGACTTCATTAAAATAATGATTGTTATGTTGACTAATCAAGTTGATAACTGATGCTAGCTTGAATTGCTTTTGAATTAAATCTTAGATAAAGCAACGCTTACTACGGTAATATTGTAGTGAAGGCATCTATATACTATTATTTATGTGTTCTTCAGTGTCAAATTAAAGCACGTAAGCAAAGCATAAAAACGAAAATGCTAATTAATTATTTGCATTTTAACTTAAGTCAAATGTTCAAATAAGCTGGAGTATTTTGACTTCATTTCTCTGTACCTGCCTTCAGATCATAAAGTAACTCATGCACATGTTCGAGTTCACAGCAAACCATGCTTTTACTATTTGATTTACTGCACCTATATGGCTTATTTAGAATTAATTTACTGTTCTTTCTGATATATTTTTTTGGTTATTTTTGTTCTTTACAAATGTAATACTTATTTCAGGTACTAAATTGACCAGCCAACTGAAGAAAAAGCAAGACCAATTTGAGGAGAAATTCATATATTGTTTTAATCTGAAGGATAAGGTAAGGACTGTAAATGTTGTTCTACTGTTAATAAGATAATATTTTGTTTGCTTAATTTTACCTTGTGCATAACATCTTATAGCTGGTACTTAATAGCCATGTTTCTGCTCCTGTAACTTCAACCACCACGCAATATGTTGTACGGGGGACAACTATATAGTAACAGTTCAAGCTCGCTAAAGTTAACTTCATTTATTCCATGAAATACTCATATTACATATCAGCAGTATTCCCCATTATTTCATATTCGGAGCTTTGTCAATGTAATGCCAAAACTATTTTTCTATTAAACTTTCTATTTCAAATGTCAATGGAAGTTTGTAACTTTGTAATTTAAAGTTTCAGTTTAGCTATTTCTGTATTCTAAACATTGGATTGCAGTTGTGTATGTTTGCAGTGTGACTTATTTCTTCAAACTTCAGAATACAAGGAAAAAATATTTATGGCGATTAAAAAAGAAGAAGCAATATCTGCTGATCTATAACATTTTGATTGCAAAAAACAGCTTAGTTGAAATGTTATTTTTATGCGATTATTTTCGGAAACCTAGTTAACTGAACATGTCTGTAAGTTGGAAAGCAACAAATAAATTTCACTTTGTGTATTTTCTTTTCTGAACTTTCTTGTCTAATTTTTTTTTTTTTGGGCAAGGCCGACCGGTTTTTATAGTGTTCCGTAACACTTTTTATTATAACAAATAATAAAGTACAATAGGGTGCAGGTGACTGTTGTTAGCAGTCAGCTATAATCGGTTTAAAGTGGATCGAAAATCAAAGAAAAGTTATCTCACGCAGGAGATAAAATACATATGCTGAAGGCATGAATACATAGCAAAATAACATGTTTACTACATTGTAATCAACTACATGCCTAACTGCATGTCCAATGAGACTTCATTCTGCCATTACCCATTGTCAAATACCCCATTCCTCAAGGCTCTCACCATGCTTCTTGTAACCGGCGACTTCCGATTATTGCACAAAGATGATGAGTTTAGAGCAGTAGCCTCCGAGTCATCTTCCTCCACAGGTGGAGGTGCCTTGAAACCAGGCGGAGGTGGGATGTTATCATAGGGTCCGCACGGTTTATTAAGATTATTCTTGTAGTTTCTCATCAAACTGGCTATGACTTGCCTCTTTCCCTCACAATCCTCTTCAGAGAAATTACCACTTGCAATTTCAGTTTCCAATTTTTCTATCAAATCTGACACGGTTTTTATTTTATGTACCTTGTTTGCTCTCGCCTTAACCGCAGGAGATTTTTTCTTAAGTTCTAAATTTTGATCAAGCTGCTGAGCAACAGTCGTAAGATCAGTTGAGATATTTGCACCTTCACTTAGAGCTTCTGGTTGTACATAGGTTTCCTTTTGCTTGTCATTGTTCTTCAAAAGGTCATCCAAGTTCTGAACAGAATGCAGTTTGTCTTTTGAAAGCTTGTTAAAATTGTCATATGTTTCCTTTTGCTTGTCATTGTTCTTCAATAAGTCTTCCAAGTTCTGAACAGTAAGATGTTTGTCAATTGAATCGTCTAAAGCTGACACCTTACTGGACACCATCGCAGAGGGGGGAGACACTTGCTCAGCGTTGGAACAGCTGTTCATTCGCAATCCAAAGCAACTAACCTCATAAAGTAAGGTCTGCATAGGGTTGGGGCCAACGGTAGTAAGATTAGAGGAAGGTTTCACCGGGTTAAGAAATCCCGGTTTGAAGTTGAATTCAGTGGTCGTAGTAGGGATAGGAAGTGCAACATTGTTTTCGTTATTTCCATCAAGTACATTAGAGAAAACATTATCTTGTCCAGATATAGTCTGGAACTGATCATCATTATAGCTCGCATCAACAATGTTGTTTACCATATCTCTGGACTTTGATGTGTTGGAAATGTTTTACAAACATTATGTGAATTATTAAAAATGATTGAATAAGTGTATGAATGGCTCCTATGTTTGAGTAGTCCCACATCATGGGATTATAGGGAAGAGGCTAGGATTTATACTTGTTTCTAAGAAGTCATGTTGGGGCCTTGGGCTCCCAATACATGCATTGTTGTGGGGAGGGAGACCATGCATCATGACCACCACACACGCGCGCGCGACCGACCGACTCGACCCGGCCCGGTTCGGTTCGGTTCGGTTCGGGCTTGGGCTTTGTGGTGTAGACACTTATATTTTTGGACCATAAAACTTAGTTGTTTTCGAAAAAATTTTGCAACGGTAAAATAATTAATCCCCCCGAAATTTTAGCAGATCCGATATTTTCTCCCAAAACCTAATTCTCGTTCTATATATACTATTTTATCTGAGACGAGAAAAACACCGAATTTTATATTCTCTTCTTCTCAGCCGCCATTAAAACTTCTAAGAAACTTCGAGCAGTATTTTTCCCGAAAGTGCAAATCTGCACTGATTTGTTTGTGCAAGCGAATCAGTTACTATTTTAGAGGCTGTTTTATCCTAGAGGCGGCGGCGAACGAACGAATTGGTTTGCACCTCTGACCAAATCGCCGAATCGTCTTCAAGAAAGCGACCTAGTCCGCGACTCAGCCATTGTTTTCCAACAATTTGAAGACGAACTGAAACAATGGCCTCGAACTCAACCATGGACGATTCTGCTCCTCCCTCTGCTTTTCACGGCCCTCTGGTGACTGCTGCTCCTTTCAAGTTCGAAGGTTTGCATTTCAAGCGCTGGCGTCAGAAGATGGAGTTCTTCCTCACGATCAGGAAGGTGGTGGCTGCTCTGACTGCTGAAAAACCGCAGCTACCAGAAAAGCCTGACGAGACCGATGCAGCAAAGATGGCATCATGGACTGAACAGTCAAAGCAACTGCAGACCTGGACTGAACAGGATTACTTATGCAAGAATTTTATACTGAATGGACTGAGCGATGATCTGTATGATTATTATAACTCAGATGAAAAGACAGCAAAAGAGATCTGGGAAGCACTGAAGAAGAAATATGATACAGAGGAGGCAGGGGCAAAGAAATATGCTGTGAGCCGCTATTTAAAATACCAGATGACTGATGATAGATCGGTAGAGATGCAGTCTCATGAGCTGCAGAAAATAGCTCATGAGATCATCTCCGAAGGTATGGTCTTGGACGAACAATTTCAAATTGCTGTTATCATTGACAAATTACCCCCAGGCTGGAAAGATTTTAAGAATGTCTTGCGACATAAGACTAAGGAATTTTCCTTAGAAAGCTTGATTACACGCCTCCGTATTGAGGAGGAGGCACGCAAGCAGGACCAAAAAGAAGAGGTGCTGATTGTGAATAACAACAGTACTAAGAAGACCACTCCCGCTGTTCTGAAACCAAATCAGAAATCTTTTAAGAATCAGAACAGGCGCAACAAACAGAATGGGAATCCGCAAGGAAACCCAAAAGGACAGCAGAAACCAGCCCAAAAGAATGACTCTGGACAGTTGTTTCTTTGTTACAACTGTGGAAAACCAGGGCATATGGCACGAAAGTGCCGGAACAGGCCAAGCTCTGCACCGCAGGCTAACCTGACTGAGGAGCCTCTTACGGCTATGGTTACTGAGACTCATCTTGTTGGTGGATCAGAGGGTTGGTGGGTAGACACTGGTGCTTCTCGCCATGTCTGCTATGATCGTGGCATGTTCTCTACATACACGGCTGCTGAAAATCAGAAAGTGCTGTTGGGAGACTCTCACACCACTACAGTTGCGGGGATTGGAAACGTGGAACTTAAGTTCACCTCTGGAAAAACTGTAATTCTGAAAGATGTTATGCACACTCCAGAGATAAGAAAGAATCTGGTCTCTGGCTTCCTCCTTAATAAGGCTGGTTTCACTCAAGTTATTGGGGCTGATTTGTACACTCTTACTTATAAGGGAACTTTTGTGGGAAAGGGTTATGCTTGTGAGGGTATGTTTAAACTGAATGTTGAATCTAATAAAGTGACTTCTTCTGCTTATATGCTTTGTGATTTTAATATTTGGCATTCTAGATTGTGTCATGTTAATAAACGAATAATTCAAAACATGAGCACCCTAGATATGATACCTAAAATGACAGAATCTGAATCTGATAAATGTGAATTCTGTACACAAGCTAAAATCACAAAGAAACCTCACAAATCTGTTGATAGAGTTTCTGAACCCTTAGACTTGATTCATTCTGACATATGTGAACTTGATGGCACTTTAACTAGACAGGGACATCGTTATTTTATCACTTTTATTGATGACTGCTCTGATTTCACATATGTATATCTTATGAAAAATAAAAGTGATGCTTTTGACATGTTTAAAACATTCAAAACTGAGATTGAGAATCAAGCAAATAGAAAAATTAAGAGATTTCGTAGTGATAGAGGAACAGAATATGAATCTAATTCTATTCTGGATTTCTATAAACAACATGGTATAGTACATGAGAGAACTGCACCCTACTCACCTGAAATGAACGGTAAAGCAGAAAGGAAAAATAGGACCTTTACCGAGCTAGTAGTTGCCATATTATTAAATTCTGGTGCAGCAAAACATTGGTGGGGGGATATTTTATTGACTGTATGCTACGTTCTGAATAGAATTCCTAAATCTAAGAATAAAATTTCACCTTATGAAATTTTAAAGAATCATAAACCCAATGTCTCATACTTTAGAACTTGGGGTTGTTTAGCATATGTTCGCATTCCAGACCCTAAGAGAATAAAATTGGCAAGTAGAGCATATGAATGTGCATTTATAGGCTATGCTATTAATAGCAAAGCATATAGATTTTATGACCTTAATGCACATAATATAATTGAATCAAATGATGCCGACTTTTATGAAACTAAATTTCCTTTCAAATTAAGGAATAGTGGGGGCACTTCAAATATGCCTATTAGAACAGAACTTAATGAAAATTCTGAAGCTGAACCTAGAAGAAGTAAAAGAGCAAGAACCATAAAAGACTTTGGTTCAGATTTTTGTGCCTTTACTATTGAGGAGGATCCTATAAACCTCCAAGAAGCCTTATCTTCTTTAGATGCCGATTTCTGGCAAGAGGCTATAAACGATGAGATGGATTCTTTAGAATCCAATAAGACTTGGCACTTGGTAGATTTACCCCCTGGTTGTAAGTCTATAGGCTGTAAATGGGTACTTAAAAAGAAATTAAAACCTGATGGCACTATAGATAAATATAAAGCACGACTAGTAGCTAAAGGTTTTTAACAAAAGGAAAATATAGACTTCTTTGACACTTTTTCACCTGTAACTAGAATAACATCCATACGGGTATTAATCTCACTTGCTTCCATTCATAATTTACTTATACACCAAATGGATGTTAAAACTGCTTTTTTGAACGGTGAATTAGACGAAGAAATTTATATGGACCAGCCTGAAGGATTTGTAGTACATGGTCAAGAACATAAAGTATGTAAATTGGATAAATCATTATATGGTTTAAAACAAGCACCTAAACAATGGCATGAAAAATTTGATAACTTAATCATTTCAAATGGTTTTAAAGTTAATGAAAGTGACAAATGCATTTATTACAAATCTGAGAATGACATTTGCACTATTATATGCCTTTATGTAGATGACCTACTCATTTTTGGGTCAAATATTCATGCCATAAACTCAGTCAAATCCTTATTAAGTGTCAATTTTGATATGAAAGATCTAGGTGAAGCGAGTGTAATCCTTGGTATTAAGATTACTAGATCAGAAAAGGGAATTTCTTTGGACCAATCTCATTACATTGAGAAGATACTAAAGAAATATAATTACTTTGACTGTAAACCTGCAAGTACGCCATATGATCACAGTGTAAAGTTATTTAAGAACACTGGTGAAGGTGTAAGACAGTCTGATTATGCGAGCATCATTGGCAGCCTTCGGTATGCCACTGATTGTACTAGACCCGACATTGCCTATGTCGTGGGATTATTGTGCAGGTTTACCAGTAGACCTAGTATAGAGCACTGGCAAGCTATTGAAAGGGTAATGAGATACCTTAAACGAACCATGAACCTTGGATTACATTATGAAAGGTTTCCAGCTGTACTTGAAGGGTATTCTGATGCAGACTGGAATACCTTATCTGATGATTCTAAAGCGACCAGTGGCTACATATTTAGCATCGCTGGAGGAGCTGTTTCTTGGAAATCCAAGAAACAGACTATTTTGGCTCAGTCTACTATGGAGTCTGAGATGATAGCACTAGCTACAGCTAGTGAAGAGGCAGAATATTTGAGAAATCTGCTAGCTGAGATTCCCTTATGGGAAAAACCGATACCAGCAGTGTTGATACATTGCGATAGTACCGCGGCTATTGCAAAAGTTCAGAACCGTTACTATAACGGTAAGAGACGACAAATACGTCGTAAGCACAGCACTGTTAGAGAACTACTTTCCACAGGTACCGTTAGAGTGGATTACGTACGTAGTGAGGAAAATTTGGCAGATCCTTTGACGAAAGGACTGTCCAGAGAGAAAGTCCATAACTCTTCTAAAAGAATGGGACTATTGCCCTTAGATTGTTGAGTCACGCACAATGGTAACCCGACCTACATGACTGGAGATCCCAAGAACTAGGTTCAATGGGTAATAACAAGTTGTGTAGTGATATGAGTTGAACATGCTATTTAATAAACCAAGAAGCATGTATTCCTGAAGTGATTAGAGGATGAGTTAATAGAAACTCTTAATGAGATCTATACTCTATTTGGAGTGGAGTACCTACCTTCAGGAGTGCTCTTGATAGACTCACCTTTGTGAATGTGGAAATGTGGCCGTTTCCTATGGAGTTTGGGCAAAACTTCTAGAGCATTCACTAAACTGGGATAGACGTGCAGGGCCATAAATGCACGGGCTTATCTGATTGCACTATAGAAAAGGTTGTGTGTGGTTTGATGTCAGGAATAGAGTTCAAGACTACGTGTCACTCTAGTAAAAACTGAATCTTACTCACTATGCAAAGGTTCAAGTCCTTGGACACCTTTGTTTATGCACAATCTTATGTTTTTTAAGAAACTGCTCTAAAATATTTTTAAAAATTCAAGTGGGGGATTGTTGGAAATGTTTTACAAACATTATGTGAATTATTAAAAATGATTGAATAAGTGTATGAATGGCTCCTATGTTTGAGTAGTCCCACATCATGGGATTATAGGGAAGAGGCTAGGATTTATACTTGTTTCTAAGAAGTCATGTTGGGGCCTTGGGCTCCCAATACATGCATTGTTGTGGGGAGGGAGACCATGCATCATGACCACCACACACGCGCGCGCGACCGACCGACTCGACTCGACTCGACCCGACCCGACCCGGCCCGGCCCGGTTCGGTTCGGGCTTGGGCTTGGGCTTGGGCTTTGTGGTGTAGACACTTATATTTTTGGACCATAAAACTTAGTTGTTTTCGAACCGTTTTCTTATGAAAAAATTATTTTGCGCACCGATATTTATTCTGCAACGGAAAAAATTTTGCAACAGTAAAATAATTAATCCCCCCGAAATTTTAGCAGATCCGATATTTTCTCCCAAAACCTAATTCTCGTTCTATATATACTATTTTATCTGAGACGAGAAAAACACCGAATTTTATATTCTCTTCTTCTCATCCGCCATTAAAACTTCTAAGAAACTTCGAGCAGTATTTTTCCCGAAAGTGCAAATCTGCACTGATTTGTTTGTGCAAGCGAATCAGTTACTATTTTAGAGGCTGTTTTATCCTAGAGGCGGCGGCGAACGAACGAATTGGTTTGCACCTCTGACCAAATCGCCGAATCGTCTTCAAGAAAGCGACCTAGTCCGCGACTCAGCCATTGTTTTCCAACATGATGTTTCACAAATTTCACCCTCTTCAGACACAGCATCAACGTCAGCTTCTACATCATCACAATGTTCAACCAGAGACTCAAAACTATTACCTGTCTGAACATCTTCAGCAGCCACAGTCTTGCCTTTAGAAATTTTCTTACCTACTACCTTCTGCCATTCCTGAGAAGCAATAGGGTGCGCCCTTGATTTTCCTAAGTTTGAGGTGAACATCCCTTTTGGATGGTTACTCTGCTTCGAAACGTGACCTTCAACCTCGGCAGGCATTTGTTTTCTCACTTGATTTGCTCCTTTAGCACTAGCACCATAATCTTTTCCGGTAATAATTTCCTCACCCTGCACCTTAACACCATATCTAGAACAGGCATGTTGCGAGTGTCCAAAGTGCTTACATGAAAGGCATACATCTGGTTTCCAGATGTACTCGACCACAACCAAATGTTCAGTCCCGTCATCAAGTAGCACCGGAATGACATACGGCAACTCACTATCAGGGGTAATTTCAACCATAACCTTAGCATAGCTTAGCCAATCTAGACTTTCGGTAGCTCGATCCATACAAAGGAACTTTCCTATATGTGTGGCGAGCCAGCATATCCCGATTTTAGTCCACGCTACCATTGGTAGATTAGACAATTTTATCCAGATCGGCACTTTCTTAACTTCCTTTCCCGTGCTACCCATATTAACATTCCATTTTTTAAGTATGAATACCTTGTTTCGTATGACCAAAGGATCCGCTTCCAAAATCCGTTTCCTGTCTTCAGCGTTCGAAAAGAGGAAAAAGAACATCTGACCGTTAGATTTGATCTTTATCGGTCCTCTAGGGCTCCAGTGCCTTGTCAGATGCGAGACAACGGCAGTGAAAGACAACGGAGAGTCCAGAAAAAATCCAGCGATGTAGTCGTTCCAAACTTCTTTGCTTGCCTGTACTATGTCTTCCGTCGGAATCAACCTGTTGCCTGAATACTTGAGCTTGATGGTGGGGGGCGAGAATTCTCCTGCACTTCGCGGCTTGGAAGCGAAGAGAGTTGACCATCTGACTAGCGGGAGGGGTTGGGATGAGGTAGGTAGGGGAGGAGTTGGGAGATTGGGTGGTGGATCTGGCGGTGGAGGGATCTCAGCAGGCGGCAGATCAGCTGGCGGAAAGGGTTGGGCTCGAGGTAACGGCGGAAAGTTAGGGTTTGTTTTGTTCGAGGTAGGAGAGAGAGCGTCTGCCATTTGAAAGATGTTCGAGGTTGTTTATTTTATATTTCTACAAAAACTATATTCTATTTTCTTGTCTAATTTTGAAGAACAGACGGAATGAGTTATGGATTATGTAAGCTAAATAGAAAACAAGAGGTGGATCAAACTATAAGAGATACCATGGAAAAGGTTCTTGTTCTCCGCTTCGGGTGATGATCCAATACCATCTGCCTCCAACTCGATGATATCCTTTCTAAGTCTTCAAGAGATATCTCAAAGTTTGCTGATGTTGCTTTGGTGGATGTAGATGCAGAGGATGTTCAAGTTTATGTCAACTATTTTGACATTACATTGATATCATCAACTATATTCTTTTTTAATGCACAGCACATGAAGATGGACTCTGGGACTGCTGACCATACTAAACGGATAGGTTCCTTTCACAGCAAGCAAGATTTCATAGACGTTTTAGAGGCCATATATGGAGGTGCAATGAAAGGGAAACTGATTGTGAGCTGTCCACTTCCACCTGAGAAGATACCTAAATTTCAGCTTCTTTTTAAAGACTTATGATTGTTGCTACTATCTTTTTTGATGCTACAGTGGTTACATTTAGTCTCTTGATGGTTTGACTGATTTTTTTCCCCCTTTGTTTAGTTTGATCTTGTGTGGATTTGATATTTATAGGTCAACTAATCCCTGAAATATCTGCATTCTTTATGACAGTTACTTTTCAAATATAACACTGCTGTAGCTTTATATATTGTTAAACTTAAAAGGAAAATAATAATAGTAATAGTAATAAAATTCACTTGCACATTTAGTGGCGGTTACAGGATTTTACA
This sequence comes from Allium sativum, assembly GCA_030737875.1. Taxonomy (NCBI): domain Eukaryota; kingdom Viridiplantae; phylum Streptophyta; class Magnoliopsida; order Asparagales; family Amaryllidaceae; genus Allium; species Allium sativum. Next base: position 562,457,891 of record CM060921.1, read on the forward strand.
TATGGTGTATCATCAATCAATAACCTCTTCGTGACATTTTGTCAAACACATTGTAAACCTTTTTTTTCGTCATCAAATTGTAGCAAAGCAGATAAAACTGAAAAGCAAAAAGACATGTCAAATATGGAGGACAACGGGCACTAAAAGCCCTTTTTTCTTGGCTCAATAATTTACATTGATAGTCAATCAAATTTTTAATAATTGCTCAATGATTTAAAACACCTTGATAATTTAGCATTACACTATAATAATTTATCGGGTAGTTGTATAAAAAAAACCACATGGGTTATATGCTAATCGGTGATTGCTACAATCAGAGGGTCGCAGTGCTCATGTTTGTAGCTTAGAGCTGTATTACTATGGTGTATATAATATTATATGCTTAGGGGTTTCAAATTAACCTCAAAATTTCAACTTGATTTCTACTGGAGAACATTTGAGCCTACTCTTTGTAATAACCCAGATAACCAGTTATTAGGAATTCGAAGTTCTTCGATAATACCTCCATAGATTTATTGCTATAATTACAGCCCCAGCTATTCCAACCAAAATCTTAGAATCTCTGCCCAAGCCACTTATTGTTCGAAGAAATAATGAATTCATGAATTTGAGGAGGGAATGAGGGATTCATGGTAAAAGCTTTGTTAATGGATATATGAAACAAACAATATCCCCACATCTCCCTAGAGATATTTGTCCATTACTGCATCTGCAAGATAAGCAAAGCTAAAAAGGGTTGGAAATGCTGCTGCACGGGACCGTATTTGTGCCTTTCTGGAAGCTGCTGCATGCGCAAATATCTCTACTCCTCTTCTTCTTCTTTTTTCTTCTTTTTTTTTTTTTTTTTTTTTTTTTTTTTTTTTTTTTTTGGAAATAATGGTGTGTCACTTGACACACCATGCCTATGAATAGATCCGCCAATGTGTTACAGTGTTAGTCTTCATTTTCACAATGTTAACTACGATAATAGTAGATGCAAAATTTAGGAAGAAAATCAGGCTCATCTTTTCTCACGATGATCTATGTTAAATTCAGTTTAGTGTTAGTCAGTTTCTACTGTACGTTGTATGTTTTATTGGGGTCGCTTTTAGGAATATTTTTTTCTTGCATTCTTGTCCGATATATATCTTTCTTTGGTAACTTCACTTTCTCCCTTTTTATATTCATCTATTTTTTCCCCTTAATATGTAACTAATCAACCTCAATTTAATATTTTAGGTTATGACGCTCAATTGGAGTTATATGCGAGTAGAAATGTGATAAGAAAATGTTCTATTTGAGAGAAAGTGTTGCCTGAAAGTAGAAATTTGTATATGAATATTGTATAAAAACTATGAGAACTTTTGTTGTAATTGTTTGTATTATTAAAATTTTACTTGAATAAAACTGTTGAAATAATGTTTTACTTGTTTATTTTATTTTATGATGATATATGATAATGCTACAGTAAAGGCATTTAATATAGATTATTCATATGTTGCAAATTGTTTTATTTTTTAAGTTTTACTAGCCTATGATGGATAAGTAATTTATTGCAATTGGCTTTTGCAGTTGCAAAAAAGCTACTGCAACTGACACTTAAGCTTGTGTTTGGGCTTACTGCAAGTGTCAAAAATAGTTGCAGTATCTTGTTTGTCTAATGCCTATTATAGGTTTACAACTGTCATTTGTTGTTGCAAAATGATCTGTTGTAAGAACAATGACCAGTTGTGATAAAATATACCGCAACTTCTTACTGAAACTGACAAAAACTGTTGCGAAAAAAGATCGATCTATTACAGCTTCGGCTATCTAGACGGGCGCAGGTCTATTGCAATTGACTTACTACAACAAATATTGTCTGTTGCGAAAAGTGTTTCTTGTTGTAGTGACCTTTAGACACTTAGTAGATTTTATATGTTTCTTCTCTGAGTTTACTTTTGAAAAAATTTGACCTTAAGGTCCCTATTTTAAGTTTTGTCTTTCTGCACTCAGTAGATTTCATTTGTCTTTCATTAAAGTTTACTTTCCAAAATTTTCGACCATAGGGTATTGTTTAAGTTTCACCTCTTGATGCTAAATAAATTTCATAAATTTCTTGTTTAAGTTTACTTTTCAAAGATTTAGACCTTAAAGACTTTAAGTTTCTCTTTTCTGCGCTTAATATATTTTATTTGTCTCTTCTTCAAATTTACTCCTCAGTGATTTCGATCTTAAAGTATCTATTGAAGTTTCGCCTATCAGGGCTTAGTGGATTTCATTTAATTTTTTATTCAGTTTTACTCTTTAAAGATTTCGACATAAGAACTCTGTTTTGATTTTGCCTCTCGAGGTTCAATAGATTTCATTCTTTTCTACCTCAAAATTACTTTTCAAAGATATTGACCATAGGGTTTCTGTTTAAGTTTTGCCTTTTGGCATTTAAGTGATTTTCCCCTTCCTACCTTTATTTTCAGTTCTCAAAAAGTTCTAACCTAAAATGTTTCAAACTTGTTCTTGCCTATTGGCATTTGAACTATTTTTCCCGTTTTCTTCTCTAAACTTAGTTTTCAAAATATTGAAACTATCTAGCCCTCAAGCCAATTTAAGATTTTCATTCTCTTATATATTTTTACTAAAATAGAGAAAAAGGTAAATTACATATATACGAGAATGGGTAGATTCCCAAATAGAAAGAGTGGATTCCCAATATATGAGAATGGTTCGATTCCCAAAGGGAAAGTGTATATTTACTATATATGAGAATTAGTAGATTCACAAAAGTGAAAGGGTAGGTTCCCTATGAGATTGGGTAGATTCTCCCAAAATGGGCAGGTTATCGATAATAATAATTCATGGCTATGCAAAATCATGCGTTGCGTAGATCCCCTATGATCGTGAGTCATGACCAATAGAGACATGAAAAGAGTGAGTCATGATCATAACTACCATGCATAGCGAGCCACAGCCGATAGCGGCACATAAAGAGTGAGCCATGAAAAGTTGTTTGTATTGAACGCACCGAGTGAGTTACAAAAGGCATTATGCAAAAAATGGACATTGCCAAATGGTGTCATGCAAAGAGTGAGTCACAGTCAAAAGTTCCATTCATGATGTTTTATAGTGATAACGTGTAAACTATAGGCATTATTTTTCCACTAAAAAATTTAGAAAACCAACACATACAAAATACTAGTTCAAAACCCCGAATTGTGGTATTGAATTATTTTCATTGTTTGGCATAAGACTATAGAGATTCTTTGGAAAAAATCAGAGAAAAACATCTATACAAGGGTACATGTAACGGGTTTCCTGAAAACTTTTGAATATTTTTTGCAAAGGCCTACCAGTTTTTATAATGATCATTATTATAACAAATAATAATTACAGATAATACATGAGATTGGAAGATTACCAACCTACTACAATCAATTTTTATGGTGGACCGACCACCATAGTGGTTTTTAAAGTGGATTGTCTATTGAATTCGTTTTTTAAAGTGTATCGTCCACTGCATCCTAACAAGGTTACAAAACGGGAGCTAGACACTATTTCTAGAGTATAAGAAGAACTCAAACTCCACAAAGGAAGTGAATAGTCATAGCTAAGCTAAAACAATTCCAAACTTCAAACTGAAGTAACATTATACATAGGAACATTGTACAATACAAAAGTTAAGTACATGTTCAGGAATTAAAGTTTGTTCACAACTTTTTAACCGATGTGAACATAACACCACTAACACCGTTAGTAGTGTGCAACTATGATTGACCCCTGAATTTCACCTGTTTAATCTCAACCGCACACCACTAACGGTGTTAGCGATGTTATGTTCACACCCGTTAAAAAATGTGAACAAACTAGCTCTCCATGTTCAGTAGCAAAACACTGTGCACACCACAATGTAATATCACTATCAATATATGACATGACTTAGAATGGCACAAGGAATTGCAGCCGAGCTATCCAATTGCATGATTGATTGACATGAAAGCAAATCATTCTCAACAGCAACCGGAAGGCAACAACAACCAAGATAAGAAGAGCGATTTTGTTCACTTAACTTTTGATGAGGTGAACAAAACTCTATATCTCCATTGGTGGTAAGCAGTGAAGACCTGGTGGAATTTAGGGGGTTCCTATGATTACCACCAATGGAAAGTAGGAGTTTTGTACACACTTCCCCAAATAGTGTGTACAAACTCCTACTGCATACTAAGAACTTTTGGCATAAGGAGAGCCAAGCAAGACTTGAAATTACTTCAACACAAAAGAGATGAGATACCATAGTAACATAACAAAGGAGAATGAGACCCGAGAACAAAGCATGACAATCTAAGAACAATATAACATCGCATATACTCAAAACACCAGAATTGAGTAACAGTGTACATGGCATCACAAGTAAAAAACATCTGACATGAAACTTGTTGGGAAACAATGGCTGAGTCGCGGACCAGGTAGCTTTCTTGAAGACGATTCGGCGATCTGGTCGATGGTGCAAAACCAGTTCGTACTTTCGCCGCCGCCTCTAGGATAAAACAGCCTCTCTGAAATTAATAACTGATCTGCTTTGCACAAACAGATCAGTGCAGATTTGCACTTTCGGATTTAACTGCTCGAAAATTTCTGTAAGAATATTTTAATGGCGGTGGAAGAGGAAAAAAAGTTTTTTTTTTCTGTACTAATCTCATCTAATCTGAAGATAATAATATATAGACGAGGATTAGGTTATTCGAAAATACTGGTCAGTGGAGGAAAATAGGATCTGCGAAATACTTGGTCAAAAGTTTACCGTTTCTAATTAAATTCGGTTCAGAAATATTTTCCGTAATTAAAAAAACGGTTCGAAAAAATCAAGTTTTTCTGGTCTAAAAATATAAGTGTCTACACCACATAGCCAAGGCCCAAAGCCCAAGCCCAAGACCGAACCGAGCCGAGCCGGGCCGGGCCGGGCCGAGTCGAGTCGAGTCGGTCGGTCGCGCGCGCGTGTGTGGTGGTCATGATGCATGGGCTCCCTCCTCACAACAAAGCATGTATTGGGAGCCCCAAGGCCCCATCAAAGCTTCTTAGAAACAAGTATAAATACTTGCTTCTTTCATATAATCCCATGATGTGGGACTATTCACATTTAGGAGCCATCATACACTTATTTCTGTATTTTAAACAATTCACATAAATTTCCAACAATCCCCCACTTGAATTTTTTTAAATATTATCGAGCAGTTTCTAAAAACATAAGACTGTGCATAAACAAAGGTGTCATCCGACTTGAACCATTGCGTAGTGAATAAGATTCAGTTTTTACTAGAGTGACACGTTGTCTTGAACTCTATTCCTGACATCAAACCACACACAATCTTTTCCATAGTGCAATCAAATAAGCCCGTGCGTTTATGGCCATGCACTTCTATCCCAGTTTAGTGAACGCTCTAGAAGTTCTGCCCAAAACTCCATAGGAAACGGCCACATTTCCACATTCACCCAGGTGAGTCTATCAAGAGTACTCCTGAAGGTAGGTACTCCACTCCAAATAGAGTATAGATCTCATTAAGAGTTTCTATTAACTCATCCTCTAATCACTTCAGGAATACATGCTTCTTAGTTTATTAAATAGCATGTTCTACTTCTATCACTACACAACTTGTTTTTACCCATTGAACCTATTTCTTGGGATCTCCAGTCATTTAGGTCGGGTTACCATTGTGCGTGATTCCACAATCTCAAGGAAATAGTCCCATTCTTTTAGAATTATTAAGGACTTTCTTTCTGGTCAGTCCTTTCGTCAAAGGATCTGCCAAATTATCATCACTTCATATGTTATGTCCTCTAACAATACTGTGCATACGACTGTCATTTCTTACCGTTGTATTATCGGTTCTGTTTTTCTTTCAATAGTCGTCAAATCTTTCATCACTATATATGTGATGTTCTTTTACAGTATTGTGCTTACGACGTCGTTTTCTACTGTTGTTATAACAGTTCTATACTTTTTGTAATAGCCGCGGAACTATCACAATCGATTACACCACTGGTGTCTATTTTTCCTTTATAGGGATCTCAAATAGCAGATTTCTTTAGTTCTCTGCTTCTTAACTAGCTGTAGCTAGTGCTATTATCTCAGTCACTATAGTATACTGAGTCAAGATATTCTGTTTCTTAGATTTCCAAGAAACAGTTCTTCCAGCAATGCTAAATATATAGCAATTGGTCGCAATAGAATCATCAGATAAAATATTCCAGTCAGCATCGAAATATCTTTCAAGTACAGCTTGAAACTTTTCATAATGTAATCCAAGGTTCATGGTTCGTTTAAGGTATCTCATGACCCTTTCAATATCATGTCAATGCTTTATACTAGGTCTACTGGTAAACCTGCATAATAATCTCACGACATAGGCAATGTCGGGTCTAGTACATTCAGTGGCATACCGTAGGCTGCCAATGATGCTCGCAAAATCAGACTGTCTTACACCTTCATCAGTGTTCTTAAATAACTTTACACTGAGACCATATGGTGTACATGCAGGTTTACAGTCAAAATAATTGTATTTCTTTAGAGTATTCTCAATTTAATGAGATTGATCCAAAGAAAATCCCCTTTTTGACCCAGTAATCTTAATACCAAGGATTACACTCGCCTTACCTAGATCTTTCATATCAAAATTGGCACTTAGTAAAGATTTGACTAAATTTATGGCATGAATGTTTGACCCAAAGATGAGTAGGTCATCTACATAAGGCATATAATAGTGCAAATGTCATTCTCAGATTTGTAATAAATGCATTTGTCACTTTCATTAACTTTAAAACCATGTGAAATGATTAAAGTTCTCAAATTTTTCATGCCATTGTTAAAGTTCTTGTTTTAAACCATATAATGATTTATCTAATTTGCATACTTTATGTTCTTGACCATGTATTACAAATCCTTCAGGCTGGTCCATATAAATTTCTTCGTCTAATTCACCGTTTAAAAAGACGGTTTTAACATCCATTTGGTGTATTCATAAATTATGAATGGAAGCAAGTGAGATTAATACCCGAATGGATGTTATTCTAGTTACATGTGAGAAATTGTCGAAGAAGTTTATATTTTCTTTTTGTTTAAAAACCTTTAGCTACTGATCGTGCCTTATATTTATTAACAGTGCCATCAAGTTTTAATTTTCCTTTAAGTACTCATTTATAGCCTATAGATTTACAACCAGAAGGTAAATCTGTCAAATGCCAAGTCCTATTGGATTCCAGAGAATCCATCTTATCATTTATAGCCTCTCGCCAAAAATCGGTGTCTAAATAAGATAAGGCCTCTTGGAGGTTTAAGTGATCCTCCTCTATAGTAAAAGCACAAAAATCTGAACCAAATCTTTTACGGTTCTCGCTCTTTTACTTCTTCTAGGTTCAACTTCAGAACTTTTATTAAGTTCTGTTCTAATAGGCATACTTGTTGTGCCCCCACTATTCCTTAAATTAAAAGGAAATTTTGTTTCATAAAAGTTGGCATCATTTGATTCAAATTATATTATGTGTATTTAGGTCATAAATTCGGTATGCTTTGCTATTAACAGCATAGCTTATAAATACGCATTCGTATGATTTTCTTTGCCAATTTTATTCTCTTAGGGTCTGGAATGCGAATATATGCTAAACAACCCCAAGTTCTAAAGTATGATATATTGTATTTATATTTCTTTAAAATTTCATAATGCGAAATTTTATTCTTAGATTTGGGGATTCTATTCAGAACATAACATACAGTCTATAAAATATCCCCCCACTAATGCTTTACTGCACCAAAATTTAATAAAAATGACAATTATTAATTAGGTAAAGATCCTGATTTTCTTTCAACTTTACCGTTCATTTCAAGTGTATAAGGTGCAGTTCTATCATGTACAATATCATGTCATTTATAAAAAATCATAATAAACTGGATTCATATTCTGTTTTCTCTATCACTATAAATCCTCTTAATTTTCCTATTTGCTTGATTTCAATTTTTAATGTTTCAAACATATCAAATGCATCACATCTTTAAGAATCAATGTCTTTCCAATCATATGCTTTATTTTCATATTACCAGTCTCTACAACTTAAGTGGTGCGAAGATCTCACAACACACTTTCTGATCGTCAGCAACCGTGTATATTGTGAATATATCACGATCATAGCAAACATGGCGAGAAACACCAATGTCTACCCACCAACCCTCTGATCCACCAACAAGGTGAATCTCAGTAATTATAACCATTAGAGGCTCCTCAGTCAGGTTTGCCTGCGGTGCATGGCTTAGCCTGTTCAAATACATTCGTGTCATATGATCTGGTTTTCTACAGTTGTAACATAGAAACAACTGTCCAGAATCATTCTTTTGGTTTGGTTGTTGCAGTCATTTATGGTTTCCTTGCGGATTCCATTCTGTTATTTACTGGCCGGTTGTGGATGCTTACTATTTTGAATGTCAATATGTTTGAAAAAATTATATTTTCCTTATAGAAAAATATATCCAATCTCATAGACTAACATAGGTTATTCACATGTATGCAACAAAAATGTTTTATATTCTATCTTTTCACTTGTATGCATATAAACTATGTCAATTTATTTGATGCAAAAAACCTATTCATCCAATTAATGTCTATTCTTAATGACATTATCAAATAACATACACATTCTATTAATGTCAAATTTTTAGTGACATTTCCCAATATTATATGTGTTCTATTAATGTCAATTTTAATGACATTTCCATATAATCATATGCATTTCACTAATGCCAAAATTTTAATGACAAGTATGCACTTAATTATTGTCAATTTATAATAAAGACATTTTCAAAAGTTTGCATTCAAATTGTGCCTACACATCACAGACCTACTAAGTTCTTAAAATGCATAAAACTGGATTCAGCAATTTGACTTACATTAAGCTTAGATCGTTTGCTCTTCAAGGCTTTGAGGTATAACATTTTTAGGTCATTCAAAGTTCCAAATTTTACACATATAAACTATCAGTGATTATTTCAAAAAATTCTACTGCTAACAAATTCAGTAAAAGCGACCTCAACCTCATCAATGTATATACTATAGCCACTATTCGACATATCTGGGTTGGAAGAAATAAGCAAGCATTCAAAAAATACGCATGTTACTGTGAGGTCTGAGGTTCTATGCACAAAAATTGATATCCTATTTCTGCGAGATTAGAATCAATAATCAAAAGAAAAATACTTATCTTCGCGTTTGTTATAGAGCCGTCCTTTGCCTCATTTTTTCAATCAACTCATTGCCTTTGGATCTACCAGCGTGCAATCAAGGCTGCGCAAGATCTGATTTGATCTGCCATTATTCCATCGATTTATGGCAAGTTTGGAATTGTCCTTTGGAATCTATTGATTGTGAAAGAGGGGGCGGTTCATCTAGGGTTGCATAAGCCATTGCTTCGAAATTCGTCTTCAAATTGTTGGGAAACAATGGCTGAGTCGCGGACCAGGTCGCTTTCTTGAAGACGATTCGGCGATCTGGTCGATGGTGCAAAACCAGTTCGTACTTTCGCCGCCGCCTCTAGGATAAAACAGTCTCTCTGAAATTAATAATTGATCTGCTTTGCACAAACAGATCAGTCCAGATTTGCACTTTCGGATTTAACTGCTCGAAAATTTCTGTAAGAATATTTTAATGGCGGTGGAAGAGAAAAACAGTTTTTTTTCTGTACTAATCTCGTATAATCTGAAGATAATAATATATAGACGAGGATTAGGTTATTCGAAAATACTGGTCAGTGGAGGAAAATAGGATCTGCGAAATACTTGGTCAAAAGTTTACCGTTTCTAATTAAATTCGGTTCAGATCAAGTTTTTCTGGTCTAAAAATATAAGTGTCTACACCACATAGCCCAAGCCCAACCCCGAACCGGGCCGGGTCGGGCCGGGTCGAGTCGGTCGCGCGTGCGTGTGTGGTGGTCATGATGCATGGGCTCCCTCCTCACAACAAAGCATGTATTGGGAGCCCCAAGGCCCCATCAAAGCTTCTTAGAAACAAGTATAAATACTTGCTTCTTTCATATAATCCCATGATGTTGGACTATTCACATTTAGGAGCCATTATACACTTATTTCTATATTTTAAACAATTCACATAAATTTCCAACAAAACTAAATCACTTGGTAGGGGATGGTTGCAATGTAGGGGATCTCCACCACAAAAGATAACAAGGTTAGAGCAAGCTACACGTGAATGTTGCCTATATGCAGAAGAACGGACATGAACAACAAACAAACTATTACCAAAGCTACACCACTCAACTAGAAACAAACAGTAACATCGCATAGAACACACTCAAGAACCCAAACCAAAACTGAGCAAATTAGGATAGGGTCATCGCGCAACATCCTTATCATACTGCTCATCAAAAGAAAATTAGGGCAAAGGAGGGAGTAAGGCAATCTGAAACTGAGCAGTAGACCTAGAGGTTGAGAGGCGGACGGTTGATAAATTTCAGGCATGGCGAAAGCAAGGGAAGTTTGGTGGAGGAAACGATGTGAAGAAAGTCGTTTCGAAGGAGGAAGACAAAGTTTTGAGGTGGAAGAGGAAGTCCCTTGTAGCCATTTCCAACATTTACCAAGCAATGTTTTTGATTCTCATGTTGAAATTACTTTTGAATAATTTCAAGATAATAGCGCAGTAGCTCTATAAATTCTACGAATGCAGGTACCGTCAAGGGCTTAAGATTTGCTTCGTGATAAGGACCGAATAATAAGAGAAAGCACCATACATATAACACTTCTTGAAGCCCATATTAACCACATAACATGAACTAATATGTTACTCTAAAATTTCGTTACACCCAAATCACAAAGAAGAAATGCTTTGACTTATTATTCCGAGGCCAGCGCAAAGTAGAGAAGCATCCAAAATGAAGATCGAGGCTTTCTCTTATTAAAAGTCAACCAAGATCTAACATTGTTGTTTGAGCCAAGACAGTCCAAGAGGAGCGATAGCTCAGAGTAGAACATGGTTCTGTCACCTACAGCTAATATGAAAAGTGCTAGAAAACACTAAAAACCAAGGGTTCAAATCGCATGAATTAAAATTAACGATTGATATGTAAATTAAAGGAGATTCGAGAAAACCGTAGAAGCTGCATTTCAGCAATCCACGTCAAGATACTTGAAAGCACACGAAGACAAATGCATGAACCAAAACTGTTCATGGCAAGTCAAAACCATCTATAATCCTGGAGACAAGCCCTAGCACTAATTGTTAGAAATCAAAGTATGAATGAAATTTACTTTAGTCCCACATTGCCAAAAATAAGATAAGATGTGTATATATGTCCATTCCTCATTCCCTATATTGGCTCTTAGGGTCAGGTAATTTTGTGCGAGGGGGAGGACCTACGTCATGTGAATCAAACACACGTGCGCGCCGCTCGCCCGTCCCGTACCGGGCCGGGGTGAAATCTTATTTTTGCTACGGAAAAACATAACCAATTTTGTTGGGTTTTGTTTTTTGAACGGATGCGGCAACGGAATTGGGTGCGACCCAATAGAAGTCGAACGGGTTTACGACCCGCTAATGGATGAAGAGGAACGGGTGCGACCCGTTATAATATAAACGACTGACGAAATCATTACAACTCGAGCAGATCCGTCTGTTTTATCCTGGGAGACTCAAAATGAAGTCTTAAGGAAATAAGTACACCAAGACTCAGACTCTATTTTCTCATATTTCAAGTTATATTCGTATACATTTTGTTGTATACATACTGTTGAATACAGTACTGTTGTTGTTTGGCTAAATCAACTTGTGTGCGAGTTGAAATATAACACTTGCCAGTGTTGATGATTGTGCGTTTTGTATAACGCGTATTGCTGTTGCATTCTGTTTTATACTGCAGACATCCACATCTTAAGACTTTCATTTTTCTCATTAAAACAGAGATGGCAGCAGACCAAATATCGATCAAAACAGCCAACTTGAACAAACCAGACCTGTTTAAGGGTGAAGGTGACGATTTTTTGATGTGGCAGAGTCAAATGCTCTTTTATCTCACAACCCTCGGTCTACAGAAATATTTAGATGAAGATGAGCCAGTGCCGCCAACACCAGGCAAAGCCAAGGATTCAAGTGAAGTTGCTAAACTTGATACATGGAGGCACTCGGATTTCTTGTGCAGGAATTACATCCTGAATTATCTTGACAAAGTTTTGTACAAGGTTTATCAGCCACTCAAGACTGCGAAAGCTCTCTGGAATGCGCTAACAGCAAAATACAAAACACAAAATGTGAGCCTGAAGAAGTTTATAGTGGACAAGTTTATGGACTACAAAATGGTAGACTCCAAACCTGTAACTACGCAACTACATGAACTTCAAATTATTATCCATGAAATGGAAGCAGAAGGCCACATTGTTGGTGAATCTTTTCTGGTTGAAGCGATAACTGGAAAGTTGCCACCATCTTGGAAGGACTACCGCAACTACTTGAAGCACAAGAAGAAGGAGATATCCTTGCAAGACCTCATTGTGAGACTAAAAATTGAGGCTGATAATCGCGGAGTCACAAAACCAAAGAATGAAGAAGCCTTTGTTGCAGAAGGGTCAAAGAAGAAAGGACGCCCTAACAAAAATAAAAAGAGGAAGGCTCCAGAAAATAAACAGCCCAATCAGAAGCCGTCCAAGAAGTTCAATGGGGATTGTTGGGTTTGTGGCAAGACTGGACATCAAGCAAAAGATTGCAGACACAAGAAACAGAAAAGTTCCGAGGCAAATGTGGTGGACAACATGGACATTGACGGGTCTAACTTTTCTGGGGTTGTATCAGAATGTAATCTAGTCCAGAATCCTTCTCAGTGGTGGTTTGACACAGGTGCTACACGACACGTGTGTTCTGAAAAGTCCATGTTCGCCACTTACAATAGACTCGATCATGAAGAGAAACTGTACATGGGTAACTCTACAGTGTCAATGATTGAGGGTAATGGGAAAGTAATCCTCAAGTTCACATCTGGTAAAACTATTACGCTGAATGATGTGCTCCATGTTCCAGATATCCGAAAAAACTTGATTTCCGGTCCTGTTCTCTCGAAGAAAGGCTTCCGAATGGTCTTTGAATCGGATAAAGTTATTCTGTCCAAGGCTGAAATCTATATAGGGAGAGGATACTTGTGTGATGGCCTGTTTAAGGCTAATGTAGCCGTAGTTGGCAATAATAGTGTGTATTGTAATTCTGAAATGAATAAAAAGGAAGTTTCTTATGTTATTGAGTATGATGCTTTATTATGGCATGAAAGATTAGGACACGTAAACTTCCGAAAAATGAAAAAACTTGCAAATTTAGAATTAATTCCTAAATTTCAAGTAGATAAGAACTACAAATGTGAGACATGTGTAGAAGCAAAAATGGTCAAAATGCCGTTTCATACAGTTGATAGAAGCACCGAACCGCTAGGTTTGGTACATACCGATTTATGTGATTTCAAATCAATACCTACACGAAGTGGAAAAAGGTACTTTATCACATTTATTGACGACTATACACGATATTGCTATGTATATCTTTTGAATAGTAAAGATGAAGCAATAACATCATTTATAAAGTACAAAGCTGAGGTAGAAAATCATATAAATAAAAAGATCAAGATATTGAGATCTGATCGAGGTGGAGAATATGAATCACCGTTTGAACAATTCTGTGCAGATAATGGAATAATTCATCAAACGACAGCTCCATACACACCACAACAAAATGGTGTTGCGGAAAGGAAAAACAGAACGTTAAAAGATATGATTAATGCCATGCTTCTAACTTCTGGTTTACCAACGAACTTGTGGGGGGAAGCCCTAAATATGTCTAATCACATATTAAATAAAGTTCCCCACAATAAGACAGGAGCAATTCCATATGAGTTATGGAAAGGACATAAACCAAGTTTTAAATACCTCAAAGTGTGGGGGTACTTGGCAAAAGTTCCAGTTCCGCCTCCTAAGAAAGTCAAACTTGGACCAAAAACCGTCGATTGTTACTATCTAGGACCAGCCCAAAATAGTAGCGCCTACAAAATTTTGGTATTCAAGTCTGATATAGCTGATATTCATGTAAATACAATCATGGAATCTAGAGATGCCTCGTTCTTTGAAGATGTGTTTCCACACAAAAGAAACGAATAAAATAATGTCCCTAAAAGGACAAGAGAAGAATCAAGTAGATCAGACGAAGCTATAACTCCTCATGAGATTGAGGAAATAGAACCCCGAAGAAGTGTAAGGGCTAGAAGTTCCAAGACATTTGGTCCTGAGTTTTTAACATATATGTTAGAACACGAACCTCAAACGTACAAGGAAGCAATGTCATCGTCTGAATCTGCATGTTGGAAAGAAGCAATCCAAATTGAGATTGATTCAATTCTAAGTAATAAAACTTGGGAAATTGTTGATATTACACCTGGAATAAAACCAATTGGCTGCAAATGGATTTTCAAGAAGAAAATAAAAGCAGATGGCTCTATCGACAAATATAAAGCCAGGTTAGTAGCTAAAGGATATCGTCAAAAAGAAGGTGTAGACTTCTTTGATATGTATTCACCGGTAACACGAATAACCTCAATAAGAATGCTAATAGCAATTGCATCTATTTATAATCTAGAGATTCATCAAATGGATGTAAAAACAACATTCTTAAATGGCGATCTCAATGAGGAGATCTACATGGAGCAACCAGAAGGTTTCATTTCAAAAGGAAATGAAAACAAAGTATGTAAATTAGTAAAGTCATTATATGGACTAAAACAAGCTCCAAAACAATGGCACGCAAAATTTGATAGTGTCATGATGAGAAATGGTTTTCGTATAAATGAATACGATAAGTGTGTTTATTATAAACAAGTTGGACAATCATATGTGATGATTTGTCTTTATGTAGACGATATGCTAATCTTTGGTCCGAATACCCAAGTAATAGAGAGCATAAAGAAAATGCTAATCAACAATTTTGATATGAAAGACTTAGGAGTTGCAGATGTTATTTTGGGAATCAAAATAATAAGAACGCCTAATGGAATTGAATTATCTCAATCACACTATATAGACAAAGTGATTGATAAATTTAAAAATCTTGGAATTAAAGAGGTAAGAACACCTTTTAATCCATCTGAAGTACTGCATAAAAAACACTACTGCGAGTGTAATGCAACTGGAATACTCTCGTGTAATAGGATGTCTCATGTATCTCATGAATTGCACAAGACCAGACATAGCTTATGCAGTAAGTCGATTAAGTAGATATACAAGCAATCCAAGTAAGGAACACTGGAAAGCACTAATGAGAGTGCTTGGATATTTAAAAAATACCACAAATTACTCCTTACACTATGGAAAATATCCTGTAGTCTTAGAAGGATATAGTGATGCAAACTGGATTGTTGATTCAGAGGAATCAAAATCAACAAGTGGTTATGTATTCACCCTAGCAGGGGCAGCAGTGTCATGGAAATCTACTAAACAGACATGCATAGCTCGATCCACTATGGAGTCATAGTTTATCGCTTTAGACAAAGCAGGCGAAGAAGCAGAATGGCTTCGTCACTTTTTAGAAGATATTCCATTTTGGCCTAAACCTGTACCGGCCATATGCATACATTGTGATAACCAAGCAGCGCTAAGTAGAGCGCATAACTTTGTGTATAATGGGAAGTCACGACACATTCGTCGATGCCATAACACAGTTAGGCAGTTACTCTCAAATGGAACTATTTCCATTGATTATGTGAGAACAAATGATAACCTAGCGGATCCGTTTACTAAAGGTTTATCAAGAGAGAAAATTGACTGCGCATCAAGGGGAATGGGTTTAAAAGCCTAAAACAACAAGAGTTATCTTATACGGAAACTTATCCTAGCAACTGGAGATCCCACGGACTAGGATCAATAGGCAAACCAGTTATGAATAACTCAAGACGTAATGAATTTTTTGGACATAGTCCTACTCCATTCCTATGGTGCACAATATAAACGCATGCCTACAGAAGTATTACAAGGTTAAAACTATGTTTGTTAATGATGACCATATCTTGAAAATAACAAGTGGGGTATATGTAGGATACTCTTAATGGTTGCGATCACCTATGTTAGTGTGAGCTGGGTCGGCTCTATGAGAATTTTAAAAGGCTTGAATTTTCTATAACACTCGCAGAACCAGAAAATGTTCAGGACCAAAATGAACACAACCAAGAGATTGGATGATAAGGGAATCAATGCTTCGTAAAGCTTATTGTTTGGACATACAATAAAGGCTGACGGTTCAAGATGAAATAATTCACCGATTAGCCAAGTATATCCGATAAGTTTTAACTAGGGAAAGTTCAAAGTGAAACATCTACTTATCCACGATAAAGCATTATTCCATTCGTAGTCTGAGATATTACACTTTGTGTGTGGGGAAAAAGTATATTATCATTCATGTAGGGGATTGTTAGAAATCAAAGTATGAATGAAATTTACTTTAGTCCCACATTGCCAAAAATAAGATAAGATGTGTGTATATATGTCCATTCCTCATTCCCTATATTGGCCCTTAGGGTCAGGTAATTTTGTGCGAGGGGGAGGACCTACATCATGTGAACCAAACACACACGCGCGCGCGCGCCGCCCGCCTGTCCCGTACCGAACCGGGCCGGTCCGGGCTTGGGCTTGGATGAAATCTTATTTTTGCTACGGAAAAACATAACCAATTTTGTTGGGTTTTTTTTTGAACGGATGCGGCAACGGAATTGGGTGCGACCCAACAAAAGTCAAACGGGTTTACGACCCGCTAATGGATGAAGAGGAACGGGTGCGACCCGTTATAATATAAACAGATGCGACTGTTGGAATACATTTGAATACAAACAGACACGACTGTTTAAATGGTAACTGTTGGAAGATATAAATAAGTGACGAATTCTGGCCAAATTTCTCACCGATTTAACGCTTTCTCTTTCTCTTCCTCTGCCCGACTTACAACTGCCTTGCTGCCAATTCTCAGACTGACGAAATCATTACAACTCGAGCAGATCCGTCTGTTTTATCCTGGGAGACTCAAAATAAAGTCTTAAGGAAATCGGTACACCGAGACTCAGACTCTATTTTCTCATATTTCAAGTTATATTCGTATACATTTTGTTGTATACATACTGTTGAATACAGTGCTGTTGTTGTTTGGCTAAATCAACTTGTGTGCGAGTTGAAATATAACACTTGCCAGTGTTGATGATTGTGCGTTTTGTATAACGCGTATTGCTGTTGCATTCTGTTTTATACTGTAGACATCCACACTAATGACTACAATAAATAGAGGACCACTGCCTCCATAAAAGGGATATCATATACCATAACCATATATGATAAAGATTGTAATGTACTTCCTTATAGTATTGATCTACTAATAGTGGAAATTCTTAGAAAAATGTATTAAGCCTCTCGACGATGCAAGAGCAACTAAAGAGGGAGATGACTATGGATGTCGGGAACTTTTGGCCCGAGCAACTATAATATCTTGGTATCGTCTACTTCCGACATGATGTTTTCTCATGTACTTACTCCACTACAAAAAAACATTCATATAAAAACTGAAACGGGGATTTTTACCACAAGGACAAAGTCACCATAAAATTTGCCCAAAAGGAAAAGAGGCAAAAAACTTGCCCAAAAGGACAACTTTTAGTGCAAATGGTGAAATTCAAGGGATCCCATATTTTTCCACTTTGCACTACAAATTGTCCTTTTGGACAAATTTTTTGCCTCCTGTCCTTTTGGGCAAATTTTTTGTTTTTTTTATCCTTCACACTATATCCCTGAAACTGAAATTACTCAATCTTTAAATAGAGACTGAATACAAACTGAAAAACGTAGTCTTTCAAATTTCATATTAAAGACTGACATTCAGTCTCAAATCGGTTTGTAATTATTAAGACTGCTTAGAGACCTGACTTCAGTCTTTATTTCGGTATTTAAAAAGTCTTAAAACGATTAAACATTCAATGTTGTTATCTTAAGCCAATCAAATTATCAATGTTGGTAATTAATGTAAATGCGGTTAAAACTTATTTCAATTTACATAACATCTCACTTTACATGTGATAATATATATTAAATACCGGCATCCTTATATAAAAAAATTCAAATTGTATTCAATGTGGGTTAGCTTAAGCCTAATAGGATGATGCTCAAACCCATCGAACAAAAATAAGACCACATAAATACTTTTTATATATCTCTTTCTATACTTGTACAATACTATCTTCTCCTTTCGCTCTTCCAACATAAAAATAGCTATCATTCTACTAACTATCCAATATAATATTTTCTCAACCAACCAAAACCTGCTTGTATAATGTGTCACGTTGGTGGTTGAATTGTGAAATTGCCTTCGAATACTGAGGTTGGCTGATGTATAATGAAAATTGATTGGATAGTTGAGAAAAACATTCAATTTAAAAATCTTCTCAGCCAAATTTAAGCACAAGCTTATTTACTATTGGATTTGAAATATTAAAGGTTTCATCCGCATTCCTGTAAAATCTCGAACTAGCTCTTTTTCTTTTTCTTCAAATCATTAATAAACAAAAATAGAGGTTTATTTATATGACCAAAACTCAATTTAAAAATCATCTAAATCGATATTTATAATTTAAGAAGTAGCGGGTACATAAATTTACTTTTCAAGTTGATTCAGAAAATAAACTATTGAATGTTGGGTGGAATAGTGTAAGCCATATTTCACTATATACAAATGTTTTTTTATCTTTCCATCTTACCCTACGTAATTTCAGTAAAGCAAACTTCAACCAACCTCCATTAAAACAAGATATCGTCTACTAATGTCCACCACCGGTTATCTCAACAACCATACCGCTAACTCTAACGATTTCCTTATTTCATAAGAAGTAACAATGAAAATCAAATTTTCAATTTTGTAATAATAATTTTGTACCTTGTTTTCGACATTTAATTAAGACATTAGATCTTATATATCATTTGTAGAAATTGTTTGAATCTTTAATAACTTCAAAGAAAAAGACCATTTTACAACGTTACATTTACAATGTTTTGTAAAACTGTTGCAAACACAAGGATAATTTACAATATTTGTTTTAAAAACGATATAAAAAGTTTTTGATGACAACATTTATATAACAAAAGTGAAAATTGTTTCTTTTTCTACCACACTTATAAAGTAGTTATAAATACCATTTTTGAATATCAAATTTGTCAAGTTTTGATAAGTATGTTATTGATGTGCTTAAATTTATTGATGTGTGTAGACATTGTAGATATATATGTATAACAGAAATTAGTAAATGTTATTCGATTTCATGATGATATTATTGAAATACTCTAAATATGAATGATTTTAAATAACAATATCATATGTTAAAGATGGTAATAATCATAATAATTGAGAAATATTTTATTGATGGTAATTGTTAAATACTTCAATTATATTCTAAAATATAATACTAACTATTTAAAAATAATTTTTTAATCAATATAATAAAACAACGATCTTTGGATTATTCTTGGAATCTGCATGCTCGGAATCCTGACCATCTAATCAAATTTCGTAAAAACTCTATGATTCACGTTACCACTCACTCCACTCCTTTCTCTTTCTTCAATTTATAACCGTAGTTCCTTATTTTACCCAATATTTATTTTCTTTACCTCAGACAAAAGTAAAAGGAATACCCAACTATGGGCTGACGCTAGCTCCGTTGATAACCTTAGATTAAGAAGAAACTTGGCACTTATACCCTGGACCGTTCAAAACCAAATCGGAAATACTAGGATTGCCTGTTTTTTAGTTCTTCTATTCAATCTCAGATCTCTATTTGAGGGATCAATCAATGTTCCTTTTGGAGTTAAATCAGAAATCGAACATGTTTCCTACATAGCTTTTGGGAAGCTAGCTATTTCAGAGAAGAATCGAATCGAGATTGGGAAAGAAAATTGGTTTAGAAAGACATGAGAAATATGAAGAAGACGGGTTTAAAGAAGGTAATTTTCTATGCATCGTTTCTATTTTTTTTGTGTTTACTTTAAAAACATTGAACGTTAAGGACAGAGAAGGGGTATTTTGCTTAAAGTGAATAAAAAGTTTGTTGGTATCATTATTAGAAGCATTCATCTGTAATGTCATACATAGAATTGCAGGCAACATTGAATACATTGCTGAGTTGTAGTGCAACATTGATATAGATATATTTGTAAAAATGTTGTGGCACTTTTGTTAATAAATATGTGTATTGCTGACACGTTGACACTTTTTTTAAGCCTTGTTATCTTTTATTCACATACTCTGGGTTTGTTTACCAAAACAATGGATGCAACTTATATCTCAATAGCAAGTTATATTTTAATTTTTTCCTTTTATCAATAGGTTACATGTTAGTACCATTTGGAGCACAACCATCACAACAATCACCTATGCCTTCAAATACTTTTGGGACTGCGGAACAAAATATGACATTTTTTGATCTTATGCAACAACGATATCCGTTTATGCAAAAAAATTCCCAACCTTCTAATTATCAAGCACCACACAATTAGGAAGAAAATCAGCATGACGGAGGTATGGAGTGATTGACTTTCAAGCTTTCCTAGATTGCTTTGTTCGTTTTGATTGTTGGAATAATAGATGTACATATATAGTAGACATGCATTGTTGTTGTTATTTTTCTTCCATGTAAATATGTTTGTTGAGATTTTGAAGTTTAATATATTATCATCTGTGTTCTATAGTTTACATTGTGTTATTCATGTGATAGTAAATAAATTTTATTTGTTTGATTACCATTAATATTGCATTGTTTATTGTTATGGATGTTATATGTTGATTGTTTATGAAATATGTGTCCTCGACATCATTGGGATCAAGAAAACATGAGTGTATATATGTTTCTACTTTATATATATATATATATATATATATATATATGCGTATGTGAGCACGCGAGGGCACATGCATAATATTTGCATGTGCATTTTGGAATACAAATATATTTTTATATTATTAATGATTTAAAGACTGAGTGCAGACTGATTTAAAACTACAATTTAATAGTTAGAACACAACTTAAGACCGACTAAAAATTGACATTTAAAGACCAAAATTTCGGTCTTTGTTCAGTTTCTGAATATAGTCTGAAGACTGAATGGTTACGTTAGAAACCGAAAATTTTGGTCTTCGGTTCACTTTTTTTTTGTAGTGCTCCCAATCCTACTTCTTGGATCTTGATTCATTCATTCTACATCTTAGTAATCATGGTACCACATCAAGACTACCATCAACTTTTGGAACAACCCTTACGAAATTTGGGGTGTAGGTGCGGCCGAAATTTTAGACTAATAGGTAATATATATTTAAGGTTTCATATTTTAACCAAATTGGAAGTGGGATAACATACTTATTTTAACCAAATTGGAGGCATATGTGAATGCATTTTTGGGGAAAACAATGCACAGACACAACCTTTTAAAAATGGCCCCATGTGTCCTAGCGTTTGTTCAACAAACATCTGGGAATAGGCGGTTGTTGAACAAACATATGATTTTAGGCATTTGTTCAACAAGTGTCTCAATAGTTTGCAGAATTTGAAACTATTTCCCCCGAAATCTAAACTTTGGCATGTTTGCACACTCTATTGGAAAACTTTTTGGGTGTGGATTTCTGAAATTTGAAAATGTAAGCATCAGTTGGAGGTGCTCTTATAGTAGATACTAATTAGGGTATCAGATCTTACTTGTCAGTTGCGTAGATTAACGTTGCACTCAACAACTTAGAGTGTATTTTTGTGACTACACATTTAGCCTCTCCACTTCTATATCTATTCTATCTAAGAGTATTTGTAAGTATGTTGTCTCATAATATGGAGAATGATGTTATATGGGATACACATAAATATTCATTTGGACTTCATATACATAAACGAATTCATATAATTAAAATTGATATATTACAACATGGAATAACTTTTCATCTCTATGCTAAAATAATATAACTGGTTAATACCCCTTATGAATAAAATTCTTAGACTGGCCCAAGTATTACATTGCATAAAAATACACGATTCAGGCTATATTTAAGCCAAGGAATGATAACGTATGAAATGCATCATAAACAAGTAATAACAATATGATAACACTTTTGGAGATACTCAAGTCATCAATAAACATGTTACTATATGCATAAACAGAGAAATATATTCATGGAATATATATAACACCATAGTTACCATCCAAACATCGCACCACACAACCCCAAAACAATATGAAACAACCTCTAATACCAAAAGATGCCATCGTTATATAGAAATACATCAAATCAGAAATCATAAAATCAACACAAACAGTTAATCACACATATCCAAAAATCATCATCAAATCCAGAAATATCAAATAGTAAGATATCACCTAGTATGATTAGGCTAGTACATAGCATTTCCAAGATATATCTCTCAAACTCAAAAAATAAAAATAAACATCGTTGGTATACATGAAATAAGATAGGTTGCCTACCAATATACTCATAATTCACTGTATTATGGATAATAACCACCGATATAATCTCATCCCCTTATATATAACAATAAAAAATCCTCATAATGGAACATCCATTCTTGCTGATCTTGTGCGAGTGAGGCCACCTAAGATTCTTCCCAAAGTGAGTTCGTATGAAAAACACGTTACGACATTACTTCCCAATCCTAAACGTGCAGGATCCACCATCCTAATGAGACTTTCTCTTTAAGCCTCTCCATTCGAATTTGAGAACTGTGCAAGAGTAGGATACAAGAAAGGCGAAGAATCCGAAGTGAAAGGGCAAAGAATCTCGATGAAACTTGTTCCATTTGATTGGCTTTGGTCCTTTCTTGCGCAGCTTAGGTGGAAGGCGAAGAAGGCCTCCACTTCGCCAAGTAGAGATTCTTTCCCTTTAGTTTAAGCTTAAATTAATGGTTCTCATTCTCAATTTCTATGGGTGTTGTATGACTAATACGAAGTCTTAGGTAAATCCATTTATATAAAAATATGTGGGTCACAAAGCTCATATAGGTACCAAAGTTTGGTGTATCAAACTTACATGTCAATATATACTACTCCACTAGTACTAAAAAGGAGACTGATATCATTAAGCAAGCTCTAGAGACATGACGACACTTTAGTCTTAGTTACCTATATTATCATTGTGGCACATATCCACCAATATTCACGTCAATATGAGGACTCATAAAGTCATGACACTACAATTGCCCATATAGGTAATGTAATAAATTGCCCAAAAAAAAAACCTAAATCCTAACCTAGAAAAGGCCTAACAGAAATTAGGACCATTCCCAAGTTGGTTGTTGGTTGGTAAAAAGGAAAAAAAGTACACGATACAACGAGCTATCTATATGCTTTTAGGTTCTCACAGCACAACAAATAAAGTATAAAACTAAAGAATGTAACCATTTCAAGACTGGCTATTGGTTGGAAAAAAAATAGTAATGTAACTCTATCTACTTCCAAAATGAACAGATAACATATAATAATAAAATATTATGTGTGTGCGCACACACACACACACACACACACACACACACACACACACACACACATATATATATATATATATATATATAAGGCATTTTAGAAATGAATAGAGAGAAGAAGGATTTAAACTAAAGATTGAACTTTAAATTTTCTTACTCTTTTTTGAAAACCCTGAAAGGAAGAAATTTGACAAAGCTTTGTTGCCTTTATCGAATTTGGGGGGTTTTTGGGTTCATTTAGAGGTAAGGAGTGTGATTTTATTAGATTTGAGGTCTCAATTCTGGTCCATTCAAAAATATACAAACCCTAGCTGCCAGCCTATTTGGGCCTCGGCCGTTCACCCCGAGACAGACCATGGTCAATCGCGGTAAGTCGACCTATGGTCCCAATCGATCGACTAGTGTACGCGTTATTTGTGTATTTTTTATTATTTCCTTTTCTTTTAGTAATAGTAATTTATTGCCCAATTAATTGGCATTAACATTACCGTTATTCTAAATGTTGCTTCTAATTTAAATTCAAATTTCAAGCTATTGAAATTTTTCTATATTTTAGATTTTAATTCATTTTAAACTCGGAGGTTTCAAACAGCCGTAACTTTATAATTTGACTTCCGAATTGGGGCAAGTTATATATTGAAATTGATCAAAACATCATTTGAAACGCAAAGGTGCAACCTCCATGACCGTATTATGACGTTTACAAAATTTCCATTTTAGTCTTACTCTAACTATTTAGTTTCCTTTAAATTTTTGAGTGCTCAAAATCTGAAATTTATATGAGACCAATATTTTAAATTTCCTTCAAAGCAAAGTATTGAGGCGTAAAAATTAGAAATAAATTATGTGTAATGGTTGGAATTAATCATATAGTTCATACAAACAAATAAGTACATCGATTATTGGAAACATTAATGTAATAAGTATAATGAATTGATCTTATGCAATATTATTAATAGTGTAGTTATTAGCTTTAATTTGTTAGGAAGGTAGAAATTATAATTATGGAAGTTAATTCATAATCAAAGGTGTATATAATAAGTGTATTCTCTCCAAGAAGATTTTTCCCCACAGAGCATGATGTATATGCCTTTTTGCACATGCCTTACTATCTTTGTGACCAGTTTTAAACATGTGACATGGAAACCATCCAAAAGAATTGCACATTTATCAATGAAATGAAATTTCTTTCTGGCTTTTTCTTTGGAACGAATTTTAGTTGCAAAATCCATTTTTCTCATTATAGCCATTATCACATCTCATCAAAAATGTAATGACCCGCATTCTACGCATCGGGGGATCGTAGAATATTTATTTCTTTCCCGTATGAAGTCGTATGGTTGTGTAACTTTGGGAAACATCCATTAGATTCATTTCCCAAGTTCATGATTTTTGTCGATTTTTAAATGACCATTTTGCCCCTAGTTGGTACTGTTTTGACCATAACTTTTGATTGGAAAGGAACTTTGACCTGAAACCACTTCCATTGGATTCGTTTGATGATTTACCTTTCCGTAGAGTGGTCATAATAGCCAAACGGACTTACCGTTTGGGAGATATGGCTGAAACAAGTTTTGGAGGGTGAAAAACTGCTTAACCGGGCCAAATAGGGTGATTAGTGGATAGGTCCATAACCCATTTCGGGATTAGGGTTATGGGGAGGCTGAAATGAGTTAGAGAATCACTCCATTTCAGTTTTCAAGCCTCCACTTATCACCAAGAAACCCTAAAAATGGCCTCCAACCTCTAAATCACCTCCAAATCACCTTTTGGTTAAGGATTTGGCTTAGCAACCCCTAATCAAGGAAGATCTTCACCAAAGAAACATTGGAGCTACTGTTTAGCATTGGGATTCACATCAAATCAGAGATTTATTTCAGATCTTAGTTTATTTTGTGGCTAAGGTGAGTGATTTGCATAGTTTTACACTAATTATGGCTAATTAGGGGTGATTAGTGTTAATTAGCGAATTTAAACATGATAAAATTCGGGGAAAATGTTCATAAATTCCTAAATGATGTTTTACCTCTTATATGAATTTGGGTTAATTTGGTTAAGTTTTGTTAATCCTATCATTAGTTTCACCTAAACATGCTTAAGGGGAAATATGGGATTTTGGGTATGTTTGATCCATTCTTACCTATCATATTGATGTTTTGATGTTTGTGGTTGATTATGCATGTTGCTATGACTGTATGAAATGCTTTGTGATTGATTTCAATAGTTAGAATGGTCGAAAACGTCGTCGAATGGCGTAAACACTTGCTGGAACAGTTTCAGAAAACAGTGCAGGGTTCGGATCGGATAGAAGGGGGCTCGGATCGGATATGTTGAACTGAGCAAAGAATTCGATCGGATCGGAACCCAACACTTGGGAAAAGTGGCAAAAAGGAAGGCCGCACTAGCTGAACTGGGATCGGACCGGATTAGGGAGTAGGGATCGGAGCGGATGGAGGAGGATGGATCGGATCGAAGCACGTAAAGGATGAGGAGGCGGATCGGAGCGGAAGCATGAAATGGAGGGGGAGTGGCACCTGACCCGAACCGAGGAGAAACGCCCGACCCGAACCGATGGAGGACACCCGACCCGAACCGCACTAGAAGAAGACCCGACCCGAACAGATGGAGGATACCCGACCCGAACCGATGGCTTGAGGAGGAACTCGACCCGACCCAGTATTGACCAATAACCCGAGATGCAAAGGTAGTCCAATATAGGAAGTTAGAGCTCAGGATCCAGTTGGGAACCGATGAGTTCACTTCATGGTTGGACTTTGTTGCGGGACGTGTGCTAAGGAGTTGTCGACGTTCATAACTTCGATTCACCACTAAAAAGGAATGATGGCTACTTATCAGTGCAGTAGGGTCATTATGACCTGAGGGGCAAGGTGATGGTAGCAAGACTACGTTATCAGTGCAGTAGGGTCATTATGACCTGAGGGGCAAGGTGATGCGTAGTAAGACTATGAGCCAGCGCAGATGGGGTGAACAACTCCATGGGGCAAGTGGACATAGTAAGGATTGGTAAGGCTATGAGCCAGCGCAGATGGGGTGAATAACTCCATGGGGCAAGTGGACATAGCGAGGATTAGTGGCTACGTTATCAGTGCAGTGAAGCCATTTATGACTTCATGGGGCAGAGTGATCGTAGCAAGGCATGTTGGGTGATCGAAGTGGTGAACATCGTATGCTTTACGCACTGAGTGAGAGATATGAGGATGGATGCTATGTTTGATTGTTTGCCATCATTATGACATGCACACCTCCCCCACCTCCGTATCTTTACACCGTTTGATATGGTACCTTAGAGTGTTGTACAGTATGTAGTGCTAACTCTTTGGTTGCAGGTCCAGGTTCAGGTATGTTTTAGTCTACCTATTATTGTTCACTTTAGATGCTTATCGCTCATACCAGGCTTTATGTCTGACCCAGAGTTTTATGTCTCCTCTTATTACTCTGGGTGCTCACACGAGCAGACTAGAGACAGGTTAGCTGGTGATGCGCGAGTAGCTGATTCGGAGGCGGGCAGGAGGCTTCCACGTATGATATATATATATATACACATTCTCCCTGTGTCGTTGGTGGTCGCTACTTGGGCATTAGTATTGTACCTCCTTTATCTTGCTTTTGCTTTGAGACAGTTGAACAGTTGTAATAAGCTATATTTTGGATTTCCGCTGCTATGATGCTTAGTTCTGGTTTTTAGCTTATGCACTGTCTCTCCTGTTTTATGTCAAGTATGTTATTATTATATTTTGTTCTATGCGCTATGAGACATTCTACAGGTTCTTGTATGTTCATTTCCTTCTTCCCTTTTCCTTCTGACGACCCGTTCCGTGCTAACTGGACATGTGTACAGCGCACTTTTGGAGTAAATGTCGGTTGGTGCGGGGCGGGCCGTCACACTTGGTATCAGAGCTCTAGGTTGCGTAGTTAACCTAAGGAAAGACACTAGGGAAAGTTAGTACGTATATGAGAGCGCGTATTTGTAATTACTTTGGTTTTCAAAAGCTTTGTATATATATATATACTATTAGTAGTATAAGAATGAAGTCGCACTGCACTAGCACCACTATGGGGTCGTTAATCATTTCCTTTTTCAGATTGACGATGAGCCGAGACACGAGGGGTGCTGGTAGAGGAACCAACCCAGGGAATGCCACTGACATGAGGGCGATGTTTACTAACCTCATGAGAGACATGCTTAGAGAAGTGCAAGGGGCAGTTCCCAATCCCGGAGTTGGTGTTGGCCCAGTAGTGCAGGCGCCTAGGGTCGATTTCGCCAAGTTGTGCAAGGATTACACTAATCTTGGTGGAAAGCCGTTCCACGGAACGGAGTCGGACACATATGTTCAAGATTGGATGGATAGCTGTGATCGTATCTTTGATGACTTGGGTCTTGAGGATGCGATGAAGAGAAGGCTAGCGTCTCGTCAGCTGCAAGGGCGAGCGATGAATTGGTGGAATGCCATTAGAACAGCTACTCCAGAGGACTAGGTTACTTGGGATCAGTTCAAGGCTCGCTTTAGCGAGAAGTTTATTCCAGCTGCCCAGAAGTCAGTGTTGTTCAAGAGGTTCTTGGAACTCAAGCAGAACAGGAGGGCAGTTTCTGATTATATTGCTGAGTTCGACACTTTGTCGAAGTATGGACTGTCTCTCATTGACACTCCTGAGAAGAAGAATGAGAAGTTCATCACTGGTTTGGATGGATACTTGGGGGAAAGGCTTATCAATCACATCGATGAGACTTTTGAATCGATTGTGGGGAAAGCTTTGAGATCAGAAAGTCTTTACCCTAAGTCAAAGACTGAGGCTGCATCTGCAGAAGGGCCAAAGCCGCAAGCAGGCGGTGGAGGCAAGAATAACTCTCAGAATAAGAGGAAGCAGGACCAATCTAAAGGTGGCCAGAAAAAGAGCAAGAAGGATGTTGAGTGCTTCAGCTGTGGTAAGAAGGGCCATTATGCTAAAGACTGTCGGGCCAAGCCAGCGGATAAGAAGTGCTTCAACTGTGGTCAAGTGGGACATTTCAAGGATAAGTGTCCGCAACCTCTTAAGGAGAAGCAAATTGTGAAAGCATATGCTATTGATGCTGTTCCTTCTTCGTTGAATGCCCCAACTGCGGCGGAGAAAGGAAAGAATGTTGTTATTCAAGGTATGCTTTCTATTTATGATATACCAGTTCGAGTTTTGTTTGATACTGGGGCTTCCCGTTCCTTCATATCTAGTGACCTGGTAGATAGGTTGGGACTGGAACCCGAGATAGTCGATAGACCATTGGTTGTGACGAACCCGATTGGCGGTTCGACTAGCCTTAGTATGATTTGCAGGAATTTGGTCTTATTGAGTCATGGATGTATGTTTGTATGTGATTGCTTTGCTTTGGGCTTTACTGGGTATGGCATTATATTGGGAGTCGATTGGCTCCAAAGATACGGGGTGGTGGTAGACTGTGAGGGCTTTTTGGTGATAGTGAGGGCGGATTCATGTAAAGCCCTCACAGTCTACCACCACCCCGTATCTTTTGAGTCATTTATCCATAAGATAAATGAGATTACGTATTACGTATTGTCGAGTCATTTATCCATAAGATACGCATCAATAATTTGGTCTTATCGAGTCATGTACAAAATAGCTTACGTGAAAGAGGAGTATTGTACATATTAAATGAGATTCATATAGCTTTGTCCATATATACCATTATGAATCTCATAACATGAAAAATGGAAATAATTTAAAAAATTTATACATATTTTTATTTATAAAGTGACATTTTTCATCTTTTATTTAAAATAGATTTAAGTTTAAAAATTCAATTTCATAGTCATAACCATTACCATAGTCCATCAAAAATTTGGAACCCTTCAACTTATAATTTTTTAATGCCAACTACACTAATAAATTTCAAGAAAAAATAGCAACAAATGAAGAAAATTCTAAATATTAAATGAGATTTATATAGCTTTATCCAAATATTTTAAATAAACTGGATATTTGTAACGTCCCACCCCTAAACCCACACTAACTGCAACGACCTGGATTTTTGGTCGATTAATTTTAAATATTTAATATTTTTTTAAATATTGGGTTGATAATAAAAATGGATTTTTATATGGAGTTTAACGATTCAATAATCGAATACGATTTAGTTTCGAGTATATCGAATTATCGTAATTCGAAAACGAGAATAATTGCATTCAAAATTAAAATTGAATCAAAACAATTCAGATAACCTATACAAATTGTATTTGTCTATAAACGATAATAATAATTTACTATCGAGGAATTGATTGTTTCTAAATTTAAATTATATTATATCAATTTAAAATGGTACTTAAGAATAATAAATTTTCAAATGACCTCGGTTTTCGACGAAACAAATTTTATAGGGTCCGCAAAATCAAACCATAACTGTATATCAATTTTCATTGCGAATGGAAATCATATGTGGTTGTTTAAACATGAAACTTCAGGTGCAAGTTTCGTGAGGATATTATAATAATAAATCATATAGAAATAAATTTTAAATCATTCTAAAAATTTGTGAATAAATACGAAATCAAATCAAATTAAATAGAAGTCAAATCATATAAATTTAATTTCAAATCAAATTTAATGCATTGTACTTAAAGCCTACCTATATTGGTACCTCATGCAGACCTAATTTCTTTATTCCTAAGTGTTCTTCCTAAATAAAATCGCACGCACTCCTCCCCTGATCTCCTTTCTATTTGTTTCGTTCTTAGGCAAATTGAAATCCTTTCCGCCCTTCTCAAAATCGAAGAAAATTCAAACCCAAAATCTTCCACGAAAATTAGCCTCCTTAATTCAATATAAAATCATGACCCTTCACTATTTTATATAATTCCTTTTTTCCTCCTTCAAAGATGAGTTCGAACGAAAGCTTTGAACAGGAAAAAATGGTCGCGATATTTTGCCCGTTCAACAAAAAATAAAAATTGATTTACGAAATCGTGAGTTTGTGCTTTCAACTTTTGGGCATATGATCACCAAGGGAAGAAGGCAACATTGGCTCGACGTTGGAGGTTGCATGACACACATGTAGTGATTATTCTATGGAGTTTGATGACAAAATAATTTGCACTTTTCCTATTCATTTCGCGAATTTGTTGTGAAGTCGCGATTTGGTTGAAGAGGCCGAGGTGAAATATGGGTTTATCAACGAACTTGTGGTGATTGGGAGGATCGACCTAGGGTAGTGGTAGAGGTGAAGATGGGAAGCGCGAGGGAGTAGAGGTAGGAACGTGATGAAGTAACAAGCAGAAATGGCGGGAGTTGTAGGTTGAGGTGAGGAGTTTTATGATGGTTCTAGTTAAGGGAAAACAATAGAGAAATGGGGAGGCAGTGTTTATGTATAGGGAAGAAGAAGGTTATTGTGATAAGTGTAGTGTGGAGTTGTATATGTTGCACAAATTGGGGTTCGACAATTTTTAGGTGAAGCCTGAAGTAGGGACATAAGTGGTAGGAAGAGAGAAAAAATCATTAAGGAATAGGATATTTTTCTTAACTAGACAAAAATTTGATTTCTATTAAAAGAGAAAAATAAATAGCTTATATGGTTCGCACATCTATAAATATTATATTTTATTTATGCAAGGTCCAGAAATCACGAAAACCTGTCACAAGGATTCGTAGCTGTGAAATCCTCAAGTTGGAGTTCGCTTGGATCTATTAGAGTCAATTAGATTTTAATTCAAATCGAGCGTTATTCGAATTGAATTTAAAATTGGAACGAGATGCAAATAAATCAAGGTGAGTAAACTCACTCTCTGGATTCGTTTATATTTTCTTATAAATGCATTTTTATTTAATAAATAATTTTTATATGTTGGTTGTTTGGATGCATTGAATAATTATTGATGAATTATGGCTATTATTTGTACATATTAGTTATATTTAGGCTTGGTGTTTATGAATATTATCTATATATTAGTTATATTTTGGCTTGTCGAATGGATGTTTCCCGCAGTATAATTAGTGGATGACCCTATGTGCCCCCACAATATATATAGTGGATGACTTTCTATATCGCGATATCCTGCCTTGAAGCAGGATAGGTATTATTTATGTTGTCTAACATCTGCGGATGCAGGGAACACAGGTTAAAGGGGGATCCAACTGGATTCCTCAAATTTATCTATCGTTGTTTTCATAAATATTATAATACATGATGTGTTAGAAAATCTGGATTGATGATTGTGTGTTTTGGATGTTTGAATAACACTGGCCCTAGGTATTGGTATTTAAAACAACGTAAAATATATTCGAATAAAAAGGAAAAGTATTTAAGTTTAAAAAAGGAAAGATTATTTTTTCGAATATAGAATTTGAATTTTGAATGGGCTAGGGAGTATTAACTTGTTTTTAAAATAAAAACAAGTAGTTGAATTTATAAACGAAGTTTATAAACGAAGTGAAATAAATTATCATTGGATAATTTGGGGAATTGGGAATTGTTTCAAATAGGAACGATTAAATTATTTCGATGTTCGTAATGTAAATAAAATTGGAATAAATCCATATGGATTTATGATTTGAATTCGATTTTATTGAATTATACAAAATAATTAATCTCTAAAGAAATTGGAATTTAATATATAGAAGATTAAGTCATAAATAAATTTATAACTGAGTAATGAAATAATCGACGATTTAGGATAATCGAGAATTCTAAGTTCGATTTAGAAAACTAGTTTAATTTATATTAAAATATGGAAGAATGGAGTTGGAATTTATTAATAAACGAAGCTTAAAAGTTTTTATTTAAATTTAATTAGAAACGAACTCGTCGCGGCGCGGTAGTTTGTGATTTGACGTTTCGAACTTCAATTGAGTATATAGAACTCAATATAAGTCGAAATTATTTGAAACAGGAATCTCTGGACCTATTAATTAATAATTTTCTACTAGAAGAGAAAAATCCGAATTTCGTCTTGTAGATTTTGAGTTATGTCAAAATCAAATTTTCAGAGAAACAAAGCTTTAATCGTTTATAAATCATAACGGTTTATTAAATAAAATAGAAGGATTTTGAGTTAATAAAATTCAGATTTCCATTAGTAAAATCTAGACTTGAGTTATAAGGTAAATACGAATTCATGTGAAGGAAATGAATTGATTTTTGAGACAAAAATCATATTTGTAATAAATGAATAGAATTAACTAAGTAGAGGGAATAATTAGTTAATGGAGATTTGGATCGAAATTGGACTTTGAAAGTGAATTGGATTTGTGAATTCATATTCGAAATCGAGTATGAAACTTGAGTTGAAAATGGAATTCAATTGGTTTATAAGCAAATTAAAAATATATATGAACATGCTATGTTCAAATAAAAAGTGAAATAAGAAGAAGAGCTAATTAGAGAATAAATTAGTAAATTGAGTTAAAAACGATTGAATTGAGTTAGAATAAATTGGAACTGGTTGAATAGATGATTTGGACAAGTTTGGAATGAAGCTAATGTAGGAAATAAATTGAATGCCGACAAAAGAGGTACATAATTAATTTAATATGAGATTTTATGAGCCTATTTTTAAAGCCATTTGGCTTTTTGATTTTCTTTTTGAATGAAAAGGGCCTAGAGGAACGATTTGTTGTTGTACCGATTAACCCATATAAAGGAGACACTGGCGAAATTTTTCGGAAATTTAAGAAGTTAGAAAACTTTAAGAAAGTTTGATAATTAGAAATCGACTTATCAATTATATATGAAATTTAATAAGAGAATAAATGTATAATAAAATTTTGTAAGAAAAAAAGGGAATTTATAAAATTAAATCTTGAGAGGTTGGAAGGAGAAACGTATACATGTTTTAAAGTGAATGATGGTTTAAAAGCAAACGTTTTGCTGATTGAAATGATTTTGTTGATAACAAGTTAAGAAATAGAGTTAAGGAAATTAGAAACTGACTGTAGATTAGTCGATCTAAATGGCTTCCTGAGTGTCGATCTGGTGTTGGTTTCGGCCTTCGGGGTTGATACTTAGAGAGTTGTTCTTTTACTAGTTTAGGTTAGGGACTGATGAATTTGGAAGAATAGTGATTTGTGAATATATGGAAATGTTTTCTGATGTTAAAAAGAGATATTTTCTGGAATTTAGAAAATTATATAGTTATGATAGATGCAAACGTTTTTCCAAGAATCACGAGAGGCTAAACGGGTTTGGAGAAATAATTGGGTAAAGATATTGAAGAAAAATCAGGAAATGATAAATTTAATTAATTAAATATTAATTAGAAAGGGGAACAATGATTGTTTGATGTTAATTAATAGTATTCCCTTTGGGAATAGGATCTTTGGATGAATGCTTGTTCCTTCGATAGTTAAATAACCAACCATCTAGTATTGTCCAATTTAATACCATCGTTGTCAATAATACGGGGAGACCGGTTGAATTATTATCCAAAAACCACTCCGTATAGGCATAAACGTTGCAAATCAGATTATATTGAAGATAATCGAAGACGGAGTAAAGTTCAAGGGTTTTCTATTAATCCTAGGTAAAATTGCCTAAGATGGATTGATACGATGGTGCCATCAGTTTGTCTAGTCTCAGGACAACTTGTATGGACGAACGTCTAATTGAGTATGCCTATCTGATCATCTATATTGACCTCTTGAAATGTATCATGTTGGTGGCGGAGGAACTCGTTTCTCTTAGCTTTATGCCTGTGATATTTTTGGGGAAATAAATAAATGATTTTAGCGGATTTGATGATGTGACATTCAAAGTAAATGAAGAGGTGGCATGTCAAAAAGATAAGCGTGCTCCCAAGCCTAACAACCGGGAAATGGCATAAAATCGGACAAGTCGCATGGCTAAGTGGGTAGCTCCCAATTAGGGTATATTGTCACCTGATCTAGAGAAAAATCCAACTGGTTCTTTATTCTTTTAATGCTGTCCCGTTCGAGAAACGTTTTTTGATCCCAACCGTTGGTGATAATACATTCGTTATACTCAAGCGAAGTGAGTGGTTGGTCATGTTTAACCTAGATTGCAAGATGTTCTTGTTGAACCTGGTGTATTCCTCTCTAGAGGTACACTGTCGAAAGATGGTCCCATACCTTGCCAGTTCGAATCCATTCTCCAGTAAGAGCCCGTGGTTTTGATTGTATACTATATATGAGGAGCATAACATGCAAGTGTTCCGCTAAATTGCTATTTACATGATTTAGACACTTTTATATATCAGAATAGCATTGATTTTAAAGAATGTTTTGGGTTATCGTAAGTATTTATGTGTGGATCGGTCTTACGATTATCCTTTCTTTTAAAAGGAATTTTTAAAAATTAAACCAAATGGTTAGAGTTTACTCACACCAGTCCCATGACTGACTCAGGTTTTTTTTAACACTAAACTCTTGGATGCCCAAATTTGCATGGGCAGTCAAGTAGTTAAGGTACTTTCCAGATGCACTTGGAGGAGCTTGGAGCAGGAGGCTTCAGCGTTATATAGTTATTGTTATTTCCGCCGTGTTGCAAGTGTTGAACTCTAATAATGGTATGTGTATACAGTTAAAATTTTGTATTCCAAAAGTTGTTATATATTATATTTTATTCCGCTGCGATGTGAAATTCTGTGTTGTTATTTCTGTTCTTCTTCTATATTTTTCTTCTTTATTCATAATGATTCGTATTTCTGTGCAATTTGGATTGGACGTGTGATGTATTTAGTCAGCTCAGATAGTATGGAAATTTGGGCCATTACACTAACAAAGAGCATTAACAAGTAACGTCGTCTGCTAGTGCAGAGAATAAGGATACTTAGGAGCGATCATCCGTAAGACTTACATTAAACAAGTATTGAATACGTCATTTGGGTGCACAAATTTTTCATACTTACCTAAATGGATCGACGTACTCAATTCATGTCTAATAGAAAACTACGATGGCTAAGGATCTATTCAGGACAAGGTACAAGCACAAACACATACAACAGATCAATAATAGAACACATATATATATATACAAACAACGAAATATAACATTACATATGTTACGTATACGACTGGTTTATAAAAACCATATACAAATACAATATGCCCTAATGCACAAACATGCATAAGAGACAAATATTGGACAACACAGCTCGAGAATATCTTTAAGTATAGAAATCAAAAGGTGAAAGTAGAGTAATGCATGAATCTACAACAAGATATTAACCTAAAATAAATTGATCTGATCCGAGTATAAAATACATGGTTCAGTCTACCTTAAACATATCAGTTAGAACATAATAAATGAAATATAGAGGCACATAGATGAATATTACTTTCCACAGGAAAGGAACAATATAAACCCGAATCAACAAGTGCTACATGAGTTAACTACAACCAAATCAACAAATAATGGTGGCACGGAATACGCAATGACAACAAGTATAATTCTTATCATCAACAAAGAAGTATAAGTGTCTCCATTAACAACATGTCGCAAAGCACTAAGGCTAAGCTGAATATATAAACCTCAAAACATAAAAGACAACAGGATGGAAGTTAACATCACATCAACATGTAGAACTCTTTCAAGACTTCAAAGCAACATAATGTAATCACTATAAATAATAAATATGATATTTTTAAGGCTACGTTAATAAATAAACATCAACAACTTAGGTGAAAACATTTAGAAAATCAACAACAACACCATAAATTGGATCCAAAACAATAATAACACGTACATCAATATATAGCTCCCTCCCCCCCGCTTTGCCAAGTACTATATATATATATATATATATATATATATATATATATATATATTCTAGCGCCAAACATCACAAAGACCCCCACCCCCCATCCGAGTGTAAATTGACCACTCCCCCCATGGCCAAGTGAATATATATATATATATATATATGTGCGTGTGTGTGTGTATGTATGTATATGAGCATTTCGGGGACCCTTATTTTGCAGCTTCCATTTAACATCCCTACCCTACCGTGAGCTACACTAATCCTAATCTAGCAAGATTTTGTAGATGTTCAATCCACACATATATTATCATCTATCCCAAATTTGAGCTCATTCCGACACTCGTAACATTTTAAAAATCTTAGCTCAATTATTCACCGTTTAGACATTTATTCGAACCGTTAAATTTAAACATCAAATATATTATTCTACGAAAGTCAAAACAAGCTCAAATTTTGGATAGATGATTATATATATATGGATTGAACATCTACAAAATTTTGTTGGATTTGGATTTGTGCAGCTCATGGTAGAAAAAGGGTGCTGCAAAACGGGGGTGCCTCAAAATATATATATATGTATATATATATGTATATATAAGACCCCTTTGGGCCTGGCTTCCCCTTGCCCCACGGAGCAAGTACTCGTAATAATACAACAACAACGATAGAATGAGTCATAAATTTCAAAAAATAGTAATCCGGATAGTGAAAATAGTACGTCGCATGCTGCATGTTTCACTTATCAATTTACTACTAGTCAGTCTACTCCACATGGGAAAATAGCTTTAATCAAACAAATCTGAAATTAACAGATATAATAAACCAATGTGTCACATACCATACTGTTTAAGTCGCATTTTCGTTGTCTGGAAGAGTGCGAAGCGTGTAGTTTTTATATAGAAAATATTTAATTCGAGAAAAAGTATTTTTAAAACACTTTGAAAATGATTTGAATTGGTTTCTTTTAAAATATCTATATATTGGAAAATATTCGTATATTATATAACTTTAAGATAATTTTATTTTTATAAAACAAACTTGGAAAACATTTATCTCAAAGCATAAATAAATAAATAAACCATTTGAAAATGGTTTATAACAAGTGTACAGTGTCATCAAAATCATGAAATTGTTCATGAAACAACACACGAAATTCATACAAAAAAAACTCATGAATCCAAATTATAGAGCAATGCTATTGTTGGCTTGTGTTAACTTGCCTTTTGACAAAGTCGTTATACTTTGAACTTGGACATCCAGATCGCTCATGACTCGAGTACCGACTTGCATGAATTCAGACTTAGCGTTAGAATCGACGTTCTCTTAAGAATCAGATAATGACTGAACTCGATCGATCGCCTCCGAGCATCGTCTGATCACTCAGATATATCCTAATCAGCTCGTTGGATCATTACATATTCATTTGATCGATTGCACACTGGATCAAATAGATCACCTCAGAAAAGCATGATCGACACATGTCAATCACCTGGAAATCAAGGATCGGATCGATACGATAATTGCTTGATCATTTGGTAAGTATGGATCGATACTCCCGAAAAATGATGATCGTCACAGTTCGATCGCTCAGAACAGATGGATCTTACATAGAAATCATCTCATAAATTTAGCCTGATCGCATTGGAAACATGGATTGGTAAAATTCAAAAACATAGCCTGATCACCCAAAAATAGGTGATCGGCATGGCAGTTCACTCAAAAAAAATGTCATCGGATCATAGATGAAATTTCCCGATCATGTCAAAGACTCGGACCAACATTCGAAAAATTATTGATCACCTCAAAAAAGGGTGATCGGGACGACCTGATCACATAAAAACTAGTTATTAGTCCATGAAAATCATCGAACAGAATACAAGTGCAGATAATCGACCACTCCAAAAACAGGTGATCGATACAACTTGATCACAAGAAAACAAGTGATGAGAATGTGCAATAGCTTGCTCGATCATCTGTCAGGGATTGGTATTTTAATCTAGATCCAAGAATTAGTATGGGTAGATCGGTAAAATTTTGAGAATTAGACCATACCGATCTAGGGAATGGTATTACTCCCAAAGCTCAGAACTAGACTTTGGATCAAGCAAAGAACAGTGGATCAGGACGATCTGATCACATAAAAACTCGTGATCGATCAAAGGCCTCAGATCCAAATACATACCTTATTGATCACTTAGGGAATAAGGTTGATCAATTAGAATTACGTGATTAGGACGAATCAGCCGAAGAACATGTGATCAAGACCACTGTTTCAAATCTCGAAAATATCGCCTGATATCTCCTCCGAGATCTCGTTTTGGGCTCCTTCCGAAACGAAACAACAAATATCACTATAAATCTCCTTTTGAATATATCACCCGATATATTTTGATATCGAACGATATATCGACCGAGACGAGATACTGGAATATCGTCCGAGATCTTGGTTTTTTTGGTTTAAATTTAGATTCGTGCCAGAACTAGAACAATTAAAAATTCAAATCTAGCTATGATAATCTCCATAATTTTGTATGTTAAATGACCATATTGTAACAACCCAGAAAATCGAAAACAATTTAAATTTTTTATTTTGGCAATTTTAATGAATTTTGAATATTTAAAATGATTTATTTTAAATAATAAAGACTTGAAATTTATTTTGAATAGAATTAGAACGTATAAATTTATTTAAATCGAAGTTAGAATATAAATAATTATTTTAATTATATAACGAGCCTGAAATGGCGCAGTAGTTTGAAAATTTGATTTCAAACTTCAATTGAATGTACAGGATTCAAAATAAACCGGATTTTCGTTAAACTAGAAATATTTGAATCTATTTGAAAATATCTTTCCAATGAATGTGAAAAATCCGGATATCATAACAGGAATAAAAAGTTATGTCCAATTGAAAATTCAGAATAGTCGCTATGGAATTTTAAATAATATACAGCCCTTAAAAATAGCGATTTTGCAAACGATCTCCGTTTTCGATGAAATCACTTTTGTTGGATCCAGAATGTCAAATTATTCTAGATTCCAATTATCATAATTTTTGGAATTAATATGTGGGCGTGGTGAATTTAAACGTGTTTGGTCAATTCAGTTTGAATTTAATCGATTGGAAAATGACCGTTTTTCAAATGGTCTCCAAATTCGATGAAATTAGTTTTGTTGGGAGCGTATCGTCAAAACATAGCTAGATTATTTTTCGGGAATTTTTGGAGTCAGTATGTGGCCCTGGTAATCTAAAATGTACATTTAAATTCAATATATATTGATTTAAATTTTAAAGAAAACTGATCGAAACAGTCGAATTGGCTTATGAAACATATCTCATTGTGTTCGGAATAGGGTTAATTAGCTACGGGCGAAATCGTTGGGATCGACTTGGAGTTTGGATGTAAGTTCACTATTTTGGAATTAAAAAGAAATAAAATAAAAATAAATTAACCAATCAGGAAATTCTGTTGAAACCCTCGTCACTTTCAAAACAACCCGCTCCAGTGAAAAACGACGCCGGAAAGGCTCCAATCTTCTCTCCTCCATAACTTCTAATCCACTCAATGAAATCCCTAGATTTCTGAAGCAATTTTGTAGAGGTTGTTGCCATCTTCAAATCCAAAGTGGTCTGGGGTTCCATCGTTGCGTACTGGGTTCAAACCGTCGCCTCAAACAGTCGTCGTCTCGAGGCGAACTCCGCCTTCCTCAGGCGATCGTATGGCGTGGGACTGGTATCGTCAGTGACCTCTCTCGAAGGCGCATCTCATGGAGCAGGTCGATCGTTGTCTGGTGTCGCGAATCTCGAGAAATCTGCAACCCTAGGTTGCGACAGTGAGGTTTCAATGGTTCTGAGTGGAACAAAAGAAGAAAAGGTGATTTTTGAAATATAATAACATTGTTTGATTCAGTTTTTTCATTAAAAATCATTGTTTTAAAAATATAAAAATCATTGTTATAAAAATATAAAAATCATTGTTTTAAAGATATAAAAAACACTATTTTAAAAATATAAAAATCATCGTTTTAAAAATATAAAGTTCATTGTTTTAAAATATAAAAATCATTGTTTTAAAAATATAAAAATCATTGTTTTAAAAATATAAAAGTCATTGTTTTAAAAAATATAAAGATCATTGTTTTAAAATATATAAATATCATTGTTTTAAAATATATAGCATGGGTTATAAAAATATAAATAGTGTTGTTTCTAAGGAAACAATTTTATCGTTTTTATAAATGGAATTTTTACATATATACTATTGTTTAAAAAATAGAATTTTTACATAAATAACATAAATAAAAATGCGATTTCTTTGTATAAATAAAATTGTGATTTTCTTTATATAAATAAAAATGTGATTTTCTTTGTATAAATAAAATTGTGGTTTTCTTTGTATAAATAAAAATGTGATTTTCTTTGTATAAATAAAAATGTGATTTTCTTTGTATAAATAAAAATGTGATTTTCTTTGCATAAATAAATGTAACAACCCGCAAACTCTGAACCAATTTAAAAATTTTATTTTAGAATTTTAATGGATTTATTTTAAATAATAACGACTAAAAATTCATTTTAATCGAAGTTAAAATGGAAAATTTTTATTTTAATTATAAAAGGATTTAGAAATAGCGCGGTAGTTTGAAAATTTGAATTTGAACTTTGACTAACCATACAGGATGCAAAATAAATCAGATTTTAGTGAAACCAAAAATATTTAAATCTATTTAAAAATATCTTTCCAACGAATCCGAAAAATCGAAATTTCATAGCGGGAATCAAAAGTTCTGCCCAGTTTAAAATTCAGAATAGTCGCTGTAGAATATATATATATATATATATATATATATATTTTAATATTAAAAATAGCCACTTTTCAAACGACCTCCGTTTTCGACGAAACCACTTTTGTTGGAACCGGAATTTCAAATTATTGCTAGATTTTAATTTTCATAATTTTTAGAATTAATATGTGGGCGTGGCAAAAGAAAATGTTTTGTCAGTTTCAGTCAATTTCGATCGACCAGAAAATGACCATTTTTCAAAGGGTCTCGGAATTCGACAAAATTAGTCTTGTTAGGACCGTATCGTCAAAACATAACTAGAAATAATTTTTCTGGAATTTTTAGAGTCTGTATGTGGCCTCGGTAAATTTGAATGTATGTTCAAATTTAATAATTAAATTTTTTATATTTTAAATTTAAGAAAAACATATCGTAACAGCCGAATTGGGTTACGAAACATATTCTAATGTGTCCGGAATAGGGGTATTTGGCTAGGGGTGACACTCGTTGGGTTTGATTTGGAGTTCGGTACGATACAAGGGTTATATTGAATTTAAATGGAATTAAATAATAATTAAATAAAATAAATTATACTATTTATATACGGTATGGATACGAAACCCTAATTCCCTCTAACTCAAACGCAGTCGTCACATTATAGAAACAATGGCCATGATTGCTCAAAATAATTTCCACCAATTTCTCTCGTTATATAGCGAATTAAGAGACGATTCCAAATGAAAATGGAAGAATTAGGAGAGGTCTCAAAGATCAATGGTGGAGACAAATTTTTATATCCTGAATCGCTCGGAATTGGGGCTCGAAGTCGGCCGGTTTGGGTGCGATTTCCCATGCACCGGGAGGGCCGAGTTCGACCGGACGGCAGGCGAAGGACGAGGCAGCGGAGCTCCACAAAGTGGTGGCACCGGATCGTCGGCTAGTGGACTATGGAGTGGTGCGATGGCGGATGGAGGAAGTCGGCTGTGGGTTTAATTGGTTCCCAGAAATGAACATAGAAGATAGATTAAACAAGGTTATTTATATTATTAATATATTCGCTTAAGTAATTAATTATTAAATTAAAGTAATTAACGTTCAAACTGCAATATTTTTCTCATACTGAAGCAGAATTCAGCAAACTAAATACCGTTGGAATCGTGAAATCCGGAACTACCCCGTGGAGCAGATCAGAACAGAAATTGGAGCAACTGGAATTTTTAATAAACTTAAACGCTTGTTTAATTTTGATAAAACAGTCGTTATTCAACAAATCGGAAACCGGTCAAGGTGAGATCTCTATTTTTAAATAAATTTATTTATTAAGTGCGATGTAAAATTTGTATGTATGTTGTATCAGATTCATGTATATGTGTTGTATAATATTTGGATTTATTGTGGTTGCGCTAAATTGATTGTATTGAATTGTATGTATATGTAAATATAAAACATTCATGTTTGTCAAAACTTGTGAATACGATAAAAACCATATTTTTATTGGTTATGTATAACAAGGATGTTCATGTTAGGAATAAATCAAAAATCACTTTTTTTTGTTTAATGAAATAAAAGGATAACATGCTAAACCTGTTCTGTTATTTAAAAATACATTTATAATATGTTAAAGTAGTAGAAGAAGAAAACATGTTAACACATGTTTGTTATTTAAAATGACATTTTCTTTTGTTAGAATAAAAAGAAAAAGAAAAATATGTTAATACATGTTTAACATAAAAGTTTTTTTTTCTTTTATGTTAGATTAGAAATATAAGAAGAAGAAAAACATGTTAATACATGTTGTTCATTTAAAAGGTCGTTTTCTTATGATATTAGAATTATAACACAAAAATATTCCTTTTTTTATGTTATGTTAAATTAGAACTGTCAACATAAACATAACATTCTTATTTGTTATGGTAAACTAGAACTGTATACAAAATGAAATAGACATTTTTATTTGTCATTAAAATACATCTTTTTATGATAGTTAAAACATGTTATACATATTTGTCATTTAAATACATTTTCTTATGATAGTTGAAATATGTTAAACATGTTTTATCATCAAAGTGTGACATTCCCTTTTGTTAGTTAGGAATAAAAGAAAAATATGTTAATACATGTGTTGTCATAAAAAATGACATTTTTATCATGTTAGTTTAGAATAATAAGATCATTTTTGTTAGAAATGTTAAATTAGAATAAAATACATCACTTTTGTGTTAATTGATAAAAACACCACCTTTGTTGTGGTTTGATTGTAGAAGAAAAGATTACATTTTATTTGCATATTTAGATGCAAATAAACATTCGAAGAAAAAGATTACATTTTTATTTGCATATTTAGATGCAAATAAACACAGTAGAAAAAGATTACATTTTTATTTATTTGCAAGTTTAGATGCAAATAAATATCCTATTAAAAAGGTTATATTTTATTTGCATTCTTTGATGTAAATAAACTTTGAAATTAAAAGTTATTTTTTTTTTTTCCATTCTTTGATGCAAATAAAACATTGCAATAAAAGTTGAATTTTTATTTGCATATTTAGATGCAAATAAAACATGAATTCAAAAGGTTACCTTTTTGTTTGCATTTTAGATGTAGATAAAAAGCCTAGTTTAAGAAGTTACATTTTTCACTTGCATTT
Organism: Allium sativum; assembly: GCA_030737875.1. NCBI lineage: Eukaryota > Viridiplantae > Streptophyta > Magnoliopsida > Asparagales > Amaryllidaceae > Allium > Allium sativum. Next base: position 562,501,566 of record CM060921.1, read on the forward strand.
TTGATACAAATAAAGAATAGAAGAAAGGTTATATTTTTTTCACTTACATTTTTTTGATGCAAAAGAAAGAATAGTATAAAATATGCATTAGAAATATAATAGCATTTTTGTTATAAAATGTGACATTGGAGAAAATAACATTTTGTGATAAAATGGGACATTAGTTTAAAATAACAATTTTGTTAAGAGAGATTAAAATAACATTTTTGTTAAGAAATGTTCATTAGAATAAATACGGCATGTTAGTTAAAAATGGTTTATTAGAATAAAAATGTCACATTTTGCTAGAAATGTTACATTAGAATAAATATGTCATTTTAGTTAAAAATGTTACATTAGAATTAAATTGTCATATATTTAGATATGTTCATGTTACATTAATCAGTTCATGTTAATATAAAAATATCCTTTTTACTTAGAATCATGTCATGTAGATAAAGATAGCATTTTGTTTAGAATCATGATATGTAAATAAAAAGAACAATCATTTAGAAATGTCATTTATTTAGAAACGTCATTTATTTAGAAATGTCATTCATTTAGAAATGTCACTTATTTAAAAATGTCATGTTAAAATAATAATATCATCTTGTTAGACAAGAATAAAAATAATTACCTTTCAAGATATATGTTTTGTTGAAATTAAATTGTAGACATCCATTTATAATTTAAGCGGTGAAAATTTGTCAAATAGGAAATAATTCAAACAGAATTATAATCGGTTAAATTTATTAACCAATAATCTATTTAGATGAACTGCTGTTGTTTGAAAACCCCACACGGGTGTTGGGATGACAAATACTAGTCCCAATATTTAGTTGTATGTCAATCGATGGATTGACAGTTTGTGTTAAGCGTTATTTATTTATTTTAACGCTCACACAATTATAAATTTCACTCTGGTTTTGAATGGATTGTTTAGTGATTATGTATCATTATTGTTGTATATTTACATGCGATGTATGAAATCCTTACAACTGAAATTGTGTGGTAATTGATTGAGTCGCATTCCGATTCAGAATATTTTTCAATAACGAATATTTTTATATAAATTTAATGAAGATTAAAATTGTGATTTTTATGCCCATTTTTGGATGGACACAAAATACTGAAATATGAAGCCGTGTTATGTAGAAACGCTATTTTTAACCCAAACCAGTTTATCGATCGATTTATCTCATTTTAAAATGAATATAAAAAGGAGAAGTGATTTAAAATACAATATTTTGAAAATATTATTATTTTAATATAATAAAGGTATACAATATTCAATTTTGCTTTAAAATTGAAAATGAAGTTAAAATCATTTAAAATGAATTTATAGATATTTTATAAATACGATTTAAATAGAAATCGACGATATATATGTTATATATATTGTATAATGGCCTGAATAGAACGCGCCGCACAGCGACCGTTCGTGAATTTCGACCATTAACTTCAAATTGGCGTAACGGAAGATCCGACCGTCGGATTCTTCTAAAACCAGAACTGTTGGGTTCATATCGAAAAGAGCTTTCCAATGAATATAAGAGTTTTGAAATCAAATGGTTAGATTTGGAATTATGTCCAAATCAATTTTAGAAAAGGTCGCTGTAAGTGCAGTTCAGTGGCCGTTATTGGAAACCGACTGTACAGGCTAAATAAAATTATTAAAAATATGGAAAAATTATGTAAAATCATAATAAATGATTTGGAAAGAGTTTGGATGAAAAATTACATATTAGAAAAGATAAAAATATGTTTTTATTGAATTGAACTAGTTATTAACTAGAATAAATCTTTAAAATAATATTTAATGAAGTTTTCCAATTAATTGATATTTAATTGGAATTAAATAAGATAAATTGGATTTGTGGGTTTGTCGTGAACAATGTTTTAAACGACATTTGTTCTTGAACCCCGTATGAAAGAATAAATCATTTAATTAAGATTATTAAAGTTTCTAATTATAAGATTATTAGAGTTTCTAATTGTATTTAGTAATTGGAATAAAATGAAATGTGATTTTGGGTTTATCATGAACGGTGTTTTAAAAGACGTTAGTTCTTTAACCCAGTTAAAGACAAGATTAATTTCTTAAATTTGAATAATGATTTTTGAGATTAAAACCGACTTGAGTTTTAATGAATTCCTAATTAGATTGAAATGGAATGAGATAATAAAAAGAAGATTAAAGAATAAATTTAAAAGGATTTATCTTTGATAAAATTATGGGAACATTTCCCTAATAATGTGAATATCTTATTAAAAGAATATTCTGAATTGGAATGTGGCGTATAATGTGTTCTTATAGCACTTGATTTTTAATTTTAAAATACGCGAGTTATTCGGAAAGACCGGGTTTAACCCATTCTGAATAATTACTACGACGATCAAGAGTCGAAGATGATGACGGTGGTTGAAGACCGGCGATCTTCACATCGAATGGACGGCTACTGATGCCTTTGATTGGAGTTGCTGCCTTGAGAGGTTTCCAGTGGTAGTTGTCCGTACATATTGTTGATTGTTCAGATATGCGAGGTATAAGGTGCCTCCGGTTTCGTTCAGACCCAGAACAGACTTGTAAATGGATGTGTGTCTGACGTTGTATTCCTTTATGCTGTATTCGTTGATCTCTGCTAAATATATATTTGCGGTGGCGGAGAATTTATTCTCTTGCTTAACACCCTTCTCTGAGACGTACGAGCTTAGAGGTTATATATTGGTAGAAATCAATGGTATGGTATGGACTGACAATGTGGCATGCCAAGATGCAAATGATCAAGGCTTTTGTTGAAAAGCAGAGTCTTGTGGTTGATGATCAAGGCACAGCTTTAAATAGCATAGCTTTGTGTATAGCGATACTTCGCGAGCCTCACACCCCGGTATGAACCAGAAACGGGAGTAAGGACTACAGGGAGGACATACGTTTCTTTCTAGCAGGGAGTGGTGTCATGGTTTTTACAAGGCCTGACATTTTTACTTATGTGGATGACGGAATGAGGCGCCTCAGTTATTTGAGTCCCTTGTGGCTCTATTTACGCCCCATAGGGCGGGGAAATATATTGTTCAGGCATAACTAATCCAACCATTGCACTTTGGTGGACCGGCCCTGCAAGATCCAAGGGTTACTCGAGCTCTGATCCTGAGACATGGACTAGATTGTCTCGAATTTGGTAAGGACTATCTCTTGCCTTGGTTCATGATGGAAATCCAACATCCAATACGACCCATGCGGTTTTGATTGTATTACTAGTACGGCGACATAGTATATGGTAGCTATGTCGTCTATGATTGATATTATGATTGAAATATTTTAAAACATATACACACTATAATAATATCAAATCCATTTTATCGTATCAAGCATTTTTGACTATTATAAGGTAAAACTCTATCTTCCGGTTTGCGTTGCATTGTGTGATGGGACTTGAGTCTTATAATGGTTTTATTTTTATAAAAAGCATTGCGTTGTTTAAAACGATTTACTTTATTTATGCATTGGCAATCCAATGGAGTAAACCCATTCCTCGTTAGCGGCGTGGTCTTGTGATTAGCCTCATTATTAGATAAGTTAAGTAGATTTCTCATACCAGTCCCATGACTGACCTGTAGTTTGTTTCACTTGCAAACTCGGGTGCCCTCTTTTCCACACGGGCTGTCGAGTAGCTTCTTTTGCAGATATTCATTTCTTGAGCAGGATTCTAGATCGAAGCTTAAAGCTGTGTCCAGAGCAATGGTAGTCTTCCGCTGTATTAGTTTATTTATTCCGCTGCATTGTATTAAAATTATTGTAATTTAATCTTCCGCTGTAATATGATTCGATGTACTCTGATATTCTGTACTCTGATGTAACATTATTATGATGTTTATAAAAGTCTGCTGTTATTTGTTCTAATGTGTTGTATGCCCAAAGTTAAAGTATTCGTGGATTTCCAACTTTTGGATCAAATCTGTGTGGTTTATGGTCGATCTAAAGGACGGGGATTTACGGGTCTTTACAATAAAAATGTGATTTTCTTTGTATAAATAAAAATGTGATTTTTATATATGAACAGTGTAAAAAGGGTAGCATTGGAATTTCGAGCAAATCCAAGCTGTTCAGAAATACAGAAATAAAACGGCGGAGTGGAAACCAAAGGTGAGAAATCCTTCTCACTCTATTTTTTTTACAATAAAATATATACTCGGTTGCAGATGGGGCTTAGTAGCTCTTGACACCATCGTCCATCGACCATGGACGACTTGTTTGATTGTATTGTGTGGTGGAAATTAATTGTGATTGTATTGTGAAATGGAAAATAAAATATTCATTCGATGAATAAAATATTTGAATAACAAAAAATATCGTTTTTATTGTATATATGAATTGTATAAAATATTCATGTGTTGAAATAAACATTTTTATCGTTAAAAGTATAATTTTTAACGAGTAAATGAATAAAAATAAATATTCATTTACAAATTGGACGATTTTTTTATGTACACACATTTGATTGATATTGATTGGGACGATATATTTTACACGTCGCCCGACTGCAAAAATAAAATCAGTCTGTGTTGATTGAAACCCCACACAGGTATTGGGATGATATTTGACGCACACTAATCCCAATTGTTTAGTTGTATGTCAATCGATTGGTTGACAAACTGTTGTAAGCGTTAATTATTTATATTTAACGCTTATGGAGTTGTGTAATGCACTACGAATGATGGTTGACTGTGTTTGATTATTGTTGTGTACATGTGTGTACGAAATCCATAATTATATGGTAATTAACTGTGTCTAATTCCAATTCGGAAGGAACGAATATTTTAAAATGGCGAATAATGAATATTTTAAAATAACTAATATTTTAAAATAATATTCAGTAATGGATCAAAATATGATTTTGATGTCCAATTTAGGATGGACACGAAAATATTGAAATATATGAAGCCATGTTGATTAGATTAACGCCATTTTGACGTAAACGATATTCATATCGATTTTATTCATTTTTATAATGAATATTGAAAAAGAAATGATTTCAAAATCTGATATTTTGAAAATATTATCATTTATATATTATAATGATAAGGAAAATTCAATTTTGATTTAAAATTGAAAATGAAGTTAAAATAGTTTTAAAGCGAATTTATAAAATACGTTTTAAATGGAAATCGATGAAATATGGCCTGAATAGAACGCGTCGCGTCGCGGTAGTTTGTGAATTTCGACCATTGACTTCAAATTAATATTATGGGAGATCCGACCATCGGATTCTCCTAAAACCAGAATCGTTGGGTTTGTATCGAAAAGAGCTTTCCAACGAATACAAGAGATTTAAAATTTAATAGTTGGATTTGGAATTATGACCAAATCAAAATTGGAAAAAGGTCGCTATACGGGCCTTCATAATAAATGATTTGGAAATCGACTGTAATGGAAATCGATTGTACGGGCCTTTGGTTTCCATATTATTCGATGACCGTTAATGGAAATCGACTGTACGGGCCTTCATAAAATTATTAAAAATATCAATAATTTGAGTAAAATCATAATAAATGATTTGGAAATAATTTGAATGAAAAATTCCACGTTTGTAAAGATAAAAGTATATTTTTATCAAAACGAACTAGAATTATAATCCAATATTTTTGAATAAATAAATTGGATTTGAAATGGTTTTAAAAATAACCAGAATTTCCAATATATGAATTGGAATGGATTTGAATTGAAATTATCTTCGGAATATTTCGTTGTTGGATTTCGTGATTATACAGATATTGTTATGGAAATTTGAAGGATATAATTATATCGTTATTTCCAATACGATATTTGTTGGTTGCAGAATTTGATTTTGAATATAAGCCGATACATTTTCTATTCAGAGCCTTGTATTTAATATCAAATGAGATTTTGGGTTTGTCGTGAACGATGTCTTAAATAACACGGCTCCTAAACCCCAGTTGAGAAAAGAATAAATCTTTTAATTAAGATTTAGTGAAGTTTTCCAATTAATTAATATTTAATTGGAATTGAATAAAAGAATTGGATTTTAGGTTTGTCGTGAATGGTGTTTTCTGTAACACTGTTCTTAAACCCTATGTGAAAAGAGTAAATCTTTTAATTAAGATTATTGGAGTTTCCAGTTAATTAACATTTAATTGGAATAATATGGGATGTAAATTGGGTTTATCATGAACTGTGTTTTTAACGACATTCGTTCTTTAACCCGATTTACAGTGAAATGTGATTTGGAATTCTTTTAATTAAAATTTAAGGGAAATTTTCCAAAGAAAAGTTTCCAATTTAATAAAATAAATTAGAATGGAATGGAATTCGATTTGGTAATAATCGAAGTGAATTTCTGTGTAGGAAGACTGTAACTATGTATGGAATTTAAAAGACTTTGCCGTTATTCCATTTATATTATCGGTTGGATATGGAAGTTTATATCGATTATACATATATTGATCTATTTTTCGTGAAGATTCCATTGTTAATGGAATGTGATTCTGGGTTTATCGTAAGCTGTGCTTTAAATGACATTAGTTCTTTAACCCAGTTAAAGATAAGAGTAATTTCTTAACTTTGAATAATCATTAAGCAATGATTTTTGGAGATTAAAACTGAATTAGAGTTCTAAAGAATCTTTAAATAGATTGAAAGGTGAATCTGATAACTAAAATTATCGAATTCAAGAAATGATCAAGAATGGAGTACCACCAGTTTTACTCCATGCGATAGTTAAATCTTTAATTAGATTTGAATGTGAAATGGTAATTAATTTTACCGACAACACCGTGGGTGTTAGATATGGAGTACTACCAGTTTTGCTCCATGGGATGAATAGGTTGGGATTGGGAAATTAAACAAATGATTACTTCGGTAAGGTTCGCTAACCCCGACTAGTTTGGAAAACCTTAATTTGGTTTACATTGTGAAAAGAATATTTGAATAAAAGAATATTTTGAATTGGAATGAGGCGTATGTTGTGTTTGTGTAGCACTTGTTTATAATATACGGGGGTTATACAGAAAGGCCGGGTTTATACCCATTCTGAATAACTGATTCGACGATAAGTCGACGATGAAGACGGTGGTTAAAGACCGGAGGTCTTCACATCGTTTGGATGATTACTGATGTCTTGATTGGGCTGTACACCCAAGACGAGGTAATAAGTGGTGATCATCCGGACGTACTTGGAGATCGACCAGATATGCGAGGACCTCTCTCCTGTATTGGACATATGGGACGAGGAATAAGGTGCCTCCGGTTTCGTTCAGACCCAGAACGAACATGTAAATGGACATGTGTCTGACATCAGATTTCGTTCTGTGTGATTGATAGACATCGGTTGCATAACGTGAACTGCCTGTGTGGCACACTGAGATGCAAATGATCGAGGCTTCTGTTGAAAAGCAGAGTCCTGTGGTTGATGATCAAAGCACGGCTTTAATATAGCATAACTTTGTGTATAACGTTAATTCGCGAGCCTCACACCCCGGTGTGAACCAGAAACGGGAGAGGACTTCAGGGAGGGCATGCATTCCTTCTAGTTAGGAGTGGTGTCATGGTATGGAGCCCAGACATTTTATTAATGTGAATGATGATAGCGAGGCGCCTCGGTTATATCAGTCACTACAAGGCTGATGGATTATATGGTCGACGAACTGACCATTTAGCCCCATAGGGCGGGGAAACGTATTGTTCAGGCATTTAATCCACTTCGTGTGGACCGGCCCTGACGATCCAAGGCTTGACTGAGTACTCGCCTGAGACATGGTAGGCTAGATTGTCTTGAAGAGTTAAGGACGATCCCTTGCCTTGGTTCACAGATGGAAATCCAACTTCCAATACGATATTTTACGGTTTTAATTGTAGAACTAGTATGCCGACATAGTGGGATGGAGCACTATGCCGTCTATGATTGATACATTTATATTAGAAGTTGTTTTCATATACTTTACACTGTAATAGTATTAAAATGATTTATTTTAAACGTACCAAGCATGTTTGGCTATTATAAGGTAAAACTCTATCCTCCGGCTTGCGTTGCATTGTGTGATGGGACCTAAGTCTTATAATAGCTTCATTTATCCAAAAAGCATTGCACTATTTGTTTTATGCATTGGTATTCTTAGGAGGAAACCCGTTCCGTGTTATACGGCGTGGTCTCTTGATTTACTCCATTTTAAAGTAAAGTTTTAAATAACTGTTTTAGTTCTCACACCAGTCACATGACTGACCTGGAGTTTATTGTTTTAACCTAAACTCTGGGTGCCCCTATTTTCCACACGGACAGCTATTAGTTTTGGGTTTGCAGATTTATTCTTACAGGATCCTGGTTTACAACTGGAGATATATTCGGAAATCTCTGTATCCGTATATTTGTTTCAGTTGTGTTATGTATTATTTTTCGCTGCATAATAATTTGTAAATCTCTGATATTTTACTGATGTATAATATTTATTCACAATCTGTATATTCTTTTACTCTAATGGAAATTGTTGTAATAAGCAATGAAATGTTCTTCTGTTTATGCTTTGATTTGTCATGTTCTCAGACAATCTGTTCTTTCTCTTCTCTTCGGAGACCGAGGAAGTCTCGGTCTTTACAGTTTGGTATCAGAGCTTTGGTTTACAGAGCTCGAGAACAAGGCATATTAGAACCGGACGAAAGAGTTTATCAGAAATTGGATTAGTAATATCCAATGAGAATGACTCATTAGAAATGGGATCAGTAGTATCCTAGAATAAGTTCAAAAAGTGTTGTTTTAAAAATCAAATTTTGTTTGAAAATTTAAATCTTATTATACGTATTTGAATATTTATTTTATATTGAATTTGGACAATTGAGTATATAAAGATTTTGCATATACGCCTTGCAAACGTATATTCGAAGTTTCAATATACTGGATAGATATAGAATCACACTCTAGTCGCCCAGGGATAATTCTGATGATGATGCATCATCATCAGTGTTTGAATTTGAGTTTCAAAAGTCGAATATCTATATATTTTCAATTGACTGGTGTGAGAACCAAAACTAGATATGGTTATTGTTGTGATTTGGCATCAAAAATGGATTTTTAGTATATATAAAAATTTATGTGTTTGAAACGATAATCCACTAATTGATTGATGATTGTGTTGTTTGATTAATTAAAATTTTTGAACCATCAAGCCAAATTGAGTCAAATATCGAACTGAATTGAAATTGGTTGAAATTGCATGCATACACATGTATATACATTGAACAGGTCATAGCAAGGAGGCTAAAGAAGAGGAATAAAATTATATGCCCGACAAATAGGTACATGTTTACTAATTTATTGGGTTTGGATGATTTTATAATCCGATTGGCTAGACGCTTGGCGTTTTCTTTTTCTTTTGGATTGGTGAGGGCCCTACGTGGCTAGTTGCGGTTTTAAATATCTCCCGTACAAAGGAGGTTATGGCAAAAAAATTCAAAAATGTAGGGTGTTAGGCAAATTTTTGAAGAATTGGAAAATTCTTAGAAACTGAAAAGTTGAAGAGTGAACGCCAGAATGAAAGTTGAGTTGATTAGTTAAACAACTTTCAGCTCCGTTCCGTTTCGAGGACGAAAAGATTTTAAGTGGGGGAGATTATAACAACCCGGAAAAATCGGAACCAATTTAAAATTTTTATTTTGGCAATTTTAATGAATTTTAAATATTTAAAATGATTTATTTTAAATAATAACGACTAGAAATTTATTTTGAATAGAATTGGAACGTATAAATTTATTTAAATCGAAGTTAGAATATAAATATTTATTTTAATTATATAACGAGCCTGAAATGGCGCGGTAGTTTGAAAATTCGATTTCAAACTTCAGTTGAATGTACATGATTCAAAATAAACAGGATTTTGGTAAAACCAGAAATATTTGAATTTGTTTGAAAATATCTTTCAACGAATGTGAAAAATCCAGATTTCATAACAGGAATAAAAAGTTATGTCCAATTGAAAATTCAGAATAGTCGCTATTGAATTTTATATAATATATAACCCTTAAAAATAGCGATTTAGCAAACGACATCCGTTTTCGACGAAACCACTTTTGTTGGATCCTGAATGTCAAATTATTGCTAGATTCCAATTTTCATAATTTTTGGAATTAATATGTGGGCGTGGTGAATTTAAACGTGTTTGGTCAATTTAGTTTGAATTTAATCGATTGGAAAATGACCGTTTTTCAAACGGTCTACAAATTCGACGATATTAGTCTTTTTAGGACCGTATCGTCAAAACATAGCTATATTTATTTTTCTGGAATTTTTGGAGTTAGTATGTGACCCCTATAATTTAAAATGTACGTTTAAATTCAATATATATTGATTTAAATTTAAATTTTAAAGAAAACTGATTGAAACAGTCAAATTGGCTTACGAAACATATCTCATTGTATTCGGAATGGGGGTAATTGGCTAGGGGCAACACTCGTTGGGTTCGATTTGGAGTTTGGATGTAAGTTCACTATTTTGGAATTAGAAAGAAATAAAATAAAATAAATATATATTAACCAATCAGGAAATTCTGTTGAAACCCTCGTCACTTTCGAAAAAACCGCTCCAGTGAAAAACTATGGCGGGAAGGCTCTAATCTTCTCTCCTCTGTAACTTCTAATCCACCCAATGAAATCCCAAAATTTCTGAAGCAATTTTGTAGAGGTTGTTGTCATCTTCAAATCCAAAGTGGTATGGGGTTCCATCGTTGCGTATTGGGTTCAAACAGTCGCCGTATCGAGGCGAATTCCGCCTTCCTCAGGCGATCGTACGACGTGGGACTGGTATCATCGGGGAGCTCTCTCGAAGGCGCATCTCATGGAGCAGGTCAATCGTTGTCTGGTGTCGTGAATCTCGAGAAATCTGCAACCCTTGCTTACGACAGTGAGGGTTCAACCGTTCTGAGTGGAACAAAAGAGGAAAAGGTGATTTTTGAAATATAATAACATTGTTTAATTCAGTTATTTTCATTAAAAATCATTGTTTTAAATATATAAAAATCATTGTTTTAAAAATATAAAAACCATTGTTTTAAAAATACAAAAATCATTGTTTTAAAGATATAAAAAACATTGTTTTAAAAATATAAAGATGATTGTTTTAAAATATAAAAATCATTGTTTTAAAAATATAAAAATCATTGTTTTGAAAATATAAAAATCATTGTTTTAAAAATATAAACACCATTGTTTTAAAATATATAAAGATCACTGTTTTAAAATACATAGCATGGGTTTTTAAAACTATAAATAGTGTTGTTTTTAAGAAAATAATTTTATTGTTTTTAAAAATGGAATTTTTACATATATATTATTGTTTTAAAAATATATTTTTCTCATAAATAAAATTGTGATTTTCTTTGTATAAATAAAATTGTGATTTTCTTTGTATAAATAAAATTGTGATTTTCTTTATATAAATAAAATTGTGATTTTCTTTGTATGAATAAAATTGTGTTTTTCTTTGTATAAATAAAATTGTTATTTTCTTTGTATAAATAAAAATGTGATTTTCTTTGTATAAATAAAAATGTGATTTTCTTTGTATAAATAAAAATGTGATTTTTATATATGAACAGTGTAAAAAGGGTAGCATTGGAATTTCGGGCAAATCCAAGCTGTTCAGAAATTCAGAAATAAAACAGCGGAGTGGAAACCAAAGGTGAGAACTCCTTCTCACTCTGTTTTTTTTACAGTAAAATATATACTAGGTTGCAGACGGGGCTTAGTAGCTCCTGACACCGTCGTCCACAGACCATGGACGACTTGTTTGATTGTATTGTGTGGTGGAAATTGATTGTGATTGTATTGTGAAATGGAAAATAAAATATTCATGCGATGAATAAAATATTTGAATAATAAAAAATATCATTTTTATTGTATATTTGAATTATATAAAATATTCATGTGTTGAAATAAACATTTTATCGTTAAAAATATAATTTTTAACGAGCATATGAATGAAAATAAATATTCATTTACAAATCGGACGATTTGTTTATGTACACACATTTGATTGATATTGATTGGGATGATATATTTTACACATCGCCCGACTGCACAAATAAAATCTGTGTGTGTTGATTAAAACCCCACACGGGTATTGGGATGATATTTGACGTACACTAATCTCAATTGTTTAGTTGTATGCTAGTTGTATGCCAATCGATTGGTTGACAGACTGTTGTAAGCGTTAGTTATTTATATTTAATGCTTATGGAGTTGTGTAATGCACTATGGATGACGGTTGGCTGTGTTTGATTATTGTTGTGTACATGTGTGTATGAAATCCATATAAATAAAATTATATGGTAATTGACTGTGTCTGATTCCAATTCGAAAGCAACGAATATTTTAAAATAACGAATATTTTAAAATAATGAATATTTTAGAATGGCGAATAATGAATATTTTTAAAAAACTAATATTTTAAAATAATATTCAGTAATGGATCAAAATATGGTTTTGATGTCTGATTTGGGATGGACACGAAAATATTGAAATATATGAAGCCGTGTTGATTAGATTAACGCCATTTTGACGTCAACGATATTCATATCGATTTTATTCATTTTTATAATGAATATCGAAAATGAGATGATTTCAAAATCTGATATTTTGAAAATATTATCATTTATATATTATAATGATAAGGAAAATTCAATTTTGATTTAAAATTGAAAATGAAGTTAAAATCATTTTAAAACGAATTTATAAAATACGTTTCAAATGGAAATCGGCGAAATATATATAATATATATTTTATATATATTTAATCGCCTGAATAGAAAACGAAGTGCCACGGTAGTTCGCGAATTTCGACAATTAACTTCGAATTGATATTACGGGAGATCCGACCATTGAATTCTCCTAAAAGCAGAACCGTTGGGTTCGTATCGAAAAGAGCTTTTCAACGAATACAAGAGATTTGAAATCTAACGGATGGATTTGGAATTATGTCCAAATCAAAATTGGAAAAGGTCGTTGTAAGTGCAGTTCGATGACCGTTAATGGAAATCGACTGTATGGGCCTTGATAAAATTATTCAAAATATCAATAATTTGCGTAAAATCATAATAAATGATTTGGAAAGAATTTGGATGAAAAATTCCATGATTGTAAAGATAAAAGTATATTTTTATCAAAATGAACTAGTTATGAACTAGAATTATAATCCAATATTTTTAAATAAATAAATTGGATTTGAAATGGTTTTAAAAATAACCTGAATTTCCAATATATGAATTGGAATGGATTTGAATCGAAATTATCTTCGGACTATTTCGATGTTGGATTTCGTGATTATATAGATATTGTTATGAAAATTTGAAGGATATATTTATATCGTTATTTCCAATACGATATTTGTTGGTTGCATAATTTGATATTGTGTAACGACCCGGATTTTCGGCGACTTTGGTTATCGACGTAAGCTCGACGTTGATAACCAAAACATCGAAAAATCCCGGTAATTAATGAAAGAAATTAGAAGGTGAGAATAGATAAGATAGAAACTTGGAATAGAAGAAGAAGAAGAACACAACATCAGAGTAACACGAACCTCACAGCGGAACGAATAACATATAATAGATAACATAACTTTGAAATATAACAGTTATGTATACAATAGCACTTATCAGAGTACAGCACTTACAACACAGCGGAAATAACTATAGCTATATGATCTTGAAGCCTCCTGCTCCAAGCTCTTCCAGTATATCTGTAAATTCCTGACTACTTGACTGCCCGTACAAATTTAGGCACCCAAGAGTTTAGGGAAAACAACAAAGTAAACTCCGGGTCAGTCATGCGACTGGTATGAGTAAAACAGTTTAAACAGGTATATGAACAAGTAAACGATATCTCATAAGACCACGCCGCAGAACGGAACGAGTTTTTCCCTTATGAAAATCCAAACTATCTTTATATCAAAAACCTTTTGATATTATAATAATGTCTATGTACAAATAGATATCAACTAGCAGAAACGCTTTCATCTCACGTTCTACATATATAGTATACAATCAAAATCGCAAGCACGTATTGGATAATGGATTTCCAACTATGACAAGGTATGGAACCACCTTTCGATCAGTGTACTCTAGGAACGATACACTGGAGTTCAACAAGAACATCTTGCAACTCAGCCACACATGACCGACCACTCATTTCGCTTGAGTGTATCGAATGTACATTACCAACGGTTGGGATCAGCAACCGTTCCCGTATATATATGGGACAACATTGATAGATTTAAGAAACAAATGAATATTCTCTAGATAGGTGATTATACACCCTACTTCGGTGCGACCGACTTAGCCATGCTGCCTGCCCGATTTCTGTCATTTACTGGTTGATGAGGCTAGAAGCTACGCTTTATCATCACATCAGATTCACTTCGAATGCCACATTGTCAGATCCATCAGAATCACAAATTGACGTCTACAACCATACATTACGTGTCAGCTAAAAGAAGTTTCCTTCTCCGCTTCCACTCTTGGTATAGTTGAAGAAATCAATGTACGTGACCGTCTGGAAATACTATGTCAGACATTCATTCATACAAGTCATCCTCATTCACTTAGAATGTCACATCGTCATACCCGCCAAATCACAAATTTACTTATCCAAAAATAACACGGGTATACAGCTAAGAGAAACGAATTCCTCCGCCACTAAACGTGAATACGTTTGAACAGAACAACTTACGCGATCCATTGGATATACTCTGTCAGACCTTCGTCCATACAAGTTGTCCTGGAACTGGACAAACCGAAGGCACTATTCAGTATATCCATCTTAGTCACTGTTATCTAAGACTTATACAACAGCCCTTGCATTTTTCTCCGTCTTCAATCAACTTTGGCATATATGATTCGCAACGCTTATGCCAATACAGAGTGGTTCTTCGGATAATAATCCAACCGGTCTCTCCATATTAACAACGTTAAAATGGTCAAAACTTCGATAGTCTGTGATTTAACCATCAAAGAAAACAAGTGTGCAAACAACGATATTATTTCCAGATGGAAATTATATCAAACAAACATCATTTAACATTTATCTCTTTAGTTCATTTTACATCTCCTGTTTCCCTATATTCAACATTTGCTATTTTCAATACTTAGAAAATATATGTTATCAACATTGGAAACATTTCCATTCCTTGTTTTTTGTATTTAGAAAACATTTCTGATTCTTATTTGGAAACATTTCCAAAACTCCTTTACGATCAAACCTTACCATTTCTTAGTTAAGAAGGAAGTCACTCAAGTTGGGGTATAATTACCTCTCAGACCTTAACTGAACAACGTTATAACTTCGAAATGGTCAAAGTTTATCTTTTAATCTTTAACAACTTCTTTACGCCTTTCTCGGATTCAATTTTACTAATCCACTTCTATATTTAAAACGTTGGTTATAACGATAACGTTATAATCCCTACTTTCGAATTATCTAACTTTAATTATAACTTCTATTCTTATTAGAGTAATTAAACCTAACCCTAACTAATTAGTGTATACTCTTGATTTTTAAAAACCGAAAAGTAAATATTACTTTCCCGAATTCAATATAATTGAATTCGACGTAAAATTCTCTTTCGAGTAATCTCTATTTGATTAACTCTTCTTCGAATAACCTATATTCGATTATCTCTCTTCGAATAACTTATATTCGAAATCTCTCTCTTTCGAATAAACTATATTCGATCTCTTTCTTTCGAATACGATATATTCGATTATCTCCTTTCGATTAAACAAATCGATAGCTCCTTTCTTTTAGCTCTATTCGAATAAACTATATTCGATAACTCTATTTAACTCTTTTCGAATAACTAATATTCGATAACTCTATTTAACTCTTTTCGAATAACTAATATTCGATAACTCTATTTAACTCTTTTCGAATAACTAATATTCGATAACTCTTCCTTTTCAAATATCTCATATTTGAAAATCTCACTTCGATTAAACTATAATCGATAACTCCTTTCGATGAAACTAACATCGATAACTCCTTTCGATGAAACTAACATCGATAACTCCTTTTGATGAAACTAACATCGATTAATTTAACTCGACGAACTTAACTCGACTAACTCGACTATCTTAACTTACTTGGTTCGACCGATTCGATTCGATTAACTAGGCTCGACTAACTTGGTTTAATTAACTCAACTTGATTAACTCCTATCGAATAACTAATATTCGATTTAACTCCATTCGTTTGACTCTAGATCGCAGTGATCACAATGGTTAAGCCTGACTCCCTCATGAAACATCCGACCGCCGTAGGCTATTTACAGCCCTGCGAATTACGCTAGCAGTCGTACAAGATGGCAACTTACCCTGAATACTATGTTTGACTAACTCTGTCTCAAATAACTATATTTGATTAACTCTAGTTCGTTTTAACTCTAACTAATTAACTCCAACTGGTTAACTCTAACTGATTAACTCTAACTGGTTAACTCTATTTGACTAACTCGACTTGACTAACCCCTTTCGAATAACATATTCGATTAACTAACTTCCGAATACCATATTCGATTAACTAACTTCGAATACCATATTCGATTTCTCCTTTCGAATGTCTATATTCGATTAACTAACTTCGAATACCATATTCGATTAACTCCTTTCGAATGTCTATATTCGATTAACTAACTTCGAATACCATATTCGATTAACTCCTTTCGAATGTCAATATTCGATTAACTAACTTCGAATACCATATTCGATTAACTCCTTTCGAATGTCTATATTCGATTTACTTTATTCACTTTATAAAGATTTCCTTTTTAACAACGTTTTATTCATTTGAAAAGATTTAATTTTAAATAACGGTTCTACACTTTAAAAATGATTTCCCTTGTATAACGTTTCCTTTCAAATTCTATTTGTAAATGGTTTACAAATATTTCCTTTTCAAATTTATTCTTGAAATATTCTAATTCCTTAAATTCCCGGGAAAATTCGCCATAACCTCCTTTGTATCGGGAGCATCGGGAAAATCCCCAAACTCGCCACACAGGCCTTTCCATTCAAAAAGAAATGTTTTGAATTTATTTCCTTTTCAAATATCTCCTATTTATAAATATTCCAATTTATAAACATTTCTTATTTATAAATATCTCTTATTTATAAATATCCCATTTAATAAATATTCTATTTTCAATATCACTTTGAAAATTCCCTTATCAACATTCCGGCATGTTATGGTATTCAATCATATCAAATCATGATGTTCAATATCGTCCAAGTACATATAATCGCCCAAAGATTTTATATCACATCATATAACAATATATGAAAAACAATAAAATAACTGTTGAGGAATCCAGTCGGATTCCTCCAACCTGTTTCCCTGCATCACAGATGTTAGACAATAATCAACATCACTTTCAGAGTTTAACGATCTATATATATATATATATATATATATATATTTGTATATATATATAATATTTCCACTAACTGACTAGCAGTTCAATCAAACAATCAACACACAGTCAAACAGACAATTTCTAACAGTTCTAAAAATACAACATGAAATTATAAACTGTTCAGAGTTGGTGAGATTTACTCACATTTGCAGTTCATCATTAAAGAACGATAAACTGTTGTTTGATTTGAATCAAACAGTTTATTTCGCCATAAATCATAACGAGCTCCAATCCACTCCCAAATCAGTTCCATAACGCATATATCGTCGTTACGATTCCAATGATATCGACTTCGTCTGATTCTGATGCAGTATGATCAATATATGATTTATACAAGTTCATGATATACATTTAAATTAAAATAAACTTAACAAATTTCAATTTCGGCTTAACCTTTCAATTTTGACCTTTCTTCTTCACCGATTAGAACAGAACACTGCTCCTTGATTCGAAATCATCACTGCACCATAAATCATCTCGTTCTTCACCGATTCCTAAGTCACAACTCCAGTTCCATGAACCCTCCCATGACCGAACATTCATCTCACCTTTTCCCCTTCTATACATCACAAAAATCATGAACCAATTCCCACTAAACAACTCAACATCAACTTCATCACACTCTGTACAAACGAACACTGCAGCTCCTTTCACCATGGTCGGTATTCACTTCCACACTTCACGTAATTTCCACACTGATTGCTAAACTGAAAATACCATAACATTTTCGAAACCCCTTCATCACCCTCTTCAAATACCATGATTCAACATCTCCAGTTCAAAGAATACAAACCTAAATCCTGTTTGAACCCATGATTATATAAGTAATTTAACTTTACCCACTTCTTTTATAATTAACCGAACCTGTACCCTTATCCTTCCCTTTACTAGCAGCAGAACCGGTTCCAGTCTTGTTGCTCTTCACTTATGTCGATATTTGCCTCCATCTCAAACAAACGGAACCACCCAAACCACGAAGACTGTCACCACCATCGAGCTCCTCGTCCAACACCTTAAGTTCAAACTCGGTTTCACCACTTCAGACACAAAACGACAGCATCGTGAGATACTTCAACCACAGCCAGCGAACTGATTTGAGTTCGAACATCCTCAAAATCCGCCCACAAACTCGATTTTCCATCACCAATCCAAAATAAACCTCACCTTCATGAATCGATGCCTCAAAATCTCTGATTCCCGAACCCTAGTTGCCACTGTAAACATTCGAACCTTTAGAGCTTGATGCGCACCGAGTAGAACCAGTATAGAAACGTTGACAAACTCTCCATGAATCCAAATATGCAAGTTTTGGAATTTAAAAGAATTTATTTGATTTTAGAGGAATTTATATAACTCACGAGATGATTTTTTTCTCAAAAGAAAGACTGGCGGCTAGAAGAAAATGATTTTAGGTTTAGGTAAGAAAAGGAAGGGTATATATAGGAAAAATAAATATCTAGATATTTTGTTCATTTTATATTAATATATATTTTCGATTCATGTTTTCAATCCCAACGATTACATACGATACCCAAAAATCACGAAAATGGACATGCAGCTATAGTTCGACATTACGGTCCCAACAAAACTGGTTTCGTCGAATTCCGACTCCGTATGCTCACACAGCTTATTTTTAACCATCGAAATACTGACTGTTTCTCACTCTAAAAATCCGTACGACCACACAGTGACTCTAAAAATCACGAAACTGGAAATCTAACAATAATTTGACATTGCGGATCCAACAAAATTAGTTTCGTCGAATTCCGACTTCGTTTGCAAAAGTGGCTATTTTTAACGCTCTAAATAACCTATTTAAATATATAAATATATTTAAATATATTTAAATATAATTAAATTGAATATAAATAATATTATATTATCGTATATCTTCACATATGATATCGTACAACTCCAGAATATCATATCAGAATTTACAGTTTGATATTTCAGATTTTAGATTTATCGATATTCAGTTTATATCGAAAAATCTATTTATAACGTATATAAAGCGTTGCAAATTATAAAGGAATTCTACAGCGACTTTTCTGAAATTTGATTTGGACATAACTCAAAATCTACACGACGAAATCCCAATTTTTCTCTTCCACTAGAAAGATATACTCCACCAGCTCCACACGTTTCTTGTTTCACAGAAATCCGGCTTAAAACGAATCCTGTACATTCAGTTGAAGTTCAAATCGCCAAATCGCGAACTACAGCGCCATTTCAAGCTCGATTTTGATTATAATAAAATTATACGTTCAAACTGTCGTCGATTGAATATATTCGTCAATATAATTCAACTCTAAGCTGAATTGAATCTAAGTGACGACCCCGTTCATCGAATATTGTGATTTCCAAATATTTTGATTATTTCTGAATTAAATATATTATTTAATTAAATTAATTATTCCATATTATTTAATTAAACCTCTATTTAATTCACTACATCACGATATATATATATAATTAAATAAATTAATTATAATACCCCTGACAGTGCGGGTCATTACATATTGAATATAAGCCGATACATTTTCTATTTAGAGCCTTGTATTTAATATCAAATGGGATTTTGGGTTTGTCGTGAATGGTGTCTTAAATAACACTGTTCTTAAACCCAGTTGCTAAAAGAATAAATCTTTTAATTAAGATTTAGTGAAGTTTTCCAATTAATTAATATTTAATTGGAATTGAATAAAAGAATTGGATTTTGGGTTTGTCGTGAACGGTATTTTCAGTAACACTGTTCTTAAACCCCGTGTGAAAAGAATAAATCTTTTAATTAAGATTATTAGAGTTTCCAGTTAATTAACATTTAATTGGAATAAAATGGGATGTGAATTGGGTTTATCGTGAACTGTGTTTTTAACGACATTCGTTCTTTAACCCGATTTACAGTGAAATGTGATTTGGAATTTGTAAATCTTTTAATTAAGATTTAAGAGAAATTTTCCAAAGAAAATTTCCAATTTAATAAAATAAATTGGAATGGAATGGAATTCGATTTGGTAATAATCGAAGTGAACTTCTGTGGAGGAAGACTTTTACTATATATGGAATTTAAAAGGCTTTGTCGTTATTCCATTTATATTATAGGTAGGATATGGAAGTTTATATCGATTATGTATATTGATTTGTTTTCCGTGAAGATTCCATTGTTAATGGAATGTGATTTTGGGTTTATCGTGAGTTGTGTTTTAAATGACATTAGTTCTTTAACCTAGTTAAAGATGAGATTAAATTCTTAACTTTGAATAATCGTTAAGCAATGATTTTTGGAGATTAAAATTGAATCAGAGTTTTAAAGAATCTTTAAATAGATTGAAAGGTGAATCTGATAACTAAAATTATCAAATTCAAGAAATGATCGAGAATGGAGTACCACCAATTTACTCCGGGCGATAGTTAAATCTTTAATTAAATTTGAACGTGAAATGGTAATTAATTTTACCGACAACACCGTGGGTGTTAGATATGGAGTACTACCAGTTTTGCTCCATGGGATGAATAGGTTGGGATTGGGAAATTAAACAAATGATTACTTCGGTAAGGTTCGCTAACCCCGACTAGTTTGGAAAACCTTAATTTGGTTTACATTGTGAAAAGAATATTTGAATAAAAGAATATTTTGAATTGGAATGAGGCGTATGTTGTGTTTGTGTAGCACTTGTTTATAATATACGGGGGTTATACAAAAAGGTCGGGTTTATACCCATTCTGAATAACTGATTCGACGATAAGTCGACGATGAAGACGGTGGTTAAAGACCGGAGGTCTTCACATCGTTTGGATGATTACTGATGTCTTGATTGGGTTGTACACCCAAGACGAGGTAATAAGTGGTGATCATCCAGACGTACTTGGAGATCGACCGGATATGCGAGGACCTCTCTCCTGTATTGGACATATGGGACGAGGAATAAGGTGCCTCCGGTTTCGTTCAGACCCAGAACGAACATGTAAATGGATGTGTGTCTGACATCGGATTTCATTCTGTGTGATTGATAGACATCGGTTGCATAACGTGAATTGCCTGTGTGGCACACTGAGATGCAAATGATCGAGGCTTCTGTTGAAAAGCAGAGTCTTGTGGTTGATGATCAAAGCACGGCTTTAATATGGCATAACTTTGTGTTTAACGTTCATTCGCGAGCCTCACACCCCGTTGTGAACCAGAAACGGGAGAGGACTTCAGGAAGGGCATGCGTTTCCTTCTAGCTAGGAGTGGTGTCGTGGTATGGATCCCAGACATTTTACTTATGTGGATGATAGATAGCGAGGCGCCTAGGTTATATCGGTCACTATGGGGCCGATGGATTATATGGTCGACGTACTGACCATTTGGCCCCATAGGGCGGGGAAACGTATTGTTCAGGCATTTTAATCCACTTCGTGTGGACCGGCCCTGACGATCCAAGGCTTGACTGAGTACTTTCCTGAGACATGGTAGGATAGATTGCCTCGAAGCGGTAAGGACAATCCCTTACCCTAGTTCACAGATGGAAATCCAACTTCCAATACGACATTTTACCATTTTAATTGTAAAACTAGTATGGCAACATAGTGGGATGAGGCACTATGTCGTTTATGATTGATAAATTTGTATTTGAAGTTGTTTTCATACACTTTACACTATAGTAGTGTCAAAATGATTTGTTTTAAATGTACCAAGCATGTTTGGCTATTATAAGGTAAAACTCTATCCTCCGGCTTGCGTTGCATTATGTGATGGGACCTGAGTGTAATAATACTTTATTTTTCCAAAAAGCATTGCGCTGTTTGCTTTATGCACTGGTATTTTTGGGAGGAAACCCGTTTCGTGTTATACGGCGTGGTCCCTTGATTTACTCCATTTTAAAGTAAAGTTTTAAATAACTGTTTTAGTTCTCACACCAGTCACATGACTGACCTGGAGTTTATTGTTCTAACCTAAAATCTGGGTTCCCCTATTTTTACACGGGCAGCTAGTAGTTTTGGGTTTGCAGATTTATTCATACAGGATCCTGGTTTACAGCTGGAGATATATTCAGAAAGCTCTGTGTCTGTATATTTCTTTCAATTGTGTTATGTATTATTTTCCGCTGCATAATAATTTGTAAATCTTTGATATTTTTCTGATGTATAATATTTATTCATACTCTGTATATTCTTGTACTCTGATGGAAGTTGTTGTAATAAGCAATGAAATGTTCTTCTGTTTTTATTTTGCTTTGTCGTGTTCTCAGACAATCCATTCTTTCTCTTCTCTTCGGAGACTGGGGAAGTCCGGGTCATCATACATATTGTATGTTTATATATGTTATACAATGTTTATGATTTTCATATTCGTCTACTTTTACATACATGTTACCTATGAAATTATGTATTTTATGTTATTTATGCTGAACTTTTTAATGTTTTGGATCTTTTTTATGTTTTTTGTCTAACAATAATTCATGTTCATGGATCAAATGTTGTAAGCACTAATCAATTTAGATTGTGATATATTTTTGTTTTAAGCATATGACGTTTTAGAGTGTAATGATCTTTCGTTAATGAAGTGATTTTGTAATTCAAGTTTATAAGCTACCATGTTTTAATAGAATTCATAAAAAACATTTTGTAAGAATATCAGTTTTTAACATATCATGTACCCCGAGATTGTTCCGATATGAACTTTTAGACCCGAGATGAACCCCCAAGTTAGACTCATCTTATCCGAGATCTCCCCCGATAAGAGATCAAGTCTCTCAAATTCCCGAGACGAAACGTCACCGATATCCGAGATTTAAAACCTTGATCGGGACAGATATAAATTTTACTAGAATTCCGATTTGTCAGAATGAGTGATCAGGATGGTTCGATCAAGCAAAATGTGATTATTGTAATGCTCCGATCGCATAAAAACCGGGATACGAAATTGGTTGAGCAACTACAGAAATGATCGAGCAAGATTAGGAAGACACAGATCCAACCAAAATAGTGGATCGGTACATGGTTTTTGGGAGTGATCAGGTCCAACTTTTCCCAAATACAAAAATCATTGAGTTCGGGGATATGAGGTTGATGATTTCGAAGGAAACGATTAAGCATCGGCTGAAATTCATATTGGTTCACATGAAATGGTGGATCATTGCATATTTTGGGGATTTTTCATGTGATCAACAGACGTTGATCAGGGATACAAAATGCACCAAACTCCCAAGATGGGAAGCATAATACGGATCCAGAGTTTCTAACGAACCACACGTGATTTTCAATGCTTTTTCACCTGAACAAAACACAATTTTGGAGTATGAAGAAAGTACAAGAGTTTTGGGATGCATTGGGAGTATGGAGCAAAAATATGAGAATTTGGCTAAGGCTAGGGAGTTTTATCGATCCACGAGGAACCGAGTTAATTTAGGATCCACTTTTTCCTTCGATATTTTAGGATGAGCTCATATCTTTTGCAGCTAAAAATAGGTCATCTATAGGCCATTTCGAAGGATCTCTTCTTCACTTTGGAGCTTTATTACGCAAGGACATTGTTGGAGACTAATTACAACTATCTTTCACTACTTTATTAAGAACAAATTGCATTGTACTTGTAATCAGAAGTATAATCAACTGATTGCTTCTAGTGGACGTAGACACGATTTGCTGAACCACAATAAAACTTGCATGTTCATTTACTTTTACACACTTTGTGATTGCTCTATGACTATTCTATGGTTGTTCTGTGATTAATAACTGCACATATAATCTAATTCACATATTTATAATCAAAAGTATAATCAATCGATTGCTACAAATGGAAATAGGCACAATTTTTCGAACCACTATAGAACTTGCGTGTTTATTTACTTTTACGCACTCTGTGACAACTTTATGATTATTCTGTAATTATTTTATGATTGATAACTGCACACATAATCTAATTCACATACGAAATAGGTGTTGACGTGTGATTGACCAAAATCAAGCGTCAAGAGCTTGCCTATTTTAGTATTAATCCCTTCAAACATCACAAAACATAGCCTTAAATCATCACAAAAACATCTGAAAATTAAAGAACAAAGCAAGCATATGCTTCAGGAAATAAGGCATGACACAAGCACTAAACTAAAAATGCAAGGGTCAACCTTTCACCGAGCATAGATCGACCACTACGTCATCCTATGTGTGTCCAAGATCAACCCGTAGGTCGACCCATATTCATGCAAATCTTAGGGAGCTGAAACCTTTACCATGTCCAGCTTTGAACATGATTTTGACCTAGTTTCAAGTTGTATCAAAAGATGATTTCATGCCACCTCGAAGTACAATATTCAGACAATACTCGAAAAAGGGATTGGCATAAATATAACTAAAACGAGGAAGCTATAATTTTTCTAAGATGAACCCACAACATTTTTTAGTTACTGCAAACACTGAGTTCCAAAAATGTTTATAGTAAATGATTTTTTCACAAATCTATGTTATACTATCGTGCAAACCATATTAAGCTAGGGGAGTGGGTTTCTCGAACTCACTTGACTGGTTTTGAGATATTTGTCTTGATTTAGCTTAAAAGAAGGGAGCTTTAAACATTCACAACTTGTGGAATGGGAAGAATTTACATGCAGCACCTGAACTTTCACTTTAACTCCTTCTTTGATTTCTGAATTTAGAGGGAAAGATTTCTGGCTTTAATTTGATTTCCTTGTTAAGTTGGAGGTAGATAAGTTTTCCCAAGTTTTAGTTTGCAGAAAAGAGTTAGATTTGGCACAAATTGGAGGAGCGGTTTTTATTTGTGTTTAGCCATTTCCAAGGAGAAGAAAGGATGAGCAGGGAAAAGAAGTGTACGTACCTTTCCCTTTTTCTCTTTTCCCATGTTTTACTAGTGGGTTTAGGATTTGGCCCAAATCATCACCCACTAACCCATGAGCCTAAATGCAAGAATATTTAACTTAAATAGGCTATGTAAGATGTAATTACCACATGTTTAACATCATTTTAACAATTAACACACATTTTAACACCTAATACACCAATTGAAAATGTATTTTACACTTTCTAACATTACAAAATTATTAACAACATGTTTCTAAAGTCACTTTAACCAGTTTAAACACAAATTCCCATTATAATCACAATAAAAAATTTATTTTTACAAAGTGTTTGCTTTAAACACTTATTTGCTTAAAATCCAACATCCGAACAACTAAATTACCTAAACACTTGTTATCTTATTTCAAACAACTTAATAAATCATATTAAAAATAGTTTACACTTAAATATTGATTTCTAATTAATATTCTATATGTTTAATATTGATTTACAACCTAATTTAACTTTACGAATATACTTTTACCACCAAAACCACTAACCATTATTTACACAACTATTATATTTTGGCACCTGAATATTTTAACTTATTTTCATTACAAACCAACACAATAAATCTCTTTAGAACTTTATTTTCTTTATTTAATATTTTTTACTTAACAATTAAATGCTAAATAATTTCTTTTATTTCTGTAGTGCAAAATCAGAGATTTGGGCAGCAAAATACGAATAAACCCAATGATCTAGTCTGTCAACAATTTCAACAATGCCAAAAAAATTAAAATCAAGTGGCACAAATTATAGAGAGAACAAAAACAGAAAAGAGAGGTAAGGACACACCAATATAATGTGGTTCGGATATGAATATCCTACGTCCACGGAGACCCAACAACTTTTATTTCTCAATGAAGAAATGAGTACATAAGATTACAGTAGAGAGAAGATTAATGGTTGATTAACATAGAAATGTGTTTATTTTATGCTCCTATATCTTATTTTTTTGTATATAAATAAATATTACTTGGGTGTTATTTTGTCACTTTTACAGATATGCCAACTAAGCCACATGCAGCCATAAAAATAGAAAATAAAGATCAAAATGCTGTGTATATACATATAAAGGTCTGTAGATGAAGACTTCACATTGTGTTTCTTTTGGAATTTAATATATGCTCATCTTTGGTAGAAGAAATCTCCTGAAATCTTACCTCCCTTCAATTAGTCACATGCCAAACAAGGAAGAGATGGGAGGAATAATGTAACAACCCGAAAATCTGGGCCAGTTTAAAATTTTTATTTTGGCAATTTTAGCGAATTTTGATTATTTAAAATGAATTATTTTAAATAATATCGACGAGAAATTTATTTTGAATATAAATAGAATGTATATATTTATATACGTCGTCGTTAGAATATAAATATTTATATATAATTATAAATAGAATTGAAAATGGCGCGGTAGTTCGATAATTCGATTTCAAACTTCAATTGAATGTACCGGGTGCAAAACGATCCGGATTTTAGTGAAACCAAAAATATTATAATCTAGTTGAGAATATCTTTCCAACGAATCCGAAAAATCGAAATTTCATAGCGGGAATCAAAAGTTATGCCCAGTTGAAAATTCAGAATAGTCGCTATGTAAATTATACATGGCCCAGAAAGTCATATTTTGCATACGGATGAATTTGGACTCGAAACCACTTCCATTGAGTTCAAAATGCCGTTTAGAACTCCGAAAAGTATAAGCTTCGATATATTCCGATATCCGGAATAGTGGCTATGGGCTGGTGTTGTTCGGTTAACAATACATAGCCCTTAAAAAGTGAAATTTTGCATACGAGCTCAGAATTCGACGAGATAAATTTTTATGGATTCATAATGACAAATCATTGTTGAGTTCCAAATGGCGCGTCGAACGGAGTTAATATGTGGCCGTGCGAGCTGAAACAGTTTCGGGTAAAACGAGCAGTCATTTTACAAAGGAACATTATTGATACGACCTCGGAATTCAATTCTACTTTTTTTTCTAGATTCGTATCGTCTAATAATGGTTAAATCCAAGAGGGCTTGATTTTTTGAGTTAGCATGTGAGCGTGCGAGAAGAAAAGGTGCGCCAAAATCGCATTTTTAGAGCTTATCTGAGCATTTTTGTGATTTTTAACGGACGGTCAAACGAACTCGGAATTCGACGAAACTTGTTTCGTTGGACTCGTCTTCACGTCTACTATCTCGTGTCCGAAATCCGCGGCCATTGGAGATCGCTAGCGTTCAGGCGATACGCGAGAAACTAGCATATAATCACTTTTCCTCCTTTTCTATTTCATAAATTCACTTTTCCTCCTTCCTCCACAAAAACTCAAAAATGGCCTCCTCCTCCACCACCATCGCTGCCGCACCCTCCCCCGCTGCCACCACTGGCCGTCGGCCTCCTCCACCCCCTCCGGCCACCTCCTCCTCCTCCGCTCTCTCTCCTCTTCTCTCTCTCTTCAATTAGCAAACCCTACACCCAAACACCACCACCGCGGCCACCACGGGCCCCACCATCGCCACCCACACCCTCCCCCACGTCCATCAGGTCGGCGCCCCCCCTCCAGCCCCCTCAATTCCGGCCGTGGGCCCCGCTACACCCAAAAACCCATTTTCACCAAAATTACCCATTTTGCAAATAAGCCCCTGACCGTATTTCGCGAATAACTCCCAAACGGTGCGTTTTTGGCCAAAGTCCCTCTAGACCAAAGTTGTAGAGCACGAAATTTTCTTCGATTTGGTATATGATAAGTCCTATTTTGCATTGCGGGGTTGTCGGGAAAACGCGTCCGAAGTCTGCTGTCCGGAAGCGGCAAAATTCGTGTACTTTCGCGAATTCTGGCGAATTGAAGCATTTTCGGCAAAAAGTTCCTTAGGCGAAAGTTGTTCAGAATGGCGTGCTTGTGCTAGAAAAAAAGATGGATTGAAGATTTGAGTTTGTATACAAAGTCTGGAGCTCGAACAACAATTCAGCAGTTCAGAAAAGGCGTTAGAAAAAAAGTGAGTTTTCTCCGCTTTAAAGCTTCTATGATTTTTGACATATGAAGTTAATAAAAATATGATTTTTACATTATAGAAGTATTAAAGATTTGATCTTTATTATGTAAAAGGAGCAAAGATGTGATTTTTATATAAGTGGCGATATAAAAATATAATCTTTATTATATGAACACCATTGTAAAAATAGAATTTTTATCTATATAGTAGCAGTATAAAAATGTGATTTTTATATACATAGCAACAATATAAAAATGTGATTTTTATATACATGGCAACAATATAAAAATGTGATTTTTATACATGTAGCGGCTACGGGCAACGAAAGTGACAAAAGGCGAGAACGACAAGATTTTCTACATAAGAAGTGTCATGAAGTTGGATAGCTATCGGTGAGAATTTCCCACCTTTCAATTTCTTTTTCTAGTTATATATATATATATATATATATATACTAGGATGCAGACGGTGCTTAGTAGCACCCGACACAATCGTCCACAGACCATGGACTTGTTTGTTTGGTTGCATAAATTAGTTAGATTATTTGATTGAAATTGAACTGTTGGGTGAAACAGAATTGATTTGATTGATGTGTGAATGGCGTGGGCCTTCACTAGACCGGGGATAAGGCTAGGCCTCGTCCCGTTTCTAGTATCGTGCCGTTATGCCGCCGAAATTTTCTAAAATATGTTAGAAAAATAAAAATATCATTTTTATTGTGTAAATGAACTGAATAGAAATTCATGTGTTGAAATAGAATATTTTATCGTTAAAAATATAATTTTTAACGGGAAAGTGAATAAATAAAATATTCATTTACAAACCGGACGGTTTGTTTATGTACACTGATTTGACTGACATTGATTGGGTCGATAAATTTTACACATCGCCCAACTGCACAAATATAATCTGTGTTTGATTGTTTGAAACCCCACACGGGTGTTGGGATGAATTTGAAGTTCACTCATCCTGATTGATTAAATATGTTGATCGATTGATTGACAGGCTGTTATAAGCGTTTGATATTTATATTTGATGCTTATACAGTGTAGTGCACTTTGGTTGATGGTTGATTGTTTATCAATGCTATTATATACATGTGTTGTATGGAATCCATATAATCAACGTTATATGGTGATTGATTGGGCCTCATTCCAATCGGGACAATAATGAATATTATAAAAGAAAATTCATGTGTTGAATATAAAAATAGTCATGTGTTGACAATGATCATGTGTTGAAACTATTCATGTGTTGAGTGAAATATTTTAAATAATAAAA
Source organism: Allium sativum (assembly GCA_030737875.1). Lineage (NCBI taxonomy): Eukaryota > Viridiplantae > Streptophyta > Magnoliopsida > Asparagales > Amaryllidaceae > Allium > Allium sativum. Next base: position 562,531,112 of record CM060921.1, read on the forward strand.
ATTACATCTTTATCATATTTACGATTAGAATCTACTTTACGGTGGAGTCTAATTAAAAATCAAACGATAGATACCATAGTTTTATAAAATATTTTACATAACAAAAATAGTGATGTGTTGACAGTACTCATGTGTTGAGATTAGTCAGGTGTTGGAAGAAATATAGATTCATGTGTTGAATAGAATAAATATTCATTTGTTGAATAAGATAACGAATTTATTGAAATATATAAAGCCGTGTTGATTAGAGTTGCGCTATTTTGACGTGAACGATATTTTTATCGATTATATTCGTTTTTATAATGAATATAGAAAAGAAGTGATTTCAAAATATAACATTTTGAAAATATTATCATTTATATAGTAATGATATGAAATATCCAATTTTGATTTGAAATTGAATATAGAGTTGAAGTGGTTTTGAAAACGAAGTTAAAACGATTTATAAAATACGTTTTAAAAGGAAATCGACGAAATATATATATAATATATATATATATATATATATATTATATATATAATGGCTTGAATAGAACGCGCCGCGCCGCGGCAGTTCGTGAATTTCGACCATTGACTTCGAATTGACGTTGCGGGAGATCCGACCGTCGGATTCTCCTAAAACCGGAACCGTTGGGTTCGTATCGAAAAGAGCTTTCCAATGAATATTAGAAATTTGAAATCTAACGGTTGGATTTGGAATTATGTCCAAATCAAATTCGAAAAAGGTCGTTGTAAGTGCAGTTCGATGGCCGTTGATGGAAATCGACTGTACGGGCCTTGATAAAATTATTAAAAATAATCAATATTCCCAATATGTGAATTGGACTGGAGTTGAATCGAAATTATCTTCGGAATATTTCGATGTTGGATTTCGTGATAGTACAGATATTGTTATAGGAATTTGAAAGATATATTTGATATCGTTATTTCCAATACAATATTTGTTGGTTTCAGAATTTGATATTGAATATAAGCCGGTATATTTTCTATTCAGAGCCTTGTATTTAATATCAAATGTGATTTGGGTTTGTCATGAATGGTGCCTTCATTAACACTGTTCTTAAGCCCAATAGGGAAAAAGATTAAATCTTTCTATTTAGATTTAATGAAGTGTATCAATTAAATAATATTTAATTGAAATTGAATTTGAATTGGTTTTTAGGTTTATCGTGAGCGGTGTTTTGAACAACACCTGTTCTTTAACCCAATTAACAATAGAATGTGATTTGGGTTTATCGTGAATCGTGTTTTAGATGACATTGGTTCTTTAACCCAGTTAAAGGCAAGATGTTGATTTTTGAAAAGATTAAAACTAAGTGGAGTTTTAATGAATCTTTAATTAGATTGAAAAGTGAATCGATAATTTAAACTATCAAATCTGAAAGGTGATCGAGAAGGGAGTACCACCAGTTTTGCTCCAAAGCGATAGTTAAATCTTTAATTAGATTTGAACGTGAAATGGTAATTAATTTTACCGATAACACCGTGGTGTTAGATATGGAGTATTACCAGTTTTGCTCCATGGGATATATAGGTTGGGATTGGGAAATAAAATAAATAATTACTTCGGTGTGGTTCGCTAATCCCGACTAGTTTGAAATGATATCCAAAGGAGGATTAAGGAATAAATTTAGAAGAATTTATCTTGGATAAAATTAATGGGAATCTTTCCCTAAGAATGTGATTTTTGTGAATAAAAGAATATTCTGAATTGGAAGGAGGCGTTTGTTGTGTTTGTGTAACATTCGTTTATTATATACGTGGGTTATTCAGAAAGGCCGGGTTTATACCCATTCTGAATAACCGATTCGACGAGATGTCGAAGATGAAGACGGTGGTTGAAGACCGGAAGTCTTCACATCGTTTGGGTGATTACTGATGATCTTGATTGGGCTGTACACCCAAGATGAGGGAAACAGTTGGTGATCATCCAGACGTACTTGGAGATGGATGGATATGCGAGGAAAGTGCCTCCGGTTTCGTTCAGACCCAGAATGAACTTGTAAATGGATTGTGTGTCTGACATTGGATTTTATTGTGTTGATTGATCTTTATTAAATATACATCTGTTTGGCGGCAGAGAATTTATTCTCTTGCTTAACGCCCTTCTCTGAGACGTACGAGCTCAGAGGTTGTATATCGATGGACATCAGTCGCATGGAGTGAATTGCCAATGTGGCACGCGTAAGTGGCAATTGATCAAGGCTTCTGTTGAAAAGAAAAGTCTTGTGGTTGATGATCAAAGCACGGCCTGTGTGGCATAGCTTTGTGTATAACGTGAATTCGCGAGCCTCACACCTCGGTATGAGTCAAAAACGGGATACGGACCCAAGGAGTGCACGACGTTTCTTTCTAGCTATGGTGGTGTCAGTGACCTACCAGCCCTGACATTTATATACTTTTCACCTGTGTGGTTGTTGGATACGAGGCGCCTCGGATATAGGTCTGTAAGGACCGGGAAACGTGTGTTCAGGAATTGCCAATCCTCAAAAGTAAGAGAGGACCGGCCTTGGTGGTTCCAAAGGATCATAGTGGGGTCCTGAGGCATTTGCTAGAGTGTCTCGAACGCGGAGAGGAGCTTGCCCCTTGCCTCGGCTCATAACGGAATCCAATTTCCAATACGCGATATTGCGGTTTTAATTGTAGAACCTAGTATGGCGACATAGTGGTATGGGTCATTAATGCCGCCTATGATTGATATTTATGATTGAAATTGTTTTGACACTATACACCTATAATAGTATCAAATAATGTGTTTTAAACGTATCAAGCATGCTTTGGCTGTTATAAGGTAAAAACCCTATCCTCCGGCTTGCGTTGCATTGTGTGATGGGACCTGGGTCTTATAACAGCTTCATTTTTCTTTATTTAGCATTGCGCTGTTTGTTTTATGCACTGGTATTCTTGGGAGGAAACCCGTTCCGTGTTATACGGCGTGGTCCCTTGATTTACCGAACTTTAAAATAAAGAATTATAACTGTTTTAGTTCTCACACCAGTCCCATGACTGACCTGGAGTTTAACCTAAACTCTGGGTGCCCCTATTTTCCACACGGGCAGCTAGTAGTTTTGGTTTTGCAGATTTATATTCACAGGGTCCTGATATACAGCTAGAACGATGCTCGGAAAGCTCTGTATCCGTGTATCACTTCTAGTTGTGCTTTTGTATTATTTTCCGCTGCTATGTAATTTATTGTAATCTCTGATATTTATCGAATGTAATTTATTCAATTATACTCTGTATATTCTTGTATCTGATGGAATTGTTGTAATAACAATGAAATGTTCTTCCGTCTGCGTTCTATTTTGTCTTGTACTCAATTCTATCCGTGCTTTCCTTCACGGGGAAGTTCGGGTCGTCTCAAATAAATTGCTAATTAAGATGGGAGGAATAAATTGCTAATTAAGATGGGAGGAATAAATTGCTAATTAAGAGGAGAGGAATAATTGGTAATTAATTGGCCTATATATGCATAGACTGGATTATGGTTTTAGGTTGGCTATCTATCTCCTATAAATATCCATGTAATCTCATTGTAAAGGATCATCCGAGAATTAATAAAGTCTTCTTCTTCTTCTTCTATTTTCTGTATTTTTTTATTTTCTTAGCAATCAATGTTGTCTACACAATTAGATTTGGTAAAACACTATTTGTCTTTTTCATTTATTTTTCATTAGTGATTAACCGTCTGATTAGATTCAGCGGTAATCCAAAATTTATCTCCCGTTTGTTATTTTAATTTCTGCAATTTCAATTTCTGTTCTTTATACTACTTCCTTAGGTCAACTGGATTGAATACAGATTTGATTAGATTCAGATCTGATTCAATTCAATAATAGTTTAATTGCAGTTTCAATTTCGTTTGCTTTCAAAACCAACCTCGAAGATTTGTCTAACTCGCCCAAGAAATTATATAAATAATTTAATTTAATTTAATTTACCTCCCTGTGATTCGACCTGCATACTACACGATCTGTGCGCTTGCAGAATTTACTTTAAAATTCGCGTTTTTCTAATTCATAGAAAAATAGCGATCAAGTTTTTGGCGCCGTTGTCGGGGAGGCAATAATTTGAATTTTATTATTTATTTAATTTCTGATTCGTGTTAGTTTTTTTATTTTTGTTTGATTTTGTAAAAGAAAAAATCTTGCCATATTTTCTTTTATTTCGTTTTATTTCCTATTGTTTTCTTGTATATATATATATATATATAGATAAAAATCTTGATTAGTTGATTGTGTATCACATATTGATATTATAATCTCTAAGACAAGAAAAAAAAATCTTCCCACTTTTTCTTTTAATTTTTCTTTTTTCCATTTATTTCTTTCCTTTTTTTGTTTGCATTTCTTCCAATCTAATTCCTTCTTCAAAAAGAAAAAAATATATACAAAAAAAAAGAAACTTGCTAATTTTTCTTCAATTTCTTTCCATCTTTCTATCACCTCGCTGATTTTCACATTTTTTTCCCTTTCCTTTTCTTTTTATTTATTCCCATCTTTTGTCTACAACTTCCTAAAAAAAAAAAACTTTCGCAATTTCTTCTCTGTTTACTTTGATTTCTTTCTTGTTTTTGTCTGCTTTTATTTCTTTCCTCAATTCCTTCTACCCTTCCTCTCTACTCAAAAAACCTTGCTTTTTTTTTCTTATTTCCTTCCTCTTTTCATTTTTTTCCTTTTTTGTTTTGCTTTTTCCCATTCATTACTTTCTCTTTCTTCTTGTTCAAATTTTCATATAAAAAAAACTTGCATTCTTTTAGTTTATTTATTTCTTTCCAATTGCATTTCTCATTCACCTCCTACAATCTCTCTTTCCATTTTTTTCATTTATTTCTTTCCTTCTCTCTCATTCATAAAAAAAAACTTTTAATTTTGCTTTATTTCTTTCCCTCTTTCAACTTTCTTCCCAAATCTTCTACGATCTGTCCCTTTTACAATTTCACAAAAATTCAAAAAAAAAAGGCAAACTTCCTTTTCTATCTTTTCCACTACCATCATTCACCACTCATCACTTACACAATCTCTACAACATTTTCAACCTGAACGCCTTCACAACCAAAACCTCCTGACCACGCATCCTCACCATTCACAAAAGCCACCGTACAACATCCGTCCCTTTCAAACGTCCTTCAGCCTTCACACCCAAACGAGCATCAGACCCTAAATCACCACTGCGCCTCACGTTCACCAAGCCAATTCGTACTCCACAAATCAGATCGCAATTTACACCATCCCACATCACATATCCAACTGCTCACGCAAAAAATAGAAAAAAAAACAAGAAAACCCCTTCCCGATCTTCTCAACCGCATCTTTCAAAAGCATCAACAGATCCGTTTCCTGAAACCCCAATCATCTCGGCCTCATAGACCAATTTGAAAAAAAAAAAAAAAATCCAGCGATATTCGTTTCCTGAAATAGAAAAGAGAGGATCGCAAATTCATAGCTGAGGAACCGTAGTTGGTAGAAGAAATTCCTTTTGTATTTGGGAAAAAGAGTACGCTTTAGCATCAATAGATCCGTTTGAATGGACTGATGCGCCTGGACTATTAAATGTATTTTGGTTTGCGTGAATTGAATTGAGAAATCTATTTTATGATTTTCTTTAAATACCATGTGAGGTTTGACTAAATTTATGTTCTGGTGAAGTAAATCTAACATGGTGGAGTGTAAGTTTGGCTTGTTTTAATTGTTCGAGTGAGTGACTTATTTTCTTTCAAAGTTACAATTGTTTTTGTTTAGCTTGGTATAGTTTTTTTTAGTTGAGTTTAGTTGTTTTTTTTACTTTAATTAGACTAGTCGTTTTTTTCTTCTTTAATTCCGAGTTAGTTTAATTTTCTTTTCGTTTGTTTTTGTTTTTATTTTTTTCTTTTACTTGTTTTCTTTCCAAAAAAAGGAAAAAAGAAAAAAAAAGAAGGTCAAGTCAAGGCTAAAGGACAAAGGAAAAAAGAACGGATACGTTCAATCAAACAGGGAATCAAAGTCAAGCAAATTGCAAACAGTGGGATTTTAGTCATTGACACTACTCAAATTATTCTGGACGGACTGCCATACACCACTGTAAAATTTTATGAACTCTACAGGTGCTCTGCTGCAAAGAAAAAAATAGAAATTGCTTGTAAAAAAAATTCTGCAGTGGCAGCGGCTTGCTAATACAATTTTCTTTTGATTTCTGTAGTTATTATTCTATGATTGTTGTGGTAGGTTGAAATTTTCATAACCGAAGTCATCATTCTCATCATTTTTCAACAATAAAATCTGATTTGATTTCAAAATATTTAACGACTAAAGTGTATTTTATGAAATTGACTGTCTCAAGGGTTTGATCGTGGATATATATTAGTTCAATTTATTGAACTTCTAGCAAAAGAGGTTGCATACTACCCGTAAAACATTGGTCGTATCCCTTAGTATTTATACTATACGTGAACGACCATAAGACCCTCTTCCCCCTTCAAATCGAGATAATCAACTAATAAGATATACTAGAGTACGTTATTTATTTTGTAATAAACAGCTATTGTGTCATATATATCAGAATTTTTTATAACGGGATGGATTACAATTGAATAAATCAAAATTTTCAAAATCTCAATGTCGGATTGGATAGACCCTTGTCTCTTCGAAAACAATGCTACCCCACTAGGATTGTCCAACCTTTTGTCATTGTATATCCACCAGTTGAAGGAAATTTTGAGCTTAAACATTCTTTTATTCAAGGAGTGCCAAAATTTACTGGTTCTGAAAATGCCTATGAATTTCTAAGTGAATTTGAATTGTATTCATCCACAAATAAAATGCAACAATTGTCTAATGAATCAATCAAGCTAAGGCTAATTCCATTTGCATTACTCGAAAGCGCTAAAAGATGGTTAAATTCTCTTCCAAGACAATCCATAAGAAGTTGGGATGAATTTGTCAATGTATTCTTAAAGAAGTTTTTCCCTTTCCATAAAACTCTAAAAATCAGAACTGAAATAAATCAATTTTCTCAAAATGAGGGGGAAACTTTTTCAAAACAATTTGAGAGATTCAACCAACTTTTGTATTGTTGTCCTCATCATGCAATTCCAAAATATTATCTATGTCAAATTGCATATGAAGGGCTAAATTATCAGACTCGAACACAACTAGAATCAATGTGTGGAGGAGAATTTATGTCTAAAACGGTCGATGAAGCTTGGGAATTCTTAGAAAATTATTCTGAAAAGAACGTGCAATTGGAGTCAATTCGTGTTTCCATCCGTGCTTCTACTAGAGGGGTGCATGTCGTAAATCCAAATCAATTTCCCTTAGAAACTCAAACTCCTCAATTCGAAGGACAACCTCGTTATTACCCCCCCAATACCAAGTCAATGTCATAGCTCAAATTAATCCTTACTCATCCACGCATAACTCTAGTTGGAGAAATCATCCAAATTTCTCGTGGTCTAATCCCAATAATGTCACGAATCCATCTTCGAATTACCAAGACCCAATTTTCAATCATCAAACTTCTCAAGTTCCATCTCAATTCATGCTTTCGAATCAACCATACAGGCATTCTAACTCTCAACCTCCTTCATCTTCTCAACTCCTCATGAAATTGTCCGATTGGAGGAACAAATAAACAATCAAGATGCAAAAATCGAACAAATGATGAATATGATGAAGGAATTAATGAAACGTAATGAGAACTTGCCTAGTCAACCCGAGGTGAATCCAAAATATAATTCTCATATTATGAACTCTTGTGAGGAGGAAAATCATAATTCGGTCGACTCGGTCACCACCCTTAGGTCTGGAAAAATGATGGACAATAATGTTGGAAATCCCGATAATCATTCAAATTCGAGCACAAACAAAAAGCTTGACACTCTTTTAATGGCAACCAAGGCCAATTCTTCTGAACCTTCCAAATCTCCATCTTCTTCGAATGTTGGTAATCCCAACATCCCTTCTTCTAATGTCGGCAACCCCGATAATATATCGTCTTCTAATGTTGGCAATCCCAACATCCCCTCTTCTACACCCTTACCTCTGTCACTTCCTATATCGAAACCTTCTTCTTCAAGTGATCAAAATTCTGAAAAAGTCTGTAAATTAGTAGCTCCATATCCTTACAGACTTAACAATAAGAAGAAGGATGCGAATTTCGAAACAATTGTTGAAATCTTCAAACAAGTTTGTGTCAATATTCCACTCTTAGACACCATCGAACAAATTCCTCAATATGCCAAGTGTCTGAAAGAGCTATGCACCCGAAAACGAGCCACTAATATTCCTAAAACTGCCTTCTTGACTGCGAACACTAGCTCTGTTTTCTTGAATCCATCACCCATCAAGTATAAGGACCCCGGTTGCCCCACAATCAGTTGTAAAATTGGAAATACCCATATCAATCATGCCTTACTTGATCTTGGTGCAAGTGTCAATCTTCTTCCTTACACTGTTTATCGTCAATTAGGACTAGGGGAATTGAAACCCACAAACATAACAATCCAACTAGCCGATCGATCTGTCAAAAAGCCCTTGGGCATTGTTGAAGATGTCTTGATACAAATTGAACAATTCTATTTCCCTGTGGACTTAATAGTTCTTGAATCCAAGTCTGTTTCGAATCCTGATAGTCAAATTCCATTGATTTTGGGTCGTCCCTTCTTAGCAACCTCAAATGTTATCATTAATTGTAAGAGCGGCCACCTTCGACTATCGTTTGGGCACTTAACCATTGAATTGAATATTTTTCATCAACCCAAAGAGATCGAAATAGAAGAAGTCGACATAATAGAAACAGTTTTAGATGGCACGTCTGAATTATCTCCTCAGAAAATTCACTTTCCTCAGTAGACGTGTCCACTATGTCTTTTGAAGAATTATTCGAAGATGAGCTTAAACTTTAAAATGACGAGAATAAATATATAGAACGTCTCAAAGATAATCGTAATTCCATATCATCAAAAGAAAATGTGGTTAAACACTCAAAATTACAGGATTTTGATAATCTTCTACTAAATGACACAAATCATTGTCACAATAAACTTTTTATAGGGACGATTTTGATTTCAGACTTTATTAACATGCCTTTTGTACCTAAAAAATCAGATACAAAATCATCGTACATCATTTTTGATAAAGGCAAGTGTGGGGGGAAAAGAAAATTTCATTCTTCACAAACCATTCATCATCTTCGTACATTTCATCTTGCATTTGATTTTCACACGCATATAGTTGCTAAATTGCATTTTATTTTACAAATCATTTTGCATTTAATCCATCTTTGGGTTCTTTCTTTCACATTTGGGAAACGTTTACAGTGTGGACACTGTTTTGTCCAAGTGTGGGGGAAGCCTGCATTGCATCCTTTTTATTTTTATTTTTATTTTCTTTTTCTATTCCAATTTCATGCATTTAGATAGGACCATCATGCATTTTAGGTCATAGTAACATACCATTTTTTTTTTTGAAATACGACTCATTTTAGATTGATACAACAAGATAAGTTAACGATCGTTAATCAATTGATAGTATTTTTTTCTCTCAACTAAGATCGAATAAGAAATATAATGAAAAGTTGAATTTTGAGGAATAATAGTATAACTGGTTCATAGGGAGATTCTTAGGTGATGGCCATGGAGTTTATTCTAAATTGTAGTCTTTGTTTAATGAGTGGAGGACTTAAAATACTTACATTGGCTTTTCGAATCTTTAAAACTAAGTTGTGTTAAGCCGAATTCGCATAACTCTCTTGTTCTTATATTTTCAATAATAATAATAGTAATCCAAGGGTATCCAACATTGCTTGTATATCTAGCGTTGGCGTGCAAACCCGCCAAGCTTTATCTGACATGTTGTTGACAAAGTCAGCGTCGGAATATCTTGGTCTCATTTTATGAGTTGGATGCCTAAGGATTACCGGCATGTTGTTGACAAAGTCAGCGGCGGTCTGCACAATACGCCAAGCTCTGTCCCAACTCTCCGTCAGTCCGCAAGGCAGTGTATGGGTGGTATACCTTGGTCTTTTAAGTTAGGTGTATGTAATTAATCATAAAATTTAACATTTATAGAGATAGAGAATAAGCGATGATGCCCAAACATTTCTTGACCTTATTGATTTGACTTGCCATACACAAAGAAATTAGAATACCACTTCACGGACTGTGACAAGCAAACTAAGAATTTATTTCATGGCTGCACTATGTTATCAACCGAACCAACTGGCCACACTAGAGTTTAACATTAAAACTTGATTTATGTTGAAAATTTGTGACAAGTTAAGGTATCTAAAATAAAATCAACTGATTAGAAATTGTTAACTTAATTTGTTGTACCACTTTCCTAAAATAACTCTTGTTTTTCGTTTTTATTTGCATATGTCCATTGCATTCGTGTATTTTCATTAGAATCATAACATACTGCATTTGGATTTTGTGGGTAGTATCCGCTGAAAACCTTCACGAGACACCACTCGTCCTACTAGGACACCTAGAGGTTTAAAGGCTTGTTGCATACGCTCAATGCAAGTGCGACATATCTAGTTTAGTTTTTTTCATTATTTTTACTCGAGGACGAGTAAAAGATAAGTGTGGGGGTATTTGATTAACATAGAAATGTGCTTATTTTATGCTCCTATATCTTATTTTTTTTTTATATAAATAAATATTACTTGGGTGTTATTTTGTCACTTTTACAGATATGCCAACTAAGCCACATGCAGCCATAAAAATAGAAAATAAAGATCAAAATGCTGTGTATATACATATGAAGGTCTGCAGATGAAGACTTCGCATTGTGTTTCTTTTGGAATTTAATATATGCTCATCTTTGGTAGAAGAAATCTCCTGAAATCTTACCTCCCTTTAATTAGTCACATGCCAAACAAGAAAGAGATGGGAGGAATAAATTGCTAATTAAGATGGGAGGAATAAATTGCTAATTAAGAGGAGAGGAATAATTGTTAATTAATTGGCCTATATATGCACAGACTGGATTAGGGTTTTAGGTTGGCTATCTATCTCCTATAAATATCCATGTAATCTCATTGTAAAAGATCATCCGAGAATTAATAAAGTCTTCTTCTTCTCTTTTTTGTATTTTTTTATTTTCTTAGCAATTAGTGTTGTCTACACAATTAGATTTGGTTGAACACTATTTGTCTTTTTCATTTATTTTTCATTACTGATTAACTGTCTGATTAGATTCAGCAGTAATCCTAATTTTATTTCCTGTTTGTTATTTTAATTTCTGCAATTTCAATTTCTGTTCTTTATACTACTTCCTTAGGTCAATTGGATTGAATACAGATTTGATTAGATTCAGATCTGATTCAATTCAATAATAGTTTAATTGCAGTTTCAATTTCGTTTGCTTTCAAAACCAACCTCGAAGATTTGTCTAACTCGCCCAAGAAATTATATAAATAATTTAATTTACCTCCCTATGATTCGTCCTGCATACTACACGATCTGTGCGCTTGCAGAATTTACTTTAAAATTCGCATTTTTCTAATTCATAGAAAAATAGCGATCAATGGTGGATTGCTTGCATTCATACAATAACATGACCCCTATTTATATAGATGGATTTCTTAGAGATAAATAAGAGAAATTTCTAGATTACTTGGTCATGAAGAAAAATAAATATAATATCTTCTTTGATTTGATTGGAGCATAAATGGATGGTGCAATCACGGTCTCAATCTCTTTCCCTGAGCAAATTGATTCTTCATTAATTGATTGATTGGCCTGTTATTTTTCTTTCAAAAAGAAAACTTCCTCTTGTATCTTTCCATATACGAGCCAATTAATTGTTAGACAATCAATTAATTTCTTTCGTTCTCTACAAATATTTGAATCATCAATTTCAACACTCCACCTTGATTCATATATGACAATCTTTCATCATCATCTCATCTTCAACAATCAACATAGAAGTTGTTGGGCCTAGCGCCCCATGGCGCTCAAGTAATAAGAAGCAAACTGATCAAGTTTGAGCAATGCTCAAACTTGTCCTTTGGAAGTGACTTGGTCATCATATCTGAAGGATTATCCGAAGAACCCACCTTCAATAATTTTATCTTGCGTCGTTCTTCCTCAAGCATAAGAAACCTCTAACATCAATGTGCTTCGTCCGTGAACTATAAGCCTGATTCTCAACAAGATGAATCGCACTCTGACTGTCTGAAAATAGCTCCACTGTATGCTGTGCCATTGAGAGATCATTCAACAACTGAAGTAAGTACAATCCTTCCTTCGTTGCTTCCACAATCGATATTAACTCTGCTTTGGTAGTCGACAAAGCTACGATAGACTGCAACTTTGATCTCCACGAAATCGGGCCTATGCCTAGTGTAAAAACATAGCCCGACATCGACTTCCGTCTATCTTTATCCCCAGCATAATCTGAATTACAGTATCCTCTAAGAGAGATGTCTCCATCTACTCCACCATATAACAAGCCAACTGAATAAGTGCCACGAAGATATCTGAGTATCCACTTCATTGCTTGCCAATGCTCTTTACCAGTGTTAGACATATATCGACTGACAACACCAACTACATGGGCCAAATCTGGTCTCTCGTGCACACCATTGCATACATGAGACTACCAACGGCACTAGAATAAGGTATATTACGCATGTCCCTTTTATCTTCATCCGATGTGGGACACATATCTCTGGATAGCTTGAATTGAGAGCCTAATGGAGTAGCCACCGGTTTAGCATTCTACATACCGAATCGAGATAGGACTTTCTCGATGTATTGAGTTTGAGTGAACCTCAAAACCCTTTGCTTTCTATCTCTCTGAATCTTCATCCCCAAAATTCTCTGTGTGTTTCCCAAATCTTTCATCTTAAATTTCTTACTGAGCTCCATCTTCAACTCCGAAATTTTAGACATGTTATTAGAAGCTATCAACAACATAAAGTAACAAATAGATGATGTCATCATTACATTTTTTAAAATAGACACATTGGACCTTAAAGCTTCTAGAGTAACCATGTGAGATCATAAACTTATCAAATTTCTTATACCACTGTCTAGAGACTGTTTTAAGCCATAAAGAGATTTGTTAAGTTTACAAACATGACCTGGGCTGCTGCTATCAATGAACCCCTCTAGATGTTGTAGGTAAATGTCCTCCTCAAGATCACCATGCAAGAATGATGTCTTGACATCTAGTTGTTTCAACTCCATGTCGAAGTGAGCAACTAATGCCAAAAGAATGCGAATGAAAGTGTGTCTAACAACTGGAGAAAATATATCATGAAAGTCCACATCTTTCTTCTGAACATAACCCTTCGCCACTAATTTTGCTTTGTACCTCAAGTCACCATTGCCGCCATCTTTCACCTTATATATCCATTTACATCCAATTGGTCTCTTGCCGAAAGGAAGTGGCACTAAATCCCAAGTGTGATTTTTGTGCAAAGACTCAATCTCCTCCTCCATTGCTACTAGCCACCTGGAGCTATCAATTGAACTAATGGCATCTCTGTAGTCTCTTGGTTCATCATGAAATATGCTCAATGCATAAGCTACCATGTCATCAAAGTCAATATCTTCAATGCTTAATCCCACAAAACCATCAAGCCATGTAGGTCTTTTCTTCTCTCTCGTTGGTCGAGTTTGAATTTGAGCTCCACCTTGAGATTGATCTTCTGTCTCTTCCCTATCAACCAAGTCACCGGAATCACCATTTTTACTCGTATGGAAGTCTGATGATCTGCCTTGTGTTTGGTATTCTGAATTTGTCATCTCAACATCATGATTAACTGAAGAAGGCTCCACCTTCAACATAGCCTTCTCATCAAATGTGACATGTCTGCTAGTAACAGTCTTCTGGGTAGTAGGACACCACATCCTATAACCCTTAACTCCTTTCTTATAGCGAAGAAAAATACATTTGCGTGATCTTGGATCCAACTTCCCTTTGCTTTCATGCACATAAGCTAGACAACCAAACACTCTGAGAAAGGAATATGATACAGGCTCTCCCTTCCATACTTCTTCAGGAATCTTCATATCTATGGCGGTAGAAGGTGTGCGGTTGATAAGAAAAGCCGCCGTAGATAATGCTTCTGCCCAAAATCTCTTATTTAATCCAGCAGTCAGCTGTAAGCAATGAGTTTTTTCCAACAAAGTCTGATTCATTCTCTTTGTAACCCCATTTGACTGAGGGTCTCCAGGTGTGGTGTAGTGTCTTTTGATTCCCTCGGACTCACAAAATTTGATGAATTTTTGAGAAGTGAATTCATCACCATTATCTAAACGAAGAACCTTCACTTTCTTTTCAGACTGCTTCTCAACAAGAGATTTCCAACTTTGAAACCTATCAAAAGTTTCATCTTTGGATTTCATAAAGTAAACCCATACTTTTCTAGAAAAATCATCCACAAATGAAACGAAATACCTGGCTCCTCCATAAAATAGGCATGGTGTGGGGCCCCAAACATCAGTATGAACATACTCCGAAACATCTTTAGACTTATGCTCTGCAATGCCAAAAGAAACCTTCGTCTGCTTTCCAAGTACACATCCTTCACAAAAGTCAAGTTTTGAATGATGAACACCGTCAATCAAGCCTTGCTTTTTCAATACTTCTAAACTGCGCTCTCCAATGTGACCCATACGAAAATGCCATAATCTGGTAGAATCAGAATCAACTGAATCAATAAACGAAGCAGTCTCTGCAACACCAGTTGTACCCTTCAGCAAATATAGATTTGCAGCTTTTACCCCTTTTATTACTATCAATGAGTCATTTGTGATTTTTAATGAATCTTTTTCTATTACACACTTTAAGCCAAAATTGCACAATGCTCCAATAGAGATCAAACTACGCCTTAAATCAGGCACATGTCTGACATCACATAAAGTACGAACAACACTATCAAACATCTTGATTTTTACTGTTTCAATACCAACCATGCGACAAGAAGCATTATTTCCCATTAGAATCTCTCCTCCATCAAGTTGACGATAAGTGGAAAAAAAAGTGACTATCAGGTGCCATGTGATAGGATGCTCTCAAGTCAATAATCCACATAGTACTCTTCATAGGAGAGGCGGAGACTGTAAAAATGCCAGGATCATTATCTGAATCTGATGTCTCCGCTATAGATGCTGAAGCTTTCTAGGGAACAGCTTTGTTTCTATTCTCCAACTTGGGGCAACTTGCAATATAATGTCCAGGTTTTCTACAATAATGACAAACTCCCTTTTGAGCTCCTCTTGACTGAGATCTGGACTTAGCTCTATCTCCACCATATTTGGGTAACTTTTACTTCTTCCTCTCTGTGCAACAAGGCTTTCAGAATCATTCTCCATGCTCATGCTTGCTAGCTTTCCTCTCAACATCTCATTATGCAAATTTGTCTTCACATCCTCCAAGCAAATAGACGAACGCCCATAGATTATAGAGTTAACGAAAATGTTATACTCCGCAGGTAAAGAACATAAAAGAATAACATCTTGTGCCTCATCCTCAATCTTTACATCAGCTGCTCGAAGATTCATGACAAGTGTGTTGAGGGCATCTATATGAGCAAATACATCTGTTCCAGGCCTCATTTTGAAAGAATAAAGTTGTTGCTGTAAGATGATGCGGTTGGTGAGAGACTTGTCGTAGAACTTTCTCTGAAGAGCATCCCACAATTTCTTAGCAGTTTTCACATAAGAAAACTCTCTAAGTACTTCATCAGAAAGGCTAAGTTGGATGGTAGTAAGAGCATCCTCTTCCAATTCTTCTATCTCTTCAAGTGCTAATTTCTTCAATTTCTCCGAATCTGAGACAACCTTAAATGTCCTCTCTTTCTTCAACACTGCTTCCATCTTCATCTTCCATGTGCCAGAATCTCCTTTTCCATCAAATCCAGCAACTCCATAAATTGTAGCGCTTCTACCACCGTTATTCTTCGCGAAATTTGACATGGTTGAAAAAGTCTTTGAACAAGACAACTAGTGGATTAATAAATAAAAAAACCATTTTGCTGACAATGCAAATAAATTGCTAATGCAAAATATAAAGATAAAAGCGAAAAGGTCCAATTCATCACAATTACAAAGCTGAAACCTAGTGGATTAATAAACTAAATAACAAAAAAGTTCCATCAAAACGATCAAACAAACAACATAAAATTATCACTAACAAAAATTATGATCCCATAATGACACTTCATCTTTCCATTATAAAGAACATAAGTTAAAAGTCGTAAAATATAAAATGGAGGTATTTGTTAGGCAACTCAATAACTATGACAAAAAACAGAACAAAAGAAAGATACGTGACATATGAACTACAATTGAAAAGAAAATAGGGTATACAACAAAATGAAACAGGGACAAAATAGCCAAACAAATAAAGAAAGCAACAACGAAAAGCTATATAATACCTAAAATTGAAGTAGTGGAAACAACAATCTAATAGAGAGACTAACAAGAACACACCTAAAATGCAGTAGATCAAAAGCTTAAGATCATTATGGAAACTAAAATGAAATGGGATAAGATTTATAGGATTTGGCATTAAGGTAGGAGATTGCAAAATTGAAAAATGTTGCATAATTAGTGATTAATTACGAAGCTAGGCCGAAATTGTATAAGAACAAGCAAAAACAGCACACTGATTTAAAATGTAGGTTTCGGAAGTATGTAAAGGGATTGAAAATTAGATACTAAAATGAGAACTTCAGTGTATTTATCATGGAGCTCAAATTTGGAGATGTGGATTCTTCTTTTTATGATGACTAAAAGGGAAAAATACCTTAAATAGCCATGAATGAAATATTGAAGCTAAAAATCAATCAGATGGAAGAAAGAAATGGAAATGTTGTTGTATGGTGCTTTATATATAACAGATCATATTGTGCTTTGTATACAATAGAGTAGATGAAGCGGAGGTAAGTCGTTCATCAAGATTGGTAGTATATAACACAATCATGCGATAATATTAACTCATAAACTAGACCCAAGTCCTTGTAAGCTTTTAAAACATCTTCCTTCCACGTGAGCATTGTTTACGCGAAATGTGATGCAAAAGACGGTTATTTGCAAAATACAACCATTGTTGTTGTACCAATTGGACGCAAATTCTCTAGTTCCATTTTCTATGGTTACATAGACCTAACAAATCTTTGCCCTTCATTTTATATTTTTTTCATTATTAAAAACTAAATATCTAACAGAATGAAGGGATTGATTTCAAAAGGTCTATTGGAATCATAAAAAATTACATAAGGGATCTATTACCCTAACAACTACTTCTATGTCATCGTCGTACCTATAACAAAAAATCTGTATGTGCTAAGAGCGCCACCTTTTTCGCTATGATTACCAAGCCCCGACATGATCACCAGTAGCTGTCACCCATCAATCGACGAAAACCCGCTGATCGCGCTGAGATTTGATAGCCTTTAGTATCCAATGTAGTGCCCTTGGCCCCACACAGAAATTTTGGTAGCCATTTACATCACGATCTATTTCTAGAAAAATCACACTTTGTTTCAGAAATATCATATCACATCCTTTTTAATGATCCAAACAAGTTTGATTTTAGAATGCGGTATTCCATAGAAGATGCAAAACTAAAAATAAATAACGAAATGCTAATTAATGAATTAAATAGAGCTTAAATCCCAAAGGAATTTTACATAGATAAATTTCTCATCCACGAAAAGCTCTTTCTTTCCTGCATCATACGACGTCCAAGAAAGCCTACAAATATTTGAAGTTGTAACGGATGAATCATTATAACAATCTTTATTAATAGTTGGCTAATCGCAAATTATTGATTCGATTGTGAAGTTCCAACAATACCCTTACATATCTCTATCCTTATATATATATATCACTTAAACACAAAGCATAGCGAGCTGAAGGCCTAATTGCTCCTATTCGATCATTTATTTAGAGAAATTCCCAAGATAAATAAGGAATACAGAAACAAAAACAACAATTGGACCAGAGAATGCGATTGCATTATATGGTCGCAGTGATTGTGTCGATTCTTTTGAGTAATATATCTAGAAATGCCCAGCAATTTCTTATTGACACCATTTTGGGCACAATTGGTACACTCCAAAATAACTCTAACTCGGACATCTTTACCCTTAGCCATGAACCTCCTTTAAATTTTGGATCGACATAATTCTTCAATTTTCGACCCGAATCTAAATCTAAGAAGACTATCTAAAAACATGATTGCAACTAAGAAATAAAATTTCAAACTAACTACACATGATTGAACTTCAAACTATAATTAAATATTCGTGCAAATCTTTTTCTTTTGAATGTGTCAAATAGATACTGTATCTAAAAACATAATTCACAAGTAAAACATTTGTAATAATCACACTTGAAATGTGTGCCATAATGCTTGTATAAATATGGTTTTTACGCTATTTAGTCTTGATCTCCCTATATTGCAGTATGCTTACGGTATTAATACCTTTACCTTTTATTCTAGATAAATAGTGATAATAATATGAGAAAAAATTGATTTGGAGACAAAACAAACATAGTGAATTTCCACTATTGTATACTATTCAAGATTTTACACACAGTAAATAGTAATTTTTTTCCACCTTTTACACACAGGCCATGTTGGCTCTAATTCCACTTTTAGTCTATTTCCTTCGAAATATACAATGATGAAATCACAGTTTATTGTTTATAATATATAAAACAATTAGTACAAATGTATCACGGTAGGGACACCAACCTTAATATATTAAACAATTTTTTTTTAAAAAAAGCATTATAAGTTCTTGTTAGTCCCTGATAAACACATAAAATGTGAAAAAATATATGAACAAGAACAAACTAAAAAAAAAAAAATGATTGAAAGACACCAAGTTTCATTTTCAGACTGAAGGATTAACTTTTTTTTAAAAAAAAAAAATTTGACTACAAAACAATGCTAAATATAATTAACATTTTATGCAATGTAAAAATGAATACAATTTTAGTTATAACTAGTATTTTTGTGCAATGTTAAAACTGAATATAGCGCTAGTTATTTTTATCATTTTCCTTCGGTCTAATTTCTTCCAAAGTTTGTCCTTAGGTCCAAAAATAAAAATTTGTCCTTCAGTCCAAAAATGAAAATCAGTGCCATTCAGGTTAATCTATTTCTAAATTTTGTCATTCTTCCTCATTTTCTGTTTGTATACTGTAGTTTATGCACTTGGTTTGGAGACAAATTAAGATTTCATAGATAAAATAAAGTATGTTTGGAAAGAAATAAATTAATAATTGTTATACGTTTTGAAAAGCTACGAAGTAACGTGTGCCTTCCCATTAGGCATGGCAATGGGGCGGGGCGGGCACAGGTAGTAACCCCCCATCACCCGCCCCGTTATGTAACTTTTTGCCTCGTGTCCGCCCCATATCCGCACGGGTACCCATTAAACGGATTTTAAATAAGTTGCGAGTATTCACGGGTATTCACGGGTATCCATGATATTTAATTCAATTTATTTTCTAACCAACTATTGAAATTGTTTAAAAATACAAACACTAGATAAAAAAAATTAGACCAAACGTGAACTTTGGCAACGGGTTGCTTGGATTTGGCAACGAAGTGATATAAATCGGTGAGGAGGAGTGAAGCAAGAACTTTGGCAGGATGTGTTAAATTTACTAAAGAAAGCAAATGCTTTGGAGAGAAGAAAAGTTGCGTTCCTTACTGGATTGAAATTTGGAACAATTAATGAGAAGTTTGAGAATTTCTAGCTAGGTATATATACGGTTTTAATTAGCAGCATGTACGATAATTACAAATATTAATACCCGCTTATAAATTGTTAAATAAAAGCATGCACTCAAATACCCAGCAGCCAACATTAATGATTTTTGCAGTGGCAATAAATCACACTCAATACGGGCAGGGGTACCCATGAACATGGATATCATAATATTCGTACCCACCCCATTAATAAATGGGTATTAAAAAAACTCGTTTGCATTACCCATGGTTACCCATTTAGCTATTCGTTTTATGCCCATGACGGATTTTATCCATGGGTAATCGCGAGTATGGATTTTTTTGTCATCCCTACTTCCAATTTATTGGCCCATGCTTTGAAAAGAAACAGTTTTTTTTTCCCTTGCAATTTATAAGATACATCAATGAATCCTTTACTTTTAATTAACTTACATAGTTAGGCAACCCCAGTGGTTGCTATTACGGATGTAATATTAAGTAAACTCGGTCCAGTCGTTGCGTTAAGGCTTAATATTAAGCTTAAGATTCAGGATCCTGAATCAAACTCTGGCACCTATTTTATAGGCGCCAGATTCAGGAGCCTATTTTATAGACGCCAGGATCAGGAGCCTATAAAATAGGCGCCAGGATCCATTTTTTCCAGCTAACTTTCCTTTTTTCTTTGTTTTCTGGTTCTTTTCTTTTTTCTCCGGTGAAGAGTTTTGTTTATCCCCGATCAAAATGGTTAGGCGCCTATTTAGTAGGCGCCAGAAGCCAGACACCTATTAAATAGACGCCTAACCATTGGGGAAACTTCAGTGATTAAGTCTGTGATATTCAAACCATTAAATACTACGGGCTTAACCCACTGGAGATGCCCTTAGAGGTTAACTCGCAGTATGCCTGGTCTTGTCTTGTGCGGTTTCTCTATAAAACATACAAGCTTCCTACGCCGAAAGTCAGTTGTCATAAAAATTTAAGAGGAGGAGGAGGGATAGAGAGAGAAGCATCTCTCTTTATTTATTTATTTTTTTTGTGGGGTAAAAGAAAAATCAACAACATTGCGTTTTAAAAAAAAAAATTTGGTGCTTTATGCCCAAATTTCCATGCATGCTCTCATTTGTGATCGAACAAAACAGTTTGCCCACAAAGAGAACAAGAAGCGCAAAGACGTTTTAACAAAATCTCAAAAATAATCGTGGTACTGACACCACATATCATTTAACGTGATTAATTATATCCCTAAGTTATATCATATGATTGTCTAAATTATACATGATGAAGCGTGTACCATATGTTGCACCACAACCATTGTGCATTTAATAGTTGCTAAATTCCAATCAACATACATTTCTCCTTGGTTAATCTTATTTCTATCCGAATTGATTCTAATATCTGCACCCACCACCTCAACCACTACTTGCTTTAACAATATAAACATGAAAATGAGTACTTAGTAGTATAGTTGAGTGGTTGAAAATAAGTAGAGATGAAAACAATAGAATGGGCATGTTATTGAATTGAACATGGTGATAAGAACAGAATTTTAGCATGTTGCAAAGATAAATTGCATGTTCCAGTTGAACCAAATGGCCTGTTCAAAACCCAAAAGCTTAGAGGTGTTCGGTTTATATTAATATTTTGAGTTTTGAATATGAATTATAAAAAATAAGAGTGCTACTTCTTGTACTTCTGTTGTTACCCAAAACAAGTAAATTAAATAAAAGTTGTTTTCTGTTTTCAATGTTAACTTCGTTTTCTAAAATGATTATCTATATTATTATATGCATACATATTCTATTTTTCCATAGGCGAAATCCCAAAACTAAAAAAAAGCTAAACAAAGCAGGCCTTCTAGAACAAATTAAACAAGAATAAGTGCCTACCTTAGATGAAAATTTGAAGCTTAAATCAGCAACAGCTCATTAAAAGCTCTAATTTCAACAAAAGATCGCTGAATCCCAGAATGCGAATTCCATCACAGCATCTGAATCATATAAACACAAAAAATAAGATAACAGATATTTATTCTGGAAAATAAAATACAATTTAAATGCCTATTAGTTTCGTGTACGCAACATAACTCTTCGAACTTCATATAATCACAAGTCTCCCAAATCAGTCCAAATAAAATTATGGTTTATATGCATATTAATTTTGTATGCTTGCTCCATTAAACTACGTCAATGTAAATAATGCCCTACATTTCAAAATATTTAAATAGTAGGAAATCACCAAAAAAACAGAACAAAAATAAATCAAAGTAACAGTCCAACAAAATTCACATTTTTCTAAAAGATCAGACCTGGATGAAGCATGCCAAGGACCGCAGAGAGGTAATCAGAAGGAGTTCTTGTGAAAGAAGGCAGCTTTGCACTTTTGCTCCACGGTGATATCACACGCTTTTGGTGAAGAAGCTCTTGAGCCGGGTGAGAGAGAAACGATGGAGAATGGAGCGATTTGAAAGAGTTGTGACACGGTTTTAGTGAAGGCTGATTGATGTAGGGTTTGGATTTTGAGAATTGAAAGAAAATAAAATTAGGTATAAGATAATTGTGGAAATGACGATCAGAGTAGGACATGGACTGAGAGGACAATGGAAGAGACAAAGTCGCGGAAGCAAATAAAATAACATGGAGAGTGATTTGAGCAAGAGCATTTGGTTTTGAGCAGCTGACAGTGCAAAGCTCCCCTCTTTCATAAGACTGACAGGGCAACTGACAGTTCAGTGATAAATTTGAACCCATCTACCAGTATTCACCACAAGAACAGCAGCCATTTCTAAAAAAATGAAACCTACTTCTATCTCTCACGACAATATCCATTCCATAAACCTTCGATATCATCTTCATCACCACATGACAATCACTGCACATCCTCAAGTTCTTCACAACTCTAATAACACTCCCAACATTCAGATTTCTCCCCATACCAAACGCAACTGCGAGTTTCTCACTATGTCTAACAACCGCCCCTTGTTTCTCCTCCTCCTCTATATCCTGCAAAACATTCCCGGTTTCAGGAACATAACCTTCATCCTTCAATCTCTCCATAATCCCCCTGAGTTTCTCATCAGCTTCAACTCCAACTACACTATAGACATCATTTGCCACAAACCTATATGCCACTCCTCCAATCTCTATAGAGCTCCATCCTGGGTTCTTCTTCATCTTCTCCTTGCTCATTGATCTTCTAACCTCATCGGCATCTCTCCATTTTCCAACCGAAGCATATAAATTAGACATTAATACATAGTCTCCAGAGTGCTTGGGGTCTATTTCAATAAGACGCTTCTTAGCAAGCTCAGCTAACTTAACATTGCCATGCATACTACATGCACCAAGCAGTGTCCTCCATATGATAGCATTTGGTTTAAATGGCATTCTACTCATTACCCCATATGCCTCGTCAAATAACCCACAACGACCATAAAGATCAACTATGCAGCCGTAATGTTCAACTGTTGGAGAAATACCAAAAATTTCCTCCATTTGTTCGAAAAGCTTGCTACCTTGATCCAGTAACCCTGAATGGCTACATGCATATAAAACAGATGTAAATGTTACTTCATCGGGATTCAAACCAGAGTTCACCATCTCATAGAAAAGCTTCACTGCCTTCTCTCCATATCCATACATAGCAAAAGCTAAAATCATCGATGTCCATGACACTGTATTCTTATTCCCCATCTCATTGACAAAAACACAATGTGCCATTTCAATTGTCCCACACCGTGAGTACATGTCCAACAGTGCATTACTGACTGCTATCATACCTATAAAACCTGATTTTGTAACATGTGCATGTAAAATCTTGCCGTTTTTCAGTGCACCGGACTGTGCACAAGCAGACAGAATGCTAGTCAAGCTCATTTCACTTGGCCTTAACCCTTCCCTTAACAAATCCCTAAGCAAAATGCATGCATCTTCCAAATGCCCATCAGTACAGAAACCAGTAATCATCGTGCTCCACGAAACTGAATCCTTCTTTTGCATCGTAAAGAATAACTTCTTAGCAGATTTTAGGTCCCTGCCTTTTATGTAACCCGCTAGCATAAGGTTCCATGAAGTTATGTCTTTCTGAGGCATTTTAGCAAATAAACCTTCTGCAGCTTTAACATCATTTGACTTAAAACATGCTGTTATGATCGCATTCCAAGACACAACATTTGGTTCTTGAATTTCTTTGAAAGCTTTTCTTGCAGAAGAAACACGTTCACAGTCAGAATACATACTTACGAGAGTTGTAGCAACAAATATATGTGTGTCGAGGCCATGGCGAATAGAAAGAGAATGAATTTGTGCTCCAAAGTGGAAAGCTTTGATTTTTGCTGAAGCTTTAAGTAAGAAAGCGAATGTGAAGCTATCAGGAAGGAGCAAGTCTCTTCTCATTTGGTTGAAGAGTGAAAAAGGTAGAATGGGATTGTGATCGGATTCGGAGAAGCCACGAATAAGAGTGTTGTATGCGAAGGCATCAGGGCATGGAATTTGCAAGAAGAGATTGTAGGCATAGTCGAGAGAGTTAGTAAGTGTGACTGATGAATGAAGGATGAGTTTTCCTATTATTATATCATCGGAATCGAGGCCTGTTTTGGAAACAAAGGCATGGATTTGTTTGAGGTAGCTGATTGATTTGCAGGAGGTTAGCAATGAAATACATAGCTGGTGAGCGTTGATCATTGCGTATCTTTCTCCGACCTGCATGTTATAATATCACAATTACTGGTGAATCTTTTGGTGATGCATTTCAGCAAACACCTGGCATGCGTTGTAAAAATTTACTCAACTATAACAAAAAAATGCAGCAGTTGCTGCAGCCAACGACAAACGGTTAGATGTTGTGTTACAATACAAGCAAATGGTTTTTGATAGAAGCATCTCTGGACCAAAAAAAAAAAAAAAAAAAAACACACACACCACATTAAAGAGTCGAATTTCTCAAAATGGTCTAACAAGCAAAATAATTGAGCTTCTTATCAAATAACAGAGATAATTGCCATGAATTTAAACACGATCATTCTCAGGTACCAGAATTTTATACATGATCACCCTCATAGTATTAAGTTAAATTTTCTGGTTATTCCAAGAATGAAAGAATCAGAAGAAAGAAAAGTAATTTTTGAAAATGTAAAAAGGAAAAAAAAAAAAAAAAAGTTTCCTTGTTTTCAAACCAAACAGCATACAGCACCTATTCAATGTGGGGATTGTTAAAAAGACTCCTTTTTTTGTTAAGGTAAAGAAAAATTTAAGAGGACTTCATCTTATTTTTTATTTGTTAAGGGGGGGTTTGGAATTTTAAAAATAAAATAAAATATAGACTAAAGTACCCTAGCTCATCCCTTAAACTCTATCGATCAAAATTCAATCTTAATTCGATCCAAACACGCCGTGAGGTTAAAAAAAAAAATTCAAACGTTGATAAATCTCCTTTTTGAAATTTTAGATTTTGTTTGAAAAAGATGAATACAATTTGCAGAAAGCGGATGAATTTCGTTCATTTGCGCGAATAATGAATATAGTTCGTCATGGAAAGTTTGGATTTTGTTCGATGGTGAATATAGTGTGTTACGGTTTAGATCTTACAGTTTGATAAAATAAAAAAAACTACCTCGCTGTGAGATGATTTGTCAAAAGTAATTACATTAAAAACAGTGTACATATTCCAACATTAAAACAGATGTTTATTAAGTTTCATGCTGTGTTAAGCATATGTGTATGTTGTTACTTTTTTTTCATTTGCGGCTAGTGTGTTTTGTATGTGTTTATTTATTGTTATTGTGTTCCATGCTTACTTTGATAGTGAAAACTAAAATAAACAATGCTTGAATATATTATTTGCACGTGTGCAGAACGTTTATGTTTCATGTATTATTATTTTTCTATGTGCAGAATTAAATTAGATATTATATTTTAAGGTTGCATTAACGAAGAGTATAGGGTTAGTACTGGAAATTTTATTAATATGTTTAAGGGAAGGCTAATTTATTTTAACACCCCTTTAACAATTTAAAAAAACAGAAATTGGTACTCCCCTTAACCAAAAGTGGAGTCCCTTTAACAATCCCCTTCCATTTTACATAACGATGTTATACTAGTTACTAAACGAACCAATCGGTCAATATTTCTGGTTGATCGAAACTTCGGTTAATCGAATATTGGGTAATTTGGATTAATTGATAATGTCACCCCACAAACGGCTAAAAGGATCACTTATTTATTAAAAAAAAAAAAAAAAAAAAAAAAAAAAAAAATTTAGTAAGGGGAGGATCATTTAACATAGTCCCCCCCTCCCCCCCTTAACAATTTATAAAATATAAACCAAAATATCTTTTTATTATTTTATCCTAATTACATTTTACTGTTTGTTAAACCTTAATCATCTACTTTTTCACAGAGTAAACAATTAATCACTTTTTTCATAAAGAAACCAATTTCTAGCGAAATTAATAACTTTGAAAAACAAGACAACATGATTTTTACTCAACAAAGCGAACGACATATTGAATTTGTTGAAGAAATCACCGAAAATGTAATAATTTATTTGGAAATTAGGCTAGGGTCCCTATATAAGTTTGAAATGTAGCGCACGTCCCTCCTAAAGTATATATGTAAACGCGGTCCCTGTTTTAAGTGCCACTCCTTTTTTGAAACTTCCGTCTGCTGTGTTGAACCCTTCCGCCTTTTTCAATTTTCATCCAAAATTTTTGGTGCTGCCACATAAAATAATAATAATAATAATAATAATCTAAAATCTGGAAATATTCTCAGAAGTCCATGCAAACAGAAAAAAAAAAAATTGCATACATGTATGCAACTTTTGCCAATAGTTGCACACATGTATGCAACTATTGCATACACTGCTTTCTTCAGAAATTCTGGACCGAAACTTGCATATATATGTGCAATTAATTGTAATACTTGCACACATGTATGCATGTATTTCACGCAGAAATTTGAACTGATATTTATGCAGGTGAATTTATGCACACGTGTATGCAAAATTACGCAGTACATGCATAGATGTATGCAAAGAAATCAAGCGTAGATGCATGAGTTGAAAACGTGCACGGATGTACGCAGGAAATTACATAAACTTGCATAATATTATGCATTAAACTGCAATTTCATTGTTTTTTTTTTGACGCCTTGTTTGATTGTTTTCTGATCTGAATTTTTCAGCGTTTACGTGTTTTAATTAATTATGAATTTACGTATTTTTTAATATTTTTTTTCTATTTTTTTAGTGAATTTTTGAAAAAAATGGACTAAATTTACAATAAGTTTATGACCAGATGTGAACCTAAATTTAAAACTCAATAGGGACATATGCCAAACGGACCCATAATTTATTGGAAAAAACGGAGGTTCATTTTTTATCATCTATTTTCGGCGTGTTATTTCCAAACTTTGTACTGAATTTCAGTATGTTCTTGTTGATTTTTACCGTGTTTTGTGTATTTGAATGGAGGGTAAAATCAGGTTCTTTTATTTATTTTTTCATTGTATTTGGCTCTCCCTTAACAATTTAATTTTTAATGAAGTGAAAATAAAATATAACCCCCCTTATCCATTTTTGGAGTGGTATTAACAATTCTAATCGAATTTGTCGGTTAATGCATTTCGGTTGAGGTCGGCTGAATTGGTTAAGTCGGTTAACCATTATATATATATATATATATATATATATATGTATATGTATGTATATATATATATAGAGAGAGAGAGAGGGGGAGAGGGAGCGACTATAGGGACACAAAATTGCACATAGATTTATGTACACAAAATTTGGACCACACGATTTATTTGCCATTATGTGTGAAGTGGAATTCAAGGGGAGATCTAATAGCTTAGATTTTGTGTGTTTAATTTTGTGTCCATTTAGACTTTCCTACACACACACACACACACACACACACACACACACACACACACATATATATATATATATATATATATATATATATATATATATATATATAGGGAAAGTCTATTTAGACACAAGAAATAGACACAAACGGTGATACAGTGAATCTCCACCATCAGATTACCCCCCTGATTTCCACCCCTTATGTAAAGACAAAATAATCCAATGTTCCAGATTGTGTCCCCTAATTTGTTTCTAATTTTGTGTCTAAATAGCCGCAAATAGTGAGCACACCAAAAGCCGCCCTACAGAAACCAAACCTTTATATTAGTTTAAGCTAGTGCAAAATGAAAGAATGGATGGAGGGAGAGAGAAACGATATATGTGGTGGAAATCAAGAGCATTTTGGTGTGCTACACTGTTTTGGGTGTCACTGAACACTCGCTTATATATATATATATATATATATACATATATATATATATATATATATATATATGAGGAGCGTTCTGGGGTACTTCTTTGTAATTCTCCTTTAGCAATCTATCCGTTCGTGAGTTTAGCTCAATTATTCACCGTTAAGACAATTATTCGAACCATCAAGTTTAAACATTAAATATATTATTCTACGAATGTCGGAATGAGCCCAAATTTTGGATATATGATAATATATGTGGATTGAACGTTTGCAAAATCATGTTAAATTTGGATTAATGTAGCTCACGATGGGTATAAGTGCTAAACGGGTGCTGCAGAACAGAGCCTGGATCGCTCCTTATACATACATACATACATACATACATATATATATATATATATATATATATATATATATATGTGTGTGTGTGTAAGTATATATGTGTTTTTTTTTTCGATTAACGACTAACAGGCATATGTTATATGGTTAACCGTAATTTGATTAGGTAACATCGATCGGTTAACTGAATGTTCGTTTAATCGAACTTGTCAGCTGATGTGATTCGTTCAAAGTCGGTTTGGTCGGTTAATCATAATAAATGCACATCTGTAAACCAAACGCACAACCGGTTTTTTCATCTAGCAACAAGCAACAATAAATTACAGGAGAAGCACAACTTAATTACCAAACTGAATTTTAATATTGGATATCTATTTCAAAATTAAATAGTAACACGGATCTTATTGAAAAATTGATGGGTAGGAACAAATAAAAAAGGCAAATTCTCGTTCAACAAGTAATATTACGAATGGCTCTTTAAGTGTTTTAATGAGGACTAGAGTTATTCATTCTGCCACCCCATTTTGTTTCTTCTTCTTCTCACTTTTCCATCGCTCTTCAAATCCACTACTCCTCCCAACAAAACCGATATCAATCGCTCCCTCTCTTCTTTTCCTAGCTTTCCCTGTTTTGGCTTATAGGTTGTTCGTGCAGCGTTCTTTTTCCTTTTTCAGATCCACTTCAAATTTACTTTCTGCATCACATGATGTCAGGTCTTCTTCGTCGCCGTGTCGGCTTCGTTTTCCCTAATGGTGATATCGCGACTCTGCCTCTTCCTTGTCCACATTCGCCAGACTTTGCTTCTTGCTCTTTTCACTATGGCTGCCGCATGGTACGAACCAAGCTCGACAATAAGTGGCTCTGATTCTACTTTGGAGTATGACGTTGGATCTTAGTGGCTTTGGATTTTGGCATGCATTGGTTCTCTTCTGCAGATACACAAATCGATTTTGTGGTGTTGTAGTTCTGATGGTTCGACTTGTATGGTATGGCTTTTGGCTCTTTTTTTACCGATCATATTTTTCAGTTGGATTTTGTCTTGAGTTTGAATGTTGGTGAACCTTGATGTTGGGAACTGTTTATATTTTTACAATATGCTTTTGTCAATCCCAAGTTTCCACGGCGAAAGCCCTAGCTTCGATAGTGCTTGGTCTTGGCTAGTTTATTGTTGCTCTTCTTCGTGTCCTCGACATAATTGTATGTCAGATGGTGGTGCTATTTCCAATGAGCTGGTGTGATGTTGGATGTGATGCAGTGATATATGTGTGCTGATTTAGACAATGTCTGACTAATGCAACTGTTGGTTAGGCTAGAGTTAAATTTGCAGTGTTGTTGTATATGTAATACATCATGGAATATGTTATGTTAGAGCATCTCCAGCAACGTTACGGATTGTAACATTACGATCCATAACATTCAGGGGAATATCTTTGATATTCCCCAACAACGGCGAGCCGATTTTATCGGCTCGCGACCTCCCTGTGCCTATAAAGGAATGGCGCGGGAGGCAAACTCCCCACTCCCCTTTCTAATTTCCTCTTTTTTTAATTTTTTCTTTATTCGTTACGATGCCGGGATGACGCCACGTGTAACGAAGATGGGGAGACGTACAGTTCCACGTATGTCAGACGACGCATCTGGTCTAGCTCAGCTTCCTCTACCAGCAGGGACGACGACTGAGGACTTACGGATCCTCCATGAGTTGCCAGAGGGATTCACTCACCGATCGTTTACTGCGCTGGCCACCATTCCAGTATTAGTTTTAATTTTTTTTAACATTTATAGTTATTGAACTGTTAAATAATATGCCCTATTGGTTTTACGTTATAGTTTAATGCATGTACGTTATACGTTTTAATAGTATGAACTGTTGGTTTCATAGTCATTTAACTGTTATAATTTTAATAGACAGAGTAAATCTACCTTCGCGGGAGTTGGGCTAAGTTTATCACACATGCCCTTGACATATTACAATTACATATTCGACAGAGGCTATTAGCCATCCGTTCGGTCGCTTTTTACATATCATACCTCCCCAGTCCTTCGATCGACCACTGGTAGAGGCCTTATTAGAGAGATGGTGGCCTACGACCCACACATTTCACTTTCTAGATTTTGAGCTAGGTATCACCCCAGCCGATTTTTACATGCTTACGGGGACTGATATTAGCCTTCCTGATAGAGTCACTTGTCCATTTGATGCCCTTTATGAGTCACCCGATTCCTACCTGCAGTATTTTCCAGATTTGTCAGTGGCTCATACAACTATTGGTTTCGTTTCCGTCACATATTTACTTGAGTATATTACAGCGCATATCAATGTAGTGGAGCTCCATGACATAGTATATCGGGCTACCATTTTATACCTCCTTGGTTAGACATTCTTTTCGAACCAACGGAGTATGATTAGACTGGGCTACCTAGCAGCACTAGCCGACTTAGAGCAGCTACATATGATTGATTAGGGCTCCGCCATATTGGGTTATTTATACGCCGCTCTTGACTCCTACGCTTTTGGAGAGGTTCGGCAGATGAACGGTTTTTCGTGTATGTTGTCGTGCTGGTACTACGAGTACATGGCCAACATGCATCCACGCATATAGCCTACCGACAGTCATGATGCCGAGACCTTTTTCCTACGCATGTGTAGATGGGAGACTACTCACGGGGTTCGGCGTGCTCTTGTTGGTGTGAGACATGAGTTGATGGAGGCTTGTAGTCAGTTAGATTTGAGGGAGAAGGGGAACATATTACGAGCACCTTGGACTTCTTACTGGATGTTACTTTCAGTGGATGACCCACTACCTGATGCCCATCCATTAGCCATTGCATGTCACTTATCTCTTCGACGTGTCCTCTTGTTCCCCGCTGGCCCACCTTCCTATTTGGTACTTGGGAGATCGATGTTATTACCAGGGTCCCGGTTAGTTGCGCGTACCTGGAGATCCACCTCTGCCACTTGATATGTTCGGGCCGCAGCGTTCTATAGGGAGACAGTATGTGCAGAGTCTGAGACAGGCAGGATGGGTTGATACGACTGATTTTTACTTACTCGACGTAGAGTTTGGCCCTTATTGGGTTCGGATAGCTCCTAGGCGGTACTTGCTGCCGGATTATATGCAGGGTGTGAACCCCGATCACATTGGTCCCCGATTGGTTAGTGGTAGAGTTCATCCTCCACCGTTTACTTTTGACCCGACCCCTTCGCAGATCTCTGACCCACCTCCGGATTTCGGTTTAGCCGATACATTTCAGGCATTTGATCTTCGCGGTACACAGATTTTCCTACCTATTATTTACCCACCGGCTCACATGGTACACAGTGTCCTTATTACTAGAATATATCTGCCACATGAGGTAAAATTTGTACTTGTGAATTTACGTTGTACGTTGTATGTTATACACTATAGAAACTTATTTTATATGTTCAATATTTGCAGTTTTCACCCTGGTTAGACCAGCATAGGATACATAGTGCGGCTATTCAGGAGATGGCCCTGCTACATTCTCAGTCCTTATATCAGGAGCACCAGGGGATAGTTCAGGGTTTGCAGAGTAGATCGATGACTTACAGGCCAAATTAGCGGTAGCGGGGGTGGGGATACAGGAGCATCAAGTACCGCTGGAGGGTCATTACTGGTGGAGGTTCAGGAGGTGGATTAGGTGGTGATGGCGGACTAGGAGGGGGTGGCGGATTAGGTGGTGATGGAAGGTGGGGGTACGGGATTAGGTGGGGGTAGAGGATTAGGTAGGGGTGGAGTATTAGGTGGTGATGGCGGTTCGGGAGGTGGTAGTGACGAGGACGATTTTCCGTATTATGGCGCTGATGATAGCGAGGATGACATGGATTTGGACGGTGATGATGATGATGCAGATTTATGTATATATGTGTATGTAGTGATGTATATATATGTATGGCTCAATGTATATATATGTATATGGCTTGATGTTTTGGACTTTATGTGAATTTTTCATGTTTGCTCGTTTTATATGTCACGATGATGCATGCTATACTACGATTGATTTTCTACATTTTATGATATTCGTGTACTAGGTCCTTTGTTGTCTTTATTTTATGATTTTCTATGTAATGTTAAATGATGTTTGATGGTTTATAAAATATAGTGTTTATTTATGACAAAAAAGGATTTATATAAAATATAATAAGGACGATCCTCCTTTTTAACTCCTTTATGTAGTGAAATGTTCAAACTATATGGGGTAGCGGACGACCCTGGCTTTTCAACTTTGGTTAAACGATGATTGAAATGTTTAATAATAAAACGATGATAGAAACAAGCATGGTTTATAATTTAATTATAAAATGAACTACAGCGGCGCTGCAGTTCGTAATATAACGTTCTGGACTTCTATAGGTTGTACGGGATCCAATTTAAGTCAGATTTTCTCGAAACAAGACACGTTCGAATCTTATTGGCAATATTTTTCTAATGGATGAGATAAAAAAAATGAGTTTTCATGTTGTAGATTTTGATTTACGTCCAAATCAAAATTTCAAATAGTCATCGTGGAATTGGTTTATAAAATATAGTGTTTATTTATACAAAATAAAGGATTTAAATAAAATATAATAGGGACGACCCTCCTTTTTAACTCCTTCGTGTAGTGAAATGTTCAAACTATATGGGGTAGTGGACGACCCTGGCTCTTTAACTTTGGTTAAACGATGTTTGAAATGTTTAATAATAAAACGATACTAGAAAAAAGCAGGATTTATAATTAATTATAAAACAAACTGTAGCGGCGCTGCAGTTCGTAATATAACGTTCTGGACTTCTATGGGTTGTACAGGATGCAATTTAAGTTGGATTTTCTCGAAACAAGACACATTCAAAATCCTCATTCGCAATTTATCTAAAATCCTCATTCGCAATTTATTTTCTTCCAGCCGCCAACTCCTTCCTCTTTCCCCATTTCAGCCTTCTACTTGATAAGAAAATAGTATAATTGCCTTTTTGGAGCATTCGAAACAGAGAAAAGAAAGTGTAGCCTCCACCATGGACAAATGGGAAAATGACGATGAGAGGATAGCAAATCAAAGCCTGGAAAAGAAATGGTTATTGAAGGGCGCATTGTCAAGCCACTACTTCTGGGTGGATCCAACCCTGTGTGCCGTTATGAGAAGAATCGGTCATCGTTGTTTCGAAAACTAAAAAAAATGTTGGTCTCGATTTTTCGGTTGTGAAGGCTACCTGGACCACTAGGTTTTTCCTGATGAAATTGATTATTGTTACTTTTAGCAGTGGATTGACCCTCCGATGTGCGAACGTGGAGTTCAATATGCACTGGAAGTGCAAGTCGAAATACGTCGTTTGAACAAGAATGTTGCTGATGCAGCTAGAGCTGGATTTTTCTCACGTCCGTGGTAGGTTCGCGTGGAAACTATCTTATTGTTTATTATTGTACTTTGAATTTTGATGTTTATGTGTAACAACCCGGATTCCGATAGACCGAATTTTTTTCAAAAAATCCAATCTATCGAAACCCGAGTTGGGTGCTCTGGTATCCTGCAGAAAAAGACAGAGATAAAGAAACATGTCAGAACTCGTAAAGCGTCTCACAGCAGAAGGAAATAAAATATAATATTCATATATTGCTTTACCTTATTAACAATACTGCTAAACCAGTACCCAAAGCTATACATCTCTGTCATGAACCTAACTTGGAAGTATGTAATGAGGAGGGGTCAGAACATAAGTTCTGTGTCAGTGGACTTAGAATAAACTTCTGTATAATCCTACATATACCATTCAGTTACATTTTCTTGGTTATTAGATTGTTAACAATGTTAGCTCTCTAGGCTATACTCATGTCCCACTGGTAGATTAACCTAATACAACGTATATGTAGATACCCCAACTCGGGTAATCCTTTCCATGTATATGTACAGTCCTTTGCTGTATGTCGTACGGACTTCATCATGTAAATCTATACTACTTCAGTGTAGTGCCACCATTCTCGAAATCGTTTGGACTGCCACTCTTGATCTTGCTAGATTCCGTGTATTACCTAGATCTAATCTAGGGTTTACTATCGAGCGCTTCCTAGATTCAACCAGGGTTTACGCTACCTAGGGCCACTAGGGTTTATGCTACCTATCGAACAATGCTCCCTAGTCTAGGACACACTACCCAGAGCGATGAATGTTCCTAGACTTTCCTCACGTGCGCGTTGTGAATCGCTTTCGATGTCTAGTTGCACATGTCCTCTATATGTGCGGCCCGAGTCCCGTGGCAGGGCTAATCAAGAAACACAGAACTCGGTTGGGAGCATTAAGATATCTGCCGATGCAGATGCTAAGGTCTGTTTTAACTATGTGTGTCTATGATCCCACTTGACCCCTCCCTCAACTAATGAAAGGGACCCAAGAAAATCAAGAATGAGAACTGTATGCAGGCCCCCTATGCCCCCACAAACCTATTGGCCAACCTCAACCATAACTAGATAGCAAGTATATGGTCTTTTAGAGTTCTCTGCCTTTCCGCTTCACGTCATCGATTGACTCAAGATGGTAGGTAAACGACGACGTGCTATCACAGGGATTATCAAGATATCACCGCCTCACCTGGTCCATCCTAGTCTTTAGGTTGCCTTATATTACAACCAAGGCATACTCTTGGTTCTTCTAACGCAGACCTTAACCTCTGTGAGCCCAGGAGGATCATCTGCAACCTCATAGAGGGATACCAAGAGTACCTTCACGTCCCCTCGAAGCCGCGTGCTTCATAACCCAGACCGTTGGAGCCTTCTTCTTGGTCAGACGGACGTTCGCTCCTTCTCGTGTTCTACTTGGCTTTCTTGACTAAGGTTTACTACTTAGTTCTCTTAACTAAGGTTTACTACTTAGTTTCCTGAGTCGTTCGTTTTCTGAACTAAGGTTTACTACTTAGTCCTCTTAACTAAGGTTTACTACTTAGTTTCTCTTAATCATTCGTTTTCTTAACTAAGGTTTACAACTTAGTCCTCTTAACTAAGGTTTACTACTTAGTTCTCTTTCTCGTTATTTACTTAGTTCTCTTAACTAAGGTTTATTACTTGGTTCTCTTAACTAAGGTTTCATACTTAGTTTTTGTTGCTTAGTTCTCTTTAACTAAGGTTTGTTACTTAGTTTGTTTTAACTAAGGTTTACCTATGAATTCAAGCATGACTTAAGTTCTCTTTATCAAATGATAGCGTACGGGTGTTCTCCCACATTTCCAGCTTAGATTAACTTATTTCATGGTATAAGTCGTCCCACCCTTCGAGTCTTGTATGACATCTTAAGTCATATTCATTTCTTATCCCTAGGATAAGTTTATCTATTATTTAATCTTATCATTCCCCACTTTTCCTTGCTTTGATACTGTTATATTGGTTAAGTTTGCCCATGTGTCCAAGTTGGCTTAACCCCCAATCACGTATTCAATTCGACCCACACGTCATGTCTAATTGGTTAAGCGTTATCTATCAGTTCATGTTGACTTAACCTACCCATATATCATGTTAAATTGGTTAAGTGTTATCCAGCAGTTCACGTTGACTTAACCCACCCATATATCAAGTCAAATTGGTTAAGTGTTATCTATCAGTTCGTGTTGACTTAACCTACCTATATATCATGTTAAATTGGTTAAGTGTCATCTAGCGGTTCACGTTGACTTAAACTACCCATATATCATGTCAATTTGGTTAAGTGTTATATATCAGTTCGTGTTGACTTAACCTTACCATACTAGCATGTGTCATTAGCATTAATTAATTATTAATGCCCAACCTCTCACATTAGACCTATTGTTGCGGTCGCTGGATGTGCCGGTTGGTTCGGGCAGGATTACACCACAACTCAATCTAACCTCGGGTTTCAAGCACGTTATGACTAACTTCTCACATTAGAACCTATTATTTGCGGTCCCTGGATGTGCCGGGAGGTTCCGAGCAGGATTACACCGCAAACTCATTCTAACCTTGAGTTAGCCATGTTTCATGTTTAGCCTATAAACAAATTCACAAATATGTTCATCTTCTTGTTATGCCACTAGTGTCAATTTTCATGTTATATTTCTAAACTTCCCATTTCTTTAACCAGTCAAACCCAAATTTAATTAAAACACTCATGCCTCAAATTTCAGGTTTTTGAATTAGGTTTCACAATTTCATGAGACAGATTAAACCCAAACTTATCCAATTCCGATTAGGTTTCTAGTTTACCTATTTCTTCACCAAATTAGGATTTCTATCTTCAAATCATTTTTCCCTAAATCCCCTATTCAAACTTTGTTTACCTTTAGCATAAGTTACTCCAAATTACCAATTTCATGATCCTTTCCTCTTATTTCCTTGAATAATATCAATATATGCTCTGCCAATTTCCCCAATATTTGCAATAATAATCGTTATGCGACAAACCCCAAATTATAGATTATATTCCTCGACTGCATAAAATCGATTATGCCCAATATTTACAATAATATACGTTATGCCACAAACCCCAAATTATAGATTATATTCCCCGACTGTATAAAATAGATTATGCCCAATATTTGCAATAATAATCGTTATGCCACAAACCCCAAATTACAGATTATATTCCCCGACTGCATAAAATAGATTATGCCCAATATTCCCATATTCCAACCATACATATGTATAATAAGATTTCGTCCAGGTTTGAGATAACCTAGATCCAAAAATAAAAGGGGGAAGGAGAATAAAAGAACAATTATTATAGCATGAATCATTAATTGAATTTATAACTAGGGAATGATGAACGATAATAATACTATTATACAACAAGTTTATTATAATTCCACTTACCTTGACTAGATTGGGGAAAATAAATGATTTGTTGAGGTAGAACGCTGATTTAATCTTCTTATTTGATTGTTGGTGAAAAGCATGAATTGTTGATGAAGAACTTTGCTACTTGATTTGATTAAACTCCAAAGTTGATGAAGAACTTGTAATATAATTTAGAATTTTGGGGCGGCGGCCATTTTTGGTTGAAGTTTGGCGGCATGGAGGCATCCTAACGAATTGTTATCAATTAGGGTTAGGTCTTGCTATGTATTTATAGGCGTAGAGAGTGTTTTAGAGCCCTTAGATTGATCTAAAAGTCATCTGACCCGTACAGCACATCAAAACACGTCACAGGATCTGAAATCGCCCAGATCTGGGGATAGATCGACCCCCAGGTCGACCTCCCTAGGGGTAGGTAGACCCCCTAGTCGAACTGACCCCCAGGTCAATCCCCAGGTCGACCTGCCTAGTTTAGGCGGGAAATTTCTCGCCCAGCTGCTTGGGTTGAATTTCGAACTGTTTTGAATTTTTGTTGAATCTTCTATAGGCCATAACTCCTTCATACGGAGTCCGATTTATGCAAACTTGGACTCTATTCCAAGTAGAATTTCGAGACGAACGCAATGGGGATGTCCGTTTTATTTAATTCCTGATATTTAAATTAAGTATCCTTATTTTATTATCTTTTCTGTTACGCACACTGTTATCGAATTAATTTTTCCTTCTCTTTCATATATTAATTAATTTTCATTATACATCACCATTATTTATCTATCTATGCATATACACATATTTTTACATATTTTTAATTATATTAAAAATGCGGGGTGTTACATTATGTGTTTAGTCGTTGTAGTTCCTTCGATTGTACTTTGGCATTTCTTAATGTTGTAATTGTCGTTGTTGCAAGTTTCTAAGTTATGTAATGCAAAATATTTATATTCCTGAAAGTGCGAACATTGTCAATATATTACGGAAAGTCCAACGCTCAAAACGACCATGATGGAGAACCCTCCACTATGCACTAGTTACTATCCAATAAAGAAGCATTCATAACAATAAAGGAGCGCTCTGTCCAATAAAGGTGCACTATGTCCAATAAAGGTGCACTCTGTCCAATAAAGGAACACTTCGTCCAATAAAGAAACACTCTGTCCAATAAAGGAGCACTCATGCCAATAAAGGAGCACCATGTCGATAAAAACAACTATGTCCAATAAATGAACACTCTGTCCAATAAAGGAACACTTTGTCCAACAAACGAGCATACTCCACCCAATAAAGCTACCCTTTTACCAAGACCTCATACCTTATATATAACAACAACATTACAATTCATATCTTAAATCAAAACATATTCACAAACATAAATGGATTCTGGTTTTATGAAATGCGTGATGGCTTTTGATAGCGATTCGGAGGAAGATGAAATCCTTCAAGAGGAAGTGGAAGAAATACAAGAAATACGGGACCTGTACCGTGAAGCGTATGGTTCATCATCCACAGTTAGAGGGGGATCAGTTGCTGGTAGGAGGTTTATACACCAAAATCATGCTAAATACCATAAGTCTTTGATGCAAGATTACTTCGATGACGATTGCGCTTATGGGTCTGATATGTTTCGTAGAAGATAAAGGATGCGCAGAAATCTATTTCTTCGGATATTGGCTAGTATTCAAGGTAACAATGTTTACTTTAAGTACTAACAAAATGCATCGAAGACACAGGGGTTGTCCGGTGAACAAAAAATGACGGCTGCTATGAGAATGTTAGGTTATGGCACTCCAGCCGATGCTTTGGACGATGCATACCGCATAGCAGAGAGCAAGACACTTGAAACACTTGAAAATTTCTATCAAGCAGTGGTGAACGTCTACGGAGAAGAATACTTACGGTCTCCGAATGAAGCAGACGTAGAGCGAATCAGAGAGATGCACGAAAGCAGGGGTTGGCCGGGAATGTTAGGAAGTCTGGACTATATGCATTGGGAATGGAAGAACTGTCCTAAGGGATTACAAGGTGCATACAACGGCAAGGAAAGGCGACCAACCATCATTTTGGAAGCTATGGCATCGTACGATCTGTGGATATGGCATGCTTTCTTGGGAATTCCCGGTTCGAATAATGACTTAAATGTTGTAGAAATATCCCATCTGTTCAATGATCTTGCTCAAGGACAAGTACCTCCTTTAACATTTACCCTAGGCCAAAATACTTACGACCATGGCTATTACATAGGTGACGACATTTACCCGATATGGAGCACCATTGTTAAAACATGTCCAAATCATTGACTCCTAAACAATTCAAATTCGCGGCAATGCAGGAGGGACAAAGGAAAGATGTAGAACGAGCGTTTGGTGTTTTACAATCTAGATTTGCAATGATAAGTAATCCATGTCGGTGTGGTCTAGGAAAAAGATGTCTACAATCATGTTTGCCTGCATCGTTCTATACAACATTATTATAGAAGATGAAAGAGATATGGATGAAGAGCAACGTCACTACGAATATGAGGGTGCTTCGCAACCACCCCAAGTATTCTAACAAAACTGACCACTGATAGAGGAGGACTTCAACATTCATTTGAACCGTCAGGTTATGTTTAGAGATGCAGAACTCTATAACCGGTTGCAGAAAGATCTTATGAATCATTTATGGAACCACTATGGCGATACCTAGTTATGAAGCATCCTTATCCGAACTCATGTTTTATTTTATGCTTGTCCGAACTTATCGATCATGTATACAGTAATGATGTTGTTCTTTTCTATTATACCATCGCGTTCTATTGAATTCGTAAGGGTTATTAACCAGCTATTATTATGTTCCACATTAGTTTATTATATGAAAATAATAACGATTTTGTTTTATCATATTGGAAAATAAAGTGGGATAGGGAAAAAAATTAAAATGTAAACTAATCATGCGCCGACTTTATCGGCTCGTGCAACTGCGACCCGATTTTTTCGGCGCACGCCGAAAAAATCGGCTTGCGACTTCACGAGCTGATAAATTTGGCCCGCGAGAGCAATTCAGCACTCTGAATTGAACCCGTAACATTTGGCTAAATATTACCCCACGTAACATTCGTTGGGGACCATTTTGGACCTAATCCTTGATTCAAGACATGAATCAAGGCTTTGTTGGAGTTGCTCTTAGATGCCATAGGTCTGACTGTATTACATAGTCTTTGTTGTGTATTGACCTACTATGTATATCAAAGTCAGTGTTTATGTAATTTTCTCGTTGTGGAGATTGTCATAGAATTAGGATATAATGTTACTTTAATTTGTGCTCCCTACGTGGAGAAGTCAATAATAGTAGTCTAAGTATATGACCTAGCTCATGTATTATAAGCTAAAATAGTTGCAGTTGACGGTTCACTTTAGAAACCACATTTGTGGACGATCCACTTTGAAAACCTCATGTAGCTGTTAGGCAATCTGCATAACATCTGTAATCTTTGTATTTATTATTTGTTATAATAAAAAGTATTACGAGCCACTATAAAAGTCGGTCGGCTTTGTCAAATAAAGGCAAATTCTATCTAAACTCATGAAATTGCTGAGTTGTTTCATGTGTTCAGAAAAAAGAAAAAAGGAAAGGTAATCTGCATATTTGCTTAGCTGCAACGTGTTTCAAAAAAAATATAATCCATAAATACCTCTCCTCATAGTGGCACTACGTGTGACTTCATAGCATGACTCAGCGTGCTGCTCTGAAGTCATACGCAGTGCCACTGCGAGTTGGAAAAAAGTTGGAAAAAAAATCATAAATTTAAATAGAAAATAAGTAAAGTGTATTTTTATCATTAAATTTTTCATTAAAAGGGGTGAAACTCAGCAAAATACATAGTCCAAATAGAATTTGCAAATAAGAAGTGGTGATGTGTGAGTTGAATGGTGGATTATTTCACTGTCTTGAAAGCGAAAATCGACACAATTGTGATGTAATCATAATTACTGTTAGTTCTATAAGTTTAACACAATCATCCTTCAAACTTGTATGCTCTAGTTGAAGGATTGAAGATCTGTAGAAGCCACTGCGCATAATTTTAAATAATTTGAGAGGTGGTTTTAATTTCAAAGAAAACTAGGAGGGTATATAAAAGTTTGGAGAATATGATTTTATATAGGAATTTTGGCTTCTCTCTTTTGAAGAGAGAAAATAGAAGGAATGAAAATAAGCGTGAAATCATCTCTTGTCTTAAATTGATCAATCTCAACAAGTAAATCTCGCATAAATAAGCTTTCATTAACAGAGAATGCAAGAGGTCAAAGAAAAGACTTGTTTTCAATGATTTTTCCTTTTAGAAGAAAGAAGGAATGAAATTATAACAATTTTCTCTCTTATAAGTTCATAAATCAAAATTAATTGCTCTCATAAGTACAATGTTTCCTATTAACATGAAAGCAAAATGACAAATCAAAAGTTCTTTGTTTTTGTTTTAAATATTCAACAATTTGTCACTAATTTAAACAAAATTAAAGAAGATGGACAAAAATAACATGAACAAGAGAAAATTTTCATATGCGAGTACCGGTGTTGTTGGTTGAATTGATAGCCAAAGCAGTGAGTTCAAAATTTAATCCAAATAGAGAATTTTTTTCTGAAACAACAAAGATTTGGTTTGATAATTCACCATATATACCATACTTTTAATTTCTACAAACTCCGTGATAAATATGTGCTTGATGGTCATGCATCTACTTTAGGTACTCATGAGTGCTCCATAGAAATAAATTCTCTCATAGATAGTGACCGCCTTCACACTGAGTTCATCAAGTACTCTACTTTAGCCCCACCACTTAGGGCTATGGACTCATTAAGAACGAAAGGCTCAATTCACAAATAAATAACATAATTCATGAAGTGCGTCTCAAAAGCATCACCAATACTGATTATGATTATATATGAGTAATAAGACGCTGCCTCAAATACATTAATAAAATCCATCGAATATGTCTCAAAAGCACATTAATGTTGTTTATGAATTTAAAAAGAGCAAAAATGCTCAAAATAATATATATTAATATATCCATCAAGTACATCTCAAAAGCACTATCAACGTTGTTTATGGATTTTAAAAGAGAAAACCGGCTCAAATTAATGTAAATAATATACACATATATTACATCTCAAAAGCAACATCCAAACTGGTTATGTAATGTACAAAAGAAAATAAAAGTATCTAACAAGCATGTCTTAAAAGTACCATAGAATTTGAATAAAATATACAAAAGAAAAGAAATTAAAACTCATAATAAATAATATAATCCATCAACCCTATCACAAAAGCACTGACAAACCAGGATACGTTACAGAAGTTAAAGCACAAACTTGCAATGAATAGTAAAATTCATCATATGTGCCTCGAAAGTACCCCTAAAATCAATTATGGATCATGTAAAAGAAATGAAACTCAAACTTAATTCGAATAGAAAATTTTTATAAGTTCATCTCCAAAGCACTAACAAATTGGTCGTACATAAGAAAACAACATCAAACCAAACTCATATAAAACAACATAATCCATCAAATGCATCTCAAAAGCACACCAAAAACTGATTGCAGATTATATAAAATGAAAGAAGATCAAAATCATAGCAAATACGAAAGTTCGTCAAGTGCATCTTTAAAGCAACCACCGCAAGTTGGTTATAAATTGACAGAAAGCAATGAAACATAAAAATCATATCAAATATCAGAACCCATTAAGTATTTTTTAAAAGCACCCCTAAAAAATGGTCATAGGTTTTGTAAAAGCAATTAAACTTACAAACATAAGAAAAAGACTTATTTTATACTGTTCAACCAATTAAAAATCTTACAATTGACTAGGCTTAGTTGACTGGACACCTATATTTTATTATATAAACTATAGTTGAATTTCCTACTTTATGTTTGTTCATATTCAGTAGACATACTTTTATACCTGGTCGACATACCATCCTATGATAGATATTATCTGAAAAGTCAATTCAAATGGTTGCGACATGCACATGCATCTCTACGAATAGTAGTGTCTATCCTAAATGATTACTATTCGGTGCAACTCTTTAAGATATATAAATAAATATCAACATTCTAAAATCATTTGAAATTTCTTAATTTTCTTTTCTTGATCTTTATTCTTAAACACTTTTGAAACTCTATTGCATTCAAACCATACTCTTTACTCAAGAATCATTCGGTTCCACAACATGAAAATGTTCTATTAATAGTAAACGAGGATTGCATGCAAAATTGACTTAGTATTATTAGGTAGTCAACAAATTTTCAAGTTAAATGATTGCTTATTTTACTATTGTTATTGATTAAAAAAAAGTTTGGGGGTCCAAATGTATCATTTCTGTAACGAACCTAAAATTTTGGCATTTAATTTTTATGTTAATTTAATTTAGTGTTGAGAGTTTAATTTTATGATTGATATTTGATTTTTTTTTTAAATTTTGAAATCTAGTTCATTTAAGCTTGGTTTGAATTAATTTATAAATGTGAATTTATTTTTTTATCTTTGAATCTGAATAGGTTCGTTTAAATTTATCATTATTAGCATTTTAATCTAGTTATTTTAATATTTGTAAACTTTGATTTGATAAGTTGGAAATTAATTTATTTTATTTGTTTAGAAGTTTGAATTTTATTTAACTTGAAAATTTATTTTAAGGTATGTCTAAATTATAAGATTTTCTGAGTAAAGATACTATTTTGAAAAATGTGATTCTTTAAGATGCTAACATAAGATTTTGTAATGATTTTTTTAAAAGGATGTTATTTAAGATTTTGCAAATAAAAAAAGGGATTGAATTTAAAATAAATCATAATTAATAACCGGTTTAAAATAATGGTTCAGTTTCTGAAAATTGTTTTAATATAAATCAACCGGATTGCTTTACAATTGTTTTGAAAATCTGTACGCGTAGTTGGATATGATCGTAATTTTATTACCCTTCGTAATCTAAAATAATAATAATATTGAATCGTACACTTGGGCTAACTCTTTCCTTTGTACTTTCTTGTTCATGATACATTGAACTTTAAAGCGTATTAAGCAAGAGGCTGGGCAATTGTATATATCCTTTTAAAGGGACTCGGCACATGTAAATAGTTTTAGACATTGTGACAATTGTCCTTTAGCACAGGAAACACTCACCACGTGTAAAAGAATTTGCCTCCCCTTCATTCTCTTACCAGTACAAGTTGTTGCTCCTTCCCATTTTCTTTACTACTTTCGGCCCTCTCTGCTTCTGTACACCGCACCGAGTTTCTCTCCATTCTCCTGTAAAAATGCAATCCATGTCCACCCCCAAGCTCCACTTTCCCTTAACAGCTTCCGCTCCACCTATCACCTGCAATGCACCCTCATCCCACCTCAACTCCTCAGCATCGCCTAACCACTCAACTCCTTCCCTTCCTTAAATGTAGTCCGCTTCTCCTATACGTGCTCCACCATCACACCGCAACCGCCAGTCGCCTCCTCCGGCAAGCCCAGTCCACCACCAATTCTACAGCCAGCCACTGACTCTGCCATGACTGCCCTCCCCTTCATGGTTCCATTCGGCCGGTGTGCCACCCTCCAACCTCTTGCATGACTTGGCTCGCACCGGAAAATCTGAACCCATTTGCTTGTCCAACCCGAAACTTCTTTTTCCTTCCTCTCCTTAGAAAACCATGGCTTTCCTCTTTAACGTTGCTGTGCTTACCCGTTGAAAAGAAGAAGATGGTGGTGCAACAAGCAACCAGTTCTTCCTCCACTTGTCTACCCAGAAAAACAGTCCGCTCCTCACTTAAAAAAAATAGTAAAAGTAGCATGCGAGAAAAGGAAAACGCGAGGGTTGCAGAATGGGAAAGGGTGAAC
Organism: Allium sativum; assembly: GCA_030737875.1. NCBI lineage: Eukaryota > Viridiplantae > Streptophyta > Magnoliopsida > Asparagales > Amaryllidaceae > Allium > Allium sativum. The sequence goes on from CM060921.1 coordinate 562,576,074, forward strand.
GTGAGCGTCAAGAGAAAAATCCCTTGGTAGTGAAGTTGGGTATTTGATTTCTACATTTGCTGTAGAAATTTTGGGGAGTGGATTATGTTTGGTTCTGAGGTATGGGTAAGGCCTGGTAACAACGAGGAACACGTCGGAGTTTAAAGTGGCATTCAAATTTAGGCAGTGAAACTGGAAGCAAGAAGGTGAGAATTCTAATTTAATTTATTTTAAATTAGTTAGCATGGTTAATTTTAATTAGTTGTTAATTAAAATTATTTAGTTGATAATTATACACTGCTTTTGAATGGTCGATATTGTACGTGATGATAAGGGATGTTAGTGCAACTAAAGCACATTGAACACCAAGCGCTATTGACCATAACGCTTCATGTACGGTTAATTGGCTGTTTCAAATTGTTGTGATTTTTGAGATGACTTTGTGCCGGTTGTTGTTTGATTTATTTGGTTGATTTTGTTGGGTGAAATCACGCACACCGGAGTTGTGGAATTATATGGGTGATCGATTTTAAATCCTCCTTCCATTTAAATGAAGATTTCATTATTAAAAATAAGGGTTGGAATTTAGTTTTAAATTAAAATTTAAAACTATTTAAAAAATCAGAGTTGAGCATGAGTAAACGATATTTGTATGAGTTGAAATGGTTTTGGAAATAATTCCAAGCGCTCATGGGTTAATTAAATTTGAATTCGGTTTTGAGATTTAGATCGGAAAATGATTTGATTAGGTATGCAGCAATGGTTTTGTGTAAACAAAATTTTAAAGGTCATCCATAAGTGATTGAACAAGTTTGAAAAAAGATATTATTATAAATATTTCAATTTAATTTAATATGAAAGTTTGGAACTTGAAATGACGACTTTTGAAATAAAGTTATTTTGGAAATGAAATGGGAATATTAAATATTATGTTGGAATTGAATTAGTTTCGAAATGTAAATCGGAGAAGTGAAGCAATTTTGAAATTCAAATGTGAATATAAAATATTATTTAGAATATGGTTTTAAAATTTACGTTATGAAATTTAAGTTTATTTTGGATAGAATGTGAACGATTTATAATTGAAATCGTTATATAGCTCGAATTGAACGCACCGCGTAGCAACAGTTCGTTAATATCAGTTTAAATTTTCAAACATAACTTGAACGTGTCGGATTGACATGAAACAAGAAATGTTGGATCTCTATTAATACTGACCTTTGAATAGAAAAGAAATTTTCAAATTACAACTTATGATTTTTGAGATATGCTTAAAATAAATTTGGAAAAGGTCGCTATACGTGCAGTTCGACGACGTAATGGAAACTGAATAAAATGGGCTTATAAAAATTATTAAAAATTCTGTAAAAATATGATAAATCATATTTGTTATTTAATAGTGATTTGGATTAAAATATTTGAATTTTGAATGATTCTGGATCTAATTGGTTAGATAACCATTTTTCAGCACTTCCAGTAATGCTTTTAACGTTATTATAATATTTCTTAGAAATTGATTGAATTTTTGAAGATTATAAACCATGAACCGTTGTATAAATTATGGAAAGGATTTGTTAAATATTTTGAAAGATTTTAAAAGAGTTTAAAATATATGGCATGAGATTTATTTAAATCATAAGTAATATCTGAGAAGTTTGAATTTGAAAGGAAATGAGTTGAGTAGAATTAGTCTTCGGATATTTGATATAGAATTCCAGGGTTGGACTAATAATTTCAGAAATATCAAACATATCTATATCCAGATTCTGATGGTGTTTGCCTGAGTTGGTGAATCGATATCAAATATAAGTCGACTAAATTCTATTTAGACTTATATTTGAGATATCAATTATTTAAGTTATTGTAAATGGGAATTTAAATCCAAGTAAAGATTTGGCGGCTTTGAAACTTATGGAAAGGGATAACGACGAATAAATGGATTTTGTTTTTGAAATATAAGTTTAGAAATGAATATTGAATTTCGAGAAAAGGGTTAAGATGATAATAAGGTTTAAGGAAATCGAATGAATCCAACCTTAATTTGAACGAAATTGATAACGAATTGGAAGGAGATTTAAATTGGATATTCGGAATAATCCATAACTATTGTTTTAAAAATGTGCCTATTACTTGGAAAGATCAGGATCGAATATTTCGAAACCATTCCAAGTAATAATTCGACGTTATAAAGAAGTTGAAGACTTGAAAATTGATAAGTGAAGACTGAGAACCTTCGAATTGTTTGGATCAATTGCTGATGTCTCGTTTGGGCCGATCATCCGATACGAGGTTATAAGTGACAAGAGATCTAAATATATTTGAATATTTTCGGATTGTTGTTCTGTCTAGACCCAGAACGGACTTGTATGGATTGTGTATCTAACATTGAAATTGACTGCATAGCACTGATTTCTGTTAATATATATCAGATTTGTGGCAATATATTATCCTCATCTCTAAGTCATATGAACTTAGAGGGTATGCATTGATAGAAATCAGTGATATGTTGTGAATTGTCAGTGTGGCATACTCGAGTTATGAAATGAGCTAGTGATGATCAAAGCATGGCTATTGAAGCGTAGCTTTGTGTATATCGTGACCTCGACAAACCTCATACCCCAGATTTGATGATAAACTGGCTATTAGGTTGTATACATAATCTCTGGTGGAAAGGCGGTAGATTTACTTTGAAACTTGAGGAAATAAAGTATATACGGTGTTTGATGTCTGGATGTTAATAGGGATATATACTTTCGCGCTATGTACTCGGTGTCCATTGTCTGGATGTTAACTGGGAGATACTTAGCTTCGTGTCCTCTATTGATCTTTCGTGCCAAAAACCATCATATTGGAAACCCATTAACCAATACGAACCATTCGATTTGTTTGTAAACTATGTATTTGGGCATAGTCACTATGCTTGCTAAGATTAATATATTAATTTACGAAACAATTTTCGACACTGTGCACTAATGATAATATTAAAAGAGGATTTTACGTATTAAACAATTTTTGGTTATCATAAGACAAAACTCGCCCATCTGGTGTGCGTTTGCATTGTGTGATATGAGACGAGCTTATGATAGCTTCATTTTCCAAAGTCATTGCACATTTCTATGCACAGGAATTCACATGGAGTAAACCCGTTCCGCGCTAGCAGCATTGTCCGTTGAATTTTCCTAACTTTAAAATGAATTGTAAATGAGAACTGTTTCGAATTCTCACACCAGTCCCACGACTAACCTGGAGTTTATTGTTCCTATACCTAAACTTTAGGTGCCCATATTTTACATGCGCAGCTAGTAGTTTAGTTTGCAGGTTAGCATTTAGAGCTGGATTCGTTTGGAGCTAGAGTCTTGTTTTGGTCGTACTTCTTCCGCTGTGAGCATTTTGTTTCCGCTGAACATATTGTGTACTCTAATTTACTGTAGATGTAAAATTTTTGTAATGAAATGAAAAGTTCTGCTTTTTGTGTTTAAATATGTCTGTACCCATTACCATCCTTCTTTATGAACGATTTAAGTTGGTAAATAATTTTTGAATACTTTGGAAAATTTTGGCATAAATACTTAATAAGAATTTAACTTGAACTGTTTTGTTAACTTATGTAAATGATCATTTATAAATATTTTGATGGTTAAAAAAAGCCTATGATACGAGGATTTGAAATTTTAAATTTGTACAATACCAGATTTAAGTTAAATTTCATTGTAAAGTAAAGACTCTGACTTCCAAATAGTAACGAAACTAGATTTTTCTAAGTTATTTGAATGTAAAGTTCGACGATTGAAATCCTAAAATTTTGAAATATGATTTGAAAATATTTGTAAAATATTGTTGCAAAACGATTTATAACTTCGAGATACGAAATAAAATGATTTATTACTAAAATATGAGTAACCCATGACTAAAGGAAGGTATAACGAGCCCTTAATTGATGATCTTCTGTGGGATCCAAAGAGACATCATTTATTTATATTGATATTATAGGATGTGCGTGGCCTTGTCATTGGAGAAACCTCTCGACTTGGGACATAAATTTTGTTATGCCATTTTATCGTGAAATATTTGAAATTTTACAAATAATTTTTGGTTTTAAAATCCTAAAGAAAGTATGATCTAGTATGAAATGGAAATATGGTACTTCGAATGTTTTGGAAATAAAACTGGGATTCTAAGTCAGAGAAATTATTCCATATTTTAGTTTTAAATTTATATCCAATTGTTTATTTTTCTAAGCTAAATTTGGTAATATTTTGTTTATATCTATACCGTTGCAGCAATCTCTCCTTTTCGCGGACGAAAATCCTTGGGGGGATGTAACGAACTAAAAATTTTGGCATTTAAATTTTTACGTTAATTTTATTTAGTGTTGAGAGTTTTAATCTATGATTGATGTCTAATTATTATTATTTTTATTTTGAAATCTAGTTTATTTAAGCTTGGTTTGAATTAATTTATAAATGTGAATTTTTTTTAATCTTTGAATATGAATGGGTTCGTTTAAATTTATCATTATTAGCATTTTAATCTAGTTGTTTTAATATTTGTAAACTTTGATTTGATAAGTTGGAAATTAATTTATTTTATTTGTTTTGAAGTTTTAATTTTATTTAACTTGAAAATTTATTTTAAGGTATGTGTAAATTATAAGATTTTCCAAGTAAAAATATTATTTTGAAAAATATGATTCTTTAAGATGTTTACATAGGATTTTTTTAATGATTTTTTTAAAAGGATGTTATTTAAGATTTCGCAAATAAAAAAAGGATTGAATTTAAAATAAATTATAATTAATAACCGGTTTAAAATAATGGTTCAGTTTCTGAATGCGCAGTCTTAAAATATTTTATAAAATTTTATTGTAAATTTTAATTGGTATATTTAACATATATTTTTCTAGTATAGTTTAGGATAAATGTGGTTCTTTTGACACCATACAAAACAAAATCAACCAGATTGCTTTAAAATTGTTTTGAAATTCTGCACGTGTAGTTGTATACGGTCATAATTTTATTACCCTTCGTAATCTAAAATAATAATATTGAATCGTACACTTGGGCCAACTCTTTCATTTGTACTTACTTGTTCATGATACGTTGAACTTTAAAGCGTATTAAGCAAGAGGCTGGGTAATTGTATATATCCTTTTAAAGGGACTCGGCACGTGTAAATAGTTTTAGACATTGTGACAATTGTCCTTTAGCTTAGGAAACACTCACCACGTGTAAAAGAATTTGCCTCCCCATCATTCCGTTACCAGTACAAGCTGTTGCTCCTTCCCATTTTATTCACTACTTTTGGCCCTCTCTGCTTCTATACACCACACTAGGTTTCTCTTCATTCTCCTGTAAAAAAAAGCAATCCACGTCCATCCCCAATCTCCACTTTCCCTTAATAGCTTCCGCTCCACTTATCACCTACAATGCGCCCTCATCCCACCTCAACTCCTCAGTATCTCCAAACCACTCAGCTCATTCCCCTCCTTAAAAGCAGTCCCCTTCTCCTATATGTGCTGCTCCACCACACCGCAACTGCTAGTCGCCTCCTCCGGCAAGCCTAGTCCATGCCAATTCTCCAGCTAGCCACTAACTTCGCCACGCATGCCCAATCTGGCATGGTTCCAGTCGGCCGGTGTGCCACCCCCAACCTCTTGCACGACTTGGTTCGCACCGAAAAATCCGAACCCATTTACTTGTCCAACCTAAAACTTCTTTTTCCTTCCTCTCCTTAGAAAACCGCGGCTTTCCTCTTTAACATTGTTGTCATACCCGATGAAAAGAAGAAGATGGTGGTGCAATAGGCAACCAGTTCAACAAGTTCTTCCTTCTCTTGTCTACCCGGAAAAACAGTCCGCTCCTCGCTTAAAAATAATAATAGTAAAAGTAGCATGCGAGAAAAGGGAAATGCAAGGATTGTAGAATGGTAAAAGGTGAACGTGAGCGTTAGGAGAAAAATCCTTTGGCAATGAAGTTGGGTATTTGATTTCCACATTTGCAATAGAAATTTTGGGGAGTGGATTATGTTTGGTTTTGAGGTACGGGTAAGGCCTGGTAGCAACAAAGGAACATGTCGGAGTTTACAGTGGCATTCAACTTTAGGCAGTGAAACTGGAAGCAAGAAGGTAAGAATTCTAATTTAATTTATTTTAAATTAGTTAGCATGGTTAATTTTAATTAGTTGTTAATTAAAATTATTTAGTTGATAATTATGCACTGCTTATGAATGGTCGATATTGTACGTGATGTTAAGGGATGTTAATGCAACTAAAGCACATTGAACACCAAGTGTTATTGACCATAATGCTTCATGCACGGTTAATTGGCTGTTTCAAATTGTTGTGATTTTGCGGGATGACTTCATGCCAGCTATTGGTTGATTTATTTGGTTGATTTAGTTGTGTGAAATCACGCACGCACCGGAGTTGTGGAATTATACGGGTGATCGATTTTAAATCCTCCTTCCATTTCAGTGAAGATTTTATTATTAAAAATAAAGATTGGAATTTAGTTTTAAATTAAATTTTAAAACTATTTAAAAATCGGAGTTGAGCAAGAGTAAACGATATTCATATGAGTTGAAATCATTTTAGAAACAATTCCAAGCGCTCATGGGTTATTTAAAATTGAATTTGGTTTTGAGATTTAGATCGGAAAGTGATTTGATTAGGTATGCAGCAATGGTTTTGTGTAAACAAAATTTTAAAGGTCATCCGTAAGTGAGTGAACAAGTTTGAAAAAAAATATTATTATAAATATTTCAATTTAATTTAAAATGAAAGTTTGGAACTTGAAATGACGACTTTTGAAATAAAGTTATTTTGGAAACGAAATGGGAACATTAAATATTATGTTGGAATTGAATTAGTTTCGAAATGTAGATCGGAGAAGTAAAGCAATTTTGAAATTCAAATGTGAATATAAAATATTATTTAGAATATGGTTTTAAAATTTACGATATGAAATTTAAGTTTTTTTTGGATAGAATGTAAACGATTTATAATTGAAATCGTTATATAGCTCGCATTGAACGCATCGCGTAGCGACAGTTCATTTATATCGGTTTAAATTTTCAAACGATTATAACTTGAACGTTTTAAGTCGGATTGACATGAAAAAAGAAACGTTGGATTTTTATTAATACCGACCTTTGAATATAAAAGAAATTTTCAAATTACAACGTATGATTTTCGAGATATGCTTAAAACAAAATTGGAAAAGGTTGCTACACATGTAGTTCGATGACCGTAATGGAAACTGAATAAAACGGGCTTATAAAAATTATTAAAAATTAAGTAAAAATATGATAAATCATATCTGTTATTTAAAAGTGATTTGGGATAAAATATTTTACTTTTGAATGATTTTGGACCTAATTGGTTAGATAACCATTTTTTAGCACTTTTGGTAACGCTTTTAACATTATTATAATATTTCTTTGAATTGATTGAATTTTTGAAGATTATAAACCATGAACCGTTGTTTAAATTATGGAAAGTTTTTTTTAAATATTTTGAAAGAGTTTAAAATATATAGCATGAGATTTATTTAAATCATAAGTAAGATACGAGAAGTTTGAATTAGAAAGGAAATGAGTTGAGGTAGAATTAGCCTTCGGATATTTGATATAGAATTCTAGGGTTGGACGAATACTTTTAGAAATATTAAACATATCTTTATCCAGATTCTAATGGTGTTTGCCTGAGTTGATGAATCGATATCAAATATAAGTCAACTAAATTCTATTTAAACTTATATTTGAGATATCAATTATTTGAGTTATCATAAATGGGAATTTAAATCGAAATAAAGATTTGGTAGCTTTGAAACTTATGGAAAGGGATAACGACGAATAAATGGATTTTTTTTTAAATATAAGGTTGGAAATGAATATTGAATTTCGAGAAAAGGGTTAAGATGATAACGAGGTTTAAGGAAATCGAATGAATCCAACCTTGATTTGAACGGAATTAATAACGAATTGCCTTGTAAATAAATTGATAACGATTTGGAAGGAAATTTAAATTGGAAATCCGGAATAATTTATAACTATTGTTTTAAAAATGCGCCTATTACATGGAAATACTAGGATCGAATATTTTGAAACTATTCCAAGTATTAATTCGACATTATAAAGAAGTTGAAGACTTGGATATCGATAAGTGAAGGCCGAGAACCTTCGAATTGTTTGGATCAATTGCTGATGTCTCATTTGGGCTGATCATCCGATAGAGGTTATAAGTGGCAAGAGAACTGAATATATTTGTATATTTTCCGATTGTTGTTCCATTCAGACGCAGAACACACTTGTATGGATTGTGTGTCTGACATTGAAATTGACTGCATAGCACTGATTTCCGTTAATATATATCGGATTTGTAGCAATATATTATCCTCGTCTCTAAATTATATGAACTTAGAGGGTATGCTTTGATAGAAATCAGTGATATGTCGTGAATTGTCAATGTTGCATACTTGAGTTATGAAATGAGCTAGTGATGATCAAAGCATGGCTATTGAAGCGTAGCTTTGTGTATATCATGACCTCAACGAACCTCCCACCCCAGATTTGATGGTAAACTAGCGGTTAGGTTGTATACATAATCTCTAGTGAAAATCGAAAGCTTCGGCGGTAGATCTACTTCAAAACCTGAGGGAATAAAGTATATACGGTATCCGATGTAGGGATGTTATCCGGGATATATACTTTCGCGCTATGTATTCGGTATCCGTTGTCTGGATGTTAGCCGGGAGATACTTAGACTCGTGTCCTTGTGTAACGACCCGCATTCTACGCATCATAGGATCGTAGAATATTTATTTCTTTCACATACGAAGTCGTATGGTCATGTAACTTTGGGAGACGACTATTGGGGTCATTTCCCATATTCATGATTTTTGCCGATTTTTAAATGACCGTTTCCCCCTAGCTGATCTTGTTTTGGCCATAACTTTTGATTGGAAAAGAGTTTTGACCTAAAACTACTTCCATTGGCTTCGGATGATGGTTTACAATTCCGTAGAGTGGTCATATTAGCCAAACGGACTCACTGTTTGGGAGATATGGCTGAAACAAGTTTCAGATGGTGAAAACAGCTTAATTGGGCTTAACCGGGTGATTAACAGCTAGGCCCAATGGGGGATTTCGGGATTAGGGTTATGAGGAGGCTGAAATTAGTTAGAGAACGATCTTATTTTCATTTTTCAGCCGTCACTTTCATTCTTGGAACCCTAACAATGGCCTCCAACACCCAAATCAACTTCTAATCAAGTTTTGGCTTAATCAACATCAGATCAAAGAAGATCTTCACCAAATCAGTATTAGAGCTGCTTTTGGACATCAGTATTCGCCCAAATCAGCGAGGTTTCAGTTCTGAAAATTTTATTTGTGTCCAAGGTGAGTGATTTGCAAAGTTTCTCACTAATTACGGTTAATTAGTGTTGATTAGCGAATTTATACATTAATAGATTCTGGAAAAATATTTATAAATTCTGAAATATTGTTTTATACCTATGTTAGAAATTTGGGTTAATTTGGTTAAGTTTTGTTAATCCTATCATTAGTTGTGCTTAAACATGATTAAGGGGAAAATATGGGTTTTGGGTAGGTTTGATCCATTTTAACTTATTGAAATTGTTGTTTTGGTGTTTATGGTTGATTATACATATTGCCATGACTGTATGGTATGCTTTGTGATTGTTTAGAAGTTTTAGATTGGTCGAAAACGTCGTCGAATGGCGTAAACAGCTCGCTGGACAAAGTGCAGGAAAATGCAGAGGACCGGATCGGATCGCCCCTCCGGACCCGACCCGATCGTGATACTCGATCCGAACCGCCACGTGGAGAATCCGATGCACCACGATCTGATGTTCCATGAACCGCTCGAGAGAAGGGGCCCGACCCTAGCCGCTTCAGCCAAAGCTCCACAATCCGACCTGAGCATGGTGGCACGACTCGAAGGTACTCGATCCGAACCGATGCACCATGGATGGACTTGAGAGACTCGACTCGATCCGGAGTGTTTGGGAAGGAGGACCGAACCGCTAGGAGATGTGGACCTCGACCCAATCCGATGGAGGTAGCTCGATCGATCCGAACCGAGGTGGTTGGACTTGAGGCGTGAATCACGATCTGAATTTGAAGTATAAACTGAAGCGAAGAACCGATCCGGAGAAGACCAATAACCCGAGATGCAAAGGTAGTCCAATGGGAAGTTTGTACTCAAGATCCAGTTGGGAACCGACGAGTCGACTTCATGAGTTGGGCTTTGCAGCGGGACGTGTGCTAAGGGGTTGTAGATGTCTATAACTTTGATTCACTATGTGTAGGGAGTATGTGAATGGATTCAGGGCCACAGTGGCCTAGGTACGACTAAAGAACTATAGACCAATGAAGTGGGGTTCATTTGTAAAGATTTGGTCATGCCTCCATGTGGTAAGCTTGGTAGTAGAAGTAGTTGTACAAGTCGAACTCCATCACTACTTCGATGGGTCTAGTGTTTGACAGTGGTGGACATCGTATGCTTTACGTACTGAGTGAGAGATGTGAGGATGATTGCCATGGTTGATTGGTTTTCCATCATTATGACATGCACACCCCCACCCCCGTATCTTTACACCATTTGTTTTGTGGCACCTTAGAGTATTGTATGGTATGTAGTGCTAACTCTTTGGGTGCAGGTCCAGGTATGGTTTAGTATACCTGTTATTATTCTGTTTAGCTGCTTATCGCTCATACCAGACTTTTTGTCTAACCCAGAGTTTTATGTCTCTTCTTATTACTCTGGGTGCTCTCACGAGCAGACTAGAGACAGGTTAGCTGGGTATGCACGAGTAGCTGATCCGGAGACGAGCAGGAGGCTTCCACGTATGATACATATAGATATTCTCCCTGTGTTGTTGAAGATCACTGCTTGGGCATTAGTAGTGCATCTTCTACTTTAGCTTTCTTTTGTTTAGAGATAGTGATTTGAAAAGTTGTAATAAGCTGTATTTAGACTTCCGCTACTCTGATGTTGATGTTGGTTTTAGTTATCATTGTATGCACTGTCCCGCCTGTTTTATGTCAAGTATATTATTATTATATTTTGTTCCATGCGCTTGAGACATTCTACAGGTTTTCGATTAGTTCATTCTCTTCTTTCCTTTCTTTGGCGACCGTTTCGTACTAGTTGGCATGTGTACAGCGCACTTTCGGAGGGAATGTCTGCTGGTGCGGGGCGGGCCGTCACACTTGTTACCAGAGCGAGGTTGCGTAGTTAACCTAGAGAAGTCTTCAGGGAGAGATATTATACATATACGAGAGCGCGTATTTGTGATTATTTTGGTTTTAAAAAGATATATATGTATATATATATATATATACTATTAGTATAGTTAAGGATGAAGTCGCACTGCACTAGCACCACTATGGAGACGGTTAATCGTTTTCTCTTTATAGATTGAGCGATGAGCCGATACGCAAGAGGTGCTGGTAGAGGAGCCAATAATGGGAATGCTGCTGACATGAGGACGATGTTTACTGAACTCATGAGAGAGATGCTTAGAGATGTTTAGAGGGCAGCTCCCAATGCTGGTAATGGTGGTCCAATAGTGCAGGCGCCCAGGGCCGATTTCTCCAAGCTGAATAAGGATTATACGAGTCTTGGTGGGAAGTCGTTCCACGGAACGGAGTCGGCTACGGATGTTCAGGATTGGTTGGATAGCTGCGAGCGTATCTTCGAAGATTTGGGTATCGAGGATGCGATGAAAAGAAGGCTGGCATCTCGTCAGCTGCAAGGACGGGGAATGAATTGGTGGAATGCTATAAAGGCAGCTACTCCCGAAGATCAGATTACTTGGGATCAATTTAAGGCTCGCTTTAGCGATAAGTTCATTCCGGCTGCTCAAAAGTTAGTGCTGTTTAAGAAATTTTTGGGGCTCAAGCAGAATGGTAGAGCTGTCTCGGAGTATATTGCCGAATTCGACACTTTGTCGAAGTATGGGTTATCTCTTATTGATACTGCCGAGAAAAAGAATGAGAAGTTCATAACTGGCTTGGATCAGTACTTGGGGGAAAGGCTTATCAACCACATCAATAAGACGTTTGAATCGATTGTGGGGAAAGCATTGAGGTTCGAGATTCTTTACCCTAAGTCGAAGGCTGAGGTTGCATCCGCAGAGGAGCCAAAACCACAAGCAAGTGGTGGAGGTAAGAGCGGTTCTCAGAATAAGAGGAAGCAGAGCCAGAATAAGGATGGTCAGAAGAAAAAGAATAAGTAAGATGTTGAGTGCTTCAGCTGTGGTAAGAAGGGCCACTATGCCAAAGAGTGTCGGGACAAGCCAACAGATAGGAAGTGCTTCAACTATGGCCAAGTGGGGCATCACAAGGACAAGTATCTGCAACCCCCTAAAGTAAAGCAGATGGTAAAAGCATATGCCCTTAATGCTATTCCTTCTTCGTCGAATGCCCCAACTACGGCGGAGAAGGGAAAGAATGTCGTTATTCAAGGTATGCTTTCCGTTTATGATGTTCCTGTTAGAGTTTTGTTTGATACCGGGGCTTCCAGTTCTTTCATATCTAGTGACCTGGTAGATAGGTTGGGATTGGAGCCCGAGATTGTCGATAGACCTTTAGTAGTGACGAACCCGATTGGTGGTTCGACTAACCTTAGCATGATTTGTCGTAATGTGGTCTTATCGAGTTAGGGATGCATGTTTGTTTGTGATTGCTTTGTTTTGGGCTTTACTGGGTTTGGCATTATTTTAGGAGTCGATTGGCTCCAAACATACGGGGTGGTGGTAGACTGTGAGGGCTTTTTGGTGACAGCTAGAGCGGATGATGGGCGGAGGGTAGTGTTTGGTGGTCTACCCGGTGATGGGGTAATGGCTAGTTTTCTAAATTCCCTCGACATCCCGCATAGTGAGTTGTCAGGTTTGCCCGTGGTTGGCCAGTATCCGGACGTCTTCGAGGAAGTGACCAGGCTTCCACCACACCGAGAGATTGAGTTCCGTATTGATTTAGTGAAAGATGCCAGACCTACAGTGATGCCACTTCGTCGTATGGCACCAAGGGAGCAGCGAGAGCTCGAGGTGCAAGTCAGCGATCTTTTGAAGAAGGGATTTATCAGAAGGAGTGTTTCTGAATGGGGAGCACTAGTTGTGTTTGCTACCAAGGCGGATGGTTCCCTTCGTTTGTGTGTAGACTACTGCGAGTTGAATAAAGTGACGAGGAAGAATAAGTATCCTCTACCGCATATAGATGATTTGTTTGATCAGTTGAGTGGCGCTATAGTATTCTCTCAGTTGGATCTCGCGACAGGTTTTCATCAGCTTAGAGTGGAAGCTAAGAGTATAGCTAAAACGACATTTCGGACGCCTTCTGGATTTTATGAGTGGTTGGTCATGCCATTCGGGCTGACCAATGCCCCAGCATATTTTGTGGATCTTATGAATAGGGTATTCAGAGATCAGTTGAATAAGTTTGTCCTTGTGTTCGTGGATGATATTTTGGTCTATTCGAGGACAGGGGAAGAACACAAGGAACATTTGAGGATAGTGATGGAGGTGTTGAGAAAACACCAGTTGAAAGAAAAATTCTCTAAGTGTCACTTCTTGAGGAGTGAAGTGAGATTATTGGGCCATGTTGTTTCAGAGAATGGTATTGCCGTGGATCCTGCGAAGGTGGCTACGGTACAAGATCGGTCTACGCCCAAGAATGCAACGGACATAAGAAGTTTCTTGGGGTTGGCTGGATGTTATCGTAAGTTTATCCAAGACTTCTCCAAGATAGCAGCACCGTTGACTCAGTTGACTAAGAAGAATCAAGCTTTCGTCTGGGACGAAAAGTGCGAGAATGCATTCAAGAGTCTAAAGGACAAGTTGACATGTGCACCAGTATTAGTCATTCCTAAGGGGAATGAAGAAATGACAGTATATACGGATGCATGTGGCACAGGGCTAGGTGCTGTATTGATGCAAGGAGGTAGGGTTGTAGCTTATGCAAGTCGGCAGCTGAAACCGCATGAGAAAAGATACCCTACCCATGATTTGGAATTGGCAGCGATCGTGTTTGCATTGAAGATGTGGAGACTTATCTCTTGGGAGAAAGATTCGAGTTGTTTACTGATCATAAATCGTTAAGGTATCTCTTCTCTCAAAAAGATCTAAATCTCTGGCAGCAAAGGTGGTTAGAATTCTTAGCTTCCTATGATTTCGACATCGCATATACACCAGGAAAGGGCAATGCGGTGGCTAAAGCATTGAGTAGAAGACTTGCCAGTTTAGGGCTATGTTTCTAGAATGGAAGCAACTGTAGTACATCGCTGGGTATGATTTCAGACCAAAGTGCGAATTGGATCCAGAAATGTTTGCAAGTTTGACGATCAGACCCACTTTGATTGAGTAGATTGGTTCCAGTCAGAGGAGCGATCCTGACTTATTGGAAATCATCTCAAAGTTAGAGATGGGAATCGACGGAGAGATGGACAAGTATGGGCTTGATCGAGATGGATAGCTTAGAAAGAATGGAAGACTAGTTGTACCCACTGTCAATGGATTGAGAGATGAAGTACTTAGAGAATGTCATCACTCAAGACTGATTATACATCCCGGTGGTAACAAGATGTACTGAGACATGAAGCAGACCTACTACTGGGAAGGGATGAAAAGAGACATTGGGAGGTTTATATCCAAATGCATGAACTGCCCGCTAGTTAAAGATGAGCAAAAGAAGCCTAGTGGTTTGCTACAACCCTTAGAAATTCCAGACTGGAAATGGGAATAAGTGTCAATGGATTTCATTGATGGGTTACCAAGGACTAGATCGGGCCATGATAACATTTGGGTGATTGTGGACCGATTGACTAAGAGTGCAAGGTTTATACCCGTCAAGTCAAACAAGACGACAGCTAAGTTAGCGGAACTGCATATAAAGTGGGTAGTGAGATTTCATGGAATACCCAAAGGCATTGTGAGTGATCGAGATTCGTTGTTAGCTAGTGGATTTTGGAAGAGCTTACAAGAGGCGTTAGGATCAGAATTACATCTCAGTACCGCGTATCATCCTCAAACTGACGGACAGACAAAGAGGGTGAATCGAGTGTTAGAAGACCTCTTGAGAGCTTGTGTACTGGATTTTGGTGGATCATGGGATGACTATTTGCATCTAGTAGAGTTTGCATATAATAATAGCTATCAGTCCAGTATCGATATGGCTCCATTTGAAGCTTTGTACGGAAGACCGTGCAACTCACCATCATGTTGGGTAGAAACTGGTGAGAAGTTTGTGCTTGGACCCGATGTGATAAGAGAAACTTCAGCTAAAATTAAAGTTATCCAACAGCGAATGAAGGCTGCCCAAGATAGGCAGAAGAGTTATGCCGATAAGAGGAGAAGAGAATTAAAGTTCTCCATTGGCGACTTGGTGTTTGTCAAGATTTCTCCGTAGAAGAGCATGATACGATTTGGCAGGAGAGCCAAGTTAGCATCAAGATTTGTTGGTCCATTCCCAGTTCTTGAGCAAATTGGGAATTTGGCATACAAAGTTGAATTACCAGAGAAGATGGTAGGAGTTCACAACGTATTTCATGTTTCCCAGTTAAGGAAGTTCGTACACGACCCAAATGTGACTATTTCACCTGATCAGTTGGATGATATCGAAGTTGAACCCGAGGCGGTTGGGAACCGCAAGCCTATGCGTATTGTTGGGAACGATACGAAGCAACTTCGAAGGAAAGCGTTGAAGTTAGTCAAAGTTCAGTGGAGCGAGAATGATAATGACTGTACTCGGGAAACAGAGGGAAGCATTAGGGAGGCGTATCCAGAACTCTTCGCCTGGTAAGATTTTAACTTCGATTTAGTGTTTCCGCATGCTAGGATAGGCTTGTTTTGTTTGTCTTGCATGATTGATTGTTGTATATGGTTGGTAGGCATGCAGAATCCTTTGTATGTTTCGGGTTAAGGAATTTCGAGGATGAAATTTCTTAAGGGGGGGGGGGGGGGAGGAGAGTGTAACAACCCGCATTCTACGCATCATAGGATCGTAGAATATTTATTTCTTTCACATACGAAGTCGTTTGGTCATGTAACTTTGGGAGACGACTATTGGGGTCATTTCCCATGTTCATGATTTTTGCCAATTTTTAAATAACCATTTTGCCCCTAGCTGATCTTGTTTTGGCCATAACTTTTGATTGGAAAGGAGTTTTGACCTAAAATCACTTCCATTGGCTCCGGATGATGGTTTACAATTCCGTAGAGTGGTCATATTAGCCAAACGGACTCATCGTTTGGGAAATATGGCTGAAACAAGTTTCAGATGGTGAAAAACAGCTTAATTGGGCTTAACCGGGTGATTAACAGCTAGGCCCAATGGGGGATTTCGGGATTAGGGTTATGAGGAGGCTGAAATCAGTTAGAGAACGATCTTATTTTCATTTTTCAGCTGCCACTTTCATTCTTGGAACCCTAACAATGGCCTCCAACACCCAAATCAACTTCTAATCACTTTCTAATCAAGTTTTGGCTTAATCAACATCAAATCAAAGAAGATCTTCACCAAATCAGTATTAGAGCTGCTTTTAGACATCAGTATTCGCCCAAATCAACGAGGTTTCAGTTCTGAAATTTTTATTTGTGGCCAAGGTGAGTGATTTGCAAAGTTTCTCACTAATTACGGTTAATTAGGGGTAATTAGTGTTGATTAGCGAATTCAAACATTAATAGATTCTGGAAAATATTTATAAATTCTGAAATATTGTTTTTGACCTCTGTTAAAAATTTGGGTTAATTTGGTTAAGTTTTGTTAATCCTATCATTAGTTGTGCTTAAACATGATTAAGGGAAAAATATGGGTTTTGGGTAGGTTTGATCCATTTTAACTTATTGAAATTGTTGTTTTGGTGTTTATGGTTGATTATACATGTTGCCATGACTGTATGGTATGCTTTGTGATTGTCTAGAAGTGTTAGATTGGTCGAAAACGCCGTCGAATGGCGTAAACAACTCGCCGAACAAAGTGCAGGAAAATGCAGAGGACCGGATCGGATCGCCCCTCCTAACCCGACCCGATCGTGATACCCGATCCGAACCGCCACGTGGAGACTCCGATGCACCACGATCTGATGATCCATGAACGGCTCGAGAGAAGGGGCCCGACCCGAGCCGCTTCAGCCTGAGCTCCACAATCCGACCTGAGCATGGTGGCACGACCCGAAGGTACCTGATCCGAACCGATGCACCATGGATGGACTTGAGAGACTCAACTCGATCCGGAGTGTTTGGGAAGGAGGACCGAACCGCCAGGAGATGTGGACCTCGACCCGATCCGATGGAGGTAGCTTGACCGATCCGAACCAAGGTGCTTGGACTTGAGGCGTGAATTACGATCCGAATTTGAAGTATAAACTGAAGCGAAGAACCGATCCGGAGAAGACCAATAACCCGAGATGCAAAGGTAGTCCAATGGAAAGTTTGTACTCAGGATCCAGTTGGGAACCAACGAGTCGACTTCATGATTTGGGCTTTGCTGCGGGACGTGTGCTAAGGGGTTGTAGATGTCTATAACTTTGAATCACTATGTGTAGGGAGTATGTGAACGGATTCAGGGCCATAGTGGCCTAGGACGACTAAAGAGCTATAGACCAATGAAGTGGGGTTCATTTGTAAAGATTTGGTCATGACTCCATGTGATAAGCTTGGTAGTAGCAGTAGTTGTACAAGTCGAACTCCGTCGCAACTTTGATGGGTCTAGTGATTGACAGTGGTGGACATCGTATGCTTTACACACTGAGAGATGTGAGGATGATTGCCATGGTTGATTGGTTTGCCATCATTATGACATGCACACCCCCACCCCCATATCTTTACACCATTTGTTTTGTGGCACCTTAGAGTATTGTACGGTATGTAGTGCTAACTCTATGGTTGCAGGTCCAGGTATGGTTTAGTAAACCTGTTTTATTCTGTTTAGCTGCTTATCGCTCATACCAGACTTTTTGTCTGACCCAGCGTTTTATGTCTCTTCTGATTACTTTGGGCGCTCTCATGAGCAGACTAGAGACAGGTTAGCTGGGTATGCACGAGTAGCTGATCAGGAGACGAGCAAGAGGCTTCCACGTATGATACATATAGGTATTCTCCCTGCGTTGTGGAAGATCACTGCTTGGGCATTAGTAGTGCATCTTCTACTTTAGCTTTCTGTTGTTTAGAGAAAGTGATCTGAAAAGTTGTAATAAGCTGTATTTAGACTTCCGCTACTCTGATGTTGATGTTGGTTTTAGTTATCAGCTTATGCATTGTCTCGCCTGTTTTATGTCAAGTATATTATTATTATATTTTGTTCCATGCGCTGTGAGACATTCTACAGGTTTTCGATTAGTTCATTCTCTTCTTTCCTTTCTTTGGCGACCGTTCCGTACTAGTTGGCATATGTACAGCGCACTTTCGGAGGGAATGTCGGCTGGTGCGGGGCGGGCCGTCACACCTTGATTGATTTTTGTGCCAGGAACCATCATATTGGAAGCCCAATAACCAATACGAACCATTCGATTTGTTTGTAAACTATGTATGTGGGCATAGTCACTATGCTTGCTAAGATGAATATATTTATTTACGAATAAATTTTCTACACTATGCACTAATGATAATATTAAAAGAGGATTTTATGTATTAAAGCATTTTTGGTTATCATAAGACAAAACTCGCCCATCTGATGTGCGTTTGCGTTGTGTGATATGAGACGAGCTTATGATAGCTTCATTTTCCAAAGTCATTGCAAATTTCTATGCATAAGAGTTCATATGGAGTAAACCTATTCCGCGCTAGCGGCATCGTCCGTTGAATTTTCCCAACTTTAAAATGAATTCTAAATAAGAACTTTTTCGAATTCTCACACCAGTCCCACGATTGACCTAGAGTTTATTGTTCCTATGCCTAAACTCTGGGTGCCCATATTTTGCTTGGGCAGCTAGTAGTTTAGTTTGCATGTTAGCATTTAGAGCTGGATTCGGTCGGAGCTAGAGTCTTGTTTTGGTCGTACTTCTTCCGCTGTGAGCATTTTGTTTCCGCTGAGCATATTATGTACTCTAATTTGCTGTAACTCTGATGTAATTTTTTTTGTAGTGAAATGAAAAGTTCCGTTCTTTGTGTTTAAATATGTCTGTACCCATAACCATCCGTCTTTATAAATGATTTAAGTTGGTTTAATTACTAGCGAGAATCGGGCAAAGAGGCGTGTCGTTACAATTTCCCTCCATCACATTGTTATGCCGTTAACCATCCTTTTGTTCATCTTCACTTTCCCAAAATTAAAACACCTGAAGTCCCCCTCATTCTTGAATCTTATCTACACCCCTGAACCCCTTTTTATTCATGAATCCCTCCTCACTTTGGCTCGATTTCGCAACCGTTTGATATCTCAAAGCTCGATTACATGAAATTCCTTAATAAATTCAATTCCTTCTCTTTGCTTTCAACCTTGATTTTGGGCTGAAACGTGATTCATCAAAGCAGTGTAAACAAGATTATGAGGATGAAAATTGGTTATTGAAGTGGATTCGTCGATTTTGCTAACGTCCACATGTATGCTTTTCAATACTTGAGATTTTTTATTGGAACACTGAGTAGTTCCGATAAACACCAGCAGGTGTATTTTGTTTATAATCAAATTGAAGCTATATATTTTTGGCTAAAAGTTATTCCAAATAATTTTTTCTTCTTTAGTAATTTTTACAAGAATTTGACATTAGGACTATGATCCACTAGAAAACTATAATCCAGTAGATCCAGAAAATTCTTGTTTCGAAAAATTATGACTTATATTGGATATAATATTCTCATTCAAGGTTGAAATCGTAAAAATACAAACTGTCGCTGCATGACGAGCTTGTTTTTTTTAATTAGATATAATTTATAAGTTCATACTTCATTTAGTTAATAAATTACAACTATATTCACTTAGGTTTTTAATATAAACTAAGCTTGGTTTTCAAATCTAACTTGAAAATTTCAACTGTTCGAATCATCGAATATTACATTACAAATCTACGAAGCGTTGCATTAAGTCAAATGCACAATAGAATAACTTTAATGCTTATAATATAAATGCATCCATATTATAATTTGGTTGGGAATTTTGGACCCAAACTCTGGATTTCAAAATCATAAATTCTGGATTTAAAACCAACTTTCATTTTAATCCAACAATCTATCTATAGTAGCATGTCTTACTTAGAAACTCGAAAGTGAACACCGATGATGTTGCGATCATTATCATAATTATTTTCCATCGACAGAAATAAGATCTACGCTTTTTTGTAAAAATATATTTAAAATCCATTATTTATTCATAAACATTTTCAAATAACCTACAAATTCACTTTAAACTTTGAAAAATCATTGCTAAATTTATCAAAAATTCAAATCCCTCAATTCTCAACTCAAATTGAACTCCTATTTATGAACCTCATTTATAAATTGCTCTTATATAATTTTAGTCCAATATCAGATTGCCCCACATAGGTTCATCCTGGTTTAATTACATATTAAACACTTTATTTGGATTAAATTCTTACCCAACCCATGTAAAAAGAGTGATAAGATTTCTCTTATCCAAACGAGTAGTTAATACCCATAAATTTGTCGGGTACACTATCAATCAATCAACAATACTCAATGCTCAAAAGTAAATACGACTTAACAATAAACGATAATAATAAAATATTATCATTTCCAATAAAACTAATCATCCATATACTATATTTAGTTTGAAAATTCCTTTATATAAAAAATCTTGGTAAAATTATTTCATTTACCAGCTTTGTAAAATAACACTATGTCGATTTACTTTGTTTAAAAGTTTAGAAATCTTTGTCAACAACGTTGGCCAAATGCGTCAATTCAGAATTTATATACCACTCAATCGATAAACAAACATAATATACAACATTTTGTAACACTAACAAGCATGCTCTCATATATATATATATATATATATATATATATATATATATATATGTATATATATATTCCCTCAAACTCAATCTAGGGTATTACTAGCGTTGTTTCTATTGCGTTACACCACAGATCCCAGGTTATAACTTAACCCTCAGCTAAGATACCAACTGTAACGACCCAAAATTTGAAATTCGAGTCTTGGAACTAATGTAGTATTTGTGTTAACTTTCCAAAATTCAAGTGTCAAAAACCCAGAAAGTTAGAAGGAAGAAGTTAGACGTTGAGAAAAAGAAAGAAATGTTAGAATATAAGAAGAAAAAGAACAACAACATTACAGAATCAGAGTAGAATAAAATCTCACAACGGAATGAATAAAATAAAATATATTAGTACTCTTTACACAAAGAGAAGACTATATATACATTATTACAAAATCGGCGTGCACAACTAGGTCAGCCTATACAATATGCCTGTACAATGTTGAAAATACAACACATACAACGGAAATAAATTAATATGAGAAAATATGGGAATACATCCCAACTCCGGCTCCTCTCCTGCAGCTCCAAGAAAAAACAATGCAAGTGGAAAATATACCCGGTCTGACCCGAGCA
This sequence comes from Allium sativum, assembly GCA_030737875.1. NCBI lineage: Eukaryota > Viridiplantae > Streptophyta > Magnoliopsida > Asparagales > Amaryllidaceae > Allium > Allium sativum. The sequence goes on from CM060921.1 coordinate 562,597,600, forward strand.
CATTTTTAGGAAAGAAAAATCACCCGGATTAGTCTGGAATACTTACAGTGAGAAAACTCACATCACAAACAACTTGCTTAATTTTGAAATCCTTTGAAGAATGCAACTCTTGTAAGACACGAACACATATAAACATGGCGCGTGTTTTTCCCTTATGTTAACAAAATCATCGTTTATTATAAATCTAAGTCTAAAATCCAAAAAATTAAATAGGAATATTGCTGAAAAGCTGGCATCTCACTTTTCAACGTAGTTGGTTTACATCTAAAATCGTACAGCTTGTATAGGAGTTTGGATTTCAATACATGACTAGGTAAGGAACTACAATCCGAACAATGTTCCTCTAGAGATAAAAACACAAGGGTTAAACAAGAACATCTTGTAACTCGGCCACACAGAACCGACCATCATTCAAATTGAGTGTATCGAATATATCATCACCGTGGTTGGAGGCCAATCAACCGTATTCATTTTGAAACGTACAAAAGGGACAACAGATTTCTCTAGATCAGGTGATGATATATACTAATGGGAATGACCCACATAGCTCTACTGCCTACCCGTTCTTAGTCATTTTCTGGGTGATGAGGCTTGAGGATACAATTACATTTTTGAGACATCACATTTAACTTTGAATGCCACTTTGTTAGATCTGTCAGTCACTAATTGATTTGCACAAAGATTCTCTCGACGTTAAGCTAAAAGAAGTTGCCTTCTCCGCCGCTAAACAAATATATGTTTGTAAAAATCAACGTATATGGTTTAAGAAATACAATGCCACACATTCGTCCATACAAGTTGTCCAGGATTAGGATAAACCAAAGGTACTCTTTTACTACATCCTTTCGGGATAAACCCTAAGATTAGTAACAAGAAGTCCTTACATCATGTAGAACCCAAAAAGTTAGGACTACTGCTACAAGTATAATTTTGGTAGTTAACTAAAGACATCAGCAAGCACCCCTTTTCGCTCCGAAGGTGAAACGACCCAGACTCACCCATGAGGGAAAGCCCGGATTGAGTTGAGAACTCGACAAATCATAACATAAATAGAACAAGATTTCATTGCTTATTACAACAATTACATCAGAGTACAAGAATAAAACAGAGTATGAACAAATAATAAACATTTGATAAATATAAGAGATTCAAATTACAAAGCAGCGGAAAAATAATACATAACACAACTGAAAGAAATACACGGATATTGAACTTTCCGAATATAGCTCCAGCTGTAAACCAAGATCCGGTAAAAATAAATCTGCAAAACCGAAACTACTAGCTGCCCATGTGGAAAATAGGGGCACCCAGAGTTTAGGTTAAAACAATAAACTCCAGGTCAGTCATGGGACTGGTGTGAGAACTAAAACAGTTATTTAAAACTTTACTTTAAAATAGAGTAAATCAAGGGGCCACGCCGTATAACACGAACAGGTTTTCTCCCAAGAATACCAGTGCAATAAACTAACAGCGCAATGCTTTCTGAAAAAATGAAGCTATTATAAGACTCAGGTCCTATCACACAATCCAACGCAAGCCGGATGATAGAGTTTTACCTTATAATAGCCAAATATGCTTGGTACGTTTAAAACAAATCATTTTGATATTACTATAAGTATAAAGTGTCAAAATCACTTCAAATATAAATGTATCAATCATAGACGACATGGGTATTATATATCATGTCGCCATACTAGGCTCTACAATTAAAACTGAAATATCACATATTGGAAATTGGATTTCCGCCATGAATCGAGGCAAGGGATGTACTCATCGCTGGCTTCGAGACACTCTAGCAAATGCCTTAGAGTTCCCCGCAGTGAACCTTTGGATCTTGCAGGGCTGGTCCACACTTACGTTAGTGGATTGGCAATTCTCGAGCACATGTTTCCCGGTCCTTTCGGACCTATCTATCGGCCCCATAGTGACCGATATATCCGAGGCGCCTCGCTATCCATCATCCACATAGGTAAAAATAAGTAAATGTCTGGGCTCCATACCATGACACCACCCATAGATAGAAAGAAATGTCATGCACTCCCTGTTGTCCCTTATCCCGTTTTTGACTCATACCGAGGTGTGAAGCCCGCGAATTAACACTATACACAAAGCTACGATATTTAAATCCATGCTTTGATCATCAACCACAAGACTCTGCTTTTCAACAAAAGCCTTGATCATTTGCATCTCAGCGTGCCACACTGACAATTCATGCCATGCGACTGATGTCTATCGATATATAACCTCTAAGCTCGTACGTCTCAAAGAAGGGTGTTAAGCAAGAGAATAAATTCTCCCCCACTAAACAGATATATGTATTTAATAAAAATCAATTAACATAGAATAAAATCCAATGCCAGACACACATCCATTTACAAGTCCGTTCTGGGTCTGAACCAAACTAAAGGCACCTTATTCCTCGTCCCATATGTCCAATACAGGAGAGATGTCCTCGCACATCCGGTCGATCTCCAAGTACGTCTAGATGATCACCACTTATTACCTTGTCTTGGGTGTACAGCCCAATCAAGACATCAGTAATCATCCAAACGATGTGAAGAACTCCGGTCTTCAACCACTTTCTTCATCGTTGACTTATCGTCGAATCAATTATTTGGAATGGAAATGAACCCGGCCTTTCTGAATAATTCACGTATCTTATAATCAAGTGCTATAAAAACCCAACTACGCCTCATTCCAATTCTGAATATTCTTTTATTCAAATATTCATATCATTAGGGAAAGGTTCCCATTAATTTTATCAAAGATAAATTCTTTAAATTTATTCTTTAATCTTCCTTTGAATATCAATTCAAACCAAATTAAGGTTATCCAAACTAGTCAGGATTAGCGCACCTTACCGAACTAATCATTTGTTATATTTCCCAATCCCAACCTATACATCCCATGTAGCAAAACTGGTAATACTCCATATCTAACACCACGGTGTTATCGGTTTAATTTCCATTTCACGTTCAAATCTAGTTAAAGATTTTACTATCGCTTGGAGCAAAACTGGTGATACTCCATTCTCGATCATTTCATAAATTTGATAATTTAAATTATCACATTCACATTTCAATCTAATTAAAGATTCATTAAAACTCCACTTAGTTTTAATCTTCCAACAATCATTATTTAATGACTATATAACTTTGGGAAATCGAACATGCCGCATCGACAATCTACACCATACCATAGATTTCTACCGATATATAACCTCTAAGCCCATATGTCTCAGAGTAGGGTGATAAGCAAGAGAATAAATTCTCCGCCACCAAACAGATATATATTTAGCAGAGATCAACAATACGATTCGAAATACAATGTTAGACATGTAATCCTGTCTTCAACTACGTTAAAGAACTAATGTCATTTAAAACACAGTTCACAACAAACCCAAAATCCAATTCTTTTATTCAATTCCAATTTAATATTAATTAATTGGAAAACTTCACTAAATCTTAATTAAAAGATTTATTCTTTTCTCAACTGGGTTTAAGAACAGTGTTATTTAAGACATCGTTCACGACAAACCCAAAATCCAATCTAATATTAAATACAAGGCTCTGAATATAAATTATATCGACTTATATTCAATATCAAATTCTGAAACCAATAGATATCGTATTGGGAATAACGATATATGTATCTTCCAAATTCCTACAACAATATCCGTATAACCACGGAATCCAATATTGAAAAATTCCGAAGATTATTTCCATTACAATCCATTCCAATTTATTTATTGGAAATTTCTGGTTATTTTTAAAACCATTTCAAGTCCAATTTATTTCTTTAAAAATATTGGATTATTATTCTAGTTAATAACTAGTTCATTTTGATATAAATAAATTTTTATCTTTACAAACGTGGAATTTTTCATCCAAATTCTTTCCAAATCATTTGTTATGATTTTATACAAATTATTAATATTTTTAATAATTTTATGAAGGCCCATACAGCCAGTTTCCAATAACGGCCACCGAACTGCATTCATAGCGACCTTTTCCAAATTTGATTTGGACATAAATTCAAATCCAGCTGTTATATTTCAAATCACTTATATTCATTGGAAAGATCTATCCGATACGAACCCAACGGCTCTTGTTTTAGAAGAATCCGACGGTCGGATCTCGCATAATGTCAATTCGAAGTCAATGGTCGAAATTCGCGAACGGTTGCAGCGCGGCGCGTTCTATACAAATCATTATATTATATAAATAATATATAATATATATTTCGCTCAAAACGTATTTTATAAATTCATTTTAAATCGATTCCCACTTTCATTTCAATTTTAAATCAAAATTGAATACTCTTTATCATTATAATATTTAAATGATAATATTTTCAAAATATCAGATTTTGAAATAATTTCCTTTTCGATATTCATTATAAAAATGAATAAAATCGATATAAATATCGTTCGCGTTAAAATGGCGCAAATCTAATCAACACGGCTTCATATATTTCAATATTCTCGTGTCCATCCGAAATCGGACATCAAATTCACATTTTAATCCATTACTGAATATTATTTTAAAATATTCGTTATTTAAAAATACTTGTTGTTTCTGAATTGGAATCAGACAAAGTCAATTACCTTATAATGTTATTTATATGGATTTCATACACACATGTACAAAACAATAATTATACACAGTCAGCCATCATCCAGAGTGCATTGCACAACTGCATAAGCATTAAATATAAATAATTAATGCTTACAACAGTCCGTCAACCAATCGATTGACATATAATTAAACAATTGGGATTAGTGTACGTCAAATATAATCACAATACCCTTGTGGTGTTTCAACCAACAAATATTGAATATTATCTGTGCAGTTGGGCGATATGTAAAATTTATCGTCCCAATCAATATCAGTCAAATGGGTGTACATAAACAAATCATCCAATTTGTAAATGAATATTTATTTTCGTTTTAGGAGAATTTTATGCCGTTCATATATACGTTTAAATAAATATTTATTTCAGAAAATTTCGGCATTATAACGACGCGATAGTAAAACCGGAGTAATGTCTAGCATTATCCCTCTCCTAATACTGGCCCGCGCCATACACAATAATCAATTCAATCCACAAACCACAATACGATTCATTCAACATAATACAGCCAATTACACCACAATTCAATCCAAACAAACAACTATGGTTTGTACAATAAATAGTGTCGGGGGCTTCTAAGCCCCGTCTGCATCCTAGTATATATTTAACTGTAAAATAATTAGAGTGAGAAGGAGTTCTCACATTGGGTTACACTCCACTGTGCCTTTCTGACGTTCTGATTTGCTGATCTGACTCCAGACTTTGCAAACGAGCTCCAATCTTCACAAGGTATTTTTTTCTAACCCAAACGCGCGATTCCGAACGACTTTTGCCTTGTGGCCTTTCTTCCGAAATTGGTCCGTTTTGCCAGAAATCGTGAAAAGACAATATTTGGACAACAGACTTTAGATGCGTTTTCTGAACAACTCCGCAAACCAAAATATGACTTCCATATACCCAAATCGAAGAGAAAATTGTGCTCTTCGATTTTGGTATTGTGGAGTTTTGGGCAGAAGTGCTCGGTTTGGCAGTTTTGGGCCGAAGAGCATAAGGGTGTTAATTGTAAATTCAGAAATCAATAAAAATTGAATTTTTGGATAATGGGGGACCCACGGCCAGAGGGGCAGTGTCAGAGCTTGGAGGTGGTCGGGGTGGTTCAAGTGGCGGTGGTGGCCCATATATGACCGGAGCGGTGGCTTTTGGGACAGTTTAGGGTTTGAACGGAAAATGGCAGAGAGGAGGGGGTCGGAGGGCAGGAGAGGGAGACAAAGGCGACGACCTTGGGGGCACGATGGTGGGTGCAGTGGGCGGCGGTGGCATGGGCGATTTGTTTGTTTTTTTCCTCCTTCAGATTGACCGGGGGGGAGGGGGGGAGAAAGAGGAAAAGGGGGAGGGTTTGACCATAATATATATATAATTATATATTTAATTAATTTAATCTCCAAAAAATTATCTTTTCATTCAAACTCCAATTCAAACCCAACGACTATCGCCCTTAGCTGAATACCCCCACTCCGAACACAATGGAATATGTTTCGTAAGCCAATTCTTCTATTTCAATTGGTTTTTCTTTAAATTAAAATATAAATTAATTAAAATTGAATTTAAATGCATATTTTAATTTACCGAGGGCACATACCGACTCCAAAAATTACAGAAAAATAAATCTAGCTATGTTTTGACGATACGGTCCTAACAAAACTAATTTCATCGAATTTGGAGACCCTTTGAAAAATGGTCATTTTCAAGTCGATTAAATTCAAACTGAAATTACCAAACGCGTTTAAATTCAGCACACTCACATATTAATTACAAAAATTATGAAATTTGGAATCTAGCAATAATTTGACATTCCGGATACAACAAAAGTAGTTTCATCGAAAACGGAGGTGGTTTGCAAAATGGCTATTTTTAAGGGCTACATATTATATTAAAATATATATAAATTCCATAGCGACTATTTTAAATTTTAAAATGGACCTGACTTTTAATTCTCGTTATGAAATCTAGATTTTTCACATTTGTTAGAAAGATATAATTAAACAGATTCAAATATATTTGGTTTTACTGAAATCCGAATTATTTTGAATCCTGTACATTCATTTGAAATTTGAAATCGAATTTTCAAACTACCGCGCGATTTCAGGCTAATTTTATAATTAAAATAAATTTATATGTTATAACTTCGATTAAAATAATTTTTTAGTTGTTATTATTTGAAATAAATCATTTTAAATATCAAAATCCATTAAAATAGCTGAAATAAGAATTTTAAGTTGGTTCTGAAAATCCGGGTTGTTACAGAAGGTCTACACCTTCAAATCATCTTAATACGCATAAACATCAAATTCAGTTTTCGAATGCAAAGTCAGTTCGAAGTGGTTTGGGATTCAGTTCCAACCTCGGTTCCTCTAACCAACACGTTATAAGTTAAAAGAGATATTTATTGTTAATCTGTTCTTCAACTATCAAATCATGTTGTACAGTTGAGTACATCAGCAGCACATTCCCTTTTAAGTTTAACCATTTATTAAAATTAATTCATTGATTCTCGAAAAATGATTTCATATACCTATATCAATGGGATATGTATATTCACAAATTTCTTATTTTTGTTACTTTGAAAACGATGGCCATACACTTATCCCATTAGAATAAGCATATTCACAAAACCATATTATTTTCCTTATTTTGTGTATATAACCGAATGGTATAAGTATTATCACACATCCTATTTTGCTAACGATGTCATGCGATGCATCATTTATTATAAAATCCATCAGTTTTATTTAACGTCTATGCCTTTCAAAATAAAGTTTTAAAACTTCACTTATGAAAACAATAATTCAATTTCCACATCCACTTGCGTTTTCTAACCAGTATAAGCTCTTGGATAATAGTGAAGTCGTTCAAATTGGGGTATTTTATTTATCTCTTAGACTTTGACTCGACAACATTCTTATCTTCAAGATAACTAGAAGTTTGTTAATACAAAGTCCAAGACTTAGTAAATATCATAGTACGTTAATTTTACTATTCAATCTAGATATGGTCCTTAAAAAAACCGTTTTTTGTATTTTTGAAATCAATTTTAGTTATAATCAGTTTACTTAATTCAATTATTAAGTGAACCATCATTTAAAATCACTACATTAGCTTTAAATATCTTTATGAACTTTGTTTATAAAACTTGGACTTATTATAAAATTCATTTATAAAACCCCTTATAAAATTCAATTAAAATCTTGTAACATGCTTGATAACTTCCTAAATAAATTCCAATTAAAAAAGTAATCACTTTAATTATTATCAATTAAAATAATAATTAACTATAACGTTAACTAAAGTAAAAGTAGTAAACTTCCTTATTAACTGAAAATAAAATAGTTAATACCTTCTAAAGAGTTATTAAAACAATAACTAACTGTATGAATGATTATCAAATCGATAGTTATCCTTAAATACATTTAATTAGGTGACTATTCAACTTTTAAGACAATCTTATTAAGTAAACAACTGTTCGTTAAACCTATTTCTATTAGGTTAAATGAAACTGTAACCACCCAGATTTTCATAACCAATTTGAAATTTTTATTTTAGCTATTTAAATGGATTTGGATATTTAAAATAATTTATTTTAAATAATAACAACTAAAAATTTGTTTTAATCGAAGTTAAAATGTATAAATTTATATTAAATATAAAACGAGCCTAAAATGATGCGGTAGTTTGAAAATCCGATTTTAAATTTCAAATGAATGTACAGGATTCAAAATAAATCATATTTCGGTAAAATAAGAAATATTTGAATCTGTTTAATAATATCTTTATAACGAATGTGAAAAATTGAGATATCATAATACAAACTGAAAATTATATCCAGTTTAAAATTTAGAATTACCGCTATGGAATATATATATTTTTTACATAGTATATAGCCTTTAAAAATAGCCATTTTGCAAACGACCTCCGTTTTCGACAAAACCACTTTTGTTGGATCCGGAATGTCAAATTATTGTTATATTCCAATTTTCATAATTTTAAGAATTAATATGTGAGCGCGTTGAGTTTAAACGTGTTTGGTAATTTCTGTTCGAATTTCATCGACTAGAAAATGACCATTTTTCAAAAGGTCTCAAAATTAGATGAAATTTGATTTTTTTTAGGACCGTATCATCAAAACATAGCTAGAATTATTTTTCTGGAATTTTTGGAGTCAGTATGTGGCCCCGTAAATTAAAATGTACGTTGAATCCAATTTGGAACGTTATATTAATTTATAATTTAATTTTATCAAAAACTGATCGAAATAGCCGAATTGGCTTACCGAACATATTCCATTGTGTTTGGAATACGAGTATTTGGCTAGGGATGACAGCCACTGGGTTTGATTTGAAGGTCGGATACAAAACCCTACTTTTTGGAATTTAAAATAATATTATAAAATACTATAAATACCCCCTTTATTAATTGCAAACCCTAATTCTCCACTCCCCAAAACCCAGCCGCCATTAAGAAATCCAAGGCCGAAAATCTCCCAAAAAGAATCCTAAACCATTTCCATTCTGCTCAATAAATTCGGAAACTCCTCAAACAAAAATCAAAGATCAACACGAGATCTTTAAATCCGTATAGCTATGATCACTTTTCATTCAAGGATTTACGCATTTATATTAATTCAAGTATTAAAGTCAAATTTTAATACTAAAAAAATATAAGCCAATCATAATTCATTTACAATAATTACAACTTATTATTATTGCAAACTATTATAATTCATTAACAAATCAAATTAATTAAGTTTACAAACAAATTTACATAATTAAGTCATCAAATTTTATTTATAACCATAAATACTCAAGAATCGATAATAAATTCAAAAATTAAATAGTAGAAAATTATGGGTTGTTACATTTTCTATCATAGTACGTGGCTACACAAGGAGAATGACAGTTTCTAATAAGCCAACCAGTTCTGGTACTTGCAACGATCCAGAATTTTTAACTAATTTAAAAATTGGATTTTTTTTAACTTAATTTGAATTTAAATTTGAATTTTACATAAATATATATGATTAAGAGTTTTGGTAAGTTAGATGATAAATATTATTTGAATTATAAATTAGAATGACTATTAATGAGTTTGGATTTATTGATACTATTTGTCGTTCGATCGGATTTGCCAAACCATAACATGAATTAGTAGCTTTGGAATTAAGTGTTGCCCTTAATTTTCATAGCATTTAAGGAAAAATGCTACCAAAAGTTCACCTTCTCTTCTTAAGACAAGTGCATAGACACTTGTAATTTTGCATGTAAACTTTCGTGCATGGTTTCCACTTGTCCCCTTATGTGTCTTTACCTCCTTACTCCTCCTTTCCTATATAAGGAGCTCTTTACTTCATTTTTTTATCATCCATTTTCATTTTTCCTACCTTCCTCCTTCTTCTTAAGCTTATGGCCATGGTTTCCATGACATAAGTCTTCCTCTTTTTCACCGCCACCTTGCCAAAGTTCGTCGTTATCCTCCTCCTCTTATAATATAAAGAGAGAGAGATAAGTGTATATTATATATATATATATATGTTGGTGAAGAAGACGTTGCGCCGAAATACTGTCAGACGGTTCGCTCAGCTAGGCTCGCCTACCGTGAAGATTTGGAAAGCTGTTAGGTGAGAACTCTTTAACCATGGTTTTATATATTTAATTAGTAGTTAGACTAATTTAAACATAGTGATCAATTTGGTGGTTAATGATGATTGATGTTTGTTGTGATGGATGATGGATGCGTAGTTTAGAACATACACACTTTTAAGCGTTAATGTTATAATGCTTGTGCACAGTTATGATTTATTTAATTATGTTGATGATGGTTGCTATAGGTGTTTATAAATTTTGTTGATGTTGTTTTGCACACATTACGACACAAAAAGTATGGTATCACATTGGTGATCGACAAATCTCCTTCGTAATTAGAAGCAATATCGTTATTGATTTTGAAGGTTAATAATTGGGAAAGACCATATGTATGGATTCATATATACGATAAAGTTCTTTAAATAAATAAATAAATAAATACCGGAACATTCTAGGATGATTGAGAGGATAGTGTCTAGGCTTGGGTTTGGAAAATATAGTTTCCTGCTCTCCCTGGTTATCCCTAACTGGTTCGACGAATGGGATGTTTAATTTGAAATTATTTGAATTTAGAAATGAATTGGGATTTGATTTATTAAGTAAAAAATAAAAGTTGAATTTTGAATCCAAAATAAATTTAGAAATTCAATTTAAATTACTTTAAATGGTTTTAAATGATTTACATGAGTATATAATGGTTTTCTAAGGTATTTTGAAGTACAGAAGAATAATTTTTATTTCGGTCAAAATAGAGCTTGTCGCACAATGGTAATTTGCGTATTTTAGTTACAAACTTTAAACGCTTATAACTTTTGCAATCTAAATCGGATTTTCAAGAAATGAAAACAATTGATTTATATTAACAAGAGCTTTTAAATGAGTGAAAGCAGATTTTAATTTCGGGTTATAATTTTCAAGTTATGTTTAAAACCATTTTGGAAAAGGTCTCTGTAAGAGCAATTGTTGACCATAACTATAAAAAGATATTTTAAATGTTTTAAAAATATGGAAAAAATGGTAAAATCATTATAAATTATGTAAAAGTGTTTTGAATCATAAAGTTAAAGTTTTAGCAAAGATAAATGATATTTTGATCAAAGTAATAAAGATAGCTATTTTGAAACGCTTTTGAAACACTATGGTAACTCTTTCTTTGAAAATAATCTATTTTGAAGTTGTAAACCATGAGCTATTTCCCGAACTATAAGTAATCATTTGCAAATGATTGATGGAATGTTCTCAAAGATTTAAAAGTATTGAAAATGTTTTATATCGAAATTAAATTGATTTACTTGATACTAAAACGAGGTTTTCAATTTTAAATAATCAGATATTGTTGGAGATAAATCTTCGGATGTTTGATATTAATCAAGTAGATGACGACTCTCACTATTTGAGGAATTTAAAAGGTAGTTCACCGTTATTCCGTCTATAGTGTGAGTTGGATACAGAGGTTAATATTAAGTATAAGTGAATGATATTTCTATCCAGATCTAATGTCAAAGAGTTGGATAAATCTTTAAATTATGATATGGGTTTCCCAACTTGATTGGGATAAGTTGGATAGAAATAATCTTCGGATATTTGATATGAAATTCTTTGGTGTAACCGTATACTATTTGAGGAATTTGTAAGATATTATTATTATATCGTTATTCCACTTATAGTATTCGTCGATTATGAGAACTTATATTGATTATAAGTAGATACAATTTCTGTGTAACTTATGTTCAATATCGATTGATTTGGGTTTTGTCATGAATCATACCTTCAATAATATCATTATTAAAACCTAATGAGATTGAGTATGGAAATTCATATCGTAATTTGGGGGGTTTAATCAAATCTTTAATTTGAGGAAATGAAAAATAAGGAATTGGGAAGGAAGAATAATCTTTTAGTTAAGATTACAGAATTGAATGTTCGGACCAATTTAGTTGGAAACTATGATTGAAATGTGGGTAATGATTTTCAAAGGAAACCGAGTGTAACGACCCGGATTTTTAGCCATTTAATTCTTAATATTTAAATTGATTTTAAATATTTTAATTGGATTATAAAATAGATTTTTTATAAGAAATTTATTGAAAATCCAAAATAGACATTTTTTGTAAGATTTTGGAGACGTATTCTTAGATTGATTTATAGAATTTTACTGTAAATTTTAATCTGAAAAATAAGCAACTTTTTATTTGACGCATAGTGCACCCTATATCAGCATTTTGGAAAGCCACAAAATAAGTTAACTTGACTATTTTGTTATATTTTGGTATCGTGGCACATCGCTCAACACGATCGTACTGTTATTTCCATCTGTAGCAGTTCGCACGCCTTTGCCATCTTTCTCAGCAAATATACACTGATATATTTCGTGCTTCTAAGCTGGACTTCAAAACTTTTCCCTTAACAAAGGCCGGTATGACCCATTGTACTGTACTAGTAAATTCCAGGGAGATGGAAAATGTATAATATATAAATATTAACAATACATATCAAAGAATTTTTCTTAACGAACCTTTGAAACTGACGTTGGTCTTTGCCTTCTAACTTGTCAAGGATTAAATGATATAAAAGCTAGTAAAAATTGAATTTACCTCTATCCTAATTCTGTTTTACATGGATTACAATTCATACAATCTCTTTGTTTAATGAACAACTTTTTCTATCAAGAGGTACAATAATTAAACAAAGTGAAATTTGACTTGTGGTTTCAATTCCTTGATCTGAAAGCTTTAGATACCGTGCCTACCAAACAAATGGTTCTCGTGCGTGCCAAGGTTACACTTCCCGTGCCCTGCAAGCCAAGCTATACTTTCGTGAGTGCCAAGCCAACTGATGCCATGTTTGGCAAACCATCTTTCCCTTTTAAAAGCTGATGTTCGCATTTTCTTCTTCAGACCAATGAAAACAAACAAAGAAAAATCAAAATGGAAACACAATACCCTGCTGATATCGAATACTTTAAAAACAGATATAAAATCGGAATCTCAACAAAATCAAGCATTTTTGGGTTCGCCGGGATCGTTGAAATATATGCTCCTATCAGGTAAGGGTTTCAAAGGATTCGCACTGTTTTTGTTCGCACAAAATAAGAGCAGCGCATGAACATTGGATCGGAAATTCAAAGAGAAGGAGATTTAATCCGTGAGGCTAGTATTGTTCAGCTCAATCCAAAATTTTCCTTTTCATTGTTTACGGAGCCTAGGGCTGCGAATTACTGGCGATAGGAGCATCGACGAGAGGATGGTGTGGTGGCTCTTTCCGCGGAGGTGCGGTCAGTGGCCATGGCTCGAGGCAATAGGAATTGGGTTCGAGGCGAGCTTCAGTTGTACGGTTTTTTTTCAGGTGAATAGGGGGTCAAAGAGGCATGGCGTTTGGTGTGGGGGTGGCTCTCGACACTGCAGTGGATCTGACGGTGTAGGTGGAGCTCCAGTGGTCCAAATTGGTAGCTGTTGGTGATCATGGGCAATGATGGGATATGGGTTCCTGGAAATGAAGTTCAGAACTTTAATCTCCAAATTAATAGGCCAAAATGTGGATTAACCGATTAACTAAGGTAAAAGCATGATTAAACAAATGAATGGAAGTTAATATGGGAATTGTGGGATGTAAGGCGTTAGGCGGAAGTTCAACGGTGGAACACATGGAAACAGGAAATGGTTGAACACTAAAAGAGATAGAGGCGCCTTAGTCAGTGGCTAGAGGAGAAGATGTGTTGATAGGAGGCGGTTTAAGGTACTCAAGTGCGAACAAGGGAGGATAGTATGAAGGCGAAAGAACTTGGAGAGAAGGGTGTGCATTGAACTAGATGTTTTAGGTTCGAATTATATATTGGAAAACAAGGACTGGTGATGGAAGCATTCACGTTGGAAGATGTTGTTAATAATGGACGTGGGTTTCATGCGAAGCCGTGAATAGGAAATGAAAGTAAGGTTTACTTCTTTGATCCAAAAAAAAAAGGAGTAATGACTAGAACGTGGATTTACAAAGTGGAAAAAGGAGGAGGATTATTTTGTGTTGTGCATGCTGTTTGGAATTGAAGAGTAAGTAGGTACTGGTTATTGGTAACCTACAGCAGTTTCGAAATGGTGAAGTTATATTGGAGGTGCCCGGGATGTTTTCTCGGAACAGAGGCCGGGAAGCTTGATAATCGTGGGTCACGGATGCTATTAAGCCCGTTAATCAAGGTATTATGAATTAATGAAATCATTAGTATTATAATTTATTTTAATTTCAAATTTAAACTTGTAATCATCATAACTATATCATTCGTAAACAGATTTGAACACGACCGGATCCGTTGGGATCGTAACAATGGAATCTGCGTGGCGGGACCAATGTGGTTGAAAATAGAGCTGTTGGAATTTCGTGATAAATCAAACGATTTTAATGAAACAAAAGCAGAACTCTCAACTGCAAAACTAGGTGAGTAAACTCACTAGCTCTACCTCTTTTATATTTTTATAAACGAGTTTTAAATTTATAGTAATTCTATATTGTGCAATGGTTGATTGGTTGAATAGTTGATAAAATTGGTTGAAATGGTTGATATGATTGCATCGTTGATCGATTATTAGCCCTGACATTTTATATTGATGTGAAATTAATATTATTGATGTTGAGTAACATCTGTGGATGCAGGAAATAGGTTGGAGGGATACAACTGGATTCCTCAACATTTATATTATTGTGTTTGCATTAGTCGTGACCTTTGCTTTGATATATTAACTCTGATTGATCTTGTTGTGTTTAAATATCACTGGCCCTAGAATTTGTATTTAAATACCATAAAATATTTTCAAATATAGAAAATGAAATTTGAGTTTTAAAAAGGGAATTTATTTCCAAAAATAGAAATTTGATATCGAATAGAGTTGAAACTAAAAACATGTAAATGGAGAAAACAAGAATTTGTATATAAACGAGAGTATAAATTAAGTAAAGTATTTATCATTGAATAAATTGAAATAGAAATTCAAATTTGAATTTACATGGAGAAATGGAAAATGGTTTTGAAACCAATATTTGAAATTAATTTGAATTTAACGAAGGGTGTAAAATATTAGTTAATCTTCGATTAACTATAACTTAAGTAATTATCGAATTGGTTAGTGTTAATAAAGTAAATTATTATTTAATAAGCTTTTAAAAGCGATAATTATACTATTTTTAGTTAATAGCAAAGTCAACTATTTTTAATATAGTTAATAATAAGGTTAATTGTTATTTTAATTAATAATAATTAAAATAATGATTTTAATTGGAGATTCAATTAAGAAATGATTTAGTGGCATTATAGTTTGGTCAAGGAGGTGATATGAGTTTCATAAAGGGATTTGTAATCCAAGTTTTAAATGAGATTTGTAAATGGGATTTTTTGCTAAACGCAGAGATTTAAATAAGGCTTTTTCTTAATTTTTAAATTAAGTAAAGAAAATTCAATGGAAAGAAACTTTGAGGCAGATGGTTAATAGGTTAATAATAGACAAAATCTGTTAATGGTTTTAGAATGAAATCTAAGCTAAGTGGTGAAAAGATGGTAAACGGATTAGTATAAGTGATTAATCCAAAAAAGGTTTAAATGAGGTTTTTAGAACCAAAGTGATTACTTTAATTGAATTAAGCAAAGCACTGCAATTGAAATAAAGATTTTAAACGCAAAGGAAAACACATAAGATAGTTTGTGTTAAACATTGATAAAATGGATTTTTTTGAAAAAATCCAAGTAAAGAGCTCTTGTTGTAAAGAAGGTGGAAAGCGGATTTTTATCCTTATATACCCTTTATCTTATGGGTTTCGACAAACAGAATGGTATATGTCTGCATTGTGTAAATCCGGACATTTGACTATCTTTTAAAAATGAACAACCGAAGTGTGTGCATCGCACATGGTACTTTATTCAAAACAGAGATTGTAACGCTGCTATTATAGTAGATGTTTTGTAAATCTAAACGGCAATTTTTGATGCTGCTGTTATAATAAATGTTCTATAAAGCTAAACAGCGATTGTAACGCTGCCATTATTCTTAATGTTTATAAATCAAATATTTCGAAACAGCGATTGTAACGCTAACGTTATAATCAATGTTTTTCAGTAAATGGAATGGATTCTTAGATTGAATCCAAGAGTCGCGTAAGCGATGTTTTTTTTGAAGTTGTGAGCTTTGACTATTTCAATATTGAGAATCAATTAAGGTCTGAGAGGTAATTATACCCCAACTTGATTAACTTCATGATTGATAGAGAAATGGTTAAGGTTCGATTGTGAAGATTGGTTAGCAATATAGTTAGTTAATAAATGATTAATGGTTTGAGTTAGAATAACGATGTTTTATAACATCACATTAATTTAAAGGATTTTTGAAATGTTTTCCCCAAATAAAATAAGAGACATTTTCTATGCATAGAAATGAAATGAATTGGGCAACGAGAAATTAAGAAATGCAAGATGGAAATATTTTCCAATGTTAATAAAGTATATTTTCTAAAATATAGAAATAAGAATATATGAATATATAGAAATGTTTTCAAATTGGAATAAGAGGTATCTTCTTGAATAAAGAAATGATGATGTTGGAAATGCCTTTCAAGAATCAGGATTTGAGATTTGAAAGGATATGGAAGATTGAAAATGGATTTTAGAATCGATAATATAATAACAAATTAATATAAAAAGGGGCCAGTGTTGTTTGATGCTTGATCGGTAGGATTTCCAATTGGGAAATAGGGATCCGTTGATTATATGGATGTTCCTTTGATAGTTAAATCAACAATTATCAAAGTTTTGATTGATTTTATACCTCCGTTGTCGATACGAAGAGACCGAGATCAGATTTAACATCAGAAAACCACTCCGTATTGGCATAAGCGTTACGTATCAACTTATGTTGAAGAGATTATGAATACGGAATAAAGTGCAAGGGCTGTTCCGTTAATCCTAGGTAGAAATTGCCTAAGATGGATTAATAGAATGGTGCCTTCGGCTTGTCCAGACCCAGGACAACTTGTAAGGACGAGTGTCTGACAGAGTATTTCCAAAGGGATTACGTACGTTGGTTCCTTCAAACGTATGAAGTTGGGGGCAAAGAAGGGAAACTTCTTTAGCCTAACAATCTGAGTATTTTTGTGGGAATCAATTAGTGATTTCCGATGGATCTGACGATGTGGCATTCAAAGTGAATGGTGGCCAGATGTTCTGGAAGATAATTCAAACCTCAAGCCTCACAACCGGGAATTGACAAAAATCGGGCAGGCAGCATGGCTAAATGGGTCGCTCCCATAAGGATGTATAATCACCTATCTAGAGAAATTCCATTTCTTCTTTAATCCATCGATGTTGTCCCTTTCGGGAAACGGTTGCTGATCCCAACCGTTGGTGATATACATTCGATATACTCAAGGAAATGAGTGGTCGGTCATTTGTCGGCCAGGTTGCAAGACGTTATTGTTGAACCCCAGTTTATCCCCTCTAGATTACACTTATCGGAAGGTGGTTCCGTACCTTGTCATGTTGGAAATCCAATCTCCAATAAGCGCCCTGCGTTTTTTGATTTTATATTATATATGGAGCGTGAGATGTAAGCGTTCCGCTAGATTCTATTTATTCGATGTAGACACTATTATAATATCACTGGATTTTGATATCAAAATATTTTTGGGTTATCGTAAGGTAAAAACCATCTGTGTTTATGTGTGGATCGGTCTTACGATTATCATTTCTTTCGAAAGGATTTTGAAAGTAAACCAATGGTTGGAGTTTACTCACACCAGTCTCATAATTGACCTAGAGTTTATTTTGTTTTGTTTTCCCTAAACTCTTGGGTGCTCAAATTTGTACGGGCAGTCAAGTAGTCGGGATTTTTCAGATTCACTTGGAAGAGATGGAAACAGGAGGTTTCACCAGTTAGCTATAGGCTATCATATTTCCTCTGTGTACTATGTTGTATCTGGAAACAGTTGTTTATAACTGTTCCAGGAATAACTCTTGTGCTCTGATAATGGTACGTATATACAGTTACTGATTTGTATTTCAAAAGTTATGTTATTTAATATATTTTATTCGTTCCGCTATGAGATTTGTATTCTACGTTTCTTCTATTCTAATATTTCTTTCTTTCTATTTCTCATACTCTAACTTCTTTCTACTAATGATTCGTTTTTCTGTGCAATTTGGGTTGGACGTGTGGTGTTATTAGTCGACTCAAAGGATATGGAAATTCGGGCCATTACATTTGGTATTAGAGCTGAAGGTTGAGTAGTAATCTTGGCTCTGTGGCATGATTCAATAGAGATGAGGTTAGTAGTACCCTAGATTGAATTTGAGTGTATATATATGAGCGCGTATTTGTAGATTTGATATAAAAAAATGGTTTTATATTGTGTTGGCTATTTTGTTGAGTGGTTTATGAATTCTGGTCGATACAGGATGTACGACTGTATCGATAGGTGTTTCTAAACTCTCGAACAAAGCAATTCGATACAGTATTGTTTTGAAACGGGTAAATGAAATAATTCTGCCCAAAAATTATTTTGATATAAAAGGAATAATTTCTGAATTATTACATATGAATGTGTTGATTTTTATTACAATCAAATGAAGTAGATTTGGTGACTTATAATTGAATATGATTTGTATATGGATAATATAGACAATGAGAAAATTTGAAACTGAATCCAAACCAGAATATGGAATTTGAATCCCGGAAGTTAAAGAATATTTCTGAAGTGTTTTAAAATTAATCAAGAAATATTTTGAAGGGATTTGAATAAAAATTGTTTTAAATGGATTTTGAAATTTTTAAAGCACTTTAATCACTTCAGTCGCTTGAAAATAATTCAGATGATGATGTCCACATCATTTGTATCTATTTTCGAGTTTCTAAGTGATGAATTTCTATCATAGGAAGATTTTTAATGGAATTGGGTTGAATAACGAATTACTTTGAGAATTCAAAAGTTTTGAATTATTATGGTTGTATATATGTATACATATGTATGATTTCAAACTAATTTGAAATTAAAACCGGGAATTTAAATACTGAAATTGAATTTAACTTGTATAAGTGAATGAATTGAAATAGTGGAAGTAAATCAAATGGATTGATTGAAATTTAACTTAAGTTAAATAAAATTGGATTGAATTAGAAATAATTCTGAATGAAATTAAATAAACAAAAATGTTGAGATTCGAAATATTAATATGAATTCGAACTATGTATAAACAAATTGAATATACATTGGATGTTGTTTGGAATTAAACTGTGATGGAATTGAACTCAAGTAGAATA
The DNA here is from genome assembly GCA_030737875.1 of Allium sativum. NCBI lineage: Eukaryota > Viridiplantae > Streptophyta > Magnoliopsida > Asparagales > Amaryllidaceae > Allium > Allium sativum. The sequence continues at coordinate 562,617,095 of CM060921.1, forward strand.
AGAGGGTTGATTTTTGAAAATAGAACTCAGTTTGGATTAGTGAATAGAAGTGAACTAATCAGAATGTTAAAGACCAAAGGTTGGATTTATATAGAACTGACTGAAAATATATATGTATGCTGAGCACATATTGAATGGAAGAAAATGCAAGAGATAGAATAATGCCCGACAAAAAGGTACATGTTTACAATATTACTTGGGTTTAATGGTTTTATGAGCCTATGGGGCAAGCCGCTTGTTTTTTTGTTTTTGTTTTGGATTGGAGAAGGCCTAGAAAGGCGGGTTGTGGTTGTACCGATCGAACTGTGCAAAGGAGATGTTGGCGAAATTTTTCGTAAATTTAAAGAGTTAGAAAATGTTCAAGAAATTTTTGATAATTTAAAAACTGAGTTGTTAATTATAATTGAAACAAGAAAACCAGAATTGGTTAATAAAATTTTCAAGTGGAAAAATGAAATTGATAAATGGATATAATATCAATTGGAATGGGTGTGGATATGGAGAAGAGCATATGGATTGAAGACAAGAAAGTGACGACGGATTGTGCAAAAATGGTGGACAGATCATTTGGAAAGAATTCTGAATGGTCGAATATTGGTATGAGAATTCGAAGGACCGGAAAGAACTGGATTATGAAGATATGGAATATAAGATTTCAACTAAGTAGGTTATGAGGAGTTAGAGTTATAGCATTTTTACTGCTTAGCAATTTCGAGGACGAAATTATTTTAAGGGGGAAGGAATGTAACAACCCGGATTTTTAGCCATTTAATTCTGAATATTTAAATTGATTTTAAATATTTTATTTGGATTATAAAATAGATTTTTTATAAGAAATTTATTAAAAATCCAAAATAGACATTTTTTGTAAGATTTTGGAGACGTATTCTAAGTTTGATTTATAGAATTTTACTGTAAATTTTAATCTGAAAAATAAGTAACTTTTTATTTGACGCATTGTGCATCCTATATCAGCATTTTGGAATGTCACAAAATAAATTAACTTCTCTATTTTATTATATTTTGGTATCGTGGCACATCGCTCAACACGATCGTACTGTTATTTCCGTCTGTAGCAGCTCGCACACCTTTTTTCCATCTTTCTCAAGAAATATACACTGATATATTTCGTGCTTGTAAGCTGGACTTCAAAACTTTTCCCTTAACAAAGGCTGGTATGACCCATTGTACCGTACTAGTAAATTCCAGGGAGATGAAAAAGGTATAATATACAAATATTAACAATACATAACAAAGAATTTTGCTTAACAGACCTTTGAAACTGACGTTGGTCTTTTCCTTTTAACTTGTGAAGGGTTAAACGATATAAAAGCTAGTAAAAACGGTATTTACCCCTATCCTAATTCTGGTTTTACATTGTAAAAGCCCGCAAATCCGTACTATCTGAGTTGACTAAATATACCACACGTCTAACCCAAATAATACAGAAATACGAACCATTAATAGAAAGAAGTTAGAAGATGAGAAATAGAAAGAAAGAAATGTTAGAATAGAAGAAGAACGAAGATCATAACTCACAGCGGAACGAATAAAATATATTATATAACATAACTTTTGGAATACAAATCAGTAACTTTATATACATACCATCATCAGAGCACAACAGTCATTTCTGGAACAGTTATAAACACCTGTTTCCAGATACAACATAGTACACAACGGAATATATGATAGTCTATAGCTAACTGGTGAAGCCTCCTGCTTCCAGCTCCTCCAATCGAATCTGTGAAATCCCGATTACTTGACTGCCCGTACAAATTTGGGCACCCAAGAGTTTAGGGAAAACAAAACAAAATAAACTCTGGGTCAGTCATGGGACTGGTGTGAGTAAACTCCAACCACTTGTTTAACTTTCAAAACCCTTTTCGAAAGAAAAGATAATAGTAAGACCAGCCCACACATAAAACATGGATGGTTTTTACCTTACTATAACCCAAAACACTTTGATACGAAAATCCAGTGATATTATAATAATGTCTACATCAACTAAATAACCAAATAGCAGAACGCTTGCATCTCACGCTCCACATATATAGTATAAAATCAAAAACCGCATGGCGCTTATTGGAGATTGGATTTCCAACATGACAAGGTATGGAACCACCTTCCGATGATGTATCTCTAGAGGCGAATACACCTGGGTTCAACAAGAACGTCTTGCAACCCGGCCCACACATGACCGACCACTCATTTCGCTTGAGTGTATCGAATGTATATCACCAACGGTTGGACTCAAACCACCGTTTCCCGAATGGGCAGAATCGATAGATTAAGAAACAAAAGGAATTTCTCTAGATAGGTGATTATACACCCTAATGGGTGTGACGCACATAGCCATGCTGCCTGCCCGATTTTTGTCCTTTCCCGGTTGTTGAGGCCTGAGGCTACGCATACTTACCATTCCTTGATAACACAATCACTTTGAATGCCACATTGTTAGATCCGTTAATCACTAGTTGAGTTTGCACAAATATTCTGGATATTATGCTAAGGGATAAATCCGTTGCAACCATATATATTCATACAGACCAACCCATTTGATCATTGGAAACACTTTGTCAGACATTCGTCCATTTACGTTCGTTCTGGGATTGAACGAAACCGAAGGCACTATTTCTATAAATAGAAAAGCCCTTGCACTTTACTCCGTCTTCAATATAATCAGCATACTTGGTTCGCAACGCTTATGCTGATACGGAGTGGTTTTTCGGATAATAATCCAACCAGTCTCTCCATATTGACAACGATGGTCAAAAACTTCGATAGTCTGTGATTTAACTATCGAATAAAAACAAGTGTTCATCCAACATATCAAACAAATCACTGGGCTCTTTAATTAATATTTCATTAATTAAATTTCTTCTATATTTCCTTATCAATATTTGTTAACCAAATATTTTCAATAATCATCTTGGCTCTTTACGTTATTTTTGATTCCGTTTCCTTATCGAATTCTATATATATCGACATATAGATTTCTAATTGTCAATTTCTTAAAAATATTCTAACTCCTTAAATTTCTGGAAAATTTCGCCATAACCTCCCCTGTATCGGGAGCATCGGGAAATTTCAAATAGCTTCCCGGTATCTTCCTCAATCAAAAAGAAAAATGAAAAGCCAAGCGGCTTGCCGATACGGCGCATAAAATCTCATATATGAATTAAACATGTACCTTTTTGTTGAGCACATAAATAAAAATCTTCATATACTTCATATCAAACCTGCTTACACATGTTCACCTGTTTTCAATTCAATTCAATACCATCTAATCGTTCGAATTCAGTTTCGCCCATTTATTCTTTAATTAGTCATTTTGCCTATTTCACTTCTTTGTTGAACATAACATGTTCAAACAAAATATTTAACTCGTTCATAACCAAATTGAATTTCAATTTCAATTCCAGTTCTCTTTTCTATTTCGAATATAAATTTTCAAATCGAATTCACATATTTAAGGCCCAATATCAATTCAACATCTCATTTACTAATTACTATTCGAATTAGTTAATTCTATTCAATAATCAAAAATCTGAATTCTGTTTCAAAAATCAATTCATTACTGCACATGAGTTCACATATATTTTATAACTCAAGTCTGAAATTTTCTAAATAGAAATTCGGATTTTATTCGCTTAAAATCCTTTTATAAAATGAAATAAACCGTTATGGGTTTTTAAATAGTTCTGGCGCTGTTTTTCTGAAAATTTGATTTTGACATATCTCAAAATCTATACGACGAAATTCATATTTTTCTCTTTCATTAGAAAACTATTATCAAATCGGTCCTGACGTTTCTTGTTTCGAAGAATTCCGACTTCAATTGCGTTCTGTATACTCGATTGAAGTTCGAATCGCTATTTACGAACTGCAGTGCTGCGGCGAGTTCGTTTTAATTATATATATATATATATATAAACTTTTAAACTTCTTTAAAATGAATTCAACTTCATTTTAACTTCATTTGAATTCCTTGATTCAAGTTCCAATCTCACTTTTGAATTCTATATTTCAAATTCCAATTCCTTTTCTATTGGATATTCAAATTCAATACTTGAATTTCTATTTGAATTCCCTGTATTCAAATTCCATGTTTGAATTCATTTGAATTCTCTTATTCAAGCTCTATATTTAAATTCCATTGGAACTTCTATATTCCAATTTCTATATTTGAATTCTATTGAAATTCAAATATTCAAACTCCTTTTTAAATTCTAGATTCACAATTCCATAGTTAAAAACCCATTTGAATTTCATATTCAAATCCCATAGATCAAATCCTATTTGAATTCAATTTGAATCTCTTATATTCAAATTTCATTTTCCATTTCCATTTGAATTCTAATATTCAAATTCATTTCCAATCCCATTTGAATTCTAATATTCAAACTTATTTTTTTTCACCATTTGAATTTCTTCACTCAAATCCATTTGAATTCCCTTGAATTCAAATTCCATTTCAAAACCCTTTGGATTTCCTATTTTGAAAATCCTATTTGAAATTCTATTTCCAATTCTACTTTGAAAATCCTATTTCAAACTTTATTTCAAATTCTATTTTGAAATTCTACATTCAAATCTCTATTTGAATTTCTTTATTCGAATTCCTTTGAATTCAAATTTTATTTTAATTCCTTGAATTCAAATTCTATTTTTCATTCTAATTTCGTCTATTCAAATTCTATTTGAACTTCTATTTGAATTTCTAAAATTCAATCTTCTTTTCCTTTTATTAAAAATTCAAATATTTAAACTCCTTTTCTAATTCTACTATTCAAATGTTATACTCAAAATTCATTTGAGTTATATATTTAAAAATTCCATTTCACATCCTATTTTGAAATTTCATTTCAAATTCCAATTTCACACTTGTATTTCTATTTCTGAATTATCAAATGATAATTCTTTTCACTTCATTTATAACTTCGTTATAAAATAATTATTTCTAACATTCGTTTGTGAAGAAACTACTTGTTTTATTTTAAAACAAGTTTATATTTTTATTTCCATTTAAAATTTCAAATTCTATTTAAAAATAGAATTTTTCCTTTTAAAATCTCCACTATCCTTTCACGATATTTTTAAATATCATTACTCAAGCCCAGTGATATTTAAACACACAAAGCAACGAATTATTTATTTTTCTAACACATCATATATAAAAATATATGCAAACAAATAAACAACAGATAATATATTTTTGAGGAATCCAGTTGGATTCCTCCAACCTGTTTCCCTGCATCCACAGACGTTAGCACATAAATAATACCCATTCTGCTTCGTGGCAGAATATCGTGGTATAGAAGGTCATCCACTATCATAGCGTGGGGCGTATAGGGTAATCATCCGCTATGAAACTGCGGGCATCCGCTAATGAGACTGCGGGAATCCAACCAATCAATCAACCCAATATATATATATATAGCCTATATAAAGCAAGCAGAAAACATTCACACAAGCAACAAAACAATTATTTTTAATGGAATAAAAATAATTCTAAAGGTGAGTGAGATTTACTCACCAGAATATTCCATTTCTGAATATCCTGTTTTAAATCTCAAATTAGCGGCTACTAATCTTCTTGAATGAATTCGCACCTGCGATAATTTTTATTTAAATTTACCGTTTAAACATTTATTCATTTAAATTAACTATTAAATAAATAACTTTTCTATATTTTCTTTCCGCTAAATTAATTCAAACCTAACCAATTTGAACAAACCTATTTATTTTTAAACATTAAACTAATTAAGGTATTAAATTTGAGATTACCTTAATCCCTTGATCACTTTTCCCAAACCGCACAGTTCAATCATCAGAAAAATCGATTACCACTTCAACAGTATCGACCTCCACATAATCACGCCACCGAGCTGAGCACGAACGGAACCCCCAAATCTCCAAGTCCGACAGCTTCGAACCCTAAATAGTCGCGACCCCCTCCACCATCGCATTACCCTAATTTACCCAAATCGGACACCATGCCCTGCCTGGAGTCATCGCGCCGCCACCTGGGCGATTCCAAACCTCGACCGACCCTTGACATCGACTACGGAGATTCTGACCTCGGCCAACTGCATGCGCCGTCCCTTCGAACTTCCCTTTCCAACTCTATGCGACTTCATTAAATAGCGACTCGAGGCCACCAACGTGATGTCGAGCTTCTTGTATCCATCGCGATACGCGATTTGATTTTGTTGACAAGAATTACAACAGCCATTTTTTTTCTCTGGAGCCTTGTTTGTGATTTGCGAAAGGAAATGAAGGAGGATACGGTTTTATAGAGAAAAAGGGGACAAATTATCTGTCTCGAGGCAAAGGAATAGGGCTGCGCACATACGAGATAGCTGATAAAATTTCAACATCCTAGGTCGGCCATTAAATTCTCGTTTCCCAGATAAGAAAGACGGGGAACAGATTTGTTGGCTCGAGAAGAAAACAACTGCGTAGTTTTAAAATTTAGGTCGGCTTGTTTTGAGGTAGGTTCTGATTTTATTTTATTTAAATAATTAAAATATCTCGCGGTTCCCGAACCACTATATTTAACGCAACGACCGTCGTTACCAAACGCTATTCAAGACTCATGGCACAGATTCAGAATTTAATTTAGTCGTAAATACGGAATAACCCTATTAAATTGACGATTTAAATAAAATTCGATAAAAATATAAATCGATTTCAAACAATAAATTTCATCGATAATAAATTATTATTATCGTTCTAGTTCAACACAGAATTTATATTAATTGACTGAATTGTTCTGATTTAGTGTTACACTGGGAATTCAATTGTTACTATTACGATAATTAAATATATTCGATATTAAATCATATATCGATAATTAAATTGACAAATCCAATATAAAATTCATTTATATTATGAATTCAATATTTAAAACCATACTAAATATTTAAAATAAACTGTTCAAAAATCTGGGTCGTTACATTCTTCCCCCCTTAAAATAATTTCGTCCTCGAAATTGCTAGGGTAGGAAAAGTGATACAAATCTATTACTTTTCAAAAATTCACTTATGTTGAAACTCAACTCCTCATCTTTCAACAAATTTAGTTCCACTAAAACTTTTGGTTTCCATTCATATGCATTCTAATTCATATTCATTTCAATTTATTTCAAATTGATTCTAGTCAATTTACTCACCTCGAACCATTTAACTTGTTTTAGTTAAATTTAAATTCCAGAATCCAAATCCCGGGGTTTTCATTTCAAATCCTTTGAAATACATAAATGTGTACTTATACTTATTTTCATCTCAATTCAAAACATTTGGATTTTCAATCTACTTGTTTTCTTTCAAACAAATTTTCATCAAAAACTTTTCTACGGTTGCAAGTCATCACTTGGAAACTCGAAAATGAATACTGATGATGTCGCGACTATCATCAGAATTATTTCCCAGTCACCGAAGTGAGTTTAGTGCTTTATTATTTCTAAATCCATCTAAAATGATTTTCTTTCAAATCCTTCTAAAACAAATCTATATTATTTTAATATACTTTGAAAAATAAATTTCAACTTCCCAGGATTTTAAATTCTTAATTCTGGTTTGAATTAAATTCTAATTCATCTCATTTGTATATTTAATTCCTATACAAATTCAGTTTGGTTATAAATAACCATTTTAATTTTATAATCTCATTTGACTATAAAATCAACATCCAACACATCCATATAATAATAATTCTAGAAAATTATTCTTTCTATATCAAAATAGGAATTTGGGTAAATTATTTCATTTACCCACTTTAAAACAATATTATGTCGATTCTTCTGTCCAAGTGTTTACAAACTCCTATCGACGTCGTGGCGTCCCACGATTCGACCAGAATTCATAAACTACTCACAGACTAGCCAACACAATATAAAACAGTTTTTATATCAACTTACAAATACGCTCTCTCATATATACACTCAACTCATTCTGGGGTACTGCTGACCCTATCTCTAATGAGTACATTTCCACCAAAGCCTAGGTATTCGCTCAACCTAAGCTCTGATACCAACTGTAAAAGCCCGCAAATCCGTACTATCTGAGTTGACTAAATATACCACACGTCTAATCCAAATAATACAAAAATACGAACCATTAATAGAAAGAAGTTAGAAGATGAGAAATAGAAAGAAAGAAATGTTAGAATAGAAGAAGAACGAAGATCATAACTCACAGCGGAACGAATAAAATATATTATATAACATAACTTTTGGAATACAAATCAGTAACTTTATATACATACCATCATCAGAGCACAACAGTCATTTCTGGAACGGTTATAAACACCTGTTTCCAGATACAACATAGTACACAACGGAATATATGATAGTCTATAGCTAACTGGTGAAGCCTCCTGCTTCCAGCTCCTCCAATCGAATCTGTGAAATCCCGATTACTTGACTGCCCGTACAAATTTGGGCACCCAAGAGTTTAGGGAAAACAAAACAAAATAAACTCTGGGTCAGTCATGGGACTGGTGTGAGTAAACTCCAACCACTTGTTTAACTTTCAAAACCCTTTTCGAAAGAAAAGATAATAGTAAGACCAGCCCACACATAAAACATGGATGGTTTTTACCTTACTATAACCCAAAACACTTTGATACGAAAATCCAGTGATATTATAATAATGTCTACATCAACTAAATAACCAAATAGCAGAACGCTTGCATCTCACGCTCCACATATATAGTATAAAATCAAAAACCGCATGGCGCTTATTGGAGATTGGATTTCCAACATGACAAGGTATGGAACCACCTTCCGATGATGTATCTCTAGAGGCGAATACACCTGGGTTCAACAAGAACGTCTTGCAACCCGGCCCACACATGACCGACCACTCATTTCGCTTGAGTGTATCGAATGTATATCACCAACGGTTGGACTCAAACCACCGTTTCCCGAATGGGCAGAATCGATAGATTAAGAAACAAAAGGAATTTCTCTAGATAGGTGATTATACACCCTAATGGGTGTGACGCACATAGCCATGCTGCCTGCCCGATTTTTGTCCTTTCCCGGTTGTTGAGGCCTGAGGCTACGCATACTTACCATTCCTTGATAACACAATCACTTTGAATGCCACATTGTCAGATCCGTTAATCACTAGTTGAGTTTGCACAAATATTCTGGATATTATGCTAAGGGATAAATCCGTTGCAACCATATATATTCATACAGACCAACCCATTTGATCATTGGAAATACTTTGTCAGACATTCGTCCATTTACGTTCGTTCTGGGATTGAACGAAACCGAAGGCACTATTTCTATAAATAGAAAAGCCCTTGCACTTTACTCCGTCTTCAATATAATCAGCATACTTGGTTCGCAACGCTTATGCCGATACGGAGTGGTTTTTCAGATAATAATCCAACCGGTCTCTCCATATTGACAACGATGGTCAAAAACTTCGATAGTCTGTGATTTAACTATCGAATAAAAACAAGTGTTCATCCAACATATCAAACAAATCACTGGGCTCTTTAATTAATATTTCATTAATTAAATTTCTTCTATATTTCCTTATCAATATTTGTTAACCAAATATTTTCAATAATCATCTTGGCTCTTTACGTTATTTTTGATTTCGTTTCCTTATCGAATTCTATATATATCGACATATAGATTTCTAATTGTCAATTTCTTAAAAATATTCTAACTCCTTAAATTTCTGGAAAATTTCGCCATAACCTCCCCTGTATCGGGAGCATCGGGAAATTTCAAATAGCTTCCCGGTATCTTCCTCAATCAAAAAGAAAAAGGAAAAGCCAAGCGGCTTGCCGATACGGTGCATAAAATCTCATATATGAATTAAACATGTACCTTTTTGTTGAGCACATAAATAAAAATCTTCATATACTTCATATCAAACCTGCTTACACATGTTCACCTGTTTTCAATTCAATTCAATACCATCTAATCGTTTGAATTCAGTTTCACCCATTTATTCTTTAATTAGTCATTTTGCCTATTTCACTTCTTTGTTGAACATAACATGTTCAAACAAAATATTTAACTCGTTCATAACCAAATTGAATTTCAATTTCAATTCCAGTTCTCTTTTCTATTTCGAATATAAATTTTCAAATCGAATTCACTTATTTAAGGCCCAATATCAATTCAACATCTCATTTACTAATTACTATTCGAATTAGTTAATTCTATTCAATAATCAAAAATCTGAATTCTGTTTCAAAAATCAATTCATTACTCCACATGAGTTCACATATATTTTATAACTCAAGTCTGAAATTTTCTAAATAGAAATTCGGATTTTATTCGCTTAAAATCCTTTTATAAAATGAAATAAACCGTTATGGGTTTTTAAATAGTTCTGGCGCTGTTTTTCTGAAAATTTGATTTTGACATATCTCAAAATCTATACGACGAAATTCATATTTTTCTCTTTCATTAGAAAACTATTATCAAATCGGTCCTGACGTTTCTTGTTTCGAAGAATTCCGACTTCAATTGCGTTCTGTATACTCGATTGAAGTTCGAATCGCTATTTACGAACTGCAGTGCTGCGGCGAGTTCGTTTTAATTATATATATATATATATAAACTTCTAAACTTCTTTAAAATGAATTCAACTTCATTTTAACTTCATTTGAATTCCTTGATTCAAGTTCCAATCTCACTTTTGAATTCTATATTTCAAATTCCAATTCCTTTTCTATTGGATATTCAAATTCAATACTTGAATTTCTATTTGAATTCCCTATATTCAAATTCCATGTTTGAATTCATTTGAATTCTCTTATTCAAGCTCTATATTTAAATTCCATTGGAACTTCTATATTCCAATTTATATATTTGAATTCTATTGAAATTCAAATATTCAAACTCCTTTTTAAATTCTAGATTCACAATTCCATAGTTAAAAACCCATTTGAATTTCATATTCAAATCCCATAGATCAAATCCTATTTGAATTCAATTTGAATCTCTTATATTCAAATTTCATTTTCCATTTCCATTTGAATTCTAATATTCAAATTCATTTCCAATCCCATTTGAATTCTAATATTCAAACTTATTTTTTTTCACCATTTGAATTTCTTCACTCAAATCCATTTGAATTCCCTTGAATTCAAATTCCATTTCAAAACCCTTTGGATTTCCTATTTTGAAAATCCTATTTGAAATTCTATTTCCAATTCTACTTTGAAAATCCTATTTCAAACTTTATTTCAAATTCTATTTTGAAATTCTACATTCAAATCTCTATTTGAATTTCTTTATTCGAATTCCTTTGAATTCAAATTTTATTTTAATTCCTTGAATTCAAATTCTATTTTTCATTCTAATTTCGTCTATTCAAATTCTATTTGAACTTCTATTTGAATTTCTAAAATTCAATCTCCTTTTCCTTTTATTAAAAATTCAAATATTTAAACTCCTTTTCTAATTCTACTATTCAAATGTTATACTCAAAATTCATTTGAGTTATATATTTAAAAATTCCATTTCACATCCTATTTTGAAATTTCATTTCAAATTCCAATTTCACACTTGTATTTCTATTTCTGAATTATCAAATGATAATTCTTTTCACTTCATTTATAACTTCGTTATAAAAGAATTATTTCTAACATTCGTTTGTGAAGAAACTACTTGTTTTATTTTAAAACAAGTTTATATTTTTATTTCCATTTAAAATTTCAAATTCTATTTAAAAATAGAATTTTTCCTTTTAAAATCTCCACTATCCTTTCATGATATTTTTAAATATCATTACTCAAGCCCAGTGATATTTAAACACACAAAGCAACGAATTATTTATTTTTCTAACACATCATATATAAAAATATATGCAAACAAATAAACAACAGATAATATATTTTTGAGGAATCCAGTTGGATTCCTCCAACCTGTTTCCCTGCATCCACAGACGTTAGCACATAAATAATACCCATTCTGCTTCGTGGCAGAATATCGTGGTATAGAAGGTCATCCACTATCATAGCATGGGGCGTATAGGGTAATCATCCGCTATGAAACTGCGGGCATCCGCTAATGAGACTGCGGGAATCCAACCAATCAATCAACCCAATATATATATATATATAGCCTATATAAAGCAAGCAGAAAACATTCACACAAGCAACAAAACAATTATTTTTAATGGAATAAAAATAATTCTAAAGGTGAGTGAGATTTACTCACCAGAATATTCCATTTCTGAATATCCTGTTTTAAATCTCAAATTAGCGGCTACTAATCTTCTTGAATGAATTCGCACCTGCGATAATTTTTATTTAAATTTACCGTTTAAACATTTATTCATTTAAATTAACTATTAAATAAATAACTTTTCTATATTTTTTTTCCGCTAAATTAATTCAAACCTAACCAATTTGAACAAACCTATTTATTTTTAAACATTAAACTAATTAAGGTATTAAATTTAAGATTACCTTAATCCCTTGATCACTTTTCCCAAACCGCACAGTTCAATCATCAGAAAAATCGATTACCACTTCAACAGTATCGACCTCCACATAATCACGCCACCGAGCTGAGCACGAACGGAACCCCCAAATCTCCAAGTCCGACAGCTTCGAACCCTAAATAGTCGCGACCCCCTCCACCATCGCATTACCCTAATTTACCCAAATCGGACACCATGCCCTGCCTGGAGTCATCGCGCCGCCACCTGGGCGATTCCAAACCTCGACCGACCCTTGACATCGACTACGGAGATTCTGACCTCGGCCAACTGCATGCGCCGTCCCTTCGAACTTCCCCTTCCAACTCTATGCGACTTCATTAAATAGCGACTCGAGGCCACCAACGTGATGTCGAGCTTCTTGTATCCATCGCGATACGCGATTTGATTTTGTTGACAAGAATTACAACAGCCATTTTTTTTTCTCTGGAGCCTTGTTTGTGATTTGCGAAAGGAAATGAAGGAGGATACGGTTTTATAGAGAAAAAGGGGACAAATTATCTGTCTCGAGGCAAAGGAATAGGGCTGCGCACATACGAGATAGCTGATAAAATTTCAACATCCTAGGTCGGCCATTAAATTCTCGTTTCCCAGATAAGAAAGACGGGGAACAGATTTGTTGGCTCGAGAAGAAAACAACTGCGTAGTTTTAAAATTTAGGTCGGCTTGTTTTGAGGTAGGTTCTGATTTTATTTTATTTAAATAATTAAAATATCTCGTGGTTCCCGAACCACTATATTTAACGCAACGACCGCCGTTACCAAACGCTATTCAAGACTCATGGCACAGATTCTGAATTTAATTTAGTCGTAAATACGGAATAACCCTATTAAATTGACGATTTAAATAAAATTCGATAAAAATATAAATCGATTTCAAACAATAAATTTCATCGATAATAAATTATTATTATCGTTCTAGTTCAACACAGAATTTATATTAATTGACTGAATTGTTCTGATTTAGTGTTACACTGGGAATTCAATTGTTACTATTACGATAATTAAATATATTCGATATTAAATCATATATCGATAATTAAATTGACAAATCCAATATAAAATTCATTTATATTATGAATTCAATATTTAAAACCATACTAAATATTTAAAATAAACTGTTCAAAAATCTGGGTCGTTACATACATGGATTACAATTCATACAATCTCTGTGTTTAATGAACAACTTTTTCTATCGAGAGGTACAATAATTAAACAGAGTGAAATTTGACTTGTGGTTTCAATTCCTTGATCTGAAAGCTTTAGATACCATGCCTATCAAACAAATGGTCCTCGTGCGTGCCAAGGTAACACTCTCGTTCCCTGCAAGCCAAGCCATACTTTCGTGAGTGCCAAGCCAATTGATGCCATGTTTGGCAAACCATCTTTCCCTTTTAAAAGCTGATATTCGCATTTTCTTCTTCAGACCAATGAAAACAAACAAAGAAAAATCAAAATGGAAACAAAATACCCTGCTGATATCAAATACTTTAAAAATAAATATAAAATCAGAATCTCAACAAAATAAAGCATTTTTGGGTTCGTCGGGATCATTGAAATATATGCTCCTATCGGGTAAGGGTTTCAAAGGATTCACACTGTTTTTGTTCGCACAAAATAAGAGCAGCGCATGAACATCGGATTGGAAATTCAAAGAGAAGGAGGTTTAATCCGTGAGGCTAGTATTGTTCAGCTCGATCCAAATTTTTCCTTGTCATTGTTTACGGAGCCTAGGGCTGCGAATTACTGGCGATAGGAGCATCGACGAGAGGACGGTGTGGTGGCTCTTTCCACGGAGGTGCGATCAGTGGCCATGGCTCGAGGCAAGAGGAATTGAGTTCGAGGTTAGCTTTAGTTGTACGGTTTTTTTAGGTGAACAGGGGGTCAAGGAGGCGTGGCATTTGGTGTGGGGGTGGCTCTCGACACTGCGGTGGATCTGGCGTGTGGGTGCAGATTCGGTGGTCCAAGTTGGTGGCTATTGGTGATCGTGGGCAACGATGGGATATGGGTTCCTGGAAATGAAGTTCAGAACTTTAATCTCCAAATTAACTAGCCGAAATGCGGATTAACCGATTAACTAAGGTAAAAGCATGATTAAGCAAATGAATGGAAGTTAATATGGGAATTGTGGGATGTAAGGCGTTAAGGGGAAGTTCAACGGTGGAACGCATGGAAATGGTTGAACACTAAAAGAGATGAAGGCGCCTTAGTCAGTGGCTAGAGGAGGAGATGTGTTGATAGGAGGCAGTTTAAGGTACTCAAGTGCGAACAAGGGAGGATGGTATGAAGGCGGAAGAACTTGGATAGAAGGGTGCACGTTGAACTGGATGTTTTGGGTTCGAATTATATACTGGAAAACAAGGACTGGTGATGGAAGCATTCACGTTGGAAGATGCTGTTAATAAAGGAGGTGGGTTTCATGTGAGGCCGTGAACAGGAAATGGAATTCAGGATTACTTCTTTGATCCAAAAAAAAGGAGTAATAACAAGAACGTGGATTTACAAAGTGGAAAAAGGAGGAGGATTATTTCGTGTTGTGCATGCTGTTTGGAATTGAAGAGTAGGTGGATACTGGTTATTGGTAACCTGCAGCAGTTTCGAAATGGTGAAGTTATATTGGAGGTGGACGGGATGTTTTCTTGGAACGGAGGTGGGGAAGCCTGATAATCGTGGGTCAAGGGGGCTATTAAGACAGTTAATCAAGGTATTAAAGAATTAATGAAATCATTAGTATTATAATTTATTTTAATTTCAAATTTAAACTTGTAATCATCATAACTATATGATTCAAAAACAGAATTGAACACTGTAATAACCCGGAAATCCGAGCCAATTTAAAATATTTATTTTGGCAATTTTAGCGAATTTTGGATATTTAAAATGAATTATTTTAAATAATAACGGCAGAAAATTTATTTTGAATAGAATTAGAACGTATATATTTATATAGATCGTCGTTAGAATATAAATATTTATTTTAAATTATAAAAGGAATGGAAAATGGCGCGGTAGTTCAAAAATTCGATTTCAAAGTTCAAATTAATGTACAGGATTCAAAATAAACCGGATTTTAGTGAAACAAAAAATATTAGAATCTATTTGAGAATATATTTCCAACGAATCCGAGAAATCGGAATTTCATAGCAGAAATCAAAAGTTGTGCCCAGTTGAAAATTCAGAATAGTCGCTATGGAATTCTGGCCCTTAAAAATGAAAATTTTGCAAACGACCTCGGTTTTCGATGAAACCACTTTTGTTGGATCCGTGATGTCAAGATATTGCTAGGTTTCAAAATTCGTAATTTTCTGAATCAATATGTGAGCGTGGCAAAGGAAAACGCATTTGACCAGTTTCAGTTGATTTTAATCGACTGGAAAATGACCATTTTTCAAACGGTCTCAGAATATGATGAAATTGGTTCTGTTAGGACCGTATCGTCAATACGGAGCTAGAAAATATTTTTCGGGAATTTTTAGAGTCCGTATGTTGCCCCGGTAAATTGAAATGTGCGTTCAAATTCAATATATAGAGTTATATTTTGATTCTGGCAGAAACTGATTGAAATGATCGAATCAGCCTATGATACATATCCCATTGTGTTCGGAACGGGGGTAATTAGCTATGGGTGACAGGCGGTGGGTTCGATTTCGAGTTCGAAATAAAAAGTTACTTTTTGGGGGATTAAAAATAAAAATTAAATTATATAATTATATTCACTCAGCCCCCTCTTACTGTCTTCCCCATTCTTCGTTCAAACCCGAAATAAGATTAAAAAAATCAACGCGATGAAGATCGCCGCCGCCGATGATGTCGCGCCCCTCCCCCCCAAACTGCGTACCGACCTCCTCCTCGCGCCTCCCTTCCTCGCCCTACCCGATCTCGCGAGCCCCCCTTCTCTCTCCTCTTCCGATTCAAGGACCCCCACCTCCAGCACCATACCCCGTTGCCCCCTCTTCGACCTCCACCCCCTCTGAAGCCCTCCGCCGCCTGCTTTTCCCCTCTCCTCCTTAACCATTCAGCCCCCCTTCTCTCGTTTTTACTGTAAGTCCTTTCTTTTTTTAGTACTTTAATTTGTTTTAAAACGACATGATTTGTATGATAAAGATATATAGTTTTTAGAGCTGAAAATATTTGATTTTTAGTTAATCAAATATATGATTTTCCATAGTTGAAAATATTTGATTTTTAGTTAATCAAAGATATGATTTTTCATAGTTGAAAGGTTTGATTTTTATCATCAAAAATATTTGATTTTTTTTATAAATAAAAAGGGACGATTTTTATAATATAGAAAAGTTGGATTTTTAGTAGTGAAAAGGCGGGATGTTTAAAGTAGAAAAGAAATAATAAAGTTTTGATTTTTATTATCATGAAGGCGGGGGAAAAAATATGATTTTTTATATTATATAGAGAATAAAAATTTGATCTTTATTTATGTAGTGAAATAAAAATCTGATTTTTATTATATATATGTTGAAATAAAAATTCATTTGTTGAATAAATAAAAATTTGATTTTTATATATGAAGTAGCGTTATAAAAATATAATCTTTATATAGGAAGTAGCGTTGTTAAAAATATAATTTTTAACATAAACGGTGTTGAATAGATCTCGTTGGAAGCGAGGCGAAGATTTCCTACATATGAAGGGTCGTGGCGTTTGGTTTACCTCTTGGTGAGAACTCCTCAATTTTATTTTTTATTTGTTTTAAAGTTGAAATATATACTAGGATGCAGACGGTGCTTAGCAGCACCTGATACCCGTCGTCCACAGACCATGGATGACTTGTTTGTTTAATTGGTGTGTTGTGAAAGTTGATTGTGTGACGTGGAATGAAATAAAATATTTTATAGGGGAAGATATTTTATAGTTAAAAATATAATTTTTAACGTGTATAAAAAATAAATAGTAATAAACAAATCGTACGTTTTGTTTATACATTGATTTGACTGATATTGATTGGGACGATAAATTTTACACATCGCCCAACTGCATATATAAAATCTGTTTTTGTTGATTTGAAACCCCACACGGATATTGGGATGATATTTGACATACACTAATCCCGATTGTCTACTTGTATGTCAATCGATGGGTTGACAGACTGTGTAAACGTTAATTATTTATATTTAATGCTTATGAAGTTGTGTGGTGCACTCTGGATGATGGTTGATGATTTATCGTTGCTATTATATACATGTGTTGTATGGAATCCATATAATTAACATTATATGGTACTAATTGGGCCTCATTCTAATTTGGAAAATAAAGAATATTATAGAATGAAAATTCGTGTGTTGAATAAAATATAAATTCATGTGTTGAATAGAAAGAAACTTCATGTGTTGAATAAAAATATATGTTCATGTGTTGAAGAAAATATTCATTTGTTGAATAGAATAACGAAGTTATTGAAATATATAAAGCCGTGTTGACTAAATTGACGCCATTTTGACGTGAACGATATTTATATCGATTTTATTCATTTTTATTATGAATATAGAAAAGGAAGTGATTTCAAAATATAACATTTTGAAAATATTATCATTTGTATATCGATGAAGTGGAATATTCAATTTTGATTAAAAATTGAATATGAAGTTGAAATCGTTTTGAAAACGAATTTAAAATGATTTATAAAATACTTTTGAAAGGAAATCGACGAAATATATATAATATATATATTATATATACAATGGCCTGAATAGAACGCGCCGCGCCGCGGCAGTTCGCGAATTTCGACCATTGACTTCGAACGGATATTACGGGAGATCCGACCGTCCGATTCTCTAAAACTTTGGCCATTCGGTTCGTATAGAAAAGAGCTTTCTAACGAATATTAGAGATTTGAAATCTAACAGTTGGATTTGGAATTATGTCCAAATCAAATTTGGAAAAGGTCGTTGTAAGTGCAATTCGATGGCCGTTGATGGAAATCGACTGTACGGGCCTTGATAAAATTATTAAAAATAGTAATAATTTGTGTAAAATCATAAGAAATGATTTGTGAAGAATTGGGATGAAAAATTCCAAATTTGAAAAGATAAAAATAGATTTTTATCGAAATGAACTGGTTTTGAACTAGAATAATGATTTATTTATTTTTAAATAAATAAATTGGATTTGAAATGGTTTTAAAAGTAACCAGAATTTCCAATGATGGAATTGGAATGGATTTGAATCGAAATTGTCTTTGGAATATTTCGATGTTGGATTTCGTGATGATATAGATATTGTTATGGGAATTTGAAAGACATATTTATATCGTTATTTCCAATACGATATTTGTTGGTCCTAGAATTTGATATTGAATATAAGCCGATATATTTTCTATTCAGAGCCTTGTATTTAATATCAAATGTGATTTGGGTTTGTCGTGAATGGTGTCTTCATTAATACTGTTCTTAAACCCAATTGAGAAAAATATTAAATCTTTTTATTTAGATTTAATGAAGTATATCAATTAAATGATATTTAATTGGAATTGAGGTGGAATTGATTTTTGGGTTTATCGTGAACAGTGTTTTAAATAACACTTGTTCTTTAACCCGATAATTAATAGAATGTGATTTTGGGTTTATCGTGGACTGTGTTTTAGATGACATTGGTTCTTTAACCCAGTTAAGGGAAGGATATTAATTTTTGGGAAGATCAAAACTAAGTGGAGTTTTAATGAATCTTTAATTAGATTGAAGTGATCGAGAATGGAGTATCACCAGTTCTTGTTGCAGTCATGATGGGGGGTTCTCGCTTCGCGGTTTGGTGGCGAAAAGGAGACTCTTACCCCCACATGTCCCTTGCAGGGGTTGGTTAGGCAGTGGCCGGGAGGCTCGAGAGGGTCGCCATAAAAAAGTGTACTGGGGACCATGTGGGAGCCACGGTGTGTATTACCTGCAGCTTGGGGGATGAAGGGATGGTTGCAAAGCCTACCGGATTTCGTCGGCTATTTCATTTTGGTATCAGAGCTTTGGTTTACAGAGCTTGGAGAACAAGACACGTTAGAACCAAACGAAAGAATTCATCAGAAATTGGATTTGTAATATCCAATGAGAATGACTCGTTACAGATAGGATCAGTAGTATCCTAGAATGAGTGTGAAGAGTATATTTTTAAATTGAAAACAATTTTTGTTTTGAAAATTTAAATCGTATTATACGTAATTGAATATTTATTTTAATTTGATTTGGACAATCGAGTATAGAAAGATTTTGTATATACGTCTGATTCACGTGTATTCGAAGTTTTAATATACTGGATAGATATAGAATCACACTCTAGTCGCCCAGAGATGATTTTGATGATGGAGCTCCATAAGAAGGATTTATGTTCGTGTTTCGAAAGTGAGATATCTATATATTTCCTATTGACTGGTTTGAGAACCAAAACTAGGTAGGATTATTTGTTGCGATTTGGCATCAAAAATGTGATTTTTGACTATATATCAAAATTATGAATTTGAAAAGCTAATCAACTAATTGATTGCTGATTGTGTTGTTTGATTTTTGGGTGATTAATTAGAATTTGAACCGTTTAGCCAAATTGAACCAAAAAGTGAATTGTATTGAAAATTTGTCGCATTTGCATGCATATACATGTACTTACATTGAATAGATCATAGCAAGGAGGCTAGAGCAGAAGAATAAAATTGTTTGCCCGACAAATAGGTACATGTTTACGAATTTATTGGCTTTTGATGATTTTATGAGCCGATTGGCTAGCCGCTTGGCTATTTCTTTTTCTTTTTGGATTGGTGAGGGCCATGGGAGGCTATTTGAAATATCCCGAAGTCCCCGATGTAGGGGAGGTTATGGCAAAAAAATTCGAAAATTTAGGGTGTTAGGCAAATTTTTGAAAAATTTGAAAAGTTCTTAGAAACTGAAAACTTGAAGAACTTAAGCCGTAAAGAAAATAATGAAAGTTGAGTTGATTAGTTAAACAACTTTCGGCTTCATTCCTTTTCGGGGATGAAAAGTTTTAAGTGGGGGAGATTGTAATAACCCGGAAATCCGAGCCAATTTAAAAAATTTATTTTGGCAATTTTAGCGAATTTTGAATATTTAAAATGAATTATTTTAAATAATAACGGCGGAAAATTTATTTTGAATAGAATTAGAACGTATATATTTATATAGATCGTCGTTAGAATATAAATATTTATTTTAAATTATAAAAGGAATTGAAAATGGCACGGTAGTTCGAAAAATTCGATTTCAAATTTCAAATGAATGTACAGGATTCAAAATAAACCAGATTTTAGTGAAACCAAAAATATTAGAATCTATTTGAGAATATCTTTCCAACGAATCCAAGAAATCGGAATTTCATAGCGGAAATCAAAAGTTGTGCCCAGATGAAAATTCAGAATAGTCCCTATGGAATTCTAGCCCTTAAAAATGGAAATTTTGCAAACGACCTCGGTTTTCGACGAAACCACTTTTGTTGGATCCGTGATATTAAGTTATTGCTAGTTTTAAAAATTCGTAATTTTCAAAATCAATACGTGAGCGTGGCAAAGGAAAACGCGTTTGTCCAGTTTCATTTGATTTTAATCAACTGAAAAATGACCATTTTTCAAACGGTCTCAGAAACGAAATTGGTTTTGTTACGACCGTATCGTAAATACGGAGCTAGAAAATATTTTTCGGGAATTTTTAGAGTCCGTATGTGGCCCCGGTAAATTGAAATATGCATTCAAATTCAATATATAGAGTTATATTTTGATTTTGGCGGAAACTGATCGAAATGATCGAATCAGCCTACAAAACATATCCATTGTGTTCGGAATGGGGGTAATTAGCTATGAGCGACAGACGGTGGGTTCGATTTCGAGTTCGAAATAAAAAGTTACTTTTTGGGGGATTAAAAATAAAAATTAAATTATATAATTATATTCACTCAGCCCCCCTTACTCTCTTCCCCATTATTCGTTCAAACCCAAAATAAGATAAAAAGAAAAAAAACGCGATGAAGACCGCCGCCCTCCACCCTAGCGCGGTCGTCGATGATGTCGCCCCCCCCCCCCCAAACGGTGCACCGACCTCCTCCTCGCGCCTCCCTCCCTTCCTCACCCTACCCGATCTTGCGAGCCCCCTTTTCTCTCATCTTCCAATTCGAGGACCCCCACCTCCAGCACCATACCCCGCCGCCCCCTCCTCGACCTCCACCCCCTCTGAATCCCTCCGCCGCCTGCTTTTCCCCTCTCCTCCTTAACCATTCAGCCCCCTTCTCTCGTTTTTACTGTAAGTCCTTTCTTTTTTTAGTACTTTAACTTGTTTTAAAACGACATGATTTTTATGATAAAGATATATAGTTTTT
Organism: Allium sativum; assembly: GCA_030737875.1. NCBI lineage: Eukaryota > Viridiplantae > Streptophyta > Magnoliopsida > Asparagales > Amaryllidaceae > Allium > Allium sativum. Next base: position 562,638,894 of record CM060921.1, read on the forward strand.
AGAACTGAAAATATTTGATTTTTAGTTAATCAAATATATGATTTTCCATAGTTGAAAATATTTGATTTTTAGACAATCAAAGATATGATTTTTCATAGTTGAAAGATTTGATTTTTATCATCAAAAAGATTTGATTTTTTTATAAATAAAAATGGAGGATTTTTATAATATAGAAAAGTTAGATTTTTAGTAGTGAAAAGGCGTGATGTTTAAAGTAGAAAAGAAATAATAAAGTTTTGATTTTTATTATCATGAAGGCGGGGGAAAAATATGATTTTTATATTATATAGAGAATAAAAATTTGACCTTTATTTATGTAGTGAAATAAAAATTTGTTTTTTTATTATATATATGCTGAAATAAAAATTCATTCGTTGAATAAATAAAAATTTGATTTTTATATATGAAGTAGCGTTATAAAAATATAATCTTTATATAGGAAGTAGCGTTGTTAAAAATATTTTTTTTAACATAAACGGTGTTGAATAGATCTTGTTGGAAGCGAGGCGAAGATTTCCTACATATGAAGGGTCGTGGCGTTTGGTTTAGCTCTTGGTGAGAACTTCTCACTTTTATTTTTTATTTGTTTTAAAGTTGAAATATATACTAGGATGCAGGCGGTGCTTAGCAGCACCTGACACCCGTCGTCCACAGACCATGGATGACTTATTTGTTTAATTGGTGTGTTGTGGAAGTTGATTGTGTGATGTGGAATGAAATAAAAAAAATTATAGGGGAAAATATTTATAGTTAAAAATATAATTTTTAACGTGTATATAAAATAAATAGTAATAAAAAAATCGGACGATTTGTTTATACACTGATTTGACTGATATTGATTGGGACGATAAATTTTACACATCGCCCAACTGCACAAATAAAATCTGTGTTTGTTGATTTGAAACCCCACATGGGTATTGGGATGATATTTGACATACACTTATCCCGATTGTCTAGTTGTATGTCAATTGATGGGTTGACAGACTGTGTAAGCGTTAGTTCTTTATATTTAATGCTTATGCAGTTGTGTGATGCACTCTGGATGATGGTTGATGATTTATCGTTGCTATTATATACATGTGTTGTATAGAATCCATATAATTAACATTATATGGTACTGATTGGGCCTCATTCTAATTTGGAAAATAAAGAATATTATAGAATGAAAATTCATGTGTTGAATAAAATATAAATTCATGTGTTGAATAGAAAGAAAATTCATGTATTGAATAAAAATATATGTCCATGTGTTGAAGAAAATATTCATTTGTTGAATAGAATAACGAAGTTATTGAAATATATAAAGCCGTGTTGACTAGATTGATGCCATTTTGACGTGAACGATATTTATATCGATTTTATTCATTTTTATAATGAATATAGAAAAGGAAGTGATTTCAAAGTATAACATTTTGAAAATATTATCATTTGTATATCGATGAAGTGGAATATTCAATTTTAATTAGAAATTGAAAATAAAGTTGAAATCGTTTTGAAAACGAATTTAAAACGATTTATAAAATACGTTTTGAAAGGAAATCGATGAAATATATATAATATATATAATATATATATAATGACCTAAATAGAACGCGCCGCGCCGTGGCAGTTCGCGAATTTCGACCATTGACTTCGAATGGATATTACGGGAGATCCAACTGTCGGATTCTCCTAAAACCGGATCCGGGTTCATATCGAAAAGAGCTTTCTAACGAATATTAGAGATTTGAAATCTACCGGTTGGATTTGGAATTATATCCAAATCAAATTTGGAAAAGGTCGCTGTAAGTGCAGTTCAATGGTCGTTGATGGAAATCGACTGTACGGGCCTTGATAAAATTATTAAAAATAGTAATAATTTGTGTAAAATCATAAGAAATGATTTGTGAAGAATTGGGATGAAAAATTCCAAATTTGAAAAGATAAAATTAGATTTTTATCGAAATGAACTGGTTTTGAACTAGAATAATGATTTATTTATTTTTAAATAAATAAATTGGATTTGAAATGGTTTTAAAAGTAACCAGAATTTCCAATGATGGAATTGGAATGGATTTGAATCAAAATTGTTTTTGGAATATTTCGATGCTGGATTTTGTGATGATACAGATATTGTTATGGGAATTTGAAAGATATGTTTATATCGTTATTTCCAATACGATATTTGTTGGTCGTAGAATTTGATATTGAATATAAGCCGATATATTTTCTATTCAGAGCCTTGTATTTAATATCAAATGTGATTTGGGTTTGCCGTGAATGGTGTCTTCATTAACACTGTTCTTAAACCCAGTTGAGAAAAAGATTAAATCTTTTTATTTAGATTTAATGAAGTATACCAATTAAATGATATTTAATTGGAATTGAAGTGGAATTGATTTTTGGGTTTATCGTGAACGGTGTTTTAAATAACACTTGTTCTTTAACCCGATAATTAATAGAATGTGATTTTGGGTTTATCGTGAATCGTGTTTTAGTTGACATTGGTTCTTTAACCCAGTTAAAGGCAGGATATTGATTTTTGGGAAGATCAAAACTAAGTGGAGTTTTAATGAATCTTTAATTAGATTGAAGTGATCGAGAATGGTGTATCACCAGTTTTGCTCCAGGCGATAGTTAAATCTTTAATTAGATTTGAACGCGAAATGGTAATTAAATTTACTGATAACACCGTGGTGTTAGATATGAAGTATGACCAGTTTTACTTCATGGGATGAATGGGTTGGGATTGAGAAATAAAATAAATGAATACTTTGGTATGGTTCGCTAATCCCAACTAGTTTGAATTGATATTCAAGGAAGATTAAAGAATAAATTTAAAGAATTTATATTTGATAAAATGAATGGGAACCTTTCCCAAAGAATAAGAATATTTGAATAACAGAATATTCTGAATTGGAATGAGGCGTATGTTGTGTTTGAGTAACACTTGTTTATTATATACGTGAGTTATTCAGAAAGACCGGGTTTATCCCATTCTGAATAACTGATTCTGTGGCGTCGAGGATGAAGACGGTGGTTGAAGATCGGAGGTCGTCACATCGTTTGGGTGATTACTGATGATCTTGATTGGGCTGTACACCCAAGAGGACGGAATCTGTTGGTGATCGTCCAGACGTACTTGGAGATCGATGGATATGCGAGGTACAAGGTGCCTCCGGTTTCGTTCAGACCCAGAACAAACTTGTAAATAGACTGTATGCCTGACATTGGATTTTATTATGTGTGATTGATTTCTATTAAATATATATCCGTTTGGCGGCGGAGAATTTATTCTCTTTCTTAACGCCCTTCTCTGAGACTTACGAGCTCAGGGGTTATATATTGATAGATATCAATCGCATGGATTGAATTGCCTGTGTGGCATGCCTATGTGGAAAATGATCAAGGCTTCTGTCAAAAAGCAAAGTCTTATGGTTGATGATCAAAGCACCGCTTGTGTGGCATAGCTGTGTGTAACGTTGATTCGTGAGCCTCACACCCCGGTTGTGAACCAGAAACAGGAGAGGACATCAGGGAGGGCATGCGTTTCTTTCTAGCTAGGGTAGTGTCAGTGATCTAACAGCCCTGACATTTATATTATTTTCACCTGTGTGGTTGTTGCTGTTGCGAGGCGCCTCAGATATATCGGTGTCTGTGTAGAGCTGATGGAGTCATTTGGCTCATTTACGCCCCAAAGGGTGGGGAAACGCAGTGTTCAGGCATTTTAATCCACATCGGTGGACCGGCCCTGACGATCCAAGGGTCACTCGAGCTTTGATCCTGAGACATGGTAGGCTAGATTGTCTCGAATCGGTGAGGACTATCTTTTGCCTCGGTTCACAGATGGAAATCCAACTTCCAATACGTGACATTTGCGGTTTTGATTGTAGAGCCTAGTTTGGCGACATGATATATGGTACCCATGCCGTCTATGATTGATATTTATGATTGAAATTGTTTTGACACTATACATTTATAATAGTATCAAATGATTTGGTTTTAACGTACCAAGCATGTTTGGCTATTATAAGGGAAAGCCCTATCCTCCGGCTTGTGTTGCATTGTGTGATGGGACCTGGGTCTTATAATAGCTTTATTTTTCCAAAAAGCATTGCGTTGTTTTGTTATATGCACTGGTATTCTTGGGAGGAAACCCGTTCCGTGTTATATGGCGAGGTCCCTTGATATATCTGATTTAAAGTAAAACTTTAAATAACTGTTTTAGTTCTCACACCAGTCACATGACTGACCTAGAGTTTATTGTTTTAACCTAAACTCTGGGTGCCCTTATTTTTGACATAGGCAGATAGTAGTTTTGGTTTTGCAGATTTATATTCACAGGATCCTGATTTACAGCTGGAACGATACTCGGAAAGCTCTGTATTCATGTATTACTTCTAGTTGTGTTTTGTATTATTTTCCGCTGCGATGCATTTAAATGTAATATAAATCTCTGATATTTTCTGTGTAATATTTATTCATACTATGTATATTCTTGTATTCTGATGAAATTGTTGTAATTAACAATGAAATGTTCTTCTGTTTGCGTTCTGATTCGTCTTGTTCTCAATTCAATCCGGGCTTTCCTTACCGGGGAAGTTCGGGTCGTTTCAAACATGACCATATCCGTTGGGATCGTAACAATGGAATCTACGTGGCGGGACCAATGTGGTTGAAAATAGAGCTGTTGGAATTTCGTGATAAAATCAAACGTCTGTTTTGATTTTAATGAAACAAAAGCAGAACTCTCAACTGCAAAACTAGGTGAGTAAACTCACAAGCTCTACCTCGTTTATATTTTTATAAACGAGTTTTAAATTTATAGTAATTCTATACTGTGCAATGGTTGATTGGTTGAATAGTTGATCAAATTGTTTGAAATGGTTGATATAATTGCATCGTTGATCGATTATCAGTCCTGACATTTTATATTGATGTGAAATTAATATTATTGATGTTGAGTAACATCTGTGGATGCAGGAAACAGGTTGGAGGGATCCAATTGGATTCCTCAACATTTATATTATTGTGTTTGCATTAGTCGTGACCTATGCTTTGATATATTAACTCTGATTGATCTTGTTGTGTTTAAATATCACTGGCCCTAGAATTTGGTATTTAAATACCATACAATATTTTCGAATATAGAAAATGAAATTTGAGTTTTAAAAAGGGAATTTATTTCCAAAAATAGAAATGTAATTTCGAATAGAGTTGAAACTAAAAACATGTAAATAGAGAAAACAATAATTTGTATATAAACGAGAGTATAAATTAAGCGAATTATTTATCACTGAATAAATTGAAATAGAAATTCAAATTTGAATTTTTATGGAAAAATGGAAAATGGTTTTGAAACCAATATTTGAACTTAATTTGAATTTAACAAAGGGTGTAAAATATTAGTTAATCTTCGATTAACTATAATTTAAGTAATTATCGAATTGGTTAGTGTTAATAAAGTAAATTATTATTTAATAAGCTTTTAAAAGCGATAATTATATTATTTTTAGTTAATAACAAAGTCAACTATTTTTAATATAGTTAATAATAAGGTTAATTGTTATTTTAATTAATAATAATTAGAACAATGATTTTAATTGGAGATTCAATTAAGAAATGATTTAGTGGCATTATAGTTTGGTCAAGGAGCTGATAAGAGTTTCATAAAGGGATTTGTAATTCAAGTTTTAAATGAGATTTATAAATGGGATTTTTTGGTAAACACAAAGATTTAAATAAGGCTTTTTCTTAATTTTAAATTAAGTAAAGAAAATTCAATGGAAAGAAACTTTTAAGGCAGATGGTTAATAGGTTAATAATAGACTAAAATTTGTTAATGGTTTTAGAATGAAATCAAAGCTAAGTGGTGAAAAGATGGTAAACGGATTAGTATAAGTGATTAATCCAAACAAGGTTTAAATGAGGTTTTTAAAACCATAGTGTTGACTTTAATTAAATTAAGCAAAGCACTGCAATTGAAACAAAGATTTTAAACGCAAAGGAAAACACATAAGATAGTTTGTGTTAAACATTGATAAAATGGAATTTTTTGAAAAAATCCAAGTAAAGAGGTCTTGTTGTAAAGAAGGTGGAAAGCGGATTTTTATCCTTATATACCCTTTGTCTTATGAGTTTCGACAAACAGAATGGTATATGTCTGCACTGTGTAAATCCGTACATTTTGACTATCTTTTAAAAATAAACAACGGAAGCTTGTGCGTCGCACATGGTACTTTATTTAAAATAGCGATTATAATGCTACTGTTATAATATATGTTTTTTTAAATCTAAACAGCGATTTTTAACGCTGCTATTATAATAAATGTTCTATAAAGATAAACAGTGATTGTAACACTGCCATTATTCTTAATGTTTATAAATCAAATATTTGGAAACAACGATTATAACGCTACCGTTATAATCAATGTTTTTCAGTAAATGGAATGGATTCTTAAATTGAATCCGAGAGTCGCGTAAGCAATGTTTTGTTTGAAGTTGTGAGCTTTGACTATTTCAAAGTTGAGAATGTTGTTCAATTAAGGTCTGCGAGGTAATTATACCCCAACTTGATTGACTTCATGATTGATAGAGAAATGGTTAAGGTTCGATAGTAAATATTAGATAGCACTATAGTTAGTTAATAAATGATTAATGGTTTGAGTTAGAATAACGATGTTTTATAACATCACGTTAATTTAAAGGATTTTTGAAATGTTTTCCCCAAATAAAATGAGAGATATTTTCTACGCATAGAAAATTAAATGAATTGGGCAACGAGAAATTAAGAAATGCAAGATGAAGATATTTTCCAATGTTAATAAAGTATATTTTCTAAAATATAGAAATAAGAATATATGAATATACAGAAATGCTTTCAAATTGGAATAAGAGGTATCTTCTCGAATAAAGAAATGATGACGTTGGAAATGTCTTTCAAGAATCGGGATTTGAGATTTGAAAGGATATGGATTGAAAATGGATTTTAGAACCGATAATATAATAAGGAATTACTATAAAAAGGGACTAGTGTTGTTTGATGCTTGATCGGTAGGATTTCCAATTGGGAAATAGGGATCCGTTGATTGTATGGATGTTCCTTTGATAGTTAAATCACCAACTATTGAAGTTTTGATTTATTTTATACCTCCGTTGGAGTTTACTCACACCAGTCCCATGACTGACCCAGAGTTTATTTTGTTTTGTTTTCCCTAAACTCTTGGGTGCTCAAATTTGTACGGGCAGTCAAGTAGTCGGGATTTTTCAGATTCACTTGGAAGAGCTGGAAGCATGAGGTTTCACCAGTTAGCTATAGACTATCATATTTCCGCTGTGTACTATGTTGTCTCTGGAAACAGGTGTTTATGACTGTTCCAGGAATAACTGTTGTGCTCTGAAAATGGTACATATATACAGTTACTGATTTGTATTTCAAAAGTTATGTTATTTAATATATTTTATTCGTTTCGCTGTGAGATTTGTATTCTTCGTTTCTTCTATTCTAATATTTCTTTCTTTCTATTTCTCATCCTCTAACTTCTTTCTACTAATGATTCGTTTTTTTGTGCAATTTGGGTTGGACATGTGGTGTTATTAGTCGACTCAAAGGGTATGGAAATTTGGTCCATTACACCGAGGTTTTGATAACGAGTTTTCAAATGGAAAGTTAATTAAGGGTTTGAGACTAAATTATCTTTGATTTAAAAGGCATGTTTTAAAGGAGAAAAGTTAAGTATGGATTTTGTTATAATTTGATAATGGATTTAAAGAAGTTTAATTTAACAAAATCCAAGATGGAAGGAGATTTGGTTGAAAGCCCGTGTGTTCCATAAATTTTTTTTTTGAATTGCGCTTATTATTTGGAAAGACCGGGATCGAATATATGTTCGAAAACCATTCCAAGTAATAATACGACGTTATGAAATAATTCAAACTTGTAAAATGACGAACGAAGACCGGTATTCTTTGAATTGTTTAGATTTATTGCTGATGTCTCAGTTCGGCTGATCCCCGTGTAATGTCCCGTATTTTTGGTGATCATAAATTTAATATAGTTTTTTATTTTAAATATTATATTTGGAATATTAATTAATTTTAATATTAAATTCATTAATAAAACGACGTTTGAACATATATAAATTATATTTAAATATTAACGAGCTCGAAATGGCACTGCTGTTCGTAATATGGAGTTTTGAACTTTGATTAGATATACAAGATCCGATATAAGTCGGATTTCACTGAAATAAGAAACGTTGTAATCTTTTTGATTATAATTTTCATATGGAAGAGAAAAATTTAGATTTCGTCTTATAGATTGTTAGATATGTCCAAATCAAATTTTGAAATAGTCGCTATGGAAATCGTTATTAAAATATAACGTTTATTTAATATATTTAAATAAGAAATTTAAATTGTTTAACTTGAAAGTGATGATATAGGGTTGTGTAAATTATATTTGAAGTTATATATATATTCTGTTGGGATATATGTGATAAAAATAATTTATTTTTATTTTATTGATTTATTTGGGAATTTATATAATATTATAGTTATATTATTTGAGCGTTAAAAATCACCAATTTTGCAAACGGTCTCAGTTTTTGATGAAATTAATTTCATTGGAACCATATCGTTAAATTATTGTAAGGAAATCAAACTTCGTGGCAAACCGATGTCGTATGTTACTTCGGTAGCCAAAATCGTCTTTGTTTCTATTCAATTATTTAGATTATTTAGACACGGGTAACTTTTAACGAATAAACGACTAGTCTAACAAACTCCAAATTTAACGAAACAAGATTCATTGGATCCATTAGGAAGAGGTCTAGTAAAATGTCAAGGCCCCATCTTTATTGGATTTTTTCTGTAATTATAGAAATTTTAAATGCTTGATTTTTCATCGATATTTATAAAGGACTTTTCACAGATGACCTTGGAATTTGACGAAACCTGTCTCATTGGGTCCGGAATATTTTTTTATGCTAAGATTAGATATCACATCTCAATTTGAAAATAATATGTGGTGTTTTTATGCATTAACTCTTCGTTAAGTAATAATAATAATAAAATAATATTTTAACCTATATAATATATTATTACTCATCGTTAAGTAATAATAGTAATATATATATATATATATAACCTTAACAAAGGGTCAAAACCCTTGTTTTTCCCAGCCGTATTCAACCCAAATGGTGGACACCTTTTTCTGAATGAACGGCCTGAAAACTTCCTCACATCTTCTCCGTTTTCTATCAATCCCTTCACTGAGTTCGAAAACCCGAAAAATCGAAGAGCTAGAGCTTGACCAGACCTCCCCAACCAACGGTTGCGATCTGATTGCAATCAGCATGGATGCCGAAATCACCCTTTGAAGTGGCAGCGGCTGAAGTCGAATTCGAAGCAAACTAGGACACCGAGCTGCACGTGATCACTGGCGATCGATGTTGGCACTGGGAGGGTTCCGATGAGGGTTGCCGATCGAACTCCGGTAGTGTATAGGGTGGCGCGGCTGTGTAGTTAGGTGGATGACGAAGTGGGTTTTCAGCGTTTAGAAGGGAGTAAACTGGATCGAAGCTGTACAAGGTGGGTACGTGAAGTTTGAATGAGATAGAAGGATCCTGGAGCATCACGAAGCCGGAGTTCTGAGAGGATCAGGGGTCGATTGACCTGAGTAATGTAATTACCCTGCTTATTGAACAAAAAATTAGTTCAATAATTGTAAATTAAAGATCGGCTATTGATGTAAATCACATGATTAGGTTTTCGAATATTGAGCAGGTTGCGGGACAAGGAAATAACATCGTTCGATGAAGCGTTTAGCACGGCGGTGGATGATTTGTGCAGTGCGTTTTCTGTACAGTAAAGACAGCGAAAATAGGAAGAAAGGGAGAACGACCGATTACTCTTAACAATGTAAATCGTTTGGCCTGTTTATGTTAGAGAGTAATAAAACTTAATTAGATTATAATTAAGAGGTTAATAATTTGTTAAAGGCAAATTCTATTTTAACCCAACAATGTGCTGAGCAGCCCCCCAGAAGTTGAAAAAATGGATATACCCCCAATTTTGCTGAGTAGCCCTCCGCTAATTTTAAAAAAAGCCAAAAATACCCTTCCACGTGAGGTGACTGCATGGTTTTACTGTGTACCTCGTAGTAGCCCTACGTGGTTTCTTAGAGTACCACGTACTGGCTTTACGGGGTACACTAAGAAACCACGTAGGACTACTACGAGGTACACCATGAAACCACGTAGGACTACTACGGGGTGTGCAAAAAACTGGAAAAAAATATAATAGAGAAAGGGTATTTTGGTCTTCGTATTTTTTGGATAAAATGGCGGGCTACTCAGCATTTCTTTGGGTTGAAATAGAACTAGCCTTTGTTAAATTGTTTTCGAGCAGATGCAAATGGGAAAAGGCAGCGTACTGGAGGAATCAAGCAGGAGAACAAAAAATGAACGGGATGAAGAATATCCTAAATAATGGACCCTAGTGTAATAAAGTAACATTATCATAGTATGATTAATTAAACCGACTTTATCTGTTTTTCTTAATTCTACCGAGCCTTCGAAAACTTGTGTCCATTTGAAGCTTTTTTACAATACTCATTTTGTCCTCCTTTGAATGATGCATTAATTACAATGTCTATTGAATAATCATTACAAGCCTTATATATCAGTTCCTTGTATTTTCTTTTTTTATGTGCATTTATGACCAGTTTTAACATTAATTTTAATTAAATGCACTTTATACAATCAAATGACATACAAGACTTATACAATTTGATTCATTAATGCTCCTTGAAAAACTTACAACAATAATTATATAATCCAGTTTTTTCCATCTTTTTTACCATATATATATATATGTATATATATATATATATATATATATATATATATATATTATGGCGAGCGTTCAGTAGCACCCCAAACAGTCCAGCACCCCTAAATGCCCCCCGATTTCCACTGCATATTCCGTTTCTCTCTCCCTCCACTAATTCTCTAACCTCCCACTCACTTATTCTAATATAAATGCTTGGTTTATATAGAGGGGCTAATGGGGTGCTCACTATTTGGGGTGCCATTGAACGCACCTCTCTCTATATATACATACATATATATATATATATATATATATATATATATATTAGTTATTTCATATTAATTATGAATCATTAAAAAAAAATTGTTTATTATTATTTTTTATTCATCAATTGTTAATTAGTAACTACTACTTAATTATAATCAAATATTGATTATTCAATCTTAATTATTAAAGACTATTAATCATTATTTATTTATTACTTCTTATTTAAGTTATTAATTTATTTTAAAACAAAATATATTTTTTGGAAATAAGAAAATATTAGTAAATAAAATAAACTTTAAAGTAATAAAATTTGATACGAATTATATATATTTGTTCAAAGGTTAATGAATTATTTTATCATGAAAGTTGAAATTTCAATTAAGGCAACATTAAAAATAATCGTTGTAATTTAAATATATTGATATTTTTCTTATAAAATTTAAGCAATTCTATTAAAATTGAGAAATTTTCGAAAAATTTAAAAAATTATTGCAAGAAGTAAAGCCAAAATCATGATGCTTGTTTTCTCTTATCACTTTTGAATTCCATGCGCAAATTAATCATAAATATTAACTATGAATGAACAAATGGTAGGGTACTTGGGTGAAATTTTCAATATGTCCATATATAAAAAACAACAACATGGAAATGTATTTTTTTTCATTATATGGAAAGTAAATCAAGATGTATTAAGTCGGTTTTCCCACCGTTATGCGGTTATAGTAGTGAATTATTGGATTAAACTTAAATCAATTAAATAAAAATGTTATAACAGGGATAGAAGGATTCAAAATAAAGAACAAGGCAACATGAAATAAAGATGGAAAGAATTGGATGCGTAAAGAAGAACAGAACAACGATAGGTCTGTTTAAATTTTAAACAACAATAAATTAAGTATTAATTAATTACTAATTAGTTTATACTAAGAAATTACAAGTTAATTGAATCATGCGTGTGATGCAGGTATCTGAACAACAATATACAAAGGAATAGCCAGAGGAAATAAATCAGCAGTGTCATTATATACAAAGTAATTAAATTATTGATTTTTTTAGGGGATATAATTATTTAATTAAATCGTGTTGATTTATAACATAAAATAACTTCTTCTTTCGTGGTCAGAATTGGTCAAAAACAATTGTGTTGGGACTGTGATAGAACACTACATTATGAAGTTAGTTTGGACGGTACTGGAGGCAATTGGAATATTCTGTTTACATATATATTATCTGAATTGATTGAATTTCCGGTTAGTTGAATTTAAATGAAACCAATAATTATTTTAACGATTATTTCTCCAAACGAGGTAACTTACCTTGTTGGTCACGATTATAAAATAACCGTGTTTAATTCAATGAATTGTTTGAATTGGTTGTTAGCGTTAAATAAATTGATTGATATTCAATTGTTGTTATTTTAATGTTATAGAAATAACCAGTAAACTTGAAGTAAATGATGTTATTTGAAGTAACTCATTTGGATGCAGAGAAGAACAGGTTGGAGGAATCCAACCGGATTCCTCAAAATATATTAGATGTTATTCGTTTTCATATTATCATTATATGAACTGTTTAAAACCCATCTGTCTGGATGATTGATTTGATTGCTAACCATTGACCTGAAATTCAACAAATGATTTTGTTTTAATCGATGGGCAATATTGGTTGAGTAATTAGCTGCAGTTGGCCTATAAATCAATCGTTTTGAAATATGGATTTACCGTCAGGTAAACTGATAAAAATGAAGTTATAAAATTTATTTTATAACTGAATATAGATTTTTTTTAAATATATGATTTAAAAATGAATTTTATAAAAGAGGAAATCAGCCGTGTGCGAAGCACGTGCCTCATCTGAACTATTAAACGATTTATAACTGAGATTAATTGTTTTTAAGAAACAATTAAAATGAGATTATATTATTATCTATTTAAGATTAATCGAAGTAAATAAGATTATTTAAATTAATTAATGAATTAATTAAATTGAAGAGGCGAGTTAAAGTGGATCAACAAATTAATCATGTTTTAGAGTTACCAGGTCAACCGTTCTTAACTAAAACTGATTATTTGATCTAATTAGTTGTGCCAATTGGAAATGAAATAATTCAGAATATAGTTGTTTAACTTGAATAAGATTTTAAAAAGGAATTTAATACTAATTCTAGTTAATAATTAAGTAAATTATTATTTTAATTAATAATAATTTAAGTAATTACTTCTTAAATGAAATACATTTAAGTAAGTAACCGATTTTGAAATAGAATATGGTTGAGCTTGGAAAAGAGATTATAAACGAGTTTCGATATAAAACCCGAGTTTTATAACGAAATTATAAAAGGAATTATAAGTGCATATGATGGTTTAAATAAATGTTTACTCAACATTTGAAATAAGAAGGAAAAGGAAAATCAAGATAAAAGGGGTTTATAATAACCCTGATATTTTATAAACAAAATTTACGAAAGGAAGTGAGAAGTCAAAGTGTGATCTGAATTGGCGATACTTAATAATGAAATTTAAGTCAAATGGTCGAAATTGAAATGAGATTTTCAAAAAGGAACGATTAAAATGGGGTTTTATAAACCATATTTTAAATAAAGTTGTTTAATGAGATTTGCTGATATTAGAATAAATATTGATTTTTGAATTTCAACTTGTATCTATCTTAAGATAAGAACGTTGTTGATCAAGGTCTGAGAGGTAATTCAAATACCCCAACTCGAATGACTTCTGGATTATCTGAGAATGATACTAGTTTGTAATGGGAAAGAGGTTAAGAAAAATTTATTATTTCCATACGATAAATATAACGCAATATAAACTGCGAGGTTTGATAATATATAATCAGATTTCCAAAGTAAGAGACATAAAAAGATTCGAGAATATAAATTGTGATTTCCAAAATAACTGAAATAAAGAATTCCCAAAATAATGGAAATAAAGAAGAGTGCGCGAAAATATAACGATATTTTCGAATTAAAAGGAAATTAAAACTAGAGTTTTGAAATGAGGTTATTCGAAAAGAATAAGTGTTGGTTTTGTTTCCAGATAATGAAACAAAAGAGATTCGTAACGTTATTTTACGAATGTTAAGATGAAGTGATTTTTTTTCCAATTATAGATATTAAGAAAATATATAGGAAATATTTGAAATGATAATAGATTAGAATATTAGTTATGGTTATAGGATATTTTCCTAAGTATTATAATAATATAGTTTGAAATTTAACTTATGTTAAATAGAGAAAGCGATATTCGTAATATTGAAATATTTTAATGAGTTTTCCCCTTAACCTTTGTTAATTGTATTTAATTAAAAAGGAAAAATAATGCCAAGTACTGAATCAGTAGACTCAATTTATTTTCACAATTGTTTATTTGATAGTTAAATAACCGACTATCAAATCTGGCTAATACGATTGTTGATACAGAAAGACCGGGATCGAATTTATGTTCGAAAACCATTCCGAACTAGCAAATACATTGAAGATAGAAGATGGAGCAATTGAAGACCGTGGATCTTCATAAGTGGAAGGATTGCTTCTTGAATGTTCTCTATGTTGCAATGCAGAGGTATTCTGTTGTGATTCGGTCATGGTTGAGATTTTGCGAATTGCAAGGACTACTCGCTACTGATCCTGGGGGTGATACCTATATAGGATATGGTAGGAGGGTGCCTTCGGTTCATCCTGTTCCTGGATGACTCGTATGGACGAGTGTTTGACAAAGTATTTACAAAGGGATCACATATATTGATTTTCTACAAACGTATCTCTGTTAGTGGCGGAGAAGACTGAATACCTTCTTTAGCTTAACGCTTAGAGTATTTTTGTGGAAATCAACATTAAGTGATATCCAGCAGATCTGATGATGTGGCATTCAAAGTGGATGGAGACGTGTAGTTCTAGAGGAGAAGCCAGATGTTCTAAATTAAATAAAAATAAATCAACTAATTAATAAATTTGGACCTCAAGCCTCATCAAATGGGAAATGGTATAAAAGCGGGTAGGTCGCACGGCTATATGGGTCGCACCCATCAAAAGGGTATATCATTACCTGATCTGGTGAAATTAAATGCCTTTGGTTGTCCCTTTATTTTATTTGTATGCTATCGGTTCAGTTGGCTGGCCCCCAACCGTGGTAATGATATATTCGGTACTCTCAAGCGAAGTGAGGGGTCGGTCATGTTTAGCCGGGGTTGCAAGATGTTCTTGTTGAATCCCCAATGTATTCATATCCAGAGGTACATTGTCGGAAGGTGGTCCCATACCTTGCCAAAATTGGAAATCCATTCTCCAATAAGAGCCCGCGGTTTTGATTGTATACTATGTATGTAGAGCGTGAGATGCAAGTGTTCTACTAGATTGCTATTTACTTGATATTAGACATTATTATAATATCGGACGATATATGATTTCAAAAACGGTTTGGGTTATAGTAAGGTAAAAACCGTCCGTATTTATGTGTGGATTTGGTCTTGTTATTATCATTTCTTTTAAAAAGATTTTAACTTTAAAAATCAAGTTGGATATTACCCATAAACTTAGTGTGTTTTTCTTACTCTGGTTCACCAAACTGATCCGTGCGTTTGTAATGCTCGGGTTAAACCAGTTTGTACAGGTTTAGGTTATCAGATGCAGTGAAGAAACGAGCTGGAGATCCCAGACGTATGATATATGTTTATTCTGCTGTGTGTTGTATATGAGGACAGGTTATTATAACTGTCCAGATATTTGATATACTCTGATGACTGTAAGTTTTATTGTCAAGCTCTCTATAAAGATTTAATTGTATATTATAATTTGTTCGGTTGTGATGTGAGACTCTGTGTTGTGTTCTTCTTCTTCTATTCTAATATTTCTTTCTTTCTTATCTCACCCTCTAACTTATTTCTATTAACTATCTGCTTTTCAGTGCAATTTGGTTTGGACATGAGTTGTGATTGTCATCCCAAAAGGTACGGGAAAGTCGGTACGTTACACCCCGATACGAGGTTATAAGTGACATGAGGTTTGAATATATTTGGAGATTTTGGGATTGGTGTTTCATTTAGACCCAGAACAAACATATATGGATTGTGTGTCTGACATTGTAATTGATGCGTAGCACTGATCTCTATTAAATATATATCTGCTTGGTGGTGGAGAATTTGTTCTCTTGCTTAACACCCTTCTCTAAGACATATGTTCTTAGAGGTTATATATTGATAGAAATCAGTAATACGTTATGAATGGACAATGTGGCATACTTAAGTTATGTGGTGAGCTATGGATGATAAAAGCATGGCTTATTTAAGCATGGCTTATTTAAGCGTAGCTTTGTGTATATCGTCCTCGACAAGCCTCACTCCCCGGTAAATGACCAAAACAAGAAGAAATGCAGCAGGGTTATGGGGTGTTGTCTCCTTCTAGATAAAAGGTGTACTATGGTATGGCGCCCAGGTATTAACCTATGTGGTAAAAGCATCTACTTTTGTTGTTGTTGTTGGCGCATGCTCGGAAAGGTCGATAACGACTGGGAGATGGCATACTCAGGCGTACTCTAAGTTACCTAGTTAAGCAGTAACCCGACCTTGTGTTGGCATAAGGAGCATTAGTTGATCCTCGGACATCCCTCAAGAGGTGTTCAAAATTCGGTTCGGAAGGAAGTTCCTTTGCTTGGTCATTGTTGGAAACCCAATCTCCGCTACAAGCCCATATGATTTTGAATGCGTATCATACGTCAGTATAGTATATGGTACCTATGCTGGCTAAGATTGTTACATTTACTTTTAAAATGATTTTTCACATTATATTATAGTATTAAAAGAGAATTTTAACGTATCAAGCATATTTGACTATAATAAGGAGAAACCTCGCCCGTGTGTGCGTTTGCATTGTGTGTGTCGCGAGATCTTATGGTAGTTTCATTTTTCAAAAATCATTGCAAATTTCTTTATATGGGAATTCATATGGAGTAAACCATTACGCGTTATTAGCGTGGTCCGTTGAATTACCCAACTTTAAAATGAATCAAAAATAATAACTTTTTTGAGTTCTCACACCAGTCCTTGTTTGCATGAGGCAGCGTGATAGAGGGATCTCTCTCTTGGTTTGGTGGCGAGCGGGGGACTCTTACCTCTACACGTCCCAGGAGGGGTCTGTTAGGCAGGAGGCCGAGATAATCGAGAGGCTAGCCGTAAAACAAGGTATTGGGGTATCAGTGTAATGCCACGGCGGAGTATTAGCCATTTTCCGATGGTTGAAAAGACCAGACAGTTACAACGTGGTATCAAAGCTTTGGTTTATACAAAGTTAAAGTGTACAACATATTTGAACAAAAGTAAGGATTCATCAGAGTTATGATATCTCGTTAGAGATAGGGTTAGGAATACCCTAGAATGAGATTTTGGAATATTACGCTTGAGAGATCGTCTTTCATCATCAAATCAATTTGTTATTAAATTTATGGGTCGAAATTAACTTATGGAAATATTAGAAACTTTCCTTAAGTCATAAATTGGTAGACATTTATAATCTTATATGGGAATAACTAACTTAAGTGAGTAAAACCCTTAAAAGAGAAATTAGGGGAATGTTAGGTTGCGCCAAAACGTAAATAAAAATTCATTTGTCTATTAATAATTTCTGGGTTGGTAGTAAGAATAAGAATGACCCAGGTTAGGTAAATTTAAGTCCCTTATTATTTTAACACTCTGGGTAAGAAATTCAAAGTATGAACACTAAATGAGTATAAACGAGATTGGAAACTATTGGAAAAAAAATTTGAAATAGGATGAGTGTTCTCGAAATATAATTCTACCTCTTCGCTTGTCACTGTGTTTTGCTTGACTCATCGCCATCTTTTGATTCTCATTGTCTTCCCGATTGTCATGCTTGAGTTTTTAATGGTCCAACTTTATTCCTTCTGCCTTGTCTTGACAAAACCATGGATAAATGGATTAATGAAGTAGTTTTGAATTGGAAATAAACATTTTGAATTATCTATTAATTTGAACTTGAATTTGTATTAAGTGCAAAGGAATTTCAAAATATTGAAAATGGTCCAAAAGGTTACTTTTGGCAAGGTAATTGGATGTTTTGAGAAAAGGAATATTTATTTGAGAATTTGGATTCAAATTTTATTTAAATCTAACAAATTTGAGGATTTGGATTTTAAATTAATTTTGACAAATTTGAGGTATGAATACTTAGTCTTATGGTTTGTCTTAAATTGTTAAGTAAACAATTAGGTTCCATAACTTTAGCAGTAAGTTAGAAAGATAATTTCTAAACTGTAAAGTTTCTTAGGGTCGTAGACATCTATGTACTAGACAGTATCTATCCCAGTTGTTTCTTAGTGGTAGTGGTAGTAGCTCTGAGTCTAACTCAGAAAATATTCCATTATAAACATGATCGGTGACGACCCTAGTAATTACGAGATTATATAAACCTCTATTTTAACGAGAATCAGATAGAGTATCCTGAGAATGATATGAGCCTTGGTTTTGACCATTGCATTTCGGATATATTAAGAGAGAAACGGGAATTTAAATTAGTAAAGGAGTTTAAATTTACTCGTCTTCCTTTTCGAGGACAGAAAGTTTCGGAGGGGGGGGGGGGTGAATGTAATGATCCAGAATTTTTAACCAATTTAAAAATTGGAATTTTTATTACTTAATTTGAATTTAAATTTGAATTTTACATAAATATATATGGTTAAGAGTTTTGGTAAGTTAGATGATAAATATTATTTGAATTATAAATTAGAAAGACTATTAATGAGTTTGGATTTATTGATACTATTTGTCGTTCGATCGGATTTGTCAAACCATAACATGAACTGGTAACATTAGAATTAAGTGTTGCCCTTAGTTTTCATAGCATTTAAGGGAAAATGCTACCAAAAGTTCACCTTCTCTTCTTAAGACAAGTGCATGGACACTTGTAATTTTGCATGTAAACTTTCATGCATGGTTTCCACTTGTACCCTTATGTGTCTTTACCTCCTTACTCCTCCTTTCCTATATAAGGAGCTCTTTACTTCATTTTTATCATCCATTTTCATTTTTTTACCTTCCTTCTTCTTCTTAAGCTTATGACCATGGTTTCCATGGCATAAGTCTTCCTCTTTTCCACCACCACCTTGCCAAAGTTCGTCGTCATCCTCCTCCTCCTATTATAATATATATAGAGAGAGATTAGTGCATATTGTATTATATATATATTGGTGAAGAAGACGCGGCACCGAAATATTGTCTGGCGGTTCGCTCAGTTAGGCTCGCTTACCGCGAAGATTTGGAAAGCTGTTAGGTGAGAACTCTTTAACCATGGTTTATATATTTAATTAGTAGTTAGACTAATTTAAATATAGTGATGAATTATTTGTAGTTAATGATGATTGATGTTTGTTGTGATGGATGATGGATGCGTAGTTTAGAACACACACACTATTAAGCGTCAGTGTTATAAAGCTTGTGCACAGTTATGATTTATTAAATTATGTTGATGATGGTTGCTATAGATGTTTATAATGGTTGTTGATGCTATTTTGCACACACCATGACACAACAAGTATGGTATCACAATGGTGATCGATAAATCTCCTTCGTAATTAGAAGCAACATCATTATTGAAATTGAGGGTTAATAATTGGAAAAGACCATATGTATGAATTCATATATATTGATAAAGTTCTTTAAATAAATAAATAAATACCAGAACGTTCTAGGATGACAGAGAGGATAGTGTCTAGGCTTGGGTTTGGAAAATATTGTTTCCTGCTCTCCTTGGCTATCCCTAACTGATTCGACGAATGGGATGGTTAATTTGAAATTATTTGAATTTAGAAATGAATTGGAATTTGATTTATTAAGTAAAAAAATAAAAGTTGAATTTTGAACCCAAAATAATTTGGAAAGTCGATGTAAATTACTTTAAATGGTTTTAAATGATTTACATGAGTATATAAAGGTTTTCTAAGGTATTTTGAAGTACTGAAGAATAATTTTTATTTCGGTCAAAATAGAGCTTGTCGCACAATGGTAATTTACGTATTTTAGTTACAAACTTTAAATGCTTATAACTTTTGCAATCTAAATCGGATTTCCAAGAAATGAAAACTATTGATTTATATTAACAAGTGCTTTTAAATGAGTGAAAGCAGATTTTAATTTCAGGTTATAATTTTTTAGTTATGTTTAAAACCGTTTTGGAAAAGGTCGTCGTAAGAGCAGTTGTCGACCATAACTATAAACAGTTATTTTAAATGTTTTAAAAATATAGAAAAAAATGGTAAAATCATTATAAATTATTTAAAAGTGTTTTAAATCATAAAGTTTAAGTTTTAGCTAAGATAAACGACATTTTGATCAAAGTAATTAAGATAGCAGTTCTGTAACGCTTTTGTAACACTGTGGTAATGCTTTCTTGTAAAATAATCTATTTTGTAGTGGTAAACCGTGAGCTGTTTCCCGAACTATAAGTAATCATTTGTAAATGATTGGTGGAATGTTTTCAAAGATTTAAAAGTATTGAAAATGTTTTATATGGAAATTAAATTGATTTACTTGATATTAAAACGGGGTTTTCAATTTTAAATAATCGGATATGGTTGGAGATAAACCTTCGGATGTTTGATATTAATCCGGTAGATGATGACTCTTACTATTTGAGGAATTTAAATCCTAGTTCACCGTTATTCTTTTATAGTGTGAGTTGGATACAGAGATTAATATTAAGTATAAATGGATGATATTTCTATCTAGATCTAATTTCAAAGAGTTGGATAAATCTTTAAATTGAGATATGGGTTTCCCAATTTGATTGGGATAAGTTGGATAGATAATCTTCGGATATTTGATATGAAATTCTTTGATGTAAACGTATAATATTTGATGAATTTGGAGGATATTATTATTATATCGTTATTCCACTTATAGTATTCGTCGATTATGAGAACTTATATCGAATATAAGTAGATACAATTTCTGTGTAAATTATGTTCAATATTGATTGATTTGGGTTTTGTTGTGAATTATATCTTCAGTTATATCATTCTTGAAACCTAACGAGATTGAGTTATGGAAATTCATATCGTAATGTGGGGATTTAACCAAATCTTTAATTTGAGGAAATTAAAAATAAGGAATTGGGAAGGAAGAATAATCTTTTAGTTACGATTACATAATTGAATGTTCAGAATCCAATTTAGTTGGAAACTATGATTGAAATGTGGGTAAGGATTTTCAAAGGAAACTAGGATTTTGATAACGAGTTATCAAATGGAAAGTTAATTAAGGGTTTGAGGCAAAATTACCTTTGATTTAAAAGGTGTGTTTTCGAGGAGGAAAGTTAAATATGGATTTTGTTATAATTTGAGAATGGATTTAAAGAGGTTTAATTTAACAAAATCCAAGATGGAAGGAGATTTGGTTGAAAGCCTATGTGTTCCGTAATTGTATTTTTTTAAATTGCGCTTATTATTTAGAAAGACTGGGATCGAATATATGTTCAAAAACCATTCCAAGTGATAATACGACGTTATGAAACAATTCAAGACTTGGGAAACGACAAACGAAGACCGGTATCCTTTGAATTGTTTAGATTGATTGCTGATGTCTCGGTTGAGCCGATCCCCCGATACATACATGTAAGTGGCATGAGGTTTGAATTCATTTGGAGATTTTCGGATTGTTGTTTCGTTCAGACCCAGAATGGACATATATGGATTGTGTGTCTGAAATTGTAATTAACTGCGTAGCACTGATCTCTGTTAAATGTATATCTACTTGGTGGGGGAGAATTTATTCTCTTGCTTAACGCCCTTCTCTAAGACGTATGATCTTTTGTGACGACCCCAATCCCCAATGAGACGGTGCAAGGGTAATGTTTGGAATATAACACATAAACAGATAACGCAGAACATAAATAATTAAATACACCAGATAATGTACAATAGAATACACTGGATAAACATAATCATCAGAGTTACACAGTATACAGGATCATACTTAGTACAAAATACAGTTCATCTATACATAAATGTCTACAGTGGAAAACAAAACATAATATGTACCACAGGAGCTGAACAGCATAAAAAGAGATAAATGATAGAATCCATCTTCAGCTCCAGCTATCCAGAAAGAGCTTGCTAAAACCTGACTACAAGGCTGCCCGTGTAGAAAAAGGGGCACCCGAGTTTGCAAGTGAAACAAACTACGAGTCAGTCATGGGACTAGTATGAGAAATCTACTTAATACATTTTACAATATGGCTAATCATAGGACCACGCCGCTTTCGCGGAACGGGTTTACTCCATTAGATTGCCAGTGCTTTAAAACAAATAAATCTTTTAAACATCACAATGCTTTTTATAAAAATGAAGCTATTATATGACTCAGTTCCCATCACACAATGCAACACAAACCGGAGGATAGAGTTTTACCTTATAATGGCCAAAAAATGCTTGATACGAGGAAAACAAATCATTTGAAATGTAAATTTTATCGTTTAATTCTTAATCAGACTCCAACCGTAAACTAGTAAGAGAACGATTCCCTAAGTATTAACCCCGAAGGCCGAAACCAACATCAGACCAATACCTAGGAAACCATCCGTCCTAGCTAATTTCCAGTTAGTTTCTAATTTTAGATACAATCATAAATATCAATCATAGATGGCATGGGTACCATATATCATGTTGCCATATATATATACAATCAAAACCGCATGGTCTCGTATTTGGAAATTGGATTTCCATCATGAACCGAGGCCAGGGATCGTCCTCGCCGCTTCGAGACAACCTAGCCTACCATGTCTCAGGAAAGTACTCTGTCAAGCCATGGAGCAACAGGGCCGGTCAACTCGATGTGGATTGAACTTAAACCCTGAACACTACGTTTCCATGCCCTTTGGGGCGCAAATGAGCCAACGAATGACTCCATCGGCTTCACATAGTCACCGATATATCCGAGGCGCCTCGCAACAGCAACAACCACACAAGTGAAAATAACATGTATGTCAGCCAGTTTAAGCACTGACACCACCTCTAGCTAGAAATAAACGCATGTCCTTCCTGAAGTCCTCTCCCGTTTCTGGTCCATACCGGGGTGTGAGGCTCGCGAATTTACGTTATACACAAAGCTATGCCACACAGGTAGTGCTTTGATCATCCACCACAAAGCTCTGCTTTTCAACAAAATCTTTGATCATTGCATCTCAGCATGCCACACAGGCAATTCACGCCATGTAACTGACATCTATCAATCACACAGAATGAAATCCAATGTCAGACACACAGTCCATTTACAAGTCCGTTCTGGGTTTGAACGAAACCGGAGGATCTTTATTCCTCGCATATCCGTACAATCAACAAGTGCGTCCGGACGACTACTGTAACACCCTACGTCCATTAATGTCACTCAAAAAGGGAATGCATTAACTTCCATGGAGGTTATAAGTGAATATAGAACAAAAAATTACAACAAGACAGATAATAAATAGTACATGGAAATCTAAAACTTCATTTTATTGCAGCGGAAATTAAACATGTTTGTTACATCATAAAACCATAGATCATAACCAAGTACAATATCCATCTTCATAAAAACAAAATACATAATCCCATTACATAAATAGTCATTAAAAAGATAACAAG
Source organism: Allium sativum (assembly GCA_030737875.1). NCBI lineage: Eukaryota > Viridiplantae > Streptophyta > Magnoliopsida > Asparagales > Amaryllidaceae > Allium > Allium sativum. The sequence continues at coordinate 562,662,611 of CM060921.1, forward strand.
CTGGACTTTACTTCAACGGTCCAAGCTTTCCAAAGAGAGATGAAGCAATTCAATCAAACTCCACTAGAGTTGGGCCCAACCTGAGGACTTGGAGGGGGAAAAAGGATAGAAATAGAGGGGGTCAGACGTAAAGTCTGGCGAGTATGATAATTCTAACAATACTATTATCAAAATAACTAGACTAAGGCATAAGCTGGAAGACAAGTAAATGTCTATGAACTCTTAGGAAGATAAAGATAGCGTTAAAGATAACGGTAAAGGCACACCTAATTACTAACGAATGATTACTACACTGCACCGCACATTACTACACTGCACCACACCAGTCACCCTATTGTTTGATCCCACTTGCTTCACACAGAAACTTTATAAATAGCCTTACGTACCCCTAGCTGACTACATAGGTGCCGTCTGCCCCTATCTCCACTAGGTGTACCCCACTACCCACTTTCGATCGGCTCCCTACTCGTAGATACCCGTGCTGGCCCCACAGTGGGGGTGTATCACTCCCCTAAAGTGGCAACCCGATACAACTTGAGAATGCATGGCTTATACCTACACGATGCAACAACGTCTTACCTACCAGCCCGGGTCCACACACGCATATGAAACCCGTTGGACTTGCGTTGCCACCACTCCCTGTTTTGGCTTCTTACAGTCAAACCCAACATGCGTGTCCCGTCCTCGACTTGGGTCGAGCCCACAAAGATACGTTTGGGATATTGGTCGAAATGGGCCCTCACAAGCTACCCACCTAAGCTTGTCATTAATATATCCCACTTAACCCACTTAGTCATGTTCATTTACATGTATTTTTGGTTAAGTCTTACTAATCGTATTTCACATGCCACTAAGGGCACCCCCTAGATTCCTCATGCCACCCAAGGCACCTACTTAACCCCCATGTCCCACCTTACATGTTTATCTGGTTAAGTATTTCTTAATTCATTCAGGCCATAACCTCATAAAGACCTCTCACATTAGACTGGCATTTATGGCAGCTGGATTTGCCGGGCAGGTCCGGGCAGTCTTACACCATAAAAGAGTCTAACCTCGTGTCTTTACAACCGTTATGCTTTAGTTTAGGCCTAGGACCTCTCACATTAGGCTGACATTTGTGACCATTGGATTTGCCGGGCGGGTCCGGGCAGGTTTACGTCACAAACGAGTCCAACATCGTGTCCTAAGCATTGATTAACACTTAAAATCTTTTACCCCAGTTTTAATAATTCCCTATTCAAATTATTAATTAAGTCAACTTTTAATGATGTCCATAATTGACTCAATTATGGCCATCCACTTATGGCATGCAAAATCATATCAATTGCACCCCCAACCTTTTAATATTAAATCCTTAATATTACCCCTACCCCACGTTTATACGTTCGCTTATTCAACGCATAATATAGGCTAGACTTGTATAGTCTAACACCTAGCACAAAGATAAATTATCACAACATATAGACAATTAAAATAAATCTAATCATAATAGGGGTGAAACTTGCATAAACTACACATGTTAAGGATCAAAAGGTGTCAACTTGTTAAATGTCTCAATTTACATGATATGATCATAGCCCAAATCTATACATAAACTTGCATATGGGGTTTTTAGGCAACATAATGATGGTGTGAACTAGCATAGGATATCACATATGTCATAGCATAATTCTAGATGTCATAATAGATGTCTTGGCATATGTTCATAACTTTTCTAATCAATCTAACTTGCATATGTGACTTGTCATATAGATCAACATAACCCAAACATGATGATTTAAATAATATGAACTAACTAACATAGATGGTAACATCATGGCCTTTTTAACATGTATGATTCATCACAACTTAGCATAGAAACTTTCAACATACATAACATCATCATAGCATGATTTACAACATATAAGATATCATCATCACATAACATTGGATTTACAATATACATGATAGCAAAAGGGGTTTACAACAACATATATGATAATTCACATCATCTACTCATAATCCATTCATAACTCAACCTAATTAAAATGATAATAATCTTGTTAAGATCATCATACTCACAATTTAGAGAAGAAAAGAGAGAGTTTTGCTTTGCTTTAGGGTTGAGAGAATTAGAATTGAATTAGCTTTTCTTCTTTCTTAGTTGGCGGCGGCTCCATTGATTCCCATGGCGACGGTAACTATTCTATTTTAATTAGGTTTAGGGTTAGCATTAGGATGTATTTATAGGTGTAGGAAGTTATTTAGGACCATTAGATTAACCCTGAACCATGAGAACCAATCAAATGCAAAATCTGCATTTGAGCGAATCGGCCCACGGGTTGACAGCCAAACACCCTGGATTAACCCCTAGTCGACCCAGCGAGGCTCGGGTCGACCTCAAAAATGGGCCGGTTCGGTTATTCCCCCTCCCAATTCGCTGTTTTGAATTTTTTCGCATATTTATTTATTTAATTTTTAATTTATATATATATATATATCAATATATATATTTCTCTACGCAACCCATTTCACTTAATTCTTTTCTAAAAATTAAGTATACTTTAATTTGTGAATTTTAATGTTATAAAATTACGGGGTGTTACATTCTCCCCTCCTTAAAGGATTTCGTCCCCGAAATCTCCAAGTCAAGAAGAATGTATATCCTACCATCTAATCGTCCATCTACTTAACCATCAAACACCAGCATCCATTGTCCTTAAAAGACTTCTAATGCTTTAATGTTTATATGCACAGTGTGTGTATATGTCCATATCTAATGCAAAATTAGGCGGTCTACTGATTTAGTCAACCTCCTTAGTGCAATTCATGATAGTGCCATGCGTCCAATATGTATGCAAAAGATTCCTAATGATACATATTAATTCTATATGCATGCACAACCATCCACCCGAATGCAGCAACTATATGATAATACAACCATTATACATCCATTTTACTAAACACATCCATATATATGCAATATGCAATATGAAGTGACGGAGCCGATCTGGTGCCTAATAGTATGTGTATATGCATCCACGAGCAACCACTAGCAAACACTTGCATCCACTTTGCATCCACCATACATAACATGTCTCAAACACATGTTTCAACTATAGGATTATCCTAACTAAAGGTCAAAGATACTAGCGAGAGGATATACTAAAGATAAGATAAGTACAAGCTAAGCGATAAAGGAGAAATTAAAGGACATACCCTCAAAAAGAAAAGGATATCGTGAACGCATCTTCTCTTCCGTCTCCCAAGTAGCGTTGCTCTCATCATCTCCCCATTGCACTTTGACTAGTCTGACCTCTCGATTCCTCAACCTCTTGATCTCCGACCCAAGAATGCGCGTAGGAGCTCATCGAATTGTCGCATCACGCTCTATCTCCACCTCTCTAAGCAAGCTCGGCTCTACCACCTCCGCGGTCTCGTGCAAGCACTTCCTTAAATGTGACACATGGAATACGTCATGTACACCACTAAGTCTCTCGGGCAACTCTACTCTATACGCCGTCCGTCCAATCCTCTCCTTAATAGGAAACGGCCCTACAAACCTTGGTGCTAATTTCCCAACGGACCCAAAGCGAACAACGTTTCGTAATGGAGACACTTTGACAAAGACCATGTCCCCAACTTCAAACTCGAGATCTGTCCTCCTCTTATCCGCATAAGATTTCTGCCTATCTTGCGCTGCTTTCATCCTCCTTCGAATCAAGTCGATCTTCTCCGAAGTCTCCCTAATCATATCGGGCCCAAGTAAGATCTTATCCGTAGATTCCCACCAACATGTAGGTGAACGACAAGGTCGTCCATATAGAGCTTCGAATGGTGCCATACCAATGCTGGACTGAAAGCTATTATTATATGCGAACTCAACCAATGGAAGATGCTCTTTCCATGTACCCCCAAAGTCTAGGATACATAGCCTCAACAGATCCTCTAGAATGCGATTCACCCTCTCAGTCTGGTCGTCCGTCTGAGGATGATATGCGGTGCTCAAACATAACTGAGTCCCTACCGCCTCTTGTAAGCTTCTCTAAAATTCGCTAGTGAAAATAGGATCGCGGTCGCTCACTATGCTAGAAGGAACACCGTGCAAACGAACTATCTCTCGAACGTATACAGAAGCTAACCATGGAGCAGTCCTCTTACTCTTTACGGGAATGAAATGGGCGCTTTTAGTAAGTCTATCTACTATAACCCAAATTCCCGTATTACCCTTCCTCGATCGCGGTAATCCAACCACAAAATCCATCGAGATGCTTTCCCATTTCCATAGTGGAACCTCCAATGGGTGAAGCAACCCACCGGGTTTCTTTTGCTCCGATTTTACTTGTTGGCACACCAAGCATTTAGCGACATACTCGGCCATGTCTTTCTTCATGCCAACCCAAAAGTAAACTCTCTTCATGTCTTTGTACATCTTGTCCCCGCCGGGATGAATGGTCATCTTCGAATGATGTGCTTCGTCAAGAATAGTCTTCCTTAGGTCATCGTCTTTTGGTACACAAAGTCTACCGTCCCTACGTAACCAACCCTTATCGTCTAGGGTATACCTACGGAGATGGCTTGATGACTCCCCTCCTTTGAGTTTTTCTACTAACTCAACCAACTGCGGGTCGTCTCCCTGTGCCTCGCCAATCCGTCCCAAAAGCGTAGGTCTGACTTCCAAGGATGCTAGCAAACCGGGTACGAAGTCAACGGAAGGTCTAAAGTCAAACATCGAAATGAATTCTAAACTTCGCCGCTCAACAAACAAAGGACTTAAGGATAATCTTTTTCTACTTAAGGTATCGGCCACCACGTTACCCTTGCCAGGGGTATATGCTATCTTAAAGTCGTAGGACGCTAAGAACTCCATCCACCTTTGCTGCCTTAAGTTCAAGTCCTTTTGAGAGAATAAGTATTTTAAAGATTTGTGGTCAGTGAATAGTTCGAATTTCTCGCCAAGAAGATAATGACGCCAAGACTTAAGCGCGAAAACAATAGCGGCCAATTCTAGGTCATGTGTGGGGTAATTCTTCTCATGCGCTCTCAGCTGCCTTCCACCATAGGTTATTACCCTGCCCTCTTGCATTAAGACTGCGCCTAGTCCTGTCCCACAAGCGTCAGTATAAACGGTAAACGGCTTACTCCCGTCTGGCAATACTAAGACTGGGGCTGAAGTCAAAGCTCTCTTCAAATGTTGGAATGCATCATCACAATCTACGTCCCATGTGAAAACTAGGTTCTTCTTCGTCAAGCGTGTCAATGGAGCTGATATCTTTGCGAAGTCTTTGATAAACTTCCTATAGTAGCCAGCCAACCCCAAGAAACTTCTTACTTCGGTAGCATTTTTAGGGACCTTCCAATCTTGGATGGCCACCACCTTCGCGGGATCCACAGCTATCCCTTCTTTGGAAACCACGTGTCCTAAGAACCGTACTTCCTTTCTCCAAAAGTGACACTTAGAAAATTTAGGTTTAAGCTTATGCGCTCGAAGAGTCTCCAACACTTCCCTAAGATGTAGGGCATGCTCTTCTTCATCCTTAGAAAAGATCAAGATGTCATCTACAAAGACTACCACAAATTTGTTAAGGTACTCCCTAAACACCCTACTCATCAAATCAACAAAGTATGCGGGGGCATTTGTCAAACCGAAGGGCATCACTAGCCATTCATAGAAACCGTCAGGAGTCCTAAAGGCAGTCTTGTCAATGCTATCCTCAGCCACTCTCAGCTGATGGAAACCAGTGGCTAAGTCCAACTGCGAAAACACTGAGGCGCCAACTAACTGATCGAAGAGATCGTCAATCCTCGGCAGTGGGTGTTTGTTCTTCTTAGTAAGCTTGTTAAGTTCTCTATAGTCCACACAAAGTCTATGGGACCCATCCGCCTTCGTGGCAAATACTACTGGAGCACCCCACTCCGATATACTTCGTCTTATGAACCCCTTCTCAAGCAACTCCTTCACTTGCTTACCGAGTTCCCTCCTTTCACGTGGAGCCATGTGGCGTACGGGCAAAGATACTGGTTTCGCATTATCCACAAGATATATTCGAAAATCTATCTCCCGCTTCGGAGGCAAGCCCTTCACATCCTCAAACACATCCGAATATTCTCGGACCACTCTAACAGATCGTAGATTTTCCTCAGACACGTCAAGCGATTCTAGATAACTTAGCATAACCGAATTTATGGGATTACAAAAGATTTCGAGAGTGTTGCCAAGGCGAGTCACGAGCCTAACTACTCTCCTTTCATAATCAAGAACGGCCCCATTTCTGGATAACCAATCCATTCCTAAAATTAGCCCATAGCCCGTGAAGCCCAACACATAAGCATCACATCTAAATTCAACGCTAAGTATGGAAATTTTCAAATCCAAACACATCATAGACAAATAAGCTGAGCCCCCAATTGGATTCGAAACAACTAAGGGATCCTCTACTAAACTGGTGTTTAAGTGCAGTGATTCAACTAATGATGTAGAGATAAACGAATGTAATGCGCCCGAATCGAATAAGGTATGGACAGGATGATCAAACAGAAAAACTAAGCTTTCAACAGAAATGGTTCTACCTCGTTCTTGCAGCGGTGGGACCGCGAGAGCCTGACTTGTCCCCTAGCCTGACCTGGTGCCATAAGAGCCTGCACCTGTCCTCCCGAGGTAGCTCCTGCCCTCTGCCCCTTCTTTGGGCAGTCCTTCACTAAATGTCCTGCATCGCCACAATGAAAACAACCTGTCTTCTTTTTCTTTCGGCAATCCTTGCTGAGATGGCCTGGGGTTCCACAGTTAAAGCACTTCTTCTTTCCCTTTCCATTATTGTCTTTTCCACCCTTCTCGTTTCGCTATTGTGGTTTCTTCTGATCCCCCTTCTTCTCGGGTGCCTTATCAGCTTTAGCGCTTTTCTCCACATGCATGAGCGCCATTTCTACTAACTTCTCAAAGGTGGCCGCCATCGGGATGTGGGTCATAGCCAACCCTTGCAATGGTTCATTCAAGCCATTCACGAACCTCAGCACCTTCTTCTCCAGCGTGTTCACTAAGTCCAAGCTAAACTTTGCTAACTGATTAAATTTATTGACATATTCTTTCACTGATGAGCTTCCTTTCTTCAATGTCAAGAACCTTTCCATATATAGATTTTCTTCCGCCCTTGAGAGAAACTTCGCCTCGAACCTACATCTGAAATCCGCCCAAGAGTCAACAGGACGCTCCCCATTAGTGACCTCCCACCAAAACGAGGCCTCTCCCTTCATCAACCAAGCTGCTAATCGAACTCTCCTCCCTTCTTCTACTTCAAAGATTTCTAGCAATTCTTCCACCTCCTTAAGCCAATCTCTAGCTTCCACAAACGTTTCTGACCCTTGAAATGGTTTTCCACCCATAGCCTTGAATTCCTTGCACGTCTTTGCAAAAGTATCTACGCGAGGAGGAGGAGGAGGGACGGGTGCAACTGGTGGTGGAGGAACATTGGCTGGACCTGCAGTGGCCCTAGCCTTTAATAACCTCCTATACCATCCTGGTATCGTTACACCGTCGGGTAGATTAAGATCTTCAGCCATGCTGAAACGAAAAATGAAAGATTCAGAATGGAGAATTCGAAAGATAAAGATATGGGCTATTGGGGATTACGTTTTTTTTTCTTAAAAACTTTTCTCTTTAAATTTCTCATTAAAAAATGTTTTTGAAAGCACTTCTTCCAAAAATAACTATTTTTCTAAAGTATTTTTATCTTTTCTGGTAACCTTAAGCTCTGATACCACGTGTAACACCCCACCTCCATTAATGTCACTCACAAAGGGAATGCATTAACTTCCATGGAGGTTATAAGTGAATATAGAACAGAAATATTACAACAAGACAGATAATAAATAGTACTTGGAAATCTAAAACTTCATTTTATTGCAGTGGAAATTAAACAAGTTTGTTACATCATAAAACCATAGATCATAACCAAGTACAATATCCATCTTCATAAAAACAAAATACATAATCCCATTACATAAATAGCCATTAAAAAGATAACAAGCTGGACTTTACTTCAACGGTCCAAGCTTTCCAAAGAGAGATGAAGCAATTCAATCAAACTCCACTAGAGCTGGGCCCAACCTGAGGACCTGGAGGGGAAAAAAGGATAGAAATAGAGGGGGTAAGACATAAAGTCTGGCGAGTATGATAATTCTAACAATACTATTATCAAAATAACTAGACTAAGGCATAAGCTAGAAGACAAGTAAATGTCTATGAACTCTTAGGAAGATAAAGATAGCGTTTAAGAAAACGTTAAAGATAACGGTAAAGGCAAACCTAATTACTAACGAATGATTACTACACTGCACCGCACATTACTACACTGCACCACACCAGTCACCCTATTGTTTGATCCCACTTGCTTCACACAGAAATTTTATAAATAGCCTTACGTACCCCTAGCTGACTACATTGGTGCCGTCTGCCCCTATCTCCACTAGGTGTACCTCACTACCCACTTTCGATCGGCTCCCTACTCGTAGATACCCGTGCTGGCCCCACAGTGGGGTGTATCACTCCCCTAAAGTGGCAAACGATACAACTTGAGAATGCACGGCTTATACCTACACGATGCAACAACGTCTTACCTACCAGCCCGGGTCCACACACGCATATGAAACCCGCTGGACTTGCGTTGCCACCGCTCCCCGTTTTGGCCTCTTACAGTCAAACCCAGCATGCGTGTCCCGTCCTCGACTTGGGTCGAGCCCACAAAGATACGTTTGGGATACTGGTCGAAATGGGCCCCCACAAGCTACCCACCTAAGCTTGTCATTAATATATCCCACTTAACCCTCTTAGTCATGTTTATTTACATGTATGTTTGGTTAAGTCTTACTAATCTATTTCACGTGCCACTAAGGGCACCCCCTAGATTCCTCATGCCACCCAAGGCACCTACTTAACCCCCATATCCCACCTTACATGTTTATCTGGTTAAGTATTTCTTAATTCATTCAGGCCATAACCTCATAAAGACCTCTCACATTAGACTGGCATTTATGGCAGCTGGATTTGTCGAGCGGGTCCGGGCAGTCTTACACCATAAAAGAGTCTAACCTCGTGTCTTTACAACCGTTATGCTTTAGTTTAGGCCTAGTACTTCTCACATTGGGCTGACATTTGTGACCACTGGATTTGCCGGGCGTGTCCGGGCAGGTTTACGTCACAAACGAGTCCAACCTCGTGTCCTAAGCATTGATTAACACTTAAAATCTTTTACCCCAGTTTTAATAATTCCCTATTCAAATTATTAATTAAGTCAACTTTTAATGATGTCCATAATTGACTCAATTATGGCCATCCACTTATGGCATGCAAAATCATATCAATTGCACCCCAACTTTTTAATATTAAATCCTTAATATTACCCCTACCCCACGTTTATACGTTCGCTTATTCAACGCATAATATAGGTTAGACTTGTATAGTCTAACACCTAGCACAAAGATAAATTATCACAACATATAGACAATTAAAATAAATCTAATCATAATAGGGGTGAAACTTGCGTAAACTACATATGTTAAGGATCAAAAGGTGTCAACTTGTTAAATGTCTCAATTTACATGATATGATCATAGCCCAAATCTATACATAAACTTGCATATGGGGTTTTTAGGCAACATAATGATGGTGTGAACTAGCATAGGATATCACATATGTCATAGCATAATTCTAGATGTCATAATAGATGTCTTGGCATATGTTCATAACTTTTCTAATCAATCTAACTTGCATATGTGACTTGTCATATAGATCAACATAACCCAAACATGATGATTTAATTAATATGAACTAACTAGCATAGATGGTAACATCATGGCCTTTTTAACATGTATGATTCATCACAACTTAGCATAGAAACTTTCAACATACATAACATCATCATAGCATGATTTACAACATATAAGATATCATCATCACATAACATTGGATTTACAATATACATGATAGCAAAAGGGGTTTACAACAACATATATGATAATTCACATCATCTACTCATAATCCATTCATAACTCAACCTAATTAAAATGATAATAATCTTGTTAAGATCATCATACTCACAATTTAGAGAAGAAAAGAGAGAGTTTTGCTTTGCTTTAGGGTTGAGAGAATTAGAATTGAATTAGCTTTTCTTCCTTCTTAGTTGGCGGCGGCTCCATTGATTCCCATGGCGACGGTAACTATTCTATTTTAATTAGGTTTAGGGTTAGCATTAGGATGTATTTATAGGTGTAGGAAGTTATTTAGGACCATTAGATTAACCCTGAACCATGAGAACCAATCAAATGCAAAATCTGCATTTGAGCGAATCGACCCACGGGTTGACAGCCAAACACCCTGGATTAACCCCTAGTCGACCCAGCGAGGCTTGGGTCGACCTCAAAAATGGGCCGGTTCGGTTATTCCTCCTCCCAATTCGTTGTTTTGAACTTTTTCGCATATTTATTTATTTAATTTTTAATTTATATATATATATATATATCAATATATATATTTCTCTGCGCAACCCATTTCACTTAATTCTTTTCTAAAAATTAAGTATACTTTAATTTGTGAATTTTAATGTTATAAAATTACGGGGTGTTACAACTACTACTTCAACCCCTTCTAGGTAGCTACTCCTATCATAAGCATCAGTAGCACCCCTCCATTCGAAGATCATCTGTCTTGCATCGTCTTCATATCTTCGACTTTCAATCGTCGATCAATTATTTGAAATGATAATTAACTCGGCCTTTTCAAATAATTCACGTATATTTAGAATTTCAAATCAATTCATTTCAATGGTTAAATTATTCGATATCACTAATTCTGTTCTTAAGTGTAATTTTCACTCCAAACACATTCAACCATCAAATATCACATAAACCGAGCAAATTCAGTTTATTTCCATTCTATATCGTTTATAATATTTTATCACGATTTATTGCTATTTAATTTATTTAAAAATAGCCAATTTATTCAAAACAACGCTCCAAGCCATAACGCGGTCGTGGCGCTGTTTTTCTCTAGATTTGATTTACACATGTCTGAAAATCTAACCGTTGGATCTTCACAAATTTTATATCATTAGAAAGATCTTTTCAAAACGAATCCAATGGTTCCGGTTTCGGGAAAATCCGACGGTCGGATCTCCCGCACTAATCGTTTGAAGTTACGATTTCAAAATACGAACTGCAGCGTCGTTAATCTATTTAATTTAATTATATATATATATATATATATAATCGATTCTGGCGCTGTTTTTCTTCAGATTTGAATTAAACATTCCAGACAATCCAACCTTTGGATCTTTACAAAGTTGGTGCCGTTGGAAAGATATTTCCAAAGAGAACCCAATGTTTGTGGTTTCGGGAAAATCCGATGATCGGATCTCCCGCACTAATCGTTTGAAATCACGGTTTCAAAACACAAACTACAGCTTTGTTATTCGATTTATTTTAATTATATATATATATAATCTATTCTTCGATTTCAAAACCATTTTCATTTCATACATTTGATAAAAATGATATTTTTATCCAACAGACAGTTATTTCAACACTTCACTATTTTTGACAATTCATGTATATAATAAAAATGTGATTTTTATTATAAAACAATTTATTTCAAAACACGACTATTTTATATCGTACATATAGATGATAAAATATGATTTTTATTATAAAACAATTTATTTCAAAACACGACTACCATTCAACACATGAATTTCTATTCAACGAATGAATTTCTATTCAACACATGAAGGTTTTCTATAGTTCGTATATATAATAATAATGTGATTTTTATTGTTAAAGCAATTTATTTAAAACACGAATACCATTCAACACATGAATTTCTATTCAACGAATGAATTTCTATTCAACGAATGAATTTCTATTCAACGAATGAATTTCTATTCAACGAATGAATTTCTATTCAACACATGAAGGTTTTCTGTAGTTCGTATATATAATAAAAATGTGATTTTTATTGTTAAAGCAATTTATTTAAAACATGAATACCATTCAACACATGAATTTCTATTCAACGAATGAATTTCTATTCAACACATGAATGCGGTTTCAACATATGAAAATAATTTCAATAAATGAAAATAATTCTAACACATGAATATTATTGAAAATTTCGGTAGCATAACGGCAGGGTAGTTAAAACCGGGGCCGTCCCTAGTACGGCTCCTCGCTCTACCTTAAAGCCTCGCAGCTTTTGACAATGGGGATTTCATGCATCTAGTTCGCACGCAAGTGGCATGTTTATTTTTATTTCTTTTCCACAAGCTAATCCTATGTGGTTTCAACCAAATAATTCTCAGCCACAAACGGGTATTTTTCAACCACAATCAATCAATTTCAACCACAAACAATTCTAATCAACCATTCGCTATCAACCAATTTTCACACCAATCACAACCAATAAATATCGTCCATGGTCTGTGGACGAGGGGAGTATATATATATATATATATTCGTATATAAATATATTTCAATTCACTTCAATTCATTTCAATGTCATTTCATCGAATATATAATTTTTACAATGCATATATAAATTATACATCGAACATACAAATTATACAACGCTTATACATGTGGTGTACAACGCTTATATAACTCATACATCGACTATATAATTTATACATCGTTGTTTTCCATATCGTTTATAAATTAGAAATCTCACATTGGGTTCCACTCCGCCAAAAATAGCAGAAGGCTCAGAAAAATATGCGGTCTCTTCTAGAATGTAGAAGACATCCACACGAGTCCACTGTCTCTTGTTTCACTGAATTTCGTCAACATAGCAAAAAGATATGATTTTTACAGTGAAATCATAAACCGTAGCGCTTAGAAGTGCTATAGAATAGTTTTAATATAATTCAAATCGTACCTTTCTAAATTCTTCAAAACTAGGTTTCCAATTATTTTCAAATCCTTTGATCGTTATTTCGATCAGCTAGCGCCACCTTCTGGGGCTTGGAGAGGCGCACAGATCGACGGGGGTTTGGTGGCACTCGGTGGCGGATCTGGCGGGTTACGGCGGCGTGAAGTCAACGACTTAGAGGGCTTGAAACTCGAGACACGTCGAACGAGGGGTGGCGTGGGAGGTATAGATTTGAAGTAGGGCAATCAATTTTTTACACGACCCGAAACCCGCACGAAAATTAGTAGGTTAACCCGACCCTTTTAGTTAGCGGGTCATTTTCGGGTCAACCCGAACTTGACCCGTTTATAAACGGGTTGGTTTAGGGTTGACCCGTTAACCCGATTTTGACCCGCCAAACCCGATTATATGTGTTATCTCTTTCACATTGTTACTCTTTTATGTATATTGTTAGTGATAATCTTTTATGTATGCAGTAATTAGTATGCTAGTATATGTAAGTTGTTATATTTTACTAATTTATTCTTTTATGCTTTTAGTTATATTTTACTTATAACAACTATATATCTTCCATACCAGTAGTCTTTAATTTATGCAGTATGGAAATATATACTTATGTATAGAAAATGATTTTTGGATATGGTAATTTCATGCTGTATATATGTGTTGTCTGTTAGTGACTTTGCAACTTGTTTCATGTTGGTGATTATATAACAGTGTGCATGTTGGTGATTTGGCTCTTTTGTTGCTTATATTAGTAGGCAATATCGATCAATGGGTCAAACGGGTAAACCCGACCCAACACGACCCGTTTAGTTAAACGGGTTACACGGTCGGGTCGGGTCAACCCGTTTATAAACGGGTCGGGTTAGGGTTGGGAAAATATGACCCGTTTAATAAACGGGTTGACCCGACCCGTTTATAAATCAACCCGAACCCGACTTGACCCGACCCGACCCGACACGACCCATTGACAGCCCTAATTTGAAGCCCTCGACGAGTACTACAAAAGCTCTAACTAGGTCAGGGTCTATTACTGCGTGGATTGGTCGGAAAATGAATGGGAAGCGGTGAACTTTTTTCCGTCGTCGCCTGGGATATTATCGGGGAGAGAGAAAAATCTTTTTCCTTTTTTTATTTAAAAAAAATCTGATTGGTCCTTGCTTTTATAATTTTAAAAATACCCCTTCTTCCATACGAACTCCAATTCAAACCCAACGACTGTCGTCCCTAGCTAATTATCCCCATTACGAACACAATGAGATATGTTTCCAAGGCCCATTCGACTGTTTCAGTCAGTTTTCTTCAAATCAAAATATAACATGTTCAATATTTAATTTGAACGTACATTTCAATTTGCCGGGGCCACATACTGATTCTAAAAATTCCAGAAAAATAAATCCATCTATGTTTTGACGATACGGTCCCAACAAAACTAGTTTCGTCGAATTCTGAGACCATTTGAAAAATGGCCATTTTCTGGTCGATCCAATTTAACTGTAATTGACCAAAACACATTTTTCTTTGCCACGCTCACATACTAGCTTCAAAAATTATGAAATTTGAAACTCAGCAATAACTTCACATCCCGGATCCAACAAAAGTGGTTTCGTCGAATTCCGAGGTCGTTTGCAAAATATCTATTTTCAAGGGCGATATATTCTCTATAGCAACCTTTCTGAAAATTCATTTGGCCATAATTTTGACTCCCGCTACGAAACTTCGATTTTTCAGATTCATTAGAAAGATATTCACTAACAGATTTAAATATTTTTGGTTTTACTTAAATCCATTTTATTTTACACCTGGTACAGTCAGTCAAAGTTTAAATCGAAATTTTGAAACTGCCGCGCCATTTCAGGCCTTGTTTATAATTCAAAGTAATTATATTCATTTTCGAACATCGATTCAAACTACTCTTCGTCTTTATTATTTAAAATATTTATTTTTAATACTTAAAATTCATTAAAATAGCCAATTTAAAATTTTTAAATTGGTTCAGATTTTTCGGGTTGTTACAATCTTCCACATTTAAAACTTTTCGTCCCCGAAAAGGAACAAAGTCGAAAGTGGTTTGATTAACCAAGTCTACTTTCAATCTGGTTTCCATTCTCCAACTTTTTAGTTTCTAAGAATTTCCAAATTCTTCAAAATTTTGGCTAACACCCTAAATTTTTGAAAAATTCCGCCATAACCTCCTTTGTACGGGGAGGGGTTTGGAAATTTATTGGGCTGCATTAGGTACCCAATAAATCCTAATAAGCATGCACATATTTATAGTGATATATTCCGGTGTCCACAGGGGAGTGTGTATAGATCATAACTCCAGAGAATAAATTCTCGTCACCCTATAAATGGTTTTTGTGCCTTAATGACCAGAGAGACGTGTTTATTGTCATCTCCAGACCCGTGTGGTTTTTTTTATTAATTTGGAAATTTACCGTTATATTTTATATGGTCAATATCAGTCGTCAGTTCAACCTGCAATATATAGTCATCGCCATACAAGCCTCTCGCTCGTACGGTAAATCTTCAACCTCGTCACACAAGCTCCAAATGCTTATGTGGTATATGATGAAGTATGCCTATCTTCAAGAAATATGTCATGTAGTGTAGTTCAAAATTAATTGTTACTATCCTATGGCGACATTTATTATTACACACAGAACAACCAGCACTCCGCATCCAATGGCATTCACAGGAGTTGATATAATAATAAAATTGTGCATCCAACTCATTAAGGTTTGCCTATTTGTCGGGCACGCAAATAAAATCTTTACTCAACAGCTAATCCATTTACCTGTTCAAACATATATAATGCACATGTATATGTTTTTATCTATTCTCTAATCAGTTCAATGTGTGATTTAATCGAATGAATTCTACCATTCATTCTCTTATTGATTAATTTGATTACCATTCTAATAATTTAATAAATCAAATCCACAATCACACAACACAAACATCAATCAATTTATTTTTAACTTTTCAAAAATGTATCAATTAATTCAAATACTCTTTTAAACCATTCAAACTATATAATCAAAAAGTTTACATCTATGCAAAGAAAACAATAGCAAAATGGAGAACACAATGGAAATGCAAAATATGGTAAATGTGCCTTACACCAGAGTCAATCAGAGATATCCACCCTGCACTTAGGATAGGATTTCTTAATGCTTTCCTCTGTTTCCCAAGTACAATCTCGCGGATCTCCACTCCATTGCACTTTGACTAAGTGAACCTTTTTGTTCCTCAACTCTTTGGTTTCTTTGCCAATTATCTTTAGCGGCTCTCTTCTCACAGCCAATTCGGGAGTGATTTCTATATCTTGTTGCGCTGCTTCTTCCACGATCAAGTCTGGATCATGAACGTGCTTTCGAAGTTGAGATACGTGAAATACATCATGCACTCCAGGCAACCAATCAGGCAATTGAACCCTATAAGCGACAGTTCCAATCCGTTCAAGAATAGGAAACGGACCAATAAATTTGGTCGCCAATTTTCCTGTCTTACCGAATCGGATAACTCCTCTCATCGGAGATACCTTCAAATAAACATAGTCGCCAACAACAAATGATATATCTCTTCTTCTCTTATCTGCATAGCTCTTCTGTCGGCTTTGAGCGGCTAATAACCGTTTCTTAATGAAATCGACTTTATCTGCAGCGTCGCGAATCATATCAGGCCCCAATACAAGTCTATTACCAGGTTCTACCCAACAAGAAAGAGATCGGCACGGTCTACCATATAATACTTCGAATGGAGACATTTTCAGGCTCGCCTGGTAGCTGTTGTTATATGAGAATTCGGCCAAATGTAAATGGTCTTCCCATGATCTGCCAAAATCAGTAATACAAGCCCGCAATAGATCTTCAAGAATACGATTCACCCTCTCAGTTTGGCCATCTGTTTGCGGATGATAAGCGGTGCTCAGGTTTAGTTTCATTCCCAATTCTGCTTGGAATGCTTCCCAGAATTTACTAGAAAAAATCGGGTCATGATCACTAACGATGCTCATGGGAACTCCGTGCAGTCTAACAATTTCCTTGAAATATACCTGCACCAGACTCTGAGCAGTTCTGTTCGATTTGACAGGTATGAAATGGCGGTCTTCGTGTAACAATCCACGATCACCCAAATATTGTCATTTCCTTTCCTGGTTCTGGGAAAACCATCTACGAAGTCCATAGAAATATGTTCCCACTTTCCACCTGGAATTTCTAAAGGTTGCGATAATCCAGCGAGCTTCTGCTGATCGCTTTTGACTTGCTGACAAGTAGTACACCGGCTAACATATAAGGAGATGTCTCGTTTCATAGATCTCCACCAGAAAGTGCATTTGATATCATTATACATCTTGCTCACTCCTGGATGGATACTAAGCTTGGCTTTGTGACATTCATCCAATACTTCTCTTCGAGATTCAGCAATGTTCGGCACACATATTCG
This sequence comes from Allium sativum, assembly GCA_030737875.1. Taxonomy (NCBI): domain Eukaryota; kingdom Viridiplantae; phylum Streptophyta; class Magnoliopsida; order Asparagales; family Amaryllidaceae; genus Allium; species Allium sativum. The sequence goes on from CM060921.1 coordinate 562,679,955, forward strand.
GCCTTTCAACCCTAGGATTCCCTCGTCATCTATCTGAAAACTCAAGGTCTCGCCTTTCTGTATTCTTTCTTTGATTCTTTGAATGAAGTGATCATCCTTCTGAAGAGCAGATATTTTATCAATCAATGACATCGTAATGATAAAACTGGTGATTATTACATTCTTTCTACTCAGCGCATCAGCCACAACATTGGCTTTCCCTAGAGTGCACAAAATCTCAAAATCGTACGCCGCAAGAATTTCTAGCCAACGCTGCTGCCTCAGATTCAAGTCTTTTTGAGTGAACAAATATTTCAATGATTGATGGTCCGTATATAGTTCGAATTTCTCACCCAAAAGGTAGTGCCTCTAGATTTTCAAAGCGAATACGATGGCTAACAATTCAAGATCATGGGTAACGTAATTCTTCTCATGCGGTTTTAGCTGACGGTTAGCATAAGCAATCACTTGACCTCTTTGCATTAACACTGCACCATGGCCTTCTCTAGAAGCGTCAGTCCAGATTTTCAAGTCCTCATTGCCATCTATTATTGTTAACACTGGAGCGGTCGTCAGTTTTAATTTCAGCTTCTGGAAAGCTTCCTCACATTCTGAAGTCCAATTGAATCTCGAATGTTTCTTAGTCAATTTCGTTAAGGAACTAGATGTCTTCGCGAAATCCTTAATGAATTTCCGATTATAACTGGCTAACCCAAGAAAACTTCTGACTTCTATGGGTATACGAGGCTGTTTCCAATTCTGAATAGCAGTGATTTTACTTGGATCCACTGAAATTCCTTGCTTTGACACGACGTGGCCAAGAAATTTGACTTCTTCTTGCCAGAATATATATTTGGAAAATTTTGCTTTTAAAACATTCTTTCTGAGAATTTCTAACACTTGTTCCAAATGTTTTTCGTGTTTGCTTTTTGATTTAGAGAAGATCAGTATATCATCAATGAAAACCAGAACGAATTTATTCAATACCCCTCTGAATACTCGGTTCATTAGATCGACGAAATAGGCTGGAGCGTTACATAAGCCGAACGACATTACTAACCACTCGTAGAATAAGTTTGGACCTCTGAATGCTGTCAAAGGAACACACTCTTCGGCAATACGAAGCTGATGGAAACTTGGAGCTAGGTCCATTTGGGAAAATATTTGTTCGCCATTTAATCGATCCAACAAATCATTGATCCGCAGCAATGGATATTTGTTTTTCAGCGTCTGCTTATTGAGATCCTGGTAATCAACACAAAGTTGTAGAGTACCATCTGATTTCGGGACAAATACTACTGCTGCCCCCCAATCATAAAAGCTTGGCCTGATCAGACCTTTCCATACTAGCTGTCGCATTTGATTATCTAACTCGTCTTTCTCCTTCAAGGTCATTCTTCGAATAGCATGAACTATTGGCCTTGCATTTGGAACTAAAGCGATCTTGAAATCAATTTCTCTCTGCGGAGGTAAGCGAACAACTTCTTCGAACACATCCGCATAGTTCTTGACAACTGGTATATTTTCAGTGTCGACTGAAATATTCTTCGGAACGACAGGAACAGGATCTATTTGAGTAGGAGATACATCTAAGGCTACCCAGAAGTTTTTTCTATTAGAATTCGGTCCTTCACATGGAATGGTTATATAATTGCCCGATTTACCCTTCGCCCTTATGACTCTGTCGGCGCATTTAACCTCAGCTTCATATTTGGTTAACCAATCCAATCCCAATGTAAGATCAAATTCTGTGAAATTCATGACGATCGCGATAGTGGGGAACCGATAATAGGAAAAAGAAACAGGCACCCCACAAATCCAACTAAGATCAAGGGAACCCCCAACTGGATTGTGAATAGTCATGGGTTCTTTAAGCTTTCTCAAATTCAAATCTAGCTTCTTAACCGCATTCTTCGCAACAAAGCTTCGCGACGTGCCTGTATCAAATAGTACTTTAACTGGGATGTTTTTGACAGTACGCGTGCCTTCTAAAACATCTAGCCTTCCCTGATTATCTGAGGGTCCTGAAGTTTCATCCACTTCATTTACCTGAACCACTTCAGATTTCGGTGATAGTCGGCAATTTCTAGCAAGATGACCTGCCCGGTGGCACTTATAGCATTCCCTTGTACCATGAGATTTCTTTTGCTCCTTATTGGGTTTAAATCCGACATTTCTTCCTTTCTCCGAGGATTCACAGTTCCACATCGAATGTCCCTGCTTATTGCACTTTAAACATACGACTGCTTTAACCTTTTTCTGATCGACTCTAGGCTTCTTTCTGAACTCAGACTTCGTACTGGCCTCAGGCTGTGCACTAGTTTCTGGGCTATCAGTTTCGAATTTTCTTTTGCTGCTAGAACTGACTATTCGTCTCGCAACATACCTTTCCTATCGAGATCCTCATACTGGTAAGCCATGTATATCATTTCAGAAAAAAGAAGCTTCACATGCCCCATTACTTTATTCTGGTATTTTCTTTGAAGACCATTTATAAACCTCAGATTCTTCCGCTTTGGATTTTGAATCAAATGCAGAGCAAAATGAGAAAGTTCACTGAATCTCTTATGATATTCTGGGATATCCATATCTCCTTGTATCAAATAGTAGAATTCATCACTTAACCGCTCAGTTGCTTCTGGAGGTATAAATTTTGCATTGAAAAGCTCTTTGTATCTATCCCAGGTGATATCACCTTCTAGATTATCCTTAATAATTGAATCCCACCAGAACAAAGCTTCGTCTTTAAGTGCCCAAGATGCCAGTAATCTTTTCTGGCCATCCCGCAGCTTTAAACCTTCAAAGATTTTCTCAGCAGAACGAATCCAAGCTTGTGTTTTAGCAATAGATTCTTCGCCCAAGAATGGTACTCCTCCCATATTTCTATATTTCTTAAGTAGAGCTTCTATATCGGGGTCTGCATTCCTTCTGTTTCTGGCACTCATTTTCTAGTACTTCTGCAAATAGCAGACCAAGTGTCAGGTCAACAGAAAAGATATTATAAAGCATAGAGACATATACTTGAATGTAAATGTGTCTATCGAGGTGTATTTCATTCTGCTGTACTCATACTAGGATATTACTGATCCTATCTGTAATGAGTTACTCATCCTAGAACACTAATGGTTCTATTTCTGACGAGTTCGTTAATATGTTATATTCAAGAACTAAGCTTAACCAAAGCTCTGATACCACGTTTGTGATGACCTCAATTCCCGATGAGAGGTGCAAGGGTAATCTTTGGAATATAACACATAAACAGATAACCACAGAACAGAAATAATTAAATACACCAGATAATGTACAATAGAATACACTGGATAAACATAATCATCAGAGTTACACAGTATACAGGATCATACTTAGTACAAAATACAGTTCAGCTATACATAAATGCCTACAGAGGAAAACAAAACATAATATGTACAACAGGAGCTGAACAGTATAAAAAGAGATAAATGATAGAATCCATCTTCAGCTCCAGCTATCCAAAAAGAGCCTGCTAAAACCTAACTACAAGGCTGCCCGTGTAGAAAAAGGGGCACCCGAGTTTGCAAGTGAAACAAACTACGAGTCAGTCATGGGACTGGTATGAGAAATCTACTTAATACATTTTACAATATGGCTAATCACAGGACCACGCCGCTTTCGCGGAACGGGTTTACTCCATTGGATTGCCAGTGCTTTAAAATAAATAAATCTTTTAAACATCGCAATGCTTTTTGTAAAAATGAAGCCATTATAAGACTCAGTTCCCATCACACAATGCAACACAAACCGGAGGATAGAGTTTTACCTTATAATGGCCAAAAATGCTTGATATGAGGAAAACAAATCATTTGAAATGTAATTTTTATCGTTTAATTCTTAATCAGACTCCAACCGTAAACTAGTAAGAGAATGATTCCATAAGTATTAACCCCGAAGGCCGAAACCAACATCAGACCAATACCTAGGAAACCATCCGTCCTAGCTCGTTTCCAGTTAGTTTCTAATTTTGGACACAATCATAAATATCAATCATAAACGGCATGGTTACCATATATCATGTCGCCATATATATATATATATATATACAATCTAAACCGCACGGTCTCGTATTTGGAAATTGGATTTCCGTCATGAACCGAGGCCAGGGATCGTCCTCACCGCTTCGAGACAATCTAGCCTACCATCTAACAGGAAAGTACTCTGTCAAGCCTTGGAGCAACAGGGCCGGTCCACTCGATGTGGATTGAACTTAAACCCTGAACACTACGTTTCCTCGCCCTTTGGGGGCACAAATGAGCCAATGAATGACTCCATCGACTTCACATAGTCACCAATATATTCGAGGCGCCTCGCAATAGCAACAACCACACAGGTGAAAATAATATATATGTCAGCCAGTTTAAGCACTGACACTACCTCTAGCTAGAAAGAAACGCATGTCCTCCCTGAAGTCCTCTCCCGTTTCTGGTCCATACCGGGGTGTGAGGCTCGCGAATTTACGTTATACACAAAGCTATGCCACACAGGCAGTGCTTTGATCATCCACCACAAAGCTCTTCTTTTCAACAAAAGCTTTGATCATTGCATCTCAGCATGCCACACAGGCAATTCACGCCATGCAACTGACATCTATCAATCACACAGAATGAAATCCAATGTCAGACACACAGTCCATTTACAAGTCCGTTCTGGGTCCAAATGAAACCGGAGGATCTTTATTCCTCGCATATCCGTACAATCAACATGTACGTCCGGACGGCTACTACTTCAACCCCTTCTATGTAGCTACTCATATCATGAGCATCAGTAGTACCCCTCCATTCGACGTGAAGATCATCGGTCTTGCATCGTCTTCATATCTTCGACTTTCAATCGTCGATCAATTATTTGAAATGAGAATTAACTCGGCCTTTTCAAATAATTCACGTAGATTTAGAATTTCAAATCAATTCATTTCAATGGTTAAATTATTCGATATCACTAATTCTGTTCTTTAGTGTAATTTTCACGCCAAACACATTCAACCATCAAATATCACATAAACCGAGCAAATTCAGTTTATTTCCATTCCATATCGTTTGTAATATTTTATCACGATTTATCACTATTTTTATTTATTTGAAAATAGCCAATTTATTCAAAACAACGCTCCAGGCCATAACGCGGCCGTGGCGCTGTTTTTCTCCAGATTTGATTTACACATATCAGAAAATCTAACCATTGGATCTTCACAAATTTTATATCATTAGGAAGATCTTTTCAAAACGAATCCAACGGTTCCAGTTTCGGGAAAATCCGACGGTCGGATCTCCCACACTAATCATTTGAAGTTACGATTTCAAAATACGAACTACAGCATCGTTATTCGATTTAATTTAATTATATATATATATATATATATATATAGATATAATCGATTCTGGTGCTGTTTTTCTTCATATTTTAATTAAACATTCGAGACAATCCAACCGTTGGATCTTTACAAAGTTGGTGTCGTTGGAAAGATATTTCCAAAGCGAACCCAACGGTTGTGGTTTTGGGGAAATCCGATGGTCGGATCTCCCGCACTAATCGTTTGAAATCACGGTTTCAAAACATGAACTGCAGCTTCGTTATTCGATTTATTTTAATTATATATATATATATAAAATCTATTCTTCGATTTCAAAACCATTTTCATTTCATACATTTGATAAAAATGATATTTTTATCCAACAGACAGTTATTTCAACACTTCACTATTTTTGACAATTCATGTATATAATAAAAATGTGATTTTTATTGTAAAACAATTTATTTCAAAACACGACTATTTTATATCGTTCATATAGATGATAAAAATATGATTTTTATTATAAAACAATTTATTTCAAAACACGACTACCATTCAACACATGAATTTCTATTCAACGAATGAATTTCAATTCCACACATGAAGGTTTTCTATAGTTCGTATATATAATAAAAATATGATTTTTATTGTTAAAGCAATTTATTTAAAACACGAATACCATTCAACACATGAATTTCTATTCAACGAATGAATTTCTATTCAACGAATGAATTTCTATTCAACACATGAAGGTTTTCTATAGTTCGTATATATAATGAAAATGTGATTTTTATTGTTAAAGCAATTTATTTAAAACACGAATACCATTCAACACATGAATTTCTATTCAACGAATGAATTTCTATTCAACACATGAATGCGGTTTCAACATATGAAAATAATTTCAACAAATGAAAATAATTTCAACAAAGGAAAATAATTCTAACACATGAATATTATTGAAAATTTCGGCAGCATAACGGTAGGGTAGTTAAAACCATGGCCATCCCTAGTACGGCTCCTCGCTCTACCTTAAAGCCTCGCAGCTTTTAACAATGGGGATTTCATGCATCTAGTTCGCACGCATGCGGCATGTTTATTTCTGTTTCTTTTCCACAAACTAATCCTATGTGGTTTCAACCAAATAATTCTCAACCACAAACGGGTATTTTTCAACCACAAACGGGTATTTTTCAACCACAATCAATCAATTTCAACCACAAACAATTCTAATCAACCATTCGCTATCAACCAATTTTCACACTAATCACAACCAATAAATATCGTCCATGGTCTGTGGACGAGGGGAGTATATACATATATATTCGTATATAAATATATTTCAGTTCACTTCAATTCATTTCAATGTCATTTCATCGAATATATAATTTTTACAATGCATATATAAATTATACATCGAACATACAAATTATACAACGCTTATACATGTGGTGTACAACACTTATATAACTCATACATCGACTATATAATTTATACACCGTTGTTTTCCATATCGTTTGTAAATTAGAAATCTCACATTGGGTTCCACTCCGCCAAAAATAGCAGAAGGCTCAGAAAAATATGCGGTCTCTTCTAGAATGTAGAAGACATCCACACGAGTCCACTGTCTCTTGTTTCATTGAATTTCGTCAACATAGCAAAAAGATATGATTTTTACAGTGAAATCATAAACCATAGCGCTTAGAAGTGCTATAGAATAGTTTTAATATAATTCAAACCATACCTTTCTAAATTCTTCAAAACTAGGTTTCCAATTATTTTCAAATCCTTTGATCGTTGTTTCGATCAGCCAGCGCCACCTTCTAGGGCTTGGAGAGGCGCACAGATCGACGGGGGTTTGGTGGCACTCAGTGGCGGATCTGGCGGGTTACGTCGGCGCGAAGTCAACGACTTCGAGGGCTCGAAACTCGAGACATGGCGAACGAGGGGTGGCGTGGGAGGTATAGACTTGAGGCCCTCGACGAATACTACAAAAGCTCCAACTGGGTCGGGGTCTATTACTGCACGGATTGGTCGGAAAACGAATGGGAAGCGGTGAACTCTTTTCCGTCGTCGCCTGGGATATTATCGGGGAGAGAGAAAAATGTTTTTCCTTTTTTTTATTTTAAAAAAATATGATTGTTCCTTGCTTTTATAATTTCAAAAATACCCCTTCTTCCATACGAACTCCAATCCAAACCCAACGACTGTCGTCCCTAGCTAATAACCCCCATTCCGAACATAATGGGATATGTTTCCAAGGCCCATTCGACTGTTTCAGTCATATTTTCTTCAAATCAAAATATAACACGTTCAATATTTAATTTGAACGTACATTTCAATTTGCCGGGGCCACATACTGATTCTAAAAATTCTAGAAAAATAAATCCAGCTATGTTTTGACGATACAGTCCCAACAAAACTAGGTTTGTCGAATTCTGAGACCGTTTGAAAAATGTCTATTTTCTGGTCGATCCAATTTAACTGTAATTGACTAAAACACATTTTTCTTTGCCATGCTCACATACTAGCTTCAAAAATTATGAAATTTGAAACCCAGCAATAAATTCACATCCCGGATCCAACAAATGTGGTTTCGTCGAATTCCGAGGTCGTTTGCAAAATGTCTATTTTCAAGGGCGATATATTCTCTATAACGACCTTTCTGAAAATTCATTTGGCCATAACTTTTGACTCCCGCTACGATACTTCGATTTTTCAGATTCTTTAGAAAGATATTCACTAAAAGATTTAAATATTTTTGGTTTTGCTAAAATCCGTTTTATTGTGCACCTGGTACAGTCAGTCAAAGTTTAAATTGAAATTTTGAAATTGCCGCGCCATTTCAAGCCTTGTTTATTATTCAGAGTAATTATATTCATTTTCAAACATCGATTCAAACTACTCTTCATCTTTATTATTTAAAATATTTATTTTAAATACTTAAAATTCATTAAAATAGCCAATTTAAAAATTTTAAACTGGTTCAGATTTTCCGGGTGGTTACAGCTTTGAGGTTACATATTGATAGAAATCAGTGATACGTTGTGAATGGACAATGAGGCATACTTAAGTTATATGGTGAGCTATGGATGATCAAATCATGTCTTATTTAAGCGTAGCTATGTGTATATCGTCCTCGACAAGCCTCACTCCCCGGTAAATGACCAAAACATGAAGAAATGCAGCAGGGTTATGGGATGTTGAATCGTTCTAGATAAAAGGTGTACTATGGTATGGAGCCCATGTATTAACCTATGTGGTAAAAGCATCTAATTTTGTTGTTGTTGTTGGCACGCGCTAGGAAAGGTCGGTAACAACCTGGAGATGGCATTCTCAGGCGTACACTAAGTTACCCTGTTAAGAGGTAACCCGATCTTATGTTGTCATGAGGAGCATTAGTTGATCCTCGGACATCCCTCTAGAGGTGTCCAAAATTCGGTTCGGAAGTTCCTTTTCCTGGTCATTGTTGGAAACCCAATCTCCGCTACAAGCCCGAACGATTTTGGTTGTATACCATATGTCAGTATAGTATATGGTACATGTGCTGGCTAAGATTGGTACATTTACTTTTGAAAGGATTTTTCATATTATATTATAGTATTAAAAGAGGATTTTCACGTATCAAGCATTTTTGACATCATAAGGAGAAACCTCACCAACATGTGCATTTGCATTGTGTGTGTGTCGCGAGACCTTTTGGTAGTTTCATTTTTCAAAAGTCATTGTGAATTTCTATGCATGGGAATTCATATGGAGTAAACCTGTTCCGCATTAGCGGCATGGTCCGTTGAATTGCCCAACTTTAAAATGATTCCTAAATAACAACTGTTTTGAGTTCTCATACCAGTTCTTGTTTGGCATGAGGCAGCATGATAGAGGGTTCTCTCTCTTAGTTTGGTGGTGAGAGGGGGACTCTTACCTCTACACGTCCCAAGTGGGGTTGGTTAGGCAGGAGGCCGAGACAATCGAGAGGCTGGCCGTAAAACAAGGTGTTGGGGGTACCAGTGTAATACCGCGTCGGAGTATTAGCCGTTGTCCGATGGTTGAAAAAGACCAGACCGTTACAACGTGGTATCAGAGCTTTAGTTTATACAAAGCTATATGGTACGACACATTTGAACAAAAGTAGATTCATCTGAGTTATGATATCTCATTAGAGATAGGGTTAGGAATATCCTAAAATGAGATTTTGGAATATTACGCTTGAGAGAGCGTCTTTCATCATCAAATCAACGTGTTATTAAATTTATGAGTTGAAATTTACTTATGGAAATATTAGAAACTTTCCGTAACTCATAAATTGGTAGACATTTATAATCTTATATGGGAATAAATAACTTAAGTGAGTAAAACCCTTAAAGGGAAATTAGGGGAATGTTAGGTTGCATCGGCACGTAAATAAAAATTCATTTGTCTATTAATAATTTCTGGGTTGGTAGTAAGAATAAGAATGACCCAGGTTAGGTAAATTTAATTTCGTTATTATTTTAATACTCTGGGTAAGAAATTCAAAGTACGAATACTGAATGAGTATAAACGAGATTGGAAACCATTGGAATTTTTTTAAAAAATAGAATGAGTGTTCCTGAAATATAATTCTACCTCTTCGCTTGTCACTGTGTTTTGCTTGACTCATCGTCATCTTTTGATTCTCATTGTCTTTCCGATTGTCATGCTTGAGTTTTTAATTGTCCAACTTTATTCCTTCTGCCTTGTCTTGACAAAACCATGGATAAATGGATTAATGAAGTAGTTTTGAATTGGAAACAAACATTTTGAATTATATCTTAATTTGAACTTGAATTTGTATTGAGTACAAAGGAATTTCAAAATATTGAAAGTGATCCAAAATGTTACTTTTGGCAAGGTAATTGGATGTTTTGAGAAAAGAAATATTTATTTGAGAATTTGGATTCAAATTTGTTGAAATCTAACAAATTTGAGGATTTGGATTTTAAATTAATTTTGACAAATTTGAGGCATGAACACTTAGTCTTATGGTTTGTCTTAAATTGTTAAGTAAACATTTGGGTTCCATAACTTTAGCAGTAAGTTAGAAAGATAATTTCTAAACTGTAAAGTTTCTTAGGGTCGTAAACAACTATGTACTAGACAATATCTATCCCAGTTGCTTCTTAGTGGTAGCGGTACTAGCTCTGAGTCTAACTCAGAAAATATTCGGTTATAAACATAAACGGTGACGACCCTAGTAATTACAAGATTATATAAACCTCTATTTTAATGAGAATCAGATAGAGTATCTTGAAAATGATATGGGCCTTGGTTTCGACCATTACATTTCCAATATGTTAAAAGAGAAACGGGAATTTATACTTGTAAAGGAGTTTAAATTTACTCGTCTTCCTTTTCGAGGACGAAAAGTTTTAAGGGGAGTGAATGTAACGATCCAGAATTTTTAACCAATTTAAAAATTGGAGTTTTTATTACTTAAATTGAATTTAAATTTGAATTTTACATAAATATATATGGCTAAGAATTTTGATAAATTAGATGATAAATTTTATTTGAATTATAAATGATATGATTATTAATGAGTTTGGATTTATTGATACTATTTGTCATTCAATCGGATTTGTCAAACCATAACATGAATTAGTAGCATTAGAATTAAGTGTTGCCTTTAGTTTTCATAGCATTTAAGGGAAAATGCTACCAAAAGTTCACATTCTCTTCTTAAGACAAGTGTATGGACACTTGTAATTTTGCATGTAAACTTTCATGCATGTTTTCCACTTGTTCCCTTATGTGTCTTTACCTCCTTACTCCTACTTTCCTATATAAGGAACTCTTTACTTCATTTTTATCATCCATTTTCATTTTTCCTACTGTCCATCTGCTTCTTAAGCTTATGGCATGGTTTCCATGGCATAAGTCTTCCTCTTTTCCACCACCACCTTGCCAAAATTTGTCGTTATCCTCCTCCTCCTCCTCCTCTTATAATATAAAGAGAGAGACATATTAGTGTATACTATATTATATATATATATATATATATATTGGTGAAGAAGATGTTGCGCCGAAATACTGTCTGACGGTTCGCTCAGCTATGCTAGTCTACCGTGAAGATTTGGAACGTTGTTAGGCGAGAACTCTTTAACCATGGTTTATATATTTAATTAGCAGTTGGACTAATTTAAATATAGTGATGAATTATTAGTGGTTAATGATGATTGATGTTTGTTGTGATGGATGATGGATACGTAGTTTAGAGAACACACACTAAGCGTCAGTGTTATAACGCTTGTGCACAGTTATGATTTATTTAATTATGTTGATGATGGTTGCTATAGATGTTTATAATGGTTGTTGATGCTGTTTTGCACACACTATGACACAACAAGTATGGTATCACATTGGTGATCGACAAATCTCCTTCGTAATTAGAAGCAATATCGTTACTGAAATTGAGGGTTAATAATTGGGAAAGACCATATGTATGAATTCATATATATTGATAGAGTTATTTAAATAAATAAATAAATAAATACCAGAACGTTCTAGGATGACAGAGAGGATAGTGTCTAGGCTTGGGTTTGGAAAGTATAGTCTCCTGTTCTCCCTGGCTTTCCCTAACTGATCCAACGAATGGGATAGTAAATTTGAAATTATTTGAATTTCGAATTGAATTGGAATTCGATTTATTAAGTAAAAAAATAAAATTTGAATTTTGAACCCAAAATAAATTTGGAAAGTTAATGTAAATTAATTCAAATGGCTTTAAATGATTTACATGAATATATAATGGTGGTAGTTTGAAGTACTGAAGAATAATTTTTATTTTGGTCAAAATAGAGCTTGTCGCACAATGGTAATTTGCGGATTTTAGTTACAAACTTCAAAGCTTATAACTTTTGCAATCTAAATCGGATTTCCAAGAAATGAAAACAATTGATTTGTATTAACAAGAGCTTTTAAATGGGTGAAAGCAGATTTTAATTTCGGGTTATAATTTTCAAGTTATGTTTAAAACCGTTTTGGAAAAGGTCATTGTAAGAGCAATTGTCTACCATAACTATAAACAGCTATTTTAAATGTTTTAAAAATATCGAAAAAATGGTAAAATCATTATAAATTATGTTAAAGTGTTTTGAATCATAAAGTTAAAGTTTTAGCTAAGATAAACGATATTTTGATCAAAGTAATTACGATAGCTGTTTTGTAACGCTTTTGAAACACTATGATAACTCGTTCTTTGAAAATAATCTATTTTGAAGTGGTAAACCGTGAGATGTTTCCCGAACTATAAGTAATCATTTGTAAATGATTGGTGGAATGTTTTCAAAGATTTAAAAGTATTGAAAATGTTTTGTATGTAAATTAAATTGATTTACTTGATACTAAAATGGGGTTTTCAATTTTAAATAATCAAATATGTTTGGGGATAAATCTTCGGATGTTTAATATTAATCCGGTAGATGATGACTCTTATTATTTGAGGAATTTAAAAGGTAGTTCATTGTTATTCTGTTTATAGTGTGAGTTGGATACAGAAATTAATATTAAGTATAAGTGGATGATATTTCTATCCAGATATAATGTCAAAGAGTTGGATAAATCTTTAAATTAAGATATGGGTTTCCCAACTTGATTGGGATAAGTTGGATAGAAATAATCTTCGGATATTTGATATTAAATTCTTTGGTGTAAACTTATATTATTTGAGGAATTTGGAAGATATTATTATTATATCGTTATTCCACTTATAGTATTCATCGATTATGAGAACTTATATCGAATATTAGTAGATACAATTTCTGTGTAACTTATGTTCAATATCGATTGATTTGGGTTTTGTTGTGAATCATATCTTCAATAATATCATTCTTGAAACCTAATGAGATTGAGTTATGGAAATTCATATCTTAATTTGGGGATTTAACCAAATATTTAATTTGAGGAAATTAAAAATAAGGAATTGGGAAGGAAGAATAATCATTTAGTTAAGATTACAGAATTGAATGTTCAGAAACCAATTTAGTTGGAAACTATGATTGAAATGTGGGTAATAATTTTCAAAGGAAACTGGGGTTTTGATAAAGAGTTATCAAATGGAAAATTAATTAAGGGTTTGAGGCTAAATTATCTTTGATTTAAAAGGTGTGTTTTAAAGGAGAAAAGTTAAATATGGATTTTTTTATAATTTGAGAAGGGATTTAAAGAAATTTAATTTAACAAAATCCAAGATGGAAGGAGATTTGGTTGAAACCCTGTGTGTTCCGTAATTGTATTTTTTTTAAATTGCACTTATTATTTGGAAAGACCGGGATCGAATATATGTTCGAAAACCATTCCAAGTAATAATACGGCGTTATGAAACAATTCAAGACTTGGAAAACGACGAATGAAGACCGGTATTCTTTGAATTGTTTAGATTGATTGATGATGTCTCGGTTGGGCTGATCCCCCGATACGAGGTTCTGAGTGGTATGAGGTTTGAATATATTTGGAGATTTTCGGATTGGTGCTTCATTCAGACCCAGAACGAACATATATGGATTATGTGTCAGACATTGTGATTGACTGCGTAGCACTGATCATTATTAAATATATATCTGCTTGGTGGCGGAGAATTTATTCTCTTTCGTAATACCCTTCTCTAAGACGTATGAGCTTAGAGGTTATATATTGATAGAAACCAGTGATACGTTGTGGATGGACAATGTGGCATACTTAAGTTATGTGGTGAGCTATGGATGATCAAAGCATGGATTATTTAAGCATATCTTTGTGTATATCATCCTCGGCAAGCCTCACTCCCCGGTAAATGACCAAAACATAAAGAAATGTAGCAAGATTATGGGGTGTGGACTCCTTCTAGATAAAAGGTGTACTATGGTATGGAGCCCATGTATTAACCTATGTGGTAAAGGCATCTACTTTTGTGGTTATTGTTGGCGCACACTCGGAAAGGTCGGTAACGATCAGGAGATGGCTTACTCAGGTGTAACGACCTGAATTTTTGACTGTTCAAATCGACAATAAACCACAAATGTTGACCCAAACGAATCATAAATCCAGGTAGTTTTTGGGAAAAGAAGAAAGAGAAGAAAGAAGAGAAAAACAATAACATAGTTCTCATAACGGAAGGACAACATATAGTAAATAACTATCAGTTTAAAAGCAGTTGAAATACACATTTGTCTATAACATACAATGATTACCAGAGTTACACATATACATATCTACATAACAAGGCAGCGGAAAACAAATGCAGCGGAAAATACATATGTATAATAGATGTATACCAAATCTTCGTCTTCGATCTTCAAGGCAATGTAATCTTCGCTAACTGCAAACTTCTGCTGACCCGAGTGTATTGCATAAAAAGAAAACACAACAAACACTCGGATCAGCACTAAATCATTCTCATATTAGTCAAATTAAAATATGAAATAACTTAAGTATCATGGGTGCAATAACTCAAGAGATGTTACGGGATTTTCCATCTCTCAAGGATCCGTTAAACTAATACATACATAGTATAGTGCACTATTATGATAGTGTTTATCCAGTAATATAAATATAATAAAAATAGCATAAGCGGGATTACCATATTACCCTTATGCTATTTATAGACATCATAGTCTATGCAGTACCGTAAATTCACCGTATTGGTGTTATCAGAGGGCACTCCATAGAAAGCAACACTAAATCAAAATCGTATGGGCTTGATAAGGATACATATGACAAGGCACTCGAGGCAATACCCAGGGTAGGATTCTACCAGTTTCACTCCCGGAGTGGTGGTAACGCATAGCAGCCACTACCGCCCACCTCGGAACACAGTCCCAAATCAAAAAGGCGCCTAAATCATCATCATCATAGTCGTAGTAATAGTATCGAATAAGTGTGTCCGATCAGGGGTGCTACCTCTGTTAGTCACGGTATAGCTCCTGTTTTATTCTTTTTAGTTCTAACCCGAAGGTCAGGGCTATTTCGCCTTTATTCACATTCCTCGATCCAACCATTTACTCCAAGTCATCATGCTTCGTTCCGGATACTTCAACACGCGCACAGTTGTTAAAGTGGTATCGGCACCGACAGAGAGTATGCCACTTACCGACTCTGGTCTCTTTAACAACCAATGCTTACATTTTTCACATCAGTCGGTTCTTTTACATTTCACAAAGGTTCGTTTTCATATCCAAAATATCATATTTGTTTCGAACCCAACTTATATTCGAAATAGAATATAATTTCATATCAACATATCGCAATCATTCCAAACCGATTTATATTCCAAACAAGAATATTTCCCATATCTGTATATTATAATCATATAATATTTCCTAATCGATTTATATTCAAGTAGAATATACTTCATATCAAAAGATTATAACTTCATAATTGATTCATGTTCGGAAATCCATTTATATTCAAATAGAATATATATATATATATATATTTCCTATCAACTCATTTTCATCACTTTGGCGCTCCCATTTATATTCAGGTAGAATATATTTTCCATTGAAATATTATAATCGTTATACAATCGATTTGTATTCAAATAGAATATAACTTTCGTATCAATCTCCATTTGAATCACGGTTCAAATCAAACCCATTTCATTTCGGAAGAAATCACCGTCATTTAATATAACTAGAAAAAATATATAGATAATTATATAACAAAACTTTTGATAAAAATTTATATACATAACAAATAGTAAAGTAAAGTAAAATAATTTTAAACCACCATGAACATACATACAATAAAAGCGTTTCTAAATCATTTAAAATAACAGAATATGATAAAACTTATTTATAAACCAAAATAGTATATTGGTTACAAATTTTTACTAAAATAACCTTTGAATAATAGAATAAAATTTATTTGTAAAACAATAGTATATATGTAGTTTTTATAAAAAAAAACTAATAAATTTTGAACCATAGTTATTTCTTCCTTTCAAATTTCAATAACTTGAAATCTATACTTCAATATCGATGGAGTTCCTTAAATTTCCAAATCTTGTTTTGAACATCACCCCACCCAACCGTTCGATTTAAAAGATTTAATCCATATTCATACCAAATCGAAATAATTCCAAGTATCATCATATGACTTTACTTACAAACATAATTCTTGGAGAATTATCAATTTCACGTCTTATCTTTAATTTGAAAACTCCAAGTCATACTTAAAATCCCATCTTTGAAATTCTAAATTTTTGTTTTGGAAAATTTCCTTGATAAATTCATTAACATTCAAGGTTCATGTTTAAAGGAAAATAGAATTTATCGAATATCGGCACATTTCCTTTAAATAAAATTTCCATTAAAAAAAATCATTTAACCAACCGATGTCCATATATAATTTGCTATCCTATGGCCAAGTGATTTTAATTTTAATTCTTCGATATTTCAAGGATGGATATATATCATTTTAATCCAAACAAGGCCACAGATATTTATCATTTCAATCTGTGTTCTTAGTTCATTTAAATCAATTAATCCCGATTTATTTGATGCCCGTAACATCTAGGGTGAAAAATGGGATTAATCATCATAATAAACATACAACATCCGTATACCGAATAACAGAACATTTTAGTATCAATATCAACTCGGTACCCAAATCAACCAATGCATCCATCACAACCATTTTATTCAAACGGTGAATATTAAATCATTTCACTGGTTAACAAGTGTCGGGATTTCTAAATAGAAATTAAATTAAATTTAAATAACTAATTATCGATTCATTTGCATGTTGACACACTCGCATGTCAATTTTAAGCAACCATTCACAATCAATCGCAACCATACAACCAAACTTATTTCATAATTTAATTTAATAAACATGGGAATAATTCAGTTAGGCGTAAGCGAGAAAATCACTCACCTTTGGGTCTTTAGTGGATCGAACGTCCAATCAAATCCTAAAAATTTACAGTCTCCAAAAGAAACCAAACCAGTCTCAGATCGTCCGCAATTTCGCCATAATCCTAACACAACAAACCACGCGTCAATCCGAGGTCATATGAAGAAGTTATGCTTATTTACCATTTGAATTATAAAAAATATAAAAATTAATAAATAAATTTCCTTACCAATCGGGTACTGCCACGTCAGCAGGGAATTCTTCTTCCCGCTCCTTACTCGCGTGCTACTGTAACCGCGGAGAACCCATCTCGCATCACACTTTGACCATTCAAAGCTCCCAACTCCGGCAACTTGAGAACCTCCGGCCACCTGTGTTCGAGCCCCCTCGACGAGCCACACCTCCTCTCCTAAACCGGTCGACCGCGGTGGCCTCCTCCTCCCTGTTGATGGTGATGCGCTAATGCACACAACCATACACCCTCCGACTACATGCAATCAACTCCTGTCATCAAGAGCTACAATACCCAGATCTACGATTCCTCGATTGAGCCCTAAGTCAAAAATCCCCAAATTATCCTTTAGCGGTCGAAAATCAGAAACTTTGACTGCGAATTATAGCAAATGGCTCACTGCATTTCGAAATAGAGAGTACCCGTAGCTTCGTATCGTCGATGCCTTCGATTTGATATATAATATGTTGATGTTTGGAGGAGATTTGCTTTTAATTTGATTTTGAATTTAAACTAGGGTTTTGAAAATTTGTTTCAGCCATTAAAACAAGTTTTGAAGGAGAAAGTTGTATGTATAGTTCAAAAGGCTGATGGGAGGAAAATGATATATATATATATATATATATATATATATATATATATATAAGGTCCAACAGGTGAAACAAACAATTATCCCATTACATTGATCACATTCCTATTTTATCCCGTACAATCAAATTACAAGTCTGATTGTAACGAAATTTGGAATTTTACAATAATTCACTGTTCCGGATCAGATGGAACTGATTTCGTCGGATTTCGAGACAGTCGCTGAAACAGTTAAATTTCACAGTTAATAAATTATTAAAATATTCAATTATTCGCTTAACTGTTTTTAATTCAATTTAAATAATTATTAAATTCCATTTTAATCAAATTATAACTTAAATAGATTTTACACATCGATTCATAAATTTAAAGTTCCCAATTTGATTATTTGGATTTAGATTTGAATATTATTAAATAACTTATAATTCCACCATTTAACAAATTAAATTTGAATTTCCCTTTTTAACTTAAACAACCCAAATCTAATTAGTTATTAAAATATTAAATTCCAAGTTACCACATTTCTAAATAAAACTAAAATAAAAATTCTGTTTATACTCAATTCAAACAATCATCATCAATAAAATCATCAAAATTTGATTTTTATCCAATATTATTTAATGTCTTTATTTTAAATCTAAATTTAAATTTACAGAAAAATATGGGTTGTTACATTCTCCTCCACTCAAATCTTTTCGTCCTCGAAAAGAGAACGAAATACGATATTGAGCACATATATATATTTCAATTCCATACCTGTAAAATAGAATTTATAAAATAAATTACGTAGTTGTAAAATCTCATAAAAAATTCCATCTCTCGAAATCACAGAAAATTTTGGCAGCATCTCTTTTATACGGAGAGGTCTAGAAAAATCACAACATATATAAAACTCAAATATACATCCCATCATTCGATGAGGCATCCCAAAAATGGGGAAAACATATATATAAAACCACCAAACCATGCAACATAAATACGTACCTTCTTTAGCGTTTATATGCAATTTATCTTAGCACTTTAATATTTAGCACAAGCGAGCTCCAAAGTGTAGCGCGACTTCCTTACACCTGCTACATACTCACTTACGCATGATAATTAAACATATATGCAATTTATAGCAAATATATATAACCTACACATCATATACCAATCATTTCAACCATAAAACCAAAATATTAACGACAGGTTAGCGTACAAAGTGAGGTTTATCACCCTTTAATTGCTGGAATTTGACTAAATCACAAAAGCAAAATTATTGTATTCTTTTCAGGCTTTCCGAATTGCCCGGACTCTTCGAATTCGGATAATCCGTTCAAAAGTTATGACTGTTTTAATGAGAGCGAATGTTTCAGCCCAAATAAATAAAATGCAGACCTGAATTGTTCAATGCAGTTTTCAACATTTTAAACATTAAAATTTTGCAAAGCATATTAAAGGAAAGTTTTAGTTCAGATTCTGGACTTTTCGAATTGTACAAGCACATCAAAATCCGACGTTCCGTTAGGAAGTTATGGTCAAAACAATATCGACATACACTTCAATTTTTATTTTTCTATGCGCTGAACTACAACTAACGCTCGGATTTCAACTTAATAAACATAAAAATTAGACAGGGCCCCATTAACAATAGTTTAGTTTAGTTTCTAAGTTTCCAAAAAGTCTGTAATCATCAAATTCCGATTATCCATTCAAAAGTTATGGTCATTTTGCTTCAGCTCGTTTAATATTTCAGATTGTCGCATAAACATCGATTTATCTTATTTGGAGGTTCTAACCTTCGGATTCCGAAATTTTAGAAAACTTATGTAACAACCCGGAAAATCAGAACCAATTAAAAATTTTTATTTTGGCAATTTTAATGAATTTTGAATATTTAAAATGAATTATTTTAAATAATAACAGCAAGAAATTTATTTTGAATGGAATTAGAATGTATATATTTATTTGAATCGATGTTGGAATATAAATATTTACTTTTAATTTTAAAAGGAGTTGGAAATAGCGCGGCAGTTTGAAAATTCAACTTTGAACTTTGACTGAATGTGCAGGATGCAAAATAAACCAAATTTTAGTGAAACCAAAAATATTTAAATCTGTTTAAGAACATCTTTCTAACGAATCTGAAGAATCAAAATTTCATAGCGGGAATCAAAAGTTATGGCCAGTTGAATACTCAGAATGGTCGCTATGGAATAAATATGGCCCTTAAAAATGGACATTTTGCAAATGACCTCCGTTTTCGACGAGACCACATTGGTTGGATCCAGAATGCCAAATTATTTCTAGGTTTCGAATTCCATAATTTTTGGAGTTGATATGTGAGCGTGGCAAAGGAAAACGCGTTTGGTAATTTCAATTTGAATTGGATCGACCAGAAAATGGCTATTTTTCAAACGATCTCCAAATTCGACGAAATCGGTTTTGTTGGGACTATATCGTCCAAACATAGCCAGATTTATTTTTCTGGAATATTTGAAATCAATATGTGGCCCCGACAAATTGAAATGTACGTTCATATCCATATTTGAATGTTTTATATTTTAATTTGAAGAATAACTGACTAAAACAGTCGAATGGGCTTATGAAACATATTCCATTATGTTCGGAATGGGGGTATTTAGCTAGGGGCGACCGTCGTTGGGTTTGAATTGGTGTTCGTGTTGATTGAGGGGTATTTTTGGATTTAAATAAATTAAAAATTAAAATATAATCAATGAGCCAATTAGAAAAGCCGTTGACCAAATCACTCTCTCCCAAACCCGTAAACCCCAAACACGGATGATGGAAACGGCCTAATGCCTTCTCTCTTCGATTTCTCATTCTACACTCAATGAAATCAAGTGCTTCAGTTGAGGATTTTGTAGTGCTCACCTCCAGCTTTAAATCAATACCAGATTTTCCATTTATCGTTCAGTATTTTTGAAGTTCTCGGCCTCGAAAGTCGCGACGCCTGAACCACCGCCGTCCCTCCATCCCCTATTCGAGTTCGACGTAGTGCACTGTCCCAGGAAGCCCGTTCGAAGCTCTATGACGTGGTATGGTCCGATCTTCGTCAAGCTTAACGGATGGAGCGCAAATCTAAAACCTAGTTTTGATGGGTTTAGTTGAAGGTACAACTATTTAAATTATAAAGTAAAATAACACTTTAAACGTTGTAAAGTACAATTAACTTCCAAAAATCATATCTTTTTCATATTTGGTCAAAATCCAGTGAAACAAGAGACACCGGGACCGTGAGACGTCTTCTACATTCTAGAAGAGATCGGAGAATTTTCGGAGCTTCCTACAATTTTAGGCGAAACCGAAAGCAATGTGAGATTTCTAAATCTAAATTTGAATGGAATGGCGATGTATAAATTATATAATCGATGTATAAGTTATATAAGCATTGTATACCTCATGTATAATCGTTGTATAAATTATATGTGCGATACATAAGTTATATAAACGTTGTAAAAATCATATGTGCGTTGAATGGAGTTGAAATAAAATTGAAATATATTTATATACGTATATATACACACACACTCCCCTTATCAACAGACCATGGACGATATATATTGGTTGTGATTGTTTGGGTTTTGGTTGACGTGAAATTTGGTTGATAAATCCGAATGGTTGATATGGTTGTTTGTGGTTGTTGGACTGAAACAAAATTAGAATTGTTTGTGGAAAAATATTCATTATGATACGAAAGTGATCGAAATATTTAGATCATAGGAATAAGCCCCTTAGGGAATGCCGTGAGGCTTAAGGTAGCGTAAGGAGCCGTACTCGGGACGGTGCCAGTTTTAAACCCCCTACCATTATGCTGCCGAAATTTTCTGATATACTCATGTGTTGAAAAATATTCATGTGTCGATAAACTGTTCATGTTTGAAATAAATTGTTTTAAAAAAAATCATATTTTTATTATATATATGAAGTGTTAAAAATAGTCATGTGTTGAAATAAATATTTGTTGTCTAAAAATATTATTTTTACCACGTGTATGAAATGAAAATGGTTTGGAAATCGAGGAACGGATTATATATATATAAGTAAAATAAAATGAATAACGACGCTGCAGTTCGTGTTTCGGAATCGTGATTTTAAACGTTTATACCAAGAAATCCGACCATCAGATTTCTCCGAAACTGAAACCTTGGGTTCGCTTTGAAAATATCTTTCCAACGATATCAAATTTGTAATGATCCAACGGTTAGATTGTGTGAAATGTTTAATTTAAATCTGAATAAAAATAATGCTAGAATGAATTATATTTATATATATAAGTTAAATTAAAACGAATAACAACGCTGCAGTTTGTATTTTGAAATCGTAACTTTAGACGATTATACCGGAAGATCCGACCGTCGGATTTTCCCAAAACTGGAACCGTTGGGTCTGCTTTGAAAAGATCATCCCAACGAAATAAAATTTGTAAAGATCCAACGATTAGATTTTTAGAGATGTGTAAATCAAATCTGAAGAAAAATAGCGCATGGCCGCGTTATGGCCTGAAGCTTCGTTTAAATAAATGGGCTATTTTTAGATAAGTAAAAATAGCGATAAATCGTTTAAAAATATTACAAACGATATGGAAGGGAAATAAATCGAATTTACTTGGTTTATTCGATATTTGATGGCTGAATGTGTTTGACATGAAAAATGTATTAATTAACCGAATTATGGATGTCAAAGATTTTAACCATGGACAGAATTGATTTAAAATTATATATATACGTGAATTATTTGAAAAGGCCAAGTTAATTCTCATTTCAAATAATTGATCGATGATAAGAAGTTGAAGATATGAAGACGGTACAAGACCGATGATCTTCACATCAAATGGATGGCTACTGATGCCTTTGATGGGAGTTGCTGCCATGAAGGGGTTACAATGGTAGTTGTCCGGATGTACTTGTTGATCGTTCGGATATGCGAGGGCCTCTATCCTATATTGGACATACGGGACGAGGAATAAGGTGCCTCCGGTTTCGTCCAGACCCAGAACGAACTTGTAAATGGACGTGTGTGTGACGTTGTAGGTTGACAACGTGGCATACAGAGATGTTGTGATCAAGGCTTTTGTTGAAAAGAAGAGCCTTGTGGTTGATGATCAAAGCACGACTTTAATATAGCATAGCTTTGTGTATAGCGTTAATTCGCGAGCCTCACACCCCGGTATGAACCAAAAACGGGAGAGGACTGCAGGGAGGACATGCGTTTCTTTTAGCTAGGAATGGATTCAGGGTTTTGCACGCCCTGATGTTTTACTTATGTGGATGATGGAAAGCAAGGCACCTCGGTTATATTGGTCACTACAGAGCCAATGGTTTGGTCGGGATATGACCAGTTTACGCCCCATAGGGCGGGGAAACGCAGTGTTCAGGCATTTTAATCCACTTCGTGTGGACCAGCCCTAAAGAACCAAGGAGCAGTTGTGGCTGTTCCTGAGGCTCGGGCTAGAGAGTCTCGAAGCAGTAAGGACAATCCCTTGCCCTGGTTCATGACGGAAAGCCAATTTCCAAATACGACATCGTGCGGCTTTGATTGTAGAACTAGTATGGCGACATAGTAGTATGGGGTACTATGCCGTGTATGATTGATACTTATCGGCTCCCTACCATCTCGATCATTATGAAGTTTGCCGAATTTGATCTTATTTTAGGATTGGATTGGTTAACCAAATTTGAAGTGGAAGTTAACTGTGCGTAAAGAGTTGTTAAAGTTAAGACAAAGCTAGGATATATAACCGTACCATGTGAAGTTGCGAATTCGTATAGAAAAGACTTTTGGTCATTTCTTGATGTTTCTCCTGCTAAAATAGAAAATATTCATGTCGTTACAGAGAATATTCCAGTCGACATAGAAAATATCCCTGTCGTCAAGAATTATGTGGATGTGTTTGAAGAAGTTGTTAGGTTACCTCCGCGTATAGAAATCGATTTCAAAATCCCTTTAATTCCTAATGCAAGGCCAGTAGTGCACGCTATTCGAAGAATGACCTTGAAAAAAAAAAGAAGAGTTAGACAATCAAACTCGACAGCTTGTAGGAAGGGTTTGATCAGGCCTAGTTTCTCTGATTGGGGAGCAGCAATGGTGTTTGTCCCAAAGTCAGACGGTACTTTCCGACTATGCGTGGATTATCGTGACTTGAATCAGCAGACATTAAAAAATAAATACCCATTGCCGCGAATTGATGATATGTTGGAACGTTTGAATGGAGCTCAAGTATTTTTGCTAATGGACCTAGCTACAGGTTTCCACCAACTTCTTATTGCCAAGGAATGTGTTCCTTTGACCGCATTCAGAGGTCTAGATTTATTCTATAAGTGATTAGTAATGTCGTTCGGCTTATGTAATGCTCTAGCTTATTTTATCGATCTAATGAACAGAGTATTCAGAGAAGTATTGAATAAATTTGTACTGGTTTTCATTGATGACGTATTGATCTTCTCTAAGTCAGAGAGCGATCATGCAAAACATTTGGAACAAGTGTTGGAAATTCTCAGAAAGAATGTGTTAAAGGAAAAAAATTCTGAATGTATATTCTGGTAAGAAGAGGTAAAATTCCTTGGTCACGTCGTATCAAAGGAAGGAATTTCTGTAGACCCAAGTAAAATCACTGCTATTCAGGATGGGAAACAGCTTCGTACTCCCACATAAGTCAAAAGTTTTCTGGGATTGGCTAGTTATTATCGGAAATTCGTTAAGGATTTTTTAAAGCTACCCGATCCAATGACACAGCTTACAAAGAAACATTCAAGGTTTAAATAGACTCCAAAATGTGAGACAGCTTTCCAAGAGCTGAAGTTAAGATTGACAACTGATCCAGTATTAACGATTATCGATGGCAATCAGGATTTGACGGTCTGGACAGATGCTTCTATTGGAGGTCTTGGTGCAGTATTAATGCAAAGAGGCCAAGTGGTTACTTATGCTAGCCGTCAGTTGAAGCAACATGAGAAGAGATACGCAACTCATGATCTTGAGTTGTTAGCTGTCGTGTTCGCTCTGAAAATTTGGTAACATTATCTGTTGGGTGAGAAGTTCAAACTATATACAGATCATCAATCATTAAAGTATTTGTTCACCCAGAAAGACTTGAATTTAAGGCAGCAGCGTTTGCTAGAATTTCTCGTGGCATATGATCTTGCTATTTTGTATACTCAGGGGAAAGCCAATGTTGTGGCTGATGTGCTCAGCAGGAAGGATGTGATCATTGCCAGTCTTATCATTATGCCTTCATTGATTGATAAAATATCCGTTCTTCAGAAAGACGATAATTTTGTTAAAGAGATGATCAAAAGAGTTCAAAAGGGCGAAGTCTCCAGTTTCCAAGTGGATAAAACGGGAGTTCTGAGATTGAGAGGAAGAATTTGTGTTCCCAACATCCTTGAGCTCAAAAGAGAAGTATTGGATGAGTGTCACAAGTCCAAGCTGAGTATCCATCCAGCGGTTAAAATGTATAATGACCTCAAGCGAACATTCTGGTGGAAGGCGATGAAAAGAGACATCTCTATATATGTTAGCCGGTGTTCTACTTGTCAACAAGTCAAGAGCGATCAATGAAAACTGGCTGGACTATTACAACCGTTAGAAATTCCAAATTGGAAGTGGGAATAGATTTCCATGGACTTCATAGATGGATTTCCCAGAACCAAGAAGGGAAATGACAGTATATGGGTGATCGTAGATCGTTTCACGAAGACCGCCCATTTCATACCTGTCAAATCGAATAGAACCGCTCAAAGCCTAGAATAGATCTATTTCAAAGAAATTGTTGAGCTGCACGGAGTTCCCATCAGTGTAGTCAGTGATTGAGACCCATTTTTGCTAGTAAATTATGAGAAGCATTCCAAGCAGAATTGGAAACAAAACTGAACCTGAGCACCGCATATCATCCTCAAACAGATGGCCAAACTGAGAGGGTGAATCGTATTCTAGAATATTTATTGTGGGCTTGTATTATTGATTTTGGCAGATCATGGGAAGACCACTTGCATTTGGCTGAGTTCTCATACAACAACAGCTACCAAGGAAGCCTGAAAATGTCACAATTCGAAGCACTGTATGGTCGACCGTGTAGATTCCCGTATGTTGGGTAGAACCTGGCAATAGACTTGTATTGGGACCTGATATGATTCGCGAAGCTTCAGAAAAAACCGATTTCATCAAGAAGCGACTGTAAACAGCTCAAAGCCGACATAAGAGCTATGCAAACTTGAGAAGAAGAGATTTAACATTTGCTGTTGGTGACAATGCTTATTTACGAGTTTCTCCGATGAGAGGAGTAGTGAGATTCGGTAAAACTAGGAAGTTGGCGCCTAGATTTATTGGTCCATTTCCTATGCTCGAACGGATTGGAACTCTTGCTTATAGGGTTCAATTGCCTGACTGGTTGCCTGGAGTACATGATTTGTTTCACGCGTCTCGACTTAGAAAGCATGTGCACGATCCAGACTTGGTCGTGGAAGAAGCCGCGCAACAAGATTTGGAAATTACTCCAGAATTGGCAGTGAGGATAGAGCCGATAAAGACTATTGGCAAAGAAACTAAAGAGCTGAGGAACAAGAAGGTTCACCTAGTCAAAGTGCAATGGAGTGGAGATCCGCGAGACTGTACTTGGGAAACTGAGGAGAGCGTTAAGCAAGATTATCCCAATTGCAAAGTGGATATCTCTGATTAACTCTGGTGCAAGGTACATTTACAGTATTTTGCATTTTCGTATTGTTTTCTACTTTGCTGTTGTTTCCTTTTCATGGATGTAAATTTTTTAATTATATAGTCTGGTCTTAGCAAATATGATTTTAAAAGAGTATATAAACTAATTATTAAATTTTTAAAAAGTTAATCAACAAATTGATTGTTGTTTGTGATGTGTGATTATGAATTTGACTAATCAAAATATTGGGATGATAATTAATCTAATCAATAAGAGAATGAAGGGTAAATTTATGCAAATTGAATCAAATATTGAACTGATTTAAAAATTGATTGAAATACATGCATGTACATTATATATGTTTGAACAGGTAAATGGATTTGCTGTTGAGTAATGAATTTATTTGCATGCCCGGCAAATAGGTAAACCTTAATGAGTTTGATGCGCAATTTTATTTATATATCAACCCCTGTGAATGCCATTGGATGTGGAGTGCTGGTTATTCTGTGTGAGATTATAAACATCGCCATAGGATAGTAACAATTAATTTTTAACTATACTACATGGCATACTACGTGAGGATAGCATACTTTATCATACACCACATATGCATTTGGAGCTTGTATGACGAGGTCGAAGATTTACCATACAAGCGAGAGGCTTGTGTGGCGTTGAATATAATTGTAAAGACCTGTATCTTCCACGGTAAGGAAAGAGCGGATACTTTGAGAACAACACACAAAAGAACGCAGACAGAAGAATATTTCCTTGTATATTACAACAATTCCATCAGAATACAAGAATATACAGAGTATGAATAAATATTACACAGTATAAAATTTCAGAGATTACAATACATTACATAGCAGCGGAAAATAATACAATACACAACTAGAATTAATACACGAATACAGAGCTTTCCGAGTATCGTTCCAGCTGTAAATCAGGATCCTGTGAATGTAAATCTGCAAAACAAAAACTACTAGCTGCCCATGTCAAAATATGGCACCCAGAGTTTAGGTTAAAACAATAAACTCCAGGTCATTCATGTGACTGGTGTGAGAACTAAAACAGTTATTAATCTTTATTTTAAAGTTAGGTAAATCAAGGGACCACGCCGTATAACACGGAACGGGTTTCCTCCCAAGAATACCAGTGCATAAAACAACTGCGCAATGCTAAATAAAGTAATAATGAAGCTATTATAAGACCCATGTCCTATCACACAATGCAACACAAGTCGGAGGATAGGGTTTTTACCTTATAATAGCCAAAGAATGCTTGATATGTTTAAAACAGATTATTTTGATAGTACTATAAGTGTATAGTGTCAAAACAATTTCAATCATAAGTATCAATCATAGACGGCATGAGCGCCCCATCCCACTATGTCGCCATATATAGGATTACAACTAAAACCGAAACGTCACGTATTGGAAGTTGGATTTCCATCTGGGAACCGAGGCGAAAGATAGTCCTCACCGATTCGAGACTCTCTAGCCCTAGCCTCAGGAACACCACAACTGCACTATGGATCGTCAGGGCCGGTCCACACGGAGTGGATTATTATGCCTGAAAAATACGTTTCCCCGCCCTTTGGGGCGTAAATAAGCCAACGAATGACTCCATCAGCTTCACATAGTCACCGATATATCCGAGGCGCCTCGCAACAACAACAACCACATAAGTCAAACTCGTCAGGGCGTGTAAAACCACTGATGCCACTACTAACTAGAAGGGAACGCATGCCCTCCCTGATGTCCTCTCCCGTTTCTGGTTCACAACTGGGGTGTGAGGCTCGCGAATCAACGCTACACAAAGCTACGCCACACAGGCCGTGTTTTGATCATCAACCACAAGACTCTGCTTTTCAATAGAAGCCTTGATCATTTGCATCTTAGCATGCCACACAGGCAAACCACCCCATGCAACCGATATTCATTAATCACACAGAATGATATCCAATGTCATACACACAGTCCATTTACAAGTCCGTTCTGGGTCTGAACGAAATCGGAGGCACCTTGTACCTCGCATATCCATCGATCTCCAAGTACGTCTGGACGACCACTAACTGATTCCCTCCTCTTGGGTGTACGGCCCAATCAAGATCATCAGTAATCACCCAAATGACGTGAAGACCTCCGGTCTTCGACCACCGTCTTCATCTTCGACTTATCGTCGTATCAGTTATTCAGAATGGGATAAACCCGGTCTTTCTGAATAACTCGCGTATATAATAAACAAGTGTTACACAAACATAACATACGCCTCATTCCATTTCATCAGTCACTAACCGTAAATTAGCCAGAGAACAATTCCCCAAATATTTACCCCGAAGGCCGAAACCAACATCAGATCAATACCCAGGAAACCATTCAACTTAGCAAATCTCCAGTTAGTTTCCAAATTTCACATTCTTAGGGAAAGGTTCCCATTAATTTTATCAAAGATAAATTCTTCTAAATTTATTCTTTAATCTTCTTTTGAATATCAATTCAAACTAGTCGGGATTAGCGAACCACACCGAAGTAATCATTTATTCTATTTCCCAATCCCAACCTATTCATCCCATGAAGTAAAACTAGTAATACTTCATATCTAACACCACGGTGTTATCGGTAAATTCAATTACCATTTCATGTTCAAATCTAATTAATGATTTAACTATCGCCTGGAGCAAAACTGGTGATACTCCATTCTCGATCTTTTCAATATAATTAAAAATTCATTAAAACTCCACTTAGTTTTAATCTTTAACTGGGTTAAAGAACCGATGTCATTTAAAACACGGTTCACGATAAACCCCAAAATCACATCACATTTCAATCAGTCCCTAACCGTAAAATAGCAAGTGAGCAATTCCCTAAGTATTAACCCCGAAGGCCGAAACCAACATCAGATCAATACCCAAGAAACCATTCAATTTAACTAATCTCCAGTTAGTTTCTGATTTTCTTAACTCTGTTGGGCCTAAGAACAATATTGTTAAAGATACCATTCACGACAACCCAAATCACATTCCTTTAATTATCGGGTTAAAGAACAAATGTTATTTAAAACACCGTTCACGATAAACCCAAAATTCAATTTCAATTCAATTCCAATTAAATATTATTTAATTGGTATACTTCATTAAATCCAAATAAAAAGATTTAATCTTTTTCTCAACTGGGTTTAAGGACAATGTTAATGAAGACACCATTCACGACAAACTCAAATCACATTTGATATTAAATACAAGGCCCTGAATAGAAAATATCTCGGCTTATATTCAATATCAAATTCTACGACCAACAAATATCGTATTGGAAATAACGATATTAATATATCTTTCAAATTCCCAGAACAATATCTGTACAATCACGAAATCCAACATCGAAATATTCCAAAGACAATTTCGATTCAAATCCATTCCAATTCAATTATTGGAAATTCTGGTTATTTTCAAAACCATTTCAAATCCAATTTATTTATTTTAAAAATAAACGAATTATTATTCTAGTTCAAATCAAGTTCATTTCGATAAAAGTCTATTTTTATCTTTTAAAATATGGAATTTTTCATCCCAATTCTTCACAAATCATTTCTTATGATTTTACACAAATTATTACTATTTTTAATAATTTTATTAAGGCCCGTACAGTCGATTTCCATCAACGGCCATCGAACTGCACTTACAACGACCTTATCCAAATTTGATTTGGACATAATTCCAAATCCAACCGTTAGATTTAAAATCTCTAATATTCATTAGAAAGCTCTTTTCGATACGAACCCAACGGTTCTGGTTTTAGGAGAATCCAACGGTCGGATCTCCCGTAATATCCATTCGAAGTCAATGGTCGAAATTCGTGAACTACCGCAGCGCGGCGCGTTCTATTCAGGCCATTATATATATAATATATAAATATATTATATATTTCGTCGATTTCCTTTTAAAACGTATTTTACAAATCGTTTTAGATTCGTTTTCAAAACGATTTCAACTTCATATTCAATTTCTAGTCAAAATTGAATATTCCACATCATTGATATACAAATGATAATATTTTCAAAACGTTAAATTTTGAAATCATTTTCTTTTCTATATTCATTATAAAAATGAGTAAAATCGATATAAATATCGTTCGCGTCAAAATGGTGCATATCTAACCAACACGGGTTATATATATTTCATTAACTTCGTTATTCTATTCAACAAATGAATATTTATTATATTAACACTTGAATGTTTATTCTATTCAACACATGAATTTATTTTCTATTCAACACATGAATTTATTTTCAATTCAACACATGAATTTATTTTCAATTCAAAACATGAATTTATTTTTTAAATTGGAATGAGGCCCAATCAATTACCATATAATGTTAATTATATGGATTTTCTACAACATATGTATATAATAGCAACGATAAATAATCAACCATCATCCAGAGTGCACCACACAACTGTATAAGCATTAAATATAAATAATTAACGCTTACACAGTCTGTCAATCAAACGATTGACATACCACTAAACAATTGGGATTAGTGTACGTCAATATCATCCCAACACCCGTGTGGGGTTTCAAATCAACAAACACAGATTTTTTATTTGTGCAGTTGGGCAATGTGTAAAATTTATCGTCCCAATCAATATCAGTCAAATCAGTGTATATAAACAAATCTCCGATTTGTTTATTACTATTTATTTTATACACGTTAAAAATCATATTTTTAACTATAAAATATTTTATTTTATTTCAATTTACCGGGGCCACATATGACCTCTAAAAATTCCCAAAAAATATTTTCTAGCTTCGTATTGACGATACGGTCCTAACAAAACTAATTTCGTCAAATTCTGAGACCGTTTGAAAAATGGCCATTTTCCAGTCGATTAAAATCAACTAAAACTGGTCAAACGCGTTTTCCTTTTCCACACTCACATATTGATTCGAAAAATTACTAATTTTGGAATCTAGCAATAATTTGACATCACGGATCCAACAAAAGTGGTTTCGTCGAAAACTGAGGTCGTTTGCAAAATTTCTATTTTTAAGGGCCAGAATTCCATAGCGACTATTCTGAAATTCCAACTGGGCATAACTTTTTATCCCCTCTATGAAATTTCAATTTTTCGGATTCATTGGAAAGATATTCTCAAATAGATTCTAATATTTTTGTTTTCACTAAAATCCGGTTGTTATCCATCTGATCGATCCAAGTGAATATGGGTCGGTTTTAATCGTTTTGAAGAAGGGATCGGTCCTGCCGTTATTAAAAGGGAGCGGCTGTAGCACAAGCTTCCTGGTCGACCTAAAGCTTGTCGCTCCAGAAGCCAAGGAAATCTGGTCGCTCCAAAGACAAAAGGCACCCGGTCGCTCCAGAGAGTGAAAGAACCTTGATCATCCTAAGGATTCTGATTGTTCCTAAGGATAGAGACTCCTGGTCGCTCTCTTTTATGCGCTGACCCGATCGTTCCAAAAGCTAAAGAAAGCTGGTCGTTCCAAACTTGGTCGTCCGCTAGTCTCCGATCGCTCCAAATACAAAGGGCAGTTGGTCGTCCTTCTCTGGAGACCGACCCCATGTTTGAGGGAACCAATTCCGATGTGTTCTCAATCCTGGTCGCACATTTCTGGAGGGTATTCTTTGGTCGGTCCGCTCCGCATTCTAGCCTCCTAGTCGTCCTTTCTTCTGGCGGAAGCTCCTGGTCGGTCAAAGCGCTAGAAACGACCTGTGATGGCGTGACAGCTGGAAACAACTGGTGACAACTGGCAGTGGCATTTCCGTAAATACCGACCAGACCCCTGAATACAAGATTTCAGCCATTTCTCCGCCTATAAATAGGACCCTACCTCCATCATTTTGGGGGGACTTTTCGGGAACTACGAGGAGGTGCTGCCAAATTGCTTTCGGGATTTCTCCAAGCATTCTCTTCTCTATCATCAATCATAAGTCTAGGGAACGTTGGAGCATGAGGAGCATAGTTGGCATGGAGGAACAAGCATAAGCATTTCACGCACTTCTTCATTTCTTCTTGATCATTCATCCAAAGATCTAAGGAGCTTTCATCCATGGCATCTATGGAGGGATTGGCATAAAATACTTCAAGCTTTCATCCATTCTTTCAATCGGTTGTGAGGATAAATGCATGTCAAAGGAGCTTGTATGAATGTATAATGGAGCAAATGTTGTAATTTTTTGGTGATTAATGAAATCCAATCTTCAATGTGGACGTAGACTCGAATAAGAGTCGAACCACTATAAAATTCTTGTCTTCTTTCTTTATTTTGGTATTTTGATGCTTTTGAATGTTAGATATGGCCTCACATAACTCTAAAGGTTTTCTAACGCCCCGCCTCTGAAAAGGTGACGTGCTCTCTAAGCATCTCGCCTCCGATTAGGTAACGTGTTTAGAAATACCATTTTGGTTGTTATACCAATTTTCGGTATCAACAATTAGGCGCCCACCGTGGGGCCAGATCTACTTTCTGGCATCAAGTATACTACGAAGATCTTGAGATCTTGAAGCTAAGCCTTAAAATAGCTCGCTCCAGCTTGCGATTTGGACCTTCTGACGGATTTTCTGCAAAGTTCAAATTGCTTTCTGAAATAATGCCGCCAAAAGCAAATAAGGAAGCTAGAATTAGAATCTCTAATGGAGAAAATCGGGATGAGACCCCCGTGGCTAACCGATTTGAAGTGGGAGAGACATCTAATGGAGGTGTGAATGTCACAAGAGGCGAGCTTGATCAGGCTGTCGCTGGATTGACGCAACAGCTAGAGATAGCTAACAAAACCATGTTGACAAAACTTGATTCTCTCTTTGCTCTTCAGGCCGCTACGGCAAAGGTGGCCTCTAAGCCCATTCGTGCAGAGGATGCTGGTTCTTCTTCTTCCAGTCCAAATCAGGAAAAATCTTTTCAAGAAATCTCCGTTCTTGATAAAGGAAAGCATGAGACTTCAAAGCAAGCTGATCGGAACCGCACTGCAGGGATTACTTCTCAACAAGCGGCCAATTCTGCCAAAGGGGCACTTTCCAACCAAGAAAGGCCAGGGCCCCTAAGTCGCAACCGCGATGGTTTGCTCAAGCAAGCCTCCGGTCAAGACAAAGGTGTCCGCCCCGCAGATAGCCTACCTGAGAAGGAACGCCTCAAGAAAATGGTCCAACAGCTTATAAAGGAAAGCCAATCTCGAAACGATAGTGAGGCTGAATGGGAATTCGCACCGTCCAAAACCCCCCTCACTGAAAGGGTTAAAAAGACAACTTTCCCATGCAAATTCAAACCTCCTTCAATCCAAGCTTATAACGGGACAGGCGACCCCAATGTGTTCTTGTTTCGATACGATCAGCACATGGATGGGGCACAAGCAACTGACGAACTTAAGTGCTTGTACTTCCCGGTGTATTTGGAAGGGGTTGCGTCATTATGGTTCACAAGGTTGCCTCCCCGATCTATTGTTGACTTTGCCACATTGGCAAGATGCTTCCGAGACCAGTTCTGCCTCCAAACAACAAAGGTCAGAGATATCATGTCCCTCAATGAACTAGAACAAGCTCCTGGTGAAACGATAAGGTCTTTCTTGAATCGTTTTAATGCTGCTGCTGCAGAAGTAGGGACCCAAGAGCCAAGGCTAATTCTAATGGCCTTAAAGGGGGGCATTGATAAGCTGTCTGAGTTCGGAAGGTGGCTAAAAAGAAAGAAACCTGAGACGCTAGAGAAATTTTATGACAAAGCCGAGGAATACATGTGTCTTGAAGATGATCCTATCTATTCCGTTGGCAATGTCAAAACCAAGGTGGTCCGGGAAAGGAAGGAAGCTCCCAAAAAGAATAGTCAGGAAAATTTTGGGGAAGGTCAAAATAGAGGAAGCAGTAATGATGCTAGAAATGATAAGGACTCCAAGAAACGGCGTTTCTTCAAGCCAACGGATTTTACTCCGTTGAATGATACAATCGAGCATATATATATATATATATATATATATATATATATATATATATGGCAACGAAGGATGCAGAGGGCTATCCGAGCCCAAAGCCAGTAAAGGTGTCCGAAGAAGCTGCAAACTCAGGGAGGTTCTGTCAATTTCACAATCGACCGGGACACGACACTAATGAATGTCGACACCTAAAAAACTTGATTGAAGAACTGATAAGGCAAAATCGTCTCCAGGAGTATGTAAAGCGTTCATCAGATACCGAGCCTGCCCAGGGGCAGCAAGTCCATCCAAGTCAAGACAGAAGAACACCTGCGAATATTCCTCGACCTGTTATCAATATAATCAGTGGCGGACCTCATCCTGCAGGGGATACTTGGGAGGATATGATCAGGTATACTAATGAACCAAGAAGCATTCTAAAAGGAGACGGTTTTGAGATTTGCAATAATTCTCTTCGTCGAAAAATGCCTAGAACATCCTGCGAAGATGTTATCTTCCGGGATCGGGATTCCGACGGAATGTTGGTTCCAACTGTTGACCCAATGGTAATCACTATTGGCTTGGGTCCAGCAATAGTAAAGAAGGTGTTGATTGATAACGGAGCATCCGTGAACGTTCTGTTTTACAGTACTTTCTCTAAAATGGGTCTATCCATGGATAATGTGCGAGCTAGCAAAGACAAAATACACGGGTTCACTGGCATACCAACTCAGCCAATCGGTGTGATTGATCTCCTTGTAGAGCTAGGAGAGGGGGAGAGGCAAGTCTCCATGATATAATCTTTCGTTATAATGGACTCACCTTCAGGGTACAATGTATTCTTGGGAAGGCCAGCACTTGCCGACTTCAGGATAGCTCTTGCTCCTTGGTGCTTGATGATGAAGTTCCCGACCGCAAATGGGGTGGGAGTTATCAAAGGGGACCCTCAGGAATCAAGAGAATGCTATATGGCAGAACTGATTGAAGCTCGGAAATACGAAATTCAGAAGGATGCGGAGACTCCTCTCTGCATCCATGAAGCTCCTTTATAGCAATTAATGACCATCCCCTGTGCTGGAACATATAACGACATGCAAGAAGATATGGACCCACAAAAAATCAGTGCAGGGGATGAAAAGGTAGCACCAGCTGAAGCTACCATTTCCATAGAGATCCATGATAGTGATACAGATAAGCTAATAAAGATAGGCTCCCAGTTGGACCCTATGCTGCAAAAGGAATTGATTAGTTTTTTGAAAGAAAATTTGGATGTCTTCGCTTGAGTCACTCAGATATGTGCGGGATACCTCAAGACGTAATAGTGCATAAGCTGAATATTGACCCCAACGTGCGCCCGGTGAAGCAGAAAAGACGGATACAGGGCCCAGAAAGGTCTGAAGCTTTGAAAGATGAAGTGGATAGGCTATTGACAAATAATTTCATTCGAGAATCCACCTATCCTAATTGGGTGTCCAATCCGGTCCTTGTGAAAAAATCAAACGGCAAATGGCGAGTGTGTGTTGATTATTCTGACTTGAATAAGGCTTGCCCAAAAGATAGTTTCCCCCTACCTCGAATTGATCAACTTGTTGATGCAACAGCAGGGCATGAACTATTGTCTTTCATGGATGCATATTCTGGATACAATCAGATTATGATGCACGAGCCAGACCAGGATAGTACCAGTTTCATAACTGATCGTGGTTTATATTGTTATAAGGTAATGCCGTTTGGTTTGAAAAATGCAGGTGCCACCTACCAACGCTTGGTGAACGCGATGTTCAAAACTGAAATTGGAAGGACTATGGAGGTTTATGTTGACGACATGCTGGTAAAATCCAAAGAGGCAAAGAATCATATAAAGGATCTTGATGAAATGTTCCAAATCCTGAGGAGATACGACATGAAGCTCAATCCACTTAAGTGCTCGTTCGGCGTAGCATCAGGAAAATTTCTTGGTTTCATGGTAAATGCTCGGGGCATTGAAGCAAACCCAGCACAAGTGATTGCTTTACGAGAAATGCAAGCTCCATGGACTAAGAAAGAACTCCAATGCTTAAATGGCAAGGTAGCAGCATTGAGCCGCTTCATCTCAAGGGCAACGGACAGGTGCATTCCCCTATTTGATGCATTAAAAAAGGAAAAGAAAAGCTTCCAGTGGACTCCCGAATGCCAACAAGCATTTAAAGATCTCATCCAGCACATGGAATCCCCTCCGATGCTATCGAAGCCTAGGGATGGAGAAAGCTTGCTCTTATACCGTGCAGTGTCATCCCATGCGTTGAGCGCAGCACTCGTTAGGGAGGAAGACAAAGTGCAGTGGCCAGTATACTACATTAGCAAAAGGTTTACTGGGGCAGAGATGAATTATCCAAGGATAGAAAAGCTTGCGTATGCCTTGATCATCGCATCACAAAAGCTCAGACCCTATTTCCAATCCCACTCTATTAAAGTCCTTACCGATCAACCCTTGAAACATGTGTTGTTCCGTCCAGAAACTTCAGGGAGACTCCTGAAATGGAATATTGAACTCAGCCAATATGATATCACTTACTACCCCAGAAAATCAATAAATGGGCAAGCTCTGCCCGACTTTATTGCTGAATTCACTGACAGGGGAGAGGAAATGGAGGAAACTAACGAATTGGCCGTTAGGTGGAAACTTTTTGTTGATGGCGCTAAGAATGAATATTGTGCTGGGTCAGGGATAGTATTCGAAACCCCAGAAGGATGACATGTATGCTGTGCTCTGCGATTCGAATTCCCCATCACCAACAACGAGGCCGAGTATGAAGCGTTACTCGGAGGATTGCGGGTTGAAAAAGATTTAAGCTTGAAAAGTCTACTAATATTCAGCGATTCACAGCTAATGGTTTCCCAAATCAAAGGTGAATTCCAGACTAAGATGGGAAGGCTTCCGACATATCTGCTTAAAGCCAAAGAACTTCTCGACAACTTGGAATATTATTCTATTTCTCATATTCCTCGTAGAGAAAATTGGAAGGCAGATTCCTTATCAAAGCTAGCTAGCACCGGAGATCCTCAAATCTTCGATCTAGTTCCAGTGG
Organism: Allium sativum; assembly: GCA_030737875.1. Taxonomy (NCBI): domain Eukaryota; kingdom Viridiplantae; phylum Streptophyta; class Magnoliopsida; order Asparagales; family Amaryllidaceae; genus Allium; species Allium sativum. Next base: position 562,717,562 of record CM060921.1, read on the forward strand.
AAGTATTATCTAGTTCCAGCATTGAGGAATCCGATATAGACTGGGTTATGGAAACAACCAATGAGCCCGACTCGTGGATGACCCCTATAAAAAACTATATACTTCACGGAACGCTTCCTGAGAAACCAAAGGATCGCAGAAAACTGCTCCGAAAGTCTCGCCTATATCTTGTCCAAGATGGTCATTTATACAGGAGGGGATATTCAACGCCATTACTACGGTGTGTAACAAAGGAGGAATCTAAAGCGATTTTGGCGGAGCTACATGAAGGAGATTGCGGAGGTCATGTTGGTGGACAGACTCTTGCCAAAAAGGTCCTTCGATATGGTTATTTTTGGCCCGATGTAAACTTCGACTCAATGACATTCATTAAGAAATGCGACCGGTGCCAGAAATTTGCAAAAATTCCAAGAGATCCGTCAACTGAGTTGACACAGATGTTGAGTCCTTGGCCATTCGCCGTCTGGGGCATAGACTTGATTGGAGCACTACCTACCGCTAAATCGAGCTTCAAATATGCTATAGTGGCCGTGGATTACTTTACCAAATGGGCTGAAGCTGAACCATTGGCAACTATCACATCGAAGAAGGTAATCAACTTTGTGTTGAAAAATATCATATGCAGGTTTGGGGTTCCACAGAAAATTATCACCGACAATGGCACGCAATTTGAAAGTGATGAATTCAAGGATTTCTGCAACAAATATCATATTCAGAAAAGTTTTGCAGCAGTTGCCCACCCGCAGGCCAACGGGAAAGTTGAGGCAGTCAACAAAATCCTGAAGTCCACCATTAAAAAGCGTCTCAAGAAAGCTAAAGGCAACTGGATTGAAGAATTGCCACTTGCCCTATGGGCTTATCGTACGACTCATAAAACTGCAACTGGGCATACTCCGTTCTCCTTGGCATATGGTTCGGAAGCAATGATACCTGTGGAATTAGAGGTTCCAACTCACCGCAGAATTCATTTTAACCAAGAAGAGAATGAAAAGCTGCAACTTGAGGCTCTTGATTTACTCGAGGAGAAAAGGACTGAATCAGAACTTAGAATGGTCGCCCATCAGAGAAGAATTGCTCGACACTTCAATCAAAAGGTCAGGCATAGAACATTCGAAATGGGAGACCTGGTGTTAAAGAAAATCATGACCGCAACAGGAGTCTTTGGCCCCAATTGGGAAGGTCCATTTATCATCGACCAAAAGCTCCTCGACGGTACCTTTAAGCTCAAAACTACAGATGGAGTAGAACTCCCAAGGGCCTGGAACAGTGATCACCTTCGTCGCTATTTTAAATGATTTTCTAACTCATATTCTTTTGTATTTTTCTATGAATATGGTAAATACTTTGTATGAAATTACATGAATATAGATCCAGCAGCACTTCTGATTCTGTCAAAGCTTTATATTGACATCCAAAAGATGCACAGCTATTGTTACAGGACACGATACCTTCGTCATCCTGTTTTCCGGCATAAAACTCGCCATAGCTTTACTGAAGAAATATGGTCCAAAAGCAGGCGCAATCTTAACCCAAACCCTCTCCGAGGATTCTCAGTCGAATAATAAACTGAGTCTTCTCCAGGGGTGCTCGGTCAAATAACCCAAAGTCAGACAAAATCTGATCGCGTTATAACCGAGTTTCTTAACCCAAACCCTCTCCGAGGATTCTCAGTCGAATAATAAACTGAGTCTTCTCCAGGGGTGCTCGGTCAAATAACCCAAAGTCAGACAAAATCTGATCGCGTTATAACCGAGTTTCTTAACCCAAACCCTCTCCGAGGATTCTCAGTCGAATAATAAACTGAGTCTTCTCCAGGGGTGCTCGGTCAAATAACCCAAAGTCAGACAAAATCTGATCGCGTTATAACCGAGTTTCTTAACCCAAACCCTCTCCGAGGATTCTCAGTCGAATAATAAACTGAGTCTTCTCCAGGGATGCTCGGTCAAATAACCCAAAGTCAGACGAAATCTGATCGCGTTATAACCGAGTTTCTTAACCCAAACCCTCTCCGAGGATTCTCAGTCGAATAATAAACTGAGTCTTCTCCAGGGGTGCTCGGTCAAATAACCCAAAGTCAGACAAAATCTGATCGCGTTATAACCGAGTTTCTTAACCCAAACCCTCTCCGAGGATTCTCAGTCGAATAATAAACTGAGTCTTCTCCAGGGGTGCTCGGTCAAATAACCCAAAGTCAGACAAAATCTGATCGCGTTATAACCGAGATTCTTAACCCAAACCCTCTCCGAGGATTCTCAGTCGAATAATAAACTGAGTCTTCTCCAGGGGTGCTCGGTCAAATAACCCAAAGTCAGACAAAATCTGATCGCGTTATAACCGAGTTTCTTAGTCCAAACCCTCTCCGAGGATTCTCAGTCGAATAATAAACTGAGTCTTCTCCAGAGGTGCTTAGCCAATAAATCAAAGTCAGATAAAACTTGACTACGATATTACTGAGTCTTTAACTTAAGACACCTTCAAGAAGCACTTCCTCACCTCTCAGATATCTAATACCTTCAGATACAAAGGATGAGAGATTATGATGACACATACGAAGGTCGTATGAAGAATGAAAAAGCTCCAAATGTCACAATGCAATGATAGACGCTTTCTAAATTCTGATCACAGCTCAAAAACATCCAAATCTCAAACCTATATTCAATATATTAAAGTTGAAATATCCCATTAGTGCGGAGGCATATAGCAAAAGCAGCTCTTTGATTTCTCACATACCAAAGGATCAACTCAACCGTTTATAAGTGGGAAATTCATAAATAAGCAAAATGTGTAAAGTGTGTTATGCAAGCATAATGTACAAATCAGAATGCGCAGAAGAAAGTAATAACAGGGTTAAAAGCACCAAAACACAGAACATCGTCACATACACATACCAAAATAAAGCTACCAGTGTCGCATACACAACCAAAAGTAGGTGGTAAAAAGGGTCATGAAGCGAGGACTGGCACTCGCTTAATACATCCAGTCATACAATATCTACAAACACCGGATCTGAAACCCCCAAGTCAAGCATTCTTACCAAGAGATTTCTCCCCATCACAAAGGGGAAGGGGGAAGGACCTCGCTTTCCTGGCCCAAAAGTTCGACAATCGTCTTATCCCTAGACTTGAGAGCTCGAATGAGAAGGGCCTTATCTTCCTCCAAAAGAGCTATACGCTTGAGATGCTCACGATTCAGCCCCGAAAGATTGTTGACAAGGTCATGCCATCCTGTCAAGTCTTTAGCCAAGTAATTGCTAAGCATGTCAAAATGTCTTTCAAGCCAACCTTTCACTTTGTCAAGCTGAGTTAGCCCATCAAGCTGAATAGAGTTCACGTCATCAGCAAGCACTCTATAATCGGACGGGTGTATATCAGGATTAATAAACACCCCATCCAGGCAGTATCCTTTGAACCGATCAGCAAGCTCAGGGTGACATGGCAAGACACAATATTGGGGTCTATTTACGATAACTCGAAGTTCATTTAGGGAAGGGGTTCTCACAGCAGAATCACTAGTTGCAGAACAAGCTTCAGGCACAGGAGATTTACCAGCTCTGCGCTGTCTTTTAGAATCACTATCCTCCTGCTGGGGGTCTTCTGGCATACCATGCTTACCTGTCATCCTGCACAGAAATTTCACAAATTTTTTGGTCAACAATCAAGTTCAAGCAGTGTTGTGAGCTAAACTGATCGGTCATGATCAGTCAAACAAGAATGGTCGGCCTAGAAATTATCTAAGGCTGATCGCTTTAAAAGTCAAAAACTGGTTAAGACCTGGTCGCTCAAAACTGGAAAAGCGCCTGGTCGCTCTAAAAACAGCCAAGCCCCGGTCGCTCAAAACTGGAAAAGCGCCTGGTCGCTCTAAAAACAGCCAAGCCCCGGTCGCTCAAAACTGGCAAAGCGTCTGATCGGTCCAAGCCAGTCAAGTTCCGGTCGCTCTAAGTTGATAGAGCACCTGGTCGCTTCAAGCCAGTCGAGCCTCGGTCGCTCAAGACTGAAAGAGTACCTGGTCTGTAGTGACCCGAAAATCCGGTCCAATTTGAGCTGACTAAATAACACAAGTCCAACCCCAATTTAAACTAGAAATTCAAGAAACTAATAGAAAGAAGATAGAGGGTGAGGATAGATAAGGTAGAACCTATAGAATAGAAGAAGAAGAAGAACATCATCATCAGAGTAAACACGAATCTCACAGCGGAACGAATAAAATATGACATAACTTTTGAAATACAAACAGTTATATATACAATAGCACTTATCAGAGTGCAGCACTTACAACAACAGCGGAAATAATAATAGCTATAGAATCCTGAAGCCTCCTGCTCCAAGCTCTCCAAGTGTATCTGTAAAATCCCGACTACTTGACTGCCCATACAAAATTAGGCACCCAAGAGTTTAGGGAAAACAAACAAATAAACTCCGGGTCAGTCATGGGACTGATGTGAGTAAAACAGTTTAAAACAGTTTGAACAAGTAAACGATATCTCATAAGACCACGCCGCATAACGGAACGGGTTTTTCCCTTATGAGAATCCAACAACTTTGTAAACAATATCATTCTGATATTATAATAATGTCTAAATACAATTAGATAACAATCTAGCAGAAAAGCTTTCATCTCACGTTCTACAAATATAGTATAAAATCAAAACCGCAAGCACGTATTGGGTAATGGATTTCCAACTATGACAAGGTATGGAACCACCTTCCGATCAGTGTACTCTAGGAACGATACACTAGAGTTCAACAAGAACATCTTGTAACTCAGCCACACATGACCGACCACTCATTTCGCTTGAGTGTATCGAATGTACATCACCAACGGTCAGGATCAGCAACCGTTTTCCCGTATATATATGGGACAACATTGATAGATTAAAAGAAGCAAATGAATATTCTCTAGATAGGTGATTATACACCCTACTTCGGTGCGACCGACTTAGCCATGCTGCCTGCCCGATTTCTGTCATTTACCGGATGTGAGGCTAGAAGCTACGCTCACTTTCCATTCATTTATGACACGATCACTTTGAATGCCACATTATTAGATCCGTAAATCATTAGTTGGTTTATACAAATACCCTGGATGTTATGCTAAGGGATAAATCTGTTGCAACCATATATATTTATACAGACCAACCCATTCGATCATTGGAAATACTTTGTCAGACATTCGTCCATTTACGTTCGTTCTGGGACTGAACGAAACCGAAGGCACTATTCAGTACATCCATCTTAGTCCATTGTTATCTAAGATTTATACAACAGCCCTTGCACTTTACTCCGTCTTCAATATATTCAGCATATATGATTCGCAAAGCTTATGCCAATACAGAGTGGTTCTTTGGATAATAATCCAACTGGTCTCTCCATATTAACAACGCAAAATGGTCAAAACATTTGATAGTCTGTGATTTAACTATCAAAGGAAAACTCGTGTGCAAACAACGATATTATTTCCAGATGGAAATTATATCAACCAATCATCATTTAACATTTATCTCTTTAGTTCATTAATTTACTTATCTCTTGTTTCCATATATTCAACCTTCCTTATTTTCTAATTTTTTAGAAAATATACTTTATTAACAATGGAAAACATTTCCATTTCCTGTTTCCATATATTAGGAAACATTTCTGATTTCTTATTTGGAAAACATTTCTAAAGTTCCTTCATTGGATTTACACAGATGTTTAAATAAAACATCGCTATGCCAACTCAAACCATTACTGAATTCTCTTAACCATCATTCACTATCAAACCTTACCATTCCTTAGTTAAGAAGGAAGTCAATCAAGTTGGGGTATAATTACCTCTCAGACCTTAACTGAACAACGTTATAACTTCTAAATAGTAACAGTTTATCTTTTAAACCTTTAACAACTTATTCACGTAACTCTCGGATTCAATTTACGAATCCACTTCTTTACTGAAACATTTGATTATAACGATAACGATATAATCCCTACTTTCACAATATCTAACTTCAATTATAACCTTTATTCTTTAATTCGAATAATTAAACTTATCCCTAATTTACTAGTGTATACTTTTGATTTAAAGACCGAAAAGTAAATATTACTTTCCCGAATTCGATATAATTGAATTCGACGTATAATTCTCTTTCGAGTAATCTCTATTTGATTAACTCTTCTTCGAATATCCTATATTCGATTATCTCTCTTCGAATAACTTATATTCGAAATCTCTTTCTTTCGAATAAACTATATTCGATCTCTTTCTTTCGAATACTATATATTCGATAATCTCCTTTCGATTAAACTAAAATCGATAACTCCCTTCGATTAAACTATAATCGAGAACTCCTTTCCTTTAACTCTATTCGAATAATTTATATTCGATAACTCTATTTAACTCCGTTTAACTCTATTCAACTCCATTCGAATAACTAATATTCGATAACTCTATTTAACTCCGTTCGCTTAACTCTAGATCGCAGCGATCACAATGGTTACGCCTGATTCCCTCAGGAAACATCCGACCGCTTTAGGCTATCTGCAGCCCTGCGAATTACGCTAACAGTCGTACTAAATTGCATCTCATTTGGATTAACTCTAATTGTTCAATTCTAACTGTTTAACTCTAACTGGTTAACTCTAATTGATTAACTCTACGGAGGTACTATACTGATTAACTCTACTGTTTAACTCTAACTGGATAATTCTAACTGGTTAACTCTAATCGATTAACTCTATTTGACTAACTCGACTCGACTAACCCCTTTCGAATAACGTATTCGATTAACTAACTTCGAATACCCTATTCGATTAACTAACATCGAATACCCTATTCGATTAACTAACATCGAATACCCTATTCGATTAACTAACATCGAATACCCTATTCGATTAACTAACATCGAATACCATATTCGATTAACTAACATCGAATACCATATTCGATTAACTAACATCGAATACCATATTCGATTAACTAACATCGAATACCATATTCGATTAACTAACATCGAATACCATATTCGATTAACTAACATCGAATACCATATTCGATTAACTAACATCGAATACCATATTCGATTAACTAACATCGAATACCATATTCGATTACTCCTTTGTGATAACGTTTATCCAATTAAAAAGATCCCCTTTTTAACAACGTTTATTCATTTATAAAGATTCACTTTTTAGTAACGGTTCTTCACTTTATAAATGTTCATTTAATAACGGTTTCCTTTTTATAACTTCTTATTTCGTTATAAACACATTTCCTTTTTATTAACTCTATTTATTTTCTAAATATTCTCTTTCCAATTCTATTTGTAAATGGTTTACAAATATTTCTTTTTCTATTTTATTCTATTTGCAAATGGTTTGCAAATATCCCCTTTTCAAATTTATTCTATAAAAATATTCTAACTCCTTAAATTTCAGGGAAAATTCGCCATAACCTCCTTTGTATCGGGAGTATCGGGAAAATCCCCAAACCCGCCACACAGGCCTTTCCATTCAAAAAGAAAATGTTTTGAAATTATTTCCTTTTTGAATATCTCCCATTTATAAATATTCCATTTTATAAATATTACTTATTTATAAATATTCAAATTTATAAATATCTCTTATTTATAAATTATTCCATTTATAAATATTTTATTTTCAACATCACTTTGAAAATCCCCTTACCAACATTTCGGTATGTTATGGTATTCAATCGTATCAAATCACGGTGTTCAATAACGTCCAAACACATATAATCGACAACAGATTATATATCACATTATATAACAGAATATATAAATCAAAACAGTACCATAAATATTGAGGAACCCAGTTGGGTCCCTCCAACCTGTTTCCCTGCATCCACAGATGTTACGCAGTATAATCAACATCCATTACAGTTCAGTACGAATTATTCTGATAAACAGAATCAATATATATATATATATATTTATATTTATATTTAACGGTTTATATATATATATTTATAATTTCAACTAACTGACTAGCAGTTCAATCAATCAACCAACACACAGCAATCAACAGATGATTAACAGTTCTAAAAATACATTTATAAAAATATAACTGTTCAGAGTTGGTGAGTTTTACTCACATTTGCAGTTCATCGTTAAAGAACGATAAACTGTTGTTTGATTTGAATCAAACAGTTTATTTCTCCATAAATTGTAACGAGCTCGGATTCACTTCAGTCAGTCCCATGCTGTAGTTCCCGTCCATATGATCCCAACGCAACTTACGGTTCATCAATCCGATCTTGTAGGACCAAGATATGGTATTACGAAGTTAATACGTATTTAAAACATATTTAAACGAAACAAAATCCTTATTGGGCTTACCCTTTCAAATGGCCCATCTCCTTAACATTAAAACCAGACCTGTTCACACCTTCTTCCTCCCAGTAAATCAACACACTCCAGTAACCCAATTTGACTCCCATTTTCACAACTTCGATCCCCTCTTTCTCAACCATCACTTCACCGAATCAACCGAGATAACCACCGTCGAACTCTCCTTCTTGAACTCTATCCCCTCATACCATCATCTCCCAATTCGACCTCCTCTCTCCGATTGCGTCGCCTGGTTTTTCCGTCGAGCTCCAAACATAGAGCGACAGTTTGGATCAAGGAAAATCCCAAAACTTGGCCAACGAACTCTACTTGATCTCCTCAATCCAAAAGTGAACTCAAAATCGAGATTAAGTGCCTCCATCCGCCACGATCTGGAACCCTAACGCCCTTCTTAAACTTCGAGCAGTAGAAAACTGTATCGCACCTTACATGGCGCATACCAAAACGTAGAGACTTTCTTGACGATCACCAATATATAAGTTTGGAGATTTATCGATATCTCTTTGAATTTATTTTGATTTTCATTTGAGGATATTTTTACTGTTTCTTCCCAAAACTGACGGAGCAGAATTTGTAAGATGAAATTAGGTTTTTAAGGAAAGTAAGGGAGGGTATTTATAGGCAAATATAAATATTTAGATATTTTTATAAAAGGAATATTCCTGGTATATGCTCATTTATATATTCATTTTTCTTTCTAAAAATTCTCGTGATTACATACGATACCCAAAAATCACGAAACTGGACAGGTAGCTAGAGTTCGACATAACGGTCCCAATGAAACTGGTTTCATCGAATTCCGACTTGGTATGCTCACACAGCGTATTTTTAACTGTCAAAATATTGACTGTTTTTCACTCTAAAAATCCGTCCGGCCACACAGTGACTCTAAAAATCACGAAACTTCACATCTAACAATAATTTGATGTTACGGATCCAACAAAATTAGTTTCGTCGAATTCTGACTTCGTTTGCAATAGTAGTTATTTTTAAAGCTCTAAATAGCCTATTTTAAATATATAAATATATTTAAATATAATTAAATTAAATATTTAAAATTAAATATTATCGTCTATATTCTCTGAGGAATATCATACAGCTCCAGGGTAATTATATACTCGCTATTCCGAGTCCAGATTGATTCGATATTCAATTTACATTGAAAAATCCTTTTATAACGTATATAGAGCGTTACGAATTATAAAGGAATTTCACAGCGACTTTTCTGAAATTTGATTTGGACATATCTCAATATCTACACAACGAAATCCCGATTTTTCTCTTCCATTAGAAAACTATTATCAAATCGGTCCTGACGGTTCTTGTTTCATAGAAATCCGACTTAAAACGGACCCTGTATATTCAGTTGAAGTTCAAATCGCCAAATAGCGAACTGCAGCGCCATTTCGAGCTCGATTATAATTATAATTATAAATTATACGTTCTGACGCCGCATATTAAATATATTCGTTATTTAAATAGTTAAATAACTTCATTATTACGTTGCTAAAATTCCGGGTCATTACATGGTCGTTCCAAGCCAGTTAAAACCTTATCTCGCAAAACTAGCCTTGATTGGGTCGATAAAAACATCCCAAGGCTGGTCGCTCTACGATTAGTCTGAAGGAAATCATACCCTGGTCGGTCAAGATTTAAATCCATCTGGATCGTTCATATCGGGTAAAACTAAAAATAGCCTGTTCTGGTCGGTCGAAGGAAGATCGGCTCATCTAAAGACCGACCATACCACTGTTCTAAAAAAGACCAGTCTGGTCGTGCAAAGGAAGGGAAGCTTGAATTCACAGTAAAAACATCAAAAATAATGATACAAAGAGATGATTCTAGAAGGAAAATCAAAGCATGCATCACGAAAAGATTTCATACACATCAGTCAATCAAGCATTTGCACAAACAAGTCGTGATCGCTGCGAAAATGATATAGAAATTGCTCATTTTGAAATCATCACTCCCCTATTCCATTAGGATGACTCGGTTAAAACCGCACTCAAATGATTAATGATGTCAACAACGAAGGTTTACAAAGAATTATTGTGACTTCTTCCTCAAACTCATTCAACTTCAAACTCAAAATCAACGTTGGAATGCAAACAACGTACCTGGGATTTGGAAGAATAGTTCGGGTTGGTAAAGCAACAGCATGAATCGGCAAGGAAGTAAGCTAAAGATCGACCAATTTGTTTTTTAAAGAATGGAAAGCCACCATTAATGAAGATTTTGACCAAGAAGAAATGGAGAAGGAAATGACGGGATGAATTAATTATATAGGTTAAATTTGGTCTCTCCGGATTTTTTAGGAATTGTCTCTTCGTCTTCCAGAATTTGGCTTTTTCGTGCGTTCCAAAACTGGAGAAAAGACCGACCCCCCAAGCTAATTCCAGAACCGACCCATGAGAACTGCGCCCAAGACTGACCCTTAATTGAAGCAGATCGATCCACCAATATTTCGAAGCCCACAGTTTTTATAAAAACTATGAAACTTCGAGGGGCAAAATGTTATCCATCTGATCGATCCAAGTGAATATGGGTCGGTTTTAATCGTTTTGAAGAAGGGATCGGTCCTGCCGTTATTAAAAGGGAGCGGCCGTAGCACAAGCTTCCTGGTCGACCTAAAGCTGGTCGCTCCAGAAGCCAAGGAAATCTGGTCGCTCCAAAGACAAAAGGCACCCGGTCGCTCCAGAGAGTGGAAGAACCTTGATCGTCCTAAGGATTCTGATTGTTCCTAAGGATAGAGACTCCTGGTCGCTCTCTTTTATGCGCTGACCCGATCGTTCCAAAAGCTAAAGAAAGTTGGTCGTTCCAAACTTGGTCGTCCGCTAGTCTCCGATCGCTCCAAATACAAAGGGCAGCTGGTCGTCCTTCTCTGGAGACCGACCCCATGTTTGAGGGAACCAATTCCGATGTGTTCTCAATCCTGGTCGCACATTTCTGGAGGGTATTCTTTGGTCGGTCCGCTCCGCATTCTAGCCTCCTGGTCGTCCTTTCTTCTGGCGGAAGCTCCTGGTCGGTCAAAGCGCTAGAAACGACCTGTGATGGCGTGACAGCTGGAAACAACTGGTGACAACTGGCAGTGGCATTTCCGTAAATACCGACCAGACCCCTGAATACAAGATTTCAGCCATTTCTCCGCCTATAAATAGGAACCTACCTCCATCATTTTGGGGGGACTTTTCGGGAACTACGAGGAGGTGCTGCCAAATTGCTTTCGGGATTTCTCCAAGCATTCTTACATCTCTTCTCTATCATCAATCATAAGTCTAGGGAACGTTGGAGCATGAGCAGCATAGTTGGCATGGAGGAACAAGCATAAGCATTTCACGCACTTCTTCATTTCTTCTTGATCATTCATCCAAAGATCTAAGGAGCTTTCATCCATGGCATCTATGGAGGGATTGGCATAAAATACTTCAAGCTTTCATCCATTCTTTCAATCGGTTGTGAGGATAAATGCATGTCAAAGGAGCTTGTATGAATGTATAATGGAGCAAATGTTGTAATTTTTTGGTGATTAATGAAATCCAATCTTCAAAGTGGACGTAGACTCAAATAAGAGTCGAACCACTATAAAATTCTTGTCTTCTTTCTTTATTTTGGTATTTTGATGCTTTTGAATGTTAGATATGGCCTCACATAACTCTAAAGGTTTTCTAACGCCCCGCCTCTAAAAAGGTGACGTGCTCTCTAAGCATCTCGCCTCCGATTAGGTAACGTGTTTAGAAATACCATTTTGGTTGTTATACCAATTTTCGGTATCAACACCGGTTTATTTTGCACTCGGTATATTCATTTGAAATTTGAAATCGAATTATCGAACTACCACGCCATTTTCAATTCCTTTTTTATATATAAATAAATATTTATATTCTATTGACGATCTATATAAATATATATGCTCGAATTCTATTCAAAATAAATTTCTCATTTTTCTTTTAAAATAATTCATTTTAAATATTCAGAATTCGCTAAAATTGCCAAAATAAAAATTTTAAATTGGCTCGGATTTCCGGGTTATTACAATCTCCCCCCACTTAAAACTTTTCGTCCCCGAAAAGGAGCAAAGCCGAAAGTTGTTTAACTAATCAACTCAACTTCCAGTATTTTCATTACGGCTTAAGTTCTTCAACTTTTCAGTTTCTAAGAACTTTTCAAATTTTTCAAAAATTTGGCTAACACCCTAAATTTTCGAAAAATTTCGCCATTACTTCCCCTGCACCGGGGACTTCGGGATATTTCATATAGCCTCCCATGGCCTTCTTCAATCCAAAAGGAAAAAGAAACAACCAAGCGGCTAGCCAATCGGCTCATAAAATCATCCAAACCCAAAGAAATACAATAGACATGTACCTATTTGTCAGGCAAACAATTTTATTCTTCTGCTCTAGCCTCCTTGCTATGACCTGTTCAATGTAAGTACATGTATATGCATGCAAATGCGATAAATTTTCAATACAATTCACTATTTGATCAATTTGGCTAAAGGTTCAATATTTTAATTAATCAACCAATAATCAAACAACACAACCAACAATCAATTAGTTGATTTTCATTTCAAACTCATAACTTTGATATATAGTCCAAAAATTCAGATTTTTGATGCCAAATCACAACAATAAGCCCTATCTAATTTTGGTTCACACACCAGTCAATATGAAATATATAAAAACCCCACTTTCGAAACTCGAACATGAATACTGATGATGGCGATTAGAGTGTGATTCTATATCTATCCAGTATATTAAAACTTCGAATACACGCGGATCAGACGTATACGTAATTTTTTTATATACTGGACTGTCCAAATCCAATATAAATAAATATTCAAATACGTATGAAACGATTTAAATTTCAAAACAAAATTTGTTTTCATTTTCAAAAATATATTCTTCACACTCGTTCTAGGATACTACTGATCCCATCTCTAACGAGTCATTCCCATTGGATATTACTAATCCAATATCTGATGAATTCTTTCGTATGGTTCTAATGTGTCTTGTTTTCTGAGCTTTGTAAACCAAAGCTCTGATACCACTGTAAAGACACGTATCTTACACGGTAAGGAAAGAGCGGATACTTTGAGAACAACACACAAAAGATCGCAGACAGAAGAACATTTCATTGTATATTACAACAATTCCATCAGAATAAAAGAATATACAGAGTATGAATAAATATTACATAGTATAAAATATCAGAGATTACAATACATTACATAGCAGCGGAAAATAATACAATACACAACTAGAATTAATACACGGATACAGAGCTTTCCGAGTATCGTTCCAGCTGTAAATAAGGATTCTGTGAATGTAAATCTGCAAAACCAAAACTACAAGCTGCCCGTGTCAAAATAGGGCATCCAGAGTTTAGGTTAAAACAATAAACTCCAGGTCAGTCATGTGACTGGTGTGAGAACTAAAACAGTTATTAATCTTTATTTTAAAGTTAGGTAAATCAAGGGACTATGCCGTATAACACGGAACGGGTTTCCTCCCAAGAATACCAGTGCATAAAACAATAGCACAATGCTAAATAAAGAAATAATGAAGCTATTATAAGACCCAGGTCCCATCACATAATGCAACGCAAGCCGAAGGATAGGGTTTTTACCTTATAATAGCCAAAGAATGCTTGATATGTTTAAAATAGAATATTTTGATAGTACTATAAGTGTATAGTGTCAAAACATATTCAATCACAAGTATCAATCATAGACGGCATGAGCGCCCCATCCCACTATGTCGCCATATATAAGATTACAACTAAAACCGAAACGTCACGTATTGGAAGTTGGATTTCCATCTGTGAACCGAGGCGAAAGATAGTACTCACTGATTCGAGACTCTCTAGCCCGAGCCTCAGGAATAGCCGCAACTGCACCATGGATCTTCAGGGCTGGTCCACAAGGAGTGGTTTATTATGCCTGAACAATACGTTTCCCTGCCCTTTGGGGCGTAAATGAGCCAACGAATGTGTCCATCGGCTTCACATAGTCACCGATATATCCGAGACGCCTCGCAACAGCAACAACCACATAAGTCAAACTCGTCAAGGCGTGTAAAACCACTGGCGCCACTTCTAACTAGAAGGAAACGCATGCCCTCCCTGATGTCCTCTCCCGTTTCTGGTTCACAAACGGGTGTGAGGCTCGCGAATCAACGCTACACAAAGCGACGCCATACAGGCCGTGCTTTGATCATCAACCACAAGACTCTGCTTTTTAACAGATTCCTTGATCATTTGCATCTTAGTATGACACACAGGCAAACCACCCCATGCAACTGATATCCATCAATCACACAGAATGATATCCAATGTCAGACACACAGTCCATTTACAGGTCCGTTCTGGGTCTGAACGAAACCGAAGGCACCTTGTGCCTCGCATATCCATCGATCTCCAAGTACGTCGGGACGACCACTAACCGATTCCCTCCTCTTGGGTGTACGACCCAATTAAGATCATCAGTAATCACCCAAACGACGTGAAGACCTCCGGTCTTCGACCACCGTCTTCATCTTCGACTTATCGTCGTATCAGTTATTCAGAATGGGATAAACCCGGTCTTTCTGAATAACTCGCGTATATAATAAACAAGTGTTACACAAACACAACATACGCCTCATTCCAATTCATCTGTCACTAACCGTATATTAGCAAGAGAACAATTCCCCAAATATTAACCCCGAAGTCCGAAACTAACATCAGATCAATACCCAGGTAACCATTCAAATTAACTAATCCCTAGTTAGTTTCTAAATTTCACATTCTTAGGGAAAGGGACCCATTAATTTTATCAAAGATAAATTCTTTTAAATTTATTCTTTAATCTTCTTTTGAATATCAATTCAAACTAGTTGGGATTAGCGAACCACACCAAAGTAATCATTTATTCTATTTCCCAATCCCAACCTATTCATCCCATGAAGTAAAACTGGTAATACTTCATATCTAACACCACGGTGTTTTCGGTAAATTCAATTACCATTTCACGTTCAAATCTAATTAAAGATTTAACTATCGCCTAGAGCAAAACTGGTGATACTCCATTCTCGATCTTTTCAATCTAATTAAAGATTCATTAAAACTCCACTTAGTTTTAATCTTTAACTGGGTTAAAGAACCGATGTCATTTAAAACACGGTTCACGATAAACCCCAAAATCACATCACATTTCAATCAGTCCCTAACCGTAAAATAGCAAGTGAGCAATTCCCTAAGTATTAACCCCGAAGGCTGAAACCAACATCAGATCAATACCCAAGAAACCATTCAACTTAACTAATCTCCAGTTAGTTTCTGATTTTCTTAACTCCGTTGGGCCTAAGAACAGTATTATGGAAGATACCATTCACGACAACCCAAATCACATTCCATTAATTATCAGGCAAAAGAACAAATGTTATTTTAAACACCATTCATTATGAACCCAAAAATCAATTTCAATTCAATTCCAATTAAATATTATTTAATTGGTATACTTCATTAAATTCAAATAAAAAGATTTAATCTTTTTCTCAACTGGGTTTAAGGACAATGTTAATGAAGACACCATTCATGATAAAACCAAATCACATTTGATATTAAATACAAGGCTCTGAATAGAAAATATATCGGCTTATATTCAATATCAAATTCTACGACCAACAAATATCGTATTGGAAATAACGATATTAATATATCTTTCAAATTCCCAGAACAATATCTGTACAATCACGAAATCCAACATCGAAATATTCCAAAGACAATTTCGATTCAAATCCATTCCAATTCAATTATTGGAAATTCTGGTTATTTTCAAAACCATTTCAAATCCAATTTCTTTATTTTAAAAATAAATGAATTATTATTCTAGTTCAAATCCAGTTAATTTCGATAAAAGTCTATTTTTATCTTTTCAAATATGGAAATTTTCATCCCAATTCTTTACAAATCATTTCTTATGATATTACACAAATTATTACTATTTTTAATAATTTTATCAAGGCCTGTACCGTCGATTTCCATCAACGGCCATCGAACTGTACTTACAGCAACCTTTTCCAAATTTGATTTGGACATAATTCCAAATCCAACCGTTAGATTTCAAATCTCTAATATTCATTAGAAAGCGCTTTTCAATACGAACCCAACGATTCCAATTTTCGGAGAATCCGACGATCGGATCTCCCGTAATATCCATTCAAAGTCAATGGTCGAAATTCGCGAACTGCTGCAGCGCGGCGCGTTCTATTCAGGCCATTATAATATGTATATATATTATATATTTCGTCGATTTCCTTTTAAAACGTATTTTATAAATCGTTTTAAATTCGTTTTTAAAACGATTTCAACTTCATATTCAATTTCTAGTCAAAATTGAATATTCCACATCATTGATATACAAATGATAATATTTTCAAAACGTTAAATTTTGAAATCACTTTCTTTTCTATATTCATTATAAAAATGAGTGAAATCGATATAAATATCGTTCGCGTCAAAATGATGCATATCTAACCAACACGGCTTTATATATATTTCAATAACTTCGTTATTCTATTCAACAAATGAATATTTATTCTATTCAACACATGAATTTATTTTCTATTCAACACATGGATTTATTTTCAATTCAACACATGGATTTATTTTCAATTCAACACATGAATTTATTTTCAATTCAACACATGAATTCATTTTCAATTCAACACATGAA
Source organism: Allium sativum (assembly GCA_030737875.1). NCBI lineage: Eukaryota > Viridiplantae > Streptophyta > Magnoliopsida > Asparagales > Amaryllidaceae > Allium > Allium sativum. The sequence continues at coordinate 562,734,616 of CM060921.1, forward strand.
TTTATTTTCTAAATTGGAATGAAGCCCAATCAATTAACATATAATGTTATCTATATGGATTTTCTACAACACATGTATATAATAGCAACGATAAATAATCAACCATCATCCAGAGTGCACCACACAACTGCATAAGCATTAAATATAAATAATTAATGCTTACACAGTCTGTCAATCAAACGATTGACATACCACTAAACAATTGGGATTAATGTACGTCAATATCATCCCAACACCCGTGTGGGGTTTCAAATCAACAAACACAGATTTTTTATTTAATCAGTTGGGCGATGTGTAAAATTTATCGTCCCAATCAATATCAGTCAAATCAGTGTATATAAACAGATCTCCGATTTGTTTATTACTATTTATTTTATACACGTTAAAAATCATATTTTTAACTATAAAATATTTTCCACTAAAAAATATTTTATTTCATTTCAATTTACCGGGGCCACATACGACCTCTAAAAATTCCCAAAAAATATTTTTAGCTTCGTATTGACGATACGGTCCTAACAAAACTAATTTCGTCAAATTCTGAGACAGTTTGAAAAATGGCCATTATCTAGTTGATTAAAATCAATTGAAACTGGTCAAACGCGTTTTCCTTTGCCACGCTCACATATTGATTCGAAAAATTACGAATTTTGGAATCTAGCAATAATTTGACAACACGGATCTAACAAAAGTGGTTTCGTCGAAAACCGAGGTCGTTTGAAAATTTTCCATTTTTAAGGGCTAGAATTCCATAGCGACTATTCTGAAATTCCAACTGGACATAACTTTTTATCCCCGCTATGAAATTTCAATTTTTCGGATTCGTTGGAATGATATTCTCAAATAGATTCTAATATTTTTGGTTTCACTAAAATCCGGTTTATTTTGCACCCGGTATATTCATTTGAAATTTGAAATCGAATTATCGAACTACCACGCCATTTTCAATTCCTTTTATATATATAAATATATATTTATATTCTAACGACGATCTATATAAATATATACGTTCGAATTCTATTCAAAATAAATTTCTCGTCATTTTTATTTAAAATAATTCATTTTAAATATTCAGAATTCGCTAAAATTGCCAAAATATTTTTTATAAATTGGCTCGGATTTCCGGGTTATTACAATAATACAGGTTGAATCGAAGGCTGATATGGACTATATAAAATATAACAGTAAATTTCCAAATTACTAAAACTCCACACGGGTCTAGAGTTGACAATAATCACGTCTCTTTAGACATTAAGGCACAAAAACTATCTATAGGGTGATGAGAATTTATTCTCTGGAGTTATGATCTATACACACTCCCATGTGGACACCGGAATATATCACTATAAATATGTGCATGCTTTTTAGGATTTATTTGGTGCCTAATACTGCCCAATAAATTTCCAAACCCCTCCCCGTACAAAGGAGGTTATGGCGAAATTTTTCGAAAATTTATGTCTTAGCCAAAATTTTGAAGAATTTGAAAAGTTTTTAGAAACTGAAGAGTTGAAGAACTTAAGTCATAATTAAAATAATGAAAGTTGAGTTGGTTAGTTAAACAAATATCAGCTCCGTTCCTTTTTGAGGACGAAAATATTTTAAGTGAGGGAGATTGTAACAACCCGAAAATCTGAACCAATTTTTATTTTTATTTTGGCAATTTTAATGAATTTTGAATATTTAAAATGAATTATTTTAAATATTAACGACAAGAAATTTATTTTGAATGGAATTATAATGTATATATTTATTAGAATCGATGTTGGAATATAAATATTTACTTTCAATCTTAAAAGGTGTTAGAAATAGCACGACAGTTTGAAAATTCAACTTTGAACTTTGACTGAATGTGAAGGATGCAAAATAAACCAGATTTTAGTGAAACAAAAAAATATTTAAATCTCTTTAAGAACGTCTTTCTAACGAATCTGAAAAATCTAAATTTCATAGAGGGAATCAAAAGTTATGGCCAGTTGAATATTCAGAATGGTCGCTACGGAATAAATATGGCCCTTAAAAATGGACATTTTGCAAATGGCCTCCGTTTTCTATGAGACAACTTTGGTTGGATCCGGAATGTCAAATTATTGCTAGGTTTCAAATTCCATAATTTTTGGAGTTGATATGTGAGTGTGGCAAAGGAAAACGCGTTTGGTAATTTCAGTTTGAATTAGATCGACTAGAAAATGGCCGTTTTTCAAATGGTCTCCAAATTCGACGGAATCAGTTTTGTTGGGACCGTATCGTCCAAACATAGCCAGATTTATTTTTCTGGAATTTTTGAAATCAATATGTGGCTTGGCAAATTGAAATGTATGTTCAAATCCATATTTGAATGTTTTATATTTTAATTTGAAGAATAACTGACTGAAACAGTCGAATGGGCTTACGAAACATATTCCATTTTGTTCGGAATGGCGGTATTTAGCTAAGGGCGATAGTCGTTGGGTTTGAGTTGGTGTTCGTATGGATTGAGGGGTATTTTTGGATTTAAATAAATTAAAAATTAAAATATAATCCATGGGCCAATCAGAAAAGTCGTTAACCAAATCACTCTCTCCCAAACCCGTAAACCCTAAATGCGAATGACAAAAACAGCCTAGCGCCTTCTCTCTTCGATTTCTCCTTCCATACTCAACGAAATCAAGTGCTTCAGTTAAGGATTTTGTAGTGCTCACCTTAAGCTTTAAATCCATACCAGATTATACATTTATCGTTCAGTATTTTTGAAGTTCTCGGCCTTGAAAGTCGCGCTGCCTGAGCCGCCGCCGTGCCTCCATCTCCTGTTCGAGTTCGATGTGGTGCACAGGCGCAGGAAGTCGGTTCGAAGCCCTACAATGTGGTATGGTCCGATCTTCGTCAAGCTCAACGGATGGAGCGGAAATCTAAAACCTAGTTTTGCAGGGTCTAGTTGAAGGTACGTCTGTTTAAATTATAAAGAAAAATAACACTTTAAAGCATTTCAAAGTATGTTTAACTTCTAAAAATCGTATCTTTTTCATGTGTGGTCGAAATCCAGTGAAACAAGAGATACCGGGACCGTGAGGACGTCTTCTACATTTTAGAAGAGACCGGAGAATTTTTGGAGCTTCCTACAATTTTAGGCGAAGCCTAAAGCAATGTGAGATTTCTAAATCTAAATTTGAATGGAATGACGATGTGTAAATTATATAATCGATGTATAAGTTATATAAGCATTGTATACCTCATGTATAAGCATTGTATAAATTATATGTGCGATATATAAGTTATATATACGTTGTAAAAATCATATGTGCGTTGAGTGGAGTTGAAATGTAATTGAAATGAAATTGAAAAAAATTTATATACGTATATATATACTCCCCTCGTCCACAGACCATGGACGATATAAATTGGTTGTGATTGTTTGGATTTTGGTTGACGCGAAATTTGGTTAATAAATGCGAATGGTTGATATGGTTGTTTGTGGTTGTTGGAATGAAACAAAATTAGAATTGTTTGTGGAAAAATATTCGTTATGATATGAAAGTGATCGAAATATTTAGATCATAGGAATAAGCCCCTTTGGGAACGCCGCGGGGCCTACGGTAGTGTGAGGAGTCGTACTCGGGACGGTGCCGGTTTTAAACCCCCTGCCGTTATGCTGCCGAAATTTTCTGAAATATTCATGTGTTGAAATATGTCGATAAACCGTTCATGTATGAAATAAATAGTTTTAACAAAATAATCACATTTTTATTATATATATGAAGTGTTAAAAATAGTCATGTGTTGAAATAAATATTTGCTAGCTAAAAATATTATTTTTACCACGTATATGAAATGAAAATGGTTTGGAAATCGAGGAACATATTATATATATATATATAAATATAAATATAATTAAAATAAAATGAATAACGATGCCATAGTTCGTGTTTTGGAATCGTGATTTTAAAAGATTATATCGAGAAATCCGACCATTGGATTTTCCCGAAACTGAAACCGTTGGGTTCGCTTTTAAAATATCTTTCCAACGATATCGAATTTGTAAAGATCCAATGGTTAAATTATATGAAATGTTTAATTCAAATCTGAATAAAAACAGAGCCAGAATGAATTATATTTATATATATATATATAAATTAAATCAAAACAAATAATGACGCTGTATTCGTATTTTGAAATCGTAACTTTAAATGATTGTACCGGAAGATCCGACCGTCGGGTTTTCCCAAAGTTGAAACCGTTGGGTCCGCTTTGAAAAGATCTTCCCAACTATATAAAATTTGTAAAGATCCAACGGTTAGGTTTTCGGAGATGTGTCAACCAAATTTGAAGAAAAATAGCGCCATGGCCTAAAGCATCGTTTAAATAAATGGGCTATTTTTAAATAAATAAAAATAGCAATAAATCATTTAATAATATTATAAACGATATGGAATGGAAATAAACCGAATTTACTTGGTTAATTGGATATTTGATGGCTGAATGTGTTTGACATGAAAAATGTATTAATTAATTGAATTATGGATGTCAAGTAATTTAACCGTGGATAGAATTGATTTAAAATTCTATATATAGGTGAATTATTTGAAGAGGCCGAGATAATTCACATTTAAAATAATTGATCGACGATAAGAAGTCGAAGATATGAAGTCGGTGCAATATCGATGATCTTCACATCGAATGGATGGCTACTGATGCCTTTGATGGGAGTTGCTGCCCTGAAGGGGTTACAGTGGTGGTTGTCCGGACGTACTTATTGATCGTTCGGATGTGCGAGGGCCTCTCTTCTGTATTGGACATATGGGACGAGGAATAAGGTGCCTCCGGTTTCGTTCAGACCCAGAACGGTCTTGTAAATGGATGTGTGTCTGACGTTGTAGGTTGACAACATGGCATACAGAGATGCTGTGATCAAGGCTTTTGTTGAAAAGAAGAGCCTTGTGGTTGATGATCAAAGCACGGCTTTAATATAGCATAGCTTTGTGTATAACTTTAATTCACGAGCCTCACACCCCGGTATGAACCAAAAATGGGAGAGGACTGCAGGGAGGACATGCATTTCTTTCTAGTTGGGAGTGGTGTCAGGGTTTTGCACGCCTTGATGTTTCACTTATGTGGATGATGGAAAGCGAGGCGCCTCGGTTATATCGGTCACTACGGGGCCGATGGTTTGGTTGGGATATGAACAATTTACGCCCCATAGGGCGGGAAAACACAGTGTTCAGGCATTTTAATCGACTCAGTGTGGACCGGCCCTGAAGATCCAAGGTGCAGTTGCGGTTGTTCCTGAGGTTCCGGCTAGAGAGTCTCGAAGCGGTAAGGACTATCCCTTGCCTTGGTTCATGACGGAAATCCAATTTCCAAATACGACATCATGCGGTTTTGATTGTAGAACTAGTATGACAACATAGTAGTATGGGGTACTATGCCGTCTATGATTGATACTTATGATTGAAATTGTTTTCGAAACATATAAACACTAGTAATAACATCAGATGCTTTTGTTTTATACGTATCATGCATATTTTGGCCATTATAAGGTAAAACTCTATCCTCCGGTTTGCGTTGCATTGTGTGATGGGACCTGAGTCTTATAATGGCTTCATTTTTGTAAAAAGCATTGCGATGTTTAAATGATTTACTTGTTTTAAGCACTGGCAATCTAATGGAGTAAACCTGTTCCATGTTAGCGGCGTGGTCCTATGATGGGCCTTATTATAAAATAAGTTAAGTTGATTTCTCATACCAGTCTCATGACCGACTCGTAGTTTGTTTCACTTGCAAACTCGGGTGCCCTATTTTCTACACGGGCATCCTTGTATTAAGGTTTTAGCAGGCTCTTTCTGGATAGCTATGGAGCTGAAGATGGATTATGTCACTTCTATTATGTTGTTCAGCTCTTGTTATGTATATTATGTTTGATTCCGTTGTTGACATTTTATATAAAGTTGAAACTGTATTTTGTACTAAGTATGATCCTGTTATACTGTGTAACTCTGATGATTATTATTTCCAGTGTAATTTGATGTACATTATCTGGTGTAATTATATATTTCTGTTCTGCTGTCATTTGTTTATTTGTTATATTCCAAAGATTACCCTTGCCACCCCGGAACGGGGGTTTGAGGTCATATCAACTTAGCCATATAGAATGAGTTATCGCTCCATTTTTTTCATAATATGATTTACCCTTTTGTTACATAAATATATGTTCATTTGTAACTCATCCATTTCATTTGTTCTTGTTCATCCATTCAATCATTTACATTCACTTCATTATCCGAGAAATGAGTTTGCATTCAATTGCTCACACCATTCCGATGAAAATTTCTATTCATTTCTCGTTTCATTCCAAGCATTAAATTCCGAATAAAACTAGAATTCATTTTTAAATTTTCTAACAAACTTGGTTATATTAGATTTTTAATTCATTTCCATGAATCAAATTGCCAATTTCATGACTTATTTCCTCTCTAAGTACTAAATTTAGCCTGATTCCATTTCCCATTTGCCAATCTCATTTCAATATCTCCAATTCCAAATTTAGAATTCGTTTAACTGTTACCTTATTCCTAATAAGCCAAATTTTATATTTGCATCGCATTCCTATTGTTTTAACACTTCTATTCATTCATTTAACCATTTCTTATTCACTTATTCCCATCTTCATTTTAAATTAAATCTTATTCCCTTAACTCAATTTATTAATTTGACTTTCAAATTCCGAATTGAATTAAGGTCGGTTCATAACTCGAAATTTTTTATACTTAGTTCTCAGTCATTATTATTCTATTTATTAAGTTAAACTTTATTGAACTCGATTCTTCTATTCTAATGAAGTTATATTTCATTCGACACAATGTTTACATTCTATTCATTCATTATTCATACTTAGATTTACCTTCGACGTATTTGTCTTAATTAAGTTCTTTCCAATTTAGATTTCTATGTCTTCATTTCACATACACGCTGAGTCACCACCTATTTTCTTCATTTTAATTTTATCGACAATGCACATTTTATCAACGACATAACTTCCTTTCAACTCCTTCTCGAACTAACTTAATATACTTATTAATTATTCCAACTCATGAGTTGTCACTTTTATTGCACAATCCAATCCTCAAATCTATTTTAGTTGGCTTTAGTTGAATTTTGTTTCACGATTAATTTCAATTTTCTCAAACACTTATATCAACCAAATTTAGAATTTTTTGAACCTTATTTTCATACTTAAGAGTTTTAAATGATTATTTCCCTCTTTCTCTTAATGCTTAAGTTCATTCCTTGTTTCATAACCAAAATTCAAATGAACCGAGTTACTTTAGTACTTAAATCCATATTATTAGTTAAGATGAACTTAAATACCTTGATTCCGGGTTTAAACAAAGTTTTAAAATAACCTATGTGTTTATACTATTTATAGAAAAACCATATCATATCATATTTAAATCCAATCCTTAATTAATAAAGAACATATAAATATTCCATTCTGGTTTAATTTAAATTCAACTTTAAATAACATATATTAATACCATTATAATTTCTTTATAACATATGGAATTAAATCCAAAATCCTTTGTTAAAACCAATTATAATAATCATCGAGTGGTCTCTACCCCACTCAGATTCTTCAAAATAAACATCGATAATGCGTACACTCATTACCGAAGTCATTTCTAAGGTCCATGAAGGGATTACACTCATTTCATTTAAAATCTTTTGAAAAATACGTTGAGAACTATTTCTTGTAATACATCATTATTTCAAAATTTTGATAAAACTATTTTTCAAAAGCCCTGTAATCGAGTTCTCTAGTTCCTTCCTATTTTATATGGAAACACATTCTGCAACCAATTATATTCAAAAGATTTCGTTTTCAAATTTCTTTTAACCATTTAAATTTTCCACTAGATTTATTATTAAATCAACCATAGTAGGTAATAACTTAATATTACTACCTACCAATAACGAATGCATATACACTTAAAACTAGTAATATATTTTATATATTTAAATATACTCGAAAACCATTTTATGTCAATCCATTCTGCCTGATTATTTAGAATTTCCTATCGATTCTATGACCTCCCATATATCGACCAGAATCCGTAAATATTCAACAGAATAATATAAAATCATTTTATATCCAAAATACAAATATGCTCTCTCATATATTCACTCGAACTCATTCTAGGATATTACTAATCCTATCTCTAATGAGTTAATTCCCAAATAGAGCCAAGGTTGTCGCCAACCTGGCTCTGATACTAAGTTGTAACGACCTGAATTTTTGACTGTTCAAATCGACAATAAGCCACACATGTTGACCCAAACGAATCACAAATCCAGGTAGTTATTGGGAAAAGAAGAAAAAAGAGAAAAACAATAACAGAGTTCTCACAACGAAAGGACAACATATAATAAATAACAATTAGTTTAAAAGCGGTTGAAATATAGATTTGTCTATAATATACAACGATTATCAGAGTTACACATATACATATCTACATAACAAGGTAGCAAAAAACATATGCAGCGGAAAATACATATGTATAATAGATGTATACCAAATCTTCGTCTTCGATCTTCAAGGCAAAGTAATCTTCGCTAACTGCAAACTTCTGCTGACCTGAGCGTATTGCGTAAAAAGAAAACACAACAAACACTCGGATCAGCACTAAATCATTCTCATATTAGTTAAATTAAAATATGAAATAACTTAAGTGTCATGGGTGCAGTAACTCAAGAGATGTTACGGGATTTTCCATCTCTCAAGGATTCGTTAAACTAATACATACATAGTATAGTACGCTATTATGATAGTGTTTATCCAGTAAAATAAATATAATAAAAATAGTGTAAGCGGGATGACCATATTACCCTTACGCCATTTATAGGCATCACAGTCTATACAGTACCGTAAATTCACTGTACTAGCGTTATCAGAGGGCACTCTATAGATAGCAACACTAAATCAAAATTGTATGGGCTCGATAAGGATATATATGAGAAGGCGCTCGAGGCAATACCCAGGGTAGGATTATGGAAGTTGCACTCTCGGACCGGTGTTAACGCATAGCAGCCACTACCGCCAACCTCGGAACACATTCACAAATCAATAGGGTGCCTAAATCATCATCATCATAGTCATAGGAATAGTATCAAAGAAGTGTGTTCGATCAGAGGTGCTACCTCTATTAGTCACGGTATAGCTCCTATTTTAGTCATTTTAATTCTAACATGAAGGTCAGGGCTATTTCATCATCATTCACATTCCTCGATCCAACCATTTACTCCAAGTCATCATGCTTCGTTCCGGATACTTCAACACGTGCACAATTGTTAAAGTGGTATTGACACTGACATAGAGTATGCCACTTACCGACTCCGGTCTCTTTAACAACAAATGCTTACATTTTTCACATCGGTCAATTCTTTTACATTTCACAAAGGTTCGTTTTCATATCCAAAATGTCATATTTGTTTCAAACCCAACTTATATTCAAAATAGAATATAATATCATATCAACATATCGCAATCATTCCAAACCGATTTATATTCCAAACAAGAATATTTCTGTAACGACCCGGAAAATCTGAACCAATTTAAAATTTTTAAATTGGCTATTTTAGTTGATTTTAAACATTTAAAATAAATATTTTAAATAATGACGATGAAAAGTAAGTTTGAATCGACATTTGAAAACGAATATAATTAATTCTAATTATAAACAAGGCCTGAAATGGAGCGGTAGTTTCAAAATTTGAATTCAAACTTTGACTGACTGTACCGGGTGCAAAACAAAACGGATTTGAGTAAAATCAAAAATATTTAAATTTGTTAGTGAATACCTTTCTAACGAATCTGAAAAATCGAAGTTTCATAGCGGAAAGCAAAAGTTATGGCTAAATGAATTTTCAGAAAGGTCGCAATGGAATTTATATAGCCTGTGAAAATGGCCATTTTGCAAACAACCTCGGAATTCGACGAAACCACTTTTGTTGGATCCGGGATGTGAAGTTATTGCTAGGTTTCAAATTTCATAATTTTTGAAGCTATTATGTGAGCGTGGCAAAGGAAAATGTGTTTTGGTCAATTACATTTAAATTGGATCGACCAGAAATGGGCCATTTTTCAAACGGTCTCAGAATTCGACGAAACTAGTTTTGTTGGGACCGTATCGTCAAAACATAGCTAGATTTATTTTTCTGGAATTTTCCGAATTAGTATGTGGCCCCGGCAAATTGAAATGTACGTTCAAATTAAATAATGAATGTTTTATATTTTAATCTGAATGAAAATTGACTGAAACAGTCGAATGGGCCTACGAAACATATCCCATTGTGTTCGGAATGGGGGTAAAATGCTAGGGACGATAGTCATTGGGTTTGGATTGGTGTTCGTGTGTGGAAGAGGGTATTTTAGAGATTTTAAAATATATAAATAAAAATATTCCATTGGTCCACATCTTTCTCTCTCCCCGATGAAACCATCTGACCGACGGCGATAAAAGCTCCAGACCTTCTCTCCTCGATTCTTCGTTATACACTCAATAAAATCCAACGCCACAGTTAGGGATTTTGTAGAGCTTCGAATTCTCTTCAAATCCATATAAGTATTGGATTTTTTCGTTGCCTGTAGCTCGAGATCCACCTGCTCGAATTCACCAACTTCAAGCCGCCGCCAGAGCTGCTGGACGCCGTCGAGTTCACCAAGCCCGGGGTCGATCTGTGCGCCTCTCCAAGCTCTCCAAGGTGGCATTGGCCGATCGTCACCAAACTCGACGGATTGCACGAAAAACGAGACCCTAGTTTTGAACAACATCAGAAAGGTACGGCTGATTTTATATTAAACTATCTAATAGCACTTTAAAGCTCTACGGTTTTTGATTTCACTTTAAAAATCATATTTTTTGCTATGTTGAAAAAATTCAGTGAAACAAGAGACAGTGGACTCGTGTGGACGTCTTCTACATTTTAGAAGAGACCGCATATTTTTCTGAGCCTTCTGTTATTTTTGGTGGAGTGGAACCCAATGTGAGATTTCAATTTTTTAAACGATATGGAAAACGACGATGTATAAATTATATAGTCGATGTATGAGTTATATAAGCGTTGTACACCTCTTGTATAAGCGTTGTATAAGTTGTACGTTCGATGTATAAGTTATATATGCGTTGTAAAAATTATATAGGGTCCGTTTGTCGCAGGTCCCTATTAAGTTTCAAAATTAGGCTCACACCCGGTCCTAAACTTATTGTAAATTAGGTCCCTATTTTTCAAAAACATATAAAAAATATATAAAAAATCACTAAAATTCATTATTAAATAAAACACGTTCATGCCAAAAAATCAGGTGAAAAACAATAAAAAACCACGTCAAAACCCAAAATAACACAAAATCAGCGAAACAGCAGGTTTTTGCATCAAAAGATGCACATATTTGTAAATAGTTGCACACATTCATGCTAATATTTCAGTGTTGCGCCCAAACTACAGTATAAATGCATACATGTATGCAGGTAAACTGCATTACATGCATCCTTTTATGCATATATTCAAATTTGACCTGTTTTTTCAAGCATTCGCCGTTTTCAGACATTGTTGCACACATTTATGCTCTTGTACAGAATAAATGCATGCATACATGCATATATTCGCTACCCGTCGTCCCTTTTAAAATTGTTGCACACATGCATGCATATATACAGAATAGTTGCATTCATGTATGCAACTTTTCGTTACACGTGAATCTCAGTTCAACTTTGTATGCATAAATGTATGCAGTTATTTGCTAATAGTTGCATACATGTATGCGTATATTGGTCCAGATTTTCAACAGAAATACACTATATGAATATATGCATACATGTATGCTACTTTTCAGATATTGTTGCACAGAAGTATGCAACTTTTTTTTTTGGCGAATGGTCCTGAGAATATTTCCTATTTTTAGATTATTTTTTTTACTCACTAGCGCACTTTTTTTTTTCAAAAATTGGAAAACACGTAACATTTCATGGCAGGTCCGAAAATGGACACAAAAAAATGGGCGGAAACGTATGGAAAGTTAGGGGGGATGTGGCTTTAATTAAGTTTGAAAATAGGGATGTGAGCCTAATTTTCACAATTATATATGTGTTGAAATAGAAGTGAAATGCTATATATATATATATATATATATATATATATATATATATATATATATATATGCCCCTCGCCCACAAACCATGGACGATATTTATTGGTTGTGATTGGTGTGAAAATTGATTGATTGAAATTGATTGTGGTTGAAATTGATTGATTGTGGTTGAAAAATACCCGTTTGTGGTTGAGAAATATTTGGTTGAAACCACATAGGATTAGTTTGTGGAAATGAAAAAAATATACATGCCGCCTGCGTGCGAACTAGATGCATGATTCCCCAATGTCAAAAGCTGCGGGGCTTTAAGGTAGAGCGAGGAGTCGTACTAGGGACGGTCCCGGTTTTAACTACCCTGCCGTTATGCTGCCGAAATTTTGAATAATATTCATGTGTTAGAATTATTTTCATTTGGTGAAACTATATTTATTCGTTGAATAGAAAACCTTCATGGGTTGAATTGAAAATTCATTCGTTGAATCATATTCATGTGTTGAATGGTCTTCGTGTTTTGAATAAATTGTTTTAACAATAAAAATCACATTTTTACCCTATATATACAAACTATAGAAAACCTTCATGTGTTGAATCGAAATTCATTCGTTGAATAGAAATTCATGTGTTGAATGGTATTCGTGTTTTAAATATAAAAAATCACCTTTTTATCTATATATACAAACTATAGAAAACCTTCATGTGTTGAATCGATATTCATTCGTTGAATAGAAATTCATGTGTTGAATGGTATTCGTGTTTTAAATATAAAAATCACCTTTTTATCTATATATACAAACTATAGAAAGCCTTCATTTGTTGAATCGAAATTCATTCGTTGAATTGAAATTCATATGTTGAATGGTATTCATATTTTGAAATAAACTGTTTTATAATAAAAATCATATTTTTATCATCTATATGAACTATATAAAATAGTCGTGTTTTGAAAGAAATTGTTTTATAATAAAAATCATATTTTTATCATCTATATGCACTATATAAAATAGTCGTGTTTTGAAAGAAATTGTTTTATAATAAAAATCATATTTTTATCACCTATATGAACTATATAAAATAGTCGTGTTTCGAAATAAATTGTTTTACATTAAAAATCACATTTTTATTATATACACGAATTGTTAAAAATAGTGAAGTGTTGAAATAGAAGACAGTTAGATAAAAATATCATTTTTATCAACAGTATGAAAATCATATAGTTTTGAAATCGAATAATCGATATATATATATATATAAATAGAATTGAAATATATCGAATAACGAAGCTGCAGTTCGTATTTTGAAACCGTGATTTCAAACGATTAGTGTGGGAGATCCGACCATCGGATTTTCCCGAAACCGCAATCGTTGGGTTCGCTTTGGAAATATCTTTCCAACGGCACCAACTTTGTAAAAATCCAACGGTTGGATTGTCTGGTATGTTTAATTCAAATCTGAAGAAAAACAGCGCCAGAATCGATTATATTTATATATATATATATATATAAATATAATTATAGTGAATCGAATAACGACGCTGCAGTTCGTATTTTGAAATCGAAATTTCAAACGATTATACTGGGAGATCCGACCGTCGGATTTTCCCGAAACTGGAACCGTTGGATTCGTTTTGAAAAGATCTTTCTAATGATGTAAATTTTGTGTAGATCCAACGGTTAGAATTTCTGATATGTGTAAATCAAATCTGAAGAAGAACAGCGCCACGGCCGCGTTATGGCCCGAAGCGTCGTTTTGAATAAATTGGCTATTTTAAAATAAATAAAAATAGCGATAAATCGCTATAAAATATTATAAACGATATGGATGTGAAATTTAGAAACTAACTTAAGGTTGGCTAAGTCGAATGGTTTCCTGGATGTTGATATGATGTTGGTTTCGGCCTCCGGGGTTAATATTTGGGAAATCGTTCTCTTACTGATTGACGGTTAATGACTAATGAATTGAAATGATGCGTATGTATGTTTGTGTTGCACTTGTTTATTATATACACGAGTTGCTTAGAAAGACCGGGTTTATCCCATTCTAAATAACTGAATCGACGATAAGAAGTCGAAGATGAAGACGGGGGTTGAAGACCGATCTTCACCTCGTTTGGATGGTAACTGATGTCCTGATTGGGAGGCATCCCGAAATATGGATAATGAGTGGTGATCGTCCAGACGTACGTGGGGATCGATGGATATGCGAGGTATTTAGTGCCTCCGGTTTCGTTCAGAGCCAGAACGGACTTGCAAATGGACTGTGTGTCTGACATTGGAATTCATTCTGTGCGATTGGTAATCATCAGTTGCGTGGTGTGAATTGCCTTTGTGGCATGCTAAGTGCAGTGATCAGGGCTTCTGTTGAAAAGCAAAGTCTTGTGGTGATGATCAAAGCACCGCCTGTGTGGCGTAGCTTTGTGTATAACGTGAATTCGCGAGCCTCACACCCCGGTATGAACCAGAAACGGGAGAAGGACCTCAGGGAGGGCATGCGTTTCCTTCTAGCTAGGAGTTGTGTTGGTGTTTTTACACGGCCTGACATTTTACTTATGTGGATGATGGATTGCGAGGCGTCTCGGTTATATCGGTCGATCCGGGACCGATGGAGTCATTCGTTGGTTCATTGACGCCCCATAGGGTGGGGAAACGCAGTGTTCAGGAATTTTAATCAACATCGGTGGACCGACCCTGACGATTCTAGGGTCACTCGAGCTCTGATCCTGAGACACGGGCTAGAGCGTCTCGAATTCGGTAAGGACTATCTTTTGCCTTGGTTCATGACGGAAATCCAATTTCCAAATACGTGACTGTGCGTTTTTGATTGTATACCTATATTTGGCGACATAGTGGCATGGGACGCTCATGTCGTCTATGATTGATATTTATGATTTGAAATTGTTTTTGAAATATATAAACACTAGTAATAATATCAAATGCTAACATATTTTGGCCATTATAAGGTAAAACTCTATCCTCCGGTTTGCGTTGCATTGTGTGATGGGAACTGAGTCGTATAATAGCTTTATTTTTTATAAAAACATTGCGATGTTTCAAAGAATGATTTGTTTTAAAGCACTGGCGATCCGATGGAGTAAACCCGTTCCACGAAAGTGGCGTGGTCCTTTGATAGGCCTTATTTTAAATGTGTTGAGTAGATTTCTCATACCAGTCCCATGACTGACTCGTAGCTTGTTTCACTTTCAAACTCGGGTGCCCCTTTTCTACACGGGCAGCCTTGTATTCAGGTTTAGCTGGCTTTATCCGGATAGCTGGAGCTGAAGATGGATTCTATTATTTATCTCTTTTTATGCTGTTCAGCTCCTATTGTACATATTATGTTTGTTTTCCGCTGTAGACATTTATGTATAGCTGAACTGTATTTGTACTAAGTATGATCCTGTATACTGTGTAACTCTGATGATTACGTTTATCCAGTGTATTATTTGTTCATTATCTGGTGTATATATTTAATTCTGTTCTCCTATTATTTGTTTCTGTGTTATATTCCAAAGATTACCCTTGCCGCCGTCAGTACGGGGAATGGGGTCGTCATAATTTCCCATATTAGTATATTATAATCATATAATATTTCCAAATCGATTTATATTCAAGTAGAATATACTTCATATCAAAAGATTATAACTTCAAAATCGATTCATGTTTGGAAATCCATATTCAAATAGAATATATATTTCCTATCAACTCATTTTCATCACTTCGGCGCTCCCATTTATATTCAGGCAGAATATATTTTCCATTGAAATATTATAATAATTATACAATCGATTTGTATTCAAATAGAATATAACTTTCGTATCAATCTCCATTTGAATCACGGCTCAAATCAAACCCATTTCATTTCGAAAGAAATTGCCATCATTTAATATAACTAGAAAAAATATAGATAATTATAAAATAAAACTTTTGATAAAAATTTATATACACAATAAATAGTAAAGTAAAGTAAAATAATTTTAAACCACCATGAACATATGTATAATAAAAGCGTTTCTAAATCATTTAAAATAACAAAATATAATAAAACTTATTTATAAACCAAAATGGTATATTGGTTACAAATTTTTACTAAAATAACCTTTGAATAATTGAATAAAATTTATTTGCAAAACAATTGAATAAATGTAGTTTTTATAAAAAAAACTAATAAATTTTGAACTGTAGTTATTTCTTCCTTTCAAATTTCAATCACTTGAAATCCATACTTCAATAACGATGGAGTTCCTTAAATTTCCAAATCTTGTTTCAAACATTGCCTCACCCAACCGTTCGATTTAAAGGATTCAATCCATATTCATACCAAATCGAAATAATTTTAAATACCATCATTTGACTTTACTTCTAAACTTAATTCTTGAAGAATTATCAACTTCAGGTCTTATCTTTAATTTGAAAACTCCAAGTCATACTTAAAATCCCATCTCTGAAATTCTAAATTTTTGTTCTGGAAAATTTCCTTGACAAATTCATTAACATTCAATGTTCAGGTTTAAAAGAAAATAGAATTTATTGAATATCGGCACATTTCCTTTAAATAAAATTTCCATTGAATAAAATTCAAATTTTAAAAAAATCATTTAACCAACCGATGTCCATATATAATTTGCTATCCTATGGCCAAATGCTTTTAATTTTAATTCTTCGATATTTCAAGGATGGATATATATATCATTTCAATCCAAATAGGGTCACAGATATTTATCATTTCAATCTGTGTTCTTAGTTCATTTAAATCAATTAATCCCGGTTTATTTGATGCCCGTAACATCTAGGGTGAAAAATGGGATTAATCATCACAATAAACATACAACATCCATGTATCGAATAACATAACATTTTAGTATCAATATCAACTCAGTACCAAAATCAACCAATGCATCCATCACAACTATTTTATTCAAATGGTGAATATTAAATCCTTTCACTGGTTAACAAGTGTCGGGATTTCTAACTAGAAAATAAATTAAATTTAAATAACTAATTATCGACTTTCATTTGCATGTTAACACACTTGCACGTGAATTTTAAGCAACCATTCACAATCAATCACAACCATACAACCAAACTTATTTCATAATTTTTTTTAATATACATGGGAACAATTCAGTTAGGTGTGAGCAAGAAAATCACTCACCTTTGGGTCTTTATTGGATCGAACTCCCAACCAAAGCCCAAAAATTTACAGTCTCCAAAAGCAACCAAACCAGTCTCAGATCATCCGCATTTTCGCCATGTTCCTAATGCAACAAACCGCGCGTCAATCCGAGGTCGTATAAAGAAGTTATGCTTGTTTTACCATTTGAATTTAAAAAAATATAAAAATTATTAAATAAATTTCCTCACCAATCGGGTACTGCCACGTCAGCAGGGAATTCTTCTTCCCGCTCCTTACTCGCGTGCTACAGTAACCGCGGAGAACCCATCTCGCACCGCACTTTGACCGTTCAAAGCTCCCAACTCCGGCAACCTGAGAACCTCCGGCCACCTGTGTTCGAACCCCCTCGATGAGCCGCACCTCCTCTCCTAAACCAGTCGACCACGGTGGCCTCCTCCACCCTGCCAATGGTGATGAACGACACGGGGTTTAACCCTTCAATGACCAAATTTTGGTGATACACACAACCATACACGCTCCGACCACATGCAATCAACTCCTATCATCGAGAACTACAATACCCAGATCTTCGATTCCTCGATTAAGACCTAAATAAAAAAACCCCAAATTATCCTTTAGGGTTCGAAAATTAGAAACTTTGACTGCGAATTCTGGCAAAACCGCTCACTGCATGTCAACACAGAGAATACCCATAGCTTCGTATCATCGAGGACTTTGATTTGATATATAATATGTTGATGTTTGGAGGAGATTTGCTTTTAATTTGATTTTGAATTTAAACTAGGGTTTTGAAAATTTGTTACAGCCATTAAAACAAGTTTTGAAGGAGAAAGTTGTACGTATAGTGTAAACGGCTGATGGGAGGAAAATGAAATATATATATATATATATATATATATATATATATATTGAAGGTCCAATAGGTGAAACAAACAATTATCCCATTACATTGATCACATACCATTTTATCCCGTACGATCAAATTACAAGTCCGATTGTAACGAACTTTGGATTTTACAATAATTCACTATTCCAGATCCGATGGAACTGATTTCGTCGGATTCCGAGACAGTCGCTAAAATAGTTAAATTTCACAGTTAATAAATTAATAAAATATTCAATTATTTGCTTAACTGTTTTTAATTCAATTTAAATAATTATTAAATTCCATTTTAATCAAATTATAACTTAAATAGATTTTACACATCGATTCATAAATTTTAATTTCCCAATTTGATTATTTGGATTTAGATTTGAATTTCAGTTATTATTAAATAACTTATAATTCCACCATTTAACAAACTAAATTTGAATTTCCTATTTTAACTTAAACAACCCAAATCTAATTAGTTATTAAAATATTAAATTTCAAGTTACCACATTTCTAAGTAAAACTACATTTAAAAATCTGTTTATACTCAATTCAAACAATCATCACCAATATAATCAACAAAAATTGTTTTTTATCCAATATTATTTAATGTATTTATTTCAAATATAAATTTAATTTTACAGAAAAATATGGGTTGTTATATCAGGCGTACTCTAAGTTACCCAGTTAAGGGGCCGACCTTGTGTTGGCATGAGGAGCATTAGTTGATCCTTGGACATCCCTCTAGAGGTGTTTAAAATTCGGGTCGGAAGGAAGTTCCTTTGCCAGGTCATTTTTGGAAACCCAATCTCCGCTACAAGCCCGTACGATTTTGATTGTATACCATACGTCAGTATAGTATATGGCACCTATGCTGGCTAAAATTGATACATTTACTTTTGAAAGCATTTTTCACATTATATCATAGTATTAAAAGAGGATTTTCACGTATCAAGCATTTTTGACTATCATAATCAGAAACCTCGCCCATATGTGCGTTTGCATTTTGCGTGTGTCGCGAGACCTTATGGTAGTTTCATTTTTCAAAAGTCATTGGGAATTTCTATGCACAGGAATTAATATAGAGTAACCTGTTCCACGTTAGCGGCGTGGTCCGTTGAATTACCCAACTTTAAAATGAATCCTAAATAACAACTGTTTTGAGTTCTCACACCAGTCCTTGTTTGGCATGAGGTAATGTGATAGAGGATTCTCTCTCTTGGTTTGGTGGCGAGCGGGGGACCCTTACCTCTACACGTCCCGAGAGGGGTTGGTTACGCAGGAGGCCGAGATAATCGAGTGGCTGGCCGTAAAACAAGGTATTGGGGTACCAGCGTAATGCCACGGAGGAGTATTAGCCATTGTCTGATGGTTGAAAAAGACCAGACCATTACAACATTGTATCAGTGCTTTGGTTTATACAAAGCTATATGGTATGACATATTTGAACAAAAGTAAGGATTCATCAGAGTTATGATATCTCATTAGAGATAGAGTTAGGAATACCCTAGAATGAGATTTTGGAATATTACGCTTGAGAGAGCGTCTTTCATCATCAAATCAATGTGTTATTAAATTTATGAGTCGAAATTAACTTATGGAAATATTAGAATCTTTCCTAAACTCATAAATTGGTAGACATTTATAATCTTATATGGAAATAAATAACTTAAGTGAGTAAAACCCTTAAAAGGGAAATTAGGGGAATGTTAGGTTGCACCGGAACGTAAATAAAAATTCATTTGTCTATTAATAATTTCTGGGTTGGTAGTAAGAATAAGAATGACCCCGGTTAGGTAAATTTAATACCCTTATTATTTTAATACTTTGGGTAAGAAATTCAAAGTATGAATACTAAATGAGTATAAAAAAGATTTGAAACTATTGGGAAAAAAATTGAAATAGAATGAGTGTTCTCGAAATATAATTCTACCTCTTCGCTTATCACTGTGTTTTGCTTGACTCATCGTCATCTTTTGATTCTCATTGTCTTCCCGATTGTTATGCTTGAGTTTTTAATTGTCCAACTTTATTCCTTCTTCCTTGTCTTGACAAAACCATGGATAAATGGATTAATGAAGTAGTTTTGAATTCGAAACAAACATTTTGAATTATCTCTAAATTTGGACTTGAATTTGTATTAAGTGCAAAGGAATTTCAAAATATTGAAAATGATCCAAAATGTTACTTTTGGGAAGATAATTGGATGTTTTGAGAAAAGGAATATTTATTTGAGAATTTGGATTCAAATTTTATTGAAATCTAACAAATTTGAGGATTTGGATTTAAAATTAATTTTGACAAATTTGAGGTATGAACACTTAGTCTTATGGTTTGTCTTAAATTGTTAAGTAAAAAACTGGGTTCCATAACTTTAGCAATAAGTTAGAAAGATAATTTCTAAATTATAAATTTTCTTAGGGTCATAGTTATCTATGTACTAGACAGTATCTATCCCAATTGCTCCTTAGTGGTAGTGGTAGTAGCTCTAAGTCGAACTAAGAAAATATTCGATTATAAACATGACTGGTGACGACCCTAGTAATTACGAGATTATATAAACCTCTATTTTAACGAGAATCAGATATAGTATCTTAAGAATGACAAGGGCCTTGTTTTTAACCATTACATTTCCGATATGTTAAGAGAGAAACGAGAATTTAAACTGGTAAAGGAGTTTAAATTTACTCGTCTTCCTTTTCGAGGACGAAAAGTTTTAAGGGGGGTGAATATAACGATCCAGAATTTTTAACCAATTTAAAAATTGGAATTTTTATTACTTAATTTGAATTTATATTTGAATTTTACATAAATATATATGGTTAAGAATTTTGATAAGTTAGATGATAAATATTATTTGAATTATAAATGAGAATGATTATTAATGAGTTTGGATTTATTGATACTATTTGTCATTCGATCGGATTCGTCAAACCATAACATGAATTGATAGCATTAGAATTAAGTGTTGCCCTTAGTTTTCAAAGCATTTAAGGGAAAATGCTACCAATAGTTCACCTTCTCTTCTTAAGACAAGTGCTTGGACACTTGTAATTTTGCATGTAAACTTTCATGCATGGTTTCCACTTGTCCCCTTATGTGTCTTTACCTCCTTACTCCTCCTTTCCTGTATAAGGAGCTCTTTACTTCATTTTTATCATCCATTTTCATTTTTCCTACCTTCCTTCTTCTTAAGCTTATGGCCATGGTTTCCATAGCATAAGTCTTCCTCTTTTCCACCACTACCTTGCCAAAGTTCTTCGTCATCCTTCTCCTCTTATAATATAAAGAGAGAGAGATTAGTGTATATTATATTATATATATTGGTGAAGAAGATGTTGTGTTACAATAGTGTCCGACGGTTCACTCAGCTAAGCTCGCCTACCGTGAAGATTTGGAAAGCTATTAGGTGAAAACTCTTTAACCATGATTTATATATTTAATTAGTAGTTAGACTAATTAAATATATTGATGAATTATTAGTGGTTAATGATGACTAATGTTTGTTGTGATGGATGATGGATGCGTAGTTTAGAACACACACAGTATTAAGCATCAATGTTAGTGCATAGTTATGATTTATTTAATTATGTTGATGATGGTTGCTATAGATGTTTATAATAGTTGTTGATGCTGTTTTGCACACACTATGACACAACAAGTATGGCATCACATTGGTGATCGACAAATCTCCTTCATGATTAAAAGCAATATCATTATTGAAATTGAAGGTTAATAATTTGGAAAGACCATATGTATGAATTTTATATATTGATAAAGTTCTTTAAATAAATAAATAAATACCGGAACGTTCTGGGATGACACAGAGGATAGTGTCCAGGCTTGGGTTTGGGAAATATAGTTTCCTGCTCACCCTGGCTATTCCTAACTGATCCGATGAATGAGATGGTTAATTTGAAATTGTTTGAATTTATAAATGAATTGGAATTTGATTTATAAAGTAAAAAATTAAAGTTGAATTTTGAACCCAAAATAAACTTGGAAAGTCAATGTAAATTACTCTAAATGGTTTAAATGATTTACATGATTATATAATGGTTTTCTAAGGTATTTTGAATTACTGAAGAATAATTTATATTTCGGTCAAAATAGAGTTTGTTGCACAATGGTAATTTGCGTATTTTAGTTACAAACCTTAAACGCTTATAACTTTTGCAATCTAAGTTGGATTTCCAAGAAATGAAAAACAATTTA
Source organism: Allium sativum (assembly GCA_030737875.1). Lineage (NCBI taxonomy): Eukaryota > Viridiplantae > Streptophyta > Magnoliopsida > Asparagales > Amaryllidaceae > Allium > Allium sativum. The sequence continues at coordinate 562,756,947 of CM060921.1, forward strand.
TTTATATTAATAAGAGCTTTTAAATAAGTTAAAGCGGACTTTAATTTTGGGTTATAATTTTCAAGTTATGTTTAAAACAGTTTTGGAAAAGGTCGTTATACGAGCAGTTGTCGACCATAATTATAAACAGCTATTCTAGATGTTCTAAAAAATATGGAAAAAATGGTAAATTATTATAAATTATGTAAAAGTGTTTTGAATCATAAAGTTTAAGTTTTGGATAAGATAAACGATATTTTGATCAAAGTAGTTAAGATACTCTTTTGTAATGCTTTTGAAACACTATGGTAACTCTTTCCTTGAAAATAATCTATTGAAGTGGTAAACCGTGAGCTTTCCCGAACTACAAGTAATCATTTGTAAATGATTGGTGGAATGTTTTCAAATATTTAAAAGTATTGAAAATGCTTAATATGGAAATTAAATTGATTTACTTGATACTAAAATAGGGTTTTCAATTTTAGATAATCGGATATGGTTGGAGATAAATCTTCGGATGTTTGATATTAATCCGGTAGATGATGACTCTTACTATTTGAGAAATTTAAAAGGTAGTTCACCGTTATTCAGTTTATAGTGTGAGTTGGATATAGAGATTAATATTTAGTATAAATGGATGATATTTCTATCCAGATCTAATGTCAAAGAGTTGGATAATTCTTTAAATTAAGATATGGGTTTCCCAGTTTGATTGGGATAAGTTGGACAGAAATAATCTTCGGATATTTGATATGAAATTCTTTGGTGTAAACGTATACTATTTGAGGAATTTGGAAGATGTTATTATATCGTTATTCCACTTATAATATTCGTTAATTATGAGAATTGATATCGAATATAAGTATATACAATTTCCGTGTAACTTATGTTCAATATTGATTAATTTGGGTTTTGTCATGAATCATATCTTCAATAATTTAATTCTTGAAACCTAATGAGATTGAGTTATGGAAATTCATATTGTAATTTGGGGATTTAACCAAATCTTTAATTTGATGAAATTAAAAATAAGGAATTGGGAAAGAAGAATAATCTTTTTGTTAAGATTACAGAATTGAATGTTCGGAAACCAATTTAGTTGGAAACTATGATTGAAATGTGGGTAAGGATTTTCAAAGGAAACTGGGGTTTTGATAACAAGTTATCAAATGGGAAGTTAATTAAGGGTTTGAGGCTAAATTATCTTTGATTTAAAAGGTGTGTTTTAAAGGAGAAAAGTTAAATATGGATTTTGTTATAATTTGAGAATGGATTTAAAGAAGTTTAATTTAACAAAATCCAAGATGGAAGGATATTTGGTTGAAAGCCCGTGTGTTCCGTAATTGTATTTTTTTAAATTGCGCTTATTATTTAGAAAGACCAGGATCGAATATATATTCGAAAACCATTCCATGCAATAATACGACGTTATGAAACAGTTCAAGACTTGGAAAACGATGAATGAAGATCAGGATTCTTTGAATTGTTTAGACTGATTGCTGATATCTCAGTTGGGCTGATCCCTCGATACGAGGTTATAAGTGGCATGAGGTTTGAATATATTTTCAGATTTTCAGATTGGTGTTTCGTTCAGACCCAGAACGAACATATATGGATTGTGTGTCTGACATTGTAATTGACGCGTAGCATTAATCTCTGTTAATTATATATTTGCTTGGTGGCTGAGAATTTATTCTCTTGCTTAACACCCTTCTCTAAGACGTATGATCTTAGAGGTTATATATTGATAGAAATCAATGATACGTTGTGAATGGACAATGTGGCATACTTAAGTTATGTGGTGAGCTATGGATGATCAAAGCATGACTTATTTAAGCGTAGCTTTGTGTATATCATCCTCCGTAACCCTCACACCCCGATAAATAACCAAAAAAGGAAGAAATGCTGCAGGGTTATGGGGTGTTGTCTCCTTCTAGATAAAAGGTGTACTATGGTATGGAGCCCAAGTATTAACCTGTGTGGTAAAAACATCTACTTTTGTGGTTGTTTTTGGCGCACACTCGGAAAGGTCGGTAACGACCGGGAGATGACATCCTCATGCGTACTCTAAGTTACCCAGTTAAGGGGTAACCCGCCCTTGTGTTGGCATGAGGACCATTAGTTGATCCGACGACATCCCTCTAGAGGTGTTCAAAATTCGGTTCGGAAGGAAGTTCCTTTGCTTGGTCATTGTTGGAGGCCTAATCTCCACTACGAGCCTATACGATTTTGATTGTATACCATACATCAGTATAGTATATGGTACCTATGCTGGCTAAGATTGATACATTTGCTTTTAAAAAGATTTTTCACACTATATTATAGTATCAAAAGAGGATTTTCACGTATCAAGCATATTTGACTATCATAAGGAGAAACCTCGCCCGTGTGTGCGTTTGCATTGTGTGTGCCGCGAGACCTTATGGTAGTTTCATTTTTCAAAAGTCATTACGAATTTCTATGCACGGAAATTCATATGGAGTAAACCCGTTCCATGTTAGCGGCGTGGTCCATTGAATTACTCAACTTTAAAATGAATCCTAAATAACAACTATTTTGAGTTCTTACACCAGTCCCACGATTGAACTTGAGTTCATTGTTCCCACACATAAACTCTGGGTGCCCATAATTTTGCATGGGAAGCCAGTGGCTTAGTTTGCAGGTTTAGCTTTTAGAGTTGGATTTAGGGTTAGAGCTAGAGCTATATTTTGGATTTTCTTGGTCTGCTGAAGAGTTTATTTCCGTTGAGCTTATGTTGTACTCTGATGTTCCTGATAACTCTGATGTAATATTTTGTGTTGAAATGAAAAGTTCTGTTATTTTTGTGCAAATATGTTAGTACCCATAACAATCCGTCTTTATGAACGGTTTAAGTTGGTTTAATTACCAGCGAGAATGGGGAAAAAAGCCGGGTCGTTACAATACCACAGGTACATTGATCAACTCAACGTTACTAATTCAAAAGTGGAATTATGTAATTAAGCAACCGATCGAATTTGATATTGCGTACAAGTGACATAAGCAAATCATGCGAGATTTAGTGGAAATTGTATGCTTAAAACAATTGGAAAATTAGCTACATGATTGGATTTTACATGACTAAGTAAGTTGATTTTCTATGTATATGCTGGACTGTTAGATACACAATATATATTGGAAGTATTATCATATCAATTTGATTTATCATATATAAATAAATCTTATGGAAGCAAATGTCGCTTATTTCTTTTGACTTCGTAAATAGAGTTTGGACGCCCAACTAATAGATACACATTTATATACTAATTGTATATGATGATTTTAAGCCAAGATATCGGCGGCTGCTTGGATTTTGGTTTCTACCTGGTCGATTTAGGCCTATAGTTGCAAGTTGTAGTTTTCCTGGTTAAGGCAAATAAGGTGCTGTCAATTTTGAGTTAGGAAACTTAATAATTCTTTCAAATGACTATTTTGGAAAATATAATGGGTTTATATGCATTCTTTTACATTAGGAATTTCGTGCACAAAATTCTTTTATAGGAGAAGAATGTAATGACTCAAATTTTTAATATCTAAATATTAGATTAATTTTTAATATTAAGACTATATGCTAGAGATTAATGACATAAATTCCAAAAATGTAGGTCATTTATTATATTTAGATACTAATAGTATTTAAATATTGGAATTATTTAAATAAATGTAATCTTGGATTTGATAGGGAACAAAATGATTTTTATGCTTATTCAAATTATGTTTGGATACCAAGAACAAAAATAAATTATATCTTACAATTGAAGTGATGAAGATTTGTTTAATAATAATTTATTTTGATTGACATGCAAAGTTAGCATTTTGGGGCACTGTCTCAGATTTTAATGGAATTAGTGTTGTGAGATATGTAATTATGTATTGTTGTATGTCGTCGAATTTCATGATTATCAAATGTATTATGCAATCAAGCAAGCTATATAATCATAGCGTTCAAATTTATAAAATTAAAATTTAAAGTTTATCTTCAAATGATAACTTTTGTATATTTAAGATTTGGCACTTGAAAATAGTTCCATTAATCCTAGAATATATGTATTTGTTGTGGAAGGTCAACGTGTACACCTCAATAAGAGTTTGTGAAGATTTGGCACAAATAGTGTCATTGTAACAACCCGGAAAATCAGAACCAATTTAAAATTTTTATTTTGGAAATTTTAATGGATTTTGAATATTTAAAATCATTTATTCTAAATAATAACGACTAGGAATTTATTTTGAAAAGAGTTAGAACATAAAAATTTATTTAAATCGAAATTAGAATATAAATATTTATTTTAATTATAAATGGAATTGAAAATGGTGCGATAGTTTGAAAATTCGATTTCAAATTTCAAATGAATGTACAGGATTCAAAATAAACTAGATTTTAGTGAAACAAAAAACATTTGAATCTTTTCAAAAATATCTTTCAAATGAATTTTAAAAACCAAAATTTCATAGCGGGAATAAAAAGTTATGCCCAGTTGAAAATGCAGAATAGTCGCTATGGAAAATATAGCCCTTAAAAATAGCGATTTTGCAAACGACCTCCGTTTTCGACGTGACCACTTTTGTTGGATCCGGAATGTCAAATTATTGCTGGATTCCAATATTCATAATTTTTGGAATCAATATGTGAGCATGGCAAAAGAAAACGGATTTGGTAATTTCAGTTTGAATTTAATCGACAGGAAAATGACCATTTTTCAAACGGTCTCCAAATTCGACAAAATTAGTTTTGATAGGACTTTATCATCAAAACAAAACCAAATTTATTTTTTTGGAATTTATGGAGTCTGTATGTGGACCCAATAAATAAAATGTACGTCTAAATTAAATATATTGATTTATATTGTAATTTAAAGGAAAATTGATCGAAACAGTCGAATTGGCTTATGAAACATGTCCCATTGCATTCGAAATTGGGGTAATTATATAGGGACGACAGTCGGTGGGTTCGATTTGGAGTTTGAAATAAAAAGTTGCTTTTTGGAATTTAAATATAACAAAATATATAAATTTATATAAACTGGCCCCCTCCTTTTCTCCATACGGTCAAACCCGATTCAGATAAAAAAAAAAACTCGATCCTGCCATTCGCCCCTCAGCCCTTGGTAGTCGCTGTCGCCATAAGTCGCGACCCCCCGGCGATCGCTGGAGTTCCCTTTCCCCTCCTATTTTGCGGTGGATCCCCTCCTCTTCCATTCGAACACAAACACCCCCCTCCCCGAGTTGATTGGAACCCGCCACCAAGCCCTGCCCCAACCCCCAGCGACGTCCGCCGCCCCTCACCGCCCAGTCACCGCTCCAACAGCTCGTCCTCTGCTTGCCACTCTCTTCTCCAACCACCAATGCCGAAATACTGTAAGTTTTTAATTTTATTCTTCTTTATTTTTATTTATAAATTTAAAGATTAGTTTTTTATACATAGAAAGAAAAATTAGATTTTTTTTAAATAAAGTTGAGATTTTTATACATATAAAGCAGAGATTTTTAGCGATATAAAAATTGGATATTTATGTATAGAATAGCGTGATAAAAATATAATTTTTATAGGAATGATCTTAGTATAAAAATATGATTTTTATTATTGTAAAAATTGGATTTTTTTATATTGAAGGAGAATGTATTTTGTGGTATAAAAATATGATTTTTATCATATAAAAGAATATATTTCTTAGTTGTATAAAAATATAATTTTTATGTGAAAAGGAAATATTTTTGATTAGATAAAAATAAGATTTTATCGAATGTATGAAAATATGTTTAAAAATGTAAAGATATGATTTTTATATATGGATTAGCAATATAAAGATATGATTTTTATATATGGATTAGCTATATAAAAATATGATTTTATTTATATGAAGAGCGATATAAAAATATGATTTTTATTATGAAGTTAGCGGAATAAAAATATGTTTTTTATTATGTAGAAAGAATTATAAAAATGTGATTTTCACTATGAATAGGAGGAAAAGATTGCATTGGAATTCTGGGTAAATCCAAACCATTCAGAAATAAAGAATGGCGGAGCGTAAACCAAAGGTGAGAACTCCTCACTATAATTTTCTTTATACAGTTATTTATTTTATAATTACATATATGAACTCCTCCCCGTCGTCCACATACCATGGACGACTTGTTTATTTTATTGTATTATGTTGTTGAAATTGATTGTGATGTGAAATGAACTGTATAATTTATTCATATGTTGAATAAAATATTTGAAGAATAATAATATCATTTTTATTGTATAAATGGACTGTATAGAATATTCATGAGTTGAATAAAATATTTTATAGTTAAAATTATATTTTTAATGTGTATATGAATAAAATGAATATTCATTTACAAGTCGACGATTTGTTTATGTACACCCATTTATCTGATATTGATTGGGACGATAAATTTTACACATCGCCCAACTGCACAAATAATATTCAGCGTTTGTTGATTGAAACCCTACATGGGTATTGGGATGATATTTGACGTACACTAATCCCTATTGTTTAGTTGTATGTCGATCGATGGGTTGACAATTTGTTGTAAGCGTTAAATATTTATATTTAATACTTATGTTGTTGTGTAATGCACTCTGGGTGGTGGTTGATTGTTTATCATTGTTGTTCTATACATGTGTTGTATGAAATCCATATAAATAACATTATATGGTAATTGACTGTGTCTGATTCAGAAAGAATGAATATTTTAAAATAACGAATATTTTAAAATAATATTAAGAAAAGAATCAAAATATGATTTTGATGTGATGGACACGAAAATATTCAAATATATAAAGACGTGTTGATTAGATTAACGCCATTTTGACGTGAATGATATTTATATCGATTTTATTCATTTCTATAATGAATATCAAAAAGGAAATGATTTTGAAATATAGTATTTTGAAAATATTATCATTTATATATTAATGATATGGAATATTCAATTTTTATTTGAAATTGAATATGAAGTTGAAATCGTTTTGAAAACGAATTTAAAACGATTTATAAAATACGTTTTAAATGGAAATCGACGAAATACACACACACACACACACATATACATACATACATATATATATATATATATATATATATATATATATATATATATATATAATGGCCTGAATAGAACGCGTCGCGGCAGTTCGCGAATTTCAACCATTGGCTTCGAATGGACATTACGGGAGATCCGACCGTCGAATTCTCCTAAAACTGGAACCGTTGGGTTCGTATCAAAAAGAGATTTCTAACAAATACAAGAAATTAGAAATCTAATGGTTGGATTTGGAATTATGTCCAAATCAAATTTGGAAAAGGTCGCTGTAAGTGCAGTTCGATGGACATTTATGGAAATCGACTGTATGAGGCTTGATAAAATTATTAAAAATATTAATAATTTGTGTAAAATCATAATAAATGATTTGGAAGGAATTGGGATGAAAAATTTCCATATTTGAAAAGATAAAAATATATTTTTATCGAAATGAACTAGTTATGAACTAGAATTATAATGCAATACTTTTAAATAAATAAATTGGATTTGAAATGGTTTTAAAAATAACCAGAATTTCCAATATATAAATTGGAATAAATTTGAATCGAAATTATCTTCAGAATATTTTGATATTGGATTCCGTGATTATACGGACATTATGGCGGAATTTAGAGGATATATATCGTTATTCCAATATGATGTTTGTTGAGTTCAGAATTTGATATTGAATATAAGCCGATATATTTTCTATTCAGAGCCTTGTATTTAATACCAAATGGGATTTTGGGTTTGTCATAAACAGTGTTTTCACTAACACTGTTCTTAAACCCAGTTGAGAAAAGATTAAATCTTTTTATTAAGATTTAATGAAGTTTACCAATTAATTAACATTTAATTGGAATTGAATTGAAATTGGTTTTTGGGTTTATCATGAACGGTGTTTTAGACAACACTTGTTCTTTAACCCGATCAACAATGGAATGAGATTTTGGGGTTTGTCGTGAATGGTATCTTTAATAATACTGTTCTTAAACCCAATGGATTAAAGAAATTAGAAACTAACTGGAGATTAGCTAAGTTGAATGGTTACCTGGGTATTAATCTGATGTTGGTTTCGGCCTGCGGGATTAATACTTACGGAATTGTTCTCTTACTAATTTACGGTTAGAGACTGATTAAGTGGTGTCTTCATTAACAATGTTCTGAAACCCTGTGTGAAAAGAATAAGTCTTTTAACTAAGATATAAAGAAGAATTACCAATTAATTAACATTTAATTGTAACTGAAATGGAATGTGAATTGGGTTTATTGTGAACTGTGTTTTTAACGACATTCATTCTTTAACCCGATTCACAGTGAAATATGATTTGGAATTTATTAATCATTTAATAAAGATTTATAGGAAATTTCCAAAGAGAAGTTTTCCAGTTTAATAAAATAAATTGGAATGGAATGGAATTCGATTCGGTAATAATCGAAGTGAACTTCTGTGGAGGAAGACTATTACTATATATGGAATTTAAGAGGTTTTGACGTTATTCCATTTGTATTATCGGTTGGATATGGAAGTTTATATCGATTATATATATTGATCTATTTTCAATGAAGATTCCATAACTAATAGAATGTGATTTTGGGTTTATCGTGAACTGTGTTTTAAATGACATTAGTTCTTTAACACCGATAAAGATAAGATTAATTTCTTAACTTTGTATAATCATTAGGTAATGATTTTTTAGATTAAAACTGAATTGGAGTTTTAATGAATCTTTAATTAGATTGAAAAAGAGAATGTGATAATTTAAATTATCAAATTCGGGAAATGACAGAGAATGGAGTAGCACCAGTTTTACTCCAAGCGATAGTTAAATCTTTAATTAGATTTGAACGTGAAATGGTAATTAACTTTACTGATAACACCATGGTGTTAGATATGAAGCATTACCAGTTTTGCTTCATGGGATTAATAGGTTGGGATTGGGAAATTAAACAAATTATTACTTCGGTAAGGTTCGCTAATCCGGACTAGTTTGGATAAACCATAATTTGGTTTGAATCGATATCCAAAGGAAGATTAAAGAATAAATTTAAAGAATTTATCTTTGATAAAATTAATGGGAACCTCTCCCAAAAGATATGAATATTTAAATAAAAGAATATTCAGACTTGGAATGAGGCATATGTTGTGTTTTTATAGCACTTGTTTATAATATACGCGAGTTATTCGGAAAGACCGGGTTTATCCCATTCTGAATAACTGAATCGACGATGAGTCAATGATGAAATCGGTGGTTGATGATCGGAGGTCGTCACATCGTTTGGATGATTACTGATGTCTTGATTGGGTTGTACACCCAAGACGAGGTAATAAGTGGTGACCGTCCAGACGTACTTGGAGATCGACCGGATATGCGACGGCCTCTCTCCTGTATTGGACATATGTGATGAGGAATAAGGTGCTTCCGGTTTTGTTTAGACCCAGAACAAACTTGTAAATGGATGTGTGTTTGACATCGGATTTCATTCTGCGTGATTGATAGACATTGGTTGCGTAGAGTGAATTGCCTGTGTGGCATGCTGAGATGATAATGATCAAGGCTTCTGTTGAAAAGAAGAGTCTTGTGGCTGATGATCAAAGCACGGCTTTAATATAGCATAGCTTTGTGTATAGCGTTAATTCATGAGCCTCACACCCCGGTGTGAACCAAAAACGGGAGAGGACCTCGGGAGGACATGCGTTTCCTTCTAGATGGGAGTGGTATCTGGGTTTCGCACGCCCACACGTTTTTCTTATGTGGATGATGGATAGCGAGGCGCCTCAGATATATCGGCACTGCATGGCCGATGGATGGTATGGTCTTTATACAGACCAGATTTATGCCCCATAGGGCAGGGAAACGTAGTGTTCAGGCATTTTAATCCACATCGAGTGGACCGTCCCTGACGATTCAGGGTGCAATTGCGGTTGTTCCTAAGGCTCGGGCTAGAGAGTTTCGAAGTGGTAAGGACGATCCCTTGCCTTGGTTCATAGATGGAAATCCAACTTCCAATATGACATTTTGCAGTTTTGATTGTAGAGCCTAGTATGGCGACATAGTGGGATGGGGCACTCATGTCGTCTATGATTGATATATTTATATTTGAAATTGTTTTGATGCTATACACTTATAGTAATAGTAAAATATGAAATTTCACATACCAAACATTTTTGGCTATTATAAGGTAAAAAATCTATCCTCCGGCTTGCGTTGCATTGTGTGATGGGACCTGAGTCTTATAATAGCTTCATTGTTCTTTATTTAACATTGCGTTGTTTGTTTTATACACTGGTATTATCGGGGGTAAACCCGTTCTGTGCTATACGACGTGGTCCCTTGATTTACCTAACTTTAAAATCAAAATAATGATTGTTTTAGTTCTCACACCAGTCACATGACTGACCTGGAGTTTATTGTTTTAACCTAAACTCTGGGTGCACCTATTTTTCACACGGGCAGCTAGTAGTTTTGGTTTTGCAGATTTATATTCACAAGATCCTGGTTAGCAGCTGGAATGATATTCAGAAAGCTCTGTATCCGTATATTCCTTTCAGTTATGTTTTGTATTATTTTCCGTTGCATTGTAATTTATAAATCTCTAATATTTATCGAATGTATATTATTTATTCATACTCTGTATATTCTTGTATTATAATGGAATTGGTGTAATTGGCAATGAAATGTTCTTCTGTTTGTGTTCTGATTTAGCGTGTTCTCAATTCAATCCGTTCTGCCCTTCACGGGGAAGTTCGGGTCGTTACATTTTGGTATCGGAGCTTTGGTTTACAGAGCTCGAGAACAAGACACATTAGAACCGAACGAAAGAATTCATCAAAGATTGGATTAGTAATATCCAATGAGAATGACACGTTAGTGATATGATTAGTAGCATCCTAGAACGAGTTGGAAGAATGTTATTTTTCAAATATAAGTAAAAACAAATCTTGTTTTGAAAATTAAATCCAATTATACGGATTTGATTATTTATTTTATTTTGAATTTGGACAATCAAGTATATGAGATTTTGCATATACGCATCATGAACGTATATTTGAATAATGGGTAGATATAGAATCACACTCTGGTTGCTCGGGGATGATTCTGATGATCGCTCGAGCATCATCAGCATTTATGTTCGAGTTTCGAAAGTGGGATGTCTATATATTTCCAATTGACTGGTGTGAGAACCAAAACTAGATTGGGTTTATTGTTGTGATTTGGAACCAAAAGATGATTTTTGAATATATATTAATGTTATGCATTTGAAATCCTAATCCACTAATTAATTGATGGTTGCATTGTGTGATTATTCATTTAAACCATTATGTGAATGTAAGGTAAATTTAGCCAAATTGTATTAAATGTTGAACTGAATTGAAAATTGTTTGAGATTGCATACATGTACATGCATATATATTAGACAAGTCATAACAAGGAGGCTAGAGAAGAGGAATAAAATTGTATGCCTGACAAATAGGTACATGTTTACTAATTTATTGGGTTTGGATGATTTTATGAGCCGACTAGCTAGCCGCTTGGCTTTTTCTTTTTCTTTTTGAGATGAGAGGGCCTGTGTGGTAGTTTGGGGATTTTCCCAATGCTCCCCGTACAAAGGAGACTATGGCGAAATTTTTCGAAAATTTAGGGTGTTAGCCAAATTTTTGAAAAATTTGAAAATTCTTAGAAACTGAAAAGTTGAAGAATGAAAGTTGAGTTGGTTAGTTAAACAACTTTTAGCTTCGTTCCTTTTCGAGGACGAAAAGATTTTAAGTGGGGGAGAATGTAATAACCCGGAAAATCAGAACCAATTTAAAATTTTTATTTTTGCAATTTTAATGGATTTTGAATTTTTAAAATGATTTATTTGAAATAATAACGACTAGGAATTTATTTTGAACAGAATTAGAACATATAAATTTATTTAAATCGAAATTAGAATATAAATATGTAACAACCTGCATTCCACGCATCATAGGATCGTAGAATATTTATTTCATCGTCATAGAGAGTCATATAGTCATGTAACTTTGGGAGATGACTATTGGGGTCATTTCCCACGTTCATAATTTTTCCCGATTTTTAAATGACCGTTTTGCCCCTAGTTGATCTTGCTTTGACCATAACTTTTAAATGGAAAGGAGTTTTGACCTGAAACCACTTTCATTGGATTCGGATGATGGTTTACCTTCTCGTAGAGTGGTCACATTAGCCAAACGGACTCAATGTTTGGGAGATATGGCTGAAACAAGTTTCAGATGGTGAAAACCAGCTTAATTGGGCTTAACCGGGTGATTAACAGCTAGGCCCAAAGGGGAATTTCGGGATTAGGAGTTTAAAAGGGCTGTTAGGGTTTGGATAATACCTTTTTCTCATTTTTCAGCCGCCACTATTCATTCCTCTCAACCTAGCCATGGCCTCCAACATCTAAAACACCTTCTAATCACCGTTTAATCAAGTATTGGCCTAATCTACATCAAATTGAGGCGTATTAGCAAAGAGATTGAGATAGAGCTGCTGTGTTGCCTTGGGAACAACGCCAAAACAGAGAATCATTTCAGATCTAAAGTTTATTTGTGGCAAACGTGAGTGATTTGCATAGTTTTGCACTAATTACGGTTAATTAAGGGTAATTAGTGGTGATTAACGAAATTAGACATGATAAAATTCTGGAAAAATATTCATAAAATTCGAAATATTGTTTTAGACCTCTGTTAGAAGTTTGGGTTAATTTGGTTAAGTCTTGCTAATCATATCATTAGATTTGCCTAAACAAGCTTAAGGGAAAATATGGGGCTCTGGCTACGTTTGATCCATTTTACATGTTATGGTTGTTGTTTTGGTGTTTATGATTGGTTGTACATGTTGCTATGACTGTATGGTATGATTCGTGATTGTCTAGAAGTGTTAGATTGGTCGAAAACGCCGTCGAATGGCGTAAACAGCTTGTTGGACAAAGTGCAGGAAACTGTGCAGAATCAGATCGGATGGGGGAAGCTCGACCCGACCCGATGGAGGGAGTACGACCCGACCTAGCATGGTTGCATGATCCGATCCGAAGCGCCTCGACTAGCTGTTGATCCAGGAACCTATCTCTGACCCGACCCACTCACCAGGAGAACCCCACGAGTTGCTGCTCAAGCCAAGGGAGCCGATCCGAACCGTTTGGAGCCCACGAACCGAGGTACACATTTGCGAATGGGAGCACCTGACCGAATAACCTTCCATGCCACGAACAGATGTACTCTGAACCGGACCAGATGGAGACCACGAGCTGATCAGGGTGGAGAAACCCGACCCAACCTGAAGGGGAGCTCACGATCCGAACCAATGGCGGGAGGATGCCACGAACCGAACCAATGATGAATAAAGGACCGAACCCAATCCGGAGAAGACCAAACCCGAGATGCAAAGGTAGTCCGAATGAGAAGTTTGTATTCAGGATCCAGTTGGAAACCAAAGAGTTAACTTCATGAGTTGGGCTTTGCTGTGGGACGTGTGCTAAGGGGTTGTCGATGTCTGTAACTTTGGATCACTATGTGTAGAGGTACGTGAACGGATTTAGGGCCACAGTGGCCTAGGTACGACTTAAGAGATATAGACCAATGAAGTGGGGTCATTTGTAAAGATTTGGTCATGACACCATGGGGTAAGCTTGGTAGTAGCAGTAGTTGTACAGGTCGAACTCCGTCACTACTTCGATGGGTCTAGTGATCGAAGCGGTGGATATCATATACTTTACGCACTGAGTGAGAGATGTGAGGATGGTTGCTATGCTTGATTTGTTTGCCATCACTATGACATGCACACCCCCACCCCCGTTATCTTTGCACCATCTGTTTAGTGGAACCTTAGAGTATTGTATGGTATGTAGTGCTAACTCTTTGGTTGCAGGTTCAGGTATGGTTTAGTATACCTGTTATTGTTCTGTTTAGCTGCTTATCGCTCATACCAGACTTTTTGTATGATCCAGAGTTTTATGTCTCTTCTTCTTACTCTGGGTGCTCTCACGAGCAGACTAGAGACAGGTTAGGTGGTATGCATGGGTAGCTGTACCGGAGATGAGCAGGAGGCTCCAACGTATGGTATATGTAGATATTATCCCTGTATCGTTGCTGGTCACTACTTTGGGCATTAGTAGTGTACCCTTCCTTGAGACAGTTTTAAAGTTGTAATAAGCTATATTTGGATTTCCGCTACTCTGATGATGATGTTGATGTTGGTTTTAATTATCAAATTATGCACTGTCTCACCCGTTTTATGTCAAGTATATTATTATTATATTTTGTTTCATGCGCTGTGAGACACTCTATAGGTTTTCGATTAGTTCATTATCTTCTTTCCTTTCTTTGGCGACCATTCCGTGCTAGTCGGGCATGTGTACAATGCACTTTCGAAGGAAATGCCGGCTAGTGCGGGGCGGGCCGTCACACTTGGTATCAGAGCATTAGGTTGCGTAGTTAACCTAGGGAAGTTATCAGGGAGAGATAGTATACGTATATGAGAGCGCGTATTTGTGATTATTTTGGTTTTCAAAAGCTATATATATATTATTAGTATAGTTAAGGATGAAGTCGCACTGCACTAGGACCACTATGGAGATGGTTAATCGTTTTCTCTGTGCAGATTAAACGATGAGCCGATACGCAAGGGGTACCGGTAGAGGAGCCAATAATGGGAATGCTGCTGATATGAGGACGATGTTTACTGACCTCATGAGGGAGATGCTTAGAGATGTTCAGAGGGCAGCTCCCAATGCTGGTAATGGAGGTGGTCCAATAGTGCAGGCGCCTAGGGCCGATTTCGCCAAGCTGAATAAGGATTATACTAGTCTTGGTGGGAAGCCGTTCCACGGAACAGAATCGGCTACGGATGTTCAGGATTGGTTGGATAGCTGTGATCTTATCTTAGAAGACTTGGGTATCGAGGATGCGATGAAGAAAAGGCTAGCATCCCGTCAGCTGGAAGGACAGGCAATGAATTGGTAGAATGCTATAAAGGCAGCTACTCTCGAGGATCAGATTACTTGGGATCAGTTTAAGGTTTGCTTTAGCGATAAGTTCATTCCAGCTGCTCAGAAGTCAGTGTTGTTTAATAGATTCTTGGAACTCAAGCAGAATGGCAAAGTTGTCTCGGAGTATATTACCGAATTTGACACTTTGTTGAAATATGGGTTATCCGTAATAGATACTGCCGAGAAGAAGAACGAGAAGTTCATAACTGGCTTGGATGGATACTTAGGGGAAAGGCTTATTAACCACGTCGACGAGACGTTTTAATCGACTGTGGGGAAAGATTTAAGATCGGAAAGTCTATACCCTAAGTCAAAGACTGAGGTCGCATCTGTAGAGGAGCCAAAACCGCAAGCAAGCGGTGGAGGCAAGAGTGGTTCTCAGAATTAGAGGAAGCAGAACCAGAATAAGGATGGCCAAAAGAAGAAGAAAGATGTTGAGTGCTTTAGCTGTGGCAAGAAGGGTCACTATGCTAGTAATTGTCAAGCAAAGCCAGCAGACATGAAGTGCTTCAACTGTGGCCAAGTGGGACATCACAAGGACAAGTGTCCGCAACCCCCTAAAGAAAAGCAAATGGTGAAAGCATACGCCCTTAATGATATTCCTTCTTCGTCGAATGCCCCAACTGCGGGGAGAAGGGAAAGAATGTCGTTATTCAAGGTATGCTTTCTGTTTATGATGTTCTTGTTAGAGTTTTGTTTGATATCGGAGCTTCCAGTTCTTTCATATCTAGTGACCTGGTAGATAGGTTGAAATTGGAGCCTGAGATTGTCGATAGACCTTTAGTAGTGACGAACCTAATTGGTGGTTCGACTAGCCATAGCATGATTTTTCGTAATGTGGTCTTATCGAGTCATGGATGTATGTTTATTTGTGATTGCTTTGTTTTGGGCTTTACTGGGTTTGGCATTATTTGGGAGTCGATTGGCTCCAAAGATACGGGGTGGTGGTAGGCTGTGAGGGCTTTTTGGTGACAGCTAGAGCAGATGATGGGCAGAGGGTAGTGTTTGGTGGTCTACCTAGTGATGGGGTAATGGCTAGTTTTCTAAATTCCCTCGACATCCCGCATGGTGAGTTGTCAGGTTTTCCCGTGGTTGGCCAGTATCCGGACGTCTTCGAGGAAGTGACCGGGCTTCCACCACACCGAGAGATTGAGTTCCATATTGATTTACCTATAGTGATGCCACTTCGTCGTATGGCACCAAGGGAGCAGCGAGAGCTAGGGGGTGCAAGTCAGCAATCTTTTGAAGAAGGGATTTATCAGAAGGAGTGTTTCTAAGTGGGGAGCACCAATTGTGTTTGCTACCAAGGCCGATGGTTTCCTTCGATTGTGTGTAGACTACCGCGAGTTGAATAAGGTGACGAGGAAGAATAAGTATTCTCTACCGCGGACAGATGAATTATATGATCAGTTGAGTGGCGCAAGAGTGTTCTCCCAGTTGGATCCTGCGACAGGTTTTCATCAGGTTAGAGTGGAAGCTGAGAGTATAGCTAAAACGGCATTTCGGACGCCGTCTGGATTTTATGAGTGGTTGGTCATGCCATTTGGGCTGACCAATGCACCAGCATATTTTGTGGATCTTATGAATAGGGTATTCAGAGAGTAGTTGAATAAGTTTGTTCTTGTGTTCATGGACGATATACTTGTTTATTCAAAGACAGAGGAATAACATAAGGAACATTTGAGGATAGTGATGGAGGTGTCGAGAAGATACCAATTGAAAGCAAAGTTTTCTAAGTGTCACTTTTGGAGGAGGGAAGTGAGATTCATGGGCCATGTTGTTTCAAAGCATGGTATTGTCGTGGATCCTGCGAAGGTGGCTACGGTACAAGATTGGTATACGCCCAAGAATGCAATGGACATAAGAAGTTTCTTGGGATTAGCTGGATATTATTGTAAGTTTATCCAAGACTTTTCCAAGATAGAAGCACCGTTGACTCAGTTGACCAAGAAGAATCAAGCTTTCATCTGGGACGAAAAGTGTGGAAATGCATTCAAGAGTCTAAAGGAAAAGTTGACATGTGCACCAGTGTTAGTCATTCCAAAGGGGAATGAAGAGATGACGGTATATACGGATGCATGTGGTACCGGACTTGGTGATGTGTTGATGCAAGGAGCTAGGGTTATAGCTTATGCAAGTCGGCAATTGAAACCGCACGAGAAAAGATACCATACCCATGAATTGGAATTAGCAGCGATTGTGTTCGCATTGAAGATGTGGAGACATTATCTCTTGGGAGAAAGATTCGAGTTGTTTACCGATCATAAATCATTAAAGTATCTTTTCTCTCAAAAGGATCTAAATCTCCGACAACAAAGATGGTTAGAATTCTTAGCTTCCTATGATTTCGATATCGCATACACACCAGGAAAGGGCAATGCGGTAGCTGATGCACTAAGTAGAAGACATGCCAGTCTAGGGGCTATGTTTCTAGAATAGAGGCATCTGGAGTACATCGCTGGGTATGATTTCAGACCAAAGTGCGAGTTGGATCCAGAAATGTTAGCAAGTCTGACGATTGGACCCACTTTGATTGAGCGGATTGGTTCCAGCCATAAGGACGACCCTAACTTATTGGAAGTCATCTCCAAGTTAGAGATGTGTATCGACGAGGAGATGAACAAGTATGGGCTTGATCGAGATGGATGGCTTAGATAGAATGGAAGACTAGTTGTACCCAATGACACTGGATTGAGAGATGAAGTACTTAGGGAATGTCATCGCTCAAAACTGACTATACATCCCGGTGGTAACAAGATGTACCGAGACATAAAGAAGACCTACTACTGGGAATGGATGAAAAGAGACGTTGGGAAGTTTATATCCAAATGCATGAATTGCCAGCTAGTTAAAGCTGAGCAAAAGAAGCCTAGTGGTTTGTTGCAACCATTAGAAATTACAGAATGGAAATGGGAACAAGTCTCGATGGATTTCATTGATGGGTTACCAAGAACTAGGTTAGGCCATGATAACATTTGGGTGATTGTGGACCGACTGACTAAGAGTGCAAGGTTTATACCCGTCATGTCAAACAGAACGGCAGCTAAGTTAGCTGAACTATATGTAAAGTGGGTAGTGAGATTTCATGGAATACCCAAAGGCATTGTAAGTGACCGAGATCCATTGTTCACTAGTGGAACTTGGAAAAGCT
Organism: Allium sativum; assembly: GCA_030737875.1. Taxonomy (NCBI): domain Eukaryota; kingdom Viridiplantae; phylum Streptophyta; class Magnoliopsida; order Asparagales; family Amaryllidaceae; genus Allium; species Allium sativum. Next base: position 562,775,140 of record CM060921.1, read on the forward strand.
TACAAGAGGCGTTAGGATCAGAATTACATCTCAGTACCGCATATCATTCTCAAACCGACGGACAGACAGAGAGGGTGAATCGAGTATTAGAGGATCTCTTGAGAGCTTGCATATTATACTTTGGTGGATCATGGGATGACCATTTTCATCTAGTAGAGTTTGCATATAATAATAGTTATCAATCCAGTATTGGTATGGCTCCATTTGAAGCTTTGTACCGAAGACCGTGCAACTCACCGTCCTATTGGGTAGAGACCGGTGAGAAATATGTGTTTGGACCAGAAGTAATAAGAGAAACATCAGACAAGATTAAGGTTATCCAACAGCGAATGAAGGCTGCCCAGGATAGGCAGAAGAGTATGCCGATAAGAGGAGAAGAGATTTAAAGTTCTCCATTGGCCACTTGGTGTTTGTCAAGACATCTCCGTTAAAGAGTGTGATACGATTTGGCAGGAGAGGCAAGTTTGCACCAAGATTCGTTGGTCCATTCCCAGTTCTAGAGCAAATTGGGAATTTGGCATATAAAGTTGAACTACCAAAGAAGATGGCAGGAGTTCATAATGTATTTCACGTTTCCCAGTTAAGGAAATTCGTGCACGACCCCGATGTGACTATTTCACCTAATCAGTTGGATGATATCGAGGTTGAACCCAAGGCGGTTGGGAACTGCAGGCCTATGCGTATTGTTGGGAACGATACGAAGCAGCTTCGAAGGAAGGCGGTGAAATTAGTCAAAGTTCAGTGGGGGTGAGAATGAGAATGACTGTACTTGGGAGACAGAGGAGAGCATTAAGAAAACATATCTAGAACTCTTCGCCTGGTAAGATTACAGTTTCAATTTAGTCTTTCCGCATGCTAAGATAGGTTTGTTTTGTTTGTTTTGCATGATTGATTGTTGTATATGGCTGGAAGGCATGCAGGATCCTTTGTATGTTTTGGGTTAAGGAATTTCGGGGACGAAATTTCTTAAGGGGGGAGAGTATAAAGACCCGCATTCTACGCATCATAGGATCGTAGAATATTTCTTTCATCGTCATAGAGAGTCGTATGGTCATGTAGCTTTGGAGATGACTAATGGGGTCATTTCCCATGTTCATTATTTTTCCCGATTTTTAAATGACCGTTTTGCCCCTAGCTGATCTTGTTTTGACCATAACTTTTGACTGGAAAGGAGTTTTGACCTGAAACTACTTTCATTGGATCCGGATGATGGTTTACCTTCTCGTAGAGTGGTCACAATAGCCAAACGGACTCACCGTTTGGGAGATATGGCTGAAACAAGTTTCAGATGGTGAAAACCAGCTTAATTGGGCTTAACCGGGTGATTAACAGCTAGGCCCAAAGGGGAATTTTAGGATTAGGAGTTTAAAAGGGCTGTTAGGGTTTAGAGAATACATTTTTCTCATTTTTTAGCCGCCACTATTCATTCCTCTCAACCTAGCCATGGCCTCCAACTTCTAAAACACCTTCTAATCACCGTTTATTTAAGTATTGGCCTAATTTACATCAAATTGAGGCGGATTAGCAAAGAGATTGAGATAGAGCTGCTGTGTTGCCTTGGGAATAGTTCCAAAATAGAGAATAATTTCAGATCTAAAGTTTATTTGTGGCAAAGGTGAGTGATTTGCATAGTTTTGCACTAATTACGGTTAATTAAGGGTAATTAGTGGTGATTAATGAAATTAGACATGATAAAATTCTGGAAAAATATTCATAAAATTCGAAATATTGTTTTAGACCTCTGTTAGACATTTAGGTTAATTTGGTTAAGTTTTGCTAATCATATTATTAGATTTTCCCAAACATGCTTAAGGGAAAATATGTGGTTTTGGCTACGTTTGATCCATTTTACATGCTATGGTTGTTGTTTTTGTGTTTATGATTGGTTGTACATGTTGCTATGACTGTATGATATGATTCGTGATTGTCTAGAAGTGTTATATTGGTCAAAAATGCCGTCGAATGGCGTAAACAGCTTGCTGGACAAAGTGCAGGAAACTGTGCAGAACCGGATCGGATGGGGGAAGCTCGACCCGACCTGATGGAGGGAGTACGACCCGACCTGGCATGGTTGCATGATCCGATCCGAAGCGCCTCGACCAGCTGGTGATCTAGGAACCTATCTCCGACCTGACCCGCTTACCAGGAGAACTCCATGAGTTGCTGCTCAAGCCAAGGGAGTCGATCTGAACCGTCTGGTGCCCACGAACCGAGGTACCCATTTGCGGATGGGAGCACCTGACCGAATAACCTTCCACGACACGAATAGATGTACTCTGAACCGGACCAGATGGAGACCAAGAGCTGATCAGGGTGGAGAAACCCGACCCGACCTGAAGGGGAGCTCACGATCCGAACCAATGGAGGGAGGATGCCACGAAATGAACCAATGATGACTAAAGGACCGAACCCAATCTAGAGAAGACCAAACCCGAGATGCAAAGGTAGTCTGAATGAGAAGTTTGTATTCAGGATCCAGTTGGGAACCAAAGAGTTAACTTCATGAGTTGGTCTTTGCTGCGGGACGTGTGCTAAGGGGTTGTCGATGTCTGTAACTTTGGATCACTGTGTGTAGAGGGTACGTGAACGGATTCAGGGCCACAGTGGCCTAGGTATGACTAAAGAGCTATAGACCAACGAAGTGGGGTCATTTGTAAATATTTGGTCATGACTCCATGGGGTAAGCTTGGTAGTAGCAGTAGTTGTACAGGTCGAACTCCGTCACTACTTCGATGGGTCTAGTGATCGAAGCGGTGGATATCGTATGCTTTACGCAATGAGTGAGCGATGTGAGGATGGTTGTTATGCTTGATTTATTTGCCATCACTATGACATGCACACCCCCACCCCCGTTATCTTTGCACCATTTGTTTAGTGGCACCTTAGAGTATTGTACGGTATGTAGTGCTAACTCTTTGGTTGTAGGTCCAGGTTCAGGTATGGTTTAGTATACCTGTTATTGTTCTGTTTAGCTGCTTATCGCTCATACCAGACTTTTTGTTTGACCCATAGTTTTATGTCTCTTCTTCTTACTCTGGGTGCTCTCACGAGCAGACTAGAGACAGGTTAGGTGGTATGCACGGGTAGCTGTACCGGAGACGAGCAGGAGGCTCCCACGTATGATATATGTAGATATTCTCCCTGTGTCACTGCTGGTCACTACTTTGGGCATTAGTAGTGTACCCTTCCTTTCTTTTGCTTTTGAGACAGTTTTAAAGTTGTAATAAGCTGTATTTGGATTTCCTCTACTCTGATGATGATGTTGATGTTGGTTTTAATTATCAGCTTATGCACTGTCTCGCCCGTTTTATGTCAGGTATATTATTATTATATTTGGTTCCATGCGCTGTGAGACACTCTACAGGTTTTTGATTAGTTCATTCTCTTCTTTCCTTTCTTTGGCGACTGTTCCGTGCTAGTCGGGCATGTGTACAGCGCACTTTCGAAGGAAATGCCGGCTGGTGCGGGGCGGGCGATCACAAAATATTTATTTTAATTATAAAAGAAATTGAAAATGGCGTGGTAGTTTGAAAATTCGATTTCAAATTTCAAATGAATGTACAGGATTCAAAATAAATCGGATTTTAGTGAATCCAAAAATAATTGAATCCGTTCGAAAATATATTTCCAACGAATCCAAAAAATCCATATTTCATAGCGGAAATAAAAACTTATGCCCAGTTGAAAATTTAGAATAGTCACTACGGAAAATATAGCCCTTAAAAATAGCGATTTTGCAAACGATATTCGTTTTCGGCAAGACCACTTTTGTTGGATCAGGAATGTCAAATTATTGCTGGATTCCAATTTTCATAATTTTTGAAATTAATATGTGAGCGTGGGAAAAGAAAACATGTTTGGTAATTTCAGTTTGAATTTAATTGACTGGAAAATGACCGTTTTTGAAATGGTCTCCAAATTCGATGAAATTAGTTTTGATAGGACCATATCATTAAAACATAACCAGATTTATTTTTCTGGAATTTTTGGAGTCCGTATGTGGCCCTAGTAAATTGAAATGTACGTTTAAGTTAAATATATATTGATTTATATGGTAATTTAAAGGAAAACTAATCGAAACAGTCGAATTGGTTTACGAAACATATCCCATTGCGTCCGAAATGAGGGTAATTATCTAGAGACGATAGTCGGTGGGTTCGATTTGGAGTTCGAAATAAAAAGTTGCTTTTTGGAATTTAAATATAAAAAAATATATAAATTTATATAAACTAGGCCCATCCTTTTCTCCATACGGTCAAACCTGATTTAGATAAAAAAAAAAAGAAAAAAAAAACTCCTCCTGGCGATCGCCGGAGTTCCCTTCTCCCTCTTCCTCGTTGATGGAGCCCCCCTCCTCTTCCATTCGAACCCAACCCCCCTCCTCCGAGTTGATTGGAACCCGCCGCCATGCCCTGCCCCGACCCCCAGCGATGTCCGCCGCCCCTCACCGCCCAATCACCGCTCCAGCAGCCCCTCCTCCGCCTGCTCCTCTCTCCTCCAACCACCAATGACGAAATACTGTAAGTTTTTAATTTTATACTTCTTTATTTTTACTTATATATTTAAAAATTATTTTTTCTATACATAGAAATAAAAATTAGATTTTTATGTTAATCAAGTTGAGATTTTTATACATTTAAAGCTGAGATTTTTAGCGATATAAAAATTGGATCTTTATGTATAGAATAGCGTGATAAAAATATAATTTTTATAGGAATGATTTTAGTATAAAGATATGATTTTTATTGTCGTAAAAATTGGATTTTTTTATATTGAAGGAGAATATATTTTGCGTTATAAAAATATGATTTTTATCATATAAAAGAATATATTTCTTAGTTATATAAAAATATAACTTTTATTGCGAAAAGGAAATATTTTTGATTAGATTAGGATTTTATCGTATATATGAAAATATGTTTAAAAATATAAAGATATGATTTTTATATATGGATTATCAATATAAAGATATGATTTTTATATATGGATTAGCGATATAAAAATATGATTTTTATTATATGAAGAGCGATATAAAAATATGACTTTTATTATGAAGTTAGCAGAATAAAAATATGATTTTTATTATGTAGAAAGAATTATAAAAATGTGATTTTCACTATGAATAGCCAGAAAAGATTGCGTTGGAATTCTGGGCAAATCCAAATCATTCAGAAATAAAGAATGGCGGAGTGGAAACCAAATGAGAGAACTCCTCACAAAATTTTTGTTTATACAGTTATTCATTTTATAACTGCATATATGAACTGTTCCCCGTCATCCACAGACCATGGGTGGTTTGTTTGTTTGATTGTATTGTGTTGTTGAAATTAATTGTGATGTGAAATGGATTGTATAAAATATTCATTTGTTGAATAAAATATTTGAAGAATAAAAATATCATTTTTATTGTATAAATGGACTGTATAGAATATTCATGAGTTGAATAAAATATTTTATAGTTAAAAGTATATTTTTAATGTGTATATGAATAAAATGAATATTCATTTACAAATCGACGATTTGTTTATGTACACCCATTTATCTGATATTGATTGGGACGATAAATTTTACACATCGCCCAATTGCACAAATAATATTCAGTGTTTGTTGATTGAAACCCCACACGGGTATTGGGATGATATTTGATGTACACTAATCCTAATTGTTTATTTATATGTCGATCGATGGGTTGACAGGCTGTTGTAAGCGTTAAATATTTATATTTAATGCTTATGTAGTTGTGTAATGCATTCTGGATGATGGTTGATTGTTTATCATTGCTGTTCTATACATGTGTTGTATGAAATCCATATAAATAACATTATATGGTAATTGACTGTGTCTGATTTCAGTTCAGAAAGAATGAATATTTTAAAATAACGAATATTTTAGAATAACAAATATTTTTAAAATAATATTCAGAAAATAATCAAAATATGATTTTGATGTCCGATTTGGGATGGACACGAAAATATTTAAATATAAAAATCCGTGTTGATTAGACTAACGCCATTTTGACGTGAAAGATATTTATATCGATTTTATTCATTTCTATAATGAATATCGAGAAGGAAATGATTTCAAAATATAATATTTTGAAAATATTATCATTTATATATTAATGATATGGAATATTCAATTTTGATTTGAAATTGAATATGAAGTTGAAATCATTTTGAAAACGAATTTAAAACGATTTATAAAATAAAATGGAAATCGAGGCCTGAACAGAACGCACCATGCCATGGCAGTTCGCTTATTTCGACGATTAGCTTTGAATGGACATTACGGGAGATCCGATCATCGAATTATCCTAAAACCAGAACCATTGGATTCGTATCGAAAAGAGCTTTCTAGCGAATACAAGAAATTATAAATCTAACGGTTGATTCGGAATTATGTCCAAATTAAATTTGGAAAAGTTTGCTGTAAGTGCAGTTCGATGGCCGTTTATGGAAATTGACTGTATGGGCCTTGATAAAATTATTAAAAATACAATAATTTGTGTAAAATCATAATAAATGTTTTGGAAAGAATTGGGATGAAAAATTCCCTATTTGAAAAGATAAAAATATATTTTTATTGAAATGAACTAGTTATGAACTAGAATTATAATCCAATATTTTTAAATAAATAAATTGGATTTGAAATGGTTTTAAACATAACCAGAATTTCCAATATATAAATTGGAATGGATTTGAATCGAAATTATCTTCGGAATATTTCGATATTGGATTCCCTGATTATACGGACATTGTGGAGGAATTCAGAGGATATATATCGTTATTCCAATACAATGTTTGTTGAGTTCAGAATTTGTTATTGAATATAAGCCGATATATTTTCTATTCAGAGCCTTGTATTTATATCAAATGGGATTTTGGGTTTGTCGTGAATGGTGTCTTCACTAACACTGGTCTTAAACCCAGTTGAGAAAAGATTAAATCTTTTTATTAAGATTTAATGAAGTTTACCAGTTAATTAACATTTAATTGGAATTGAAATTGGTTTTTGGATTTATCGTGAATGGTGTTTTAGATAACACTTGTTCTTTAACCCGATCAACAATGGAATGAGATTGTGGGGTTTCTCGTGAATGGTATCTTTAATAATACTGTTCTTAAAACCGTTGGAGTTAAAGAAATTAGAAACTAACTGGAGATTAGCTAAGTTGAATGGTTTCCTGGGTATTAATCTGATGTTGGTTTCGGCCTTCAGGATTAATACTTAGGGAATTGTTCTCTTACTAATTTACGTTTAGAGACCGATGGAGTGGTGCCTTCATTAGCACTGTTCTGAAACCCCATGTGAAAAGAATAAGTCTTTTAACTAAGATTTAAAGAAGAATTACCAATTAATTAACATTTAATTGGAATTGAAATGGAATGTGTATTGGGTTTATTGTGAACTGTATTTTTAACGACATTCGTTCTTTAACCCAATTCACAGTGAAATATGATTTGGAATTTATAAATGTTTTAATTAAGATTTAGGGTAAATTTCCAAAGAATAGTTTTCCAGTTTAATAAAATAAATTGGAATGGAATGGAATTCGATTTGGTAATAATCGAAGTGAACTTCTGTGGAGGAAGACTGTTACTATATATGGAATTTAAGAGGCTTTGCCATTATTCCATTTATATTATCGATTGGATATGGAAGTTTATATCGATTATGTATATTGATCTGTTTTTTGTTAAGATTCCATAATTAATGGAATGAGATTTTGGGTTTATCGTGAACTGTGTTTTAAATGACACCAGTTAAAGATAAGATTAATTTCTTAACTTTGAATAATCATTGGGTAATGCTTTTTGAGATTAAAACGGAATTGGAGTTTTAATGAATCTTTGATTAGATTGAAAAAGAGAATGTGATAATTTAAATTATCAAATTCGGGAAATGATCGAGAATGGAGTAGCACCAGTTTTACTCCAAGAGATAGTTAAATTTTTAATTAGATTTGAACGTGAAATGGTAATTAACTTTACCGATAACACCATGGTCTTAGATTTGAAGTATAACCAGTTTTTCTTCATGGGATGAATAGTTTGGGATTGGGAAATTAAACAAATGATTACTTCGGTAAGGTTCGCTGATCCCGACTAGTTTGGATAAACCATAATTTGGTTTGAATTGATATCCAAAGGAAGATTAAAGAATAAATTTAAAGAATTTATCTTTGATAAATTTAATGGGAACCTTTCCCAGAAGATATGAATATTTAAATAAAAGAATATTCAGAATTGGAATGAGGCGTATGTTGTGTTTTTATAGCACTTGTTTATAATATATGCGAGTTATTCGGAAAGATCGGGTTTATCCCATTCTGAATAACTGAATCGACGATGAGTCAACGATGAAGACGGTGGTTGAAGACGGGAGGTCTTCACATCGTGTGGATGATTACTGATGTCTTGATTGGGACGTAAACTCAAGACGAGGTAATAAGTGGTGATCGTCCAGACGTACTTGGAGATCAACCGGATATCGAGGGCCTCTCTCCTGTATTGAACATATGGGACGAGGAATAAGGTGCCTCCGGTTTCGTTCAAACCCAAAACGAACCTGTAAATGGATGTTTGTCTGACATCGGATTTTATTCTGTGTGATTGATATACATCGATTGCATATAGTGAATTGCCTGTGTGGCATGCTGAGATGCTAATGATTAAGGCTTCTATTGAAAAGCAGAGTCTTGTGGTTGATGATCAAAGCACAGCTTAAATATAGCATAGCTTTGTGTATAATGTTAATTCGCGAGCCTCACACCCCGGTGTGAACTAGAAACGGGAGAGGACCTCTGGGAGGACATGCATTTCCTTCTAGCTGGGGGTGGTGTCTGGGTTTTGCATGCCTAGACGTTTTACTTATGTGGATGATCGATAGCGAGGCGCCTCGGATATATCGGCACTGCGGGGCTGATGGATGGTATGGTCTATATACAGACCAGATTTACGCCCCATAGGGCAGGGAAACGTAGTGTTCAGGCATTTTAATCCACATTGAGTGGACCTGCCTTGACGATCCAAGGTGTAGTTGCGGCTGTTCCTGAGGCTCGGACTAGAGAGTCTTGAAGCGGTAAGGACGATCCCTTGCCTTGGTTCACAGATGGAAATCCAACTTCCAATACAACATTTTGCGGTTTTGATTGTAGAGCCTAGTATGGTGACATAGTGGAATGGGGCACTCATGCCGTCTATGGTTGGTACATTTATATTCGAAATTGTTTTGACGGTATACACTTATAGTAGTAGTAAAATATGAAATTTCACGTACCAAGCATTTTTGGCTATTATAAGGTAAAAACTCTATCCTCCGGCTTGCGTTGCATTGTGTGATGGGACCTGAGTCTTATAATAGCTTCATTGTTCTTTATTTAGCATTGCGTTGTTTGTTTTATGCACTGGTATTCTTGGGGGTATCCGTGCTATACGACGTGGTCCCTTGATTTACCTTATTTTTATAGTAAAGTTTTAAATAACTATTTTAGTTCTCACACCAGTCACATGATTGACCTGGAGTTTATTGTTTTAACCTAAACTCTGGGTGCCCCTATTTTCCACACAGGCAGCTAGTAATTTTGGTTTTGCAGATTTATATTCACAGGATTCTGGTTAGTAGCTGGAATGATATTCGGAAAGCTCTGTATCCGTATATTCATTTCAGTTGTGTATTGTATTATTTTCCACTGCATTGTAATTTGTAAATCTCTGATATTTACCGAATGTATATTATTTATTCATACCCTGTATATTCTTGTATTCTGATGGAATTATTGTAATAGGCAATGAAATGTTTTTCTGTTTATGTTCTGATTTGTCGTGTTCTCAATTCAATTTGGGCTTTCCTTTACAGGGAAGTTCAGGTTGTTACATTTTGTCGTTGAGTGTGTTTTATAAAAGGGCATCAATACTCCTCATCTGTAAACAATAAATAATAAAACACAACTATTTATCTCCAAAACCCATCTTATTGCCTTCTTTTATCTAAGATTTTGGAGATTTTTAGGCAAGGGTCCCAAAGGGAAATTCGCTCGGTAGAGTAAAGGATTAGTCTCTCCGACTGAACCGTTAAAACTAATGGAAGAATGGTTGGAATTTTACGGTGTTGGGCTAGAGGGTTTAGCTCGGGTTAAAAGAGGTTGCATTCCTGGTGGTTCTTGTTGGGTTGGATACATTAGAGCCTTAGGGTGTAGTAGTTGTGAAGCGGTGACATTCGATGGTCTACGTTAGTAGGGGAGGAACCAGAAGTCAAGGCTCATAGAGTTTGATTATTTGTGAAGAAAGAGACTAATCGGCCTAGGTTTTGTAATTTAACGGTAATTAGACGTTAATGACTATAATTAATTAGTTAATTATTTTATTCAAAACATCAAACTTGAAAATGTATTATCTGAGTCCAAATGAAACAAGGTTAGTCATATTGCGCGCGTATCTAAATTGCTTGCAATTGAGCTTATTAAAATTTAAGAAAAAACCACAAACTGGTGCTTATTTAAGGTAAAACCAGAATGCATTGAAGATAGCTGGAATTTTGTTGAGTGAAACTCAACTTTTTGGAATACCATTATGTCGTGTGTGTATACACACACACACACACACACACACACACACACACACACATATATATATATATATATATATGTGATAGTATAAACTCAACTACCTCCCGAACAGTGTTCCTCTAGAGATAAAAACATTGCGGTTCAACAATAATATCTTGCCACATGACCACACAAAACAAGCTACTTATTCAACTTGAGTGTACCGAATATATCACCACCATGGTAGGGGGTTAATTGTCACAACCCGGATTTTCAGAACCAATTCAATTTTTTTATTTTGGCTGTTTTAATGAATTTCGGAAATTTAAAATGATTTATTTTAAATAATAACGACTAAAACTTATTTTAATCGAAGCTAAAACGTATAAATTTATTTTAATTATAAAACGAGCCTGAAATGGCGTGGTAGTTTGAAAATTCGATTTTAAATTTCAATTGAATGTATAAAATTCAAAATAAATCGGATTACAATAAAACAAGAAATATTTGAATTTGTTTAATTATACCGTTCTAACGAATGTGAAAAATCAAGATTTCATAACGGGAATTGAAAGTAATGGCCAGATTAAAATTTAAAATAGTCACTATGGAATTTATATATATTTTATATAATATATGACCCTTAAAAATAGCCATTTTGCGAACAACATTCGTTTTCAACAAAACCACTTTTGTTGGATCCGGAATGTCAAATTATTGCTAGATTACAATTTTCATAATTTTTTGGACGTGGTAAATTTAAATGCATTTGGTAATTTCTGTTTGAATTTAATCGACTAGAAAATGGCCATTTTTCAAACGGTCTCCAAATTCGATGAAATTAGTTTTATTAGGACTGTATCGTCAAAACATAGCTAGATTTATTTTTCGGGAACTTTTGGAGTCCGTATGTGTCCCGGGTAAATTAAAATGTACATTAAAATCAATTTTGAATGTTATATTAATTTATATATTAATTTTGATAAAAACCGATCATAATTGTCGAATTGGCTTATCAGACATATCCCATTGTGTCCGGAATGGGGGTATATGATTAGGGGCGATAGTCATTATGTTCAATTTGGAGTTCGTATAAAAAATTAACTTTTTGAGAGAAAATAAAAATAAAAAATAAAATATATAATAGGGTTTAAACCCTAAATCTCCCACAATAGAAAAACTGTGCCCCTTTTATCAAAAATCCCATCGTTCCCTCCCTCTAAGCCGTCGCCACTCCTCCAGTCCACCGCTCTTAGCCTCCCCACCGCCGCGCCCACCGCCATGGACCCCCAACACCACCGCTGTCTCCTTTTTCTCCCCCTCTCTCCATTGATTTCCCCAAAGCCCTAAATCGTAGAGAAACCCCGCCACCACCCCCTGACCGACCACCAGACCACCGTCGCACCCCCCTGCCGCCCCTCTGCTCTGCCTTCTCCTTTGATTCTCCCCCTCCTTCCCCCGCGATCGAAGAAACCACGCCACACCCTTCCCCCCTCGATGCTCGATGGATTAATGTCGTGGATTCGCTGATTTCTTCGACGCTTTGTGTTGCTTGTTCGATCGATTTGGAGCTGATCGAAATCCTAGAAAATAGTGAGTTTTCCTATTTTAATTCTTTGATTAAAATTGTTATTCTAAACAAGAAAAAAAACGATTTTTAGTCGTATAAAAATATGATTTTTAGTCGTATAAAAATAATATGATTTTTAGTCGTATAAAAATATTATTTTTAGTCGGATAAAAACATATTTTTTATCGTATGTGTGATTATTTTTAGAAAGATAAAAATATGATTTTTATTGTAAGCATGAAATAATTTTTTGTTTAATAAAAATTTGATTTATACAATCTGATTTTTAATTATATATAACAAGTATAAAAATGTGATTTTTAAAATACAAACATGGTGATAAAGATATGATTTTTATATATATAATAGCTTTATGAAAATGTGATTTTATATATGTAGTAGCTTTAAAAATTGTGATTTTTAAATATATATAGCGTTGTTTAAAAATGTGATTTTTAATATAAGCCGCATGAAATAGACAGCGATGGAACCAATTGGAAGCGAACAGAATCAAAACATACCAATAAAGAATGATAGTGGAACCCAAGGTGAGAACTCCTTCTCACTCAAATTTATATACAGTTAAATATATACTAGGTTGCAGACGGGGTTTAGAAGCCCCCGACCCTATTTATTGTACAAACCAAGATTGTTTGATTGAGTTGTATTATGGAAATTTGGTTGTGTTGAAAACGAATTGTATTGTGGATTGAATTGATTGGAATTGGTTTGTATATGGCGCGAGTCAGTATCAGGCGAGGGATAAGGCTAGACCTTATTCTGGTTTTAATATCGCGCCGTTATGCTACCAAAATTTACTAAAATGTGTTAGAAAAATTAATAGCTAGTCAAAAATATTATTTTTCGTTTATAACTGCGATGAATAAATTATTTAGGCGCTGTATAGAATTTTATAAGCAAAGTTATAAAATTCTATATATTTATTGGATAGTTAAAAATAAGTTTACACATCCATTTACAAGTCGGACGACTTATTTATGCTCGCCTATTTTGGTGATATTGATAGGGACGATAATTTTTACACATCGCCCAAATGCACAAATAATAATTATTGTTTGATGGTTGAAACCCTGCACGGGTATCGGGATGATATTTGACGTACACTACTCCCAATTATTTAGTTGTATGTCAATCGATTGGTTGGCAGACTGTTGTAATCATTAATTGTTTATATTTAATGCTTATGTAGTGATGTAATGCACTCTGGATGATGGTTGACTGTGTATGATTATTGTTGTGTACATGTATGTATGAAATGCATATAAATAATATTATATGTTAATTGACTGTGTGTAACACCCCGTGATTCTATTAATATTAATATTCACAAATTAAAGAATAACTAATCTCAGACGTGAGAATTGTGGGAAACGGGTTGCGCCATTGTGTTCGTCTCGGAATTCTGGTTGAAATAGAGTCCGAGTTTGCGTGATTTGGACTTCGTATGAAGGAGATATGGCCATCGGAAGTTTCAGAAAATTCAAAATTCAAAATTCGAAGTCAAACAGGCCAGGCGGGAAATTTCCCGCCCGGCACCCCAGGTCGACTAGGGAGTCGACTGGGCAGTCGACACCCCCAGGACCAGGTCGACTGCGCAGTCGACTTGGGTGTCGACCTGGTCCAGTCGCCCAGGTTTTGGCTGAGCCCAATCTTGAGCTGCTGATGTGTCTTTAGGGCTGAGTTGGCAAATTTAACGGTTCAGGTTAGTTCTAAGTTGATCTGACGGTCTAAATAAATCCTAAACTCTATATATACCTAGGTAGTCTCTCACTCTAAATTCACATGAAAAATAGAATAGCCGCCGTCATGCCATCGCCATGGAACTCAGTGTAGCCGCCACCAACTAAGAAGGAAGAAAGCTAATCAAAACTCTAATTCTACTCAACTCTAAAGCAAATCAAGACTCTCTTTCTTTTCTAATTGTGAGTATGATGATCTTAATAAGATTATTAGCAAACTAATTAGATTAAGATGTGATATGGATCATAAGAAAATGATGTGAATTGTCATATATGTTGTTGTAAACCTTATGCTATCATGTATGTTGTAAATCCTACGTTATGTGACGATGATATCCTATATGTTGTAAATCATGCTATGATGATATTATATATGTTGCAAGTTTCTATGCTAAGTTGCGATGTTACAAAGCCATGATGTTATTATGTTGTAGTTAGCTTATGAATCATGATGTTGATTATATATATTTGGGCTATGATGATTCACATGATAAATCACATGTACCTATGCAAGTTTAGATTTATTAGTATGTATAATCTCACATATTGTATGACATCTATTTAGATCTAGAATTATGACATCTATTTAGATCTAGAATTATGCTATGACATGTGTGAGTTCTAAGTGTTAGATGCTAGTTCACACCATCATCATGTTGCATAAACCACATATGCAAGTTTATACATGAACTTGGGTTATGATCATATTATGTAAGTTGTGACATTTAACCAAACAAGTTGACACCTTTAGATCCATGACATGTGTAGTTTTATGCAAGTTTCACCCCTATTATGATTAGATCTGTTTTATTTGTCTATATGTTGTGATAATTTATCTTTGTGCTATGAGTTAGACTATTCGAGTCTAACGTATATTTTGCGTTGAATAAGCGAACGTATAATGTGGGGTAGGGGTAATATTAAGGATTTAATATTAAGAAATTAGGGTGCAATTGATATGATTTTGTATACCGTAAGTGGATGGCCATAATTGAGTCAATTATGGACATCATTAAAATTGGAATTAATTAATGATTTGAATAGGGATATATTTAAAACTGGGGTAAAAGATTATAAGTGTTAATCAATGCTTAGGACATGAGGTTGGACTCATTAGTGACGTAAAACTGCCCGGACCCGCCCGGCGAATCCAGTAGTCACAAATGTCAGCCCAATGTGAGAGGTCCTAGGCCCAAATTAAAGCATAACAGTTGATAAGACATGAGGTTAGACTCTTTTATGGTGTAAGACTGCCCGGATCCGCCCGGCAAATCTAGCTGTCATAAATGCCAGTCTAATGTGAGAGGTCTTTATAAGGTTATGGCCTTAATGAATTAAGAAATACTTAACCAGATAAACATGTGAGGTGACATGGGGGTTAAGTAGGTGCCTTGGGTGGCATGAGGAATCTAGTGGGTGCCTTTAGTGGCATTTGAAATATGATTAGTAAGACTTAACCAAACACACATGTAAATGAACATGACTAAGAAGAGGGTTAAGTGGGATATACTAGTGGGGACAAGCTTAGGAGGATAGGTTGTGGTAAATAGTGGGGGCCCATTTCAACCAGCAACCCAAACGTATCTTTGTGGGCTCGACCCAAGTCGAGGACGGGACACGCATACTGGGCTTGACTATAAGAGGCCAAACTGGTTAGCGGTGGCAACGCAAGTCCAACGGGTTTCATATGCGTGTGTGGACCCGGGCTGGTAGGTAAGACGTTGTTGCATCATGTAGGTATAAGCCGTACATCCTCAAGTTGTATCGGGTTGCCACTTTAGGGGAGTGATACACCCCACTGTGGGGCCAACACGGGTTTCTACGAGTAGGGAGCCGATCGCAAGTGGGTAGTGGGGTACACCTAGCGGAGATAGGGGCAGGCGGCACCTATGTAGTTTGCTAGGGGTACACAAAGCTATTTATATAATTTCTAAGTTCGGTGAGTGGGATCAACCTTTGGGGTGACTGGTGTGGTGCAGTGTAGTAATTATTCGTTAGTAATTAGGTGTGCCTTTAACGTTATCTTTATCTGCTCTTCCATACCCAATAGTTCATAGACATTTCCTTGTTTTCCAGCTTATGCCTTAGTCTAGTTATTTTGATAATAGTGTTGTTAGAATCATCATACTCACCAGACTTTATGTCTGACCCCCTTTATTTCTATCTTTTTCCCCCTCCAGGTCCTCAGGGTGGGCCCAGCTCTAGTGGAGCTTGATTAGATTGCTTTATCTCTCTTTTGGAAAGCATGGACCGTTGAAGTAAAGTCCAGCTTGTTATCTTCTTTAATGGCTATTTATGTAATGGGATTATGTATTTTGTTTTATCAAGATGGTTATTGTACTTGACTCTGATTTATGGTTTTATGATGTAACAAACATGTTTAATTTCCGCTGCAATGAAATAAAGTTTTAGATTTCCAAGTACTACTTATTATCTGTCTCGTTGTAATTTTTCTGTTCTATATTCACTTAAAACCTCCACGGAAGTTAATGCATTCCCTTTGTGAGTGACATTAATGGACGTGGGGTGTTACACGTGGTATCAGAGCTTAAGGTTACCAGAACATATAATTTTTTTAGAAAAACTATTTTTCTAAAGTATTTTTGGAAAAAGTGTTTTCAAAAACATGTCTTGATGAGTAATTTAAAGAGGAAAGTTTTTATGAAAAACATAATCCCCAATAGCCATATATCTTTATCTATCGAATTCTCCATTTTGAATCTTTCCTTTTTCGTTTCAGCATGGCTGAAGATCTTAACCTTCCGGAGGGTGTAACGATACCAGGATGGTATAGGAGGTTATTAGAGGCTAGGGTCGCTGCAGGTCCAGCCAATGTTCCTCCACCACCAGTTGCACCCGCTCCTCCTCCTCCTCCCCCCCTCCTCGCGCTGATACTTTTGCAAAGACATGCAAGGAATTTAAGGCTATGGGTGGAAAACCTTTTCAAGGGCCAGAAACGTTTGTGGAAGCTAGAGATTGGCTTAAGGAGGTGGAAGAATTGCTAGAAATCTTTGAAGTAGAAGAAGGGAGGAAAGTCAAATTAGCAGCTTGGTTAATGAAGGGAGAGGCCTCGTTTTGGTGGGAGGTCACTAATGGGGAGCGTCCTGTTGATTCTTGGGCGGATTTCAGATGTAGGTTTGAGGCAAAGTTTCTCTCAAGGGCAGAAGAGAATCTATATATGGAAAGGTTCTTGACATTAAAGCAAGGAAGCTCATCAGTAAAAGAATATGTCAACAAATTTTATCAGTTAGCAAGGTTTGGCTTGGACTTAGTGAACACGCCAGAGAAGAAGGCTCTGAGGTTCGTTAAAGGCTTGAATGAGCCGTTGCAGGGGTTGGCTATGACCCACATCCCTATGGGGGCCACCTTTGAGAAGCTAGTAGACATGGCACTCATGCACAAGGAGAAAGGCGCTAATGCTAATAAGGCACCCGAGAAGAAAGGGGATCAGAAGAAACCACAACAGCAAAACAAGAAGGGTGGTAAAGACAATAATGGCAAAGGAAAGAAAAGATGCTTTAACTGTGGGACACCAGGCCATCTCAGCATGGATTGCAGAAAGAAAAAGAAGACTGGCTGCTTTCACTGTGGTGAAGTGGGACATCTAGTGAAGGACTGCCCAAAGAAGGGGCAGAGGGCAGGGTCTACCTCGGGAGGACAGGTGCAGGCTCTTATGGCACCAGGGCAGGCAAGGGGACAGGTTCAGGCTCTCGCGGTCCTACCGCTGCAAGAACGAGGTAGAACCATTTCTGTTGAAAGCTTAGTTTTTCTGTTTGATCATCTTGTCCGTACCTTATTCGATTCGGGCGCATCGCATTCGTTTATCTCTACATCATTAGTTGAATCACTGCACTTAAACACCAGTTTAGTAGAGGATCCCTTAGTTGTTTAGAATCCAATTGGGGGCTCAGCTTATTTGTCCAAGATGTGTTTGGATTTGAAAATTTCTATACTTAGCGTTGAGTTTAGATGTGATGCTTATGTTTTGGGCTTCACGGGCTATGGGCTAATTTTAGGAATGGATTGGTTATCCAGAAATGGGGCCGCTCTTGATTGTGAAAGGAGAGTAGTTAGGCTCATGACTCGCCTTAGCAACACTCTCGAAATCTTTTGTAATCCCATAAATTCCGTTATGCTAAGTTATCTAGAATCGCTTGACGCGTCTGTGGAGAATCTACGATCTGTTAGAGTGGTCCGAGAATACTCGGATGTGTTTGAGGAGGTGAAGGGCTTGCCTTCGAAGCGGGAGATAGATTTTCGAATATATCTTGTGGATAATGCAAAACCAGTATCTTTGCCAGTACGCCACATGGCTCCTCGTGAAAGGAGGGAACTCAATAAGAAAGTGAAGGAGTTGCTTGAGAAGGGGTTCACAAGACGAAGTATATCGGAGTGGGGTGCTCCAGTAGTATTTTCCACGAAGGCGGATGGGTCCCTTAGACTGTGTGTGGACTATAGAGAACTTAATAAGCTTACTAAGAAGAACAGACAACCACTGCCGAGGATTGACGATCTCTTCGATCAGTTAGTTGGCGCCTCAGTGTTTTCGCAGTTGGACTTAGCCACTGGTTTCCATCAGTTGAGAGTGGCTGAGGATAGCATTGACAAGACTGTCTTTAGGACTTCGGACGGTTTCTATGAATGGCTAGTGATGCCCTTCGGTTTGACAAACGCCCCCGCATACTTTGTTGATTTGATGAGTAGGGTGTTTAGGGAGTACCTTAATAAATTCGTGGTGGTCTTTGTAGACGACATCTTGATCTTTTCTAAGAATGAAGAAGAGCATGCCCTGCATCTTAGGGAAGTGTTGGAGACTCTACGAGCGCATAACCTTAAAGCTAAATTTACTAAGTGTCACTTCTAGAGACAGGAAGTGCGATTCTTAGGGCACGTGGTTTCCATAGAAGGGATAGCTGTGGATCCCGCAAAGGTAGTGTCCATCCAAGATTGGAAGGTCCCTAAAAATGCTACCGAAGTAAGGAGTTTCTTGGGGTTGGTTGGCTACTATAGGAAGTTTATCAAAGACTTCGCAAAGATATCATCTCCATTAACACGTTTGATGAAGAAGAACCTAGTTTTCACATGGGACGTAGATTGTGATGATGCGTTCCAACGTTTAAAGTGAGCTTTGACCACAACCCCAGTCTTAGTATTGCCTGATGGGAGTAAGCCATTTACTGTTTATACCGATGCTTGTGGGACAGGACTAGGCGCAGTCTTAATGCAGGAGGGAAGGGTAATAGCCTATGGGGGAAGACAGTTGAGAGCACATGAGAAAAATTACCCTATACATGACCTAGAGTTGGCCGCTATTGTTTTCGCGCTTAAGTCCTGGCGCCATTATCTTCTTGGCGAGAAATTCGAATTATTCACTGACCACAAATCTTTAAAATACTTATTCTCTCAGAAGGACTTGAATTTAAAATAGCAAAGGTGGATGGAATTCTTAGCGTCCTACGATTTCGAAATAACATATACCCCTGGCAAGGGTAATGTGGTGGTAGACGCCTTAAGTAGGAAAAGGCTGTCCTTGAGTCCGTTGTTTGTTGAACCGCGAAACTTAGAATTCATCTCTATGTTTGAGTTTAGACCTTCTGTTGACTTTGTACCCGGTTTGCTAGCATCCTTGGAGGTCAGACCTACGCTTTTGGGACAGATTGGTGAGGCACAGCTAGACGACCCACAGTTGGTTGAGTTAGTGGAGAAGCTCAAAAGAGGGGAGTCATCAAGCCATCTCCGTAGGTATACCCTAGATGATAAGGGTTGGTTACGTAGGGATAGTAGACTTTGTGTACCAAGAGACGAAGACTTAAGGAAGGCTATTCTTGATGATGCACATCGTTCGAAGATGACCATTCATCCCGGCGGGGACAAGATGTACAAAGACATGAAGCGAGTTTTCTTTTGGGCCGGTATGAAGAGGGATGTGGCCGAGTATGTTGCTAGATGCTTGGTGTGCCAACAAGTAAAAGTGGAGCAAAAGAAACCCGGTGGGTTGCTTCACCCATTGGAGGTTCCATTATGGAAATGGGAAAGTGTCTCGATGGACTTTGTGGATGGATTACCAAGATCAAGGAAGGGTAATATGGGGATTTGGGTAATAGTAGATAGACTTACTAAAGGCGCCCATTTCATTCCCGTGAAGAGTAAGAGGACTACTCCATGGTTAGCTTCTGTATACGTCCGAGAGATAGTTCGTTTGCATGGTATTCCATCTAGCATAGTAAGCGACTGTGATCCTATCTTCACTAGCGAATTTTGGAGGAGCTTACAAGAAGCGGTAGGGACTCGGTTATGTTTGAGCACCGCATATCATCCTCAGACGGACGGCCAAACCGAGAGGGTGAATCGTATTCTAGAGGACCTTTTGAGGCTATGTATCCTAGACTTTGGGGGTACATGGGAAGAGCATCTTCCATTGGTGGAGTTCGCATACTTTCGAAGCTCTTTATGGACGACCTTGTCGTTCACCTACATGTTGGTGGGAATCTACGGATAAGATCTTACTTGGGCCCGATATGATTAGGGAGACTTCGGAAAAGATCGACTTGATTCGAAGAAGGATGAAGACGGCGCAAGATAGGCAGAAATCTTATGCAGACAAAAGAAGGACAGATCTTGAGTTTGATGTTGGGGACATGGTCTTTATCAAAGTGTCTCCATTACGGAACGTTGTTCGCTTTGGGTCCATTGGGAAATTAGCACCAAGGTTCGTAGGGCCGTTTCCTATTAAGGAGAAGATTGGACAGATGGCGTATAGAGTGGAGTTGCCTGAGAGACTTAGTGGTGTACACGACGTATTCCATGTGTCACATTTGGGGAAGTGCTTGCACGAGACCGCGGAAGTGGTAGAGCCGAACTTGCTTAGAGAGGTGGAGATAGAGCGTGATGCGACGATTCGACGAGCTCCTACATGCATTCTTGGGTCGGAGATCAAGAAGCTGAGAAATCGAGAGGTCAGACTAGTCAAAGTGCAATGGGGAGATGATGAGAGCAACGCTACTTGGGAGACAGAAGAGAAGATGCGTTCATTTTACCCTTTTCTTTTTGAGGGTATGTCTTTTAATTTCTCCTTTATCGCTTAGCTTGAACTTATCTTATCTTTAGTATGTCCTCTCGTTAGTATCTTTGACCTTGAGTTAGGATAATCCTATGGTTGAAACATTTGTTTAAGACATGTTATGTATGATGGATGCAAAGTGGATGCAAGTGTTTGCTAGTGGTTGCTTGTGGATGCATATACACACAATTTAGGCACTAGATCGGCTTAGTGACTTCATATTGCATATTGCATATATATGGATGTATTTAGTAAAATAGATGTATGAGGATTTTTTTTATCATATGGATGTTGCATTCAGATGATGATTGTGCACGCATATAGAGATAATATGTAGCATTAAGGAACTTTTGCATACATAATGGACGCATGGCACTATCATGATTTGCATTAAGGAGGTCAACTGAATTAGTGGACCGCCTGATTTTGCATTAGATATGGACATATACACACACTATGCATTTAAACATGAAAGCATTAGAAGTCTATAAGGACAATGGATGCCTTTGTTTGATGGTTGAGTAGATGGACGATTGGATGTTAAGATATACATTCTCCTTAACTTGGAGATTTCGGGGTCGAAATCCTTTAAGGAGGGGAGAATGTAACACCCCGTAATTCTGTTAATATTAATATTCACAAATTAAAGAATAACTAATCTCAGACGTGAGAATTGTGGGAAACGGGTTGCGCCATTGTGTTCGTCTCGAAATTCTGGTTGAAATAGAGTCCGAGTTTGCGTGATTTGGACTTCGTATGAAGGAGATATGGCCATCGGAAGTTTTAGAAAATTCAAAATTCAAAATTCGAAGTCAAACAGGCCAGGCGGGAAATTTCCCGCCCAGCACCCCAGGTCGACTGGGGAGTCGACTGGGCAGTCGACACCCCCAGGACCAGGTCGACTGCGCAGTCGACTTGGGTGTCGACCTGGTCCAGTCGGCCAGGTTTTGGCTGAGCCCAATCTTGAGCTGCTGATGTGTCTTTAGGGCTGAGTTGGCAAATTTAACGGTTCAGGTTAGTTCTGAGTTGATCTGATGGTCTAAATAAATCCTAAACTCTATATATACCTAGGTAGTCTCTCACTTTAAATTCACATGAAAAATAGAATAGCCGCCGTCATGCCATCGCCATGGAACTCAGTGTAGCCGCCGCCAACTAAGAAGGAAGAAATCTAATCAAAACTCTAATTCTACTCAACTCTAAAGCAAATCAAGACTCTCTTTCTTTTCTAATTGTGAGTATGATGATCTTAATAAGATTATTAGCAAACTAATTAGATTAAGATGTGATATGGATCATAAGAAAATGATGTGAATTGTCATATATGTTGTTGTAAACCTTATGCTATCATGTATGTTGTAAATCCTATGTTATGTGACGATGATATCCTATATGTTGTAAATCATGCTATGATGATATTATATATGTTGCAAGTTTCTATGCTAAGTTGCGATGTTACAAAGCCATGATGTTATTATGTTGTAGTTAGCTTATGAATCATGATGTTGATTATATATATTTGGGCTATGATGATTCACATGATAAATCACATGTACCTATGCAAGTTTAGATTTATTAGTATGTATAATCTCACATATTGTATGACCTCTATTTAGATCTAGAATTATGACATCTATATAGATCTAGAATTATGCTATGACATGTGTGAGTTCTATGTGTTAGATGCTAGTTCACACCATCATCATGTTGCATAAACCACATATGCAAGTTTATACATGAGCTTGGGTTATGATCATATTATGTAAGTTGTGACATTTAACCAAACAAGTTGACACCTTTAGATCCATGACATGTGTAGTTTTATGCAAGTTTCACCCCTATTATGATTAGATCTATTTTATTTGTCTATATGTTGTGATAATTTATCTTTGTGCTATGAGTTAGACTATTCGAGTCTAATGTATATTTTGCATTGAATAAGCGAACGTATAACATAGGGTAGTGGTAATATTAAGGATTTAATATTAAGAAATTGGGGTGCAATTGATATGATTTTGCATACCGTAAGTGGATGGCCATAATTGAGTCAATTATGGACATCATTAAAATTGGAATTAATTAATGATTTGAATAGGGATATATTTAAAACTGGGGTAAAAGATTATAAGTGTTAATCAATGCTTAGGACACGAGGTTTGACTCATTAGTGACGTAAAACTGCCCGGACCCGCCCTGTGAATCCAGTAGTTACAAATGTCAGCCCAATGTGAGAGGTCCTAGGCCCAAATTACAGCATAACAGTTGTAAAGACACGAGGTTAGACTCTTTTATGGTGTAAGACTGCCCGGACCCGCCCGGTAAATCCAGCTGCCATAGATGCCAGCCTAATGTGAGAGGTCTTTATAAGGTTATGGCCTTAATGAATTAAGAAATACTTAATCAGATAAACATGTGAGGTGGGACATGGGGGTTAAGTAGGTGCCTTGGGTGGCATGTGGAATCTAGTGGGTGCCTTTAGTGGCATTTGAAATACGATTAGTAAGACTTAACCAAACACACATGTAAATGAACATGACTAAGAAGAGTGTTAAGTGGGATATACTAGTGGGGACAAGCTTAGGTGGATAGCTTGTGGTAAATAGTGGGGGCCCATTTCAACCAGTAACCCAAACGTATCTTTGTGTGCTCAACCCAAGTCGAGGACGGGACACGCATACTGGGCTTGACTATAAGAGGCCAAACGGGTTAGCGGTGGCAACGCAAGTCTAACGGGTTTCATATGCGTGTGTGGACCCGGGCTGGTAGGTAAGACGTTGTTGCATCGTGTAGGTATAAGCCGTGCATCCTCAAGTTGTATCGAGTTTCCACTTTAGGGGAGTGATACACCCCACTGTGGGGCCAACACGGGTATCTACGAGTAGGGAGCCGATCGCAAGTGGGTAATGGGTTACACCTAGCGGAGATAGGGGCAGGCGGCACCTATGTAGTCAGCTAGGGGTACACAAAGCTATTTATATAATTTCTAAGTTCGGTGAGTGGGATCAACCTTTGGGGTGACTGGTGTGGTGCAGTGTAGTAATTATTCGTTAGTAATTAGGTGTGCCTTTAACGTTATCTTTATCTGCTCTTCCATACCCAATAGTTCATAGACATTTCCTTGTTTTCCAGCTTATGCCTTAGTCTAGTTATTTTGATAATAGTGTTGTTAGAATCATCATACTCGCCAGACTTTATGTCAGACCCCCTCTATTTCTATCTTTTCCCCCTCCAGGTCCTCAGGGTGTGCCCAGCTCTAGTGGAGCTTGATTAGATTGCTTTATCTCTCTTTTGGAAAGCTTGGACCGTTGAAGTAAAGTCCAGCTTGTTATCTTCTTTAATGGCTATTTATGTAATGGGATTATGTATTTTGTTTTATCAAGATGGTTATTGTACTTGACTCTGATTTATGGTTTTATGATGTAACAAACATGTTCAATTTCCGCTGCAATGAAATAAAGTTTTAGATTTCCAAGTACTACTTATTATCTGTCTTGTTGTAATTTTTCTGTTCTATATTCACTTAAAACCTCCATGGAAGTTAATGCATTCCCTTTGTGAGTGACATTAATGGACGTGGGGTGTTACACTGTGTCTGATTCCAATTAAGAAATAACGAATATTTTAAAATAATATTCAGTAAAGGATTAAAATGTGAATTTGATGTCCGATTTTGAATGGACACGAAAATATTGAAAATAATATGAAGCCGTGTTGTTTAGATTTGCACCATTTTAATGCGAACGATATTTATATCGATTTTATTCATTTTTATAATGAATATCGAAAAGGAAATTATATCAAAATCTGATATTTTGAAAATATTATCATTTAAATATTATAATGATAAGGAGTATTCAATTTCGATTTAAAATTGAGAATGAAAGTGGGAATCATTTTAAAATGAATTTATAAATAATTTATAAAATACGTTTTAAATGGAAATCGACGAAATACGTACAATATGTATATATATATATATATTTAAAGGCCTGAATAGAACATGCACACCGCGACCGTTCGCAAATTTCGACTAATTACTTCATATGGATGTTACGAGAGATCCGAATTTCATAACTATGCTGTCATGTTCGCAAACGTCAACCAATTATCGCAAATTTGTTTGTGTTCCGATTAGTCGTGTTCTCAACTCAATCTGGGCTTTCCCATAAGGGCGAGTTTTGGTCGTTTCATTAATCAACTATATCCATTCTGAAACATACTAAAGGGACAACTGATTTCTCTAGATTAGGTGATGATATAACCTAAGGGAATGACCCACATAACTCTGCTGCCTATCGGATTTCAGTCATTTCCCAATTGTTGAGGCTTGAGGCTACGATTACCTTTTTGAGATATCACATTCACCTTTGAATATGACGTTATAAGATTCGTCAATTCCTAATTGATTTGCACAAAGATGCTTTAGGTGTTAAGCTATAAAGAAGCTGCCTTCTCCTCCACCAAACTGATATATGTTTGTAAAAATAAACATATGTGATTTAAGAAATACCATGCCACACGTACATCCATACAAGCTATCCAGGTTCAAGACAAACCAAAGGTACTTACTACATCATGTCAGGATAACCCCTAGGATTAGTAACAAGATTTCCTCGCATCATGTAGAACCCAGAAAGTAGGGACCCCTGCTACAAGTATAATTTTGGTAGTTAACCAAAGACATCAGCGAGCACCCCTTTTCGCTTCGAAGGTCTACGCCTTCAAATCAACTTAATACGCATAAACATACCTGCAAATTCAGTTTTCGAACGAAAAGTCAGTTTGAAGTAGTTTTGGATCCAATTCTAATCCTGGTTCCTTAAACCAGCATGTTATAAGTCAAAAGGAATATTTATTAATAGTCGGTTCTTTTACTATCAAATCACACGTCATAGTTGAGTACATCGACAACCCAAACCGTTTTAGATTTAACCATTCATTAAAACTATTTCATTGATTCATAAAAACCAATTCCATATACTTATCTCAGCGGGATAAGTATATTCACAAATATCTTGTTTTCATTACTTTGAAATGATAGCCATACACTTATCTATTTAGAATAAGCGTATTCACAAACCCATATTATTTTCCTTATTTTGGAAAATAGCGCTGCATACTTAATGGAATGGTATAAGTATTATCACACATACTATTTTGCTAACGATGTCATGTGATACATCATTTATTATAAATCTAGCAATTCTATTTAACGTTTAAACTTTGCAAAATAAAGTTTTAAAACTTCACTTATGGAAATAATAATTCAATTTCCATATCCACTTTTGTTTTCCACCCAGTTTAATCTCTTTGATAATAATGAAAACGTTCATGTTAGGGTATATTATTTACCTCTCAAACCTTAACTGGACACCATTCTTATCTTCAAGCTAACTCAATGTTTGTTAATGCAGAACCCGAGATTCAGTAAATGTCATAGTAGGTTACATTTACTATTCAATCTAAATATGGTCTTTAAAAAACCATTCTTTGCATTTTTGAAAATCACCATTCAATTACAATCGCTTTTACTTAATTCAGTTATTGTGTGAACCATGATTTAAGATTTAAATCTCATTTATAAACTTTGTTTATAAAATTTGGATTTATTATAAAATCACTTTATAAAACCATTTACAAAATTTAGCTAAAATCTTGGTACAAACTTGATAACATTTAAAATGAATTCCAAGTAAAAAGGTAATCCTTTTAATTATTATTAATTAAAATAATAATTAACTTCAACATTAACTAAAGTAAAAGTAGTTTACTTCCTTATTAACTAAAAACAAATTAGTTAATCCTTTTTTAGGAGTTATTAAAATAATAGCGAACCTTATTAATGATTATCAGCTCGATAGTTATCTTTAAACAAAGTTAATTACCTGATTAATCAACCTTTAAGAAAATCATATTGAGCTTAAATAACAGTTTCTTAAACCTATTTCTATTAGGCTAAATAGAACAAAATAATTAAAAAAACCAATTTCAATTAACACAGTTGACTTAGTCAACTTGGAAACATAGTTAACATGGAAACATAATTAACTTGTTAAGTATGTTAATGTTATTTTTCGTCAATGCCTGAATAAGAAGATACATATATGGACCTAGGGGTACTAGGCATTATTTATTTCCTACAAGCTTGAGTTAATTCTTCATTTCTTTGATATCAAGTTCTTAAGCCTGAAGATTAGTTACTCTTCCTTTGAGAGGTTAGTATCACGCTTAGGGGACTCAAGGACCAACAGTTACTTGAGTTAAGGGTTTCATAAACTCGACACAAGTGGAAAAATAAGTGGATTAATGAGGGTTATTTTGGCAATTGTGCTCAAGTAGGAGGCTTTGATGTCGTTTTATAAAAAGGTAATAAATGAAATTGAAGATAAGTGCTAAATCATCTTTCATTGATCATTTGATTAAGTACATTGATGATTATAATTAAAATCCCCAAATTGATTTACAAATTAGGGTATACTCTCTAAAAATGGTTACAAGATTTGAGAGTGAGAAAAAGTCCCCTAAAATTTGACCATTGGGTTTATTTATAGAGGATTTTGACCCCCTCTTGTAGCAATCATGTGGGAAGCTTGCTTCCTCTATGAGTCGTTGGTATCAACCAGCTTTAGGGTTTCGGTAGCGACTCTCTGGTGTCGGTCCTACTTGCTTCTGTGATAATCTTCTGATGTTGGCTTCGACACTGCTTCTTCTACTTCTGGGCATTATGTCCATGTTTCTTCCTTTATGATTTTGATGTTGCTTTTTTGGTGACAGTATCGATACCAATCACATTGGTATCGATAACACCTTGCTTGCACCCGAATTAGTTTCATGCTTTATCTTTAATACCGAATTGCATGCTTTTGGCTTTGGGTGTATAGTTCTTCCCTTGCTGTCACTGAACACATATCTTCCTTGTCCGGTACTGATACCAAACTCTTTGCCTGTTGTAAGTTGGTATTGGCGTTGTGCATTTGTTGATATCACTTCTTTGTATTGGTACCAAGCTTTTTCTCCACGTCTCGGTACCGATAGCATGTAAGCCAAAATTTAATCTTCTTTCTTTCAACGTCGACTTAGTCCCTTATCTTTTGCTTTTGGTGTTGGCTCTTCCTGGTGCACTAGTGTCGGCCGAAGGCCTTCCAAGCCTCTATTACGCTGATGGCTTCTACTTCGACACCCTTTCACCGTAAGCTAGGTTTCAGTATCGAAATCTGGTAGTAACATTTTCCCTTAGTGAAAGGGTATTTTTGACTCTCTAAGACAAAACTTTGGTTTCCATTCTATACTGTCTTAAAAGTGCATGATTTCCCACCTCTGGGTCTTCTACCACTGACATGATCCATTGATTTGTTCTCGATTGTATGGTTAGGTGTAACAACACGGATTTTACGGTCATTTGGATTTGAATATTTAAATATGTTTTAAATAATATATTTGAAATATTAATGGATTTTTAATGTATGTTTCGTTAATTAAACGACGATTGAACGTTTATATTTATATTTAAAATGAACTCAAAACGTCGCGATAGTTTGTAATATTGAGTTCTTAACTTCAATTGAATATATTGAATCTGTTTTAAGTTGGTATTATGTGAAATAAGAAATGTTAGAATCTATTTGATTGTAATTTTCTAATGAAAGAGAAAAGTCTAGATTTAGCTTATATATTATGAGTTATGTCCAAATCAAATTTTAAAATAGTCGCTATTGCTTGTTTATAAATTATAACGCTTATTTAAAGGAATTTCTATATAATTCAAATAACATTTAACTCAAAAATATTATATTAAATTATAATTTGTAACGATCTAGATTTTCGGTTGTTTTATTTTAAATATTTTATTTTATTTTAAATATTGAGTTAATACAAATGATTTTTTCATACTGAGTTACCGATTAATAATTGAAATACGATTTATTTCGAATATATATATTAATCATTATTCTAGAATCTGGAATAATTCAATTCGAAATTTAAATCGAGCCAAAATAATTCATGTAATTAATCGAAATTCTATTTGAATAAAATTAACAATAATAATAATAATTTTTTTAAGGAATTAATTGTGTTGAATTTAATATATGTCGAATTAAATTAATATCTTCTCCATATGATTGAATTGGGATTTGAAACATGTTCCAGTGTGTTCAGGATAGTGGTATAACCCTAGAAATGCCGGTTGTTGCGTTCACATAGGAGTTCGAAATCAACTGGATATTTAAATTAAGTAAAACCGTACCAGTTCAATTCAAACTAACATAAAATAAAAATATATAACTTAATTTCATCTACCCTAAGTTATATATATATATATATATATATATATAATAAGTGCCTACAACTGAAATTGTGCACCCTAGTGATTTGAGAACACGCGCATGCCTATAGATGTGAATACACACTACTTTGGCACATGCCTACTTTGATTTTAACTTCCCTATTCTGAGCAAATGAAAATGACCTCCTACATTTATTCTTTATAAAGCCTTTTGATCTCACTCTTGCTTCCTCACTTCAGCAACAAAAAACCGACCCTCTCCAATTCTTCTTTAAGCTGTGTATTTCGATCCCCACTAAAATCAAATCCCCCACAAAATCAATCTAGCCATTTCACTATCGTTCCTTCTCTCATGTAGGTCACTAATCAAAAAAAAATAAAAAATGGGGGGGGGGATCAAGATTTTGATCGAAAGACCACTGTGCTACGGGGGCATGACAATGAAGTGCTCGCAAATTTAAAAAGACAGTGCGATAATGGTACGAATGGAGTTATCGTGGATTGTACGAATGGTACAAAGGGATTTCATCTGAATCAAGGTGTTCAATTGGAGAAAGATTAGTGCGATTTAGGGTTTGAAGTTCGATGATAGTTTGAGGGTTCGACTGAGGGTCGAACTGGGTAAAAATGGATTTGCACGATATTGATGAACAAGTTTCTGGGGGTGCGACGTTGTTTTGGCAAGATTGTCGATGTTGTAGGAAGATGCGAGGATGGTCACTGCGATTTCATGTAGTGTGTAAAGAGCTGTACTGAAGGGGCGACACTGTTTTTGGGATGGCGAGCTAAAGTGGAGTTTTGAATAGTGAAATTGGGTTCAACAATTGACATAAGAAAGATTGTCTTATGAGGAATAAGCTGAAGTGGAGTTCGTTTCTAGTTTGATAATGTTGTCACAATTTTTTTTTCTTGAGGAGGGAAGCACTGTTTTGTCGAGTTTTGGGAAAAGAAGATGACAGCAGCGTTGATAATCAAGTGGCCTAAGGTGTAGATGATCGACAGTTTGAAAATGAAGGAGTAGTTATATAAAAAGAGAAATGGATTAAGGTAAATTATGTTAATAAATTTTTTTATTAACAATTTAATGCATATTTAAATTATATCAATTTTATAACACGTCTGTATATTTCATACGATAACAGTATCGAAAAAATGGAGTATATTGGATATCCTATGGAAATACTTCGAAATGGTATTGGATTGAAGTGAATTAAAGCCAGCTATGATTTTCAGTTAAATTGAACATTTGTTTACTTTAATTGAAAATGAATCGCTATTTCATAAAATAAAATCAGGTGAGTAATCTCACTCTCTGGATTTTATTTAAATAATTTTTATATGTTGGTTGTTGGTTGATTGGTTGCATTGCTATTTATTTATAAATTGTGGTTATTAAATATATTAGTTATTTAGGCCTTGTGTTTGTGGTTATTATTATATATATATATATATATTGGTGGTTGGATAGTTCCCGCAGTACCATTAGCGGTTGCTCGTAGTATCATTGGCGGATGACCCCATGCGCCCCACGTTATGATAGTGGATGACCTTCTATACCACGATATTCTATCTTGAAGCAAGATGGGTATTATTTATGTTGGTCAACGTCTGCGGATGCAGGAAAACAGGTTGGAGAGATCCAACTGGATTCCTCAATATTTATTATTATTTGTTTTCATATATATATTATCATATATGATGTGTTAGAAAACATGTGATTGATAAATTGGATGTTTAAATATCACTAGGCCTAAAATGTTAATGTAAAAATATCGTGAAAATGATATTTTGAGATTTAAAAGGAAAATTCTATTTTTCTAACATAGAATTCGAATTTCGAAATATTAACTTGTTTTGAATAATAAAAACAAATGGAAATTTTATAAATGATGTTTACAAATTAATTGGGATAATTTTCATTAGATAATGAGGGAATTGGAATGAATTTATAAACGGTATTTGTAAATGAAGTGAAATGAATTATCATTGGATAATTCGGGAAATGTAAATACGAAGGGTGAATTTAAAAAGGAAAATTTATTTTTCCAAAGAAGAAATTTAATTTCAAAAAAATGGTTGAAAGGAGACTTGTTTAAATATATAAACAAGTAAAATAAATGTGGTTTATAAAGAAAAGTGAAAATTTATCATTTGGATAATTTAAATATTTAAATTCAAATATGAATTTAAAATGAGAATTTGGGACCATGATAAAAAGCAAAAACAATGGAATCTATTCTGATATTCAAAATGTAAATTAAATTAAAATAAATCCATATGGATTTATGTTTTGAATTCAATTAAATCGAATTTATTTAAATAAATTATTTTCAGAAAAGAATTTGGGATTGTATTGAATAAACGTTTAAATTTATATGTGAAAACAAATTCACTATTTATATATATAAGTTATAATCGATAAAATATTCTAGAATATAAATTGGGGTTCAAATGGATTTGAAGTTTTGAATTTTACAACAAGGAAGTTAAATTCACAAATTTATGTTTATAAATTAAGTGAGATAATGTCATTGGATAATTTGAAATTATAAATTCAAATATGAATTTAAATGTGAATTGGAAAGTGGTTTGAAACAGAGTGATTAATTATATTTCAGAATTCGAAATATAAACTGAATTAAGAAAAATCCAACGGATTTATAATTGAAATTTGATTATATCGAATTTTATAATCAATTTATTTATAAAAGGAATTGGAATTTTATATAGAAAATCGAAATATAAATAAATGTATAACAAAGATATGAAATAATAGACGATTAGAGGTAATCAAAAATATTAAGTCAGGTTTGGCAAACCAGTTTAACTTATATTTAAATATATTAGAATGGAGTTAAAATTTATTTATAAACAAAGTTTAAATTTTTATTTTTAAATATAATTAAAACGAACTCGCCATAGCGCGGTAATTCGTAAATTGGCTTTACGAACTTCAATTGAGTATTAAGACTCAACTTAAGTCAGAATTCTTTGAAACAAGAATCATCAGGACCGTTTTGATAATAGTTTTTTAATGGAAGAGAAAAATCTGGATTTCACCGTATAGATTTTGAGTTATATCAAAATCAAATTTTTAGAAAAACAGTGCCATAACCATTATTAAACCATAACGGTTTATTTAAATAAATAAAAGAATTTCAAGCAAAATAAAATCCAAATTTCCATTAGAAAAACCCAGATTTGAGTTGTAAAATAAATACGAACTCAAATGGTGTAAATGAAATGATTTTTGAAACAAAAGTCATTTTTTTAATTATTGAATAGAATTTACTAATTTGAAGAATAATTAGTTAATGGAATTTTGAATCAAAATTGGACTTTGGATAAGTAAAAGGAGTTTGTAAATTTATATTCGAAATCAAATATGAAAGTTGAATTGAAAAATGGAATTTGATTGGTTATAAGCAAGATAAAAATATATTTGAAAGTGATATGTTCAGAAAGAGAAATAAGCAAAACAACAAATTAATGGAAAATTAGCGAATTGAGTTAATATGACCAGATTTAGTTGGAATATATTAGAAATGGACGCATATGTGTTAAACAGGTATGGAATGAAGAGAATGAAGATTAAAATTTAAGTGCCCAATAAAAAGGTACATGTTTAAATTCCATATGAGGTTTTATCCACCGAATCGGCAAGCCTCTTGGCTTTTTAATTTTCATTTTGAATGGAAAGGGCCCAAAGAGGCATTTTGTAGTTGAACCGAGAGTCCCATACAAAGAAGGTAATGGCAAAATTTTCCGAAAATTTAAGGAGTTAGAATATTTTTAAGAAAAATTGGATAACTAGAAAATCAATATATCAATATATATTGAATTCGATAAGGAAACGAATTTAAAATATAATATTATAAACAAAAGGAAATCTATAATTAAATCTAGTAAAAATAAAAAGAGAAACATGTACACATTTTAAAAATGAATAATTGGATTTTACGGTGTTGATTATTCGAGGCAACTGGTCTTGTCTGTTTTGAAGTTTAAATGTTATTCAATCAAGGTCTGAGAGGTAATTATACCCCAACTTGACTGATTTCATTTTTAACCAATAAATAACAAGATTTAGTTTCAAAGATCAATGTTTAATTAAGATTTAGTTGAGTGCAGTGATTTGGGTTATTGTAACAATGTTTTACACAACATTTGTTTTAAACCAAATAAGTGGAATTTTGGAAATATAGTAATAAATATTTCCTGAGGATATAAATGAATGGTCGTGAAAGGAAGGAGTAATTGGAAATGAATTCCAAATATAAATAGAAGGTATTTTCCAAGTATAGAAAATAAAATAAGACGATATATGAGAAATGCTTTAGTGTAAGAGGGAAGGATGATTGTTGAAAATATCATGTTAACTAATATCGATAAGGAAATGGATAAGGAATTTAATTAATGAAATATTAATTAAGGGGCCTAGTGATTGTTTGATGTTATGGATGAATGTTTGTTAGTTTTTCTTTGATAGTTAAATAACCGACCAACGAAGTATTTGCCAATATCGTTGTCAATATGGAGAGATCGGTTGGATTATTATCCGAGAACCACTCCGTATTGACAATAGCGTTGCGAATCAGATTATATGAAGACAATCAAAGACGGAGTAAAGTGCAAGTGCTTTTTCTGTTAATCCTAGGTAGAAATTTCCTAAGATGGATTAATGGAAATTGTGCCTTTGGTTTCTTTCAGTCCCAGAACGAACGTGTATGGACAAATGTCTGACAGAGTATTTCCAATGATCGCATATATTGGTCTGTACAAATATACATCAAGTGGCGGAGAATTTATTCTCTTAACATAATATCCAGAATATCTTTGTGCTAATCAATTAGTGATTAACGGATCTGATGATGTGGCATTCATAGTGATTGTGCTATCAATGAAATGTTAAAACGTAGCGTCTAGCCTCACAACTGGGAAATGGTATAAAATCGGGTAGGTCGTATGGCTAAATGGGTAGCATCCAAGTAGGGTGTATTATCACCTGATCTAGAGAAATTACATTTTACTTCTTAAATCTTTCGATGCTATCCCTTTCGGAAAATAGTTGTCGATCCCAACCGTTGGTGACAATACATTCGGTACTCTCAAGCGAAGTGAGGGACCGGTCATGTTTAGCCTGGCTTGCAAGAAGTTCATGTTGAACCCAGTGTATTCCTCTCTAGAGATACACTGTTAGAAGGTGGTCCCATACCTTACCAATTGTAATCCATTATCCAATAAGCTCCCGGGGTTTTAATTGTATACTATATATCTAGAGCGTGAGATGCAAGCGTTCTACTAGATTGTATTTACTTGTTTTAGACACTATTATAATATCAGATTAGTACTGATTTTAAAGAAATGTTTTGGGTTATCGTAAGGTAAAAACTATCCATGGTTATGTGTGGATCGGTCTTACGATTATCTTTTCTTTTTAAAAGAATTTTTGAATGTTAAACCAATGATTAGAGTTTACTCACACCAGTCCCATGAATGACCCAGAGTTCTATTTTGTTTTTTACCCTAAACTCTTGGGTGCCCAAATTTGTACAGGCGATCAAGTAGTTCAGGTGTTTACAAATATTCTTGGAGGAGCTTGGAGCAGGAGGCTTCAACGTTATCAAGTTATTATTATTTCCGTTGTGTTGAAATTGTTGTACTCTGATAATGGTATGTATGTACAGTAAAAAATTTGTATTCCAAAAAGCTATTCTATATATTATATTTTGTTCCGCTGCGATATGAGATTCTGTGTTGTTCAGTTTTGCTATCCATTTCCTTCTATTCTAATTTTATTTCTTTCTATTCCTTAACCTATAACTTCTTTCTATAAATGATCCAGTAATTTTTGGTGTTTGGTTAGTCGATATGGTATTTGTATGATAGTCAGGATCAGGAAAAAGTCGGGTCGTTACATAATTCCATATTGGTTGGATTTGAAGTGATATCTTATTTTATTTGGATAGATACGATAATAATAATTTATTATTATCAAATTTATTAGTTTTGGAATTAATCTATATTATATCGATATTATATAAGCATTGGAAATGGATGTTTTTCAAACGTCCTCCGTTTTTGATGAAACGAATTTTATTGGAATACGTATAGCTAGTTATTGCTAGATTTCCAGTTTGAAGCCAATCGAAGTTTTTTTGTGAGTATGTGACATATAAACGGGAACCGATAAATATATTGAAATTAAAATAACGTCATTGTGTAGACAGAGTCGGAATTCAACGAAATTAGTTTAATTGGAACCATAACGTTAAGACATAGCAGTATTTCCATTTTCATAGTATTTGAAGATCCTATGTGGCGATACGAAATTTAGATGTTCAACGAAAAAAGGGATAGAAATAATTTAATAGTATAAAAATAAAATGCGATCAAATAAACAATAACATAAGAATTTCTACCTAAACTTTTCTTATGTAGTAAGAAAACCATACTAACCTATGTGGGAAAATATATATATGCATATCCTAGATTTTCAAATCACCCTGAGAACATAAAACACACAACAGTTACTCTATTTTCAAAAGACACAGCTACCCTCCAAACTCCAAAGTAACACGGCTACCCTACTTTCAAATCCCATACAGCTGGAATAGTGTATATTTCTGTAAACCTGCTCTACTTCATTTCTGGAACATGCACCTACACGACGTGCCTCTATCTATCCACTGAATGAAATCAAAGAATCACCCAACTATGAAATGAGCTGATAATGAAAAGAAATATCAGCACCTACACTATTAAAAAAAGAGATGCAATGGAAAACATATAAAAATATTGATAATCATAATAATAAGATCTGTGCTCTAGTATTAGTGTGAAGTAGTGATGTATGTAACTCCTGCCACATGACAAAGGATAGCCTTCTGCCGTGCTAGCCTCAACCACGTGTTCACACTATATATAGCTTGCCATATGAGGTTGAGTCCTATGCCTATGGTGACATGGTCCGTCCCATCAATCTAAGGCTACATAGTTGTCAGGTATATTGTTTCGTGAGAGAAGAACACTGCGCAACTAACAACATTAGTAACATGCCATATATCCTATTCATATGCAGACCTATCCGAGATGATAACACATGCTACTCCAAACTCCTAGTTTCCTACGTTGTACCCTTTAAAGGGACACTGTTTTTATCCATACGCCTCGCCTATATATACACTACACGCTGTCGTTTCATTTTGGTTTAAGAAAATATAAATAACCCATTCTCTTCAATGAATAAACAAACACCCAAACCTCCCCTTCAATATAAATTAATATCTCCTCAACCACACATTGTTAGCGGAAGTGATAAACTGAAGGAATGGCTCAACGTCAGGGAAGAGTGGGTGAACCTCGTGCTCTCAGGTGGCAGGAACCAGGGTGGGAAGTTGGATTAGATGATGGAATTTTATGGGTTGAGGAAGACATTGAGTGGATCGCCATTTCAGGCGTAAGAGAAGGTACGGTGGAGTTAAGGAAGGGCGTGGCGTGTTGTTTGCCATAAGCTGGTGGGTTGTGGTAGTGAAGACTATCGTTACAATCACTGTAGCAGTGGTGGTAAGGCAGTTCAACGTGATGGGAAGGAGGGGATGAGTTAAACATGGTAGTGGTGAAGAGGATGAGCTTTCGATGAGGAGTTGAATGGAGGAATTGGTTTGTGAAATAGTTAAGCGGGGTAAGGAGCAACGATCAGGGGGTGCGACATTCTCGTGTAAAGCTTCAGGCTTTTTTTGGAAAGATGAAGACTGTTTCTAATGGTTTGGTTTGGTTTTATGTTCGTGGGTTGATAGGTAGTAGGTGTGCCGAAGTAATGGGCAAGCCCCCTCCCCCCCCCCCCCACATATATATATATATATATATACATACATATATATATATATATATATGAAAAAAACCGCAACTCTTGTAAACAGTATACACTATACAATGAAGAAGAAGACTCAGTTTTTCCTAAATAAAGATAAATATTGAAGTGGGTTGGTGGGAATATAAAGCTGAGTTGATTTACATACATAAGGCTTAAACTTTTATTAGCTTAATTATCAGTATACATTGCCACATTGGAACATGCCACAGTGAATTGGAAAGAGGTTGTTCGTTTGGACATTTCCTCGTATCACATTAATAAACGTAATTAAGTAATCATTTAGAACTAATTATATTAATTTAAAATCGTTTTACCTTAGGATGTTAATAACTTCTTGTTTCTTTATCGGATTTCGACGAACCAGCATGCGTTGAAATCACAACAGCGTAAGGTAAGTGATTGAGCCGGTTTGGTCAGAATCAGAAGCTACTAGGATTTTTAATAAAATTAAACGAATGTTTAATTTTATTAAATTGTTTCAACAACAAAACAAAATCAAGTTGAGTTAAACTCATTCAATTCTCCCACTTTTAATTATTATAAGTCGAGTTAATATATGTGCCATGTTTGCTAATTGTTAGTTGATTTGATGATTATTTACATATATACTGAATATTTTTATATAATTGATTTAAATTAAGCGTTCGTTTAATTTGATCAAACCCAATCGTTTTTTAGCGATTATTTCCAAACGAATTAATTATTCACGTTTATTTATAGCAGATAATATATTATCATATTGAATGGACTGTTTTTGAGGTAACCTATTTGGATGCATGGAAACACAGGTTGGAGGGATCCAACTGAATTCCTCAAATTTATTGTTTATTCCCATATTATCTGTCTAACAAATGTGATTTGATTACTGATTGGGTTATTGATAGTTGAATCCAAATTCAACATTTGTTTTGCTATTAACCAATAGGTAGTATTAATTGTGCTATTAAAGATGGTCTAAATATACACAGTTGATTTACTGTCAGGTAAATTGTTAGAAATGAAGTTATAAAATTTATTTTATAACTGAAGATGAATTTTGTAATCTATTATTTTAAATAGAAGTTTATAAGAAGAAATAAATATTTATTATTTATTTAAGTTATAAGTAATTATTAAATGGTTTTTATAAAGGAAATTCTGGTGTTAATAAGTGTTGGAAGCAAATGAGTAGCAAACAACGTAACGAGTAATAACAGAAATTAATTGTCTTTAAGAAACGATTAAAATTGGATTATATTGAAATCGATTATTATTTATTTAATAATAATTAACGTAAATGGGATTATTTAAGTTAATTGTAATATTAATTAATTTAGATGGAAAGACAAATTGGGATTGATTAATGAGTTAATCGTATTTAGAGTTGACCAAGTCAAATGTTTTAATCGAAATTGATTATTAAATTAATTTATTAATTTGATGGAGATTGTTAATGGTGAAGTTAATCATTTTTATTTATAATAAATGTTGATATTTGATTATTATTTAATTAATAACAATCAAGGTGGTTATCTTAGGATTTAAAGTTCTATTAATGAAGGTTTATGAATTTATAAGGCCTACTTATAGTTAAATAATATTTTTAAAGCAATTTTATATTATTAATTATATAAGTTAAGTTTAAATGAAAACTTAAATTGAATTCTTATTGGTTTATTTTATTGGATTTCATAAAATCTGAGTTGGAGAAGTTTAAAATCTAAGTATTTATTAAATGTACTATTGGAATAGATTATTAGAAATGGCTTATGAATGAAAAAATGTTCAAGATATGAAATTTAGGAATTTGAACCTAACTAGAGATCGGTTGAGTTAAATGATTTTTTGAGTATTGATCTGATGTTGGTTTCACCGTTCGGGGGTTGATACTTGGGGAATTATTTTCTTAACTGATTTACAACTAGGGACTGATGGAGGTATGAAATGGAAATCGAGACGGAAACCCAAGGTTGAATTAAAGTAGTTAGGTGAGTTAAGTTATAACGATGTGATCTAAATTTGTTATATTAAATAAGTAATGAAGTTTTATCAAGATATAATTGAAATGGGTTTAGGGATAAACAAAAGTTTATAAAAGGTTCTGTTCTATAATGAAGGCTTGTATATGATGTTTTAAAAGTTTTTGAATAATGAATGGAAATTTTTAAAAAGGCAAGTGACACTTTGTAATAAACTAATGGGTCTATTTTCTTTTATGGTTGTTTATTTTGATACTTAGATAACCGACTATCAAAATATGGTCTAACGTTGTTGGAACGGAAAGACCAGGGTCAAAATTATATTCGAAAACTATGCCGACCAATAGATATGAATACATGGAAGATGTTGATCGAGATAGAGCAATTGAAGACTGTGATCTTCATAAAACGGAGGAATTATGTAAAATCTCTAGTTGATCCCTAGAGATATAATGTGATTCTGTCATGGTTGAAATCTACAGATTGCAAGGACTACTGCTACTGATCTATAGGGTGATTCCTAGGATGTGGTAGGAGGATGCCTTCGGTTTGTCCAGTCCCAAGACAACTTGTATGGACGAGTGTTTGACAGAGTATTTCCAAAGGATCGTGTAAATTGATTCTACGAACATATTTCTTTTGGTTGCAGAGGGATTCATTCTTATTGCTTAGACACCTAGAGTATTTTTGCAGGCAAATACTAGTGATTTGATGGATCTTACGATGTGACATTTAAAGTGAATGGTGGCCAGATGTTCTAAAAAGAAGATTTAAACCTTAAGCTTCATCAGCCGAGAAATGACAAAAACCGGGAAGGCAATATGGCTAAGTGAGTTGCTCCCAATTAGGGTGTATTGTCATCATCTGGAAAATTTTCACATTTGTTCTTCTTT
The DNA here is from genome assembly GCA_030737875.1 of Allium sativum. Taxonomy (NCBI): domain Eukaryota; kingdom Viridiplantae; phylum Streptophyta; class Magnoliopsida; order Asparagales; family Amaryllidaceae; genus Allium; species Allium sativum. The sequence continues at coordinate 562,815,087 of CM060921.1, forward strand.
TCGCTTCTGTATCTCTCGGGAACAGTTATGTTGGTATACCAACTGTAAGGTGATAATATATTCATGACATTCAAGCGAAATGAATGGACGGTCATGTGTGGTCGAGTTGTAAGATGTTCTTGTTGAACTCCAATGTATCCCCTCTAGATTACGCTGATCAGTAGGTGGTTTCAGACGTTGTCATAGTTGGAATCCATTCTCCAATAAGTGCCCATGGTTTTGATTGTATACTATATATATGGAGCATGAGATGCAAGCGTTCCGCTAGATTGCTATTTATTTGTATTAGACATTATTATAATATCAGAAAAGATATGATTTCAAAAATGTCTTGGGTTATTATAAGGTAAAAACCATCTGTATTTATGTGTGGATTTGGTCTTACGATTATCCTTTTCTTTCAAAAATAATTTTGACTTTAAAATAAGTTGGATGATCCCTTAAACGTAGTGAGTTTTCTCATAGTGGTTCACCGGACTGATCTAGGCATTTGCAATGCTCGGGTCAGACCGAGTTTTACAGGTTCACGTTATCGGGTGTTATCAAGTCCAGAGACGAGCTAGAGGTGGTCAGACTTATGATATCTAGTATTATTCTGCTGCGTATTGTATATGAGGATAGATTATTATAACTGTTCAGATGTATTGATGAACTCTGATGATTTGTAAGTTTTATTTCAATCTCTCAATAAAAATTTATTTCTATATCATATTTTTTTTCCGCTGATATACGAGACTATGTTTAATGTTGGTTCTTCTTCTTATTCTTCTATTCTAACTTTCTTTCTTATCTCACCCTCTAATTTCTTTCTTTTAGCTTTCTGGGTTTTCAATACTTGAGTTTGGACACGAGATGTAGTAGTGTCTAGATTTGAGGGTCGAAATTCCAGGGACACTACATTAGGATAAGTTGCGCTTTTAGTATAAGACATTCTTCTTCCTCTTTATTCATTCCACTCCTTTAAGAAATCATACACAAATAATATCGTTGTTCTTCGAAATTCTACAATATTTCCAAAACTATAAATTTAATCCTTTTTTTGTAAGTATTCAAACATTTTAGAAATCAATATAGATTAAAGTTCAAAATTTGTCTTCTCCTCTGCTCAATTATGGAGTCAACCGTGATCGAATAACCTTTGATTTTTCATTAGAATGAATTTGAATAAACAACATGTAGCTTAAATAGACATTAATGGCAGATAATGGGGATTTATCATCTGTTACCTCTACTATATTTTTATGGGTTTAAATGCAAAATTAATTTACAATGAATGCTGGCTTTTTTAATGAAGACGAAGTTTCTTTTTCATTACATCATCTTGCTAACGATTCCCTTTATTTACGGCTTTACTGAAACCGAAGTACTTTTGATTTAATGAAATTCTAAAATCGGTTAGCCTACTACCAATACTGAAGTACTTTTGATTTTGACTTTATTAGTACTAGGCTTTTGAACTTCCTTGGTGTTGGTTAAGTCTTCGGTATCGATGAAAAAATGTTTGGTTTCGACTCCACCGACACCAACAACTTAAGTTATTTATGGTTTCGGTGTCGTTACTAACAATGCACACGTTACTGATAACTTAACCATTTTTAAACATATGTATAGTGCATGACCATATGTGAATTCTGTTGAGAATCTAATTCTAGTGATTCGTGATATGCCCTAATTTCTATTCCAATGCTAGATGAATAATGGTAATGAATTTAATGACGTCTTTAAACATGTAAACAGTTCATATTTACTTATATTGAATTATTGTGCTAATATGTTTTATTAAATAATATCACCTAGCAGTATCATGTCTGAGAAGCTAGGTGCTGATAAATCGAAGCCAGGTAGTTTGGCTATCGCTTGGCCAAAGAAGGAAAATGTTCCACAATATTCTCTTAATCGAATACAAACTAAAGTAAATGCAATCCTTGATAGTTCTGGTATGGCAGAATTTGATGTCATTCCTACCTTCGAAAATGATACCATTCAGAATCCTCTAGAGGAATTCTTTGCGTATTCATCCACTCATATCTGGCACGGTGGTTACTTTCCCTTCTCGGACTTTATTTCTAGGATTTTGCACCATTTGCGGATTGCTCCCATTTAGCTGACGCCACGTACATACACTTTTCTACTTGTAACAACCAGGAAATTTTGAGCCAATTTAAATTTTTTATTTTGGCTATTTCAATGAATTTTGAATATTTAAAATGAATTATTTTAAATAATAACGACGAGAAATTATTTTGAATAGAATTAGAATGTATATATTTATATAGATTGTCATTAGAATATAAATATTTGATTTTAATTTTAAAAGGAATTGAAAATGGCGCCGTAGTTTGAAATTCGATTTCAAAGTTCAAGTGAATGTACAGTATTCAAAATAAACCGGATTTTGGTGAAACCAAAAATATTAGAATCTATCTGAGAATATCATTCCAACGAATCCGAAAAATTGAAATTTCATAGCGGGAATTAAAAGTTATGCCCAATTGAAAATTCAGAATAGTCGCTATGGAATTTTGGCCCTTAAAAATGAAAATTTTGAAAATGACCTCGATTTTCAACGAAACTACTTTTGTTCGATCCGAGATGTAGAATTATTGCTAGATTCCAAAATTCGTAATTTTCTGAATCAATATGTGAGCGTGGCAAAGGAAAACGCGTTTGACCAGTTTCAGTTGATTTCAATCGACTGGAAAATTACCATTTTTCAAACGGTCACAGAATTTGACGAAATTAGTTTTGTTAGAACCGTATCGTCAATACGAAGCTAGATAGTATTTTTCGGGAATTTTTAGAGTCCGTATGTAGTCCCGGTAAATTGAAATGCGCGTTCAAATTCAATATATAGATTTATATTTTGATTTTGACGAAAACTGATCGAAACGCTCGAATCAGCTTACGATACATATCCCATTGTGTTCGAAATGAGGGTAATTAGCTAGGGACGACAGTCGTTGGGTCTCATTTGGGGGTTGAATAAAAAAGTTGACGTTTTTGAGAATAAAATATTAAATATATAAATTATATAATTAAACCCCCCCTTTTTATCCCTCTTCTCTATCTTCCTCAGTGCAATCGAAAAAAAAACCACGCTCGTCCACCCCTTTTCATCACCGCCTCCTGGTGATCGCAGCCACCACCGTCGGTGGTCAGCACCCTCCCACGGCCGACGACCCCTCCTCCTGCCCCTCCCTCCTCTTCTCCTTCCTCTCTCCCTCTCCTACGCGAACCCTAGCCCCTCTTTTACTTGGAAACCGTCGCCCCCTCTCCTCTTGCACCACCGCACCACCGCCTGTGGACCCCCACTGCCAAGCTGACCTCCCCTCCGCCTCCCATTGCCTCCTCCGACGCCATCCCGACAGTAAACTCCCCTTCCTCGGAAAAGGTGCATTTTTCTTTATTTAATTAATTTAGTTTTTATGCTTTGTTATATTAGTTTAGTTATTAAATAAAAACTAGATTTTTATGATTAAGAAAAAATAGATTGTCATGTTAAGAATGATATGATTTTATAAAGCAAAAAGATCAAATTTTTATAAAGCAAAAAGATGTGATTTTTGAAAAGAAAAAGAAGTAATTCTCATCATATAAAAGAGATGATCTTTATAGAGTTTACATTGAAATAAAAATATAATCTTTATTAGAAGAAGAGCAATATAAAAATATAATCTTGATTATAAGTGGAGCGATGTAAAAATATGATTTTTATTTATGAAGAAGAATAAAAATATGATTTTTATATGTAGAAAGATTTGATCTTTGATAGTAAAAAGAATAGATTTTTAATTAGAGAAAAGGTGTGATTTTTAATATATATCAAGTATATTTTTAATCATGAAAGAGAGATAATAAAAATATGATTTTTATATTTGTAATGAAATAAAAATATGATTTTTATAAGTGTAGCGAATTAAAAATGTGATTTTTAATATGAACAGCGTGAAAAGATTGCGTTGGAATGGTGGGTAAATTCGAACCGTTCAGAATTAATGAAATGGCGGAGTGGAAACCCAAGGTGAGAACTCCTCACTACTATTTTCTGTGTTCAGTTTTTTATTTTATAACTGCATATATGAACTGTTTCCCCATCGTCCACAGACCATGGACGATTTGTTTGTTTGATTGCGTTTGGATTGATTTGTTTGTGTGAAAATTGATTGTGAGGTGGAATGGAAAGTAAAAATTCATGTGTTGAATAGAATAACATTCATGTGTTGAATAGAATAAAATTCATGTGTTGAATAGAATAAAATTCATGTGTTGAAGTAAAATAAGTATTCATTTACAAATCGAACGATTTGTTTATGTACACCGATTTGACTGATATAGATTGGGACGATAAATTTTACACATCGCCCAATTGCACCAATAAAATATGTGTTTGATTGATTGAAACCCCACATGGGTGTTGGGATGATATTGATGTACACTAATCCCAATTTTTTAGTTGTATGTCGATCGATTGGTTGACAGGCTCTTGTAAGCATTGATTATTTATATTCAATGCTTATGCAGTTGAGTAGTGCACTCTGGATGATGGATGATTGTTTATCACTATAGATATATACATGTGTTGTATGGAAATCCATAGAAATAAAATCTATGGTAATTGATTGGGCCTCATTCCAGTTTTGAAAAGAAATATTTGAAATAGAAATATTTGAAAAGAAATATTTGAAAAAGAAATATTTGAAAAAAAGTAATATTTGAAAAAGAAATATTTGAAAAGAAATAATTGAAATAGAAATATATAAAGCTGTGTTGATTGGATATGCGCCATTTTGATGTGAACGATATTTATATCGATTATATTCATTTTTATAATGAATATAGAAAAGGAAGTGATTTCAAAATATAACGTTTTGAAAATATTATATATATGTATATATATATATATATATATATATATATATCGATGATATGGAATACTCAATTTTGATTAGAAATTGAATTGGAAGTTGAAATCGTTTTGAAAAAGAATTTTAAACGATTCATAGAATACGTTTTAAAAGGAAATCGATGAATATATAATATATATATTATATATATATAATGGCCTGAATATAACGCGCCGCGCTGCGGCAGTTCGCGATTTTCGACAATTGACTTCGAATGGACATTACGGAAGATCCGACCATCGGATTCTCCTAAAAACGGAACCATTGGGTTCGTATCGAGAAGAGGTTTCTAACGAGAATTAGAGATTTTAAATATAAAGGTTGGATTTGGAATTATGTCCAAATCAAATTTGGAAAAGGTCGTTGTAAGTGCAGTTCGATGGCCGTTGATGGAAATCGACTGTACGGCCTTGATAAAATTATTAAAAATAGTAATAATTTGTGTAAGATCATAAAAACTGATTTGTGAAGAATTGGGATGAAAAATTCCAAATTTGAAAAGATAAAAATAGATCTTTATCGAAATGAACTAGTTCTGAACTAGAATTATAATCCCATTTATTTTTAAAATAAATAAAGTGGATTTGAAATGGTTTTGAATATAACCAGAATTCCCAATATATATAAAGTGGAAATGGACTTGAATTGAAATTGTCTTTGGAATATTTCGATGTTGGATTTCGTGATTATATAGATATCATTGTGGAAATTTGAAAGATAAATTTATATCGTTATTTCCAAAACGACATTTGTTGGCCGTAGAATTTGATATTGAATATAAGCCGATATATTTTCTATTCAGAACCTTGTATTTAATATCAAATGGGAATTGGGTTTATCATGAACTGTGTTTTAATGACATTCATTCTTTAACCCGATTTACTGTGAAATGTGATTTGGCATTTATAAATCTTTTGTTAAGATTTACAGGAGATTTTCCAAAGTAAAGTTTTCCAATTTAATGAAATAAATAGGAATGGAGTGGAATTCGATTTGGTAATAATCGAAGTGAATTTCTGTGGAGGAGGACTGCTAATATATATGGAATTTAAAAGGCTTTGCCGTTATTCCATTTATATTATTAGTCGGATATGGAAGTTTATATCGATTTTATATATATATATATATATATATATTGATTTGTTTTCCATGAAGATTCCATTGTTAATGGAATGTGATTTTGGGTTGTCGTGAACGATATCTTTAATAATACTGTTTTTAGACCCAACGGAGTTAAGAAAATCAGAAACTAACTGCAGATTTGTTAAGTTGAATGGTTTCCTGGGTATTGATCTGATGTTGGTTTCGGCCTTTGGGGTTATTACTTAGGGAATTGTTCACTTGCTTATTTACGGTTAAAGGCTGATGGAATAGAATGTGATTTTGGGTTTATCGTGAACCGTGTTTTAAATGACATTGGTTCTTTAACCCAGTTAAAGGCAGGATATGATTCCCAAGTTAAAAATCATTAAAATTGATTTTTGGGAAGATTAAAACCAAGTGGAGTTTTAATGAATCTATAATTAGATTGAGATGATCGAGAATGTAGTATCACCAGTTTTGCCCCAGGCTATAGTTAAATCTTTAATTAGATTTGAACATAAATGGTAATTGAATTTACCGTTAACACCGTGGTGTTAGATATGAAGTATTACCAGTTTTACTTCATGGGATGAATAGGTTGGGATTGGGAAATTAAAACAAATGATTACTTCGGTAAGGTTCGTTAATCCCGGCTAGTTTGGATAAACCATAATTGGGTTTGAATTGATATTCAAAAGAAGATTAAGGAATAAATTTAAGGAATTTGTCTTTGATAAAATTAATGGGAACCTCTCCCTAAGATTGTGAAATTTAGCAACTAACTAAAGATTAGTTAAGATGAATGGTTTCCTGGGTATTGATCTGATGTTGGTTTCGGCCTTCGGGGTTAATATTTGGGGAATTGTTCTCTTATAATTTATGGTTATTGACTGATGAATTGGAATGAGGCATATGTTGTGTTTGTGTAACACTTGTTTATTATATACGCGAGTTATTCGGAAAGACCAGGTTTAACCCATTCTGAATAACTGATAAGACGATAAGTCGATAGTGAAAACGGTGGTCGAAGACCGGAGGTCTTCATGTCGTTTGGATAATTATTGATGATCTTGATTGGGCCATTCACCCAAGAGGAGGGAATCAGTTAGTGATCGTCCAGACGTACTTAGAGATCGATGGATATGCGAGGTATAAGGTGCCTCCGGTTTCGTTCAGATCCAGAACGGACTTATAAATGGACTGTGTGTCTGACATTGGATATCATTTTGTGTTATTGATAGATATTGGTTGCATGGAGTGGTTTGCCTGTGTGGCATGCTAAGATGCAAATGATCAAGGCTTCTGTTGAAAAGCAGAGTCTTGTGGTTGATGATCAAAGCACGGCCTGTGTGGCATAACTTTGTGTAGCGTCGATTCGTGAGACTCACACCCCGGTTGAGAACCAGAAACGGGAGAAGGACCTCAGGGAGTACATGCGTTTCCTTCTAGCTAGAAGTGGCGTCAGTGGTTTGACACGCCCTGACGAGATCGACTTATGTGGATGTTGGGTTGCGAGGCGACTCGGATATATCAGTGACCATGTGGAGCCGATGGAGTCATTGGACTCATTGACACCCCATAGGGTGGGGAAACGCAGTGTTCAGGCATTTAAATCCACATCGGTGGACCAGCCCTGACGATCCAAGGGACGATGTGTTCTGTTCTTGAGAGGCGGGCTAGAACATCTCGAATTCGTTAAGGTTGATCCCTTGCCTTGGTTCACAGATGGAAACCCAACTTCTAATACGAGACATTTGCTGGTTTTGATTGTTGAGCCTAGTATTGGCGACATGATATATGGTACCCATGCCGTCTATGATTGATACTTATGATTGAAATTGTTTTGACACTATACACTTATAGTAATAATTAAAAGATGAATTTTAGCGTATCAAGCATTCTTTGGCTATTATAAGGTAAAACCCTATCCTCCGGCTTGTGTTGCATTGTGTGATGGGACCTGGGTCTTATAATAGCTTCATTGTTCTTTATTTAGCATTGCGTTGTTGTTTCATGCACTGGTATTCTTGGGAGGAAACCCGTTCCGTGTTATACGGCGTGGTCCCTTGATTTACCTAACTTTAAAATAAAGATTAATAACTATTTTAGTTCTCACACTAGTCACATGACTGACCTGGATTTTATTGTTTTAACCTAAACTCTGGGTGCCCTTATTTTTGACACGGGCAGCTAGTAGTTTTGGTTTCGCAGATTTATATTCACAGGATCCTGGTTTACAACTGGAATGATATCCGAAAAGCTTTGTATCCGTATAAATCCTTCAGTTGTATGTTGTATTATTTTCCGTTGCTATGAAATGTATTGTAATCTCTAATATTTAGTGAGTGTGTAATATTGATTTATACTCTGTATATTCTTGTATTCTGATGGAATTATTGTAATTAACAATGAAATGTTCTTCTGTTTGCGTTCTGATGTGGCTTGTCCTCAAAGCAACCCATGCTTTCCTTCACGGGGAAGTTCGGGTCGTCTCATTTTGGTATAAGAGCTTTGTTTTACAAAGCTCAAGAACAAGACACGTTAAAACCAAACAAAAGAATTCATCATAGTTTGGATTAGTAATATCCAATGAGAATGACTCGTTAGAGATAGGATCAGTAGTTTCCTAGAACGAGTGTTAAGAGTGATGTTTCTAAAATAAAATTGAAAACAATTTTTGTCTTGAAAATTTAAAATCCAATTATACGTATTTGATTATTTTATTTGTATTGAATTTGGACAATCCAATATATAAAGATTTTGCATATACGCCTTGCAAACGTATGTTTGAAGTTTTAATATACTGGGTAGATATAGAATCGCACTCTAGTCGCCCGGACATGATCCTGATGATGAAGTATACCATCATCAGTATTTATTTTCGAGTTTCGAAAGTGAGATATCCATATATTTCCATAGACTGGTGTGAGAACCAAAACTAGATAGAGCTATTTGTTGTGAATTTGCATCAAAAACATGATTTTCTCTACGTATATCAAAGTTATGAATTTGAAAAGCTAATCAACAAATTGATTGTTGATTGTGTTATTTGATTATTGGTTGATTAATTGAATGTTGAACCTTTAGCCAAATTGAACCAAATAGTGAATTGTATTGAATATTAGTCGCATTTTCATACATATACATGTACTTACATTAAACAGGTCATAGCAAGGAGGCTAGAGAAGAGGAATAAAATTGTTTGCCCGACAAATAGGTACATGTTTATTGTACTTCTTGGGTTTTTGATGATTTTACGAGCCGATTGGCTAGCCACTTGGCTGTTTCTTTTTCTTTTTGGATTGATGAGGGCCATGGGGGGCTATTTGAAAATCTCAAAGCTCCCGGTGTAGGGGAGGTTAGGGCGAAATTTTTCGAAAATTTAGGGTATTAGCCAAATTTTTGAAAATTTGAAAAGTTCTTAAAAACTGAAAAGTTGAAGAACTTAATCCATAATGAAAATACTAGAAGTTGGGTTAATTTCTAAAACAACTTTCGGCTTCGTTCCTTTTCGGGGACAAAAAGTTTTAAGTGGGGGAGAATGTAACAACCCGGAAATTCCGAGCCAATTTAAAATTTTTATTTTGGCTATTTTAATGAATTTTGAATATTTAAAATGAATTATTTTAAATAATAATGATGAGAAATTTATTTTGAAAAGAATTAGAACGTATATATTTATAAAGATCGTCGTTAGAACATAAATATTTTATTTTAATTTTAAAAGGAATTGAAAATGGCGCAGTAGTTTGAAATTCGATTTCAAAGTTCAAATGAATGTACATGATTCAAAATAAACCGGATTTTGGCGAAACCAAAAATATTAGAATTTATTTGAGAATATCTTTCCAACGAATCCAAAAAATTGAAATTTCATAGCGGGAATTAAAAGTTATGTCCAATTGAAAATTCAGAATAGTCGCTATGGAATTCTGGCCCTTAAAAATGAAAATTTTGCAAACGACCTCGGTTTTCGACGAAACCACTTTTGTTGGATCCGGGATGTAGAATTAATGCTAGATTCCAAAATTGGTAATTTTCTGAATCAATATGTGAGCGTGGAAAAGGAAAACGCGTTTGACCGGTTTTAGTTGATTTCAATCGACTGGAAAATGAACATTTTTCAAACGGTCACAGAATTTGACGAAATTAGTTTTGTTAGAACCGTATCGTCAATACGAAGCTAGAAAGTATTTCTCGGGAATTTTTAGAGTCTGTATGTGGTCCCGGTAAATTGAAATGCGCGTTCAAATTCAATATATAGATTTATATTTTGATTTTGACAAAAACTGATCGAAACGATCGAATCAGCTTATGATACATATCCCATTGTGTTCGGAAAGGGGGTAATTAGCTAGGGACGACAGTCTTTGGGTCTCATTTGGGGGTTGAATAAAAAAGTTGACCTTTTTGAGAATAATATATTAATTAAATAAATTATATAATTAAACCCCATTTTTTCCCTCTTCTCTGTCTTCCTCAGTACAATCAAAATAAAAAAAATCATGCTTGTCGCCCCTCTTTTCATCACCGCCTCCTGGTGATCGCAGCCACCGCCGCCGGTGGTCAGCGCCCTCCCTCGGCCAACGACCCCTGCTCCAGCCCCTCCCTCCTCTTCTCCTTCCTCTTTCCCTCTCCTGCGCGAACCCTAGCCCCTCTTTTACTTGGAAACTGTCGCCCCCTCTCCTCTTGCACCACCGCACCACCTCCTGTGGACCCCCACTGCCAAGACGACCTCCCCTCAGCCGCCCATGGCCTCCTCCGACGCCATCTCGACAGTTAACCACCTTCCTCGGAAAAGGTGTGTTTTTCTTTATTTAATTAATTTAGTTTTTATGCTTTGTTAGATTTGTTTAGTTATTAAAAAAAAACCAGATTTTTATGATTAAGAAAAATTAGATTGTCATATTAAGAATGATATGATTTTATAAAGCAAAAAGATCAAATTTTTATAAAGCAAAAAGATGTGATTTTTGAAAAGAAAACGAAGTGATTCTTATCATAGAAAAGAGATGATCTTTGTATGGTTTACATTGAAATAAAATTATAATCTTTATTAGAAGAAGAGCAATATAAAAATATAATCTTGATTATAAGTGGAGCGATGTAAAAATATGATTTGTATTTATGAAGAAGAATAAAAATATGATTTTTATATGTATAAAGATTTGATCTTTGATAGTAAAAAGAATAGATTTTTAATTAGAGAAAAGGTGAGATTTTTAATGTATATAAAATATATTTTTAGTATGAAAGAGATATAATAAAAATATGATTTTTATATGTGTAGCGAATTAAAAATGTGATTTTTAAAATGAACAGCGTGAAAAGATTGCGTTGGAATGGTGGGCAAATTCGAACCGTTCAGAATTAATGAAATGGCGGAGTGGAACCCCAAGGTGAGAACTCCTCACTACAATTTTCTATGTTCAGTTATTTATTTTATAGCTGCATATATGAACTGTTTCCCCGTCGTCCACACACCATGGACAACTTGTTTGTTTGATTGCGTTTGGATTGATTTGTTTGTGTGAAAATTGATTGTGAGGTGGAATGGAAAGTAAAAATTCATGTGTTGAATAGAATAACATTCATGTGTTGAATAGAATAAAATTCATATGTTGAATAAAATAAAATTCATGTGTTGAAGTAAAATAAATATTCATTTACAAATCGAACGATTTGTTTATGTACACCGATTTGACTGATATAGATTGCGACGATAAATTTTACACATCGCCCAACTGCACCAATAAAATATGTGTTTGGTTGACTGAAACCCCACACGGGTGTTGGGATGATATTGACGTACATTGATCCCAATTGTTTAGTTGTATGTCGATCGATTGGTTGACAGGCTGTTGTAAGCGTTGATTATTTATATTCAATGCTTATGCAGTTGAGTAGTGCACTCTGGATGATTAATGATTGTTTATCACTATTGATATATACATGTGTTGTATGGAAATCCATAGAAATAAAATCTATGGTAATTGATTGGGCCTCATTCCAGTTTTGAAAAGAAATATTTGAAATAGAAATATTTGAAAAGAAATATTTGAAAAAGAAATATTTGAAAAAAAGAAATGTTTGAAGAAGAAATATTTGAAAAGAAATATTTGAAATAGAAATATATAAAGCCGTATTGATTGGATATGCGCCATTTTGACGTGAACGATATTTATATCAATTATATTCGTTTTTATAATGAATATAGAAAAGGAAGTGATTTCAAAATATAACGTTTGGAAAATATTATTTTATATATATATATCGATGATATGGAATATTCAATTTTGATTAGAAATTGAATAGGAAGCCGAAATTGTTTTGAAAACGAATTTAAAACGATTTATAGAATACGTTTTAAAAGGAAATCAACGAAATATATATAACATTATATATATATATATATATATATATATATATATATAATGGCCTGAATAGAACGCGCCGCGCTACGGCAGTTCGCGAATTTCGACCATTGACTTCGAATGGACATTACGGGAGATCCGATCGTCGGATTCTCTTAAAACCGGAACCATTGGGTTCATATCGAAAAGAGCTTTCTAACGAATATTAGAGATTTGAAATCTAATGGTTGGATTTGGAATTATGTCCAAATCAAATTTGGAAAAGGTCGTTGTAAGTGCAGTTCGATGGCCGTTGAAGGAAATCGACTGTACGGGCCTTGATAAAATTATTAAAAATAGCAATAATTTGTATAAAATCATAAGAAATGATTTGTGAAGAATTGGGATGAAAAATTCCCAATTTGAAAAGATAAAAATAGATCTTTATCGAAATGAACTAGTTTTGATCTAGAATTATAATCCCATTTATTTTTGAAATAAATAAAGTGGATGTGAAATGGTTTTGAAAATAACCAGAATTTCCAATATATATAAAGTGGAAACGTATATGAATTGAAATTGACTTTGGAATATTTCGATGTTGGATTTCGTGATTATACAGATATTGTTGTGGAAATTTGAAAGATAGATTTATATCGTTATTTCCAATACGACATTTGTTGGTCGTAGAATTTGATATTGAATATAAGCCGATATATTTTCTATTCAAAACCTTGTATTTAATATCAAATGGGAATTGGGTTTATCGTGAACTGTGTTTTAATGACATTCATTCTTTAACCCGATTTACGGTGAAATGTGATTTGGAATTTATAAATCTTTTGTTAAGATTTAAAGGAGATTTTCCAAAGTAAAGTTTTCCAATTTAATGAAATAAATTGGAATGGAGTGGAATTCGATTTGGTAATAATCGAAGTGAATTTCTGTGGATGAGGACTGCTAATATATACGGAATTTAAAAGGCTTTGACGTTATTCCATTTATATTATTAGTCGGATATGGAAGTTTATATCGATTATATATATATATATATATATATATCGATTTGTTTTCCATGAAGATTCCATTGTTAATGGAATGTGATTTTGGGTTGTCGTGAACGGTATCTTTAATAATACTGTTCTTAGACCCAACGGAGTTAAGAAAATCAGAAACTAATTGTAGATTAGTTAACTTGAATGGTTTCGTGGGTATTGATCTGATGTTGGTTTTGGCCTTCAAGGTTATTACTTAGGGAATTGTTCACCGTCTAATTTACGGTTAAAGAATGATGGAATAGAATGTGATTTTGGGTTTATCGTGAACCGTGTTTTAAATGACATTGGTTCTTTAACCCAGTTAAAGGCAGGATATGATTCCAAAGTTAAATAATCATTAAAATTGATTTTTGGGAAGATTAAAACCAAGTGGAGTTTTAATGAATCTTTAATTAGATTGAGATGATCGAGAATGGAGTATCACTAGTTTGGCTCCAGGCGATAGTTAAATCTTTAATTAGATTTGAACATGAAATGGTAATTGAATATACCGATAACACCGTGGTGTTAGATATGAAGTATTACCAGTTTTACTTCATGGGATGAATAGGTTGGGATTGGGAAATTAAAACAAATGATTACTTCGGTAAGGTTCGTTAATCCCGGCTAGTTTGGATAAACCATAATTGGGTTTGAATTGATATTCAAAAGAAGATTAAGGAATAAATTTAAGGAATTTGTCTTTGATAAAATTAATGGGAACCTCTCCCTAAGATTGTGAAATTTAGCAACTAACTAAAGATTAGTTAAGATGAATGGTTTCCTGGGTATTGATCTGATGTTGGTTTCGGCCTTCGGGGTTAATATTTGGGGAATTGTTCTCTTATAATTTATGGTTATTGACTGATGAATTGGAATGAGGCATATATTGTGTTTGTGTAACACTTGTTTATTATATACGCGAGTTATTCGGAAAGACCAGGTTTAACCCATTCTGAATAACTGATAAGACGATAAGTCGATAGTGAAAACGGTGGTCGAAGACCGGAGGTCTTCATGTCGTTTGGATAATTATTGATGATCTTGATTGGGCCATTCACCCAAGAGGAGGGAATCAGTTAGTGATCGTCCAGACGTACTTAGAGATCGATGGATATGCGAGGTATAAGGTGCCTCCGGTTTCGTTCAGATCCAGAACGGACTTATAAATGGACTGTGTGTCTGACATTGGATATCATTTTGTGTTATTGATAGATATTGGTTGCATGGAGTGGTTTGCCTGTGTGGCATGCTAAGATGCAAATGATCAAGGCTTCTGTTGAAAAGCAGAGTCTTGTGGTTGATGATCAAAGCACGGCCTGTGTGGCATAACTTTGTGTAGCGTCGATTCGTGAGACTCACACCCCGGTTGAGAACCAGAAACGGGAGAAGGACCTCAGGGAGTACATGCGTTTCCTTCTAGCTAGAAGTGGCGTCAGTGGTTTGACACGCCCTGACGAGATCGACTTATGTGGATGTTGGGTTGCGAGGCGACTCGGATATATCAGTGACCATGTGGAGCCGATGGAGTCATTGGACTCATTGACACCCCATAGGGTGGGGAAACGCAGTGTTCAGGCATTTAAATCCACATCGGTGGACCAGCCCTGACGATCCAAGGGACGATGTGTTCTGTTCTTGAGAGGCGGGCTAGAACATCTCGAATTCGTTAAGGTTGATCCCTTGCCTTGGTTCACAGATGGAAACCCAACTTCTAATACGAGACATTTGCTGGTTTTGATTGTTGAGCCTAGTATTGGCGACATGATATATGGTACCCATGCCGTCTATGATTGATACTTATGATTGAAATTGTTTTGACACTATACACTTATAGTAATAATTAAAAGATGAATTTTAGCGTATCAAGCATTCTTTGGCTATTATAAGGTAAAACCCTATCCTCCGGCTTGTGTTGCATTGTGTGATGGGACCTGGGTCTTATAATAGCTTCATTGTTCTTTATTTAGCATTGCGTTGTTGTTTCATGCACTGGTATTCTTGGGAGGAAACCCGTTCCGTGTTATACGGCGTGGTCCCTTGATTTACCTAACTTTAAAATAAAGATTAATAACTATTTTAGTTCTCACACTAGTCACATGACTGACCTGGATTTTATTGTTTTAACCTAAACTCTGGGTGCCCTTATTTTTGACACGGGCAGCTAGTAGTTTTGGTTTCGCAGATTTATATTCACAGGATCCTGGTTTACAACTGGAATGATATCCGAAAAGCTTTGTATCCGTATAAATCCTTCAGTTGTATGTTGTATTATTTTCCGTTGCTATGAAATGTATTGTAATCTCTAATATTTAGTGAGTGTGTAATATTGATTTATACTCTGTATATTCTTGTATTCTGATGGAATTATTGTAATTAACAATGAAATGTTCTTCTGTTTGCGTTCTGATGTGGCTTGTCCTCAAAGCAACCCATGCTTTCCTTCACGGGGAAGTTCGGGTCGTCTCATTTTGGTATAAGAGCTTTGTTTTACAAAGCTCAAGAACAAGACACGTTAAAACCAAACAAAAGAATTCATCATAGTTTGGATTAGTAATATCCAATGAGAATGACTCGTTAGAGATAGGATCAGTAGTTTCCTAGAACGAGTGTTAAGAGTGATGTTTCTAAAATAAAATTGAAAACAATTTTTGTCTTGAAAATTTAAAATCCAATTATACGTATTTGATTATTTTATTTGTATTGAATTTGGACAATCCAATATATAAAGATTTTGCATATACGCCTTGCAAACGTATGTTTGAAGTTTTAATATACTGGGTAGATATAGAATCGCACTCTAGTCGCCCGGACATGATCCTGATGATGAAGTATACCATCATCAGTATTTATTTTCGAGTTTCGAAAGTGAGATATCCATATATTTCCATAGACTGGTGTGAGAACCAAAACTAGATAGAGCTATTTGTTGTGAATTTGCATCAAAAACATGATTTTCTCTACGTATATCAAAGTTATGAATTTGAAAAGCTAATCAACAAATTGATTGTTGATTGTGTTATTTGATTATTGGTTGATTAATTGAATGTTGAACCTTTAGCCAAATTGAACCAAATAGTGAATTGTATTGAATATTAGTCGCATTTTCATACATATACATGTACTTACATTAAACAGGTCATAGCAAGGAGGCTAGAGAAGAGGAATAAAATTGTTTGCCCGACAAATAGGTACATGTTTATTGTACTTCTTGGGTTTTTGATGATTTTACGAGCCGATTGGCTAGCCACTTGGCTGTTTCTTTTTCTTTTTGGATTGATGAGGGCCATGGGGGGCTATTTGAAAATCTCAAAGCTCCCGGTGTAGGGGAGGTTAGGGCGAAATTTTTCGAAAATTTAGGGTATTAGCCAAATTTTTGAAAATTTGAAAAGTTCTTAAAAACTGAAAAGTTGAAGAACTTAATCCATAATGAAAATACTAGAAGTTGGGTTAATTTCTAAAACAACTTTCGGCTTCGTTCCTTTTCGGGGACAAAAAGTTTTAAGTGGGGGAGAATGTAACAACCCGGAAATTCCGAGCCAATTTAAAATTTTTATTTTGGCTATTTTAATGAATTTTGAATATTTAAAATGAATTATTTTAAATAATAATGATGAGAAATTTATTTTGAAAAGAATTAGAACGTATATATTTATAAAGATCGTCGTTAGAACATAAATATTTTATTTTAATTTTAAAAGGAATTGAAAATGGCGCAGTAGTTTGAAATTCGATTTCAAAGTTCAAATGAATGTACATGATTCAAAATAAACCGGATTTTGGCGAAACCAAAAATATTAGAATTTATTTGAGAATATCTTTCCAACGAATCCAAAAAATTGAAATTTCATAGCGGGAATTAAAAGTTATGTCCAATTGAAAATTCAGAATAGTCGCTATGGAATTCTGGCCCTTAAAAATGAAAATTTTGCAAACGACCTCGGTTTTCGACGAAACCACTTTTGTTGGATCCGGGATGTAGAATTAATACTAGATTCCAAAATTGGTAATTTTCTGAATCAATATGTGAGCGTGGAAAAGGAAAACGCGTTTGACCGGTTTTAGTTGATTTCAATCGACTGGAAAATGAACATTTTTCAAACGGTCACAGAATTTGACGAAATTAGTTTTGTTAGAACCGTATCGTCAATACGAAGCTAGAAAGTATTTCTCGGGAATTTTTAGAGTCTGTATGTGGTCCCGGTAAATTGAAATGCGCGTTCAAATTCAATATATAGATTTATATTTTGATTTTGACAAAAACTGATCGAAACGATCGAATCAGCTTATGATACATATCCCATTGTGTTCGGAAAGGGGGTAATTAGCTAGGGACGACAGTCTTTGGGTCTCATTTGGGGGTTGAATAAAAAAGTTGACCTTTTTGAGAATAATATATTAATTAAATAAATTATATAATTAAACCCCATTTTTTCCCTCTTCTCTGTCTTCCTCAGTACAATCAAAATAAAAAAAACCATGCTTGTCGCCCCTCTTTTCATCACCGCCTCCTGGTGATCGCAGCCACCGCCGCCGGTGGTCAGCGCCCTCCCTCGGCCAACGACCCCTGCTCCAGCCCCTCCCTCCTCTTCTCCTTCCTCTTTCCCTCTCCTGCGCGAACCCTAGCCCCTCTTTTACTTGGAAACTGTCGCCCCCTCTCCTCTTGCACCACCGCACCACCTCCTGTGGACCCCCACTGCCAAGACGACCTCCCCTCAGCCGCCCATGGCCTCCTCCGACGCCATCTCGACAGTTAACCACCTTCCTCGGAAAAGGTGTGTTTTTCTTTATTTAATTAATTTAGTTTTTATGCTTTGTTAGATTTGTTTAGTTATTAAAAAAAAACCAGATTTTTATGATTAAGAAAAATTAGATTGTCATATTAAGAATGATATGATTTTATAAAGCAAAAAGATCAAATTTTTATAAAGCAAAAAGATGTGATTTTTGAAAAGAAAACGAAGTGATTCTTATCATAGAAAAGAGATGATCTTTGTATGGTTTACATTGAAATAAAATTATAATCTTTATTAGAAGAAGAGCAATATAAAAATATAATCTTGATTATAAGTGGAGCGATGTAAAAATATGATTTGTATTTATGAAGAAGAATAAAAATATGATTTTTATATGTATAAAGATTTGATCTTTGATAGTAAAAAGAATAGATTTTTAATTAGAGAAAAGGTGAGATTTTTAATGTATATAAAATATATTTTTAGTATGAAAGAGAGATAATAAAAATATGATTTTTATATGTGTAGCGAATTAAAAATGTGATTTTTAAAATGAACAGCGTGAAAAGATTGCGTTGGAATGGTGGGCAAATTCGAACCGTTCAGAATTAATGAAATGGCGGAGTGGAACCCCAAGGTGAGAACTCCTCACTACAATTTTCTATGTTCAGTTTTTAACAACCATTGCTTATGCGAATACTCGGATTTAGTTTACAGTTCCATTTCTTTTCTGAAAAACATTTATTATAACAATAACGTTATAATTCGTACTTCTGAAATATCTAACTTAACAGTATAACTTTTATTCCTTGATTTGTACAAATAAATAAAACAACAAATTTATAAATAAGTCAATCTTGATTTAAAAATTGGAAAGTAAATAACACTTTCCCCAATTCGATATAATCGAATTCAACGTATAACTCTGAAACGACCCGAACTTCCCCGGTCTCCGAAGAGAAGAGAAGGAACGAATTGTTTTGAGAACACGACAAAATAGAACGCAGACGGAAGAACATTTCACTATATATCACAACAATGCATCAGATTACAAGAATATACAGAGTATAAACAAATAATTATTACACAGAAATATCAGAGATTTAAATTACATTTGAATACATCGCAGCGGAAAATAATACAATACACAACTAGAAGGAGATATACGGATACAAAGCTTTCCGGATATCGTTCCAGCTGTAAACCAGGATCCTGTGAATATAAATCTGCAAAACCAAAACTACTAGCTGCCCGTGTCAAAATAAGAGCACCCAGAGTTTAGGTTAAAACAATAAACTCCAGGTCAGTCATGTGACTGGTGTGAGAACTAAAACAGTTGTTAATCTTTATTTTAAAGTTAGGTAAATCAAGGGACCACGCCGTACAACACGGAACGTGTTTCCTCCCAAGAACACCAGTGCATAAAACAACAGCGCAATGCTAAATAAAGAAAAATGAAGCTGTTATAAGACCCAAGTCCTATCACACAATGCAACGCAAGCCGGGGGATAGGGTTTTCCCTTATAACAGCCAAAGAATGCTTGATACGTTTAAAACAATTCATTTGATACTATAATAAGTGCATAGTGTATAAAACAACTTCAAATCATAAGTATCACTCATAGGCGGCATGGGTACCATATATCATGTCGCCATACTAGTTCTACAATTAAAACCGCAAAGGTCACGTATTTGGAAATTGGATTTCCATCTATGAACCGAGGCAAGGGATCGTCCTCAACCGATTCGAGACAATCTAGCCCATGTCTTAGGACCCAGACTCAGGTGGGCCTTGGATCGTCAGGGCCGGTCCACCGATGTGGATTATTATGCCTGAACAATACGTCTCTCCGCCCTTTGGGGCGTAAATGAGCCAACGAATGGCTCCATCGGACCCGGATCGTCCGATCTAACCGAGGCGCCTCGCAACAGCAACAACCACACAGGTGAAAAGTATATAAATGTCAGGGCTGGTAGGTCACTGACACCACCCTAGCTAGAAAGAAACGCATGCCCTCCCTGATGTCCTCTCCCGTTTCTGGTTCACAACCGGGGTGCGAAACTCGCGAAGTAAACGTTACACAAAGCTACGCCACAAAGGCCGTGCTTTGATCATCACCACAAGACTTTGCTTTTCAACAGAAGCCTCGATCAATTGCCAGTTAGGCATGCCACACAGGCAATTCACTCCATGCGTTTGATATCCATCAATATATAACCCCTGAGCTCGTACGTCTCAGAGAAGGGCGTTAAGCAAGAGAATAAATTCTCCGCCGCCAAACAGATATATATTTAATAGAGATCAATCATGCGGACTAAAATCCAATGTCCGACACACAGTCCATTTACAAGTCCATTCTGGGTTTGAACGAAACTGGAGGCACCTAGTACCCCGTATATCCATCGATCTCCAAGTACATCTGGACGATCACCAACTGTTTCCATCTTCTTGGGTGTACAGCCCAATCAAGATCATCAGTAATTACCCAAACGACGTGAAGACTTCCGGTCTTCGTCCACCGTCTTCATCTTCGACTTATCGTCGTATCAATTATTCAGAATGGGATAAACCTGATCTTTCCGAATAACTCGTGTATATTTTAAATAAGTGTTACACAAACACAACATACGCCTCATTCCAATTCATCAGTCACTAACCGTAAATTAATCAAGAGAATAATTCCCCAAATATTAACCCCGAAGGCCGAAACCAACATCAGATCAATATCCAGAAAACCATTCTGCTTGGCTAACCGACAGTTAGTTTCTAAATTTCACATTCATAGGGAAAGGTTCCCATTAATTTTATCCAAGATAAATTCCTTGGATTTATTCTTTAATCTACTTTTGAATATCCATTCAAACTAGTCGGGATTAACGAACTTTACCGAAGTAATCATTTGTTTTAATTTCCCAATCCCAACCTATTCATCCCATGAAGTAAAACTGGTAATACTTCATATCTAACACCACGGTGTTATCGGTAAATTCAATTACCATTTCACGTTTAAATCTAATTAAATATTTAACTATCGCCTGGAGCAAAATTGGTGATACTCCATCCTCGATCTCTTCAATCTAATTAAAGATTCATTAAAACTCCACTTAGTTTTAATCGTTAACAGGGTTAAAGAATTAGTGTCATTTAAAACACGGTTCACGATAAACCCAAAACCAAATTCCATTAATTATCGGGTTGAAGAACGAGTGTTATTTAAAACACTGTCCACGATAAACCCAAAAATCAATATCAATTCAATTTCAATTAAATATTATTTAATTGGTACACTTCATTAAATCTAAATAAAAAGATTTAATCTTTTCTCAACTGGGTTCAAGAACAGTGTTAGTCAAGACACCATTAACGAAAACCCAAATCACATTTGATATTAAATACAAGGCTCTGAATAGAAAATATATCGGCTTATATTCAATATCAAATTCTACGACCAACAGATATCGTATTGGAAATAACGATATATATATATCTATATCTTTCAAATTTCCATAACAACATTTGTATAATCACGAAACCCAACATCGAAATATTCCAAAGACGATTTCGATTCAAATCCATTCCAATGCAATTATTGGAAATTCTGGTTATTTTCAAAACCATTTCAAATTCAATTTATTTATTTAAAAATAAATAGAGTTATAATTCTAGTTCAAAACTAGTTTATTTCGATAAAAACCCATTTTTATCTTTTCAAATATGGAGTTTTTCATCCCAATTCTTTCTAAATCATTTCTTATGATTTTACACAAATTATTGATATTTTTAATAATTTTATCAGGGCCCGTACAGTCGATTTCCATCAATGGCCATCGTACTGCACTTACAGCGACCTTTTCCAAATTTGATTTGGACATAATTCCAAATCCAACCGTTAGATTTCAAATTTCTGATATTCGTTAGAAAGCTCTTTTCGATACGAACCCAACGGTTCCGGTTTTAGGAGAATCCGACGGTCGGATCTCCCGTAATATTCGTTCGAAGTTAATGGTCGAAATTCGCGAACTGCCGCGGCGCGGCGCGTTCTATTCAGGCCATTTATATTATATAGAATATATATAATATATACTTCGTCGATTTCAATTCAAAACGTGCTTTATAAATCGTTTTAAATTCGTTTTCAAAACGGTTTCAACTTCATATTCAATTTCAAATCAAAATTGAATATTCCAATATAAATTCATTTCAAATCGATTTCAATTCAAATTGATTTCTAATTCAATTTCAGTTCCTTTTCAATTCAATTCAATTTCAATTCGAATTCATTTATATTCAATTCGAATTCATTTCAAAACGATTTCAATTCTATTCGAATTCATTTATTTTCAATTTCAATTCGAATTCATTTCAAAACGATTTCAATTCTATTCGAATTCATTGATATTCAATTTCACTTTGAATAAAATCGATATAAATATCGTTCACATCAAAATGGCGTCAATCTATCAACGCGGCTTCATATATTTCGATTTTCAAATATTCTACTTCAAATATTTCTTTTTCAAATATTTCTATTTCAAATATTTCTATTTCAAATATTCTATTTCAAATATTTCTATTTCAAATATTCTATTTCAAAACTGGAATGAGGCCCAATCAATTACCATATAATGTTAATTATATGGATTTTCTACAACACATGTATATATCAACGACGATGAATAATCAACCATCATCCAAGGTGCATTCTACACTGTATAAGCATCAAAGATAAATATTCAACGCTTATAACAGCCTGTCAATCCATCGATCGACATACAACTAAACAATCGGGATTAGTGTACGTCAAATATCATCCCAATACCCGTGTGGGGTTTCTAGCAATCAAACACAGATTTTTATTTGTGCAGTTGGGCGATGTGTAAAATTTATCGTCCCAATCAATGTCCTTCAAATAGGTGTACATAAACAAACCGTCAGGTTTGTAAATGAATATTTATTTATTCACATTCACGTTAAAAATTACATTTTTAACGATCAAACTATTTTATTCAACCTATGAATATTCTATTCGATTCATTTATTAAATAAAATGTTATCTTTATTTTTCTAACTTATTTTAGAAAATTTCGGCGGCATAACGACACGATACTAGAAACGGGACAAGGCCTAGCCTTATCCCCGGTCTAGTGAAGGCCCACGCCATTCACACATCAATCAAATCAATTTCATTTCACCAAACAATTCAATTCAAACCAAAGAATCTAACCAACTACACAACGAAACAATTAAACAAACAAGCCATCCATGGTCTGTGGATGACGGGTGTCGGGTGCTACTAAACACCGTCTGCATCCTAGTATATATATATATATATATATAACTAGAAAATTAAATCAAAGAGTGAGAAATTCTCACCAATAGCTATCCAACTTCACGACACTTCATTTATAGAAATCTTCTCCATTTTCGCCTCTTATCGCTTTCGTCGCCCGTAGCCACTACATATATAAAAATCGAATTTTTATTATGCTACTCAATATATAAAAATCGAATTTTTTCTTTGAAGTTCAATATATAAAAATCATATTTTTTCTTCGATGTTCAATATATAAAAATCATATTTTTACTTCGTTAAAAGTTATATTTTCCATTCGCTAAAAATCATACATTTTCCATTGATAAAAATTCCGCCTTTCCTTTGTTAAAAATCCATACTTTCCGACTATAAAAATCTATACTTTTCGATTATAAAAATCTATTCTTTTCGATTATAAAAATTTATTCTTTTCGATTATAACTAAAAATAGAACCATGTTTTTCATTAGCTAAAAATTATATATAAAAACCATTTCTTTGTAACATAACTATATAAACAAAAATCATATTTTTTTCTATAGAAAAATCGTACCTTTTCTGTTTCTGAACTGGAGCGTCGTCGGATTTCGTTTCGCGATGGGGAAGGTCTTCGCGTCGAGCAGGAGGAGAGTGGGGCGAGGGTTCGGTGGTGGGGATCGGAGCTGAGGAGGCGACGATGATTTAGGGCGGCGGTGGAGTTCGACGTCGGCGTCGCGATTTGGGGAGGAGGGGTTCGACGGTTCACGAGGGAAAGATGGGGTGAGGGGTTGGTCGCCGTCGCGCTGGCGGCTTTGGGGAGGGGCACGGCGGTCCTCCGTCGCGGGCGGTGGTGAGGCGTCGGCCCTGGAGCTGGCGCCCTCGATTTCCCTTTTTTTTTTCCAATTCGATTTCGGGTTCTGTAGGGTGAGGGAAAGAAAGAGAGGGGTGAGGGCTTTTATGTGAAACTATATTATATTATATTTATTAATATCCATAAAGTTGACTTTTTATACGATCTCAGAACGAGACCCACCGCCTGTCGTCCATAGCGTATTACCCCCATTCCGAACACAATGGGCTATGTTTCGTAGGTTGATTCGATCGTTTGAATCAGTTCCGTTGAATTTACATTTAAATCACTATATTGAATTTTAAACGTACATTTCAAATTACCGGGGTCACATACTAACTCTAAAAATTCCATAAAAATATTTTCTAGCTTCGTATTGACGATACGGTCCTAACAAAACTAGTTTCGTCGAATTCTGAGACCGTTTGAAAAATGGCCATTTTTCAGTCGATTAAAATCAACTGAAGATGGTCAATCGCGTTTTCCTTTGCCACGCTCACATATTGATTCGAAAAATTATGAAATTTGAAACCTAGCAATAATTTTACATCACGGATCCAACAAAACTGGTTTCGTCGAAATCCGAGGTCGTTTGCAAAATTTCCATTTTTAAGGGCCTGAATTCCATAGCGACTATTCAGAATTTTCAACTGGACATATCTTTTGAATTCCGCTATGAAATCTTGATTTTTCGGATTCGTTGGAAAGATATTACCAATTAGATCCTAATGTTTTTGGTTTCACTAAAATTCGGATTGTATTGCACCCGGTACATTCAATTGATGTTTGAAATCGAATTATCGAACTACCGCGCCATTTTCAATTCCTTTTATAATTATAAATAATTATTTATATTCTAACGACGACGTATATAATATATACAATCGAATTCTATTCAAAATAAATTTTCTCGTAGATATTATTTAAAATAATCTATTTTAAATGTTCAAAATTCGCTAAAATTGCCAATTTAAAATTTTCAAACTGGCTCGCATTTTCCGGGTGTTTACAAACTCTCCTTCGAGAAATCTCTATTTGACTAACTCTCCTTCGAATAACTAATATTCGATTATCTCTCTTTGAATAACTTATTCGATTATCTCACTTCGAATAACTTATATTCGATTATCTCACTTCGAATAACTTATATTCGATTATCTCACTTCAAATGACTTATATTCGATTATCTCTCTTCGAATAACTTATATTCGACTATCTCACTTCGAATAACTTATATTCGATTATCTCTCTTCGAATAACTTATATTCGATTATCTCACTTCGAATTACTTATATTCGATTAACTCTTTTTCGAATAACTAATATTCGATTAACTAATATTCGATTAACTCTAATTCGACTAACTCTATTCGATTAACTCTATTTCGAATAACTATAATTGATTTAACTCTATTTCTATCCCATTCAAATTCCCCTTTGAATTTCTACTTCAAATCCGATCTTCTTTATAAATGTTTTTATTTTCAAAACATTTATTTAATCTATTATCCATATGAAATATGAATAACAATTCTTTTATAATCTTCTTCTTTGCAAAATGCTTGCCTTAATTCATTATTCATATTCAATATGAATAACATATTCTTTATATAATTAAAACAGTTTGGTTTTGTATATAAAATAATATCTTATTTTTAATATTCTATTTATACTTCTATTTATAAACAATTCATATAAAATCTTATTTTATATTCAACACTTTAATAATTCTATCTAAAATTCTCGTTAGCACTACGTTCAAATTCTGTTTCAAATATCAATGTTAAAATCGATTCTTACTTCTCTATATAAGTTCTGACTTATATATTCCATTTATCCACAGATAAATAATTAACTTAATTTATAAAATATTATTTATAAATTAATCTGCTCCCTTTATCTGTTTTACTTCTTTATATAAGTTCAGACTTATATATCTTTATTTAACCAATGATAAATATTTTCCTTAATTTAAAAATATTATTTATAAATTATTCTTCTCAATTCATCTGTTAAAAACATATTTTTTTTAATCTAATTTAAATAAATCATCTCAAATTTCTTTTATAATCTGAAATCCCCTTTTTATAATTCAATATTTATTTCCCAAATATTTCCTTTATAAAATGTTATTTATTATATAAATAATTCCTTTTATAAAATTCTATTCATTTAAAAATATTTCTTTTTATAAAATCTTTTGATTTTATAAGTATCTCTTTTTATAAAATCCTTTGATTTTATATATATATATCTTTTTAATATAACATTGAAAATTCCCTTTTTATATACCAGTATTTCTTATGGTATTTAAAATACCAAATACAATGATCAATATCGTTCTAACACACATCATCAACAACATATTATATTTCACATCATATATCACCATATATGAAAAACAGTAAAATAAATGTTGAGGAATCCAGTTGGATTCCTCCGACCTGTTTCCCTACATCCACATATGTTGAACAATATAATTAACATTGATTTCGTTTAAATATGAAATATTATGATAAACAAAATCAATATTTGATTAACAATTTATATATATATTGTTAACTATAATTTTAACCAATAATTCAGTAATTCAACCAAACAATCATCACATAGCCGTCAATCATTTATCGTTACTAGATTATATTTATAAAAATATAAACTGATAGAGTTAGTGAGTTTTACTCACATTGGTAATTTATCGTTAAATAATGATAAATTGTCGTTGATTCAGATCAGACAATTTATTTTGCTATAAATTGTAATGAGCTCCAATTCGCTCTCAGTCAGTTCTATTGTGTAGTCACCATCCCAACGATCCCAACGGATCCAACTGTTCGTGAAACTGACAGTGTATGTGCAGGATATAGCGTTAACAAGTTCATATACAAAATAAATTGAAATAAACTTAATTTAATTTATTAAACGAGCTTTACCCATTATATTTCCGGCCCATTTGCTAAACCCCTCAACCCGTTAAAACCTCCTCTTCTTCCACTTGTATATCATCGAAGCCTGCTCCTATTTATATCACCATTGCCGTGCTTTTCATCCCCACCGATCCTACCAACATCCCACGATTCCACAAATAAATTACACCACTACACTCCTCTTCCAAATCTCTCTCTCTCCTCATTCCCCAAAGTTAAACTCGAACTCGTCTTTATCATAGCGGTTTCTGTCTTCTGGCAACCTCCCGTGAAACCAGCGACAACTTCGAACGCCGACTTCCACGAAAAATTCATATTAGGGGCTGCTCTTCACCACAAGTTCAACTACAACATCAGTTTCGCGCATTGAACCTTCAATAATCCATAATCCAAAACCCTAGGGTCTGCTGCGTACAAACAAGCGAATTAGATTTGCGTCGAGTTCAATAAAAATCATATTGACTTGAACCTCTTGATCTCAACAATGCTTGTATATATATTTAGTGCTTTATAGATTTTCCTACAATTTGTTTTGAGGATTTAAAACTTCACGATGAAGCAAAATTGTGGCTGCAGACTTTCGGTTGACTAGTGGAGGAAATGAAATTAGGTTTAGGCAGTCCTATTTATAAGGTAGATAGCTTCTAGGGAAAGATTCATATATTATTTCATCAAGTTATATTCCAACGCTATTTGTATTCGATGTTTAAAATTCGTGTAGCCACATACGATAACCAAAAATCATGAAAATGGGCATACAGCTACAGTTTGACATTACGGATCCAACGAAAATAGTTTCGTCGAATTTCGAATTTGTTTGCTCACACAGTGTATTTTTAAAGTCAAATTATTGACTGTTTTTCACATCAAAATCCCATATGGCCACATACGGACTTCAAAAATCACGAAAATTGAAATCTAGAAATTATTTAATATTCCGAATCCAACAAAATTAGTTTCATTGAAAACGGAGTTCGTTTGCAAAATTGGCTATTTTTTAAGCTCTAAATAAACCCATTTGTCTTTAAAAATAATTAAATTTAATATTTATAAATAAATATTATCATATACATTCACATAGAATATCATCTAGCTCCAGAATATTCCCATCTGAATTTACAACTCGACATTTCAAATCCAGATTAAATCAATATTCAATTTAGATTGAAAATTCTTTTATAATATAAATAAATCGTTTTAAATTATAAAGAAATTCCATAGCGACTTTTCTAAAATTTGATTTGGACATAAATCAAAATCTACACGACGAAATCGCGATTTTTCTCTTCCATTAGAAAAATATACTTCACCAGCTCCAAACGTTTCTTGTTTCACAGATATCTGATTTAAAATGGATTATGTATATTCATTTAAAGTTCGAATCGCCCAATTACAAACTACCGCGCCATTTCGAGCTCGATTGTAGTTATAATATAAATATACATTCAACTGTTGTTCAAATAATATATTCGTTATTCTAATTCAATTCCAAACTGAATTGAATATTATAAATGATCCAATTCACACAGTATTGTGAATTCAGCTATCGCCGACCATTTGGGAATTATAATATATTATTATATTATTTATATTAATTAAATATTCAATATAATTTAATTAAATAACCATTTAAATTTCTAAATCACTATTTAAATAATTAAATTAATTAATTATTATACCATAAATATACGGGATGTTACATTCTTCCCCCCTTAAAATAATTTCGTCCTCGAAATTGTTAAGGTAGAAAAAAATCCCTACTAACTTGTTAAAAACATTTTGTTTACTTATTTTTCAGTTTCAACTGAACCAATTAATTTCAATTCAAATATTAATTAATTCTTATCAACGAAAATTTTCAAAAATCCTAAAAATTTTCTAACACCTTAAATTTTCGAAAAATTTCGCCAGCACCTCCTTTGTATTGGTCAATCGATACAACTACAACTCGCCTCTCTAGGCCTTCTCCAACCCAAAAGAAAATCAAACAGCCAAGCGGATTGCCAAATCGGCTCATAAATCACCAAACTCATATATAAATAAACTTGTACCTTTTTGTTGAACATACCATTCCATCTTTCATACCTGCTACTAATTCAACATATACAAAATGTTATCCTAATCAAACTCAAATCATTTTTATCTCCAACACAATCATTCGCTTATCCAAGCCAAATTCAATTTCAAATCGAAGTTCCATTCTCAATTTTCAAATTCTTAACTCATCAATCCAATACCATTTCGGATTCCTATGTCACAGATCCAATTTTCTTGATATCATTCTAATACAATTCAATTTCCACTTAATTGGTTTTCAATTCAATTCCAATTTATTTCCACAAATTTTTACTTTATTTCACAAGTATTATTTAACTTGTTTTTAATTCATCAATCTCTCCTTGGTAGTTTTAAACAACTTCGCTTTTCTCAAAAATCAAACAATCCTTTTCGAAATTCAAATAACTTGTTTTCGCAAAACATTTCCAAAAACAAAACCTTTGGTAGTAATCCGTTACTTAAAAACGCGAAAATGAACACTGATGATGTCATGATCATCATCGGAATTTATTTTCCAATGACCAAAGTGAGTTCAATACTATATCACTTTTCAAAACCATTTCTAAACACTTCCATTTTGAAATATATTTCAAAATATCCTTCACCGTGCTTGTAAAAAAAATTAAAATCTCCCAGGATTATAAAATTCTCATATATTAAATCCAAGTCCATTTACAAACACTTCTCCAACTTTTCAGGGTTGTAATTTCAATTCTAATTTAAATTCAAATTTAATTCATCTGATTTCATATATTACACGTACATGAATTCTAATTGGTTATTTATATAACCGTTTCAATTATAATCTTATCTGATTATAATCACAACCAACACATCCAATATTATAATATTTCCAATATACATATTTTCTTTATATCAAAATATATTTGGGTAAAATTATTTCATTACCCGCTTTTCAAAACATACCATATCGGTTCATTGTATTCAAGTGTTTATAAATCCCTACCGATACAGTGGATCAAACTGATCGACCAGAACCCATAAACAACTCGACCAACAAATCTCCACAATATAAAACATTTTTTATAAAATCTACAAATACGTTCACTCGTATATATACACTCAAACTCAATCTAGGGTATTACTAACTCTATCTCTACTGAGTCACGCCACGGAGCCAAGGTAATTACTTAACCTTCAGCTCTGATACCACTGTATCGACTAAGGGAATTTGCGATCCTGGTTATCGACATAAACTCAATGTCGACTATCCAAGCATGGGAAAACACTGGATGGTCAATGAAAGAAATTAGAGGGTGAGAATAGATGAATTAAAAACTTAAAATAGAAGAAGAAGAACATACAACATCGGAATAAACACGAATCTCATAGCGGAACGAACAATATATAATATATACATAAATTTGAAATAAAATCAGTATATGTATACAGTAACATTATGAGAGTATATCACTTACAACACAGTGGAAATAACAATAGCTATATAATTTTGAAGCCTCCTGCTCCAAGCTCTCCAAGTTTATCTGTAAAACCTGACTACTTGACTGCCCGTACAAATTTGGGGACCTAAGATTTTAGGGTAAAACAAAACAAAATAAACTCCAGGTTAGTCATGGGACTGGTGTGAGTATACAATTTAAAACAGTTTGAAAAAATAAACGATATCTCAAAAGACCACGCCATATAACGTAACGGGTTATTCCATTATGAGGATCCAAAACATTTGATTTAGCTTTCAAATAAAACCCTTTTAAAAGAAACGATAAATCTTATATCGAACTCATCTGATATTATAATAGTGTCTATCAATCGCAATATAATAATCATCTAGCAGAATGCTTTCATCTCACGTTCCACATACATAATATATAATCACAAACCGCGGGCGCTTATTGGGTAATGAATTCCAACTGGCAAGGTATGGGACCACCTTCTGACAGTGTATCTCTAGAGAGGAATACACCGGATTCAACAAAAACATCTTGCAACCCAGGCTAAACATGACCGGTCACTCATTTCTCTTGAGTGCACCGAATGTATTATCACCGACGGTTGGGATCAACAACCGTTTCCCGAAAGGGACAACATCGATAGATTGAAGAAGTAAATGAAACTCTAGATCAGGTGACAATACACCCTAATTGGCAGCCAACCACTTAGCCATGCGACCTACCCGATTTTGTACCATTCACGGTTGTGAGGCTAGAGGCCATACGTATTCGTTGACAACCCAAAATTCGAGAAGAAACAAAACAAAAGAGGTTAGACACAACTCAAGAAATGCCTAAGAATTTACCTTTGGACTTTTTCAGAATTATCCAACTTGAGTTATTGAGTACGAATGATTTTTTTTATGTAAGTAAGAACAGAAAGACTTAAATCATAGTCTAAGTCATAATTTTTTTTATACATCTTCATTCACTTTGAATGTCACATCGTCATACCCTCCAAATCACAAATTTGATTCCCCTAAACATACCACGGGTAAACAGCAAAGATAAATGAATTCCTCTGTCACCAAACGTAAATACGTTTGACGAGATCAACTTACGCGATCTATTCAATATACTCTGTCAGACATTCTTCCATACAGGTTGTCCTGGGACTGGACAAACTGGAGGTACTATTCTGTAAATAGGACAACCCTTGCATAACTCCGTCTTCAATTATCTTCATCATATTTGATTCACAACGCTAACGCCCATATAGAGTGGTTTTCAGATAATAAATCTGATCCTGGTCTCTCCGTATGGACGACGGGAAAATGGTCAAAAACTTCGATAGTCGGTGAGTAACTATCAAAGAAAAACATGTGTGCAAACAACGATATTATTTCCAGATGGAAATTCTATCGATCAATCATCATTTAACATTTATCTCTTTAGTTCCTTAATTTATTCATTTTTCATTTCCTGTTTCCATATATTCAACGTTCCTTATTTTCTAAATTTAGAAAATATACGTTATTAATCATTAGAGAACATTTCCATCTTTTTTCACGTATCACTTTCATTTCAGTATTCTTTATCATCAACATTTCATTTTCTATGCTTAGAAAATATCTCTGATTATATATGGAAAATGTTTCCAAAACTCATTTGTACGTATTTCAAACGAATGTTATGTAATTATCGTTACGACTGCTCAATCCATTTATCGTTTATCACTTTACTGTATTTCTAATCAATCTTCGCTATCGAACTTCAACTATTCCTTAGTTAATTCCGAAGTCAATCAAGTTGGGGTATAATTACCTCTTAGACCTTAACTGAACAACGTCCTTAACCTCGCAACAGATAAAGCTCAACACTCAATTTTTAACAACCATTGCTTATGCAAATACTCGGATTCAGTTTACAATTCCATTTCATTTCTGAAAACATTTATTATAATGATAACGTTATAATTCGTACTTCTGAAATATCTAACTTAACAATATAACTTTTATTCCTTGTTTTGTATAAATAAATAAAACAACTAATTTATAAATAAGTCAATCTTGATTTAAAAACTGAAAAGTAAATAATACTTTCCCCAATTCGATATAATTGAATTCGACATATAACTCTCCTTCGAGAAATCTCTATTCGATTAACTCTCCTTTGAATAACTAATATTCGATTATCTCTCTTCGAATAACTTATTCGACTATCTCACTTCGAATAACTTATATTCGATCATCTCACTTCGAATAACTTATATTCGATCATCTCTCTTCAAATAACTTATATTCGATTATCTCTCTTTGAATAACTTATATTCGATTATCTCACTTCATCTCACTTCGAATAACTTATATTCGATTATCTCTCTTCGAATAACTTATATTCGATTATCTCACTTCGAATAACTTATATTCGATTTTCTCTCTTCGAATAACTTATATTCGATTATCTCACTTCGAATAACTTATATTTGATTTACTCTTATTCGATTAACTCTTTTTCGACTAACTCTATTCGATTAACTCTATTTCGTAAAACTATATTTGATTTAACTCTATTTCTGTCTCATTCAAATTCCCCTTTGAATTTCTACTTCAAATCCAATCTTCTTTATAAATGTTTTTATTTTCAAAACATTTATTTAATCTATTATTCATATAAAATATGAATAACATTTCTTTTATAATCTTCTTCTTCGCAAAATGCTTGCCGTAGTCCATTATTCATATTCAATATGAATAACATATTCTTTATATAATTAAAACAGTTTGGTTTTGTATTTAAAATAATATGTTATTTTAAATATTCTATTTATACTTCTATTTATTTACAATTCATATAAAATCTTATTTTATAATCAACACTTTAACAATTCTATCTAAAATTCTTGTTAACACTACGTTCAAATTCTATTTCAAATATCGATGTTAAAATCGATTCTTACTTCTCTATATAAGTTTTGACTTATATATTCCATTTATCCACTGATAAATAATTAACTTAATTTACAAAATATTGTTTATAAATTAATCTGCTCCCTTTATCTGTTTTACTTCTTTATATGAGTTCAGACTTATATATCTTTATTTATCCAATGATAAAAAATTTCCTTAATTTAAAAATATTATTTATAAATTATTCTTCTTAGTTCATCTGTTTAAAACATATTTTTTTTATATCTAGTTTAAATAAATCATCTCAAAATTATTTTATAATTCGAAATCCCCTTTTTATAATTCTATATTTATTTCCCAAATATTTCCCTTTATAAAATGTTATTTATTATATAAATAATTCCTTTTATAAAATTCTATTCATTTAAAAAATATTTCTTTTTATAAAATCCTTTGATTTTATAAATATCTCTTTTTATAAAATCCTTTGATTTTATATATATTTCTTTTTCAATATAACATTGAAAATTCCCTTTATATATTCTAGTATTTCTTATGGTATTTAAAATACCAAATAACAATGATCAATGTCATTATAACACACATCATCAACAACAGATTATATATCACATCATAAATCACCATTTATGAAAAACAGTAAAATAAATGTTGAGGAATCCAGTTGGATTCCTCCGACCTATTTCCCTACATCCACAGATGTTAAACAATATAATTAACAACGATTTCATTTCAATATGAAATATTCTTATAAACAGAATCAATATTTAATTAACGATATATATATATATTGTTATATACAATTTTAACCAATAATTCAACAATTCAACCAAACAATCATCACACAGCAGTCAATCATTTATCGTTACTAGATTATATTTATAAAAATATAAACTGATAGAGTTAGTGAGTTTTACTCACATTGGTAATTTATCGTTAAATAACAATAAATTATCGTTGATTCAGATCGGACAATTTATTTTGCTATAAATTGTAACGAGCTCCAATCCACTCCTAGTCAGTTCCATTGTGTAGTCACCATCCCTACGATCCCACGGATCCAACCGTTCGTAAAACTGACAACATATGTGCAAGGTATAGCGTTAACAAGTTCATATACAAAATAAATTGAAATAAACTTAATTTAATTTATTAAACGGGCTTTACCCATTATATTTCCGGCCCATTTGCCAAACCCCTCAACCCGTTAAAACCTCCTCTTCTTCCTCCTGTATACCATCGAAGCCTGCTCCTGTTTATATCACCATTGCCGTGCTTTTCATCCCCATCGATCCTGCCAAAATCCCACGATTCCACAAATGAATTACACCACTACACTCCTCTTCCAAATCTCTCTCTTCTCATTCCCCAAAGTTAAACTCGAACTCGTCTTTATCATTTTGGTTTCTATCTCATGGCAACCTCTCGTGAAACCAGTGACAACTTCGAACGCCGACTTCCACGAAAAATTCATATTAGGAGCTGCTCTTCACAACAAGTTCGACTACAACATCAGTTTCGTGCATTGAACCTTCAATAATCCACAATCCAAAACTTCTAGGGTCTGCTGCGTACAAACCAGCAAATTATATTTGCGTCGAGTTCAATAAAAATCATATTGACTCGAACCTCTTGATCTCAACAACACTTGTATATATATTTAGTGCTTTGTAGATTTTCCTACAATTTGTTTTGAGGATTTAAAACTTCACGATGAAGCATATTTGTGGCTGCAGACTTTCCATTGACTAGTCAAGGAAATGAAATTAGGTTTAGGCAGTCCTATTTATAAGGTAGATAGATTCTATGGAGAGATTCACATATTATTTAATTAAGTCATATTCCAACGCTATTTGTATTCGATGTTTAAAATCCGTGTAGCAGCATAAAATAACCAAATATCATGAAAATGGGCATACAGCTACAGTTTGACATTACGGACCCAATGAAACTGGTTTCATCGAATTCTGAATCCGTTTTCCTATAGCGTATTTTTAAAGTCAAATCATTGACTGTTTTTCACATTAAAATCCCGTATGGCCACATACAGACTTCAAAAATCACGAAAATTGAAATCTTGCAATTATTTAATATTCTGAATCCAACAAAATTAGTTTCATTGAAAACGGAGGTCGTTTGCAAAACTGGCTATTTTTAAAGCTCTAAATAAACCCATTTAAATATTTATATATTTAAAAATAATTAAATTTAATATTTATAAATAAATATTATCGTATACATTCACATAGAATATCATCTAGCTCCTGAATATTCCCATCTGAATTTATAACTCGACATTTCAAATCCAGACTAAATCAGTATTCAATTTATACTGAAAATTCTTTTATAATATAAATAAATTGTTATAAATTATAAAGGAATTCCATAGCGACTTTTCTAAAATTTGATTTGGACATAAATCAAAATCTACACGACGAAATCCTGATTTTTCTCTTCCATTAGAAAAATATACTTCACTAGCTCCGAACGTTTCTTGTTTCATAGAAATCCGATTTAAAACGGATTCTGTGTATTCATTTAGAGTTCGAATCGCCAAATTACGAACTGCCACACCATTTCGAGCCCGAATATAATTATAATATAAATATACGTTCAACTGTCGTTCAAATAATATATTCGTTATTCTAATTCAATTCCAGACTTAATTGAATATTATAAATGATCCAATTCACACAGTATTGTGAATTCAGCTATTGCCGACCATTTGGAAATTATAATATATTATTATATTATTTATATTAATTAAATATTTAATATAATTTCATTAAATAACCATTTAAATATCTAAATCACTATTTAAATAATTAAATTAATTAATTATTATACCATAGAAATACGGGACATTACACTTTTGCTAATCCTGGTGAGCATTCGATCTTTCTAGAATTATTATGTTATCTCCATGCTCCATCTAATTTTGTTTCTATTTAGCTTCCACTCCCAAGAGAAAAAGTTTGGATGAGGATGAGGCTAAGGTTGTTGATATAATCTATGAAGCTTCTAAGACATTGGGAAAGCAATCCTAATTGTTGACTTTGGACAATCTTCATAAATATGCCTTTCTCCCTCCAGGGCTAAAGATCTTGTGGCAACCACCCTTTCATTTCTCCAGCGCGTAGCATCTACCTTTTGCTTCTGATATGTTCACTCCTTTGACCCTCTTTGTTTCCAAGTGCTTCTAGTAATATTAATTTTCTTAAGCAATTTCAAAATTTTATTCCATGTTCATTTTGTCCAAATTTACTGTCCTGCTATCATGGCTTTGACCAACTACTGGGGCTTTTGTTGGGACATCTACCGTGGAAGCTCTAGCTCGATCTAATGGCATAGCTAAGAAAAGATTTGTCACTACTGCTGATGACCCAACTTCCAAGAGGCATAAGGGTGAAACTTCCAGCCCCTCCTCCCTTTGCAAAGACATTATTTATGTGACCACAGAGCATCATACTCCTTGTCCTAATGCCCTTTATCTTAGTATTGCCCCAAATATAGGTTCTTCCGAGACATCGACTATTGGGGGTGAGTTTGTTGCGAGTTTGTTGCTAGTTTTTGGGCATCTGACCCTCCAAGAGCTTTGGATTTGGTGGGACATGAGCCAACTCCACTCCCATCTCCTCAGCATGCTAGTCCTCCGAGGCCTCCATTGCAGATCCAGGATTTTGATGAGATCGTAAGACTTGCTCTTTCTTCTGATGATGTTACTAATATTTCGCTGCCACCCTCATTTCGGACTTGGTGAGTTTTCAAAAATCGCTAGTTAAGCAATAACTTTTGGTATAGTTTTCTTTCTTATATTTTCTTCCGTCTTTTAATATTATGCAAACACTTTTTTTGCTTTCTTCTTTTCAGATAACCAAAATTTGGTTCTCACTTTAGGAGATGACTTCTCCAACTTCTTCTGAGATTGCTAAATTTCACTACATGAAAATTGTTTATTCATAGCAGTTATTATTACTGTTTCCACATATAAGGGATTAATCCATGTAGAATACGGAAATTGAAAATACTAAACGCTATTTAGGCACAAAATATTAATTAATTTCATAAAAACGCTAGATAGTCCACATAGGGCATATGGAATAAAATAGTGTAAGTGGGTCCTTTCTTGTTTTTTCTCATTTCCCTCAAAAAATTCATTTCCCACCCAACCAGTCTTCCTCCATCAATCATCGCAACAGGTAAAAAAACAAAATCCATTGCAAATTACATGCGCTAGCTTCCTCACCTTCGATTGATCGAAACTGTTCTTAGTGATAAGCATATGGTTGATGGAAGAATGGTAAAAAGATTGTTTTTTGTTTACTTCTTTTAATCGAGATGCCATGAGTCTGAGTTTCCTAGGTTTTGATATGAAGTTAGCGGTTGATATTGCGAGGTTTTGGGTATTTAGTGTAGCAAAAGGGTTTAAGATCTAGATTAGATGTTTGTTCTAAATCCTTTTACTCACAAGTTTCGTACAACCAATTTGAGGATTGGGCTTCTTGCTTGGGTAGTGATAGCTGCCAATCTGCTCCTTTTGTATATTTATCTCATCTATATTGCATACTGGAGATTAGTTGCCTTTAGGTGTTTTGGTTGCTTTTTTTCTAATATGAATAAGCATGTTCATTTTTGACACCAATATAGTTTACATGCTTTAGATTCCATATTATATCTTATGCATGCATGCTAAAATTGTGTATCACAGTTCCTTTTGCTTTATAGTCAAATAGTATTTCATAGTAAGATCATTCAGATGTTGTCCCTTGACATGGGATATATTCCAAGTCAATCTTAGCACATTACAGAAAAACAAGGGTGTAACTTAGATAAACATGAGGTAAAAAATGCTACATGACATCATTTTTTTGGGATTGTTTTGATTTTAATGTTTATTTAATTTTTGCACGTTTTATACATGCATGTCCTGTATGGTGCTATATGGAATACTACCATATATAATGCCTCGCTGCGCTATGCATGTAGTCTACAATTGGTATACCCAGTTTATTTGTGTTCCTATAATTGTTCTGTTATAGTCTAACTATGCTTCTGGCATTAATTGTTTCATTATACTATAACTATGCTTCAGTCCAGGTTATGACAGTAGAGACATTTTATAGAGGCGAAGGCACAACTGGTTATTTCTACATTGAACCCACATGTATTCTGTTATTCTACCCTAAAAAATAACAAGTTCAGTTCATATAGAAAATGGTGGAAAGCTTGTTGACCTTAATACAAACCAGTGAACTATAAGGCTTCTTCGTCAACATCTATTGTTATTTTTACATTCTATTTTCCAAATTAGTTTGCTAATTGAACTTGAAAATGAGTTTAAAAGTTGAATCTGTAGGAACCCTTACTAACTATATGGGACATGAGCATATGAAAAAAAGGAATATTTTCCGTATCTAAATTCTACTTCTGTGAGCATCAATTGTCCGTTTACTTCCATAATTTCAAAAAGGTTGCATTTTCGGGGAATCTGCTTATTTTTATATGCTTGTGTTTGCAATATATTTTCCTACCAGTTTCTTGAAATTGTCATAGTACAATTAGATCCACATATGGTGTGCTTCAATCCAAAATTAAGTATCATGCATCATAGATTAATTCTTTGTCCTGTATGTCATGTTTGATGTACGTTACACATTTTAAAAAAAATCATCCATTGGTTTCATAATAATTGTCTCATATGCGTAATGCATGCATATATAAATAGATAGATCCAGTATGTTTGTTTTATGAGCATGCACATTACGCTCAAAATTTGTTAATTAATTATGTAAATGCAGGTCAATCAAGCTCTAATTGGTTTGGTCATGGCATCAAAGTCAAAGCTTAAGCCACAGGACTGGTCAAATTTCATACAAACCATATCTGGTAAGATATCTTAGTAATTCCACAGTCCATGGTTTAATCAGTGTGAATTGGTGTAACCTGGAATATATTATCCAGGATGGATATAAGAGGATACATCAATGTCGACAAGTAGTAAAATCCACGATGGAGAAGATTATTCTTACTACGTTCTATAACTTAGTTGGAAAGTTACAACTACTCTTCCTTTTATAACTTAGTTTGGAAAGTTACTGCTGCAGTCAAACCAGTTCGAGTATCTGCCTCCAATTAGTGAAGTAAATTATTCCTTCTTCCTTTTGATTTTAGTTATTTATTAATAACAAGAAGAGCATATTGTCAAATTGCTTTTGTTTTCATTTATGTAGTTGAAATTTTATTTTACTTCAAAATGTGGCACTTGCTAAAATATTCATCCCTATATCCCTATATGCCATGCTTAAAGCTAAAATATTCATGTTGCTAACTAATGATGCAGGTGTACATATTACATCTAGTCATAGGGAAGATGTGAAATATGGTTAAATTGACCTATCTGCTTCCAATATTTATCAAAGATATTCTTTCAGTAAAAAGAATAAGAAGATCAAAAGCATCACAAATGAGAAACAATTTGCTTATGCAAGATCACATTTTTGTTTGTCTAAACTATAATTGCACACACGATACCATACCGACATCTATTTTCATAGATATTCCCTTCTTTGTTAGGTTTCC
Organism: Allium sativum; assembly: GCA_030737875.1. Lineage (NCBI taxonomy): Eukaryota > Viridiplantae > Streptophyta > Magnoliopsida > Asparagales > Amaryllidaceae > Allium > Allium sativum. The sequence goes on from CM060921.1 coordinate 562,855,245, forward strand.
CTATAATTTTATAATGAATGATGGCAGATACTACCAGACTTGTAATATTTCCCGTAATAATTCATGACGTTAATGAGAATTTAGTTCTTTCTTTTTCCATATATTATTCATGTACGAAAGTTAGCATGATAACCATGTAACAGTAGCTGTTGTCATTATATTTGCTGATTTTTCACCATCAAGTAAGAGTCATCAAGCAAAAGAATGTCATTTGTTGCTTTTATTATACATTTTATTGTATCGATTTGATTTTGATTTTGATCATCATCTTGCTAAAGAGAAACCACTATATTTCAAAGCATTGCTATTGTTATTATAATGAGAAAGAAATGCAAATATTTCCCAAAAAATTTCGGACGCATAGGAATTGAAAAAAGTCATTTTATCACGAATATGCTAAATCCATATTATCATCAGGGATGCAATCGAAATGTGGTTTTGATGGTCAAATGAATGCATGCTGGACACATAGACTGGCATCAAAGGAACTTGATATCATTTGTTCTTCTGGGTTTTTGATATCGGTTATTCATGGGAGGTATACATCAACAATATACCTATCAATGTTTATACACTTAATGTACCTAGTATGATACTATTTTGGCATGTGATCATTTTAATTAATAATGTTGTCTTGTAATGAGTATGACACCATTGCACAATTGAACATGCACAGAAGCTAACTGAGAAGTTTCAACCAGCAGCAAGAATGGTAGAATTCCATGGAGCCATTTAGTTAGCTATGAAAGACCCGCTGAGGTAATTAAATGCAAATTCCCTAACATATAATGATATTTGACATAATTATGCAGCATAATTTGTAGTGCTGAGAAATGAATTTTTTTTGGACTTCTTTTTGTAATTTAATTTTGTAACCAAACAAAGCATTGATTATTGAAGGCAGGGACAGAGCCAGAAATTGGGATCACTTGGGCTATTGTAATATTGGTATTTTTCCAAAATGCAGGAAGAGTAGAAAGTAATTATTACTACACTAAAAAAATTATCTAGTTTCGTAAAAGTATAAGGTGAATGGAAAATTGAAAATTTCAAGGACAAAACATAAATGTTAAAATAGAATGTGGGAACAAAAAAAAAATTAAATTTCAAACACAATATGAACAAAGAGAGGTAAAATGAGGACAAAATAATGAATAAGTATTGTGTAATAAATAATATAAGCATTTTCTCATTTCTCATCGCTTCAATTAACATGTTATTGTTGTTGTTCTTGTTGTTCTAACTTATAACATCAAAGCTATAATTTGTACATTACGTTTGGTTTGATTTTTGGCTAAAAGAACCAACAATGTGGGTGTAGTAATATAAAATCATTTTTGGTTCCAATAGTAGTATGCATGTTGCAAATTAACAACCTGGGTTGTAGCCCAGGGTACAAGCAACTGAGATCCATCCCTGATTGAAGGTATTTAGATATTGGCAGTCGATCCATATTCTCTTATGTACGTACTAGTTTGAACTAGTTATCAGAGAAGGTGAATATTTATTAAAATATAAATTTTGCGATGGAATCCCCAGAAAATTTGCTCTTGGATAAAGCCTTGTGTGTTTTAAATCTCTGAACTGTCAAGAAACTAGAGACAATGTCTAAGCTTATCAAATTCTGTCCATCTTCTCCCAACCAAATGGAAACATGTTACAGAAGCAAGTGTGATCCCAAACTGTAGTATAGCATCTGCATAAATAAATTCATCATGCTAGCATTATGAATAAAGTATGGACTGGTGGTATATGGTTTGTGTGTTAGGCTTTATCGCTCTTAGAGAAGAAGGAGAAGAATAAATTGGTGCTAGTAGAGAGCCAATGTAATGGCCTGCAAATCCGTACTATCTGAGTTGACTAATAACACTACACGTCCAACCCAAATTGCACAGAAATACAAATCATTATTAGAAAGAAGTTAGAGGATGAGAAATAGAAAGAAATGTTAGAATAGAAGAAAACAAAGAAGATATATCTCACAACAAAACGAATAAAATATATTAGGTAACATAAACTTTTGAAATACAAATCAATAAATGAATACACATACCATTATCAGAGCACAACAATCATTCCTGGAACAGTTACAAACACTTGTTTCCAGATACAACATAGTACACAGCGGAAATATGATAGTCTATTGCTAACTGGTGAAGCCTCCTGCTTCCAGCTCTTCCAAGTGAATCTGAAAAATTCAGACTACTTGACTGCCCGTACAAATATGGGCACCCAAGAGTTTAGGGAAAACAAAACAAAATAAACTCTGGGTCAGTCATGGGACTGATGTGATTAAACTCCAACCATTTATTTAACTTTCAAAATCCTTTCGAAAGAAAGGATAATAGTAAGACCGGCCCACACATAAACATGGACGGTTTTTACCTTACTATAACCCAAAACACTTTGATACGAAAATCCAGTGATATTATAATAGTGTCTAAATCAAATAAATAACAATCTAGCGGAACGCTTGCATCTCACGCTCCATATATAAGATAAAATCAAAAACCGCAGGGCGCTTATTGGGGATTGGATTTCCAATATGACAAGGTATGGAACCACCTTCCGATAGTGTATCTCTAGAGAGGAATACACTGGGTTCAACAAGAACATCTTGCAACCCGGCCCACACATGACCGACCACTCATTTCGCTTGAGTGTATCGAATGTATATCACCAACGGTTGGGATCAGCAACCGTTTCCCGAAAAGGGACAGCATCGATAGATTAAAGTAGAAAATGGAATTTCTTTAGACAGGTGATTATACAACCTAATGGGAGTGACCCATATAGCCATGCTGCCTGCCCGATTTTTGTCATTCCCCAGTTGTTGAGGCCTGAAGCTACGATTACTTTCCATTCATTGATAGCACAATCACTTTGAATGCCACATTGTCAGATCCGTTAATCATTAATTGATTTGCACAAATATATTCTGGATATTATGCTAAGAGAATAAATTCTCCGCCACCATATATATTTATACAGACCAACATATGCGATCACTGGAAATAATCTGTCAGACACTCGTCCATATAAGTTAGTTCTGGGATTGAACGAAACCGAAGGCACAATTTCTGTTAATAGAAAAAATCCTTGCACTTTTCTTCGTCTTCGATAATCTTCATATAATCTGATTCGCAACGCTACTGCCAATACGGAGTGGTTCTCGGATAATAATCCAACCGGTCTCTCCATATTGACAACGATATTGGCAAATACTTCGATAATCGGTTATCTAACTATCGAAGAAAAATAAACAAACATTCCAACCATCAAACAAATCACCGGGCCTCTTAATTAATATTTCATTAATTAAATTACTTCTTCATTCCCTTACCAATATTTGTTAACATAATATTTTCAATAATCATCTTGATCTCCTACGCTGTTTGGAAAACATTTCCATATTTCGCCATCTTTTATTTTCTATACTTAGAAAATATCTTCTATAAATAATGGGAAAATATTATAATTACTTCTCCGTTTCACGACCATTTATTTCTATACTTAGGAAATATTTGTTATTATATTTCCAAAATTCCACTTACTTGGGTTAAAACGAATGTTATGTAAAACATCGCTACAACAACCCAAAATACTGCATTCAACTCAACTCTTTTAAACATTTATCTTCGAGATTGAATCATCCTATTTATCGGTTAAAAATGAAATCAATCATGTTGGGGTATAATTACCTCTCAGACCTTGACCGAGGACATCCTTAACATCAAAATAGATAAGACCACTATTCTCGAATAATCAATATCATATTAAACCACTTATCCATATCTTTTAAAAAAGTACATGCTCTCTTTCTTTTTTTATCAGATTAAATTTATTGATTTCCTTTTTGTTTATAGCATTTTATTTTAATTCAGTTTCATTATCGAATTCTATATATTTTGATATATAGATTTCAAATTATCAAATTATCTTAAAAATATTCTAACTCCTTAAATTTTCGGAAAATTTCGCCATAACTTCCTTTGTACCAGTCAACAAATCAAACCTCGACTCACCTCTCTAGGCCCTTTCCATTCAAAAAGAAAATCAAAAAGCCAAGTGGCTTGCCGATTCGGCGCATAAAACCTCATATGGAATTTAAACATGTACCTTATTGTCGGGCACACGAATTATAACCTTCATACACTTCATCGCATACTTGTCTAACACATGTTCACCTGGTTTCAATTCAGTTCAACTCAATCCAATCGTTTGAATTCAGTTTTACCCATTTATCCTTTAATTAGCTTCTTATCCTATTTCACTTGTTATTTGAACGTATCATGTTCGTATGTATTTTAGTTTGCTTATAAATCAATTGAATCCCATTTCCATTTCAGGTTTCATATTCGATTTCGAATATGAAATTCACAAGTCTCATTTACTTATCGAAAGAAATATCTCGATCCAAAATTCAATTAGCAAATTATTCTTCCACTTATTAATTCTATTAAAAAATAAATAACTGATTTTGTTTCAAAAATCAATCCATTTACTCCACTCGAGTTCATATTTATTTTATAACCCAAGTCCAGATTTTTCAAATGGAAATTCAGATTTTATTTTCTTAAAAATCCTTATATTTATTTATATAAACCATTATGGTTTTTAAACAATTTTGGCGCTGCTTTTCTGAAAATTTGATTTTGACATAACTCAAAATCTATTAGACGAAATACAAATTTTTCTATTTCATTAGAAAACCATTATTCAACTTGTCCTGACGATTCTTGTTTCAAAGAATTTCGACTTAATTTGAGTTCTATATACCCAATTGAATTTCGAAAAGCCAATTTATGAACTGCCGCGCTGCGGCGAGTTCGTTTTAATTATATTTAATATATAAATGTTTTCAACTTCGTTTATAATAAATTCAACTCCATTTTGATATATTTTTAATATATATATCAAATCAGTTTCCTAATTCAACATAATATTTTCGATTATCTATACTTGTCGATTTTTTCTTACTCGGTAATATATTTATTTATACTTCGATCTTCTATATTTAATTTCAATTCCTTTTAAAAATAAATTATTTATAAAATTCAATATAATCGAATTTCAATTATAAGCCCGTTGGATTTTTTCAATTCAAATTATATTTCGAATTACGAAATATAATCAATTGTTCCACTTCAAAACACTTTCCAATTCATTTTTAAATTCATATTTGAATTTAAACTACTATATTATCAAATGATAATTTATTCTCACCAGATTTACAAAGATCTTTTATAAACTCAAGTTCCTTGTTTCATATATTTAAACAAGTCACCTTTTCAAATTTCTATTTGAAACTCGATCCCTTTAATATTCCGAATTGCGGAATAAAAACAGTTGTTCCCTTTCAGATGATTTCAAATTCTGTTTTTAAATTCATATTTGAATTTAAATATTCAAGTTATCTCTTAATAATTAATTCATTATATTTATAAACACCATTTTATAAATTTCCTTGTTTTATATTTAAACAAGTCTATTTCGAAATCTTTTAAAAACCAAAATCTTATTTTGGAAATTTCTATTTATAATAACTTATATATATAACACCCAATTTATTTTCATATTCAATTTAACTTCTATTTAAATAAATCCGAATGAATCGAATTGAAATCATAAATCCTTACGGATTTATTTTAGTTCAATTTACATTCTGAACATCAGAATTAATTCCATCGTTTATTTCTTCAAAACGATTTCCCAGTTTCTATTTTTAAATTCACATTTGATTTTAAATATTCAAATTATCCAATGATAATTTTTCCACTTTATTTATAAACACCGTTTATAAATTCATTTCAATCCCCTGATTTTCCAATGAAAATCATTCCATTTTATTTTGTGACGCCCCGCACCAACCGACATTTACTCCAAATGTGCGCTGTACACATGTCCGGTTAGCACGGGGCGGTCGTCAGAAGGAAAGGAAAGAAGGAAATGAACTAACAAGGAACCTGTAAAATGTCTCACAGCGCATGGTACAAAATATAATAACAACATACTTGACATAAAACAGGTGAGACAGTGCATAAGCTGAAAACAAACTAACATAGCAGCGGAAAATCCAAGTACAACTTATGATCCAAAGTTAAAATTATTACAACTTTTCAAACTGTCTCAAAAAGCAAAAGTAAGATAAGTTAGGTACACTACTAATGCCCAAGTAGCGACCACCAACGACACAGGGAGAATATCTATATATCATATGTGGAAGCCTCCTGCTCGCCTCCGAATCAACTACTTGTGCATCACCAGCTAACCTGCCTCTAGTCTGCTCGTGTGAGCACCCAGAGTAATAAGAAGAGACATAAAACTCTGGGTCAGACAAAAAGTCTGGTATGAGCGATAAGCATCTAAACAGAACAATAACAGGTATACTAAACCATACCTGAACCTAGACCTGCAACCAAAGAGTTAGCACTACATACTATACAATACTCTAAGGTGCCATTTCAAATGGTGTAAAGATAACGGGGGTGGGGATGTGCATGTCATAGTGATGGGAAACAATCAAGCATAGCAACCATCCTCACGTCTCTCACTCAGTGCGTAAAGCATATGATATTCACCACTTCGATCACCTTGCTATGATCACTTTGCCCCCATGAAGTCTTAATGACTTCACTGCACTGATCCATAGCCGCTAATCCTTCGCTATGTCCACTTTGCCCCATGGAGTCGCAATGACCCCACTGCACTGGCTCATAGCCTTACTAATCCTTTACTATGTCCACTCTGCCCCATGGAGTCACAATGACCCCACTGCACTGGCTCATAGTCTTACTACGCATCACTTTGCCCCTCGAGTCATAATGACTCTACTGCACTGATAACGTAGTCTTGCTACCATCACCTTGCCCCACGAGTCATAGTGACTCTACTGCACTGATAAGTAGCCCATCATCCATTTTCAGTGGTGAATCGAAGTAATGGAAGTCGACAACTCCTTAGCACACGTCCTGTAGCAAAGCCCAACCATGAAGTGAACTCATTGGTTCCCTTCTGGATCCTGAGCTCTAACTTCCATTTGGACTACCTTTGCATCTCGGGTTATTGGTCATCACCGGATCGGTTCGGATCTCCCCCTAATCATCAGTTCGGTTCGGATCGGAGTGCTCGTCTTCATTGGATCGGATCGGGTCGGGGTCTCCAAGCTCCCTCGCCATCCATGGGTTCGGGTTGGAGCTGCTGGCGGATCGTGGACCATCTTCGGATCGTTCTCCATGCTCCACGGTTCCGATCGTGCAAGCGGATCGGGTGCCCCAGTACGTGACGTGGTTCGAGTTCGAGCTCCTTCCACCATCAGATCGTGGTCTCCAGTCCGGATCGTTGCAAATGCCCACGAATCGGTTCGGGTCGGGTAAGGGAGGTCCGATCCGATCCCTTCCTGCATTTTTCCTGCAGCTTTCCAATGACTGTTTTTACGCCTCTCGACGGTGTTTTCGACCATTCTAACTATTCTAATCAATCACAAAGCATACCACAAAGTCGTAGCAACAAGTAGAAGTGACCTCAAACATCAAAACAACAATATGATAGGTTAAAATGGATCAAACCTAGCTAAAACCCCATATTTTCCCTTAAGCATATTTAGGTGAAACTAATGATATGATTAGTAAAACTCAACCAAATTCATATCAGAGGTCTAAAACATCATTTCGAATTTTATAAATATTTTTCCAGAATTTTATCATGTTTAAATTTGCTAATTAACACTAATTACCCTTAATTAGTGAATAACTATGCAAATCACTCACCTTAGCCACAAATAAGACTTAGATCTGAAATAAATCTCTGATTTGGTGCGAACCCCAATGCTAAACCGCAGCCCTAATGTTGATTTGGTGTTGATCTCTCTTGATTTGATGTTGCTAAGCTCAATCCTTGATTAGAAAGTGATTTGGAGGTGATTTAGAGGTTGGAGGTCATTTTTAGGGTTTCTAAGAGGTAAGTGGAGGCTAGAAAACTGAAATGAAACCCTAACTCATTTCAGCCTCCCCATAACCCTAATCCCGAAATGGGTTATGGGCCCATTCACTAATCACCCAATTTGGCCCGGTTAAGCAGTTTTTCACCTTCCAAACCTTATTTCAGCCATATCTCCCAAACGGTAAGTCCGTTTTCCACATGTGACCACTCTATGGAAAGGTAAACAATCAAACGAATCTAATGGAGGTGGTTTCAGGTAAAAATTCCTTTCTAATCAAAAGTTATGGCTGAAACAAGATCAGCTAGGGGTAAAACGGTCATTTAAAAGTCGAAAAAAATCATGAACATGAAAAATGACTCTAATAGTCGTTTCCCAAAGTTACATGACCATACGACTTCGTATGTAAAAGAAATAAATATTCTACGATCCTCCGATGCGTAGAATGCGTGTTGTTACACTCTCCCCCCTTTAAGAAATTTCGCCCCCGAAATTTCCTAATCAAAACACACACAAGGGTCCCGCATGCCTATCAGTCATAAAACAACAATCAAACATGCAAAACAAGTCTATCCTAGCATGCGGAATAACTAAATTGCAAAGTAAATCTTACCAGGCAAAGAGTTCTGGATACGTCTTCCTAATGCTCTCCTCTGTCTCCCAAGTACAGTCATTCTCATTCTCGCCCCACTAAACCTTGACTAGCTTCACCGCCTTCCTTCGAAGTTGCTTCGTATCGTGCTCGACAATACGAATCGGCTTGCGGTTCTTAACCGCCTTGGGTTCCACTTCGAAGTCCTCTAACTGATCAGGTGAAATAGCCATATCTGGGTCGTGTACGAACTTCCTTAGTTGGGAAACATGAAATACGTTGTGAACTCCCGCCATCTTTCAGGTAAGTCAACTCTATATGCCAAATTCCCAACTAGTTCAAGAACTGGGAATGGGCCAACAAATCTTGGTGCCAATTTGCCTCTCCTGCCAAATCGTATCGCGCTCTTCAACGGAGAAATCTTGACAAACACCAAGTAACCAACGGAGAATTTTAAGTCTCTTCTCCTCTTATCAGCATAACTCTTCTGCCTATCTTGGGCAGCCTTCATTCGTTGTTGAATGGTCTTAATCTTATCTGAAGTTTCCCTCACCACATCTGGTCCAAGCATAAACTTCTCACCAGTCTCTATCCAACATGATGGTGAGTTGCACGGTCTTCCGTACAAAGCTTCATATGGAGCCATACCGATACTGGATTGGTAGTTATTATTATATGCAAACTCTACTAGATGCAAATGGTCATCCCATGATCCACCAAAATCCAATATACAAGCTCTCAAGAGATCTTCCAATATACGATTCACCCTCTCCGTCTGACCGTCGGTCTGAGGATGATATGCAGTACTGAGATGTAATTCTGACCCTAGAGTCTCTTGTAAGCTCTTCCAAAACCCACTAGTAAACAACGGGTCTCGGTCACTCATAATGCTTTTAGGCACTCCATGAAATCTCACTACCCACTTCATATACAATTCTGCTAACTTAGCCGCCATTCTAGTCGATTTGACTAATATAAATCTGGCACTCTTGGTCAATCGATCCACAATTACCCAAATGCTATCATGTCCCGATCTAGTCCTTGGTAAACCATCGATGAAATACATCGAGACTTGCTCCCATTTCCATTCGGGAATTTCTAACGGTTGCAACAAACCACTAGGCTTCTTTTGCTCGGCTTTAACTAGCTGGCAATTCATGCATTTGGATATAAACTTCCCAACGTCTCTTTTCATCCCTTCCCAGTAGTAAGTCTGTTTCATGTCTCAATACATCTTATCACCACCGGGATGTATAGTTAGTTTTCAGTGATGACATTCCCTAAGCACTTCATCTCTCAAACCATTCACGTTGGGTACAACTAGTCTTCCATTCTTTCGAAGCCATCCTTCTCGATCAAGCCCATACAAATTCATCTCCCCACCGTCGATATTCATTTCTAACTTGGAGATGGTTTCCAATAGATTAGGATCTTCCCTCTGGATGGAACCAATCCGCTCTGTCAAAGTGGGTCTGATCGCCAAACTAGCTAGCATTTCTGGATCCAATTCGCACTTTGGTCTGAAATCAAACCCTGCGATATACTCCAGTTGCTTCCATTCAAGAAACATAGCCCCTAAACTGGCATGTCTCCTACTCAAGGCATCGGCTACCACATTACCTTTCCCAGGTGTGTATGCGATATCAAAATCATACGAAGCCAAGAACTCTAACCATCTCTGCTGGCGGAGATTCAGATCTTTCTGAGAGAAGAGATACTTTAACGATTTACGATCGGTAAACAACTCAAATCTCTCTCCCAAGAGATAATGTCTCCACATCTTCAGCGCAAACACGATCGCTGCCAATTCCAAATCATGGGTAGGATACCTTTTTTCATGCGGCTTTAATTGCCGACTAGCATAAGCTACAACCCTACCTCCTTGCATCAATACAGCACATAGTCCGGTACCACAAGCATCCGTGTATACCATCATCTCTTCATTCCCTTTAGGAATGACTAACACTGGCGCACGCGTCAACTTTTCCTTTAGAATCTTGAATGCATTCTCACACACTCCATCCCAGACGAAGGCCCGATTCTTCTTAGGCAACTGAGTCAACGGTGCTGCTATCTTGGAGAAGTCCTAGATAAACTTACGATAATACCCAGCTAACCCCAAGAAACTTCTTACATCTGTTGCATTCTTGGGCATAGGCCAATCCCGTACCGTAGCCACCTTTGCAGGGTCCACGGCAATACCATTCTCTGAAACAACATGGCCCAAGAATCTCACTTCCCTTCTCCAAAAGTGACACTTAGAGAATTTCGCTTTCAATTGGTGTTTCCTCAACACCACCATCACTATCCTCAAGTGTCCCTTGTGTTCCTCCTCTGTCCTCGAGTAAACAAGGATATCGTCCATGAACACCAGAACAAACTTATTCAACTGATCTCTGAATACTCGATTCATAAGATCCAAAAAGTAGGCTGGTGCAATGGTCAACCCAAATGGCATGACCAACCACTCATAGAATCCAAACGGCGTCCTAAATGCCGTTTTCGGAACACTCTCGTTCGCTACTCGGAGCTGATGAAATCCTGTCGCGAGGTCCAACTGGGAGAACACTCTTGCTCCTTCCAGTTGATCAAACAAATCATTTATCCATGGTAGAGGATACTTATTCTTTCTCGTTACCTTATTCAACTCGTGATAGTCCACACACAAACGAAGGGAACCATCTGCCTTAGTGGCAAACACAACTGGTGCTCCCCACTCGGAGACACTTCTTCTAATAAACCTCTTCTTCAAAAGATCGCTTACTTGCACCCCGAGCTCTCACTGCTCCCTTGGTGCCATACGACGAAGTGGCATCACTATAGGTCTGGCATCTTTCACTAAATCAATACGGAACTCAATCTCTCGGTGTGGTGGAAGCCCGGTCACCTCCTCGAAGACGTCCGGATACTGGCCAACCATGGGCACATCTAACAACTCATCATGCGGAATGTCGAGGGAATTTATAAAACTAGCCATTACCCCATCACTAGGTAGACTACCAAACACTACCCTCTGCTCATCATCCGCCCTAACTGTCACCAAAAAGCCCTCACAGTCTACCACCACCCGGTATCTTTGGAGCCAATCGACTCCCAATATAATTCCATACCCAGTAAAGCCCAAAACAAAGCAATCACAAACAAACATACATCCATGACTCGATAAGACCAAATTTCGGCAAGTCATACTAAGGTTAGTCGAACCACCAATCGGGTTCGTCACAACCAACGGTCTATCGACTATCTCGGGTTCCAGTCCCAACCTATCTACCAGGTCACTAGATATAAAGGAATGGGAAGCCCCAATATCAAACAAAACTCGAACTGGTACATCATTAATAGAAAGCATACCTTGAATGACAACATTCTTTTCTTTCTCCACCGCAGTTGGGGCATTCGACGAAGAAGGAACAGCATCGATAGCATATGCTTTCACAATTTGCTTCTCCTAAAGAGGTTGTGGACACTTATCCTTATGATGTCCCACTTGGCCACAGTTATAGCACTTCCTATCCGCTGGCTTGGCCCGACATTCTTTAGCATAATGGCCCTTCTTACCACAACTGAAGCACTCAACATCTTTCTTGCTCTTTTTCTGGCCATCCTTAGATTGATTCTGCTTCCTCTTATTCTGAGAGTTATTCTTGCCTCCACCGCCCACTTGCGGTTTCAGCCCTTCTGCAGATGCAAGCCTCAGTCTTTGACTTAGGGTAAAGACTCTCTGATCTCAAAGCTTTCCCCACAATCGATTCAAAAGTCTCATCGATATGGTTGATAAGCCTTTCCCCTAAGTATCCATTCAACCCAGTAATGAACTTCTCATTCTTCTTCTCAAGAGTATCGATAAGGGATAATCCATACTTCGACAAAGTGTCGAACTCAGCAATATAGTCCAAGACTGCCCTACCATTCTGCTTGAGTTCCAAGGATCTCTTAAACAACACTGACTTCTGGGCGGCTGGAATGAAATTCTCGCTAAAGCGAGCCTTGAACTGATCCCAAGTAACCTGATCTTCTAAAGTAGCTGTTCTAATGGAATTCCACCAATTCATCGCTCGCCCTTGCAGCTGACGAGACGCTAGCCTTCTCTTCATCGCATCCTCGATACCCAAATCGTCGAAGATACGATCACAGCTATCCAACCAATCCTGAACATCTGTGGCCGACTCCGTTCCGTGGAACGGCTTCCCACCAAGGTTAGTGTAATCCTTGCACAACTTGGCGAAATCATCCCTAGGCGCCTACACTACTGGACCACCACCATTATCGGGATTGGGAATTGCCCCTTGAACATCCCTAAGCATCTCCCTCATGAAGTTAGTGAACATCGTCCTCATGTCAGGAGCATTCCCATTATTGGTCCCTCTACCAGCACCCCTCGTGTCTCGACTCATCATTCAATCTATAAAGAGAAAACGATTAACGACCCCATAGTGGTGCTAGTGCAGTACGACTTCATCCTTATACTACTAATAGTATATGTATATATAGCTTTTCAAAACCAAAGTAATCACAAAAACGCGCTCTCATATACGTAATATCTCTCCCTAGTGTCTTTCCCAAGGTTAACTACGCAACCTAGAGCTCTGATACCAAGTGTGACGGCCCGCCCCGAACCAACCGACATTTACTCCAAAAGTGCGCTGTACACATGTCCAGTTAGCACGGGACGGTCGTCAGAAGGAAAGGAAAGAAGGAAATGAACTAACAAGGAACCTGTAAAATGTCTCACAGTGCATGGTACAAAATATAATAACAACATACTTGACATAAAACAGGTGAGACAGTGCATAAGCTGAAAACATACTAACATAGCAGCGGAAAATCCAAGTACAGCTTATGATCCAAAGTTAACATTATTACAACTTTTCAAACTGTCTCAAAAAGCAAAAGTATGATAAGGGAGGTACACTACTAATGCCCAAGTAGCGACCACCAACGAAACAGGGAGAATATTTATATATCATACGTGGAAGCCTCCTGCTCTGTTACAACAAGGAATCTCGCTCGATCCGAATCAGTCGCTAAACCGACCCAGACCGTTTGAAACGCCTGATTGTTTTGAGAACACGACAAAATAGAACGCAGACGGAAGAACATTTCATTGTATATTACAACAATTCCATCATATTACAAGAATATACAGAGTATAAAGGAATAAATATTACACAGAAATATCAGAGATTTAACTTACATTTAAATACATAGCAGCGGAAAATAATACAATGCACAACTAGAAGAGATATACGGATACAAAGCTTTACGGATATCATTCCTGCTGTAAACTAGGATCCTGTGAATATAAATCTGCAAAACCAAAACTACTAGCTGCCCATGTCAAAATAAGGGCACCCAGAGTTTAGGTTAAAACAATAAACTCCAGGTCAGTCATGTGACTGGTGTGAGAACTGAAACAGTTATTAATCTTTATTTTAAAGTTAGGTAAATCAAGGGACCACGCCGTATAACACGGAACGGGTTTCCTCCCCAGAATACCAGTGCATATAACAACAGCGCAATGCTAAATAAAGAAAAATGAAGCTATTATAAGACCCAGGTCCTATCACACAATGCAACGCAAGCCGGGTGATAGGGTTTTCCCTTATAATAGCCAAAGAATGCTTGATACGTTTAAAACAGATTATTTATTATTACTATAAGTGTATAGTGTATAAAACAACTTCAAATCATAAGTATCAATCATAGGCGGCATGGGTACCATATATCATGTCGCCATACTAGGCTCTACAATCAAAACCACAAATGTCACGTATTTGGAAGTTGGATTTCCATCTATGTACCGAGGCAAAAGATAGTCTTCAACCGATTCGAGACGCTCTAGCCCGTGTCTCAGGAACAGCCGCAACTGCCCCTTGGATCGTCAGGGCCGGTCCACCGATGTGGATTATTATGCCTGAACATTGCGTTTCCCCACCCTTTGGGGTGTAAATGAGCCAACGAATGATTCCATCGGACCCCGATCGTCCGATCTAACCGAGGCGCCTCGCAACAGCAACAACCACACAGGTGAAAAGTATATAAATGTCAGGGCTGGTAGGTCACTGACACCACCCTAGCTAGAAGGAAACGCATGCCCTCCCTAATGTCCTCTCCCGTTTCTGGTTCACAACCGGGGTGTGAGGCTCGCGAATTCACGTTACACAAAGCTATGCCACACAGGCCGTGCTTTGATCATCCACCACAAGACTTTGCTTTTCAACAGAAGCCTAGATCAATTTCCACTTAGGCGTGCCACACAGACCATTCACTCCATGCGTTTGATATCCATCAATATATAACCCCTGAGCTCGTACGTCTCAGAGAAGGGCGTTAAGCAAGAGGATAAATTCTCCGCCGCCAAACAGATATATATATAATAGAAATCAATCACACAGACTAAAATCCAATGTCAGACACACAGTCCATTTACAAGTTCGTTCTGGGTCTGAACGAAACCGGAGGCACCTAGTACCCCGCATATCCATCGATCTCCAAGTACGTCTGGACGATCACCAACTGTTTCCATCTTCTTGGGTGTACATCCCAATCAAGATCATCAGTAATCACCCAAACGACGTGAAGACCTCCGGTCTTCTACCATCGTCTTCATCTTCGACTTATCGTCGTATCAGTTATTCAGAATGGGATAAACCCGGTCTTTCTGAATAACTCGCGTATATAAGGAATACGTGTTACACAAACACAACATACGCCTCATTCCAATTCATTAGTCACTAACCGTAAATTAACAAGAGAATAATTCCCCAAATGTTAACCCCGAAGGCCGAAATCAACATCAGATCAATATCCAGAAAATCATTCTGCTTAGCTAACCGACAGTTAGTTTCTAAATTTCACATTCATAGGGAAAGGTTCCCATTAATTTTATCAAAGATAAATTCCTTTAATTTATTCTTTAATCTACGTTTGAATATCAATTCAAACTAGTCGGGATTAGCGAACCTTACCGAAGTAATCATTTGTTTTAATTTCCCAATCCCAACCTATTCATCCCATGAAGTAAAACTGGTAATACCTCATATCTAACACCACAGTGTTATCAGTAAATTTAATTACCATTTCACATTCAAATCTAATTAAAGATTTGACTCTCGCCTGGAGCAAAACTTGTGATACTCCATTCTCGATCCTTTTCAATCTAATTAAAGATTCATTAAAACACCACTTAGCTTTAATCTTTGACTGGGTTAAAGAATTAGTGTCATTTAAAACACGGTTCACGATAAACCCAAAATCACATCACATTTCAATCAGTCCCTAACCGTAAATTAACAAGTGAGCAATTCCCTAAGTATTAACCTCGAAGGCCGAAACCAACATCAGATCAATACCCCAGAAACCATTCAACTTAACTAATCTCCAGTTAGTTTCTGATTTTCTTAACTCCTTTGGGTCTAAGGACAGTATTATTGAAGATACCGTTCACGACAACCCAAAATTACATTTCATTAATGATCGGGTTAAAGAACAAGTGTTATTTAAAACACTGTTCACGATAAACACAAAAATCAATACCAATTCAATTCCAATTAAATATTATTTAATTGGTACACTTCATTAAATCTAAATAAAAAGATTTACTCATTTCTCAACTGGGTTTAAGAACAGTGTTAATGAAGACACCATTCACGACAAACCCAAATCACATTTGATATTAAATACAAGGCTCTGAATAGAAAATATATCGACTTATATTCAATATCAAATTCTACGACCAACAAATATCGTATTGGAAATAACGATACAAATATATCTTTCAAATTTCCATAACAATATCTGAGTAATCACGAAATCCAACATCGAAATAATCCAAAGACAATTTCGATTCAAATCCATTCCAATTCAATTATTGGAAATTCTGGTTACTTTTAAAACCCTTTTCAAATTCAATTTATTTATTTAAAAATAAATAGAATTTTAATTCTAGTTCAAAACTAGTTCATTTCGATAAAAACCTATTTTTTATCTTTTCAAATATGGAGTTTTTCATCCCAATTTTTCCCAAATCATTTCTTATGATTTTACACAAATTATTACTATTTTTAATAATTTTATCAAGGCCCGTACAGTCGATTTCCATCAATGGCCATCGAACTGCACTTACAACGACTTTTTCCAAATTTGATTTGGACATAATTCCAAATCCAACCATTAGATTTCTAATTTCTAATATTCGTTAGAAAGCTCTTTTCGATACGAACCCAACGGTTCCAGTTTTAGGAGAATCCGACGGTCGGATCTCCCGTAATATCCGTTCGAAGTCAATGGTCGAAATTCGCGAACTGCCGCGGCGCGGCGCGTTCTATTCAGGCCATTATATTATATATATAATACATACTTCGTCAATTTCAATTCAAAACGTTCTTTATAAATCGTTTTAAATTCATTTTCAAAACGGTTTCAACTTCATATTCAATTTCAAATCAAAATTGAATATTCCAATTTAATTCGTTTTAAATTCATTTCAAATTGATTTCAATTCTATTTCAATTTTTTTTCAAAATATCAGATTTTGAAATCACTTTCGATATTCATTATAAAATGAATAAAATCGATATAAATATCGTTCACATGAAAATGGCGTCAATCTAATCAACACGGCTTCATATATTTTCTATTTCAAATATTCTATTTCAAATATTTCTTTTTCAAATATTTCTATTTCAAAACTGGAATGAGGCCCAATCAATTACCATAGATTTTATTTCTATGGATTTTCTATGACACATGTATACTATAACAACAATGAATAATCAACCATCATCCCAAGGTGCATTCTACACTGTATAAGCATTAAATATAAATATTTAACTCTTATAACAGTCTGTCAATCAATCGAACGACATACAACTAATTATTGGGATTAGTGTATGTCATATATCATCCCAATACCCGTGTGGGGTTTCAAACAATCAACCATAGATTTTATTTGTGTAGTTGGGCGATGTGTAAAATTTATCGTCCCAATCAATATCAGTCAAATGTGTGTATATAAACAAATCGTCCGATTTGTTTATTTTTATTTCATTTCATTTCATATATACGTTAAAAATTCTATTTTTAACTATAAAAATATTTTTAACTATATAAATATTTTATTTCTTTTCACATCATATCACACAATCAACTACACATCAAAATCAAACAAACAAGCATACAAGCCGTCCACGGTCTGTTGACGACGGGTGTCGGGTGCTACAAAACACCGTCTGCATCCTAGTATATATTTCAACTAGAAATAAATTTAAAAGTGAGAAGTTCTCACCGATAGCTAATCCAAACGCCATGCCTCTTCATATGCAGAAAACCTTCGCCGTCTGACATTTTCGTTGCCCGAATTCACTACATATATAAAAATCACATTTTTACTTCGCTATCCAATATATAAAAATCATATTTTTACTTCGCTATTCAATGTATAAAAATCATATTTTTACTTCGTTATTCAATATATAAAAATCATATTTTTACTTCGCTATTCCAACCATAAAAATCATGTCTTCCGATACCGCTCTTCATATAAGAAAAATATAATCTTTTATATGCTAAAAATATAATCTTTTTAGTTTTTAGAAAACCCGGTCTTTTCCTATTTAAAGATCTAAATTTTTTATGCTATGCATATAATAAAAAAATGAATTTTTTTCTAACCTTAAAAATCTAATCCTTAGATTCATAAAACTCTACTCTTTATATATATATATATCTTTATATTTATAAAAATTATATCTTTAACTAATTAAAATATTAACTTTAACTAATATAGCAAAACTAATTTTGTTTAAAACTAAATCAGAGGAGAAGTTAACAACAACAAAAAAACTCACCTACTCGTGTGTGGATGACGCTCGCTACGTTCGAAGGGGGAGGGGAGGAATGTCGCTGGTGGGTCGCAGTCGGAGGGGGTGGCGTCCAGGTTGAGGCGGCGGAGGGATTTCTAGGGTTTGGGGGGTCTTGGGGTTCGTCGAGCGTCATATGAAGAGAGAGGATAGGGGAACGAGGAGAGGGAGGGGAGGCGGAGAGGTCTGGGGCGACGGTGGTGGCGGTGGAGCGCAGGCGACGGGAGGGAAGGGGCGGGATCAATAAGAAGAGGGAGAGAGATGTCGGGTGGTTTTTCTCTGATTGAAGAAATGAAAAGGGGAGGAGGGTTTAAGTGTAAAGAATATATATATATATATTATATTTTAATTTCTAAAAGGGTTGACTTTTATTTTCGAACTCAAAATCGAGCCCACCGACTGTCGTCCCTAGCGCATTGCCCCCATTCCGAACACAATGGGATATGCCACATAAGCCAGTGTGGCCGTTTCGATCAGTTTTCGTCAAAATCAACATATAACTCTATATATTGAATTTGAACGTGCATTTCAATTTACTGGGATCACATACGGACTCAAAAAATTCCAGAAAAATATTTTCTAACTTCGTATTGACGATACGGTCCTAACAAAACTAATTTCGTCAAATTCTGAGACCGTTTGAAAAATGGCCATTTTCCAGTCGATTAAAATCAACTGAAACTGGCCAAACACGTTTTCCTTTACCACGCTTACATATTGATTCTAAAAATTATGAAAATTGGAATCTAGCAATAACTTGACATCACGGATCCAACAAAAGTGGTTTCGTCGAAATCCGAGATCGTTTGCAAAATCTCCATTTTCAAGGGCATGAATTCCATAGCGACTATTCATAATTTTCAACTGGACATATCTTTTGATTCCCGCTATGAAATTTCAGTTTTTCGGATTCGTTGGAAAGATATTCTCTATTAGATTCTATTATTTTTGGTTTCACTAAAATCCGGTTTATTTTGTACCCGGTACATTCACTTGAAGTTTGAAATCGAATTATCGAACTACCGCGCCATTTTCAATTCTATTTATAATTTAAAATAAATATTTATATTCTAACGACGAACTATATAATATACACGTTCGAATTCTATTCAAAATAAATTTCTCGTCGTTATTATTTAAAATAATTCATTTTAAATAATCAAAATTCGCTAAAATTGCCAAAATAAAAATTTTAAACTGGCCCAGATTTCCGGGTTATTACAATCTCCCCCACTTAAAACTTTTCATCCCCGAAAAGGAACGAAGCCGAAAGTTGTTTAACTAATCAACTCAACTTTCTTTATTTTGACTACGGCTTAAGTTCTTCAACTTTTCAGTTTCTAATAACTTTTAAATTTTTCAAAAAATTGGCTAACACCCTAAATTTCCAAAAAAAATCGCCATAACCTCCCCTGCACCGGGAGCACGGGAAAATCCCGAAATTTCCATACAGGCCCTCTGATCTCAAAAAGAAAAAGAAAAAGCCAAGCGGCTAGCCAATCGGCTCATAAAATCATCATCACCCAAACAAAACAGTAAATTATGATAAACATGTACCTATTTGTCGGGCAAACAATTTTATTTCTCTGCTCTAGCCTCCTTGCTATGACCTGTTCAATGAAAGTACATGTATATGCAAGCAAATGCGACCAAATTTCCAATACAACTCACTTTTTGGTACAATTTGACTAAATGGTTTAAATTTTCAATTAATCAAAACAGTAATCAAACAACACAACCATCAATCAATTAGTTGATTAGCTTTTCAAATTCATAACTTTGATATATAGTCAAAAAATCAGATTTTTGATGCAAAATCACAACAACAAGCCCTATCTAATTTTGGTTCTCACACCAGTCTAATGGAAATATATAGAAATCTCGCTTTTGAAACTCGAATACCAATTCTGATGATGTCTAGACTATCATCAGAATCGTCTCCGGGCGACTAGAGTGTGATTCTATATCTATCCAGTATATTAAAACTTCAAATACACGTGGATCAGACGTATACACAAAGTCTATATATACTGGACTGTCCATATTCAAACATAATAACTAATCAAATACGAATAGTTGATTTAAATTTTCAAAACAAAATTTGTTTTCATTTTCAAAAATATACTCTTCACACTCGTTCTAGGATACTACTGATCCTATCTCTAACGAGTCATTCCATAGGATATTACTAATCCAATATCTAATGAATTCTTTCGTATGGTTCTAATGTGTCTTGTTCTCTGGCTCTGTTAACCAAAGCTCTGATACCATCTGTTACAACAAGGAATCTCGCTCGATCTGAATCAGTCGCTAAACCGACCCAGACCGTTCGAAATGCCTGATTGTTTTGAGAACACGACAAAATAGAACGCAGAAGGAAGAACATTTCATTGTACATTACAACAATTCCATCAGATTACAAGAATATACAGAGTATAAAGGAATAAATATTACACAGAAATATCAGAGATTTAACTTACATTTAAATACATAGCAGCGGAAAATAATACAATACACAACTAGAAGAGATATACGGATACAAAGCTTTCCGGATATCATTCCAGCTGTAAACCAGGATCCTGTGAATATAAATCTGCAAAACCAAAACTACTAGCTGCCCGTGTCAAAATAAGGGCACCCAGAGTTTAGGTTAAAACAATAAACTCCAGGTCAGTCATGTGACTGGTGTGAGAATTAAAACAGTTATTAATCTTTATTTTAAAGTTAGGTAAATCAAGGGACCACGCCGTATAACACGGAACGGGTTCCCTCCCCAGAATACCAGTGCATATAACAACAACGCAATGCTAAATAAAGAAAAATGAAGCTATTATAAGACCCAGGTCCTATCACACAATGCAACGCAAGCCGGGGGATAGGGTTTTCCCTTATAATAGCCAAAGAATGCTTGATACGTTTAAAACAGATTATTTATTATTACTATAAGTGCATAGTGTATAAAACAACTTCAAATCATAAGTATCAATCATAGGCGGCATGGGTACCATATATCATGTCACCATACTAGGCTCTACAATCAAAACCACAAATGTCACGTATTTGGAAGTTGGATTTCCATCTATGAACCGAGGCAAAAGATAGTCCTCAACCGATTCGAGACGCTCTAGCCCGTGTCTCAGGAACAGGCGCAACTGCCCCTTGGATCGTCAGGGCCGGTTCACCGATGTGGATTATTATGCCTGAACACTGTGTTTCCCCACCCTTTGGGGTGTAAATGAGCCAACGAATGACTCCATCGGACCCGGATCGTCCGATCTTACCGAGGCGCCTCTCAACAGCAACAACCACACAGGTGAAAAGTATATAAGTGTCAGGGCTGGTAGGTCACTGACACCACCCTAGCTAGAAGGAAACGCATTCCCTCCCTGATGTCCTCTCCCGTTTCTGGTTCACAACCGGGGTGTGAGGCTCGCGAATTCACGTTACACAAAGCTATGCCACACAGGCCGTGCTTTGATCATCCACCACAAGACTTTGCTTTTCAACAGAAGCCTTGATCAATTGCCACTTAGGCGTGCCACACAAGCCATTCACTCCATGCGTTTGATATCCATCAATATATAACCACTGAGCTCGTACGTCTCAGAGAAGGGAGTTAAGCAAGAGAATAAATTCTCCGCCGCCAAACAGATATATATTTAATAGAAATCAATCACACAGACTAAAATCCAATGTCAAACACACAGTCCATTTACAAGTTCGTTCTGGGTCTGAACGAAACCGGAGGCACCTAGTACCGCGCATATCCATCGATCTCCAAGTACGTCTGGACGATCACCAACTGTTTCCATCTTCTTGGGTGTACATCCCAATCAAGATCATCAGTAATCACCCAAACAACGTGAAGACCTCCGGTCTTCTACCATCGTCTTCATCTTCGACTTATCGTCGTATCAGTTATTCAGAATGGGATAAACCCGGTCTTTCTGAATAACTCGCGTATGTAAGGAATACGTGTTACACAAACACAACATACGCCTCATTCCAATTCATCAGTCACTAACCGTAAATTAACCAGAGAATAATTCCCCAAATATTAACCTCGAAGGCCGAAACCAACATCAGATAAATATCCAGAAAATCATTCTGCTTAGCTAACCGATAGTTAGTTTCTAAATTTCACATTCATAGGGAAAGGTTCCCATTAATTTTATCAAAGATAAATTCCTTTAATTTATTCTTTAATCTACGTTTGAATATCAATTCAAACTAGTCGGGATTAGCGAACCTTACCGAAGTAATCATTTGTTTTAATTTCCCAATCCCAACCTATTCATCCCATGAAGTAAAACTGGTAATACCTCATATCTAACACCACGGTGTTATCAGTAAATTTAATTACCATTTCACATTCAAATCTAATTAAAGATTTGACTATCGCCTGGAGCAAAACTGGTGATACTCCATTCTCGATCTTTTTCAATCTAATTAAAGATTCATTAAAACTCCACTTAGCTTTAATCTTTGACTGGGTTAAAGAATCAGTGTCATTTAAAACACGGTTCACGATAAACCCAAAATCACATGACATTTCCATCAATCCCTAACCGTAAATTAACAAGTGAGCAATTCCCTAAGTATTAACCCCGAAGGCCGAAACCAACATCAGATCAATACCCCAGAAACCATTCAACTTAACTAATCTCCAGTTAGTTTCTGATTTTCTTAACTCCTTTGGGGTCTAAGGACATTATTATTGAAGATACCGTTCACGACAACCCAAAATTACATTTCATTAATGATCGGGTTAAAGAACAAGTGTTATTTAAAACACTGTTCACGATAAACCCAAAAATCAATACCAATTCAATTCCAATTAAATATTATTTAATTGGTACACTTCATTAAATCTAAATAAAAAGATTTACTCTTTTCTCAATTGGGTTTAAGAACAGTGTTAATGAAGACACCATTCACGACAAACCCAAATCACATTTGATATTAAATACAAGGCTCTTAATAGAAAATATATCGACTTATATTCAATATCAAATTCTACGACCAATAAATATCGTATTAGAAATAACGATACAAATATATCTTACAAATTTCCATAACAATATCTGCGTAATCACGAAATCCAACATCGGAATAATCCAAAGACAATTTCGATTCAAATCCATTCCAATTCAATTATTGGAAATTCTTGTTACTTTTAAAACCCTTTTCAAATTCAATTTATTTATTTAAAAATAAATAGAATTTTAATTCTAGTTCAAAACTAGTTCATTTCGATAAAAATCTATTTTTATCTTTTCAAATATGGAGTTTTTCATCCCAATTTTTCCCAAATCATTTCTTATGATTTTACACAAATTATTGCTATTTTTAATAATTTTATCAAGGCCCGTACAGTCGATTTCCATCAATGGCCATCGAACTGCACTTACAGCGACCTTTTCCAAATTTGATTTAGACATAATTCCAAATCCAACCGATAGATTTCTAATTTCTAATATTCGTTAGAAAGCTCTTTTCGATACGAACCCAAGGTTCCAGTTTTAGGAGAATCCGACGGTCGGATCTCCCGTAATATCCGTTCGAAGTCAATGGTCGAAATTAGCAAACTGCAGCGGTGCGGCGCGTTCTATTCAGGCCATTATATTATATATATAATATATATAATATATACTTCGTCGATTTCAATTCAAAACGTGTTTTATAAATCGTTTTAAATTCATTTTCAAAACGGTTTCAACTTCATATTCAATTTCAAATCAAAATTGAATATTCCAATTTAATTCGTTTTAAATTCATTTCAAATTGATTTCAATTCTATTTCAATTCTTTTCAAAATATCAGATTTTGAAATCACTTTCGATATTCATTATAAAATGAATAAAATCGATATAAATATCGTTCACGTCAAAATGGCGTCAATCTAATCAACACGGCTTCATATATTTTCTATTTCAAATATTCCATTTCAAATATTTCTTTTTCAAATATTTCTATTTCAAAACTGGAATGAGGCCCAATCAATTACCATAGATTTTATTTCTATGGATTTTCTACGACACATGTATACTATAACAACAATGAATAATCAACCATCATCCCAAGGTGCATTATGCACTGTATAAGCATCAAATATAAATATTTAATGCTTATAACAGTCTGTCAATCAATCGATCGACATACAACTAATTATTGGGATTAGTGTATGTCATATATCATCCCAATACCCGTGTGGGGTTTCAAACAATCAACCACAGATTTTATTTGTGCAGTTGGGTGATGTGTAAAATTTATCGTCCCAATCAATATCAGTCAAATGTGTGTATATAAACAAATCGTCCGATTTGTTTATTTTTATTTCATTTCATATATACGTTAAAAATTCTATTTTTAACTATAAAATATTTTTAACTATATAAATATTTTATTTCTTTTCACATCACATCACACAATCAACTACACATCAAAATCAAACAAACAAGCATACAAGCCGTCCATGGTCTGTGGACGACGGGTGTCGGGTGCTACTAAACACCGTCTGCATCCTAGTATATATTTCAACTAGAAATAAATTTAAAAGTGAGAAGTTCTCACCGATAGCTAATCCAAATGCCATGCCTCTTCATATGCAGAAAACCTTCGCCGTCTGACATTTTCGTTGCCCGAATTCACTACATATATAAAAATCACATTTTTACTTCGCTATCCAATATATAAAAATCATATTTTTACTTCGCTATTCAATGTATAAAAATCATATTTTTACTTCGCTATTCAATATATAAAAATCATATTTTTACTTCGCTATTCCAACCATAAAAATCATGTCTTCCGATACCGCTCTTCATATAAGAAAAATATAATCTTTTATATGCTAAAAATATAATCTTTTTAGTTTTTAGAAAACCCGGTCTTTTCCTATTTAAAGATCTAAAAATTTTATGCTATGCATATAATAAAAAAACGAATTTTTTTCTACCCTTAAAAATCTAATCCTTAGATTCATAAAACTCTACTCTTTATATAAAATATATATATATCTTTATATTTATAAAAATTATATCTTTAACTAATTAAAATATTAACTTTAACTAATATAGCAAAACTAAGTTTGTTTAAAACTAAATCAGAGGAGAAGTTAACAACAACAACAACAAAAACTCACCTACTCGTGTGTGGAGGACGCTCGCTACGTTCGAAGGGGGAGGGGAGGACTATCGCTGGTGGGTCGCAGGCGGAGGGGGTGGCGTCTAGGTTGAGGCGGCGGAGGGATTTATAGGGTTTGGGGGGGTCTTGGGGTTCGTCGAGCGTCGTATGAAGAGAGAGGAGAGGGGAACGAGGAGAGGGAGGGGAGGCGGAGAGGTCTGGGGCGACGGTGGTGGTGGCGGAGCGTAGGCGAAGGGAGGGAAGGGGCGGGATCGATAAGAAGAGGGAGAGAGATGTCGGGTGGTTTTTCTCTGATTGAAGAAATGAAAAGGGGAGGAGGGTTTAAGTGTTAAGAATATATATATATATATATATATATTATATTTTAATTTCTAAAAGGGTTGACTTTTATTTTCGAACTCAAAATCGAGCCCACCGACTGTCGTCCCTAGCGCATTACCTCCATTCCGAACACAATGGGATATGCCACGTAAGCCAGTTTGGCCGTTTCGATCAGTTTTCGTCAAAATCAACATATAACTCTATATATTGAATTTGAACGTGCATTTCAATTTACTGGGATCACATACGGACTCGAAAAATTCCAGAAAAATATTTTCTAACTATGATTGACGATACGGTCCTAACAAAACTAATTTCGTCAAATTCTGAAACCGTTTGAAAAATGGCCATTTTCCAGTCGATTAAAATCAACTGAAACTGGCCAAACACGTTTTCCTTTACCACGCTTACATATTGATTCTAAAAATTATGAAAATTGGAATCTAGCAATAACTTGATATCACGGATCCAACAAAAGTGGTTTCGTCGAAATCCGAGGTCGTTTGCAAAATCTCCGTTTTCAAGGGCCTGAATTCCATAGCGACTATTCAGAATTTTCAACTGGACATATCTTTTGAATCCCGCTATGAAATTTCAATTTTTCGGATTCGTTGGAAAGATATTCTCTATTAGATTCTATTATTTTTGGTTTCACTAAAATCTGGTTTATTTTGTACCCGGTACATTCACTTGAAGTTTGAAATCGAATTATCGAACTACCGCACCATTTTCAATTCTATTTATAATTTAAAATAAATATTTATATTCTAACGACGAACTATATAATATACACGTTCGAATTCTATTCAAAATAAATTTCTCGTCGTTATTATTTAAAATAATTCATTTTAAATAATCAAAATTCGCTAAAATTGCCAAAATAAAAATTTTAAACTGGCCCAGATTTCCGGGTTATTACATGCTCGCCTCCGAATCAGCTACTCGCTCATCACCAGCTAACCTGTCTCTAGTCTGCTCGTGTGAGCACCCAGAGTAATAAGAAGAGACATAAAACTCTGGGTCAGACAAAAAGTCTGGTATGAGAGATAAGCATCTAAATAGAACAATAACAGGTATACTAAACCGTACCTGAACCTGGACCTACAACCAAAGAGTTAGCACTACATACTGTACAACACTCTAAGGTGCCATTTCAAATGGTGTAAAGATAACCGAGGTGGGGATGTGCATGTCATAGTGATGGGAAACAATCAAGCATAGCAACCATCCTCACGTCTCTCACTCAGTGCGTAAAGCATACGATATTCACCACTTCGATCACCCAATACACTTTGCTATGATCAATTTGCCCCCATGAAGTCTTAATGACTTCACTGCACTGATCTATAGCCGCTAATCCTTCGCTATGTCCACTTTGCCCCATGGAGTCGCAATGACCCCACTGCACTGGCTCATAGCCTTACTAATCCTTTACTATGTCCACTCTGCCCCCATGGAGTCACAATGACCCCACTGCACTGGCTCATAGTCTTACTACGCATCACTTTGCCCCCTCGAGTCATAATGACTCTACTGCACTGATAACGTAGTCTTGCTACCATCACCTTGCCCCTCGAGTCATAGTGACTCTACTGCACTGATAAGTAGCCCATCATCCATTTTCAGTGGTGAATCAAAGTTATGAACGTCGACAACTCCTTAGCACACGTCCCGCAGCAAATCCCAACCATGAAGTGAACTCATTGGTTCCCATCTGGATCCTGAGCTCTAACTTCCATTTAGACTACCTTTGCATCTCGGGTTATTGGTCATCACCGAATCGGTTCGGATCTCCCCCTAATCATCAGTTCGGTTCGGATCGGAGTGCTCCTCTTCACTGGATCAGATCGGGTCGGGGTCTCCAAGCTCCCTCGCCATCCATGGGTTCAGGTCGGAGCTGCTGGCGGATCGTGGACCATCTTCGGATCGTTCTCCATGCTCCACGGTTCGGATCGTGCAAGCGGATCGGGTGCCCCAGTACGTGACGCAGTTCAGGTTCGAGCTCCTTCCACCATCAGATCGTGGTCTCCGGTCCGGATCGTTGCAAATACCCACGAATCGGTTCGGGTCGGGTAAGGGAGGTCCGATCCGATCCCTTCCTGCATTTTTCCTACAGCTTTCCAGCGACTGTTTTTACGCCTCTCAACGGCGTTTTCAACTATTCTAACTATTCTAATCAATCACAAAGCATACCACAAAGTCATAGAAACAAGTAGAAGTGACCTCAAACATCAAAACAACAATATATGATAGGTTAAAATGGATCAAACCTAGCCAAAACCCCATATTTTCCCTTAAGCATGTTTAGGTGAAACTAATGATATGATTAGCAAAACTTAACCAAATTAACCCAAATTCATATCAGAGGTCTAAAACATCATTTCGAATTTTATAAATATTTTTCCAGAATTTTGTCATGTTTAAATTTGCTAATTAAACTAATTACCCCTAATTAGCCATAATTAGTGAATAACTATGCAAATCACTCACCTTAGCCACAAATAAGACTTAGATCTGAAATAAATATCTGATTTGGTGCGAATCCCAATGCTAAACAGCAGCCCTAATGTTGATTTGGTGTTGATCTCTCTTGATTTGATGTTGCTAAGCTCTATCCTTGATTATAAACTGATTTGGAGGTGATTTAGAGGTTGGAGACCATTTTTAGGGTTTCTAAGAGGTAAGTGGAGGCTAGAAAACTGAAATGAAATGAAACCCTAACTCATTTCAGCCTCCCCATAACTCTAATCCCGAAATGGGTTATGGGCTCATTCACTAATCACCCAATTTGGCCCGGTTAAGCAGTTTTTCACATTCCAAACCTTATTTCAGCCATATCTCCCAAACGGTAAGTCCGTTTTCCATATGTGACCACTCTACGAAAAGGTAAACCATCAAACGAATCTAATGGAAGTGGTTTCAGGTCAAAATTCCTTTCCAATCAAAAGTTATGGCTGAATCAAGATCAGCTAGGGGCAAAACGGTCACTTAAAACTCGACAAAAATCATGAACATGGAAAATGACTCTAATAGTCGTTTCCCAAAGTTACATGACCATAAGACTTCATATGTAAAAGAAATAAATATTCTACGATCCTCCGTTGCGTAGAGTGCAGGTTGTTACATATTTATAAATACCAGTTATAAATCCATCACTTCAATTTCCTGTATATTTTAATTTATAAACATTGTTTATAAATTTCAGTACTTGTTTTATTTATTCGAAACAAGTCAATATATTTAATCCATTCAAATTTCAAATCCTATTTTTAGAAAAATAGAATTTCCCGTTTAAAATCTCAAAATCTCTTTTATAATATATTTATAGATCAACATTCAGGTCCTAGTGATAATTAAACAATCAAACCACCCAATTATCAATCAACATATCCTATATGATAATATATGTGGAAACGAACAAATAATAATATTTTTGAGGAATCCAGTTGGAACCCTCCAACCTGTTTTCCTACATCCACAGATGTCGGTAAACATAAATAATACCCATCCTGCTTCGAGATAGGATATCGCGGTATAGAAGGTCATCCACTATCATAGCGTGGGGCGTATGGGGTCATCCGCTAATGATACTGCGGGCATCCGCTAATGGTACTGCGGGAATCCAACCAATCACCAATATATATATATATATATATATATATATATATATATATATATATATATATATAACAGCCACAAACATCAATACTAAATAACTAATATATATATATATATTGTTATAGCCATAAATTAAAATCTCAATGAAAGCAAACAACCAATGAACAATTATTTTTAACTGATAAAAATAATTCTAAATAAAATTTGAGTGAGATTTACTCACCTGGTTTATTTACGATTAAATCGAATGATTGTTCGATTTAAATTCCAACTAACTCTGGAACTCTAAATCACTTCACATCAATTTCAATGCGAGATCGACATTCTTACGGATCCTACAAACTATGTTTTGTCACAATCTACCATCTTATGAATAATATATGGTTTATTTATTTATTTATAAGTTTGAATATAGTTTATATAAAATAAAATAAAAGTCAACTAATTTCTAATTACCTTAAAATTCATTAACTTGGCGGCTTACGCAACCAAACTTGCTTCTCCCATTTTGAATACCCACCCAATCATGATTTCCAGTCTTTCCATGAGCTGTTGGTCAACAGTATTTGATCCGAAATCCTTGAAATCCCAAAGGACGATGCTAAACTCTTCACTGCAAATCTTGATGCCCTTAAATCACTTATCGCTCTTGAACTCCACTCGGCTATAGATCGTGAGTACTGCAGTAACTGGTAATTTTAGAGAATCGCAATATCTAAAACTCCCATCAATTCGTCAAACCATCGACCATACCACCTGTAGTAACTCACGATTTGTTCGAGCACCAGAAAATGGTACGACATCAACCCAGACACCAATTTCACTGCACCGTCACTCAACCTACGCCACTGTACTAGTCATCGTACCCACCTTATGACCGTGGCAACCCTTACTTCACCTTCCCATCGCGGTCCTCAAAAGCAGCAAAATCAACATCGCCTGCTTCCATACTCGCAAGTGCCACCGCCCTCTTCGTACCATATGTGACTTCCTCAAATCGCGGCCCTTACTCATGTTATTGTCGTTCATTCTTCGAGAAACCTCATGACCTCCCTAAATATCATATCGCAATGAACCCTAAACCAAAAATCGAACCTTTCCGGGCTACTCGTCGAAACCGCAAGAGCTTCGATTCGCGATTGTCGAGTTGAAATGGAAAATGAGGTCACCATCATTTTATTTGAAGTTTCAGTTTCCTTTTGCTGTAAATAAAAATGAGGAAGGGACTTTGAAGGTTTTTATTTGATTTCCAAGCATACGGTTTCAGATTATTTTCTGGAGGAAATAAAATGAAAGGATTACAAAGGGGTTCATCGTGTTTTATAGACGAGAAGCATACTTCACGGTTAAGGAAATGAAGTAAGTGTTTAACTGGGTAAGGTTTTATCGGAGGTAGGCTTTTTCCTAGTGTACTATTAGATTAGGAAGTAAGGAATCTGTTTTATAATAATATTATATTTTATTAAGATTAAAACCAGTATCTTCTAATTTAAATTATCATGTTGATTTCAAACTCTTATTTGAGCCCAACAACAGACATTTTTAGGGTTATACTATTATTCCGGACACACCAGGACAAGTTTCAAAGCCTCATTTGATCATCTGGAGAAGATATCAACTTAAACTGATATAAATTAAATTCAACACAATTAATTCGTTGGTAATTAATTATTATCGCTTTTATATTCAAACAGAACCGACACTGATCATCCGAATCATTTCGATTCAGTTTTAACTTCGATTTCAATATATTTCGTATTACGATAATTTAATATATATTCGATATTAATTCAAAAATCGATTTTTAAATCAATAACTAAATATACAAATTCATTTATTTTATTATATCAATATTTAAAATAAATATTAAATATTCAAAATTAATCGACCAAAAATCTGGGTCGTTACATTCTTCCCCTCTTAAAGGAATTTCGTCCCCGAAATTAGTAAGGTAGGAAAAATGCTATAAACCTATTTACTTTTCAAAATCCACTTATGTTGAAACTCAACTCTTTCTATTTCAACAAATTTTAATTCCAACAAAACTTTTGTTTTCATTCGTATTCCACATCATATAGGCTTACATTCATTTAATTCGAATGATTTACAACCAATATATCCAAATTCAATTCATATTCATTCAAATTGTTTTTAATCAATTTACTCACTTCAATCCATTTAACTTAAGTTAAATTTAAACTCCAGAATCCAAATACTTGGGTTTTATTTCAAATCCTTTAGAAATCATATAAATATATACATATATTTATTTCCATCTCAAATTCAGAACATTTGAATTTTCAAACCACTTGTTTACTTTCAAAACAAATTTCCACCAAAAACTTTTCTATGGTAGCAATTAATCACTTAGAAACTCGAAAATGAACTATGGTGATGTTGCAATCATCATCATAATTATTTCCTAGCTACTGAAGTGAGTTCAATACTTTATTATTTTAAAATCCATTGAAAAGTTGTTTTCATTCAAAACTCTTGCAAAACAAAGCTATATTACCTTTAATATGCTTTAGAAAATATTTTATAACTTCCTAGGATTAAATTTCAAATTCTGGTTTGAATCCAATCTCAATTCATCTAATTTGTATATTTTATTCATGTACAAATTTTATTTGGTTATAAATAACCATTTCAATTTTATAATCTCATTGGATTATAATTTTTACAACCAACACATTTATATATTATAATAATTCAGAAAATTATTCTATTTATAGCAAAAACATAAATCTACGGTAAAATTATTTCACTTACCCACTTTAAAACAATATCATGTCTAATCTTCTGTTCAAGTATTTACAAACTCTTATCGACGTCGTGGCGTCCCACGATTCGACCAGAATTCATAAATCACCTAATAGACTAGCCAACACAATACAAAATAGTTTTTATATCAATTAACAAATACGCGCTCTCATATATATATACGCTCAACTCATTCTAGGGTTTTACTGACCCTATCTCTAATGAGCACAACCCTACCAAAGCCTAGGTGTTCGCTCAACCTAAGCTCTGATACCAACTGGAACAGCCCGCAAATTTGTACTATCTGAGTTGACTAATAACACCACACGTCCAACCCAGATTGCACAGAAATACGAATCATTATTAGAAAGAAGTTAGAGGAACAAAGAAGACAAATCTCACAGCGAAACGAATAAATATATTAGGTAACATAAACTTTTGAAATACAAATCAGTAACTGTATGCACATACCATTATCAGAGCACAAGAATCATTCCTGGAACAGTTATAAACACCTGTTTCTAGATACAACATAGTATACAGCGGAAATATGATAGTCTATAACTAACTGGTGAAGCCTCCTTCTTCCAGCTCTTCCAAGTGAATCTGAAAAATCCCGACTACTTGACTGCCCGTACAAATATGGGCACCCAAGAGTTTAGAGAAAACAAAACAAAATAAACTCTGGGTCAGTCATGGGGATGGTGTGAGTAAACTCCAACCATTTGTTTAACTTTCAAAATCCTTTTGAAAGAAAGGATAATAGTAAAACCAGCCCACACATAAACATGGACGGTTTTTACCTTACTACAACCCAAAACGCTTTGATACGAAAATCCAGTGATATTATAATAGTGTCTAAATCAAATAAATAACAATCTAGTGGAACGCTTGCATCTCATGCTCCATATATAATATAAAACCAAAAATCGCAGGGCGCTTATTGGGGATTGGATTTCCAATATGACAGGGTATGGAACCACCTTCCGATAGTGTATCTCTAGAGAGGAATACACTGGGTTCAAAAAAGAACATCTTGCAACCCAGCCCATACATGACTGACCACTCACTTCGCTTGAGTGTAGTGAATGTATATCACCAACGGTTGGGATCAGCAACCATTTCACGAAAAGGGACTGCATCGATAGGTTAAAGAAGCAAATGGAATTTCTCTAAATAGGTGATTTGTAACACCCCACATTTTTAATATAATTAAAAATGAAATAAAATTTATGAAAATATGCTTATATAGGTAAATAATAGTGTGTGTAACGGAGAAGATAGTAAAATAAGGATATTTAATTTAAATATTAGGAATTAAGTAAAATGGACATCACCATTACGTTCCTCTCGAAATTTTACATGAAATAGAGTCTGATTTTTCGAAAATTGGAGTCCATACGAGTAAGTTGTGACATTTCAAAGTTTCATAATTTAATTTAATAACTAAACAGCTCAAAACAGGGCCAAATTCGAATTTCAAACACAAAGGCAGGCCGGGCGGGAGAATTCCCGCCCAGGCAAGGTCGACTATGTAGTCGACCCTACCCCCCCAGGTCGACACTGTAGTCGACCTGGGTGTCGACCTGGTCACTTTTCCCAGAATCGGTTCTGGGTTCATCTTAATGTATTTGGACTAGTTCTTGGGCGAGATTCGTAGTTTGGTTCCTATATAAACGACCCTAGGCTCCTTGAAAACTCCACAGCAATTCGTGGCGAAGCCATGGCTCTCTTCTCCCTCATTTTTCTTATTCTTCTCCAAATAGATCTTGGATCTACTCTTCACTCTTTTCTCTACAACCTCTATTCTTAAAACGAAAAAAGAATAAGACCTAGAATTACTACAATCGTGAACGAAAAAGAAAAGAGATTTAGATCTAAAAGGCTGCGCAAAGAAGAGAGAAGGAATTCAGATCCGCAACCCATACTGTATATGGAATCAAGGATAGATCAAGTTGGACACGAAATCAATTCAAGATTAATCTAGTCCTTATTTTGAAGACACCAAGCAATGTGAGTGGAGTTATAATACACTTTTTGTGTAAAATTATGATTTATCGTTCAAACATTCCCTATGTAAACGCGAAATGAAATTGTTGTGGAAATGGGATCTGTAATGTTTAACATTGTCATGTGTTCACCTTTAATTATTATGCCTACGATTATGTCCTCTTTTATTCTCCCTCTTTTATCTTTTTATGAAAAGGCTATCACGAGCCTAGCTTTATTATGAAATAAATACGACGGAGTGATTATTGCGAACTAAAAAGGGGAAAGCTTGATTTTGGGTCTTGACGTGAAATAGAAGGCTTAGTAATAAATTACAATGGGTTTTGGGTATAATATAATCTTGGTAAGATTTGAATGGGTGGACCAAGTTGAAAGGCTTTAAGCATGAACATGATTTAGGATATGTCATATATTGGACACCACTGAAAAGGCTTAAACATGAATTTGTTTAAAGAAATTGTTCATGGGTACGTGACACTTGAATAAGACATGAATTGTAACTTGGACATGAGTAAGAGCATGGGATTTACATCTAGAACTTGACATGAAACTTGGCACCCAAAACTTGAATATGGACATGACGCGTAGATAAACTTAAAATGGCCAACTCGAGGTTGGGTTGAGTTTGCAGTATAAACCTGCCCGGAACCGCCCGGCGAATCCAGTAACTGCAAACAATAGGACCCAATGTGAGTAGTTGGTCATATCGCACTTGAAACCCGAGGTTAGACTAGGTTGTGGTGTAAATCTGCCCGGACCCCCCCCCCCCCCGGCTTGTCCAGTAACCACAACAAAGTCTAATGTGAGAGGTTATGGTGCATTAATAATTAATTAATGGCACATGGTTCGTAGGGTTAAGTCGTGAATTCAAAGACAACACTTAACCAAATTTGTTAATGAACGTTGTAAGGAGATTAGGTTAAGTCGACACGAACATATGGACAAAACTTAACCAAAAATGGAAATAGGGAATGTTAACTACCTATTACAAATCAAAGTTGAAATAGTCAAAGGGTTAATTAGGGGGTAGACCTGTCCTAGGGACAGAGAAAGACTATGACTTAAGATGTAATGTAAGACCTGAAACATGCGATAACCTATAATATGGGGTAAGCTAAGCAAGAACTGTGGGAAAACACCCATGCGCTATCACCGAATAAAAGAGAGATTAAGTTATGCTTGAATTCATGGGAAAACCTTAGTCAACAAGTTGAATTATAAAGCGAGAATATGTGGTCCGATGTCTAAAGTAAAGAGAATTGACTAAGTAAAACAACGAGAATGATAACTAAGCAACAAGCGTTAGTTAATAGGAACTAAGCAGTAAACCTTAGTTAAGAAAACGGCCGAGAACGGGAACTAAGTTGTAATCCTTAGATAAGGGGACTAAGTTGTAAACCTTAGTTAACAAAAGTAACGGGAAAGGAAACTAAGTGGTAAACCTTAGTTAAGAACAACTAAGTAATAATTCTTAGTCAAGGAAAGTGAGCCAATCCATAAATAGATGAATAATCCGATACGGTAGATCATCGCTTAACAAACACACGAGGAGGAGCGAACGTTTACTTGATTTCGAAAAAGGCTCCAGCAGACTGGGTTATGAAGCACGTAGCTTGGGGGAACGTGAGGGTACTCTTGGTATCCATCTGTGAGGTTGCAGATGATTCGCCTGGGCTCACAGAGGTTAAGGTCTGCGGTAGGAGAACCAAGAGTATGCCTTGGTTGCAATATAAGGCAACCTAAAGACTAGGATGGACCAGCGTGAGGCGGCGATATCTTGTTTAGCCCTGTGATAGCACTCGTCGTCTACCTACCATCTTTAGTCAATCGTAGTACGTATACAGAAAGGCAGATAACTCCCAACAGACCATATACTTGCTATCTAGTTATGGGTGAGGCTGGCCAATAGGAAAGTGGGGGCATAGGTAGCAGGAGTACAGTTCTCGTGCTTGATTTTCTTGGATTTCCTTTCATTAGTTGAGGGAGGGGTCACGTGGGACCATAACCACTGGTCGAAAAACAGACCTTAGCATCTGCATCGACAGATAACTTAAAGCTCCCGACCGAGTTCCGTATTTCTTAATTTAGCCCTGTAACATCCCACATCCATTAATGTCACTCACAAAGGGAATGCATTAACTTCCATGGAGATTATAAGTGAATATAGAACAGAAAAATTACAACAAGACAAATAATAAGTAGTACTTGAAAACTAAAGCTTCATTTTATTGCAGTGGAAACATGTTTATTACATCACAAAACCATTAATCAGAGTCAAGTACAATATCCATCTTTTAAAACAAAATACATAACCCCGTTACACAAATAGCCATTAAAGAAGATAACAAGCTGGACTTTACTTCAAGGGTCCAAGATTTCCAAAGAGATGAAGCAATCCAATCAAACTCCACTAGAGCTGGGCCCAACCTGAGGACCTGGAGGGGGGAAAAGGATAGAAATGGAGCGGGTCAGACATAAAGTCTGGCGAGTATGATAATTCTAACAATACTATTATCAAAATAACTAGACTAAGGCATAAGCTGGAAGACAAGTAAATGTCCATGAACTATTAGGTATGGAAAGCAGATGAGGATAACGTTAAAGATAACGGTAAAGGCATACCTAATTACTAACGAATAATTACTACACTGCGCCGCAAATTACTACACTGCACCGCTCTAATTACTACACTGCACCGTGCCAATTACTACACTGCACCGCACCAGTCACCCTAAAGGTTGATCCCGCATGCTTCACACAGAAACTATATAAATAGCCTTGCGTACCCCTAGCTGACTACATAGGTGCCGTCTGCCCCTATCTCCACTAGGTGTACCCCACTACCTACTTAGAAATTTTATAAGTAGCTTCGTGTACTCCTAGCTGACTACATAGGTGCCGTCTGCCCCTATCTCCACTAGGTGTACCCCACTACCCACTTTCGATCGGCTCCCTACTCGTAGATACCCGTGCTGGCCCCACGGTGGGGTGTATCACTCCCCTAAAGTGGCAACCCGATACAACTGAGAATGCACGGCTTATACCTACACGATGCAACAACGTCTTACCTACCATCCCGGGTCCACATACGCATATGAAACCCGTTGGACTTGCGTTGCCACCGCTCCCCGTTTTGGCCTCTTATAGTCAAGCTCAGTATGCGTGTCTCGTCCTCGACTTGGGTCGAGCCCACAAAGATACGTTTGGGATACTGGTTGAAATGGACCCCCACAAGCTACCCACCTAAGCTTGTCATTAATATATCCCACTTAACCCTCTTAGTCATGTTCATTTACATGTGTGTTTGGTTAAGTCTTACTAATCGTATTTCACATGCCACTAAGGGCACCCACTATATTCCTCATGCCACCCAAGGCACCTACTTAACTCCCATGTCCCACTTTACATGTTTATCTGGTTAAGTATTTCATAATTCATTCAGGCCATAACCTCATAAAGACCTCTCACATTAGACTGGCATTTATGGCAGCTGGATTTGCCGGGCGGGTCCGGGCAGTCTTACACCATAAAAGAGTCTAACCTCGTGTCTTTACAACTGTTATTCTTTAGTTTAGGCCTAGGACCTCTCACATTGGGCTGACATTTGTGACCACTGGATTTGCTGGGCGGTTCCGGGCAGGTTTACGTCACAAACGAGTCCAACCTCATGTCCTAAGCATTGATTGACAACTTTCAATCTTTTACCCCAGTTTTAATAATTCCCTATCAAAATTATTAATTTAGTCCACTTTTATTGATGTCCATAATTGACTCAATTATGGTCATCCACTCATGGTATGCAAAATCATATCAATTGCACCCCAACATCTTATTATTAAATCCTTAATATTACCCCTACCCCACGTTTATACGTTCGCTTATTCAACGCATAATATAGGCTAGACTTGAATAGTCTAACGCATAGCACAAAGATAAATTATCACAACATATAGACAATTAAAATAAATCTAATCATAATAGGGGTGAAACTTGCATAAACTACACATGTTAAGGATCAAAAGGTGTCAACTTGTTAAATGTCACAATTTACATGATATGATCATAGCCCAAATCTATACATAAACTTTCATATGGGGTTTATAGGCAACATAATGATGGTGTGAACTAGCATAGGATATCACATATGTCATAGCATAGTTCTAGATGTCATAATAGATGTCATGGCATATGTTCATAACTTTTCTAATCAACATATGTAACTTGTCATATAGATCAACATAGCCCAAACATGATGATTTAATTAATATGAACTAACTAGCATAGGCAATAGCATCATGATTTCAAAGCATGTATTATTCATCACAACTTTAGCCTAGAAACTTTCAACATACATAACATCATCATAGCATGATTTGCAACATATAGGATATTATCACCACATAGCATAGGATTTATAACATACATGATAGTATAAGGTTTACAACAACATATATGACAATTCACATCATCTACTCATAATCCATTCATGACTTAACCTAATTAAAATGATAATAATCTTGTTAAGACTATCATACTCACAATTATAGAAGAAAGAGAGTCGAATTAGCGCTCTTTTGATGAAGAATCGATGTTAGGGTTGGGTAGTTCTGATTTGGTTGCTGTTCTTTATCTTTAATTTGATGGCGGCTGCTCTAGGTCTCAAAATATTAGCATGACGGCCATGGTCTTTGTTTATTTTCTGATTTAGGGTTTGTGTATAGGGGTCTTTTTATAGAGTTATAAATTAATTTAAGCCGTCGGATGTTCTTAGGGTTAATCAAAACCATTTAATTATGATAGGGTGATGAGTCAGCCCTAATGACTCAGCAAGGAGTCAGAATGGACTCAACAACACGGGTCAGCCTGAACCATAAAGCTGTGCAGGCTCTAGCCTCGGCCTGGGCGCACTTGGCAGGTGCGCCAGTGTAAATATGTACTGGCGCACTTCCCAAGTGCGCCAGTGCATTTTTTTTCTTTCTTTGCCACCAAACTTCGTTCGTCCATAACTTTTCCATCCGGTACTCGTTTCCCGCAAACTCGGACTCTATCTCCACTAGAATTCCGAGACGAACACAATGGCGCAACCCGTTTCCCACAATTCTAACGTCTGAGATTAGTTATTCTTTAATTTGTAAATATTAATATTAACAGAATTACGGGGTGTTACATTCTCCCCTCCATAAAGGATTTCGTCCCCGAAATCTTCAAGTTAAGAAGAATGTAAATCCTGACATCCAAACAACCATCTACTCAACCATCAAACACAAGCATCCATTGTCCTTATAGACTTCTAACGCTTTCATGTTTAAATGCACAGTGTGTGTATATATGTCCCTTATCTAATGCAAAATCAGGCGGTCCACTGATTCAGTTGACCTCCTTAATGCAAACCATGATAGTGCCATGCGTCCATTATGTATGCAAAAGTTCCCTAATGCTACATATTATTTCTACATGCGTGCACAACCATTCACCAAAATGCGGTATCCATATGATAGCACAACCATTATACATCCATTTTACTAAATACAACCATTTATATGCAATATGCAGTATGAAGTGATTGAGCCGATCGAGTGCCTAATAGTGTGTGTATATGCGTCCACGAGCAACCACTAGCAAACACTTGCATCCACTTTGCATTCATCATACATAACATGTCTCAAACACATGTTTCAACCATAGGATTATCCTATCTAAAGGTCAAGAATACTAACGAGAGGATACTCTAAAGGTAAGATAAGTACAAGATAAGCGATAAAGGAGAAATTAAGGGACATACCCTCGAAAAGGAAAGGGTATCGTGAAAGCATCTTCTCTTCTGTCTCCCAAGTAGCGTTGCTCTCATCATCTCCCCATTGTACTTTGACCAGACTGACCAATCGATTTCTCAACTTCTTAATCTCTGACCCAAAAATGCGCGTAGGAGCTCGTCGAATCATCGCATCACGCTCTATCTCCACCTCTCTAAGCAAGTTCGGCTCTACCACTTCCGCGGTCTTGTGCAAGCACTTCCTCAAATGTGATACATGGAATACGTCGTGTACACCACTAAGTCTCTCAGGCAACTCCACTCTATACGCCATCTATCCAATTCTTTCCTTAATAGGAAACGACCCTACGAACCTTGGTGCTAATTTCCCAATGAACCCAAAGCGAACAACGTTTCGTAATGGAGACACTTGACAAAGACCATGTCCCCAACTTCAAATTCAAGATCCGTACTTCTCTTATCCGCATATGATTTCTGCCTATCTTGCGCTGCTTTCATCCTCCTCCAAATCAAGTCGATCTTCTCCGAAGTCTCTCTTATCATATCAGGTCCAAGTAAGATCTTATCGGTAGATTCCCACCAACATGTAGGCGAACGACACGGCCGTCCATAAAGAGCTTCGAATGGTGTCATACCAATGCTAGACTGAAAGCTGTTATTATATGCGAACTCCACTAACGGAAGATGCTCTTCCCATGTACCCCCAAAGTCTAGGATACATACCCTCAAAAGATCCTCTAGAATGCGATTCACCCTCTCGGTCTGGCCATCCGTCTGAGGATGATATGCGGTGCTCAAACATAACTGAGTCCCTACCGCCTCTTGTAAGCTTCTCCAAAATTCGCTAGTGAAAATAGGATCGCGGTCGCTCACTATGCTAGAAGGAACACCGTGCAAACGAACTATTTCTCGGACGTATACAGAAGCTAACCATGGAGCAGTCCTCTTACTCTCTACGGGAATGAAATGGGCGCTCTTAGTAAGTCTATCTACTATAACCCAAATCCCCGTATTACCTTTTCTCGATCTCGGTAATCCATCAATAAAGTCCATTGAGACGCTTTCCCACTTCCATAGTGGAACCTCCAATGGGTGGAGTAACCCACAGGGTTTCTTTTGCTCCGCTTTTACTTGTTGGCACACCAAGCATCTAGCGACATACTCGGCTACGTCCCTCTCTTCATACCGGCCCAAAAGTAAACTCGTCTCATGTCCATGTACATCTTGTCCACGCCGGGATGAATGGTCATCTTCGAACGATGTGCTTCGTCAATAATAGTCTTCCTTAGGTCATCGTCTTTTGGTACACAAAGTCTACCATCCCTACGTAACCAACCCTTATCATCTAGGGTATACCTACGGAGATTGCTTGATGACTCCCCTCCTTTGAGCTTTTCTACTAACTCAACCAACTGCGGGTCGTCTCGCTGTGCCTCGCCAATCCGTCCCAAAAGCGTAGGTATGACCTCCAAGGATGCTAGCAAACCGGGTACGAAGTCAACGGAAGGTTTAAAGTCAAACATCGAAACAAATTCTAAGCTTCGCCGCTCCACAAACAAAGGACTTAAAGATAACCTTTTTCTACTTAAGGCATCCGCCACCACGTTACCCTTGTCAGGGGTATATGCTATCTCGAAGTCGTAGGATGCTAAGAACTCCATCCACCTTAACATATCTCCCTTCCCTAGAGACCACATGCCCTAAATTCCTCACTTCCTTCCTCCAAAAATGGTATCTTGGAGAACTTAGCTTTAAGCTAGTGTACTTGCAGGGTCCCTAAGCGTTCCCTAAGACATAGGGCATGCTCTTCTCTGCTTCTAGAGAAAACCAGGATATTATCCCATGTAAAATCGTCACAACTATCCATCTCTCACGCAGACCATCCTAGTCGAATTCGATATCTCCCAAGTGCAAGCCCCAAAGGCCTAAACCAATATCAGACAAACACCCAAGGGATACCTCCTTCGAATTCAGACGACCTACGTGAGATGATACTAGTAAGATGGTCAATCAATTGAGCACTTGACCGACTCTGGACGTCCTTGCCAGTCTTGCTCCAAAACTATCGCTGATTACATAACGGGCTTTGCTTAATCTATTAAGCACATACGAAAACTTATTCCGCGCCTATGGGTAAACCCCGCACTTTATCAACGACGTCTCCATACTCACGGACCACACAAACAGGTTCCTAATCATCGTTAGATGCGTCAGAAGATTCTAGGCAGCTAAGCATCACTGAACCCCTAGGGTCACAAGAAATATGAGGGTTTTTCTACAACGAATCAATAGTCTAACTACCCTCCTTTCACAGTCTAGGATGGCACCCCGCTTGGCTAGCCAATCCACCCCTAGAATCAAACTACAGCCCGTGAAACCAAGGACAAAGGCGTTGCATTCAAAATCAACGCTCAAGATAAACACTCTCAAATCCCGACAAATCATAGAAAGATGAGCCGAACCACCAATAGGATTTGAGACTACTAAGGGATCAATAACAATACTAGTATCTAGGTGCAGTGTTTCAACTAATGATGTAGAGATAAACGAATGCGATGCGCCCGAATCGAATAAGGTACGGACAGGATGATCAAACAGAAAAACTAAGCTTTCAACAGAAATGGTTCTACCTCGTTCTTGCAGCGGTGGGACCGCAAGAGCCTGAACTTGTCCCCTTGCCTGCCCTGGTGCCAGAAGAGCCTGCACCTGTCTTCCCGAGGTAGTCCCTGTCCTCTGCCCCTTCTTTGGGCAGTCCTTCACTAGATGTCCTGCTTCACCGCAGTGAAAACAGCCAGTCTTCTTTTTCTTTCGGCAATCCTTGCTGAGATGGCCTGGTGTCCCACAGTTAAAGCATTTCTTCTTCCCCTTAGCATTGTTGCCTTTTCCACCCTTATTTTGATCCCCTTTCTTCTCGGGTGCCTTATGAACTTTAGCGCTTTTCTCCTCACGCATGAGCGCCATTTCTACTAGCTTCTCAAAGGTGGCCCCCATAGGGATGTGGGTCATGGCCAACCCTTGCAACGGTTCATTCAAGCCATTCACGAACCTTAGAGCCTTCTTCTCCGGCGTGTTTACTAAGTCCAAGCCAAACCTTGCTAACCGATTAAATTTATTGACATATTCTTTCACTGATGAGCTTCCTTGCTTCAATGTCAAGAACCTTTCCATATATAGATTTTCTTCCGCCCTAGAGAGAAACTTCACCTCGAACCTACATCTAAAATCCGCCCAAGAGTAAACAGGACGCTCCCCATTAGTGACCTCCCACCAAAACGAGGCCTCTCCCTTCATCAACCAAACTGCTAATTTGACTTTCCTCCCTTCTTCTACTTCAAATATTTCTAGCAATTCTTCCACCTCCTTAAGCCAATCTCTAGCTTCCACAAACGTTTCTGACCCTTGGAAGGGTTTTCCACCCATAGCTTTGAATTCCTTGCACGTCTTTGCAAAAGTATCTACGCGAGGAGGAGGAGGAACGGGTGCAACTGGTGGTGGAGGAACATTGGCCGGACCTACGGCGGCCCTAGCCTCTAATAGCCTCCTATACCATCCTGGTATCGTTACACCGTCGGGTAGATTAAGATCTTCAGCCATGCTGAAACGAAAAAGGAAAGATTCAAAATGGAGAATTCGAAAGATAAAGATATATGGTTATTTGGGGATTATGTTTTTCATAAAAACTTCCTCTTTAAATTTCTCATTAAAACATGTTTTTGAAAACATTTCTTCCAAAAACAACTATTTTTCTAAAGTATTTTTTTCTGTTCTGGTAACCTAAAGCTCTGATACCACGTGTAACACCCCACGTCCATTAATGTCACTCACAAAGGGAATGCATTAACTGCCATGGAGGTTATAAGTGAATATAGAACAGAAAAATTACAACAAGACAGATAATAAGTAGTACTTGAAAACTAAAGCTTCATTTTATTGCAGCGGAAACATGTTTATTACATCACAAAATCATTAATCAGAGTCAAGTACAATATCCATCTTTTAAAACAAAATACATAACCCCGTTACACAAATAGTCATTAAAGAAGATAACAAGCTGGACTTTACTTCAAGGGTCCAAGCTTTCCAAAGAGATGAAGCAATCCAATCAAACTCCACTAGAGCTGGGCCCAACCTGAGGACCTGGAGGGGGGGAAAAGGATAGAAATGGAGGGGGTCAGACATAAAGTCTGGCGAGTATGATAATTCTAACAATACTATTATCAAAATAACTAGACTAAGGCATAAGCTGGAAGACAAGTAAATGTCCATGAACTATTAGGTATGGAAAGCAGATGAGGATAACGTTAAAGATAACGTCAAAGATAATGGTAAAGGCATACCTAATTACTAACGAATAATTACTACACTGCACCGCACATTACTACACTGCATCGCTCCAATTACTACACTGCACCGCGCCAATTACTACACTGCACCGCACCAGTCACCCTAAAGGTTGATCCCGCATGCTTCACA
Source organism: Allium sativum (assembly GCA_030737875.1). Taxonomy (NCBI): domain Eukaryota; kingdom Viridiplantae; phylum Streptophyta; class Magnoliopsida; order Asparagales; family Amaryllidaceae; genus Allium; species Allium sativum. Next base: position 562,899,740 of record CM060921.1, read on the forward strand.
CAGAAACTATATAAATAGCCTTGCGTACCCCTAGCTGACTACATAGGTGCCGTCTGCCCCTATCTCCACTAGGTGTACCCCACTACCTACTTAGAAATTTTATAAGTAACTTCGTGTACTCCTAGCTGACTACATAGGTGTCCTCTGCCCCTATCTCCACTAGGTGTACCCCACTACCCACTTTCGATCGGCTCCCTACTCGTAGATACCCGTGCTGGACCCACAGTGGGGTATATCACTCCCCTAAAGTGGCAACCCGATACAACTGAGAATGCACGACTTATACCTACACGATGCAACAACGTCTTACCTACTAGCCCGGGTCCACACACGCATATGAAACCCGTTGGACTTGCGTTGCCACCGCTCCCCGTTTTGGATAGTCAAGCTCAGTATGCGTGTCCCGTCCTCGATTTGGGTCGAGCCCACAAAGATACGTTTGGGATACTGGTTGAAATGGGCCCCCACAAGCTACCCACCTAAGCTTGTCATTAATATATCCCACTTAACCCTCTTAGTCATGTTCATTTACATGTGTGTTTGGTTAAGTCTTACTAATCGTATTTCACATGCCACTAAGGGCACCCACTATATTCCTCATGCCACCCAAGGCACCTACTTAACCCCCATGTCCCACTTTACATGTTTATCTGGTTAAGTATTTCTTAATTCATTCAGGCCATAACCTCATAAAGACCTCTCACATTAGACTGGCATTTATGGCAGTTGGATTTGTCGGGCGGGTCCGGGCAGTCTTACACCATAAAAGAGTCTAACCTCGTGTCTTTACAACTGTTATGCTTTAGTTTAGGCCTAGGACCTCTCACATTGGGCTGACATTTGTGACCACTGGATTTGCTGGGCGGTTCCGGGCAGGTTTAGGTCACAAACGAGTCCAACCTCGTGTCCTAAGCATTGATTGACAACTTTCAATCTTTTACCCCAGTTTTAATAATTCCCTATCCAAATTATTAATTTAGTCCACTTTTATTGATGTCCATAATTGACTCAATTATGGTCATCCACTCATGGTATGCAAAATCATATCAATTGCACCCCAACATCTTATTATTAAATCCTTAATATTACCCTTACCCCACGTTTATACGTTCGCTTATTCAATGCATAATATAGGCTAGACTTGAATAGTCTAACGCATAGCACAAAGATAAATTATCACAACATATAGACAATTAAAATAAATCTAATCATAATAGGGGTGAAACTTGCATAAACTACACATGTTAAGGATCAAAAGGTGTTAACTTGTTAAATGTCACAATTTACATGATATGATCATAGCCCAAATCTATACATAAACTTGCATATGGGGTTTATAGGCAACATAATGATGGTGTGAACTAGCATAGGATATCACATATGTCATAGCATAGTTCTAGATGTCATAATAGATGTCATGGCATATGTTCATAACTTTTCTAATCAACATATGTAACTTGTCATATAGATCAACATAGCCCAAACATGATGATTTAATTAATATGAACTAACTAGCATAGGCAATAGCATCATGATTTCAAAGCATGTATGATTCATCACAACTTTAGCCTAGAAACTTTCAACATACATAACATCATCATAGCATGATTTGCAACATATAGGATATTATCACCACATAGCATAGGATTTATAACATACATGATAGTATAAGGTTTACAACAACATATATGACAATTCACATCATCTACTCATAATCCATTCATGACTTAACCTAATTAAAATGATAATAATCTTGTTAAGACTATCATACTCACAATTATTGAAGAAAGAGAGTCGAATTAGCGCTCTTTTGATGAAGAATCGCTGTTAGGGTTGGGTAGTTCTGATTTGGTTACTGTTCTTTATCTTTAATTTGATGGCGGCTGCTCTAGGTCTCAAAATATCAGCATGACGGCCATGGTCTTTGTTTATTTTCTGATTTAGGGTTTGTGTATAGGGGTCTTTTTATAGAGTTATAAATTAATTTAAGCCGTCGGATGTTCTTAGGGTTAATCAAAACCATTTAATTATGATAGGGTGATGAGTCAGCCCTAATGACTCAGCAAGGAGTCAGAATGGACTCAACAACACGGGTCAACCTGAACCAGAAAGCTGTGCAGGCTCTAGCCTCGGCCTGGGCGCACTTGGCAGGTGCGCCAGTGTAAATATGTACTGGCGCACTTCCCAAGTGCGCCAGTGCATTTTTTTTCTTTCTTTGCCACCAAACTTCGTTCGTCCATAACTTTTCCATCCGGTACTCGTTTCCCGGAAACTCGGACTCTATCTCCACTAGAATTCCGAGACGAACACAATGGCGCAACCCGTTTCCCACAATTCTCACATCTAAGATTAGTTATTCTTTAATTTGTAAATATTAATATTAACAGAATTACGGAGTGTTACAAGCCCTGTCACGGGACTTGGGCCGCACATATAGTGTACATGTGCACCTAGACATCGGAAACGATTCGCAATACATACATGGGAAAAGGGCGCTGTTCGACAGGTAGCATAATCCCTAGTAGTCCTAGGTGGCATAAACCCTAATCGAATCTAGAAACTGTTCAATAGGTAGCATAATCCCTAGTGGACCTAGGTGGCATAAATCCTAGTTGAACACTCGATAGTTCATGATAAGGAAACCTAGCTAGATCAAGGGTGGCAGTCCAAACGTTTTCAAGAATGGTGGCACTACGTTGAAGTAGTATAGAATTACGTGATAAAACCCGTACGATATACGGCAAGGGACTATACGTATACATGGAAAGGATTATACAAGTTGGGGAAAATTTTACATATACGATATATTAGGTTAAGTCTACTAGTAAGTGGACGAGAATGACATGGGTTTGGCCTTGGGTGCTAATATTGTGAATAACCTAATAAACAAGAAATTATAACTGAACGGTATATGTAGGGTCACACAAGAGTTTATTATAGTCCAGTCACACAGAACTTATGTTCTGACCCCCTCCTCACAACATGCCCAGGTTAGGTTCATGATAGGGATAGTATTGCTTGACTATTAGCTTGGTAGTATTATTATTAAGGTAATGCTATTTTGAATAAATTATATTTTATTCCTTCCGCTGTGAGCTGCTCTTCGAACTCTGACATGTTTCTTTCTCTCTTTCTTTTCTACAGGATACCAGGGCACCTAACTCGGGGTCCGACGGATTTGGATTTTGAAAAAAATTCGGTCTGTCAAAATCCGGGTTGTTACATGATTATACACCCTAATGGGAGCGACCCACATAGCCATGCTGCCTGCCCGATTTTTGTCATTCCCCGGTTGTTGAGGCCTGAAGCTATGACTACTTTCCATTCATTGATAGCACAATCACTTTGAATGCCACATTGTCAGATCCATTAATCACTAATTGATTTGCACAAATATATTCTGGATATTATGCTAAGAGAATAAATTCTTCGCCACCATATATATTTATACAGACCAACATATGCGATCACTGGAAATACTCTGTCAGACACTCGTCCATCTACGTTCGTTTTGGGATTGAACGAAACCGAAGGCACAATTTCTATTAACAGAAAAAGTCCTTGCACTTTACTCCATCTTCGATTATCTTCGTATAATCTGATTCGCAACGCTACTGCCAATACAGAGTGGTTCTCGGATAATAATCCAACTGATCTCTCCATATTGACAACGATATTGGCAAATACTTCGATAGTTGGTTATTTAACTGTCGAAGAAAAATAAACAACATTACAACCATCAAACAAATCACTGGGCCTCTTAATTAATATTTCATTAATTAAATTACTTCTTCATTCCCTTACCAATATTTGTTAACCAAATATTTTCAATAATCATCTTGATCTCTTACGTTGTTTTGAAAACATTTCCTTATTTCGCCATCTTTTATTTTCTATACTTAGAAAATATCATCTACAAATAATTGGAAAATATTACAGTTACTTCCCTGTTTCACGACCATTCATTTCTATACTTAGGAAATATTTGTTATTATATTTCCAAAATTCCACTTACTTAGGTTAAAACGAATGTTATGTAAAACATCGCTACAACAACACAAAATACTGCATTCAACTCAACTCTTTTAAACATATATCTTCGAGATTGAATCATCCTATTTATCGGTTAAAAATGAAATCAATCAAGTTGGCATATAATTACCTCTCAGACCTTGACCGAAGACATCCTTAACATCAAAATAGATAAGACCACTATTCTCGAAAAATCAACATCATATTAAACCACTTATCCATATCTTTTAAACATGTACACGCTCTCCCTCTATTTTTATCAGATTAAACTTATTGGTTTTCTTTTTGTTTATAACATTTTATTTTAATTCGGTTTCCTTATTGAATTCTATATATATTGATATATAGAATTCTAATTATCAAATTATCTTAAAAATATTCTAACTCCTTAAATTTTCGAAAAAATTCGCCATAACCTCCTTTGTACCGGTCAATAGTTCAAACCTCAACTCACCTCTCTGGGCCCTTTCCATTCAAAAAGAAAATCAAAAAGCCAAGTGGCTTGCCGATTCGGCGCATAAAACCTCATATGGAATTTAAATATGTAACTTATTGTCGGGCACATGAATTATAATATTCATACACTTCATCCCATACATGTCTAACACATGTTCACCTGGTTTCAATTCAACTCAATCCAATCATTTGAATTTAGTTTCGCCCATTTTCCTTTAATTAGCTTCATATCCTATTTCACTTGTTATTTGAACGTATCATGTTCGTACGTATTTTAGTTTGCTTATAAGTCAATTAAATACCATTTTCATTTTAGGTTTCATATTCGATTTCGAATATGAAATTCACAGGTCTCATTTACTTATCAAAAGAAATATCTCGATCTAAAATTCGATTAGCAAATTATTCTTCCACTTAGTTAATTCTATTCAAAAATAAATAACTGATTTTGTTTCAAAAATCAATCCATTTACTCCACTCGAGTTCATATTTATTTCATAACCCAAGTCTAGATTTTTCAAATGGAAATTCAGATTTTATTTGCTTAAAAATCCTTATATTTATTTATATAAACCATTATGGTTTTTAAACGATTTTGGCGCTGCTTTTCTGAAAATTTGATTTTGACATAACTCAAAATCTATCAGACGAAATCCAGATGTTTCTATTTCATTGGAAAACTATTATTCAAACGGTCCTGACGGTTCTTGTTTCAAAGAATTCCGACTTAATTTGAGTTCTATATACTCAATTGAAGTTTGAAACGCCAATTTACGAACTGCCGCGCTGCGGCGAGTTTGTTTGAATTATATTTAATATATAAACGTTTTCAACTTCGTTTATAATAAATTCAACTCCATTCTGATATATTTTTAATATATATATATCAAATCAGTTTCCCAATTCAACATAATATTTTCAATTATCTATAATTGTCGATTTTTCCTTACTCGATAATATATTTAATTATACTTCGATCTTCTATATTTAATTTCAATTCCTTTTATAAATAAATTATTTATAAAATTTGATATAATCGAATTTCAGCCTATTGGATTTTTTCAATTCAAATTATATTTTGAATTCCGAAATAAAATCAATTGTTCCATTTCAAAACACTTTCCAATTCATTTTTAAATTCATATTTGAATTTAAACTGTTACATTATCAAATGATAATTTATTCTCACCAGATTTACAAATATCGTTTATAAACTCAACTTCTGTAACACCCCATATCCGTTAAGCCGTTAAGGTCACTCACAAAGGGAATGCCTTAACTTCGGTGGAGTGTTATAGGTAAAAGATACAGATAAATTACAAGACAGACAAAATTAAAACAGCGGAAAATAGGACTTTACTTTATTGATAAAATAGTTTGTACAACAATTGTTTTCCAATACCTGAATATCTGTCTTACAAAATAAAGAAGCATAAAATAACATTTATATTCCCCAATGTAGCGTGAGCCAGCCATAGCAATGGAAAAGAGAATCCCAGCAAAACTTCGACTAATCTTCAACTTGGAAAGAAAACTGGACTAAGTAGTAATATTCCCTCCCTGCGAACCTGGGGGTGGGGGAACGGAAGACAAGAAAGCGAAAGAAAACAGAGTCAGACATAAAGTCTGGTATGTTCAGTAACTTTCAGCATGTGAACAGGTAAAAGCAACATGACATGAATTTAACTGAATACAAGACAACACCATGATGATGGGAATCATAAGGTTAGCACAAGATATGATAAGGTAAGATAAACTGGATGCACTTCTATACTTTCCCTAATTTGCTACTACCTTGTTATTCTAATTTCTATATCTCTGCACCACCTAACTAGTAATCTATATAAACTGATAAGAACATATACGTGGTCCCAATTCCCGTAATTGTGGTTGTTTCAGGTGTACATCTATTATTTATTACCTAGATCTAATCTAGGGTTTTCTATCGAGCGCATTCTAGATCCAATCAGGGTTTACGCTACCCAGGGATGCTGGAGTTTATGCTACCTATTGAACGTTTCTCAGATTTTAGGGTTTACGCGACCTAGGTCCAACTAGGGATTATGCTACATATTGAACGACGCCACTAATCTAGGACACACTACCCAGAGTGGTATATATTCCTAGACTTTCCCCACGTATGTGTCATGGATCATTATTGCTGTCTAGATGCACATGTCCTCTATATGTGCGACCCGAGTCTCGTGGCAGGACAAATCAAGAAACAAGGAACTCGGTCGGGAGCTTTCAGATATCTGCCGATGCAGATGCTAAGGTCTGTTTTTCCAGTGGCTATGGTCCTACCTGTCCCCTCCCTCAAATAATGAAAGGCACACCTTGAAAAATGAAAACTATACGCAGGCCCCCCATGCCCCACTAACCTATGGCCATCCGCAACCATAACTAGATAGCAAGTATATGGTCTTTTGGAGTTCTCCGTCTTTCCGCTTCACGTATCTCGATTGACTCAAGATGGTAGGTAGACGACGAGTTGCTATCACAGGGGTACTGGTCTCGTCGAATCACGCTGGTCCATCCTAGTCTTTAGGTTGCCTTATATTGCAACCAAGGCATACCCTTGGTTCTTCTAACGCAGACCTTAACCTCTGTAAGCCCAGGCGGATCATCTGCAGCCTCACAAAGGGATACCAAGAGTACCCTCACGTCCCCTCGAAGCTGCGTGCTTCGTAACCCAGTTTGTTGGAGCCTTCTTTAAGATCAGATGGACGTTCGCTCCTTCTCATGTTCTACTAAGGTTTACTAATTAGTTCCTGAATGTCCATTTTCTTAACTAAGGTTTACAACTTTGTCCTCTTAACTAAGGTTTACTACTTAGTTCTTTTTCTCGTCAAGTTGGATTGGTTAAGTGTCATTAGTCAGTTCAAGTTAACTTAACCCATTCATTTGTCATGTTAAACTGGTTAAGTGTTATCAGTAGTTCATGTTGACTTAACCCTACCACAAATCAAGTTATATTGGTTAAGTATTTCTTATTACTTAACGCCACCCCTTCATCTTGTATTGGTTAAGTGTTCCCTTTAACTTAACCCTGCCCATCTGTTTAGCTAACACGTTATAACGGTTAAGTGTTCTCTTAGTTAACTTACCCGGACATCTGTTTAATTCATATGCCCTAATGGTTAAGTATTGTCCCTTCATGTTTTATCTTAACCTTGTTCATTTGGCACACTATGATGGCTAAGTGTTCTTAGTTTACTTAACTCCACCTTCTAGTCTAGTTAACATGTTAAATTGGCTAAGTGTATTTTACTTAACCCCACCTTCTAGTCTAGTTAACATGTTAAATTGGTTAAGTGTTCCTATGGACTTAACCCTCCCATTCTAACTTAACTGTTTCTTAGCTTTAAATTATTCATTTAAATCACCAACCACTCACATTAGATAGATATTGTTGCGGTCACTGGATGTGCCGGTCGGTTCCGAGCAGATTTACACTGCAACTCAGTCCAACCTCGGGTCCTTTTTGGGCTCAATGCTCTAACCACCCACATTAGATAAGTATTGTTATGGTTGTTTCATTTGCCGGGCGGTTCCGAGCAGTCTTATACTGTAACTCAATCTAACCTTAGGTTAGGCATGTTCGTCTTTCCTAGATTTACATTTTTATCCTTTTTGTCTATATGTAAATTGCTAACGACTCTTTTAAACAAATTTGGCCTATATCATATTCATTTGTCATGCCCACTAACACACCTATATTCTAGGCCCAAATCTTTATTTAACTATCAATTAACCCAACTTTCAGTTTATGCCAAATTAGATCAGTTCATGTAAAAACTAGATTTAATATTCTAGTTTACAGTTTATATCCAAACTTGGCTTACATGCCAATTACATACTTTGCGGCCAATTAACAATTTACCATTTCACGCCCAAGTCTAATATGCATGTAAATTATTTACTATTATAGCCAAATCAGATTATACCCACATATTTGTTATGCTAAATTATCTTGATTAAGCTACGCCCAAATTCGCCCGCCGTAGTCGTACGTATAACATGATTTCACAAGTTTCTAGGTACTCATGACATGAAACTAACAAAAGGAATAGGGGAAAAGCTAGAGAATTTACATAAGAAGATAGGCATGAAAAAGCGAACCAAAACACAAAAATACAAAGATAATGGGTCCAATGGGTTTGGTGTACATAATAGCGAACAAGAATAAACTAAGCAAATTACACCCTAAGTATGAGATCCAACATAATCAAGGGAGACATAGGTGATTTGATCCAACATAATGCCAGTTCGGTATACAATCATGATTTGTAACTATAATGTATGGGCATAAGCCACTAACCATAATAGTCATAGGCAATTAACCACAAAATAGTCCTAGGCAATTAACCACAAAATAGACCTAGTCATGGTCTCATAGTTATGAATCATAGTCATGGGCAATAGTCATAGGCATAGTCTTATGTTCATAGTCATAGGCAATAGTCTTATGTTCATAGTCATAGGCATAGGCATAGTCTTATGTTCATAGTCATAGGCATAGTCTTATGTTCATAGTCATAGGCATAGGCATAGTCTTATGTTCATAGTCATTGGCAATAGTTTCATAGGCCATGGCTTTATAGTCATAGTCTTAGGCAAAAAGTCCCATAATCATAGTCATTGACAATTAGTCACAATAAGTTCTAGGCCATAATCGAGAATCAGATCCAAAGGCATATACAAGCACCCATTCAAATGAAAGGATTAGGCATATTCTCATATCCATTTAATTACATGTCACAAATAGATCTAGGCGTTCAAATATAAAAAGTAACTGACTTACATTGATCGGTTTTAGAAAAGGATAATAACGCTGAGGTGTTTTGCTATGATTCGCGCGACGTTGCTCGAAGCCATTAAATTAGCCTTTGCTTCCCTTCTTGAAGCTTTAACTTTATTTGAATCTCTAATTTGCGAATCTCGCGTTGCTTGAAGAAGAAGGTAAAAGGACTCTCTTAATTTGATTAATCTTGTTTTAATTGAATCATGTAGTCTTTGGAGAAGAAGAAGTCATCTTGTTCATTAAGAATTTGTGCAGCATAAGGATAGAGAAGAATGGTGTGAGGAGTAGTGGGGATTAGGGGAGGTTTATATAGGTTTTGGATTACGAATCTAGTCAGAAAACACGTCTAAATACATCGCAATGCATCAGGTTCAAAAACTGGAATTCGGCACCAGGTCGACCCCCAGTTCGACACTATGCTCGACCTGGTCCCTGGGAGGTCGACACTATGGTCGACCCCCAGGTCGACCTGATCCTTGGCAGCAAATTTCCCGCCCAGCCTGTTTTGGGTTTTGAATTCGAATTTGAATCCGAATTTCGAGCTGTTTTTCTGTTCCAAAAATCCTTGAAACTTCGGAGGGTCATGTCTCCCTCATACGGACTCCGTTTCTCAAAAATTCGGAATTGTTTCCGAGCAGAATTTCGAGACGAACGCAATGGCGCAACCCGTTTCCCTTGATTCTTATTTTAAAATTTATTTATACTTTAATTTGCAAAGCTTAATGTTACAGAATTATGGGGTGTTACAACTTCCTTGTTTCATATATTTAAACAAGTCCCCTTTTCAGATTTCTATTTGAAACTCCATCCCTTTAATATTCCAAATTGTGGAATAAAAATAGTTGTTCCCTTTCAAATGATTTCAAATTCTGTTTTTAAATTCATATTTGAATTTAAATATTCAAATTATCTCTTGATAATTAATTCATTATATTTATAAACACCATTTTATAAATTTCCTTGTTTTATATTTAAACAAGTCTATTTCGAAATCTATTTAAAACCAAAATTTTATTTTAGAAATTTCTATTTATAATAACTTATATATATACAACATCCAATTTATTTTCATATTCAGTTTAACTTCTATCTAAATAAATTCGAATTAATCGAATTCAAATCGAAAATCCTTACGGATTTATTTTAGTTCAATTTATATTCTGAACATCAGAATAAATTCCATCGTTTATTTCTTTAAAACGATTTCCCCATTTCTATTTTTAAATTCACATTTGAATTTAAATATTCAAATTATCCAATGATAATTTTTCCCACTTTATTTATAAACAGTGTTTATAAATTCATTTCAATACCCTGATTTTCCAATGAAAATCATTCCATTTTATTTATAAATACCATTTATAAATTCATCACTTCAATTTCCTATATATTTTAATTTATAAACATCATTTATAAATTTCAGTACTTGTTTTATTTATTCGAAACAAGTCAATATTTTTAATCCATTCGAATTTCAAATCCTAGTTTTAGAAAAATAGAATTTCCCGTTTAAAATCTCAAAATCTCTTTTACATTATTTTTATAGATCAACATTCAGACCCCAGTGATAATTAAACAATCAAACCACCCAATTATCAATCAACATATCATTTATGATAATATATGTGGAAACGAACAAATAATAATATTTTTGAGGAATCCAGTTGGATCCCTCCAACCTATTTTCCTGCATCCACAGACGTCAGTCAACATAAATAATACCCATCCTGCTTCGAGACAGGATATCGCGGTATAGAAGGTCATCCACTATCATAGCCTGGGGCGTATAGGGTCATCCGCTAATGATACTGCGGGCATCCGCTAATGGTACTACCGGAATCCAACCAATCACCAATTTGTATATATATATATATATATATATATATATATATATATATAATAGCCATAAAAACCAATCCTAAATAACTAATATACATATTTTTATAGCCATAAAAAAATCCCAATGCAAGCAGACAACCAACGAACAATTATTTTTAACTGATAAAAATAATTCTAAATAAAATTTGAGTGGTTTATTTACGATTAAATCGAAGAATGTTCGATTTAAATTCCAACCAACTCTGGAACTCTAAATCACTCCACATCAATTTCAATGCGAGATTTCATACGGTCCTACAAACTTCGTTTTGTCACAATTTGCCATCGTATGAATAATATATGGTTTATTTATTTATTTATAAGTTTGAATATAGTTTATATAAAATGAAATAAAAATCAACTAATTTCTAATTACCTTAAAATTCATTAACTTGGCGGCTTACACAGCCAAACTTGCTTCTCCCATTTCGAACACCCACCCAGTCATGATTTCCAGTCTTTCCATGAGCTGTTGGTCAATAGTTTTTGATCCCAAATCCTTGAAATCCCAAAGGATGATGTTAAACTCTTCACTGCAAATCTTGATGCCCTTAAATCACTTGCCGCTCTTGAACTCCACTCAGCTATAGATCGTGACTACTGCAGTAACTGGTAATTTTAGAGAATCGCGTTATCCAAAACTGCCATCAATTCCTCAAACCATCGACCATACCATCTTCAGCAACTCACGATCTGTTCGTGAAACACCCCACCTCCGTTAGGGTCACTCTCAAAGGGAATGCCCTAATTTTGGTGGAGGTTTATAAGTATAAGTCACAGATATACAAGACAGATATAAGAACACATATTTGTAAACAGCGGAAAAACAGCAACTTTTATTTCATAAAAGCAAATACGTGTTACAAAACATCACCATGATTGTCTTACATCTTTTTCCAAAAACATAACATAACACTTTCATAATCTGTCTTGAGTACATTATTTAAAGAAGCATAAATAAAGCATAGATAAACTGCAAAAGTCCCCATAGTGGATTGTCCAAAGCCATAGTTCAAAACAGGAAAGTCCAAGCAATACATTTCTCTTCTTCAAGCTGGATGTTAAGGCTGGTCAAGCTGCTGTGTTCCCTCCCTGTGGACCTAGGGGGGGGGAAACGGAAGAAAAGAAGACGAAAGAAAAGTAGAGTCGGACATAAAGCCTGAGTAAGTCTAGTACTATTTTGTCTATGAATAAAGAACTGGGTATGATAAGTATAAACAAGAAGTGGAAAAGCACTTTAAACTTGGTTAAGTTGTCTAGGGTTGAATATACTATCGTACCCCATGTAAATCTCTGAACCCATATAAACTAGTTTCCAACTGGCACCCCACAATTAGGGTGATGTGATCCATTCTATGATGATCGGCTCCTACTCGCATAGTTACATGTGTCTTACGGCCCCCGATGTTGTAGTTACCTATGCTGGTCCCACCATGGGGTGTATCAAGTCCCATGGCAGTGGCCCGACACAACCTTAGAATGCACAGGTATGCTACTGGTGCCCAGTGCCTTATTTTTCTGCGCCGGGGTGTGTGCACGCCCGCACCCCGTTAGAACCTACACTGCTACACCACCGCCGTCGATTTGACCTCTTACAATCAGCCCAGTAATCGTGCCCCACCCTGCCTAGTTTCAGGGTATCCTGATACACCTTCTAGGGTTACTGCTGAAAAGGGTCCCCCGTTACTAGGTTTTCTATCTCTAGCCAACATGCTAAGTTGGTTAAGTGTTTTCTAACCTAACCCCCACCAGTCCGTTTAATTTAGCATGTTCCATTTTGATTAAGTCTTTAGTTCACTTAATCCTAACAATCCTGACTCAGCCTTAATTGTCTTATTAAGGCCCTGACCTCTCACATTAGACAGGTATTGTTGTGGCTGCCTGTTGCCGGTTGGTTCCGGGCAGTCTTACGCCACAACTCAGTCTAACCTCGGGTCCTTATTGGGCTCCATGTTTAACCTCCCACATTGGATAGGTATTGTTGTGACTACTGGACAGCCGGGCGGTTCCAGGCAGGTTTACATCACAACTCAATCCAACCTCGGGTTAAACACATCGTATGTTCTACATTTACATATTTTGTCTTTCTTCTTTATTTTCTTATATGTAAATATTTGCGGCCAATTATTAAGTTAATGGTGTAAAGGTTACACCAATCATGGGCCCAACCCATACTTGAATTTGGGCCCCTCTATTTTATATTTTCATTCATTAGTAATTTTAACCCAACGTTATTTTCCCCCGTTTTACACGTCCGTTTATTATATATATATTGGGCTTAGCCTTTTAAAGCCCAACTTAGCCATGCGAAAAGGGGAGGCTTAAAGCATGATTACATACACAAAGAGGGGAAGGTGAGCGCATGAACTTGCAATATGACGTTGGAAATACAAAATAGAAACTGGTGTACTTGCATATATACTTTGGTCATAAAGCATAGGTGACATGAATCAAAGCATGTGAACTTGTAGTTGAGATATGAATCTAAATTGGGTATCATTATTGGCACATAGTCATAACTACAACATGAACCTATACTTTTATTTAGGCATAATGTCAAACATAAGCATGGCATAAATATTTCTAACATAAGCATGGCATAATGTCAAACATAAGCATGGCATAATGTCAAACATAAGCGTGGCATAAGTATAGTTAAATTTTGTTCACATAACCATGGCATAAATATTTCTAACATGAAATCATGATTTTTACTTTAGTCATGCAAACTTGCAAAAAGGGATTTTTGAATCTAAACTAGCTATGTACCACATATGTCATCTTGTTAACAGTTTCAATTATGCAAATTATCAACCATAGCCTAGTCATATTCATAAGTTTGCAAATAGGTTTTCTAGTACAAAAGCATGGCTTGATACATGATGCCAAATTTTCACATAATTTCATATGGATTATGATAATCCAAACTTATTCCAATTACTTCACAAAAATGATGTTTGTATAAAAATACACATTATGATGGCATAGTAGCAAAGCCCCAAACTTGCATGAATTTCAATCAACTACATACATGTAGCTTCAACATGGATTACATAATTTGCGAATATTCCAAGCGTATACTTGCATAGAACTACCGCATGTAGTTCTTTATAATGAATAACATAATTCAAGAATATCCAAACGTATACAATATTCCAACGCACAAATATGAATTACTTTATCGCCACAAATCAAGTATACATATCAACACAATTATTTGTTCATACCAAAATAATACTCTACTTACAATGGTGTGGCGAATTCTCAAGTTTAGGGATTTAGAGATGCGACTCCTTTTGACGTAGGCGTTGATTTGATTCGTTTGAATTGCTTTAGGCTTTAGAATTTTCCTCCTAATCTTCTCTCCAATTTGGTGGCTACTCTTAGTCGTTCCTCAGCAACACTGCGGCTTTGTTCTTATTTTTGAATGAATAGATTAGGGTTAGTCTAGGGTTGTTTTTATAGAGGTAATGAACTGATTAGGACCATTGATGTTGCTTGGATTGATCGTAGCCATTCATTCGCAAGAGAGACCAATTAGAGCCTGCCACCTAGCCCTAATGACAAAGCAAACCACATAAAATCGACCAACATAGAATAGGCCAGCCAGGTTGGACTGGGCTCGACCTGGGTCTGGACCAGGTCGACACCCCTGTCGACAGCCCTGTCGACAGGCCTGTCGACCTGGTTAGACCAGGTCGACAGCCCAGTCGACCTGGGTGCGTCAGGCGGGACTTTTTCCGCCCTGGCCCATTGGGCCCCATTTTTTTTTTCTGAGCTTATTTTATTCTGTTTGAATTTTAAACTTAATTCAAAAACTTCCGAAGGCCATATCTTCTTCATACGGACTCCGTTTTTCGAAAACTCGGACTCTATTTCGCGTATTTTTCCGAGACGAATGCAATGGCGTATCCCGTTTCCCTTAGTTCTTTGATTTCAAATTAATTATACTTTAATTTGTGAATTTCACAGTTGTAGAATTCGCGGGGTGTTACATTCTCCCCCACTTAAAAGGATTTCGTCCCCGAAATCTTCAAGTTAGGAGGAATGTATATCCTAACATACAATCATCCATCTACTCATCCATCAAACACGAGCATCCATTGTCCTTAAAAGACTTCTAATGCTTCATGATCATATGCGAAGTGTGTGTGTACATGTACTTATCTAATGCAAAATCAGGCGGTCTACTGATTCAGTTGACCTCCTTAATGCGAATTATGTAAGTGCCATGAATCCATCATGTATGCAAATTTTCCTATTCATGATTCTACATGAGTGCACAATCATTCGATACATATGCAACATCCACATGTCAACACATTAAAATTCAACCACATATGAATGCAAACATATATGCATATGCAATATGAAGTGACTGAGCCGATCTAAAACCTAGATTGTGTGTGTATATGCAACCACGAGCAACCACTAGCAATCACTTGCAACCACTTGCAACCATCATACATAACATGTTTCAACTACATGTTTCCATCCAAAAAGATTCTACCTAAAAGATACGGTCGAGGAAATATACCCTAAAAAGATAGATAAAAAAAAAGCGCAACTTAAGGAAAAGGAAAGATCAAGGATGTACCCTCGAACAGAAAAGGGTAGGCAGTGCGTATTCTGGCTTCAGTTTCCCAAGTCGCGTCTCCCTCGGCGTCGCTCCACTGAACTTTGACGAGCTTGACTTCGCGGTTGCGTAGCTTCTTCACTTCCGTTCCTAATATGCGGGTTGGAACTTTTCTTATGGTTGCTTCGCGTTCCACTTCGGCCTCTTCGAGGATATTTGGCTCTACCACCTCGGCAGACTCGTGTAGACATTTTCGGAGGTGTGAAACGTGAAAAACGTTGTGGACTCCAGCCAACTTCTCGGGTAGCTCTAATCTATAGGCCATTTTCCCAATTTTCTCGATGATAGGGAATGGCCCTACGAACCTTGGTGCCAGTTTTCCTGTGGTTCCAAAACGAACAACGTTTCTTAGTGGTGATACCTTGAGAAAAACTCTGTCTCCAACCTCAAATTCAAGGTCGGTCCTTCTCTTGTCGGCATAGGACTTTTGTCTGTCTTGGGCCGTCTTCATCCTTCTTCGTATTAAGTCTACTTTCTCTGAAGTCTCTCGGATCATATCTGGTCCAAGTACGAGCTTATCAGTAGACTCCCACCAACAAGTGGGCGATCGGCACGGTCTTCCATATAAAGCTTCGAAGGGCGCCATTCCGATGGTTGCTTGATAGCTGTTGTTGTAGGCAAATTCCACCAAAGGAAGGTGGTCTTCCCATGTCCCTCCGAAGTCAAGGACGCATAGCCTTAAAAGGTCTTCCAAAACTCTGTTCACTCTCTCTGTTTGGTCGTCGGTTTGGGGATGATAGGCTGTGCTCAAGCATAATTGCGTTCCTACTGCTTCTTGCAGACTCCGCCAAAACTCGCTGGTGAAGATGGGGTCTCGGTCACTAACAATGCTAGATGGTATTCCATGGAGTCGAACGATTTCCTTGAGGTAAAGTGATGCTAGGGATGAGGCAGTTCTTTTACTTTTGACAGGTAAAAAGTGGGCGCTTTTAGTAAGCCTATCCACTATTACCCAAATGCTAGTGTTGCCTCTCCTAGACCTAGGCAGCCCATCGATGAAGTCCATTGAGATGCTATCCCACTTCCACTGCGGGACCTCCAGAGGATGTAGCAGTCCGCCAGGCTTTTTCTGTTCCGCCTTAACCTGTTGGCACACCATACACTTAGAAACGAACTCTGCCACGTCCTTTTTCATGCCGTTCCAGAAGAAAGTCCTTTTTATATCTTTGTACATTTTATCTCCGCCTGGGTGTATCGTCATCTTGGAGTGATGTGCTTCCTCGAGAACCTTCTTTATTAAATCTTTTGTCTGTGGGACGCATAGTCTTCCGTCTCGCCTTAGCAGACCTTTATCGTCGATGGAGTATCTGTTGAGGTGACTTGAAGTCTCACCCCTAATTAACCTATCAATTATTTCCACAAGTTGAGGGTCTTCGCGCTGTGCCGTCCCTACTGAATCCACTAAAGTTGGGCGCACTTCGAGAGATGCTAGTAAGCCTAGTACGAAATCGGAGGAAGGCCTAAAGTCGAAGCTGGCTATAAACTCTAGGCTTTGTCTTTCAACAAACAACGGGCTTAGGGTCAATTTCTTTTGGCTCAACGCGTCTACCACTACGTTGCCTTTGCCCGGAGTATAGGAGATTTCGAAATCGTACGAGGCGAGAAACTCCATCCATATTTGTTGCCTCAAGTTAAGATCCTTCTGTGAGAAAAGATATTTCAACGATTTATGGTCAGTGTAAAGTTCGAACTTCTCACCTAGGAGGTAGTGTCGCCAAGACTTGAGTGCAAAGACGATGGCGGCTAACTCAAGATCGTGGGTTGGGTAGTTCTTTTCGTGCACTTTCAACTGCCTCCCTCCATAAGCTACCACCCTTCCTTCTTGCATTAAGACGACGCCTAGCCCTGTCCCACATGCATCCGTATAAACAGTGAACATCTTGCTCCCATCTGGCAGCGTCAAAACTGGGGCTGTTGTAAGAGCCCTTTTCAGTCGTTGGAAAGCAAACTCGCAATCCAAATCCCAATTGAATACTAGATTCTTCTTAGTTAATTTCGTGAGCGGAGCTGAGATTTTCGCAAAATCCCTTATAAACTTTCGATAGAAACCTGCTAGTCCTAGGAAGCTTCGGACCTCAGTTGCGTTCCTTGGTGTCTTCCAATCCTGTACCGCCACTACCTTAGCCGGGTCCACTGCTAACCCTTGTTTGGATACTATGTGCCCAAGGAACCTCACCTCTTCTCTCCAAAAGTGGCATTTGGAGAACTTGGCTTTTAGTTGATGGACTCGCAAAGTTTCCATGATTGCCCTTAAGTGCTGAGCATGTTCCTCTTCACTCTTTGAGAAGATAAGGATATCATCTACGAAGACCACTACGAATTTGTTGAGGAAATCTCTAAATACCCAACTCATTAGGTCCACGAAGTAAGCAGGTGCATTTGTCAAGCCGAAAGGCATGACAAGCCATTCAAAGAAGCCGTCTGGGGTTCTGAATGCCGTTTTATCGATGCTATCTTCAGCCACCCTTAGCTGATGAAAACCGGTTGCTAAATCGAGCTGGGAGAAAACAGACGCCCCTACAAGCTGGTCAAATAAATCGTCAATTCTAGGGAGAGGGTGCCTATTCTTTTTCATTAGCTTGTTGAGCTCCCTATAGTCAACACATAGACGGAGTGAACCATCCGCCTTTGTAGCGAACACCACTGGAGCGCCCCATTCTGAAATGCTTCTCCTAATGAACCCCTTTTCTAGAAGCTCTTTAATCTGTTTACTGAGCTCTTTCCTTTCCCGTGGAGCCATGTGTCTGACGGGCAACGCAACGGGCTTTGCATTATCTACAAGATATACGCGGAAGTCAATTTCCCACTTCGGAGGCAAGCCCTTCACCTCTTCGAAGACATCCGGATATTCCCGGACCACTCTAACTGATTGCAAATTTTCAACAGAGGCATCTAGCGATTCAAGATAACTAAGCATAACCGCATACGAGGGATTACAAGAAATTTCCAAAGTATTACCGAGTTGGGTTAGGAGCCTAACAACCCTTTTCTCACAATCAAGGATGGCCCCATTACTGGATAGCCAATCCATACCCAAAATCAAACCATAACCCGAAAAGCCCAAAACAAAGGCACTACATTGAAATTCTACACTTAGAATAGAAAATTTCAATCCCACACAGATCATAGACAAATGAGCTGGGCCCCCGTTTGGGTTTGAAACAATTAAGGGGTCCTCTACCATACTAGTTTTTAGGTGCAAAGATTCTACTAAAGCAGACGAGATAAAGGAGTGTGATGCGCCAGAATCAAATAAAGTGCGAACGGGGTGATCATAAAGATAAACTACACTTTCTACAGAAGTATTTATACCTCGCTGTTGCAGAGGTGGCGCTTCCAGCACATGAACCTGTGCCCCTGGGGTGGATCCAGCCCTCTTCCCCTGTCCTCGTTTCTTTGGGCAGTCCTTAGCCCTGTGGCCTGTCTCACCGCAAGAAAAGCACCCACCATTCTCCTTGGCCTTCTTTTTCCGGCAGTCCTTTACTAAGTGCCCCACTTTGCCACAGAAATTGCACTTCCTCTTCTCTTTGTTGCCTTTTCCGCCCTTCTTAAAGTCTGTCTTCTTAGGCTGCAAACCCTCTTTCTTCCCTTGAGAGCTTTCTGCCTTTGTCTCCTTCTTGCCCTTATCCTCTTCATTCAGCAATGCCATTTGCACCAATCTTTCGTACGTGGCTCCCATGGGTATATGGGTCATGGCCAAACTGTGTAATGGCTCATTCAACCCTTTGACGAAACGGAGAGCCTTCTTGTGCGGGGTATTGACTAGGTCAAGCCCAAACCTAGCCAGCTCATCAAACTGATTCACATACTCTCTGACTGTCTTGTCCCCTTGCTTAAGAAATAAGAATTTTTCCAACTGCAAACTTCTTTCCGCATCTGAGAGAAATTTAGTCTCAAACCTTGCCCTAAAGTCCTCCCATGTCTCCACTGGTCTTTCAGCATTAGTGACTTCCCACCAGTAGGAAGCCTCGCCCTTCAATAGCCATACTGCCAATTGTACTTTTTGTCTATCCTCTACCTCAAAGATGATGAATAGGTCCTCAGTTTCTTTCAGCCAATTTCTGGCTGCCACGAAGGACTCAGTTCCATGGAAATCCCTTCCTCCCATAGCTTTAAAATCTTTACATATCTTAGCAAACGTGTTTCCCCGAGGAGGAGGTGGAGGAAAAGGTGCCGCTGCAGCTGGATGATTTCCTTCAGCTGGAGGAGGAGGAACGGTAGGACCTGGCTGAGTGGCCCTTGCTTCTAAGAACCGCCTAAGCCAACCAGGTATTGGCACCCCTTCCGGCAAGTTAAGTTCTTGGGACATGCTGAAACAAAAAGGATAGATTCAAAACGAAGGATAAGAGATAGTACCTATGGCTTTGGGGAGTGGACTTTGCCTTTTTAAAATAATATTTTCCTTTTAAAAATGCTTCTTTAAATTTCCTTTTTGAAAATAATTTTTCAAAACTTTTTATCTTATCTGGTAAACCTGGCTCTGATACCAAGTGAAACACCCCACCTCCGTTAGGGTCACTCTCAAAGGAAATGCCCTAATTTTGGTGGAGGTTTATAAGTATAAGTCACAGATATACAAGACAGATATAAGAACACATATTTGTAAACAGCGGAAAAACAGCAACTTTTATTTCATAAAAGCAAATACGTGTTACAAAACATCCCCATGATTGTCTTACATCTTTTTCCAAAAACATAACATAACACTTTCATAATCTGTCTTGAGTACATTATTTAAAGAAGCATAAATAAAGCATAGATAAACTGCAAAAGTCCCCATAGTGGATTGTCCAAAGCCATAGTTCAAAACAGGAAAGTCCAAGCAATACATTTCTCTTCTTCAAGCTGGATGTTAAGGCTGGTCAAGCTGCTGTGTTCCCTCCCTGTGGACCTAGGGGGGGGGGAAACGGAAGAAAAGAAGACGAAAGAAAAGTAGAGTCAGACATAAAGCCTGAGTAAGTCTAGTACTATTTTGTCTATGAATAAAGAACTGGGTATGATAAGTATAAACAAGAAGTGGAAAAGCACTTTAAACTTGGTTAAGTTGTCTAGGGTTGAATATACTATCGTACCCCATGTAAATCTCTGAACCCATATAAACTAGTTTCCAACTGGCACCCCACAATCAGGGTGATGTGATCCATTCTATGATGATCGGCTCCTACTCGCATAGTTACATGTGTCTTACGGCCCCCGATGTTGTAGTTACCTATGCTGGTCCCACCATGGGGTGTATCAAGTCCCATGGCAGCGGCCCGACACAACCTTAGAATGCACAGGTATGCTACTGGTGCCCAGTGCCTTATTTTTCTGCGTCGGGGTGTGTGCACGCCCGCACCCCGTTAGAACCTACACTGCTACACCACCGCCGTCGATTTGACCTCTTACAATCAGCCCAGTAATCGTGCCCCACCCTGCCTAGTTTCAGGGTATCCTGATACACCTTCTAGGGTTACTGCTGAAAAGGGTCCCCCGTTACTAGGTTTTCTATCTCTAGCCAACATGCTAAGTTGGTTAAGTGTTTTCTAACCTAACCCCCACCAGTCCGTTTAATTTAGCATGTTCCATTTTGATTAAGTCTTTAGTTCACTTAATCCTAACAATCCTGACTCAGCCTTAATTGTCTTATTAAGGCCCTGACCTCTCACATTAGACAGGTATTGTTGTGGCTGCCTGTTGCCGGTTGGTTCCGGGCAGTCTTACGCCACAACTCAGTCTAACCTCGGGTCCTTATTGGGCTCCATGTTTAACCTCCCACATTGGATAGGTATTGTTGTGACTACTGGACAGCCGGGCGGTTCCGGGCAGGTTTACATCACAACTCAATCCAACCTCGGGTTAAACACATCGTATGTTCTACATTTACATATTTTGTCTTTCTTCTTTATTTTCTTATATGTAAATATTTGCGGCCAATTATTAAGTTAATGGTGTAAAGGTTACACCAATCATGGGCCCAACCCATACTTGAATTTGGGCCCCTCTATTTTATATTTTCATTCATTAGTAATTTTAACCCAACGTTATTTTCCTCCGTTTTACACGTCCGTTTATTATATATATATTGGGCTTAGCCTTTTAAAGCCCAACTTAGCCATGCGAAAAGGGGAGGCTTAAAGCGTGATTACATACACAAAGAGGGGAAGGTGAGCGCATGAACTTGCAATATGACGTTGGAAATACAAAATAGAAACTGGTGTACTTGCATATATACTTTGGTCATAAAGCATAGGTGACATGAATCAAAGCATGTGAACTTGTAGTTGAGATATGAATCTAAATTGGGTATCATTATTGGCACATAGTCATAACTACAACATGAACCTATACTTTTATTTAGGCATAATGTCAAACATAAGCATGGCATAAATATTTCTAACATAAGCATGGCATAATGTCAAACATAAGCATGGCATAATGTCAAACATAAGCGTGGCATAAGTATAGTTAAATTTTGTTCACATAACCATGGCATAAATATTTCTAACATGAAATCATGATTTTTACTTTAGTCATGCAAACTTGCAAAAAGGGATTTTTGAATCTAACCTAGCTATGTACCACATATGTCATCTTGTTAACAATTTCAATTATGCAAATTATCAACCATAGCCTAGTCATATTCATAAGTTTGCAAATAGGTTTTCTAGTACAAAAGCATGGCTTGATACATGATGCCAAATTTTCACATAATTTCATATGGATTATGATAATCCAAACTTATTCCAATTACTTCACAAAAATGATGTTTGTATAAAAATACACATTATGATGGCATAGTAGCAAAGCCCCAAACTTGCATGAATTTCAATCAACTACATACATGTAGCTTCAACATGGATTACATAATTTGCGAATATTCCAAGCGTATACTTGCATAGAACTACCGCATGTAGTTCTTTATAATGAATAACATAATTCAAGAATATCCAAACGTATACAATATTCCAACGCACAAATATGAATTACTTTATCGCCACAAATCAAGTATACATATCAACACAATTATTTGTTCATACCAAAATAATACTCTACTTACAATGGTGTGGCGAATTCTCAAGTTTAGGGATTTAGAGATGCGACTCCTTTTGACGTAGGCGTTGATTTGATTCGTTTGAATTGCTTTAGGCTTTAGAATTTTCCTCCTAATCTTCTCTCCAATTTGGTGGCTACTCTTAGTCGTTCCTCAGCAACATGGCGGCTTTGTTCTTATTTTTGAATGAATAGATTAGGGTTAGTCTAGGGTTGTTTTTATAGAGGTAATGAACTGATTAGGACCATTGATGTTGCTTGGATTGATTGTAGCCATTCATTCGCAAGAGAGACCAATTAGAGCCTGCCACCTAGCCCTAATGACAAAGCAAACCATAGAAAATCGACCAACATAGAATAGGCCAGCCAGGTTGGACTGGGCTCGACCTGGGTCTGGACCAGGTCGACACCCCTGTCGACAGCCCTGTCGACAGGCCTGTCGACCTGGTTAGACCAGGTCGACAGCCCAGTCGACCTGGGTGCGTCAGGCGGGACTTTTTCCGCCCTGGCCCATTGGGCCCCATTATTGTTTTCTGAGCTTATTTTATTCTGTTTGAATTTTAAACTTAATTCAAA
The DNA here is from genome assembly GCA_030737875.1 of Allium sativum. Lineage (NCBI taxonomy): Eukaryota > Viridiplantae > Streptophyta > Magnoliopsida > Asparagales > Amaryllidaceae > Allium > Allium sativum. The sequence continues at coordinate 562,923,154 of CM060921.1, forward strand.
AACTTCCGAAGGCCATATCTTCTTCATACGGACTCCGTTTTTCGAAAACTCGGACTCTATTTCGCGTATTTTTCCGAGACGAACGCAATGGCGTATCCCGTTTCCCTTAGTTCTTTGATTTCAAATTAATTATACTTTAATTTGTGAATTTCACAGTTGTAGAATTCGCGGGGTGTTACAGTTCGAGCACCAAAAAAATGGTACGACATCAACCCAGACACCAATTTCACTGCGCCGTCACTCAACCTACGCCACTGTACTAGTCAATGCACCCACCTTATGGCCGCGGCAACCCTTACTTCACCTTCCCATCGCGGTCCTCAAAAGCACCAAAATCAACATCGACTGCTTCCATACTCGCAAGTGCCAACGCCCTCTTCGAACCGCGTGTGACTTCCTCAAATCGTGACCCCTACTCATGTTGTTTCCCTTCCTTCTTCGAGAACCCTCACGACCTCCCTAAATATCAAATCGCAATGAACCCTAAACCAGAAATCGAACATTTCCGAGCTACTTGTCGAAACCGCAAGCGCTTTGATTCGCGATTGTCGAGTTGAAATGGAAAATGAGGTCACCGTCATTTTATTTGAAGTTTCAGTTTCCTTTTGCTGTAAATAAAAATGAGGAAGGGGCTTTGAAGGTTTTTATTTGATTTCCAAGCATACGGTTTCAAATTATTTTCTGGAGGAAATTAAATGAAAGGATTACAAAGGGGTTCATCGTGTTTTACAGAGGAGAATCATACTTCTCGGTTAAGGAAATGAAGTAAGTGTTTAACTGGGCAAGGTTTTATCGGAGGTAGGTTTTTTTCTAGTGTATTATTAGCTTAGGAAGTAAGGAATATATTTTATAATAATATTATATTTTATTAAGATTAAAACCGGTATCCTCTAATTTAAATTATCACGTTGATTTCAAACTCCTATTTGAGCCCAACAATAGACATTTTTAGGGTTATACTACTATTCCGGACACACCAGGACAAGTTTCAAAGCCTCATTTGATCATTTGGAGAAGATATCAACTTAAACTGATATAAATTAAATTCAACACAATTAATTCCTTGGTAATAAATTATTATCGCTTTTATATTCAAACAGAACTGACACTGATCATCTGAATCATTTCGATTCAGTTTTAACTTCGATTTCAATATATTTCGTATTACGATAATTTAATATATATTCGATATTAAATAAAAAATAGATTTTTAAATCAATAACTAAATATAAAAATTCATTTATTTTATCAAATCAATATTTAAAATAAATATTATATTCAAAATTAATCGACCAAAAATCCGAGTCGTTATAGCCACTTTAGTTGCTATAAAACAAGTTGGTTATGAATGAACAAGAAGAGTATCCTTTTCATTTTACATGACCTCAATACGGGTAAGTAGACTTTTAAGATGTAATACCTTAGAACAAACTTAATCCTGAAAGTAGTTGTAGTGGTTCACTTTAAAAAACAAAAACAAGATTATGTGCTCTAAAGCTTGCCAATGACTTTAGATGGAAATGGAAAATTTTCTAAGAAGGGAATCAGATAAATATTTCTCTTAAACAATAAATATTTCTTGTAACATCATATTCAACATAAAGAAAACTATATTTTTTGCTTAACAACATTATTCTATACGCATGATCTTCTGGTTTACTAACTATTTCAGAAAGTGGACCATCTGCAGTTGATTCTGTGAAGATTAATTAGATTTGCGCATTAATTTTTTGGATAAACTAGAGTAAAAAGATTATATTACTCTTGTTAGACTACTGAAGATATTTTCTTGACTATCCTTTTTCATGTATACATTGCTCGATTGAAATGTTGCTTGCTTAACTTGCTATGAGATTCTAATGCAGCAACGAGTGAATGCCATGGCTGATACCATGGCCTAGGCTGATCGCACAAGCTTTTTCACCTATCCTCATACTGGGGTGCGCTGGCTGCTCTATCCAAACTGAGGAAGAGCAGTGTGATGGGGTGCATGATCGGACTATGGTTGCCAGCACTGCTCATGGGTCGAAGTTTACGCAGGCCAAGGTCAGTTATCATTCTGATGAGATTGATGGCATGGAGTGCAGGTATAAAACCACCCTAATAACGTCAAGGTGGAATTCAAATCTGTTATGGATGTGCTCAAAGAAAAGCTTTGGAGGTATGAATTTTTAACAAGAAACTCACATTTTTGGTGTTATTTTCATATTTTTCCCCCTCCGTTCCATTTGGATGAGTTTCATTTCAATGAAGCATGCATTATCTCATTCGTTGGTTAATTATATGCCAATATTTTGTATGAAAATATAGAAATGAAAATGTTAATTATCACAGCGTCTTTTTCATTTTTTATCAGGGATTAGTTCTGTTCATAACCCCCATATTATCAAGGTTGAATTTACAAGTGCACTTGGCTACTTCATAATTTCTTACTAGTATGTGAATTTGTTCACAAAAAAATTCACCTTTTACTGTAAGTTCATCATACACTTATCCAATATCATTGAAGTTTATTTATCAGGGTTGGCTATATATTGTTGCATGCCTACAACGTTGTCAAGTGGTGCTGCTTTGACAACTGTATGCATCTTGTTCATATTCTTTTTTGTTGGAATCAATTTATATTTAGACAATGCTTGTTAGGAAGTTGTTTAAGATTTAAATGCAGCTTACCAGAGGGAATTCTGCCCTTTCTCTTGCAGAAACTGCATATGGCAATTTATTCAGCCTTATTGTTATAAGTTTTGCTTCCACGTAAGCCGACATATGACAATGAATTTTCATTCCTGATTTGTACATGTTTGTATATTTCTAGAAGTATAACAGTATCAAACGGCTTACACATCTTAATTACATTGCTTTGCATTTCTTAGTTCTCAACATTGATTGCATCTTCTTCTAATACTGAATGGATGGGGTCATGGAGGTGGCCACCGGGGAGGAACTCATAGATGCCATGGCCTAGGCTGATCGCACCTTCTGGTTCGCCTGCCCTCGTACTGGGGTTGTGCTGGCTGCTCTGTCCAAACTGAGGAAGAACGGGGTGATTGGAGTGCATGATCGGACTGTGGTTGTCAGCACCGCTCGTGGGTTGAAATTTACATAGGCGAAGGTCGGTTATCATTGTGATGAGATTGATGGTATGGAGTGCAGGTATAAGAACACCTTGTTAACGTCAAGGATGGATTCAGATTTGTTATGGATGTGCTCAAGACAAAGCTCCGAAGGTTTTGATTTTTTACCTTATATTTGCTCTACCTGATTTAGGCATGTTTCGATCATAAGCTGTTCTTCTTTTTTTAGTTCGATGTGCTCAAGACAAAGCTCCTGTGGTGTTTGACTGTGAGGAAAGGTTCGAATTCCCGATATTTTGTTTCAATTCCGGTCATATAGAAATTTTGAGTTTCGGTCATATAGAAAATTTTAAATTTCGGTCCCATTCCGGAAACTCCAGAAGTTCTGTTATAATTCCGATTTTTCAACTCCAAAACTTTTTTATATAAATATACAATATTAAGAATTCCGATTATGCTTCTTTTGGTCTTGCAAAGTCCATACATATCCATTTTCAAGTTTGACGCTACATTTCTAGCTTAAAAATACCCGAACTCATTTTGTCTTCATTTTTTTTATTTATTTTAACATTTACAAGAAGAATGAGATTTTGGGTGGATTCTGGTTCGGTCAACGTCAAAACGGGTCTGAAATGGGCGAAACTCCGACGTCTAGTCGGAATCTCGAGTCATGCTATAAACTTAAATAACTATAATGTATAGTGAAAATATTAACGGTTTCAAGTGCACAAATTTGTGAATTAATTAAAAATTCACCAAACTAAAACGTAATATGATGGAAAAAACAAACAATATAATAACATTTGTGTTAGTAAAACTATATATTTTTTAGCATTCCATGAATCCGTTAATTATATTGTGTACTAAATTTGAATACATTTCTTTTATTTATGGTTAACCATAAGACTCAAAGTAGAAGTTATATGATTGAACATACCAACACAAGGTTCAACAGAACAAAGAAAAGAAGGGGGAAGGCTTCATCTCCGACCGCATATTTTATCCTTGATTTTTGATTGAACATACCAACACAAGGTTCAACAGAACAAAGAAAAGAAGGGGAAAAGCTTCATCTCCGACTGCATATTTTACCCTTATTTTTTTCTTTTTGCTTTCTATCACACTTACTGATGCAGACATGTTATTTCTTTTTTACTTTAGTCCAACTTCTCTTTCATTACGATACCAATATCATCTTCTTCATGCTCATTACATAAAAATTTCAAAACTCAAAATCTCATGCTAATTGAAGGAAAATCCTAGCTTTCTCAACAAAACCCAAACATATTTGTGCTGCCCCTAAAATGAAACTGTTGTAATTTAAAGTAAGATTTGTCTCCTTAAAACTAATCTTCGCTCAATTTGGTTTTTAGGCCTTCTTCTTGCTGTCTGTTACTGAAACCGGTTTTATTAGTGGATTCCGGCCCGGCCAACGCCGGAACCGGACCGAAACAACTGAAATCTCAAGCCTTGCTATGAGGGTGCGTTTATATTTTTCAAAGATCAAACAGACAAAGTAATCATGTTCGAGGTAGTGCTTCTAAACATAGTAAGTTTAATGAATATCTTGTGATTAAATATATTTCTATTGACTCCTAAAAACAAAAGTTTTTAATTACTTGCAACTCGAGAATCACTTGAAAAATAAGCCATTAAAATGAGTAACCAACGCAAACCAAATATGATCTAATGAAAGGAATCAAAGTAATTAAAATCATTAGAAGATGTCAAAAAATTATTTAATATTTTGGTTCAGCCGAGTGCAATATGAAATATCACCTGAGAATTATTTTATCACGATGAGTATTACCATTTAATGTTGTGATTTGTGACATGAAATCACATATATTAATGTAGATTGTTTTGATTAATTGACTGATTGATTGATTTGATTGATTAATTAATTGAATAATTGATTTGATTGATTAGTTGATTGGTTGTTTGTTTGATTGATTGATTGGTTAATTGGTTGATAGAAGGAAAGAAATGAATAATTTTATTTTGGATATATTTCTAATGGGCAAATTGGATATTTGCCTAGGACTTCTTTTCCCCTATATTAGCAATACCTAGGATTGGATTAAGAGCATGAGATTGAGACCGAAATAGTTAATCCAAAGGTTGCTGTTGTTCTTCATTGTTCTCCTCTAACAAAAGTTGTAGTCATCTAGAATTCTTTCCGTATCTCAATAAGGTTATTGATTCTTGTAATTTTGTTTATTTTTGGTTGTAGATCCATTTTATGTAAACAAAATTTGTGTTGTTGAATCAATAAAGAGGGTGGTTGGATGGAATATCTTGTTTGCGCGTGTGATTTCATATCTGTGTTGTTTTCCATGGAAATCATCTTTAAGTATTTGGGTGAATAAGATCATGGTCGCTTCCGCAAAGGAGCAATTTCCCTAACAATTGGTATTAGTGCTAGATCATTGCAAAGCTTAAAGTGATTTTAGGTAGGAAAAAAAACCATTTTTATGTTGGATATGATGACGTTTTTGAAGATGACTATTTTTGATGGAAGAAATTGGGGCATTTGGAAGCCTAAGATGGAGGACGTGCTTTACCTTAGTGATCTTCATGATCTGACAGATGGAAGGTGGAGAAGCCCTCGGGTCTGGATGAGGGAACATGGAAAAAGATGGATAATGAGGTGATTGCCTTGACTCGGCAATACCTTGATGATTCGGTATTCCATAATGTGGCTAGTTGTGAATCCGCGAAGGATTTGTGGGACAAGTTGGTATCTTTGTATGAGTCGAGGAGTGCTACAAGTAAGGCTTTTCTGGTTCGAAAGCTTGTTCATCTGAGATTGGATAAGGAGAATTCTGTTGCAGGACTCCTGAATGAATTTCTAGACGTGATCAATCAATTAGCAAATATGAAGGTCAATTTTGATGATGAGTTGCAGGCTCTTTTGCTGATGAATTCGGTTTCAGAAAGTTAGGAAACTTTGGTTGTTTCATTGAGTAACTCCAATGCTAGTGGAGCTATCTCTTTGGAAACGGTAGAGGCAGCCTTTTGAATGAAGAACAAAGGAGAAAAATGTCGACTTTGAAATCAGTTCGAGGTGAGGCTATGGTAGCAAAGGACTCAGGGAAAGATACAAGTAGGAAGAAGAAAGGGGCTAATGGTAAAGGTGCCATTACTTCTTACTATTGTAATAAGCAAGGTCACATACGCAAAGATTGTCATGCTTATCAGAGGGATAAGAAGAAGGTTGCGAATGGTGATAGTAGTAGTGATGAGGCACAGGAAGGTTTTCTGCAGGGTCCTTTAGTGATGTTTCTTGTGATGTCCTGTTTAGAGAAGTTAATCCTTGGAAGATGAATTCGAGAGCCAGTTTTCACATTTGTAAGGATGTGAAGTATTTATCTTCTTATGAGAAGAATGCTGACATGATTAGAACAACCAATGGAGTAGAGCTACCAATTTGTGGTATTGGATCTCTCTAGTTTCATATGCATGATGGCATGGTGAGAGAAGTCTCTGGAGTTAGACATGTACCGCGAGTTCGCATAACCTCATTTCTCTCGGTCAGTTGGATCGCTATGGTTGCACTTATTATACTCAAGGTGGAGTTTTGAGAGTGAAGAAGGGTGGTCATGTTGTGATGAGTGGTGTCTTGGAAGAGGGAAACCTATATAGCTTGGTTGGTTCTGTGGTCAACTGTGGAAAGCGGGTGATGGTTGAAGAACCTAGTCCACAGCAAGATGGAGAGGTTAATTTGGTCATTGCTGATGGTATAGACAGAGGTATTCATATTGATGATGCTCGAGGGATCCGAAGAGATCAAGGAAGGGGCTCTGTTTAAGTGATAGACGGGTGTCGATGTGGAAAATCCACAAGGTAGAGATCCTTATGGTACTACAAGCACTTTTAGATCGTTAGTATTGTGTGGTGCATCTCGGGGAGAAGATGCCTTTTTTTGCAAGCCATGGGTAGTGTTTGTAACAGTTTAATTGAGAGTAGGCGTTGTTAAAAGAGCTAGATGGCTTGTGTGTTGGAAGTTCGTTTGATGTGATGTGATTTCATATCAATGTGGAGTTTTGTGATTTGTGACATGAAATCACATATGTCAATGAAGATTGTTTTTTGATTAATTGATTGATTGATTTGCTTGACTGATTAATTAGTTAATTGACTAGTTGATTTGATTGATTGATTGATTGCTTAATTGATTGATTGATTGTATCATAGAAGGAAAGAAATGAATAATTTTATTTTGGATATATTTCTGAAGGGCAAATTGGATATTTGCCTAGGCCTTATATTCTCCTATATTAGCAGCATCTAGGATTGGATTAAGAGCATGGGACTGAGGCCGAAATAGTTAATCCAAAGGTTGCCGTTGTTGTTCATTGTTTTCCTTTTCCAACAAAAGTTGTAGTCATCTAGAATTCTTCCCCTATCTCAATAAGCTTATTGATTGTTGTAATTTTGTTTATTTTTGGTTGTAGATCCATTGTATGTAAACAAAATTTGTATTGTTGAATCAATAAAGAGGATGTTTGGGTGGAATATCTTATTTGCGCGTGTGGATTCATATTTGTATTGTTTTTCATAGAAATCGTCTTTAAGTATTTAGGTGAATAGGATGCTGGTCATTTCCGTAAAGGCGCAATTTCCCTAACATTTACATGCTGATAGTAGTGTTTTTATCATGTCACAATCTCTTAATGATTTACTGTTTCTGATCTAGAGCAGGAAAATGCATGTTTGGGTATACTTGAAGCCATGAGACATGGACAAAGTCATTCAACCTTTCTGGAGGTATGCTTATGTGAATTGTAGTTGATTAATATTTGTACAGTTGCATATGCATGACATTGTATATTACTGTTACTAGTGCATTTATTATGTTTATTATAGTCTTTAAGTAGCCAAATAAATGTATTTTGAAGTATGCATAGTGCTCTGAAAATGTCTCACTTTATAATATATGATGGAAAAAGAAAAGATTTTTTATTGATAGTCGATTATTAATACCAGTTTCGTTGGTAATAGAGTATTATTTTGAAATTCTCAACAACTATTCACTTTATAATTTATGATTCAATACATGTTCTATGGTGGTACATGTATACTTAGGTAGTAACAATTTTTTGCCTTGCTATTGTTGGTTATAGTGTTGTACATTTCATTCAAGTGATTAGTGGCTTAAGTTGATGATAACCGGAGCTTTATATGAATTTCCACATATTTTGTATTTTGTTTAGACTGGTTGTTTTTGTTTAAAATGTAAGCAGCCATGTATTTATTAAAAAAAATTATCTGTAACAAAGTACAATGACACTTTTTAAGCGACTTGTTGTATGCAATAAGAAACTGAAAACGAAAATTACATGTAAACTCAACACACACTGGAAGCCATATAAATTGTGGTTCCCACCACAAAAAAACATTTTCTTTCATACTCCCAAAAGATCACACTTAAACTTAACATTGCAAAACAAAATCTAAAATTCTAAGTAAATAGCAATAAAAGTTCAAAAACGAGTTTTTAAATTTAATTTGTATCACAATTACAATTGCCAGTACACGGGCAACCCTAACGTTTAATATGAAATAAGGTAATGTACAGGTGTTTGGCAGTGGATTTTGTTTTGGGATATCGTTGATGATTGGTGAAGGCTATAGAATTTTATTCGAGGGTTGACTGAGGTTCATAGTTGTTTTACTAGTGACTTTGTTTGCTTTGGGTTGGTTGTGGTGCTGTTGTTCATGAACTGTTTTCGATTGGATAGGAGATCGAGTAATTGAAGTTTGTTTTTGGGTTTGAGGGGGTTGAATGTTGTTTGTGGCAGTAGGTTATATGATCTTTGGCCGCAGGTAGACGCGGTTGTGTGTTCTAAGGGGCGAAAAGGTGTTGAACTAAAGATGGTTTCGGTTGGTGTCAGTTTGTTGTTGAAGTATGTTTAAGGTTGAAATATGAAAGCCATAAGGGTATGATAATAATGGAGGTGATTGATAATTATTGAGTTTGATGGTTGCCGAGGTTATTGAAGAAAGCGGATTCAAGAAATTTGTTGGGGTACTATACTCTTAACAGTTTTGATAGGTCAGTGGTAAATGCTGGTTTAGGTGAGGTGGAAGGAAGGATGTGGGTTAAAGTATAATGAAGGTTTCGATTGGTGGTTGTTGTGGGTAGAAGTGTTGCAGGAGGTGGATGGTTTAGTGGAAAGTCATAACTGGAGACTGGATTATGTTTCCAAATGTGCCACACATAGTGATACATGGTAGGGTAGTTTGTTGACGAAGCTGATAATTTGATTTTCTGGTTGTTTGCAGATTTGGCAGTGTCAGTGATAGAGGAAGATTAATGTATGAATCTACAATATTTAATTATAAAATACCCTAAACTAATGATTGGCCACAGCTGAATTTGCTATTATGCCCTATTTCAGGCTTTGCTCTAGCTCCCCCTTGAGTGTTACAATAACTAGATCCATACGCTGCAGATGCAAATGAGGAAAAGCAAGAGAAATATATTAATGTGTTTAGTATATTGTTATAACAGTGTATTGGGCTTGAATATCTGGGCCTAATACAGATACTTGTCATAGCAAATGGGAGTGGGCCCTAGTTTATGGAAATAGAAGATGGCATATGAAATCAATTCATCTTTGCTAATTATTAAACTTAATTAGTATAACATTTAATCAACAGTAATACAAATAGCCATAAATAATTGATATGCACGCACGAAATAAACAAGAATAATTGTGGGGTAATCATATAAAGGACAAAAGAGGAACTGTATAAAAACTAACATATATAATTGATTCATCACCCCACTTCGTGAAACTCAACTAATGCAATGTATAATTAAGCAATGAAAACCAATGACATAAGAATATGAATGATCTATGGTAATTGATATATGTACATATTATTGTCTCTTTTTAAATATCTTTAAATGATCATTTAAATAAGAAACAAAATATAATGAATCTTTTTAAGAAACTTGCTGTATGCAATAAGAATCATAAACAGATGACATTTGTTCTTTAACTATTCACACTGTAGAATGCTTATTTTTTATTCTTGTGACATTGTTTAAACCCGAATAAATGGTAAAATGAATTTAGTTGCTTAATATCATGAAATAGATTGCAGTAATTTGTACAAGTCGCTTACTTATTGAATTGCTACATGAAAAGGTGTTGCAGTGATAACTTACTTATAGACATGTTGCATCTTTTACTTCATTTAATATTAAGCAGATTACATATAGTTTGTATATATAAGTTCGCTTACATATAACACCCATAGCATTGCTTTGCCGCATCATATTTTAAGTTCTATCTTCATTTTTTTTTCCTTAAACTATTTTATTTTGTGAATATTTGATAGAACATTTACTAACATCATGATTGCTTATTTGTATTGCAGATACTAGAGAGAGAATATCAAAAGCAAAGTATGATGAAATCAAATGTTTGACCAGTTTATAAGTAAGTTGATACAAACATATATATATATATATATATATATGAAATATTATGTATGGGCATAAGAAAAATTGTTAGAATGATATGTATGAAATACTATGTTTGGATATGGTAAAATTGTTTGAATATGTATGAAATACTATATTTGGATATGCTAAAAGTTTGAACATATATAAAATTCATGTTTATAAAAGGGAAAATTAGTTTGATTGTGTATGAGATATTGTGATATAATTTACAAATTTTTTCTCTATGAAAATATGTTAAATTTATATGCAGAGTAGAATTGGGTTAATGGTATTGTACATATGAAAAGGCTGAAAGCACAATAAATAAAACCCATAAATAAATATAAATTTAACAACGCTTTACAAATGCTAGTCAAACAAATGCTATAGAAAGTAACCATAAAATGCTATCAAGTACATACAAACTGCTATACAAATATGCAAACCAACGCTGTAGAAGTATCATACCTAACACTATAAAATATTCAAAAAAAATGAAACGCCATTAAAGGTAACCATCATGTAGTATGTCTTATAGGATTTTAGCATAATAGCACATGATAATTGCTATAGAAAAACTATTTTACATAGCGTTTGTGCCACTACTATTTAATGTTGAAGGTCTACCATAACATGTCGTTCCCTAACATTCTTTGAAACGCTATGGCAACGTAACACAGCGTTTTTAAAATGCTGTGAAAACCCCTTTTTGTTGTAGTGTTTAAAGAAAAGAAGGCCGCTTTGTAGTCAAAGATTAATGCTTTGAATGCGATGAAGGAGGAAAGTGATAAAGAATATGCAAGGCTAAACATCTCTCTTGAAAGCTGAATCAGAGCGTGAAAAGAAAAGAAAAGCTAAGAATCACTTATCAAATAGAGTCGCGACCTTTGAGTTATCTAATCAGGAGCTTGAGACAGAAAAAGGAAAAATGGTAGCTGACCATGTTGACAAGTTGAAAAAGAAAGACGATGCACTCTCCAATGCAAAACAGATAGTTTATGAAGCCAAAATAAGAATCTCCTCGTTTTTGAAAAACCATTTTCAAGAGGCAATGTTGGACTTTTATGAGAATACTCTTCTCCTGGCATACTCTGATAATTTCAAAAAATATCCAGAAATTGGATTTCCTTCCGTCGACCCATCTATTGCGGGTAGAGTCATTAACAAGATTGACCTAACCAAGCGGGGAATTGAAGTTCCTTATAAAAGCTCAACAAAGCCTGAAGACCTTCTGTATATAGAGGACTTACCAAATGATCCTGATTCATATAAGGGAAAAGAGGAAGACTTTGTTGTTGATGATGACGAGGATGAGGATAATGATGATGATCATGGTGCTAGAGACGATAGCCGTCGAGATGACTTTGATGGTGGAAACCTGTAACAAACCAATTTTTGGTGATTACATGTTATATTAAATTATAACGAAGGTTATAATTTGATATAGTAATTGGTTGTAAATTGGGATTTTAAAATGTTCATTTGGCAAATAATTAATAAATCTAAGAAGACATTAAAGAAATAAAGCTACATATATTTTATTACTGATTTGGGATGGGAGTAAACAAAGATGATAGCTAATTTGAGTAAAATTGATAACATTAGAATTGAATTCAAATAATGGCTTTCTGTTGCAAAATATAAGGACAAATGAGAAGTAAATGAATTTGAAAGATGTAATATTATGTGAAAAATGATGTTGTAATATTTTAAAAAGTGTTAAAACACTTTTGTATGAGTTTTAAAAGTGTTAAATAATTTTTAAATGATGAAAATATGTCAAATTAGTGATTTTTAGCCTAAATGAAAAAATTGTTTAAATAAAGGATTTAGATTTTTTCTAAATGTTGATATTAAAACTTTGTTGTTGTTAACATGTTTGTTTTGCTAAAATAAACATAATGCATTTTTTTCATTCAAAAAGGAGTTAAAATGAATGAATTATGTACAAAATGAGCAAAGATACTTAAATAATAACTAAAATTGGTTAAGCATGTGAAATGGGCTTTTGGGTATGTTAAAATCCATTAATCCATTACTAGAATCTTCTGAGTAGAGGGTTACATACATTCTTCGGGAGAAATCATTAGAGAGAAAAGCTTTGAAGTTTCAAAAAATGGTAAAACCCTAGCTATTCAGGAAATCCTAAAAATTCAATAAAATCCCAAAAATTCTCAAATTCAGATATGTTGTTGCTAACACATTCCAACACCTCCTCCAATTTTCATGGCAATTGGTTCAGTATTGAGGCATCAAACATCCTCTTTCCTTAAGCAAATTTCGAGTTAAATCTGGGTTGAAAATGCAGGTTAGTAGAAAATTCACAAATAATTGTAGAAAAATCATGAAGTTCTAAAATTTGGATATGTTTCTCTTAACTTATATCTCCACCATCATTTGAAAATATGCAGGGTTGCTATATTGAAGTCTCATTGTATTAGAGACGAAAATCTGGCCTGTTTTAATTTAATTGAGTTGTATGTCTTTTTCCTTGTTTCAAGATTTTGAAAAGATGAAAATTTCAAGTTGTTATAAAATTCATCAAAATTCCTGTTGGTAATCAAGGTGAGATTAACTCATGCTTTCTAATCTTATTAATGGTTTTGTACTTTGTTTTGTTAATATGTAGAGAAATACATAGTTTTATCATCTTGTTGTTTCAGCTGTGCAAACACAACGAAGCCTCAACTTTGAGCCTCCATAACTTCTTTGATTTACAGCGAATTACTCCCAATTTTTTTTAACATGTCGTAGTATTTATGTTGTATTATATTTTTGCAAATTTTCATTGAATTATGGATTATTTAGTTATAGCAAATCGTTGGTTGAAATCAGCCAAAAACCATTTTCTATTTTGTTCGCTGAAGAGTGCTACGTTCGAAAAACCATAACTCTTTCAGTTCGCAGCTAATTGATCCCAATTTTTAATATGTTATAATGCATGTGTTAAAGTTTGTTGCAACAAAATTCCAATAATCTCTGTGTGGTTTAGATATGCTAAACATATCTCCAAAGTTAACTAAAAGTTAGATTTTTAGCATAATTCATTTGTGTATGAAAAGAGCAATCTTTAAAAAATGTTTCTTCTTCGTTTCACAGCGAAATACTGTCAAATTTTAATATTTTTTTGTACATATATTAAAGTTTATTGGTGAAAATTTCATTAATTTTTGGGTTGTTTTGATATGCTAAACATATCCCCAAAGTTAGCTAAAAACTAGATTTTTAGCATAATTCATTTGTGTCCGAAAAGAGCAATCTTTGAAAATGTGTATCGTCTTCATTTCACAGCAAATGTAACAACCCGAAAATCTGGGCCAGTTTAAAAATTTTATTTCGGCAATTTTAGCGAATTTTATTATTTAAAATGAATTATTTTAAATAATATCGACGAGAAAATTTCTTTTGAATAAAATTCAATCGTATATAGTTATATAGTTCGTCGTTAGAATATAAATATTTATTTATATTTATAAAAGGAATTGAAAATGGCTCGGTAGTTCGATAATTCGATTTCAAACTTCAAATGAATGTACCGGGTGCAAAATAAACCGGATTTTAGTAAAACAAAAAATAATGGGATCTAATTGTGAATATCTTTCCAACGAATCCGAAAAATCAAAATTTCATAGCGGGAATCAAAAGATATGTCCAGTTGAAAATTCTGAATAGTCGCTGTGGAATTCAAGCCCTTAAAAATTGAAATTTTGCAAACGACCTCGGATTTCGACGAAACCACTTTTGTTGGATCCGTGATGTCGAATCATTGCTAGGTTTCAAATTTCATCATTTTTCGAATCACTATGTGAGCGTGGCAAAGGAAAACGTGTTTGACTAGTTTCAGTTGATTTTAATCGACTGGAAAATGGCCATTTTTCCAACGGTCTCAGAATTCGACGAAACTAGTTTTGTTAGGACTGTATTGTCAATACGAAGCTAGAAAATATTTTTCAGCAATTTTTAGAGTTGGTATGTGGCCCCGGTAAATTGAAATGCGGTTTCAATTTCAATATATAGAGTTATATGTTGATTTTAACGGAAACTGATCGAAACAGTCGAATCAGCTTACGATACATATCCCATTGTGTTCGGAATGGGGGTAATTAGCTATGGACGACAGGCGGTAGGCCTCGTTTCGATGCCGAATAAAAAAGTCAACTTTTTGAATATAAAATTAATAAAAAAATATAATAACCTATTCCTCTCTTCTCCTCTCCTTTATTTCCTCAGGACCCCCCCCCCCCGTTTACTTTTCAATTCAGTTCAGCAATAAAATAAATAAATAAAAACCGCCGAGCCCCCCCCCCCCCCAAGCGGCGCGCCACCGCGCGACCCCCCCTCCCCCTCATCCTCTGCCGCAATCGACGCGACCCCCCCCCCCCATCCTCTGCCGTGATCGAAGACCCCCCTATCCTCTGCCGAGATCGAAGACCCCCCTACCCTCTGCTGCCGACCGAACCCCCCCCCCCCTCTCTGCAAATCACTGTGAGTTTCTATGATTTTTATTTACATTTAAAACTGATTTTTATTTACATTTAAAACGGATTTTTTGTTTAACATTAAAACTGATTTTTAATTTAGCATAAAGTTTAGATTTTTATCAAGTAAAAATTTGGTTTTTGGTTCATTAAAAAGGTTTGATTTTTCATAGAAGGAAAATTAGATTTTGCGTTGTAGAAAAGTTCGTTTTATTTTTCATACATGAAGTGGCAATAAAAATTTAATTTTTACATTAAGGAAAGGATAAAAATATAATTTTTATATTAGAGAGAGAATATAAATATAATTTTTATCATATGTGAAGTTTAAAAATTCGATTTTTATATATTGAATAGCATAGTAAAAATTCGATTTTTATATATTGAATAGCATAGTAAAAATTCGATTTTTATATATTGAATAGCATAGTAAAAATTCGATTTTTATATATTGAATAGCAAAATAAAAATTCGATTTTTATATATTGAATAGTGAAGTAAAAATTCGATTTTTCTATATTGAATAGTGAAGTAAAAATTCGATTTTTATATATTGAATAGTGAAGTAAAAATTCGATTTTTCTATATTGAATAGTGAAGTAAAAATTCGATTTTTATATATTGAATAGCGAAGTAAATATTCGATTTTTACATATGTAGAGAATACGGGCAAAGAAAGTGACAAAGGGCGAGTGGCGTAGATTTTCTACCTAAGAAGAGTCTTGGCGTTGGATTAGCAATTCTGTGAGAACTTCTCACCTTTTAATTTGATTTTTCTAGTTATAAATATATACTAGGATGCAGACGGTGTTTAGTAGCACCCGACACCCGTCGTCCACAGACCGTGGACGGCTTGTATGCTTGTTTGTTTGATTTTGATGTGTAGTTGATTGTGTGATGTGATGTGAAATGAAAATAAAATATTTATATAGTTAAAAATATTTTATAGTTGAAAATAGAATTTTTAACGTGTATATGAAGTGAAATAAATAAATATAAACGAATCGCACGATTTGTTTATATACACACATTTGACTGATATTGATTGGGACGATAAATTTTACACATCGCCCAACTGCACAAATAAAATCTGTGTTTAATTGTTTGAAACCCCACACGGGTATTGGGTTGATATTTGACATACACTAATCCCAATAATTAGTTGTATGTCGATCGATTGATTGACAGACTGTGTAAGCGTTGAATATTTATATTTGATGCTTATACAGCGTAGAATGCACTTTGGATGATGGTTGATTATTCATTGTTGTTATTGTATACATGTGTTGTATAAAATCCATTTAATTAACATTATATGGTAATTGATTGGGCCTCATTCCAGTTTTGAAATAGAAATATTTTAAAAAGAAATATTTGAAATGGAATATTTGAAAATAGGAATATATGAAGCCGTATTGATTAGATTGACGCCATTTTGACGTGAACGATATTTATATCGATTTTATTCATTTTATAATGAATATCGAAAGTGATTTCAAAATCTGAAATTTTGAAAAGAAAAGAAATTCGAATTAAATTGAATAGAAGTGAATTCAAATTGAAATTGAATATGAAGTTGAAACCGTTTTGAAAACGAATTTATAACGATTTATAAAATACGTTTTAAAAGGAAATCGACGAAGTATATATTATATATATTATATATATAATATAATGGCCTGAATAGAACGCGCCGCACCGCGGCAGTTCGCGAATTTCGACCATTGACTTCGAACGAATATTACGGGAGATACGACCGTCGGATTCTCCTAAAACTGGAACCGTTGGGTTCGTGTCGAAAAGAGCTTTCTAACGAATATTAGAAATTTGAAATCTAACGGTTGGATTTGGAATTATGTCCAAATCAAATTTGGAAAAGGTCGCTATAAGTGCAGTTCGATGGCCGGTGATGGAAATCGACTGTACGGGCCTTGATAAAATTATTAAAAATAGTAATAATTTGTGTAAAATCATAAGAAATGATTTAGAAAGAATTGGGATGAAAAACTCCATATTTGAAAAGATAAAAATAGATTTTTATCGAAATGAACTAGTTTTGAACTAGAATTATAATTCTATTTATTTTAAATAAATAAATTGAATTTGAAATGGTTTTGAAAATAACCAGAATTTCCAATGATTGCATTGGAATGGATTTGAATCGAAATTGCCTTCGGAATATTTCGATGTTGGATTTCGTGACTATACAGATGTTGTTATGGAAATTTGAAAGATATATATATCGTTATTTCCAATACGATATTTGTTGGTCGTAGAATTTGATATTGAATATAAGCCGGGATATTTTCTATTCAGAGCCTTATATTTAATATCAAATGTGATTTGGGTTTGTCGTGAATGGTGTCTTAACTAACACTGTTCTTGAACCCAGTGGAGAAAAGATTAAATCTTTTTATTTAGATTTAATGAAGTGTACCAATTAAATAATATTTAATTGGAATTGAATTGATATTGATTTTTGGGTTTATCGTGGACAGTGTTTTTAAATAACACTAGTTCTTTAATCCGATAATTAATGGAATGTGGTTTTGGGTTTATCGTGAACCGTGTTTTAAATGACACTGATTCTTTAACCCAGTTAACGATTAAAACTAAGTGGAGTTTTAATGAATCTTTAATTAGATTGAAAAGATCGAGAATGGAGTATCACCAGTTTTACTCCAGGCGATAGTTAAATCTTTAATTAGATTTGAACGTGAAATGGTAATTGAATTTACCGATAACACTGTGGTGTTAGATATGAAGTATTACCAGTTTTACTTCATGGGATGAATAGGTTGGGATTTGGAAATTAAATTAAATGATTACTTCGGTAAGGTTTGTTAATCCCTACTAGTTGAATCGATATTCAAAAGGATAGATTAAAGAATAAATATAAAGAATTTATCTTTGATAAAATTAATGGGAACCTTTCCCTATGAAAGTGAAATTTAGAAACTAACTGTCGGTTAGCTAAGCAGAATGGTTTCCTGGATATTGATCTGATGTTGGTTTCGGCCTACAGGGTTAATATTTGGGGAATTATTCCCTTGATTAATTTACGATTAGTGACTGATGAATTGGAATGAGGCGTATGTTGTGTTTGTGTAACATATATTTAAAATATACGCGAGTTATTCGAGAAGACCGGGTTTATCCCATTCTGAATAACTGATACGACGATAAGTCGAAGATGAAGACGGTGGTCGAAGACCGGAGGTCTTCACGTCGTTTGAGTGATTACTGACGATCTTGATTGGGATGTACACCCAAGAAGATGGAAACAGTTGGAGATCGTCCAGACGTACTTGGAGATCGATGGATATGCGGGGTACTAGGTGCCTCCGGTTTCGTTCAGACCCAGAACGGACTTGTAAATGGAATGTGTATCTGACATTGGATTTTAGTCCGTGTGATTGATTTCTATCAAATATATATCTGTTTGGCGGCGGAGAATTTATTCTCTTGCTTAACGCCCTTCTCTGAGACGTACGAGCTCAGGGGTTATATATTGATGGATATCAAACGCATGGAGTGAATTACCTGTGTGGCATGCTAAGATGCAAATGATCAAGGCTTCTATTGAAAAGCAAAGTCTTGTGGTTGATGATCAAAGCACCGCCTGTGTGGCACAGCTTTGTGTAACGTAAATTCGTGAGCCTCACACCCCGGTTGTGAACCAAAAACGGGAGAAGGACCTCAGGGAGGGCATGCGTTTCTTTCTAGCTAGGGTGGTGTCAATGACCTACCAGCCCTGACATTTATATACTTTTCACTTGTGTGGTTGTTGCTGTTGCGAGGCGCCTCGGTTAGATCGGACGATTCGGGTCCGATGGAGCCATTCGTTGGCTTATTTACGCCCCAAAGGGCGGGGAAACGCAGTGTTCAGGCATTTTAATCCACATCGGTGGACCGGCCCTGACGATCCAAGGGTCACTCGAGCTCTGATCCTGAGGCTCGGGCTAGAGAGTCTCGAATCGGTTGAGGACTATCTTTTGCCTCTGTTCATAGATGGAAACCCAATTTCCAAATACGTGACTTTGCGATTTTGATTGTATAACCTATATATGGCGACATAGTGGTATGGGGTATTCATGCCGCCTATGATTGATACTTATGATTTGAAGTTGTTTTATACACTATACACTTATAATAGTATCAAATGATTTCTTTTAAACGTATCAAGCATTCTTGGCTATTATAAGGTAAAAACCCTATCCCCCGGCTTGCGTTGCATTGTGTGATAGGACCTGGGTCTTATAATAGCTTCATTTTTCTTTATTTAGCATTGCGCTGTTGTTTTATGTACTGGTATTCTTGGGAGGAAACCCATTCCGTGTTATACGACGTGGTCCCTTGATTTACCTAACTTTAAAATAAAGATTTATAACTGTTTTAGTTCTCACACCAGTCCCATGACTGACCTGGAGTTTATTGTTTTAACCTAAACTCTGGGTGCCCTTATTTTGACACGGGTAGCTAATAGTTTTGGTTTTGCAGATTGATATTCACAGGATCCTGGTTTACAGCTGGAATGATATCCGGAAAGCTTTGTATCCGTATATCTCTTCTAGTTGTGTATTGTATTAATTTTCCGCTGCTATGTATTTAAATGTAATTTAAATCTCTGATATTTCTATGTAATATTCATTTATACTCTGTATATTGTTGTAATCTGATGCATTGTTGTAATATACAATGAAATGTTCTTCCGTGTGCGTTCTATTTTGTCGTGTTCTCAAAACAATTCGTTCTTTCTCTTCTCTTCGGAGACCGGGGAAGTCCGGGTCGTTTCATCGTGGTATCAGATCTTTGGTTTACAAAGCTCAGAGAACAAGACACATTAGAACCATGCGAAAGAATTCATCAGAAATTGGATTAGTAATATCCAATGGGAATGACTCGTTAGAGATGGGATCGGTAGTATCCTAGAACGAGTGTGAAGAGTATATTTTTAAAGTAAAAACAAATTTTGTTTTGAAATTTAAATCAATTATTCGTATTTGATCATTTATTGTATATTGATTTGGACAATCCAATATATAAAGATTTTGTATATATGTCTTGCAAACGTGTGTTCGAAGTTTTAATATACTGGGTAGTTATAGAATCATACTCTAGTGCTCGGGGAAATTCTGGTGACGGGGCACCATCGCCAGTATTTATTTTCTTGTTTCGAAAGTGAGATTTCTATAAATTTCCTATTGACTGGTGTGAGAACCGAAACTAGATAGGGCTTATTGTTGTGATTTGGCATCAAAAATCTGATTTTTGACTATATATCAAAGTTATGAATTTGAAACGTTAATCAACTAATTGATTGATGTTTGTGTTGTTTGTTTATTTGTTGATAATTTTGAACCATTACGCCTAATTGTATCAAATATTGTATTGAAAATTTAGTCGCATTTTCTTGCATATACATGTACTTACATTGAACAGGTTATAGCAAAGAGGCTAGAGCAGAAGAATAAAATTTGTTTGCCCGACAAATAGGTACATGTTTACTATAATTTACTGTTTTGTTTGGGTGATGATGATTTTATGAGCCTATTGGCTAACCGCTTGGCTTTTTCTTTTTCTTTTTGAGATCAGAAGGCCTATATGGCAATTTCGGGATTTTCCCGTGGCTCCCGGTGCAGGGGAGGTTATGGAGAAATTTTTCGAAAATTTAGGGTGTTAACCAAATTTTTGAAGAATTTGAAAATTCTCAGAAACTGAAAAGTTGGAGAATGGAAGCCAGATCGAACGTAGAGTTGATTGATCAAACCACCTTCGACTTTGTTCCTTTCCGGGGACGAAAAGTTGTGAGTGGGGGAGATTGCAACAACCCGAAAATCTGGGCCAGTTTAAAATTTTTATTTCGGCAATTTTAGCGAATTTTGATTATTTAAAATGAATTATTTTAAATAATATCGACGAGAAAAATTCTTTTGAATAAAATTCAATCGTATATAGTTATATAGTTCGTCGTTAGAATATAAATATTTATTTATATTTATAAAAGGAATTGAAAATGGCGCGGTAGTTCGATAATTCGATTTCAAACTTCGAATGAATGTACCGGGTGCAAAATAAACCGGATTTTAGTGAAACCAAAAATAATGGGATCTAATTGTGAATATCTTTCCAACGAATCCGAAAAATCAAAATTTCATAGCGGGAATCAAAAGATATGTCCAGTTGAAAATTCTGAATAGTCGTATAGAATTCAGGCCCTTAAAAATGGAAATTTTGCAAACGACCTCGGATTTCGACGAAACCACTTTTGTTGGATCCGTGATGTCGAATCATTGCTAGGTTTCAAATTTTATAATTTTTCGAATCAATATGTGAGCGTGGCAAAGGAAAACGTATTTGACCAGTTTTAGTTGATTTTAATCGACTGGAAAATGGCCATTTTTCCAACGGTCTCAGAATTCGACGAAACTAGTTTTGTTAGGACCGTATCGTCAATACGAAGCTAGAAAATATTTTTCAGGAATTTTTAGAGTTAGTATGTGGCCCCGGTAAATTGAAATGCGCGTTCAAATTCAATATATAGAGTTATATGTTGATTTTAATGGAAACTGATCAAAACAGTCGAATCGGCTTACGATACATATCCCATTGTGTTCGGAATGGGGGTAGTTAGCTATGGACGACAGGCGGTGGGCCTCGTTTCGATGCCGAATAAAAAATTCAACTTTTTGAATATAAAATTAATAAAAAAATATAATAATCTATTCCTCTCTTCTCCTCTCCTTTATTTCCTCAGGACCCCCCCCCCCCCGTTTACTTTTCAATTCAGTTCAGAAATTAAAAAAAACGCCGAGCCCCCCCCCCCAAGGCGGCGCGCCACCGCGCGACCCCCCATCCTCTACCGCGATCGACGCGACCCCCCCTATCCTCTGCCGCGATCGAAGACCCTCCCATCCTCTGTCGCGATCGAACCCCCCCCCACCCTCTGCTGCCGACCGAAACCCCCCCCCCCCCCTCTGCAAATCAATGTGAGTTTCTATGATTTTTATTTACATTTAAAACTGATTTTTATTTACATTTAAAACAGATTTTTTGTTTAACATTAAAACTGATTTTTAATTTAGCATAAAGTTTAGATTTTTATCAAGTAAAAATTTGATTTTTGGTTCATTAAAAAGGTTTGATTTTTCATAGAAGGAAAATTAGATTTTTCGTTGTAAAAAAGTTCGTTTTATTTTTCATACATGAAGTGGCAATAAAAATGTAATTTTTACATTAAGGAAAGGATAAAAATATAATTTTTATATTAGAGAGAGAATATAAATATAATTTTTATCATATGTGAAGTTTAAAAATTCGATTTTTATATATTGAATAGTATAGTAAAAATTCGATTTTTATATATTGAATAGCATAGTAAAAATTCGATTTTTATATATTGAATAGCAAAATAAAAATTCGATTTTTATATATTGAATAGTGAAGTAAAAATTCGATTTTTCTATATTGAATAGTGAAGTAAAAATTCGATTTTTATATATTGAATAGTGAAGTAAAAATTCGATTTTTCTATATTGAATAGTGAAGTAAAAATTCGATTTTTATATATTGAATAGCGAAGTAAAAATTCGATTTTTACATATGAAGAGAATACGGGCAAAGAAAGTGACAAAGGGCGAGTGGCGAAGATTTTCTACCTAAGAAGAGTCGTGGCGTTGGATTAGCAATTCTGTGAGAACTTCTCACCTTTTAATTTGATTTTTCTAGTTATAAATATATACTAGGATGCAGACGGTGTTTAGTAGCACCCGACACCCGTCGTCCACAGACCATGGATGACTTGTATGCTTGTTTGTTTGATTTTGATGTGTAGTTGATTGTGTGATGTGATGTGAAATGAAAATAAAATATTTATATAGTTAAAAATATTTTATAGTTGAAAATAGAATTTTTAACGTGTATATGAAGTGAAATAAATAAATGTAAACGAATCGGACGATTTGTTTATATACACACATTTGACTGATATTGATTGGGACGATAAATTTTACACATCGCCCAACTGCACAAATAAAATCTGTGTTTGATTGTTTGAAACCCCACACGGGTATTGGGATGATATTTGACATACACTAATCCCAATAATTAGTTGTATGTTGATCGATTGATTGACAGACTGTGTAAGCGTTGAATATTTATATTTGATGCTTATACAGTGTAGAATGCACTTTGGATGATGGTTGATTATTCATTGTTGTTCTTGTATACATGTGTTGTAGAAAATCCATGTAATTAACATTATATGGTAATTGATTGGGCCTCATTCCAGTTTTGAAATAGAAATATTTGAAAAAGAAATATTTGAAATGGAATATTTGAAAATAGGAATATATGAAGCCGTATTGATTAGATTGACGCCATTTTGACGTGAACGATATTTATATCGATTTTATTCATTTTATAATGAATATCGAAAGTGATTTCAAAATCTGAAATTTTGAAAAGAAAAGAAATTCGAATTAAATTGAATAGAAGTGAATTCAAATTGAAATTGAATATGAAGTTGAAACCGTTTTGAAAACGAATTTAAAACGATTTTTAAAATACGTTTTAAAAGGAAATCGACGAAGTATATATTATATATATTATATATATAATATAATGGCCTGAATAGAACGCGCCACGCCGCGGCAGTTCGCGAATTTCGACCATTGACTTCGAACGAATATTACGGGAGATACGACCGTCGGATTCTCCTAAAACTGGAACCGTTGGGTTTGTATCGAAAAGAGCTTTCTAACGAATATTAGAAATTTGAAACCTAACGGTTGGATTTGGAATTATGTCCAAATCAAATTTGGAAAAGGTCGCTATAAGTGCAGTTCGATGGCCGGTGATGGAAATCGACTGTACGGGCCTTGATAAAATGATTAAAAATAGTAATAATTTGTATAAAATCATAAGAAATGATTTAGAAAGAATTGGGATGAAAAACTCCATATTTGAAAAGATAAAAATAGATTTTTATCGAAATGAACTAGTTTTGAACTAGAATTATAATTCTACTTATTTTAAATAAATAAATTGAATTTGAAATGGTTTTGAAAATAACCAGAATTTCCAATGATTGCATTGGAATGGATTTGAATCGAAATTGCCTTCGGAATATTTTGATGTTGGATTTCGTGACTATACAGATGTTGTTATGGAAATTTGAAAGATATAGATATATATATCGTTATTTCCAATATGATATTTGTTGGTCGTAGAATTTGATATTGAATATAAGCCGGGATATTTTCTATTCAGAGCCTTGTATTTAATATCAAATGTGATTTGGGTTTGTCGTGAATGGTGTCTTGACTAACACTGTTCTTGAACCCAGTGGAGAAAAGATTAAATCTTTTTATTTAGATTTAATGAAGTGTACCAATTAAATAATATTTAATTGGAATTGAATTGATATTGATTTTTGGGTTTATCGTGGACAGTGTTTTTAAATAACACTAGTTCTTTAATCTGATAATTAATGTAATGTGGTTTTGGGTTTATCGTGAACCGTGTTTTAAATGACACTGATTCTTTAACCCAGTTAACGATTAAAACTAAGTGGAGTTTTAATGAATCTTTAATTAGATTGAAAAGATCGAGAATGGAGTATCACCAGTTTTACTCCAGGCGATAGTTAAATCTTTAATTAGATTTGAACGTGAAATGGTAATTGAATTTACCGATAACACTGTGGTGTTAGATATGAAGTATTACCAGTTTTACTTCATGGGATGAATAGGTTGGGATTGGGAAATTAAAACAAATGATTACTTCGGTAAGGTTCGTTAATCCCGACTAGTTGAATCGAAATTCAAAAGGATAGATTAAAGAATAAATATAAAGAATTTATCTTTGATAAAATTAATGGGAACCTTTCCCTATGAATGTGAAATTTAGAAACTAACTGTCGGTTAGCTAAGCAAAATGGTTTCCTGGATATTGATCTGATGTTGGTTTCGGCCTTCGGGGTTAATATTTGGGGAATTATTCCCTTGATTAATTTACGGTTAGTGACTGATGAATTGGAATGAGGTGTATGTTATGTTTGTGTAACACTTATTTAAAATATACGCGAGTTATTCGGGAAGACCGGGTTTATCCCATTCTGAATTACTGATACGACGATAAGTCGAAGATGAAGACGGTGGTCAAAGACCGGAGGTCTTTACGTCGTTTGGGTGATTACTGACGATCTTTATTGGGATGTACACCTAAGAAGATGGAAACAGTTGGAGATCGTCCAGACGTACTTGGAGATCGATGGATATGCGGGGTACTAGGTGCCTCCGGTTTCGTTCAGACCCAGAACGGACTTGTAAACGGACTGTGTGTTTGACATTGGATTTTAGTCCGTGTGATTGATTTCTATCAAATATATATCTGTTTGGCGGCGGAGAATTTATTCTCTTGCTTAACGCCCTTCTCTGAGACGTACGAGCTCAGGGGTTATATATTGATGGATATCAAACGCATGGAGTGAATTGCCTGTGTGACATGCTAAGATGCAAATGATCAAGGCTTCTGTTGAAAAGCAAAGTTTTGTGGTTGATGATCAAAGCACCGCCTGTGTGGCACCGCTTTGTGTAACGTAAATTCGCGAGCCTCACACCCCGGTTGTGAACCAAAAACGGGAGAAGGACCTCAGGGAGGGCATGCGTTTCTTTCTAGCTAGGGTGGTGTCAGTGACCTACCAGCCCTGACATTTACATACTTTTCACCTGTGTGGTTGTTGCTGTTGCGAGGCGCCTCGGTTAGATCGGACGATCCGGGTCCGATGGAGCCATTCGTTGGCTCATTTACGCCCCAAAGGGCGGGGAAACGCAGTGTTCAGGCATTTTAATCCACATCGGTGGACCGACCCTGACGATCCAAGGGTCACTCGAGCTCTGATCCTGAGGCTCGGGCTAGAGAGTCTCGAATCGGTTGAGGACTATCTTTTGCCTCGGTTCATAGATGGAAACCCA
The DNA here is from genome assembly GCA_030737875.1 of Allium sativum. Lineage (NCBI taxonomy): Eukaryota > Viridiplantae > Streptophyta > Magnoliopsida > Asparagales > Amaryllidaceae > Allium > Allium sativum. Next base: position 562,949,141 of record CM060921.1, read on the forward strand.
ATTTCCAAATACGTGACTTTGCGATTTTGATTGTATAACCTATATATGGCGACATAGTGGTATGGGGCATTCATGCCGCCTATGATTGATACTTATGATTTGAAGTTGTTTTATACACTATACACTTATAATAGTATCAAATGATTTCTTTTAAATGTATCAAGCATTCTTGGCTATTATAAGGTAAAAACCCTATCCCCCGGCTTGCGTTGCATTGTGTGATAGGACCTGGGTCTTATAATCGCTTCATTTTTCTTTATTTAGCATTGTGCTGTTGTTTTATGCACTGGTATTCTTGGGAGGAAACCCGTTCCGTGTTATACGGCGTGGTCCCTTGATTTACCTAACTTTAAAATAAAGATTTATAACTGTTTTAGTTCTCACACCAGTCCCATGACTGACCTGGAGTTTATTGTTTTAACCTAAACTCTGGGTGCCCTTATTTTGACACGGGCAGCTAGTAATTTTGGTTTTGCTGATTGATATTCACAGGATCCTGGTTTACAGCTGGAATGATATCCGGAAAGCTTTGTATCCGTATATCTCTTCTAGTTGTGTATTGTATTAATTTTCCGCTGCTATGTATTTAAATGTAATTTAAATCTCTGATATTTCTGTGTAATATTCATTTATACTCTGTATATTGTTGTAATCTGATGCATTGTTGTAATATACAATGAAATGTTCTTCCGTGTGCGTTCTATTTTGTCGTGTTCTCAAAACAATTCGTTCTTTCTCTTCTCTTCGGAGACCGGGGAAGTTCGGGTCGTTTCATCAAAATACTGTGAAATTTTAATATATTTTTGTACATATACTACAGTTATTGCTGGAAATTTTCATTAATTTTTGGAGAATTTTGATTTGTCCAAAGTTATCTAAAAACTAGATTTTTAGCATTATTCATTTGTGTCTAGAAAGTGCCATCTTTGAAAATGTGTATCTTCTTCGTTTCATAGCGAGATAATGTCAAATTTTAGTATGATTTTGTACATATACAAATGTTTATTACTGCAAAAATTCATTAATTTCTGGATTGTTTTGTATGCTAAACATATCATTAAGGTGGCTAAAAACTAGATTTTTAGCATAATTCATTTGTGTCTGAAAAGAGCAATCTATGAAAATGTGTATCTTCTTCAAATATTATAAAATTTTAGTATATTGTTGTCCATATGATAAAAGCTCATTTTCATGAATTTTGGCATATAAAAATGAGAATTAAACGATTTAGTAAAAATACATAGTATGAGACATGTGTTTTTACTTTATCGCTTAATATTGGACTTTTATGATCGAAACCCTTTTGATGCGATGTTTTGAGATGATGCAGAATTTAGCAAAGGCCATTGGTTCTAGAACCACTCAATTGGAATATACTCGATGATGAACTAACCACGATGCAATGTAAACTTTTTAATCAGATGAGGAAAGCTATTCTATGATAAATTCCTGATGTTTTGATGTTTATGAATTCATGATGTTTATGAATTTATGACGTTTTGACGTTTATGATGGATTTTTTACTTGCCGATGAGATGAGGCAAGGTAGATTGACAATTAGTACTTGTCGGAAAGAGAGATAGATGAGATGAGTTTTGTATGTTTACACTTGTCGATGAGATGAGGTAGTGTGTATTTAATAATGTTTTATAATGTGGCAACGACTAAAGGTTAGTAAATCGTTAGGTCCGAACGTAGGGTATGGGACATACGTTGACGCCTTATGGGTTCCTATCCGGGAGGTTAAGACGCATTCAATATGATTATAAGTACTATAACCGAGTACTCGATTGGAGTCATCACGATGTTTTCGACTATAGCTGTCATGATGATCGTGATGTTTGTGACTCTAATCACCATGATGTTTATTACTCAGGTTTTCATGATTAGGGGAATCACGATGTTCCCGGCTATAGTCGTCACGATGATGATTATGCTTGTGTGCCTAGTTATCATGATGTATGGTACCAAAAAGTATAGTACTAGTCAAGATGTAACGCACATGCAGTTTCTCATGAAATTTGAAGTGTTTTGATTACACCTTTACGTGTTGATGTTTATTACTGCCTCGAGAAAGATGAAGGCTTAAATAAATTGATGGTTTTATGGTGATTTCGAATCAGGAGTTTTGGACTCTATACAAGTTCTATTATGATAATTTCTATTAAAATGAGTATGAGACTTAAGGTGGATTTAAGAAATATTTATATCGACGAGAGAGGTATAAATGATTATGAAGATTCTTTGTGTTGAGTTTTACTGATGGATTTATAATGTGTTTATATTCATATCGATGAGATGAGGTATGGATTAACACGGTTCTTCTTTTATAATTGTGTTTTATATTTCCTCTGATGATACTTGAGAATATGTCGATGAGATAAAGCATATTCATTTGCATTTAATTCTGTATGTGAAGAATATGTATCCTTGAAATATATATGTCCTGATGTTTTCTTCTAGGAAGATATTCAATTATTTTGAAGTATACACCACCGTTGATATAAGGAGAAAGTGAGTTTGATTGAGTTTTACTGAAACGACCAAAACTTCCCCTTACGGGAAAGCCAGGTTTGCTTTGAGAACACAATGCATCAGAATACAAACAGTAGAATATTTCATTACTATTACAACAATTTACATTAGAGTACAAGAATATTTCAGAGTTCATATAACTTACAGTAGAAAAATATCAAAGATTTAATTACATAACAATGGAAAAATATATTCATAAATATAATGTACAGCGGAAATCATTTACAACCACAACTGAAAGAAATACATGGATACAAAGCTTTTCGAATAAAGCTCCAGCTGTAATCCAAGATCCTGTGAAAAGAAGTATCTACAAAACCAAAACTACTAGCTGCCCTTGTGGAAATTATGGGCACCCAGAGTTTAGGTAGAAACAATAAACACTGAGTCAGTCATGGGACTAGTTTGAGAACTGAAACAGTTATTAGCTTTTATTTTAAAGTTGGGTAAATCACGGGACCACGCCGTATAACACGAAACGGGTTTATCCCTTATGAATGTCAGTGCATAAAGCAAACAACGCAATGTTAAACAGAAAAAATGTAGCTATTATAAGACTCAGGTCCCATCACACAATGAACGCAGTCGAGGATAGAGTTTTACCTTATAATATCCAAAAATGCTTGGTACGCGAAATTTCATCTTTTATAATTACTATAAGTGAAGAAATCAAATTCAAACATAAATGTATCAATCATAGGCGACGTAGGTACCATTATATTACATCGCTATACAGGTTTACAACTAAATCGTAAAATCACTTATTGGAAATTGGGTTTCCATCTATGAACCAAGGCAAGTGATCGTCCTTATATTCATAAATATAATGTACAGCGGAAATCATTTACAACCAAAACTGAAAGAAATACACAGATACAAAGCTTTTCGAATAAAGCTCCAGCTGTAATCCAGGATCCTGTGAAAAGAAGTATCTGCAAAACCAAAACTACTAGCTACCCATGTGGAAATTATGGGCACCCAGAGTTTAGGTAGAAACAATAAACTCTGATTCAGTCATGGGACTAGTTTGAGAACTGAAACAGTTATTAGCTTTTATTTTAAAGTTGGGTAAATCACGGGACCACGCCGTATAACACGAAACGGTTTATCCCTTATGAATATCAGTGCATAAAGCAAACAACGCAATGCTAAACAGAAAAATGTATTATAAGACTCAGGTCCCATCACACAATGAACGCAGTCGAGGATAGAGTTTTACCTTATAATAGCCAAAAATGCTTGGTACGCGAAATTTCATCTTTTATAATTACTATAACTAAAGAAATCAAATTCAAACATAAATGTATCAATCATATGCGGCGTAGGTACCATTATATTACATCGCTATACAGGTTTACAACTAAATCGTAAAATCACGTATTGTAAATTGGGTTTCCATCTATGAACCAAGGCAAGTGATCGTCCTTATATTCATAAATATAATGTACAGCGGAAATCATTTACAACCACAACTGAAAGAAATACACGGATACAAAGCTTTTCGAATAAAGCTCTAGCTATAATCCATGATCCTGTGAAAAGAAGTATCTGCAAAACCAAAACTACTAGCTACCCATGTGGAAATTATGGGCACCCAGAGTTTAGGTAGAAACAATAAACTCTGAGTCAGTCATGGGACTAGTTTGAAAACTGAAACAGTTAATAGCTTTTATTTTAAAGTTGGGTAAATCACGGGACCACGCCGTATAACACGAAACGGGTTTATCCCTTATGAATATCAGTGCATAAAGCAAACAACGCAATGTTAAACAGAAAAAATGTAGCTATTATAAGACTCAGGTCCCATCACACAATAAACGCAGTCGAGGATAGAGTTTTACCTAATAATAGCCAAAAATGCTTGGTACGCGAAATTTCTTCTTTTATAATTACTATAAGTGAAGAAATCAAATTCAAACATAAATGTATCAATCATAGGCGACGTAGGTACCATTATATTACATCGCTATACAGGTTTACAACTAAATCGTAAAATCACTTATTGGAAATTGGGTTTCCATCTATGAACCAAGGCAAGTGATCGTCCTTATATTCATAAATATAATGTACAACGGAAATCATTTACAACCAAAACTGAAAGAAATACATAGATACAAAGCTTTTCGAATAAAGCTCCAGCTGTAATCCAGGATCCTGTGAAAAGAAGTATCTGCAAAACCAAAACTACTAGCTACCCATGTGGAAATTATGGGCACCCAGAGTTTAGGTAGAAACAATAAACTCTAATTCAGTCATGGGAATAGTTTGAGAACTGAAACAGTTATTAGCTTTTATTTTAAAGTTGGGTAAATCACGGGACCACGCCGTATAACACGAAACGGTTTATCCCTTATGAATATCAGTGCATAAAGCAAACAACGCAATGCTAAACAGAAAAAAATGTATTATAAGACTCAGGTCCCATCACACAATGAACGCAGTCGTGGATAGAGTTTTACCTTATAATAGCAAAAAATGCTTGGTACGCGAAATTTCATCTTTTATAATTACTATAACTAAAGAAATCAAATTCAAACATAAATGTATCAATCATAGGCGGCGTAGGTACCATTGTATTACATCGCTATACAGGTTTACAACTAAATCGTAAAATCACGTATTGTAAATTGGGTTTCCATCTATGAACCAAGGCAAGTGATCGCCCTTATATTCATAAATATAATGTACAGCGGAAATCATTTACAACCACAACTGAAAGAAATACACGGATACAAAGCTTTTCGAATAAAGCTCTAGCTATAATCCATGATCCTGTGAAAAGAAGTACCTGCAAAACCAAAACTACTAGCTACCCATGTGGAAATTATGGGCACCCAGAGTTTAGGTAGAAACAATAAACTCTGAGTCAGTCATGGGACTAGTTTGAAAACTGAAACAGTTATTAGCTTTTATTTTAAAGTTGGGTAAATCACGGGACCACGCCGTATAACACGAAACGGGTTTATCCCTTATGAATATCAGTGCATAAAGCAAACAACGCAATGTTAAACAGAAAAAATGTAGCTATTATAAGACTCAGGTCCCATCACACAATGAACGCAGTCGAGGATAGAGTTTTACCTTATAATAGCCAAAAATGCTTGGTACGCGAAATTTCATCTTTTATAAGTACTATAAGTGAAGAAATCAAATTCAAACATAAATGTATCAATCATAGGCGACGTAGGTACCATTATATTACATCGCTATACAGGTTTACAACTAAATCGTAAAATCACTTATTGGAAATTGGGTTTCCATCTATGAACCAAGGCAAGTGATCGTCCTTATATTCATAAATATAATGTACAGCGGAAATCATTTACAACCAAAATTGAAAGAAATACACATATACAAAGCTTTTCGAATAAAGCTCCAGCTGTAATCCAGGATCCTGTGAAAAGAAGTATCTGCAAAACCAAAACTACTAGCTACCCATGTGGAAATTATGGGCACCCAGAGTTTAGGTAGAAACAATAAACTCTGATTCAGTCATGGGACTAGTTTGAGAACTGAAACAGTTATTAGCTTTTATTTTAAAGTTGGGTAAATCACGGGACCACGCCGTATAACACGAAACGGTTTATCCCTTATGAATATCAGTGCATAAAGCAAACAACGCAATGCTAAACAGAAAAAATGTATTATAAGACTCAGGTCCCATCACACAATGAACGCAGTCGAGGATAGAGTTTTACCTTATAATAGCCAAAAATGCTTGGTATGCGAAATTTCATGTTTTATAATTACTATAACTAAAGAAATCAAATTCAAACATAAATGTATCAATCATAGGCGGCGTAGGTACCATTATATTACATCGCTATACATGTTTACAACTAAATCGTAAAATCACGTATTGTAAATTGGGTTTCCATCTATGAACCAAGGCAAGTGATCGTCCTTATATTCATAAATATAATGTACAGCGGAAATCATTTACAACCACAACTGAAAGAAATACACGGATACAAAGCTTTTCGAATAAAGCTCTAGCTATAATCCATGATCATGTTTAAAGAAGTATCTGCAAAACCAAAACTACTAGCTACCCATGTGGAAATTATGGGCACCCAGAGTTTAGGTAGAAACAATAAACTCTGAGTCAGTCATGGGACTTGTTTGAAAACTGAAATAGTTATTAGCTTTTATTTTAAAGTTGGGTAAATCACGGGACCACGCCGTATAACACGAAACGGTTTATCCCTTATGAATATCAGTGCATAAAGCAAACAACGCAATGCTAAACAGAAAAAATGTATTATAAGACTCAGGTCCCATCACACAATGAACGCAGTCAAGGATAGAGTTTTACCTTATAGTAGCCAAAAATGCTTGGTACGCGAAATTTCATCTTTTATAATTACTATAACTGAAGAAATCAAATTCAAACATAAATGTATCAATCATAGGCGGCGTAGGTACCATTATATTACATCGCTATACAGTTTTACAACTAAATCGTAAAATCACGTATTGTAAATTTGAATATCAGTGCATAAAGCAAACAACGCAATGCTAAACAGAAAAAATGTAGCTATTATAAGACTCAAGTCCCATCACACAATGAACGCAGTCGAGGATAGAGTTTTACCTTATAATAGAAAAAATGCTTAGTACGCGAAATTTCATCTTTTATAATTACTATGACTGAAGAAATCAAATTCCTACATAAATGTATCAATCATAGGCGGCGTAGGTACCATTATATTACATCACTATACAGGTTTACAACTAATTCGTAAAATCACGTATTGCAAATTGGGTTTCCATCTATGAACCAAGGCAAGCGATCGTCCTTACCGATTCGAGACACACTAGCAATGCCTCAGGATCCCCCGCAGTAAACCTTTGTCTAGCCGCATGGCCGGTCATCCATTGATAATTAGTTATACCATAAACTATATGTTAGCCGGTTCTATCGAACCACCAAAATGGTCAGTCCTTCGACCATATCAAGAGACATTTAAGGACTTACCAGGCTTCCTAGGTACCTCGTCTATTCATCATAAAGTTTTCCAACATCCACATGAATAAACAGTCTGGGCTCCATACCATGACGTTATTAGTAGCTAGAAACTAACATATGTACATTTCCATACGTTCCTCATCCCGTTTCTGGTTCATACCGGGGTGTGAAGCTCGTGAATTAACTCTACACAAAGCTATGCTAATTAAAGCTGTGCTTTTATCATCAACCACAGAGCTTTTCTTTTCAACAAAAGCTTTGATCCATGCAACTCAACATGTCACACTATTAATCAATACCATAGCATTGATTTACACCAACGTATAACCTCTAAGCTCGTACGTCTCCGAGAAAGGTGTTAAGCAAGAGAATAAATTCTCCGCCACCAAATAGATATATATTTAGCAGAGATCAACAAATACAGTATAAAGGAATACAATGTCATACATACATCCATTTGCAAGTCCTTTGTGGACCTGAACAAAACTGAAGTCACCTTATTCCTTGTCCCATATGTCCAATACAGAAGAGAGGCCCTCTCATATCCGGTCGATCTCCAAGTACGTCTGGACGATCACCGCTTATTACCTTGTCTTAGGTGTACATCCCAATTGAGACATCAGTAATCATCCAAATGATGTGAAGAACTCCGGTCTTCAACCAGCATCTTCATGATCGACTTTCAATCGTCGTATTAACTATTCAAAATGGGTTAAACCCAGTCTTTCCGAATAATACTCTAATCTAATAATCAAGTGCTATAAAAACACATCATACGCCTCATTCCAACTCAGAATACTATTTTATTCAAATATTCACATCTTTAGGGAAAGGTTCCCATTAATTTTATCAAAGATAAATTCTTTTAAATTTTCTCTTTAATCTTCCTTTTGATATCGTTTTCAAAAGATTTTATTAACTAGTCGGGATTATCGAGCCTTACCGAAATAACCATTTATTTTATTTTCCAATCCCAACCTATTCATCCCAAGGAGGAAAACTGGTAGTACTCCATATCTAACACCCATGGCGCTATCGGTTAATTAGTTACCATTTCACGCTCAAATCTAATTAAAGATTTAACTATCTCCTGGAGTAAAACTGGCGGTACTCCATTCTCGATCATTTCATGAATTCGATAAATTTAATTATCCTATTTCCATTATAATCTAATTAAAGATTCATTAAAACTCCGTTTAGTTTTAATCTTCCAAAAATCATTACTTAATGATCGTTCAACTTTTAGGAAAATTAATCCTGTCATTAATTGGGTTAAAAGAACCAACGTCATTTAAAACACCGTTCACAATAAACCCCAAATCATCTTCCATCAAAATGGAATCTTCACGGAAATCATAACAGTACATAATCGATATAAATTTTTGTATCAAACTAATACTATAAATGGAATAATGGCAAAGCCTTTTAAATGCCATATATAGTAACTGTCTTCCTTTACAGAAGTTCATCTCGATTATTACCAAATTGAATTCCATTCAATTCCAATTTCATTTATTAAATTGGAAAGCTTTTCTTTGAAATATTTCCATTAAATCTTTATAAAAAAGATTATATATTCCAAATCATATCTTCATTGTTAATTGGGTTAAAGAAGAATGTTATTTAAAACATTGTTCAAGATAAACCCAAAAATCCAATTTTAATTCAACTCCAATTAAACATTAATTAATTGGTAAACTTCTCTAAATCTTATTTAAATGATTTATTCTTTTCTCAACTAGGTTTAAGAACAGTGTTATTAAAGAAACTATTCAAAACAAACCCAAAATCCAATTTGATATTAAATACTAGGCTCTAAAAAGAAATTATATCGGCTTATATTCAATATCATATTCTGAAACCAACAAATATCGTATTGGGAATAAGATATATATATCTTCCAAATTTCTCAACAATATCTCTATAATCACGCAATCCAATCCCAAAATATCCCGAAGTTATTTCCATTCAAAACCATTCCATTTCATACATTGGAAAAATTCTGGTTATTTTAAAACCGATTTTCAATCCAATTTATTAATTCAAAAAATAATTGGATTTTTATTCTAATTATTAACTAGTTCATCAAATAAAATATCTTTTATCTTTTCAAATATGGAAATTTTCATCTAAAATTTTTCCAAATCATTTATTATGATTTTACACAATTTTTCCATATTTTTATTGATTTTATTAAGGCTCGAACAGTCGGTTTCCAATAACAGCCACTGAACTGCATCCATAGCGACCTTTTCTGAAATTGAATTGGATATATCTTAAAATCCGACCGCCCAAATTTAAATCTAGTATATTCATTGGAAAGCTCTTTTCGATGCGAACCCACGTCCATTAATGTCACTCACAAAAGGAATGCGTCTACTTTCTTGGAGCATTATAAGTGTATATAATAGAACATCACAAGACATATATACAAAAATGGTACTTCAAAATTTAAAATAACTTCATTGCAGTGAAAACGAAACATAGTTTGGTTACAACATCAAAACCAACTTGTAAAACCAAGTACATAAATATCCATCTTGGTCAAATTATTACATGAAAACCAAAAGCATAATCTCGTTACAAATATCCATAATAAAAAAAGAAGATAAAGCTGAACATTACTTTCAGCAACTCCAAGCACTTCCAAAATAGAGAGAAAGAGATCCAAGTCAAGCTCCACTAGTTCCACCCTGAGAACCTGGAAGGGGAGGGGGAAGGAAAGAAAAGAGGCAAAACAAACGAGGTCAGATATAAAGTCTGGCGAGTCCAGTGACTTTAACAATATAATCATTAAAGTAACAGGATAAGAACATAAACTGGATATAAGAAATGACTGTAACATAAACAGGTATGACAATGTAAGCAAGATGGACAAGATAAACGTTGATTGCGCTTCTAATCACTATAAGATAATTCCTACACCGCACCAATACTAGTTATACAGAAAGTTGATCCCTCTTACTAATTATAATGATAATGATAATGGTAGTTTCGTGTACCCCTAGTTGCTATCATAGGTGCCGCCTGCTCCTATCTCCACTAGTTGTACCCACTACACTCCCCATTCGATCGGCTCCCTAACTCGTAGATACCCGTGCTGGTCCCACAGTAGGGTGTATCACTCCCTAAAGTGGCAACCCGATACTACTAAGGATGCACGGCTTATACCTACACGATGCAACAACGTCTTACATACCAGCCCAGACCCATGCACGCGCATGACTCTGTTGGACTTGCGTTGCCACCGCTAATCCGTTTGACCTCTTACAATCAATCCTAGTAAGCGTGTCCCATCCTCGACCTTGTTCGAGCTCACATAATACTAAATGGGTTACTGGTTGAAAAGGGTCCCCACACTTGACACAAGCTTCCCGTCTATGCTTAGTCCCTACTAGGATTTCCACTTAACCCCTTCTTATTCATGTCTTCTTACATGTTTTAACTTGGTTAAGTGTTACTAATTATATTACACATGTCACCCATGTCACCCACTTAACCCCATGTCCCACTACATGTCTTATCTTGGTTAAGTGTTATTTAGTTTATTATAACCATAATCTTACAAGACCTCCCACATTAGATTCCATTTTGCGGTTGCTGGATTTGTCGGGTGGGTCCTGGCAGGCTTATACCCCAATCCGAATCTAACCTCGTGTCTTTGCCTTATTACGCATCGAGTTTATGCCTTTGACCTCTCACATTAGACTGCCGTTTGCGGTTGTTGGATGTGTCGTGTGGGTCTGAGCAGGCTTATACCGCAAACCAAGTCTAACCTTGTGCCTTAGGCGTTTATTATCTCATTCTATTATTCAAAACCCAATTTGAATTAATATCCATATTCCAACTTGTCCGTAATTCCCAATTTAGGCTATGTTTATAATTCTCATTCTAATTATGTCCATAATTCCATGTACATAAATTATACCAATCTATGCCCCAAGTGAATTACATGATTACAAACCAATTTATGCCAATTACATAATGTTCAATGTTTTTCCCAAACTTTTCCCCAATGTTCCTACGTCATTCGTACGTATAATTCATATAATATGTTAGGCTCGTCATTAGCCTAACTCATAAGAAAAAGGAAAAGAAGAGGGAAAGAGATATCATCCACACATAATATAGATCCAATAATCATGTGGAATATGAACTTGCATAGAATATGATAGATCTAATCAACATAAACTTGCATAGATCTAATTAACATAAACTTGCATAGATCTAATTAACATAAACTTGCATAGAATAGAATAGATCTAATCAACATAAACTTGCATAAACCTAATTAACATAAACTTGCATAGATCTAATTGACATAAACTTGCATAGATCTAATTAACATAAACTTGCATAGAATAGAATAGATCTGTTCAACATAAACTTGCATAGATCTAATTAACATAAACTTGCTTAGATCTATTTAACATAAACTTGCATAGATCTAATTAACATAAACTTTCATAGAATAGGATAGATCTAATCAACATAAACTTGCATAAATCTAATTAACATAAACTTGCATGTATCTAATTAACATAAACTTGCATAGATCTAATTAACATAAATTTGCATAGAATAAAATTGATCTAATTAACATGAACTTGCATAGCATAGAATAGAGTAGATTTAATTACGCATATGAGTCAACAAAATAGATCCAATAACATATGATAACAGAACTGGCACATCTCAACATAATAGATCTAATAACATATGATACAGGCATAGTCATATAGTCCAATTCACACTTATCACCGTTATTTTTTATCAATTATCTTGTGAAAGTAACTGTACTCACAGTGGTATAAGAAGAAAGAATATAGATCTGAATTAAGCATTTTTTGTTGTTCTAGAATAGTTCCCCTTTTTCACAATTCCTATGCTTTGATACGTTGAAGAAGAGAAACTAGTTTAGTTTTGGATGCAGCAGCATGGAGTCTTATGAATGAATTTAATGTAGATTAGGTTTAAATTATATGTGCTTATATAGATGTATTAACTTCGTTAGAGCCATTAGATTAACTAGGAGATCATCAGAACCACACAGCTCAAAGATACGTCATCCAACCAATTAGAAGAGGCCACATCAGCCCTATAACTCAAAAATCGTCATTAACAAATAAAAATGCGCCATGCGTGCAACATGATGCGCAGCAGCAGGAGTGTTGACACCCACATGTCATATATATATATATATATATATATATATATTTCTTTTTAACTGTCTTTCCACTTAACCCTTTTCACACTAAACCGCTTTTTTTTAATTGAACTGTGTTCACACTAAGCCACTTTTTAGCCATTCCCCTAAAACAAAAATATGGCGCTGGCGGGGATTGAACTCAGACCCTCTTGTATACAAGTCACATGTTCTAACCAAATGAGCCACTAAGTCTTTTGTTTACAAACCTTCAAACAATGCTAAACAATGTTCTTTTCTCATTCCTCTTTTACATGTTTTGTTGCAATATTTATTTTTTCTCTTAAATATATCTATGTATATAATATTTATACATATCTCCATATTTTTAATTTCATTAAAAATGCGGGGTGTTACATTCTCCCCTACTCAAAGAATTTCATCCCAATCTTCAAGTTAAGAAGAATATATCCTACCATCCATCATTCATCTACTCATCCATCGTCCACAAGCATCCATTGTCCTTAAAAGATTTCTATGCTATATGAACATATGCAAAGGTGTGCGTATATGTTCCTTATCTAATGCAAAGATCAGGCGGTTTACTGATTCAGTTGACCTCCTCAATGCAAATTATGTCAGTGCCATGAGTCCAACATGTATGCAAAGGAATCCTAATGATATATATCATTTCTATATGAGTGCACAACCATTCATGCAAATGCAACATCCATATGATAACGCATTCAATATACATCCATCAATTTAAATATGCACACTCACTCATATGCAATATGAAAGTGATTGAGCCGATCTAGTGCCTAATGTGTGAGTAAATGCATCCATGAGCAACCACTAGCAAACACTTGCATCCACTTGCATCCACCAAACATAACATGTCTCAAACACATGTTTATAACCATAGGATTTTCCTACCTAAAGATCGAAGATTTAATCGAGAGGATATACTAAACGATAGAACAAGTTTAAACAAAATGGTATAAAAAGGAGAAGTTAGGAACATACCCTCAAAAAGGGAAGGGTACGTTGCACACATCTTGTCTTCCGTCTCCCAAGTTGCGTTCCCTTGATCATCTCCCCAGTGGACATTAACCGACTTGACCTCTCGGTTGCGTAACTTCTTGACCTCCGATCCAAGGATGCATGTAGGAGCTCGTCTAATCATGGAATCTCGCTCTACTTCCACCTCTCTAAGCATACTTGGCTCTACTACTTCCGCGGTATCACGTAAACATTTCCATAAATGCGACTCATGAAATACGTCATGAACGCCACTAAGCTTCTCAGGCAACTTCACTCTGTTAGCCATTTGTCAAATTCTTTCTGTAATGGGGAATGGCCCTCCGAACCTTGGTGCCAACTTCCCTACGGACCCAAAGCGAACTACGTTCCTTAACGGTGATACTTTAATAAATACCATGTCTCCAACATTGAACTCAAGATCGGTCCTTCTCTTGTCAGCATAAGACCTTTGTCGGTCCTGTGCTGTCTTCATATGTCTCTGAATCAAGTCTATCTTTCCTGAAGTTTCTCTCACCATATCGGGACCAAGTAAAATCTTATCCGTAGATTCCCACCAGCAAGTTGGTAATCGACAAGGTCATCTATACAGAGCTTCAAAAGGTGCCATGCCAATGCTAGTCTGATAGTTGCTGTTGTAGGCGAACTCTACTAGTGGAAGATGTTCCTCCCATGTCCCTCCAAAGTCCAAGATGCATAATCTCAAAAGATCTTCTAGAATTCGATTCACTCTTTCTATTTGGCCGTCTGTCTGTCGGTGATAAGCGGTGCTCAAACACAATTGTGTTCCTACCACCTCTTGCAAGCTCTTCCAAAACTCACTAGTGAAAATGGGATCTCGATCGCTCACGATACAAGGTATGCCGTGCGGACGAACTATCTCTCGAAGATAAACAGATACACAAATCCCCGTATTACCCTTCCTTGATCTCGGCAACCCATCGACAAAATCTATGGAAACGCTTTCCTATTTCCACTGTGGAACCTCTAAGGGGTGAAGCAAACCACCAGGCTTCTTTTGCTCCACCTTGACTTGCTGGCACACTAAGCATCTAGAAACGAACTCGACCACGTCCTTCTTCATTCCGACCTAATAGAAAACTCACTTGATGTCCTTATACATCTTGTCACCACCGGAATGTATGGTCATCTTAGAATGATGTGCTTCTTCAAGAATCATCTTTCTCAAGCTTTCGTCTCGAGGTACACAAATTCTCCTATCCCTTCGCAACCAACTTTTGTCATCTATAGTATACCTACTAAGATGGCTCGAAGACTCCCCTCTTATGTGCTTGTCTACTATTTCAACTAGTTGCGGGTCATCTCACTGTGCCTCTCCAACCCGTCCTAAAAGCATAGGTCGCACCTCCAGTGATGCCAACAAACCGGGTACATAATAGATAGGGGGTCTAAAGTCAAAGGTAGATATGCACTCCAAACTCTACCGCTCTACGAATAAAGGACTCAAAGTCAACATCTTTCTACTCAAGGCATTAGCTACAACGTTACCCTTGCCAGGGGTATATGCAATCTCAATATCATAGGATGCTAAAAATTTCATCCACCTCTGTTGCCTTAAGTTTAGATCTTTTTGAGAGAACAAGTACTTTAGAGACTTATGGTCTGTATACAACTCAAACTTCTCGCCAAGGAGATAATGGCGCCAAGACTTAAGTGCAAAAACTATAGCGGCTAACTCTAAGTCATGGGTAGGGTAATTCTTCTCATGGATCTTCAGCTGCCTCCCACCATAACATATCACCTTTCCCTCTTGCATAAAAACTACGCCAAGCCCTGTCCCGCAAGCATCGGTATAAATTGTGAATGGCTTACTCCCATCCGACAAAACTAAAAATGGAGTTGTCGTCAAAGTCCTCTTCAAACGTTGGAAAGCATCGTCACAGTCAACATCCCAAGAAAAAGTCAAGTTCTTCTTTGTCAATCGTGTAAGTAGGGCTGATATCTTCGCAAAGTCCTTAATGAACTTCCTATAGTAGCCCGCCAACCCAAGAAAACCTCTTACTTCCGTTGCATTTCTAGGAATCTTCCAATCTTGGATTGCCACCACCTTCGCGGGATCCACTACTATCCCTTCTTTAGAGACCACGTGCCCTAAGAACCTCAATTCCTTCCTCTGAAAATGGCATTTGGAGAACTTAGCTTTGAGTTGATGTGCTCGAAGGGTCTCTAAGACTTCCCTAAGATGTAGGGCATGCTCTTCCTCGCTTCTAGAGAAAATAAAAATATCATCAACAAAGACTACCACAAACTTGTTTAGAAACTCCCTAAACACCCTACTCATCAAGTCTACAAAATATGCGGGTGCATTTGTCAAACCAAATGGCATGACAATCCATTCGAAGAAACCATCGGGAGTCCTAAATGCAGTCTTATCTATGCTGTCCTTAGCCACCCTTAGCTGATGAAACCCTGTAGGTAAATCCAACTGCGAGAAAACCGAAGCGCCAACCAACTGATCGAACAAGTCATCTATCCTCGGCAATGGGTGTCTGTTCTTCTTCGTGAGCTTATTCAGTTCCCTATAGTCCATGCACAATTTGAGCGAACCATCAGCCTTCGTAGCAAAAACAACTGGAACACCCTACTCCGAGATACTTCTCCTTATTAACCCTTTCTCAAGCAACTCTTTCATTTGTCTACTAAGCTCCCTCCTTTCTCTTGGAGCCATGTGGCGCACTGGTAATGCAACTGGCTTTGCATTATCTACTAAGTATATACAGAAGTCTATCTCGCTTCTCGAGGGTAAACCCTGAACCTCATCAAAGACATCACCATACTCATGGACTACACCAACAGATTCCAAATCATCGATGGGTGTGTCAAGTGATTCTAGGTAGCTAAGCATCACCGGACCTCTAGGGTCACAAGAAATATCAAGGGTCCTTCCATAACGAGTCAACAATCTAACTACCCTCCTTTCGCAGTCTAGGATGGCACCATGCCTGGCTAGCCAATCCATCCCGAGAATCAAGCTGTAGCCGATGAAACCAAGAACGTAGGCATTGCATTCAAACCCAACGCCCAAGATAGACACTCTCAAATCCCGACAAAGTATAGATAAATGAGTTGAACCACCAATTGGATTTGAGACTACAATGGGATCCGTAACTAGATTCGTATTTTAGGTGCAGTGTTTCAACTAATGAAGCAGATATAAACGAATGTGAAGCGCAAGAGTCGAAAAGAGTCCTATGAAAAGAAATCAAATCTTCAACCGAAACTTCCTACCTCTTTTTGATATGCTGACCATGAGAACACAACCTGCCCCCCAGAAGATCCTGCCCTCTTCACTTGCCCTTACCCTTGCCTCCTCAGGCAATCTGAAATCATATGTCCTGCCTCACCGCAATGGTAACAGCCTGTCTTCTTCTTTCTAACGTCTTTCTTTAAGTGGCTAGGTATTTCACAATTGTGGTACTTCCTTTTCTCTTGGCCCTTTTTTATCCTTTCCGCTTTTCTTTTGTTGTTTTTGTGCCTTTTTTAGATCCACTTTCTTATCCTATGTCCTATCCATGTCTCCTCTGCATGTTCTCTATTCGTAGTCTCCCACCAAAATGAAGATTCATCCTTCACTAACCAAGCAGCTAGTTGAACCTTCCTTTCATCGTCTATCTCAAAGATACCAACATGTCCTCCACTTCCTTGAGCTAACTTCTAGCCTCGACAAACGTCTCAGTCTTATGAACCGGTTTTTCGCCCATCACATGGAAGTCCTTACATATCTTAGAAAAAGCATCTATACGCGGAGGAAGAGATTCAAAAGGGAAAGAGGAAGAGATTCGAAACAAAGAATCAAAAGAAAGATATATGGCTTTTGGGGATTATGTTTTCCATAATAAACATTTCTCTTAAAAGTACTCTCTTTAAAACACGTTTTTGAAAATACTTCTAAAAAAATGCTTTTTGAAAACGGTTTTCAAAAACTTTTACCTGTTCTGGTAACCTTCAACTCCGATACCACGTGTAACACCCCACGTCCATTAATGTCACTCACAAAGGGAATGCATCAACTTTCATGGAGCATTATAAGTGTATAGAACAAAACATTACATGACATATATATAAAAATGGTACTTTAAAATTTAAAATAACTTCATTGCAGCGAAAACGAAACATTGTTTGGTTACAACATCAAAACCAACTTGTAAAACCAAGTACACAAATATCCATCTTGGTCAAATTATTACATGAAAACCAAAAGCATAATCCCGTTACAAATAGCCATAATAAAAAAGAAGATAAAGCTGAACATTACTTTCAGCAACTCCAAGCACTTCCAAAAGAGAGAGAAAGAGATCAAATCAAGCTCCACTAGTCCCACCCTGAGAACCTAGAGGGGGAAAAGGAAACAAAAGAGGCGAAACAAACGAGGCCAGACATAAAGTCTGGCGAGTCCAATGACTTTAACAGTATAAAAATAACAGGATAAGAACATAAACTGGATATAAGAAATGACTGTAACATAAACAGGTATGACAAGGTAAGCAAGATGGAGAAGATAAACGTTGATTGTGCTTCTAATCACTATAAGATAATTTCTACACCGCACCAATACTAGTTATACAGAAAGTTGATCCCTCTTACTAATTATAATGATAATTATAATGGTAGTTTCGTGTACCCCTAGTTGTTGTCATAGGTGCTGCCTGCTCCTATCTCCACTAATTGTACCCACTAATCTCCCCATTCGATTGACTTCCTAACTCGTAGATACCCGTGCTGGTCCTACAGTGGGGTGTATCAATCCCTAAAGTGGCAACCCAATGCTACTAAGGGTGCTCGGCTTATACCTACACGATGCAACAATGTCTTGCCTACCAGCCCGGACCCATGCACGCACATGACTCCGTTGGACTTGCATTGCCAACGCTAACCTGTTTGACCTTTTACAAACAATCCCAGTAAGCGTGTCCTGTCCTCGACTTATTTCGAGCTCACATAGATACTAAATGGGTTACTGGTTTAAAAGGGTCCCCACACTTGACACAAGCTTCCCGTCTATGCTTGGTCCCCACGAGGATTTCCCACTTAACCCCTTCTTATTCATGTCTTCTTACATGTTTTAACTTAGTTTAGTGTTTCTAATTATATTTCACATGTCACCCATGTCACCCACTTAACCCCATGTCGCACTACATGTCTTATCTTGGTTAAGTGTTATTTAATTCATTATAACCGTAATCTTGCAAGACCTCCCACATTAGATTCCGTTTTGCGGTTGCTAGATTTTCCGGGCGGGTCTAGGCAGGCTTATACCGCAATCCGAATCTAACCTCGTGTCTTTGCCTTATACGCATCTAGTTTATGCCTTTGACCTCTCACATTAGACTGTCGTTTGCGGTTGCTGGATGTGCTGGGCGGGTCCGAGCAGGCTTATACCGCAAACCAAGTCTAGCCTCGTGTCTTAGGCATTCTTTATCTCATTTTATTATTCAAAACCCAATTTGAATTAATAACCATATTCCAACTTGTCCATAATTCCCAACTTAGGCTATGTTCATAATTCTCATTCTAATTATGTACATAATTCCATGTACATAAATTATACCAATTTATGCACCAAGTTAATTACATGATTACAAACCAATTTATACCAATTATATAATATTCAATGTTTTTCCCAAAATTTCCCCAACGTTCCTACGTCATTTGTACGTATGTTAGGCTCGTCGTTAGCCTAACTCATAAGAAAAAGGAAAATAAGAGGGAAAGAGACATCATCCACACATAATATAGATCTAATAATCATATGCAATATGAACTTGCATAGAGGAGAATAGATCTAATCAACATAAACTTGCATATATCTAATTAACATAAACTTGCATAGATCTAATTAACATAAACTTGCATAGAATAGAATAGATCTAATCAACATAAACTTGCATAAATCTAATTAACATAAACTTGCATATATGTAATTAACATAAACTTGCATAGATCTAATTAACATAAACTTGCATAGAATAGAATAGATCTAATCAACATGAACTTTCATAGATCTAATTAACATAAACTTGCATAGATCTAACTAACATAAACTTGCATAGAATAGAATAGATCTAATCAACATAAACTTGCATAGATCTAATTAACATAAACTTGTATAGAATAGAATTGATCTAATTAACATGAACTTGCATAGTATAGAATAGAGCAGATTTAATTATGCATATGAATCTACAAAGTAGATCCAATAACATATGACAAAAGAACTGGTATCTCTCAACATAATAGATCTAATAGCATATGATACAAGCATAGTCATGCAGTCCAATTCACACTTATCACCATTATTTTTAATTAATTATCTTGTGAAAGTAAATGTACTCACAGTGCTAGAAGAAGAAAGAATATAGATCTGAATTAAGCGTTTGTTGTTGTTCTAGAATCGTTCCCCTTTTCACAATTCCTATGCTTTGATTCATTGAAGAAGAGAAACTAGTTTAGTTTTGGATGCAGCAGCATGGAAGCTTATGAATGAATTTAGTTTAGATTAGGGTTAGATTAGATGTGCTTATATAGATTTACTAGCTTAGGTAGAGCCTTTAGATTAACTAGGAGATCATCAAAACTACACAGCTCAAAGACATGTCATCCAGCCAATCAAAAATCGTCATTAACAAATAAAAATGCGCCACGTGTGCAACATGATGCGCAGCAGCCGGGGTGTTGACACCCACATGTCATATATATATATATATATATATATATATATAATATCTATCTTTCTAATTAACCCTTTTCACACTAAACCACTTTTTTTAATTGAACTGCGTTCACACTAAGCCACTTTTTAGCCATTTCCCTAAAACAAAAATATGGCGCTGGCTGGGATTAAACTTAGAACCTCTTATATGCAAGTCACGTGTTCTAACCAAATGAGCCACTAAGTCTTTTGTTGACAGACCGTAGAACAATGCTAAACATTATTCTTTTCTCATTCCTCTTTTTCATGTTTTGTTGCAATATTTCACTACAACAAAAACACCATATTACAACTTTAATTTTACAACGGTGGTAAATGCACCGTTGTAATAAATGGGTTTTTACAACGGTGGTAAAAGCACTGTTGTAATAAATGGTTTTTTACAACGGTGGTATAAACACCGTTGTAACTACAACAAAAACACCATATTACAACTTTAATTTTACAACGGTGGTTAAAGCACTGTTGTAATAAATGTTTTTCGCAACTTTTTTCCTAGAAAAGTTGTAATAAATTTATTTTTAACAACTGTGTTATTTTGACTGTTGTAATATATGACTATATTTTAATATTAATTATTTTCATTAAATAGTTTTTAATAATTAATATTTACAACTAATTAGTAATTATTAATTAATAACCTATATATTAATATTAAATATTTAATTAAAAATACTTCAATAAATAAATAATTCATGCTAATAATTAGTAATTGACAACCAATTAGTAATTATTAATTAATAATCAATAAATACATATTAAATATTTAATTAAAAATTCATCAATAAATAAATAATTCCTACTGATAATTACTAATTAACAACCAATTAGTAAATATTTAATAATAAACAATATATAAATATTAAATATTTAATTAAAAATAATTATTTATGACTACTTCATTATTAAGTACTGGTAATTAATTAGTAAGTAATAACTAATGCGCGGTTAATAATCAATTAGTTAATAATCAATAAGTAAATAACAATTAATAAATATTTAATTTATAATTAATCATGACTATTAGTAGTAATTAATATTTAGCATATAATATTTTTTAATAAGTAATCGTTGTTGAAAGTTTTTCCAAAATCTTTTGTCAAATATGATCCCTACGGAGGGGGGGTCCAGGGGGGGTGGCAACGTGATTTATTGATTGTTGAAATTGGTTAAATGCTTCCTATAAGAAATCATATTATGTATAGTTCTGAAAACAATTGAAATATAAGATGTAATCACATTAGTAAGTACCAATCAGATGAACATGAAAAAATAAATCGTTTGGCGGGCCAGCTTGAAAATTTTGGCGGCCATCCCTTATATTTCACGAAGCTTTCCTGAACCCTAAATCTGGCCGCCACAATTTCATACCCAAATTTCACTAGGGTTCCGTCCTCCTTCCCCTATCTCCCTTCAATCCTTTCTCCTGCCCTATTTTCGTCCCTCCTCAGTCATGCTCGTCCTTTGCTATCCCCTATACCCCATCGTTCCCTAGCTTTCTCCTCTGTGGTACAGTTGCTCCACTTTCCAGATCTAGATCCAAGCCTTCATCTGCGTCCGCTGTCAGCTGTAGTAGATGCTAGAGTCTCACCAGTGTAGATGCTAGAGTCTCACCAGTAGTAGATAGTGCTTCCGCTGTCAGCTCCTCAAGCTGTCCTCTTACTCATCTGCGTCCCCCTTTGTTGTGCCTCGTCTTTACCCCTAAAAGCTGGTAAAATCTATTACTCAATTCGTGAACTTGTGCTTTTAATCAGAGCTGGCGATTTAATTTTTATTGCATCAAGCTTTGATTTTGATTTGAACCTGAAAAATTGTTTGAGTTGATAAACTTGGATGGTAATCGTTCACAAAATGTATATTCAAACGTTTTGTAGCTCAGAACTGTTGTGTAATAATCCATGTGGAATCAATATACTATGCTCTATTTTATGTACCGATTTCTTCAATCTTTGACGCTGTTAAACACTAGGATATGAACTTTGGTAGTATATACGTCATCCCTGAATTAGGCAAATTCTTTTGAGCCATTTCCTGTGTAACATGTTTTGAATTTAGTGGCAATATTTGTTGCAGATCTGCGTCTTGATGAATTTCAGTTTGGGACATTTTATGTAATGGCTATTAGATCTTTGTGTCGATCAGATCTGCCTTTTTGGATCCATGAATCATTTTGCAATTTTAATTCTAATTTTCTTGCAAAAAAAAAAAGATTCTTGCTTTCAATGTTGCATGCCCATAGATTCTTATCTAAAAGTAAAAAAAAAGGATTATATGTAAACTTGATTGTTAGTCCACGTATTTACGAAATACTTATGTTTAGAAAGTATTTGATGTATGGGATCCCATAATTCATTATATTTCCATTCAATTCACAGGAAGAGGAAGGAGGTTGAGGAGAATGACGATGGATTTTATATGGTGAGCAACGAGAAAGGAGAGTTGAAGGTTGTGAGAGGAGGATTGGGATTAAAGAATTTGATCGGGAATTGGTCAGGTTTGTTTCATTGCTGCGGCATAGCTATGCAGTGATTGCACTGCAAAGCTTGCAAAGCTTTGCAATGCTATTTGCAGTGCAAAGCTTTGCTGTGCAAAAGCTTTGCCAAAGCTTTGCTGTGCAAAAGCTTTGCCAAAGCTTTGCTGCGGCAAAGCTTTGCTGTGCAAAAGCTTTGCCAAAGCTTTGCTGTGCAAAAGCTTTGCCAAAGCTTTGCTGTGCAAAAGCTTTGCCAAAGCTTTGCTGTGCAAAAGCTTTGCCAAAGCTTTGCTGGCAAAGCTTTGCTGCGGCAAAGCTTTGCACTGCTATTTGCAGTGCAAAGCTTTGCTATGTAAAAGCTTTGCCAAAGCTTTGCTGCGGCAAAGCTTTGCAGTGCAAAGCTATGCAGTGATTGCACTGCATAGCTTTGCCGCGGCAAAGTGATTGCACTGCATAGCTTTGCCACGGCAAAGCTTTTCAGTGCATTGTATATAACAAAATGAATCATCCAACGTTACATGCATTGTATATAATGGTCAGGTTATTTACGTATATAATGGTTTGAATGCATTGTATTAGCTGTTTATTTTGTGCACTCACATTTTTCCAATTTTTGTTACATGCATAAATCTATACTGCAGCACTAACAGTTTGATAATTTCTTTCTTAGGAATGGATATTAAGGAGAAAAAGGAGCACAAGGAGATTAACAGGAGCAGAAGAAAGTTAGAACTGTTATAAAGTCTTTGTATCTTCAGTTTTGTCAATGTATTATGTAAAAAAATGATGAGTTTGAAATTAATAATATATTGTTTTGGTTCATGGTTTAAGTTTGTTTGATATTTTCAGTTTTGTAGATAATATGTTCTGCAATGAATTCTTTTATTAGTAATATGTATATAATTTGTGGATATATTACAATTGTAAAATATAAAAATTGTAATAAAATGTAAAAATTAAAACAACAACGGTGCATAACTGTTGTAATAAACTTATTACAACGGTGGAAAAAAGTTGTAAAATATACATATTACAACGGTCTTGCAACAGTGCAGAAAAGTTGTAAAAGATATTAGGCTATTACAACTTCTTAAGACACGACGGTTTGCCCACCGTTGTAAAAACCCTATTACAACGGTGTTCCACTGTTGTAATAGGGTCATTTTGTTGTAGTGTTTAATTTTTCTCTTAAATATATCTATTTATATAATATATATATATATCTCCACATTTTTAATTTCATTAAAAATGCGGGGTGTTACAAAAACCCACCATGCTCAAAACCCTAGCTCCATCTTGTGTGCTCCACAGATGACCGGAGGGCCATCAGATGACGCCTCCTAAACCGCCAAAGCACTGTCTTCCGTCGCTTAGAATGATTCGCAGCTTGGTGGACCCTAGGCTCGGAAAAATGAGCTTGAACTTCATGACTTTGAGCAGCTAATTCGAGGGGGATAGGCAACGATACCTTATCAAACCCGTCTCGTCTTAAAGATCGAAGAATGCACTACAAATTTCATTTGGTTACCGTGATCTAATTTGCATTGGATTAAAAGAAAAAGAGGAGTCTATTTGGGACAATGTCGTCCATTGATTATGACTGGCGGCGCATGTTCTGAATGGGTATTTGTGTTTTAAAATCCTTTTATACCCTTTTTTAATTCAAAAATTACTTGTTTAACTTTCCGAACACCAAAAGAGGCCCAAGACTATCGTCTCCAACTAAATAACCCCATTCCGGACATAATGGGATATGTTTCATGAGCCAATTCGGCTGTTTTGATCAATTTTTCTTTAAATTAAAATATAAATTAAAATATATTGAATTTAAACGTATATTTTAATTTACCGGGGCCACATACTGAATCCAAAAATTACGGAAAAATAATATCTAGCTATATTTTGATGATACAATCCTAACAAAACTAATTTCGCTAAATTTGGAGACTGCTTGAAAAATGGCCCTTTTCCAGTCGATTAAATTCAAACTAAAATTATCGAACACATCTAAATTCATTGCGCTTACATATTAATTCAAAAAATTATGAAATTTTGTAACTTAATAATAATTTGACATTCTGGATCCAACAAAAGTGGTTTTGTCAAAAATGGAGGTCGTTTGCAAAATGGTCAATTCTAAGGGCTACATATTATATATATATATATTCCGTAGCGACTATTTTATATTTTAAACTGGACATAAGTTTCCATTTATATAGTGAAATCTCAGTTTCTTACATTCATTAGAAAATTACAATTCAAAATATTCCAACATTTCTTGTTTTACTGAAATCCAATTTATTTTGAATCCTATACATTCAATTGAAATTAAAGTATGAATTTTCAAACTTTCGTGCCATTTCGAGCTCGTTTTATAATTAAATTATACTTATACGTTCTAACTTCGATTTAAATAAATTTTTAGTCATTATTATTTAAAATAAATTATTTTAAATATTCAAAATCCATCAAAATAGCAAAAATAAAAATTTTAAATTGGTTCAGAAATTCCGGGTCGTTACACTTACTTTTAAGATTCTTCTATTTGAAATATCTTGTATTAAGTGAGGATTATGTCACTTGAGTATGACCATATCCTAGATACTTCTTATTTTCCTCTAGAGCGTATATTATTCCTACTTCTGATGTGAATCATTGTTATGTAATGGTATCCATCGAGTAAAATGACATTATATCTTTCCCTTACTTCTCATTACCAATTGTTTTATTTAATTGATGAATTTAGTTAGCCTGACCCGTGTGTTTTCACTCGGGTCAGACCAAGTTTGTTTCAGGTATCAGTCTCCCTTTTGGGTCTTACCTATTTCATGAAGCTTCTTTATGGGATCGAGTTTTTCTCTTGGGATTGATAACTTCCTTATGAGATGTTATCGAATTGTTTTTTTTTGGTGCCTCTTGTATAATAAGTGGTCGTCATACCACTTCATTGTAGTATTATTATTACATTGTGATGTATCATTATACATGTAAACGTAAGTATATTTTTAATCATTCTATGGTGATATAGATATCCATTTAGATGCGGTATTATGTTCTAATAGATCCATTGCCATCTGTAGCTTGTTCTAATTATTTACTGGATATGTCGATCCAATTAAGTTGAAAAAAATAGATAGTAATTGTCGATATGTCCAGTGGATAGTTAAGATAAGGTTATAGTTGGTGGCCCCCAACAAGCCCTATTCTCCGCATTAACAGATGGAATTTCTTTTTAATTCTCTTTGTTAATGTGGGTCTCAGGGTAGGGAGTTACAACATGGTATTAGAGCAAGGATTCAAACAAAATACGATAAACATAGAACAAAAAACATATATAATGATACATCCAAATATAGTATGGGTATTGCTAATCCCTCCTCTTTAGGTTTATGTCCTTTGATTCATTGGGTTGATAGTTTTGGATATGTTTAGGAATATATCTATTCCGTAGTATACCAAATTAAGTTGTGACATCTCATCTTAGGGATAATTCGATGGAATTTTTCTGGCGAGCCTGTCACTCATCCATATCGAAGAAGTTATGGATGATCTTTGATGTTTTTTCTTGAGGTGTCTTTCAGAATTGCAAATTCGACTAAGAGAATCCGCAACATTTGATTTGATTTTAGAAGTCAAGGGATGTATTTATCCGCAACATTTGATTTGATTTTAGAAGTCAAGGGATGTATTTCTTATGATTTATCTTTTCATGCATGTTAGCTCTAGAACTTTTCTAGAATTTTTCATGTTGAGATGCGTGGTTTGAGTATTGCTAGAAGCCCATTCGACGTTCTATAAGGTAATATATTTTGATACCGTCATCCTTTTTATTTTTGTTCTTATATTACTAATGTTGCTTGTAACTCCACAACCCTTGAGCTCAGTCTTATGTGTTAGGACAGTGATGATAAATATTTTGAGTTTCAGTCGTGATGACCTTGTTGTTAGAATTCATTTGAGTTTATCACCCACCAGTCAATCGAATGATGAGTTGTCCTCATTTCTATCTCTTAAGTCTTTTTCGTTCATTCTTTTTCAAGAATGTTTACTAAGGAAATGTGATAATAGATTGAATCGTTCGTTTGTGGTCTTTAAGGTATTCTTCGAGATGTTTCCCTTGGATTTTTATATGTGGATGTGCTTTATAACATTACTTCTCTTGGAGTAATGATCTTCCTATTGGGATCATGTCTTCTCTTTTGAAGTTGATGCTTAGCTTTTATTCTATAACTCAAAGGCTTTTTCGTTATATGAGAGGTGTTGGGCTATTACTCTTGTTTGACCTTACGTTGCCTTCTATGGACTATGAGTAACGAGACATAACATGGTTTAACCATATCTCGTACTCGAGAGATTCTCCTAGTAGTTAGTTGTACCATGCAAATGACGAATATTCAAGCTATTCTATCAACTTTTTAGTTGAGCATTTCGAGAATATCGTGATGATTTCTTTTTGTGTTTTTAATTTTAGAGATAGGAAATGAATTGATAACTGTAAGAAAGAATATCTTTATAAAAAATGGTTTTCTTTTGTAACGACCTGGCTTTTTTGCCCGGTTTTCGCCAGTAATTAAACCAACTTAAACCGTTCATAAAGATGGATTGTTATCGGTACTAACATATTTTCACAAAATATCAGAATTTTTCATTTCATTACAAAATATTACATCAGAGTTAACAGGAACGTCAGAGTACAACAAAAGCCCAATGGAAATAAAGTCTTCAGCGGACTAAGGAAATCCAAAATATATCTATTTCTCCAAACCTGAATCCAACTCTGAAAGCTAAACCTGCAAACTAAGCCACTGGCTGCCCGTGCAAAATTATGGGCACCCAGAGTTTAGGTGTGGGAACAATAAACTCCAAGTCAGTCGTGGGACTGGTGTGAGAACTCAAAACAGTTGTTACTTAGGATTCATTTTAAAGTTGGGTAATTCAACGAACCACGCCGCTAACGCAGAACGGGTTTACTCCATATGAATTCCCGTGCATAGAAATTTTCTATGACTTTTGAAAATTAAACTACCATAAGGTCTCGTGGCACACACACAATGCAAACGCACACATGGGCGAGATTTCTCTTTATGATAGTCAAAATGCTTGATACGTGAAAATCCTCTGATATTATTATTAGTGCATAGTGTGAAAACAATTTTGCAAAAAAATGTACAAATCATAGCCAGCATAATGCTCCATCCCATTATACTGACGTAATCCTGCTGGTAGCAGGCTATACAACTAAAATCGTATGGGCTCGTAGTGGAAATTGGATTTCCAACAAATGACCAGAAAAATGAACTTCCTTACCGAACTAATGGGTACGCCTCTAGAGTGACGCCCCGAGAACCTAGTCGGGCCTCTGCCAACACGAGGCTGGGTTACCCCTTAACTGGGTAAGTTAGAACACGCCTGAGTATATCAATTCCCTGTCGTTACCAACCTTTAAATCGAGCGCTCGCAACATCAACATCCATATAAATAAAAGTTATCCACATAGGATAATACCTGGGCTCCATACCATAGTACACTTTTTATCTAGAAGGAAAAGACTACCCTTAACCTCATTGCATCTTTCCTGTTTTAGCCATTAACCGGGTAGTGAGGCTTGCCGAGGTCACAACATACAAAAAGCTACGCTTAAACAAGCCATGCTTTGATCATCCATAGCTCACAATATAACTTAAGTATGCCATATTGTCCATTCACAACGCATCACTGATTTCCATCAATATATAACCTCTAAGCTCATATGTCTTAGAGAATGGTGTTAAGCAAGAGAATAAATTATCCACCACTAAGCGGGTATATATTTAACAGAGATCAGTACTACGTAGTCAATTACAATGTCAGAGACACAATCCATACAATTCCGTTCTAGGTCTGAATGAAACACCAATTCGAAAATCTCCAAATATATTCAAACCTCATGCCACTTATAACCACGTATCGGGTGGCTTACCCAACTGAGACATCAGCAATCAATCCAAACAATTCAAAGAATCCCAGTCTTCATTCGTCATTTTCCAAGTCTTGAATTTCTCCATAACGTCGTATGTAACACCCCGAATTTTTGAATAATCAAATTAACTAAATTTAAGAATACTTAATTGTAAATGTGAGAATTAAGGGAAACGAATTATGCCATTGCGTTCATCTCAGAATTCTAGTTGAGATAGAGTCCGAGTTTGCGAAGAACGGATACCGTATGGAGAAGATATGGATGAACGAAGTTAGGCAGAAAAACCAGAAACAGGCCAGAATGCACTGGCGCACTTGGGAAGTGCGCCAGAACAAAATTGCACTGGCGCACTTGGGAAGTGCGCCCATGGAAAGTTGCACTGGAGCACTTGGCAAGTGCGCCCTGGCTGAGCAGAAAACCTGCACAGATTTCTGAGGCTCTGATTCGAACAGTGAGTCAGTGCTGAGTCATTTCTAACTAGTTACTGAGTCATTAGGGTTTTTGGATAGTTCTAATCTGGACTGAGTGGTTTTGATTAACCCTAAGATCATCGGATGACTATAATTAAATTGAAATTCTATATAAACAGGGGTAGACTCAAACCCTAAAATCAAATCAAAATTAGATCAATGACCGTCATGTTGTCACTCCAAAACCTAGAGTAGTCGCCACCAACTAGAAGCAAAGTAAAGCAACTCAATTCAAATCAAATCAAGCCTAAAACTACAACAACGAAATTGTCTACAATAAGGGAACACTAATCAATTATAGAATTTAGATCCCAGAACTCCAGACCCTCTTTTTCCGTGAGTTCTAGTCACTTTTAGGTTTAAATAAATAAAAGTGAATCATGGTAGACTATGATTTGGGTATATGCTGTTTGTAGTTATGCAAGTTTGTTGTTGTTGTGGATCATGAAATTATGCAAGTTTATTGTTGTTGTGGATCATAAAATGATACAAGTTTGTTGTTGTGGTGAATCATGAAATTATGCAAGTGAAATTCATAAACCTATGCAAGTTACCTATGCAAGTTATTATGTTGCGAATTCATGAATCTATGCAAGTTGTTATCATGAATCTATGCAAGTTGTTATCATGAACCTATGCAAGTTGTTATGAGATCACGCAAGTTACCTATGTAAGTTATTGTGTGATGAATTCATGAACGTATGCTAGTTGTCAAGTTGTGAATCATGAACCTATGCAAGTCACCTATGCAAGTTGTTATCATGAATCTATGCAAGTTGTTATCATGAAACTATGCAAGTTGTTATGAGATCATGCAAGTTACCTATGCAAGTTATTATGTGATGAATTCATGAACGTATGCTAGTTGTTAAGTTGTGAATCATGAACCTATGCAAGTTGTTATCATGAATCTATGCAAGTTGTTATCATGAACCTATGCAAGTTGTTATGAGATCATGCATGTTACCTATGCAAGTTATTGTGTGATGAATTCATGAACGTATGCTAGTTATTAAGTTGTGAATCATGAACCTATGCAAGTCACCTATGCTAGTTGTTATGTTGTGAATCATGAACCTATGTGATTTGTTAATTATGTTGTTAATTCATGAACCTATGCAAGTTGTTATGTTGAAAATCATGAACCTATGCAAGTTGTTAAGTCATGAATTTATGCAATTTATTAATTATGTGATGAATCCTAATTATATGCGAAGTTATCATGTCATTTTCTCTAGTTGTCATGCTTATGCCAAAAACTGTACTGAAAACGATCACCTTGTCATTCCCTTTATTTTATTGTTATGGCGAGGCTACCTTGTAGCCTCGATGACGCCAAAAACGCAAACGGTTACGCTAGTTAAGAAATGGGGAAAAGGGGAATTTGTGATAGGCATAATTTACATAGTGATTATGTTAATTGGACACATGATTGTAGTAGGAAAACATATAAATAATTATCTATTATGACATGGGTAAAATTGGGTAAAAATGGTATAATTTGAATATGACCATTTATGGATAGGAAATTTAAATTGTTAATAAGATAGGTATTGACACCTATAAAAAGGAAATGATTAATTAATTAACTTAATTAATCAAAAGAGGAATGTTTATGCAATTAAAGTCTGAAAATTTAATTAACACTTGTGACACGAGGTTAGGTTACATTAGTGGTGGAAGTCTACCCGGACCCGACCAGCGTATCCAACAGCCACAAATGTTGAACCTAATGTGAGAGGTCCAAGTGTGTGAATACAACTCGGGCAAAGACACGAGGTTAGACCCAACTGTGGAATAAGACTGCTTGGACCTGACCGGCATATCCAGCATCCACATGTTGTAGGCCTAATGTGGGAGGTCTAGCCCAATATAACCATAATTAGACATGGTAATAAGAAAAGACTACTTAACCTAACTTTATACATGTGGACTGTATGATGATAAACATAAGTTAGGGTTAAGTAAAATGAGTTGGATTGTGGGTGGGTTAAGTACAACTGAAGGGTAGGTGGGTAATATTAATATATATAGGCCCACAAACTTAACCATTAATTAAATAGGATTAAATCAGTGGGAGGGTTAAGTACAACTGAAGGGTAGGTGGGTAATATTAATATATATAGGCCCACAAACTTAACTGGATAAAAACGGTTATGTGATTAAAGACACCTAATGGTATACATAACCGGGGAAAAATAGTAAAGTTATGTATTAAAGACACCCTTAGGGGTAAACATAACTAATGGGAATAGATAGAGTTATGTATTAAAGACACCTATAGGTAAGCATAACCGATAGGTAGATTAAGGGTTATGTATTAAAGACACCTATAGGTACGCATAACTGATTGAGGGCTATGTAATTAAAGACACCTCAAGGTATACCTAGTCAGTAGAAAACCTAGTGGGGATACAAGACATAGGGGATAGCTTGTATCATGTTGTGTGAGACCCATTTCAGTCAGTAACCCGGAGGGGTATCAAAGTAAAGAACTCTGTACTAGGCGGGGAAGGGGCACGCTTACTGATTGATTGTAAGAGATCCAAAACGAGACGGATGGTGTGGGCGGCGCAAACCGACCAGGGACATGTGTGTGCATGGGCCGGGCAGAGGGGGACAAGACGACCGTGACACCAGTAGGTATAACTGTGCTTACCTTGGGTTGCCACTTTAGGGAAGTGATACCCCCTAGTTGTGGGACCAGCACAACGTATCTACAGAGTAGGGAGCCCATCGATTAGGGTAGTGGTTAGGGTATGCCCTAAGTCTACCAATTTATAGTAGGAGGGTAGTTGGTATGACTAGCTGAGATAGGAGCAGGCGGCCACTATGACAGCAGCTAGGAATACACGAAACTACCACCATCGTTATCGTTAGCGGAAGGGATAATCCCATCTTGATTTTACTAGTAATAGTGCAGAGTAGTTTGTAGTGAAGCATACATCTTACCTTATTTGTCTTGTCATACCTACCATCTGTACCGTGAATCCTCTTATCCACTTTGTATGCCTGTCATGTTTACCTTTATTTATTTACTGGCTAAAAGTTACTGGACTCACCAGACGTATGTCTGACCTAGTTTGTTTCGTCTCTTTTCTTCCGTTTCCCCCCAGGTTCTCAGGGAGGAAATACCCAGGTTTAGTCAGGATTTGGATATCATCTTTTAGGAGCTACTTCTGAAGTATGGCTCGAGTCTCTGTCTCTTATATGCATGCTCTTTAATATGGGGAATGATGTTTTTCTTCTAGATACCTATGTACTCTGATATGTAAGACAAAAGTGTTTTGTTGTAAGGATTTTATGACTCATAGTATTATGTAACAAAGTATTTTGATGATTTAATAAAGTTGTTTATTTTCCACTGCAAATTTTTTATATCTGTCTTGTGATATTCTATGTCTGTTTACCTAAAACGCTCCACTGAAGTTAAGGCATTCCCTTTGTGAGTGACCTTAATGGAGGTGGGGTGTTACATCGTATTATTACTTGGATTGGTTTTCGAACGTATATTCGATCCCAGTCTTTTCAAATAATAAGCGCAATTAAAAACACAATTATCGAACGCAAGGCTTTCTACCAATCTCCTTCCATCTTGAATTTTGTTAAATTAAACTTCTTCATTCTCAAATTAGAACAAAATCCATATTTAACCTTTCTCTTTAAAAACACATCCCTTAAATCAAAGATAATTTAGCCTCAAAGCCTTAATTAATTTTCCATTTGATAACAAGTTTCCTTTGAAAACCCTTACCCCATATTTCAACCCTAGTTTCCAATTAAATTGGTTTCCGAACATACAATTCTGTAATCTTAACTAAAAGATTATACTTCCTTCCTAATTCCTTATTTATAATTTCCTCAAATAGAAGATTTGGTTAAATCCCCAAATTACGATATGAATTTCCATAACTCAATCTCATTGGGTTTCAAGAATGATATTATTGAAGATATGATTCACGATAAAAACCTAATCAATTGATATTGATCATAAGTTACACAGAAATTGTATCTACTTATATTCGATATCAATTCTCATAATCAACGAATACTATAAGTGGAATAACAATATAATAATAATATCTTCCAAATTCCTCAAATAGTACATGCTTACACAACAGAATTTCATATCAAATATCTGAAGATTATTTTAATCCAGCTTATTCCAATTAACTTAGGAAACTCGTATCTTTATTAAAAGATTTATTCAACTCTTTGAAATTAGATCTGGATAGAAATTTAATCAACATATCCTCAATATTAATCTCAATATCCAACTCACACTATAAGTGGAATAATGGTGAAATTCCTTTTAAATTCCTCAAATAGTAAGAGTCATCATCTACTGGATTAATATCAAACATCGGAAGATTTATCTCCAACCACATCCAAAAATTGAAAACCTGTTTTAATATTAAATAATCAATTTAAATTCCATATAAAATATTTCCAAAACTTTTGAATCTTTGAAAACATTCCAAAAATCATTTAAAAATGATTACTTATAGTTCGGAAATAGTTTGCGGTTTAAAAACTTCAAAACAGATTGTTTCCGAAGGAAGCATTACAATAGTGTTTTCAAAAGCGTTACAATAGTGGTACAAAACATTTATCTTAATTACTTTGATCAAAATATTGTTTGTCATAGTCAAAACTTAAACTTTACAATTCAAAACATTTTTACATAATTTATAATGATTTTACCATTTTTTCCATATTTTTAGAAACATTAAAAATGGTTGTTTGTGGTTATGGTTGATAACTTCTCTTACGGCGACCTTTTCCAATTTAAACATAACTTGAAAACAGTAACCCAAAATTAAAATACGCTTTCACTCATTAAAAAGATTTTGCTAATATAAATCAATTGTTTTTTGTTTCTTGGAAATTCGATTTAAATTGCGAAAGTTTAAGTGATTAAATTTTGTAAGTAAAATACGCAAATTGCCATTGGGCGACAAGCTCTGTTTTGACCAAAATAAAAATTATTCTTCAGTACTTCAAAATACCTTAGAAAACCATTATATACTCATGTAATTCATTTAAAACCAATTAAAGTAATTTACATAGACTTTCCAAATTATTTTAGGTTCAAAATTCAATTTTTATTTTTTACTAAGCAAATTCCAATTCATTTCTAAGTTCAAATAATTTCAAATTAACCATTCCATTCATCGGATTAGTTAGGGATAGCCAGGGAGAGCAGGAAATTATATTATCCAATCCTAAGTCTAGACACTATCCTCTCTGTCATCCTAGAATGTTCCAGTTTTTCTTTATTCATTTAAAGAACTTTATCCACATATATGAATTCATACATATGTTCTTTCCCAATTATTAACCTTCAATTTCCACAATAATATTGTTTCTAATTACGAAAGAGATTTGTCGATCACCAATGTGATACTGTAATTGTTGTGTCATAGTGTGTGCAAAACAACATCAACAACCATTATAAACATCCACAGCAACCATCATTAACATGATTAAATAATCGTAATTGTGCACAAGCGTTATAACACTAACGCTTAATAGTGTGTGTTCTAAACTAC
The DNA here is from genome assembly GCA_030737875.1 of Allium sativum. Classification (NCBI taxonomy): domain Eukaryota; kingdom Viridiplantae; phylum Streptophyta; class Magnoliopsida; order Asparagales; family Amaryllidaceae; genus Allium; species Allium sativum. The sequence goes on from CM060921.1 coordinate 562,984,013, forward strand.
GCATCAATCATCCATCATAACAAACATTAACCATCATTAACCACTAATAATCCATCACTATATTTAAATTAGTCTAACTATTAATTAAATATATTAACCGTGGTTAAAGAGTTCTTACCTAACAGCTTTCCAAATCTTCATGGTAGGCGAGCCTAGCTAAGCGAACCGTCGGACAGTATTTTGGCACAACGTCTTCTTCACCAAAATATATATAATATAATATACACTAATCTCTCTCTCTCTCTCTTTATATTATAAAAGGAGGAGGAGGAGAATGAAGACGAACTTTGGCAAGGTGGTGGTGGTAAAGAGGAAGACTTATGCCATGGAAACCATGGCCATAAGCTTTAAGAAGAAGGTGGAAAGGAGGAAATGGAATGGAATGGTAAGAAAATGGAGAAAAGGCCTCCTTATATAGGAATGGATATTTAAAGAGGTAATGACACCTAAGAGGCAAGTGGAAGGCATGCATGGAAGGAGGCATGCAAAAATACAAGTGTAAGGATACTTGTCTTAAGGAGAGAAGGTGAACTTTTGGTAGCATTTTCCCTTAAAAGCTTTGAAAACTAAGGGCAATACTTAATTCTAATGCTACTAATTCATGTTATGGTTTGCCAAATCCGATCGAATGACAAATAGTATCAATAAATCCAAACTTATTAATAATCATTCTCATTTATAATTCAAATAAAATCTATCATCTAACTTATCAAAATTATTAAATGTTCTTAACCATATATATTTATGTCAAATTCAAATTAAGTAATAAAAATTCCAGTGTTAAAAATTCTGTATCATTACATCTTTCGTGTTGGGTAGTCCATCGAATTTTTCAGAATTCTGGTCAATTTGCTTGATCAGCGTTATCGGTAGGAATTTCCTAAACTGTAAGATGAGACAATCAAACATGATAAATAGAGTTCACAAGATTTTAAAAATATCATGTCTTAAATACCCAGGGCCCCAATAATTAAGTTAAATGACTTATGTATTGTTTAGAAACTTTGAAATATGAGATTTCAAACTTTATTTTCGGATGGACTCAAAAGAGTGACATGTGAAATTAATCTTATGAAGTAAGAGAATATAAAAATTAAAATTACTTCTAATTGGGAAGTTATATTAAAAGATCAATAATTTTTTTAATAAAGAAAAATTGAGATTTTTTCTTTTAAGTAATGAATACTTAAACTAAAAATAAATAAATTTGAAGTCTATATCCATTTTTTGGATAACTTGATTCTTTGTGCTTCTATTTCCTTAGAGAAATAATCTAATGACTTGCATTTTTATGACCGTTGAGAGCAGTGGTTTATGAACAAACCACTTCTCTTGAGTTTCTTTATTCTTCTTGGTGTTTTTTCTTCCATTATAGTAGTTTTTCCACTATGGAATATGGATAATTTGGGTTGTTAATTTTTTTGATGTCTTGAGTTTTGGATGAAGTTGAGTGGAATATTTACCTCATTCCAAGAATCTTTCTTTTTTAGATTTATTTTGAGAGGTATTTTTGCCTTTCCAAAAGGGTGTGCCTTCAAAATTATGAGATGTCTCTTGGAAAATTTCTTGAAACTGCTTATCCCATTTAGATGTTTGGAGTAATTTATAGAATTATCAAGTAATTAACTCCGTCTTTCCCTTAATATTGAATGAGAAATGAGGAAGTTTCAGTTTTTTGTTTGTCTAGCTTTCATTTGAATGATGAAATTAAGATGTTGAGCACAAACTTTTCTAGAAAGAGTGAGGATGCAATTTTATTAAGAGGGGAAGTTTGTAACAACCCAATTTCTGGTGATTACCTGTTATACTAAATTATAACGAAGGTTATAATCTAATATAGTAATTGGCAATAAATTGGGATTTTAAAATGTTCATTTGGGAATAATTAATAAATCTAAGAAGTTTTTAAAGAAATTATGACGACCCCAAAACCTCGTTCTGACGGTGGCAAGGGTAATCTTTGGAATATAACAGATAATAGCAGAACAGAAATAAATACACCAGATAATGAACAAATAATATACTGAATAAACGTAATCATCAAAGTTACATAGTATACAGGATCATACTTAGTACAAATACAGTTCAGCTATACATAAATGTCTACAGCGGAAAACAAACATATATGTACAATAGGAGTTGAACGACATAAAAAGAGATAAATGATAGAATCCGTCTTCAGCTCCAGCTATCCAGAAAGAGACTGCTAACCTGAACACAAGGCTGCCTGTGTAAAAAAGGGGCACCTGAGTTTGCAAGTGAAACAAACTACGAGTCAGTCATGGGACTGGTATGAGAAATCTACTTAACACATTTTATAATATGGCTAATCACAGGACCATGCTACTTTCGCGGAACGGGTTTACTCCATTAGATTGCCAGTGCTTTAAAACAAGTCAATCTTTTAAACATCGCAATGCTTTTTATAAAAATGAAGCCATTATAAGACTCAGTTCCCATCACACAATGCAATGCAAACCGGGGGATAGAGTTTTACCTTATAATGGCCAAAATATGCTTGATACGAATAAAACAAAAGAATTCTTAATCAGACTCCAACTGTAAAATAGTAAGAGAACGATTCCTTAGGTATTAACCCCGAAGGCTGAAACCAACATCAGACCAATACCCAGGAAACCATCTGTCTTAGCTCGTTTCCAGTTAGTTTCTAATTTTATAAACAATCATAAATATCAATCATAGACGACATTAATGCCCCATACCACTATGTCGCCATATATAGGTATACAATCAAGACCGCACATGTCATATTTGGAAATTGGATTTCCGTAATGAACCAAGGCAAAAGATAGTCCTTACCGACTACGAGACTGTCTAGCCCGAGTCTCAGGGTCAGAGCGCATCAACCCTTGGATCGTCAGGGCCGGTCCACCGATGTGGATTAAAATGCCTGAACAATGCGTTTCCCCACCCTTTGGGGCGTAAATGAGCCAACGAATGACTCCATCGGCTTCACATAGTCACCGATATATCCGAGGCGCCTTGCAACAACAACAACCACACAGGTGAAAATAATATAAATGTCAGCCAGTTTAAGCACTGACACCACCTCTAGCTAGAAGGAAACACATGCTTTCCCTGATGTCCTCTCCCGTTGCTGGTTCATACCGGGGTGTGAGGCTCGCGAATTCACGTTATACACAAAGCTACGCCACACAGGCGGTGCTTTGATCATCAACCACAAGACTTTGCTTTTCAACAGAAGCCTTGATCGCTGCATCTTAGCATGCCACACAGGCAATTCACACCATGCAAATGATGGCTATCAATCACACGGAATAAATTCCAATGTCAGACACACAGTCCATTTACAAGTCTGTTCTGGGTCTGAACGATTCCGGAGGCACTATATACCTCGCATACCCATCGATCTCCATGTACGTCTGGACGATCACCACTCATTATCCATATTTCGGGATGCCTCCCAATTAGGACATTAGTTATCATCCAACCAAGGTGAAGATCTCCGGTCTTCAACCACCGTCTTCATCTTCGACTTCTTATCGTTGATTCAGTTATTCAGAATAGGTTTAACCCGGTCTTTCTGAACAACTCGCGTATATAATAAACAAGTGCTACACAAACACAACATATGCCTTATTCCAATTCATTAGTCACTAACCGTATATTAGTAAGAGAACGATTTCCCAAATATTAACCCCGAAGGCCGAAACCAACATCAGATCAAAACCCAGGAAACCATTCGACTTAGCTAACCTTCAGTTAGATTCTAAATTTCACATTCCATATCGTTTATAATATTTTATAACGATTTATCGCTATTTTTATTTATTTAAAAATAATCATTTCATTCAAACGATGCTTCGGGCCATAACGCGACCGTGGCATTGTGTTTCTTCAGATTTGATTTACACATATCTGAAAATTTAACCGTTGGATCTTCACAAATTTTATATCATTAGAAATATCTTTTCAAAACGAATCCAAAGGTTTCAGTTTTGGGAAAATCTGACGGTCGGATCTCCCTGTATACTCGTTTGAAGTTTCGATTTGAAAATACGAACTGCAGCGTCGTTATTCGATTTAATGTAATTACATTTATATATATATATAAATATAATCGATTCTGGCGCTGTTTTTCTTAAGATTTGAATTAAACATTCCAACTGTTGGATCTCCACAAAGTTGGTGTCATTGGAAAGATATTTCCAAGACGAACCCAACGGTTATGGTTTCAGGAAAATCCGACGCTCGGATCTCTCGCACTAATCGTTTGAAATCACGGTTTCAAAACACGAATTACAGCTTCGTTATTCAATATATTTTGATTATATTTATATATATATATATACACAATCGATTCTTCGATTTCAAAACCATATTCTTTTCATACATTTGATAAAAATGGTATTTTTATCCAACAGACATTTATTTCGACACTTCACTACTTTTAACAATTCATGTATATAATAATAAAAATGTGATTTTTATTGCAAAGCGATTTATTTCAAAGCACGACTATTTTATATAGCTCATATAGATGATAAAAATATGGTTTTTATTATAAAACAATTTATTTCAAAACACGACTATTTTATATAGTTCATATAGATGATAAAAATATGATTTTTATTATAAAACAATTTATTTAAAATGCGAATACCATTCAACACATGAATTTCTATTCAACGAATGAATTTCTATTCAACACATGAATGTTTTCTATAGTTCGTGTATATAATAAAAATGTGATTTTTATTGTTAAAGCAATTTATTTAAAACATGAATACCATTCAACACATGAATTTCTACTCAACGAATGAATTTCTATTCAACACATGAAGGTTTTCTATAGTTCATATATATAATAAAAATGTGATTTTTTATTGTTAAAGCAATTTATTTAAAACGCGAATACCACTCAACACATGAATTTCTATTCAACAAATGAATTTCTATTCAACACATGAAGGTTTTCTATAGTTCGTATATATAATAAAAATGTGATTTTTATTGCTAAAGCAATTTATTTAACACACGAAAACCATTCTACACATGAATTTCTATTCAACGAATGAATTTCTAATCAACACATGAAGGTAGTTTCAATACATGAAAATAATTCTAACACATGAATATTATTCAAAATTTCTACAGCATAACGGCAGGGTAGTTAAAACCGGGGTCGTCCCTAGTACGGCTCCTCGCTCTACCTTAAAGCCTCGCAGCTTTTGACAATGGAGATTTCATGCATCTAGTTCGCACGCAGGCAGCATGTATATTTTTTCTTTTCCACAAACTAATCCTATGTGGTTTCAACCAAATAATTCTCAACCACAAATGGGTATTTTTCAACCACAATCAATCAATTTCAACCACAAACAATTCTAATCAACCATTCGCTATCAACCAATTTTCACACCAATCACAACCAATAAATATCGTCCATGGTTTGCGGACGAGGGGCGTATATATATATATATAAGTATATTTCACTTCCATTCAACACATATATAATTTTTACAATGCATATATAACTTATACATCAAACGTACAACTTATACAACGCTTATACATGAGGTGTACAACGCTTATATAACTCATACATCGACTATATAATTTATACATCATCGTTTTTCATATCGTTTATAATTCAAAAATCTCACATTGGGTTCCACTCCACCAAAAATAGCAGAAGGCTCAGAAAAATATCCGGTCTCTTCTAGAATGTAGAAGACGTCCGCACGAGTCCACTGTCTCTTGTTTCAATGAATTTCGTCAACAAACGAAAAAGATATGGTTTTTACAGTGAAATCAAAACCATAGCGCTTTAAAGTGCTATAGGATAGTTTAAAATAATTTCAGCCATACCTCTCTAAAGTTGTTCAAATCTAGGTATTGATTTTTCACAAAATCCGAAGCACTTGAACGCGATCGGCCTGCGTCACCTTGACGGGCTGGGAGAGGCGCCCAGATCGACGCCAAGTGGGTCCCACTTGGTGGCGGGGCTGACGCAGGGCGGCGGCTTAAAGGGCGGATGTTCGTGGACGTGGATCTCGATGTACGGGCGACGAGGGGTGGTGTGGTTGGTGTTGATTTGAAGAGGAGGAGATGAACTTCAAAAAGTTGCAAAGAGGCTATGGGTTTTGATGAAGGGATCGCCCAGAACGGAGGATAGAAGGTGGAAGAAGCTTTCTGCCATCGACCTGGGGATAACGAAAGATTTTCGGATTTTTTTTATAGTTTTAATTTATGAATGGAAATTTATGATTGGTCGATATCTATAATAATTTGAAAATTAGGGTTTTCTTCCACAAACACCAAATCAAACCTAACGACTGTCGTTTCTAGCTAATTACCCCCATCCTGGACACAATGGAATATGTTTCGTAGGCCAATTCGACAGTTTCAGTCAGTTTCTCTTCAAATTAAAATATAAAACATTCGATATTTAATTTGAACGTATATTTCAATTTGTTGGGGCCACATACTGATTCTAAAAATTCCCGAAAAATTAATCTAGCTATATTTTGACGATACGGTCCCAACAAAACTAGTTTCGTCAAATTCTGAGACTGTTTGAAAAATGGCCCTTTTCTGGTCGATCCAATTTAATAGAAATCGACTAAACACATTTTCCTTTGCCACGCTCACATACTAGCTTCAAAAATTATAAAATTTGAAACCTAGCAATAATTTGACATCCCGGATCCAACAAAAGTTGTTTCGTCGAATTCTGAGGTCATTTGAAAAATGGCCATTTTCACGGGCTATATAAACTCTATAGCAACCTTTCTGAAAATTCGTTTTGTCATAACTTTTGCTTCCCGCTATGAAACTTCGATTTTTCAGATTCGTTAGAAAGATATTGACTAACAGATTTAAATATTTTTGGTTTTACTCAAATCCGCTTTGTTTTGCATCCAGTACAGTCAGTCAAATTTTGAATTCAAATTTTGAAACTACCGCGCCATTTCAGGCCTTGTTTATAATTAGAAATAATTATATTTATTTTCAAACATCGATTCAAACACACTTTTCGTCATTATTATTTAAAATATTTATTTTGAATGTTTAAAATCCACTAAAATAGGCAAATTAAAATTTTCAAACTGGTTCAGATTTTCTGGGTCGTTACAATCTCCCCCACTTAAAACTTTTCGTCCCTAAAAAGGAACAAAGTCGAAAGTGGTTTGATTAATCAACTCTACTTCCAATCTGGCTTCCATTCTCTAACTATTCAGTTTCTGAGAATTTTCAAATACTTCAAAATTTTGGCTAACACCCGGAATTTTCGAAAAATTTCGCCATTACCTCCTTTGTACGGGGAGGGGTTTGGAAATTTATTGGGTCATATTTGGTACCCAATAAATCCTAATAAGCATGCACATATTTATAGTGATATATTCCGGTGTCCAAAGGGGAGTGTGTATAGATCATAACTCCAGAGAATAAATTCTCGTCACCCTATAAATGGTTTTGTGCCTTAATGACCAGAGAGACGTGTTTATTGTCATCTCCAGACCCGTGTGGGGTTTTTATTAATCTGGCAATTTATCGTTACATTTTATATGGTGCATATCAGTCGTCAGTTCAACCCGTAATATAGTCATCACCATACAAGCCGCTCGCTTGTATGGTAAATCTTCAACCTCATCACACAAGCTCCAAATGCTTATGTGGTATATGATGAAGTATGCCTATCTCCAAGAAGTATGCCATGTAGTGTAGTTCAAAATTAATTGTTACTATCTGATGGCGACATTTATTATTACACACAGAACAACCAGCACTCCGCATCCAATGGCATTCACAGGAGTTGATATAATAATATTTCGCATCCAACTCATTAAGGTTTATGTAACACCCCGTGAATTCTATGACTGTGAAACTCACAAATTAAAGTATAATTAATTTCAAATCAAAGAACTAAGGGAAACGGGATATGCCATTGCGTTCGTCTCGGAAAAATACGCGAAATAGAGTCCGAGTTTTCGAAAAACGGATATCGTATGAAGAAGTTATGGACGAACGAAGTTAGGCGAAAAAACGAAAAAGGGCCAGAATGCACTGGCGCACTTGGGAAGTGCGCCAGAACAAAAATGAACTGGCGCACCTGTGAAGTGCGCCAGTACATTTTTGACCTGGCGCACCTGCCAAGTGCGCCCAGGTCAAAAATGACCTGCTGGCCAGGTCTGGTCTAGCCCTGGCTGGCCAGGTCGGTGTGTGGTCGAATTTCTGTGGTCTGCTATGTCATTAGGGCTAGGTGGCGGGTTTTTATTGGTCTCTCTTCCTAATGAATGGCTACGATCTATCCAAGCAACATCAAGGGTCCTAATCAATTCCTAACCTCTATATAAACAACCCTAGACTAAACCCTAATCTATTCATTCAAATTAAGAACATAGCCGCCATGTTGCTGAGGAACGACAAAGAATAGCCGCCAACTAAAGAGAGGATTAGGGAGAAAGTTCTAAAGCCTAAAGCAATTCAAGCAACCTAAAGCTAATCAATTCAACAAAGGAATCGCGTCTCTTAATTAGAGAATTCGCCGCAACCATTGTAAGTAGAGTATTACTTTGGTATAATAAACAACTGTGTTGATGTGTATGCTTGAATTGTGGCAATGGAAGTAATTCATGTTTGTGCAAAATTATGTTATTCATTATAAAGAACTACATGCGGTAGTTCTATGCAAATATACGTTTGGAATATTGCGCAAATTATGTAATCTATGTTGAAGCTACATGTATGTAGTTGAGTGAAATTTATGCAAGTTTGGGGCTTTGTTATTATGTTGTCATGATGTATATTTTGTGCATAAATCGTTTTGCAAATAATTGAAACAAGTTTGGTTGTTATAGTTCATATGAAACTATGTGGAATTTTGACACTATAATCCATGTATTAAGTCATGCTTTTGCAAAACTTATGAATATGGCTAGGCTATGAATAATATTTGGCATAATTGAAATCTATGATTAAGTCTATCTTGTTTAAAAGAACTATATGATGACATATGTGAGACATGGCTAGGTTAGACTCAAAAATCCCTTTTTGCAAGTTTAAAGCAAACACCATGTTTAGGAATATTTATGCATAAGTATGTTTATACCACCGTTATGTGATTAGACTTAAACCATGATTAAGTTGAACTATGCTTTTGTGTTGGTAACAAAGTATCCCCTTTGTAAACATGTAGATACCTTATGAACATGACATGTTTATGTTTATGCCATGAACAAAAATTTAACTTTATTTATGCCATGCTTATGTTTGACATTATGCCATGTTTATGCCAAAAGTATTTATGCCATGCTTATGTTTGACATTACGCTATGCTTATGCTAGAAATATTTACGACATGCTCATGTTTGACATTATGCCTAAATAAGAATATAGGTTCATGTTGTAGTTAAACCTATGCAAGTTCACATGTTTTGATTCATGTCACCTATGTTACCACTATGCAAGTACACCAGTTTCTATTATGTATTCCCAACGTCTTATGCAAGTTCATGCGCTCACCTTCCCCTCTTTGTGTATACACCATAAGCCTCCCCTTTTCGCATGGCTAAATTGGGCTTTAAAAGGCTAAGCCCAATATATATAAACGGACGTGTAAAACGGGGGAAAATAACGTTGGGCTAAAAATTAATTAATGAATGAAAATATGAAATAGAAGGGCCCAAAGTCAAGTATGGGTTGGGCCCATGATTGGTGTAACCTTTACACCATTTACTTAATAATGGGCCGCAAATATTTACATATAAATAAAGAAGAATGACAAGATATGTAAATGTAGAAAAGACGAGGTGTTTAACCCGAGGTTGGATTGAGTTGTGATGTAAACCTGCCCGAAACCGCCCGGCTGTCCAGTAGTCACAACAATACCTATCCAATGTGGGAGGTTAAACATGGAGCCCATCAAGGACCCGAGGTTAGACTGAGTTGTGGCGTAAGACTGCCCGGAACCAACCGGCAACAGGCAGCCACAACAATACCTGTCTAATGTGAGAGGTCAGGGCCTTAATAAGACAATTAAGGCTGAGTCAGGATTGTTAGGATTAAGTGAACTAAAGACTTAATCAAAATGGAACATGCTAAACTAAACGGACTGGTGGGGTTAGGTTAGGAAACACTTAACCAACTTAGCATGTTGGCTAGAGATAGAAAACCTAGTAACGGGGGACCCTTTTCAGCAGTAACCCTAAAAGGTGTATCAGGATACCCTGAAACTAGGCAGGGTGGGGCACGATTACTGGGCTGATTGTAAGAGGTCAAATCGACGGCGGTGGTGTAGCAGTGTAGGTTCTAACGGAGTGCGGGCGTGCACACACTCCGGCGCAGAAAAATAAGGCACTGGACACCAGTAGCATACCTGTGCACTCTAAGGTTGTGTCGGGTTGCCACTATGGGACTTGATACACCCCATGGTGGGACCAGCATAGGTAACTACAGACATCGGGGGCCGTAAGACACATGTAACTATGCGAGTAGGAGCCGATCATCATTGAATGGATCACATCACCCTGATTATGGGGTGCAAATTGGAAACTAGTTTATATGGGTTCAGAGATTTATATGGGGTACGATAGTATATTCGACCCTAGATAACTTAACCAAGTTCATAGTGTTTGCCCACTTCCTGTTTACTTATCATACCCAGTTCTTTATTCATAGACAAAGTAGTACTAGACTTACTCAGGCTTTATGTCTGACTCTACTTTTCTTTCGTCTTCTTTCTTCCGTTCCCCCCCCCCCCCCCCCAGGTCCACAGGGAGGGAACACAGCAGCTTGATCAGCCTCGACATCCAGCTTGAAGAAGAGAAATGTATTGCTTGGACTTTCCTGTTTTGAACTATGGCTTTGGACAATCCACTAAGGGGCTTTTGCAGTTTATCTATGTTTCATTTATGCTTCTTTAAATAATGTACTCAAGACAGATTATGAAAGTGTTATGTTATGTTTTTGGAAAGGATGTTGTTGTAACACGTATTTGACTTTATGAAATAAAGTTTGTTGTTCTTCCGCTGTTTTACAAATATGTGTTCTTATATCTGTCTTGTATATCTGTGACTTGTACTTATAAACCTCCACCAAAATTAGGGCATTCCCTTTGAGAGTGACCCTAACGGAGGTGGGGTGTTTCAGTTTACCTATTTGTGATACTCAACAGCTAATCCATTTACCTGTTGAAACATATATAATGCACATGTATATATTTCTATCTATTTCTAACTCAGTTCAATGTGTGATTTAATCGAATAAATTCTACCATTCATTCTCTTATTGATTAAATTAACTATCGTTCTAATAATTTAATTAATCAAATCCATTATCACACAACACAAACAACAGTCAATTTTATTTTTAACTTTTCAAAAATGTACTACTCAATTCCAATACTCTTTTAAAATCATTCAGACTATAGAATTAAAAGTTCACATCCATGAAAAGAAAATAACAACAAAGTAGATAACATAATGGAAATTTCAAAATATGGTAAATGTACCTTGCACCAGAGTCAATCAGAGATATCCACCCGGCACTTAGGATAGGCTCTCTTAATGCTTTCCTCTGTTTCCCAAGTACAATCTCGCGGATCTCCACTCCATTGCACTTTGACTAAGTGAACCTTCTTGTTCCTCAGTTCTTTGGTTTCTGTGCCGATAATCTTCAACGGCTCTCTTCTCACAGCCAATTCTAGAGTAATTTCAATATCATGTTGTGCGGCTTCTTCCACGATCACGTCTGGATCATGAACATGCTTTCGAAGTTGAGATATATGAAATACATCATGCACTCCAGGCAACCAATCTGGTAATTGAATTTTATAAGCGAGGGTTCCAATTCGTTCAAGTATAAGGAATGGACCAATAAATCTGGGCGCCAACTTCCCAGTTTTGCCAAATCGAATCACTCCTCTCATCGGAGAAACCCTTAGATACACATAATCGCCAACAGAAAAAGCCAAATCCCTTCTTCTCGAATCAGCATAGCTCTTCTGTCGGCTTGGAGCGGCGAGTAATCATTTCTTAACGAAATCGACTTTGTCTGCAGCTTCGTGGATCATATCAGGTCCCAATACAAGCCTATTACTAGGTTTGACCCAACAAGCAGGAGATCGGCACGGTCTACCATACAATGCTCCGAATGGTGACATGTCAGGCTTGCTTGGTAGCTGTTGTTGTATGAGAACTCAGCCAAATGTAAATGTTCTTCCCATAATCCACCAAAGTCAAGAACACAAGCCCGCAATAGATCTTCTAAAATACGATTCACCCTCTCAGTTCGACCATCTGTTTGAGGATGATAGGCGGTGCTTAGATTCGGCTTTTTTCCCAGTTCTACTAAAAATGCCTCCTAGAATTTGCTAGTAAATATTGGATCTCTATCACTAATTATACGGAGCAGCACTTCATGTAGCCTAACAATTTCCTTCAAATATATCTGCGCCAGACTTTGAGCAGTTCGGTTCGATCTGACAGGTATGAAATGGGCGGTCTTCGTGAGGCGATCTACAATCACCCAAATACTGTCATTTCCTTTTCTGGTTCTGGGCAAACCATCTATGAAGTCCATGGAAATATGTTCCCACTTCCAACATGGAACGTCTAGCGGTTGCAACAATCCAGCTAGTTTCTGTTGATCGCTTTTGACTAGCTGGCAAGTAGGGCACCTGCTAACATATGTTGAAACGTCCCTGTGACGGCCCGCCCCGCACCAACCGACACATACTCCAAAGGTGCGTTGTACACATGTCCAGTTAGCACGGAACGGGTCGTGAGATGGAAAGGAAAGAAGGAAATGAACATACAAAGAACTTGTAGAATGTCTCACAGCGCATAGAATAAAATATAATAACAACATACTTGACATAAAACAGGTGAGACAGTGTATAAGCTAACAATCAGAACTAAACATCATAGCAGCGGAAATCCAAAATAAATCTTATTACAACTTTTCAAACTGTCTCAAAGCAAAAGTAAGATAAATGAGGTACACTACTAATTCCCAAGTAGCGACTACCAACGACACAGGGAGAATGTGTATATATATATCATACGTGGAAGCCTCCTGCCCGCCTTCGAATCAACTACTCGCGCATCACCAGCTAACCTGTCTCTAGTCTGCTCGTGTGAGCACCCAGAGTAATAAGAGGAGACATAAAACTCTGGGTCAGACATAAAGCCTGGTATGAGCGATAAGCATCTAAAGTGAACAATAACAGGTAAACTAAAACATACCTGAACCTGGACCTGCAACCAAAGAGTTAGCACTACATACTGTACAACACTCTAAGGTACCATATCAAACAGTGTAAAGATACGGAGGTGGGGGAGGTGTGCATGTCATAGTGATGGGAAACAATCAAACATAGCATCCATCCTCACATCTCTCACTCAGTGCGCAAAGCATACGATATTCACCACTTCGATCACCCAACATACCTTGCTACGATCACTCTGCCCCATGAAGTCATAAATGGCTTCACTGCACTGATAACGTAGCCACAAATCCTTTGTTATGTCCACTTTGCCCCATGGAGTCACAAGAACCCCACTGCACTGGCTCATAGCCTTGCTAATCCTTACTATGTCCACTCTGCCCCATGGAGTCACAAGAACCCCACTGCACTGGCTCATAGTCTTACTACGCATCACCTTGCCCCTAAGGTCATAATGACCCTACTGCACTGATAACGTAGTCTTGCTACCATCACCTTGCCCCTCAGGTCATAATGACCCTACTGCACTGATAAGTAGCCCATCATTCCTTTCAGTGGTGAATCGAAGTTATGAACGTCGACAACTCCTTAGCACACGTCCCGCAACAAAGTCCAACTCATGAAGTCCACTCATTGGTTCCTATCTGGATCCTGAGTCAATAACCTTCATTTTGACTACCTTTTCATCTCGGGTTATCAGTCTTCATCGGTTCGGATCAGAATGCTCCTTCTTCACTGGATCGGGACGGGTCTCCAGCTTGCCACGGTTCGGATCGTCATCGCGGTCCTCTTTCTCTTTGCTTCGGATCGTGCTCCTCTCCTCGGTTCGGATCAGAATACCCCATACGGGTCGGATCGCGCTCCTCCAGCTCGTGGCTCCCCCTGGCTCGGATCGGCGTCTCGTAGTGCATCGGTTCGTGGATGCTGCTTTTCTCTAGTCGGATCGTGATGCGAAGCACAAGTGGATCAGATCGGGTAGCAGTTCGCGGTTGGTGCTCGTGGGCCTTGCGCAGATGGTTCGGTTCAGAGGAGATGACTCGACTCGTGGTGATGTCCCACGATCCCATAGGGCGATCCGATCGACCCTTAATCCCCTATCCGATCCGAATTCCTGCACCTTGGCCAGCGAGTTGTTTACGCCCCTCGGCGGCGTTTTCGACCATTCCAACTATTCTAGTCAATCACAAAGCATACTATATAGTCATAGAAACATGTATAATCAACCACACACATCAAAACAACAATATGATAGGTTAAAATGGATCAAACATAGCCAAAACCCCCCTATTCTCCCTTAAGCGTGTTTAGGTGAAACTTATGATATGATTGGCAAAACTTAACCAAATTAACCCAAATTCACATCAGAGGTCTAAAACATCGTTCCGAATTTTATAAACATTTTTTCAGAAATTTATCACGTTTAAATTCGCTAATTAACACTAATCACCCCTAATTAGCCATAATTAGTGCAAAACTATGCAAATCACTCACCTTAGCCACAAAATAAACTAAGATCTGAAATAAATCTCTGATTTGATGTGAATCCCAATGCTAAACAGCAGCTTCAATGTTGCTTTGGTGTAGATCTTCCTTGATTAGAGGTTGCTAAGCCAAATCCTTGACCAAAAGGTGATTTGGAGGTGATTTAGAGGTTGGAGGCCATTTTTAGGGTTCCTTGGTGATAAGTGGAGGCTAGAAAACTGAAATGGAATGATCCTCTATCTCATTTTAGCCTCCCCATAACCCTAATCCCGAAATGGGTTATGGGCCTATCCACTAATCACCCGATTTGGCCCGGTTAAGCAGTTTTTCATCCTCCAAACCTTATTTCAGCCATATCTCCCAAACGGTAAGTCCGTTTGGCTATTATGACCACTCTACGGAAAGGTAAACCATCAAACGAATCCAATGGAAGTCGTTTCAGGTCAAAATTCCTTTCCAATCAAAAGTTATGGCCAAAACAGTACCAACTAGGGGTAAAATGGTCATTTAAAAATCGACAAAAATCATGAACATGGGAAATGGCTCTAATGGATGTTTCCCAAAGTTACATGACCATACGACTTCATACGGGAAAGAAATAAATATTCTACGATCCTTCGATGCATAGAATGCGGGTCATTACACTCTCCCCCCCTTAAGAAATTTCGCCCCCGAAATTCCCTAATCCAAACACACACAAAGGTCCCGCATGCCTATCAACCATAAAACAACCATCAAACATGCAAAACAAGTAAAATAAGTCTATCCTAGCATGAAGAATAACTAAATCGTAATGTAAATCTTACCAGGCAAAGAGTTCTGGATATGCCTTCCTAATGCTCTCCTCTGTCTCCCAAGTATAATCATTCTCGTCCTCGCCCCACTGAACCTTGACTAGCTTCACCGCCTTCCTTCGAAGTTGCTTCGTATCGTGCCCCACAATACGAATCGGCTTGCGGTTCCCAACCGCCTCGGGTTCTACTTCGAAGTCCTCTAACTGATCAGGTGAAATAGTCATATCTGAGTCGTGAACGAACTTCCTTAGTTGGGAAACATGAAATACATTATGAACTCCCGCCATTTTCTCTGGTAAGCCAACTCTATAGGCCAAATTCCCGACTAGTTCAAGAACATGGAATAGGCCAACAAATCTTGGTGCCAACTTGCCTCTCCTGCCAAATCGTATCACACTCTTCAACGGAGAGACCTTGACAAACACCAAGTCACCAACGGAGAATTTCAAGTCTCTTCTCCTCTTATTGGCATAACTCTTCTGCCTATCTTGGGCAGCTTTCATTCGTTGTTGAATGATCTTAATCTTATCGGAAGTTTCCCTCACCGCATCTGGTCCAAGCACAAACTTCTCGCCAGTCTCTATCCAACATGATGGTGAGTTGCACGGTCTTCCGTTCAAAGCTTCATATGGAGCCATACCAATACTGGATTGGTAGCTATTATTATATGCAAACTCTACTAGATGCAAATGGTCATCCCATGATCCACCAAAATCCAATATACAAGCTCTCAAGATATCTTCCAATATACGATTCACCCTCTCCGTCTGACCGTCGGTCTGAGGATGATATGCGGTACTGAGATGTAATCCTGACCCTAGAGCCTCTTGTAAGCTTTTCCAAAACCCACTAGTGAACAACGGGTCTCGGTCACTCACAATGCTTTTGAGTACTCCATGAAATCTCACTACCCATTTCATATACAATTCTGCCAACTTGGCTGCCGTTCTGGTCGATTTGACTGGTAAAAATCTTACACTTTTAGTCAATCGATCCACAATTACCCAAATGCTATCATATCCCGATCTAGTCCTTGGTAAACCATCGATGAAATCCATCGAGACTTGCTCCCATTTCCATTCGGGAATTTCTAATGGTTGCAATAACCCACTAGGCTTCTTTTGCTCGGCTTTAACTAGCTGACAATTCATGCATTTCGATATAAACTTCCCAACGTCTCTTTTCATCCCTTCCCAGTAGTAAGTCTGTCTCATGTCTCGATACATCTTATTACCACCGGGATGTATAGTCAGTTTTGAGCGATGACATTCTCTAAGCACTTCATCTCTCAAACCATTCACGTTGGGCACAACTAGTCTTCCATTCTTCCGAAGCCATCCATCTCGATCAAGCCCATACACATTCATCTCCCCATCGATACCCATCTCTAACTTGGAGATGATTTCCAATAGATTAGGATCGTCCCTCTGGCTGGAGCCAATCCGCTCTATCAAAGTGGGTCTGATCGTCAAACTAGCTAGCATAACTGGGTCCAATTCGCACTTTGGTCTGAAATCAAACCCCGCGATATACTCCAGTTGCTCCCATTCAAGAAACATTGCCCCTAAGCTGGCATGTCTCCTACTCAAGGCATCGGCTACCGCATTACCCTTCCCAGGTGTGTATGCGATATCAAAATCATATGAAGCCAAGAACTCTAACCATCTCTGCTGACGGAGATTCAGATCTTTCTGAGAGAAGAGATATTTCAATGATTTATGATCGGTAAACAACTCAAATCTTTCTCCCATGAGATAGTGTCTCCACATCTTTAGCGCAAACACAATCGCTGCTAATTCCAAATCATGGGTAGGATACTTCTTCTCATGCGGCTTTAGCTGTCGACTAGCATAAGCTACAACCCTACCTCCTTGCATCAATACTGCACCCAGTCCGGTACCACAAGCATCCGTGTATACCGTCATCTCTTCATTCCCTTTAGGAATGACTAACACTGGCGCACGCGTCAACTTCTCCTTTAGACTCTTGAAGGCATCCTCACACACTCCATCCCAGACGAAGGACCGATTCTTCTTAGTTAATTGAGTCAACGGTGCTGCTATCTTGGAGAAGTCCTGGATAAACTTACGATAATACCCAGCTAATCCCAAGAAACTTCTTACATCTGTTACATTCTTGGGTGTAGTCCAATCCTGTACCGTAGCCACCTTCGCAGGGTCCACGGCAATACCACTCTCTAAAACAACATGACCCAAGAATCTCACTTCCCTTCTCCAAAAATGACACTTAGAGAATTTCGCTTTCAATTGGTCTTTCCTCAACACCTCCATCACTATCCTCAAGTGCCCCTTGTGTTCCTCCTCTTTCCTTGAGTAAACAAGGATATCATCCACGAACACAAGAACAAACTTATTCAACTGATCTCTGAATACTCGATTCATAAGATCCACAAAATAGACTGGTGCATTGGTCAACCTAAATGGCATGACCAACCACTCATAAAATCCAGACGGCGTCCTAAATGCCGTTTTCGGAACACTCTCATCCGCTACTCGAAGCTGATGAAATCCTGTCGCGAGGTCCAACTGGGAGAACACTCTTGCTCCTTCCAGTTGATCAAACAAATCATCTATCTGCGGTAGAGGATACTTATTCTTCCTCGTCACCTTATTCAACTCGCGATAGTCCACACACAAACGAAGGGAACCATCTGCCTTAGTGGCAAACACAATTGGTGCTCCCCACTCGGAGACACTCCTTCTAATAAATCCCTTCTTCAAAAGATTGTTGACTTGCACCCCGAGCTCTCGCTGCTCCCTTGGTGCCATACGACGAAGTGGCATCACTATTGGTCTGGCATCTTTCACTAAATCAATACGGAACTCATTCTCTCGGTGTGGTGGAAGCCCGGTCACCTCCTCGAAGACGTCCGGATACTGGCCAACCACGGGCACATCTGACAACTTATCCTGCGGGATGTCGAGGGAATTTACAAAACTAGCCATAACCCCATCACTAGGTAGACTACCAAACACTACCCTCCGCCCATCATCCACCCTCACTGCCACCAAAAAGCCCTCACAGTCTACCACTACCGCGTATCTTTGGAGCCAATCGACTCCCAATATAATGCCATACCCAGTAAAGCCCAAAACAAAGCAATCACAAACAAACATACATCCATGACTCGATAAGACCAAATTCATGCAAATCATACTAAGGCTAGTCGAACCACCAATCGGGTTCGTCACAACCAATGGTCTATCGACTATCTCGGGTTCCAGTCCCAACCTATCTACCAGGTCACTAGATATGAAGGAACGGGAAGCCCCAGTATCAAACAAAACTCGAACTGGTACATCATAAATAGAAAGCATACCTTGAATAACAACATTCTTTCCTTTCTCCGCCGCAGTTGGGGCATTCGACGAAGAAGGAACAGCGTCAATAGCATATGCTTTCACAATCTGCTTCTCCTTAAGAGGTTGCGGACACTTATCCTTCTGATGTCCCATTTGACCACAGTTGTAGCACTTCCTTTCCGCTGGCTTGGCCCGACATTCTTTAGCATAATGGCCCTTCTTACCACAGCTGAAGCACTCAACATCCTTCTTGCTCTTTTTATGGCCGCCTTTAGATTGGTCCTGCTTCCTCTTATTCTGAGAGTTATTCTTGCCTCCACTGCCTGCTTGCGGCTTTGGCCCTTCTGCAGATGCAGCCTCAGTCTTTGACTTAGGGTAAAGTCTCTCTGATCTCAAAGCCTTCCCCACAATCGATTCAAAAGTCTCATCGATGTGGTTGATAAGCCTTTCCCCCAAGTATCCATCCAAACTAGTAATGAACTTCTAATTCTTCTTCTCAGGAGTGTCAATGAGAGACAGTCCATACTTCGACAAAGTATCGAACTCAGCAATATAATCAGAAACTGCCCTTCCGTTATGCTTGAGTTCCAAGAACCTCTTGAACAATACGGACTTCTGGGCAGTTGGAATGAACTTCTCGCTAAAGCGAGCCTTGAACTGATCCCAAGTAACCTGGTCCTCTGGAGTAGCTGTTCTAATGGCATTCCACCAATTCATCGCTCGCCCTTGCAGCTGACGAGACGCTAGCCTTCTCTTCGTCGCATCCTCAAGACCCAAGTCATCGAAGATACGGTCACATCCATCCATCCAATCTTGAACATCTGTGGCTGACTCCGTCCCGTGGAACGGCTTTCCACCAAGGTTAGTTTAATCCTTGCACAACTTGGCGAAATCGACCCTAGGCGCCTGCACTACTGGGCCAACACCAACTCCGGGATTGGGAACTGCCCCTTGCACTTCTCTAAGCATATCTCTCATGAGGTTAGTAAACATCGCCCTCATGTCAGCGGCATTCCCCTGGTTGGTCCCTCTACCAGCACCCCTCGTGTCTCGGCTCATCGTCAATCTGAAAAAGGGAAACGATTAACGACCCCATAGTGGTGCTAGTGCAGTGCGACTTCATTCTTATACTACTAATAGTATATATATATATATAGCTTTTGAAAACCAAAGTAATCACAAATACGCGCTCTCATATACGTACTATCTCTCCCTAGTGTCTTTCCCTAGGTTAACTACGCAACCTAGAGCTCTGATACCAAGTGTGACGGCCCGCCCCGCACCAACCGACACATACTCCAAAGGTGCGCTGTACACATGTCCAGTTAGCACGGAACGGGTCGTGAGAAGGAAAGGAAAGAAGGAAATGAACATACAAAGAACCTGTAGAATGTCTCACAGCGCATAGAATAAAATATAATAACAACATACTTGACATAAAACTGGTGAGACAATGCATAAGCTGACAATCAGAACTAAACATCATAGCAGCGGAAATCCAAAATACAGCTTATTACAACTTTTCAAACTGCCTCAAAGCAAAAGTAAGATAAATGAGGTACACTACTAATGCCCAAGTAGCGACTACCAACGACACAGGGAGAATGTGTATATATATATCATACGTGGAAGCCTCCTGCCCGCCTCCGAATCAGCTACTCGCGCATCACCAGCTAACCTGTCTCTAGTCTGCTCGTGTGAGCACCCAGAGTAATAAGAGGAGACATAAAACTCTGGGTTAGACATAAAGCCTGGTATGAGCGATAAGCATCTAAAGTGAACAATAACAGGTAAACTAAAACATACCTGAACCTGGACCTGCAACCAAAGAGTTAGCACTACATACTGTACAACACTCTAAGGTACCATATCAAACAGTGTAAAGATACGGAGGTGGGGGAGGTGTGCATGTCATAGTGATGGGAAACAATCAAACATAGCATCCATCCTCACATCTCTCACTCAGTGCGCAAAGCATACGATATTCACCACTTCGATCACCCAACATACCTTGCTACGATCACTCTGCCCCATGAAGTCATAAATGGCTTCACTGCACTGATAACGTAGCCACGAATCCATTGCTATGTCCACTTTGCCCCATGGAGTCACAAGAACCCCACTGCACTGGCTCATAGCCTTGCTAATCCTTACTATGTCCACTCTGCCCCATGGAGTCACAAGAACCCCACTACACTGGCTCATAGTCTTACTACGCATCACCTTGCCCCTCAGGTCATAATGACCCTACTGCACTGATAACGTAGTCTTGCTACCATCACCTTGCCCCTCAGGTCATAATGACCCTATTGCACTGATAAGTAGCCCATCATTCCTTTCAGTGGTGAATCGAAGTTATGAACGTCGACAACTCCTTAGCACACGTCCCGCAGCAAAGTCCAACTCATGAAGTCCACTCATTGGTTTCTATCTGGATCCTGAGTCAATACCCTTCATTTGGACTACCTTTGCATCTCGGGTTATCAGTCTTCATCGGTTCGGTTCGGATCAGAATGCTCCTTCTTCACTGGATCGGGTCGGGTCTCCATCTTGCCACGGTTCAGATCGTCATCGCGGTCCTCTTTCTCTTTGCTTCGGATCGTGCTCCTCTCCTCGGTTCGGATCGGAATACCCCATACGGGCCGGATCGCGCTCCTCCAGCTCGTGGCTCCCCCTGGTTCGGATCGGCGTCTCGTAGTGCATCGGTTCGTGGATGCTGCTTTCCTCTAGTCGGATCGTGATGCGAAGCACAAGTGGATCGGATCGGGTATCAGTTCGCGGTTGGTGCTCGTGGGCCTTGCGCAGATGGTTCGGTTCGGAGGAGATGACTCGACTCGTGGTGATGTCCCACGATCCCATAAGGCGATCCGATCGACCCTCAATCCCCTATCCGATCCGAATTCCTGCACCTTGTCCAGCGAGTTGTTTACGCCCCTCGGCGGCGTTTTCGACCATTCCAACTATTCTAGTCAATCACAAAGCATACTATACAGTAATAGAAACATGTATAATAAACCACACACATCAAAACAACAATATGATAGGTTAAAATGGATCAAACATAGCCAAAGACCCCCTATTCTCCCTTAAGCGTGTTTAGGTGAAACTTATGATATGATTGGCAAAACTTAACCAAATTAACCCAAATTCACATCAGAGATCTAAAACATCATTCCGAATTTTATAAACATTTTTCCAGAATTTTATCACGTTTAAATTCGCTAATTAACACTAATCACCCCTAATTAGCCATAATTAGTGCAAAACTATGCAAATCACTCACCTTAGCCACAAAATAAACTAAGATCTGAAATAAATCTCTGATTTGATGTAAATCCCAATGCTAAACAGCAGCTTCAATGTTGCTTTGGTGTAGATCTTCCTTGATTAGAGGTTGCTAAGCCAAATCCTTGACCAAAAGGTGATTTGGAGGTGATTTAGAGGTTGGAGGCCATTTTTAGGGTTCCTTGGTGATAAGTGGAGGCTAGAAAACTGAAATGGAATGATCCTTTATCTCATTTCAGCCTCCCCATAACCCTAATCCCGAAATGGGTTATGGGCCTATCCACTAATCACCCGATTTGGCCCGGTTAAGCAGTTTTCACCCTCCAAACCTTATTTCAGCCATATCTCCCAAACGGTAAGTCCGTTTGGGTATTATGACCACTCTACGGAAAGGTAAATCATCAAACGAATCCAATGGAAGTGGTTTCAGGTCAAAAGTCCTTTCCAATCAAAAGTTATGGCCAAAACAGTACCAACTAGGGGCAAAATGGTCATTTAAAAATCAACAAAAATCATGAACATGGGAAATGGCTCTAATGGATGTTTCCCAAAGTTACATGACCATACGACTTCATACGGGAAAGAAATAAATATTCTACGATCCTCCGATGCGAAGAATGCGGGTCATTACAGTCCCTTTTCATAGCTTTCCACCAGAATGTTCGCTTGAGATTGTTATACATTTTGGTCACACCTGGATGGATACTCTGCTTGGACTTGTGACACTCATCTAACACTTCCCTTTTTAACTCGGGGATGTCGGGAACACAAATCCTTCCTCTTAATCTAAGAGTCCCATCGTTATCTATTTGAAAACACGAGGGTTCGCCTTTCTGAATCCTTTTGATCATATCCTTAATAAAATTATCATCCTTCTGAAGAATAGATATTTTGTCAATCAAGGAAGTCGTAATAATAAAGCTGGCGATTATTGCATTTTTTCGGCTTAGTGCATCGGCCACGACATTGGCTTTTCCTGGAGTGTACAGAATCTCAAAATCATATGCTGCAAGGAACTCTAACCAACGTTGCTGCCTTAGATTCAAGTCTTTCTCGGTGAACAGATACTTTAGCAACTGATGATCTGAAAACAGTTCGAATTTCTCACCTAGAAGATAGTGTCTCCAGATTTTCAAAGCAAATACGATAGCCAACAACTCAAGATCATGAGTAACGTAATTCTTTTCATGTGGCTTCAGCTGACGGCTAGCATAAGCAATAACTTGGCCTCTTTGCATTAATACCGCACCAAGGCCTTCTCTAGAGGCATCTGTCCAGACTTTCAAGTCCTGATTGCCATCGATAATCGTTAACACTGGAGCCATTGTTAATCTTAATTTTAGCTCCTCAAAAGCCTCCTCACATTCTGGAGTCCACTTGAATTTTGAGTGCTTCTTTGTAAGCTTCGTTAAGTGACTAGATATCTTCGAAAAATCTTTAATGAACTTCCGGTAATAATTAGCCAATCCAAGAAAACTTCGGATCTCTTTAGGAGTACTAGGCTGTTTCCAGTTTTGAATAGCGGTGATTTTACTTGGATCCACAAAAATTCCCTCTCTTGATACGACATGGCCAAGAAACTTTACTTCATCCTACCAGAATATACTTTGGAAAGTTTAGCTTTCAATACATTCCTTCTCGAAATTTCTAAAACTTGCTCTAAATGTTTTTCATGTTCGTCCTTTGACTTAGAGAAGATTAGAATATCGTTAATAAAAACCAGAACAAACTTATTCAAGACTCCTCTGAACACTCTATTCATTAAATCAATGAAGTAAGCTGGAGCGTTACATAAGCCGAAAGACATTACTAACCACTTATAGAATAAGTCTGGACCCCTGAATGCTGTCATAGGAACACACTCTTCGGCAATACGAAGCTGATGGAAGCCTGTAGCTAGGTCCATCCTTGAAAATACTTGTGCTCCATTCAGACGATCCAATAAATCATCGATTCGCGGCAAATGGATATTTATTCTTTATTGTCTGCTTATTCAAGTCACGATTATCCACACATAGTCGCAGAGTACCATCAGACTTTGGGACAAACACCACTGTTGCTCCCCAATCAGAGAAACTAGGCCTGATCAGACCCTTCCATACAAGCTATCTTGTTTGATTGTCTAATTCCTCTTTCTCCTTTAGAGTCATTCTCCGAATAGCGTGCACTACTGGCCTTGCATTCGGGATTAAAGCAATTTTGAAATCAATTTCTCTCTGCGGAGGTAAGCTAACGACTTCTTCGAACACATTCGTATAACTCTTGACGACAGGAATCTCTTTTATGAGGTCGGGAACATTCTCTGTGACTACTGGGATATTTTCTATTTGAGCAAGAGAAACATCAAGCGCTGACCAAAAGTCTTTTTTATTTGAATTCGGGCCTTCGCAGGGTATAGTTATATAATTCCCTAATTTAATCTTTGCCCTAACAACTCTGTCGGTGCATCTAACTTCTGCTTCATATTTGGTTAACCAATCCAATCCCAAAATAAGATCGAATTCTGTAAAATTCATGACGATAGAGATGGTAGGGAACTTATAACAGGAAAAAGAGATAGGCACCGCACAAATCCAACTAAGATCGAGGGAACTCCCAACCGGATTATGGACAGTGATGGGTTCTTTGAGCTTTTCAAATTCAAATCCAACTTCTTAACTGCATTCTTTGCAATAAAGCTTCGTGACGCGCCTGTATCAAACAATACTTTAACTGGAATATTTTTGACATTAAGCGTGCCTTCTAAAACATTGGACCTTCCTTGACTAGCTGAGGGTGATGGAGTTTCTGCCACTTCATTCACTTGAACTACTTCAGGCTTCTTTAAGAGCTGGCAATCCTTTGCAAGATGACCAGTCTTATGGCATTGTTTGCACTCCCTATTCTCTTGAAACTTCTCATCAGGTCTAAAGCTCTTCTTCTTTTGCTTTCTATTGGCTCTATAACCATCCTTTCTTTGTTTCTTCGAGGATTTACAATTCCTGGTCAAATGTCGTTGTTTGTTGCAGTTAGAGCATGTGGTCATTGTTATGTGTTCTTCCTCAGATTTAACTCTTTTCCTCTTGGCTCGGGGTTTCTTACTGACCTCAGGCATCGTACTTGCCTCAGGATTATCAGTTTCTGACTCTCCTTTATTACTAGAACAGACTTCCTCTTCGTAGCGTAACATACCTTTCTTGTCGAGATCCTCATACTGGTAAGCCATGTATATCATTTCTGAAAAAGGAAGCTTCACATGCCCCATTACGCTATTCTGGTATTTTCTTTGCAGGCCATGAATAAACCTCAGATTCTTCCTCTTTGGGTCTTGAATTAGATGAGGGGAAAAATGAGAAAGTTCGTTGAATTTCTTATGATATTCTGGAATGGTCATATCTCCTTGTATCAGATAAGAGAATTCATCACATAACCGCTCAGTTGCTTCAGGAGGAGTAAATCTTTCTAGGAAAATCACTTCGAATCTATCCCAGGTGATATCACCTTCTGGACTATCTTTAATAATTGAATCCCACCATAACAAGGCTTCGTCTTTGAGTGCCCAGGATGCCAGTAATCTTTTTTGGTCATCCCTCAGCTTTAAACCGTCAAAGATTTTCTCAGTAGAACGAATCCAAGCTTGTGTTTTCATAATAGATTCTTCGCCCGAGAACGGTATTCCACCCATATTTCGATACTTAATTAATAGAGCCTCAATATCTGGTTCTGCATTTCTTCTGTTTCTGACACTCATTTTCTAGTACTTCTGCAAATAGCAGATCAAGTGTCAGGTCAACAGAAAAGATATTTTAAAACATAGAGACATATACTTGAATGTAAATGTGTCTATCGGGGTGTATTTCATTCTGCTATACTCATACTAGGATATTACTGATCCTATCTGTAATGAGTTACTCGTCCTAGAACACTACCGGTTCTATTCGTTAATATGTTATATTCCAACACTAAGCTTAACCAAAGCCTTGATACCACGTTGTGACGACCCCAAAACCCCGTTCTGATGGTGGCAAGGGTAATCTTTGGAATATAACACATAAACAGATAATAGCAGAACAGAATTAAATAAATACACCAAATAATGAACAAATAATATACTGAATAAATGTAATCATCAAAGTTATACAAGATCATACTTAGTACAAATACAGTTCAGCTATACATAAATGTCTACACGGAAAAGAAACATAATATGTACAATAGGAGCTGAACAGCATAAAAAGAGATAAATGATAGAATCCATCTTCAGCTCCAGCTATCAAGAAAGAGCCTGCTAGCCAGAACACAAGGCTACCCGTGAAGAAAAAGGGGCACCCGAGTTTGCAAGTGAAACAAACTACGAGTCAGTCATGGGACTGGTATGAGAAATCTACTTAACACATTTTATAATATGGCTAAAACAGGACCACGCCATTTTCGTGGAATGGGTTTACTCCATTGGATTGCCAGTGCTTTAAAACAAGTCAATCTTTTAAACATCGCAATGCTTTTTTTATAAAAATGAAGCCATTATAAGACTCAGTTCCCATCACACAATGCAACGCAAACCGGAGGATAGAGTTTTACCTTATAATGGCCAAAATATGCTTGATACGAATAAAACAAAATAATTCTTAATCAGACTCCAATTGTAAAATAGTAAGAGAACGATTCCCTAGGTATTAACCCCGAAGGCCGAAACCAACATCAGACCAACACCCAGGAACCCATCTATCTTAGCTCGTTTCCAGTTAGTTTTTAATTTTATAAACAATCATAAATATCAATCATAGACGGCATTAATGCCCCATACCACTATGTCGCCATATATAGGTATACAATCAAGACCGCACATGTTGTATTTGGAAATTGGATTTCCATCATGAACCAAGGCAAAAGATAGTCCTTACCGACTTCGAGACTGTCTAGCCCGAGTCTCAGGGTCAGAGCGCATCGACCCTTGGATCGTCAGGGTCGGTCCACCGATGTGGATTAAAATGTCTGAACACTGCATTTCCCCACCCTTTGGGGCGTAAATGAGCCAACGAATGACTCCATCGGCTTCACATAGTCACCGATATATCCGAGGCACCTCGCAACAGAAACAACCACACAAGTGAAAATAATATAAATGTCAGCCAGTTTAAGAACTGACACCACCTCTAGTTAGAAGGAAACGCATGCCCTCCCTGATGTCCTCTCCCGTTTCTGGTTCACACCGGGGTGTGAGGCTCGCAAATTCACGTTATACACAAAGCTACGCCACACAGGCGGTGCTTTGATCATCAACCACAAGACTTTGCTTTTCAACAAAAGCCTTGATCGATGCATCTTAGCATGCCACACAGGCAATTCACACCATGCAACTGATGGCTATCAATCACACAGAATGAATTCCAATGTCAGACACACAGTCCATTTACAAGTCTGTTCTGGGTCTGAACGAAACCGGAGGCACTATATACCTCGCATACCCATCGATCTCCATGTACGTCTTGACAATCACCACTCATTATCCATATTTCGGGATGCCTCGCAATCAAGACATCATTTATCATCCAACCGAGGTGAAGATCTCCGGTCTTCAACCACCGTCTTCATCTTCGACTTCTTATCGTCGATTCAGTTATTCAGAATGGGTTTACCCGG
The DNA here is from genome assembly GCA_030737875.1 of Allium sativum. Classification (NCBI taxonomy): domain Eukaryota; kingdom Viridiplantae; phylum Streptophyta; class Magnoliopsida; order Asparagales; family Amaryllidaceae; genus Allium; species Allium sativum. Next base: position 563,011,732 of record CM060921.1, read on the forward strand.
TCTTTCTGAGCAACTCGCGTATATAATAAACAAGTGCTACACAAACACAATATACGCCTTATTCCAATTCATTAGTCATTAACCGTAAATTAGTAAGAGAACGATTTCCCAAATATTAAACCCGAAGGCCGAAACCAACATCAGATCAAAACCCAGGAAACCATTCGACTTAGCTAACCTTCAGTTAGTTTCTAAATTTCACATTCCATATCATTTATAATATTTTATAGTGATTTAACGCTATTTTTATTTATTTAAAAATAGTCATTTCATTCAAACGACGCTTCGGGCCATAACGCGACCTTGGTGTTGTTTTTCTTCAGATTTGATTTACACATATCTGAAAATCTAACCGTTGGATCTTCACAAATTTTAAATCATTAGAAAGATCTTTTCAAAACGAATCCAACGGTTTCAGTTTTGGGAAAATCCGACGGTCGGATCTCCCTGTATACTCGTTTGAAGTTTCGATTTCAAAATACGAACTGCAGTGTCGTTATTCGATTTAATTTAATTATATATATAAATATAATCGATTCTGGCGCTATTTTTCTTCAGATTTGAATTAAACATTCCAGACAATCCAACCATTGGATCTCCACAAAGTTGGTGTCGTTGGAAAGATATTTCCAAGACGAACCCAACAGTTATGGTTTCGGGAAAATCCGACGGTCGGATCTCCCGCACTAATCGTTTGAAATCACGGTTTCAAAACACGAACTGCATCTTCGTTATTCGATATATTTTGATTATATTTATATATATATAAATACAATCGATTCTTCGATTTCAAAACCATATTCTTTTCATACATTTGATAAAAATGATATTTTTATCCAACAAACATTTATTTCGACACTTCACTACTTTTAAAAATTTATGAATATAATAATAAAAATGTGATTTTTATTGCAAAACAATTTATTTCAAAACACGACTATTTTATATAGTTCATATAGATGATAAAAATATGATTTTTATTATAAAACAATTTATTTCAAAACACGACTATTTTATATAGTCCATATAGATGATAAAAATATGATTTTTATTATAAAATAATTTATTTAAAACGCGAATACCATTTAACACATGAATTTCTATTCAATGAATGAATTTCTATTCAACACATGAATGTTTTCTATAGTCCGTATACATAATAAAAATGTGATTTTTATTGTTAAAGCAGTTTATTTAAAACACGAATACCATTCAACACATGAATTTCTATTCAATGAATGAATTTCTATTCAACACATGAAGGTTTTCTATAGTTCATATATATAATAAAAATGTGATTTTTATTGTTAAAGCAATTTATTTAAAACGCGATTACCATTCAACACATGAATTTCTATTCAACGAATGAATTTCTATTCAACACATGAAGGTTTTCTATAGTTCGTATATATAATAAAATTGTGAATTTTATTGTTAAAGCAATTTATTTAACACACGAATGCCATTCAACACATGAATTTCTATTCAACGAATGAATTTCTATTCAACACATGAAGGTAGTTTCAATACATTAAAATAATTATAACACATGAATATTATTCAAAATTTCGGCAGCATAACGGCAAGGTAGTTTAAACCGGGGCCGTCCCTAGTACGGCTCCTCGCTCTACCTTAAAGCCTCGCAGCTTTTGACAATGGGGATTTCATGCATCTAGTTCGCACGTAGGCGGCATGTATATTTTTTCTTTTCCACAAACTAATCCTATGCGGTTTCAACCAAATAATTCTCTACCATAAATGGGTATTTTTCAACCACAATAGATCAATTTCAACCACAAACAATTCTAATCAACCATTCGCTATCAACCAATTTTCACACCAATCACAACCAATAAATATCGTCCATGGTTTGTGGACGAGGGGCATATATATATATATATATATATATATATATATATATATATATATATATATAAGTATATTTCACTTCCATTCAACACACCAATCCCAGGATTTTAAAATTACCATATATATAATCTAGATTCATTCGTAAAACTTATATGAATTTCCAGGTTTTAATTTCAATTCTTATTTAATTTCAGATTCAATTCATTCGTAACACTTATACGAATCTTAATTGGTTATTTACATAACCGTTTCACATTTAATAATCTTACTCGATTATAATAACAACCAATATATTATATCCATTTCAATATCAATTTTTGATATCAAAATATAATTTGGGTAAAATTATTTCATTTACCCTTTTTTCTTTTTTCAAAGCATACCGCGTCAGTTCATCGTATTCGAGTGTTTAGAAACCCCTATCGATATAATGGACCAAACTGATTGATCAGAATTCACAAACAACTCAACCAATAAATCTACTCAAGATAAAACCAATTATATCAAATAATAAATACGTTCACTCGTATACATACACTCAAACTCAATCTAGGGTATTACTAACCCCATCTCCACCGAGTCATGCCACAGAGCCAAGGTAATACTTAACCTTCAGCTCTGATACCAACTGTAATGACCTGGTTTTTAGCGACTTTGGTTATCGACATAAACTCAATGACGATTAACCAAACATCGAAAAATACCAATAGTTAATGAAAGAAGTTAGAGGGTGAGAATAGATAAGATAGAAACTTAGAATAGAAGAAGAAGATACAACATCAGAGTAACACGAATCTCACAGCGGAATGAATAAAATATAATAGATAACATATCCTTGAAATAAAATCAGTATATGTATACGATATCATTATCAGAGTACAATACTTACAACACATCGGAAATAACTATAGCTATATAATCCTGAAGCCTCCTGCTCCAAGCTCTTCCAGTATATCTGTAAATCCCGACTACTTGACGGCCCGTACAAAATTGGGCACCCAAGAATTTAGGGAAAACAAAATAGAATAAACTCCGGGTTAGTCATAGGACTAGTATGAGTAAAACAGTTTAAACAGTTTGAGCCATTAAATGATATCTCATAAGACTATGCCGCATAACGAAATGGGTTTTTCCCTTATGAGAATCCAAAATAAACTTTATATCAAAACTCAATGATATTATAATAGTGTCTATCAACCACAATATAATAATCATCTAGCAGAAACGCTTTCATCTCACGTTCTACATATATAATATACAATCAAAACCGCAAGCACGTATTGGGTAATGGATTTCCAACTATGACAAGGTATGGAACCACCTTTCGCTAGTTTACCTCTAGAGAGGAATACACTGGATTCAACAAGAACATCTTGCAACCCGGCCACACATGACCGACCACTCATTTCGCTTGAGTGTATCGAATGTATATCACCAACGGTTGGGTTCAGCAACCGTTTCCCCAATGGGACAGCATCGACAATAGATTTTTAGAAGTAAATGAAACTCTAGATCAGGTGATTATACACCCTAATAGGTGCGACCTACATAGCCATGCTGCCTGCCCGATTTTTGTCATTTCCGGATGTGATGCTAGAAGCTATGCTTATCACTGACAGATCACATGTTTATTCACTTTGAATGTCACATCGTCATACCCACCAAATCACAAATTGATTTCCCCAAAAATACCATGGGTATACAGCTAAGAGAAATGAATTCCTCCACCACCAAACGTATGTACGTTTGAAGAGATCAACTTATGCGATCTATTAAATATACTCTGTCAGACATTCTTCCATACAGATCATCCTGGGACTGGACAAACCGAAGGCACTATTCAGTCTATCCATATTAGGCAATTGTTATCTAAAATTTATACAACATCCCTTGCACTTTACTCCGTCTTCCATTTTCCTTGGCATATATGATTCGCAACGCTTATGCCAATACGGAGTGGTTCTTCGGATAATAATCCAACCGGTCTCTCCATATTAACAACGTTAAAATGGTCAAAAACTTCGACAGTCGGTGAGTTAACTATCAAAGAAAAACACGTGTGCAAACAACGATCTTATTTCAAGATGGAAATTACATCGATCAATCACCAATCAACTTTTATCCTTCAAATTAATTTATCATTAATTCATTTCATTTGTCATTTCCTGTTTCCATATATTCAACATTTCTTATTTTCTAGATTTAGAAAATATATGTTATTAACATTGGAAAACATTTCCATTTCTTGTTTTCTATATTAGAAAACATTTCTGATTCTCATTTGGAAAACATTTCCAAAACTCTTACATTGGACTTAGACAGATGTTTAAACAAACCATCGCTATGCCAACTCAAACCATTACACTTATTAACTAAATTTACTTAACCATCCTTTACTATCAAACCTTAGCCATTTCCTTAGTTAAGAAGGAAGTCAATCAAGTTGGGGTATAATTACCTCTCAGACCTAAACTGAACAACGTTTTAACTTCGAAATAGGCAAAGTTTATCCTTTAAACCTTTAACAAACTTCCTTACGTAACTCTCTTTCGAATAATCTCTATTCGATAACTCCCTTCGAATAACTATATTCGATAATCTCTCTTACGAATAACTAGATTCGAAAACCTTTCTTCGATTAAACTATATTCGATTAACTCTATTGAATTAACTCTTATAAATTAACTCTTATCAATTAACTCTTATCGGATTAACTCTTTTGATTTAACTCTAATCGATTAACTCTGTTTGATTAACTCTTTTTGATTAACTCTTTTTGATTAACTCTAATCGATTAAATCTATTTGATTAACTCTTTTCACTTAACTCCTTTCGAATAAACGATATTCGATAATCTCTCTTTTTGAATAAACTATAGTCGACTAATCTCTCTTCGAATAAACTATATTTGATTACTCCTTTAATTCTTTTCGAATAAATTATATTCGACTAACTCCTTTTGAATAACCAATATTCGATTAACTCACTTCGAATAACTTATATTCGATACTCTTTCTTTCGAATAAACGATATTCGATAATCTCTCTTTTCGAATAAACTATATTCGATTAATATCTCTTCGAATAAACTATATTCGATTGCTCCTTTCGACTAAACTAACATCGATTAACTCCCTTCGATTAAACTAATCGATAACTCCTTTCGATTAAACTAACATCGATTAGCTCCCTTTGAGTAAACTAATCGATAACTCCTTTCGATTAAACTAATCGATAACTTCTTTCGATTAAACTAATCGATAACTACTTTCCTTTAACTCTATTCGAATAAACTAATATTCGATAACTCCTTTGAACTTTATTCGAATAACTAATATTCGATAACACCTTTTAACTTTATTCGAATAACTAATATTTAATTAACTCAAATTTGATTAACTTTAATTAATTAACCCTATCGATTTAACTCTAACTGGTTAGCTGTAACTGGTTAACTCTAACTGATTAACTCTGACTGATTAACTCTAACTGGTTAACTCTAACTGGTTAACTCTAACTGGTTAACTCTAACTGGTTAATTCTAACTGATTAACTCTAACTGATTAATTCTAACTGGTTACCTCTAACTGATTAACTCTAACTAGTTAACTCTAACCGAATAACTAATATTCGATTAACTCATTTCGATTTACTCTTTTGAATTAACTCCTTTGAATCATTTCCTTTTAAATTATCTCCTTTGGATTATCTCCTTTGAATTATTCCTTTTCTATTTGTTTACTTAACAAATAACTATTTCTTTAATCTTTTCTATTTATTTAAAAAATAAATATTTCCTTTATCTTTCCTATTTATTTAACAAATAAATATCTCATTTATAACATTCTATTTATTTCCTATAAATAAATATTTCCATTTAATCTATTTGTAAATGTTTTACAAATATTTCCTTTTAAATTCTATTTGTAAATGTTTTACAAATATTTCTCTTTCTATTTGGTTTGCAAATATCTTCCTTTGTATTTGTTTTACAAATATATTCCCTTTATATTTGTTTTACAAATAATTTCCCTAATATTTGTTTTACAAATATATTTCCTTTAAATTTGTTTTACTAATATATTCCTTTTTAACTCTTTTGATTTTATAATCATCTCCTTTTAAAAAATCATTTTTCCTTTTATATATAAAATCCATTGATTTTATATAATAATTTATTTTCAAAATATACTTTGAAAATCCCCTTTTCTATGTCCCAGTATTTCTTAAGGTATTTAAAATACCAATTAACCGATCGATATCATTCAAACACACATAATCAACAACATATTATATATCACCATATATGACAACAGTAAAATAAATGTTGAGGAATCCAGTTGCATTCCACCGACCTACTTCCCTGCATCCACAGATGTTAAATAATATCATTAACATCGATTTCATTTCAATATGAAATATTTTGCCAAACAGAATCAATATTTGATTAACGATTTGTATATATCGTTATCTATAATTTCAACCAATACACAAGCAATTCAACCAAACAGTTAACACATAACAATCAACAGATGATTAGCTGTTCTAAAAATACGTTATAAAAATATAACTGTTCGGAGTTGGTGAGTTTTACTCACATTGCACGATCATCGTTAATAACGATAACCATCGCTCGATTTGATTCAGATGGACAATTTATTTTGCAATAAATTGTAACGAGCTCCTGCTAACTCTCAGTCAGTCCATGGCGTAGCCCTCGTCTATACGATCCTGTCGGGTCTTGTTTCGTCAGATTCGGATAACATATGGGATAGTTATTGAATTTACAAATTATATATATTTATGATCATTTAAAATTAACACCTTTGATTTTTGTTTGGGACTCACCATAAAAGCTCAGCCCACTACTCAAGACCGCCAACCCATTAGGGAAAAAGACCAACCCGTCCCAACCTATTTCTTCCCCGATGACGGAACACAGTTGCTCCTCCCAAAACAACACCATAGCCACGTCTTCCACTGCCCTTTCCTCCTCCCCTACACCACTAAATCTCGAACCGAGATCACCGTTGTTCACCCCTTCATGAGCTCTTCCCCTCCACATCATCGCCGACGACTCCGAACCCTCCCTCCACTTCGCGTCGATGAGCCACAAGGTTACAGACATCGACAGAAATCGAAACTAAACTCCACCAATTTCTGCAAACAACTGCTAAAATCCTCCACAAATCGATCTACAGCATCCAATCTTCGAACCAGTGCTTCATTACTCCACAATTTCTAACCCTAGTCCACTGTTCATAAAACCATCAACAGAAAATTGATGTCGAGCTCCATCAAAAAGCTACTGCGGTGTAGAGCATCTCAAGGCAAATCCGAAAATACCAGTGAACTGATTTATCGAAATTTGTTTTCTTTGTTTGGATTTTATGAAGAGGCCGATTTGGTTTTATATGATTTTAATCGAAGTCGTGCAGCTTGGTTCTCCATCCTGTAAGTAGCGGCTCTGTAGAATGAAGGTGTGGCCTTGTTTAGGTCCACAATATAACTTAGGATATTTTTATTTATTTTATTATTTAATTCGTTTTTAAGCCACTGCAATTTGTACTGTCCTTTAAAAATTCCTGTGACCACAAACGATATTCAAAAATCATGAAAATTGACATGCAGCTAGAGTTCGACATTACAGTCCCAGCGAAACTGGTTTCATCGAATTCCAACTCAGTTTGCTCACACAACGTATTTTTAACCAACGAAATACTGACTGTTTTTCACTCTAAAAATCCTTACGGCCACACAGTGACACTAAATATCACGGAACTTGAAATCTAGCAATAATTTGATGTTGCGGACCCAACAAAATTAGTTTCGTTGAATTTCGACTTCGTTTGCAAAAGTGGCTATTTTTAAAGCTTTAGATAACCCTTCTAAATATTAAATATATTTAAAAACAATTAAATTAAATATTTATAAATAAATATTATCATATATATTCACAATGGAATACCATACAGCTCTCATTGGATTTATAACTCGATACTTCAAAATTCTCAGTTATATCGATATTCGATTTATATTAAAAATCCTTTTATAATATAAATAAATCGATATAAATTATAAAGGAATTCCACAACGACTTTTCTAAAATTTGATTTGGACATAAATCAAAATCTACACGACGAAATCTCGATTTTTTTCTTCCACTAGAAAAATATACTTCACCAGCCCCTAATGTTTCTTGTTTCATAGAAATCCGATTTAAAACGGATCCTGTACATCCAGTTGAAGTTCAAATCGCCAAATCGCGAACTGCAGCGCCATTTCGAGCTCGATTTTAATTAAAATATATATTATACGTTCAAACTTCGTTTAAATAATATATTCGTCAATATAATACAATACAAACTGAATTATATACTTTATATCGTCTAGTTCACACCATATCATGAATTCTGTTATTTCCGATTATTTTGGAAATATTTTTTTTCTTTTATTATTTATATTAATAAAATATACCTATTATTTAATTCCAGTTATCGATATCGTTAAATAGATGATTAAAAATTAAATAAATAAATTATTCGACTACTAAAAATGCAGGTCATTACACAAAGTCTCACTGTACTAGAGACGAACATCTGACATGTTTTAACTGAATTGAGTCGCATGTCTTTTTCCTTGTTGCTTCAAGATTTTGAGAGGATGAAAGTTTCAAGTTCTTGTCAAATTCATCGAAATTCTTACTGGTAATCAAGGTGAGTTTAACTCATGCTTTTTAAACTAATTAATGGTTTTGGTTGTTTTGTTAATATGTAGAGAAATACATCGTTTTATCATCTTATTGTTTTAGTTGTGCAAACACAACGAAGCTCAACTTTGAGCCCCTGCAACTTCTTCGATTTACAGTGAATTACTCCTATTTTTTTAATATGTTGTAGTATTTGTGTTGTATTATATTTCTGCAAATTTTCATTGAATTTTGGAATGTTTGGTTATAGCAAATCATTGGTTGAATTCAGCCAAAAATCATTTTCTGTTTTGTTCGTTGAAGAGTGCAATGTTCGAAATATCATAACTCTTTTGGTTTGAAGCTAATTGACCCCAGTTTTTATTATGTTATAGTACATGTGTTAAAGTTTGTTGCAGCAAAATTTCATTAATTTCTGGATGGTTTTGATATTCTAACATATCTCCAAAGTTAACTAAAAACTAGATTTTTAGCATAATTCATTTGTGTCCGAAAAGAGCAATATTTGAAAATATGTTTCTTCTTCGTTTTATAGTGAAATGCTGTCAAATTTTAATATGTTTTGGCACATATAATAAAGTTTATTGCTGAAAATTTCATTAATTTTTGGTAGTTTTGATACGCTAAACGTATCTCTAAAGTTAGCTAAAAACCAGATTTTTAGCATAATTCATTTATGTCCAAAAAGTGCAATCTTTGAAAATGAGTATCGTCTTCGTTTCACAGGGAAATACTGTAAAATTTTAATATCTTTTTGTACATATACTAAAGTTTATTGCTGTAAATTTTCATTAATTTTTGGATTGTTTTGATATGCTAAACATATCTCCAATGTTAGCTAAAAACTAGATTTTTAGCATAATTCATTTGTGTTCAAAAAGTGTCATCTTTGAATATGTGTGTCTTCTTCGTTTCATAGCAAAATGATGACAAATTTTAATATGATTTTGTACATATACAAATGTTTATTGTTGTTAAATTTCATTAATTTCTAGGTTGTTTTGTTATGCTAAACGTATCTTCAAAGTTGGCTAAAAACTAGATTTTTAGCTTAATTCGTTTGTGTCCAAAAAGAATAATCTTTGACAATGTGTATCTTCAAATATTATACAACTTTATTATGTTGTTGTCCATGTGCTAAACGCTCATTTTCATGAATTTTGGCAAATAAGGATGAGAATTAAATGATTTAGTAAAAATTCTTGGTATGGGACATCTGTTTTTACTTATCGCGTAATATCGGACTTGTGTGATCGCAACCCTTTTGATGCGATGTTTCGAGATGACACCGAATTTTGGCAAAGGCCATTTGTTCTAGAACTATCTCAATTGGAATATGATCAAAGATGAACCAACCACGATGCAATGTAAACTTGCCAGTGAGATGAGGCAAGCTATTCTATGATAAATTCATGATGTTTTGATGTTTGTGAAATCATGATGTTCATGAATTTATGACGTCACTGCACTATATATGCTGATTAGACTGTGTTTTTAGCCGTATCTAGAGCTTTTGGACACAGTAAATAGCCGTATCAAAAAGTGGTGTGTGAAATTATTAGATACGACTACTAACCGTATCTTATTATTTTAAAATACGGCTATTAGCCATATCTAAAGTCTAAATAGACACGGTCTTTGACCGTGTCTAATTATATGTGTGTGCACGCAAACACACACATATATATATATATACACACACACGTATATATATCATATATGTGTGTGTGTATATATATATATATATAAAACCAGAAACTATAGCACATATCTTTCATATCCCATAACATACATATCACAATGTATCGCTTCAGATCTATAGGGAAATTGGGTCCAAGGTTTGTAGGCCCATTTCCCATAGTAGAGAGGATAGGTCAGATGGAATATAGGCTGAGATTATTAGAGAGATTGGCACGTATTCATGATGTTTTCCGTGTTTACCATTTACGGAAATGTCTTCACAATTCAGAAGAGGTGGTTGAGTCAAGCATGCTTAAGGAAGTAGAGGTGGAAAAGGAGGAAACAGTTAGACGAGTTCCCACTCGTATACTTGGATAGAGGTTAATAAACTGCGCAACAAAGAGGTTAGGTTGGTAAAAGTACAATGTGGAGAAGGCCGCACGAATGCAACTTGGGAAATTGAAGACAGATTAATGCTTTGTACCCTTTTCTTTTCGAGAGTATGTTCTTAATTTTTTTTCCAAGCTTTTAATTATACTTGCTTCTATCATTCGAGTATATCCTATCATTTGAACATTTCGATCCTTTAGGTAGACAAAAAATGGGTGTAAACATGTGTTTGAGACATGTTATGTTTGATGGTTGCAAGTAGATGTAGATGCAAGTGGTTGCTAGTAGTTGCTCGTGGATGCATATACACACACTAGGCACTAGATCGTCTCAATCACTTACATATTGCATATGGATGTGTGTGCATTAGGATTTTATATTGATGAAAATGGATGTATCACCATACGGATATTGCACTTGGATGAATGGTTATGCACACATATAGAGCTTACATGTTATACTAAGATTATTTGCATAAATTTTGGTTACATGGCACGAACATAAATTGCATTAAGGAGGTCAACTGAATTAGTCGACCAACTGATTTTCACATTAGTGTAAGGACATACACATACACCATTGCTTATGTGTATACAAGCATTAGAAAAAACTTAAGAACAATGACTGCTAGTGGGTGATGGATGAGTGGACGGTTGTGGTTGTTAGGATAATAACATTCTTCTTAACTTGAAGATTTCGGGAATGAAATCCTTTAAGTAGGGGAGAATGTAACTCCCTGTAATTTAGAGAACATTAATGACAATAAACTGAATAATGCTTAATTTAGTGTTGGGAATTAAATAAAACGAACTGCACAATCGCGTTCATCTCAGAATTTTTGTTTAGATAGACACCGAGTTTGCGTGAAACAGACATCGTATGAAGAAGATATAAAGGTTAGAAGTTTGTATAAGTATAAGAGGGATATATGTAAATAAAATAAAACCAGAATTCAAAATAAATTAAACTAGACGAGTGAGAGACAAACGTGGGAATAAGACCCATTAGGGGTTGACCCACGCCCCAAGGGGGTCGACCTATGGGTCGACCCACTCAGGGGTTTGTCGACCCAGGGGTCGACCCACCCCAGATCTGGGCAAGTTCATTTTCTGAACATGGACTTATTCGTTTTATAGGTTCGTTGGAGAGAGCCTATATAAAGGCCAACATTTCTATTATTTTCTACACCTAAAACAATGGAGATAAAGGAGATGTTGCCTCGGTTTGAATTGAATTAGACTATCTTTTACAATCAGCCTATACCCACATCAGAGATATTTCTTGTACTCGGATCCTATTTCTGTGAGTTCATGTTACTTTTAGATATAAAAATTTAACAGTAACCTTGACATGTTAATAAATTGGGTCTGAGCCTATGCCTGTTAAGAAACTGATTTATATCTAAATAGATCTGCTATAATTACATGTAATTTTTCCATACACCTATTATGTTGTTCAGTTGTTATTATATGCCTATTCACTACAACAAATAGGCACATTTATAGCATTTAAAAAAAAGATATATATTAAAAACATGGCATTTTTTGCTGTATATGAACAAGCTATAATAGGTCTGTTGTATATAATGGTTTTTTTTAAATAATATAGAAAATATCCTTTTATAGCATTTTACTTGTTTAACGCTATGTATCAATACACTACCTTTTCATAGCATCTATTAGCTTGTTATAGAATATTCATTATAGAGCTATTTGTGTCTGATATGCTAGTTTTTATAGTACCTTAAAATGCTACGATATGTTAGGTATGCTAGTTTTTATAGCACCTTAATATGCTATTGAAATAGTTGTTCAATCTTCTATTATTACGCACAAAAATGCTATAGAAATGTTCGTTAAAAACTTGTATAGCAACACTTTCTTTCTATAAAAATATTTATAGCTCTAGCACAATGCTATGGATAATTATCATTGCAAGTTAACATTTACATTCAAGCTTACAATTTGCAAATCTAGAAATATATTATAAATTTCAAACAAGTACGTAATCAAGTGAAATCAAAAACCAAAACACTATTATATATCAATAATATTTCGTACACAAAGTTTCAACATATAGATATTTATGACCAAAAGTAACAATACATACAACCATACATCACAATCTCATCGTTGCCACGTACAACACGACATTGCCTCTCATTACCACTGTAACTCCATCACCCCACTGTTAGAGATCACTAACTATCTGAAACATGCAACTTCAAACTCTAGCAGTTCACCAGACCCAACTAGCATCTCATCATCTTCACACAAAAATTTGTTGTCTGCCTTGGAAGATGAGGCAGAAGAAGGGGGAAGCTTGTTAGAACCCCTTAGTTTATGAAGTTATTCCCTCACAAATTTTTCATATATAAAAGCTACTGAATTGTAGCACCAACCATGCCACCACCATTACTTTCAACTCATACAACATTGATATCCTTCACGAAGGTAATAAAAGTCAAATATAAAATCTATCAATTTAAGATGTACACCTACTCCAAAAAATGTACAAATAAATAAGAGATACCATGTTAAAAAAGGATGTGCTGCTACCACTTCGAAAGGAGCAAGAAAAGAGTACAAAATCAAATAAGCCAACCACTGTTCATCATTGATTTTTGATGGACTGTCTAATGCCACAACATATGCATACCTGAAATCCACAATAAATTTCAAAAACTCCCTTAAACAAAAGAATCAAGTCAAATCAATCCAATAATTTAGTTGATTTAATACACTTACAGTGGGACTGAATCTGCATGGAACATGTCCGAAATTTGATCTGCATATAGTATGAAGCCAAACTGAAACAACATTACATGGTCATGTGGGACTGAATGAATTGTAGTGGACTGCAATATGTAGCGAACTGAATAAATCATATGATCCAAACATAAAATGTATAGATGATACTAGGCATGAACAATGATGGTGCTACTTTGATTTATCTACAAAACCAAAGAATGTTTCATATAAAATATGCCAAGAGAACTGCAACAAAGCTAATTTACACGCAACCAATTATTAACATTTCAAGTAGTCCATAATACTACAAGAAAATGTTTCACAAATTGTTGCATAGAGACAAAAGTCAAGTAGTCATGTGTTATATGCTAAGCATAACATTAGGAAAAGCTGATATTTATACCTGTTTGTTGCAAAATTTCCATATAGAGACTAAGTTTATTTAAAAAAAAACTAAGATACATACAGTATATGACAAGTTAAAAATAAGTCATACATATTGAATATTTCATTATCTTGCTTTCAAAACTAAAGTTGGAGTGGTTAGGCCATAGTCCCGATTTCGGATATTGATCTTTATAAGCTAAGGATCCATGATAATTTGGCCAATAATAATCACATGTTGGAAAATTTGTATTTAGGATTATCTTAAACCAAATGCATACATGTTAGGATTATAAAGCTTACCAATTAGCATATGCAAACGCTGTTCTAATTAGCATTTGGTTGAAGGTGGAAATGTACACAAATATTGTTCCAAATCAGCATCAACGTATATTTAGTTTAATTTTAAGTGTATTTATAAAACATTTATGTACTTTAGGTCATTATGAGCCAAATGGTCAGAAATGACAGTTCAAAGTGGTATTTATAATTGTTGTCTCAAACATTCATGGAAATAAAAAAAATCATCTTAGATGCACTCACCTAAAATTGATTTTATAATAAAAATGCAATGCGACAATACCAATCAAGTATGCCACTCAATAATAAAATTATTTATACAAGCGCCCCGTCTAGCACACATATTCATATAGTAATAAATTTAGTAAAGAGTAGGCATGCCTAACATGCAGTTTCTTCCTTACAGTATTGGTTTATATATCTATATAAGGGTGTGGAATCAGTGATCAAAACCAAATAAAAGAAGTAGAATGTTATTGTTAGAAAACAGTAAATATACCTAGTAGAAGAGTTGTGGCAATTACCTTGACCTTTGAAGTGGAAGCTCCTCCACGAGAACATTGGGGTGATGTCAGTTGCCTATGAATCTCTAAATGCAGCTCAGGTGCCTGCAAAAGCAATAACATGTTGAAACAATGATGCATTTGTTCAGTGCTTTTTGTGAAGATATTCAGCCATGCATAGAGAAATACATTATACACACACACACATATGTATCAACAGATATAAGAGTCTCTCTCAACATTATATATATATATATATATATATATATATATATATATATATTCTTGACTTGTCAATTGTTAGTGAATATGATAATCATTTGATATCCTTCTGCATGTATGGATCCGGATATCTGAAAATAATTTTGATGTATACAGAATGTGATACCATGCCTGGTCGAAAATATCCATTTACAGGTATATTCTAAACATACCAAAATCATTCTTTTCTCTTTTCTTATATGTATTCACATTGTATAGAGGATGCTAGACCAAGCAATGAAACATGAATATCATTTTAAAGAATAATGGCATAATGAGGTGCTTGTGACCTACTAATTTCTGCCAACTAGCATGATTCCTTGCTTATGAAGAAAATCAAAGACAAATGATCTTATATTAAATTAGAAACCAATATGGAATGTTTCTCGATATCTTTTCTTACAATTTATTTAACATCTGAACACTTACAATGGACTCATTCAACCCATTTCTGGCCAAGTCATCTATCAAAACAGCATTCTGATATATGACTACCAATGCCCATTCTTGACTTTATTGTGCCTCACCTTGTTGTGCTCAAGAAAAACAACCATTAGTAGTGTGTACTAAGAAACTTCTCTGGTCGAATAAGCAATAATTTTCTATGGTTACCTTGATTTCATTTGCTTTCTCATGAGTCAGATTCATATGGTTACTGGGTCCAAATCGAGGAGCATCTTGTAACACCCCACCTCCGCTAGGGTCACTGACAAAGGGAATGCACTAGCTTTGGTGGAGCATTATCCAGGTAAACATACACAGAAATATTACAAACCAGAACATATAAAACAGCGGAAGAAGAACCAAATTTTATTGCTTTAAAAATCTAGAAAGGTCTAAAGCCTTTTTACATCAAAATGCCATTAAATCCATTACGTCGGAATCTGTCTTGCAATAGTAAAGAAGCATAAAATCACAGTCATAAATCATTCCCCAATAAAGCAGCAAAGCAAGCCATAGCCAAGAGAAATCCAAGCAGTACATGAAAGAGCCTTGGAGCTTAGTAAGATCCGAACTAAGCTGTATTCCCACCCTGCGAACCTGGGGGGGGGGGGGGGACGGAAGAAAAAGAGGCGAAACAAACTGGGTCAGTCATAAAGACTAAGTAAGTCCTAGTGACTTTTAGCATAGAAACAAGTAAAGGTAACATGACAATTATAAACTGAAAGTAAACATAAGGATGATTACAAGATAGGCAAGTTAAACTAAGATGACAAGATAAACTATGGTAACAAGATAAACTACGGTAACAAGATAAATTATGCAAACCAGGTAAACTACGTATAGCATCGCATGTTTAACATTCTCTGCACCAACCGTACTAGCACTCCAACCTGTATCATCCTTTCCATGTATATGTACAGTCCCTTGTGGTATATCGTACGGGGTTCATCACGCATTTCTAAACTACTACAACGTAGTGCCACCATTCTTGAAATCGTTTGGACTGCCACCCTTGTTCTGGCTAGGTTTCCTTATCATGAACTATCGTGTGTTCAACTAGGATTTATGCCACCTAGGACCACTAGGGATTATGCTACCTATTGAACGTTTTCTAGATTCGATTAGGGTTTATGCTACATAGTACCACTAGGGATTACGCTACCTAACGAATTCCATGTAACGATCTATTAATCGATCGGCTCCCTACATGTCCTAGCTCGTTCATGTGTCTCTGTCATACGGCCCAATCACGAAATGTAGTCACCGGTGCTAGGTCCACCATAGGGTGTATCAAGACCTATGGTGCCAACCATCAACACGAATCAAGCACGCACAGATAAACCTACTGATGCCCAATGCCTGCTTTTTCTGCTCCGGAGTGTGTGCACGCCCGCACTCCGTTAGAACCTACACTGGCGCACCCACACAGCCGTCGTTTTGGTCGGTTACAATTAGCCCAGTAATCGTCCCCCACCCTGCCTAGTTCCAGGGTACCATGATACATCTAGTGGGTTACTGCTGAAACGGACCGCGTAACTAGGGTTTCCGTCTAGTAGGTTAAGTTTTGTCATTTAAATTCGAGACTTAACCCCACCGGTCTAGTATATCAAGTTGGTTAAGTGTTGTCATTCAAGTTCATGACTTAACCCGCCTACGTGTCAAATTGGCTAAGTATTGTCGTTCAAGTTCATGACATAGCCCTACGAATCATCTGTCAAGTTGGTTAAGTATATTCAAGCGGTTCATGACTTAATCCTATCAAATCAACGTGTTAAATTGGTTAAGTATATTCAAGCGGTTCATGACTTAACCCTATCAAATCATCGTGTCCAATTGGTTAAGTATATTCAAGCGATTCAGGACTCAAACCTACCAAGTCATCATGTCAAATTGGTTAAGTATATTCAAGCGGTACATGACTTAACCCTATCGAATCATCGTGTCAAATTGGTTAAGTATATTCAAGCGATTCATGACTTAAAACTATCAAATCATCGTGTCAAATTGGTTAAGTATATTCAAGCGGTTCATGACTTAATCTTATCAAATCATGTCTCAAGTTGGTTAAGTGTTGTCTTTCATGTTCATGACTTAACCCTATCATGTGGCATTAATTCATAAATGCACCTCAACCTCTCACATTAGACCTGTTGTTGTGGTCACTGGATATGCCGGGCAGTTCCGGGCAGATTTACACCACAACTCAGTCTAACCTCGGGTTTCAAGCGCGATATGACCAACTACTCACATTGGATCCTATTGTTTGCAGCCACTGGATTTGCCGGGCGGCTCCGGGCAGATTTACACTGCAAACTCAACCCAACCTCGTGTTGGCCATTTTCATGTTTATTCTAATGTCATGTTCAGGTTTCATGTCAAGTTTTCAAGGCAAGTTTCATGTCAAGTTCGTGTCCATATCCAGGTTCAAGTTACAACAGCGTTCATGTTTCAAGTTTTGCCTTTTATTAGGTTCATAATTCATGTTCATAACCAATTCATGTTTTCCCTATTCTACCCAAATCGCATTCCCATCGCACGTAAACGTGAATCGATCCATACTACAAATAAATCCAAACCTCATAATAAATGGAATAACATCAAAACTATGATAGGCAAAAGGGACGAGAATAAAGCAATAAGAGACTAGCATTACATAACTTGAGATAATTAGTTACAACATCACTGGCATAAAGGATTTTAAATCTAGCAAGATAAGGCGATAGTCATGGTAAACGCTGACATAAAAGAATAGGCATGCAAAAGCAAGCCAAATACAAGGATAATGGATCTAGTGGTTTTGGTGTACATAATTGTGAATAAACTAAGCAAGTCACACCCTAGGTATACAATTCAATAGAATGTCAATTCGGTGCACAACATGGTTTTCAATTATGGTGTCATGGGCATGAACAATAGTCTTAGGCAATTAACCGTAATAGTTTCAAAGTCATGGTCATAGATAATGGCCTTATGTTCATAATCATAGGGACTAATTCTCATAGTCAAGAGTCATAGTTGATTAGCCATAATTGTCCTTGTCATAGTCATATGCAACAGTCTTATGTTTACAATCATAGGCATGGTCTTATGTTCTGTCATAGGCATAGGTATAGTCTTATGTTCATCGTCATAGTCATAGGCATAGGTATAGTCTTATGTTCATCGTCATAGGCATAGGTAAAACCTTATGTCCACATCAAATTTAACAAGTTTCAATCTAAAAGTAACTAGAACTTACAGAGCGTAGATCGAGAATTAGAGTGCAGAGATTTGATTCTAGAAACGGTTGTTGCAGTTGTTGAATCTCTATTTGTTTAGCCTTGTTCTAGTTGAAAACCCCCAATCTGCAATTCCTAGATGTTGTCTTGACGAAGAAGAAGTAGCCTCTTTTAAATTTAAATATTATCATTTTAATTTTCACAGAGGTAGCATAAGGACATAATGAAATGGTGTAGAGAGAATGAGGCTAGGGGGCTGTTTATATAGGGTTAGGCAGACGAATCTGGTCACGAAACAAGTCTAAATACATCAGAATGCATCAGGTTCAGAAAAGTGGTTCGGGAGGCAGGTCGACCCCCAGGTCGACACTATGGTCGACCTGGTCCCTAGGAGGTCGACACTATAGTCGACCCCCAGGTCGACCTGGTCCATGGGCGGGAATTTTCCCGCCCTGCCTGTTCTGTGGTTTGAATTCGAATTTCGAATTCGAATTTCGAGCTGTTTTTTATTCTTAAAATTCATGAAACTTCGGAGGGTCATATCTCCCACATACGGACTCCGATTTTTGAAAACTCAGACTCTATTTCATGTAAAATTTCTAGACAAACGCAATGGCGTAACCCATTTCCCCTGATTCTGATTTTAAAATTTAATTCTTCCTTGATTTCTTGTTTTAATATGTTATATAAATACGGGCTGTTACATTCTCCCCTCCTTAAAAGATTTCGTCCTCGAAATCTTCAAGTTAAGAAGAATGTGTCCTACCATCCAATCATCCATCAACTCAATCATCAATCATAGGCATCCATTGTCCTTAAGAGATTTCTAATGTTGTATGAACATATGCAGAAAATGTGTGTATATGTTCCTTATCTAATGCAAATGATCAGGCCTGATTGATCTTCTTAATGCAGAATATGTTTAGTGCAATGAGTCCAACATGTATGCAAATAGTCCTAGTCACGTAGACACTATATGTGTGCACAAACATCCATCTATATGCAACATTCACGTGATAACACATTCAATTTCATCCATAAACAAGTATAAACACTCATGCATATGCAATATGAAAATGTGTCTGAGCCGATCTAGTGCCTAATGTGTGTTATGCAACCACGAGCAACCACTTGCGACCACTTGCGACCACTTGCAACCATCAATCATAACATGTCTCAAACACATGTTTCACCCAATTGTTCCTATCTAAAGATATAGCCGAACGATAGAAGCAAGTAAAAACTTTGTGCCCATTCAGCAATGTCAAAGCTGGAAATCTACGTCACATATATAATGAATAGGAGAAGAACTCCCTAAGCACCAACCCAAAACCAATATATATAATTCTAGGAAACCAAGCATGATAAACTCCTTTTAGGTCGCAAGAAATCCCTTCCCAAAACCAACCCATATCCTATAAAGCCCAAAAAGTTTAGTCAACCCAACGGACATCCTCAAACCCCAACATATATCACAACCAGATGAGTCATAATCCTTATGGGGTTTGTAACAGAAATAAGATTGAGAATAGGACCGAGAGGATATACATAAAAGATAGCATGCAAGTAAGCTCTATAGGAAAAGAGGGATCAACGATATACTCTATAAAAAGAGATATGATGCGCGTATCTAGTCTTCAATCTTCTAAGTCGTATTTCCTTAAGCTTAACTCCATTGTGCTTTGACCGTCTTTAACTTCACAATTTCGTAGTTCCTTAATTCTTGTTCCCAGAATATAAGTTGGAACTCATTCTACTGTCGCCTCTCGTTCCACTTTCGCTTATTCTCTTTCTAGTATACCCGATTCAAACATAACTGCGTACTCATGGTTTCGTGCAAGCTCTCCAAAATTCACTAGTGAATCTTGGATCTCATTCAATTACTAGAAGGTATTCCACATAAATGAATTATCTCTTTAAAATAAACAAATGCCAACCATGTTGCCAAGTGTACTTACTAAGGTGATTTTCTATAACTCATGCATAAGAGAAATGAACCATTTGCCTTAGTGGCGAACACTACTCGAGCGGATCGATAAATGTATCAAGAGATTCTAGATAACTAAACATGGCAGAACCCTAAGGGTTACACTAGACTTCGAGGGCATTACCAAGGCAAGTCAAGCGTCTAACTACCCTCTTTTCATACTCGAGAATGGCACCATTACTGGACAACCACTCCATCCCTAGAATCAACCCATATCCCAAAAACATAAGCTTTACTTCTAAACTCAACACTTAGCATAGACATTCTCAAATCCAAACAAGTCATGAATAAATGAGCCGATTCCCCAACAGGATTTGAGACTAAAATGGGATCCTCTACTACGCTAGTACAAAGGTGCAGAGACTCAACTATCGAGGCAGAATTAAAAGGATGCGGTGTATAAAAACAAAGTTCTAACGGGATGATAGAAAAGAGAAGCTAAACTTTTAACCGAAACGTTACCACCTCTCTTAGGATGCTAGTAGTGAGAGCATACAATTGCTCTTTCGACGATCTTGTTCTTTTCCCTTGTCCTTGTCCTATAATACTTAATTACATGTCCCTTTTTACCATACTAAAGATATTCTCTCTTGTCATGGGTTTTTATTATTCTTCCACTTGGCCTCTTTCCTTTCACCTCTTTCCTCTTCGTGGATTTAGCCATATCAACAAGTTTCTCATCCTTAGACTTGTGTTCTTTATCCTCGTTCCTACTATCCTTGTATAGCTTGTTGACAAGTTTCTCGAAAGCTACCTCCATTGCACGGCAACCCTACAAAGCTTGAAATAAGATTAGTCGCAAGTAAAACTACTGCGGCTACAGATGGAGGTTGGGCACTACTTTGCCCTCCGATATGTGTCGCATGCCTACAAACTATGGTGAAAAGGAAAGAGAGAAGAGACTCAAGGAGAGAATTAAAAGATAGTGCATATGGCTTTGGGGAATATGCCTTTCGTAAAACAAAACTTTTCTTAGAAAAATGCTTCTTTGTAAAGGTTTTGCAAATAATTTCAAGAGGTTTTTTTAAAACTTTTGCCCAGTCTGGTAACCTTCTGCTCTGATACCAAATGTAACACCCCACCTCCGCTAGGGTCACTCACAAAGGGAATGCACTAGCTTTGGTGGAGCATTATCTAGGTAAACATACACAGAAATATTACAAGACAGAACATATAAAACAGCGGAAGTAGAACCAAATTTTATTATTTTAAAAATCTAGAAAGGTCTAAAGCCTTTTTACATCAAAATGCCATTAAATCCATTACATCGAAATCTGTCTTGCAATAGTAAAGAAGCATAAAATCATAGTCATAAATCATTCCCTAATAAAGCAGCAAAACAAGACATAGCCAAGAGAAATCCAAGCAGTACATGAAAGAGCCTTGGAGCTTAATAAGATCCGAACTAAGCTGTATTCCCACCCTGCGAACCCTGGGGGGGGGGGGGGAGAAAAAGAGGCGAACCAAACTGGGTCAGTCATAAAGACTGAGTAAGTCCTATTGACTTTTAGCATAGAAACTAGTAAAGGTAACATGACATGTATAAACTGAAAGTAAACATAAGGATGATTACAAGATAGGCAAGTTAAACTAAGACGATAAGATAAACTATGGTAACAAGATAAACTACGGTAACAAGATAAATTATGCAAACCAGGTAAACTACGTATAGCATCGCATGTTTAACATTCTCTGCACCAACCGTACTAGCACTCCAACCCATATCATCCTTTCATGTATATGTATAGTCCCTTGCCATATATCGTACGGGTTTCATCACGCATTTCTAAACTACTACAACGTAGTGCCACCATTCTTGAAATCGTTTGGACTGCCACCCTTGTTCTGGCTAGGTTTCCTTATCATGAACTATCGCGTGTTCAACTAGGATTTATGCCACCTAGGACCACTAGGGATTATGCTACCTATTGAACGTTTTCTAGATTCGATTAGGGTTTATGCCACCTAGGACCACTAGGGATTACGCTACCTAACGATTTCCACGTAACGATCTAATAATCGACCGGCTCCCTACAAGTCCATGCTCGTTCATGTGTCTGTGTCATATGGCCCAATCACGAAATGTAGTCACCTATGCTAGGTCCACCATAGGGTGTATCAAGCCCTATGGTGTCAACCATCGACACGAATCAAGCACGCACAGATAAACCTACTGATGCCCAATGCCTTCTTTTTCTGCTCCGGAGTGTGTGCACGCCCGCACTCCGTTAGAACCTACACTGGCGCACCCACACAGCCGTCTTTCTGGTCGCTTACAATCAGCCCAGTAATCGTGCCCCACCCTGCCCAGTTCCAGGGTACCATGATACATCTAGTGGGTTACTGCTGAAACGGACTGCGTAACTAGGGTTTCCGTCTATTAGGTTAAGTGTTGTCATTTAAATTCGAGACTTAACCCCATCGGTCTAGTATATCAAGTTAGTTAAGTGTTGTTATTCAAGTTTGTGACTTAACCCGCTTACGTGTCAAATTGGCTAAGTATTGTCGTTCAAGTTCATGACTTAGCCCTACGAATCATCTGTCAAGTTGGTTAACTATATTCAAGCGGTTCTTGACTTAATCCTATCAAATCATCGTGTTAAATTGGTTAAGTATATTCAAACGGTTCATGACTTAACCCTATCAAATCATCGTGTCCAATTGGTTAAGTATATTCAAGCGATTCAAGACTCAACCCTACCAAGTCATCGTGTCAAATTGGTTAAGTATATTCAAGCGGTACATGACTTAACCCTATCAAATCATCATGTCAAATTGGTTAAGTATATTCAAGCGATTCATGACTTAACCCTATCAAATCATCGTGTCAAATTGGTTAAGTATATTCAAGCAGTTCATAATTAACCTTATCAAATCATGTCTCAAGTTGGTTAAGTGTTGTCTTTCATGTTCATGACTTAACCCTATCATGTGGCATTAATTCATAAATGCATCTCAACCTCTCACATTAGACCTGTTGTTGTGGTCACTGGATATGCCGGGCGGTTCCGGGCAGATTTACACCACAACTCAGTCTAACCTCGGGTTTCAAGCGCGATATGACCAACTACTCACATTGGATCCTATTGCTTGCAGCCACTGGATTTGCCGGGCGGTTCCGGGCAGATTTACACTGCAAACTCAACACAACCTCGAGTTGGCCATTTTCATGTTTATTCTAATGTCATGTCCATGTTTAGGTTTCATGTCAAGTTCGTGTCAAGTTTTCAAGGCAAGTTTCATGTCAAGTTCGTGTCCATATCCAGGTTCAAGTTACAATAGCATTCATGTTTCAAATTTTGCCTTTTATCAGGTTCATAATTCATGTTCATAACCAATTCATGTTTTGCCTATTCTACCCAAATCGTATTCCCATTGCACGTAAACGTGAATCGATCCATACTACAAATAAATCCAAACCTCATAATAAAGGGAATAACATCAAAACTATGATAGGCAATAGGGACGAGCATAAAGCGATAAGAGACTAGCGTTACATAAATTGAGATAATTGGTTACAACATCACTGGCATAAAGAATTTTAAATCTAGCAAGATAAGGCGATAGTCATGGTAAACGCTGACATAAAAGAATAGGCATGCAAAAGCAAGCCAAATACAAGGATAATGGATCCAGTGGTTTTGGTGTACATAATTGCGAATAAACTAAGCAAGTCACGCCCTAGGTATACAATTCAATAGAATGTCAATTCGGTGCACAACATGGTTTTCAATTATGGTGTCATGGGCATGAACAATAGTCTTAGGCAATTAACCATAATAGTTTCAAAGTCATGGTCTTAGATAATGGCCTTATGTTCATAATCATAGGGACTAATTCTCATAGTCAAGAGTTATAGTTGATTAGCCTTAATTGTCCTTGTCATAGTCATAGGCAACAGTCTTATGTTTACAATCATAGGCATGGTCTTATGTTCTGTCATAGGCATAGGTATAGTCTTATGTTCATCATCATAGGCATAGGCATAGGTATAGTCTTATGTTCATCGTCATAGTCATAAGCATAGGTAAAACCTTATGTCCACATCAAATTTAACAAGTTTCAATCTAAAAGTAAATAGAACTTACAGAGCATAGATCGAGAATTAGAGTGCAGAGATTTGATTCTAGAAACGGTTGTTGCAGTTGTTGAATCTCTATTTGTTTAGCCTTGTTCTAGTTGAAAACCCCCAATCTGCAATTCCTAGATGTTGTCTTGACAAAGAATAAGTAGCCTCTTTTTAATTTAAATATTATCATTTTGATTTTCACAGAGGTAGCATAAGGACAGAATGAAATGGTGTAGAGAGAATGAGGCTAGGGGGCTGTTTGTATAGGGTCAGGCAGACGAATCTGGTCACGAAACAAGTCTAAATACATCAGAATGCATCAGGTTCAGAAAAGTGGTTCGGGAGGCAGGTCGACCCCCAGGTCGACACTATGGTCGACATGGTCCCTGGGAGGTCGACTCCCAGGTCGACCTAGTCCATGGGCGGGAATTTTCCCGCCCAGCCTGTTCTGGGGTTTGAATTCGAATTTCGAATTAGAATTTCGAGCTGTTTTTTATTCTGAAAATTCCTGAAACTTCGGAGGGTCATATCTCCCTCATACGGACTCCGATTTTCGAAAACTCAGACTCTATTTCATGTAAAATTTCGAGACGAACGCAATGGCATAACCCGTTTCCCCTGATTCTGAAATTAAAATTTAATTCTGCCTTGATTTCTTGTTTTAATATGTTATAAAAATACGGGCTATTACACATTTAAAGTGAAAACATTGAGTTGCCTAAATGCCTCTTCAACATGCTCCTTTGTTGCAACAGAGATCCTGTATATCAACATTAATCAATTTGTATTTAAAGTTAACGATTCTCAAGTATATGAAGTTGATATATATATACACACACACATACATACATACACATATATATATAATACCAAATAAGTTACTTACAATATCATTTTTGCAAGGGATTCGCTTGGCCTTATGAGAGCTTCCACCTGCCTCATTGTAATAGGAATTACGGTTGATCTCCTAGTTTCATGAGCATGCTATCTCATTCTCTATACAAGAACAAGATAATCAGGTCTCAAGATGCAAGATTTCAATACTTAGTTTGTGAATTCAATAAAGGCTTCTTTGACACCGTAATTGTTGTTCTTAGGTTGTGCTCTCAGGGATACATCCTAAGTTCCTAACTTGGTTGCATGCATTATAACCAAATCAATTTCATATTTGACTAGAACGAATACCAAGGATCAACAATTAAAATATTATACATTACAATTCTATAAATTAAAGAACGTACATAACATTGTGACCGAGTGTTTCCCCCCTCCATGTGATTGAAGTTCACTTCACCTACATAAGCTTTAGCATTGTTGTCCACTTGTTCTTTGATATACGCCTTGCTTCTTGGAAAACTGAACAGATATACTGTTGAGGTGTGTGTTATAAGGCACTTCTAATAAACCTACCTATATGAATGCAACGAAGGTGATGCCGCCTTCTACGAGATTTTGGCTTGATCTCTAAGGGCATTTCATGGAAGAAGATACATACCCAAGTCCAATCCACGGGTCGGGCAAAATACTATTTGGAAAATATGAAAATGAGTGTGTGATAATCACATCCGGTAGATCATATAGGATCGATGGTTCAATGCTTAGTCAACCACTCCATCCTGATATACTTTGATGGGTTTTCACTACGTATAGATTCAAGTCTATAAGACATCAATACTTATGCACAATTTTTTTTGCATATAAAATAACAAGAGGAATTTATTTAAAATTTGGTGGAGGTTTGTTGGAGGAAATTTGAAATAAATGAAGAAGGGGCAAATTCTTTTGTCACACATCATGAAATATACATTGCTTATCACTATATATGTAAACACATGATATATTATATCAAAAGAAAGAAGAAGGGAGAGCATGATAAAGCAAGAGCACGACATTGGCATGGATCTTAATATTTAAAGGTCAAAAGATGGTCCTTGGGCCTTAGGGCTCTTGGGATCTCGTGATTAGATGGGTCTTGGAATGTCAATGGGCTTCCTGTATTTCGAATTGTTTTTGTTTTTTTAGCAAAATCAATCTGGTGCAGTTTTATAACTTTACCAGTCGATTGGTGGTATCTATACTAGTCGACTGGTCAAGGTAAAATGCTACTATCTATTTACAGACAGACACAACTTTTCGTGCACATTGCCTTATGCACATACCAGTCGACTGGTACCTTATTGACCAGTTGACTAGTACGAAGAGCTGCGACTGTTTCTGAAAAGAAACTATAGCTACTTTTCTAAACAGAAGCACCTATACCTCCTCATTTCTAAAAAAAACAGGGCTAAAATCCATTTTTAGATCACTCGAAATTCTTCTCTAACATCTTCTTATCTTTGATCTACCAAATTTCTGATAAATACAAGTTATAGTTCTGCAGGCTATAATTTCAACATCTTGTTACTGCAGCGATAAATCCAGATAGTGAATCGTCGTGTTTATGCAACCATGCCAGTTAAAGATATTCAATATCTGCTCCGTTGTATCTTCGAACATATCTGCCATTACTCGTGCACACAATATAAGAGGGCAAATACTGTTTTAGGATGGCGATCACCACATCGTGCCTTAGAATTTTCATACAATCAACGATGAATTTATTCCAATAATCTAAAACAGTATTTCGGCAATGGCTCCTCACAATCTTAAGGAATTTGCTGCTAATTTTACAAAGCTAGAGAGATTCGATGGTGTTAATTTTCTTCGATGGCAGAAAAAGATGCATTTTTTGCTCGGTGGAATGAAAGTGGTATATGTTATAACTACGCCAAAACCAACAGAGACAGAACATGAAACGATTGCGCCAACACGCGATCGGATCAAATGGGAACAAGATGATTATATTTGCAAGGGGCATATATGCAACGCAATGACAGATACACTCTTTGATATGTACTACAACAAGCCTACTGCAAAAGACGTCGAGGATTCATTGGAAGCGATGTATCGTATGGAGAACGCAACTAGTAAGAAAGTTTTAGCTACTAAATTTTTTAATTATAAAATGACTGATGATCGTTCTGTAGTAGAGCAACTCAATGAAATCATGCACATACTTAACCAATTCAGTCAACATAAAATAAATATGGATGAGGAGATTAAGGTCTCATCGATAATAGACAACTTAGCCTCATCTTGGAAAGATCAAAGGAAACTATTGAAAACAAGAAGGAGGATATGAGTCTAGACGGCCTTGCACAGTATTTGCGAGTAGAACAACTACCGAGGCAGAAAGATGCTCAAGATGAAATAGTTTTTGATACATCAAAAGTCCATATAGTGGAGGAAAAGAACATAAATAATGCTTCAAATAACTCTTCTAATATGAAGAGGAAAGGGCAGAACAACAATAATTTCTAGAATAAGAAAAGAAAAAATGGTTGCTACTGCTGTGGTAAACCGGGACATTTCAAAAGAGATTGTCACTTCTGAAAAAAGAAGCAGCAATCTGAAAAAGAAAAGTTTGCGGTAGTCATATCAAAAGTGAATATGATTGAGCAAGATAATTCTTGATGGATCAATTCTGGTGCTACTAAGCATATCTGCATAGACAAGAATCACTTCAAGAAGCTGGAACCGACCAAAGATGATACATGGGGAATTCAGCAGAGGTAGAGGTCAATGGGAAGGGCATTATGGATCTAGAATTCACGTCCGGAAAAGTTCTAACTTTAAATGTTGTAAATTATGTACCTGAAATTAGGAAGAATCTTGTTTCGGGAAGTCTTCTTAATAAGTTTGGTTTCAAACAAGTCTTTGAGTCAGACAAACATGTGTTGACCAAAGGTGGTGTATTTGTAGGAAAAGGGTAAATGTGTGATGGTATGTTTAAACTGAATGTTGATATTAATAAAAGTATGTATTCCTCTTATATTGTTGACTCATTTTCAATATGGCACAATAGACTAGGACATGTTAATCATAAACATATGCTTGATATGTTATCATTGAATCTAATTCCCAAACACCAAAATAATATGTTAGATAGATGTAGGATATGTTCATTAACTAAGATCACTAGAAAACCATTTCCTAATAAAGCGGAAAGTGCAACAAAATTGTTACAACTTATTCATAGTGATGTATGTGATATGCATAGTACTCCGACTAGAGGTGGAAATAAATATTTTATCACTTTCATAGATGATTATTCAATATATTGTTATGTTTATCTTATGCACGCTAAAAGTGAAGTTTTAAATTCATTTAAGTCTTATAAAACTAAAGTAGAAAACCAGTGTGATACTAGAATAAAAACACTTAGATCTTATAGGGGAGGCGAGTATTAATTTCCTGAATATTATGAATCAGTAGGAATTGTACATGAAACATCTATTGCTTATACTCCACAACAAAATGGAGCGGCTGAAAGGAAAAATAAAGCACTTACCAAAATGGTAAATGCAATGTTGTGTAATCCTGGATTGAATGCTAGTTTCTGGGTGAAGCTTTACTTACTACATGCTATACTCTGGATAGAATACCTCATAAGAAAGGTAAAGTTACTCCTTATGAACTTTGGAAGAAAAGAAAACCAAATCTTGTTTATTATCGAGTTTGGGGATGCAGAGCGATTGTTCGATTACTTGAACCGAAAATCAGGAAATTAGGACCAAAGGCTATCGAATGCATATTCTTTGAATATGCTCAACATAGCAAAGGATACAGGTTTCTAGTAACAGAACCTTATAGCTCTATTGAAGTGAATACAGTAATAGAATCAAGGGATGCTGTGTTTTATGATAATAAATTTACATCTATTCAAAATTCACTGATTCATGAAATGGTAGAGGTCAATATACCTATTGATGAAATGAGGGAGGTTAATGAACCAACTATTGAACCTGTAGAAAACACTGATGGAAATATCGATGAAAAAGGAGATTCTCTTAGGAGAAGCAAACGAAGAAGGATAGAAAAATATTTTGGACCAGATTTCGTCATATATTTAGTTGAAGGATCCAGAAATAATGTAGAGCATCAATTAATGATATCTACAAACTTAGAATCTGATCCTTTAACATATAATTAAGCAATGAAATCTCAAGACTCATCATTTTGGCAAGAAGCCATAAATGATAAAATGGATTCTATTATGGGAAATAAAACATGGAAACTAGTAGATTTACCTCCTGGTTCTAAACCAATAGGGTGTAAATGGATATTTAAGAAAAAGTTAAAAGAAGATGGCACAAGCAAAAAAATTAAAGCAAGATTAGTTGCCTAAGGATTCACATAGAATGAAGGAATAAATTATTTTGATACATATGCCCCATTAGCAAGAATTTCAACTATTAGGACTTTAATTGCATTAGCTTCTATATATAATTTTGAAATTCATCAAATGGACGTCAAGACTGCATTTCTAAATGGAGAACTTGATGAAGAGATATATATATTTCTCAACCATAAGGTTTTGTAATGCCTGGACAAGAGCATAAAGTATGTAAACTTATCAAATCACTTTATGGTTTTAAACAACCACCAAAGCAATGGCACGAAAAGTTTGATAAAACTATTATATCCAATGGTTTTAGGATCTTTGAATCTGATAAATGTGTCTATAGCAAGTTTCATTCAGGTGAAGGCGTAATTATATGCCTTTTGTAACAACCCGTAAAATCTGGGCCAGTTTAAATTTTTTATTTTGGCAATTATAGCGAATTTTGAATATTTAAAATAGATTATTTTAAATAATAACGACGGAAAATTTATTTTGAATATAATTAGAATGTATATATTATATACGTCGTCGTTAGAATATAAATAATTATATATAATTATAAATAGGAATTGAAAATGGCGCGGTAGTTCGATAATTCGATTTCAAAATTCAAATGAATGTACCGGGTGCAAAATAAACCGAATTTTAATGAAACCAAAAATAATGGAATCTAATTGTGGCTATCTTTCCAACGAATCCGAAAAATTGAAATTTCATAGCGGGAATCAAAAGATATGTCAAGTTGAAAATTCTGAATAGTCGCTATGGAATTCGGGCCCTTAAAAATGGAGATTTTGCAAACGACCTCGGATTTTGACGATACCACTTTTGTTGGATCTGCAGTGTCAAGTTATTGCTAGGTTTCAAATTTCGTAATTTTTGAATTCAATATGTGAGCGTGGCAAAGAAAAACGTGTTTGACCAGTTTTAGTTGATTTTAATCGATTAGAAAATGGCCATTTTTCAAACGGTCTCAGAATTCGACGAAATTAGTTTTGTTAGGACCGTATCGTCAATACGAAGCTAGAAAATATTTTTCTGGAATTTATAGAGTCCGTATGTGGCCCCAATAAATTGAAATGAACATTTAGAATTCAATATAATGATTTAAATGTTAATTTAAATGAAAACAGATCAAGATGATAGAATTGACTTACGAAACATATCCCATTGTGTTCGGAATGGGGGTATTTAGCTAGGGGCGACAGTCGTTGGGCTTGATTTGGGGTTTGAATTGAAAGTCAACCCTTTAGAGAATAAATTAATAAAATAATAATATACTTTAATTATAAATAGCCAACATTTCAGAAACCCTAGACCTAAATAAACGCGTCGCCGCTCTTAACATTCGATGGCCATCGTTCTTCAATTCTTTCCGTCCTCTTTTCTTTTGATTCTTCAATCGATACGAAAATTCATAAAACCAATCCTCTTCGTCTAAGTGAGGGCTAGAATCTTGTACGGGTTTGATGGGGAATGGCGAGGATAGCAGCTCGATTTTCGAGCAGGAAGGTGCGGCGGATGGAGCGGATTTCTGGCGAGGGCAGGCGATCGGAATCGCCACTGTTGGCGGTGGTAGATGGCGGCGCTCCGCCCTTTCAGGTGATGGCCTCCGATCAGGTTCAGGCGGCTCGAATTCTGGTGCGTGGCTTAACCCTAATGACGATGGCGATGGGTTCCTGTAAACGACAGTACTGAAGGAAGATGAACACAGTGAGCCTCTTTACTTTATTTAAAAATAAAATACTATTGTTTTAAAAATAAAATCCTATTGTTTTAAAAATAAAAATTGGCATTGTATAAGAAAGAGATATATATATAATTTTTATATGCAAAGCATGGTTTTTAAAATAAATTTAGTATTGTTTTTTTGAAAATAAATATACATTGTTTTGAAATATAATAGCCTTGTAAAAATCTAATTTTTATAAGTAGCAAGGAAGATAAAAGTGGTAATATTTTTATTATGGAAATGAAAATATAAAATTATACATTGTTTCCATAAGTAAAACTATACGTTGTTTTTCAAAGTAAAAATAGAACTGTTTTTCAAAATATAAATGGAAATTAGAATGTTTCTTTGTAAAATAGAAATTATCATTGATTATATAAAATGAAAATAACATTGATTTTATAAAATAAAAATAAATAACTGTGATTTTAGTTTATAAAATAGTAGTGTAGATGAAAATATAATCTTCAAATAGAAGACAGTATAAAAATATAATCTTTGTTGTGAAAAGGACAGTATAAAAATATAATCTTTGTTGTGAAAAGGACAGTATAAAAATATAATCTTTGTTGTGAAAAGGACAGTATAAAAATATAATCTTTGTTGTGAAAAGGACAGTATAAAAATATAATCTTTGTTGTGAAAAGAACGGTATAAAAATTCGATTTCTATATATATGAAGCAGAGATAAAAATTCGATTTTTATATATATGAAGTGAAGAAAAAAATTCGATTTTTATATAGGAAGTAATGTTGTTAAAAATATAATTTTTAACACAAACGGTGTTGAACAGATCTCGTTAGAAGCACGGCGAAGATTTCTACATAAGAAGAGTCGTGGTGTTGGATTAGCTATTCGGTGAGAACTCCTCACTTTTATTTTAAATTTCTAGTTTGATATATATATTAGGATGCAGACGGTGCTTAGCAGCACCCGACACCCGTCGTCCACAGACCATGGACGGCTTGTATGCTTGTTTGTTAGATTGATGTTGTTGTGAAAATTGAATGTGTGTTGTGGAACGAAATAAAATATTTATATAGTTAAAAATAGAATTTTTAACGTGTATATAAAATGAAATATATATTTATAAACAAATCAGACGATTTGTTTATATACACTGATTTGACTGATATTGATTGGGACGATAAATTTTACACATCGCCCAACTGCACAAATAAAAATCTGTGTTTGTTGATTTGAAACCCCACACGGGTGTTGGGATGAAATTCAGCGTACACTAATCCCGATTATTTAATTATATGTCGATCGATTGGTCGACAGGCTGTGTAAGCGTTAATTATTTATATTTGATGCTTATGCAGTTGTGTGGTTCACTTTGGATGATGTTTGATTGTTTATCGTTGCTATTATATACATGTGTTGTATGGAATCCATATAGTTAACGCTATATGGTGATTGATTGGGCCTCATTCCAATTTAGAAGATAAAGAACATTACAAAATAAAGGTTCATGTGTTGACTGTACTCATCCGTTGAGATTAGTCATGTGTTGAACGAAATATTTTAACAATAAAATTAACATCTTTATCATTATAAAATAAAGGTTCATGTGTTGACTGTACTCATCCGTTGAGATTAGTCATGCGTTGAACGAAATATTTTAACAATAAAATTTACATCTTTATCATATATAGAATTAGAAATCAACTGGAAAATAGATGAGATGAGTGGTCTCCTGGATATTGATATGATGTTGGTTTCGGCCTTCGGGGTTAATATTCAGGGAATCGTTCTCTTACTAATTTACGGTTGGAGTGTGATTTGAAATCAAACGATAGATACCATAATTTTTATAAAATATATTAGATAACAAAAATAGTCACATGTGGACAGTACTCATTCGTTGAGATTAGTCATGTGTTGACAAAAATATAGATTCATGTATTGAATAGAATAAATATTCATTTGTTGAATAGAATAACGGAATTATTGAAATATATAAAGCCGTGTTGATTAGAGATGCACTATTTTGACGCGAACGATATTTATATCGATTATATTCGTTTTTATAATTTGAATATGTAACGAATTTGAATCGATTTGAATATATAACGAATTTGAATTGAATCGAATAGAAAACCAATTTGAATTGAATATAAAACGAATTCGAATTGAATTGAAAACGAATTCGAATTGAATTGAAAACGAATTGAAGTGAATTCAAATTGAATTGAAATTTGAATTGAATAGAAATGAATTTTAAAACGAATTTATAAGGAAAAATTCAATTTTGATTTGAATTGAAATGGAAGTTGAAATTGTTTTTGAAACGAATCCAAAACTATTTATAAAATTCGTTTTAAATAGTAATCGACGAAATACAAATTATATATATTATATATATATATAATATAATGGCCTGAATAGAACGCGCCGCGCCGCGGCAGTTCGCTATTTTCGACCATTGACTTCAAACAGACATTACGGGAGATCCGACCGTCGGATTCTCCTAAAACCGGAACCGTTGGGTTCGTATCGAAAAGAGCTTTCTAACGAATATTAGAAATTTGAAATCTAACGGTTGGATTTGGAGATATGTCCAAATAAAATTTGGAAAAGGTCGATGTAAGTGCAGTTCGATGGCCGCTGTTGGAAATCGACTGTACGGGCCTTGATAAAATTATTAAAAATAGTAATAATTTGTGTAAGATCATAAGAAATGATTTGGGAAAAATTGGGATGAAAAACTCCATATTTGAAAAGATAAAAATAGATTTTTATCGAAATAAACTAGTTTTGAACTAAAATTAAAACCCAATTATTTTTAAATAAATAAATTGGATTTTAAATGGGTCGTAAATAGAATTGATTTGTGGGTTTATCGTGAAGGGTGGTTTGAATGACACTTGTTCTTTAACCCGATAAATAAATAGAATGTGATTTGGGTTTGTCGTGAACTGTGTTTTAAATGACATTAGTTCTTTAACCCAGTAAAAGGAGTTTTAATGAATCTGCAATTAGATTGAAATGTGAATTGATAATCTAAATTATCAAATTTGGGAAATGAGCGAGAATGGAGTATTACCAGTTTTGCTCCAAAGCGATAGTTAAATCTTTAATTAGATTTGAACGTGAAATGGTAATTAATTTTACCGATAACACCGTGGTGTTAGATATGGAGTATTACCAGTTTTGCTTAATGGGATGAATAGGTTGGGATTGGGAAATAAAATAAATAATTACTTCGGTGTGGTTCGCTAATCCCGACTAGTTTGGAAAACCATAATCTGGTTTGAAATGACATCCAAAGGAAGATTAAAGAATAAATTCAAAGAATTTATCTTGGATAAAATTAATGGGAACCTTTCCCTAAGAATATGAAATTTAGAAACTAGCTGTAGGTTAGCTAAGAAGAATGATTTCCTGGGTATTGATCTGATGTTGGTTTCGGCCTTCGGGGATAATATTTAGGGGATTGCTCTCTTACTGATTTACGGTTAGTGACTAATGAATTGGAATGAGGCGTATGTTGTGTTTGTGTATCATTTGTTTTTAATATACGCAGGTTGTTCGGAAAGGCCGGGTTTACACCCATTCTGAATAACCGATTCGACGATAAGTCGAAGATGAAGACGGTGGTCGAAGACCGAAAGTCTTCACATCATTTGGGTGATTACTGATGATATTGATTGGGCTGTACACCCAAGATGAGGGAATCAATCGGTGGTCGTCCAGACGTACTTGGAGATCGACGGATATGCGAGGAAAGTGCCTCCGGTTTCGTTCAGACCTAGAACGGACTTGTAAATGGATGGTGTGTCTGACATTGTATTCCTTTATATTGTATTCGTTGATCTCTGCTAAATATTTATCTGTTTGGCGGCGGGGAATTTATTCTCTTGCTTAACGCCCTTCTCTGAGACATACGAGCTCAGAGGTTATATATTGGCAGAAATCAGTGGTACGATATGGATTGATAGTGTGGCATGCTGAGATGCAGTGATCCAGACTTTTGTTGAAAAGCAAAGTTTGGTGGATGATGATCAAAGCGCAGCTTTGATATAGCATGGCTTTGTGTATAGCGTTGATTCGCGAGCCTCACACCTCGGTATGGTGGTAAACTGATGGTTTGATCAGTATGCTTTTTAGTGGATGAGCACCTTAGTGGTGTCGTGGATTCGGTCGACCGAGATGAGCTTAGTGCTCAGGGATATATAGAGTAAGCGGTGTTTTCTCTCGCTGGGACGTAAGCCGCGGTGATACTCTGGTCCCAAAAGTGCGGATGTGCATTACGGTGTTTTCTCTTGCTGGGACGTAAGCCGTGGGGAATTGCACTACGCGATCGATCTTTCGAATCAGGAGCCACCATGATGGAAATCCAACTTTCCAATACCTGTATTTCGGCTTTATTTGTAGAGCCTAGTATGGCGACATAGTGGGATGGGGCGCTTATGCCGTCTATGATTGATACTTATGATTTGAAGATATTTTATACAATATGCACTTATAATAGTATCAAATGATTTGTTTTAAACGTATCAAGCATTCTTGGCTATTATAAGGTAAAAACCCTATCCTCCGGCTTGCGTTGCATTGTGTGATGGGACCTGGGTCTTATAATAGCTTCATTTTTCTTTATTTAGCATTGCGTTGTTGTTTTATGCACTGGTGTTCTTGGGAGGAAACCCGTTCCGTGTTATACGGCGTGGTCCCTTGATTTACCTTACTTTGAAAATAAAGATAAATAACTGTTTTAGTTCTCACACCAGTCACATGACTGACCTGAAGTTTATTGTTTTAACCTAAACTCTGGGTGCCCCTATTTTCCACACGGGCAGCTAGTAGTTTTGGTTTTGCAGATTTATATTCACAGGATTCTGGTTTACAGCTGGAATGATATCCGGAAAGCTTTGTATCCGTATATCTCTTCTAATTGTGTATTGTATTATTTTCCGCTGCGATGTATTTAAATGTAATTTAAATCTCTGATATTTCTGTGTAATATTTATTTATGCTCTGTATATTCTTGTATTCTGATGGAATTGTTGTAATATACAATGAAATGTTCTTCCGTCTGTGTCCTTTTGTGGCTTGTTCTCGAACTATCCGCGCTTTCCTCACCGGGGAAGTTACGGGTTCTCACACCTTTACATGGATGATATGCCTATATTTGGAACAGATACTTCAAGCATTGAAGAAACTAAAAGATATCTGTCTTCATGCTTTGACATGAAAGATATGGGAGTAGTTGAAATGATTCTTGGAATAAGAATCATGAAAACAAAAGATGGCTTATCAATTACCCAGTCTCATTACATTGAGAAAATTTTGAAAATGTTCAATCTATTCGATTGTAAACCTATGTCTACTACGTTTGATCCAAAGATGCAGTTATACACTAACGCTGGAAGAGCTATAAAACAATTGGAGTATGCTAGAGTTATTGGAAGTTTGATGTATGCAATGACATGCACACGAACAGATATTGCCTATGCTATTGGCAAAATGAGTAGATATACTAGTAATCCTAGTAATACACATTGAAATACAATACATAGAATTTTAAAGTATTATGGTATATATTACAACGGTTATCCGAGTGTAATAGAAGGATACATAGATGCTAGTTGGAACACTGGAAGTGAAGATAATAAATCAACTAGTGGATGATCACTCTTGGTGGGGGAGCAATATTATGGGCCTCAAAGAAACAAACATGTATTGCTGATTTAACCATGGCTGTTGAGTTTATAGTACTGGCTTATGGTAGTAAATAGGAAGAATGGTAAAGGAATTTGTTATTAGAAATTCCTGTGTGGCCAAAACCTATGTCACAAATATCTGTGCATTGTGATAGTCAATCTACATTATCACAAGATTGCAACCAAGTTTATAATGGTAAATCTAGACATATTGGTCTAAGGCACAATTTGGTTAGGCAAATGCTCACTGAGGGGGTAATTACCATAGAATTTGTGAGATCTAGCCATAATTTGGCAGATCCATTTAATAAAGGACTTGCAAGGAATTTAGTGATAAAAACATCGTAGTGAATGGGTTTAAAGCCTATACAATACAATCGCCAATGAAAGAAACTCAACTCAACATAATAAAGAAATTTGTTATCTTGAGTTCAAAGAGAAAACGTACTTCATATGTTTGCGGTTGGAAGCACTATAATATTTAGTCTGAAAAAATAAATATTATATAATCCAAAGAAAAAGTGCTTGGTTGTAACGACCCGCATTCTACGCATCTTAGGATCGTAGAATATTTATTTCTTTCACATACGAAGTCGTATGGTCATGTAACTTTGGGAGACGACTATTGGGGTCATTTCCCATGTTCATGATTTTTCCCGATTTTTAAATGACCATTTTACCCCTGGTTGGCACTGTTTTGGCCATAACTTTTGACTGGAAAGGAATTTTGACCTAAAACCACTTCCATTGGCTTCGGATGATGGTTTCTCTTTCCGTAGAGTGGTTACATTAGCCAAACGGACTTACCGTTTGGGAGATATGGCTGAAACAAGTTTCAGATGGAGAAAAACAGCTTAATTGGGCTTAACCGGGTAATTAGCAGCTAGGCCCAAGGGGAATTTCGGGTTTAGGGGTATATGGAGGCTGATTAGGGTTAGAAAACATTTCTTTAGACAATTTCCAGCCGCCACTTTCATTTCTCTTGACCTGGCCATGGCCTCCACTCTCTAAATCTCTCTAAAACACCCAAAAATCACTTCCTAATCAAGGATTAAGGCTTAGAGGCATCAAATTAAGAAGAAAAAGCACCAAAGCAAGGTTAGAGCTGCTGTTGGACATCAGTATTCGCCCAAATCAGAGGAGTTTCAGTTCTGAGTATTTTGTTTGTGGCCAAGGTGAGTGATAGCATCATTTTGACACTAATTACAGTTAATTAAGGGTAATTAGTGAAGATTAGCGAATTTATACGTAAATAAATTCTGGAAAAATTCTTAAAATTCTAAAATAATGTTTTAAGGCTCTGTTAGAAATTTGGGTTAATTTCGATGTGTTTTGCTAATCGTATGCTTAAACATGATTAAGAGGGATTATAGGCAAATGTGAGGTTTTAGCCACTTTTGATCCATTTTGGTTCATTTGAATTGTTGGTTGCTGTTTGTGGTTGCTATTACATGTTGCTATGACTCTATGGTATGTTTCATGATTGATTAGAATAGTTAAATTGCTTGAAAACGTCGTCGAATGGCGTAGAAAGCTCGCTGGAAAGTTGCAGAAGTGTGCAGGTTCCGAACCGGTTCGGATCGGAGGAAGGGGTCGGATCGGACTAGGGAACTGACCAAGGGAACCCGAACTGGATTGGGACTTGTCACTGGAAGGAGCTTGGCAGGAAGGAAGGCTATTGCTTGGAGTTGGAGTGGACAGGGGATCGGATCGGAGTAGGCTAGGGAGCGGAGCGGATCGGACTGAAGTAAAGTGATCGGATCGGAGTAGAAGAAACGAGGGAGCTGATCGAAGAAGGAGCATGAGCTGGAAGGAGGATAGCAACCCGACCCGACCCGGAGGAAGACACCGACCCGACCCGGAGGAAGACACCGACCCGACCCGGAGTGAAGAAACCCGAACCGAACAGACGAGGGCAATGATTGCCGAACCGAACCGAATTCCAGGACTGTTACTGCGTGACAACTCTTCTGAAGACCCACTCCAATTCGATCAAAACCCGAGATGCAAAGGAAGTCCAGATGAGAAGTTAGAGCTCAAGATTTAGATGGGAATCAATGAGTTCGCTTCATGGTTGGGCTCTGCTGCGGGACGCGTGCCAAGGAGTTATCGACGTCTATAGCTTTGGACCACTATGGTAGGAGGTACGAAGGCGGATTCAGGGCCATTATGGCATCGGTAGAACCAAGGGCTACGACCAATGAAGTGGGTCATTGAAATGTTTGGTCATGACTCCAAGTATTTGGCTTGGTCACAGCAGGGTTTCTACAAGTCGGGATGCGTCGTTGCCTCAGTTTG
The DNA here is from genome assembly GCA_030737875.1 of Allium sativum. NCBI lineage: Eukaryota > Viridiplantae > Streptophyta > Magnoliopsida > Asparagales > Amaryllidaceae > Allium > Allium sativum. Next base: position 563,051,216 of record CM060921.1, read on the forward strand.
TCTAGTGTTCCAAAGTGGTAGATGTCGTACGCTTTACGCACTGAGTGAGAGATGTGAGGATGGTTGCTATGGATGATTTGTTTGCTATCATTGTGACATGCACACCCCACCCCCGTATTCTTACACTATTTACTATTGGCACCTTGGAGTATTGTACGGTATGTGGTACTAACTCTTTGGTTGCAGGTCCAGGTTCAGGTATGGTTTAGTATACCTGTTATTATTCTGTTTAGATGTTTATCGCTCATACCAGGCTTTATGTCTGACCCAGAGTTTTATGTCTCTTCTTATTACTCTGGGTGCTCACACGAGCAGACTAGAGACAGGTTAGCTGGTGATGTACGGGTAGATGATCCGGAGACGAGCAGGAGGCTTCCACGTAATATACATATATAGTATTCTCCCTGTATTGTTGAAGATCACTGCTTGGGCATTGTTGGTGTATCTTCTACTTCAGCTTTCTTTTGTTTAGAGACAGTAAATTTGGAAAATTGTAATAAGCTGTATTTGGATTTCCGCTGCTTTGATGATTGATGTTGATTTTAGTTATCAGCTTATGCACTGTCTCGCCTGTTTTGTGTCAAGTATGTTATTATTATATTTTATTCCATGCGCTGTGAGACATTCTGCAGGTTTCTTGATTAGTTCATTCTCTTCTTTCCTTTCTTCTGACGACCGTCTTGTGCTAGTCGGGCATGTGTACAGCGCACTTTTGGAGGAAATGCAGGCTGGTGCGAGGCGGGCCGTCACACTTGGTATCAGAGCTCTAGGTTGCGTAGTTAACCTAGGGAAGTTATCAGGGAGAGATAATATACGTATACGAGAGAGCGTATTTGTGATTACTTTGGTTTTTAAAAGCTATATATATATACTATTAGTAGTATATGGATGAAGGTTGTACTGCACTAACACCACTATGGAATTGTTAATCGTTTCCTTTTTCAGATTGACGATGAGCCGAGATACTAGAGGTGCTGGTAGGGGAGCCAATAATGGGAATGCTGCTGACATGAGGACGATGTTTACTGACCTCATGAGAGAGATGCTTAGAGATGTACAGAGGGCAGCTCCCAATGGTGGAAATGGTGGTGGTCCAATAGTGCAGGCGCCAAGAGTCGACTTCGCCAAGCTGAATAAGGATTATACTAGCCTTGGTGGGAAGCCGTTCCACGGAACGGAGTCGGCTACGGATGTTCAAGATTGGTTGGATAGTTGCGAACGTATCTTCGAGGATTTGGGTATCGAGGATGCGATGAAGAGGAAGCTAGCGTCCCGTCAGCTGCAAGGGCGGGCAATGAATTGGTGGAATGCTATAAAGGCAGCTACTCCCGAAGATCAGATTACTTGGGAGCAGTTTAAGGCTCGCTTTAGTGAGAAGTTCATTCCAGCTGCTCAGAAGTCAATGTTGTTTAAGAAGTTCTTAGAGCTCAAGCAGAATGGCAGAGCTGTCTCGGAGTACATTGCTGAATTTGACACTTTGTCAAAATATGGGTTATCTCTTATAGATACTGCCGAGAAAAAGAATGAGAAATTCATAACTGGTTTGGATCAATACTTGGGGGAAAAACTTATTAACCACATCGATGAGACGTTTGAATCGATTGTGGGGAAAGCGTTAAGATCGGAAAGTCTCTACCCTAAGCCGAAGACTGAAGTTGCATCCGCAGATGAGCCAAAGCCACAAGCTAGTGGTGGAGGCAAAGGTGGTTCTCAGAATAAGAGAAAGCAGAATCAGGCTAAGGATGGCCAGAAGAAAAAGAATAAGCAAGATGTTGAGTGCTTCAGCTGTGGTAAGAAGGGCCATTATGCTAGTAATTGTCGGGCCAAGCCAGCAGATAGGAAGTGCTTCAATTGTGGCCAATTGGGACATCACAAGGACAAGTGTCCACAGCCCCCTAAGGAAAAGCAAATGGTGAAAGCATACGCTCTTAATGCTATTCCTTCTTCGTCGAATGCCCCAACAGTGGCGGAGAAGGGAAAGAATGTCGTCATTCAAGGTATGCTTTCTGTTTATGATGTTCCTGTTAGAGTTTTGTTTGATACCGGAGCTTCCAGTTCTTTCATATCTAGTGACCTGGTAGATAGGTTGGGATTGGAGCCCGAGATTGTTGATAGACCTTTAGTAGTGACGAACCCGATTGGTGGTTCGACTAGTCTTAGCATGATTTGTCGTAATGTGGTTCTATCGAGTCATGGATGCATGTTTGTTTGTGATTGCTTTGTTTTGGGCTTTACTGGGTTTGGCATTATTTTGGGAGTAGACTGGCTCCAAAGATACGGGGTGGTGGTAGACTGTGAGGGCTTGTTGGTGACAGCTAGAGCGGATGATGGGCGGAGGATAGTGTTTGGTGGTCTACCCAGTAAGGGGGTATTGGCTAGTTTTCTAAACTCCCTCGACATTCCGCATAGTGAGTTGTCAGGTTTTCCCGTGGTTGGCCAGTATCCGGATGTTTTCGAAGAAGTGACCGGACTTCCACCACACCGAGAGATTGAGTTCCGTATTGATTTGGTAAAAGATGCCAGACCTATAGTGATGCCACTTCGTCGTATGGCACCAAGAGAGCAGCAGGAGCTCGAGGTGCAAGTCAGCGATCTTTTGAAGAAGGGATTTATCAGAAGGAGTGTTTCTGAATGGGGAGCACCAGTTGTGTTTGCTACCAAGGCGGATGGTTCCCTTCGTTTGTGTGTAGACTACCGCGAGTTGAATAAAGTGACGAGGAAGAACAAGTATCCTCTACCGCGGATAGATGATTTGTTTGATCAGTTGAGTGGTGCGAGAGTATTTTATCAGTTGGATCTCGCGACAGGTTTTCATCAGCTTAGAGTGGAAGCTGAGAGTATAGCTAAAACGGCATTTCGGACGCCGTCTGGGTTTTATGAGTGGTTGGTCATGCCATTCGGGCTGACCAATGCCCCAGCATATTTTGTGGATCTTATGAATAGGGTATTCAGAGATCAGTTGAATAAGTTTGTCCTTGTGTTTGTTGATGATATTTTGGTCTACTCGAGGACAGAGGAAGAACACAAGGGACATTTAAGAATAGTGATGGAGGTGTTGAGAAAACACCAATTGAGAGCAAAGTTTTCTAAGTGTCACTTCTGGAAGAGGGAAGTGAGGTTCTTGGGCCATGTTGTATCAGAGAGTGGTATTGCCGTGGACCCAGCAAAGGTGGCTACGGTACAAGATTGGCCTACGCCCAAAAATGCAACAGATGTAAGAAGTTTCTTGGGGTTAGCGGGATATTATCGTAAGTTTATCCAAGGTTTCTCCAAGATAGCAGCACCGTTGACCCAGTTGACCAAGAAGAATCAAGCTTTTATCTGGGATGAAAGGTGCAAGAATGCATTCAGAAGTCTAAAGGACAAGTTGACAAGCGCACCAGTGTTAGTCATTCCTAAGGGGGATGAAGAGATGACGGTATACACGGATGCCTGTGGTACCGGACTGGGTGCTGTATTGATGCAAGGCGGTAGGGTTGTAGCTTATGCAAGTCGGCAATTGAAACCGCACGAGAGAAGATACCCTACCCATGATTTAGAGTTGGCAGCGATCGTGTTCGCGTTAAAGATGTGGAGACACTATCTCTTGGGAGAAAGATTTGAGCTGTTTACAGACCATAAGTCGTTAAAATATCTCTTCTCCCAGAAGGATTTAAATCTCCGTCAGCAGAGATGGTTAGAGTTCTTAGCTTCCTATGATTTTGACATCGCATACACACCAGGAAAGGGCAATGCGGTGGCTGATGCATTGAGTAGAAGACATGCCAGCTTAGGGGCTATGTTCCTTGAATGGAAGCAACTGGAGTTTATCGCGGGGTTTGATTTCAGACCAAAATGCGAATTGGATCCAGAAATGTTAGCGAGTTTGACGATCAAACCCACTTTGATTGAGCGGATCGGCTCTAGTCAGAGGGACGATCCTAACCTATTGGAAATCATCTCCAAGTTAGAGATGGGTATCGATGAGGAGATGAACAAGTATGGGCTTGATCGAGATAGATGGCTTAGAAAGAATGGAAAGCTTGTTGTACCCAATGTCAATGGATTGAGAGATGAAGTGCTTAGAGAATGTCATCACTCAAAGCTGACTATACACCCCGGTGGTAATAAGATGTATCGAGATATGAAGCAGACCTACTACTGGGAAGGGATGAAAAGAGACGTTGGGAAGTTTATATCCAAATGCATGAATTGCCAGCTAGTTAAAGCCGAGCAAAAGAAGCCTAGTGGGTTGTTGCAGCCATTAGAAATTCCCGAATGGAAATGGGAGCAAGTCTCGATGGATTTCATCGATGGTTTACCAAGGACTAGATCGGGATATGACGGCATTTGGGTAATTGTAGATCGACTGACTAAAAGTGCAAGGTTTATACCAGTCAAATCGACCAGAACGGCAGCTAAGTTAGCAGAGTTGTATATGAAGTGGGTAGTGAGATTCCATGGAGTACCTAAAAGCATTGTGAGTGACCGAGACCCGTTGTTCACTAGTGGGTTTTGGAAGAGCTTACAAGAAGCTCTAGGGTCAGAGTTACATCTCAGTACCGCATATCATCCTCAGACCGACGGTCAGACGGAGAGGGTGAACCGTATTTTGGAAGATCTCTTGAGAGCATGTATATTGGATTTTGGTGGATCATGGGATGACCATTTGCATCTAGTAGAGTTTGCATATAATAATAGTTACCAATCCAGTATCGGTATGGCTCCATTTGAAGCTTTGTATGGAAGGCCGTGCAACTCACCATCATGTTGGATAGAGACTGGCGAGAAGTTTATGCTTGGACCAGATGTGGTGAGGGAAACTTCAGATAAGATCAAGATCATTCAGCAACGAATGAAGGCAGCCCAAGATAGGCAGAAGAGTTATGCTGATAAGAGGAGAAGAGACTTAAAATTCTCCGTGGGTGACTTGGTGTTTGTCAAGATTTCTCCGTTGAAGAGCGTAATACGATTTGGCAGGAGAGGCAAATTGACACCAAGGTTTGTGGGCCCGTTCCCTGTTCTTGAACTAGTCGGGAATTTGGCATATAGGATTGACTTACCAGAGAAGATGGCGGGAGTTCATAACGTATTTCATGTTTCCCAACTAAGGAAGTTCGTTCACGACTCAGATATGACTATTTCACCTGAGCAGTTAGAGGACTTCGAAGTAGAACCCGAGGCGGTTGGGAACCGCAAGCCGGCCCGTATTGTCGAGTACGACATGAAGCAACTTCGAAGGAAGGTGGTGAAGCTAGTCAAGGTACAGTGGAGCGAGGACGAGAGTGATTGTACTTGGGAAACAGAGGAGGACATAAGGAAGAAGTATCCAGAACTCTTTGTCTGGTAAGATTTTGACTTCAATTTAGATTTTCCGCATGCTAGGATAGGCTTGTTTGCTTATTTTGCATATTTGATTGTTGTATATGGTTGTTAGGCATGCGGGATCCTTTGTATGTTTTGGGTTAAGGAATTTCGGGGGCGAAATTTCTTAAGGGGGGGAGAGTGTAACGACCCGCATTCTACGCATCTTAGGATCGTAGAATATTTATTTCTTTCACATACGAAGTCGTATGGTCATGTAACTTTGGGAGACGACTATTGGGGTCATTTCCCATGTTCATGATTTTTCCCAATTTTTAAATGACCATTTTACCCCTGGTTGGCACTGTTTTGGCCATAACTTTTGACTGGAAAGGAATTTTGACCTGAAACCACTTCCATTGGCTTCGGATGATGGTTTCTCTTTCCGTAGAGTGGTTACATTAGCCAAACGGACTTACCGTTTGGGAGATATGGCTGAAACAAGTTTCAGATGGAGAAAAACAGCTTAATTGGGCTTAACCGGGTAATTAGCAGCTAGGCCCAAGGGGAATTTCGGGTTTAGGGGTATATGGAGGCTGATTAGGGTTAGAAAACATTTCTTTAGACAATTTCCAGCCGCCACTTTCATTTCTCTTGACCTGGCCATGGCCTCCACTCTCTAAATCTCTCTAAAACACCCAAAAATCACTTCCTAATCAAGGATTAAGGCTTAGAGGCATCAAATTAAGAAGAAAAAGCACCAAAGCAAGGTTAGAGCTGCTGTTGGACATCAGTATTCGCCCAAATCAGAGGAGTTTCAGTTCTGAGTATTTTGTTTGTGGCCAAGGTGAGTGATAGCATCATTTTGACACTAATTACAGTTAATTAAGGGTAATTAGTGAAGATTAGCGAATTTATACGTAAATAAATTCTGGAAAAATTCTTAAAATTCTAAAATAATGTTTTAAGGCTCTGTTAGAAATTTGGGTTAATTTCGATGTGTTTTGCTAATCGTATGCTTAAACATGATTAAGAGGGATTATAGGCAAATGTGAGGTTTTAGCCACTTTTGATCCATTTTGGTTCATTTGAATTGTTGGTTGCTGTTTGTGGTTGCTATTACATGTTGCTATGACTCTATGGTATGTTTCATGATTGATTAGAATAGTTAAATTGCTTGAAAACGTCGTCGAATGGCGTAGAAAGCTCGCTGGAAAGTTGCAGAAGTGTGCAGGTTCCGAACCGGTTCGGATCGGAGGAAGGGGTCGGATCGGACTAGGGAACTGACCAAGGGAACCCGAACTGGATTGGGACTTGTCACTGGAAGGAGCTTGGCAGGAAGGAAGGCTATTGCTTGGAGTTGGAGTGGACAGGGGATCGGATCGGAGTAGGCTAGGGAGCGGAGCGGATCGGACTGAAGTAAAGTGATCGGATCGGAGTAGAAGAAACGAGGGAGCTGATCGAAGAAGGAGCATGAGCTGGAAGGAGGATAGCAACCCGACCCGACCCGGAGGAAGACACCGACCCGACCCGGAGGAAGACACCGACCCGACCCGGAGTGAAGAAACCCGAACCGAACAGACGAGGGCAATGATTACCGAACCGAACCGAATTCCAGGACTGTTACTGCGTGACAACTCTTCTGAAGACCCACTCCAATTCGATCAAAACCCGAGATGCAAAGGAAGTCCAGATGAGAAGTTAGAGCTCAAGATTTAGATGGGAATCAATGAGTTCGCTTCATGGTTGGGCTCTGCTGCGGGACGCGTGCCAAGGAGTTATCGACGTCTATAGCTTTGGACCACTATGGTAGGAGGTACGAAGGCGGATTCAGGGCCATTATGGCATCGGTAGAACCAAGGGCTACGACCAATGAAGTGGGTCATTGAAATGTTTGGTCATGACTCCAAGTATTTGGCTTGGTCACAGCAGGGTTTCTACAAGTCGGGATGCGTCGTTGCCTCAGTTTGTCTAGTGTTCCAAAGTGGTAGATGTCGTACGCTTTACGCACTGAGTGAGAGATGTGAGGATGGTTGCTATGGATGATTTGTTTGCTATCATTGTGACATGCACACCCCACCCCCGTATTCTTACACTATTTACTATTGGCACCTTGGAGTATTGTACGGTATGTGGTACTAACTCTTTGGTTGCAGGTCCAGGTTCAGGTATGGTTTAGTATACCTGTTATTATTCTGTTTAGATGTTTATCGCTCATACCAGGCTTTATGTCTGACCCAGAGTTTTATGTCTCTTCTTATTACTCTGGGTGCTCACACGAGCAGACTAGAGACAGGTTAGCTGGTGATGTACGGGTAGATGATCCGGAGACGAGCAGGAGGCTTCCACGTAATATACATATATAGTATTCTCCCTGTATTGTTGAAGATCACTGCTTGGGCATTGTTGGTGTATCTTCTACTTCAGCTTTCTTTTGTTTAGAGACAGTAAATTTGGAAAATTGTAATAAGCTGTATTTGGATTTCCGCTGCTTTGATGATTGATGTTGATTTTAGTTATCAGCTTATGCACTGTCTCGCCTGTTTTGTGTCAAGTATGTTATTATTATATTTTATTCCATGCGCTGTGAGACATTCTGCAGGTTTCTTGATTAGTTCATTCTCTTCTTTCCTTTCTTCTGACGACCGTCTTGTGCTAGTCGGGCATGTGTACAGCGCACTTTTGGAGGAAATGCAGGCTGGTGCGAGGCGGGCCGTCACATTGGTACTTATAATGACAAAGAGAGGATCTTCTGCTTAGATCTTAATGGGTTTATAATAGATATACTGTTGAGGTTTGTGTTATAAGGAACTTCTGATAAACCTACCTATATGAATGCAACAAAGGTGGTGCCGCCTTCTACGAGATTTTGGCTTGATCTCTAAGTGCATTTCATGAAAGAAGATACAGACCCAAGGCCAATCCATGGGTCAGGCAAACTACTATTTGGAAAATATAAAAATGAGTGTGTGATAATAACGTCTGGTAGATCATATTGGATCTATAGTTCAATGCTTAGTCAACCACTCCATCCTGATATACTTTGATGGGTTTTCACTACGTATAGGTTCAAGTCTATAAGACATCTATACTTATGCACAAATTTTTCTGCATATAAAAAAACAAGAGGAATTTATTTAAAAATTTATGGAGGATTGTTAGAGGAAATTTGAAATAAATGAAGAAGGGACAAATTGTTTTGTCCTACATCATGAAATATACACGTGCTTATAACTATATATGTAAATACATGATATATTACATCAAAAGAAAGGGGAAGGGAGAGCATGATAAGTGTAACACCTTGAATTTGTACCGACACTAAAATAGGATAAAATAGTAATAATTAATTTAATATTCCGAACTAGAGGAAATGGACTGCACCATTGCGTCTGTCTCGAAATTCTGGTCAAGATAGACATTTGGTTTGCAAAAAATGGACAATATATGAGGAAGTTATGAAGGTTTTAAGTTTGTATACGCGTAGAAAAAATATATATATACGCATGAGTCAGAGATGAGTCAGAATTTTATTCAGAACGATTCAAATTCAAAAATTCGGCAGAGCGGCAAAACTCCCGCTCTAGGAGGTCGACCCCTCTAGAGGGGTGTCGACCTAGGGGTGGACACTCCTTAAGGATTGTCGACCTATGGGTCGACCTACCTACAGGGGTGTCGATACCCCTAGGGCTGACGTGGCACTCGGTTTCAGGTGGTCTGGTAGCTATATATAGGTGTCCTATTCTCTTATTTTCTTCATTGGAAATCATGGAGGCCATATGTTGCTGGAGTGCGAACATAATCGTTTTCTACAAATACATACTTTGCAAATCAAATTCAGAATTAAATATGCGTTCTTTCTCAATTCTCTAAACCTAACGCTGTGAGTTTCTAAATTACTTTTAGGTTTAGATAAATGAAAGTGAATTGTAAAAGATTGTAAATTGGATATGTTGTAAAGCATGATTCTGTGATAGTATTAAATCCTATACAATGTCATGATAGATCTATTTCCCTAGATCTAATTTAATTGTGGTTATTCTATTATGTTGTTTATGTGGATTTTGACTTGTAACTTTATTGTGGTGAATGTACATCTATTAAATTGGACGGTTGTAACATTGGCTGGATCTAGTTCTTTATGAAACCCCCTTTTCACTTGTCATATTGTGATCAATCTAGATATGTTGTAAACTTGACATGTGAAGCCATCTTTAGATCTAAACATGTTACCATGACACCTTAGTTATGCTACATCTAAATAGTTAGACACTTAAATGGTTAATTTAGATCTCATTATGTTTGCTTTGACATCGTAGTAATTGCCACAAGTTATCAGTTTTATATCTGTTTTGTGATGATGTTAATCACATGTTCATTCACCTTGTTATCATGCTAGTTTATGCCAAGATATGTTGAAACTATCCCCTTTGTCATATTCCCTTTTCATTGTTATGGCTAGGCTGTTTATAGCCTAGATGCCACTAAAATACATGTGAATATGTTAGTTAGGAAACGGGGAAAAGGGATTTATAATTGGCATAATTTATGTACTATTTATACAAATTGGACATTTAATTCAAATGGGGAAACATAGAAATAGTCACCTATAATGACATAGGCGGATTTGGATAAAAATGGAATATTTAGTAATTACAATTAGGAATTGTAATTGCATTTGTGACATGAGGTTAGGTTGCTTTAGTGGCGGAAGTCTGCCCGGACTCGACCGACATATCCAGCAGCCACTAATGCTGAACCTAACATTAGAGGTCTAAATGCGCAAGTATGAATCGGGCTAAGACACGAAGTTAGGCCCAATTATGGAATAAGACTGCCCGGACCCGACCGACATATCCAGCATCCACACGTTGTAGGCCTAATGTGGGAGGTTTAGCCCATTATAACCATAATTGGACATGGTATTGAATTTGACTACTTAACCTAATTTAATCCATAAGTATTGTATGATTCTGAACTTAAGTTAGGGTTAAGTAAAATTGGATGGGTAGTGGGTGGGTTAAGTAAATTAGAGGGGGTGGGTAATATTTACATATAGGCCCACGAACTTCACCCAATAAGGTTATGTAATTAAAGACACCTAGTGGTATACATAACCGGAGGAAAATATAATAAAGTTATGTAATTAAAGACACTCTTTAGGGTAAGCATAACTGACATAGGGCTATGTAATTAAAGACACCTAACGGTATACATAGTCAGTGAAAAGCCTAGTGGGGATACAAGATAAAGGGGAGAGCTTTTATCATATTTTGTGGGACCCATTAGCATGACATTTGTAATAGGAGGTAAGTTAGATGTACCACAATTGCTCACATCGCCTTTGCCGATGATATAACCTTTTGAATTATCTCCAAAAGTGATGGAACCACCATCTGAATATGTAATATTTGTCAATAAGCTCTTGTCTTCAGTCATATGCTTCGAGCAACCACTGTCCAATATCCACTTTCCTCTTTTCTTAAGTGGGACCTGCAAAAAATAAAATTAAGTCCATGTTACCCACTTTTTATGGGGCCCGGAGTTGGTATCAAAAAAAGTACTCCGTACTAGGTGGAGAAGGGGCACGCTTACTGATTGATATAAGAGATCCAAACGAGACGGATGGTGTGGGCGGCGCAAACCGACCGGGCCATGTGCGTGCATGAGCCAGGCAGAAGGGGATAAGACAACCGTGACATCTGTAGGTATGGTTGTGCACACCTTAATGGTTTCCACTTTAGGAAGTGATACATCCTACTATGGGGCCAGGACAGGATATCTACGGGGTAGGGGGCGATCAATTAGGGTAGTGGTTAGGGTATACTCGGATGTATGCCATAAGTCTACCAACTTACAGTGGAACTGATCATCTCATTTTAGTTATACTAGTAATAGTGCAGAGTAATCATTAGTGAGGCACATACACCTTATCTTGCTTCCCTTGTCATGCCTGCCATTTATGTAGTGATCTCTCTTATCCACTTTATATGCCTATCATGTTACTTTTATTTATTTACTGGTAAAAAGTAACTAGACTCGCCAAACTTTGTGTCTGACCCTTTTGTTTCTCCTTCTTTCATCCGTCCCCCTCCCCTATAGGTTCTCAGAGAAGAAACTCTAAGGCTTAGTCAAGACTCAGATATCATCTTGCTAGGAGCTACTTCTGAAGTATGGTTCAAATTCTTGTCTCTACTATGGCTTAACTCTTTTAATTGGGGAATTATGTTTTTCGTATTCTTATGTACTTTGATGATGCAAGACAGATGTTGTTTTATTGTAATGGTTTTTGTGACTTATGATATTATGGGCCACGACATTAGGATTTATGTTTGAAATAAAAATTTAAAAATTTCTGCTACTATCTTATTTATATCTGTCTTGTAATTATTCTGTGTCTGTTTACCTATAACGCTTCACGAAACTTAACGCATTCCCTTAGTGAGTGACATTAATGTACGTGGTGTGTCACACATGGTATTAGAGCTAAAGGTTACCAGATTAGATAAAAGTTTATGGAAATTATTTTCGAAAAGGTTTTAGAAGAAAGTATTTTCAAAAGAAAAGCCTTTTTTGAAAAACATTCCTCAAAAAGCCATATGTAGTATCCTTCGGTCCTTTATCTAAGTTTCTTCCTTTTTCCTTTATCAGCATGTTTGGGGAACAAAACATCCCTAATATTCCAGAGGGCGTCACAATAGCCGGATGGTTCCGTAGGTATTTGGAGGCCACGGTGTCGGCCGAAGGCCAGAGAGACGTTCCTCCCCTAGCTGCACCAGTCATTTCTCCTCCTCCCCCTCCAAAAGCTGACAACTTTGCCAATATCTGCAAAGACTTCTGGGCTATGGGAGGAAGGCCATTCAATGGGAATGAGACATTCGTAGAAGCTCGGAATTGGCTGAAGAAGACCAAGGACTTATTCGTAATCTTTAAACTGGAGGACCGAAGAAAGATTCATTTAGCTGCTCGGCTATTAAAGGACGAAGCCTCATTTTGGTGGAAAATCACCCAAGCCGGACGTCCGGTGGAAACTTGAGAAGATTTTAGATAGAGGTTCGGAATGAAATTTCTTTCCCAAACTGAAAGAAGCATACAGATGGAGAGGTTATTAACACTCAAACAAGGAAATTTGATGGTAAAAGAGTATGTGAACAAATTCAACCAGCTAGCAAGGTCCGGGCAAGAGTTGGTGGATATACCGCACAAAAAGGCTTTGTGATTTGCTAAAGGACTGAATGAGCCTCTGCATGGTTTAGCTATGTCCCATATTCCAATGTGGGCCACCTTTGAAAAGCTTGTTAATATGGCCCTAATGCATAAGGAGGACAAGGGAGAAAAGAAGGAAACAAAAGTTGAGGGGACATCGCAGAATAAGAAGGTGTGGCCCAAGAAGGGGCAGCAACAACAGGAACAACAATAACAACAGCAGCAACAGCAGAAGAAAGGAGGGAAAGACGACAAAGGCAAGGACAAGCAAAAATGTCACAACTGTGGGAAGGAGGGTCTCTTGATCAAAGATGGTAAGAGAAGGAAGGCCAATTGCTTTAATTGCGGAGAGGTCGGACACTTCTCTAAAGAGTGCCCGAAGAAACAGGGATCGCAAAGAGAAGGTCAAGGAGCAGGGACTTCTGGAGGCCAGGTACACGCTCTCGCGATCAGTGCTCCTAAAAGAGGTAGAAATATTTCTGTAGAAAGTTTAGTTTCTCTTTTAAACCATCCATTTAGAACACTTTTTGATTCTGGTGCATCATACTCGTTTATATCAAGTTCTGTAGTTGAATCTCTGCACTTAATTACTAGTATGCTAGTAGATCCCGTAGTTTTTTCAAACCCCATTGGTGGTTCATCTCATTTATCGATGACTGTCGGGGTTTGAAAATATCTATGTTAGGCATCGGGTTTGAATGCGATGCGCATGTGCTCGGGTTTATGGGCTATGGGTTGATTCTAGGAATGGATTGAATTACCACGTATGGGGCCATTCTGGATTGTGAGAGGAGGGTTATTAGACTCCTGACTTGTCATGGGAAGACCCTCGAAGTTTCTTGCGACACCTAAGGGTCTATTATTCTTAGCTTTCTAGAGTCTTTAGATGCACCCATAGTTGATTTGCAATCTGTTCCAGTGGTTCGAGATTATTCCGATGTTTTTGATGAGGTACGGGGTCTACCTTCAAGGCGCGAGATTGACTTCCGCATATATCTGGTCGACAATGCAAAGCCAGTTGCATTACCGGTGTGCCACATGGCTCCAAGGGAGAGGAGGGAGCTGAGTAAGCAAGTAGGGGAGCTACTTGAGAAAGGGTTTATCAGACGAAGCATATCTGAATGGGTGCTCTAGTAGTATTCACAACTAAAGCGGATGGTTCACTTCGTTTGTGTGTTGACTACAGAGAATTGAATAAGCTGACCAAGATGAATAGGCACCCAATTCCGAGGATTGATGGTTTATTTGATCAGCTTGTTGGTGCCTTGGTATTTTCTCAATTGGACTTGGATATGGGGTTCCATCAGTTGAGGGTGGCCGAGGGCAGCATAGATAAGACTGCTTTCAGAACTCCAGACGGTTTCTTTGAATGGCTAGTTATGCCTTTTGGGTTGACAAATGCACCCGCCTATTTTGTTGATTTGATGAGTAGGGTGTTTCGGGAGTTCCTAAACAAATTTGTCGTAGTCTTTGTTGATGATATTTTGATCTTCTCCAAGAATGTAGAAGAGCATGCCCAACAATTGAGAGAAGTTTTGAAAACTCTCTGTGACCATCAGCTTGAGGCAAAGTTCTCCAAATTCCATTTTTGGGGAAAAGAGGTGAGATTCTTAGGGTATGTAGTCTCCAAAGAAAGGATAGTTGTAGATCCCTCCAAGGTGGTTGCAGTGCAAGATTGGTAGATTCCTAAAAATGCAACCAAGGTGAGAAGCTTTCTTGGATTGGCAGGTTATTATAGGAAGTTCATTAAGGACTTCGTGAAGGTATCAACCCCTCTTACCAGATTGACAAAGAAGAATTTGGCATTTTCATAGGACATAGACTGTGATGTTGCTTTCCAACGACTGAAAAGGGCTCTAACAATAGCCCCAGTCTTGACCTTGCTTAATGGAAGTAAAGTGTTTACTGTTTACACTGATGTGTGCAGTACAGGGCTCGGTGCAGTTCTGATGCAAGAAAGGAAAGTAATATGTTATGGGGTAGACAGTTGAGAGTTCATGAGAAGAACTATCCCACCCATGATCTAGAACTAGCTGCTATAGTATTCGCGTTAAAGACGTGGCATCATTATTTACTTAGAGAAAAGTTCGAGTTATACACCGATCATAAATCTTTCAAGTATCTATTCTCACATAATGATCTCAAATTAAGGCAACAATGGTGGATGGAGTTCTTAACTTCATATGATTTTGAGATTGCTTATACCCCTGGCAAGGGTAATGTGGTGGCAGACAAACTAAGTAGGCAGAGGGTGGCCCTGAGTCCTCTGTTTGTGGAAAGAAAGAACTTGGAGTCCATATCAGCTTTTGATTTTAGAACCTCCATCGAGGTTTTGCCTGATTTGTTTGCATCCTTGGAGTTATGACCAATCCTTATGGACCAGATAGGATTTTCACAACAAGGTGACCCACAGATCCTAGACATCATGGATAAGCTCAGAAGAAGGAAGACTTCTAGTCACCTCAGTAGATTTTCCATTGATGAAAATGGGTGGTTGCAAAGAGATGGAAGACATTGTGTTCCTCAAACTGGAAGCTTGATAAAGGCAGTCCTAGAAGAAGCCCACCATTTTAAGAAGACTATTCATCCAGGTGGTGATACGATGTATAGAGACATGAAGAGGGTTTTCTTTTAGGCTGGGATGAAGAAAGATGTGGTCAAATTTGTTTCTCAATGTTTAGTTTGCCAACAAGTCAAAGCTGAGCAAAAGAAGCCCAGTGGATTACTTCATCCGTTGGAGGTTCCGCAGTGGAAATGGGAGAGCGTCACTATGGATTTCATAGATAGGTTGCCTAGATCGAAGAAAGGTAACACCAGTATTTGGGTGGTAGTGGATGGACTCACTAAGAGCGCTCACTTTATTCCAGTTAAGAGTAAGAGGATGACATCATGGTTGGCAGCAATTTATGTTCGTGAGATAGTTCGTCTTCATGGAGTACCTTCCAGCATCGTGAGAGATCGTGACCCTATCTTTACCAGCGAATTTTGGAGGAGCTTGCAAGAAGCATTAGGTACACAGTTGTGTTTGAGCACCGCTTATCATCCTCAGACCGACAGGCAGACGGAGAGGGTGAATAGAATTCTAGAAGATCTTTTAAGACTGTGTATTCTAGACTTCGGAGGGACTTGGGAAGAGCATTTTCCTTTAGTAGAGTTTGCCTATAATAACAGTTTTCAAGCTTGCATCGGCATGGCACCCTTCGAAGCATTGTACGGGTGACCCTGTAGATTGCCAACTTGTTGGTGGGAATCTACAGAAAGATTATTACTTGGGCTAGATATGGTTAGGGAAACGTCCAAAAAGATTGACCTTATTCGACGGCGGATGAAGACAGCTTAAGATAGGAAAAAGTCCTATGCAAACAAGAGAAGGACTGACATCGAATTCGAAGTGGGAGACTTGGTTTTTATCAAAGTATCGCCTTTAAGGAATGTGGTTCGCTTCGGATCAGT
Organism: Allium sativum; assembly: GCA_030737875.1. Taxonomy (NCBI): domain Eukaryota; kingdom Viridiplantae; phylum Streptophyta; class Magnoliopsida; order Asparagales; family Amaryllidaceae; genus Allium; species Allium sativum. Next base: position 563,067,158 of record CM060921.1, read on the forward strand.
AGGGAAGTTGGCACCAAGGTTTGTGGGACCATTTCCCATAATCGAGAGGATTGGCCAAATGGCCTACCGATTAAAGCTCCCAAAAATTCTATCCGGTGTTCATGAAGTTTTCCATGTTTCTCACCTGCGGAAGTTCCTGCATGACACCGCAGAAGTTGTTGAGCCGAGTATGTTGGAAGAAATCGAAGTAGAACGGGAGGCGACTGTCAGACGAGTCCCTTCCCGTATTCTTGGGTCAGAAGTTAAGAAGTTACGCAATAAGGAGATCAAGTTGCTAAAGGTTCAATGGGTAGATAACCTAGAAGATGAGACTTGGGAGACCGAAGACAAGATTCGTGCTTCGTACATTTTTCTTTTCGAGGGTGTGTTCTTAACTCCTTTTCCTAAGTTTTATCAGTGCGTGCTTCTGTTAATAGAGTATATCTTATCCATAGTATTTTCGACCTTTAGATAGGAATCCTATGGGTGTAAACATGTATTTGAAACATGTTATGTTTAATGGATGCAAGTGGATGCAAGTGTTTGCTAGTGGTTGCCTGTGGACGCATATACACACACATTAGGCACTAAGATCAGCTCAATCACTTTCATATTGCATATGGATGTGTGTGCATTTTCTTTTCTTTTATGGATGGAAATGGACAAATTAACATATGGATGTTGCATTTGGACGAATGAATATGCACATATATAGAATTCACATGATATAATAGGATTAATCGCATACATATTGGATTTATGGCACTAACATACATTGCATTAAGGAGGTCAACTGAATAAGTAGACCGCCTGATCTTAGCATTAGTGTTGGGACATATACACACACCTTCGCATATATTCATATAAGCATTAGAAATCTTTAAGGACAATGGATGCCAGTGGTTGGTGGATGAGTAGATGGATGATGGATGGTAGGATATGCATTCTTTTCAACTTAGAGATTTCGCAACGTAATCCTTTGAGTAGGGGAGAACGTAACACCCCAAATTTGTACCAACACTAAAAGAGGATAAATTAAGTAAAAATTAATTTAATATTCAGAATTAGAGGAATCATACTGCAGCATTGTGTCCCTCTCGAAATTCTGGTCAAGATAGACATTTGGTTTGCGTAAAATGGACACCGTATGAGGAAGTTATGATGGTTTTAAGTTTATACACACAGAAAAATTATATATATATATATACACACAAACGCATGAGTCAGAGATGAGTCAGAATCTTATCCAGAACGATTCAAATTCAAAAATTCGGCAGAGCGGCAAAATTCCCGCATTAGGGGGTCGACCCCCCTAGAGGGGTGTTGACATACGGGTCGACCCCCTTTGGTGTCGACCGATGGTTCGACCTACCCACAGAGGTATCCACACCCCTAAGGATGACGTGGAACTTGGTTTTAGAGGGCCTGGCAGATATATAGGTGTCCTATTCTCTTATTTTCTTCATTGGAAATCATGGAGGCCATATGATGCCGGTGCAAACTGAACCGTTTTCTGTAACTACATACTTTGTAAATCAAATTCAGAATTCAGTATCCGTTCTTTCTCGATTCTCTAAACCTAGAGTTTCTAGATTACTTTTAGGTTTAGGTAAATGAAAGTGCATTGTGAAAGACTATAAATTGGATATGTTGTAAAGCATGATTCTGTTCTAGTATTAAATCCTATATTATGTCAAGATAGATCTATTTCCCTAGATCTAATATAATTGTAGTTATTCTATTATTATTTTTATGTGGATCTTGACTTGTAACTGTATTGTGATAAATGTACATCTATTAAATTGAACAGTTGTAACATTGGCTAGATCTAGTTCTTTATGTAATCCCCTTTTCAGTTTTCATAATGTGATCAATCTAGATATGTTTTAAACTTGACATCTGAAGCCATCTTTAGATCTAAACATGTTACCATGACACCCTAATTATGCTAGAACTAAATAGTTACACACCTAAATGGTTAATTTAGATCTCATTATGCTTTCTTTGACGTCGTAGTAATTACCACAAGTTATCAGTTTTATGTCTACCTTGTGATGATGTTAATTACATGTTCATTCACCATGTTATCATGCTAGTTTATGCCAAGATATGTTGAAACTATCACCTTTGTCATATTCCATTTTCATTGTTATGGCTATGCTGCTTTATAGCCTAGATGCCGCCAAAATACGTGTGAATACGTTAGTTAGGAAACGGGGAAAAGGGATTTATAATTGGCATAATTTATGTAATATTTATACAAAATGGACATTTAATTCAAATGGGGAAACATAGAAATAATCACCTATAATGACATAGACAGATTTGGATAAAAGTGGAATATTTAGTGATTACAATTAGGAATTGTAATTGCACTTATGACACGAGGTTAGGTTGCATTAGTGGCGGAAGTCTGCCCGGACCCGACCGGCATATCCAGCAGCCATTAATGCTGAACCTAATGTGAGAAGTCTAAGTGCGCAAATACGAATCTAGATAAGACACCAGGTTAGGTCCAACCGCGGAATAAGATTGCTCGGACCCGACTGGCATATCCAGCATCCACATGTTGTAGACCTAACTTGGGAGGTCTAGCCCATTATAACCATAATTGGACATGGTATTGAATTGGACTACTTAACCTAATTTAATCCATAAGGATTGTATGATTATGAACTTAAATTAGGGTTAAGTAAAATTGGATGGGTAGTGGGTGGGTTAAGTAAATTAGAGGGGGTGGGTAATATTTACATATAGGCCCACGAACTTAACCCAATAAGGTTATGTAATTAAAGAAAACTAGTGGTACACATAACCGGAGGAAAATATAATAAAGTTATGTAATTAAAGACACCCTTTAGGGTAAGTATAACTGACATAGGGCTATGTAATTAAAGACACCTAAGGGTATACACAGTCAGTGAAAAACCTAGTGGGGATACAAGGCAAAGGCGAGAGCTTGTATCATATTGTGTGGGGCCCATTTCAGTCAGTAACCCAAAGTTGGTATCAAATAAAGAACTTCGTACTAGGCGGAGAAGGGGCATGCTTACTGGTTGATTATAAGGGATCCAAACGAGACGGATGGTGTAGGCGGCGCAAACCGACCAGGCCATATGCGTGCATGAGCTGTGCAGAAGGGAATTAGACGACCGTGACACCAGTATGTATGGTTGTGCACACCTTTATGGTTGCCACTTTAGGAAGTTATACCTCCTACCGTGGGGCGGCACGGGATATATACGGGGTAGGGAGCCGATCGATTAGGGTAGTGATTAGGGTACACTCGGACGTATGCCCTAAGTCTACCAACTTATAGTGGAAGGGATCATCTCATTTAAGCTATACTAGTAATAGTGCAGAGTAATCATTAGTGAGGCACATACACCTTATCTTGCTTACCTTGTCACGCCTGCCATTTATGTAGTGATCTCTCTTATCCACTTTATATGCCTATCATGTTACTTTTATTTATTTACTGGCTCAAAGTAATTAGACTCGCAAGACTTTATGTCTGACCCTTTTGTTTCTCCTTCTTTCTTCCGTTCCCTCTCCCCCTCCATAGGTTCTCAGGGAGGAAACATCCAGGCTTAGTCAGGACTCAGATATCATCTTGCTAGGAGCTACTTCTGAAGTAGGGATCAAGTTCTTGTCTCTATTATGGCTTAACTCTTTTAATTGGGGAATTATGTTTTTCGTATTCTTATGTTCTCTGATGGTGCAAGACAGAAGTTGTTTTATTGTAATGGTTTTTGTGACTTATGATACTATGGACCACGACATTATGATTTATGTTTGAAATAATAATTTAAAAATTTCCACTGCTATCTTATTTATATCTGCCTTGTAATTATTCTATGTCTGTTTACCTATAATGCTTCACGAAACTTAATGCACTCCCTTAGCGAGTGACACTGACAGACGTAGGGTGTCACAATAAGGCAAGAGCGTGGCATTGGCATGGATATTAATATTTAAAGGTCAAAAGATGGGCCTTAGGCTTTGGGGCTCTTGGGGTCTCGTGATTACATGAGCCTTGGAATGTCAATGGGCTTCCTGCACTTCGAACTATTTTTATTTTTTTAGCAAAATCAATCCGGTGCAGTTTTACAACCTTACCAGTCGACTGGTGGTATACCAGTCAACTGGTCAATGTAAAATGCTACTGTCTATTTACAAACAGAAACGACTTTTCGTGCACATTGCCTTATTTACATACCAGTCGACTGGTACCATATTGACCAGTCGACTGGTACGAAGAGCTGCGACTGTTTCTGAAAAGAAAGAGTCTCTACTGTTCAAAGAATTGCAACTTTTTTGAACAGAAGCACCTATACCTTCTCAGTTCTATAAAAACCGGGCTAAACTCCAGTTTTAGATCACTCGAAACTCTTCTCTAACATCTTCTTATCTTTGATCCACCAAATTTCTGATAAATATACAAGTTATAGTTCTACAGGATATAATTTCAATATCTTGTTACTGCAGCGATAAATTCGGATAGTGAATCGTTGTGTTAGTGCAACCACGCCGATTGAAGATATTCGATATTTGCTCCATTGTATCTTCAAACAGATTTTCCATTACTCATGCACACAATAAAAGAGGGCAAATACTGTTTTAGAATAGAGATCACCACATCGTGCCTTGGAGTTTTCATACAATCAGCAATGAATTTATTCCAACAACTAGCAACATGAATCAGAAGCATAGAACAAAAATCATTCTGTTGTGACCGAGTGTTTCCCCCCTCCATGTGACTGATGTTCACTTCACCTACATAAGCTTTAGCATTGTTGTCCACTTGTTCTTTGATATACCCCTTGCTTCTTGGAAAACTGAACTATCAAACCAGGAGCATGAAACAGAAGCACAGAACAAAAATCATTCTCTATATTAGTTAAACAAGGGGAAAGGGAGGTGTTTTGTGTTAAAATGACACAAACTAACAACCTAGATTTAAGACATCGATATAATTTTGCATTTAGACAAGAAAACATATAGGGATTTCTTAACATTGCACTTATGATGTGAAGGCAATATTAACAAGCGTTGAATACAATGAAAAAGAATGTTAAATATACATTATAAGATGCTATCTACGACAGTATTGCACTTAAGTTTGCCTTCACACGACAACAACTGACTTGTTTGTTTCTATCTTTGTTACTACATCATTTACTTTTGCTTTAATGTCTTTACCCTTGTACAAGTGTGATTTTTCTGCATATGACAAGCTTACTATGACGACCTATTCTCCCGATCCCCAAAAAAATAGATAGCCTTTAGAATATAACACACTAATATAGCAAGAGAAGATAAAACATTGCATTACGACATCATAATGTACATCAAATTACATCAGAGGTTTTCATCAGAGTTTAATACATCACATAAAATCTTATTATTACATAGAATAGTTGCAATAAGCAAATAGACACATAGCAGAAATAACAATAATCAACATGATGGAGTCTTAGAGAGTCCAAAAGAACACCCAAATCTTGCTCCAGCTCCAAATCCAAAACAAGCTTCTATACACAACTCCAAAACGATCTAAGCTAATAACTTGGATACTCGGTTTCCCATGTGGAAAAAAGGGCACCCGATTTTGCAAAGGAAAAACAAACTATGAGTCAGTCATGAGACTGGTATGAAAAACTCTAAGCAATTATTCTTAAATCATTCAAAAATGAGGCATAACACAAGACCACGCCGTATAACATGGAATGAGTTTCCCCCACATATATACCAGTGCATAAAATTAGCAATGCTTTTAGAAAAATGAAGCTATTATAAGACCCAAGTCCCATCACACAATGCTACGCAAACTGGAGAATAGGGTTTTACCATATAATAGTCAAACATGCTTGATACGAGAAAATTATTAGATATTATCATTAGTGTCTAATTGTGGAAATCATTTTTGAAAATAAATGTATCAATCTTAAATGGCATAATGCCCCATCTCATTATGTCTCCATATAAGTTTACAACTGAAAACGCAAGGCTTGTACTGGAGATTGGATTTCATCGATGAACCAAGGCAAAGGATCTTCCTTATTAGTGTGGATCATCTCTAGAAAGATGTCCTGGGCTCACACACATACGATCCTTGGATCGGTCGAGCAGACCCACCAATTCCCGGTGAGTTTGGGTTACTCCTGAACATAACGTTCCCGTGTCATATTTGACCGTCATCCTGGTCATAATTGACCATCATCTGAGGCGCCTCGATTCCGTCATCCACATAAGTAAATTGTCTGGTCTTCATACCATGGCATCACTCTTAGCTAGAAGGAAATGTATGTCCTTACTCTATGGTCCATCATCCTGTTTTTGGCTCATTCCAGGGTGTGAGTCCCTAGAGTCAACGTCCCACAAAGCTGTGCTTTTCAAAAAAGCTTTGATCTATCTTCCAGCAGCACTCGGCATGCCACATTGTCAGTTCACAACATATAATCGGTGCCTATTAATATATAACCCTCTGAGTTCATAAGTCTCAAAGGAGGGTGCTAAGCTAAGAGAATAAATTCTCCATCGCCAACTGATATAACATCAATAGAAACCAATCGGTTAAGTTGTAAATACAACGTTAGACACACATCCTTTTACAAGTTCATTATGGGACCTTATTCCTCATACAATTAAGGAGAGATACCCTTATATATCCAGACAATCAACAAGTACATCCGGATTACTGCCACTCTAACCTTATAGTGGGAGCTACTTAAGGCATTGGCAAGCAGTCCATTCGGTATGAAGATTTCTGGTTTTTGCCATTTTCAATATCTTCACCTTTTAATTCGTAGTATAATTATTCAAAATGGGTTGAACCCAGTCTTTTTGGATCAGTGTCAAAAAAAATCCTTACTGGATTATCAATCCACTAATTAAGTCTCCTTTAATTGAAATTATTTCATAAGATTTAAATCTTATTCTTAAACTTAGTTAAGTTGTTCGGCTTCCAAAAAACACCTTTACAGTTCTTTTTAACCTTATAAAAAGGTTTACTAAGGATTAGACTCGATTTGCGAATTAAAAATCCTTATCTCTAAACGTTTCTCAAAATTCGTTACAAAAATAGCCAATTTCCACTTAACTAGTTTTTATCATTCAAAACCACATATATTTGGTTCAAACTTCTATCAAATCATTTATTATAATTTTTAATTATTTATTCCTATTTTTATTTATATAAAAAATAGTCCATTTTCAAAATCTCAATTTTAGGTCACCAATGGTCCTAATGCTATTTTTATTCAAATTTGATTTGAAATTTTCTGAAGATCTAACCATTTTTTTTTCAAAACTCTCCTTCTTATTTGTATGCTATTTTTATTATGAACCCAACGGTTCCTGTTTTGGAAAAATCTGACGGTCGGATCTCCCGATACGTCAGTTTGAACTTACAGGACAAAATTTAGGAACTATCGCTGCGTGGCGAGTTCTATTCTGACCATATTTCGACATATATTATAGACTATGTTGAATAGCTTCAAAAATAGTTTATTTATTATATAAAATATATCTAATAATTTTCAAAAGCTATGTTTCTAATTTTCAACTTCAATTTCAATTACTTTAATATTTAAGCATTATAATATTATTTAAATCATTAAAATAGTATTATTTTTCAAACTTTATTATTTTGAATCCTTATATTCCTGACATCTGCAATAAAAATAAATAAGATAGTTTTGTAAAGGAAATATTTTTAAAACTTTTCCTATATACCCTAACTGAACTTCACTTTTACCTAATGGTGGGCATAAACTGCACCGCAATGCGGAAACCACCCAGGCCAAACTGCAAATACAGTGCGAAAAACCAAACTAAATTCTCTCTCTAAAGCGAATACTTCAAGCTGAACCGACTCGCAACGATATGGTTCGATTGGGATTTAAATTGTTGACCAAATCGTATTAAACTGGACCGAACCGCATACCTACACTAGTAGTGTTATGATAAAAATATAACTAATTCATATTTATTTATTTTAACAGTATATATTCTATTTTCAGTGTATGTTGTTATTATATTAATAATAATCATTATCTCAAAGGAAAAGATTGTAGTTTTAGTATATTAGTTCCCATATCATTATTTTCTTTAACATTGTGTTTTAAACTTTAAGTGACACAATATCTCACAATCACAAATTGATTATTCACAGAAGTAAATGTCTTATTTCATATTTAATACAGGTTCAAACTGAACTGAACCAAAACCGAACTGTTAATATAATAGTTTGCATTTTTGATCAATCGTTTGATGCAGCCTGAAAGCGGTTTGGACTCTGAACTGCACCAGACCGAACCGCGCTCACCCTTACTTTTACTCGTTACTATTCATTTTAATATAAAATCTTGAACAGGCCTTAACTACTTGAATATTATTTCAAATCAATTTCTTTCTTTTATGAATATTCATTGTAACTACATAAACTTTGCATCCATCCAAAATTGGATGTCAAATTCAAACCTTTAATTTTGACCTATTATTATATTAATAAAATATTCGTTAAATTGTTTATTTAATGGAGACTTAGCCAATGAATCATTAACCACACTTTTTTGTTATATTTAACTAGTGTAACACATAACACAATATCAACAATCATAATAACATTCATTGATGCATACATCGTGGTATAAACGATATAAGCCTTAAACCATTAACGCTTATATGGATTTGTCAATCAACAGATTAACCACTATATCAAACAATGAGGTATATTTCAACCATCAATATCAACCAATCATCATTTAATTACCCAAATATGGTTTATATCAATATCCATTAACCAGTATTTAGTTATTTACTTTCCAATGACCATTTAAGATTCAACTCAATTCCAATGTCCATATCATTAGTTTCAAGTGTCATAACCCAAGTAACTACATGTACTTCACATAAAAATCAAACTTTTATCATTCCAAACATCATTAACTCTTATTACGAACTTATATCATCAATCACAAGTCATTATATAACTCATTAAAGTTCACAAACTATAATTAACATCAAACTACCCCTTTTTGGTTTATAGCTTCTCACATAGGTTTCCACTCCGTCAATCTTTAATCGGAGGACGTCTTAGTGTTCCCTGACGACTTCGGCATCCTCCTGGCGTCACCGGATATTTCTAGAAATGAAATCGATAGAGTTTCGACGCTGTGGGATTTCCAAACTCACGAATGAATAAATTGAGCTATATTTGGGTTTTAGGAGAAAACAGGGTAGGGCTTCAGGACTTGGGAAGTTCGGCTAAACTAAAGGGAGAGGAGGACATTAATGAAAGCTTTGGAAGAAAAGAGAAAATGGAAAAGAAGTGAAATGAGAGGGGAGAGAAGAATAGCTTCTTTGCAAATGAACGCATATATATATATATATATATATATATATATATATATATATATATATATATATATATATATATATATATATATATATATATATATATATTAGATTTGGCTTCCAAGAGAAGCCACCAAAATTTGGCTTCTAATAGAAGCCACTAAAGTATGACTAGCCTTCTAAGAGAAGCAACTAAGAATTGGCTTCTACAAGAAGCCACTAAGAATCGACATCTAACAGAAGCCACCAAGATTGGTTTCCAAGAGAAGCCATTAAAATACGACTAGGCTTCTACGAGAAGCAACTAATAATTGACTTTCAAGAGAAGCCACTAAGAATTGGCTTCCAAGAGAAGCCACCAAAAATTGGCTTCCAAGAGAAGCCATCAACACCTAGGAATTTATGAGACGCCACTGAGAATTGGCTTAGGAATTGTTTTAGTTTAACGTAATCTTGACTTAGGTACTTGATTTAAATACAAATGTCACAAATTAAAATACTTAGCTACATACTACATTATATTTCAATATCTACAATTATTTTCAAAGCTGAATATTTTGTTAATATGATATTTAATTAAATTGAAATTCAAATGGTATATTTTCCAATTAAAACCACATATATACATTTAAAAATTCATCCAATTTTATTTAAATTCTTATTTTTAAATTGACAAAAATTTCAAGTCATTACACTTACGAACTATTAAGGTAGTGTTGAAAATTTGGTCATCAATCAAACATCAATCTAACAAATTGATATAGAGAAACTAGAGCATGTTTTGATGTCTTCCCTTGGTTGCCTATTTTGTAACAACACAGAAAATCGGAACCAATCTAAAAAATTTATTTTAAGAAATTTTGTTAGAAAATGTGCCAAAATTTAAAAATTCCATTTACAATATTTTGCATTTTTCGTTTTGTTTCCTACTTTACTATTGTTTCCTTTTCGAAGACGAAAAGTTTTTAAGTGAGGGAGATTGTAACAACCCGGAAAATCAGAACCAATTTAAAAAATTTATTTTAAAAAATTTTGTTAGAAAATGTGCCAGAATTTAAAAATTCCATTTTTAAATAATTCTAAAGCTATTAAAAGTAGTCATTTTATAAATGACCTCTGTTTTCGACGAAACCATTTTTGTCGGTTCCGGAATGCCAAATCATTGCTAAGTTTAATTTTCCAAAATCTTTGGAATTAATATGTGAGCGTGGTAAATTAAACTGTGTTCGATAATTTCTATTGAATTTAATCGACTGTCTAGAAGGCCATTTTTCAATCGGTCTCCAAATTCAATGAAATTAATTTTTTACGACGGTATCATCAAAACATACCTTGGTTTATTTTTCGGGAATTTTTGGTGTCCGTATGTGGCCCTGGTAAATTTAAATGTACGATCGAATTAAATAAATAAATGATTTAAATTTTAATTTAAAGAAAACAGACTAAAAAAAATCGATTGGGCAGACGGGACCCAACCCATTGTGCCCGGAACGGAGGCATTTGGGTACGAACAACTCTCGTTGGGCTGAATTTGGAGCTACAAAGAGTTAACGGGCTTAAAACTAATAATTAAGAGATTTAATATTATTTTATTATAAATATCTCATAACAAAACCCTAATTCCTATTTCTTAAGTGCCGCCACCCTTCAACCAATGGCCAAAACAGGTCCTTTCTTCCTCCACTAATTTCCTTCAATCCGTACTATAAAACTCCTTCCTCCTTTTGACTTTATTGAAGAGAATTTCATCAACTTCGATTTCATACGGGGTTGATTAAAAACTGTGGGTATTCGCGACGAACAGGAGACCCGAAGTCAGCGACTTTGCACCGCCGCCGCACCACCTACATGCAATCGCACCTGCTGCCGTGGGCCCCACTGCGTGCGCCGCCCTCCCCCATCGACATGCCACTGTCTGATCGTCCTCCAGCGCCGCGGATTATGTGAAAACGAGAATCCTAGAATTGAACAAAAGGGAAATAGCGCGACCTCGATCTGATTTGGGGAAGAAGGGTATTTTCCGATTTTTTATTATTTAATTAATTATTTTAAAGATATTATCAACTTAAATTAATTCATAACTTACTCAAATGAATTCAGAATTGGACGATTTCAGAACTATTGCGATCGTGAGTCCGTGATCTACATTTCTGGACTGATTAGAACGAATTCGGAGCAGATTAGATTTTGGACAAAAATTCAAATCAATTATATAGGATTTAAAGCACTGTGAGAATTCTATTTATTTTTTTTATAATTAAAAATAATGAATTTTGATTGTGATTTTCTTTTCAATCCGCTATTATATTCTATTCATTGTCATATGTGATTTGACCTGGAATTGATATTGTTATGTAGATCTATTGATTTGATGATTGTTGTGTTGAATAAAATATAATTGTTGGATTAGAATTGTCATTTTTGACAAATTAGGATTGTTGAATTAGAATCGTCATTTTTGACAAATTAGAATAGTTGTATCAAAATTGACATTTTTGTCAAAATATAATTGTTGAATTAAATTTATTATTTTTATTGAAACAAAATAGTTGAAATAAAAAAGGACATTTTTATTGAAAAAAATAGTTGAAATAAAAAGGACATTTTTATTGAAACAAAATAGTTGAAATAAAAAAGGACATTTTTATTGAAACAAGATAGTTGAAATAAAAAGGACATTTCTAATGTAACAAAATAGTTGAAATAAAAAGGAGATTTTGTTGTAAGAAAATAGTGAAACAAAAATTTTCATTTTTTATAGTTGAACAAAAATATACATTTTTGTCAAAATAGATTAGTTGAATCAAAATTGTCACTCTTGTCAAAATATAATTGTTGAAGCAAAATTATCATTTTTTTTAGTTGAAACAAAAATGAACATTTTTATTAAAATATAATTGTTGAAACAAAAATGAACATTTTTGTCAAAATAGAATAGTTGAATCAAAATATACATTTTTATCAAGATATGATGGTTGAAAACAAAAATTACATTTTTGGTTAAATAAATTTGTGTTAAACAATAATTACATTTCTGATTAAATAGATTTGTGTTAAACAAAAATAACATTTTTGTTAAATAGATTTGAGGTAAAACAAAAATTGACATTTTTGTTAAATAGATCCTGAGACATTTGCTAGGGCGTCTCGAATCGGTAAGGAGAACGTCCCTAGATTTGACTCTTGATGGAAACCCAATTTCCAATATGACATTACGGTTTTGATTGTAAACCTACATATGGCAACATAGTATATGGTAGCTATGCCGTGTAGAATTGATACATTTACTTTAATACTATTTAAACTGATAGACACTAGTAATAATATTAAAATATTATTTTCTACGTATTATGCATATTTGATCATTATAAGGTAAAACTCCAACCTCCGGTTTGCGTTGCATTGTGTAATGGGACTTGAGTCTTATAATTATTTCATTTTTCTAAAAAGCATTGCGTTGTTTTGAATAAAAATTTATTTCATTTATGCACTGGCAATCCAATGGAGTAAACCCGTTCCGCGTTAGCGGCGTGGTCCTATGATTAGCTATATTGTTAGGTAAGTTAGGAAAGATTTCTCATACCAGTCCCATGACTGACTCGTTGTTTGTTTCACTTTGCAAACTCGGGTGCCCTCTTTTTCACGCAGGCAACAAAGTGACAGGTTTAGGTCATTTTGGTCATATGCTGGATTGGAGTATGCTTATGGAAAGAAGAATAATATCATTTTTATCTTTTATTTCAACTTTGAGACATTTAGACATCCTTTATCTATGATGTACTTGATGGTGTTTTAGACATATTTCTTTTCGCTGCTCTGATGTTGTAACCTGTAACTATGCCACTCTGATGTTATGATGTTGATGACATTTCTATTTTCTGCTGCTATGATTTATGTGATATGCTATTATCTGAGATCTGCTGTTGTTGTAAATATGTTATATTCTAATGAATTATCCTTGCTTTCGTACCTTGGGAGTTTGGGGTTATCACAGTTGGTATCAGATCTAAAGTTTAACCTTAGCTTTGGAGTATAACATATTTAAAACAATTCGTCTAGATAGAATCGGCAGTATTCTAAGGTGAATAGCTCATTAGAGATAGGATTAGTAATGTCCTAGAATGAGCAAAGTAGAATAGCACATATTAATCAGTCAGTACATCACTACCATCTTTCCGTATGTCGCTGCTTTTACCTTCCCTTTAAAAATTATCATTTCTGTTGGTCTGACTCTTTCCTTGATGGTACAAAACTGATTGAAAATGAGCACTAGAGCGAGAGCCCGAGGCAGAGGCGGAGCCAGAGGACCAGGAAGGGGTGAAATCACCATTGTTTAGGAGCAGCCCAATCCCGAGGCTATAGCACCACCACCACCTCCACCCCTACAGCCTTTTGACCTGGACAAATTAGCTAAGAAGTTCTGTAATTTAGGTGGCGTGTCATTCATAGGCCAAGAGACAGTGATGGAAGCTCAGGCATGGCTCAAAAATTGCGAGAGGATATTTGGAGGCTTAGAACTTGAAGAACACTGTAAGCGTTTCATGACATCGTGGCTATTGAAGGATGAGGCTCAGAATTGGTGGGAGACTATTACAATTGGAGGTACTGATGCCGGCAGGTCTTGAACAAAATTCAAAGATCTCTTTAACGAGAAATTTATTCCTCCACAAGAAGTCGAGCATCTTCACGATCAGTTTACTAACTTGCAACAAGGAGATAAGATTGTTTCTGAGTATGTGTGAAAGTTTGAAGAGCTTTCACGATATGCTCCTGAATTAATTCAGGACCCCTTCCAGAAGAATAAGAGATTCATTAATGGCCTTTCAAGGAAGTATCTGAACAAAGTGGCATCACATATTAAGCTTCCATTTAATGAGGTGGTCGAGATGGCTTGTCGATATGAAGAAAATGGCAGGAATTCTCAGCAAGATCGGGAGTAGAATCAAAATAACAAGAAGAAGAAGTAGGCTGACAAGAAACCAGAGGCGAGAAACTCTTCAGTCGCCAAGCCTCAAGAAAGTAAAAAGGCCAAGGTGAGATGCTTTAACTGCCAGAAGATGGGACACTTTGATTACGAATGCCGAGCTCCAAAGAAGCCAAGAAGGAATGAGTCTGGGCCTAGTTAGAGTTCTCATTATCAGAGGGAGTGCTAAAATTGTCATAAGAAGGGGCACATCAAGCTAAACTACCCATTTTGAAGAATTCTCAAGTGGCTCATGTATACGATGGAGAGGCTGCACCAGCTTCTTCCGAATGAGCAGGTAAACCAGATGTCTTGGGTGATACCCTTACTATTAAGAACATTCCTATTACAGCTTTGTTTGACACTGGTGCATCGCGAAGTTTCATTTCCAGTGACACAATTGAAATGTTAAAACCGAAACCAAGAAAACTTAAAGAATCAATTAGAGCCCATAGTCCGATAGGAGGTTCTCTTATTCTCGATTAGTATTGTAGAGTGCCTATTTCTTATTCTGATTTCTAGTTCCCTTTTGACTTGATCGTTATGAGTTTTTCCGGATATGATATCATACTTGGACTGGATTGGCTAGCAAAGTATGAGGCTGAGGTACTACGAGCTGAAATAATAGTCAAAATTAAAACCAAATTTAGAGATATTATTGTTGTACCATGCCATGGCTCAGCAACTGATAGGAAAGAATTCTGGTCTTCTCTAGAAGTCACTCCTGCTTCTATTGAAGATATTCTTGTCGTTAAAGATTATGCTGATGTGTTTGAAGAAGTTGATAGCTTACCTCCGCGTAGAGAAATCGACTTCAGGAGTGACTTAGTTCTGAATGCAAGGCCAGTTATGCATTCTATTCGGAGAATGACGCTGAAAGAAAAAGAAGAGCAGAGTAATCAAACTAAACAGCTTTTGTGGAAAGGTCTGATCAGGCCTAGCTTCTCAAATTGGGGTGCAGCAGTGGTGTTTGTCCCCAAGTCAGACGATACTCTCAGACTGTATGTGGATTACCGTGACCTCAATAAAAAAACGCTGAAAAACAAATATCCATTGCCACATATTGATGATCTATTAGACAACTTAAATGGAGCGCAAGTATTCTCTATGATGGACCTAGCTACAGGTTTCCATCAATTGCGCATTGTCGAAGAATGTGTTCCTTTGACAGCTTTCAGAGGTCCATACTTATTCTATGAGTGGCTAGTAATGCCGTTCGGCTTATGTAACGCTCCTACTTACTTTGTCGATATGATGAACAGAGTATTCCGTGATGTCTTGAATAAATTCGTGCTGGTTTTCATCGATGATATCTTAATCTTCTCTAAATCCACTACTGAGCATGAAAAGAATCTGAAAGAAGTTTTGGAAATTCTAAGAAAAAAATGAGTTGAAAGCGAAATTCTCTAAATGCATATTCTGGCAAGAAGAAGTGAAACTCCTCGGTCATGTTGTATCGAAGAAAGGCATTTCAGGAAACCTAGGTAAGATCTCTGCCATTCAAGATTGGAAGCAGCCTAACACTCCTACAGAAGTCAGAAGTTTCCTAGGATTGGATGGCTATTATCAGAAATTCGTTAAAGATTTTTCGAAGATATCTTGTCCATTGACGAAGCTGACCAAGAAGCATACGAAGTTTATTCCAAGAGCTGAAACTGAGGTTAACCACTGCTCCCGTATTGACCATTATTGATGGCAACCAAGATTTGTTGGTCTATACTGATGCTTCCATTGAAGGTATTGGTGAAGTGTTAATGTAAAGAGGCAACGTAGTTTCTTATGCTAGCCGTCAGTTGAAACCGCATAAGAAGAGATACTCCACTCATGATCTTGAGTTGATGGCCATTGTGTTTGCTTTAAAAATTTAGAGGCACTATCTTTTGGGTGAGAAGTTCGAACTATATACTGATCATAAATCCTTGAAATATCTGTTCGCCCAAAGGGACTTGAATTTGAGGCAGCAACGTTGGTTAGAATTTCTTGCGGCTTATGATCTGGACATCTTATATACTCTAGGAAAGCCAATGTTGTAGCCGATGCGCTCAGTAGAAAGAATGCGGCCAGCGCCAATCTTATCATCGCCAATCTCATCATTACACCTTCATTGATTGATAAGATCTCTGCTCTTTATAAGAATGACGAGTTTATTTAGAGAATTAGCAAGAGAGTTCGGGAAGGCGAACCCATGAGTTTATAGATTGACAACAAAGGGTTTTTGAGGCTGTAAGGCTGAATTTTTGTTCCGAACCTTCCTGAGCTCAGAAAGGAAGTAATGGATGAATGACACAAATCTAAGCTTAGTATTCATCCTAGGGTAAGCAATACGTATCATGACCTCAAGTGCACATTTTGGTGGAGATCTATGAAGAGATACATTTCCATATATGTTAGCAGATGTTCCACTTGCCAACAAGTTAAAAGCGATCAACAGAAGCTGACAGGATTGTTGCAACCGCTAGTGGTTCCAATTTGGAAGTGGGATCAAATTTCTGCGGATTTCATTGATGGCTTGCCCTGAACCAGAAAAGGGAATTATAGTATATGGGTGATTGTAGATTACTTCATGAAGACCGCCCATTTTATTCTTGTCCGATCTAATAGAACAGCTCGAGGTATGGCGCATCTTTATTTCAGAGAGATTGTCAGACTACATGCAGTTCCCAGTAGCATTGTTAGTAATCGTGATCTGATATTTGCTAGTAAATTCTAGGAAGCATTCCAAGAGGAGCTATGGACCAAGTTGAATTTGAGCACCGCTTATCATCCTCAGACAGATGGCCAGACTGAGAGGGTGAACCGTATACTTGAAGACTTGTTATGGTCATGCATTCTTGATTTTGGCGGGTCATGGGAAGATCACTTGCATTTGGTTGAGTTCTCTTATAATAACAGTTACCAAGCAAGCTTGCAGATGTCGCCATTTGAAGCACTATATAGCAGGCCATGTAGATCTCCCACATGTTGGGTGGAACTAGGCAATCGGTTAGTATTGGGTCCTGACATGATTCGTGAAGCATCAGATAAAGTTGATTTTATTAAGAAGCGACTTCTGACTGCTTAGAGTCGAAAAAGAGCTATGCTGACTAACGAAGAAGGGATTTAGAATTCCCTATTGTTGATTATGTATACTTGAGGGTTTCCCCACTGAGAGGTGTAGTTTGTTTCGGAAAGACTGGGAAGTTGGCGCCGAGATTCATTGGTCCCTTTCCTATTCTCGAAAGGATTGGAACTCTCGCTTATAGGGTGCAGTTGCCTGACTTTTTGCCAGGGGTGCATGATGTATTCCATGTGTCTCAACTCCCGAAGCATGTACATGATCCTGGCTTGATTGTGGTGGACGAAGCACAACAAGATTTGGAGATTACCCTGAGCTTAGCATTTAGAAGGGAGCCCGTGAAAATTGTTGGCAAAGAGACCCGAGTTATGAGGAACAAGAGGATCGCTTGGTCAAAGTGCAGTGGAGCGGGGATCCGAGAGACTGTATACGGGAGATTGAGGATAACATCAAGCAGGCTTATCTCAAGTGCAGAGTGGACATCTCCGAGTAACTCTTGTGTAGAGGTACATTTACAATATTTTGCATTTTCCGTTTTGTTTCCTATTTTACTATTGTTTCCTTTTCAGGGACGAAAAATTTTTAAGTGGGGGAGATTGTAACAACCCGGAAAATTAGAACTAATTTAAAAAATTTATTTTAAGAAATTTTGTTAGACAATGTGCCAGAATTTAAAAATTCCATTTTTAAATAATATTAAAGCTATTAAAAATAGTCATTTTATAAACAACCTCCGTTTTCGACGAAACCGTTTTAGTTGGATCCAGAATGACAAATTATTGCTAAGTTTAATTTTTCATAATTTTGGAATTATTATGTGAGCGTGGTAAATTAAACTGTGTTCGATAATTTCTGTTGAATTTAATCGACCGTTACAAAAGCCATTTTTCAAAAAGTCTCCAAATTTGACAAAATTAATTTTGTTAGGACCGTATCGTCAAAACATAGCTAGGTTTATTTTTTGGGAATTTTTGGAGTCCATATGTGGCTCCGGTAAATTTAAATGTACGATCGAATTAAATAAATAAATGAATTAAATTTTAATTTAAAGAAAATAGACTGAAAACGATCGACTGGGCAGACGGGACCTAGCCCATTCTGTCTAGAACGCGGGCATTTGGGTAAGAATAACTCTCGTTGGGCTGAATTTAGAGCTGTAAAGAGTTAACCGGCTTAAAACTAATAACTAAGAGATTTATTATTACTTTATTATAAATATCTCACAACAAAACCCTAATCCTATTTCTAAAGCGCCGCCACCCTTCAACCAATGGCCAAAACAGCTCCTTTCTTCCTCCACTAATTTCCTTCAATCCGTACTATAAAACTCCATCGTCCTTTTGACTTTATTGAAGAGAATATCATCAGCTTCGATTTCATATGGGGTTGATAAAAAACCATGGGGTATTCGTGACGAATATGAGCCCCGAATTCAGCGGGTTTGCACCACCACTGCACCACCTACGTGTGATTGCACCTGCCGCCGTGGGTCCCACTGTGTGCGCCGCCCTCCCCCCATCGACGTGCCATTGTCTGATCATCCTCCAACGCAGCGGATTGTGTGAAAACGAGAACCCTAGAATTGAACAAAAGGGAAATAGCGCGGCCTTGATTTGATTTGGGGAAGAAGGGTATTTTCCTTTTTTATTAATCAATTAATTATTTTAAAAATATTATTAGCCTAAATAACTTACTCAAATGAATTCAGAATTGGACGATTTCAGAACCATTGCGATTGTGAGTCCGAGATCTACAATTCTGGGGTGATTAGAACGAATTCGGAGCAGATCAGATTTTGGAAAAAAATTCAAATCTGAATTTTACAGGATTTAAAGCACAGTGAGAATTCTATTTTTTTTTAATAATTAAAAATAATGAATTATGATTGTGATTTTCTTTCCAATCCGCTGTTAAATTCTATTGATTGTCATATGTGATTTGATCTGGAATTGATATTGTTATGTAGATCTATTGATTTGATGATTGTTGTGTTGAATAAAATATAATTGTTGGATTAGAATTGTCATTTTTGACAAATTAGGATTGTTGAATTAGAATCGTCATTTTTGACAAATTAGAATAGTTGTATCAAAACTGACATTTTTGTCAAAATATAATTGTTGAAATAAATTTATCATTTTTATTGAAACAAAATAGTTGAAATAAAAAGGACATTTTTATTGAAACAAAATAGTTGAAATAAAAAGGACATTTTTGTTGAAACAAAATAGTTGAAATAAAAAGGACATTTTTGTTGTAACAAAATAGTTCAAATAAAAATGACATTTTTGTTGTAACAAAGTAGTTGAAATAAAACGGACATTTTGTTGTAAGAAAATAGTGAAACAAAAATTATCATTTTTTATAGTTGAATCAAAATAAAAAATTTGTCAAAATAGATTAGTTGAATCAAAATTGTCACTCTTGTCAAAATATAATTGTTGAAGCAAAATTATCATTTTTTTTTTTAGTTGAAACAAAAATGAACGTTTTTGTCAAAATGTAATCATTGAAACAAAAATGAACATTTTTGTCAAAATAGAATAGTTGAATCAAAATATACATTTTTGTCAAGATATAATGGTTGAAAACAAAAATTACATTTTTGGTTAAATAGATTTGTGTTAAACAAAAATTACATTTTTTGTTAAATAGATTTGTGTTAAACAAAAATTACATTTTTGTTAAATAGATTTGACGTAAAACAAAAATTGACATTTTTGTTAAATAGATTTGTGTTGGAGCAAAAATATTAATTTTTTTGAAATAGAATTGGCAACAAAATGAAAAGACCATTTTTATTCATTTTGTTAAACAAGAATTGTTAAAAAAATGAAATTGTCACTTTTTATTCATTTTGTTAAACTAGAATTGTTAACAAAATGAAATTGCCACTTTTTATTCATTTTGTTAAACTAGAATTGTTAACAAAATGAAATTCTTATTTTTTATTCATTTTGTTAAACTAGAATTGTTAACAAAATGAAATTATCTCTTTTTATTCATTTTGTTAAACTAGAATTGTTAATAAAATGAAATTGTCACTTTTTATACATTTTGTTAAACTAGAATTGTTAACAAAATGAAATTGTCACTTTTATTCATTTTGTTAAACTAGAATTGTTAACAAAATGAAATCATCACTTTTTATTCATTTTGTTAAACTAGAATTGTTAACAAAATGAAATTATCACTCTTAATCATTTTGTTAAACTAGAATTGTCAACATAAATGCAATCATCACTTTTTATCCATTTTGTTAAACTAGAATTGTTAACAAAATGAAATTATCACTCTTAATCATTTTTTAAACTAGAATTGTTAACAAAATGAAATTGTCACTTTTTATTCATTTTGTTAAACTAGAATTGTTAACAAAATGAAATTATCACTTTTAATCATTTTGTTGAAATAGAATTGTCAACAAAAATGAATGTATAACTTTTTATGCATTTTGATAAATAGATTTTCTATGCAAACTTATATGACATTTTTATTGTCAAAACATACATTAGAATTTGTATGCAAGTTAAAGAATCATTTTTATTGGCAAAACATACAATAGAATTTGTATGCAAGTTAAAGAATCATTTTTATTGTCAAAACATACATTAGAATTTGTGTACGAATTAAAGTGACATTTTTATCGTCAAATTAGACATTAGAATTTGTATACAAAGTAAAGATACATTTTTATCGTTAAGTCATACATTAGAATTTGTATGCAAATTAAAATAAACATTTTTATATGTTAAGTTATACAATGAAATTATATATATACAAATAAAATATTTATTTTTATTTGTTAAAGTTAAAAATAGAAATTGCATACAAATAATGAAAATAAAAATTATCCATTTTATTGGTCATTAGCAAAAATGTCATATAAATAAAATACATATTTATTTGACATTATGAACATGTAGAAATGGTTATGCAAATTTAAAACATTCTTGTATTTGGCGTGTTAAACACGTTAGTTGAATCGTCGAATGGTTTTGTGTTTATATATAATTATATATATATATAAATATAAATTAAAATTAAAATTAAACGAATCGCGCATGGTAGTTCGCGTTTCGGAATTGTAACTTCAAACGATTATACCGAAAGATCCGACCGTCGGATTTTCCCAAAACTGAAACCGTTAGGTCCGCTTTGGGAAGATTTTTCCAACGATATAAAATTTGTTAAAATCCAACGGTTAGATTTCGAGAAATGTGTAAATCAAATTTGGGTAAAAACAGTGCCAGGGCTGCTTATGATCAAGGCTTTTGTTGAAAAGAAGAGCCTTGTGGTTGATGATAAAATCATAGCTTATTTCGGCATAGCTTTGTGTATAGCATTACTTCGCGAGCCTCACACCCCGATAGGAGTCAAAAATGGGATAAGGGAATGCTGGGAGTGCACACGTTTCTTTCTAGCTAGAAGTGATGCATTGGAATGGAGCCTAGACATTTTTACTCATGTGGATAATGGATTGTGAGGTACCTCGATTTATTGGTCGATAGTGACCAAATTATAGGTTCAATAGGACCGGAAAACGTGTGTTCAGGAATTGTCAATCCACTAAGGTATATTTGTGGACCGGCCCTGCAGGATTCAATGGTTCACTGCGGGGGATCCTGAGACATTTGCTAGAGTGTCATGAATCGATGAGGAGATCGTCCCTAGCCATGACTCATGATGGAAACCCAATTTCCAATACGACATTACGGTTTTGATTGTAAACCTATATATGGCGACGTAGTATATGGTATCTATGCGGTCTAGGATTGATACATTTACTTTGAAAGTATTTTAAACTAATTGGACACTAGTAATAATATTAAAATATTATTTTCTACGTATCAAGCATGTTTGATCATTATAAGGTACAACTCTATCCTCCGGTTTGCGTTGCATTGTGTGATAGGACTTGAGTCTTATAATGATTTCATTTTTCTAAAAAGCATTGCGTTATTTTGAATAAAAATTTATTTCATTTATGCACTGGCAATCCAATGGAGTAAACTCATTCCGCGTTAGCGGCGTGGTCCTGTGATTAGCCATAATGTTAGGAAAGATTTTTCATACCAGTCCCATGACTGACTCGTAGTTTGTTTCACTTTGCAAACTCGGGTGCCCTCTTTTTCACACGGGCAGCCAAGTGACAAGTTTAGGTCATTTTGGGCATGTGCTGGATTGGAGTATGCTTATGGAAAGAAGGCGGAGATCATTTTTATCATTTATTTCAACTTTGAAACATTTAGGCATCCTTTATCTATGATGTACTTGATGGTGTTTTAGACCTATTTCTTTTCGCTGAGACTTTTGTATGCTGAGTTGTATCCTGTAACTGTGCCACTTTGATGTTCTGATGTTATGTTGTTGATGACATTTCTATTTTCGGCTACTATGATTTATGTGATATGCTATTATCTGAGATCTGCTGCTGTTGTAAATATGTTATATTCCAATGATTATCTTTGCTTTCATACTACGGGAGTTTGGGGGTATCACATATTATTTATCTATTTTTATTATAGAAGGTTGTTAGATTATTTCATGCAAAGAATGTCATAATTCCCAAAATGTACAACATTTTTTGGGCCATGGTCTCATCGTCAGATGTCACAAATTTTTAACGAGTTATGTATTTTTAACTTTAGCACTAAGTATAATAAAAATAAAAAAGATATCACTGTTCTACTTGGTCATTTCATCAATCCTCATTTCATTTAAAAAAACATCTAAATTCTTTTCGAATTAATTCAAACTCCATCGCAAATTCACTCAAGATTATTGAATCATTCACAATAAGAACTGAATTTCACATCATTCCCACTGATTTACAAATCAAAATTTCAAAACCACTTAAAAAAATTCAATGCTTTCAACTCAACTAAGCTATTGTCCATCAATTGTCACCATATAATATGATTCTAAACATAATTCAATACAAGATATTATTATTATTATAAAAAAACTATGCATATTCCTTCTAAAAAATAATAATCCAAAGAAATGTTTTTTTCTTTTTATGGGATAATAGAGTTGTACATTTTTGTCATATATAAAGAAAGGCATTTAAATTCAAGTACGGATACATTATAGAATGGACACTAGAGGATAAAAGATTTAACAAAAATTGAAAGCATTAAGCCTTCCATTTAAGAATAACCAAAAATAATTTTTATTCATACTATAATATTCAACAACTAAATCGCAGTAAACTTCAGCAGAAAATTTCATTTTACCTAAAATTTTTTCTTCTTCTTTTTTTAGCCAGGACCCTTAGGTTAAGAAGGATAAAGGAGTATTAAAAAAAATTCATTATAAATCTAAAAACTACAATAAATTTCCTTATCTATGATTTGAAAGCATATAGAAGTACCAAATAGTTCATAAATTTAAGATCAGAAGCCGGTCAGAGTTACAAATTTACATTGGTAAGAAAAAGATTGCAACCCTATAGATCAAACAAAAGATTTAGTTATGCAAGGTTCAATCAAAATTCATTTTATTTTCAATTGCAGGATATGACTGATGCCTTGATGATTTACGGATAATTCGGCTAGAGGAGAAATCAGTTTTGGCAACTTCAAATTTTAGCACTATACATTTGTTTAGAGCAATCTCACAGAGTATTACATAGGTATTTCTACCCAAAACATTACTAAAACGGTGTTTTTTTTGGGTGTTTATATCAAGAAAAAGCAACTATTGCCATTAGGTAGTAGCAAGCAAAATGCATAAGATATAGTACGAGGTACATATAAATGTACGATTGGGGCTAATCGCTAAAAAGGCAGAAAAAATAGTCACATGTAAATGACTCTTGATCTCATCGTTTGTAAGTCCATCCACCTTCTGATCTTCATTAGCTTCCTTATCCGCTTTGGTGTAGTGACTGCAAATAAAATATCAAAGCACAACTCATGTCCATAGCAAGCAAAAACAATTACAAAAATATAATGCTATTCCCCTTTTAATACATTTTGAAGTCGAGCCCTTGGGAAACCAACAAAAGAAAGAGAGAAATAATGCACCATTAATTTCTGACTTTTTTTCCCAAACATACTGTAAAATACATATTCTAGTTCAACCATAATTACATCAGTTAGTTCTGTTCTGCCTCTGCCTGGATCATAATACCCAGGGGAATTAACTACAGAAAATACCGTGTCTCCAATCTTAGATACTTGTTTCTACACACATAACTAACAAAACTGAGCAAAAAATAATGTAGTGAACATAACCCATTTAAATTTAAATTCAGGCATCATTAAAGGCAAGAACACCAGGCAAAGATTTGCCTTCTAGAAGTCCCAAGATGGCACCACCACCCGTTGATATCACACGCTCATCTTGTCAGCAAGGCCTACTTTCTCTACAGCAGCAACAGAGTCTCCACCTCCAATAATTGTGGTCACACCCTTCCCACTTAAATTAGCTAGCCTTTTCGCTATCGCCTCTGTTCTTGCAACAAACTTTTCAAATTCAAAGACTCCCATAGGTTCATTCTAGATGACAGTCTTAGTTGTATCCCAAGACTCACAAAAAGTTCTAATCAAGTAAGGTCCAATGTCAAGTCCCATCCATACGTCTGGGATGGAAGAGGTTGGAACAACCTTGCTGTTTGCATCAGGCAAAAGCCTATTAGCAATAACATCAGTAAGCAACAAAAGCGACACTCCTTTCAATTTTGCTTTTTCAAGAAGTGCAATAGTTAGATCAAGCTTATCCTATTCAACAAGAGAAAAACCAACAGTGTATCCTTGTGCCTTGTAAAACGTAAATATCATTCCTCCTCCAAGGAGAAGAATGTAAACCTTCTCCAACAGCTATTCAATTACACCAATCTTTGATGAAACCTTTGAACCGCCAACTATTGCAGCAAAAGGCTTTTTGGGATTTAATACAGCACCAACAAGGTAATCCAGTTCCTTCTACTTAAGAAATCCAGCAACAACTGGCTTCAAATATTTGGTGACTCCTTCAGTTGAAGCATGCGCTCTGTGAGCAGTACCGAAGGCATCATTTACATAAAGAACAGCAAGGGATGCCAACTTCTTTGCAAATTCTGGATCATTCTTCTCTTCTTCTTTGTAAAACCTGACGTTCTCAAGGAGTAGTACACCACCTTCAGGTAATGAAGATACCATTTTCTTAACTTCCTCACCAATGCAATCATTAGCCATCATAACATTTATGCCAAGAAGTTCAGAAAGCCTTGGCACAAGGGACTTCAAACTATATTTTTTCGTGACACCTTTAGGACATCTGAGATAACTAGTGAGGATAATTTTGGCACCATGCTCCATCAAGTACTTAATGGTGGGAACCCCATCTCTGATTCTAGTATCATTAGTATTCTTAAGATTATCATCGAGAGGCACATTAAGATCGACGCATACGAAGACCTTTTTTCCTTTCAAATCAGCAGCTGTGAGTGACCCAACACTCTTCTTTGTCGCCATTGATATATTCAATTTAATTTATTCTTTCTTAATTTGAGAATTCCAAGCATCATATTTCATTTATTTCTGATTGACTTTTAATAGAAAGTAAATTAGATGATTCACTAATGAATAAGGTCTGTGGTGCAAAAAACTAAACCTTTTTTAGAATATGATACTAATTTAAAGATTTTAAACATAGAAGAAGCTGCCTGAGGAAAAGGTGTTGAAAATGGAAATATTGTGAGAACAATTAAATAACATGACGAGGGGAAAAGGCCATTAGATGGGTAGAAAATTTACGTAGTGCTCCTTTTCGCAGAGATTTTGTTGGCAAGCAGTCGACCGAATGCCAACTTCTATACTAAAAGATTCAACGTTGTGTCCTTGGCACTGGAAAACCTGAAAAACCAACAACTGTTAGGCGTAAGGTGCATGTTTGGTAGGTGAATGTTAGCAACAAATCTTTATCGAGAGAGAGATCATCAAAAACGGGCCCCGTAAAACAACCTAACTAATGAAGGCACGTCGATTGGATAATGCTTGTACCAATCCGTAAGCTTCTTATATGTATAAGTGGCAGTGAAAGGCGGAAAGCAACATTGGCATTCATTATACATGTCATCAGTTAATATTTAATATATTTGATATATATACATATTGCAGTGTTATTAAGGACGTTTTGCCGAATTCATTACCACCTAAGCATGGATTACTTCATCTACATTGCAAGCTGGCTGATATGGCACCAGCATCAAAGATCGTTTCATAAGCAACAGCTGTTAATTGCATGAAAACAATAATCTATATATGTTATTCAAGTTGCTACTTACTCTACAGTATTTAAGACGAAAACGAAATGAATTCCATGTTTGACTTGACGGTACAAGGATGGATTCTAAGTAGGCAAACTTTTATCAGACGTAGTTGGTCCATGCATGCGAAATTGTTAACTACATGATGTCATATAATATTTCTCGTCCAATACATTATATAATGTGCTCGCTCTTATGCAAATTTGTAAATTATCTGGTAACAATAATGCATAGGAAACATCTCATTCTTGCCTATACGGAAATATTCATACTAAGCTACCCAACATTAATTGACATCACCTATGTGAATTGTTGAAACTTGACTAAATGGTATGTCACATAATTGATCTATGTTGTAGGGGAATGAAATCAACTAGTCTCATTGGCCTCAACCAAGCCCCGATGTTGTAGTCAACGAAAACACTCGTGTTCCACAAGTTTTACTAAAATTATCTTCTCTAGTAACGAAAAGATACATTCCTGTACAAATCACACTGTTAGTGTTCTCAATGGCTTAACACAGCGGAACAAAGAGAAATGAGACCAGATTGTCTTCTTCCATCATAAGGTTGTGGTTCTCTTCAAAAGATATGTTGTGACCACAGAGTCGCGACATCTTAATAAACAACATAGCAATAAGACGTGAAATGATCATGATAGATACACGAGATTGAGCAATTTAGAAATTTATTTTGTTATAGAATGTGCTAGCAAGACCATATGTGGGCTATTGCTCTAGTTAAGATCTGCCCAAAATTCTAACACCCATGCTCAACTAAAAAGGGGGAAAACTGAAAAGCAAAACATCACTCAAAAGAAGAAAAAAGCAAAAAGCCTAACGCATTCGAGAATTTTTTTCAACTGAATGCAAAAAGCAAAAAGCCTAACACATTGAAACTTTTTTACAGGATCTATTCACCCTAACCTACTCAAAATTATAAAATTATATTTCCTTCAATTGCAACAGCCAACACAGCCATTTTCTCATGCACGTTGAACTCAGAATTAAACCTAGAATAAAACAATTAGCACTAAAAACTTTAATTCACGCATTAAACAAGGAATTAAAAAAAAACTATATCAAATTCAAGGCTTCTTGCATTTCACGGCTTCGAGCGTTTCAGCTTGTATGGGAATCGCAACGTTGATTTGAGTCAGGCACGGAATGGAAAGGAGATTCTGCGTATTTTTAGAAAGAAGAGGAGAGGATAGAGGAGACACTTTTTGGAATTTGGAAAGGAAGAGAGGAGAAAAGGGATTCAGAAAAGCTTTCTGGAATTTGGAAATGAAAGTAACGTTGAAGGAGGGAAATGAAAGTTTTGCCCCACTGAATGTTCGATTAGGTGATAAAGAGAGCGACTAATCAAGCTTCTAGCCTGCCTTAACTATAGCAAGTCATGTTTTCATGCTATTCCAATTGATATTAACTAGTATTACCGCACAACGGTGGAAAAACTGACTGTTAAGATATATAATATAAAATAAAACATATTTGATAAATTTTATTTTACCTATGACTTTGATGAAAAAATGTCTGCATTGTTCAAGAAAAATGAAATTAAGAAAAAAAATACAAATTTATTAATAAATAAATTTTATCTAGATTAATAAATTAATCTTTAAAAAACTAAAATAACATTAGTAATTTGGAAAATAAAAATAAAAGTTCAATCAATATAGTTAAACCAATAATCAAACTAATTTTTTTAAGGACCTATCACCGATCCATCTTCATTAAAACTAAAACAAACAAATCGAAATAAATTGATTTATTTTGGTTCAATCGAAGTTTGCAAACACCAAACCTTGAAAATCGCATTTTTTTTTCCAGTTTATAATTAGGTAATTTTTATTCTAATCTACGATTTTAATAAGTTAATCCACCATTTTACTTTAACAAGTTAATCCACAACTATTTTGTAAGTTAATCCACAAGTGGATTAACTTACAGATTTCACCCTATTATATATCTAACAATCGATTTTGTGCTTCTTGTTTCACAATTTTGCGTTATTTCACAATTCTCATATCAGATTAATAATAATAATCCAACTAGCCTAAAATCTAGATCTCATACTAGATAATTATGTTAAAAAAATACACATTATAAATCTACTGTATGCAACATGTTTCTTATATAAATTTATCAGTCTTGAATAAAACCCTTGATTTCCTGCAATTTCCTTAGTATTGTAACTACCGTCTCGCTCATCAAGATGTAAACGGCTTCTCTTCTCAGACATATTTCTATTAATTTTTCAAGATCCAGAAAATAACTAACTACAATTATATTTGATAATGGTGAAATTAAAAAAAAAAAAATTGTATATAATTAATCAACTTCAAAAAAAAAAAAAAAAAAAAAAAAACAAACTACTTACTATTATGTTGAATTACCCTACTTATCACTTAAGCTTAGATTTAGATGCTAGGATTCCAGGACCGCGAAGATGACGGAAAAAGCAAGGAAGAAGAAAACGCAGAAGATTGAGAAGAAGGGAATACGTGCGGTTTTTTTTTTTTTTTTTTGTGGATGTACTGATTAAAATTTAAACTTTAGTAAAAGTCAAAGATCTTATTAAATTGGGTGGATTAACTTACTAATATGGTTAGAATAAAAATTACCTTATAATTATGAAGCAAAAAAAAAGATAATGATAGCATGCCATAAATTGTGAAATAAAGACATATTTATATTGGTTCATTTTGCCACTTAGAGAAAAAAAATGGTATAATAGTTTATATCACTAATAAATATACCATTATCACATGTCAAAACCATAACAGAAAAATTACAATCATGCAAACTTAATGTTAAAACTGCTCTGATGTATAATCAAATCAACAAAGTATGAAAATAACTAAATAGTAATGAAACAAACTGATAATCCTTTTATTTTCGCTCGAGGGAAGAAAGATTTCCTCTACATTTATATCGTACAACAGCTCCCGCTAATTCGATAGTGAA
This sequence comes from Allium sativum, assembly GCA_030737875.1. Lineage (NCBI taxonomy): Eukaryota > Viridiplantae > Streptophyta > Magnoliopsida > Asparagales > Amaryllidaceae > Allium > Allium sativum. Next base: position 563,096,739 of record CM060921.1, read on the forward strand.
TAAGCATATGTTCAAACTTACTTTTTCCTTTTATGTCATCTACTCATCTACACTCTCGAGGTACATCACTGGACTGAAAATGTACAACGGTTGATCAGATCTGGCAAGCATGTTTTATGACAAACTGTAAAGTACAAGGTCATAATTACAGTTTCAAGGATGCACCATTCTCAACAGAAATGCAAAGATAAAATGAAGAGGCTTAAACTTTTTGTATACATATCTATTATATTATATGAAAGCACAATCTTTTTGATTGAGTCCTTTCAGTTCCGTTTTCTCCAAAAATACAAGATTGGGCCACCTGTCTACTTCTAAGTCGAACGGTTGCCTCCACTCCCCCACAATTTCAACTGATTCGCAAAAGGCTTTCGTTTTCCCCCATCCATGCCCTTCCGCATTTTCACCTGATAGGAAAAAAATATCCCCCTTTTTGTATCTTCTCCAACCACTACGAGAACTAACTCAGTTGAACTTCCAACCCTTCCTCATTTTTTCCATCTTCGCTAGGCGTTAAGCCTTCCTTCCGTTTTTTATAAAAAAAAACAAGCTAATCTCGCATTTTTCCTCCACTGCAACCTGCCATAAAATTTTGCTGCCCAGCTGCCATCTCCTTCTCCATAAGCCTTGCCTTCTGCTTTATTTTTCTGTATCCTTTTATTCTCAAATCTGTCGGTTGATACTAACTGTTCTACCCCATGGTTGTGCTTTTAAACCCTATGACTGGTACTTGGCTATTTGGGTTCTTCAGTAGGGTTTCATATTACTGGATGCATATATAAACTTTGTGATAGTTGTTTTGGTATTCAGAAATGTATTGCAGAATTTTATTACTGGCTTGAATAATGATGTACAGCAGTATACAAGTGTTTATATAATACACGGAAGCACAAAATGGGCCAAAAAGAAAATACGAGCCCATAGACTATAAGCCCAGCGGAAATATAAGTTCTGTTTTGTATTTATGCTGTATACTTTTCACTCCCCCTCAAAACGAACTTAGGGTTTCTCTTGCTTCCTTTCACCGCCGCCATGAATAACACTGAGCTCCTCCCTTAATCTCTCAAAATTATTTCTGGAGAGTGGCTTAGTTAAGATGTCGGCCTTCTGATAGAAGGCTAGAATATGATTTATCATCAATTTCCCTGCGCTAGTTCTCTCTCTAACAAAATGAAGATCTATCTCCATATGTTTGGTCCTGGAATGTTGAATTGGGTTGATAGAGAGTGAAACAGTACTCCGATTGTCACACCAGAGAGTTGGTGTTTTCGTGAGTTGAAACCCTAATTCTCTAATTAGGTTTTCGATCCAAATTACTTCAGCTGTAGCTGCAGCTATAGATCTATATTCTGCTTCTGTGCTGGAGCGAGAGACTGTCGATTGCTTCTTTGTGCACCAGGATACTGGATTTGGACCCATGAATACGCAATATCCGGATGTTGATCTTCGATCATCTGGATCATTCGCCCAATCTGCATCACTGTAAGTATTAAGATTAATGTCTTTACTAGCTTTCATGATTAAACCATGCTCTTTTGTGCCTTGTAAGTAACGTAAAATACGCTTCACTGCACGCCAATGTTCAGATGATGGATTTGCCATGAATTGACAAATTTTATTTACACTGAAACTGATTTCTGGCCTAGTTATAGTTAGGTATTGTAGAGCTCCCACGATGCTTCTGTACTGTTTCACATTTTCTATGTAATCACCATCATGTTTAGACAAACGTAGGTTGCTAGTCATAGGAGTGGGTAGAGGTTTTGCATTGCTCATGCTTGCTCTAGCTAGAATCTCTGATACATATTTCTTTTGAGAGAGAAAAAACTCAGATCTTGATCTTCTTTGAATGTGTATGCCAAGGAAATAATCTACTTCCCCAATGTCCTTTATCCCAAAAGTTTTATCAAGTTCTGTGATGATTTTATTGATCTCACTGCTGTCATTTCCAGTCATCAACATATCATCCACATACACAAGTATATACACTGCACACTGATTGTTGTTTTTCACATATAAGGAGTTGTCTGACCTTGTTGCTTTGTATCCAAACTTTTCCAGTGTGTGTTTCAATTTTATGTACCATGCTCTTGAGGCTTGTTTTAAACCATATATTGCTTTGTGAAGTTTACACACATGGTCTTCCTTGCCTTTACACACATAGCCTCTTGGCTGTTGCATGTACACCTCTTCACTTAAGTCTCCATTTAGGAATGCATTGCACACATCTAGTTGTCTTACATTCCAGTTGTTATGTAATGCCATGGATAATATAACTCTGATAGTAGATGGCTTAACTACTGGAGAAAAAGTCTCATTAAAGTCAAAGCCATACTGTTGTGTAAAACCTCTTGCAACCAGCCTTGCCTTGTACTTGGTTATGTTACCATTTGCATCTTTCTTTAGCTTATAGGTCCACTTACAGGTTACTATATTTTTGTCTTTTGGAATTGACACCAAACTCCATGTCTGATTTCTGGTCAATGCCTCATATTCTTTATCCATAGCCTTGCACCATTGTTTATGCTTGACTGCCTGGTCATATGTTTCTGGTTCAATTGTCAACCTGTTGTCATTTTGTAATGCAACATAGACTTTAGGCTTGAAAATTCCGCTTTTTCCTCTGGTTGTCATATGATGTCCTGTCTGTGGTTCCTGTACTGGCGTTTCACAACTTGTGTCCTCTGATGTGTTGTCTGCATTGCTGTTATTCTGATTATCAGTTTCTTCCAAGCTATCATCTTGGTGTTGATCATCTTCATCCATTTGTTCACTTGAACTATATCCAGACCTGGTACTGGATATAGTTGGAGTTGGAGTGGCAACTGTATCATGTATTTGTTCCTGTTCCTCTGTGTCTGTCTTCCACTCTGATAGCTTGGGAATAGGCCCCATATATGTTTTTCCATGATTAGTCTCTTGATTGTTTGCATTTCCTTTCTCTGCAAAAGGAAATACAAGTTCATCAAAAATAACATGTCTAGAAATAATGATTTTCCCTTTCTTGTCCATGCATATGTACCCCTTTTGATTATTTGCAAAGCCTAAGAAAGTACATGGGCTGGATCTAAAAGAAAGCTTGTGATTGTTGTATGGTCTGAGACATGGATAACACATGCATCCAAAAATCTTCAGATTGTTATAATCTGGTTTGTTTCCATATAACATCTCATGTGGACTTTTGTATTGTAGAGTTTTTGTTGGCATTCTATTTATTAGATATACTGCCGTGTTAAAAGCCTCATACCAATATTTCATAGGTAGAAATGCCTTAGATAGCAATGTTAGTCCTGTTTCAACAATATGTTGATGTTTTCTTTCTACAATGCCATTCTGTTCAGAAGTGTAAGGGCAAGTGGTCCTATGTATGATCCCTTTACTTGCTAGAAGCCCTTTTAAAAAGAAAAATTCACTGCCGCCATCAGTTTGTATAATTTTGATGTTATGATTATGTTGTCTTTCAGCAAAATTAATGAATTGTGTCATAACATTATTAGTATCAGATTTTGCCTTGAGAAAAAATATCCAGGTGTATCTTGTATAAGCATCAACAATGGATAGATAGTACCTGTAGCCTTGCCTTGAGCATATATGTGCAGGACCCCATAGGTCTGCTGTCACCAATTCAAATGGTCTTGTGTAAACAGTTTCAGATCTGCTAAAAGGTAATTTGTGGCTTTTGCCAACACAACAATGTGTACATGTGCTAGAAACAGGTAACTGATTATAAGGAATTTTGTTGTCTTTTAATATTCTCATGACAATTTCATAACTAGGATGTCCTAATTTACAGTGCCAAAGATTCAAATCATTTTTGACTTCATTACAATCATTATTGTCATGTTCATTCTCATTAGAGACATCACTAAATTGTATACTACCATTACAGCACCAAGATCTATCATTTTTCAATCTTGATTGAGTGTTGCTGAACTTGTATAGACCATTGTCCAATTTACCCTGTAATAACACATCTTTGTTTAGTATATCCCTGATTAAACAATGATTAGGGTGAAACTCAAAATATACCTTGTTGTCTCTTGCGAATTGTGATACACTAATAAGATTCTTTTTAACATCTGGAACTCTAAGTAGATTGTTAAGGATGAGATTTCTCTTACCTTTAACAATGCCAGTCCCAACATGAGATATATTCATAGTTTCACCATTGCATGTCTGAATTACTTGTGTACCTGAGTAGTTCCTATTTCCAAGGTTGAGGTTTTGCAAGTTGTTGGTGATGTGATTGGTTGCACCTGAATCTGGGAACCATTCCTCACTGTTTATGTCATCAACCTTGCTGGAATCGTCATGAGCAGTTGTAGAAGTTTCTCCACTTAATTTGCCTTGTTGGTTGGCCTGTGCCATATTAACATTGGGTCCACTTTGTCCTGTTTGACCTTGTTGAGAATTGTTGACATTTATGTTGTATCTGAAATAACATTTGTTCGCTGTATGCCCAGGTTTATCACAGATTTGACATTGAACACGATTTGCATTGTTAGATCTTCCTCTACCCCTTCCTCTTTGATTTGAATTTCCTCTTTGGCCAGGATTGTTGCCTCTTCCATAGCCAGGTAAGTTTCTTGCTTGACTGTTGTTTATATTTCTTGAATTTGATGCAAGGTTTATGCTGTAATCAATTTGAGATGCCTTCTTTTGTTCCACCCTGCCTTCATGCGCTAGCAGTGCAGAATATACAGTCTGAATGTCAGGTAAAACAGGTTGAGTGGCGATGAAGGTAACTAATGATTCATATTCCTCATCTAGTCCATTTGTCAGCGTGAGTATTTGTTCACTGTCTGAAATATAGTGTCCCACTGCCTTTAATTTGTCACAAAGTGTTTTAACCTTTGCTATATACTCTCTCATAGTCAATTCTCTTTTTCTTGCATTCTGAAATTCCCTTCTATAATGCATGATGCGAGCAGATGACTGTGAATTGAAGATCTGTTGTATAGTGGTCCATATCTCATGTGATGAATTGCATCCTATAACTTGGGACAACAAATTCGTATTGATTGATGAAAGTAGCCATGAGGATAATAGATTGTCCTGTTTTTGATGATGTATATACGCTGGATTACTGATCGTTTGTCCATCTTTATCCAGGATCATGGCTGGGGGAATGGATCTTGTTCCTTTGACATAATCTTGAAGGTCGTATCCCTTCAAGGCTGTCTCGATTTGGAACTTCCACAAGAGAAAATTCTCTTCATCAAGAGGGGTAGTTATCACTTGAGTCTTGGGTTTTACAAGAATTTGAGTGCTTCCAGGAGGATCAACAGTGCCTGTTCTTGATGTGGCTGATGAATTGTCATCACCTGGTCCAGCCATGGTGACGTTGCAGTTCAAAGAATGGCGTGGCTTCCTACGTAAGTGGGTAGCAGCCTATGCAGGAAAAACAAAGGTAAATGGAGGCGGTTCTTGTTTCTTTGAAGATTCAAGAACTGGTACTCTTCGATCAAGAAAGCGTCAAATGATGAGATCCAAGATCTCAGATGACCAAAAAAGAGTCGTAGTAGCCGCTGCGAGTGTAAATTCCGGCTTGGCACGCACGACTTGATAAGAACAGTCGCTACAAGATCAGAGAGGTTGCTCTCCGATGATGAATTCTAAACTGAGGAGACTAAAAGAAAAAACCAGCACTCCTCTCAACTTGTTCAGCGAGAGAGGTAAAGGACGAGCTGCCGTTAGGCTTTATTAAGCTCCGATACCATATAAACTTTGTGATAGTTGTTTTGGTATTCAGAAATGTATTGCAGAATTTTATTACTGACTTGAATAATGATGTACAACAGTATACAAGTGTTTATATAATACACGGAAGCACAAAATGGGCCAAAAAGAAAATACGAGCCCATAGACTATAAGCCCAGCGGAAATATAAGTTCTGTTTTGTATTTATGCTGTATACTTTTCAGCATATTATTTTGATCTTCAGTTTCTCACAATTCATCTTCATATTATAGGAGTTCGCAACACTGTTTTTGACATCATGAGCATGATGTGACAAGCAGGGATTTCCGTTGATGCTGGGAGATTTGTCCATAAGATATGTCATGCTTTGTGAGGTAAAACTGAATGTTGTTAAGAAGAAGGTTTAGTATGCTTAAATTTGACATGGTTTTTAGTAAGGGTTTGTTTTGATCATAAACCATCAAAATAACATATTTGCAATGATATCTTATTCCATATTCCTTAGTCAGTGATACAAAGAAGGATTGCTTAGCTCTAGCTTGATGCTTTTGAACAGTCAGATGAGTGGTCTTCATGAAATTTGCATGCAACTGCATGTAGATTAGAGCATTAATAAACAAAATCTGCTTCCTTCCCTATGAAGTATCTATTTGTTATCCATGAGTTTAACAAACTGCGTGGTTTTCATTTTCTTGAGTTGCATCAAAGATTATTAATCTTTGGTTCATGGTAGAAAACAGAAATTCAGTTGTCATTTGTTTTCTTACTTCATGTTGGAATCAAAAAATTCTTGGTTGTTCATATATTTGCTTAACATAGTATAAGAGCATATAGTTTAAACAACAATGCTAGGAGGTTGATTTCTTTAAATTTATTGGCTTTACGGTCCCATTTTGCCCGATGTTTCCTACTTATTGATGTAAATTTGGACAATATATCCTCATTTAAAAAATGGACAAGGTTACAGAGTTGTAGATTGTAACATTAGGTTTGCGTATTACTAGCACAGCCTGCACGCTTCATTTAACCATTGCTTTTGCTAGAACAAAACCTTTACTTGATCATTCATGCCATGCACCACAATAAATATAAAAGGAAGGCATGATATTTGCAATTATAATATCTATTGGCTTCCAGTAAACATATTAGTTAGTTAATGTAGGTTGGAAATTTGCTATATGCATATTAATGCATAAAATCATAGTGATATGTCATTGTTTAAAAATAGTTAGTATAGCTCACTTGAAATCCATCCTTTTATTCTTCTTTATGGACACAAGTAAGTAACTTTGTATTTAATTATTATGTAACTTTTTCCATGAATAACAAACCTCAGGTTTATAATCATTTCTCTACAGTCACATATTCTCCTAGGGAAAGATTTGGATCATTCTTATTCGATCAATAGGACAGATATAGCGTTTCTTTTTAATAGCTTCACTTTGTGTTTACAGTAACGTTGGTTTTTTTTCTTTTTATACTCATACTCTTGCTTCCCTAAATATCAATATTTTTGTGTATACTGCATTTACATCTTTCGATTTCAAGTTTTTAACTTGCTTTACTGTATATGTATGAATGGAAGTACACGTTGCCATATGAACACCCCAATACACGTCAACATACAATCATTGATGCTACTGTTGAACTTTTAGTTAATGTGCTGACATCAAACAATTTCTAAATGGTGTTTCAGGTTTGTGTACTAGCTTCATATAATTTGCTATATTAATAATGTTGTGCATATGGCATGTACATCAAAGCATCAATAAAGTCCACTTTCTTTCCTACAATTTCTCATTATATATATATATCTATATATAACAAATCAGAAGACACAAAATTTCAGCCACATGATTAATTTATCTTTATGTGAGGAGTGCAAATTATGGGGTGATCCTATGGTTTAGATTTTGTCACTCAACTCAATTTGTGTCAAATCTTTGTGTCTAAATAAACTTTCCATATATACACACACAAACACACCTTTTAATGGAAAATGTAACAATAATCCTCAAATGTTATTGGAGATTAGAGTGAATAAACAATTTTGGTAAATTAAATATCCCGCAACCATTTAATTATACATTTATTATTTATCGCCAATTTTAGAACTTCACATTCATTATCTGACATTGTTCGATTTAATCATGTTCATGTTAACTCTCTCCTACTGAAAAAAAGTAGTTATTATTTTTTCTGACCAACATATGGTTTTGTATAATATTGTATGCGAGAAAATATTTATCTTGATTCTTAATCATAATGGAAAATATTTTCTTAGTGTGTATCAAAATAAGAAAACAATAAAGTTTAACTCAAACTTCAAAAATAAGTTTTTAGTTACAATAGAATAGGAGTACAAATTTAAAATAATTTTCAACAGTCATTTTATTACTTAGTTATTACCGCCAAACTATCAATTATATTTATTACTAATTTCGAGGCCTTATCTTTTGTAAGATAATAATATTTCATGAAACGGTTGGTCGACGTAGTTAGCTGCACTCCACGCATGTTTTTTTTAAAAGAAGAGCCACTACTTGGGAATTTTGATTTTTTTTTTTAAAATAAAATAAAATTTGGTAATTTACGGGTTGTTTATCAACATATAAGCTTGACCTTGAACCACTTTATTGTTTTATTTTCTATGATTTTAAGGCTACAAAAGTATCTATTTATTGTTATCCATGAGTTTAACAAATGACGCGGTTTTAATTTCTTGAATTGCATCAAAGAATACATCTTTGTTTTGTGATAGAAAACAACAAATAAGACGATTTTTTTTCTTTCTTGGAATTTGAATCAAAAAAATCATCAATTGATCTTATGTTTGTTTAACTTAGTCTGTCAGCTTACAGTTTAAACAACAGTGCTAGGAGGTTTATTTCTTTCTAAGTTTTTATTAGGTTTGCAGTTCCATTTTTTAAACATTTCTGACATATCAGTGCATACTTGAACAATGTCTCCTTCTTCTAAAAGTGGATGAGATTTTGAGGCTGTATGTTGCAACCTTAAGTTTATACATTAGCCGCAGCTTGCGTGCTTTGTTCATGTAGTGCTTCTAAGAAATAAATCATTATCTTATCATTCATAATGCATAAGCTAGAATAACTATAAAAGAAAGGCATGATTTTTTAACAAACGATGCGTATCTGAAATGTCTAAAAAAGCTAGGTCAAGAAAGTAATTGGATAAAAATTAAACCTTAAATATAGCATGGTTCCCTTGTGTGAGCTAATATGTGTTCCATTTATTTGAAGTTGCAATCATATGAAACGTATATGTGGAAAAGCAAGTGTTTTCTTTCTTTTAAACTATAAGAATAGGCTCCAAGTATGGTATACAAAGTAATTCATCACCAAGGGTTACATGGCTAAATATTGGGCACAGCCTCCATGAATGCTTATTATTATATGGTAACTTCTCAAGATGACTCCTCACGGAACTTGCATAGTACCAGTTTTGAGTTTTGGTCAGGACATCCTTGAGTACTTGTATGACTAAAGGTAAGTTTTCAAGAAAACCCCTCACAGATCTTGCATAGTACCAATCTCCAAAATAACTTTTTTATAACAAAAAGCATGATGCCTTGGAATTAGTTATAAGTAGCCATGCGACTTGATAAATGTTAATTAATTTCAAATTTGTTTCATCTGTTAATATCATGTCCTATTAACTATAGATAAAAGGCAAAATGTTTTACATAATATTCAATTTCAAGTGAAATATCAAATTGCTTCAGTTACAGGCACATATTTAGGTATCAATTTATTTATTTATTTATTTATTTTTTTTTTTTATTTTTTTTTTACATCTAGATCAGTATCTTCATTATCTAGGGATGTTTCAGGATCGCTTAAGAAATTCTCCCTAAGCTATTATGCTTAATTCAAAGTAGATGACAATTCTTGATATACCCATGTTCTACATAGATTTTTCTACAATTACAGGGTATTTATAGTGATGGGTGCATATGTTCTTCGCGGTTAACGCTTATGTTTGACAACTATAATGGAACTTTAATTGATGAATATTTGTACTGAAAATAGTTATTGGATGCCTAAGAATAAATCATCATATTCCATTGAATTTTACAAGTATAAATACTGTAATCCTTCTTTTTAACTTTATAGGAAAAGGTCTTGCTTTTTCAATGTCTGATACAATGCTTCACTTAACTACTATGCCATCTTTATCATTGGTGCTTTGTTTTCTTTACATATACTATTCATGATTTGAATTTTTTAATTTGTAGGCGCTTTTGTATGGGGTTGAAGCCATTAATAATCTAAAGATTTAAAAGTTAATCAGATGTGCTTATGTCAAAATTTTCATATAAATCACGTTTATAAATCTGTAGGTGTTAAGTGGTTAACATTGAAACTGATATTGTAGTTATAAGACTAAATTTCGCTAAGCAAACAAAAAGTTTGATAATTATAGGGTTACAATATCAGTTACTAGAACATTGATGAAGCAAATTTCGCAACATTATTTTGGTTTTTTAGCTAAAGATTCAATAACTCTTTAAATCCTATAGACGTTATAAATTGATATCAAAATTCAAAAATATGTTAATCATGAAGGAAACTAACCCTTGCATTTATGTCTGCAAGAAGACATAATTTTTTTAAAACTTGACCACTTGATATATACATATATTATATATACTGTTAATAATTTTCTTTATTGGAGTTAGCACATTCATAAATTTCAAATATTATTTTTGTGGTGAATAGAGATAAGCACTGATATATTTATACTGTTCAGCAAGAAAAATAAATGTGGCAATTTATAACTTCAAAAAAGGGTACCTTACTTGACAATGAAGTGTCATGAATATCTGGGCCAACTTCAACCAAAAGACAGACAACAACGTATTAGGTATCTTTTTAATTTATCTTTATATGATTTTATCATACTATTATGGCAAAATTTTAGTTAAAAGCCAATAAAAATTGACTTTTGTATTATTTTGTTATTATTCTGACATATATGAAACTTCCTTTTCAATTGTTTAAAAAGCATTTATTATATCTTCCTAAGTTTAATTACTCATGCAGTCATATTTTATCACACCTTTCAACTAAAAGGCATGTTGCAAAAGGTAGAAATATATCCATATCCATACCTTCTGTTTCTTTTTCTTTTTGAACTCTCTTTCCATGGGAGAAAATTTAGTTTTAATAGGCACTGTAGATTTAAATCGAACAAACATCGTAGTCAAGGCACTTTTTTATAACGAATCCTATAGTTTAATCATGTACTTGTAAAGTATAATGTTCTATGCAAACTTATATTATAATGTGGATTACAGTCTTTGGTTTCATGATTATAGGGTTGGACTACAGAACTCTACATAATATAAGGAGTTGCTCAAATCATGGCTTCGTTTTTACTGCATCATAAGATATTTCCTTATCATTCATACACTCTCTATTCACATGGTTCCTCAACTCTTCAATCGGTAGTAAGTGGTGGTAATGCATGTGCTTATAACAATTCTAAGTAGATTTTTTTTATTACAATATTATCACAGTTAATTTCCTTTCTAAATCAGATATCCATGTAAAATGTTTTCATTGACTCGGTATGATTTAACATTATTTTATTAAATTTTCAAAATATAAAAATAGTAATAATGCAATTTGATTATTCCAAAGAAGGTAACACAAATTTCCATGCATCGACTGATTAGAAAGAATATAAAACCTTTAATAATATTAGCTTTTTTCCTTATTAATGAAATTGGAATTGAAGTACATGCTATGTTTGATTCTTTTAATGAACCATGATAAGATATCAAAAGGTTGCAGGTATAAGTTTGACACAGCCGATTGCTATAGTTCATAAAGAAATATATATAAGTAACATATAACTGATAAAAAAATAGGTTGTACACAATCTTCGAACTTAGTAAGATAAAAGCAATCAAATCTGTGGTTAATAATATACCTAACTGATTGTTGTCTTCTTATATGATAACATTACAACTAGACGTGCCTTTGTTTATACTAATATCTAGCGTTTATGAGTTGAGAATCATTGAAAAGTCATGATCGTTATTGAATTCTTTTCTATAGTACTCACATATTTTATTTTGGAAGTGCTTTCATTAATAACGATTATCTTGAAAGCAAAAGTGAAACAACACGAACTTCCCCGTGAAGGAAAGCCCGGATTGCTTTAAGGACAAGCCACATCGGAACACAAACAGAAGAACATTTCATTGCTTATTACAACAATTCCATCAGAATACAAGAATATACAGGGTATGAATAAATATTATACATCATAGAAATATCAGAGACTTATCTACAATATTGCAGCGGAAAAATAATACAATACACAACTGAAAGAGATATACGGATACAGAGCTTTCCGGATATCTTTCTAACTGTAAATCAGGACCCTACGAATATAAATCTGCAAAACCAAAACTACTAGCTGCCTGTGTCAAAATAAGGGCACCCAGAGTTTAGGCTAAAACAATAAACTCCAGGTCAGTCATGTGACTGGTGTGAGAACTATAACAGTTATTTAAAACTTTACTTTAAAATAAAGTAAATCAAGGGACCACGCCGTATAACACGAAATGGGTATCCTCCCAAGAATACCAATGCATATAACAAAACAGCGCAATGCTTTTTGGAAAAATGAGGCTATTATAAGACCCAGGTCCCATCACACAATGCAACGCAAGCCGGAGGATAGGGTTTTCCCTTATAATAGCCAAAACATGCTTGGTACGTTAAAACAAATCATTTGATACTATTATAAGTGTATAGTGTATAAAACTACTTCAAATATAAATGCATCAATCCTAGATGGCATGGGTACCATATATCATGTCGCCGATACTAGGCTCTACTATCAAAACCGCAAATATCACGTATTGGAAGTTGGATTTCCATCTGTGAACCGAGGCAAGGGATCGTCCTCACCGCTTCGAGACAATCTAGCCTACCATGTCTCAGGCAAGCGCACATGCAAGCCTTGGAGCAACACGGCCGGTCCACTCGATATGGATTATACTTAAACCTGGGACAATACGTCTCCCCGCCCTATGGGGCGTAAATGAGACAAATGACTCCATATCTGAGGCGCCTCGCATTACAACAACCACACAGTTGAAAATAATCTAAATGTCAGGGCTGGTAGGTCACTGACACCACCACTAGCTAGAAAGAGACACATGTCCTCCCTGACGTCCTCTCTCATTTCTCGTTCACAACCGGGATGTGAGGCTCGCGAATTGACGCTGTATACAAAGGCGTGCCACATAGGTCGTGCTTTGGTCATCAACCACAAGACTATGCTTTTCAACAAAAGCCTTGATCATTTGCTACTTAGGCATGCCACACAGGCAATTCACTCCATGCGACTGATGTCCATCGATATACAACCCCTGAGCTCGTACGTCTCAGAGAAGGGTGTTAAGCAAGAGAATAAAATCCCCGCCACCAAACAGATGTATATTTAATAGAGATCAATCAACACAGAATAAAATCCAATGTCAGACACACAGTCCATTTACAAGTTCGTTCTGGGTCTGAACGAAACCGTAGGAACCTCATTCCTCGCATATCCATCGATCTCCAAGTACGTCTGGACGATCACCAACTGATTCCCTCCTCTTGGGTGTACAGCCCAATTAAGATCATCAGTAATTATCCAAACGATGTGAAGACCTCCGGTCTTCAACCACCGTCTTCATTGTCGACACATCGTTGAATCAGTTATTCAAAATGGGATAAACCCGGTCTTTTTGAATAACTCGCGTATTTAATAAACAAGTGTTACACAAACACAACATACGCCTCATTCCAATTCAGAATATTCTTTTATTCAAATATTCACATCTATAGAGAAAGGTTCCCATTAATTTTATCAAAGATAAATTCTTTTAAATTTATTCTTCAATCTTCTTTTGGATTTCAATTCAAACCAAATTATGGTTTATCCAAACTAGTCGGGATTAACAAACCTTACCGAAGTAATCATTTGTTTTAATTTTACCAATCCCAACCTGTTCATCCCATGAAGTAAAACTGGTAATACTTCATATCTAACACCACGGTGTTATCGGTAAATTCAATTACCCTTTCACGTTCAAATCTAATTAAAGATTTAACTATTGCCTGGAGCAAAACTGGTGATACTCCATTCTCGATCATTTCAATCTAATTAAAGATTCATTAAAACTCCACTTGGTTTTAATCTTCCCAAAAATCAATATTAATGATTGTTTAACTTGGGAAATCATATCGTGTCTTTAACTGGATTAAAGAACCAATGTCATTTAAAACACGGTTCACGATAAACTCAAAATCACATTCTATTCCATCAGCCTTTAATCGTAAATTAGCAAGTGGATAATTCCCTAAGTGTTAACCCCGAAGGCCGAAACCAACATAGATCAATACCGAAGAGACTATCCAACTTAACTAATCTCCAGTTAGTTTCTGATTTTCTTAACTCCTTTGGGTCTAAGAACAGTATCATTAAAGATACCACTCACGACAACCCAAAATCACCATTAATGATGTAATCTTCATGGAAAACAAATCAATATATGTAATCGATATAAACTTCCATATCCGACTAACAATATAAATGAAATAATGACAAAGCCTTTTAAATTACATATATACTAGCAGTCCTCATCCACAGAAATCCACTTCGATTATTACCAAATCGAATTCCATTCCATTCCAATTTATTTTATTAAATTGGAAAACTTTACTTTGGAAAATCTCCTTTAAATCTTAACAAATGATTTATAAATTCCAAATCACATTTCACTGTAAATCGGGTTAAAGAACGAATGTCGTTAAAACACAGTTCACAACAAACCCAATTCACATTCCATTAATTATCGGGTTAAAGAACAAATGTTATTTAAAACACCGTTCAAGATAAACCCAAATTCCATTTGATATTAAATACTATAACCAACAAATATTGTATTGGAAATAACGATATTAATATATCTTTCAAATCTCCATAACAATATCTGTATAATCACGAAATCCAACATCGAAATATTCCGAAGGCAGTTTCGATTCAAATCCAATTCCAATCTATATTTTGGAAATTCTGGTTATCTTTAAAACCAATTCAAATCCAATTTATTTATTTCAAAAATAAATGGATTATAATTCTAGTTCGAAACTATTTCATTTCGATAAAAAAACTATTTTTATCTTTTCAAATATGGAATTTTTCATCCCAATTCTTTCCAAATCATTTCTTATGATTTTACAAAAATTATTGCTATTTTTAATAATTTTATCAAGGCCCGTACAGTCGATTTCCATAAACGGCCATCGAACTGCACTTACAACGACCTTTTCCAAATTTGATTTGGACATAATTCCAAATCCAACCATTAGATTTCTAATTTCTTGCATTCGTTAGAAGGATCTTTTCGATATGAACCCGATGGTTCCGGTTTCAGGAGAATCCGACGGTCGGATTTCCCGTAATATCCATTCGAAGTCAATGGTCAAAATTCAAGAACTGCCGCAGCGCGGCGCGTTCAATTCAGGCCATTATATATATATATATATATATATATATATATATATATATATATATATATATATTTCATCGATTTCCATTCAAAACGTATTTTATAAATCGTTTTAAATTCGTTTTCAAAACGATTTCCACTTCATATTCAATTTCTAATCAAAATTGAATATTCCATATCATCGATATATAAATGATAATATTGTCAAAACATTATATTTTGAAATCAATTCCTTTTCGATATTCATTATAAAAATGAATAAAATCGATATAAATATCGTTCACGTCCAAATAGCGTCAATGTAATCATCACAGCTTTAAATATTTAAATATATTCGTGTCCATCCCAAATCGGACATCAAAATCATATTTTGATTCTCGTCTGAATATTATTCGAAAAATATTCGTTATTTTAAAATAATCGTTATTTTAAGATATTCATTCTTTCTGAACTGGAATCAGACACAGTCAATTACCATACAATGTGATTTATATGGATTTCATATATACACGTACACTACAACAATCAAACACAGTCAACCATCACCCAAAGTGCATTCTACACTGCATAAGCATCACATATAAATATTTAACGCTTATAACAGCCTGTCAATCAATCGATCGACATACAGCTAATTATTGGGACTAGTGTATGGCCAATTTCATCCCAACACCCGTGTGGGGTTTTCAAACAATCAAACACAGGTTTTATTTGTGCAGTTGGACAATGTGTAAAATTTATCGTCCCAATCCATATCAGTCAAATGTGTGTACATAAACAAATCGTCCGATTTGTTTATAAATATTTATTTTATATACACGTTAAAAATTATATTTTTTTTTAACCATGAAATAATTTATTCCATTCCACCTCACATAATCATCACACCACAAACAACAAACAAACAAGTCGTCCATGGTCTGTGGACAACGGGTGTCGGGTGCTGCTAAGCACCGTCTACATCCTAGTATATATTTCAACTAGAAAACAAATTAAAAGTGAGAAGTTCTCACCTTTGGGATCCACTCCAACGTTTCATTTCTGAATTTCCGAATGGCTTGAATTTGCCCGAAATTCCAATGCAATCCTTTCTCACGCTGTTCACATTAAAAATCACATTTTTATCTCGCTATATATAATAAAAATCATATTTTTATTTCGCTACATATATAAACATTATATTTTTATATTCTCTATTATATAAAAATTCTATTTTCAATCCGCTACTCGTATAAAAATTGAATTTTTATTTCGCTACAACATATATAAAAATCATATTTTTATATTTCCTGTCTTATAAAAATCATATTTTTATATTTCATGTCTTATAATAATCATATTTTTATTCTTTCCATTATATAAAAATCATATTTTTATTCTTTCTATAATATAAATATCATATTTTTATTATCTATATAACATAAAAATCATATTTTTATTATCTATATAATATAAAAATCATATTTTTATCATCGTTTTCCATATAAAGATTATATTTTCCATCAAAAATCTTTTCAGTAAAAATCTAAGCTTTCTTTTTAAAATAAAAAATCAAACATTTTCTATGTTGAAAATCAAACCTTTATCTCTATATTGCCTACACATGGAGACCCATATTTTTAATTACCTAAATAAGTAAAAATAAAATTAAAAACTCACATTTTATTAGGGTTTCAGCGAAGGGGAAGGCATGGGGTCGGAGATGGACTGAGGGGAGGCGGCGGGCTCACGCGGTTTTGGGTGCGGTGGTGGCGATGTGGGGCTCTCAAGGACCAGCGGCGGTGTTCTTTCTTTGCTGGGTGGTTTTTTTGGGGCGGAGGGGGGATTGGAGGAGCTGGAGGTTGGAGAAGGGGCGGCGAGGTGAGGCGGTGCTCCGGTGGTGGAGCGGCGGCGACGTCGATCTAGGGGGGCGACGAGAGAAGCCAGCGCGATTTCTTTTTAGTTTTTTTATTTTCTTGGATCTGAAATGACGACGTGGGGGGGAGGGGGAAGATAAAGTAGGGGTTGACTTCTTTATTTAATTTATTTAATATTACATATTTTTTCCATAAAAAGTACCCTTTTAATTTGAACTCGAAATCAAACCGACTGACTGTCGTCCCTAGCTAATTACCCTCATTCCGAACACAATGTGATAAGTCACATAGGCTAATTCGATCGTTCCGATCAGTTTTCGTTAACTTTACAATATAGATAAATATAATGGTCAATATTGATTTTAACGTACATTTTAATTTGCCGAGGCCACATATTGACTCTAAAAATTTCAGAAAAATATTTTCTAGCTTCGTACTGATGATAGGGTCCTAACAAAACTAATTTCGTCAAATTCTGAGATCGTTAGAAAAATGACCACTCTGGTCGATCTAAATTGACTAAAACTACCAAAACGCGTTTTCTTTTGCCACGCTCACATATTGATTCAGAAAATTACGAATTTTGGAATCTAGCAATAACTTGACATCTCGGATCCAACAAAAGAGGCTTCGTCAAAAACAGAGGTCGTTTGCAAAATTTCCATTTTTAAGGGCCAAAATTCCGTAGCGACTATTCTGAATTTTCAACTGGGCATAACTTTTTATCCCTGCTATGAAACTTATTTTTCGGATTCGTTGGAAAGATATTTTCAAATAGATTCTAATATTTTCGGTTTTGCCAAAATCCGGTTTATTTTGAATTCTGTACATTCATTTGAAATTTGAAATCCAATTTTCGAACTACCGCGCCATTTTCAATTCCTTTTATATTTAGAAATAAAATATTTATATTCTAACGATGATTCAAATAAATATATACATTCTAATTCTATTCAAAATAAATTTCTCATCGTCATTATTTAAAATAATTCATTTTAAATATTCAAAATTCATCTAAATTGCCAAAATAAAAATTTTATATTGGTTCAGATTTCTGGGTTATTACAATCTCCCCCACTTAAAACTTTCGTCTTCGAAAAGGAACAAAGATGAAAGTTGTTTTACAAACCAACTCAACTTTCATTATTTTAATTATGGCTTAAGTTCTTCAACTTTTCAGTTTCTAAGAACTTTTCAAATTTTTAAAAAATTTGGCTAACACCCTAAATTTTCGAAAATTTTCGCCATAACCTCCCCTACACGGGAGCACCGGGAAAATCTCGAAATTTCCATACAGGCCTTTCCAATCCAAAAAGGAAAAGAAACAGCCAAGCGGCTAGCCAATCGACTCATAAAATCATCAAAAACCCCAAGAAATACAATAAACATGTACTTATTTGTCGGGCAAACAATTTTGTTCTTCTGCTCTAGCCTCTTTGCTATGACCTGTTCAATGTAAGTACATGTATATACATGTATATACATGCAAATACGACTAATTTTCAATACAACCCACTATTTGGTTCAATTTGGCTAATGGTTCAACATTTTAATTAATCAACCAATAATCAAACAGCACAATCAGCAATCTATTTGTTGATTAGCTTTTCAAATTCATAACTTCGATATACGTAGATAAAATCTTGGTTTTGATGCCAAATCACAACAATAGCCCTATCTAGTTTTGGTTCTCACGCCAGTCATTTGGAAATATATAAAAATCCCACTTTCGAAACTCGAACACAAATACTGATAATGCGGCCGCATTACCAGAATTATCTCCGGGCGACTAGAGTGTGATTCTATATCTATCCAGTATACTAAAACTTCGAATATACGTTTGCAAAGCGTATATGCAAAATCTTTATATATTGGATTGTCCAAATTCAATACAAATAAATATTCAAATAGGTTGAATAAGGTTTAAATTTTCAAAACAAAAATTTGTTTTCATTTTTATTCAAAAAATACACTCTTCACACACGTTCTAGGATACTACTGATCCCATCTCTAACGAGTTATTCTTATTGGATGTTACTAATCCAATCTATGATGAATTCTTTCGTTTGGTTCTAACGTGTCTTGTTCTCGAGATTTGTAAACCAAAGCTCTGATACCAAAATGAAACGACCCGAACTTCCCCGTGAAGGAAAGCCCGAATTGCTTTATCGACAAGCCACATCGGAACACAAACAGAAGAACATTTCATTACTTATTACAACATTTCCATCAGAATACAAGAATATACAGGGTATGAATAAATATTATACATCATAGAAATATCAGAGATTTAAATACAATACTGCAGTGGAAAAATAATACAATACGCAACTGAAAGAGATATATGGATACAGAGCTTTCCGGATATCGTTCCAGCTGTAAATCAGGATCCTATGAATATAAATCTGCAAAACCAAAACTACTAGCTGCCCGTGTCAAAATAAGGGCACCCAGAGTTTAGGTTAAAACAATAAACTCCAGGTCATTCATGTGACTGGTGTGAGAACTAAAACAGTTATTTAAAATTTTACTTTAAAATAAAGTAAATCAAGGGACCACGCTGTATAACACGGAACGGGTTTCCTCCCAAGAATACCAGTGCATATAACAAAACAACGCAATGCTTTTTGGAATAATGAAGCTATTATATGACCCCGGTCCCATCACACAATGCAACGCAAGCCGGAGGATAGGGTTTTCCCTTATAATAGCCAAACATGCTTGGTACGTTAAAACAAATCATTTGATACTATTATAAGTGTATAGTGTATAAAACAACTTCAAATATAAATGTATCAATCCTAGACGACATGGGTACCATATATCATGTCGCCAACACTAGGCTCCACAATCAAAACCGCAAATATCACGTATTGGAAGTTGGATTTCCATCTATGAACCGAGGCAAGGGATCGTCATCACCGCTTCGAGGCAATCTAGCTGTAACAACCCGCACCTCCGTTCACGCAAGATATTGTCCCTAACTTAGCCACCGTATAGGTGTGGGGTTTTGTTCTCAAAAGGCCTCGGCGTTAGTAAGAGATGGGATCTACTATATAAGTACCTGCTTCACATAGGCTTCAACGATGTGGGACTTAGGGGTGTTACATTCTCCCCTCCAACAGAGCCCAACGTCCTCGTTGGCTCACAAACACCTCACCCAGGCGTTGTGGTCCACACAGGAGCCACAATTCTGGTTGGGTATTTGCTCTGATACCACTGTAACAACTCGCACCTCTGTTCGCGCAAAATAGTGTCCCCAACTTAGCCACCGTATAGGTGTGGGGTTTTGTTCCTCAAAAGGCCTCGGCGTTAGTAAGAGATGGGATCTACTATATAAGTACCTACTTCACAAAGGCTTCCACGATGTGGGACTTAGGGGTGTTACACTAGCCTACCATGTCTCAGGCAAGCGCGCAGGCAAGCCTTGGAGCAATAGGGCCGGTCCACTCGATGTGGATTAAACTTAAACCCTGGACAATACGTTTCCCCACCCTATGGGGCGTAAATGTGCCAAATGACTCCATATCCGAGGCGCCTCACATTCCAATAACCACACAGGTGAAAATAATATAAATGCCAGTGCTGATGGGTCACTGACACCACCTCTAGCGAGAAAGAGACGCATGTCCTCCCTGACGTCCTCTCTCGTTTCTGGTTCACAACCGGGGTGTGAGGCTCGCGAATTAACGCTATAAACAAAGCTGTGCCACATAGGCCGTGCTTTTCTCATCAACCACAAGACTTTGCTTTTCAACAAAAGCCTTGATCATTTGCCACTTAGGCATGCCATACAGGCAATTCACTCCATGCGACTGATGTACATCGATATACAACCCCTGAACTCGTATGTCTCAGAGAAGGGTGTTAAGCAAGAGAATAAATTCTCCGCCACCAAACAGAGGTATATTTAATAGAGATCAATCAACACAGAATAAAATCCAATGTTAGACACACAGTCCATTTACAAGTTCGTTTTGGGTCTGAACGAAACCGGAGGAACCTCATTCCTCGCATATCCATCGATCTCCAAGTACGTCTGGACGATCACCAACTGTTTCCCTCCTCTTAAGTGTACAACCCAATTAAGATCATCAGTAATTATCCAAACGATGTGAAGACCTCTGGTCTTCAACCACGTCTTCATTGTCGACACATCGTCGAATCAATTATTCAGAATGGGATAAACCAGGTCTTTCTGAATAACTCGCGTATTTAATAAACAAGTGTTACACAACATACACCTCATTCCAATTCAGAATATTCTTTTATTCAAATATTCACATCTATAGGGAAAGGTTCCCATTAATTTTATCAAAGATAAATTCTTTTAAATTTATTATTTAATTTTCTTTTGGATTTCAATTCAAATCAAATTATGGTTTATCCAAACTAGTCGGGATTAACGAACCTTACCGAAGTAATCATTTGTTTTAGTTTTACCAATCCCAACCTATTCATCCCATGAAGTAAAACTGGTAATACTTCATATCTAACACCACGGTGTTATCGGTAAATTCAATTACCCTTTCACATTCAAATCTAATTAAAGATTTAACTATCGCCTGGAGCAAAACTGGTGATACTCCATTCTTGATCATTTCAATCTAATTAAAGATTCATTAAAACTCCACTTGGTTTTAATCTTCCCAAAAATCATTATTAATGATTGTTTAACTTGGGAAATCATATCCTGTCTTTAACTAGATTAAAGAACCAATGTCATTTAAAACACGGTTCACGATAAACCCAAAATCACATTCTATTCCATCAGCCTTTAACCGTAAATTAGCAAGTGGATAATTCCCTAAGTGTTAACCCCGAAGGACGAAACCAACATCAGATAAATCCCAAAGAAACTATCCAACTTAACTAATCTCCAGTTAATTTCTGATTTTCTTAACTCCTTTGGGTCTAAGAACAGTATCATTAAAGATACCACTGACGACAACCCAAAATCATATTCCATTAATGATGTAATCTTCATGGAAAACAAATCGATATAAACTTCCATATCCGACTAACAATATAAATGAAATAACGACAAAGCCTTTTAAATTCCATATATATTAGCAGTCTTCATCCATAGAAATCCACTTCGATTATTACCAAATCGAATTCCATTCCATTCCAATTTATTTTATTAAATTGAAAAACTTTACTTTGGAAAATCTCCTTTAAATCCTAAAAAAAGATTTATAAATTCCAAATCACATTTCACTGTAAATCGGGTTAAAGAATGAATGTCATTAAAACACAGTTCACAACAAACCCAATTCACATTCCATTAATTATCGGGTTAAAGAACAAATGTTATTTAAAACACCGTTCACGATAAACCCAAATTCCATTTGATATTAAATACTATAACCAACAAATATTGTATTGGAAATAACGATATTAATATATCTTTCAAATTTCCATAACAATATCTGTATAATCACGAAATCTAACATCGAAACATTCCGAAGGCAAATTTGATTCAAATCCATTTCCAATCTATATAATGGAAATTCTAGTTATCTTTAAAACCAATTCAAATCCAATTTATTTACTTCAAAAATAAATGGATTATAATTCTAGTTCATTTCGATAAAAATCTATTTTTATCTTTTCAAATATGGAATTTTTGATCCCAATTCTTTCCAAATCATTTCTCATGATTTTACACAAATTATTGCTATTTTTAATAATTTTATCATAGCCCATACAGTCGATTTCCATAAATGGCCATCGAACTACACTTACAACGACCTTTTCCAAATTTGATTTGGACATAATTACAAATCCAACCATTATATTTCTAATTTCTTGCATTCGTTAAAAAGCTCTTTTCGATACGAACCCAACGATTCTGGTTTTAGAAGAATCTGACGGTTGGATCTCCCGTAATATCCATTTGAAGTCAATGGTCGAAATTCGCGAACTGCGGCAGCGCGGCGCGTTCTATTCAGGCCATTATATATATAATATATATTATATATTTCATCGATTTCCTTTCAAAATGTATTTTATAAATCATTTTAAATTCGTTTTCAAAACGATTTCAACTTCATATTCAATTTCTAATCAAAATTGAATATTCCATGTCATCGATATATAAATGATAATATTTTCAAAACATTATATTTTGAAATCAATTCCTTTTCGATATTCATTATAAAAATGAATAAAATCGATATAAACATCGTTCACGTTAAAATGGCGTCAATCTAATCAACACGGCTTTATATATTTAAATATATTCGTGTCCATCCCAAATCGTACATCAAAATCATATTTTGATTCTTTTTTGAATATTATTTAAAAAATATTCGTTATTTTAAAATAATCATTATTTTAAGATATTCATACTTTCTGAACTGGAATCAGGCACATTCAATTACCATACAATGTGATTTATATGGATTTCATACATACACATACACTACAATAATCAAACACAATCAACCATCACCCAAAGTGCATTCTATACTACATAAGCATCAAATATAAATATTTAACGCTTATAACAGCCTGTCAATCAATCGATCGACATACAGCTAATTATTGCGACTATAGTATGGCCAATTTCATCCTAACACCCGTGTGGAGTTTTTGAACAATCAAACACAGGTTTTATTTGTGCAGTTGGGCGATGTGTAAAATTTATTGTCCCAATCTATATCAGTCAAATGTGTGTACATAAACAAATCATCCAATTTGTTTATAAATAGTTATTTTATATACACGTTAAAAATTATATTTTTTTTAACTATAAAATAATTTATTCCATTCCACCTCACACAATCAATATTCACACCACAAACAGCAAACAAACAAGTCGTCCATGGTCTGTGGACAACGGGTGTCGGGTGCTGCTAAGCACCGTCTGCATCCTAGTATATATTTCAACTAGAAAACAAATTAAAAGTGAGAAGTTCTCACCTTTAGGATCCACTCCACCGTTTCATTTCTGAATTTCCGAATGGCTTGAATTTGCCCGAAATTCCAATGCAATCCTTTTTCACGCTGTTCACACTAAAAATCACATTTTTATCTCACTATATATATATATATATATATATATATAATAAAAATCAGATTTTTATTTCGCTACATATATAAACATTATATTTTTATATTCTCTATTATATAAAAATTCTATTTTCAATCTGCTACTCGTATAAAAATTGAATTTTTATTTCGCTACAACATATATAAAAATCATATTTTTATATTTTCTGTCTTATAAAAATCATATTTTTATTCCTTCCATTATATAAAAATCATATTTTTATTCTTTCTATAATATAAAAATCATATTTTTATTATCTATATAATATAAAAATCATATTTTTATTATCTACATAATATAAAAATCATATTTTTATCATCGTTTTCCATATAAAGAGTATATTTTCCATCAAAAATCTCTTCTATAAAAATCTAAGCTTTCTTTTAAAAATAAAAAATCAAACATTTTCTATGTAAAAAATCAAACCTTTATCTCTATATTGCCTACACAAGGAGACTCATATTTTTAATTACCTAAATAAGTAAAAATAAAATTAAAAACTCACATTTTATTATGGTTTCAGTGAATGGGAAGGCGTGGGGTCGGAGATGGACTGAGGGGAGGCGGCGGCAGGCCAAGGCGGCGGGCTCAGGCGGTTTTGGGTGCGGTGGCGGCGATGTAGGGCTCCCCAGGACTAGCGGCGGTGTTCTTTCTTGGCAAGATGGTTTTTTTGGGGCGGAGGGGGAATTGGAGAAGGAGCTGGAGGTCGGAGAAGGGGCGGCGAGGTGAGGCAGTGCTCCGGTGGTGGAGCGGCGGCGACGTCGATCTAGGGGGGCGACGAGAGAAGGCAGCGCGATTTCTTTTTGGGGGTTTTATTTATTTTCTTGGATATGAAATAACGACGTGGGGGGGAGGGGGAAGATAAAATAGGGGTTGACTTCTTTATTTAATTTATTTAATATTATATATTTTTTCCATAAAAAGTACCCTTTTAATTTGAACTCGAAATCAAACCCACCGACTGTCGTCCCTAGCTAATTACCCCCATTCCGAACACAATGGGATAAGTCATATAGGCCAATTTGATCGTTCCGATCAGTTTTCGTTAACTTTACAATATAGATAAATATAATGGTCAATATTGGTTTTAACGTACATTTTATTTTACCGGGGCCACATATTGACTCTAAAAATTTCAGAAAAATATTTTCTAGCTTCGTACTAACGACAGGGTCCTAACAAAACTAATTTCTTCAAATTCTGAGATCGTTCGAAAAATGGCCATTTTCTGGTCAATCGAAATTGACTGAAACTACCAAAACACGTTTTCTTTTGCCACGCTCACATATTGATTCATGAAATTACGAATTTTGGAATCTAGCAATAACTTGATATCCTGGATCCAACAAAAGTGGTTTCGTTGAAAACAGAGGTCGTTTGCAAAATTTCCATTTTTAAGGGCCAAAATTCCATAACGACTATTCTGAATTTTCAACTAGGCGTAACTTTTTATCCCAGCTATGAAACTTCAAATTTTCGGATTCTTTGGAAAGATATTTTCAAATAGATTTTAATATTTTTGGTTTCGCCAAAATCCGATTTATTTTGAATCCTATACATTCATTTGAAATTTGAAATCCAATTTTCGAACTACCGTGCCATTTTCAATTCCTTTTATATTTAGAAATAAAATATTTATATTCTAATGACGATTCAAATAAATATATACATTCTAATTCTATTCAAAATAAATTTCTTGTCGTCATTATTTAAAATAATTCATTTTAAATATTCATCTAAATTGCCAAAATAAATTTTTTAAATTGGTTCAGTTTTTCAGGTTATTACAAAAAGATCATAGCTACAGTTATTAAATTAATGCAGTCTACATCATTCATCCATTTCTGGAGGAAGTTTGTCTTTACACTTCTTAGACAAAGGTAGTTGGTTGTCTATTTATTTAAAATTGGTTCCATTTTCATAAAGTGATGTAAACAACAAATATAGTGCAATGTCAAAGGTTTCAACTTAGGGGTTGTGATAACCTGCATCTACATGGGTAGAACAAAAATATCCAATAATTGATACACTAAGAACTATTGGCTACACATGTAAGGCGTTAGGTTGCTCATCTTTATTTTACTTTTTGAACTTTTAAAGAATTTACTAAACTGCTCATTTTATTTATTGCTTATGATGACACACTCTATTTATGTAGTTAAAGGAATAATAAGTGAAGATTTTCGATCTAACATTGGTAATTCCTCCGATGTATCGTCGGCTCCCTATTAATTGTCTTGATGTTGATTCAAAATTCTGACACGTCCACAAAACTTTATATTACTTTATGACCATACTTATTAATGGCGCATGACGCAAAAAGGCGTAACATCAGTCTAGAGCCTTGGCGCACGGCGTGGCAAATGGCGAGCGCCTTTTTGATTTACTGCGCAATTTTGTTTTTTTTTTTTTAAAATATAACAAATTTAAAAGTTTAGTATTTTTTGCTAAAACATATGCAATTAAATTTTTTACTTTTTTGCAAAAAGAAACATCATCATATTTGACATAGCATAGAATTTCAAGCATAATAGTTTTCAAAATCCAAAATAACAATACATGTTACTAACAAACTAGACATCCGAATGCGATTCAACAATCATATTTTCCAAATCAACATCTGCATCATCAGATTCATAAGGACAATTAGATTATATCAAGTCTTTTTATTATGATGTGGTTATATTTAGCAACAGAAAGGACAATTGGTGAGGAAGAATAGCATATCGATTGACAATATTGTTTCTTTGATGCTATTGATAACTTCATGCAAAATAAATTGATAAATATTTATTGATATTCCTATTTGGTGCATCTACAGACTGTTTGAAATAAAATACACAATCAATTGAAATACATGTTTTCTGTACAAGCAATATTACAATTTGATATAAGAGTATTACAAAAAATAAAATATATTTTCAACATTGATCTGTTTGTTTCTCTTCGAGGAAAAAGAACTGTAGAAAAGTCATCCATCAGAATCCACAAAGAAATAAAAACCAAATACAAAACATTAACAAACGCAATAATATGATCAACGATATTGTAGAAAAGTCATCCACCAGAACCTACAAAATGAATAAAAACCGAATACAAAACGTTAGCAAACACAATAATATGATCAACAATAATTTTATGTGAAATGCAAAAAATGAAAAAAAACAAAAAACAAGAAAAAAATGAAAAAAAAAGGCACGCCATTTTGCGCT
Organism: Allium sativum; assembly: GCA_030737875.1. Classification (NCBI taxonomy): domain Eukaryota; kingdom Viridiplantae; phylum Streptophyta; class Magnoliopsida; order Asparagales; family Amaryllidaceae; genus Allium; species Allium sativum. The sequence continues at coordinate 563,124,102 of CM060921.1, forward strand.
GTGTGCCTTTTTTGCGCCGCGCGCCTTTTGCCGTGCCTTCTCATATGCGTTGCGCCGCAAGAAGAAATGGCGCAGATGCCGCGTAGCACCACGCCGTAGCGCGCCATTCATAACTATGTTTAGGACCACTTGATTTGTTAAAATTTTGCTATTTCCTTCCTGTGTAGTACATTAAAATTTCAAGTATAGTATATAACGATTCAGGCACCCAACCTCAGCTAACTTAATCCCTAATTGTTTTCTTTCAACTTGAAGGAGAAAGGAAAAAGATGTACTAAAACAATTTATTTACCCTGGGTTTCTTCTTTGAAGCCCTGGATTTCCATACCAACCAAACTATTTTTGTAACCTTTGGATGCTTCTTTGAAACCCTTGATTTCCATACCAACCAAACTGTTTTTGTAACCTTTGGATGCTTCTTTAGACTGGGTATTTATTAGCTTCTTCTCTTTTACCGCGACATTATTCCTTCAGGGAATTTATGTTTATTTTAAAAGAATTATTTTTACTTAATTAATTTTTCTAACTAAAACCTCAGGAGCGTAACTTTCTTATTTGGTAATGTTCTGAATTTTAAGTTCTTAATCTTATATTTTATTCTTAGGGTAAAATTGTTATGCATTACCCTAATATTATACCAGCATCATACTTGAATTATTTTATTGTGGATATGCGAATGTGTTGTTACATACTATCACAAGTGCATGTGACGCTAATGAACATGAAGTATAAGTGCTTGATGCTTGCTTGAGTGACAACCTGGAACTCAGGTATTTAACTGTCTATTGCTTAAATTATGGATTGTAATATACCGTCATTGCGTACTACTTCGTTCTGGAACTATATATGTAATGATGACCATGAATCATCTCAACATGAAATTTTTGCCACTTTCATATTGAAACCATAATTATATAATTTCGATCCTCCTAATTCAAAAATGTACATTGCAGATCGTCATTTATTTCTTTGTAGTAAATGTGGTTACATGTCAAAGTGTGAATTATAATGGGTTATTGTATTGTAGTTTACGCTATGAAAATCATGTCATATTGGTTGGAAAAATTTATCGGCCATGTAAAAGCATCTGTGCGTCCGCTGCATTAATAACGATGAACTAGAAAACGCTATTACAAATTGCGGACTTCAAATTCATGAAAGTGTATTGCATTACGTATATTAATTTTACAATTGATATTACTTAGCATTCAGTTGGTAGAATATTATTAGATATATTAATTGAAATGTAAACGTGGAGTAAAATATAACTTACTTAAATTGAAAATAAGGTTTTGAAAAATACTACTATCGATGGGAGGCATAAGGAGATTTTTCTTCTTCAGACAAAAAAGATAAGTTCAGATGCCTGAGAATACCATTTGTTCAAAGTAAAAATCTTGGAAGTGTGGTGGTGTGTTTCTTTCAGTATAATTAAATGTTATCGATCTTCTTCCTTTAAACTTATTTCAGCTATAACCATAATAGCCAATCTTTTTTGGTCCCAAATTCGGGATTTTAAAATCTTGATATTCCTCGTAGAACGCTTCTACAATTAGCAAGTTAGCTTTGAATATATTTTATGATATCCCTCAAGCATATTTTATTCATTTATGGTAAGATTTCTTTAGTTCAATATGTTTTAAATTTTAAGATTTAAAAAATTTAAACAATGCAAACTATATAAAACTGAATAATTATTATTGCTGCAAATGATATCCCATTCAGGTTTAAAAAAATATTTATGTTTGGAGCTTCTATAGCAAAAAGTGGATCTGTAATAACCCGGAAATCCGAGCCAATTTAAAAATTTTATTTTGGCAATTTTAGCAAATTTTGAATATTTAAAATGAATTATTTTAAATAATAACGACGAGAAATTTATTTTGAATAGAATTCGAACGAATATATTTATATCGATCGTCGTTAGAATATAAAAAATTATTTATAATTATAAAAGGAATTGAAAATGGTGCGGTAGTTCGATAATTCGATTTCAAACTTCAAATGAATGTACATGATTCAAAATAAACCGGATTTTAGCGAAACCAAAAATATTAGAATCTAATTGATAGTATCTTTCCAGCGAATCCGAAAAATTGAAATTTCATAGCGGGGATAAAAAGTTATGATCAGTTGAAAATTCAGAATAGTCGCTATGGAATTCAGGCCCTTAAAAATGGGAATTTTGCAAACGACCTCGGAATTCGACGAAACAACTTTTGTTGGATCCGTGATATCAAGTTATTGCTAGATTCCAAATTTCATAATTTTTCGAATCAATATGTGAGCGTGGCAAAGGAAAACACGTTTGACCAGTTTTAGTTGATTTTAATTGACTGGAAATTGGCCATTTTTCAAACGGTCTCGGAATTCGACGAAATTAGTTTTGTTAGGACTGTATCGTCAATACGAAGCTAGAAAATATTTTTCGGGAATTTTTCGAGCTAGTATGTGACCCCGGTAAATTGAAATGCACGTTCAAATTCAATATATAGAGTTATATGTTGATTTTGACGAAAACCAATCGAAATGATTGAATCAGCTTACGATACATATCCCATTGTGTTCGGAATGGGGGTAATTAGCTATGGACGACAGAAGATGGGCCTCGTTTCGAGGTCGAAATAAAAAGTCTACTTTTTGAAATTTAAATAATTAAATAAAAAAAATAAAACTCTCTCTCTCTTCCCATTATCACTCCTCAGACCCTCCCCCGTTCGATTTAATATCAATCAAAAAAAAAGAATAAAAAAAGGGAGGAGGGAGGATCGCGATCCACCACCGCCCCCCTCCCCGATAGTTCCGCCGCCGCCCAAGGCGGGGCCACCGCGCCGCCTATCTCCCCCCCTCGATTCACCCTCTCCTCTTCCTCCTCTCGCGCCAGAGCGAACCCCGCACCCCCCTTCTACTCCGCCACCGCCTCCTTCTTCTCCACCGCCTTCTCCTCCCTACCCCCTTCTTCCACCTCCAAATCGATCCCCCCTCACCTACACCACCGCGAACCAGAAACCGCGCCTCCACCTCCCTAATCCGCCCTCCGTTCGTTGCTGAATCCAAAATCCGCGAGCCCACCAACACTTCTTCGATAGCGGACACCCGTTCCCCACCTCCGGTCAGGTTCGACGCTCCAAAAACGGTGAGCTTTTACCTTTTTATTTAAATGTATAGCATTGTTTTAAAATTGGTTTTATAAAATATATAAAACATTGGTAATTTTCAGTTTTAAGGATAAATTTGCATTATTTTTAGAGTTATAAATATATATAGTTTGGCTTACATAAAAATAGGATTCTTAGCTTCATAGGAAAGATTTTATTTTTATGTAAAGAATAGATTATATTTTTAGAGAAAAGAATAGATTTTTCTTTAGTCAATAAAAGATGTGATTTTTATCTATGTGAACAATAAATAAAGATGAGATTTTTATTGTATGTGAAGATAAAAATATAATTTTTATATAATGTAGGGAATAAAAATATGATTTTTATCATGTGTGAAATATTAAAATATGATTTTTATAAAGTAGTGTATTGAAAATAGAATTTTTATATAATGGAGAATATAAAAATATTATCTTTATATATGTAGCGAAATAAAAATCTGATTTTTTGTTATATATATAGTGAAGTAAAAAATAGATTTTTATAGTGATGAAATAAAAATTCGATCTTTATATAAGAAGCAGAAATATAAAATATAATTTTTATATGGAAAGAAGCGCTGTAAATATATATGAAGTAGAAATAAAAATATGATTTTTATTTATTGAAATGAAGCAATAAAAATATAATTTTTATTATGAACAGCGAGAAAAGGACTGCAATGGTCATTTCAAACCGATCCAGACGATTCAGCAGTTCAACAGCAAAGCACGGTGGAGTGGAACCTTCTGTGAGAACTTCTCACCTTTAATTTTATTTTTCTAGTTATAAATATATACTAGGATGCAGACGGTGTTTAGTAGCACCCGACACCCGTCGTCCACAGACCATGAACGGCTTGTATGCTTGTTTGTTTGATTTTGATGTGTAGTTGATTGTGTGATGTGATGTGAAATGAAATAAAATATTTTATAGTGGAAAATATTTTATAGTTAAAAATAGAATTTTTAAAGTGTATATAAAGTAAACTAATATAAACAGATCGGACGATTTGTTTATATACACACATTTGACTGATATTGATTGGGACGATAAATTTTACACATCGCCCAACTGCACAAATAAAATCTGTGTTTGATTGTTTGAAACCCCACACGGGTATTGGGATGATAGATGACATACACTAATCCCAATAATTAGTTGTATGTCGATCGATTGATTGACAGACTGTTATGAGCGTTAAATATTTATATTTGATGCTTATACAGTGTAGAATGCACTTTGGATGATGGTTGATTATTCATCGTTGTTATTGTATACGTGTGTTGTAGAAAATCCATATAATTAACATTATATGGTAATTGATTGGGCCTCATTCCAGTTTTGAAATAGAAATATTTGAAAAAGAAATATTTGAAATAGAATATTTGAAATAAAATATTTGAAAATAGAAATATACGAAGCCGTGTTGATTAGATTGACGCCATTTTGACGTGAACGATATTTATATCGATTTTATTCATTTTTTTTAATGAATATCGAAAGTGATTTCAAAATCTGATATTTTGAAAAGAATTGAAATTCGAACTGAAACTGAATAGAAATGAATTCGAATTGAAATCAAATAGAAATGAATTCGAATTGAAATTGAATTGAAAACGAACTGAAATTGAATTAGAAATCAATTTGAATTGAAATCAATTTGAAATGAATTTAAATCGAATTTATAAGGAAAAATTCAATTTTGATTTGAATTTGAAAAGAAGTTGAAATCGTTTTGAAAACGAATTTAAAACGATTTATAAAATACGTTTTTAAAAGGAAATCGACGAAGTATATATTATATATATAATATAATTGCCTGAATAAAACGCGCCGCGCTGCCGTAGTTCGTGAATTTCGACCATTGACTTCGAACGGATATTACGGGAGATTCGACCGTCGGATTCTCCTAAAACCGGAACCGTTGGGTTCGTATCGAAAAGAGCTTTCTAACGAATAATAGAGATTTGAAATCTAATGGTTGGATTTGGAATTATGTCCAAATCAAATTTGGAAAAGGTCGCTTTAAGTGCAGTTCGATGGCCGTTGATGGAAATCGACTGTACGGGCCTCGATAAAATTATTAAAAATATCAATAATTTTTGTAAAATCATAAGAAATTATTTGGGATGAAAAACTCCATATTTGAAAAGATAAAAATATATTTTTATCGAAATGAACTAGTTTGGAACTAGAATAGTAATTTATTTATTTTTTTAAAATAAATAAATTGGATTTGAAATGGTTTTAAAAGTAACCAGAATTTCCAGTAATTGAATTGGAATGGATTTGAATCGAAATTGTCTTCGGAATATTTCGATGTTGGATTTCGTGAGTATACAGATGTTGTTATGGGAATTTGAAAGATATATTAATATCGTTATTTCCAATACGATATCTGTTGGTCGTAGAATTTGATATTGAATATAAGCCGGTATATTTTCTATTCAGAGCCTTGTATTTAATATCAAATGTGATTTGGGTTTGTCGTGAATGGTGTCTTCATTAACACTGTTCTTGAGCCCAGTTGAGAAAAAGAGTAAATATTTTTATTTAGATTTAATGAAGTGTACCAATTAAATAATATTTAATTGGAATTGAATTGATATTGATTTTTGGGTTTATCGTGAACAGTGTTTTAAATAACACTTGTTCTTTAACCCGATAATTAATGGAATGGGATTTTGGGTTGTCGTGAACGGTATCTTCAATAATACTGTTCTTAGACCCAAAGGAGTTAAGAAAATCAGAAACTAACTGGAGATTAGTTAAGTTGAATGGTTTCTGGGGTATTGATCTGATGTTGGTTTCGGCCTTCGGGGTTAATACTTAGGGAATTGCTCACTTGCTAATTTACGATTAGGGATTGATTGAAATGTGATATGATTTTGGGGTTTATTGTGAACCGTGTTTTAAATGACACTGATTCTTTAACCCAGATAGAGATTAAAACTAAGTGGAGTTTTAATGAATCTTTTAGTAGATTGAAATGATCGAGAATGGAGTATCACCAGTTTTTCTCCAGGCGATAGTTAAATCTTTAATTAGATTTAAACGTGAAATGGTAATTAAATTTACCGATAACACTATGGTGTTAGATATGAAGTAGGACCCGTTTTACTTCATGGGATGAATAGGTTGGGATTGGGAAATTAAAACAAACGATTACTTCGGTAAAGTTCGTTAATCCCGACTAGTTTGAATTGACATTCAAAAGTAGATTAAAGAATAAATTAAAGGAATTTATCATTGATAAAATTAATGGGAACCTTTCCCTAAGAACGTGAAATTTAGAAACTAACTGTCGGTTAGCTAAGCAGAATGGTTTTCTGGATATTGATTTGATGTTGGTTTCGGCCTTCGGGGTTAATATTTGGGGAATTATTCTCTTGATTAATTTACGGTTAGTGACTGATGAATTGGAATGAGGCGTATGTTGTGTTTATGTAACACTTGTTTATTATATACGCAAGTTATTCGGAAAGACCGGGTTTATCCCATTCTGAATAACTGATACGATGATAAGTCGAAGGTGAAGACGGTGGTTGAAGACCGGAGGTCTTCACGTCGTTTGGATAATTACTGATGATCTTGATTGGGCTGTACACACAAGAAGATGGAAACAGTTGGTGATCGTCCAGACGTACTTGGAGATCGATGGATATGCGGGGTACTAGGTGCCTCCAGTTTCGTTTAGACCCAGAACGGACTTGTAGACGGACTGTGTGTCTGACATCGGATTTCATTCTGTGCGACTGATATCGGTTGCATAGAGTGGTTTTCCTGTGTGGCATGCTAAGATGCAAATGATCAAGGCTTCTGTTGAAAAGCAGAGTCTTGTGGTTGATGATCAAAGCACGGCCTTTGTGGCGTAGCTTTGTGTAACGTTTACTTCGTGAGTTTCACACCCGGTATGAACCAAAAAGGGAGACGGACCTCAGGGAGGACATGCATTTCTTTCTAGTTAGAAGTGGCGTCAGTGGTTTTACATGCCCTGACGAGTTTGACTTATGTGGTTGTTGCTGTTGCGAGGCGCCTCGGTTTGATCGGACGATCCGGGTCCGATGGAGTCATTTATTAGCTCACCTACGCCCCAAAGGGCGGGGAAACACATTGTTCAAGCATTTTAATCCACATCGGTGGACCGGCCCTGACGATCCAAAGGCTTGACTGAGTACTTGCCTGAGGGGCGGACTAGAGCGTCTCGAATCGGTAGAGGACTATCTTTTGCCTCGGTTCATAGAAGGAAATCCAATTTCCAATACGTGACTTTGCGATTTTATTTGTAGAGCCTAGTATGGCGACATAGTGGGATGGGGCGCTTATGTCGTCTATGATTGATACTTATGATTTGAAGTTGTTTTATACACTATGCACTTATAATAGTATCAAATGATTTGTTTTAAACGTATCAAGCATTCTTGGCTATTATAAGGTAAAAACCCTATCCTCCGGCTTGCGTTGCATTGTGTGATGGGACCGGGGTCTTATAATAGCTTCATTGTTCTTTATTTAGCATTGCGTTGTTGTTTTATGCACTGGTATTCTTGGGAGGAAACCCGTTCCGTGTTATGCAGCATGGTCCCTTGATTTACCTAACTTTAAAATAAAGATTTATAACTGTTTTAGTTCTCACACCAGTCCCATGAGCGACCTGGAGTTTATTGTTTTAACCTAAACTCTGGGTGCCCCTATTTTGACACGGGCAGCTAGTAGTTTTGGTTTTGCAGATTTATATTCACAGGATCCTGGTTTACAGCTGAAATGATATCCGGAAAGCTTTGTATCCGTATATCTCTTTTAGTTGTGTATTGTATTATTTTCCGCTGCGATGTATTTAAATGTAATTTAAATCTCTGATACTTCTGTGTAAAATTTATTCATACTCTGTATATTCTTGTATTCTGATGGAATTGTTGTAATGTACAATGAAATGTTCTCCCGTCTGCTTTATTCCGTGGCTTGTTCTCGAACTATCCGCTCTTTCCTCACCGGGGAAGTTGCGGGTCTTCACAGGATCGTTAGTGAAAGAAGGAGAAATAACTAAAAGAATTCCCCTTATTCCATAGGCTAAAGTGCAGATTTTACAATCATTGGCTTTTAGAAAACTATGTGGATGCTAAGTGGTTTTCAGAAACTGTTTAGGGTATTTGAATTTTTCTTTGGTTGCTTTTTCTTTTGATTAAACAATTCTCATATTATTAATCAAACTGAATCCACTAAGAAAGTAAATCCAACATCTTTAGTTGTAACATGTCTAAGTGAAATACCGGCCGACTAAGAAAATGAGTATTGTTTCATCTTGGTTGCATTTTTTCTGATCTAACCATGCTCCAAACAAAACTTTAATTCATTTTCCCTTCTTTTGAATTAAATTAGCTTTCCACTTTTGTTTTGTTTTATGGATTCATTTTTATTATTAATAAGAATGCTACAATCTCATTTTACTAAGGTTATAAATCTTTTCTCGGATTTGAAAATTTCCCATTGAAAAGATACTTGATTGGTTGCTTCCCAAGTTTCTAGATATAAAGTAATTCTGTTAAGAAATGCAATTTAAATTGTAGAGCGATACACATTAGTTCTAAATGCATGTCAAAATTTATGAGGCTAAGACATATAAACATGGAAATTAGCTGAGATACCGAAGAATAATCAGTATAATAATGGCATAATCATTTTATTTGACTTATATACATATTTACACACATGCTTATTTAATACAGTTCTTATTGAAATTAGTTGCACTACGAAAGTTCTTGGAAATGAAAATAATATTTTAGTTTATAATTCGATTCTTCAATTATGTTAATTTTTAAATCAATTTACTATAGCAATGAATCTTTGGGTACCAAACAACAACTTTGGTTGTCCACCATTTTCAATATTTTCATGCCAATCCACTTTTACTCATTATTAGTGCACTGGATGATTATAAAGACAAAGTCAACTATGTTTTTGAATGTTTGGCAACACAGTTCTGTATATTTCATCTACGCATTCTGCTTAATAACTGAACATAATAATGTGATATTTGTTTGGCAGCTGATCTTCCAATTGTATGCCAAGCATCATTACATCAATTCCTGAAGAAAATAATTGACAACGAAGTAGTCAACTTCTATCTTAAATGTATTAGTCATATCAAAAAAGTGTAGTTGATGTTTTTTGATTTATTTTGTTGTGACTAATTGCACTTATTATGATTATGATACTATATATAGGGTGAATGCGAGGACACTATACTAAGTAGATAACACAAAAGTCTCTCCTGTGGAGAACTAACCATTGTTTTGGACCGAGTTCAGAGTGCAGCAAATGAAAATCTCATGCACTTTTTTATGTCCATCAATGTATATCTTTATATAATCCTGATCTTAGTCTAACTAGCAAACATGTTTACTCTGCTTGAAAACTTGGTGTAAAAAATACATGTAGAGTCTTCTTCGATTGGGCAACAGTTTGTGTAATATGGCACTAAGTGTGATTGGTTGTATTGGTTTATGGATACTGTATAAGATAGAAATATGTATTGAGAAAACATACTAATATGCACTATCATTTTAGTATCTGACATCAGATAATCAGAGAGGGCTAAAACAAAACTACAGTGTGGTCAAGGATACAACATCAACTATACCGCCATTGTTTAGACATCAAGAAAATATCCATAGGATGATCCTTATGTTATCCTGCCGTGGGTTTCCCTTTTGCAATCGAGATTCATTGAAACCAACACAAGGTTTCTTGCTGCTACAGCGGTATTGTAGTATATGTATACAAGGCGTTGATTGGTTATGATCCCTAATACATGGGCATTTTGCAGTTCACAACTTTATTTTTTGGTGCTGTTTTCAGAGAATAATGATTTACACCATGAAGCTAGAATGAATTTTATTGAATGTTATATGATATTTTACTAGATATGAGAACAGTGGACCCTTATATCTTAAGCCATAGGTTATTACTGATGTCGCATTGATTTATCTTTATTTGTGAATGCCTAAAATATTAAATAAGTAATGTTTTATTTTATGGGATGATATGATGAGAAAAAATGGGTTCGAAAACTTTTATCTTTGTTGCCAACTTAACAAACATTTTTGACAAATAAATTTATTTTGGGAATATGTAAATTATATCCCTATTTGATGTTGAAGTATGCGATACTATATGTTAGATTGAAGAGGATGAAGATAGCTTCGAGTCGAAGGTGACCGTTCGCAAATCGGAGTTCGCACGTGGAAGTTTTAAGCTGTAAGGTGCAGGTTTTCTGTGTGTAGGTGTGACAGACGTCTGTCGTATGGGACAACAGACGTCTGTCACTACAGGGGGGTTTTCCTAAAATTTTCCATAGACGTCTGTCATCCCCACGACAGACGTCTGAGAGGGGAACAGACGTCTGTCATGGATGCGACAGACGTCTGAGCTGAGAGCTGGAGCCCAAATAATTCCCTGGGAGGGATAGACGTCTGTCACCTTTCACGACAGACGTCTGAATATTGAATTGGGCTATTTCGGGTTGAAAACCTTATAAGTTGATTTTTGAAGATACGTGGGCAATTTGGGTAATTGGCCTATCCCTATATAAGCTTTTTCTGAAGTGAATTAGGTAGAGCTTGGATACTTGATTTGGGATCAAGGGTTTATTCTCAAGGGAGAATTAGTGTTTATAACCTAATTCCAATTCTTCAATTCTTTTCTCCTTAAACTCTTTTCTATATTGAAATATAGTGATTATTGGATCAATCTCTTGTATTCCTTTCATCGTGGTAATAAAATACTCTCTCCAAAGTGGATGTACACTAACAAGATGTTAGTGGAACTACTATAAATCCTTGTGTGATTTATTTTTGCTACTTTCTCATTAGTTTCTTGCTTATGATTGAGATTTGGATTGTTCGTGATTGGTTGATATTGGTTTTGTTACTAGAGTTATTGCTTTGGTTGTTTTTGCAAGTCTAACAACGATCTAGTCTTCCGCTAGTGCATTGTGGTTTAGATATCAGATTCGAGTGGTCTTGAATCGGATTAGTAACAATGGTTACAACAGTTGGTATCAGAGCTGTTTTGGTGCTTGCTAGGTGTTTGTGAAAATGCCAGAGACGGATAGTAGCTCGGTAAGTCCTTCAACCGGAAGTCCAAAAAGTGTGGCGCCATATGTACGGGGTTCGTGTGCGGCGTCGGGTTCTCGATTGGTTATTGACAAGTGGAATGGTGATAATGACTTTGAGAAGTGGCAATAGAAAATGAAAGCGGTTCTTAGGCGGAATCGGGTGCACCGAGTAGTATTTGATACTCACTTATTGCCAAGTGATATCTCGGATGTTGAGAGAGAGGAGATAGAGGAATGGGCTTACACTACTGTTCAACTTGCTATGGGGGAGAATGTGATCTCCAAAATTAGTGGTGAGACTACCGCTAAAGGTATTTGGGACAAGTTGGAAGAACTTTATATGAAGAAGTCGCTCACTAACCGTTTGATCTTGTTGCGAACGTTTTTCACCTTCAAGATGAAGGAGGGTAATTCGCTTAAGGCACATTTGAATGCCTTTGATGACTTGCTCATGAAGATGAAGGCCATTGATTTGAAGATTGAGGAAAAGCAAAAGGCGATGATATTATTGTGTTCATTGCCGGACCGCTATACGGGTTTCTCAAATAGTTTGATCTATAGCCGGGATACCTTGACTCTAGATGATGTCAAGACGGGTCTTCTTAGTGAGGAGTTGAGAGATTAAATGAAGGAGATGAGTGAGGGTAGTAGTGGAGTTAGTAGTAGTCATGGGTTATTTGTGGAGAAAGAAAAGAATGTGAAGAAAGGAAACCGGGGGCGTTCTAAATCAAGAAAACCCGGTGGAAGAGATAAATCGAAAGAGAGAAATGGAAAGTGCTTTATATGTAAGAAACCGGGACATTGGAAAAATGAATGTTCGGACAAAGATAAGAAGGAAGTAGCATCTTCATCCTTGGCGGTGGAGAGTGGAGATGGTGAAGTAGATGAGAATGTGTTGACGGCGGTAGCAACGGGTGTTTCGGGCAACGAATGGGTTCTCGATTCGGGTGTGTCGTATCATATGACGCCAAATAGAGATTGTTTTTCGTCCTTTGAGGTCAAAGAGGAAAATGCAATTGATATGGGAAATGGTGTTATTTGCAAGTCAATGGGTAGTGGCTCCGTGCAAATAAGGATGTTTGATGGAGTTGTTCGCACGCTCACCAATGTTCGCTATGTTCCGGGACTTAGGAAGTCGCTTATATCTTTGGGGCAATTGGATTCTCTAGGATGCAAGATTACTATCGAGAAGGATTGCTTGAGGGTTTCGAAGGGAGCGCTTGTGGTTATGAAGGGTGCTAGGACTCATGGTATATATTTGCTTCAAGGTGTGACCATAGGAGGTGAGACTTGTGTGGGTGTTGATAGTTCTCATGACTTGGATGCGACGCGGTTGTGGCATTTGAGATTGGGTCATGTCTCGGAGAGGAGTTTGGATATTCTTCGGAAGCGGGAGATGATCAAAGGTGAGAGTTTCAACAAACTAGAGTTTTGCGAGGAATGTGTCATGGGGAAGCAAACGAGGGTATCATTGGATGAAGACAAGCATGACTCAAAGGAGGTTCTTGAGTATGTTCATTCGGATGTTTGGGGATCAGCACCGGTTGCATCTTTGGAAGGAGCAAGGTATTATATCTCTTTCATTGATGATTTGTCTCGCAAGGTACGGGTGTATGTAATGGGGGCCAAGTCGGAGGCATTTGCAAAGTTCAAAGTGTGGAAGGCTCTTGTTGAGAATGAGAGTGGTAAGACTTTGAAGGTGTTAAGGACCAACAATGGCGGCGAATATGTCTCGCGTGAATTCTTGGATTATTGTAAGCATCACGGGATCCGGAGACATTTTACTACACCGGGAGATCCGCAATCTAATGGATTAGCGGAGAGAATGAACCGAACTCTACTTGAGAAAGCTCAATGCTTGAGATTGACATCGGGTTTGTCTAAGGGATTTTGGGCCGAAGCTTTGTCAACCGCGGTGCATATTGTGAATCGAATTCCGTGCTCGTCCATTGGTAACAAAATTCCGGAGGAAATGTGGAAAGGGAAGAGTGTTGACTTGAGATATCTTTGTGTGTTTGGTTGCCCGGTTTATGTGCATGATCCGGGGAATGATAAGCTTGGAGCTAGGGCATTTAAGGGGATCTTGCTTGGTTTCACAGATGGCGTGAAAGGCTATCGGATTCGGAATCCGGAAACGAAGAAGGTTGTTAATTCTCGTCATGTCACTTTTGATGAGTCGACTTTATTCAAGGTGAATGAGAGCTCATCTGATGTTCCGGATTTGGTTCATGGTGAATCAAAGGAGAAGGAAGTCATTCCCACATTCCGTCCAAGTGGTAGTAGAGTTGAATAAGCTTGTGGGGTTGAAGCGGTTGATGGAACATTACATAGTCCACATGGTTCCTCTAGTGATGATGTTGGTGATGTACATGATACTAGAGAAGTTTCGACTCAAGGTGGAGCCGAAAGGGGTTTAGGTGAAAGTATTGCTACTCGGGTTGGTCGACGTGCAATAAGGCCTCCCGAAAGATATGGTGATTGGAACTACCTTAGCTTTAGTGATCATTTGGACTATGCTCTCAATGTAGTCCAAGATGAGCCGATGGACCTTGATGACGTCATGGAGTCGAGAGAGAGCTCGAAGTGGATTTGCGCCATGGAGGAAGAGATGCAATCACTTATGAAGAACTGAACTTGGGAGTTGGTTCCACTTCCTCAAGGAAACCGTGCTATAGGGTGCAAATGGATTTACAAGGTGAAGGATGATGGAAGGTACAAAGCAAGGTTAGTGGCAAAGGGGTTCTCACAAAGGAAAGGAAAGGAGTATGATGAAATTTTTGCACCGGTGGTTCTTTCATATATCTATCCGAGATTTACTAGCCATAGTTGCTATCCACGACTTGGAGTTGGAGCAACTTGATGTGAAAACCGCCTTCTTGCATGGAGACTTGGATGAAGACATCTACATGGAGCATCCGGAAGGGTTTGTTGTAGATGGTAAGTCTAATATGGTTTGCAAGTTGAAGAAATCACTATATGGGTTAAGGCAATCGCCTAGACAATGGTACAAGAGAATCGATCATTTCATGCTTGAAAGTGGCTTCCATCAAAGCATCAAGGATGCTTGCGTATATTTCAAGAGGTTGGGAAATGATTGTTGGGTGTATTTACTCCTGTATGTGGATGATATGCTCATTGCTTCCAAGGATCGAAATGAAATCAACAAGTTGAAGATGCTTTTGAAATCGGAATTCGAGATGAAAGATCTTGGAGAAGCAAGAAAAATCTTGGGAATGGAAATAGGAAGGGACCGAAAGCGTTTTGAGTTAAGATTGACTCAAAAAGAATACATCAAGAAAGTGCTTTGCCGGTTTAGCATGGAGGATGCAAAGGCGTTAAATACACCTTTACCTTTGCATATGATGCTTTCAGAGAAGGGATCACCTATCGGAGATAAAGACAAGGCTTATATGGCAAAGGTGCCATATGCAAGTGCGGTTGGTAGTTTGATGTATGCAATGGTGTGTACAAGGCTCAATATTGCAAATGCCGTCGGTGTGGTTAGTCGGTATATGGCTAATCTGCGGAAATCGCATTGGGAAGCGGTAAAGGCTGTATTGAGATACTTGAAAGGCACATCTCATGGACTTGTCTTTGGCGGTAGTGATAATAGGAGTTGCAAGTTGGTTATTGTGACTCGGACTACGCCGGTGATAGGGATCGGAGGAAATCAACTTCCGGGTATGTCTTCACACTTGGCGGGACAACCATTAGTTGGAGATCGCGATTGCAAAATGTAGTTGCTTTATCCACTACGAAAGCGGAGTTGATTGCCGCTGTGGAAGCGGCCAAGGAGGCACTCTACTTGAAGCGATTTTTGTGTGACTTGGGTTTCGAACATGAGAGTGTAGATGTTCGATATGATAGCCAAAGTGCTATCCATTTGGCGGAGAATTTTGCGTTTAGCTCACAGACCAAGCATATTGAGGTGAGGGAGTCATTTCTTGTTGCCATGGATGAGGGTAAGCTAGTATACCTTCGGAAAGTGCACACAAAGGATAATGCGGCGGATATGTTTACGAAGGCATTGCCGTATGGGAAGTTCGAGCATTGCTCGAACTTAATTCGCTTGTTGAGTTGTTAGGTGCCACGGGGTGGCACGAGGTGGAGAGAGTGATTTTGTGTTTGATGGAAAGGAATAGTGGTGAGAGATTGAAAATCTATCTTCATTGTAGGTACTCGCTTCACTCTCGAGTACATTGTCTTATGGTGAGACGGTTTGGTGTGAATACTTTCAACACTTCATTGGCGGGTGGGGGGCTTTGCCTAAACTCGTTAGTGGAGAGCAATGGGTGGTGGCTTTGCCGGATCTCATTGGGAAAGTATTCATGTTGCTTGATCGAAGATAGAAGGAAGTGCATGGTGCATTGGAGTTTGGAGTTGAGATGGTTATAGTATCGAGGTGGAGTGTTGAAGTATGTGATACTATATGTTAGATTGAAGAGGATGAAGATAGCTTCGAGTCGAAGGTGACCGTTCGCAAATCGGAGTTCGCACGTGGAAGTTTTAAGCTGTAAGGTACAGGTTTTCTGTGTGCAGGTGCGACAGACGTCTGTCGTATGGGACGACAGACGTCTGCCACAATAGGGGGATTTTCCCGAAAGTTTCCATAGACGTCTGTCATCCCCACGATAGACGTCTGAGAGGGGAACAGACGTCTGTCATGGATGCGACAGACGTCTGAGCTGAGAGCTGGAGCCCAAATAATTCCCTGGGAGGGACAGACGTCTGTCACCTCCCACGACAGACGTCTGAATATTGAATTGGGCTATTTCGGGCTGAAAACCTTGTAAGTTGATTTGTGAAGATACGGGGGAAATTTGGGTAATTGGCCTATCCCTATATAAGCTATTTTCTGAAGTGAATTAGGTAGAGCTTGGATACTTGATTTAGGATCAAGGGTTTATTCTCAAGGGAGAATTAGGGTTTATAACCTATTTCCAATTCTTCAATTCTATTCTCCTCAAACTCTTTTCTATATTGAAATATAGATTGGATCAATCTTTTGTATTCCTTTCATCGTGGTAATAAAATACTCTCTCCAAAGTGGGTGTACACTAACAAGATGTTAGTGGAACCACTATAAATCCTTGTGTGATTTATTTTTGCTACTTTGTCATTAGTTTCTTGCTTGTAATTGAGATTTGGATTGTTTGTGATTGGTTGATATTGGTTTTGTTACTAGAGTTATTGCTTTGATTGTTTTTGCAAGTCTAACAACGATCTAGTCTTCCGCTAGCGCATTGTGGTTTAGATATCGGATTCGAGTGGTCTTGAATCAGATTAATCACAACGGTTACAACATTTGAAACATTCATTATTACTTAAAAACTGACATGTCTATGTCTAATGATTCATGATTATTAACATTGCTTCATATTGGTATTACAACATTTTAATTACAATTTACAGCTTACAAAAAAATCATCGAAATAGTGGCCAATGTTCTATCTGTGTACATGAACAAAATATTCTATCTGTGTACATGAACAAAATATTCTATCTGTGTACACTAACAATGAAGATTTTAATATCAATCTCCTCCGACAATTGGTCTTTTTGAATGAAAAGACTCTTTATATCCAAACTATAACTTTACTCTTTATCAACATTATTAAAGTTCATTATTAGAACTGCTTAATCACCAAATCCCTCAAATCATCCAACAATTTCCTTGAGGATCAATATTTGATGTTCTTAGTTTTATGTTTTTGTTAATGAGTTATGAACCAAATACTTTATTTTACTACTAAATACTAATATATCACCCGTTCAAGTTGTCATAGGTATATTTTTGATCAACATTTGGTAATGACATGTTGGGTAGTGTCATTTTTTCAATTTTCAGTTTTCAATTCAGATTGAGTTATTTTGAATTCTCATATTCATCTTTTGTTGTATAATTATGCTAATATCACTAACTTTTGATCGGTTTATGTCATTCAAAGGAAGCCTTCTACCTTGATATTCCTCTAAAGGGCTTTAACTACCATATGCTTAGATGGTTGTCAAATCCAAAAAAGATTATTTACAACCAGATAACATTGATTTGTACATGGTTTCATGGAGTATTTTATCCACTATAAAATCTCTAAATTATTTCACATAAATGATTATATTTGAGCATGCAATTGCAACAAAAGTTCATTGTATTTATTAATGCAACCCGTGTGCGTAGCACGGGTTCGCACTAATGTTAACAGAATAGCCATAAGAGCACGATACTAGGCCAAATAGTTGTATAGTTGTGAATTATTCTTGTCCCTCTCAAGATACTCAGCCAAATAGTTGTATATTTGTGAATTATTCTTGTCTCTCTCAAGATACTCAGCGATCAACGAGACTTTCTTTCTTTTCTTTAACTTTGCTGACTTTGTTGGAAACTTAAGCTGAAAGGGCACATTCAATTGAATAAATGAATTAATGGGCAAAACGAAAAACAAATGCAAGGGGCACCATGAGAGTACCTGTTGAGAAAGCTCAGTTATCAGAAGAGTATGGCTAAGAATTCTCCTTGTTTTCAAGATTCTAACAATAGCTGCATCAACCAACCAAGGAATCATGTCAGTCAGAATTTAAGCCTCATGATCCTTATACTCGTGCAATTCAAAAAAATAGAAGAGTAAAATAGTTATAGATCCTGACCAAACATTCAACAAACATCAATACTAAATGCCAGTGACTAGCTTGGATTTTTCAGAATGAGCATGCTTTAAATTGTAAGCATGAAAAGAAAAGGAACAAAAAGCAACTTCCAATTTTACTCCCAAACAAAGGATGCACGGAATCTGCATTCAAATATGGTTTCTAAGTAGGTTTACTTTGCACCAACCAAAGAGAATGGAGTCAAAAGTTATGCATTGTACCACTACTTTCTTTTGGAATTCTCAGTTATTAATCTCAATTTAACCAAATCATTAGTAACATTCCAAGCTTATATGTATAGTTGTAATTTGGAATAAATATTTATTGTTTACTTTACATTATATTTCTTTATTTATTCTCCCATTTCTTAATTAATTCTTAGGAAACCCTCTCAATATATATTAAGAGAAATATCAATTTACTGATCCATAAAAATGATAACTACCATTCTCAAATTACAATTATAAAGTTGCAAATAGTAGGAAGCCCTTTCAATATATAGCCACATAGTTCTTATTTCATACCTAATTGTGCCTCCTTAGTATAATTTCTTAGTAATTATTGAGTTATTTTATACTTTGTTTCAGCATTACAACACTATATAGGTTATGTTGCTATTTTCATCAAAATCTTAATGGTATTGTTTTTTGTTAACATGTTTGAAATTATTTAGTTCTTTATTTAGCACTCTATTCTAGTCAATATGAGCAGCAAATTTGAATTGTCATCATAAATGAAAATTTTAAAATTAAATGATCTTTTTTACTTACATCAACTTTGTACATATATGGTAATCACATTTACATATTGAAAGTGATTTTCTAATAGGAAACTCCACATATAACTATATGTACAGTTTCTCCTATAATAGACAATAAACAAGGAATATGTGCAATTGTCAAAATATCTGGTTATGCGCTAAAAATAGAAATTCAAGATTTAAACTATAAACATAATATTTGATCTTAAAAAGCTAAAACCAGTTGACAAGGGATGCATTTGAGTAGTGTGCTATGGTGATTTGCTTTATAGTAGTTTGAAAGCAATGTCTATCTACATTTCTACTAATCCAACTGAATTCGGAAATTCCTAATTCAAAACATTGCTTTTCCTTTTGGTCTATATTCATGTATTGCTTGTGGTGTTAATTTATTCAAACTTATATATTAAAAATATTATTAATTCTTTTGTTTCAAATGAATGGACGAATGCAAAGGGACTTGCACCGTCAGTTGTTACTGAACATGTATTATCTTTAGACTTTAACCACTACATCCAAGCACAGAAAAGGCAGAAGTACCCTTTTTTGCTACTTTTTCCTGAATTTTGGTTATGTTTATCCATCTTTGGCTTTGACATCTTTGTTGTTATTCTTCGTACGATAAATCTGAATTTTAATAAGTTTATCTTTTATATAAGTTTGGATTTTTGATCCATTTTATCGATGATATTTATCGAGAACAAAATACATGTACTTTCAAAATCATTAGTAATCAAAAGATATTAAACTGAAGTTGTTAGATGAGGGAAAGCATTATACATATACAACCTTGATATATTAAATTAAAGGTATTGTATATTCTACGCTTATTTTTCAGTGATATTAGGATCACTATTGAATTCCCAAATTAACTTAAAATCCAACTTACTGAAGAAATAATGTTTCAAATTTATTTTATGTCATATATAATAAGAAAGCATTTCTTATTAATGCGGCCATGCATTTGAAAATAGTGGTCTTGAACAATATAAACTTGAAATTCAGATAACAGAATGTTGTAATAAAATAAACAATATTGTAACGACATGAATTTTTATTTTATATTTTATGTTTCTACTGTATGACATCACTGAACCATCAATGAATATATGCAGTGAAATGTACAAGCATAAAAATATACGGCATATGCAGCTGAACCTGAAAGCTGCTTTACACATTATCTTTTATGTACGATATAAGCTAAATATGCAAACAAATGTACTACTTGAAAACTTCGCATGACCGACTATATTTTGCAATGTTATTGAATATAGCATAAATTACGTTAAAGCTATTAATCTAATCATCAGTTGTTTGAAACAGTCCATGTTTCCTAATTTACTAACCATACAAATTTGATAATTATTGTTTCATCAACACAATTACATATAATAAAGGATTATTCACATATATATAAGGTTATATATATATATATATATATATATATATATATATATATATATATATATATATATATATATAACCTTATATATATATCAAAATGAAAATGCAAACAAAAAACTTGTTTTCAGTCGACTGAAAAATATATCCACTTGACTGAAACATAGTGCATAATATACAAAATCTACAAAATCGACTAAATATATCATTTACAGTCGACTAAATCAACCATTGGGCTCGAAAAGAAAATAATAGATTGTTCGATCGACTGAATATTCTCCCAGTTAACTGAAAATAGATCAAAATTTAAACAAGTCGACTAAAATTTGTTACTCAAGTCGGCTAAATTCACCCTTGCTCTCAGCTCTTGAAAATACCCTAGTTCCATCGACTGAGTTTTTTAAATGCATGCCTAAACACGGATATAAATAGACAGACATTAAGATAGGCCTACACAACAAAGCTAAACAAGTACTACTCTATTTTCTTTAGGATTTTCAACAGTTGAAAAAACAAAGCGTTTAGCTAATATTGACGAAGATAAAGCGCTATCTTTTGTAATCAGTTTTTGCTCCAATAGAAGCTTAGTTGACAGCCTATTTTGGAAAGGACCATATGATTGGTTTGTTTTTGTTGATGTGGGTTTATGAATTTATCATCGTGTATGGTTCACTTAGCGCAAAATCTGATGCTTATATTATTTGTAATTATTTGTGCATGGGCAGATTACGTTCAGCTAATGTGTTACATAGAATGATACAAGGTATTGCATTTATGATGCTCTGGGCAATGCCTGTATATTTTTGTAATACTATTTGTTATTTGTAATAGTATTCTGCCATGGTCATGTTGCTTACTTTTGTGAATCTTTGGCATGAGATGAAAATTATGAAATGAGAAGGAGAAAATTTGTAATTATAATAAATGAAGAAACTGCCAACCTGCATCTTGCAATCCCTGCAAAGCATTATCATTCTTTAACTCCCAAACCAAACCCATCTTCCAAACAAATCTTCCCCAAAACGCAGTATAGCAAAAACAATGGTTTTACATCAAAATAACATATCATTGCATGATATACATATTACTCCTTGAATTTACGCCGCAACATCAGTTTATCTGGGTTTTCTTAAAAATTAAAATGCCCCACACAGTATTACTTCTCATCTAATTTGTTAGATAAAAAAGCAATCAAACACAATATTTATGCCATGTTGCATTGTAGTTGAAAAGTTTACAAATATGATACGTTAACAATAAACCAGGAGGGTATACCTCAAAGGTAAAAAAACAACAAGTCTGCATGATATTTAAATAATAAACTAGAGTTTGTCATCATAACCACAATGGTCACGTCACAATTTCGATAACCAGAAATCAGCACAAAATAAATAACCTAGAAATGCATGTCGATATGTAACCAGACATCAGAAGAAAATAAATAACCTAGAAATGCATGTTAATATGTAACCAGACATCAGCAGTAAGTAAATAAAAAACGTGTTAAATATTGTACTAAATCAGCAAATAGTCAATTAAAAATAACAGAAATTAAATATTGATATGATGATATTTAATCGAGTACCTGTATCATGATGTTTGCTCCTCTTTGATCGGAAAGAAGATCTCAAATTTATTGGCGACGAAAATTCAGACTCGACGACTGATTTTTATTTTTATTTTAGTTCTGCCACTGGTCATATCCCCATTTTGGATCTTCCTTTTTCGTTTTAGACTCAAACCTAGATCCTCGGCTAATTGAAGTTGTAGAACCTCAACATAATTCAAGAAATAAATCGAGACGATTGTTGTTTGGGTTGCGGATTCGGACCCAGCTTGTAACAGCTTGAATAATTGGTAAAAGTTGGGTTGCAGTTGAAAATCTAAACATAGTCTTCTGTACATGTAAATTACATATAAATTTGAATGAATTTTCCCTTTATAATTTTCTTCGGAAGTAACGAGAATGAAACAAATCTGATTGAATTTAAATAACGAGAATTATTGAAAAGGTAAACAGAAGACAAAGAGCGTAAAACGCTGGAGAAGAAAAGGTCCGATTCAATTTTAATGAGAACTGATATGAGAATCAACTTATAAAAAGAAAGCATGGAATGTGGAGAAGAAAGGGGAGTGAGAAATCGGTGAAGAAAGGGAAGCGAGAAATAATAACGGAGCACAAGGCCATATAACGAAAATTGATTCATAATCACAGCAGACAAACCTCCCTAACGGTCGGTTTGATTATACATTTTCTTGCAGTGTATTTCTGTTATTATATGCATATTTCCGTTCTTCTCCCTTTCTTATCCCCTTTTAATTTTATAAGCCTAGGCTAACTTCGAGCCTAGGCCGATCTCGTAAGGGGCATAGGTATGAACAAAATTGAGAAATTTGGGGAATATTTGGGAATGAAAACAAAAAAGGGGAAATTGTGACATACCTTACACTGTGGAATATGACTGAAATTTGGGTTGTATGAACATGTAAAATTGTAGGCTTAATTCGAAAATTAATTGTAACATGTTAATGAAACTGTATATCACCTATGTAACCTGTTGAATCTACGGGGGTTAATTAAATCTGTTTATTCTGTTGGGGTTATATGAACCTGTTAACCTGTAAAATTTAACATTTAAATCTGTAGGGTTATACGAACCTGTTAATCTGTAACATGTTACAACTATGGTGTTATGTTGTAAGACTTAACCTATTGAAATCCTAGTTGATTGAGAACACAAGTTTAGGGGTTGACTTGGGTCATCTGTGGTGTAGGACCCATATTACTCAGTAACCTATTCTGGTATTAAACTGGAACCCCGCACTAGGTAGGGGTCAGGGCACTCTTACCGAGCTAATTATAAAAGGTTCATCTAGGGAGGGGTGTTTGATGGCGCGTTCCAACGGGGTCATGTGTGTGCATAGGTCCGACCTTCCTGGGAAAATAAGCCGCTATAACACCTGTAAATAGCTTTGTGTCCTTCTGTAGGTTGCCACTTTATTAAGTAATACACCCTACTATAGGGACGACGCCAGTTATTTACGTGTTAGGGAGCTGATTGCTTGGGGGTAATAATTAGGGTACATCTAGTCCTGCCTGTTTATGTACACGTTAATTCTGTTTGAGGGTAACACTCATTATTTCTATTGGGGTACCTATTATTTCTGTTTGGGGTAAAACCCGTTACTATAACTACATCTAAATCAACAATTACATTTCTGTTAGGATCATTCTGTTTCTGTTAAGTAATTGGAACACACTTAATTTGGTATACTTGTATTGGTGCAGAGAAAGTAATTGAGGTGCATTATTTATCCTGTCCATCCAATTTATACCTGTTATATATTACAGTTATCTCTCATCTAGTTTATTTTACTATATTAATACTTTTAATTTTTTATATGCTAAAAGTCACTGGACTCGCCAAATTTATGTCTGACCCGTTTTTGTTTCCTTTTCTCTCTTTCCTTCCCGTTTAGGTTCTCAAGGTGGGAACACTCAGGCGTGATTAGGACTTTCTCTCTTCTATTTCTGCTTGGATTTGGATCTACTTTGATGTATCGCTTCAACTATTTGTCTACTTTGATATGGCTACTTATGTGGATTACGATTTTTCATTTCTACACTCTGATGGTTTTTAGAGCAAGATAGATGTTTTTATGTGATGTATTTGGTTCCAGTATTTTAACTTAATGTTGTAACTAGATTTGAGACTACAATGTTTTCTGTTGAAAAAAATAAAGTTTTAAATTTCCAATTCTATTTTATATATCTGGCTTGTGAGATTCTGTTCCTGTTTACCTATAACGCTTCACGGAACTTAATGCATTCTGATAAAGAGTGACATTAACGGACGTGGGGTGTCACACTGCTTCTCCCACTTCTGGGCATTATGTCCATGTTTCTTCCTTTATAATTTTGATGCTACTTTTTGGTGATAGTATCGATGCCAAAGCACATTGGTATCGATAGCACCTTGCTTACACCCGAATTGGTTTTATGCTTTATCTTCCGCATTCAATGGCATGCTTATGGCTTTAGGTGTATAGTTCCGCCCTTGCTGTCTTCGAACTCATGTCTTCCTTGTTCTGTAACGATACCAAACTAATTACTGCATAAGTTGGTACCACCACTGTGCATTGTTTGATATCACTTCTTTTTATCGGTTTCAAGCTTTTATTTCTGGTGTCGGTACCGATAGCATGTAAGCCAAACTTTAACCTTCTTGCTTTCGAGGTTGACTTAGTCCCTTTGTCTTTTGCTTCCAGTGTCGACTCTTTTTGGTGCTCTAGTGTCAGTCAAAGGCCTTCCACGCCTCTATTCTGATGATGGCTTCTACTTCGATACCCCTTCACCCTAACTTGGGTTTCGGTATCGAAATTTGGTAGTAACAATTTGATTTCAATTCATCCTTCCCTCTAAATTAATTAATAATATAATTAATTTAACATCATCCCACTTAATTGTTTCTTAAAAATAATTATCTCAGACTATTAACCCTTAAGTTAATTTCTGATCTGCTTGTTTATAAAACTTACTCAGAGCACAAGAATTTGCTATATTAATTATTTATAATTTCTTTTCAAAAAACCAATTATAGAAGCGTTTGAAGTCACTTTAAAAATCGGGCGGCTCTGCGCAAAAAAATCCAATTAAAAATATTGATTTATTTATAAAACTTCTATAAAATAAAATTTAAAACCTTGCTTCATTTATAAAAATAAATTTGATAATTTCAACTTAATCAATTCGCCTGACGATAAAGCAATGTTTTAGAAAGATGTATTTTAGGTCATCTGCTGCTAGTTACTCAATCAATATTATTAATTGATTAATAACTCATCAGAGTTAAATTAAATTTGACAATCATCAACCAAATCCGATTCTAATGTTACTTAGCTTAGACAGTTCATATTTGAATAATATGAAAGCAAGTAAAATCCTAAACATTTGAGGAATCTTGTAGGATTACTTCAACCTGTCCCCCTACATCACAACTCCCATATCAGTTTATAAATGCATGTGAAATAGAAATTTTAATCTAATTCATTTAAGACTTATCTTCCACTTAAAAGCAAGTAGTGTCAATGTAACGAAAAGGAATTTCGCTCGATCCGAATCAGTCGCTAAACCGACCAAGACCGTTCGAAACCCCTGATTGTTTTGAGAACACGACAAATTCGAACGCAAACAGAAGAACATTTCATTGTATATTATAACAATTTCATCATAATACAAGAATATACAGAGTATAAATAAATATTACACAGAAAATATCAGAGATTTTAAATTACATTTAAATGCATCGCAGCGGAAAATAATACAAAATACAACCAGAAGTAATACACGGATACAGAGCTTTCCGAGTATCGTTCCAGCTGTAAATCAGGATTCTATGAATATAAATCTGCAAAAACCAAAACTACTAGCTGCCCGTGTCAAAATAAGGGCACCCAGAGTTTAGGTTAAAACAATAAACCCCAGGTCAGTCATGGGACTGGTGTGAGAACTAAAAACAGTTATTAATCTTTATTTTCAAGTTAGGTAAATCAAGGGACCACGCCGTTTAACACGGAACGAGTTTCCTCCCAAGAATACTGGTGCATAAAACAACAGCGCAATGCTAAATAAAGAACAATGAAGCTATTATAAGACCCAGGTCCCATCACACAATGCAACACAAACCGGAGGATAGGGTTTTACCTTATAACAACCAAAGAATGCTTGATACGCTAAATTTCATCTTTTATTACTATAAGTGTATAATGTCAAAACAATTTCAATGATAAATACCAATCATAGACGGCATGAGTGCCCCATCCCACTATGTCGCCATACTAGGCTCTACAATTAAAACCGCAAAGTAACGTATTTGGAAATTTGATTTCCGTCTGTGAACCGAGGCCAGGGATTGTCCTCTACCGATTCGAGACAATCTAGTCTACCATGTCTCAGGCAAGCGCGCATGCAAGCCTTGGATCGTCAGGGCCGGTCCACCGATGTGGATTATTATGCCTGAACCATGCGTTTCCCCGCCCTATGGGGCGTAAATGAGCCAACGAATGAGTCCATCGGCTTCACATAGTCACCGATATATCCGAGGCACCTCACAACAACAACAACCACATAAGTCAAACTTGTCAATGCGTGTAAAACCATTTACGCCACTTCTAGCTAGAAAGAAACGCATGTCCTCCCTGAGGTCCTTCTCCCATTTCTGGTTCACAACCGGGGTGTGAGGCTCGCGAATCAACGCTACACAAAGCTATGCCACGCAGGCCGTGCTTTGATCATCAACCACAAGACTTTGCTTTTCAACAGAAGCGTTGATCATTTGCATCTTAGCATGCCACACAGGCAAACCACTCCATGCAACCGATATCCATCAATCACATAGAATGATATCCAATGTCAGACACACAGTCCTTTTACAAGTCCGTTCTGGGTTTGAACGAAACCGAAGGCACCTTGTATCTCGCATATCCATCGATCTCCAAGTACGTCTGGATGATCACCAACTGATTCCCTCCTCTTAGGTGTACGGTCCAATCAAGATCATCAGTAATTATTCAAACGACATGAAGACCTCCGGTCTTCGACCACCGTCTTCACCTTCGACTTATCGTCGTATCAGTTATTCAGAATGGGATAAACCCGGTCTTTCCGAATAACTCACGTATATAATAAACAAGTGTTACACAAACACAACATACGCCTCATTCCAATTCATCAGTCACTAACCGTAAATTAACAAGAGAATAATTCCCCAAATATTAACCCCGAAGGCTGAAACCAACATCAGATCAGTACCCAGGAAACCATTCTGCTTAGCTAACCTACAGTTAGTTTCTAAATTTCACATTCTTAGGAAAAGGTTCCCATTAATTTCATCAAAGATAAATTCCTCAAATTTATTCTTTAATCTTCTTTTGAATATCCGTTCAAACCAAATTATGGTTTATCCAAACTAGCCGGGATTAACGAACCTTACCGAAGTAATCATTTGTTTTAATTTCCCAATCCCAACCTATTCATCCCATGAAGTAAAACTGATAATACTTCATATCTAACGCCACGGTGTTATCGGTAAATTCAATTACCATTTCACGTTCAAATCTAATTAAAGATTTAACTATCGCCTGGAGCAAAACTGGTGATACTCCATTCTCGATCTTTTCAATCTAATTAAAGATTCATTAAAACTCCACTTAGTTTTAATCTTTAACTGGGTTAAAGAATCAATGTCATTTAAAACACGGTTCACGATAAACCCAAAATCACATTCCATTCTATCAGCCTTTAACCGTAAAATAGCAAGTGAGCAATTCCCTAAGTATTAATCCCGAAGGCCGAAACCAACATCAGATCAATACACAAGAGACCATTCAACTAAACTAATCTCCAGTTAGTTTCTGATTTTCTTAACTCCTTTGGGTCTAAGAACAGTATTATTGAAGATACTGTTCACGACAACCCAAAATCACATTTGATATTAAATACAAGGCTCTGAATAGAAAATATATCGGCTTATATTCAATATCAAATTCTATGACCAACAAATATCGTATTGGAAATAACGATATAAATATATCTTTCAAATTTCCATAACAATATTTGTATAATCACGAAATCCAACATCGAAACATTCCAAAGATAATTTCGATTCCAATCCAATCCAATTCAATTATTGGAAATTCTGTTTATTTTCAAAATCATTTCAAATCCACTTTATTTATTTTAAAAATAAATAGAATTATAATTCTAGTTCAAAACTAGTTCATTTCGATAAAAATCTACTTTTATCTTTTCAAATATGGCGTTTTTTATCCCAATTCTTCCCAAATCATTTCTTATGATTTTACACAAATTATTACTATTTTTAATAATTTTATCAAGGCCCGTACAGTCGATTTCCATCAACGGCCATCGAACTGCACTTACAACGACCTTTTCCAAATTTGATTTGGACATAATTCCAAATCCAACCGTTCGATTTCAAATCTCTAATATTCATTAGAAAGCTCTTTTCGATACGAACCCAACGGTTCCGGTTTTAGGAGAATCCGACGGTCGGATCTCCCATAATATCCGTTCGAAGTCAATGGTCAAAATTCGCGAACTGCCGCAGCGCGGCGCGTTCTATTCAGGCCATTATATATATAATATATATATTTTGTCGATTTTCTTTTAAAACGTATTTTATAAATCGTTTTAAATTCGTTTTCAACTTCCATCTCAAATTCAAATCAAAATTGAATCTTTCCAATATAAATTCGTTTTAAATTCATTTCAACTCAATTTCAATTCAAATCTGTTTCAACTCAAATCGGTTTCAATTCAAATCAATTTCAGTTCAATTTCAATATGTTTTAAATTCAATTCAAAACGATTTCTATTCTATTTCAATCTAATTCGAATTTCAATTCTTTTTAATTTAATTCGAATTTCAATTTATTTAAATTTAATTCGAATTACAGTTTATTTCAATTTAAATCCGAATTTCAATTCATTTCAAAATATCAGATTTCGAAATCACTTTCGATATTCATTATAAAATGAATAAAATCGATATAAATATCGTTCACGTCAAAATGGCGTCAACCTAATCAACACGACTTTTATTCAACACATGAATTTATTTTCTGTTCAACACATGAATTTATTTTCTATATTAGAATGAGGCCCAATCAATTACCATATAACGTTTATTATATGGATTTCCATACAACACATGTATATAATAGCAACGATAAATAATCAACCATCATCCAGAGTGCACCACACAACTGCATAAGCATTAAATATAAATAATTAATGCTTACACAGTCTGTCAATCCATCGATTGACATACAACTAAACAATCGGGATTAGTGTACGTCAAATCTCATCCCAATACCCGTGTGGGGTTTCAAATCAACAAACACAGATTTTATTTGTGCAGTTGGGCGATGTGTAAAATTTATCGTCCCAATCAATATCAGTCAAACCAGTGTATATAAACATATTGTCGATTTGTTTATAAATATTTATTTTATACACGTTAAAAATCATATTTTTAACTATAAAATATTTTCCACTATAAAATATTTCATTTCATTTCACATCACACAATAAAATTACACAACACAGAAATCAAACAAACAAGTCGCCCGTGGTCTGTGGACGACGGGTGTCGGGTGCTACTAAACACCGTCTGCATCCTAGTATATATTTCAAACTAGAAATAAATTAAAGGTGAGGAGTTCTCACCTTGGGATCCACTCCTCCCTTCTCTTTATCTGAACGGTTCAGATTTTGTTTTGATTACCGTCGGTTCCATCGCAATCTATTTCACTCTGCTCATAATAAAAATCACATGTTTATTATTAATTTATATATATATAAATCATATTTTACATTGCTACCTCTATAAAGATCACATCTTTATCTTCACTTCATAAATATAAAAATCGAATTTTTATCTTACAATAAAAACCACATCTTTATTTAACTAAAAATGGTTTCATATCCTAAACATCATATTATTATTTTATAACTACAAATCTTTTTTTTATTATTATATAATGCTTTTTCTATGCATTTATAAACAATGCTATTTATTAAAAAAAAGTTGTTTATACTTTAAAAACAAAGTTGTTTATATTTAAAAACAAAGCTTATTTTTATTAATTCTATTACATTATATAAATCACATTTCATTCTATCTTTATAATCAGATTTTTAAACGATGTAATATAATTAAGATCCACTAATATATTTAATAAATGAATTAATTTAAATCATCTCCCATTGTTGTTTTATTGGAACCAGAAAAACCCCTCTTCAAAGACCATCGCCACCTAGGTCTTTATACCACCGCCGACGCCGACGCCTTGGAGCAGATCGGAGCCTGCCCCGTGCAGCGCCTACGTGAGGCGCACCACCACCTGTGAGGGTGCTGAACTCGGTGGTCAGAAATCCCACGAAATGGTACTCGAACGGAGCGACTTTGGAGCCGGAATTCGCACACGATGCGAGATGATAATTCATCTCGTTGGTATCTATTTGAAGAGCGTAGAAAGTTATTTGATTTCACTCCAGAAGATTTTAATTTCATTGATCGGATTAGCCAAAATTTGGGGAAGAATCATCGAACCATTTTCCGCCGTGAACGAATGGAGGCGCAGTTTTGTTTGACTGAGGGTCGACCTTTTAATAGGGTTTAGTGTATGGAGTATATATATAATATTATTTAATTTGTTTAGTTCTTATTTAATATCACAAACTCCAATTTGAACCCAACGACTATCACCTTTAGCCAAATACCCCCCATTCCGGACATAACGGAATATGTTTCGTTAGCTAATTCGACCATTTCGATCAGTTTTCGTCAAAATCAAAATATAAACCTATATATTGAATTTGAACACACATTTCAATTTACTGGGGTCGCATACTAACCCGAAAAATCCCAGAAAAATATTTTCTAGCTTCGTATTGACGATACGGTCCTAACAAAACTAATTTCGTCAAATTCTGAGACCGTTTGAAAAATGGCCATTTTCCAGTCAATTAAAATCAACTGAAACTGTCAAAATACGTTTTCCTTTTCCACGCTCACATATTGATTCAGAAAATTATGAATTTTGAAACCTAGCAATAACTAGACACCCCAGATCCAACAAAAGTGGTTTTGTCAAAAACAATGGTCGTTTGCAAAATTTCCGTTTTCAAAGGCCTTTATATATATTAAAATATATATAAATTACACAGCGACTTTTCTGAATTTTAAACTGGACGTAACTTTCAACTTTTAAAATGAAATCTCAGTTTCTTACATCCGTTGGAAAGATATCCTCAAACAGATTCACATATTTCTTGTTTTGTTCAATTCTGACTTATATTGAATTATGTATATTCATTTGAAATTCGAAATCGAATTTTCGAATTGCAGCGCCATTTCAGGCTCGTTATATAATTAAAATAAAATTATTCGTTTTAACTTCATCAAAAATAAATTTTCCGTCGTTATTATTTAAAATAATTCATTTTAAATAATCAAAATCCATTAAAATAACCAAAATAAAAATTTTAAATTGGCTCAGATTTTCCGGGTTATTACAGTCAATGGTCACTCGTTCACAGATGGAGATATAAATATTGATAATCACCAAAAAAGCAATAAATCATCGAAAACATCCAAACACACAATTTATACTAACAATAATGAATATTAATATATGAAATAACAATATTTAGCAGTATTCCAGAAAGTGTGAGAGTTAACTTACCATATATTCCAATTTGACTATATCACATCATTTTATCTAAATTTAAACTAACGTTTAGATTAGAAAAAATTCCAGTTATCTCCAAATCACTCCAACTCAGCTCATACACGTAGCTATCACTGACTAGTGCAACTAACTGATTTCGCTCAAATCTTGTATTGTATGACATAGTTATAGATGTTACAAGATTTGAATGAATTAAAACATCATTAACTTTAATTATTTTATTTATTAATCACCTAACCCACATTAAACCTTCTTCCCCATCTTGAATATTTCGAACTTGCCTGTAACAACTCTTATACCCTCATCGACTGCCATTGGATCACCTCCTTTCTCCGGCTTGCTCGCTAACCAAGGCCAAGACCACTACCAAACGGCTCAGCGCAAGAATCTCTACCTCAACACCACCTCTAGACCCAACTCGACACTGTCCCCATGTATCGCGACTTGTTCTGTATCTCCTTGCTACCATAATATCATACACCCAAATACATCACCGATACAGCCCAAATTCAAGATGCCAGTGCTATGCACCTCCCAGTCCTAATGTCGAGCATTGCTTGTCCCAACTTCGCTCCCTCGTGCAAAACTCGCAGCCCTAGTTTACTGTACAAAATTTGGTGCAACAACAATTTCGATCTCAACTAACATCAAGGCTAATGGATTGAAGATCTCTGCCATACAAAGCCAATAGAACAAGAATCATCAGATTTTATGGAGTATTTAATTTTATAAGATCTGCTGATGAATTGGATAAGCGACGGTCTATTTATTTTCATAGAAGATGAACAAATTGAATTAGGTCATAGAGAGAGGAATTAGGACGTATATAGGGATGCAATTTAATACATTTTATCTACTTGTTATATTGTCTATCGTTTATGTAACATCCCACGTCCATTAAGGTCACTCTTAAAGGGAATGCATCAACTTTCATGGAGCATTATTAGTGTATAGAACAGAATATAACAAGACAGATACATATATTGGTACTTGAAAATTTTAAAACAACTTTTATTGCAGCGGAGAAATAGTTTGATTACAACAACTTCATAAACCAACAGTAAAACCAAGTACACTTAATATCCATCTTGACAAATTGTTTTCTGAGTACATAAAGTAAAAAAGCATACCCCAACACAAGTAGCCATAAAAGAGATGAGCTGAACTTTACTTTCAACAATCCAAGCACTTCCAAAAGAGAGAGAAAGAGATCCAAGATCAAGCTCTACTAGTACTAGTCCCACCCTTAGAACCTGAGGGGGGGAGGGGAAGGAAGAAAAGAGGCGAAAATAAGGGGGTTAGACATAAAGTCTGGCGAGTATAATAACTTTAACAATATAATTATTAAAGTAATTAGGATAAGGCATAAACTGGTAAAACAAGGTATGACCATGAAACGAGTGGGCATGACAAAGAAAATAAGAGGAATATTCTGGCGTTAATCTGATTCCTAATCATTATAGGATAATTACTATACTGCACCATTACTAGTCACCCTAAAAGTTGATCCCGCCTATAGAACATAATAATGATAATGGTAGTTTCGTGTACTCCTAGCTGCCTTCATAGGTGCCGTCTGCCCTATCTCCACTAGTTGTACCCACTACCCCCATGCGATTGGCTCCCTAACTCGTAGATACCCATGCTGGTCCAACAACGGGGTGTATCACTCCCCAAAGTGGCAACCCGATACCACTAAAGTTGCACGGCTTATATCTACATGATGCAACAACGTCTTACCTACCAGCCTGGGCCCATGCACGCACATGACCCCGTTGGACTTGCGTTGCCACCGCTAACCCGTTTTGACCTCTTACAATCAAACTCAGTAAGCGTGTCTTGTCCTCGACTCATCTCGTCCTCGACTTGGGTCGAGCTCACAAAGATACTTAATGGGTTACTGGTTTGAAAAGGGCCCTCATGCCTGACACAAGCTTTCCACCTATGCATGGTCCCCACTAAGGTTTCCCACTTAACCCCATTCTTATTCATGTCTTCTTACATGTTTCAACTTGGTTAAGTGTTTCTAATCGTATTTCACAAGCCACACAAGGCCACCCACTTAACCCCCATGTCCCACCACATGTTTATCTGGTTAAGTGTTACTTAATTCATTAGAACCGTAACCTTGTAAAGACCTCCGACATTGGACAACCGTTTGCGGTTGCTGAATTTGCCGGGCGGGTCCGGGCAGTCTTATACCGCAAAAGAGCCTAACCTCGGGTCTTTACAATCGTTAGGCATTTAATTTTTGCCCTTGACCTCTCACATTAGACTACCGTTTGTGGTTGCTGGATTTGCCGGGCGGGTCCGAGCAGTCTTATACCACAAACGAGTCTAACCTCGTGTCTTAGGCGGTTAATTACACATAATTATTTAACCCCAGATTGGATTATTATCCCTATTCAAATTTGTCAATAAATTCCAAATCAATTTATGTCCATAATTTTCACCTAAATTATGTCCATAATTTCAGGTATATAATTTATACCAATTAATGTCTCAAATTAATTATATTCCTTTTAAGGCCATTTTATGCCAATGCACAATTATGTATATTTAATGTTTTCCCGTTGTCCCCACGTTATTCGTACATTTTGATATGACATATGTTAGACTCGCAGTAGTCTAACTTATAAAAAGAAAAGCAACATCATAACTTGCATAACACATAAAATAGATCTAAGAATCATGACATAAGTTTGCATAGCCAATAACTTACATAGGCAATACACAAATTAGCATAAACTATCATGGATCTAAATATAGATCTAAACATAAAGATGTGAACTTGCATATATGGATATGGTTTTCCTATAACTTGCATATGAATTTCATTCAAACTAGCATATGATTCACATATAAACCAGTATAGGCAATGGGCATATAGAATATAAATTTGCATAAATATGTACTGCCATGGATCTAAATTTAGATCTAAGCATAAAGGTGTGAACTTGCATATGGATCTAAACATGTAAATCAATGTCACATGTTTTGCATATAAACTAGCATATGTATCTACATGGTTCACATATGAACTTGTGTATAATCCACCTACAGACTTGCATAAGATTCATATATGTTTTTAACATCCCAAACTTGCATAAAATTCATAAATTAGCATATGATTTAACATCCCAAACTTGCATAAAATGAATCAAGTTAATCATGTACAATTTAACATATGAAATAGATCCACAATAACAGAACATCACATCACATGATTCAAAATCATATTCTCATAATCCCAATTATAACTTACCACAACTAAATTAATTAATTAATTTGTGAAAGATATTATACTCACAAACAAAAGTACGGTCGTATTTTTCTGGGATTTGTATTCTGAAACTGAACTGCTCGCCTTTGATGTAGACTAATTGTTATTTAGATTAGATTTGATTTTGATTCTTGCTTCTATCTTGTTTTGAGTTGAAAGAGAATGGCGGCTACTCTAGGTTCTCCATTGACGGCATGGCGGCTCTGAGTATGAACTAGTGTGATTTTAGGTTGAGAGTTAGGTTGCTTATATAGAATTTTAATTAATTTAGAGCCGTCAGATTAACCCTAGAAGCAATCAAGACCGTCCAGTCAAGACAGAATAACACCTCAGCCCTAACAACTCAGCAATGAGTTGAAATAGCGTCATCTTCCGGATCTGCCCCAGGGGGGCGGGGGGCAAGTCGACCTGGCCCTTGGGCGGGAGAATTACTGCACCGCCTTCTCCCCTGTTTGAATTTTAATTTCTGAACTGTTTTTAATTTATTTGAATTCTGAAACTTCAGAAGGCCATAACTTCTTCATATGGAGTCCAATTCACGCAAACTCGGACTCTATCTTAAGCAGAATTCTAAGATGAACGCAATGGCGTAACCCATTTCCCTTAGTTCTCACGTTTGAAATTAAGTATTCTTAAATTCGTTAATTTTAATATTTAAAATCACAGGGTGTTACATTCTCCCCTCCTTAAAGGATTTCGTCCCCGAAATCTCCAAGTTAAGGAGAATGTATATCCTAACATCCAATCATCCATCTACTCAACCATCAAACAAAGGCATCCATTGTCCTTACAAGATTTCTAATGCCATATGAACATATGCAAAAAGTGTGTGTATATGTTCCTTATCTAATGCAAAATCAGGCGGTCTACTAATTCAGTTGACCTCCTTAATGCAAACCATGATAGTGCCATGCGTCCATTATGTATGCGAAAGAATCCTAATGATACATATTATTTCTACATGCGTGCACAACCATTCATCACAATGCAGCGTCCATATAATAGCACAACCATTATACATCCATAAATTTAGATATGCACACACATTTATATGCAATATGAAGGTGATTGAGCCAATTTAGTGCCTAAAGTGTGTGTACATGCATCCACGAGCAACCACTTGCAACTACTCGCAACCATCAATCATAACATGTTTCAAACACATGTTTACATCCATCGGTTTCTACCTAAGGATAAAGAATAAGACTGAGGAGATGTACTTGAAAGATAGATATAAGCATGAATAAACTTACGAAAAAAGAGATCAAATAGGTACCCTCAAAGAGAAAAGGGTAGGCTGCGCGTAGTTTCCTCTCAGTTTCCCAAGTCGCATCTTCCTCAGCATCACTCCATTGAACTTTAACAAGCTTAACTTCACGGTTCATAACTTTTTGACTTCCGTACCCAAGATACGAGTTGGAACTCTTCTCACAGTCACTTCTCTTTCCACTTCTACTTCCTCAAGTATGCTTGGCTCTACCACTTCCGCACATTCATGTAAGCATTTTCGTAGTTGAGAAACATGAAAAACATTATGAACTTCAGCCAGTCTCTCGGGTAGCTATATTCTGTAGGCCATCGTCCCAATCATTTCAATAATAGGAAATGGACCTACAAATCTTGGTGCTAACTTTCCTACGGACCCAAAGCGAATGACATTCCTCAAAGGAGATACTTTAAGGAACACCCTATCTCCAACCTTAAACTCGAGGTCGGTCCTTCTTTTGTCTGCGTAGGACTTTTGTCTATCTTATGCAGCCTTCATCCGTCTTCTTATCAAGTCCACCTTTTCTGAGGTCTCTCTAATAATGTCTGGCCCAAGTATGAGCTTGTCTGTAAACTCCCACCAACAAGTTGGTGATCGGCACGGTCTTCCATATAAAGCTTCGAAGGGTGCCATTCCTATGGTGGCTTGGTAGCTATTGTTGTAGGCAAATTCCACCAAAGGAAATGATCCTTCCATGTCCCTCCAAAGTCAAGAATGCACAATCTCAAGAGGTCTTCTAATACTCTGTTCACCCTTTCTGTTTGACCATCGGTTTGGGGGTTGATAGGCCATGCTTAAGCATAATTGGGTGCCTACTGCTTCTTGCAAACTCTTCCAAAACTCGCTCGTAAAGATAGGATCTCAATCGCTCACTATAGTGTAGGGTATCCCATGGAGTCGAACTACTTTGAGATAAATGGATGCTAGGGACGAGGCAGTCCTTCTACTTTTAACAGGTATAAAGTGAGCGCTTTTAGTGAGCCTGTCCACTAGTACCCAAATACTGGTATTGCCCCTTCTTGACCTAGGCAGCCTATCAACAAAGTCCATCGAAATGCTATCCTACTTCCACTGTGGGACCTCGAGAGGATGAAGCAGACCAACGGGCTTCTTCTGCTCCGCTTTGACTTGTTGTCATATCAAACACTTAGTGACAAACTCAGCTACATCAGTCTTCATGCTATTCCAAAAGAAAACCCTTTTTATATCTTTATACATCTTGTCTCCGCCTAGGTGTATGGTCAGTTTGGAATGGTGCGCCTCTTCGAGAACCGTTTTCACTAAATCCCTTACTTGTGGGACGCATAACCTTCCATCCCGTCTCAGCCAACCCCTATCATCGATGGAGTATCTATTGAGGTGACTAGAAGTCTCACCCCTAACTAGTTTTCCCATTACATCAACTAGATGAGGGTCTTCTCATTGCGCGGTTCCTATTGAGTCACAAAGAGTAGGCCGCACCCCTAGTGATGTTAATAGACCAGGCACAATTTCTGAGGAGGGTCTAAAATTAAAGTTTGCTATATACTCCAAGCTTTGCCTTTCTACAAAGAGAGAACTCAAGGTTAGCCTCTTCCTACTTAAGGCATCTTCTACCACATTGCCCTTGCCTGGGGTATAGGAAATCTCAAAATCATAAGAGGCCAAAAATTCCATCCATCCTTGCTGTCTTAAGTTAAGATCTTTCTGCGAGAAAGGTACTTCAATGATTTATGGTCAGTATACAATTCAAACTTCTCACCTAGGAGATAATGGCACCAAGACTTAAGCGCAAAGACGATGGCAGCCAACTCTAGATCGTGGGTTGGGTAGTTTTTCTCATGTACTTTCAACTGTCTGCCTCCATAAGCTACTACCTTCCCTTCTTGCATCAAGACAACATCTAGTCCCGTACCACATGGATCCGTGTATATGGTAAACATCTTGCTCCCATCCGGCAATGTCAGAACTGGAGGTGTTGTTAGAGCCATTTTCGAACGTTGGAAAGCAATATCGCAATCCAAATCCCAAGCGAAAGTTAGGTTCTTCTTCATTAATCTTGTGAGTGGGGCTGAGATTTTAGCAAAGTCTTTAATGAATTTTAGGTAAAAGCCTGCTAGCCCAAGAAAGCTTCGGACTTCGGTCGCATTCCATGGAACCTTCCAATCTTGCACAACAACTACTTTTGCGGGGTCCACGGATAACCCCTCTTTGGACACCACATGTCCAAGAAACCTCACTTCTTCTCTCCAGAAATGGCATTTGGAGAATTTGGCCTTCAGCTGATGTGTACGAAGAGTATCCATGATTTCCCTTAAATGCAAAGCATGCTCTTCTTCATTCTTCGAGAAGATCAAAATGTCGTCTACGAAGACCACTACAAACTTATTAAGGAATTCTCTAAACACCCTACTCATAGAGTCAACGAAGTAAGCGGGTGCGTTTTTCAAGCCGAAAGGCATGACAAGCCGTTCGAAGAAACCATCCGGGTTTCTGAACGCGATCTTATCAATGCTGTCTTCAGCCACTCTTAGCTGATGGAACCCGGTAGCCAAATCTAGTTGGGAGAAAACAGACGCACCTACAAGCTGATCAAACAGGTCATCTATTCTAGGAAGTGGGTGCCTTTCTTCTTGGTCAGCTTGTTTAGCTCCCTATAATCAACGCATAGGCGAAGTGAACCATTCGCTTTGGTTGCAAATACTACCGGAGCACCCTATTCAGAAATACTCCACCTTATAAACCCCTTTTCGAGCAGCTCCTTGACTTGCTTACTGAGCTCTTTTCTCTCCCTAGGAGCCATGTGTCTAATGGGTAGAGCTATGGGTTTTGCATTATCAACAAGGTATATGCGGAAGTCTATCTCCCGCTTTGGAGGTAAGCCCTTCAACTCTTCAAATACATCTGAGTATTCACGGACTAATCTAACAGACTGCAAGTTTTCAACAGACGCATCAAGAGATTCTAGGTAACTAAGCATAACAGAATGTATGGGGTTACAAGAGATTTCGAGAGTGTTGCCAAGGCGAGTCATAAGTCTAACCACTCTCTTTTCACAATCGAGGATGGCACCATTACTGGATAGCCAATCCATGCCTAGAATCAATCCATAGCCCGTGAAGCCAAGAATGAAGGCGTTGCATTCAAACTCAACGCTCAAAATAGACACTCTCAAATCCCGACAAATCATTAAAAGATGAGCCGAACCACCAATAGGATTTGAGACTACTATGGGATCCGTAACTAGACTAGTATTTAGGTGCAGTGTTTCAACTAACGAAGCATACACAAACGAGTGTGAAGCGCCAGAATCAAATAAAGTACGAACAGGATGATCAAATAGAAAAACCAAACTTTCAACAGAATGTTTCTACCTCTTTCCTGTCCTAGTGCCATGAGAGCCTGAATCTGCCCTCTTGCATGTCCTGGCGCCATGAGAGACTGAATTTGCCCTCCAAAAGTGGACCCTGTTCTTTGCCCTTGCCCCTGTTTCCTTGGGCAGTCTTTAACTAGATGTCCTGCCTCTCCATAGTGGAAACAGCCAGTATTCTTCTTCCTACAGTCCTTGCTCAGATGGCCTGGTGCTCCATAATTAAAGCACTTTTTCTTTCCTTTGCTATTGTTGTTCTTCCCGCCTTTCTTGTTTTGTTGTTGTGGTTTCTTTTGGTCCCCTTGCTTCTCCGGTGCCTTATTAGCATTAGCACCTTTCTCCTTTTCATGCATAAGCGCCATATCAACCAGTTTCTCAATGGTAGCCCTCATGGGTATGTGGGTCATAGCCAACCCATGTAGCAGCTCATTCAAACCTTTAACGAACCTCAGGGCCTTCTTCTTAGGTGTGTTTACCAAGTCTAAGCCAAATCTCGCCAACTGATTGAACTTACTGATGTACTCCTTTACTGACAAATTTCCTTGCTTCAATGCAAAGAACCTCTCTATATATAAATTCTCTTCTGCTCGTGAGAGAAATTTCACCTCGAACCTATGCCTGAAATCCATCCATGTCTCTATTGGACGCTCTCCATTCGTGAACTCCACCAAAATGAGGCTTTGTCCTTCATTAACCAAGCGGCCAATTGGACCTTCCTTCCATCTTCTACCTTGAAGATACCAAAAAAGTCTTCTACTTCCTTAAACCAATTTCGAGCTTCAACAAACGTTTCTGATCCGTGAAAAGGTTTTCCGCCCAT
Source organism: Allium sativum (assembly GCA_030737875.1). Taxonomy (NCBI): domain Eukaryota; kingdom Viridiplantae; phylum Streptophyta; class Magnoliopsida; order Asparagales; family Amaryllidaceae; genus Allium; species Allium sativum. The sequence goes on from CM060921.1 coordinate 563,164,163, forward strand.
TACTCGAAAGTCTTTGGATATCTTTGAAAAAGTATCAACACTGGGAGAGGGAGGAGGAGGAGCGGCTGCAGCTGGGGGAGGAGGGATGTCTGCTGGGCCTACGGCGATGGCCCTAGCCTCCTGATACCTTCTAAACCAGGTTGGTATTAGTATTCCCTCGGGTATCTCGGGTAACCTAGACATGCTGAAAAGAAAATGAAGAGATTCAAAACGGAGAATTCGAAAGGAAGATATATGGCTCTTGGGGGTTATGTTTTTAAAACAAACTTTTCTTTTGAAAATATTCTCCATAAAACATACTTTTTCACCGCAAAAGAGCCTAACCTTATGTCCTTACAATCGTTATGCATTTAATTTGTGCTCTTGACCTCTCACATTAGACTACCGTTTGTGGTTGCTGGATTTGCCGAGCGGGTCCGAGCAGTCTTATACCACAAACGAGTCTAACCTCGTGTCTTAGGCGGTTAATTACACATAATTATTTAACCCCAAATTGGATTAATATCCTTATTCAAATTTGTCAATAAATTCCAAATCAATTTATGTCCATAATTGTCACCTAAATTATGTCCATAATTTCAGGTATAAAATTTATACCAATTAATGTCTCAAATTAATTATATGCCTTTTAAGGCCATTTTATGCCAATTCACAATTATGTATATTTAATGTTTTCCCATTGTCCCCACGTTATTCGTACATTTTGATACGACATATGTTAGACTCGCAATAGTCTAACTTATAAAAAGAAAAGCAACATCATAAATTGCATAACACATAAAATAGATCTAAGAATCATGACATAAATTTGCATAGCCAATACCTTGCATAGGCAATACACAAATTTGCATAAACTATCATGGATCTAAATATAGATCTAAACATAAAGATGTGAACTTGCATATATGGATATGGTCTTCCTATAACTTGCATATGAATTTCATTCAAACTAGCATATGATCCACATATAAACTAGCATAGGCAATGGGCATATAGAACAAAAATTTGCATAACTATGTACTGCCATGGATCTAAATATAGATCTAAACATAAAGGCGTGAACTTGCATATTGATCTAAACATGTAAATCAATGTCACATGTTTTGCATATAAACTAGCATATGTATCTACATGATTCACATATGAACTTGTGTATAATCCACCTACAGACTTGCATAAGATTCATATATGTTTTTAACATCCCAACTTGCATAAAATTCATAAATTAGCATATGATTTAACATCCAAACTTGCATAAAATGAATCAATTTAATCATGTACAATTTAACATATGAAATAGGTCCACAATAACAAAACATCACATCACATGATTCAAAATCATATTCTCATAATCCCAATTATAACTTATCACAATTAAATTAATTAATTAATTTGTGAAAGATATTATACTCACAAACAAAAGAACGGTTTTTTTTTGGATCTGTATTCTGAAACTGAACTGCTTGCATTTGACGTAGACTAATTGTTATTTAGATTAGATTTGATTTGATTTTGATTCTTGCTTCTATCTTGTTTTGAGTTGAAAGAGAACGGCGGCTACTCTAGGTTCTCCATTGATGGAATGGAGGCTCTTCGTATGAATTAGTGTGATTTTAGGTTGAGAGTTAGGTTGCTTATATAGAATTTTAATTAATTTAGAGCCATCAGATTAACTCTAGAAGCAATCAAGACCATCCAGTCAAGATAGAATAACACCTCAGCCCTAATGACTCAGCAATGAGTCGAAACAGCGTCATCTTTCAGACCAGTGGAGGAGGTCGACCCCTGATCGACCTGTATGGGTAGGACGACCCCCAGGTCGACCTGGCCCTTGGGCGGGAGAATTCCCGCCCAGCCTGCTCCCTTGTTTGAATTTGAATTTCTGAACTGTTTTTAATTTATTTGAATTCTGAAACTTCAAAAGGCCATAACTTCTTCATACGGAATCTAATTCACGCAAACTCGGACTTTATCTCAAGCAAAATTCCGGGAAGAACGCAATGGCGTAACCCATTTCTCTTAATTCTCACGTTTGAAATTAAGTATTCTTAAATTCGTTAATTTTAATATTTAAAATCATGGGGTGTTACAGTTTAAGGCTTGCATGACCACATACCACACACTATGGCTATGAAATTTAAAATCATATAATAATTTAAAATTCTGGACCAGATGAAACCGGTTTCATCGAATTCTGGGACTGTTTGCAAAAACATTATTTTTAAATTTTAAATCGTAAATCGATACGCGTTTATATCACGCATGATCACACAACAACTCTGATTGACCCGAAACTAGAAATCCTACAAAAATTATCCATTGCAGATTTCATAACATTAGTTTCATTAAAATCCAAGGTAATTTGAAAATGGCTATTTTTATGTTTTAAATCAAATCGTTAAAATATAAATCTATTGCAAAACGGTCAAATCCACTGATAATAAATTATTATTATTGTATATATTCAAATAGAATTCTACATAGCTTCAAATTAAGTACAAATTTGGATTTTAAACATAGCATTCTAAATTTCAAATTAAATCGACATCCAAATTCTCATTTAAATTAATTCCATGTCGTTAACTCTTAAAATTAACCGTTTTAAATATTTAAATTAATTAAATATTCATTATTAAAAATCCGGGCTGTTACATTCTCCCCCTAAAGGGATTTCGTCCGCGAAATCACAGGTTAAGAAGATTGTTATAAATCCATTAATTTTAAATAAAAATCATTCCATATCAAAATTTGTAAATTTTTCTAACACCTAAAATTTTGGAAAATTTCGGCAGTACCTCCTTTGCGCGGCTCAATCTGAAAAATCTCAATTGCCTCGTAGGGCCTCACTCAATCCAAAATGAAAACAAATGCCAAGTGGCTACCCATATCTAGGAAATAAAATCATCCAAACAAATCATAACATAAACATGCACCTATTTGTCGGGAAGTTATACTCTTACTTATGAAACCAAAAGCTATAAGCAAGCTAACCAACTTTGGCTTCAATATACATTTATACACTTAAAACACCCAAAAGAGAGTTAAGAAAATAAATAAGTAATACAATAACGACAACCAATGTATGCTTAAACGAACATAGTAATCATATCAATAACCAAATATGATGCAACATGCAGTAATGATGCAATTCAGTGAACAACATATATGTAACATTACGTTACATGCAACCATAATTAATCAACACACATCATTATCATCTAGTTTTATAAATACGAAAAATCTTTACTTGATATTTATTTAGAATATAAATCTTGTCATCACATAAGGATGATAAACAACCTGTTAAGCATCACCATCCACTCAATAGCCTCAGGATATTTCTTAACCGATCATTCATGCAACCTAAAGCAACTCAAAAATTCAAGTACAAAATCACCACAAGTTAATATACCAAGCAGGTATATTTTATTAATGGAAATCTCAATTTTATTCACTCAGAATTCTTCCATTTTATTGAGTAAATCGTTACGGTTTATAAACCACCATACCATGAACTTTTAGAAGATTAGATTTTTGACATAACTCAAAATATAAAAGATGAAATTCTAATTGTTATCTTCTAGTGGATAACTATACTCCAATAGATATGGAAGATTCTAGTTCCCAAGAATTCTGACTTATATTGGATCTTATATTCTCATTCAAAATTCAAATCGTAAAATTACGAACTGCCGCTGCGTAACGAGCTTATTTTTAAAATTTAATTTAATTTATAAGTTCAAACTTCATTTAATTAGTAAATTATAATTATATTCACTTAAGTTTTCATATAAACTAAGGTAGGTTTTTAAATATAACTTTAAAATTTTAGATGTCCAAAATCATCGTATATTCCATTATAAATCTACGAATCATTACATCAAGTTAAATGCGTAATCATGTAAATCTAATACTTATACTATAAATTTGTCCATGTTATAATTTGGTTGACAATTTTGGACTCAAACTCTGGATTTCAAAATCATAAATTTTGGACCTAGAACTAACTTTCGTTTTAATCCAACAATTTATCTATGGTAGCAAGTTGTACTTAGAAACACGAAAATGAACACCGATGATGTCGCGATATTCGTCGAAATTATTTTCCAATGACAGAATTAGGATCTGAAATGACGCAAACTTCCATGATCCCCGAAAAGACGGAGGAGCCCGGATTGTTTTGAGGGCATGACACATCAGAACACAAACAAGAGTACATTTCATTGCTATTACAACAATTTGCATCGGAGTACAAGAATATATTAGAGTCTTAAATTACAAAGCCGCGGAAAATATCAGAAATTTAAAGTACATTTAACATAATGTGCACCAGAAAACATCAACTACCACAACTAAAAGAAATACACGGATACAAAGCTTTCCGAATATTGCTCCACCCATAATCCAGGATCTCGTGAAAAGAACTCCAAATCCAAAACTACTAGCTGCCCATGTGGAAAATATGGGTACCTAGAGTTTAGGTAGAAACAATAAACTCCGAGTCAGTCATGGGATTGGGGTGAGAACTAAAACGGTTATTACAACTTTGCTTTAAAATATGGTAAATCATAGGACCACGCCGCATGTCACGGAACGGGTTTACCCCCATGAATACCAGTGACTAAACAATAACAAATAATAGATATATGAATCTACAATGCATCATACAACATGCAATTTTCCAATCTACCCATTAAGGCTTAAACCCAAATTTATATTTTTCAAAATCCAATTCACTTTACATAAATCATTTCTTTGGACTTTATTCCCGAATTCTTATTTCAAGTCATTTGAAATACATATCTATTTTTCATATCAAAGTAGATTTCACTTCGGGATCTCAAACCAAAATCATTTGGAAATATGAATTCCAAAACTAATGCATACAAATAATATGCAACCAAATATCGGGAGGTATTCTTCCCTCAGACAAGGCGACGGGTTTCCACCTTACTAACTCAATATATATACGTGCACCTCCCAAACATGGAGCAGGCTACATCGTACAATGACCATAAACTTTTAGTCGTCCAGCTTACCCAAATCTTTAGCCACATACTAAATCATTTCATATCCCGAAGTAGGGAAAATCATTTTACAATATAATAATCATAAGTACTTTCAATATATAGTTCTTCACATTAGCAATTCACATATATGATCAGTCACTATTAATCACATAACCTTTGAGCTTGTACGTCTCAAAGAAGGGTGTTAAGTAAGAGAATAAATTCTCCACGACCAAACAAGCACATCATCAGTAGCAACTAATCGGTTATGTGATGAACTACAATGTCAAACACATAATACATTTCGAAATCTTTTCGACAACATTAGGTTTAGGCCTCAAAATCCTTGCTATTTTATAAAACAATCCCTGTCCAAAATCGGGAAAACATTTCTTTTCACTTAAAAATCTCTTTTCAAAATTATTCATTAATTTTGAAATGAACTCAACAACATCGCTAAACATCTCATAGTTAAATCATGAAATGTTTCACAAGATGTTAGCATACAAACATTTCTACCCAACCCATTGCTAAATGGAAAAGCATATCTTGCTCATAAACTGGTCGAGCATAATCCAAACAATCAATCAATCACAATGAATATCAACTTTTGATCTCAAAATTTGAATCAACACCAAGGATGCAAGATGCACTTCACAATATCCTCAAGAATAGTAAAAATAGAGCCAAAAACCCAGAAAAATGCAAGTAAGGAGAGACACAAAGTTTTTATAGTGGTTCGATCAAGTGTGATCTACATCCACTTTGCCAAGTGATTCCATTATTACATTTAGAATTACAAAGCAAACATATTCTCTCAATACATTCATAATTCACATCACTTGTCTCACTTTTTGACTTAGTAGAGTTCCTATGAGAAATAAATGAGATCTTCCGAGTATGAATATTGGTAGAATCAATCCAAATTCTATCACACGTTTTGATGAGTCTTCATGTCTTTGCAATGAATTCAGAAATGAATCTTTGAATTGAAGTGTTTGAGATGATTAAATTACTTAGAAGAAGTTGAGAATAGAGTTTAGCAGCCCTTCAGGATCACCAAGAAGCCTCCTCCATTAAAGTGGAGATGATCCTCTATTTATAGGAGTGGGGGATGGCTGAAATATGGGTCTTCAGGTTTTGGCTCGGGCTGTTCAGTATTTACGATAATGCCACTGCCAGTTGTCGCCAGCTAATTGCCTGCTGTGAAGTACCAGACCGACCAAGACTACCCTGACCCGAGCCAGAAGTATCTCGATCCATGCCAAACTGTATCGACCCGCTTCAGAGATGAGTATACCAAACCTCCGCATGTTCAAATTTGTTGCTATGGGACGACCCGATCTGGCCTTGCCCGACCCGATAAGATTTGCGATGAACTAACCGACCCGATCCACTTTTTGCCTAACAGCCCGAGTCGCTCCCTTGCAACTAGGACGACCCGATCGCTGTTTACACTGATTGACCCGTTCCATGCTTTATGAGACGAAAACCGACCCGACCCGTTGTTAACTGAAGGGACCGACCCAATCCAATTGAATGAACTGGCCTGAAGCTCCTACAATAGTTCAACCCGATCCATGTTGGTCGACCCGGTCCGTTCTTTCTGAGCAATCCGATCCGATCCATACACAAGTAAATTTTATAGATAACATTTTTCCCCTCGGAATTTATGATTTTCTATTTATAAAAAATCATGGGCTCCTAAATGCTTCTAACTTTCTATGCCTTTGCGCTTTTGGTTTTAATTCTGGTTGGTTACGATTTTTCTGTGGGTCGGGTCGGATGCTCATGCTGAAATGGGTCGACCCATTATTTGCATCTGCTATAAAACGCATCCTAGCCCTTCACTCTTTATTCTTCACAATTTATGAGCCAAGTTCTTTAATGGTGGCAGCGTCTTTTTAAACAAATTTGTTCGCTTTGTGAATTTAATTCACCTCTTCGCTTCGATTTGTACTTAAATCATTCCCCACTATCTCGATTAAATCTAGCTGACGATTCCACCCTTCAAAACTGTAACACCCCACGTCCGTAAATGTTACTCACAAGGGGAATGCATTAAGTTTCATGGAGTATTATAAGTAAACAGAACGGAATATTACAAGACAGAGAAAGTAGTACTTGAAAATTTTTATAACTTTATTGTAGCGGAAACAGAAATAAGTTTGATTACATTTCCAAATACCAAAACCAAGTACATAATATCAGTCTTGTACAAAACCTTCAGAGTACTTAATATTAAAACTGTAATCCCCAACAGAAAATGCCATAGATACGCTGAATCAAAGCCAAGAAATTCACTTCCAACTTCAAGCTGGAAGAAGGGATATCCAAACTAAGCTTGAGTATTTCCTCCCTAAAAATCTAGGGGGAGGGGGGTGGGGGAACGGAAGAAAAGAGGCGAAAACAAACTAGGTCAGACATGTCTGGTGAGTCCAGTGATTTAACAATATAATCGTTAAAGTAACAGGATAAGAACATAAACTGGAAAGTAAGAAACGACTATACATAAATATGCATGACAAGGTAAGCAAGATGAATAAGATAAACGTTGATCGTGCTTCTAATCACTAAAGGATAATTACTACACTGCACCAATGCTAATTTCACCGCACCGTTACTAGTTCCATACTGAAAGTTGATCCCTATCTTGTAATTGGTAGTCCTCAGGCGTAACATCTAGTAAGAGGTATTCACCCTATACAATCCTTACTTGCTCATACTAAATACTAGATGTTCCCACACAACCCCCTTATCGCTTAATCGATCGGCTCCCTAACTCGCATGTATTTATTACTTGTGTCAATTGGCCCCGCTTGTTTACTTGTGTCATTCGGCCCCGCTTGTATGTAGATACCTGTGCTGGTCCCATGGAGTGTATCAATCCCCATGATGACAACCCGACACAATTCAAGATGCATAGTGTATACTACTGATGCCCAGTGCCTGCTTTTTCCACTCCGGAGCACGTGCACGCCATACTCCGCTGGAACCTACACTGTCGCACCACCCGCCGCTATTTTGACCGCTTATAATCAGCCCAGTAATCGTGCCCCACCCTGCCTAGTTCAGGGTACCATGGTACATCTATGTGGGTTACTGCTGAAATGGGTCCCTGTTACTAGGGTTTCCTACTGGTTAAGTTTGTGGGCCTATATATGCAAACATTACCCACCTACACGAGATGTACTTAACCCTCCCACTGATTCAAACATGTTTATTTAACCGTTAAGTTTGTGGGCCTATATACACTAATATTACCCACCTATCCAAGGTTTACTTAACCCTCCTACTTATTAAGTCAACATGTATTATTGGTTAAGCTTGCCTTAACCCTATCCCCTTTGTTCATGTAATATTGGTTAAGTGATGTCCACTCATGTTAACTTAACCTACCCACACATCATGTTGTATTAGTTAAGTGTTTCTTATTAACTTAACCTTGTTCATTCATCATGTTATACTGTTTAAGTGTTTTAAATTTACTTAACCCCACCAACTTGTCCAATTAACATATTGTATTGGTTAAGTGTTCTCAATTTACTTAAACCCACCCACTTATCTAATTAACATGTTGTATTGGTTAAGTGTCGCCTTTTCATATGTTACTTAACCCTTCCGTTCTAAGAATGTCTGTTCATTAGCATTAATTAATTTATTAATGCACCAACCTCTCACATTAGAACTGTTGTTTGCAGTTGCTGGATGTGTCGGGTGGTTCCAGGCAGACTTCTACTGCAAACCCATTCTAACCTCGGGTTTTGGGCTTAATGCGCTAACCTCTCACATTAGATCTGTGATGTTGCGGTCGTTGGATGTGCCGGGCGATTCCGGGAAGTCTTACACCGTAACTCAATCTAACCTCAGGTTAGGCATGTTTATCTTTTAACCAATTTACATATTTACCACTTATGTCCAAGTCTAGATTTATAAGTAAATTATCTATAGGTGTGGTCAATTCAAGTTATGCCACATTTACTAGATATGCCCAGAATTAATTATATGATTACAACCCATTTTATGCCAATTACGTAATGTCCAATATTTAACGTTTCCCAACTGTTTCCCAACGTCAATCGTTCATATGATTCATACAATACGTTAGGCTCGCAATTAGCCTAACTCATAAGAAAAAGGGAAAGAAAGAGACGTATAACATAAAAACTGGCATAAAACAGTATAGATCCAATTATGAACATAACTAGCATATAAAAAAGATCCTCATTTATGAACTTGCATAACAAAATAGATCTAAATTAACATATGAACTTGCATAACAAGTTAGATCTAAATTAACATATGAGCTTGCATAACAAATTAGATCTAAATTAACATATGAACTTCCATAACAAATTAGATCTAAATTAACATATGGACTTGCACAAAAAATTAGATCTAAATTATCATATGGACTTGCAGAACAAATTAGATCTAAATTAACATATGGACTTGTAGAACAAATTAGATCTAAATTAACATATGGACGTGCACAACAAATTAGATCTAAATTAACATATGGACTTGCATAACAAATTAGATCTAAATTAACATATGGACTTGCATAACAAATTAGATCTAAATTAACGTATGAAAATAGACTAGCATGGATTATAAACTTGCATGATCATAATTTACATTGACATAAATTTGCATAATCAGTGACTTGCATAAGCAGTAGACATATAAAATATGAATTTGCATAAACATATAAACTGGCATGGATCTAATCATATAAAATACGACTTATATAGATCTGAACATATAAATAGGAACTTGCATGTATGAATATGATTTTCACATAAACTTGCATATGATTTGCATACAAACTTGCATATGTAATTAGACATGTAGAATAATATCACATGAGTTACATATAAACTTGCATATGATTTGCATACAAACTTGCATACAACAACATCATAAAATGAATCTAATCGAGCATACACAATTAGACACATGAAATAACTCATAAAATGGACTTAATCAAGTATATGTAATTAGTCATATTCATATAGTCCAACTTATAAACCCATCACAATTACGTTCAATGATTATCTTGTTAAAGAAGCTGTACTCACTATGAACGAATTAAAGAAGAGAATAGATTAAGCGTAGAATCCTTTTTCCACCGTCCTAAGTTTTAATCCGTTAAATAAGAGAAGCTTGCTCAGTCTATGTTGAAGCAGCATGGCGGCTTAAGAATGATTTTTGTTTTGATTTAGGGTTTAGGTTAGATGTGATTATATAAGAGTGTAGGATTAATTCTATCCTTTAGATTAGTCTAGGAGTAATCAGAGCCATCCAAACCAAAGAGATGTGTCACATAGCCAATCACAGCATGACCATACGCCCTAATACCTCAAAATTCGTCACCAGGCCAATTCGAGAAGGCCACGTTCAAGAAAAAAACAATCCTTGACCAACAAAAATGCGCCACGTGCACCACATGATGCGTATATGTCATATATATATATATGTATATTTTATATTATTTTTTTATTATTATTGTCAATTAACATAAGTGACAAATTATCATATTCTCTTTAAAGTTAATTGAAATAAGTGACAAATTAGCATAAGTATTCATACAAATTAAGATTAATAACATGGTTTCTAAATTATCATCAAATAAACATAAATGACAATCAATCGAACATAAATGACAAATTACTTGTTTTCTAATCAACGTCATATTAAACATATCTACAAATCAATATTTTTCTTTCTTTTGTTTCAATCAATTTATTGCATGTATTGATTCCTTCTGTACTCACACATTTTTAAATTTGTATCTTTATAACATAATTGCACATATGTACATATATGCATCTATTTATTTAATACTTTTACCGTATGCATTATTGCGTTAAATATCCTTATTTAACGCACGTACTAATATGTTAATATTCTTACCTTTAATTTGTCACATGCATTTCTTTACATTAATGCTTTTCTACATTTTCTTGCGCACTTTTGAATTTTCTTCCTTAATTAATTAATCTATAAATTAATCATATAAAAATTTGGGTTATTACATTCTCCCCTCCTTAAAGGATTTCGTCCCCGAAATCTCCAAGTTAAGAAGAATGTTACCATCCTACCATCCATCATCCATCTACTCATCCATCAATCACAGACATCCATTGTCCTTTAAAAGATTTCTTATGCTTTAATGAACATATGCAAAAGTGTGTGTATATGTTCCTACTCTAATGCAAAATCAGGTGGTCTACCAACTCAGTCGACCTCCTTAATGCAATTCATGATAGTGCCATGCATCCATTATGTATGCAAAAGAATTCTAATGATACATATCATTTTTACATGCGTGCACAATTATTCATTCAAATGCAACATCCATATGATAACACATTCAATATACATCCATCAAATTAATTATGCACAATTATTCATATACAATATGAAAGTGATTGAGCCGATCTAGTTCCTAATGTGTGTGCAAATGCATCCACGAGAAACCACTAGCAAACATTTGCATCCACTTGCATCCACCAAACATAACATGTCTCAAATACATGTTTACAACCATAGGATTTTCCTATCTAAAGATCAAAGATGTAATCGAGAGGACATATTGAATGATAGAACAAGTATAAACAAAGCGATAGAAAAAGGAGAAGTTAAGAATATACCCTCCAAAAGGAAAGGGCGAGTGTACGCATCTTGTCTTCTGTCTCCCAAGTCACATCTCCTTGATCATCTCCCTATTGGACTTTAACCACTTGACCTCTCGATTGTGTAAATGTAGGACCTCGTCTAATCGTGGCATCTTGCTCCACTTCCACTTCCATAAGCATGCTCGGCTCCACTACTTCTGCGGTATCATGTAAACGCTTCTTCAAGGATTGTCTTCCTCAAGCTCTCGTCTCGTGATACACAAAGTCTATCTCGCGCCACGGGGGTAAACCCCGAACTTCATCAAAGACGTCATCAAACTCATGGACCACACGAACAAATTTCAAATCATCGATGAATGCATCAAGAGATTCTAGGTAGCTAAGCATCACTGAACCCCTAGGGTCACAGGAAATATCTAGGGTCTTTCCACAATGAGTCAACAGTCTAACTACCCGTTTTTCATAGTCTAGGATAGCACCTTGCCATGCCAGCCAATCCATTCCTAGAATCAAGCTATAGCCCATGAAACCAAGAACGAAGGCGTTGCATTCAAGCCCAACGCCCAAGATAGACACTCTCAAATCCCGACAAACCATAGATAAGCGAGCCGAACCACCAATAGGATTTGAGACTACAATGGGATCCATAACTAGACTAGTATTTAGGTGCAATGTTTCAACTATCGAAGCAGATACAAACGAGTGCGAAGCGCAAAAGTCGAAAAGAGTTCTAGGAAAAAGGAATCAAATCTTCAACCAAAACTTCCTATCTCTTTTCGATATACTGACCACGAGAACACAACCTGCTCTTTCGAAGATCCTATACTTTGTCCTTACCCTTGTCCTTGCCTCTTTGGATAATCCTGATAGGATGTCCTATCTCTCCGTAATGATAACAACTAGTCTTCTTCTTTCTAACGTCTTTCTTTAAGTAGCTAGGTATTTCACAATTGTGGTGCTTCCTTTTTCTCTTGGCCCTTGTTATCGTTACCGCCTTTCTTTGGATCCACTTTCTTAACCTGTGTCCTATCCATGTCTCCCCTGCACATTCTCCATTCGTGACCTCCTACCAAAATGAAGCTTCATCCTTCATTAAACAAGCTGCTGGTTGAACCTTCTTCCCATCGTCTATCTCAAAGGTACCAACAAGTCCTCCACTTCATTGAGCAAACATCTAGCCTCGACAAACGTGTTAGTCCCATGAAGCGGTTTTCCACATGGAAGTCCTTACAAATCTTAGAAAAAGCATCTATACGCGGAGGAAGAGATTCAAAAGGGAAAGAGGAAGGAACTCGAAATAAAGAATCGGAAGAAAGATATATGGCTTTTGGGGATTATGTTTTTCAAAATAAACTTCCCTTTTGAAAATACTTCGTTTTAAAACCTTTTTTGAAAATAATTTTCAAAAACTTCTATCTAATCTGGTAACCTTCAGCTCTAATACCAAGTGTAACACCCCACGTCCGTTAATGTCACTCACAAAGGGAATGCATTAAGTTTCGTGGAGTATTATAAGTAAACAGAACGTAATATTACAAGGAAAAGAAAGTAGTACTTGAAAAATTTTATATCTTTATTGCAATGGAAACAGAAATAAGTTTGATTACATTTCCAAATACCAAAATCAAGTACATAATATCCGTCTTGTACAAAACCTTCAGAGTACTTAATATTACAACTGTAATCCCCAACAGAAAATGCCATAGATAAGCTGAATCAAAGCTAGCAATTCACTTTTAACTTCAAGCTGGAAGAAGTGATATCTGAACTAAGCCTGAGTATTTCCACCCTAAAAACCTGGAGGGGAGGGGGGAACGGAAGAAATGAGGTGAAAACAAACTAGATCAAACATAAGTCTGGTGAGTCCAGTGATTTAACAATATAATCATTAAAGTAATAGGATAAGAACATAAACTGGAAAGTAAGAAATGACTATACATAAATATGCATGGCAGGGTAAGCAGGATGAATAAGATAAACGTTGATCGCGCTTCTAATCACTAAAGGATAATTACTACACTGCACCAATGCTAATTTCACCGCACCGTTACTAGTTCCATACTGAAAGTTGATCCCCATCTTGTAATTGGTAGTCCTCAGGCGTAACATCTAGTAAAAGGTATTCACCCCATACAATCCTTACTAGCCCATACAAAATACTAGATGTCCCCACACTACCCCTTATCGCTTAATCGATCGGCTCCCTAACTCGCATGTATTTATTACTTGTGTCATTCGGCCCCGCTTGTTTACTTGTGTCATTCGGCCCTGCTTGTATGTAGGTACCTGCGTTTGTCCAACCACAGGGTGTATCAATACCTATGATGACAATCCGACACAATTCAAGATGCACAGTGTATACTATTGATGCCCAGTGCCTTCTTTTTCCACTCCAGAGCACGTGCACGCCCATACTCCGCCGGAACCTATACTGCCGTACCACCCGCCGCTATTTTGACCGCTTATAATCAGCCCAGAAATCGTGCCCCACCCTGCCTAGTTCATGGTACCATGATACATTTATATGGGTTACTGCTGAAATGAGTCCCTGTTACTAGGGTTTCCTAGTGGTTAATTTTTTGGGCCTATACATGCAAATATTACCCACCTACACGAGATGTACTTAACCCTCCCCTTGATTCAAACATGTTTATTTAATGATTAAGTTTGTGGGCCTATATACACTAATATTATCCACCTACCGAAGGTTTACTTAACCCTCCTACTTATCAAGTCAATATGTATTATTGGTTAAGCATGCCTTAACCCTATCCTCTTTGTTCATGTAATATTGGTTAAGTGTTGTCCATTCATGTGACGGCAAGGAATTTCGCTCGGTCCGAACCAGTCGCTAAACCGGCCCAGGCCGTTCGAAACGCCCTATCGTTTGAGAACACGACAAAACAGAACGCATACGGAAGAACGTTTCATTGTATATTACAACAATGCATCAGATTACAAGAATATACAGAGTATGAATAAATATTACACAGAAATATCAGAGATTTAAATTACATTTAAATAAATTGCAGCGGAAAATAATACGATACACAACTAGAAGAGATATACGAATACAAAGCTTTCCGGATATCGTTCCAGCTGTAAACCAGGACCCTGTGAATATAAATCTGCAAAACCAAAACTACTAGCTGCCCGTGTCAAAATAAGGGGCACCCAGAGTTTAGGTTAAAACAATAAACTCCAGGTCAGTCATGTGACTGGTGTGAGAACTAAAACAGTTATTAATCTTTATTTTAAAAGTTAGGTAAATCAAGGGACCACGCCGTATAACACGGAACGGGTTTCCTCCCAAGAATACCAGTGCATAAAACAAACAGCGCAATGCTAAATAAAGAAAAATGAAGCTGTTATAAGACCCAGGTCCTATCACACAATGCAATGCAAGCCGGGGGATAGGGTTTTCCCTTATAACAGCCAAAGAATGCTTGATACGTTTAAAACAGATCATTTGATACTATTATAAGTGCATAGTGCATAAAGCAACTTCAAATCATAAGTATCAATCATAGGCGACATGAGCGTCCCATGCCACTATGTCGCCATATATAGGTTTACAAATAAAACCGCAAAGTCACGTATTTGGAAATTGGATTTCTGTCTATGAACCGAGGCAAAAGATAGTCCTCAACCGATTCGAGACAATCTAGCCCATGTCTCAGGCAAGTACTCAGTCACGCCTTGGAGCGACAGGGCCGGTCCACCGATGTGGATTAAAATGCCTGAACACTACGTTTCCCCGCCCTTTGGGGCGTAAACGAGCCAACTAGATGACTCCATCGGTTCGAGAACGACCGATCAATCCGAGGCGCCTCGCAACAGCAACAACCACATAAGTCAAACTCGTCAGGGCGTGTAAAACCACTGACGCCACTTCTAACTAGAAAGAAACGCATGCCCTCCCTGAGGTCCGTCTCCCGTTTTTGGTTCATACCGGGTGTGAAACACGCGAGGTAAACGTTACACAAAGCTACGCCACAAAGGCCGTGCTTTGATCATCACCACAAGACTTTGCTTTTCAACAGAAGCCTCGATCAATTGCCACTTAGGCATGCCACACAGGCAATTCACTCCATGCGTTTGATATCCATCAATATATAACCCTTGAGTTCGTACGTCTCAGAGAAGGGCGTTAAGCAAGAGAATAAATTCTCCGCCGCCAAACAGATATATATTTAATAGAGATCAATCACACGGACTAAAATCCAATGTCAGACACACAGTCCATTTACAAGTCCGTTCTGGGTCTGAACGAAACCGGAGGCACCTAGTACCCCGCATATCCATCGATCTCCAAGTACGTCTGGACGATCACTAACTGTTTCCATCTTCTTGGGTGTACAGCCCAATCAAGATCATCAGTTATCACCCAAACGACGTGAAGACCTCCGGTCTTCGACCATCGTCTTCATCTTCGACTTATCGTCGCATCAGTTATTCAGAATGGGATAAACCCGGTCTTTCCGAATAACTCGCGTATATTTTAAATAAGTGTTACACAAACACAACATACGCCTCATTCCAATTCATTAGTCATTAACCGTAAATTAATCAAGAGAATAATTCCCCAAATATTAACCCCGAAGGCCGAAACCAACATCAGATCAATATCCAGAAAACCATTCTGCTTGGCTAACCGACAGTTAGTTTCTAAATTTCACGTTCAAATCTAATTAAAGATTTAACTATCGCCTGGAGCAAAACTGGTGATACTCCATTCTCGATCTTTTCAATCTAATTAAAGATTCATTAAACCTCCACTTAGTTTTAATCATTATCTAGGTTAAAGAATCAGTGTCATTTAAAACACGATTCACGATAAACCCAAAATCACATTCCATTAATTATCGGGTTAAAGAACAAGTGTTATTTAAAACACTGTTCACGATAAACCCAAAAATCAATACCAATTCAATTCCAATTAAATATCATTTAATTGGTACACTTCATTAAATCTAAATAAAAGATTTAATCTTTTCTCAACTGGGTTCAAGAACAGTGTTAGTGAAGACACCATTCACGACAAACCCAAATCACATTCGATATTCAATACAAGGCTCTGAATAGAAAATATATCGGCTTATATTCAATATCGAATTCTACGACTAACAAATGTCGTATTGGAAATAACGATACAAATATATATCTTTCAAATTTCCATAACAACACCTGTAATATCACGAATTCCAACATCGAAATATTCCGAAGACAATTTCGATTCAAATCCACTCCAATGCAATCATTGGAAATTTTGGTTATTTTCAAAACCATTTCAAATTCAATTTATTTATTTAAAAATAAATAGAATTATAATTCTAGTTCAAAACTAGTTCATCTCGATAAAAATCTATTTTTATCTTTTCAAATATGGAGTTTTTCATCCCAAACTTTCACAAATCATTTCTTATGATTTTACACAAATTATTACTATTTTTAATAATTTTATCAAGGCCCGTACAGTCGATTTCCATCAATGGCCATCGAACTGCACTTACAGCGACCTTTTTCGAATTTGATTTGGACGTATCTCCAAATCCAACCGTTAGATTTCAAATTTCTAACATTCATTAGAAAGCTCTTTTCGATACGAACCCAACGGTTCCGGTTTTAGGAGAATCCGACGGTCGGTTCTCCCGCAATGTCCATTTGGAATAAATGGTCGAAATTCACGAACTGCCGCGGCACGGCGCGTTCTATTCAGGCCATTATATTATATATATAATACATATAATATATACTTCGTCGATTACTATTTAAAACGAATTATATAAATAGTTTTAAATTCGTTTCAAAAGCAATTTCAACTTCCTTTTCAATTCAAATCAAAATTGAATTCTTCTTTATAAATTCGTTTCAAAATTCATTTCTATTCAATTCAAATTTCAATTCAATTCATTTCATTTCAATTCACTATCAATTCAATTTGAATTCGTTTTCAATTCAATTCATTTCGAAATCGTTTTCAATTCAATTCATTTCGAAATCGTTTTCAATTCAATTCATTTCGAAATCGTTTTCAATTCAATTCATTTCGAAATCGTTTTCAATTCAATTCATTTCGAAATCGTTTTCAATTCAATTCATTTCGAAATCGTTTTCAATTCAATTCATTTCGAAATCGTTTTCAATTCAATTCATTTCGAAATATTCGATTTCGAAATTACTTTTCAATATTCATTTTAAAATGAATAAAATCGATATAAATATCGTTCACGTCAAAATGGCGTCAATCTAATCAACACGGCTTCATAAATTTCTATTTTCAAATATTCCTTATTTTCACGATTGGAATGAGGCCCAATCAATTACCATATAAAGTTAATTATATGGATTTTCATACAACACATGTATATAATAGCAACGATGAATAATCAACCATCAACCAAAGTGCACTACACTGTATAAGCATCAAATATAGATATCTAATGCTTATAACAGCCTGTCAATCAATCGATTGACATATTTAATCAATCAGGATGAGTGAACTTCAAATTTCATCCTAACACCCGTGTGGGGTTTCAAACAATCAAACACAGATTTTATTTGTGCAGTTGGGCGATGTGTAAAATTTATCGTCCCAATCAATGTCATTCAAATAGGTGTACATAAACAAACCGTCTGGTTTGTAAATGAATATTCTATTTTATTCACTTCACGTTAAAAATTATATTTTTAACGATAAAACATTTTATTCCAACATATGAATTTCTATTCAGTTCATTCTTTAAATAAAATGATATTTTTATTTTTCTAACACATTTTAGAAAATTTCTGCGGCATAACGGCATGATACTAGAAACGGGACGAGGCCTAGCCTTATCCCCGGTCTAGTGAAGGCCCACGCCATTCACACATCAATCAAATCAATTCGTTATGCAAACCACAAAATTTGGAGTAAGAGTCTAACCTAGCCTTACTCCTTCGCCTTATAACGGCGCACGTCTAATCCTAACCAATTTATCGATTCGATTCTTCACACCACAAACCACATTCAAACCAATATCGCAATCAATCACCAAACAGCCAAACAAACAAGTCCATGGTCTGTGGACGATTGTGTCGGGTGCTACTAAGCACCGTCTGCATCCTAGTATATATATATAACTAGAAAAATAAATTGAAAGGTGAGAAATTCTCACTTATAGCTATCCAAACATCTTGACTCTTCATTTAGAGAAATCTTCAACGTCATCGCATCTTCGCTGCCCGCTTTCACTACCTATGCAAAAATCGAATTTTTACTTCGCTATCCAATATATAAAAATCATATTTTTATTTCGAAGTTCAATATATAAAAATCATATTTTTATTTTCATATTTTTATTTCGAAGTTCAATATATAAAAATCATATTTTTATTTCGAAGTTCAATATATAAAAATCATATTTTTATTTCGAAGTTCAATATATAAAAATCATATTTTTATTTCGAAGTTCAATATATAAAAATCATATTTTTATTCTACTATTCGATATATAAAAATCGAATTTTTATTCTACTATTCGATATATAAAAATCGAATTTTTATTCTACTATTATATATGAAAATCCAATTTTCCTCCTTACTTTCTACATATAGAAACGCTCCTTTATATTTCTAGAAATCAAATTTTATATTGTTACATATACATAAAAATCCAATGACATCCATGTAAAGATCGTGTCTTTTCTCTTTATAAAAATCATTTCTTTCACCAATAAAAAAACCAATTTTTAAACAAACAAAAAATCTCATCTTTATATTTATAAAATTCACATCTTTATATTTTTTTTTTAAAATCTAAACAAAAATCAGTTTTTAAATCCAAACAAAAATCAGTTTTTAAAATCTTTAATAATTCAGTTTTTACTTCTTTTAAAAAAACTGTTTTAAAATCTGTTTTAAAACCTTTTTTTTTCAAATCAGTTTTTACTTTAAAAAAACCTGTTTTTAAATCCTTTTAAATCGGAATTTTAAAATGAAAATAAGATAAAATAAGATAAAAAAACAATTTACCTTCCTGCGAAGAAGGGGGGGCTCGTCTTCGTCGGCGCCGAGGGTTCAGGGGGGTGTTCGGTTGCTCAGGGAGGTGCGGCTTCGAGATGAGGGCGGGGTGATGCTTCGTGGGCTTCGTCGGCTTTGCAGGTCGGAGGGGGCTTCGTAGTGGGCGGCGCCACCTGGTGGCAACGGAGGAGGTGAGAGAAGGGGGAGGGTGGACGTCGGAGGGGTGGTGGATGCCCTGAGCGGCGCGTCTGCGGTGGAGGAGGGGGGGTGTGGCGGCTGAGCAGATCGGCGGCGCCCCCCCTTTTTTTTTTTTTTTTCTAAATCGAATTATCTGATTTCAAAAGTAAGGGGGGGGGCCAGAACGATTTTGAGGAGGAAAGGTTTTTTATTATTATTATTATTATTTTATTATTTATCATTAAAAAGCAACTTTTATTTTCGACCTCTAAACGAGGCCCACCGCCTGTCGTCCATAGCGTTTCACCCCCATTCCGAACACAATGGGATATGTATCGTAGGCTGATTCGATCGTTTCAATTAGTTTCCGTTAAATTTACATTTAAATCACTATATTGAATTTTAACGTACATTTCAATTTACCAGGGTCACATACTAACTCTAAAAATTCCCGAAAAATATTTTCTAACTTCGTATTGACGATACGGTCCTAACAAAACTAGTTTCATCGAATTCTGAGACCGTTTGAAAAATGGGCAATTTCCAGTCGATTAAATTCAACAGAAACTGGTCAAATGCGTTTTCTTTTGCCACGCTCACATATTGATTCGAAAAATTATGAAATTTGAAACCTAGCAATAACTTTACATCCTGGACCCAACAAAACTGGTTTCGTCGAAATCCGAGGTCATTTGCAAAATGTCCATTTTTAAGGGCCTGAATTCCATAGCGACTATTCAGAATTTTCAACTGGACATATCTTTTGATTCCCGCTATGAAATCTTGATTATTCGGATTCGTTGGAAAGATATTATTAATTAGATCCCATTATTTTTGGTTCCACTAAAATCCGGATTGTTTTGCACCCGGTACATTCAATTGAAGTTTGAAATCGAATTATCGAACTACCGCGCCATTTTCAATTCTATTTATAATTATATATAAATATTTATATTCTAACGACGACGTATATAATATATACGTTCGAATTATATTCAAAAATAAATTTCTCGTCGATATTATTTAAAATAATCTATTTTAAATAATCAAAATTCGCTAAAATTGCCAATTTAAAATTTTCAAACTGGCTCGCATTTTACGGGTTGTTACAATCTCCCCCACTTAAAACTTTTCATCCCCGAAAAGGAACAAAGTCGAAAGTGGTTTGATTATTCGGCTCTACGTTCGATCTGGCTTCCATTCTCCAACTTTTCAGTTTCTGAAAATTTCTAAAATTTGGCTAACACCCTAAATTTTCGAAAAATTTCGCCATAACCTCCCCTACGATGGGAGCATCGGGGAATTTCAAATAGCTTCCCCGGTCCTTCAGATCTCAAAAAGAAAAACAAAAAGCCAAGCGGCTAGCCAATAGGCTCACAAAATCATCATCACCCAAACAAAACAGGAAATTATGTAGTAAACATGTACCTATTTGTCGGGTAAACAAATTTTATTCTCTGCTCTAGCCTCCTTGCTATGACCTGTTCAATGATATATATGTATATGCAAACAAATGCGACCAATTCTCGATATAATTCAATATTTGGTTCTGTTAGGCTAAATGGCTAAAAATTAGCAAACAAATAAACAAACAACACAAACATCAATCAATTAGTTGATTAGCTTTTCAAATTCATAATTTTAATACATATACAAAAATCATGTTTTTAATGCCAATTCACAACAATAGGCCCTATCTAATTTTGGTTCTCACACCAGTCAATAGGAAATATATAGATATCACACCTTCGTCACACGAATATAAATTCTGACGATGAGTACTCAACCATCAGAATCATCTTCGGGCCACTAGAGTATGATTCTATATCTATCCAGTATATTAAAACTTCGAATACACGCGGATCAGACGTATACGCAAAATCTATATATACTGGATTGTCCACATCAATATAAATAGATAATCAAATACGAATAATTGATTTAAATTTTCAAAACAAAAATTGTTTTCATTTGAAAATATACTCTTCACACTCGTTCTAGGATACTACTGATCCTATTTCTAACGAGTCATTCTAATTGGATATTGCTAATCCAATATCTGATGAATTCTTTCGTACGGTTCTAATGTGCCTTGTTCTCTGCTTTGTAAACCAAAGCTCTGATACCAACTGTGACGGCAAGGAATTTCGCTCGGTCCGAACCAGTCGCTAAACCGGCCCAGGCCGTTCGAAACGCCCTATCGTTTGAGAACACGACAAAACAGAACGCATACGGAAGAACGTTTCATTGTATATTACAACAATGCATCAGATTACAAGAATATACAGAGTATGAATAAATATTACACAGAAATATCAGAGATTTAAATTACATTTAAATAAATTGCAGCGGAAAATAATACGATACACAACTAGAAGAGATATACGAATACAAAGCTTTCCGGATATCGTTCCAGCTGTAAACCAGGACCCTGTGAATATAAATCTGCAAAACCAAAACTACTAGCTGCCCGTGTCAAAATAAGGGGCACCCAGAGTTTAGGTTAAAACAATAAACTCCAGGTCAGTCATGTGACTGGTGTGAGAACTAAAACAGTTATTAATCTTTATTTTAAAAGTTAGGTAAATCAAGGGACCACGCCGTATAACACGGAACGGGTTTCCTCCCAAGAATACCAGTGCATAAAACAAACAGCGCAATGCTAAATAAAGAAAAATGAAGCTGTTATAAGACCCAGGTCCTATCACACAATGCAACGCAAGCCGGGGGATAGGGTTTTCCCTTATAACAGCCAAAGAATGCTTGATACGTTTAAAACAGATCATTTGATACTATTATAAGTGCATAGTGCATAAAGCAACTTCAAATCATAAGTATCAATCATAGGCGACATGAGCGTCCCATGCCACTATGTCGCCATATATAGGTTTACAAATAAAACCGCAAAGTCACGTATTTGGAAATTAGATTTCCATCTATGAACCGAGGCAAAAGATAGTCCTCAACCGATTCGAGACAATCTAGCCCATGTCTCAGGCAAGTACTCAGTCAAGCCTTGGAGCGACAGGGCCGGTCCACCGATGTGGATTAAAATGCCTGAACACTACGTTTCCCCGCCCTTTGGGGCGTAAACGAGCCAACTAGATGACTCCATCGGTTCGAGAACGACCGATCAATCCGAGGCGCCTCGCAACAGCAACAACCACATAAGTCAAACTCGTCAGGGCGTGTAAAACCACTGACGCCACTTCTAACTAGAAAGAAACGCATGCCCTCCCTGAGGTCCGTCTCCCGTTTTTGGTTCATACCGGGTGTGAAACACGCGAGGTAAACGTTACACAAAGCTACGCCACAAAGGCCGTGCTTTGATCATCACCACAAGACTTTGCTTTTCAACAGAAGCCTCGATCAATTGCCACTTAGGCATGCTACACAGGCGTGCTTTGATCATCACCACAAGACTTTGCTTTTCAACAGAAGCCTCGATCAATTGCCACTTAGGCATGCTACACAGGCAATTCACTCCATGCGTTTGATATCCATCAATATATAACCCCTGAGTTCGTACGTCTCAGAGAAGGGCGTTAAGCAAGAGAATAAATTCTCTGCCGCCAAACAGATATATATTTAATAGAGATCAATCACACGGACTAAAATCCAATGTCAGACACACAGTCCATTTACAAGTCCGTTCTGGGTCTGAACGAAACCGGAGGCACCTAGTACCCCGCATATCCATCGATCTCCAAGTACGTCTGGACGATCACTAACTGTTTCCATCTTCTTGGGTGTACAGCCCAATCAAGATCATCAGTTATCACCCAAACGACGTGAAGACCTCCGGTCTTCGACCATCGTCTTCATCTTCGACTTATCGTCGCATCAGTTATTCAGAATGGGATAAACCCGGTCTTTCCGAATAACTCGCGTATATTTTAAATAAGTGTTACACAAACACAACATACACCTCATTCCAATTCATTAGTCATTAACCGTAAATTAATCAAGAGAATAATTCCCCAAATATTAACCCCGAAGGCCGAAACCAACATCAGATCAATATCCAGAAAACCATTCTGCTTGGCTAACCGACAGTTAGTTTCTAAATTTCACGTTCAAATCTAATTAAAGATTTAACTATCGCCTGGAGCAAAACTGGTGATACTCCATTCTCGATCTTTTCAATCTAATTAAAGATTCATTAAACCTCCACTTAGTTTTAATCATTATCTGGGTTAAAGAATCAGTGTCATTTAAAACACGATTCACGATAAACCCAAAATCACATTCCATTAATTATCGGGTTAAAGAACAAGTGTTATTTAAAACACTGTTCACGATAAACCCAAAAATCAATACCAATTCAATTCCAATTAAATATCATTTAATTGGTACACTTCATTAAATCTAAATAAAAGATTTAATCTTTTCTCAACTGGGTTCAAGAACAGTGTTAGTGAAGACACCATTCACGACAAACCCAAATCACATTCGATATTCAATACAAGGCTCTGAATAGAAAATATATCGGCTTATATTCAATATCGAATTCTACGACTAACAAATGTCGTATTGGAAATAACGATACAAATATATATCTTTCAAATTTCCATAACAACACCTGTAATATCACGAATTCCAACATCGAAATATTCCGAAGACAATTTCGATTCAAATCCACTCCAATGCAATCATTGGAAATTTTGGTTATTTTCAAAACCATTTCAAATTCAATTTATTTATTTAAAAATAAATAGAATTATAATTCTAGTTCAAAACTAGTTCATCTCGATAAAAATCTATTTTTATCTTTTCAAATATGGAGTTTTTCATCCCAAACTTTCACAAATCATTTCTTATGATTTTACACAAATTATTACTATTTTTAATAATTTTATCAAGGCCCGTACAGTCGATTTCCATCAATGGCCATCGAACTGCACTTACAGCGACCTTTTTCGAATTTGATTTGGACGTATCTCCAAATCCAACCGTTAGATTTCAAATTTCTAACATTCATTAGAAAGCTCTTTTCGATACGAACCCAACGGTTCCGGTTTTAGGAGAATCCGACGGTCGGATCTCCCACAATGTCCATTTGGAATAAATGGTCGAAATTCACGAACTGCCGCGGCGCGGCGCGTTCTATTCAGGCCATTATATTATATATATAATATATATAATATATACTTCGTCGATTACTATTTAAAACGAATTATATAAATAGTTTTAAATTCGTTTCAAAAGCAATTTCAACTTCCTTTTCAATTCAAATCAAAATTGAATTCTTCTTTATAAATTCGTTTCAAAATTCATTTCTATTCAATTCAAATTTCAATTCAATTCATTTCATTTCAATTCACTTTCAATTCAATTTGAATTCGTTTTCAATTCAATTCATTTCGAAATCGTTTTCAATTCAATTCATTTCGAAATCGTTTTCAATTCAATTCATTTCGAAATCGTTTTCAATTCAATTCATTTCGAAATCGTTTTCAATTCAATTCATTTCGAAATCGTTTTCAATTCAATTCATTTCGAAATATTCGATTTCGAAATTACTTTTCAATATTCATTTTAAAATGAATAAAATCGATATAAATATCGTTCACGTCAAAATGGCGTCAATCTAATCAACACGGCTTCATAAATTTCTATTTTCAAATATTCCTTATTTTCACGATTGGAATGAGGCCCAATCAATTACCATATAAAGTTAATTATATGGATTTTCATACAACACATGTATATAATAGCAACGATAAATAATCAACCATCAACCAAAGTGCACTACACTGTATAAGCATCAAATATAGATATCTAATGCTTATAACAGCCTGTCAATCAATCGATTGACATATTTAATCAATCAGGATGAGTGAACTTCAAATTTCATCCCAACACCCGTGTGGGGTTTCAAACAATCAAACACAGATTTTATTTGTGCAGTTGGGCGATGTGTAAAATTTATCGTCGCAATCAATGTCATTCAAATAGGTGTACATAAACAAACCGTCTGGTTTGTAAATGAATATTCTATTTTATTCACTTCACGTTAAAAATTATATTTTTAACGATAAAACATTTTATTCCAACATATGAATTTCTATTCAGTTCATTCTTTAAATAAAATGATATTTTTATTTTTCTAACACATTTTAGAAAATTTCGGCGGCATAACGGCACGATACTAGAAACGGGACGAGGCCTAGCCTTATCCCCGGTCTAGTGAAGGCCCACGCCATTCACACATCAATCAAATCAATTCGTTATGCAAACCACAAAATTTGGAGTAAGAGTCTAACCTAACCTTACTCCTTCGCCTTATAACGGCGCACGTCTAATCCTAACCAATTTATCGATTCGATTCTTCACACCACAAACCACATTCAAACCAATATCGCAATCAATCACCAAACAGCCAAACAAACAAGTCCATGGTCTGTGGACGATTGTGTCGGGTGCTACTAAGCACCGTCTGTATCCTAGTATATATATATAACTAGAAAAATAAATTGAAAGGTGAGAAATTCTCACTTATAGCTATCCAAACATCTTGACTCTTCATTTAGAGAAATCTTCAACGTCATCGCATCTTCGCTGCCCGCTTTCACTACCTATGCAAAAATCGAATTTTTACTTCGCTATCCAATATATAAAAATCATATTTTTATTTCGAAGTTCAATATATAAAAATCATATTTTTATTTTCATATTTTTATTTCGAAGTTCAATATATAAAAATCATATTTTTATTTCGAAGTTCAATATATAAAAATCATATTTTTATTTCGAAGTTCAATATATAAAAATCATATTTTTATTTCGAAGTTCAATATATAAAAATCATATTTTTATTCTACTATTCGATATATAAAAATCGAATTTTTATTCTACTATTCGATATATTAAAATCGAATTTTTATTCTACTATTATATATGAAAATCCAATTTTCCTCCTTACTTTCTACATATAGAAACGCTCCTTTATATTTCTAGAAATCGAATTTTATATTGTTACATATACATAAAAATCCAATGACATCCATGTAAAGATCGTGTCTTTTCTCTTTATAAAAATCATTTCTTTCACCAATAAAAAAACCAATTTTTAAACAAACAAAAAATCTCATCTTTATATTTATAAAATTCACATCTTTATATATATTTTTTTTAAATCTAAACAAAAATCAGTTTTTAAATCCAAACAAAAATCAGTTTTTAAAATCTTTAATAATTCAGTTTTTACTTCTTTTAAAAAAACTGTTTTAGAATCTGTTTTAAAACCTTTTTTTTTTCAAATTAGTTTTTACTTTAAAAAAATCTGTTTTTAAATCCTTTTAAATCGGAATTTTAAAATGAAAATAAGATAAAATAAGATAAAAAAACAATTTACCTTCCTGCGAAGAAGGGGGGGGGCTCGTCTTCGTCGGCGCCGAGGGTTCAGGGGGGTGTTCGGTTGCTCAGGGAGGTGCGGCTTCGAGATGAGGGCGGGGTGATGCTTCGTGGGCTTCGTCGGCTTTGCAGGTCGGAGGGGGCTTCGTAGTGGGCGGCGCCACCTGGTGGCAACGGAGGAGGTGAGAGAAGGGGGAGGGTGGACGTCGGAGGGGTGGTGGATGCCCTGAGCGGCGCGTCTGCGGTGGAGGAGGGGGGGGTGTGGCGGCTGAGCAGATCGGCGGCGCCCCCTTTTTTTTTTTTTTTTTCTAAATCGAATTATCTGATTTCAAAAGTAAGGGGGGGGGGGCAGAACGATTTTGAGGAGGAAAGGTTTATTATTATTATTATTATTATTATTATTTTATTATTTATCATTAAAAAGCAACTTTTATTTTCGACCTCTAAACGAGGCCCACCGCCTGTCGTCCATAGCGTTTCACCCCCATTCCGAACACAATGGGATATGTATCGTAGGCTGATTCGATCGTTTCAATTAGTTTCCGTTAAATTTACATTTAAATCACTATATTGAATTTTAACGTACATTTCAATTTACCAGGGTCACATACTAACTCTAAAAATTCCCGAAAAATATTTTCTAACTTCGTATTGACGATACGGTCCTAACAAAACTAGTTTCATCGAATTGTGAGACCGTTTGAAAAATGGCCAATTTCCAGTCGATTAAATTCAACAGAAACTGGTCAAACGTGTTTTCTTTTGCCATGCTCACATATTGATTCGAAAAATTATGAAATTTGAAACCTAGCAATAACTTTACATCCCGGACCCAACAAAACTGGTTTCGTCGAAATCCGAGGTCATTTGCAAAATGTCCATTTTTAAGGGCCTGAATTCCATAGCGACTATTCAGAATTTTCAACTGGACATATCTTTTGATTCCCGCTATGAAATCTTGATTATTCGGATTCGTTGGAAAGATATTATTAATTAGATCCCATTATTTTTGGTTCCACTAAAATCCGGATTGTTTTGCACCCGGTACATTCAATTGAAGTTTGAAATCGAATTATCGAACTACCGCGCCATTTTCAATTCTATTTATAATTATATATAAATATTTATATTCTAACGACGACGTATATAATATATACGTTCGAATTATATTCAAAAATAAATTTCTCATCGATATTATTTAAAATAATCTATTTTAAATAATCAAAATTCGCTAAAATTGCCAATTTAAAATTTTCAAACTGGCTCGCATTTTACAGGTTGTTACAATTCATGTTAACTTAACCCACCCACACATCATGTTGTATTGGTTAAGTGTTTCTTATTAACTTAACCTTGTTCATTCATCATGTTATATTGGTTAAGTGTTTTAATTTACTTAACCCCACCCACTTGTCTAATTAACATGTTGTATTGGTTAACTATTCTCAAGTTACTTAACCCCACCCATTTATCTAATTAATATGTTGTATTGGTTAAGTGTTCTCAATTTACTTAACCCCACACACTTGTCTAATTAACATGTTGTATTGGTTAAGTGTCGCCTATTCATATGTTACTTAACCGTTTCGTTCTAAGCATGTCTGTTCATTAGCATTAATTAATTTATTAATGCACCAACCTCTTACATAGAACTGTTGTTTGCGGTTGCTGGATGTGTCGGACGGTTCGGGGCAGACTTCTACCATAAACTCATTCTAACCTCGGGTTTTGGGCTTAATACGCTAACCTTTGACATTAGAACTGTGTTGTTGTGGTCGCTGGATGTGCCAGGCGGTTCCGGGAAGTCTTACACCGCAACTCAATCTAACCTCGGGTTAGGCATGTTCATCTTTTAACCAATTTATTTACTTACCACTTATGTCCTAGTCTAGATTTATATGTAAATTATCCATAAGTGTGGTCAATTCAAACTATGCCACATTTACTAGATATGCCCAGAATTAATTATATGATTACAACCCATTTTATGCCAATTATATAATGTCCAATATTTAATGTTTCCCAACTGTTTCCCAACGTCAATCGTTCGTATGATTCATACAATACGTTAGGCTCGCAATTAGCCTAACTCATAAGAAAAAGGGAAATAAAGATACGTAAAACATCCAAACTAGCATAAAACATATAGATCCAATTATGAGCATAACTAGCATATAACAAAGATCCTCATTTATGAACTTGCATAACAAAATAGATCTAAATTAACATATGAACTTGCATAACAAATTAGATCTAAATTAACATATGAACTTGCATAACAAATTAGATCTAAATTAACATATGAATTTCCATAACAAATTAGATCTAAATTAACATATGGACTTGCACAACAAATTAGATCTAAATTAACATATGGACTTGCAAAACAAATTAGATCTGAATTAACATATGAACTTGCATAACAAATTAGATCTAAATTAACATATGGACTTGCATAACATATAGGATCTAAATTAACATATGGACTTGCATAACAAATTAGATCTAAATTAACATATGGACTTGCATAACAAATAGGATCTAAATTAACATATGGACTTGCATAACAAATTATATCTAAATTAACATATGGGCTTGCATAACAAACTAGATCTAAATTAACATATGAAAATAGACCAGCATGGATCATAAACTTGCTTGATCATAATTTACATTGACATAAATTTTCATAAGCAATAGACATATAAAATATGAATTTTCATAAACATATAATCTGGCATGGATCTAATCATATAAAATATGACTTGCATAGATCTAAACATACAAATAGGAACTTGCATGTATGAATATGATTTTCACATAAACTTGCATATGATTTGCATACAAACTTGCATATAAACTTGCATATGTAATTAGACATTTAGAATAATATCACATGATTTACATATTAACTTGCATATGATTTGCATACAAACTTGCATACAACAACATCATAAAATGAATCTAATCGAGCATACACAATTAGACAGATGAATTAACATCATAAAATGGACTTAATCAAGTATATGTAATTAGTCATATTCATACAGTCCAACTTATAAACCCATCACAATTACTTTCAACAATTATCTTGTTAAAGAAGTTGTACTCACTACGAATGGATTAAAGAAGAGAATAGATTAAGCGTAGAATCCTTTTTCCACCATCCTAAGTTTTAATTCGTTGAATAAGAGAAGCTTGCTCAGTCTATGCTGAAGCAGCATGACGGCTTGAGAATGATTTTTGTTTTGATTTAGGGTTTAGGTTAAATGTGATTATATAAGAGTGTAGGATAATTCTAGCCTTTAGATCAGTCTAGGAGTAATCAGAGTCATCCAAACCAAAGAGATGTGTCACTAAGCCAATCATAGCATGACACATAAGCCCTAATACCTCAGAATTCATCACCAGACCAATCAGAGAAGGCCACGTTCAAGAAAAAAACAATCCTTGACCAACAAAAATGTGCCACGTGCGCCACATGATGCGTACACGTCATATATATATATTCTATATTTTTATTATTATTATTATTATTATTGTCAATTAACATAAGTGACAAATTATCATATTCTCTTTAATGTTAATTGACATAAGTGACAAACTAACATAAGCATTCATAAAAATTAAGATTAATTACATGGTTTCCTAAATTATCATCAAATAAACATAAATGACAATCAATCGAACATAAATGACAAATTACTTGTTTTCTAATCAATGTCATATTAAACATATCTACAAATCAATGTTTTTTCTTTCTTTTGTTGCAATCAATTTATTGCATGTATTGATTCCTTCTGTACTCACACATTTTTAAATTTGTATCGTTATAACATAATTGCACATATACATATATGCATCTATTTATTTAATACTTTTACCGTATGCATTTTTGCGTTAAATCTCCTCGTTTAACGCACGTACTAATATGTTAATCTTTTTACCTATAATTTGTCACATGCATTTCTTTACATTAATGCTTTTCAACATTTTCTTGCGCACTTTTGAATTTTCTTCCTTAATTAATTAATCCATAAATTAATCATATAAAAATTTGGGTTATTACAAAAACCGTGCTTCATCTTGGATTTGCTCGAGTCGGTGATCCAAGTTTTTCAAATCAGTGCCCCTCCAAGCTTCTTGAGCCCGAACCCGTCCTTCAAATTCATTTATCATAGGTATTTTGCATTCTTTTATGACAATTCATAGTTTCAAATTCAAATTGGAACGAGTTGAGGCTGAACAGTGCGTGGATTGAGTACTTGATTTTTCTTTTCGAGATTTAAGGCTTTAAATTGCGGATGTCGACGTTGTAATGATTTGGAATAGGATTAGAACTGGTTGGAATAACTTTGTGGTTGTATACAATGGATTCGAATCCATTAAACCCTGGCTTTCCCATGATGCACATAATGTATTCGATGAAATGTTTGAGCTATGAAACTATTCACAATACTCGGGTTCTTAATTTTAGCTGATGTGATAATGTTTGATACATTGTTGCGTTCGTCGTTGCATCAAAATACCACGCTCTGGTTTCTATTTACCACACAAGTCCTTCACGAGCAGGTTATGCCGATCAGCTTTGGTGGTTTTTGACTGACCCGACTCGAGTTGGTTTCAACTATCCTGGTCGGGCTCAAATATGACTGATTCGATCGGTGTTAGTTATGACCGACCCGACCGGGGTCAATCATAACCGACCCGACCGGGGTCTATCATGGCCGACCCGATCAGGGTTGATTATGACCGACCCAGTCTGGTTAGTCGTAGTTGATTCTGGTCGAATTGATTTTGGCTATTTTGCACTTTTCCTGTTCTGGTTTTTATTCTGTAATCAAGCGTATTTTTCTGTAGCCTGTTGTCAAACACGGTTGTTTGTGTAGAAATGGATACTAGACAGAAATCACGCCAACAACTTGAAAAGACATCAAAATCCACACAAGCTGAAGCTTCTA
This sequence comes from Allium sativum, assembly GCA_030737875.1. Classification (NCBI taxonomy): domain Eukaryota; kingdom Viridiplantae; phylum Streptophyta; class Magnoliopsida; order Asparagales; family Amaryllidaceae; genus Allium; species Allium sativum. Next base: position 563,196,309 of record CM060921.1, read on the forward strand.
CTACTAATGCTCCCAATCCAGAGTTTCCCATTCCTAAACCCCAAACTAAAGTGCCCGGTGATAGGAAACCAAACAAAATGGGGGATCGTGCGTATAAAACCTTACTGGCTCAATTCAGTATACCAAAGACTAAAGCTAAGTATCCTGAGGAAAATGAGTTTGCGGACACTCCTCCTTCCGGATTCGTCACTATTAATCGATATATGCTTACGATGGGCGGCTTTCCTCCATTTAATCCCTTCATAGAGATTCTTTTGAAGCGTTTAACTATTGCTCCCATGCAATTACATCCAAATGGTTATGCCATTTTAACTTTTCTCTACATACTTTTTATGAGGATTAGGGAACGTCCCCTACCTTCGAAGAAGTCTATTCATTGTATTCTTTCAAAAAGAAACAACCTTCACCATCGATCGTTACCTTGGAAGGAAAATACCCTATGATTATCACTGATCTAATGGATAGTGCCAAGGGATACTTAGAGAATTATTGTTTTGTACGTTGCCCTGAAAGCTTTTATGGAAGGTGGATGGAAGGAGGTAAAAGCATATTTGCACATTTACCTTTACAACTATTTTCCAGATACTATTTTTTTTATTTTGGCAATACTTCCTCCTTCTGATTGGAAAGATGCCCTGGCAATGAATTGGATGACGCTTTGCAGGCTATAGATGAGACAGAAAGGAGTAGGAGATACTTGATCACGGAAGAGTTTTTTTAGCAATATCATTTGCTTGACCCTTCCCGTACTCTCAAATTGAATCTTTTCCCTAAGAAAGAGATTGCTGGCAAATATCCTGCTAAAACACCTCCTTTACAAAAGTGCTCTGATGTTTCAGGCAGTAGCAAGACACTTCCCAAACCCAAACTAATTTCTATTGAGGAAGGTGATTCTGAATCACATGAGGGTAAAGGTAAACAAGCTAAAAAGGGAAAGATTCAAGTACGATTTTCTCCTAATCCAGTGGTCAAACCTTCTGGGAACACAGAATCTCCAAAGAATGTTGCAAACAAACTTGACAAGGGACCTACTATTCAGGATACTCAAGGCGAGAGTTCGATGGACACTTATAAGAACTTGAGTGACCTGAGATCAGCCAGAGACATTATCCAGGGTGAAGTTGTTATTCAGCCTTCCATGCCTCAAGTTATAGGAAAAACAGTCGAATCCCCTGTTACCTTGCCCGCTTTAGAAAAAACTAGTTCGTTGCTAGGGATACATTGTCGGAAGCTTACTTTTTGCATTGCTTGCAATTCTCTGTACTTGCTTTCCAAATTAATTTCAGCTCTTGTAAACATGAATACTAAATTCTTGTCGCATTGTTTCCTTTAGGTACAAAAACAATGCCTAAAGCCTCATTCATGAAATATTTCAACGAAATAACAAGTCGTCAAGACCCAAAGCGTTTCTTGAATAAATCTCGTCCTTCACAACATTCAGAACACTCCCAACACCAGCAGTCTTCCTATCAACCCCACCAAATCGATGATCTTATTGAGACTGAAGAACAGAGGGCTCAAACATTTTGCAACGGAAGAAGCTAAAGAGAAGAAAAAACAGGAAAAGCAAGGGAAGAAAGACCACAAGAAGAAAGGGAGGAGCAGCAAAGATGACAGTGGCCACTGGAAGCGTCACAAATCAGATAAGTTTCCAATGGCAGACCCTCATACCTCTCCTAAGGAGATATCCTTAGCTACTCCATCAGTCAATCCTACCCCTGCAGATCTCGATATGATCATAAATAGGCCTCAATATCCCCTAGTTCAAGTATTTCATTCTTGCCTACCGGTTTCCAGAATGGAACCTGAGAGGATTGTGCTTTAACTTAGACATTCATCCAAATGACAAATGAGATATGCTTAAAGATTTTGATGATCTGGAAAGCAATATGTCTTCTCAATTTGACGTAGCCCATAACCATTTAGAGGTAGCTAAGAGTCAGTTTGATGTAAAGTTGGGTAAAATCAAAAGCCAAGCCGAGAAACTGCTGAGTCAATGGTATACTTTTGCTCAGGAGCTTTCAAGGGTTAATGGTGTCGCTTTTGAACGCCTCGCCACCTTAGAAAATGATAAAGCCGAGCTAGTTAAGGTTATCAAGTCACAAGAAAGGACCAGCACTTCTTATACCCAAAAGGATAATGAATTGCTGAGCTTAGAAGAAGAGAACAGAAAACTCAAAGAAGAGCTTGTTGCTGTGAAGTAGAAGGAAAACTCATTAACAACGCAGCTCCAAGAAGCTCAAGCTGCTCGAGATCTTGCCGAATCCCAACTAAGCATGGAAAAGTACACTTCCGCCGCTCACCAGCAAGAGAATACTATCATCCGCGAAAGAGTTTCTTCTTTTAAGCACAACCCTTTGTTCAGTACAACAAGCCCTAGAAGATGAAAAACTTAAAGCTTCCGCTGAACTTGAAAAAGCGCACTTGAATTCTGACGCTTCTTTGTTCAACTTCTATGTCTTCAGTGTTATGAATAAAGGAAGTTTACGCTACTTAGAAAAAAAATTGCCATCACTCTAGCTCTTATTTGGGAACCAACGAGGGCGAGCGCGATGAAAACGACCTCCTTGAAGACCTTTTAGATCCAGAATCCCGTGATGCCTTAGTTATAGGAAGAGCTGAGCTAGCAACGGCAAGGGGCTTTCTTTGTAACGAAGCCGGGCCTTCGAGAGAAACCATTCATGATACAAATTCTGAAGTTCAAGAAGTCACTGCTGATGTCGAGGCTACTGTCTCACAGACCCCTGCTAATCTTTCCACCCCTCAGAAAGATAGAGGTGAAGAAGATGATGATTATAGTACCCCTAAAGCGGGAAAGTTTGAGGTAGAAGCTCGAAGGAATATTGAGGCGAGTCTTACAGCTGTAGGTAAAGCTGAAGTTGCTCACATTATACCGAACTTAGACTATTTTTTTCTTTCTCTCGGTACAACCGCATATTTGGCTCACTGTTTGTCTTCCTTAGGTTTAATTTCACCTACGCCTCCTCCTGGAGGATTTACTGCTATGATGGCTGAGACCACAACTACTGATTCGATTTTGATATCGACACCTCCTGCTCCCAGCCAATATTCCTGATGCTAAGACCCCAGGATCGTAGGATACTAAAATTGGGGAAATTGCCGATCTAGATGATGATGATGACTATCTCCAAAGCGAAGAGTATTCTGAAGAAACTGATGAATATCCGCTACATGGCATTGCGGCTCAAGGAAAACGGGAAACATCGTCGAGTTGCAAAGGTAAGAAGGTGGTCATCAATAAGAAAAGGAAGGGCATCATTGCTATATCTTCTTATAAGAGTCCCAGCGGGCCAATAACCAAAGGCATAGGCCAGCCTGCTGATCCATCTCCTCCTTCTAATACGGGAGACCAAATTTGAGGTCCGGGAGTTCGAAGGATGGAAAGAAGTAGTGCTTACGACCAGCTTCCCTTATTTTGTCGTTCCCTTTTATGTACTGCATTTAGACCGGTTCTATATGCGAGTGCCAGCCCTCGCTCACTACTTATACGCTTGACTTAGTAATTCTGTGATCTGACTCTGTGCTGCTAAAATAAAATTGTGTTCTTCTTATTGCACTTGAGCTTTGTCTTACTTTGCTGCTTTACATTCTGCACTTATCATCTTTTCATGATTGCAACACAAAGATTTTACACTATAGGTTACTTGTTAACACAATACCTGGTATAAAAATGTTCCCGTGGTATTTTAGTAAGTTATTTTTAATCGTGGTATTTTCCCGCTGCACCTTCTTGATTTTAGCTGAAGCAGCTTCTGAGACTTCTCTTCCGCGAATAATCATCTTTGTGTTTGTCACGGTACTGAAGTTCTCAAGTTTGCCATAGCCATTTCGGGGTTTAACTTAGGTTGAGCCTTTAGTCTCAGGTTGTGACAAATCTGTGGTATGTTTAAGAGACAAACATTATTGAATTTCTTTAATGTGGTAGTATAAGTTGAGCCTTTAGTCTCAGGTTGTGACAAATCTGTGGTATGTTAAAGAGACAAACATTATTGAATTTCTTTAATGTGGTAGTATTGCCCCCATACCAAGATTTTCCACAAACTTCTTAGAGTTTAGAAACCATACTTTATGATTGATTTCCTTCAGAACCTTTAAGTCATGTGTTCTTGCTATTAATGACTTTTAGCGTAATCATGACTAAAGGTTCCCGGCTTAGTTGTTACAGCTCATATCTTTTAAATGAGAGTGAGGTCTTTGTTCTTTGTGTCCCTGTTTGAGAGGTTTTATATTTCCATTTCCCTGAAGAAATATTTATAAACCTCTTATTCATTGTGGTTAAATGACTCAACCACTTGTAGAATTTGTAGGGTGCCTCCGAGAAGGTCTTTGGGTCCTTCACTAACCGAATTTGGAAGACCCGGCTTATGATCAGATGCCCCAGCAGGGGTCTTTTAAAGTCCGCCAGTAATTGGATTTGGAAGACCCGGAATTAATAGTTGGGTTTCGAGGACCCAACATCTGAACGGATGCCTCAGAAGAGGTCCTATAATCCCAGTATTTATATCGCTATCCACCCATGTATTAATGGCATTGACGATGAACCGAGTGCCCCTCAGGGAGGTCTTTGTTTTAAAACCCAATGTTCATTGCAATCCGGCCATGTGTTAATGGCATTGGCGATCGATTGGGTGCCCCTCGAGGAGGTCTTTGGTTTATCGTTGTGTACCTTCTTGGGCCAAACGCTAGCTCATTTGTCGGGAGGGCCTTCAACCTTACAGTTAAGAAGGTGCACCTTTGGCGAAACTCATAGTTTCATTCGTGACTCACAGTTTCCAAGTGATAAACCTATCATCGTATCTTAGGGCTTCATGTCACCATCACCATGCTTGACCAGAGAGTGATATGAGGTGTCTACGAAAAGAGCTACGACACCTCTTCCAACGCCTGGAAGCACCTTGAACTCAGTGGGGCCCTCGAGCCTCAAATTGCATGCGAATTCCGGCGGTTGGAGCTGCGATTTCGAACAAATTATCTCACTTAAATCCATTAACCCCACACCAATTTAAAGATCTCGAGCCGCTCTTTGATTTTCGTTTGAATGTCATAACCTAATTTGAATCATGTTTGGAGAATTTTTGGATTCAAAATGGGACGATTTTGATCATATATACGAGGGTGGCGGGGGCTGTTTACTTCGGTTTAGGGTTTAAGGGTAGTTGAGATATTTATACCCTATAAATAATGATATTTTAATTCTTTTAATTTCTTTGTTATGAAATTTCGCGTACCAAATCCAAATCAATCACAACGAATGTCGCCCTAGCCAAATACCCCTATTCCGGACATAATGGGATATGTCTCGTAAGCCAATTCGATCGTTTCGAATAGTTTTAATTAAAATTAAAATATAAATTAATATAATAGTCAATATTGATTTTGAACATACATTTTAATTTACCGGGGCCACATACTGACTCCAAAAATAGGGGTGGCAATTAGACCCAAGCCGATGGACCTAGACCCGACCCGTCGGGTCTCGGTTCTAGGCGGGTTGGTTTTGTCGGGTCTAAACTATACATTTCAAAAATCTGGACCTGACCTGACCCGAACTTCGATTCGGGTCGGTTCAGGTCCTGTTGAATAATAACACTAAAAATACATATATTTCATATCTTTTTGGTCGGGTCTTTCGGGTTGGGTCTATGCTGGTCGGGTTTGATCGGGTCTTGATGGTATTTTTCATCACCTAGACCCGACCCGAGACCCATCGGGTTCGGTTTGGGTTTGGTTCTTTTCGGGTCATTTCGGTTCGGGTTTTCGGTTCTCGGTTATAATTGCCAGCCCTATCCAAAAATTACGAATATTGAAACCTAACTATGTTTTGACAATACGGTCCTAACTAAATTAGTTCATCGAATTTGGAGACCATTTGCAAAATGACCTTTTTCTAGTCGATTAAATTTAAATTTAAATTCAAAACACGTTTAAATTTACTGCACTCACATATTAATTCCAAAAATTGCGAAATTTTAAAATTGGCTATAATTTGACATTCCGGATCCAACAAAAGTGGTTTCGTCGAAAAAGGAGGTCGTTTGCAAAATGGATGTTTTTAAGAGCTATATATATTAAAATATAAATAAATTCTATAGTGACTATTCTAAATTTTAAACTGGACATAACTTACAATTTATAAAGTGAAATCCCAGTTTTCTTACATTCGTTAGAAAATTACATTTCAAAATATTCCAAAGTTTCTTGTTTTACCCATTTTTGATTTATAATGAATTTTGTACGTTCAATCAAAGTTTTAAATCGAATTTTCAAACTACTACGCCATTTCAAGCTCCGTTTATAATTAATACAAATATATACGTTCTAACTTCGATTTAAATAAATTTGTAGCTGTTATTATTTAAAATGAATAATTTTAAATATTCAAAACCCATTAAAATAGCTAAAATTAAAATTTTAAATTTGTTCAGAAATTCCGGGTTGTTACAAAATCTATGCTAGTTTTAAAAAAAATATTAAAATTCCATTATTTATTCATAAACATTTTCAAATAACCTTCAAATTCACTTTAAACTTTAAAAATCTTTGCCGAATTTATCAAAAATTCAAATCTTTCAATTCTCAACTCAAATCCAACTCTTGTTTATAAACCTAATTTACAAATTTGTCTTATATAATTCTAGTCCTATATAAGATTGCCCTATATAGGTTCATCCTGGTTTACTTATATATTAAACACTCTACTTAGATTAAATTCTTTCCCAACCCATGCAAAAAGATTGATAAGATTTTCTTTATTCAAACAAGTAGCTAACACCCATAAACTGGTCGGGTACACCACTAATCAACCAACAATAGTCAATACTCAGAAGTGAGCATAACTTAACAATAAATGATAAAAATAGAATATTATCATTTCTAATCAAACTAGTCATCCATAAACTATATCTAATTTGAATATTATTTTATATATAAAATCTTGGAAAATTTATTTCATTTACCAGGTCTTTAAAATAACACTACGTCGATTTACCTTGTTTGAGAGTTATGCCACAAAGCCTAGCCTAACACTTAACCTTCTGCTCTGATACCAACTATAACAACCTAGAAATTGACGTTTGAATTTTGGCAAAAATATAGTATTTATATTCACTTGCAAAAAATCAAGTATCGAAAACCAGAAAGTTAGAAGAAAGAAGTTAGAGGTTGAGAAAAAGAAAGAAATGTTAGAATAGAAGAAGAAAAAGAAGAATGCCAACACTACAGAATCAGAATAGAATCTTAGAACAGAATGAATAAAATATAATATATCAATACTCTTTACACAAAGAGGAAGCTATATATACACTATTACAAAATTAGAGCACAACTAGGCCAGCCTATACAATTTATCTGTATAATGTTGATAAATACAACACATAAAGCAGAAATAAATTAATACAAGAAAATACGGGAATACATCCTGACTCTGGCTCCTCTCCTGCATCTCCAAGGTAAGCCCAATCCAACTTGGAAAATATACTCAATCGGACCCGAGGACATTTTGAGGAAAGAAAAATCACCCAAAACAGTATGGAATACTTACGTGAGAAAATTCGCATCACAAACAACTTGCTTACTTTTGAAATCCTTTGAGGAATGGAATTCTTGTAAGGCACGAACACACATAAACATGGCACATGTTTTTTTCTTATGATAACCAAATCACAATTTATTATAAATCTAATGATATTATAATAATCTCCAAAACCCACAAATAAAATAGGAATATAGTCAAAAAACTTGCATCTCACTTTCTGACATAGTTGGTTTACGTCTAAAACCGTACTACTCGTATAGGAGTTTGGATTTCCATACATGACTAGGTGAGGAACTACCATTCGAACAGTGTTCCTCTAGAGATTCTGGGTTCAACAAGGACATCTTATGACTCGGCCAAAAAGAACTAGCCACTCATTCAAATTAAGTTTACTGAATATATCGCCACCACGGTTGGAGGCCAACCAAATGTATTCATTACAAAACATACAGAAAGGACAACTGATTTCTCTAGATCAGGTGATGATATACCATAATGGGAATGACCCACATAGCTATGTTGCCTGCCCAATTTTAGTTATTTTCCGGTTGACGAGGCTTGAGGTTACAATTACCTTTTTGAGACATCACATTCAACTTTGAATGCCACTTTGTCAGATTCATCAATTAAAAAATGATTTGCATATGAATACTTTGGGTGTTAAGCTAAGAAGTTGCCTTCTCCGCCACCAAACAGGTATATGCATGTAAAAATCAACGCATGTGGTTTAAGAAAGACAATGAAAGACATTCATCCATACAAGTTATCCAGGATCAGGGCAAACTGAAGGTACACTTTTACTACATCCTGTCGGGATGTCCCCGAAGATTAGTAATGTAACACCCCACCTCCATTAAGGTCACTCACAAAGGGAATGCCTTAACTTTAGTGGAGCATATTGGTAAACAGACACAGAATATCACAAGACAGATATAAAAATTTTGCAAGGGAAAATAAACAACTTTATTAAATCACCAAAATACTTTGTTACATAATACCATGAGTCATAAAACCATTAAAATACTTCTGTCTTACATCATCAGAGTACATAGGTATTTAAAAGAAAAACATCATTCCCCATATTAAAGAGCAAGCCATATAAGAGATAGAGACTCGAGCCATACTTCAGAAGTAGCTCCTAGAAGATGATATACAAATCCTGACTAAACCTGGGTGTTTCCTCCTTGAGAACCTTGGGGGGGAACGGAAGAAAAGAGGCGAAACAAACTAGGTCAGACATACGTCCGGTGAGTCCAGTAACTTTTAGCCAGTAAATAAATAAAGGTAAACATGACAGGCATACAAAGTGGATAAGAGGATTCATAGTACAGATGGCAGGTATGACAGGACAAATAAGGTAAGATGTATGCTTCACTACAAACTACAAACTACTCTACACTATTACTAGTCAAATCAAGATAGGATGATCCCTTCCGCTAATGATGACGATGGTGGTAGTTTCGTGTATTCCTAGTTGCTGTCATAGGTGCCACCTGCCCCTATCTTAACTAGTCGTACCCACTACCCTCCTACTATAAATTGGTAGACTTAGGGCATACGTCCGGGTATACCCTAATCACTACCCTAATCGATCGGCTCCCTACTCTGTAGATACCCTGTGCTGGTCCCACAACTATGAGGTATCACTTCCCTAAAGTGGAAACCTAAGGTGTGCATAGTTATACCTACTGGTGTCGCGGTCGTCTTGTCCCCCTCTGCCCGGCCCATGCACACACATGTCCCCGGTTGGTTTACGCTGCCCACACCATCCGTCTCGTTTTGGATCTCTTACAATTAATCAGTAAGCGTGCCCCTTCCCCGCCTAGTACGGAGTTCTTTACTTTGATACCCCTCCGGGTTACTGACTGAAATGGGTCCCACACAACATGATACAAGTTCTCCCCTATGTCTTGTATCCCCACTAGGTTTTCTACTGACTATGTATACCCTAAGGTGTCTTTAATTACATGTCCCTCAATCTGTTATGCATACCTATAGGTGTCTTTAATACATAACCCCTATTCTACCTATCGGTTATGCGTACCTATAGGTGTCTTTAATACATAACTCTATCTATTCCCATTAGTTATGCGTACCCCTAAGGGTGTCTTTAATACATAACTTTATCTATTCCCATTAGTTATGCGTACCCCTAAGGGTGTCTTTAATACATAACTTTACTATTTTTCCCCGGTTATGTATACCATTAGGTGTCTTTAATTACATAACCCTTTTTATCGGATTAAGTTTGTGGGCCTATATGTATTAATATTACCCACCTACCCTTCAGTTGTACTTAACCCTCCCACTGATTTAATCCTATTTATTTAATGGTTAAGTTTGTGGGCCTATATATATTAATATTACCCACCTACCCATTAGTTGTACTTAACTCAACCCACAATCCAATTCTTTTTACTTAAACCTAACTTATGTCTATCATCATACAATCCATATGTATTAAGTTAGGTTAAGTAGTCTTTAATCAACATTAATTAATTATTGAGACATCTAATCGTATTTCACATGCCACCCAAGGCACCCACTTAATTCCACATGCCAACCAAGGCACCCACTTAACCCCACTACATGTTTATCTGATTAAGTGTTTCTTAATTCATTAAAACCGTAACCTTATAAAGACCTCTCACATTAGACTGGCATTTTGTGGCAGCTGGATTTGCCGGGTGGGTCCGGGCAGTCTTACACCACAAAAGAGCCTAACCTCGTGTCTTTACAACTGTCATGCATTTAGTTTATGCCTAAGACCTCCCACATTAGACTGGCAATTTGCGGCAGTTGGATTTGTCGAGCAGGTCCGGGCAGTCTTACACTACAAAAGAGCCTAACTTCGTGTCTTAGACGATTAATTACAAAATTAATTATTTCCCCCAATTTGAATTAATTTCCCTATTCAAATTATCAATTAATTCCAAATTTGACTATGGCCATAATTGACTCAATTATGTCCATCTATTTATGGTATGTAAAATCATACCAATTTCATCACAAATTTACTTTATGCCATTTAAGGCATTTATGCCAATTAAAGCTTTAGACTTCAATTGCTTAAACATTCCTCTTTGATTAATTAAGTTAATTAATTAACCCTTCCCTTTTTATAGGTGTCATTACCTATTTTATTAACAATTTGAATTTCTTATCCATAAATGGTCATATTCAAATTATACCATTTTTACCCAACTTTACCTATATCAGAATAGGTAATTATTCATATGTTTCCCCTACTAAAATCATGTGCCCAATTTACATAAACATTATGCAAATTATGCCTATTACAAATTCCCCTTTTCCCCCATTTCTTAACTAGCACAACCGTTTGCATTTTTGGCGTCATCGAGGCTACAAAGTAGCCACGCCATAACAACAAAATAAAGGGAATGACAAGATGATTGTTTTCGGTACAATTTTGGTATAAGCATGACAACTACGGAAAATGACATGATAACTTTGCATATAATTATGATTCACTACATAATTAACAACTTGCATAGATCCATGATTTTGCATCATAACAACTTGCATAGGTTAATGAATTAACTACATAATTAACACTAACATAGGTTCATGATTCACAACATAACAACTTGCATAGGTGACTTGTATAGGTTCATGAATTAACAACATAATCAACAACTTATATAGGTTCATGATTCACAACATAACAACTTGCATGATTCATAACATAACATCTTACATAGGTTCATGATCCACAACATAACAACCAGCATAGGTTCATGAATTAACAACTTAACAACTTGCATAGGTAACTTACATAGGTTCATGATTCATCACACAATAACTTGAATAGGTTCATAGTTTCTCAACATAACAACTTGCATAACTTCATGATTCACAACAATAATGAACTTGCATAATTTCATGATTCACAACAATATTGAACTTGCATAATTTCATGATTCACAATAATAAACATGCATAACTACAAACAACATATACCCAAATCATAGTCTACCATGATTCACTTTTTTTAATTTAAACCTAAAAGTGATAAGAACTCACCGAAAAAAGGGGGTCGTAATTGATTAGCGTTCCCTTGTTGTAGACAATTTCGTTGTTGTAGTTTTAGGCTGGATTTGATTTGAATTGAGTTTCTTTACTTTGCTTCTAATTGGTGGCGACTACTCTAGGGTTTGGAGTGACAACATGACGGCCATTGATCTTATTTTGATTTGATTTTAGGGTTTGAGTCTACATGTCTTTATATAGAGTTTAGGATTAGTTTAGGCCATCCGATCAACCCAGAATTAATCCCAGCCAATCAGAGCATATCAGAAACCCTAATGAGTCAACATATAGTCACTAACAGGTCATTAAACAAATCTGGGCGGGGGGGGGGGGGGCAGGTCGACCCCATGGTCGACCTGGTTAGAGAAGGTTGACCCCCCAGTTCGACCCTGTGGTCAACCTGGCCCTGGCGGGAATTTTCCCGCCTAGCCCTTCTGACTCTGAATTTTGAATTTTCGAAGTCTGTTTAAATTTTTCTGGAACTTCCGATGGCCATAACTTCTTCATACGAAGTCCAATTCATGCAAAGTCGGACTCTATCTCAACCAAAATTCCGAGAGAACACAATGGCGTAACCCGTTTCCCTTAAATCTTATTTATGAAATTAGTTATTCTTTAATTTGTGAACATTAACATTGAAATTTACGGGGTGTTACATTCTCCCCTCCTTAAAGGATTTCATCCCCGAAATCTTCAAGTCAAGAAGAATGTGCATCCTACCATACAATCATCCATCTACTCAACCATCAAACACAGGCATCCATTGTCCTTAAAAGATTTCTAATGCCGTTTGAACATATGCAAAAAGTGTGTGTATATGTTCCTTATCTAATGCAAAATCAGGCGGTCTACTGATTCAGTTGACCTCCTTAATCCAAATTATGTCAGTGCCATGAGTCCAACATGTATGCGAAAGAATCCTTACCGATACATATTATTTCTACATGTGTGCTCAATCATTCATTAAAATGCAGCATCCATATGATAACACAACCATTGTTCATCCATTACCCTAAATATGCACACACATTTTTATATGCATTATGAAAGTGATTTGAGCCGATCTAGAGCCTAATGTGTGTGTAAATGCATCCATGAGCAACCACTAGAAAAACACTTGCATCCACTTGCAACATCAAACATAACATGTCCCAAGCACATGTTTACATCCATTGATTTCCTATCTAAAGGTCGAAGATCCGGTCGATGGGACATAAACAAATGATATAACTAAAAAAAACTCTGTTCCTATTTGACATTGGTTAAGAGAATAATTCCCTAAGTCTCAGCCCCGAAGACCGAAATCAACATCAGACTGACACCTAAAGAATTACCCCCATTAAACAATGTCAAAACTGGAGATCTACTTCATGCTTCGAGTGGAAACCCCTATCCCTCAAAAAAATTCAGATACTTACAGACTACTGGTACAGATCAGATTACAAAATGATTCTGAGAAAGCTGAGCATAACAGGCCCTTGCGGGTCATAAGAAACTTTGGGGGTCTTCCCATGACAAGCTAGAAACTTAACGACCCTCCTCTCAAAATCTAGAACGGCCCTCTACATAGAAAGCTGGTCCATTCAGAACCAACCCATAGCCCATAAACTTGAGCACGCAAATGTCACATTCAAATTTTTGATGCCTAATGCAGATAATTTCAAATCCTTACCAATAAATGAGCCGAACCACCAAAGGGGTTTGAAACAACTACGGGATCAGAAACAAGACTAGTAATAAAGTGCAGAGTCTCAATTACAAAATCAAAATGCCAGAATCCAAAAGAGTCTTTACTTCATAAGGAAATTAAACCTTTTACATAAATTTTTCCTATCTCTATCCTATCCATCTGCTACAAGAGCATTTGCCCTCCAGAAGTCCCTTGCGATCCCTGCGCCTTCGAGCATTCCTTGGAGAAGTGTCCGACCTCTCCACGCTTAAAGCAATTGAACTTCCTCCTTTTACATTCTTTGACTAGGTGACCTTCTTTCCCACAATAGTGGCATTTCCTCTTATCCTTTCCCTTGTCATCCTTCTTGCCTTTTTTCTGCTGTTGCTGTTGCTGTCCTTTCTTGGGTCCCGCCTTCTCATTTTTCAATGCCCCTTCAACTTTTTCCTCTATCTTTGCTCCTTTGTCCTCTTCATGCATTAGGGCCATATCCACCAGCTTTTCAAAAGTGGCCCCCTTGGGAACTTGGGTCATAGCAAATCCATATAGAGGCTCATTCAAGCCTTTAACAAATCTCAGAGCCTTCTTCTCAAGTGTGTTCACCAAGTCTAAGCCAAACCTCGCAAACTGATTGAACTTGTTGACGTACTCTTTTACTGACAGATCCCCCTAATTCAATGCCAAGAACCTTTCCATGTATAGATTTTCTTCTGCTCATGAGAGAAATTTCACCTCAAACCTGTGCCTGAAATCTGGCCAAGTATCAACTGGACGCTTTCCATTAGTGACCTCCCACCAAAACGAGGCCTCATCCTTCATTAACCAGGCAGCTAACTGGACCTTTCTTCCATCTTCTACCTCAAAGATTCCAAACAATTCTTCCACCTCCTTTAGCCAATTTCGAGCTTCAACAAACGTCTCCGACCCGTGAAAAGGGTTATCGCCCATTTCCCGAAAGTCCTTACATATCTTTGCAAATGTATCAACATGAGGAGGGGGAGAAGGAGGAACGGGTGCAGCTGGGGGAGGAGGAACATTTGCTGGACCTGCGGCGGTGGCCCTAGCTTCCAAATACCTCCTAAACCATCCCAGTATCGGTACACCCTCTGGAAGGTTAAGATCCTCAGACATGCTAAGAAGAAAAAGGGAGAGATTATAGAAAAAGGACCGAAAGATACTGCATATGGCTTTTCGGGGAATGTTTTTCAAAACAGGCTTTCCTTTTTGAAAATACTTTCTTTTAAAACCTTTTTGAAAAATAATTTCAAAACTTTTATCTAATCTGGTAACCAACTCTGATACCAAGTGTAACACCCCACCTCCATTAAGGTCACTCATAAAGGGAATGCCTTAACTTTAGTGGGGCGTTTTTGGTAAGCAGACACAGAATATCACAAGACAGATATAAATTTTTTGCAGTGGAAGATAAATAACTTTATTGAATCACCATAATACTTTGTTACATAATACCATGAGTCATAAAACCATTAAAATACTTCTGTCTTACATCATTAGAGTACATAGGTATTTAAAAGAAAAAAATCATTCCCCATATTAAAGAGCAAGCCATATAAAAGACAGAGACTCGAGCCATACTTCAGAAGTAGCTCCTAGAAGATGATATCCAAATCCTGACTAAACTTGGGTGTTTCCTCCCTGAGAACCTGGGGAGGGGGAACGGAAGAAAAGAGGCGAAACAAACTAGGTCAGACATACATTTGGTGAGTCCAGTAAATTTTAGCCAGTAAATAAATAAAGGTAAACATGACAGGCATACAAAGTGGATAAGAGGATTCATGGTACAGATGGCAGGTATGACAGGACAAATAAGGTAAGATGTATGCTTCACTACAAACTACTAACTACTCTGCATTATTACTAGTCAAATCAAGATGGGATGATCCCTTCCACTAATGATAACGATGGTGGTAGTTTCGTGTATTCCTAGCTGCTGTCATAGGTGTCGCCTGCCCCTATCTCAACTAGTCATACCAACTACCCTCCTACTATAAATTGGTAGACTTAGGGCATACGTCCGGGTATACCCTAACCACTACTCTAATCAATCGGCTCCCTACTTTCTAGATACCCTGTGCTAGTCCCACAACTAGGGGGTATCACTTCCCTAAAGTGGCAACCTAAGGTGTGCACAGTTATACCTACTGGTGTCACGGTCGTCTTGTCCCCCTCTGCCCGGCCCATGCACGCACATGTCCCCGGTTGGTTTGCGCCGCCCACACCATCTGTCTTGTTTTGGATCTCTTACAATCAATCAGTAAGCGTGCCCCTTCCCCGCCTAGTACGGAGTTCTTTACTTTGATACCCCTTCAGGTTACTGACTGAAATGGGTCCCACACAACATGATACAAGTTCTCCCCTATGTCTTGTATCCCCACTAGGTTTTCTACTGACTACGTATACCCTAAGGTCTTTAATTACATAGCCCTCAATCAGTTATGCGTACTTATAGGTGTCTTAAATACATAACCCCTATTCTACCTATCGGTTATGCGTACCTATAGGTGTCTTTAATACATAACTTTATCTATTCCCATTAGTTATACGTAGCCCTAAGGGTGTCTTTAATACATAACTTTATCTATTCCCATTAGTTATGCGTACCCCTAAGGGTGTCTTTAATACATAACTTTACTATTTTGTCCCGGTTATGTATACCATTAGGTGTCTTTAATTACATAACCCTTTTTATCCGGTTAAGTTTGTGGGTCTATACGTATTAATATTACCCACCTACCCTTCAGTTGTACTTAACCCTCCCACTGATTTAATCCTATTTATTTAATGGTTAAGTTTGTGGGACTATATATATTAATATTACCCACCTACCCATCAGTTGTACTTAACCCAACTCACAATCCAATTCGTTTTACTTAACCCTAACTTATGTCTATCATCATACAGTCCATATGTATTAAGTTAGGTTAAGTAGTCTTTAATCAGCATTAATTAATTATTGAGACACCTAATCGTATTCTACATGCCACCCAAGGCACCCACTTAATTCCACATGCCACCCAAGGCACCCACTCAACCCCACTACATGTTTATCTAGTTAAATGTTTCTTAATTCATTAAGATCGTAACCTTATAAAGACATCTCACGTTAGACTGGCATTTGTGGCAACTGGATTTGTCGGGCGGGTATGGGCAGTCTTACACCACAAAAGAGTCTAACCTTGTGTCTTTACAACTGTCACGCATTTAGTTTATGCCTAAGACCTCCCACATTAGACTGACATTTGTGGCAGCTGGATTTGTCGGGCGGGTCCGGGCTGTCTTACACCACAATAGAGCCTAACCTCGTGTCTTAGACAATTAATTACAAAATTAATTATTCCCCCAATTTGAATTAATTTCCCTATTCAAATTATCAATTAATTCCAAATTTAACTATGGCCATAATTGACTCAATTATGTCCATCTATTTATGGTATGTAAAATCATACCAATTTCATCACAAATTTACTTTATGCCATTTGAGACGTTTATGCCAATTAAATCTTTAGACTTCAATTGCTTAAACATTCCTCTTTGATTAAATAAGTTAATTAATTAACCCTTCCCTTTTTATAGGTGTCATTACCTATTTTATTAACAATTTGAGTTTCTTATCCATAAATGGTCATATTCAAATTATACCATTTTTACCCAACTTTACCCATATCATAATAGGTAATTATTCATATGTTTCCCCTACTAAAATTATGTGCCCAATTTACATAAACATTATGTAAATTATGCCTATTACAAATTCCCCTTTTCCCTCGTTTCTTAACTAGCGTAACCGTTTTCTTTTTTGGCGTCATCGAGGCTACAAAGTAGCCTCGCCATAACAACAAAATAAAGGGAATGACAAGATGATTGTTTTCGGTACAAATTTGGTATAATCATGATAACTAGGCAAAATGACATGATAACTTTGCATATAATTATGATTCACTACATAATTAACAACTTGCATAGATTCATGATTTTGCATCATAACAACTTTCATAGGTTCATGAATTAACTACATAATTAACACTAACATAGGTTCATGATTCACAACATAACAACTTGCATAGGTGACTGGCATAGGTTCGTGAATTAACAACATAATCAACAACTTATATAGGTTCATGATTCACAATATAACAACTTGCATGATTCATAACATAACATCTTGCATAGGTGAGTTACATAGGTTCATGATCCACAACATAACAACTAGCATAGGTTCATGAATTAACAACTTAACAACTTGCATAGGTAAGTTACATAGGTTCATGATTCAACACACAATAACTTGCATAGGTTCATAGTTTCTCAACATAATAACTTGCATAACTTCATGATTCGCAACAATAATGAACTTGCATCATTTCATGATTCACAACAATAATGAACTTGCATAATTTCATGATTCACAATAATAAACATGCATAACTACAAACAACATATACCCAAATCATAATCTACCATGATTCACTTTTATTTATTTAAACCTAACAGTGACTAGAACTCACCGAAAAAAGAGGGTCTTGAGTTCTGGTATCCGAATTCTGTAATTGATTAGCGCTCCCTTATTATAGACAATTTCGTTGTTGTAGTTTTAGGCTTGATTTGATTTGAATTGAGTTGCTTTACTTTGCTTCTAATTGGTGGCGGCTACTCTAGGGTTTGATGTGACAACATGACGGCCATTGATCTAATTTTGATTTAATTTTTGGGTTTGAGTCTACATGTCTTTTTATAGAGTTTAGGATTAGTTTAGGCCGTCCAATCAACCCAGAATTAATCCCAGCCAATCAGAGCAAATCAGAAACCCTAATGAGTCAACATCTAGTCTCTAACAGGTCATTAAACAAATCTACCCTGGGGGGGGGGGGGGGGGACGTCGACCCTATAGTCGACCTGGTTAGGGCAGGTCGACCTAGCCTTGGCGGGGATTTTCCCGCCTAACCCATCTGACTCTGAATTTTGAATTTTCGAAATCTGTTTAAATTTTTCTGAAATTTCCGATGGCCATAACTTCTTCATACGAAGTCCAATTCACGCAAACTTGGACTCTATCTCAACCAGAATTCCAAGACGAACATTATGGCGCAACCCGGTTTCCCTTAATTCTTATGTCTGAGATTAGATATTCTTTAATTTGTGAACATTAACATTGAAATTTACAGGGTGTTACAAGTAACAAGAAGTCCTTGCATCATTCAGAACCCAGAAAGTAGGGACTACGGCTACATGTATAATTTCGGTAGTTAACCAGAGACATCAACAAGCACTTCTTTTCACTCCGAAGTTCAACACCTTTAAATCATCATAATACGTACAAGCATAACTGTAACACCCTATATTTTCTATGTTTATTAAAGTAACGAACTAAAGAATACTAAATTTTAAGAGTGAGAATTAAAGGAAATGGGTTATGCCATTGCGTTCGTCTCAGAATTCTGCTTGAGACAGAGTCCGAGTTTGCGTGAATCAGACTCCGTATGAAGAAGTTATGGAGTTCAGAAGATTTCATGTTTAAACAAGAAATTTTATAATTTAATAAACAAAACAGTTCAAATTTCAAAATCAGGTAAATCGGCTGGGCGGGAAAATTCCCGCCCATAGGGGTCGACATAGGTGTCGACCCCCCAAGAGTGGTATCGACTGGGGGTCCAGATCCAAACAGTGACGATTTCTGACTTGTTGCTGAGTCACTAGGGAATATGTGGCAATTTCTGGATAGCTCTATCTAGTCTGGATGGCTGTGATTGCTCCTAGGTTGATCTATCGGCTCACATAAATCTAAACCTCTATAAAAGCAACCTC
This sequence comes from Allium sativum, assembly GCA_030737875.1. Lineage (NCBI taxonomy): Eukaryota > Viridiplantae > Streptophyta > Magnoliopsida > Asparagales > Amaryllidaceae > Allium > Allium sativum. The sequence continues at coordinate 563,215,406 of CM060921.1, forward strand.
CACCCTCAACCCTAAATCACACAATTTCATTCTAAGGATCCACCATGTTGTCCATGGTCAACCTAGCATAGCAATCATTCTTCTCCAACTAGGAAGCAAACTAGAAAGCAAGTTAGATGCTACGAATCAAATCTTAATTAGAGAATCGATAGTCTATGTCAAGGGATAACTTTTCAGTTTTAGAAAATAGATCTCAGAAAACAAGAATTTCTTTTGTTTGTAGGTCCTGTTATTATTTATATGTGAACAATTAAAAATTATGATTTGTAATAAAGTGAAAAATAGAGTTGTGCCTAATTTTAAGATAATGGTGATGTTGATTCATGTCTATTCTTGTAACGATTCTATCATATATGCCTATGAGACTATTGTGGTTTATTGGACTTATTATGTTGTATGTTAAACCAATCGTGTATTGAATAAATTTTGTGACTCTTTCATGTTATGTTACATGCAAGTTTTAAGGATAAGTCATATATATGTTTAGATCTTCTCATATGTTTAGATCTATGTTAATTGGATCCAAAATATAAGTTCACATCTACATGCCTAATTGGATTTGTGTAATTCTATGTAAGTCCCCGTATGTATGCTTAAGATTCATGTTAATTGGATCCAAATTGCAAGTTCACATTTACATGCCTAATTGGATTTGTGTAATTCTATGTAAGCCCCTGTTCGTATGCTTAAGATTCATGTTAACTGGATCCATAAATGCAAGTTTATTGTTTTATGCCAAATTTGTATGACATGTGTTTAGTTAGATCCTTATTATTTTATGTTGTAGGAATGGTACATGATCCTTTCTTTCCCCTTTTGTATATAAGTTAGGCTAAGTTGCGAGCCTAACATTCTATGTGAATTTTGCGAACGTATAATGTGGGTAACGTTGGGAAAACCCTTAAATTTCATATTATTGGCATAATTTGGCCCATAATCATATAAATGATTAGTGGCATAAAATGATTATACCTAAAATTTATGAACATGATTTAGAGGGTAAATGGGGCATGACTTTGAATGGCAATAATTGTGGATAATTTACATATAAATATGAAGGGTAAATATGTAAATTAAGTAAAATACAAATATGCCTAACCGAGGTTAGATTGAATTACGGTGTAAGATTGCCCGGAACCACCCGGCACATCCAGCAACTGTAACAATATATATCTAATGTGAGAGGTTAGCGCATCAAGCCCAAAAGAACCCGAGTTTAGATTGAGTTGCAGTGTAAGACTGGCCGGAACCGACCGGCACATCCAGCGACTACAACAATACATATCTAATGTGAGTGGCTGGTGCTTTAATGAATGAATTAAAGCTAAGACCGGAATGGTAGGGTTAAGTTAATTAAGGAAACACTTAACCAATAAAACATGTTAACTAAACTGATGGGTGGGGTTAGGTTAATTTGAGTACACTTAACCATTTTAACATGTTGATTAGGAAATCCTAGTAACGGGGACCCATTTCAACAGTAACCCACATAGATGTATCATGGTATCCTGAACTAGGCAGGGTAGGGCCCGATTACTGGGCTGATTATAAGCGGTTAAAACAACGGCGGGTGGTGCGTCAGTGTAGGTTCCAACAGAGTGTGGGCATGCACGTACTCCAGAGTGGAAAAAGCAGGCACTGGGCATCAGTAGTTATACACTGTGCATATTGAATCGTGTCGAGTTGCCACCATAGGATTTGATACAGCCCATGGTGGGGCCAGCACAGGTATCTACAATCAAGCGGGTCCGAATGACACAAGTGGTAAACGTATACGAGTAGGAGTCGATCGATAAAGGGGATCATTTATCTTCAACACATGGTGCTAGTTGAAACACTTGTAAGTGGGTGCAGAGAAATAGTAATGAGTGCGATAGCATATTCAGTCTTATTATCTTATTTCTAGGGTGTTGTCCTAGGTTCAGTTTATTCATGTCATGATCCTTTTTCCTGTTTACATGCTAAAGAATCACTGGACATACTAGACTCATGTCTGACCCATTTTCTTTCGTCTTCTTTTCTTCCGTTCCCCCCTCCCGGTCTGTAGGGTGGGAATACTTTAGCTTAGTACGGACCATTTCCATCTTGAAGAGAGTAGATGTATTGCTTGGATTCTCTTTCCTTGAGCTATGGGTTTGGATACACTCTTATTGGGGATTTATGCTGCGTTATTGTTATTTTATGCTTCTTTTTTTTAATCAAGATAGAGATTTTGTTGTAATGATTTGAAAGTTGGTTTTGAGACAGTTGTTGTAATGTTTTGACTGAACCACGTACCTATGAAATAAATTTAGTTTTTCCACTGTTTATATGTCTGTCTTGTAAATTATCTGTATCTTTTACCTATAATGCTCGACCGAAGTTAAGGCATTCCCTTTGAGAGTGACCTTAACAAAGGTGGGGTGTTTCACTTGGTATCAGAGCTGAGGGTTGCCAGATCAGATTAAAATTTTGGAAACTAATTTTCAAAAAGAAGTTTAAAGAAGCATTTTCAAAAATAAGTGTTTTTTTTATTTTAAAAGGCAAAATCCCCCAAAGCCATATGCACTATCTTTCTATCCTTTGTTTTGAATCTTTTCTTTTTCATTTCCGCATGTCTAGGGATCTTAACCTTCCAGAGGGCGTACAGGTACCTGGCTGGTTCAGAAGGTACCTAAAGGCTAGGGCTAATGATGCAGGCCCAACAGACGTTCCTCCTCCCCCAGTTGCAGCTGTTCCTCCTCCTCCTCCTCCTCGTGCAAATGCTTTCTCAAAGATATGTAGAGATTTTCGAGCCATGGGTGGAAAGAACTTTAATGGGACTGAGTCATTTGTAGAAGCAAGAAACTGGCTCAAAGAAATCGAGGACTTGTTTATTATCTTCGAAGTGGACGATAGGCAGAAGATACAGTTGGCCGTATGGTTGCTTAAAGACAAAGCCTCTTATTGGTGGGAAGTTACTAATGCTGAGAGACCAGTTGAAACTTGGAGGATTTCAGAATGAGGTTTGAAATGAAATTCCTCTCACAAGCTGAACGAAGCTTACAGATGGAGAAGTTCTTAGCTCTCAAACATGGTAGTATGTCGGTCGTGGAATACGTCAACCAATTCAACCAGCTGGCTAGATTCGGACTGGGGTTAGTGAACACTCCCCATAAGAAGGCTCTCCGTTTTGTTAAAAGGTTGAATGAGCCACTGTACAGCCTAGCTATGTCCCATATACATATGGGTGCGACTTATGAGAGACTGGTGGACATGGCACTGTTACAGGAGAAAGACAAGGATGGCAAGAAAGAGGCCAAGGTGGAAGTACCCCAAGATAAGAAAGTGGAGGGATCGCAGAATAAGAAGACAGATTCAAGAAAATGCGGGAAGAATAACAAACCCCATGACAAGAGGAAGTGTAATTTTTGTGGCATTCCTGGATATCTGATTAAGGACTGCAACAAGAAAAAGAGGAAGATGGGTAGTTGTTTTCACTGCGGCGAGACAGGACACATGGCTAAGGACTGCCCAAGAAAGAAAGGGCAAGGGCAGAGGACTGGTTCTACTTCTGGAGGGCAGGTTCACGCTCTCATATCACCTCCGCAAGAATGAGGTAGAAATTCTGTTGAGAGTTTAGTTTATCTTTTTGATCATCTTGTTCGTCCACTCTTTGATTCTAGCACATCGCACTCTTTTATATCTACTTCTTTAGTTGAATCTCTGCACCTAGACACCAGTATAGTAGAGGATCCCTTGGTTGTTTCAAATCCAATTGGGGGCTTGGCTTATTTGTCAACGATTTGTTTGGATTTGGAAATTTCTATACTAAGCGTTGGGTTTAGATGTAATGCCTATGTTTTGGGCTTCATGGGCTATGGGTTGATTCTAGGCATGGATTGGTTATCCAGTAATGGTGCTATCCTCGATTGTGAAAAGAGAGTGGTTAGACTTATGACTCGCCTTGGTAACACTCTCGAAATCTCTTGTAATCCCATGAATTCTGTTATGTTTAGCTACCTAGAATCTCTTGATGCGTCTGTTGAAAACTTGCAGTTTGTTAGAGTAGTCCGTGAATACTCAGATGTATTTGAAGAGGTGAAGGGCTTACCTCCAAAGCGGGAGATAGACTTCCACATATACCTTTTTGATAATGCAAAACCCGTGGCTCTACCCGTTAGACACCTGGCTCCAAGGGAGAGGAAAGAGCTTAGCAAGCAAGTCAAAGAGCTGCTTGAAAAAGGGTTCATAAGGCGGATTATTTCTGAATGGGGTGCTCCAGTAGCATTCGCAACCAAAGAGGATGGTTCCCTTCGCCTATGCGTTGACTATAGGGAGATAAACAAGCTAACCAAGAAGAATAGGCACCCACTTCCAAGAATAAACGACTTGTTTGATCATCTTGTAGGTGCATCGGTTTTCTCCCAGCTAGATTTGGCTATCGGGTCTCACCAGCTAAGAGTGGCTGAAGACAGCATTGATAAGACCGCGTTCAGAACCCCGGATGGTTTCTTTGAATGGATTGTCATGCCTTTCGGCTTGACAAATGCACCCGCTTATTTCATTGACTTGATGAGCAGGGTGTTCAGGGAGTTCCATAATAAGTTTGTGGTGGTCTTCGTAGACGACATTTTGATTTTCTTGAAGAATAAAGAAGAGAATGCTCTGCATTTAAGGGAAGTCAAGGATACTCTTCCTGTGCATCAGCTGAAAGCCAAATTCTCCAAATATCATTTCTGGAGAGAAGAAGTAAGGTTTCTTGGACATGTGGTGTCCAAAGAGGGGATAGCCGTGGACCCAGCAAAAGTAGTTGCTGTGCAAGATTGGAAGGTTCCACGGAATGCAACCGAAGTCCGAAGCTTTCTCGGGCTAGCGGGCTTTTACCGAAAGTTCATTAAAGACTTTGTGAAAATCTTAGCCCCACTCACAAGATTGACAAATAAGAACCTAACTTTCGCTTGGTATTTGGATTGCGATGTTGCTTTCCAACGTTTGAAAAGGGCTCTAACAACAGCCTCAGTTCTTACATTGCCTGATGGGAGCAAAACGTTTACCGTATACACAGACGCATGCGGTACAGTATTAGGCGTTGTCTTGATGCAAGGAGGCACGGTAGCTTGTTATGGGGGAAGGCAATTGAATGTACATGAGAAGAACTATCCAACTCATGATTTGGAGCTAGCTGCCATTGTTTTCGCTCTTAATTCATGGCGTCATTACCTGCTAGAAGATAGGTTTGAATTGTTTACTGATCATAAATCGTTAAAGTACATTTTCTCATAGAAAGATCTTAACTTAAGACAACAAAGGTGGATGGAATTTCTAGCCTCCTACGATTTTGAGATTTCCTATACCCCTGGCAAGGGCAATGTAGTAGCAGACGCCTTGAGTAGAAAGAAGCTGACCTTAAGTCCTCTCTTTGTAGAAAGGCAAAGCTTGGAGTACATAGCAAACTTTGACTTTAGACCCTCCTCTGAATTTGTACCTGGTTTTTTAGCATCTCTAGAGGTGCGGCCTACTCTTTTAGACTCAATAGGAACCACGCAACATGAAGACCTTTAGCTAGTTGATATGATGGATAAGCTAATTAGGGGTGAGACTTCTAGTCACCTAAATAGACATTCCATCGATGATAAGGGTTGGTTGAGATGGGATGGAAGGCTATGCGTCCCACAAGCAAGGGATTTAGTGAAGATGGTTCTCGAAGAAGAACACCATTCTAAGCAGACCATACACCCAGGTGGAGGAAAGATTTATAAAGACATAAAAAGGATTTTCTTTTGGAATGGAATGAAGAGGGATGTAGCTGAGTTCGTCGCTAAGTGCTTGATATGCCAGCAAGTCAAAGCAGAGCAGAAGAAGCCTAGTGGTCTGCTTCATCCTCTATAGGTCCCACAGTGGAAATGGGATAGCATTTCGATGGACTTTGTTGATGGGTTGCCTAGGTCAAGAAGGGACAATACCAGTATTTGGGTAATAGTGGACAGGCTCACTAAAATCGCTCACTTTATACCTGTTAAGAGTAGAAGGGCTGCCTCGTCCTTAGCATCCATTTATCTTAAAGGGATAGTTCGAATCCATGGGATACCCTCCAGCATAGTAAGTTATCGAGATCCTATCTTTACGAGCGAGTTTTAGAAGAGTTTACAAGAGGCTGTAGGCACACAACTATGCTTAAGCACGGCCTATCACCCCCAAACCGATGGTCAGACGGAAAGGGTAAACAGAGTATTATAAGACATCTTGAGATTGTGCATTCTTGACTTCGGAGGAACATGGGAGGATCATCTACCTTTGGTGGAATTCGCTTATAACAATAGCTACCAAGCCACCATAGGCATGACACCCTTCAAGGCTTTATATGGAAGACCATGCCATCACCAACTTGTTGGTGGGAGTCTACAGACAAGCTCGTACTTGGGCCAAACATGATTAGAGAAACTTCAGAAAAGGTGGACTTGATAAGAAGATGGATGAAGACTGCACAAGATAGACAGAAGTCGTACGCAGACAAAAGAAGGACCGACCTTGAGTTTGATGTTGGAGATAAGGTGTTCCTTAAAGTATCTCCTTTGAAGAATGTCATTCGCTTTGGGTCCGTAGGAAAGCTGGCACCAAGATTTGTATGACCATTTCCTATCAGTGAAAGGATTGGGACGATGGCCTAGAGAGAGTAGAGCTACCCGAAAGACTGGCTGGAGTTCATAATGTTTTTCATGTTTCTCAACTACGAAAGTGCTTACATGAGTCTACGTAAGTTGTGGAGCCAAGTACACTACAGGAAGTAGAGGTGGAACGAGAAGCAACTGTGAGAAGAGTTCCAACTCGTATCTTGGGTACGGAAGTCAAAAAGCTCCACAACCGTGAAGTCAAGCTTGTTAAAGTTCAATGGAGTGACACTGAGGAAGACGCGACTTGGGAAACTGAGGGAAAAATATGTGCAGCCTACCCTTTTCTTTTTTAGGGTACATCCTTGTTCTCTTTTTCCATAAGTTTATGCATGCTTGTATCTACCTTTTTATGTATATCTCCTTGGTCCTATTCTTTATCCTTAGGTAGAAACCAATGGATGTAAACATGTATTTAAAACATGTTATGATTGATGGCTGCAAGTGGTTGCTTGTGGTTGCTCGTGGATGCGTATACACACACATTAGGTGTTAGATCGGCTTAGTCACTTTCATGTTGCATATGCGTATATATATATACATGGATTGAAACTTGGAATGTTATCATATGGACGTTGCATTTGTATGAATGATTGTGCTCTCATGTAGAAAGTATGATTAGGAATAATTGCATGCATAATGGACTCATGGCACTGACATAATTTGCATTAAGGAGGTCAACTGAATAAGTAGACTGCCTGATTTTGCATTAGATATGGACATATATACACATACTATATACAATCACGAAAGCATTAGAAACCTTTTAAGGACAATGGATGCCGGTGTTTGATGGTTGAATAGATGGATGATTGGATGGTAGGATATACATTCTTCGTGACTTGAAGATTTCGGGGGCGAAATCCTTTAAGGAGGGGAGAATGTAACACCTTGTATTTTCTATGTTTATTAACGCAACGAATTAAAGAATAATTAATTTTGAAATTGAGAACTAAGGGAAACGGGTTACGCCATTGCGTTCGTCTCAGAATTCTGCTTGAGAGAGTCCGAGTTTGCGTGAATCAGACTCCGTATGAAGAAGTTATGGTGTTCAGAAGATTTCATGTTTAAACAAGAAATTTTATAATTTAATAAACAAAACAGTTCGAATTTCAAAATCAGGTAAATCGGTTGGGCAGGAAAATTCCCGCCTATAGGGGTCGACATAGGTGTCGATCCTCCTATAAGGGGTCGACCCCCTCACCCAGATCTAAACAGTGACGATTTCTGACTTGTTGATGAGTCACTAGGCCATAGGTGGAAATTTATGGATAGCTCAATCTAGTCTGGATGGTTGTGATTGCTCCTAGGTAGATCTAACGACTCACATAAATCTAAACCTCTATAAAAGCAACCCCAACCCTCAACCCTAAATCACACAATTTCATTCCAAGGAGCCACCATGCTGTCCATGGTCAACCTAGCATAGCCACCATTCTTCTCCAATTAGGAAGCAAACTAGAAAGCAAGTTAGATGCTACGAATCAAATCTAAATTAGAGAATCGATAGTCTACGTCAAGGGATAGCTTTTCAGTTTCAGAAAATAGATCCCCGAAAACAAGATTTTCTTTTGTTTGTAAGTCCTATTATTATTTAGATGTGAATAATTAAAAGTTATGATTTGTAATAAAGTTAAAACTAGAGTTGTGCCTAGTTGTAAGATAATAGTGATGCTGATTCATGTCTATTCTTGTAACGATTCTATCATATATGCCTATGAGACTTGTGGTTCATTGGACTTATTATGTTGTATATTAAACCAATCGTGTATTATATAAATTTAGTGACTCTTTCAAGTTATGTTACATGCAAGTTTTTAGGCTAAGTCATATATATGTTTAGATCTACATTCTCATATGTTAGATCTATGTTAATTGGATCCAAAATACATGTTCATACCTATATGCCTAATTGGATTTGTGTAATTCTATGTAAGTCCCCGTTCGTATGCTTAAAATTCATGTTAATTGGATCCAAATTGCAAGTTCACATTTACATGCCTAATTGGATTTTTGTAATTCTATGTAAGCCCACATTCGTATGCTTAAGATTCATGTTAATTGGATCCAAAAATGCAAGTTCATTGTTTTATGCCAAATTTATATGACACATGTTTAGTTAGATCCTTATTATTTTATGGATGGTACATGCTCCTTTCTTTCCCCTTTTGTATATAAGTTAGGCTAAGTTGCGAGCCTAACATTCTATGTGAATTTTGCGAACGTATAACGGGGGTAACGTTGTGTAACGACCCGAATTTTGAGCGGTTTTGGTTATCGACGTAAGCTCGACGTCGATAACCAAAACATCGAAAAATCCGTGTAATTATTGAAGAAATTAGAAGGTGAGAATAGATAAGATAGAAACTTAGAATAGAAGAAGAAGAAGAACACAACATCAGAGTAACACGAACCTCACAGCGGAACGAATAACATATAATAGATAACACAACTTTGAAATCTAACAGTTATGTATACAATAGCACTTATCAGAGTACAGCACTTACAACACAGCGGAATTAACTATAGCTATATGATCCTGAAGCCTCCTGCTCCAGCTCTTCAATGTATCTGCAAATCCCGACTACTTGACTGCCAGTACAAATTTAGGCACCTAAGAGTTTAGGGAAAACAACAAAGTAAACTCTGGGTCAGTCATGGGACTGGTGTGAGTAAAATAGTTTAAACAGGTATATGAACAAGTAAATGATATCTCATAAGACCACGCCGCAAAACGGAACGGGTTTTTCCCTTATGAGAATCCAAAATATCTTTATATCAAAAACCTTTTGATATTATAATAATGTCTATGTACAAATAGATATCGACTAGCAGAAACGCTTTCATCTCACGTTCTACATATATAGTATACAATCAAAATCGCAAGCACGTATTGGATAATGGATTTCCAACTATGACAAGGTATGGAACCACCTTCTGATCAGTGTACTCTAGGAACGATACACTGGAGTTCAACAAGAACATCTTGTAACTCAGCCACACATGACCGACCACTCATTTCGCTTGAGTGTATCGAATGTATATCACCAACGGTTGGGATCAGCAACCGTTCCCGTATAGATATGGGACAACATTGATAGATTTAAGAAACAAATGAATATTCACTAGATAGGTGATTATACACCCTACTTCGGTGCGACCGACTTAGCCATGCTGCCTGCCCGATTTCTGCCATTTACCGGTTGATGAGGCTAGAAGCTATGCTTTATCATCACATCAGATTCACTTCGAATGCTACATTGTCAAATCCATCGAAATCACTAATTGACGTTTACAACAGTACATTACGTGTCAGCTAAAAGAAGTTTCCTTCTCCGCTTCCACTCTTGGTACGGTTGAAGAAATCAATGTACGTGATCGTCTGGAAATACTCGGTCAGACAACCATCTTCATTCACTTAGAAATGTCACATCGTCATACCCGCCAAATCACAAATTGACTTATCCAAAAATAACACGGGTATGCAGCTAAGAGAAACGAATTCCTCCGCCACCAAACGTGAATAAGTTTGAACAGATCAACTTACGCGATCCATTGGATATACTCTGTCAGACCTTCGTCCATACAAGTTGTCCTGGGACTGGACAAACCGAAGGCACTATTCCGTATATCCATCTTAGTCACTGTTATCTAAGACTTATACAACAGCCCTTGCATTTTACTCCGTCTTCAATTATCTTTGGCATATATGATTCGCGACGCTTATGCCAATACAGAGTGGTTCTATGGATAATAATCCAACCGGTCTCTCCATATTAACAACGTTAAAATGGTCAAAACTTCGATAGTCTGTGAGTTAACTATCAAAGAAAAAAACAAGTGTGCAAACAACGATATTATTTCCAAATGGAAATTATATCGAACAAACATCATTTAACATAAATCTCTTTAGTTCATTTATTTACTTATCTCCTGTTTCCCTATATTCTAAATTCTTATTTTTCTTTTATCAGAAAACATTTCTGATTCTCGTTTGGAAAACATTTCCAAAACTCCTTTACGATCAAACCTTACCATTTCTTAGTCAAGAAGGAAGTCACTCAAGTTGGGGTATAATTACCTCTCAGACCTTAACTGAACAACGTTATAACTTTGAAATGGTCAAAGTTTATCTTTTAATCTTTAACAACTTCTTTACGCCTTTCTCGAATTCAATTTTACTAATCCACTTCTATATTTAAAACATTGGTTATAACGATAACGTTATAATCCCTCCTTTCGAATTATCTAACTTTAATTATAACTTCTATTCTTATTAGTGAATAATTAACCTAACACTTATTTATTTATACACTGGAAAGTATAAGTACTTTCCCGAATTCGATATAATCGAATTTGCCGATTAACTCTCTTCGAGAAATTTCTATTTGATTAACTCTTCTTCGAATAACCTATATTCGATTAAGTCCTTCTCGAATAAACGATATTCGATAATCTCTCTTCGAATAACTAATATTCGATAACTCTTCCTTTTCAAATATCTCATATTTGAAAATCTCACTTCGATTAAACTATCATTGATAACTCCCTTCGATGAAACTAACATCGATAACTCCTTTCGATGAAACTAACATCGATAACTCCTTTCGATGAAACTAACATCGATAACTCCTTTCGATGAAACTAACATCGATAACTCCTTTCGATGAAACTAACATCGATTTATTTAACTCGACGAACATAACTCGACTAACTTAACTTGACTCGACTAACTCGACTTACTTGGTTCAACCAATTTGATTCGATTAACTAGGCTCGACTAACTTAACTCGACTTACTTGGTTCGACCAATTCGATTCGATTAACTAGGCTCGACTAACTTGGTCGAACCACCCGATCAACTTCAACTTATTTAACTTAACTTATTTCTCAACTCGATCAACTTGATTAACTCCTACCGAATAACTAATATTCGATTAAACTCCATTCGCTTGACTCTAGATCGCAGCAACCACAATGGTTACGCCTGACTCCCTCAGGAAACATCCGACCGCCGTAGGCTATTTACAGCCCTGCGAATTACGCTAGCAGTCGTACAAGATGGCAACTTACCCTGAATACTATGTTTGACTAACTCTGTCTCAAATAACTATATTTGATTAACTCTAGTTCGTTTTAACTCTAATCGATTAACTCTAACTAATTAACTCCAACTGGTTATTTCTAACTGATTTACTCTAACTGGTTAACTCTATTTGACTAACTCGACTTGACTAACCCCTTTCGAATAACATATTCGATTAACTAACTTTCGAACACCATATTCGATTAACTCCTTTCGAATGTCTATATTCGATTTACTAACTTCGAATACCATATTCGATTAACTCCTTTCGAATGTCTATATTCGATTAACTAACTTCGAATACCATATTCGATTAACTAACTTCGAATACCATATTCGATTAACTAACTTCGAATACCATATTCGATTACTAACTTCGAATACCATACTCGATTAACTATATTCACTTTATAAAGATTTCCTTTTTAACAACGTTTTATTCATTTGAAAAGATTTATTTTTAAATAACGATTCTATACTTTACAAATGATTCCTTTTTATAATGTTCCCTTTCCAATTCTATTTGTAAATGGTTTACAAATATTTCTTTCTCTATTTTACTCTATTTGCAAATGGTTTACAAATATTTCCTTTTCAATTTTATTCTTAAAAATATTCTAACTCTTTAACTTTTCGGGAAAATTCGCCATAACCTCCTTTATATCGGGAGTATCGGGAAAATCCCCAAACCCGCCACACAGGCATTTCCATTCAAAAGAAAATGTTTTGAATTTATTTCCTTTTTAAAATACCTCCTATTTATAAATATTCCCATTTATAAATATTTCTTATTTATAAATATTTCAATTTATAAATATCTCTGTTTTCAATATCACTTTGAAAATCTCCTTATCAACATCCCGTATGTTATGGTATTCAATCATATCAAATCACGATGTCTAATCTCGTCCATACACACACAATCAACAACTGGTTATAATTCACATCATATATTAAAATATATGAAAAACAATAAAATAACTGTTGAGGAATCCAGTCGGATTCCTCCAACCTGTTTCCCTGCATCACAGATGTTAGACAATATAGATAACATCACTTTCAGTTCCATATGATATATTCTGTTAAACAGAATCAATATAGACATTTAACTAACTGACTAGCAGTTCAATCAAACAATCAACACACAACAATCAACAAATGATTAACAGTTCTAAAAATACATTATAAAAATATAACTGTTCAGAGTTGGTGAGTTTTATTCACATTGGATCACAGTTGGCGATTCCGCTTTTATTTCGTTTAAAGTCAAACATTTGCTTGATTTGATCACGAAATTTCAATAGGTCTATTCTCAAACACATCAGTTTTACAACGTAGATCTTGTCGCTAAAATTCCAACGTAGTCGGTTCCATCTGATTCTGTTAACATACGAAATGGATATATGCGTTACAAGGTTTTAACTTAAATTAAATTATATAATCGCTAATTATTCCCTTTTATTTATAATTATAATTATAGTCATTAAGGTTAACTAATCCAGTCTAAAATCTCTCGTTACCCAGGCTAAATCGCCCCTTCGAAATTCCCGATATCCCATTGTTTGCAATACATTTTTATCTTTCTAAACTATTATTATATATATATATATATATTTTTATTTTAGCAGTAGAGATCAGGATACTTTTCAAAACAATAGATATGAAAACATTATTCAAGAGTAAACTTCGGAATTCACTCACAATCGAAATCGAAATTTGACAAAGAGTTGGTGCATTTCAGCTTGGATTCCACCAGAAAAAGGGTCCTTGTTATATGCAATAAATGGTTTACAATAGAGCTTCATTGTAGGTTGAATATCAGACTTCCTCCCTTTGACTACTGAAAACTCGCGTCAGATTTCATCAACCCACCTCCCGTCCACTTCCTTGATCCTCCTCCTATGTAGCTACTTCACCTTGTCACTGAAAACAAATTCCGGACTCACCACTCTTCATACAACAATCCGTCATCTCCTGTACCTCTCTCCCCCTTCTTGATTTTTAAACCCTCTTCATATTTACAACTCCTTCCAATCAAACGTTAACCTGCCTCACCAACACAACATTCAAAACTGCTCATACTCCACTCAAACAAATCCTTCACCATCTCGCACAAATCCATCTCCACCCCAAACAAATCCGCTCTCTGTGTCCTCCTCGTCGACAGGATCACCATAGACCGACCCTCACATACATTGCACTTCGAACCACACTCCTCACCATCGAGCTCGCCTGATTTTCTCACCGCGTCGAACATCCCCAACCCCGCTGCCAGGGTGTCGCACCCACCAAACCATCCTCGATCCCTCCATTCTTCTTCTTTTTTACAAAGCTCGATTCCCTCAAAAATGAAATCCGTCGCTGCTGAGAGGACTGCGGATAACAGCAGTATCGATCTCGGCAAAATGCTCATCAGGTTGTAGAGGAGCTCGTAGAGAATCCATATGTATATAGCTAAGGATTTATAGATTTTCGAAGGATTTGCACAGATTTATTTTGAAGATCTCGTTTTAGGTTTTTGAGGAAAAATAGAACGGCGGGTTTGGGTTTGACCAGACAGTGAGTTGAATTAGGTTTTTAGAAGGATGTTAGGATATATATAGGGAAGATATTTGTGTAGATATTTTTTAGTTTTTGTTCATTTTATATTCGTTTTTATCTTCTAAAAATTCGTGTGGTCACACACGATACCCAAAAATCGCCAAACCGGACGCGTAGCTAGAGTTCGACATTTCGGTCACAACGAAACTGGTTTCGTTGAATTCCGACTCCGTTTGCTCACACAACGTATTTTTAACTATCGAAATACTGACTGTTTTTCACTCTAAAAATCCGTACGGCCACACAGTGACTCTAAAAATCACAAAACTTGGAATCTAATAATAATTTGACATTGCGGATCCAACAAAACTGGTTTCGTCGAATTCCGACTTCGTTTGCAAAACCGGCTATTTTTAAAGCTTTGAACCGACCGTTTAAATATATAAATATATTTAAATAAAATTAAATTAAATATAAATAAATTTATATTATCGTATATATTCACATAGAATATATCACGGCTCCTAAATACTCCTATATGAATTTTTAGCTCGATATTTCAAATCCAGATTATATCGATATTCAATTTATATTGAAAATCGATTTACAACGTATATAAAGCATCGCTAAATATAAAGGAATTCCATAGCGACTTTTCTGAAATTTGATTTGGACATACATCAAAATCTACATGATGAAATCCCCATTTTTCTCTTCCACTAGAAAGATATACTTCACCAGCTCCACACGTTTCTTGTTTCACAGAAATCCGGCTTAAAACGAATCCTGTACACTCAGTTGAAGTTCGAATCGCCAATTAGCGAACTGCAGCGCCATTTCGAGCTCGTTTATAAATA
Organism: Allium sativum; assembly: GCA_030737875.1. Taxonomy (NCBI): domain Eukaryota; kingdom Viridiplantae; phylum Streptophyta; class Magnoliopsida; order Asparagales; family Amaryllidaceae; genus Allium; species Allium sativum. Next base: position 563,230,519 of record CM060921.1, read on the forward strand.
TATTATAAACTATACGTTCAACTATCGTCGATTCAATATAATCGTTATTATATTTCGAATCGAAACTCCACCAAATCTCGTATGCTATTCAATTCACACGATATTGTGAATTTCACTATTTCCGACTATTTCGACATTATAATATATTATTATATTATAATTATTTATTAAATAATCAATATTATTTAATTAAACGATCATTAAATTCTCTAAATCACCAATTATATAATTAAATAAATTAATTATATATCGCAGAAAATGCGGGTCATTACATTCTTCCCCACTTAAAATAATTTCGTCCTCGAAATTGCTAAGCTAGAGAAATGCTACCCACTCTACTGACTAGATTCAAACATCTTTTGGTTTACTTATTAACTTCCATTCCAATTGAATCAATTCAATTTCAATTCAATTATTAATTTTTTTCGTCTAACTAAAAATTTCAAAAATCATGAAAATTTTCTAACGCCTTTAATTTTCGGAAAATTTCGCCAGCGTTTCCTTTGTACGGGGTTACCGAAAAAATTCAAACCTTGCCACACAGGCCCTCTCCAACCCAAAAGAAAATCAAACAGCCAAGCGACTTGCCAATTCGGCTCATCAAAATCTCAAACCCATATATAATATAAATTGGTACCTTTTTGTCAGGCATATCAACTCTATCACTTCCATATGCTATCAACTCAGCATATACCAGTGTTATCTCAATCAAATTCCAATCAGTTCATATCCTCAAATCCAAATCGATTTCATTCGAACCCCAATATCAAATTTCCAAATTCTTAACTCATCAACCCAATTCCATAACAGATTATTCTCTAATCCAATTCAAATCTGTTTAACTCAGTTCAAGTTAAATTTCAATTTATTCATTCATTTATACCATTTCAATCGATTTAACTTTATTAGTTAAATTTTAATTCCAGAACTTAAATTCCTGGTTTATTTCAAATCAATTTAAAATCATAATACCAATTCAAAACCTTTGAATTTCTAAACAACTTGTTTTCTCAAAACAATTCAAAAACAAAACCTTCGGTAGTGATCCGTCACTTAGCAGCTCAAAAAATGAACACTGATGATGTCGCGATTCATCATCAGAATCTATTTTCTAGCTATCAACGTGAGTTCAATACTAAATCACTTTCAGATTGAAAAACATTTTCAAAATCTCCCAGGAACTTCAAATTTCCTTATTTTAAATTCAAATTCTGATTTAAATTCAGATTTAATTCATCTTATTTCATATACTTTACTTATATAAATTCTGGTTGGTTATATATAACCATTTCACTTTATAATCTTACTCGATTATAATAACAACCAATATATCCAATATATTATAACTTTGATATACATATATCTTCTCTATATCAAGATATACCTTGGATAAACTTATTTTAATTTACCCTCTTTTCAAAACATATCGTGACGACCCATCGTATTCAAGTGTTTAGTAACTCCTACCGACACAGTGGATCAAACTGATCGACCAGAACTCATAAACAACTCAGCCAATGAATCTCCACAATATAAAACCATTTTTATATCAAATACAAATACGCACTCGTATATATACACTCAACTCAATCTAGGGTATTACTAACCCTATCTCTACCGAGTCACGCCACAGAGCCAAGGTAATAACTTAAATTAAGCTCTGATACCAACTATAACGACCCGGATTTTGAGCGGTTTTGGTTATCGACGTAAGCTCGACGTCGATAACCAAAACATCGAAAAATCCGTGTAATTATTGAAGAAATTAGAAGGTGAGAATAGATAAGATAGAAACTTAGAATAGAAGAAGAAGAAGAACACAACATCAGAGTAACACGAACCTCACAGCGGAACGAATAACATATAATAGATAACACAACTTTGAAATCTAACAGTTATGTATACAATAGCACTTATCAGAGTACAGCACTTACAACACAGCGGAATTAACTATAGCTATATGATCCTGAAGCCTCCTGCTCCAGCTCTTCAATGTATCTGCAAATCCCGACTACTTGACTGCCAGTACAAATTTAGGCACCTAAGAGTTTAGGGAAAACAACAAAGTAAACTCTGGGTCAGTCATGGGACTGGTGTGAGTAAAATATTTTAAACAGGTATATGAACAAGTAAATGATATCTCATAAGACCACGCCGCAAAACGGAACGGGTTTTTCCCTTATGAGAATCCAAAATATCTTTATATCAAAAACCTTTTGATATTATAATAATGTCTATGTACAAATAGATATCGACTAGCAGAAACGCTTTCATCTCACGTTCTACATATATAGTATACAATCAAAATCGCAAGCACGTATTGGATAATGGATTTCCAACTATGACAAGGAATGGAACCACCTTCTGATCAGTGTACTCTAGGAACGATACACTGGAGTTCAACAAGAACATCTTGTAACTCAGCCACACATGACCGACCACTCATTTCGCTTGAGTGTATCGAATGTATATCACCAACGGTTGGGATCAGCAACCGTTCCCGTATAGATATGGGACAGCATTGATAGATTTAAGAAACAAATGAATATTCACTAGATAGGTGATTATACACCCTACTTCGGTGCGACCGACTTAGCCATGCTGCCTGCCCGATTTCTGTCATTTACCGGTTGATGAGGCTAGAAGCTATGCTTTATCATCACATCAGATTCACTTCGAATGCTACATTGTCAAATCCATCGAAATCACTAATTGACGTTTACAACAGTACATTACGTGTCAGCTAAAAGAAGTTTCCTTCTCCGCTTCCACTCTTGGTACGGTTGAAGAAATCAATGTACGTGATCGTCTGGAAATACTCTGTCAGACATCCATCTTCATTCACTTAGAAATGTCACATTGTCATACCCGCCAAATCACAAATTGACTTATCCAAAAATAACACGGGTATACAGCTAAGAGAAACGAATTCCTCCGCCACCAAACGTGAATACGTTTGAACAAATCAACTTACGCGATCCATTGGATATACTCTGTCAGACCTTCGTCCATACAAGTTGTCCTGGGACTGGACAAACCGAAGGCACTATTCCGTATATCCATCTTAGTCACTGTTATCTAAGACTTATACAACAGCCCTTGCATTTTACTCCGTCTTCAATTATCTTTGGCATATATGATTCGCGACGCTTATGCCAATACAGAGTGGTTCTATGGATAATAATCCAACCGGTCTCTCCATATTAACAACGTTAAAATGGTCAAAACTTCGATAGTCTGTGAGTTAGCTATCAAAGAAAAAAAACAAGTGTGCAAACAACGATATTATTTCCAAATGGAAATTATATCGAACAAACATCATTTAACATAAATCTCTTTAGTTCATTTATTTACTTATCTCCTGTTTCCCTATATTCTAAATTCTTATTTTTCTTTTATCAGAAAACATTTCTGATTCTCGTTTGGAAAACATTTCCAAAACTCCTTTACGATCAAACCTTACCATTTCTTAGTCAAGAAGGAAGTCACTCAAGTTGGGGTATAATTACCTCTCAAACCTTAACTGAACAACGTTATAACTTCGAAATGGTCAAAGTTTATCTTTTAATCTTTAACAACTTCTTTACGCCTTTCTCGGATTCAATTTTACTAATCCACTTCTATATTTAAAACATTGGTTATAACGATAACGTTATAATCCCTCCTTTCGAATTATCTAACTTTAATTATAACTTCTATTCTTATTAGTGAATAATTAACCTAACACTTATTTATTTATACACTGGAAAGTATAAGTACTTTCCCGAATTCGATATAATCGAATTTGCCGATTAACTCTCTTCGAGAAATCTCTATTTGATTAACTCTTCTTCGAATAACCTATATTCGATTAACTCCTTCTCGAATAAACGATATTCGATAATCTCTCTTCGAATAACTAATATTCGATAACTCTTCCTTTTCAAATATCTCATATTTGAAAATCTCACTTCGATTAAACTATCATCGATAACTCCCTTCGATGAAACTAACATCGATAACTCCTTTCGATGAAACTAACATCGATAACTCCTTTCGATGAAACTAACATCGATTTATTTAACTCGACGAACTTAACTCGACTAACTTAACTTGACTCGACTAACTCGACTTACTTGGTTCAACCAATTCGATTCGATTAACTAGGCTCGACTAACTTAACTCGACTTACTTGGTTCGACCAATTCGATTCGATTAACTAGGCTCGACTAACTTGGTCGAACCACCCGATCAACTTCAACTTATTTAACTTAACTTATTTCTCAACTCGATCAACTTGATTAACTCCTACCGAATAACTAATATTCGATTAAACTCCATTCGCTTGACTCTAGATCGCAGCGACCACAATGGTTACGCCTGACTCCCTCAGGAAACATCCGACCGCCGTAGGCTATTTACAGCCCTGCGAATTACGCTAGCAGTCGTACAAGATGGCAACTTACCCTGAATACTATGTTTGACTAACTCTGTCTCAAATAACTATATTTGATTAACTCCAGTTCGTTTTAACTCTAATCGATTAACTCTAACTAATTAACTCCAACTGGTTAATTCTAACTGATTTACTCTAACTGGTTAACTCTATTTGATTAACTCGACTTGACTAACCCCTTTCGAATACCATATTCGATTAACTCCTTTCGAATGTCTATATTCGATTTACTAACTTCGAATACCATATTCGATTAACTCCTTTCGAATGTCTATATTCGATTAACTAACTTCGAATACCATAATCGATTAACTAACTTCGAATACCATATTCGATTAACTAACTTCGAATACCATATTCGATTACTAACTTCGAATACCATACTCGATTAACTATATTCACTTTATAAAGATTTCCTTTTTAACAACGTTTTATTCATTTGAAAAGATTTATTTTTAAATAACGATTCTATACTTTACAAATGATTCCTTTTTATAATGTTCCCTTTCCAATTCTATTTGTAAATGGTTTACAATTATTTCTTTCTCTATTTTATTCTATTTGCAAATGGTTTACAAATATTTCCTTTTCAAATTTATTCTTAAAAATATTCTAACTCCTTAACTTTCTGGGAAAATTCGCCATAACCTCCTTTATATCGGGAGTATCGGGTAAATCCCCAAACCCGCCACACAGGCCTTTCCATTCAAAAGAAAATGTTTTGAATTTATTTCCTTTTTAAAATACCTCCTATTTATAAATATTCACATTTATAAATATTTCTTATTTATAAATATTTCAATTTATAAATATCTCTGTTTTCAATATCACTTTGAAAATCTCCTTATCAACATCCTGTATGTTATGGTATTCAATCATATCAAATCACGATGTCTAATCTCGTCCATACACACACAATCAACAACAGGTTATAATTCACATCATATATTAAAATATATGAAAAACAATAAAATAACTGTTGAGGAATCCAGTCGGATTCCTCCAACCTGTTTCCCTGCATCACAGATGTTAGACAATATAGATAACATCACTTTCAGTTCCATATGATATATTCTGTTAAACAGAATCAATATAGACATTTAACTAACTGACTAGCAGTTCAATCAAACAATCAACACATAACAATCAATAGATGATTAACAGTTCTAAAAATACATTATAAAAATATAACTGTTAAGAGTTGGTGAGTTTTACTCACATTGGATCACAGTAGGCGATTCCACTTTTATTTCGTTTAAAGTTAAACATTTGCTTGATTTGATCACGAAATTTCAATAGGTCTATTCTCAAACACATCAGTTTTACAACGTAGATCTTGTCGCTAAAATTCCAATGTAGTCGGTTCCATCTGATTCTGTTAACATACGAAATGGATATATGCGTTACAAGGTTTTAACTTAAATTAAATTATATAATCGCTAATTATTCCCTTTTATTTATAATTATAATTATAGTCATTAAGGTTAACTAATCCAGTCTAAAATCTCTCGTTACCCATGCTAAATCGCCCCTTCGAAATTCCCGATATCCCATTGTTTGCAATACATTTTTATCTTTCTAAACTATTATTATTATTATATGTATATATATATATTTTTTTTTTTTTATTTTAGCAGTAGAGATCAGGATACTTTTCAAAACAATAGATATGAAAACATTATTCAAGAGTAAACTTCGGAATTCACTCACAATCGAAATCGAAATTTGACAAAGAGTTGGTGCATTTCATCTTGGATTCCACCAGAAAAAGGGTCCTTGTTATATGCAATAAATGGTTTACAATAGAGCTTCATTGTAGGTTGAATATCAGACTTCCTCCCTTTGACTACTGAAAACTCGCGTCAGATTTCATCAACCCACCTCCCGTCCACTTCCTTGATCCTCCTCCTATGTAGCTACTTCACCTTGTCACTGAAAACAAATTCCGGACTCACCACTCTTCATACAACAATCCGTCATCTCCTGTACCTCTCTCCCCCTTCTTGATTTTTAAACCCTCTTCATATTTACAACTCCTTCCAATCAAACGTTAACCTGCCTCACCAACACAACATTCAAAACTGCTCATACTCCACTCAAACAAATCCTTCACCATCTCGCACAAATCCATCTCCACCCCAAACAAATCCGCTCTCTGTGTCCTCCTCGTCGACAGGCTCACCATAGACCGACCCTCACCAACATTGCACTTCGAACCACACTCCTCACCATCGAGCTCGCCTGATTTTCTCACCGCGTCGAACATCCCCAACCCCGCTGCCAGGGTGTCGCACCCACCAAACCATCCTCGATCCCTCCATTCTTCTTCTTTTTTACAAAGCTCGATTCCCTCAAAAATGAAATCCGTCGCTGCTGAGAGGACTGCGGATAACAGCAGTATCGATCTCGGCAAAATGCTCATCAGGTTGTAGAGGAGCTCGTAGAGAATCCATATGTATATAGCTAAGGATTTATAGATTTTCGAAGGATTTGCACAGATTTATTTTGAAGATCTTGTTTTAGGTTTTTGAGGAAAAATAAAACAGCGGGTTTGGGTTTGACCAGACAGTGAGTTGAATTAGGTTTTTAGAAGGATGTTAGGATATATATAGGGAAGATATTTGTGTAGATATTTTTTAGTTTTTGTTCATTTTATATTCGTTTTTATCTTCTAAAAATTCGTGTGGTCACACACGATACCCAAAAATCGCCAAACCGGACGCGTAGCTAGAGTTCGACATTTCGGTCCCAACGAAACTGGTTTCGTTGAATTCCGACTCCGTTTGCTCACACAACGTATTTTTAACTATCGAAATACTGACTGTTTTTCACTCTAAAAATCCGTACGGCCACAAAGTGACTCTAAAAATCACAAAACTTGGAATCTAACAATAATTTGACATTGCGGATCCAACAAAACTGGTTTCGTCGAATTCCGACTTCGTTTGCAAAACCGGCTATTTTTAAAGCTTTGAACCGACCGTTTAAATATATAAATATATTTAAATAAAATTAAATATAAATAAATTTATATTATCGTATATATTCACATAGAATATATCACGGCTCCTAAATATTCCTATATGAATTTTTAGCTCGATATTTCAAATCCAGATTATATCGATATTCAATTTATATTGAAAATCGATATACAACGTATATAAAGCGTCGCTAAATATAAAGGAATTCCATAGCGACTTTTCTGAAATTTGATTTGGACATACATCAAAATCTACATGACGAAATCCCCATTTTTCTCTTCCACTAGAAAGATATACTTCACCAGCTCCACACGTTTCTTGTTTCACAGAAATCCGGCTTAAAACGAATCCTGTACACTCAGTTGAAGTTCGAATCGCCAATTAGCGAACTGCAGCGCCATTTCGAGCTCGTTTATAAATATACTATAAACTATACGTTCAACTATCGTCGATTCAATATAATCTTTATTATATTTCGAATCGAAACTCCACCAAATCTCGTATGCTATTCAATTCACACGATATTGTGAATTTCACTGTTTCCGACTATTTCGACATTATAATATATTATTATATTATAATTATTTATTAAATAATCAATATTATTTAATTAAACGATCGTTAACTTCTCTAAATCACCAATTATATAATTAAATAAATTAATTATATATCGCAGAAAATGCGGGTCATTACACGTTGGGAAAAACCTTAAATTTCATATTATTGGCATAATTTGGCCCATAATCATAGAAATGATTAGTGGCATAAAATGGTATAATTTATATACCTAAAATTTATGAACATGATTTAGAGGGTAAATGGGGCATAACTTGAATGGCAATAATTGTGGATAATTTACATATAAATATGAAGGGTAAATATGTAAATTAAGTAAAAGACGAATATGCCTAACCCGAGGTTAGATTGAGTTACGGTGTAAGACTGCCTGGAACCGCCTGGCATATCCAGCAACCATAATAATATAGATCTAATGTAAAGGTTAGAGCATCAAGCCCAAAAGAACCAAAGGTTTGATTGAGTTGCGGTGTAAGACTGGCCGGAACCGACCGACACATCCAGTGACCGCAACAATACATATCTAATGTGAGTGGTTGGTGCTTTAATGAATGAATTAATGCTAAGACCGGAATGGTAGGGTTAAGTTAATTAAGGCAACAATTAACCAATAAAACATGTTAACTAAACTGATGCGTGGGGTTAGGTTAATTTGAGAACAATTAACCATTTTAACATGTTGATTTGGAAACAATAGTAAAGGGGACCCATTTCAACAGTAACCCACATAGATGTATCATGGTACCCTGATCTAGGCAGGGTGGGGCACGATTACTGGGCTGATTATAAGCGGTCAAAACAACGGCGGGTGGTGCGTCAGTGTACGTTCTGATGGAGTGCGGGCGTGCACGTACTCTGGAGTGGAAAAAGCAGGCACTAGGCATCAGTAGTTATACACTGTGCATCTTAAATTGTGTCGGGTCGCCACCATAGGATTTGATACACCCCATGGTGGGGCCAGCACAGGTATCTACAATCAAGCGGGGCCGAATGACACAAGTGGTAAACGTATACGAGTAGGAGCTAATCGATAAAGGGGATCATTTATCTTGAACACATGGTGCCAGTTGAAACACTTGTAAGTGGGTGTAGAGAAATAGTAATGAGTGTGATAGCATATTCATTCTGATTATCTTATTTCTAGGGTGTTGTCCTAGGTTCAGTTTATTCATGTCATGATCCTTTTTCCTGTTTACATGCTAAATAATCACTGGACTTACTAGACTTATGTCTGACCCATTTTCTTTCGTCTTCTTTTCTTCCAATCCCCTCTTGGTCCGCAGGGTGGGAATACTTCAGCTCAAATCGGACCATTTCCAGCTTGAAGAGAGTAGATGTATTGCTTGGATTCTCTTTCCTTAGGCTATGGCTTTGAATACACTGTTATTGCGGATTTATGCTGCCTTATTGTTATTTTATGCTTCGTTATGTTTTAATCAAGACAGAGATTTTGTTGTAATGATTTGGAAGTTGGATTTGAGGCAGTTGTTGTAATGTTTTGACTGAACCACGTACCTACGAAATAAATTTAGTCCTTTCACTGTTTATATGTCTGTCTTGTAAATTATCTGTATCTTTTACCTATAATGCTCTACCGAAGTTAAGTCATTCCCTTTGTGAGTGACCTTAACAAAGGTGGGGTGTTTCAATAACTACAAATTCAATTTTCAAACGCAAAGTCGGTTTGAAAGTGGTTTTAGATTCAGTTCCAGTCCCAGTTCCTCGAACCAACAAATTATAAGTTAAACGGGATATTAATTGATAGTTGTCTCTTTAATTGTCAAATCACGCAGTACAATTAAGTACATCAGCAGAACAGACCCTTCTAAATTTAACCATTTACTAAAATTATCATTAATTCTTAAACATTGATTCCATGTACTTATCTTAATGGTATAATTATATCCACAAACCTCTTGTTTTCGTTACTTTGAAAATGATAGCTATACACTTATCTCTTTCGAATAAGCATATTCACAAAACCATATTAGGTTCGTTATTTTGGAAAATATCTCTATGTACTTAACTGAATGGTGTAAGTATTATCACATATCCTATTTTGCTAATGATATCATGCGATACATCGTTTATTATAAAATCCAGCAGTTTTATGTAACGTCTAAACCTTGCAAAATAAAGTTTCAAAACTTCAATTATGGAAATAATAATTTAATTTTCATATCCACTTTCATTCTCAAACCAGTATAAGCTGTTGGATAATAATGAAGTTATTCAAGTTGGGGTATTTTGTTTACTTCTCAGAGATTGACTCGAAACATTCTTATCTTTGAGACAACTAGAAGTTTGTTAATGCAAACCAAAGATTTAGTAAATGTCATAGTAGGTTAAATTTACTACTCAATCTAAATATGGTCTTAAAAAAACCCATTCTTTGTATTTTTGAAAATCGCTTTTCAATTACAATCACTTTTGCTAATTCAATTATTATGTGAACCATCATTTAAAACAATTACATTAGCTTTAAATCTCTTTTATAAACTTTATTTACAAAAATTGAATTTATTGTAAGATCCCTTTATGAAAACCTTTATAAAATTCAATTAAAATCATGTTACAAGCTTGATAACTTCCTAAAGAAATTTCAATTGAAAAGTAATCACTTTAATTATTATCAATTAAAATATTAATTAACTTCAATGTTAACTAAAGTAAAAGTATTAAGATTCCTTATTAACTAAAAATAAAGTAGCTAATCTCGTCTAAAGAGTTATTAAAACAGTAACTAACTTTATGAACCATTCAATAGTTACCTTTAAATACGGCTAATTAGGTGATTAATCAACTTTTAAGAAAATCTTATTAACTAAACAATTGTTTGTTAAACCTATTTTATTAGGTTAAATGAAACATATTAATTAAATAACCAATTTTAATTAACACGGTTGACTTAGACAATTTGGAAACATAGTTAATTTGTTAACTGATTCCAATCAACCCTTCCCTTTGAATTAATTAATTTAACTTCATCCTACTTAATTGTTTCTTTAAAACAATAATCCCATTTTAGTAACCCTTAAGTTAATTTCTAATCTACTTGTTTATAAAACTTATTTAAAACACAAGAATATGCTATATAAATTATTTATAATTACTTTACAAAACCCAATTATAAATATTGATTTATTTATAAAACTTCTATTTTATATAACTTATATAAAATAAAATTTGAAACCTTGCTTAAGTTATAAAACTAAATTTGATAACTTCAACTTAGTCAATTCACCTGACGGAAAAATGTCTTAAAAAGATGGATTTTAGTCCATCTACTGCCAATCACTTAATCATTATTGTTTATTGACTAATAACATATCATTCTTGAATTCAATTCAACAACCATCAACCAAATCAGAATTTAAAGCTACTTATGTTAGACATTTCATATTTAAATAATATAAAAGCAAATAATATACAAAACATTTTAGGAATCCTGCAGGATTCCTCCAATCTGTCCACCCATCATAGCTCCTATATCAGTTTATAAATGAATATGAAATAGAAATTTTAATCTAATTCATTTAAAATGAATCTTGCACTTAAAAGCAGGTACGTAGTGTCAAAGAGCATTCGTTCACAAACGGAAATATAAATATCAACAATCACCAACAAAGCAATGAATCATCCAAAACATACAAACACACAATTTGTACTAACAATAATGAATATTATTATACGAAATAAAAATATTCAGCAGTATTTCAGAAAGTGTGAGTGTTAACTCACCATCCATTCAAATTTGACGATTTCATGTCATTTTATCTAATTTTAAAATGACATTTAAAATTAGACAAAATTCCAGTTAGCTCCAAATCACTTCAATCCAGCTCGTACGCGTAGGTATCGCTGACACGAGTCCAATGTAATTGGTTTTGCTCAAATCTAATATCGTATGACATAGTTATAAATGTTACAAGATTTAAATGAATTAAAAGATCATTAACTTAAATTGTTTTATTAATTAATCACCTAATCCGCATTTATCCTTCTTCCCCATCTTGAATATTTCGATCGCGTCTATAACAACTCCCATACCCACGTTTACTGCCATTTGACCACTTCCTTCCTCCATTTTGGTCGGTAACCAAGGCCATGACCACCACTAAACGACTCAGTGCAGGAATATCTACTCGAACGCTATCTCCACACCTAATTCGACACTGTCCCTGTATCGCGACCTGTTCTGTATCTAATCCATGCCATAGTATTGCATACCCAAGTACATTACCCAACCAACCCAAATTTAAGTCATCAATCTCTGCACCTCCCTCATCCCAATGTCGGTCATCTGTAACGAGCCAGATTTTTGGACTAGTCAAAACGCAAAAAAATCACTTCCCTCTAAAACTATGAATGAAAGCTACCAACTTGCTACTCAATATATGATAAATATTCTACACTGTTAAATGTATGGGCTACAAAGTTAATTATACAACTTAATCAGAGTAATTAATTAATCTACAAGTTGTGCTATAATACAAGAAAATTTAAATAAATAAATCAAACGCTGCGCAACTTGGATGACAACAGTAGCTAATCCTACAAGCTCAATAATCAACAAAGAATGCGTAATTATAGTAAGTAGGAAATATGCCACATCACAAGATAAATGACAAACAACAAACAGAAAATGGTTATGTTATTTAAGGGGCTGCATCGCTACCGCTTGTGACTGCCTACGTACCCCTATCAAATTGGGTACCCAATTAGATACCCAGTTAGATACAGGATAAACCCAACATAGTTCTCCAATTTGCAAATAAGATTCAAGAAGCCTATGATGCAACAAACAGCTATTCAATTCCAAAACTACCCATGGCTTAAATCTTCACATTTAGATTTATGAAATTCTATTCAACTTTATTATTTTGAGAATACATTCTTTTGAAAATAATCTCTTCGAACTTAAAATCCCTATTTTCATTTCAAATTATTGAAAAACTAGATATTTCTTTCATATCAAATCATACTTCACTTCGAGATTTAAATACAAATCACATTTAAAAGTCTTAAATATCTACGATACAAGCATACCACGTATATGCAACCAGATAGGGAGGTTTCTTCCAATAACAAGTCAACTAGGTCTTAGCCTTCTCATATAAATAATAACTTTGGTATGTCCTTTGGTATCCAGAGCGAACAATATGAATGTCCCTATCCCTCTATATCCATAGAGAACCATACCCTCACACATTATCCACTTTTTAGTCATGGGTTACCTGAACCATTGGTAACATAACAAATCATTTCTATCTCGAAGTGATAAATCATTTCGTAATAATAATCACAAGTACTTTTAAATCATAGTATTGTTGTTATCTAAATCATTTTAAATATTGGGATTTAAGCCGTCGAAATTTTCTTTATTTATAAAACATACTGTTGAGTCGAAGCGTCGATGGTTATTTTGATTTATGACAAGAAGAAGCTTCTACATCGACAAAAAGAAGACAAGATGACTTCATAGGTTAGAAGTTGATTATTTAGAGTTATAAAATGTTAAAATCTATCCTCAAATAATCATGCTTCTAATTGTTTGAAAATACTACTCATGAAGACATTTTTTATGCATATGACCGAAAACATGTCGACCTACAATTTTTTATAGGTCAACAGGTTTTTAAATTGTAACGGTCAAAAATAGGTCGACCTATAAAATTTTATAGGTCAACAGGTTTTTGAATTTTGACCGTTATATTGAAAAGTCATCTTCTTTCTTCAAGAGTTGCATCCATTTTTCTTCATGAATAATCACTCCTTTTAGATGCATCTTTTCACCAACATTTGCAACCTCTCGATCTCTATAAATACATGATTTTACAATCATCCAAATCACCGAAATTTCTCTCTATTTTCTGATCTATCTTGCAATATTCTTCTCGTTCAAAAAGCACTCAAAAAGCATTCATTTTATCGGTTGAATCTCCAAGCATATTTCATACACTTGTGATTCAATTCGATATTATACTTCCTAATCTTTCTAAACATCAAATTTCATTTGAGGATAAGATTATAGGAAGGGTGTACTCAATCGTTGGCTAATCAGTGTTGAAAGAAGAACACAGTCAGAAGTCAAACTCTTGTAATTGTCCTGTGTGGGTAAGCTTGTAGCCCGTGAAATCAAGTGGGTAAGCTTGTAGCCCGTGAAATCAAGTGGGTAAGCTTGTGGCCCGTAAATCAAGTGGGTAAGCTTGTAGCCCGTGAAATCAAGTGGGTAAACTTGTAGCCCGTAAATCAAGTAGTTGTGAACCTGTTCCTCCGGGTGAAGCGAGGGTGTTGTTTAGTGAAAAGCCGAAGAGGAGCTTCGGGACTGGACGTAGGACTGGAGGTCCGAACCAGTATAAAAATCCTGGTGTCGTTACTCTACTCTACTTTACTTTACTGCATTTATAGTTATTTGTGATATATATATTGTTTGCGAATATTTATTCGCATAACTATTGAATAGCTTAAGTTATCACATACATTCCGCATAGCCATATTATAGATCCTGCACAAGTCGTACACACCCGACATTTTCATTTGGTATCAGAGCAAGGTTATCTTATAACCGTAACACAGTTATTTGATATATTCTAGTAATATGGCAAATAATGAAAGCACTAGCACTAACACTTACACTGAAGGTCAATCTACACAAAGACCTCCTTTCTTTAATGGCCTAAACTATAGTTATTGGGCAACACGTATGGCTTTCTATATGCAATCAACAAGTTATGATGCTTGGAATGCTACTCAGAAAGAAATAGTTAATCCAACTACTGAGTATGCAGAATGGACTCCTGCTGAGAAAACAGCAGCAGCAGTAAATGCAAAAGCAATAAATATGTTGTTTTGTGCATTAGACCAAAATGAGTATAACCGTGTTAGTATCTGTACCACTGCTTATCAAATTTGGCAAACGCTAAAAACAACTCATGAAGGTACTAACAAGGTTAAACAAGAAAAAATAGCTTTGTTGAAAAGTCAATTCCAAAATTTCAAAATGAAGCCAAATGAAACAATCAATGAGATGTATTCAAGGTTTCAAACTATTCATCATGCTCTTATTGGGTTAGGACAAAAATATTCTGACTTTGATGTAGTTTCAACAATCCTACACTCACTGACTAATGAATGGGAAGGAAAAGTATAAGCTATAGAAGAAGCTAATGATCTTTCTACCATGAAGCCAGATGAGTTGATAGGAAATCTAATGTCCTATGAAGCAAATTTACAGGCTAGAAGAGAACAAAAAGAAGAAAAGAAAAATGTTGCTTTTCATGCCGAAAAAGATGAAGACATTTCAGATTCTGAAGATGAAGACTTAGCACTTATTGCAAAAGGCTTTAAGAAGTTTTTGAAGCAAAGAAAAGCTAGTCGATACGACAAAAGGAAGTTTGGATCAAATAAACCATCATCTTCAAATATGGAATGTTTCAATTGTCACAAAAAGGGACATGTGCATAAAGATTGTCCGGATAAAAAGAAGAATTCCGAAAAATTCAAGAAGGACAAATCAAAGAAGAGAGCTTTCTCAGTTACCTGGGATGATTCAGACTCATCTTCATCTGATAGCGAAAGTGACTCAGACACTGAACAAGCAAATGTATGTTTTATGGCAACAGAGGATGAGGTACGAATTCCTACTCTTGAGGATATGCTTGATATTTATGATAAAGTAATGATTAAACTTAAAGATACAAAATATCAGTTAAAAGAAGTCAAGACAATGTTGAATAGATCCGAATTAGAACGAGATATGTTAAAAGATGAGAAGAAAATATTAGAAGAAGAACTTGAAAAGGCTCAAGAATCGTCTTCTAATTCTAATTCTCAACTATCTCTTTTGACTCAAGAAATTGAAGTTCAAAAAGAGAAGAATGATATTCTCATTACTGAAAATCATGAGCTTAAAGCAAAAGTCAAGATTCTAGACCTTGAAAAAGCTAGTCTACAATCAAAATTAGATGACATTACAAAAAATGTTTCTAACTTCAACAAAGGTCGAGAAAATTTGACAAAGATCATTGAGAATTCACAATCTACTTCAAATAAGAAAGGTTTGGGATATAAAAACCAAGAAATTAAGAAGCATCTTGGTTATGGAAAGAAGAAAATAATGCAAAAGAACAAAGCTAAGAAAAATCTTAGTTTATCTTCCAAACCAAAACCTGTTGTGAAATCTCAAAAGAAAAATGTCAATAGCGACTTTGGAAATAATACTAATCTTAGAAATAGTACTAGATATGCTTTCATGTACAATAAGAATATCACTGCTAGTACTAATACACATCCAAGACCCAATTATTATAGAAATTCGAATACTTCTATGACTAGAGATCTATATAATAGATCTAGAAGTACGAAAAGGAACATCAATAGAGATTACTTAAGTATTTGGGTTCCTGTAAGTTGGAAAAACAGAGAAAAATATATCGATGATTATTTTGATTCGGTAGTTAATAACGAAAATTTTATCTTTAAAGGTTCCTTTAAACCCTCTTGGGTTTGGTTACCTTCCATCTAACCCATGGACCCAAACAAAGCAAGTGGGTACCAAATGTATATACATCATATTCTTTGCAGGTACACCACAACAAAAAGAAGAAAATTTCGATATCTCCAAATATCTTTGAATACAAATTTCAGTTTATCAAATTGCACATGATCTCCCGAAGAGTGTGAAAATGTTCAAGAGAAGCCAGAAAATGCAAAAGTGTTCAGAACCTGTCGACTGCCAGATACTAAGCTGTCGACCGGTCAAGGTTTTTTTGTTATTTAATTTTCAATCAGAAAGTTAAGCTGTCGACCGCCCAATAATGCTCCTGTCGACCGGTCAAGGCAAACTAGTAACTACAATTTCGACCAGAACTTTAAACGGTCGACCGCTCAATTAAGTCTTGTCGACCGGTTGGGCTAGAAAATACATTCGAAAATCTTCCAGGACTTTGACCTGTCGACATGCCAATATACACCTGTCGACCGCTACATTTAAAAATTTACATTCCTTTTCAAACAGAACTTTTAACGGTCGACCGCCCCTTTATTTCCTGTCGACCGGTCCAATTCAAAATTGTTTTCGAATATTATCCAGAACATTTTTCTATCGACCGCCCTAGTTCTCCCTGTCGACCGATCAATGATTATAATGTTTTTTTTTTCTTTCATTTCAGATAGAAAATTAATCTATCGACGGACATTTCCGCACTGTCGACGGATTACATATACTATTTAAAAATTATATGCTTGATATAGTAAAAGTATATGTATGCTAACATTTGTTAATGCAGGAATCAAAAGGTAAGATTATTTATATTATAACAAATGTTGCAGAAATTCAGGGGGAGCTTGTATCCAGAGGGAGAAAACCTTATAGTAATATTGTTGTTACTATCATTTTTGCAATACTATAAACCCTTTTTGTCGATGACAAAGGGGGAGAAAATGTTACTAACAAATGCTATGCAGATTATATAATTCAGGGGGAGAATATATACAGGGGGAGCATATATACAGGGGGAGCAATATACAAGGAACAATACCTTTATTATGCCAGGTTGTCATCAATCAAAAAGGGGGAGAATGTTGAGTCGAAGCGTCGATGGTTATTTTGATTTATGACAAGAAGAAGCTTCTACATCGACAAAAAGAAGACAAGATGACTTCATAGGTTAGAAGTTGATTATTTAGAGTTATAAAATGTTAAAATCTATCCTCAAATAATCATGCTTCTAATTGTTTGAAAATACTACTCATGAAGACATTTTTTATGCATATGACCGAAAACATGTCGACCTACAATTTTTTATAGGTCAACAGGTTTTTAAATTGTAACGGTCAAAAATAGGTCGACCTATAAAATTTTATAGGTCAACAGGTTTTTGAATTTTGACCGTTATATTGAAAAGTCATCTTCTTTCTTCAAGAGTTGCATCCATTTTTCTTCATGAATAATCACTCCTTTTAGATGCATCTTTTCACCAACATTTGCAACCTCTCGATCTCTATAAATACATGATTTTACAATCATCCAAATCACCGAAATTTCTCTCTATTTTCTGATCTATCTTGCAATATTCTTCTCGTTCAAAAAGCACTCAAAAAGCATTCATTTTATCGGTTGAATCTCCAAGCATATTTCATACACTTGTGATTCAATTCGATATTATACTTCCTAATCTTTCTAAACATCAAATTTCATTTGAGGATAAGATTACAGGAAGGGTGTACTCAATCGTTGGCTAATCAGTGTTGAAAGAAGAACACAGTCAGAAGTCAAACTCTTGTAATTGTCCTGTGTGGGTAAGCTTGTAGCCCGTGAAATCAAGTGGGTAAGCTTGTAGCCCGTGAAATCAAGTGGGTAAGCTTGTGGCCCGTAAATCAAGTGGGTAAGCTTGTAGCCCGTGAAATCAAGTGGGTAAACTTGTAGCCCGTAAATCAAGTAGTTGTGAACCTGTTCCTCCGGGTGAAGCGAGGGTGTTGTTTAGTGAAAAGCCGAAGAGGAGCTTCGGGACTGGACGTAGGACTGGAGGTCCGAACCAGTATAAAAATCCTGGTGTCGTTACTCTACTTTACTTTACTTTACTGCATTTATAGTTATTTGTGATATATATATTGTTTGCGAATATTTATTCGCATAACTATTGAATAGCTTAAGTTATCACATACATTCCGCATAGCCATATTATAGATCCTGCACAAGTCGTACACACCCGACATTTTCACATACTTCTGAACTATTTGTCATCTTCAAATATTTATTTCCAAATATTTTTTATTTCTTCAAAATCAATACTATTTTATGAAACCAATCTTCAAAGATGATTCATTTAAATTAACATTCACAAATTAAATGAATTAATATTGTCGCTAAAAGCCTTTCAGTCAAATCATGAATTAAATCACAAGGTGTTAGCGGACAAACATTTACTATTTCCAAATATTTTATACTTCTTGAAATCAAACATTTCATTTCTATTGTTTTTTTAACGATAAGGAATTTCGCCCGATCTGAATCGATCGCTAAACCAACCAAGACTGTTTGAAACCCCAACACGACAAATCAGAACACAGACAGAAGAACATTTCATTGTTAATTACAACAATTCCATCAGAATACAAGAATATACAGAGTAATAATCAATATTACACATCATAAAATATCAGAGATTATAATACATTACATAGCAGCGGAAAAATAACACAATACACAACAGAAAGAGATAAACGGATACAGAGCTTTTCGGATACCGTTCCAGCTGTAAATCAGGATCCTGTGAATATAAATCAGCAAAACCAAAACTACTAGCTTCCCGTGCGGAAAATAGGGGCACCCAAGGTTTAGGTTAAAACAATAAACTCCACGTCAGTCATGTGACTGGTATGAGAACTAAAACAGTTATTAATCTTTATTTTAAAGTTAGGTAAATCTAGGGACCACGCCATATAACAGGGAACGGGCTTCCTTCCAAGAATACCAGTGCATAAAACAATAGCGCAATGCTAAATAAAGAACAATGAAGCTATTATAAGACCCAGGTCCCATCACACAATGCAACACAAGCCGGAGGATAGGGTTTTACCTTATAATAGCCAAAGAATGTTTGATACGCTAAACTTCATCTTTTATTATTACTATAAGTGTATAGTGTCAAAACAATTTCAATCATAAGTATCAACCATAGACGACATGGGTACCATATATCATGTCGCCATACTAGTTCTACAATTAAAACCGCAAAATCACGTATTTGGAAATTGGATTTCCATCTGTGAACTAAGGCAAGGGATCGTCCTCACCGCTTTGAGACAATCTAGCCTATCATGTCTCAGGCAAGCGCGCAGGCAAGCCTTGGAGCAACAGGGCCAGTCCACTCGATGTGGATTAAAATTAAACCCTGGACACTACGTCTCCCCACCCCATGGGGCGTAAATGAGCCAAATGACTCCATATCCGAGGCACCTTGCATTCCAACAACCACACAGGTGAAAATAATATAAATGTTGGGGCTGGTAGGTCACTGACACCACCTCTAGCTTGAAAGAGACGCATGTCCTCCCTGAAGTGCTCTCCCGTTTCTGGTTCACAACCGGGGTGTGAGGCTCGCAAATTAACGCTACAAAAAGTTATGCCACACAGGCCGTGCTTTGATCATCAACCACAAGACTTTGCTTTTCAACAAAAGCCTTGATCATTTGCCACTTAGGCATGCCACACAGGCAATTCACACCATGCGACTGATGTCTATCGATATACAATCTCTGATCCCGTACATCTCAGAGAAGAGTGAAGTAAGGGAATGAAATCCCCTTCACCAGGCAGATGTATATTTAATAGATATCAATCAACACAGAGCAAATCCCAATGTTAGACACACAGTCCATACAAGTTTGTTCTGGTTCTGAACGAAACCGGAGGCACCTTCTACCTCGCATATCCATTGATCTCCAAGTACGTCTGGACGATCACCAACTGATTCCCTCCTCTTGGGTGTACATTCCAATCAAGATCATCAGTAATCATCCAAACGATGTGAAGACCTCCGGTCTTCGACCACCATCTTCATCCTCGACACCACGTCGAATCAGTTATTCAGAATGGGATAAACCCGGTCTTTCTGAATAACTTGTGTATATAATAAACAAGTGTTACACAAACACAACATACGCCTCATTCCAATTCAGAATATTCTTTTATTCAAATATTTTTATACTTTGGGAAGGTTCCCGTTAATTTTATCAAAGATAAATTCTTTAAATTTATTCTTTAATCTTATTTTGAATATCAATCCAAACTAGTCGGGATTAACGAACCTTACCGAAGTAATCACTTGTCAATTTCCCAACCCGAACCTATTCTTCCCATAAAGCAAAACGGGTAATACTTCATATCTAACACCACGGTGTTATCGGTAAATTCAATTACCATTTCACGTTCAAATCTAATTAAAGATTTAAATAACGCTTGGAGCAAAACTGGTGATACTCCATTTTCGATTATTTCAATCTAATTAAACATTCATTAAAACTCCGCTTGGTTTTAATCTTCCCAAAAATCAATATTAATGATTGTTTAACTTGGGAAATCATATCCTGTCTTTAACTGGGTTAAAGAACCAATGTCATTTAAACACGGTTCACAATAAACCCAAAATCACATTCTAATTCAATTCCAATTAAATATCATTTAATTGGTATACTTCATTAAATCTAAATAAAAAGATTTAATTTTTTTCTCAACTGGGTTTAAGAACAGTGTTAATGAAGACACCATTCACAACAAACCCAAATCCCATTTGATATTAAATACAAGGCTCTGAATAGAAAATATATCGGCTTATATTCAATATCAAATTCTACGACCAACAAATATCGTATTGGAAATAACGATATAAATATATCTTTCAAATTTCCATAACAATATCTGTATAATCACGAAATCCAACTTCAAAATATTCCAAAGACAATTTCGATTTAAATCCATTCCAATTCAGTTATTGGAAATTCTGGTTCCTTTTAAAACCATTTCGAATCCAATTTATTTAATTTAAAATAAATAAATGGATTATAATTCTAGTTCAAAACTAGTTCATTTCGATATTTATCTTTTCAAATATGTAATTTTTCATCCCAATTCGTTCCAAATCATTTCTTATGATTTTACACGAATTATTACTATTTTTAATAATTTTATCAAGACCCGTACAGTCGATTTCCATCAACGACCATCAAACTGCACTTACAGCGACCTTTTCTAAATTTGATTTGGACGTAATTCCAAATCCAACCGTTAGATTTCAAATCTTTAACATTAGTTAGAAAGCTCTTTTCGATACAAACCCAACGGTTCTGGTTTTAGGAGAATCCGACGGTCGGATCTCCCGTAATATCCATTCGAAGTCAATGGTCGAAATTCGCGAACTGCTGCAGCGCGGCGCGTTCTATTCAGGCCATTATATATATAATTTATATATATTATATATTTCCTCGATTTGCTTTCAAAATGTATTTTATAAATCGTTTTAAATTCGTTTTCAAAACGATTTCAACTTCATATTCAATTTCTAATCAAAATTGAATATTCCATATCGTCGATATATAAATGATAATATTTTCAAAACCTTAGATTTTGAAATCATTTATTTTTCGATATTCATTATAAAAATGAATAAAATCGATATAAATATCGTTCACGCCAAAATGGCGTCAATCTAACCACTACGGCTTTATATATTTCAATAACTTCGTTATTCTATTCAACAAATGAATATTTTCTTCAACACATGAATTTTCTTTTATTCAACACATGAATTTTCTTTTATTCAACACATGAATATATATTTTATTCAACACATGAATATATATTTTATTCAACACATGAATTTTCTTTATTTTCTAAATTGGAATGAGACCCACTCAATTACCATATAATATTATTTATATGGATTCCATACAACACATGTATATAATAGCCACGATAAATAATCAACCATCATCCAGAGTGCATTCTACACTGTATAAGCATCAAATATAAATATTCAACGCTTATAACAGCCTGTCAATCAATCAATCGACATACAGCTAATTATTGGAATTAATGTATGTCCAATTTCATCCCAACACCCGTGTGGGGTTTCAAATAATCAAACACAGATTTTATTTGTGCAGTTGGGCGATGTGTAAAATTTATCGTCCCAATCCATATCATTCAAATGGGTGTACATAAACAAATCGTCCGATTTGTTTATAAATATTTATTTTATATACACGTTAAATTTTTTATTTTTAACTATAAAATATTTATTTTCATTCCGTATCACACAATCACTTTTCACAACACACCAATCTAATAAACAAGCCGTCCATGGTCTGTGGACGACGGGTGTCAAGTGCTGCTAAGCACCGTCTGCATCCTAGTATATATTTCAACTAGAAAATAAAATAAAAGTGAGAAGTTCTCACCGATTAGCTAAACCAATTCGCCACAACTCTTTATATGTAGGAAATCTTCGACGTTTTCGCCTTTTGTCACTTTCGTCGTCCATATTCACAACATATGTAAAAAATCACATTTTTATATTCTTTACTTCATTAATAAAAATCGATTTTTTTATTTCTCTTTCTAGATGATAAAAATCGTATTTTTACTTCGCTTTCAAGACGATAAAAATCACATTTTTACCTCATCGCTACCTATATAAAAATCACTATTTTTACCCAATGTTATTTATTTTCAAAAATCATAACTTTATGTTTTCAAAGATCATATCTTTTTATCCCTACCCTATATATAAAAAATCTAATTTTTATATCGCTAATCCTATAATAAAAATCTAATCTTTTCCATAATAAAAATCATTTCTATCTATGATAAAATTCATTTCTTTCTATGATAAAAAACATTTCTTTGATTTTTAGAAATCACTTATTTTATCATTAAAAATCTCTTTTTTTATTATAAAAGAACTTTGCTTTTCTATTATAAAATCTTATCTTTTTCTAAATAAAAATTTAATCTTTCTATTTTATGAAAATCCTATCTTTTTATTTGCTACATGGATAAAATAAGAGGTAAAGACTTACATTAAACCGTTGCAAAACAAAGAGGTGTTCAATTCTAGATTCAACGAAGAGGAAGGGGGGTTTTCTGCGAATTGAAGTGGAGAGGGGTGAAAAGAGGTGGCGACGGGCCTTTAGGTGGTGGCGCAGCGGGTCTGGGTGGCGGCATCAGGGTCAGCGAGGGCGGTGGTCGGTTCTGGGTCTAGGGCGATTTGGGTGGCGCGGTTTTGGGTTTCAGGGGGGCTAGGGTTTTCAAGGTGGCTAGGGGGAAGAAGGAGATAGGCGGTGGGGGAAGAGGAGAAGTGAAGGGGTGGTCGGACCCAGGCGCGGCGGCGCGGTGAACTCCGGAGGCGCGATTCCGTCTTCGTCGTTTTTTTTTCTTTTTTCCCTGTTCTGAACGAAATGAGGAGAGAGAGATAAGAGGGATGAGGGATATAATATATAATTTTATTTTATTTTACTTTTCTATGAAGGTTGTCTTTTTACTCGAACTCAAAATTGAGCCCACCGAATGTCGCCCCTAGCTAATTACTCCCATTCCGAACACAATGGGATATGTTTCATAAGATGATTCGATCGTTTCGATTAGTTTTCGTTAGATTTAAAATATAAATCTATATATTGAATTTTGAACCCACATTTCAATTTACCGGGGCACATATGGACTCTAAAAATTCCCGAAAAATATTTTCTAGCTTCGTATTGACGATACGGTCTCAACAAAACTAATTTCGTCAAATTCTGTGACCATTTGAAAAATGGTCATTTTCTGGTCAATCGAATTTGACTGAAACTATTAAAATACGTTTAACTTCGACACGCTCACATATTGATTCAGAAAATTATGAATTTTGGAATCTAGCAATAATTTGACATCCCGGATCCAACAAAAGTGGTTTTGTCGAAAACGAAGGTCGTTTGCAATATTTCCATTTTAAGGGCCGAAAATTCCATAGCAACTATTCTGAATTTTCAACTGGACATAACTTTTGATTCCCGCTATGAAATTTCGATTTTTCGGATTTGTTGGGAAGATATTCTCAAATAGATTCTAATATTTTTGGTTTCACTAAAATCCGGTTTATTTTGAATCCTGTACATTCATTTGAACTTTGAAATCGAATTTTCAAACTACCGCGCCGTTTTCAATTCCTTTTATATTTAAAATAAAATATTTATATTCTAACGACGATTCAAATAATTATACATTCTAATTCTATTCAAAATAAATTTCTCGTCGTTATTATTTAAAATAATTCATTTTCAATATTCAAAATTCATTAAAATTGCCAAAATAATTTTTTTTAAATTGGCTCAGATTTCCGGGTTGCTACAATCTACCCCGCTTAAAACTTTTCGTCCCCGAAAAGGAACGAAGCTGAAAGTTGTTTCACAAACCAACTCAACTTTCATTATTTTCATTATGGCTTAAGTTCTTCAACTTTTCAGTTTCTAATAACTTTTCAAATTTTTCAAAAATTTGGCTAACGCCCTAAATTTTCGCCATAACCTCCTCTGCACCGAGAGCTTTGGGATATTTCAAATACCCTCCCATGGCCCTCACCAATCCAAAAAGAAAAAGAAACAACCAAGCTGCTAGCCAATCGGCTCATAAAATCATCGAAAACCCAAGAAATACAATAAACATGTACCTATTTGTCGGGCAAACAATTTTATTCCTCTTCCCTAGCCTCCTTGTTATGACCTTTCAATGTAAGTACATGTATATGCATGCAAATGCGACTAATTTTCAATACAACTCGCTATTTGATACAATTTGGCTAAAAGATTCAAATCTTAAATAAATCAACCCATAATCAAACAACACAATCGGCAATCAATTTGTTGATTATCTTTTCAGTCACATAACTTTGATATATAGTCAAAAATCACATTTTTGATGCCAATTCACAACAGTATGCCCTATCTAGCTTTGGTTCTCACACCAGTCAATTGGAATCATATAGAAATCCCGCTTTCGAAACTCGAACATAAATACTGATAACGCTGCAGCATTATCAGAATCATCCTCGAGCAACTAGAGTGTGATTCTATATCTATCCAGTATATTAAAACTTCGAATACATGTGGATCAGACGTATATGCAAAATCTTTATATACTGGATTGTCCAAATTCAATATAAAATAAATAATCAAATACAGATAAGTGATTTAAATTTTCAAAATAAAATTTGTTTTCAATTTTATTTTCAAAACGTCACTCTTCACACTCGTTCTAGGATACTATTGATCCCATCTCTAACGAGTCTTCTCATTGGATATTACTAATCCAACATCTGATGAATTCTTTCGTATGGTTCTAATGTGTCTTGTTCTCGAGATTTGTAAACTAAAGCTCTGATACCAAATGTAATGATAAGTAATTTCGCTCGATCCGAATCGATCGCTAAACCGACCAAGACCGTTCGAAACCCCATATTTTTTTGAGAACACAACAAATCATAATACAGACAGAGGAACATTTCATTGTTAATTACAACAATTCCATCAGAATACAAGAATATACAGAGTATAAATAAATATTACACATCATAAAATATCCGAGATTACAATACATTACACAGCAGCGGAAAAATAATACAATACACAACTGAAAGAGATAAACGGATACAAAGCTTTCCAGATATCGTTCCAGCTGTAAATCAGGATCCTGTGAATATAAATCAGCAAAACCTAAACTACTAGCTGCCCATGCGGAAAATAGGGGCACCCAAGGTTTAGGTTAAAACAATAAACTCCAGGTCAGTCATGTGACTGGTATGAGAACTAAAATAGTTATTAATCTTTATTTTAAAGTTAGGTAAATCTAGGGACCACGCCGTATAACATGGAACGGGCTTCCTTCCAAGAATACCAGTGCATAAAACAACAGCGCAATGCTAAATAAAGAACAATGAAGCTATTATAAGACCCAGGTCCCATCACACAATGCAACACAAGCCGGAGGATAGGGTTTTACCTTATAATAGCCAAAGAATGTTTGATACACTAAACTTCATCTTTTATTATTACTATAAGTGTATAATGTCAAAACAATTTCAATCATAATTATCAATCATAGACGGCATGGGTACCATATATCATGTCGCCATACTAGTTCTACAATTAAAACCGCAAAATCACGTATTTGGAAATTGGATTTCCATCTGTGAACCGAGGCAAGGGATCGTCCTCACCGCTTCGAGACAATCTAGCCTACCATGTCTCAGGCAAGCGCGCAGGCAAGCCTTGGAGCAACAGGGCCAGTCCACTAGATGTGGATTAAAATTAAACCCTGGACACTACGTCTCCCCACCCCATGGGGCGTAAATGAGCCAAATGACTCCATATCCGAGGTGCCTCGCATTCCAAAAACCACACAGGTGAAAATAATATAAATGTCAGGGCTAGTAGGTCACTGACACCACCTCTAGCTAGAAAGAGACGCATGTCCTCCCTGAAGTCCTCTCCCATTTCTGGTTCACAACCGGGGTGTGAGGCTCGCGAATTAATGCTACACAAAGTTGTGCCACACAGGTCGTGCTTTGATCATCAACCACAAGACTTTGCTTTTCAACAAAAGCCTTGATCATTTGCCACTTACGCATGCCACACAGGCAATTCACACCATGCGACTGATGTCTATCGATATACAACCTCTGATCCCGTACGTCTCAGAGAAGAGTGAAGTAAGGGAATGAATTCCCCTTCACCAGGCAGATGTATATTTAATAGAGATCAATCAACACAGAGCAAAATCCTATGTCAGACACACAGTCCATACAAGTTCGTTCCGGGTCTAAACGAAACCGGAGGCACCTTATACCTCGCATATCCATCGATCTCCAAGTACGTTTGGACGATCACCAACTGATTCCCTCCTCTTGGGTGTACAGCCCAATCAAGATCATCAGTAATCACCCAAACGATGTGAAGACCTCCGGTCTTCGACCACCATCTTCATCCTCGACACCCCGTCGAATCAGTTATTCAGAATGGGATAAACCCGGTCTTTCTGAATAACTCGCGTATATAATAAACAAGTGTTACACAAACACAACATACGCCTCATTCCAATTCAGAATATTCTTTTATTCAAATACTCTTATACTTTGGGAAAGGTTCCCATTAATTTTATCAAAGATAAATTCTTTAATCTTCTTTTGAATATCAATCCAAACTAGTCGGGATTAACGAACCTTACCGAAGTAATCACTTGTCAATTTCCCAACCCTAACCTATTCTTCCCATGAAGCAAAACCGGTAATACTTCATATCTAACACCATGGTGTTATCGGTAAATTCAATTACCATTTCACGTTCAAATCTAATTAAAGATTTAACTAACGCTTGGAGCAAAACTGGTGATACTCCATTTTTGATCATTTCAATCAAATTAAAGATTCAATAAAACTCCACTTGGTTTTAATCTTCCCAAAAATCAATATTAATGATTGTTTAACTTGGGAAATCATATCCTGTCTTTAACTGGGTTAAAGAACTAATGTCATTTAAACAAGGTTCACAGTAAACCCAAAATCACATTCTAATTCAATTCCAATTAAATATCATTTAATTGGTATACTTCATTAAATCTAAATAAAAAGATTTAACCTTTTTCTCAACTGGGTTTAAGAACATTGTTAACGAAGACACCATTCACGACAAACCCAAATCCAATTTGATATTAAATACAAGGCTCTAAATAGAAAATATATCGGCTTATATTCAATATCAAATTCTATGACCAACAAATATCGTATTGGAAATAAAGATATAAATATATCTTTCAAATTTCCATAACAATATCTGTATAATCACGAAATCCAACATCAAAATATTCCAAAGACAATTTCGATTCAAATCCATTCCAATTCAATTATTGGAAATTCTAGTTCCTTTTAAAGCCAATTCGAATCCAATTCATTTAATTAAAAATAAATAAATGGATTATAATTCTAGTTCAAAACTAGTTCATTTCGATAAAAAATCTATATTTATCTTTTCAAATATGGAATTTTTCATCCCAATTTGTTCCAAATCATTTCTTATGATTTTACACAGTAATTACTATTTTTAATAATTTTATCAAGGACCGTACAGCTGATTTCCATCAAGGGCCATCGAACTGCACTTACAATGACCTTTTCCAAATTTGATTTGAACGCAATTCCAAATCCATCCGTTAGATTTCAAATCTTTAATATTCGTTAGAAAGCTCTTTTTGATACGAACCCAACGGTTCCGGTTTAAGGAGAATCCGACGGTCGGATCTCCCGTAATATCCATTCGAAGTCAATGGTCGAAATTCACGAACTGCCGCAGCGCGGCGCGTTCTATTCAGGCCATTACATATATTATATATTTTGTCGATTTCCTTTCAAAACGTATTTTATAAATCGTTTTAAATTCGTTTTCAAAACGATTTCAACTTCATATTCAATTTCTAATCAAAATTGAATATTCCATATCGTCGATATATAAATGATAATATTTTCAAAACCTTAGATTTTGAAATCAATTACTTTTCGATATTCATTATAAAAATGAATAAAATCGATATAAATATCGTTCACGTCAAAATGGCGTCAATCTAACCAACACGGCTTTATATATTTCAATAACTTCGTTATTTTATTCAACAAATGAATATTTTCTTCAACACATGAATTTTCTTGTAACGACCAGCAAATCTTTACTATCTGAGTCGACTAATAACACCGTAAGTCCAACCCAAATTGCACATAAATACGAATCATTATTGGAAAGAAGTTAGAGGATGAGAAATATAAAGAAAGAAATATTAGAATAGAAGAAAACAAAGAAGACAAATCTCACAGTGGAACGAATAAAATATATTATATAACATAACTTTTGAAATACAAATCAGTAACTTTATATACATACCATCATTAGAATACAACAGTTATTCCTGGAACAGTTATAAACACCTGTTTCTAGATACAAACATGGTTCATAGCGGAATATATGATAGTCTATAGCTAACTGGTGAAGCCTCCTGCTTCCAGCTCTTCCAAGTGAATCTGAAAAATCCCGACTACTTGACTGCCCGTACAAATTTGGGCACCCAAGAGTTTAGGGAAAACAAACAAAATAAACTCTGGGTCAGTCATGGGACTGGTGTGAGTAAAATCCAACCATTTGTTTAACTTTAATAATCCTTTCTAAAGAAATGATAATAGTAAGACCAGCCACACATAAACATGGACGGTTTTTACCTTACTATAACCCAAAACACTTTGATACAAAAATCTAGTGATATTATAATAATGTCTAATCAAATAAATAGAATCTAGCGGAACGCTTGCATCTCACGCTCCATATATATAGTATAAAATCAAAAACCGCAGGGTGCTTATTGGAGATTGGATTTCCAACATGACAAGGTATGGAACCACCTTCCGCTAGTGTATCTCTAGAGAGGAATACACAGGGTTCAACAAGAACATCTTGCAACCCGGCCCAACATGACCAACCACTCATTTCGCTTGAGTGTATCGAATGTATATCACCAACGATTGGGATCAGCAACCGTTTCCCGAATGGGACAACATCGAATAGAATAAGGAATTAAATGAATCTCTAGATAAGTGATAATACACCCTAATGGGAGCGACCACTTGGCCATTCTGCCTGCCCGATTTTTGTCATTCCCCGGTTTGTTGAGGCCTGAGGCTACGATTACTTTCTCTTCATTAACAACACAATCACTTTGAATGCCACATTGTTAGATCCGTTAATCATTTATTGATTTGCACAAATATTCTGGATATTATGCTAAGGGAATAAATCCGTTGCTACCATATATATTTGTACAGATCAACATATTCGATCATTGGAGATACTTTGTCAGACATCCGTCCATATACGTTCGTTCTGGGACTGAACGAAACTGAAGGCACAATTTCTATTATTAGAAGAAGCCCTTGCACTTCACTCTGTCTTCGAT
Source organism: Allium sativum (assembly GCA_030737875.1). Lineage (NCBI taxonomy): Eukaryota > Viridiplantae > Streptophyta > Magnoliopsida > Asparagales > Amaryllidaceae > Allium > Allium sativum. Next base: position 563,261,039 of record CM060921.1, read on the forward strand.
TATCTTCATATATTCTGATTCGCAACGCTACTGCAAATACAGAGTGGTTCACGGATAATAATCCAACCAGTCTCTCCATATTGACAACGATATTGGCAAATACTTCGATAGTTTGTTATTTAACTATAAATGAAAACAAACAAACATTCATCCATAACATCCATCAATCACTGGGCCTGTTAATTAATATTACATTAATTAATTCACTTCCTCATTTCCCTATCAATATTCGTTAACCAAATATTTTCAAGGATCTTGTCGGACTCTTATGCTATTTGGAAAAAACATTTCCCTATGTCACCTCCTTTTATTTTCTACACTTAGAAAATATATTCTATTTGAAATTTAAAGCAATTTCAATCACTTATCTCTTTCCCGACTACTTTAATTAGACTCAGGAAATATTTACTTTTATATTTCCAAAATTCCATCACTTGGGTTAAAATGAATGTTGTATAAAACATTGTTATAACAACCCAAAATATTTTATTCAACTAACTCTTTTTCAAACACTTCTCTTCGAGGATGGATCCTGCTATTTATCAATTTGAAAATGAAATCAATCAAGTTGGGGGTAAAATTACCTCTCAAACCTTGACTGAGAACATCCTCAACTTCAAAACGGCAAAACCACTAACCTCGAATAAACACACCATAAAACCCAATTATTCATTATTAAAACATGTATATGGTTCGCTTTCTATCTCTAATTTATAGATTTCCCTTTTTGTTTACAATATTCTATTTTTTTATTTCGTTTCCTTATCGAATTCTATGTATATCGATACATTGATTTCTACCTATCAAATTATCTTAAAATATTCTAACTCCTTAAATTCCCAGAAAAATTCGCCATAACCTCCTTTGTATCGGGAGCATCGGGATATTTCAAATAGCCTCCCATGGCCCTTACCAATCCAAAAGAAAAAGAAAAAGCCAAGCGGCTTGCCGATACGGCGCATAAAATCTCATATATGAATTTAAACGTGTACCTTTTTGTCGGGCACGTAAATTAAAATCTTCATATACTTCATCCCATACCGGTCTAACAAATGTTCACATGTTTTCAATTCAATTCAAATCAATCCCATCGTTTGAATTCAATTTCGCCCATTTATTCTTTAATTAGCTATTTTGCCTATTCCACTTCTTTGTTTGAACATAACATGTTCAAACAAAATATTTAACTTGCTTATAACCAAATTGAATTTCAATTTCAATTCTTGTTTCCTTTTCGATTTCGAATATAAATTTTCAAATCGAATTCACTTATTCCAAGCCCAATATTAATTCAAAATCTCATTAACTAGTTACCATTAAAATTAGTTAATTCTATTCAATAATCAAAAATCCGATTTCTGTTTCAAAAATCAATTCATTACTCCACTTGAGTTCACATATAATTTAAATCTCAAATCTTAAATTTTCTAAATAGAAATTCGGATTTTATTCGCTTAAAATCCTTTTATAAAATTAAATAAACCGTTATGGTTTTTAAATGGTTATTGCGATGTTTTTCTGAAAATTTGATTTTGATATAACTCAAAATCTATTCGACGAAATCCAGATTTTTCTCCTCCATTAGAAAACTATTATCAAATCGGTCCTGACGTTTTATTGTTTCAAAGAATTCCGACTTCAATTGAGTTCTGTATACTCAATTGAAGTTCGGATCGCCAATTTACGAACTACCGCGCTGCGGCAAGTTCTTTTTAATTATATTTATAAATATAAACGTTATAACTTCGTTTAAAATAAGTTCAACTTCATTCTGAAATATTTTTAATATATATCAAATCCAATTTTTCAATTCAACATAATATTTTCGATCTCCTAAAATTGTTGATTTTCTTTAGCTCAGAAATAAATTTATTTATACTTTGATCTTCTATATTCTAATTCTATTTCAAATTGAATTTCCTATATTCAAATTCCATTTTCAATCTCCATTTGAATTTCTATATTCAAATCTATTTTCAAACTTCATTTGAATTTCTATATTCAAATCTATTTTCAAACTTCATATGAATTTCTATATTCAAATCTATTTTCAAACTTCATTTGAATTTCTATATTTAAATCTATTTGAATTTCTAATTCCATTTTGAAGTTCTATTTCAATTTCTATTTTGAAATTCTAGTTCCATTTTGAAGTTCTATTTCAATTCCCAATATTCAAACTACATTTTTATTTTATTTGAAATTTCAAATTTTCAAACTCCTTTTTAATTCTATTTGAAATTTCAAATATTCAAACTCTTTTTTTTCTATTTGGAATTTCAAATATTCAAACTTCATTTGAATTCTTCTTTAAATTCCTATTTCAACTCTATTTGAAATCTATTTTCAAAGTCTATTTCAATTCTCTTATTCAAATTCTATTTGAATTCTCTTGTTCAAATTCTATTTGAATTCTCTTATTCAAATTCTATTTGAATTCTCTTATTCACATTCTATTTGAATTCTCTTTTGAATTTTCTGCATTAAATTTATAAACAATGTTTATAACTTCACTTAAAATCCTACATTATTATATATTTATAAACAAAGTTTATAAAAATTCAATTCAAATCTAACATTTTAAATTTATAAACAGGGTTTATAAATTCAATTCAAATCCAAAATTATAAATTTATAAACCAAGTTTATAAATTCAATTCTTATTTTATATATATTCAAACAAGTTAATATTTTCTATAGTTCATAAAAATTCAAATTCTATTTATAAAAATAGAATTCCCTTTTTAAATCTCAAATACCCTTTTTGATATTTTAAAAATATATTCAAGCCCAGGGATATTTTAAACAATCAAATCAACCAATTTCAATCGTTTGATTTTTCAACACATCATATATGAATATACATATGAAAACAAACAAACAAACAAATAATATATTTTTGAGGAATCTAGTTGGATCCCTCCAACCTGTTTTTCCTGCATCCACAGACGTTAGTCAACAAAAATAATACCCATCCTACTTCAAGGCAGGATATCGCGGTATAGAAGGTCATCCACTATCATAGCGTGGGGCGTATAGGGTAATCATCCGCTAATGGTACCGCGGGCATCCGCTAATGATACTGCGGGAATCAATCCAATCATCAACCCAATATACATATATATATAATAGTCAACCCTAAATAACTAATATATTTAAAGCAACCAGAAAAATCCAAACAAGCAACAAAAATTATTTTTAAAGGATAAAAATAATTCTAATTAACATGTGAGTGAGATTTACTCACTTCAAAATTGCAGTTGTCGAATAACTTGCTTATTTCCAAATTATCGACTACTAATCTTCAAATGAATTCGCACCTGCGATAATTTTATTTAAATTTACCAATTAATATTTATTCATAAATAAATTTCTTATATATATATATTTTCTCTTTTTCCATTTAATTAAATCATTAAATCATTTTAAATTAAATATTCAAACCATGATTATTACCTTGTATACCCCTAGTATAATATCCCTTAGTTAATAAGGCATATATGTATACACATATTTGCATTTTAAACATTTTGTACCATTTTAAAAAAAATCAAAATGTCATTAGATATTTATTAGATCAACTTACTTTAAATTTAAATTAATTACTTATGTGTTAACTAAATTCCAACTAAAATCTTAACTGATTACTTTACTAATTTTATTTCTAACTAACTAATCCCTTTATATAAACTAATTCTATTTTAAATTTTGAATCTTAAATGTCAAAAATTACCTTAATTCCCTGTTTCTCGCTGTCGAACACAGATCAATACCTTCCACCCACTCACAACCCTTATTTATCCTCGATCACCTTGTTCTGCAAATTTGCATTTGCACCCTTCAGATTTGATTCACGCTTCACTGACGAACCCCCAGCACCATTCCACATCTCGAACTCCTCTTCGTTAACCTCCCCTTACATCGCGACATCACAGTTCGTACTCCCTGTACCCCCTTTTCCCCAGCATTACAACCCTAAACCACCCGTCGCCAATCAATAATCAACCTCGACAAATCCCCCATAGCACCAGAAAATCGATCGCGATGAACTCCGACACCCACCGATTGAACCTGGGCTGTGATGCCCTAAATCGAACCGAAGATGGTAAAGTTCGAACCCCAAATTGTCGATGTCCTAATCACTATTGCCGACCCCCAAATCAGGCGACACCTTGCTCTTCGATGCCACACTCCTCAAATCACCATCGCACCATGAATCATCACTTGGTTTGAGCCCTAATTTCCTGCTATCGCTCGAAGTCAAGTTCTGGTTCTTCGTTATAAATGGAATCGCGATTATGTTTTCCGATTATTAGTGTAAAGGAATCGGCTTTAGTTTGCTATGCGTATAAATGAAAAGAGGTTTTATTCTATTGAATGAGATTAGGGAAATAGAAGGGTTAGGTCGCGATTTTATAGAAGAGTGAGGGAACCAGACGTACTAAAGCATTTAAGGGATGTTGGAAAAAGTACAAGCAAATCCCTTTTTATTTTATTTAAAAAGATTTTCTCATTAATTCGATTTGATTTCGATCATATCCATTATAAATATCTCGGGGTTCATAATTAAAAATCGTGAAATGCTATTTTAGCATACCGACTGTCGTTCCAATGTTATAGCGTTATACTGAACTCATCGGAATATTTTTCTAAAATTTATTTCAAACGTGTATATATAAAATAACCATATTAAATCGATAAAAATATAAATTTAAACTCAAAAACAAATAAATTTTCTGATAATAAATATTTTAATTTTCATCTATATTCAAATACAATTAATACTAATTATTTGAATTGTTTCGATTTAATTTCTAACTTCGAATTGAATTATTCTAGATTTTCGTATTACGATGATTATCAAAATAAATCGTATTTCGATTATTTAATCGATAACCCAATAAAATACCATTTATATTATAAATTCAATATTTAAAACCATACTAAAATTTTAAAATAAATCAACCAAAAATCTGGGTCGTTACATTCTTCCCCCCTTAAAATAATTTTGTCCTCGAAATTGCTAAGGTAGGAAAAATGGTACAAATCCATTAGTTTTCAAAATCTCACCTATGTTGAAACTCAACTCCTCATATTTCAACAAATTTAATTCCACACAAAATTTTTGGTTTTCTTTCATATGCATTCTGATTCATCCAACTTGATTTTGATTTAATTTATTCACTTTGATGCATTTAAATTTCCACATTCACATTCCTGGGATTTAATTTTACATCCTTTCGAAATCACATAAATATATACATATATTTATTTCCTTTTCAAATTTAAAACATTTAAATTTTCAAACCAATTTGTTTTCCTTTAAACAAATTTCCATCAAAAACTTTTTTAAGGTAGCAATCCATCACTTAGAAACTCAAAAATGAACACTGATAATGCTGCAGTCATCATCAGAATTATCTTCCAGCCACTGAAGTGAGTTCAGTGCTTTATCACTTTTAAAATCCATTCAAAAATGATTTTTATTTAAAAATCCTTTCAAAACAAAGCTATATTATTTTAATATATACTTGAAAAATATTTTCCAACTTCCGAAGATTTAAAAATCCAAATTCTGGTTTGAATTAAATTTTAATTCATCTCATTTGTATATGTTTCATTCATATACAAATTCTATTTAGTTATAAATAACCATTTTAATTTTTATAATCTAATTTGATTATAATAACAACCAACACATCCATATATTATAATAATTTCAGAAAATTATTCTATCCATATCAAAATAGAACATTGGGTAAAATTATTTCATTTACCCACTTTAAAACAATATCGTGTTCAATCTTCTGTTCAAGTATTTTCAAACTCTTATCGACGTCGTGGCGTCCCACAATTCAATCAGAATTCATAAACAGCTCAACAGACTAGCCAACACAATATAAAACAGTTTTTATATCAATTTACAAATACGCGCTCTCGTATATACACTCAACTCATTCTAGGGTACAACTGACCCTATCTCTAATGAGCACATCCCACCAAAGCCTTGGTATACACTCAACCTAAGCTCTGATACCAACTGTAACGACCGGCAAATTTGTACAATCTGAGTCGACTAATAACACCACAAGTCCAACCCAAATTGCACAGAAATACAAATCATTATTGGAAAGAAGTTAGAGGATGAGAAATAGAAAGAAAGAAATATTAGAACAGAAGAAAACAAAGAAGAAAAATCTCACAGCGGAACGAATAAAATATATTATATAACATAACTTTTGAAATACAAATCAGTAACTTTATATACATACCATCATCAGAGCACAACAGTTATTCCTGGAACAGTTATAATCACCTGTTTCCAGATACAAACATGGTTCACAGCGGAATATATGATAGTCTATAGCTAACTGGTGAAGCCTTCTGCTTCCAGCTCTTCCAAGTGAATCTGAAAAATCCCGACTACTTGACTGCCCGTACAAATTTGGGCACCCAAGAGTTTAGGGAAAACAAACAAAATAAACTCTAGGTCAGTCATGGGATTGGTGTGAGTAAACTCCAACCATTTGTTTAACTTTAAAAATCCTTTCTAAATAAATGATAATAGTAAGACCAACCACACATAAACATGGACGGTTTTTACCTTACTATAACCCAAAACAGTTTGATACAAAAATCCAGTGATATTATAATAATGTCTAATCAAATAAATAGAATCTAGCGGAACGCTTGCATCTCACGCTCCATATATATAGTATAAAATCAAAAACCGCAGGGTGCTTATTGGAGATTGGATTTCCAACATGACAAGGTATGGAACCACCTTCCGCTAGTGTGTAACGACCCGCCTTTTTACCCAGTTCTTGCCGGTAACTAAACCGACTCAAACCGTTCATAAAGACGAATTGTTATGGGTACATACATATATTAAACAAAAATAATCGAACATTTCATTGCAAAATACAATGTTACATCAGAGTTATATAGAATATCAGAGTTACAACATATACAGCGGAAGAAAAGAAAATATACTCCCAGCAGAAGAACCTTATGATATTGCGGGAGCTCCAAACTCTAGCATGGACTCCAACTCTGAAAGCGCTCTGAATCCTGCTCCAACGATCTACAACTGCAAAACTAAACTACTAGCTTCCCATGTGGAAATTAATGGGCACCCAGAATTTAGAAAGGAACAATAAACTCCAGGTCAGTCGTGGGACTAGTGTGAGAAATAAAAAACAGTTGTTATTTATGATTCATTTTAAAGTGGGGTAATTCAACGGACCACGCCGCTAATGCGGAACGGGTTAACTTCATATGAATTCCCGTGCATAGAAATTCGATATGACTTTTGAAAATGAAGCTATCATAAGCTCGTCCCACATCACACAATGCAAGCGCACACCAGATGGGCGAGTTTTGTCTTATGATAACCAAATGTGCTTTCATACATGAAAATCCTCTTCTAATATTATCATATAGTGTGAAAAGAGATTTCGAAAATAAATGTATTAATCCTAGACGACATAATACCATTAATATTATCTCGCCATATATATACAAACCAAAACCGTATGGCTCGTATTGGAGATTGGATTTCCAACTTGATGATTCCTGGAACGAAAGATCAATCAGGGATACAAAATGAAGTGCCTCAATGGCTTTTTCATCCATCATGCGGACATCGACTACACATCATCACCGCAGATCAACGGTTTTCGATCAGACACGACCCCCTAACATACCCAACTTCCCCAGGTTTATAAGTGGTTTCCCACTGCTGTACAGCTTCATCATCAATTCATATATAAGTATAAAACCTAACCGCTAGTTTTTCATCAATCCGGGTGTGAGGTTTGTCGATGTCACGTCGTACACAAAGCGATGCTTCGATAAGCCATTCTTTAGTCATCACTAGCTCGTTTCATAACTCGGGTATGCCACATTGACAATTCATGACATGTCACTGATTTAAATCAATGCGTACCCTTTAAGTTCATATGACTTAGAGACGAGGATAATATATTGCCACAAATCCGATATACATTAACGAAAATCAGTGATGTGCAGTCAATTTCAATGTCAGACACACCATCCATATATATCCGTTCTGGGTCTGAACGGAACAACAACCCGAAAATACTTAAATATGTTCAGGTCTCATGTAACTCATACCTCGTATCGGTGGCCTACCTAATCGAGACATTAATCCATAATCAATCTAAACAAATTTAAATATTCCCGATCTTCATTCGTCGTTCAAGTCTTGAATTGTTTCATAACGTCGTATTATTACTTGGAATGGGTCTCGAACATATATTCGATCCCGGTCTTTCCAAGTAACAAGCGTACTTAAAACAGTAGCTATGGTTCACACAGGCTTTTCAATTCAAATTTCCTTCCAAATATTTACCAATTCATTTATGACTCAAGATTTGAATTATTTTAATTTCATACATCTCATTATCATCTTATCTCTTCTTTGAAATCAAAGATTATGCCTTCACTTTTATTTATTTTTACATTTAATTCCCTTGAATCAAAGATTTAAATAAATCCCCAATTTCGGTATGAATTTCCACCATTCAATGTAATCGGGTTTCAAGAATGATATTATTGAAGATACGATTCACGATAAAAGCCCAAATCAATCGATATTGAATCATAAATTACACAGAAATTTTTATCCACTTATATTCGATATAAATTCTCAAAATCAACGAATACTATAAGTGGAATAGCGATATAATAATATCTTCCAAATTTCCCAGATAGTATTCATTTATACCATGAAATTTTATACCAAATATCGAAGATTATTTTTATTTAACTCATTTCAATCAGGTGGAGAAACCCATATCTTAATTAAAAGATTTATTCAACTCTTTGATATTTGATCTGGATAGAAATAACATCAACTTATCTTCAATGTTAAATCTCCATATCTAATTCATATTATAAGTGGAATAATGGTGAATTACCTTTTAAATTCCTCAGATAATATGAATTTTCATCCATCGAGTTAATATCAAACATCCGAAGATTTATCTTCAACCATATCCAAATTTAAAATTTGAAAAACCTATTTCAATCCCATATAGGTATTCTCGATATTTTAAAAATCTTCTAACTATTTTATAAATCATTCATAGTCAAATAATAGTTCCTGCTTTAAATTTCAAACGAAATAATAACATTTGGAAATGTTACCAAAGTATTGCTATAAAATAGCCCTATAAATCAAATAGATTTAAAATTATTCGAAATGCAAGTATTCCAATTCTAATGACCATTTTAGGAATTACCATAAATTTTCTCCAACTTAATAACCTTGTTTATTCGATTTCCGTTATGATTGGCAACTACACGTATTTCAAATTTGTTTTGAATATAACTTGGAATTCATATGTCAAAAATCGAAATTTTTCTTTCTATTCAAATACTATTATTTGAAATCCAACGCGCCTTATTTCAAGTCAAGTCAAAATAAAATAATCAAGTCATAGACATTCGAAGTTTGAAATCGATGTTTACAACTATCGCACCGGAGCACGTTCTATTCAAGCCGTATAACGATTATAAATTATTCACACCCTTTTCAATTTATATTTCCAAATCATTTGAAAAACAAGTTCAAATTATATTTCAAATTTGATTTCGAATTTACCATCCCGTTGTCGGACCAGTTAGGGATAGCCAGGGAGAGCAGGAAACTGAATTTCCAAACCCAAGCCTAGACACCATCCTCTCTGTCATCTTAGAACGTTCTGGTGTATATTATATCATTATTATAATATATAAAAACCATATTTAATTTTCAAAAATCTTATTTTGAATTTAAATTAAAAATATTTTTACCAAAACCAAATTTTAAATAGATATAAAAATCAATACATAATCCAAATCATTTTCCAAATCCAAATTCAATATTTAAAAGATGATATTAAATTTTAAAACCAAAATTTAAATATTATTTAATAATTAAACAAAATCGTATATAGGAAGGAGATTCTAAATCGACCACCCAAATATTTTCCACAACCACGGTGTGTTTGTGTGTGTGTGATATCATACAATGCAATCATATATATCCAAATGAACCATACGATCAGATGGATACAAATTCATTATCACAACAACATTTTTAACTGTGCACAAGCGTTACAGTCAATAATGCTTACTCGTGTTCAGTGTATTATCTAATTACATGAGCAAACATTCAAACATCAACATCCATCACACAATCATCATCAACAAATTATAATTAATCTCAGCTAATTATAATTAACTAATTTAAATAAAAATTTAAATTAGAAGTTCTCACCATAATAGCTCCAATATCTTTATTACCAAGGCGAACAGACCAACGAAACTGTCACCGCTGCTCGTACTGTCCTCGATCCATTTTGATTAACAGTTGATTATTTTCTGCTAATTTATATATCGGAATTAAATAAATAACGATGTTCATTATATATTATTACATATATATATAAGGCCATTTATTTTTATTTTATTATAAATTTATATCTTAACAAAAATTTCAAAATCAGATATCATTGGATTCTATTTTCAGATACGACTCTAATGGATCCAACGTCGAGTAAATCCTGTTTGAAATGAGCAAGATATTGGTGTTTAAAGTTTAAACTAAATTAGATTTTAAAATAAAAAATAAAACAAACACACCCAAGAAAATAAGTTGGCCCAAGGCCCATTCAATACCGCACCCGACCAGGCCCGCTCCCCCTTCTTCTTCTTCTCCCTCCTTGCGTCAAGAGCTCCCTGGAACCCAAAGAAAGGTGCACGGTGGTGCACGTGTACACGCACAAAACTCCATCGTTCTTCAACCCGCGACCACCGACGAACTTCTCATTGCATACTCCTCTGAATGCGCCCAACCGCCTGAACTTCGGTCTACCAAATCGATTTCCGTCCGTGCTCTGTGTAACGGCCCAGATTTTTTGACCATTTAGTTATTATTTAAAAATGTTTTTTTATTATTTTGGAATTCTAAATGGTTTAATTTCAATAATTTTGAATATTTTATTTTATTCCGAAATGGTAGAAATTTAGTGGATCTGCAATATAATGTGAACTGGCCGTATAAAAGGATAAATTTTTAATTTAAAATAGTACGTTTACAAAGGATGTAGTAGCTAACGAACTCGGATTTCGATGAAATCAGTTTCATTAAATACGAAATGATGAAATTAGGTAACCAACCAAGTTACATCAAAAATGGCATCCGTATGTGGAAAAGAAAAAATAAAAGGCCAAAATTTGAACTAAATTTTGACGGTAATTGGAATTTGCTAATGCTAACGGCAAAACTGGAACCTGAGACCTATCCAGGAAAATTCTAAACATAGGATATTAGCTATATATGAAACCTGGGAAAATCCTATAACGGATATAGAAAGTTATTAAGGAAACAAAATTTAAATAAATTATTTGAAAATCTAAATGAACTCCGATTTTTGATTTGAATACATAGGATTGAAGTACGTTAAAAACCAGACCAGATGGTGGAAGAATTTCTGAAAACCGTTATCGTTTGATACTCCAACATGAGACCGGAAGATGTTGAAACTAACACAAAACACTATTTTGAATTTGAATTTAAATTATTTGAAAGTTCAAACAAATTCAAAATTGATATATTTTTATATAATATTGAAGAGCAAGAAAAATTGAACAACATGGTTGAAAAAGATTTCGGATAAGATATCAATAAATAAGTCAAATTAACGTCCGAATAGGGTTGAGAAAACACACTTTACTATTCATAAATTATTAAATTTATTTATAATTTAATTAATTTAAGGATTAATCCTATCCATCCATTTTCAACCGTTGGATTCGCGCCACCTCAGCAATCCATGTGACTCCTTCGGCTATAAATAGCCCCCCCCCCTTCATTTTAAACTCACTCCTCCTCCTCCTCTTTCAAGCTTTGGCAATGGCAGAAATAATAATAAAATATTAGGAAATAGGGAAAAGGGAAGGAAGGGAGAAAGGAGGGCAAGACGGGGAGCTAGGGACTCTTAGGCAGAGGCTTGGGCTTCACTGGGTAAGTTTTTAAATAATATTTATTTATTTTTGTAATATATATATATATATATATATATATAATAATTAAAATAGAATTTGTAAAAATAAATATCGGAACATTCTAAGGGTGACAGAGAGGATAGTGTCTAAGGCTTGAGTTTGGAAAATATAGTTTCCTGCTCTCCCTGGCTATCCCTAACTGATCCGACGGATGGGATGATTAATTTAAATTTAAATTTAAAATTTAATTTGAATTTAATTTGAATTTAAAACAGACCAGGGGCATTTTCATAATTTTTAACCATAAACTTTAAAAGCTTATAACTTTTTCAAAACAAGTCGGATTTCCACGAAACAAGGACCGTTGGATTCTTATCGAAAAATACTTTAAAATGAGTGGAAGCAGATTTTTGATCCGGGTTAAAAAATTTAAGTTATAATTAAATGAATATTTTTAAATATTTTATTTGAAAATTAAATTAAATTAATATTAAAATGGTTTTTCAATTTTAAAAAAAAATTAGATATGGCTAGATATGGGAAAGTAGGATTTTTTAGAAGGGCAGGGAAGGTAATTTGGCTAATAACGCAATTAGAAATTAATTAAGATAAAAATAATTTAATTAATTTAATTAAATATATATCCATTTAAATTAGGTAAATATTGTAAATAGCATAACTTTTGCATACATTAACGAAATTTAACGAAACAGGATCCGTTAGGATCATATGGACGAGCACTATGCAATGGAACTGACTGCAAGTGGATTGGAGCTTGTTTGGATTTATGGTGAAATTTAACGTCTGAACCAAATCAATGACCGATTATCGTTATTCAACGATAAACCGTCCAATGTGAGTAAATCTCACTAACTCTGAACACTTTATATTTTTATAAAGTATTTTTAGAACTGATAATTATTGGTTGAATTACTGAGTGTTGATTGTTTGGTTGAACTGCTAGTCAATTGATTGAAAATACCGATATAGTTATATATATCGTTAACCGATGTTGATTTTTTTTATCAGAATACCTCATATTGAAATGAAATTGATGTGAATTATATTGTGTAACATCTGTGGATGCAGGAAAACAGGTCGGAGGGATCCAACTGGATTCCTCAACATTTATTTACCGTTTTTCATATATTCTGTTATATGATGTGTTATATCATCTGTCGTTGAACCCGTGTGTTTGGATGATGATCAAACCTTTTGATTTGGTATTTTTATACCATAAATGATAACGGGAAGTGAAAAGGAATTTTCAAAGTATATTTTGAAAATAAATTATTTATATAAAATCAATAGATTTTATATATAAAAGGAAAAGAGTTTCAAAGAGGAAAATAATTATAGAATCAAAGAAACTGAGTAAAGGAAAATATTTGTGAAATCAAATATAAAGGAGAAGATTTGAAAAGAAAAAAAACATAGAGGAAATACATTTGTAAAACAAATGTAAAGGAAAATATTTGCAAATCAAATAGAATAGGGAAAAAGTAGCTATTTGTGAAACCTTTACAAATAGAAATCAAAAGGGAATCATTTGTAAAACGATTACAAATGGAATTGAAAAGAGAATATTCATTTAGGGAATAAAGGAAAGTTAAAAGAGATATTTATGTAGAGAATAAATGGAAAAGCTAAAAGTAATAATTATTTGTTAAATAAATAGAAGTAAAAAGGGAATAGTTATTTGTTAAGTAAACAAATAGAAAAAAGTATTATTCAAACGGAGTTATTCAAATGGAATTATTCAAAAGAGAAAATTCAAAGGGGTTAATTCAAAAGAGTTAATCAACCAAAGTTAAACTGTCAGAGTTAAACAGTTAGAGTTAAACCATTAGAGTTAATCAGAAAAGTTAGTCAGTTAGAGTTAAACCGTTAAAGTTAAACAGTAGAGTTAAACCATTAGAGTTAAACTGTTAGAGTTAAACTATTAGAGTCTAACAGTTGGGGTTAATCTATTAGAATTAAACCATTGGATTTAAGCTGTTAGAGTCAAACAGTTAGAGTTAGTTAGTTAGAATTAACCAGTAGAGTAAATCAGTTAGAGTTAAGCGGTTTGAATCAAATCGGACTAGCGTTATTCGAATATAGTAAACGAATAAGGGTTAAATTGAATATTAGTTATTCAATTAGAGTTGATCGAACTTAGTTATTCGAGATAGAGTTAAACAGAAGTAGTTATTCAGTATAAATTTCCATTTAGCACGACTGCTAGCGAAACTCGCAGGGCTGCAGATAGCCTAATGTGGTCGGATGTTTCCTGAGGGAATCAGGCGTAACCATTGTGATCGCTGCGATCTAGAGTCAAGCGAATGAAGTTAAATCAAATGTTAGCTATTAAAAATGAAGTTAAAAACAGACATAGTTAGTCGAATATAAGTTAATCGAATATTAGTTATTCGATAATAGTTAGTCAAATTAAGTTAAATAAGTTGAGTTAAATAAGTCGAGTTAATTAAGTTAAGTTAGTCAAGTTGAGCTGATCAAGTAAGTTGGTCGAGTTGAGTTAATCAAGATGAGTTAATCAAACCGAGTTATCCAAATAAGAGTTAATCCAGTAAAAGTTAATAGAATAAGGGTTATAGATTATAGTTAACCGAATAGGAGTTGATAAATTAGTTGTTCGTGTATTTATTTAAGCTAGAAAGAAAAAGTCATATTAAAGTTATTATATTTCGGACGTAGGGGATTATAACACCATAATCAAATGACTTCCGTAAAGGAAGTGGATTCGTAAATAGAATCCGAGAGTTACGTAAGTAAGTGGTTGAAAGTGTAAAAAGGTGAACTTTGTCTGTTTCGAAGTTAGAAATGTTGTTCAGTTAAGGTCTGAGAGGTAATTATACCCCAACTTGATTGACTTCAGTTTTAACTAAGAAGTGGATAAGTTCGATAGTGAAAAGTGGTTAAGTGAATTTAGTTAATGAGCATAATGGTCTGTGTTGACATAGCGATGTTTATTCAAACATCTGTTTAAACCCAATGAAGGAATTTTGGAAATGTTTTCCAAATAAGATCAGGATATTTTCTAATATAGAAAACAAGAAGTGGAAATGTTTTCCATTGTTAATAACGTATATTTTCTAAATATAGTAAATAAGAAATATAGGGAAACAGGAATAAGGAAAAGAATAAAATTATGATAATTTAATTTAAGAATTAATGATGACTGATGATTGATCGATAGAATTTCCATCTGGAAATAATATCGTTGTTTGCACACAGACATGTTTTCATTTGATAGTTAAATCACCGACTATTAAAGTTTTTGACCATTTTACGTTGTTAATATGGAGAGACCGGTTGGATTATTATCCACAGAACCACTCCGTATTGGCATAAGCGTTGCGAATCAAGTATGCTGAATATATTGAAGGCGGAGTAAAGTGCAAGGGCTATCCTGTTTACAGAATAGTGCCTTCGGTTTGTCCAGTCCCAGGACAAACGTGTATGAAAGAATGCCTGATAGAGTATATTCAATAGATCGCGTAAGTTGATCTCTTCAAACATACTTACGTTTGGTGGCGGAGGAATTCGTTTCTCTTAGCTTTATACCCGTGGTGTTTTTGGGGAAATCAATTTGTGATTTGGCGAGTATGGCGATGTGGCATTCAAAGTGAATGATCTGTCAGAGATAAGCGTGGCCTCTAGCCTCATCAACCGGGAAATGACAAAAATTGGGCAGGCAGCATGGCTATGTGGGTCGCACCCATTAGGATGTATAATCACCTATCTAGAGAAATTCCAATTGCTTCTTAAATCTATCGATGCTGCCCCATTCGGGAGACGGTTGCTGATCCCAACCGTTGGTGATATACATTCGATACACTCAAGCGAAATGAGTGGTCGGTCATGTGAGGGCCGGGTTGCAAGATGTTCTTGTTGAACCTAGTGTATTCGCCTCTAGAGATACACAATCGGCAGGTGGTCCCATACCTTGTCAAAGTCGGAATCCAATCTCCAATAAGTGCCCGCGAGTTTGATTTGTATACTATATATGTAGAGCGTAAGATGCAAGCGTTCTACTAGATTTTAATTCCTTGTGATTAGACATTATTATAATATCAGATAATATATGATTTCCAAAGTGTTTTGGGTTATCGTAAGGTAAAAACCGTCCGTGTTTATGTGTGGATTGGTCTTACGATTATCTTTTCTTTCGAAAGGATTTTGAAAGTTAAACCAAATGATTTGAGTTTACTCACACCAGTCCCATGACTGACCCAGAGTTTATTTTGTTTTGTTTTCCCTAAACTCTTGGGTGCCCAAATTTGTACGGGCAGTCAAGTAGTCAGGATTTACAGGTATGCTTGAAGAGCTTGGAGCAATAGGCTTCAAAATTTTTCTAGCTATTGATTATTCCGCTGTGATGAAAGTGTTGTACTCTGATAATGGTATGATATACATATACTACTTTGATTTCAAGATATGTTGTCTATTATATTTTATTCGTTCCGCTGTGAGATTCGTGTTACTCTGATGTTGTTGTGTTCTTCTTCTTCTTCTGTTCTAATTTTCTATCTTATCTATCCTCACCCTCTAATTTCTTTCTTGGACTATCCGGTAATTTCGACTTATGATTGTTCGATAGGTGTTATATATCGGATAACCAAGGTCGCCTTTTCCCGGGTCGTTACACTCTGTCAACCTGGAGCGGTACAATCCACGTGAAGCTCCATATGTCGCACCCCTCCTCCTAGCTTCGATCTTTACCAAAAATTTCGCCATCGAAGCTCACTCCGTCCTCGTCACAATGCCATACTCCATCTCATCAATCGTCACTTGATTCCACCACAAATCTCAACCCTAGTTTTCAAGTTTTCCAATCGTCGATACGAAATCGAGCCATTTTTGCACCAAAAATACTACATTCCTCGCTGATCGCAATGGTGCTAACGGCGTTGATCAATTCGAAGCGGATTGGAAGATTTTATTTTTCGAAATTTCGGAACCCACTCTTCACGTTTACAGTAAAACAGGAATCTCTCTCTTAACATTCAATGAAATTCTAATCCGTTAATTTCTAAAAATCACAAACGATGATACGAACAATATTCGTGCAGATCATTTCAACAAAAACTGAACAGATTGGAAGATGTGGATTTTTAATTGGGGAGAAACATGAATTTTCATGTACAGAAAAAATTAAAAACAGAGAACAAGAAGAAAATGTCGTGAGGAGATTCACCGCAAGGGATTAATGGATGAAGTGCCCAGGAACATGGAGCTATGGTCCTCCTTATGTAGGGTGATTCAAGGGTATATTGGTCAATTTATTCAAGGACACATGGCTACATTTACAAACCCATTTACATGCATTTTTACACATAGGAGAACACATGTCTTCTCCATAAAATCCACAACATGCATGTTTTCCAAAATTGCATATTTGCTTATTTAAGAAAAATTAAATTTTAGTAACATCCTTGTAACATTTATATATGAAACCATTCTTTAACACATATAAGTGTAACTTAAATAAAATGACATTATATTTCATATACAACATATAGAAATATATTTATAAAATTTCAAAAATACAAATGTATAAATATTTTAACTTAACGATATCCATGTACATTAAATATAGTCTAAAATAGAATAATAATCTTTTTGAACATATCAATATATTTTATCATTACTTAAAATCAAACTCTTATAAAATAGTAAACTAGAGTTTGAATAATTTAATAGATTTTTATAAAAGATATATCTTGTAAATAAAATTATAAAAATACGAATTTTAAACTTATACGAAATCTCATGTTATTTTAAAATAAATCTTACTTTACAAATATATTACTATTGTATCTAAATTACTTAACAAATATTCATAAAACATTAAATATAGCCTTAAACGGGATAACTATCCTTTAAAATAACTTTTAAAATAAGTTCTTCTTAAAATTATACAAAATAAAACAAGATACTTAATCTAAGTAAAAATTTATATTCAAACCTTATAAACATCAATTTGTATCAAAAAAAAATCAAAATTATATAAATAAGAATCCAAATCAAACTTAGTTAAAATTCTGGGATGTCACATTCACCCCCCTTAGAAACTTTTCGTCCTCAAAAAGGAAGTCGAGTAAATTTAAACTCCTTAACCAATTTTAAATTAGAATTTCTCCCTCAACATATCTGAAATGAAATGGTCAGAACCATGGCTCATATCATTCTCAGGGTACTCTGTCTGATTCTCACTAAAGGTAGAGTCTAAGGAACTTCTATGATCTAGTGATTACTAGGGTCGTCACTGGTCTTGTTTAAAATCGAATTCTCTGTGTTTGACTCAGAGCTGCTATCCTACCACTAAGGATAAAGTAGGAAAGATACGGTCAAGTACTTAGAGGTCTATGACCCTAAGAAAATTTTATATTTTGGAAATTATCTTCCAAACTTACTCTTACGAAACCCATGGTTTCCTTATCAATTATAAGTGCTTAAATTAGAAATTTAAATCCAAGTTCTCAAATATTTTTTTTCCCAAATCATTCAATAAAAATATCCTCTTGGCTAAATTTAATATTTGAAATTCTATTGCTCTCAATACAAGTTCAAGTTCAATTTAAGAGGTAATTCAAAATACTGGTTTCAAATCCAAATTAATTTACTTGTCTAAAGCTTTATCAGAGCAGGGCAAAAGGAAGAATTCAGAGATAAAGTTGGACAGTCAAATTTCAAGTATGACAATTCGGGGTGATATTCAAAAGATGACAATGGTTCGAGTAAAACCCAGCGACAAAGAAAGAGATAGAATTATACTTCCGAAACACTCATTCTATTTCAAAAAAATTCCAATTGTTTCCCATCTCATATTAACTCATTTATAAGTTAAATTTATACATATTAAATGTTCATATTTTAGTTGTCATATTCACCTAATCGAATAACACTTTCTCTAAATCCACCTTAAATTCACAATTCTTTTCATTCTTGTTTACATATCAATCTTTTTTAGAAATTTTTCTTACTCAACTAGCCGGAAAATCTCTTAAAACAGTTTTATTTAAAATACCATCACGCTTCCTCTGCGCACTCTGATTATGTGTATACATGTTCAAGCTAGGTTTGTTTCCAAATATAAATCTTAACATTTTCAGAACTCACTTCTTAATACTTCAAAGATCCAAATTCATAAATCTTCGAATGTTTGTTACGATTTAGATTAACCTTTTAAACTCATTTCTAACTTAAGTCAAAATCATCCTAGAATATTAATATCTTTTTGGTTACAACTTATTAGATCATATTCTGACATTTGTTATGGCTTGTTTAACTTGAAGTATGGGTGCTATTTTTGATATAATTTCTTAATGTATTCTCTTATTTCCCTACATTTGTTTCCAAATCTTTAAGTGGATCTACCTCAAAATCCTTCTGGTTATTAAAATAGTTCGTATTTATAACATATTAAATTCCCTCTCAATAGTTCCAACCTATCGAAATAATTCAAGTATCCCGTGACGTCTTAACTGGAGTCATATAGTCATCCCACTTTCAAAACTTGAAAATGAGTACTGATGATGTTGCAATCATCATCAGATCATCCCCGGGCGACTAGAGTGTGACTCTATATCTATCTAGTATATATTGGTTTCGCATATACGTTGATCAGACGTATATTTAAAACTCTTACATACTCGATAGTCCAATCGTGACGTCGAATAAAATACCCAAAGATTTCTTACTAAAGATATCATTAAAATTGATTTTGTTCTTTAAAACAGTTTATTTTCAGAGTACGCTCTCTCGATCATAATATTCAAAAATCTCATTCTTGGGTATTTCTAACCCTATCTCTAATGAGATAATATAACTCTGAGGAGTTCTATTCTTTTGTCCAAATATGTACGTACCCCATATCTTTGTATAACCAAAGCTCTGATACCAAAATGTAACGACCTGCCTTTTTGCCCAGTTCTTGCCGGTAATTAAACCGACTCAAACCGTTCTTAAAGACGAATTGTTATGGGTACATACATATATTGAACAAAAATAATCAAACATTTCATTGCAAAATACAATGTTACATGAGAGTTATATAGAATATCAGAGTTACAACATATACAACGGAAGAAAAGAAAATATACTCCGAGCAGAAGAACCTTATGATATAGCGGTAGCTCAAACTCTAGCGTGGACTCCAACTCCAAAAGCGCTCTGAATCCTGCTCCAATGATATAGGGGTTACTAAACACTCGAATACGATGAACCGACATGGTATGTTTTGAAAAAAAGGGTAAATGGAATAATTTTACCCGAATATATTTGATATAATATATATTGGTTGTGTTGGTTATTATTATAATCGAGTAAGATTATAAAAAGGTGAAATGATTATAAATAACTAATCAGAATTCATATAAGGAAAATATATGAAATAAGATGAATTAAATCTGAATTTAAAT
The DNA here is from genome assembly GCA_030737875.1 of Allium sativum. NCBI lineage: Eukaryota > Viridiplantae > Streptophyta > Magnoliopsida > Asparagales > Amaryllidaceae > Allium > Allium sativum. The sequence goes on from CM060921.1 coordinate 563,281,480, forward strand.
CAGAAATGGAATTTAAAATAAGGAAATTTTAAGTTCCTAGGAAATTTTGAAAACATTTTTCAAACTGAAGGTGATATAGTATTGAACTCACTTCGATAGCTGGAAAATAGATTCTGATGATGAATCGCGACATCATCAGTGTTCATTTTCGAGTTGTAAGTGACGGATTACTACCAAAGGTTCTGTTTTTGAATTGTTTTAAGAGAAACAAGTTGTTCAGAAATTCAAATGTTTTGAATTGGTATTATGATTTCAAATTGATTTGAAATAGACCCAGGAATTTAAGTTCTGGAATTAAAATTTAACTTATGAAATTAAATAGTTGAAATGGTAAAAGTGAATAAATTGGAATTTAATTTAAACTAAGTTAAATAAAGATTGATTGGATATGGTTAGAGATAATCTGGTAATGGAATTTGGCTCGGATAGAACCAAATGTCGAGTTTGGGGATAAGTTGATTGGAATGACATTGGTATATGTTGAGTTGATAACCAATGGAAATGGTATAATGATATGCCCGACAAAAAGGTACAAGTTTATATTTTATATGAGTTTGGAATTTATGAGCCGAATTGGCAAGCCGTTTGGCGTTTTGATTTTCTTTTGGGTTGGAGAAGGCCCAGAGAGGCGAGTTGGAGTTTGAGCTATTGACCAGTACAAAGGAGGTGCTGGCGGAATTTTTCGAAAGTTTAAAGTGTGAGAAAATTTTCAGAATTTTTGAAAAATTTAGTTAGTCGGAATGAATAAATATTTTAGTCGATATTAATTGGTTCAATTAAAATCAAAACTAAAGGGTAAACAAATCTTAGGAATTCCAATAGGTAGGGTCGTCCTCTAACTTAGCAATTTCGAGGACGAGATTATTTTAAGTGGGGAAGAATGTAATGACCCGCATTTTCCAAGGGTATAATTAATTTATTTAATTGTTTAAAATAGTGATATAGGGAAGTTAATCATCGTTAATTAAATAATATGGAATATTTAATTAATTTAAATAATAGAATAATATATTTAATTCAGAAATAATCAAAAATCTTGGAAATCACAATATTCTGTGAACTGGGTCATCCCTTAGATTTAATTCAGCTTAGAGTTGAATTATATTGATGAATATATTCAATCGACGACAGTTTGAACGTATAATTATAATATAATTAAAATAGAGCTTGAAATGGTGCGGCAGTTTGCTATTTGGCGATTTGAACTTCAACTGAATGTACAGGATTCATTTTAAGCCGGATTTCTGTGAAACAAGAAACGTGCGGAGCTGGTGGAGTATATCTTTCTAGTGAAAGAGAAAAATCAGGATTTCGTCGTGTAGATTTTGATTCACGTCCAAATCAAATTTCAAAAAAAGTCGCTGTGGATTTCCTTTATAATTTGTGACGCTTTAATTACGTTATAAATCGATTTTCAATATAAATTAAATATCGCGATAATCTGGAATTCTGAAATATCGTGTTATAAAATCTGATGTGATATTCTAGAGCTGGATGATATCGTATACGAATATATACAATAATATTAATTTATTAATATTTAATTTAATTTATTTAAATGTATTTATATATTTAAATGGATTATTCAGGGGTTTAAAAATAGCCACTTTTGCAAATGAAGTCGGAATTCGACGAAACCAGTTTCGTTGGGACCGTAATGTCGAACTCTAGCTACTTGTTCAGTTTCATGATTTTTGGGTATCGTGTGTGATCACACGGATTTTTAGAAGGCAAAACGAATTATCAAAAAAGGAATATACCGGGAATATTCCCTCTATAAAATATCTAGATATTTTTCTAATAGTATAAATACCCCCACAAACATTCCTAAAACCTAATTCAGTTTTTTCATTAGTCCAACTATCATCCCGCCGTCACTTTCCATTTTCCAGTAAAAGGTTGGATCTTCAAAAATCAAAGGAAAACCAATTAAAATCCTATAAATCAATATATAGGTGTATTTGTGTTTCTGGCACCCTTCTCTTCTATTCTGTATCAATTTTGAGGTGCTCGGTTCCTGTTTGGTGAACTCGATGGGTTCCAGCGTGAGGTTTGGGTTGCTAGGGTTCGAGTTCTAGCACGGGTGAGGCGATCGAAGGTGCAGTTGAGGGCGGATTCGGGTTCAGCGATGTGAATTGCACTTGGTGTGTGTTTTTGGGTAGATTCGGGGAGGGAAAATGTCGCACGCTGTGTAACACCCCACCTCCGCCAGTGCCACTCTTGCAAGGACAATGACTTTGGAGGGGCGTTTAAATAAGGTAATCATGCATGCAGATATCACAAGACAGAACATATAAGTAAAAACAGAGTAAGTATAGCAGCGGATAAAAGCTAGCATATCAAAACCATAGGTTAAGTTACAACACAGTACTTAATTATTTTCCATAAACAAAGTCTAGAAACATAAAACTTGTAACTGAAAAGGAAAACATGAAGTAGCTATCCCCAAGTAGAAAACCATAGCAAGCTCAAGTCCGAAGCATACATGAGCTATCCAAGAAAAGCAGCTAAGATCCAAGCTAAGTGCTGGTATTCCCGCCCTGTAAACCTGGGGGGAGGGGGAAACGAAAGAAAAGAGGCGAAAGAAAACGGGTCAGTCAAAAGACTGGTAAGTCCTATCTACAATTGTACAACAACTAATAAAGTTAACAGTATATATAAACAAGGATGAGTCATAGGATGAAAACTGGCATGGTAAGAAGTTAACAAGATAGATCAAATGTGGTACCGCATAAACAAGATTGAGGTTTGCACCAAGTGTACTAGTATCACAAGTCGTGTCAAGTGTAAACAAGAGGTGATCCCCAGGCCCAAGTTTGGCCCACCATCATGAATGACCTAAATCAAGGTCCAACTAGCACGGTCTAGTCGATCGGCTCCCTACAGCCTAACTCGTCAAGTGTCGGTGTCATACGGCCCAACTACGAAGTGTAGCTAACTGTGCTAGGTCCACCCTAGGGTGTATCAAGTCCTAGGGTGTCAACCCCTGACACAAACCAAGCACGCACAGTTTAAAACCTACTGGTGCCCGTGCCTGCTTTTTCAACTCCGGACCATGTGCACGACCATGGCCCGTCTGAACCTACACCGGCGCACCTACACAGCCGTCGTTTTGGTCGCTTACATGTCATCCCGGTAATCGTGCCCCACCCTAGCCTAGTCCCTAGGGTATCATGATACATCCAAGAGGGTTACTGGTGCAAAGGACCACGTAACTAGTGTTTCCTTAATGGGTTAAACGTGGTTAACCCAACTCATCTAAGTACCAAGTTGGTTAAGTGTACCCAAGGTTCATGACTTAACCCTACCAACCCATCGTGTTTAATTGGTTAAGTATTCAAGCGGTCCATGACTTAACCCTACAATGTGGCATTAATTAATTTAATGCACCCAACCTCTCACATTAGACCTTGTTGTGGTTACTAGTTAGGCCGGGCGGGTCCGGGTAGGTTTACACCACAACTTAGTCTAACCTCGGGTCTCACGTGCAACATGACCAACTACTCACATTGGGTCCTATTGCTTGTAGCCACTAGTTAAGCCGGTCGGTTCCGGGTAGGTTTATGCTACAAGCTCAACCCAACCTCGAGTTGGCCATTCTCATGTTTCCTAAGTGTCATGTCCATCACATTACAAGTTTTCAAGCAATTGGGTAGACATAACTTAATAGGTAAATTCCCAATGGGTAGACCTAACTTAATAGGTAAATTCCCAAGCTTATGTTTTTATGTCTTTTAAGTTTACCCAACCCCAAACGCAATCCCATCGCTTACATATCGCAATAGCGCATAAAGGATAGAAAGAGGGAACTTGGCATAATCATGACATAGAGGGGTTAGAGCCACAGGTTAAACATGGTGGCGTGAGACAAAGATGTGATCATAAACTTGCATATCATGTTATCAACTTGCAAAATATTCATAAGCATGCATAACATCATTTTAACTTGCATAGTGTTCATATGCATGCATAACATGGTTTCAACTTGCATAAGGTTCATATGCATGCCTAACATGGTTTCAACTTGCATAAGGTTCATATGCATGCATAACATCAAACTTGGCAAATAAGTGGAATATGGCCATAGATAGCATGAGATAAGGGCTAGTAACATGCATATAACGTTATATGCATGTTAATGCAAGGGTTATGAGAGTTTCAAAGTTGCATTATGCAACATTTCCAACCAAAGATCATATCTTTCTATGCATAAAGCCAAGGAAATGACTTTACTAACACGCATAGAGAAATCTTATGCATAAAATCATAAGATCAAAGCACATATCATGATTAACCCCAAACTCAAACTTGAAACATAACATATGAACTTCATAGTTAAAATACAAGAGTAGAAATAGGCTTACAATGCTATGAAGACTCAAATGAGTATAGCAAATGTAAGAAACCCCTTATGCAACTAATTAAAACCCCAAAATGCAAGCAAACTTGATCAAGACTCCTCCTTTATGATGCCAATAGAGAAACAAGACTTTAATGCAAGCTAAAGAGGATCATACAAGCCTAAATACACTTGTATGCATGGGAATCTCTTGAAAATTGATTTAGGAATTTATGAAGAGAGTGGAGGCCATGAGAGGATTGATTTTGCCATAGTTTAGTTGTAGGATAGATTAATGAGGATTTAGGGTAGGTTAGGGTCTTATTTATAGACTAGGCTAGTGATTTAGACCATAGGATTAAACCCTAGTTCTCATCTTAGCCCTCCAAATCGAATCTGGCCTTCTAGCTCAACACATTCTCAAGATGGTGCACCAGGCAGGACTGGGCGTCTGAGCCAAGTCGACAGCCAAGTCGATAGGGCTGTCGACCTGGTCAGACCTAGTCGACTCCCAAGTCGACAGGGCTGTCGACTTGGGTACTATGGCGGGAATTTTCCCGCCTTTGCCCAACTGGCCCAATTTCCAAGCTTAGATTTGAATTTGAAAATCTGTTTTTATTTAGAAACTTTCTGAAAACTTTGTTGGGCCTTAATCGGGTCATACGGACTCCGATTTTCGAAAACTCAGACTCTATTTCACATATTTTTCCGAGACGAACGCAATGGCAAAGCCCGTTTCCCTTGATTCAGATTTTATTATTTAATTCTGCCTTGTTTTGTGTTATATCTTGTTATTAAAATATGGGTTATTACATTCTCCCCTCCTTAAAGGATTTCGTCCCCGAAATCTCTAAGTTAGGAAGAACGTGTCCTACCATCCATCATCCATCTACTCACCACATCATCCACGAGTAACCATTGTCCTTAACAATTTCTAAATGCTGTATGATCATATGCAAAGGTGTGTGTATATGTACTTATCTAATGCGAAAATCAGGCGGTTACTGATTCAGTTCACCTCCTTAATGCGAAGTATGCTAGTGAAATGCGTCCATATGTATGCAAATTCCTAGCCTAATTTTATAATTTCTACATGAGTGCACATAACATTCATCCATATGCAACATCCATGAGATAGCACAACAAGTTTCAGCCGTGAATAAGTATAAGCACTCATGCATATGCAATATGAAGGTGTGTGAGCCGATCTTAGTGCCTAATGTGTATCATGCATCCACGAGTATCCACTTGCAAATACTTGCAACCACTTGCAACCATCAAGCATAACATGTTTCAAATACATGTTTCATCCAAGGGGTTCCTACCTAAGGTTCTCATGACGAAGTTACAAGATAAATAGGATAAACATGGATAGCAAAAGAAAGATATGCTAAAGAGGGAAAGAGGTCGAGAATGTACCCTCAAAAAGGAATGGATAAAGCCTAAACATCTTCTCCTCTGTCTCCGAAGTTGCATCCTCTTCGGCTTCACTCCACTGAACCTTCACCAATTTGACCTCTCGATTCCTTAGCTTTCTGATCTCCGTTCCCAAGATACGAATCGGAGCTCTCCTCAAGGTTGCCTCTTTCTCTGCTTCCACGTCTTCAAGAATGCTAGGTTCAACCACCTCAGCGGACTCATGTAGGCACTTTCGGAGATGCGAGACATGAAAGACATTATGCACTCCGGACAGCTTCTCGGGCAATTGCACTTTATAAGCCATCTTCCCAATTCTCTCTATGATAGGGAAGGGTCCTACGAATCTGGGTGCTAGCTTCCCAATTGCTCCGAAGCGAACCACATTACGCAAAGGAGAAACCTTCACGAAAACCATGTCTCCGACTTCGAACTCCAAATCTGTCCTTCGCTTATCAGCATAGGATTTCTGTCTATCTTGGGCCGCTTTCATCCGTCTTCTCACCAATTCAACTTTCTCAGATGTGTCTCGTATCATATCGGGCCCCAGTACAAGCTTATCTGTTGTCTCCCACCAACAAGATGGTGACCTACACGGCCTCCCATATAAAGCTTCAAATGGTGCCATCCCTATGCTAGCTTGATAGCTATTGTTGTAAGCAAACTCCACAAGAGGAAGGTGGTCTTCCCAAGTACCACCAAAATCAAGAACACAAAGCCTCAGAACGTCTTCTAGCACTCTATTCACCCTTTCGGTTTGGCCATCCGTCTGGGGGTGATAGGCTGTACTCAGATTCAATTGCGTACCCATTGCTTCCTGCAAACTATTCCAGAATTGGCTAGCGAAGATTGGGTCACGATCACTGACTATGCTAGAAGGAACCCCATGCAATCTCACTATTTCTCGAAGGTAAACAGATGCCAGCCATGATGCAGTCCTTTTGCTCTTTACTGGGATAAAGTGAGCACTCTTCGTAAGTCGATCAACGATGACCCATATGCTCGAATTCCCTTTTCTTGATCTAGGCAATCCATCCACAAAGTCCATAGAGATGCTCTCCCACTTCCATTGCGGGACCTCCAATGGATGTAATAGCCCAACTGGTTTCTTCGACTCAGCTTTCACTTGTTGGCACACCATGCACTTTGAAACATAGTCTGCCACATCCTTCTTCATTCCAGGCCAAAAGAAAATGCGCTTCATATCCCTATACATCTTATCTCCACCAGGATGTATAGTCATCTTTGAGTGATGTGCTTCTTCGAGAACTTTATGCACCAAGTCTCCCACTTGTGGAACGCAGAATCTTCCATCACGCCTTAGCCAACCCTTGTCATCAATAGTATATCTAGCAAGGTGACTAGACGTCTCACCACGAATCAACCTATCCATGATCTCCACTATCTGTGGGTCTTCCTTCTGCGAAGTCCCTACTTGATCAAGAAGTGTGGGTCTAAGCTCGAGAGATGCTAACGATCCTGTCATCGACTCAACTGCTGTCGTGAAATCAAAGGTTGCCAGGAACTTTAGGCTCTTCATCTCAACAAACAAGGGACTCAAAGCCAACCTTTTTCTGCTTAGTGCATCAACCACAACATTACCCTTGCCAGGGGTATAAGCTATCTCGAGGTCATAAGATGCCAAGAATTCCATCCACCTTTGCTGCCTAAGATTCAGATCTTTCTGCGAGAAGAGATACTTGAGTGATTTGTGATCAGTGTACAACTCAAACCTTTCGCCTAAAAGATAGTGGCGCCAGGACTTGAGTGCAAAGACAATCGCCGCTAACTCCAAGTCATGAGTGGGATAGTTCTTCTCATGAACTTTAAGTTGCCTACCCCCATAACATATCACTCTTCCCACCTGCATTAGAACAGCGCCTAACCCTGTGCCACATGTATCGGTATACACGGTAAACATCTTACCGCCATCGGGTAATGCCAAAACTGGAGCTGTGGTAAGGGCCCTCTTGAGCCTTTGAAAAGCAAGCTCACACTCTAAGTCCCATGCAAAGACTAAGTTCTTCTTCGTCAATCTAGTGAGAGGGGCCGAAATCTTAGCGAAGTCTCTAATGAACTTCCTATAGTAGCCTGCCAGACCGAGAAAGCTTCGCACTTCGGTTGCATTCTTAGGAGTCTTCCAGTCTTGAACTGCAACCACTTTCGCGGGATCCACAGCTATACCCTGCTTAGAAACTATATGCCCAAGAAATCGGACTTCTTTTCTCCAAAAGTGGCATTTGGAGAACTTGGCTTTCAACTGATGGGCTCTAAGCGTATCCATCACCTCCTTGAGGTGTCCAGCATGTTCTTCCTCGTCTTTTGAAAAGATCAGAATATCATCCACGAATACAACAACAAACTTGTTAAAGAACTCCCTGAACACCCTACTCATCAAATCTACGAAGTAGGCGGGTGCATTAGTCAAGCCGAATGGCATGACAAGCCATTCAAAGAATCCGTCTGGAGTCTTAAATGCAGTCTTATCAGTGCTGTCTTCGGCCACTCTAAGCTGATGAAATCCGGTGGCTAAATCAAGCTGAGAGAAAACAGAAGCACCAACAAGCTGGTCGAAGAGGTCATCTATCCTCGGTAATGGATGCCTATTCTTCTTAGTCAGCTTGTTCAGCTCTCGATAATCAACACATAGACGAAGCGAGCCGTCCGCCTTAGTAGCGAACACCACAGGAGCACCCCATTCGGAAATGCTTCGCCTAATAAAATTCTTCTCAAGAAGCTCCTTGATTTGCTTACTGAGCTCTCTCCTTTCCCGCGGGGCCATGTGCCTAACTGGTAAGGAGACTGGCTTAGCATTATCAACCAGATAAATGCGGAAATCTATCTCTCGCTTAGGGGGTAACCCCTTAACTTCTTCAAAAACATCAGGGTATTCTCGAACCACCCTTACAGATTGCAGATCACCGATAGACGAGTCAAGAGATTCAAGATAACATAGCATGACGGGATCTAGCGGGTTGCAAGAAATCTCTAGGGTATTGCCAAGGCGAGTCATGAGTCTCACCACCCTATGCTCACAATCGAGAATGGCTCCATAGCGGGACAACCAATCCATGCCCAAGATCAACCCGTATCTCGTGAACCCGAGAACATAAGCATCACACGAGAATTCTACGGTCAAGATAGAAATCCTCAAATCCATACAAATCATAGACAAATGGGTTGAACCCCCAATCGGATTTGAAACACTAACGGGATCCTCAACAAGACTAGTACTTAGGTGCAAACTTCCAACAACATCAGAGGAAATAAAGGTATGTGATGCGCCAGAATCAAACAAAGTGCGAACATGAAAACCAGAAATATAAACAAGACTTTCCACAGAAATAGTACCTCGGTCCTGAACTGGAGCGGTGTTGAGAGCATGCACTTGCCCTCCAGATGAACCTGCGCGCTGAGTTTGTCCATGCCCCTGCTTCTTAGGGCAATCCTTGCTAAAATGTCCCGTCTCTCCACAATGAAAGCATCCACCCAATTTCATTTTCTTCTTCCTACAGTCCTTGGCTACATGCCCAACAATCCCACAGATGTGGCACTTTCTTGTGTCCTTTGCCTTGTTCTTGTTGCCCTTGTTGTTCTTGTTGTTCTGATTACTCTGATTCCCTCCCCACTTGGAGTCTGTCTTCTTAGGCTGAGTTTCAATGGGCTTGACTTCCTTCTTCCCATTCTTATCCTCTCCCTGCAGCAATGCCATGTCTACCAGGCTCTCGAAAGTGGCCCCCATGGGTATGTGTGACATAGCTAGACCTTGTAATGGCTCATTTAACCCTCGTGCAAAACGTAGAGCCTTCTTCTCGGGAGTATTGACCATGTCCAAACCGAATCGGGCAAGCTGGTTGAACTTATTCACATACTCTCTCATTGTCATGTCTCCTTGCTTCAAAGCTATGAACTTCTCTAGTTGCAAATTTGCCTCTGCAGATGATAGAAACTTAAGCCCAAACCTTGCCCTAAAGTCGGCCCAGGTTTCTACGGGCCTTGTAGCATTGGTGACCTCCCACCAATAAGAAGCTTCCTCCTTTAGTAGCCAGACCGCAAACAGAACCTTTCTACGGTCCTCTATATCAAAGACGGCAAAAAGATCTTCGGTCTCCTTCAACCAATTTCTCGCTTCCACGAAAGTCTCTGTCCCAATAAATTTTTTGCCACCCATGGCCTTGAAGTCCTTGCAAACCTTGGCGAAATCGGCTTGTGGTTGCTGAGGAGGAGGAGGAGGAGGAGGGGGTGGAACCTCAGTGATAGTGGGAGTGGTTGCTGGACCTGCATTATTGGCCCTAGCTTCCAAGTACCTCCGGAACCATCCGGGAATGGTGACTCCCTCAGGAAGATTGAGATCGGCCATGCTGAAAAAGGAAAAGATAGATTTAGAACGAGGAAATGAAGGATAGTGCTTATGGCTCTTGGGGGATAGCCTTTCAAAATAAACTAGACTTTTCTTTGGAAAAATACTTAATTGGTTTTGAAAATAGCTTTTAAAAGTAACTTTAAAACCCTTTTTGCTCCAATCTCGTAAATCTTAGGTTCTGATACCAAATGTAACACCCCACCTCCGCCAGTGCCACTCTTGCAAGGACACTGACTTTGGAGGGGCATTTAAATAAGGTAATCATGCATGCAGATATCACAAGACAGAACATATAAGTAAAAACAGAGTAAGTATAGCAGCGGATAAAAGCTAGCATATCAAAACCATAGGTTAAGTTACAACATAGTACTTAATTATTTTCCATAAACAAAGTCTAGAAACATAAAACTTGTAACTAAAAAGGAAAACATGAAGTAGCTATCCACAAGTAGAAAACCATAGCAAGCTCAAGTCCGAAGCATACATGAGCTATCCAAGAAAAGCAGCTAAGATCCAAGCTAAGTGCTGGTATTCCCGCCCTGTAAACCTGGGGGGGGGGGGAACGAAAGAAAAGAGGCGAAAGAAAACGGGTCAGTCAAAAGACTGGTAAGTCCTATCTACAATTGTACAACAACTAATAAAGTTAACAGTATATATAAACAAGGATGAGTCATAGGATGATAACTGGCATGGTAAGAAGTCAACAAGATAGATCAAATGTGGTACCGCATAAACAAGATTGAGGTTTGCACCAAGTGTACTAGTATCACAAGTCGTGTCAAGTGTAAACAAGAGGTGATACCCAGGCCCAAGTTTGGCCCACCATCATGAATGACCTAAATCAAGGTCCAACTAGCACGGTCTAGTCGATCTGCTCCCTATAGCCTAACTCGTCAAGTGTCGGTGTCATACGGCCCAACTACGAAGTGTAGCTAAATTGTGCTAGGTCCACCCTAGGGTGTATCAAGTCCTAGGGTGTCAACCCCTGACACAAACCAAGCACGCACAGTTTAAAACCTACTGGTGCCCGTGCCTGCTTTTTCAACTCCGGACCATGTGCACGACCATGGCCCGCCTGAACCTACACCGGCGCACCTACACAGCCGTCGTTTTGGTCGCTTACATGTCATCCCAGTAATCGTGCCCCACACTAGCCTAGTCCCTAGGGTATCATGATACATCCAAGAGGGTTACTGGTGCAAAAGACCACGTAACCAGGGTTTCCTTAATGGGTTAAACGTGGTTAACCCAACTCATCTAAGTACCAAGTTGGTTAAGTGTACCCAAGGTTCATGACTTAACCCTACCAACCCATCGTGTTTAATTGGTTAAGTATTCAAGCGGTCCATGACTTAACCCTACCATGTGGCATTAATTAATTTAATGCACCCAACCTCTCACATTAGACCTTGTTGTGGTTACTAGTTAGGCGGGGCGGGTCCGGGTAGGTTTACACCACAACTTAGTCTAACCTCGGGTCTCACGTGCAACATGACCAACTACTCACATTGGGACCTATTGCTTGTAGCCACTAGTTAAGCCGGTCGGTTCCGGGTAGGTTTATGCTACAAGCTCAACCCAACCTCGAGTTGGCCATTCTCATGTTTCCTAAGTGTCATGTCCATCACATTACAAGTTTTCAAGCAATTGGGTAGACCTAACTTAATAGGTAAATTCCCAATGGGTAGACCTAACTTAATATGTAAATTCCCAAGCTTATGTTTTTATGTCTTTTAAGTTTACCCAACCCCAAACGCAATCCCATCACTTACATATCGCAATAGCGCATAAAGGATAGAAAGAGGGAACTTGGCATAATCATGACATAGAGGGGTTGGAGCCACAAGTTAAACATGGTGGCGTGAGACAAAGATGTGATCATAAACTTGCATATCATGTTATCAACTTGCAAAATATTCATAAGCATGCATAACATCATTTTAACTTGCATAGTGTTCATATGCATGCATAACATGGTTTCAACTTGCATAAGGTTCATATGCATGCCTAACATGGTTTCAACTTGCATAAGGTTCATATGCATGCATAACATCAAACTTGGCAAATAGGTGGAACATGGCCATAGATAGCATGAGATAAGGGATAGTAACATGCATATAACGTTATATGCATGTTAATGCAAGGGTTATGAGAGTTTCAAAGTTGCATTATGCAACATTTCCAACCAAAGATCATATCTTTCTATGCATAAAGCCAAGGTAATGACTTTACTAACATGCATAGAGAAATCTTATGCATAAAATCATAAGATCAAAGCACATATCATGATTAACCCCAAACTCAAACTTGAAACATAACATATTAACTTCATAGTTAAAATACAAGAGTAGAAATAGGCTTACAATGCTATGAAGACTCAAATGAGTATAGCAAATGTAAGAAACCCCTTAAGCAACTAATTAAAACCCCAAAATGCAAGCAAACTTGATCAAGACTCCTCCTTTATGATGCCAATAGAGAAACAAGACTTTAATGCAAGCTAAAGAGGATCATACAAGCCTAAATACACTTGTATGCGTGGGAATCTCTTGAAAATTGATTTAGGAATTTATGAAGAGAGTGGAGGCCATGAGAGGATTGATTTTGCCATAGTTTAGTTGTAGGATAGATTAATGAGGATTTAGGGTAGGTTAGGGTCTTATTTATAGATTAGGCTAGTGATTTAGACCATAGGATTAAACCCTAGTTCTCATCTTAGCCCTCCAAATCGAATCTGGCCTTCTAGCTCAACACATTCTCAAGATGGTGCACCAGGAAGGACTGGGCGTCTGAGCCAAGTCGACAGCCAAGTCGACAGGGCTGTCGACCTGGTCAGACCCAGTCGACTCCCAAGTCGACAGGGCTGTCGACTTGGGTACTGTGGCGGGAATTTTCCCGCCTTGGCCCAACTGGCCCAATTTCCAAGCTTAGATTTGAATTTGAAAATCTGTTTTTATTTAGAAACTTTCTGAAAACTTTGTTGGGCCTTAATCGGGTCATACGGACTCCGATTTTCGAAAACTCGGACTCTATTTCGCATATTTTTTCGAGACGAACGCAATGGCATAGCCCGTTTCCCTTGATTCAGATTTTATTATTTAATTCTGCCTTGTTTTGTGTTATATCTTGTTATTAAAATACGGGTTATTACACGCTGTCAGGTTGGCATCGAGGAAGGTCGTGCTTCGCGATCTGAGGGGAGGACTCGAGCAGGGGTTGATGGCAGCGGGGTTGACGAGCTCGAAGCAAGGAGGTTAGTGGTGTAGTTAGTTTGTTGAATCGTGAATTGGAAAGGGAGCAGCATTTGGGGGATTCGGCCATGGTTTACTGTAAAATGAGGAGCGACGGGATTAGTGGTGAAGAGGGAGGAGCACTGTTCATATTTGAAGCGGGTGGGCCGGATTGTGAGTGGGTGAGGCCCGTTCAAGTTAAAATGTTAAGTTTTATTTAATTTTAAATAGTGAATAGACTTATAATCCTTATATCTCGGTCATATGAAATCAGAATTTCGAACGGTTGGACGAGCACTATACACTGGAACTGACGGGAAGTGGATTCGAGCTCGTTTGAATTTATGGCGAAATAAATTGTTTGATTCAAATCAAATAACAGTTTATCGTTCTTTAACGATGAACTGCAAATGTGAGTAAAACTCACCAACTTTGAACAGTTATATTTTTTTTAACGTATTTTTAGAACTGTTAAATATTGACTGATTAATTGTGTGTTGGCTATTTGATTGAACTGCTAGTCAGTTAGTTGAATTTCTATATTGATTCTGTTTAACAGAATATATCATATGGAACTGAAAGTGATGTTGATTTTATTGTGTAACATCTGTGGATGCAGGGAAACAGGTTGGAGGAATCCGGCTGGATTCCTCAACAGATATTTTATTGTTTTCATATATTGTGATATATGACGTGATTTATAATCTGTTGCTGATTATATGTGTATGGACGATATTGGACACCGTAACTTGATATGTTAAACACCATGACATACCGGAATATTGAAAAGAGAATATTTATAAAATCAAGAGGATTTTATAAAGGAGAATATTTATAAATGATTTTATAAAGGAGAATATTTATAAATAGAAATATTTATAAATGGAATATTTATAAATAGAAAATAAGTTAAGTGGAATTAGAAATGAAGGGAAACCTTTATAAATGGAATATTCATAAAGTGAATTATTTATTTAGAATAAATAGATAAGATATTATAACATGGATTATTTATTTGTTAAATAAATAAAATATTAAATAGGGATTATTTACTTAGAAATAAATAGGAGATATTCAAAAAGGAAATAACTGCAAATCATTTTTTTTTTTGAATGGAAAGGCTTGTGTAGCGGTTTGGGGATTTTCCTGATGCTCCCGATACAAAGGAGGGTATGGCGAATTTTTCCTGGAATTTTAGAATATTTTTAAGAATAAATTTGAAAAGGAAATATTTAGAAAATAAATAGACTTATAAAAAGGAAATTTGTTTATAACTGAATAGGATGTTATAAAAAGGAAAACGTTATAAAAAGGAAATCATTTGTAAAGTGAAGAACCATTACTAAAAGTAAATCTTTATAAATGAATAGTTTATTCGATTAGAGTTAATCGATTAGAGTTAAACAGTTAGAGTTAAACAGTTAGAGTTAAACAGTTAGAGTTAAATAGTTAGAGTTAAACAGTTAGAGTTAAACAGTTAGAGTTAAAACAAACATAGTTATTCAGGATGAGTTGCCATTTAGCACGACTGCTAGCGTAATTCGCAGGGCTGTAAATAGCCTACGGCGGTCGGATGTTTCCTGAGGGAATCAGGCGTAACCATTGTGATCGCTGCGATCTAGAGTTGAGCGAATGGAGTTAAAGAATATAGAGTTAAGCAAAATTAGAAACTGACTAGAGATTAATAAGTTGAATGGTTTCCTGAGTATCGATCTGATGTTGGTTTCGGCCTTCGGGGTTTATACTTAGGAAGTTGTTCTCTTGTTAGTTTATTGTTAGAGTATGATAGTTGTGGAAGGATAGTGATACGTAAACAGACAATGGAAATGTTTTCCAACGTTGATAACGAATATTTTCTAAATATAGAAAATAAGGAAATATGAATATATATATAAATATATATATGTTTGATGATTGGGTCGATAATTCCATTTGGAATTTAGATCTTTGTTTGTACACGGACTTGTTTTCATTTGATAGTTAAATCACAGACTATCAAAGTTTTGACCATTTTACATTGTAAATATGGAGAGATCGGTTGGATTATTATCCGAAGAACCACTCCGTATTGACATAAGCGTTGTGATCAAATACGATGAAGAAAATTGAAGACGAAGTAAAGTGCAAGGGCTATTGTATAAGTCTTAGATAACAGTGCCTAAGATGGACGTACTGAATAGTGCCTTCAGTTTGTCCAGTCTCAGGACAACTTGTATGGACGAATGTCTGACAGAGTATTCCCAACGTATCATATATGTTGATCTCTTCAACGTATTACGTTTGGTGGCGGAGGAATTCATTTCTCTTAGCTTCATACCCGTGATACCGTTAGAGAAATAGATAATGATTTGGCGGGTATGATGATGTGGTATTCCAAGTAAATGAAGATATGATATGAAAAGATATGCGTAGCTTCTAGCCTCACATCCGGTAAATGACAGAAATCGGGCAGGCAGCATGGCTAAGTCGGTCACACCGAAGTAGGGTGTATAATCACCTATCTAGAGAATATTCATTTTCTTCTTTAATCTATCAATGTTGTCCCATATATATATATATATATATATATATATATATATATACGGGAACGGTTGCTGATCCCAACCGTTGGTGATGTACATTAGATACACTCAAGCGAAATGAGTGGTCGGTCATGTGTGGCTGAGTTGCAAGATGTTCTTGTTGAACTCCAGTGTATCGTTCCTAGAGAACACTAATCGGAAGGTGGTTCCATACCTTGTCATAATTGGAAATCCATTATCCAATACGTGCTTGCGATTTTTATTGTATACTATATATGTAGAACGTGAGATGAAAGCGTTTCTGCTAGTTGATATCTATTTGTACATAGACATTATTATAATATCAAAGGTTTTTGATATAAAGATATTTTGGATTCTCATAAGGGAAAAACCCGTTACGTTCTGCGGCGCGGTCTTATGAGATATCGTTTACTTGTTCATATACCTGTTTAAACTGTTTTACTCTTACCAGTCCCATGACTGACCTGGAGTTTACTTTGTTGTTTTCCCTAAACTCTTGGGTGCCTAAATTTGTACGGGCAGTCAAGTAGTCGAGATTTACAGATATACTTGAAGAGCTGGAGCAGGAGGCTTCTGGATCATATAGCTATATTTTATTTCCGCTGTGTTGTAAGTGCTGTACTCTGATAAGTGCTATTGTATACATAACTGTTATATTTCAAAGTTATGTTATCTATTATATTTTATTCATTCCGCTGTGAGGTTTGTGTTACTCTGATGTTGTGTTCTTCTTCTTCTTCTTCTATTCTAAGTTTCTATCTTATCTATTCTCACCTTCTAATTTCTTCCATTAATTACCGGGATTTTTCGATGTTTTGGTTATCGACATCGAGCTTATGTCGATAACCAAAGTCGCTCAAAATCCGGGTCGTTATAGTTGGTATCAGAGCTTAAGTTAAGAATTTCTTGGCTCTGTGGCGTGACTCGGTAGAGATAGGGTTAGTAATACCCTATATTGAGTTTGAGTGTATATATACGAGTGCGTATTTGTATATGATATAAAAATAATTTTATATTGTGGAGATTCATTGGCTGAGTTGTTTATGAATTCTGATCAATCAGTTTGATCCACTGTATCGATAGGGGTTACTAAACACTCGAATACGATGAACCGACGTGGTATGTTTTGAAAAAAAGGGTTAATGGAATAATTTTACCTGAATATATTTGATATAATATATATTGGTTGTGTTGGTTGTTATTATAATCGAGTAAGATTATAAAAAGGTGAAATGATTATAAATAACTAATCAGAATTCATATAAGGAAAATATATGAAATAAGATGAATTAAATCTGAATTTAAATCAGAAATGGAATTTAAAATAAGGAAATTTTAAGTTCCTGGGAGATTTTGAAAACGTTTTTCAAACTGAAGGTGATATAGTATTGAACTCACTTCGATAGCTGGAAAATAGATTCTGATGATGAATCGCGGCATCATCAGTGTTCATTTTCGAGTTGTAAGTGACGGATTACTACCAAAGGTTTTGTTATTGAATTTTTTTAAGAGAAACAAGTTGTTCAGAAATTCAAATGTTTTGATTTGGTATTATGATTTCAAATTGATTTGAAATAGACCCAGGAATTTAAGTTCTGGAATTAAAATTTAACTTATGAAATTAAATAGTTGAAATGGTAAAAGTGAATAAATTGGAATTTAACTTAAACTAAGTTAAATAAAGATGGATTGGATATGGTTAGAGATAATCTGGTAATGGAATTTGGCTCGGATAGAACCAAATGTCGAGTTTGGGGATAAGTTGATTGGAATGACATTGGTATATGTTGAGTTGATAACCAATGGAAATGGTATAATGATATGCCCGACAAAAAGGTACAAGTTTATATTTTATATGAGTTTGGAATTTATGAGCCGAATTGGCAAGCCGTTTGGCGTTTTGATTTTCTTTTGGGTTGGAGAAGGCCCAGAGAGGCGAGTTGGAGTTTGAGCTATTGACCAGTACAAAGGAGGTGCTGGCGGAATTTTTCGAAAGTTTAAAGTGTTAGAAAATTTTCAGAATTTTTGAAAATTTTAGTTAGTCGGAATGAATAAATATTTTAGTCGATATTAATTGGTTTAGTTAAAATCAGAACTAAGGGGTTAACAAATCTTAGGAATTCCAATAGGTAGGGTCGTCCTCTAACTTAGCAATTTCGAGAACGAAATTATTTTAAGTGGGGAAGAATGTAATGACCCACATTTTCCAGGGGTATAATTAATTTATTTAATTGTTTAAAATAGTGATATAGGGAAGTTAATCATCGTTAATTAAATAATATGGAATATTTAATTAATTTAAATAATAGAATAATATATTTAACTCAGAAATAATCAAAAATATTGGAAATCACAATATTCTGTGAACTGGGTCATCCCTTAGATTTAATTCAGCTTAGAGTTGAATTATATTGATGAATATATTCAATCGACAACAGTTTGAACGTATAATTATAATATAATTAAAATAGAGCTTGAAATGGCCCGGCAGTTCGCTATTTGGCGATTTGAACTTCAACTGAATCTACAGGATTCATTTTAAGCCGGATTTATGTGAAACAAGAAACGTGTGGAGCTGGTGGAGTATATCTTTCTAGTGGAAGAGAAAAATCGGGATTTCATCGTGTAGATTTTGATTCACGTCCAAATCAAATTTCAGAAAAAGTCGCTGTGGATTTCCATTATAATTTGCGACGCTTTAATTACGTTATAAATCGATTTTCAATATAAATTAAATATCGGGATAATCTGTAATTCTGAAATATCGTGTTATAAAATCTGATGTGATATTCTGGAGCTGGATGATATCGTATACGAATATACACAATAATATTAATTTATTAATATTTAATTTAATTTATTTAAATATATTTATATATTTAAATGGATTATTCAGAGGTTTAAAAATAGCCACTTTTGCAAACGAAGTCGGAATTCGACGAAACCAGTTTCGTTGGGACCGTAATGTCGAACTCTAGCTACTTGTTCAGTTTCGTGATTTTTGGGTATCGTGTGTGATCACACGGATTTTTAGAAGGCAAAACGAATTATCAAAAAAGGAATATACCGGGAATATTCCCTCTATAAAATATATTGATATTTTTCTAACAGTATAAATACCCCCACAAACATTCCTAAAACCTAATTCAGTTTTTTCATTAGTCCAACTATCATCCCGCCGTCACTTTCCATTTTACAGTAAAAGGTTGGATCTTCAAAAATCAAAGGAAAACCAATTAAAATCCTATAAATCAATATATAGGTGTATTTGTGTTTCTGGCACCCTTCTCTTCTATTCTGTATCAATTTTGAGGTGCTCGGTTCCTGTTTGGTGAACTCGATGGGTTCCAGCGTGAGCTTTGGGTTGCTAGGGTTCGAGTTCTAGCACGGGTGAGGCGATCGAAGGTGCAGTTGAGGGCGGATTCGGGTTCAATGATGTGAATCGCACTTGGTGTGTGTTTTTGGGAAGATTCGGGGAGGGAAAATGTCGCATGCTGTCAGGTTGGCGTCGAGGAAGGTCGTGCTTCGCGATCTGAGGGGAGGACTCGAGCAGGGGTTGATGGCAGTGGGGTTGACGAGATCGAAGCAAGGAGGTTAGTGGTGTAGTTAGTTTTTTGAATCGTGAATTGGAAAGGGAGCAGCATTTGGGGGATTCGGCCATGGTTTACTGTAAAATGAGGAGCGACGGGATTAGTGGTGAAGAGGGAGGAGCACTGTTCATATTTGAAGTGGGCGGGCCGGATTGTGAGTGGGTGAGGCCCGTTCAAGTTAAAATGTTAAGTTTTATTTAATTTCAAATAGTGAATGGACTTATAATCCTTATATCTCGGTCATATGAAATCAGAATTTCGAACGGTTGGATCCGTTGGGATCGTATGGACGAGCACTATACACTGGAACTGACGGGAAGTGGATTCGAGCTCGTTTGAATTTATGGCGAAATAAATTGTTTGATTCAAATCAAATAACAGTTTATCGTTCTTTAACGATGAACTGTAAATGTGAGTAAAACTCACCAACTCTGAACAGTTATATTTTTTTTAACGTATTTTTAGAACTGTTAAATATTGACTGATTAATTGTGTGTTGACTGTTTGATTGAACTGCTAGTCAGTTAGTTGAATTTCTATATTGATTCTGTTTAACAGAATATATCATATGGAACTGAAAGTGATGTTGATTTTATTGTGTAACATCTGTGGATGCAGGGAAACAGGTTGGAGGAATCCGACTGGATTCCTCAACAGATATTTTATTGTTTTCATATATTGTGATATATGACGTGATTTATAATCTGTTGTTGATTATATGTGTATGGACGATATTGGACACCGTAACTTGATATGTTAAACACCATGACATACTGGAATATTGAAAAGAGAATATTTATAAAATCAAGAGGATTTTATAAAGGAGAATATTTATAAATAGAATATTTATAAATAGAAATATTTATAAATGGAATATTTATAAATAGAAAATACGTTAAGTGGAATTAGAAATGAAGGGAAACCTTTATAAATGGAATATTTATAAAGTGAATTATTTATTTAGAATAAATAGATAAGATATTATAACATGGATTATTTATTTGTTAAATAAATAAAATATTAAATAGGGATTATTTACTTAGAAATAAATAGGAGATATTCAAAAAGGAAATAACTGCAAATCATTTTCTTTTTGAATGGAAAGGCTTGTGTAGTGGTTTGGGGATTTTCCCGATGCTCCCGATACAAAGGAGGGTATGGCGAATTTTTCCTGGAATTTTAGAATATTTTTAAGAATAAATTTGAAAAGGAAATATTTAGAAAATAAATAGACTTATAAAAAGGAATTTTGTTTATAACTGAATAGGATGTTATAAAAAGGAAAACGTTATAAAAAGGAAATCATTTGTAAAGTGAAGGACCATTACTAAAAGTAAATCTTTATAAATGAATAGTTTATTCGATTAGAGTTAATCGATTAGAGTTAAACAGTTAGAGTTAAACAGTTAGAGTTAAACAGTTAGAGTTAAATAGTTAGAGTTAAACAGTTAGAGTTAAACAGTTAGAGTTAAAACAAACATAGTTATTCAGGATGAGTTGCCATTTAGCACGACTGCTAGCGTAATTCGCAGGGCTGTAAATAGCCTACGGCGGTCGGATGTTTCCTGAGGGAATCAGGCGTAACCATTGTGATCGCTGCGATCTAGAGTTGAGCGAATGGAGTTAAAGAATATAGAGTTAAGCAAAATTAGAAACTGACTAGAGATTAATAAGTTGAATGGTTTCCTGAGTATCGATCTGATGTTGGTTTCGGCCTTCGGGGTTTATACTTAGGAAGTTGTTCTCTTGTTAGTTTATTGTTAGAGTATGATAGTTGTGGAAGGATAGTGATACGTAAACAGACAATGGAAATGTTTTCCAACGTTGATAACGAATATTTTCTAAATATAGAAAATAAGGAAATATGAATATATATAAATATATATATGTTTGATGATTGGGTCGATAATTCCATTTGGAATTTAGATCGTTGTTTGTACACGGACTTGTTTTCATTTGATAGTTAAATCACAGACTATCAAAGTTTTGACCATTTTACGTTGTAAATATGGAGAGACCGGTTGGATTATTATCCGAAGAACCACTCCGTATTGACATAAGCGTTGTGATCAAATACGATGAGGAAAATTGAAGATGAAGTAAAGTGCAAGGGCTATTGTATAAGTCTTAGATAACAATGCCTAAGATGGATGTACTGAATAGTGCCTTCGGTTTGTCCAGTCCCAGGACAACTTGTATGGACGAATGTCTGACAGAGTATTCCCAACGAATCATATATGTTGATCTCTTCAACGTCTTACGTTTGGTGGCGGAGGAATTCGTTTCTCTTAGCTTCATACCCGTGATACCGTTAGAGAAATTGATAATGATTTGGGGGGTATGACGATGTGGTATTCCAAGTAAATGAAGATATGATATGAAAATATATGCATAGCTTCTAGCCTCACATTCGGTAAATGACAGAAATCGGGCAGGCAGCATGGCTAAGTCGGTCGCACCGAAGTAGGGTGTATAATCACCTATCTAGAGAATATTCATTTGCTTCTTTAATCTATCAATGTTGTCCCATATATATATACGGGAATGGTTGTTGATCCCAACCGTTGGTGATGTACATTCGATACACTCAAGCGAAATGAGTGGTCGGTCATGTGTGGCTGAGTTGCAAGATGTTCTTGTTGAACTCCAGTGTATCGTTCCTAGAGTACACTGATCGGAAGGTGGTTCCATACCTTCTCATAGTTGGAAATCCATTATCCAATACATGCTTGCGATTTTGATTGTATACTATATATGTAGAATGTGAGATGAAAGCGTTTCTGCTAGTTGATATCTATTTGTACATAGACGTTATTATAATATCAAAGGTTTTTGATATAAAGATATTTTGGATTCTCATAAGGGAAAAACCCGTTCCGTTCTGCGGCGTGGTCTTATGAGATATCGTTTACTTGTTCATATACCTGTTTAAACTGTTTTACTCACACCAGTCCCATGACTGACCCGGAGTTTACTTTGTTGTTTTCCCTAAACTCTTGGGTGCCTAAATTTGTACGGGCAGTCAAGTAGTCGGGATTTACAGATATACTTGAAGAGCTGGAGCAGGATTACAGATATACTTGAAGAGCTGGAGCAGGAGGCTTCTGGATCATATAGCTATAGTTTATTTCCGCTGTGTTGTAAGTGTTGTACTCTGATAAGTGCTATTGTATACATAACTGTTATATTTCAAAGTTATGTTATCTATTATATGTTATTCGTTCCGCTGTGAGGTTCGTGTTACTCTGATGTTGTGTTCTTCTTCTTCTTCTATTCTAAGTTTCTATCTTATCTATTCTCACCTTCTAATTTCTTCCATTAATTACCGGGATTTTTCGATGTTTTGGTTATCGACATCGAGCTTATGTCGATAACCAAAGTCGCTCAAAATCCGGGTCGTTACACCCGGTCTTCTTCGTCGTTCAAGTCTTGAATTGTTTCATAACGTTGTATTATTACTTGGAATGGGTCTCGAACATATATCCGATCACGTCTTCCCAAGTAATTAGCGTACTTAAAACAGTAGCTATGGTTCACACAGGCTTTTCAATTCAAATATCCTTCCAAATATTTACAAATTCATTTACGACTCAAGATTTAATTATTTTAATTTCATACATCTCATTATCATCTTATTTCTTCTTTGAAATCAAAGATTATACCTTCGCTTTTTCTTACCTTTTATTCCCTCGAATCAAAGATTTAATTAAATCCCCAATTTCGGTATGAATTTCCACCATTCAATCTCATCGGGTTTCAAGAATGATATTACTGAAGATACGATTCACCATAAAAACCCAAATCAATCGATATTGAATCATAAATTACACAGAAATTTTTATCCACTTATATTCGATATAAATTCTCAAAATCAACGAATACTATAAATGGAATAGCGATATAATAATATCTTCCAAATTCCCCAGATAGTATTCATTTATACCATGAAATTTTATACCAAATATCGAAGATTATTTCTATTTAACTCATTTCAATCAGGTGGAGAAACCCATATCTTAATTAAAAGATTTATTCAACTCTTTGATATTTGATTTGGATAGAAATAACATCAACTTATCTTCAATATTAAATCTCCGTTTCCAACTCATATTATAAGTGGAATAACGGTGAATTACCTTTTAAATTCCTCAGATAATATGAATTTTCATCCACTGGGTTAATATCAAACATCCGAAGATTTATCTTCAACCATATCCAAATTTAAAATTTGAAAAACCTATTTCAATCCCATATAGGTATTCTCGATATTTTAAAAATCTTCTAACTATTTTATAAATCATTCTTATAGTCAAATAATAGTTCCTGCTTTAAATTTCAAACCAAATAATAACATTTGGAAATGTTACCAAAGTACTGCTATAAAATAGCCCTTTAAATCAAATAGATTTAAAATTATTCGAAATGCAAGTATTCCAATTCTAATGACCATTTTAGGAGTTACCATAAATTTTCTCCAACTTAATAACCTTGTTTATTCGATTTCCGTTATGATAGGCAACTACACGTATTTCAAATTTGTTTTGAATATAACTTGGAATTCATATGTCGAAAATCGAAATTTTTCTTTCTATTCAAATAATAATATTTTAAATCCAACGTGCCTTATTTGAAGTCAAGTCAAAATAAAATAATCAAGTCATAGCCATTCGAATTTTGAAATCGATGTTTACAACTGTCGCACCGGAGCACGTTCTATTCAAGCCATATAACGATTATAAATTATTCACACCCTTTTCAATTTATATTTCCAAATCATTTGAAAAACAAGTTCAAATAATATTTCAAATTTGATTTTGAATTTACCATCCCGTTGTCGGACCAATTAGGGATAGCCAAGGAGAGCAGAAACTGAATTTCCAAACCCAAGCCTAGACACCATCGTCTCTGTCATCTTAGAACGTTCTGGTGTATATTATATCATTATTATAATATATAAAAACCATATTCAAATTTCAAAAATCTTATTTTGAATTTAAATTGAAAATATTTTTACCAAAACCAAATTCCAAATAGATATAAAAATCAATACATAATCCAAATCATTTTCCAAATCCAAATTCAATATTTAAAAGTTGATATTAAATTTAAAAACCAAAATTTAAATATAATTTAATAATTAAATAAAATCGTACATAGGAAGGAGATTCTAAATCGATCACCCAAATATTTTCCACAACCACGGTGTGTTTGTGTGTGTGTGTGATATCATACAATGCAATCATATATATCCAAATGAACCATACAATCAGATGGATACGAATTCATTATCACAACAACCTTTTTAACTGTGCACAAGCGTTACAGTTAATAACGCTTACTCGTGTTCAGTGTATTATCTAATTACATGAGCAATCATTCAAACATCAACATCCATGTAACAAACCGGAAATGCGAGCCAGTTTAAAAATTTTATTTTGGCAATTTTAGCAAATTTTGAACATTTAAAATGAATTATTTTAAATAATATCGTCGAGAAATTTATTTTGAATAGAAATAGAACGTATATATTATATACGTCATCATTAGAATATAAATAATTATATATAATTATAAAAGGAATTGAAAATGGCGCGGTAGTTCGATAATTCGATTTCAAACTTCAATTGAATGTACCGAGTGCAAAATAAACCGGATTTTAGTGAAACCAAAAATAATAGGATCTAATTGTGAATATCTTTCCAACGAATCCAAAAAATTGAAATTTCATAGCGGGGATCAAAAGATATGTCCAGTTGGAAATTCAGAATAGTCGCTATGGAATTTCAGCCCTTAAAAATGGGAATTTTGCAAACGACCTCGGATTTCAACGAAACCACTACTGTTGGGTCTGTGATGTAAAATTATTGCTTGGTTTCAAATTTCATAATTTTTCGAATCAACATGTGAGCGTGGCAAAGGAAAACGCGTTTGACCAGTTTCAGTTGATTTTAATCGACTGGAAAATGGCCATTTTCCAACGGTCTCAGAATTCGATGAAACTAGTTTTGTTAGGACCGTATCGTCAATACGAAGCTAGAAAATATTTTTCTGCAATTTTTCGAGTTAGTATGTGGCCCCAGTAAATTGAAATATGCGTTCAAATTGAATATATAGAGTTATATTTTAAATTCGACGGAAACAGATCGAAACGATCGAATCAGCTTACGATACATATCCCATTGTGTGTCGGAATGGGGGTGAAACGCTATGGACGACAGGCGGTGGGCCTCGTTTAGAGGTCAAATGAAAAAGTCAACTTTTTGAAATTAAATAATTAAAAAAATTAAAAAAATATAAAACTCTCCCCTTACATCACTCAGGCCCCCCCCAGGTTAAAATTCAAAATTGAAAAAAAAAAAGAGGAGCGGGCGACGGGGGGGGGGGGGGGGGACCGCCGTCGCCGCTTCCATCGCGTCCCCCCTGGTTGAACGCCACCGCCGCTTCTTCCTTCCCCCTCCCCTTCTTCTTCTTTTCCCCTTCCACCGCTCCCTCCTCTTCTCCTTTTCCCTTCTGAAAACCCGTCGCACCCCCTCCTGAAACCCTAGCCTCGCAAGCCACCTGCCACCATCTCCACCCGCCTCCGACCGCCCTCGGGTGATGCAGCGAGCCCCTGCGCCCTCTTCTTCTCCTTCTCCCTTCACCGACTCGAAACCGACGCAACCCCTCTCCCCAAATGCACACTTTAAGTAAATTTAAATTGATTTCTATTTTTATTTTCAGTTTAGATGTGAATGGTATGTTTGTTTTCAGTTTATAGTGACGATGATTTTTAGTTTAAGATGATAGAAAAAGTTAGGATTTCTATAACGAAAAGATTACATTTTTAAATGCGATAAGATTAAATTTTTGATTTATAGAAAATGTAAAAATATAATTTTTATGTTAGTAGAGAAGTAAAAATATGATTTTATATAATGTAAAGTAATAAAGATGTGACCTTTATAGTAGTAGCAATGTAAAGGTATGATTTTTATAATATAGAAAGTACAAAAATGCGATTTTTATATTTTATAGATAGTAAAAATATCATCTTTATATATGTAGCAAAATAAAAATGTGATTTTTATAGTGATGAAATGAAAAGGCGAAATCTTTATAAATGAAAAGGCGAAATCTATATATTTGAAAGGCGAAATTTATATATTTGAAAGGCGAAATCTTTATGTTTGAAATGGCGAAATCTATATATTTGAAAGGCGAAATCTTTATATTTGAAAAGGCGAAATCTATATATTTGAAAGGCGAAATCTTTATATTTGAAAAGGCGAAATCTTTATATTTGAAAAGGCAAAATCTTTATATTTGAAAAGGCGAAATTTTTATGTAGAGAATAGTGTGATAAAAATAGAATTTTTATCTATATAGTAGCGATGTAAAAATAGAATTTTTATCTATATAGTAGCGATGTAAAAATAGAATTTTTATCTATATAGTAGCGATGTAAAAATAGAATTTTTATCTATATAGTAACAATATAAAAATAGGATTTTTATATACATAACAACAATATAAAAATGATATTTTTATATATGTAGTGGCTACGGGCAACGGAAGTGACAAAAGGCGAGAACGGCGATGATTCCCAACATAAGAAGAGTCGTGGAGTTGGGATAGCTAGTCGGTGAGAACTTCTCACTCTAAATTTCTTTTTCTTGTTATATATATATATATATATATATATATATATATACTAGGATGCAGACGGTGCTTAGCAGCACCCGACACCCGTCGTCCACAGACCATGGACAGCTTGTTTGTTTGATTGATGTGTTGTGAAAATTGATTGTGTTGTGGAATGATTGAATAATAAAATATTCTTGTGTTGAAAGGAAATAAAATATTTATATAGTTAAAAATATAATTTTTAACGTGAATATGAAAAATAAATATTTATAAACAAATCAGCCGATTTGTATATATACACTGATTTGACTAATATTGATTGGGACGATAAATTTTACACATCGCCCAACTGCACAAATAAAAATCTGTGTTTGTTGATTTGAAACCCCATACGGGTGTTGGGATGATATTTGGCGTACACTAATCCCAATTATTTAATTGTATGTCGATCGATTGGTCGACAGATTGTGTAAGCATTGATTATTTATATTTGATGCTTATGCAGTTGTGTGGTGCACTTTGGACGATGGTTGATTGGTTATCGTTGCTATTATATACATGTGTTGTATGGAATCCATATAATTAACGTTATATGGTAATTGATTGGGCCTCATTCCAATCGGGAAAATAATAAATATTATAAAAGAAAATTCATGTGTTGAATAAAATAAATAGTCATGTGTTTATGATATTCATGTGTTGAAACTATTTATGTGTTGAGTGAAATATTTTGACAATAAAATTTACATCTTTATCATATTTAAAATTAGAACTACTTTACGGTTGGAGTCTGATTAAAAATCAAACGATAGATACCATAGTTTTATAAAATATTTTACAAAACAAAATTAGTCATGTGCTGACAGTACTCATGTGTTGAGATTGGTCGTGTGTTGAAAGAAATATAGATTCATGTGTTGAATAGAATAAATATTCATTTGTTGAATAGAATAACGAGTTTATTGAAATATATATATAAAGCCGTGTTGATTAGAGTTGCGCCATTTTGACGTGAACGATATTTATATCGATTATATTTGTTTTTATAATGAATATAGAAAAGGAAGTGATTTCCAAATATAACGTTTTGAAAATATTATCATCTATATAGTTATGATATGAAATATTCAATTTTGATTTGAAATTGAATATAGAGTTGAAATGGTTTTGAAAAAGAATTTAAAAAGATTTATAAAATTCATTTTAAAAAGGAAATCGACGAAATATATAATATATATATTATATATATATATATATATATATATATATATATATAATGGCCTGAATAGAACGCGTCGCGCCACGGCAGTTCGTGAATTTCGACCATTGACTTCGAATGGACATTACGGGAGATCCAACTGTCGGATTCTCCTAAAACCGGAACCGTTGGGTTCGTATCGAAAAGAGCTTTCCAATGAATATTAGAAATTTGAAATCTAACGGTTGGATTTGGAATTATGTCCAAATCAAATTTGGAAAAGGTCGCTGTAAGTGCAGTTTGATGGTCGTTGATGGAAATCGACTGTACGGGCCTTGATAAAATTATTAAAAATATTAATAATTTGTGTAAAATCATAGTATGTGAATTGGAAAGAACTGGGATGAAAAATTCCACATTTGAAAGGATAAAAATATATTTTTGTCGAAATGAACTAGTTTTGAACTAGAATTAAAATCAATTTATTTTTGAAATAAATAAATTGAATTTGAAAGTGATTTTAAAAACAATCAATATTCCCAATACGTGAATTGGACTGGAGTTGAATCGAAATTATCTTCGGAATATTTCGATGTTGGATTTCGTGACTATACAGATATTGTTATGGGAATTTGAAAGATATATTTTATATCGTTATTTCCAATACGATATTTGTTGGTTTCAAGATTTGATATTGAATATAAGCTGGTATATTTTCTATTCAGAGCCTTGTATTTAATATCAAATGTGATTTGGGTTTGTCGTGAATGGTGTTTTCATTAACACTGTTCTTAAGCCCAATAGGGAAAAAGATTAAATCTTTCTATTTAGATTTAATGAAGTGTATCAATTAAATAATATTTAATTAAAACTGAATTTGAATTGGTTTTTGGGTTTATCGTGAGCGGTGTTTTGAAAAACACCTGTTCTTTAACCCGATTAACAATAGAGTGTGATTTTGGGTTTATCGTGAATCGTGTTTTAGATGACATTGGTTCTTTAACCCAGTTAAAGGTAGAATATTGATTTTTGAAAAGATTAAAACTAAGTGGAGTTTTAATGAATCTTTAATTAGATTGAAATGTGAATTGATAATTTAAATTATCAAATCTGAAAGGTGATCGAGAATGGAGTACCACCAGTTTTGCTCCAAAGCGATAGTTAAATCTTTAATTAGATTTGAACGTGAGGTGGTAATTAATTTTACCGATAACACCGTGGTGTTAGATGTGGAGTATTACCAGTTTTCTCCATGGGATATATAGGTAGGGATTGGGAAATAAAATAAATAATTACTTCGGTGTGGCTCGCTAATCCCGACTAGTTTGAAATGATATCCAAAGGAAGATTAAAGAATAAATTTAAAAGAATTTATCTTGGATAAAATTAATGGGAACCTTTCCCCTAAGAATGTGAGTTTGTGAATAAAAGAATATTCTGAATTGGAATGAGGCGTTTGTTGTGTTTGTGTAACATTTGTTTATCATATACGTGGGTTATTCAGAAAAGCCGGGTTTATACCCATTCTGAATAACCGAATCGACGAGATGTCGAAAATGAAGACGGTGGTTGAAGACCGGAAGTCTTCACATCGTCTGGGTGATTACTGATGATCTCGATTGGACTGTACACCCAAGATGAGGGAAACAGTTGGTGATCGTCTAAACGTACTTGGAGATGGATGGATATGCAAGGAAAGTGCCTCCGGTTTCGTTCAGACCCAGAACGAACTTTTGAATGGATTGTGTGTCTGACATTGGATTTTATTCTATGTTGATTGATCTCTATTAAATATACATCTGTTTGGCGGCGGAGAATTTATTCTCTTGCTTAACGCCCTTCTCTGAGACGTACGAGCTCAGAGGTTGTATATCGATGGACATCAGTCGCATGGAGTGAATTGCCAATGTGGCACGCGTAAGTGGCAATTGATCAAGGCTTCTGTTGAAAAGCAAAGTCTTGTGGTTGATGATCAAAGCACGGCCTGTATGGCGTAGTTTTGTGCATAACGTGAATTTGCGAGCCTCACACCTCGGTATAAGTCAAAAACGGGATACGGACCCAAGGAGTGCACGACGTTTCTTTCTAGCTATGGTGGTGTCAGTGACCTACCAGCCCTGACATTTATATACTTTTCACCTGTGTGGTTGTTAGATACGAGGCGCCTCGGATATAGGTCTGTAAGGACCGGGAAACGTGTGTTCAGGAATAACTAATCCTCAAAAGTAAGAGAGGACCGGCCTTGGAGGTTCCAAAGGATCATAGTGGGGTCCTGGGACATTTGCTAGAGTGTCTCGAATCGGAGAGGAGCTTGCCCCTTGCCTCGACTCATGACGGAAATCCAATTTCCAATACGTGATATTGCGGTTTTAATTGTAGAACTAGTATGGCGACATGATATATGGTACCCATGCCGTCTATGATTGATATTTATGATTGAAATTGTTTTGACACTATACACTTATAATAGTATCAAATGATTTGTTTTAAATGTACCAAGCATGTTTGGCTATTATAAGGGAAAACCCTATCCTTCGGCTTGCGTTGCATTGTGTGATGGGACCTGGGTCTTATAATAGCTTCATTTTTTCAAAAAGCATAGCGTTGTTTTGTTATATGCAATAGTATTCTTGGGAGGAAACCTATTCCGTGTTATACGGCATGGTCCCTTGAATTACTCTCTTCTAAAGTAAAGTTTTAAATAACTGTTTTAGTTCTCACACCAGTCCCATGACTGACCTGGAGTTTATTGTTTTAACCTAAACTCTGGGTGCCCCTATTTTCCACGGGCAGCTAGTAGTTTTGGTTTTGCAGATTTATATTCACAGGGTCCTGATTTACAGCTGGAACGATGCTCGGAAAGCTCTGTATCCATGTATCACTTTCAGTTGTGTTTTGTATATTTTTCCGCTGCTATGTAATTTATTGTAATCTCTGATATTATTCGAATGTATTTTATTCATTTATACTCTGTATATTCTTGTATCTGATGGAATTGTTGTAATAACAATGACATGTTCTTCCGTCTGCGTTCTCTTTTGTCTTGTCCTCAACGCCATCCGTGCTTTCCTTACCGGGGTAGTTCAGGTCGTTTCAATCCATCACACAATCATCATCAACAAATTATAATTAATCTCAGCCAATTATAATTAACTAATTTAAATAAAAATTTAAATTAGAAGTTCTCACCATAATAGCTTCAATGTCTTTATTACCAAGGCGAACAGACCAACAAACACTGTCACCGCTGCTCTACTGTCCTCAATCCATTTTGATTAGCAATTGATGATTTTCTGCTAATTTATATATCGGAATTAAATAAATAACGATGTTCATTATATATTATTACATATATATAAGGCCATTTATTTTTATTTTATTATAAATTTATAACTTAACAAAATTTTCAAAATCAGATATCATTGGATTCTATTTTCAGATACGACTCTAATGGATCCAACATCGAGTAAATCCGATTTGAAATGAGCAAGATATTGGTGTTTAAAGTTTAAACTAAATTAGATTTTAAAATAAAAAAAAATAAAAAAAACATACCCAAGAAAATAAGTTGGCTCAAGGCCCATCCAATACCGCACCCCACCAGGCCCGCTCCCCCTTCTTCTTCTTCTCCCTCCTTGCGTCAAGAGCTCCCTGAAACCCAAAGAAAGGTGCACGGCGGTGCATGTGTACACGCACAAAACTCCATCGTTCTTCAATCTGCGACCACCGACGAACTTCTCATTGTGTCCTCCTCTGAATGCACCCACCCGCCTGAACTTCGGTCTACCAAATCGATTTCCGTCTGTGCTCTGTCAACCTAGAGCGGTACAATCCGCGTGAAGCTCCATATGTCACACCCCTCCTCCTAGCTTCGATCTTTACCAAAACTTTCGCCATCGAAGCTCACTCCGTCCTCGTCACAATGCCATACTCCATCTCATCAATCTTTACTTGATTCCACCACAAATCTCAACCCTAGTTTTCAAGTTTTCCAATCATCGATACGAAATCGAGCCATTTTTGCACCAAAAATACTACATTCCTCGCTGATCGCAATGGTGCTAATGGCGTTGATCAATTCGAAGCGGATTGGGAGATTTTATTTTTCGAAATTCCGGAACCCACTCTTTACGTTTACAGTAAAACAGGAATCCCTCTCTCAACACTCAATGAAATTCTGATCCGTTAATTTCTAAAAATCACAAACGATGATACGAACAATATTCTTGCAGATCATTTCAACAAAAACTGAATAGAATGGAAGATGTGGATTTTTAATTGGGGAGAAACATGAATTTTCATGTACAGGAAAAATTAAAAACAGATAACAAGAAGAAAATGTCGTGAGGAGATTCACCGCAAAGGATTAATGGAGGAAGTGCCCAGGAACATGGAGCTATGGTCCTCCTTATATAGGGTGATTCAAGGGTATATTGGTCAATTTATTCAAGGACACTTGGCTACATTTACAAACCCACTTACATGCATTTTTATACATAGGAGAACACATGTCTTCTCCATAAAATCAACAACATGCATGTTTGCCAAAATTGCATATTTACTTATTTAAGAAAAATTAAATTTTAGTAACATCCTTGTAACCTTTATATATGATACCATTCTTTAACACATATAAGTGTAACTTAAATAAAATGACATTATATTTCATATACAACATATAGAAATATATTTATAAAATTTCAAAAATATAAATGTATAAATATTTTAACTTAACGATATCCATGTACATTAAATATAGTCTAAAATGGAATAATAATCTTTTTGAACGTATCAATATATTTTATCATTACTTAAAATCAAACTCTTATAAAATAGTAAACTAGAATTTGAATAATTTAATAGATTTTTATAAAAGATATATCTTGTAAATAAAATTATAAAAATAGGAATTTTAAACTTATACGAAATCTCATGTTATTTTAAAATAAATCTTACTTTACAAATATATTACTATTGTATCTAAATTACTTAACAAATATTCATAAAACATTAAATATAACCTTAAATGGGATAACTATCCTCTAAAATAACTTTTAAAATAAGTTCTTCTTCAAATTATACAAAATAAAACAAGATACTTAATCTAAGTAAAAATTTATATTCAAACCTTATAAACATCAATTTATATCAGAAAAATCAAAATTATATAAATAAGAATCCAAATCAAACTTAGTTAAAATTCTGGGATGTCACATAGTGTATCTCTAGAGAGGAATACACTGGGTTCAACAAGAACATCTTGCAACCCGGCCCACACATGACCGACCAATCATTTCGCTTGAGTGTATCGAATGTATATCACCAACGGTAGGGATCAGCAACCGTTTTCCGAATGGGGCAGCATCGAATATAATAAGGAACTAAATGAATATCTAGATAGGTGATAATACACCCTAATGGGAGCGACCCACTTAGCCATGCTGCCAGCCCGATTTTTGTCATTCCCTGGTTGTTGAGGCCTGAGGCTACGATTACTTTCTCTTCATTGACAACACAATCACTTTGAATGCCACATTGTCAGATCCGTTAATCATTTACTGATTTGCACAAATATTCTAGATATTATGCTAAGGGAATAAATCCGTTGCCACCATATATATTTGTACAGATCAACATATTCGATCATTGGAAATACTTTGTCAGACATCCGTCCATATACGTTCGTTCTGGGACTGAACGAAACCAAAGGCACAATTTTTATTAATAGAAAAAGCCCTTGCACTTCACTCCGTCTTCGATTACCTTCATATAATCTGATTCGCTACACTACTGCCAATACAGAGTGGTTCACGGATAATAACCCAACCGGTCTCTCCATATTGACAACGATATTGCCAAATACTTCGATATTCTGTTATTTAACATTTGAAGAAAAACAAATGAAAGAACCCGTAACTTCCCCGTGAAGGAAAGCACGAATACTTTGAGAACAACACACAAAAGGACGCAGACGGAAGAACATTTCATTGTTATTACAACAATTCCATCAGATACAAGAATATACAGAGTATAAATGAATAAATTACATTCGACAAATATCAGAGAATACAATAAATTACATAGCAGCGGGAAAATATACAAAACACAACTGAAAGTGATACACGGATACAGAGCTTTCCGAGCATCGTTCCAGCTGTTAATCAGGACCCTGTGAATATAAATCTGCAAAACCAAAACTACTAGCTGCCCGTGCGGAAAATAGGGGCACCCAGAGTTTAGGTTAAAACAATAAACTCCAGGTCAATCATGTGACTGGTGTGAGAAATAAAACAGTTATAAATATTTGTTTTAAAGTTAGGTAAATCAAGGGACCACGCCGTATAACACGGAACGGGTTTCCTCCCAAGAGTACCAGTGCATAGAACAAACAGCGCAATGCTAAATAAAGAAAAATGAAGCTGTTATAAGACCCAGGTCCCATCACACATTGCAACGCAAGCCGAAGGATAGGGTTTTTACCTTATAACAGCCAAAGCATGCTTGATACGTTTAAAACACATTATTTGATACTATAATAAGTGTATAGTGTCAAAACAATTCAAATCATAAATATCAATCATAGGCGGCATGGGTACCATCTATCATGTCGCCATACTAGTTCTACAATTAAAACCGCAATACACGTATTGGAAATTGGATTCCATCATGAGTGGAGGCAAGGGGCAAGCTCCTCTCCGCGTTCGAGACACTCTAGCAAATGCCTCGGGACCGCACACAGCAATCCCCTGGATCCTCCAAGGCCGGTCCTCTCTTACTTTTGAGGATTGGCAATTCCTGAACACACGTTTCCCGGTCCTTACAGACCTATATCTGAGGCGCCTCATATCCAACAACCACACAGGTGAAAAGTATATAAATGTCAGGGCTGGTAGGTCACTGACACCACCCTAGCTAGAAAGAAACGTCGTGCACTCCTTGGGTCTGTATCCCGTTTTTGACTCATACCGAGGTGTGAGGCTCGCGAATTCACGTTATACACAAAGCTACGCCACACAGGCCGTGCTTTGATCATCAACCACAAGACTTTGCTTTTCAATAGAAGCCTTGATCAATTGCCACTTACGCGTGCCACATTAGCAATTCACTCCATGCGACTGATGTCCATCGATATACTACCTCTGAGCTCGTACGTCTCAGAGAAGGGCGTTAAGCAAGAGAATAAATTCTCCGCTGCCAAACAGATGTATATTTAATAGAGATCAATCAACATAGAATAAAATCCACTGTCAGACACACAATCCATTTACAAGTTCGTTCTGGGTCTGAACGAAACCGGAAGCACTTTCCTCGCATATCCATCCATCTCCAAGTACGTCTGGACGACCACCAACTGATTCCCTCATCCTGGGTGTACAGCCCAATCAAAATCATCAGTAATCACCCAAACGATGTGAAGACTTCCGGTCTTCAACCACCGTCTTCATCTTCGACATCTCGTCGAATCGGTTATTCAGAATGGGTATAAACCCGGCCTTTCTGAATAACCCACGTATATAATAAATGATTGTTACACAAGCACAACAAACGCCTCATTCCAATTCAGAGTATTCTTTTATTCACAAAATCACATTCCTAGGGAAAGGTTCCCATTAATTTTATCAAAGATAATTTCTTCTAAATTTATTATTTAATCTTCCTTTGGATATCATTTCAAACTAGTCGGGATTAGCGAACCACACCGAAGTAATTATTTATTTTATTTCCCAATCCCAACCTATATATCCCATGGAGCAAAACTGGTGATACTCCATATCTAACACCACGGTGTTATCGGTAAAATTAATTACCATTTCACGTTCAAATCTAATTAAAGATTTAACTATCGCTTTGGAGCCAAACTGGTGATACTCCACTCTCGATCACTTTTCAGATTTGATAATCTAAATTATCAATTCACATTTCAATCTAATTAAAGATTTATTAAAACTCCACTTAGTTTTAATCTTTTCAAAAATCAACATCTTGCCTTTAACTGGGTTAAAGAACCAATGTCATCTAAAACACGATCCACGATAAACCCAAATCACATTTGATATTAAATACAAGGCTCTGAATAGAAAATATATCGTCTTATATTCAATATCAGATTCTGAAACCAACAAATATCGTATTGGAAATAACGATATAAAATATCTTTCAAATCCCCATAACAATATTTGTATAGTCACGAAATCCAACATCGAAATATCCCGAAGATAATTTCGATTCAACTCCACTTCCACTTCACCTATTGGGAATATTGATTATTTTTAAAATCACTTTCAAATTCAATTTATTTATTTCAAAAATAAATTGATTTTAATTCTAGTTCAAAACTAGTTCATTTCGATAAAAATCTATTTTTATCTTTTCAAATGTGGAATTTTTCAACCCAATTTTTCCCAAATCATTTCTTATGATTTTACACAAATTATTCATATTTTTAATAATTTTATCAAGGCCCGTACAGTCGATTTCCAACAACGGCCATCGAACTGCACTTACAACGACCTTTTCTGAAATTGATTTGGACATAATTCCAAATCCAACCGTTAGATTTCAAATTTCGAATATTCATTGGAAAGCTCTTTTCGATACGAACCCAACGGTTCTGGTTTTAGGAGAATCCGACGGTCGGATCTCCCGCAACGTCAATTCGAAGTCAATGGTCGAAATTCACGAACTGCCGCGGCGCGGCGCGTTCTATTCAAGCCATTATATATATAATATATATATATATATATATATATATTATATATATATTTCGTCGATTTCCTTTTTAAAACGTATTTTATAAATCGTTTTAAATTCGTTTTCAAAACCATTTCAACACTATATTCAATTTCAGGTCGATTTGATTTCAATTCAATTCGAATTCATTTCAATTTAATTCAATTTGAATTCATTTCTATTTGATTCAATTCGAATTTGTTTCCCATTCAATTCGAATTTTAACCTAATTTAATTTGAATTTCATTTCAAAATATTTAATTTTGAAATCACTTTTCAATATTCATTATACAACGAATAAAATCGATATAAATATCGTTCGCGTCAAAATAACGCATCTATAATCAACACGGCTTTATATTTTTCACAACTTCTTTATTCTATTCAACAAATGAATATTTTTCCCATTCAACACATGAATCTATATTTCTTTCAACACACGACTAATCTCAACACATGAGTGCTGTCAACATATCACTATTGTTGTTATGTAAAATATTTTATAAAACTATGGTATCTATCGTTTGATTTTAATTAGACTCCACCGTGAAGTAGATTCTAATTGTAAATATGATAAAGATGTAATTTATTTTATTTAAAATATTTTACTCAACACATGAATAGTTTCAACACATGATCATCGTCAACACATGACTATTTTTATATTCAACACATGAATTTTCTTTTATAATATTCATTATTTTCCCGATTGGAAT
The DNA here is from genome assembly GCA_030737875.1 of Allium sativum. Taxonomy (NCBI): domain Eukaryota; kingdom Viridiplantae; phylum Streptophyta; class Magnoliopsida; order Asparagales; family Amaryllidaceae; genus Allium; species Allium sativum. Next base: position 563,319,228 of record CM060921.1, read on the forward strand.
GAGGCCCAATCAATCACCATATAATGTTAATTATATGGATTCCATAGTACACATGTATATAATAGCATTGAAAAATAATCAATCATCAACCAAAGTGCACTACACTGTATAAGCATCAAATATAGATATCTGACGCTTATAACAGCCTGTCAATCAATCGATCGACATATTTAATCAATCAGGATGAGTGAACTTCAAATTTCATCCCAACACCCGTGTGGGGTTTCAAACAATCAAACACAGATTTTATTTGTGCAGTTGGGCGATGTGTAAAATTTATCGTCCCAATCAATGTCCTTCAAATAGGTGTACATAAACAAACCGTCCGATTTGTAAATGAATATTTTATTTTATTCACTTCCACGTTAAAAATTATATTTTTAACGATAAAATATTCTATTTCAACACATGAATTTCTATTCATTTCATTTACACAATAAAAATGATATTTTTATTTTTCTAACATATTTTAGAAAATTTCGGCGGCATAACGGCACGATACTAGAAACGGGACGAGGCCTAGCCTTATCCCCGGTCTAGTGAAGGCCCACGCCATTCACACATCAATCAATCCATTCCATTTCACCAAACAATTCAATTCAAACCCAACAAACTAACCAACTACACAACCAAACAATTTTACAAACAAGCCATCCATGGTCTGTGGATGACGGGTGTCGGGTGCTACTAAGCACCGTCTACATCCTAGTATATATATATAACTAGAAAAAGAGAATTTAGAGTGAGAAGTTCTCACCGAAAGCTATCCAATACCACGACTCTTCTTTTATAGAAATCTTCTTCGTTATCCCATCTTCGTCATCTTCGTTGCCCGTAGTCACTATATATATAAAAATCACACATTTTTATATTTTGATGTCTTTAAAATAAAAATCACATTTTTATTTATCCCCTTTCAATTTAAAAATCATATTTTTATAATCACTTCATATATTTAAAAATCGAATTTTTATTTACTATGCTATTCAATATATAAAAATCGAATTTTTACTTCGATGTTCAATATATAAAAATCATATTTTTACTTCGTTATTCAATATATAAAAATCATATTTTTATTTCTCTATTTTCAATATAAAGACCTCGCCTTTTTAACTATAAAGACTTCACCCTTACAAAAATATAGATTTCCTCATTATGAAAATCACTACTTTATTTCAACGTATATAAAATAAAAATTAGATTTTTATTTCGCTACATATACAAAGATGATATTTTTATATTCTCTATCCTATAAAGATTATATTTTTAATACTTTAAAAATATAAAAATCATATTTTTAATATTTCTATATAGTAAAGATTATATTTTTAATACTTTAAAAATATAAAAATCGTATTTTTACTTCCACAATATAAAAGGTTACATTTTTATAACTTTACAACATAAATAAAAACCAGTTTTTAAGGTAAATAAAAATCAGTTTTTAAGGTAAATAAAAATCCGTTTTTAAGGTAAATAAAATTCACGAATACTCACCGCATCAATTGGAGAAAGGAGGGGCTTCAGGTGGTCGGAGAGCGGCGCTGCGCCTTCAGGTGGTGGCGGCGGCTTGCTGGGCGGAGGCGCGGTGGTTGCGAAGCTCGGATGTGGATCAGGGGCAGGCGGCGGCGGTCTTGAATCTGGGTGGGGGGGGGGTCTCGTCGTCGCCGAAGTGGGAGTGTGGGTTTCGAGGTCTGTAGCTCGCGATGGAGGAGGAAGGAGGAAGAAGGGGCGGATGCGAGAGAGGGGAAGAAGAGGAAGAGGCCGCGGCGACAACACCAGGAGGCGGCGAAGGCGATATCGATCTGCTTCTTTTTTTTTGTTTCTGAAAATCGATTATGAACGGGGGGGGGGGGGGCTCAGATTAAAAGTAAAGGGTTATATATTTTTTTTTTAATTTAATTTTCACCGAAAAGCAACTTTTATTTTCGACCTCAAAACGAGGCCCACCGCCTGTCGTCCTTAGCGTATTACCCCCATTCCGAACACAATGGGATAAGTATCGTTGGCTGAATCGATCGTTTGAATCAGTTTCCGTTGAATTTACATTTAAATCACTTTATTGAATTTTAAACGTGCATTTCAAATTACCGGGGTCACATACTAACTAGAAAAATTCCAGAAAAATATTTTCTAGCTTCGTATTGACGATACGGCCCTAACAAAACTAGTTTCGTTGAATTCTGAGACCGTTGGAAAAATAGCCAATTTCCAGTCGATTAAAATCAACTGAAACTGGTCAAACGCGTTTTCCTTTGCCACGCTCACATATTGATTCGAAAAATTATGAAATTTGAAATCTAGCAATAACTTGACATCACGGACCCAACAAAAGTGGTTTCGTCGAAATCCGAGGTCATTTGCAAAATGTCCATTTTTAAGGGCCTGAATTCCATAGCGACTATTCAGAATTTTCAACTGGACATATCTTTTGATTCCCGCTATGAAATCTTGATTTGTCGAATTCGTTGGAAAGATATCACCAATTAGATCCTAATGTTTTTGGTTTCACTAAAATCCGGATTGTTTTGCACCCGGTACATTCAATTGAAGTTTGAAATCGAATTATCTAACTACCGCGCCATTTTCAATTCTATTTATAATTATATATAATTATTTATATTCTAACGACGACGCGTATAATATATACGTTCGAATTATATTCAAAATAAATTTCTCGTCGATATTATTTAAAATAATTCATTTTAAATATCAAAATCCGCCAAAATTGCCAAAATAAAAATTTTAAACTGGCCCAGATTTTCGGGTTATTACAATCTCCCCCACTTAAAACTTTTCGTCCCCGAAAAGGAACAAAGTCGAAAGTGGTTTGATTATTAAGCTCTACGTTCGATCTGGCTTCCATTTCCCAACTTTTCAGTTTCTGAAAATTTTCAAATTCTTCAAAAATTTGGCTAACACCCTAAATTTTCGAAAAATTTCGCCATAACCTCCCCTGCACCGGGAGCATTGGGGAATTTCAAATAGCTTCCCCGGTCCTTCAGATCTCAAAAAGAAAAAGAAAAAGCCAAGTGGCTAGCCAATAGGCTCATAAAATCATCATCACCCAAACAAAACAGTAAATTATAGTAAACATGTACCTATTTGTTGGGCAAACAAATTTTATTCTTCGGCTCTAGCCTCCTTGCTATGACCTGTTCAATGTAAGTATATGTATATGCAAGCAGATGCGACCAATTTTCAATACAATTCAAAATTCGGTTCAATTAGGCTAAATGGTTAAAATTATCAAAAAAATGAACAAACAACACAAACATCAATCAATTAGTGAATTTAACGTTTCAAATTCATAATTTTGATACATATAGTCAAAAAAACATGTTTTTGATGCCAATTCACAACAATGTGTTCTAACTATATAAGCTTTGGTTCTCACACCAGTCTAATGGAAATATATAGATATCACACCTTCAAAACATGAACATAAATACTGATGATGTGGCCACATCATCAGAATTATCCCTGGGCGTCTAGAATGTGATTCTATATCTATCCAGTATATTAAAACTTCGACTATACGTTCATGACGCGTATACGAGAAATCTTTATATACTCGATTGTCCATATTCAAAATAAATAAATATTCAAATACGTATAAAGAGATTTAAATTTTAAAACAAAATTGTTTTCATTTGAAAAATATACTCTTCACACTCGTTCTAGGATACTACTGATCCTATCTCTAACGAGTCATTCTAATTGGATATTACTAATCCAATATCTGATGAATTCTTTCGTATGGTTCTAATGTGTCTTGTTCTCGAGCTCTGTAAACCAAAGCTCTGATACCAACTGAAAGAACCCGTAACTTCCCCGTGAAGGAAAGCACGAATACTTTGAGAACAACACACAAAAGGACGCAGACGGAAGAACATTTCATTGTTATTACAACAATTCCATCAGATACAAGAATATACAGAGTATAAATGAATAAATTACATTCGACAAATATCAGAGAATACAATAAATTACATAGCAGCGGGAAAATATACAAAACACAACTGAAAGTGATACACGGATACAGAGCTTTCCGAGCATCGTTCCAGCTGTTAATCAGGACCCTATGAATATAAATCTGCAAAACCAAAACTACTAGCTGCCCGTGCGGAAAATAGGGGCACCCAGAGTTTAGGTTAAAACAATAAACTCCAGGTCAGTCATGTGACTGGTGTGAGAACTAAAACAGTTATAAATATTGGTTTTAAAGTTAGGTAAATCAAGGGACCACGCCGTATAACACGGAACGGGTTTCCTCCCAAGAGTACCAGTGCATAGAACAAACAGCGCAATGCTAAATAAAGAAAAATTAAGTTGTTATAAGACCCAGGTCCCATCATACAATGCAACGCAAGCCGGAGGATAGGGTTTTTACCTTATAACAGCCAAAGCATGCTTGATACGTTTAAAACACATTATTTGATACTATAATAAGTGTATAGTGTCAAAACAATTCAAATCATAAATATCAATCATAGGCGGCATGGGTACCATCTATCATGTCGCCATACTAGTTCTACAATTAAAACCGCAATACACGTATTGGAAATTGGATTCCATCATGAGTCGAGGCAAGGGGCAAGCTCCTCTCCGCGTTCGAGACACTCTAGCAAATGCCTCGGGACCGCACACAGCAATCCCCTGGATCCTCCAAGGCCGGTCCTCTCTTACTTTTGAGGATTGGCAATTCCTGAACACACGTTTCCCGGTCCTTACAGACCTATATCCGAGGCGCCTCATATCCAACAACCACACAGGTGAAAAGTATATAAATGTCAGGGCTGGTAGGTCACTGACACCACCCTAGCTAGAAAGAAACGTCGTGCACTCCTTAGGTCTGTATCCTTTTTTTGACTCATACCGAGGTGTGAGGCTCGCGAATTCACGTTATACACAAAGCTACGCCACACAGGCCGTGCTTAGATCATCAACCACAAGACTTTGCTTTTCAACAGAAGCCTTGATCAATTGCCACTTACGCGTGCCACATTGGCAATTCACTCCATGCGACTGATGTCCATCGATATACAACCTCTGAGCTCGTACGTCTCAGAGAAGGGCGTTAAGCAAGAGAATAAATTCTCCGCCGCCAAACAAATGTATATTTAATAGAGATCAATCAACATAGAATAAAATCCACTGTCAGACACACAATCCATTTACAAGTTCGTTCTGGGTCTCAACGAAACCGGAGGCACTTTCCTCGCATATCCATCCATCTCCAAGGACGTCTGGACGACCACCAACTGATTCCCTCATCTTGGGTGTACAGCCCAATCAAGATCATCAGTAATCACCCAAACGATGTGAAGACTTCCGGTCTTCAACCACCGTCTTTATCTTCGACATCTCGTCGAATCGGTTATTCAGAATGGGTATAAACCCGGCCTTTCTGAATAACCCACGTATATAATAAATGATTGTTACACAAGCACAACAAACGCCTCATTCCAATTCAGAGTATTCTTTTATTCACAAAATCACATTCCTAGGGAAAGGTTCCCATTAATTTTATCAAAGATAAATTCTTCTAAATTTATTCTTTATTCTTCCTTTGGATATCATTTCAAACTAGTCGGGATTAGCGAACCACACCGAAGTAATTATTTATTTTATTTCCCAATCCCAACCTATATATCCCATGGAGCAAAACTGGTGATACTCCATATCTAACACCACGGTGTTATCGGTAAAATTAATTACCATTTCACGTTCAAATCTAATTAAAGATTTAACTATCGCTTTGGAGCCAAACTGGTGATACTCCACTCTCGATCACTTTTCAGATTTGATAATCTAAATTATCAATTCACATTTCAATCTAATTAAAGATTTATTAAAACTCCACTTAGTTTTAATCTTTTCAAAAATCAACATCTTGCCTTTAACTGGGTTAAAGAACCAATGTCATCTAAAACACGATCCACGATAAACCCAAATCACATTTGATATTAAATACAAGGCTCTGAATAGAAAATATATCGGCTTATATTCAATATCAGATTCTGAAACCAACAAATATCGTATTGGAAATAACGATATAAAATATCTTTCAAATCCCCATAACAATATTTGTATAGTCACGATATCCAACATCGAAATATCCCGAAGATAATTTCGATTCAACTCCACTTCCACTTCACCTATTGGAAATATTGATTATTTTTAAAATCACTTTCAAATTCAATTTATTTATTTCAAAAATAAATTGATTTTAATTCTAGTTCAAAACTAGTTCATTTCGATAAAAATCTATTTTTATCTTTTCAAATGTGGAATTTTTCAACCCAATTTTTCCCAAATCATTTCTTATGATTTTACACAAATTATTCATATTTTTAATAATTTTATCAAGGCCCGTACAGTCGATTTCCAACAACGGCCATCGAACTGCACTTACAGCGACCTTTTCTGAAATTGATTTGGACATAATTCCAAATCCAACCGTTAGATTTCAAATTTCTAATATTCATTGGAAAGCTCTTTTCGATACGAACCCAACGGTTCTGGTTTTAGGATAATCCGACGGTCGGATCTCCCGCAACGTCAATTCGAAGTCAATGGTCGAAATTCACGAACTGCCGCGGCGCGGCGCGTTCTTTTCAAGCCATTATATATATAATATATATATATTATATATATTTCGTCGATTTCCTTTTTAAAACGTATTTTATAAATCGTTTTAAATTCGTTTTCAAAACCATTTCAACACTATATTCAATTTCAGGTCGATTTGATTTCAATTCAATTCGAATTCATTTCAATTTAATTCAATTTGAATTCATTTCTATTTGATTCAATTCGAATTTGTTTCCCATTCAATTCGAATTTTAATCTAATTCAATTTGAATTTCATTTCAAAATATTTAATTTTGAAATCACTTTTCAATATTCATTATACAACGAATAAAATCGATATAAATATCGTTCGCGTCAAAATAACGCATCTCTAATCAACACGGCTTTATATTTTTCACAACTTCTTTATTCTATTCAACAAATGAATATTTTTCCCATTCAACACATGAATCTATATTTCTTTCAACACACGACTAATCTCAACACATGAGTGCTGTCAACATATCACTATTGTTGTTATGTAAAATATTTTATAAAACTATGGTATCTATCGTTTGATTTTAATTAGACTCCACCGTGAAGTAGATTCTAATTGTAAATATGATAAAGATGTAATTTATTTTATTTAAAATATTTTACTCAACACATGAATAGTTTCAACACATGATCATCGTCAACACATGACTATTTTTATATTCAACACATGAATTTTCTTTTATAATATTCATTATTTTCCCGATTGGAATGAGGCCCAATCAATCACCATATAATGTTAATTATATGGATTCCATACAACACATGTATATAATAGCATTGAAAAATAATCAATCATCAACCAAAGTGCACTACACTGTATAAGCATCAAATATAGATATCTGACACTTATAACAGCCTGTCAATCAATCGATCGACATATTTAATCAATCAGGATGAGTGAACTTCAAATTTCATCCCAACACCCGTGTGGGGTTTCAAACCATCAAACACAGATTTTATTTGTGCAGTTGGGCGATGTGTAAAATTTATCGTCCCAATCAATGTCCTTCAAATAGGTGTACATAAACAAACCGTCCGGTTTGTAAATGAATATTTTATTTTATTCACTTCCACGTTAAAAATTATATTTTTAACGATAAAATATTCTATTTAAACACATGAATTTCTATTCATTTCATTTACACAATAAAAATGATATTTTTATTTTTCTAACATATTTTAGAAAATTTCGGCGGTATAACGGCACGATACTAAAAACGGGACGAGGCCTAGCCATATCCCCGGTCTAGTGAAGGCCCACGCCATTCACACATCAATCAATCCATTCCATTTCACCAAACAATTCAATTCAAACCCAACAAACTAACCAACTACACAACCAAACAATTTTACAAACAAGCCATCCATGGTCTGTGGATGACGGGTGTCGGGTGCTACTAAGCACCGTCTACATCCTAGTATATATATATAACTAGAAAAAGAGAATTTAGAGTGAGAAGTTCTCACCGAAAGCTATCCAATACCACGACTCTTCTTTTATAGAAATCTTCTTCGTTATCCCATTTTCGTCATCTTCGTTGCCCGTAGTCACTATATATATAAAAATCACACATTTCTATATTTTGATGTCTTTAAAATAAAAATCACATTTTTATTTATCCACTTTCAATTTAAAAATCATATTTTTATAATCACTTCATATATTTAAAAATCGAATTTTTATTTACTATGCTATTCAATATATAAAAATCGAATTTTTACTTCGATGTTCAATATATAAAAATCATATTTTTACTTCGTTATTCAATATATAAAAATCATATTTTTATTTCTCTATTTTCAATATAAAGACCTCGCCTTTTTAACTATAAAGACTTCACCCTTACAAAAATATAGATTTCCTCGTTATGAAAATCACTACTTTATTTCAATGTATATAAAATAAAAATCAGATTTTTATTTCGCTACATATACAAAGATGATATTTTTATATTCTCTATCCTATAAAGATTATATTTTTAATACTTTAAAAATATAAAAATCATATTTTTAATATTTCTATATAGTAAAGATTATATTTTTAATACTTTAAAAATATAAAAATCGTATTTTTACTTCCACAATATAAAAGGTTACATTTTTATAACTTTACAACATAAATAAAAACTAGTTTTTAAGGTAAATAAAAATCAGTTTTTAAGGTAAATAAAAATCCGTTTTTAAGGTAAATAAAATTCACGAATACTCACCGCATCAATTGGAGAAAGGAGGGGCTTCAGGTGGTCGGAGAGCGGCGCTGCTCCTTCAGGTGGTGGCGGCGGCTTGCTGGGTGGAGGCGCAGTGGTTGCGAAGCTCGGATGTGGATCAGGGGCAGGCGGCGGCGGTCTTGAATCTGGGGAGGGGGGTCTCGTCGTCGCCGAAGTGGGAGTGTGGGTTTCGAGGTCTGTAGCTCGCGATGGAGGAGGAAGGAGGAAGAAGGGGCGGATGCGAGAGAGGGGAAGAAGAGGAAGAGGCGGCGGCGACAGCACCAGGGGGAGGCGGCGAAGGCGATTTCGATCTGCTTCTTTTTTTTTTTTTTTTGGTTTCTGAAAATCGATTATGAACGGGGGGGGGGGGGGGGCTGAGATTAAAAGTAAAGGGTTATATTTTTTTTATTTAATTTTCACCGAAAAGCAACTTTTATTTTCGACCTCAAAATGAGGCCAACCGCCTGTCGTCCTTAGCGTATTACCCCCATTCCGAACACAATGGGATATGTATCGTTGGCTGAATCGATCGTTTGAATCAGTTTCCGTTGAATTTACATTTAAATCACTTTATTGAATTTTAAACGTGCATTTCAAATTACCGGGGTCACATACTAACTAGAAAAATTCCAGAAAAATATTTTCTAGCTTCGTATTGACGATACGGTCCTAACAAAACTAGTTTCGTCGAATTCTGAGACCGTTGGAAAAATGGCCAATTTCCAGTCGATTAAAATCAACTGAAACTGGTCAAACGCGTTTTCCTTTGCCACGCTCACATATTGATTCGAAAAATTATGAAATTTGAAATCTAGCAATAACTTGACATCACGGACCCAACAATAGTGGTTTCGTCGAAATCCGAGGTCATTTGCAAAATGTCCATTTTTAAGGACCTGAATTCCATAGCGACTATTCAGAATTTTCAACTGGACATATCTTTTGATTCCCGCTATGAAATCTTGATTTGTCGGATTCGTTGGAAAGATATCACCAATTAGATCCTAATGTTTTTGGTTTCACTAAAATCCGGATTGTTTTGCACCCGGTACATTCAATTGAAGTTTGAAATCGAATTATGGAACTACCGTGCCATTTTCAATTCTATTTATAATTATATATAATTATTTATATTCTAACGACGACGCGTATAATATATACGTTCGAATTATATTCAAAATAAATTTCTCGTCGATATTATTTAAAATAATTCATTTTAAATATCAAAATCCGCCAAAATTGCCAAAATAAAAATTTTAAACTGGCCCAGATTTTCGGGTTATTACAACAAACAAACATTCATCCATAACATCCATCAATCACTGGGCCTGTTAATTAATATTTCATTAATTAATTCACTTCCTCATTTCCCTATTAATATTCGTTAACCAAATATTTTCAGTGAACTTGTCGGACTCTTATGCTATTTGGAAAAAACATTTCCCTATATCACCTCCTTTTATTTTCTACACTTAGAAAATATATTCTATTTGAAATTTAAAACAATTTCAATCACTTATCTCTTTCCGGACTACTTTAATTAGACTCATAAAATATTTATTTTTATATTTCCAAAATTCCATCACTTGGGTTAAAACGAATGCTGTATAAAACAACGTTATAACAACCCAAAATATTTTATTCAACTAACTCTTTTTCAAACACTTATCCTTGAGGCTGGATCCCGCTATTTATCAATTTAAAAATGAAATCAATCAAGTTAGGGTAAAATTACCTCTCAAACCTTGACTGAGAACATCCTCAACTTCAAAACAGCAAAACCACTAACCTCGAATAAACACACCATAAAACCCAATTATTCATTTTTAAACCATGTATATGGTTCGCTTTCTATTTCTAATTTATAGATTTCCCTTTTTGTTTACAATATTCTATTTTTTATTATTTCGTTTCCTTATCGAATTCTATATATATCGATACATTAATTTCTAAATATCAAATTATCTTAAAATATTCTAACTCCTTAAATTCCCGGAAAAATTCGCCATAACCTCCTTTGTACCGGGAGCATCGGGATATTTCAAATAGCCTCCCATGGGCCTTACCAATCCAAAAGAAAAGGAAAAAGACAAGCGGCTTGCCGATACGGCGCATAAAATCTCATATATGAATTTAAACGTGTACCTTTTTGTCAGGCATATAAATTAAAATCTTCAAATACTTCATCCCATACCAGTCTAACACATGTTCACCTGCTTTCAATTCAATTCAACTCAATCCCATCGTTTGAATTCAGTTTCGCCCATTTATTCTTTAATTAGCTATTTTGCCTATTACACTTCTTTGTTTGAAACATAACATGTTCAAACAAAATATTTAACTTGCTCATAACCAAATTGAATTTCAATTTCAATTCTAGTTTCCTTTTCGATTTCGAATATAAATTTTCAAATCGAATTAACTTATTCAAAGCTCAATATTAATTTAAAATCTCATTAACTAATTACCATTAGAATTAGTTAATTCTATTCAATAATCAAAAATCCGATTTCTGTTTCAAAAATCAATTTATTACTCCACTTGAGTTCACATATAATTTACAACTCAAATCTGAAATTTTCTAAATAGAAATTCGGATTTTATTCACTTAAAATCCTTTTATAAAATTAAATAAACCGTTAAGGTTTTTAAATGGTTATGGCACTGTTTTTCTGAAAATTTGATTTTGATATAACTCAAAATCTATTCGACGAAATCCAGATTTTTCTCCTCCATTAGAAAACTATTATCAAATCGGTCCTGACGTTTCTTATTTCAAAGAATTCCGACTTCAATTGAGTTCTGTATACTCAATTGAAGTTTGAATCGCCAATTTACGAACTACCGCGCTGCGGCGAGTTCGTTTTAATTATATTTATAAATAAAACGTTTTAACTTCGTTTATAATAAGTTCAACTTCATTCTGATATATTTTTAATATATATCAAATCCAATTTTCCAATTCAACATAATATTTTCGATCTCCTAAAATTGTCGATTTTCTTTAGCTTAGAAATAAATTTATTTATACTTTGATCTTCTATATTCTAATTCTATTTCAAATTGAATTTCCTATATTCAAATTCCATTTTCAATCTCCATTTGAATTTCTATATTCAAATCTATTTGCAAACTTCATTTGAATTTCTATATTCAAATCTATTTTCAAACTTCATTTGAATTTCTATATTCAAATCTATTTTCAAACTTCATTTGAATTTCTATATTCAAATCTATTTTCAAACTTCATTTTAATTTCTATATTCAAGTCTATTTGAATTTCTAATTCCATTTTGAAGTTCTATTTCAATTTCTATTTTGAAATTCTAGTCCCATTTTGAAGTTCTATTTCAATTCCCAATATTCAAACTACATTTTTATTCTATTTGAAATTACAAATATTCAAACTCCTTTTTAATTCTATTTGAAATTTCAAATATTTAAACTCTTTTCTTTTTTTTATTTGGAATTTCAAATATTCAAACTCCATTTGAATTCTGCTTGAGACTCCTATTTTAACTCTATTTGAATTCTATATTCAAAGTCTATTTCAATTCCCTTATTCAAATTCTATTTGAATTCCCTTGTTCAAATTCTATTTGAATTCTCTTATTCAAATTCTATTTGAATTCTCTTATTCAAATTCTATTTGAATTCTCTTTTGAATTTTCTGCATTAAATTTATAAACAATGTTTATAACTTCACTTAAAATCCCACATTATATATTTATAAACAAAGTTTATAAAAATTCAATTCAAATCCAACATTTTAAATTTATAAACAGAGTTTATAAATTCAATTCAAATCCAAAATTATAAATTTATAAACCAAGTTTATCTTGTTTTATATATATTCAAACAAGTTAATATTTTCTGTAGTTCATAAAAATTCAAATTCTATTTATAAAAATAGAATTCCCTTTTAAAATCTCAAATACCCTTTTTGATATTCTTAAAAATATATTCAAGCCCAGGGATATTTTAAACAATCAAATCAACCAATTTCAATCGTTTGATTTTTTTTAACACATCATATATGAATATACATATGAAACCAATCAAACAAGCAAACAAACAGATAATATATTTTTGAGGAATCCATTTGGATCCCTCCAACCTGTTTCTCCTGCATCCACAGACATTAGTCAACATAAATAATACCCATCCTACTTCAAGGTAGGATATCGCGGTATAGAAGGTCATCCACTATCATAGCGTGGGGCGTACAGGGTAATCATCCGCTAATGGTACCGCGGGCATCCGCTAATGATACCGCGGGAATCAATCCAATCATCAACCCAATAAATATATAATAGTCAACCTTTTTAAAGCAACCAGAAAAATCCAAACAAGCAACAACAATTATTTTTAACGGATAAAAATAATTCTAATTAACAGGTGAGTGAAATTTACTCACCTCAAAATTGCAGTTGTCGAATATCCTGCTTATTTCCAAATTATCGACTACTAATCTTCAAATGAATTCGCACCTGCGATAATTTTATTTAAATTTACCAATTAATATTTATTCATAAATGAATAAATAATTTTTTTATATATATATTTTCTCTTTTTCCATTTAATTAAATCATTAAATCATTTTAAACTAAATATTCAAACCATGATTATTACCTTGTATACCCCTAGTATAATATCCTTTAGTTAATAAGGCATATATATATATACATATTTGCATTTTAAACATTTTGTACCATTTTAAAAAAAATCAAAATGTCATTAGATATTTATTAGATCAACTTACTTTAAATTTAAATTAATTACCTATGTGTTAACTAAATTCCAACTAAAATCTTAACTGATTACTTTACTGATTTTATTTCTAACTAACTAATCCCTTTATATAAACTAATTCTATTTTAAATTTTGAATCTTAAATGTCAAAAATTACCTTAATTCCCTGTTTCTCGCTGTCGAACACAGATCAATACCTGCCACCCACTCGCAACCCTTATTTATCCTCGAACACCTTGTTTTGCAAATTTGCATTCGCACCCTTCAGATTTGATTCACGCTTCACTAATGAACCCCCAGCACCATTCCACATCTCGAACTCCTCTTCGTTAACCTCCCCTTACATCGTGACATCACAGTTCGTACTCCCTGTACCCCCTTTTTCCCTAGCATCGTAACCCTAAACCACCCATCGCCAATCAATAATCAACCTCGACAAATCCCCCATAGCACCAGAAAATCGATCGCGATGAACTCTGACACCCATCGATTGAACCAGGGCTGTGATGCCCTAAATCGAACCGAAGATGGTGAAGTTTGAACCCCAAATTGTCGATGACCAAATCATTATCGCCGACCCCCAAATTAGGCGACACCTTGCTCTTCGATGCCACACTCCTCAAATCACCATCGCACCATGAATCATCACTTGGTTTGAGCCCTAATTTCCTGCTATCGCTCGAAGTCGAGTTTTGGTTCTTCGTTATAAATGGAATCGCGATTATGGTTTCCGATTATTAATGTAAAGGAATCGGCTTCAATTTGCTTTGCGTATAAATGAAAAGAGGTTTTATTCTATTGAATGAGATTGGGGAAACAGAAGGGGTAGGTCGCGATTTTATAGAAGAGTGAGGGAACCAGATGTACTAAAGCATTTAAGGGATGTTGGCAAAAGTACAAGCAAATCCCTTTTATTTTATTTAAAAAGATTTTCCCATTAATTGATTTGATTTCGATCTTATCCATTATAAATATCTCGGGGTTCATAATTAAAAATCGTGAACCGCTATTTTAGCGTACAGACCGTCGTTCCAATGTTATAACATTATACTGAACTCAACAGAATATTTTTTTGAAATTTATTTCAAATGTGTATATATAAAATAACCATAATAAATCGATAAAAATATAAATTTAACTCAAAAACAAATAAATTTTCTGATAATAAATATTTTTAATATCATCTATATTCAAATGCAATTAATACTGATTATTTGAATTTTTTTGATTTAATTTCTAACTTCGAATTGAATTATTCTAGATTCTCGTATTACGATGATTATCAAAATAAATCGTATTTCGATTATTTAATCGATAACCCAATAAAATACCATTTATATTATAAATTCAATATTTAAAACCATACTAAATTTTTAAAATAAATCGACCAAAAATCCAGGTCGTTACATTTCTTTTATTCAACACATGAATTTTCTTTTATTCAACACATGAATATATATTTTATTCAACACATGAATTTTCTTTATTTTCTAAATTGGAATGAGACTCACTCAATTACCATATAATATTATTTATATGGATTCCATACAACACATGTATATAATAGCCACGATAAATAATCAACCATCATCCACAGTGCATTCTACACTGTATAAGCATCAAATATAAATATTCAACGTTTATAACAGTCTGTCAATCAATCGATCGACATACAGCTAATTATTAGGATTAATGTATGTCCAATTTCATCCCAAAACCCGTGTGGGGTTTCAAACAATCAAACACAGATTTTATTTGTGAAGTTGGGCGATGTATAAAATTTATCATCCCAATCCATATCATTCAAATGGGTGTACATAAACAAATCGTTCGATTTGTTTATAAATATTTATTTTATGTACACGTTAAATTTTTTATTTTCAACTATAAAATAATTATTTTCATTCCGCATCACATGATCACTTTTCACAACACATCAATTGTAACGACCCGTATTCTACGCATCATAGGATCGTAGGATATTTATTTCTTTCACATACGAAGTCGTATGGTCATGTAACTTTGGGAGACGACTATTGGGGTCATTTCCCATGTTCATGATTTTTGTCGATTTTTAAATGACCATTTTACCCCTAGTTGGTACCGTTTTGGCCATAACTTTTGACTGGAAAGGAATTTTGACCTGAAACCACTTTCATTGGCTCCGGATGATGGTTTACAATTCCGTAGAGTGGTCACATTAGCCAAACGGACTCACCGTTTGTGAGATATGGCTGAAACAAGTTTCAGATAGTGAAAAACAGCTTAATTGGGCTTAACCGGGTGATTAATAGCTAGGCCCAATGGGGGATTTCGGGATTAGGATGAGGAAGAGGCTGAAATCAGTTAGAGAACCATCTTATCCTCATTTCCCAGCTGCCACATTCATTCTTGAACCCTAACAATGGCCGCCAACATCTAGAGACATCCCCAAATCACTTTCTAATCAAGTTTTGGCTTAATCTACATCAAATTAAGGAGAGAAAACATGAAAGCAGGGTTAGAGCTGCTGTTAGACATCAGTATTCACCCAAATCAGCGAGGTTTCAGTTCTGAGAATTTTATTTGTGGCCAAGGTGAGTGATTTGCATAGTTTTGACACTAATTACAGTTAATTAAGGGTAATTAGTGAAGATTAGCCAATTTATACACTAATAAATTCTGGAAAAATATCTATAAATTCGAAAATAATATTTTATGCCTCCGGTAGAAATTTGGTTTAATTTGGTTAAGTTTTGTTAAACCTATGATTAGTTTTGCTTAAACATGCTTAAGGGAAAATATGGGGTTTTGGGTATATTTGATCCATTTTGGTATGTAAATTCATTGTTTTGGTGTTTGTGGTTAGTTTGCTATGTTGCTATGACTGTTTGACATGTTTTGTGATTGATTAGAATAATTAGACTGTTCGAAAACGTCGTCGAATGGCGTAAAACACTTGCTGTAAAAGTTGCAGGAAAAGTGCAGGTTCTGGACCGGATTGGATCGGATATGGGGGCTCAGATCAGACAAGTTGAACTGGGCAAGGGATTCGATCGGATCGGAACTTGACACTTGAGAAAACTGGCAAAAAGGAAGGCCACGCTAATTGAACTGGGATCGGATCGGATAAAGGGGGAGAGATCGGATCTGAGCATGTGAAGAACGAGGGAGCTGATCGGAGCGGAAGCACGGACTGGATAGGAGATGGCGACCCGACCCGACCCGAAGTGGGGCACCCGACCCGAACCGATGCAACGCTGTGGACCCGAACTGAACCGCTACAGGAGAAGACTACGAACAGAACCAACTCAAGGTAGAGGACCCGACCCGAACCGATGGCTAGAAGGTGAACCCGACCCGATCCAGTATTGACCAATAACCCGAGATGCAAAGGTAGTCCAATATGGGAAGTTTGAGCTCAGGATCCAATTGGGAACCGATGAGTTCACTTCAGGATTGGGCTTTGCTGCGGGACGTGTGCCAAGAGGCAGTCGATGTCTATGACTTTGGATCACTATGTATGTGAGGTACGTGAACGGATTCAGGGCTGCAGTGGCCTAGGTACGACTAAAGGGCTATAGACCAATGAAGTGGGGTCATTTGTAAAGATTTGGTCATGACTCCATGTGACCAGTAGTTGTACAAGTTGAACTCCGTCACTACTTCGATGGGTCTAGTGATTGACAGTGGTGGACATTGTATGCTTTACGCACTGAGTGAGAGACGTGAGGATGGTTGGTATGCTTGATTTGTTTGCCACCCTTATGACATACACACCCCACCCCCGTATTCTCTACACTATTTATTATGGCACCTTAGGGTATTGTACGTTATGTGGTACTAACTCTTTGGTTGCAGGTCCAGGTTCAGGTATGGTTTAGTATACCTGTTATTGTTCTGTTTAGATGCTTATCGCTCATACTAGGCTTTATGTCGGACCCAGAGTTTTATGTCTCTTCTTATTACTCTGGGTGCTCACACGAGCAGACTAGAGACAGGTTAGCTGGTGATGCACGGGTAGATGACCCGGAGACGAGCAGGAGGCTTCCACATATGATATAGATACATATATATAGTATTCTCCCTGTGTTGTTGAAGATCACCGCTTGGGCATTAGTAGTTCATCTTCTACTTTAGTTTTCTTTTGTTTTAGAGACAGTAAATTTGGAAAGTTGTAATAAGCTGTATTTGGATTTCCGCTGCTCTGATGTTGATGTTGGTTTTAGTTATCAGCTTATGCACTGTCTCACCCGTTTTATGTCAAGTATGTTATTATTATATTTTATTCCATGCGCTGTGAGACATTCTACAGGTTCTTGATTAGTTCATTCTCTTCTTTCCTTTCTTTGGCGACCGTTCCGTGCTAGTCGGGCATGTGTACAGCGCATTTTCGGAGGAAATGCAAGCTGGTGCGGGGCGGGCCGTCACACTTGGTATCAGAGCTCTAGGTTGCGTAGTTAACCTAGGGAAGTTATCAGGGAGAGATAGTATACGTATACGAGAGAGCGTATTTGTGATTACTTTGGTTTTTAAAAGCTATATATATACTATTACTAGTATAAGGATGAAGTCATACTGCACTAGCACCACTATGGGGTCGTTAATCGTTTCCTTTTACAGATTGACGATGAGTCGATATGCTAGAGGTGCTGGTAGGGGAGCCAATAATGGGAATGCCGCTGACATGAGGATGATGTTTACTGACCTCATGAGAGAGATGCTTAGAGATGTGCAGAGGGCAGCTCCCAATGGTGGAAATGGTGGTGGTCCAATAGTGCAGGCGCCTAGAGTCGACTTCGCCAAGCTGAATAAGGATTATACTAGCCTTGGTGGGAAGCCGTTCCACGGAACGGAGTCGGCTACGGATGTTCAGGATTGGTTGGATAGTTGCGAACGTATCTTCGAGGATTTGGGTATTGAGGATGCGATGAAGAGAAAGCTAGCGTCCCGTCAACTGTAAGGGCGGGCAATGAATTGGTGGAATGCTATAAAGGCAGCTACTCCCGAAGATTAGATTACATGGGAGCAGTTTAAGGTTCGCTTTAGCGAGAAGTTCATTCCAGCTGCTCAGAAGTCAGTGCTGTTTAAGAAATTCTTAGAGCTCAAGTAGAATGGCAGAGCTGTCTCGGAGTATATTGCTGAATTCGATACTTTGTCGAAGTATGGGTTATCTCTTATTGATACTGCCGGGAAGAAGAATGAGAAATTCATAACTGGCTTGGATCAATACTTGGGGGAAAGGCTTATTAACCACATCGATGAGATGTTTGAATCGATTGTGGGGAAAGCATTGAGGTCAGAAAGTCTCTACCCTAAGCCGAGGACTGAGGTTGCATCTGCAGAAGATCCAAAACCACAAGTAAGTGGTGGAGGCAAGGGTGGTTCCCAGAATAAGAGGAAGCAGAGTCAGACTAAGGATGGCCAGAAGAAAAAGAATAAGCAAGATGTTGAGTGCTTCAGCTGTGGTAAGAAGGGCCATTATGCTAGTAATTGTCGGGCCAAGCCAGCGGATAGGAAGTGCTTCAGCTGTGGCCAAATGGGACATCACAAGGACAAGTGTCCGCAACCCACTAAAGAAAAGCAAATGGTGAAAGCCTACGCCCTTAATGCTATTCCTTCTTCGTCGAATGCCCCAACTGCGGCGGAGAAGGGAAAGAATGTCGTCACTCAAGGTATGCCCCCACCACCCTGCCGCGAACCTCCGAACGCCGCCTCAGAGCCACCGACGACGCCTCCTCCACTTCGAGATCCACGGTGAGTGAATAGGATAATTTACTTTATTTTTATTTTTGTTTTATAAAACTGATTTAGAAAAAAACGATTTAAAAACGAATTATTGTATTTTTTTTATTATTTTATTTCATTATTTAATTATTTAATTTGCACAAGGGTTGACTTTTATATACGACCTCGAAACGAGGCCCACCGCCTGTCGTCCATAGCGTTTTACCCCCATTCCGAACACAATGGGATATGTATCATAAGCTGGTTTGATCGTTACAATCAGTTTCCGTTGAATTTACATTTAAATCCTTATATTGAATTTTAAACGTACATTTCAAATTACCGGGGTCACATACTAAATAGAAAAATCCAGAAAAATATTTTCTAGTTTCGTATTGACGATACGGTCCTAACAAAACTAATTTCGTCGAATTCTGATACCGTTTGAAAAATGGCCAATTTCCTGTCGATTAAATTCAACAGAAACTGGTCAAACGCGTTTTCTTTTGCCACGCTCACATATTGATTCGAAAAATTATGAAATTTGAAACCTAGCAATAGTTTGACATCCCGGACCCGACAAAAGTGGTTTCGTCGAATTCCGAGGCCATATGCAAAATATCAATTTTCAAACTGACTTACTATTTCTAATTCACTAATTTATTGAAATATTCTATTTCAATGGTTCAAATTGCTTTGAAATAATCAATTTAAAAATTTTAAATTGGCTCGTATTTTCCGAGTTATTACAGTATGCTTTCTGTTTATGATGTTCCTGTTAGAGTTTTGTTTGATACCGGAGCTTCCAGTTCTTTCATATCTAGTGACCTGGTAGATAGGTTGGGATTGGAGCCCGAGATTGTCGATAGACCTTTATTAGTGACAAACCCGATTGGTGGTTCGACTAGCCTTAGCATGATTTGTCGTAATGTGGTCTTATCGAGTCATGGATTCATGTTTGTTTGTGATTGCTTTGCTTTGGGCTTTACTGGGTTTGGCATTATTTTGGGAGTAGATTGGCTCCAAAGATACGGGGTTGTGGTAGACTGTGAGGGCTTTTTGGTGACAGCTAGAGCGGATGATGGGCGGAGGATAGTGTTTGGTGGTCTACCCAGTGAGGGGGTATTGGCTAGTTTTCTAAACTCCCTCGACATTCCGCATAGTGAGTTGTCAGGTTTGCCCGTGGTTGGCCAGTATCCGGATGTTTTCGAAGAAGTGACCGGGCTTCCACCACATCGAGAGATTGAGTTCCGTATTGATTTGGTAGAAGATGCCAGACCTATAGTGATGCCACTTCGTCGTATGGCACCAAGGGAGCAGCGAGAGCTCTAGGTGCAAGTCAGCGATCTTTTGAAGAAGGGATTTATCAGAAGGAGTGTTTCTGAATGGGGATCACCAGTTGTGTTTGCTTCCAAGGCGGATGGTTCCCTTTGGTTGTGTGTAGACTACCGCGAGTTGAATAAAGTGACGAGGAAGAACAAGTATCCTCTACCGCGGATAGATGATTTGTTCGATCAGTTGAATGGCGCGAGAGTATTTTTTCAATTAGATCTCGCGACAGTTTTCATCAGCTTAGAGTGGAAGATGAGAGTATAGCTAAAACGGCATTTCGAACGCCGTCTGGATTTTATGAGTGGTTGGTCATGCCATTCGGGCTGAACAATGCCCCATCATATTTTGTGGATCTTATGAATAGGGTATTCAGAGATCAATTGAATAAGTTTGTCCTTGTGTTCGTTGATGATATTTTGGTCTACTCGAGGACAGAGGAAGAACACAAGGAACATTTAAGAATAGTGATGGAAGTGTTGAGAAAACACCAATTGAAAGCAAAGTTTTCTAAGTGTCACTTCTGGAGGAGGGAAGTGAGGTTCTTGGGCCATGTTGTATCAGAGAATGGTATTGCCGTGGACCCTGCGAAGGTGGCTACGATACAGGATTGGCCTACGCCCAAGAATGCAACAGATGTAAGAAGTTTCTTGGGGTTAGCTGGATATTATCGTAAGTTTATCCAAAGTTTCTCCAAGATATCAGCACCATTGACCCAGTTGACCAAGAAGAATCAAGCTTTTGTCTGGAATGAAAGGTGCGAGAATGCATTCAAGAGTCTAAAGGACAAGTTGACATGCGCACCAGTGTTAGTCATTCCTAAGGGGAATGAAGAGATGACGGTATACACGGATGCCTGTGGTACCTGACTAGGTGTTGTATTGATGCAAGGCGGTAGGGTTGTAGCTTATGCAAGTCGGCAATTGAAACCGCACGAGGGAAGATACCCTACCCATGATTTGGAATTGGCAGCGATTGTGTTCGCGTTAAAGATGTGGAGACATTATCTCTTGGGAGAAAGATTTGAGTTGTTTACAGATCATAAGTCGTTGAAGTATCTTTTCTTTCAGAAGGATCTAAATCTCCGACAGCAAAGGTGGTTAGAATTCTTAGCTTCCTATGATTTCGACATCGCATATACACCGGGAAAGGGCAATGCGATGGCTGATGCATTGAGTAGGAGACATGCCAGTTTAGGGGCTATGTTTCTAGAATGGAAGCAACTGGAGTACATCGCTGGGTATGATTTCAGACCAAAGTGCGAATTGGATCCAGAAATGTTAGCAAGCTTGACGATCATACCCACTTTGATTGAGCGGATCGGCTCTAGTCAGAGGGATGATCCTAACCTATTGGAAATCATCTCCAAGTTAGAAATGGGTATCGATGAGGAGATGAACAAGTATGGGCTTGATCGAGATAGATGGCTTAGAAAGAATGGAAAGCTTGTTGTACCCAATGTCAATGGATTGAGAGATGAAGTGCTTAGAGAATGTCATCAGTCATAACTGACTATACACCCCGGTGGTAACAAGATGTATCGAGATATGAAGCAGACCTACTACTGGGAAGGGATGAAAAGAGACATTGGGAGGTTTATATCCAAATGCTTGAATTGCCAGCTAGTTAAAGCCGAGCAAAAGAAGCCTAGTGGGTTGTTGCAACCATTAGAAATTCACGAATGGAAATGGGAGCAAGTCTCGATGGATTTCATCGATGGTTTACTAAGGACTAGATCGGGATATGATAGCATTTGGGTAATCGTGGATCGATTGACTAAGAGTGCAAGATTCATACCAGTCAAATCGACCAGAACGGCAGCTAAGTTAGAAGAATTGTATATGAAGTGGGTAGTGAGATTTCATGGAGTACCTAAAAGCATTGTGAGTGACCGAGACCCGTTGTTCACTAGTGGGTTTTGGAAGAGCTTGCAAGAGGCTCTGGGGTCAGAATTACATCTCAGTACCGCGTATCATCCTCAGACCGACGGTCAGACAGAGAGGGTGAATCGTATATTGGAAGACCTCTTGAGAGCTTGTGTACTGGATTTTGGCAGATCATGGGATGACCATTTGCATCTAGTAGAGTTTGCATATAATAATAGCTACCAATCCAGTATCGGGATGGCTCCGTTTGAAGCTTTGTACGGAAGACCGTGCAACTCACCATCATGTTTGATAGAGACTGGCGAGAAGTTTGTGCTTGGACCAGATGTGGTGAGGGAAACTTCAGATAAGATTAAGATCATTCAACAACGAATGAAGGCTGCCCAAGATAGGAAGAAGAGTTATGCTGATAAGAGGAGAAGAGACCTAAAATTCTCCGTTGGTGACTTGGTGTTTGTCAAGATTTCTCCATTGAAGAGCGTGATACAATTTGGCAGGAGAGGCAAGTTAGCACCAAGATTTGTTGGACCATTCCCTGTTCTTGAACTAGTCAGGAATTTGGCATATAGAGTTGGCTTACCGGAGAAGATGGCGGGAGTTCACAATGTATTTCATGTTTCCCAACTAAGAAAGTTCATTCACGACCCAGATATGACTATTTCACCTGATCAGTTAGAGGACTTCGAAGTAGAACCCGAGGCGGCTAGGAACCGCAAGCCGGCCCGTATTGTAGAGCACGACATGAAGCAACTTCGAAGGAAGGCGGTGAAGCTATTCAAGGTTCAGTGGGGCGAGGACGAGAATGATTGCACTTGGGAGACAGAGGAGAGTATTAGGAAGATGTATCCAGAACTCTTCGCCTGGTAAGATTTCAACTTCGATTTAGTTTTCCGCATGCTAGGATAGGCTTGTTTGCTTGTTTTGCATGTTTGATTGTTGTATGTGGCTGTTAGGTATGCGGGATCTTTTTGTATGTTTTGGGTTAAGGAATTTCGGGGACGAAATTTCTTAAGGGGGGGAGAGTGTAACGACCCGTATTCTACGCATCATAGGATCGTAGGATATTTATTTCTTTCACATACGAAGTCGTATGGTCATGTAACTTTGGGAGACGACTATTGGGGTCATTTCCCATGTTCATGATTTTTGTAGATTTTTAAATGACCATTTTACCCCTAGTTGGTACCGTTTTGGCCATAACTTTTGACTGGAAAGGAATTTTGACCTGAAACGACTTCCATTGGCTTCGGATGATGGTTTACAATTCCGTAGAGTGGTCACATTAGCCAAACGGACTCACCGTTTGGGAGATATGGTTGAAACAAGTTTCAGATAGTGAAAAACAGCTTAATTGGGCTTAACCGGGTGATTAACAGCTAGGACCAATGGGGGATTTCTGGATTAGGGTGAGGAAGAGGCTGAAATCAGTTAGAGAACGATCTTATCCTCATTTCCCAGCCGCCACTTTCATTCTTGAACCCTAACAATGGCCGCCAACATCTAGAAACATCCCCAAATCACTTTCTAATCAAGTTTTGGCTTAATCTACATCAAATTAAGGAGAGAAAACACGAAAGTAAGGTTAGAGCTGCTGTTAGACATCAGTATGCACCAAATCAGCGAGGTTTCAGTTCTGAGAATTTTAGTTGTGGCCACGGTGAGTGATTTGCATAGTTTTGACACTAATTACAGTTAATTAAGGGTAATTAGTGAAGATTAGCGAATTTATACACTAATAAATTCTAGAAAAATATCTATAAATTCGAAAATAATATTTTATGCCTCTGGTAGAAATTTGGTTTAATTTGGGTAAGTTTTGTTAACCCTACGATTAGTTTTGCTTAAACATGCTTAAGGGAAAATATGGGGTTTTGGGTATATTTGATCCATTTTGATATGTAAATTCATTGTTTTGGTGTTTGTGGTTAGTTTGCTATGTTGCTATGACTGTTTGACATGTTTTGTGATTGATTAGAATAATTAGACTGTTCGAAAACGTCATCGAATGGCGTAAAACACTTGCTGGAAAAGTTGTAGGAAAAGTGCAGGTTCTGGACCGGATCTGATCGGATATGGGGGCTCGGATCGGATAAGTTGAACTGGGCAAGGGATTCGATCGGATCAGAACTTGACACTTGAGAAAACTGGCAAAAAGGAAGGCCACGCTAATTGAACTGGGATCGGATCGGATAAAGGGGGAGAGATCGGATCGGAGCATGTGAAGAACGAGGGAGCTGATCGGAGCGGAAGCACGGACTGGATAGGAGATGGCGACCTGACCCGAAGTGGGGCACCCGACCCGAACCGATGCAACGCTGTGGACCCGAACCGAACCGCTACAGGAGAAG
This sequence comes from Allium sativum, assembly GCA_030737875.1. Classification (NCBI taxonomy): domain Eukaryota; kingdom Viridiplantae; phylum Streptophyta; class Magnoliopsida; order Asparagales; family Amaryllidaceae; genus Allium; species Allium sativum. Next base: position 563,344,092 of record CM060921.1, read on the forward strand.
ACTACGAACAGAACCAACTCAAGGTATAGGACCCGACCCGAACCGATGGCTAGAAGGTGAACCCGACCCGATCCAGTATTGACCAATAACCTGAGATGCAAAGGTAGTCCAATATGGGAAGTTAGAGCTCAGGATCCAGTTGGGAACCGATGAGTTCACTTCATGATTGGGCTTTGCTGCGGGACGTGTGCCAAGGGGCAGTCGATGTCTATGACTTTGGATCACTATGTATGGGAGGTACGTGAACGGATTCAGGGCTGCAGTGGCCTAGGTACGACTAAAGGGCTATAGACCAATGAAGTGGGGTCATTTGTAAAGATTTGGTCATGACTCCATGTGGTAAGCTTGGTAGTAGTAGTAGTTGTACAAGTTGAACTCCGTCACTACTTCGATGGGTCTAGTGATTGACAGTGGTGGACATTGTATGCTTTACCCACTGAGTGAGAGACGTGAGGATGGTTGTTATGCTTGATTTGTTTGCCACCCTTATGACATACACACCCCACCCCCGTATTCTCTACACTATTTATTATGGCACCTTAGGGTATTGTACGGTATGTGGTACTAACTCTTTGGTTGCAGGTCCAGGTTCAGGTATGGTTTAGTATACCTGTTATTATTCTGTTTAGATGCTTATCGCTCATACCAGGCTTTATGTCTGACCCAGAGTTTTATGTATCTTCTTATTACTCTGGGTGCTCACACGAGCAAACTAGAGACAGGTTAGCTGGTGATGCACGGGTAGATGATCCGGAGACGAGCAGGAGGCTTCCACGTATGATATAGATATATATATATATATATATATATATATATATATAGTATTCTCCCTGTGTTGTTGAAGATCACCGCTTGGGCATTAGTAGTGCATCTTCTACTTCAGTTTTCTTTTGTTTTAGAGACAGTAAATTTGGAAAGTTGTAATAAGCTGTATTTGGATTTCCGCTGCTCTGATGTTGATGTTGGTTTTAGTTATCAGCTTATGCACTGTCTCACCTGTTTTATGTCAAGTATGTTATTATTATATTTTATTCCATGCGCTGTGGGACATTCTACAGGTTCTTGATTAGTTCATTCTCTTCTTTCCTTTCTTTGGCGACCGTTCCGTGCTAGTCGGGCATGTGTACAGCGCACTTTCGGAGTAAATGCAGGCTGGTGCGGGGCGGGCCGTCACATCAATCAAACAAACAAGCCGTCCATGGTCTGTGGACGACGGGTGTCAGGTGCTGCTAAGCTCATCCTAGTATATATTTCAACTAGAAAATAAAATAAAAGTGAAAAGTTCTCACCGATTAGCTAAACCAATTCGCCGCGACTCTTCATATGTAGGAAATCTTCGTCGTTTTCGCCTTTTGTTGCTTTCGTCGTCCATATTCACTACATACATAAAAATCACATTTTTTATATTCTTTACTTCATTAATAAAAATCGAATTTTTTTATTTCTCTTTCTATATGATAAAAATCGTATTTTTCTTCGCTTTCAAGGCGATAAAAATCACATTTTCACCTCATCGCTACCTATATAAAAATCACTATTTTTACCCAATGTTATTTATTTTCAAAAATCATATCTTTTTGTTTTCAAAGATCATATCTTTTCATCCCTACCCCATATATAAAAAATCTAATTTTTATATCGCTAATCCTATAATAAAAATCTAATCTTTTCCATAATAAAAATCATTTCTATCTATGATAAAAATCATTTCTTTGATTTTTAGAAATCACTTCTTTTATCATTAAAAATCTCTTCTTTTTATTATAAAAGAACTTTGCTTTTCTATTATAAAAATCTTATCTTTTTCTAAATAAAAATTTAATCTTTCTATTTTACGAAAATCCTATCTTTTTATTCGCTACATGGATAAAATAAAAGGTAAAGACTTACATTGAACCCTTGCAAAATAAAAGGGTGTTCGATTCTAGATTCAACGAAGAGGAAGGGGGTTTTCTGCGAATTGAAGTGGAGAGGGGAGAAAAGAGGTGGCATCGGGCCTTTAGGTGGTGGCGCAGCAGGTCAGGGTGGCGGCAGGAAGGTCAGCGAGGGCGGTGGTCGGATCTGGGTCAGGGGCGATTTGGGCAGCGCGGTTTTGGGTTTCAGGGGGGCTAGAGTTTTCACGGTGGTTAGGGGAAGAAGTAGAGAGGCGATGGGGGAAGAGGAGAAGCAAAGGGGTGGTCGGACCCAAGCGCGGCGACGTGGTGAACTACGGAGGCGCGATTCCGTCTTCATCGGTTTTAAATTATTTTTTTCTTTTTTTCCCTTTTCTGAACGAAATGAGGAGAGAGAGATAAGAGGGATGAGGAATATAATATATAATTATTTTATTTTATTTTAATTTTCTATGAAGGTTGACTTTTTACTCGAACTTAAAATTGAGCCCACCGACTGTCTCCCCTAGCTAATTACTCCCATTCCGAACACAGTGAGATATTTCGTAAGCTGATTTGATCGTTTCGATCAGTTTTCATTAGATTTAAAATATAAATCTATATATTGAATTTTGAACGCACATTTCAATTTACCAGGGCCACATACGGACTCTAAAAATTCCCGAAAAATATTTTCTAGATTTGTATTGACAATACGGTCCTAACAAAACTAAATTCGTCAAATTCTGAGATCGTTTGAAAAATGGCCATTTTTTGGTCGATCGAATTTGACTGAAATTGTTAAAACACGTTTAACTTCGCCACGCTCATATATTGATCCAGAAAATTATGAATTTTGGAATCTAGAAATAATTTGACATCCCGGATCCAACAAAAGTAGTTTCATCAAAAACGAAGTTCGTTTGCAAAATTTCCATTTTTAAGGGCCGAAAATTCCATAGCGACTATTCTGAATTTTCAACAGGACGTAACTTTTGATTCCCACTATGAAATTTTGATTTTTTGGATTCGTTGAGAAGATATTCTCAAATAGATTCTAATATTTTTAGTTTCACTAGAATCTGGTTTATTTTGAATCCTGTACATTCATTTGAACTTTGAAATCGAATTTTCAAACTACCGCGCCATTTTCAATTCCTTTTATATTTAAAATAAAATATTTATATTCTAACGACGATTCAAATAAATATATACGTTCTAATTCTATTCAAAATGATTTTCTCATCGTTATTATTTAAAATAATTCATTTTAAATATTCAAAATTCATTAAAATTTCCAAAATAATTTTTTTTAAAATTGGCTCATATTTCCGGGTTGTTACAGTTTTATGAAAACTATCTTTCAAAACCATTCATTTCAATTAACATTCGCCAGTTAATGAATCAAATATTGTCGTTAAGCAACTTACAACCGAATCGTGAAATAACTTATAAGGCGCTAACAAACAAATATTATATATCCACTCCAGTGCTAAAAGAGAAATAATATTTTCTCATAAAATGTTCAAACACAATCAATCAAAAAACGGTAATCAATTGATAAACGACAACACAACATTTGTCTAAAATAGCAGAATGGTGTTTGATTCTGCTAACTGGTGCTAGTCAAATTCAATTATTTAATTACGTTTACCGTAATTAAATCCATAACTAATATTTTATACTTAACCAAATTTGTCCAACAATTATGTTAACATGTTATATTCGCCAATACTAATTTCTTAATGAAGACCGTGAATTAAATAGACTTCGTACATGTAACACAAATAATTTTAAAGTTTCACTATTAAAATTAACAAATCAAAATAAGCAACATATGGATTTTTCAAAAACCGACACCCTTTCTAATGGAGACTTCTTCCTCGTTATCCTCTTCTCTTTCCTCGTCTTCCTTCTCCTTTGATTCTTCTGCTTCCCTCCCCTTCCAGTTCATTTTTCTCACCCATCACCCCCGACCCTCATGATCCTCCTCCGTTGGTCAAACCTACTATTGCATCATTGTGAAACCCTTGTAGGGATCTCAATGGTGATGTGATATCGATTCTTGCTAATCAAAATCTTTTTGATTTTTCATCTGTTGATGCGAATCACTTGAATATCTCTTATGATGATCTCAAATCGAATCTTGTATTCATCGAACACTTTGAATAATCATTCCCCTGATGTTAACCTTGTTGTGAATCTTGAATCTGCTAATCTTGATGAAATCAATCGTTCTACTCATTCTATTGTTGGTTCTAATATTGATTTGGCAAAAAATCCTAATGACATTTTGTCGAACACCTCTAAATCCATTCCTCTTCCATTCAAATCTAATTTTCTTTTGCTTTTCAAAGCATTGATTCATAATGTTGGACTCTATAAACCTTTGCATTTTGATATTGTGAAAGATGGACAACCGAAATTTCTTCCAGATATTGTCAGAGAAAAAGGAATGAAATATTGGCAAAATCATTCGGTAGGGTTTTTTCTTAGATGGTACCTTATCTTACCTAACTGTTGTTAATTTATTGAATAAGTTTTGGAAACTGAATGGAGAAGTGAACATCAAATTTGATGGTGTAAATTTCTTTTTTCATTTCTAGAATGACATGAATAGAGAAAGAATTTTGAAATCAGATCCTATTTTCGTTAGAGGTAGAATGTTTATCATAACTAGATGGGATCCATCTATTGGCAGTACCCAATCTCAGATAAAAAAAGTCCCAATATGGATTCACTTTCATCGTATCCCATTAGTATTCTGGACCTTTGTAGGAATTAATTGGCTTGCATGTCATGTTGGGAAACTTATCTGTTTTGATTCTAGTACAGAGAAATTGCAAAGGTTCAAATATGCAAGAGCTTTGGCAGAGATAACCCCTGATTTTGAGTTGCCAGAGACCATAGAAGTGGATGATTTATGTGAAAAATGTCCATTTGTTAAGTTTTCATATGATTGGAGACCAAGCATATGTACTCATTGCAAAATGATTGGTTATACAACTGTTAATTGTGAGTGCAGAGCAAAGGTAGAGATCCATCAGGATGTTCAGAATGATGAAGTTTTTATGGAAAAGCAAGAATATGATTATGCTGAAGCAAGGCAGAATAGAAATAGGGAACAATTTGTTGGAAATCATAATAGCTGGAAACAAGTAGTGTCCAAGAAGAAGAAAGTTTGGAGGAAGAAGAATAAGGTAGTAATAAAGTTGTGCCAAATGATGTTAATGTAGCTATAGAGGATGTTGTTGAAATTGTAGGGAATGATACTGTTGTGGCTGATGTGAGAAAACTTGCAAGGTAGAAATGGATATCACAAAAGATAAGTCATTAGAGAGTTCCTAATAATTTTACTGGTTGACGAGCATGGAGTTGTGTTGTAACACCCCAAAAATCAATACACTATAACCATACTTTAAATACAATAAAATGGGAATTACTTAATTAAATATTCAGAATTAAGTAAAACCTGCTTTACCACTGCGTTCATCTCGGAATTGTGATTCAAATAGACCCCAAGTTTGCGTAAAACGGATAATGTACGAAGAAATTATAAACCTTAGAAGTTTGTGTACATATAAGGGGTAATGTACTTAAATTTAAAAAAAAGAAAAATGAGATAAACGTGCAGAATAAGACCATTATGGGACGACCCACATTGGACCTGGGTCGACCTATGGGCCGACCCAAGTCAGGTTGGGTCGACTTATGGGTCGACCCAGGGGTGTAACGTCCCGCATTTTTGTCGGTTGGTATTTGAATATTTAAATCAGTTTAAATATTGAATTCAGAATATAAATGGATTTATATATTAATTAAAACGAAGTTGAAACGTATATAAATATATATTAATTATAATCGAGCTCAGAACGACCCTGCAGTTCGTAAATTAACGTTCTGAACTTCAACTGAGTGTACCGGATTCGTTTTGACTCGGATTTCTTCGAAACAAGAAACGTTGGAATCTGTTGAACTGTATCTTTCCAACGGAAGCGGAAAATGAAGATTTCGTCGTATAGATTGCAAGATATGTCGAAATCAAATATTCGAAAAGTCGCTGTAAAATCGTATATCGACCGTAATGGTTTATTTGAATATAACTTAATAACGGTCGCAAATCAGAACAAGGTTCTTTTGGGATGCAGCGATAATATAATTTTTAGAATTTTACTATAATTTTTAATTATTTAAATAAGCAACTTTTTATTTGGAGTATGGTGTACCTTGTATCGGTATTTCGGGGTTTCAAAATATGAGTTAACATACCGATATTATTATATTTTTGGGATCGTGGCACCTCGCTGGACACGATCGTACTATCATTTCTGTCCGTAGCAGTTCGAACATGAACGAAAACCTTATATACCGTAATACACTAAAATTGGAACACATGAAACCAATGTCAGCGTGAACATTAAAAGAACTAACATGGCGGACCATACCCTACTATTAGCCTACTTATCATTTATCAAATCACCTTGACCTTTGTTAATAGTGCTTTCTACTTAGCAGCTAAGTAATTGTAACCAAAAACAAATACGCGTAGAGTAAGGAAATCTACCCTATGACTGTGAACCATACCCTTATATTTAATCTTCCATACCCTATTACTTCTCGCTGTCATCAAAATAAATTCTCCCATACGCTGAGTTAACTTCTCCCATACCGTCCTTACCTAAACCCCTAGGATGCAGACAAATAAACACTGAAATTTTTCCACCTATAACTGAAACTTTCCATACCCATTTATGATCCTATACGCAGACCATACACCTTAGCTAGTTTGAAAATAGGTTCATCCTAATATGTACAAGTTGAAAACGAAAGTGTTCTTATCCTTTTCCTTTATAAAAATCACAAGTTTCATTCATATGTGAAAAACAAAAGTAAATCAGCGACCATCTATAGATCCACGAAAAACCCATTCAGAAATCCCAGACTTAAATCTTTGAGTTATTTCAATCCTTTACCATATTTTAGAGGGCGTGATATATATTATGTATGAGGAGAGTGTCGATGATTCCTGGTGATTTAATGGTGAAGAGGAGTGCGAGCAGTGGAGCTCGAAAGTTCGGAAATGGAAATGGAAAACGTACTGGAGCAGATGAAGTAACTATGCATGTAGAGCATACATGTCTGGTTTTCCTTGTTTCGAAGGTGGAGAGAACGTATAAAGTGCATGCGAGATGGTGAACAGACAAACTGAAGCCCGAATGATAAGGTGGCGGTTGTTTTTGAAGGGAAGAGGGTGATTTCAGTTTCATGAAAACAAAGGAGGACGTGTGTTTCAAAGGTAATGGAAACAGTGGAATCTCGGATGCTAACGGTTTGGGTTTAAGTGATGGCATGGCTGTTACACTGAAGCGTGCTGTGTGCATTTCATTCGGGAGGAAAGTTTGTGCATGCAGACATGCAAAGTCAACAAGTGAGATGAAAAATCATATCTTGGAGCTTGTAAAATTGTGACAGAACAATTAATGAATTGATTAATAAATAGTTAGGCGTGAGTTGTAGTGAATGGAGTTTGTAGAAAAATCTAGAGCGGCATATTACTTTTGGGTAGAAAATACAGTGCGAAAGCACTGTGTATTATTCAGCAGAAGGAGAGAAGTTGATAAGTAAGGTGGTAGTTGTTTTGAGGGACGGCTCCATGGAGAAGACGAGCTTAAAACATAAAAAGGTATGGAAGCATGCAAGTTTTCTGTAGTGGAGTGATATGCATGGTTCTTGCGTTAAAAGGAAAGGAGGACACAACAGCAGCTTACGTTTTAAAGTGGCTTCCTGAAGGCAGCGAGGTGGAGGACAGTTAGCGGGGTGGAGCAGATGGTGCCGAAGGGAAGATGGCACCTTCTTTAATCTCTTTGGAAGTAGAGGACTTGCGATTGGATAGTACACCAACGAGAGCAGCTTGAGTGGATAGGGTTCGCTGGTTGGAGTTTCTTGGAGGAGCGATAGGCCATATATGGTACGGCAGTGGTGAAACAACAAAGAAAGAAACAAGTGCTGGATGTCAACAAATTTGGAACGGATGGAATTGAAGAACCAATGAGGATCGGCCATGAGAAATAAACAATATGCTGCAGCGGATGTAGTATTACAGGAAGGTGGCGGCATTGTTCATATTGAATTGGGCCTTAGTTATGTAATTTTGGGCCAAGCTAAAAATGTGAGCCCAGTGGTAAACAAAAAAATAAATAAAAATATAAAGGCAAACGCTGCTGATGGGATAAGGCGACATGTTCTCGCAAGGGGCTTGGGTTTGGTCCATGAGACATGGACATGCACGTAGTGTTAAGCATGGGTTTAAGCGGAAAATTTTGGTGAAATATATGTGTGGGGTAGGAAGAATGATGGAAAGGGATATTGAGAATAAGAAGCACGGTCAGAAAATAATGGAGCCACATTTTGTAATGTGAGAAGGAAGAGAACGGTAGATGCTGATCTGAAGATTGGGTTGGAGCAGTTTGGAGCTCATTACGAATTCAGAAAAAAATAGACTGCCTGTTTAACCAACTGACGCAAATCGTTATTAAACGGTTAACGCGCAAAGGTGAGTAAAATCACTAACTCTGATCTATTTTAAAATATTTTAGTTATATGTTAATGTTGTTTGAATGCTGTGTGATGGTCGATTAGGTAGATTACAATTTATTTGGTTGAATATTAAATACCGTTACATATGTACACATCACCGGTTGGACACTGATTCCATCGATTAGAATATCCCCTAGTATAGAGTTGGTGTAAATTGTGTTTACTGACATCTGTGGATGCGGAAACCGGTTGGAGGAATCTGACCGGATTTCTCGATATTTATATGTATTGTTTGTTTTGTATGCACTGTTTGAACCCGAATTATATTTAAAACCCCATGAGAATATTTATGTTGAACGCATATTCAACATCTGTTCGATAAATAAATAAATGATATCGATTTAGAAAGTGGTGACAGACAACCGTAAAACCATCGTTTTGTTAAAGAGTTGATTGGCCGTCAGGCAAATCAACGAGGTTAATTATAAAAATTATATTTTTATAATTAAAAAGAAGATTTAAATTTATGATAGAAGTTCTAGTACAAACCAGTATTTTAGAGTTCGTTTTATAAAATAAATAAAAACGATTGTTGGCATTTAAATGAGTTTATAAAGCAGAAATTATCCGACGATTTAATATTTGGATAATAATATTATTAGATTAATTATATTAATCTAATGTTAAGAAGTAATTAAAATCAGTTAACGAATTTACTGATGGAATGAAGTTGACTAAATCAACTGTTATTTGGGAAAATAATTATTAGGTTAATTGGTCTTCAATTAATCTAATGAAACAGTTTAGAAATAAATTAATCCAAAGTAATAAGATTTAATTACCTTTTGGTTAAGAAGTTATAAATAGAACTGTGGAATGGAGAAAGCGAAGAGTAAATGTTTAATATAAATAATCAAACACCGGAGATTTCAAAGTAATGATATGGTGTTATAAAACCATAGTTAAAAATAAACATGAAAGTACGGTCGGATAGATATTATAAGTAATAATGGTTTAGAGTGCAGACTTGTATCAGTTCTAAGGTAAGAACGTTGTCGATCAAGGTCTGAGAGGTAAACAGAATACCCCAACTTGAACAGCTTCGCTATTATCGAGGAACGATTTCAGTTTGTAACGGAAAGAGATGTCAATATTTTTGTAACGGAAAGAAATGTCAAGGTTTTTGTAACAGAAAGAGATGTCAAGATTTTTGTAACGGTAAAAGACGTCGAGATTAGTTATAAAGTGGCATATAGCAGCATATTGCAAGTTTGAACTATAGCGATAAAATAAACGCTGTTGATTAGGCTTGAGCGTAACTGTTATGTCAAGATTAGTTATAACAAAGAATATTACAGCGTATGACAAGTTGAACTATAGCAACAAAATAACGCTGTTGATAAGGTAAGTGTGACTGGAATGTTGAGATTAGTTATAAGGAGAATATTACAGCATATGACAAGTTTAGAACTATAGCGACAAATTAACTGCTGTTGATTTGACTTAAGCATGACTTTTATATATAGCAGCACTTCCTAGGAAATGTAACAGTTTGGTTTGAAATCCACTTATTCTAGAGTAATAAACAACGATGTTTGTTCAAAGAAATATAAGAAAGAGTTTAGAAAAATAATTGGGGAATCGTATTAGAAACTGATGACAGCATTTCGATGTTCGAAATGTGATTAGAATTTAAACCGTTAGGATTTGGAACTAGAATTCGACGATGTCGAATGTATTAAAAGTAAACTATTTTTAGGGATTATAATTTGATAGAATAATTAACATTTAGTTATAAACAAATAAATGTTGATAGGATAGAAATCAGTATTTAGTTATAAACTTGATATCGATTAGATAAGAAGTTGACTTAGAGACAAAGTTTATAAAGTGGAATAGGAGTGAAAAAGTATGAAAGAGGTTTCGGTAAATAAGATAAGGGAGATTATTACGTGAATAAAGGGTTATATGATCAAGGTGTTTAGATTTCTATAAGAAGGGATGGTATTCCCATTTCAGAGGGAATAATGTTTTAAAAGTGAACGCTGGGCCGATTAAAAGGTTAAGATGAATTTGGAAATATTTCCCAGTGTAAATAAGGTAGATTACCCAAGTATAGGAATAAAGAATGTGAACTAAATGGGAAATAGTTCGAACGTTAATAACGGATATTTTTGGAACATGAAAGAATAAAAGTTTATAATAATTGGAAATGTTTTCCAAAAGTGTTAAAGGCAAAAACAGAGTTTGAGAAATATCTAGTGAGACATGGGAATTTGAAAATATAACGAATGTTAAATAAAAAGCACCCGTGATTGTATGATGTTTAGTTATACATTAGAATGGATGTTATTTTAAATCCGATAGTTAAATAACCGACTATCGAAGTGTTTGACCGTCGTTGTCAATACGGAGAGACCGGTTGGATATGTTATCTGAAAACCACTCCGTATAGACATAAGCACTACGAATTAGATATGCTGAAGATAATTGAAGACGGAGTTAAGTACAAGAGTCGTCCAGTTCTAGAATGATGTTTATTTGTTTGTCCAGTCCCAGGACAACTTTTATGGACGAGTGTCTGACAGAGTATTTGCAACGGTCACGCCGTTGATTTGACGAATATACCAAGTTGGTGGGGAGAAGATAACTTCTCTTTATTCTACACCCAGTGTGCATTTGTGTAATCAATGTGTGATTACGGATTTGACGATGTGACATTCAAAGTGAATGGTGATCAGATGTTCTGAAGATAGACGTAGCCTCTAGCCTCACAACCAAGAAGTGACAAAAGTTGGGCTAGGCAGCATGGCTAGTTGGGTCATCCCCAAGCAGGGTGTATTGTCACCGATCTAGAGAAAATTCATATTTATACTTCTTTTCGATTCTGTATCTTCGGATGACGGTTGGATGGCCTACAACCGTGGTGGCAATATATTCGCGACACTCAAGCTAAATGAGTGAGCGGTCATGTGTGGCCGGGTTGCAAGACGTTCTTGTTGAACCCTGAGTGTATCCCCTCTAGAGTACACTATTCAGAAGGTGCTCACATACCTTGTCTATTGATACCCAATCTCCATTAAGCGCCCTGCCGTTTATGATTTTATAACATATATATGTGGAACGTGAGATGCAAGCGTTCTGCTATTTGGATATTTATGTGCTTAGACATCATCATAATATCACTGGTTTTGACATCAAAGTATTTTGGATTATAGTAAGATAAAAACCGTCCATGTTTATGTGTGGGCTGGTCTTACTATTATCTTCTTGTTTGAAAAGAATTTTCAAAGTTAAACAGTATGGTTGGAATTTACTCACACCAGTCCCATGACTGACCCAGAGTTTATTTTGTTGTTTTCCCTAAACTCTTGGGTGCCCAAATTTGTACGGGCAGTCAAGTGTTTCAGGCTTTGCAGATTCACTTGGAGCAGCTCGAAGCAGAAGGCTCCACCGTTAGTAAATAGAGATTATTTTCCGCTGTGATATGATGTACTGTACTCTGATATGATATGTGAGTACAAATTCAGATTTTGTATTTCAAAGTAATGTATATAATACATTTCATTTTGTTCCGCTATGAGATTCGTATTTACTCTGATTCTGTTCAGTTGTGATCTTCTTCTTCTTCTATTCTATTAGTTCTATCTTTTCTATCTCATCCTCTAAATTCTTCTATTAATGCCGTGGTATTTTCGATGCTTGAATAGTCAACAGTGTGTTTTTATGTTGATTTTCTGGGTCGAAAATTCCCGCCGTTACAGATGGTATCAGAGCTGAAGGTTAAGTGATTACCTTGGCTCTGTGGCGTAACTCAATAGAGATGGGGTTAGTAATACCCTAGATTGAGTATGAGTGTATATATATGAGCGCGTATTTGTAACCAATATAAAAACCGTTTTATATTGTGTTGACTGGTCAGTCAAGTAGTTTATAAATTCTGGTCGAAACAGTAATGCAAACTGCGTCGATAAGTGTTTCTAAACTCTTAAACAGAGTAATTCGACACAGTATGTTTTGGAAAGCTGGGTAAATAAAATAATTTTTCCTAAAATATATTTTGATATAAAAGAAGTATATATATTATTATATATATTAGATGTGTTGATCGTTATTATGATCAAATAAATTTTATAATCGAGTTGGTTATATAAATAACCAAATCGAAATATTATATAAGTATAATATGAAAAACCAGATGAACTAAATCTGAATTTAAAACCAGAATTGAAATAAGACTCTGGAAACTTGGGAAGGAGTTGGAAATAATATTTGGATTAAATATAAGGGAATTTTAAAATCCTGGAAGATTTGAAAGTTTGTTTTCCAAGTGCTGTGAATGATATTTTGAAGTAATTTCAAAAATAGAGTGATTATAAATGAGTTTTTAAAGTAATATAGTATTGAACTCACTTCGATGGTTGGAAAATAAATTCCGATGATGATCGCGACATTATCGGTGTTCATTTTCGAGCTAGTAAGTGATGGATTACTACCAAAGATTTTGTTTTGTATTGTTTGAAAAACAAGTTGTCAGAAATTCAAATGTTTTGAATTATATATGATTTCAAACTGATTTGAAATAAATCCCAGGAATTTGAATTCTGAAATAAAAATTTAACTTATGGAGTTAAAATGGTAAAAATGGAATTTAAACAAAGATAACAAAACTGGACTGAATTTGGAAAGATCCAGAACGAAAATTATAAAAGAAAAATATTGGAGATTCGAGTTATTAAAAATGAATTGATTCTCGGAGAATAAGAATCGAATTTTGAATTAGAGATGGAGATAACTGATTTGAGAAATAAATCAGTAAATGGAATGTCGTAATAAAACTTAACAAGGTTAAGAACTAAGAGTGGAATCGGAGTTGAAATAGAAATTTGGCTTAGTAAAAGCGAAAGACTGGTTTGAGAATGGATTGATGGGAGATCAACCAAGGATGCTTGGATATGCTGGTTTGATAGCAGATGGCAGAGATAGAGTTGAATGCCCAATAGAGAAGGTACACGTTTATATACGAGTATGAGATATTTATGAGCCGGTTTGACAAGCCGTTTGGCTGTTTGATTTCTTTTGGATTGGAGAAGGCCCAGAGTGGCAAGATGTTGTAGTACCGAGTGAGCCATGCAGAAGGGATGCTGACGAGATTCTCTGAAAATTTAAGTTGTTAAGAAATTTTCAGAAATTTTGAAAATATTCGAAATAATAAGGAATTAATATTTTAATTGGAAATAATAAGTTTAGTGGAAATGGGAATTATGAAGTAAACCAAAAAGATTTTTAACCATGTTATAACAGAGATTGTAGCATTTTCCCTATCTTAGCAATTTCGAGGACGAAATTATTTTAAGGGGGAAGGTCTGTAACGTCCCGCATTTTTGTCAGTTGGTATTTGAATATTTAAATCAGTTTAAATATTGAATTCAGAATATAAATGGATTTATATATTAATTAAAACGAAGTTGAAACGTATATATATATATTAATTATAATCGAGCTCAGAACGACCCTGCAGTTCGTAAATTAACGTTCTGAACTTCAACTGAGTGTACCGGATTCGTTTTGACTCGGATTTCTTCGAAACAAGAAACGTTGGAATTTGTTGAACTGTATCTTTCCAACGGAAGTGGAAAATGAAGATTTCGTCGTATAGATTGCAAGATATGTCGAAATCAAATATTCGAAAAGTCGCTGTAAAATCGTATATCGACCGTAATGGTTTATTTGAATATAACTTAATAACGGTCGCAAATCAGAACAAGGTTCTTTTGGGATGCAGCGATAATATAATTTTTAGAATTTTACTATAATTTTTAATTATTTAAATAAGCAACTTTTTATTTGGAGTATGGTGTACCTTGTATCGGTATTTCGGGGTTTCAAAATATGAGTTAACATACCGATATTATTATATTTTTGGGATCGTGGCACCTCGCTGGACACGATCGTACTATCATTTCTGTCCGTAGCAATTCGAACATGAACGAAAACTTTATATACCGTAATACACTAAAATTGGAACACATGAAACCAATGTCAGCGTGAACATTAAAAGAACTAAACATGGCGGACCATACCCTACTATTAGCCTACCTATCATTTATCAAATCACCTTGACCTTCGTTAATAGTGCTTTCTACTTAGCTGCTAAGTAATTGTAACCAAAAACAAATACGCGTAGAGTAAGGAAATCTACCCTATGACTGTGAACCATACCCTTATATTTAATCTTCCATACCCTATTACTTCTCGCTGTCATCAAAATAAATTCTCCCATACGCTGAGTTAACTTCTCCCATACCGTCCTTACCTAAACCCCTAGGATGCAGACAAATAAACACTGAAATTTTTCCACCTATAACTGAAACTTTCCATACCCATTTATGATCCTATACGCAGACCATACCCCTTAGCTAGTTTGAAAATAGGTTCATCCTAATATGTACTAGTTGAAAACGAAAGTGTTCTTATCCTTTTCCTTTATAAAAATCACAAGTTTCATTCATCTATGAAAAACAAAATTAAATCAGCGACCATCTATAGATCCACGAAAAACCCATTCAGAAATCCCAGACTTAAATCTTTGAGTTATTTCAATCCTTTACCATATTTTAGAGGGCGTGATATATATTATGTATGAGGAGAGTGTCGATGATTCCTGGTGATTTAATGGTGAAAAGGAGTGCGAGCAGTGGAGCTCGAAAGTTCGGAAATGGAAATGGAAAACGTACTGGAGCAGATGAAGTAACTATGCATGTAGAGCATACATGTCTGGTTTTCCTTGTTTCGAAGGTGGAGAGAACGTATAAAGTGCATGCGAGATGGTGAACAGACAAACTGAAGCCCGAATGATAAGGTGGCGGTTGTTTTTGAAGGGAAGAGGGTGATTTCAGTTTCATGAAAACAAAGGGGGACGTGTGTTTCAAAGGTAATGGAAACAGTGGAATCTCGGATGCTAACGGTTTGGTTTTAAGTGATGGCATGGCTGTTACACTGAAGCGTGCTGTGTGCATTTCATTCGGGAGGAAAGTTTGTGCATGCAGACACGCAAAGTCAACAAGTAAGATGAAAAATCATATCTTGGAGCTTGTAAAGTTGTGACAGAACAATTAATGAATTGATTAATAAATAGTTAGGCGTGAGTTGTAGTGAATGGAGTTTGTAGAAAAATCTAGAGCGGCATATTACTTTTGGGTAGAAAATACAGTGCGAAAGCACTGTGTATTATTCAGCAGAAGGAGAGAAGTTGATAAGTAAGGTGGTAGTTGTTTTGAGGGACGGCTCCATGGAGAAGACGAGCTTAAAACGTAAAAAGGTATGGAAGCATGCAAGTTTTCTATAGTGGAGTGATATGCATGGTTCTTGCGTTAAAAGGAAAGGAGGACACAACAGCAACTTACGTTTTAAAGTGGCTTCCTGAAGGCAGCGAGGTGGAGGACAGTTAGCGGGGTGGAGCAGATGGTGCCGAAGGGAAGATGGCACCTTCTTTAATCTCTTTGGAAGTAGAGGACTTGTGGTTGGATAGTACACCAACGAGAGCAGCTTGAGTGGATAGGGTTCGCTGGTTGGAGTTTCTTGGAGGAGCGATAGGCCATATATGGTACGGCAGTGGTGAAACAACAAAGAAAGAAACAAGTGCTGGATGTCAACAAATTTGGAACGGATGGAATTGAAGAACCAATGAGGATCGGCCATGAGAAATAAACAATATGCTGCAGCGGATGTAGTGTTACAGGAAGGGGGCGGCATTGTTCATATTGAATTGGGCCTTAGTTATTTAATTTTGGGCCAAGCTAAAAATGTGAAGCCCAGTGGTAAACAAAAAAATAAATAAAAATATAAAGGCAAACGCTGCTGATGGGATAAGGCGGCATGTTCTCGCAAGGGGCTTGGGTTTGGTCCATGAGACATGGACATGCACGTAGTGTTAAGCATGGGTTTAAGCGGAAAATTTTGGTGAAATATATGCGTGGGGTAGGAAGAATGATGGAAAGGGATATTGAGAATAAGAAGCACGGTCAGAAAATAATGGAGCCACATTTTGTAATGTGAGAAGGAAGAGAACGGTAGATGCTGATCTGAAGATTGGGTTGGAGCAGTTTGGAGCTCATTACGAATTCAGAAAAAAATAGACTGCCTGTTTAACCAACTGACGCAAATCGTTATTAAACGGTTAACGCGCAAAGGTGAGTAAAATCACTAACTCTGATCTATTTTAAAATATTTTAATTATATGTTAATGTTGTTTGAATGCTGTGTGATGGTCGATTAGGTAGATTACAATTTATTTGGTTGAATATTATATACCGTTACATATGTACACATCACCGGTTGGACACTGATTCCATCGATTAGAATATCCCCTAGTATAGAGTTGGTGTAAATTGTGTTGACTGACATCTGTGGATGCGGAAACCGTTGGAGGAATCCGACCGGATTCCTCGATATTTATATGTATTGTTTGTTTTGTATGCACTGTTTGAACCCGAATTATATTTAAAACCCCATGAGAATATTTATGTTGAACGGATATTCAACATCTGTTCGATAAATAAATAAATGATATCGATTTAGAAAGTGGTGACAGTCAACCGTAAAACCATCATTTTGTTAAAGAGTTGATTGGCCGTCAGGCAAATCAACGAGGTTAATTATAAAAATTATATTTTTATAATTAAAAAGAAGATTTAAATTTATGATAGAAGTTCTATTATAAACCAGTATTTTAGAGTTCGTTTTATAAAATAAATAAAAACGATTGTTGGCATTTAAATGAGTTGTTAAAGCAGAAATTATCCGACGATTTAATATTTGGATAATAATATTATTAGATTAATTATATTAATCTAATGTTAAGAAGTAATTAAAATCAGTTAACGAATTTACTGATGGAATGAAGTTGACTAAATCAACTGTTATTTGGGAAAATAATTATTAGGTTAATTGGTCTTCAATTAATCTAATGAAACAGTTTAGAAATAAATTAATCCAAAGTAATAAGATTTAATTACCTTTTGGTTAAGAAGTTATAAATAGAATTGTGGAATGGAGAAAGCGAAGAGTAAATGTTTAATATAAATAATCAAACACCGGAGATTTCAAAGTAACGATATGGTGTTATAAAACCATAGTTAAAAATAAACATGAAAGTACGGTCGGATAGATATTATAAGTAATAAGGGTTTAGAGTGCAGACTTGTATCAGTTCTAAGGTAAGAACGTTGTCGATCAAGGTCTGAGAGGTAAACAGAATACCCCAACTTGAACAGCTTCGCTATTATCGAGGAACGATTTCAGTTTGTAACGGAAAGAGATGTCAATATTTTTGTAACGGAAAGAAATGTCAAGGTTTTTGTAACAGAAAGAGATGTCAAGATTTTTGTAACGGTAAAAGACGTCGAGATTAGTTATAAAGTGGCATATAGCAGCGTATTGCAAGTTTGAACTATAGTGATAAAATAAACGCTGTTGATTAGGCTTGAGCGTAACTGTTATGTCAAGATTAGTTATAACAAAGAATATTACAGCATATGACAAGTTGAACTATAGCAACAAAATAACGCTGTTGATAAGGTAAGTGTGACTGGAATGTTGAGATTAATTATAAGGAGAATATTACAGCATATGACAAGTTTAGAACTATAGCGACAAATTAACTGCTGTTGATTTGACTTAAGCATGACTTTTATATATAGCAGCACTTCCTAGGAAATGTAACAGTTTGGTTTGAAATCCACTTATTCTAGAGTAATAAGCAACGATGTTTGTTCAAAGAAATATAAGAAAGAGTTTAGAAAAATAATTGGGGAATCGTATTAGAAACTGATGACAGCATTTCGATGTTCGAAATGTGATTAGAATTTAAACCGTTAGGATTTGGAACTAGAATTCGATGATGTCGAATGTATTAAAAGTAAACTATTTTTAGGGATTATAATCTGATAGAATAATTAACATTTAGTTATAAACAAATAAATGTTGATAGGATAGAAATCAGTATTTAGTTATAAACTTGATATCGATTAGATAAGAAGTTGACTTAGAGACAGAGTTTATAAAGTGGAATAGGAGTGAAAAAGTATGAAAGAGATTTCGGTAAATAAGATAAGGGAGATTATTACGTGAATAAAGGGTTATATGATCAAGGTGTTTAGATTTCTATAAGAAGGGATGGTATTCCCATTTCAGAGGGAATAATGTTTTAAAAGTGAACGTTGGGCCGATCAAAAGGTTAAGATGAATTTGGAAATATTTCCCAGTGTAAATAATGTAGATTACCTAAGTATAGGAATAAAGAATGTGAACTAAATGGGAAATAGTTCGAACGTTAATAACGGATATTTTTGGAACATGAAAGAATAAAAGTTTATAATAATTGGAAATGTTTTCCAAAAGTGTTAAAGGCAAAAACAGAGTTTGAGAAATATCTAGTGAGACATGGGAATTTGAAAATATAACGAATGTTAAATAAAAAGCGCCCGTGATTGTATGATGTTTAGTTATACATTAGAATGGATGTTATTTTAACTCTGATAGTTAAATTACCGACTATCGAAGTGTTTGACCGTCGTTGTCAATACGGAGAGACCGGTTGGATATGTTATCTGAAAACCACTCCTTATAGACATAAGCGCTACGAATTAGATATGCTGAAGATAATTGAAGACGGAGTTAAGTACAAGAGTCGTCCAGTTCTAGAATGATGTTTATTTGTTTGTCCAGTCCCAGGACAACTTTTATGGACGAGTGTCTGACAGAGTATTTCCAACGGTCACGCCGTTGATTTGACGAATATACCAAGTTGGTGGGGAGAAGATAACTTCTCTTTATTCTACACCCAGTGTGCATTTGTGTAATCAATGTGTGATTACGGATTTGACGATGTGACATTCAAAGTGAATGGTGATCAGATGTTCTGAAGATAGACGTAGCCTCTAGCCTCACAACCAAGAAGTGACAGAAGTTGGGCTAGGCAGCATGGCTAGTTGGGTCATCCCCAAGCAGGGTGTATTGTCACCGATCTAGAGAAAATTTATATTTATACTTCTTTTCGATTCTGTATCTTCGGATGAATGTTGGATGGCCTACAACCGTGGTGGCAATATATTCGCGACACTCAAGCTAAATGAGTGAGCGGTCATGTGTGGCCGGGTTGCAAGACGTTCTTGTTGAACCCTGAGTGTATCCCCTCTAGAGTACACTATTCAGAAGGTGCTCCCATACCTTGTCTGTTGAAACCCAATCTCCATTAAGCGCCCTGCCGTTTATGATTTTATAACATATATATGTGGAACGTGAGATGCAAGCGTTCTGCTATTTGGATATTTATGTGCTTAGACATCATCATAATATCACTGGTTTTGACATCAAAGTATTTTGGATTATAGTAAGATAAAAACCGTCCATGTTTATGTGTGGGCTGGTCTTACTATTATCTTCTTGTTTGAAAAGAATTTTCAAAGTTAAACAGTATGGTTGGAATTTACTCACACCAGTCCCATGACTGACCCAGAGTTTATTTTGTTGTTTTCCCTAAACTCTTGGGTGCCCAAATGTGTACGGGCAGTCAAGTGTTTCAGGCTTTGCAGATTCACTTGGAGCAGCTCGAAACAGAAGGCTCCACCGTTAGTAAATTGAGATTATTTTCCGCTGTGATATGATGTACTTTACTCTGATATGATATGTAAGTACAAATTCAGATTTTGTATTTCAAAGTAATGTATATAATACATTTCATTTTGTTCCGCTGTGAGATTCGTATTTACTCTGATTCTGTTCAGTTGTGATCTTCTTCTTCTTCTATTCTATTAGTTCTATCTTTTCTATCTCATCCTCTAAATTCTTCTATTAATGCCGTGGTATTTTCGATGCTCGAAAAATTGACAGTGTGTTTTTATGTTGATTTTCTGGGTCGAAAATTCCCGCCGTTACAAGGGGGTAGGGGGGTCGACCCACCTGGATTGGGGGAAGATTCCGATTTCTGTATTTGGACTGATTTTGTGGCTAGGTTCGTTGCTGACTCAGCGCTACATGAATGGCTTGGATTAAAACCCTAGGATCTAATGGTAGAAGGTTGGCTCGGTTAATCTATATAAAGGGATCTCTCTCCTATTTTATCTACACACAATTCTTCACCTTTCTCTCCGCCTCCATCACATATTCTAAAATAAATAATAAGATGAGGAGACTCCACTGAAATCTAGATTAACATAAAGGATTCAAGATCTGTAACTGACCTTCAACCCTGTAGCAAACAAAGAGATAAAGTGGACTTCTACAATTACATATATATAAGAGATCTGATCTCTTCTTGACCAAGATCCACTATGAGTTCCCTGTTATTTTCAGATCTAATACCTTAAACTATATCATGATAGTTAAATAAAATTAGGTTTAGAATATACGGTGTTTATAAGATAATTGCTATGCTTGTTCTTTACTGCTATAAACCTATGCCTTTGTTATAAGTAAACTATATGCTTTTACTATTAGATAATTAATTGGTTATGTGTATCTATCTTTCTTTTCCCTATTTATACTTCTTTTAGTTTATTTATAGTCTTACCTATATTCTATGTGATTTGATTCTATTTTCCTTCCTCCATTTTCCCTTTTTGTTTATGCTAAGCCTAGGCCTTCAGAAGCCTATTCCATGTCCTGTTTAAGTTTGTGTATAATTAAAATTGTGGTAATAAGAAATGACATGAAAAGAGAAATTTAGGGAATATTGTTAATTTAAGGACTGTTTGACTGTAATTTGGGAAAAGGATACTGTGTATATACTTGTACTTGCTGTAAATTGGGGAATGTAATACAAAGGGATATGCATAAACTTGTACATGTTGTAATTTAGGGACATAAATGGAATAGTATGCATATATATAAACATGTTAGATTTGACTTAATACAGACATTAAGTAAAAGGACATGTTAGGATTATGTAAGTACCGGATGTAGGTTAGGTAATTATACATACATCTGTGACGTGTTTTGTGGAAGGATTGTACACACATAGCAACATGTAATATTACAACCACGCTTATTAGTAAACATAAACCAGCAAATTTAAACCTGATTATTAATAAGCTAAAGACGTCCCTCGCCCAGCTATTGCATCGGGTTTTGGGGACTTTTAAGTCCTAATTACTTGGGGGCACAACTTAGGGGGTTTGGCTTGTGTCAGTATGTTGTTTGGAACTTATATTAGTCGGTATCCATATTATTGTTTTGTTAGAGGGCCTCGCACTAGGTAAGGGCTGGGGCATGCTTTACTGAACTGGATAGTAAGAGGTTCACATGGGGAAGGTGGGTAGGGGCGAATTACGGTGGAGTCATGAGAGTGCATGACTCCGATTAGGGAAATTAAGTCGTTGTAACACCAGTAAATAGGTTTGTGTTATATAAGTTGTTGGGTTAGGGAGTGATACACCTAACTACTGCGGCTGATGAAGGGTATTTGCGTATTAGGGAGCCAATCGCATGGGTAGTAAGTAGGGTACACCTAATCATATTGTTATGCAATTAGAGTAATACTTAATCCTATTATGTAACTAGGGTACGTCTAATCCTGCTGTTTAATCCTGCCGTTTCTGTTAAGTAATTAGGTTAACGCCTAATCCTGTTATACTAGTATTGGTGCAGACAAAGCCTGTTTAGGGATATAAATGTGAAGCATTACTCGATTACGGTTTATTCCTGTCATTCCTGTTATTCATGTTTATAAAGTTTATCATGTTTTTATGATACTGTAATTTCTCATCCAATCTTGTTTACCTGTCTTGGTATCTGTATTTTATGCATATTTGAAAATCACTGGAACTCGCCAGACTTTAAGTCTGACCCTTATTTCGGTTCTTTCTTCCTTCCCCCCCCTCAGGTCCTCAGAGTGGTAGCACTCCTCAGTGATTAGGACTTTCTCTTTCAACTTGCATCTGGACATTCTGAGATGTACCGCTTTGGCTTTCTTCTACTCTATTATGGCTTGTCACGAGGGATCTAGTTTTATATTATGGCATTCTGCTATTTTTACATTATGAGATAGATTTGAGATACTTGGTTTTTGATGTAACTTGTTTGATGATGTAACCTATTTTGAGACTATGTTTTATTTTCAATAATAAAGTTGAAATTTTCGCTGCTTATTTTATATTTGTCATGTGAATTTCTGTACTGTTTAACTATTGTGCTTCACGAAACTTAATGCATTCTCTTACGAGTGACATTAACGGACATGGGGTGTCACATGTGTGAGGCAATGTTTTGTCAAATAGTGATGATAACTCAATGTAGGATAATCCATTACAAGCTAAAGATGTGTTTAAGGAATTTCTTGTTGATGCAGTAGAAAAGGAATTTCATATAAATAATCCTTTCTCTATTCTTAATGATTAATTTAATGGTATTTCCTCTAGTTCAAACTTTTCTTTTTTTAACACAATCTATTTCAGCTTCCACTTTCTCATAACTTAACATAATGTCTTGTTCTTCTTCTTTTATCTATCAAAATCCTAAATCTTATTCTCATTTGGCATCTACCACTTCATCATCTTCACCATACTCTCATTTATCATCTCCACCACATGTTATCCTTCCTCCTTCCCTTTTTGATTCTTCCTCGAACACTTCGACTACAAAAACCATGAATAGTAGGAAGAAGTCTAAGAAAAAGAATGTTGAATACGGAAAGAATGTTGAATATGGTGATCATGATGAAGGAAAGGAGTTCAAGCCTGATGAAGTTCTTTCTTCTAATAATAATAAATCAACCACCAGACATACAAGGAAAAATCCATCCTCCCTTTTTAATCCTTTTCCTTTTAAATGAATCACAACATAGATTATTGGATTACATGAGGTGTTAATTTGCCCTCAAAGCAGTGTGAAATTAAGGCATTGATTAAAGATAACAACATCTACTTACTATGTTTATCTGAAGTAAAACTGGACGTCAATTCTACTTTGAGAGTAGCATCATTTATTTCCCCTAATTGGCAGTTTGATCATAACTTGAATAAAGCAAGTTTTTGAAGGTTGCTAACGGCTTGGAATCCACATTACTTTAGACTTTCCAAAATATCAGTCTCTGATCAACATATTCAATATTCCTGTGTCTACACTCCATCCAATTCTCATTTTCTTTTGACGTCTGTTTATGCACATAATTCTGTTTCTTTGAAAATCCCTTTCCTAGAAGATATAAATCATCTTAGCTCCTCTAATGATCCCTGGATCATTGGTGGTGATTTTAATTGTATGTTCTCTTGTACTCAAAAGTTTGGTGACTGTTCACTATCTATTAATGATATTGCCCTTTTGAACCAAGCTATCATTAAGGCTTGTTTAATTCCTCTTAGTAGTTTTGGCCTACCTTATACTTGGTATTATTGTTGCTGGTCCTCAAATACTATTCAAGCTTCATCACATCTTCGTCAATTCTTCCTTTTTAAATCTTTGGCAACATTCGTTTTATCAAATTCTTCCTTCATCGATCTCTGACCATATCCTCTTCTTATACAATGCGGTAATGAAGTTTCTATTAGAGTAAATTCTCTGTTAATTTTTTTGTTTTTTGGATTAAATATTAGGATTTTCTAACATTTTAGTGTAGGTTTGGCCACAAGTCGTTGGTAATCCAATCTTCAAATTGCTACATAAGTTGAAATTGCTGAAATTTCATCTTAAGTCATGGTTAGCTCTTAATTTTTGAAAAGTTTCTAAGCATTCTACAATAATCAAAGAGGAATTGTCCAGGGTTTGGGTAGAGATTCAGATGTATCCATATAATTCCCAATTGCATCACGTAGAAGTACATTTAAAGAATAAGCTCAAGGATGCTTTAAATATGGAATTGCAGGCATTAATGCAAAAGTCTTATCTTTGTAAGGAGGTGGATGCTGATAGAAATACTAAGTACTTCCATAACATGAGAAAGGTTATAAATGCCAGAGATATGATTTTTAAGATAAAGGATGTGAATGGTCATGATCAACATAAGTTTGTGGAATAAATAATGCATTTGTGGAGTATTGCTACTATATTTTAGCCTCTCCTAAATTCGATCTGGTGAATGTGGAACCTCTTTTTTACCTCAAGATGTCCTCACTTACTTCGGAACAAGCAGATAATATCATTACAACTGTAACTAGTGAAGACATCAAATTGGCAGTTTTTTATCTTGATCCAACCAGCTGTGGAGTTCCTGATGGCTTTAATGCAGCCTTCTTGCAACAGTGCTGGTCTACTATAGGTGATGATTTCATTAATGTTATTTTGAATTTTTTCTTAAATAATCATCTTCCTTCGTGTTTATCTACGACTGCAATAGCATTGATTCCAAAAGTTGTCTGTCCAGTTTAAGTATCAGGTTTTAGACCAATTTCATGTTGTAACATTGTGTACAAGGTTATTTCTAAAATTTTAGCACATAGATTACATTTGGTGCTTCCATCCATTATTTCTCCAAACTAATCTGCTTATATAACTGGAAGATCAATAAGTGACAACATTCTCATTACACTAGAGTTATTGTATAGGTATAATAGGAAGAATATTTCTCCTCAATGCATGGTTAAATTAGATGTAAAGAAATCTTTTGGCTCGGTTTCATGGGATTCTATAGTAGTAGTTATGTCTAGGATGAATTTCCCCAAATCGTTTCTAGCTTAGATATATATACTTGTATATCATCACCTTTTTATTCAATATCAAGGAATGGAGGCTTGCATGGTTATTTTAAGGGTACAAATGGAGTGAGGTAGGGAGATCCTATATCAGCATAGCTTTTTATAATTGTAGTGGAGGTTTTAAACAGTCTACTGATAGATCAAGTTGTAAGAGGAATTTTGGAAGAGCATCCAATGTAAGGATCCCATGATTACTCATCTTTTTTTTTTGTTGATGACCATATAATTTTTAATAAGCCAACACTTCGAAACATTCAGTGTATTTTATCAACACTCAAATACTTTCATTCTATTACTGGCCTGCAAATTAATGTTTGTAAATCTCATGTTTAAATTGTTGGTCTATCAAACGATGACAAGGAGGATATATTTAAGTGCTCTAGTTTAAAGGAAGTACCTTCAAATGCATATTATTTTGGGGTTGCTATTAATTATTTCAAGAATCACAAAGGAGAAATGAATGCCTCTGTTTGAAAAGATAATAAGTAGGATGCAACAGTGGCCAAGTTGCAAATTATCTCAAGCTAGTAGATTGACTATTGTGCAATCTATTGCAAAAACTACAACAACGTATTGGACAAAACACCATATATTATCTGTCAAGCTTATTAATATGGTAACTTCTACACTCGACAAGTTTCTTTGGCATGGAAACCCATTCTCAAAAATGATGATAACATTTGCATTTCATAAGCTTTATGATGAAAAGAAATTTGGTGGACTTGGTATTACTAACATTTCAGGTTGGTACAAAGCAATAATTTTTGTATATTTTGAAAAGCTATTTTAAATTGAGAAAGGTTTATGGGCACAGTGGGTTCACCAAAATTTGACTGGGAGAAAGAAATTCTGGAAAATGCCCATTCTTCAAAATGCAAGTTGGAGCTGGAGAAGTATACTGAAGATTAGATGTATATTTCGACCTTTTATGCAATATAATTTTAGGCATATTTCAAACTTTTCATTTGTCATAGTCCTTGGGCAAAAACTGGGTTTATTCTTAGTGATTTGGTTGATTATAATCTAAGAAAGAATTCTGGTATCCCTGAATCTGCAATGGTGGAAGAGTATTTTCATGATGGCAATCTTCTATTACCTCATACAAGTTATACAGTTTTGAGAAGCCTATGGAAAGATATATCTGAGAATTATGGTTTCAATGGTGATAATGCTATTAATTTGAGAGGGAAGCACCATTCAATCAAACATGTTTACAACCTCCTGCTTTCAGAGAGACAAGTCTTTCCTTAGCACACGAGAATTTGGAATGTAGGTGGTTCGGTTAAGGAGAATCTCTTGCTTCAGAAAGTAATGGCAAATGCCCTCAATACCGAGAATAAGCTATACTTGATATATATAACTCATGATGACTTATGCGTGTTTTTGTAGAGCTGAAACTGAATCTAATGTATACACATTTTTTTCGAGTGTACCTTTATTCACCAAATCTAGGCTAGATTGTTAACTGTTGAGGGGTTTCATAGGGCATCACTTGTGAGCTTTGCTGAATGGTATAATATATTCAAAGGAACATGGTGCAAAAGCAGAAGAACTGGTTTTCTTTTAAATTTTCTTAGGAAGTTTGTTTATGCTATTTGGTTGGAGAGGAATAATAGGATTTCTGGCAATAGTGAGATTAATTTGAATGAGTTGT
Organism: Allium sativum; assembly: GCA_030737875.1. Classification (NCBI taxonomy): domain Eukaryota; kingdom Viridiplantae; phylum Streptophyta; class Magnoliopsida; order Asparagales; family Amaryllidaceae; genus Allium; species Allium sativum. The sequence continues at coordinate 563,370,842 of CM060921.1, forward strand.
TCATGCTGATTCATAAAAGAGTTTTGAATTCTGTACAATCTTAATCAAGAGCTTCTTGAAGATTTGTTTGTATTTATCCTGTGCATGGATGAGCTTCGATTTTGTTGTAATTTACTGTATGGTGTATAGTTACTTGTGATGATGTTGTTTTTTGTATAGCTACATGTGAGTTTGCAGTTTGTTTTATAGTGAACATTATAATTATTGTGTGTGAATAATAAATTTCTTGCTTGCCTTTCAAAAAAAAAAAGCAACATATAGAAAAATATATCTCTCACCCCAGACCCAGTACGACCAAATAATGCAGAGTCATGCTCCAATCTTTGCATTATTTCCTATACATGCGCTAGTATACTCGCATACACAATACCATGCAAGCTTCAACGACCCAAGGATTTGTTCATGCCACTGTATCCCCTTGCGTGCAACAGTATGCATCAAACACATGCATGCATATCCTAGGAAGCAAGAAAGAATGACGATTCTCTACCCCCTTCATGCGTGTTTTTTTTTCCTTTTTATTTATTTGTTGCTCACTTACACACGCACAAAACCTAACACACCCACACAAATCACATAGACACACACACATAAATATACACACAACAGTGACACATATATATAATATGAGTTTCTTTTGGTTTTAGATGAGAAGGAGAAAAATAAATAGGAAGGAAAGAGAATAGTGAGAAGGTAGGAGAAGAATAGTGGCGGAAAGAAAGAATGGAATAGAAGAGGAGAATGTATTATGTCTCTTTCTAGTTACATGAAAAATTATGGTCTATGACCGTTTCATTGTTTCATGCGATTTTGCTACTAGTTAGATTTGAAGGGGATAAGATGAAACAAGGAGGAAGTGGTTTACTATGATACATTGGAAGGAGAAAATGGAAACTAAAGGAGCAATTGTGTTTTGATCCACTCATGTTGCTTGAATGTCTGCTGTGTAAAAATGTTTGAGAAGTGGAGAAAAAAATGTCACAAAGAGAGAGACGGCTAAGAGCATCTCCAACGGTTTTACAAGTTGTAATATTACGACTCGTAAGATTCATGGGAGAATTTGTTAACTCTCCCGACAGACGCACGCTGAATTTATCGGCGTGCTTTAATTTTATCAAAGCGCACTGATATTATCGGCACGTTACTGACAATAATATTGGCACTCCTTAAAAAATATTATATAATTTTTTTGTTCTATGTTTATTTTATCGGTTTAGGTTGATATAAAACGTCCGAATGTACATATAAAACTATGATAAAACTTATAATAAAGCATACAGATACGACTGTGTAAAGACCCGCAACTTCCCCGTAAAGGAAAGCGTCGGATAGTTCGAGAACAAACCACAATAGAACGCATACAGAAGAACATTTCATTGTATATAACAACAACGATGAATAATCAACCATCAACCAAAGTGCACTACACTGTATAAGCATCAAATATAGACATTTAACGCTTATAGCAGCTTGTCAATCAATCGATCGACATATTTAATCAATCAGGATGAGTGAACTTCAAATTTCATCCTAACACCCGTGTGGGGTTTCAAACAATCAAACACATATTTTATTTGTGCAGTTAGGCGATGTGTAAAATTTATCGACCCAATCAACGTCATTCAAATAGGTGTACATAAACAAACCGTCTGGTTTGTAAATGAATATTTATTTATTCACATTCACGTTAAAAATTATATTTTTAACGATAACACATTTTATTTTAACATATGAATTTCTATTCAGTTCATTCGTTAAATAAAATGCTATTTTTATTTTTTCTAACTTATTTTAGAAAATTTCGGCGGCATAACGGCACGATACTAGAAACGGGACAAGGCCTAGCCTTATCCCCGGTCTAGTGAAGGCCCACGCCATTCACACATCAATCAAATCAATTCGTTATGCAAACCACAAACTTTGGAGTAAGGATCTAACCTAGCCTTACTCCTTCGCCTTATAACGGCGCACGTCTAATCCTAACCAATTTATCGATTCGATTTTTCACACCACAAACCACATTCAAACCAATATCGCAATCAATCACCAAACTGTCAAACAAACAAGTCCATGGTCTGTGGACGATTGTGTCGGGTGCTACTAAGCACCGTCTGCATCCTAGTATATATATATAACTAGAAATAAAATAGAAAGGTGAGAAATTCTCACATATAGCTATCCTAGCTCCACGGCACTTCCTTGATAGAAAACTTCATCGCTATCGCATCTTCGTCATCTTCGTTGCCCGTAGCCACTACATACATAAAAATCGAATTTTTACTTCGCTATTCAATATTTAAAAATCAAATTTTTAGTTCAAAGTTCAATATATAAAAATCGAATTTTTATTTCAAAGTTCAATATATAAAAATCGAATTTTTAGTTCAAAGTTCAATATATAAAAATCGAATTTTTAGTTCAAAGTTCAATATATAAAAATCGAATTTTTAGTTCAAAGTTCAATATATAAAAATCGAATTTTTATTTCAAAGTTCAATATATAAAAATCGAATTTTTATTTCAAAGTTTAAATCTTTTCTTTTACTTTTCAAAATTCAAATCTTTTTTCCTATTAAAACAAAAATTAGTTTTTCCGCTTTATTAAAATTCAGTTTTCAAACTTTAAAATAAAAATCAGTTTTCAAACTTTATATAAAAAAAAAACAGTGTTAGTCCTTATTTTAATTTTACTAAACTAATTTCCTTATTTTACTTACATACACAAACAACTGAGAAGAAAAGGATTCAGTAAAAATAAATAAATAAAGAAAAAGAAGAAGACTTACATTACCAAGAGGAGAGGGGGGGGTTTACTGCTGTTTGTCGGAGGGTGGCGTCGGCGTCAGAAGGAGGTGGCGGTGCGGCAGCTGCTCGCGACGGAGGTGGTGGAGGTCTCGAAGTCGGCATCGTCGACTGGGTTTTGGGGGTCTTTGCGTTCGGTTGGAAGAGGAGATGAGGGAGCGGAGCCGGTGGAGGAGGAGGAGGATGGCGACGGAACAGAAGGGGGTGGGTGCGGCGGCCTCCAGCATGGCGGCGCGGTGAACGGAGGCGGTCTTCGATCGCTTTCCCCCCCTTTTTTTTTTTTTTATTTTATCTTTTCTAAATTTTTTTTCTGTGAATGTAAACGAGAGAGGGGGGGGGGGTTATTATAAAAGTTATTTTAATTTATTAATTAATTTAATTATTTTTAATTGCAAAAGGTTGACTTTCACCAACGACCTCTAAACGAGGTCCACCGCCTGTCGTCTTTAGCGTATTACCCCCATTCCGAACACAATGGGATATGTATCGTTGGCTGATTCGATCGTTTGAATCAGTTTCCGTTGAATTTACATTTAAATCAATATATTGAATTTTAAACGTACATTTCAAATTACCGGGGCCACTTACTAACTCTAAAAATTCTCGAAAAATATTTTCTAGCTTCGTATTGACGATACGGTCCTAACAAAACTAGTTTCGTCGAATTCTGAGACCGTTAGAAAAATGGCCAATTTCCAGTCGATTAAAATCAACTGAAACTGGTCAAACGCGTTTTCCTTTGCCACGCTCACATATTGATTCGAAAAATTATGAAATTTGGAATCTAGCAATAACTCGACATCACGGACCCAACAAAACTGGTTTCGTCGTAATCCAAGGTCGTTTGCAAAATTGCTATTTTTAAGGGCCTTATATATATAAAAATATATATAAATTCCACAGCGACTATTTCTAATTTTTAACTGGACATATCTTATCATTTCTAAGATGAAATCCCAGTTTGTTAACTTCATTACAAAGATATAGTTATACAGATTCAAATATTTCTTGTTTCGTTCAATTCTGACTTATATTGAATTCTGTATATTCATTTGAAATTAGAAATCGAATTTTCGAACTACCGCGCCATTTTCAATTCCTTTTATAATTATATATAATTATTTATATTCTAACGACGACGCGTATAAATATATACGTTCGAATTATATTCAAAACAGATTTCTCGTCGATATTATTTAAAATAATCTATTTTAAATATTCAAAATTCGCTAAAATTGCCAAAATAAAATTTTTAAACTGGCCCAGATTTTCGGGTTGTTACAATCTCCCCCACTTAAAACTTTTCGTCCCCGAAAAGGAACAAAGTCGAAAGTGGTTTGATTATTCAGCTCTACGATCGATCAGGCTTCCATTCTCCAACTCTTTAGTTTCTGAGAATTTTCAAAATTTCAAAAATTTGGCTAACACCCTAAATTTTCGAAAAATTTCGCCATAACCTCCCCTGCACCGGGAGCATCGGGGAATTTCAAATAGCTTCCCCGGTCCTTCAGATCTCAAAAAGAAAAAGAAAAAGCCAAGCGGCTAGCCAATAGGCTCACAAAATCATCATCACCCAAACAAAACAGTAAATTATGTAGTAAACATGTACCTATTTGTCGGGCAAACAAATTTTATTCTCTGGCTCTAGCCTCCTTGCTATGACCTGCTCAATATAAGTATATGTATATGCAAGCAAATGCGACCAATTTTCAATATAATCCAATATTTGATTCAATTAGGCTAAATGGTTTAAAATTAGCAAACAAATGAACAAACAACACAAACATCAATCAATTAGTGAATTTAACGTTTCAAATTCATAATTTTGATATATATACTGAAAATCTTGTTTTTGATGCCAATTCACAACAAAGTGTTCTAGCTATATAAGATTTGGTTCTCACACCAGCCTAATGGAAATATATAGATATCATACTTTCGTTACTCGAAAATAAATGCTGGTGATGGTATACTTCATCATCAGGACCATGTCCGGGCGACTAGAGTGCGACTCTATATCTATCCAATATATTAAAACTTCGAATACACGCGGATCAGACGTATACGCAAAATCTATATATACTGGATTGTCCACATCAATTTAAATAGATAATCAAATACGAATAATTGATTAAATTTTCAAAACAAAAATTTGTTTTCATTTTCAAAAATATACTCTTCACACTCGTTCTAGGATACTACTGATCGCATCTCTAATGAGTCATTCTCGTTGGATATTACTAATCCAATTTCTGATGAATTCTTTCGTACGGTTCTAATGTGTCTTGTTCTCTGCTTTGTAAACCAAAGCTCTGATACCAAATGTAAAGACCCGCAACTTCCCCGTAAAGGAAAGCGTCGGATAGTTCGAGAACAAACCACAATAGAACGCATACAGAAGAACATTTCATTGTATATAACAACAACGATGAATAATCAACCATCAACCAAAGTGCACTACACTGTATAAGCATCAAATATAGACATTTAACGCTTATAGCAGCTTGTCAATCAATCGATCGACATATTTAATCAATCAGGATGAGTGAACTTCAAATTTCATCCTAACACCCGTGTGGGGTTTCAAACAATCAAACACATATTTTATTTGTGCAGTTAGGCGATGTGTAAAATTTATCGACCCAATCAACGTCATTCAAATAGGTGTACATAAACAAACCGTCTGGTTTGTAAATGAATATTTATTTATTCACATTCACGTTAAAAATTATATTTTTAACGATAACACATTTTATTTTAACATATGAATTTCTATTCAGTTCATTCGTTAAATAAAATGCTATTTTTATTTTTTCTAACTTATTTTAGAAAATTTCGGCGGCATAACGGCACGATACTAGAAACGGGACAAGGCCTAGCCTTATCCCCGGTCTAGTGAAGGCCCACGCCATTCACACATCAATCAAATCAATTCGTTATGCAAACCACAAACTTTGGAGTAAGGATCTAACCTAGCCTTACTCCTTCGCCTTATAACGGCGCACGTCTAATCCTAACCAATTTATCGATTCGATTTTTCACACCACAAACCACATTCAAACCAATATCGCAATCAATCACCAAACTGTCAAACAAACAAGTCCATGGTCTGTGGACGATTGTGTCGGGTGCTACTAAGCACCGTCTGCATCCTAGTATATATATATAACTAGAAATAAAATAGAAAGGTGAGAAATTCTCACATATAGCTATCCTAGCTCCACGGCACTTCCTTGATAGAAAACTTCATCGCTATCGCATCTTCGTCATCTTCGTTGCCCGTAGCCACTACATACATAAAAATCGAATTTTTACTTCGCTATTCAATATTTAAAAATCAAATTTTTAGTTCAAAGTTCAATATATAAAAATCGAATTTTTATTTCAAAGTTCAATATATAAAAATCGAATTTTTAGTTCAAAGTTCAATATATAAAAATCGAATTTTTAGTTCAAAGTTCAATATATAAAAATCGAATTTTTAGTTCAAAGTTCAATATATAAAAATCGAATTTTTATTTCAAAGTTCAATATATAAAAATCGAATTTTTATTTCAAAGTTTAAATCTTTTCTTTTACTTTTCAAAATTCAAATCTTTTTTCCTATTAAAACAAAAATTAGTTTTTCCGCTTTATTAAAATTCAGTTTTCAAACTTTAAAATAAAAATCAGTTTTCAAACTTTATATAAAAAAAAAACAGTGTTAGTCCTTATTTTAATTTTACTAAACTAATTTCCTTATTTTACTTACATACACAAACAACTGAGAAGAAAAGGATTCAGTAAAAATAAATAAATAAAGAAAAAGAAGAAGACTTACATTACCAAGAGGAGAGGGGGGGGTTTACTGCTGTTTGTCGGAGGGTGGCGTCGGCGTCAGAAGGAGGTGGCGGTGCGGCAGCTGCTCGCGACGGAGGTGGTGGAGGTCTCGAAGTCGGCATCGTCGACTGGGTTTTGGGGGTCTTTGCGTTCGGTTGGAAGAGGAGATGAGGGAGCGGAGCCGGTGGAGGAGGAGGAGGATGGCGACGGAACAGAAGGGGGTGGGTGCGGCGGCCTCCAGCATGGCGGCGCGGTGAACGGAGGCGGTCTTCGATCGCTTTCCCCCCCTTTTTTTTTTTTTTATTTTATCTTTTCTAAATTTTTTTTCTGTGAATGTAAACGAGAGAGGGGGGGGGGGTTATTATAAAAGTTATTTTAATTTATTAATTAATTTAATTATTTTTAATTGCAAAAGGTTGACTTTCACCAACGACCTCTAAACGAGGTCCACCGCCTGTCGTCTTTAGCGTATTACCCCCATTCCGAACACAATGGGATATGTATCGTTGGCTGATTCGATCGTTTGAATCAGTTTCCGTTGAATTTACATTTAAATCAATATATTGAATTTTAAACGTACATTTCAAATTACCGGGGCCACTTACTAACTCTAAAAATTCTCGAAAAATATTTTCTAGCTTCGTATTGACGATACGGTCCTAACAAAACTAGTTTCGTCGAATTCTGAGACCGTTAGAAAAATGGCCAATTTCCAGTCGATTAAAATCAACTGAAACTGGTCAAACGCGTTTTCCTTTGCCACGCTCACATATTGATTCGAAAAATTATGAAATTTGGAATCTAGCAATAACTCGACATCACGGACCCAACAAAACTGGTTTCGTCGTAATCCAAGGTCGTTTGCAAAATTGCTATTTTTAAGGGCCTTATATATATAAAAATATATATAAATTCCACAGCGACTATTTCTAATTTTTAACTGGACATATCTTATCATTTCTAAGATGAAATCCCAGTTTGTTAACTTCATTACAAAGATATAGTTATACAGATTCAAATATTTCTTGTTTCGTTCAATTCTGACTTATATTGAATTCTGTATATTCATTTGAAATTAGAAATCGAATTTTCGAACTACCGCGCCATTTTCAATTCCTTTTATAATTATATATAATTATTTATATTCTAACGACGACGCGTATAAATATATACGTTCGAATTATATTCAAAACAGATTTCTCGTCGATATTATTTAAAATAATCTATTTTAAATATTCAAAATTCGCTAAAATTGCCAAAATAAAATTTTTAAACTGGCCCAGATTTTCGGGTTGTTACAGACTGCTAAGAAACATAACGATACATATAATATTAAGCAGAACAATGAGACTTATATTGAGCATAACAATACGAATAATAATAAGCATAAAGATACAACAAGCCATAAACATTTTTTTGCGTATATTGTTTATTTATCAGTTTAGGTTGATATAAAACATCTAAATGTACATATAAAACTGACGATAAAACTTATAATAAAGCATACAAATACAAATGCTAAGAAACATAATTATACAACTAATATTAAGCAAAACGTTGCAACTTATATTAAGCATAACGATATTAATAATAATAAGCATAAATATACAATAGGTCATAAACAAATTAGCAAAGCAACACACATAACAATAAAGCTACACAATAATCAATACCTCATACCTTATATACAACAGCAACATTGCAAACCATATCTCATACCCAAACATATTTACAAAAAAAAAAAAAAAATTGATACCTATTTTATGCAATGCATGGTGGCTTTTGAGAGCGATTTAGATGAAGAAGAAATCCTTCAAGAGGAAGCAGAAGAGATACAAGAAATACTAGACATATAAAATGAAACCTACAGTTCATCATCCGCAAATCGATGGGTATCGATTCTGTAAGGACCCGTAACTTCCCCGTGAAGGAAAGAGCGGATACTTTGAGAACAACACACAAATGAACGCAGACGGAAGAACATTTCATCGTATATTACAACAATTCCATCAGATACAAGAATATACAGAGTATAAATGAATAAATTACATTCGACAAATATCAGATATTACATTAAATTACATAGCAGCGGAAAATAATACAAAGCACAACTGAAGGTGATATACGGATACAGAGCTTTCCAAACATCATTCCAGCTGTAAATCAGGATCCTGTGAATATAAATCTGCAAAACCAAAACTACTAGCTGCCCGTGCAGAAAATAGGGGCACCCAGAGTTTAGGTTAAAACAATAAACTCCGGGTCAGTCATGTGACCGGTGTGAGAACTAAAACAGTTATTAATATTGGTTTTAAAGTTCGGTAAATCAAGGGACCACGCCGTATAACACGGAACGGGTTTCCTCCCAAGAATACCAGTGCATATCAATAAACAACGCAATGCTTTTTCGAAAAATGAAGCTATTATAAGACCCAGGTCCCATCACACAATGCAACGCAAGCCGGAGGATAGGGTTTTCCCTTATAATAGCCAAACATGCTTGGTACGTTTAAAACAAATCATTTGATACTATAATAAGTGTATAGTGTCAAAACATTTCAATCATAAATATAAATCATAGACGACATGAGTACCATATATCATGTCGCCATACTAGTTCTACAATTAAAACCGCAATACACGTATTGGAAATTGGATTTCCGTCATGAGTCGAGGCAAGGGGCAAGCTCCTCTCCGCGTTCGAGACACTCTAGCAAATGTCTCTGGGTTACGCACTCTGGGCAACCCCGGATCCTCCAAGGCCGGTCCTCACTTACGTTAGAGGATTAATTATGCCTGAACACACGTTTCCCGGTCCTTACAGACCTATAATCGAGGCGCCTCGCACTCCAACAACCACATAGGTGAAAAGTATATAAATGTCAGGGCTGGTAAGTCACTGACACCACCATAGCTAGAAAGAAACGTCATGCACTCCTTGGGTCCTTATCCCGTTTTTGACTCATACCGAGGTGTGAGGCTCGCGAATCCACGCTATACACAAAGCTACGCCACAAAGGCCGTGCTTTGATCATCAACCACAAGACTTTGCTTTTCAACAGAAGCCTTGATCCATGCAACTCAGCGTGCCACAGTGGCAATTCATGTCATGCGATTGATATCTATCGATATATAACCTCTAAGCTCGTACGTCTCAGATAAGGGCGTTAAGCAAAAGAATAAATTCTCCGCCGCCAAACAGATATATATTTAACAGAAATCAATCAACATAGAATAAAATCCAATGTCAGACACACAATCCATTTACAAGTTCGTTCTGGGTCTGAACGAAACCGGAGGCACTTTCCTCGCATATCCATCCATCTCCAAGTACGTCCGGACGACCACCAACTATTTCCATCCTCTTGGGTGTACAGCCCAATCAGGATCGTCAGTAATTATCCAAATGATGTGAAGACTTCCGGACTTCGACCACCGTCTTTATCTTCGACATATCGTCGAATCGGTTATTCAAAATGGGTATAAACCCGGACTTTCCGAACAACCCGCGTATATTAAAAACAAATGTTACACAAACACAACATACGCCTCATTCCAATTCTGAATATTCTGTTATTTAAATATCCACATCTTTTGGGAAAAGTTCCCATTAATTTTATCCAAGATAAATTCTTTAAAATTTATCCTTTAATCTTCCTTTGGATGTCGTTTCAAACCAAATTATGGTTTTCCCAAACTAGTCGAGATTAGCGAACCACATCGAAGTAATTATTTATTTTATTTCCCAATCCCAACCTATTCATCCCATGAAGCAAAACTGGTGATACTCCATATCTAACACCATGGTGTTATCGGTAAAATTAATTACCATTTCACGTTCAAATCTAATTAAAGATTTAACTATCGCTTTGGAGCAAAACTGGCGATACTCCATTCTCGCTCATTTCTAAATTTGATAATTTAGATTATAGATTCACATTTCAATCTAATTACAGATTCATTAAAACTCCTTTCACTGGGTTAAAGAACTAGGTGTTATTTAAAACACAGTTCACGACAAACCCAAATCACATTCTATTTGTTATCGGGTTAAAGAACTAGTGTTATTTAAAACACCGTTCACGATAAACCCATTTCAAATCCAATCAAATATATTAGAAATTCCGATTATTTAAAACCCCTTTTTAAATTTAATTTATTTATTTAAAAATAATTGGGTTTTAAATTTAGTTCAAAACTAGTTCATTTCGATAAAAATCTATTTTTATCTTTTCAAATATGGAGTTTTTCACCCCAATTTTTCTCAAATCACTTCTTATGAATTTACACAAATTATTACTATTTTTAATAATTTTATCAAGGCCCGTACAGTCGATTTCCATCAACGGCCATCAAACTGCACTTACAGCGACCCTTTTCGAATTTGATTTGGACGTATCTCCAAATCCAACCGTTAGATTTCAAATTTCTAATATTCATTAGAAAGCTCTTTTCGATACGAACCCAACGGTTCCGGGTTTAGGAGAATCTGACGGTCGGATCTCCCGTAATGTCCGTTTGAAATAAATGGTCGAAATTCACGAACTGCCGCGGCGCGGCGCGTTCTATTCAGGCCATTATATTATATATATATATATATATATATAATATATGTAATATATATTTCGTTGATTTCTATTTAAAACGAATTATATAAATAGTTTCAAATTCGTTTCAAAAACAATTTCAACTTCCATTTCAATCCAAAGCAAAATTGAATTCTTCTTTATAAATTCGTTTTAAAATTCATTTCTATTCAATTCAAATTTCAATTCAATTTGAATTCATTTCAATTCTTTCAATTCAATTTGAATTCGTTTTCAATTTAATTCAATTCGAATTCGTTATCTATTTAATTCAATTCGAATTCGTTATCTATTCAATTCAATTCGAATTCGTTATCTATTCAATTCAATTCGAATTCGTTATCTATTCAATTCAATTCGAATTCGTTGTCTATTCAATTCAATTCGAATTCGTTGTCTATTCGATTCAATTCGAATTGGTTTTCTATTCGATTCAATTCAAATTGGTTTTCTATCCGATTCAATTCAAATTGGTTTTCTATTCGATTCAATTCAAATTGGTTTTCTATCCGATTCAATTCAAATTGGTTTTCTATCCGAATCAAATTCATTATATATTCAATTGAAATCAAATTCGTTTTATATTCAATTTAATTCAAATTTCATTTCAAAATATGCGATTTCGAAATCACTTTTCAATATTCATTTTTAAAATGAGTAAAATCGATATAAATATCGTTCACGTCAAAATGGCGTCAATCTAATCAACACGGCTTCATATATTTCTATTTTCAAATATTCTATTTCAAATATTTCTTTTTATCAAAATATTTCTATTTCAAATATTTCGTTTTCAAATATTTCGTTCAACACATGACTAATCTCAACGGATGAGTACGGTCAACACATGAACCTTTATATTATATTGATAAAGATATAAATTTTATTATAAAAATATTTCGTTCAACACATGACTAATCTCAACGGATGAGTACAGTCAACACATGAACCTTTATATTATATTGATAAAGATATAAATTTTATTATAAAAATATTTCGTTCAACACATGACTAATCTCCACGGATGAGTACAGTCAACACATGAACTTTTATATTATATTGATAAAGATATAAATTTTATTATAAAAATATTTCGTTCAACACATGACTAATCTCAACGGATGAGTACAGTCAACACTTGAACTTTTATATTATATTGATAAAGATATAAATTTTATTATAAAAATATTTCGTTCAACACATGACTAATCTCAACGGATGAGTACAGTCAACACATGAACTTTTATTTTATATTATTCTTTATCTTCTAAATTGGAATGAGGCCCAATCAATCACCATATAAAATTAATTATATGGGTTTTCATACAACACATGTATATAATAGCATTGAAAAATAATCAACCATCAACCAAAGTGCACTACACTGTATAAGCATCAAATATAGATATTCAACGCTTATAACAGCCTGTCAATCAATCGATCGACATATTCAATCAATCAGGATGAGTGTACTTCAAATTTCATCCCAACACCCGTGTGGGGTTTCAAACAATCAAACACAAATTTTAGTTGTGCAGTTGGGCGATGTGTAAAATTTATCGTCCCAATCCATGTCATTCAAATAGGTGTACATAAACAAACCGTCCGGTTTGTAAATGAATATTTTATTTATTCACATTCACAATATTCATATTCATGTTAAAAATTATATTTTTAACGATAAAACATTTTATTTCAACATATGAATTTCTATTCAATTCATTTATTCAATAAAATGGTATTTTTATTTTTCTAACTTATTTTAGAAAATTTCGGCGGCATAACGGCACGATACTAGAAACGGGACAAGGCCTAGCCTTATCCCCGGTCTAGTGAAGGCCCACGCCATTCACACATCAATCAAATTCACCAAACAACCAAATTCATATCAAATCATCTAACTAATTTTTGCAATCAAACAAACAAGTCCATCGTCTGCGGACGATTGTGTCGGGTGCTACTAAACACCGTCTGCATCCTAGTATATATATATAACTAGAAAATGAAATTGAAAGGTGAGAAATTCTCACAGATAGCTATCCAATCATCTAGACTCTTCATTTGTGGAAATCTTCATCGTTATCCCATCTTTGTCATCTTCGCTGCCCGTAGCCACTATATATATAAAAATCACATTTTTATATTGCTATTCAATATATAAAAATCGAATTTTTACTTCGCTATTCAATATATAAAAATCGAATTTTTACTATGCTATTCAATATATAAAAATCGAATTTTTACTATGCTATTCAATATATAAAAATCGAATTTTTACTATGCTATTCAATATATAAAAATCGAATTTTTACTTTGTTATTCAATTTATAAAAATCGAATTTTTACTATACTATTCAATATATAAAAATCGAATTTTTATACCGCTACTATATAGATAAAAATTATATTTTTTTCATCGATGCTCATATAGTAAAGATTATATTTTTATCACGCTATTCTTCATATAAAGATTTCGCCTTTTCAAAAATAAAGATTTCGCCTTTTCAAATATATCCTTATAAAAATCACATTTTTATTTTTCTACACATATAAAGATGATATTTCCAATATTCCTATCATGTAAAAAAAAATTATATTTTTAATTCTCTACATAAACAAAAATCATATTTTTGTATCACCTATATAGTAAAGACTATATTTTTAATACTTTAAAAATATGAAAATCATATTTTTAATTGAATAAAAATCTTTTCTACCTCTTCGTCATATAAAAATCATATTTTTATAAATAAAAATATAATCTTTTCAAATCTAAAAATCAAATCTTTATATATAGTTTATTTTCAGCTTTTCTAAATGCCAATTCATATATAAAAATACTGATTTTTTTCTGTTTGCTAACCATATACAAAAGAAATAAATAAATAAAATTAAAACAAATAAAAACTTATTTTTCCAGTCGGGGGGGGGGGGGTTCACTGCGCCTGAGGTGGTCGGAGGTGCTGGCGAGGCTAGGGGGGCGTCTGAGGCAACGGACTATGGGCCAGGGGGTGCAGTTTGCTGTCGACGCGGAGAGGACGTGGGTTGGGGGCTCGCGATGGGTACTAGGGGGTTCGTCAGGTGGTGCGTCGCAGTCGGCGAGGTGGGGGAGGAAGGAGGGGGTGATGGAGGGGAGGCGGCGCGGTGACCATCAAGTGGCAGCGGCTCCGTTTAGCTAGGGTTTCCCTTTTTTTTCTTTTTTTTTCTGTACAATGAATTATAACGGGGGGTGGGGGGGTGATAAAGGAGTGGGAGAAAAATATATATTCATTTAATTATTTTATTATTTTTGTTCTCCTCAAAGTTGACCTTCCGTTTGAACTCGAAACGAAACCCACCACCTGCCGTCCATAGCGTTTAACCCCCATTCCGAACACAATGGGATATGTATCGCAAGCTGATTTGATCGTCTCGATCAGTTTCCATTAAATTTACATTTAAATCGTTATATTGAATTTTAAACGTACATTTCAAATTACCGGGGTCACATACTAACTCTATAAATCCCATAAAAATATTTTCTAGCTTCCTATTTACGATACGGTCCTAACAAAACTAGTTTTGTCGAATTCTGAGACCATTGGAAAAATGGCCATTTTCCTGTCGATTAAAATCAACTGAAACTGGTCAAACGCGTTTTCCTTTGCCACGCTCACATATTGATTCGAAAAATTATGAAATTTGGAATCTAGCAATAATTTGACATCACGGATCCAACAAAAGTGGTTTCGTCGAAATCCGAGGTCGCTTGCAAAATTTCCATTTTTAAGGGCCTGAATTCCATTGCGACTATTCAGAATTTTCAACTAGACATATCTTTTGATCCCCGCTATGAAATTTTGATTTCCTGGATTCGTTGGAAAGATATTCACAAATAGATCCTAATGTTTTTGGTTTCACTAAAATCCGGATTGTTTTGCACCCGGTACGTTCAATTGATGTTTGAAATCGAATTATCGAACTACCGCGCCATTTTCAATTCCTAATTATAATTATATATAAATATTTATATTCTAACGACGGCGTATATAATATATACGTTCGAATTATATTCAAAATAAATTTTCTTCGATATTATTTAAAATAATTCATTTTAAATATTCAAAATTCATTTAAAATTGCCAAAATAAAAATTTTAAACTGGCTCGGATTTTCGGGTTATTACAATCTCCCCCACTTAAAACTTTTCGTCCCCGAAAAGGAACAAAGTCGAAAGTGGTTTGATTAATCAACTCTACGTTCGATCTGGCTTCCATTCTCCAACTTTTTAGTTTCTGAGAATTGTCAAATTTTCAAAAATTTGGCTAACATCCTAAATTTTCGAAAAATTTCGCCATAACCTCCCCTGCACCGGGAGCCACGGGAAAATCCTGAAATTGCCATATAGGCCTTCTAATCTCAAAAAGAAAAAGAAAAATCCAAGCGGCTAGCCAATAGGCTCATAAAATCATCATCACCCAAACAAAACAGTAAATTATGTAGTAAACATGTACCTATTTGTCGGGCAAACAAATTTTATTCTTCGGCTCTAGCCTCCTTGCTATGACCTATTCAAAGTAAGTACATGTATATGCAAGCAAATGCGACCAATTTTCAATAATATTCAATATTTGGTTCAATTAGGCTTAATGGTTCAAAATTATCAAACAAATAAACAAATAACACAAACATCAATCAATTAGTGGATTAGAGTTTCAAATCCATAAATTTGATATATATACAAAAAATATTGTTTTTGATGCCAATTCGCAACAATGTGTTCTAACTATATAAGTTTTGGTTCTCACACCAGTCTAATGGAAATATATAGATATCACACCTTCGTCACTCGAAAATAAATACTGGTGATGGTATACTTCATCATCAGGACCATGTCCGGGCGAGTAGAGTGTGACTCTATATCTATCTAATATATTAAAACTTCAAATATACGTTCATGACGCGTATATGCAAAACCTTTATATACTAGATTGTCCAAATTCAAAATAAATAAATAATCAAATACATTTTAAAATGGTTTAAATTTCAAAACAAAATTGTTTCCATTTGAAAAAACAGACTCTTCACACTCGTTCTAGGATACTACTGATCCTATCTCTAACGAGTCATTCTAATTGGATATTACTAATCCAATATCTGATGAATTCTTTCGTATGGTTCTAATGTGTCTTGTTCTCGAGCTCTGTAAACCAAAGCTCTGATACCACTGTAAGGACCCATAACTTCCCCGTGAAGGAAAGAGCGGATACTTTGAGAACAACACACAAATGAACGCAGACGGAAGAACATTTCATCGTATATTACAACAATTCCATCAGATACAAGAATATACAGAGTATAAATGAATAAATTACATTCGACAAATATCAGAGATTACATTAAATTACATAGCAGCGGAAAATAATACAAAGCACAACTGAAGGTGATATACGGATACAGAGCTTTCCGAACATCATTCCAGCTGTAAATCAGGATCCTGTGAATATAAATCTGCAAAACCAAAACTACTAGCTGCCCGTGCGGAAAATAGGGGCACCCAGAGTTTAGGTTAAAACAATAAACTCCGAGTCAGTCATGTGACTGGTGTGAGAACTAAAACAGTTATTAATATTGGTTTTAAAGTTCGGTAAATCAAGGGACCACGCCGTATAACACGGAACGGGCTTCCTTCCAAGAATACCAGTGCATATCAATAAACAACGCAATGCTTTTTCGAAAAATGAAGCTATTATAAGACCCAGGTCCCATCACACAATGCAACGCAAGCCGGAGGATAGGGTTTTCCCTTATAATAGCCAAACATGCTTGGTACGTTTAAAACAAATCATTTGATACTATAATAAGTGTATAGTGTCAAAACATTTCAATCATAAATATAAATCATAGACGGCATGGGTACCATATATCATGTCGCCATACTAGTTCTACAATTAAAACTGCAATACACGTATTGGAAATTGGATTTCTGTCATGAGTCGAGGCAAGGGGCAAGCTCCTCTCCGCGTTCGAGACACTCTAGCAAATGTCTCAGGGTTATGCACTCTAGGCAACCCCAGATCCTCCAAGGCCGGTCCTCACTTACGTTAGAGGATTAATTATGCCTGAACACACGTTTCCCGGTCCTTACAGACCTATAATCGAGGCGCATCGCATTCCAACAACCACATAGGTGAAAAGTATATAAATGTCAGGGCTGGTAAGTCACTGACACCACCATAGCTAGAAAGAAATGTCATGCACTCCTTGGGTCCTTATCCCGTTTTTGACTCATACCGAGGTGTGAGGCTCGCAAATCCACGCTATACACAAAGCTATGCCACAAAGGCCGTGCTTTGATCATCAACCACAAGACTTTGCTTTTCAACAGAAGCCTTGATCCATGCAACTCAGCGTGCCACAGTGGCAATTCATGCCATGCGATTGATATCTATCGATATATAACCTTTAAGCTCGTACGTCTCAGAGAAGGGCGTTAAGCAAAAGAATAAATTCTCCGCCATCAAACAGATATATATTTAACAGAAATCAATCAACACAGAATAAAATCCAATGTCAGACACACAATCCATTTACAAGTTTGTTCTGGGTCTGAACGAAACCGGAGGCACTTTCGTCGCATATCCATCCATCTCCAAGTACGTCCGGACGACCACCAACTATTTCCATCCTCTTGGGTGTACAGCCCAATCAGGATCGTCAGTAATTATCCAAATGATGTGAAGACTTCCGGTCTTCGACCACCGTCTTTATCTTCGACATATCGTCGAATCGGTTATTCAGAATGGGTATAAACCCGGACTTTCCGAACAACCCACGTATATTAAAACCAAATGTTACACAAACACAACATACGCCTCATTCCAATTCTGAATATTCTGTTATTTAAATATCCACATCTTTTGGGAAAAGTTCCCATTAATTTTATCCAAGATAAATTCTTTAAAATTTATCCTTTAATCTTCCTTTGGATGTCGTTTCAAACCAAATTATGGTTTTCCCAAACTAGTCGAGATTAGCGAACCACACCGAAGTAATTATTTATTTTATTTCCCAATCCCAACCTATTCATCCCATGAAGCAAAACTGGTGATACTCCATATCTAACACCATGGTGTTATCGGTAAAATTAATTACCATTTCACGTTCAAATCTAATTAAAGATTTAACTATCGCTTTGGAGCAAAACTGGCGATACTCCATTCTCGCTCATTTCTAAATTTGATAATTTAGATTATAGATTCACATTTCAATCTAATAACAGATTCATTAAAACTCCTTTCACTGGGTTAAAGAACTAGGTGTTATTTAAAACACAGTTCACGACAAACCCAAATCACATTCTATTTGTTATCGGGTTAAATAACTAGTGTTATTTAAAACACCGCTCATGATAAACCCATTTCAAATCCAATCAAATATATTAAAAATTCAGATTATTTAAAACCCCTTTTTAAATTTAATTTATTTATTTAAAAATAATTGGGTTTTAAATTTAGTTCTAAACTAGTTCATTTCGATAAAAATCTATTTTTATTTTTTCAAATATGGAGTTTTTCACCCCAATTTTTCTCAAATCACTTCTTATGATTTTACACAAATTATTACTATTTTTAATAATTTTATCAAGGCCCGTACAGTCGATTTCCATCAACGGCCATCGAACTGCACTTACAGCGACCCTTTTCGAATTTGATTTGGACGTATCTCCAAATCCAACCGTTAGATTTCAAATTTCTAATATTCGTTAGAAAGCTCTTTTCGATACGAACCCAACGGTTCCTGTTTAAGGAGAATCCGACAGTCGGATCTCCCGTAATGTCCGTTTGAAATAAATGGTCAAAATTCACGAAATGCCGAGGCGCGGCGCGTTCTATTCAGGCCATTATATTATATATATATAATATATGTAATATATATTTCGTCGATTTCTATTTAAAACGAATTATATAAATAGTTTCAAATTCGTTTCAAAAACAATTTCAACTTCCATTTCAATCCAAAGCAAAATTGAATTCTTCTTTATAAATTCGTTTTAAAATTCATTTCTATTCAATTTGAATTCATTTCAATTCGCTTTCAATTCAATTTGAATTCGTTTTCAATTTAATTCAATTCGAATTCGTTATCTACTTAATTCAATTCGAATTCGTTGTCTATTCAATTCAATTCGAATTCGTTATCTATTCAATTCAATTCGAATTCGTTATCTATTCAATTCAATTCGAATTCGTTATCTATTTAATTCAATTCGAATTCGTTATCTATTCAATTCAATTCGAATTCGTTGTCTATTCAATTCAATTCGAATTCGTTGTCTATTCAATTCAATTCGAATTGGTTTTCTATTCGATTCAATTCAAATTGGTTTTCTATCCGATTCAATTCAAATTGGTTTTCTATTCGATTCAATTCAAATTGGTTTTCTATCCGATTCAATTCAAATTGGTTTTCTATCTGAATCAAATTCATTATATATTCAATTGAAATAAAATTCGTTTTATATTCAATTTAATTCAAATTTCATTTCAAAATATGCGATTTTGAAATCACTTTTCAATATTCATTTTTAAAATGAGTAAAATCGATATAAATATCGTTCACGTCAAAATGGCGTCAATCTAATCAACACGGCTTCATATATTTCTATTTTCAAATATTCTATTTCAAATATTTCTTTTTATCAAAATATTTCTATTTCAAATATTTCGTTTTCAAATATTTCGTTCAACACATGACTAATCTCAACGGATGAGTACGGTCAACACATGAACCTTTATATTATATTGATAAAGATATAAATTTTATTATAAAAATATTTCGTTCAACACATGACTAATCTCAACGGATGAGTACAGTCAACACATGAACTTTTATATTATATTGATAAAGATATAAATTTTATTATAAAAATATTTCGTTCAACACATGACTAATCTCAACGGATGAGTACAGTCAACACATGAACTTTTATATTATATTGATAAAGATATAAATTTTATTATAAAAATATTTCGTTCAACATATGACTAATCTCAACGGATGAGTACAGTCAACACATGAACTTTTATTTTATATTATTCTTTATCTTCTAAATTGGAATGAGGCCCAATCAATCACCATATAAAATTAATTATATGGATTTTCATACAACTCATGTATATAATAGCATTGAAAAATAATCAACCATCAACCAAAGTGCACTACACTGTATAAGCATCAAATATAGATATTCAACGCTTATAACAGCCTGTCAATCAATCGATCGACATATTTAATCAATCAGGATGAGTGTACTTCAAATTTCATCCCAACACCCATGTGGGGTTTCAAACAATCAAACACAAATTTTAGTTGTGCAGTTGGGCGATGTGTAAAATTTATCGTCCTAATCCATATCATTCAAATAGGTGTACATAAACAAACCGTCCGGTTTGTAAATGAATATTTTATTTATTCACATTCACTATATTCATATTCATGTTAAAAATTATATTTTTAACGATAAAACATTTTATTTCAACATATGAATTTCTATTCAATTCATTTATTCAAAAAAATGGTATTTTTATTTTTCTAACTTATTTTAGAAAATTTCGGCGGCATAACGACACGATACTATAAACGGGACAAGGCCTAGCCTTATCCCCGGTCTAGTGAAGGCCCACGCCATTCACACATCAATCAAATTCACCAAACAACCAAATTCAAATCAAATCATCTAACTAATTTTTGCAATCAAACAAACAAGTCCATGGTCTATGGACGATTGTGTCGGGTGCTACTAAACACCGTCTGCATCCTAGTATATATATAACTAGAAAATGAAATTGAAAGGTGAGAAATTCTCACAGATAGTTATCCAATCATCTTGACTCTTCATTTGTGGAAATCTTCATCGTTATCGCATCTTTGTCATCTTCGCTGCCCGTAGCCACTATATATATAAAAATCACATTTTTATATTGCTATTCAATATATAAAAATCGAATTTTTACTTCGCTATTCAATATATAAAAATCGAATTTTTACTATGCTATTCAATATATAAAAATCGAATTTTTACTATGTTATTCAATATATAAAAATCGAATTTTTACTATGCTATTCAATATATAAAAATCGAATTTTTACTTTGTTATTCAATTTATAAAAATCGAATTTTTACTATACTATTCAATATATAAAAATCAAATTTTTATACCGCTACTATATAGATAAAAATTATATTTTTTTCATCGATGCTCATATAGTAAAGATTATATTTTTATCACGCTATTCTTCATATAAAGATTTCGCCTTTTCAAATATATCCATATAAAAATCACATTTTTATTTTTCTACACATATAAAGATGATATTTCCAATATTCCTATCATGTAAAAAAAATTATATTTTTAATTCTCTACATAAACAAAAATCATATTTTTATATCACCTATATAGTAAAGACTATATTTTTAATACTTTAAAAATATGAAAATCATATTTTTAATTGAATAAAAATCTTTTCTACCTCTTCCTTATATAAAAATCATATTTTTATAAATAAAAATATAATCTTTTCAATTCTAAAAATCAAATCTTTATATATAGTTTATTTTCAGCTTTTCTAAATGCCAATTCATATATAAAAATACTGATTTTTTTCTGTTTGCTAACCATATACAAAAGAAATAAATAAATAAAATTAAAACAAAGAAAAACTTACTTTTCCAATCGGGGGGGGGGGTTTCACTGCGCCTGAGGTGGTCGGAGGTGCTGGCGAGGCTAGGGGGCGTCTGAGGCGGCGGACTGTGGGCCAAGGGGGGTGCGGTTTGCTGTCGACGCAGGGAGGACGTGGGTTGGGGGCTCGCGATGGGTATTAGGGGGTTCGTCGGGTGGTGCGTCGCAGTCGGCGAGGTGGGGGTGGAAGGAGGGGGTGATGGAGGGGAGGCGGCGCGGTGACCATCAAGGGGCGGCGGCTCCGTTTAGCTAGGGTTTCTCTTTTTTTTTTCTTTTTTTTTCTGTACAATGAATTATAACGGGGGGTGGGGGTGATAAAGGAGTGGGAGAAAAATATATATTCATTTCATTATTTTATTATTTTTGTTCTCCTCAAAGTTGACCTTCCGTTTGAACTCGAAACGAAACCCATCGCCTGTCGTCCATAGCGTTTTACCCCCATTCCGAACACAATGGGATATGTATCGCAAGCTGATTTGATCGTCTCGATCAGTTTCCGTTAAATTTACATTTAAATCGCTATATTGAATTTTAAATGTACATTTCAAATTACCAGGGTCACATACTAACTCTATAAATCCCATAAAAATATTTTCTAGCTTCCTATTTACGATACGGTCCTAACAAAACTAGTTTCGTCGAATTCTGAGACCATTGGAAAAATGGCCATTTTCTAGTCGATTAAAATCAACTGAAACTGGTCAAACGCGTTTTCCTTTGCCACGCTCACATATTGATTCGAAAAATTATGAAATTTGGAATCTAGCAATAATTTGATATCACGGATCCAACAAAAGTGGTTTCGTTGAAATCCGAGGTCGCTTGCAAAATTTCCATTTTTAAGGGCCTGAATTCCATAGTGACTATTCATAATTTTCAACTGGACATATCTTTTGATCCCCACTATGAAATTTTGATTTCCTGGATTCGTTGGAAAGATATTTACAAATAGATACTAATGTTTTTGGTTTCACTAAAATCCGGATTGTTTTGCACCCGGTACGTTCAATTGAAGTTTGAAATCGAATTATCGAACTACCGCGCCATTTTCAATTCCTAATTATAATTATATATAAATATTTAAATTCTAACGACGGCGTATATAATATATACGTTCGAATTATATTCAAAATAAATTTTCTTCGATATTATTTAAAATAATTCATTTTAAATATTCAAAATTCATTTAAAATTGCCAAAATAAAAAATTTAAACTGGCTCGGATTTTCGTGTTATTACAGATTCCTGGAAGGAAATTTATACACCGAAATCAAGCTGCATACCATAAGTCTCTGATGCAAGATTACTTTAATGACAACTGCACTTATGGTTCTAATATGTCCCATAGAAGATATAAGACACAGAGAGATTTATTTCTGCGGATACAGTATAGAAGGTAACAATGATTACTTTAAGTACAAAAAAATGCATCAGAGACACAGGGGTTAACCAGTATACAGAAATGACAGCCGCTATGAGAATGTTAGCATATGGCACTCCTGCAAATTCATTAGACGATGCATACCGAATTGCGGAGAGAACGACACTTGAAACACTTGAAAAATTCTGTTAGGTTGTGGTGGATGTCTACGGAGAGGAGTACTTAAGGTCCCTGAATGAAGCCGATATAGAGTTAATCAGAGAGATACACGAAAGCATGGGGATAGCCGCGCATGTTAAGAAGTCTGGACTATATGCATTGGTAATGGAAGAACTTCCCTAAGAGATAATAAGGTGCGTACAATGGCAAGGAAAGGTAACCAACCATCATTTTGGAAGTCATAGCATCGTACGATTTGTGGATATGACACGCTTTCTTCGGAATGCCCAGTTCGAATAATGACTTAAATGTTATAGAAAGATCTTCTTTGTTTAATGATCTTGCTCTAGGCTTGGTGCCTCCTTTAACATTTACCATTGGCCAGAATACTTACTGTAATGGCTGGATTTTTTTTCTAGCATCTGATATTCATTTTAATAAGGAAATTAAAATGTATCTAGAGAACTCAACCAATTTAAAATATGTATAATCACTTATATGTATATACTTATATGATTTATACTATAATTTAATATATACGAGATATATTGAATATGAATGTTTTAACAACTTAAGAAAATATTTGAATCACTTTTTATAACACTAGGAAGTGTAGGGAAGCTTGCAACATGAAATAAATATGGCAATTCCTATTTTACAACTAGTTTGTATAAGTTGTCATATACATAGAAATCCATACAAGTTATAAAGAGCTAAACTCTTATATATATATATATATATATATATATATATGTATATGTTTATATATACATATATATGAGTAGATAAGGGATATGTCATGATAAAGGGTATATGTATATATCTCTATATATATATACATATATATATACTACGGCCAAGAATGTATATAAGCAATTATATACACCAAATCATTTACTAAAAGATATAGGATTAAAACTAGAGCAAGATCAAGTCTAGACTCCATCACTTTAACCATAAAAGTGGATTAAACTATCTCATAATTCCCCTACACATAATATCTGCGGCATAGTAAGAATGCAAAACAAATATCAAGAGAGAAAATATCCATTCTCTTGTGTTTTGATTGGAAGGATTGAGTCTTGCATTTAATGAAAGCAAGCCTTGCATTTAATGCAAGCATAGGGTCATATACTTAGTAGAGAGGTTGGTAGAAAAATCTCTTGTGGAAAGTACTTTAAGCTTGCTGTGTATATTGTGATCCATTCGAATGAGAGAGAAAGGGGTAGGTAGGAGATGTGGCTTTTTTACTATTAAAAACATCAGGGAGAAACTATAGTTTAAGGAGAAAGTGGCCTATATATACCACTCCATTTGCATGCTTTCTCCTTTACGCAAACTCAAAAACTTTTGCTGAGATTAAGATCCATTTTCAAGCAAGAATTCAAGAGCTAGTTACAAGTGAGTAAACACTCACTAGTCATGTTGATTTCAAGTTTACAGTAAAACAGTTTTGATGCTTTCATGTTCATATATATCAATGCAAGTATATCATGTTAATATCAACCTTGTAGATGCTAGAACACCAAGTATATATCATCAGTATACCATGTTTACAAGTCACCGTAGATTAAGTAATGAGTTCATCTTTGAACTTGATCAAAAAGAAATACTGCTGTCAAGAACAAACACCTCTGTTATTTGCAACTACACCTGATGATCTCAAGACACCAACTATACAAGTATATGCAGTAGAAATATGTATACTAAAACATCTACAACCAATTAGAAAGTATTAAGCATAAAGAACTTGCTTTGAAAAACCAAGAACAGCAGAGAACAGTTTTATTCTCTGTCTCAAACCAAACACTCGAAATGTTCAAACATCATAGAATCGAATTTCAGGTTTGTGAATGAAATCAACAAGCCAAAAGATGATTTTTAAAAGTGTTGTCATGATTTTAAACGTTGGGATGAGAGAGAGAGGTTGAGATGGACGGAAATGGCATTTTCGCCAAAATCCGATGATCAACGTCGATGATGGCCAAACCGTGGAGCGTGGAGGAGCGTGAGACTTTGGGGATCATAGGAAAAATACCAATTGATTTTTCCAGCGAGTGGATTGAGCTAACGAGCTCGATTTACATTTTTGAAGGCAAAATGGGTCCGAGTATTTGAAGAGGTCGTGTGGGGTCCCCAGGGGGTCGAGTGGGCCAGGGTGTGG
This sequence comes from Allium sativum, assembly GCA_030737875.1. Taxonomy (NCBI): domain Eukaryota; kingdom Viridiplantae; phylum Streptophyta; class Magnoliopsida; order Asparagales; family Amaryllidaceae; genus Allium; species Allium sativum. Next base: position 563,396,474 of record CM060921.1, read on the forward strand.
GGTGGAGCAGCGTTGGGAGATGGCGGAGCTATTGGCGGCGGTGCGAGGTCGTTAGGTGATCGAAGATGGTCAGACGAGGTGGGTTTACGTGGGGGTATTTCAAAGCAGGTTTCGGTTTAAAAACGAGGAGGAGTGATTTTGAGGAGGAGACGACTGGAGGTGGTGGTGATTGGTCGTAGATGATCGGTGGTGACAACGACACTTGTGGGTGGTGGTTCGAAGGCCCTACGGTGGCGGGTGGTGCTGTGTACGTGCACAGCCGTGCACGTTGGAGCAGGAGATCAAAGAAGAAAGGGGGAGAAGAAGAAGGAGTTGGCACGATGAAAATGGGGTAATACACCGATGGATCACCCTGGTTTTTTGAATTTGGCACGAGGTCGGGCACGTTGGCTTGGCAAGGGCTGGCGCTTGGATTTCATAGCGATACACCGTGGTTTTTGAGCTGATCCATGAGTCTGGCACGAGTTCTTGGCACACCAGATTTGGCTTGACAAATACAAGTCGAAAATCGTTTTAAAAGGGCAAGAATTTAATTTAATCAATTTTTAATTAAATTTAATAAATAAATATAATTATTCAGTAATTAATTTATTTAATTAAAAATAGAGTTTTATTTAAATATGGCATAAACCGGTGAATCGGTCAAGACGACAGTGAGGTCCCAGAATCGAGTTGTTCGAAGAAGTTCGTCGAGTTAGAACTTGAGTTTTAAAAGATAATTTAATTTAAATAAATTTATAAAACAATTTGTTTAAGTTTAAATAAAAGAAATAAATATTTGACAAATCAAATCAGAGTATAGAACATCGTCTGACAGTCAATGATAAACAAGATTTAACACCGTGTGCGTAGCACGGGCTTTTTCTATACACTTCCAAATAGTGATAAAAACTGTATAACATCTTGTGTGCGTCGCACACACTTTAACTACACAATTGTAAATGATATTTAAGATATCCAGATATGAACCTGAGAATTTTATACTGTATATATAATTATAAATACAGGATGTGCAAACTGAATTAAAGACAGTTAAGCTGAAATTAAATTATCGACTATAAAAGATATTTCGTACATCGTTTCGAAGAGTCCGGAATTTACATTTCACTTCGACTCGGATTTATACGACGTATACCGAAATCGATAAAGATGAAGAATGCAAGGACTATTTCAAAATAGTATCTACGGTCTGTTCAATCCCAGAACAGATCCGAACAGTCGGATGTCTGACAACGTATATCGATCAGATTTTACACATCGACTTTACGTAAGTGTATTTTGTTGGTGGCAAAGAAATTCGTTTCTTTAGCCTTATACCCAGAATATGTTTGTGGAAACAAATGAGTGATCTGTCAGATAGGACGGTGTGATATTCAAAGACGTTGAAGAATAATCCGTCAACGGTAACGTGACTTCAAACCTCACCACCCGAGAAAGACAATAGTTGGGTCATACCCAAGCAGGGTATATTATCACCATCTAGAGAAATTCCTTTTGTTCTTAATCTATATTCACTGCTGTTACCTTCGGAAATCGGTGGGTCATTCCCAACCGTGGAGGTGGAAATATATTCGTTACACTCAAGCTAAATGAGTGGACGGTCATGTGTGGCCGGGTTGCAGGATGTTCTTGTTGAACCCCAGTGTATCTTCTCTAGAGTACACTGATCGGTGGGTGCTCCCATACCCTGTCAGTTAGAAACCAAATTTCCAATAAGCGCTCGACGGTTTTAGATTTTATTCTATGTACGTGAACGTGAGATGCAAGCGATTCACTAGATGGTATTTATTTGATAAACACTATAGTAAAATATATCAAACGTTTTGATATCCAAATACAAGGGTCGTTTTCCATATGTTAGTTATGGATTGGGCTTAAGTTTTCGAAAGTTATTAAATCGGTTAATACCTGACACCTTATTCCCTACCCCCGTTACATCTTTTTAACTGTGTTTACTCACACCAGTCCCCTGACTGACCCGGAGTTTATTTTCTGTGTTTTCCCTAAACTCTTGGGTACTCATAATATTTATTATGAGTAGGCGAGTAATTCAGGTTGGCAAATGGAACCTCACGAAGTTCAAGTTGCAGGACAAGACTAGTAGTTTTAAAACTACATCTATGTATCCAGTAGATTTGTATTCCCATATCATGATGTATAATTATGTTGATGTACTATGATGTATCAGACCCTATGATGTAATGTATTTGTATTTTTAAATTCCGCTGTGAGATTTCTGATAACTTCTTATTCTTCTATTCTATTTATTTCTATCTTTTCTATCTCATCTTCTAAATTCTTTCAATAACGACACGGTTTTCTGAGGGTCGAAAATCGCGCCGTTACAGTTGGTATCAGAGCCTATGTTCTTCGGAAACATTTAGGCTTTGGAATAGTGAGAGAGCGTATTTCTACTAAAAACTATATTTTAATATAGGTAGATCGTAGTTACTTAGGTAATCCCTTGACATATTTTTCCGATGAGTCACTAATTTTCAATCCGTGTACTCAGGGAGTTGAAAATGAGTTCTTGTGGAGGAAGAGGCCGAGGAGCAAGCGGAGCAACTACGACAAACGGACACACTGTTAACCAGACCCAAGTGGATACTACTGAAGTAATCCGAGCACCAACTCAGCCTAACTTTGCTATGGTCTGTAAGAATTACACAACTCTGGAAGGAAGGATTTTCAGAGGTACTGAATCACTGGTCGGAGTCCAAGCATGGATTAGATCATGTGAGAAGATTTTTAAAGGACTGAGGTTGGATGACGAGCATAAGCGTCTCTTAGCTTCATGGAATCTGGAAGGAGCCGCAACAATATGGTGGGATGCCCAGACTGCCAACACCCCTGAGGAAAACTTTACTTGGGCCATGTTCAAAGAAGCCTTTGAAGGTCAGTATCTACCTGCTACTGGAAGGACCAGGATGTACCGAGACTTCATTGACTTAAAGCAGGACAGCATGTCTGTCGCTGAGTACGAAAACCAGTTCAACGCACTTTCAATCTTTGGACCGAAACTGATAAATACTCTTTTGAAAAAGAACGAGATGTTTGTGGCTGGTCTTAGAGACAATCTGCAAGGAAGGATGATGGGACATTTTAAGGATCCATTTGTGGAACTAGTGGACCTAGCACTCAGATATGAGGCACTAGATACCAAGAAACCAGGAACGAGGATACAGGCTGGGGAGACGAGTGGGGTGAATGCCATGAAAAGAAAGGTCAACCCAGATTGGAATGCTATTCAGGGCCCAGCTAAGACGGGGCAACAGACTGTGGAAGGTAAATTTAAGAATGTAGTGTGTCACAACTGCAAGCAGAAGGGACACATAGCACGTTTCTGTAAACAAAAGGGAAACCAGAAACCCCAGCAATACCCGAGGCAGCAAGTCAAACCTCAGCAACAGAATCAGAACCAAAACCAGAACCAGAACTAGAATCAAAGAAATGCGATGGTAGTGAAGAACCTCTATTTCAACTGTCAGCAACCAGGACACATGGTGAAAGACTGTCCATTGATGAAGAGGGCACCACAGCCTAGGGTTTTTACAATCAAAGATGAACCGTCTACTTCTCAGAATGTGAAAGGGAAGGGAGTGCTGGAAGGTACTTTACAGTTTAATGGAATTTACCTTCGTGTTTTATTTGATACCGGTGCTTCACACAGTTTTATTTCAACCGAAACCATAGATCGGTTTGACCTTAAACCAATTATATCACCAAATCCCATTTGCGTATCAAACCCCATAGGGGGAAAAACTGAGCTTAAAATGTGTTGTGAGGATATAACTCTCTTATACCTCTCACACTCTTTTCGATTTGACTTCTATGTTCTAGACTTCAAAAGTTTCAATTTTATACTTGGATTAGACTGGTTAAGCAAATTCCAAGCCAAGATAAAATGTGATAGAGAAATCATAACCCTTATAACTAGCTTAGAGCGAAAAGCTAGAATAACGTGTGGGAAACCGGGAATTCACACGTGTCGTTTTCTATACGCTTTAGAAGCACCTCAAGAAAGTCTCGACACGTTGGAAGTAGTAAGAGAATTCAAAGACGTATTCGAGGAAGTCGAAAGTTTACCTCCGCATCGAGAAATTGAATTCCGAATTGATTTAGTCCCAGGAGCTAGACAAATGATTCAACCAAAGAGACGGATGGCTCCCAAGGAAGTTCAGGAATTAGAGAAACAAACTCGGGATTTGCTGAGTAAAGGCTCAATCCGACCTAGTTTTTCTAGCTAGGGCTCTGCAGTAGTTTTTGTAGTAAAGTCTGATGGGTCCTTACGACTGTGTGTAGACTACCGAGAATTAAATAAAGTAACCATCCGAAATAGATACCCATTACCTAGAATTGATGATCTTTTCGACCAATTACACGGAGCAACGGTATTCTCCCAGATGGATTTAGCAACGGGATTTCACCAATTGAGAATTTCTGAAGATTGCATTCCTTTAACAGCATTCAGAGGCCCGGATTTCTTTTATGAGTGGTTGGTTATGCCATTCGGACTAACCAACGCACCAGCCTTCTTCGTAGATCTGATGAACAGAGTCTTTAGGGATATTCTTAATAAATTCGTTCTCGTTTTCATTGACGATATTTTAATCTTTTCAAAAACCGAAGAAGAGCATCGTGGTCATCTTAGAGTAGTGCTAGAAACTCTAAGAAAACACGTGTTGAAGGCCAAGTTTTCAAAATGCCACTTTTGGAAATCGGAAGTGAGATTTTTGGGGCACATAGTAAACGGAGATGGGATATCAGTAGACCCAGTTAAAGTAAATGCAATACAACTATGGAAACGACCTCAAACACCAACAGATATTCGTAGTTTCCTAGGACTGGCGGGATACTATCGAAGATTTATCCAAGACTACTCCAAAATATCGTCACATCTGACCAAGTTAACAAAGAAGGACCAAAAGTTTATTTGGGACCCAAAGTGTGAAAAATCGTTTCAAGAACTAAAAGAAAGATTAACGGAAGCACCAGTATTAGCTGTTCCCGATGGAACGAGCGAATTTACTGTTTACACCGATGCCTGTAGAAGGGGAGTGGGAGCAGTGTTAATGCAGAAGGGACAAGTGATTGCGTATGCAAGTAGGCAGTTAAAGATTCACGAGATGAATTACGCAACTCACGACTTGGAGTTATTGGTAGTTGTTTCCGCATTGAAGATATGGAGACATTATCTGCTAGGTGGGAAATTCGAACTTTTCACCGACCATAAATCATTGAAGTATCTGTTTACTCAAAAAGATTTAAATCTAAGACAACAGCGGTGGTTGGAATTTCTTGCAGCATATGACTTAGATATCATTTATACACCGGGAAAAGCGAACGTAGTGGCAGAGGCCTTGAGTAGAAATGCGGTATTATCACTTTTGGAAGTCACCCCGACTCTCCAAGAAAGGATAATGAGTAATCAAGAAAGGGATGCCAAACTTGAAAAGATTATTCGAGGAGTCACAAACGGAAAAGAGACTGACTTCGAGTTAGACAATCAAGGAGTATTGAGAATAAACGGCAGATTATGCATACCTAATGTGGATGGGATAAGACATGAAGTTTTAAAAGAATGCCATGCATCAAAGTTGAGCATCCATCCAGGAATTCATAAAATGAATCACGATATGAGACAAGTATTCTGGTGGTCAGGAATGAATAAAGATATCATTACTTTCGTAAATGAATGTCTATGTTGTCAGCAAGTCAAGGGAGACCATCAAAAGACTGCTGGACTATTACGGCCATTAGAGATTCCCAACTGGAAGTGGGAAATGATATCGATGGACTTCATCGATGGTTTGCCAAGAACAAGGAGAGGCTACGAAGGGATTTGGGTAATCGTAGATCGGTTAACTAAGAGTGCGCACTTTATTCCAGTAAAACCAACGCGCACTGCCATAACATTAGCCGAAGTATTCATGAAAGAGATAGTACGACTGCACGGTATTCCAACGAACATTGTAAGCGACAGAGATGCCATTTTTACAAGTAGATTTTGGGAAGCTTTGCAGAGAACGTTGGGAACTAGATAAAATTTAAGCACAGCTTACCATCCTCAAACGGACGGTCAGACGGAAAGAGTTAATCGTGTATTGGAGGATCTTCTAAGAGCGTGTATTTTAGATTTTGGAGGATCGTGGGAAGATCATTTACACCTAGTAGAATTTTCGTATAATAACAGTTATCAGGCAAGTATACAAATGGCACCATATGAAGCATTATATGGAAGACCTTGTAAAGCGCCTGCATGTTGGGTAGAGTCCGGAAACAAATTGGTACTTGGTCCGGATATGATATGAGAGGCGGCAGAGAAAGTGGAATTAGTGAAGCTGAGGATGAAAGAAGCCCAGGATCGCCAGAAAAGCTATGCCGATCAAAGGAGAAGAGATTTAGTATTCGAAATAGAGGAACTAGTTTTTGTGAAGGTCTCACCAATGAAGGGAGTAGTAAGATTTGGGAAATATGGAAAGTTAGCACCGAGATATGTTGGACCTTTCCGTGTCTTAGAGAGAATCGGTTTTCAAGCATATAAAGTTGAATTACCAGAATATATGGCGGGAGTTCATAACGTATTTCACGTATCACACTTAAGAAAATGCATACACAATCCATCATTAATTCTGGAACCCTCTGTTCAGCAAGAGATAGAGATTAAGCCAGACTTGACAGTGATCAGACATCCATTCAGTATGGTTGACCGAGAGGGAAAGCAACTTCGCAACAAAGTAGTGAGGCTATTAAAGATCCAGTGGAGCGAAAACCCGAAAGACTGTACATGGGAGACCGAGAAGCAGATAAAGAAATTATACCCAGATTTTCCTACGGGTTAGGTATGATTTACTTTGGTATGGTTAAAATGTAAGAAAATTTCGATTTCTACATTTCCGTGAGCATTTGCATATGTGTGTTATAGATTCAGTTTATTTGGACTTATGAACTCTCTGGTATGTTTACATCACTAATGAGTTCTATTTTCTTGTTTACTGTTAGATGGCACCAGTATGGAAGACCACGGCAAGAAAGAGGTTGACACCACTCCAGTTCCTTATGCTACAAGCAAAGAGACAAAGGGTAGGAGATTCCGACAACAACCGAGAGAGATCACCCATCGACGACGAGGGTACACACATATCTTCAGAAGGATCAGTGCTGGGCAGGAACGAACCAATGGAACAGAATGGAGGACACCAAGACTTTACTGATGAGGATGAAGCGATAGAAGAAGGTGAAAGTGTTGACGGTTATGGTGAAGGAGATGAGGGTGGCGATGAAGAAGAATATGAGGAAGAATATGAAGAAGAATATGAAGAGGATTATGAAGAAAAATTTGAAGAAGAAGAAGACCAAGTTGTTCCGGGAACCCCAGCCATTGTCCCAGAAACCCCAGTCATGGCTACAGGAAACCAGCAAGAAGAGCTGGTAGCCCAAAGGATAGAAATATGGAACAGATTGGAACAAGTTCTCGTAGAGTTTCGCATGGCAGGAGGAGGAGTACAAGTATTCGGTGAGTATGGATATCCCGTGGTGAGGCTATATTTCATACCACCAGGGGGTCTGATTCATATAGAGGATGACGAGGAGGAGACTGATGCAGAAGACGTAGTTGAGGTCCTTAATATATCTGATGACGAGGAGGTCGTAGAGATGATAGATATCTCTGACGACGAGTAGTAGGACAGAGACTGGAGGAGGATAGTTACGTATGTATATTTTGGGATAGTTTAGAACTTGAGTAGTCAAGTCTAGTATTTGTATGTATCGAGACTAGTGTTAATACAGAACTAGTCGTATGTGGATGTGTACTAAAGCAATCAGTTTATGAAATATTTTCTTTTGGAAACATTCTATCTTTCTTGTGTAATTTCGGGGCGAAATTCTTTTAAGTGGGGTAGTCTGTAATGGCTGGATTTTTTTTTCTAGCATCTGATATTCATTTTAATAAGGAAATTAAAATGTATCTAGAGAACTCAACCAATTTAAAATATGTATAATCACTTATATGTATATACTTATATGATTTATACTATAATTTAATATATACGAGATATATTTAATATGAATGTTTTAACAACTTAAGAAAATATTTGAATCACTTTTTATAACACTAGGAAGTGTAGGGAAGCTTGCAACATGAAATAAATATGGCAATTCCTATTTTACAACTAGTTTGTATAAGTTGTCATATACATAGAAATCCATACAAGTTATAAAGAGCTAAACTCTTATATATATATATGTTTATATATACATATATATGAGTAGATAAGGGATATGTCATGATAAAGGGTATATGTATATATCTCTATATATATATATACATATATATATATACTACGGCCAAGAATGTATATATGCAATTATATACACCAAATCATTTACTAAAAGATATAGGATTAAAACTAGAGCAAGATCAAGTCTAGACTCCATCACTTTAACCATAAAAGTGGATTAAACTATCTCATAATTCCCCTACACATAATATCTGCGGCATAGTAAGAATGCAAAACAAATATCAAGAGAGAAAATATCCATTCTCTTGTGTTTTGATTGGAAGGATTGAGTCTTGCATTTAATGAAAGCAAGCCTTGCATTTAATGCAAGCATAGGGTCATATACTTAGTAGAGAGGTTGGTAGAAAAATCTCTTGTGGAAAGTACTTTAAGCTTGCTGTGTATATTGTGATCCATTCGAATGAGAGAGAAAGGGGTAGGTAGGAGATGTGGCTTTTTTACTATTAAAAACATCAGGGAGAAACTATAGTTTAAGGAGAAAGTGGCCTATATATACCAGTCCATTTGCATGCTTTCTCCTTTACGCAAACTCAAAAACTTTTGCTGAGATTAAGATCCATTTTCAAGCAAGAATTCAAGAGCTAGTTACAAGTGAGTAAACACTCACTAGTCATGTTGATTTCAAGTTTATAGTAAAACAGTTTTGATGCTTTCATGTTCATATATATCAATGCAAGTATATCATGTTAATATCAACCTTGTAGATGCTAGAACACCAAGTATATATCATCAGTATACCATGTTTACAAGTCACTATAGATTAAGTAATGAGTTCATTTTTGAACTTGATCAAAAAGAAATACTGCTGTCAAGAACAAACACCTCTGTTATTTGCAACTACACCTGATGATCTCAAGACACCAACTATACAAGTATATGCAGTAGCAATATGTATACTAAAACATCTACAACCAATTAGAAAGTATTAAGCATAAAGAACTTGCTTTGAAAAACCAAGAACAGCAGAGAACAGTTTTATTCTCTGTCTCAAACCAAACACTCGAAATGTTCAAACATCATAGAATCGAATTTCAGGTTTGTGAATGAAATCAACAAGCCAAAAGATGATTTTTAAAAGTGTTGTCGTGATTTTAAACGTTGGGATGAGAGAGAGACGTTGAGATGGACGGAAATGGCATTTTCGCCAAAATCCGATGATCAACGTCGATGATAGCCAAACCGTGGAGCGTGGAGGAGCGTGAGACTTTGGGGATCATAAGAAAAATACCAATTGATTTTTCCAGCGAGTGGATTGAGCTAACGAGCTCGATTTACATTTTTGAAGGCAAAATGGGTCCGAGTATTTGAAGAGGTCGTGTGGGGTCCCCAGGGGGTCGAGTGGGCCAGGGTGTGGGGTGGAGCAGCGTTGGGAGATGGCGGAGCTATTGGCGGCGGTGCGAGGTCGTCAGGTGATCGGAGATGGTCAGACGAGGTGGGTTTACGTGGGGGTATTTCAAAGCAGGTTTCGGTTTAAAAACGAGGAGGAGTGATTTTGAGGAGGAGACGACTGGAGGTGGTGGTGATTGGTCGTAGATGATCGGTGGTGACAACGACACTTGTGGGTGGTGGTTCGAAGGCCCTACGGTGGCGGGTGGTGCTGTGTACGTGCACAGCCGTGCACGTTGGAGCAGGAGATCAAAGAAGAAAGGAGGAGAAGAAGAAGGAGTTGGCACGATGAAAATGGGGTAATACACCGATGGATCACCCTGGTTTTTCGAATTTGGCACGAGGTCGGGCACGTTGGCTTGGCAAGGGCTGGCGCTTGGATTTCATAGCGATACACCGTGGTTTTTGAGCTGATCCATGAGTCTGGCACGAGTTCTTGGCACACCAGATTTGGCTTGACAAATACAAGTCGAAAATCGTTTTAAAAGGGCAAGAATTTAATTTAATCAATTTTTAATTAAATTTAATAAATAAATATAATTATTCAGTAATTAATTTATTTAATTAAAAATAGAGTTTTATTTAAATATGGCATAAACCAGTGAATCGGTCAAGACGACAGTGAGGTCCCAGAATCGAGTTGTTCGAAGAAGTTCGTCGAGTTAGAACTTGAGTTTTAAAAGATAATTTAATTTAAATAAATTTATAAAACAATTTGTTTAAGTTTAAATAAAAGAAATAAATATTTGACAAATCAAATCAGAGTATAGAACATCGTCTGACAGTCAATGATAAACAAGATTTAACACCGTGTGCGTAGCACGGGCTTTTTCTATACACTTCCAAATAGTGATAAAAACTGTATAACATCTTGTGTGCGTCGCACACACTTTAACTACACAATTGTAAATGATATTTAAGATATCCAGATATGAACCTGAGAATTTTATACTGTATATATAATTATAAATACAGGATGTGCAAACTGAATTAAAGACAGTTAAGCTGAAATTAAATTATCGACTATAAAAGATATTTCGTACATCGTTTCGAAGAGTCCGGAATTTACATTTCACTTCGACTCGGATTTATACGACGTATACCGAAATCGATAAAGATGAAGAATGCAAGGACTATTTCAAAATAGTATCTACGGTCTGTTCAATCCCAGAACAGATCCGAACAGTCGGATGTCTGACAACGTATATCGATCAGATTTTACACATCGACTTTACGTAAGTGTATTTTGTTGGTGGCAAAGAAATTCGTTTCTTTAGCCTTATACCCAGAATATGTTTGTGGAAACAAATGAGTGATCTGTCAGATAGGACGGTGTGATATTCAAAGACGTTGAAGAATAATCCGTCAACGGTAACGTGACTTCAAACCTCACCACCCGAGAAAGACAATAGTTGGGTCATACCCAAGCAGGGTATATTATCACCATCTAGAGAAATTCCTTTTGTTCTTAATCTATATTCACTGCTGTTACCTTCGGAAATCGGTGGGTCATTCCCAACCGTGGAGGTGGAAATATATTCGTTACACTCAAGCTAAATGAGTGGACGGTCATGTGTGGCCGGGTTGCAGGATGTTCTTGTTGAACCCCAGAGTATCTTCTCTAGAGTACACTGATCGGTGGGTGCTCCCATACCCTGTCAGTTAGAAACCAAATTTCCAATAAGCGCTCGACGGTTTTAGATTTTATTCTATGTACGTGAACGTGAGATGCAAGCGATTCACTAGATGGTATTTATTTGATAAATACTATAGTAAAATATATCAAATGTTTTGATATCCAAATACAAGGGTCGTTTTCCATATGTTAGTTATGGATTGGGCTTAAGTTTTCGAAAGTTATTAAATCGGTTAATACCTGACACCTTATTCCCTACCCCCCGTTACATCTTTTTAACTGTGTTTACTCACACCAGTCCCCTGACTGACCCGGAGTTTATTTTCTGTGTTTTCCCTAAACTCTTGGGTACTCATAATATTTATTATGAGTAGGCAAGTAATTCAGGTTGGCAAATGGAACCTCACGAAGTTCAAGTTGCAGGACAAGACTAGTAGTTTTAAAACTACATCTATGTATCCAGTAGATTTGTATTCCCATATCATGATGTATAATTATGTTGATGTACTATGATGTATCAGACCCTATGATGTAATGTATTTGTATTTTTAAATTCCGCTGTGAGATTTCTGATAACTTATTATTCTTCTATTCTATTTATTTCTATCTTTTCTATCTCATCTTCTAAATTCTTTCAATAACGACACGGTTTTCTGAGGGTCGAAAATCGCGCCGTTACACTTACAACCATGGTTATTACTTAGATTATGGCATTTACCCGAAATGGAGCACCATTGTTTAAATATGTCAAAATCCATTGACTCCTAAACAAGCTAAATTCGCGGCGATGCAAGAGGGACAAAGAAAAGATGCAGAACAAGCATTCGGTATTTTACAAGCTAGATTTTTAATGATAAGTAATCCATGTCGGTTGTGGTCAAGGAAAAAGATGTCTACAATTGTGTTTGTCTGCATTGTTCTACATAACATGATCATAGAAGATGAAAGAGACGTGGATGACGGGTAATGCCATTACGAATACGAAGGTGCTTCGCAACCACCCGATGTACTCCGACAATACACAAAGATAACAGAAGAGGAATTCAACATTCATTTGGATCATTAGATTTTGCTTAGAGATGCATAACTTCATAACAGGCTGCAGAAAGACCTTGTGAATCATTTATGGAACCATATGGCGATAATTAGTCATCTTTATGCCTTTATTATGATGTATGTTTGATCGGACTTATGTTTTATATTACGATTGTACGAAATTATGCGGTGATGATGATTTAATTCTTTGTAATCTATTATAATTTTCCGTGTTATTAACCAGCTATTATTAACATACGAAGCTATCTTATTTTTGTAATTGTATTTTGACCTCATTATACTCGTTGTACGAAAATATAAGGAACTAATTTGGTTTTAGTTTTAAAAGGAGGGAAAGCACTGATATTCAGCGCACTGTGAAGAGTATCAATTAATTCGATGTGCACCGAAAAAATCGGTGCGCTTTACCTTCTGCCGAAATAAACAGCGTGCGGGGCCATTTCAGAATTGGCCCCATAATATTTCCCTTAATATTACGTTCCCCATCGTCTGTTGGGGAACAAAACATGTGCAAATTACTGATTCAGGGTATGAATCAAGCACTGTTGGAGTTTCTCTAAGTGTAAAGCGGAAAAAATATCACCCTTTACAGGTGAACGTAATATATATATATATATATATATAAAGATAAGAAATACTTCTAGGCTAAGATTTCTGCTGCAAATTATTAAATGCAAACATGGTCCTAGCATGCCCATCGATCAAATGTTAGTAGGACGCAGATGGATATTGATGAAGATAATACGACTTATGTACATATTATGCTTTTGAAGTTTAGCGTACCCCACTATGTAAAATTTCATTCATGTATGAGCCGCTACAAACATAAATAAAAATAACATCGCCATGAGTAATGCGCCCCGATCACATAACTATAATAAAACAGACAAGATAACTTACTTTGTGAAATTCCAAAAACACTAATATAGGACATAGATGCTTAATTTTTTAAAATTTTATAAGGAGAAAAAAGGACACGAACCCGTACGCATTTGCAAAAACAACACAAATTTGACACTGCTTTTTCTGTGCGCTGCAGACACAAAATCATTTATTTGGGACAATATGCGATTGAATTTTACGAAACAAAAATAGCGTTATTCTTATAATTTAATCTAGTATTTTTGGTTCTAATTCACTCAAATTCCGACATCATTTTATTCGTATTGATTTAATTAAATCAACGCAAATAGAACGAACTTCCGTATTTTCACATGAAATTCATTTCTATATTTTGTCTAGTTAGACTTATCTCAAATAATTAATTTCAAATTTTTATTTTTGTTTTACATTATTATTATTTATGATATATTGGTTGCCACTATCATAAATTAATCGTCAAAAATCAATTCAAATGGAGTGACCAAACTTTTATGGTTTCGATATAAAATTGTTAAAATCACTTCTATATGAAAATAATAAATATTAAAGATAAATGTTTCATTATAAATTGATTCCATGTTTTAATTTCAAAGAAGTACATCCCAAGTCACATTGATTATTTAGTTCTTATTTTGAAACCATTTTAAACTCAAATTCAATGACATAAAAATATGGGTTGTTACTATCGCTCGTTCCAACTCCGCCTCACTTGGGCAAAACCTGCGACCGGTAACAACCCGGAAAATCAGAACCAATTTAAAAATTTTATTTTGGTAATTTTAATGAATTTTGATATTTAAAATGAATTATTTTAAATAATAACGACGAGAAATTTATTTTGAATAGAATTAGAATGTATATTTATTTGAATCGACATTAGTATATAAATATTTATTTTTAATTATAAAAGAAATTAGAAATGGCGCGGTAGTTTGAAAACTCAATTTCAAATTTCAAATGAATGTATAGGATTCAAAATAAACTGGATTTTAGCAAAACCAGAAATATTTGAATCTGTTTCAAAATATCTTTCCAACGAATCCGAAAAATTTAAATTTCATAGCGGGAATAAAAAGTTATGCCTAGTTGAAAATTCAGAATACTCGCTATGGAAATATAGCCCTTAAAAATATAATTTTGCAAATGATCTCCGTTTTCGACGAAACCACTTTTGTTGGATATAGGATCTCAAATTATTGCTATATTCCAAAATGCATAATTTTTGGGATTAATATGTGAGCGTGGCAAAAGAAAACGTGCTTTGATAGTTCAGTCAATTTGGATCGACTAGAAATTATCCATTTTTCAAATGGTCTTCAAATTTGACGAAATTAGTTTTGTTAGGACCATATTATCGATACGAAGCTAGAAATAATTTTTCTGGAAATTTTAGAGTTAGTATGTTGCCTCGGTAAAATGAAATGTACATTTCAATTGAATATCTATAGATTTATATTTTAATTTAAAAGAAAATGATCATAACAGCCGAATTGGGTTGTGAAACATATCCCATTGCGTTCGGAATAGGGGTAATTAGCTAGGGGTGACAGTCGTTGGGTTCGATTTCGAGTTCGATTTAAAAAGCAATTTTTTAGAGAAAAATAAATAAATTAATATATATATTATTATATATAATCCCTATCCCCTTTTCCTCCTGAAGGTCATTGCCTCTTTTCAAAATCGCGAATTAGAAAAAAAACAAAAGAGGAAACCGCTCAGCCCACGCCTTCGCCACGGCCTCCTGGCGCCACCGCGCTGCTCCGCCGCCAGGGCTGGCGCACCTCCCCCTCCGCCCCTTCCTCGATCCACGCACCCCCTCTCTCCTCCTCGAAATTCGAAACCACCCCAAAACACATCTAAATCCGGCGCCACTCCCCCACAATGCCTGAATCCACAAGCACATCCTCAGCGTCGAAGGCAGCGAGCAGAACCCCCCCCCCCCTAGGCGACGGTGATGAACTCTCACTCCCTCCTTTGTAAAAGGAAAGCAAAACAAAAGAAAGGTGTGTGTTTTTTTATATAATCTGATATTTTATTTCAGTTTATATATATATATATATATATAAAGTTATAAAAACACAATTTTTATATAAATTATCGGAGAAAAAAAAATTAGATTTTTAATCAAAATAAAGATAGGATTTTTATATGAATGAGTTTAAAATAAAGATAGGATTTTTATACGAATGATTTTAAAATAAAGATAGGATTTTTATGTGAATGATTTTAAAATAAAGATAGGGTTTTTATTTATATTTCAAGAGAATAAAAATATAATTTTCATTATATGTAGAGAATGAAAATATGATTTTATATATGGAAAAGCGATATAAAAATATAATTTTTATTCGAATAGCAAGATAAAAAAATTCGATTTTTATATATGAAGTGGCAAAGCAAAAATATGATTTTTATATATGGAAACGCGATATAAAAATATAATTTTTATTTGAATAGCAAGATAAAAAAATTCGATTTTTATATACGAAGTGGCGAAGCAAAAATATGATTTTTATATAGAAAACTGAATTATAAAAATATAATCTTTTCTACATATGAGTGTTATAAAATATAATTTTTATACGGAAAGTAGCGGGATAAAAATATCATTTTTAATATATAAACATCATATTAAAAATGTGATTTTTAATATGAACGACAAAGAAAAGACTGCGTTGGAGTGTCAAGCAAATCCCAGCTGTTCTGAAATACAAAAATAAAACAGGAGGAGCGGATCCCTAAGGTGAGAACTTCTCACTTTACTTTATTTTCTAGTTGAAATATATACTAGGATGCAGAAGGTGCTTAGCAGCACCTAACGCCCGTCGTCCACAGACCATGGACGACTTATTTGTTTGTGTTGTGAAAATTGTTTGTGATGTGGAATGGAATAAAATATTTTATAGTTAAAAATATAATTTTTAACGGGTATATAAATAAAATAAATATTCATCTACAAATAAGAAGATTTGTTTATGTACACCCATTTGACTGATATTGATTGGGACGATAAATTATACACATCGCCCAACTGCACAAATAAAATTCATTACTTGTTGATTGAAACCCCACAAGGGTGTTGGAATGAATTTTAACGTACATTAATCCCAATTGTTTTGTTGTATGTTGATCGATTGATTGACAGGCTGTCGTAAGCATAGAGTATTTATATTTGATGCTCATGCAGTGTAGAATGCACTCTGGATGATGGTTGACTATGTTTGATTGTTGTTGTATACAGGGGTGTATGAAATCCATATAAATCAAATTATATGGTAATTGACCGTGTTTGATTCCAGTTCAGAAAGAATGAATATTCTAAAATAACAAATATTTTAAAATAATGAATATTTTAAAATAATATTCAGAAAAGAATCAAAATCTGATTTTGATGTCCCATTTGGGATGGACACGAATATATATAATATATAAAGCAATGTTAATTATACTAACACCATTTTGACGTGAACGATATTTATATCGATTTTATTCATTTCTATAATGAATATTGAAAAGAAATTGATTTCAAAATCTAATGTTTTGAAAATATTATCATTTATATATTAATGATATGGAATATTCAATTTCGATTTGAAATTGAATATGAAGTTGAAATCATTTTTAAACCGAATTTAAACGATTTATAAAATACATTTCAAATGGAAATCGACGAAATATATATAATATATATATATTATATATATATATATTATATATATAATGGCCTGGATAGAACGCGTCGCGCAGCGGCAGTTCGCAAATTTCGACCATTGACTTCGAATGGACATTACGGGAGATCCGACCATCGGATTCTCCTGAAACCGGAACCGCTGGGTTCGTATCGAAAAGAGATTTCTAACAAACATTAGAGATTTAAAATCTAATGGTTGGATTTGGAATTATGTCCAAATCAAATTTGGAAAAGGTCGTTGTAAGTGCAGTTCGATGGCCGTTTATGGAAATCGACTGTACGGGCCTTGGTAATTTTTTTTTAAAATATCAATAATTAGTGTAAAATCATAAGAAATGATTTGGAAAGAACTAGAATGAAAAATTCCATATTTGAAAAGTTAAAAATATATTTTTATCGAAATGAACTAGTTATGAACTAGAATTGTGAAATCCAATATTTTTAAATAAATAAATTGGATTTGAAATGCTTTTAAAAATAACCGGAATTTCCAATATATTAATTGGAATGGATTTGAATCGACATTGTCTTCGGAATATTTCGATGTTGGATTTCGAGATTATACATATATGTTACGGAAATTTGAATGATATATTTATATCGTTATATGATATTTGTTGGTTGTAGTATTTGATATTGAATATAAGTCGATATATTTTCTATTCAGAGCCTTGTATTTAATATCAAATGTGATTTTGGGTTTGTCGTACATGGTGTCTTCATCAACGCTGTTCTTGAACCCAGTTGAGAAAAGATTAAATCTTTTTATTTATATTTAATGAAGTATACCAATTAATTAATATTTAATTGGAATTGAATTGAAATTGGTCTTTGGATTTATCGTGAATGGTGTTTTAAATAACACTTGTTCTTTAACCCGATTAACAATGGAATGAGATTTTGGGTTGTCGTGAATGGTATCTTTAATAATACTGTTCTTAGACCTAATGGAGTTACGAAAATCAGAAACTAACTGGAGATTAGTTAAGTTGAGTGGTTTCCTTGGTATTGATTTGATGTTGGTTTCAGCCTTCGGGGTTAATACTTAGGGAATTGTTCACTTGCTAATTTACGATTAAAGGCTGATGAATGGAATGTGATTTGGGTTTATAGTGAACCGTGTTTTAAATGACATTGGTTCTTAAACCCAGTTAAAGAAGAGATACGATTTCCCAAGTTAAATAATCATTAATATTGATTTTTGGGAAGATTAAAACTAAGTGGAGTTTTAATGAATCTTTAATTAGATGGAAATGATCGAGAATGGAGTATCACCAGTTTTGCTCCAGGTGATAGTTAAATCTTTAATTATATTTGAACGTGAAATGGTAGTTGAATTTACCGATAACACTGTGGTGTTAGATATGAAGTATTACCAGTTTTGCTTCATAGGATGAATAGGTTGGGATTGGGAAATTAAACAAATAATTACTTCGGTAAGGTTTGCTAATCCCGACTAGTCTAGATAAACCATAATTTGGTTTGAATTAATATCCAAAGGAATATTAAAGAATAAATTTAAAGAATTTATCTTTGATAAAATTAATGGGCACCTTTCCCAAAGTATATGAATATTTGGATAAAGAAATATTCTGGATTGGAATGAGGCATATGTTGTGTTTTTATAGCACTCGTTTATTATATACGCGAGTTATTCAAAAAGATTGTGTTTATCCCATTCTGAATAACTGATTCGACAATATGTCGAGGATGAAGATGGTGGTTGAAGACCGGAGGTCTTCACATCGTTTGGATGGTTACTGATGTCTTGATTGGGCTGTACACCCAAGACAAGGTAATAAGTGGTGATAGTCCAGACGCACTTGGAGATCGACCGGATATGTGAGGGCCTCTCTCCTATATTGGACATATAGGACGAGGAATAAGGTGCCTCTAGTTTCGTTCAGATCCAGAACGAACTTGTAAATGGATGTATGTCTGACATCAGATTTCATTATGTGATTGATAGACATCGGTTGCATAGCTTGAATTGCCTATGTGGCATGCTGAGATGCAGATGATCAAGGCTTCTGTTGAAAAGCAGAGTCTTGTGGTTGATGATCAAAGCACGACTTTAATATAGCATAGCTTTGTGTAGAGTTAATTAACAAGCCTCACACTCCTGTGTGGACCAGAAACGGGAGAGGACCTCAAGGAGGACATGCGTTTCCTTCTAGCTTGGAGTGGTGTAAGCGTTTTGCAAGCCCTGACGTTTTACTTATGTGGATGATGGATAGCGAGGCGCCTCGGTTATTTCGGTCTATGCGAATCCGGTGGATGGCCTTTATACAAACCAGATTTATGCCCCATTGGGCAGGGAAACGTAGTGTTCAGGCATTTTAATCCACATCGAGTGGACCGGCCCTGACGATCCAAGGCTTGACTGAGTACTTGCCTGAGGCTCGGGCTAGAGAGTCTCGAAGTGGTAAGGACGATCCCTTGCCTTGGTTCACAGATGGAAATCCAACTTCCAATATGTGACATTTGCAGTTTTGATTGTAGAGCCTAGTATTGACGACATGATATATGGTACCCATGCCGTCTAGGATTAATACATGTATATTATGAAGTTGTTTTATAAACTATGCAGTTATAATAGTATCAAATGATTTGTTTTAACGTACCAAGCATGTTTGGCTATTATAAGGGAAAACTCTATCCCCCTGCTTGCGTTGCATTGTGTAATAATACCTGGGTCTTATAATATCTTCATTTTTCCAAAAAGCATTGCGCTGTTTTGTTATATGCACTGGTATTCTTGGGAGAAAACCCGTTCCGTGTTATACGGCGTGGTCTCTTGATATATCTGATTTAAAGTAAAGTTTTAAATAACTGTTTTAGTTCTCACACCAGTCATATGACTGACCTAGAGTTTATTGTTTTAACCTAAACTCTGGGTGCCCCTATTTTCTGCACGGGCAGCTAGTAGTTTTGGGTTTGCAGATTTATATTCACAAGATCCTAATTTCTGCTGAAGCGATATTCGAAAGGCTCTGTATCCGCGTATTACTTTCAGTTGTGTTTTGTATTACTTTCCTCTGCATTATAATTTGTAAATCACTGATATTTAGTATGTGTAATATTTATTCATACTCTGTATATTCTTTTATTCTGATGAAATTGTTGTAATAAGCAATGAAATGTTCTTCTGTTTGTGTTCGGATTTGTCGTGTTCTCGATTCAATCCCGGCTTTCCTTCGGGAAGTTGGGGTCATTATACAACCCTATTCTGCTGTATGAAACTTGGGCAGCAACAATTTTGATCACACCTAACATCAAGGCTACAGGATTGCAGACCTCCACCATACGAAGCCAACGAATTAAGAATCGTCTGATTTCATGGAGTATTTCAAATTTAAGATTTGTTAAGTATTGGATAAGTAGAGAATTGTTTATTTTTATAGAGGATGAACGAAATGAATTAGGTCATAGAGAGAGGATTTAGGGAAATATATAGGCAACGAATTTAATATATTTTATATGCGCGTTGTATCATCCGACTTTAAGGTTCGCACGACCACATACTATACCTATGGCTATGAAATTTGAGATCCTACAATAGTTTAACATTTGGGATGAAACGGGTTTCGTCGAATACCAAGATTGTTTGCGAAAACATTATTTTTAAATTTTATATCATGAATCGATACACGTTTATATCACGCACGATTACACAACTCTAATTGACCCAAAACTGGAAACCTAACAAAAATTATCCATTATGGATTTCATAAAACCGATTTCATTGAAATCCAAGGTAGTTTGAAAATGGTTATTTTTACGTTGTAAGTCAAATTGTTAAAATATAAATCAATTTCAAAACATTCGAATCTATTGATAATAAATTATTATTATCTTATATATTCAAATAGAAATTTATATCGCTTCAAATTAAACAAAAAATTGGATTTTTAACTCAAAATTTTAAATTTTAAATTAAATTAACATCCAAATTCCCATTTAAATTAATTCCAATTTGTTAACTCTTAAAATTACTTTTTTTAAATACTTAAATTAATTATATATTCATTATTAAAAATCTGGGTCGTTACAATAAGATTTTGAACTATATAAAATTATTTAAAAGTTATTTAAATATAATATAAATATTATCTTTAAGCTTTTTTAGAATAATTATATTATGGTAAATTTTTTTTTTTTTTGGGACTATTACTAATTGATAAAAAATTAGATATATAATGGTACATATAATAAATGTTAGGAAATATATTTTATGTTATTATAATATTACTTAAGTTTAATTTTATCTGTTTACTTAATTTCATTTGGAGTTATTTACAATTTTACTTGAAAAGTTATAACATTTTGAAGTTACTGGTTATTTAAATGACTGATAAAAATGAATCTTATATAATGAAGAGATATGTTTAAGAGTTTTAGGAATGGATTAATTTTTATAAATGATTTAAAAAAATTATAAAAGTAGTTTTTAAAGTTTTTATAAATGTATAAATGAATTAGAAGATTTTAAAAGAATTTTATAAATGGGTTTAGAGATTTACAAGAAAAGTTATAAAGGGTTAGATTTATGATAAAAAGGAAATCCATAATTTAAGGTGAGAGATTTATGAATAAAAAGGACGTTCGTTATCTTAACAAATATTTTTAAACTAAAAATTTATCAAGCAGAAATGATTTAACTTTTGATATTAATCCTTTTTAATCCAACCTAATATAGAGGGATATATCTTCTATTTTGGGGTCCTTTACTTTGAATTGAAAGTATAACTCTTCTGATAGCATTTTTGTAAATATACTTACATCGTTATGGTAAGTGTATGGAATCAATTTCCAAGTACCTAAAAACTTGAGTAGGATCGAGAAATATGGTAATACGTGTAGTATACGTATATGTGGAACTTTTCATAAGGTAATATATTATATTTGATATATATACTCAGATATAATATCATAGATAGGCAATATAAAATCAGTAACTAAAGTAAACAATAATAGTAATTTATATACGGGTTTAGAGCACCGTCCTACATCCAGTCCCATACTCCTTCTGGAATTTCATTAATCAATTCCCTCACTTAACCCAGAGGAGTAGGTATTACAACACCTGAGCAGTAAAACAAGGACCTGAGCAGCAGAACACAATTTCACCTAAACAGCCGAAGAGGACTTATTGCTTGAGTAGCAGAACAGGACTTCAACAAATATAAAAGGTTGTTTGACTGTATATGTGCTATTTATAGCACAGATAAGTCACAATTGACTACACCCTTCCTATAATCTTCTCCTCTGTGTGTGTGTGTGTATGTATGTATGTATACGGAAAAAGTGAAGAATAAAGAAGATAAGTGATTTATAGTCATATAAAGTTGAATAATTGAGAGGACAAGTGAATGAATAATAGAAATAGTTCAGAATCAGATAATATTCAAATCAAGAAAGTTAAGTAAATAATAAAAGTGATTATGAAGTATATTTATAGTAAATAAAATGTTGCAATTATTTGTGAAGAGGTTTAATTAAAAGATATAGTCATAATTCTTAGACTAAAGAGTTATGACTCTTTTAAAAAGTCACAACCCATCAGGTCAGCTGACTGAATTTATAATTTAACTGGCTGAAAAAGGGTAATATTCTGAAAATATGTGTGCATATGCACAAACCATGTTATTCAACCGGCTGAATTGAAAATTCAGCTAACTAAATGTTTAAACTTTTAAGTTTGAATACTTCAACAATTGGCCAGCTGAATTTTCAATCCACCTAGCCAATGCACATGATTTCTGCTCATATGCTTAAGCCTTTTGAAATATAAAATCGTTATATATATACACTATAGGAGATATTTTAACAATAACAACCAACTAAATACAAACTTGAATACATTACAAATATACTGAAATATCTTCCTGTCGAATCTCCATATATTTAGGTTATATTCTTCTCCTATTTCCTGTAAAAGATATTCGTGAGTAATATCATAGATATATGGATGTCCTAATCAAAATCTAGTTCAAACTTGGAGTTTCTAACAATCTCCCCCTTTTCGATGATGACAATTATATACGACTTTTATATATAAGAAGTTATGAAATAAAAATTTAAATTTTTACCTGTTCTCTACTTGAATATTTTATTCCCCCTGTATATATGCTATATATGTATATATATATTCCCTTTGTGTTATCGACAAAAAGAAAGTACAACTTATAAGGAACAAAATGCTATGTAGTTTGTAAAACAAATAAACTTAAAAAACAAGAATATATACGAACTATTTTATAATGAGTTATGCATACTTGAATATGCTACATAAGAATGTTACATACATTATTCATATGAAATCATAGTATTTGAATTTTCAAATCCATAGAAATATGTGATAAATGAAAAATTAAATTAAACCAATCATAATATGTTTTAGAGTTTGTGCCTCGGAGGCAATCTATTTGATGTGATTAATAAAATTGTTGATGTTATGTTTATTATGGATAAAAGATTTTATTATGTTATATTTACTACAAAATAAAAATATTAACATAGTAAGGAGTCCTTAGAATAATAATACATAATTGTATAGTTTCGAATAAGTGACTTGAACATGAGATTATATAATATAATATAATAAGTATTGTAATTCTTAAAATTCCCTAGTCATGTTTTGTTGTAAATAGGACAACAATAAAGCATTGAGACTAGTATGTTGATTGATTGATGATCACATCTCACTGGTCATTAATATATGAGATATTAATGTCAATACATAAATATGTGTAAGAGAACATTGTATTGGGCAGACCTAACGTGAGAAAACTTTATGGAGCATGGTAATAGTGTCATAACTTATTATCATAGTGACAATGATATAATGGTCCTCATACCTAAAATCATTATATATTTTATTCGAGGATATTTTTGTTCTGATATAATCAAAAGTTACACTTAATAGAGTAGACTATAAAGGTGATTATTGGATACGTCTCGAATCAATTGAAAAAGTGTTAATGATCTAGATGGAATTTAACCCTACAATATAAGTAGTTATATCCATAGGCCTCCTGATTGAGTAAGATTATGAAATGTATGACCATGCTCAAGTAATGATTTGTTTTATATAATCAGTTCATAAGTCAAGATAATAGGATTAAATTATAAAGAGGATGATATGTTTCATGCCTTGAGTTTGATCTTGGATATAATGGTTAAAAGGATTAAATTATGTTGAAGCAGTGATCACAAAATAAATTGTATCAAATAATTGATTTCATTATAACTTGGGTAATAGCAACGTATTACTAGATGTCGCTCACTGTTTATAATTTAGAATATACAATTAAAAATTATTGTCAACATTATAATAACCTATAGGGTTACACACTAAGAATGTTTAAAAGAGGAGAACTAATTTTTAATGGTTAAAATATCAAATGTTGATATTTTAAATAACTTTAGAATTGGTAAACCGCTTTTCTCTTTTTTACACAGGCTACACTTGTTGTTAAAAGGGGTGATCTTTCTCTCTCAAAAACAACCCAAGAAACGAAGAACTCGAAAATAAAAATAGAGAGAAAAATATTTTTTTGGCTACTATCAGGTCCTTTCCATCTTAAATTCATGAGACGAAAATGAGAATTGTTCATCGATACCTTGAAGTGACTGTTCGATAGGACAATGTTTGTGATTCAGTTCAATTGGGTCACTATTCAATTTAGTGATTTTGCGAAAAGGAAATAGGTACACCATTCGATTTTTAATTTAGTTTGGATCCTGTTATTTAGGGTTGCAAATTTTGATTTCCACTGCCGATTCAATTGAAAATACCCAACAATATGATTATAAGTGTAATATTCTTCATAGCAATATCATATGATCCTGAAAGGTGATAACCAAATGAACATTACATCCATTACAATACCATCGTGAGTTTGACATAAAATACATCATCACAAGTTATCTCAACTTAAGTTTAGCAATATCATAGCATAAGTTCAACATAAAATATCAACATACCCAACATAGAACTAAGAGTGTTTAAAGCCAAAAAGATTATTTATACAAACAAAAATAAATTAAAACTTAAACATTCACTCTTCCCCACCATCATCATCATTACCCTCATCATCCTCGTCATCATCGTCATCGTCTTCTTCCTCAATAGACCATTCAAAAATAGTTGGTTCATTAGCTACAGAGCAAGACATATCAGTGCAAGCGATTTTATTCCAATTTTTTGAATAAAAGCCCTTGATTGAATTAGAGCTCCACTTCATTTTATCTCCTAAGTATGTAATTTATTTTTGGAGTTTTAATTAATTGTTGGAAATAGTGACATGCGGTTTTTTTGGATTTTCTTCCGGACTAACGAGTTAAATAGTACCTTCATCATCCAGGAGTCATGGAAGAAGAGGTCTATTTGGAGGTTATGACTCAGTGTTAGTGTAATAACCCGCAAAATCTGGGCCAGTTTAAAATTTTTATTTTGGCTATTTTAGCGAATTTTGATTATTTAAAATGAATTATTTTAAATAATATCGACGAGAAATTTATTTTGAATATAATTCGAACGTTTATATTATATACGTCGTCGTTAGAATATAAATATTTATTTATAATTATAAATAGAATTGAAAATGGCGCGGTAGTTCGATAATTCGATTTCAAACTTCAATTGAATGTACCGGGTGCAAAACAATCCGGATTTTAGTGAAACCAAAAATAATGGAATCTAATAGTGAATATCTTTCCAACGAATCCGAAAAATCAAAAGTTCGTAGCGGGAATCAAAAGATGTGTCCAGTTGAAAATTCTGAATAGTCGCTATGGAATTCAGGCCCTTAAAAATGGACATTTTGCAAACGACCTCGGATTTCGATGAAACCAGTTTTGTTGGGTCCGGGATGTAAAGTTATTGCTAGGTTTTAAATTTCATAATTTTTCGAATCAATATGTGAGCGTGGCAAAAGAAAACGCGTTTGACCAGATTCAGTTGATTTCAATCGACTGGAAAATGACCATTTTTCTAACGGTCTCAGAATTCGACGAAACTAGTTTTGTTAGGACCGTATCGTCAATACGAAGCTAGAAAATATTTTTCTGGAATTTTTCTAGGTAGTATGTGGCCCCGGTAATTTGAAATGTACGTTTAAAATTCAGTATAGTGATTTAAGTGTAAATTCAACGGAAACTGATTCAAATGATCAAATCAAACTGCGAAACATATCCCATTGTGTTCGGAATGGGGGTGAAATGCTATGGGCGACAGTCGGTGGGCCTCGTTTCGAAGTCGAATAAAAAGTCAACTCCTTGGAATAAAATAAATTAAAATTAAATAATTAAATATATATATTTTTCATATAAACCCCCCCCCTTCCTTTTTCTCTTCCCCGATTCAGTTGGAAAAAAAAAACGATGAACGCGGAATCGCGCTCGCCCCCCCCAGCGGCGGCGCCGCCTCGAGCTGCTCCTTCCCCCTCCCCTTCCTCTTCTCCACCTCGTCCGCCTTCTTCCCCAATCACAGAAGCCCCAAACCCCTCCCCGTTCAGATCGCTGAGCCCCTACCCTGCTGCGCCCTCCTCCACGTCGAGCGCCACCAACCTCCGCCCCCCCCTTTCAGCTCCGCCGCCAAGCAGAAACCCCCCCCCCCAGTCGTCGAACACTGTAAGCTTCCATCCCCTTTTATTTTATTGACTTATTTTCAATTATCTGTAAAATTTTATATGCTTTTATTTAATTATTAAAAACTGATTTTGTTTATTATTAAAAACTGATTTTGTTTATTATTAAAAACTGATTTTGTTTATTTTAAAAACTGATTTTGTTTATTTTAAAAACTGAATCTTATCTACTTTAAAAACTGATTTTTTATTTACCTTAAAAAAAAACTGGTTTATATTTATGTTGTAAAGTTATAAAAATATAATCTTTTATATTGCAGAAAGATAAAAATATGATCTTTGCATAGTAGGAATTATAAAAATATAATCTTTATGAGATATAGATGTTAAAACATGATAAGGCGATATTTTTATAAAGATGAAAGATCTATTTTTGAAAAGGCGGAAACTTTATATAGAAAATAGCGTGATAAAAATATAATTTTTATCTATATAGCATAATAAAAATGGGATTTTTATATAATGAACTTCGAAATAAAAATAGAATTTTTATATATTAAACATCGAGGTAAAAATATGAATTTTATATATTGAATAGCGAAGTAAAAATTCGATTTTTACATAGGTAGTGAAAGCGGACAACGAAGTTGACAAAGACGCGAAAACGATGAAGATTTCTCTAAAGGAAGAGTCGTGGAGCAGGATAGCTATATGTGAGAATTTCTCACCTTTCAATTTATTTTTCTAGTTATATATATATACTAGGATGCAGACGGTGCTTAGTAGCACCCGACACAATCGTCCACAGACCATGGACTTGTTTGTTTGGCTGTGTTGTTAGTTAGATTGTTTGGGTTGATTTGAATTGTTTGGTGAAGTGAAATTGATATGATTGATGTGTGAATGGTGTGGGCCTTCACTAGTCCGGGGATAAGGCTAGGCCTTGTCCCGTTTCTAGTATCGTGCCGTTATGCTGCCGAAATTTTCTAAAAATGAGTTAGAAAAATAAAAATATCATTTTATTTAAAGAATGAATTGAATAGAAATTCATAGGTTGGAATAAAATGTTTTGTCGTTAAAAATATACATTTTAACGTGAATGTGAATAAATAAATATTCATTTATAAACCGGACGGTTTGTTTATGTACACCTATTTGAATGACATTGATTGGGACGATAAATTTTACACATCGCCCAACTGCACGAATAAAAATCTGTGTTTGATTGTTTGAAACCCCACACGGGTGTTGGGATAAAATTTGAAGTTCACTCATCCTGATTGATTAAATATGCCAATCGATTGATTGACAGGCTGTTATAAGCATTAGATATCTATATTTGATGCTTATACAGTGTAGTGCACTTTGGTTGATGATTGATTATTTATCGTTGCTATTATATACATGTGTTGTATGAATATCCATATAATTAACTTTATATGGTAATTGATTGGGCCTCATTCCAATCATGAAAATAAAGAATATTTTGACAATAACAAATATTTTGATAATAGGAAATATTTGAAATAGAATATTTGAAAATAGAAATTTATGAAGCAGTGTTGATTAGATTGACGCCATTTTGACGTAAACGATATTTATATCGATTTTATTCATTTTAAAATGAATATTGAAAAGTAATTTCGAAATCGAATATTTTGAAATGAATTGAATTGAAAACGATTTCGAAATGAATTGAATTGAAAACGATTTCGAAATGAATTGAATTGAAAACGATTTCGAAATGAATTGAATTGAATTGAAAACGATTTCGAAATGAATTGAATTGAAAACGATTTCGAAATGAATTGAATTGAAAACGATTTCGAAATGAATTGAATTGAAAACGACTTCGAAATGAATTGAATTGAAAACGAATTCAAATTGAATTGAAAGCGAATTGAAATGAATTCAAATTGAATTGAAATTTGAATTGAATAGAAATGAATTTTGAAACGAATTTATAAAGAAGAATTCAATTTTGCTTTGAATTGAAATGGAAGTCGAAATAAGTTTTGAAACGATTTTAAAACTATTTATATAATTCGTTTTGAATAGAAAATCGACGAAATATATATTATATATATAATATAATGGCCTGAATAGAACGCGCCGCGCCGCGGCAATTCGTGGATTTCGACCATTTATTTCAAACGGACATTACGGGAGATCCGACCGTCAGATTCTCCTAAAACCGGAACCGTTGGGTTCGTATCGAAAAGAGCTTTCTAACGAATATTAGAAATTAGAAATCTAACGGTTGGATTTGGAATTATGTCCAAATCAAATTTGAAAAAGGTCGTTGTAAGTGCAGTTCGATGGCCATTGATGGAAATCGACTGTACGGGCCTTGATAAAATTATTAAAAATAGTAATAATTTGTGTAAAATTATAAGAAATGATTTAGAAAGGATTGGGATGAAAAACTCCATATTTGAAAAGATAAAAATAGATTTTTATCGAAATGAACTAGTTTTGAACTAGAATTATAATTCTATTTATTTTTAAATAAATAAATTGAATTTAAAAAGGGTTTTGAAAATAACCAGAATATCCAATGATTGCATTGGAGTGGATTTGAATCGAAATTGTCTTCGGAATATTTCGATGTTGGAATTCGTGATTATACAGATGTTGTTATGGAAATTTGAAAGATATATATTTATATCGTTATTTCCAATACGACATTTGTTAGTCGTAGAATTTGATATTGAATATAAGCCGATATATTTTCTATTCAGAGCCTTGTATTGAATATCAAATGTGATTTTGGGTTTATCGTGAACCGTGTTTTAAATGACACTGATTCTTTAACCCAGTTAGCGATTAAAACTAAGTGGAGTTTTAATGAATCTTTAATTAGATTGAAATGATCGAAAATGGAGTATCACCAGTTTTGCTCCAGGCGATGGTTAAATCTTTAATTAGATTTGAACGTGAAATGGTAATTGAATTTACCGATAACACTGTGGTGTTAGATATGAGGTATTACCAGTTTTACTTCATGGGATGAATAGGTTGGGATTGGGAAATAAAATAAATGATTACTTCGGTGTGGTTCGCTAATCCCGACTAGTTTGAATTGATATTCAAAGGAGATTAAAGAATAAATTTAAAGAATTTATCTTGGATAAAATTAATGGGAACTTTTCCCAAAGTATAGGAAATTTTGAATAAAAGAATATTCTGAATTGGAATGAGGCGTATGTTGTGTTTGTGTAACACTTTTATAATATATACGCGAGTTATTCAGAAAGACCGGGTTTATCCCATTCTGAATAACCGATTCGACGTGGTGTCGAAGATGAAGACGGTGGTCGAAGACCAGAAGTCTTCACGTCGTTTGGGTGATTAGTGATGATCTTGATTGGGCTGTACACCCAAGAAGATGGAAACAGTTTGTGATCGTCCAGACGTACTTGTAGATCGATGGATATGCGGGGTACTAGGTGCCTCCGGTTTCATTCAGACCCAGAACGGACTTGTAAATGGACTGTGTGTCTGACATTGGATTTTAGTCTGTGTGATTGATCTCTATTAAATATATATATCTGTTT
Source organism: Allium sativum (assembly GCA_030737875.1). Lineage (NCBI taxonomy): Eukaryota > Viridiplantae > Streptophyta > Magnoliopsida > Asparagales > Amaryllidaceae > Allium > Allium sativum. The sequence continues at coordinate 563,426,578 of CM060921.1, forward strand.
GGCGGCGGAGAATTTATTCTCTTGCTTAACGCCCTTCTCTGAGACGTACGAGCTCAGGGGTTATATATTGATGGATATCAAACGCATGGAGTGAATTGCCTGTGTGGCATGCCTAAGTGGCAATTGATCGAGGCTTCTGTTGAAAAGCAAAGTCTTGTGGTGATGATCAAAGCACGGCCTTTGTGGCGTAGCTTTGTGTAACGTTTGCTTCGCGAGTTTCACACCCGGTATGAACCAAAAACGGGAGGGGACATTAGGGAGGACTTGCGTTTCTTTCTAGCTAGAAGTGGCGTCAGTGGTTTTACACGCCCTGACGAGTTTGACTTATGTGGTTGTTGCTGTTGCGAGGCGCCTCGGATTGATCAGTCGTTCTCGAACCGATGGAGTCATTTAGTTGGCTCGTTTACGCCCCAAAGGGCGGGGAAACGTATTGTTCAGGCACTATAATCCACATCGGTGGACCGGCCCTGACAATCCAAGGGGCAGTTGCGGCTGTTCCGGTGGCTCGGGCTAGAGAGTCACGAATCGGTTGAGGACTATCTTTTGCCTCGGTTCATAGACGGAAATCCAATTTCCAAATACGTGACATTTGCGGTTTTATTTGTAGAGCTTAGTATGGCGACATAGTGGGATGGGGCGCTCATGCCGCCTATGATTGATATTTATGATTTGAAGTTGTTTTATACACTATGCACTTATAATAGTATCAAACGATTTGTTTTAACTGTATCAAGCATTCTTTGGCTGTTATAAGGGAAAACCCTATCCTCGGCTGCGTTGCATTGTGTGATGGGACCTGGGTCTTATAACAGCTTCATTTTTCTTTATTTAGCATTGCGCTGTTTGTTTTATGCACTGGTATTCTTGGGAGGAAACCCGTTCCGTGTTATACGGCGTGGTCCCTTGATTTACCTAACTTTAAAATAAAGAATAATAACTGTTTTAGTTCTCACACCAGTCACATGACTGACCTGGAGTTTATTGTTTTAACCTAAACTCTGGGTGCCCTTATTTTGACACGGGCAGCTAGTAGTTTTGGTTTTGCAGATTTATATTCACAGGATCCTGATTTACAGCTGGAACGGTATCCGGAAAGCTTTGTATCCGTATATCTACTTCTAGTTGCGTATTGTATTATTTTCCGCTGCTATGTATTTAAATGTAATTTAAATCTCTGATATTTCTGTGTAATATTATTCGTTTATACTCTGTGTATTCTTGTAATCTGATGCATTGTTGTAATTATACAATGAAATGTTCTTCCGTATGCGTTCTGTTTTGTCCTGTCCTCAAACGATAGGGCGTTTCGAGTGGTCTGGGTCGGTTTAGCGACTGGTTCGGACCGAGCGAAATTCCTTCTCGTCACAGTTAGGGATTGCGAAATGCGGATCTTAAGGAAAAACAAACACTAGATGAGGGTAAATAGTGTTTATGAGGAATTATTGAAAATCTTAAACTTATGTGATCTACTATATGAATTACACACATCAGATATGATCACAAACACAGAATCAAACACAAACATAGAAATAGATAAATATAAAATGCAGAAAAGGAAAGAACACATCAAATTTTATATTGTTTCAGATTACTTCTACGTCCAGTCCTATGCAACACTAGATTCCGCAGAGTATTTTATAATAAATATCCAAGTACAAGCCCTTAATTTCACGACTACAAGGTTAACATTGCTCCAAACACCCTTGATTTCACGGCTACAAGATTAACACCGCTCCCTTTCCTTAATTTCAGGGCTACAAGGAACACACTCTTTCCCAGGCAATTCACAAATGATTACAACAGCCCTATAACTTTTCAATAGCACTTCCAAATTGATTTTAGTAGATAGAAATTCAGAAGAGAAGAAGTTTTATATAAGTTGAGTAGAAACTGGCAGAGTATGAGTGTACAAATCAAGAAAATGATAAATATTAATGGTGGTATGCAGAGGGGCGAAGATGGAAAGAAGAATGATTTAAAAATTCGAAGCGGTCTTATTTATAGCATTTGAATGGTTGCAATGTTTCTGAAACGTTACAAATATTGAAAAGACAGTTCCTTTGAAAATTGAAAAAATGACAATTGTATATCGACATAGGCTTCTTTGTGTGTCGACATATGTATAATACTTTTATTTTTTAAAACTATTTATCAAGTGTTTAAACATATATATTATTCTGGAAATTCTTGAATTAAAACTTGGTGATATAAATAAATATTTTAAAGTGTAAAATCATAAGAAACTATAATAATATATTATATAAACGTATTTATAAAGTTATAAGGTTTAAAAACTATAAAACTATATATTAAAATCTTATATAGTTTGAAATCATTAGTAAGATAATAGTTTGAAATCGTTTACAAATTAAGTTGAAATCAGAATTTGAATTTTGAAAACCAGGATTTGAATTTTGAAAATTAGAATTTGAAAAATAGAATTTAAAAAATAGAATCTGGACCTGGAGTGCTATTCAGAGTCTTACATATAAACTAGACTCTATTACTATATTTTTCTTGAACTCTTGAAATTTTGATAACTTGATTACTCATGAGTCTTGAATCTCTTCTGAATCCTGAATCTCTTGAAACTCTAAAACTATACACTCTTCAGTATTTAAGTCCTGTATGCAAATCCTGAATATATATGTATATATATTTTAGATAGAGATGTTAGTATATATTTTATAATCAATTAATAAAGCTAATTGAAATAAGGTTGTTGTCATCAAAACTCCATTCTCCAACAATCTCCCACTTTTGATAATAACAACCTTGATTTATAAAATATTCATACCTATTCATACCTATCGATACTTTTTGATCTAGTCCTTCTATTACTTCCCCCTTCACCACGAATCCTACATGCTCCCATTTAAACTAAGCTAAGCTATTCCTTATTTTATAATTTCTCCCCCTTTATCATCAACAAAAAGAAATTCTAAATATACGCCCCCTAAATTTATACCATAGATATCGATAACCTATATTTATCTGTATATTCTAAGATTATAATACTTGATTCTATACTTTCGTATTAATATACATGACTACCCCTCAATTCAAGACTATATTGTTCTAAAAGTTTAAACAGATCAATCAATCCAAGTATTATAGTTAATATTTACAAATTTTTCAATCCATATATATAAGTTTTAAATCCAAGCAGTCAAAGCAAGCAATATTTACAAGTTCAAACAAATTCAAATCAAACCATTCAAACAAATCATACCAAACAATTCAAATCAAACATATCTTGGAACTTCCATCCATCTGTTTCCTTCAAAGATTGGATCCTTCTTGATGACCTCCCAATCTTCATCTTCTTTTGTGGGCGGCACTTTAGCGAGTTTGTTGCCATCGTCTCTGAAAAGAGAAGATATTAGACAGTGGAGGGGATCAAAGTGCTTCTCTTGATGTTCTACCATATTTATTTGACTTAATTTGAGACGACGTTGATAACATAGTATTATGGAAAGGATATTCTTGAATGAACTCAAAGTTTATTCAATATTCTCACTCAAATTATGAATAGTATTTGCCATAATTTGATATTTTGGATAAGAATTGATTAGAGAAGAAGGAGAAATGATAGAATAAGTTTTTATGGAAGAGACAGGTATATATACGGTCTGGAATTCGTTTGAATTGAGTAGACATTAGTTAGTTATTTAAATTTTAAATTTTGAACAAATTTGAAAAACTGCCAGTTATATGTTGACATAAGGAAAATGTATGTCGACATACTTTAGTGGTTTTTTTGTTGAAATTTTCATTTTTTTAGCTGATTCTTATTATATTATTTTAATTTATTTAATTTGAATGTGTTTTTATAGTAAATTAAAGATTATTTTGGCATAAATAAACACATTCATTGCTACTTGAAAGCAAATACATTTAAGTAATACAAGATACTAAATATGAGACTCGAAAGAAAATACAAGCAAATATGAAATATAACATAAACTAGATATGCTTGGATTTCAGCGAATGATGAGGGGGAAGATGATATTCCAAGTTTTCTTCCCATTTTTCCAATGAACTTAGACATATAGGTAAGAGTAATTTTTTTTATTTTCTTTTGGTTCTTGGCTAACTTGGCTTGATTTTGAACAAACATTTCTTTGGATATGGTTCTAGGACTAGATGGACACTCTATACTTTCCAAAGAAGTTTCTTCTTCTTCTTCGATATCCGTAGGATCTTCTTCTTGTTGTTGCATTCGGGCTTGTTTAATTTCAGATGTTTCATAAGGCTTGAAGGTGATAGGAATTTGCATAAGATGTACATTTGTAGAGTCAAACACCTTTCTTGACACAAATTCTTCTCCTTTAAGATCCACTCCAAAACATTTAAAAATCCGAGTAAGATAAATTCCGTAGTAAAGAGTTTTTTCACTTATGGACATTTCTTTGGGCTTAAATTCTTTTAAAATCGTATCATCCCAATTGATATCATAAACTCTAATAATAGAAAAGAGTGTTTTTTTGAACTTTGAGGGTGGGGTTGTTGAAATTTCCAAAACGAAGAGTGATGGTATATTGAAGGAAGAGTATGATAATTCTTGCTTTTGGGCAGAAATAGCGATTTTTGAATTCCGAATGAGAATTACTTTCAAATATGCGATGAAGGGTTTCCAAGTCCGTTTCATCAATTCTAAATTCCGAAAAATCTAATCCCATGCTCTTACAATTCAAGATATTACCCAAAATTTCACATTCTAAAACGATTTGAGTGTCATTTACGCTACTCCATACTTGATTTTCATTTCCTTCGCAAAAGCTACAATTTAAATTTGCATAGAACATTTTGACTAGATTTGGATAACATACTTCATCGTTATCCCATGAATTTATTAGACTCAAAATTCCATTTTCTTCGAAAAGAGTACGAAAATTGTAAGATGGAAAATCTTCAAAGACGATGAAGGTTCCCGTATATGTGACGATCCCAAAACCCCGTTACACGGTGTTAAGGATAATCATTGGAATATAACACATTAGTCATCATTAGCAGATCACAGATAATAGCATAAACAGAAAATAGAATAATTTACACACATATGACAGCGGAATCATATAGATATCATCACATCAGAGAAGCACAGTACAGGATACAACTTAGTGCATAATGATACATAATCAGTCACCATCGCCTGAGGCGGAATCATACATAAAGAGTACTCAAAATAAATATCAGTCTACATCGCCAATGGCGGAATCATAATATAGATACAATAATGGCGGAGAAAATCCAAGTCAGCACGGTGTAGTTAAGCCTCGCCATGAGCCAAAAGGTGCGTCAGAAACCTGTAACTAGGCTGCCCGTGTGAAAATGACGGCACCCGAGTTTGCAAGGTGAAACAAACTACGAGTCAGTCATGGGACTGGTATGAGACATCTACTTAACTTATTAACAACAATAATAAGGTAGATCAAAGGACCACGCCACTTTCGCGGAACGGGTTTACTCCAATGAGTGCTAGTGCATGAAATAAATTAAATGATTAAATCATCGCAATGCTTTTTATAAAATGAAGCCATTATAAGACTCAGGTCCCATCACACAATGCAACGCAAGACGGAGGATAGAGTTTTACCTTATAATGGCCAAAAATGCTTCATACGTATAAAACAAAAGTGTTTGATATTATTACTAGTGCATATATGTTTCAAGAGCAAATTCAATCATAAATATCAATCCTAGGCGGCATGGGTACCATATATCATGTCGCCATACTAGTAATACAATCACATTCGCATATTTCGTATTGGAAATTGGATTCCTTCATGAGTCGAGGCAAGGGGCAAGCTCCTCTCCGATTCGAGACACTCTAGCAAATGTCCCAGGACCCCACTATGATCCTTGGATCTTCAGTGCCGGTCCTCTCTTACTTTTGAGGATTGGCAATTCCTGAACACACGTTTTCCGGTCCTTACAGACCTATATCGAGGCGCCTCGCATTCCAACAACCACACAGGTGAAAAGTATATATAATGTCAGGGCTGGTAGGTTACTGACACCACCTTAGCTAGAAAGAAACGTCGTGCTCTCCCTGCAGTCACTCTCCCGTTTTTGACTCATACCGAGGTGTGAGGCTCGCGAATTCACGTTATACACAAAGCTACGTCACACAGACCATGCTTCGATCATCAACCACAAGACTTTGCTTTGCAACAGAATCCCTGATCATATGCCACTTAGGCGTGCCACACAGGCAATCCACTCCATGCGACTGATTTCTATCAATACATAACCTCTGAGCTCGTACGTCTCAGAGAAGGGCATTGAGCAAGAGAATAAATTCTCCGCCGCCAAACAGATATATATTTAACAGAGATCAATCAACACAGAACAAAATCCAATGTCAGACACACAGTCCATTTACAAGTCCGTTCTGGGTTTGAACGAAACCGGAGGCACCAATTCCTCGCATATCCGTACAATCAACAGTATGTTTGGACGGCTACTGCTTCAGTTCCTTCATGGTAGCTACTCCAATCACGAGCATCAGTAGCGCCCATCCATCCAATGTGAAGATCGTCGGTCTTCAATCGTCTTCGACTCTTCGACTTCTCAACATCGATCGATTATTTGAAATGAGATAAACTCGGCCTTTTCAAATAATCCACGTATATTTAGATTTTCAAATCAATTTGTCACATGGTTGGTCTATTCAACATTCACTTTTCAGTTCTTTAGTTATAATTTTCATGTTAAATACATTCAACCATCACATATCAAGCAAACACAACAAAATGGGATTATTTTCACTCTATATCGTCTATAGTATTTTATAACGATATATCGCCATTTTATTTAATTTAAAACGGCCAAATTTAATTAAACGACATTTCAGGTCGTATCGATGCACTGGCGCTACTTTTCACTAATTTTGTTTTACACATATCTGAAAATCTAACCGTTGGATCTTCACAAATTTTATATCATTAAGAAGGTCATTTCAAAAGGAATCCAACGGTTTCAGTTTTGGGAAAATCTGACGGTCGGATCTTCCACACTAGCCATTTGAAGTTACGATTTCAATTTACGAACCGCAGCGTCGTTATTCGATTTAATTTAATTATATTTATATATATAAAAATATAATCGTTTCTGGCGCTGTTTTTCTTCAGATTTGAATTAAACATTCCAGACAATCCAACCGTCGGATCTTCACAAAGTTGGTGCCGTTGGAAAGATATTTCCGAGGCGAACCCAACGGTTGCGGTTTCGGGAAAATCCAATGGTCGGATTTTCCGCACTAGTCGTTTGAAATCATGGTTTCAAAATACGAACTGCACGGCCACGTTTCGTTTTAATTTTATTTATATTTATATATTTATATAAATATAGTTCATTCAAAAATTCCTATATCGTTTCCACTTCAATTATTTCACTAACGCCTTTAAATTTCGGAAAATTTCACCATAACCTCCTTTGTACGGGAGGGGCTGGGAAAATTCCCAAATAGCCACACGGGCATCTCATGTCAAAAAGAAAAAGAAAAAGCCAAGCGGCTAGCCAACAGGCTCATAAAATCATCACCCAAACAAAACAGTAAATGTGTACCTATTTGTCGGGCACAAAATTTTATTCCTCTTCTCTAGCCCCTTTGCTATAACTTGTTCAATGGATATGCATGTATATATATACAATTTCTATCACTTATCATTTTCCATTCAACTTCATATTTGATTTACTTTGGTTTAAAAACACCATTCATTCTAATGTTGCATGCATAGGCTAAAATCATATCATTAGCTAATTAATGTATATTTCAACTCATGCACATTTATTTTAACAAGTGGCTATTTTTAACACTTCACATTTCAAAGATGATAATTTTGGCGGACTAAAATAGATTTCAACACATGACTATTTTATTTAGTTCCTATGCATGTTAAAAATAATATTTCTTCACCAATATTTATTTCAACGTCCGCATATCTCTAGCATATCACATATATGATAAAAATGATATTTTTATCATTTAAAATATTTATTCGACAAATGGATGTTTTCAACACTTCATAGTTTCAATAAAAATGTAATTTTTTATTGTTCGGTCTTTTTATTTAACACATGAACTTTTCCACTACACATACTTCTCAACACGTGTGCATTTCCACACATGGATATTTTATTTATGTTGTTCACATTAGAAAGATGGAATTTTTATTGTTAAAACTATTTATATATAAGGAGAATATTTTTCATACTTCCTATATATTATAAAAATGTGATTTTTATTGTTTAGACACTTAATTCATTCACAAATGGATTTAATTTTCACACATCACTTTTCAACAAACAAACATTTCCACACATGGATATAGTTTCAACATATGGCTTTAATTTCAACGCATGAAGATAATTTCAACATATGAAAATAATTCTAACACACAAAGATTATTCAAAATTTCGGCAGCATAACAGCAGGGTAGTTAAAACCGGCACCGTCCCTAGTACGGCTCCTCGCTCTACCTTAAAACCTCGCGGGTTTTGACAATGGGGAATCATGCATCTAATTCGCACGCAGGCGGCATGTTTTATTTTTATTTCCACAAATATTTCCAATTCATTTCAATCACCAATGGGTATTTTTCAACCACAACCAAACAATATCAACCACAAACAATTATTCAACCATTCGTATTTTTCATCCAATATTTCGCACCAATTCACAACAATAAATATCGTCCATAGTTTGTGGACGAGGGGAGTGTGTGTGTGTATATATATATATATATATATATATATATTTATAATTGCTATATTTCACTTGCATTTCAACACATATATCAATTATTATATTCATGTATAATTCATACTTCGCTCATATAGCTTACACCACGCATGTACATGAGGTATACATCACGTGTGTAATTTATATTTTGCTAATATAATTTATACACGACATTTTCCATTCAAATTTATTTAATTTAGATTTCTCACATTGGTTTTCGGAGTGCTAAAAATCGTAGATGACTCAGAAAAATCCGCGGCTTCTTCTATTGGGTAGAGAGCTTCAATGCGGTCCCGATGTTTCCTGTTTCATCGAATTTCATTAACACACCAAAAAGATATATTTTTCAAAGTGCAAACATCAAAAAGAACTCACCTTTCACGAAGGTTCAAAACTAGGTTTGCGGTTTTCGCGAGAACCGGGGCACGAGGAGATGATCGGCGAGTTTGACGTGGAAGAGCTTCGAGAGGGCTACAGGCGCACGGCGGTTTGGTGGCGTTCGGTGGGGCCCTGGGCTCGCTGCGGCGGTTTAAAGGTCGGAACTTTGGAGGGAGATATCTCGACGTAGAAGCAACGATAGGGGGAGCTCCTTATATGGATTTGAAGAGGGGAAGGAGAACTACAAAAAGTTGAACTGGGGGAGGGGCTGATTTGGGCTGTGGCGATCGGAAATCGCCAGGGAAGGGGGGGAGCTTTTCCGTCGTCGATGTCGGGGGGGTCGGGGGGGTATGGGTGGTTTTCTGATGTTTTTTTTAATTTATGAATGGAGAAATATGATTGGTCGATAGTTTTATTAAATTTTTAAATAGTGTTTTCTCAAACGAACTCCTTTTCAAACCCAACGACTGTCGCCTCTAGCTAAATACCCCCATCCCGGACACAATGGGATATGTTTCGTAGGCCAATTCGACTGTTACAGTCAGTTATTTTTCAAATTAAAGTATAAAACATTTAATTTTTAACTTTGAATGTACATTTCAATTTGCCAGGGCCGCAAACTGATTCAAAAAATTCCAGAAAAATAAATCTAGCTATGTTTTGACGCTACGGTCCCAACAAAACTAGTTTCGTCGAATTCTGAGATCGTTTGAAAAATGGCCATTTTCTGGTCGATCCCATTTAATAGAAATTGACCAAATGCATTTTCTTTTGCCACGCTCACATACTAGCTTCAAAAATTATGAAATTTGAAACCTAGCAATAATTTGACATCCCGGACCCAACAAAACTGGTTTCGTCGAATTCCGAGGTCGTATGCAAAATATCAATTTTCCAGGACTATATATTCTATATAGCGACCATTCTGAAAATTCATTCGGCCATAACGTTTGATTCCCGTTATGAAACTTCGATTTTTCAGATTCGTTAGAAAGGTATTGACTAACAGATTTAAATATTTTTGGTTTTGCTAAAATCCGTTATATTTCCCACCTTGCATAGTTAGTCAAAGTTTGAATTCAAATTTTCAAACTGACTCACTATTTGTAATCACTATTTTATTGAAATATTCTATTTCACTTGTTCAAATTCCTTTGAAATCACCAATTTAAAAATTTTTAATTGGCTTGTATTTTCCGGGTTATTACAATCTCCCCCACTTAAAACTTTTCGTCCTCGAAAAGGAAACAACAGTAAAGTAGGAAACAAAATGTAAATGCAAAGTATTGTAAAGGTACCTTGCACCGGAGTTAGTCAGAGATGTCCACTCTGCATTTGGGGTAAGCCTGCTTAATGCTTTCCTCAGTCTCCCAAGTACAGTCTCTAGGATCACTGCTCCACTGCACTTTAACTAAATGAACCTTTTTACTTCTTAGTTCTCTAGTTTCTTTGCCAACAATCTTTAATGGCTCTCTTCTGAGTGCTAATTCTGGAGTTATGTCTATATCCTGTTGCGCTGCTTCTTCTACAACAAGATTCGAATTATGCACATGTCTTCTAAGTTGAGATATGTGAAATACATCATGCACTCCAGGCAACCAATCAGGTAATTGAACCCTATAAGCAAGAGTTCCAATTCGTTCGAGTATAGGAAAGGGACCAATAAATCTTGGTGCCAACTTCCCAGTTTTGCCAAATCTGATTACTCCTCTCATCGGAGAAACTTTCAAATAAACATGGTCACCAACAGCAAATGTCAAATCTCTCCTTCTAGAATCTGCATAACTTTTCTGTCGGCTTTGGGCGGTTCTCAAACGCTTTTTGATGAAGTCGACTTTATCAGATGCTTCTCTAATCATATCGGGTCCTAACACAAGTCTATTGCCAGGTTCTACCCAACATGCTGGAGATCTGCAGGGTCTGCCATATAATGCTTCAAATGGCGACATTCCCAAACTTGCTTGATAGCTATTGTTATATGAGAATTCTGCCAAATGCAAATGATCTTCCCATGACCCACCAAAATCAATTATACAAGCCCGCAATAAATCTTCTAGAATTCTATTCACCCGCTCAGTTTGGCCATCTGTTTGAGGGTGATAAGCGGTGCTCATATTCAGTTTCGTTCCCAATTCTGTCTGGAAAGCCTCCCAGAATTTGCTAGTAAATAGGGGATCTCTATCACTGACTATGCTGATGGGAATTCCATGCAGCTTAACAATTTCTTTGAAATATATCTGTGCCAGACTTTGAGCGGTTCTATTGGATCTGACAGGTATAAAATGGGCAGTCTTCGTGAAGCGATCTACGATTACCCAAATGCTGTCATTACCTTTCCTGGTTCGCGGCAAGCCATCTATGAAATCCATGGAAATCTGTTCCCATTTCCAAACGGGGACTTCCAACGGTTGCAAAAATCCAGCTAGTTTCTGTTGGTCACTCTTGACCAATTGACAAGTAGGGCATCTGTTAACATACAAAGAAATATCTCTTTTCATTGCCTTCCACCAGAAAGTGCGTTTGATATCGTTGTACATCTTACTCACACCTGGATGGATGCAAAATTTGGATTTATGGCATTCATCCAGCACTTCTCTTTGGAGCTCAGGAAGGTTGGGAACACAAATTCTCCTATTCAGCCTCAGAACTTCTTCTTTATCTACCTGAAAACTTGAGGGCTCTCCCTTCTGGATTCTCCCTTTGATCTTTTGAATGAAATAATCATTCCTCTGGAGAGCACATATCTTATCGATCAAGCTAGGTGTAATTATAAGATGGGCAATGATTGCGGTTTTTCTATTAAGCGCATCCGCTACAACGTTAGCCTTCCCCGGCGTATACATGATATCAAGATCATACGCTGCAAGAAATTCTAGCCAACGCTGCTGTCTCAGATTCAGATCTTTCTGGGTGTATAAATACTTCAATGATTGATGATCTGTGTACAGTATAAATTTCTCGCCCAATAAATAATGTCTCCAGATTTTCAATGCAAAAACGATGGCTAGCAACTCAAGATCATGAGTCACATAATTCTTCTCATGCGGTTTTAGTTGGCGGCTTGCATAAGCGACTACTTGGCCTCTTTGCATTAAAACTGCACCAAGACCTCTAATAGAAGCATCTGTCCAAACCGTTAAATCCTGATTGCCATCAATAATGGTTAACACCGGAGCGGTTGTCCGTTTCGATTTCAATTCCTGGAAAGCTTCTTCACAGTCGGAAGTCCACTTGAATTTCTCATGTTTCTTCGTGAGCTTCGTTAACGGACCGGATATTTTCGAAAAATCCTTAACGAACTTTCGATAATAACTAGCCAACCCCATAAAACTTCTAACCTCTGTGGGAGTAGTGGGTTGTTTCTAGTCTTGAATCGCTGTTATTTTGCTTGGGTCAACAGAAATTCCTTTCTCTGACAAGACATGGCCAAGAAATTTGACTTCTTCTTGCCAGAAGACACATTTAGAGAATTTGGCTTTGAAGACGTTCTTCCTTAGAATCTCCAATACTTGTTCTAAGTGTTTTTCATGCTCGGGTTTTGATTTGGAGTAGATTAAAATATCATCGATGAATACGAGGACAAATTTATTCAGAACTCCCCTGAACACTCTATTCATTAGATCGACAAAGTATGCTGGAGCGTTGCAAAGGCCGAACGGCATTACTAACCATTCATAAAATACGTCTGTACCTCTGAAAGCTGTCAAAGGAACACACTCTTCTGCTATCCTCAATTGGTGAAAACCTGTAGCTAGGTCCATTCGGGAAAATACTTTCGCCCCATTCAATTGGTCTAGCAAATCATCGATGCGGGGTAATGGATACTTGTTTTTGAGCGTCTGTTTGTTGAGGTCTCGGTAATCAACGCATAATCGAAGAGTACCGTCTGACTTTGGGACAAACACAACAGTTGCACCCCAATTAGAAAAACTAGGTCTGATTAGACCCTTCCATAACAGTTGACGAGTTTGATCGCCTAATTCTTCTTTTTCCTTCGGAGTCATTCTGCGAATTGGATGTACCACTGGTCTGGCATTGGGAATTAGATCGATTCGGAATTCTATTTCTCTTTGCGGAGGTAAGTTCTCAACTTCTTCAAACACATCCGCATAGTTTCTAACAATCGGAATCTTTTCTATGGAAGTGGGGATAACTTCTAATGCTGACCAAAATTCTTCTCTATTCGGATTCGAACCATGACAGGGTACCGTAATATATCCAAGCTTCGTTCGAATTTTAACGATTCTTTCTGCATAATTTACCTCAGCTTCGTATTTCGTTAACCAATCTAGCCCGAGAATGATATCGAATTCGGGAAAATCCATAACGATTAAATCAAAGGGAAACTTGTAGGAAGAATAAGAGACTGGCACTCTACAATATGAACCGAGAGTAATAGGACCACCTATCGGATTATGTACTTCAACGGATTCTTTAAGCTTTCTCTGTTTTAACTTTAATTTGTGCACTGTGTTTTTAGAAATAAAACTACGCGACGCACCTGTGTCAAACAATACAGAAACAGGAATATTTTTAATTGTAAGGGTACCTCCCAAAACATCGGATTTACCTGCTCCATCGGAAGCAGCTGGCGGGCTTGACCCGTCATACACGTGAGCTACTGTGGCCTTCTTAAGCAAAGGACAGTCTTTGACCATATGATCGGTCTTGCGACAATTGAAGCACGAGCGAGGGTTCTGGGAGCCTTGGCTCGAACCTTGAGAATTGGTTCTCTGCCTTTTCGGAGCTGTGCAGATATTTGAGTAGTGCCCCGGCTTGCCACAGTTAAAGCAGTTTCCTCTTGGCGGCTTACTGGTTTGTGGATTCGAAGTTGCCGCTTGGCTTGACTCGCCTTGATTTACAGCAGGCTTGCGCTTATTCCCTGCCTGGCTTTTAGCGCGATCCTGATCCAGATGCCTTTGGTCAAGGTCTTCGTAGTTGCATGTCATTTCCACCAGTTCGTTGAATTCCAGCTTGACATGGGCTATGGCTCTATCATGATATTGTCGCCTTAGCCCAAGGATAAACCTCTTATTTTTGGATTTTGCCGTGGCGACGAGCTCCGGAGCATAGGGCGACAAAAATGTAAATTAATTCAGATAATCTTGCACGGAAAGATCCCCCTGCTGGAGATTGGCGAAGTCATCGTGCATTCGTTCTAAAGCTTGTTCTGAGACATATTTCTCCTTGAAGAGCTCTTTGAACCCATCCCATGTTCTTCCAACTTCTCTATTCCCGGCGGTGAGAGATTCCCATCATAGTTCAGCTTGTTCCTGCATATGCCAGGCGCCCATAATAGCTTTATCTTCGTCTCCAAGCCTAGGGCCATCAAGAATTTTCTCGCATGTTTTGAGCCATGCAAGGGCCTCTATTACTGTGCCAGTACCCGAGAAGGTCTTGCCTCCTAAGTTCTTATATCTCTTAGATACACGGTCTAGCTCGAAGTATTGAGCTGTCCGAGGTTGTATCAAAGGTCCTTCTTGAGCTGGGGCTTCTCCCCTTCCTCGGCCTCGGCCGGCACGGCCTCCTCTAGCGGCGGCTGCTCTGGTAGCCATTTTTCAAATTCTGTATAAGCAAGAAAAGAGTCGGCTAACAGAAATGATAGTTAATTGCATGATTAAGCAGAAAATTTACGGAAAGATAATGATGGACTGATCAAATTGTTTTTGCTATTCTGCTCGGCTCATTCTAGGACTTTACTAGTCCTATCTCTAATGAGCGACTCGCCATAGAATACTACTGATTCTATTTTGACGAAGTGTTTAAAGTGTTAGACTCCAGAACTAAGGTTAACCAAAGCTCTGATACCAGCTGTGACGATCCCAAAACCCCGTTACACGGTGTTAAGGATAATCATTGGAATATAACACATTAGTCATCATTAGCAGATCACAGATAATAGCATAAACAGAAAATAGAATAATTTACACACATATGACAGCGGAATCATATAGATATCATCACATCAGAGAAGCACAGTACAGGATACAACTTAGTGCATAATGATACATAATCAGTCACCATCACCTGAGGCGGAATCATACATAAAGAGTACTCAAAATAAATATCAGTCTACATCGCCAATGGCGGAATCATAATATAGATACAATAATGGCGGAGAAAATCCAAGTCAGCACGGTGTAGTTAAGCCTCGCCATGAGCCAAAAGGTGCGTCAGAAACCTGTAACTAGGCTGCCCGTGTGAAAATGAGGGCACCCGAGTTTGCAAGGTGAAACAAACTACGAGTCAGTCATGGGACTGGTATGAGACATCTACTTAACTTATTAACAACAATAATAAGGTAAATCAAAGGACCACGCCACTTTCGCGGAATGGGTTTACTCCAATGAGTGCTAGTGCATGAAATAAAGTAAATGATTAAATCATCGCAATGCTTTTTATAAAATGAAGCCATTATAAGACTCAGGTCCCATCACACAATGCAACGCAAGCCGGAGGATAGAGTTTTACCTTATAATGGCCAAAAATGCTTCATACGTATAAAACAAAAGTGTTTGATATTATTACTAGTGCATATATGTTTCAAGAGAAAATTCAATCATAAATATCAATCCTAGGCGGCATGGGTACCATATATCATGTCGCCATACTAGTAATACAATCACATTCGCATATTTCGTATTGGAAATTGGATTCCTTCATGAGTCGAGGCAAGGGGCAAGCTCCTCTTCGATTCGAGAAACTCTAGCAAATGTCCCAGGACCCCACTATGATCCTTGGATCTTCAGTGCCGGTCCTCTCTTACTTTTGAGGATTGGCAATTCCTGAACACACGTTTCCCGGTCCTTACAGACCTATATCGAGGCGCCTCGCATTCCAATAACCACACAGGTGAAAAGTATATATAATGTCAGGGCTGGTAGGTTACTGACACCACCTTAGCTAGAAAGAAACGTCGTGCTCTCCCTGCAGTCACTCTCCCGTTTTTGACTCATACCGAGGTGTGAGGCTCGCGAATTCACGTTATACACAAAGCTACGTCACACAGAGCATGCTTCGATCATCAACCACAAGACTTTGCTTTGCAACAGAAGCCCTGATCATATGCCACTTAGGCGTGCCACACAGGCAATCCACTCCATGCGACTGATTTCTATCAATACATAACCTCTGAGCTCGTACGTCTCAGAGAAGGGCATTAAGCAAGAGAATAAATTCTCCGCCGCCAAACAGATATATATTTAACAGAGATCAATCAACATAGAACAAAATCCAATGTCAAACACACAGTCCATTTACAAGTCCGTTCTGGGTTTGAACGAAACCGGAGGCACCAATTCCTCGCATATCCGTACAATCAACAGTATGTTTGGACGGCTACTGCTTCAGTTCCTTCATGGTAGCTACTCCAATCACGAGCATCAGTAGCGCCTATCCATCCAATGTGAAGATCGTCGGTCTTCAATCGTCTTCGACTCTTCGACTTCTCAATGTCGATCGATTATTTGAAATGAGATAAACTCGGCCTTTTCAAATAATCCACGTATATTTAGATTTTCAAATCAATTTGTCACATGGTTGGTCTATTCAACATTCACTTTTCAGTTCTTTAGTTATAATTTTCATGTTAAATACATTCAACCATCACATATCAAGCAAACACAACAAAATGGGATTATTTTCACTCTATATCGTCTATAGTATTTTATAACGATATATCGCCATTTTTATTTAATTTAAAACGGCCAAATTTAATTAAACGATGTTTCAGGCCGTATCGATGCACAGGCGCTACTTTTCACTAATTTTGTTTTACACATATCTGAAAATCTAACCGTTGGATCTTCACAAATTTTATATCATTAAGAATGTCATTTCAAAACGAATCCAACGGTTTCAGTTTTGTGAAAATCCGACGGTCGGATCTTCCACACTAGCCATTTGAAGTTACGATTTCAATTTACGAACTGCAGCGTCGTTATTCGATTTAATTTAATTATATTTATATATATATATATAAATATAATCGTTTCTGGCGCTGTTTTTCTTCAGATTTGAATTAAACATTCCAGACAATCCAACCGTCGGATCTTCACAAAGTTGGTGCCGTTGGTAAGATATTTCCAAGGCGAACCCAACGGTTGCGGTTTCGCGAAAATCCAATTGTCGGATTTCCCGCACTAGTCGTTTGATATCACGGTTTCAAAATACGAACTGCACGGCCACGGTTCGTTTTAATTTTATTTATATTTATATATTTATATAAATATAGTTCATTCAAAAATTCCTATATCGTTTCCACTTTAATTATTTCACTAACGCCTTTAAATTTCGGAAAATTTCGCCATAACCTCCTTTGTACGGGAGGGGCTGGGAAAATTCCCAAATAGCCACACGGGTGTCTTATGTCAAAAAGAAAAAGAAAAGGCCAAGCGGCTAGCCAACATGCTCATAAATTCATCACCCAAACAAAACAGTAAATGTGTACCTATTTGTCGGGCACAAAATTTTATTCCTCTTCTCTAGCCCCTTTGCTATAACCTGTTCAATGGATATGCATGTACATATATACAATTTCTATCACTTATCATTTTCCATTCAACTTCATATTTGATTTACTTTGATTTAAAAACACCATTCATTCTAATGTTGCATGCATAGGCTAAAATTATTTCATTAGCTAATTAATGTATATTTCAACTCATGCACATTTATTTTAACAAGTGGCTATTTTTAACACTTCACATTTCAAAGATGATAATTTTGGCGAACTAAAATTGATTTCAACACATGACTATTTTATTTAGTTCCTATGCATGTTAAAAATAATATTTCTTCACCAATATTTATTTCAACGTCCGCATATCTCTAGCATATCACATATATGATAAAAATGATATTTTTATCGTTTAAAATATTTATTCGACAAATGGATGTTTTCAACACTTCATAGTTTCAATAAAAATGTAATTTTTTATTGTTCGGTCTTTTTATTCAACACATGAACTTTTCCACTACACACACTTCTCAACACGTGAGCATTTCCACACATGGATATTTTATTTATGTTGTTCATATTAGAAAGATGGAATTTTTATTGTTAAAACTATTTATATATAAGGCGAATATTTTTCATACTTCCTATATATTATAAAAATGTGATTTTTATTGTTTAGACACTTAATTCATTCACAAATGGATTTAATTTTCACACATCACTTTTCAACACACAAACATTTCCACACATGGATATAGTTTCAACATATGGCTTTAATTTCAACGCATGAAGATAATTTCAACATATGAAAATAATTCTAATACACAAAGATTATTCAAAATTTCGGCAGCATAACAGCAGGGTAGTTAAAACCGGCACCGTCCCTAGTACGGCTCCTCGCTCTACCTTAAAACCTCGCGGTTTTTGACAATGGGGAATCATGCATCTAATTCGCATGCAGGCGGCATGTTTTATTTTTATTTCCACAAATATTTCCAATTCATTTCAATCACCAATGGGTATTTTTCAACCACAACCAAACAATATCAACCACAAACAATTATTCAACCATTCGTATTTTTCATCCAATATTTCGCACCAATTCACAACAATAAATATCGTCCATGGTTTGTGGACGAGGGGAGTGTATATATATATATATATATATATATATATATATATATATATATATATATATATAATTGCTATATTCCACTTGCATTTCAACACATATATCAATTATTCTATGCATGTATAATTCATACTTCGCTCATATAGCTTACACCACGCATGTACATGAGGTATACAACACGTGTGTAATTTATATTTTGCTAATATAATTTATACACGACATTTTCCATTCAAATTTATTTAATTTAGATTTCTCACATTGGTTTTCGGAGTGCTAAAAATCGTAGATGACTCAGAAAAATCCGCGGCTTCTTCTATTGGGTAGAGAGCTTCCTTGCGGTTTCGATGTTTCATGTTTCATCGAATTTAGTCAACACATCAAAAAGATATGATTTTTCAAAGTGCAAACATAAAAAAGAACTCACCTTTCACGAAGGTTCAAAACTAGGTTTGCGGTTTTCGCGAGAACCGGGGCACGAGGGGATGATCGGCGAGTTGGACGTGGAAGAGCTTCGAGAGGGCTACAGGCGCGCGGAGGTTTGGTGGTGTTCGGTGGGGCCCAGAGCTCGCGGCGGCGGTTTAAAGGTCGGAACTTTGGAGGGAGATATCTCGACGTAGAAGCAACGATAGGGGGAGCTCCTTATATGGATTTGAAGAGGGGAAGGAGAACTACAAAAAGTTGAACTGGGGGAGGGGCTGATTTGGGCTGTGGCGATCGGAAATCGCCAGGGAAGGGGGGGAGCTTTTCCGTTGTCGATGTCGGGGGGGTCGGGGTGGTTTTCTGATGTTTTTTTTAATTTATGAATGGAGAAATATGATTGGTCGATAGTTTTATTAAATTTTTAAATAGTGTTTTCTCAAACGAACTCCTTTTCAAACCCAACGACTGTCGCCTCTAGCTAAATACCCCCATCCCGGACACAATGGGATATGTTTCGTAGGCCAATTCGACTGTTACAGTCAGTTATTTTTCAAATTAAAGTATAAAACATTTAATTTTTAACTTTAAACGTACATTTCAATTTGCCAAGGCCACAAACTTATTCGAAAAATTCCAGAAAAATAAATCTAGCTATGTTTTGACGCTACGGTCCCAACAAAACTAGTTTCGTCGAATTCTGAGATCGTTTGAAAAATGGCCATTTTCTGGTCGATCTCATTTAACAAAAATTGACCAAACGCATTTTCTTTTGCCACGCTCACATACTAGCTTCAAAAATTATGAAATTTGAAACCTAGCAATAATTTGACATCCCGGACCCAACAAAAGTGGTTTCGTCGAATTCCGAGGTCGTATGCAAAACAACAATTTTCCAGGGCTATATATTCTATATAGCGACCATTCTGAAAATTCATTCGACCATAACATTTGATTCCCGTTATGAAACTTTGATTTTTCAGATTCGTTAGAATGGTATTGACTAACAGATTTAAATATTTTTGGTTTTGCTAAAATCCGTTATATTTTCCACCTTGCACAGTCAGTCAAAGTTTGACTTCAAATTTTCAAACTGACTCACTATTTCTAATTCACTATTTTATTGAAATATTCTATTTCAATTGTTCAAATTCCTTTGAAATCGCCAATTTAAAAATTTTAAATTGGCTCGTATTTTCCGGGTTATTACAGTATAGACTTTTCCATTTGCGAGGTAGTCAATATAGGAATTTTTTGCTTCTCTGTCGTTGTAGAGATATCCTTTGATTATTTTGGATAATCTCATTATTTGTGGTGTGCTTGAGGAAGCCATTAAAGAGTTGTTTTTGAAGAGAATAGATATGAAGAAAGTTGTTTGAATTGTGAATGAGAGGTAGTGAGAATGATTTGAATAGATAATAAAACAGAGATTGAATAGGCACAACTTTTCTGAAATCAATGATACATTTTCAGACCTTAGGAGTTGGCGAAAAGTTAGAGGGAAGTTTGAAAGTTTAAAATTTTGAAATTCAAAATTTGAAATTCATTTACAGGCCTATATATCGACATGTCTATTAATGTATGTCAACTTACATGTTGAATTTCAAAGGACATGTTGTTTTGGGTTTTGGTTTTATTATATTGATGGTTTATATTTCAGATTTGTTATTTCTTGAAATATTATTAATCCTAACGAACATCTAAAATTTATTTTGTTATTATATTTATTATTTTTATTTTGAATTTCAAAAACCAAAATTCAAATTTGAATTTAAAGCTCAAGTTTGAATTTTAAAATTTAAATTTCAAATTCAAACAAAGCAAACAAAACATCCATTTATCCATCAACCAAAAAATAAAAAACTAATAAAGGTGTACCTGGTTTTTAGATCCATTTATTCGATATTTTCTGAATTCTGAATCGCTATGAAACACATATTTGAATTTCTGGTTTCTGGTTCTTCATCACTTGATGATGAATCTGAATCATCTAAAGTTGTTGTGTAAGCCCTCTTTCTTTTCTTTTACGAATTACTATTGCATGTTTGTTGACTTGTCTAGATATGGACACATTCTCTGTAACAACCCTGAATTTTGGGGTAAATTTAAAAATTTATTTTAAGTAATTTTAATGAGTTTTGATATTTAAAATAATCTATTTTAAATAATAATGACCACAAATTTGATTTAAATCGAAGTTAGAATGAATAATTTAATTTTAATTATAAAAAGAGTTAGAAATAGCGCGGTAGTTTGAAAAGTCAAACTTGAACTTTGACTGACCGTACAGGATGCAAAATTTAACGGATTTTAGTGAAACCAAAAATATTAGAATCTATTTAAAAATATCTTTCCAATGAATCCGAAAAATCGAAATTTCATAGCGGGAATCAAAAGTTATGCCCAAATTAAAATTTAGGAAGGTCGCTATGAAATTTGTAAAGGTCAAAAATGCTACTTTTTGCATATAAAGGAATTTGAACTCGAAACCACTTCCATTGAGTTCGAAATGATGTTTCTGCATTGAAAAACAGTAAACACTTATATATTTCGAGTTTCAGAAATTATTTGTTTAAAAATGTATTTTTAATATTAAATATACTGGCCTTAAAAATAGTCATTTTTCAAACAACCTCTGTTTTCGACGAAACCACTTTTGTTGGAACCGGAATGTCAAATTATTGCTAGGTTTCAATTTTCCAAATTTTTCGAATTAATATGTGAGCGTGGGAAAAGAAAATGTGTTTTGACTATTTTAGTTAAATTTAAACGCCTTAAAAATGGCCATTTTTCAAATAGTCTCAGTATTCGACGAAAATAATTTTGTTGGATTTGTATCGTCATAAGAAAGCTAAAAATATTTTTTTTAGAATTTTCTGAGGTCGTATGTGGCCCCGACATATTTTAATGTACGGTCAATATTTAATTAATTAATTTTTAATGGAATTTTAAATAAAATATATACAAATTTCGGAATTGGGTCCCGGGACCTATCCCATTGCGCTCAGAAGGTGTCAAAACCTTAAGGACGACAGTAAACAGGCCAAATTCCGAGTTAGAGGCCAATCGGACCTTTATTGGGCTAATTAATTATTTAATACTATTATTTTATTATAAAAACACTATTCATTCATCTTCCCCATCGCGTTTCAGCCGAACCCATAGCCGCCTAGACCTTGCCATCTTCTCTCCTCCCTATCTCTTAATCCACTCACTTTTAGACTCAGCCGTAGTTAAACTTTTTGTAGCTCTCCTCAATCTCTTCGATTCTAGATAAGTTTCACATCAAACCATTGCCCGTAGCTCTCGAACCACCTCCCCAAACCCGCTGACTTCATGGACCCGCCACCCCCTGTACATGCCGCCGCACCCCCCTTGGTTCCCGGCGTGGATGCACCTCTCGTAGCTCTCCAATCTCCCGCAAACCGTTCGCAAAACCATCGACTATAGCTCCCGAAATATGGATTCAAAGTTTTGAACATTTCTGAAAATTTAAGGTATGAATATTTCAGATTTTGCGACGCTTTTAAGCGTTACAGCGACAGTTGTTAAAAGTCAGTTCTAATTTATTTGTATGAACTTCGAATTGAAATCTTTCAGATCCGTAACTGCCGTGACTTTGAACACGAGATCTGATTGAATCCGAACCTTCCTTTCAAATCCGAGCTAGGTGAGAATTTATTTTTAATTTAATTTAATTTATTTAATTATTAATTCTTAGTTATTAAAAATATTTATTGATAGATCTGCTATGTCGTGATATTTTAAATATGGATCTGAATTGTTTATACCGTATGATGTTAGATCTGCAAATCTAAATATTAGATCTGAATTTATTGATTAATTAGAATTAATTATTTGTTAATTTTATTGAATCATGGCTCGTTGATTTGTCATATGCCAATATAAACATCACCCTGTATATTACCTTGATGTGAATTGTTAGATTTAGTCATGTTGGTTTATTTGAATGTTGTTGTTGTTTGGATGTGACATGAAATACGATGTGGTAAATGGTAAAGGCTTAATCTTTACATTGTAAATAGAAAGACTAACTTTTATATATTGAATTTTTGATTGAAATTATTAAAAACTGAATTTTTAATTTAAATATTAAAGATGTAAATTTTCTTGAAAATACTAAAAGATGAAATTTTTCATGTAAATATTAAATGATGAATTATTACATTGTAATTAAAGGATGGAAAATTTTACATTGTAATTTAAGAATAAAATTTACTTTGTAATTTAAGAATAAAATTTACATTGTAATTTAAGAATAAATTTTACATTGTAAATGAAAGATGAAAATTTTATATTAAAAATCAAAAGATATGTTTCATTGTAAATAATAAAAGATATGATTTTTTTTCATTGTCTACGAAAAGAATGAATTTTTGCAATGTATTATTAAAGAATGAATTTTTCAATGAATCATTAAAGAATAGATTTTTCATTAAATTATTAAGTAGGATTTACTTGGAATATAAAAGTAGGACTTATAATGTAAATATAAAGTAAAGGTCTCATGAAATTAAGATGACATTTTTATATGGTTATTTTAATGTAAAATTGAACGATGAATAAAGATGACATTTTTATATGAATATTTTAATGTAAAATTGAACGATGAATAAAGATGACATTTTTATATGGTTATTTTAATGTAAAGATGAACGATGAAATAAAGTTTACATTTTTATTAATGTAAATATATAGGAATTTAACCATATGTAAAGTGAATTAATGTCATATGTTAAAAATCACATTTTTCTTTGTAATTAAAACGGGAATTTCATCATATGATAAAATTTACATTTTTATATGTAAATTATATAGGAATATACACCGTATTGTGAAAATTACATTTTTCTTTGTAATTAACATGTGAATGCCACTGTATGTTAAAATTTACATTTTTATATGTAAATTATAAAGTGAATTTATGTCGTATATTAAAAATTACATTTTTCTTTGTAATTAACAAGTGAATTCCATCGTATGTCAAAATTTACATTTTTATATGTAATTATAAAGTGAATTAATGCCGTATGTTAAAATTTTCATTTTTCTTTGTAATTAACATGGAAATTTCATCGTATGTTAAAATCTACATTTTTATATGTACATTATATAGAGAATTACACCGTAGGATAAAATTTACATTTTTATATGTAATTAAAACATGAATTTACATTGTGTGTTAAATATTACATAGTTATATGTAATATCTATAGGAAAGTATACCGTATGACAACTCTACTTTTTTCTATGCAATTAAAGGATGCAATTTCATTGTATGATAGAATTTGCATTTTTCTTATATATATATATATATATATATATATTTATAACATAAAATGATAATGAACATTAGAAATAAAATTTATTAATCTTATATGTAATTTAGATGTAGAAATGTGACATTGTAATTAAAAATAATATTTTTACAATGTGAATTAGATGTAGTGTTTGCATTGTAATTAAAAATAATATTTTTACAATGTGAATTAGATGTAGTGTTTGCATTGTAATTAAAAAGGATATTTTTACAATGTGAATTAGATGTAGTGTTTGCATTGTAATTAAAAATGATATTTTTACAATGTGAATTAGATGTAGTGTTTGCATTATAATTAAAATTCATATTTTTACAATGTGAATTAGAAGTAGAGTTTGCATTGTAAATAAAACTTACATTTTGATTTGTAAATTTAAAATAGGATTCACTGCAAATATAAGTTACATTTTCATAATGTAACTAAGATGAGAATGTACATTGAAGTTGAAATCTACGTTTTTATATGTAATTTAAAAGTAGGATTTTGAATGTATCAAAATTTACATTTGTTTTACATGTAAATAAAAAAATAAAGAATATAGGAATTTGCGTAGGAATTAAACTTACATTTTTGTGTAAATAAAAAGGATGGAATTTACATTTTCAATGTAAGTAAAAGAATGAAGTTAGGATGC
Source organism: Allium sativum (assembly GCA_030737875.1). Lineage (NCBI taxonomy): Eukaryota > Viridiplantae > Streptophyta > Magnoliopsida > Asparagales > Amaryllidaceae > Allium > Allium sativum. The sequence goes on from CM060921.1 coordinate 563,451,688, forward strand.
GGTAATAGTATTTTCATTTTCAAATGAATTAAAAATTTGGTGAGTGTCGGTAGTTGTGTAGAGCATTGTTTTAATCAAACGACGTTATTTCGATTCAATGATTATATATATATAAATATAATTAAAATTAAACGAATAGGGCGTGATAGTTCACGTTTTGAAATCGTACTTTTAAACGACTATAAAAGAAGATCCGACCGTCGGATTTTCTTGAAACTGAAACCGATGGGACTGTCTTGGAAAAATCTTTCCAACGTTATATATTACGATAAGATCCAACGGTTAGATTCTGAGAAATGTAAAAATCAAAATTGGTTGAATGCAGCGCCATAGTCGCCCATGGACTTAAGGTGTCGTTATATAAAAATTTAATTATTTTAAATAATTAAAATAGGAATGAATCGTTAATAAAAATAATTATTAATGTGTAAGAAGGATTTTAAATATATATATATATGAGGATATTTGGAATGTCCGAGTTTATCTCATTCCAAATAATTAAACGACGTATAAAAATCCAAGATTGGAAGACGGCGATTGAAGGCCGTCAAATCTCCACATCGAATGGACGATGAGGACTGTTGCCTTAGAATGACTCGCTACCATGATAAGGTAATAGTAGGAGTTGCCCGGACGTAGTGTTGATTTGTACGGGTTTGGCTTTCGCTCAGACCCAGAGCATAAGCTTATAAATGGATTGTGTGTCTGACATCATACTCCATTATATATCATGTTATTAATCTTCTGTCGAATGTATGGATGTTTGGTGGCGGAGAATTTATTCTCTTGCTTAACACCCATTCATATATTTCGGCAAAGGATTGGTAGTGTGATATGGAGTGACGATGTGGCATGCTAAGATGCATATGATCAAGGCTTTGTTGAAAAGCAGGCCTTGTGGTTGATGATCAAAGCACGACCTGTTTAGGCATAGATTTGTGTATAGCGTGACTTCGCGAGCCTCACACACCGGCGGAGTCTAAAACGGGAGAAGGGAACGCAGGGAGAGCAGCACGTTTCTTTCTAGCTAGAAGTTGGGTTTGGGTTTTAACGCGGCCCGGCATTTTACTTATGTGGATGATGAAATGAGGCGCCACGGATGATAGGTCCTATAGGACTGGGAAACGTGTGTTCAGGAATAACTAATCCGCAACTCGTATGGTGGACCGACCCTGCAGCTTTCCAAGGGTTCACTGCGGGGGATCCTGAGACATTAGCTAGAGTGTCTCGAATCGGTAGGAGCTCCTCCCTAGCCTTGACTCATGATGGAAACCAATTTCCAATACGACCCCATTCGGATTTGATTGTATTACTGGTATGGAGGCATAGTAGTATGGGATACTATTCTTCCTAGGATTTATACATTTACTTTGAAATGTTTTGATATGTACTAATAATAATATTAAACTCGTATTTGCCGTATTTAGCATGTTTAATCACTATAAGGTAAAACCCTATCCTCTGGTTTGTGTTGCATTGTGTGATGGGCCTGGGTCTTATGGTGATTCCATTTTTCAAAAAAGCATAACGTTGTTGTACGATTTACTTATTAGTTGTTTTTGGACACTTTTATGCAAGGCAATCCATTAGAGCAAACCCGTTCCACGTTAGCGGCGTGGTCTTTGGATTTGCCCTATTAATAGTGATTTATTAGTTAAGAATTCTCACACCAGTCCCACGACTGACCCGTTGTTTGTTTCCACCTTTTTGCAAACTCGGGTACCCTCTTTTCACACGGGCAGTCGAGCAGTTTGTCAACAGGTTTATCTCTTTAGCAGGATCCTCGATTGAAGCTTAAAGCTGTGTCCAGAACATTGGAAGTCTTCCGCTGCCTTAGTTATTTTATTTCCGCTGCAATGTATTGTAATATTTTAATTTACCTTCCGCTGTATTAGTAGTCAATATACTCTGATATTCTGTACTCTGATGTAACATTTATTATTGACGTTATAAAAGTCTGTTGTTGTTGTTCTGATGTATTGTATTCCCAAAGTTAACGTAGGCGTGATTTGAACGGTTTTGATCGATTTTGTGATCGATTAAGGCCGGGCAAAATCTGACTCGTTACATTCTCTTTATATGGCATGATTTGTTGCAATTATAACATCGATCATCATTTCTTTTCGAACTCCCTTGATTGTTTCTTTGAAAATTATTTCTCCTATTATATCTTAGAAATTTTCTGAAATTCCTTGTTATTAAAGCAATTTCTTCATTGTCTTCACTGCTTGAATCAGAACCATTTGTTGCTTCTTTGAATACTATAGATTTCTTTTCTATAGGCTTACTTTCATTTCTTTTTTGTGGCTAAACTTCGAACGACATCAAATTCTCGATTAACTCCTCAACCCTTATTTCACTGACATTATTGGCTTCTTCAATCGCCAATGTTTTCTGATCCCATTCTGAATTTAATGAACTAAGATTTTTTCTGACTTGGTCTTCTTCTGAACAAGTTTTTCCCAATGCTATTAATGAATGAACATTCTCCTAGAATCTGCAATACATACTGGAGATAGATTCATTCTCATTCATTTTAAATAACTCAAATTGATTAATTAGCATTGATATCTTTGTTTATTTCACTTTATCGTTTCCTTCATGAGTAATTTGTAATGCTCTTCATATTTCATAAGCAGGTTTACAAACTGATACTGTAACAACCCGGAAAATCAAAACCAATTTAAAAAAAAATTAAGGTAAATTTGTCAGAAAATGCGTCAGAATTTAAAAATTCCGTTTTTAAATAATAACAAAGCCCTTAAAAATGGCCATTTTGCAAATAACCTCCATTTTTAACGAAACCACTTTTGTTGGATCCAGAATTTCAAATTATTGCTAGGTTTAAAATTTTATAATTTTTGGAATTAATATGTAACGTGGCAAAAGAAAACGTGTTTTGTAAATATAGTGCAAATTGGATCGACCAGAAAAGGTCATTTTTCAAACGGTCTCCAAATCTGACGAAATTAGTTTAGTTAGCACCATATGGTCAAAACAAAGCACCATATCGACAGAAGTTGTTCAATCCATTCCTCCTCCATAACTTTCAAACCACTCAACAAAATTAAATGATTCTTGAGGTAATTTTGTAGAGAATCTTCCCATCTTCAAATCCAAACAAGTTTGGTTATCTATCGTTTAGTATTGGTGAAGATTCGGGTCCTCAAAATCACGTCACTCGACTGCGAATTCCGCCTCCACCTTACTGTCGAGTTGACTGTGCTTCCGGGGGTAGTGCGGCTCTCCAAGCTCCTCGATGTAGGATTGTCCAATCGTCCTATAGCAACACGGTTTGAGCGGAATTTGCAAACCTAGTTTCAAACTCTAGTCAAACGTGGTCTTTCGAGTTTCAGAAGAGAAGGTGATGGCTTATTTTTGGTTAATTACTTATTTAATTAATCAATAATGTCATTAGCACATTAAAAATCACATCTTTCTCATACGGTGTCGAAATCACATGAAACAGGAACCATTGTGATCGTGAGAACATCTTCTACATACTAGAAGAGTCTGGAACGTATTTGGAGCCATCTACAAAATTAGAAGGAGTGGAAACCAAAGTGAGATTTCTAAATTCAAACAAAATGGAGAAAAATATAAAAATTTGCAAATGGGGCTTTGTAGCTCCTATCGCTACTTTCTGTTAAACCATGAATGATTGTGTTGTGTAAATTGATTATGATTGTGATATTAAAAATACATATATACGCTATATAAAATACATATATGCATTGCACAAAATTTTGAGTGATTGATTGTGATTGTGACGAATTGTTGGATTGAATTGTGGAATTATTGAATGGAATGATTATGTATGTTGCAAGCCTATGTTAGAAGAGGAGTAGTGCTCAAACACTATGCTGGTGCTAAAACACACTGCCGTTATAATGCCAAAATTTTCTGAAATGAACTATATAAAATATTAATGTGTTGAATAAATTGTTTGAACAATAAAAATATCATTTTTATTGTATGTATGAACCATTAAAAATATTCATGTGTTGAATAAAATGGTTGAACAATAAAAATATCATTTTTATTGTATGTCTGAACAAAAAATATTCATGTGTTAAATAAAATGTTTAAACAATGAAAATATCATTTTTATTGTATGTATGAACCGTTAAAAATATTCATGTGCTGAATAAAATGTTTGAGCTATAAAAATATCATTTTTATTGTATGTATGAATCATTAAAAACATTCATGTATTGAATAAAATGTTTGAATAATTGAATAAAATGTTTGAACAAAAAAAATATCATTTTTATTATATGTATGAACCATTAAAAATATTCATGTGTTGAATAAAATGTTTGAACAATAAAAATATCATTTTTATTGGATGTATGAACCATTAAAAATATTCATGTGTTGAATAAAATGTTTGAACAATAAAAATATCATTTTTATTGTATGTATGACCCATTAAAAATAACCATGTGTTGAAATATTATTTTTAACATGTATATGAAGTATATAAAATTACCATGTGTTGAAATATTATGTTTAACATGTATACGAAGTGAATAAAATGGATATGCTATGAAATAAATATTTGTGGGCCAAAATTATTATTTTTTGCTTATATACGAGTTTTATAAAATTGTCATGTATGGAAATAAATATTTTTTTGCTAAAAATATTATTATTAGCTAATTAGATATGCATATGTATACGCGTGCTAAACAGGTAAATGGATTCGCTGTTGAGTAGAGAAATATATTGCGTTCCCGACAAATAGGTAACCCTTAATGAGTTGGTTGTGCAATTTTATTTATTATATAAACTCATGTGAATGACAATGGATGCGGTGTGATGGTTGGTCTGTGTGATATTATAAAGTACGACATAGAATAACAACAAATAAATTATGAACTACATCATGTGGCATACTACATGAAGACAGCTTATCCTATCATATTCCATATAAGTAATTGGAGCTTATACGACGAGGTTGGAATTACCATACAAGAGAGAGGCTTATATGGCGATGACTACATTTCAGGTTGAACCGAAGACGGATTATTGATGTCATAGCATATTATATTCCATATAAGCAATAGGTGCTTATATGACGAGGTTGAGATAACCATACGAGCGAGATCTTATATGGCGATGATTGAATTACATGTTGAACTGAGGACTAATATGAACTAAATAAAATATAACGGTAAATGGAAGGATTAATTAAAAAAACCACATGGGTCTAGAGATGACATTAATTCACGTCTCTCTTGATTTTAGATATGACACATGGACTATTTATTTCCAACACTGGACAAGGTGCTGAGATGCGATCTTACACTCTCCCTTAGGCATAGATAGGTCACTAAAAATTATGTATGCTTTTTTTTTTTTGGATTTATTGGGTACCTTATACGGCCCAATAAAATTTTCAGACCCCTCTCGAACAAAGGTGGTTATGGCGATTTTTTTTGAAATTTAAAGGCGTTAGCCAATTATATAAATAATTAAATGGTTTCGAAGTCGTTGTATAAACTATATAATTTATATATTACATAAATTAAAATTATACGAATCGCGCGTGGTAATTCACATTTTGGAATCGTAATTTTAAAAGATTATACCGAGAGATCCGACCGTCAGATTTTCCCGAAACTGGAACCGTTGGGTTCGCTTTGGAAAGATCTTTCCAACGATATTAAATTTGTTAAGATCCAACGGTTAGATTGTGTGAAATGATTAATTCAAATCTGTATAAAAATAGCGCTAGGGTCGCGTAATGACCTAAAGCGTCGTTTATTTAAAATGGGCTATTTTTATATAAATAAAAATTGCAATAAATCGTTATAAAATATTATAAGCGATATGGAATGGAAATAAACCAATTTCACTTGGTTTATAAAGTAATATAGACGATTAGATTCATTTGACATTAATCTATAGAATTGAATTGAATTGAATTGAATTTAACCAAGAAAAGAACACTACAAGAAAACACTGATTTTGCAGCGGAAGAATCCGTCATTAAACATGTACTAGCGACGGATTTGTGACGGATATCACTGGTTGGTAAATTTCACGTCCGTATTTTAGTGACCATTTTGCGACGGAATTTAACGTCAATTCTCCGGCACTTTACCGTCATTTGTCAATATATTTAAATTTAATTTTAAAAAAAATTACTGACGTTTTAGCAACAGATGTATATTTCTTTAATATATATTTAAAAAATTCTGTCAGAGATCCCTTGCTAAATAACAAGGAATTAGAGGCGGATAATTTCAACTTTTGCTACACCCTAGATATATGTCGGAAGTTCGTCACAAATCACATGCAGATTTGCAAAACCCACTTGTATTCCCTTTCTATTCTGTCGGTAAATCATTACAACAAAAACATTTTTAATATTTAATACAAATATCTTTGCTTTTTCTATTGTTTACTACAAATATCTAAATTTTTTTACAACTACTTTTTATGTTGTTTAATACAAATATCTTTGCTTGCTCTTTAAAAAGTACAACATAAAAAATAAAAAATAAACACTATTTGTAGAATATATAAGGGTAAGCAATGTGATAAGAGTAACATCACACTATAGGTAAATAATGAATACATTATAAGAAAATTATATTAGAAAACATTGCGCTCTATAAATTACTTCTTCCAGCTACAAATATTCAATCTAAACAACATTCTCTACCACAAAGTACAGCTCAAAGAAAAAGAATCCTTCTTCAACAGAAAAAGAAAATCCCTTGCATTGCTAGTGAGGTGCCACTCGCTCTCAGGAGCTTCCAAAGTCCATTGATTCAAACATTGCACATTGATTCAAACAAAGACATCCCTAGCTCGACTAGATTCGCACTTGAACAGCCTCAAGTTCTTACAGTGCACGCCAGCACCATTAGCTATGCATTCCAACTGCATGCTTCCACTATTTCTCGTAACTAAAACCTAGACTATATGCATCTGTAAACAGGTTTTGTTATAAGTACTAAAATGAAATGTTAAAGATCCATATTGCTGAATTATCACCAACTTTATAAAAGGGTAAACATCATTAAATAACAATTCAATCATTCACCAATTTTTTTACATCTTGATTTAATCATGTACCTAATTATATAATTGGACAATCCATTCTTTATCAACAACCTTGTTTTTTTTTAAGAATTACGCCATTGTATTGATCTTATTTTTTAGAAAACACCCAGTATAACAGGGAAAGCAAAAATAAAAAAACAAATCAAGCATGATTTTCACTTCTCAGATCCAAACTTACAAAATAAACAGACTCCCTTTCAACGAATGTACAGAAGGGTGATTTTTCTTAAGCGAATTTAAGTGTTCAAAGGCCAGTTCTTGCCTGCTTTTGGGAAGGCCCATCTGTACAAGGATTTCTTATATCTTAATCAAGGAGATCTACCAGTAGTTGAATATGAAAATAGGTTCAATAGATTGTATTATTTTGGTCCGTAATTGATTAGTAACCACCTTAATAAAAAGAGGAAGTTTATGGGTAAAATGAAAGAGTTGTTTACCAACATAAAGGAGTCTTTAGTGGATTTGATACACATGGCTTTGAGACATAAAGCTCGGAATAAGAAGCCATCAAAAATAGCATTTAGTGTTAACAGTAAGAACTCCTCTAACAAGAGAAAGTCCAACCCAAATCAAAAGGCAAAAGGAGGAAAGTCTAACAGGATCACATATAAAACCATACAAGGATTATATATGTCTTAAGTGAAACCGAAAGGAAAACATTGCAAGTTTACAACATATTGTAAACATCTGCGACCTTCACAACAAAGAGACTCTATTTCTCCGATAGTCTAGAAAACCATTTGCATTAATTGTCACTAACCTGGTAGCAAAATCAAACTCCCTTTCAGGACTGGCCTAAAAATCAGCGAACAGCTTAACGGATCATACTCAAAGTTTTTCTCCATCCTCGATCTTTTCCGATTGAATCTCCGGCTGAATGTTTTCCATCTCAGTCCTGCGACGATCTCCGACCACTCCTGCGCCTTCATCAGCGCCGCCACCGTCAATCGCCACCAATTGCGCGTTATTGTTTCGGATCGAGACTTGTTATCGTCGGGGATAACACATATGCTGCCATGTGGTAGGGAAGCAGCGACATCGGTTGCTGGAGCCGGCACGGGAGAAAAAAGGGCAAGAGGCGTAGCCGTCGGGGTGGATGCGATGTTGGAGATCGGGGGTTATGGGATCGGATGATACATTTAACTTAGGGTTTAGGTTTTCAATGAAGGGAACCAATTAGGGAACTATTTTCGAGTGTGGATATTTTCAAAGGGAATTAGGGAGGCAGAGGAGTGGGATTGTTTTTAATCGAGGGAAATAAAGAGTGTTAGTGCGGCAAAAAATTTAGTTTGGAGGGAAATGTTGAATTGAATCTAAAATTTCAGCTTAGAGGGAAAATTTCAGCTTGGAGCAAATGAGTACGTGTATAAAATAAATATATAACTAAGCAAACCCTCAAAATGCATATAGAAGTAATTACATACAACATACTTTATATATTTTCCGAATTTTTAATTCTTGTTCATTTATGAGTTTTGAAAAATTTGAATATGCTATTAAGTTTAAATTTATCTAAAGTTTTAATTTCTTTTAAATTTTATTAAAATCTCAAAATTTTGTTTTAGAATTTTATGAATATTTCAAAATTTATTTTAACAGATTTCGAAATTTAAGAATTTCCTAGATACATATTATAATTTTCAATTGTAATTAGTGAATAATAAATATGTACTAAAATTAAAACAACAACCAAAATTTATTCACTGGTTATTACAATTTAGAATTTAATATTACTTCTTAATAAATTTTCAATTATTATTTATTACATGTTAATAATAATTTAATTATTATTATAGAATGTAAATTATTATTTATTATTACTTATAAATCATTAATTAGAACAAATTAATTATAAATTATTGAAAATGTTAATAATTATTAAAAAAATAACACTAAAGTATATCTTAGAAAAATAATATAAATATCACTTGCAAATCTGTCGGAATTCTACTGCAAAATAGCTTCGATAAATATTCATCGGTATTCTACTTGGATTTGCAGCTAAAAATAGCAGCATAAATTATCTGTCGGTAATTTGACGCAATTTGCAACGGATTAGTGAGGGATGACATAATATGATGATAATAAATAAATAAAAAGAAAGTTGAAAAGACAAAAAAATATCCCTTGTAGAACACATGGAAATCCGTCACAAATTAGCAATGGAAATTTCCGCTTCTAAATTTTTGACGCTAAATCAGTGTTTTCTTGTAGTGGAAATGATTTGAATTATATATATATATATATATATTGGAAAATTATTTGAAAAGGCCGAGTTAAATCTCATTTCAAATAATTGAACGATGACTAAAAGTCGAAGAAAATGAAGACGGTGCAAGATCAGTAATCTTCACATTGAATGGATTACTACTGATGCCTTTGATATGGGTAACTCCCTTGATGAGGTTACAGTTGTAGTGGTCCAGACGTACTTGTTGATTGTCCGGATATGCGAGGACCTCTCTTACGTATTGGACATATGGAACGAGGATTAAGGTGCTTCTGGTTTCATTAAGACCTAGAACGAACTTTTAAATGGATGTGTGTCTGACATTGGATTTCGTTCTGTGTTGATTGATTTCTATTAAATATATATTTGTTTGGGGGCAGAGAATTTATTCTCTTGCTTAACACCCTTCTCTCAGACATACGAGCTTAGAGGTTATACATCAATAGACATCAGTCGCATGGCGTGGATTGTCAATATGGCATGATGAGATGCAAATGATCAAGGCTTTTGTTGAGAAGTAGTCTTGTATTTGACGACTAAAGCAAGGATTTAAATAGCATAGCTTTGTGTATAGCGTTAATTCGCGAGCCTCACACCCGGTATGAGAAAAAAATGGGATAAAAGACGCAGGGAGGATGTAACAACCCGGAATTTTAGGACTAAATTAAAATATTATTTTTAATTAATTTAATGGGTTTTGGGCATTTAAAAGAGATTTCATTTTTTTTATATCAAGATTACACTATAAAGACATCATCTTTATTGTCATTTGTTTAAAATCGAAAGGATTAACAATAAGTAGAACACTTTTTGTTGTCATTTGTGTTTTAATTAAAAAGTTTATAAACAAAAGTTTCATTTTGTTTACATGAATTGAAATGTACTATTTCATTTACATTAAAATGTTTTGAAATAAAAGGTATTATTTTTGTTACATTAAGAGTTTACAAAACAAAATATTCATGAAACACAAAGTTTACATTTTTGTGAAATTAGTTTGACACAATACCACAAATAAGGATTAAACAATAAATCTACATTAGAATGCATTTATTTGGAATCTAAAAATGAAATTGTTTAATAATGAAACAAATGAATTGAAATCGTTTATACACACGCGTAAGGAAAATTTAGCAATGAGAACTAAATGGTTGTTATTGTAAGTCTTAACCGTGTATTAACATGATTTATATTATTATTCAAATCCATTCTAAATTTTACATAAATGTGCATGCATTCATTTATCTCATCCACATTTTAAAACATGGTTGCCTCTTTTTACCTCTTTGTTTTCCAACCTTTTAAGTCAAATTAATAAAAACATATGATACATTTTAATGCATGCACTTACAAGTCTCTCTCTCTCATTTATATTTACTTTTGAAATTTGAACAAAATTGATAATGCTACATTTGCAGGCTTTATGATTATTAAGTGTTGATTTAAATGAAAAGAAAAGAAACGCAAAAATATTCTGAATATATTAAGAAACAAGATATTAATTTATCCCTGTTGTGATTAGACATGGGAAATCAAGTGAAAAAGCGTAAGCAATTATGTATAATATGGAATTGCAATCATGTGTTGACACCAAAATATAATTTTTGTCTTCATGTTTTGAAATACGATGTGGGAATTTACACAATATATTGACACTAAATTATATGTTGTCGTGTGTAATTTTATGAAAGATGAAAATAAAATTAGCATTATGTAATTATATGAAATATAATCATATTTTAGTGTCAAAAATTTATGAAATAAAAAGATTTGATTTTGTCATCATGTTTTATTTAAAAGAAATAAAAATTGGATTATGTTATTGCATTTATTGTCATTATAATGAAGTAAAAAGAATATAAGTTATGTAAGCGAATTGATGTCAATGAGATTAGATTGGAATGTATGTGTAACTCAATATAACATTGTGCTGAAATTTGAAAATTCGAAATCTGAATTGATTGTCAAGTCAATAAATGAGCATGCATTTCTTTCCTTTATGTTATCAATCTATTCTTTTCCTACTTTCCTCAAACACCTCCTTTCTTTCCACCCCCTCTGCATTTATTCCTTTCCATTAATTCCTTTTTCCTTAAATTAGAAAACCACTATTTAGATATTTGCTACTTTATTTATTTTGACCGTTTCCTCTCTCTTTACTCTCCAACAAACCGCTCCTCAAACCCATGGCCGCCTAAACTCATCCACCTTCTCTCCTCCTTAGCTCGTAATCCACAAAAAAAATAAACATATACTTCTTCTGATCTTTTTAAAGCCCTCGGCCTCCTCTACAATTCAATATAAGTTGCTCGATCTGAAACTCACCGTAGCTCGAGTTATGTTGATTCAAAGACTTGAACAAATCTGAGATAATAAAACAAAGAACCGTGACAACAAATAGAACGTGTTGGAAGTGATTAGATAGATTTCTGAATTCATTTGGATTTCTTTTTATCTGCTTAAAGCAAGGTGAGGATTCTGAATTTTCAAAATTTAATAATTTAATTGTTTTGATGTTGATTTATTCTTGTTTGTACCCATGTAATCTAGATCTGTGTTGTAATCATGTTCATTTTATCAGATCCATATGTTTGGCGTTGTTATTTTACTTTTGTCGTCAGATCCAACGCATAAATCTGAATTCACGCTTTGATTCATTCATAATTCTAGATCCGATATTACGGATCCAGTGTTGCGATACTATCTTTTATTTTGGCGTTAGATCAATTATGTAGAATGGTCAATGCGAGGAAATCTCAACTTTTGAGATATGTTGTTTTTGATTTGATTGCGAATGGGAATCTATTATTTGGTTGCAATTTGTGATCTTGATTTTATCTTGAATAAAAATCTCATTTTTATTTCTAAATATTTATTTTGTTTTTAATTTACAGATTCTATCTTTAATTTAGGAAGAGTAAAGAAATCAAGTTTTCAAATAAAGTTTATATTTTATTTGTTGTTCATGGATTTGGGTTTTCATTAGATATTAGATTTGAATAAAATCACATTTCTCATGAATCACATGAAACTTGGATTTTATCAAATCAAGAGTTAGTAAAAAAAATCATTTTTAATTAAAAATGTTTATTTGTATAAAAATATCTTTTATACTAGAATTGGCATGTTAGTATAGAATATCTCTACGTTGGGATTGTCACATTAGAAATAAAAATACCATTTTTGTCAAAAAGGGTTCACCTTAGAATAAAACCCATCTTATTATTCATGTCTTGTGAACCAAAATATGTGATTTAGTTATATTCATGTTTTGTGAATCAAAATATGGCATTTAGTTATATTAGAATAAAAATGTCACTTCTACAAGAAAAGTTACATTAGAGAAAAAAAAAAACATCTTGAATAGAAATGTCACATTAGTTTAAAAACATTAGGTAATTCTATATTAAAATAAAATATGTCATTAGAGATGAAATAAATTTGTTAACATATAAAATTCACATTTTATGTGTCATTAGAAATGGTAAATTTGTTAACATATAAAATACATTTTTTTATGTCATTAGATAAGAGGAAATACTCTTATATGAAAAATATAAAACAAAGATAAAAATATACATTTTTATCAAATGAAAAAAAGAATGACAAAATATTCATTTTGTCAAATAAGAAAGATAAAAAGATTCATTTTGTAAAGAATGACAAAATATTCATTTTGTCAAATAAGAAAGATAAAAAGATTCATTTTGTAAAGAAAGACAAAATATTCGTTTTGTCAAATATAAAAGAAAGATAAAAATACAAGAATGGCAAAAGATTCACTTTGACAAATGTGAGAGAATGACAAAAATATGCATTAGAATGAAGTTACATTTTTATTAGAAAATGTAGATTAAAATAAAATGAACATAACAATATTTTTGGCATTATAGTAAGAAAAAGAACATAACGATATTTTTAGCTTCATAGTTAGAAAATGTATACAACATATTTTAGTGTCGTGGTTAGAAATCATGGACATAGCATATTTTAGCACTGTAATTAAGGTTTGGACATAACGGTATTTTAGTGTGTGGTTGAAACAGTGAAATAAAAATATTATAGTTTTAATGTTGCATAACATTGCATATGAAGTAAAATATATTTATTTGTTGAAGTCATATATTGCATATGAAATAAAAAATATTTGTAATGTCATATATGGCATATGAAATGAAATGCATGGTTAAGGTCATACTTTTTGCATATAAAGCATAGTAGTTTAAATGTCATTTAGAAACTAGAAAAAGAAAAGTACAAAAATTCACAATTTTTGTTTAAAGAAAAGAATAAAATTTACATTTTTGTTTAATGTAAATCCAAGATAAAAGGTTACATTTTTGTTAAATGTAATTAAAAAGAGAAAAGTTACATTTTTGTTTAAATGTAATTAAAGGAACAAAATTTTACATTTTCGTAATTAGGGTAAGTAAAAGATTTCAATTTGAAACAAAATAATATATTGAAATAAAAGATTATCTTTTCCCATGTAATGAGAGGTAGAAATAAAGTTTCACATTCTTATACAAGTGTGAAACCATATGAAGAATTCAAGGTGTAATAAAGATTAGAAAAGTTTACATTTTCTCAATGTAAATAAGAATTAAGAAATTTACATTTTTATTATATAACAAAAGTATGAACTTGCATTGTAAATGAAATTTACATTTTTAGGAATGTGCATTGATGATAAAGATTACATTTTTATTATGTAACTTAGAATGAGAACTTGCATTGCAAATAAAAATTACATTTTTATTTCAACTAAAGATATAATATTTGCTATGCAAATAAAAATTATATTTTTATTTGAAACTATGATATGCAATTGGCGATGAAAATAAAAATTATATTTTTATTTGTAACTATGATATGAAATTTGGCAAGCGAACAAAATTTACATTTCCCAATGTAGCTATGATATGGGATTTTCTATGCGAACAAAATTTACATTTTTATATGTAACTATAAATGAGAATTTGCACTATAAATTAGAATTACATTTTTATTATGTAATTAAAGTATGATATTACATTGTAAATTACAATTACATTTTTATGATGTCACCTAAGAGCAGAATTTACATTGCCATTATAAAAAGTCAAGATCATTTTGGTTTTGCATTGAAAGAGATAAGGATTATTACTTTTGTTTGCCATTAAAAGAATAGCAAAATTATTATTTTTGTTACATTGAAATTAAACAAACAAAAATCTATTCATTTGTATAGAAATGAAGTTGACACCAAATTTATATTGCATTTTTGTTAGAAAATGAAGTGACACAAAAATACTCATTTTTGTTAAATTATAAATGACGTACAAAAAGATATATTCATGTTTGTCGTAGTGAGAATGAAACACAAAAATACCTATTTTTGCTGAATTTGGAATGATACACAAAACATATATTTTGTGTATAAGATATGTATGGAAATTGAAAAATAAAGGAAAACATGGTTGCGTGTGATGGTATATATCAATGTTGGAAATTAATAAGAAATTTGTTGTTAGCAAGATATAGTGTAATAAAATACGGTTTATTACACATTGTAAACATTTCGATAGGTTGTGAAGCAAAGAATTAACTACTTGTTATGTAATTACGTTAATGAAATGGAATTTAATTATTTTTATATATGTAAAAATAAAGAAATCGTTACAAATTACTAATAACGATATGAAATGGTTTCCAACTTATATATATATACGAGAATTATTTGGAAAGTCCGAGTCTATCTCATTCCAAATAATTTGAACGAAGTTTAAAATTCAAGAGTTGAAGACGGCGATTGAAGACCGACGATCTTCATATCGAATGGACGACGACTGCTGGTGCCCGTGATTGGAGTAGCTACCTTGAAGGGGCTTCAGTGGTGGCCGTACGGACGTAGTGTTGATTAGTACGGATTTGGCTTTCGCTCAGACCCAGAGCATAAGCTTATAAATGGATTGTGTGTCTGACGTCGTACTCCATTAAATATCATGTTATTAATCTTCTGTCGAATGTATGGATGTTTGGTGGCGGAGAATTTATTCTCTTGCTTAACACCCGTTCATATATTTCGGCAAAGGATTGGTAGTGTGATATGGAGTGACGATGTGGCATGCTAAGATGCATATGATCAAGGCTTTGTTGAAAAGCAGGCCTTGTGGGATGATCAAAGCATAGTCTGTTTAGGCATAGCTTTGTGTATAGCGTGACTTCGTGAGCCTCACACACACCGGCGGAGTCTAAAACGGGAGAAGGGAACACGGGGAGAGCAGCACGTTTCTTTCTAGCTAGAAGTGGTGTTTGGGCTTTAACACGGCCCGGCATTTTACTTATG
Organism: Allium sativum; assembly: GCA_030737875.1. Taxonomy (NCBI): domain Eukaryota; kingdom Viridiplantae; phylum Streptophyta; class Magnoliopsida; order Asparagales; family Amaryllidaceae; genus Allium; species Allium sativum. The sequence continues at coordinate 563,467,323 of CM060921.1, forward strand.
TGGATGATGGAATGAGGCGCCTCAGATGATAGGTCCTATAGGACTGGGAAACGTGTGTTCAGGAATAACTAATCCGCAACTCGTATGGTGGACCGGCCCTGCAGCTTTCCAAGGGTTCACTGCGGGGGATCCTGAGACATTAGCTAGAGTGTCTCAAATCGGTAGGAGCTCCTCCCTAGCCTTGACTCATGATGGAAACCAATTTCCAATACGACCCCATTCGGGTTTGATTGTATTACTAGTATGGAGGCATAGTAGTATGGGATACTATTCTTCCTAGGATTTATACATTTACTTTGAAATGTTTTGATATATACTAATAATAATATTAAACTCGTATTTGCCGTATTTAGCATGTTTAATCACTATAAGGTAAAACCCTATCCTCTGGTTTGTGTTGCATTGTGTGATGGGACCTGGGTCTTATGGTGATTCCATTTTTCTAAAAAGCATAACGTTGTTATACGATTTACTTATTAGTTGTTTTTGACACTTTTATGCAAGGCAATCCATTAGAGCAAACCCGTTCCGCGTTAGCGGCGTGGTCTTTGGATTTGTCCTATTAATAGTGGTTATTTAGTTAAGAATTCTCACATCAGTCCCATGACTGAATCGTTGTTTGTTTCCACCTTTTTGCAAACTCGGGTGCCCTCTTTCCACACGGGCAGTCGAGCAGTTTGTCTACAGGTTTATCTCTTTAGCAGGATCCTGGATTGAAGCTTTAAGCTGTGTCCAGAACATTGGAAGTCTTTCGCTGCCTTAGTTACTTTGTTTCCGCTGCAGTGCGTTATAATATTGTAATTTATCTTCCGCTGTAATTTTATTCAATGTACTCTGATATTCTGTTCTCTGATGTAACATTTATTATTGATGTTATAAAAGTCTGTTGTTGTTCTGATGTGTTGTATTCCCAATGTTAACGTAGGCGGGATTTGAACGGTCTTGGTCGATTTTGCGATCGATTAAGGCCGGGCAAAATCCGACTCGTTACAGAGGACATGACATTTCCTTCTAGCTATGGGTTGTGTCATGGTATGGAGCCTAGACATTTATTTATTTTTACCTGTGTGGATGATGGATTGCGAGGCGCCTCAGATATTGGTCCTTAGCGGCCAAGTGATAGGTCCGATAGGACCGGGAAACATGTGTTCAGGAATAACTAATCCTCAAAAGCAAAAGAGGACCATCCCTGCAGGATCCAAGGGCTCGCCAGCGTCTGAACCCTGAGGCATTTGCTAGAGTGTCTCAAAGCCGACGAGGAGTACATCCCTTGCCTCGACAGATGATGGAATCCAATTTCTAATATGTGACTTTTCGGTTTTGATTGTAAACTTATATGGTGGCATAGTGGCATGGGACACACATGTCGTCTATGATTGATACAATATGATTGAAATTGTGTTTGAAACATATGTGCACTAGTGATAAAATCAAATGATTTTGTTTTATGCGTATCAAGCATATTTTGGCCATTATAAGGTAAAATTCTATCCTTCGGCTTGCATTGCATTGTGTGATGGGACCTGAGTTGCATAATGGCTTCGTTTTTATAAAAAGCATAGCGTTGTTTAAAAGATTTACTTTATTTCATGAACTGGCAATCAATGGAGTAAAACCGTTCCGCCTTTGCGGCGTGGTACTATGATTTGCCTTATTATTATTATACTAGTTAAGTAGATTTCTCATACCAGTCCCATGACTGACTCGTAGTTTGTTTCAATTGCAAACTCGGGTGCCCCTATTTTTACACGGGCAACCAAGTAATTGGTAGCAGGATTTATTTTGGCTTAGCACTATAGCTTGGAGTGCAATTTTGGCTGAAGGCAAAGACTAGATTTTATTTATATTTTGGACTATTGACATTACCGCCTGTAATATCTTATGTATACGTATTGTTGATTTTGATACCGGCTGATTATTTCTTTTATATACTAAGTTGTATCCTATAACTGTGCAACTCTGATGGTTATGACATTTTATGATTCTGCTGTCATATTGATGTAAATTATTCTATTTCATGTTCATGTTATTATCTATAATATGCTAATGTTGATTAATGTGTCATATTCCACTGATTATCCTTGCTTCCATGACATGGGGGTTTGGGTTTTCGCAACTTTGGTATCAAAGCTTTGAGTAATCTTAGTTCTGGAGTATAACACATTTTAAACAGCTGGTTAGAAATAGAATCAGTAATAATCTAGGGCAAGTAGCTCATTAAAGATACGATTAGTAATGTCCTAGAATGAGCACAACAGAATAGCATAATAATCTGATCAGTACATCATTGTTTTTCCATATGTCCTTCTGCTTTTACCATTCCTTAAGATTATCATTCCTGTTGGCCTGACTCTTTTCTTGCTTGTACAGAACTGACTGAAAGATGAGTGGTAAAGGTAGAGGTAGGAGAGGCAGAGCTAGAGGCAGAGGTGATATTCCTGATGTTCCGAATCATCCCAATATAGAAGAAGTTGAACCAGAGCCCAACATTGAAGCTGCAACACCACAACAACAGCCACCGCAACTGTTTGATCTTGATAGGGTGGCTAAGAAGTATAAGAATCTTGGTGGCATGCCATTCTATGGCAGTGGTACAGTGACAGAAGCCCAAGCCTGGTTACGGTCATGCGAACGGATATTCGCGGACCTAGAGCTAGTTGATCATAGAAAAAGGTTCATGACATCATGGTTGTTGAAGGATGAGGCACTGATATGGTGGGATGCCATCACAGTATCCGAGCTTGAAGTAAATATGACATGGGCTAAATTCAAAGAAGTGTTCGAAGAAAGATTTATCCCTCGATAGGAAGTCGAGCGCTTACATGATGAGTTCGCTAATCTCCAGCAAGGAGATCATACTATACATGAATATTTCAACAAATTCACCGAATTATCTCGCTATGGGCCTGAGCTAATCCAGGATCCCTTCCAAAAGAACAAGCGATTTATTAATGGTCTTCTTCGTAAGTACCAAAGTCGAGAAACTACACACATTGACCTTCCATTCGCCAAGCTGGTTGAAATGGCATGGAGGTATGAAAGTTTAGATAAGAAGAACTTTTAGGAGGATCGCAAGAAGAACCAAGCTGGAAACAAAAGGAAATATTCTGGGAAGAAACCTGAACCAAGCAACATCGAAGCAACAAAGCCTCAGGAAGGCTGGAAACCAAAAGGCAAATGCCATAATTGTGGTCCAAGTGGACATTGGGAAAATAAATGCAAGGGTCCAAAGTGGCAAAGAAAAAATCAATCAGGCGCGAGTCAGAATACAAGTAATTCTAGATCGTGCTACAATTGTCGCAAGACAGGGCATCTTATCAAGGACTGTCCATTGCTGAAGAAGTCCGAAGTAGCTCATGTTTATGATGGGCGAGTGCACCAGCTTCTTCTACTGGACCAGGTACACCAAAGGTTTTGGGAGGTACCCATACTATTAAAAATATTCCTGTTACAATATTATTTGATACTGGTGCATCACAAAGTTTCATTTCAAATAACACAGTTAAAAAGTTACAATTAAAACAAAGAGATCTTAAGGAATCAATTAGAGTTCATATTCCGATAGGAGGTTCTCTTATTCTCGGTTTATACTGTAAAATGCCCACCTCCTATTCTTTTTACCGGTTTCCTTTTAAATTGATCGTTATGGATTTTTTTGGGAATTCGATATTATTCTTGGGCTAGATTGGTTAACAAAATATGAAGCTGAAGTTAAATGTGTTGAAAGAATAGTTAAAGTTAAAATGAAGCTGGGATATATTGTTCTACCGTTCCAAGGCTCAGATTCAGATAGAAAAGAATTTTGGTATGCGCTAGAAGTTACTCCCACTTTATTAGAAAAGATTCCTGTTGTTAAAAATTATGCGGATGTGTTTGAAGAAGTTGATAACTTACCGTCGCGAAGGGAAATTGACTTCAAGATCGATTTAATTCCGAATGCAAGGCCAGTAGTGCATGCTATTCGGAGAATGAATTGAAGGAAAAGGAAGAATTGAGCGATCAAACTCAACAGCTTATGTGGAAGGGTCTGATCAGACCTAGTTCCACGTGTTGGGGAGCAACTGTAGTGTTTGTCCCTAAGTCAGATGGTACTCTCTGATTGTATGTTGATTACTAAGACCTCAACAAGCAAACATTGAAGAATAAATATCCATTACCCCGCATTGATGATTTATTGGATCATTTGAATGGAGCTCAAGTATTTTCAAAAATGGACCTAGCTACAGGTTTCCATCAATTGCGTATTGCTGAAGAATGTGTTCCTTTGACTGCTTTCAGAAGTCCAGACTTATTCTATGAGTGGTTAATGATGTCATTCGGCATATGTAACGCTCCAGCTTATTTTGTTGATTTAATGAACATAGTATTTCGCGATGTGTTAAATAAATTTGTGCTGGTTTTCATTGATGATATTTTAATCTGCTCTAAGTCAGCTAGCGAGCATGCAAAACATTTAGAACAAGTGTTGGAAATTCTGAGAAAGAACGTATTAAAAGCCAAATTTTCTAAATGCATATTCTAGCAAGAAGAAGTGAAGTTCCTTGGTTACGTGGTATCAAAGGAAGGAATCTCAGTGGATCTAAGAAAAATTACAGCTATTCAAGATTGGAAGCAACCTAGTACATCCACAGAAGTCCGAAGTTTTTGTAGGATTGGCTGGCTATTATCGGAAATCCGTTAAAGATTTTTCGAAGTTATCCAGTTCATTAACAAAGTTTACAAAGAAGCACATAAGATTTATTTGGACTCCAGAATGTGAGGTAGCTTTCCAAGAGCTGAAATTAAAATTAACTACTGCTCCAGTATTAACAATTATAGACGGTCATCAGGATTTAACGGTTTATGTAGATGCTTCTCTTGAAGGAGTAGGTGTGGTATTAATGCAAAGAGGCCAAGTAGTTGCTTATGCTAGCCGTCAATTGGAACCACATGAGAAAAGATACATTACTCATGATCTTGAACTGTTAGCCATCGTGTTTGCTCTGAAAATATGGAGGCACTATCTTTTAGGTGAGAAGTTCGAACTTTATACAGGTCATAAGTCACTAAAGTATTTGTTTACCCAGAAGGACTTGAATTTGAGATAGCAACATTTGTTAGAATTTCTTACAGTGTACGATGTAGATATTTTGTATACTCTAGGGAAAGCCAATGTTGTAGCTGATGCGCTTAGTAGAAAGAATGCGATCATCGCTAATCTTGTCATTACGCCCTCATTGATTGAGAAAATCTCTATTCTCCAAAAATAAGATGAATTTGTTCAGAGAATTAGCAAGCGAATTCATGAAGGTAAAGCTTCAGATTTTCAGCTTGATAGTAAAGGGGTTCTGAGATTGCAAGGATGAATTTGTGTTCCGGATATTCCAGAGCTCCAGAGAGAAGTACTAGATGAATGTCACAAGTCTACGATTAGTAATCATCCTGGAGTAAGTAAGATGTATAATGATCTCAAACGCACATTCTGGTGGAAGTCGTTGAAAAGGGACATTACAATATATGTTAGCCAGTGTTCTACTTGCCAGAAAGTCAAGAGTGATCAATAGAAACTCACTGGATTGTTGCAACCATTAGAGATTCCAGATTGGAAGTGAAATCAAATTTCCGTGGATTTTATATATGGTTTGCCTAGAACCAAGAAAGGAAATGACACCATATGGGTGATCGTAGATCGTTTCGCAAGACCGTATATTTTGTTCCTGTCAGATCAAATAGAACAGCTCAGAGTCTAGCGTAGATTTATTTCAGCGAAATCATTAGACTACATGGAGTGCCTACCAGCATTTTCAGTGATAGAGATCCGATTTTCGCTGATAAATTCTGGGAAGCATTTCAAGAAGAGCTGGGAACAAGGCTGAATCTTAGCACCACATATCATCCTCTGACAGACGGCCAAACTAAGAGGGTGAATCATATACTAGAAGATTTGTTGCAAGCTTGTATTCTTGATTTTGGGGGATATTGGGAAGATCACCTACATTTGACAGAGTTCTCATATAATAACGACTATCAAGCGAGCTTAAAAATATCACCATTTGAAGCATTGTACGATAGGCAATGTAGATCTCTTGCATGTTGGGTAGAACCTGGAAATCGACTAGTATTGGGTCCTAACATGATCCGAGAAGCTTCAGATAAAGCGGATTTCATTAAGAAGCGACTACAAGCAGCTCAAAGCAGACAGAAGAGTTATGCAAATTCCAGAAGAAGAGATCTAGCCTTTTCTATTAGTGATTATGTGTACTTAAGAGTTTCTCCGATGAGAGGAGTAGTTAGATTCGGGAAGACAGGGAAGTTGGCACCTAGATTTATTAGTTTGTTTCCTATACTTGAAAGGATAGGAACTCTTGCTTACAGGGTTTAGTTACCAAATTGGTTTCCTGGAGTACATGATGTGTTTCACATTTCCCAACTTCGTAAACATGTTCATGATCCAGATTTGATTGTAGAAGAAGCAGCACAACAAGATTTGGATATTACTTCAAAATTAGTAGTGAGAAGAGAGCCACTGAAAATTATTGGCAAAGAAACAAGGGTTTTAAGGTACAAGAGGATACATTTAGTCAAAGTGCAATGGAGTGGAGATCCTAGAGACTGTACATGAGAAACAGAAGATAACATTAAATAGGCTTATCCCAAGTATAGGGTGGACGTCTCTGAGTAGCTATTGTGTTGAGGTACATTGACCATATATTCTATTTCCGTTTTGTTTCCTACTTTACTATTGTTTCCTTTTCGGGAACGAAATTTTTTATGGGGGAGATTGTAACAACCCTGAAAATCAGAACCAATTTAATTATTTTTTAACGGGAAAATTTGTCAGAAAATGTCAGAATGTAAAATTTTCATTTTTAAATAACAACAAAGCCCTTAAAAATAGCTATTTTGCAAATGACCTCCATTTTCGACGAAACCACTTTTTTTGGATCCAAAATATCAAATTATTACTAGGTTTAATATTTCATAATTTTTGGAATTAATATATGAGCATGCCAAAAGAATACGTGTTTTGTAAATACAATGCAAATTAGATCGACCAGAAAAAGGCCATTTTTCAACCGGTCTCCAAATTTGATGAAATTAGTTTTATTAGGACTGTATCGTCAAAACAAAACTAGATATAATTTTTCTGGAATTTTTGGAATTAGTATGTGGCCCCGGCAAATTGAAATGTACGTTCAAATTGAATATTGAACGTTTTATATTTTAATTTAAAGAAAAGCTATCAGGAACAGTCGAATGGGCTTACGAAACATATTAAGCCCAAAAATAGTGATTTAACCTTCGCTCTATAATCGTCCTATAGCTACACGGTTTGAGCAGAATTTGCAAACCTAGTTTCAAACTCTAGTCAAACGTGGTCTGTCGAGTTTCAGAAGAGAAGGTGATGGCTTATTTTTGGTTAATTACTTCATTAATTAATCAATAATGTCATTAGCACATTAAAAATCACATCTTTCTCATACGGTGTTGAAATCACATGAAATAGGAACCATTGTGATCGTGAGAACATCTTCTACATTCTAGAAGAATCTGGAACGTATTTGGAGCCATCTACAAAATTAGAAGGAGTGGAAACCAAAGTGAGATTTCTAAATTCAAACAAAATGGAGAAAAATATAAAAATTTGCAAATGGGGCTTTGTAGCTCCTGTAACTACTTTCTGTTAAACCATGGATGATTATGTTATGTAAATTGATTATGATTGTGATATTAAAAATACATATATACGCTATATAAAATACATATATGCATTGCACAAAATTTGGGGTGATTGATTGTGGTTGTGACGAATTGTTGGATTGAATTGTGGAATTATTGAATGGAATGATTATGTATGGTGCAAGCCTAGGTTAGAAGAGGAGTAGTGCTCAGACACTATACCGGTGCAAAAACACACTGCCATTATAATGCCAAAATTTTCTGAAATGAACTATATAAAATATTGATGTGTTGAATAAATTATTTGAACAATAAAAATATCATTTTTATTGTATGTATGAACCATTAAAAATATTCATGTATTGAATAAAATGGTTAAACAATAAAAATATCATTTTTATTGTATGTATGAACAAAAAATATTCATGTGTTGAATAAAATGTTTAAACAATAAAAATATCATTTTTATTGTATGTATGAACCATTAAAAATATTCATGTGTTGAATAAAATGTTTGAGCAATAAAATTATCATTTTTATTGTATGTATGAATCATTAAAAACATTCATGTATTGAACAAAATGTTTGAACAAAAAAAATATCATTTTTATTATATGTATGAACCATTAAAAATATTCATGTGTTGAATAAAATGTTTGAACAATAAAAATATCATTTTTATTGTATGTATGAACCATTCAAAATATTCATGTGTTGAATAAAATGTTTGAACAATAAAAATATCATTTTTATTGTATGTATGAACCATTCAAAATATTCATGTGTTGAATAAAATGTTTGAACAATAAAAATATCATTTTTATTATATGTATGAACCATTAAAATCAACCACGTGTTGAAATATTATTTTTAGCATGTATATGAAGTATATAAAATAACCATGTGTTGAAATATTATTTTTAACATGTACACGAAGTGAATAAAATGAATATGCTATCAAATAAATATTAATGGGCTAGAAATATTATTTTTAGCTTATATATGAGTTTTTTAAAATTGTCATGTATGGAAATAAATATTTTTTCGCAAAAAATATTATTTTTAGCTTAGATATGCATATATATACGCATGTTAAACAGGTAAATGGATTCGCGGTTGAGTAGAGAAATATATTGTGTGCCCGAGAAATAGGTAAATCTTAATGAGTTAGCTGCGCAATTTTATTTATTATGTAAACTCCTGTGAATGACATTGGATGCGGTGTGATGGTTGCTCTGTATGAGATTGTAAACTACGCCATAGAATAGCAACAAACTATGAACTACATCACATGGCATACTACACGAAGACAACATATCCTATCATATTTCATATAAGCATTTAGAGCTTATATGACGAAGTTGGAACTACCATACAAGTGAGAGGCTTGTATGGCGATGACTACATTTCAGGTTGAACCGAAGACGTATTATTGATGTCATAGCATATTATATTCCATATAAGCAATAGGTGCTTATATGATGAGGTTGAGATTACCATATGAGCGAGACGCTTGTATGGTGATGATTGAATTACAGGTTGAACTGAGGACTGATATGGACTACATAAAATATAACGGCAAATGGCAGGATTAATAAAAAAAACCACACGGGTCTGGAGATGACAATAATTCATGTCTCTCTTGATTTTAGATACTGCACATGGATTATTTATTTCAACACTGGACAAGGTGCTGAGATGCGATTTTATACTCTCCCTTGGATGTAGATAGGTCACTAAAAATTGTGTTTGCTTTTTTTTTTTTTTTTTGGATTTATTAGGTACCTAATACAGCCCAATAATTTTTTCAAACTCCTCCCGAACAAAGAAGGTTATAGCGAAATTTAAAGGCTTTAGCCAATTATTTGAAGAATTAAATGGTTTCAAAGTCGTCGTATAAATTATATAATTTATATATAACATAAATTAAAATTAACATAAATTAAATTAAACGAATCGCGCGTGGTAGTTCGTGTTTTGGAATCGTAATTTTAAACGAATATACCGAGAGATCCGACCATCGGATTTTCCCTTAATGGAACCTTTGGGTTCGCTTTGGAAAGATCTTTCCAACGATATTAAATTTATTAAGATCCAATGGTTAGATTGTTTGAAATGTTTAATTCAAATCTGAATAAAAACATCATCAGGGCCATGTATTGACCTGAAGCGTCGTTTATTTAAAATGGGCTATTTTTATATTACTAAAAATAGCGATAAATCATTATAAAATATTATAAGCAATATGGAATGGAAATAAATTAAATTCACTTGGTTTATAAAGTAATATGGACAGTTAGATTCATTTGACATTATTCTATAGAATTGAGTTGAATTTAACCAAGAAAAGAAATGATTTGAATTATATATACCAGTATGTTAGGCACGTCCATTGGATGTGTACATAGAATACTAAGACCAAATTTATTAATAGTGAAGTAATGGTCAAATAAATAAATGTCTCCTTGTATAAATTTGTAGTTGTAATTTCGTAGCTTGGAACATTATTTATTTCCCATGTGAAGAAATTAAAAAAATTCATGTTTAGTAACAAAACCATAAAGAGAAAAATCAAAAGTCATGAATATAAATACGTGTGTGTGTATATATGTGTGTGTGTGTGTGCGTGTGTGTGTATATAAATAAATATGCGTGTTTATATATATATATATATATATATATATATATATATATATATATATATATATATATGGGGGCAGCTATTTGAACACAAAATTAGACACAAAGAGAGAGACACATAGCCTCAACCGTTGGATCTTTTTGTCTTTATATGGAGATGTGTAATTCATGGGGTGATCCAATGGTGCAATGCAATTGTGTCACCATTTGTGTCAAAATTTTGTGTCTCTATAGAATTTCCCTATATATATATAAACTTACTTATACAGAGCTACAAAGTCATTAGACACACATTACACATCATACATATTATAGATCAGCACTTAAACGCAAAATATAAACTGACACTCCATTAAGTAATGCTACACGGTAAGGCACGTCCGTTGGACATATGAAAAAATAACATGTGTTAAATTATTTTTGGTGCAAAGTAATCTATTCAAATATGCACAAAACTCATTATACTCAATTTTAAGCGTAATTTTGATGATAATCATAGAAACAAAACATATGGTAAACTAACATGATGGTATAAATGGCAATACATATAAAATCACAGTGACGCAAACACCAAATATGCCCTTAATTCTCGTTATAAGGAAAGAACAACAAAGTGGGTCAGTTTAGTAGATACCGAATATGCAACCTAAATTTTTAATGTTTGCTTTTTTATTTACTTTTGAACCGAAATAGCCTCTGTTGGAAATGTTGAATTGTATTAGTAAAAATGTTCGTGCACTTTTTAATGGATCAAACAAATTGGTCTTTTATCTTTACAAATTTTCCCAACAATAGAAAATATGGCACCTTAATAAAACTAATTGTACATATCCAAAGTATAGATTACATAACCAAATGCCATATTGCAAACTATCCATGATGTAAATTTCCCATATTTACGGTGTCTTCCACTTAAAAGAAAAATATAGCCTTTATTAGTATCTTCCTATATGTTGAAGGTGTTCCAGTTTCAAGTTTTGTAGTTAGATTCATTGATTATTAAAAAAATATGTTCGGGTAATTAGTTTCAGCATTGTATGCATATATACCATAGCATATAGGCAACCTATTTTGGCGACATGAGACACAATGGTCCCCGGAAAATCGAACCATTTGATTAGAAGATAATTACTATAAACAATGCATCTCGGTCGTAAGAAACAGTGCACTGAAGTACAATCAACAAACAATCATTAAATTTCAGCTATATATATGGATTAATATTTCAGTTATTCTACACTCAAGCTTTGCAATTTCAAATTCTTATGTGAACTAATAAAATGTAATGGCTTCCAAAATGACACCAAATTTGTTCATTTCCTTAATGATAATGTGTATGATTAACATCTTCGATCGAGCATGCCACCTTTAAAAGCTGCAGCCTCACGTTGACAATTCCAACTGTGCCACCCAAACATCCATCGCCAACAATTGCAGTAGCTATCCATAACCCAATCTATAGTAGTACCTCGAAGATAACCCAAGGAATGACATCTCCATCCTCTCATTCACGTTGGTAGATCACGCTCTCTCATCCAGCTAGCGGGCATCAACTCTGAAGCCTTCCCGAAAGTCACGTCAAATGGCCTGTCCTTCTGCGCCTTCTTTGCCCTCGCCTGCATGTGAAATGAACCAACATGGACTTATTTGTTCATATGTAAATTTCATGGAAAAGGTAAAATTTCATGTAACACTGATTAAATATTTACATACGTGTTGCAAACTTTTCAAGAAAACCTGACCAAAATACCAATTATTGTCAACTAACAAAAGGATTCGCTCAATATTTTGCTTTACAACTACGAAACTCAGGCCCATGTAATGGATAAAGTCTTAACTCACTCTTAATATAACACTGTATAAGTAAATGGTTACATTGAAGATCCAGTTGCAAACATCAAAGAACATAGAGTGTAAGGTGTTTCTTACAAACTGACAACATGTTACATTGATAATAATCTTTAATGTTCATTTGTTTACTTATAAGTAGTTATGTAACAAAGTATAAACTGTATAAATGAAGTAAACTGAAATTATTGGGAATAGCCATCTTTAACATCCAATATAACAACCTGATTGAAGGCATTAACAGACTCAATAAAACTGGGTGCAAAAATACTAAGAGAAATCAATATTTAATTTATGCCCAATTTACAGATAAACACACTTACCAAATTCCCTGACTTTTATTGTACGGTTCCTAGTGCATCAATTGACAAAAATCCATTAATCGAAGTTTCACAATTACGAAATGTTATCAAATTAACAATCAGCTTTCTTTAACTTTCTCCATTTGCATGCCCATAAATTTATTTCATAAACTAATATTAATGGTGATGAATAGACCGTACCGATTTAGCCTACCAAACTTTTAAATCCATTCCACTTCCGCTTACATACTTATTTTCCTCATATTCAATGGATCAAACCGTGTTCAAACAATTGATTTACATGTATTCCTTCTATTGCAAATAAATAATAAGATAAATAACAGTAAGCCAATACATCTACCGAAATAACTCCTAAAAAAACCCTCCAGTTTACTTATCATTTGCTTTTATAAGAAGTGTATTAAATATAAGATAATATTATCCATATTAATAATAATTATTATTATTCAATATTTTATGGTATTAAATATTAAAGCTGGTAGCCTTATAAACACAAACTTCCCTTGATCCTACTTGGTAAAATGTGATGATGAAAAGTTGGAAAAAAAAAACATGAAAAGTGTGGATTCAAAGAAGCTCAAATTTATTAGACTATATAATACGTACTTTTTCATAATAAATTCATATAAATTAATACGATAATATGAGTAGCTCCTATTACTATAGGACGTTTCTACTTTTAATTTCCATTAAATGAGTGTTAGATATGATTTAAATGCATACTATAAATAACCTTGATCATATTTTAAAGATAATTACTGTACAAATAAAATGTAGGCAGACTCATATATCCAATGCTTTCCCTCTATTTGCAATATTTATTTGAGAAAAATTATGAGAGCACACAGTAGAGAGAATTAATGGTGAAAGTGTAAGTATGAAATATGGGTAAATTTAATTCACAAATTTAAATTATGAAATTTTGATGAATTTCATGTAACAGTTGTTAAATCCTAATATGTGACTAAATAACTAAACTTTATTGCAACAGGTCTACTTACAATTATAGCAAGTGATTTGAGGATGCCAAAAGCTCAAGCTTCAAGGTACTTATCTAATAATTTGATTGCTTTATTGTGGAATAAAAAAATTAGGCTGAAACATGATGTTAGTATGAAGAGTATTCAATTACATCAAAAAAGGATCACTTTATAGATACTTCAATATGAGAATATTACTATTTTAAAAATACAAATTAAAATATGAAATATAAGTTCTAAATTTTCATATTATCTCCTTATTAGTTAGCCTAGAAACCATGTTGTTAATTCACAGTTATAATCTTCAAATTTAAATTTTCTGATGATCACAACAAAAACTACATAGGTCTACATAATGTTTTATTTATGCACATCAACTTTATACAAAGCTACCTCCTTTATAAAACTGATGCACTTAAAACAAAGACATATATTAAGACAACTTAATGAAGAAAAATCTCAAGTAGTAAGCTGGCCAGTTGTTTTATATGAACTAAAGGAAGAAGCTTTTGTGAGGCAGTCGTGTACTCTTTAATCACAAGTGCGCAAAGTATGTCATTAAAAAATTAAATATGTAAGAATAAAATGGCATCTACCATGTTAAAAATGGATTGTAAAGGAAACCCATGATATTTAAAGAAATCAGTCTGCATCATTTTATCTCTTTCTAAAATGAAGAATTCTAATTATTTAAACATGCACCTATCGATTTATTTATAATTTAGTAAAAAATATATTATAGAATATTTTATAACTCTATACATACCTGCTGGAGATTTAGGAAAGAGAAAGAGTTGAGAAACTAAAGTATCTTCAGTAAGAAAGAGGCATCAATCTTGGCCTCATAGACTTATTTGTTTATTTAAAAATTTAGTGGAAAAAAAAGGTTAACTATAATTTTCTAACCTTTTATATGCTTGCAGCACATCTAACAATGAAAACCTGATCATGAACCTATGTGAAGGTGAGAAAAATATGTACCTTCCGAAAGAAAAAGGAACACTCTCGGCCTTGGATTCAGAAGCGACCAAGAATTTAAGTACCCTCAGTTATCCAATTGTTCCATAAAATGATGCAAGAAGAAGTTATCTGCCATCATACTCGTGATTGTACAAATGAACCTCTCAACCTATAGACAAAAAAAATTCAACAATTTGATCACTCAACCCATGAGAATGCAGGAGAAAATCATGGAAACCTTTCAGTTGAATGAGCCAGCTAGTCAATTTTAACTTAAGAAATGGAAAATTAGAAAGAAAAAAGGAAAGAAAGATCAATAGGTAAATGTATACTATACGCGCGCTCCTGTAAGTAAAGGCAGTAGTATATAAAAATTCTTAGTTACAACACCTAGTAATTATATAAAACATGTTAGATTTTTGGTGAGTTGTTGTACATAGAAGCATGCAAAAAGAAAAGCAGCTGCTTGCATGTATACAACGCAAGATAAAATCAAATGTGGGCCACATAAAATAGCTCATTAAGATTTTAGCAGTATATTATGATGTTAATGTTTGATTTGGTCGTTAGAAATAGCAACTATAAATGGATAATACACATCACATAAATTAAAAAGGGAGGGAAACATATAAAATCATGCATAAGAGATTAAACCTAGGAACTATGACACATTATTTTATAAAAATGAATATCATGAAGCCATTACTAACAATAGCAGTGATGACTCATCATTAATGGTGGAGACAGTAATATTAGAAAGATAATGTATAACCCGAAGGGAAGCATTATTTCACACAAAGGTAAGTTCAATTACCAATGGAATGTTACTTTTTATTATTAGTACATGTTGAGCACTAAAGATATCAACTACATAGCCTTTTCTAGTTGAAAATATTATCTTATACCAAGCACTATCAACTATACATGCTTGCTTGCTGTATAAATTGTTAATAAATCCACTGTCAACTTACACGATCCCGCTGACTTACATAAATATCATAGCTGTATTTCATCCAAATTACACGATGCCGCTGGATTTCTCGCTTCCCTACCTTAGTCATTTGCATTGAGCTTAAGGCCAAAATATCAAATTATAAGGCCAAAAATTATGGATGGTGTTAAACTCGCAAATCCTCTTAAAAAGACAAACAGTAAAATCAGAGCTTAAAGTCAAATTTATCTTTAACAAACACAACAAAAAATAAAATAAAATTTGAATATGAAAGATGAAGAGGATTATTAGTGAATAATGTCATAGTTAGGTTTATGAAAGTACTAAAGCTTATGTTCTAGTTAAACTGAAGGCAAGAGTAGGAAAATGACGAAGGAACTTTGCAGATTGAAACGAAATCAGTTGCATGTGTCCCAGAAAATAAAAAGGTAAATTATTTTGAAAAAATAAATAAAGATCAAGTATTTTTCCACTGAAATCACTTACGGTCGTCCATGACACAATTAAAGAGAAATAGGCAATGGAGGAGGACAACATAACTTCTCGAAAATGGAGATCTGGAACTCGAATTTCGTGTAAAAGTTAAAAAGGATTAAATAAATTTCAATTCACAAACTGGGGGAACTACAAAATTGTATAAAACAACTGAATTATATAATATATATGTGAATTCACTTAGTATGTTATTTTTCAAATTCTTTACATGAAAAAGGTTTCTAAATACCAAAGAAAACAATGTGGTTTAATTTTTCTAGGAAAACAGACGAATATACCACGTTCAATTACCGGAATTAGGAAACCTCATCTGGCGTTCAAATCTCTTCCTCTTAGATATATTGTGTGTAATCTTGCTCAGAACTGAAACACCCAATAATAGGAAGCCAACATTAACAACAACAAACTCTCTAAAGATTTAACGACCAATATTATAATTAGCATCAATTCAAAGTTGAGGCAATCAACCAAGCATCTGAATCATGTTCTATGAATGAAACACAATGTATAATTAAGTTTACAGATCACAGGCCAAGTTTAAAACTAAAAAAGATTCAGAAGCATAAGTCCATTGAGCCAAAGGAGGAGAGATTTTCTCTCAACTTCGCTAGTAGTTCAAAAAAGCAATAATCCAATAAGACGTTTGCAATCATCAAGTAATTAAAATAACTGCTACATCCAATGGAAAAATCACATCTTATAATCGATTGTCAATTGAACAACTATAGAATGGAAAATATAATTTTAATTTCAAAAGTTGAATCTACAGATGATATTTGTTTATAACCTGATTCGAAATGAACCAAAAATTCAACTTTACCTCGAGAGATGGAGTAATCTTTAACGCGAAATAGATTACCGCTACGCGTCTTCTGAAAAAGAGACTGATTTCACATACAGCTGATCCTGAAAGTGTGCTGCTAAAAGCACCCTGAAATGTGCTTCCTAACACCATAACTAAACACCACCATCCTTCCGATACACATATGCCTCTAGCCACCACGAAATAAAAAAAAGGCACCCTACCCTAAATTATTCCTGCTATTCCTTCATTCGACGCTATTTTCTTCTACATTATCATTTTTGAATTCAGCATACTCAATGTCTTCTGTTACTCACAACAAAAAATTTAAATCCATAACAATAATTTTAATTTTTAAAAATCAAAAGAAAAAAACAATAGCATTAGAAACCGTACAAAAATAATTTAAGATAAATAACCCCATCTTTTTCATTAGAGCATTGGTTATTCGCGAAATCTTCGTTCGTGTATAAGTTCTCGCCCTTCATTGCTAAGAAATCCAACAGTAATGATTACTAAAATAATTTTTCCTCAAATTTCAATAAAATTGTGAATTAGCGTTTAAGAGGAATCAGTTAGGGAAGAAGTAGATGGCGGATCATGTTAGGAAGAAAATCAGATCGACATTTATATTTAATCGATCGAGATAAGATAATAAAAAGAAATAGGGTTTATGTTTGAATTAATGGCGGGTGATGGAATACATTCGGTGATTAGCGATTGAGTGGAGGAATAAAACTGGTGTTAGAAAGTACATTAATTTAATTAAGAGTGATTAAATTAAGCATAGTGTTAGGAAGCACATTTCAGGGTGCTTTTAGCAGCGCACATCCTGAAATTAGAAAGGAAAAAAGTAAACGAACTGTTATGAATCTCATTACGAATTTGTAGAGAAATAAATTAATACGAAAGTAGATATTAAATTAAAATTACGTTACAAACGATTGAGGACTTTGCTTTCTTTGATCTTCATCGTCCCAGGTAAAAGAAACCGATTGAGAGATGCATGAAATAGATTAAGAGAAAAGAAAGAAGGATCGACGTACTCATAAGTGAAAATGGAGAAATGATGAGTTAGAGGGTTGAGGACGGAACACATGAACTGGTAATTGTGACAGTGGAGTTCGTGGAGAAGAGGGAAGTAAAGTACGGTCACCGAGATGAGGAATGACTAAACTACCCCATCAACGCAATGTAAACTTTAAAGGGTGTTTTCGACATTTCAAAAGCTTCAAATTGAGGTATTCCTATTATATATATATATATATATATATATATATATATATATATATATATATATATTCAAAAATTATTTGAAAAGGCCGAGTTAAATCTCATTTCAAATAATTGAACGATGACTAAAAGTCGAAGAAAATAAAGATGGTGCAAGACCGGTAATCTTCACATCGAATGGATTACTACCGATGCCTTCGATATGGGTAGCTCCCTTGATGAGGTTACAGTGGTAGTGGTCTGGACGTACTTGTTGATTGTCCGAATATGCGAGGACCTCTCTTCTGTATTGGACATATGGAAAGAGGAATAAGGTATCTCCGGTTTCGTTCAGACCCAGAATGGACTTGTAAATAGATGTGTGTCTAACATTGGATTTCGTTATGTGTTGATTGATTTCTATTAAATATATATCGGTTTAGTGGCAAAGAATTTATTCCCTTGCTTAACACCCTTCTTTGAGACGTACAAGCTTAGAGGTTATATATCGATAGACATCAGTCGCATGACGTGGATTGTCAATGTGGCATGCTGAGATGCAAATGATCTAGGCTTTTGTTGAAAAGAAGGGTCTTGTAGTTGATGATCAAAGCACGGCTTTACATAACATAGCTTTTTGTATAGCGTTAATTCGCGAGCCTCACATCCGGTATGAGTCAAAAACGAGATAAGGGGCGCACGGAGGACATGACGTTTCCTTTTAGTTATGGGTAGTGTCATGGTATGGAGCCCAGACATTCATTTATTGTTACCTGTGTGGATGATGGATTGCAAGGCGTCTCATATATTGGTCCCTAGTGGTCAAGTGATAGGTCCGATAGGACCGGAAAATGTGTGTTCAGGAATAACTAATCCTCAAAAGTAAGAGAGGACCGATCCTGCAGGATCCAAGGGCTCGCCATTGTCCGAGCCCTGAGGCATTTGCTATAGTGTCTCGAAGCCGGCGAGGAGTACATCCCTTGCCTCAATTCATGATGGAATCCAATTTCCAATTCGTGACTTTTCGATTTTGATTGTAAACCTATATGGCGGCATAGTGGCATGGGACGCTCATGTTGTCTATGATTGATACATTATGATTGGAATTGTGTTTGAAACATATATGCACTAGTGATAATATCAAATGATTTTGTTTTATACGTATCAAGCATATTTTGGCCATTATAAGGTAAAATCCATCCTCCGGCTTGCGTTGCATTGTGTGATGGGAACTGAGTCTTATAATGGCTTCATTTTTGTAAAAAGCGTAACGTTGTTTAAAAGATTTACTTTATTTCATGCACTTGCAATCAATGGAGTAAACTCGTTCCGCGTTAGCGGCGTGATCCTATGATTTGTCTTATTATTATTATACTAGTTAAGTAGATTTCTCATACCAGTCCTATGTCTGACTCGTAGTTTGTTTCACTTGCAAACTCGGGTGTCCCTATTTTTACAAGGGCAACCAAGTAACATGTAGCAGGATTTATTTTGGCTTAGCACTATAGCTTGGAGTGCATTTTTGGCTGAAGGCAAAGACTAACTTTTATCTGTATTTTGGACTATTGACATTATCGCCTCTACTATCTTATGTATATGTACCGTTGATCTCGATGTAGACCGATTATTTCTTTTATGTACTAAGTTGTATCCTATAACTGTGCAACTCTGTTGGTTATGACATTTTATGATTTCGCTGTCATATTGATGTAAATTATTCTATTTCATGTTCATGCTATTATCTGTAATCTGCTAATGTTGATTAATGTGTTATATTCCACTGATTATCCTTGCTTCTGTGGCACAGGGGTTTGGGTTGTCGCAGACACTCCATTAAACTCATTTCTATCTGGTGAAAAAAAATAACATATTCAGGGCTATAGAATTACTCTATGCAGTAGCCTTAATTTGTTCATTAGTCCATTATGCAAAATTAGTAGTGGGTTCAACATATCCAATTTGTGTACTATTCCATGTGTCTAATCCTACTGATTATATATACATTTTCATTCTACATGACCATTATGAATAATTAAATTAATGTCCCGTATGTTGAACGATTTAAGTAATTAATATATTAAATTATTTAAATAGTAATTTGGCAATTTAATGATTTGAATTAAATAAAGTGTATTATTTGATTAATACAAACAATGGGATAATAATATATTATATTCCGAAATAGTCGGAAATAACAGAATTTGCAATATTTTGTAAAATTGGATAAATTAAGATATTTAATTGAGTTTATATTCAAATTAGAATAACGAATATATTTATATAAATGACCATTGAACGTATTAGTTATAATATAATTATAATCGAGCCCGTAATGTCGTGGTAGTACGTAATATTGAGTTTTGAACTTTAAACGAGGACAAAGGATTCGTTATAAGTCGAATTTCTTTGAAATAAGAAATGTTTGAATGTATTAGATCATATTCTTCTAATGGAAGTGAAAAATGGAGATTTCGTCTTATAGATTGTGAGTTATGTATAAATCAAATTTTCAAATAGTCGCTCTGGAATTGTTATAAACCATAATGATATATTTAATTATAATTAAATATTGGATTCGAATTTGGATAAGGTTTCTTAGATGTAGTTATAATTTAATTTTTAGAATTTTAATGTAATTTTTAATTTAGAAAACAAGCAACTTTTTATTTGGAGTATTTTATACTCTACATCAGCATTTTGGGGTTCCACAGAATAAGTTAACTAGGCAATTTTATTATATTTCTGTGATCATGAAGAATTACTCGATATAATGGTATTTTTATGGTTTTCGCTCGTGGCTCATGCATAAATGAAGCAGTTTGTAACGGGGTACCCAAAATTCTAATAAAAACAAATATATAATGACATGTTATTTCCCGTACGTGACAATCCACATACCCTTGTGCCCTCTTTGACCTTTGTTGAAATATATTAATTTACTTAGCTTGTAATTAAATGGATTTATATTTTTATACAATGACATTTCACTTCGCTTGCATCTACTTGTTGATGGCATCGTATACCATCTTTTCCTTGTGCCTTCCACCTACTTTTCTTTACTTATGACCTAAGTATTACCTCCTCTATATAATAGGAGAGAACAAAGCATTTAAAGGGGGTCTCGATGCTCATTTTTGTTCAGCAATAACATTTTCCGTTCACTAGTTTCCTTCTTGCTTTCCTTCACTTTTCTGCTAAACATAAATATCATCCCACTTTCCATTTTGAAACAATCCATGCATGAAACTTGTATTCTCACTTACATTTCAAAACGTGCGCATGTATTAACAACAAGGAGTTTTTTTCATTTTTGGCAACAAAACAAATAGCGAGTCCAAGATGGAAAGAGGACTGGAGTTGGGATGTGCATGTATGGTATAGGGAAGGACTGTGTGATGTTGTAAACCGTGACTGAGTGGAGTTTGTACAGGTGAATGCAGGAGATTTAACAAAGGGGTGCGGATTTTCTATGTTGCGGGTATAAGGATGGGCCAAAGAAGTATAAGCCAAACTATATAAAAAAAATGTTTAACATGAAGAACTAAACATGCCAAGGGACGGAAGAGCTGTTCGAAATGTCTGGAGGTGAGAGAACATGAAGGAAGGTGTGGTTGCAGTGTTTTGATAATTTAGGGAAGGAGGAGTTTAAATCACATAAAAACATGGCCATGGAAATGAGAATTTTGGTTTCGCCACTGGGATGCCGTGAGTGAAGAAATGGGGTTGACGTAGTGAAGATGAGTAGCCGAGCTGGTTGAAATTAGTGAAGAGCATTTCAGTGGAAATTGTTTTGGTATCAGTGAAGAAATGGACTATATACAGGGGGTACGCTTGTCTTTAAAGTCACGGAAATAAGGAGCAGGTATGGTGTTTGATTGTGTACTGCGGTTTTATTCTTCTAGGGAAGAAGAAGTTGCAAGCGGTCTGGGTTTTGATGTAAGTGGGGTGAGCCGATAATTAATGGTATTAGACCAATGTATTAAAATGGCAGGAGATAAATGGCTGAAATGGGACTTCGAACATGTCAGAAGTGAAATATGGGGGTTGGGGATGAAGCTCCACTTCACGCAGGTCAAAATGTTTTAGGCCAACGGTAGAAGGTAAAACCCAGTTTAAAAATATAATAAGTTTATTTTAATTTAAAATTGTATGAAATTTTTTAAAAAATATGTCTATTTCATACACAATCAAAATTGGACGAAATCAGTCACGTTGGGATCGTGTGGACGCAGGCTACACCATGGAACTGGTCTGGAGAGATTTGGAGATCATTTCAATTTATGGTGGAATTAAATGCCAGATATGATTAACCGAACGTTAACCGTTATTTAACGATTAACGAGCAAAATGAGTAAACTCACTAACTCTATTCAGTTTTATAATATTATAAATGTTATTTAATATTTATAAGTGATGCTTGCATGTTGTGTGATGGTTGTTTGGATGAATTGGTTAAAATAATATATATAGTTATATATACAAGTCATTAGTTAAATATGGATTATGTTTATTATTTATTTGATATGGATATGAAATAAATGTTGATTAACATCTGTGGATGCAGGGATACAGGTTGGAGGGATCCAACTGGATTCCTCAACAACTATTGATTTTCATATATTGCTTTATATGATGTGACAAATAATCTGGTGTGTTTGGGATGTTTGAACAACATTGACCTGAAATAATTGGTATATAAATACTATAAAATATATTCGAATAGAAATTGGGGGTAAAAAAATAATCTATTTTAAATAAAAATTGAATTTTGAACAAACTAAATATGATAACTTGTTTTAATTATATTAAAACAAGAAAGTTTGGATAATAAATTATGTTTAGAAATGAGATGAAATAATTATTATTAAATAATTTGGAAATGTAAATTCGAAAAGGGATATTAGAAAGGGAAATGGGAAATCTTTTGCAAAAAGAAAATGATGTAATCTATTTTGATGTTCGAAATGTGGACCTTGTAATTATAATTCGACTTTGTTAAATGTTACTTAAAATAATTTATTTATAGAAATTATTCATTATATAAATTCAGAATTTGACTCGAAGAATAATATTTGGTTTAAAAACCAATAATTTATAATTAAAGATGTAATCATAATTTAGTTACAAATCTAATATAATTAACAAAATGTTGACCTGAGAATGGAGTATATGGAATGGAATACGAATATGAAGTGTGAATTTATAAAAGAACTAGATAGATGGGTTTTTAAACTATAATGATAATATTTATTTAAATAAAGATTTATTTAATAAATTGAATCCAAATTTCTGTAGAATAATAATATTCACATTATAAGATGAATAACAATTTAAAAGCAAACACTTTGCAGATTATATGAATTATAAAAGGAAAATAATGAATATTTGGAGTGATAAATTCAAACATGAATTTAGAAATCAAGTTAACTTGAAATGGTGAGTTTATTCATACGTTCGTAACGTTGTTTGAATAAGAGAGTATTCAAAAGTGAGTTATATGTTGGAAATCAATTCTATCGAATTGCTTTCCAGTTATAATCAAGGTTTAATTAATTAATTAATTAATTAATTGTTTATTTATTTAAAATAAAAGTTATATTTTGAAATTAAATATTTCAAAAGCAGAGATTATAACGTTATCGTTATAATCAAAAAATTTCGTAAAGAAGTGGATTTGTAAACTGAACAGAGAGTTGTGTAAACAGTTTTGTAAATAAGAAATCAAGAAATGGAGTTAAGAACATAAAAAATCAATGGAAATTGGTTATGTTGAATAGTTGTCTGAGTATCGATCTGATGTTGGTTTCGAGCTTCGGGGTTTATACTTAGGGAATTGTTCTCTTACAAGTTTACGGCTATGGACTGATGGTTGTGGAAGATTAGTGATGCGTGAATGAGTAATGGAAATATTTTCCAAATGTAATTAACATATATTTTATAAATAAAAAAAATAAGAGATTGTGGATATGGAAATGATTTTCCACAAATCGTGTGAGACTAAATGGGTTTAAAAAATATGGAAAGTGGGAGATTAAGAAATGAATAAATTAATGATAAATTAAATTAAGAGGATCAATGTTGATTGATCAGTAAGATTTCCAGTTGGAAATACGACCGTTGTTTGTATGTATGTTTTTCTTTAATGGTTAAATAACCGACTATCAAAGTGCTTGAACCTTTTTCCATTGTCAATACGGAGAGACCAGAATTAGATATATTATTTGAAAACCATTTCGTATGGCATTAGTGTTGCAAATCAATATGATGAAGATAATTGAAGACGGAGTTATGCAAGGGCTATTATGTAAATCCTAGGTAGAAATTGCCTATGATGGATTTACAGAATAGTGTCTTCGGGTTTTCCAGTCCCAGGACAACGTGTATGGATGAATGTCTGATAGAGTATATCTAATAGGTCGCGTAAGTTGATCTCTTCAAACGTATTTAAGTTTGGTGGCGGAGAAACTTGTTTCTCTTAGCTTTATACCCGTGGTATTTTTGGAGAAATCAATTTGTGATTTGGCAGGTATGATGATGCGACATTCAAAGTAGATGAAGCGTAAAGAGATACGTTATGACCTCAAGCCTCATCAACTAGGAAATGACTGAAATCGGACAGGCAACATGGCCAAGTGGGTCACACCCAATTAGGGTATATTGTCACCATCTAGAGAATATTCATATTTATTGGTTCTTTCACTTCTGTATCTCTTGAGAACGGTTATGTTGGTATACTAACTTTAAGGTGACAATATATTCGGAACATTCAAGCGAAATGAATAGCCGCTCATCTTTGGCCAAGTTACAAGATGTTCTTGTTGAACTCCAATGTATCGCTTATAGAGTACACTGATCGAAAGGTGGTTCCATACCTTGTCATAGTTGGAAATCCATTACCCAATAAGAGCCCATGGTTTTTGATTTGATATTATATATGTAGAGCGTGAGATGAAAATGTTCTGTTGAATTATTATTTACTTGTATTAGACACTATTATAATATGAGAATAGTCTGGATTTTTGAAATATTTTGGGTTACGGTAAGGTAAAAAACAACCGTGTTTATGTGTGGATCGGTCTTACGATTATCATTTCCTTGAAAAGGATTTTGGAAAATTTAAACTGAAATGATTAGAGTTTACTCGCACCAGTCACATGACTGACCCAGAGTTTATTTTGTTTTATTTTCCCTAAACTCTTGGGTGCCCTAATTTGTACGGGCAGTCAAGTAGTGGGGATTTACAGATACTTGGAGAGCTTGGAGAAGAGAGCTTCAACATTAGAGATATATAGAGTTTATTTCCGCTGTGATACTTTATGTTGTAATCTGATAATGGTATGTATTACAAGTTTGTATTTCAAAAGTTATGTTATATAATATATTTTACTCGTTCCACTGTGAGATTTGTGTTTACTCTGATTTTGTTGTGTTGTGATATTCTTCTTCTTCTTCTATTCTAACTATAAGATCCAAAAATGGCTCTAACAACCAAATCAGAAATAGTACTACGGAAATGAAATCAAAAACAAAGAAGAAACACACGGTTTATAGTGGTTCGACGTTAAATAGCCTACATCCACTTTCTACTCTTTGGATTGATGATTTGAAACCAAATACAACAATGATTTTCACTCAATTTCACTCATACAATGTATGAATTCACTTAATCTCCTCTGAAATATGCTTTAAATGATGATTGTAATCTGAAAATGATGATGAAATTCGGATAACTAAGGAGTTTGAGTTATGCCAAAAGATCCTTTGGAATGAGCTTTGGAGGTGTATTTATAGGTGAAAAATTATCCTGGAATAGATCCGGTTCGGATGTACGTGGCACACATCCCATGAAAGTCGGGTTCGGAGAGAACTAGATGGCGACATCGCATCAGGATAGTGGGAGAACGTGGGGAGAGTGGACATATAACTGCTCCATATTTCTAGGGAATATGCGCTGCAACTATTGCTGCTTTCCTTCGGATCAGACGTGTGTTGGAGGGGAGGTGCGGATCGGTGCATCCGATCCGGATCTATCTGAATGCATTTACTTTCTGCTCTTCACTGTTTTGGATTAGTCGGATATATCCGATCCGATCCGGACTTCAAGTGAATTCTTTTTCTAGTCAACATCCTTCATAATTTTGGCGTTCTAATTTTGTGTAGCCTAGTTCACCAAATAGGCTAACATTTTGCCCCCTCGAAGTGCACTTCTATTGAAGATGGAGTGTGCTTCGAAATTGTCCATCCATTGGTTTCTGAATTAAAATCATTGAATAGTTGCTTCCATTCGCCCGTAAAGACACGTTGCTTCATCAAGTCACATGTCTTGTTGTTTATATATATATGGTGGAATGCACAAAGTGCTTTAGTTATGCCTAAAATAATTTTGAGAACTTTGCTCGATGTCCACTTAACTTCTCCAGGTAAACTTTCATGTGTTCTCCTCTAGATTTATTTCATATGTTGAATTAATATTATCGGATCTGCTTCGGATTGGATCAAACTTATTCGTCCTAGCCCGTGCTCCAACAGTCGATGGGCTAAAAAGGCTTTAAGCTTAAGGGCCATGCACTGATCTGACCAGACTTCAAAGTCTTGTCCACTGGAACATGAAGGGACTACTATCCCTTTCACGCACGTATATATATGTTTTCACACTTTTCTTCTACACTTTATTGTCTGCCGCCACCTTCTTCATTCTCGAAACATCCCAGCCCTAACTCTTGAATCACGAAGAAAAACTCCTCAATTTCTCGAAATAAATCCATAGGTAGAACTCTGATTTGCAACTAATTCTTCTTTAACCGATTCTAATTCGGAATTTAAGAGTGATTCGAATAACTCCGCCCATCATTGTGTCAATCTCGACACGGAGCTGGGTGCCTTCTCGCCGTTGACATTGATGGTCTCGTCGCCACCGCGAGATGGTTGCGGAGGAGGTTGGAGCTAGCGCTAGACGTATAGATCCATGAGTATTTCATTGTGATTGAGTCCATGAAAAGTGGATGAGCTTTTGAGAGGAGGCGGGTTCAGTGTTGATGGAGATGTAAAGGAGAAAAAGAGAGAAAGGGATAGGGTCGGTTCGGAGTGGGAGGCACAAGAGGGAGGAGAAAAGGATTCATCTGACCGGGTCGGGTCGGTGGAACTGATGGCAATCGCAGAGGATACTTGAATTGGGAGGAGGGGCTTGAAGGCATAATGGAGGTTCGGTTTAGAGTTAACCGAACCGGTCGTAATCACCTTCTCTGGAACTCCTCCGATCCGACCTGTTGTAGTAAGATATTTGAACCTGTATGTTGATGATCTGGGCACTCGATCCGATCCCACAACACCCAGGACGTCCGACCCGATCCGATTTAAACGCAGCAAAAAGGGGACTTGATCCGACCCGATCACAGCATGTACACCTGAACCGACCCGAAGTTATTTCCATTTAACTTCCGAACTGATCAAAGAGGACTTATTAGAAATAACACAGTTAACTTAACCAATGTTGGTCGTATTCTAAGATTTTATGGACAGTTAGGACAGAGCCTTTCTAACTTGACTTTTGGACTGCTTATAAATATCCCACTGCATTGTTCATCTTTATACTGCACTTCTTTATTTAACTAACTCATGTTATTGCATGCACGCTTGTACACTTTAGCTCACACACATGCACAGGGGAACACGGGCAGCTTTACTCTAACTCCCACTATTGCTTCTTCAATAGCTTAACAACCATTGAAGAAAGACACTCATCTAGACTAGCAGAAAGGAAAGACGCCGCCAGATCATCTGAGAATCCACCTGTCGAGGATGTATCTTCCACCTCAGACTCAGGATGGAATAGTGAAGGCCCAGACTACGAGACGGAAGTTCATAATAGTGAAGCATCTTCAGGAGGTGATGTCTCTCTCGGTGAGGACAAAGAAGGAGGGGTATGAAATAACCGTGCTCCCGACGAATTCAGGGATGCAGTTATCTTGGAATCGCCTAAAGACTCGGTTAAATCGACAATCGATGATGACAGACTTGCCAGGATATGTTTAAAACACGGGATTCTCCGAAGAGATACCGAGGTGCCATCCAAAACAGATCGTCCTTATAATCCACCAGAGGGGTACATGGCCATTACCAAATTAATGTTTCTAGTTGGAGCAATTCCTCCCTTTCCACCATTCGTCGAGACAACTACAGATTGCTCCTATGCAACTTCATCCTAACTCTTATGCTTATTTGTATACCCTGTACATAGCATACCAAGAAATTCTGGGTGAGGAAATCACCTTCGAAGATGTTCATTTCTTTTACAATTTCAAGCATCGGATCAATGAGACTCCATCTTTTTTGTATTTCAAATCGGTGCCAAAAAGGAAAATTATCCCGGTTCTATTTAGCAGCAAAGCTGGAGATCCGAAGCCTGAATAGTTTTACATTAGACAACAGCCGGGGTGCGCCAGAAGGTGGCTTAAGTCGAGTAAGGACATCAATGTTTTAAGTTCCAGATCTTGAAAACATACTAACATCGTTTGGTTTTACTTGCAGTTCCTAACCCGCCGCAAGAAAAACATCCAATGCAATTTGATCGCTTGAACCGGCTACTTAACAGTGATAAAAAATTCTTGACCATCAAAGAGTGTTTGGTGGATGAATATCTTCATAGGCATCGTCTTGTTTCTATAACTCATAGCATAGGGCATGGAGATGGCCCTTACGTGTACATACCCCCAGTTGATATTATTCCTGAGGTAGGAGATAGCTCGAAAAATCCAACGGTACCCCATAGGGACTCTCCTTCTTCGACTCAGGATGACGAACTGGCGAACATAGCTGACAGGACAGAGCTAAATATTTTACTCCTGAAGACATAGCTATGCCTAAAAGGCCAATCTCTCTGAAGGAGTTACCATTAGTCATTCCTTTAGGAGATAAGACTACAGTAGATGACCCCATGTATCGGGATTTAGGAAATCTTCCTTGCCCGAAACCTTTTATACTGCAGATGACTTTGTGACCAATCCTCTTGCTTTCACTTCCGAAGAAGAAGTTACTCCAGTAAAGTCCAACGAGACTACTCATACCGGCCTCAGTCCAGGCTCTAGTTTGTCTAGGGGAAATCACCACTTTAGGAAACACACTGCACTCTAATACCACACGTCACAGCACTCGAATTTTATATCAATGTTGACTCTTATATTCCTTCATTTCTTCTTATAGGTCAAATGGGGAGGCAACGATATCATATGCGAGATGTTCTTTCGAGTATGCCCCCAATAGATCCCGACGAGAGGCATGATCGGCATGAAAGTAGGGGTAGAGACGATATGAGGGATCGACTTTCAAAGCCTTACCGACCTTCCCATTCTCGATCCCAACACCGCAAAGGTTCAGACAAACACAAGAGCCTTCCTTCACATCATGAGAAAGATAAGTATAGCACTAAGCCTCCTGCTCCATCTAAAGGCATGACTCCTCAAGATGATACCTCAAGACAAGTTCTTGATCCAAAAGGGAAGCAACCAGAATCGGGGAAGGATGTAGGAAAGAAACGACCCACTACGAAGTTATCACGTCGCATTGTTGACATAACTACCACAAGGTCGGTTATTCTCAATGACGAGAACCCGACTAGACTGGAAGTTCTGAGGTAGCATTTTCCCGAACACGATTTCAGGCACATGCACTTTATCCTAAAACTCCAACCGGTAAAATCGGATTGGGCCAATGATGTCAAGGCTACTATAGATTTCGTGGATGAACAATATAAAGAGATGAAGAAGTATGCAAAGATTCTCTTTAAAATTATTAGTGATCTTATGGAAGACATAAAAACCATGGTTGACGCTGCTGAGTATGATGCGAGGGCCATCAAAAACTCTGAGAAAGATCTGTAGGATGCCCAAGCTAAGCTTGCTTTTGTACAACACGACGTAGATAACTATAAGAAGCAGCTCGAGGAATTACAAAGTGCTATCAATCTGAGCTTGAATCCCATAGTCAGGAGCGAATAGATTTAAAGAAGCAGGCCGAGGATGCCAAATCTGAGAATACTCATCTTGCTCAAGAGAAAGAAGATTTAATAAAAAAGAACGCAGAGCTTGAGACTAAGTTATTGGAAGCTGAGACGAGGGCGGCTCTTGCTGAAGGAAATGTAAATACGGCTTTGCAGCAAGTTGAGGAAGTTAACGAACAACTGAAAGATGCTCAAAGGGAGATTGACGAGAGTGGTGAAACCATGGTTGGATTCTTTGCTCAAGTGATCTGTCACCGATACCTTGCTTGGCTTAAGGAATATCCCACTCCCCTTGTGTATGCATGGGACCAATTGGTCGAATGGGATAAAGAAGGACTCGGAGTGGATTCGATTGACGAAAATAAGCTTATGGAGACATTTCTTAGGGGTGAGGCACCAGTGCGCTTGGCTGAAGGGAAAATACTTATTGCTGCTGCCATGGAGGAAGAGAAGCGTCAGGCCAAAGGAAAAAATACCATCGAAGCCGGCTCCTCTTCTGCTACAGCTGAGGTCATTGGAGTAGAGGGATATGACCCAGAAAAGCCACGAATTCCTAAGGCTTCTCTTTTGTCTCCTATAACTGAGTCTACCTCCGACGTCACTGCCCCTCAAGTCGAGAAGTCTACTGAAGGTATTTCTACCTTTTCGCCTCAATTCATCAAAGTTATTTCAACCTTTGGTCATATTATCGGACAGACTATTGAAGACCCCAACGTTACTATAACTGGGGAAGCAGGGAATGTCGTTTATATGACTTTGGCAGAGATGAAGGCCAAGGAAGATAAGCAATTGCAGTTGAAAGTTGAGGAGATAGATCCTGAAAATCTTAAACCTCTTGCGACAGTACACCATGGGTCAAGGTTAGTCGTTAAACTTTCAACTAGATTGATCACTGAGGAACTTGCTAAAAAATCTCCTACTGATCCCAGTGTCACTGTGCCAGGGAAGAAGAAACGGAAGTGTATTTTCACTGAGACTGAGAAAGAAGAGAAGGAAAAGCTCAAGGATGCCAAGAAGGCAAAATCTACTTCGAAGTCCAAGTGAAATCTCATTTTGTCTTTTCTTTTGATATTCGACTAGTCCGTATTGTAGTAGCGAGCGCAGCCCTCACATCTTTTGCTTAGTCTTTCTGTATAAACTCACGTATTTGTGAATAAAGTAGTTTGTTCCCTACAATGTCAAATATTTTGTGAATCTATTATTTAAGTAAAAATGCAGATAAACAACATGTCATATCACAGTTATACAACAAATTCCTGCTAAAGGGAACATGTGTATGTATATGCCCCCAATCAATCTTGAATAGACTGATTAACTAAGGCTTATGCGAGATTGATTAAATTCAACATCCAGCTTCCCCCGACTCTCTAGCGGGGCTAAATTTCTTTTTTCGTTGATGCTTATTCTTCTAGCACCTTATTCTCTCCAATCTCATAATCAGGTTAGATTACTATTGCGGCGGTCTCTTATCGAGGTGCACCTTCACGCCTAACGGGACGTCGTCTTCCCATCCTTTATACTCTCTCTCGATTTATGAGAGTTAGAGTTAGAAATGTCGTCTTCCCATTCCTTCTATCTTATTATGCAAACGGTCATTTCGTTCGCTCCTGCACATGAATTGTCTCCAATTTTTCAAGTCTAATTTAATGTTTTGTGTTTCACAGTCATGATAGAATAATCATTGAAGATAGAAATAATGCAGGAAAGTAAATGACACACGATATTTTTATAGTGGTTTAGCTAAGTCATAGCCTACATCCACTTCATAATCCTTTACTTGTGTAAACAGACTTTTTAAGGCAAGTCGTGCCTTTTTACATAGTCTATAAAAACAAAAGGAAAACATTGCATATTTAGCCCAGATATCGCCACAAGTGCTGAGCATTCCAAACTCTGGGAATCTCCTCGCCATCCACGGTCGTTAGCTTGAAGGCTCCTGTATCAAGCTTCCGTTGGATGGCATATGGTCCTTCCTACTTTGGACCCAATTGGGTTGAAGGCGGGAAGATTCGTTTTAATACTAAGTCCCCTGGTTTGAAAGTTCTAAAGCGAACTTTTCGGTCATAATAACGTGCTACTTGGTGTCGATGTCCTGAGGCAGGCAGGTCAGCTTCGTCTCTTTTTTCTTCAACCATGTCAAGAGACTCAAGGAGGAGTACTCTATTCGTCATTGGGTCATATTATGTCACCCTATGAGAGGGGACTTCGAGCTCCACTGGGATCACTGCCTCCGATCCGAAGGAGAGTGAGAAGGGAGTATGGCCAGTTGTCATCTTAAAGGTTGTCCTGTAGGCCCACAAAGCTAACGGCAACTCATCCACCCACTTGGGTTTGGCTCGTTCTAACTGCTTCTTAAGAATGGATTTAATAACTTTGTTTATTGCCTCAACTTGCCCATTTGTCTGTGGGTGAGCTACAACGGTATACCTTTTATCGATCTTGTATTTCTGACAAAAGTTTCTGAATTCACCGCTGTAGAACTTTGTCCCATTATTAGTTATAATGGTCTTTGGTATCCCAAATTGGCAGATAATGTTTCTGACCACAAAACTTATCACCTTCCTTGTCGTGATCGTGGTTAAGGGTTCGGCTTCCACCCATTTCGTGAAATAATCCACGACGACGATAGCGTACTTCGCTCCTCCTTTGGCGATGGGTAACACTCCAACAATATCAATTCCTCACATGGTAAACGGCCATGGGCTTACCATTGACTTAAGCTGGGTCGGAGGTGCTCTAGGAACTTTGGCGAATCTTTGACATTTATCGCAACGTCGTGAATAATCAGCCGTGTCTTTATTCACAGTAGACTAAAAATATCCATACCACAATACTTTCTTTGCTAGGGTCTGGCCCCTGGTGATGTCCACACTCACCTTAATGTACTTCCTGCAGTACACGTCTGATGACGTCATGTGTGATACATCGTAGTAGGGGCATGGAAAACCCTTGGAGATAAAGGACGTCGTCCTGTAAAACGTATCTTGTAGCCTTACGTGTTACAGGTCGTCTTTCGCTTTTCTTCAATGGGAGAATTCCGCTCTTGAGGAAGTTCTTGATTGGTGTCATCCACGATTCCCTCTCTGGATCAGTTTCTAGGGCTAGTTCCACCTCCATTAGGTCGAAACTCGGTTCCAATATCTCTATTGGAACCATTTCAGTTTCTTCAGGGTTGTCAGAACTTGCTAGTTTTGCCAACCAGTCTGCTTTCTGATTCTCTGCTCTTGGGATGTGTGTTATGCTGTAACGCTCCAAATTGTCCAATAACTCCTTTACTTTTATAAGATAAGTAACAAGCCGAGGTCCTTTAGTAACAAACACCTCCCGTACCTAGCAGACAACTATCTTGGAGTCACAGCATATATCCAGTATCTTTACTCCTAATTCCTTGGCGAGCTTTAGCCCGGCAATCAGGGCTTCATACTCCGAATGGTTATTGGTAGCAGGAAATTCTAATCGCAGGGCATAGTAAATAGATCGTCCTTTAGGAATGATTAAAACAACTCCGGCGCCGGATCTTTGATCATTCTTGACCCCGTCCATATATAACTTCCACGGATTGAGCTTTAACTCGTGTTCTGAAGCAACGACCTTGTCATCCACCATTTCCTCTTCGGGAATTGTGAATTCTGTTATGTAGTCGGCTAAGGCCTGCCCCTATTGATCTCCGTGGTTGAAAATTCAAATCGAATTGACTCAACTCGATATTCCATTTAAGTAACCTCCCCGATGCTTCGGGTTTTGCAACACTTGCCTTAGAGGTTGATCGGTGTATACAACTATCGGGTGAGCCTGAAAGTAATGACGAAGTTCGCGGGAAGAAATCAGGAGGCTATATGCAAGCTTTTCTATTTTTGGATAATTACGCTCTGCAGCGGCTAACTTCATACTTACGTAGTATACAGGCCTCTGAACCCTGTCTTCTTCACGCACCAATGCTGTGCTGATAGCATGAGATGACACCGCCTAAGACGAACAAATCCTCATGATCCACGGGTTTTGACAATATCGGGGGCTTCTCTAATAAGTCTAACAGATTCTAGAAAGCCTCCACATAATCGAGAGTCCATTCAAAGTTACGTTTCCCCCGTTTTATCAAATCAAAGAAAGGAACACACTTATCCGTGGCCTTAGAGATAAATCTGCTTAATGCAGTTACTTTTCCTGCCAAGATTTGAACATCCTTAATCTTTCGTGGTTCTTTAATATTCCATATTGCTGATATCTGACTAGGATTTATCTCAATCCCCCGAGAACTCACGATGAACCCACGGAATATCCCATATGCAATCCCAAACGAACATTTTAGAGGGTTCAATTTCATCCCATATCTTCGAAGAATGCCAAACATCTCTGCTAAGTCTTTTGTATGATCGAAAGGCTGTCTAGACTTCACAAGCATGTCGTCCACATAGACTTCCATGGTTTTCCCAATTTGATTATAGAACATGCGGTTGACCAGGCGCTGATATGTCACTCCTGCATTCTTTAATCCAAATGGCACTATCACATAGCAATATAAACCCAAGTCTGTGATGAAACTTGTATGCTCCTGATCTGGTATGAACATGGGAATTTGGTTGTATCCCGAATAGGCATCCATAAAAGATAAGAGCTCGTGTCCGGCCATCGAGTCCACTGGTTAATCAATCCTAGGAAGAGGAAAACTATCTTTCGGACAAGCCTTGTTCAAATCATAGAAGTCAATGCACGTACGCCACTTACCATTAGATTTTTTGACCAGGACAGGATTAGATATCCAGTCGGGATATTTCGAGTCCTTAATGAATCCATTATCCTTCAATTTCCCTACCTCTTCCTTTAAAGCTGCTGGCCGTTTTGGGACAAACATCCGTCTCTTCTGCTTAACCGGTGGGTGTTTTGGATTGATGCTCAAAGAGTGGCTCATAATAGCAGGCGATATCCCACACATATCAGCGTGAGTCCAGGAAAATACATCCAGATTTGCCTTCAAAAAGTCGGCCAACTCTTTTGCTCGAATTGGATCTCGCTGTGATCCGATCTTCAATACTTTTGTCGGATCCGTGTCATCAATGGAGATGTTCACTATCCTTTCATTGGGAGTCGCCTTTCTGTCATCAGGTTCCTTGTCCTTTCCGGGATCTATATCCTCAAGCACATCTCTGGTCAACTCTCTTGGGGTTGGACCCCTTAATTCTTATGCTGAGTCTACCTTCGAAGGGGGAGAGATGTCCTTGGGTTCTATATTCAACCCCTTCATTAGCATCTTCAACTCTGTCATGTAACAAGCTCGTCCCGTAGGTCGGTCACCTCTATCACCCCTAATCCTGCGTCAGTCAGGAATTTAAGCAGTAAGCACCAAGGTGTAATACATGCCCTAAACTCTGTGAGGGCCGGTCGGCCCAGGAAGGCATTGTAGGGTGACCCAACATCCAAAACTACAAATGGCAGGATTCTCACTCTCTGGCGATCTCCTTGTCCTAATGTCACTAGTAATTCTACATAGAGCATCGGAGCCGTTGATGCCCCATTGAAGCCCCGTATCCATCTTTCGCAGGGCTTTAAGTCTTTTGCTTCGAGCCTCAATTGTTCAAAGGCTTTCTTAAAGAAGATATTTACTGAACTTCCGTTATCCACCAACACCTTATGGACTAAAGCGGGGCCGATGGCTGTGGTAATTACTAGCGGGTCTTCTGTAGGTGATTGAATTCCGGTATCATCTCTTCCATGGAATATGACGTCATTTGACATTGTCCTTTGTTGTTTCACTAGAGTGATATCTTCAAGGTTACTGCATTCTCCCACTTCAAAGTGCTTGGCGGCATTAACGTACTGATCCAATGCTTTGAAACTACGGCTAGCTAGATAGGGCTTGCTTATAATGGTATTGATAACGATCCCTTTACCTTTTTGTTGGACTGTGGGTTTGGAAGTAGCCTGGTTTTGGTTCGGGGCTTGTTCTCCTTGCCCCCTGTCCCGTGGGGCAACCTTGTACTTGTCTAACTTCCCTTCCCGCAGCAATTTCTCAACTAAATCTCTCAAATGATGACATTCATGGGTAGAATGACCGTGGGTTCCATGGAACAAACAAAACTTTCCCGTAGAAATCTCATTTTCGGTTGAGTCTCTAGGTGGTGGCTTTTTATATTGCAATATGTTGTATGTGTCCAGATAAATGTTTTCCAATGTGTCATTCAACGGGGAATAGTTCTCAAAAGTCTGGAATCGAGGTCTTTTGCTGGAGTTGTTCCCTCGGTTCCTATTCCTCCTATTGCTATTTCCATTCCTGTTGTTATTACCTCCGTTGCGGTTGCCAACGTTTACCTCAACCTTCATAGAACTGTCACCGGATTGCTTCACAGCAACATTACTTTGGACGCCTTCCCTCTAGGCCCCTTCAGACTTTCTCTTTCTATTTGCATGAGCTTCTTCTTGCCTTAAGCGAATATTGGCCTTTTCGCAGAACAATTCCCTTGTGGTGGGTGGTTTTCCGGATAGATAATCCCCGAATTTTGTGTCTGGGTCAACTCCTTCTATTAAGGCCAACAGAATAGTGGGATCATGAGGGTCATTGACTTCGGTGACAGCCAGGTTGAAGCGGTTTAAATACAATTTCAAAGATTCACCTAGAGCCTGCTTAATCCTTGACAATTCTATGATGCTTTTAGATTTTTAACAGTGAAGTCGAAACTGGTTCATAAAACGTTCACTTAATTCTTTAAAAGTTGATATCGACCGTGGAGGTAGTCGGGTGAACCACATTAACGCCACGTCTTCTAGATAAATCGGGAAGGCCTTGCATTTTACAGCATCTGGAGCTGCTGCGGCATTCATGAACCATGCATACCTCATCGGATTTTTTCTTGGGTCAGTCATCCCTGAATACCGATCCATCTATGGCAAGTTAAATCGTCGAGGGAACTAGAAGTCCAATTTATCATCTGTGAAGGGGGTGTGACTTCGCTCAATGCCCCAGTCCTCATTGGTGTAGTGTCGGCTTTCAGACATGATTTGGCGCACCATTGCCCATACATCGACATTAGTTAACGTTTGCTCAGGCTTTCTCGCCCTAATGTTTGGATTACCCCTGTGCTCCTGATTAGGGAATATCCACTTGTTTCTAGCAGCAGCTGCTCTACTCTGTTCCCTCCACTCCCAGTCATTCACAGGAGGAAGGGGTTAGAGAAGTTGTTGTTGCGTAGGATTAGTAATATTAGGATCCCTAGGTAGAACGTGGGATCCACGCATGGGCAACAACATAGGTTCTTTCAGGCTTGGGTCATCAGGTCCTAACACACGAGCAGCATCTTCACGGGATCCCAAGGATCCGATGGTCAACTGATCAAGATTTTGAGGTCGCTCAAGCGGCCTTCTTTCACAAGGACGTTCTTCATCCGAAGAGTATGAATAGTCTGCAGCAAGGCCGCGTGTTGGAGAGGGTGTCTTTTGCCTCCGGAGCTCACTGAGTTCCCTACTCATGGTGATCATGTTCTCTTGCATGCGAAGACTGTCATGTTTATGGGCTTCCAAAGCATTTCTAGTACTCTCAAGCATGTCAAGAAAACGTGAAAAATATCTGTGCGTGATGGGTGTAGATGGAGCAGGTTGATCACCAGTCGTCGCGGCAGCATAGGAGCATTGGCGGGTGCTCGAGTAGAGGTACCAGCTTCAGTCATATTCGGATCGGAGCAGGGAAGGGGACTCGGTTCAGTTCAGAGGAGGGGTCTGGGTTGCTCCAGTGCCATCGATTCGATTCGGATTCTCATGATCAGCTCGGCTCGGAACATCCGGTTCGGGTCAGATTGTTACGGAACTTTGCCCTCGCCACGTCGTCAATACGATGACTTGTTGATCTTCTCTAGCATCGTTCTCCCTAGCGCCTTGCGCTTCTTTTGCTTTTCCTTTGGCCATAATGTCCAATTCTTCAGTAATCGATAAACAAATATTTGAAAGTATCGGAAATAGAGGATTAACTTCTTTGAAATTGTAGGTCCACATAGTAGAACAATAATCCCAAAACGCTAAGAATTCAGAAATTCTCAGTGAAAGCACCAAAATATTAGATCCAAAAATGGCTCTAACACCCAAATCAGAAATATTACTATGGAAATGAAATCAAAAACAAAGAAGAAACACACGGTTTATAGTAGTTCGGCGTTAAATAGCCTACGTCCACTTTCTACTCTTTGGATTGATGATTTGAAAAAAATACAACAATGATTTTCACTCCGTTTCACTTGTACAATGTATGAATTCACTCAACCTCCTCTGAAATATGCTTTAAATGATGATTGTAATTTGAAAATGATGATGAAATTTGGATAACTAAGGAGTTTGAGTTCTGAAAATGCCGAAAGATCCTTTTGAAATGAGCTTTGGAGGTGTATTTGTAGGTGAAAAATTATCCTGGAGTAAATCCGGTTCGGATGTATGTGGCACACATCCCATGAAAGTCGGGTTCGGGGAGAACTAGATGGCGACAACGCATCAGGGTAGTGGGAGAACATGGGGAGAGTGGACATATAACTGCTCCATATTTCTAGGGACCATGCACTGCAACTGTTGCTGCTTTCCTTCGGATCGGACGTATGCTGGAGGGGAGGTGCAGATTGGTGCATCCGATCCGATCCGGATTTGTCTGAATGCATTTAGTTTCTGTTCTTCACTGTTTTGGATTAGCCAGATATATCTGATCCGGTCCGGACTTCAAGTGCATGCTTTTTCTAGTCAACATCCTTTATAATTTTGGTTTTCTAATTTTGTGTAGCCTAGTTCACAAAATAGGCTAACACTAACATTCTTTTTTTCTATTTCTCACCCTCTAACTTCTTTCTATTAATGATCTAGTATTTCCAATTCTTGAATAGTCCACACGGTGTTTATGTTGATTTTCAAAGTTGAAAATCCTTGGGTCGTTACAATTACTACCATTAAACAGTGGTGGTCTTATAGGACCGACCCTCTATAAAAGAACTATTATTACCATTGTTGGTTATCGTTAAATATTTTCAAAAATCAGATTATGAACTTTTTGAAACCCTATGCTCTGATACCAATTGTTAGGGATTGCGAAATGCGGATCTTAAGGTAGAAAAAACACTAGAGGGGGGGGGAGTGAATAGTATTTATAAGGAGTTAATGAAAATCTTAAACTTCTATGATCTACTATATGAATTACACACACTAGAGATGATCACAAACACAGAATCAAACATAAACACAGAAATGGATAAATATAAAATGCAGGAAAGGAAATAACACAACAGATTTTATATTGGTTTAGATTACTCCTACGTCCAGTCCCACGTAACTCTGGATTGCATAGAGTTTTATTATAATAAATATCCAAATATAGGCCCTTGATTTCACGGCTACAAGGTTAACACCACTCCAAACATCCTTGATCTCACAGCTACAAGGTTAACACCGCTCCCTTTCCTTGATTTCAGGGATGTAAGGAATACAGTCCTTCCCAAATAATTCCCAAATGATTACAACATCCCTATAACTCTTCAATAACACTTTCAAATTGATAGTAGTAGATAGAGATTAAGAAGAGAAGTTTTATATAATTTTAGTAGAAATCAAGAAAATGATAAATATTAATGGTGGTATGAAGAGGGAT
This sequence comes from Allium sativum, assembly GCA_030737875.1. Classification (NCBI taxonomy): domain Eukaryota; kingdom Viridiplantae; phylum Streptophyta; class Magnoliopsida; order Asparagales; family Amaryllidaceae; genus Allium; species Allium sativum. Next base: position 563,506,796 of record CM060921.1, read on the forward strand.
GAAGATGGAGAAGAAGAATGGTTAAAATTCGAAGTAGTCCCTATTTATAGCATTTGAATGTTTACAATGTTTCTGAAACTTTACAAATAGTTAAAAGACACTTCCTTTGAAAACTGTAAAAATGACATTTGCATGTCGACATAAGCTTCTTTGTATGTCGACATATGTATAGTAATTTTATTTTATTTAAACTATTTTTCAAGTGTTTAAACATATATATTGTTCTGTAAATTCTTGAATGAAAACTTAGTGATATAAATGAATATTCTAAAGTGTAAAATTATATGAATTTATAATAATATATAATATAAACATATTTATAAAGTTACACAGTTTAAAAACTATAAAACTATATATTATAAACCTATATTTTAAAATCTTATATATGCTTGAAATAATAAGTAAGATAATAATTTGAAATCATTAGAAATTAAGTTGAAATCAGGATTTGAATTTTGAAAAATAGAATTTGAAAAACAGAATTTGAACCTGGAGTGATATTCAGAGTCTTGCATATAAACTAGACTCTATTACCATATTTCTATTGAACACTTGAGATCTTGACAACTTGATTACTCATAAGTCTTGAATCCCTTCTGAATCCTGAATCTCTTGAAACTATAAAACTGTACAGTCTTCAATATTTAAGGCTTGTATACAAATCAAACATATATATGTATATATATTCTATATATAGATGTTACAACATATTTTATAATCAATTAATAATGCTAATTGAAATAAGGTTATCAAAACTCCATTCTCCAACACTCGGTAGGTTGTGCAACTTTATTTCTAATATTTGCTTGCTATTACTGAAAAGAAATTATATTGAGAGTTAGTGGCCTTGAGGGAATACACATCAAGGCCAAAGTATTTACTCTAATTCCTCCCATCGAAGATGTCATTGATTTTGTGAGCTTACTTCTGAATCAAGAAGGATTCACATAATATAGGCACTGTACTGGATGGTATTATATTTCCTTTTATAAGTTATATAGAGAAACTCATCTCCTATGATTTTAGATTAATTCACTTGAATGTTGTTATAGATGGAGTATAGAGCTTGAATACCCCTTTTATACACATGTCATGATTACCAATTCTTGGTTGTAAGGATCGAATCAAGGTACAGTGTAAAATGTGAGCTTGAGCTCGTAAAGCACTTGATTTTAATTTGGACATATAAATCAAGTTATCAAACAAAAATCGATGAGATACTCTATCCCTTTCATCTATATCAACTTCAATAACATCAATATTCTCCCTTGTATGTGCAACGTAGAGTACAACCTAAGTGATCTATATAATGAACATTGAAATTCCACAGACTTTTGCCAAATTATATTGGTTTTACCTTCGAGGTTTTCAAAGTTAAGATTCAAATTAGCCAAAAATAAATTAATGAGAAGATAGTCCAATTTCTTATTATTAACATAAAAATCTATGGGTGATTCAAAATGAATAGACTTTGCAATATGTTGAATTTGATATCCAGTCAATTATGATAATTTAATGAACGATTTGGGACAGACTTTAGAATCTTTTATGGCTTTAAATCGTTGAATTGCAACATCATTGTGTAACCATTGCTTGAAATGATCATATGTAGGGCTAGTAATGGTTTGTTTTAGTTTCTTTTATTGAGGAAGCATGATTTTTGATTGAATTTATGTTTGGACATGTTAGGATTTTGAAATTTTTTTGTTTGGGATTTTTGTTTAGAGTGATAAGTGAATGAAGGAATTGGGGGTGATACACGTTAAGTTCAAATGGGTTTCTAGTTTAAAACCCCTGAAAAAATTGATTTGAGTTGATTTAGATGGCTAATTTCATATTTTATCTGCTGAATTAAGTTAAATTCCAACCAGAAAGCATCAAGTATTTTCAGCCGGCTGTTTTTAAGAATTCAGACGGTCGAATTTTGTGAATTTTTTTGTATCTATGATCGTTTAGTCGACTGAAATTTTGATTTATTTGACTGCATCAGAGATTTTTCTGAGCTGAGCATTTATTTATATTTTTAAGTTTTTAAATTACAAACTTATTGAATTATTATTTTAATTTTTGAAATATTAAGTATATATAGTGCTATTTAACAGTGTAAATAAATATTTGTTTGTCTTTATTTGTGTTAAAATTATATTACTATTTCATTTAAACAAGGTTTTTGAATACAGTATTATTTTTTTATTTTTAATCCAAAGTAAATTATTGATAGTAGATAATTTATTGAAAATAAATCAGAAATGACTATATTTCATATAAGCTTACTCAAAAGTTAAGAAGATTTCTTTGGAGAGTTTTACTTCTTATCCACTTCTTTTGCTGCAAAGTTCGTATCTCAAGAATTCAGAGTATATGGAGGTCGTTGCGGACTTAGATATAATGGATTATAAAAGGAAGAACGATCATGAACTTCCAGCTTAATGGTTTTGTAGACTCCTAAATCTATTTGTTCCAGAAAAGTTAATCTTCTCGTGGTAACCTTTCGTTCAAAATATAATTCATGTTAAAGATCGAGCTATTGTTGTTGAAAATGATGGATATCATCGATCTTCTCTTTTGTTGATACTGAGATAACTATTTCTTATTTAGATTTTTTTTGCCAGTGTATAACGGGTATGATATGACGACCACTTACACCCAATCTTGTTTTAGAGCTAAAATTTGAATTGGAGATGACGTTTATGATAACTTATAGATGAAGTCGAGTGAGAAGGCATTAGGAATTAATTGGTTTCATAATTAAGTATGTGAAGTTTTTTTTATTTTTCGGCATTTTAACTTAAAATTTTAGTTAGATTTTACTATATTTTAAGGATGAAGCATGTGGCTTTTGAAAATGAGAAAACTTGAACCATTTATTTGCTATAAAAGTAGAATTTAAATTAGTGGCTAAAAATTGATACTACTAGTTTTTTTTAATTCTAGTATACTAGTATTTTCTAAGTAGACAAGAAATACCTATTAACTAAATGATAAGGCTATGAGACTAGTATTCAGGGCACCGGGGTTCGATTCTCGGTTGATTCAGTAATTTTTTTTTTAAGAAAAAATCTTGAATTTTTATAAATCTTTAAAGGAACCATACCTTTTTCACCTTAATTTTATAAATACATTTTCAAGTAATTATTTTGTAAAAATATCCTCTATTTGATTATCAGATGATATGAATTATAAGTTTATTATTTCTTTTTCTATATTATCACGTATTAGTGATGACGAATATCTGTATGTTAAACTTGAGAATGATTAACTGGGTTTTTATATAAATTTATTGCACTAGTATTATCACAATAAACAGTTTATTTTGATAAATTTATATTAAAATCTTTAAGTGTTTGCTGCACATATATAACTTGAGCATATGCCAAAGCTGCTGATACAACTACAATAAAAACCCCTTTTCGCAATAGGCAATATCTGTTGCAGTAGACCTATTGTAACAGACCCGCGCCCGTCTATATAGCCGAAATTGTAATAGGTCAGTCACCTTTCACAACAGTTTTTGCCAGTTGCAATAAGATGTTGTGGTAGACTTTTTTGCAACTGGCCTTTGTTGTTGCAACAAATCCTTTTGCAACAACAAATGCCAGTTGCAAACCTGAAATAAATGTTGGGAAAGTGGGATACTACAACTATTTATGGTAGTTGAAATTTGATTATTTGCAACACTACTTGCTCATTGCAATATTCAAAAACCCCTCATTTGCCTACTATAATCCATAATCATCTAGATTTAATAATGTAATAATGAAAGCATATATTATCAAGAAATAAATAAACATATATTATCAAGAAATAACATATTTTATTTCAGTAGAAATTTAGTACTACAAACGATTCGAACAAAAATTCACAAAATTTTCATACACTATCCATATATACAATAATTTCTATTCTATCATATAAAACATTTTCTGAAAATACATTTTTTTAATCATATTTTCCAAATAAATCATTTCTACTTAAATGGTGATGTTTATCTTCTCATTCAAGCACTTGTGCAAATGGAAGTCTCTTCTACCTGTCAAATAACAATGCAATTCAAAAGGAGTAGCAATGAACAAGCCAAAATGCATTAAACAATACTATTGAATTGAGATGTAAACTTGAAATGTGCATGTAAACTTGAAACAACATGTAAGCCTTAGTAGGAAAGCCTCAACTGGTTATTACCAATCTATGCCAAAACATTACCGTTCTCGTCCTTCAATGTAAATGTCCATTTTTAAAATTCAGGATTCTCCACTGTAGCAAATAGTTTATTCCTATTATTCACATTATAGAAAAAATTGGAATTCGTCACATTCTTCGCTTACGAAATTTCAGCAAAGAAAATTAATAATAATATTGTTTTAAGCACAAAGAACATGTACACCTATAGCAATCTTATTTCAAAGTAAATATCAACTGTAGTTAAACAACATGTTACCCAAGATGAAAGTCATATATTCTCCTCTGAACAATGTCGATTTCCTATAGCATGCCAAAAGTAAAATAACTAGGTATGTTACAAATAGCTGAAGCAGACTGGTATTCTAGCAGGGAAGAAGGGCAATGACAAATTTTGCATACCTTACCATCAACTTCGGCATAGATAATGATGTTTATGAACCAAATTGCCTTGCAAAACTAATACCAATGTATTTTATAAATGTAAACGTACTAACATAGAACTAAATATAGTAATGCATAACGAAATATAAGAAATTTATAGTAGATATCTTGTTTCCAATAGCATCACCTATCTGAACAGTAAATGGCCGTCTTGTATGCAAAAGCTTTCATTATAAAATTTAATGTTTGATTACGAAATAGATAAATACTACATTTAGGATGACTACACTAAATTCTTTCCTTATAACTTCTCCAGCAAAATCAGGATTGTATGGATAGCACTTGTAACTACCTCATTATCATTTCAAAGAAAATCGTCACATACATAGGGATCAGACACTATATTGATACCCTCTATGTAGGCTACCTTACACAAGTAGATAATAGAAAAAACTGAATGTAGTTAATTTCAATGAAAAAAAAGGAAAAGCAAAATTTTAAAATCCCTTCTCAGTTTCCTTTACAAAAGCCTGTCTTGATGCATTAAGGTTTCCAACAATCCTCGTCACCAAAACTGTCACAGTCAATAATGACTAGCCATGGACTCCAAGAAGAAATACATCAAAAATGGGACAACGCGTTTTCGACTTTCTGGTTGATGAGAGTATGAACTTCAGGAGATGTTGTATACATAGTTTCAGTTTATTGCAACTATACTACAAGAAACACATATACAAGTGCAATCTTAAAGAGCAACATAAAAAATTAACATACAAGTAAACAACCACATGTATACAAGTACGTAAACAATAGAAATTCTCATAATGCAGCAGTACAAGATTAAAGCATACTAATATATATATTCTTTATTTTGTTCCAAATAACACTATTTCTCATAACATTATCAACTACATTTACAGTACCTGAAATTTTCCTAAAAAGAAGAGTTTAAAAAGATTATTATACACTTGTCCTCTAGAAATAATCGGTATATAATGATTAACATAACAAGTTAGCTCAAAACAAATATGATGGTGTACTATTACATCACAATTTGATGGAAAGAAGTACAAGAGCCCATGGACAAAAATACTCGAACAGGGAAAACAAAGAAGTGAACTTATTAGGCAACTCAATCTACAACATCTGATAAGGCAATTTCAAAGCATAATCAAAGCATAATCTGGCAGTATCAATCAAGGATGGAAAATGGTAAAGGGTTCATGATATCAAGTTAAAAAGCAATGGGAATAATAATTCAAATATAAATTAAAAACTACACAATCTTATATCAAGATCAAAAGTCGAACTAAAAGCTGAAATCATAATTTTTACTGAATCAAAATATTTTCAAGTACATATATTTCAATATATTCAATCTAGTCAAAAATATATGCAGATCGCTTAAGTGGAAGTAAATAACTGAAGTGTATAAATTAAAAATAAGGGAATATATGACAATATAGTAATTAATTCTACCCAATTATTATCGACAATGGAAATAATCATCGAAGTCGAGTAAAAAGCATAAAATAAAAATAAGGAACATGTAATTTTTGTCTAGAATTTAAAGAAGCAATTACCAATTAGCGATTAAGTTGGTAAGCCAAATCATTATTTGAAAATAAGAAATGATGGTCAAGGTTTATGCTCAAGCATATGCTCCTTGTACGTGGACCAAAAGAAAATTATACAAAATATAGAACATGTAATTTGTGTCTATAAACAATCTTTGATCTTTAGGGAAACCAAAAATGAATGGCCTAACTGGGTCTATAATATATGTATAGGAAAACAAAGAAACTTTTGGCTACTAACCATTTTTTGTGTATATTTCATAGGCTCTTTAAATTTCAAACTTATAATCTTGAGCTTTGCCTAGAACTTTCAATTTTCCTGTCACTTCACCTGAATAGGTTTGGGGTAAAATGATAAGACCACACCAGCAAACTCAGTAATCCTCTATTCATATAGTAAGGTGATCATTTGCCCAGCAACGCAGCAACAACAACAACAGGCAGTGTGATGTAAATACAAATGCTGATACAAGCACCAAAGGTTTAGCATGCATAAATATTGTAGACAAATAAAATCACATTTCAAGTACATAAAGGGGTTTGTTATTAAGTAATAATTTGGTTATCTGTTTCTATTTCAATAGCAAAACAGCAACAGGAAGCTCACATGCTGCCAACAAAATGAGATTGAATCTACACCTCAATTGTGGTAAAATGAAAGATCGGTCTGCATTATAAAACAATGTGCTAATATCTAGTTATGTATGCATGAGATTTTATTAAGACCTATATTCGTTCCATAAATCATGCATATCATGTAAACAGATCAACATTTTTTTGCTTTCAAAGGGAAGTGTAAGCATTAGAGTATTAGAAGGATGTCATGCTTGTGAGATATGAACGTATATGCAAACAGGTGAATTGTTTACCTTCATTTTTTATTACTACTGTTAACCCATGAAAGTATGGATTAGAAATACAAAGCATAGTTTAGGTCGTTCTCAAAAAGCAATATTGGATCATATGTCTTTAGGGCGTAGTGCACTAAAATCGTTCCAAGTCTTAGTTCGTTCAAGCTTTGGGCCGCTACATGGTTTTGGGACGTTCAAGAACTCCAAACCGTTATGATATTCCAGGTCGCTACAGGGATAAAAAATAACCCATCAAGTTCTTTACGTCGCCAAACTCCTAAGTTGTCATGCTCCCTAGGCCATCTTGCCTTAAAGCCTATTGAAACTCTTTGGATCGTCCCACTCCTTAGCCCGCCAAAGCTTCTTAGATCACCAAATATCCAATGCCTTCCGGAGCATTCAAGTTCTTTAGGCTGCAAATGGCCCTAAGAGTGCTCGGGTTTTTAGCCCGCCTCTACACATCAAAGCTGGGTCGCTCTGCCATAGTTTGGGAAGATCTTAAGTCGTGTCGTCTTGTCCTGGGTCGCTCTGCATTGCCTTAGACCACACCGCCATCCAATAAGAAGACTTTGGATCGCTCCACCTTGTTTACCCCGCTTCGCCCTTTGTAGCTCATGCCGCCGCACCTTGGACCGCAAAACACTTCTTTAAAGCCTTTTAGGTTGGCTGACGGTCTAAAGGGAGTTCAAGATAATTACCAAACTGTCACCTGACCCGAATCTCACCTATAAATACCCTACTCATTCCTTCATTGAGGGGGACAGAATTCTATGACCCCGAAGAGCTGCCCGATTGATTCCTAAGCATTTCTAAGTGATTCTCACCTCTCCTAACACATCTAAGTGAAGATCATACATTCAATCCACCATGGAAATCATCGGAGTCTCTTCATTTCTCAAAAGTTCATAGATCTACCATCATATTTCTTCCTTTCAAAGGCTTCACCTCAATTTTCTCCATAAGTCTTTAATCGGTTTCAAAGTGGATGTAGATCGAGTTTGATCGAACCATTATAAACTTTGTGTCCTTTACTTACTTTCTAATTATTTTGTGGCTCTACTTCTCCTATTTTTTAGCATTTTGTGAAGTACTTTTAGTACCTTTGGTGTAAATTCCAATTTTGGGATTAACATTTGGAGCCCATCATGGGGCCGCATTCGCAAATCCTATTCTCACACTCTCACACAAGGTCGAAAGCCTTGCATTGAGGTTCAAAGACAATCCACGAACTTACCTTCGAATTCAAGTCCTTGCTTGAAATCATGGGTAGACCATCGAAAAAGACTACTAGTAAGACTATTGAAGAGATCGACAACGCCGCTAATAATGAAACTACTCCGCTCACCCACCAATTTGGAGTTGGGGAAACTTCTAAGGCTGGAAAAGCAGTTACGAGAGAAGAGTTGGATGAAGTTGTTGCGTGTTTGACGAGTCAAATGGACATTGCAAACAATGCCATTATAAAGAAGCTTGAGTTTATATTTTCCATGCAAGCCGCTACAGCGAAAGTTGCCATGGATACCGCTCGCACTAAGTGTGCTCAAGTGGATTATACAGAGAATGCGTGCTCTTCCTCTTCAAGTCCAAGTCAAGAAAACTCTGTCCAAGAAGTCGCACATCCAAATGATCCTCAAAAGGAAGCAAAACCCATTACACGCAACCGTTTCGATAGAGCAACTTCTCGACAATCGCTCGATACCACAAAAGGGGAACTTCCCCAAGGGGGAAACCAAGGCTCTGAAATCCGAGCCGTGACTGTTTGCTTAGGCAAACATCCGGTAAGGATGAAGACATCCTCCCCGTGGACCAGTTCAACGAGGAGGAGCGTCTATCGAAAATGGTTCGCAAAGTAATGGAGAATGGCTTGGATAAGCTAGACAACGAGAAGGATTTGAGGTTCGCTCCTACCAAAACCCCACTTACGGAGAGGATTAAAATGGCTCCATATCCCAATAAATTCAAACCTCCAACAGTCCAAGCCTACAATGGGACAAGTGATCCCAACATATTCTTATTTAAATATCACCAATATACGGATGGAGCATGTGCCACGGACGAGTTGAAGTGCATATACTTTCCAACTTATCTCGAAGGGTGGCATCACTTTGGTTCACAAAGCTACCACCCAGATCCGTGGATGATTTTTCTACCTTGGACAAACTATTTCGGAAGCAATTCAGACTCCAAGCTACGAAAGTGCAGGTTGCCATGGAGTTGAATGAGCTCGAGCAAAGGCCAGGGGAATCCATTAAGGTATTCGTCACTCGTTTCAACACTGCTGCAGCCGAGGTCGGAAACTATGAACCTCAATAGGTTTTAATGGCTTTGAAGGAAGCCATAAGAAAGAAGACTAAGCTTGGACGATGGATAAAGAAGAAGAAACCAAGTACGCTTGAAGAACTGTTTGAAAAAGCTGAAGAATATATGGGTGTGGATGAAGATCCAGCCTATGCCATGGATGTTCCTGAAAGCAGCATAAAGCCCTAGAAGAGAAATAATGATACAAAAGGTGACCATAAGAATCCTGGTAGTCAGAAAAGGGGGAATGATGGAAAAGATAACCAAGCCAAAAAAGAGCTTCACTTCTTTAAAAATTTAGAATTGACTCCTTTGAACGTCACCGTAAAGAACATCTTCATGGAAACAAAAGATACTGAAGAGTATCCAACACCGAAGCGAAGGAAGTTCAGTGATGTTGCGATTAAGTCAGGAAGGTTCTGCCGATTTCATAGCCAGCCAGTTCACAACACGAACGAGCGTCGACACTTGAAAAACCTAATTAAAGAACTGATAAGGAAAAACAGACTTCAACAGCATGCAAAGAACCCGCAGAACACTCAGACTGCACAAGATCAAGGAACATCCGCGGGGAAGGCTAAGCAGAATAAGAATGCTTCGGTCGCTTTCATTCCAAGGTTGATCATCAATACCATTTCAGGCGGGCCTCACTCAGCCGGAAAAAGTCGAGGGGACATTGTGAAATACATTAATGAAGTGAAGGGCATTCTGAAAGGGGAAGAGCTTATGATTATGAATGAAGCCCTCTCGGCAAATATGCCAAAGACTCCATGGGATGATATTGTGTTCAAAGAAAGAGACTCGGATGGGTTGCTGATGCCAACGATAGATCCAATGGTGATCACCATCGGCTTGGGTCCGGCTATTGTCAGAAGGGTCTTGGTTGACAGCGGGGCATCCATCAATGTCCTTTTCATCAATGCATTTAATAAGATGAACCTTTCTATTTATGATGTGAAGGCTTGTCAAAATAAAATCCACGGATTCACGAGGAAAGCTGTTCAACCAATTGGCGTCATCAATCTTCTTGTCGAACTCGGAGAAGGAGAACAGAAGGCTGCAATGAAGCAAGATTTTATCATAATTGATGAGCTGTCTGCTTACAATGCTTTCCCTTGAAGGCCAACCCTCACAACGTTTAGAATAACAATGACCCCATGGTGCCTAACGATGAAATTCCCTACTGAAAATGGAATTGGCATAGTAAAAGTTGACCAACAGGCAGCAAGATATTGTTATTTGGCTGAGCTTGCTTAGGCAAGGAAGAAGGAAGTGAAGAAGGATGTGGAGCCTCCGCTCCACATTCACAACTCCCCCTTATAGCAATTAGGGTGGGGCCCTCATATTGGAAAGCACAGCGGAGCTCAGAAAGAAATTGATCCAAGAAAGGCCAGCATTGGGAAATAAAGAGCGGAACCAGCTGAAGACACTATCTCTATTCCAGTGCACGATAAAGATCTAGATCGGGTCTTGAAAATAGGTTCTCAGCTGGGCCTATTGTTGAAGAAGGATTTGATATTGTTTTTAAAAGCAAACTTAGATTATTTTTTTTCGCTTGGACGCATTCCGACTTGTGCGGAATATCACCTAATGTAATTGTTCATAAGTTGAATATTAATCCCAACTCAACTCCTATAAAACAAAAAAAGACGAATTCAACGATTTGAAAGATTTGTAGGATCAAAAGAAGAAGTAGATAGTGTATTCAAAAATAACTTTATACGAGAATATACATATCCCGATTGGGTCTCAAATCCGGTCCTTGTTAAAAAATCCAACGGTAGATGGAGAGTGTGCATAGACTTTTCAGATCTTAACAAGGCATGTCCCAAAGACAGTTTTCCTTTACTGAGGATCGATCAACTTGTTGATGCAACGGCTGGGAACAAACTTTTATCCTTTATGGACGCATACTCCGAATACAATCAGATTACGATGCATAAGCCGGATCAAGAGAACACAAGTTTCATAACCGATAGAGGCTTGCATTGCTATAAAATTATGCCGTTTGGACAAAAGAATGCGGGAGCAACGTACCAGCGCCTTGTGAATTCCATGTTCAAATCCCAAATCGGGAACACTATGGAGGTCTACGTAGATGATATGCTGGTAAAGTCAAAGATAGCCGAAGATCATCTGGAGAACTTGGCTGAGCTGTTTCATATCCTTAGAAAATACAGCATGAAACTAAATCCCCTTAAATGTTCATTCGGAGTTTCTTCAGGAAAATTTCTCGGGTTCATAGTCAACGCTAGGGGCATTGAAGCGAATCCTTCTTAGGTCACAGCCTGAAAAGAAATGCGAGCTCCAAGGAAAAAGAATGAGCTTTAAAGCTTGAATGGGAGGGTGGCTACCCTTAACCGATTCATCTCTAAAGCAACGGATCGATGCATCCCCCTCTTCGATGCCTTGAAAAAAGGAAAGAAGGATTTCCAGTGGACTACAGAATGCCAAACGGCCTTCGAAGAGTTGATTAAGCACATGGATTCACCACCAATGCTTTCTTAACCTAGAGATGAGAGGATCTGTTCTTATATTTGGTTGTCTCATCACATGCCTTAAGCGCTGTGCTTGTCTGGGAAGATGCCAAGGTCCAATGACCAGTCTATTACATTAGTAAACGGCTCACGGGGGTTGAGTTGAACTATCAAAAGTTAGAAAAACTTGCATATTGTCTGCTTGTCACCACAAAAAAGCTAAGACCATATTTCCAATCCCATCCTATAAAAGTTCTCACCGATCAACCGCTAAGACAAGTTCCTTTCGCACAAAAACTTCGGAAAGGCTATTAAAGTGGAACATTAAGCTTAGTCAATATGACATCACTTATCACCCTCGAAGAGCTATTAATGGGCAGGCTTTAGCGGATTTCATTGCCGAGTTTATGGACAGGGAGAGGAAGTAAAGGAAACAACAGAGACGGTGGCTAGTTGGAAGCTATACATCGATGGATCCAGAAATGATTATTGTTCAGGGGCCGGAATTATCTTCGAAACTCCAGAAGGCCATTCCTTATGCTACGATTTAAGATTAGAATTTCCATCAACCAACAATGAGGTCGAATATGAAGCATTAATCGAGGGTCTAAAATTGGCAAAAGAATTGAATCTAGAAACCTTACAAATTTTCAGTGACTCTCAGCTAATGTTGTGTCAAGTCCTGAAAGAGTTCCAGACTAAACTTGGAAATCTTCCTTCTTATCTTAACAAACCATGGAACTTCTTAATCACCTCGACCACTACACTATATCTCATATTCCAAGGCATATTCTCTCTCCAAATATGCCAGTTCTTCAGATGCACAACTACTAGGCCTGATTCCCGTCAAAGTCCTTTCAACTCCCGCCATTGTAGAAACAGATATTGGTTGGATCATGGAAACAGTTGAAGAGCCTGTGCCCTGAATGACTCCAATCAAGGACTATCTCCTTAACGGAACACTCCCAGAGGAGACGAAAAAGCGAAGAAAGATATTGCGCAAAGCCCCATTATACCTTATCCAGGATGAAAGGTTGTACAGACGAGGATCCTCCATGCCATTGCTGCGATGTGTGACCAAGGAGCAATCAAAAGCGATCTTGGCAGAGTTACATGAAGGATATTGCAGAGGTCACATAGGAGTCAAACACTGGCCAAGAAAATTCTGCGATATGGCTAGTTTTGGGCCGATGTGAACCTAGATGCAATAACCTATGTTAAGAAGTGTGATAGATGCCAAAGATTTGCAAAAATTCCAAGAGCACCTCCCACTGAATTGACTCAAATGGTTAGCCCTTGGCCATTTGCCGTCTAGAGCATAGATTTGATTGGGGCATTGCCCACGGCCAAATCAAATATGAAGTATGCAATAGCAAGAGTTGACTATTTCACCAAATGGGTTGCAGATGAACCACTATCTACCATTACTTCAAAGAAGGGGATCAATTTTATTCTAAAAACACATTATTTGCTGATTTGGGGTGCCTCAGAAGATAATCACCGATAACGGAACTTAATTCGAAAGTGGCGAATTCTTGGATTTTAGTGCGAAATATAAGATTAAGAAGAGTTTTGCAGCTGTAGCTCATCTGCAGGCCAACAGGCAAGTAGAAGCAATTAACAAAATTTTGAAGTCAAACATTAAGAAGTGACTTGAAAATGCAAAAGCTAGTTGGGTAGACGAGCTTCCACTTGCACTATGGGCATGTCATACCACCCATAAAACTGCGATGGGGTACACTCCATTCTTGCTTGTGTTTGGATCAGAGGCTATGATTCCAGTAGAGCTGGAAGCTCCAACTCATAGAAGAATCCACTTCAACCAAGAAGAGAATGAGAAATTATAGCTTAAAGGACTGGACTTGCTTGAAGAAAAAAGGAGAAAGGCAGACTCGGAGTCATTACACATCAGAGAAGAATAGCTCGTCATTTCAATGCTAAAGTAAAACGGAGAACCTTCCAAGTTGGGGACCATGTTCTGAAAAGAATCATTACAGGAACCGTAGTGTTTGCACCAAATCGGGAAGGGTCATATATGATAAGCCAAAAATTCTTAGATGGCACATTTGAGCTGAAGACGACAGATGGGATCCAGCTTCCAAGAGCTTGAAACAACATTCATCATCAACACTACTTCATTTAATAATTCTTTCATTTTGCAAATTGTAAACAAAATGCATTGTAAATATCATGCAACATTGTTACAAGCTTTGTACATATTAATGAAAAGAATTGCTTTACTTGCCTAAATCGTACGTTTGCAAATTCTTTGCTAAGATTCGAGTTTGATCGCAGGCTTCCTAGAAAGAATGTTGGCACATCTATGGCCCAATGAAACCTGGTGACCGTTACAACACATCCCGATTAGGATAATTTAAATACACATCCCTTAATGCATCAAAAATCATTCGCAGCAAATATGAAAATGTAAAGCACAACATCACAAAGATGGGCCACCAGGAGTCAAGCGGTTGAAGGATGTAGCGTTCAAACTACAAATAAAGTTACGAGTTTCATCGAAGGGGCACCTTCTTAGTTACAAGGTCCCAGGCCCTAGTTCTAACAAATCATGGTAAAACCTGATAAACAAACTAGCATCTGCCCTGTGAAACAACGCAATCTTAAACCAAAGACCTCCCAAAGGGCCACCCAGTCAATCGCCAGCACCATTAATACATGGTCCGACCGCGACACACACTGGGCCTTTAAACCCAAGACTTCCCCGAGGGGCACCCAGTTGATCGTCAGTGCCGTTAATACATAGCCTATAATGACCTGGATTTTTGACCGTTCAAATCGATAATAATTAACACATGTCGACCCAAACCAATCTCCAACCTAGGCAGTTATTGGGAAAAATAAAAGAAAGGAAAGAAGAAGAAGAAGAAGGAACAATAATAGGATCTCACAGTGGAAGGACAACATATAATAAATAATTAACAGTTCAAAAGCAGTTAAAATATATACGTGAGACTATAATATACAATGATTATCAGAGTTACCCATATCAAGATATATTCAACATGGCAGGGAAAACAAAGTGTAGCGGGAATTACATATAGGTAATAGATATATATACTAAATCTTCGTCTTCGTTCTCCAAGACAAAGCAATCTTCACGGAAATGACCAAAACTCTCCCTTACGGGAAAGCCTGGATTGAGTTGAGAACATGACCAAGGTTTTAAATCTCAGATATCGGTTGCGTTTCGTCTCGGGGATTTTATAGACTCGGTCTCATATCGGGGGGAATCTCTGACAAGATGAGTTTAACTTGGGAATTCGTCTCGGGTCTGAAAGTTCATATCGGAACAATCTCGGGGGTACATGATATGTTAAAAATGATATTTTACTAAAATGATTTTTATGAATGCTACCAAAAACATAGTAACTTAAACTTAAAATGCAAAATAACTTTATTATTCTTTATTTTGCGAAAGATCATTCATACTCTAAATCGTAATATGCTTAAAATAGGAATATTGTTAGACAGGAAACATTAAAAGGATCCAAAACATTAAAAAAATCAGCATAAATAGACCATAAAATACATAATTTCATAAGTTACATGTATGTAAAAAGACGAATATGAAAATCATAAGCATTGTAAAACATATACGAACATACAAAATTATCATTTAACATGCAAAATGTAAAATAATAAAAGATTGATATGTCTAGATTTGAGTTTTTTTATTATAGTTCTAGCTCAGGCACAAATATACATTTTAACCAAAAAAACTAAGATCTCGGACGATATTCCGGTATTTCGTCTCGGTCGATATATCGTTCGATATTGCAATATCTCAGGCGATATATTCGAAAGGAGATTTAGAGTGATATTTGCTGTTTCGTTTCGGAAGGAGCCCAAAACGAGATCTCAGGGGAGATCTAGGGAGATATTTGCGAGATTTGAAACAGTGAACATGACAAATCAGAACACAAACAGAAGAACATTTCATTGCTTATTTCAAAAATTACATTAGTGTACAAGAATATAGCAGAGTATGAATAAATAATATACATTTGATAAATATCAGAGATTCAAATTATAAAGCAGCGATGAAATAATACATAACACAGTTGAAAGAGATACACGGATACAGAGCTTTCCGAATATAGCTTCAGCTGTAAATCCAGGATCTAGTGAATATAATATTTGCAAAACCAAAACTACTAGCCCATGTGGAAAATAGGGGCACCCAGAGTTTAGGTTAAAACATTAAACTCCAGGTCAGTCATGTGACTAGTGTGAGAACTAAAATAGTTATTTAAAACTTTACATTAAAATTTGGCAAATCAAGTGACTACGCCATAAAACACGAAACAGGTTTCCTCCCAAGAATACTAGTGCATAAAACAAACAGCGCAATGCTTTTTGAAAAAATGAAGCTATTATAAGACTCAGGTCCCATTACACAATGCAACACAAGCCGAAGGATAGAGTTTTACCTTATAATAGCCAAACATGCTTGGTACGTCTAAAACAAATCATTTTGACATTACTATGTAAGTGTATAGTGTCAAAACAACTTCAAATATAAATGTATCATAGATGATATAGTACCCATCCTACTATGTCGCCATACTACAATCAAAACCGAAATGTCACATATTGGAAATTGGATTTCCATCATGAGTCAAGGCCAGGGATGTCTCCTCACCGATTTGAGTCACTCTAGCAAATGTCTCAGGATTACACACTGCGGGGCTACCCTTGGATCTTCAGGGCCAGTCCACACTTACTTTAGTGGATTAGTATTCCTAAACACTCGTTTCCCTGTCCTATCAGTCCTATCCATAAGCTCCGTAGTAACCGATATATCCGAGGCCCCTCGTTATCCATCATCTACATAGGTAAAAATTTAATAAATGTCTAGGCTCCATACCATGACACCACCCATAGGTAGAAGGAAACATCATGCGCTCCCTGTAGTCACGATCGTATTTTTTGACTCATACCGAGGTGTAAGGCTCGCGAATTAACGCTATGCACAAAGCTATGCTATTTAAAGCCGTGATTTGATCATCAACCACAAGACTCTGCTTTTCAACAGAAGCCTTGATCGTTTGCATCTCAGCATGCTACATAGATAATTCATGCCATGCAATTGATGTCTATCAATATATAACCTCTGAGCTCGTATGTCTCAGAGAAGGGTGTTAAGCAAGAGAATAAATTCTCCGCCATTAAACAGATATGTATTTAATAGAGATCAATCAACATAGAATAAAATCCAATGTCAGACACACATCTACTGAATAGTTCATTCTGGGTCTGAATGAAACCTGAGGCACCTTATTCCTCGCTCTATATGTCCAATATAGGAGAGAGGTCCTCGCACATCGGATCTATCTCCAAGTACGTCTGGATGATCACCACTTATTACCTTGTCTTGGGTGTATAGCCCAATCAAGACATCAATAATCATCCAAACGATGTGAAGAACTCCGATCTTCAATCACCATCTTCATCGTCGACTTATCGTCGAATCAGTTATTCAGAATGGGTATAAACTTGGCCTTTCCGAATAATTCACGTATCTTATAAACAAGTGCTATAAAAACACAACATACGCCTCATTCCAATTCTGAATATTCTTTTATTCAAATATTCACATCATTAGGGAAAGGTTCCCATTAGTTTTATCAAAGATAAATTCTTTTAAATTTATTCTTTAATCTTCCTTTGTATACCAATTCTAAACCAAAATAAGGTTTATCGACTAGTCGGGATTAGCGAACCTTAACGAAGTAATCATTTGTTATATTTCCCAATCCCAACCTGTTCATCCTATGGAGCAAAACTGGTAATACTCCATATCTAACATCATAGTGTTATCGGTAAATTTAATTACCATTTCACATTCAAATCTAATTAAAGATTTAACTATCGCATTGAGCAAAACTGGTGATACTCCCTTCTCGATAATTTCCCAAATTTGATAATTTAAATTATCACATTCAAATTTCAATCTAATTAAAGATTCTTTAAAACTCCACTCAATTTTAATCTT
Organism: Allium sativum; assembly: GCA_030737875.1. Classification (NCBI taxonomy): domain Eukaryota; kingdom Viridiplantae; phylum Streptophyta; class Magnoliopsida; order Asparagales; family Amaryllidaceae; genus Allium; species Allium sativum. The sequence goes on from CM060921.1 coordinate 563,524,578, forward strand.
CCTAAAAATCAATATTAATGATTATTTAACTTTGGAAACATAAACATGCCACATCAACAATCTACACCGTACCATTGATTTCTGCTGATATATAACCTCTAAGCTCGTACTTCTTAGAGAAGGATGTTAAGCAAGAGAATAAAATGTCCACCACCAAATAGATATATATATATATATATATATGTTTAGCAGAGATCAAAAATACAATTCGAAATACAATGTTAGACATGTAATCCTATCTTTAATTGGGTTAAAGAACCAATGTCATTTAAAACACAGTTCACGATAAACCCAAATCACATTCCATTAATTATGGAATATTTACGGAAAACAGATTAATATATAATAGATATCAATTTCCGAATCCGACTAATAATATAAATGGAATAACGACAAAGCCATTTAAATTCCATATATATTAACAGTCTTCCTCCACAGAAGTTCACTTCGATTATTACCAAATCGAATTCCATTCCATTCCAATTTATTTTATTGAATTGGAAAACTTTACTTTGGAAAATTCTATTAAATCTTAGAATAAAATTTATGTATATTCCAAATCTTAACTTCATTGTTAATCGGGTTAAAGAACAAGTGTTATTTAAAACACCGTTTATGATAAACCCAAAAATCAAATTCTCAATTCAATTCCTATTAAATATTAATTAATTGGTAAACTTCTCTAAATCTTAATTAAAAGATTTATTCTTTTCTTAACTGGGTTTAAGAACAGTGTTAGTAAATACGCCGTTCATGACAAACCCAAAATCCCATTTGATATTAAATACAAGGCTCTGAATAGAAATTATATCGGCTCATATTCAATATCAAATTCTCAAATCAACAAATATCATTTAGGGAATAACGAAATATATATATATATATATATCTCTTCAAAATTCCTCAACTATATTCGTATAATCACGGAATCCAACATCGAAATATTCCGAAGATGATTTCCATTCAAATCCATTCCAATTCATATATTGGAAATCCTGGTTATATTAAAACTCATTCTCAATTCAATTTATTTATTTAAAAATAATTGGATTATAATTCTAGTTAATAAATAGTTCATTTCGATAAAAAAAATATTTTTATCTTTTCAAATATGGAATTTTTCATCCTAATTCTTTTCAAATCATTTATTATGATTTTACACAAATAATTAATATTTTTAATAATTTTATTAAGGCCCTTTCGGTCGATTTCCATAAACGGTCATCGAACTGCACTTACTACGACCATTTCCAAATTTTATTTGGACATAATTCCAAATCCAACCGTTAGATTTCAAATCTCTTATATTCATTGGAAAGCTCTTTTCTGTACGAACCCAACGGTTCCGGTTTTAGGAGAATCCGATGGTCGGATCTCCTGTAATGTCAATTCAAAGTCAATGGTAGAAATTCACGAACGGTCCCGGCGCGGTGCATTCTATTCAGGCCATTATATAATATATATTTTGTTCAAAACGTATTTTATAAATTCGTTTTAAATTCGATTCCCACCTTCACTTTAATTTTAAATCAAAACTGAATTCTCCTTAGTATTATAATATATAAATGATAATATTTTCACAAATTATATTTTGAAATCATTTCCCTTTCGATATTCATTATAAAAACGAATAAAATTGATATAAATATCATTTGCATCAAAATGGCGCATATCTAATCAACACAGCTTCATACATTTCAATAATTTCATGTCCATCCCAAATCGGACATCAAATTCATATTTTAACCCTTTATCGAATATTATTTTAAAATATTCTTTATTTTAAAATATTCATTATACGTTATTTTAAAATATTCATTAATTAAAAATATTCTTTCTTTCTGAATTGGAATCAGACACAGTCAATTACCATATAATGTTATTTATATGGATTTCATACACACATGTACACAACAATAATCAAACATAGTCAACCATTATCTAGAGTTCATTACACAACTGCATTAGCATTAAATATAAATAATTAACGGTTACAAAAGTCGGTCAACCGATCGATTGACATATAACTAAACAATTGAGATTAGCGTACGTCAAATATCATCCCAATACCCATGTGGGTTTCAACTATCAAATAATAATTATTATTTGTGAACTTGGGCGATGTGTAAAAATTATTATCTCAATCAATATTATAAAAATAGGCGAGCATAAACAAGTCGTTTGACTTGTAAATGGATGTGTAAACTTATTTTTAACTATCCAATCAATATACTGAATTTTATATCTTTGTTTGTTAAATTCTATACAACGCCTAAATAATTTTATTCATCGCAGTTATAAATTAAAATAATATTTTTAGCGAACTAGTATTTATTCCATAACCTAGTCATTTTATATATCTCATATATATGTTAAAATTAATATTTTTAAGTAGCTATTAATTTTTCTAACACATTTTAGAAAATTCCGGTAGCATAACGACGCAATATTAAAACCAGAATAAGGTCTAGCCTTATCCCTCGCCTAATACTGGCTCGTGCCATACACAAACCAATTCCAATCAATTCACAATTAATCTACAACCAGTTTTACAATCATAATCAAATCACGCAGAACATCTAAATAAATAAATACTCAACTACCCCAAATGCCATTTACAGTGCCATAAGTGGCTACTCGCGGAGTATGAAATCCGTGTGTTGGTAATATCCATACATCGCTTTCAATTTATGTGATTGTGCGAATTCGAGTGTTGAACTAAATATAATTCAAATCAAACAGCATGGTTTGTACATTAAATAGTGTCGGGGGCTTCTAAGCCCCGTCTGCATCCTAAAATATATTTAACTATAAATTAATTGAGTGGGAAGGAGTTCTTACCTTTGGTTTCCACTCCATCATTCTTTAGCGGACGATTTGGATTTCGTTCTGCTTCTAGTCAGTTCCATCACAATCTGTTTCACGCGGTATATATATTAAAAATCATATTTTTATTTGATGTCCTTATATATAAAAATCATATTTTTATACTATGTTATTATATATAAAAATCATATTTTTATTTCAAACATTTCATAATAAAACCACATTTTTAACATCGCTATATATAATTAAAAATCATATTTTTATAACACTACTTTATACATAAAAATCATATTTTTATTTCACTATTCATATAATAAAAATCACATTTTTATATCGCTATTCATATAATAAAAAATCATATTTTTAAATCGCAATTCATATAATAAAAATCATATTTTTATATCGCTATTGTATAAATAAAAATCATATTTTTATATCCCTACTACATACGTAAAAATCATATTTTTATATTATTAAAAATCATATCTTTGTATTTAAAAACTAAAAATAAAATCAATGCTCTTTTTATTTTTAAAGATCTGATTATTTACTAATTTAAATAAACTAAATACATAATTCTAAATAAAATAAAATAAGAAAACTCACTGTTAATTTGATTTTACTGAGGAGGGGAGGCACACAGTGGATTGACGGTCGGAGGAGGGTGGCGCAAGGTTGCTGACGGCGGTGGGGTGGTTCGGTGGTCGACCCAGCGGAGCTAGGGTGGAATGGCGGCGGTTTTGAATAGAAAGGGGATTAGGGTTTCTTGAAATCAACGAGAGAGAGGGAACAGAGGGCGGTGCGGTGGGTTTTGGCGATGGGCAGTGGTCCGATGGGAGGCGCGACGTCGGGGCGACGGGATCTGGAGCTCGATCATGGTTTTGTTTTTTCTTTTTATTTCGTTGAACGATGGAATGAGAGAAGGGGGGTTATAATAATATAGATATATTTTATTTTATTTAAATTCCACAAAGAAACTTTTTCGTTCTAAGTCCAAATCGAACCCAACGACTATCGTCCCTAGCTAATTACCCCCATTACGGACACAATGGGATATGTTTCGTAACCCAATTCGGCTATTACAATCAGTTTTTCTTTAAATTAAAATATAATGTATATTGAAATTAAACGTACATTTTAATTTACCGGGGCCACACACTAACTCCAAAAATTCCTGAAAAATAAATCTAGCTATGTTTAAACGATACAGTCCTAACAAAACTAATTTCATCAAATTTGGAGATCGTTTAAAAAACGGTCATTTTCCAGTCAATTAAATTCAAACTGAAAGTACCAAACACGTTTAAATTCACCACACTCACATATTGATTCCAAAAATTATGAAAATTGGAATCCAGCAATAATTTGACATTCTGGATCCAACACAAGTGATTTCGTCGAAAATGGAGCTCGTTTGCAAAATGGATATTTTTAAGGGCCATATATTATATTAATATATATATATATATATTCCATAGTGACTATTTTAAATTTTAAACTGGATATAACTTTCAATTTATATTATGAAATCTGAATTTTTTACGTTTGTTAGAAAGATATAATTAAATAGATTCAAATATTTTTGGTTTTACTGAAAAATTCGATTTATTTTGAATGTTGTACATTCAATTGAAATTTAAAATCGAATTTTCAAACTACTGCGTCATTTCGAGTTCGTTTTATAATTAAAATAAATTTAATTGTTCTAACTTCGATTAAAATAAATTTTTTAGTTGTTATTATTTAAAATAAATCATTTTAAATATTTGAAATCCATTAAAATGGCTAAAATAAAAATTTTAAATTGGTTCTGAAAATTCGGGTTGTCACATTCGCTAATTGCAACTCATATCTGACCCCAGCGTATTGCATTAAAAAAACACAACAAACACTCGGATCAGAACTAGATCATTCTCATATTGGTCAAATCAAATATGAAAAAACATGGGTGTTATGGGTGCATTAACTTAAGAAATGTTACGGGATTTTCCATTTCTTAAGGACCCGTTAAACTATTTACATACATGGTATAATACGTTATTATTATAATGTCTAATAAGTAAAGTAAATATAATAAAAATAGCCTAAGCGGGATTATATTTTTACCCTTACGCCGTTTACAGACATTGTCGTATACGTTGCATATACAACACTAGTACGTTGGTAGATAGGTATGCACCGTGATACGACAATGTCAAATCAAAATCATATGGGCTCGATCCAGATAAATATGACAAGGCACTCGAGGCAATACCCAGGGTAGGATTCTACCATTTGCACTACCGGACCGATGGTAATGCACAGCCACATCTACTGCCCACCTCGGAACACACTACCTATCAAAAGGGCACCCCTAAATCGATCACAATGCAGTATAGATAGTATCGAAGGAGAGCGTCCGATTAGAGATGCAATCTCCCTTAGTCATGGTATAGCTCCTGTTTTAGTCATTTTAATTGTGACCCAAAGGTCAAGGCCATCCATTATCGTTCTCTTTCTTAAAATCCAAAAATCGCCTCCATACCATCCTACTTCATTCTAGATTCTCCACCACGTGCACAGTTGTTAAAGTGGTATCGGTATTGGCAGAGAGTATGACAGTGTTGACTCTGGTCTCTTTAAAACCAAACGTTTATATTTTTTACATCGGTCGGTTCTTTTACTTTTCACAAAGGTTCACTTTCATATCAAAATATCATGTTTGCTTCAAACTCAATTTATATTCAAAATAGAATATAATTTCACATCAAAATATCGCAATCGTTCCAAAACCAATTTATATTCCAAACTAGAATATATTCCCATATCGGTATAATATAATCATATAATATTTCCAAATCGATTAATATTCAATAGGAATATACTTCATATCAAAAGTTTATAGTTATTCCAAAATTGATTTTATTCAAAATCAATATATATTCTAATAGAACATGTTTCATATCAACTCATTATAATCATTTTCAAAATCCCATTTTATTTTCAAGTAGGATATATTTCACATTGAAATATTATAATTGTTTTACAATCAATTTATATTCAAATAGAATATAACTTTATATCAAATCTCAATTTGAATCAACGTTTTAAATCAAATAGTTCCCATGGAGGAAGAAATTACAAGCATTTAATATAACTAGGAATAATAGATAATTATAAAATAAAACCTTTATATAAATTTTTTAAATATAATAAAATAATTAAAAACACTAGGTATATACATATGATAAAAGCATTACTAAATAATTTTAAATAATAGAATATGTTAAAACTTATTTATAAACAAGATAGTATATTGGTACGAAATTTCTTAAATAACTTTTGAATAATAGAATATAATTATTTGTCAAACAACGCTATATATATATATATATTGTTTTTTTATATAAAATAAATTTTAAAACCATGATTATTTCTATCTTCCAAAATTCAAATATTGAATACATACATATATATATATATATATATATATATCCCAGTCTCAATAGAGTTTATTGAGTTTTCCATCGCGTTTCAAAAACATCGTACAAACCAAACGTTCGATTCAAAGGATTCAAATTTATATTCACATTGAGTTAACACAACTCCGAGTATCATCGAATACTTTCATTCCAAAAATAAATACAAGGAGAATTTACAAAACTCGAATTTACACCATTAATTTGAATAATTGCAAATCATATTCAAATCCCAATTTAAGAATTTCCCATTTGTTTTGGGATACTTTCCTTAACCATTTTCAATAAACATTCAAGGTTTTAGATCTTTAAAGAAAATAGATTTTCTAAGTATCGGCACATTTCCTCTAAATAAAAATTCTTTCAAATAAAATTTTCATATACTTTAAATCATTTAACCAACCGATGTCTGTATATAATTTTCTATCCTATGGCCAAGTGATATTAAATTTAATTTTCCGATATTTCGGGGATGGATATATATCATTTCAATCCAAATCAGGTCACAGATATTTATCATTTCAATCTATGTTCTTAATTTATTTTAAATCGACTAATCCCAGGTTTATTTGATGCACATAACATCTAGGGTAAAATGGGATTAATTGGCACAAGTAAACTTGCTATAACAATATGTAGAATAATAGAACATTCTAGTGTCAATATAAGTTCGGCAATTGAATTTCAAACAAAGGCATCCATCGCAACGGTAGATATCAAATCATTTCACTGGTTAACAAGGATCAAGTTTTTCAACTAGCCATTTTAATTATATTTAAAAAAACTAATTATCAACATCAATTTTGCACATTAAAATTTTGATGTTATTTTTAAGCAACCAATCGAAAATTAATCACAACTAGATAGCCAAGTTTATTTCATAATTTAATTTAATTAATATGGGAATAATTCAGTTAATTGTGAGCGAGAAAATCCCTCACTTTTGGGTCCTTGGTTGATCGAACATTCAAACAAGGACCAAAATCTTACAATCTCCAACCGCAGCAAATTTAGTATCAAAACGTCCGCAATTTCACCACGATTCCAACGCAATAAACCGCACATCAATCTGAGGTCGTATGAAGTAGTTATGCATGTTTTATCATTTGAATTCAAAATATATAAAATTAATAAACTAATTCTCTCACCCAATCATACATCGCCACGTTTGCACCCTTCTCCCCGCTCCCTCTTCCTTCTGCTACAGTGAACAATGTAGGAAACACCCATTCAAAACCGCCACCTTTGACTGACCATAGCTCATAACTCCGACCACCAGAAGGCATGAGACCACCGCCAACATGACTTGCATCTCGCGGTGCACCTCCCTGTATCGATGCCTTCACCTCCGGTGGTCGCCTCCTCCCCCGGCGACGAGACAATCGAAATGGGTTTTCACCCTTCAAACCTAAAATTCCGGTGATTTACAAAACAATAAACGCTCTGGCTGCTCTTGTTAGACTCCTACACGAACGCTCTACAAAACCCATATCGTTGATTCTTCGATTAAACCCTGAATCAAAAAACCCCAAATCGATGCCTAGGGTTACGCAAATCAACGCCTTTTGACCGCAAATTCTGGCAAATCCACTCACTACATGTCGAAATAAATGGTACCGGCAACTTCGTATCGTCGAGAGCTTCGAATTGATATGTAATTTGCTGGGTTTAAGGATATTTGATTTTAAAGTTTGTATTTTTGTTTGCACTAGGATTTTGGAAATTGTTTTCAGCCATTAGAGATAAAGTTCGATGGAGAAAAATAATGCGTATAGGTAAATGGTTTGGTGAGGTGGTAAATGGATTTTATTTGAAAATATATAGAAGGTCCAATAGGAGAAACAAACAAAACCCAATTACATTGATTCCATTCACGCTTTATTTCGTACGATCAAACAACAAGTCGAATTGTTACGAAACTTGAAACTCTACAATAATTCACCGTTCCGGATCCGGTGGCACTGATTTCATCGAATTCTGAGACACTCGCCAAAATAGTTAAATTTCACAATTAATTAATTAATAAAATATTTAATTATCCACTTAACTATTTTAATTCAATTTAAATATTTATTAAATTCCACTTTAAATTCAGTTACACTTAAATAAATTTTTATAATTGATTTCACAAATTTTAAGTTCCTAAATTTAGTTATATTCGAATATAAATTTGAACCGCAGTTGCAGATAAATGAACTAAATTTTATCTTCAATTATTCTAATATTGAACTCAGAATTTCACCATTTACCAAATTAAATTTAAATTCCAATTATAAATTAGACAACTCAAATTTATTTGAATATTTAAATAATAAAATCCAAATTACAACATTTCTAATTATAAACTAAATTAAAAATCTATCTATACTCTATTCAAACAATCATCATCATCATAATCAACAAAAATTGATTTTGACCAATATTATTCAATTTATTTATTTAAATTCAATTTTTAAATATGCCGAAAATATGGGTTGTTGCATTCTCCCCTACTCAAACCTTTTTGTCCTCGAAAAGGGAACGACATAAGTTATTGAGCGCATATATATATATATATATATACATATATTCAAATCCACAGCTTATAAAATAGCATTTACAAAATAAATTATCGAGTTATATAATCTCATAAATTTTCTAACTCTCGAAATCATAGAAAATTTCGGCAGCATCTCCTCTATACGAAGAGATCCGGAAAAATCACAATATATATAAATCCAAATATACATCCCATCACACGATGATGCATCCCAAAAGTGGGGAAAAGCAATATATATATATATATATATATATGTATATATATAACCACAAAACTATGTAACACAAATATGTACCTTCTTTAGCGTTATTTGGAAATTTTATTTATCTTAGCACCTTAGTATTTAGCACAAGAGAACTCCAAACCATAACGCACATTCCTTACACCTGCTACATATTCAAACATGCATAAGGATCAAGCATATATAAAATAAACAGCAAATATACACCACTTACATAACATATATTAATCATTTCAACTAGAAAACTAAGATATTAGTGACAAACCAACGAACAAATCGAGGTTTACCATCATTTAAATGATGGAATTTGACCAAAACATGCTAAGAAAAAGGTGTTGCATTCATTTCAGGTGTTCCGAATTGCTTGGATTCGTTGAGTTTGGATAATCCGTTAAAAAGTTACGACCATTTTAGTGAAAGCGAAAGCTTCAGCCCACACAATTAAAAATGCAGGTCCGAATTGTTCAACCCATGTTTCGAGCTTTTAAAAATTAAAATTTTACAAAGGTATCAAAGAAAAGTTTTAGTTTAGATCCGGAGCTTTCCGAATTGTATTGGTACATCAAACTCCGACATTCCGTTAGGAAGTTATGGTCAAAACAATACCAATATATGCTCCTGGTTTTTATTTTCTGCACATAGAACTACGACTAACACTTGGATTTCAACCCATTAGACATGAAAATTTGTCACGGCCCTATCAACTGAAGTTTTACTTCAGTTTCTAAGGTTTCCAAAAAGTCCGGAATCGTCGAATTCTGATCATCCATTCAAAAGTTATAGCTATTTTACTTCAGCTTATCGAATATTTCAGGTTTTCGCATAAACATCGATTTTTTTTATTTGGAGTTTCAAACCTTTTGATTCCAAGATCTAAGCAAAGCTTAACCATCAAAATGGATCATCCTCCATTATGATCATAGTATGATTTACCCTTTAATTGCTTAAATATATTCATATTCGTTTCATTTATATTAAATAAATTTCATTTCCACTTATCTATATTCCATTATTGTCCATCTTATTTAAATTCATGATCAACTCATCCATTTAATTTGTTCTAGTTTATCCATTCAATTATTTACATTCACTACATTATTAGAGAAATGGATTCATATTCAATTGCTTACTCCTTTCCGATATACGTTCTATTCATTTTCCCGTTTCATTCTAAGCATTAATTCCGAATAAAACTTGCATTCATTTTAACTTTTCCAACTAACTAGATTATATTAAATCCTTAATTCATTAATGTTGATCAATATGCCAAATTTCACAACTTATTCCTTCCTTAATTTTCCCTTTCACTCAGCTTAGTTAATTAACTAAAATTACGTAACACTTCACTCCATATTTGTGACAACCCGAAAAATCAGAACCAATTTAAAATTTTTAATTTGGTTATTTTAAGGACTTCTGAATATTTAAAATAAATTATTTTAAATAATAACGACTAAAAATCTATTTGGATCGAAGTTATAGCGAATATATTTATTTTAATTACAAAACAAGGCCAGAAATGGCGCGGTAGTTAGAAAATTTGAATTCGAACTTTGACTAACTGTACAGGATTCAAAATAAATCGGATTTTAGTGAAACCAAAAATATTTAAATCTGTTTATGAATATCATTCTAATGAATCTGAAAAATTGAAATTTCATAGCAGGAATCAAATGTTATGGCCAAATGAATTTTCAAAAAGGTCGTTATGGAGTATATATAGCCCTTGAAAATAGGCATTTTGTAAATGACCTCCATTTTCGACGAAACCACTTTTGTTGGATCTGGGATGTCGAATTATTGCTAGATTTCAAATTCCGTAATTTCTGGAGTTAACATGTGAGCGTGGAAAAAGAAAATGTGTTTGGTTAATTTCAGTCAATTTGGATCGACCAAAAAATGGCCAATTCTCAAACGGTCTCTAAATTTGACGAAACTAGTTTTGTTGGGACCGTATCGTCCAAACGTAGCTAGATCTATTTTTCTGGAATTTTTGGGATCAGTATGTGGCCCCGGAAAATTGAAATGTACGTTCAAATCCATATTTGAATGTTTTATATTTTAATTTGAAGAATAACTAACTGTAACAGTTGAATGGGCTTACGAAACATATTCCATTGTGTCCGGAATGGGGGTACTTAGCTAGGGGCGACAGTCGTTGGGTTTGGATTGGAGTTCGTTTGGAGAAACTAATATTTTTGGAATTATAAATAGCACGGGCCAATCATATTTTTTATCAAAAAAAAGAAGAAAATCACTTTCTCTCTCCCCGTAAGCTACAGTCAAATGGCGAAAAAGGTTTCCCACCTTCTCTCTTCGTTTTCTCCCTCCACAAGCCGAATAAGCTGTAATAACCCGAATAATCCGAACCAATTTAAAATTTTTATTTTGGCAATTTTAATGAATTTTGAATATTTAAAATGATTTATTTTAAATAATGATGACGAGAAATTTATTTTGAACAGAATTAGAACGTATATGTTTATATGAATCATCGTTAGAATATAAATATTTATTTTTAATTATAAAAGGAATTGAAAATGGCGCAGTAGTTTGAAAATTCGATTTCAAAGTTCAAATGAATGTACATGATTCAAAATAAACCGGATTTTGGCGAAACCAAAAATATTAGAATCTATTTGAAAATATCTTTACAACGAATCCGAAAAATTGAAATTTCATAGCGGGAATAAAAAGTTATGCCCAGTTGAATTTTCAGAATATTCGCTATGGAATTCTGGCCCTTAAAAATGGTAATTTTGCAAACGATCTCTGTTTTCGACAAAACCCCTTTTGTTGGATCCGGGATGTCAAGTTATTGTTAGATTCCAAAATTCGTAATTTTTCGAATCAATATGTGAGCGTGGCAAAGTAAAACGTATTTTGTCAATTTCAGTCAATTTCGATCAACCAAAAAATGGCCATTTTTCAAGCGGTCTCAAAATTTAACGAAATTAGTTTTGTTAGGACAGTATCATTAATACGAAGCTAGAAAATATTTTTTGGGAATTTTTAGAGTCTGTATATGGCCCAGGTAAATTGAAATGCGCGTTCAAATTCAATATATAGATTTATATTTTGATTTTGATGAAAACTGATCGAAACGATCGAATCAGCTTGCAAAACATATCCCATTGTGTTCAGAATAGGGGCAAATAGCTAGGGGCGACAGTCGGTGGGTCTCGTTTAGAGGTCAAAATAAAAAGTCAACTTATTTTAGAGAAATAAATAAATAAATTATAAATTACTTCACCTCCTTTTCTCCTTCTACCCCCTCCCGTTCATCACAGTAAAATCGAAAATAGAAAAAAGGGGGGCGTCATGCCCTAGCCACCGCCGCCACCGGAGAAGACGCTCCCACCCCCTCCTCGACCGACGCTCCCTCCTCTTCCCCTTCCCCAACCCGAGACCCCCTTCCTCCACTCTTTCCAGTCAAACGCGAGCACCGCGAAACCCAACACCGCGCCACCCTACTGTGCGCTACCGCCTGAGACTCGCGACGACACCCTACCTCTCCTCTCTCTCCCCCAATTCGCGGATCGCCAACCAATTGAACCCGCACCCCCTCAAACCAGAGAACACCTCGTGAGCCAACCGACGCCTCCTCAAATTGTCACACCAGGCCACCGCGACTTCGACACCAGCTGCCTGAGCCATCCCCGACTCCGACGAACATTAGTCTTCCTTCCCCCACTCCCGATTAAAAATGTAGGTCCTTTTATTTAGTTTCTTCATTTTTTTAAGGTTTTCAGGAAGGAAATCCATGATTTTTATATATATATATATTGGTTTAAAAATCAGATTTTGATTGGATTTTTATAACATGAAAGTGAAATAAAAATATGAACTTTATTATCATCATGAAGTAATAATAAAAATATGTTTTTTTATATTATAGAAATAATAAAAATATGATTTTTATATGATAAAGAAGATAAAGATGCAATTTTTACATATGTAGTAGAAATATAAAGGTACAATCATTATATATAAAATGTGATTTTTGTGTAAAGAATGGCGAGATAAAAATATAATTTTTATATAAAAAGAAGCGATAAAAATATATGATTTTTATAATCGAAATAGCGATATAAAAATTAGATTTTTATATATGGAATAGCAACATAAAAATTCAATTTTTTATGTATAAACACCGGATTAAAAATATGATTTTTATTTATGTAAAGGAATATAAGTATGATTTTTATATATGAAGTGACGAAAAAAAATGTGATTTTTATCATATATGTAGCGAAGTAAAAATACGATTTTTATCATTTGAATGGCAATGTACAGATGTGGTTTTTATATATTCATTAGTGATGGAAAAATGTGATTTTTAACTATGTAGCGTGATTATAAAAATATGAAATTATTTTTAGGAAAGTAAAAATATAATTTTTAGCCTCTGTATGTTATTTTTTTAAAAATAATCATACAAAGAAATAATTATTGATTGGTTAAAAATATAATTTTTAACGTAGGTATACTACATAGATCGACAATCAAAGCATGACGGAATGGAACCCAAAGGTGAGAACTCCTCACTTTTATGTTATTTTCTAGTTAAAATATATACTAGGATGCAGACGGTGCTTAGCAGCACCCGACACCCGTCGTCTATAGACCATGGACGACTTGTATGCTTGTTTGATTATGTTATGAAAATTGATTGTGTGTTATGGAATAGAATAAAATATTTATATAGTTAAAATATTTTATAGTTAAAAATAGAATTCTTAACGTGTATAAGAATAAAATAAATATTTATAAACAAATCGGATGATTTGTTTTTGTACACACATTTGACTGATATTGATTGGGACGATAAATTTTACACATCGCCCAACTGCACGAATAAATCTGTGATTGTTGATTGAAACCCCACACGAGCATTGGGATGAAATCGGACATACACTTATCCCGATATTTAGTTATACGTCGATCGATTGATTGACAGACTGTTATAAGCGTTAAATATTTATATTTGATGCTTATACAGTGTAGAATGCACTATAGATGATGGATGACTGTATTTGATTGTTGTTGTATACATGTGTGTATGAAATCCATATAATCAAATTATATGGTAATTGACTGTGTCTGATTCCAGTTCAGAAAATAATGAATATTTTAAAATAACGAATATTTTAAAATGGCGAATATTTTAAAATAATATTCAGTAAAAGATCAAAATTTGATTTTGATGTCCGATTTGGGATGGACACAAATATATTTAAATATATAAAGCCGTGTTGATTAGATTGACGCGATTTTGACGTGAACGATATTTATATCGATTTTATTCATTTTACAATGAATATCGAAAAGGAATTGATTTCAAAATATAATGTTTTGAAAATATTATCATTTATATATCATGATATGGAATATTCAATTTTGATTTGAAATTGAATATGAAGTTGAAATCGTTTTTAAAACAAATTTAAAACGATTTATGAAATACGATTTAAAAGGAAATCGACGAAATATATATTATATATACAATGGCCTGAATAGAAAGCTCCACGCCGCTGCAGTTCGTGAATTTCGACCATTGACTTCGAACGGACATTACGGGAGATCCGACCGTCGGATTCTCCTAAAACCAGAATCATTGGGTTCGTATCGAAAAGAGCTTTCCAAAGAATATGAGAAATTAGAAATCTAATGGTTGGATTTGGAGATATGTCCAAATCAATTTCAGAACAGGTCGTTGTAAGTGCAGTTCGATGGCCGTTTATGGAAATCGACTGTACGGGCCTTGATAAAATTATTAAAAATATCACTAATTTGTGTAAAATCAAAATAAATGATTTGGAAAGATCTGGGATGAAAAATCCCATATTTGAAAAGATAAAAATGTATTTTTTTTTATCAAAATGAACTAGTTTTGAACTAGAATTATAAATTCAATATTTTTAAAATAAATAAATTGGATTTGAAATGGTTTTAAAAATAACCAGAATTTCCAATATATGAATTGGAATGGATTTGAATCGAAATTATCATCGAAATATTTCGATGTTCGATTCCGGATTATACGAATATTATTATGGAAATTTGGAAGATATATATATCGTTACTTCCAAATCGATATTGGTTGGTTTCAGAATTTGATATTGAATATAAGCCGATATATTTTCTATTCAGAGCCTTGTAGTTAATATCAAATGAGGTTTGGGTTTGTCGTGAATGGTGTCTTCATTAACACTGTTCTTAAACTCAGTTGAGAAAAGATTAAATCTTTTTATTTAGATTTAATGAAGTATACCAATTCATTAATATATTTAATTGGAATTGAATTAGAGTTTGTTTTTGGGTTTATCATCAGCGGTGTTTTAAATAACACTTGTTCTTTAACCCGATTATAAAGAGAATGTGAATTGGGTTTATTGTGAACTGTGTTTTTAATGACATTCGTTCTTTAACCCGATTTACAGTGAAATATGATTTGGAATTTATAAATCTTTTTATAAAGATTTAAAGGGATTTTCCAAAGTAACATTTTCCAGTTTATTATATTGAAATGGAATTGAATGGAATTCGATTTGATAATAATCGAAATGAAATTCTGTGGAGGAAGACTGTTAATACGTATGGAATTTAAAAGGCTTTGTCATTATTCCATTTATATTATTAGTCGGATACGGAAATTGATATCGATTATATATCGATTTGTTTTTCCGTGAAGATTCCATAATTAATGGAATGTGATTTGGGTTTATCGTGTACTGTGTTTTAAATGACATTAGTTCTTTAACCTAGTAAAAGACAGGATTACATGTCTGTCATTGTATTTCGAACTGTATGGTTGATCTCTGCTTAATATACATCTGTTTGGCGGTGGAGAATTTATTCTCTTGCTTAACGCCCTACTCTGAGACGTACGAGCTTAGAGGTTATATATCAGCGGAAATCAATAGTATGGTGTAGATTGTCGATGCGACATGTTTGTGTTTCCAAAGTTAAATAATTATTAATATTGATTTTTGGGAAGGTTAAAACTAAGTGGAGTTTTAATGAATCTTTTATTAGATCAAAAGATGGATTGAAAATTTAAACTATCAAATTTAGAAAATGATTGAGAGTGGAGTATAGCCAGTTTTGCTCCTAGCGATAGTTAAATATTTAATTAGATTTGATCGGAAAGTGGTAATTAAATTTACCGATAACGCTGTGGTGTTAGTTATGGGGTAATAACAGTTCTACTCCATGGGATTAATAGGTTGGGATTGGGAAATAAAATAAATGATTACTTCGGTATGGTTCGCTAATCCCAACTAGTTTGGAAAACCATAATTTGGTTTGAAACGATATCCAAAGGAAGATTAAAGAATAAATTTTAAAGAATTTATCTTTGATAAAATTAATGGGAACAAATCCCTAGATATGTGAATACATAAATAAAAGAATATTCAGAATTGGAATGAGGTGTATGTTGTGTTTTTATAACACTTGTTTATTATATATGCGAGTTATTCGAAAAGGTCGAGTTTATACCCATTCTGGATAATTGATTCGACGATATGTCGACGATGAAGACGGTGGTTGAAGACCAGAGGTCTTTACATCGTTTAGATTACTGATAATGTTGATTGGGCTGTACACCCAAGAGGAGGGAATTAGTTGGTGATCGTCCAGATGTACTTGGAGATCGATAGGTATGCGAGGACTAAGGTTCCTCCGGTTTCGTTCAGATCCAGAACGGACTTGTAAATGGATTGTGTGTTTGACATTGGATTTTATTCTGTGTTGATTGATTTCTATTAAATATATATCTGTTTGGTGGCGGAGAATTTATTCTCTTGCTTAACGCCCTTCTCTGAGACGTACGAGCTCAGAGGTTATATATCGATAGATATCAGTCGCATGGCATGAATTGCCTGTATGGCATGCTGAGATGCAGTGAGCAAGGATTTTGTTGAAAAGCAGAGTCTTGTGGTTGATGATCAAAGCACGACTTTAATACAGCGTAGCTTTATGTATAGCGTTAATTCGCGAGCCTCAGACCTCGGTATGAGTCAAAAATGGGATTGTGACTGCAGGGAGTGCATGACGTTTCTTTCTAGCTATGGGTGGTGTCAGCATTTTACTCGCCCTGACATCATTGTTATTTTACCTATGTGGTTGTTGGATTGTGTAACGTCCCGGATTTTTCAGCCGTTGAATTCTGAATAGTTAAATTGGTTTAAATATTTTATATGAATTATATATAGGAATTTATAAGGAAATTATTTAATAAAACAATATTTAAACATATAATTTATAATATAATTTAAAATGAGCTCGTAAAGACGCGGCAATTCGTAGTTTAACGTTTTGAACTTCAATTAGATATACAGGATTCAAAATAAGTAGGATTTCTTTAAAATAAGAAACGTTTGAATTTATTGAACTGTATCTTTCTAATGGAAGTGAAAAATCGAGATTTCGTTTTATATACTGTGAACTACGTTCAAATCAAATTTTCAGAAAGTCGCTCTAGAATCATATATAAGCCATAACGGTTATTTAAATATATTTAAATATCGGTCTTGAATTTGGACAAGGTTCCTTTGAGGCGTGGTTATAATTTAATTTTTAGAATTTTACTGTAATTTTTAATTAATTAAATACACTACTTTTTATTTGGAGTATTCTACACCCTATATCAATATTTTGGGGTTTCATAAAATAAGTTAAACTACCGATATTATTATATTTTTGGGACCGTGGCACCTCGCTGGATACGATCGTATTCTTACTTCTGTCTGTAGAGGCTTGAACATAAACGAAATCTTTATAATCAGAAACCAAATCTTGGCGTGAAAGGTAAGAACGCTGTCAAATCTTAGCTGTGTTCTAACCAGTCTCGGCACATGCTATACCCACTATTTTCAAAGATTTGAGCTGGTGAATTTTGTTTTCAACCTGTTAAAGTTTCGGCACATTAAAATAAATATTAAAAATATATATATATATACTCTCTACATACATTTCAGCAAAGCGTGCGCTCCAAGGTTTCTATTTACTCCGTGTGTCCCAAGACATTGAAACCTTGCCGACGAAGAAAATTAAAAAGCCTACTGACCTAACAATAAAAGGTTTACCAGCCTGAACCCCTATTCCTTGCCAGACACGTAAAAATTACACTATAAATGAGCACGCTGCCTCATCGTTTATGTTCTTATCAGAAAAACTGAATCTTCGAAGCTTTCCAATGGGCTTTAAAATCAAAACAAAATCGCCTATTTTTGGATTCATTGAAGTATTTAATTCAAAACCAGGTACTTCGGGGAAAAAATCAAAATCTCATTCATTGAACTCCAAAACTTCAGAAGGGTCCTTCTCATCTCAGATCCTTCGTTGGGAGCGATGTTTTGTATAGAGATGGGAAAACGGGATGGCAAGGGGTGGAAATGGTTCTGGGGTGTCACGGTGGCGGTAAAAGGCTAGGTAAAGAGCATCGATTTTCGAAGTATGTCCGGTTACAATCCAGTTTTAGTGCCGTAGTTTTGTGGTGTAGTGCGAGAGGAGCTTTGGCCGTGGAAGGGTTGATGGTCGCGTCGACGATGGTAGAGAAGGGTAGTGTGACTAGACCTCTGGTAGGGAGTTAGATGGAGAAAGGGGAGAAGGAACTATCGAAAGGATGAGAGGTTAGTAATCAATGAAATTGGGTTCAATACTGTTAAGGGATTCATTGGAGAAATGGGGTGAACGGATGATTAACGTGGGATGTTTACTGAGAACGGTAATATATATGGGAACGAGGACTTTAAGGAAGGAACAACACGGTTATCGTGAAGTTTGGTCTTGAATGGGCACGTGAGTAGGCGGGAAATAGCATGGAAATGATGTATGAACAGTAGAAGTCAATGTTTTGATAGTAGAACATTTTCCAAGGAAGTTTCATTGATGGTTTCATTTTTGCTTGTGTGAAGTACGGAGGACGTAGCTTGGATAGAAGTTATACTGTGTGATGGGTCTTTAAAATGGATGGAAGCAGTTTTCGTAACCAAGGGAGACACACTAGTGTAGACGAGCGGATGAATGGATGGCATTGGGCTGGTTCTATATTATCAAGGTCCAAAGTAATAAATTTATGTTTAATTTTAATTTAAATACACATATTAACTCTTAAATTATAATATATCGATCATACCATGTCAGTTTAACGAACCGTACATCACACTGAAAATCATATGGGCGCAAGATGCACAATAAAACTGGTTTAAAGCGATGTGGAGCTCATTGCAATTTATGGAAAGATAGAACGCATGATTCGATCAAGTCGGCAAGTGATCATTATTCAGCGATTAATAACCAAGGTGAGTAAACTCACTAACTCTACTTCGTTTATATTTTATAAACGAAGTTTCAAATTTATCTATAGTAGTTTATGCTGTGCAATGATTGATTGGTTGAATAGTTAATAAAATTGTTTGAATTGGTTGATAGGATTACATCGTTGATAAATTATTAGTTTGATATTTCACATTGATGTGAAATAACATTATTGATGTTATTAACATCTGTGGATGCAGAGAAACAGGTTGGAGGGGGCCAACTAGGTTCCTCAATATCTATATTACTGTTTTTCCTTGATTTTAATGTGTAGTGTGATTTACACAGTCAGTGATTGACTTTGGGTGTTTGGTTTACCCTGGCCCTAGAAATTGGTATTTTAAATACCCTAAAATATTTTCGAATACAGGAAAAGAAATTTGGATTTTAAAATAGAATTTATTTTCAAATAGAAATCGAATTTCGAATGGAGTTGAAATAGAATTGGTTCAAATAAATACACAAGCAATTGATTTTAAACAAGGTCTATGGATTGAGTAAAATATTCATCTTAGGGTAAATTGAAATATAAATTCAGATTTGATTTTATATCGAAAGTGGAAATCGGTTAACAATTAAGTGATAGGTACGGTTGACAAAAAAGTTAACCATTTTAATTCATATTGGAATTAATTTGAATTTAACAAAGGGCGTTAAATATTAGTTAATCTTTGATTAATTATAATTGAAGTAATTATCGAATTGATTAGTGTTAATAAAGTTAATTATTATTTTAAAAGTGATAATTATTCTATTTCTAGTTAATAGCAAAGTTAGCTATTAATAATAAAGTTAATTGTTATTTTAATAAATAATAATTAAAACAATGGTTTTAATCAGAGATTCAAGTAAGAAACGATTTAATGGAATTATAGTTTGATTAAGGAGGTGATAAAGTTTCATAAAGGGATTTATAATCCAAGTTTAAATGGATTTTTGAAATAAAGTCCAAGGATGAGGTTTGTTGTAAAGAAAGTGGAAAGAGGGTTTTTATAACCTTTATCGTATGGGTTGTCGACAAACAAAATGGTATATGTCTGCATTGTTTAAATTCATACATTTTAACCATCTTGTAAAAAGGAACAACGGAGCGTGTGCATCGCACACGGTACTTTATTCAAACAACGATTATAATGCTACTATTGACACAAGTGTTTTCAACAGCGATTTTAACGCTGCTATTAGAATAAAAGCTAAACAGAAATTGTAACGCTATCATTAAAAGAAATGTTTTATAAACCAAATATTTGGAAATAGCGCTTATAACACTGTTGCTATAATAAATGCTTGGTAAATTTAAAACAGCGCTTATAACACTGCTGTTGTAATAAATGCTTTGTAAATTAAGACAACGATTTTATCACTACCATTATAATTAATGTTTGGAAACAGCGATTATAACGCTACCGTTATAATCAACATTTTTCCATAAAAGAAGGGTATTCTTAGATTGATTCCGAGAGTCACGTAAGCGATGGTTTGTTTAAAATTATGAGCTTTGACTATTTCAAAGTTGAGAATGTGGTTCAATTAAGGTCTGAGAGGTAATTATACACCAACTTGATTGACTTCGTGATCGATGGAGGAATGGTTAAGGTTCGATGGTGAAACTTGGTTAATCAATATGGTTAACTAATAAATGATTAGTGGGTGGAGTTATAATAACGATGTTTATAACATCGCGTTAATTTGAAATGTTTTTCCCAAATAAAATGAGGGATATTTTCTACATATAGAAAATAAAATGAATTGGTCCACGAAGAATTAAGAGAAAGGGGGAATTGGAAATAATAATATAATTAGAAATTGAATTAAAAGGGGCCAGTGTTGTTTGATGCTTGGTCGGTAGAATTTCTAATTGGAAATAGGACCGTTGGTTGTATGGATGTTTTCTTTGATAGTTAAATCACCGGCTATCAAAGTTTTTGATTTATTTTATACCTCCGTTATCAATATGGAGAGACCGGGATCAGATTTAATATCTGAAAACCACTCTATATTGGTATAAGCGTTAGGAATCATTCTATGATGAAAATAATTGAAGACGGAGTTATGCAAGGGCTTTCCTTTTACGGGATAGTGCCTTCGGTTTGTCCAGACCCAGGACAACTTGTATGGACGAGTGTTTGACAGATTATTTCCAAAGGGATTACGGACGTTGATTCTTTCAAACGTACGAAGTTGGTGGCATAGAAGGGAAACTTCTTTAGCCTCACAAACTGAGTATTTTCATGGGAATCAATTAGTGATTTCCGATGGATCTGACGATGTGGCATTCAAAGTGAATGGTGGCCAGATGTTCTGGAAGATAATTCAAACCTCAAGCCTCACATCCCGGAATTTGACATAAAATCGGGCAGGCAGCATGGCTAGGTGGGTCGCACCCATTAGGATGTATAATCACCTATCTAGAGAAATTTGATTTGTTCTTTAATCTATCGATGCTGTCCCTTTCGGGAAACGATTGCTGATCCCAACTGTTGGTGATATACATTCGATATACTCAAGAGAAATGAGTGGTCGGTCATGTGAGGGCCGGGTTGCAAGACGTTCTTGTTGAACCCAGTGTATTCGTCTCTAGAGATACACTATCGGAAGGTGGTCCCATACCTTGTCATGTTGGAAATCCAATCTCCAATAATTGCCCTGCGGTTTTTGATTTTATATTTTATATAGAGCGTGAGATGCAAGCGTTCCGCTAGATTCTATTTATTTGTGATAGACACTATTATAATATCACCAGATTTTGATATCAAAATGTTTTGGGTTATCGTAAGGTAAAAACCATCCGTGTTTATGTGTTGATTGGTCTTACGATTATCTTTTCTTTCGAAAGGATTTTGAAAGTTAAACAAATGGTTAGAGTTTAATCACACCAGTCCCATGACAGACCTAGAGTTTATTTTGTTTGTTTTTCCTAAATTCTTGGGTGCCCAAATTTGTACGGGCAGTCAAGTAGTCGGGATTTTACAGTTTCACTTGGAGGTGTTCGAAGTAGGAGGCTTCATCAGTTGGCTATAGACTATCATATTTTCCGCTGTGTACTACGTTGTATCTGGAAACAGGAGTTTATAACTGTTCCAGGGATATGTTGTGCTCTGATGATGGTATGTATATACAGTTACTGATTTTTATTTCAAAAGTTATGTTATAAAATATACTTTATTCGTTCCGCTGTGAGTTTGTTGAGTGGTTTATGAATTCTGGTCGATACAGGATGTACAACTGTATCGATAGGTGTTTCTAAACTCTCAAACAAAACAATTCGACATAGTATTGTTTTAAAGATGGGTAAATGATATAATTTTGCCCAAAGGATATATTTGATATAAAGGAATAATTTCTGAAATATTATATTATATGAAAATGTTAATTGTTATTACAATCAAATGGAATTATAAAATATTGAAATGGTTATTAATTTGTATACGGACTATGTATACAAATGAGATAAACCAAGATTAAATTCAAACCAAAATTTGGAATTCTAAATCCCGAAATGTTTGGAAATATTTTCTGAAGTATTTTAAAGTAATCTAGCATTACTTTGAAGAATTTTTGAATAAGAATGATTTTAAATGGATTTTAAAAGTGATTAAGCATTGAAATCACTTCAGTGGCAAAAAAATAACTCTGATAATGGGTCGCGACATTATCGGTATTCATTTTCAAGTTTCTGAGTGACGAATTGCTACCATAGTAATTTGGGAATGAAGAATTTGTTTGAAAAGGACAAGATGTTTTAGAAATTCAAATGTTTTGAATTGAGTTTGTTATAAATATATGTATATAAATATATATGATTTCAAGCAAGCCGAGAATTTAAATTCTGAAATTTGAATTTAACGGATATAAGTTGAATAAATTAAAATGGTGGAAATAGATTGAAATTTAACTTAAGTCGAGTTAAATTAAAAGTGGATTAGATTAGAAATAAGTAGTAAATAAAGAAATGTTGAGATTCCGATTATTAATATTCAACTTATGAATAAAGCAAGTTGAATATGTATTGGATGGAATTGATTTGGATTCGATAAGTGGATTGAATTGAATAGAAATCAGAATTGAATTGATAGAACGGAAGCAAACTAATCAAAAGTTGATTAGAGATTTCAAAACTGGAAGTTGGATTGGTTTGAAACCGACTGGAAATGGATATATGTATGCTGAGCAGATATTGAGTGGAAGCAAATGCAAGAAATAGGATTTGTGCCCGACAAAAAGGTACATGTTTACAATATTACTTGGGTTTGATGATTTTTTGAGCCTATGGGGCAAGCCGCTTGGCTTTTTGATTGGAGAAGACCTAGAAAGGCGAGTTGTGGTGATACCGATTGAGCCGTGAAGAGGAGATGCTGCCGAAATTTTTCTGAATTTAAAGTGTTTGAAAATTTTCAGAATTTTTGAAAATTTTCGTTAGTAAGAATAAATTAATATTTTAATTGAAATAAATTGGTCGTGCTAAACTAAAGTTAAGGAGTGAACAAAAAGGATTTTTGGACCTAGTTAACATGGTATGTAGCATTTTTCCTATCCTAGCAATTTCGAGGACGAAATTATTTTAAGGGGGAAGGAATGTAACGACCCGGATTTTTCAGCCGTTGAATTCTGAATATTTAAATTGGTTTAAATATTTTATATGAATTATATATAGGAATTTATAAGGAAATTATTTAATAAAACAATATTTAAACATATAATTTATAATATAATTTAAAATGAGCTCGTAAAGACGCGGCAATTCGTAGTTTAACGTTTTGAACTTCAATTAGATATACAGGATTCAAAATAAGTAGGATTTCTTTAAAATAAGAAACGTTTGAATTTATTGAACTGTATCTTTCTAATGGAAGTGAAAAATCGAGATTTCGTTTTATATACTGTGAACTACGTTCAAATCAAATTTTCAGAAAGTCGCTATAGAATCGTATTAAGCCATAACGGTTATTTAAATATCGGTCTTGAATTTGGACAAGGTTCCTTTGAGGCGTAGTTATAATTTAATTTTTAGAATTTTACTGTAATTTTTAGTTAATTAAATACACAACTTTATTTGGAGTATTCTACACCCTATATCAATATTTTGGGGTTTCATAAAATAAGTTAAACTACCGATATTATTATATTTTTGGGACCGTGGCACCTCACTGGATACGATCGTATTCTTACTTCTGTCTGTAAAGGCTCGAACATAAATGAAATCTTTATAATCAGAAACCAAATCTTGGCGTGAAAGATAGGAACGCTGTCAAATCTTAGCTGTGTTCTAACCAGTCTCGGCACATGCTATACCCACTATTTTCAAAGATTTGAGCTAGTGAATTTTGTTTTCAACCTGTTAAAAGTTTCGGCACATTAAAATAAATATTAATATATATATATATATATATATATATATATATATATACTCTCTACGTACATTTCACCAAAGCGTGCGGCCCAAGGTTTCTATTTACTCCGTGTGTCCCAAGACATTGAAACCTTTCCAACAAAGAAAATTCAAAAGCCTACTGACCTAACAATAAAAGTGTACCAGCCTGAACCTCTATTCCTTGCCAGCCACGTAAAAATTACACTATAAATGAGCACACTGCCTCATCGTTTATGTTCTTCTCAAAAAAACTGAATCTTCGAAGCTTTCCAATGGGCTTTAAAATCAAAACAAAATCGCCTGTTTTTGGATCCATTGAAGTCATTAATTCAAAACCAGGTACTTCGGGGAAAAAATCGAAATCTCATTCATTGAACTCCAAAACTTCAGAAGGGTCCTTCTCAGCTCAGATCCTTCGTTGGGAGCGATGTTTTGTACGGAGATGGGAAAACGGGATGGCAAGGGGTGGAAATGGTTCTGGGGTGTCCCGGTGGTGGTAAAAGGCTAGGTAAAGAGAATCGATTTTCGAAGTATGGCCGGTTACAATCCAGTTTTAGTGCTATTGTTTTGTGGTGGAGTGCGAGAGGGGCTTTGGCCGTGGAAGGGTTGATGGTCGCGTCGACGATGGTAGAGAAGGGTAGTGTGACTGGACCTCTGGTAGTGGAGTTAGATGGAGAAAGGAGAGAAGGAACTGTCGAAAGGATGAGAGGTTAGTAATCAATGAAATTAGGTTCAATACTGTTAAGGGATTCATTGGAGAAATGGGGTGAATGGATGATTAACGTGGGATGTTTACTGAGAAGGGTAATATATATGGGAACGAGGACTTTTAGGAAGGAACAACACGGTTACGGTGAAGTTTGGTCTTGAGTGGGCACGTGAGGAGGCGGGAAAGAGCATGGAAATGATGTATGAATAGTAGAAGTCAATGTTTTGATAGTAGAACATTTTCCAAGGAAGTTTCATTGATGGTTTCATTTTTGCTTGTGTGAAGTACGGAGGATGTGGCTTGGATAGAAGTTATACTGTACGATGGGTCTTTAAAATGGATGGAAGCAGTTTTCGTAACCAAGGGAGACAGACTACTGTAGACGAGCGGATGAATGGATGGCATTGGGCTGGTTCTATATTATCAAGGTCCAAAGTAATAAATTTATGTTTAATTTTAATTTAAATACACATATTAACTCTTAAATTATAATATATCGATCATACCATGTCAGTTTAACGAACCGTACGTCACACTTAAAATCATATGGGCGCAAGATGCACAATAAAACTAGTTTAAAGCGATGTGGAGCTCATTACTATTTATGGAAAGATGGAACACATGATTCGATCAAGTCGGCAAGTGATCATTATTCAACGATTAATAACCAAGGTGAGTAAACTCACTAACTCTACTTCGTTTATATTTTATAAACGAAGTTTCAAATTTATCTATAGTAGTTTATGCTGTGCAATGATTGATTGGTTGAATAGTTGATAAAATTGGTTGAATTGGTTGATAGGATTACATCATTGATCGATTATTAGTTTGATATTTCATATTGATGTGAAATAACATTATTGATGTTATTAAAATCTATGGATGCAGAGAAACAGGTTGGAGGGGCCCAACTGGGTTCCTCAATATCTATATTACTGTTTTTCCTTGATTTTGATGTGTAGTGTGATTTACACAGTCAGTGATTGACTTTGGATGTTTGGTTTACCCTGGCCCTTGAAATTGGTATTTTAAATACCCTAAAATATTTTCGAATACAGGAAAAGAAATTTGGATTTTAAAATAGAATTTATTTTCAAATAGAAATCGAATTTCGAATGGAGTTGAAATAGAACTGGTTCAAATAAATACACAAGCAATTGATTTTAAACAAGGTCTATGGATTGAGTAAAATATTCATCTTAGGGTAAATTGAAATATAAATTCAGATATGAATTTATATCGGAAGTGGAAATCGGTTAACAATTAAGTGATAGGTACGGTTGACAAAAAAGTTAACCATTTTAATTCATAATGGAATTAATTTGAATTTAACAAAGGGCGTTAAATATTAGTTAATCTTTGATTAACTATAATTGAAGTAATTATCGAATTGATTAGTGTTAATAAAGTTAATTATTATTTTAAAAGTGATAATTATGCTATTTCTAGTTAATAGCAAAGTTAGCTATTAATAATAAAGTTAATTGTTATTTTAATAAATAATAATTAAAACAATGGTTTTAATCAGAGATTCAAGTAAGAAACGATTTAGTGGAATTATAGTTTGATTAAGGAGGTGATAAAGTTTCATAAAGGGATTTGTAATCCAAGTTTAAATGGATTTTTGAAATAAAGCCCAAGGACGAGGTTTGTTGTAAAGAAAGTGGAAAGAGGGTTTTTATAACCTTTATCGTATGGGTTGTCGACAAACAAAATGGTATATGTCTGCATTGTTTAAATTCAGACATTTTGACCATCTTGTAAAAAGGAACAACGGAGCGTGTGCGTCGCACACGGTACTTTATTCAAACAACGATTATAATGCTACTATTAACACAAATGTTTTCAATAGCGATTTTAACGCTGCTATTAGAATAAAAGCTAAACAGAAATTGTAACGCTGTCATTGAAAGAAATGTTTTATAAACCAAATATTTGGAAACAACGCTTATAACACTGTTGCTATAATAAATGCTTGGTAAATTAAAAACAGCGCTTATAATACTGCTGTTGTAAATTAAGACAGCGATTTTATCACTACCGTTATAATTAATGTTTGGAAACAGCGATTATAACGCTACCGTTATAATCAACATTTTTCCATAAAAGAAGGGTATTCTTAGATTGAATCCGAGAGTTGCGTAAGCGATGGTTTGTTTAAAATTATGAGCTTTGACTATTTCAAAGTTGAGAATGTGGTTCAATTAAGGTCTGAGAGGTAATTATACCCCAACTTGATTGGCTTCATGATCGATGGAGGAATGGTTAAGGTTCGATGGTGAAACTTGGTTAAGCAATATGGTTAGCTAATAAATGATTAGTGGGTTGAGTTATAATAACGATGTTTATAACATCGCGTTAATTTGAAATGTTTTCCCAAATAAAATGAGAGATATTTTCTACATATAGAAAATGAAATGAATTGGTCCACGAAGAATCAAAAGAAAGGGGGAATTGGAAATAATAATTTAATCAGGAATTGAATTAAAAGGTGCCAGTGTTGTTTGATGCTTGATCGGTAGAATTTCCAATTGGAAATAGGACCGTTGGTTGTATGGATGTTTTCTTTGATAGTTAAATCACCGGCTATCAAAGTTTTTGATTTATTTTATACCTCCGTTATCAATATGGAGAGACCGGGATCAGATTTAATATCTGAAAACCACTCTGTATTGGTTTAAGCGTTAGGAATCATCCTATGATGAAAATAATTGAAGACGGAGTTATGCAAGGGCTTTCCTTTTACGGGATAGTGCCTTCGGTTTGTCCAGACCCAGGACAACTTGTATGGACGAGTGTCTGACAGAGTATTTCCAAAGGGATTACGTACGTTGATTCTTTCAAATGTACGAAGTTGGTGGCATAGAAGGGAAACTTCTTTAGCCTCACAAACTGAGTATTTTTGTGGGAATCAATTAGTGATTTCCGATGGATCTGACGATGTGGCATTCAAAGTGAATGGTGGCCAGATGTTCTGGAAGATAATTCAAACCTCAAGCCTCACATCCTGGAATTTGACATAAAATCGGGCAGGCAGCATGGCTATGTGGGTCGCCCCCATTAGGATGTATAATCACCTATCTAGAGAAATTCCATTTGTTCTTTAATCTATCGATGCTATCCCTTTTGGGAAACGGTTGCTGGTCCCAACTGTTGGTGATATACATTCGATACACTCAAGCGAAATGAGTGGTTGGTCATGTAAGGGCCGGGTTGCAAGATGTTCTTGTTGAACCCAGTGTGTTCATCTCTAGAGATACACTATCGGAAGGTGGTCCCATACCTTGTCATGTTGGAAATCCAATCTCCAATAAGCGCGCTGCGGTTTTTGATTTTATATTATATATGGAGCGTGAGATGCAAGCGTTCCGCTAGATTCTATTTATTTGTGATAGACACTATTGTAATATCACCAGATTTTGATATCAAAATGTTTTGGGTTATCGTAAGGTAAAAACCATTCGTGTTTATGTGTGGATCGGTCTTACGATTATCTTTTCTTTCGAAAGGATTTTGAAAGTTAAACAAATGGTTGGAGTTTACTCACACCAGTCCCATGACTGACCCAGAGTTTATTTTGTTTATTTTTCCTAAACTCTTGGGTGCCCAAATTTGTATGGACAGTCAAGTAGTCAGGATTTTACAGTTTTACTTGGAGGTGTTCGAAGCAGGAGTCTTCATCAGTTGGCTATAGACTATCATATTTTCCGCTGTGTACTACGTTGTATCTGGAAACAGGAGTTTATAACTGTTCCGGGGATATGTTGTGCTCTGATGATGGTATGTATATACAGTTACTGATTTTTATTTCGAAAGTTATGTTATAAAATATACTTTATTCGTTCCGCTGTGAGTTTGTGATCTTCATTTTCTTCTATTCTAATATTTCTTTCTTTCTATTTCTCATCCACTAACTTCTTTCTTACAATGATTCATATTTCTGTGTCATTTGGGTTGGACGTGTGGTGTTATTAGTCAACTCAAAGGGCATGGAAATTCAGGTCGTTACAGATTGCGAGGTGCCTCGGATATATCGTTCTCTTCGGAGCCGATGGATATAGGTTCGATAGGACCGGGAAACGTGTGTTTAGGAATAACCAATCTTCAAACATAAGAGAGGACCGACCCTGAAGATCCAGGGGTCTTCTACCGGAGATCTCGAGGCATTTGCTAGAGTGTCTCGAATCGGTGAGGAGCCATCCCTAGCCTCGACTCATGACGTAAATCCAATTTCCAATATGTGACATTTCGGTTTTGATTGTAGAGCCTAGTATGGCTACATAGTGGTATGGGGCACTATGTCGTCTATGATTGATACATTTATATTCGAAGTTGTTTTCATACACTTTACGCTAATAATAGTATCAAAATGATTTGTTTTAAACGCACCAAGCATGTTTGGCTATTATAAGGCAAAACCCTCTCCTCCGGCTTGCGTTGCATTGTGTGATGGGACCTGGGTCTTATAATAGCTTCATTTTTACAAAAAGCATTGCGCTATTTATTCTATGCACTAGTATTCTTGGGAGGAAACCTGTTCCGTGTTATACGGCGTGGTCCCTTGAATTACTTTCTTTTAAAGTAAAGTTTTAAATAACTGTTTTAGTTCTCACACCAGTCACATGACTGACCTGGAATTTATTATTTTGACCTAAACTCTGGGTGCCCCTATTTTCCACACGGGCAGCTAGTAGTTTTGGTTTTGCAGATTTATATTCACAGGATCCTAGTTTACAGCTGGAATGATATTCGGAAAGCTCTGTATCCGTATATCTCCTTCAGTTGTGTTTTGTATTATTTTCCGCTGCTATGTAATGTAGTTTAAATCTATGATATTTCTCTAATGTATAATATTTATACTCTGTATATTCTAGTATTCTGATGGAATTGTTGTAATTAACAATGAAATGTTCTTCTGTTTGTGTTCTGATTTGGGTTGTTCTCAACTCAGTCCGTGCTTTCCTTCATGGGGAAGTTCGGGTCGTTTCAGCTGTTATCAGAGCTCTGGTTTACAGAGCTCGAGAACAGGGCACATTAGAACCATACGAAAGAATTCATCAGAGATTGGATTAGTAATATCCAATGAGAATGACTCGTTAGAGATGGGATCAGTAGTATCCTAGAACGAGTGTGAAGAGTATATTTTTAAAATGAAAACGAATTTTGTTTTGAAAATTTAAACCTTATTCAACGTATTTGAATATTTATTTGTATTGAATTTGGACAATCCAATATATAAAGATTTTGCATATACGCCTTGCAAACGTATATTCGAAGTTTTAATATACTTGATAGATTTAGAATCATGCTCTAGTCACCCGGGCATGGTTCTGATGATAGCGATCGCATCATTAGTATCAATGTTTGAGTTTCGAAAGTGGGTTATCTTTATATTTCCGTTAGACTTGTGTGAGAACCAAAACTAGATAGGGTTTATTGTTGTGATTTGGCATCAAAAACATGATTTTCTGTATATGTATTAAATTTATGAATTTGAAACGTTAATTCACTAATAGATTGATGGATGTGTTGTATGATTATTTGTTATCTAATAAAACCATTATGTGAAAGAACAGTATATTTAGCCAAATGGTACCAAATATTGAACTGTATTTAAAATTGTTTGGAAATGCATGCATGTACATATATATGTGTGAACAAGTTATTGCAAGGAGGCTAGAGCATAGGAATAAAATTGTATGCCTGACAAATAGGTACATGTTTACTAATTTCTTGGGTTTTGGATGATTTTATGAGCCGATTGGCTAGCCGCTTGGCTGTTTCTTTTTCTTTGTGGATTGGAAAGGCCTGTATGGCAATTTCGGGATTTTCCCGTTGCTCCCGTGCAGAGGAGGTTATGGCGAAATTTTTCGACAATTTAGGGTGTTAGCATAATTTTCGAAAATTTGAAAAGTTCTTAGAAACTGAAAAGTTGAAGAACTTAAGCCATAATGAAAATAATGAAAGTTGAGTTGGTCTGTAAAACAACTTTCAGCTTCGCTCCTTTTTGGGGACGAAAAGTTTTAAGTAGGGGAGATTGTAATAACCCGGAAAATCCGAACCAATTTAAATTTTTTATTTTGGCAATTTTAATGAATTTTGAATATTTAAAATGATTTATTTTAAATAATGATGGCGGGAAATTTATTTTGAATAGAATTAGAACGTATATATTTATATGAATCGTCGTTAGAATATAAATATTTATTTTTAATTATAAAAGGAATTGAAAATGGCGCGGTAGTTTGAAAATTCGAAATCAAAGTTCAAATGAATGTACAGGATTCAAAATAAACCGGATTTTGGGGAAACCAAAAATATTAGAATTTATTTGAAAAAATATTTCCAACGAATCCAAAAAATTGAAATTTCATAGCGGGAAAAAAAAGTTATGCCTAGTTGAAATTTCAGAATAGTCGCTATGGAATTCTGGCCCTTAAAAATGGAAATTTTGCAAACGATCTCTGTTTTTGACGAAACCACTTTTGTTGGATCCGGGATGTCAAGTTATTGCTAGATTCCAAAATTCGTAATTTTTCGAATCAATATGTGAGCGTGGTAAAGTAAAACGTTTTTTGTCAGTTTCAGTCAACTTCGATCGACCAGAAAATGGCCATTTTTCAAGCGATCTCAGAATTTGACGAAATTAGTTTTGTTTGGACTGTTTCGTCAGTACGAAGCTAGAAAATATTTTTCGGGAATTTTTAGAGTCTGTATGTGGCCCAGGTAAATTGAAATGCGTGTTCAAATTCAATATATAGATTTATATTTTGATTTTGATGAAAACTGATCGAAATGATCGAATCAGCTTGCGAAACATATCCCATTATGTTCAGAATGAGGGAAAATAGCTAGGGGCGACAGTCGTTGGGTCTCGTTTAGAGGTCGAAATAAAAAGTCAATTTATTTTGGAGAAATAAATAAATAAATAATAAATTACTTCACCTCCTTTTCTCCTTCTACCCCCTCCCGTTCATCACAGTTAAATCGAAAACAGAAAAAAAAGGGGGGCATCGTGCCCTAGCCTAGCCGCCACCGCCGAAGTAGGCGCGCCCACCCCCTCCTCGATCGATGCACCCTCCTCTTCCCCTTCCCCAACCCGAGACCCCCTTCCTCCCCTCTTTCCAGTCAAACGCGAGCACCGCGAAACCCAACACCACGCCACCCTGCTGTGCGCTACCGCCTGAGACCCGCGACGCCACCTGTAACACCCCACGTCCGTTAGTGTCACTCACAAAGGGAATGCACTAAGTTCTATGGAGCATTTTAGGGTAACAGATGCAGATAAATTACAAGACAGACAGAAATTAAACAGCGGAAAATAAAACTTTGCTTTATTGATAAAATAGTTTGTACAAAGATTTCTTTACAATATCAGAGTGTCATCTATCTTACAAAATAAAGAAGCATAAAAATACATTTATATTCCCCAACTTTAGCAAGAGCCAGCCATAGCATCTGAAAAGAGAATCCAAGCAAACTTCGACGAATCTACAAGCTGGGAAAGAGTGACAGTCCAACTTAACATGAGCTATATTATTCCCTCCTTTACTACCTGGGTGGGGGGGGGGGGGGGAGAAACGGAAGAAAAGAAGACGAAATAAAAACAGAGTCAGACATAAAGTCTGAGTAAGTTCAGTAACTTCTAGCATGTGAACATGGAAAAACAAAACGACATAAATTAACTGAATACAAGATAACACCATGATGATAGGGTTGGCAAGATTAGACAAGACTAACACAAGTTATGCTAAGCTAAGATAAACTGGATATGCTCTAATACTTTCGCCGCTTCGCAATTTCCTTGTTATACTGGTTTCTATATCTCTGCACCACCTAACTAATGTCCCAACTAGTAACGCTAACGTATCCCAATCCCTGTATTTTCCATCGCCTTCAGGCATCCATTTATTTATTTGTTGCCTAGATTTAATCTAGGGTTTTCTACCAAGTGCCTTCTAGATTCAACTAGAGTTTACGCTGTTTACTGAACGCTTCTCGGATTCAGGATTTATGCCACCTAGTTCAACTAGGAATTATGCTACCTGTCGAACGATGCCCCCAAGTCTAGGACACACTACCTAGAGTGGTATATGTCCCTAAACTTCCCCATGCATGTATCGCGAATCGTTATCGCTTGACTAGATGCACATGTCCTGTAATGTGCGACCCAAGTCCTGTGTCAGGGCAAATCAAGGAATACAGTACTCGGTCGGGAGCTTTCAGATATCTGCCGATGCAGATGCTAAGGTCTGTTTTTATTCCAGTGGCTATGGTCCCACTTGACCCCACCCTCAACTAATGAAAGGCACACCTTGTAAAATGAGAACTATACACCGGCCCCCGGTGCCCCACTATCCTATGGCCATCCTCACCCATAACTAGATAGCAAGTATATGGTCTTTTGGAGTTCTCCGCCATTCCGCTTCACGTATCTCGATTGACTGAAGATGAATGGTAGATGACGAGTCGCTATCACAGGGCTACCGTTTGCTCACCGAATCACGCCGGTCCATCCTAGTCTTTAGGTTGCCATATGTTGCAACCAAGGCATACCCCTGGTTCTTCTACGCAGACCTTAACCTCTGTGGGCCCAGGCGGATCATCTGCAGCCTCACAGAGGGATACCAAGAGTACCCTCACGTCCCCTCAAAGCCTCGGGCTTCATAACCCAATTCGTTGGAGCCTTCTTTCTAATCAGACAGACGTTCGCTCCTCCTCGTGTTATACTAAGAATTACTACTTAGTTTTGTCAACTAAGGTTTACCACTTAGTTTCCAGAATCGTTGTTTTCTTAACTAAGGTTTACTACTTAGCTCCTTTTAATTAAGGTTTACTACTTAGTTCTCTTTCTGTCAATTTGGATTGGTTAAGTGTCATTAGTCAACTCAAGCTAACTTAACCCTCTTCATTTATCATGTTAAGCTGGTTAAGTGTCATCAGCAATTCACATTGACTTAACCCTACCACAAACCAAGTTATATTGGTTAAATAATTCTTATTACTTAACCCTACCCCTTCATCATGTATTGGTTAAGTGTTCCTTTTTAACTTAACCTTGCCCGTCTGTTTTAACTAACATGTTATTAATGGTTAATTATTATCCCTTCATGTTTTAGACTTAACCTCATTCCTTTGTCACAACCTGATGGTAAAGTGTTCAGGTTTACTTAACCCTACGGTCTAGGCCAGCTAACATATCAAAATTGGCTAAGTGTATTAGATTTTACTTAACCCCAACATCTAGTCTAGTTAACATATTAATTTGGCTAAGTGTATTAACTTTACTTAACCGCTACAAGTCTCGTTTTGCTACCTTGAGTTTGGTTAAGTGTCTCTATGGACTTAGCCCTCCCATTCTAGCTTAACTGTGTTAAGTTGGTTAAGTGTTCCTATGGACTTAACCCTCCCTTTCTAGCTTAACTGTGTTAAGTTGGTTAAGTGTTCCTATGGACTTAACCCTCCGATTCTAGCTTAACTGTGTTAAGTGTCAGTCTGAACCTAACACCACCCATTAGTCTAGTTATCATGTTGAACTGGTTAAGTGTCTTAGTTAACTTAACCCTACCATTCTTGTTCTAGCTTTAACTAAATAAATTAAAGCCGCTACCACTCACATTAGACAGGTATTGTTGCGACTACTAGATGTGCCGGTTGGTTCCGGGCAGGTTTACATCGCAACTCAGTCTAACCTCGGGCTAGGCATATTCGTGTTTTCTAAGTTCAAAGGGTTTCAATTTATTTTCAAATCAAGTTTTGAAAGTAACCACCCCATTCGTCGGATCAGTTAGGGAGAGCAGGAAACTTGTATTTTCCAAACCCAAGCCTAGACACTATCCTCTCTGTCACCCTAGAACTTTCTGGTGTGTCGTTAAAAGAGATGCCGTTAATAAACCTTTAATTTGTCTAAATTTATATTTCCTCATTCAGGCCAAATTCTATAAGTAAATTATTCCTAATTTACTTATTTCCTAATTACTCTTTTAATGTAAACTGTCTATATTCATTCTTATGGCCCATTTCCCCTTCTAAATCATATTTATGCTTTTTGGTATGTGGACTATACCAAATTAAGTGTCACTAACCATGATTTTGCTAAACTTGCCAATTACTCCCAATTATGGCCAATTCTACATTTATGCCAATATACTTACTGTGCCAAATTAGCTAATCCAATTCCAATTCAACATTCTAATTCTAGACTTATTACTCTGGTTTACTATTCATGTAAAAGCTAGATTTACGCGTCAATACTAGATTCGAATTACACATCTTATAATTCATGTCAAATTTATCCAATTTGCATTTCTATGAACATGCCATAATACATGTTCCCAATTTATGCCAATTTCCAAGTTAAACTACGTTTTTAGTAAATTTCATATCTTGCCCAAACCGCATTCCCACCGTTCATATAATCGTGATTCAGTCTAGATTATAAACAAAGCTAGGTTCGTAGAAAATAGGGAATGAACCAAAGATGCTATGCAAAAGATAGACATACTAACTGGCATAAAAAGGGTTGAATAACGACGTCGGTTCAAGAACATGGGTAGACCTAACTTAATAGGTAAATTCCCAAGGTCTAAAACCAAAGAAAACCAAGAATAGACATAATAGAGACGTAGGTTCAAGAACATGGGTAGACCTAACTTAATAGGTAAATTCCCAAGGTCTAAAACCAAAGATAACCAAGAATAGATGATCGGGTTTAGACCCAATTTCATAGTCACAAAACTTAAGCAACACTTTCCTAGTCATGAATCACAGGTGTTTAATCACAGATGTCCTTGTTATGTCATAGGCAATAGTTTATATTCCCTAATCAAAGGCATAGGCTTAGTCAAGGAAATAATCCTCATAGTCACAGTCACAGTCATAGGCAATGTTCATAGTCATAGGCAATGTCTATAGTCATAGGAAATGTTCATAGTCATTGGCAAATGTTCATAGTCATATGGTTTTAAGGTACATAGTTTCATAGTCACGGTCTTATTTGTCCTCGAATCATAACAGTTCTTAATTAGGTTCAAGAGTATAGGCACTGATTCGAATAGAGAGAGAGAGAAAGAGATTTGGCATATTCTTTTATTCCTTTAATTTCATGTCACGAACAGAGAAAAACGTTCAAATCTAGAAATAACTGACTTATAGAGATTAGATTAGAATAGAAAGGTGGCATTGCTATGATTCGTGTGACGTTGCTCGAAACCGTTTGAGCTAGCCTTTGATTCTTCACTTGAAATCCTAGCCTGACTTGAACCTCTTCTTGAAAGTCTTTGAGCAGCATCTCCTCGTCTTGATTTATTTTATATATATTATTCTATTTATTATTCTTTTCAGAGGAGGAGAAGAAGCCATGTTCACTAAGAATCTTTGCAGCATAAGGGTAGAGGAGAATTGTGAATAGAGAAGAAGACTAGGGTTGTTTATATAGTGTTAGGCGGACGAATCTGGTCAGAATGGCGTCCAGATACAGAAGAATGAACCAGGTGCAGAAAACAGGAAAAAGAAGGTGGGTCGACCCCCAGGTCGACTACCCAGTCGACCTGGGTGCCTTGGGCGGGAAAATTCCCGCCCAGCCCAATCTGGGCCCGATTTGAATTTTGAACCTGACCTGTTTTGAATTTTGAACTTCGCTGAATCTTCCGAAGGCCATATCTCCCTCATACGGACTCCGATTTACGCAAACTCGGACTCGTTTTCATGTAGAATTCCGAGACGAACGCAATGGCACATCCCATTTCCCTTGATTTTTTATTTTAACTTTTAATTCTGCCCTGATTTTTCAATCCTAATGTTATTAGAATTACGGGGTGTTACATTCTCCCCCGCTTAAAAGGATTTTGTCCCCGAAATCTTCAAGTTAGGAAGAATGTGTCCTACCATCCAATCACCCATCTACTCAACCATTCACTCACAGGCATTCACTGTCCTTAAAAGATTTCTAATGCTTTCATGTTTATATGCATAGTGTGTGTATATGTCTTTATCTAATGCAAAATCAGGCGGTCTACTGATTCAGTTGACCTCCTTAATGCGAATCATGTCAGTGCCATGCGTCCAATCATGTATGCAAGCATCCCTAGTTACGTAAACCCTACATGTGTGCACAGCCATTCATCCATATGCAACATCCATATGTCAACATATCAAGTTCAACTTTCAAACAAATACCTATCTGTAAATGCAATATGAAAGCGTCCAAACTGATCTAGTGCCTAATACGTATGCATATGCATTCACGAGCAACCATTAGCAACCACTTGCAACCATTCAACCATAACATGTTTCAATTACATGTTTACATCCATTGGCTTCTACCTAAGGATCGAAGATACAACCAAGAGGATATACTTTGGAAAGAGAGAAACAATCATGCGTAAAGCTCCTACCAATGAAATCAAGGATGCACCCTTAAGAAAAAAGGGTATAATGCTAGTATCTAGCCTTCTTGAGCTTTACTCCACTGTATCTTAACTAATTTTTACTTCACGGTTGTGAAGTTTCCGATCTCCAATTCCAAAATAAACAGATGTCAATTACGGCACCAAGTATACGTACTATGATGATTAGAGGTTTCCCTCTTATCCGTCATGTCATAACTATAAGAGTCGAAAGGTCACTACGTGCTCTTTGGAGTGCCTACCACAACTATTCATCTCTCCCGCAAACCATCCAAACTGAACTCGACATTCCTCAAGTACAAGCCCCAATGGCCTAAACCAATATCAGACAAGCACCCAAGGAATATCTCCCTGAATTTAGACGATCTACGTGAGATGATATAAGCAAACTCGATAGCTATTCTCAAATCCCTACTAACAAAAAATAAACTGGTCGGACCACCAATTGGATTTGAGACTCTAGTGGGATCTTTCTACTATACAAGTACTATGGTTTAGAGACCCAACTATGGAAGTGGATATGAACAAATGAGAAGCGCTAGAACCTAAGGAAATAGCACGAACAGAAAACTAGACTCTTCCAACCGGACTACCTTTCTCCTAGGTACGCTTGGTGGCGAAAGCAAGTACTTGTCCTTCTGAAAATCTCTCCCTCGTTCTTGCCCTTGTCCTTAAGTATATGCCCTATCATACCCTAGTAAAGATACTTCCTCTTGTCTTAGGTTTTATAATTTCTTCCTCCTTCGTGTGCTAAGTCTACATCCATGAATTCCTCATCCTAGGGTTATGCACCTCAGCCAAACTCCTCATCCCCTTCCATGTGTAGTCATGTTGACAAATCTCTCGAAAACTGCCTCCATCGTCCGGAAAACCCTATAAGCTTGAAAGAAAACTGATCGTAGATGAAACAACTACGACTATGGATGGAAGCCAGGCACTACTTTGCCCTTCGATGAGGTTACCTCCCAGAAAGCCAGGAGCCCCAGAGACACAAGAAAGAAGGAGACAAGAATTCAAACAGAGGAAGAGAAGATAATGCGTATGGCTTTTGGGAATATGCCTTTAAAACAAAACTTTTCTTTTGAAAATGCTTTTTTTTAAAACCGTTTTGAAAATAATTTTTCAAATCCTTTATCTGATCTGGTAACCTTCAGCTCTGATACCACGTGTAACACCCTACGTCCGTTAGTGTCATTCACAAAGGGAATGCACTAAGTTCTGTAGAGAATTTTAGGGTAAAAGATGCAGATAAATTACAAGACAGACAGAAATTAAACAGCGGAAAATAAAACTTTGCTTTATTGATAAAATAGTTTGTACAAAGATTTCTTTACAATATCAGAGTGTCATCTGTCTTACAAAATAAAGAAGCATAAAAATACATTTATATTCCCCAACTTTAGCAAGAGCCAGCCATAGCATCTGAAAAGAGAATCCAAGCAAACTTCGACGAATCTTCAAGCTGGGAAAGAGTGACAGACCAACTTAACCTGAGCTATACTATTCCCTCCTTTACTACCTTGGGGGGGGGGGGAACGGAAGAAAAGAAGACGAAAGAAAAACAGAGTCAGACATAAAGTCTGAGTAAGTTCAGTAGCTTCTAGCATGTGAACATGGAAAAACAAAACAACATAAATTAACTGAATACAAGATAACACCATGATGATAGGGTTGGCAAGATTAGACAAGACTAACACAAGTTATGCTAAGCTAAGATAAACTGGATATGCTCTAATACTTTCGCCGCTTCGCTATTTCCTTGTTATACTGGTTTCTATATCTCTGCACCACCTAACTAATGTCCCAACTAGTAACGCTAACGTGATCCCAATCCTTGTATTTTCCATTGCCTTCAGGCATCCATTTATTTATTTGTTGCCTAGATTTAATCTAGGGTTTTCTACCAAGTGCCTTCTAGATTCAACTAGAGTTTACGCTGTCTGCTGAACGCTTCTCGGATTCAGGATTTATGCCACCTAGTTCAACTAGGAATTATGCTACCTGTCGAACGATGCCCCCAAGTCTAGGACACACTACCTAGAGTGGTATATATTCCTAAACTTCCCCACGCATGTATCGCGAATCGTTATCGCTTGACTAGATGCACATGTCCTGTAATGTGCGACCCGAGTCCTGTGTCAGGGCAAATCAAGGAATACAGAACTCGGTCAGGAGCTTTCAGATATCTGCCGTTGTAGATGCTAAGGTCTGTTTTTATTCCAGTGGCTATGGTCCCACTTGACCACTCCCTCAACTAATGAAAGGCACACCTTGTAAAATGATAACTATACGCCGACCCCCGGTGCCCCACTATCCTATGGCCATCCTCACCCATAACTAGATAGCAAGTATATGGTCTTTTGGAGTTCTCCGCCTTTCCGCTTCACGTATCTCGATTGACTGAAGATGGATGGTAGACGACGAGTCGCTATCACAGGGCTACCGTTTGTTCGCCGAATCACGCCGGTCCATCCTAGTCTTTAGGTTGCCATATGTTGCAACCAAGGCATACCCCTGGTTCTTCTACGCAGACCTTAACCTCTGTGGGCCCAGGCGGATCATTGCAACGTCAAAGAGGGATACCAAGAGTACCCTCACGTCCCCTCGAAGCCTCGGGCTTCGTAACCCAATTCGTTGGAGCCTTCTTTTTAATCAGATGGACGTTCGCTCCTCCTCGTGTTATAATAAGAA
This sequence comes from Allium sativum, assembly GCA_030737875.1. Lineage (NCBI taxonomy): Eukaryota > Viridiplantae > Streptophyta > Magnoliopsida > Asparagales > Amaryllidaceae > Allium > Allium sativum. The sequence goes on from CM060921.1 coordinate 563,565,146, forward strand.
TTACTACTTAGTTTTGTCAACTAAGGTTTACCACTTAGTTTCCAGAATCATTGTTTTCTTAACTAAGGTTTACTACTTAGCTCCTTTTAACTAAGGTTTACTACTTAGTTCTCTTTCCGTCAATTTGGATTGGTTAAGTGTCATTAGTCAACTCAAGCTAACTTAACCCTCTTCAGTTATCCTGTTAAGCTGGTTAAGTGTCATCAGCAATTCACATTGACTTAACCCTACCACAAATCAGGTTTTATTGGTTAAATATTTCTTATTACTTAACCCTACCCCTTCATCCTGTATTGGTTAAGTGTTCCTTTTTAACTTAACCTTGCCAGTCTGTTTTAACTAACATGTTATTAATGGTTAAGTATTATCCCTTCATGTTTTAGACTTAACCTCAGTCCTTTATCACAACCTGATGGTTAAGTGTTCAGGTTTACTTAACCCTACGGTCTAGCCCAGCTAACATATCAAAATTGTCTAAGTGTATTAGATTTTACTTAACCCCAACCTCTAGTCTAGTTAACATATTAATTTGGCTAAGTGTATTAACTTTACTTAACCCCTACAAGTCTCGTTTTGCTACCTTGAGTTTGGTTAAGTGTCTCTATGGACTTAGCCCTCCCATTCTAGCTTAACTGTGTTAAGTTGGTTAAGTGTTCTTTCTAGCTTAACTGTGTTAAGTTGGTTAAGTGTTCCTATGGACTTAACCCTCCCATTCTAGCTTAATTGTGTTAAGTGTCAGTCTGAAACTAACCCCACCCATTAGTCTAGTTATCATGTTGAACTGGTTAAGTGTCTTAGTTAACTTAACCCTACCATTCTTGTTCTAGCTTTAACTAAATAAATTAAAGCCGCTACCACTCACATTAGACAGGTATTGTTGCGACTATTGGATGTGCCGGTTGGTTCCGGGCAGGTTTACATTGCAACTCAATCTAACCTCGGGCTAGGCATATTCGTGTTTTCTAAGTTCAAAGGGTTTCAATTTATTTTCAAATCAAGTTTTGAAAGTAACCACCCCGTTCGTCGGATCAGTTAGGGATAGTCAGGGAGAGCTGGAAACTTTTATTTTCCAAACCCAAGCCTAGACACTATCCTCTCTGTCACCCTAGAACTTTCTGGTGTGTCGTTAAAAGAGATGTCGTTAATAAACCTTTAATTTGTCTAAATTTATATTTCCTCATTCAGGCCAAATTCTATAAGTAAATTATTCCTAATTTACTTATTTCCTAATTACTCTTTTAATGTAAACTGTCTATATTCATTCTTATGGCCCATTTCCCCTTCTAAATCATATTTATGCTTTTTTGTATGTGGACTACACCAAATTAAGTGTCACTAACCATGATTTTGCTAAACTTGCCAATTACTCCCAATTATGGCCAATTCTACATTTATGCCAATATACTTACCGTGCCAAATTAGCTAATCCAATTCCGATTCAACATTCTAATTCTAGACTTATTACTCTGGTTCACTATTCATGTAAAAGCTAGATTTACACGTCAATACTAGATTCAAATTACACATCTTATAATTCATGTCAAATTTATCCAATTTGCATTTCTATGAACATGCCATAATACATGTTCCCAATTTGTGCCAATTTCCAAGTTAAACTACGTTTTTAGTAAATTTCATATCTTGCCCAAACCGCATTCCCACCGTTCGTATAATCGTGATTCTGTCTAGATTATAAACAAAGCTAGGTTCGTAGAAAATAGGGAATGAACCAAAGATGCTATGCCAAAGATAGACATACTAACTGGCATAAAAAGGGTTGAATAACGACGTCGGTTCAAGAACATGGGTAGACCTAACTTAATAGGTAAATTCCCAAGGTCTAAAACCAAAGAAAACCAAAAATAGACCGAATAGAGATGTAGGTTCAAGAACATGGGTAGACCTAACTTAATAGGTAAATTCCCAAGGTCTAAAACCAAAGATAATCAAGAATAGACAGAATAGATGATCGGGTTTAGACCCAATTTCATAGTCACAAAACTTAAGCAACACTTTCCTAGTCATGAATCACAGGTGTTTAATCACAGATGTCCGTGTTATGTCATAGGCAATAGTTTATATTCCCTAATCAAAGGCATAGGCTTAGTCAAGGAAATAATCCTCATAGTCATAGTCACAGTCATAGGCAATGTTCATAGTCATAGGCAATGTCCATAGTCAAAGGAAATGTTCATAGTCATAGGCAAATGTTCATAGTCATAGGCATATGGTTTTAAGGTCCATAGTTTCATAGTCACGGTCTTATTTGATCTCGAATCATAACAGTTCTTAATTAGGTTCAAGAGTATATGCACTGATTCGAATAGAGAGAGAGAGAGATTTGGCATATTCTTTTATTCCTTTAATTTCATCTCACAAACAGAGAAAAACGTTCAAATCTAGAAATAACTGACTTACAGAGATTAGATTGGAATAGAAAGGTGGCATTGCTTTGGTTCGTGCGACGTTGCTCGAAACCGTTTGAGCTAGCCTTTGATTCTTAACTTTAAATCCTAGCCTGACTTGAACCTCTTCTTGAAAGTCTTTGAGCATCATCTCCTCGTCTTGATTTATTTTATATATATTATTCTATTTATTATTCTTTTAAGAGGAGGAGAAGAAGCCATGCTCACTAAGAATCTTTGCAGCATAAGTGTAGAGGAGAATTGTGAATAGAGAAGAAAACTAGGGTTGTTTATATAGTGTTAGGCGGACGAATCTGGTCAGAATGGCGTCCAGATACAGAAGAATGAACCAGGTGCAGAAAACGGGAAAAAGAAGGGGGGTCGACCCCCAGGTCGACTACCCAGTCGACCTGGGTGACCCAGGTCGACTACCCAGTCGACCTGAGTGCCTTGGGCGGGAAAATTCCCGCCCAGCCCAATCTGGGCCCGATTTGAATTTTGAACCTGACCTGTTTTGAATTTTGAACTTCGCTGAATCTTCCGGAGGCCATATCTCCCTCATACAGACTCCGATTTACGCAAACTCAGACTCGTTTTCATGCAGAATTCCGAGACGCACGCAATGGCGCAGCCCGTTTCCCTTGATTTTGATTTTAACTTTTAATTCTGCCCTGATTTGTGAATCCTAGTGTTACAGAATTACGGGGTGTTACACTACCCTTCCTCTCCTCTCTCTCCCCCAATTCGCGGATCGCCAGCCAATTGAACCCGCACCCCCTCAAACCAGAGAACCCCTCGTGAGCCAACCGACGCCTCCTCAAATTGTCACACCAGGCCACCGCGACTTCGACAGCAGCTGCCAGAGCCATCCCCGACTCCGACGAACAGTAGTCTTCCTCCCCCCCCCCCCGGATAAAAAATGTAAGTCCTTTTATTTAGTTTCTTCATTTATTTAAGGTTTTCAGAAAGGAAATCCATGATTTTTATATATAAATTGGTTTAAAAATCAGATTTTGATTGGATTTTTATAATATGAAAGTGAAATAAAAATATAAACTTTATTTTCGTCATGAAGTAATAATAAAAATATGTTTTTTATACTATAGAAATAAAAAAAATATGATTTTTATATGATAAAGATGATAAAGATGCAATTTTTACATATGTAGTAGAAATATAAAGGTACGATAGTTATATATAAAATGTGATTTTTATGTAAAGTATGGCGAGATAAAAATATATTTTTTTTATAGAAAGAAGCGATAAAAATATATGATTTTTATAATTGAAATAGCGATATAAAAATTAGATTTTTTAGCAGCATAAAAAATTGATTTTTAATGTATAAACACCAGATTAAAAATATGATTTTTATTTATGTAAAGGAATAAAAGTATGATTTTTATATATGAAGAGACGAAATAAAAATTTGATTTTTATCATATATGTAGCGAAGTAAAAATACGATTTTTATCGTTTAAATTTCAATGTATAGATGTGGTTTTTATATCTTCATTAGCGATGGAAAAAATGTGATTTTTAACTATGTAGCGTGATTATAAAAATATGAAATTATTTTTAGAAAGGTAAAAATATAATTTTTAGCCTCTGTATGTTATTTTTTTTAAAATAATCATACAAAGAAATAATTACTGATTGGTTAAAAATATAATTTTTAACGTAGGTATACTACATATATCGACAATCAAAGCACGGCGGAATGGAACCCAAAGGTGAGAACTCCTCACTTTTATGTTATTTTCTAGTTAAAATATATTCTAGGATGCAAACGGTGCTTAGCAGCACCCGACACCCGTCATCCACCGACCATGGACGACTTGTTTGCTTGTTTGATTGTGTTATGAAAATTGATTATGTGTTGTGGAATGGAATAAAATATTTATATAGTTAAAAATAGAATTCATAACGTGTATATGAATAAAATAAATATTTGTAAACAAATCGGACGATTTGTTTATGTACAGACATTTGACTAATATTGATTGGGACGATAAATTTTACACATCGCCCAACTGCACAAATAAATCTGTGATTTTTGATTGAAACCCCACATGGGTATTGGGATGAAATCAAACATACACTAATCCCAATATTTAGTTATACATCGATCGATTGATTAACAGACTGTTATAAGCGTTAAATATTTATATTTGATGCTTATACAGTGAAGAATGCACTATGGATGATGGATGACTGTATTTGATTGTTGTTGTATACATGTGTATATGAAATCCATATAATCAAATTATATGGTAATTGTCTATGTCTGATTCCAGTTCAGAAAATAATGAATATTTTAAAATAACGAATATTTTAAAATGATGAATATTTTAAAATAATATTCAATAAAAGATCAAAATTTGATTTTGATGTCCGATTTGGGATGGACACGAATATATTTAAATATTTAAAGCCATGTTGATTAGATTGACGCCATTTTGACGTGAACGATATTTATATCGATTTTATTCATTTTATAATGAATATCGAAAAGGAATTGATTTCAAAATATAATGTTTTGAAAATATTATCATTTATATATCGATGATATGGAATATTCAATTTTGATTTGAAATTGAATATGAAGTTGAAATCGTTTTTAAAACGAATTTAAAACGATTTATGAAATACGATTTAAAAGGAAATCGACGAAATATATATTATATATACAATGGCCTGAATAAAACGCTCCACGCCGCTGCAGTTCGTGAATTTTGACCATTGACTTCGAACGGACATTACGGGAGATCCGACCGTCGGATTCTCCTTAAACCAGAACTGTTGGGTTCGTATCGAAAAGAGCTTCCCAACGAATATGAGAAATTAGAAATATAATGGTTGGATTTCGAGATATGTCCAAATCAATTTCAGAACAGGTCGTTATAAGTGTAGTTCGATGGCCGTTTATGGAAATCGACTGTACGGGCCTTGATAAAATTATTAAAAATATCAATAATTTGTGTAAAATCAAAATAAATGATTTGGAAAGAACTGGGACGAAAAATCCAATATTTGAAAAGATAAAAATGTAATTTTTTTATCAAAATGAACTAGTTTTGAACTAGAATTATAAATTCAGTATTTTTAAAATAAATAAATTGGATTTGAAATGGTTTTAAAAATAACCAGAATTTCCAATATATGAATTGGAATGGATTTGAATCGAAATTAACATCAGAATATTTCGATGTTCGATTCCGGATTATACGAATATTGTTATGGAAATTTGGAAGATATATATATCGTTACTTCCAAAACGATATTGGTTAGTTTCAGAATTTGATATTGAAAATAAGCTGATATATTTTCTTTTCAGAGCCTTGTAGTTAATATCAAATGAGGTTTGGGTTTTCCGTGAATGGTGTCTTCATTAACACTGTTCTTAAACCTAGTTGAGAAACGATTAAATCTTTTTATTTAGATTTAATGAAGTATACCAATTCATTAGTATATTTAATTGGAATTGAATTAGAGTTTGTTTTTGGGTTTATCGTGAACTGTGTTTTAAATAACACTTGTTCTTTAACCCAATCATAAAGAGAATGTGAATTGGGTTTATTGTGAACTGTGTTTTTAATGACATTCGTTCTTTGACCCGATTTACAATGAAATATGATTTGGAATTTATAAATCTTTTTATAAAGATTTAAAGGGATTTTCCAAAGTAACATTTTCCAGTTTAATGTATTGAATTGGAATCGAATGGAATTCGATTTGATAATAATCGAAATGAAATTCTGTGGAGGAAGACTGTTGTAACATCTCACCTCCGCCACGGCCACTCACGAGTGATTGCACTAGCATTGGAGGAGCGTTGTCTAGGTAAACATGCACAGAGATATCACAAGACAGAACATAGATAAATAAATAAGTAAAGCAGCGGTAGAAAATTAAAAAATCCATAGTTAACCATTTCAAAACCAAAGTCAACTTACATCAAAATACTTAGTCATCATTTTCCAACTACCACAAGTCTAGAAAACAAAAACTGAAAATAACATAAAGTAAACTATCCCCAAATAGATGTGGTGAAGCCATAGCAAGCTCAAGTCCAAACCGTACATGAGCTGTCAAGAAAGCAAGCCAAATGTCCAAGCTAAGCACTAGTGTTCCCTCCCTGAGAACCTTGGGGGGGGGGGGACGGAAGAAAAGAGGCGAAAGAAAAAGGGTCAGTCATAAAGACTGGTAAGTCCTACCTACTATTAGTATAAAAATTAATGAAGTTAACTGAACATGAGAAACTGAGATGGAACATAAAGATGGTAACTAACTGGCATGATAAATAGATAACAAGGTAGATCAAGCGTGGCATCGCATATTCAAGGTTTAGTTTTGCACCTATAGTACTAGTATTCTACCCTATGTCAAGTATAAACAAGAAATGATCCCTTGGCCCAATATCATGAGATGACCCAAGTCAAGGTCCAACCATACGGTCTAGTCTATCGGCTCCCTATAAGCCTAACTTGTCGAGTGTCGGTGTCATACGGCCCAATCACGGAATGTAGTCAACTGCGCTAGGTCCACACTAAAGTGTATCAAGCCCTAGGGTGCCAACCACTGACACAAATCAAGCACACACAGTCTAAACCTACTGGTGCCCATGTCTGTTTTTTTTCAACTCCGGACTATGTGAACGACCATAGCCCGCCTGAACCTATACTGGCGCACCTACTCAGCCGTCTTTCTGGTCGCTTACAATCAGCCCAGTAATTGTGCCCCACCCTAGCCTAGTCCCTAGGGTATCGTGATACATCCAAGAGGGTTACTGTTGAAAAGGACTACGTAACTAGGGTTTCTAACGGGTTAAGTGTGGTTAACCCTATCCATTCATGTATCAAGTTGGTTAAGTGTATCCAAGTGGTTCATGACTTAACCCTAACATGTGGCATTAATTAATTTAATGCACCCAACCTCTCACATTGGACTTTGTTGTGGTTACTGGATGTGTCGGGCGGGTCCGGGCAGCTTTACACCACAACCTAGTCTAACCTCGGGTTTCAAGCGCGATATGACTAACTACTCACATTGGGTCCTATTGTTTGTAGCCACTGGATTTGCCGGGTGGTTCCGGGCAGATTTACGCTACAAACTCAACCCAACCTCGAGTTGGCCACTTTATGGTTTTCTACATGTCATGACCACATTCAAGTTTTCGAGCATAATCAATTTTCATGTCATATTTTCAAGTCATGTATTTTCATGTCATTTCAAGTTCGCCTACTTACCTATAACGTATTCCCATCGCACGTAAATTCGCATCAATACAAATAGATCAAGAAGGGGAACATAACAATATGACAAAGATGGGCATAAGGTGATAAAGTTGGTCATAAGTTAAACATGATGATATTTGAGGCAAAGGTGTTCATCACAACTAGCATATAGGATTATCGACCTCAAAACATGTATGACATCAAACTTAGAAAATAGGTGATAACATGATAATAGTTGACATAGAGTGATAAACTTGTGACTAGCATGTAGTTCAACATCATAGGCAAGTTAACATCAAGGTTATGAGGGGTTCTATGTTGCATTATGCATAATCCCCAAATAAAGCTCATAGCTTTCTACCCAAAAATCAAGATGAACGGGGTACTAGGTTCATGATAGTCCCACAATAATAGATCAAAAGAGTCATGAATGGATCTATGCATACAATGATAGACCAAAGACAAGTATTACACAAGAATCCCATTTCAACTTGCTACATGTTCATATTAATTTCATAGTTTAAATCTAAGAGTAGAGTGGGGCTTACAAATCGTGGCTATGAGAACTAGAACAAAATAGAACAAGATAGAGACGTTGTAGAAGCTTTAGGAATGATGTAGCAACACTAGAAGCCTTGAGAATATAGGTAGCTCCTTTGATTTGATGGAGAAAGATTGCTCCTTTGCCTTAGCTCTAGTTTAGAACTCTCAAGCTCTCAATGATGAAGATGGAGACCATGATTTAGGAGCATTTTGGCAGCACTTAGTTGTTAGGATGATTTGTGGTGGTTTAGGCTAGGTCTTAGGGTGTTTTTGTAGGTGTAGAGACAAGTTTAGGCCATAGGATTAACCCTAGTTTAGATCTGAACCATCAAATCCCGTCACAGGCCAACTGAACAGACTCAAAGGAGCAAACAGGTGCACCAGGCAAACATGGCTGACCAGGGAAGTCGACCCCCAGGTCGACACCCAAGTCAACTGGGCAGTCGACCTGGGGCTGGTGCTGGTCGACTCCCCAGTCGACACCCCGGTCGACCTGGGGTTTGGCGAGAAACTTTCCTGCCCAGTCTGTTTGGGGCTGAATTTGAATTTCGGGCTGAATTTTGAATTTTCTGAAATCTTCTATGGGCCATAACTTGGTCATACGGACTCCGATTTACGAAATTTCAGAGTCTTTTTCAAGCAGAATTTTGAGACGAACGCAATGGCGTAACCCTTTCCCATTGATTCTTAACTTATAATTTAATTCTGCCCTAATTTCTTGTTTTAACATGTTATAAAATTCGGGTTGTTACATTCTCCCCACCTTAAAGGATTTCGTCCCCGAAATCTCCAAACTAGGAAGAACGTATCCTACCATCCATCATCCATCTACTCAAAACATCATCCATAAGTAATCATTGTCCTTAAAAGATTTCTAATATTGTAGGAACATATGCAAAAGTGTGTGTATATGCACCTATCTAATGCGAAAATCAGGCGGTTACTGACTCAGCAAACCTCCTTGATGCAGAATATGTTAGTGAAATGAGTCCAAATGTATGCAAATTCCTAACATAATTTATAATCTCTACATGAATGCACATGACATTCATCCATATGCAACATCCACGTGATAGCATAACAAGTTTCATCCATGAATAAGCATAAACACTCATGCATATGCAATATGAAAGTGTGTGAGCCGATCTTAGTGCCTAATGTGTATCATGCATCCACGAGTAACCACTTGCAAACACTTGCAACCATTTAAAACCATCAAGCATAACATGTTTCAAATGCATGTTTCATCCAAAGGGTATCTACCTAAGGTTCTCATGACAAGATCAACGAAATAACAAGATAAGCATGGATAGCAAAAGAAAGATATGCTAACTAGGAAAGGAGATTGAGAATGTACCCTAAAAAAGAAATGGATAAAGCCCACGCATCTTCCCCTCGGTTTCCCAAGTTGCATCTTCATCGGCTTCACTCCACTGAACCTTTACTAACTTGACTTCTCGATTCCTCAGCTTCTTGATCTCCGTTCCCAAGATACGAATCAGAGCTTGCCTCAGGGTTGCCTCTTTCTCTACCTCCACGTCTTCAAGAATGCTAGGCTCAACTACTTCGGCTGATTAATGTAGGCATTTTCGGAGATGTGATACATGAAAGACATTGTGTAATCCAGCCAGCTTCTTGGGCAATTCCACCCTATAAGCCATTTGCCCAATCTTCACGATGATAGGGAAGGGTCCTACGAACCTTGGTGCTAGCTTTCCAACTGCTCCAAAATGAACCACATTTCGCAAGGGAGAAACCTTCACAAAGACCATATCTCCAACTTCAAACTCTAAGTCTGTCCTTCGCTTGTCTGCATAGGATTTCTGTCTGTCTTGGGCTGTTTTCATTCGCCTTCGAATCAACTCAACCTTCTCGGATGTGTCCCTTATCATGTCGGGCTCAAGTATAAGCTTATCTGTCGTCTCCCACCAACATGTTGGTGACTTGCACGGCCTCCTATACAAAGCTTCGAATGGTGCCATCCCTATGCTTGCTTGGTAGCTGTTATTATAAGCAAACTCTACGAGAGGAAGGTGGTCTTCCCAAGTGCCACCAAAGTCGAGAATGCATAGCCTCAACAGATCTTCTAGTACCCTATTCACCCTTTCGGTCTGACCATCCGTCTATGGGTGATAGGATGTACTTAGATTCAATCGCGTACCCATCGCTTCTTGCAAACTATTCCAAAATTGGCTAGTGAAGATTGGGTCACGATTGCTAACTATGCTAGAAGGAACTCCATGCAATCGCACTATCTCTCGAAGATAAATAGATGCTAGCCATGATGCGGTCCTCTTTCTCTTCACCGGAATGAAATGAGAGCTCTTCGTGAGTCCATCCACTATGACCCATATGCTAGTATTCCCCTTCCTTGATCTCGGCAATCCATCCACAAAATCCATAGAGATACTTTCCCACTTCCATTGCGGGACCTCCAATGGATGCAGTCGCCCACCGGGCTTCTTCGACTCGGCCTTTACTTGTTGGCAAACAATGCATCTAGAAACAAACTCTGCAACATCCTTTTTCATCCCAACCCAAAAGAAAATGCGCTTCATATCCCGGTACATCTTATCCCCTCCGGGATGTATGGTCATCCTCGAGTGATGCGCCTCCTCAAGAACTTTATTTATTAAGTCTCCCACTTGTGGGACACATAATCTTCCATCACGCCTTAGCCACCCCTTGTCATCAATAGTATATCTAGCGAGGTGACTTGACGTCTCACCACGAATCAACTTGTCCATGATCTCAACTATTTGTGGGTCTTCCCTCTGTGAAGTCCCAACTTGATCAAGAAGTGTAGGTCTAAGCTCAAGGGATGCTAACGAACCAATCATCGACCCAACAGCGGGTGTAAACTCAAAGGTTGCCAAGAACTCTAGGCTCTTCATCTCAACAAACAAGGGACTCAAAGTCAACCTCCTTCTACTTAGCGCGTCCACCACAACATTACCCTTGCCAGGGGTATAAGGTATATCGAAGTCATATGATGCCAAGAATTCCATCCACCTCTGCTGCCTTAGATTCAAATCGTTCTGCGAGAAGAGGTACTTGAGCGACTTGTGATCAGTATATAACTCAAACCTTTCACCTAGAAGATAATGTCGCCAAGATTTGAGTGCAAAGACGATCGCCGCCAACTCCAAATCATGAGTGGGATAGTTCTTCTCATGAACCTTGAGTTGTCTACTCCCAAAGCATATCACTCTCCCTTCTTGCATCAGGACATCGCCTAATCACGTGCCACATGCATCGGTGTACACGGTAAACAATTTCCCTCCATCGGGTAATGCTAGAACTGTAGCTGTGGTGAGGGCTTTCTTGAGCCTTTGAAAAGCAAGCTCACACTCTATGTCCCATGCAAAGACTTAGTTCTTCTTCTTTAACTTAGCAAGAGGGGCGGAAATCTTAGCGAAGTCCTTAATGAACTTCCTATAAAATCCTGCCAGACCGAGAAAGCTTCTCACTTCAGTTGCATTCTTCGGAACTTTCCAGTCTTGTACCGCCACTACTTTAGCGGGATCTACAGCTATGCCTTGCTTGGAAACTATATGCCCAAGGAACCGAACTTCCCTTCTCCAAAAATGGCATTTGGAGAACTTGGCTTTTAACTGATGAGCTCTAAGCGTATCCATAACCTCCTTGAGATGTGTAGCATGCTCTTCCTCGTCCTTAGAGAAGATCAGAATATCATCCACGAAGACAACCACAAACTTGTTAAGGAACTCCCTAAACACCGTACTCATCAAATTAACGAAGTATGCGGATGCATTAGTCAAACCGAACAGCATGATGATCCATTCAAAGAATCCATCTGGAGTCCAAAACGCAGTCTTGTCAATACTATCCTCAGCCACTCTAAGCTGATGGAATCCGGTGGCTAGATCGAGCTGAGAGAAAACAGAAGCACCAACAAGCTGTTCAAAGAGATCATCAATCCTCGGTAACGGGTGCCTATTTTTCTTTGTCAGCTTGTTTAACTCACGATAATCAACACATATATGAAGCGAACCATCCGCCTTAGTAGCGAATACCACAGGAGCACCCCATTCAAAAATGCTTCGCCTAATGAAATTTTTCTCAAGCAACTCCTTGACTTGCTTGCTAAGCTCTCTTCTTTCTCGCAGGGCCATGTGCCTAACAGGTAATGAAATTGGCTTGGCATTATCAACAAGATAAATACGGAAGTCTATCTCGCGTCTAGGGGGTAACCCCTTCACCTCATCAAAAACATCAGGATATTCTCGGACCACTCTCACAGATTGAAGATTGTCAATAGACGAGTCGAGGGATTCAAGACAACATAACATGATGGGATCCAGAGGGTTACAAGAAATCTCTAGGGTATTGCCAAGGCGAGTCATAAGCCTCACTACCCTATGCTCACAATCGAGAATGGATCCATAATTGGACAACCAATCCATGCCCAAAATCAACCCGTATCCCATGAACCCGAGAACATAAGCATTACATGTGAATTCTACGGTCAAGATAGAAATCCTCAAATCCATACAAATCATAGATAGATGGGCGGAACCCCCAATTGGATTTGAAACACTAACGGGATCCTCAACTAGACTAGTACTTAGGTGCAAACTTTCAACAATGTCAGAAGAAATAAAGGTATGCGATGCGCTTGAATCAAATAAAGTTCGAACAGGAAAACCAGAAATGTAAACAAGGCTTTCTACAGAAATACTACCTCGGTCCGGAGCTGGAGTAGTGTTGAGAGCATGCATCTACCCTCCAAAAGGTCCTGCCCGCTGAGTCTGTCCTTGCCCCTGTCCTTGCTTCTTTGGGCAATCCTTACTGTAGTGTCCAGACTCTCCGCAATGAAAGCATTCTCCCGAATTCCTCTTCTTCTTCCTACAATCTTTGGCTATGTGTCCAGTGATCCCACAGAAGTTGCACTTCCTGTCTCCCTTGCCTTGTTGTTGTTGGCCTTGTTACCCTTGTTGTTCTTGTTGTTCTGGTTGCCTCCCCACTTGGAGTCCACCTTCTTGGTTTGAGTCTCATTAAGCTTAACTTGTTTCTTGTCATTCTTATCATCTCCTTGAAGCAAGGCCATATCCACTAAGCTCTCAAAAGTGGCCCCCATGGGTATATGAGACATGGCCAAACCTTGCAATGGCTCATTCAATCCTCGAGTAAAGCATAGAGCCTTCTTGTGGGTGTGTTAACCATGTCTAAACTGAATCGAGCAAGCTGGTTAAACTTATTCACATACTCCTTCACGGTCATGTCCCCTTGCTTCAAAGATATAAACCTCTCCATTTGCAGATTCTCCTCAGCAGATGATAGAAACTTAAGCCCAAACCTCATTCTAAAGTCGGCCCAAGTCTCTATATGCCTAGTAGCATTGGTGACTTCCCACCAATAAGCAGCTTCCTCTTTCAATAGCCATACTGCAACAGAACTTTCCTATGATCTTCTACATCAAAGATAGCAAAAAGGTCTTCAGTTTCCATTAACTAGTTTCTTACCTCAACGAAAGTCTCTGTCCCAACAAAATTCTTGCCACCCATCGCCTTAAAGTCTTTGCAAATCTTCGTGAAATCCGCTTGTGGGCGCTGAGGAGGAGGAGGAGGAACCTCAGGTACAGGAGGAGAAGTGAGAGTGTTTGCTGGGCCGGCTCCATTTGCCCTAGCCTCCATGTACCTCCTAAACCAAAGAGGTACCGGTATTCCCTCCGGGATGATAAAGATATCGGCCATACTGAAACGAAGTAAAGGATAGATTTAGAACGAGGAAACAAAGGATATTGCTAATGGCTTTTGGGGAATAGCCTTTTAAAATAAACTAGACTTTCCTTGGAAAAATACTTAATTGGTTTTAAAAATAGTTTTTCAAAAGGGTTTTTAAAACTTTTTGTCTGATCTAGTAAACCTCATGCTCTGATACCAAATGTAACACCCCAACTCCGCCACGGCCACTCACGAGTGATTGCACTAGCTTTGGAGGGGTGTTGTCTAGGTAAACATGCACAGAGATATCACAAGACAGAACATAGATAAATAAATAAGTAAAGCAGCGGTAGAAAATTAAAAAAAACCATAGTTAACCATTTCAAAACCAAAGTCAACTTACATCAAAATACTTAGTCATCATTTACCAACTACCATAAGTCTAGAAAACATAAACTAAAAATAACATAAAGTAAACTATCCCCAAATAGATGTGGTGAAGCCATAGCAAGCTCAAGTCCAAACCGTACATGAGCTGTCAAGAAAGCAAGCCAAATGTCCAAGCTAAGCACTAGTGTTCCCTCCCTGAGAACCTTGCGGGTGGGGGGGGGGGGGGAGGGAACGGAAGAAAAGAGGCGAAAGAAAAAGGGTCAGTCATAAAGACTGGTAAGTCCTACCTACTATTAGTATAAAAACTAATGAAGTAAACTAAACATGAGAAATTGAGATGGAACATAAAGATGGTAACTAACTGGCATGATAAATAGATAACAAGGTAGATCAAGTGTGGCATCGCATATTCAAGGTTTAGTTTTGCACCAATATTACTAGTATTCTACCCCATGTCAAGTATAAACAAGAAATGATCCCTTAGCCCAATATCATGAGATGACCCAAGTCAAGGTCCAACCATACGGTCTAGTCGATCGGCACCCTATAAGCCTAACTCGTCGAGTGTCGGTGTCATACGGCCCAATCGCGGAATGTAGTCAACTGCGCTAGGTCCACCCTAGGGTGTATCAAGCCCTAGGGTGCCAACCACTGACACAAATCAAGCACGCACAGTCTAAACCTACTGGTGCGTATGTCTGTTTTTTTTTTTTTCAACTCTGGACTATGTGCACGACCATAGCCCGCCTGAACCTATACTGGCGCACCTACTCAGCCGTCTTTCTGGTCGCTTACAATCAGCCCAGTAATCGTGCCCCACCCTAGCCTAGTCCCTAGGGTATCGTGATACATCCAAGAGGGTTACTACTGAAAAGGACCACGTAATTAGGGTTTCTAACGGGTTAAGTGTGGTTAACCCTATCCAATCATGTATCAAGTTGGTTAAGTGTATCCAAGTGGTTCATGACTTAACCCTAGCTTGTGGCATTAATTAATTTAATGCGCCAAACCTCTCACATTGGACTTTGTTGTGGTTACTGGATGTGCCGGGCGGGTCCGAGCAGCTTTACACCACAACCTAGTCTAACCTCGGGTTTCAAGCGCGATATGACCAACTACTCACATTGGGTCCTATTGTTTGTAGCCACCGGATTTGCCGAGCGGTTCCGGGAAGATTTACGCTAGAAACTCAACCCAACCTCGAGTTGTTCACTTTATGGTTTTCTACATGTCATGACTGCATTCAAGTTTTCAAGCATAATCAATTTCCATGTCATATTTTCAAGTCATGTTTTTTCATGTCATTTCAAGTTCGCCTACCTACCCATAACGGATTCCCATCGCACGTAAATTTGCATCAATACAAATAGATCAAGAAGGGGAACATAACAATATGACAAAGATAGGCATAAGGTGATAAAGTTGGTCATAAGTTAAACATGATGATATTTGAGGCAAAGGTGTTCATCACAACTAGCATATAGGATTATCGACCTCAAAACATGAATGACATCAAACTTAGCAAATAGGTGATAACATGATAATAGTTGACATTGAGTGATAAACTTGTGACTAGCATGTAGTTCAACATCATAGGCAAGTTAACATCAAGGTTATGAGGGGTTCTATGTTGCATTATGCATAATCCCCAAATAAAGCTCATAGCTTTCTACCCAAAAATCAAGATGAACGGTACTAGGTTCATGATAGTCCCACAATCATAGATCAAAAGAGTCATGAATGGATCTATGCATACAATGATAGACCAAAGGCAAGTATTACACAAGAATCCCATTTCAACTTGCTACATGTTCATATTAATTTCATAGTTTAAATCTAAGAGTAGAGTGGGGCTTACAAATCGTGGCTATGAGAACCAGAACAAAATAGAACAAGATAGAGAAGTTGTAGAAGCTCTAGGAATGATGTAGCAACACTAGAAGACTTGATAATATAGGTAGCTCCTTTGATTTGATGGAGAAAGATTGCTCCTTTGCCTTAGCTCTAGTTTAGAACTCTCAAGCTCTCAATGATGAAGATGGAGGCCATGATTTAGGAGCATTTTGGCAGCACTTAGTTGTTAGGATGATTTGTGGTGGTTTAGGCTTGGTCTTAGGGTGTTTTTATAGGTGTAGAGACAAGTTTAGGCCATAGGATTAACCCTAGTTTAGATCTGAACCATCAAATACTATCACAGGCCAACTGAACAGTCCCAAAGGAGCAAACATGTGCACCAGGCAAACATGGCCGACCAGGAAAGTCGACCCCCAGGTCGACACCCAAGTCGACTGGGCAGTCGACCTGGGGTTGGGGCAGGTCGACTCCCCAGTCGACACCCCAGTCGACCTGGGGTTGGGCGGGAAATTTTCCCGCCCAGTCTGTTTGGGGCTGAATTAGAATTTCGGGCTGAATTTTGAATTTTCTGAAATCTTCTATGGGCCATAACTTAGTCATACGGACTCCGATTTACGAAATTTCCGACTCGTTTTTAAGCAGAATTTCGAGACGAACGCAATGGCGTAACCCATTCCCATTGATTCTTAACTTATAATTTAATTCTGCCCTGATTTCTAATTTTAACATGTTATAAAAATTCAGGTTGTTACAACTATTAATACGTATGGAATTTAAAAGGCTTGGTCATTATTCGATTTATATTATTAGTCAGACACGGAAATTGATATCGATTATATATTGATTTGTTTTTCCGTGAAGATTCCATAATTAATGGAATGTGATTTGGGTTTATCGTGAACTGTGTTTTAAATGACATTAGTTCTTTAACTCAGTAAAAGACAGGATTACATGTTTGTCGTTGTATTTCGAACTGCATCGTTGATCTCTACTTAATATATATCTGTTTGGCGATGGAGAATTTATTCTCTTGCTTAACGCCCTTCTCTGAGATTTACGAGCTTAGAGGTTATATATCGGCCGAAATCAATAGTATGGTGTAGATTGTCGATGCGACATGTTTGTGTTTCCAAAGTTAAATAATCATTAATATTGATTTTGGGAAGATTAAAACTAAGTGGAGTTTTAACGAATCTTTAATTAGATTGAAAGGTGGATTGAAAATTTAAACTATCAAATTTAGAAAATGATTGAGAGTGGAGTATAGCCAGTTTTGCTCCTGGAGATAGTTAAATATTTAATTAGATTTGATCGGAAAATGGTAATTAAATTTACCGATAACACTGTGGTGTTAGTTATGGGGTAATAACAGTTCTGCTCCATGGGATGAATAGGTTGGGATTGGGAAATAAAATAAATAATTACTTTGGTATGGTTCGCTAATCCCGACTAGTTTTGGAAAACCATAATTTGGTTTGAAACGATATCCAAAGGAAGATTGAAGAATAAATTTCAAAGAAATTATTTTTGATAAAATTAATGGGAACAAATCCCTAGATATGTGAATATTTAAATAAAAGAATATTCATAATTGCAATGAGGCGTATGTTGTGTTTTTATAACACATGTTTTTTATATATGCGAGTTATTCGGAAAGGCCGGGTTTATACCCATTCTGGATAACTGATTCGACGATATGTCGACGATGAAGACGGTGGTTGAAGACTAGAGGATTCGACGATATGTCGACGATGAAGACGGTGGTTGAAGACTAGAGATCTTCACATCGTTAATATTGATTTTGGGAAGATTAAAACTAAGTGGAGTTTTAACGAATCTTTAATTAGATTGAAAGGTGGATTGAAAATTTAAACTATCAAATTTAGAAAATGATTGAGAGTGGAGTATAGCCAGTTTTGCTCCTAGAGATAGTTAAATATTTAATTAGATTTGATCGGAAAATGGTAATTAAATTTACCGATAACACTGTGGTGTTAGTTATGGGGTAATAATAGTTCTGCTCCATGGGATGAATAGGTTGGGATTGGGAAATAAAATAAATGATTACTTTGGTATGGTTCGCTAATCCCGACTAGTTTTGGAAAACCATAATTTGGTTTGAAACGATATCCAAAGGAAGATTGAAGAATAAATTTCAAAGAAATTATTTTTGATAAAATTAATGGGAACAAATCCCTAGATATGTGAATATTTAAATAAAAGAATATTAATAATTGCAATGAGGCGTATGTTGTGTTTTTATAACACATGTTTTTTATATATGCGAGTTATTCGGAAAGGCCGGGTTTATACCCATTCTGGATAACTGATTCGACGATATGTCGACGATGAAGACGGTGGTTGAAGACTAGAGGATTCGACGATATGTCGACGATGAAGACGGTGGTTGAAGACCAGAGGTCTTCACATCGTTTGGATAATTACTGATAATATTGATTGGGCTGTACACCCAAAAGGAGGGAATCAGTTGGTGATCGTCCAGACGTACTTGGAGATCGATGGATATGCGAGGAATAAGTTTCCTCCGGTTTCGTCCAGACCTAGAAACATACTTGTAAATGGATTGTGTGTCTGACATTGGATTTTATTCTGTGTTGATTGATTTCTATTAAATATATATCTATTTGGCGGTGGAGAATTTATTCTCTTGCTTAACGCCCTTCTCTGAGACGTACGAGCTCAGAGGTTATATATCGATAGATATCAGTCGCATGGCATGAATTGCCTGTGTGGCATGATGAGATGCAGTGATCAAGGATTTTGTTGAAAAGCAGAGTCTTGTGGTTGATGATCAAAGCACGGCTATAATACAGCGTAGCTTTATATATAGTATTAATTCGCGAGCCTCACACCTCGATATGAGTAAAAAACGGGATCGTGACTGCAGGGAGTGCACAATGTTTCTTTCTAGCTATGGGTGGTGTCAGCATTTTACTCGCCCTGACATCGTTGTTATTTTACCTATGTGGTTGTTAGATTGCGAGGCGCCTCAGATATATCGGTCTCTTCGGAGCCGATGGATATATGTCTGATAGGACCGGGAAACGTGTGTTAAGGAATAACCAATCCTCAAACGTAAGAGAGGACCGGCCCTGAAGATCCAGGGGTCATCTGCTGGAGATCCTGAGGCATTTGCTAGAGTGTCTCGAATCGGTGAGGAGCCATCCCTGGCCTTGACTCATGATGGAAATCCAATTTCCAATACGTGACATTTCGGTTTTGATTGTAGAGCCTAGTATGGCGACATAGTGGTATGGGGCACTATACCGTCTATGATTTATACATGTATATTCAAAGTTGTTTTCATACACTTTACGCTTATAATAGTATCAAAATGATTTGTTTTAACGTACCAAGCATGTTTGGCTATTATAAGGGAAAACCCTATCCTCTGGCTTGCGTTGCATTATGTGATGGGACCTAGGTCTTATAATAGCTTCATTTTTCCAAAAAGCATTGCGCTGTTTATTCTATGCACTAGTATTCTTGGGAGGTAACCCATTCCGTGCTATACGGCGTGGTCCCTTGAATTACTTTCTTTGAAAGTAAAGTTTTAAATAACTGTTTTAGTTCTCACACATTTACATGACTGAGCTGGAGTTTATTGTTTTGACCTAAACTCCAGGTGCCCCTATTTTCCACACGGGCAGCTAGTAGTTTTGGTTTTGTAGATTTATACTCACAAGATCCTGGTTTACAGCTAGAATGATATTCGGAAAGCTCTGTATCCGTATATCTCCTTCAGTTGTGTTTTGTATTATTATCCGTTGCTATGTAATTTAAATCTCTGATATTTCTCTAATGTATAATATTTATACTCCGTATATTCTTGTATTTTGATGGAATTGTTGTAATTAACAATGAAATGTTCTTCTGTTTGTGTTCTGATTTGGCTTGTTCTCAACTCAATCTGTGCTTTCCTTCACGGGGAAGTTCGGGTCGTTTCATCAGCCTTCACTCCAGTTGAGGATTGTGTCGATCTCCCCTCTAGCTTCCAATCCATACCAGATTTGTGGAGTATTGCTGTGTGTTTTTCGAGATTCGTGCCCTAGAAGTCAGCGATTTCATCACACCGCCGGATCCTCCTGCCGCGATCGAACTGGATGCCTCCACCATCGATTTGAGAGCTCTTTCAGGTGGCGCTGTCCGATCGTCCCAACGTTCAATGGTTAGAGCGAAAAATCTAAACCTAGATTTGAACCAGTTGCTGAGGTAAATGGCTTTGAATATATTAAACAATTTACAATGTTTAAAAGCGTTACGAATTGTGTTTTTAAAATAAAAGTCATATCTTTAACATATTTTGTCGAAATCCAGTGAAACCGGAGACATTGGACTCGTGTGGACGTCTTCTACATTCTAAAAGAGACCGGAGAATTTTTGGAGATCCCTGCGATTTTTTGAGGAGTGGAACCCAAAGTGAGATTTCTAAATTATAAATGATATGTAATGGTGATGTATAACTTATATAATCGATGTATAAGTTATATAAGCGTTGTACACCTCATGTATAAGTGTTGTATAAATTATATGTGCGATGTATAAGTTATATATGCATTGTAAAAATTATATGTGAGTTGAAATGAAATTGAAATATATTTATGTACGTGTATATATATATATACACACACACACACACACACACTCCCCTTGTCCACAGACCATGGAAGATATGTATTAGTTGTGATTGTTTGGATTTTGGTTGACGTGAAATTTGATTGATAAATGCGAATGGTTGATAAATGCGAATGGTCGATAAATGCGAATGGTTGATAATGATTATTTGTGGTTGAAACA
The DNA here is from genome assembly GCA_030737875.1 of Allium sativum. NCBI lineage: Eukaryota > Viridiplantae > Streptophyta > Magnoliopsida > Asparagales > Amaryllidaceae > Allium > Allium sativum. Next base: position 563,586,080 of record CM060921.1, read on the forward strand.
AAATTGGAATTTTTTGTGGAAAAAAATACGTTGTGATATGAAAATGATCGAAATATTTAGATTATAAGGATAAGCCCCTTAGGGAACACTATGAGGCGTAAGGTAGTGCGAGGAGCCGTACTCGGGACGGTGCCGGTTTTAAACCCCCTACCGTTAAGTTGTCGAAATTTTCTGAAATATTCATGTGTTGAAATATATGCATGTGTTGAAAAAATATTCATATGAAGAACAAATTGTTTGAAAGATAAAAATCACACTTTTATTATATATATGAATCGCTAAAAATACTCATGTTTGAAATAAATTGTTTTGACAATAAAAATCATATTTTAATTATGTATATGAAGTGTTAAAAATAGTCATGTGTTGAAATAGTTATTAGTTGGGTAAAAATATTATTTTTATCAAATATATGAAATGAAAATGGTTTGGGAATCGAAGAACGTATTATATATATATATACATAATTAAAATAAAACGAATAAGGATGCTGCAGTTCATATTTTGCAATCGTGATTTTAAACGATTGTACCGGGAGATCCGACCGTCGGATTTTCCTAAAACTAAAACCGTTGGGTCCGCTTTGAAAAAATCTTTCCAACAATACCAAATTTGTAAAGATTTAACGATTAGATTGTGTGAAATGTTTAATTCAAATCTGAATGGAAACAACGCCATAATGGATTATATATATATATATATATATATAATTAAAATAAAATGAATAACGATCCTAAAGTTCGAATTTTGAAATCGTAACTTTAAACGATTGTACCGGGAGATCCGACCATTGGATTTTCCCAAAACTTGAACCGTTGGGTCCACTTTGAAAAATCTTTCCAATGATATAAAATTTGTAAAGATCCAACGGTTAGATTTTTAGATATGTGTAAATCAAATCTGAAGAAATACAACGTCATGGTCGCGTTATTGCCTAAAGCGTCATTTGAATAAATGGGCTATTTTTAAATAAATAAAAATAACAAAAAATTGTTATAAATATTATGAACGATATGGAATGGAAATAAACCGAATTTACCCGGTCTATTGGATATTTGATGGTTGAATGTGTTTGACAGGAAAATTACTATAATGAACTGAATTATGGATGTCAAATAACGAAACCATGGAAATGAATTGATTTGAATTCTAAATATATGTGAATTATTTGAAAACGCCGAGTTAAATCTCATTTCAAATAATTGGTCGATGATTAGAAATCGGCGATGGTTGAAGACCGGTGGTCTTCACATCATTTGGATGATTGCTGATGTCTTGATTTGGACGCTGTAACACCCCGTAATTCTGTAACACTAAGATTCACAAATCAAGGCAGAATTATAATTTAAATTCAAAATCAAGGGAAACGAGCTGCGCCATTGCGTTCGTCTCGGAATTCTGCATGAAAACGAGTCCGAGTTTGCGTAAATCGAAGTTCGTATGAGGAAGATATGGCCTCCGAAAGATTCAGCAAAGTTCAAATTTCGAAACAGTTCAGAAAAGCGAATTCAAATTCAAAATCGAAGCCAGATTGGGCTGGGCGGGAATTTTCCCGCCCAAGGCACCCAGGTCGACTGGGTAGTCGACCTGGGGGTCTACCCCCCTGCTTTTTCCAGCTTTCTGAACCTGGTTTGTTCTGATGTATTTGGTCACGTTTTCTGACTAGGTTCGTCCGCCTAACACTATATAAAAAGCGCTGGTCTTCTTCTCTATTCACAATTCTTTTCTATCCTTATGCTGCCTCTGAGAAAATATATAAATAAATAATATATATAAAATAAATCAAGACGAGGTGATGCTGCTCAAGTTGTCAAAAGGAGGTTCGAATCAAGATTAAAGCTTCAGGATGAGAATCGAAGGCTAACTCAAATGATTTCGAGCAACGTCGCACGAATCATAGCAACGCCATCTTTCTTTTCTAATCTAAATCTCTGTAAGTCGGTTACTTTTTAGATTTGAACGTTTTTCTCTGTTCGTGAAATGAATTTAAAGGAATAAAAGAATATGCCAAATCTCTCTCTCTCTCTCTATTCGAATCAGTGCTTATACTCTTGGACCTAATTAAGAACTGTTATGATTCAAGGACAAATAAGACTATGACTATGAAACTATGGACCTTAGAACCATATTCCTCTTTGACTATAAACAGTGTCTATGACTATGGACATTGCCTATGACTATGAACATTGCCTATGACTGTGACTGTGACTATAAGAATTATTTCTTTGACCATGAACATAAGCCTATGCCTTTGATTTGGAAACATAAACTATTGCCTATGACATAACAAGAACAACTATGATTCATGACTAGGAAAGTGCTGCTTAAATTTTGTGACTGTGAAATTGGGTCTAAAGCTGATTTTTTTATTCTATCTATTCTTGGTTTTCTTTGGTTTTAGACCTTGGGAATTTACCTATTAAGTTAGGTCTACCCATGTTCTTGAACCTACTCTGTCTATTCTTGGTTTTAGACCTTGGGAATTTACCTACTAAGTTAGGTCTACCCATGTTCTTGAACCTACGTCGTTATTCAAACCTTTTTATGCCAGTTGTTATGTCTATCTTTTTCATAGCATCTTTGGTTCATTCCCTATTTTCTACGAATCTAGATTTATCTATAATATAGGTTGAATCACGATTATAAGAACAGTGGGAATACGATTTGGGCAAAATAAGAAATTTACTAGAAACGTAGTTTTAAAACTTGGAAATTGACATAAAATGGGAACATGGATTATGGCATGTTCATAGAAATGCAAATGGGATAAAAATTGACATGAATTATAGGATGCATAATTTGAATCTAGTACTAACTTGTAAATCTAGCATTTACATGAATTGTGAACTAGAATAATAGGTCTAGTTTGACATGAACTGTAATTAGAATGGTAAATCAGAATTGGATTAGCTAATTTGGCATAAGAAGTGTATTGGCATAAATTTGAAATTGGCCAAAATAGGGAGTAATTGTCATGTTTAGCAAAATCATGGTTAGTGACACTTAATCTGGTATAGTTTACATACCAAAAGGGCATAAATATGATATAGAGGGGAGAATGAGCCATAGAAATAAGTGTAGACAAATTACATTAAAAGAGTAATTGGGAAATAAGTAAATTAGGAATAATTTACTTATAGAATTTGTCCTAAAGGAGAAAATGTAAATTTAGACAAGTTAAAGGTTTATTAATGACATCTCCTTTAATAACACACCAGAAAGTTCTAGGGTGACAGAGAGGATAGTGTCTAGGCTTGGGTTTGGAAAATACAAGTTTCCTGCTCTCCCTGGCTGTCCCTAACTGATCCGACGGACGGGATGGTTACTTTCAAAACCTGATTTGAAAATTAATCAAAACCCTTTGAACTTAGAAAACACGAATATGCCTAACCCGAGGTTAGACTGAGTTGCGATGTAAACCTGCCCGGAACCAACCGGTACATCCAGTAATCGCAACAATATCTGTCTAATGTGAGTGGTAGCGGCTTTAATTTATTTAGTTAAAGCTAGAACAAGAATGGTATGGTTAATTTAATTAATACACTTAACCAATTCAACATGATAACCAAACCAATGGGTGGGGGTTAGGTTCAGACTGACACTTAACACAGTTAAGCTAGAATGGGAGGGCTAAGTCCATAGGGACACTTAACCAAACTTATGTAACAAGACCAGATTTGTAGGGGTTAAGTAACTAAGAAAACACTTAGCCAAATTAACATGTTAACTAGAATAAGAAGGTGGGGTTAAGTAAAGTAAATACACTTAGCCAATTTGATATGTTAGCTGGGCTAGACCGTAGGGTTAAGTAAACTTGAACACTTAACCATCAGTTTGTGATAAAGGAATAGGGCTAAGTCTAAAACATGAAGGGATAATACTTAACCATTAATAACATATTAGTTAAAACAGACGGGCAGGGTTAAGTTAAAAAGGAACACTTAACCAATATAGGATGAAAGGGGTAGGGTTAAGTAATAAGAAATACTTAACCAATATAACTTGGCTTGTGGTAGGGTTAAGTCAACTGATGACACTTAACTAGTTTAACAGGATAAATGAAGAGGGTTAAGTTAGCTTGAATTGACTAATGACACTTTACCAATCCAAATTGACGGGGAAGAGAACTAAGTAGTAAACCTTAGTTAAAAGGAGCTAAGTAGTAAACCTTAGTTAAGAAAACAACGATTCTGGAAACTAAGTGGTAAATCATAGTTAGTAAAACTAAGTAGTAATTCTTAGTATAACACGGGAAGGAGCGAATGCCCGTCTGAGTAATAAAGGAGGCTCCAACGAATTGGGTTACGAAGCCCGAGGCTTCGAGGGGACGGGAGGGTACTTTTGGTATCCCTCTGTGAGGCTGCAGATGATCCTCCTGGGCTCACAGAGGTTAAGGTCTACGTTAGAAGAACCAAGGGTATGCCTTGGTTGCAATATATGGCAACCTAAAGACTAGGATGGACCGGCGTGATTCGACGAGAAAACGGTAGCCCTGTGATAGCAACTCGTCGTCTACCATCCATCTTCAGTCAATCGAGATACGTGAAGCGGAAATGCGGAGAACTCCAAAAGACCATATACTTGCTATCTAGTTATGGGTGAGGATGGCCATAGGATAGTGGGGCACCGGGGGCCGGCGTATAGTTCTCATTCTTCAAGTTGGGCCTTTCATTAGTTGAGGGAGGGGTCAAGTGGGACCATAGCCACTGGAATAAAAACAGACCTTAGCATCTGCATCGGCAGATATCTGAAAGCTCCCGACCGAGTTCTGTATTCCTTGATTTGCCCTGTCACAGGACTCGGGTCGCACATTATAGGACATGTGCATCCAGACAAGCGATAATGATTCGCGATACATGCGTGGGGAAGTATAGGAACATATACCAATCTAGGTAGTGTGTCCTAGACTTGGGGGCATCGTTCGACAGGTAGCATAATCCCTAGTTGAACTAGGTGGCATAAATCCTGAATCCGAGAAGCGTTCAGCAGATAGCGTAAACTCTAGTTGAATCTAGAAAGCACTTGATAAGAAAATCCTAGATTAGATCTAGGAAATAAATAAATAAATGGACGCCCGATGGCAATGGAAACTACAGGGAATTTGGATCACATTATCATTACTTGTTGGGACACTAGTTAGGCGGTGCAGAGATATAGAAACTAGTATAACAAGGAAATAGCGAAGCGGCGAAAGTATTAGAGCATATCCAGTTTATCTTAGCTTAGCATATCTTGTGATTATCTTGTCTAATCTTGCTGACCCTATCGTCATGGTGTAATCTTGTATTCAGTTAATTCATGTCGTTTTGTTTTCCATGTTCACATGCTAGAAGTTACTGAACTTACTCAGGCTTTATGTCTGACTCTGTTTTTCTTTCGTCTTCTTTTCTTCCGTTCCCCCCCCCCAAGGTAGTAGAGGAGGGAATAGAATAGCTCAGGTTAAGTTGGACTGTCACTCTTTCCCAGCTTGAAGATTTGTCAAAGTTTTGCTTCGATTCTCTTTTCAGATGCTATGGCTGGCTCTTGCTAAAATTGGGGAATATAAATGTATTTTTATGCTTCTTTATTTTATAAGACAGATGATACTCTGATATTGTAAAGAAATCAGTGTATAAACTATTTTATCAATAAAGCAAAGTTTTATTTTCCGCTGTTTAATTTCTGTCTGTCTTGTAATTTATCTGCATCTTTTACCCTAAATGCTCCACAGAACTTAGTGCATTCCCTTTGTGAGTGACACTAATGGACGTGGGGTGTTACATGTGGTATCAGAGCTGAAGGTTACCATATCAGATAAAAGGATTTGAAAAATTATTTTCAAAACGGTTTTAAAAGAAGCATTTTCAAAAGAAAAGTTTTGTTTTAAAGGCATATTTCCCAAAAGCCATACGCATTATCTTCTCTTCCTCTGTTTGAATTCTTGTCTCCTTCTTTCTTGAGTCTCTGGGGCTCCTGGCTTTCTGGGAGGTAACCTCATCGGAGGGCGAAGTAGTGCCCGACTTCAATCTATAACTGTAGTGGTTTCACCTGCGTCTAGTTTTCTTCCAAGCTTAGCAGGGTTTTCTGTACGATGGAGGCAGCTTTCTAGAGATTTGTCAACATGACCATACACGAAAGAGGATGAGGAATTCATGGATGTAGATTTAGCTCACGAAGGAGGAGGTATCTTTACTAGGGTATGATAGGGCATATAATTAAGGACAAGGGCAAGAACGAGGAACAAGATTTTCAGAAGGGCATGTACATACTTTCGCCACCAGTCGTACCTAGGAGAGAGGTAGTAAAGTTCTTTTGGAAGAGTCTGGTTTTGCTGTTCGTACTCTTTCCTTTGGTTTTAGCACTTCTCATTTGTTCATATCCACTTCCCTAGTTGAGTCTCTGCACCATAGTACTTGTATAATAGAAAGATCCCACTAGAGTCTCAAAATCCAATTGGTGGTCCGACCAGTTTATTTTTGGTTAGTAGGGATTTGAGAATAGCTATCGAGTTTGCTTATATCATCTCACGTACATCGTCTAAATTCAGAGGAGATGTTCCTTGGGTGCTTGTCTGATATTGGTTTAGGCCTTTGCGGCTTGTACTTGGGGAATGTCGAGTTCGACTAGGATCGTTTGCGTGAGAGATGAATAGTTGTGGCTGGCACTCTAAAAAGCACGTAGTAACCTTTCGACCCTTATAGTTATGGCATGGTGGATAAGAGAGAGACCTCTAATCATCTTAGTACATAAACTTGGTACCGTGATTGACATCTGGTTATTTTGGAAATGGAGATCAGAAACTTCACGATCGTGAAGTAAAATTACTTAAGATATAGTGGAGTAAAGCTCAAGATGGATAGATACTAGCAACATACCCTTTTCCTTAAGGGTGCATCCTCGATTTCTTTCTTTTAGGAGCTTTTCGCATAATTGTTTCTCTCTTTCCAAAGTATATCACCTAGGTCGTATCTTCGATCTTTAGGTAGAAACTCTTTTGGATGTAAACATGTATTTGAAACATGTTATGGTTGATGGTTGCAAGTGGTTGCAAATGGTTTCTCGTGAATGCATATGCATACGTATTAGACACTAGATCAGTTCGGACGCTTTTATCTTGCATTTACAGATATGTATTTGTTTGTAAGTTGAACTTGATATGTTATCATATGGATGTTGCATACGGATGAATGGCTATGCACACATGTAGTATTTACATAACTAGGGATGTTCGCATACATGATTGGACGCATGGCACTGACATGATTTGCATTAAGGAGGTCAACTGAATCAGTAGACCGCCTGATTTTGCATTAGATAAAGACATACACACACACTATTCATATGAACATGAAAGCATTAGAAATCTTTTAAGGATAATGAATGCCTGTAATTGAATGGTTGAGTAGATGGGTGATTGGATGGTAGGACACATTCTTCCTAACTTGAAGATTTCAGGGACGAAATCCTTTTAAGTGGGGGAGAATGTAACACCCCGTAATTCTGTAACACTAAGATTCACAAATCAAGGCAAAATTATAATTTAAAATCAAAATCAAGGGAAACGGGCTGTGCCATTGCGTTTGTCTCGGAATTCTGCATGAAAGCTAGTCCGAGTTTGCGTAAATCGGAGTCCGTATGAGGAAGATATGGCCTCCGGAAGATTCAGCGAAGTTCAAATTTCGAAACAGTTCAGAAAAGCGAATTCAAATTCAAAATCGGAGCCAGATTGGGCTGGGCGGGAATTTTCCCGCCCAAGGCACCCAGGTCGACTGGGTAGTCGACCTGGGGGTCGACCCTCCTGCTTTTTCCAGCTTTCTGAACGTAGTTCATTCTGATGTATTTGGTCACGTTTTCTGACCAGGTTCGTCCGCCTAACACTATATAAACAGCCCTGGTCTTCTTCTCTATTCACAATTCTTTTCTATCCTTATGCTGCCTCTGAGAAAATATATAAATAAATAATATATATAAAATAAATCAAGATGAGGAGATGCTGCTCAAGTTGTCAAAAGGAGGTTCGAATCAAGATTAAAGCTTCAGGATGAGAATCAAAGGCTAACTCAAACGATTTCGAGCAACGTCGCACGAATCATAGCAACGCCATCTTTCTTTTCTAATCTAAATCTCTATAAGTCGGTTACTTTTTAGATTTGAACGTTTTTCTCTGTTCGTGACATGAAATTAAAGGAATAAAAGAATATGCCAAATCTCTCTCTCTCTCTATTCGAATTAGTGCCTATACTCTTGGACCTAATTAAGAACTGTTATGATTCATGGACAAATAAGACTGTGACTATGAAACTATGGACCTTAGAACCATATGCCTCTTTGACTATGAACATTGCCTATGACTATGGACATTGCCTATGACTATGAACATTTCCTATGACTGTGACTATGAGAATTATTTCCTTGACCATGAACACAAGCCTATGCCTTTGATTTGGAAACATAAACTATTGCCTATGACATAACAAGAACAACTGTGATTCAAGACTAGGAAAGTGCTGCTTAAGTTTTGTGACTGTGAAATTGGGTCTAAACCTGATTTTTCTAATCTATCTATTCTTGGTTTTCTTTGGTTTTAGACCTTGGGAATTTACCTATTAAGTTAGGTCTACCCATGTTCTTGAACCTACTCTGTCTATTCTTGGTTTTAGACCTTGGGAATTTACCTATTAAGTTAGGTCTACCCATGTTCTTGAACCTACGTCGTTATTCAAACCTTTTTATGCCAGTCGTTATGTCTATCTTTTTCATAACATCTTTGGTTCATTCCCTATTTTCTACGAATCTAGATTTATCTATAATCTAGGTTGAATCACGATTATACGAACGGTGGGAATACGATTTGGGCAAAATATGAAATTTACTAGTAACGTAGTTTTAAAACTTGGAAATTGGCATAAATTGGGAACATGGATTATGGCATGTTCATAGAAATGCAAATGGGATAAAAATTGACATGAATTATAGGATGCGTAATTTGAATCTAGTATTGACTTGTAAATCTAGCATTTACATTAATTGTGAACTAGAATAATAGGTCTAGTTTGACAAGAACTGTAATTAGAATGTTAAATCAGAATTGGATTAGCTAATTTGGCATAAGAAGTGTATTGGCATAAATTTGAAATTGGCTATAATAGGGAGTAATTGTCATGTTTAGCAAAATCATGGTTAGTGACACTTAATCTGGTATAGTTTACATACCAAAAGGGCTTAAATATGATATAGAGGGGAGAATGAGCCATAGAAATAAGTGTAGACAAATTACATTAAAAGTGTAATTGGGAAATAAGTAAATTAGGAATAATTTACTTATAGAATTTGTCCTAAAGGAGAAAATGTAAATTTAGACAAGTTAAAGGTTTATTAACGACATCTCTTTTAACGACACACCAGAAAGTTCTAGGGTGACAGAGAGGATAGTGTCTAGGCTTGGGTTTGGAAAATACAAGTTTCCTGCTCTCCCTGGCTATCCCTAACTGATCCGACGGACGGGATGGTTACTTTCAAAACATGATTTGAAAATTAATCAAAACCCTTTGAACTTAGAAAACACGAATATGCCTAACCCGAGGTTAGACTGAGTTGCGATGTAAACCTGCCCGGAACCAACCGGTACATCCAGTAATCGCAACAATATCTGTCTAATGTGAGTGGTAGCGGCTTTAATTTATTTACTTAAAGCTAGAACAAGAATGGTAGGGTTAAGTTAATTAATACACTTAACCAATTCAACATGATAACCAAACCAATGGGTGGGGGTTAGGTTCAGACTGACACTTAACACAGTTAAGCTAGAATGGGAGGGCTAAGTCCATAGGGACACTTAACCAAACTTATGGTAACAAGACCAGATTTGTAGGGGTTAAGTAACTAAGAAAACACTTAGCCAAATTAACATGTTAACTAGACTAAGAAGGTGGGGTTAAGTAAAGTTAATACACTTAGGCAATTTGATATGTTAGCTAGGCTAGACCGTAGGGTTAAGTAAACTTGAACACTTAACAATCAGGTTGTGATAAAGGAATATGGCTAAGTCTAAAACATGAAGGGATAATACTTGACCATTAATAACATGTTAGTTAAAACAGACGGGCAGGGTTAAGTTAAAAAGGAACGCTTAACCAATACAGGATGAAAGGGGTAGGGTTAAGTAATAAGAAATACTTAACCAATATAACTTTGTTTATGGTAGGGTTAAGTCAATTGATGACACTTAACCAGTTTAATAGGATAAATGAAGAGTGTTAAGTTAGCTTGAATTGACTAATGGCACTTAACCAATCCAAATTGACGGGGAAGAGAACTAAGTAGTAAACCTTAGTTAAAAGGAGCTAAGTAGTAAACCTTAGTTAAGAAAACAATGATTCTGGAAACTAAGTGGTAAATCTTAGTTAGTAAAACTAAGTAGTAATTCTTAGTATAACACGGGAAGGAGCGAATGTCCGTCTGAGTAATAAAAGAGGCTCCAATGAATTGGGTTACGAAGCCCGAGGCTTCGAGGGGACGGGAGGGTACTCTTGGTATCCCTCTGTGAGGCTGCAGATGATCCTCCTGGGCTCAAGGTCTGTGTTAGAAGAACCAGGGGTATGCCTTGGTTGCAATATATGGCAACCTAAAGACTAGGATGGACCGACATGATTCGACGAGAAAACGGTAGCCCTGTGATAGCAACTCGTCGTCTACCATCCATCTTCAGTCAATCGAGATACGCGAAGCGGAAAGGCGGAGAACCCCAAAAGACCATATACTTGCTATCTAGTTATGGGTGAGGATGGCCATAGGATAGTGGGGCACGGGGGGCCGGCGTATAGTTCTCATTCTTCAAGGTGTGCCTTTCATTAGTTGAGAGAGGGGTCAAGTGGGACCATAGCCCCTAGAATAAAAACAGACCTTAGCATCTGCATCGGCAGATATCGTAAAGATCCCGACCGAGTTCTGTATTACTTGATTTGCCCTATCACAGGACTCGGGTCGCATATTACAGGACATGTGCATCTAGACAAGCGATAACGATTCGCGATACATGCGTGGGGAAGTATAGGAACATATAACACTCTAAGTAGTGTGTCCAAGACTTGGGGGCATCGTTCGACAGGTAGCATAATCCCTAGTTGAACTAGGTGGCATAAATCCTGAATCCGAGAAGCGTTCAGTAGACAGCGTAAACTCTAGTTGAATCTAGAAAGCACTTGATAAGAAAATCCTAGATTAGATCTAGGAAATAAATAAATAAATGGATGCCCGATGGCAATGGAAACTACCGGGAATTGGGATCACGTTATCATTACTAGTTGGGACACCAGTTAGGCGGTGTAGAGATATAGAAACTAGTATAACAAGGAAAAAGTGAAGCGGCGAAAGTATTAGAACATATCCAGTTTATCTTGGCTTAACATATCTTGTGATTATCTTGTCTAATCTTGCTGACCCTATCATCATGGTGTAATTTTGTATTCAATTAATTCATGTCGTTTTGTTTTCCATGTTCACATGCTAGAAGTTACTGAACTTACTCAGGCTTTATGTCTTACTCTGTTTTTCTTTCGTCTTCTTTTCTTCTGTTCCCCCCCCCCCCAGGTAGTAGAGGAGGGAATAGAATAGCTCAGGTTAAGTTGGACTATCACTCTTTTCCAGCTTGAAGATTTGTCGAAGTTTTTCTTGGATTCTCTTTTCAGATGCTATGGCTGACTCTTGCTAAAATTTGGGAATATAAATGTATTTTTATGCTTCTTTATTTTGTAAGACAGATGATACTCTGATATTGTAAAGAAATCATTGTATAAACTATTTTATCAACAAAGCAAAGTTTTATTTTCCGCTGCTTAATTTCTGTCTGTCTTGTAATTTATCTGCATCTTTTACCCTAAATGCTCCACAGAACTTAGTGCATTCCCTTTGTGAGTGACACTAACGGACGTGGGGTGTTACAGAGGCATCCCAAGACAAGGTAATAAGTGGTGGTCGTCCAGGCGTACTTGGAGATCGACCGGATATGCGAGGACCTCTCTCCTGTATTGGACATATGGGACGAGGAATAAGGTGCCTTCGGTTTCGTTCAGACCCAGAACGGACTTGTAAATGGACGGTGTGTTCGACATTGGATTTCATTCTGTGTGATTGATATACGTCAGTTGCATGGCGTGAATTGCCTGTGTGGCATGCTGGGATGCAGTGATCAAGGCTTTTGTTGAAAAGCAGAGCCTTATGGTTGATGATCAAAGCATAGTTTTGATATAGCTAGCTTTCTGTATAGCGTTGATTCGCGAGCCTCACACCCGGATATGAACCAGAAACGGGAGAGGACTGCAGGGAGAGCATGTGTTTCCTTCTTGCTAGGAGTGGTGTCAGCGTTTTACAAGCCCTGACATTTTACTTATGTGGATGATGGATAGCGAGGCGTCTCGTTTATTTCGGTTTCTTTGGAGCCAATGGTTTGGTCAGGATATGACCAGTTGACGCCCCATAGGGCGGGGAAACGCAGTGTTCAGGCATTTTAATCCACTCCATGTGGACTGGCCCTGAAGATCCAAGGGTCAATGCACTCTGACCCTGAGGCTCGGGCTAGAGAGTCTCGAAGATGTAAGGACGATCCCTTGCCTTGGTTCATGATGGAAATCCAATTTCCAAATACGACATCGTGCGCTTTTGATTGTATACCTATAAATGGCGACATAGTGGTATGGGGCATTTATGCCATCTATGATTGACACTTATGATTGAAATTGTTTTTGAAATATATAAACACTAGTAATAATATCAAATGCTTTTGTTTTATTCGTATCAAGCATATTTTGGCCATTATAAGGTAACACTCTATCCTCTGGTTTGCGTTGCATTATTTGATGGGAACTGAGTCTTATAATGGCTTCATTTTTGTAAAAAGCATTGCGATGTTTAAACGATTTACTTGTTTTTAGCACTGGCAATCCAATGGAGTAAACCCGTTCCGCATTAGTGGCGTGGTCCTGTGATTGGCCTTATTATAATATAAGTTAATCAGATTTCTCATACCAGTCCCATGACTGACTCTTAGTTTGTTTCACTTGCAAACTCAGGTGCCCTATTTTCTACATAGGCAACCTTGTATTCAGGCTTTAGCAGGCTCTTTCTGGATAGCTAGGTAGCTGAAGATAGATTCTATCACTTCATTCTTTTTATGCTGTTCAGCTCCTGTTGTACATATTATGTTTTGATTCCGTTGTAGACGTTTTATGTAAAGTTGAACTGTATTTTGTACCAAGTATGATCCTGTATACTGTGTAACTCTGATGATTATGTTTATCCAGTGTATTCTGTTGTGCATTTTCTAGTGTATTCATATATTTATGTTCTGCTGTTATTTGTTTATGTGTTATATTCCAAAGATTACCCTTGCCACCGTGGAACGGGGGTTTGGGGTCATCACATGTGGTATCAGAGCTTTGGTTAAGCTTAGTTCTGGAATATAACATATTAACGAACTCGTCAGAAATAGAACTAGTAGTGTTCTAAGACGAATTACTCATTTCAGATAGGATCAGTAATATCCTAGAATGAGTGTAGCAGAATGAAATACACCCCGGTAGACACATTTACATTCAAGTATATGTCTTTATGCTTTAAAATACCTTTTCTATTGGCCTAACACTTTGTCTGCTATTTGCAGACATAGAAAATGAGCGGTAGAAGTAGGAGAGCTAGGTCGGAACCAGATATTGAAGCTCGATTAAAGAAGTATCGAAATCTGGGGGAGTACCATTCTCGGGCAATAAATCTATTATTTAAACACAAGCATGGATGCGCTCTACTGAGAAATTTTTTGAAGGTTCAAAGCTGAGAGATGATCAGAAAAGATTACAGGCATCATGGGCACTCAAAGATGTAACTTTAATCTGGTGAGAAACTGTTATTAAGGATAATCCAGAAGGTATTACTACCTGGGATAGATTCAAGGAAATTTTGAATGAAAGATTTATTCCTCTAGAAGCAACTGAACGGTTAAGTGACGAATTCTACTATCTGATACAAGGAGATATTACCATTCTAGAATATCATAAGAAATTCATTGAACTTTCTCATTTTGGCCCGCATCTAATTCAAGATCCTAAGAGGAAGAATCTGAGGTTTATTAATGGGCTTAAAAGAAAGTGCCAAAGTAGTGTAACTGCACATGTGCAACAGCTTTTTTCTAAGATGATATATATGGCTTACCAGTATGAAGATCTTGATAAGCAAGGCCTTTTGGGCGATGAAGAGGAAGTCAGTACTAGTAACAAAAAAGAATTCGAAACTGATATCCCAGAGGCAAGTATACAGCCTAAGGCAAGTACGACGTCCGAGTTCAGTAAGAGGCTTAAATTCAACAGGAAAAAGGTTAAATCTGAGAAAGAACCAATAACGATTGCCGAATGCAATAACTGCAATAAGCAGGGACATTTGTCGATAAATTGCAGAGCTTTAAAGAAACAAAGAAAGGATGGATCAAAATCCAATCAGAAGCAGCAGAAGAAGGGGTTTAAACCCGAAACAAGTTTCAAGAGAATAGAAAATGCAGTCAATGCCATCAGACTGGTCATCTTGAAAAGGATTGCCGGCTCTTAGAGAAATCGGAAAGGGTACATGTAAATGAAGTGGCAGAAACTTCAACACCCTCATCCAGTCAGGGAAGGCCAGATGTTTTAGAAGGCATGCTAAATGTCAAAAATATTCCAGTTAAAGTACTGTTTGATAGGGGCGTGTCACGAAGTTTTATTTTGACTAAGGTGGTAAAGAAATTGGATTTGAAACAGAAAAAGCTTAAAGAACCCATGACTGTCCATAATCCGGTTAGGGATTCCCTCAATCTTAGTTGGATTTGTGGGGTGTATGTTTCTTTTTCCTATTATCGGTTCCCTACTATCTCAATCGTCATGAATTTCATAAAATTTGATCTTATTTTGGGATTGGATTAGTTAACCAAATATGAAGCGGAAGTTAACTATGTAGAAAGAGTTGTTAAAGTTAAAAAAAAGCTAGGTGTAACACCCCATGTCCATTAATGTCACTCTCAAAGGGAATGCATTACTTTCATGGAGTATTATTGGTGAATAGAACATAATATAACAAGACAGATACATATATTGGTACTTGAAAATTTTCAAAATAACATTTATTGCAGCGGAGAAATAGTTTGATTACAACAACACCATAAACCAACAGAAAAACCAAGTACACTTAGTAACCATCTTGACAAATTGTTTTCTTAGTACACAAAATAAAAAGCATAACCCCAACATAAGTAGCCATAAAAGAGATGAGCTGAACTTTACTTTCAGCAATCCAAGCACTTCCAAAAGAGAGAGAAGGATCCTGATCAAGCTCCACTAGTACTAGTCCCACCCTGAGAACCTGGAAGGGGGGGGGGGGAGGAAGAAAAGAGGCGAAAACAAAGGGGGTCAGACATAAAGTCCGGTGAGTACCATAAATTTAACAATACAATTATGAAAGTAATTAGGATAAGGCATAAACTGGTAAAATAAGGAATGAATGTGAAACAAGTGGGCAAGGCAAAACAAATAGGAGGAATATTCTGGCATTAATCTCGCTCCTAATCGCTATAGGACAATTACTATACTGTACCACTACTAGTCACCCTAAAAGTAGATCCCACCTACACAATAATCATAATGGTAGTTTCATGTACCCCTAGTCGCCTTCATAGGTGCCGCCTGCCCTTATCTCCACTAGTTGTACCCACCGCCCCCATGCGATCGGCTCCCTAACTCATAGATACCCGTGCTGGTCCCACAGTGGGGTGTATCACTCCCCAAAGTGGCAACTCGATACCACTATAATATGCACGGCTTATATCTACACGATGCAACAACGTCTTACCTACCAGCTCGGGCCCACGCACGCACATCACCCCGTTGGACTTGCGTTGCCACCGTTAACACGTTTTGACCTCTTACAATCAAACCCAGTAAGCGTGTCCCATCCTCGATCTAACTCAAGCTCACAAAGATACTTAATGGATTACTGGTTTGAAATGGGTCCCCCATGCTTGACACAAGCTTTCCACCTATGCTTGGTCTCCACTAGAATTTTCCACTTAACCCCCTCTTACTCTTGTCTTCTTTACATGTTTCAATTTGGTTAAGTGTTTCTAATCGTATTTCACATTCCAACCATGTCACCTACTTAACCCCGTGTCCCACTACATGTTTATCTTGGTTAAGTGTTACTAAATTCATTATAACCATAACCTTGTAAGACCTCTTACATTAGACTCCCATTTGCGGTTGCTGGATTTGCCGAGCGGGTCCGGGTAGTCTTATACCGCAAACGTGTTTAACCTCGTGTCATTACAACTGTTACGCATTTAATTTATGCCTTCGACCTCTCACATTATACTACCGTTTGTGGTTGCTGGATTTGTCGGGCTGGTCCGGGCAGTCTTACACCACAAACGAGTCTAACCTCATGTCTTAGGCGTTTAATTTAACAAATTATTTCACCCCAATATGAATTAATTATCCCTATTCAAATTTCCAATAATTTCCAAATTAATTATGTCCATAATTTTCACCTAAATTATGTCCACACTTTTTTTTAGGTATAAAAATTATACCCATTAATGTCTCAATTTAATTATATGCTTTTAAAGTCATTTTATGCCAATTCATAATTTACACAACTAATAATTTTTCCCTTTGTCACCACACTATTCGTACATTCGAATATGAAATATGTTAGACTCGCAAATAGTCTAACTTATAAAAAGAAACATCACAACTTGCATAACACATAAAAATAGATCTAACTTGCAAATAGGAATTCTAACATAAAATTGCATAGCCAACAATTTGCATAGACAATGTCATATAGAATCATATACTTGCATAAACTACCATAGATCTAAATATAGATCTAAACATGAAATTGTGAACTTGCATATATAAATTATGGATCTTGCTTAACTTGCATATGTGAATATAATTTTCACCGAAAAATGTGAATATAGTTTTTCACCTAAAATTGCATATGGATTTCTACAACTTGCATTTGAATTTCTACAACTTGCATATGAATTTATCACATGATTTTGCATATAAACTAGCATATGTATATTGTAGTAACCCGCATTTTAGCTGTTGAACTAATTTATTTATTTAATTATTAAATATCGATTTATCGATATCGAGAACGTGAATTAAATAATATTGAATATTTAATTAATAATTATAATATAATAAAATATATTATAATGTCGAAATAGTCGGAAATAGTGAAATTCACAATATCATGTGAATTGAATAGCATACGAGATTTGGTGGAGTTTCGATTCGAAATATAATAACGATTATATTGAATCGACGATAGTTGAACGTATAGTTTATAATATATTTTTAAACGAGCTCGAAATGGCACGGCAGTTCGCTATTTGGCGATTTGAACTTCAACTGAATGTACAGGGTTCGTTTTAAGCCGGATTTCTGTGAAACAAGAAACGTGTGGAGCTGGTGGAGTATATCTTTCTAATGGAAGAGAAAAATCGGGATCTCGTCGTGTAGATTTTGTTTTATGTCCAAATTAAATATTCAGAAAAACAGCGGTATATTCGTTCGTGGCCATAACAGTTATTTAAAAATATTTGAATATCGGGTTTGAATTTAGACAAGGTTCTTTTGAGATATAACGATAATTTAATTTTTAGAATTTTACTGTAATTTTTAATAAATTAAATAAGAAACTTTTTATTTGGAGTAATTTGCACCCTGTAACAATATTTTTGGGTTTCACAATATAAGTTAACCTACCGGTATTATTATATTTTTGGAATCCTGGCACATCGCTGATTACAACGGTATATTTATTTCAGTCTGCAGCGCTCGTACATGGTATAATTGTACGTAGCAGGGTATGCAACTTTTACAAACTTTTTAAAGGAAAATGTATACACGGTGGAGGCTTCTATACCATAAAACATAGCTGAAGACGTGGACCATAAACCAACCAAGGTCAAAAGCAAAAACGTGGTCAAACCCCTTCGAAGAATTTCAAATCAAACCTTATATAAATCCTTATAAGTACCCCACCAATAACCCTTATGACCTAATCCCTCATTTCTCAAGTCAAAGAATCGGCCGCCACAAAACAAAACAGAAAACGAGAGATCCATTCTTCATAAATTCGAAACAAATAAAAGGAAATACTATAAATCCTAAAATGAAGGTATTCACCATCCTCATCTCAAGCTCTTCACGATAATACCAGTTTGGTGATACTCGCTCAAAGGAGCTGTGTTCGGGATGGTCACAGTAGACCTAGGGTTCGGCAATACTCGGTTTTTGAAGCATCAATTCGAAAATATGGTTCGAGATGAATGAAATGGTGTCGGTGAGGAGCTGATATGGGGCGCGTCGATGATGTTATGGGTTGAGGGTCGTTCTTTGAGTGCTAGGAAGGAGGTTGCGGAAGTCATAAACAGGTCAGAGGGAGTTTCGGTTTTCAACAGAAATTTATGGGCAAGGAGGAGTCGATTGAGTTAGCACTGTTATGGGTTCTATTTGATTTTCGGTCCTTGTCTTGAGGTCAAGCTGGAATGTACAGCAGCGTTATGTGGTCTGAAGGTCACGATGGGGCAGAAGGGATCGAAGAGATAGGAATGGCAGTGGCCATAGTAATACTGGAATCTGAGAAGATGTGGGAATAATAAGAGAAGAACAAAATGTGAAAAGGGGTTTCTTTGTTTAACTGGGAACGAAAGTTGGGGTTACTGTATAAATGGAACAGAATGTTTATGCAACAAATGGTTGGGAGAGATGTGTGGATAAGAAGAGAAGAGTGAGGAGGTGGTTTGGTTGCGGCATTCACATCAGTTGAGGCTATATTCTCTTCAACATGTTCTTTCCGGGATGCAACCGTGTTTCCCCAACATTTGAAATTGGGACCGTGAGTTATTTGGTGGTTTACAAGGTGAACCGCGTTTGTATATTCGGAGGAGAAAGGGGAAAAGAACGGGCCTGGGCTCGATGGGCTTCATTTCATAAGTGAGCCCAAATAAGGATTTTAATTTAGTTTAAATTAATTTATATAACGTATAAACTTGTACTCATTATAACTGAGCACACCTTATCAGAATTGAGCGCCGTTGGATCCGTTGGGATCGTATGGATGGGAGCAACACAATGGAACTGACTGGAAGTCCATCGGAGCTAGTTACAATTTATGACGAAATAAATTGTCCGTCGAAGTCAAATAACGCAAACCGTTATTTAACGGCTAACGCGCAAATGTGAGTAAAACTCACCAACTCTGAACAGTTTATATTTTCATGTTGTTTTTTTAGAACTGTTAAAAATGTCTGATTGTTGTGTGTTCGTTGATTGATTGAACTGCTAGTCAGTTAGTAGAAATATTATATATATGTATATATATATAAACTGTTAAATATTTATATGTCGATTCTGTTTATCAGAATATTTAACAGTGAAGTGAAATCAATGTTATTCTATGGTCTAACATCTGTGATGCAGGGAAACAGGTTGGAGGAATCCGACTGGATTCCTCAACAGTTATTTTATGGTTTTTCATATATTGCGTTATATGATGTGATATATAATCTGTTGTTGATTGTGTGTGTATGGATGATATTGAACATCGTGATTTGATATGATTGAATACCATAACATACGAAATGTTGAAAAGGGAATTTTCAAAGTGATATTGAAAATAGAATATTTATAAAATGGGATATTTATGAATAAGAAATGTTTATAAATTGGAATATTTATAAATAGGAGATATTTGAAAAGAAAATAAATTCAAAACATTTCTTTTTGAATGGAAAGGCCTGTGTGGCGAGTTTGGGGATTTTCCCGATGCTCCCGATACAAAGGAGGTTATGGCGAATTTTCCCGAAAAGTTAAAGAGTTAGAATATTTCAAGAATAAATTTGAAAAGGAAACATTTGTAAACCATTTACAAATAGAATTGAAAAGGGAACGTCATAAAAAGGAAATCATTTTTTAAGTGTAGAACCGTTATTTAAAAGTAAATCTTTTCAAATGAATAAAACGTTGTTAAAAAGGAGAAATCGAATAATATAGACATTCGAAGTTAGTTAATCGAATATAGACATTCGAAGTTAGTTAATCGAATATAGACATTCGAAGTCAGTTAATCGAATATGGTATTCGAAGTTAGTTAATAGAATATAGACATTCGAAATTAGTTAATCGAATATAGACATTCGAAGTTAGTTAATCGAATATAGACATTCGAAGTCAGTTAATCGAATATGGTATTCGAAGTTAGTTAATCGAATATGGTATTCGAAAGTTAGCTAATTGAATATGTTATTCGAAAGGGGTTAGTTAAGTCGAGTTAGTCAAATAGAGTTAACCATTTAGAGTTAATCAGTTAGAGTTAACCAGTTGGAGTTAATTAGTTAGAGTTAATCGATTAGAGTTAAAACGAACTAGTGTTAATCAAATATAGTTATTTGAGACAGAGTTAGTCAAACATAGTATTCAGGGTAAGTTGCCATCTTGTACGACTGCTAGCGTAATTCGCAGGGTTGTAAATAGCCTAAGGCAGTCGGATGTTTCCGGAGGGAGTCAGGCGTAACCATTGTGATCGCTGCGATCTAGAGTCAAGCGAATGGAGTTTTAATCGAATGTTAGTTATTCGATAGGAGTTAATCGAGTCGAGAAATAAGTTAAGTTAAATAAGTTGAGTTGATCGGGCGGTTCGGCCAAGTTAGTCGAGCCTAGTTAATCGAATCGAATTGATCGAACCAAGTAAATCGAGTTAGTCGAGTCAAGTTAAGTTAGTCGAGTTAAGTTCGTCGAGTTAAATTAATCGATGTTAGTTTCATCGAAAGGAGTTATCGATGTTAGTTTCATCGAAAGGAGTTATCGATGTTAGTTTCATCGAAGGGAGTTATCGATTATAGTTTAATCGAAGTGAGATTTTCAAATATGAGATATTTGAAAAGGAAGAGTTATCGAATATTAGTTATTCGAAGAGAGATTATCGAATATCGTTTATTCGAGAAGGAGTTAATCGAATATTGGTTATTCGAAGAAGAGTTAATCAAATAGAGATTTCTCGAAGAGAGTTAAATCGGCAAATTCGATTATATCGAATTCGGGAAAGTACTTATACTTTCCAGTGTTTAAATAGAGATTTATTTATTTATAAATAAATAAATGTTAGGTTAATTATTCACTAATAAGAATAAATGTTATAATTAAAGTTAGATAATTCGAAAGTAGGGATTTTAACGTTATCGTTATAACCAATGTTTTAAATATAGAAGTGGATTAATAAAATTTAATACGAGAAAGGCATAAAGAAGTTGTTAAAGATTAAAAGATAAACTTTGACCATTTCGAAGTTATAACGTTGTTCAGTTAAGGTCTGAGAGGTAATTATACCCCAACTTGAGTGGCTTCCTTCTTAACTAAGAAATGGTAAGGTTTGATCGTAAAGTAGTTTTGGAAATGTTTTCCAAACGAGAATCAGAAATGTTTTCTGATAAAAGAAAATAAGAATTTAGAATATAGGGAAACAGGAGATAAGTAAATAAATGAACTAAAGAGATTTATGTTAAATGATGTTTGTTCGATATAATTTCCATTTGGAAATAATATCGTTGTTTGCACACTTGTTTTTCTTTGATAGTTAACTCACCGACTATCGAAGTTTTGACCATTTTAACGTTGTTAATATGGAGAGACCGGTTGGATTATTATCCATAGAACCACTCTGTATTGGCATAAGCGTCGCGAATCATATATGCCAAAGATAATTGAAGACGGAGTAAAATGCAAGGGCTATCCTGTTTACAGAATAGTGCCTTCGGTTTGTCCAGTCCCAGGACAACTTGTATGGACGAAGGTCTGACAGAGTATATCCAATGGATCGCGTAAGTTGATCTGTTCAAACGTATTCACGTTTGGTGGCGGAGGAATTCGTATCTCTTAGCTGTATACCCGTGTTATTTTTGGATAAGTCAATTTGTGATTTGGCGGGTATGACGATGTGACATTCTAAGTGAATGAAGATGGATGTTTGACAGAGTATTTCCAGATGATTTCGTACATTGATTTCTCCAACCGTACCAAGAGTGGAAGCGAAGAAGGAAACTTTTTTTAGCTGACACGTAATGTACTGTTGTAAAACGTCAATTAGTGATTTCGATGGATTTGACAATGTAGCATTCGAAGTGAATCTGATGTGATGATAAAGCGTAGCTTCTAGCCTCACATCCGGTAAATGACAGAAATCGGGCAGGCAGCATGGCTAAGTCGGTCGCACCGAAGTAGGGTGTATAATCACCTATCTAGTGAATATTCATTTGTTTCTTAAATCTATCAATGTTGTCCCATATATATACGGGAAACGGTTGCTGATCCCAACAGTTGGTGATGTACATTCGATACACTCAAGCGAAATGAGTGGTCGGTCATGTGTGGCTGAGTTGCAAGATGTTCTTTTTGAACTCCAGTGTATCGTTCCTAGAGTACACTGATCGGAAGGTGGTTCCATACCTTGTCATAGTTGGAAATCCAATCATCCAATACGTGCTTGCGATTTTGATTGTATACTATATATGTAGTAACGTGAGATGCAAGCGTTTCTGCTAGATTGATATTTATTTGTACTTAGACATTATTATAATATCAGAATGATATTGCTTTGAAAAGTTATTTGGATTCTCATAAGCGAAAAACCCGTTCCGTTATGCGACGTGGTCTTGTGAGATATCCTTTATTTAATCAAGTATTAAATTGTTTTACTCATACCAGTCCCATGACTGACCCGGAGTTTATTTTGTTGTTTTCCCTAAACTCTTGGGTGCCTAAATTTGTACGGGCAGTCAAGTAGTCGGGATTTTACAGATACACTTGGAGAGCTTGGAGCAGGAGGCTTCAGGATTCTATAGCTATTATTATTTCCGCTGTTGTTGTAAGTGTTGTACTCTGATAAGGGTTATTGTATACATATACTGATGTTATTTCAAAGATATGTTCTGTTATATTTTATTTGTTCCGCTGTGATATTCGTGTTTACTCTGATGATGATGTTCTTCTTCTTCTTCTATTCTATAAGTTCTATCTTATCTATTCTCACCTTCTAATTTCTTTCATAATTTACCGGGATTTTTCGATGTTTTGGTTATCGACGTCGAGCTTACATCGATAACCAAAGTCGCCGAAAATCCGGGTCACTACAGTTGGTATCAGAGCTTAAGTTAAGAATTACCTTGGCTCTGTGGCGTGACTCGGTAGAGATAGGGTTAGTAATACCCTAGATTGAGTTTGAGTGTATATATACGAGTGCGTATTTGTATTTGATATAAAAATGGTTTTATATTGTGGAGATTTATTGGTTGAGTTGTTTGTGAATTCTGGTCGATCGGTTTGATCCACTGTATCGATAGGGGTTACCAAACACTCGAATACGATGAACCGTCATGGTATGTTTTGAAAGAGGGTAAATGGAATAATTTTACCCGAATATATTTGATATAGTATATTGGTTGTGTTGGTTGTTATTATAATCGAGTAAGATTATAAAAAGGTAAAATGATTATAAATGACTAATCAGAATTCATATAAGTAAAGTATATGAAATAAAATGAAGAAAAATCTGAATTTAAATCAGATTGGAATTAAAATAAGGAAATTTTAAGTTCCTGGGAGATTTTGAAAACGTTTTTCAAACTAAAGGTGATATAGTATTGAACTCACTTCGATAGCTGGAAAATAGATTCCGATGATGAATCGCGACATCATCAGTGTTCATTTTCGAGTTCTAAGTGACAGACTACTACCAAAGGTTTTGTTTTTGAATTGTTTTGAGAAAACAAGTTGTTTAGAAATTCAAAGGTTTTGAATTGGCATTTTAATTTCAAATTGATTTGAAATAGACCCAGGAAATTAAGTTTCGGAATTTAAATTTTAACTTATGAAGTTAAATAGATTAAGATAGTAGAAATAAATTGAAATATTAACTTGAACTGAGTTAAATAGAATTGAATTGGATTAGAGAATAATCTGTTATGGAATTGGGTTGATGAGTTAAGAATTTGAAATTTGATATTGGGGTTCGAATGAAATTCGATTTGGATTTGAGGATATGAGCTGATTGGAATTTGATGGAAATAACACTGGTATATGCTGAGTTGATAGCATATGGAAGTGATAGAGTTGATATTCCCGACAAAAAGGTACCAGTTTATATTATAAATGGATATGAGATTTATGAGCCGAATTGGCAAGCCGCTTGGCTGTTTGATTTACTTTTGGGTTAAAGAAGGCCCAGAGAGGCGAGTTGGAGTTTGAGATATTGACCAGTACAAAGGAGGTGCTGGCAAAAAATTTCGAAAAGTTAAGGTGTTAGAAAATTTTCAGAATTTTTGAAAATTTAGTTAGTCGGAATAAATTAATATTTTAGTCGATATTAATTGGTTCAGTTGAAACCGGAGACAAGAGGTAAACAGATAAATTTTTACCCAGAAGATAGGGTCATCCCCTAGCTTAGCAATTTCGAGGACGAAATTTTATTAAGGGGGGAAGATTGTAGTAACCCACATTTTAGCCGTTGAACAAATTTATTTATTTAATTATTAAATATCGATTTATCGATATCGAGAACGTGAATTAAATAATATTGAATATTTAATTAATAATTATAATATAATAAAATATATTATAATGTCGAAATAGTCGGAAATAGTGAAATTCACAATATCATGTGAATTGAATAGCATACGAGATTTGGTGGAGTTTCGAATCGAAATATAATAACGATTATATTGAATCGACGATAGTTGAACGTATAGTTTATAATATATTTATAAACGAGCTCGAAATGGCACGGCAGTTCACTATTTGGTGATTTGAACTTTAACTGAATGTATAGGGTTCGTTTTAAGCCGGATTTCTGTGAAACAAGAAACGTGTGGAGCTGGTGGAGTATATCTTTCTAATGGAAGAGAAAAATCGGGATCTCGTCGTGTAGATTTTGTTTTATGTCCAAATGAAATATTCAGAAAAACAGCGGTATATTCGTTCGTGGCCATAACAGTTATTTAAAAATATTTGAATATCGGGTTTGAATTTAGACAAGGTTCTTTTGAGATATAACGATAATTTAATTTTTAGAGTTTTACTGTAATTTTTAATAAATTAAATAAGCAACTTTTTATTTGGAGTAATTTGCACCCTGTAACAATATTTTTGGGTTTCACAATATAAGTTAACCTACCGGTATTATTATATTTTTGGAATCCTGGCACATCGCTGATTACAACGGTATATTTATTTCAGTCTGCAGCGCTCGTACATGGTATAATTGTACGTAGC
Source organism: Allium sativum (assembly GCA_030737875.1). NCBI lineage: Eukaryota > Viridiplantae > Streptophyta > Magnoliopsida > Asparagales > Amaryllidaceae > Allium > Allium sativum. The sequence continues at coordinate 563,611,408 of CM060921.1, forward strand.
AGGGTATGCAACTTTTACAAACTTTTTAAAGGAAAATGTATACACGGTGGAGGCTTCTATACCATAAAACATAGCTGAAGACGTGGACCATAAACCAACCAAGGTCAAAAGCAAAAACGTGGACAAACCCCTTCGAAGAATTTCAAATCAAACCTTATATAAATCCTTATAAGTACCCCACTAATAACCCTTATGACCTAATCCCTCATTTCTCAAGTCAAAGAATCGGCCGCCACAAAACAAAACAGAAAACGAGAGATCCATTCTTCATAAATTCGAAACAAATAAAAGGAAATACTATAAATCCTAAAATGAAGGTATTCACCATCCTCATCTCAAGCTCTTCACGATAATACCAGTTTGGTGATACTCGCTCAAAGGAGCTGTGTTCGGGATGGTCACAGTAGACCTAGGGTTCGGCAATACTCGGTTTTTGAAGCATCGATTCGAAAATATGGTTCGAGATGAATGAAATGGTGTCGGTGAGGAGCTGATATGGGGCACGTCGATGATGTTATGGGTTGAGGGTCGTTCTTTGAGTGCCAGGAAGGAGGTTGCGTAAGTCATAAACAGGTCAGAGGGAGTTTCGGTTTTCAACAGAAATTTATGGGCAAGGAGGAGTCGATTGAGTTAGCACTGTTATGGGTTCTATTTGATTTTCGGTCCTTGTCTTGAGGTCAAGCTGGAATGTACAGCAGCGTTGTGTGGTCTGAAGTTCACGATGGGGCAGAAGGGATCGAAGAGATAGGAATGGCAGTGGCCATAGTAATACTGGAATCTGAGAAGATGTGGGAATAATAAGAGAAGAACAAAATGTGAAAAGGAGTTTCTTTGTTTAACTGGGAACGAAAGTTGGGGTTACTGTATAAATGGAACAGAACGTTGATGCAACAAATGGTTGGGAGAGATGTGTGGATAAGAAGAGAAGAGTGAGGAGGTGGTTTGGTTGCGGCATTCACATCAGTTGAGGCTATATTCTCTTCAACATGTTCTTTCCGGGATGCAACCGTGTTTCCCCAACATTTGAAATTGGGACCGTGAGTTATTTGGTGGTTTACAAGGTGAACCGCGTTTGTATATTCGGAGGAGAAAGGGGAAAAGAACGGGCCTGGGCTCGATGGGCTTCATTTCATAAGTGAGCCCAAATAAGGATTTTAATTTAGTTTAAATTAATTTATATAACGTATAAACTTGTACTCGTTATAACTGAGCGTACCTTATCAGAATTGAGCGCCGTTAGATCCGTTGGGATCATATGGATGGGAGCAACACAATGGAACTGACTGGAAGTCCATCGGAGCTAGTTACAATTTATGACAAAATAAATTGTCCGCCGAAGTCAAATAACGCAAACCGTTATTTAACGGCTAACGTGCAAATGTGAGTAAAACTCACCAACTCTGAACAGTTTATATTTTCATGTTGTTTTTTTTAGAACTGTTAAAAATGTCTGATTGCTGTGTGTTCGTTGATTGATTGAACTGCTAGTCAGTTAGTAGAAATATTATATATATGTATATATATATATATATATAAACTGTTAAATATTTATATGTCGATTCTGTTTATCAGAATATTTAACAGTGAAGTGAAATCAATGTTATTCTATGGTCTAACATCTGTGATGCAGGGAAACAGGTTGGAGGAATCCGACTGGATTCCTCAACAGTTATTTTTTGGTTTTTCATATATTGCGTTATATGATGTGATATATAATCTGTTGTTGATTGTGTGTGTATGGATGATATTGAACATCGTGATTTGATATGATTGAATACCATAACATACGAAATGTTGAAAAGGGAATTTTCAAAGTGATATTGAAAATAGAATATTTATAAAATGGGATATTTATGAATAAGAAATGTTTATAAATTGGAATATTTATAAATAGGAGATATTTGAAAAGAAAATAAATTCAAAACATTTCTTTTTGAATGGAAAGGCCTGTGTGGCGAGTTTGGGGATTTTCCCGATGCTCCCGATACAAAGGAGGTTATGGCGAATTTTCCCGGAAAGTTAAAGAGTTAGAATATTTCAAGAATAAATTTGAAAAGGAAACATTTGTAAACCATTTACAAATAGAATTGAAAATGGAACGTCATAAAAAGGAAATCATTTTTTAAGTGTAGAACCGTTATTTAAAAGTAAATCTTTTCAAATGAATAAAACGTTGTTAAAAAGGAGAAATCGAATATAGACATTCGAAGTTAGTTAATTGAATATAGACATTCGAAGTTATTTAATCGAATATAGACATTCGAAGTCAGTTAATTGAATATGGTATTCGAAGTTAGTTAATCGAATATAGACATTCGAAGTTAGTTAATCGAATATAGACATTCGAAGTTAGTTAATTGAATATAGACATTTGAAGTCAGTTAATCGAATATGGTATTCGAAGTTAGTTAATCTAATATGGTATTCGAAAGTTAGTTAATTGAATATGTTATTCGAAAGGGGTTAGTTAAGTCGAGTTAGTCAAATAGAGTTAACCGGTGAGAGTTAATCAGTTAGAGTTAACCAGTTGGAGTTAATTAGTTAGAGTTAATCGATTAGAGTTAAAACGAACTAGTGTTAATCAAATATAGTTATTTGAGACAGAGTTAGTCAAACATAGTATTCAGGGTAAGTTGCCATCTTGTACGACTGCTAGCGTAATTCGCAGGGTTGTAAATAGCCTAAGGCAGTCGGATGTTTCCGGAGGGAGTCAGGCGTAACCATTGTGATCGCTGCGATCTAGAGTCAAGCGAATGGAGTTTTAATCGAATGTTAGTTATTCGATAGGAGTTAATCGAGTTGAGAAATAAGTTTAGTTAAATAAGTTGAGTTGATCGGGCGGTTCGGTCAAGTTAGTCGAGCCTAGTTAATCGAATCGAATTGATCGAACCAAGTAAATTGAGTTAGTCGAGTCAAGTTAAGTTAGTCGAGTTAAGTTCGTCGAGTTAAATTAATCGATGTTAGTTTCATCGAAAGGAGTTATCGATGTTAGTTTCATCGAAAGGAGTTATCGATGTTAGTTTCATCGAAGGGAGTTATCGATTATAGTTTAATCGAAGTGAGATTTTCAAATATGAGATATTTGAAAAGGAAGAGTTATCTAATATTAGTTATTCGAAGAGAGATTATCGAATATCGTTTATTCGAGAAGGAGTTAATCGAATATTGGTTATTCGAAGAAGAGTTAATCAAATAGAGATTTCTCGAAGAGAGTTAAATCGGCAAATTCGATTATATCGAATTCGGGAAAGTACTTATACTTTCCAGTGTTTAAATAGAGATTTATTTATTTATAAATAAATGTTAGGTTAATTATTCACTAATAAGAATAGATGTTATAATTAAAGTTAGATAATTCGAAAGTAGGGATTTTAACGTTATCGTTATAACCAATGTTTTAAATATAGAAGTGGATTAATAAAATTTAATCCGAGAAAGGCGTAAAGAAGTTGTTAAAGATTAAAAGATAAACTTTGACCATTTCGAAGTTATAACGTTGTTCAGTTAAGGTCTGAGAGGTAATTATACCCCAACTTGAGTTGCTTCCTTCTTAACTAAGAAATGGTAAGGTTTGATCGTAAAGGAGTTTTGGAAATGTTTTCCAAACGAGAATCAGAAATGTTTTCTGATAAAAGAAAATAAGAATTTAGAATATAGGGAAACAGGAGATAAGTAAATAAATGAACTAAAGAGATTTATGTTAAATGATGTTTGTTCGATATAATTTCCATTTGGAAATAATATCGTTGTTTGCACACTTGTTTTTCTTTGATAGTTAACTCACCGACTATCGAAGTTTTGACCATTTTAACGTTGTTAATATGGAGAGACCGGTTGGATTATTATCCATAGAACCACTCTGTATTGGCATAAGCGTCGCGAATCATATATGCCAAAGATAATTGAAGACGGAGTAAAATGCAAGGGCTATACTGTTTACAGAATAGTGCCTTTGGTTTGTCCAGTCCCAGGACAACTTGTATGGACGAAGGTCTGACAGAGTATATCCAATGGATCGCGTAAGTTGATCTATTCAAACGTATTCACGTTTGGTGGTGGAGGAATTCGTTTCTCTTAGCTGTATACCCGTGTTATTTTTGGATAAGTCAATTTGTGATTTGGCGGGTATGACGATGTGACATTCTAAGTGAATGAAGATGGATGTTTGACAGAGTATTTCCAGACGATTACGTACATTGATTTCTCCAACCGTACCAAGAGTGGAAGCGAAGAAGGAAACTTTTTTTAGCTGACATGTAATGTACTGTTGTAAAACGTCAATTAGTGATTTCGATGGATTTGACAATGTAGCATTCGAAGTGAATCTGATGTGATGATAAAGCGTAGCTTCTAGCCTCACATCCGGTAAATGACAGAAATCGGGCAGGCAGCATGGCTAAGTCGGTCGCACCGAAGTAGGGTGTATAATCACCTATCTAGTGAATATTCATTTGTTTCTTAAATCTATCAATGCTGTCCCATATATATACGGTAAACGGTTGCTGATCCCAACCGTTGGTGATGTACATTCGATACACTCAAGCGAAATGAGTGGTTGGTCATGTGTGGCTGAGTTGCAAGATGTTCTTGTTGAACTCCAGTGTATCGTTCCTAGAGTACACTGATCGGAAGGTGGTTCCATACCTTGTCATAGTTGGAAATCCAATCATCCAATACGTGCTTGCGATTTTGATTGTATACTATATATGTAGTAACATGAGATGCAAGCGTTTCTGCTAGATTGATATTTATTTGTACTTAGACATTATTATAATATCAGAATGATATTGCTTTGAAAAGTTATTTGGATTCTCATAACGGAAAAACCCGTTCCGTTATGCGGCATGGTCTTGTGAGATATCCTTTATTTAATCAAGTATTAAATTGTTTTACTCATACCAGTCCCATGACTGACCCGGAGTTTATTTTGTTGTTTCCCTAAACTCTTGGGTGCCTAAATTTGTACGGGCAGTCAAGTAGTCGGGATTTTACAAATACACTTGGAGAGCTTGGAGCAGGAGGCTTCAGGATTCTATAGCTATTATTATTACCGCTGTTGTTGTAAGTGTTGTACTCTGATAAGGGTTATTGTATACATATACTGATGTTATTTCAAAGATATGTTATGTTATATTTTATTCGTTCCGCTGTGAGATTCGTGTTTACTCTGATGATGATGTTCTTCTTCTTCTTCTTCTATTCTATAAGTTCTATCTTATCTATTCTCACCTTCTAATTTCTTTCATAAATTACCGGGATTTTTCGATGTTTTGGTTATCGACGTCGAGCTTACGTCGATAACCAAAGTCGCCGAAAATCCGGGTCACTACATATATACTTGATTCACATATAAACTTGTGTACAATTCACATATAGACTTGCATAAGATTCATATTCAAAATAACATACAATTTAACATCCCAAACTTGCATAAAATTCTCATACGAATTAGCATATGATTTAACATCCAAACTTGCATAAGATTCACATATGAATTAACATATGATTTAACAACCCAAACTTGCATAAGATTCACATATGAATTAACATATGATTTGACATCCCAAACTTGCATAAAATGAATCAAGTTAAATATGAAATAGATCTACAAAGTTAAACAACATCATGCGATTCAACAGACATGTTCTCATAATCCAACTACAACCCATCATAATTAATTTAATAATTATATTGTGAAAGAAATAGCACTCACAAACAAAAGAACAGTCTTGTTTTTCTGGGATATGTGTTCTGAAACTGAATTGCTCGCCTTTGATGTAGACTAATTGTTATTCTAATTTAGGTTAGATTTGATTTTGATTCGTGCTTCTATCTTGCTTTTGAGTTAAAAGAGAACGGAGGCTACTCTAGGTTCACCATTGACAGCATGGTGGCTCTTGGTATGAATTAGTGTGATTTTATGTTGTGGGTTAGGTTGCTTATATAGAATTTTAATTAATTAAGAGCCGTCAGATTAACCTAGAAGCAATCAAGACCATTCAGACAAGATAGAATAACCGCCTCAGCCCTAATGACTCAGTAGTGAGTCAAAACATCGTCACATTTCAGATCTGCCCGAGGGGGGGTGGGGGTAGGTCGAGCCCCAGGTCGACCGCCTGGTCGACCTGTATAGGTAGGTCGACCCCTATGTCGACCCTCTGGTCAACCTGGCCTTTGGGCAGGAGAATTCCCGCCCAGCTTACTCCGCCTGTTTGAATTTGAATTTCAATTTTTTTGATCCTGAGCTGTTTTAAATTTATTTAAATTCTGAAACTTCGCAAGGCCATAATTTCTTCATACAGAGTCTAATTCACGCAAATTCGGACTCTTTCTCAAGCAGAATTCTAAGACGAACGCAATGGCGTAACCCATTTTCCTTAATTCTCACTTTAATAATTAAGTATTCTTAGGATTGTTAATTTTAATACTCTCAGAAAATTCAGTGTGTTACATTCTCCCCTCCTTAAAGGATTTCGCCCCCGAAATCTCCAAGTTAAGGAAAATGTATATCCTAACATCCAATCATCCATCTAGGGGTGGGCACGGTCGGTTAACCACGAACTACGGTTAAAATTTGCGGTTAACCGCGAAGATGGGGCGGTTCGGTTAACCGTTTTCGGTTAATTGCGGTAATGCTCTACCGACCGAACCGCCTAATTTTAACCGCGGTTAACCGGTCTATTTAACCGATTAACCAGTTACTTTGAACGGTTAACCGCTGATCAATTAACCGTTCAAATTAACCTCTAAACCGGTTAATCCACTGCAAGACCGACTATATATACTATACAGCCTCACTTGCAAATTTTACAGTCTGCAAAGCACACATAAAATACCTAGGTATAGCTCATACTGCATAGTTACTTGATGCTTTAATAGACTAATACTTAACACAGTTCACAGATATGTTTATACTGCATAGTAACTTCATACATTTATAGTTCAAATTTCATAGAAATTACATTACAATAATAACTCAGTTACATTACATAAATACTTGTCAACACTCAGGCTTCAGCCTCAATTCCTTCAACTGAATACAAAATGAATTATTGATAGCATAACAACCTGAAGCATGGTCCAAGCATGGCACACAACAACCTTCAATTGAAATGTCAAGATATAAATATTGAGAGGTGGAATAAACAGTATCAGTCGGAATATCTTACATAAATTCAGTGAAATAGAGAATGGCAACATGTATTAGAAATCATATCAACATGCAAGGAAGAGTCAGCTAATACAAAGTGAAGAGCGGTATGATCAAAAGCAACCTGAAGCATGGTCAGCATCAATATAATATAGCTATCTGAAATTTTAAGCTAGCGGAGTCCAAAAAGCAAAAATGGCAACAACATTGCTAAAAAACATACAACATTTGCTTGGGGAAAAATTCTGTTGCGTGCTCTGTAATATTCAACCAGCGTAGAAAATTGTCAACTAAAACCACAACCTATTCAATAACATGAACGTCAAACAATGTTAATGGTTTCAACAAAAATGATAATGGGTTCTTGAACTCATTACTAGACAACGTGCAATTGACTTTTCACGGTTGGAAGATGAAGACGACGACGTATTGCTTCTTGATCATGTAAGATACACAAACTTTAGTTCATGAATTCTATTTTGAAGAATTAAATCGTTATGTTTGTCATATAGTTATCACAATTTGGATAACATAGCATTTTTTAGCATCAGTACAATTTAAAATTTTAATTTTTCTTTCTTAGTTCAAAACTGTTGAGCTCCATCTTTTGATAATGTGAGGAAATTCATTCACTTGGACAGTTCCACTTGATATGTTTGAAATAATTATTCTCTAGCTCATAGTTATTTTTGTAGGATATCTGAATGTTATGTTAGATGAGTTACTTCGCATCGGTGATGACATTTTTTCATCTGTTTTACAGGTGAAGAAACTGGTAAGAGAAGACCGACTTGAAGAAATCATAGACCAAAACCTTAACAAAAACTATGAAGTTGAAGAAGTGGAGAAGATGGTACAAGTTGTACTATTGTGTACACAAGAAACACCAGAGCAGAGGCCTATAACGTCTAAAGTAGTGAGAATGTTGGAAGGAGAAGGATTAGAAGAAAGATGGGAAGAATGGCAACAAGTTGAAGTTACACGCATCAATGTCTATGAAAGGATGCATCAAAGATTCGATTGGGGAGACGAATCCGTTAATAATCAAGATGCTATAGAACTTTCAAGTGGAAGATAACATATATATTGTAATTCGTTCTTTTAGTTTTTATATTTAGAGATGTGTAAAATACATGCAAATTTATATGTAAGATGCAGCTTTACTTTGTTGGTATGTTTTCTCTCAAAATTTGCGTTATGTACTACATGATATATCGTGTATAAATCAGCTTATAATAGATATTTAACTTTATGAGCCATGATCTTGGAACAAAAGATTAATTTTCAGGTGGAAGATAGCATACCTTTTAATTTATTGCTGCTTTAATATTTAGAGGTATGATATTCTACCTTCCATCCCGGGAATGGATATTGATATGCAATATTATCATTCAATCTAAAGTTAGAAGTGATATAGAAGCATAAATATCTACCCCATTAAGTTATGTCATTATCACATGTAGTATTCTATGCCAAGTTAATATAAAAATATAACTGAAATTTATCTGTATAGATTCATATTACATTTTTGTCTCCCAGTCAAAAAGAAGTTTTGATTGACTTTTCATTTTATTCTTCCAAAGGAAGCAAAATCATTTTCAGGATCAAATATTTTTCACAGCACTACTCCATTTTGGTGAAAGAATAAACATATGCCAAAAAAGCATGTATATCGACTTTTTATAACCTTAAGCATCAGGTTGATGATGTTATAGTAGCTGTTACATGAGTTCAAATAGAGAAACGTAAAGAATAATCGTATTTGAAACAATGGAAAACATCCACCTGAATCAACAACGATACACTTACTAATACCTGAAACAATTACAATTAACAATTACACATCAATAGTCTTTTAAGTTTCAAACAAGTAAAACTATGACAGATTAATTAGTTTACAATTATGCTCATACCTAAAACAACAACAATAATTCTGAATTATCGGTCATTGTTCAAACTTCATTCACCATCGACTTATCACCTGAAATCAAACGATCAAACAAATTTTGTACTGATATTGAGAAAGTGCACAAAATGTTTATATAGCAGTTGTTTATATAGACTTGGCAAGAATGCATACAAATAGTGTTACTGACCTTGGTGAATACATAAACATTGATGAAGGAGATAGACTGTCCATGTTAAGAATGCAAGAAGATGGCGATTCACTTCGACGTCCATGTACAAATTCTACATAGCAAACATTAAAATCAAATAAATGAGGAAGCAGCTAGATTATTTTACAAATATTAAAATCACCTGAAAATGCATCATCATAGAAGTAAACGTCATCGAAAGGAACCTCAATCCGGTGATCTACAAAAATTGGTTTGGACCTTAACCAATTTTGAGTACAAACTAATGCCTCCACCATTCGTGGCTCAAAGAACTACGAAAAGGATCTGTAATCCGCCCTCCGGTGCTAAATGCGGATTCGGAAGCAATAATGGAAACCAGAATAGCTAGAAGATCCCGAGCGACTAAAGATAAAACTCGATATTTACTACAATTTACCTTCCACCATAACAAAATATCCAAATTATTCGGCTCAACCTCAATCGGTGCATCTAAGTATTTTTCTAGTTCGTTGCCTTCGTTATCTCGGTCTTGAACTCCTTTAAAAAATATATTCCTTTTTTCAGCAAGATCTGAATCATCACCAGTCACATTATCAATACCAACAGACGTTTGAGGTCGTAGTTCCCTACTTGTTTGTGTTCCAAATGTAGAATTGTTCACATAAAAGTCGAACAATCTTATTAAACTATCTTTCACGCTTTTTAATATGTCCACCGCAATTACTTTTCCATACATATCTTCAACCAATACCTTCAAAAACTGAAATTTATATCTTGGATCAAGTACACATGTAATAAGTAAAATTTTGTTCAAATTGCCTACACTTCCCCAATATTTGTCAAACTTAGCTTTCATATTGTGTGCCATCTTTCCAAGAAATGGATTTGTTTCCTTAGTCAATTTGCGAAGTTGTTCTTGAATTATGGATAGTTTGGCAAAACATTCATTTGCGGTAACGGACAAAGTTTTGCTAAATTTTAAAGTAACATTATAAAAATACTTTAAGACTTTAACAAAGAGTCCGACATTTTTCCAATCTGTAGAACCGAAGGGGCCAATATCATCATCAAAGTATGCAACAAAAATGCCATCATTTTCTTTCATATCATCGAAAACCCTGTTGTATTGTAACGCCGCTTCAAGCATCAAATATGTTGAATTCCACCTGGTAGGCACATCTAAAACAAGCATAGATTTATCTTCAATTTCCAATTTTTGACTCAACCCTCTAAATTTAGTAAATCGTGATGGATATGATCTTACAAATCTAACCGCAGGATTCCAGCTATGGTATTACAAATCTCCCTTAGATTGTCGTTAACAATTAAATTGACTATATGAGCACAACAACGTAAATACATGAATTTACCATTCAAGACACAACTACCATCAAAATCATTCAATTTTGCTCTAACATAACTAATTGCCACTTCATTTGCACTAGCATTATCAACCGTGATAGACACTATTTTTTAAGCTCCCATTTTTTGATACATTGAACTATGAGTTTTCCAATATTTTCTCCTTTATGACTAGTAATCACACAAAAATTTGTAATCCTCTTATGTAAATTCCAATTTCGATCAATAAAATGTGCGGTTAAAAACATATAATTCACATTTTGAATAGAAGTCCATGTATCAGTAGTTAAAGAAACAACATGCAATGATTCAGCGAACAATTTTTTAAGAGATTCTATCGAGTCCCAATATAATTGTAGTACATCCCTACAAATTGTTCTACGTGAAGGAACTTCAAAACTAGGACACAACTGTCGAAAAAATTCAAGAAAACCTTCACCCTCAACAAAACTAAAAGGGAGTTCATCAATAACTAGCATTCGAGCTAATTCTTGTCTACATAGCTCTTTGTTAAATGACCATGCTATGAGACTACCTTCATCATCGCCTTCAAAAGCTAATGTTTTTTGTCTTTTATCACTATCACGTGGAATTGACCTACATGATGTTTTTATGTGATAACTCAAATGTGTAGTTCCATTCATATGTGAATCGCATGCAAATTCTTGACCACAGTAGTTGCAAGCACATTTAGGAATGTTAGGATTCTTATCTTTAGTAAAATGTAACCATACCAGTGAAGGCTTTCTATGAGAAGTCTTGCGATCGGGGGGAAGAGGTGGTTTTCCTCTTCCAACTGCGAATTGTTCATCACTGGTCTCCTCTCCATCCGCTTCGTTCAAATACTCAACATCTCTTGTTTCTCTAGACGATCCCTCTATTAGTACCTGTTATACAATTTAATATTATATTAGTAATATAGTGAAATATATTCAAAATAACTGTACAAAAAAGATAGAATACCATTAGTCCATAGTTCTCCAGATAACAATAACACAGTAGTAAGATTTAACAATAACGCAAAACAGGTGAATACGATTATGACATTCATGAGGAAGATATTTGATGCTAGTTTGATTAGAAAACATTAGCAGGCAGCTTATATTTAAATACAATTGGGTTACTAGCAATAAATAACGTAGTATTATAATATCAGAAGCATTAGTTCATACTTCATACAAGCAAATATTGAAATTTAGTTAGCGTCCTATATTACTTTTATCTAACATGTCAATAAGATAAGATAAATATAAGAATGCATGAAAGCTCGAATAAGAAAAATATAAGAATGTCAATAACAACACTTTATGAACAATTGATTGCATACAACAACTATACCACCAAAATGAGAATGAGAAATTTGTGCTAAATATACAAGTACATAATTATATATATTAGTGCCAACTAAGCAAGTCTATAAATAGAGATGGGCAATTCATAAGGGTGTTGCATGTAGTTATGCACTGTTGAAGATCAGAAATGCATCATATGGGTTAATGTTCCTCAACTCGCAGCAAATAGCTAAAGCTGCTTGTTTTAGTAGTGTATTTAACTTATATGCTGGGGAGCTAAAGTTGGGTAAAAATGCTAAACTACCGGCCGATGCATGCTGTGATTTACAACTTAGAGGTCGTAAAAATGCTAAACTTGCTAAATCAGGTATCTTTACCATGCTTTCATCCATTTTAATAAAATATTTTGATTATTCCTTATAGTCTGAGTAACTGAGTTACCAAGTCCAAGCATAAGACCCAAGATCAAGATTCAAGTGACCATCGTAGGATATAGACATTTTCACCAAAGAATGAAAAAATATTATCATTTTTAATTTTTAAAAATAGTATATTTCAGAAACAAAACTCTTCTACTCTTACTTTTCAATGTTAATTAACTTAAAATTATTTTGCTGTGATTACTACATGTACATGTTTAAAAAATTAACTAAAATTTAAAGTGTAGAAAAATGTTATTTTGGAATCAACTTCTATATTCATGCTAAACCTCCGCAATAATTTTTATTACTTACGAAGACGAGCGCTTTAATTGTAGAAATTCAGCGCATTGCAAGATTAAAATAATTAGGGATCGAATCATGTAAATACTGTGTATTATGTTTTGATGTGAATCAAATATAAATTAGGAATGTATGCGCTTTAAAATTGCACATACACTCACACAGGCCCTGCTTTCATTAAACTTGCTAAATCAGGGATTTTTCAGACAATAGGCTCAAAGCTCAAAGTGATGTTATAAAATTGATCGGGATAGTAAAATCCACAAGATAACTTATACAAGATGTCAAGAACATACTGAAAAATCTATATATGCTACGAGAATCCATACATGCCAAATTGCCCAGAAATCTTAGCCTTGCGGTCTGGACATATATAACCTAGAACGCATATTCATGCTAAATATTTGAAGTAAACAAAGGATGATGCAAATTATGAAATTAACGGCTATGATTGAACATATTCTGCTAACATAATAACTAATTCAAAATCAAACTAAAATCGAACTGAAATCAAAGTATTCAACGAATCGAAAATCAGTACACTCACGTTTCTTCTCTTCCTCTTAGCAATCACCATTGTCTTGAATCCACGAATCAGGTAGCGGTGGATCATCGAAAAATAGTTAGGGTTTAGGATTTGGATCGAGGAATTTTTGCTTTTGGAAAGTTAAAAAAAAGCGACTGTGAAAATTGAAAAAATGTTACTAGGGTTTTGGATGGAACAGGAGAATAAGGTATTCGGGTGTATTGTAAATGGATTTGGGCCAGGCCGGTTGTTATGAATCAAAATACATTATTAAAATATATATATATATATATATATGCGGTTAATGGTTAACCGATGTCAAACTGCGGTTAACCGTTAACCGCAAGGTTTTTGATCGGTTAATTGCGATCGGTTAACCGCAAGTTCGGTTAATTGATTTTTTCGGTTAATGCGGTTCGATTGAGGTCGGTTAGATCGGTTCGGTTGGTTAACCGCAGAAAACGCCCACCCTTACATCCATCTACTCAACCATCAAACACAGGCATCCATTGTCCTTACAAGATTTCTAATGCCGTATGAACATATACAAAAAGTGTGTGTATATGTTCCTTATCTAATGCAAAATCAGGCGGTCCACTGATTCAGTTGACCTCCTTAATGCAAATCATGATAGTGCCATGCGTCCATTATGCGTGAAAAAGAATCCTAACAATACATATTACTTCTACTTGTGTGCATAACTATTCATTAGAATGCATCATCCATATGATAACACAACCATTATACATTCGTTAATTTAAATATGCACACACATTTATATGCAATATGAAAGTGACTGAGCCAATCTAGTGCCTAAAGTGTGTGTACATGCATCCATGAGCAACCACTAGAAACCACTTGCAACCATTCACAACCATCAATCATAACATGTTTCAAATACATGTTTACATCCATCGGTTTCTACCTAAGGCTAAAGAATAGGACTGAGGAGATATACTTGAAAGATAGATATAAGCATGAATAAAATTATGGAAAAAGAGATCAAGGAGGTACCCTCAAAGAGAAAAGGGTAGGCTACGCGTATTTTCCTCTCAGTTTCCCAAGTCGCATCTCCCTCAGCATCACTCCATTGAACTTTAACAAGCTTGACGTCATAGTTGCGTAGCTTTTTGACTTCCATACCATAGATACAAGTTGGAACTCTTCTCACAGTTGCTTCTCGTTCCAATTCTACTTCCTCTAGTATACTTGGCTCCACCACTTCCACAGATTCATGTAAGCATTTTCGTAGTTGAGAAACATTAAAAACATTATGAACTTCAGCCAGTCTCTCGGGTAGCTCTACTTTGTAAGCCATCATCCCAATCCTTTCAATGATAGGAAATGGACCTACAAATCTTGGTGCTAGCTTTCCAATGGACCCAAAGCGAATGACATTCCTTAAAGGAGATACTTTAAGGAACACCCTATCTCCAACCTTAAACTCAAGGTCGGTCCTTCTTTTGTCTGCATAGGACTTCTGTCTATCTTGTGCAGCCTTTATCCGTCTTCTTATCAAGTCCACCTTTTCTAAGGTTTCTCTAATCATGTCTGGCCCAAGTACGAGCTTGTCTGTAGACTCCCACCAACAAGTTGGTGATCGGCACGGTCTTCCATATAAAGCTTCGAAGGGCGCCATTGCTATGGTGGCTTGGTAGCTATTGTTGTAGGCGAATTCCACCAAAGGAAGATGATCCTCCCATGTCCCTCCAAAGTCAAGAATGCACAATCTCAAGAGGTATTATAATACCTTATTCACCCTTTCTGTCTGATCATCGGTTTAGGGGTGATAGACCGTGCTTAAGCATAATTGTGTGCCTACAGCCTCTTGCAAACTCTTCCAAAACTCTCTCGTAAAGATAGGATCTCGATCGCTCACTATGGTGGAAGGTATCCCATGGAGTCGAACTATTTCTTTGAGATAAATGGATGCCAGGGACGAGGCAGTCCTTCTACTTTTAAGGGTATAAAGTGAGCACTTTTAGTGAGCCTGTCCACTATTACCCAAATACTGGTATTGCCCCTTCTTGACCTAGGCAACCCATCAACAAAGTCCATCGAAATGCTATCCCACTTCCACTGTGGGACTTCAAGAGGATGAAGCAGACTACTGGGCTTCTTCTACTCCGCTTTGACTTGCTGGCATATCAAACACTTAGCGATGAACTCAGTTACATCACTCTTCATGCCATTCCAAAAGAAAACCCTTTTTATATCTTTATACATATTGTCTCCGCCTGGGTGTATGGTCAATTTAGAATGGTGCGCTTCTTCGAGAACCATTTTCACTAAATTCCTTACTTGTGGGACGCATAGCCTTACATCCCATCTCAACCAACCCTTATCATCGATGGAGTATCTATTGAGGTGACTAGAAGTCTCACCCCTAACTAGCTTATCCATTACATCAACTAGCTGAGGGTCTTCTCGTTGCACGGTTCCTATTGAGTCCAAAAGAGTAGGCTGCACCTCTAGTGATGCTAACAGACCCGACACAATTTCAGAGGAGGGTCTAAAATTAAAGTTTGCTATATATTCCAAGCTTTGCCTTTCTACAAAGAGAGGACTCAAGGTCGGCTTCTTCCAACTTAAGGCATCTGCTATCACATTACCCTTGCCTGGGGTATAGGAAATCTCAAAATCATAAGAAGCCAGAAATTCCATCCTCCTTTGCTGTCTTAAGTTAAGATCTTTCTGCGAGAAAAGGTACTTCAACGATTTATGGTCAGTATATGATTCAAACTTCTCACTTAGGAGATAATGGCGCCAAGACTTAAGCGCAAAGACGATGGCAGCCAACTCTAGATCATGGGTCGGGTAGATTTTCTCATGTACTTTCAACTGTCTGCCTCCAAAAGCTACTACCTTCCCTTCTTGCATCAAGACAACACCTAGTCCCATACCACATGCATCCATGTATACGGTAAACATCTTGCTCCCATCCGGCAATGTCAGAACTAGGGCTGTTGTTAGAGCCCTCTTCAAACGTTGGAAAGCAACATCGCAATCCAAATCCCAAGCCAAGGTTAGGTTCTTCTTCATTAATCTTGTGAGTAGGGATGCGATTTTAGCAAATCTTTAATGAATTATCGGTAAAAGCCCGCTAGCCCGAGAAAGCTTCGGACTTCAGTTGCATTCCGTGGAACCTTCCAATCTTGCACCGCAACTACTTTTGCAGGGTCCACAGCTAACCCCTCTTTGGACACCACATGTCCAAGAAACCTCACTTCTTCTCCCCAGAAATGGCATTGGGAGAATTTGGCCTTTAGCTGATGTGTAAGAAGAGTATCCATGACTTCCCTTAAATGCAAAGCATGCTATTCTTCATTCTTTGAGAAGATCAAAATGTCGTCTACGAAGACCACCAAAAATTTATTAAGGAATTCTATAAACACCCTACTCATCAAGTCAACGAAGTAAGCGGGTGTGTTTGTCAAGCCGAAAGGCATGATAAGCCATTCGAAGAACCCATCCGGGGTTCTGAACGCGGTCTTATCAATGCTGTCTTTAGCCACTCTTAGCTGATGGAACCCGGTAGCCAAATCTAGTTGGGAGAAAACAGACGCACCTACAAGGTGATTAAACAAGTCATATATTCTAGGAAGTGGGTGCCTATTCTTCTTGGTCATCTTGTTTAGCTCCCTATAGTCAATGCATAGGCAAAGTGAACCATCTGCTTTGGTTGTGAATACTACTGGAGCACCCCATTCAGAAATATTCCGCCTTATAAACCTCTTTTCAAGCAGCTCTTTGACTTGCTTACTGAGCTCTTTTCTCTCCCTAGGAGCCATGTGTCTAACGGGTAGAGTTACAGGTTTTGCATTATCATCAAGGTATATGCGGAAGTCTATCTCCCACTTTGGAGGTAAGCCCTTCACCTCTTCAAATACATCTAAGTATTCACGGACTACTCTAACATACTGCAAGTTTTCAACAGATGCATCAAGCGATTCTAGGTAACTAAGCATAACAGAATATATGGGGTTACAAGAGATTTCGGGAGTGTTGCCAAGGCGAGTCATAAGTCTAACCACTCTCTTTTCACAATTGAGGATGGCACCCTTACTGGATAACCAATCCATGCCTAGAATCAATCCTTAGCCCGTGAAGCCAAGAACGAAGGCTTTGCATTCAAACTCAACGCTCAAGATAAATATTCTCAAATCCCGACAAATCATTGAAAGATGAGCCGAATCACCAATAGGATTTGAAACTACTATGGGATCTGTAAATAGACTAGTATTTAGGTGCAGTGTTTCAACTAACGAAGTAGACACAAACGAGAGTGAAGCGCCAGAATCAAACAAAGTACGAACAGGATGATCAAACAGAAAAACCAAACTTTCAGCAGAAATGTTTCTACCTCTCTCCTGTCCTGGTTCCATGAGAGCATGAACCTGCCCTTTTTCCTGCCCAGGTGCCATGAGAGCCTGAATCTGTCCTCCAGAAGTAGACCATATTCTTTGCCCTTGCCCCAGTTTCCTCGAGCAGTCTTTGATTAGATGTCCTGCCTCTCCACAGTGGAAACAACCAGCCTTCTTCTTCTTCCTACAGTCCTTGCTCAGATGGCCTAGTATTCCACAATTAAAGAATCTTTTCTTTCCTTTGCTATTGTTGTTCTTACCACCCTTCTTAGGTTGCTGTTGTAGCTTCTTTTGATCCCCTTTCTTTTCTGGCGCCTTATTAGCATTAGCGCCTTTCTCCTCTTCATGCATAAGCGCCATGTCAACCAGTTTCTCAAAGGTAGTCCCCATAGGAATGTGGTTCAAAGCTAACCCATGTAGCGGCTCATTCAAACCTTTAACGAACCTCAAGGCCTTCTTTTTAGGTGTGTTCACCAAGTCTAGGCCAAACCTCGCCAACTGATTGAACTTGTTGACGTACTCCTTTATTGATAAATTCCCCTGCGTCAATGCTAAGAACCTTTCCATGTATAGATTCTCTTCTACTCGTGAGATAAATTTCATCTCGAACCTATGTCTGAAATCCATCCACGTCTCTACTGGACTCTCTCCATTCGTGACCTTCCACCAAAACGAGGCTTCGTCCTTCATTAACCAAGCGGCCAATTGGACCTTCCTTCCATCTTCTACCTCGAAGATACCAAACAAGTCTTCTACCTCCTTAAGCCAATTTCGAGCTTCAACAAACGTCTCTGATCTGTGAAAAGGTTTTCCGTCCATTGCTTGAAAGTCTTTGCATATCTTTGAAAAAGTATCAACACGGGGAGGGGGAGGAGGAGGAGTGGCTGCAGTTGGGGGAGGAGGGATGTCTGTTGGGCCTGCGGCGGTGGCCCTAGCCTCCAGATACCTTATGAACCAGGTTGGTATTGGTATTCCCTCGGGTATCTCGGGTAACACAGACATGCTGAAAAGAAAATGAAGAGATTCAAAACGGAGAATTCGAAAGAAAGATATATGGCTCTTAGGGGTTATGTTTTTAAAATAAACTTTTCTCTTGAAAATACTCTCCTTAAAACATACTTTTGAAAGTATTTCATTATAAAACGCTTTTGAAAAATAGTTTTTCAAAACCTCTTATCTGTTTTGTTAACCTTCAGCTCAGATACCACGTGTAACACCCCACGTCCATTAATGTCACTCTTAAAAGGAATGCATTAATTTTCATGGAGTATTATTGGTGAACAGAATAGAATATAACAAGACAGATACATATATTGATACTTGAAAAATTTCGAAACAACATTTATTGCAGCTGAGAAATAGTTTGATTACAATAACATCATAAACCAACAGAAAAACCAAGTACACTTAGTAACCATCTTGACAAATTGTTTTCTGAGTACATAAAATAAAAAGCATAACCCCAACATAAGTAGCCATAAAAGAGATGAGCTGAACTTTACTTTCAGCAATCCAAGCACTTCCAAAAGAGAGAGAAAGATCCTGATCAAGCTCCACTAGTACTAGTCCCACCCTGAGAACCTTGGAGGGGGAGGGGGGAGGAAGAAAAGAGGCAAAAACAAAGGGGTCAGACATAAATTCTGGCGAGTACCATAACTTTAATAGTACAATTATGAAAGTAATTAGGATAAGGCATAAACTGGTAAAATAAGGAATGACTGTGAAACAAGTGGGTAAGGCAAAACAAACAGAAGGAATTTTCTGGCGTTAATCTCGCTCCTAATCACTATAGGATAATTACTATACTGCACCACTACTAGTCACCTTAAAAGTTGATACTGCCAACATAACAATCATAATGGTAGTTTCATGTACCACTAGCTGTCTTCATAGGTGTCGCCTGCCCTTATCACCACTAGTTGTACCCACTGCCCCTATGTGATCGGCTCCCTAACTCGTAGATATCCGTGCTGGTCCCACAGTGGGGTGTATCACTCCCAAAAGTGGCAACCCGATACCACTAAAGATGCACGGCTTATATCTACACGATGCAACAACGTCATACCAACCATCTCGGGCCCACGCATGCACATGACCTCGTTGGACTTGTGTTGCCACCGTTAACCCGTTTTGACCACTTACAATCAAACCCAGTAAGCGTGTCCCGTCCTCGATCTAACTCGAGCTAACAAAGATACTTAATGGGTTACTAGTTTGAAATGGATCCCCCATGCTTGACACAAGCTTTCCACCTATGCTTGGTCCCCACTAGAATTTTCCACTTAACCCCCTCTTATTCATGTCTTCTTTACATGTTTCAATTTGGTTAAGTGTTTCTAATCATATTTCACATGCCACCCATGTCACCCACTTAAACCCCATGTCCCACCACATGTTTATCTTGGTTAAGTGTTACTTAATTCATTATAACCGTAACCATGTAAGACCTCCCACATTAGACTCCCGTTTGCAGTTGCTGGATTTGCCAGGCGGGTCCAGGCAGTCTTATACTGCAAACGTGTCTAACCTCGTGTCATTACAACTATTACGCATTTAATTTATGCCTTCGACATCTCACATTAGACTACCGTTTGTGGTTGCTGGATTTTCTGGGCAGGTCCGGGCAGTCTTACACCACAAACGAGTCTAACCTCGTGTCTTAGGCGTTTATTTTAACAAATTATTTTACCCCAATATGAATTAATTATCCCTATTCAAATTTCCAATAATTTCCAAATTAATTATGTCCATAATTTTCACCTAAATTATGTCCACACTTTTTTTAAATAAAAGTTATACCCATTAAGTCTCAATTTAATTATATGCTTTAAAGCCATTTTATGCTAATTCACAATTTACACAATTAATATTTTTCCCCTGTCCCCACGCTATTCGTACGTTCGAATATGAAATATGTTAGACTCGCAAATAGTCTAACTTATAAAAAGAAACATCACAACTTGCATAACACATAAAAATAGATCTAACTTGCAAATAGGAATTCTAACATAAAATTGCATAGCCAACAATTTGCATAGACAATGTCATATAGAATCATATATTTGCATAAACTACCATGGATCTAAATATAGATCTAAACATGAAATTGTGAACTTGCATATATAAATTATGGGTCTCACTTAACTTGCATATGTGAATATAATTTTCACCCAAAAATGTGAATATAGTTTTTCTCCTAAACTTGCATATGGATTTCTACAACTTGCATTTGTATTATGAATTTCTACAACTTGCATATGAATTTATCACATGATTTTGCATATAAACTAGCATATGTATATACTTGATTCACATATAAACTTTTGTACAATTCACATATAGACTTGCATAAGATTCATATTCAAACCAATATACAATTTAACATCCCAAACTTGCATTAAATTCTCATACGAATTAGCATATGATTTAACATCCAAACTGGCATAAGATTCACATATGAATTAACATATGATTTAACAACACAAATTTACATAAGATTCACATATGAATTAACATATGATTTAACATCCTAAACTTGCATAAAATGAATCAAGTTAAATATGAAATAGATCTATAAAGTTAAACAACATCATGCGATTCAACAGACATGTTCTCATAATCCAACTACAACCCATCATAATTAATTTAATAATTATATTGTGAAAGAAATAGCACTCACAAACAAAAGAACAGTCTTGTTTTTCTGGGATATGTGTTCTGAAACTGAATTGCTCGCCTTTGATGTAGACTAATTGTTATTCTAATTTAGGTTAGATTTGATTTTGATTCGTGCTTCTATCTTGCTTTTGAGTTAAAAGAGAACGGAGGCTACTCTAGGTTCACCATTGACAGCATGGTGGCTCTTGGTATGAATTAGTGTGATTTTAGGTCGAGGGTTAGGTTGCTTATATAGAATTTTAATTAATTAAGAGCCGTCAGATTAACCTAGAAGTAATCAAGACCATCCAGATAAGATAGAATAACCACCTCAGCCCTAATGACTCAGTAGTGAGTCAAAACATCGTCACGTTTCAGATCAACTAGGGGGAAGGGTGGTATGTCGACCCCCTTGTCGACCTGTATGGGTAGGTCGACCCCCTGGTCGACTTGGCCTTTGGGCAGGAGAATTCCCGCCCAGCCTGCTCCTCCTGTTTAAATTTGAATTTCAAATTTTCTGAACCTGAGCTATTTTTAATTTATTTAAATTCTGAAACTTCGGAAGGCCATAACTTCTTCATACGGAGTCCAATTCATGCAAATTCGGACTCTATCTCAAGTAGAATTCCGAGACAAACGCAATGGAGTAACCCATTTCCCTTAATTCTCACTTCAATAATTAAGTATTCTTAGGATTGTTAATTTTAATACTCTTAGAAAATTCAGGGTGTTACACTAGGATATATAACCATTCCATGCGAAGGTCCGAATTCAGGTAGAAAAGACTTTTGTTCAGCTTTGGATGTTTCTCCTGCTTAAAAAGAAAATATTCCTGTCATTACAGAGAATATTCCAGTCGACTTAGAAAATATTTCCTTATAGGAATTATGCGGATGTGTTTGAAGAAGTTGTTAGCTTACCTCCACGTAGAGAAATTGACTTCAAAATTTCCTTAATTCTGAATGTAAGGCTAGTAGTTCACTCTATTCGAAGAATGACCTTGAAGGAAAAAAGAAGAGTTAGACAATCAAACTTGACAGCTTGTATGGAAGGGTCTGATCATGCCTAGTTTCTCTGATTGGGGAGCGGTAGTGGTTTTTGTCCCAAAGTTAGACGGTACTCTTAGACTATGTGTGGATTATCGTGACTTGAACAAGCGGACATTAAATAATAAATATCCGTTGCTGCAAATTGATGATTTATTGGATCGATTGAATGACGCTCAAGTATTTTCACGAATGGACCTAGCTACAGGTTTCCATCAGCTTCGTATTGCCAAAGAGTGTGTTCCTTTGACAGCATTCAGAGGTCCAGATTTATTCTACGAGTGGTTAGTAATGCCGTTCGGCTTATGTGATGCTCCAGCTTATTTTGTCAATCTAATGAACAGGGTATTCAGAGAAGTATTGAATAAATTCGTACTGGTTTTCATTGATGACATATTGATCTTCTCTAAGTCAGAGAGCGAGCATGCAAAACATTTGGAACAAGTGTTAGAAATTCTCAAAAATAATGTTTTAAAAGCCAAATTTTCCAGCAAGAAGAAGTCAAGTTTCTTGGCCAAGTTGTATCAAAAGAAGGAATTTCTGTGGATCCCAGTAAGATCACAGCTATTCAAGATTAGAAGCAACCAACTACTCCCACAGAAGTCCAAAGTTTTCTTGGGTTGGCTAGTTATTATCGGAAGTTCGTTAAAGATTTTTTGAAGATATCTAGCTCCTTAACAAAGCTTACTAAGAAACATTCAAGGTTCAATTTGACTCCAGAATGTGAGACAGCTTTCCAAGAGCTGAAGCTAAGATTGACAACTGCTCTAGTGTTAACAATTATTGATGGCAATCAAGACTTGAAAGTCTGGACCGATGCTTCTATAGAAGGCCTTGGTGCAGTATTAATGCAAAGAGGCCAAGTAGTCGCTTATGCTAGCCGTCAGTTGAAGCCGCATGAAAAGAACTATGCAACTCACGATCCTGAATTGTTAGCCATCGTGTTAGCTATGAAAATCTTGAGGCATTATCTATTGGGTGAGAAGTTCGAATTATATACTGATCATCAATCATTGAAGTACTTGTTCACCCAGAAAGATCTGAATATGAGGCAGCAGCGTTGGTTAGAATTTCTCGCAGCATATGATCTTGATATTTTGTATACTCCGGGGAAAGCCAATGTTGTGGCTGATACGCTCAGTAGAAAGAATGTAATCATCGCCAATCTTATCATACACCATCGTTGATTGATAAAATATCTATTCTTCAGAAAGACGATAGTTTTGTTAAAGAGATTATCAAAAGAATTGAAAGGGGCGAAGTCTCCAGTTTCCAAGTGGATAGCGCAGGAGTTCTGAGACTGGAAGGAAGAATTTTTGTTCCTGACATCCTTGAGCTCAAAAGAGAAGTAATGGACAAGTGTCACAAGTAGAAGTTGAGTATCCATCCAGGGGTTAGTAAAATGTATAATGACCCCAAGCGTACATTCTGGTCGAAGGCGATGAAAAGAGACATCTCTATATATGTTAGCAGGTGTTCTACTTGTCAACAAGTCAAGAGCGATCAACAGAAACTTACCGGATTATTACAACCGTTGGAAATTCCAGGTTAGAAGTGGGAACAAATTTCTATGGATTTCATAGATGGTTTGCCCAGAACCCGGAGAGGAAATGACAGTATTTGGGTGATCGTAGATCATTTCACGAAGACCGCCCATTTTATACCTGTCATATCAAATAGAACCGCTCAGAGTCTGATGTAGATTTATTTCAAGGAAATTTTTAAACTGCATGGAGTTCCCATGAGTATCGTTAGTGATCGTGACCCAATTTTTGCTAGTAAATTCTGGGAAGCATTCCAAGCAGAATTGGGAATGAAACTGAACTTGAGCACCGCTTATCATCCTCAAACAGATGGTCAAACTGAGAGGGTGAATCGTATTTTAGAAGATTTATTACGGGCTTGTGTTATTGATTTTTTCGGATCATGGGAAGACCACTTGCATTTGGCTGAGTTGTCATATAACAACAGTTACCAAGCAAGCCTGGAAATGTCACCATTCAAAGCACTGTATGGTAAACCGTGCAGATCTCCCGCAATTTGGGTAGAACCTGGTAATAGACTTGTATTGGGACCTGATATGATTCGCGAAGCTTCGGACAAAGTCGACTTCATCAAGAAGCGATTGGAAACCGCTCAAAGCCGACAAAAGAGCTATGCAGATTCGAGAAGAAGAGATTTGTCTTTTACTGTTTGTGACTATGTGTATCTGAGGGTTTCTCCGATGAGAGGAGTAGTCTGATTGGCAAAACAGGGAAGTTGGCGCCCATATTTTTTGGTACATTTCCTGTACTCGAACGGATTGGAACTCTCGCTTATAGATTTCGATTGCCTAATTGGTTGTCTGGAGTACATGATGTGTTTCACGTATCTCAACTTCGAAAGCATGTACATGATCCAGACTTGGTCGTGGAAGAAGCCGCGCAACAGGATTTGGAAATTACTCCAGAATTAGCTGTGAGAAGAGAGCCGATAAAGATTATTAGCAAAGAAACTAAAGAGCTGAGGAACAAGAAGGTTCACTTAGTCAAAGTGCAATGGAGTGGAGATCCACAGGACTGTACTCGGGAAACTAAGGAGAGCATTAAGAAAGCCGATCCCAATTGCAGGGTGGATATCTCTGATTAACTCTGGTGCAAGGTACATTTACAGTATTTTGCATTTCCGTATTGTTTTCTACCTTCCTATTGTTTCCTTTTCATGGATGTAATTTTTTTTTAATTATATAGTCTGAATGATTTTAAAAGAGTATATGAATTAATTAGTAGGTTTTTTGAAAAGTTAATCATCAAATTGGTTGTTGTTTTTGTTGTGTGATTGTTAGTTTAATTAATAACATTGGAATAATAAAACCCATAAGAGAAAGAAAGGTAAATTTATGCAAATTGAATCAAATATGGAATTGATTAGAAAATTGATTGAAATAAATGCATGTACATTATATATGTTTGAACAGGTAAATGGATTGGCTGTTGAGTAAAGAATTTATTTGCATGCCCGACAAATAGGTAAACCTTAATGAGTTGGATGCGCAGTTTTATTATTGTATCAACTCCTGTGAATGTCATTGGTTGCGGAGTGCTGGTTGTTCTGTGTGAAATAATAAACGTCGCCATAGGATAGTAACAATTAATTTTGAACTACACTACATGGCATACTTCTTGAAGATAACATACTATATCATATACCACATAAGCATTTGGAGCTTGTGTGACGAGCTTGAAGATTTACCATACGAGCGAGAGGCTTGTATGGCGATGACTATACTATAGGTTGAACCGAAGACTGACATAGACTATATAAAATATAACGGTAAATTGCCAGATTAATAAAACCCCCAAACGGGTCTGAAGATGACAATAAACACGTCTCTCTGGTCATTAAGGCACAAAAACCATTTATAGGGTGACGAGAATTTATTCTCTGGAGTTATGATCTATACACACTCCCCTTTGGACACCGAAATATATCACTATAAATACGTGTATGCTTTTTAGGATTTATTGGGTACCTAATACGGCCCAATAAATTTCCAAACCCCTCCCCGTACAAAGGAGGTAATGGGGAAATTTTTCAAAAATTTAGGGTGTTAGCCAAATTTTTGAAGAACTAATAAATTCTTAGAAACTGAAAAGTTGAAGAATGAAAGTTGAGTCGGTTAATTAAACAACTTTCACTTCGTTCCTTTTCGGGGATGAAAATATTTTAAGTAGGGGAGATTGTGACAACCCGGAAAATCAGAACCAATTTAAAATTTTTAATTTGGTTATTTTAAGGACTTTTGAATATTTAAAATAAATTATTTTAAATAATAACGACTAAAAATCTATTTGGATCGAAGTTATAGCGAATATATTTATTTTAATTATAAAACAAGGCCAAAAATGGCGTGGAAGTTAGAAAATTTGAATTCGAACTTTGACTAACTGTACAGTAATCAAAATAAATCGGATTTTAATGAAACCAAAAATATTTAAATCTGTTTATGAATATCTTTCTAACAAATATGAGAAATTGAAATTTCATAGCAGGAATCAAAAGTTATGGCCAAATGAATTTTCAGAAAGGTCGCTATGGAGTATATATAGCCCTTGAAAATAGACATTTTGCAAACAACCTCTGTTTTTGACGAAACCACTTTTATTGGATCCGAGATGTCTAATTATTACTAGGTTTCAAATTCCAGAATTTTTGGAGTTAATATGTGAGTGTGGCAAAAGAAAATGTGTTTGGTTAATTTCAGTCAATTTGGATCGACCAGAAAATGACCATTTTTCAAACAGTCTCCAAATTTGACGAAACTAGTTTTGTTGGGACTGTATCGTCCAAACATAGCTAGATCTATTTTTTTGGGATTTTTGGGATCAGTATGTAGCCCCGGCAAATTGAAATGTACGTTCAAATCCATGTTTGAATGTTTTATATTTTAATTTGAAGAATAACTCACTGTAACAGTCGAATGGGCTTACGAGACATATTCCATTGTTTCCGGAATGGGGGTATTTAGCCAGGGGCGACAATCGTTGGGTTTGATTTGGAGTTCGTTTGGAGAAACGGATATTTTTGGAATTATAATAAGCACGGGCCAATCATATTTTTATAAAAAAAGAAGAAAAACACTTTCTCTCTCCCCGTAAGCAACTGTCGAACGGCGGAAAAAGTTTCCCACCTTGTCTCTTTGTTTTCCCTCTCCATAAGTCGAATCAGCATTTACTCCAGTTGAGGATTGTGTAGATCTCTCCTTTAGCTTCCAATCCATACTAGATTTGTGGAGTATTGCTGCGTGTTTTTCGAGATTCGTGCCCTCGAAGTTAGCGACTTCGTCACGCCGCCAGACCCTCCTGCCGCGATTGAGCTGGGCGCCCACACCATCGATTTGAGTGCCTTTTCGAGCTCTTTGAGGTGGCACAGTCCGATCGTCCCAATGTTCAACGGTTGGAGCGAAAAATCTAAACCTAGATTTGAACCAGTTGCTGAGGTAAACGACTTTGAATATATTAAACAGTTTATAATGTTTAAAAGTTTTATGAATTGTGTTTTGAAAATAAAAATCATATCTTTAACATATGTTGTCGAAATCCAGTGAAACAGGAGACATTGGACTCGTGTGGACGTCTTCTACATTCTAGAAGAGACCGGAGAATTCTTGGAGCTTCCTACGATATTTGGAGGAGTGGAACCCAAAGTGGGATTTCTAAATTATAAACGATATGGAATGGCGATGTATAAATTATATAATCGATGTATAAGTTATATAAGCGTTGTACACCTCATGTGTAAGCGTTGTATAAATTATATTGCGATGTATAAGTTATATATGCATTGTAAAAATTATATGTGAGTTGAAATGAAATGGAAATATATTTATATATGTATATATATGTATATACTCCCTCATCCACAGACCATCGACTATATATATATTGGTTGTGATTGTTTGGATTTTGGTTGACATGAAATTTGGTTGATAAATGTGAATGGTTGATAAATACAAATGGTCGATAAATGCGAATGGTTGATAATGATTGTTTGTGGTTGAAACAAAATTGGAATTGTTTGTGGAAAAAAATCTGTTGTGATATGAAAATGATCGAAATATTTAGATTATAAGGATAAGCCCCTTAGGGAACGCCGCGAGGCATAAGATAGTGCGAGAAGCCGTACTCGGGACGGTGCCAGTTTTAAACCCCCTGCCGTTATGCTGCCGAAATTTTCTGAAATATTCATGTGTTTGATTTATATTCATGTGTTAAAATATATTCATGTGTTGGAAAAATATTCATATGAATAATAAGTTGTTTGAAAGATAAAAATCACATTTTTATCATGTATGTGAAGTATATAAAATATTCATGTTTGAAATAAATTGTTTTAACAATAAAAATCACATTTTTATTATATATATGAATCGCTAAAAATATTCATGTTTGAAATAAATTGTTTTAACAATAAAAATCACATTTTTATTATATATATCTTAATCGCTAAAAATATTCATTTTTGAAATAAATTGTTTTAACAATAAAAATCACATTTTTATTATATATATGAATCGCTAAAAATATTCATGTTTGAAATAAATTTTTTTAATAATAAAAATCACATTTTATTATTTATATGAATTGCTAAAAATACTCATGTTTGAAATAAATTGTTTTGACAATAAAAATCACATTTTTATTATATATATGAAGTGTTAAAAATAGTCATGTGTTGAAATAGATATTTGTTGGGTAAAAATATTATTTTTATCAAATATATGAAATGAAAATGGTTTGGAAATCGAAGAGCGGATTATATATATATAATTAAAATAAAACGAATAACAATGCTGTAGTTCGTATTTTGAAATCGTGATTTTGACGATTGTATCGGGAGATCCGATCGTCGGATTTTTCCCGAAACTGAAACCGTTGGGTCCGCTTTGAAAATATCTTTCCAATGATACCAAATTTGTAAAGATCCAACGGTTAGATTGTGTGAAATGTTTAATTCAAATATTAATGAAAACAGCGCCAGAATGGATTATACATATATACAAATATATATATATATATATATATAATTAAAATAAAAAGAATAACGACGCTGCAGTTCGTATTTTGAAATCTAACTTTAAACGATTGTACCGGGAGATCCAACCGTCGGATTTTCCCAAAACTGGAACCGTTGTGTCCGCTTAGAAAAGATCTTTCCAATCATATAAAATTTGTAAAGATCCAACAGTTAGATTTTCAGATATGTGTAAATCAAATCTAAAGAAAAGTAGCGCCATGGTCGTGTTATGGCCTGAAGCGTCGTTTGAATAAATGGGCTATTTTTAAATAAATAAAAATAGCGATAAATCGTTATAAAATATTATGAATGATATGGAATGGAAATAAACCGAATTTACCCAGTTTATTGGATATTTGATGGTTGAATGTGTTTGACAGGAAAATTACAATAATGAACTGAATTATGGATGTCAAATAACGAAACCATGGAAATGAATTGATTTGAATTCTAAGTATACGTGAATTATTTGAAAAGGTCGAGTTAAATCTCATTTCAAATAATTGGTCGACGATTAGAAATCGACGATGAAGACGGTGGTTGAAGACCGGAGTTCTTCACATCATTTGGATGATTGCTGATGTCTTGATCGGGAGGCATCCCAAGACAAGGTAATAAGTGGTGGTCGTCCAGACGTACTTGGAGATCGACCGGATGTGCGAGGAGCTCTCTCCTGTATTGGACATATGGGACGGGGAATAAGGTGCCTCCGGTTTCGTTCAGACCCAGAACGGACTTGTAAATGGACGGTGTGTCCGACATTGGATTTCATTCTTTGTGATTGATATACGTCAGTTGCATGGCGTGAATTGCCTGTGTGGCATGCTGAGATGCATTGATCAAGGCTTTTGTTGAAATACAGAGCGTTGTGGTTGATGATCAAAGCATAGTTTTGATATAGCTATCTTTGTGTATAGCGTTGATTCGCGAGCCTCACACCCTGGTATATACCAGAAACGGGTGAGGACTGCAGGGAGAGCATGCGTTTCCTTCTGGCTAGGAATTGTGTCAGCGTTTTACAAGCCCTGACGTTTTACTTATGTGGATGATGGATAGCGAGGAGCCTCGATTATTTTGGTTTCTTCGGAGACGATGGTTTGGTCGGGATAGGACCAGTTTACGCCCCATAGGGCGGGGAAACGCAGTGTTCAGGCATTTTAATCCACTCTGTGTGGACCGGCCCTGAAGATCCAAGGGTCGAGCGCTCTGACCCTGAGGCTCGGGCTAGAGAGTCTCAAAGTGGTAAGGACTATCCCTTGCCTTGGTTCATGACGGAAATCCAATTTTCAAATACGCCATCGTGCGCTTTTGATTGTATACCTATATATGGCGACATAGTGGTATGGGGCATTTATGTCGTCTTTGATTGAAACTTATGATTGAAATTGTTTTTTTGAAACTTATAAACACTAGTAATAATATCAAATGCATTTGTTTTATTCGTATCAAGCATATTTTGGTCATTATAAGGTAAAACTCTATCCTCTGATTTGCTTTGTGTAATGGGAACTGAGTCTTATAATGGCTTCATTTTTGTAAAAAGCATTCCGATGTTTAAATGATTTACTTGTTTTTAGCACTGGTAATCCAATGGTGTAAACCCGTTCCGCGTTATTGGCGTCGTCCTGTGATTAGCCTTATTATAATATAAGTTAAGTAGATTTCTCATACCAGTCCCATGACTGACTCGTAGTTTGTTTCACATTCAAACTCGGGTGCCCTATTTTCTACACGGGTAGCCTTGTATTCAGGTTTTAGCAGGCTCTTTCTGGATGGCAAATGGAGCTGAAGATGGATTCTATCACTTCTTTCTTTTTATGCTGCTCAGTTCCTGTTGTACATATTATGTTCTGATTCCACTATAGACATTTTATGTAAAGCTGAACTGTATTTTGTACTAAGTATGATCCTGTATATTGTGTAACTCTGATGATTATGTTTGTCCAGTGTATTCTATTGTACATTTTCTGGTGTATTCATATATTTTCGTTCTTCTATTATTTGTTTATGTGTTATATTCCAAAGATTACCCTTGCCACCGTGGAACGGGGATTTGGGGTCGTCACAATATTCCTAAGTTAACTCTATTCGATTTAATTGCCTCGACCAAAATTTTCATTCTAGTTTTTCATTTACAAGATTTTCATATCTTGTTTCCATGTAACGTCCCAATTTTTTTAACCATTTTAATTTTGATATTTAAAACGGTTTAAATATTGATTTGGTAGTATTAATGAATTTTATCGATATATTTTAGGGTTTAAAAATAGTTTTCTTTTCAAACGATCGCCGTTTTCAATGAAACAAGTTTTATTGGAGAACGTATCGCAAATTATTGCTGCATTTCCAGTTTGGAGTCAATCAGAGTTATTTTATCGGTGTGTGCAATTTAGCGGTGAACTGACAAATAGATTTGAATTCAAAATAACGCCGTTGTGCAGACAAAGTCGGTTTTCAACAAGATTTTTTTTATTGAGACCCGAACATTAAGACGTAGCGGTGTATGGATTTTCATGGTGTTCTGAGTTTTCGTGTGTTGGTACATATTTAATGGTTAGCGATAAACAGCGGTTGACGGTATAACTTAATACCATATTAGAATATAAAAATAAATGTATACTTCTACCCTAAGTAAAACAAATGTATGAATGTCTATTCTAGCTACCCTGAATTCGTGTTTTCAATTCCCCTGCCTTCACACAGACAGCTTGCAACTTCATTTCAACAGACCCAGACCTACCATAGTGCAGCTATGGAACCATGAAAAAACATAATACGTTGCATCAACAACTGTGCTGAAAATGACTATTGATGCACCCAAGACAACTCCAGCCAACTAAAATATATGCGGATAACCTACCCCTAAACATTTGGATAGTCCACATAATATAAGAAAGCAATCACGTCTACCACATTTCTTCACTACAAAGCAAATAAAACCCACCCTATTGAATTGAAAGCACGGGGTGCGTACTCTATTATAGGGTACCCGAAGGCCAATATGTGTAAATTACTTCACGTCTAAGAAAGACAAACACTCACACGTGCTATTATAAAATAATAGCGTGTTCCCAATTCATACACAACCCATAGGATTTAAAAACGTACAAACCATTTCAGTGTACAGGCCGAATAGGATACCCAAGATTTTTACTTAAGTAACAGCTACCTACCTATGCCTTCACGCTTAAGGGATTAGAGTACACCCTATATTTCAAAGCACATCTATCAGTCTTTTTCACCCTACTCTATGCTGTCGTATTTTCAACCTCCATGTCTAATCAACCTTCACTTCACCACGAAAAATCAACACAGCTGCTTCTTTTTCTTTCAGCTACGCACATGTTGCTGTGCTGGATGATTTTACGTCCTTCTTATCCTCTCATTCATTCATCTATATAAAGTCACGAAAACTCCAGTCATTTGCAGCAATTTACGTAGCAACAAAATAAACTAAAACACTCCTCTGCAAACACAAAATGAATCCGCCATACAAACCATATGCTTTTGGAGATGGAGACGATATTGGAGTGGGAAGAAAACTAACATGAGGGGATAGATTGTCTTGGAACAGTAATTTTGTGGAAATTAGATGGGGGAAGACTAGTTCACACTGTTCGGAAAGGGAATCAGGCGGAAGTTACATATTGGAGACGGTACGTGGTTCACGTTCAGGAAAGAGTTTGGTGAGCGGAGGCTGATGGGTTCGAACCGGACATCGTTGCACGGCTTCAGAATTCGTATGGGAGGCCATATGCCTGTATGTGCATGAGGAAGTTGAAGTCGGCAACGTCGTATGTTGGCCAGAACAGAAACGAGCTGATGGAGTGAAGAAAATGAGGTGGCAGTTGAAAACCGTGCGTGGGGTTTGTGCTACTGTCAAAAGTGGGAAAGGGGGCGTTGCGTTCAAATCAACAGTGGGTAGAAAACAAAACGCAAGGAAGAAAATGGGATTTGAACATGTTTGGGCTTGTGCACCTTTATAAAGGAGGAGGAGTGTGCTGTGTGGTTCGTACGGAACACATAGAAGGCACAGTTGTGAAGATATATAGGAGAAGGTGGAAAGTCTGGAGAGATCAAGGCGTGAGGAAGGGTGATAGTTCAGAAATGGAGCGGGATGATGAGGTTAATATCGATTAACAGTGGACTCAGAAACGGAGAGAAGATGGGAAGCATGACGGTTTCGAATTGCAACAGCAAGGGAATATGGGTGGATGGACAGTACGTCAAGGGTAATTTTATAATATGCTGATAGAAACGAACATGCCTAATTGATAATTAAAAGTGACTAATCAAATGTTATAATATGCATAAAAATGAATCAAACGCAATGAATGTTCCTAAACTTCTACTAAACATGCCTAGTTGGTTTTTATAAATTGAGTAACGATTTGTGTTAAACATATTTATATTATTATAATGATCTGGAAGATTTTTTTTAAAAAATCAAGTTATAGCATGCCTAACCCGGTCTTAAGAAACGTAATTAAAGTTCAATTATATATATGATTATGGTATTTATAATATTATTTTTAATAACGTATAACATGTTAAATTTGTAACAGTGTTACACAGTAATGGAATGGAAGAAACCAAACGACGTTCGCACCATCTCGACGAACGTAACATTGAGGAGATGGTTTGAAGGCAATTGGAATCCACTGAAACCGACTGTTTTAACGAAGAATCAAATCAATGTGAGTTCAACTCACTCAGTTTATCCCACTTATATTTTATATAAGTAGGGTTTTATTTTGTATATAACGTTTTTGCATGATTGTTTGTTTGTGTGTTGAATAGTATTTAATATGCATAGGTTAAATTAAGCGTTTGTTTAATTTAATCGAATTAAATCAGTATTTTAATGATTAGATTCCAAACAAGGTAACTTACCTTGTTCGTTACGTTTATAAACGTATTGAATGTTTGATTGGATGATACTAATTATTGTTGACTGTTATTTTTGTTTATCATGATAAATAAATATATTGTCGTATCGAATTTGAAGTAACCCGTTGTGATGCAGGGGAGGACAGGTTGGAGGGATCCTACCGGATTCCTCAAATATGTTGTTTACTTATACAAAATGTTTAATCAATCTAGTTGGTTGTTGATTGTTGAAACCAAATTCAACACTTGTTTGATATTAACCAATGAGGTATATTGGTCGAGTAATTTTCGACAGATGACATGTAAATGAACTATTTTACAGAAATTGATCTATAGTCAGATAAATCAATCGAAAGAAATTGATAAAATTGTTTTATAACTAGAGACGGGTCTAAAATCTATTTTATATAGATTATTTTTAAATGATGTTATTTAAGGAAATAATTAAATAATTATTTTTATCTTGAAATTTTAAAATGAGTATATAAAACAAGATTTGCATGTTAATGAGTTTTGGGGCGAATGAGACTGTTAATTAAATCAAATGGGATTATTTAAATAAATTTTATTTATTAATTTAAAGGAAATAACTAAATGGTTAACAAAATAACCTTGTTTTAAATGATAAACTCGACTACTTGCATAAGATTTTATTATTAAAACTATTATCAGATCGCTAATTATTATTGTAATTAAATATCATTTTAGAATTTTGAAAGATTAATTATTTATAATTGATAATGTGGTAAACTATTTGGTTTAAAGTATGTTAGACTATTAATGAGAAATTGATTTATAAATGAGATTTCTAAAATGTAATATGAATTCGTAAGGTAACTCGATATACAAGGTTTCAATATATGATAAAGTTTTCAAATGAAACCGAGTTGGTTTGAATCGAGTCTAGACTTCTATGAGAAGTATAATGTTAACTTTTAAAGTAAATAGCGGTTGAAAGAAACCAGGTTGAAATGGTAATGGTGATAAAGGGGATATGTCAAGTGAGACCTTGTTTATATCTAAAAACGGTTTTTAAAAAGCTTTACTCATATTTATATGAGTTAAAATTTTGCTTTATTCCCTAGAAGGAATTTTATTTAGAAGGGAATTTTCTAACAAGTGTTGGAAGTGAATGAAAGCTTAAGTGGATGGAAATTGATAATTAAAGTGAAAATCTAATGATAATGTCTAAGGATAAGTATCCTAATGTGAAATAGGGTTATTTAAATCAAAACTAAGAACAGTGGTTATTAATGGGATTCTATAGTAAATAGAAGTGTTGGAATAATTGTTGGAATGTGATTTCGTTAATAACTTATATCAATTCTGAAGATAAGAGTGTTGTTGTCTCAAGGTCTGAGAGGTAAATAAAATACCCCAACTTGTAATGACTTCATGATTATCCAAGGATGATATGAGTTTAAAAACGAGGATAGTGGAAGTGATTAAAATAAGTATTTCGGTAAAGAATATCATGAACGATAATTCCAAGGATTTTAAGGTTTCTAGGAATAAGTGAATGTGTATAATTTATTTTCTATACTATGATCTTTAACCAACAGGAAGGGTATATGAATATATTGTTTTAACCCAAAGGTTTTGTTATCTTTTATAAACGAACAACTAAAGTGTGTGTGTCGCACACGGTAAATTATTCAGTTATGACTATCCTTTGTAAATGAACAATTAAAGCGTGTGCGTTGCACACGGTATTTTGCTCCATTTGCCAGTTTGT
Source organism: Allium sativum (assembly GCA_030737875.1). Taxonomy (NCBI): domain Eukaryota; kingdom Viridiplantae; phylum Streptophyta; class Magnoliopsida; order Asparagales; family Amaryllidaceae; genus Allium; species Allium sativum. The sequence goes on from CM060921.1 coordinate 563,646,785, forward strand.
TTATACGACGTTTATATTGCAATTTATAACCTTTGTCATACTTTGGAAATTATCATTTTACTTATAAGTCTATGCAATTCTATACTTATGTGAATTAAAAATTTGTTGGAAATGCAAATTTCAAATGTTAAGCGCCACTACTTGAATGAATATAACAAGACAAAATATTCAAATAAGATTTCCAACTTATATTGTCCATTTTCTATTTCAGAAAATATGCTTGATTATATTTGGAGAATAATTCTGAAATTATTTACTTCATTAATTTTAATTAAACCTATTTAAACTTATTATAAGTTGAATAAAAACTGGAAAGGCGGTAATCCAAATGTCGAAAGTTTGTAGAAATCAAATTAACGACTGTTTAACTAAAGAGGCCAACTGACGCTGTATACTGGACCAGTGAATCCATTTTTCTCTATGGATGATGGTTGTCTATTCTGATAATTAAAACACCGACTATCAAGATCTGGAAAATCGATTTTTGGTACGGAAAGACTGGGATCGAATTTATATTTGAAACCCATTCCGACCAACAAATACGTTAACGTTGAAGATGTCCAGAAGATGGTCGAGATGGAGCATTGAAGACCATGGATCTTCATAAGCGGAAGGATTGTTGTTGAATTCCTCTGGCTAGCTACCAGAGGTTTATAAATCGTGATTCTGTCGTGGTTGAAATCTATGGATTTGCAAGGACTACTCGCTACCAATCTATAGGGTGATTCCTAGGATGTGATAGGAGGGTGCCTTCGGTTCATCCTGTTCCTGGATGACTTGAATGGACGAGTGTCTGACAAAGTATTTCCATATGGTCATGCATATTGGTTTCTTCAAACGTGCCCAGTGTATCTTTGAGGACATCAGTTTGTGATTTGATGGATCTGGCTGTAATGACCCGCATTTGCAGAGGTATTATAATTAATTTATTTAATTATATAAATAGTGATATAGTGAATTAAATGGTGGTTTAATTAAATAATGGTGAATATTTAATTAAAATAATAAATTAATTAATACATTTAATTCTGAAATAATCAGAATTGGCTGAAATGGCGATATGGTGTGAACTGGATCATCTATGATATTTAATTCAGTTTAGAATTTGATTAGAATAACGAATATATTATTTGAACGACGGTTTGAACGTATAATTATATTATAATTAAAATCGAGTTTGAAATGGCGCTGCAGTTCGTAATTTGGCGATTTGAACTTCAACTGAATGTACAGGATTCGTTTTAAGCCGGATTTCTGTGAAACAAGAAATGTGTGGAGCTGGTGGAGTATATCTTTCTACTGGTAGAGAAAAATAGGGATTTCGTCATGTAGATTTTGATTTACGTCTAAATCAAATTTTAGAAAAGTCGCTGTGGAATTCCTTTATAATTTATAAAGGAATTATTTATATTTTAAAAAGGAATTTCAATATAAATCGAATATCGGGTTGACCCAGATTTGAAATATCAAGTTAGAAATTCATATAGGAATATTCTAGAGTTGTATGGTATTCCACTATGAATATAGACGATAATATTTATTTTTAAATATTAAATTTAATTATATTTAAATATATTTATATATTTAAATACGCTATTTAGAGCGTTAAAAATAGCCAGTTTTGCAAATGAAGTCGGAATTTGACGAAACTAATTTTGTTAGATCCGCAATGTCAAATAGTTGCTAGATTTCAGTTTTCGTGATTTTTAGAGTCACTATGTGGTCGTACGGATTTTTAGAGTGAGAAACAGTCAGGTTTTTTGACAGTTAAAAATACGCTGTGTGAGCAAACGGAGTCGGAACTCGACGAAACCAGTTTCGTTGGGACCGTAATGTCGAACTTTAGCTGCATGTCCAGTTTGGTGATTTTTGGATATTGTGTGTGATCGTAAGAATTTTTAGAATGATAGTAGAGAAAATAAATCAATATAAAAATAAAATAAATATCCTATATATACCCCCCTCACATTCTAAACCTAATTCTTCCCTTTCCACGGTCAATGAGTTTTCCACCTCCAATTTTCTTCAGGAAAGTAAAAAAGAAAACTAATATCTTTTCTTCGCAAAAATCATTGGAACTCAAATAAAAATTCTAAAATCTTGTAATATATATATATATATATATATATATATATATATATATATATGAGCTCCTGGGATGGTCCTCTACATTTCTACGATGGTTTTAGCGTGTTCGATGTTCATCGTTGTTGCTGAGTTAGTAACAACGAAAGCTAGGGTTCGAATTAATTGGTTATTGGAGAATCGATGCAAAGTTTGGGGTGTATGTTGTTGTTTGTGAGGAAATTTGGGTTCAGTTGTGAATTTCTGGTAGGATTCGGTGATGAAGTTGTTCGGTTCTCTGTACTGTTGGCTCGAAGTTGCGTTCAACGAAGTGGGTGCGAGCTTGTCGAGGTCAGGTGGAGGTGGTAGAGGCCGAGTAAAGGAGTTCAACGGTGAAGTTTGATTGTGGAATTATGTGGTAACGTTGATGCAGTTGGAGATCGAAACAATGGAAATGGTGCATGGCTTATCCTGGAGCTCGCATTTTATGGTTCGGGGAAGAAGGGAAGAGCGGGTATGGGCTTTGGTTAAGTGGGCCGGGAGTTTAAAAAGTTAAGGCCCATAGTTTTATATAATTCCATGTTTTATTTTAATATAAAATGTATTAACTTCGAAATGGTATAACTTGGTCATACGATGTCAGAATTAGACGAAACAAGATCTGACAGGATCGTATGGACGAACACAACACCATTGAACTGACTGGAAGTCCATCCGAGCTCGTATGAATTTATGGCGAAATAAACTGTTTGATTCGAATCAAACAACAGTTTATCGTTCTTTAACGATGAACTGCCAAAGAGAGTAAATCTCACTAACTCTGAACAGTTTATAATTTCATGTTGTATTTTTAGAACTGTTAAGTATTGGCTGATTGACTGTGTGTTGACTGTTTGATTGAACTGCTAGTCAGTTGGTTGAAATTTCTATTTTGATTTTGTTTAATAGATTATATCATATGGAACTGAAAGTGATGTTGATTTTATTGTGTAACATCTGTGGATGCAGGAAAACAGGTTGGAGGAATCCGACTGGATTCCTTAACATTTATTTTACTGTGATTCATATATTGTAATATATGATGTGATATATAATCTGTTGTCGATTATACGTGTTTGAACGATATTGGTCATCGTGATTTGATGTGTTAAATACCATAACATATCGGAATGGTGAAAAGGAAATTTTTCAAAACGAATATTGAAATAGATTTATGAACAAAATCAAAGAAGATTTTATAAAAAGAATTATTTATAAATGGAATATTTATAAATAGAAATTTATTTATAAATGGATTATTTATAAATAGAAAATACTTAGAAATGAAACCCTAAAGGAATTATTTGCAAACAATTTGCAAATAGATTAGAACGATAAAGGTTTGTAAACCATTTACAAATCAATCAGAAAGAGAAATGTTTGTAAACCATTTACAAATGGAAATCGAAAGAGGAATATTTTTAAAACCTTTACAAATGAAATAGAAATGGCGATATTTGTAAAACCATTTACAAATAGAATTAAAAAGGAAATATTTAGAAAATAAATTGAGTTATAAAAAGGGAAATTTTTTTATAACTGAATATGATGTTATAAAAAGGAAACCGTTATAAAAAGGAAAACGTTACTAAAAAGGAAATCATTTGTAAAGTGAAGAACCATTACTAAAAGTTAATCTTTATAAATGAATAGTTTATTCGAAGGGAGTTAATCGAATATAGTATTCGAAAGTAAGCAAATTGAATTAGTTATGTGAATTAGTTATTTGAATAGAGTTAAATAAATAAGAGTTATTCGAATTAGTTATTCGAATAGAGTCAAACACATAAGAGTTACTGAATTAGCTATTCAAAAGGAGTTATCGATTATAGTTTAATCGAAAAGAGTTAAGTAAGGAGTTAAGTAAAAAGAGTTTATCGACTAGAGTTAAATAAATAGAGTTACTCGAATTTAGTTTATTCGAAGAAAGGTTTTCGAATCTAGTTATTCGTAAGAGAGATTATCAAATATTGTTATTCAAAGGGAGGAGTTATCGAATAGAGATTTATTCGAATGAGAGTTACGTAAGGAAGTGTTAAAGAGTTAAAAGATGAACTAAACCTATTTCGAGATTTGAAATGTTGTTCAGTTAAGGTCTGAGAGGTAGTTATACCCCAACTTGATTGACTTCGTTTTTAATTTAGAAATGGTTAAGGTTCGAGTGTGAAGTGGTTAAGTGATTTTAGTAAATAAGTATAGTGATTTGAGTTGTCGTCGCGATGTTGATTTAAACATATGTTTAAATCCAAGTAAAGAAGATTTGGAAATGTTTTCCAATTAGAATCATAAATGTAATCAAATATTGAAATTGGAAATATGGATTAGAAATGGGAACATTTTCCAGTGTTAACGTATATTTTCTAAACATAGAAAATAAGGAAATATGAATATATATATATATATATATAGATATATATATGTGATTGATGATTGATTTGATAGAATTTCCATCTGGAAATAATATCGTTGTTTGCACATCTGTTTTCTTCGATAGTTAACTCACCAACTATCGAAGTTTTGACCATTTTAACATTGTTAATATGGAGAGACCGGTTGGATTATTATCCAAAGAATCACTCTGTATTGGCATAAACGTTGCGAATCATATATGCCAAAGATAATTGAAGACGGAGTAAAGTGCAAGGGCTATTGTATAAGTCTTAGATAACAGTGCCTAAGATGGATGTATTGAATAGTGCCTTCGGTTCATCCTGTTCCTGGAGGACTTGTATGGATGAATGTCTGACAGAGTATTTCCAGAAAGGTCACGTACATTGATTTCTTCAACCGTACAAAGAGTGGAAGCGGAGAAGGAAACTTCTTTTAGCTGACACGTAATGCATGGTTGTACACGTCAATCGGTGATTTGATGGATTTGACGAGGTGACATTCGAAGTGAATCTGGTGTGATGATGAAGCGTAACCTCAAGCCTCATCAACCGGTAAATGACAGAAATCGGGCAGGTAGCATGGCTAAGTCGGTCGCTCCGAAGTAGGGTGTATAATCACCTGATCTAGAGTTTCATTTATTTCAAAAAATCTATTGTCGATACTGTCCCATTCGGGAAATGGTTGCTGATCCCAACCGTTGGTGATATACATTCAATACACTCAAGCGAAATGAGTGGTCGGTCATGTGTGGCCGGGTTGCAAGATGTTCTTGTTGAATCCAATATATTCCTTTCTAGAGGTACACTAGCGAAAGGTGGTTCCATACCTTGTCATAGTTGGAAATCCATTACCCAATACGTGCTTGCGGTTTTGACTGTATACTATATATGTAGAACATGTGATGAAAGCGTTTCTGCTAGATGATTATTATATTGTGGTTGATAGATATTATTATAATATCATAAGGTTTTTGATATAAAGATATTGTTTACTTGTTCGAACTGTTTTAAACTATTTTACTCATACCAGTCCCATGACTGACCCGGAGTTTATTTTGTTTTGTTTTCCCTAAACTCTTGGGTGCCCAATTTTGTACGGGCAGTCAAGTTGTCGGGATTTACAGATACTTGAAGAGCTGGAGCAGGAGGCTTCAGGATCATATATCTATAGTTATTTCCGCTATGTTGTAAGTGTTGTACTCTGATAATGTTATTGTATACATATACTGATTTTATTTTAAGGATATGTTATCTTTTATATGTTATTCGTTCCGCTGTGAGGATCATGTTACTCAGATGTTGTGTTCTTCTTCTATTCTAAGTTTCTATCTTATCTGTCCTCACCCTCTAATTTCTTTCATTAATCATCCGGTATTTTTCGATGTTTTGTTAGTCATCATTGAGTTTATGGCAATAACCAAAGTCGACAAAAACCCGGGTCATTACACTTGATATCAGAGCTTAAGTTAAGTGAATTACCTTGGCTCTGTGGCGTGACTCGGTAGAGATAGGGTTAGTAATACCCTAGATTGAGTTGAGTGTATATATACGAGAGAGCGTATTTGTTATTGATATAAAAATTGTTTTATATTGTGGAGATTCATTGGTTGAGTTGTTTATGGGTTCTGGTCGATCAGTTTGATCCACTATATCGGTAGAAGTTTATAAACACTCGAATATGATAGGTCGACACAATATGTTTCGAAAAGAGGGTAAATTAAAATAAGTTTACCCAAGGTATATCTTGATATAGAGAAGATATATATATCAAAATTATAATATATTGGATATATTGGTTGTTATTATAATCGAGTAAGATTATAAATTAAATGGTTATGTAAATAATCAGAATTCATATAAGTGAAATACGTGAAATCAGATGAATTAAATCTGAATTTAAACCAGGAATTGAGTTAAAATTCTGGAAAATTGGATAAGTGTTTGTAAATGGATTTGGATTAAAAGTAAGGAAAATTTAAGATCTTGGGAGATTTTAAATTGTTTTACAAGCAGCGTGAATTATATTTTGAAATGAATTTCAAAGTGGAAATGTTTAGAAATGGTTTTATAGTATTGAACTCACTTCGATCGCTGGAAAATAGATTCTGATGATGACAGCTGCATCATCAGTATTCATTTTCGAGTTGTAAGTGATGAATTACTACCAAAGATACTGTTTTGAATTTGTTTTGGGAAAAACAAGTTGTGTTGAATTTCAAAAAGGAAAGTTTGATTTTTATAAAATAAACTGTTTAAAAATTCCCAGGGAAAGACTATTTGAATTAAAAACAAATTTAACAGAAATTTGTAGAAGCAAATTTGAATTAAAGTAAAGCCTGTAAAGTGGTAACTGAGATTGAATTAGAATGATATCAAGACAAATTGGATTGTGAGATTCAAATTTGAAGTGTAATGTGATAATCAAGTTAAGAGTTGGGAATCGAGAAGAAACTCGAGTTGAAATGATATTTGGCTCGGATATAAGTGAATGGTTGTGTTGTGGATAAAAGTGATTTCGGAGTTTGATTGGGATAACAATGGTATATGCTGATTTGATAGCATATGGAAGTGATAGAGTTGATATGCCCGATAAAAAGGTACAAGTTTATATTTCTATTGGATATAAGATTTATGAGCCGAATTGGTGAGCCGCTTGGATGTTTGATTTTCTTTTGGGTTGGAAATGGCCCAGAGAGGCTAGTGGTGGTTTGACGTATTGACCAGTACAAAGGAGGTGCTGGCGAAATTTTTCGAAGAGTTAAGGCGTTAGAAAATTTTCAGGATTTTTGGAAATTTTCGTAGATAAGAATTAAATAAATTTTTAATTGAATTTAAATTGGCCCAGATGGAAACTGAGGTTAAGAAGTGAACAAATATGTTCTAACCAGTCGATAGGGTCGTTCTCCACCTTAGTAATTTCGAGGACGAAATTATTTTAAGTGGGGAAGATTGTAATGACCCGCATTTGCAGAGGTATTATAATTAATTTATTTAATTATATAAATAGTGATATAGTGAATTAAATGGTGGTTTAATTAAATAATGGTGAATATTTAATTAAAATAATAAATTAAATAATACATTTAATTCTGAAATAATCAGAATTGGCTGAAATGGCGATATGGTGTGAACTGGATCATCTGTGATATTTAATTCAGTTTAGAATTTGATTAGAATAACGAATATATTATTTGAACGACAGTTAGAACGTATAATTATATTCTAATTAAAATCGAGTTTGAAATGGCGTTGCAGTTCGTAATTTCGCGATTTGAACTTCAACTGAATGTACATGATTCGTTTTAAGCCGGATTTCTGTGAAACAAGAAACGTGTGGAGCTGGTGGAGTATATCTTTCTAGTGGAAGAGGAAAATCGGGATCTTGTCGTGTAGATTTTGATTTATGTCCAAATGAAATTTTAGAAAAGTCGCTGTGGAATTCCTTTATAATTTATAAAGGAATTATTTATATTTAAAAAGGAATTTCAATATAAATCGAATATCGGGTTGACCCAGATTTGAAATATCAAGTTAGAAATTCATATAGGAATATTCTAGAGCTGTATGGTATTCCACTGTGAATATAGACGATAATATTTATTTTTAAATATTAAATTTAATTATATTTAAATATATTTATATATTTAAATAGTCTATTTAGAGCATTAAAAATAGCCAGTTTTGCAAATGAAGTCGGAATTCGACGAAACTAATTTTGTTGGATCCGCAATGTCAAATAGTTGCTAGATTTCAGTTTTCGTGATTTTCAGAGTCACTGTGTGGTCGTACGGATTTTTAGAGTGAAAAATAGTCAGTATTTTGACAGTTAAAAATACGCTGTGTGAGCAAACGGAGTCGGAATTCGACGAAACCAGTTTCGTTGGGACCATAATGTCGAACTGTAGCAGCATGTACAGTTTGGGGATTTTTGGATATTGTGTGTGATCGCAGGAATTTTTAGAATGATAATAGAGAAAATAAATCAATATAAAAATAAAATAAATATCCTATATATACCCCCCTCACATTTAAACCTAATTCTTCCCTTTCCACGGTCAATGAGTTTTCTGCCTCCAATTTTCTTAAGGAAAGTAAAAAGAAAACTAATATCATTTCTTTGCAAAAATCATTGGAACGCAAATAAAAATTCTAAAATCTCGTAATATATATATGAGCTCCTGGGAAGGTCCTCTACATTTCTACGATGGTTTTAGCGTGTTCGAAGTTCATTAGGGTGGCTGAGTTAGTAACAGCGAAAGCTAGGGTTCGAATTTATTGGTTATCGGAGAATCGATGCAAAGTTTGGGGTGTATGTTGTTGTTTGTGAGGAAATTTGGGTTCGATTGTGAATTTCTGGTAGGATTCGGTGTTGAAGTTTTTCGGTTCTCTGTACTGTTGGCTCGAAGTCGTGTTCAACGAAGTGGGTGCGAGCTTGTCGAGGTCAGGTGGAGGTGGTAGAGGCCGAGTAAAGGAGTTCAACGGTGAAGTTTGTTTGTGGAATTATGTGGTAACGTTGATGTAGTTGGAGATCGAAACAATGGAAATGGTGCGTGGCTTATCCTGGAGCTTGCATTTTGTGGTTCGGGGAAGAAGGGAAGAGCGGTTATACGCTTTAGTTAAGCGGGCCGGGAGTTTAAAAAGTTAAGGCCCATAGTTTTATATAATTCCACGTTTTATTTTAATATAAAATGTATTAACTTCGAAATGGTATACCTTGGTCATATGATGTCAGAATCAGACGAAACAAGATCCGACAGGATCGTTTGGACGGACGTTACACCATGGAACTGACTGGAATCCATCCGAGCTCGTATGAATTTATGGCGAAATAAACTGTTTGATTCGAATCAAACAAGAATTTATCGTTCTTTAACGATGAACTGCCAAAGTGAGTAAATTTCACTAACTCTGAACAATTTATAATTTCATGTTGTATTTTTACAACTGTTAAATATTGGTTGATTGACTGCGTGTTGACTGTTTGATTGAACTGCTAGTCAGTTGGTTGAAATTTCTATATTGATTCTGTTTAACAGAATATATCATATGGAACTGAAAGTGATGTTGATTTTATTGTGTAACATCTGTGGATGCAGGGAAACAGGTTGGAGGAATCCGACTGGATTCCTCAACATTTATTTTACTATGATTCATATATTGTAATATATGATGTGATATATAATCTGTTATCGATTATATGTGTTTGAACGATATTGGTCATCGTGATTTGATGTGTTAAATACCATAACATACCGGAATGGTGAAAAGGAAATTTTCAAAATGAATATTGAAATAGATTTATGTACAAAATCAAAGAAGATTTTATAAAAAGAATTATTTATAAATAGAAATTTATTTATAAATGGATTATTTATAAATAGAAAATACTTAGAAATGAAACCCTAAAGGAATTATTTGCAAACCATTTGCAAATAGATTAGAACGAGAAAGGTTTGTAAATCATTTACAAATCAATCAGAAAGAGAAATGTTTGTAAACCATTTACAAATGGAAATCGAAAGAGGAATATTTGTAAAACCTTTACAAATGAAATCGAAATGGAGATATTTGTAAAACCATTTACAAATAGAATTAAAAAGGAAATATTTAGAAAATAAATAGAGTTATAAAAAGGAAAATTTGTTTATAACCGAATAGGATGTTATAAAAAGGAAACCATTATAAAAAGGAAAACGTTACTAAAAAGGAAATCATTTGTAAAGTTAATAACTGTTACTAAAAGTAAATCTTTATAAATGAATAGTTTATTCAAAAGAGAGTTAATCGAATATAGTATTCGAAAGTAAGCAAATCGAATTAGTTATGCGAATTAGCTATTCGAATAGAGTTAAATAAATAAGAGTTATTTGAATTAGTTATTCGAATAGAGTTAAACACATAAGAGTTATTGAATTAGTTATTCGAAAGGAGTTATCGATTATAGTTTAATCGAAAAGAGTTAAGTAAGGAGTTAAGTAAAAAGAGTTAATCGACTAGGGTTAAATAAATAGAGTTAATTGAATTTAGTTTATTCGAAGAAAGGTTTTCGAATCTAGTTATTCGTAAGAGAGATTATCAAATATAGTTATTCGAAGGGAGGAGTTATCGAATAGATATTTAATCGAACGAGAGTTATGTAAGGAAGTGTTAAAGAGTTAAAAGATGAACTTAACCTATTTCGAGATTTGAAATGTTGTTCAGTTAAGGTCTGAGAGGTAGTTATACCCCAACTTGATTGACTTCGTTTTTAATTTAGAAATGGTTAAGGTTCGAGTGTGAAGTGGTTAAGTGATTTTAGTAAATAAGTATAGTGGTTTGAGTTGTCGTCGCGATGTTGATTTAAACATCAGTTTAAATCCAAGTAAAGAAGATTTGGAAATGTTTTCCAATTAGAATCATAAACGTAATCAAATATTGAAATTGGAAATATGGATTAGAAATGGGAACATTTTCCAGTGTTAACGTATATTTTCTAAACATAGAAAATAAGGAAATATGAATATATATATATATAGATATATATATGTGATTGATGATTGATTTGATAGAATTTCCATCTGGAAATAATATCGTTGTTTGCACACCTGTTTTCTTCGATAGTTAACTCACCAACTATCGAAGTTTTGACCATTTTAACATTGTTAATATGGAGAGACCGGTTGGATTATTATCCAAAGAATCACTCTGTATTGGAATAAACGTTGCGAATCATATATGCCAAAGATAATTGAAGACGGAGTAAAGTGCAAGGGCTATTGTATAAGTCTTAGATAACAGTGCCTAAGATGGATGTACTGAATAGTGCCTTCGGTTCAGCCTGTTCCTGGATGACTTGTATGGATGAATGTCTGACAGAGTATTTCCAGAAAGGTCACATACATTGATTTCTTCAACCGTACCAAGAGTGGAAGCGGAGAAGGAAACTTCTTTTAGCTGACACGTAATGTATGGTTGTAGACGTCAATCGGTGATTTGATGGATTTGACGAGGTGACATTCAAAGTGAATCTGGTGTGATGATGAAGTGTAACCTCAAGCCTCATCAACCGGTAAATGACAGAAATCGGGCAGGCAGCATGGCTAAGTCGGTCGCTCCGAAGTAGGGTGTATAATCACCTGATCTAGAGTTTCATTTATTTCTAAAAATCTATTGTCGAGACTGTCCCATTCGGGAAACGGTTGCTGATCTAAACCGTTGGTGATATACATTCGATACACTCAAGCGAAATGAGTGGTCGGTTATGTGTGGCCGGGTTGCAAGATGTTCTTGTTGAATCCAGTGTATTCCTTTCTAGAGGTACACTAGCGAAAGGTGGTTCCATAACTTGTCATAGTTGGAAATCCATTACCCAATACGTGCTTGCAGTTTTGATTGTATACTATATATGTAGAACGTGAGATGAAAGCATTTCTGCTAGATGATTATTATATTGTGGTTGATAGACATTATTATAATATCAAAAGGTTTTTGATATAAAGATATCGTTTACTTGTTCGAACTGTTTTAATCTGTTTTACTCATACCAGTCCCATGACTGACCCGGAGTTTATTTTGTTTTGTTTTCCCTAAACTCTTAGGTGCCCAATTTTGTACCAGCAGTCAAGTAGTCGGGATTTACAGATACATGAAGAGCTGGAGCAGGAGGCTTCAGGATCATGTAGCTATAGTTATTTCCGTTGTGTTGTAAGTGTTGTACTCTGATAATGTTATTGTATACATATACTGATTTTATTTCAAGGATATGTTATCTATTATATGTTATTCGTTCCGCTGTGAGGATCGTGTTACTCTGATGTTGTGTTCTTTTTCATCTTCTTCTATTCTAAGTTTCTATCTTATCTATCCTCACCCCCTAATTTCTTTCATTAATCATCCGGTATTTTTCAATGTTTGGTTGGTCATCATTGAGTTTATGGCGATAACCAAAGTCGACAAAAACCCAGGTCATTACACTGGCGATGTGGCATTCAAAGTGATGTGCTGATAAGTAGACGTAGCCTCAAGCCTCATCAACCGGGAAATGACAAAAATCGGGCAGGCAACATGGCTTTGTGGGTCGCTCCGATTAGGGTGTATAATCACCAATCTAGAGAAATTCCATTTCATTCTTTAACCTATTCGATGCTGTCCCTTTTCGGGAAACGGTTGCTGATCCCAACTGTTAGTGATATACATTCGATACACTCAAGCGAAATGAGTGGTCGATCATGTGTGGGTCGGGTTACAAGACGTTCTTGTTGAATCCAGTGTATTCGTCTCTAGAGATACACTATCGGCACGTGGTTCCATTCCTTGTCATAGTCGGAATCCAATCTCCAATAAGCTCCCGCGGTTTTGATTGTATACTATATATATGTGGAGCGTGAGATGCAAGCGTGTCGCTAGATTAATATGTATTTATATTGAGACACTATCATAATATCAGAATAAAATATGGTTTCAAAATGTTTTGTGTTATAGTAAGGTAAAAACCGTCCGTGTTTATGCGTGGACTGGTCTTACTATTATCCTTTTCTTTCATAAGGATTTTTGACTTTGAAATCAATATGGAGATTATATAAACTTAATGGGTTTCTCACTCTGGTTCACCAGACTGACCCGGTATTTGTAATGCTCAGGTTAGCCCGGGTTGTACAGGTTCGGGTTATTGGACACTACGAAGTTCAGAAGACGTGTTGTAGGAGTTTAGACGTATTGGTAATTATTTCATTGTGTGGTATATATAAAAAAAGGTTATTATAACTGCCTAGATGTATTGATGTACTCTGATGATTGTAAGTATTTTATAAGCTCTCAATAAAAGTTATTTCTATATTATATTTGTTCCACTGTGATGTGAGACTATGATTCTATTGTATTTTCTTCTTATTATTTCTTCTATTCTAATATTTCTTTCTCTATTATCTCATCCTCTAATTTCTTTCTATTGGCATCTGGGTTTCTAGTATCATTTGGGTTGGATTAGTGTTGTTTGGTCGGCTCAAAAGGTACTGGAAATTTGGGTCGCTACAGTTGGTATCAGAGCTATTGGTTGAGTAGTAATCTTGGCTCTGTGGCATAACTCAGTAGAGATGGGTTTAGTAATACCCTAGATTGAGTTTGAGTGTATATATACGAAAGAGCGTAGTTGTAGATTTTATATAAAAATGTTTTGTGTTGTGTTATTTGATCGGTTCAATTTTGAATTGGCAATTAACACGATATTGTTTTACAAAGAGGATAAATGAAATAATTTTGCCCAAACTATATTTTATAGAAAGAGGAAAGGATTTTCTATATTATAGTACTGTTGTTTGCTTGGTGGTTTTGATTGATCCGATTGGAATTCAAACTGGATTATGAAAAGAAAATTGAATTGGTTAGAAGCCAATTGGTTAATTGGATATGGAAAATAGCAATCAACCTAGTTAAGTGAATTAAGACAAAATTCAAATGGAATTGGATAATATAAATTTGAGATTTGATAATCGAATGGATGATAATGGAAATTCCATCGAATATTAATCGAGTATGTTCAACTAAAGTGAATACTGATCAGTAAGTATCAATATTGGATATAATTCAAATAATTTGGTTTGATGTTGAGTTGGTTGGATAAAATTCATCAAATAGATGAATAAAGAAGTTGAATCAATTGAAAATAAAATCGGTTATGAAATGAAACAGAGTTATTTAACCATGGATTGATATTGGCATTATGAGTTGAGTTAAGTGTAGATTTAAGAAGACTGTGGAATTGATTTGATTATACAGATTGAAGTACCGATTGGAAAACAAAGAGGAGTTAGCTGATTGATTCGAAATGGGAATAGAATTGCCTGACAAGCACGTAAACCTTAATATATTGATCGGAGTGATTGATTTTATACCCCTGAGTGGGATGGCCATTTGGCTTTTGGTTTTATTTTGGAGAAGTTGAGGCCCAGAGTGGCAATTATAGCTGTACCGATCGAGCCGCGCAGAGGAGGTGCTGGCGAAATTTTAGAGAATTCGAATTTGATTTGATGATAATTCAAAAATAATTATTTTTTAAGAATTGGGTCTAGAGCATTTTTCTTACCATGTAATTTCGGGGACGAAATTCTTTTAAGGGGGGAAGAATGTAACATCCCAGATTTTTTGACCATTTTAATTTTGATATTTAAATCGGTTTAAATATCGATAGTAATATTAATGAATTTTATCGGTATATTTTAGGGTTCAAAAATAGTGTTCTTTTCAAACGTTCGCCGTTTTCGACGAAACGAGTTTTATTGGAGAACGTATCGCAAATTATTGCTACATTTCCAGTTTGGAGTCAATCAGAGTTATTTTATCAGTGTGTGCAATTTAACGGTGAACCGACAAATAGATTTGAATTTAAAATAACGCCATTGTGCGAACGGAGTCGGTTTTCAACGAGATTATTTTTATTGAGACCCGAACGTTAAGACGTAGCGGTGTATGGATTTTCATGGTGTTTTGAGTTTGCGTGTGTTGGTACGTATTTAATGGTTAGCGATAAACAGCGGTTGATGGTATATTTAATACCATATTAGAATATAAAAATAAATGTATACTTCTGCCCTAAGTAAAACAAATGTATGAATGTCTATTCTAGCTACCCTGAATTCGTATTTTCAATTCCCCTGCCTTCACACAGACAACTTGCAACTTCATTTCTACAGACCTAGACCTACCATAGTGCACCTACGAAACCATGAAAAAACATAATACGTTGCATCAACAACTGTGCTGAAAATGACTATTGATGCACCCAAGACAACTCCAGCCAGTTAAAATATAAGCAGATAACCTACCCCTAAACATTTGGATAGTCCACATAATATAAGAAAGCAATCAGGTTACCACATTTCTTCACTACAAAGAAAATAAAACCCACCCTATTGAATTGAAAGCACGGGGTGCGTACTCTATTATAGGGTACCCGAGGCCAATATGTGTAAATTACTTAACGTCGAAGAAAGACAAACACTCACACATGCTATTATAAAATAACAGCGTTTTATCAATTCATACACAACCCATAGGATTTAAAAACGCACAAACCATTTCAGTGTACAGGCCGAATAGGATAGCCAAGATTTTTACTTAAGTAACAGCTACCTATCTATGCCTTCACGCTTGAGGGATTAGAGTACACCCTATATTTCAAAGCACATCTATCAGTCTTTTTCACCCTACTCTATGCTGTCGTATTTTCAACCTCCATGTCTTATCTACCTTCACTTCACCAGGAAAAATCAACGTAGCTACTTCTTTTGCTTTCAGCTATGCACATGCTGTTGTGCTGGATCATTTTACGTCCTTCTTATCCTCTCATTCATTCATCTATATAAAGGCATGAAAACTCCAGTCATTTGCAGCAATTTCCGTAGCAACAACATAAAACTAAAACACTTCTCTGTAAACACAAAATGAATCCGCCATACAAACCATATGCTTTTGGGGATGGAGACGACATCGGAGTGAGAAAAAAACTAACATGAGGGGATAGAGTGTCTTGGAACAACAATTTTGTGGAAACTAGATGGGGAAGACCAGTTCACACTGTTCGGAAAGGGAATCAGGTGGAAGTTACATAGTGGAGACGGTACGTGGTTCACGTTCAGTAAAGAGTTTGGTGAGCGGAGGCTGATGGGGTTTGAACCGAACATCGTTGCATGGTTACAGAATTCGTATGGGAAGCCATATGCCTGTATGTGCGTGAGGAAGTTGAAGTCGGCAACGTCGTATGTTGGCCAGAAAAGAAATGAGTTGATGGAGTGAAGAAAATGAGGTGGCAGTTGAAAAATGTGCGTGGGGTTTGTGCTACTTTCAAAAGTGGGAAAGGGAGCGTTGCGTTCAAATCAACAGTGGGTAGAAAAAAAACGCAAGGAAGAAAATGATATTTGAAAATGTTTGGGCTTGTGCACCTTTATAAAGGAGGAGGAGTGTGCTGTGTGGTTCGTCCGGAACACATAAAAGGCACAGTATTGAAGATATATAGTAGAAGGTGGAAAGTCTGGAGAGATCAAGGCGTGAGGAAGGGCGACAGTTCAGAAATGGAGCGGGATGATGAGGTCAATATCGATTAACGGTGGACTCAGAAATGGAGAGAAGATGGGAAGCACGGCGGTTTCGAATTGCAACAACAAGGGAACAGGTGTGGATGGACAGTATGGCAAAGGTAATTTTATAATATGCTGATAGAAACGAGCATGCCTAATTGATAATTAAAAGTGACTAATCAAATGTTATAATATGCATAAAAACGAATCACACGCGATGAATGTGCCTAAACATCTACTAAACATGCCTAGTTGGTTTTTATAAATTGATTAACGATTTGTGTTAAACATATTTATATTATTATAATGATCTGGAAGATTTTTTTTTTTAAAATCAAGTTATAACATGCCTATCCCGATCTTAAGAAACGTAATTAAAGTTTAATTATATATATGATTACGGTATTTATAATATTATTTTTAATAACGTATAACATGTTAAATTTGTAACAGTGTTACACAGTAATGGAATGGAAGAAACCAAACGACGTTCGCACCATCTCGATGAACGTAACATTAAGGAGCTGGTTTGAACGCAATTGGAGTCCACTGAAACCAACTGTTTTAACGAAGAATTAAATCACGGTGAGTTCAACTCACTCAGTTTATCCCACTTATATTTTATATAAGTAGGGTTTTGTTTTGTATGTAACGTTTATGCATGACTGTTTGTTTGTGTGTTGAATAGTATTTAATATGCATGGGTTAAATTAAGCGTTTATTTAATTTAATCGAATTAAATCAGTATTTTAACGATTAGATTCCAAACAAGGTAACTTACCTTGTTCGTTACGTTTATAAACGTATTGAATGATTGATTGGATGATATAAATTGTAGTTGACTGTTATTTCTGTTTATCATGATAAATAAATATATTGTCGTATCGAATTTGAAGTAACCCGTTGTGATGCAGGGGAGGACAAGTTAGAGGGATCCAACCGGATTCCTCAAATATGCTGTTTACTTATACAAAATGTTTAATCAATCTGGTTGGTTGTTGATTGTTGAAACCAAATTCAACACTTGTTTGATATTAACCAATGAGGTATATTGGTCGAGTAATTCTTGACAGATGACCTGTAAATGAACTATTTTACAGAAATTGATCTACAATCAGATAAATCAATCGAAAGAATTTGATAAAATTGTTTTATAACTAGAGACGGGTTTGACATCTATTTTATTTAGATTATTTTTAAATGACGTTATTTAAGGAAATAAATAAATAATTATTTTTATCTTGAAACTTTAAAATGAATATATAAAACAAGATTTGCATGTTAATGAGCTTTGTGGCGAACGAGACTGTTAATTAAATCAAATGTGATTATTTAAATAAATTTTATTTATTAATTTAAAGGAAATAACAAAACGGTTAACAAAATAACCTTGTTTTAAATGACAAAATCGACTACTTGCATAAGATTTTATTATTAAAACTATTATCAGATCGCTAATTATTATTGTAATTAAATATCATTTTAGAATAACCTTTTTGAAAGATTAATTATTTATAATTGATAATGTGGTAAAATATATGGTTTAAAGTATGTTACACTGAAATTGATTTATAAACGAGATTTTTAAAATGTAATATGAATTCGTAAGGTAACTCGGTAGACAAGGTTTCAATATATGATAAAGTTTTCAAATGAAACCGAGTTGGTTTGAATCGAGTCTAGACTTCTATGAGAAGTATAATGTTAACTTTTAAAGTAAATAGTGGTCGAAAGAAACCAGGTTGAAATGGAAATGGTGATAAAGGGGATTTGTCGAGTGAGACCTTGTCTGAGTTAGAATTTTGCTTTATTCCCTGGAAGGAATTTTATTTAAAAGGGAAGTTTTCTAACAAGGTTTGGAAGTGAATGAAAGCTTATATGGACGGAAATTAATAATTAAAGTGAAAATCTAATGATAATGTCTAAGGATAAGTATCCAAATGTGAAATAGGGTTATTTAAATCAAAATTAAGAACAGTGGTTATTAATGGGAATCTATAGTAAATAGAAGTGTTGGAATAATTATTGGAATGTGATTTCGTTAATAACTTATATCTATTCTGAAGATAAGAGTGTTGTTGTCTCAAGGTCTAAGAGGTAAATAAAATACCCCAACTTGTAACGACTTCATGATTATCCAAGGATGATATGAGTTTAGAAACGAGGATAGTGGAAGTGATTAAAATAAGTATTTCTGTAAAGAATATCATGAACGATAATTCGAAGGATTTTAAGTTTTCTGGGAATAAGTGAATGATTATAATTTATTTTATGTACTATGATCTTTAACCAATAGGAAGGGTATATGACTATATTGTTTTAACCCAAAGGTTTTGTTATCTTTTATAAACGAACAACTAAAGTGTGTGCGTCGCACACGGTAAATTATTCAGTTGTGACTATCCTTTGTAAGTGAACAATTAAAGCGTGTGCGTCGCACACGGTATTTTACTCCTTTTGTTAGTTTGTTTATATGACGTTTATATTGCAATTTATAACCTTTGTCATACTTTTGAAATTATCATTTTACTTATAAGTCTATGAAATTCTATACTTACGTGAATTAAAATTATGTTGGAAATGCAAATTTCAAATGTTAAGCGCCATTACTTGAATGAATATAACAAGTCAAAATATGCAAATAGGATTTCCAACTTATATTGTCCATTTTGTATTTCAGAAAATATCCTTGATTATATTAGGAGAATAATTCTTAAATTATTTGCTTCACTAATTTGAAGTAAACCTATTTAAACTTATTATAAGTTGAATAAAAATTGGAAAGGTGGTAATCCAAATGTCGAAAGTTTGTAGAAATCAAATTAACGACTGTTTAACTAAAGAGGCCAACTGACGCTGTATACTGGACCAGTGAATCAATTTTTCTCTATGGATGATGGTTGTCTATTCTGATAGTTAAAACACCGACTATCAAGATCTGGCAAATCGATTGTTGGTACGGAAAGACCGGGATCGAATTTTTATTCGAAACCCATTCCGACCAACAAATACGTTAACGTTGAAGATGTTCAGAAGATGGTCGAGATGGAGCATTGAAGACCGTGGATCATCGTAATAAGAAGGATTGTTGTTGAATTCCTCTGGCTAGCTACCAGAGGTTTATAAACTGTGATTCTGTCGTGGTTGAAATCTATGGATTTGCAAGGACTACTCGCTACCAATCTATAGGGTGATTCCTAGGATGTGGTAGGAGGGTGCCTTCGGTTCATCCTGTTCCTGGATGACTTGAATGGACGAGTGTCTGACAAAGTATTTCCATATGGTCACGTACATTGGTTTCTTCAAACGTGCCCAGTGTATCTTTGAGGACATCAATTTGTGATTTGATGGATCTGGAGATGTGGCATTCAAAGTGATGTGATGATAAGTAAACGTAGCCTCAAACCTCATCAACCGGGAAATGACAAAAATCGGGCAGGCAGCATGGCTATGTGGGTCGCTCCCATTAGGGTGTATAATCACCTATCTAAAGAAATTCCATTTCGTTATTTAATCTATTCGATGCTGTCCCTTTTCGGGAAACGGTTGCTGATCCCAACCGTTGGTGATATACATTCGATACACTCAAGCAAAATGAGTGGTCGGTCATGTGTGGGCCGGGTTGCAAGACGGTCTTGTTGAATCCAGTGTATTCGCCTCTAGAGATACACTATCAGCAGGTGGTTCCATACCTTGTCATAGTCGGAATCCAATCTCCAATAAGCGCTCGCGGTTTTTATTGTATACTATGTATATGTGGAGCTTGAAATACAAGCGTTCCGCTAGATTGATATGTATTTGTATTGAGACACTATCATAATATCAGAATAAGATATGGTTTCAAAATGTTTTGGGTTATAGTAAGGTAAAAACCATTCGTGTTTATGCATGGACTGGTCTTACTATTATCCTTTTCTTTCAAAAGGATTTTTGACTTTAAAATCAATTTGGAGATTATATAAACTTAGTGGGTTTCTCACTCTGGTTCACCAGACTGACCCGGTATTTGTAATGCTCGGGTTAGCCCGGGTTGTACAGGTTCAGGTTATTGGACACTACGAAGTTCAGAAGACGTGCTGTAGGAGTTCAGATGTATTGGTAATTATTCCACTGTGTGGTATATATAAGAACAGGTTATTATAACTGCCCAGATGTATTGATATACTCTGATGATTGTAAGTATTTTACAAGCTCTCAATAAAAGTTATTTCTATATTATATTTGTTCCGCTGCGATGTGAGACTCTAATTCTGTTGTATTTTCTTCATATTATTTCTTATATTCTAATATTTCTTTCTCTCTTATCTCATCCTCTAATTTCTTTCTATTGGCATCTGGGTTTCTAGTATCATTTGGGTTGGATTAGTGTTGTTTGGTCGGCTCAAAAGGTACCGGAAATTTGGGTCGCTACATTCCAATTCCATCTAATATCCCTTATTTGGAAAATTTGGAATTTGGATATTCTTAGTTGTTTTCCATTTGTAACTTTCATTCATAATTTATTTTCTAAAGTTTGCCCCTACTTTAATTTATTTAATCTAACTTAGATTAAACTTGTTCACATTCGCAAATGGTTTTATCGCTATTCCAATGTTTCAATTTTAAGATTCCTAATGAATCGAGTTACTTTAATCCATAAATTAAATCGTCATCTACGATTAACTTAGGTACATTGATTCTGGGTTATAAATTATGTTGGAATATTAAGATATACTTATACCATGATATAGAAAATTATGCCATAGAAATTCAAATCCAAAACATTTACCCAATAAGTTATAAAATTTACTGAGTGGTCTCCCCCACTCAGACTCTTCAAAATAAATGTCGGCAATGTGTGCACTCATTACTGAGGCTATTCCTAAGGCCTGAGAAAGAATTACACTTCTGTTCCATTTAAAATTATTTGAAATCATTTCCATCTCGAAAATATTTACATAATATACCATATTATTTCAAAATCTTAGCAAGTTTATTTCAAAAGCCCCAGAATCGAGTTCCCAAGTTCATCTCCATTTTATTAGCCAAATATATTTAATATATTTCAATTCAAATTTTCCCAAAACCATTTAATTTTCCCATTAGATTTAGTATTCAATCGACCATAAGTGATAATAATTTAATATTATTACCTACTAACAACCAATGCATATACATTTAAAACCCATAATACATTTGAAACATTTAAAATATAATCCAAAACAATATTATGATGATCCGTTATATTTGATTATTTAGAAATTTCTAATGATACCATGGCGTCCCATATATCGACCAGAATTTATAAATATTCAACAGAACCAATCAACAAAAATATAAAACCATTTTATATCAAATACAAGTACGCTCCCTCATATATTCATTTGAACTCATTCTAGGGAATTTCTAACCCTACCTCTAGTGAGTTAATTCCCAAACAGGGCCAAGGTTGTAGCTAACCAAAGCTCTGATACCACGTTGTAACGACCTGGATTTTTGACTGCTCAAATCAACAATAATCCACACATGTCGACCCAAACCAATCTACAACCCAGGAAGTTATTGGGAAAAATAAAAGAAAGGAAAGAAGAAGGAACAATAACAGAATCTCACAGCGGAAAGACAACATATAATAAATAATTAACAGTTCAAAAGAAGTTAAAAAGTATATGTGAGGCTATAATATACAATGATTATCAGAGTTACCCATATCAAGATATATACAACAAGGCAGCAGAAACAAAGTGCAGCGGGAATTACATATAGGTAATAGATATATATAACAAATCTTCATCTTCGTTCTCCAGGGCAAAGCAATCTTCGCTAACTGCAACTCATATCTGACCCGAGCATATTGCATAAAAGAAAACACAACAAACACTTGGATCAGAACTAAATCATTCTCATATTAGTCAAATCAAATATGAAATAACATGGGTGTTACGGGTGCATTAACTTAAAAAATGTTATAGGATTCTCCATTTCTTAAGGATCCGTTAAACTATTTACATACATAGTATAATACACTATTATTATAACGTCTAATCAGTAAAGTAAATATAATAAAAATAGCGTAAGCATGATTACATTTTAACCCTTACGCCGTTTACGAACATTGTCATACACATTGCATATACAACACCGGTATGTCGGTAGGTAGGGATGCGCCACGATACAATAACATCAAATTAAAATCGTAGGGGGTCGATCAGGATAAATATGACAAGGCACTCGAGGCAATAACCAGGGTAGGATTCTACCATTTGCACTCCTGGACCAGTGGTAACGCATAGCCGCAGCTACCACCCACCTTGGAACACACTCCCATATCAAAAGGGCAAACCAAATCGATCACAATGTAGTATAGGTAGTATCGAAGGAGCGCGTCCAATCGGAGATGCGATCTCTGTTAGTCATGGTATAGCTCCTGTTTTAGTCATTTTATTTATGACTCGAAGGCCAAGGCCATCCATTATCGTTCTCCTTCTTCAAATCCAATAATCGCCTCCATACCATCCTACTTCATTCTGAATTCTCCACCACGTGCAAAGTTGTTAAAGTGGTATCGGTATTGGCAGAGAGTATGATAATACCGACTCTGGTCTCTTTAACAACAAATGTTTACATTTTTCACATCGGTCGGTTCTTTCACTTTTCATAAAGGTTCACTTTCATATCAAAATATCATGTTTGCTTCGAACTCAATTTATATTCAAAATAGAATATACTTTCACATTAAAATATCGCAATAGTTCCAAAATCGATTTATATTCCAAACTAGAATATATTTCCTTATCAATATATTAAAATCATATAATATTTCAAAATCGATTAATATTCAAGTGGAATATATTTCATATCAAAAGTTTATAGTTATTCCAAAATTGATTTTATTCAAAAAAAAAAATATTCTAATAGAATATATTTCATATCAGCTCATTATAAGTATTTTCAAAATCCCATTTTATTTTCAAGTAGGATATATTTCACATTGAAATGTTATAATCGTTTTACAATCGATTTATATTCAAATAGAATATAAATTTATATCAAATCTCAATTAGAATCAACGTTTTAAATCAAACTGTTCCCATTCAGGAAGAAATTACAATCATTTAATATAACTAGGAAAAATAGATAATTATAAAATAAAACCTTTATATAAAATTTTTATATATAATAAAGTAATTAAATTAATTTAAAACACTAGGTATATACATATAATAAAGGCATTACTAAATAATTTTAAATAATAGAATATGATAAAACTTACTTATAAACAAGATAGTATATTGGTTAAGAAATTTCTAAAATAACTTTTGAATAACAGAATATAATTATTTGTAAAACAACGCTATATATATAGTTTTTCTTATAAAAAATAAAATTTAAAACCATGATTATTTCTTTCTTCTAAATTTCAAAACTTGAATATATATATATATATCCCGATCTCAATAGAGTTTATTTAGTTTTCCATCATGTTTCAAAAACATAATACAAACCAAATGTTCAACTTCAAGGATTAAAACCCTTATTCACGTTGAGTTAACACAACTCCGAGTATCATCGAATACTATCATTCGAAAAATAAATTCAAGTAGAATTTATAAAATTTGAATTTACACCATTAATTTGAATAATTCCAAATCATATTCAAAAAACAATTTAAGAATTTCCCATTTGTTTTGGGATAATTTCCTTAACCATTTTCAGTAAACATTCAAGGTTTTAGATCTTTAAAGAAAATAGATTTTCTGAGTATCGGCACATTTCCTCTAAATAAAAATTCTTTCAATAAAATTTTCATATACTTAAAATCATTTAACCAACCGATGTCTGTATATAATTTTCTATCCTATGGCCAAGTCATATTTAATTTAATTTTTCGATATTTCCGGGATGGATATATATCATTTCAATCCAAATTAGGGTCATAGATATCTATTATTTCAATCTATGTTATTAATTTATTTTAAATCGACTAATCCCGGGTTTATTTGATGCTCGTAACATCTAGGGTAAAATGGGATTAATCGGCATAAATAAACTTGCAATAACAATATGTAGAATAATAGAAGATTCCAGTGTCAATGTAAGTTCAGCAGTCGAATTTCAAACAAAGGCATCCATCACAACCATTTCATTTCAATGGTAGATATCAAATCATTTCATTGGTTAACAAGGATCAGGGTTTTTCAACTAGCCATTTTAATTTAATTTAAAATAACTAATTATCAGCATCAATTTTGCACATTAAAATTTGCATGTCATTTTTAAGCAACCAATTGAAAATTAATCACAACCAGACAGCCAAATTTATTTCATAATTTAATTTAATAAGTATGGGAATAATTCAGTTAATTGTGAGCGAGAAAACCACTCACCTTTGGGTCCTTAGTTGATCGAACATCCAAACAAAGACCAAAATCTTATAGTCTCCAACCGCAACAAATTTAGTACCAAAACGTCCGCAATTTCTCCACGATCACAACGCAACAAACCGCACATCAATCTGAGATTGTATGAAGAAGTTATGCACGTTTTATCGTTCGATCAAAATATATAAAATTAATAAATTATTTCTCTCACCCAATCAGACATCGCCACGTCACCACCCTTTTTCCTTCTGCTACAATGAACAAAGCGGAAAACACCCATTCAAAACCGCCACCTTTGACTGACCATAGCTCACAACTCCGTCCACCA
Source organism: Allium sativum (assembly GCA_030737875.1). Lineage (NCBI taxonomy): Eukaryota > Viridiplantae > Streptophyta > Magnoliopsida > Asparagales > Amaryllidaceae > Allium > Allium sativum. The sequence goes on from CM060921.1 coordinate 563,672,016, forward strand.
GAAGGCACGAGACCACCGCCAACATGACCTGCATCTCGCGGCACACCTCCCTGTACCAATGCCTTCACCTACGGTGGTCGCCTCCTCCTTTGGTGACGAGACAATCGAAATGGGTTTTCACCCTTCAAACCTCAAATTCCAGTGATTTACACAATAATAAACACTCATATTGCTCTTGTTAGACTCCTACACGAATGCTCCACAAAACCCATATCGTCGATTTTTCTATTAAACCCTGAATCAAAAACCCAAATCGATGCCGAGGGTTCGCAAATCAGCGCCTTTTGACCACGAATTCCAGAAAATCCACTCACTGCATGTCGAAATAAATGGTACCGGCAGCTTTGTATCGTCAAGAGCTTTTAATTGATATGTAATTTGCTGAGTTTTGAGGAGATTTGATTTTAAAGTTTGTATTTTTATTTGCACTAAGGTTTTAGAAATTGTTTTCAGCCATTAGAGATAAAATTCGATGGTGAAAAATAATATGTATAGGTAAATGGGCTGGTGAGGTGGTAATTGGATTTTATTTGAAAATATATAGAAGGTCCAATAGGAGAAACAAACAATTACCCAATTACATTGATTCCATTCATGCTTTATTTCGTACGGTCAAACAACAAGTCGGATTGTTACGAAACTTGAAACTCTACAAAAATTCACCGTTCCAAATCCGACGGAATTGATTTCATCAAATTTCACAGTTATTTAATTAATAAAATATTCAATTATTTCCTTAACTGTTTTAATTCAATTTAAATATATATTAAATTCCACTTTAAATCCAATTACACTTAAATAAATTTTTATGATCGATTTCACAAATTTTAAGTTCCTGAATTTGATTATATTCAAATATAAATTTGAACCACAATTACAGATAAATGAACTAAATTTTATCTTCAATTATTCTAATATTAAACTCAGAATTTCACCATTTACGAAATTAAATTTGAATTCTAATTATAAATTAGACAACTCAAATTTATTTGAATATTTAAATAATAAATTCCAAATTATAACATTTCTAACTATTAACTAAGTTAAAAATCTATCTATACTCAATTCAAACAATCATCATCATCTTAATCAACAAATTTGTATTTGACCAATATTATTCAATTTATTTGTTTAAATTCAAGTATTAAATATACGGAAAATATGGGTTGTTACATGGCCCGATTACGACAAACCCTGGGCTTGAAAAGACCCCTACGGGGGCATCCGATCATAAGCCAGGTCTTCTAAACTCGGTTTACAAGCACCTTTTTTGAAGGTGCCTTACAAATTCTACAAGTAGCTGAATTATTCAATCACAATGAATAACTTGTTTACAAGCACCTCTTCGGAGGTACGAAAAGTAAGACATCCACGGGGGCATATGTTCAAATCTAATCTTCGAAGGGCTCTGATTACTGAGTTAGCGAATATATTAAAAATGCAAGACCTCTCAAGCAAGGGCATAGTAACAAAGATTCTTCTTCACGAAACGCACGTGCTTGCTCAATTAAACCGGAAACCCTTTGGGCTCATAAGCAAGTCGAAAGATTCCAAACAAAATCGATTGCAAGTATAGTGCATAACCTTTAAAGTTCATGATGAATTTTGGTACGGGGGCATTACCACTACATTAAAGGAAAAATCAATAATGCTTACCGGGACATAGCGAAAATTTGTCATAAATTTACATTAAAAATATGGTACTTACAAGGGTTATTTTGACCAATAGAGTTGTACCTTGAAATGGCTAGGGAAAACTCAGAAACTTCTGTGCTGCGATAAGCACAAATGTGGTTAGTCGCAAGAAATAAGTCCCGGTGTTGCTCCAGTCAAAACTAAGGAAATCTAACAAAGTTGGTCGAATACACCCAGCCAGTAGTGATTCGTAACTAAAATTAAAAAACATGTTACAATAACAAGTGACTTGCAGCATTAAACTCTGTGTTGTGAGCATAAAAAGAAAACAAGTGTGAAATGCAAAACAATAAAGTACGACATAGCTAAAGTAAAAGCTTAAAGTATAATAAGTAGAACACATTTTCATCATGGTAACATAAGACCGGATTGCAGAATTTCAAGTCAAGTCACAGAATCGTGAATCTGGTACAGAAGTTTCAGACATATTGTAACATAAAGCAGTAAGCGGAGATCGACACCCGCATATACAACCGGTCTGAACAACAACATACAAAAAGGAATAATAGTCAAGAAGCAAAATGAGCTGCCACCAAGCACTACTACTTCTTCCTGTCATCTGACCTTAGAGCAGGCTTGTTCAAGGGAGGAGGGGGAGTCTCTGCATCGCTTGGATTTTCTTGTAAAGATAAAGTGATTGCTTTCGTATCCTGAATCGCATGCTTCTTCTTCTTCTTCTTCTTATGCTTCTTAGATGATGAAGACTTGGCAGCTTTCTTTCCTTTACCCTTTGCGACATCTTTCGGGCTTTCGTATGTTCCCGTGGCTTCAGGATTATCACTAAGAATGTAATCGACATCTTATAGGTTGGAGAGCACACCAATTTTAGCATCTTGGGATCCAGGAATTGTAACAACAAGTAAGGATGTATCACTCGGGGGAGGGGGAGTGATAACGGAAGCAAGGGGAATAGTCATCAGGGGTGAGTCAGTTATAGCGGCTTCAAATGTCATTGCTTTGCCTATAGCGGGAGAAGACAAATGTGATGTTAAACCTTGATTATGGAAGCAATGAGCATAAGAGGCAGGAGACCCAGGAGAATCAAAAATGGATTCTAAGTATGACACGGTATAGTCTATTTCGATTTTACCTGCATCTAGAAGCTTCTCCTGGATATCTCTCTGCTCAATCCTCTAGTTGTTTGTATGTTTGTCATCGCCTTCATCATCCCCATCATGTTCCTCTGTGATATTCTCTGTAATAATGTGTCCTTCAGTGTTCAAATCTTTCTCTGTTAAAGCAATAGGAGCATTCACATGAACCTGGGAACTAGAAGCTTCAATAGTTGCAGGATTGACAGGAGGCCCAATGTTGGTTTGACCTTGAACCTTATCTCCAGAAGTACCAACTCTATTATTCGCCAACTTGGCTTTACCCTCAATAAGAGCCTTCCTAGAACTATCATCCAAAAGTTCATTGATAAGATCTTCATCGCTGCGATCATCACACATGTTCTCAATTATTTATTCCCAAACAAGTGCTAAAGTGGTTGAAAAGGTATCTTCCAAGTAATGCAAACTTTCGCGGCTCATGACATTGTAAACATAAAACCAGAAGATGTCGGCCTCGGCCTCATCCATAGCTTTTTGATGAGTTTCTTTAGCAGTTTTCTTATCTTTCTCAAGAGATTCAACCTTGGCTAATAGGGTATGATTGGAAGACCTCAAGGAATCAATAGTTTCTCTAAGTTGAGAATCCTCCTTCGGATATTGTGCGGAGAAGTCTTTTTCTATAGACAATGTAGCTTCAGCATTGCTTTTGGCAGTAAGAGCTTCCTTTTCTCTCTGCTTAGCAGCTTCAAGCTCTTCCCTGAGTTTATTATTTTCAGTACCCAACCCCTCGAATTATGCAATTATTTTATTAAGAGAAATGATGGTAGAATCATGAGAATCTAAGACTTTCTCCCATTTAGCTTTATCACTCTGTGAAGCTGTTATCTTACCGAGATTGATATCATTGCGCTTTTGAAGATCATATCCGAATTTATTCCACCTGTACAACTTCTTTCTAGCATTGTCCGTGACCTTGCTTAGCTTCGTGTCAATTTGACTCTTAGCATTGTCAAGTTGAGTATGCATTTGCCTTATCACGACATCTACTTCATCTGCTATGTCGTCAGCATCAGTCGAATTTACACCCCCGTTAAACATAAGCCCTTTAAAATTCCAATCTGGGAATCATTCGGAGAGAGAAGCACTTGGTGGTTCAGGTTCGTAACGAGGCTTATAAATGATCGAATGGATTTCAGCAGGAGGATCAAGGGGACCAGTAGATGGGAACGATCGAGGTTTAATGGGAAGCTTCTCCAATCGAGGATGTTTGTGTGAGCCACCTTTCCCTTGATCATCTCTTCCTCGCTTTTCTCTACGGCCCTCCTCATAAGAAGTATCTTCCCTAAGCCAAGTACATCTTCTTCTCTCCTTTTCGTCTCGTATCTTACGCCTTTGCTCTTCAGTCAAATATAGTTATGATACATGCAAAGACTTGTGAGAAGACTTCGGAGGAGGAGGAGGATGGGATTGTTTCGAGTGATGCGGTGGTCGCGAAAGATCGGACTATAGCAAAGACTTTGGATTGAGTGCTTTGCTTTTCCTCCTGAAATCTGACCTACAACCTGAGAAATGTTTCCCATGCATATATGGACCTGAAATAAACTAAGAACGAATTTTCAATGCATAGACTACGAAGTACTGGTCAAATCGTGAAAGCAGTGAAGGGGTTTTTATATGCGTAATAAACATGTTCTATGAGGCGTTGTTGTTAACGAACCAGTTTTCCTAGTGGGTTCTAAATAAATTCCTAAAGATTTCAGCAACTTTCTTGGTGCAAAAACCGGATTCTCCATTATGCTAGCTGCTAAAATTGTGTTCTGAGAATCAAGAAGCCGAGAAACGGTATCACTCTGTCCAAGATACTTAGCGGAATTGAGGTCACCTAAGTTGTCAAATGTACCTGTAGAACCTTCCTCTGTTGCATTCTCAATAAGAGGATCCTCAGTCATCGTCTCAGCATTAGGGTCGGTCCCTAGTGTAGTTTTACCTCCTTCTACATGTTTAGTTTCATGTGCAAAATCTAAAGTGTTGTCCTCTCTGATGCCTCTCTCAGTCTGCTCAGACTCCATCTCAGATTCAGGATTCATAGAAACATTTTCTCTCTCAACCAGTTCAGTCGATGTTAGAAGACCCTTGCCCTCACGTTGGTTAAAAGTTTCATCCTTCTTTGAAGTCATTGTCGATGGCAATATTCTACCACCAACAGGCTCCGAACACTTTTTCAAAGCAGGGTCAATTGTTAGATTCTGGTTAGTAGTTTGATCTTGCGTCTCATTACCTTCACGAGAAGCACCAGTGTCTGTGTCCATGGGATTTGATTTAGGAGTTGGAGGCCCTCCTTTAGAGGGGAACTTCCTCAAAGGATGGATTAATTCACATTGACGGAGAGTTGCTTCAGTAACTAAAATCTTCCTACTTTTCCTAACGTCGTTGACTTCTTTCAAGGTTTCAAATACGATCTTGAGTTGGGGCAGAAGCCTTGCTATCCTTAATTGGAGCTGGGACAACTAAGTTGAAGGGAAAAGTTAAATGAGACTGTTATTTAAATACAGAGAATTAAAACTACCTACAGGATGTGTTTATCTCCTTCTGTCCAATTTCCGCGAAAGGTTTTAGGACAACGAACAAAGAAAAACTGAATTAACTACACTAAAACACTTTCGAGTAGAAAGGTTATAAGTCTGTGATTTCTTGCACCCTGAACATGTACGATATATGAGGTGTTTTTCCTTTTAATAAATGAGCTAAGATAGCAAATCTCTGGAAAAGTTACTTTACGCTCCTTAACTTGCATAAAAGGATATAAAGTCCTAGTAAGATAGTACAACCATTCGGATGAAGTTAAAAAGGAGCGATGGATAAATGGTTTAGGATTGTCTCTATGAAAGGGTTAAAGGGAGGGACACCAGTTGTAATGACCCGAAAATCCGGTCCAATTTGAGCTGACTAAATAACACAAGTCCAACTCAAATTGTACTGGAAACCAGGAAACTAATAGAAAGAAAACAAAGGGTGAGAATAAATAAGATAGAAACTTAGAATAGAAGAAGAAGAACATAACATCAGAGTAACACGAACCTCACAGCAGAATGAATAATTTATAATATATATTTAACATAACTTGAAATATACATCTGTACTTGAATATACATCATTATCAAAGTACAACACTTACAACACAACGGAAATAAACTATAGCTATATGATCCTGAAGCCTCCTGCTCCAGCTCTTCAAGTATCTGTAAATCCCGACTACTTGACTGCCCATACAAAATTGGACACCCAAGAGTTTAGGGAAAACAAAACAAAATAAACTACGGGTCAGTCATGGGACTGGTGTGAGTAAAACAGTTCAAGCAGATAAATGATATCTCATAAGACCACGCCGTATAACGGAACGAGTTTTTCCCTTATGAGAATCCAAATTATCTTTATATCAAAAACCTTTTGATATTACAATAATGTCTATCAACCACAATATAATAATCATCTAGCAGAAATGCTTTCATCTCACGTTCTACATATATAGTATACAATCAAAACCGCAAGCACGTATTGGGTAACGGATATCCAACTATGACAAGGTATGGAACCACCTTTCGCTAGTGTACCTCTAGAGAGGAATACAATGGGTTCAACAAGAACATCTTGCAACCCGGCCACACATGACCGACCACTCATTTCACTTGAGTGTATCGAATGTATATCACCAACGGTTGGGATCAGCAACCGTTTCCCGAATGGGACATCATCAACAATAGATTTTTAGAAATAAATGAAACTCTAGATCAGGTGATTAAACACCCTACTTCAGAGCGACCGACTTAGCCATGCTGCCTGGCCGATTTCTGTCATTTACCGGTTGATGAGGCTTGAGGTTACGCTTCATCATCACATCATATTCACTTCGAATGCCACATTGTCAGATCCATCGAAAATCACTAATTGACGTCTACAACAGTACATTACGTGTTAGCTAAAGAAGTTTCCTTCTCCGCTTCCACTATTAGTACGGTTGAAGAAATCAATGTACGTGACCTTTCTGGAAATACTCTGTCAGACATTCATCTATACAAGTCACCCAGGAACAAGATGAGCCGAAGGCACTATTCAGTACATCCATCTTAGGCACTGTTATCTAAGACTTATACAATAGCCCTTGCACTTTACTCTGTCTTCAATTATCTTTGGCATATTTGATTCGCAACGCTTGTGCCAATACCGAGTGGTTCTTTGGATAATAATCCAACCGGTCTCTCCATATTAACAACGTTAAAATGGTCAAAAACTTCGATAGTCGGTGAGTTAACTATCAAAGAAAAATACGTGTGCAAACAACGATATTATTTCCAGATGGAAATTCTATCAATCAATCATCAATCATATATATATATATATTCGTATTCCTTATTTTCTATGTTTAGAAAATATAAGTTATTAACACTGGAAAACATTTCCATTGTTATTTACATATCACTATCATTTTATAACTATCAGTCCCTGACTGTAAACTAGTAGGAGAACAATTCTCTAAGTATAATCTCCGAAGGCCGAAACCAACATCAGATCGATACTCAGAAAACTATTCGACTTAGCTAATCTCTAGTCAGTTCCTAATCTTGTTTAACTCTATTTCTTTTAACTATGTTCGATTAACTTCTTTTGATTAACTATGTTCAATTGACTCCTTTTTGATGACTCTATTTGATAACTCTAATCGACTAACTCTTTTCTATCTTGTAAATTTCCTTTTATAATCCTATTTATTTTCCAAATAAATATCCTTTATTCTATTTATTTATCAAATAAATATTCCTTTATTCTATTTATTTACTTTCTACGTAAATATCTTTCTTTATACTTCTATTTACTTCTTAAATAAATATCGTTTTACACTTCTATTTACTTGCTAAGTAAAAATCGTTTTATAAAATTTTTTGATTGTATAATTATTCCCTTTCTAAATATCTCCTATTTATAAATATTCCAGTTTATAAATATTTTATTTTCAATATCAGTTTGAAAATTCCCTTATCAACATTCCGGTATGTTATGGTATTCAACATATCAAATCACGATGATCAATATCGTCCAAACACATATAATTGACAACAGATTATATATCACATCATATATCATAATATGTGAAAAAACAGTAAAATAAATGTTGAGGAATCCAGTCGGATTCCTCCAACCTGTTTCCCTGCATCCACAGATTTTACACAATAAAATCAACATCACTTTCAGTTCCATATGATATATTCTGATAAACAGAATCAATATAGAAATTCAGCTAACTGACTAGCGGTTCAATCAAACAGTCAATACACAGTCAATCAGCCAATATTTAACAGTTCTAAAAATACAACATGAAATTATAAACTGTTCAGAGTTAGTGAGATTTACTCACATTGGCAGTTCATCGTTAAAGAACGATAAACTGTTATTTGATTTGAATCAAACAATTTATTTCACCGTAAATTCAAATGAGCATCAATCCATTCCCAGTCAGTCCCATTGTGTTGCTCCCATCCATACGATCCTGTCGGATCGTGTTTCGCTGAGTTTCGATTTCGTATGAACAAGTTATTAGATTTACAAGTTATACACCTTAAAAAAATAAATAAATAAAAACTTGGGTTTTAAATTAGTGGGCCTCACCCCCTTTCAACGTTGGCCCATGTAAGCCCTCAGCCCAACCCGTTCACGTTATCTTCCCCAATACCAACCGTGAGCTCCAGCGCAAGAACTCCACCATTTCTTCACCTTCCTTCGATTCAATCTCCATCCACACTTCACGGTTTAACCAACTAAAATTACCACAATGATTCTCATCGATTTCTCCTTCAACGGATACCCTAAACCCTCAACTCGACGCAACCTTGCCAGGTGCGACTTCGACCTCTCAGAGCTCAACTACAGGAATTTCACGACGGATTTTATCACCAAATTTCTTGAATTTGGTCACACAAACTCCAAATCATCTTCTCATTCCATTTTCAACGTCGAAAACATAAATTGATGCTCACACACCCCAAATCTTCCAACCCTAACCTAACGCTCGAAGAATAGCGAGCCCAGGAATTGACGTCGTACCCTCTAAATCGGGTATAGAACTGAAGCATACATCCATACAAACTCATACATATATATCATTTGATTTATAAGAATTTATTTGTATTTCTCCTTGATATTAGAAGATCGAGAAAATTTCCTGGAAATGAAAAATGGTTACGGCGGAAATTTTGATCTGTTGACTTTTGAAAACTGAATTAGTTTTAGGAAATTTGTAAGGGTATTATATAGAAAAAATTATTTTAATTTTTAAATCGATTATTTTATTTTATTTTAAGCAAACGCTAATTGTATTCGTCCTCTAAAATTCCTGTGATCGCACTCGATACCCAAAAATCATGAAAATTGATATGCAGCTAGAGTTCGACATTACGGTCCCACCGAAACCGGTTTCGTCGAATTCCGACTTCGTTTGCTCACACAGCGTATTTTAACCATCAAAATATTGACTTTTTTTCACTCTAAAAATCCGTACGGCCACACAGTAACCCCAAAAATCACGGAAACCGACATCTAGCAACTATTTGACATTGCGGATCCAACAAAATTAGTTTCGTCGAATTCCGACTTCGTTTGCAAAACCGGCTATTTTTAAAGCTCTGGATGACCCATTTAAATATATAAATATATTTAATATAATTAAATTTAATATTTAAAAATAAATATTATCGTATATATTCACAACAGAATATCATACATCTCTAGAATATTCCTATATGAATTTCTAACTTGGTATTTCCAATCTCGATTAAATCGATATTCAATTTAAAAATGAATTTCCTTTTAAAATATAATTAATTCCTTTATAAATTATAACGGAATTCCACAGTGACTTTTCTAAAATTTGATTTGGACATATCTCAAAATCTAGACGACGAAATCCTGATTTTTCTCTTCCACTAGAAAGATATACTCCACCAGCTCCACACGTTTCTTGTTTCACAGAAATCCGGCTTAAAACGAATCCTGTACATTCAGTTGAAGTTTGAATCGCCAATTTACGAACTACAGCGCCATTTCGAGCTGGATTTTAATTATATTATAACTCTACGTTCAAACTGTCATTCTAATAATATATTCGTTATTCTAATTAAATTCTAAACTGAATTAAATATCACAGATGATCCAGTTCACACCATATCTCCATTTCAGCCAATTTTGATTATTTCAGAATTAAATATATTATTTAATTTATTATTTTAATTAAATATTCACCATTATTTAATTCCGCGACCATTAAATTCACTATATCACTATTTATATAATTAAATTAATTAATTATAATATCTCTGCAAATGCGGGTCATTACAATCTTCCCCACTTAAAATAATTTCGTCCTCGAAATTGCTAAGGTAGAGAACGACCCTATCGACTGGTTAGAACATATTTGTTCACTTTTTAACTCCTGTTTTCAACTGGACCAATTTAATTTCAATTTAAAATATTAATCAATTCTTATCAACGAAAATTTTCAAAATCCTGAAAATTTTCTAACGCCTTAATTTTTTTGAAAAATTTCGCCAGCACCTCCTTTATACTGGTCAATACGTCAAATTCCAACTCGCCTCTCTGGGCCATCTCCATCCCAAAAGAAAATCAAACAGCCAAGCGGCTTGCCAATTCGGCTCATAAATCTTATATCCAATAGAAATATAAACTTGTACCTTTTGTCGGCATATCATTATATCCTTTCCACCTGTTATCAATTCAACGGATACAAGGGTCATCCCAATCAAATTTCAATCTGCTTTTATCCACAACACAACCATTCGCTTATATCCGAGCCAAATATCATTTCAACTCGAGTTTTTTCTTGATTCCCAACTCTTAACTTGATTATCACATTACACTTCAAATTTGAATCTCACAATCCAATTTGTCTTGATATCATTCTAATTCAATCTCAGTTACCACTTTACTGGCTTTACTTTAATTCAAATTTGCTTTCACAAATTTATGTTAAATTTGTTTTTAATTCAAACAATCTTTCCCTGGGAGTTTTTAAACAGTTTACTCTTTTCAAAAATCAAATTTTCCTTTTTGAAATTCAACACAACTTGTCTTTCCCAAAACAAATTCAAAACATTATCTCTGGTAGTAATTTGTCACTTACAACTCGAAAATGAATACTGATGATACAGCTGTCATCATCAGAATCTATCTTCCGGCAATCGAAGTGAGTTCAATACTATAAAACCATTTCTAAACATTTCCACTTTGAAATTCATTTCAAAATATAATTCACATGGCTTATAAAACAATTTAAAATCTCCCCGGATCTTAAATTTTCCTTATTTTTAATCCAAATCCATTTACAAACACTTATCCAATCCTCCAGAGTTTTAATTCAATTTCTGGTTTAAATTCAGATTTAATTCATTTCGGAACACTTATACGAATTCTACTTGGTTATATATATATAACAATATCCATTATAATCTTACTCGATTATAATAACAAATATACTTTGGGTAAAATTATTTCATTTACACTCTTTTCAAAACATATCGTGTCGACCCATCGTATTCGAGTGTTTAGAAACTCCTACCGATACAGTGGATCAAACTGATCGACCAGAACCCATAAACAACTCAACCGATAAATCCCCACAATATAAAACAATTTTATATCAAATAACAAATACGCTCTCTCGTATATATATACACTCAACTCAATCTAGGGTATTACTAACCCTATCTCTACCGAGTCACACCTTAGAGCCAAGGTAATTCACTTAACCTAAGCTATGATACAAACTGTAATGACCCGAAAATCCGGTCCAATTTGAGCTGACTAAATAACACAAGTCCAACTCAAATTGTACTGGAAACCAGGAAACTAATAGAAAGAAAACAGAGGGTGAGAATAGATAAGATAGAAACTTAGAATAGAAGAAGAAGAACACAACATCAGAGTAACACGAACCTCACAACGGAACGAATAACATATTATATATATAACATAACTTGAAATATACATCTGTACTTGAATATACATCATTATCAAATTACAACACTTACAACACAGTGGAAATAAACTATAGCTATATGATCCTGAAGCCTCCTGCTCCAGCTCGTCAAATATTTGTAAATCCCGACTACTTGACTGCCCGTACAAAATTGGGCACCCAAGAGTTTAGGGAAAACAAAACAAAATAAACTCCGGGTCAGTCATGGGACTGGTGTGAGTAAAATAGTTTAAAACAGTTCAAGCAGGTAAATGATATCTCATCAGACCATGCCGTATAACGGAACGAGTTTTTCCCTTATGAGAATCCAAATTATCTTTATATCAAAAACCTTTTGATATTATAATAATGTCTATCAACCACAATATAATAATCATCTAGCAGAAACGCTTTCATCTCACGTTCTACATATATAGTATACAATCAAAACTGCAAGCACGTATTGGGTAATGGATATCCAACTATGACAAGGTATGGAACCACCTTTCGCTAGTGTACCTGTAGAGAGGAATACACTGGGTTCAACAAGAATATCTTGCAACCCGACCACACATTACCGACCACTCATTTTGCTTGAGTGTATCAAATGTATATCACCAACGGTTGGGATCAGCAACCGTTTCCCGAATGGGACAACATCAACAATAGATTTTTTAGAAATAAATGAAACTCTAGATCAGGTGATTATACACCCTACTTCGGAGCAACCGACTTAGCCATGCCGCCTGCCCGATTCTATCATTTACAGGTTGATGAGGCTTGAGGTTACGCTTCATCATTACATCAGATTCACTTCGAATGCCACATTGTCAGATCCATCGAAAATCACTAATTGACGTCTATTATAGTACGTTACGTGTTAGCTAAAGAAGTTTCCTTCTCCGCTTCCACTCTTGGTACGGTTGAAGAAATCAATGTACGTGACCTTTCTGGAAATACTCTGTCAGACATTTATCCATACAAGTCACCCAGGAACAGGATGAGCCGAAGGCACTATTCAGTACATCCATCTTAGGCACTGTTATCTAAGACTTATACAATAGCCCTTGCACTTTACTCCATCTTCAATTATCTTTGGCATATATGATTCGCAACGCTTGTGCCAATACAGAGTGGTTCTTTGGATAATAATCCAACCGGTGTCTCCATATTAACAACATTAAAATGGTCAAAAACTTCGATAGTCGGTGAGTTAACTATCAAAGAAAAATACGTATGCAAACAACGATATTATTTCCAGATGGAAATTCTATCAATCAATCATCAATCATATATCTATATATATATATATATATATATATATATATATTCGAATTACTTATTTTCTATGTTTAGAAAATATACGTTATTAACACTGGAAAACATTTCCATTGTTATTTACGTATCACTATCATTTTATAACTATCAGTCCCTGACTGTAAACAAGTAGGAGAACAATTCTCTAAGTATAAACCCCGAAGGCCGAAACCAACATCAGATCGATACTCAGAAAACTATTCGACTTAACTAATCTCTAGTCAGTTTCTAATCTTGTTTAACTCTATTTCTTTTGACTATGTTCGATTAACTTCTTTTGAATAACTATGTTCAATTGACTCCTTTTTGATGACTCTATTTGATAACTCTAATCGACTAGCTCTTTTCTATATCGTAAATTTCCTTTTATAATCCTATTTATTTTCCCAATAAATATTCCTTTATTCTATTTATTTATCAAATAAATATTCCTTTATTCTATTTATTTACTTTCTACGTAAATATCTTTCTTTATACTTCTATTTACTTCTTAAATAAATATCGTTTTACACTTCTATTTACTTGCTAAGTAAAAATCGTTTTATAAAATTCTTTGATTGTATAATTATTCCCTTTCTAAATATCTCCTATTTATAAATATTCCAGTTTATAAATATTTTATTTTCAATATCACTTTGAAAATTCCCTTATCAACATTCCAGTATGTTATGGTATTCAACATATCAAATCACGATGATCAATATCGTCCAAACACATATAATTGACAACAGATTATATATCACATCATATATCATAATATGTGAAAAAACAGTAAAATAAATGTTGAGGAATCCAGTCGGATTCCTCCAACCTGTTTCCCTGCATCCGCAGATTTTACACAATAAAATCAACATCACTTTCAGTTCCATATGATATATTCTGATAAACAGAATCAATATAGAAATTCAACTAACTGACTAGCGGTTCAATCAAACAGTCAATACACAGTCAATCAGCCAATATTTAACAGTTCTAAAAATACAACTTGAAATTATAAACTGTTCAGAGTTAGTGAGATTTACTCACATTGGCAGTTCATCGTTAAAGAACGATAAACTGTTATTTGATTTGAATCAAACAATTTATTTCGCCGTAAATTCAAACGAGCACCAATCCATTCCCAGTCAGTCCCATTGTGTTGCTCCCATCCATACGATCCTGTCGGATCTTGTTTCGCTGAGTTTCGATTTCGTATGAACAAGTTATTAGATTTACAAGTTATACACCTTAAAAAAATAAATAAATAAAAACTTGGGTTTTAAATTAGTGGGCCTCACCCCCTTTCAACGTTGGCCCATGTAAGCCCTCAGCCCAACCCGTTCACGTTATCTTCCCCAATACCAACCGTGAGCTCCAGCGCAAGAACTCCACCATTTCTTCACCTTCCTTCGATTCAATCTCCATCCACACGTCACGGTTTAACCAACTAAAATTACCACAATGATTCTCATCGATTTTTCCATCAACCGATACCCTCAACTCGACGGAACCTTGCCAGGTCCGACTTTGACCTCTCAGAGCTCAACTACAGGAATTTCACGACGGATTTTATCACCAAATTTCTTGAATTTGGTCACACAAACTCCAAATCATCTTCTCATTCCATTTTCAACGTCGAAAACATAAATCGATGCTCACACACCCCAAATCTTCCAACCCTAACCTAACGCGCGAAGAACAGCGAGCCCAGGAATTGACGTCGAACCCTCTAAATCGGGTATAGAACTGAAGCATACATCCATTAAAACTCATACATATATATCATTTGATTTATAAGAATTTATTTATATTTCTCCTTGATTTTAGAAGATCGAGAAAATTTCCTGGAAATGAAAAATGGTTACGGCGGAAATTTTGATCTGTTGACTTTTGAAAACTGAATTAGGTTTAGGAAATTTGTAAGGGTATTATATAGAAAAAATTATATTAATTTTTAAATCGATTATTTTATTTTATTTTAAGCAAACGCTAATTGTATTCGTCCTCTAAAATCCCTATGATCACACCCGATACCCAAAAATCATGAAAATTGACATGCAACTAGAGTTCGACATTAGGTCCCAACGAAACTGGTTTCGTCGAATTCCGACTTCGTTTGCTCACACAGCGTATTTTTAACCGTCAAAATACTGACCGTTTTTCACTCTAAAAATCCGTACGGCCACACAGTGACCCCAAAAATCACGGAAACTGGCATATAGCAACTATTTGACATTGCGGATCCAACAAATTTAGTTTCATCGAATTCCGACTTCGTTTGCAAAACCGGCTATTTTTAAAGCTCTGGATGACCTATTTAAATATATAAATATATTTAAATATAATTAAATTTAATATTTAAAAATAAATATTATCGTATATATTCACAACAGAATATCATACATCTTTAGAATATTCCTATATGAATTTCTAACTTGATATTTCAAATCCCGATTAAATCGATATTCGATTTAAAAATGAATTTCCTTTTAAAATATAATTAATTCCTTTATAAATTATAACGGAATTCCACATCAACTTTTCAAAAAATTAATTTGGACATATCTCAAAATCTATACGATGAAATCCTGATTTTTCTCTTCCACCAGAAAGATATACTCCACCAGCTCCACACGTTTCTTGTTTCATAGAAATCCGGCTTAAAAGGAATCCTGTACATTTAGTTGAAGTTCGAATCGCCAATTTACGAACTGCAGCGCCATTTCGAGCTCGATTTTAATTATATTATAACTCGACGTTCAAACTGTCGTTCAAATAATATATTCGTTATTCTAATTAAATTCTAAACTGAATTAAATACCACAGATGATCCAGTTCACACCATATCGCCATTTCAGCCAATTTTGATTATTTCAGAATTAAATATATTATTTAATTTATTATTTTAATTAAATATTCACCATTATTTAATTCCACGACCATTAAATTCACTATATCACTATTTATATAATTAAATAAATTAATTATAATACCTCTGCAAATGCGGGTCATTACACCAGTGCCTGCAAGCATATAACGATTCACGGTTACATACACTGCCGGGGGTTGATCTGCGAATACACCCTTACCTAGCATGAGTGCATCTGTGATAGGGATCCCAAATTGACTACATAACTGTTCAAAGTGTTCCTTGTCAAGTGTCGTAGAATGTCTTTTTATCGGCAGGCTACTAAGCGGAATAGAATTTGGAAAGTTTAAGGGGATGCAACTACTGTAGAAGCATCAACTGGAACAAACGATGTCCATTCAGTATGAGCACATGTTTTCTGCCTAATGGTCATTCTACAAAAACGATCTTGTTTATAAATGAATCACAGATAGGAAACAGTTTCAAAATCATGCATCTTAATGGATTAAACCATAAAGAAATACAAAGATTAAAGGTTTAGATTCAGGTACAAAGGGGTTGGGTCATCCAAGATTTTCTAATGTTAAGGTCGTTCTGCGATTTTAGGTCATTTTGTGGTCCAAGAAGTTAAGTTTGCGACCTAACTGTTTGGATCATCCAAGAGAGCTAAGAACTTAGGTCGTTATAACTACTCAAAGCAGTTGGGTCATTTTGGTGAATTAAGGTGTTAAGTTGTGACAACGAACTAAGAATTGGGTCACTCGAGTGACCTAATTTTAGTTCATCATAAAGACCTAAACCAAATTCACCTCAGCAATCTAAAAGCATAAATTTAAGATGACGACCTAGGATCTAGTTTACTAAGATTTAAGTTTGCAGAAGCCCCCAACTGTTTCACGACCTAAGGCTCGAGTCCATAGCAATGACCTAAAACCAAAGTTGACACAACGGCCTATTGATTATATTACGAGTGATATAAAACCTCTAGATGGCACAAACAATTAAAGGCAAGGAA
The DNA here is from genome assembly GCA_030737875.1 of Allium sativum. NCBI lineage: Eukaryota > Viridiplantae > Streptophyta > Magnoliopsida > Asparagales > Amaryllidaceae > Allium > Allium sativum. Next base: position 563,688,965 of record CM060921.1, read on the forward strand.
AAGAAGATGCACAAGCTAAAGTGTTCAGGTTAATAAGCCTTAAAAAGTTTAGGTTGTTTTGCGACTTAGGTGGTTCAAAGATCCGGAAGCTAGGGTCGTCTTGGAGGTCAAAGTGATTAGGGCCACATTAACGAGTTTGAGCTTTGAACACAAAAAAAGGCCCAAGATCTTCAAATAGTCAATGACATGAGGCTCGAATTGGCAGCAACAACCTAGAACCTATCCGGGCTTCTACGACCTAACACTTAGGCCACTCTAGGTACTCAAGTGTTAGTCCGTAACAACGATATAAAACTTGAAGCATTCATCTAGGAACATCAACATAACATTATTAAATTTATGGAACTTGAAGCTATTGCCTAAAGTTTATAGAGCCAAATCATATGCGAGTTGTAAGAAGGTACTAATCAAGGTCTCAAAGAACATTTTGATGATCAAATTACATAGATATTTTGTTTCTTTCAACAACCTCAAAGTTACATTGCATTACAACAAGAAATTGATCCATAAACATCTCAAACAAATAATAATCCCCAAACTTGATTTAGAGATAAGAATTTAGAGAAACAAAACGAGAATCAAACCTAATTCCAAGCAAAAGGGGACTTATGATGATTCTCCTACGATTGATAACAACAAGAAGTTTCGAGTGAGCAGCTTAATTCTCGAATGAGTTGGATCGGCTTCAATTGGATTTGCTAAAGTCGAAGTCCTTAAGAAATGGCAATGACAAAGTGAAATCGAGAAACGTCTTCAAGCATGGGCAAGAAATGAGACAATTTTCAGATAACCACCATTGATGAATTTTCCCTAGAAAAAGTAAAAGAAATAGTAATGACTTAAGCTGAGATATAAAGGAAGATGGTGCTAGTGGGCCGAACCTAAATTAGTTGAAGGGTCCATGACGATCTGAAGTTCAGCAGGTCGGTTTATGTGTGCCTAGTTAAATCTCAAAGCCTAAAGAACGAACTAAAGCCCGATGTATAACTAAACCCGGTACGACCTAAATCTTAGTGCGATCTAAATTCCAGCATGATCTAGTGTTGTATGTGAGAATTAACGACCTAACAAGTATTGGATCTTTCTGGGTTGAAGCTTGAATTATTTTTCAATAAATACAAACTTCGAGAGGCAAATGTTAACCCATGAAAGTGTGGCTTATAAATACAAAGTATAGTTTGGGTCGTTCTCAAAAAGCATTATTGGATCGTATGTCTTTAGGTCGTAGCGCACTAAAGTTGTTCCAATTCTTAATTCATTCAAGCTTTGGGCCGTTACATGGTTTTGGGACGTTCAGGAACTCCAAACCGTTATGATATTCCAGGTCGCTACAAGTGTACAAAAATAACCCATCAAGTTCTTTAGGTCGCCAAACTCTTAGGCTCGTCATGCTCCCTGGGCCATCTTGCCTTAATGCCCAATAAAACTCTTTGGATCGTCTGCTCCTTACCCGCCAAAGCTTCTTAGATCACCAAGTATCCAATGCTTTCCGATGCATTCAAGTTCTTTAGGTAGAAATGGCCCTAAGAGTGCTTGGGTCTTTAGCCCGCCTCTGCTCATCAAAGCCGGGTCGCTCTGCCATAGTTTGGGAAGATCTTAAGTCGTGTCGCCTTGTCCTGGGTCGCTCCGTGCTGCCTTAGCCCGCTCCTCCATCCAATAAGAAGACTTTGGATCGCTCCACCTTGTTTAGACCGTCCGCCCTTTTTAGCTAGTGTCGCCGCACCTTGGACCGCAAAACACTTCTTTGGAGCCTTTCAGGTCGGCCGACGGTCTAAGGGGAGTTCAAGGTAATTACCAAACTGCCACTAGCTCGAATCCCACTTATAAATACCCCCTTCATTCCTTCATTGAGGGGAATAGAATTCTTTGACCCCGAAGAGCTGCCCAATTGATTCCTAAGCATTTCTAAATGATTCTCACCTCTCCTAACACATCTAAGTGAAGATCATACATTCAATCCACCGTGGAAATCATTGGAGTCTCTTCATTTCTCAAAAGTTCATATATCTACCATCATATTTTTACCTTTTAAAGGCTTCACCTCAATTTTCTCCACAAGTCTTTAAGATTAACTTAGATAATTTGAGAGGCTGGAAAGATGAATGTAATTGGAGTGATTATGTGCATTGTAACCGTTATGAAAATAATGAGAATGGATTTCAAAGTGGATGTAGATCGAGTTTGATCGAACCACTATAAACTTTGTGTCTTTTACTTACTTTCCGATTATTTTGTGGCTCCACTTCTCCTATTTTTTAGCATTTTGTGAAAACCTTTGGTGTTAATTCCAATTTTGGGATTAACAACTGCAACTTTTTTATAAATTAAGAAGTACAAATATAAAGTAAAAGACTAAATTATGCCAAATGAAATTTGATCAAATCAGATGATATAGGCTAAGGGATTAGCTTGTTGTTGCGTATGTTTTAACAACAAAAGATGCAAAAAAAAGTAGTATCAAAATACGCATAAGGTACAACTTAACTGAACCTAACATTTCCGACTTTGAAATCAAAAGGTTGAAGGCTGAGTTAGAACCCAAGTGCAAGTTCTAGTATATATTTTTTCTTGAAAGCAAAAATGTATAATTTTCTATAAAGAAGAGAGAATACATACATATATATATATATACATATGTATATATGTATATGTATATGTATAATAACAACAAGTAGTCAACAAAAACTGCCAACATGCCAGGCAGGTAGCCAAAAAAGTATAAATTACACGGACTATGACTATATATCTACGTAGTTAAAGCCCTGCTAAATCCTTGCAAAATCCCCGCTATATCTCGTAGCTCCCTTCAACTTCTACGCTATTTCAGTTTAGCCCCGATGAACAGTAGATCCGCTTCTAGCCCAGCCATTTTCCGCTGCACCTGCTAAATCAAGGCTTTTTTGCACCCGCTTTAGTAGTATTAATATACGAAGCTTGATTTGACTAGTTATCGTTTTAATAAATTTAGTCTAAAGAACTAAATTTAAGTAATAATTGCCTAATATATCGTAGAAATCTATTATAGATAGTAAATCTAATGTACTTAACCATGATAATAGTTGATTTTGTTACATAAGATTAGTTAATATTGATTTCTTCTAAGCACTTATTGTGAGAATGATAATTAATTAATTTTTAAATATTTGGTTTTACATCTAATGAACATTTTTGTGCCTCCGCTATGTCCCCGTTATTTCCCCGCTTTATCCTCGCTACACCTTTTTGCACCTCCACCGCTATAGAATCGTTGAGCGCTTTAACTGCATAACTATATATATGTATAGAATGGTTGATTGATGAGCTCTGGATAAACCACCACCCATCATACTTCAAAATCTAGTTTCGGCAAGGCCACCACCTGATAGTGAAGTATATCTACTTCTACACAATATAATAGTCTCTTCAAACATATATACAATAAAGTGTATAGAACAACTCAAAAAACTCCACATCATATATCAACTGCCTATACCCTCTAGTGAATCTGAAATCCAATAATCTCTTCATCCATCACCAATCGTCAATAATCTCCTTCTCTAAAAACAAACCTACCTGTAACTAGAAATAAAACTAAACAAAGCATGAGCTAACAACACACATATATGAATGTATATATATTTATATAAACATATACATGCATATATGTGTTAACAAAAGACAATAAAGAGAAAAAATACTAATTATAAAATACACAAGAATAAATATCAATAACAAATACACATATATTATAATAATTATAAAAAACACAAAAACAAATATAAATATCAATAAGTTCTAGTATATTTTTGTATCCATAATTGTTTGGAAAGTACATGTAAATTGATTTTGAAAAGTACATGTAAATCGAGTTTGAAAACTCAATTAGAATTCGAAATTTTATAAACACAAACCTAGTTTGCATGTGTTTTTAAAACTGAGAATTTTAAGATGAATGTGAATGTTTATTGATTATGGAAAAAAGAGACTACTGGAAGCCGAATCCATACAAAAATGGGGAGGATAGGGTTTAGAGAGCTCAAGATGGATGAGAAGCCAGATGTCTTAGAAAGGCAGACCAGTAACCAAATCCCAACCATTTTATATAGGCAAAGAGAGCTTTTTTTGTAGTTATCAAATTTCTACCGAAAACAAAGGACCTCCCTTAAATACATGATTAAGAAACCTTTGTCTCTTGGTCAGACTTCAAAACTTTTGATAGGTTTCCATACTCTTTTACTGTACCCTTCGAAAACCTTGAAAAGGTTCTAATGACAATGACATACAAGAGTAGTCATATTCTAGGTACCCTTCGCCTCACAGATAACTTCACACGAAATCCTCCTTTTTCTACCATTTTCCAGGAAAGGTTTTTATCAAATTAAAATCAGGAGAATTAGAAATTTGGTCCCCTTTGACTACTTCAGAGTACGTTGTTTACTAACCAACTAATAAATTATATGCTCAGTTTTAAACTAATAAACATTATACTTTTATAAATAGTCGGTTGTCCCACAACTATGCATGAAACTTGCAGAAATCAAAGCTCAGGTCGAAAGTTCAGTATGTAATTTCTTAAATATAGGCATGTAATTTTCCCTTAAAATTAGGGCACATAAGATATGGAAGATAAATCGAACATCAGCTTATTATGAATTTTCATATCAAAGTATCATTATGAAGCAAAAATCGAACGAGCCTGCTCCGAAAATGACTCTAGATCGATGAATAGTGCCACGCAAAGAAGAGTTGATGGGAAGGCGAAGGAGGACTGCAAGCAATTTCAGCAAATTTGGCAGCGGTGAGTCAATCGTTATCGAGGACGAGTTGTATTTTCGGATTCAATGTGGCTGCGTAGAATTGTTGGTGTTTCCGTGAAGGCGAAGGCACAAAGTGAGCAAGTCCAAAAAATTAGGCGGTGATAGTCAATCAGTATTGAGGCGGAGCCATATTTTCATTTTTGATGGGGTAGTGAGTAAATCAGCATGGAGATGGAACCATATTTCCAGATTCATGCGGCTTGGTAGGATTGTTGATTTTTCCACACGATGAGAATGGCGAGTAAATCTTAGATTAGGGTTACGATGGCAATTTAGGAATATGAGAGAAATTAGAAAACGAGGACGAAAGGAATAAACGAGGAAGAAGGAATGAACATGTTGGACGGTCGATAGAAATAAAGGTGGTGCATCCAAAGTTCAACAAAACGAACCCACTAATTACCCCATATTATCCATTATTGATAAATAAAAATCTGACTTGGAATTAGTCGGAAAACACTTTAAAAATACATTTATTGCAACTGATAGAGAAACAAGCTTTCTAAAAATATGTTTATTTAATATTAAATTGTAATCTTAATTATTATGTGATTATTAATAATTATTAAAATATATTTTAATAACACATAATTATTAGTTGTTTTACTTTTCAATTATAACTAAATATTAATTACTAAAAAATTAATTCATATCAGTTAGCTATTATATGCTTCTTATATTATAACCGAATATTACTTGGGGAAAAAATAATTTTTAAAAGTACATTTCTTGCAAGTGGCTTTACCAGTTGCAAAAAAGTTACAGTTATCGCAACTACCGCAAATAGTTGCTAAATATATATTTTTTGCAATGAGTTTGGAAGCGCAGTTGCAAAAAATCGTCTATTGCAACTGTAAAGAAAGAGCGGTTGCTTAAAGTATGTTTTTGCAATAGGTAGGATAGCGCAGTTGTGAAAAATATGCTTTTTGCAATAGGAAGAAAAAGCATGTTGTTAAATCTAAATTATCTATCGCAATTGCTATGAAAGGTTTGTTACTAAATATCATTTAATGTAACTGTCATTTGAAGCCTATTGCAAATAACTAGTTGCAATATGGTATTTTTCTTATAGTGTATATTTATTTTCACACGTAGATAGTGAAATATGGTTTTGTTTCTTGCTAAATCATGAGACTAGCGATTTGCTAATAAAGTGATACGTAAAACTTGTACTTTTCTGATCCATCTGCGATCCACCGAAATTAGCATTACTGAAGGATACTAATTCAAAGAACAATCTTTCAGATAAAAAAGTCTAAAATCCTTGGTATTGCTTAGATAACGTAAATATACATTTTACTACTCGTAAGTGTGATTCCTTTGGATTAGCTTGAAATCGTGCACATAAACAAACACACATCGTTATATCAGGTCTACTGTAACAACCCGGAATTTTGAAACCAAATTAAAATTTTTATTTTAGAGATTTTAATGGATTTTTAATATTTAAAATGATTTATTTTAAATAATAACGACTAAAAATTTATTTTAAATGAAGTTAGAACGAATATATTTATTTTAATTATACAAGGAGTTAGAAATAGAGCGGTAGTTTGAAAATTTGAATTTGAACTTTGACTGAATGTACAGGATTCAAAATAAATCGGATTTGGTGAAACCAAAAAAAATTAAATCTGTTTAAAAATATCTTTCCAAAAAATGTGAAAAATTGAAATTTCATTGCGAGATTAAAAAAATGGCCAGTTAAATATTTAGCATAGTCGCTATGGAATTTAATATAAAATATAACCCTTATAAATAGCCATTTTTGAAACGACCTCCGTTTTCGATGAATCCACATTTGTTGGATCTGGAATGTCAAATTATTGCTAGATTCCAATTTTCATAATTTTTGGAATTAATATGTGAGTGTGGCAAATTAAAACATGTTTTGTCAATTTTAGTCAAATTGGATCGACCAGAAAATGGCCATTTTTCAAAAGGTCTCCAAATTTGACGAAATTACTTTTGCTAGGACCGTATCATCAAAACATAGCTAGATTTATTTTTTGGGAATTTTTGGAGTCAGTTTGTGGCCCCGGTAAATAAAAATGTACGATCAAATTTAAACAATTAAATGTTTTACATTTTAAATTAAATAAAAGTGGGCTAAGACGATCAAACGGGCTGATAGGACCTAGCCCATTGTGTCCGGAATAGAGGTATTTGGCTAAGGGCAACATTCGTTGGGCTGGATTTGGGGTTATTAGGAATTAACGGGCTTTATCTTGTGAATTAATGAATTTAATAATATTTTATTATAAATAACCCTAATTTACTCTAACCCTAATTTCTAAAATAGCTGTCGCCATCTCTTCTTGAATGGCCAATATCATTCCAAACTCTTCCTTTATTTTCTTCCAATATAAGCCGAATTAGATAGGGGTTCTAAAGCAAGAATCGGAGAGCGTTTTGAGCTCTTCGAATTCATATGGATGTGATCTGATTTGGTGAAGAGGACAACTCGAATTTCAAGCTCAAAGGCGCTATCTTCGAAGTGGATTTGTGGGCGGCATAGAGGTGCAAGACGCACCTAGTGGCGGGCGAAGGCGTTTCTGACGTGGGGCTTCGGAGTGGAGGTCGTGGATCATGGTCCGGGGCTTTGGCGTTTGTGACACGACCCGAACTTCCCCAGTAAGGAAAGCACGGATTGAGTTAAGAACAACACACATCATAACACAAACAGAAGAACATTTCATTGTATATTACAACAATTCCATCAGAATACAAGAATATACAGAGTATAAATGAATATTACACAGAAATATCAGAGATTTAAATTACATTTAAATACATAGCAGCGGAAAATAATACAATACACAACTAGAAGAGATATACGGATACAAAGCTTTCCGGATATCATTCCAGCTGTAAACCAGGATCCTGTGAATATAAATCTGCAAAACCAAAACTACTAGCTGCCCGTGTCAAAATAAGGGCACCCAGAGTTTAGGTTAAAACAATAGACTCCAGGTCAGTCATGTGACTGGTGTGAGAACTAAAACAATTATTCTTTATTTTAAAGTTCGGTAAATCAAGGGACCACGCCGTATAACACGGAACAGGTTTTTTACCCCAAGAATACCAGTGCATTAAACAAACAGCGCAATGCTAAATAAAGAACAATGAAGTTGGTATAAGACCCAGGTCCCATCACACAATGCAACGCAAGCCGGAGGATAGGGTTTTACCTTATAACAGCCAAAGAATGCTTGATACGCTAAATTTCACCTTTTATTATTACTATAAATGTAAATTCTTAATTGGACTCCAACTGTAAATTAGTAAGAGAACGATTCCCTAAGTATTAACCCGGAAGGCCGAAACCAACATCAGACCAATACCCAGGGAACCACCCATCTCAACTCGTTTCCAGTTAGTTTCTAATTTTATATACAATCATAAATATCAATCCTAGACGGCATGGGTACCATATATCATGTCGCCATATATAGGTATACAATCGATACCGCAAAATCACGTATTGGAAATTGAATTTCCATCTATGAACCGAGGCAAAAGATGGTCCTCAACCGATTCGAAACTCTCTAGCTCGAGCTTCAGGACCCAGACTCAGGTGGGCCCTTGGATCGTCAGGGCCGGTCGGATTAAAATGCCTGAACTATATGCTAGTCTGCCCTATGGGGCATAAATGAGTCCACTGACTCCATCGGTTCGAGAACGACCGATATATCCGAGGCGCCTCCAATTCCAACAACCACATGAGTCAAACTCATCAGACGGTTTAAGCACTGACGCCACACCTAACTAGAAACCAGCATATGTCCATATCCCTGATGTTCGTCTCCAGTTTTTGGTTCATACCGGGGTGTGAGGCTCGTGAATTAACGCTACACAAAGCGATGCCACAAGGGCCGTGCTTTGATCATCAACCACAAGACTCTGCTTTTCAACAGGAGCCTTGATTATTTGCATCTTAGCATGCCACACAGGAAAACCACTCTATGCAACCGATATCAGTCACACAGAATGAAATCCAATGTCAGACACACAGTCCATTTACAAGTCCGTTCTGGGTCTGAACGAAACCGGAGGCACCTTATTCCTCCCCCATATGTCCAATACAGGGCAGAGGTCCTCGCATATCCGTCAATCTCCAAGTACGTCTGGACGATCACCAACTGATTCTCTTCTCTTAGGTGTATAGCCCAATCAAGATCATCAGTAATCACCCAAACGATGTGAAGACCATCCGGTCTTCTACCACCGTCTTCATCTTCGACTTATCGTCGTATCAGTTATTCAGAATGGGATAAACCCGGTCTTTCTGAATAACTCGCGTATATAATAAAAAAATGTTACACAAACACAACATATGCCTCATTCCAATTCAGCAGTCACTAACCATAAATTAGTAAGAGGACAATTCCCCAGATATTAACCCCGAAGGCCGAAACCAACATCAGATCAATACCCAGGAAACCATTCTTCTTAACTAACCTACAGTTAGTTTCTAAATTTCACATTCTTAGGGAAAGGTTCCCATTAATTTTATCAAAGATAAATTCTTTTAAATTTACTTTAATCTTCCTTTGAATATCATTTCAATCTAATTTAAAGATTTCACTAAAACTCCACTTAGTTTTAATCTTTAACTGGGTTAAAGAACCGATGTCATTTAAAACACGGTTCACTATAAACCCAAAATCACATCACATTGTTAATCGGGTTAAAGAACAAGTGTTATTTAAAACACCGTTCACGATAAACCCAAAAATCAATTTCAATTCAATTCCAATTAAATATAAATCAATTGGTTTACTTCATTAAATCTAAATAAAAAGATTTAATCTTTTCTCACCTGGGTTCAAGAACAGTGTTAATGAAGACACCGTTCACGACAAACCCATATCAGATTCGATATTAAATACAAGGCTCTGAATAGAAAATATATCGGCTTATATTCAATATCAAATTCTGAAACCAACAAATATCGTATTGGAAATAACGATATAAATATCTTTCAAATTTCCACAACCATATCTGTATAATCATGAAATCCAACATCGAAATATTCCGAAGATAATTTCGATTCAAATCCATTCCAATACGTATATTGGAAATTCTGGTTATTTTTTTTAAAACTACTTCAAATCCAATTTATTTATTTTAAAATATCAGAATTTAATTCTAGTTCATAACTAGTTCATTTCGATAAAAACACATTTTTATCCTTTCAAATAGGGGATTTTTCATCCCAGTTCTTTCCACATTATTTATTATGATTTTACACAAATTATTGATATTTTTAATAATTTTATTAAGGCCCGTACAGTCGATTTCCAATAACGGTCGTCGAACTGCACTTACAGCGACCTTTTCTAAATTTTATTTGGACGTATCTCCAAATCCAACCGTTAGATTTCAAATTTCTATTATTCATTGGAAAGCTCTTTTCGATACGAACCCAACGGTTCCGGTTTCAGGAGAATTCGACGGTCGGATCTCCCGTAACGTCTATTCGAAGTCAATGGTCGAAATTCGCGAACTGCCGCAGCGTGACGCGTTCTATTCAGGCCATTTAATATATATAATATATATATTATATATATTTCATCGATTTTAATTTTAAACGTAATTTAAAATTCGTTTTAAATTCGTTTTTAAGACGATTTCAACTTCATATTCAATTTTAAATCAAAATTGAATAATCCACATCATCGATATATATATATATATAAATGATAATATTTTTAAAACGTTATATTTTGAAATCACTTCTCTTTCAATATTCGAATAAAATCGATATAAATATCGTTCACGTCAAAATGGCGCAAATCTAATCAACACGGCTTTATATATTTCAATAACTTCTTTATTTTATTCAACAAATGAATATTTTCTTCAACACATGACTATGTAAATTTTATTTCAACACATGAATAATCTCAACAAATGAGTACCGTCAACACATGAATATATATTTTACTTCAACACATGAATATATATTTTATTTTCAACACATGAATATATATTTCTTTTCAACACATGAATATATATTTCATTATATTCTTTATTTTCTAAATTGGAATGAGGCCCAATCAATTACCATATAAGGTTAATTATGTGGATTCCATACAACACATGTATATAACAGAAACGATAAATGATCAACCATCATCCAAAGTGCACAACACAACTGTCTGTCAACCTATCGATCGACATACAATTAATTATTGGGACTAGTGTACATCCCAATACCCATGTGGGGTTTCACATCAACAAACACAGATTTTATTTGTGCAGTTGGGCGACGTGTAAAATTTATCGTCCCAATCAAGACCAGTCAAATCGGTGTACATAAACAAACCGTCTGGTTTGTAAATGAATATTTTATTTTATTCACTTCCACGTTAAAAATTATATTTTTAACGATATAATATTTTATTTCAACACATGAATTTCTATTCTGTTCATTTACAAAATAAAATGATATTTTTATTTCTCTAACATATTTTGGAAAATTTTGGTGGCATAACGGCACGATACTAGAAACGGGACAAGGCCTAGCCTTATCCCCGGTCTAGTGATGGCCCACGCCATACACACATCAATCAAATTCATTATTCACACCACAAACAAATTTCAAATCAAATATTCTAATCAATCACCAAACAACCAAACAAACAAGTCCATGGTCTGTGGACGAGGGTGTCGGGTGCTACTAAACACCGTCTGCATCCTAGTATATATTTCTAACTAGGAAATAAAATTTAAAGTGAGAAGTTCTCACTAATAGCTAATCCAAACGCCACGACTCTTCATATGTAGGAAATCCTATCGTTCCTTCCCTTTTGTCACTTTTGTCGTGCGTGTTCACTACATATATAAAAATCACATTTTTATATACCCTCTATTATATAAAAACCGTATTTTTAATTTGCCATATAAAAAAAGATCGAATTTTTATCTTCCTTCCTTATAAAAATCATATTTTCTTATCTGCTGCTTATATAAAAATCGAATTTTTATTTTCACATCACGTATATAAAAATCGAATTTTTATCTTACTACACATAAAAATTATATTTTTACTCTTTCTATAATATAAAGATTATATTTTTATCCTTTCTATAATACAAAAATTATATTTTTATACTCCTTCCATATTATAAAAATTATATTTTTATATCATTAACAACGAAATCATACTTCCTAAACAATGAAAATCTTATTCTTTAGCAATGAAAACCATATTTTCTTTAACAATGAAAACCATATTCTTTAACAATGAAAACAATATATTCTTTAACAATGAAAACCATATTTTTATTCACTGGATGAATATATAAAAATCTAATTTTTACACCGTTAAAAATCTAATCTTTCCTTGATATAAAAAAATCTCGCTTTTCTATATATAAAATCTCGCCTTTCGAATATAAAAATCGAATCTTGTATATGGTTTTATTCGTATAATAAAAAAATCAAACATTTATAACGTTATCCTACCTATAAAAATCGAATTTTTATAATGGTTTCCTTATAGTAAAAATCATTCCTTTTAGCGAGTAAAAATCATTCTTTTAAGCGAGTAAAAATCATTCCTTTTAGTGATGTTTACATTGTAAAAATCAAATCTCTTCATATAATAATAATCGACTTTTCTTTCACTATGATATATAAAAAAAATCAGATCTGAATTCTCTTTTTAATTTAATTTATAATTGAACTGAATTAATAAAAGAAATGTTGTATATAAAAAAAACAGGAAAGGAAAAGAGCTCACAGTCGGAGTCTGGAGAAGAGAGTGGGGGTGTTGTCGTCTGGTGCGCGTCAGTCGGAAGAGGGGGGTGGGGTCTGATGGCCGCGGGTAGGCGGCGCTGGCCATGGGTGGCGACGCTTGAGCTAGGGCTTCCAAGGGAGGGGCGTTTTGGGGTTTCGAGAGAGGCTGTGGGGTTTGAGGAGGATCTGAGAGGAGGGCGATCGGCTAACGGTTGAGGCGCCGGACTTGCGACGGCGATGGGGGCGAACGGCAGCCTGGAGCGGCGGCGAGAACTAGGGCTACGGGGTTTTTAAATTATTATTTTCTTTTGATCGTAACTGAAGAGAGAGGGAGGGGGTTAAGTGAGGTTGTTTTATATATATAATATAATAATTTAATATTATTTTCCCTTTAAAAGTTGACTTTACTTCCTAACACGAAACGAGGCCCAACGACTGTCGTCCCTAGCATTTTACCCCCATTCTGAACACAATGGGATATACCACATAGGCCAATTTGACCGTTACGGTCAGTTTTCGTTGGATTTACATTTAAATCATTATATTAAATTTTAAACGTACATTTCGAATTACCGGGGTCACATACAGTCACAAAAAAATCCCAGAAAAATTATTTCTAGCTTCGTATTGATGATACGGTCCTAACAAAACTAATTTCGTCAAATTCTAAGACCGTTTGAAAAATGGTCATTTTCTGGTCGACCCGATTTAACTGAAACTGTTCAAAACACGTTTAGCTTTGCCACGCTCACATACTGATTCAGAAAATTATGAATTTTGAAACCTAGCAATAACTTGACATCGCAGATCCAACAAAAGTGGTTTCGTCGAAATCCGAAGTCGTCTGCAAAATTCCCATTTTTAAGGGCCTGAGTTCCATAGCGACTATTCAGAATTTTCAACTGGACATATCTTTTGATTCCCGCTATGAAATTTTGATTTCCCGGATTCGTTGGAAAGATATTCCCAAATAGATCCAAATATTTCTGGTTTCACTAGAATCCGGTTTATTTTGCACCCGGTACATCCAATTGAAATTTGAAATCGAATTATCGAACTACCGCGCCATTTTCAATTCCTTTTATAAATATAAATAAATATTTATATTCTATCGTCGATCTATATAATATATACGTTTGAATTTTATTCAAAATAAATTTCTCATCGATATTATTTAAAATAATTCATTTTAAATAATCAAAATTCGCTAAAATTGCAAAAATAAAAAATTTAGCTGGCCTAGATTTCCGGGTTATTACAATCTCCCCCACTTAAAACTTTTCGTCCCCGAAAAGGAACAAAGCCGAAAGTTGTTTCTTAAATCAACTCAACTTTCGTTATTTTGATTACGGCTTAAGTTCTTTAACTTTTCAGTTTCTAAGAACTTTTCAAATTTTTCAAAAATTTGGCTAAGACCCTAAATTTTCGAAAAATTTCGCCATAATCTCCCCTGCACCGGGAGCCACGGGAAAATCCTGAAATTTCCATACAGGCCTTCTGATCCCAAAAAGAAAAAGAAAAAGCCAAGCAGCTAGCCAATCGGCTCATAAAATCATCATCACCCAAATAAAACAGTAAATTACATTAAACATGTACTTATTTGTCGGGCAAACAAATTTTATTCTCTGCTCTAGCCTCCTTGCTATGACCTGTTCAATGTAAGTACAAGTATATGCAAGCAAATGTAACCATTTTTCAATACAGTTCAATATTCGGTCCAATTTGGCCTAATGGTTCAAAATTTCAAAACAATAATTAAACAACACAACCATCAATCAATTATTGAATTAACGTTTCAAATTCATATTTTTGATATATATATATATATATATATATATATATATATATATATACAAAAAATCATGTTTTTGATGCCAAATCACAACAATTAAGCTCTATCTAGTTGGTTCTCACACCAGTCTAATGGAATATATAGAAATCTCACTTTCGAAACTCGAACATAAATTCTGATGATGCACGTGATCACCATCAGAATCATCTCCGGGCGACTAGAGTGTGATTCTATATCTATCCAGTATATTAAAATTTCGAATATACGTTCATGACGCGTATACGCAAAATAATCATATACTAGATTGTCCAACTTCAATACAAATAAAATATTCAAATACGAATTGTAACGACCCAGGTTTTTGAACGATTAATTTTAAATATTTAATATCATTTTAAATATTGTGTTGATAATATAAAGGAATTTTTATATTGGATTATCGATTAAATAATCGAATTACGATTTATTTTGATAATTATTGAAATACGAGAATTTATAATTTAATTTAAAGGTAAAATTGAATCGAAACGGTTCAAATGATCAATATATATACACTATTAAATATGAACGATGATAATAGGAATTCATTGTTGAAAATTTATTTGTTTTGAATTTAAATTTGATTTAATATGGCTATTTTAAATATACGTTCAAATTAAAATCTCAGAACCAGATTCATTAAGTTCAGAATGATGATATAACTGGCATACGTTGGTCCTTACTGTTGGATAGCGGTTCGGGATTTGCTATTTAGGAACCACGAGATATTTTGAAATATTTTATATAATAAAATCAGACAAAATCACTTTCAGCCGACCTACAATAAATCGAGCCACCCTAAACAAATAAAATCACGCAACAGTTCTTTCTCGAGCAGAATGTTTTGTCTCCCAACTTCACTACTGAGGCAAACATGGTACAATGGCCTTCGTACCTGTTGTCTGCCTTCGCGTCTATATAAATCGAACCCATGCTCTTTGTTTCCACCATTCCTCAAATTCCAGGAAACCGAATTCAATTTCTTTAAACAATCCTATAACAGAATCAAACTCCACCGAATCAAAGAGGGGAATCAGGTCGCGATCTAAACTCCATCGCGATTTCAGATCTGAGATGCACGCAGGTAGCTTGTTGGGTCAGTCTCGAGCGAGGTGTCGAGCTCAATCAGGGTTTGTGGGAGTGCTCGATGTCGCCTGGGAAGGTGAACTACGGTTGCGATGGACTGGGAGTGGGCCAGCGTGATGATAGAAGGTCCGATCTGCGTCACGGGTATGGGTTGAAACTGAAGTACGAATGATGCGATTACTGATGGAGTTGAATATGGATTTCGATCTAGGGTTTATGCGATGTGGGGTGTGTGACCTTTCTGGTGACGCTAGGACCGAACTGGAGAAAGAGGGATGGAAGAAGAGGAGTGCAGTGTGGAAGCCGTTAAGGATCTGAGGAAGGTGGAAATGGATGGGCGTGGTAACAAGTGGGAGTTTGGGTGGAGTATTTCTCAGCACTGCAAGGAAGGAGGATTCAAACAAAGTGGCAGTGGGAATGAGTTTAAACAATGGCTTAGTATATCTAAGTGAGGTACTTAAAATTTTAATTAAGTTGCCAATTTTATTTCGGTTCTAATAAAGTAAACTATTTAATTTTTATATTAGAAAATTTAAAGTAATGAAATGTGTAAACAAATCGTTAAATACGAAATTAAGGAAATGTAAATATTAATTATTATTTTTCGTTAAGAATCGTTGATTTAAAACAGCATGTATTTTATGCATACAAGGTTCAAAAATATGGAAAACCAGACGGGTTAGTCTGTAGCAGCAAGTATTCGAGCTAGAGATGGGTTGAGAATTTTCGGCACAGTTGGAATTTTGATTTAAACAAATTTAAGGTCTGGATAGTCGACGAATAAAATCTGGTCAGTAAATCTCACTCACCTTTAGAATTATTATTATTTCATTTAAAAATAATTGTTTGTTGCTTGTGTGAATATTTTCTGGTTGCTTTATATATATTAGTTATTTAGGCTATATATATATATATTGGGTTGATTTGTTGGTTGGATTCCCGCAGTCTCATTAGCGGATGCCCGCAGTTTCATAGCGGATGATTACCCTATACGCCCCCACGCTATGATTAGTGGATGACCTTCTATACCGCGATATTCTGCCACGAAGCAGAATGGGTATTATTTATGTGCTAACATCTGTGGATGCAGGGAAACAGGTTGGAGGAATCCAACTGGATTCCTCAAAAATATATTATCTATTTGCTGTTTGTTTGATTTCATATATATGCATATATGATGTGTTAAAATCAAATAATTGGAAATTGATTGATTTGGTTGTTTAAATTATCACTGGGCTTGAATATGGATTTATAAAAATATCGTGAAAGGATATTGAGATTTAGAAAGGGTAAATTTCTATTTTTAAATAGAATTTGAATTTTAAATGGAAATAAAAATATAAACTTGTTTTTGAAAAATAAAACAAGTAGTTTCTTTTTAAGCGAAGTTTATAAATAGTTCTTTTATAACGAAGTTATAAATGAAGTGAAAAGAATTATCATTTGATAATTCAGAAATAGAAACACCAGTGTGAAATTGGAATTTGAAATAAAATTTCAAAACAGGATGTGAAATGAAATTTTAAATATATATAACTCAAATGAAATTTGAGTCTAACATTTGAATTTTAAAAGGGAGTTAAATATTTGAATTTTAAAAGGGGATTGAATATTAGAAATTCAAATAAGAAGTTCAAATAGAATTTGAATAGACGAGATTAGAATGAAAAGTAGAATTTGAATTCAAGGAATTAAATTGTAATTTGAATTCGAAGGAATTCAAATAAAGAAATTCAAATAGAAATTTGAATGTAGAATTTCAAAATAAAATTTGAAATATAGAATTTCAAAGAAGAATTTAAATAGAATTTGAAATATAGTATTTCAAAGAAGAATTCAAATGTGAAACTTGAACAGAGATTTGAATGGAATTTAAATATGAAATTTGAATTGAGATTTGAAATAGAAATTCAAGTGTTGAATTTGAACATGGAATTGAATATAGAAATTCAAGTAGAAATTTGAATATGAGATTTCAAAATAGAATTTGAAATAAACTTTGAAAATAGAATTTCAAAGTAGAATGGGAAATGGAATTTCAAATAGGATTTCAAATAGGAAATCCAAATAGTTTTGAAATGGAATTTGAATTCAAGGGAATTCCAATGAATTTGAATATTAGAAATTCAAATGGTGTTGAAAATGAATTTGAATATTAGAAATTCAATGGTGTTGAAAATGAATTTGAATATTAGAAATTCAAATGGGGTCGGAAATGGAAAATGAAATTCGAATGTAAGAGATTCAAATTGAATTCAAATAGGATTTGATCTATGGGATTTGAATATGAAATTCAAATGGGTTTTAAACTATGGAATTTTGAATATAGAATTCAAAAGGAGTTTGAATATTTGAATTCCAATAGAATTCAAATATAGAAATTGGAATATAGAAAGTTCAAATGGAATTTAAATATAGAATTTGAATAAGGGAATTCAAATAGGAATTCAAATATTGAATTTGAATATCAATAGAAAAGGAATTAGAATTTGAATTTAGAATTCAAATAAAAGTGAGATTTGAATTTGAATCAAGCAGAGTTAAATGGAATTGAATTCATTTTAAAGAAGTTTAGAAGTTTAAAAGGTATATATATATAAATATAATTAAAACGAAGTCGCCGCAGCGCTGCAGTTCGTAAATTGGCAATTCGAACTTCAATTGAATATACCGAGTGCAATTGAAGTCGGAATTCTTCGAAACAAGAAACGTCAGGACCAGTTTGATAATAGTTTTCTAGTAAAGGAGGAAAATATGAATTTCGTCGTATAGATTTTGAGTTATGTCAAAATCAAATTTTCAGAAAAACAGTGCCAGAATCGTTTTAAAACCATAATGGTTTATTTAATATTATAAAAGGATTTTAAGCAAATAAAATCCGAAGTTCTATTTAGAAAATTTCAGAGTTGAGTTGTAAAATATATGCGAATTCAAGTTGTGTAAATGAATATGATTTTTGAAACAGAAATCAGATTTTTGATTTATCGAATGGAATTAACTAATTCGAATAGAAATTAGTTAATGAGATTTCGAATGAATATTGAGCTTTAAATAAGTGAATTCGATTTGGGAATTTATATTCGAAATAGAAAAGGAAACTAGAATTGAAATCGAAATTCGATTTGGTTATGAACGAGTTAAATATTTTGTTCGAACATGTTATGTTCAACAAAGAAGTAAATAGGCAAAAGGGCTAATTAAAGAATATTGAGCGGAACCAAATTCAAACGATTCAAATTTGAATTCAAACAAATAGATTGAGTTGAATTGAATTAGAAACAGGTGAACAGGTGTTAAACAGATATGGGATGGAGTATATAAAGATTTTTAAATTTATGTGCTCGACAAAAAGGTACATGTTTAAATTCATATATGAGTTTTATGCGCCGTATCGGCAAGCCGCTTGGCTTTTTCTTTTTCTTTTTGATTGAGGAAGATACCGGGAAGCTATTTGAAATTTCCCGATGCTCCCGATACAGGGGAGGTTATGGCGAAATTTTCCGGGAATTTAAGAAGTTAGAATATTTTTAAGATATTTTGATGATTTGAAATCATTGTATCGACGTATTAAATTCGATAGTAAAGTGAATATAAAAAATCGAATATTGTAAACAAAAAGGGATAGAGATAAGTGATTGAAATTGTTTTCAATTGCAAATAGAGATATTTTCTATTATATAGAAAATAAAAGAAGTTAATATTTGGAAACGTTTTCCAAATGGCATAAGAGCCAAGAATGATTATTGAAAATATTTGGCAAACAAATATTGATTGAGAAAATAGAGAAGTGGTTTAATTAATGAATATTAATTAAAGAGCCCAGTGATTTGTTTGTGATGTTTGGATGAACACTTGTTTTTATTCGATAGTTAAATCACAGACTATCGAAGTTTTGACCATCGTTGTCAATATGGAGAGACCGGTTGGATTAATATCCGAAGAACCACTCCGTATCGGCATAAGCGTTGCGAACCAAGTATGCTGAATATATTGAAGACGGAGTGAAGTGCAAGGGCTTTTTATATTAATAGAAATAGTGCCTTCGGTTTCGTTCAATCCCAGAACGAACGTAAATGGACGAATGTCTGACAGAGTATTTCCAATGATCAAATGGGTTGGTCTGTATGAATGTATATGGTTGCAACGGATTTATCCCTTAGCATAATATCCAGAATATTTGTGCAAACTCAACTAGTGATTAACGGATCTGACAATGTGGCATTCAAAGTGATTGTGTTATCAAGGAATGGTAAGTATGCGTAGCCTCAGGCCTCAACAACCGGGAAGGGACAAAAATCGGGCAGGCAGCATGGCTATGTGGGTCGCACCCATTAGGGTGTATAATCACCTATCTAGAGAAATTCTTTTTGTTTCTAAATCTATCGATTCTGCCCATTCGGGAAACGGTGGTTTGAGTCCAACCGTTGGTGATATACATTCGATACACTCAAGCGAAATGAGTGGTCGGTCATGTGTGGGCCGGGTTGCAAGATGTTCTTGTCGAACCCAGTGTATTCCTCTCTAGAGATACACAGTCGGAAGGTGGTCCCATACCTTGTCATGTTGGAAATCCAATCTCCAATAAGCGCCATGCGGTTTTTTGATATTTTACTATATATGTGGAACGTGAGATGCAAGCGTTCTGCTATTTGGTTATTTATTTGATGTAGACATTACTATAATATCATTGGATTTGATATCAAGTGTTTTGGGTTATAGTAAGGTAAAAACCGTCCATGTTTATGTGTGGGCTGGTCTTACTATTATCTTTTCTTTTGAAAGGATTTTTAAAAGTTAAACAAGTGGTTGGAGTTTACTCACACCAGTCCCATGGATGACCCAGAGTTTATTTTGTTTTGTTTTCCCTAAACTCTTGGGTGCCCAAATTGGTATGGGCAGTCAAGTGTTTCAGGATTTTACAGATTTATTTGAAGGAGCTGGAAGCAGGAGGCTTCACCGGTTAGATATAGGCTATCGTATATTCCGCTGTGGACCTTGTTTGTATCTGGAAATAGGTGTTTATAACTGTTCCAGAAATGACTGTTGTGCTCTGATGATGGTATGTATATAAAGTTACTGATTTGTGTTTCAAAAGTTATGTTATATAATATATTTTATTCGTTCCGCTGTGAGTTGTGATCTTCGTTTTTCTTCTATTCTAATATTTCTTTCCTCCTATTTCTCATCTTCTAACTTCTTTCTATTAATGGTTCGTATTTCTGTGTTATTTGGGTTGGACGTGTGTTGTATTTAGTCAACTCGGATAGCACAGATTTGCGGGTCGTTTCAGTTGGTATCAGAGCTTAGGTTGGGCGAACACCTAGGCTTGTTGGAATGTACTCATTAGAGATAGGGTCAGTAGCACCCTATAATGAGTTGAGCGTATATATACGAGGGAGCGTATTTGTAAATTGATATAAAAAAGTTGTTTTATATTGTGTTGACTAGTCTGTTGAGTGAGTTATGAATTCTGATCGAATCGTGGGACGCCACGACGTCGATAAGAGTTTATAAACATTTGAACATAAGATTGAACACGATATTGCTTTTAACTGGGTAAATGAAATAATTTTACCCAAAATTCTATTTTGATAGAAAAAGAATAATTTTTTGAAATTATTTTAATATATAGATGTGTTGGTTGTTATTATAATCCGTTGGGATTATAAAAATCAGAATGGATATATATATATAATTGTATATGAATAAAATATACAACTGAGATGAATTAAAATTTAATTCAAACCAGAATTTGGAATTTAAATCCTGGGAAGTTGAAAAATATTTTTTCAAAGTATATAGATTTGTTTTAAAGGATTTGAAAGAAAATCATGGATTTTGAAAGTAATAAAGCACTGAACTCACTTCAGTGACTGGGAAATAATTCTGATGATGATTGCAACATCATCAGTGTTCATTTCCGAGTTTCTAAGTGATGAATTGCTACCTTAGAAAAAGTTTTGATGGGAATTTGTTTGAAAGAAAACAAGTGGTTTGGAAATTCAAATGTTTTGAATTTGAAATGAAAATAAATATATGTATATATTTATGGGATTTCAAAAGAATTTGAAAAGAAAAACCCAGAGATTTGAATTCTGGAATTTAAATTTAACTTAAACAAGTTAAATGGGTCGAAGTGAGTAAATTGATTAGAATCAATTTGAATAGTTTTAATGGAATATAGATTGGATAAATGGATTGATCGTAGATCATTCAAATTAAATGAAGAAAGACCAAAAGTTTTGGTTGAAATTAAAGTCACAGAAATATGAGGAGTTGAGTTTCAACATAAGTGGATTGTTGAAAGGTAATGGATTTGTATCATTTTTCCTAACTTAGCAATTTCGAGGACGAAATTATTTTAAGGGGGGAAGAATGTAACGACCCAGGTTTTTGAACGATTAATTTTAAATATTTAATATCATTTTAAATATTGTGTTGATAATATAAAGGAATTTTTATATTGGATTATCGATTAAATAATCGAATTACGATTTATTTTGATAATTATTGAAATACGAGAATTTATAATTTAATTTAAAGGTAAAATTGAATCGAAACGGTTCAAATGATCAATATATATACACTATTAAATATGAACGATGATAATAGGAATTCATTGTTGAAAATTTATTTGTTTTGAATTTAAATTTGATTTAATATGGCTATTTTAAATATACGTTCAAATTAAAATCTCAGAACCAGATTCATTAAGTTCAGAATGATGATATAACTGGCATACGTTGGTCCTTACTGTTGGATAGCGGTTCGGGATTTGCTATTTAGGAACCACGAGATATTTTGAAATATTTTATATAATAAAATCAGACAAAATCACTTTCAGCCGACCTACAATAAATCGAGCCACCCTAAACAAATAAAATCACGCAACAGTTCTTTCTCGAGCAGAATGTTTTGTCTCCCAACTTCACTACTGAGGCAAACATGATACAATGGCCTTCGTACCTGTTGTCTGCCTTCGCGTCTATATAAATGGAACCCATGCTCTTTGTTTCCACCATTCCTCAAATTCCAGGAAACCGAATTCAATTTCTTTAAACAATCCCATAACAGAATCAAACTCCACCGAATCAAAGAGGGGAATCAGGTCGCGATCTAAACTCCATCGCGATTTCAGATCTGAGATGCACGCAGGTAGCTTGTTGGGTCAGTCTCGAGCGAGGTGTCGAGCTCAATCAGGGTTTGTGGGAGTGCTCGATGTCGCCTGGGAAGGTGAACTACGGTTGCGATGGACTGGGAGTGGGCCAGCGTGATGATAGAAGGTCCGATCTGCGTCACGGGTATGGGTTGAAACTGAAGTACGAATGATGCGATTACTGATGGAGTTGAATATGGATTTCGATCTAGGGTTTATGCGATGTGGGGTGTGTGACCTTTCTGGTGACGCTAGGACCGAACTGGAGAAAGAGGGATAGAAGAAGAGGAGTGCAGTGTGGAAGCCGTTAAGGATCTGAGGAAGGTGGAAATGGATGGGCGTGGTAACAAGTGGGAGTTCGGGTGGAGTATTTCTCAGCACTGCAAGGAAGGAGGATTCAAACAAAGTGGCAGTGGGAATGAGTTTAAACAATGGCTTAGTATATCTAAGTGAGGTACTTAAAATTTTAATTAAGTTGCCAATTTTATTTCGGTTCTAATAAAGTAAACTATTTAATTTTTATATTAGAAAATTTAAAGTAATGAAATGTGTAAACAAATCGTTAAATACGAAATTAAGGAAATGTAAATATTAATTATTATTTTTCGTTAAGAATCGTTGATTTAAAACAGCATGTATTTTATGCATACAAGGTTCAAAAATATGGAAAACCAGACGGGTTAGTCTGTAGCAGCAAGTATTCGAGCTAGAGATGGGTTGAGAATTTTCGGCACAGCTGGAATTTTGATTTAAACAAATTTAAGGTCTGGATAGTCGACGAATAAAATCTGGTGAGTAAATCTCACTCACCTTTAGAATTATTATTATTTCATTTAAAAATAATTGTTTGTTGCTTGTGTGAATATTTTCTGGTTGCTTTATATATATTAGTTATTTAGGCTATATATATATATTGGGTTGATTTGTTGGTTGGATTCCCGCAGTCTCATTAGCGGATGCCCGCAGTTTCATAGCGGATGATTACCCTATACGCCCCACGCTATGATTAGTGGATGACCTTCTATACTGCGATATTCTGCCACGAAGCAGAATGGGTATTATTTATGTGCTAACATCTGTGGATGCAGGGAAACAGGTTGGAGGAATCCAACTGGATTCCTCAAAAATATATTATCTATTTGCTGTTTGTTTGATTTCATATATATGCATATATGATGTGTTAAAATCAAATAATTGGAAATTGATTGATTTGGTTGTTTAAATTATCACTGGGCTTGAATATGGATTTATAAAAATATCGTGAAAGGATATTGAGATTTAGAAAGGGTAAATTTCTATTTTTAAATAGAATTTGAATTTTAAATGGAAATAAAAATATAAACTTGTTTTTGAAAAATAAAACAAGTAGTTTCTTTTTAAGCGAAGTTTATAAATAGTTCTTTTATAACGAAGTTATAAATGAAGTGAAAAGAATTATCATTTGATAATTCAGAAATAGAAACACCAGTGTGAAATTGGAATTTGAAATAAAATTTCAAAACAGGATGTGAAATGAAATTTTTAAATATATATAACTCAAATGAAATTTGAGTCTAACATTTGAATTTTAAAAGGGAGTTAAATATTTGAATTTTAAAAGGGGATTGAATATTAGAAATTCAAATAAGAAGTTCAAATAGAATTTGAATAGACGAGATTAGAATGAAAAGTAGAATTTGAATTCAAGGAATTAAATTGTAATTTGAATTCGAAGGAATTCAAATAAAGAAATTCAAATAGAAATTTGAATGTAGAATTTCAAAATAAAATTTGAAATATAGAATTTCAAAGAAGAATTTAAATAGAATTTGAAATATAGTATTTCAAAGAAGAATTCAAATGTGAAACTTGAACAGAGATTTGAATGGAATTTAAATATGAAATTTGAATTGAGATTTGAAATAGAAATTCAAGTGTTGAATTTGAACATGGAATTGAATATAGAAATTCAAGTAGAAATTTGAATATGAGATTTCAAAATAGAATTTGAAATAAACTTTGAAAATAGAATTTCAAAGTAGAATGGGAAATGGAATTTCAAATAGGATTTCAAATAGGAAATCCAAATAGTTTTGAAATGGAATTTGAATTCAAGGGAATTCCAATGAATTTGAATATTAGAAATTCAAATGGTGTTGAAAATGAATTTGAATATTAGAAATTCAATGGTGTTGAAAATGAATTTGAATATTAGAAATTCAAATGGGGTCGGAAATGGAAAATGAAATTCGAATGTAAGAGATTCAAATTGAATTCAAATAGGATTTGATCTATGGGATTTGAATATGAAATTCAAATGGGTTTTAAACTATGGAATTTTGAATATAGAATTCAAAAGGAGTTTGAATATTTGAATTCCAATAGAATTCAAATATAGAAATTGGAATATAGAAAGTTCAAATGGAATTTAAATATAGAATTTGAATAAGGGAATTCAAATAGGAATTCAAATATTGAATTTGAATATCAATAGAAAAGGAATTAGAATTTGAATTTAGAATTCAAATAAAAGTGAGATTTGAATTTGAATCAAGCAGAGTTAAATGGAATTGAATTCATTTTAAAGAAGTTTAGAAGTTTAAAAGGTTTTTATATATATAAATATAATTAAAACGAAGTCGCCGCAGCGCTGCAGTTCGTAAATTGGCAATTCGAACTTCAATTGAATATACCGAGTGCAATTGAAGTCGGAATTCTTCGAAACAAGAAACGTCAGGACCAGTTTGATAATAGTTTTCTAGTAAAGGAGGAAAATATGAATTTCGTCGTATAGATTTTGAGTTATGTCAAAATCAAATTTTCAGAAAAACAGTGCCAGAATCGTTTTAAAACCATAATGGTTTATTTAATATTATAAAAGGATTTTAAGCAAATAAAATCCGAAGTTCTATTTAGAAAATTTCAGAGTTGAGTTGTAAAATATATGCGAATTCAAGTTGTGTAAATGAATATGATTTTTGAAACAGAAATCAGATTTTTGATTTATCGAATGGAATTAACTAATTCGAATAGAAATTAGTTAATGAGATTTCGAATGAATATTGAGCTTTAAATAAGTGAATTCGATTTGGGAATTTATATTCGAAATAGAAAAGGAAACTAGAATTGAAATCGAAATTCGATTTGGTTATGAACGAGTTAAATATTTTGTTCGAACATGTTATGTTCAACAAAGAAGTAAATAGGCAAAAGGGCTAATTAAAGAATATTGAGCGGAACCAAATTCAAACGATTCAAATTTGAATTCAAACAAATAGATTGAGTTGAATTGAATTAGAAACAGGTGAACAGGTGTTAAACAGATATGGGATGGAGTATATAAAGATTTTTAAATTTATGTGCTCGACAAAAAGGTACATGTTTAAATTCATATATGAGTTTTATGCGCCGTATCGGCAAGCCGCTTGGCTTTTTCTTTTTCTTTTTGATTGAGGAAGATACTGGGAAGCTATTTGAAATTTCCCGATGCTCCCGATACAGGGGAGGTTATGGCGAAATTTTCCGGGAATTTAAGAAGTTAGAATATTTTTAAGATATTTTGATGATTTGAAATCATTGTATCGACGTATTAAATTCGATAGTAAAGTGAATATAAAAAATCGAATATTGTAAACAAAAAGGGATAGAGATAAGTGATTGAAATTGTTTTCAATTGCAAATAGAGATATTTTCTATTATATAGAAAATAAAAGAAGTTAATATTTGGAAACGTTTTCCAAATGGCATAAGAGCCAAGAATGATTATTGAAAATATTTGGCAAACAAATATTGATTGAGAAAATAGAGAAGTGGTTTAATTAATGAATATTAATTAAAGAGCCCAGTGATTTGTTTGTGATGTTTGGATGAACACTTGTTTTTATTCGATAGTTAAATCACAGACTATCGAAGTTTTGACCATCGTTGTCAATATGGAGAGACCGGTTGGATTAATATCCGAAGAACCACTCCGTATCGGCATAAGCGTTGCGAACCAAGTATGCTGAATATATTGAAGACGGAGTGAAGTGCAAGGGCTTTTTCTATTAATAGAAATAGTGCCTTCGGTTTCGTTCAATCCCAGAACGAACGTAAATGGACGAATGTCTGACAGAGTATTTCCAATGATCAAATGGGTTGGTCTGTATGAATGTATATGGTTGCAACGGATTTATCCCTTAGCATAATATCCAGAATATTTGTGCAAACTCAACTAGTGATTAACGGATCTGACAATGTGGCATTCAAAGTGATTGTGTTATCAAGGAATGGTAAGTATGCGTAGCCTCAGGCCTCAACAACCGGGAAGGGACAAAAATCGGGCAGGCAACATGGCTATGTGGGTCGCACCCATTAGGGTGTATAATCACCTATCTAGAGAAATTCTTTTTGTTTCTAAATCTATCGATTCTGCCCATTCGGGAAACGGTGGTTTGAGTCCAACCGTTGGTGATATACATTCGATACACTCAAGCGAAATGAGTGGTCGGTCATGTGTGGGCCGGGTTGCAAGATGTTCTTGTCGAACCCAGTGTATTCCTCTCTAGAGATACACAGTCGGAAGGTGGTCCCATACCTTGTCATGTTGGAAATCCAATCTCCAATAAGCGTCATGCGGTTTTTTGATTTTTTACTATATATGTGGAACGTGAGATGCAAGCGTTCTGCTATTTGGTTATTTATTTGATGTAGACATTACTATAATATCATTGGATTTGATATCAAGTGTTTTGGGTTATAGTAAGGTAAAAACCGTCCATGTTTATGTGTGGGCTGGTCTTACTATTATCTTTTCTTTTGAAAGGATTTTTAAAAGTTAAACAAGTGGTTGGAGTTTACTCACACCAGTCCCATGACTGACCCAGAGTTTATTTTGTTTTGTTTTCCCTAAACTCTTGGGTGCCCAAATTGGTATGGGCAGTCAAGTGTTTCAGGATTTTACAGATTTATTTGAAGGAGCTGGAAGCAGGAGGCTTCACCGGTTAGCTATAGGCTATCATATATTCCGCTGTGGACCTTGTTTGTATCTGGAAATAGGTGTTTATAACTGTTCCAGAAATGACTGTTGTGCTCTGATGATGGTATGTATATAAAGTTACTGATTTGTGTTTCAAAAGTTATGTTATATAATATATTTTATTCGTTCCGCTGTGAGTTGTGATCTTCGTTTTTCTTCTATTCTAATATTTCTTTCCTCCTATTTCTCATCTTCTAACTTCTTTCTATTAATGGTTCGTATTTCTGTGTTATTTGGGTTGGACGTGTGTTGTATTTAGTCAACTCGGATAGCACGGATTTGCGGGTCGTTTCACGAATAATTGAATTTAATTTTCAAAACAAAGTTTGTTTTCAATTTTATTTGAAAAATATACTCTTCACTCTCGTTCTAGGATACTACTGATCCCATCTCTAACGAGTAATTCTTATTAGATATTTCTAATCCAATCTCTGATGAATTCTTTCGTTCGGTTCTAATGTGTCTTGTTCTCGAGCTCTGTAAACCAGAGTTCTGATACCAAGCTGACACGACCCGAACTTCCCCGGTAAGGAAAGCACGGATTGAGTTGAGAACAACACACATCGTAACACAAACAGAAGAACATTTCATTGTATATTACAACAATTCCATCAGAATACAAGAATATACAGAGTATAAATGAATATTTCACAGAAATATCAGATATTTAAATTACATTTAAATACATAGCAGCGGAAAATAATACAATACACAACTAGAAGAGATATACGGATACAAAGCTTTCCGGATATCGTTCCAGCTGTAAACCAGGATCCTGTGAATATAAATCTGCAAAACCAAAACTACTAGCTGCCCGTGTCAAAATAAGGGCACCCAGAGTTTAGATTAAAACAATAAACTCCAGGTCAGTCATGTGACTGGTGTGAGAACTAAAACAGTTATTCTTTATTTTGAAGTTCGGTAAATCAAGGGACCACGCCGTATAACACGGAACGGGTTTTTTACCCCAAGAATACCAGTGCATTAAACAAACAGCGCAATGCTAAATAAAGAACAATGAAGCTGTTATAAGACCCAGGTCCCATCACACAATGCAACGCAAGCCGGAGGATAGGGTTTTACCTTATAACAGCCAAAGAATGCTTGATACGCTAAATTTCACCTTTTATTATTACTATAAATGTAAATTATTAATTAGACTCCAACTGTAAATTACTAAGAGAACGATTCCCTAAGTATTAACCCCGAAGGCCGAAACCAACATCAGACCAATACCCAGGGAACCACCCATCTCAACTCGTTTCCAGTTAGTTTCTAATTTTATATACAATCGTAAATATCAATCCTAGACGGCATGGGTACCATATATCATGTTGCCATATATAGATATACAATCAAAACCGCAAAATCACGTATTGGAAATTGGATTTCCATCTATGAACCGAGGCAAAAGATAGTCCTCAACCGATTCGAAACTCTCTAGCCCGAGCTTCAGGACCAAGACTCAGGTGGGCCCTTGGATCGTCAGGGCCGGTCCACACGGAGTGGATTAAAATGCCTGAACTAAATGCTAGTCTGCCCCATGGGGCATAAATGAGTCCACTGACTCCATCGGTTTGAGAACGACCGATATATCCGAGGCGCCTCCAATTCCAACAACCACATGAGTCAAACTCCTCAGCCGGTTTAAGCACTGACGCCACTCCTAACTAGAAACCAGCATATGTCCATATCCCTGATGTCCGTCTCCAGTTTTTGGTTCATACCGGGGTGTGAGGCTCGTGAATTAACGCTACACAAAGCGATGTCACAAGGGCCGGGCTTTGATCATCAACCACAAGACTCTGCTTTTCAACAGGAGCCTTGATTATTTGCATCTTAGCATGCCACACAGGGAAACCACTCTATGCAACCGATATCAGTCACACAGAATGAAATCCAATGTCAGACACACAGTCCATTTACAAGTCCGTTCTGGGTCTGAATGAAACCGGAGGCACCTTATTCCTCCCCCATATGTCCAATACAGGGCAGAGGTCCTCGTATATCCGTCAATCTCCAAGTACGTCTAGACGATCACCAACTGATTCTCTTCTCTTGGGTGTACAGCCCAATCAAGATCATCAGTAATCACCCAAACGATGTGAAGACCATCCGGTCTTCTACCACCATCTTCATCTTCGACTTATCGTCGTATCAGTTATTCAGAATGGGATAAACCCCGTCTTTCGGAATAACTCGCGTATATAATATGCAAATGTTACACAAACACAACATACGCCTCATTCCAATTCAGCAGTCACAAACCATAAATTAGTAAGAGGACAATTCCCCAGATATTAACCCCGAAGGCCGAAACCAACATCAGATCAATACCGAGGAAACCATTCTTCTTAACTAACCTACAGTTAGTTTCTAAATTTCACATTCTTAGGGAAAGGTTCCCATTAATTTTATCAAAGATAAATTCTTTTAAATTTACTTTAATCTTCCTTTGAATATCATTTCAATCTAATTTAAAGATTTCATTAAAACTCCACTTAGTTTTAATATTTAATTGGATTAAAGAACCGATGTCATTTAAAACACGGTTCACTATAAACCCAAAATCACATCACATTGTTAATCGGGTTAAAGAACAAGTGTTATTTAAAACACCGTTCACGATAAACCCAAAAATCAATTTCAATTCAATTCCAATTAAATATAAATCAATTGGTTTACTTCATTAAATGTAAATAAAAAGATTTAATCTTTTCTCACCTAGGTTCAAGAACAGTGTTAATGAAGACACCATTCACGACAAACCCAAATCAGATTCGATATTAAATACAAGGCTCTGAATAGAAAATATATCGGCTTATATTCAATATCAAATTCTGAAACCAACAAATATCGTATTGGAAATAACGATATAAATATCTTTCAAATTTCCACAACCATATCTGTATAATCACAAAATCCAACATCGAAATATTCCGAAGATAATTTCGATTCAAACCCATTCCAATACGTATATTGGAAATTCTGATTATTTTTTTTAAAACCACTTCAAATCCAATTTATTTATTTTAAAATATCGGAATTTAATTCTAGTTCATAACTAGTTCATTTCGAAAAAACACATTTTTATACTTTCAAATAGGGGATTTTTCATCCCAGTTCTTTCCACATTATTTATTATGATTTTACACAAATTATTGATATTTTTAATAATTTTATCAAGGCCCGTACAGTCGATTTCCAATAACGGCCGTCGAACTTTACTTACAGCGATCTTTTCTAAATTTGATTTGGACGTATCTCAAATCGAACCGTTAGATTTCAAATTTCTAATATTCATTGGAAAGCTCTTTTCGATACGAACCCAATGGTTCCCGTTTCAAGAGAATCCGACGGTCGGATCTCCCGTAACGTCTATTCGAAGTCAATGGTCGAAATTCGCGAACTGCCGCAGCGCGGCGCGTTCTATTCAGGCCATATAATATATATATTATATATATTTCATCGATTTTAATTTTAAACGTAATTTGAAATTCGTTTTAAATTCGTTTTTAAAACGATTTCAACTTCATATTCAATTTTAAATCAAAATTGAATAATCCACATCATCGATATATATATAAATGATAACATTTTCAAAACGTTATATTTTGAAATCACTTCTCTTTCAATATTCGAATAAAATCGATATAAATATCGTTCACGTCAAAATGGCGCAAATCTAATCAACACGGCTTTATATATTTCAATAACTTCTTTATTTTATTCAACAAATGAATATTTTCTTCAACACATGACTATGTAAATTTTATTTCAACATATGACTAATCTCAACAAATGAGTACCGTCAACACATGAATATA
Source organism: Allium sativum (assembly GCA_030737875.1). Classification (NCBI taxonomy): domain Eukaryota; kingdom Viridiplantae; phylum Streptophyta; class Magnoliopsida; order Asparagales; family Amaryllidaceae; genus Allium; species Allium sativum. The sequence goes on from CM060921.1 coordinate 563,720,403, forward strand.
TATTTTACTTCAACACATGAATATATATTTTATTTTCAACACATGAATATATATTTCTTTTCAACACATGAATATATATTTCATTATATTCTTTATTTTCTAAATTGGAATGAGGCCCAATCAATTACCATATAAGGTTAGTTATATGGATTCCATACAACACATGTATATAATAGAAACGATAAATGATCAACCATCATCCAAAGTGAACAAGACAACTGTCTGTCAACCTATAGATCGACATACTATTAATTATTGGGACTAGGGTGCATCCCAATACCCGTGTTGTAACAACCGGTAATTTTTAACGATTTAAAATCCGATTTAAATCAAAATATTATTTTGAAAACTTTTTGCAATTTTTTTCGTAACGGGAATTTAAAATTTGAAATGCGTACAGTGAGATGTTGCAGCTGTGAAAATCACATCGGAAAATTTGAATGTTTCTCGATCGTGCAATTTTCAGTGCAAAGCTGCGCATAACAAACCAAATTTTAGCGATTTAAAAATTTCTCCAAAACCAGTTCGAACAAACACGAAAAATATTCTATTCGTTTGTCACGAATCCGACGGCGAAATTCGTTTCGTGAAAATCGGACGTTTTGACCTCTGTTTTCCGTCCGCATTTTTACGTCAAAGGCGTCTGTAACGCGCTTTTGAACGGAGCATCCTGACACTGCAAATTTTATACCGTTGTGTTCGTCTCGTCGCGCTGATTTCCGCAATATATTCATTTGTCAGTTTCGGTGTTCAGTTCGTGCTGAAATTGTTAAAATGCTTGCACAGTTCATTTTTGAAACGGAGCCATCTGAGTTCGATGTGTCCCTATTTGGATCCTGCATATATTTCTAGACATTTTGGGTCTGAAAAACTCGTACTTTTATTTTACTAAACCTCTCGTTTATTTTTTATTTCTTTTCAAGGATTGCAAAGGCATGAACCATGCATGCATGAAACATTGTCTTGCGTTCCTTTCTTTTCCATTTCAAAGCAACACGTTACTTTGCTTTAGAAATTTCAAAGGCCACTCAATACATTCAAAAAGTATGCTCCTACGTTTTGTTCCTTCCTTAGTTTTTTTTATGACCAAATTAACAAAATTTTATTCCTAAAGCTTAGTTCAAAGGAGACGTTAACTTTATTATCAAGCATTTATTCATTGACATCACTGGATCCCATCTTAACTCATATTATATAAAATATCCAAAATTTTAATTCGTGGGTTACTTGGTCCTTGCTCATGAATAGGCGTGTTCCTGTAAACGTAAACGGAAGAAAAGGGCAATACACATGTTGTTTGAATTGAAAGTACCTTATTTATCACAAGCTTCTTTTCTTTACTGGTATCCTCGCTGTATTCTTTTCTTCTTATTAATGTCCGGAGCTTAAAAAAATATAATAAAAAAGGGAAGAGGCAACAGCGCCTTCAGTTTCCCCGGCGAGCCCCTCTTACCCTTTGAGTTTCACCATCGACTGGCCTAAAACCATGCATCCTCCTGCCAACGTCGAGTTTCCCATTGGCCTTCCCACCCTCCTGCGAGCTTCTCTCCTCCGTCAGTCATGACCACCCAGATCCACAGTCCAACAAATCCTCTCACCTATCACTGCACCGAAGTCGAGCTCCGACAGTCCATCGACCGTGTCCCTTTTCCGGCATCACCCGCTGAGCCGAACCCTGCTGTCGCCTCTCCGTCCAGTCCGTTGTCCCTCCGCCTTGACACGCGCCCATCCTGTTTCCCATATATTCCATCACCATATCCCTCCCCGTAAGCTCCGTCGAACTGCCATGAACCCGCTGCCGAAAATCAAAGCTCCATTCGCCTCACTACCATGCTACCGTGACACACATCTAAGCCGAATGAGCTCCGACCAAACCCTCTGCCTTGTAGTCCTCCGTGTTGACCCCTGATACCCCAGCAGACCAAGCTACCTTGGCCTCTCGTGAGTATTTGTTATCTTTATTTTTATTTTTATTTTTTTTGTTTTTTATTTTTTTGCTTTGTTTTGTTTTGTTTTGTTTTTTTGTATGTGTATGGGTAAGAGTGGGTTTGTGTGTGCACTTATTATGGCTGTATGTGATATATATGCGTGGGGTGTGTTTGCATACAGTTAGTATGTTATGTGTGTATTATAATTGTGTGCATTGTGTGTGTTTTTAAAATTTATATATATGTACGTTTATATATATAATGTTTTAGTGAGCTTATGTAAATTAAAAAAAAATTGTTGTGCGTCGAATTTTGAATATATATAAATATATTATAATTTTACTGTTTATATTCGTATATAAAAAAAAATTATAATATTTTGTGTAAAAGGAGCGTGTGTTTATTTTTGTGAAAATTTATTGTGTTTATTATGGAGTCGATTGTGGTGTTGAGTTCGAAAACAGTTCCAAACCCAATGGCCGTACCATCCCAAAACCCAATAACAATACCGATCCGATGAGAAACTCCATAGCCTCTTCTTATCAATAAAATAAAATGTTGAGTGATATCGTATTGAAATCATTCTGAATCGTGCCTGGAAATCGTCGTTCTATTCTATGTCGATCCGTCTGCTGTTTTCAAACCCGTGCCACGAAATGTGAGTTTATCTCACACCTGACTCACATTTATTTCATGGATGTTAGATCAATAATGAACTGTTATATGAAATGTATAGGTTGCTAGTAGAAATTGTTTGATTTGATATGTATGCACATTTCATATGCGACACGATATATTCATATGACACGTAGTTGCACTGATGATATATATGTTGTGATTGATACTATATGATACCCTAGTTTTAGGAAAATCACTAAGGGTTGAAATGATACATACCCGAACGAACATTAGAATAGGGAAAAATCGTTATAGGTTGAAATGATAGATCTGAACGATTTTTATTGAATTTGGGATCGCGGGTTGAAATGATAGACCCGTAGAAATTTTATCAATTACGGGTTGAAATGATAAATATCCGTATCACTTGACCATAGGGTAGAAAACTATATACGGACACCGTCGTTCAAGTTTTCGAGGTAAATGAGTTTTATTTTAAAATATTTACTTAAGACTTTATATATTTATATTTATATTTTATTTAAATATAAATTATTTTGTAGATTTTAAATTATGTGTTTTAAAATGATTTATTTCTAAATAGGGATTGAAATGTTTATTTAAGATTTTACTTATAAATTTATTTATTTTAAACCATATAATTTATTCCTATAAGTATTTTAACCTTTTTATATTATTGTAAATATTTCTTTAAATCTATTTTTATATTATTTTAAACTTATAATCTATTTCTAATTTACTTTAGAATTTTTTTTAAACTTATATATATATATACATATATCTATTTTCAAAATTTATTTTTCTTATAAATATGTATTTCATAAACTTGAATGAAGTCAAGATGGATAGGTTAGATTTCGCGATTTAAATTCAAAGTTAAAAGATGTAAATTTATGTAACGATGTTTGAATAATGAATGAACTCATATTATGTTATGAATTGGAACTGAAACGAATTTTAGTAGAGATGAACTTGAATTGATAAAATTAAGAAATTGAATTTGATTTGGTTTAAATTACGAACCTTGATAAGAAATGAATGTGAATTGGGTAAATTGATTTATTTTAATTTATAATCGATATGAATTGAATTCAAGTTTTTAATTGATTAAACATGAATTGGAATATATATATAGATGTTATATGCGGAATTGATTTTTATATTGTTCGGTTTGAATTAAGAATTTTGTTAAAATGATGCATAAGAATGGTTTTAAATAGTAATTCGTTTGAATTGAAATATAAGATTTTGATTCAAAAATGTAGAAGTAACAATTTTGAACTATATGACTTGAATGATAAAGTATGATAAAATTTGTTTAAATTGAAATGAAATTTTGACTTGAATCGTATATTCGAATTCGAACCAAATGTCGGATTTAAATGAATCGAATTGAAATGATTCCTTGTGAAGGAAAATTTCGAATCACTTGAATGGTTTCAATCTTGAATTTTTGCGAATATAAGCTGAACCAAAATTATAATTGAAGTTAAAGGTTTTGATATTGATTTAAACGGAAATCGAGATATTTAAGGTATAACTTAAATATAAGTCGATTTAGGATTTGAAAGTTGTTATGCGATTTTTGTCGGAAACTTATATAAAATCTAAGTTAAATAGTGTAGTATTTGCTTATACTACATTTTGAAATCTTTTCGAGATGTTTTTTTTAAATCGATTTGATTTGAGCGATTCTCGTGAGATGTTTTCAAAATTGAATATAATTGAAGTTAGATATTTAAATTTGATTTCAAATTCGAATATGAGAATTCGTATAAACTATTTAATAAAGTGATTTATAAAATAATGACCACGGTGTGAAAAATGTAAACGATTGGTTGTTAAAGAGACCGGGATCGGCTATTGTCATACTCTCTGCCAATACCGAAAACCACTTTGACAACTGTGTACGTGGCGGAGTTCCAGAATAAAGGGGATGATTTGGCGAACGACTCCATTTTTATTTCATATTAATTACGAGACCTGACCACCTTGAGTCAGCTTGATGTGGCTAAAACAGGAGCTACGCACGGACCAAGTGAGGTCATACCTCTTATCGAGCACACTTCTTCGATATTATTCTATTACTGTTGAGATTCGATTTGGGCCCTTTTGATTATGGGAGTGTGCATCGAGGTGGGCGGTAGTAGCTACTTTGCGTTACCACCAGTCCGGCTATGCAAACGGTGAATCCACCCGGGCATTCCGTGCGTGCCTTGTCACATGCCTTATACGAGCCCACTACGATTTTGTTTTGTACTGTTTTATATGGAGTGCCCTCTGATCAACCTCCAGTTTACGGAGGAATTACGGTACTGTATATACTATGGGAATATATAAACGGTGTAAGGGTAATCATGGTAATCCCGCTTACGCTATTTTGATATTTTACTTTTCTGATAGACACTATTGTATATAGCGTATTATACTATATAGTATTAGTTTGACGGATCCTTAGGGGATGGTGATCCCAAACATCCTCTAAGTTACTGTTTTCATTTCATCGAACATTTCATTTGAATTGATTTACTTCCACGAGAATGTTAGTCCTGATCCGAGTTGTTTTGTTTTGCATTATTGCTTGGGTCAGATCGATTATCACAGCTTTCGAGATCTACTCTTGGAGTTTGAAGATTATTGGGTTTTCTCATTTATATCTACCTGTTCAGTTATCTTTGTCATTCTGTTTCAGATTGTTATCAGTTATTTATTGTATTAGACTTCCGCTGAATTATTTATGTAAACTCTGATGTAAAGCTTCATGAACTACTATTGTATTTTAATTTTTCCGCTGTGAGATATTATATTTCTTTGTATCTGTGTCTGTGATCTGTGATTTGTTCTATTTACCTCAGAAGCTAATAACAATCTGTTGTTTTGGACGTTTCGAGTTGGCATATTTTGTCAATTCGGCACGGTCAAAATGGCGGGTCGTTACAAGTGGTATCAGAGCTTTGGTTTTCAAAGCTTTATCCTATGGGGTAAAAGCTCATTAGAGATAGGGTAGTGATACCCTAGAATGAGTGGAATCAATTGCAGAATCCTTCTTGAGAGAGCGTATTTTTAAAGTAAAAATAGTTTTCAAAATGGTTTTAAAATGTTTTTAAATAAATATTTCGAATATAATATTCTGTTTAATATTTAAATCTTCTTCTGAGTTTCCTTTCCATTTGAATCTATCTTCCTTCGTAGATCCTCTTTGATTAGGTTCTTTTGTTCTTTCAGCTTTTACCTTGAATTCTATAATTTATACTTGTCCATTTCAAGGTAAGAAGTAGAAGAAGAGTGTAAGTCTTCTAGCCAGTCTGTCTTTATTAAATATTGGTTTGAAATTTATATTTTGAAAGATATTATTATATAAGATCTTCTTAATGTAATATTTAATTTGATATTTGTAAATAATTTGGTAATACCAATGGTTTGTAAAGATTTTATGTGTAATGTATTCATATGTTAACTTATAGAATTAATTAAGTGTTATAAGTTTAAATATTGATAACATGAATTTGAAAGGATTTAGATATAATATAGAATGATTTTGTTATATATTTGATTTAATAATAATATTGTTGTATATTTATTAAGAATTGTAGTTGAATTTTAACAAATAAATGAGTGGGGGAGAGATACATTTTTCCCTACTTGAAAATTTAATGATTTGAAAAATATTATTTATAATATATGATTTAGAGTGTGGTATATATTCTATTAAAATATAAAAATATGTTTTGAGTACTTATTTGACGTTAAAGTTGGCCTATCGAATACCTAGTGATTTAGTGTATACGTCTGATCAACGTATATGTTAAGTCCTATGTGTATTAGATAGATATAAAGTCACACTCGGGTCGCTTGGAAATGATTCTGTTGATGACTGCAGCATCATCGATATCTATTTTCGGATTTCGAAAGTGGGATATATATATTTACAGCCAATCGAGACGTCGAGTGAGTACTTGAAATTATTTTGAAATATGTTTGAAAATATTTTAACTTTTGATTTGTGTGTATATATATATATATTTCAAATTATATATACGTATGATTATAGATATGAACCATTGGTTTAAATATATTAAGTTATTTAATTACTATTTGCCTGCCTCGTTCCTTTTCGGGGACGAAAAGTTTTGAGTAGGGGAGATTGTAACAACCGGTAATTTTTAACGATTTAAAATCCGATTTAAATCAAAATATTATTTCGAAAACTTTTTGCAATTTTTTTTTGTAACGAAAATTTAAAATTTGAAATGCGTACAGTGAGATGTTGCAGCTGTGAAAATCACATCGGAAAATTTGAATGTTTCTCGATCGAGCAATTTTCAGTGCAAAGCTGCGCATAACAGACCAAATTTTAGCGATTTAAAAATTTCTCCAAAACCAGTTCGGACAAACACGAAAAATATTCAATTCGTTGTCACGAATCCAACGGCGAAATTCGTGTCGCGGAAATCGGACGTTTTGACCTCCGTTTTCCATCCACATTTTTACGTCAAAGTAGTCCGTAACGCGCTTTTGAACGGAGCATCCTGACACTGCAAATTTTATACCGTTGTGTCCGTCTCGTCGCGTTGATTTCCGCAATATATTCATTTGTCAGTTTCGGTGTTCGGTTCGTGCTGAAATTATTAAAATGCTTGCACAGTTCATTTTTGAAATGGAGCCATCTGAGTTCGATGTGTCCCTATTTGGATCCTGCATATATTTCTAGACATTTTGGGTCTGCAAAACTCGTAATTTTATTTTACTAAACCTCTCGTTTATTTTTTTATTTCTTTTCAAGGATTGCAAAGGCATGAACCATGCATGCATGAAACATTGTCTTGCGTTCCTTTCTTTTCCATTTCAAAGCAATACGTTACTTAGCTTTAGAAATTTCAAAGGCCACTCAATACATTCAAAAAGTTTGCTCCTACGTTTTGTTCCTTCCTTAGTTTTTTTTTTATGACCAAATTAACACAATTTTGTTCCTAAAGCTTAGTTCAAAGGAGACATTAACTTTATTATCAAGCATTTATTCATTGACATCACTGGATCCTATCTTAACTCATATTATATAAAATATCCAAATTTTTAATTCGTGGGTTACTTGGTCCTTGCTCATGAATAGGCGTGTTCCTGTAAACGTGAACGGAAGAAAAGTGCAACACGCATGTTGTTTGAATTGAAAGTACCTTATTTATCACAAGCTTCTTTTCTTTACTGGTATCCTCTATGTATTCTTTTCTTCTTATTAATGTCCGGTGCTTAAAAAAAATATAATAAAAAAGGGAAGAGGCAACAGCGCCTTCAGTTTCCCCCGGCGAGCCCCTCTTGCCCTTTGAGTTTCACCATCGACTGGCCTAAAACCATGCAACCTCCTGCCAACGTTGAGTTTCCCATTGGCCTTCCCACCCTCTTGCGAGCTTCTCTCCTCCGTCAGTCATGACCACCCAGATCCACAGTCCAACAAATCCTTTCACCTTTCACTGCACCGAAGTCGAGCTCCGATAGTCCATCGACCATGTCCCCTTTTCCGGCATCACCCGCTGAGCCGAACCCTGCTGCCGCCTCTCCGTCCAGTCCGTTGTCCCTCCGCCTTGACACGCGCCCATCCTATTTCCCGTATATTCCATCACCCTAGCCCTCCCCGTAAGCTCCGTCGAACTGCCATGAACCCGCTGCCGAAAATCAAAGCTCCATTCGCCTCACTACCCTGCTACCGTGACACACATCTAAGCCGAATGAGCTCCGACCAAACCCTCTGCCTTGTAGTCCTCCGTGTTGACCCTTGATACCCCAACAGACCAAGCTACCTTGGCCTCTCGTGAGTATTTGTTATCTTTATTTTTATTTCTTTATTTTATTTTATTTTTTATTTTATTTTGTTTGTTTTGTTTTGTTTTGTTTTTTGTATGTGTATGGGTAAGAGTGGGTTTGTGTGTGTACTTATTATGGCTGTGTGTGATATATATGCGTGGGGTGTGTTTGCATACAGTTAGTATGTTATGTGTGTATTATAATTGTGTGCGTTGTGTGTGTGTGTTTTAAAATTTATATATATGTACATTTATATATATAATGTTTTAGTGTGCTTATGTAAATTAAAAAAAAAAATTGGTGTGCGTCGAATTTTGAATATATATAAATATATTATAATTTTACTGTTTATATTCGCATATAAAAATATTTTTATAATATTTTGTGTATAAGGAGCGTTGTGTTTATTTTTGTAAAAATTTATTGTGTTTATTATGGAGTCGATTGTGGTGTTGAGTTCGAAAACTGTTCCAAACCCAATGGCCGTACCATCCCAAAACCCAATAACAATACCGATCCGATGAGAAACTCCATAGCCTCGTCTTATCAATAAAATAAAATTTTGAGTGATATCGGATTGAAATTATTCTGAATCGTGCTTGGAAGTCGTCGTTCTATTCTATGTCGATCCGTCTGCTGTTTTCAAACCCGTGCCACGAAAGGTGAGTTTATCTCACACCTGACTCACATTTATTTCATGGATGTTAGATCAATAATGAACTGTTATATGAAATGTATAGGTTGCTAGTAGAAATTGTTTGATTTGATATGTATGCACATTTCATATGCGACACGTTATATTCATATGACACGTAGTTGCACTGATGATATATATGTTGTGATTGATACTATATGATACCCTAGTTTTAGGAAAATCACTAAGGGTTGAAATGATACATACCCGAACGAACATTAGAATAGGGAAAAATCGTTATGGGTTGAAATGATAGATTTGAACGATTTTTATTGAATTTGGGATCGCGGGTTGAAATGATAGACCCGTAGAAATTTTATCAATTGCGGGTTGAAATGATAAATATCCGTATCACTTGACCATAGGGTAGAAAACTATATACGGACACCGTCGTTCATGTTTTCGAGGTAAATGAGTTTTATTTTAGAATATTTACTTAAGACTTTATATATTTATATTTATATTTTATTTAAATATAAATTATTTTGTATATTTTAAATTATGTGTTTTAAAATGATTTATTTGTAAATACGGATTGAAATGTTTATTTAAGATTTTACTTATAAATTTATTTATTTTAAACCATATAATTTATTCCTATAAGTATTTTAACCTTTTTATATTATTGTAAATATTTCTTTAAATCTATTTTTATATTATTTTAAACTTATAATAGATTTCTAATTTACTTTAGAATTTTTTTTAAACTTATATATATATATATACATATATCTATTTTCAAAATTTATTTTTCTTATATATATATTTCATAAACTTGAATGAAGTCAAGATGGATAGGTTAGATTTCGCGATTTAAATTCGAAGTTTAAAGATGTAAATTTATATAACGATGTTTGAATAATGAATGAACTCATATTATGTTATGAATTGGAACCGATACGAATTTTAGTAGAGATGAACTTGAATTGATAAAATTAAGAAATTGAATTTGATTTGGTTTAAATTACGAAGCTTGATAAGAAATGAATGTGAATTGGGTAAATTGATTTATTTTAATTTATAATCGATATGAATTGAATTCAAGTTTTTAACTGATTAAACATGAATTGGAATATATATATCGATGTTATATGCGGAGTTGGTTTTTATATTGTTCGGTTTGAATTAAGAATTTTGTTAAAATGATGCTTAAGAATGGTTTTAAATAGTAATTCGTTTGAATGGAAATATAAGATTTTGATTCAAAAATGTAGAAGTACCAATTTTGAACTATATGATTTGAATGATAAAGTATGATAAAATTTGTTTAAATTGAAATGATATTTTGACTTAAATCGTATATTCGAATTCGAACCAAATGTCGGATTTAAATGAATCGAATTGAAACGATTCCTTGTGAAGTAAATTTCGGATCACTTGAATGGTTTCAATCTTGAATTTTTGCGAATATAAGCCGAACTAAAATTATAATTGAAGTTAAAGGTTTTGATATTGATTTAAATGGAAATCGAGATATTTAAGGTATAACTTAAATATAAGTCGATTTGGGATTTGAAAGTTGTTATGCGATTTTTGTCGGAAACTTATATAAAATCTAAGTTAAATAGTATAGTATTTGCTTATACTACATTTTGAAATCTTTTCAAGATGTTTTTTTTAAATCGATTTGATTTGAGCGATTCTCGTGAGATGTTTTCAAAATTGAATATAATTGAAGTTAGATATTTAAATTTGATTTCAAATTCGAATATGAGAATTTATATAAACTATTTTATAAAGTGATTTATAAAATAATGACCACGGTGTGAAAAATGTAAACAATTGGTTGTTAAAGAGTCCAGGATCGGCTATTGTCATACTCTCTGCCAATACCGAAAACCACTTTGACAACTGTGTACGTGGCGGAGTTCCAGAATGAAGGGGATGATTTGGCGAACGACTCCATTTTTATTTCATATTAATTACGAGACCCAGACTACCTTGAGTCAGCTTGATGTGGCTAAAACAGGAGCTACGCACGGACCAAGTGAGGTCATACCTCTTATCGAGCACACTTTTTCGATATTATTCTATTACTGTTGAGATTCGATTTGGGCCCTTTTGATTATGGGAGTGTGTATCGAGGTGGGCGGTAGTAGCTACTATGCGTTACCACCAGTCCGGCTCTGCAAACGGTGAATCCACCCTGGCATTCCTTGCGTGCCTTGTCACATGCCTTATACGAGCCCGCTACGATTTTGTTTTGTACTGTTTTATATGGAGTGCCCTCTGATCAACCTCCAGTTTACAGAGGAATTACGGTACTGTATTTACTATGGGAATATATAAATGGTGTAAGGGTAATCATGGTAATCCCGCTTACGCTATTTTGATATTTTGCTTTACTGATAGACACTATTGTATATAGCGTATTATACTATATAATATTAGTTTGACGGATCCTTAGAGGATGGTGATCCCAAACATCCTCTAAGTTACTGTTTTCATTTCATCGAACATTTCATTTGAATTGATTTACTTCCATGAGAATGTTATTCCTGATCCGAGTTGTTTTGTTTTGCATTATTGCTCGGGTCAGATCGATTATCACAGCTTTCGAGATCCACTCTTGGATTTTGAAGATTATTGGGTTTTCTCATTTATATCTACCTGTTCAGTTATCTTTGTCATTCTATTTCAGATTGTTATCAGTTATTTATTGTATTATACTATGTAATGCTTCATGAACTACTACTGTATTTTAATTTTTCCGCTGTGAGATATTATATTGCTTTGTATCTGTGTCTGTGATATGTGATTTGTTCTATTTACCTCAGAAGCTAATACCAATCTGTTGTTTTGGACGTTTCGAGTTGGCATATTTTGTCAATTCGGCACGGTTAAAATGGCGGGTCATTACACGTGTGGGGTTTAACATCAACGAACACAGATTTCATTTGTGCAGTTGGGCGACGTGTAAAATTTATCGTCCCAATCAACATCAGCCAAATCAGTATACATAAACAAACCGTCTGGTTTGTAAATGAATGTTTTATTTTATTCACTTCCACGTTAAAAATTATATTTTTAACGACAAATTATTTTATTTCAACACATGAATTTCTATTCTGTTCATTTACACAATAAAATGATATTTTTATTTCTCTAACATATTTTGGAAAATTTTGGCGGCATAACGGCACGATACTAGAAATGGGACAAGGCTTAGACTTATCCCCGGTCTAGTGATGGCCCACGCCATACACACATCAATCAAATTCATTATTCACACCACAAACAAAATTCAAATCAAATATTCTAATCAATCACTAAACAAACAAGTCCATGGTCTGTGGACAAGGGTGTCGGGTGCTACTAAACACCGTCTGCATCCTAGTATATATTTCTAACTAGGAAATAAAATTTAAAGTGAGAAGTTCTCACCAATAGATAATCCAAACGCCACGACTCTTCATATGTAGGAAATCATGTCGTTCCTGCCCTTTTGTCACTTTTGTCGTGCGTGTTCACTACATATATAAAAATCACATTTTTATATACCCTCTATTATATAAAAACCGTATTTTTAATTTGCCATATATAAAAAGATCGAATTTTTATCTTCCTTCTTTATAAAAATCATATTTTCTTATCTGCGGCTTATATAAAAATCGAATTTTTATTTTCACATCACGTATATAAAAATCGAATTTTTATCTTACTACACATATAAAAATTATATTTTTACTCTTTCTATAATATAAAGATTATATTTTTATCCTTTCTATAATATAAAAATTATATTTTTATACTCCTTCTATATTATAAAAATTATATTTTTATATCATTAACAATGAAATCATACTTCCTAAACATTGAAAATCTTATTCTTTAGCAATGAAAACCATATTTTCTTTAACAATGAAAACCATATTCTTTAACAATGAAAACCATATATTCTTTAACAATGAAAACGATATTCTCTAACAATGAAAACCATATTTTTATTCACTGGATGAATACATAAAAATCTAATTTTTACACCGTTAAAAATCTAATCTTTCCTTGATATAAAAAAAATCTCGCTTTTCTATATATAAAATCTCGCCTTTCGAATATAAAAATCGAATCTTGTATATGGTTTTATTCATATAATAAAAAAAAAAATCAAACCTTTATAGCGTTATCCTACCTATAAAAATCGAATTTTTATAACGGTTTCCTTATAGTAAAAATCATTCCTTTTAGCGAGTAAAAATCATTCCTTTAAGTGAGTAAAAATCATTCCTTTTAGCGATGTTTACATTGTAAAAATCAAATCTCTTCATATAATAATAATCGACTTTTCTTTCACAATGATATATAAAAAAAATCAGATCTGAATTCTCTTTTTAATTTAATTTATAATTAAACTGAATTAATAAAAGAAATGTTGTATATAAATAAAACAGGAAAGGAAAAGAGCTCACAGTCGGAGTCTGGAGAAGAGAGTGGGGGTGCTGTCGTCTGGTGCGCGTCAGTCGGAAGAGGGGGGGGGGTCTGATGGCCGCGGGTAGGCGGCGCTGGCCATGGGTGGCGACGCTCGAGCTAGGGTTTCCAAGGGAGGGGGCGTTTTGGGGTTTCAAGAGAGGCTGCGGGGTTTGAGGAGGATCTGAGAGGAGGGCGATCGGCTAACGGCGGAGGCGCCGGACTTGCGACAGCGATGGGGGCGAACGGCAGCCTGGAGCGGCGGCGAGAACTAGGGCTACGGGATTTTTAAATTATTATTTTCTTTTGATCGTAACTGAAGAGAGAGGGAGGGGATTAAGTGAGGGTGTTTTATATATATAATATAATTATTTTATTTTATTTTCCCTTTAAAAGTTGACTTTACTTCCTAACACGAAACGAGGCCCAACGACTGTCGTCCCTAGCATTTTACCCCCATTCCGAACACAATGGGATATGCCACGTAGGCCAATTTGACCGTTACGGTCAGTTTTCGTTGGATTTACATTTAAATCATTATATTAAATTTTAAACGTACATTTCGAATTACCGGGGTCACTTACAATCACTAAAAAAATCCAGAAAAATTATTTCTAGCTTCATATTGACGATACGGTCCTAACAAAACTAATTTCGTCAAATTCTGAGACCGTTTGAAAAATGGTCATTTTCTGGTCGACCCGATTTAACTAAAACTGTTCAAAACACGTTTAGCTTCGCCACGCTCACATACTGATTCAGAAAATTATGAATTTTGAAACCTAGCAATAACTTGACATCGCAGATCCAACAAAAGTGGTTTCGTCGAAATCCGAAGTCGTCTGCAAAATTCCCATTTTTAAGGGCCTGAATTCCATGGCGACTATTCATAATTTTCAACTGGACATATCTTTTGATTCCCGCTATGAAATTTTGATTTCCTGGATTCGTTGGAAAGTTATTCCCAAATAGATCCAAATATTTCTGGTTTCACTAAAATCCGGTTTATTTTGCACCCGGTACATCCAATTAAAAATTGAAATCGAATTATCGAACTAACGCGCCATTTTCAATTCCTTTTATAAATATAAATAAATATTTATATTCTATTGTCGTTCTATATAATATATACGTTCGAATTTTATTCAAAATAAATTTCTGATCGTTATTATTTAAAATAATTCATTTTAAATAATCAAAATTCGCTAAAATTGCAAAAATAAAATTTTTAAACTGGCCCAGATTTCCGGGTTATTAAAGTTCGAGCGGTAGGGGGATTTTTGGATGGTGCGATGGGTTTTCTCGGTCGAGTAACAGATGATGGAAGGAAGGGATTAAACAAGGTTTAAAGAAAAATTAAATTAATTAATTTAATTAGTTTAAAAGTTAATGTAATTAAATTGTTTAAATATTCGAATGTCCATATCTTCTTCAAACAGAAACATATTTGAGCGAAACTGAATGCTTTGGAATCGTAAAATCCAGATCTACACAATGGAACTGACGGGACTGTAATAGGAGCTAGCTAATAAATTTGATTGAATTGAACGCACTATTTTGTTCAGTTAAATTAATCGTTAATTAACGATTTCGAATCCGATCAAGGTGAGAACTCTCTCACTAAATTCTCTTGTACAATTTTTATTTTATATAAACTACCATGATTTTTATCAATATTTAATCATCACAAATATTTGTTTGCTAAAAATATTATTTTTAGCTTATTTGTGAGAATTCTTTTTAATTAATTAAAATTAATTAATTATGATCATGTTTAGATTTTTTTTTCAAATACGTTGTTAAATTCAGTTTGATGTTATATGCGATTTGGTGTGATATGTTTGATTAAATTGTATATAATGGACTTATGGAGATTTGTCAACAAAAATATAAATATCATTTTTGTTGAATTAGTATTGACAAAATAAAAATGTCATTTTTGTTGAAATCTGAATTGACAATATAAAATTGTCATTTTTGTTGAATTAGAATTGACAAAATAAAAATATCATTTTTGTTGAATTAGAATTGTCAATATAAAAATGTGATTTTGTTGAACTAGAATTGGCAGATATAAAAAATATCATTTTTGTTGAAATAGAATTGTCAACAAAAACAAAAGTATCATTTTTATGTGTTTTGTTGAAATAGAATTATCAACAAAGTAAAGTTATCATTTTTATTTGTTTTATTGAAGTAGAATTGTTAACAAAATAAAAGTGTCAATTTTATTTGTTTTGTTGAAATAGAATTGTCAACAAAATAAAAGAATCATTTTTATTCGTTTTGTCGACAAAATAAAAGTATCAATTATATTTGTTTTATTGAAATAGAATTGTCAAAAAAATAAAAGAATCATTTTTATTCGTTTTGTCGACAAAATAAAAGTATCAATTTTATTTGTTTTGTTTTGTCGACAAAATAAAAGTATCATTTTTTTTTGAAATAGAATTATCAACAAAATAAAAGAATCATTTTTATTCGTTTGTTGTAATAGAATTGTCGACAAAATAAAAGTATCAATTTTATTGGTTTATTGAAATAGAATTGTCAACAAAATAAAAGAATCATTTTTATTCGTTTATTGTAATAGAATTGTCAACAAAATAAAAGTATCAATTTTATTTGTTTTGTTGAAATAGAATTGTCAACAAAATAGAAATATCATTTTTATTTGTTTTGTTGAAATAGAATGGTCGACAAAATATAAATATCATTTATTGTTAGAATTAGATATGTATGCAAATGAAAATGTCATTTTTATTTGTTATGTTACATGTTAATGTAGGAATTTTAAAACACATAAAAATATCATTTTTTATGTTACATGTTAAAGTAGGAATTGCAAACAAATAAAAATATTATTTTTATTTGTTATGTTAAAAATAGATTTGTAAATAAATAAAAATATTATTTTTATTTATCATATTAATGTAGGAGTTTTACACAACATTAGAATATCATCTCTATTGGCTATTTTAAGATAAAGAAATATCATTTTTATTTGTTATATTAAAAATAGAATTGTATATAATTTAAAAGAGACATTTTATTTGTCATGTTATACATTGAAAGTTTATACGAATCAAAATAGACCTTTTTATTTGTCATTAACGACATAGTAATATAATAAAAATAAAAATTATATTTTTTGTTTGTCATTAGCGACATAGTGATATAATGAAAATAAAAATTATCTTTTTTATTTGTCATTAGCGACATAGTAATGTCATGTAATAAATTATCTATACTTGTCATTAGAAATGTAGGTAATGTCATATAAATATTTTACCTTTTTATATTGTCATTAGGAACATATAGAAAGGTCATGCAAATAAAATACATTTATATTTGACATTAGAAACATGTAGGAATGTATGCAAATAAAATACATTTTTATTTGACATTAAAACATGTAGGAATGTATGCAAATAAAATACATATTTATTTGACATTAGCAACACGTAGAATTGTATGTGAATAAAATACATATTTATTTGACATTAGAAACATATAGAAATGTATGCAAATAAAACTTCTCTTTTTATTTGACATTAGGATACATTGGAAATGTATGCAAAAAAAAAATCTCTTTTTATTTGTTATTAGAAAATATAGGAATTTTTTTGCAAATACGATATCTTTTTTTTTTATCATTAGAAACATTTAAATGGTTATGCAAAATAAAACATTCTTTTATTTGGCATGTTAAACATGACAGTGAAATCGTCGAATGATATATATATATATATATATATATATATATATATATATACAAATTAAAATTAAACGAATCACGCGTGGTAGTTCGCGTTTTAGAATCGTAACTTTAAACGATTATGTTGGAAGATCCGACCGTCGGATTTTCCCAAAACTGTAACCGTTAGGTCCGCTTTGGGAAGTTCTTTCCAACGATATAAATTTTGTTAAAATCCAACGGTTAGATTTCGAGAAATGTGTAAATCAAATTTGGGTAAAAACAGCGCCATGGTCGCCCATTGACCTGAAGCGTCGTTTAATTAAATTGGACTAATTTTATATAACTAAAAATAGCGATAAATCGTTATAAAATATTATTAATGTTATGAGATGATTTAAATTATATATATTCAAGAATTATTTGAAAAGACTGAGTTCAATCTCATTTTAAATAATTATGCGATGATTTAAATCGAAGATATTGAAGACGATGTTTGAAGAATGGCGATCTTCACATCGAATGGACAACTACTGATGCCTTTGATTGGTGTTGCTTCCTTGAAAGGGTTACAGTGGTAGTTGTCCGGATGTACTTGCTGATTGTCCGGATAAGCGAGCACCTCTCTTCCGTATTGGACATACGGGACGAGGAATAAGGTGTCTCCGGTTTCTTTCAGACCCAGAATGGACTTGTAAATGGATGTGTGTCTGACGTTGAATTTCATTCTATGTGAATTGATTTCTATTTAATATATATCTGTTTGGTGGAGGAGAATTTATTCCCTTGCTTAACACCCTTCTCTGAGACGCACGAGCTCAGAGGTTATATATTGATAGTTATTGAACGCATGGCGTGGATTGTCAATGTGGCATGCCAAGATGCAAACGATCAAGGATTTTGTTGAAAAGCAGAGCCTTGTGGTTGATGACCAAAGCACAGCCCATTTAGGCATAGCTTTGTGTATACCGTAACTTCGCGAGCCTCACGCCCCGGTAGGAGTCAGGAACGGGATAGGGTACGCAAGGAGTACACACGTTTCTTTCTAACTAGAAGTGGTGTCATGGTATGGAGCCCATAAATTTTTACTTATGTGGATGATGGATTACGAGGCGTCGGATATATTGGTTGATAGTGGCCAATTGACAGGTCCAATAGGATCGGGAAACGTGTGTTCAGGCATAAATAATCCACTAAAGTATTTGTGGACTGGCCCTGTAGGATCCAAGGGTTGCCCATAGGTGTGATCCTGAGACATTTGCCAGAGTGCCTCGAATCCATAAGGAGACCATCCCTACCCTTGACTCATGATGGAAATCCAATTTCCAATACGACACTATGGACTTGATTGTAAACCTATAGATGGTGACATAGTAGGAATGGGTACTATGCCGTCTAGAATTGATACATTTATTTTGAAAGTGTTTTAAAATTAACTTGACACTAATAATAATATTAAATATTATTTTATATGTATCAAGCATGTTTGATCATTATAGGGTAAAACTCTATCCTCTAGTTTGGGTTGCATTGTGTGATGAGACTTGAGTCTTATAATGATTTCATTTTCTAAAAAGCATTGCATTGTTTTTAAGAGATTTATTAAATTTATGCACTGGCAATCCAATGGAATAAAATCGTTCCGCGTTAGCGGTGTGGTCCTGTGATTAACCTCATTATTAGATAAGTTAAGTAAGATTTCTCATACCACTCCCATGACTGACCCGTAGTTTGTTTCACTTGCAAACTCGGGTGCCCATATTTTTCCACATGGGCAGTCGAGTAGCTTATTTTGCAGATATATTGAGCAGGATTCTGGATCGAAGCTTAAAGTTGTGTCCAGTGCATTGATAGTCTTCTAATGTGTTGGTTTATTTGTTCTGCTGCATTGTACTAAGATTATTCTAAACTATCTTCCGCTGTATTTTATTCGATATACTCTGATATATTCTGTGTAGTGCTGTAACATTATTGTGATGTTTATAAAAATCTTCTATTATTTGTTCGGATGTGTTGTATGCCCAAAGTTAGCTTTTGAGGGATTCAAACGGTCTTGGTCGATTTAGCGATATATTAGGTCCGAGCGAAATCCGTGTCGTTATAGCTGGTTTCAGAGCTTTGGTTAACTCAAATCTTTGGGGGACAACTCGTTAAAACTGAACAAAAGACTTGTTAGAGGTAGGATTAGATATATCCTATAAAAGAATACTCATTAGTGATAGGATCAATATCATCCTAGAATGATAAAACTCGTTAGAGATGGGGTTAGGAATGCCCTAAAATGAGTCGAGAGAGATAAGTTTACAATTAACGTATTTATGATTATATATATAATCCAATTTTAGAAAATATGATTTTTGAATATATATAAAAGTAATATATATATTTAAAAAGCTAATACACTAATTGATTGATGATTGCGTTGTGTGATTATTATTCCAAATAATAAAATTATTGAAACCAATAAAAGAATGAAATTTCAGTTAGTTAGTTAAACAACTTTCAGCTCCGTTCCTTTTCGAGGACGAAAAGATTTTAAGTGGGTGAGATTTTAACAACCCGGAATTTTGGAACCAATTAATTTTTTTTATTTTATAGATTTTAATGGATTTTTAATATTTAAAATGATTTATTTTAAATAATAACGACTAAAAATTTATTTTAAATGAAGTTCAAACGAATATATTTATTTTAATTATAAAGGGAGTTTGAAATAGCGCGGTAGTTTGAAAATTTGAATTTGAACTTTGACTGAATGTACAGGATTCAAAATATCTTTCCAACGAACATGAAAAATTGAAATTTCATAGTGGAAATAAAAAGTTATGGCCAGTTAAATATTCAGCATAGTCGCTATGGAATTTAATATAAAATATAGCCCATATAAATGGCCATTTTTGCAAATGACCTCTGTTTTCGAAGAAACCACTTTGGTTAGATCCGGAATGTCATATTATTGATAGATTCCAATTTTCATAATTTTTGGAATTAATATGTGAGCGTGGCAAATTAAAACGTATTTTGTCAATTTCAGTCAAATTGGATTGACCAAGAAATGGCCATTTTTCAAACGGTCTCCAAATTTGACGAAATTAATTTTTTTTAGGATCGTATCATCAAAACATAACTAGATTTATTTTTCGGGAATTTTTGGAGTCAGTATGTGGCCCTAGTAAATTAAAATGTATGATCAAGTTTAAATAGTTAAATGTTTTATATTTTAAATTAAAGAAAAGTGGGCTGAGACAATCAAACAGACTGATGGGACTTAGCCCATTGTGTTTGGAATAGGGTTAGTTGGCAAGGGGCAACATTTGTTACGCTGGATTTGGGGTTATTAGGAATTAACGGGCTTAATCTTGTAAATTAATGAATTTAATAATATTTTATTATAAATAACCCTAATTTACTCTAACCCTAATTTCTAAAACACCCGCCGCCATCTCTTCTTGAATGGCCAATATCGTCCCAAACTCTTCCTCTAATTTCTTCCAATATAAGCTGAATTAGATAGGGGTTCTAAAGCAAGAATCAGAAAGCGTTTCGAGCTCTTCGAATTCGTATGGATGTGATCTGATTTGGTGAATAGGACAGCTCGAATTTCAAGCTCAAAGGCACTGTCTTTGAAGTGGACTTGTGGGCGGCATGGCAGTGTGAGACGCACCTGGTGGCGGGCGAAGGCGTCTCTGACGTGGGGCTTCAGAGTGGAGGTCGTGGATCATGGTCCAGGGCTTTGGCGTTCGAGCAGTAGGGGGATTTCTGGATGGTGCGATGGGTTTTCTCGGTCGAGTAACAGACGATGGAAGGGATTAAACAAGGTTTAAAGGAAAATTAATTAATTAATTTAGTTAGTTTAAAATTTAATGTAATTAAATTGTTTAAATATTCGAATGTCCATATCTTCTTCAAACGAAAACGGATTTGAACGAAACTGAATGTGTTGCAATCATAAATTCAAGATCTACGCAATAGAACTGACAGGACTATAATAGGGGCTAGCTGAAATTTTTGATTGAATTGAACGCACTATTTAGTTCAGTTAAATCAATCGTTAATTAATGATTTCGAATCCGATCAAGGTGAGAACTCTCTCACTAAATTCTCTTGTACAGTTTTTATTTTATATAAACTGCCATGATTTTTATCAGTATTTAATCATCACAACTATTTGTTCGCTAAAAATATATTTTTATCTTATCTGTGAGAATTCTTTTTAATTAATTAAAATTAATTAATTATGATCATGTTTAGATTTTTTTTTCAAATACGCTGTTAAATTCAGTTTGATGTTATACTCAATTTGATTTGGATTGATTGATGCTGTTTGGTGCAATCTGTTTGATTAAATTGTATATAATGGAATTATGGAGATTTGTCAACAAAAATAAAAATGTCACTTTTGTTGAATTAGAATTGACAAAATAAAAATGTCATTTTTGTTGAAATTAGAATTGACAATATAAAATTGTCAATTTTGTTGGATTAGAATTGACAAAATAAAATTTTCATTTTTGTTGAATTAGAATTGTCAATATAAATATGTCATTTTTGATGAATTGGTATTGTCAAATATAAAAATATCGTTTTTCTTGAAATAGAATTGTCAACAAAAAAAAGTATCATTTTTATGTGTTTTGTTGAAATATAATTGTTAACAAAATAAAGTTATCATTTTTATTTGTTTTGATGAAATAGAATTGTCAACAAAATAAAAGTATCAATTTTATTTGTTTTGTTGAAATAGAATTGTCAACAAAATAAAAGAATCATTTTTATTCGTTTTGCCGACAAAATAAAAGTAGTTGTTTTGTTGAAATAGAATTGTCAACAAAATAAAAGAATCATTTTTATTCATTTTGTCGACAAAATAAATGTATCAATTTTATTTGTTTTGTTGAAATAGAATTGTCCACAAAATAAAAGAATCATTTTTATTCGTTTTGTCGACAAAATAAAAGTATCAACTTTATTTGTTTTGTTGAAATAGAATTGTCAACATAATAATAGAATCATTCTTATTTGTTTTGTCGACAAAATAAAAGTTTCAATTTTATTTGTTTTATTGAAAAAGAATTGTCAACAAAATATAAGAATTATTTTTATTCGTTTTGTCGACAAAATAAAAGTATCAATTTTATTTTTTTTGTTGAAATAGAATTGTCAACAAAATAAAAGAATCATTTTTATTCGTTTGTTGTAATAGAATTGTCAGCAAAATAAAAGTATCAATTTTATTTGTTTTGTTGAAATAGAATTATCAACAAAATAGAAATATCATTTTTATTTGTTTTGTTGAAGTAGAATGGTCGACAAAATAAAAATATCATTTATTGTTAGAATTAGATGTGTATGCAAATGAAAATGTCAATTTTAATTTGTTATGTTACATGTTAGTGTAGGAATTGTAAAACATATAAAAATATGATTTTTTTTATGTTATATGTTAAAGGTGGAATTGCAAACAAATAAAAATATTATTTTTATTTGTTATGTTAAAAATAGATTTGTAAACA
Organism: Allium sativum; assembly: GCA_030737875.1. NCBI lineage: Eukaryota > Viridiplantae > Streptophyta > Magnoliopsida > Asparagales > Amaryllidaceae > Allium > Allium sativum. The sequence goes on from CM060921.1 coordinate 563,743,080, forward strand.
AATAAAAATATTATTTTTATTTGTCATATTAACGTAGGAATTTGTGCACAACATTAGAATATCATTTCTATTGGCTATGTTAAGATATAAAAATATCATTTTTATTTGTTATATTAAAAATAGAATTGTATACAATTTAAAAGAGACATCTTATTTGTCATGTTATACATTGAAATTGTATACGAATCAAAATAGACCTTTTTGTTTGTCATTAGCGACATAGTAATATAATGAAAATAAAAATTATATTTTTTTATTTGTCATTAGCAACATAGTGATATAGTGAAAATAAAAATTACCTTTTTTATTTATCATTAGTGACATAGTAATGTCATGTAATAAATTATATTTTACTTGTCATTAGAAATGTATAAAAATGTCATGTAATAATTTATCTTTTACTTATCATTAGAAATGTATGAAATTTCATGTAATAAATTATCTTTTACTTGTCATTAGAAACGTATAAAATGTCATGTAATAAATTATCTTTTACTTGTCATTATAAATGTAGGTATTGTCATGTAAATAATTTACCTTTTTATATTGTCATTAGGAACATATAGAAAGGTCATGCAAATAAAATACATTTTTATTTGACATTAGAAACACATAGGAATGTATGCAAATAAAATACATTTTTATTTGACATTAGAAACATGTAGGAATGTATGCAAATAAAAAACATATTTATTTGACATTAGGAACATGTAGAAATGTATGCAAATAAAATACATATTTATTTGACATTAGAAACATGTAGGAAAGTATGCAAATAAAAAACATATTTATTTGACATTAGTAACATGTAGAAATGTAAGCAAATAAAATACATATTTATTTGATATTAGAAACATGTAGAAATGTATGCAAATAAAACTTCTCTTTTTATTTGACATTAGGAAACATTGGAAATGTATGCAAAAAAAAATTTCTTTTTAGTTGTTATTAGAAAATATAGGATTTTTTTTGCAAATACGATATCTTTTTTTTATCATTAGAAACATTTAAATGGTTATGCAAAATAAACCGTTCTTTTATTTGGCATGTTAAACATGATAGTGAAATCGTCGAATGATCAATATTTATATAAATTTTTATATATATAAATTAAAATTAAAATTAAACGAACTGCACGCGGTAGTTCGTGTTTCAGAATCGTAACTTTAAACGATTACACAGAAAGATCTGACCGTCGGATTTTCCCAAAACTGTAACTGTTAGGTCCTCTTTGGAAAGATCTTTCCAACGATATAAATTTTGTTGAAATCCAACTATTAGATTTCAAGAAATTTGTAAATCAAATTTGGGTAAAAACAGCGATAGGGCCGTCCATTGACCCGAAGCGTCGTTGAATTGAATTGATTTCTATTTGATATACATCTGTTTGGTGGCGGAGAATTTATTCTCTTTCTTAACACCCTTCTCTGAGATGCACGAGCTCAGAGGTTATATATTGATAGTTATTGATCATATGGCGTGGATTGTCAATGTGGCATGCCAAGATGCCAATGATCAAGGATTTTGTTGAAAAGGAGAGCCTTGTGGTTGATGATCAAAGCACAGCCCATTTAGGCATAGCTTTGTGTATAGCTTAACTTCGCGAGCCTCACATCCCTATAGGAGTCAGAAACGAGATAAGGGACGCAGGGAGTGCACACGTTTCTTTCTAGCTAAAAGTGTTGTCATGGTATGGAGCCCAAACATTTTTACTTATGTGGATGATGGATTACGAGGCCTCAGATATATTGGTCAATAGTGGCCAATTGATAGGTCCAATAGGACCGGGAAATGTGTGTTCAGGCTTAACTAATCCACTAAAGTATTTGTGGTCCGGCCTTGTAGGATCCAATGGTGGTCCGGACGTGTGATCCTGAGACATTTGCTAGAGTGTCTCGAATCGGTAAGGAGACCATCCCTAGCCTTGACTCATGATGGAAACCCAATTTCCAATACGACACTACAGACTTGATTGTAAACCTATATATGGCGACATAGTAGGATGGGGTACTATGCCGTCTAGGATTGATACATTTATTTTGAAAGTGTTTTAAAATGGACTAGACACTGATAATAATATTAAACATTATTTTATACATATCAAGCATGTTTGATCATTATAAGGTAAAACTCTATCCTCCGGTTTGCGTTGCATTGTGTGATGGGACTTGAGTCTTATAATGATTTCATTTTCTAAAAAGCATTGTGTTGTTTTTAAGAGATTTATTTAATTTATTCACTGGCAATCCAATGGAATAAACTCGTTCCACGTTAGCGGCGTAGTCCTATGATTAGCCTCATTATTAGATAAGTTAAGTAAGATTTCTCATACCACTCCCATGACTGACTCGTAGTTTGTTTCACTTGCAAACTCGGATGCCAATATTTTTCCACACAGGCAGTCGAGTAGCTTATTTTGCAGATATATTGAGCAGGATTCTGGATCGAAGCTTAAAGCTGTGTCTAGAGCATTGATAGTCTTCCGCTGTGTTGGTTTATTTGTTCCGCTGCATTGTATTAAGATTATTGTAAATTATCTTCCGTTGTATTTTATTCGATGTACTCTGATATATTATGTACTCTGATGTAACATTATTGTGATGTTTATAAAAGTCTTCTGTTATTTGTTCTGATGTGTTGTATGCCCAAAGTTAGCGTATGCGGGATTCGAACGGTCTTGGTCGATTTAGCGATCGATTAGGTCCGGGTGAAATCCGTGTCGTTACATCTACTTGCGGTTAAATATAATAAGAACTACAAGAAAAAGTAGAATAGACATCACAGTTTTAACATTGGTCGTAAATTCAGCCAATGTCAAAACGTTGTTTAACATCAACAATTTTTAAAGTGATGTTGTTGGTTATGTCTTAAATACACTTTTGAAAAATTGAACTTAGGCCGTACCAAAAATCTTGGCTATTATATCACTTATTAAAATAGCTGATGTCTATTACATCACTTGTTAAATGTATTATTGTTAATGATTAATTATTAGTAAGTTATATTTAATATTTATTAATTATATTTTATAGTTAATATTTTTTAGTAATTATAGTTAATATTTATTAATTATATAATAATTAGTAAATTATATTTAATATTTTTTATTTATTATAGTTAATATTTATTAATTATATTATAATTAGCAAATTAAAGTTAATATTTTTCAGTAAATTATAGTTAATATTTAATAATTATAGTTAATATTTATTAATTATATTATAATTAGTAAATTACAGTTATTTTTTTAGTAATTATAGTTAATATTTATTAATTATAGTTAATATTGATTAATTATAGTTAATATTGATTAATTATATTATAATTAGTAAATTATAGTTAATATTTTTTAGTAATTATAGTTAATATTTATTAATTATAATTAAAATTATAATTAGTAAATTATGGTTAATATTTTTTAGTAATTTTAGTTAATATTTATTAATTTTATTTTATAGTAAAATTATATATTACATTAATAAATAAATTGAAATGTGTTTTAACATCAGTTTCTATGCATCATTTACGTCAGCTTCATGCGTGATGTTAAAGCTCTCATAATTTGCTTTTCTTGCCAATCCGCACCACCCATAATTTCCTATATCTAGCTGTTGATCACTTCTCCTAATCCGCAACCATCAAAACCCTATAATCAGTCTCTTCCACATCGTCAACAATTTACCTTCCCCTTTCTTCACTGAATCGAATCTGTTCCTTCCTCATTTTTATTTCTTCCAGGGAACACATTTATCCCCAAATTAAAATCCATGGCATCCAAAAATTCTCCATCCCCAAATCGAAATCGCTCCTCCATCGTTCCTCCTTGTTGCTAAATTAGTTTTTTATGAAAAATCGGATCTCGAAAACATAACATCTTCTATTCGATCTACAACTGGTATGAATCTTGCGATTGGATTTAAATTTAAACACACTGGACTGGGGCGACTATTTTGATGGATTAGCCATATAGTAACAAGTTTACAATTTCTAGGCTAGATTACTATAAGCGATTTTTGCAACAAAATCAAATTCGTCGTAATTTTTTTTCCTTTTTTGCTAGATGATTGGGGAAAACCCAGTTAGTATTATTGTACGAAAGATGTTTAGAATTGGTTGATTGGATTTTATATTAGGTTTAAGCGATTATTAAATCCAGAAACAAAATCCAATCAACCTTTAACAGCATGCAAGCAGAATCAAAGTCAGTTCGTCGGATGATTTTACAATTGTAGATTGAAAAAAGGTGTACCAGTTCTAATGTTTTTGAAATATGGTGATTGAAATCATATTAGTAGTAGATTGCTTCTGCTCTTTCAAGAGAATCCACTCAATATTTTAGCAACAGGAAGTCAATTGTGGCGAGTCAGTGGTTTTTGCCAATTAGGTATGTTCTGTTATGTCGAACTTCAAATTTCTACTCTAGTTATATTTGAAAATTTAAAGTTCTGTCTTCAAGAAAATCAACTATTGCAATCAGTAAGATTGCGAATTCATGGACTTGAAACAATTATTAGGAATAAGAGGATCTTGATATTCTAATGGTGAAATGAATTTCGGTTATAATAGACTACTAGTGTGTAACTGTTTGATATTTACTATTGAGATTAGAACTCTATTTATATAGCCCAGCTACTACATTGACTTGCTTATCCTCACTTTTTTACTTCATCATAACAGCCATTGTTTTGAATGATACATGTAATTTATTGCTCTAGTTCATGTATAACAGTAACTGTTGTATTACTTTATCCCATAAATGAAGTATTCTGCCCTTAGTTCCATGCTCATTATTATGAATATGCTGCCAGGTATTATTTTGAAATATGATTACATGGTCTACTACAAATTCATGAGAATAATTTGGGTAATATATTCAGGAGAAAACAGGAGGGCAAGGACCGTCGCGAGCCGGTGTAGCTCTCCCTTGGTTTTCACTACCTTCTCAAAAAAAAATATGGAAATCGAAGCTAACAATCCAGAAGATTGGAAAATGAATACTGCTATACTAGATGAAAGATACAAAGGTGCAGGTAATATCTTTATATATGTTCTTATCTTTAATCTAGTGTTGAGTGGGGATTTCATTCTTTAGACCGATAGATTCTGTTTCGTTGTAATTTGTATTGAAAGACTTATGATACACATTGATGCTTCAAATTCATTTGGTGGATCATATCATAGACAGGCATCATATTTTCGATTAACAACGTTAAATGTAGCATGTTTAGGTACTTACAGTACAACACCCTTCAAGGTAAGATTTAGTAATCTAGGGAGCAGTACAGATGCCAATTAAGATAGAATCCAATCTAAACTCCTATTCCATGCTAAAATTTTCTTCGTACTTTAAAGTGTTAAAAATAAAGTAAAATCAAATTATAAATGCTGAAAAGAATCAAATGTCAACCAATTGAACATGGTAATTAAACAAAATGAACAAGTGACCAAGTATTTTTAGGAAAAATATGATACATTTGTCAGTTTAACTCAGTTCACCATACATATCAAACAATAAAAATCTATAGTTGCATCCACTTTTTTATGTTTATATTACATATTTGGGTTAACTTCATTATGTAGTATAAAATAATCAGTCTTTACATATATCCTTTCTCATTTTGAGTAGGAGTACTTTGACTGCTTGATGGGTCTGCTCCTTCCTCTTCGTTTCCCTTCATCGCTGCCATGTATATTGTTCAAGGTGAGTTACGTCATGATTAATCTTGTTTAAGCTTTCACGTCAATGCTATACTATATAGAATAGTCAAATCCATGTTGTTTGCATAAGCGATTTATTGTTTGTCATCTCTATCACTTTGGGGTATGGGAATGTGGTGTTGGTTTGTGTCTTTGTGCTTGCATGTGCTGTGTGTGACTTTATGTGTGTGGGTATGATACTGGTGTATTGGGTATGTTTTCTATAACATCCGAGATTTTTGACCATTCAAATCAACAATGGTCCTCCATGTTGACTTAAACAAATCAAAATTACAAATAGTACTGGGATTTATATAAGAAAAAGAAGAAAGAAGTAAAACAAACATAGAATCTCACAGCGGAAGGACAATATATAATAAATAAATAGCAGTTCATGAAGCTGTTAAAGCATACATTTGATTATATTTTACAATAATTATCAGAGCTAACTATCATAAAAATACCAATGTTTACAGCGGAGTAATAATAATAAATACGTTTGTTGAGCTCCATGTTCATCTTCGTAACATTGTCTTCAATAACTGAAAATTCAGGCTGACCCGAGCACAAATGAAAAGACAAAAATACTCCGATCAGAACTAAAATATTCTCCTATTAGTTAAATCAAATTCATGTGATCGATAATATGAGCGCAATACATTAAGAGATGTTCTGAGAATTTCCAACTCCTAAGGATCCATTAAACTAGATACTATATAACACAATATGCTATTATAATAGTGTCTATAGTTAAACATAACATACTAAAGAAGCATAAGCGGGATTACATTTTTACCCTTACACCGTTTATAATACCGTACTCTATACAGATACCGTAAAGTCCACGGTATGTAGTGGCTATCAATGTAATGACCCGGGGAATTCGACGCCCGAATTCTAATAGTAATACATAAACTCATATTACTTGTCAGAACTCAAGTATCATAAACACCATATAGTTAATGAAAGAAAACAGAGGGTGAGATAAGAAAGAAAGAAATATTAGAATAGAAGAAGAAGAACACAACAACATCAGAGTCTCACATCACAGCGGAACAAAATATAATATAGAAATAAAACTTTACTAAGAGCTTGGAAATAAAACTTACAATCATCAGAATATATCAACACATCTGGACAATTATCATAATCTGTCCTCATAAACAACACACAGCGGAACACATACTAGATATATATGTCTGAACTTTTCTAGCTTATCTTCAGACTTCACAGCATCCGATAACCTGAACCTATACAACCCAGTCTAACCCGAGCATTAACAAAACGGCGGATCAGTCTGGTGAACCAAAGTGGAAAACTCGCTAAGTTTAAAAACATCACCCAACTTGATTTTAAAGTCAAAGCCATTTCTTTTTAGAATTCATATCTTATTCCGATATTATAATAGTGTCTAAACACAAATGAATATCAATCTAGTGGAACACTTTCATCTCACGTTCCACATACATAGTATATAATAAAAAACTGTGGGCTCTTATTGGAGATTTGTTTTCCATCTGGAAAGGTATGGGACCACCTTCCGACAGTGTATCTCTATAGAGGAATACATCGGGTTCAACAAGAACATCTTGCAATCCAGGCTAAACATGACCGGCCACTCATTTCGCTTGAGTGTCCCGAATGTATATCACCAACAGTTGGGCTCAAACCACCATTTCCCGAAAAGGGACAACATTGAAATAGATCAAAGAATGAAATATATTTACTCTAGATAGGTGATTATACACCCTACTTGGATGCGACCCACTTAGCCATGCGATCTACCCGATTTTATACCATTTCCCAGTTGTAGAGGCTTGAGGTTTAACACTACCTTTAGAACAACACATCACCAACACTTTGAATGTCACATTGTCAGATCCACCAAATCACTAATTGACATCCACAATAATACTCTGGTCGTTAAGCTAAGAGAACGGCCGCTCTCCGCCACTAACAGAAAATAAGTTTGTAAAAATGAACGTACGTGATTCTTAAGAAATACTCTGTCAGACATTCGTCTATACAAGTCATCCAGGAACATGATGAACCAAAGGTAACCTCATACCACATTCTATGTATCACCTTAGAGATCAGTGGCGAGTAGTCCTTACAAATCCATAGATTTCAACTTCGACAGTACCTCAGTATATCTTTGGGTCAAATCAGAGATTTTAAGTGGTTATTCCGTTTTATGAAGATCTATGGTATTCGATTTCTCCGTCTCGATCAGCATCTGATGTAACAACCCGGAAAATCGGAACCAATTTAAAATTTTTATTTTTACCAAATTTTAATGGATTTTAATATTTAAAATAATTTAATTTAAATAATAACAACGAAAAATTTATTTTAATCGAAGTTAGAACGAATAAATTCACTTTAATTATATAATGAGCCTGAAATGACGTAATAGTTTGAAAATTAGATTTTAACATTCAAATGAATGTACATGATTCAAAATAAATCGGATTTTAGTAAAAACAGAAATATTTGAATCTGTTTGAAAATATCTTTCCAACAAATGCGAAAAATCCATATTTCATAGCGGGAATTGAAAGTTATGCCCAGTTTAAAATTCAGAAAAGTCTCTGTAGAATTTATATATATTTTAATTTAAAATATAGCCCTTAAAAACAAATATCTTGCAAACGACCTCCATTTTCGACGAGACCACTTTTGTTGGATCTGGAATGTCAAATTATTACTAGATTCCAATTATCATAATTTTTGGAATTAATATATGAGCGCAGTAAATTAAAATGTGTTTGGTAATTTAAATTTGAATTGGATTGACCAGAAAATGGCCATTTTTCAAACGGTCTCCAAATTCGGCAAAATTAATTTTGTTAGGACCGTATCGTCAAAACAAATCTAAATATAATTTTTCTGTAATTTTTGGAGCTAGTATGTGGCCATGAGAAATTTAATGTGAATCGATCAGCCATATAAGGCCAATAACAAGGTTTTTTGAGCAAACAAACTCAGAATTCGACGAAACCAGTTTTGTTGGAACCGTATCAACAAGACATAGCAGCAAGTCAATTTTTATCGTCAACAGAGTTCGTATGGGACCGTGGCATCAATAACTGTCGAACGAAGAGAGTGTGAACTAGAGAATTAATAATAAAGCTAAAAATAATAATAAAATAATAAATCTTAACCCACTGCTATATAATATCTTTTTCCCTTCCCAAACCCTCATTATTCTTCTTCCTCAAAAATTGATAGAGCGCTCTCTCTATCTCTCTAAATTTTGCAAATATGCCCCTGGAAACAAAATAATTTATATCTCTCAATCCGTACACAATCAACCCAAACAGTTTTTGGGTATTGTAGATCATGATGATCTCTACCTACCACAAAAATTCCAGAACCTACCATCGCACGAGTTCGCCGGAATCTCAATCCAAAGGCAGAAAATCAGTTTCGGTTTTGGCCATATACTGGCCAATCCATGAAGAATTAGTGACGGTCCAGTTGAAGAAGTTGTAGAGGAGAGATAGATGAACAACTTTGTCTTTGGTTTTTCGATCTGAAAGTGGACGTGGTGACGACGAATTGGAGATGAACGTGGACGATGTTTTCCAGCGAGTCACGAACGGATTTTGGCATTTTCCGACCAGGTGGTTGCGTTTCAGGTGGAGGTGGCCGAAGGGGAAATGTTCCAGGTGGCAAGGCGCGTCCAACACTGGTGGACCACGATCGTGGCATCGTCTTTGGCGATCGTAATTGCAGTCGAAGGCAAAAGGGGGTAAAACTGGATTTCAGGCGGACGGTGACGAATTGGAGGGGGCCCGCTGGGTGGTGGCGCAACTCAGATGGGGGCGGCGACTGGTGGTGTTCATGCGGCGGCGCGGTGGCCCAGGTGGTGTCAGGAAGTGCGGATAGACGGTGAACGACGGTGGACAGGTTTTTTGAAGGAGGTTTGGGTTTAATTTAATTAATTAATTACATGATTAAACTTGGTAACACAATATCTTTCACATACGAGGTCAAAATCTGACGACTTCTGTAATAACCCGGAAAATATGAGCCAATTTAAAATTTTTAAAATGGTGATTTCAAAGGAATTTGAACAATTGAAATAGAATATTTCAATAAAATTAGTGAATTAGAAATAGTGAGTCGGTTTGAAAATTTGAATTCAAACTTTGACTGACTGTGCAGGGTGGAAAATATAACGGATTTTAGCGAAATCAAAAATATTTAAATCTGTTATTCAATACCTTTCTAACGAATCTGAAAAATCGAAGTTTCATAACGGGAATCAAAAGTTATGGCCGAATGAATTATCAGAAGGGTCGGTATATAGAATATATAGCCCTGGAAAATTGATATTTTGCATACGACCTCGGAATTCGACGAAACCACTTTTGTTGGGTCCGGGATGTCAAATTATTCCTAGGTTTCAAATTTCATAATTTTTGAAGCTCATATGTGAGCGTGGCAAAAGAAAATGTGATTGGTCAATTTCTGTTAAATTGGATCGACCAGAAAATGGCCATTTTTCAAACGACCTCAGAATTCGACGAAACTAGTTTTGTTGGGACCGTAGCGTCAAAACATAGCTAGATTTATTTTTTTGGAATTTTTCGAATTAGTTTGTGGCCCTGGCAAATTGAAATGTGCGTTCAGAGTTAAAAATTAAATGTTTTATACTTTAATTTGAAAAATAACTGACTGTAACAGTCGAATTGGCCTACGAAACATATCCCATTGTGTCCGGAATGGGGGTATTTAGCTAGTGGCGACAGTCGTTGGGTTTAAAAAGGAGTTCGTTTGAGAAAACACTATTTAAAAATTTAATATAGTCCTCGGCCAATCAGAATTTTCCTTTCATAAATTTAAAAAAAAAAGAAAAAAAGAAAACCCCCCGATCAACGGCGAAACCCGCTCCTGACCTTCTCTCCTCCGCCGCCGCCGCCACAGTCGCTTCCAGCCTTCGCCACCGCCACCATTCGACGCGTCTCAGCCCCCTCTTCAAATCCGACCCCAGCATCGCCACCCTCGTCGCCTCCTCCGCCCGTATCGAGGCCCCAAAGTCCCGACCTTCCCAGCGCCGCCGCCGCTCCGATCCGCCACCGCACCCCCTCAAACCACCAGCGCCGTGTAGCCCTCTCTTCCCTCTTCCACGTCCAACTCGCCGATCATCCCCTCGAGCCACTGATTTCGCGAAAACTGTAAACCAAGTTTTGAAGCTTCGTGAAAGTGAGTTTTTCTTTGATCTTTACACTTTGAAAAATCATATCTTTTTGATGTGCTGACGAAATTCGATGAAACAGGAAACATCGGGACCGCAAGGAAGCTCTCTACCCAATAGAAGAAGGCGCGGATTTTTCTGACATCGTATCGATTTTTAGTGCTCCGAAAACCAATGTGAGAAATCTAAATTAACGTGAAATTGAATGGAAAATGTTGTGTATAATTTATATAAGTGAAATATAAATTACACATGTGTTGTATACCTCATGTACATACGTAGTGTAAGCTATATAAGCGAAGTATGAATTTTACATGCATAGAATAATTGATATATGTGTTGAATTGCTAGTGAAATATAGCATATATATATATATATATACATATATATATATATATATATATATATATATATATATATACTCCCCTTGTCCACAAACCATGGACGATATTTATTTTTGTGATTTGGTGTGAAATATTGGATGAAAAATACGAATGGTTGAATAATTGTTTGTGGTTGATATTGTTTGGTTGTGGTTGAAAAATACCCATTGGTGATTGAAATGAATTGGAAATATTTGTGGAAATAAAAATAAACATGCCGCCTGCGTGCGAATTAGATGCATGAATCCCCATTGTCAAAAACCGCGAGGTTTTAAGGTAGAGCGAGGAGCCGTACTAGGGACGGTGCCGGTTTTAACTACCCTGCCGTTATGCTGCCGAAATTTTGAATAATCTTTGTGTGTTAGAATGATTTTCATATGTTGAAATTATTTTCATGCATAGAAATTAAAGCCATATGTTGAAACTATATCCATGTGTGGAAATGTTTGTGTGTTGAAAAGTGTTGTGTGAAAATTAGATTCATTTGTGAATGAATGAAGTGTTTAAACAATAAAAATCACATTTTATATATATATATATATATGAAGTATGAAAAATATTCGCCTTATATAAATAGTTTCAACAACAAAAATTCCATTTTTCTGATACGAACAACATAAATAAAACGTCCATGTGTGGAAATGCTCATTTGTTGAGAAGTGTGTGTAGTGGAAAAGTTCATGTGTTGAATAAAAAGATCGAACAATAAAAACTACATTTTTATTGAAACTATGAAGTGTTGAAACATCCATTTGTCGAATAAATATTTTGAATGATAAAAATATCATTTTTATCATATTTGTGATATGCTAAAGATATGCGGACGTTGAAATAAATATTTGTGAAAGAAATATTATTTTTAACATGCATAGGAACTAAATAAAATAGTCATGTGTTGAAATATATTTTAGTTCGCCAAAATTATCATCTTTGAAATGTGAAGTGTTAAAAATAGCCACTTGTTCAAATAAACGTGCATGAGATGAAATATACATTAATTAGCTAATGATATGATTTTACCCTATGCATGCAACATTAGAATGAATGGTGTTTTTAAACCAAAGCAAATCAAATATGAAATTGAATGGAAAATGATAAGTGATAGAAATTGTATATATGTACATGCATATCTATTGAACAGGTTAAAGGAAAGGGGCTAGAGAAGAGAAATAAAATTTTGTGCCCGACAAATAGGTACACATTTACCGCTTTGTTTGGGTGATGATTTTATGAGCCTGTTGGCTAGCCGCTTGGCTTTTTCTTTTTCTTTATGATATGAGACGCCCGTGTGGCTATTTGGGAATTTTCCCAGACCCTCCCGTACAAAGGAGGTTATGCCGAAATTTTCCGAAATTTAAAGGCGTTAGTGAAATAATTGAAATGGAAACGATATAGGAATTTTTGAATGAACTATATTTATATAAATATATAAATATAAATAGAATTAAAACGAAACGTGGCCGTGCAGTTCGTGTTTTGAAACCGTGATTTCAAACGACTAGTGCGGGAAATCCGACCATTGGATTTTCCCGAAACCACAACCGTTGGGTTCGCATTGGAAATATCTTTCCAACGGCACCAACTTTGTGAAGATCCGACGGTTGGATTGTCTGGAATGTTTAATTCAAAATTGAAGAAAAACAGCGCCAGACGCGATTATATTTATATATATATATATATAATTAAATTAAATCGAATAACGACGCTGTAGTTCGTATATTGAAATCGTAACTTCAAATGGCTAGTGTGGAAGATCCGACCGTCGGATTTTCACAAAACTGAAACCGTTGGATTCATTTTGAAATGACCTTCCCAATGATACCAAATTTGTGAAGATCCAACGGTTAGATTTTCAGATATGTGTAAAACAAAATTTGTGAAAAGCAGCGCCAGTGCATCGACACGACCTGAAACGTCGTTTAATTAAATATGGTCGTTTTAAATTAAATAAAAATGGCGATATATCGTTATAAAATACTATAGACGATATAGAGTGGAAATAAACCAATTTTGTTGTGTTTGCTTGAGATGTGATGGTTGAATGTATTTGACATGAAAATTATAACTAAATAACTGAAATGTGAATATTGAATAGTCCAACCATGTGATTAATTGATTTGAAAATCTAAATATACATGGGTTATTTGAAAAGGCCGAGTTTATCTCATTTCAAATAATCGATCGACGTTGAGAAGTCGAAGAGTCGAAGACGGCTGAAGACCGACGATCTCCATATTGGATGGATGGGCGCTACTGATGCTCGTGATTGGAGTAGCTACCATGAAGGAATTGAAGTAGTGGCCGTCCAAACATACTGTTGATTGTACGGATATGCGAGGAATTGGTGCCTCTGGTTTCGTTCAGACCCAGAACGGACTTGTAAATGGACTGTGTGTCTGACATTGGATTTGGTTCTGTGTTGATTGATCTCTGTTAAATATATATATCTGTTTGGCGGCGGAGAATTTATTCTCTTGCTTAACGCCCTTCTCTGAGAAGTACGAGCTCAGAGGTTATACATTGACAGAAATCAGTCGCATGGAGTGGATTGCCTGTGTGGCACGCCTAAGTGGCATAAGATCAAGGCTTCTGTTGCAAAGCAAAGTCTTGAGATTGATGATCAAAGCATGGTCTGTGTGACGTAGCTTTGTGTATAACGTGAATTCGCGAGCCTCACACCTCGGTATGAGTCAAAAACGGGAGAGTGACTGCAGGGAGAGCACGACGTTTCTTTCTAGCTAAGGTGGTGTCAGTGACCTACCAGCCCTGACATTATATATACTTTTCACCTGTGTGATTGTTGGAATGCGAGGCGCCTCGATATAGGTCTGTAAGGACCAGGAAACGTGTGTTCAGGAATAACTAATCCTCAAAAGTAAGAGAGGACCGGACCTGAAGATCCAAGGATCATAGTGGGGTCCTGGGACATTTGCTAGAGTGTCTCGAATCGGAGAGGAGCTTGCCCCTTGCCTCGACTCATGAAGGAATCCAATTTCCAATACGAAATATGCGGATGTGATTGTATTACTAGTATGGCGACATAGTAGATGGTAGCTATGCCGCCTAGGATTGATATTTATGATTGAATTTGTTTTTGAAACATATATGCACTAGTAATAATATCAAGCACTTGTGTTTTATTCGTATGAAGCATTTTTGGCCATTATAAGGTAAAAACTCTATCCTCCGGCTTGCGTTGCATTGTGTGATGAGACCTGAGTCTTATAATGGCTTCATTTTATAAAAGCATTGCGTTGATTTAATCATTTACTTTATTTCATGCACTAGCACTCATTGGAGTAAACCCGTTCCGCGAAAGCGGCGTGGTCCTTTGATTTGCCTTATTATTGTTGTTAATAAGTTGAGTAGATTTCTCATACCAGTCCCATGACTGACTCGTAGTTTGTTTCACCTTGCGAACCCGGGTGCCCTCATTTTCACATGGGCAGCCTAGTTACAGGTTTCTGACGCACCTTTTGGCTCATGGCGAGGCTTGACTACACCGTGCTGACTTGGATTTTCTCCGCCATTATTGTATCTATATTATGATTCCGCCAATGGCGATGTAGACTGATATTCCTTTTGTGTACTCTTTATGTATGATTCCGCCTCTGGCGATGGTGACTGATTATGTATCATTATGCACTAAGTTGTATCCTGTACTGTGCTTCTCTGATGTGATGATATCTATATGATTCCGCTGTCATATGTGTGTAAATTATTCTATTTTCTGTTTATGCTATTATCTGTGATCTGCTAATGATGATTAATGTGTTATATTCCAATGATTATCCTTAACACCGTGTCACGGGGTTTTAGGATCGTCACAGCTGGTATAAGAGCTTTGGTTAACCTTAGTTCTGGAGTCTAACACATTAAACACTTCGTCAAAATAGAATCAGTAATATTCTAAGGCGAGTCGCTCATTAGAAATAGGACTAGTAAAGTCCTAGAATGAGCCGAGCAGAATAGCAAAAACAATTTGATCAGTCCATCGTTATCTTTCCGTAAAATTTTCTGCTTAACTATGCAATAGACTATCATTTCTGTTAGCTGACTTTTTCGTTGCTTATACAGAATTTGAAAAATGGCTACCAGAGCAGCCGCCGCTAGAGGAGGCCGTGCCGGCCGAGGCCGAGGAAGGGGAGAAGTCCCAGCTCAAGAAGGACCTTTGATACAACCTCCGGCAGCTCAATACTTCGAGCTAGACCGTGTAGCTAAGAGATATAAAAACTTAGGAGGCAAGACCTTCTCGGGAACTGGCACCGTAATAGAGGCCCTTGCATGGCTCAAAACATGCGAGAAAATTCTTGAAGGCCTAAGGCTTGGAGATGAAGACAAAGCTATTATGGGCGCCTGGCTTATGCAGGAACAAGCTGAATTATGGTGGGAATCTCTTACCACCGGGAATAGAGAAGCTGGAAGAACATGGGATGGGTTTAAAGAACTCTTCAAAGAGAAATATGTCCCTGAACAAGCTCAAGAAAGAATGCACGATGACTTCGCCAATCTCCAGCAAGGGGATCTTTCCGTGCAAGATTATCTGAATAAATTTACAATGTTGTCGCCCTATGCTCCAGAGCTAGTCGCCACTGCGAAATCCAAAAATAAGAGGTTTATCCTTGGACTAAGACGACAATATCATGATAGGGCCATGGCCCATGTCAAGCTGGAATTCAACGAGCTAGTGGAAATGACATGCAACTATGAAGACCTTGATCAAAGGCATCTGGATCAGGATCGCGCTAGAAGCCAAGCCGGAAACAAGCGCAAGCCTGCTGGAAATCAAGGCGAGTCAAGCCAAGCTGCATCTTCAAAACCTCAGACTGACAAGCCGCCAAGAGGAAATTGCTTTAATTGTGGTAAGCCGGGGCACTACTCAAACGTCTGCACAGCTCCGAAGAGGCAGAAGACAAATTCTCAAGGCTCGAGCCAAGGCTCTCAGAACCCTCGCTCGTGCTTCAACTGTCGCAAGACCGATCATCTGGTCAAAGACTGTCCTTTGCTGAAGAGAGCTACAGTAACTCATGTCTATGACGGGTCGAGCCCGCCAGCTGCTTCTGACGGAGCGGGTAAACCTGATGTTTTGGGAGGTACCCTTACAATTAAAAATATTCCTGTTTCTGTATTGTTTGACATAGGTGCGTCGCGTAGTTTTATTGCTAAAAACACAGAACACAAATTAAAGCAAAAACAGCGAAAGCTCAAAGAATCGGTTGAAGTTCATAACCCGATAGGGGGTCCTATTACTCTCGGTTCATATTGTAGAGTGCCAGTCTCTTATTCTTCCTACAAGTTTCCTTTCAATTTAATCGTTATGTATTTTCCCGAATTCGATATTATTCTCGGGCTAGATTGGTTAACGAAATATGAAGCCGAAGTGAATTGTGCGGAAAGAATCGTTAAAATTCGAACGAAGCTTGGATATATTACGGTTCCCTGTCATGGTTCGAATCCGAATTGAGAAGAATTTTGGTCAGCATTAGAACTTATCCCCACTTCCATAGAAAAGATTCCGATTGTTAGAAACTATGCGGATGTGTTTGAAGAAGTTGAAAACTTACCTCCGCAAAGAGAAATAGAATTCCGAATCGATCTAATTCCCAATGCCAGACCAGTGGTACATCCAATTCACAGAATGACTCCGAAAGCAAAAGAAGAATTAGGCGATCAAACTCGTCAACTGTTGTGGAAGGGACTAATCAGACCTAGTTTTTCTAATTGGGGTGCAGCTGTTGTATTTGTCCCAAAGTCAGACGGTACTCTTAGATTATGTGTTGATTACCGAGACCTCAACAAACAGACGCTCAAAAATAAATATTCATTACCCCGCATTGATGATTTGCTAGACCAATTGAATGGGGCGAAGGTATTTTCCCGAATGGACCTAGCTACAGGTTTTCATCAATTGAGAATAGCAGAAGAGTGTGTTCCTTTGACAGCTTTCAGAGGTACAGACGTATTTTATGAATGGTTAGTAATGTCGTTTGGCCTGTGTAACGCTCCAGCATACTTTGTCGATCTAATGAATAGAGTGTTCAGGGGAGTTCTGAATAAATTTGTCCTCTTATTCATCGATGATATTTTAATCTACTCCAAATCAAAACCCGAGCATGAAAAACACTTAGAACAAGTATTGGAGATTCTAAGGAAGAACGTCTTCAAAGCCAAATTCTCTAAATGTGTCTTCTGGCAAGAAGAAGTCAAATTTCTTGGCCATGTCGTGTCAGAGAAAGGAACTTATGCTGACCCAAGCAAAATAACAGCGATTCAAGACTGGAAACAACCCACTACTCCCACAGAAGTTAGAAGTTTTATGGGGTTGGCTAGTTATTATCGGAAGTTCGTTAAGGATTTTTCGAAGATATCCGGTCCATTAACGAAGCTCAAAAAGAAACATGAGAAGTTTAAGTGGACTTCCGACTGTGAAGAAGCCTTCCAGGAATTGAAATCGAAGCTGACCACCGCTCCAGTGTTAACTATTATTGATGGCAATCAGGATTTAACGGTTTGGACAGATGCTTCTATTAGAGGTCTTAGTGCAGTGTTAATGCAGAGAGGCCAAGTAGTCGCTTATGCAAGCCGCCAACTGAAACCGCATGAGAAGAATTATGTAACTCATGATCTTGAGCTGCTAGCTATCGTTTTTGCATTGAAAATCTGGAGGCATTATTTATTGGGCGAGAAATTTATACTGTACACAAATCATCAATCATTGAAGTATTTATATACCCAGAAAGATCTGAATCTGAGACAACAGCGTTTGCTAGAATTTCTTGCAGCGTATGATCTTGATATCCTGTATACGCCGGGGAAAGCTAACGTTGTAGCGGATGCGCTTAGTAGGAAAACCGCAATCATTGCCAATCTTATAATTACACCTGGATTGATTGATAGGATTTCAGTCCTTCAAAAAGACGATGAATTCATTCAGAGAATCCGTCAGAGGGTCAAGGAAGGTGAAACCACGAGTTTTCGTATTGACAATAAGGGGGTTCTCAGGTTAAATAATAGGATTTGCATTCCAAATATTCCTGGCCTTCGAAGAGAAGTGCTGGACGAATGTCATAAATCCAAATTTTGCATCCATCCTGAGGTGAGTAAAATGTACAACGATATCAAACGCACTTTCTGGTGGAAGGCAATGAAAAGAGATATTTCTTTGTATGTTAGAAAATGCCCTACTTGTCAATTGGTCAAGAGTGACCAACAGAAGCTAGCTGGACTGTTGCAACCGTTGGAAGTCCCAGGCTGGAAATGGGAACAGATTTCCATGGATTTCATAGATGGGTTGCCGCGAACCAAGAAAGGTAATGACAACATTTGGGTAATCGCAGATCGCTTCACGAAGACTGCCCATTTTATACCTGTCAGATCCAATAGAACTGCTCAAAGTCCAGCGCAGATATATTTCAGAGAAATTGTTAAGTTGCATGGAATTCCCATCAGCATAGTCAGTGATAGAGATCCCCTATTTACTAGCAAATTCTGGGAGGCTTTCCAGACAGAATTGGGAACAAAACTGAATATGAGCACCGCTTATCATCCACAAACAGATGGCCAAACTGAGCGGTTGAATAGAATTCTAGAAGATTTATTGCGGGCTTGTATAATTGATTTTGGTGGGTCATGGGAAGATCATTTGCATTTGGCAGAGTTCTCATATAACAATAGCTATCAAGCAAGTTTGAGAATGTCACCATTTGAAGCATTATATGGCAGACCCTGCAGATCTCCAGCATGTTGGGTAGAACCTGGCAACAGACTTGTACTAGGACCCGATATGATTAGAGAAGCATCTAATAAAGTCGACTTCATCAAGAAGCGTTTGAAAACCGCCCAAAGCCGACAGAAAAGTTATGCAGACTCCAGAAGGAGAGATTTGACATTTGTTGTTGGTGATCATGTTTATTTGAAGGTTTCTCCAATGAGAGGAGTAATCAGATTTGGCAAGACTGGGAAGTTGGCACCGAGATTTATTGGTCCCTTTCCTATACTTGAACGAATTGGAACTCTTGCTTATAGGGTTCAATTGCCAGATTGGTTGCCTGGAGTGCACAATGTATTTCACGTATCCCAACTTAGAAGACATGTGCATGATCCGGATCTTGTTGTAGAAGAAGCAACGCAATGGGATGTGGAGATAACTCCAGAATTAGCACTCAGAAGAGAGCCATTAAAGATTGTTGGCAAAGAAACAAGAGAACTAAGAAGCAAAAAGGTTCATTTAGTTAAAGTGCAGTGGAGCAGTGATCCTAGAGACTGTACTTGGGAAACTGAGGAAAGCATTAAGCAAGCTTACCCCAAATGCAGAGTGGATATCTCTGACTAACTCCGGTGCAAGGTACCTTTACAATACTTTGCATTTACATTTTATTTCCTACTTTACTATTGTTTCCTTTTCGAGGACGAAAAGTTTTAAGTGGGGGAGATTGTAATAACCCGGAAAATACGAGCCAATTTAAAATTTTTAAAATGGTGATTTCAAAGGAATTTGAACAATTGAAATAGAATATTTCAATAAAATTAGTGAAATAGAAATAGTGAGTCGGTTTGAAAATTTGAATTCAAACTTTGACTGACTGTGCAGGGTGGAAAATATAACGGATTTTAGCGAAATAAAAATTATTTAAATCTGTTATTCAATACCTTTCTAACGAATTTGAAAAATCGAGGTTTCATAACGGGAATCAAAAGTTATGGCCGAATGAATTTTCAGAAGGGTCGGTATATGTAATATATAGCCCTGGAAAATTGATATTTTGCATACGACCTCGGAATTCGACGAAACCACTTTTGTTGGGTTCGGGATGTCAAATTATTGCTAGGTTTCAAATTTCATAATTTTTGAAGCTCGTATGTGAGCGTGGCAAAAGAAAATGTGATTGGTCAATTTCTGTTAAATTGGATCGACCAGAAAATGGCCATTTTTCAAACGACCTCAGAATTCGATGAAACTAGTTTTGTTGGGACCGTAGCGTCAAAACATAGCTAGAATTTTTTTTTGGAATTTTTCAAATCAGTTTGTGGCCCTGGCAAATTGAAATGTGCGTTCAGAGTTAAAAATTAAATGTTTTATACTTTAATTTGAAAAATAACTGACTGTAACAGTCGAATTGGCCTACGAAACATATCCCATTGTGTCCGGAATGGGGGTATTTAGCTGGGGGTGACAGTCGTTGGGTTTAAAAAGGAGTTCGTTTGAGAAAACACTATTTAAAAATTTAATATAGTCCTCGGCCAATCAGAATTTTCCTTTCATAAATTTTTTTTTAAAAAAAACCCCCCCGATCAACGGCGAAACCCGCTCCTAACCTTCTCTCCTCCGCCGCCGCCACCACAGTCGCATCCAGCCTTCGCCACCGCCACCATTCGACGCGTCTCAGCCCCCTCTTCAAATCCGACCCCAGCATCGCCACCCTCGTCGCCTCCTCCGCCCGTATCGAGGCCCCAAAGTCCCGACCTTCCCAGCGCCGCCGCCGCTCCGATCTGCCACCGCACCCCCTCAAACCACCAGCGCCGTGAAGCCCTCTCTTCCCTCTTCCACGTCCAACTCGCCGATCATCCCCTCGAGCCACTGATTTCGCAAAAACTGTAAACCTAGTTTTGAAGCTTCGTGAAAGTGAGTTTTTCTTTGATCTTTACACTTTGAAAAATCATATCTTTTTGATGTGTTGATGAAATTCGATGAAACAGGAAACATCGGGACCGCAAGGAAGCTCTCTACCCAATAGAAGAAGCCATGGATTTTTCTGACATCGTATCGATTTTTAGTGCTCCGAAAACCAATGTGAGAAATCTAAATTAACGTGAAATTGAATGGAAAATGTCGTGTATAATTTATATAAGCGAAATATAAATTACACACGTGTTGTATACCTCATGTACATACGTAGTGTAAGCTATATAAGCGAAGTATGAATTTTACATGCATAGAATAATTGATATATGTGTTGAAATGCTAGTGAAATATAGCAAATATATATTTATATATATATATATATACTCCCCTCGTCCACAAACCATGGACGATATTTATTTTTGTGATTTGGTGTGAAATATTGGATGAAAAATACGAATGGTTGAATAATTGTTTGTGGTTGATATTGTTTGGTTGTGGTTGAAAAATACCCATTGGTGATTGAAATGAATTGGAAATATTTGTGGAAATAAAAATAAACATGTCGCCTGCGTGCGAATTAGATGCATGAATCCCCATTGTCAAAAACCGCGAGGTTTTAAGGTAGAGCGAGGAGCCGTACTGGGGACGGTGCCGGTTTTAACTACCCTGCCGTTATGCTGCCGAAATTTTGAATAATCTTTGTGTGTTAGAATGATTTTCATATGTTGAAATTATTTTCATGCATAGAAATTAAAGCCATATGTTGAAACTATATCCATGTATGGAAATGTTTGTGTGTTGAAAAGTGTTGTGTGAAAATTAGATTCATTTGTGAATGAATGAAGTGTTTAAACAATAAAAATCACAATTTTTATATATATATGAAGTATGAAAAATATTCGCCTTATATAAATAGTTTCAACAACAAAAATTCCATTTTTCTGATACGAACAACATAAATAAAACGTCCATGTGTGGAAATGCTCATTTGTTGAGAAGTGTGTGTAGTGGAAAAGTTCATGTGTTGAATAAAAAGATCGAACAATAAAAACTGCATTTTTATTGAAACTATGAAGTGTTGAAACATCCATTTGTCGAATAAATATTTTGAATGATAAAAATATCATTTTTATCATATTTGTGATATGCTAAAGATATGCGGACGTTGAAATAAATATTTGTGAAAGAAATATTATTTTTAACATGCATAGGAACTAAATAAAATAGTCATGTGTTGAAATATATTTTAGTTCGCCAAAATTATCATCTTTGAAATGTGAAGTGTTAAAAATAGCCACTTTTTCAAATAAACGTGCATGAGTTGAAATATACATTAATTAGCTAATGATATGATTTTACCCTATGCATGCAACATTAGAATGAATGATGTTTTTAAACCAAAGCAAATCAAATATGAAATTGAATGGAAAATGATAAGTGATAGAAATTGTATATATGTACATGCATATCTATTGAACAGGTTAAAGGAAAGGCGCTAGAGAAGAGAAATAAAATTTTGTGCCCGACAAATAGGTACACATTTACCGCTTTGTTTGGGTGATGATTTTATGAGCCTGTTGGCTAGCCGCTTGGCTTTTTCTTTTTCTTTTTGATATGAGACGCCCGTGTGGCTATTTGGGAATTTTCCCAGACCCTCCCGTACAAAGGAAGTTATGGCGAAATTTTCCGAAATTTAAAGGCGTTAGTGAAATAATTGAAATGGAAACGATATAGGAATTTTTGAATGAACTATATTTATATAAATATATAAATATAAATAGAATTAAAACGAAACGTGGCCGTGCAGTTCATGTTTTGAAACCGTGATTTCAAACGACTAGTGCGGGAAATCCGACCATTGGATTTTCCCGAAACCACAACCGTTGGGTTCGCCTTGGAAATATCTTTCCAACGGCACCAACTTTGTGAAGATCCGACGGTTGGATGGTCTGGAATGTTTAATTCAAAATTGAAGAAAAACAGCGCCAGAAACGATTATATTTATATATATATATATAAATATAATTAAATTAAATCGAATAACGACGCTGTAGTTCGTAAATTGAAATCGTAACTTCAAATGGCTAGTGTGGAAGATCCGACCGTCGGATTTTCACAAAACTAAAACCGTTGGATTCATTTTGAAATGACCTTCCCAATAATACCAAATTTGTGAAGATCCAATGGTTAGATTTTCAGATATGTGTAAAACAAAATTAGTGAAAAGCAGCGCCAGTGCATCGACACGACCTGAAACGTCGTTTAATTAAATATGGCCGTTTTAAATTAAGTAAAAATTGCGATATATCGTTATAAAATACTATAGACGATATAGAGTGGAAATAAACCAATTTTGTTGTGTTTGCTTGAGATGTGATGGTTGAATGTATTTGACATGAAAATTATAACTAAATAACTGAAATGTGAATGTTGAATAGTCCAACCATGTGATTAATTGATTTGAAAATCTAAATATACGTGGGTTATTTGAAAAGGCCGAGTTTATCTCATTTCAAATAATCGATCGACATTGAGAAGTCGAAGACGGCTGAAGACCGACGATCTCCACATTGGATGGATGGGCGCTACTGATGCTCGTGATTGGAGTAGCTACCATGAAGGAATTGAAGTAGTGGTCGTCCAAACATACTGTTGATTGTACGAATATGCGAGGAATTGGTGCCTCTGGTTTCGTTCAGACCCAGAACGGACTTGTAAATGGACTGTGTGTCTGACATTGGATTTTGTTCTGTATTGATTGATCTCTGTTAAATATATATCTGTTTGGCGGCGGAGAATTTATTCTCTTGCTTAACACCCTTCTCTGAGATGTACGAGCTCAGAGGTTATACATTGACAGAAATCAGTCGCATGGAGTGGATTGCCTGTGTGGCACGCCTAAGTGGCATAAGATCAAGGCTTCTGTTGCAAAGCAAAGTCTTGAGATTGATGATCAAAACATGGTCTGTGTGACGTAGCTTTGTGTATAACGTGAATTCGCGAGCCTTACACCTCGGTATGAGTCAAAAATGGGAGAGTGACTGCAGGGAGAGCACGACGTTTCTTTCTAGCTAAGGTGGTGTCAGTGACCTACCAGCCCTAACATTATATATACTTTTCACCTGTGTGGTTGTTGGAATGCGAGGCGCCTCGATATAGGTCTGTAAGGACCGGGAAACGTGTGTTCAGGAATAACTAATCCTCAAAAGTAAGAGAGGACCGGCCCTAAAGATCCAAGGATCATAGTGGGGTCCTGGGACATTTGCTAGAATGTCTCGAATCGGAGAGGAGCTTGCCCCTTGCCTCGACTCATGAAGGAATCCAATTTCCAATACGAAATATGCGGATGTGATTGTATTACTAGTATGGCGACATAGTAGATGGTAGCTATGCCGCCTAGGATTGATATTTATGATTGAATTTGTTTTTGAAACATATATGCACTAGTAATAATATCAAGCACTTGTGTTTTATTCGTATGAAGCATCTTTTGGCCATTATAAGGTAAAAACTCTATCCTCTGGCTTGTGTTGCATTGTGTGATGGGACCTGAGTCTTATAATGGCTTCATTTTATAAAAAGCATTGCGTTGATTTAATCATTTACTTTATTTCATGCACTAGCACTCATAGGAGTAAACCCGTTCCGCGAAAGCGGCGTGGTCCTTTGATTTGCCTTATTATTGTTGTTAATAAGTTGAGTAGATTTCTCATACCAGTCCCATGACTGACTCGTAGTTTGTTTCACCTTGCAAACTCGGGTGCTCTCATTTTCACACGGGCAGCCTAGTTACAGGTTTCTGACGCACCTTTTGGCTCATGGCGAGGCTTGACTACACCGTGCTGACTTGGATTTTCTCCGCCATTATTGTATGTGTATTATGACTCCGCCACTGGCGATGTAGACTGATATTCCTTTTTTGTACTCTTTATGTATGATTCCGCCTCTGGCGATGGTGACTGATTATGTATCATTATGCACTAAGTTGTATCCTGTACTGTGCTTCTCTGATGTGATGATATCTATATGATTCCGCTGTCATATGTGTGTAAATTATTCTATTTTCTGTTTATGCTATTATCTGTGATCTGCTAATGATGATTAATGTGTTATATTCCAATGATTATCCTTAACACTGTGTCACGGGGTTTTGGGATCGTCACAATTTCAGATCCATTGCGATCGCGCAGTCGAGAGCTTCACAACAAGACTAACCGGGTCCAATATGGAGCAAGTTGGAATTTGGAGAAAATTCAAACCCAAACGGCACCAGAACCACCAGTTAAAGACTGACGGAGTGGAAACGAAGGTGAGAACTCCTCACTAAAATTTTTGATAGTTCTTTATTTATTTTCATAACTGAAAAATATATAGAATTGCCAATGTAGATTTTTATCAGTTCAATCATTATAAATTGTATATAGTATATGTCAGATCACTTTCCTCATCCATAAAGCATGGACGATTTAAATTGACTGTATTGTGTATTGTTTGTGATGTTGAAATATTGAACGTATTAAAAAAAATGTTAATATAAATATGGTAGTTGAAATTAAATTATAAATATTTATTTATAATTTAAACACTGTAAAATTGGCTAAATAGAAAATAATTCAATCTGAATTGGAATTGGTTTAATTCGTTAAGCAATAATTTATTTAAATAAAATGTTGTTGTTTGAAAATCCCACACGGGTATTGGGACGATATTTGACATACACTAGTTCCAATATTTATTTGTATGTCAATCGATGGATTAACAGTCTGTGATGAGCGTTATTTATTTATTTTAATGCTCACATAGTTGTAAATTTCACTATGGATGTGAATGGACTGTTTATCATTATTGTTGTATACCTGCGGTGTATGAAATCCATATAACTGAAATTATATGGTAATTGATTGAGTCGCATTCTGATTCAAAAATAAAAAAGTATTTATAATAAACAATATTTTATAATAAATATCATTTTAGAATAAAAACATTTTAGAATAAAGACATTTTAAAATAAAATATCATTTTAGAATAAAATATCATTTTAGAATAAAACATCATTTTAGAATAAAATATAATTTTATAATTAAATAACATTTTTAGAGTAAAAGAACATTAATATTGTAAAAGAACATTTTTAATGTAATCGAACATTTTTAATGTAAATAATGTAAAAGAATCATTTTAATGTAAAAGAACATTTTTAATGTAATAGAACATTTTTAATGTAAATAATGTAAAAGATTCATTTTAATGTAAAAGAACATTTTTAATGTAATCGAACATTTTTAATGTAAATAATATAAAAGAATCATTTTAATGTAAAAGACTCATGTTAATGAAAATGGAAATAATCATTTGTTGAGTTATATTTTTGTACATTAGAAATGTCACCTTTTTAACATGTTAATGAAAATGGAAATAATAATTTGTTGAGTTATATTTTTGTACATTATAAATATCACCTTTTTAACATGTTAATGAAAATGAAAATAAGCAATTGTTGAGTTATATTTTTGTACATTAAAATGTCACTTTTAAACATGTTAACAAATAAAATAATTATTTGTTGAATTATATTTTTGGACATTAAAAATGTCATTTTAACATGTTAATGAAGTAAATAAAATATTTATGTGTTGAATAAAATTTTTGAACAATAAAATATAATTTTTATTGAATGTATAAACCATATAAAATATTCATGTGTGAATAATTTTTTTGAACAATAGAAATAATTTTGTAGTTAAACGCCCTTTTTAATGATGGATTTTATACATTTTATAATGAATATAAAAAAGAAGTAATTTCAAAATTTAATATTTTGAAAATCTTATCATCTTAATATGATAAAGATATAGAATATTCAATTTTGATTTAGAATCGAAAATGAAGTTGGAAATGTTTAAAAATGAATTTATAAACGATTTATAAAATACGTTTTAATTGGAAATTGACGAAATATATAAAATATATATTTAATTTCCTGAATAGAACGCACCGCGCAGCGACCGTTCGCGAATTTCAACCATTAACTTCAAATTGATGTAACAGGAGATTTGACCGTCAGATTCTCCTGAAACCAGAACCGTTGAGTTCGTATCGAAAAGAGCTTTACAATGAATGTAAGAAGTTTGAAATATAACGGTTCGATTTGGAATTATGTCCAAATCAAATTTGAAAATGGTCACCATGGATGCAGTTCGGTGGCCGTTATTGGAAACCGACTGTACGGGCCTTAATAAAATTATTAAAAATATGGAAAAAATTATGTAAAATCATAATTAATAATTTGGAAAGATTTTGGATGAAAAATTCCATATTTGAAAAGATAAAAATATATTTTTATCGAAATGAACTAGTTTTTAACTAAAATAAATCTTTAATCAAGATTTAAAAGAGTTTTCCAATTAATTAATATTAATTTAGAATTAAATAAAATAAATTGGTTTTTGGGTTTGTAGTGAATGGTGTCTTAAATAACACTGTCCTTAAACCCCGTGTGAAAAGAATAAATCTTTCAATTAAGATTTAGAGGAGTTTACTAATTAATTATTAATTAATTAGAATTGAAATTAAAGTTGATTGTGGATTTATTGTGAACTATGTTTTAAACGAAATTTGTTTTTAATCCCAATTAACAGTGAAAATATAATCTGGAATTTATAAATATTTCTTTATGATTTAAATGGAATTTATGAATCCTTTATTAAGATTTAAATGGAAATTTTTCCCCCGTAAAGTTTTCCAATTTAATATATTAAATTAGAATTAAATGGAATTTGATTTAATAATAATCGAGATGAGCTTCTGTTAAAGAAGACCATTACTATATATGGAATTTAAAAAGGTCTTGCCGTTATTCCATTTATATTATTACTCTAATACGGAAATTTATATCGATTATATATTGATCTGATTACTGCGAAGATTCCATACTTAATGGAAGACGATTTGGGTTTATTGTGAATGGTGTTTTAAATGACATTGGCTCTTTAACCCAGTTAAAGATAAGATAAATTTCTTAAATTTGAATAATCATTAAGTAATGATTTTTGACATTAAAACTAAAATAGAGTTCTAATGAATCTTTAATTAGATTAAAATGCAAAGAAGATAATTAAATTAATCAAATTCTTGAAACGATCGAGAATGGAGTACCAGCAGTTTTACTGTAACAACCCAGAAAATCAAAACCAATTTAAAATTTTTATTTTGGCAATTTAAATGAATTTTGAATATTTAAAATGATTTATAATAAATAATAATGACAAGAAATTTATTTTGAATAGAATTAGAATGTAAATATTTATTTGAATCGACGTTAGAATATATATTTATTTTTAATTATAAAAGGAATTGGAAACGGCGGGGTAGTTTGAAAATTCGATTTCAAATTTCAAATTAATGTACAGGATTCAAAATAAACCAGATTTTAGAGAAACCAAAAA
Organism: Allium sativum; assembly: GCA_030737875.1. Classification (NCBI taxonomy): domain Eukaryota; kingdom Viridiplantae; phylum Streptophyta; class Magnoliopsida; order Asparagales; family Amaryllidaceae; genus Allium; species Allium sativum. The sequence goes on from CM060921.1 coordinate 563,771,430, forward strand.
TATTTGAATCTATTTGAAAATATATTTCCAATGAATATGAAAGGTCAAACTTTCATAGCGGGAATAAAAAGTTATGTCCAGTTGAAAAGTCAAAATAGTCACTATGGAAATTTAGCCCTAAAAAATGGAAATTTTGCAAACGACCTAAATTTTTGACGAAACCACTTTTGTTAGATATGGGATATAAAGTTATTACTAGATTCCAAAACTCATAATTTTTGGGATTAATATGTGAACGTGGCAAAAGAAAACATGTTTAGACAGTTTTAGTCAATTTGGATCGACCAGAAATTGGCCATTTTTCAAACGGTCTTCAAATTTGATGAAATTAGTTTTTTTAGGACCGTATCGTCAATATGAAGCTAGAAATAATTTTTCTGGAATTTTTGGGGTCCGTATGTGGCCCCGATAAATTGAAATGTGTGTTCAAATTCAATATATAGATTTATATTTTGATTTTGACGGAAACTGATCGAAACCATCGAATTGGCTTACCAGACATATCCCATTATGTTCAGAATAGGGGTAATTAGCTAGGGGCGACAGTCGGTGGGTTTCGTTTGGAGTTCGAATAAAAAGTCAACATTTAAGAGAATTAAATAAAATTTTAATGTATATTTTTATACTTAACACCCCCCCCCCTCATTTCATTTTTTTGCTCGATCAAAATTTGTTTTTCCCTTTCAGTAAAACCCCGACGCCCTAATCAGCCCCCTCCTCGCCGATCGATGAACCCCGCCGCTTCCCCAGGGGCCATCGCGCTTGGCCGCGACCCTTCCCCTCCCACCTCTGACGATGGCGCACCTCTTCGATGCCCTCTTATCTCTCTATCCTTTTCAATCCAATCTAAACCCTACCCAAGGCCGCCCAAATCAGCACGCCACCACCCTTGCCCGCCTGCGCCGCCATTCCCTCACACCGACCACTGCCGGTCAACAACAGCCCCCCTCCCTCCCCACCCCCTCCCCCGCAGTAAGAACCGAAAACACATTGAGTTCTTCCTTTCATTTCTATTTTAAAATAACATTGTTTTTTATTCAGTTTTTATTTATGTAAACAAAAAGCATTGTATATGGTTTTGACTTTTACAAAGGGAAAGCTATGATTTTTAAATAAAGAAAAGATAAGATTTTCATCATACAAAGAAACGAATCAAAGAAACGATTTTCAACATATAAAGATTTGATTTTTATTTATATTTTCAACATATAAAGATTTGCTTTTTATTTATTTTTTCAACATACAAAGATTTGATTTTTATTTATATGAACAACAAGATAAAGATTTGATTTTTAAATTAGAAAAGATTAGATTTTTAAAACTAAAAATATTATATTTTTATAAGGAAGTAGCAAAGATAAAAATTCGATTTTTATATATATGTAGTAGAAATAAAAATTCGATGTATATTATATATGAAACGAAATAAAAATTCGATCTTTATATAAGAAGTAGAGATATAAAAATATAATTTTTATATAGAAAGAAGCATTGTAAAAATAAATGATTTTTATATATGAAGTGCCATTATAAAATTGTGATTTTTAAAATAAACATTATATTAAATATGAATTTTTTACTATGAACAGCGGGAAAAGATCGCATGGGAATTTTGGGCAAATCCGAGCCGTTCAGAAATAGAGAATAGAGGAGTGGATCCCAAAGGTGAGAACTTCTCACTTTAATTTATTTGCTAGTTAAAATATATACTAGGATGCAGACGATGCTTAGCAGTACCCGACACCCATTGTCCACAGACCATGGGCGACTTGTTTGTTTGATTGATTATGTTGTGAAAATTGATCGTGTGTTGTGGAATGGAATAATATATTTTGTGGTTAAAAATATAATTTTTAACATGTACATGAATAAAATAATTATTCATAAACAAATCGGATGATTTGTTTATGTACACGCATTTGACTGATATTGATTGGGACGGTAAATTTTACATATCGCCCAACTGCACAAATAAAATTCATTATTTGTAGATTGAAACCCCACACGAGTATTGGGATGATATTGGACATACACTAATCCCAATGTTTAGTTGTGATCGTCGCTTTCCTATGAATTAGAAAAGCGCGAATTTTATATTAAATACTGCAAGCGCACAAGTGTGTAGCATACAGGTCGAACATAGGGAGGTAGATTAAAATCAAATTATTTATTTAATCTCTTGGGCGAGTTAGACGATTTTCGAGGTTGGTTTTTGAAAACAATAAAAATTGAAACTGCGATCCGATTCAGAACAAATCTAATTGAACCGACGATCAAATCACAATTATCAAATGGAAATTAAAATGCAAAACAGAAATAAAATGCAGAAAGTAAAATTGCATGAAAAGAAGAACAACAAAAAGTAAATTAGGATTGTCGTTGAAACTAATCAAACGACTAATTACTAACAAAAAATGTAAAATACAATTGGTGCTCTTCCAAAACTAATTGTGAAGACAACACCGATTGCTAAGAAAAAGAAAAATGTAGAAATAATAAAAAGAAGAAGAACTTTTATTAATGGAGAAGAGAATATAGAATAGGATAGGATCTCCGTTACAATGGGTATACATGTGCTTATATAGGTGAACTGAAAAACCTAATTCTCTAATGGGCCATGACTCAACCTCTTGAAAATAATATATTCACAAATAAAAGAGATAAGATAAACTTGAAATATTCCATGCAGCTTTCCTCTTTTGATTGGTCATGTGGAAAATTGATTGGCATTTTCCAAGAGATTTGAAGTTGATTGGTAAATTGATTGGCATCTATCTAATCAAATCTTCATCTTTATGGAGAGTAAAAAAAATGAAAGATTCCCTTTGATTTATCTATGCAGAATACTATTCTTGAAATATTTATTAGTGTATATCATATATTCATACATATGAATATATATATATATATGTACACCATATATCACTAATCCATAAATTCTTCAAAGCAAGGGAGGCAGTGTGAACGTATTCCATTCTTCATCAAAAAGAGAGTTTGATGGGAATCGAACCCAGGTCTTTCTGTACAGATTTCCATGCCTTAACCAATGTGCTACGGCTTCCTTTGTGATTGAAAACTTGTTGAGATAAGAATAAAAATAAACACATTTTTGTGCTAATCAAATACCCCGACACTTATCTTTTACTCGTCCTCGAGTGAAATAAGAAATGAAAAGCTAAATTAGATAGGTCACACTTTCGTAGGAAACACGATTGCACTGAGCGTATGCAACAAGCCGTTAAACCTCTAGGTGTCCCTAGTAGGACGAGTGGTGTCTCGTGAGGGTTTTCAGCGGATACTACCCACAAAATCTGAATGCAGTATGCTATGGTTCTAAGGAAACTACATGAATGCAATGGACATATGCAAAATAAAAATAAAAATAAAAATGAAAACAAGACTTGTTTCTGAAGTGGTACAACAAATTAAGTTAACAGTTTCTAATTAGTTGATTGTACTTTAAATACCTCAACTTGTCACAAAATTTCAATATAAATCAAGTTTTCAAATGTTAAATTCCAGTTTGGCCAGTTAGTTCGGTCGATAACATAGTGCAGCCATGAAATAAATTCTTAGTTTGCTTGGCACAGTTTGTAAAGTTGTATTATTATTTTCTCATGTATGGCTAGTCAAATAAATAAGGTCAAGAAGTGTTTGGGCATCATCGCTTATTCTTTATTCTATAAAATTTTAAAATTTATGTTTAAGTACATACACCTAACTTAGAAGACCAAGGTTTACCACCCATGCACTGCCTCGCGGACTAACGGAGAGTAGGTAAAGAGCTTGGTGGATTGTGCAGGCTGACTTTGACTTTGTCAACAACGTGTCGGTAATCCTTAGGTGTCCAATCTCATAAAATGAGACCAAGATATCCCAACGCTGACTTTGTCAACAACGTGTCGGATAGAGCTTGGTGGGTTTGCACACCAACGCTAGATATACAAGCAATGTTGGATACCCTTGGATTACTATTATTATTATTGAATTTATAAGCACAAAAGAGAGTTACGCGAATTCAACTTAACACAACTTAGTTTTAAAGATTCGAAAAGCCAATATAAGTATTTTAAGTCCTCCACTTATTTAAACAAAGTCTACAATATAGAATATATTTCATGGCCATCACCTAATAATCTCCCTATGTACCGGTTACACTATTATCCCTCAAAATTAAACTTTTCATTATATTTCATATTCGATCTTAGTTGAGAGAAAAAAATACTATCAACTGATTAAAAATCCTTAACTTATTTTGTTGTATCAAACTAAAATGAGTCATGTTTCAAAAAAAATGGCATGTTACTACAGTCTAAAATGCATGATGGTCCTATTTAAATGGCTGAAAATGAAAAGAAAGAAAATAAAGAAAAATGAAAATGAATGAAATGCAGACTCCCCCCACACTTGGACAAAACAGTGTCCACACTGTAAACGTTTCCTAAATTTGAAAGATCGTACCCAAAGGTGAATGAGATGCAAAATTATTTGTAGAATGAAATGCAATCTAACTATATGTAAGAATGGATCATATGTACAATGATATATGTGTTTGTGGTGCACGCGATGCAAAGAATACCACCATCTTTTCCCCCACACTTGGTTCTTTCCCTATGAGTCCCATTCCCACTATGTCTAGGCAAGTTTTCTAACAAGCAAGAGTTTTTGAAAACCATCTCATCTTTATACCTTGATTTATAGTCCAGTAAATGAATGTTCAGGGTCGTCCTAACATGAAGTTTTTCAACAAAGCTAACATTCCAAAAATAGTTCATGTGTTCAACAAATTTGTCAGTGTAATTTTTCAAAAATTTGTGATTGTATATAAATTCAGTGAAATTTGAAATCGAAGTGTTGTTCAAGACTATGTGATCACATTTCTCATCATTAATTGACAACGTATTTTCGACACTGACAATGTCAAGTTTGTTTGAAATTTTCTCAAAGTTTAAATTTTCGAACTAGTGACGTGAATCCACTTCTTCCTCATTTTGCAACTCATCCTCGTACAATCCAAAGAATTCATGTTCAGTAAAATCCTTCTCCAAATTTTAATTGAAAAATTCAACATTTTTATTCTGTTCAATTTCTAGAATTTCAAGTTTTTCACAGCATGAAAGAGGAAGATCAAAATCTGAGCTTAAATCTTTTTCCTGAAAAGAGTTGAAGTCTAAATCATTTACTGAATTGTGAACAACTTCATTTAGATCATCATTCTCAATTCCCAAAGTTGTTAATTGAAAATTTTCACTATCAGCAAAGAGTGGATTATTTCCTGAATCATCGCATGTTTGAATTTGATTTTGTTGCTCGAGTTGTTCTTTAAAAGATGTCATTAAACAAAGAAGTTCATCCATCTTTTTATCTTTTTCATCAAGCTGTCTATCTTGCCTTTCTACCCTCTCTCTAAGAATGTTAATGTGATATTCTTCAGAATCATTGATTTGAGAGCTCTCGTTTTGGATTTCTTGATTTTCAAAATTATAGTCCACATCATTTTCACAATCAATATTATTTCCAATGTGGTAATTGTTTGAATTTTCAGAAAAATGATATTGGAAATCATTTTTATTTTGAAAATTAGGTTCATAACAAAAACTATCGAAATTCGAGGGAAAACTGCAATTTTGGTCATATTCAAGATGTGGATATGAATTGTTATTTTGAATATTTTGATTGATTTGAAAATCATTTTCATATCCAAAATTATTTTCGAATTGGTTTCCAACCCCGTATTGATGTTGATCAAAGGTATATTGGGATTCAAAGCTATTTTGATATGGATGTGGCCCATAATCGAAATTATTGAAATTTGAATTGAAGTCGCAATTTCGATCATAACTTTGAAAATGTTGGTCATTTTGAAAATTGTTGACATTTGGCTTGCAAAATTTTGGAAAATCTTGCTTCATGAGTTGTAATTCAAAATCATACTCTTCAAGAGGACGTCTACTCCGATTATTATCCCACATATCTCTCAGTGATTTTTTTGAATCAGACATTTTAAAGAAGTCACAGCAAGGCAGAAATTATTCACTTTAAAATAGTATAAAATACTCAGTTGCGCTTTATTAATTAACTGACTCAATTAGAAAGGGGAAGAGGGTCTTATGGTCATTCACGTATAGTATAAATACTATGGGATACGACCAATGTTTTACGGGTAGTATGCAACCTCTTTTGCTAATAGTTCAATAAATTGAACTACTATATATCCGCGATCCAATTATACGAGACAGTCAACTTCACAAAGCACTACTTTTCAATTATATTATTTTGAAATATCTAATCAGATTTTATTGTTGAGAAACGATGAGAATGATGACAGTAGTTATGGAAATTTCAACTTACAACAATCAGACAGAATAATTGCAGAAATTAAATTTGTACATAGCAAGCCGCTGCCCCTGCAGAAGATTTTTACAAGCAATGTCTATATTTTTAAAAGCAGCATAGCACCTGTAGAGTTCAGAAAATTTTACAGTGGGGTTATGGCAGTCCATTCAGAAAAAATTGAGCAGCGGTGACAACTCAACTCCACTGTTTTGCGATTTGTTTGACATGTAAATTCTTTGTTTGATTGCTTGACTGTTCTTCTTTTCCACTTTGGCAATTGAATTGATATGAATTTTCTTTGTAGTACTCTCTCTTTTTCTTCTTTTTTTTATTTAAAAATAATCAAAAATAGAATTAGGAAACTGTTACACACAAAAGTGGGAAACTGACAGAACCAACACAACGCAAAAGGGGCTCAACACAATCCAAACACCCCTAATTGAGAATATCTTGGAGTACACGCTCAAATTCTAAAACAAAGTCTAGAAAACAAAAACAAAACCCCAAAACAAAACTGATCCTTGATTAAAACTGATGCAGGACATTAGGGGCAACGCACTCTACATAGCAAACCAAGCCAAAGCCAACGCAATCACCCAAAATAACAAAACCAAGGACTCAAAGTACTATACCCAGTTCAAAATAAAAACCCAATAAGCTTTTTTTTCATTTTTTTCTTTTGTTTCGAAACGATTGGTTTTCAAACCAAGAGTTTTGGGTGGCTTTCGATTTGGGTTTGTGGTTATTTGGATTCGAGTAGGGTTTCGTTTTAAGGGGCTGTGAGAAGTGATGCGGTGAGGATATTGGCATAGTTCGTCCGGAGGAGAAGATGGCGTGGGTATTGCGGTTTTTGTGCTGAGTAATGGTTCAAGGGTGGAGATCGGTGTGTGGTTAATGAGGAAAAGAGTGTATTGGGAAGTTGCTATAATGATTTCTGACTATCTGGTTGTTTGTGCGATTGGAGAGGGGTTGATTTGGGTTGAGATGATGTCGTGGTGAGGAGGTTCAGGAGGGCGGATTGTGGTATGAACGTGGAGCAAACTGGATGTTTGTACAGATTTGCGGAGGGCTTGTATGAAGATAAGTTAACAGGTGGTAAGAGGGGATTTGTGGAGCTGATGGTATGCGGATTACTTGCGTTGGCGATTTTTTTGGGTCCAAAATCACGTTGGTGGATTTGGATCCGTGTTTGTGAGGGGTGTCGATGAATTTTAGATGTAGGTTGAAGACGTAAGGATTATGAAATAGAATCGTGGAAGGAAACAGGTTGGTTGAGGATGAAGTGGGGGTTTGAAGATCTGGAATTGGGCAGTGAGTGGTAAAAACATGGTTTTGGGGAGGAACGTGAAGATGTGATGGTTATGATGGTTGTGGGATCGGAGCAGTTAACGTTGAGATGTTGATCGGAGCAGTTAGCTTTGTGGAAGGATTTTGTGGATCGGTAAATTACTGTATGTGATGAACGTTGGAGAGTGAGTATGATATGGCTGATGATGATTTGTGGATAAGGATCAGGTGGAATTCTCACTTTTGAGGGATGGAGGATGAAGTATGGAGAAACGTTTGGTTGAACTTGCAATGGGTTGGTGCAGAAGTCCCAAAACTTGGTGATCAGATGGTGAACGATGGGCGGATGTTGTGCGACTATGAATGATCAGGTGACAAACTTGGTTTGAGGAGAAAGTGGAGTTCTTTGATATTGTTGGCAAAGGGTTGTGCGTGAATTGGTATGTCGTCAGGTGATGGATGAAGGCTTGGTTTGTGAATGGTACTGATGAGACGAGGGTATCTGCGTGACAGATGGAAGAGGACAGTTATAGTTGGAGTGATGTGATGAGGTTCAAGAGCGAGGTGAAGTTGGTAGATCAAAAAAGTTTGGATGAGGGAGGCAGATAACAGGGAGGAAAAAAAATCAAAAGGAAATTGTTTCCTTTTATTTTAATTTTTTTTTTAAGAAGAGAAGGAAAGATTATGTAGTGGGAAGAAAAGGAAAGATTATGTATTGAGAAGAAAAGGAAAATAATAAAAGAGAAGATTGAGAAAGAAATTGAAAACAAATGCAAGTTTTTTTTATTAGAGACTTGTAATAGAAGAATTGTAAGATGGGAAAGGGAATAAGGACCGGAAAGAAATCTGAAATAAGAAGCAAGTTTTTTTTTTACTCTTTTTTTTTATTTGTTATTGTTGTGAAAATAGAAGAGGAAAGAAAGAAAAATGCAAAAGGAGAAGAAATATCTGAAAAGGGGAAAGAAATAGATAAAGGAAAAAAAAATTGAACAAAAATTAGCCAAATTTTTTTTTCTTGTTTAGAAGATTATGATATTAATGAACAATACCAAATCTAATCAAGAATTTTTTCTTTTCTATATATATATATATACAAAAATATAAAATAAAAACTAACACGAATCAAAAATTAAATAAATAATAAAATTTAATCGTTACCTCCCTGGCAACGGCGCCAAAAACTTGATTGTCGCTTTCCTATGAATCAGAAAAGCGCGAATTTTAAATTAAATACTGCAAGCGCACAGGTCGAACAAAGGGAGGTAGATTAAAATTAAATTATTTATTTAATCTCTTGGGCGAGTTAGACGATTTTCGAGGTTGGTTTTTGAAAACAATAAAAATTGAAACTGCGATCCAATTCAGAACAAATCTAATTGAACCGACGATCATATCACAATTATCAATTGGAAATTAAAATGCAAAACAGAAATAAAATGCAGAAAGTAAAATTGCATGAAAAGAAGAACAACAAAAAGTAAATTAGGATTGTCGTTGAAACTAATCAAACGACTAATCACTAACAAAAAATGTAAAATACAATTGGTGCTCTTCCAAAACTAATTGTGAAGACAACACCAATTGCTAAGAAAAAGAAAAATGCAGAAATAATAAAAAGAAGAATAACTTTTATTAATGGAGAAGAGAATATATAATAGGATAGGATCTCTGTTACAATGGGTACACATGTGCTAATATAGGTGAACTGAAAAACCCTAATCCTCTAATGGGCCATGACTCAACCTCTTGAAAATAATATATTCACAAATAAAAGAGATAAGATAAACTTGAAATATTCCATGCAGCTTTCCTCTTTTGATTGGTCATGTGGCAAATTGATTGGCATTTTCCAAGAGATTTGAAGTTGATTGGTAAATTGATTGGCATCTATCTAATCAAATCTTCGTCTTTATGGAGAGTAAAAAAAAAGAAAGATTCCCTTTGATTTATCTATGCAGAATACTTCCAATTCTTGAAATATTTATTAGTGTATATCATATATTCATACATATGAATATATATATACACCATAAATCACTAATCTATAAATTCTTCAAAGCAAGGGAGGCAGTGTGAACGCGTTCCATTCTTCAGCAAAAAGAGAGTTTAATGGGAATCGAACCCAGGTCTTTCTGTACAGATTTCCATGCCTTAACCGATGTGCTACGGCTTCCTTTGTGATTGAAAACTTGTTGAGATGGGAAAGTAGCTTCTTTTTCTTATCAGTGGTCTTTTATTTAATGAAGGAGATAAGTAATCAATGACCTGTAAAAACACACAAAATACCCAAAGTAGCATTTACTTATATACAATGAAGATAAGATATAAGCATAAAAAAAACACATTTCTGTGCTAATCAAGTTGTATGTCAATCGATTGGTTGACAAGCTGTGTAAGCGTTGAATATTTATATTTAATGCTCATGTAGTGTAGAATGCACTCTGAGTGATGGTTGACTGTGTTTGATTATTGTTGTGTACATATATATATGAAATCCATATAAATCAAATTATATGGTAATTGACTGTGTATGATTCCAGTTCAGAAAGAATAAATATTTTAAAATAATGAATATTTTAAAATAACAGATATTTTAAAATAATATTCAGTAAAAGATCAAAATCTGATTTTGATGTCCGATTTGGGATGGACACGAATATATTTAAATATACAAAGCCGTATTGATTAGATTAACGCCATTTTGACGTTAACGATATTTATATCGATTTTATTCATTTCTATAATGAATATCGAAAAGGAAATGATTTCAAAATATAATGTTTTGAAAATACTATCATTTATATATCGATGATATGGAATATTCAATTTGATTTGAAATTGAATATGAAGTTGAAATCGTTTTTGAAACAAATTTAAAACGATTTATAAAATACGTTTTAAATGGAAATTGACGAAATATTATGTATATATAATGGCCTGAATATAACGCGCCGCGCCGCAGTAGTTCGCGAATTTCGACCATTGACTTCGAACGAACATTATGGGAGATCCAACCGTCGGATTCTCCTAAAACTAGAACCGTTGGGTTCGTATTGAAAAGAGCTTTCCAACGAATATAAGAGATTTGAAATCTAATGGTTGGATTTGGAATTATGTCCAAATCAAATTTGGAAAAGTTCGTTGTAAGTGTAGTTCGATGGCCATTTATGGAAATCGACTGTACGAGCCTTGATAAAATTATTAAAAATATTAATAATTTGTGTAAAATCATAATAAATGATTCGGAAAGAATTGGGATGAAAAATTTCATATTTGAAAAGATAAAAATATATTTTTATCAAAATGAACTAGTTATTAACTAGATATGAAATCCAATAATTTTTAAATAAAACAAATTGGATTTGGAATGGTTTTAAAAATAACCAGGATTTCCAATATGTAAATTAGAATGGATTTGAATCGAAATTGTCTTCGGAATATTTCGATGTTGGATTTCGTGATTATATAGATATTGTTATGGAAATTTGAATGATATATTTGTATCGTTATTTCCAATAAGATATTTGTTGGTTGTAGAATTTGATATTGAATATAAGCCGATATATTTTCTATTCAGAGTCTTGTATTTAATATCAAATGGGATTTTGGGTTTGTCGTGAACGGTGTCTTCAATAACACTGTTCTTGAACCCCAAGTGAAGAGAATAAATCTTTTAATTAAGATTGTTAGAGTTTCCAATTATATTTAATAATTGGAATAAAATGGAATGTGAATTGGGTTTATCGTGAACTGTGTTTTAACGACATTCGTTCTTTAACCCGATTTACAGGGAAATGTGATTTGGAGTTTATAAATCTTTTGTTAAGATTTAAAAGAGAATTTCCAAAGTAAAGTTTTCCAATTTAACATATTAAATTGGAATTGAATGGAAGTTCGTTTCGATTATATATTGATCTGTTTTTCCATGAAGATTCCATTGTTAATGGAATGAGATTTTGGGTTTATCTTGAGCTGTGTTTTAAATAACATTGGTTCTTTAACCCAGTTAAAGATAAGATTTATTTCTTAACTTTGAATAATCATTGAGTAATGATTTTTGGAAATTAAAAATGAATCAGAGTTTTAATGAATCTTAAATAGATTGAAAGGTGAATTTGATAACTAAAATTATCAAATTCAAGAAATGATCGAGAATGGAGTACCACCAGTTTTACTCCAGGCGATAGTTAAATCTTTAATTAGATTTGAATGTGAAATGTACCGATGACACTGTGGTGTTAGATATGAAGTATTGCCAGTTTTGCTTCATGGAATGAATAGGTTGGGATTGGGAAATTAAACAAATGATTACTTCGGTAAGGTGCGCTAATCCCGACTAGTTTGGATAAACCATAAATTGGTTTGAATTGATATCCAAAGGAAGATTAAAGAATAAATTTAAAGAATTTATCTTTGATAAAATTAATGGGAACCTTTCCCAAAGAATGTGAATATTTGAATAAAGAATATTCTAGATTGAAATGAGGCGTATGTTGTGTTTTTATTATACTTGTTTATTATATACGCGAGTTATTCAGAAAGACCGAGTTTATCCCATTCCGAATAACCGATTCGATGATATGTCGAGGATGAAGACGGTGGTGGAAGACTAGAAGTCTTCACATCGTTTGGATGATTACCGACGTCTTGATTGGGATGTACACCCAAGACGAGGTAATAAGTGGTGATCGTTCCAGACGTACTTGGAGATCGACCGGATATGTGAGGGCCTCTCTCCTGTATTGTACATACGGGACGAGGAATAAGGTGCCTCCGGTTTCGTTCCGACCTAGAACGAACTTGTAAATGGACTGTGTGTCTGACATCGGATTTCATTCTGTGTGATTAATAGACATCGGTTGCATAGCGTGAATTGCCCGTATGGCATGCTGAGATGCGAAGGATCAAGGCTTCTGTTAAAAAGCAGAGTCTTGTGGTTGATGTTCAAAGCACGGCTTTAATATAGCATAGCTTTGTGTAGCTTTAATTCGCGAGCCTCACACCCCGGTGTGAACCAGAAACAGGAGAGGACTTCAGGGAGGACATGCGTTTCCTTCTAGCTAGGAGTGGTGTCAGCGTTTTGCAAGCCCTGACGTTTTACTTATGTGTATGATGGATAGCGAGGCGCTTTGGTTTTATCGGTCTCTGCGGAGCCGATGAATGGTATGGTCTTTATACAGACCAATTTTACGCCCTATAAGGCGGGGAAACGCAGTGTTCAGGCATTTTAATCCACTCCGTGTGGACCGGCCCTGACGATCCAAGGTGCAGTTGCGGCTGTTCCTGGGACATAGGCTAGATTGTCACGAAGAGATAAGGACGATCCCTTGCCTTGGTTCACAGATGGAAATCCAACTTCCAATACATGACAATTGCGGTTTTGATTATAGAGTCTAGTATTGGCGACATGATATATGGTACCCATGTCGTCTATGATTGATACATTTATATTTGAAGTTGGTTTCATACACTTTACACTATAATAGTATCAGAATGATTTGTTTTAAACGTACCAAGCATGTTTGGCTATTATAAGGTAAAATTCTATCCTCCGGCTTGCGTTTCATTGTGTGATGGGACCTAAGTCTTATAATAGCATCATTTTTCCAAAAAAGAATTGCGCTGTTTTGTTATATGCACTGGTATTCTTGGGAGGAAACCCGTTCCGTATTATGTGGCATGGTCCCTTGATGTGCTCCATTTTAAAGCAAAGTTTTAAATAGCTGTTTTAGTTCTCACACCAGTCACATGACAGACCTGGAGTTTATTGATTTAACCTAAACTCTGGTTGCCCCTATTTTCCACACGGCCAGCTAATAGTTTTGGTTTTGCAGATTTATAATCACAGGATCCTGGTTTATAGCTGGAATGATATTCGGAAAGCTCTGTATCCGTATATTCTTTTCATTTGTGTTTTGTGTTATTTTCCGCTGCATTGTAACTTGTAAATCTCTGATATTTAATAAATGTGTAATATTTATTCCTACTCTGTATATTCTTGTATTCTGATGAAATTGTTGTAATAAGCAATGAAATGCTCTTCTGTTTTTGTTTTGATTTATCGTGTTCTCAAAGCAATCCATTCTTTCTCTTCTCTTCGGAGACTAAGGAAGTTCGGATCGTTTCAGGTGGTATCGGAGCTTTGGTTTACAGAGCTCGAGAACAAGACACATTAGAACCGAACGAAAGAATTCATCAGAGATTGGATTAGTAATATCCAATAGGAATGACTCATTAGAGATGAGATCAGTAGTATCTTAGAACGAGTGTGAAGAGTGTTATTTTTAAAATAAAAATTGAAAACAAATTTTGTTTTGAAAATTTAAACCCTATTATACATATTTGAGTATTTTATTTTTATTGAATTTGGACAATCGAGTATATGAGATTTTGCATATACGCGTCATGAACGTATATTCGAAGTTTTAATATACTGGATAGATATGGAATCACACGCTAGACGCCCGGAGATGGTTCTGATGATTGTAGGTACATCATCAAAATCCATGTTCGAGTGACGAAAGTGGGATATCTATATATTTCCAATTGACTGGTGTGGGAACCAAAACTAGATAGGGCTATTATTGTAAATTGGCATAAAAACATGATTTTCTGTATATATGCCAAAATTATGAATTTGAAACGTTAGTTCACTAATTGATTGATGGTTGTGTTGTATGATTATTTGTTATCTAATAAAACCATTATGTGAAAGAACGGTACATATAAGGCCAAATTGAATCAAATATTGGACTGATTTGAAAATTGTTTGAGATGGCATGCATATACGTGTATATTCATTGAACAGGTCATAGCAAGGAGGCTAGAGAAGAGGACTAAAATTGTATGCCTGACAAATAGGTACATGTTTACTAATTTATTGGGTTTGGATGATTTTATGAGCCGATTGGCTGGCCACTTGGCTTTTTCGTTTTCTTTTTGAGATGAGAGGGCCTGTGTGGTGGTTTGGGGATTTTCCCGGTGCTCCCCATACAAAGGAGGTTATGGCGAAATTTTTCAAAAATTTAGGGTGTTAGCCAAATTTTTTGAAGAACTTGAAAATTCTTAGAAACTAAAAAGTTGAAGAATGAAAGCCAAACTGAAAGTTGAGTTGTTTAGTTAAACAACTTTCAACCCCGTTGCTTTTCGAGGACGAAAAGATTTTAAGTGGGGGAGATTGTAACAACCCGGTAAATCAGAACCAATTAAATTTTTTTATTTTGGCAATTTTAATGAATTTTGAATATTTAAAATGATTAATTTTAAATAATAACGATAAAAAATTTATTTTGAATAGAATTTGAACGTATATATTTATTTGAATCGACGTTAGAATATAAATATCTATTTTTAGTTATAAAAGGAATTGGAAACGGCGCGGTAGTTTGAAAATTCAATTTCAAATTTCAAATGAACGTACAGAATTCAAAATAAATCAGATTTTAGCGAAACCAAAAATATTTGAATCTATTTGAAAATATCTTTCCAACGAATCTGAAAGATCAAAATTTAATAGCGGGAACAAAAAGTTATGTCCAGTTGAAATTCAGAATAGTCGCTATGGAAATTTAGCCCTTAAAAATGGAAATTTTGCAAACGACCTTCGTTTTCAATGAATCCACTTTTGTTGGATCCGGGATGTCATGTTATTGCTAGATTCCAAAATTCATAATTTTTGGGATTAATATGTGAGCGTGGCAAAAGAAAACATGTTTTGACGGTTTTAGTCAATTTGGATCGACCGGAAATTGGCCATTTTCAAACGGTCTTCAAATTTGACGAAATTAGTTTTGTTAGTAACGTATCATCAATAAGAAGCTAGAAATAATTTTTCTGGAATTTTGGGGTCTGTATGTGGCCCCGGTAAATTGAAATGTGCATTCAAATTCAATATATAGATTTATATTTTGATTTTGATGGAAACTGATCGAAACCGTCGAATTGGCTTACCAGGCATATCCCATTGTGTTCGGAATGGGGGTAATTAGCTAGAAGCGGCAGTCGATGGGTTTCGTTTGGAGTTCGAATAAAAAGTCAACATTTAAGAGAATTAAATAAAAATTTAATATATATTTTTATACTTAACACCCCCTCCCCTCATTTCATTTTTTTCTCAATCAAAATTTGTTTTCCCCCTTTCAGTAAAACCCCGACGCCCTAATCATCCCCCTCCTTGCCGATCGATGAATGTCGCCGCTTCCCCAATGGCCACCGCGCCTGGCCGCGACCTCCCCCTCCCACCTATGATGATGGCGCACCTCTCTGAAGCCCTCTCTTCTCTCTCTCCTTTTCAATCCAATCCAAAACCTACCCAAGGCCGCCCAAATCAACACACCACCATCCATAGCCCACCTGCGATGCCATTCCCACACTCCGACCGCCGCCGGTTAGCAACAACCCCCCCTCCGCAGTAACAACCGAAAACACAGTGAGTTCTTCCTTTCTTTCTATTTTTAAATAACATTGTTTTTTATTCATTTTTTATTTATGTAAACAAAAAGCATTGTATAAAGTTTTGATTTTTACATAGGGAAAGCTATGATTTTTTAAATAAAGAAAAGATTAGATTTTCATCATACAAAGAAACGAATCAAAGAAACAATTTTCAACATATAAAGATTTGATTTTTAGTTATATTTTCAACATATAAAGATTTGATTTTTATTTTTATTTTCAACATATAAAGATTTGATTTTTATTTATATGAACAATGAGATAAAGATTTGATTTTTAAATTAGAAAAGATTAGATTTTTAAAACTAAAAAGATTATATTTTTAAAACTAAAAAGATTAGATTTTTATAAGGAATTGGCGAAGATAAAAATTTGATTTTTATTTATATGTAGAAGAAATAAAAATTCGATTTTTATTATATATTGAAACACCCTACCTCTGTTAAGGTCACTCACAAAGGGAATGCATTGACTTCGGTGGATCGTTTTAGGTAAGAGATGTAGATAAATTACAAGATAGACAAATAAAGCAGTGGAAAATAAGGTCATTTTATTAACAATGTGGTTCAGTCAAGCCTTTACAACAACTGTCTCAATCATGCTTAAAAGTAATACATAGAACATCTGTCTTGATACAAAACTTCCAAGTATAAAAATAACAAAGATATTCCCCAATAAAGTATGAACCAACCATAGCAGTGGAAGAGAGAGTCCAAAGCAATACATCGACTATCTTCGAGCTTAGAAAGAAAACGGAGCTAAGTGGTTGTAACGACCCAGAAAATCTGAACCAATTTAAAATTTTTAAATTGGCTAAAATAATGGATTTTAAATATTTAAAATAAATATTTTAAATTATTGTAACACCCCACATCCGTTAGTGTCACTCACAAAGGGAATGCACTAAGTTCCGTGGAGCATTTTAGGGTAAAAGATGCAGATAAATTACAAGACAGACAGAAATTTAACAGCGGAAAATAAAACTTTGCTTTATTGATAAAATAGTTTGTACAATGATTTCTTTACAATATCATAGTATCATCCGTCTTACAAAATAAAGAAGCATAAAACAATATTTATATTCCCCAATTTTAACAAGAGCCAGCCATAGCACCTGAAAAGAGAATCCAAGCAAAACTTCGACAATTCTTCAAGCTGGGAAAGAGTGACAATCCTGAGCTATACTATTCCCTCCTTTACTACCTTGGGGTGGGGGGGGGGGGGGAGGTTGCGGAAACGGAAGACAAGAAGACGAAAGAAAAACAGAGTCAGACATAAAGCCTAACTAAGTTCAGTAACTTCTAGCATTTGAACATGGAAAAACAGAACGACATGAATTAACTGAATACAAGATAACACCATGACGATAGGGTCCGCAAGATTAGGCAAGATAATCACAAGATATGCTAAGATAAGATAACTGGATATGCTCTAATACTTTCGCCGCTTCGCTATTTCCTTGTTATACTATATCTCTACACCACCTAACTAGTGTCCCAACTAGTAACGATAACGTAATCCCAATCCCTGTGTTTTCCATTGCCTTCGGGCATCCATTTATTATTTATTACCTAAATCTAATCTAGGTTTTTCTGTCAAGTGATTTCTAGATTCAACTAGAATTTACGCTATCTGCTGAACGCTTCTTGGATTCAGGATTTATGCCACCTAGTCCAACAAGGTATTATGCTACCTGTCGAACGATGCCCCCAAGTCTAGGACACACTACCTAGGGTGGTATATGTTCCTAGACTTCCCCATGCATGTATCGCGAATCGTCATCGCTTGTCTAGATGCACATTTCCTGTAATGTGCGACCTGAGTCCTGTGTCAGGGCAAATCAAGGAATACAGAACTCGGTTGGGAGCTTTCAGATATCTGCCGATGCAGATGCTAAGGTCTGTTTTTATTCCAGTGGCTATGATCCCACTTGACCCCTCCCTCAACTAATGAAAGGCACACCTTGAAAAATGAGAACTATACGCCAGCCCCCGGTGCCCCACTATCCTATGGCCACCCTCACCCATAACTAGATAGCAAGTATATGGTCTTTTAGAGTTCTCCGTCTTTCCGCTTCACGTATCTCGATTGACTCAAGATGGATGGTAGACGACGAGTTGCTATCACAGGGCTATCGTTTGCTCGCCGAATAACGCCGGTCCATCCTAGACTTTAGGTTGCCATATATTGCAACCAAGGCATACCCCTGGTTCTTCTACGCAGACCTTAACCTTTGTGAGCCCAGGAGGATCATCTGTAGCCTCACAGAGGGATACCAAGAGTACCCTCACGTCCCCTCGAAGCCTCGGGCTTCGTAACCCAATGCGTTGGAGCCTTCTTTTTAATCAGACGGACGTTCGCTCCTCCTCGTGTTATACTAAGAATTACTACTTAGTTTTGTCAACTAAGGTTTACCACTTAGTTTCCAGAATCGTTGTTTTCTTAACTAAGGTTTACTACTTAGTTCTCTTTCCCGTCAACTCGGATTGGTTAAGTGTCATTAGTCAATTCATGCTAACTTAACCCTCTTCATTTATCCTGTCAAACTGGTTAAGTGTTATCAGTAATTCACGTTGACTTAACCCTACACAAACCAAGTTACAGTGGTTAAGTATTTCTTATTACTTAACCCTACCCATTCATCTTGTATTGGTTAAGTGTTCCTTTTTAACTTAACCTTGCCCGTCTGTTTTAATTAACATGTTATTAATGGTTAAGTATTATCCCTTCATGTTTTAGACTTAGCCCTATTCCTTTATCACAATCTGATGGTTAAGTGCTCAAGTTTACTTAACCCTACAGTCTAGTCCAGATAACATATAAAATTGGCTAAGTGTATCAATTTTTACTTAACCCCAACCTCTAGTCTAGTTAACATGTTAATTTGGCTAAGTGTATTAACTTTACTTAACCCCTACAAATCTTGTCTTGCTACCTTGAGTTTGGTTAAGTTTCTCTATGGACTTAGCCCTCCCATTCTAGTTTAACTATGTTGAGTTGGTTAAGTGTTCCTATGGAGTTAACCCTCCCATTCTAGCTTAACTGTGATAAGTGTCAGTCTGAACCTAACCCCACCCATCAGTTTAGTTATCATGTTGAACTGGATAAGTGTCTTAGTTAACTTAACCCTACCATTCTTGTTCTAGCTTTAACTAAATAAATTAAAGCCGCGACCACTCACATTAGACAGATATTGTTGCGAATATTGGATGTGCCGGTTGGTTCCGGGCAGGTTTACATCGCAACTCAGTCTAACCTCGGGTTAGGCATATTCGTATTTTCTAAGTTCAAAGGGTTTTGATTAATTTTCAAATCAGGATTTGAAAGTAACCATCCCGTCCGTCGGTACAGTTAGGGATAGCCAGGAAGAGCAGAAAACATGTATTTTCCAAACTCTAGCCTAGACACTATCCTCTCTGTCACCCTAGAACTTTCTGGTTTATTATTAAAAGAGATGTCGTTAAGAAACCTTTAATTTGTATAAATTCACATTTTCTCATTTATGACAAATTCTATAAGTAAATTATTCCTAATTTACTTATTTCCTAATTCCTCTTTTAATGTAAATTGTCAACATTCATTCTTATGGCCCATTTCCCCCTCTAAATCATGTTTATGCTTTTTGGTATGTAAACTATACCAAATTAAGTGTCACTAACCATGATTTTGCTAAACCTAACAATTACTTCCAATTATGGCCAATTTCAAATTTATGTCAATATGCCAAATTAGCTAATCCAATTCTGATTTAACTTTCTAATTACAATTCATGCCAAACTTGACTTATTATTCTAGTTCACCGTTCATGTAAATGCTAGATTTACAAGTCAATACTAGATTCAAATTACACATCCTATAATTCATAACAAATTTATCCAATTTGCATTCATATGAACATGCCATAATACATGTTCCCAATTTATGCCAATTTCCAAGTTAAAACTACGTTTTTGGTAAACTTCAAATTTTGCCCAAATCGTATTCCCACCGTTCTATAATCGTGATTCAATCTAGATTGTAAATAAAGCTAGATTCGTTGCTAAAAGGAAATGAACCAAAATGCCATGAAAGAACGGACATAACAACTGGCATAAGATGGTAGTTCACAGGCATATAGATTACGACGTCGGTTCAAGAACATGGGTAGACCTAACTTAATAGGTAAATTCCCAAGGTCTAAAACCAAAGAAAACCAAGAATAGACAGAATAGAGACGTAGGTTCAAGAACATGGGTAGACCTAACTTAATAGGAAAATTCCCAAGGTCTAAAACCAAAGAAAAGCAAGAATAGACAGAATAGAGACGTTGGTTCAAGAACATGGGTAGACCTAACTTAATAGGTAAATTCCCAAGGTCTAAAACCAAAGAAAACCAAGAATAGACAGAATAGAAAATTTGGTTTAGACCCAATTTCACAGTCACAAAACTTAAGCAACACTTTCCTAGTCAGGAATCATAGGTGTTTAGACACAGTTGTCCTTGTTATGTCATAGGCAATAGTTTATGCTTTCTAGTCAAAGGCATAGGCATGTGTTCATAGTCAAGGAAATAATTCTCATAGTCACAGTCACAGTCATAGGCAATGTCCATAGTCATAGGCAATGTTCATAGTCAAAGAGGCATATGGTTCTAAGGTCCATAGTTTCATAGTCACAGTCTTATTTGTCCTCGAATCATAACAGTTCTTAATTAAGTCCAAGAGTATAGGCACTGATTCGAATAGAGAGAGAGAGAATTGGCATATTCTTTTATTCCTTTAATTTCATGTCATGAACAGAGAAACGTTCAAATCTAGAAATAACTGACTTACAGAGATTAGACTAGAATAGAAAGATGGCGTTGCTATGATTCGTGCGACGTTGCTAGAAACCGTTTGAGCTAGCCTTTGATTCTTATCTTGAAGCTTTAATCTTGATTCGAATCTCTTCTTGACAAACTTGAGCGGCACTTCATTGTCTTGATTTATTTTATATATTATTCTATTTATTATTTAATTAAGAGGAGGAGAAGAAGCCATGTTCGCCAAGAATCTTTGCAGCATTAGGGTAGAAAAGAATTGTGAATAGAGAAGGAGACTAGGGTTGTTTATATAGTGTAGAAGTCAACGAATCTGGTCAGAATGGCGTCCGGATACAGAGGAATGAACCAGGTTCAGAAAACTAGAAAAAGTGGGGGGGGGGGTCGACCCCCTGGTCGACTACTCAGTCGACCTGGGTGCCCCAGGTCGACTACCCAGTCGAACTGGGTGCCTTGGGCGGGAAAATTCCCGCCCAGCCCAATCTGGGTCCGATTTTGAATTTGAATTTGCTTTTCTGACCTGTTTTGAAATTTGAACTTCGCTGAATCTTCCGGAGGCCATATCTTCCTCATACGGACTCCGATTTACGCAAACTCTGACTCGTTTTCATGCAGAATTCCGAGACGAACGCAATGGCACAGCCCGTTTCCCTTGATATTGATTTTAAAATTTAATTCTGCCTTGATTCGTGAATCTTAGTGTTGCGGAATTCCGGGGTGTTACATTCTCCCCCACTTAAAAGGATTTCGTCCCCGAAATCTTCAAGTTAGGAAGAATGTGTCCTACCATCCAATCACCCATCTACTCAACCATCCAATCACAGGCATTCATTGTCCTTAAAAGATTTCTAATGCTTTCATGTTCATATGCATAGTGTGTGTATATGCCTTTATCTAATGCAAAATCAGGCGGTCTACTGATTCAGTTGAACTCCTTAATGCGAATCATGTCAGTGCCATGCGTCCAATCATGTATGCAAGCATCCCTAGTTATGTAAATACTACATGCGTGCATAACTATTCATCCATATGATAACATATCAAGTTCAACTTACAAACGATTACATATCTGTAAATGCAATATGAAAGCGTACGAACTTGATCTAGTTCCTAATACGTATGCATATGCATTCATGTGCAACCATTAGCAACCACTTGCAACCAACAACCATAACATGTTTCAAATACATGTTTACATCCATTGGCTTCTACCTAAGGATCGAAGATACGACCTAGGTGATATACTTTGGAAAGAGAGAAACAATTATGCATAAAGCTCCTAAACAAAGAAATCAAGGATGCACCCTTAAGGAAAAGGGTATGTTGCTAGTATCTAGCCTTCTTGAGCTTTACTCCACTGTATCCTAACTAATTCAACTTCACGATTGTGAAGTTTCTGACCTCTATTTCCGAAATAAACAGATGTTATCTATGATACCAAGTGTACATACCAAGATGGTTTGAGGTCTCCCTCTTATCCACCATGCCATAACTATAAGGGTCGAAAGGTTACTACGTGCTTTTTGGAGTGCCTGCCACAACTATTCATCTCTCATGCAAACCATCCGAGTCGAACTCGACATTCCTCATGTACAAACCCCAAAGGCCTAAACCAATATCAGAGGAGCACCCAAGGAATATCTCCTCCGAATTTAGACGATCTACGTGAGATGATATAAGCAAATTAGATAGCTATTCTCA
This sequence comes from Allium sativum, assembly GCA_030737875.1. Taxonomy (NCBI): domain Eukaryota; kingdom Viridiplantae; phylum Streptophyta; class Magnoliopsida; order Asparagales; family Amaryllidaceae; genus Allium; species Allium sativum. The sequence goes on from CM060921.1 coordinate 563,794,006, forward strand.
AATCCCAACTAACCGCAAATAAACTGGTCGGACCACCAATTGGATTTGAGACTCTAGTGGGGTCTTTCTACTATACAAGTACCATGGTGCAGAGACTCAACTATGGAAGTGGCTATGAACAAATGCAAAGCGCTAAAACCAAAACTAGACTCTTCCAACAGAACTTTACTACTTTTCTCCTAGGTACGCTTGGTGGCGAAAGTATGTACTTGCCCTTCTGAAAAGCTTATTCCTCGTTCTTTCCCTTGTCCTAAATTATATGCCTTGTCATACCCTAGTAAAGATACTTCCTCTTGTCTTAGGTTTTATAATTTCTTCCTCCTCCGTGAGCTAAATCTACATCCATGAATTCCTCATCCTAGGGTTGTGCTCCTTAGCCAAACTCCTCATCCCCTTCCGTGTGTAACCATGTTGACAATTATCTCGAAAGTTGCCTCCATCGTACGGGAAACCATATAGGCTTGAAAGAAAACTGGCCGTAGGTGAAACAACTACGGCTATGGATTGAAGCCGGGGTACTACTTCGCCCACCAATGAGGTTACCTCCCAGAAAGCCAGGAGCCCAGAGACTCAAGAAAGAAGGAGACAAGAATTCAAACAGAGGGAGAGAAAATAATGTGTATGGCTTTTGGGGAATATGCCTTTAAAACAAATCTTTTCTCTTGAAAATGCTTCTTTTAAAACCGTTTTGAAAATAATTTTTCAAATCTTTTATCTGATCTGATAACCTTCAGCTATGATACCACATGTAACACCCCACGTCCGTTAGTGTCACTCACAAAGGGAATGCACTAAGTTCCGTGGAGCATTTTAGGGTAAAATATGCAGATAAATTACAAGACAGACAGAAATTAAACAGCGGAAAATAAAACTTTGCTTTATTGATAAAATAGTTTGTACAATGATTTCTTTACAATATCAGAGTATCATCTATCTTACAAAATAAAGAAGCATAAAACAACATTTATATTCCCCAATTTTTAGCAGGAGCCAGCCATAGCATCTGAAAAGAGAATCCAAGCAAAGCTTCGACAAATCTTCAAGCTGGGAAAGAGTGACAATCCTGAGCTATACTATTCCCTCCTTTACTACCTGGGGGGGGGGGAACGGAAGACAAGAAGACGAAAGAAAAACAGAGTCAGACATAAAGCCTGAGTAAGTTCAGTAACTTCTAGCATTTGAACATGGAAAAACAGAACGACATGAATTAACTGAATACAAGATAACACCATGACGATAGGGTCAGCAAGATTAGGCAAGATAATCACAAGATATGCTAAGATAAGATAACTGGATATGCTCTAACACTTTCGCCGCTTCGTTATTTCCTTGTTATACTATATCTCTGCACCACCTAACTAGTGTCCCAACTAGTAACGATAACGTAATCCCAATCCCTGTGTTTTCCATTGCCTTCGGGCATCCATTTTTTATTTATTACCTAGATCTAATCTAGGTTTTTCTATCAAGTGATTTCTAGATTCAACTAGAATTTACGCTATCTGCTGAACGCTTCTTGGATTCAGGATTTATGCCACCTAGTCCAACTAGGTATTATGCTACCTGTCGAACGATGCCCCCAAGTCTAGGACACACTACCTAGAGTGGTATATGTTCCTAGACTTCCCCACGCATGTATCGCGAATCGTCATCGCTTGTCTAGATGCACATGTCCCGTAATGTGCGACCCGAGTCCTGTGTTAGAGCAAATCAAGGAATACAGAACTCGGTCGGGAGCTTTCAGATATCTGCCGATGCAGATTCTAAGGTCTGTTTTTATTCCAGTGCCTATGGTCCCACTTGACCCCTCCCTCAACTAATGAAAGGCACACCGTGAAAAATGAGAACTATACGCCGGCCCCCAGTGCCCCCACTATCCTATGGCCATCCTCACCCATAACTAGATAGCAAGTATATGGTCTTTTGGAGTTCACCGCCTTTCCGCTTCACGTATCTCGATTGACTCAAGATGGATGGTAGACGACGAGTTGCTATCACAGGGCTACCGTTTGCTCGCCGAATCACGCCGGTCCATCCTAGTCTTTAGGTTTCCATATATTGCAACCAAGGCATACCCCTGGTTCTTCTACGCAGACCTCAACCTCTGTGAGCCCAGGAGGATCATCTGCAGCCTCACAGAGGGATACCAAGAGTACCCTCATGTCCCCTCGAAGCCTCGGGCTTCGTAACCCAATGCGTTGGAGCCTTCTTTTTAATTAGACGGACGTTCGCTCTTCCTCGTGTTATACTAAGAATTACTACTTAGTTTTTTCAACTAAGGTTTACCACTTAGTTTCCAGAATCATTGTTTTCTTAACTAAGGTTTACTACTTAGTTCTCTTTCCCGTCAACTCGGATTGGTTAAGTGTCATTAGTCAATTCAAGCTAACTTAACCATCTTCATTTATCCTGTCAAACTGGTTAAGTGTTATCAGTAATTCACGTTGACTTAACCCTACAACAAACCAAGTTACAGTGGTTAAGTATTTCTTATTACTTAATCCTACCCATTCATCATGTATTGGTTAAGTGTTCCTTTTTAACTTAACCTTGGCAGTCTGTTTTAATTAACATGTTATTAATGGTTAAGTATTATCCGTTCATGTTTTAGACTTAGCCCTATTCCTTTATCACAATCTGATGGTTAAGTGCTCAAGTTTACTTAACCCTACGGTCTAGTCCAGATAACATATCAAATTGGCTAAGTGTATCAATTTTTACTTAACCCCAACCTCTAGTCTAGTTAACATGTTAATTTGGCTAAGTGTATTAACTTTACTTAATGTAGTGACCCGCATTTTTAGCTGTTGAATAATTTATTTATTTAATTATTAAATATCGATTTATCGATATCGAGAACGTGAATTAAATAATATTGAATATTTAATAAATAATTATAATATAATAATATATTATAATGTCGAAATAGTCGGAAATAGTGAAATTCACAATATCGTGTGAATTGAATAGCATACGAGATTTGGTGGAGTTTCGATTCGAAATATAATAATGAATTTATTCAATCAACGACAGTTTGAACGTATAATTATATTTTAATTAAAATCGAGCGCGTAACGACGCGACAGTTCGCTATTTGGCGATTTGAACTTCAAATGAATGTACAGGATTCGTTTTAAGCCGGATTTCTGTGAAACAAGAAACGTGTGGAGCTGGTGGAGTATATCTTTCTAGTGGAAGAGAAAAATCGGGATTTTGTCAGGTAGATTTTGATGTACGTCCAAATCAAATTCTAGAAAAGTCGCTGTAGAATTCCTTTATAATTCGCAACGCTTTATATACGTTATAAAAGGGTTTCCGATATAAATTGAATATCGAGATAAATCTGAAATCTGAAATATCAAACTGTAAATTCTGATATGATATTCTGGAGCTGTACAATATCATATGTGAAGATATACGATAATATTTAAAATTATTAATATTTAATTTAATTTATTTAAATATATTTATATATTTAAATGGGCTATTCAAAGCGTTAAAAATAGCTACTTTTGCAAACGAAGTCGGAATTCGACGAAACCAGTTTTGTTGGATCCGCAATGTCAAATAGTTGTTAGATTTCCAGTTTCGTGATTTTTAGAGTCACTGTGTGGCCGTACGGATTTTTAGAGTGAAAAACAGTCAGTATTTTGACAGTTAAAAATACGCTGTGTGAGCATACGGAGTCGGAATTCGACGAAACCAGTTTCGTTGGGACCGTAATGTCAAACTCTAGCAGTAGGTCCAGTTTCATGATTTTTGGGTATCGCATGTGATTATAGGAATTTTTAAACGAAGAACAAACTTAATGGTTGAATATAAAATAATATATATTCCCTATAAATACCCCTAACAACCCCCTTAACCTAATTTCAACTCCTCCCCGGTCAAACACGTTTCCGCCGTGACTTTTATTCCAGGAAACTGTTTTCGATCTTCACAAAATCAAAAGAATTCAAGTAAAATTCTATAAAATCCCAAACAAGTTTCATATGAATCCACATCACTTTCCATACGATATGGTATAGCTGTTACTAAGCTCGACATCACCACTGGTTTGCTGAATATTTTCCAGCGGCATCTCGTAAGTCCTAGGGTTTGCCGAAGCTTAAGTCTGAAGCTTTAAATTCATGGATTCAAGTTGTTTTTGAGTTGTTGACATCAAATGGGTTCGTTTGGAAAATTGTTGGGGTATTCCGGGGTGAAAACGGTCGCAGGTCACCTATACACGAGCCGCAAGATCTGGAGAACGCGAGGCACTCTCCTCCTTCGAGCTCGGTGTTGTGAGTAGCGGTTGAAGGAGAAAGCAATGAGGAGATGAATGGTGGTTTTAGCTTTGATTTTTGGTGTAGGAGTGGACGAGGGATTGGCGCTGGAAATGGTGAACATGGAGGAGCAATTCGATGTTAAGATTTGGGGAAGAAAAGGCTTGAATGGGTATGGTTATTAACGTAAAGGGGATGGGCCAAGTGGATAAGGGTAAAGCCCAATCATTTATCTCTTTGTTTATTTAATTCAAATCAAAGTGTATAAACTTGTATCATCCATAATTGTTGCATACGTTATCAGAATGGGACGTCGTCCGTTGCATTGGGATCGTATGGACGGGAGCAACACAATGAGACTGACCGCGCTTGTAACGGAGCCAGTTACAATTTATGGCGAAATAAATTGTCCGACTCGAATCAACGAACGCAAACCGTTATTTAACGATTAACGCGCCACTGTGAGTAAATCTCACTAACTCTGAACAGTTTATAAATTTCATGTTGTATTGTTAGAACTGTTAAAATTGTCTGTTTGACTGTGTGTTGATTATTTAATTGAACTACTAGTCAGTTAGTAGAAATATTATATATAGATGTATACATATATAAACTGTTAAATATTTATATGTCGATTCTGTTTATCAGAATATTTAACAGTGAAGTGAAATCGATGTTATTCTATGGTCTAACATCTGTGATGCAGGGAAACAAGTTGGAGGAATCCGACCGGATTCCTCAACAGTTATTTTATTGTTTTTCATATATTGTGTTATATGATGTGATATAATCTGTTGTCGATTATATATGTTTGGACGATAGTGATCATCGTGATTTGATATGTAGAATATCATAACATACCGGAATGTAGATAAAGGAGATTTTCAAAGTGATATTGAAAACAGGAATATTTATAAATTGGGATATTTATAAATAGGAGATATTTTAAAAAGGAAAATAAATTCAAAACATTTGTTTTTGAATGGAAAGGCCTGTGTGGCGAGTTTTGGGGATTTTCCCGATGCTCCCGATACAAAGGAGGTTATGGCGAATTTTCCCGGGAATTTAAGGAGTTAGAATATTTCAAGAATAAGTTTGAAAAGGAAATATTTGTAAACCATTTACAAATAGAATTAGAAAGGGAACATTACAAAAAGGAAATCATTTTTAAAGTGTAGAACCGTTATTTAAAAGTAAATCTTTTCAAATGAATAAAACGTTGTTAAAAAGGAAATCTTTATAAAGTGAATAAAGAAGTTAATCGAATATGGTATTCAAAGTTAGTTAATCGAATATAGACATTCGAAAGGAGTTAATCGTATATGGTATTCGAAGTTAGTTAATCGAATATAGACATTCGAAAGGAGTTAAACGAATATGGTATTCGAAGTTAAATAATCGAATATGGTATTCAAAGTTAGATAATCAAATATGGTATTCGAAGTTAGTTAATCGAATATGGTATTCGAAAGTTAGTTAATCGAATATGTTATTCGAAAGGGGTTAGTCAAGTCGAGTTAGTCAAATAAAGTTAACCAGTTAGAGTTAATCAGTTAGAGTTAACCAGTTGGAGTTAATTAGTTAGAGTTAATCGATTAGAGTTAAAACAAACTAGAATTTATCAAATATAGTTATTTGAGACAGAGTTAGTCAAACATAGTATTCAGGGTAAGTTGCCATCTTGTACGCCTGCTAGCGTAATTCGCAGGGCTGTAAATAGCCTACGGCGGTCGGATGTTTCCTGAGGGAGTCAGGCGTAACCATTGGGATCGCTGCGATCTAGAGTCAAGCAAATGGAGTTTAATCGAATATTAGTTATTCGATAGGAGTTAATCGAGTTGATCGAGTTGAGAAATAAGTAAGTTAAATAAGTTGAGTTGATCGGGTGGTTCGACCAAGTTAGTCGAGCATAGTTAATCGAATCAAATTGGTCGAACCAAGTATGTCGAGTTAGGTTAGTCAAGTTAGTCGAACCTAGTTAATCGAATCGAATTGGTCGAACCATGTAAGTCGAGTTAGTCGAGTCAAGTTAAGTTAGTTGAGTTAAGTTCGTCAAGTTAAATAAATCGATGTTAGTTTCATCGAAAGGAGTTATCGATGTTAGTTTCATCCAAAGGAGTTATCGATGTTAGTTTCATCGAAAGGAGTTATCGATGTTAGTTTCATCGAAAGGAGTTATCGATGTTAGTTTCATCGAAGGGAGTTATCGATTATAGTTTAATCGAAGTGAGATTTTCAAATAAGAGATATTTGAAAAGGAAGAGTTATCGAATATTAGTTATTCGAAGAGAGATTTATCGAATATCGTTTATTCGAGAAGGAGTTAATCGAATATAGGTTATTCGAAGAAGAGTTAATCAAATAGAGATTTCTCGAAGAGAGTTAATCGGCAAATTCGATTATATCGAATTCAGGAAAGTACTTATACTTTCCAGTGTCTAAATAGAGATTTATTTATTTATAAATAAATAAGTGTTAGGTTAATTATTCACTAATAGGAATAGAAGTTATAATTAAAGTTAGATAATTCGAAAGTAGGGATTATAACGTTATCGTTATAACCAATGTTTTAAATTTAGAAGTGGACTAGTAAAATTGAATCCGAAAAAGGCGTAAAGAAGTTGTTAAAGATTAAAAGATAAACTTTGACCATTTCGAAGTTATAACGTTGTTCAGTTAAGGTCTGAGAGGTAATTATACCCCAACTTGAGTGACTTCCTTCTTAACTAAGAAATGGTAAGGTTTGATCGTAAAGGAGTTTTGGAAATGTTTTCCAAACGAAAATCAGAAATGTTTTCTGATAAAAGAAAATAAGAATTTAGAATATAGGGAAACAGGAAATAAGTAAATAAATGAACTAAAGAGATTTATGTTAAATGATGTTTGTTCGATATAATTTCCATTTGGAAATAATATCGTTGTTTGCACACTTGTTTTTCTTTGATAGTTAAATCACCGACTATCGAAGTTTTGACCATTTTAACATTGTTAATATGGAGAGACCGATTGGATTATTATCCATAGAACCACTCTGTATTGGCATAAGCGTCGCGAATCGTATATGCCAAAGATAATTGAAGACAGAGTAAAATGCAAGGGCTATCCTGTTTACAGAATAGTGCCTTCGGTTTGTCCAGTCCCAGGACAACTTGTATGGACGAAGGTCTGACAGAGTATATCCAATGGATCGCGTAAGTTGATCTGTTCAAACGTATTCACGTTTGGTGGCGGAGGAATTCGTTTCTCTTAGCTGTATACCCGTGTTATTTTTGGATAAGTCAATTTGTGATTTGGCGGGTATGACGATGTGACATTTTAAGTAAATGAAGATGGATGTCTGACATAGTATTTCCAGACGGTCACGTACATTGATTTCTTCAACCGTACCAAGAGTGGAAGCGGAGAAGGAAACTTCTTTTAGCTGACACGTAATGTATTGTTGTAGACGTCAATTAGTGATTTTCGATGGATCTGAAAATGTGGCATTCGAAGTGAATCTATTGTGATGATAAAGCGTAGCTTCTAGCCTCACATCCGGTAAATGACAGAAATCGGGCAGGCAGCATGGCTAAGTCGGTTGCACCGAAGTAGGGTGTATAATCACCTATCTAGTGAATATTCATTTGTTTCTTAAATCTATCAATGCTGTCCCATATATATATACGGGAACGGTTGCTGATCCCAACCGTTGGTGATGTACATTTGATACACTCAAGCGAAATGAGTGGTCGGTCATGTGTGGCTGAGTTGCAAGATGTTCTTGTTGAACTCCAGTGTATCGTTCCTAGAGTACACTGATCGGAAGGTGGTTCCATACCTTGTCATAGTTGGGAATCCAACCATCCAATACGAGCTTGTGATTTTGATTGTATACTATATATGTAGTAACGTGAGATGCAAGCGTTTCTGCTAGATTGATATTTATTTGTACTTAGACATTATTATAATATCAGAATGATATTGCTTTGAAAAGTTATTTGGATTCTCATAAGGGAAAAACCCGTTCCATATTCACGGCGTGGTCTTATGAGATATCATATACCTGTTTAAATGATTTGAGTTTATTCACACTAGTCCCATGACTGACCCGGAGTTTATTTTTTGTTTTCCCTAAACTCTTGGGTGCCTAAATTTGTACGGGCAGTCAAGTAGTCAGGAATTTGCAGATATACTTGGAGAGCTTGGAGCGGGAGGCTTCAAGATCATATAGCTATAGTTATTTCCGCTGTGTTGTAAGTGTTGTACTCTGATAAGTGCTATTGTATACATAATTGTTATATTTCAAAGTTATGTGATCTATTATATGTTATTCGTTCCGCTGTGAGATTCGTGTTACTCTGATGTTGTGTTCTTCTTCTTCTTCTATTCTAAGTTTCTATCTTATCTATTCTCACCTTCTAATTTCTTTCATTAATTACCGGGATTTTTCGATGTTTTGGTTATCGACGTCGAGCTTACGTCGATAACCAAAGTCGCCGAAAATCCGGGTTACTACACTTAACCCCTACAAATCTTGTCTTGCTACCTTGAGTTTGGTTAAGTGTCTCTATGGACTTAGCCCTCCCATTCTAGCTTAACTGTGTTGAGTTGGTTAAGTGTTCCTAAGGACTTAACCCTCCCATTCTAGCTTAACTGTGTTAAGTGTCAGTCTGAACCTAACCCCACCCATCAGTTTAGTTATCATGTTGAACTGGTTAAGTGTCTTAGTTAACTTAACCCTACCATTTTTGTTCTAGCTTTAACTAAATAAATTAAAGCCGCGACCACTCACATTAGACAGATATTGTTGCGAATACTGGATGTGCCGGTTGGTTCCGGGCAGGTTTACATCGCAACTCAGTCTAACCTCGGGTTAGGCATATTCGTATTTTCTAAGTTCAAAGGGATTTGATTAATTTTCAAATCAGGTTTTTAAAGTAACCATCCCGTCCGTCGGATCAGTTAGGGATAGCCAGGGAGAGCAGGAAACTTGTATTTTCCAAACTCAAGCCTAGACACTATCCTCTCTATCACCCTAGAACTTTCTGGTTTATTACTAAAAGAGATGTCGTTAAGAAACCTTTGTTTTGTCTAAATTTACATTTTTCTCATTTATGACAAATTCTATAAGTAAATTATTCCTAATTTACTTATTTCCTAATTCCTCTTTTAATGTAAATTTTCAACATTCATTCTTATGGCCCATTTCCCCCTCAAAATCACGTTTTTGCTTTTTGGTATGTAAACTATACCAAATTAAGTGTCACTAACCATGATTTTGCTAAACCTGACAATTACTCCCAATTATGGCCAATTTCAAATTTATGTCAATATGCCAAATTAGCTAATCCAATTCTGATTTAACTTTCTAATTACAATTCATGCCAAACTAGACTTATTATTCTAGTTCACCGTTCATGTAAATGCTAGATTTACAAGTCAATACTAGATTCAAATTACACATCCTATAATTCATGTCAAATTTATCCAATTTGCATTCCTATGAACATGCCTTAATACATGTTTCCAATTTATGCCAATTTCCAAGTTAAAACTACGTTTTTGGTAAACTTCAAATTTTTCCCAAATCGTATTCCCACCATTCGTATAATCGTGATTCAATCTAGATAGTAAATAAAGCTAGATTCGTCGATAAAAGGGAATGAACCAAAATGCCATGAAAGAACGGACATAACAACTGGCATAAGATGGTAGTTCACAGGCATATAGATTACGACGTCGGTTCAAGAACATGTGTAGACCTAACTTAATAGGTAAATTCCCAAGGTCTAAAATCAAAGAAAACCAAGAATAGACAGAATAGAGACGTAGGTTCAAGAACATGGGTAGACCTAACTTAATAGGTAAATTCCCAAGGTCTAAAACCAAAGAAAAGCAAGAATAGACAGCATAGGGACGCAGGTTCAAGAACATGGGTAGACCTAACTTAATAGGTAAATTCCCAAGGTCTAAAACCAAAGAAAACCAAGAATAGACAGAATAGAAAATCAGGTTTAGACCCAATTTCACAGTCACAAAACTTAAGCAACACTTTCCTAGTCAGGAATCATAGGTGTTTAGTCACAGATGTCCTTGTTATGTCATAAGCAATAGTTTATGCTTTCTAGTCAAAGGCATAGGCTTGTGTTCAGAGTCAAGGAAATAATTCTCATAGTCACAGTCACATTCATAGGCAATGTCCATAGTCATAGGCAATGTTCATAGTCATAGGCAATGTTCATAGTCAAAGAGGCATATGGTTCTAAGATCCATAGTTTCATAGTCACAGTCTTATTTGTCCTCGAATCATAACAGTTCTTAATTAAGTCCAAGAGTATAGGCACTGATTCGAATAGAGAGAGAGAGATTTGGCATATTCTTTTATTCCTTTAATTTCATGTCACGAACAGAGAAACATTCAAATCTAGAAATAACTGACTTACAGAGATTAGACTAGAATAGAAAGATGGCGTTGCTATGATTCGTGCGACGTTGCTAGAAACCGTTTGAGCTAGCCTTTGATTCTTATCTTGAAGCTTTAATCTTGATTCGAACTTCTTGTTGACAAACTTGAGCGGCACTTCGTCGTCTTGATTTATTTTATATATTATTCTATTTATTATTTAATTAAGAGGAGGAGAAGAAGCCATGTTCGCCAAGAATCTTTGCAGCATAAGGGTAGAAAAGAATTGGGAATAGAGAAGGAGACTAGGGCTGTTTATATAGTGTAGAAGTCAACGAATCTAGTCAGAATGGCGTCCGGATACAGAGGAACGAACCAGGTTCAGAAAACTGGAAAAAGCAGGGGAGGGGGGGGGGGGTCGACCCCCTGGTCGACTACCTAGTCGACCTGGGTGCCTTGGGCGGGAAAATTCCCGCCCAGCCCAATCTGGGTCCGATTTTGAATTTGAATTCGCTTTTCTGACCTGTTTTGAAATTTGAACTTCCTGAATCTTCTGGAGGCCATATCTTCCTCATACGGACTCAGATTTACGCAAACTCGGACTCATTTTCATGCAGAATTCCGAGAAAAACGCAATGGCGCAGCCCTTTTCCCTTGATTTTGATTTAAATTTAATTTTGCCTTGATTCGTGAATCTTAGTGTTGTAGAATCACGGGGTGTTACAATAATAGAGATGAAAAGTCAGTGGAATCGACAATTGAAAACGAATATAATTAATTCTAATTATAAACAAGGCCTGAAAAGGCACAGCAGTTTCAAAAATTGAATTCAAACTTTGTCGGACTGTACCGGGTGCAAAACAAAACGGATTTAAGTGAAACCAAAAATATTTAAATCTGTTAGTGAACACCTTTCTAACGAATCTGAAAAATCAAATTTTCATAGCGAAAAGCAAAAGTTATGGCCAAATGAATTTTCAGAAAGGTCGCTATGGAATTTATATAGCCCGTGAAATTGGCCATTTTGCATACGACCTTGGAATTCGACGAAACCACTATTGTTGGATCCGGGATGTAAAGTTATTGCTAGGTTTCAAATTTCATAGTTTTTGAAGCTAGTATGTGAGCGTGGCAAAGGAAAATGTGTTTTGGTCAATTACAGTTAAATTGGATCGACCAGAAATGGGCCTTTTTGCAAACGGTCTCAGAATTCGACGAAACTAGTTTTGTTGGGACCGTATCGTCAAAACATAGCCAGATTTATTTTTCTGGAATTTTTTGAATCAGTTTGTGGCCCTGGCAAATTGAAATGTACGTTCAAATCAAATATTGAATGTTATATATTTTAATTTGAAGGAAAACTGACTGAAACTGTCGAATGGGCCTACGAAACATATCCCACTGTGTTCGGAAAGGGGGTAAAACGCTAGGGATGACAGTCGTTGGGTTTGAATTGATGTTCGTATGTGGCAAGGGGTATTTTCGGTTTTTTAAAACTTTATAAAAAAAAAACTATTGGTCCACGTCAGAAAGAAACCCCCCGCTTTTCTCTCTCTCCCCCAAATTGAATGACGGAAACCCGATCCCACCTTCCCCCTCATTTTCCGGTCAACCCATGCACCATTAAGCCTCGACCCAGTAGAGGATTTTGAAGCCCTTCCCTCGCTCTTTAAATCCATATAAGTTTGACCCCCGATAGTTGAGTGGTTCTCGAGTTCTGGGCCCATGAAGTGCCGCCGTTCGCCATCGAATTGCTCTCTCTAGCCGCCGTCGAGTCCAGCCTAGGTGGGTGGCGCGTGAAGCTTACTCGGAGGTCGACATGGTGGTGAAGTCTGATCGGAGCGAAGCGGAGTAGTTTGATCGAAAAGATCAACCCTAGTTTTGAACGAAATCGTGAGGTACAGCTGTTATATTATATAAACTATTTAATAGCAGTTCTAAGCGCTACGGTTTTTGATTTCACTATAAAAATCATATCTTTTTCGTTTGTTGACGAAATTCAGTGAAACAAGAGACAGTGGACTCGTGTGGACGTCTTCTACCTTCTGGAAGAGACCGCATATTTTTCTGAGCCTTCTGCTATTTTTGGTGGAGTGGAACCCAATGTGAGATTTCTAATTTATAAAAAATATGGAAAACGACGATGTAAAATTATATAGTCGATGTATGAGTTATATAAGCGTTGTACACCTCATGTATAAGCGTTGTATAAGTTGTACGTTTGATGTATAAGTTATATATGCGTTGTACAAATTATATAAGTGTTGAAATAGAAGTGAATTGCTATATATATATATATATATATATATATATATATATATATATATATATATACGCCCCTCGTCCACAAACCATGGACGATATTTATTGGTTGTGATTGGTGTAAAAATTGATTGATAGCGAATGGTTGATTGGGATTGTTTGTGGTTGATATTGATTGATTGTGGTTGAAAAATACCCGTTTGTGGTTGAGAAAAATTTGGTTGAAACCACATAGGATTAGTTTGTGGAAATGAAATAAATATATACATGCCGCCTGTGTGCGAACTAGATGCATGATCCCCATTGTCAAAAACCGCGAGGTTTTAAGGTAGAGCGAGGAGCCGTACTAGGGACGGTCCCGGTTTTAACCACCCTGCCGTTATGCTGCCGAAATTTTGAATAATATTCATGTGTTTGAATTATTTTCATTTGTTGAAACTATATTTATTCGTTGAATAGAAAATCTCCATGTGTGGAAACGATATTCATACGTTGAATTGAAATTCATGTGTTGAATGGTGTTCATATTTTGAAATAAATTGTTTTATAATAAAAATCCCATCTTTATCATCTATACGAACTATATAAAATAACAGTGTTTTGAAATGAATTGTTTTATAATAAAATAAAATCCCATTTTTATCATCTATACGAACTATATAAAATAACAGTGTTTTGAAATGAATTGTTTTATAAAAAAATCCCATTTTTATCATCTATACGAACTATATAAAATAACAGTGTTATGAAATGAACTGTTTTACAATAAAAATCACATTTTTATTATATAAATGAATTGTTAAAAATAGTAAAGTGTTGAAATAGAAGGCAGTTAGATGAAAATATCATTTTTATCAAAAGTGCGAAATTCATATGGTTTTGAAATCGAAGAATCGATATATATATTTAAATAGAAGTGAAATATATTGAAAAACGATGCTGCAGTTCGTATTTTGAAACCGTGATTTCAAACGATTAGTACGGGAGATCCGACCATCGGATTTTCCTGAAATCGCAACCGTTGGGTCCGCTTTGGAAGTATCTTTCCAATGGCACCAACTTTGTAAAAATCCAACGGTTGGATTGCCTGGAATGTTTAATTCAAATATAAAGAAAAACAACGCCAGAATCGATTATATTTATATATATATATATATATATATATATATAATTATATTTAATCGAATAACGACGTTGTAGTTCGTATTTTGAAATCGAAACTTCAAACGATTGTACCGGGAGATCCGACCGTCGGATTTTCCCGAAACTAGAACCGTTGGATTCGTTTTGAAAAGATCTTTCTAGTGATGTAAATTTTGTGAAGATCCAGCGGTTAGATTTTCAGATATTTGTAAATCAAATCTGAAGAAAAACAGCGCCACGGCTGTGTTATGGCCCGAAGCGTCGTTTTGAATAAATTGGCTATTTTAAAATAAATAAAAATAGCGATAAATTGTTATAAAATAACATAAACGATATGGAATGGAAATAAACTGAATTTGCTCGATTTATGTGGTTTTTGATGGTTGAATGTGTTTGGTGTGAAAAGTACATTAAAGAACAAATTGGTGTTATCGAAGGATTTAACCATTGAAATAAATTGATTTGAAATTCTAAATATACGTGAATTATTTGAAAAGGCCAAGTTAATTCTCATTTCAAATAATTGACCGACGATTGAAAGTCGAAGATGAAGACGGTGGTCAAAGACCGGAGATCTTCACCTCGTTTGGGTGGTAACCGAGGTCCTAATTGGGAGGCATCCCGAAATATGGATAATGAGTGGTGATCGTCCATACTTACGTGGTGATCGATGGGTTTGTGAGGTTTATAGTGCCTCCGGTTTCGTTCAGACCCAGAATGGACTTGTAAATGGACTGTGTGTCTGACATCGGATTTTATTCTGTGTTGATTGATCTCTATTAAATATACATCTGTTTGGCGGTGGAGAATTTATTCTTTTGCTTAACGCCCTTCTCTGAAATGCATCAGCTCAGAGGTTGTATATCTATGGACATCAGTCGCATGGCATGAATTGCTAGTGTGGCATGCCTAAGTGGCAAATGATCAGAGCTTCTGTTGAAAAGCAAAGCCTTTTGGTGACGTTCAAAGCACCGCCTGCGTGGCGTAGCTTTGTGTATAACGTGAAATCGCGAGTCTCACCCCTGGTATAAACCAGAAACGGGAGGAAGGACCTCAGGGAGGACATGTGTTTCTTTCTAGCTAGAAGTGGCGTCAGTTGTTTTACATTGCCTGACGAGTTTGACTTATGTGGTTGTTGCTGTTGCGAGGCGCCTCGGTTAGATCGGACGATCCGGGTCCGATGGAGTCATTCGTTGGCTCATTTATGCCCCATAGGGCGGGGAAACGCATTGTTCAGGCATTTTATTCCACATCGGTGGACCGACTCTGACGATCCAAGGATTTGACTGAGTACTTACCCTGAGACTCGGGCTAGACAGTCTCGAATTCGGTAAGGACTATCTTTTGCCTTGGTTCATGACGGAAATCCAATTTTCCAAATACGTGACTGTGCGGTTTTGATTGTATATATACATGGCGACATGATATATGGTACCCATGCCGTCTATGATTGATAGTTATGATTGAAATTGTTTTTGAAACATATAAACACTAGTAATAATATCAAATGCTTTTGTTTTATTCGTATCAAGCATATTTTGGCCATTATAAGGTAAACTCTATCCTCCGGTTTGCGTTGCATTGTGTGATGGGAAATGAGTCATATAATGGCTTCATTTTTATAAAAAGCATTGCGATGTTTAAAAGAAAGATTTGTTTTTAAAGCACTGGCAATCCGATGGAGTAAACCTGTTCCACGAAGGTGGCGTGGTCCTGTGATTAGCCATATTATAAATGTGTTGCGTAGATTTCTCATACAAGTCCCATGACTGACTCGTAGTTTGTTTCACTTTCAAACTTGGGTGCCCCTTTTTCTACACGGGCAGCCTTGTATTCAGGTATAACTGGTTCTTTCTGGATAGCTGGAGCTGAAGATGGATTCTATCATTTATCTCTTTTTATGTTGTTCAGCTCCTATTGTACATTATGTTTATTTTCCGCTGTAGACATATATGTACAGTTGAACTGTATTTGTACTAAGTATGATCCTGTAAACTGTGTAACTCTGATGATTACTTTTATCCAGTACATTCTATTGTTCATTATCTGGTGTATTTATTTAATTTTGTTCTGCCATTATCTGTTTTTGTGTTATATTCCAAAGATTACCCTTGTCTCCGTCTGTACGGGATTTGGGGTCGTCACAACGTGTTATCAGAGCTTTGGTTAAGCTTAGTTCTGGAATATAACATATTAACGAACTCGTCAGAAATAGAACTAGTAGTGTTTTAGGACGGGCAACTCTATACAGATAGGATCAGTAATATCCTAGTATGAGTAAAGCAGAATGAAATTACACCTCGATAGACACATTTACTTTGAAGTATGTGTTTCTATATTTTAAATTATCTTTTCAGTGACCTGACACTTGATCTGCTATTGCAGAAGTACTAGAAAAATGAGTGTCAGAAACAGGATAAATGCAGAACCCGATCTAGAGGCTCTATTAAAGAGATATCAAAATCTGAACGGAGCACAGTTCTCAGGCAATGAATCTATAATACAGATTCAAGCTTGGCTGAGTTCTATCGAAAGAATTTTTGGGTGTATCCAGCTGAGAGATGACCAGAAAAGGTTAGTAGCATCTTGGGCGCTCAATGGAGAAGCTTTAATCTGGTGAGAAACAATCATCAAAGATAATCTAGAAGGTGATATCACCTGGGATAGATTCAAAGAGATTTTCCTAGGAAGATTTACTCCTCCTGAAGTGACTGAGCGATTATGTGATGAATTTTCTTATCTGATACATGGTGATATGACCATCCCAGAATATCATAAGAAATTTAACGAACTTTCTCACTTTGCTCCTTAGCTGATACAAGATCCAAAGAGGAAAAATCTGAGATTTATTCACGGTCTGCAAAGGAGATATCAGAATAGTGTAATGAGGAGTGTGAAGCTTCCTTTTTCAGAAATGATATACATGGCTTATCAGTATGAAGATCTCCATAAGAAAGGTATGTTGCGCGACGAAGAGGAAGTCAGTTCTAGTAACAAAGAAGAGTCAGAAACTGATATTCCTGAAGCCAATACGAGGTCTGAGGTCAGTAAAGATCCTAAAGTCAATCGAAAACGGGCTAAGTCTGATAAAGAACACATAACGACGGCCACGTGCTCTAACTGCAAGAAAGCAGGGCATTTGACCAGGAATTGCAAACCCGCCAAGAAGAAGAAGAAGTCTGATTAAGAAAGGAAATGCCATAAGTGCCACTAGGCAGGCCATATTGCACGGGAGTGCCCACCCTCAAAGAAATCTGAAGCAGTACATGTAAATGAAGTAGCAGAAGTGCCTGCATCTTCGTCTGCTCAAGAAGGGGCTGATGTTTTAGAAGGAACGCTTACTGTCAAAAACATTCCAGTCAAAGTACTGTTTGACACAGGCGCGTCGCGAAGCTTTATTGCAAAGGATGCAGCTAAGAAGCTGGATTTGAATTTGAAGAAGCTCAAGGAACCAATGACTGTCCAGAATCCGGTTGGGGGTTCCATTGACCTCAGTTGGGTTTGTGGAGTGCCGGTTTCTTTCTCTCGTTATCGGTTTCCTACTATCGCGGTCGTCATGAATTTTAAAGAGTTTGATCTTATCTTGGGATTAGACTGGCTGACAAAATATGAAGCTGAAGTTAAATGCACCGACAGAGTCGTAAAGGCGAAGACTAAATCAGGTGATTATATAACCATTCCCTGTGAAGGTCAGAATGCTAATAGAAAAGACTTCTGGGCAGCTTTGAATGTTTCTCCAGCCCAAATAGAAAATATCCATGAAATCACAGAGAATATTCCCGACCTAGTGAAAGATATTCCTGTCGTCAAGAACTATGCGGATGTGTTCGAAGAAGTTGTTCGCTTACCTCCGCAGAGAGAAATAGATTTCAAAATTGCTTTGATTCCGAATGCAAGGCCGGTAGTTCACGCTATTCGAAGAATGTCCTTGAAAGAGAAAGAGGAATTAGACAATCAAACACGACAGCTAGGATGGAAGGGCCTGTTCAGGCCTAGTTTCTCTGATTGGGGAGCAGCAGTGGTGTTTGTCCCAAAATCTGACGGTACTCTACGGCTATGTGTGGATTATCGTGATCTGAACAAGCAGACCATAAAGAACAAATATCCATTCCCACGGATTGACGACTTATTGGATCGATTAAATGGCGCACAAGTATTTTCACGAACGGACCTAGCTACAGGTTTCCATCAGCTTCGTATCGCCGAGGAGTGTGTTCCTTTGATAGCATTCAGAGGTCCCGACCTATTCTACGAGTGGTTAGTAATGTCGTTCGGCTTATGTAACGCTCCAGCCTATTTCGTCGATCTAATGAACAGAGTATTCATAGGAGTATTGAATAAATTTGTTCTGGTTTTCATTGATGATATCCTAATCTTCTCTAAATCAAAGGCCGAACATGAAAAGCATTTGGAACAGGTTCTGGAAATCCTCAGAAGGAATGTGTTGAAAGCCAAACTGTCCAAATGTATATTCTGGCAAGAGGAAGTAAAATTTCTAGGCCATGTCGTATTAAAAGAAGGAATTGCTGTGGATCCAAGCAAAATCACAGCTATTCAGAATTGGAAACAGCCTAGTACCCCCATTGAAGTCCGTAGTTTTCTTGGATTGGCTAGCTATTACCAGAAGTTCGTTAAAAATTTTTCAAAGATATCTGGTCATTTAACAAAGCTTACGAAGAAGCACACTAAATTCAAATGGACTCCATAAAGTGAGGAGGCTTTTGAAGAGCTAAAGTTAAGACTAATGACTGCTCTAGTGTTAACCATCATAGATGGCAATTAGGATTTGAAAGTCTGGACTGATGCTTCTAGAGAAGGCCTTGGCGCAGTGTTAATGCAAAGGGGCCAAGTGATTGCTTATGCTAGCCGTCAACTGAAGCCACATGAGAAAAACTACGTAACTCATGATCTTGAGTTGTTGGCTATAGTATTCGCCTTGAAAATCTGGAGACACTATCTTCTAGGTGAGAGATTTGAACTATTTACAGATCACCAGTCGTTAAAGTATCTGTTCACCCAGAAAGACCTAAATCTAAGGCAGCAACATTGGCTAGAGTTCCTTGCAGCATACGATTTTGAGATTATATACACTCCAGGGAAAGCCAATGTCGTGGCCGATGCGTTAAGCCGAAAGAATGAAATGATCGCCAGTTTTATTATCACGACTTCATTGATAGATAAAATATCTGCTCTTCAGAAGGATGATCACTTCATTCAGAAGATCAGAGAGATAATTCAGAAGGGCGAACCCTCGAGTTTTCAGGTTGATAATGAGGGGATTCTAAGGCTGAAGGGTCGAATCTATGTTCCTAACATTGCTGAGCTCCGAAAGGAAGTTCTGGATGAATGCCACAAGTCAAAACTTAGTATCCATCCGAGAGTAAGCAAAATGTATAATGACATCAAACGCACTTTCTGGTGGAGGTCGATGAAGAGGGACATTTCTTTATATGTTAGCCGATGCCCTACTTGCCAGCTAGTCAAGAGCGACCAACAGAAACTGGCTGGATTATTACAACCGCTAGATGTTACTAGTTGGAAGTAGGAACATATTTCTATGGATTTCATTGACGGTCTTCCCAGAACCAGAAAAGGGAATGACAGTATTTGGGTGATCGTAGATCGCTTCACGAAGACCGCCCATTTCATACCTGTCAGATCAAACAGAACTGCTCTGAGTCTGGCGCGGATATACTTCAAGGAAATAATTAGACTACATGGAGTGCCGCTCAGTATAGTCAGTGATAGAGACACAATATTCACTAGCAAATCCTGGGAGGCGTTTCAAGTCGAGCTGGGAACGAAGTTGAACTTGACCACCGCTTATCATCCTCAGACAGACGGTCAGACTGAGAGGGTGAATCGTATTTTAGAAGATCTATTGCGGGCTTGTATTCTAGATTTCAGCGGATCATGGGAAGACCATCTACATTTGGCTGAATTCTCATATAACAACAGCTACCAGGCGAGCCTGACAATGTCACCATTCGAAGCGTTGTATGGTAGACCGTGCCGATCTCCTGCTTGTTGGGTCGAACCCGGTAATAGACTTGTGTTAGGACCTGATATGATCCGAGAAGCTGCCGATAAAGTTGACTTTATTAAAAAGCGATTACTCGCCGCTCAAAGCCGACAAAAGAGCTATGCCGATAGGAGAAGAAGAAATATATCCTTCGCTGTTGGCGACTATGTATATTTGAAAGTATCGCCGATGAGAGGAGTTATCTGGTTCGGTAAAACTGGGAAGTTGGCACCCAAATTCATTGGTCCGTTTCCTATTCTGGAACGGATAGGAACTCTTGCTTATAGGGTCAAACTGCCTGACTGGTTGCTTGGAGTTCATGATGTATTTCATATATCTCAACTTTGAAAGCACGTTCATGTTCCAGACTTGATCGTGGAAGAAGCAGCGCAACAGGATATTGAAATTACTCTAGAATTAGCTGTGAGACGAGAGCTGCTAAAGATTATCGGCAAAGAAACCAAAGAGCTGAGGAACAAGAACGTTCACTTAGTCAAAGTGCAATGGAGTGGAGATCCGCGAGATTGTACTTGGGAAACTGAGGAGAGCATTCAGAAAGCTTATCCTAGATGCCGAGTGGATATCTCTGATTGACTCTGGTGCAAGGTATATTTACCATACTTTGCATTACCAATTAGTTATCTATTCTGTTGTTATTTTCTTTC
Organism: Allium sativum; assembly: GCA_030737875.1. Lineage (NCBI taxonomy): Eukaryota > Viridiplantae > Streptophyta > Magnoliopsida > Asparagales > Amaryllidaceae > Allium > Allium sativum. Next base: position 563,814,745 of record CM060921.1, read on the forward strand.
CATGGATGTGCACTTTTAATTCTATAGTCTGAATGATTTTAAAAGAATATAGAAATTAATTTGTATGATTTTGAAAGGTTAAAAACCATTTGATTGCTGTTTGTGTTGTGTGATAGTAAATTAGATTAATTAAATTATTGAAACGATAATTAATTTAATTAATAAGAGAATGAATGGTAGAATTTATTCGATTATATCACCCATTTAACTGATTGGAAAATAAATAGAAATATATACATGTGCATTATATATGTTTGAACAGGTAAATGGATTAGCTGTTGAGTAAAGATTTTATTTGCGTGCCCGACAAATAGGTAAACCTTAATGAGTTGGATGCGAAATATTATTATATCAACTCCTGTGAATGCCATTGGATGCGGAGTGCTGGTTTTTCTGTGTGAAATAATAAACGTCGCCATAGGATAGTAACAATGAATTTTGAACTACATTACATGGCATACTTCTGGAAGATAGGCATACTTCATCATATACCACATAAGCATTTGGAGCTTGTGTGATGAGGTGGAAGATTTACCATACGAGCGAGAGGCTTGTATGGCGATGACTATATTTTACAGGTTGAACTGATGACTGATATGGACTATTTAAATTATAACATTAAAATTGCCAGATTAATAAAAACCCCACACGGGTCTAGAGTTGACAATAATCACGTCTCTCTATTTATTAGATACGGCACATGGACTATTTATTTCCCACATGGGACGAGGTGACGAGGATTTATTCTCTGGAGCATTTAAAATACACACTCCCTCGGGCTTTGACAGGGTGACGAGAATTTATTCTTTGGAGTTATTATCAATACACGCTCCCCTGTAAACACCAGAATATATCACTATAAATAAGTGTATGCTTATTGGGATTTATTGGGTACCTAATACGGCCCAATAAATTTCCAAACCTCTCCCCGTACAAAGGAGGTTATGGCGAAATTTTTCGAAAATTCCGGGTGTTAGCCAAATTTTTGAAGAATTTGAAAATTCTCAGAAACTGAAAAGTTGGAGAATTGAAGCTAGATTGAACGTAGAGTTGATTAATCAAACCACTTTCGACTTTGTTTCTTTTCGGGGACGAAAAGTTTTAAGTGGGGGAGATTGTAACGACCCAGAAAATCTGAACCAATTTAAAAATTTTAAATTGGCTAAGATAATGGATTTTAAATATTTAAAAAAAATATTTTAAATAATAGAGATGAAAAGTGAGTGGAATCGACAATTGAAAATGAATATAATTAATTCTGATTATAAACAAGGCCCGAAAAGGCGCTGTAGTTTCAAAAATTGAATTCAAACTTTGTCGGACTGTACCGGGTGCAAAACAAAACTGATTTGAGTAAAACCAAAAAAATTTAAATCTGTTAGTGAACACCTTTCTAACGAATCTGAAAAATCAAATTTTCATAGCGGAAAGCAAAAGTTATGGCCAAATGAATTTTCAGAAGGTCGCTATGGAATTTATATAGCCCGTGAAATTGGCCATTTTGCATACGACCTCGGAATTCGACGAAACCACTTTCGTTGGATCCGGGAGGTGAAGTTATTGCTAGGTTTCAAATTTCATAATTTTTGAAGCTAGTATGTGAGCGTGGCAAAGGAAAATGTGTTTTGGTCAATTATAGTTAAATTAGATCGACCAGAAATGGGCCTTTTTGCAAACGGTTTCAGAATTCGACGAAACTAGTTTTGTTGGGACCGTATCATCAAAACATAGCCAGATTTATTTTTCTGGAATTTTTCGAATCAGTTTGTGGCCCTGGCAAATTGAAATGTACGTTCAAATCAAATATTGAATGTTATATATTTTAATTTGAAGGAAACTGACTGAAACAGTCGAATGGGCCTACGAAACATATCCCATTGTGTTCGGAAAGGGGGTAAAACGCTAGGGACGACAGTCGTTGGGTTTGAATTGGTGTTCGTATGTAGCAAGGGGTATTTTCGGTTTTTTAAAACTTTATAAATAAATAAAAACTATTGGTCCACGTCAGAAAGAAACCCCCCGCTTTTCTCTCTCCCCCCCAAATCGAACGACGGAAACCTGATCCCACCTTCCCCCTCATTTTTCGATCAACCCACGCACCATTAGGCCTCGACCCAGTTGAGGATTTTGAAGCCCTTCCCTCGCTCTTCAAATCCATATATGTTTGACCCCCAATAGTTGAGTGGTTCTCGAGTTCTGGGCCCACGAAGTGCCGCCGTTCGCCATCGAATTGCTCTCTCTAGCCGCCGTCGCGTCCAGCCTAGGTGGGTGGCGCGTGAAGCTTACTCGGAGGTGGACATGGTGGTGAAGTCTGATCGGAGCGAAGCGGAGTAGTTTGATCGAAAAGATCAACCCTAGTTTTGAACGAAATCGTGAGGTACAGCTGTTATATTATATAAACTATTTAATAGCAGTTCTAAGCGCTACGGTTTTTGATTTCACTGTAAAAATCATATATTTTTCGTTTGTTGACGAAATTCAGTGAAACAAGAGATAGTGGACTCGTGTGGACGTCTTCTACCTTCTGGAAGAGACCGCATATTTTTATGAGCCTTCTGCTATTTTTGGTGGAGTGGAACCCAATGTGAGATTTCTAATTTATAAAAGATATGGAAAACGACGATGTATAAATAATATAGTCGATGTATGAGTTATATAACGTTGTACACCTCATGTATAAGCGTTGTATAAGTTGTACGTTCGATGTATAAGTTATATATGCATTGAAGAAATTATATATGTGTTGAAATAGAAGTGAATTGCTATATATGAATATATATATATATATATATATATATATATATATATACGCCCCTCGTCCACAAACCATGGACGATATTTATTGGTTGTGATTGATGTGAAAATTGATTGATAGCGAATGGTTGAATGGGATTGTTTGTGGTTGATATTGATTGATTGTGGTTGAAAAATACCCGTTTGTGGTTGAGAAATATTTGGTTGAAACCACATAGGATTAGTTTGTGGAAATGAAATAAATATATACATGCCGCCTGCATGCGAACTAGATGCATGATCCCCATTGTCAAAAACCGCTTTAACTACCTTGCCGTTATGCTGCCGAAATTTTGAATAATATTCATGTGTTTGAATTATTTTCATTTGTTGAAACTATATTTATTCGTTGAATAGAAAACCTCCATGTGTGGAAACGATATTCATACGTTGAATTGAAATTCATGTGTTGAATGGTGTTCATATTTTGAAATAAATTGTTTTATAATAAAAATCCCATCTTTATCATCTATACGAACTATATAAAATAACAGTGTTTTGAAATGAATTGTTTTATAATAAAAAAAATCCCATTTTTATCATCTATACGAACTATATAAAATAACAGTGTTTTGAAATGAATTGTTTTATATAAAAAATCCCATTTTTATCATCTATACGAACTATATAAAATAACAGTGTTTTGAAATGAATTGTTTTACAATAAAAATCACATTTTTATTATATAAATGAATTGTTAAAAATAGTGAAGTGTTGAAATAGAAGGCGGTTAGATGAAAATATCATTTTTATCAAAAGTGCGAAATTCATATGGTTTTGAAATCGAAGAATCGATATATATATTTAAATAGAAGTGAAATATATTGAAAAACGACGCTGCAGTTCGTATTTTGAAACCGTGATTTCAAACGATTAGTACGGGAGATCCGACCATCGGATTTTCCTGAAATCGCAACCGTTGGGTCCGCTTGGGAAATATCTTTCCAACGGCACCAACTTTGTAAAAATCCAACGGTTGGATTGTCTGGAATGTTTAATTCAAATCTGAAGAAAAACAACGCCAGAATCGATTATATTTATATATATATATAAATATAATTATATTTAATCGAATAACGACGCTGCAGTTCGTATTTTGAAATCGAAACTTCAAACGATTGTACCAGGAGATCCGACCGTCGGATTTTCCCGAAACTGGAACCGTTGGATTCGTTTTGAAAAGATCTTTCTAATGATGTAAATTTTGTGAAGATCCAACGGTTAGATTTTCATATATGTGTAAATCAAATCTGAAGAAAAACAGCGCCACGGCAGCGTTATGGCCCGAAGCGTCGTTTTGAATAAATTGGCTATTTTAAAATAAATAAAAATAGCGATAAATTGTTATATAATATCATAAACGATATGGAATGGAAATAAACTGAATTTGCTCGATTTATGTGGTTTTTGATGGTTGAATGTGTTTGGTGTGAAAAGTACATTAAAGAACAAATTGGTGTTGTCGAAGGATTTAACCATTGAAATAAATTGATTTGAAATTCTAAATATACGTGAATTATTTGAAAAGGCCGAGTTAATTCTCATTTCAAATAATTAACTGATTATTGAAAGTCGAAGATGAAGACGGTGGTCGAAGACCGGAGATCTTCACCTCGTTTGGGTGGTAACCGAGTTCCTGATTGGGAGGCATCCCGAAATATGGATAATGAGTGGCGATCGTCCAGACGTATGTGGTGATCGATGGGTTTGGGAGGTATATAGTGCCTCCGGTTTCATTCAGACCCAGAACGGACATGTAAATGGACTGTGTGTCTGACATTGGATTTTATTCTGTGTTGATTGATCTCTATTAAATATACATCTGTTTGGCGGCGGAGAATATATTATTTTGCTTAACGCCCTTCTCTAAAAAGCATGAGCTCAGAGGTTGTATATCGATGGACATCAGTCGCATGGCATGAATTACTAGTGTGTCATGCCTAAGTGGCAAATGATCTGAGCTTCTATTGAAAAGCAAAGCCTTGTGGTGATGATCAAAGCACCGCCTGTGTGGCGTAGCTTTGTGTATAACGTGAAATCGCGAGCCTCACCCCCGGTATGAACCAGAAACGGGAGGAAGGACCTCAGGGAGGACATGTGTTTCTTTCTAGCTAGAAGTGGCGTCAGTGGTTTTACATGCCCTGACGAGTTTGACTTATGTGGTTGTTGCTGTTGCGAGGCGCCTCGGTTAGATCGGACGATCCAGGTCCGATGGAGTCATTCGTTGGCTCATTTACGCCCCATAGGGCGGGGAAACGCATTGTTCAGGAATTTTAATCCACATCGGTGGACCGGCAATGACGATCCAAGGGTTTGACTGAGTACTTGCCCTGAGACTCGGGCTAGACAGTCTCGAATTCGGTAAGGACTATCTTTTGCCTTGGTTCATGACGGAAATCCTATTTTCCAAATACGTGACTGTGCAGTTTTGATTGTATATATATATGGCGACATGATATATGGTACCCATGCCATCTATGATTGATAGTTATGATTGAAATTGTTTTTGAAACATATAAACACTAGTAATAATATCAAATGCTTTTGTTTTATTCGTATCAAGCATATTTTGGCCATTATAAGGTAAAACTCTATCCTCCGGTTTGCGTTGCATTGTGTGATGGGAACTGAGTCATATAATGGCTTCATTTTTATAAAAAGCATTGCGATGTTTAAAAGAAAGATTTGTTTTTAAGGCACCGGCAATCCGATGGAGTAAACCCATTCCACGAAGGTGGCGTGGTCCTGTGATTAGCCATATTATAAATGTGTTGAGTAGATTTCTCATACCAGTCCCATGACTGACTCGTAGTTTGTTTCACTTTCAAACTCGGGTGCCCCTTTTTCTACACGGGCAGCCTTGTATTCAGGTTTAGCTGGTTCTTTCTCGATAGCTGGAGCTGAAGATGTATTCTATCATTTATCTCTTTTTATGCTGTTCAGCTCCTATTGTACATTGTGTTTATTTTCCGCTGTAGATATAAATGTATAGTAGAACTGTACTTGTACTAAGTATGATCCTGTAAACTATGTAACTCTGATGAATACTTTTATCCAGTATATTCTATTGTTCATTATCTGGTGCATTTATTTAATTCTGTTCTGCCATTATCTGTTTCTGTGTTATATTCCAAAGATTACCCTTGTCTCCATCTGTACGGGATTTGGGGTCGTCACTGTGGTAAGATTTCCTCCCTGAGAACCTAAAGGGGAATAGAAGAAAAGAGGCGAAAACAAACCAGGTCAGACATAAGTCTGTTAAGTCCAGTGACTTTCAGCATGTAAATTGGCAAAAGCATCATGACATGAATAAACTGAATATAAGACAATACCGTGATAAAATGAATAACAAGATAACCTAAGATATGATAAGGCAACATAAATTGAATGCGCTTCTACTCTTTTTCTACTTCGCTACTACCTTGTTATTCTGATTTTTATATCTCTGCACCACCTAACTAGTGTCCCAACTAGTAATCAATATAAAATGATCATATGATAATGTGATCCCAATCCCAGCAGTTTGTGGTAGCCATCAGGTGTACATCTATTGTGAGGATTCCTCTTCAATCTGCCTAATTGCCATGAATATGTTAGATGTACCCTTACTACCCTATCGATCGGCTCATTACTCGTATTAATTTTCCTTGTGTCTATGTCAATCGGCCTCTCTTGCGTGTAGATACCCTGTTCTGGTCCCACCATAAGGTGTATCAGTCCCTATGATAGCAACCCGACACGATTCAAGATGCACAGTGTATAATGTAATGTCCCGACTTTTTTATAGTTTTTAACAATCATTTTAATGAGGAATTAAATCGGGAAATTCTATTTTAAATAAAACTAAAGTGATTCTTGATATATATGTGAAAACATATGTATGTATAAATAGAGAGAATAATGTATATACTTGTATACAACATTCAAATAGAAACCATAAGTGATAATACATATAAAAATATAATAGTTCATAGTTTACCATTTTAACAAAGAAAGGATTTATAAACAAAAGCCATATAACATGAATGATATATAGGAAAAGGGTATTTTGTTTACTTTAAAAATAAAGGAGGACTTTAATCAAAAACAACACAACATGTATGCATATGGCAAAAGAACAATTCAGCCATAGCATATGTATATGAACACATGACACACAAACCATTTAATTATTGACCAAAACAAATATCTTTGAACATGAGACAAAAAGAAGTCACATAGTAAGACAAAAGAATTTAATGAATGATACTATGAATAGTGAAACTAGGATTTGGAAACCATTCCCTAAAGCACCTAAAAAATTATCATGTTAAGCTTGCATGTGCATAACCTGTATAAGAGAAACGTGACCTCAAAACCTCACAACCAGGAAATAACAAAAGTTGGGCTAGACAGCATGGCTAGTTGGGTCATACCCAAGCAGGGTATATTATCACCATCTAGAGGACTTCCATATTTAACTTCTTAAATCTCTTTCGCTGCTGTAGCTTTCGGAAATTGTAAATCGAGCTCAACAGTAGGAGTGATAATATATTCGTTACACTCAAGCTAAATGAGTGGGAGGTCATGTGTGGACGGGTTACAAGATGTTCTTGTTGAACCCCAGTGTATCCTCTCTAGAGTACACTGATTGGTGGGTGCTCTCATACCCTGTCTACTGGAATCCAATCTCCAATAAGCGCTCAGCGATTTTAGATTGTATAATATATACGTGTAATGACCCGCATTTGCAGAGGTATTATAATTAATTTATTTAATTATTTAAATAGTGATTTAGAGAATTTAATGGTCGTGGAATTAAATAATGATGAATATTTAATTAAAATAATAAATTAAATAATATATTTAATTCTGAAATAATCAGAATTGGCTGAAATGGCGATATGGTGTGAACTGGATCATCTGTGATATTTAATTCAGCTTGGAATTGAAATTTGAATAACGAATATAATCAACGACAGTTTGAACGTATAATTATATTATTATTAAAATCGAGCTCGAAATGGCGCTGCACTTCATAAATTGGCGATTCGAACTTCAACTGAATGTACAGGATTCGTTTTAAGCCGGATTTTTGTGGAACAAGAAACGTGTGGAGCTAGTGGAGTATATATTTCTAATGGAAGAGAAAAATCGGGATTTCGTCGTGTAGATTTTGATTTACGTCCAAATCAAATTTTAGAAAATTCGCTGTAGAATTCCTTTATAATTTATAAAGGAATTATTTATATTTTAAAAAGGAATTTCATTTTTAAATTGAATATCGATTTAATCGGGATTTGAAATATCGAGTTATAAATCCCAGTGGAGCTGTATGATATTCTGTTGAGAATATATACGATAATATATTTATTTATAAATATTAAATTTAATTATATTTAAATATATTTATATATTTAAATGGGTCATTCAGAGCTTTAAAAATAGCCAGTTTTGCAAACGACCTCAGAATTCGACGAAACCAATTTTGTTGGATCCGCAATATTAAATTATTGCTAGATTTCAATTTCCATAATTTTTGAAGTCAGTATGTGGCTGTACGGATTTTTAATGTGTAAAACAGTCAGTATTTTGAGAGTTAAAAATAAGCTGTATGAGCAAACGGAGTCGGAATTCGACGAAACCAGTTTCGTTGGGACCGTAATGTCGAACTGTAGCTACATAACCATTTTTAGGATTTTTGAATACTGTGTGATCACAGGGATTTTTAAAGTGTTGAAACAAATGTAAAATGAGTATTTAAAACTAAAATATCTAAGTGTGTGAGCCACATCTCCTTTGTTTTCAACCACTAAATAAATCCGTCTCCCTTATAAAACAGTTCTAAGCCGCCACTCCCCCTCATTCTTTTTCAGCAAAATGGAAGGTAAGAAAATCGAAATCAAACCAAAGGAAAATCTATAAATCCGCATTCATTTATCTTCGAACTCCTGAGAGAGTTCTCTTCACTTCTGTGTCAAGTTTGATGGGTTTGATCCTCTGTTGGCACCGTCGTATTCCAACAGTGAAGACTAGGGTTCGATAATTAGTGATATAGAAGCATCAGTTTGTTAATCAGGGATGATATTTGGATTTCTTGTGAAGATTGGAGGTCCTTGTGTTTTTATTGTGGATTTCGGTTGATGTTCTTGTCGCGGGTTCACTGTAGCCGACGGAGAGGGCCAGATGACACACTGACGAGGAGGACACCGAGATGAGTGATGTTTATATGAGGATGGAGAGAATTCAAAGGAGAATATTGTGGTGATTTTTGTGGATTTAATCGTGAAATGGAGGAGGAGATAAGATGGAGTAAAGATCGGCTATGGTTGTGGGATTATGGAAGCAGGTTACGGCAGTTTCAATTGGAGAAGAAATGGGAACTTGGGAGCGGTTTGGGCCTGAAGGAATTGAGCCGGTTAGTTAAGGGTTAAGGCCCGGTTTTGATTTATTTAGTTTTATTTTTAATTAAAACAATGTATTAAATTGTAAAATGAATTTCTTATCCATATGAAATCAGAATCACGAACCGTAAGTAGCGTTCGGATCGTATGGACGGGAGCTACACCATGGCACTGACTGGAAGTGAATCCGAGCTGGTTATAATTTATCGCAAAATAAACTGTTCGCTTGAATAAAATCGAGCGATGATTATCGTTATTAACAATGATTGTCCAAAGTGAGTAAACCTCACTAACTCTGAACTGTTTATAATTTCATGTATTTTTAGAACTGTTAAATATTGGCTAATTGACTGTGTATTGACTATTTGATTGAACTGATAGTCAGTTATTTGAATTTCAATATTGATTATATTTAACAGAATATATCATATGGAACTGAAAGTGATGTTATCTATATTGTTTAACATCTGTGACGCAGGGAAACAGGTTGGAGGAATCCATCTGGATTCCTCAACATTTATTTTACTGTGATTCATATATTGTGATATATGATGTGATATATAATCTGTTGTTGATTATGTGTGTTTGGACGATATTTATCTTTGTTGTATGGTATGTTAAATACCATAAGAAATACTGGATGTGGGAAAGGGGATTTTCAAAGTGTATTTTGGAAATGAATTATTTATATAAAATCGAAGGATTTTATATAGAAAAGGGAAAGGATTTTTATAAAAGAAAATAATTGTAAAATCGAAGGATAAGTTATAATAAAGGAAATATTTATTTGTTAGAATAAATAGAATAGAATATAAAAGGAGATATTTATTTGTTAAATAAATAGAATCAAAAAGGAAATATTTGTAAGTCATGTTCAAATAGAATTGAAAGGAAATATTTATAGGAAATAAATATGTTAAAAATAGAAAAGATAAAGGAAATATTTATTTGTTAAATAAATAGGAAAAAATAAAAGAAATATTTATTTGTTAAATAAATAGAATTGAAAAGGGAATAGTTATTTGTTAATTAAACAAATAGAAAAGGAATTATCGATTATTAGTTAATCGAAAGGAGTTAATCGAATATTAGTTTATTCGAATAGAGTTAAAGGAAAGGAATTATCGATTATTAGTTAATCGAAAGGAGTTATCAATTATTAGTTAATCGAAGGAGTTATCGATTATAGTTTAATCGAAAAGAGTTATCAATTTGTTTAATCGAAGTGAGTTATAGAATATTGGTTATTCAAAGGAGTTATCGAATTTAGTTATTCGATGGAGTTAATCGATTAGAGTTAAAATAAAGGAGTTAATCGAATATAGTTTATTCGAATAGAGTCAATTGAGTTAATCGAATATTAATTATTCGAATAAAGTAAAAGGAGTTGTCGAATATTAGTTATTCGAATACGAGTTAAATAGAGTTATCGAATATTAGTTATTCGAATAGAGTTAAATGGAGTTAAAGGAATAAATCGAATATAGTTTATTCGAATGGAATTAAAGGAATTAATCGAATTTGGTTTATTCGAATAGAGTTAAAGGATTTATCGACTAGAGTTTAATCAAATAGAGTAATCCAATAGAGTAAATTGAATAGAGTTATCGAATATACCTTATTCGAAGGAAAGAATTATCGAATAGAGATGATTCGAAAGAGAGTTACATAAGGAAGTTTGTTAAAGAATTAAAAGGTGAACTTTGTCTATTTCAAGGTTAGAAACGTTGTTCAGTTAAGGTCTAAGAGGTAGTATTACCCCAACTTGATTGGATTCATTTTTAACTTAGGAATGGTTAAGGTTCGATAGTGAAGGTGGGTTAAAGGAATTTAGTTAATAAGCGTAATGGTTTGAGTTGGCATCGCGATGGTTTGTTTAAACATCTGTCTAAGTCCAATGAAGAAGTTTTGGAAATGTTTTCCAACTAAGAACCAGAAATGTTTTCTGATATAGAAAAACAAGAAATGGAAATGTTTTCCAATGGTAATAACATATATTTTCTAAAACATAGAGAATAAGGAAATGTGAATATATATATACATATACATATATATATATATATATATATATATATATATATATGTTAAATGATGATTGATCGATATAATTTCCTCTTGGAAATAATGTCGTTGTTTGCACACCTGTTTTTCTTTGATGGTTAAATCACAGACTATCGAAGTTTGGACCATTTTAACGTTGTTAATATGGAGAGACTGGTTGGATTATTATCCAAAGAACCACTCTGTATTGGCATAAGCGTTGCGAATCATATATGCCAAAGATAATTGAAGACGGAGTAAAGTGCAAGCGCTATTGTATAAGTCTTAGATAACAGTGCCTAAGATGGATGTACTGAATAGTGCCTTCGGTTCATCCTGTTCCTGGATGACTTGTATGGATGAATGTCTGACAGAGTATTTCCAAAAAGGTCACGTACATTGATTTCTTCAACCGTACCAAGAGTGGAAGCGGAGAAGGAAACTTCTTTAGCTAACACGTGTTGTACTGTTGTAGACGTCAATCGGTGATTTGATGGATTTGACGATGTGACATTCGAAGTGAATCTAGTGTGATGATAAAGCGTAGCTTCTAGCCTCACATCCGGTAAATGACAGAAATCGGGCAGGCAGCATGGCTAAGTCGGTCGCTCCAAAGTAGGGTGTATAATCATCGGATCTAGAGTTTCATTTATTTCTAAAAATCTATTGTCGATACTGTCCCATTCGGGAAACGGTTGCTGATCCCAACCATTGGTGATATACATTCGATACACTCAAGCGAAATGAGTGGTCGATCATGTGTGGCCGGGTTGCAAGATGTTCTTGTTGAACCCCGTGTATTCCTTTCTAGAGATACACTAGCGAAAGGTGGTTCCACACCTTGTCATAGTTGGAAATCCATTACCCAATACGTTCTTTCTGTTTTGATTGTATACTATATATGTAGAATGTGAGATGAAAGCGTTTCTGCTAGATGATTATTATATTGTGGTTGATAGACATTATTATAATATCAAAAGGTTTTTGATATAAAGATATTTTGGATTCTCATAAGGGAAAAACCCATTCCGTTATACGTCGTGGCCTTATGAGATATCATTTACTTGGTCAAACTGTTTTAAACTGTTTTACTCACACCAGTCCCATGACTGACCCGGAGTTTATTTGTTTGTTTCCCTAAAATCTTGGGTGCCTAAATTTGTACGAGCAGTCAAGTAGTCGGGATTTACAGATATACTGGAAGAGCTTGGAGCAGGAGGCTTCAGGATCAGTACTTTGATAATGATGTATATTCAAGTACAGATGTATATTTCAAGTTATGTTATATATATTGTATGTTATTCGTTCCGCTGTGAGGTTCGTGTTACTCTGATGTTGTGTTCTTCTTCTTCTTCTATTCTAAGTTTCTATCTTATCTTTCCCCACCCTCTAATTTCTTTTATTAATGACCGGTATTTTCGATCCCTGGATGTTCGATATGTGTTGTATATCGGATAACCAAGATCGACAAAAACCCGGGTCATTACAGTTGGTATCAGAGCTTAAGTTAAGTGAATTACCTTGGCTCTGTGGCGTAACTCGGTAGAGATAGGGTTAGTAATACCCTAGATTGAGTTTGAGTGTATATATACGAGTGAACGTATTTGTAGATGATTTAAAAATAATTTTATATTGTGAAGGTTTGTTGGTTGAGTAGTTTATGAGTTCTGGTTGATCAGTTTGATCCACTGTATCGGTAGGAGTTTATAAAAACTCAAATACGATGGGTCGGCACGATATGTTTTGAAAAGAAGGTAAATGAAAATAATTTTACCCAAAGTATATTTTGATACATATTGGATATATTGGTCGTTATTATAATCGAGTAAGATTATAAATTAAATGGTTATGTAAATAACCAATCAGAATTCATATAAGTGAAATACGTGAAATCAGATGAGTTAAATCTGAAATTTTAACCAGAAATTGAGTTAAAACTCTGGAGAATTGGATAAGTATTTGTAAATGGATTTGGATTAAAAATAAGGAAAATTTAAGATCCTGGGATATTTTAAATTGTTTTACAAGCAGTGTGAATTATATTTTGAAATGAATTTCAAAGTGGAAATGTTTAGAAATGGTTTTATAGTATTGAACTCACTTCGATCGCTGGAAAATAGATTCCGATGATGACAGCTGCATCATCAGTATTCATTTTCAAGTTGTAAGTGACGAATTACTACCAGAGATACTATTTTGAATTTGTTTTGGGAAAGACAAGTTGTGTTGAATTTCAAAAAGGGATTTATAATATAAAATTTGAATAGAAATTGAATAGAATTAACTAAGTCGAAGAGGAATTAGTTAATCGAGTTTTGAATTTGAAGTTGAACTTTGAAAGGTGAATTGGATTTATAAATGGATAATCGAAATCGAATATAGAACTTAAATTTGTAATTTGGATACAAATTAGTTAACAAGCAAGTTAAAATATATTCGAACATGTCATGTTCAAATATAAAAGTGAAATCGACTAAAGTGTTAATTAACAAATTAATTAACGAATTGAGTTAAAACGATCAGGTATAGTTAAAATAGATTGGGCAGGTATAAATATTCATGAGATAGGTATGGAAAGGTATGAAGGTATATAAATAGAATGCTCGACGAAAAGGTATGTATTTAATTCATATATGAGATTTTATGCGTCGTATCGGCTAGCCGCTTGGCTTTTTCTTTTTCTTTTGGATTGGTGAGGGCCATGGGAGGCTATTTGAAATATCCCGATGCTCCTGGTACAAAGTAGGTTATGGCGAATTTTTCCGGGAATTTAAGGAGTTAGAATATTTTTAAGATAATTTGATAGTTAGAAATCAACGTATCGATATATATATAGAAGTCGATAAGGAAACGAACTTAGAAATAGAATAGTAAAATCAAAAAGGAAGACTAAGAATAAAATCTAGTAATAATAGAAAGAGGAAGCGTATACGTGTTTAAAAGTGAATAAGTAGTTGTATGGTATTGATTATTCGAGTAAGTAGTCATATCTGTTTTGACGTTATAAATGTTATTCAGTCAAGGTCTGAGAGGTAGTTATACCCCAACTTGATTGATTTCATTATTAACAAATAAATTGTAACATCCCATATTTTTCAGTATATTTAAATCTCGATTTAAATAAATAAAATGGAATAATATGACTTAAAAATCAAGTTTTGATTGATTATGGTAACGATAATTGGTCCGATTAAGATAAGACAATTTTGAAAAATAGGTTATACTTGAAATGTTGTAAATTGAAATTTAATATTTAAGTAGTTAAATAAATTTGAGTGGTTTAATTTAAAAAGTGAAATTCAAATTTAGTTTGGAATCGGTGAATTTTAAGTTATTTAAGTTAAGGATTGAAATTCGAATTCAAAATTTCAAATAAATGATTCTTGGGAACTTAAAATTTATGAAATCAATTTCTAAATTTATTGAAGTTGGAATTTGGTTTAAAGGGGATTTTATTAGTATTTAATTTTAAATTAAATCAGTTAATTGAATAATTGAATATTTTATTTATTTATTTAACTGTGAAATTTAACTGTTTTGGTGACTGTCTCGGAATTCGACGAAACTGGCGCCATCAGAACCGGAACGGTGAATTATAGTAGGATCTCAATCTGCGTTACTATCCGACTTACCGGTTGATCATACGAGAGAAAATGTGAACGAGATTATTGTAAATGGATAATTGGGTATTTCTCATATATGGGCCTTATAATTATATATATAAATAAACCCACATAACACCTCATCAGCCATTTTCATTACACGTATATTCCTCCACCGACTCCTTCTCTAATGGCAGGAAAAAAAAACTTCAGAAAAACTAGAAAAGAAAATTACAGACTTTAAAATCAAACCTCTTCAAAACCCAACAAATTATATATCGAATCGAAGCTCTCGACGATACGAAGCTACGGGTACTGTTCGATTCGACATGCAGTAAGCGAGGTGGCCAGAAATTGACGGTCAAATAAGTTGCTCGTGAAACCCTAAATTTTGAATTGGGGGTTTTCAATCCGGCGATCAATCGAAGTTTTGGAGACCTGGGTATTGTAGATTTGGGTCATGCGAATTCAGGGGTGTTAGCGGCATCGTCTGAAAGTATTTGAGGAGGTCAGATTTCGCGTTTAAGGCTCGGAAATTGCTTTCGTTTGGACCGCCATCGCTGGCGCCTGGGTCCATCGGAGGGGAGGTCTTCGAGCAGGCTGGTACGGTTTTCGACGAGGTTGAGAATGGAGGTGGTCTCGGGGTCTATAATGGCCGGAACGGGGAGAAATCATTGGTCAAAGTTCGGGTTTTGTGGGTTCTTTTCCGTCAGGCACTGTAGCAAGGAGGAAAGGGAGCGGGGAGAACCAGTGACGTGGCGGTTTGAGATTTGGTGAGGAATTTAATTATTAATTTACATACATTTAAATTTCAAACAATAAAACACTGATAACTTTTTCATATTAACTCGGATTTGGACGCGGTTTGTTGCGTTGGGATCGTAGCGGAATTGCAGACGTTTTGGCGCTGGTTTGGTTGCGATCTGAGACTGTCAAATTTTGGGCTTCTTTTGGACGTCCGATCTACTAAGGACGGAAAGGTGAGTGATTTTTCCACTCACGAAATACTGAATTATTCCCATATTCATTGAATTAAATTATGAAATAAGTTTGGTTGCATGGTTGTGTTGGACTGTTGATGTGTTGTTTAAATTGACATACAAGTGTGTTAACTTGCAATCTAAGAAAATGATTATTTATTTAATTTAAATTTAAACCTCTGGTTGGAATTTGAACCCTTGTTAATTCCTGAAACAGTTAATGCTGGTCAGTTGAAATGAATGGTTGTGATGGATGTTGGTAGAAATTTATTACTGAATTTATAGTGAAAATTTTATGCTCCTTATTCAGTATATTGAAATGTATGTTGATTTTGACGATAAATCCCATTTACCCTTGATGTTACGGGCATCTAATGAACCCGGGATTTATCGATAAAATGAATTAAGAACACGGAGTGAAATGATAAATCTCTGTGACCCTGATTTGGATTGAAATGATAGATCCATCCCTGAAATATCGAGAAATTAAATTTAAGATCACTTGGCCATTGGATAGATAATTATATACAGACATCGGTTGGTTAAATGATTTTTAAATATTTGAAATTTTATTTGATAGAATTTCATTTAAAGAAATCTACCGATACTCGATAATTCAATTCTTTGAAGATTCTGAACTGGGATGTTGATTTAAAAGGGTTAAAAGAATTTTCCAAAACAAAAGGGAAATATTTAAATTGGGATTTGAGTATGATTTAAATCGTTCAAATTAAGAGTTTGGATTACAAGGAAGTAAATTCTTATGGAATATAAGTTTTGGGAAATTTGGAAATCAAGGGTATTTGAGTTGTTTAACTCAGTTCAAATATATATTTGAACTCTTGAAATCAAACAGTTGTTTTGAACAGGATTGAAACGAGATATGGAATTTTATGAACTCCATTTGAGACCGGAGGATAGATCCAAGTGTTGAAATTTGGAAGGAAGGAAAGATTTTGATTAGAGAAATTTATTTTAAATATATTTATGCATTGATTCCAAATAATTATTCTTGCTTTAAATTTATCATTTACCTTTACTTATAACTATTGTATTTTAAAATAAATTTTCCTTATAAGTCATTTTCATTATTTTCTAGTAAACCTCATTTTTAAGTATATATATAATATTTAAATTAATGATTTATTTTAACTATTATATTCAATATATATCTATATATCTATTTATATAAAATTTATTATTATTACCATTATTATTATTATTATTATCATCATATAAAGCCTTTAGTTTACAAGTATTTTGAATTTATGAATTTCTTCCGAATGGAAATGTTTGGATTCAAACTGTTGGATCAAATGGAGTTGAGATAAATTATATTCTATTTGAATATGAATTTGATGTTAAACCGATTTTGATATGGAAAGGTAGATTTATTCTACTCGAATATAAATGGGATTTCCGAAGATCTAAATGAACAGATATGGAAAAATATATTCTATTTGAATATGAAGGGATTGCAAATGTAAATTGATTGGAAATAACTGAATCTTTCAAGATGAAGTATATTCTATGTGAATATAGATCGATTTGAATATTATACGAGTAAAATAAAATGACATGTAAATATATTCTAGTTTGGAATAAATCGGTTTTGGAATGATTGAGATAGTTTGATATGGAATTATATTCTATTTGAATATAAATTGGGTTCGAAACAGAAGATGATATTTTGATATGAAGGCGAACCTTTATCAAATATAAAAGAACCGACCGATGTGAAAGACGTAAGCGTTGGTTGTTAAAGAGACTGGAGTCGACATAAGGCATACTCTCTGTCAGTGTCGATACCACTTTGACGACTGTGAACGTTATGACGTATCCAGAATGAGTATGGTGACTTGGAGGCGATTATTGAATCGAAGAAGATGATCGATGATGAAATAGCCCTGACCTTCGGGTCAGAATTGAAATGACTAAAACAGGAGCTATACCGTGACTAATTGAGGTTAGCGCCTTTGATCGGACACACTTCTTCGATGCTATTTATATGACTATGATGATGATGATTTGGGCCCATTTATGACTTTGGGAGTGTGTTCCGAGGTGGGCGGTAGTGGCTGCTATGCGTTACCACCGGTCCGGGAGTGTAATTGGTAGAATCCTACCCTGGGCATTGCCTCGAGTGCCTTGTCATATATATCCTTATCGAGCCCCATACGATTTTGATTTAGCATTGCCTTCTATGGAGTGCCCTCTGATAACACCAGTACGGTGAATTTACGGTACTGTATAGACAGTTGGTGCCTGTAAACGGCGTAAGGGTAATATGGTAATCCCGCTTACGCTATTTTCAGTATTTATACTTTACTGAATAGACATTATAATAATAGCGTATTATTATATGGATATTAGTTTAACGGATCCTCGAGAGATGGGAAAAATCCCGTAACATCTTTTGAGTTACTGCACCCATGACACTGATATTATTTCGTATCTTGATTTAACTAATATGAGAATGATTTAGTGCTGATCCGAGTGTTTGCTGTGTTTTTTTTATGCAATACGCTCGGGTCAGCAGATGCTTGCAGTTAGTGAAGATTCCTTTACCTTGGAGAGCGAAGACGAAGATCTGGTGTTCATCTATTATATAAAGATTTTCCGCTGCACTTTGCTTCCGCTGTCATGTATGTAAGTCTGTATATGGTTAACCCTGATAACCCTTGTATGTTATGACCTATTGTATATCTTTCAACTGCTTTAACTGTTATTTAATTACTATATGTTGTCCTTCCGCTGTGAGAACTATGTTTGTCTTTCTCTTCTTTCTTCTTTTTCTTCTTTTTCCCAATAACTACCTATATTTGAGATTTGTTTGGGTCGACATGTGTGGCTTATTGTCGATTTTAAACGGTCAAAAAATAGGGGTCGTTACAGTTGGTATCAGAGCAATGGTTGGCGATAACCTTGGCTCTGTTGGGGATTAACTCATTTGAGATAGGGTTAGTAGTGCCCTAGAATGAGTTTGAGTGATATGATAGAGCGTACTTGTATTTTGATATAAAAATGGTTTGTATTGTGTTGGCTTGTTCTATTGAATATTTATGGGTTCTGGTCGATATATGGGACGCCATGGTATCGATAGGAATTTCTAAATAATCGAATAGAATGGAACGACACAACATGGTTTTGATTATGTCTTTAAATAAATATATATATATATTAAATATATTATTGGTTCAAATATATATATACATCTGTTTTAGTAGGTGGTGATATTAATTTATCACCTGTTAAGGTTAATTAGACAATAAATCTAATAAGGAAAAAGGTAATGAATTTAGAAAATATTTAGAAATGAAATGATATCTTTGAGAATAATTGGATGAGAAAGGTTGCGATGAAATAGAATTGAAGTTAAAAAAAAAAAAAAAAAAAAACTTGATCCTGGGGTACTTATGGAATAGTTTTGTTGAATTTTGAAAATAATATCGTATTATAAGTATGATTGAAAAGGGTATGTTTTTTTTAGAAGGATTTAAAATGAATTAGTGTGATCTCTCCTTTGACCTTAGAATAGCCTTGGTGATGAGTGCACGCATTATCGACGGTTATTCTGAAGAGTCTAAGTGGGGGAGAGACCACTTAATGATGATTATAATTGGGTTTGACAAAGAATCTTGGGTTTAATTTTATATAGCATAAAATTTTTATATATAAGTTATTTATATATAATACTTAAGGGCTGGATTTGAATTTAAACCAGAATTTAAATTTTTAGTTCTTTGTTGATTAAAGATTTGGTTTAAAATTTAATATGGTATGTTTTTCTAAACTAATATAAGTATATATGCATGTTACTTTAAACTTGGTTTGTAAACCCGGAATCAAGTAGTGAGTTTACTTTAACTAATAACAACAATACAATTTATTTAAAACGAGACTTGAGTTCAAAAATTTATAAAAATTTATATTACGAGCCTGAAATGGCGCGGTAGTTTGAAAATTCGATTTTTTTAACTTTGATTAAATATATAAAATTCAATATAAGTCAGAATTGGATAAAACAAGAAACGCTAGGATCGAATTGACCAGATCTCTCTAATGAATGTAAGAAATTTAATTTCCAATTTATAAATGGTAAGTTATGACTAAATTAAAAATTTGGAAATAGCGCTATAGAATTTATATAGATATTTATATATAGTTTACTAATATATAGTGGGTTGAGAACTAAATCGGAAGTTGATCTATATAATCATCCTTAATTCAAGATATGATTTGAGATGCAAATATCAATTTGGCTTATTAGGGATAAAATAATAATCGAACGAGAACTAGTTTGGGAATTTAGGATATTGAAATGTGATGTGAAACAGAACTTAACCTGAATTGGATGGATTTAATGAAGCGAAATTAATTTAGAAGGATTAGATAAGCTGATATAGAATATATATATATATATCGGTGTATAAGGTAAGTAAAATAAAATTTTGAAAACTAGAGGAATAGAATAATTTGGTTGAAACCATAACTGATCTTAACCATGGATAAAGATTTGAAGTTAAATAAATCAAATGAGGAATGAAAGAAAATGGAAACTTGGAAAAAGGGTACAGGAACTATTAAACCAAATCTAATTTATTAAGTTATAATATGGAAAGAGTTAGGAACTAAGTAGATTAGATTAAGTCAAGATTCGATTAAGTCAAATGAAATAGGATAAATAAGAAGTAAATTCGAGAAATTTGAATGGATTGATTTAGACCAAATATAAATAAATGAAATGAAGTGAGGATGAACTTACATAATTAGAATGAATAAAATCGAAATTAATTCGAGTAAATGGATAACCGAATATGGATAAATAAACCGATATCCAATAAAAAAATGGATGAAATAAACAAGAATAAGAAATGGAACTTGGTAAATCGACCAAGGTCAATGAATCAATGATGGAATATAAGGGAGTTAGCCGAAAAAGGGTTAAAATAAACCCAAGTTTTAACTAGGATTAGTGTATGAAGCGGAATGAGAAAATGGATAGAAAATATATCGGAGTAAGGAAATGATAAGTAATTTGAAGTGTTAAAGAATTACCAAATTATTGGAATTGAATGGTTAGAAACTTCAAATGAAATAAGTCGGCGTTTATGCGAAAACCTGAAATATTGATAAGTTGAAAACTAAGATGACCATAACTCTGGAATGGCTGATCGGAACTCAACGATCTTGGACTTTTTGGAAACCTTAGAATCTGAGCTAAATTTTGTGTTAATAAAGCCTTGCCTAGTTTCCAAGTCTATTGGGTTGAAAACCAAGAACTAGTTGTAGTTGTGTAACGACCCAGATTTTTGAACAGTTTATTTTAAATATTTAATATCGTTTTAAATATTGTGTTGATAATATAAAAGAATTTTTATATTGAATTATCGATTAAATAATCAATATACGATTTAATTCGAATATATTGAATAGTCGTTATACGAAAACATAATATAATTAAATTCAGGATTTAAAACTGAATCGAAACACTTCGGTCAATTAATAATAAATTCTATGTTGAATTAAAATAATAATAATAATTTATTATCGAAGAATTCATTTGTTTAGATTTAAATTATATTTTTGTTGATTTAAAATGGTTATTTTATATTACATTCAAATAAATTGTATAATCTGTTTCGTTGAATTCAAAATAGTGAATAATGTTGGGAACATCAGTTGTTTTGCTGAAATAGTGGTTCGTGGCTTTAAATTAAAAGACCATGGGATATTTTCGAACAGAAAATAAAATCAAATTTAAATCAATGTTTATAAGGAAAAATAAAATACAGTGAAAAGAAATGCGGCCGACCTATCTCTCACCTAAAGCTACCCTAAGTAGTAAAATCACGCAGATGTTTCTTCTCGAGAAAAATTTTTCTGTCTTCCCTCTTCGTCATCAGGGAAACATCAATTTAATGGCCGACTTTTTGCTCCCTACCTCGAGCAGCAATACTTGTTCCCTCCCCCTTCTATAAATACGCGCCGCCCCTTTCTTTCTTCATTTTCCTTTCTGAGAGAAAGTAAATCCGATATCCTCCTCAAATCCTTCAGAGAAAGAAAAAAAAAAGGAGACTGAAATCAAAATCGAACGCGAGACTCCAGGGTTCGACTTCGGGGATTTTAGCGCGAGTTCAACATCGAGGTGGTATTCGCGATTCAGGCACACTCAAGGTTGAAATTGAGGTGCGTTGGGGTCTGTTTGAGGATCGAGATTTGGAAAATAGAAGTCTGAAGGGTTGCGATGCCTAGGCACAGTTCGGTGGTGCTGCTGATGACGTGGAAAGGTTGATTGATGATGTGGGGAGGGCGCGCTGTTGAAATCGACGGTGAAGTCGAGGGTGATGTTGGTCACGGGATGCGGTTCGGTGGGTGTTCTGACCATCTTAAAGGGTGCAATGAGGGATTTGAGTTAGGGTTTCGGTCTGTGAATGTCTGGTGATGATCGAACTTGTAACTCGAGTGTTGAACGAAATGGTTGAAGTGGGATTAGCAGTGAAATTGTGAAGGGAATTGGTTTGTTATAGCTGATGTCGAACTAGAGTATGGCATGGTAGTTGGCAAAAGAGGGAGATCAGATCTGTGAAGATGGAGATAAGGCTGGTATGCGAAGCAGGAAAGAAGAAGGGTTTCACAGTTGGTCGACATCAGTAAGGTTCAAAAACAATTTATTCGAAATGATTCGAGATGACTGGTAGCTAAGACGATATGGGAATTAATGGGATATTCGACAAATCCCGGTGAGTAAATCTCACTCAACTTTTATTTATAATTATTTTTATCCGTTAAAAATAATTGTTTGTTGCTTGTGTGAATGATTTCTGGTTGCTTTATATATATTAGTTATTTAGGCTATATATATATATATATTGGGTTGATTGATTGGTTGGATTCCCGCAGTCTCATTAGCGGATGCCCGCAGTTTCATAGCGGATGATTACCCTATACGCCCCACGCTATGATTAGTGGATGACCTTCTATACCGCGATATTCTGCCACGAAGCAGAATTGGTATTATTTATGTGCTAACATCTGTGGATGCAGGAAAACAGGTTGGAGGGATCCAACTGGATTCCTCAAAAATATATTATCTGTTTGTTTATTTGTTTGCATATATATTGTTATATATGATGTGTTAGAAAATTAAATAATTCGTTGCTTTGTGTGTTTAAATATCACTGGGCTTGAATATTGATTTATAAAAATATCGTGGAAGGATACTTGAGATTTAAAAAGGAAAAATTCTATTTTTAAATAGAATTTGAATTTTAAATGGACATAAAGATATAAACTTGTTTTGAAAAATAAAACAAGTAGTTCTTTATAACGAAGTTTAAAAATAGTTCTTTTATAACGAAGTTTAAAAATAGTTCTTTTATAACGAAGTTATAAATGAAGTAAAAAGAATTATCAGTTGATAATTCAGAAATAGGAATACAAGTGTTTTGAAAATATGATTCAAAAGGAAATTTAAAATATAGAATTTGAATAAAAGAAAGGGAAATAGAAAATTTGAATTTAGAATTCAAATAGAAAATCCAAGGTGGATTTGAATATAGAACTTTCAAATGGTGTTTGAATATAGAGAATTTGAAATAGAATTTCCAAATAGAATTTGAAATAGAATTTCAAAATAGAATTTTCAAAAGAGAATTTGAAATAGACTTTGAATATAGAATTTCAAAGAAGAATTGAATAGAATTTGAAATATAGAATTTCAAGAAATATTCAAATGAGAAATTTGAATAGAGATTTGAATTGGAATTTAAATATGAAATTTGAATAGAGTTTTGAAATAGAAATTCAAGTATTGAATTTGAACATGGAATTGAATACAGAAATTCAAGTAGAAATTTGAATATGAGATTTCAAAATAGAATTTGAAATAAACTTTGAAAATAGAATTTCAAAGTAGAATGGGAAATGGAATTTCAAATAGGATTTCAAATAGGAAATCCAAAGGGTTTTGAAATGGGATTTGAATTCAAGGAAATTCAAATGAATTTGAATATTAGAAATTCAAATGGTGTTAAAAATAAGTTTGAATATAGAAATTCAAATGGTGTTAAAAATAAATTTGAATATTAGGATTCAAATGAAAAGGGAAAATGAAATTTGAATATAAGAAATTCAAATTGAGTTCAAATAAGGATTTAATCTAGGAGATTTGAATATAGAAATTCAAATGAAGTTTTGAAAATAGATTTGAATATAGAAATTTAAATGGAGTTTTGAAACTAGATTTGAAATAGAATTCAAATAAGAGGATTTGAATGATAGAATTAAAAAGGGGTGGAATATTTGAAATTTCAAAATAGAATTAAATCGGAGATTGGATATTTGAAATTCAAATAGAATAAATATAGAATTTGAATTCGAAGAGGATAGGGAATTTGAATGTAGAATTCAAAAAGGAATTTAAATGGAATTTAAATTATAGAATTTGAATATAGCATTCAAATGGAATTTTAAACTATGAGATTTAGCTATATAATTCAAATGGAATTTGAAATATGGAATTTGAATATAGGATTCAATAGAAGTGAAATTTGAATTTGAATATAGAGTTCAAATAAAAGTGAAAGTGAAGTTGAATGGAGTTGAACTTATATAAACGAAGTTTAAAAAAAAAAAGTTTATATATATGAATATAATTAAAACGAACTCGCCGCAGCGCTGCAGTTCGTAAATTGGCAATTCGAACTTCAATCGAATATACAGAACTCAATTGAAGTCGAAATTCTTCGAAACAAGAAACGTCAGGACCGATTTGATAATAGTTTTCTAATGAAGGAGAAAAATCTGAATTTCGTCGTATAGATTTTGAGTTATGTCAAAATCAAATTTTCAGAAAAGCAGCGCCATAAACCATTATAAACCAAAATGAATTTTATATATATAAATGTTGGGATTTTTAAGCAAATAAAAATCCGGATTGCCATTTAAAAATCTAGACTTGAGTTAGAAAATAAATGTGAACTCAAGTGAAGTAAAGAAGATGATTTTTGAAACAATAATCCTATTTTTGATTTATTGAATAGAATGAACTAAAATGGAATTAGTTAATGAAATTTCAAATGGATATTGGGGTTTGAATGAGTAAATTCGATTTGAAATTTATATTCAAATGGAAAAGGGAAAACTAGAATTGAAATTGAAATTGAAATTCAATTTGGTTATGAACAAGTTAAACATTTTGTTTGAGCATGTTATGTTCAACAAAGAAGTGAAATAGACAAGAAAGGGCTAATTAAAGAATAATTGAGCGAAACTGAATTCAAACGATTCAAAAATTGAATTTAAACGAATGGATTGAGTTGAATTGAATTGGAAATAGGTGAACAGGTGTTAAACAGATATGGGATGGAGTATATGAAGATTTTTATTTATGTGCCCGACAAGAAGGTACATGTTTAATTCAGATATGAGATTTTATGCGCCGTATCGGCAAGCCGCTTGGCTTTTCCTTTTTCTTTTTGATTGAGGAAGATACCGGGAAGCTATTTGAAATTTCCCGATGCTCCCGATACAGGGGAGGTTATGGCGAAATTTTCCGGGAATTTAAGGAGTTAGAATATTTTTAAGATATTTTGATAATTTGAAATCATTGTATCGACGTATTTAATTCGATAGTAAAGTGAATATAAAAAATCGAATGTTGTAAACAAAAAGGGATAGAGATAACTGATTGAAATTGTTTTCAATTGCAAATAGAGACATTTTCTAATATATAGAAAATAAAAGAAGTTGACATTTGGAAACGTTTTCCAAATGGCATAAGAGCCAAGAATGATTATTGAAAATATTTGGCTAACAAATATTGATAGAGAAATTAGAGAAGTGATTTAATTAATGAAATATTAATTAAAGGGCCCGGTGATTTGTTGATATGTTGATTGAACACTTGTTTTTATTCGATAGTTAAATCACAGACTATCGAAGTTTTTGACCATCGTTGTCAATATGGAGAGACCGGTTGGATTATTATCCGAAGAACCACTCCGTATTGGCATAAGCGTTGCGAACCAAGTATGCTGAATATATTGAAGACGGAGTAAAGTGCAAGGGCTTTTCTATTAATAGAAATAGTGCCTTCGGTGTCGTTCAATCCCAGAACGAACGTAAATGGACGAATGTCTGACAGAGTATTTCCAATGATCAAATGGGTTGGTCTATATGAATATATATGGTTGCAACGGATTTATCCCTTAGCATAATATCCAGAATATTTGTGCAAACTTAACTAGTGATTAACGGATCTGGCGATGTGGCATTCAAAGTGATTGTGTTATCAATGAATGGTAAGTATGCGTAGCCTCAGGCCTCAACAACCGGGAAAGGACAAAAATCGGGCAGGCAGCATGGCTATGTGGGTCGCACCCATTAGGGTGTATAATCACCTATCTAGAGAAATTCCTTTTGTTTCTAAATCTATCGATTCTGCCCATTCGGGAAACGGTGGTTTGAGTCCAACCGTTGGTGATGTACATTCGATACACTCAAGCGAAATGAGTGGTCGGTCATGTGTGGGCCGGGTTGCAAGACGTTCTTGTTGAACCCAGGTGTATTCGCCTCTAGAGATACACCATCGGAAGGTGGTTCCATACCTTGTCATGTTGGAAATCCAATCTCCAATAAGCACCATGCGGGTTTTGAGTTTATAATATATACGTGGAGCGTGAGATGCAAGCGTTCTGCTATTTGGTTATTTATTTGATGTAGACATTATTATAATATCACTGGATTTGATATTAAAGTGTTTTGGGTTATAGTAAGGTAAAAACCGTCCATGTTTATGTGTGGGCTTGTCTTACTATTATCTTTTCTTTCGAAAAGAGTTTTTAAAGTTAAACAAGTGGTTGGAGTTTACTCACACCAGTCCCATGACTGACCCAGAGTTTATTTTGTTTTGTTTTCCCTAAACTCTTGGGTGCCCAAATTTGTACGGGCAGTCAAGTGTTTCAGGCTTTTACAGATACACTTGGAGGAGCTTGAAGCAGGAGGCTTCAACGTTAGTCATTTAGAGTTACTTCCGCTGAATCAAATGTTATGTGTACTCTGATGATGGTATGTATATATGTACAAAACAGATTTGTATTTCAAAGCTTATGTTATATAATATATTTTATTCGTTCCGCTGTGAGTTGTGATCTTCGTTTTTCTTCTATTCTAATATTTCTTTCTTTCTATTTCTCACCCTCTAACTTCTTTCTAATAATGAGTCGTATTTCTGTGTTATTAGGGTTGGGCGTGTGTTGTATTTAGTCAACTCAGATAGCACGGATTTGCGGGTCGTTTCAGTTGGTATCAGAGCTTAGGTTGAGCGAATACCTAGGCTTGTTGGGGTTGTGCTCATTAAAGATAGGGTCAGTAGTACCCTAGAATGAGTTGAGTATATATATGAGAGAGCG
Organism: Allium sativum; assembly: GCA_030737875.1. NCBI lineage: Eukaryota > Viridiplantae > Streptophyta > Magnoliopsida > Asparagales > Amaryllidaceae > Allium > Allium sativum. The sequence continues at coordinate 563,841,957 of CM060921.1, forward strand.
TATTTGTAAGTGGATATAAAAGTTGTTTTATATTGTGTTGGCTAGTCTGTTGAGTAGTTTATGAATTCTGGTCGAATCGTGGGACGCCACGAAGTCGATAGGAATTTCTAAACACTTGAACAGAAGATTGAACACAGTATTATTTTAAGTGGGTAAATGAAATAATTTTACCCAAAATTTCTATTTTGATATAGAAAGAATAATTTTTTAGAATTATTGTTATATGGATGTGTTGATTGATATCATCATAATCAGATAAGATTATAAAGATTGAAATGGTTATTTATAACCAAACTGAATTTGTATATGAATGAAATATATACAAAGGAGATAAATTAGAATTAAATTCAAACCAGAATTAAGAATTCAAGATCCTGGGAAGTTGAAAAATATTTTTCAAAGTATATTAAAATAATATAGATTTGTTTTAAAGGATTTGAGAGAAAATCATGGATTTTGAAATAATAAGGCACTAAACTCACTTCAGTGGCTGGGAAATAATCCTGATGATGGTCGCGACATCATCAGTGTTCATTTTCAAGTTCCTAAGTGATGGATTGCAACCTTAGAAGTTTTATTGGAAATTTGTTCGAAAGAAAACAAGTGGTTTGAAAATTCAAATGTTTTGAATTGAAAATAAATATGTATATATTTATGTGATTTCAAAAGAATTTGAAAGAAAAACCCAGGGATTGGAATTCTGGAATTAAAATTTAACTTAAACAAGTTAAATGGGTCGAAGTGAATGAATTGATTAAAATCAATTTGAATTGGTTTAATAGAATATAGATTGGATATAAATGGATTGATCGTGGATCATTCGAATTGAATTAAGGAAGACCAAAAGTTTTGGTAGAATTGAATTTGTTGAAATATGAGAAGTTGAGTTTCAACATAAGTGGATTGTTGAAAGGTAATGGATTTGTATCCTTTTTCCTACCTTAGCAATTTCGAGGACGAAATTATTTTAAGGGGGGAAGAATGTAACGACCCAGATTTTTGAACAGTTTATTTTAAATATTTAATATCGTTTTAAATATTGTGTTGATAATATAAAAGAATTTTTATATTGAATTATCGATTAAATAATCAATATACGATTTAATTCGAATATATTGAATAGTCGTTATACGAAAACATAATATAATTAAATTCAGGATTTAAAACTGAATCGAAACACTTCGGTCAATTAATAATAAATTCTATGTTGAATTAAAATAATAATAATAATTTATTATCGAAGAATTCATTTGTTTAGATTTAAATTATATTTTTGTTGATTTAAAATGGTTATTTTATATTACATTCAAATAAATTGTATAATCTGTTTCGTTGAATTCAAAATAGTGAATAATGTTGGGAACATCAGTTGTTTTGCTGAAATAGTGGTTCGTGGCTTTAAATTAAAAGACCATGGGATATTTTCGAACAGAAAATAAAATCAAATTTAAATCAATGTTTATAAGGAAAAATAAAATACAGTGAAAAGAAATGCGGCCGACCTATCTCTCACCTAAAGCTACCCTAAGTAGTAAAATCACGCAGATGTTTCTTCTCGAGCAAAATTTTCTGTCTTCCCTCTTCGTCATCAGGGAAACATCAATTTAATGGCCGACTTTTTGCTCCCTACCTCGAGCAGCAATACTTGTTCCCTCCCCCTTCTATAAATACGCGCCGCCCCTTTCTTTCTTCATTTTCCTTTCTGAGAGAAAGTAAATCCGATATCCTCCTCAAATCCTTTAGAGAAAGAAAAAAAAAAGGAGACTGAAATCAAAATCGAACGCGAGACTCCAGGGTTCGACTTCGGGGATTTTAGCGCGAGTTCAACATCGAGGTGGTATTCGCGATTCAGGCACACTCAAGGTTGAAATTGATGTGCGTTGGGGTCTGTTTGAGGATCGAGATTTGGAAAATCGAAGTCTGAAGGGTTGCGATGCCTAGGCACAGTTCGGTGGTGCTGCTGATGACGTGGAAAGGTTGATTGATGATGTGGGGAGGGCGCGCTGTTGAAATCGACGGTGAAGTCGAGGGTGATGTTGGTCACGGGATGCAGTTCGGTGGGTGTTCTGACCATCTTAAAGGGTGCGATGAGGGATTGAAGTTAGGGTTTCGGTCTTTGAATGTCTGGTGATGATCGAACTTGTAACTCGAGTGTTGAACGAAATGGTTGAAGTGGGATTAGCAGTGAAATTGTGAAGGGAATTGGTTTGTTATAGCTGATGTCGAACTAGAGTATGGCATGGTAGTTGGCAAAAGAGGGAGATCAGATCTGTGAAGATGGAGATAAGGCTGGTATGCGAAGCAGGAAAGAAGAAGGGTTTCACAGTTGGTCGACATCAGTAAGGTTCAAAAACAATTTATTCGAAATGATTCGAGATGACTGGTAGCTAAGACGATATGGGAATTAATGGGATATTCGACAAATCCCGGTGAGTAAATCTCACTCAACTTTTATTTATAATTATTTTTATCCGTTAAAAATAATTGTTTGTTGCTTGTGTGAATGATTTCTGGTTGCTTTATATATATTAGTTATTTAGGCTATATATATATATTGGGTTGATTGATTGGTTGGATTCCCGCAGTCTCATTAGCGGATGCCCGCAGTTTCATAGCGGATGATTACCCTATACGCCCCACGCTATGATTAGTGGATGACCTTCTATACCGCGATATTCTGCCACGAAGCAGAATTGGTATTATTTATGTGCTAACATCTGTGGATGCAGGAAAACAGGTTGGAGGGATCCAACTGGATTCCTCAAAAATATATTATCTGTTTGTTTATTTGTTTGCATATATATTGTTATATATGATGTGTTAGAAAATTAAATAATTCGTTGCTTTGTGTGTTTAAATATCACTGGGCTTGAATATTGATTTATAAAAATATCGTGGAAGGATACTTGAGATTTAAAAAGGAAAAATTCTATTTTTAAATAGAATTTGAATTTTAAATGGACATAAAGATATAAACTTGTTTTGAAAAATAAAACAAGTAGTTCTTTATAACGAAGTTTAAAAATAGTTCTTTTATAACGAAGTTTAAAAATAGTTCTTTTATAACGAAGTTATAAATGAAGTAAAAAGAATTATCAGTTGATAATTCAGAAATAGGAATACAAGTGTTTTGAAAATATGATTCAAAAGGAAATTTAAAATATAGAATTTGAATAAAAGAAAGGGAAATAGAAAATTTAAATTTAGAATTCAAATAGAAAATCCAAGGTGGATTTGAATTTAGAACTTTCAAATGGTGTTTGAATATAGAGAATTTGAAATAGAATTTCCAAATAGAATTTGAAATAGAATTTCAAAATAGAATTTTCAAAAGAGAATTTGAAATAGACTTTGAATATAGAATTTCAAAGAAGAATTGAATAGAATTTGAAATATAGAATTTCAAGAAATATTCAAATGAGAAATTTGAATAGAGATTTGAATTGGAATTTAAATATGAAATTTGAATAGAGTTTTGAAATAGAAATTCAAGTATTGAATTTGAACATAGAATTGAATACAGAAATTCAAGTAGAAATTTGAATATGAGATTTCAAAATAGAATTTGAAATAAACTTTGAAAATAGAATTTCAAAGTAGAATGGGAAATGGAATTTCAAATAGGATTTCAAATAGGAAATCCAAAGGGTTTTGAAATGGGATTTGAATTCAAGGGAATTCAAATGAATTTGAATATTAGAAATTCAAATGGTGTTAAAAATAAGTTTGAATATAGAAATTCAAATGGTGTTAAAAATAAATTTGAATATTAGGATTCAAATGAAAAGGGAAAATGAAATTTGAATATAAGAAATTCAAATTGAGTTCAAATAAGGATTTAATCTAGGAGATTTGAATATAGAAATTCAAATGAAGTTTTGAAAATAGATTTGAATATAGAAATTTAAATGGAGTTTTGAAACTAGATTTGAAATAGAATTCAAATAAGAGGATTTGAATGATAGAATTAAAAAGGGTTGGAATATTTGAAATTTCAAAATAGAATTAAATCGGAGATTGGATATTTGAAATTCAAATAGAATAAATATAGAATTTGAATTCGAAGAGGATAGGGAATTTGAATGTAGAATTCAAAAAGGAATTTAAATGGAATTTAAATTATAGAATTTGAATATAGCATTCAAATGGAATTTTAAACTATGAGATTTAGCTATATAATTCAAATGGAATTTGAAATATGGAATTTGAATATAGGATTCAATAGAAGTGAAATTTGAATTTGAATATAGAGTTCAAATAAAAGTGAAAGTGAAGTTGAATGGAGTTGAACTTATATAAACGAAGTTTAAAAAAAAAAGTTTATATATATAAATATAATTAAAACGAACTCGCCGCAGCGCTGCAGTTCGTAAATTGGCAATTCGAACTTCAATCGAATATACAGAACTCAATTGAAGTCGAAATTCTTCGAAACAAGAAACATCATGACCGATTTGATAATAGTTTTCTAATGAAGGAGAAAAATCTGAATTTCGTCGTATAGATTTTGAGTTATGTCAAAATCAAATTTTCAGAAAAGCAGCGCCATAAACCATTATAAACCAAAATGAATTTTATATATATAAATGTTGGGATTTTTAAGCAAATAAAAATCCGGATTGCCATTTAAAAATCTAGACTTGAGTTAGAAAATAAATGTGAACTCAAGTGAAGTAAAGAAGATGATTTTTGAAACAATAATCCTATTTTTGATTTATTGAATAGAATTAACTAAAATGGAATTAGTTAATGAAATTTCAAATGGATATTGGGGTTTGAATGAGTAAATTCGATTTGAAATTTATATTCAAATGGAAAAGGGAAAACTAGAATTGAAATTGAAATTGAAATTCAATTTGGTTATGAACAAGTTAAACATTTTGTTTGAGCATGTTATGTTCAACAAAGAAGCGAAATAGACAAGAAACGGCTAATTAAAGAATAATTGAGCGAAACTGAATTCAAACGATTCAAAAATTGAATTTAAACGAATGGATTGAGTTGAATTGAATTGGAAATAGGTGAACAGGTGTTAAACATATATGGGATGGAGTATATGAAGATTTTTATTTATGTGCCCGACAAGAAGGTACATGTTTAATTCAGATATGAGATTTTATGCGCCGTATCGGCAAGCCGCTTGGCTTTTCCTTTTTCTTTTTGATTGAGGAAGATACCGGGAAGCTATTTGAAATTTCCCGATGCTCCCGATACAGGGGAGGTTATGGCGAAATTTTCCGGGAATTTAAGGAGTTAGAATATTTTTAAGATATTTCGATAATTTGAAATCATTGTATCGACGTATTTAATTCGATAGTAAAGTGAATATAAAAAATCGAATGTTGTAAACAAAAAGGGATAGAGATAACTGATTGAAATTGTTTTCAATTGCAAATAGAGACATTTTCTAATATATAGAAAATAAAAGAAGTTGACATTTGGAAACGTTTTCCAAATGGCATAAGAGCCAAGAATGATTATTGAAAATATTTGGCTAACAAATATTGATAGAGAAATTAGAGAAGTGATTTAATTAATGAAATATTAATTAAAGGGCCCAGTGATTTGTTGATATGTTGATTGAACACTTGTTTTTATTCGATAGTTAAATCACAGACTATCGAAGTTTTTGACCATCGTTGTCAATATGGAGAGACCGGTTGGATTATTATCCGAAGAACCACTCCGTATTGGCATAAGCGTTGCGAACCAAGTATGCTGAATATATTGAAGACGGAGTAAAGTGCAAGGGCTTTTCTATTAATAGAAATAGTGCCTTCGGTGTCGTTCAATCCCAGAACGAACGTAAATGGACGAATGTCTGACAGAGTATTTCCAATGATTAAATGGGTTGGTCTGTATGAATATATATGGTTGCAACGGATTTATCCCTTAGCATAATATCCAGAATATTTGTGCAAACTTAACTAGTGATTAACGGATCTGGCGATGTGGCATTCAAAGTGATTGTGTTATCAATGAATGGTAAGTATGCGTAGCCTCAGGCCTCAACAACCGGGAAAGGACAAAAATCGGGCAGGCAGCATGGCTATGTGGGTCGCACCCATTAGGGTGTATAATCACCTATCTAGAGAAATTCCTTTTGTTTCTAAATCTATCGATTCTGCCCATTCGGGAAACGGTGGTTTGAGTCCAACCGTTGGTGATGTACATTCGATACACTCAAGCGAAATGAGTGGTCGGTCATGTGTGGGCCGGGTTGCAAGACGTTCTTGTTGAACCCAGGTGTATTCGCCTCTAGAGATACACCATCGGAAGGTGGTTCCATACCTTGTCATGTTGGAAATCCAATCTCCAATAAGCGCCATGCGGGTTTTGAGTTTATAATATATACGTGGAGCGTGAGATGCAAGCGTTCTGCTATTTGGTTATTTATTTGATGTAGACATTATTATAATATCACTGGATTTGATATTAAAGTGTTTTGGGTTATAGTAAGGTAAAAACCGTCCATGTTTATGTGTGGGCTGGTCTTACTATTATCTTTTCTTTCGAAAAGAGTTTTTAAAGTTAAACAAGTGGTTGGAGTTTACTCACACCAGTCCCATGACTGACCCAGAGTTTATTTTGTTTTGTTTTCCCTAAACTCTTGGGTGCCCAAATTTGTACGGGCAGTCAAGTGTTTCAGGCTTTTACAGATACACTTGGAGGAGCTTGAAGCAGGAGGCTTCAACGTTAGTCATTTAGAGTTACTTCCGCTGAATCAAATGTTATGTGTACTCTGATGATGGTATGTATATATGTACAAAACAGATTTGTATTTCAAAGCTTATGTTATATAATATATTTTATTCGTTCCGCTGTGAGTTGTGATCTTCGTTTTTCTTCTATTCTAATATTTCTTTCTTTCTATTTCTCACCCTCTAACTTCTTTCTAATAATGAGTCGTATTTCTGTGTTATTAGGGTTGGGCGTGTGTTGTATTTAGTCAACTCAGATAGCACGGATTTGCGGGTCGTTTCAAGTTGTATGTGCAGAAAATAAAAATCTGAACTGAATAGCGATATTGTTTTGACCATAACTCTCTAACGGAGCGTCGGATTTTATTGTGCGAGTACAATTCGAAAAGGCCAGAACGTAAGCTAAAACTTTCCCGTAAAGTGTTAAGCCTAATTCTGATGTTTATTAGGGTAAAAAACTGACTTGAACAATTCAGGTCTGCATTTTCAGTGTGCGGGCTGAAGCGTTTTCTTCCACTAAAAAAAATGCCATAACTTTTGAACAAATTATCCGAATTTGATGAGTCCGGACAATTCGGAAAGCTTGAAATAAATTCTACAACTCTTGCCTAGTGTGCTTCATTCAAATTCCAACTTTAAAGGAGTGATAATGGATGATTTCTTCACTGGCCTATTATAAAAACCATGGTTTTGTGGTCAAGTTGTTGTGTATATGGGTGTAAGCTATATATATTTGCTATGCATTGTTATATGTTTGATTCTTATGCATGTTGAGTGTTTTAGTAGGTGCAAGGGATGGCAATTACGCTTGGAGCTCGCTTACGCTAAATATCAAAGTGCTAAGGTAAATAAAATTGCAAATAAACGCTTAAAGAGGTACGTATTTGGAGTTGTATAAAGCTTGGTGGTTTGGTTTTTGTTTCCCCTGGTTCAGGGATGCCTCATCGTTGATGAGATGTATGTTTTGGATTGATATATGTATCGGGATTTTTTCCCGGGGCCCTCCGTACAGGGGAGATGCTGCCGAAATTTTCCGTGATTTCGGGAGTTAGAAAATTTATGAGATTTACAAATATAACTTATTTAATAAGGCTATTTTATGTATGAATTTAAAATAGATATGTGCTTAACATCGTTTCGTTCTCTTTTCGAGGACGAAAAGATTTTAAGTGGGGGAGAATGTAACATCCCATATTTTTCAGTATATTTAAATCTCGATTTAAATAAATAAAATGGAATAATATGACTTAAAAATCAAGTTTTGATTGATTATGGTAACGATAATTGGTCCGATTAAGATAAGACAATTTTGAAAAATAGGTTATACTTGAAATGTTGTAAATTGAAATTTAATATTTAAGTAGTTAAATAAATTTGAGTGGTTTAATTTAAAAAGTGAAATTCAAATTTAGTTTGGAATCGGTGAATTTTAAGTTATTTAAGTTAAGGATTGAAATTCAAATTCAAAATTTCAAATAAATGATTCTTGGGAACTTAAAATTTATGAAATCAATTTCTAAATTTATTGAAGTTGGAATTTGGTTTAAAGGGGATTTTATTAGTATTTAATTTTAAATTAAATCAGTTAATTGAATAATTGAATATTTTATTTATTGTTTTATTTAACTGTGAAATTTAACTGTTTTGGTGACTGTCTCGGAATTCGACGAAATTGGCGCCATCAGAACCGGAACGGTGAATTATAGTAGGATCTCAATCTGCGTTACTATCCGACTTACCGGTTGATCATATGAGAGAAAATGTGAACGAGATTATTGTAAATGGATAATTGGGTATTTCTCATATATGGGCCTTATAATTATATATGTAAATAAACCCACATAACACCTCATCAGCCATTTTCATTACATGTATATTCCTCCACCGACTCCTTCTCTAATGGCAGGAAAAAAAACTTCACAAAACCTAGAAAAGAAAAATACAGACTTTAAAATCAAACCTCTTCAAAACCCAACAAATTATATATCGAATCGAAGCTCTCGACGATACGAAGCTGCGGGTACTGTTCGATTCGACATGCAGTAAGCGAGGTGGCCAGAAATTGACGGTCAAACAAGTTGCTCGCGAAACCCTAAATTTTGAATTGGGGGTTTTCAATCCGGTGATCAAACGAAGTTTTGGAGACCTGGGTATTGTAGATTTGGGTCATGCGAATTCAGGGGTGTTAGCGGCATCGTCTGAAAGTATTTGAGGAGGTCAGATTTTGCGTTTAAGGCTCGGAAATTGCTTTCGTTTGGACCGCCATCGCTGGCGCCTGGGTCCATCGGAGGGGAGGTCTTCGAGCAGGCTGTTACGGTTTTCGACGAGGTTGAGAATGGAGGTGGTCTCGGGGTCTATAATGGCCGGAACGGGGAGAAATCATTGGTCAAAGTTCGGGTTTTGTGGGTTCTTTTCCGTCAGGCACTGTAGCAAGGAGGAAAGGGAGCGGGCAGAACCAGTGACGTGGCGGTTTATGATTTGGTGAGGAATTTAATTATTAATTTACATACATTTAAATTTCAAACAATAAAACACTGATAACTTTTTCATATTAACTCGGATTTGGACGCGGTTTGTTGCGTTGGGATCGTAGCGGAATTTCAGACGTTTTGGCGCTGGTTTGGTTGCGATCTGAGACTGTCAAATTTTGGGCTTCTTTTGGACGTCCGATCCACTAAGGACGGAAAGGTGAGTGATTTTTCCACTCACGAAATACTGAATTATTCCCATATTCATTGAATTAAATTATGAAATAAGTTTGGTTGCATGGTTGTGTTGGACTGTTGATGTGTTGTTTAAATTGACATACAAGTGTGTTAACTTGCAATCTAAGAAAATGATTATTTATTTAATTTAATTTAAATCTCTAGTTGGAATTTGAACTCTTGTTAATTCCTGAAACAGTTAATGCTGATCAGTTGAAATGAATGGTTGTGATGGATGTTGGTTGAAATTTATTACTGAATTTATAGTGATAATTTTATGCTCCTTATTCAGTATATTGAAATGTATGTTGATTTTGACGATAAATCCCATTTACCCTTGATGTTGCGGGCATCTAATGAACCCGGGATTTATCGATAAAATGAATTAAGAACACGGAGTGAAATGATAAATCTCTGTGACCCTGATTTGGATTGAAATGATAGATCCATCCCTGAAATATCGAGAAATTAAATTTAAGATCACTTGTCCATTGGATAGATAATTATATACAGACATTGGTTGGTTAAATGATTTTTAAATATTTGAAATTTTATTTGATAGAATTTCATTTAAAGAAATGTGCCGATACTCGATAATTCAATTCTTTGAAGATTCTGAACTGGGATGTTGATTTAAAAGGGTTAAAAGAATTTTCCAAAACAAAAGGGAAATATTTAAATTGGGATTTGAGTATGATTTAAATCATTCAAGTTAAGAGTTTGGATTACAAGGAAGTAAATTCTTATGGAATATAAGTTTTGGGAAATTTGGAAATCAAGGGTATTTGAGTTGTTTAACTCAGTTCAAATATATATTTGAACTCTTGAAATCAAACAGTTGTTTTGAACAGGATTGAAACGAGATATGGAATTTTATGAACTCCATTGAGACCGAAGGATAGATCCAAGTGTTGAAATTTGGAAGGAAGGAAAGATTTTGATTAGAGAAATTTATTTTAAATATATTTATGCATTGATTCCAAATAATTATTCTTGCTTTAAATTTATCATTTACCTTTACTTATAACTATTGTATTTTAAAATAAATTTTCCTTATAAGTCATTTTCATTATTTTCTAGTAAACCTCATTTTTTAGTATATATATAATATTTAAATTAATGATTTATTTTAACTATTATATTCAATATATATCTATATATCTATTTATATAAAATTTATTATTATTATCATTATTATTATTATTATCATCATATAAAGCCTTTAGTTTACAGGTATTTTAAATTTATGAATTTCTTCCGAATGGAAATGTTTGGATTCAAACTGTTGGATCAAATGGAGTTGAGATAAATTATATTCTATTTGAATATGAATTTGATGTTAAACCGATTTTGATATGGAAAGGTAGATTTATTCTACTCGAATATAAATGGGATTTCCGAAGATCTAAATGAACAGATATGGAAAAATATATTCTATTTGAATATGAAGGGATTGCAAATGTAAATTGATTGGAAATAACTGAATCTTTCAAGATGAAGTATATTCTATGTGAATATAGATCGATTTGAATATTATACGAGTATAATAAAATGACATGTAAATATATTCTAGTTTGGAATAAATCGGTTTTGGATGATTGAGATAGTTTGATATGGAATTATATTCTATTTGAATATAAATTGGGTTCGAAACAGAAGATGATATTTTGATATGAAGGCGAACCTTTATCAAATATAAAAGAACCGACCGATGTGAAAGATGTAAGCGTTGGTTGTTAAAGAGACCGGAGTCGACATAAGGCATACTCTCTGTCAGTGTCGATACCACTTTGACGACTGTGAACGTTATGACGTATCCAGAATGAGTATGGTGACTTGGAGGCGATTATTGAATCGAAGAAGATGATCGATGATGAAATAGCCCTGACCTTCGGGTCAGAATTGAAATGACTAAAACAGGAGCTATACCGTGACTAATTGAGATTAGCGCCTTTGATCGGACACACTTCTTCGATGCTATTTATATGACTGTGATGATGATGATTTGGGCCCATTTATGACTTTGGGAGTGTGTTCCGAGGTGGGCGGTAGTGGCTGCTATGCGTTACCACCGGTCCGGGAGTGTAATTGGTAGAATCCTACCCTGGGCATTGCCTCGAGTGCCTTGTCATATATATCCTTATCGAGCCCCATACGATTTTGATTTAGCATTGCCTTCTATGGAGTGCCCTCTGATAACACCAGTACGGTGAATTTACGGTACTGTATAGACTGTTGGTGCCTGTAAACGGCGAAAGGGTAATATGGTAATCCCGCTTACGCTATTTTCAGTATTTATACATTACTGAATAGACATTATAATAAAAGCGTATTATTATATGGATATTAGTTTAACGGATCCTCGAGTGATGGGAAAAATCCCGTAACATATTTTGAGTTACTGCACCCATGACACTGATATTATTTCGTCTCTTGATTTAACTAATATGAGAATGATTTAGTGCTGATCCGAGTGTTTGCTGTGTTTTTTTTATGCAATACGCTCGGGTCAGCAGATGCTTGCAGTTAGTGAAGATTCCTTTACCTTGGAGAGCGAAGACGAAGATCTGGTGTTCATCTATTATATAAAGATTTTCCGCTGCACTTTGCTTCCGCTGTCATGTATGTAAGTCTGTATATGGTTAACCCTGATAACCCTTGTATGTTATGACCTATTGTATATCTTTCAACTGCTTTAACTGTTATTTAATTACTATATGTTGTCCTTCCGCTGTGAGAACTCTGTTTGTCTTTCTCTTCTTTCTTCTTTTTCTTCTTTTTCCCAATAACTACCTATATTTGAGATTTGTTTGGGTCGACATGTGTGGCTTATTGTCGATTTTAAACGGTCAAAAAATAGGGGTCGTTACATAAATAGTAAGATTCAGGCTAGAAGATCAATGTTGAATAAGAGTTAGTTGAATATAGTATTTGGGTTGTCGTAACGATGTTTTACACAACATCCGATTTAACCCAAATAAGTGTAAGCTTGGAAATATAATAAAGAATATTTCCTAAGTATAGAAATAAACGAGATCGGAAAAGAGATAAGTAATTGGAATATTTTCCAATTATAAATAGCATATATTTTCTAAAGTTTAGAAAATAAAGGAAGGCGATATTCGGAAATGTTTTCCAAATAACATAAAAGGCCAATATGGTTATTGAAAATATTTGGTTAACAAATATTGATAAAGAAATAGAGAAGTGACTTAACTAATGGAATATTAATTAAGGGCTCGGTGACATGTTCAAAAGGAAATTTTGATTTTTGAAAAGAGTAAACTGTTTAAAAACTCCCAGGGAAAGTCTGCTTGAATTAAAAACAAATTTAATAGAAATTTGTGAAAGTAAAATTGAATTAAAGTAAAGCCAGTAAAGTGGTAACTGAGGTTGAATTAGAATGATATCAAGACAAATTAGATTGTGGGATTCAAATTTGAAGTGTAATGGGATAATCAAGTTAAGAGTTGGGAATCGAGAAGAAACTCGAGTTAAAATGATATATGGCTCGGATATAAGCGAATGGTGGTGTTGTGCATAAAAGTAGAATGGAATTTGATTGGGATAACATTGGTATATGCTGAGTTGATAGCATATGGAAGTGATAGAGTTGATATGCTGACAAAAGGTACAAGTTTATATTTCTATAGGATATAAGATTTATGAGCCGAATTGGCAAGCCGTGTGGCTGTTTGATTTTCTTTTGGGATGGAGATGGCCCAGAGAGGAAAGTTGGAGTTTGAGCTATTAACCAGTACAAAGGAGGTGCTGGCGAAATTTTTCGAAGAGTTAAGGCGTTGGAAAATTTTCAGGATTTTTGAAAATTTTCGTTGATAAGAATTAAATTAATTTTTAATTGAAATTAAATTGGTTCAGTTGAAACTGAAGTTAAGAAGTGAACAAATATGTTCTAACCAGTCGATAGGGTCGTTCTCTACCTTAGCCATTTCGAGGACGAATTTATTTTAAGTGGGGAAGAATGTAATGACACACATTTGCAGAGATATTATAATTAATTTATTTAATTATTTAAATAGTGATTTAGAGAATTTAATGGTCGTGGAATTAAATAATGATGAATATTTAATTAAAATAATGAATTAAATAATATATTTAATTCTGAAATAATCAAAATTGGCTGAAATGGTGATATAGTGTGAACTGGATCATCTGTGATATTTAATTCAGCTTGGAATTGAAATTTGAATAACGAATATATTATTTAAACGACAGTTTGAACGTATAATTATATTATAATTAAAATCGAGCTCAAAATGGCGCTGCACTTCGTAAACTGGCGATTCGAACTTCAACTGAATGTACAGGATTCGTTTTAAGCCGGATTTCTGTGGAACAAGAAACCTGTGGAGCTGGTGGAGTATATCTTTCTAATGGAAGAGAAAAATTGGGATTTCATCGTGTAGATTTTGATTTATGTCCAAATCAATTTTTAGAAAAGTCGTTGTAGAATTCCTTTATAATTTATAAAGGAATTATTTATATTTTAAAAAGGAATTTCATTTCTAAATCGAATATCGATTTAATCGGGATTTGAAATATCGATTTATAAATCCCAGTGGAGATGTATGATATTCTGTTGAGAATATATACGGTAATATATTTATTTATAAATATTAAATTTAATCATATTTAAATATATTTATATATTTAAATGGGTCATTCAGAGCTTTAAAAATAGCCAGTTTGGCAAATGACCTCAGAATTCGACGAAACCAATTTTGTTGGATCCGCAACATTAAATTATTGCTAGATTTCAATTTCCGTAATTTTTGAAGTCAGTATGTGGCCGTACGGATTTTTAATGTGTAAAACAGTCAGTATTTTGACAGTTAAAAATAAGCTGTGTAAGCAAACGGAGTCGGAATTCAACGAAACCAGTTTCGTTGGGACCGTAATGTCGAACTGTAGCTACATAACCATTTTCAGGATTTTTGAATACTGTGTGTGATCACAGGGATTTTTAAAGTGTTGAAACAAATGTAAAATGAATATTTAGAACTAAAATATCTAAGTGTGTAAACCAAAATTAGCCACATCTCCTTTGTTTTCAACAACTAAATAAATTCGTCTCCCTTATAAAACAGTTCTAAGCCGCCACTCCCCCTCATTCTTTTTCCGCAAAACGGAAGGTAAGAAAATCGAAATCAAACCAAAGGAAAATCTATAAATCCGCATTCATTTATCTTCGAACTCCTGAGATAGTTCTCTTCACTTCTGTGTCAAGTTTGATGGGTTCGATCCTCTGTTGGCGCCGTCGTATTCCAACAGTGAAGACTAGGGTTCGATAATTAGTGATATAGAAGCATCAGTTTGTGAATCGGGGATGATATTTGGATTTCTTGTGAAGATTGGAGGTCCTTGTGTTTTTATAGTGGATTTCGGTTGATGTTCTTGTCTCGGGTTCACTGTAGCCGACAGAGAGGGCTAGATGATGCACGAACGAGGAGGACACCAAGATGAGTGATGTTTATATGAGGATGGAGATAATTCGTAGGAGAGTATTGTGGTGATTTTTGTGGATTTAATCGTGAAGTGGAGGAGGAGATAAGATGGAGTAAAGATCGGCTATGGTTATGGGATTAAGGAAGCAGGTTACAGCAGTTTCAATTGGGGAAGAAAAGGGAACCTGGGAGCGGTTTGGGCCTGAAGGAATTGGGCCGGTTAGTTAAGGGGTAAGGCCCAGTTTTGATTTATTTAGTTTTATTTTTAATTAAAACATTGTATTAACTTGTAAAATGAATTTCTTATCCATATGAAATCAGAATTACGAACCGTAAGTTGCGATCGGATTGTATGGATGGGAGCTACACCATGGCACTAACTAGAAGTGAATCCGAGCTCGTTACAATTTATCGCAAAATAAATTGTCTGTCCGAATCAAATCGAGCGATGATTATCGTTATTAACAATGATCGTCCAAAGTGAGTAAACCTCACTAACTCTGAACAATTTATAATTTCATGTTGTATTTTTAGAACTGTTAAATATTGGCTGATTAACTATGTATTGACTGTTTGATTGAACTGCTAGTCAGTTAGTTGAATTTCTATATTGATTCTGTTTAACAGAATATATCATATGGAACTGAAAGTGATGTTATCTATATTGTTTAACATCTGTGATGCAGGGAAACAGGTTGGAGGAATCCAACTGGATTCCTCAACATTTATTTTACTATGATTCATATATTGTGATATATGATGTGATATATAATCTGTTGTTGATTATGAGTGTTTGGACGATATTTATCGTTGTTATATGGTATGTTAAATACCATAAGAAATACTGGATGTGGGAAAGGGGATTTTCAAAGTGTATTTTGGAAATGAATTTTTTTATATAAAATCGATGGATTTTATATAGAAAAGGAAAAGGATTTTTATAAAAGAAAATAATTATAAAATCGAAGGATAAGTTATAATGAAGGAAATATTTATTTGTTAGAATAAATAGAATAGAATATAAAAGGAGATATTTATTTGTTAAATAAATAGAATCGAAAAGGAAATATTTGTAAGTCATGTACAAATAGAATTGAAAGGGAGTATTTATAGGAAATAAATATGTTAAAAATAGAAAAGATAAAGGAAATATTTATTTGTCAAAAAAAATAGGAAAAAATAAAAGAAATATTTATTTGTTGAATGAATAGAATTGAAAAGGGAATAGTTATTTGTTAAGTAAACAAATAGAAAAGGAATTATCGATTATTAGTTAATCGAAAGGAGCTAATCAAATATTAGTTTATTCGAATAGAGTTAAAGGAAAGGAATTATCGATTATTAGTTAATCGAAAGGAGTTATCGATTATTAGTTAATCTGTAACGTCCCGCCTTTTTGACCACTTCAAATTTGGTGGTTAAACCAACTTAAAATGCTCAAACGACGGAGCGTACTTAGCTTACCGAGTTTAAACACAGAATTTACACAGAAACACAGAATAAATATATAACATAGTATTTAACGGCGAAAAAAACTTTTATTTATAAACCAGAATTTTGAATACAATATTTTTCTGTATACAACGGAATATTGAAAACATGCTTTGAATACAAGAAAAACAATTTACTGTTTTGAAATCTTCAGAGTGCGCCTTCTTCTGAAATCCCCAGTCTTTGCCAATCTTCAAATCTACTGCTGTGATATTTAAATCTGTACCGCTCGGGTCTGACTCGAGCATTCCATGCAAAAACATAAAATACTCGAGTCAGGATTAGTCATAGTTCAAGTAAATTGATTTCAATATAAATTGAAAATATAACAATCGATTTCTTATATACACAAACAGTTGTGGTATCAGTTTATCAATTCTATCTATTTTTAAGGACGAACGGTATTAGGCGTTTGCGAGTGTACGTGTGTATATAACATACGCAACTACACCGCCTCAACGTCCCGAACCGAATATAAACGATAACATAGGTGATTCCGGAAGCTTGCATATACATGTACGTATATGTACACGTGTATTGCCACAACATCCCAAAACGAACACGTTACGAATTCAACATTCAAGTTTAAGCATGGATGAGCATATTAGTATCAAGATTGGCATGCAAGCAAATATCAAACTGAGTATGCCAACATCAAAGAGCATGCAAATACATTTATAAGAGTAGCATCAATGCTGAAGTCGAAATACCACATATGTACATTTTGCCAGGACAATATGCCAATATCAAAGGGGTCGTAAGGAGGACAACGGCAATACCCATGCAGGTACCTCATGTGAAATCATACGGTGTATATATAATATCATTTTGCTATTTCAGTCCATAACCGTGTAAACCAATCTCAGATCATATCAGTATATATTAAGACAAGGCAATCAGCTAATTCGTAGAAGGTATATATATATATATATATAAAGACCATCATGAAACTTCAAGGGACACATACGGTTCCAGGTTTCTCCCAAAATATGGTGACATATGCGTTGTACCAATTTGTGAGGCAACAGTCTTAACTGGGTAACAGTATTACTCATGAATGGTTAGCATATAAATATATAGGCTACTGCAATATGATCCCTTTACTAAATAGACTGAAACTCCCAGACAACAGGTTTAACATTGGAACATGGTCAGTAAACATGGAGAAGTTTCCATAATATTTTAAGCACCTAGCGGTTAAACTGTATATATTTAATATGAGCAGGTGTTGTTCAATCTTGACTTATTTATAACTATATATGAACTAACCATACAATGACAATATATGTTTATCGGAACAAAGAAGGTATCCATAGATTTTACTAGTCAGAAGTCATGGCATCTCATATGACTCGCATAACCGAACGTAACTTCCAATTAACAAGTTTGGACTAAGTGGATTTTTCAAAACCAGACAACCCAGGTGGTCCTTCCATTAAGCTACAGTGTCTAATGGTTATATGCAGTTTCTGAACTTCAAATATGTATCCAAAACTTGGTTCAATGTTAAGGCAGTAATATCCATTCAGGGATACAAGTATGGGACAGGGGCATAAATCGGTTGATGTTAAAAATATTACCACAGGTTTACTTAAAACATAACCAGGTCCATATACTTCAGGCTAAGGAAAAACATAACAAGTATAAGCCTTAAAGCAGTCACACAAATTCAAGAGTTTGTTCCACTAGTCAGCATAATGATGATTAAATAGAATGAAGGTAAAAATGCTTTCAGACTTGAAAAACATACTCTTTCAGGTTATGGGAAATTAATTTATATGAACATATGAACATTTCTAAAGCACAGGTAATCCAATATTCGGTTCTAGTATAACTAAATGCAGTGCAAGTTTTCAAAAATAAATTCAAATTTCCAAATGAGGGATCCTAACCTATGATGATTCCAAATAGTTCTCATGTATGCGGTTTAACAGATTATCACACATTCAACTTGAAGTCCTTGAACCAACTTATAACAAATACAAATACTAACATGCAAGAAATCATAAAAGCAAACCGGTTTCACATCTAGGTTGACAATAGAATGGACAAACACATGCAATATACGTTCCTGCTCCCTATTGCAATGCACTGAACTAAAACTGAAGGTGTCCCTATACTGTTTGAAAATACAGTTGAGGTTCTCTTACGCTCTAAGCCTTACAATTAATGATGAATGACCCAATAGCATTGGTGTGCACATGGTGGTGTATTCTTAACTCGTGGTCACTCTAACTGTATTCAAATGGACCACAGATGGTATAACTATGATGTGCGAGCCTACAGTTCTATTTTTAATTAGAATAAGGAACACCACTCCTATTTATTTCTGTATAAAAGCTCTAAATTATTATCTCGTTTTCATAAATTTATTAAAACATATTCAAACATATATTCCTAGTTCGCAACAAAACAGGGTATAACACTCATATAAATATCAACATGTAGTCCAAACCTTTATACGGTAAACATGCAGTATATGTTTACACATATACACATCTGAAATTGATAAACTGGGCATGTTTATTTTACGAGTTCACACTGCAAAATTTACAGTAATAAAATCAATCAAGGTGGGAATTTTTCTGGCATGAACTAATCTTAAATATTCAAACGTTTCCAAGATGGAATTCTGCTTAAATACTGGGCAAAAAACTTCCTCGGTGAAAGGTTTTATCAAAGCTCATTCTTGGCAACATTTTTCCTGATTTAAATCACTTTAGTGTATATGTCATTCTATACTTAGAATGTCGCAACTAATCACACTTTTGCTTTGATATACTTAGTTTAAAACTAATGGTTTAAGTGCAAGCGTAACTTAGCGTGCATTGATAGACGGTTAACAAGATGTCACAAATTCCGTAAGTGGAAACAAACAAACAATGAACAAGCCCAAGATCCATCACTCAATACATATACACCTACACGGGTATGTATATACATATATAAAGTTTGGATGTGTACAAAATATGCACGGCAAAACAAGGGTTGACAATACATTTCAGTTATAGTAGTGAGAGGAAAAGCCACAAACCACACACGCAAATCCCAACTCAAGTCATACTATTTTATTCGATTTGTACTGAAATCAATTTTTTTTCTTTTTTGTAACTAAAATAAATCGTGATTGACACTCACTATTATATTCAGTGTAATTGAAATCAAATTGCTTGAGAACAAGATTAATAAGGCGTGAGATAACTCACCTTGAAACTAACGCAACCATCTCTGAGGGTAGACGTGGCTTCGATTGGAGACTACAAGTTTTGTTAATCTGGGTTTCCCCCTTTTTCTGAAATCGATCTAAGGCTTGGAGGGAGTTGCAACAGCTTCGCGGTGGTTATTATAATGGCGGTGGACCGATTAAACGAAGGGAGGCCACAGCGGTTTGCTTCGCTCGAATTGACGGTTGCAAGCAAAGAGCCACGGGTTTCAGTCAAAAGAATGGGAAAGAGTCGTTTTTTTATTTGGGGAAAAAGAGGTTTTCGGCCATCAAAAACTGAAGAGAGAATGATTTTTGAGAAAGGGAAAATGACAATTGGGAATGAAGTGGCGGTGGCCATTGTAAAAGGATTGAGGAAAACTGATTTCGGATGAAGGAATTGGGAAAAGGGGTTCCAATTTATAAAAAAAAGAACCGTGAGAGCCAACGCAGGAACAGTAGCCTTCGTATTTCAACTAAGGACGGTAATATTTCGGGGAGGTAACAAACAGAGGAGATGTTTATTTGTTTGTACCCTGAAAAATCTAATCCTACCGCAATTTATCGCTACAATTTAATTTTATATGTTTATACATTCAACTTCATTTTCAGTAAAATTTCCATATATTTTAACGAATAAAATTACCGATTTGTTGAACGTTAAAAATGTTTATTTTTAAATTAAACCATTTAAATTTTTAATTGAATTTCAAATCCAATCCAAGTATGCAACCAAATTCAATCCAAACATCCAACAATAACTATCTGATTTCCAATCAACCACTTTGAATTAAATATTGAGTTCAATTCGTATATTCGATTTTAAATTTCTAACTCAAGTACTAATATAAAATTGATCATTTGTAATTGAATCTCAAATTAATCCCCACATTTCAGTAGTCAAAATTTCTGGGTCGTTACAGTCTTCCCCCCTTTAAAACTTTTCGTCCCCGGAAAGGAAAAATTGTTAGAGTAATACTATTGTATATTTCAAATGTTCATATTTATGTGAAATCCTTCCATAACTAATTTAAATATCGATATTTAAGTCATCGATCCTCTTTGTTCTCCGTCATATTCAATTCATTCCGAAAAACCAAATTTCTTATTGAAACCATTTCCGAAAATTTCAAATTCCGCACACGTTGGATTTATACATATCAAATTATTCCAAATTTTGTTTATAACCTCATATGTCAATATTTACTTATCCATCGTCCCACTTAATTCCTTACAATCCAAGTCCAACCAAATCTTCTTGCATTCCACCCATTTAATCTTTTCCAAATACTACTTGAAGAGTGTAATTAACATCTCCTCTTCAAGTTACAAATTGTCGATTTGAAAGTTTCAAAATCCGAAATCATTTTATAACCTTTATACGGAAAATATTTGTATTATTATTCCGAAATTCTCTTTCTTAACTTATTAATTTAGACATATTTTAAATGTTAAATTTTTAATTTGAAAATACTTGATAACTCGAAGTTTGACAAGTTTATCGTCGTTCTCACAGATGTTAGGCATACGCTGGCCAGGCGCACGACTAAAATCTACAAGTACTAGATATTCTTGCTGCAACTCCCAGTGAAAAACATTTCAATTTAAAAAAAAAACAGATATGGAAAGTACCAACGTGTTATTGATGTTGATTGTTCCTGAATCGCAGATACACAATGGTTTCGTCTGGATCCCCCAGAAAACATCTGTATCCGTAGGAAATCACTTCCCTGCGAATTTCGTCATGGACAGATCAACGGAAAATATTTAAGGATCAAAAGATATTCTGAGGTCACTAAGCGTTGATTGCTCTGTCTCAGAATCATGAAAACAAATCAAGGAATTATGAAGATACTTTAAGTCACGAGAACAAAACAAGTCCCAAAGACAAATCAGATCACGAAGACCAATCAAGTCACGAAGACTAAATGCTGCATCAAACAGGTGGCTCACTATCACTAAGATATCTCAAACATTGCATGGCTCCATCCTACCTTTAGTAACTCTAGTGGTTACATCTCTTTCACTTGTAGATATGCCATGGGGACCGCAGGTACACAATGGTTACACCTGATTCCCTCAGGAAACATCCATACCCGTAAGTTTTCACAACTCTGCGGATTACGCCCTTATAATTCGACTGTAGATTGCAGCAGTCACAATGGTTACGCTTGGTTCCCCCAAGAAACATCCGTCCACCGTAGGCTATCTACAGCCCTGCGAATTTCGCTACACGGTCGAATTCCAATGACTCTAGATCACAGAAATCACAATGGTTACGCCTGATTCCCTTAGGAAACATCCGACCGCCGTAGGCTATCTGCAGCACTGCGAATTACGCTAGCAGTCGTGCTTAACGGCAACTCATGAGTTTTATGTCCGGACAACCTACTACCACCAGCATCATATCTCAACTGAGCTCGAATTCAAAGGAGAAGGAAGGTACTTTCCATATTTTCACTTTGAAAAACATATAATACTATGTACATATAGTATTTCTGTTACCTTCCGCATATCCCGTACTTACAAAATTTTCTCAACACATTCTACAAATCATATTTTCAAAACCTCATTCTTTTATAAATTTCGTTATATAAGATTTCATTTCAAATCGATTATCTTTCCATCTAGTAGCTCGACTTCGTTATATTCTTATACATTTCTCATACGAGTTCCGAAAATTTCTATATCCACTTATCTAAAATGGAATATTATCAAGTTCCATTCAAATGTCAGATTTTCAGGTTTGATCTGTTAATCAATTCAGATACCTAATATTAAACTCAGATTCATGATTCTATTGGTTATAAACCAATTCTTTTTCTTTAATTTTCAACTATTAAGTTCATCGCTTCATCACTTCTTTATGTTCTTAAAATTTCTAAATTTTTCCATTCTCAGACTCAAATTCTCATTCATGCTTTATTTATCTTCCATATTCACATCCTTCGACCGTAAATTAGCAAGCGGATAACTCTCTAAGCATCAATCCCGAAGGCTGAAACCAACATCAGATCAACACTCAAAAATTCATTCAACTCGACTAATCTCCAGTCCGTTATCAACTTCCTTAATTCCACTTCTTAATTTCTTATCGAATCATTTCTTACACAACTCAAAATTTACAAATCCACTTCTTTTATGCTCGGTCGCCCTTCGCTCTCGACGTACGGCTTTTTATTCCTCGGTTCTTGCCATTCTGACTTCTCAAAACTCGTTAGCCTCTCACGATCTTTTGAAAAACATTTCAATTATCATATTCATTTTAAAATCTCTTATCACCACTAGAAAACATTTCCATATTTTTGCAAATCTTAAATCTCAATAGAAATACACTTTATTCTCAAGGGGGAATATTTCTAAATATTAAATACACGCTGCTATTTCAATTAATTGCTAACACTCATTTTTACTCCATTTAACCACTTTGGCTATCGAACCTTAACCATCTCTTAGTCAATAATGAAGTCAATCAAGTTGGGGTATATTTGAACATCACTATTAACTTTGAAACAGATAAAATTCATAACTTCCAATAAAACACCCATTCTCGTAACTTCCTAATTCAAGTTAAGAACTCACTTCTTTTACAAAAATCGTTGACACTAATTCATGGTTTCAAGATATTTAACTCTAAAATATACTTTAATTATTAATCTGAATACATAATTAATATATGAAATTTTGACTAAAACGAAAAGTAAACACACCTTTTTGAAATTCAACATAATCGACTTCCATAAATAACTCTCTTTCGAATAATTTCTTATTCGATAATATAATCCAAATTCTGGAAAAATCTCACTTGATTTATATTCTGGACTTCAATGTAATCTCACCATCCTGGTTAACTCCATTTCCTTTACTCCAATTCCATTTGCGGTATTTACGCTTTCAACCGTTAATTACTTCTAAAAAGTAAATATTGTTCTTCTTATCGAAATCCGAATTCGTTTCGTCAAATTAATTTTAATTCCATTCAATACCAGTTCAAAATTCTCCACCATATTCATTCACGGTTCTCATTTACAGTTCACATCTTGTTACTAAATCTTCACGTTTATAATTCATTATCGAATTTATATATTCGATAATACATTATTGGTTTGAAACCAATTATAATTTTCCTTGTCACATTTCAAATTTAGCACAGTCATATTCCAATTATATCTTGCTCCGATTTTATTTTCACTTATTTCTAGGCCGAATATCAAAATAAAATTCAGCGTTTTATTTCTGAAATGATTCCAAGTTTCCCCTTTTTCATTCAAATTCTCATCTAAATTCTTATTTCAAATCAATTTCATTTTGCTTTCATTTCTAAAATTCAAAATTTTAGAAATTCTATTCTTTTATTCTTCCATACGTATCTTCCTTTGATACCATTCGACAACGGATTCGAGATTCAATCCTAAGAGAACCTATCGAAGAACAGCGCTGGCAAATCCGGATTCGAAGACTGGGGATTCCGAAAAAAATTAAGTCTCAAAATAAATTTTTATTTCCGCTGTATTATTTTCAAAATACTAGTTTCAAAAAAAAAATCCAAAATATTTTTCCTTTCAAAATTTATTTTAAAATTATTTACACTTTTTCAAAATTTTATTTCGAAATCCTTTTTATTTTCAAAATCCGCTTTTACATTGTAGATTCTATTTCAAACTCTGTAAGCTACGCTTTAAATAAACCAAAGCTCTAATACCAACTGTAACATCCCGCCTTTTTAACCATTTCAAATTTGGTGGTTAAACCAACTTAAAATGCTCAAACGACGGAGCGTACTTAGCTTACCGAGTTTAAACGCAGAATTTACACAGAAACACAGAATAAATATATAACACAGTATTTAACGGCGAAATAAACTTTTATTTATAAACCAGAATTTTGAATACAATATTTTTCTGTATACAACGGAATATTGAAAACATGCTTTGAATACAAGAAAAACAATTTACTGTTTTGAAATCTTCAGAGTGCGCCTTCTTCTAAAATCCCCAGTCTTTGCCAATCTTCAAATCTACTGCTGTGATATTTAAATCTGTACTGCTCGGGTCTGACTCGAGCATTCCATGCAAAAACATAAAACAC
Source organism: Allium sativum (assembly GCA_030737875.1). Classification (NCBI taxonomy): domain Eukaryota; kingdom Viridiplantae; phylum Streptophyta; class Magnoliopsida; order Asparagales; family Amaryllidaceae; genus Allium; species Allium sativum. The sequence goes on from CM060921.1 coordinate 563,866,609, forward strand.
TCGAGTCAGGATTAATCATAGTTCAAGTAAATTGATTTCAATATAAACTGAAAATATAACAATCGATTTCTTATATACATAAACAGTTGTGGTATCTGTTTATCAATTCTATCTATTTTTAAGGACGAACGGTATCAGGCATTTGCGAGTGTACGCGTGTATATAACATACGCAACTACACCGCCTCAACGTCCCGAACCAAATATAAACGATAACATAGGTGATTCTGGAAGCTTGCATATACATGTACGTATACGTACACGTGTATTGCCTCAGCGTCCCAAAATGAACACGTTACGAATTCAACGTTCAAGTTTAAGCACAGATGAGCATATTAGTATTAAGATTGGCATGCAAGCAAATATCAAACTGAGTACGCCAACATCAAAGAGCATGAAAATACATTTATAAGAGTAGCATCAATGCTGAAGTCGAAATACCACATATGTACATTTTGCCAGGACAACATGCCAATATCAAAGGGGTCGTAAGGAGGATAGCGGCAATACCCATGCAGGTACCTCATGTTAAATCATACGGTGTATATATAATATCATTTTGCTATTTCAGTCCATAACCATGTAAACCAATCTCAGATCATATCAGTATATATTAAGACAAGGCAATCAGCTAATTCGTAGAAGGTATATATATATATATACACACACACCATCACAAAACTTCAAGGGACACATACTGTTCCAGGTTTCTCCCAAAATATGGTGACATATGTGTTGTACCAATTTGTGAGGCAACAGTCTTAACTGGGTAACAATATTACTCATGAATGGTTAGCATATAAATATATAGGCTACTGCAATATGATCCATTTACTAAATAGACTGAAACTCCCAGACAACAGGTTTAACATTGGAACATGGTCAGTAAACATGGAGAAGTTGCCATAACAGTTTAAGCACTTAGCGGTTAAACCGTATATATTTAATATGAGCAGGTGTTGTTAAATCTTGACTTATTTATAACTATATATGAACTAACCATACAATGACAATATATGTTTATCGGAACAAAGAAGGTATTCATAGATTTTACTAGTCAGAAGTCATGGCATCTCATGTGACTCGCATAACCGAACATAACTTCCAATTAACAAGTTTGGACTAAGAGGATTTTTCAAAACCAGACAACCCAGGTGGTCCTTCCATTAAGCTACAGTGTCCAATGGTTAAATGCAGTTTCTGAACTTCAAATATGTATCCTAAACTTAGTTCAATGTTAAGGCAGTAATATCAATTCAGGGATACAAGTATGGGACAGGGGCATAAATCGGTTGATGTTGAAAATATTACCACAGTTTTACTTAAAACATAACCAGGTCCATATACTTCAGGCTACGGAAAAACATAACAAGTATAAGCCTTAAAGCAGTCACACAAATTCAAGAGTTTGTTCCACTAGTCAACATAATGATGATTAAATATAATAATGGTAAAAATGCTTTCAAACTTGAAAAACATACTCTTTCAGGTTATGGGAAATTAATTTATATGAACATATGAACATTTCTAAAGCACAGGTAATCCAATATTCGGTTCTAGTATAACTAAATGCAGTGCAAGTTTTCAAAAATAAATGCAAATTTCCAATTGAGGGATCCTAACCTATGATGATTCCAAATAGTTCTCATGTATGCGGTTTAACAGATTATCACACATTCAACTTGAAGTCCTTGAACCAACTTATAACAAATACAAATACTAAGATGCAAGAAACCATAAAAGCAAACCGGTTTCACATCTAGGTTGATAATAGAATGGACAAACACATGCAATATACGTTCCTGCTCCCTATTGCAATGCACTGAACTAAAACTGAAGGTTTCCTTATACTGTTTGAAAATACAGTTGAGGTTCTCTTACGCTCTGAGCCTTACAATTAATGATGAATGACCCAACAGCATTGGTGTGCACATGGTGGTGTATTCTTAACTCATGGTCCCTCTAACTGTATTCAAATGGACCACAGATGGTATAACTATGGTGTGCGAGCCTACAGTTCTATTTTTAATCAGAATAAGGAAAACCACTCCTATTTATTTCTGTATAAAAGCTCTAAATTATTATCTCGTTTTCATAAATTTATTAAAACATATTCAAACATATATTCCTAGTTCGCAACAAAACAGGGTATAACACTCATATAAATATCAACATGTAGTCCAAACCTTTATACGGCAAACATGCAGTATATGTTTACATATATACACATCTGAAATTGATAAACTGGGCATGTTTATTTTACGAGTTCACACTGCAAAATTTACAGTAATAAAATCAATCAAGGTGGGAATTTTTCTGGCATGAACTAATCTTACATATTCAAACGTTTCCAAGATGGAATTCTGCTTAAATACTGGGCAACAAACTTCCTCAGTGAAAGGTTTTATCAAAGCTCATTCTTGGCAACATTTTTCCTGATTTAAATCACTTTAGTGTATATGTCATTCTATACTTAGAATGTCGCAACTAATCACACTTTTGCTTTGATATACTTAGTTTAAAACTAATGGTTTAAGTGCAAGCGTAACTTAGCGTGCATAGATAGACGGTTAACAAGATGTCACAAATTCCGTAAGTGGAAACAGACAAACAATGAACAAGCCCAAGATCCATCACTCAATACATATACACCTACACGGGTATGTATATACATATATAAAGTTTGGATGTGTACAAAATATGCACGGCAAAACAAGGGTTGACAATACATTTCAGTTATAGTAGTGAGAGGAAAAGCCACGAACCACACACGCAAATCCCAACCCAAGTCATACTATTTTATTCGATTTGTACTGAAATCAATTTTTTTTCTTTTTTTCTTTTTTTGAAACTAAAATAAATCGTGATTGACACTCACTATTATATTCAGTGTAATTGAAATCAAATTGCTTGAAAACAAGATTAATCCGGCGTGAGATAACTCACCTTGAAACTAACGCAACCATCTCTGAGGGTAGACGTGGCTTCGATTGGAGATTACAGGTTTTGTTAATCTGGGTTCCCCTTTTTTTTGAAATCGATCTAATGCTTGGAGGGAGTTGTAACAGCTTCGCGGTGGTTATTATAACGGCGGTGGACCGATTAAACGAAGGGAGGCCGCAGCGGTTTGCTTCGCTCGAATTGACAGTTGCAAGCAAAGAGCCATGGGTTTCAGTCAAAAGAATGGGAAAGAGACGTTTTTTTATTTGGGGAAAAAGAGGTTTTCGGCCATCAAAAACTGAAGAGAGAATGATTTTTGAGAAAGGGAAAATGACGATTGGGAAAGAAGTGGCGGTGGACATTGTAAAAGGATTGAGGAAAATTGATTTCGGATGAAGGAATTGGGAAAAGGGGTTCCAATTTATAAAAAAAAGAACCGTGAGAGCCAAGGAAGGAACAGTAGCCTTCGTATTTCAACTAAGGACGGTAATATTTCGGGGAGGTAACAGACAGAGGAGATGTTTATTTGTTTGTAGCCTAAAAAATCTAATCCTACCACAATTTATCGCTACGTTTTAATTTTATATGTTTATATGTTCAACTTCATTTTCAGTAAAATTTCCATATATTTTAACGAATAAAATTACCGATTTGTTGAACGTTAAAAATGTTTATTTTTAAATTAAACCATTTAAATTTTTAATCGAATTTCAAATCCAATTTCAAATCCAATTCAAGTATGCAACCAAATTCAATCCAAACATCCAACAATAACTATCTGATTTCCAATCAAGTACTCTGAATTATATATTGAGTTCGATTCATATATTCAATTTTAAATTTCTAACTCAAGTACTAATATAAAATTTATCATTTGTAATTGAATCTCAAATTAATCCCCACATTTCAGTAGTCGAAATTTCTGGGTCGTTACATAATCGAAGGAGTTATCGATTATAGTTTAATCAAAAAGAATTATCGATTTGTTTAATCGAAGTGAGTTATAGAATATTGGTTATTCGAAGGAGTTATCGAATTTAGTTATTCGATGGAGTTTGTAATGACCGGGAATTTCGCTCAATCCGAATCAGTCGCTAAACCGACCCAGACCGTTCGAAACGCCTGATTGTTTTGAGAACACGACAAAATAGAACGCAGACAGAAGAACATTTCATTGTTAATTACCACAACTCCATCAAAATATAAGAATTTACAGAGTATAAATAAATATTACACAACAGAAAAATATCAGAGATTACAATACATTACACAGCAGCGGAAAATAATACAAAATACAATTGAAGAATATACACAGATACAAAGCTTTCCGGATATCGTTCCAGCTATAAACCAGGATCCTGTGAATATAAATCTGCAAAACCAAAACTACTAGCTGCCTGTGTCAAAATAAGGGCACCCAGAGTTTAGGTTAAAACAATAAACTCCAGGTCAGTCATGGGACTAGTTTGAGAACTAAAACAGTTATTAATCTTTATTTTAAAGTTCGGTAAATCAAGGGACCACGCCATATAACATGGAATGGGTTTCCTCCCAAGAATATCAGTGCATAAAACAAAAAGCGCAATGCTAAATAAGGAAAAAATGAAGCTATTATAAGACCCAGGTCCTATCACACAATGCAACGCAAGCCGGAGGATAGGGGTTTTACCTTATAATAGCCAAGAATGCTTGGTACATGAAATTTCATGTTTTATTATTACTATAAGTGTATAGTGTCTAAACAATTTCAATCATAAGTATCAATCATAGACGACATGAGCGTCCCATGCCAATATGTCACCAAATATAGGTTATACAATCAAAACCGCAAAATGTCGTATTTGGAAATTGGATTTTCGTCTGTGAGCCGAGGGAAAAGATAGTCCTCACCGACTTCGAGACAATCTAGCCCATGTCTCAGGGTCAGAGCGCATCAACACTTGGATCGTCAAGGCCGGTCCACCGATGTGGATTAAAATGCCTGAACACTGCGTTTCCCTGCCCTTTGGGGCGTAAATGAGCCAACGAATGACTCCATCGGCTTCACATAGTCACCGATATATAGGAGGAGCCTCGCAACAGCAACAACCACATAAGTCAAACTCGTCAGGGCGTGTAAAACCACTGACGCCACTTCTAACTAGAAGGAAACGCATGCCCACCCTGAGGTCCTCTCCCGTTTTTGGTTCACAACCGGGGTGTGAGGCTCGCGAATCAACGCTACACAAAGCTATGCCACAAAGGCCGTGCTTTGATCATCAACCACAAGACTTTGCTTTTCAACAAAAGCCTTGATCATTTGCCACTTAGGCATGCCACACAGGTAATTCACTCTATGCGTTTGATATCCATCAGTATATAACCCCTGAGCTCGTACGTCTCAGAGAAGGGCTTTAAGCAAGAGAATAAATTCTCCGCCGCCAAACAGATATATATTTAATAGAAATCAATCTCAAAGAATAAAATCCAATGTCAGACACACAGTCCATTTACAAGTTCGTTCTGGGTCTGAACGAAACCGGAGGCACCTAGTACCCTGCATATCCATCGATCTCCAAGTACGTCTGGACGACCACTGACTGATTCTCTCCTCTTGGGTGTACGGCCCAATCAAGATCATCAGTAACCACCCAAACGACGTGAAGACCTCCGGTCTTCGACCACCGTCTTCATCTTCGACTTATCGTCGTATCAGTTATTCAGAATGGGATAAACCCGGTCTTTCCGAATAACTCGCATATATAATAAACAAGTGTTACACAAACACAACATACGCCTCATTCCAATTCATCAGTCACTAACCGTAAATTAACAAGAGAATAATTCACCAAATATTAACCCCGAAGGCCGAAACCAACATCAGATCAATATCCAGAAAACCATTCTGCTTCGCTAACCGACAGTTAGTTTCTAAATTTCACATTCTTAGGGAAAGGTTCCCATTAATTTTATCAAAGATAAATCCTTTAAATTTATTCTTTAATCTACTTTTGAATATCAATTCAAACTAGTCGGGATTAGCGAACCACACCGGAGTGATCATTTATTTTATTTCCCAATCCCAACCTATTCATCCCATGAAGTAAAACTGGTAATACTTTATATCTAACACCACGGTGTTATCAGTAAATTCAATTACCATTCCATGTTCAAATCTAATTAAAGATTTAACTATCGCCTGGAGCAAAACTGGTGATACTCCATTCTCGATCTTTTCAACCTAATTAAAGATTCATTAAAACTCCACTAAGTTTTAATCCTTAACTAGGTTAAAAAATCAGTGTCATTTAAAACACGGTTCACGATAAACCCAAAATCACATTCCATTAATTATCAGGTTAAAGAACAAGTGTTATTTAAAACACTGTTCATGATAAACCCAAAAATCAATACCAATTCAATTCCAATTAAATATTATTTAATTGGTACACTTCATTAGATCTAAATAAAAAGATTTAATCTTTTTCTCAACTAGGCTTAAGAACAGTGTTAATGAAGACACCATTCACGACAAACCCAAATCACATTTGATATTAAATACAAGGCTCTGAATAGAAAATATATTGTCTTATATTCAATATCAAATTCTATGACCAACAAATATCATATGGGAAATAACGATATAAATATATCTTTAAAATTTCCATAACGATATCTGTATAATCACGAAATCCAACATCGAAATATTCCAAAGACAATTTCGATTCAAATCCACTCCAATTCAATTATTGGAAATTATGGTTACTTTTAAAACCCTTTTCAAATTCAATTTATTTATTTAAAAATAAATAGAATTATAATTCTAGTTCAAAACTAGTTCATTTCGATAAAAATCTATTTTTGTCTTTTCGAATATGGAGTTTTTCATCCTAATTCCTCCCAAATCATTTCTTATGATTTTACACAAATTATTACTATTTTTAATAATTTTATCAAGGCCCGTACAGTCGATTTCCATCCATGGCCATCCAACTGTTAGATTTCTAATTTCTAATATTCGTTAGAAAGCTCTTTTCGATACGAACCTAACGGTTCTGGTTTTAGGAGAATCCGACGGTCGGATCTCCCGCAATATCCATTCGAAGTCAATGGTCGAAATTCACGAACTACCGCAGCGCGGCGCGTTCTATTCAGGCCATTATATTATATATATAATATATATATATATATAGTATATACTTCGTCTATTTCCTTTTTAAAACATATTTTATAAATCGTTTTAAATTCGTTTTCGAAACGATTTCAACTTCATTTTCAAATTCAAATCAAGATTGAATTTTTCAATATAAATTCGTTTTAAATTCATCTCAAATTGATTTCACTTTAAATCGGTTTTTAATTCAATTTCAGTTCGTTTTCAATTCAATTTGAATTTCAAATTAATTCAATTCCAATTCGAATTCAATTCTATTCAATTTCAATTCGAATTCAATTCTATTCAATTTCAATTTGAATTCAATTCTTTTCAATTTCAATTTGAATTCAATTCTATTAAATTTCAGTTTGATTCGAATTTCAATTCATTTCAATTTAATTCGAATTTCAATTCATTTTCAATATAATTCAAATTTCGAAATCACTTTCAATATAATTCAAATTTCGAAATCACTTTCAGTATAATTCAAATTTCGAAATCACTTTCAATATACATTGAAAATTGAATAAAATCGATATAAATATCGTTCACGTCAAAATGGCTTCAATCTAATCAACACGGCTTCATATATTTCTATTTTCATATATTCTATTTCAAATATTTCTTTTTCAAATATTTCTATTTCAAAACTGGAATGAGGCCCAATCAATCACCATATAATGTTAATTATATGGATTTTCTACAACACATGTATAAAATAACAGCGATAAATAATCAACCATCATCCAGAGTGCGTTCTACACTGTATAAGCATCAAATATAAATATTTAAGGCTTATAATAGTCTATCAATCAATCGATCAACATACAACTAATCATTGGGACTAGTGTATGTCATATATCATCCCAATACGCGTGTGGGGTTTTCAAACAATCAAACACAGATTTTATTTGTGCGGTTGGGCGATGTGTAAAATTTATCATCCCAATCAATATCAGTCAAATGTGCGTATATAAACAAATCGTTCGATTTGTTTATATTAATCTATTTCATTTCATATACACATTAAAAATTCTATTTTTAACTATAAAATTATTTTTTTCTATATAAATATTTTTAACTATATAATTTTTTTTCCATTCTACATCACATCACACAATCAACTACACATCAAAATCAAACAAACAAGCATACAAGCCGTTCGTGGTCTGTGGACGACGGGTGTCGGGTGCTACTAAACACCATCTACATCCTAGTATATATTTCAACTAGAAATAGATTAAAAGTGAGGAGTTCTCACAGAGGGCTCCACTCCGTCGTGCTTTGCTTCTGAACTGCTGAACCGTCTGGATCTGTTTGCAGTTCTTTTCACGCTGTTCAAATATAAAAATTATATTTTTATTGCTTCATTCAATAAATAAAAATCATATTTTTATTCCTACTTCGTATATTTTTATACTTCTACTTTATATATAAAGATCGAATTTTTATACCTTCGCTATAAAAATCACATTTTTACTTCACTATATATATAATAAAAATCAGATTTTTATTTCGCTACATATATAAAGGTCAAAATTTTATATTCTCTATTATATAAAAATCATATTTCCAATACTTCTACCTTATAAAAATCATATCTTTATCTCTTCTATAAATTAAAAATCGATTTTTTATTCTTTCTAAAATATAAAAATCATATTTTTATCTTCTACATCATATGAAAATTTCCCCTTTCTACTTAGAAAAATATCGCCTTTCTACGATTAAAAAATTCGACCTTTCTATATATTAAAAATCGTATTTTTATGATTCCATTCAAACGATAAAAATCAATTCTTTACATACATAAAGGTCAAATTTTTATAAACTAAAAACCATAACTTTTCCACTTAAAAATCACGACTTTACTTTCATAAAAATCTACTCTTTTTATTTATAAAAACCCATATAAAACTGATTTTAAAAGAATATATATTTTTAACATATAAAAACTGTTTAAAATTAAAAGTAAAAACTTACATTGAATTGGGATGGGGCGTGCTTGCTGTGGTCGGCTCGTCGAAGGAAAAGGGGGTTTTGGGCGAGCTCTGTACTAGAGGAAATGGGAGGAAAGAAGGGGACGGGAGGAGCTGAAGGGGAGCGGTGCGAGGCTTGCGCCGTCGCAGTCGAGGATGAGGGCAGGGGGAGGAGGAAGAGAGGGGAATGCGGCGGTAGAGGAGGAGGTAGTGGAAGAGGCGCGGGGGTCCTTGGGGTGTGCGATGGCGGATACGGCCGGGGGGGGGGGGGCAAGTCTCCCTCGATCGATCGCTGGGGGGAAGGAAGTGGGAGGAGGAGGCGAGGTGGAGAAGAAGAAGAGGAGGGGGCGGCGGCAGGAAGCATCGATCGGCGGTGGAGCTGGACGGGGGAGGGGGGCAGCTGCGGTTTTTTTCTTTTTCTTTTTTTCTTTTATTTTTTTGAATGAGGAGAGAGAAGGGGGAAAAAGGGGGTGAGGGATATATATATTTTAATATTTAATTATTTTTATTTTCAAAAAGCAACTTTTAATTTCGACCTCGAAATCGAACCCACTGCCTATCGTCCATAGCTAATTACCCCCATTCCGAACACAATGGGTAAGCTGATTCGATCGTTTCGATCAGTTTTCATTAAAATTCAAATATAACTCTTTATATTAAATTTTAAACGTACATTTCAATTTACTGGGGTCACATACTAACTCTAAAAATTCCCGAAAAATATTTTCTAGCTTCGTATTGACGATACGGTCCTAACAAATCTAGTTTCGTCGAATTCTGAGACCGTTTGAAAATGGCCATTTTCCAATCGATTAAAATCAACTAAAATTGGTCAAATGCGTTTCCCTTTGCCACGCTCATATATTGAATCGAATAATTATGAAAATTGGAATCTAGCAATAACCTGGCATCACGGATCCAATAAAAGTGGCTTTGTCGAAATTCGAGATCGTTTGGAAAATGGCTATTTTTAAGGGCCAGAATTCCATAGCGACTATTCTGAATTTTCAACTGGGCATAACTTTTGATTCCCGCTATGAAATTTTGATTTTTCGGATTCGTTGGAAAGATATTATCAATTAGACTTTAATATTTTTGGTTTCGCTAAAATCTGGATTATTTTGAATTCTGTACATTCATTTGAAGTTTGAAATCGAATTATCGAACTACCGCACCATTTTCAATTCCTTATATAATTTAAATAATTATTTATATTCTAACGACGATCTATATGAATATATATGTTCTAATTCTATTCAAAATAAATTTTTCGTTGTTATTATTTAAAATAATTCATTTTAAATATTCAAAATTCAATAAAATTGCCAAAATAAAAATTTTAAATTGGCTCGGATTTCCGGGTTATTACAGAGTTAATCGATTAGAGTTAAAATAAAGGAGTTAATCGAATATAGTTTATTCGAATAGAATCAATTGAGTTAATCGAATATTAGTGATTCAAATAAAGTAAAAGGAGTTATTGAATATTAGTTATTTGAATAAGAGTTAAATAGAGTTATCGAATATTAGTTATTCGAATAGAGTTAAATGGAGTTAAAGGAATAAATCGAATATAGTTTATTCGAATGGTATTAAAGGAGTTAATCGAATTTGGTTTATTCGAATAGAGTTAAAGGAGTTATCGACTAGAGTTAAATCAAATAGAGTAATCCAATAGCGTTAGTCCAATAGAGTTAATTGAATAGAGTTATCGAATATACCTTATTCGAAGGAAAGAATTATCGAATAGAGATGATTCGAAAGAGGGTTACATAAGGAAGTTTGTTAAAGAATTAAAAGGTGAACTTTGTCTATTTCAAGGTTAGAAACGTTGTTCAGTTAAGGTCTGAGAGGTAGTATTACCCCAACTTTATTGACTTCATTTTTAACTAAGGAATGGTTAAGGTTCGATAGTGAAGGTGGGTTAAAGGAATTTAGTTACTAAGCGTAATGATTTGAGTTGGCATCGCGATGGTTTGTTTAAACATCTGTCTAAGTCCAATGAAGAAGTTTTGGAAATGTTTTCCAACTAAGAACCAGAAATGTTTTCTGATATAGAAAAACAAGAAATGGAAATGTTTTCCAATGGTAATAACATATATTTTCTAAAACATAGAGAATAAGGAAATGTGAATATATATATACATACATACATACATACATACATACATACATACATATATATATATATGTTAAATGATGATTGATCGATATAATTTCCTTCTGGAAATAATGTCGTTGTTTGCAAACCTGTTTTTCTTTGATGGTTAAATCACAGACTATCGAAGTTTGGACCATTTTAACGTTGTTAATATGGAAAGAGCGGTTGGATTATTATCCAAAGAACCACTCTGTATTGGCATAAGCGTTGCGAATCATATATGCCAAAGATAATTGAAGACGGAGTAAAGTGCAAGGGCTATTGTATAAGTCTTAGATAACAGTGCCTAAGATGGATGTACTGAATAGTGCCTTCGGTTCATCATGTTCCTGGATGACTTATATGGATGAATGTCTGACAGAGTATTTCCAAAAAGGTCACGTACATTGATTTCTTCAACCGTACCAAGAGTGGAAGAGAAGAAGGAAAATTCTTTAGCTAACACGTAATGTACTATTGTAGACGTCAATCGGTGATTTGATGGATTTGACGATGTGACATTCGAAGTGAATCTGGTGTGATGATAAAGCGTAGCTTCTAGCCTCACATCCGGTAAATGACAAAAATCAGGCAGGCAACATGGCTAAGTCGGTCGCTCCGAAGTAGGGTGTATAATCACATGATCTAGAGTTTCATTTATTTCTAAAAATATATTGTCGATACTGTCCCATTCGGGAAATGGTTGCTGATCCCAACCGTTGGTGATATACATTCGATACACTCAAGCGAAATGAGTGGTCGGTCATGTGTGGCCGGGTTGCAAGATGTTCTTGTTGAACCCAGTGTATTCCTTTCTAGAGATACACTAGCGAAAGGTGGTTCCATACCTTGTCATAGTTGGAAATCCATTACCCAATACGTGCTTGCGGATTTGATTGTATAATATATATGTAGATCGTGAGATGAAAGCATTTCTACTAGATGATTATTATATTGTGGTTCATAGACATTATTATAATATCAAAAGGTTTTTGATATATAGATATTTTGGATTCTCATAAGGGAAAAACCCGTTCCGTTATACAGCGTGGTCTTATGAGATATCATTTACTTGTTCAAACTGTTTTAAACTGTTTTACTCACACCAGTCCCATGACTGACCCGGAGTTTATTTGTTTGTTTCCCTAAACTCTTGGGTTCCTAAATTTTTACGGGCAGTCAAGTAGTCGGGATTTACAGATATACTGGAAGAGCTTGGAGCAGGAGGCTTCAGGATCATATGGCTATAGTTATTTCCGCTGTGTTGTAAGTGTTGTACTTTGATAATGATGTATATTCAAGTACAGATGTATATTTCAAGTTATGTTATATATATTGTATGTTATTCGTTCCGCTGTGAGGTTCATGTTACTCTGATGTTGTGTTCCTCTTCTTCTTCTATTCTATGTTTCTATCTTATCTTTCCTCACCCTCTAATTTATTTCATTAATGGCCGGTATTTTCAATCCTTGGATGTTCGATATATGTTGTATATCGGATAGCCAAGATCGACAAAAACCCGGGTCATTACAATACGTGAACGTGAGATGCAAGCGTTTCACTAGGTAACTATTTATTTGATACAAACTATTGCAATATCAAACGTTTTGATAAAAAATATTTGGGTCATTATCCATATGCTAGTTATGGTTTGGCCTACCGATTTCTAAAGTAAATAAATCGGTCATCATGAAACTTTATTACTTATTTCCCTGTTTACATCTTTATAACTATGTTTCCTCACACCAGTCCCCTGGCTGACCTAGAGTTTATTTTTTGTGTTTCCTAAACTCTTGGGTACTCATAATATTTTGTTACGAGTAGACAAGTGAATTCAGGTAGGCAAGTGTAACCTGATGAAGTACAAGTTCAAGACCCTAGTGGCATATCTATTTTAATTACCCAGTTTAGTATCTATGTTGTTATAGTATGGTAATTTATAATTATGCTGTTGAACTATGATGATGATGTATTATGATGTGTATTAATGTATCAGACTCTATGATGTAATATATTATGTAATTTCGCTGCAAGTTTCTGATGTCTTCTTATTCTTCTGTTCTATTAGTTCTATCTTTTCTATCTCACCTTCTAAATTCTTTCAATAATGACACGACTTTCGAGACATAGAAAATCGCACCGTTACATATAACTACTGGCACCCAGTGCCTGCTTTTTCCCACTACGGAGTACGTGCACACCCGTAAACCGTCGGAACCTACACTGACGTACCCCTTGCCGCTATTTTGACCGCTTATAAACAGCCCAGTAATCATGCCCCACCTTGCCTAGTTTCAGGGTACCTTGATACATCTACGTGGGTTACTACTGAAATGGGTCCCCGTTACTAGGGTTTCTTACTGGTTAAGTTTGTGGGCCTATATATACAAATATTACCCACCCACACGAGATGTACTTAACCCTCCCACCGATTCAAACATGTTTATTTAACGGTTAAGTTTGTGGGCCTATATATACTAATATTACCCACCAACCCGATATGTACTTAACCATCCCACTAATTCAATCATGTTTATTTAATGGTAAAGTGTTGCCCATTCATGTTAACTTAACCCACCCACTTATCATGTCACGTTGGTTAAGTGTTTCTTATTAACCCTTCTCACTCGTCATGTTGGATTGGTTAAGTGTTTCTTATTAACTTAACCCCACGCGTTCATCATGCTGTATTGGTTAAGTGTCATCAATCAATTCAAGTTAACTTAACCCACCCACTTGTCGTGTTACATTGGTCAAGTGTTTCCTTCTTGTGTTAACTTAACCCTTCCACACATCCTGTTATATTGGTTAAGTGTTGCTTTCTTGTTTTAACTTAACCCTACCCATTCATCATGTCATATTGGTTAAATGTTTCTTATTAATTTAACCTTACTCATTCATCATGTCATATTGGTTAAATGTTTCTTACTAACTCAACCCTTCTCATTCATCATGTTGTAAAAGTTAACTTAACCCTGCTCACTTGTCTAATTAACATGTTATAATGGTTAAGTATTCTAAATTTACTTAACCCCACCTTCTTGTCTAATTAACATGTTATAACGGTTAAGTTTTCTAAATTTTACTTAACCTTACCATTCTTAGCATGTCTGTTTATTGGCATTAATTAACATATTAACTCCCTAGCCTCTCACATTAGAACTGTTGTTTGCGGTTGCTGGATGTGTCGGGCAGTTTCGGGCAGACTTCTACCACAAACTCATTCTAACCTCGGGTTTTGGGCTAAATGCACTAACCTCTCACATTAGATCTGTGTTGTTGCGGTTACTTGATGTGCCGGGCGGTTCCGGGCAGTTTTACACCGCATCTCAATCTAACCTCGGGTTAGGCATGTTTATCTTTTAGCATATTTACCATACGTGTTCAAATCTAGATTTTATATGCTAATCACCCCAAATTCACAATACTAGTCATGTTCCAATTCTCAAATTATACCCCAGCAAAGCTAATTTCAAGTTATTCCCTACAAATTCACTTTCAACAGATTTCAGCATATTAGTCAGTTTAACAAATTAAACCTCACTTAAAGTTCCATTAACATATCTCGCCTAATCATAAATTTAGCCTATAACTTACATGCCCAAAATCATGGTCATAATTCACAATATAACACATGCCCTAAGGTTTAGTCATATTGCACCGTACAAAATATTCTCCAAAAACCCCCATTCATGATTCACAGTATAAACTATGCCAAATTATAGCCTTTAATTACAGTGCATGCCAATTACCCAAAATCTCAATTTAGACGTGTTCACATTTAACAGTTATCCCTATCTTACTATAGGTTTTCATGCCTAAGCCATACATCACTATACACAATAATCTCCTTCTTCCAAGTCATAAACTATCATTTATATATGCCCCAATTTTAGGTCTTAAACCACAACATGTACTATGCCTTACATGTTTACAGTTCAATTTAAGCCCCAAATCCCAAGTCATATGTCCAATATACTTTATGTCTCAAATCCCAAGTCATATGTTAGATACACTTTATGTTTTAAATACAACATGTGTTATGTCCTCAAATCCGTTACAAATCAGTTATACCCAATTATACATAATTTAATACTTTTCCCAATTTTAGCGCTGGCCATGTCCAAATCATATATTATGTCCAATTTTATTCCTAACGTACGTTCATCTCTTATGAGATTTGGCTCAGGCTCGCAGTAGCCTGGCTATAAAAACAAAAAGGGAAGAAGGAAAGAAGAGACAAAGAATGGACATAATAATATCAATGAGATAGATCCAATGGATATAGAAAGACAGATAGAAATAGGCATAATCTCATATTCAAATTCATTACAATGTCATAATCACAATTAAATTATATTTCTGAAAGTAACATGAACTTACAAATTATAGAACGGTCTTGAATTCTGGGATCTGGTTTCCGAATTTGATTAGCTATTCCTTTAATGTAGACTTTGATTGTTAACTTGAAAATTGTAACACCCCATGTTCGTTAAGGTTACTCACAGAGGGAATGAATTAACTTCCATGAAGCATTATAAGTAAACAGAACAGAATATTACAAGACAGATACATAAAGTAGTACTTGAAAATTTTATAACTTTATTACAGTAGAAACAGAAGTAAGTTTGGTTACATCCTTCAAAACCACAATATCGGAATTCAAGTATATAAATATCAGCCTTGTACAAAAGCCTTCAGAGTACGTAATTTTAAAGCCATAATCCCCAATAGAAAATGCCATAAATAGGTAGAATCAAAGCCAAGCAATACTTCAAGCAATTCTAGCACTTCAAGCAGAGAAAAATCTAAATCAAGCTCCTGCGTTCCCAACCTGAGTACCTGGGGGGGGGGGGAACGGAAGTTAAGAGGCGAAACAAACTAGGTCAGACATACGTCTGGTGAGTCCAGTGACTTTCAGCGTATAAACAGATAATAGTATCATGACATGTAAATAAAACTGGATGAGAGATAGCTGTAACAAGAGTAGCAAGTTAACAGAAGAAACAGAATGATATAGACCACGTTATGCTTCTTACTATATCTTACTTCTCTGCACTAATACTAGTATAACAGAATTAGGTGTTGTCCTAATGTCTAAACAGAAAATAGGATGATTTCTTTAGAAACACGATGCTAGAAATGGGCCTTTACCACCCTAACAGAGACAGACGTTCAGAAACAGAATGCTAGTAACGGGCCTTTACCACCCGAACAGAGACAGATGGTACAGAAACAGAATCAAGAACGGAGTCAGAGGCAGAAACAGAATAATCCCTACGGAAATAGAATATTAGAATTAGGTGTACACTAGTAATGGGCCTTTACCACCCCAACAGTTGGTACCACACAGAAATAGATAGGTGTTACTGCCCCAACAGAAACAGACGGTACCCCAACAGAATGAGACAGAACTAAGTGTACCCTAAATTCTACCCCAAGCGATCGGCTCTCTAGTACATAAATACCCTATGTCGGCCCCACAGAAGGGTGTATCACTGCCTAAAGTGGCAACCTATAGAAACAGACCTATTTATAGATGTCACGATGTCTTACATCCTCAGAGTAGACCGGATCCATGCACGCACATGACCCGGTTGGAATGCGCCATCAACACCCCTCGCCATTATCAGAGTGAACCTCTTACAATTGTTCAGTAAGCGTGCCCTGATCCCTCTTAGTGTTGGGTCATAGTTTTGATACCAGAAAGGGTTACTGACTAATATGGGTCCCAAACAACAGATGACACAAGTAATTACCCCTCCTAACCTTGTGTCCCCAGACTAACAGATTTCAGATTAACTTGCTTACAGATTTCAGATGTACAAAGTTCATATTAACTAGTCCTCAGATCAGACATACAAGTTAGCAAGTTTTCAGACTAACGGACCAGATATACAGATTAACAAGTTTTTAGAATAACGGATCAGATATACAGATTAACAAGTTTTCAGACTAACAGATCAGATATACAGATTAACAGACTTACAGATTGTTTTACCTAACCTTGTATTGGGTCTACAGATTTTCAAACGGGTTTATTAAATTCATCAGTCCAATTAATTTAACCCTATCCACCCAACACATTTTAGGCATCACCTTTATCTTAGATTTGCACTAATTAAATATTAATGCACAGACCTCTCACATTTGGTCGGTAGCTTGTGGCCACTGGATGTGCCGGGCGGTTCCGGGCAGACTTCTGCCACAAGCCAGACCTAACCTCGTGTCTGAGCATCTTTATGCCTACGACCTCTCACATTAGACTGACAGTTTGCGGTTACTGGTTAAGCCGGTTGGGTCCGGGCAGGCTTCTACCGCAAACAGAGTCTAACCTCGTGTCTCAGCATTCTTAATTTTTTAGCTAAAGTATTCATTCACAGATTATGCCAATATCAGACTAATTATGCCAATTAAACGTTATAGCAGATTATCCAAAATTCTATTAACATGTTTTGCTCAATTTTAGATCGAGCCTACAGATTTCATACCCCAAATTACCATATTCAATTTCAACAGATTTAGCAGATTGGGCAATTTAACAGATTTAATCATTCCTTAAAATTCCATTGACATACCTCGCCTAATCATAAAATTAAGCCTGATTTTACATGCCCAAATTAAGGTCATAATTCACTATATAACATATGTCCCAAATTTTTGTTAAATTTGCACCGTACAAAATATTCTCTAAAAACCCCAAATCATGATGCACAATATAAATTATGCCAAATTATAGCCGTTGATTACCGCGTATGTCAAATATCCAAAAATCCGAATTAGGCATATTCATATTAATAGTTATCCCTATTTTAATATAGATCTTTTACGCCTAAATCATATATCCTTTTTTTCTTCCAAGTCATAGATCGTCATATAAAATATGCCCCCAAATCTAGATCTTAAATTACAACATGTATTATGTCCTCAAAATCATATCTTGAATTATAACACGCATTATGTCCCCCAAATTACAAGTCATATGTTGTCATACAATAATTCTCCTTCTTCCAAATCATAAACCGTCATATATAGTATGCCTAGATCTAGATCTTAAGTTACCACTTATGTTGTGTTCTCAATTTAGTCACAAATCCGTTATGTCCAATTATGCATCATTCAATATTTTCCCCAAATTTAGCATTTGCGTGTCAATCTCTTATGAGATTTGGCTAAGGCTCGTGGTAGCCTGGCTATAGAACAGAAGGAAGGAAGAGATACAGAATAGTTACAATAACATAGATCTACACAGAAAAACAGATTTGATAAACAAGAATAAGATGGATCTACACAGAAAAACAGATCTGATAAACAAGAATAAGATATATCTCCAATTCATATTTGTACCCATGTCAATATCATAATTAAATTTCATACCTGAAAATAACTGTACTCAAAAATCGTGATTTAAGAAAGAGAAGAATGATTCTGGGATATGATTTCTGGAGTTGATTAGCTTTCCGTTAATGTAGGCATTGATTTGTTATCTTTATCTTCTCGCTTGAATTGATTGATTAGGGTGGAGGCTAGGTCACTTTAGGTTTTAGGAGCATGGAGGCGCCATTCCTCTTTGTTAATGAATTAGGGTTGGGTCGTGCTATGTATTCATAGGTGTAGAGAGTGTTTTAGAGCCCTTAGATGAACTAGGGGACCATCAGAACCATCCAGCTCAAATACACATCATCCGGCCACTCATAAAATGATACATCATCACAGAACACTCCAGAATTCTGTGCTGGATCGGTATGGGCGCACTTGGCAGGTGCGCCGTGCATTCTGGTCAACTTCCGGTTTTTCTGCCTAACTTCGTTCGTCCATATCTTCTTCATATGTTATCTGTTTTACGCAAACTCGGACTCTATCTCAAGTAGAATTCCGAGAGGAACGCAATGGCATAACCCGTTTCACCTAATTCTTCTTTTAATAATTAATTATTCTTTAATTATCTCTAATGTCCCATTTTAAAGTTACGGGGTGTTACATTCCACCCCTACTTAAAGGATTTCGTCCCCGAAATCTTCAAGTTAAGAAGAATGTGTCCTACCATCCAATCACCCATCTACTCAACCATCATCCACAAGAATCCATTGTCCTTAGAAAACGTCTAATGTTGTATGTACGTATGCAAAAGTGTGTGTATATGTCTCTTATCTAATGCAAAGATCAGACGGTCTACTGATTCAGTTGACCTTCTTAATGCGAATGATGTTAGTGCTATGAGTCCAATTATGTATGCGAGAAATCCTATTTGATACACATCATTTCTATATGAGTGCAAAACCATTCATCCAAATGTAACATCCATGTGATGAGTCAATCATTTTGCATCCACAAAAATTGAAAAATGCACATACATCCATATGCAGCATGAGAGTGCTTTTGAGTCGATCTAGTGCTTGGTGTGTGTATATGCATCCACAAGCAACCACTAGCAACCACTTGCATCCACTTGCAACCATCAAACATAACATGTCTCAAAAACATGTTTTCACCCATTAGTTTCTACCTAAAGGTCAAAGACTCAATCGATAGGATACAGCCGAGTGATAGGAGCAAGTATAATTAAAACAAAAGCTTTGTTCCCATTAGACATCGGTTTAAGAGAATAACCCCCTAAGTATCAACCCCGAAGACCGAAATCAACATCAGATTGACACTCAGAGAATTACTCCCATTAAACAAATGTCAAACTGGAAATCTACTTCACGCTTCGAGTAAAAACTCCTATCCTTTTCAGAAATATTCAGATACTTACAGACTACTGGTACAGATCAAATTATCAAATGATTCTTAGGAAACTAAGCATGATAAAACCCTACCATATCCCACAAAAACTAGAATGTATGCGTCGTAATCAACTTAACGCCTAACACAAATACCCTCAAATCCCAACCTATCACAAACAGATGAGTCGTAACCCTCATGGGGTTTGAGACTATAGCGAGATCAGAAACAAGACTGGTATTAAAGTGCAGAGTCTCAATTACAGAATAAAAATGCCAGAATCAAAGAGAGTTTTAACTCAATAATCATATAAGGAAATTAAACTTTTTACAGAATTTTTTCCTATCTCTATCCTATCCACCACCCACGAGAGCATTCGCCTGCCCTCCAGAAGTAGGTTCTACCCTCTGCCCTTGCCTTCTGGGGAAATTCTTCATTAGATGTTATGTCTCACCGCACTGAAAACAACTAGTCTTCTTACATGTTAACAAGTCTTTCTCTAAAGTTGCCCCCATCACGCGGAAAATCCTACGAAGCTCGAAAGAGGATTAGCCGTAGGTGAAATTACTGCGGCTACAGATGGAAGTTAGGCACTTCTTTGCCCTTCGACAGACGCCGTAGTCTCATCATGCCTACGGAACCATGTCGCGATGAGGTTACCTCCCAGAAAGCCAAGAGCCCCGGAGACTCAGAAAAGAAGGAAACAAGCATTAAACAGAAAATCAAAAGATAGATATATGGCTTTGGGGACTATGTTTTTCAAAATAAACTCTACTTTTTAAAATACTTCCTTTTTAAAACATTTTTGAAAATAGTTTTCAAAAACTTTTTATCAAATCTGGTAACCTTCAGCTCTGATACCAAGTGTAACACCCCATGTCCGTTAATGTCACTCACAAAGGGAATGCATTAACTTCCATGAAGCATTATAAGTAAACAGAACAGAATATTACAAGACAGATACATAAATTAGTACTTGAAAAATTTATAACTTTGTTACAGCAGAAACAGAAGTAAGTTTGGTTACATCCTTCAAAACCACAATATTGGAATTCAAGTACATAAATATCAGTCTTGTACAAAAGCCTTCAGAGTACGTAATTTTAAAGCCATAATCCCCAACAGAAAATGCCATAAATAGGTCGAATCAAAGCCAAGCAATACTTCAAGCACTTCTAGCACTTCAAGCAGAGAGAAATCTAAATCAAGCTCCTACGTTCCCAACCTGAGTACCTGGGGGGGGGGGGGGGGGGACGGAAGAAAAGAGGCGAAACAAACTAGGTCAGACATACGTCTGGTGAGTCCAGTGACTTTCAGCATATAAACAGATAACAGTATCATCACATGTAAATAAAACTGGATGAGAGATAGCCGTAACAGGAGTAGCAGGTTAACAGAAGGAACAGAATGATATAGACCAAGTTATGCTTCTTACTATATCTTACTTCTCTGCACTAATACTAGTATAACAGAATTAGGTGTTGTCCTAATGTCTAAACAAAAAACAGGATGATCTCTTCAGAAACACGATGCTAGAAATGGGACTTTACCACCCTAATAGAGAAAGACGTTCAGAAACAGAATGCTAGTAATGGGCCTTTACCACCCGAACAGAGACAGACGGTACAGAAACAGAATTAGCAACGGAATTAGAGGCAAAAACAGAATAATCCCTACGGAAACAAAATATTAGAATTAGGTGTACACTAGTAATGGGCCTTTACCACCCCAACAGACACAGACCTATTTGCAGATGTTACGGTGTCTTACATCCTCAGAGCAGACCAGATCCATGCACGCACATGACCTGGTTGGAATGCGCCATCAACACCCCTCGCCATTATCAGAGTGAACCTCTTACAATTAGTTCAGTAAGCGTGCCCTGACCCCTCTTAGTGTTGGGTCATAGTTTTGATACCAGAAAGGGTTATTGACTAATATGGGTCCCAAATAACAGATGTCACAAGTAATTACCCCTCCTAACATTGTGTCCCCAGACTAACAGATTTCAGATTAACTTGCTTACAAATTTCAGATGTACAAAGTTCAAATTAACTAGTCCTCAGATCCGACATACAAGTTAGCAAGTTTTCAGACTAACGGATCAGATATATGGATTAACAAGTTTTCAGACTAATGGATTAGATATACAGATTAACAAGTTTTCAGACTAACGGATCAGATATACAGATTAAAAGACTTACAGATTGTTTCACCTAACCTTGTATTGGGCCTACAGATTTTCAAATGGGTTTATTAGATTCATCAGTCCAGTTGATTTAACCCTATCCACCGAACACGTTTTAGGCATCACCTTTGTCATAGATATGCATTAACTAAATATTAATGCACAGACCTCTCACATTAGGTCGGTAGCTTGTGGCCGCTGGATGTGTTGGGAGGTTCCAGGCAGACTTCTGCCACAAGCCAGACCTAACCTCGTATCTGAGCATCTTTATGCCTACGACCTCTCACATTAGACTGACAGTTTGCGGTTACTGGTTAAGCCGGTTGGGTCCGGGCAGGCTTCTATCGCAAATAGAGCCTAACCTTTTGTCTCAGCATTCTTATTTTTTTAGCTAAAATATTCATTCACAGATTATGCCAATATCAGACTAATTATGCCAATTCAACAAACTAACTTCTTCACAAGTTACAGCAGATTATCTAAAGTTCTATTAACATGTTTTGCTCAATTTTAGATCGAGCCTACAAATTTCATACCCCAAATTACCGTATTCAGTTTCAACAGATTTAGCAGATTGGGCAATTTAACAGATTTAATCATTCCTTAAAATTCCATTGACATACCTCGCCTAATCATAAAATTAAGACTAATTTTACATGCGCAAATTATGGTCATAATTCACCATATAACATATGTCCCAAATTTTTGTTAAATTTGCACCGTATAGAATATTCTCTAAAAACCCCAAATCATGATGCACAATATAAATTATGCCAAATTATAGCCGTTGATTACCGCGTATTTCAAATATCCAAAAATACAAATTAGGCGTATTCACATTAATAGTTATCCCTATTTTAATATATATCTTTTACGCCTAAATCATATATCCTTTTTTCTTCCAAGTCATAGATCGTCATATAAAATATGCCCCCAAATCTAGATCTTAAATTACAACATGTATTATGTCCTCAAAATCAGAGCTTGAATTATATCATGCATTACGTTCCCCAAATTACAAGTCATATGTTGTCATACATGAATTCTCCTTCTTCCAAATCATAAACCGTCATATATAGTATGCCTAGATCTAGATCTTAAATTACCACTTATGTTGTGTTCTCAATTTAGTCACAAATCAGTTATGCCCAATTATGCATCATTCAATATTTTCCCCAAATTTAGCGTTCGCATGTCAATCTCTTATGAGATTTGGCTCAGGCTCATGGTAGCCGGGCTATAGAACAGAAGGAAGGAAGAGATACAGAATAGTTACAATAAGATAGATCTACACAAAAAACAGATCTGATAAACAAGAATAAGATGGATCTACACAGAAAACCAGATCTGATAAACAAGAATAAGATAGATCTCCAATTCAGATTTATACCCATGTCAAGATCATAATTAAATTTCATATTTGAAAATAACTGTACTCACAAATCGTGATTTAAGGAAGAGAAGAACGATTCTGGGATCTGATTTCTGGAGTTGATTAGCTTTCCGTTGATGTAGGCGTTGATTTGTTATCTTTATCTTCTCGCTTGAATTGATTGACTAGGTTGGAGGCTAGGTCACTTTAGGTTTTAGGAGCATGGAGGTGCCATTCCTCTTTGTTAAAGAATTAGGGTTGGGTATTGCTATGCATTTATAGGTGCAGAGAGTGTTTTAGAGCCTTTAGTTGAACTAGGAGACCATCAGAACCACCCAGCTCAAATACACATTTTCCAGCCACTAAGAAGAAGACACATCATCAGAGAACACTCCAGAATTCTGTGCTGGATCGGTATGGGCGCACTTGCAGTTGCGCCAGTGCATTTTTGTACTGGCGCACATGTGAAGTGCGCTAGTGCATTCTGGTCAACTTCCGGTTTTTCTGCCTAACTTCGTTCGTCCATATCTTCTTCATACAGTATCCGTTTTATGCAAACTCGGACTCTATCTCAAGTAGAATTCCGAGAGGAACACAATGGCATAACTCGTTTCACCTAATTATTCTTTTTATAATTAATTATTCTTTAATTATCTCTTATGTCCCAAATTACAGGGTGTTACAAAAACTCTAATTTGGTTGATTAACGTGGAGGCTAGGTCACTTCAGATTTTAGCAGCATATAAACGCCTATGAATTTGTATGGAGAAAAAAATAGGTTTAGGGGTCTTTTTATAGGTGTATAGGGAGATTTAGAGCCTTCAAATTAGTCTAGAAGTCATTAGAATCGTCTAGAGCAGAATACCACGTCACATAGTGATTTAGAAAGTGACACGTGGCGAAACACGTCATTGGCCAGATCTGGGCCAACAGGAGTCGACTCCCCTATAGGGCGGTCGACACCTGTGTCGACACCCCTATAGGGGGGTCGACACCTGTGTCGACTCCCGCTGGGGGGGGGGGGGGGGGTTGACACCTCTGAGCGGGAAATTTCCCGCCCAGCCTACTTTGACCCAAATTCGAGATTTGAAACCTATTTTGACTTCTGGAGTTATTTTATATGTATATATATACTTCCTTGGGCGTATACAAACTTCTAAGGCTTATAACTTCTTCATACGATGTCCGATTTACGCAAATTCGGACTCTATCTCAAGCAGAATTCTGAGACGAACGAAATGGCGTAACCCGTTTCCCTTAATTTCTACTTTTAAAATTAAGTGTTCTTTAATTTGTTACTTTAATATCCATAGGAAATACGGGGTGTTACATTCTCCCCTCCTTTAAAAGGATTTCGTCCCCAAAATCTCCAAGTCAAGGAGAATGTATCCTAACATCCAACATCCATCTACTCAACCATTCAATCACAGGCATCCATTGTCCTTAAAATGTATCTAATGCTTTTCATGAACATATGCATAGTGTGTGTATATGTCCTTATCTAATGCAAAATCAGGCGGTCTACTGATTCAGTTGACCTCCTTAATGCGAATTATGTCAGTACCATGAGTCCATCATGTATGCAATTATTCCTAATCGTACTTTACAACTTCTACATGAGTGCACAATCATTCATACAAATGCAATATCCATATGATAACACATCAAATTTCAGTTCACATATATAAAAATTCACTTATGCATATGCAATATGAAAGTGACTGAGCCGATCTAGGGCCTAATGTGTGTGTATGCATCCACGAGCAACCACTAGAAAACACTTACATTCACTTGCATCCACCAAACATAACATGTCTCGAACACATGTTTATATCCATTTGCTTCTACCTTAGGATCGAGGATAGGATCGAGAGGATATACTTAAAAGATAAAGACTAGCAAATCAACTTTACAGAAAAAGAGAGATCAAGGATATACCCTCAAAAAGGGTATGATGAGCATATCTAGTCTTCAGTCTTCTAGGTTGCATATTCTTGAGCTTCATTCCATATTGCTGTGACTGTCTTAACTTCACGATTGCGTACCTTCTTAATTTTTGTTTCCAGAATATGCATTGGAACTCATTTCACTGTCGCCTCTCGTTCCACCTTTTCTTCTTATAGTATACTTGGCACTACAACTTCTACCGTGTCATGCTAACATTTCCTCAAAAGATCTTCCAAAATCCTATTCACCCTTTCTGTCAGAAAATGATAAACATAAATGCGTACTCATGGCTTGTTGCAATCCATGTAGAAGAACTATCTCTTGAAAGTAAATAGATGCTAACCATGTTACCAAGTGTATATACTAAGATGATTAAAGGTCTCTCCTCTACTAAGTTTTTCCATCATGTCACAAATCAAACCCTAAGCAAGGGTTAGATTTTTCTTCGTCAATCTAATAAGTGGGGCTGATACCTTTACAAAGTCCTTAATTAACTTCCTATACCAACCCGCTAATCCAAGAAAACTTCTTACTCCCGTTGAATTCCTTGGAACCTTCAAATCTTGCACTGCAACTGCTTTTGCTGTATCTACTGTTATCCCTTCCTTGGATATCACCTGTCTTAGAAACCTTACTTTTTATCTTTAAAATTGATATTTGGAAAACCTAGCCTTAAGCTGACGCGCTTGGAGGGTATCCGAGACTTCCTTTAGATGCAAAGCATGTTCTTCCTCACTCTTAGAGAAAACCAAAATATCATCTATGCACAAGCGAAGTGAACCATACGCCTTTGTAGCGAAAAAAACTGGAGCACCCCATTCTGAAGTACTTCGCCTTATGAACCCTTTCTCAAGTAACTCTTTTACTTGTTTACTGAGCCCTTCCTTTCCCTTGGAGTCATGTGTCGTATGGGTAATGCAACTGGCTTTGCATTGTCAACTAGATATATGCGGAAGTCTATCTCGCGTTTTTAGGGGATAAACCCCTAACCTAATCAAAAACATCTGCGTACTCCTGGACTACTCTAACAGATTGCAAATCGTCAATAGATGCATCAAGTGATTCTAGGTAGCTAAGCCTAACTGATCCCTTAAGATCGGATGAAATCTCGAGGGTATTCCCGAAGCAAGTCAAAATTCTAACTAACCTCCTTTCGCAATTACTAACTAACCAGTCCATGCCTAGAGTCAACCCATTGCCCATGAAACCAAAAACATAAGCATTACACTTAAACTCAATGCTTAACGTAGGTATTCTCAAATCCTTACAAACCAAAGATAAACGAGCCGAACCACCAACCAGATTTGAGACAATAATGGGATCCTCTACTATACAAGCTCTAGGGTGTAGAGACTCAACTATGGAAGCAGATATAAACGAATGTGAAGCGCTAAAATCAAAAGAGTACTAACAGGATGATCAAAAGAAAACTAAACTTTTTCAACCAAATCTTTTACTACCTCTCTCAGGTACGCTGGCGGTGAGAGCATCCACTTGCCCTCCGGAAAATCCTATCCTTTGTTCTTGCCCATGTTCTTAATTATATAACCCGTTATAAAGACACTTCCTCTTGTCTTAGGTTTTCCTATTCTTTCCTCCTTCGTGAACTAAGTCCATATCCATGAGTTTCTCGTCCTTGGTTTGTGATCCTTAGCCAAACCCCCTTATTCTCATCTTTTCCATCTTTGTGTAACTTGTTGACAAGTCTCTTGAAAGCCGCATCCATCGCACGGAAATCCCTACAAAGCTTGAAAGAAAATTAGCCGCAGGTGAAATTCGGCTATAGATGGAAGTTGGGCACTCCTTTGCCCTTTGACAGATGTTGTAGTCTTATCAAGCCTACGGAACCATGTCACGATGAGGTTACCTCTCAGAAAGCCAGGAGCCCCGGAGACTCAGGAATGAAGGAAACAAGAATTCAAATAGAGGATTAAAAGATAGTGCATATGGCTTTGGGGAATATGCCTTTAAAACAAAACATTTCTTTTGAAAATGCTTCTTTTAAAACTGTTTTGAAAATAATTTTTAAAATCTTTTATCTGATCTAGTGACCTTCAGCTCTGCTACCAAGTGAAACACCCCACCTTAGTTAAGGTCACTCACAAAGGGAATGCCTTAACTTCGGCGGAGCGTTTTAGGTAAAAGATGCAAATAAATTACAAGACAGAAAAATAAAGCAGCGGAAAATAAAGTCATTTTATTAACAATGTGGTTCAGTCAAGCCTTTACAACAATTGTCTCAATCATGCTTAAAAGTAATACATAGAACTTCTGTCTTGATTCAAAATCTTCCAAGTATAAAAATTACAATGATATTCCCCAATAAAGCATGAACCAGCCATAGCAGTGGAAGAGAGAGTCCAAAGCAATACATCGACTATCTTTGAGCTTGGAAAGAAAACAGAGCTAAGTGGTAAGATTTCCTCCCTGAGAACCTGGGGGGAATGGAAGAAAAGAGGCGAAAACAAACTAGTTCAGACATAAGTCTGGTAAGTCCAGTGACTTTTAGCATGTAAATAGGCAAAAGCATCATAACATGAATAAACTGAATATAAGACAATACCGTGATAACATGGATAACAAGATAACCTAAGATATGATAAGGCAAGATAAATTGAATGTGCTTCTACTCTTTTTCTACTTCGCTACTACATTGTTATTCTGATTTTTATATCTCTGCACCACCTAACTAGTGTCCCAACTAGTAATCTGTATAAAATGATCATATGATAATATGATCCCAATCCCCGCAATTTGTGGTAGCCTTCAGGTGTACATCTATTGTGAGGATTCCACCTCAATCTTCCTAATTGCCATGAATATGTTAGATGTACCCTTACTACCCTATCGATCGGCTCCTTACTCGTATAAATTTTCCTTATGTCTGTGTCAGTCGGCCCTCTCTTGCGTGTAGATACCCTGTGCTGGTCCCACCATAAGGTGTATCAGTCCCTATGATAGCAACCCGACACGATTCAAGATGCACTGTGTATAACTACTGGTACCCAATGCCTGCTTTCTCCCACTCCGAAGTACGTGCATGCCTGTAAATCGTCGGAACCTACACTGACGTACCCCTTGCCGCTATTTTGACCGCTTATAATCAGCCCAGTAATCGTGCCCCACCCTGCCTAGTTTCAGGGTACATTGATACATCTATGTGGGTTACTGCTGAAATGGGTCTCCGTTACTAGGGTTTCTTACTGGTTAAGTTTGTGGGCCTATATATAAAAATATTACCTACCTACACGAGATGTACTTAACCCTCCCACTGATTCAAACATGTTTATTTAACGGTTAAGTTTGTGGGCCTATATATACTAATATTACCCAACAACCCGGTATGTACTTAACCCTCCCATTGATTCAAGCATGTTTATTTAATGGTTAAGTGTTGCCCATTCATGTTGACTTAACCCACCCACTTATCATGTCATGTTAGTTAAGTGTTTCTTATTAACCCTTCTCACTCGTCATGTTAATTTGGTTAAGTGTTTCTTATTAACTTAACCCTACGCGTTCATCATGCTGTATTGGTTAAGTGTCATCAATTCAAGTTAACTTAACCCACCCACTTGTCGTGTTACATTGGTTAAGTGTTGCCTTCTTGTTATAACTTAACCCTTCCACGCATCCTGTTATATTGGTTAAGTGTTTGTTTCTTGTTTTAACTTAACCCTACCCATTCATCATGTCATATTGGTTAAGTGTTTCTTATTAACTTAACCCTACTCATTCATAATGTCATATTGGTTAAGTGTTTCTCATTAACTTAAACCTTCTCATTCATCATGTTGTACTGGTTAACTTAACCCTGTTCACTTGTCTAGTTAACATGTTATAATGGTTAAGTGTTCTAAATTTACTTAACCCCACCTTCTTGTCTAACTAACATGTTATAACAGTTAAGTGTTCTAAATTTTACTTAACCTTACCATTCTTAGCATGTCTGTTTATTAGCATTAATTAACTTATTAATGCCCCAGCCTCTCACATTAGAACTGTTGTTTGCGGTTGCTGGATGTGCCGGGCGGTTTCGGGCAGTCTTCTACCACAAACTCATTCTAACCTCGGGTTTTGGGCTAAATGTGCTAACGTCTCACATTAGATCTGTGTTGTTGCGGTTACTGGATGTGCCGGGAGGTTCCAGACAGTTTTACACCGCAACTCAATCTAACCTCGGGTTAGGCAAGTTCATCTTTTAGCATATTTACCATGTGTGTCCAAATCTAGATTTTATATGCTAATCACCCCAAATTTACAAAACTAGTCATGTTCCAATTCTCAAGTTATATCCCAACAAAGCTAATTTCAAGTTATGCCCCACAAATTCACTTTCAACAGATTTCAGCATATTAGTCAGTTTAAGAAATTAAACCTCACTTAAAGTTCCATTAACATATCTTGCCTAATCATAAATTAAGCCTATAAACTTACATGCCCAAAATCATGGTCATAATTCACTATATAACACATGCCCTAAGGTTTAGTCATACTGCACCGTACAAAATATTCTCCAAAAACCCCCAATCATGATTCATAGTATAAACTATGCCAAATTATAGCCTTTAATTACAGTGCATGCCTATTACCCAAAATCCCAATTTAGTCGTGTTCACATTTAACAGTTATCCTTATCTTACTTTAGGTTTTCATGCCTAAGCCAAACATCACTATACACAATAATCTCCTTCTTCCAAGTCATAAACTATCATTTATATATGCCCCAATTTTAGGTCGTAAACCACAACATGTACTATGCCTTACATGTTTATAGTTCAATTTACGCCCCAAATCCCAAGGCATATGTCCAATACACTTTATGCCTCAAATCCCAAGTCATATGTTCGATACACTTTATGTTTTAAATACAACATGTGTTACGTCCTCAAATCCATTACAAATCATTTATGCCCAATTATACATAATTTTATACTTTTCCCAATTTTAGCGCTGGCCATGTCCAAATCATATATTATGTCCAATTTTTTTCCCAACGTACGTTCTTCTCTTATGAAATTTGGCTCAGGCTCGCAGTAGCCTGGCTATCAAAACAAAAAGGGAAGAAGGAAAGAAGAGACAAAGAATGGACATAATAATATCAATGAGATAGATCCAATGGATATATAAAGACAGATAGACAGATAGAAATAGGCATAATCTCAGATTCAGATTTATTACAATGTCATAATCACAATTAAATTTTATTTCTGAAATTAACATGAACTTACGAATTACATAACGGTCTTGAATTCTGGGATCTGATTTCTGAATTTGATTAGTTATTCCTTTGATGTAGACTTTGATTGTTAACTTGAAAACTATAATTTGATTGATTAAGGTGGAGGCTAGGTCACTTTAGGTTTTAGCAGCATATAAACGTCTATGAATTTGTGTGGAGAAAACAATAGGTTTAGGGGTCCTTTTATAGGTGTATAGGGAGTTTTAGAGCATTCAGATCAGTCTAGAAGTCATCGGAATAGTCCAGAGCAGAATACCACATCACACAACGAATCAAAAAGCGACATATGGCGAAACACGTCATCGTCCAGATCGAGGCCAACAGGGGTCGACTACCCTATAGGGGGGTCGACACCTATGTCGACACCCCTATAGGGTGGTTGACCCTTATGTCGACTCCCCTTGGGGGTGGGGGTCGACACCTCTGAGCAGGAAATTTCCCTCCCTGCCTGCTTTGACCCAAATTCGAAATTTGAACCCTGTTTTGACTTCTGGAGTTATTTTATATGTATATATGTACTTCCTTGGGCGTATACAAACTTCTAAGTCTTATAACTTCTCTATACGGTGTCCGATTTACTCAAACTCCGACTTTATCTCATGCAGAATTCCGGGATGAACGCAATGACGTAACCCGTTTCCCTTAATTTCTACTTTTAAAATTAAGTATTCTTTAATTTGTTACTTTAATATCCAAAGGAAATACGGGGTGTTACATATATGAAGCGAAATATAAATTCGATCTTTATATAAGAAGTAGAGATATAAAAATATAATTTTTATATAGAAAGAAGCGCTGTAAAAATATATGATTTTTATATATGAAGTGCCATTATAAAAATGTGATTTTTAAAATAAACATCATATTAAAAATGCAATTTTTACTATGAATAACGGGAAAAGATCGCATGGGATTTTGGGCAAATCCGAGCCATTCAAAAATAGAGAATGGAGGAGTGGATCCCAAAGGTGAGAACTTCTCACTTTAATTTATTTGCTAGTTAAAATATATACTGTGATGTAGACGGTGCTTAGCAGCTCCCGACAACCATCGTCCACAGACAATGGACGACTTGTTTATTTGATTGATTTTGTTGTGAAAATTGATTGTGTAATGTGGAATGGAATAAAATATTTTGTAGTTAAAAATATAATTTTTAACGTATGAGTAAAATAATTATTCATAAACAAATCAGACGATTTGTTTATGTACACACATTTGAATGATATTGATTGGGACGATAAATTTTACACATCGCCCAACTACACAAATAAAATTCATTATTTGTAGATTGAAACCCCACACGGGTATTGTGATGATATTGGACATACACTAATCCCAATATTTAGTTGTATGTCAATCGATTGGTTGACAAGCTGTGTAAGCATTGAATATTTATATTTAATGCTCATGTAGTGTAGAATGCACTCTGGGTGATGGTTGACTGTGATTGATTATTGTTGTGTACATGTTTGTATGAAATCCATATAAATCAAATTATATGATAATTGACTGTGTCTGATTCCAGTTCAGAAAGAATAAATATTTTAAAATAACAGATATTTAAAATAATATTCAGTAAAAGATCAAAATCTGATTTTGATGTCCGATTTGGGATGGACACAAATATATTTAAATATATAAAGCCGTGTTGATTAGATTAACGTCATTTTGACGTGAACAATATTTATACCGATTTTATTCATTTCTATAATGAATATCGAAAAGGAAATGATTTCGAAATATGATGTTTTGAAAATACTATCATTTATATATCGATGATATGGAATATTCAATTTTGATTTGAAATTGAATATGAAGTTGAAATCATTTTTGAAACGAATTTAAAACAATTTATAAAATACATTTTAAATGGAAATCAACGAAATATATATTATATATATATATATATATATATATATATATATATAATGGCCAGAATCAAACGCGCCGCACCGCGGCAGTTCGTGAATTTCAACCATTGACTTCGAACGAATATTACGGAAGATTCGACCATCGGATTCTCCTAAAACCGGATCCATTGGGTTCGTATCGAAAAGAGCTTTCCAACGAATATAAGAGATTTGAAATCTAACGGTCCAAATCAAATTTGGAATTATGTCCAAATCAAATTTGGAAAAGATCGCTATAAGTGCAGTTCGATGGCCGTTTATGGAAATCGACTGTACGAGCCTTGATAAATTATTGAAAATATTAATAATTTGTATAAAATCATAATACATGATTTAGAAAGAATTGGGATGAAAAATTCCATATTTGAAAAGATAAAAATACATTTTTATCAAAATGAACTAGTTATTGACTAGATATGAAATCCAATAATTTTTAAATAAAATAAATTGGATTTGGAACGGTTTTAAAAATAACCAGGATTTCCAGTATGTAAATTGGAATGGATTTGAATTGAAATTGTCTTTGGAATATTTCAATGTTGGATTTTGTGATTATACAGATATTGTTATGGAAATTTGAAATATATTTTTATATCGTTATTTCCAATACGATATTTGTTGGTTGTAGAATTTGATGTTGAATATAAGCCGATATATTTTCTATTCAGAGTCTTGTATTTAATGTCAAATGGGATTTTGGGTTTTTCGTGAACGGTGTCTTCAGTAACACTGTTCTTTAACCCGAAGTGAAGAGAATAAATATTTTAATTAAGATTTTTAGAGTTTCCAATTATACTTAATAATTGGAATAAAATGGAATGTGAATTGGGTTTATCGTGAACTGTGTTTTAACGACATTCGTTCTTTAACCCGATTTATAGGGAAATGTGATTTGGAATTTATAATTTTTTTGTTATGATTTAAAGGAGATTTTCCAAAGTAAAGTTTTCCAATTTAACATATTAAATTAGAACTGAATGGAAGTTCATTTTGATTATATATATTGATCTATTTTTCCGTGAAGATTCCATTGTTAATGGAATGAGATTTTGGGTTTATCGTGAGCTGTGTTTTAGATGACATTAGTTCTTTAACCCAGTTAAAGATAAGATTTTTTTCTTAACTTTGAATAATCATTGAGTAATGACTTTTGGAAATTAAAACTGATTCAGAGATTTAATGAATCTTTAAATAGATTGAAAGGTGAATTTGATAACTAAAATTATCAAATTCAAGAAAAGATCGAGAATGAAGTACAACCAGTTTTACTCTAGGCAATAGTTAAATCTTTAATTAGATTTGAACGTGAAATGATAATTGAATTTACCGATGACATCGTGGTGTTAGATATGAAGTATTGCCAGTTTTGCTTCATGGGATGAATAGGTTGGGATTGGGAAATTAAACAAATGATTACTTCGTTAGGGTGCGCTAATCCCGACTAGTTTGGATAAACCATAATTTGGTTTGAATTGATATCCAAAGGAAGATAAAAGAATAAATTTGCGACGACCCCATTCCCGATAAGACGGTGGCAAGGGTAATCTTTGGAATATAACACATAAACAGATAATAACAGAACAGAGATAAATAAATACACCAGATAATGCACGATAGAATACACTGGATAAATATAATCATCAGAGTTACACAGTATGTAGGATCATACTTAGTACAAAATACAGTTCAACTATACATAAATGTCTACTGTGGAAAAGAAAACATAATATGTACTACAGGAGATGAACAACATAAAAAGAGGTAAATGATAGAATCCATCTCCAGCTCCAGCTATCCAGAAAGAGCCTGCTAAAACCTGAATACAAGGCTGCCCGTGTAGAAAAGGGGGCACCCGAGTTTGCAAGTGAAACAAACTACGAGTCAGTCATGTGACTGGTATGAGAAATCTACTTAACACATTTTCAAATATGGCTAATCACAGGACCACGCCACTTTCGTGGAACGGGTTTACTCCATTGGATGGCCGGTGCTTTAAAACAAATAATTCTTTTAAACATCGCAATGCTTTTTATAAAAATGAAGCCATTATACGAATCAGTTCCCATCACACAATGCAACACAAACCATAGGATAGAGTTTTACCTTATAATGGCCAAAATATATTTGATACGGGCCAAACATATCATTTGATATTATTGCTAGTGTATATATGTTTCAAAAAGAATTTCAATCATAACTATCAATCATAGGCGGCATTAATGCCCCATACCACTATGTCGCCATATATAGGTATACAATTAAAACCACACGATGTCGTATTTGGAAATTGGATTTCCGTCAAGAACCGAGGAAAAAGATAGTCGTCACCAAATTCGAGACAATCTAGCCCATGTCTCAGGATCAGAACGCATCGACCCTTTGGATCCACAGGGCCGGTCCACCGATGTGGCTTAAAATGCCTGAACACTGCGTTTCCCCGCCCTTTGGGGGCGTAAATGAGCCCAATGACTCCATCGGTCCCGGATCGATCGATATATCCGAGGCGCCTCGCAACAGCAACAACCACACAGGTGAAAAGTATATAAATGTCAGGGCTGCTAGGTCACTGACACCACCCTAGCTAGAAAGAAACGCATGTCCTCCCTGGATCCTTCTCCCATTTCTGGTCCATCTCGGGGTGTGAGGCTCGCGAATTCACGTTATACACAAAGCTATACCACACAGGCTGTGCTTTGATCATCAACCACAAGACTTTGCTTTTCAACAGAAGCCTTGATCATCTATCACTTAGGCGTGCCACACAGGCAATTCACCCCGTGCGATTGATTTCTATCGATATATAACCCCTGGGCTCGTACGTCTCAGAAAAGGGCGTTAAGCAAGAGAATAAATTCTCCGCCGCCAAACAGATATATATTTAATAGAGATCAATCTGCACAGAACGAAATCCAATGTCAGACACACAGTCCATTTACACGTTCGTTCTGGGTCTGAACGAAACCGGAGGCACTCAATACCTCGCATATCCGTACAATCAACAAGTACGCCCGGGTGGCTACTACTTCAACCCCGTCAAGGTAGCTACTCCTATCATGAGCATCGGTAGCACCCCTCCATTCGACGTGAAGATCATCGGTCTTGCACCGTCTTCATCTCTTCGACTTTCACTCGTTGATCAATTATTTGAAATGAGAATTAACTCGGCCTTTTCAAATAATTCACGTATATCTCGAATTTCAAATCAATTCATTTCAATGGTTAAATTATTCGACAACATCGATTCTGTTCTTTAATCTAATTTTCACACCAAACACATTCAACCATCAAATATCAAATAAATCAAGCAAATTCAGTTTATTTCCATTCCATATCGTTTATAATATTTTATCATGATTTATCGCTATTTTTATTTATTTAAAAATTACCAATTCATTCAAACAATGCTTCAGGCCATAACACGGCCGTGGCGCTGTTTTTCTCCAGATTTGATTTACACATATATGAAAATCTAACCGTTGGATCTTCACAAAATTTATATCATTAAAAAGATCCTTTCAAAACGAATCCAACGGTTTCAGTTTTGGGAAAATCCGACAATCGGATCTCCCGCACTAATCGTTTGAAGTTATGATTTCAAAATACGAACTGCAGCGTCGTTATTCGATTTAGTTTAATTATATTTATATATATATATATATAAATATAATCGTTTCTAGCGCTGCTTTTCTTCAGATTTGAATTAAACATTCCAGACAATCCAACCGTCGGATCTTCACAAAGTTGGTGCCGTTGGAAAGATATTTCCAAGGCGAACCCAACGGTTGCGGTTTCGGGAAAATCCAATGGTCGGATTTCCCGCACTAGTCGTTTGAAATCATGGTTTCAAAACACGAACTGCACGACCATGTTTCGTTTTAATTTTATTTATATTTATATATTTATATAAATATAGTTCATTTAAAAATTCCTATATCGTTTTCACTTCAATTATTTCACTAACGCCTTTAAATTTTGGAAAATTTCGCCATAACCTCCTTTGTACGGGAGGGGCTGGGAAAATTCCCAAATAGCCACACGGGCGTCTCATGTCAAAAAGAAAAAGAAAACGCCAAGCGGCTAGCCAACAGGCTAATAAAATCATCACCCAAACAAAACAGTAAATGTGTACCTATTTGTCGGGCACAAAATTTTATTTCTCTTATCTAGCCCCTTTTGCTATAACCTGTTCAATAAATATGCATGTACATATACACAATTTTTATCACTTATTATTTTCCATTCAACTCCATATTTGATTTATTTTGGTTTAAAACACCATTCATTCTAATGTTACATGCATAGGCTAAAATCACATCATTAGCTAATTAACGTTTATTTCAACTCATGCATATTTATTTGAACAAGTGGCTATTTTTAACACTTCACATTTCAAAGATGATGATTTTGGCAAACTAAAATACATTTCAACACATGACTATTTTATTTAGTTCCTATGCATGTTAAAAATAATATTTCATTCACAAATATTTATTTCAACTTCCGCATCTCTTTAGCATATCACATATAGGATAAAAATGATATTTTTATCATTTAAAATATTTATTCGACAAATGGATGTTTTCAACACTTCATAGTTTCAATAAAAAGGTAATTTTTTTTGTTCGATCTTTTTTATTCAGCACATGAATTTTTCCACTACACACACTTCTCAACACATGAGCATTTCCACACATGGATATTTTATTTATATTATTCATATTAGAAAGATGTAACTTTTATTGTTGAAACTATTTATATATAAGGCGAATAATTTTCATACTTCACATATATTATAAAAAGGTGATTTTTATGGTTTAGACACTTCATTCATTCACAAATGAATTTAATTTTCACGCATCACTTTTGAACACATGAACATTTCCACACATGGATATAGTTTCAACATATGACTTTAATTTCAATGCATGAAAATAATTTCAACATATGAAAATTATTCTAACACATAAAAATTATTCAAAATTTCGGCAGCATAACGGCAGAGCAGTTAAAACCGGCACCATCCCTAGTACGGCTCCTCGCTCTACCTTAAAACCTCGCGGTTTTTGACAATGGGTATTCATGCATCTAATTCGCATGTAGGCGGCATGTTTTATTTTTATTTCCACAAATATTTCCAATTCATTTCAATCACCAATGGGTATTTTTCAACCACAACCAAACAATATCAACCACAAACAATTATTCAACCATTCGTATTTTTCATCCAATATTTCACACCAATTCACAACAATAAATATCGTCCATGGTTTGTGGACGAGGGGAGTGTATATATATATATATATATATATATATATATATATATATATATATATATATAATTGCTATATTTCACTTGCATTTCAACACATATATCGATTATTCTATGCATGTATAATTCATACTTCGCTTATATAGCTTACACTACGCATGTACATGAGGTATACAACACGTGTGTAATTTATATTTCGCTAATATAATTTATACACGACATTTTCCATTCAAATTCAATTAATTTAGATTTCTCACATTGGTTTGCGGAGTGCTAAAAATCGTAGATGACTCAGAAAAATCTGCGGCTTCTTCTATTTGGTAGAGAGCTTCCTTGCTGTCCCGATGTTTCCTGTTTCATCGAATTTTGTCAACACACCAAAAAGATATTATTTTTCAAAGTGCAAACATCAAAAGAACTCACCTTTCACGATGGTTCAAAACTAGGTTTGGGGTTTTCGCGAGAACCGAGGCACGAGGGGACGATCGGCGGGCTGGACGTGGAAGAGGGAAGAGAGGGCTTCTTATCGGTGGTGGTTTGGTGGCGTTCGGTGGTCGAGATCGTCGGCGACGGCGCTGGGATGGTCGGGACTTTCTGGGCTCGATTCGGGCGGAGGAGGGGTCGGCCGGGGACGTGGTGGGGTCAGATTTGAAGGGGAGGCGAAGGCGCGTCGAGGGGTGGCGGTGGCTGCGTCTGGAAGTGGCTGTAGTGGCGGTGGCGCTGTAGAGAAGGGGGGACGGGTTTCGCCGTTGATTCGAGGGTTTGGGTTTTTTTTTTTAATTATGAAAGAAAAAATCCTATTGGCCGATATATATATATTATATTTTTAAGTAGTGTTTTCTCCAACGAACTCCTTTTTAAACCCAACGACTGTCGTCCCTAGCTAAATACCCCCATCCCGGACATAATGGGATATGTTTCATACACCAATTCGACTGTTACAGCAAGTTATTTTTCAAATTAAAGTTTAAACCATTTAATTTTTAAATTTGAACGTACATTTCAATTTGCTAGGGCCACAAACTGATTCGAAAAATTCCAGAAAAATAAATCTAGCTATGTTTTGACGCTACGGTCCCAACAAAACTAGTTTCGTCGAATTCTGAGATCGTTTGAAAAATGGCCATTTTCTGGTCGGTCCAATTTAACAGAAATTGACCAAACACATTTTCTTTTGCCACGCTCACATACTAGCTTCAAAAATTATGAAATTTGAAACCTAGCAATAATTTGACATCCCGGACCCAACAAAAGTGGTTTCATCGAATTCCGAGGTCATTTGCAAAATATCAATTTTCCAGGGCTATATATTCTATATAGCGACCTTTCTGAAAATTCATTCAGCCATAACTTTTGATTCCCGTTATGAAACTTCGATTTTTCAGATTCGTTAGAAAGGTATTGATAAACAGATTTAAATATTTTTGGTTTCACCAAAATCCGTTATATTTTCCACCCTGCACAGTCAGTCAAAGTTTGAATTCACATTTTTAAACTGACTCACTATTTCTAATTCACTATTTTATTGAAATATTCTATTTCAATTGTTCAAATTCCTTTGAAATCACCAATTTAAAATTTTTATATTGGCTCGTATTTTCCGGATTATTACAATCTCCCCCACTTAAAACTTTTCGTCCTCGAAAAGGAAACATCAGTAAAGTAGGAAATAAATGTAAATGCAAAGTATTGTAAAAGTACCTTGCACCGGAGTTAGTCAGAGATGTCCACTCTGCATTTGGGGTAAGCTTGCTTAATGATTTCCTCAGTCTCCCAAGTATAGTCTCTAGGATCACTGCTCCACTGCACTTTAACTAAGTGAACCCTTTTGTTCCTCAGCTCCTTGGTTTCTTTACCAATTATCTTTAACGGCTCTCTTCTAACTGCCAATTCTGGAGTGATTTCTATATCCTGTTGTGCTGCTTCTTCCACGATCAAGTCTGGATCATGAACGTGCTTTCGAAGTTCAGATACGTGAAATACATCATGCATTCCAGGCAACCAATTAGGCAATTGAACCCTATATGCGAGAGTTCCAATCCGTTCAAGAATAGGAAACGGACCAATGAATTTGGGCGCCAATTCCCCTGTTTTACCAAACCGGATAACTCCTCTCATCGGAGATCCTTTCAAATATACATAGTCGTCAACAGCAAATGATATATCCCTTCTTCGCTTATCCGCATAGCTTTTCTGTCGGCTTTGAGCGGCGAGTAATCGTTTCTTAACGAAATCGACTTTATCTGCAGCATCGCGAATCATATCTGGCCCCAATACAAGTCTATTACCGGGTTTGACCCAACAAGCAGGGGATCGACACGGTCTACCATACAATGCTTCGAATGGTGACATTGTCAGGCTCGCTTGGTAATTGTTGTTATATGAGAATTCAGCCAAATGTAAATGGTCCTCCCACGATCCGCCAAAATCAAGAATACAAGCCCGCAATAAATCTTTAAGGATACGATTCACCCTCTCAGTCTGACCATCTGTCTGAGGATGATATGCGGTGCTCAAGTTCAGTTTCGTTCCCAATTCTGCTTGGAATGCTTCCCAGAATTTACTGGCAAAAATCTGGTCATGATCACTAACGATGCTCATGGGAACTCCGTGTAGTCTAACAATTTCCTTGAAATATACCTGCGCCAGACTCCGAGCAGTCCTATTCGATTTGACAGGTATGAAATGGGCGGTCTTCGTGAAACGATCTACGATCACCCAAATACTGTCATTTCCTTTTCTGGTCCTGGGAAAACCATCGACGAAATCCATAGAAATCTGTTCCCATTTCCCCCTGGCACTTCTATAGGTTGCAACAATCCAGCCAGTTTCTGCTGATCGCTTTTGACTTGCTGACAGGTGGGACACCGACTAACATATATAGAGATATCTCTTTTCATTGCCTTCCACCAGAAAGTTCGCTTGAGGTCATTATACATTTTGCTAACCCCTGGCTGGATACTCAGCTTGGACTTGTGGCATTCATCAAGAACTTCTCTTCTGAGCTCGGAGACGTCGGGAACACAAATCCTTCCTTTTAATCTAAGAATTCCCTCGTTATCCACTTGGAAACTGGATGCAACGCCTTTTTGAATTCTTTTGATCATCTCCTTAACAAAATTATCATCTTTCTGTAGAATGGAGATCTTAACAATCAAGGAAGTCAGAACGATAAAGATGGCGATTATTACATTCTTTCTACTCAGCGCATCTGCCACAACATTGGCTTTCCCTGGAATGTACAAAATCTCAAAGTCGTACGCTGCAAGAAATTCTAGCCAACGCTTCTGTCTCAGATTCAAATCCTTCTGAGTGAACAAATAATTCAATGACTGATGGTCAGTATACAGTTCGAATTTCTCACCAAAAATATAGTGCCTCCAGATTTTCAAAGCAAAGACGATGGCCAACAACTCGAGATCATGAGTCACATAATTCTTCTCATGCAGTTTCAGCTGACGGCTAGCATAAGCAATCACTTGACCTCTTTGCATTAATACCGCGCCAAGGCCTTCTCTAGATGCGTCAGTCCAGACTTTCAAGTCCTCATTGCCATCTATTATTGTTAACACTGGAGCGGTCATCAGTTTTAATTTCACCTCCTGGAAAGCTTCCTCACATACCGGAGTCCAATTGAATCTCGAATGTTTCTTAGTTAATTTCGTTAAGGAACTGGATGTCTTCGCAAAATCTTTAATTAATTTCCGATAATAACTGGCCAACCCGAGAAAACTTCTGACTTCTGTGGGTGTACGAGGCTGTTTCCAATTCTGAATAGCAGTGATTTTACTGGGATCCACTGAAATTCCTTCTTTTGACACGACATGGCCAAGAAATTTAACTTCTTCTTGCCAGAATACACATTTGGAAAACTTTGCTTTTAAAACGTTTCTTCTCAGAATTTCTAGCACTTGTTCCAAATGTTTTTCGTGCTCACTTTCTGACTTAGAGAAGATCAGGATATCATCAATGAAAACTAGAACAAATTTATTCAATACTCCTCTGAATACTCTGTTCATTAGATCGACGAAATAGGCCGGAGCATTACATAAGCCGAACGACATTACTAACCACTCGTAGAATAAGTCCGGACCTCTGAATGCTGTCAAAGGAACACACTCTTCAGCAATACGAAGTTGATTGAAACCTGTAGCTAGGACCATTCGTGAAAATACCTGTGCTTCATTCAATCGGTCCAACAAATCATCAATCCGCGGCAATGGATATTTGTTTTTCAATGTCTGCTTATTCAAGTCGCGATAATCTACACACAGTCTGAGAGTACCATCGGACTTCGGAACAAATACCACTGCTGCTCCCCAATCAGAAAAACTAGGCCTGATTAGACCTTTCCATACCAGCTGTCTAGTTTGATTGTCCAACTCTTCTTTCTCCTTCAAGGTCATTCTTCGAATTGCGTGAACCACTGGCCTTGCATTCGGGACTAAAGAGATTTTAAAGTCAATTTCTCTTTGCGGAGGTAAGCTAACAACTTCTTCGAACACATCCGCATAGTTCTTGACAATGGGGATATTTTCTATGTCGACTGGGATATTCTCTGTAACGACAGGAACAGGTTTTGTTTGGGCAGGAGAAACATCAAATGCTGTCCAGAAGTCTTTTCTATCAGAATTCGAACCTTCACATGGAATTACAATATTGGCGAGCATCGTTTTAACCTTGACAACCCTTTCTGCACATTTAATCTCAGCTTCATATTTGGTTAACCAATCCACTCCTAAAATAAGATCGAATTCGGTAAAATCCATGACGATCGAGATACAAGGAAACCGATAATGAGAAAAGGAAACAGGTACCCCACAAATCCAACTAAGATTGAGGGAACCCCCAACCGGATTCTGAACAGTGATGGGTTCTTTGAGCTTCTTCAATTTCAAATCTAATTTCTTAACCGCATTCTTTGCAATAAAGCTCCTCGACGCGCCTGTGTCAAACAACACTTTGACGGGAATGTTCTTGACAGTAAGCGTGCCTTCTAAAACATCTGACTTTCCCTGACTAGACGAGGATGCAGGAACTTTTGCCACTTTATTTACTTGTACTATTTCTGATTCCTTTGATAACTGACAGTCCTTTGCAAGATGCCCCGTCTGATGGCATTGACTGCATTTTCTATTTTCCTGAAACTTGTTCTTGGGTTTTGACCCAACATTTCTTTCTTTCTTCGAGGATTTGCAATTCCCTTGAAAATGGCCTGGCTTCTTGCAGTTATTGCATATTGCAGTCCTTACTAGTCCTTTCTCAGACTTAGCCTTTTCCCTATTGAATCTAGGCTTCTTTCTGGCCCCAGACGTCGTACTGGCCTCAGGCTGTGCACTTCTCTTTGGGCTATCAGCTCTAGATTTCCTTTTACTGCTAGTGTTAACTTCCTCTTTTTCGAAAAAAAAGGCCTCGCCTATCAAGATCTTCATATTGATAAGCCATGTATATCATTTAAGAAAAAGGAAGCTTCACATGGCCCATCACACTATTCTGGTATTTCCTCTGAAGACCATTAATAAATCTCAGATTCTTCCTCTTTGGATCGCGTATTAGATGAGGGGAGAAGTGAGAAAGTTCATTGAATTTCTTATGATATTCTGGGATATTCATATCTCCTTGTATCAAATAGTAGAATTCATCACATAACCGCTCAGTTACTTCTGGAGGAATATTTTTTTTATTGAAAAGTCGTTTGACAATATCCCAGGTGATATCACCTTCTGGATGATCTTTAATGATTGTTTCCCACCAGATTAAAGCTTCTTCCTTGAGTGCCCAAGATGCCACTAATCTTTTCTGGTCATCTCTCAGTTGGAAACTTTCAAAAATTCTTTCAGCAGAACTCATCCAAGCCTGAGTTTGAATAATAGATTCATTGCCCGTGAATGGTACTCCTCCCAGATTTCGATATCTTTTAAATAGAGCTTCTATATCCGATCCTGCTGAGGGAGCACAACTGGCTCATTAATTTGTTGAACCATAGGATTATTTCTTCTGCTTCTGCCACTCATTTTCTATGTCTGCAAATAGCAGACAAAGTGTTAGGCCAACAGAAAAAGTGATTTTGAAACATAGAGACATATACTTTATGTAAATGTGTCTATCGAAGTGTATTTCATTCTGTTATACTCATACTAGGATATTACTGATCCTATCTGTAATGAGTTACTCGTTCTAGAACACTACTGGTTCTATTTCTGACGAGTTCGTTCATATGTTATATTCCAGGCTTAACCAAAGCTCTGATACCACGTTTGCGACGACCCCATTCCCGATAAGACGGTGCAAGGGTAATCTTTGGAATATAACACATAAACAGATAATAACATAACAGAGATAAATAAATACACCAGAGTTACACAGTATGTAGGATC
The DNA here is from genome assembly GCA_030737875.1 of Allium sativum. Lineage (NCBI taxonomy): Eukaryota > Viridiplantae > Streptophyta > Magnoliopsida > Asparagales > Amaryllidaceae > Allium > Allium sativum. The sequence goes on from CM060921.1 coordinate 563,910,834, forward strand.
ATACTTAGTACAAAATACAGTTCAACTATACATAAATGTCTACTGCGGAAAAGAAAACATAATATGTACTACAGGAGCTGAACAGCATAAAAAGAGGTAAATGATAGAATCCATCTCCAGCTCCAGCTATCCAGAAAGAGCCTGCTAAAACCTGAATACAAGGCTGCTTGTATAGAAAAGGGGGCACCCGAGTTTGCAAGTGAAACAAACTATGAGTCAGTCATAGGACTGGTATGAGAAATCTACTTAACACATTTTCAAATATGGCTAATCACAGGACCACGCCACTTTCGTGGAACGGGTTTACTCCAATAGATTGCCGGTGCTTTAAAACAATTAATTCTTTTAAACATCGCAATTCTTTTTATAAAAATGAAGCCATTATAAGACTCAGTTCCCATCACATAATGCAACACAAACCAGAGGATAGAGTTTTACCTTATAATGGCCAAAATATGCTTGATACGGGCCAAACAAATCATTTGATATTATTGTTAGTGTATATATGTTTCAAAAACAATTTCAGTCACAACTATCAATCATAGGCGGCATTAATGCCCAATACCACTATGTCGCCCTATATAGGTATACAATCAAAACCGCACGATGTCGTATTTGGAAATTGGATTTCCGTCATGAACCGAGGCAAAAGATAGTCCTCACCGAATTCGAGACAATCTAGCCCATGTCTCAGGATCAGAACGCATCGACCCTTTGGAGCCACAGGGCAGGTCCACCGATGTGGATTAAAATGCCTGAACACTGCGTTTCCCTGCCCTTTGGGGCGTAAATGAGCCCAATGACTCCATCGGTCCCGGATCGACCGATATATCCGAGGCGCCTCGCAACAGCAACAACCACACAGGTGAAAAGTATATAAATGTCAGGGCTGGTAGGTCACTGACACCACCCTAGGTAGAAAGAAACGCATGTCCTCCCTGGATCCTTCTCCCGTTTCTGGTCCATCCCGGGGTGTGAGGCTCGCGAATTCACGTTATACACAAAGCTATGCCACACAGGCTGTGCTTTGATCATCAACCACAAGACTTTGCTTTTCAACAGAAGCCTTAATCATCTATCACTTAGGCGTGCCACATAGGCAATTCACCCCATGCGACTGATTTCTATCGATATATAACCTCTGGGCTCGTACGTCTGAGAAAAGGGCGTTAAGCAAGAGAATAAATTCTCCACCGCCAAACAGATATATATTTAATAGAGATCAATCTGCATAGAACGAAATCCAATGTCAGACACACAGTCCATTTGCACGTTCATTCTGGGCCTGAACGAAACCGGAGGCACTCAATACCTCGCATATCCGTACAATCAACAAGTACGTCCGGGTGGCTACTACTTCAACCCCGTCAAGGTAGCTACTCCTATCATGAGCATCGGTAGCACCCCTCCATTCGACGTGAAGATCATCGGTTTTGCACCGTCTTCATCTCTTCGACTTTCACTCGTCGATCAATTATTTGAAATGAGAATTAACTCGGCCTTTTCAAATAATTCACGTATATCTCGAATTTCAAATCAATTCATTTCAATGGTTAAATTATTCGACAACATCGATTCTGTTCTTTAATGTAATTTTCACACCAAACACATTCAACCATCAAATATCAAATAAATTGAGCAAATTCAGTTTATTTCCATTCCATATCGTTTATAATATTTTATCACGATTTATCGCTATTTTAATTTATTTAAAAATAGCCAATTCATTCAAACAATGCATCAGGCCATAACGCCGTCGTGGCGCTGTTTTTCTCCAGATTTGATTTACACATATCTGAAAATCTAACCGTTGGATCTTCACAAAATTTATATCGTTAAAAAGATCCTTTCAAAATGAATCCAATGGTTTCAATTTTGGGAAAATCCGACGGTCGGATCTCCCGCACTAATCGTTTGAAGTTATGATTTCAAAATACGAACTACAGCGTCGTTATTCGATTTAATTTAATTATATTTATATATATATAAATATAATCGTTTCTGGCGCTGTTTTTCTTCAGATTTGAATTAAACATTCCAGACAATCCAACCGTCGGATCTTCACAAAGTTGGTGTCGTTGGAAAGATATTTCCAAGGCGAACCCAACGGTTGCGGTTTCGGGAAAATCCAATGGTCGGATTTCCTGCACTAGTCGTTTGAAATCACGGTTTCAAAACATGAACTGCACGGCCACGTTTCGTTTTAATTTTATTTATATTTATATATTTATATAAATATAGTTCATTTAAAAATTCCTATATCGTTTTCACTTCAATTATTTCACTAACGCCTTTAAATTTTGGAAAATTTCGCCATAACCTCCTTTGTACGGGAGGGGCTGGGAAAATTCCCAAATAGCCACATGGGCGTCTTATGTCAAAAAGAAAAAGAAAAATCCAAGGGCTAGCCAACAGGCTCATAAAATCATCACCCAAACAAAACAGTAAATGTGTACCTATTTGTCGGGAACAAAATTTTATTCCTCTTCTGTAGCCCCTTTTGCTATAACCTGTTCAATAAATATGCTACATATACACAATTTTTATCACTTATTATTTTCCATTCAACTCCATATTTGATTTATTTTGGTTTAAAAACACCATTCATTCTAATGTTACATGCATAGGCTAAAATCACATCATTAGCTAATTAACGTTTATTTCAACTCATGCATATTTATTTGAACAAGTGGCTATTTTTAACACTTCACATTTCAAAGATGATGATTTTGGCGAACTAAAATACATTTCAACACATGACTATTTTATTTAGTTCCTATGCATGTTAAAAATAATATTTCATTCACAAATATTTATTTCAACTTCCGCATCTCTTTAGCATATCACATATATGATAAAAATGATATTTTTATCATTTAAAATATTTATTCGACAAATGGATGTTTTCAACACTTCATAGTTTCAATAAAAAGATAATTTTTTTTGTTCGATCTTTTTTATTCAACACATGAATTTTTCCACTACACACACTTCTCAACACATGAGCATTTCCACACATGGATATTTTATTTATATTATTCATATTAGAAAGATGGAATTTTTATTGTTGAAACTATTTATATATAAGGCGAATATTTTTCATACTTCATATATATTATAAAAATGTGATTTTTATGGTTTAGACACTTCATTCATTCACAAATGAATTTAATTTTCACACATCACTTTTCAACACATGAACATTTCCACACATGGATATAGTTTCAACATATGACTTTAATTTCAACGCATGAAAATAATTTCAACATATGAAAATTATTCTAACAAATAAAGATTATTCAAAATTTCGGCAGCATAACGGCAGGGTAGTTAAAACCGGCACCGTCCCTAGTACGGCTCCTCGCTCTACCTTAAAACCTCGCGGTTTTGGCAATGGGGATTCGTGCATCTAATTCGCACGCAGACGGCATGTTTTATTTTTATTTCCACAAATATTTCCAATTCATTTCAATCACCAATGGGTATTTTTCAACCACAACCAAACAATTATTCAACCATTCGTATTTTTCTTCCAATATTTCACACCAATTCACAACAATAAATATCGTCCATGGTTTGTGGACGAGGGGAGTATATTTATATAATTGCTATATTTCACTTGCATTTCAACACATATATCGATTATTCTATGCATGTATAATTCATACTTCGCTTATATAGCTTACACTACGCATGTACATGAGGTTTACAACACATGTGTAATTTATATTTCGCTAATATAATTTTTACACGACATTTTCCATTCAAATTCAATTAATTTAGATTTCTCACATTGGTTTGCGGAGTGCTAAAAATCGTAGATGACTCAGAAAAATCCGCGGCTTCTTATATTTGGTAGAGAGCTTCCTTGCGGTCCCGATGTTTCCTGTTTCATCGAATTTCGTCAATACACCAAAAAGATATGATTTTTTAAAGTGCAAACATCAAAAGAACTCACCTTTCACGATGGTTCAAAACTAGGTTTGGGGTTTTCGCGAGAACCGAGGCACGAGGGGACGATCGGCGGGTTGGACGTGGAAGAGGGAAGAGAGGGCTTCCTATCGGTGGTGGTTTGGTGGTGTTCGGTGGTCGGGATCGTCGGCGGCGGCGCTGGGAAGGTCGGGACTTTTTGGGCTCGATTCGGGCGGAGGAGTGGTCGGTCGGGGACGTGGTGGGGTCGGATTGGAAGGGGAGACGAAGGCGTGTCGAGGGGTGGCGGTGGCGGCGTCTGGAAGTGGCTGTAGCGGCGGCGACGCTGGAGAGAAGGGGGGACGGGTTTCGCCGTTGATTCGAGGGTTTGGATTTTTTTTTTAATTATGAAAGAAAAAACCCTATTGGCCGATATATATATATATATATATATATATATTACATTTTTAAATAGTGTTTTCTCCAACGAACTCCTTTTTAAACCCAACGACTGTCGTCCCTAACTAAATACCCCCATCCCGAACATAATGGGATATGTTTCGTAGGCCAATTCGACTGTTACAGTCAGTTATTTTTCAAATTAAAGTTTAAACCATTTAATTTTTAACTTTGAATGTACATTTCAATTTGCCAGGGCCACAAACTGATTCGAAAAATTCCAGAAAAATAAATCTAGCTATATTTTGACGCTACGGTCCCAACAAAACTAGTTTCGTCGAATTCTGAGATCGTTTGAAAAATGGACATTTTCTAGTCGATCCAATTTAACAAAAATTGACCAAACACATTTTCTTTTGCCACGCTCACATACTAGCTTCAAAAATTATGAAATTTGAAACCTAGCAATAATTTGACATCCCGGACCCAACAAAAGTGGTTTTATCGAATTCCGAGGTCGTTTGCAAAATATCAATTTTCCAGGGCTATATATTCTATATAGCGACCTTTCTGAAAATTCATTCGGCCATAACTTTTGATTCCCGTTATGAAACTTCAATTTTTCAGATACGTTAGAAAGGTATTGATAAAAAGATTTAAATATTTTTGGTTTCACTAAAATCCGTTATAATTTCCACCCTGCACAGTCTGTCTGTGAAAACCCGTAACTTCCCCGTAAAGGAAAGCAGCGGATAGTTCGAGAACAAGCCACAATAGAACTCATACAGAAGAACATTTCACTGTATATTACAACAATGCATCAGATCACAAGAATATACAGAGTATAAAAGAATATTACACAGAAATATCAGAGATTTAAATTACATTTAAATACATCGCAGCGGAAAATAATACAATACACAACTAGAAGAGATATACGGATACAAAGCTTTCCGGATATCGTTCCAGCTGTAAACCAGGATCCTGTGAATATAAATCTGCAAAACCAAAACTACTAGCTGCCCGTGTCAAAATAGCGGCACCCAGAGTTTAGGTTAAAACAATAAACTCCAGGTCAGTCATGGGACTGGTGTGAGAACTAAAACAGTTAATCTTTATTTTAAAGTTAGGTAAATCAAGGGACCACGCCGTATAACACGGAACGGGTTTCCTCCCAAGAATACCAGTGCATAAAACAAACAGCGCGATGCTACATAAAGAAAAATGAAGCTGTTATAAGACCCAGGTCCTATCACACAATGCAACGCAAGCCGGGGGATAGGGTTTTCCCTTATAACAGCCAAAGAATGCTTGATACGTTTAATACAGGTTATTTGATACTATTATAAGTGCATAGTGTATAAAACAACTTCAAATCATAAGTATCAATCATAGGCGGCATGGGTACCATATATCATGTCGCCATAGATAGGTTTACAAATAAAACCGCAAACGTCACGTATTTGGAAATTGGATTTCCGTCTATGAACCGAGACAAAAGATAGTCCTCAACCGATTCGAGACGCTCTAGCCCGCCCCTCAGGATCAGAGCTCGAGTGACCCTTGGATCGTCAGGGCCGGTCCATCGATGTGGATTAAAATGCCTGAACATGCGTTTCCCCGCCCTATGGGGCGTAGGTGAGCCAACTAAATGACTCCATCGGTTCGAGAACGACCGATCAATCCGAGGCGCCTCGCAACAGCAACAACCACATAAGTCAAACTCGTCAGGGCGTGTAAAACCACTGACGCCACTTTTTAGCTAGAAAGAAACGCATGCCCTCCCTGAGGTCCGTCTCCCGTTTTTGGTTCATACCGGGTGTGAAACACGCGAAGTAAACGTTACACAAAGCTACGCCACAAAGGCCTTGCTTTGATCATCACCACAAGACTTTGCTTTTCAACAGAAGCCTCGATCAATTGCCACTTAGGCATGCCACACAGGCAATTCACTCCATGCGTTTGATATCCATCAATATATAACCCCTGAGCTCGTACGTCTCAGAAAAGGGCGTTAAGCAAGAGAATAAATCCTCCGCCGCCAAACAGATATATATTTAATAGAGATCAATCGCACGGACTAAAATCCAATGTCAGGCATACAGTCCATTTACAAGTCCGTTCTGGGGCTGAACGAAACCGGAGGCACCTAGTACCCCGCATATCCATCGATCTCCAAGTACGTCTGGACGATCACTAACTGTTTCCATCTTCTTGGGTGTACAGCCCAATCAAGATCATCAGTAATCCCCCAAACGACGTGAAGACTTCTGGTCTTCGACCACCGTCTTCATCTTCGACTTATCGTCGTATCAGTTATTCAGAATGGGATAAACCCGGTCTTCCCGAATAACTCGCGTATATTTTAAATAAGTGTTACACAAACACAACATACGCCTCATTCCAATTCATCAGTCACTAACCGTAAATTAATCAAGAGAATAATTCCCCAAATATTAACCCCGAAGGCCGAAACCAACATCAGATCAATATCCAGAAAGCCATTCTGCTTAGCTAACCGACAGTTAGTTTCTAAATTTCACATTCATAGGGAAAGGTTCCCATTAATTTTATCAAAGATAAATCTTTCAAATTTATTCTTTAATCTATTTTTTTTATATCAATTCAAACTAGTCGGGATTAACGAACTTTACCGAAGTAATCATTTGTTTTAATTTCCCAATCCCAACCTATTCATCCCATGAAGTAAAACTGGTAGTACTTCATATCTAACACCACGGTGTTATCGGTAAATTCAATTACCATTTCACATTCAAATCTAATTAAAGATTTAACTATCGCCTGGAGCAAAACTGGTGATACTCCATTTCGATTCTTTCAATCTAATTAAAGATTCATTAAAACTATACTTAGTTTTAATCTTTGACTGGGTTAAAGAATCAGTGTCATTTAAAACACAGTTCACGACAAACCCAAAATCACATTCATTAATTATCGGGTTAAAGGACGAGTGTTATTTAAAACACTATCCATGATAAACCCAAAAATCAATATCAATTCAATTCCAATTAAATATTATTTAATTGGTACACTTCATTAAATCTAAATAAAAAGATTTAATCTTTTCTCAACTGGGTTCAAGAACAGTGTTAGTGAAGACACCATTCACGACAAACCCAAATCACATTTGATATTCAATACGAGGCTCTGAATAGAAAATATATCGGCTTATATTCAATATCAAATTCTACGACTAACAAATGTCGTATTGGAAATAACGATATAAATATATATCTTTCAAATTTCCATAACAACATCTGTATAATCACGAATTCCAACATCGAAATATTTCGAAGACAATTTCGATTCAATTCCACTCCAATGCAATCATTGGAAATTCTGGTTATTTTTAAAACCATTTCAAATTCAATTTATTTATTTAAAAATAAATAGAATTATAATTCTAGTTCAAAACTAGTTCATTTCGATAAAAATCTATTTTTATCTTTTCAAATATGGAGTTTTTCATCCCAAATCTTCAGAAATCATTTCTTATGATTTTACACAAATTATTACTATTTTTAATAATTTTATCAAGGCCCGTACAGTCGATTTCCATCAACGGCCATCGAACTGCACTTACAGCGACCTTTTTCGAATTTGATTTGGACGTATCTCCAAATCCAACCGTTAGATTTCAAATTTCTAACCTTCGTTAGAAAGCTCTTTTCGATATGAACCTAACGGTTCCGGTTTTAGGAGAATCCGACGGTCGGATCTCCCGTAATGTCCGTTTGAAACAAATGGTCGAAATTCACGAACTGCCACGGCGCGGCGCGTTCTATTCAGGCCATTTTATTATATATATAATATATATAATATATATTTCGTCGATTTCTATTTAAAACGAATTATATGAATAGTTTTAAATTCGTTTCAAAAGCAATTTCAACTTCCTTTTCAATTCAAATCAAAATTGAATTCTTCTTTATAAATTCGTTTTAAAATTCATTTCTATTCAATTCAAATTTCAATTCAATTTGAATTCATTTCAATTCGCTTTCAATTTAATTTGAATTCGTTTTCAATTCAATTCATTTCGAAATCGTTTTCAATTCAATTCATTTCGAAATCGTTTTCAATTCAATTCATTTCGAAATCGTTTTCAATTCAATTCATTTCGAAATCGTTTTCAATTCAATTCATTTCGAAATCGTTTTCAATTCAATCAATTTCGAAATCGTTTTCAATTCAATCCATTTCGAAATCGTTTTCAATTCAATTCATTTCGAAATCGTTCTCAATTCAATTCATTTCGAAATCGTTTTCAATTCAATTCATTTCGAAATCGTTTTCAATTCAATTCATTTTGAAATCGTTTTCAATTCAATCCATTTCGAAATGAATAAAATCAATATAAATATCGTTCACGTCAAAATGGCGTCAAACTAATCAACACGGCTTCATAAATTTCTATTTTCAAATATTCTATTTCAAATATTTCTTTTTCAAAATAGTTGTTATTATCAAAATATTTCGTTCAACACATGACCAATCTCAATGGATGAGTACTGTCAACACATGAACCTTTATTTTATATTGATAAAGATGTAAATTTTATTACTAAAATATTTCGTTCAACACATGACCAATCTCAATGGATGAGTACTGTCAACACATGAACCTTTATTTTATATTGATAAAGATGTAAATTTTATTGCTAAAATATTTCGTTCAACACATGACCAATCTCAATGGATGAGTACTGTCAACACATGAACTTTTATTTTATAATATTCTTTATTTTTCAAATTGGAATGAGGCCCAATCAATCACCATATAATGTTAATTATATGGATTTTCATACATTACACACATATAATAGCATTGAAAAATAATCAACCATCAACCAAAGTGCACTATACTGTATAAGCATCAAATATAGATATCTAACGCTTATAACAGCCTGTCAATCAATCGATCGACATATTTAATCAATCAGGATGAGTGAACTTCAAATTTCATCCTAACACCCGTGTGGGGTTTCAAACAATCAAACACAGATTTTATTTGTGCAGTTGGGCGATGTGTGAAAGTTATCGTCCCAATCAATGTCTTTCAAATAGGTGTACATAAACAAACCGTCCGGTCTGTAAATGAATATTTATTTATTTGCATTCACGTTAAAAATTATATTTTTAACGACAAAACATTTTATTTCGACATATGAATTCTTATTCAATTCATTTATTCTATAAAATGATATTGTTATTTTTCTAACTTATTTTAGAAAATTTCGGTGGCATAACGGCACGATACTAGAAACGGGATGAGGCCTAGCCTTATCCCCGGTCTAGTGAAGGCCCACGCCATTCACACATCAATCAATCCATTCATTTCACCAAACAATTCAATTTCAATCAAATAATCTAACTTATTTTTGCAATCAAACAAACAAGTCCATGGTCTGTGGACGATTGTGTCGGGTGCTACTAAGCACCATCTGCATCCTAGTATATATATATATATCTAGAAATTGAAGAGTGAGGAATTCTCAACAATAGCTATCCAATACCACGACTCTTCCTTTATTGAAATTTTCGCCAACCTCGCCTTTTTGTCGCTTTCGCCCGTATTCTCTACATATGTAAAAATCGAATTTTTACGATGCTATTCAATATATAAAAATGTGATTTTTACTTCGACTTTCAATATATAAAAATCTGATTTTTACTTCGACTTCCAATATATAAAAATCTGATTTTTACTTCGACTTTCAATATATAAAAAATCTGATTTTTACCTCGACTTTCAATATATAAAAATCTGATTTTTCTTTCGACTTTCAATATATAAAAATCTGATTTTTACTTCGACTTTCAATATATAAAAATCTGATTTTTCTTTCGACTTTCAATATATAAAAATCTGATTTTTCTTTTGACTTTCAATATATAAAAATCTGATTTTTCTTTTGACTTTCAATATATAAAAATCTGATTTTTCTTTTGACTTTCAATATATAAAAATCTGATTTTTCTTTCGACTTTCAATATATAAAAATCTGATTTTTCTTTCGACTTTCAATATATAAAAATCTGATTTTTCTTTTTAAATCTCAAAATAAAATCAGTTTTTCAAACCCTTTTAAAATTCAGTTTTAAACCTTTTTTTTTTTTAAATTCAGTTTTAAACTTTTCAAAGATCAGTTTTTAATTCCTTTAAGAATCAGTTTTTAAACTTTTCAAAAATCAGTTTTTAACCTTAAAATCGAAATTAGTTTTAAACCCTAAAATCGAAATTAGTTTTAAACTTTAAAATAAAAGTAAAAGTAAAATAAAATACTTACTGTATGCGAAGATGGGGGGCGTCGTCTTCGTCGGAGCAGGCTTCTAGCGGGGGGCGTCGATGTCGGCGGCAGTTGGTTGCGGTGGTGGGGGCTTTGCTGATGGCGATGGTGGCGGACGAGGTCGCGTGTGGGGAGTCGGGTTCCCAGAGGAGAAGGAGTGAGGCAGATGACGCGAGGGAGGGGGGAGGAGAAGGTGGACTCGGCGGAGATGGCCTGGGCGGCGGTGGGCCAGGCGATGGCCGCCATCGATTTGATGAACTCGTTTTTTTTTTCCTTCTTTTTTTTTCGAGAACTTAATTGAAAAACATCGGGGGGGGGGGGGGGGGGGGGCGGGGGGCCTGGTTAAAAGGGGGAAAAGAGATATATATATATATATATATATATATATATTTTTTTAATTTAATTTCTCTCTCCTAAGTTGACTTTTCATACGACCTCGAAACGAGGCCCACCGCCTGTCGTCCTTAGCATTTTACCCCCATTCCGAACACAATGGGATATGTATCGTAGGCTGATTCGACTGTCTCAATCAACTCTCGTCAAAATCAACATATAACTCTATATGTTGAATTTGAACGCACATTTCCAATTACCGGGGTCACATGCTAACTCTAAAAATTCCTGAAAAATATTTTCTAGCTTCGTTTTGACGATACGGTCCTAACAAAACTAGTTTCGTCGAATTCTGAGATCGTTAGAAAAATGGCCAATTTCCAGTCGATTAAAATCAACTGAAACTGGTCAATCGCGTTTTCCTTTGCCATGCTCACTTATTGATTCGAAAAATTATGAAATTTGGAATCTAGCAATAATTTGACACTGCGGACCCAATGAAACTGGTTTCGTCGAAATCCGAGGTCATTTGCAAAATCTCCATTTTTAAGGGCCTGAATTCCATAGCGACTATTCAGAATTTTCAACTGGACATAACTTTTGATTCCCGCTATGAAATTTTGATTTTTCGGATTCGTTGCAAAGATATTATCAAATAGATCCTAATGTTTTTGGTTTCACTAAAATCCGGATTGTTTTGCACCCGGTACATTCAATTGAAGTTTGAAATCGAATTATCGAACTACCGCGCCATTTTCAATTCTATTTATAATTATATATAAATATTTATATTCTAACGACGACGCGTATAATATATACGTTCGAATTATATTCAAAATAAATTTCACGTCGATATTATTTAAAATAATCTATTTTAAATAATCAAAATTCGCTAAAATCACCAAAATAAAAATTTTAAACTGGCCCAGATTTTCGGGTTATTACAATCTCCCCCACTTAAAACTTTTCGTCCCCGAAAAGGAACAAAGTCAAAAGTGGTTTGATTAATAAGCTCTACATTCGATCTGGCTTCCATTCTCCAACTTTTTAGTTTCTGAGAATTTTCAAAATTTCAAAAATTTGGCTAACACCCTAAATTTTCGAAAAATTTCGCCATAACCTCCCCTGCACCGGGAGCATCGGGGAATTTCAAATAGCTTCCCCGGTCCTTCAGATCTCAAAAAAAAAAGAAAAAGAAAAAGCCAAGCGGCTAGCCAATAGGCTCATAAAATCATCATCACCCAAACAAAACAGTAAATTATGTAGTAAACATGTACCTATTTGTCGGGCAAACAAATTTTATTCTTTGCTCTAGCCTCCTTGCTATGACCTGTTCAATGTAAGTATATGTATATGCAAGCAAATGCGACCAATTTTCAATACAATTCAATATTTGATGCTATTAGGCATAATGGTTCAAAATTAGCAAACAAATAAACAAACAACACAAACATCAATCAATTAGTGAATTAGAGTTTCAAATTCATAATTTTGATACATATACAAAAAATCATGTTTTTGATGCCAATTCACAACAATGTGTTCTAACTATATTAGTTTTGGTTCTCACACCAGTCTAATGCAAATATATAGATATCACACCTTCGTCACACGAATATAAATTCTGACGATGAGTACTCAACCATCAGAATCATCTTCGGGCCATTAGAGTATGATTCTATATCTATCCAATATATTAAAACTTTAAATACACGTTTGCAAGGCGTATATGCAAAATCTTTATATACTGGACTGTCCAAAGTCAATATAAATAAATAATCAAATACGAGTAATTGAATTAAATTTTCAAAACAAAATTGGTTTTATTTTAAAAATATACTCTTCACACTCGTTCTAGGATACTACTGATCCTATCTCTAACGAGTCATTCTAATTGGATATTACTAATCCAATATCTGATGAATCCTTTCATACGGTTCTAATGTGTCTTGTTCTCTGCTTTGTAAACCAAGGCTCTGATACCAACTGTGAAGGCCCGACGAAATCCGGTAGGCTTTGCAACCATCCCTTCATCCCCCAAAGCAGCAGGTAAAACCCACCGTGGCTCCCAGCGGTCCCCCAGTAACTTGTTTTACAGCGACCCTCTCGAGTCTCCCGGCCACTGCCTAACCAACCCCCACCACAAGGGACATGTGGGGGTAAGAGTCTCCCGTTCGCCACCAAACCGCGAAGCGAGAACCCCCCATCACGACTGCAACAAGAACTGGTGATACTCCATTTCGATTCTTTCAATCTAATTAAAGATTCATTAAAACTCTACTTAGTTTTAATCTTTGACTGGGTTAAAGAATCAGTGTCATTTAAAACACAGTTCACGATAAACCCAAAATCACATTCATTAATTATCGGGTTAAAGGACGAGTATTATTTAAAACACTATCCACGATAAACCCAAAAATCAATATCAATTCAATTCCAATTAAATATTATTTAATTGGTACACTTCATTAAATCTAAATAAAAAGATTTAATCTTTTCTCAACTGGGTTCAAGAACAGTGTTAGTGAAGACACCATTCACGACAAACCCAAATCACATTTGATATTCAATATGGGGCTCTGAATAGAAAATATATCGGCTTATATTCAATATTAAATTCTACGACTAACAAATGTCGTATTGGAAATAACGATATAAATATATATCTTTCAAATTTCCATAACAACATCTGTATAATCACGAATTCCAACATCGAAATATTCCGAAGACAATTTCGATTCAATTCCACTCCAATGCAATCATTGGAAATTCTGGTTATTTTTAAAACCATTTCAAATTTAATTTATTTATTTAAAAATAAATAGAATTATAATTCTAGTTCAAAACTAGTTCATTTCGATAAAAATCTACTTTTATCTTTTCAAATATGGAGTTTTTCATCCCAAATCTTTAGAAATCATTTCTTATGATTTTACACAAATTATTACTATTTTTAATAATTTTATCAAGGCCCGTACAGTCGATTTCCATCAACGGCCATCGAACTGCAATTACAGCGACCTTTTTCGAATTTGATTTGGACGTATCTCCAAATCCAACCGTTAGATTTCAAATTTCTAACCTTCGTTAGAAAGCTCTTTTCGATATGAACCCAACGGTTCCGGTTTTAGGAGAATCCGACGGTCGGATCTCCCGTAATGTCCGTTTGAAACAAATGGTCGAAATTCACGAACTACCGCGGCGCGGCGCGTTCTATTCAGGCCATTTTATTATATATATAATATATATAATATATATTTCATCGATTTCTATTTAAAACGAATTATATGAATTGTTTTAAATTCGTTTCAAAAGCAATTTCAACTTCCTTTTCAATTCAAATCAAAATTGAATTCTTCTTTATAAATTCGTTTTAAAATTCATTTCTATTCAATTCAAATTTCAATTCAATTTGAATTCATTTCAATTCGCTTTCAATTTAATTTGAATTCGTTTTCAATTCAATTCATTTCGAAATCGTTTTCAATTCAATTCATTTCGAAATCGTTTTCAATTCAATTCATTTCGAAATCGTTTTCAATTCAATCCATTTCGAAATCGTTTTCAATTCAATTCATTTCGAAATCGTTTTCAATTCAATTCATTTCGAAATCGTTTTCAATTCAATTCATTTCGAAATCGTTTTCAATTCAATTCATTTCGAAATCGTTTTCAATTCAATCCATTTCGAAATCGTTTTCAATTCAATTCATTTCGAAATCGTTTTCAATTCAATCCATTTCGAAATGAATAAAATCGATATAAATATCGTTCATGTCAAAATGGCGTCAAACTAATCAACACGGCTTCATAAATTTCTATTTTCAAATATTATATTTCAAATATTTCTTTTTCAAAATAGTTGTTATTATCAAAATATTTCGTTCAACACATGACCAATCTCAATGGATGAGTACTGTCAACACATGAACCTTTATTTTATATTGATAAAGATGTAAATTTTATTACTAAAATATTTCGTTCAACACATGACCAATCTCAATGGATGAGTACTGTCAACACATGAACCTTTATTTTATATTGATAAAGATGTAAATTTTATTGCTAAAATATTTCGTTCAACACATGACCAATCTCAATGGATGAGTACTGTCAACACATGAACTTTTATTTTATAATATTCTTTATTTTTCAAATTGGAATGAGGCCCAATCAATCACCATATAATGTAAATTATATGGATTTTCATACATTACACACATATAATAGCATTGAAAAATAATCAACCATCAACCAAAGTGCACTACACTGTATAAGCATCAAATATAGATATCTAACGCTTATAACAGCCTGTCAATCAATCGATTGACATATTTAATCAATCAGGATGAGTGAACTTCAAATTTCATCCTAACACCCGTGTGGGGTTTTAAACAATCAAACACAGATTTTATTTGTGCAGTTGAGCGATGTGTGAAAGTTATCGTCCCAATCAATGTCTTTCAAATAGGTGTACATAAACAAACCGTCCGGTCTGTAAATGAATATTTATTTATTTGCATTCACGTTAAAAATTATATTTTTAACGACAAAACATTTTATTTCGACATATGAATTCTTATTCAATTCATTTATTCTATAAAATGATATTGTTATTTTTCTAACTTATTTTAGAAAATTTCGGTGGCATAACGGCACGATAGTAGAAACGGGACGAGGCCTAGCCTTATCCCCGGTCTAGTGAAGGCCCACGCCATTCACACATCAATCAATCCATTCATTTCACCAAACAATTCAATTTCAATCAAATAATCTAACTTATTTTTGCAATCAAACAAACAAGTCCATGGTCTGTGGACGATTGTGTCGGGTGCTACTAAGCACCGTCTGCATCCTAGTATATATATATATATATCTAGAAAAGAAATTGAAGAGTGAGGAATTCTCACCAATAGTTATCCAATACCACGACTCTTCCTTTATTGAAATTTTCGCCAACCTCGCCTTTTTGTCGCTTTCGCCCGTATTCTCTACATATGTAAAAATCGAATTTTTACGATGCTATTCAATATATAAAAATGTGATTTTTACTTCGATTTTCAATATATAAAAATCTGATTTTTACTTCGACTTCCAATATATAAAAATCTGATTTTTACTTCGACTTTCAATATATAAAAAATCTGATTTTTACTTCGACTTTCAATATATAAAAATCTGATTTTTCTTTCGACTTTCAATATATAAAAATCTGATTTTTACTTCGACTTTCAATATATAAAAATCTGATTTTTCTTTCGACTTTCAATATATAAAAATCTGATTTTTCTTTCGACTTTCAATATATAAAAATCTGATTTTTCTTTTGACTTTCAATATATAAAAATCTGATTTTTCTTTTGACTTTCAATATATAAAAATCTGATTTTTCTTTCGACTTTCAATATATAAAAATCTGATTTTTCTTTCGACTTTAAATATATAAAAATCTGATTTTTCTTTTTAAATCTCAAAATAAAATCAGTTTTTCAAACCCTTTTAAAATTCAGTTTTAAACCTTTTTTTTTTTTAAATTCAGTTTTAAACTTTTCAAAGATCAGTTTTTAATTCCTTTAAGAATCAGTTTTTAAACTTTTCAAAAATCAGTTTTTAACCTTAAAATCGAAATTAGTTTTAAACCCTAAAATCGAAATTAGTTTTAAACTTTAAAATAAAAATAAAAGTAAAATAAAATACTTACTGTATGCGAAGATGGGGGGGCGTCGTCTTCGTCGGAGCTGGCTTCTAGGGGGGGGGCGTCGATGTCGGCGGCAGGTGGTTGCGGTGGTGGGGGCTTTGCTGATGGCGATGGCGGCGGACGAGGTCGCGTGTGGGGAGTCGGGGTCGCAGAGGAGAAGGAGTGAGGCAGATGACGCGAGGGAGGGGGGGAGGAGAAGGTGGACTCGGCGGAGATGGCCTGGGCGGCGGTGGGCCAGGCGATGGCCGCCATCGATTTGATGAACTCGTTTTTTTTTTCTTCTTTTTTTTTCGAGAACTTAATTGAAAAACATCGGGGGGGCCTGGTTAAAAGGGGGAAAAGAGATATATATTTTTTTTATTAATTTAATTTAATTTCTCTCTCCTAAGTTGACTTTTCATACGACCTCGAAACGAGGCCCACCGCCTGTCGTTCTTAGCATTTTACCCCCATTCCGAACACAATGGGATATGTATCGTAGGCTGATTCGACTGTCTCGATCAGCTCTCGTCAAAATCAACATATAACTCTATATATTGAATTTGAACGCACATTTCCAATTACCGGGGTCACATGCTAACTCTAAAAATTCCTGAAAAATATTTTCTAGCTTCGTTTTGACGATACGGTCCTAACAAAACTAGTTTCGTCGAATTCTGAGATCGCTAGAAAAATGGCCAATTTCCAGTCGATTAAAATCAACTGAACCTGGTCAATCGCGTTTTCCTTTGCCACGCTCACTTATTGATTCGAAAAATTATGAAATTTGGAATCTAGCAATAATTTGACACTGCGGACCCAACGAAACTGGTTTCGTCGAAATCCGAGGTCGTTTGCAAAATCTCCATTTTTAAGGGCCTGAATTCCATAGCGACTATTCAGAATTTTCAACTGGACATATCTTTTGATTCCCGCTATGAAATTTTGATTTTTCGGATTCGTTGCAAAGATATTATCAAATAGATCCTAATGTTTTTGGTTTCACTAAAATCCGGATTGTTTTGCACCTGGTACATTCAATTGAAGTTTGAAATCGAATTATCGAACTACCGCGCCATTTTCAATTCTATTTATAATTATATATAAATATTTATATTCTAACGACGACGCGTATAATATATACGTTCGAATTATATTCAAAATAAATTTCACGTCGATATTATTTAAAATAATCTATTTTAAATAATCAAAATTCGCTAAAATCGCCAAAATAAAAATTTTAAACTGGCCCAGATTTTCGGGTTATTACACTGTCAAAGTTTGAATTCACATTTTCAAACTGACTCACTATTTCTAATTCACTATTTTATTGAAATATTCTATTTCAATTGTTCAAATTCCTTTGAAATCACCAATTTAAAAATTTTAAATTGGCTCGTGTTTTCCGGGTTACTACAAAATTTAAAGAATTTATCTTTGATAAAATTAATGGGAACCTTTCCCAACGAATGTGAATATTTGAATAAAGAATATTCTAGATTGGAATGAGGCATATGTTGTGTTTTTATAACACTTGTTTATTATATACATGAGTTATTCAGAAAGAGCGGGTTTATCCCATTCTGAATAACTGATTCCACGATATGTCGAGGATGAAGACAGTGGTGGAAGATCGGAGGTCTTCACATCGTTTGGATGATTACCGATGTTTTGATTGGGGTGTACACCCAAGACGAGGTAATAGGTGGTGATCGTTCCAGAAGTACTTGGAGATTGATCGGATATGCGAGGGCCTCTCTCCTTTATTGGACATACGGGATGAGGAATAAGGTGCCTTCCGTTTCGTTCCGACCCAGAATGAACTTGTAAATGGACTATGTGTCTGACATCGGATTTCATTCTGTGTGATTGATAGACATTGGTTGCATAGCGTGAATTGCCTATGTGGCATGCTGAGATGCAAAGGATCAAGGCTTTTGTTGAAAAGCAAAGTCTTGTGGTTGATGATCAAAGCACGACTTTAATATAGCATAGCTTTATGTAGCGTTAATTCGCGAGCCTCGCACCCCGGTGTGAACCAGAAATGGGAGAGGACTTCAGGGAGGACATGGGTTTCCTTCTAGCTAGGAGTGGTGTCAGCGTTTTGCAAGCCCTGACGTTTTACTTATGTGGGTGATGGATAGCAAGGCGCCTCGGTTATATCGGTCTCTGCGGAGCCGATGGATGGCATGGACTTTATACAGACCAATTTTACGCCCCATAGGGCGGGGAAACGCAATGTTTAGGCATTTAAATCCACTTCGTGTGGATCGGCCCTAACGATACAAGTTGATGTTACGGCTGTTCCTAAGACATGGGCTAGATTGTCTCGAAGCGGTAAGGACGATCCCTTGCCTTGGTTCACAGATGGAAATCCAACTTCCAATACGTGCCATTTGCGATTTTGATTGCACAACCTAGTATTGGCGACATTATATATGGTACCCATGCCGTCTACGATTGATACATTTATATTTGAAGTTGTTTTCATAAACTTTACACTATAATAGTATCAGAATGATTTTTTTAAAACGTACCAAGCATGTTTGGCTATGATAAGGCAAAACTCTATCCTCCGGCTTGCGTTGCATTGTGTGATGGGGCCTGAGTCTTATAATAGCTTCATTTTTCCAAAAAGCATTGCGCTATTTTGTTATATGCACTGGTATTCTTGTGAGGAAACCCGTTCCGTGTTATATGGCGTGGTCCCTTGATATACTCCATTTTAAAGCAAAGTTTTAAATAGCTGTTTTAGTTCTCACACCAGTCACATGACTGACATGGAGTTTATTGTTTTAACCTAAACTTTGGATGCCCCTATTTTCCACATGGGCAACTAGTAGTTTGGGTTTTGCAGATTTATATTCACAGGATCCTGGTTTACTGCTGGAATGATATTCGGAAAGCTCTGTACGCGTATATTCTTTTCAGTTGTGTTTTGTATTATTTTCTGCTGCATTGTAACTTGTAAATCTCTGATATTTAGTAAATGTGTAATATTTGTTCCTACTCTGCATATGCTTGCATTATGATGAAATTGTTGTAATAAGCAATGAAATGTTCTTATGTTTGTGTTCTGAGTTGTCGTGTTCTCAAAGCAATCCGTTCTTCTTTTCTCTTCTGAGACCGAGGAAGTTCGGGTCGTTTCATTACTCCAGGCGATAGTAAAATCTTTAATCAAGATTTGAACGTGAAATGGTAGTTAATTTTGCCGATAACACCGTGGGTGTTAGATATGGTGTGCTACTAGTTTTTCTCCATGGGATGAATAGGTTGGGATTGGGATAATAAATAATAAATGATTACTTCGGTAAGGCACGATAATCCCGACTAGTTCTACAAACCTTAATTTGGTTAAAAATTGATAAAGGATAAAATAATATCTTTGGAATTGATATCAAATAGGAAGATTAGAGAATATTTTTGATAAAATTAATGGGAACCTTTTCCAAATAATATGAATATTTTATTAAAAGAATATTCTGAATTGGAATGAGGCATATGGTTTTTATAGCACTTGATTATAAATTACGCGTGTTATTCAGAAAGACCTGGTTTAACCCAGTCTGAATAATTAACATGACGATCAAGAGTGGAAGATGAAGACGGTGGTTGAAGACCGGAGTTCTTCACATCGTTTGGGTGATTACTGATGTCTTGATTGGGCCGTACACCCAAGACAAGGTAATAAGTGATGATCGTCCAAATGTACTTGGAGATCGACAGATATACGAGGACCTCTCTCCTCTGTTGGACATACGGGACGAGGAATAAGGTGCCTCCAATTTCGTTCAGACCCAAAATAGACTTGTAAATGGATAATATGTCTGACATTGTATTCCTTTATGTTGTATTCGTTGATCTCTGCTAAATATATATCTTTTTGGTGGCGGAGAATTTATTCTCTTACTTAACACCCTTCTCTAAGACGTACGAGCTTAAAGGTATATATAGGCAGAAATCAATGGTATGGTATGGACTGACAATGTGGCATGCTAAGATGCAAATGATCAAGACTTTTGTTGAAAAGCAGAGCCTTATGGATGATGATCAAAGAACAGCTTATTTAGGCATAGCTTTGTGTTTAGCGATACTTCGCAAGCCTCACATCCCAGTATGAACCAGAAATGGGAGAAGGACCCAGGGAGGACATGCGTTTCTTTCTAGCTAGAAGTGGTGTCATGGTATGGAGCCCAGACATTTTACTTATGAGGATGATGGAATGAGGCGCCTTGGATATTGAGTCCCTAGTGGCTCAGATTTATGCCCCAATGGGCGGGAAAATGAATTGTTCAGGCATAACTGATCCACTAACATATGTGTGGACTGGCCCTGGCGCCCCTAAGGGCTTGACTTAGTACTTGTCCTGAGACATGGGCTTGATTTTCTCGAATTTTGTAAGGACGATCCCTTGCCTTGGTTCATAGTTGGAAATCCAACTTCCAGTACGACATCATGCGGTTTTGATTGTAGAACTAGTATGGCGACATCATAAATGGTACCCATGCCGTCTATGATTGATACATTTATAGTTGAAGTTGTTTTTAAACACTATGCACTTATAGTAATATCAAAATGATTTGTTTTATACGTATCAAGCATATTTGGCTATTATAAGGAAAACTCTATCCGTCGGCTTGCGTTGCATTGTGTGATGGGACCTGAGTCTTATAATAGCTTCATTTTTTCAAAAAGCATTGCGTTGTTTTATTTTAAACTAAGTTTCATGTGGAATAAACCCTCCCGTGATTTACCTGACTTTAAAATCAAGTTTAATAACTGTTTTGAGTTCTTACACCAGTCCCATGACTGACTTAGAGTTTATTGTTTTAAATTAAACTCTGGGTGCCCATATTTTCCACACGGGCAACTAGTAGTTTTGGTTTTACAGATATTATATTCACAGGATCCTGGCTTATAGCTGAAGCGATATTCGGAAAGCTCTATATCTGGGTATTTCTTTTAGTTGTGTTTTGTATTATTTTTCCACTGCTATTCAAATGTAATTTAAAACTCTGATATTGTATTTCTAATGTGTAATAATTATTCATACTCGGATATATTCTTGTACACTAATGTAATTGTTGTAACAAGCAATGAAATGTTCTTCTGTTTGTGTTCTGATTTGTCGTGTTCTCAATTCAATCCGTACTTTCCTTTACGAGGAAGTTTGGGTCGTTTCATCTGATATCTTCAACATTTTCATATTTTCTGGTCGGAATGGTATTCGAATATAAATTGGATCCCTGTCTTTCCGTACCAACAATCATATAGGTCAGATTTGACAGTCGGTTATTCAACTATCAAATAAACAACCATTCAACCATAAAATAAAAATATACTTATTTGTTTAGTACTTAGCATCATTTGGCTTCTTTAATTATAAATAATTAACTAAACAATTAATTTAAATATTCCAATATCTGGAAATAACATTGCACTTCTTACTAATATTCGCAATATTCTTTCATTCCAATACTTCAAAAAAAAAATTATAACAATATCCAATGTTCCATTAAATTATCATCACATTATTCATTTTCTAAACTGGGGAAATCAGTTTAACTTATTATTCATAAAAATAATCATTACGAAAATCTCTTTCGTTTCAATACTTGAAAACAATAGCCCACACTTATCTTTTAGAATAAAACCATTTTAATTCTCATTTCCTTACTTCGAAAATATCGTTATGTATTCACACAATCTCCTTTTCATTTCCGTTACTCTGGAAATATCATCTTACATATTCTTAAATCTTTTATTTCCTTTTTCTCTTTTGGAAATATCTTTTTATCCTTTCTCAAGCTTTCTGTTTCCGTTTTACTTTGCAAATATCTTTTATCCATGCATTTCTGTATTTCGACATTCATTAGTCCTTGACCATAAATTGGTAAGAGAATAATCCTCTGAATATTAACCCCGAAGATCGAAATCAACATCAGATTAACACTCAGAAAATCACTCAACTCAACCAACCTCCAGTTAGGTTCCA
The DNA here is from genome assembly GCA_030737875.1 of Allium sativum. Taxonomy (NCBI): domain Eukaryota; kingdom Viridiplantae; phylum Streptophyta; class Magnoliopsida; order Asparagales; family Amaryllidaceae; genus Allium; species Allium sativum. Next base: position 563,933,457 of record CM060921.1, read on the forward strand.
ATTCTTATCTTAACTCGTTATCAACCCATTTTATTTTCACTTGTAATCTATTCAACCATTTTTTCATTTTCATAATCTCGTTCAGTTCCAACTCTTTCACTTAATTTCATTATTAATTCTCTCCCATATAAAATCGATGTTTTAACTCCACGTTTCTTTTATAAATCTTATTTATAAACTCAGGTTTAATATAAATTCCTTTTATATCTCGATTCCTTTTTACTTAATCCTAACGTTAAATAAACATTTCATTTAAGCTATTGTTTTCGGTTAAATCTCTTTATAACTTTATTCACAAAAACTTGGGTTTTAATATAAAAGCCATTCAAAAGCTCCTCACATAATTCAACTCGATTCCATTTCAACTCTGATTTCCTACTTAAATGAATTTCATTTAAAAAGAAATCTCTTAAATTATTATTAATTAAATTAATAATTTACTTCATTACTAGCTACTGTAAATGTAGTTAACCCTTAATTAACTAAAATAAATAACAAACTTCTCTCTTTGTCGTATTAAATAAAAATAAATGTTCGTTAAACTATTTCAATGGATTAATTGATAACTAACTAATAAAAATTAATAATCAATTCCAATAAAAGCGGTTGACTTCATCAATCTGAAACACGGTTATCTCATTAACCAATTATCATTCATTCTTCCTTCAGATTAATTAAAAATATAACTAATTTAAATAACCACATTTAGTTGTTTTGTAGAACAATTAATTCAATTCTTAACCATCGGTTAATTTCTGCTTGTTTGTTTATAAAATCCTATTCACATAAGAATTTGCATTATAAAACCATTTAATAATTACTTATACTTAAATAATAAATAATAAATAATAAATAATAAATATTTATTTCATTTTAATAAACTTCCATTTAATTAAATAGATTTAAAAATATATCTTCAGTTATAAAATAAATTTATAACTTCATTCCAGTCGATTTACATGACGGTAAATTCTTATTTATAAAACGATTGATTTTAAGCCACCTGAAGCCAAGTGCCCAACTAATACTGCCCATTGGTTAAAACAAACAATTGTTGATTTTCAGTTCAACAGTCAACAACTCAATCAATTGTCCAATCCACATTGGTTAAATAGTTCATATAATTGTAATATGAAAATAACAATAAATTTGAGGAATCCAGTCGGATCCCTCCAACTTGCTTTTTCCGTACATAAAATAAGTTATCTCAAATAATATTATTCGATTCAATAAACAGATAAAATATTTAACAATAAATAATAATAGTAATCCAATCATCCATATTTTGAATTTAAAAGGTTTATATTATTGTAAACGTAACCAACAAGGTAATTACCTCGTTTGGAAATAAATCGTTAAAATAACGATTTAATTCACAATATATATATATATATATATATATATATAGCATCCATCAACCAATTAACAAAACATAGCACCCAAATAATAAACCCGACTTATATAAATATAAGTGGGTAAACTGAGTGAGTTAAACTCACTTTGATTTGATTTGGTTATAGTTAGATTAAACTGCCATTTAATTCAACTGTAAATTCCTGCTATTTCCATCTCTGTCCAAAACAGTTCCAGAATGTTACGCTCGTCACCACGATCCCATTGCTATTTGTTCGGTCCAATTCTGTTTAGATGTGAAACAGTTATTACTGTTTATAGGTCACACATTTTTAAAACTAACATTTTTCGCTTAATTAAGGTTTAACTAATTTTAATAACATCGGTTAACAAATTATAGAGGCCGATTTAATCCTTATGTAAATGGGTCACGGGCACGAGATCCATAGGATTTGGCATAGTTTAAAAATTACCAGGGATATTAAATGTCTCCTTCTCCTGCATATATTTTACGTATAGGAAACTTAATATAATTGTTATGCCATTTATATGATTCGACACTTATCAGATGAAATTGGCCACATGTAAAAAAATGATTTGGCACCTTAATACTAATTACTATGGTTATTGGCAGCTAGAAGAAAACATACGGTCCGCTGCAAATTTTGCTTTGTCTTTTCTTCACGGAAACAGCTTGTTCAAATTTACTCCATTCATACTTTTCATTCCTACAGCTTTCTCTCGGATCCTGCATGTTCCTTTTAGTTTTCTTAAATTTATCCCAAGCTTGTTTATATTTCTTCCATCATTTCATTTTATTAAACCCACTATGCTTCTTTCCTTGTTTTCCATTTATTGCTGACCCAAACCAATATTGTTTATTTCCTTTTCAACGGCTTTTAAGACAACTTCCTTAACATTAAACCCTATTCTTCATTGTCTCATGAAAACTTCTTCTCACAAACTCCACGTGCGCTACTCCCTTGTCAAACCAGCTAGCCTCTCCTTCTCTATATTCACACGCAACAAACATGCCCATCTTTGTATATTGCTGCCTCATTTTAGAACTCATGCCATCAACCCTAATGTCATGCTTCAGTATTCCCTTCCAAAAATACTTCTGCACACTTCAGCACCCACAAAACTGCACCATGCCTTAGGTCCCACTGCCCACTTCCTCTCGTTCAACCGCCCAGCTCTTTTCATCAGCCACCTCTAGTATCACGGCCTACATTCCTCAACCAAACCAATTCCGCTTCATACTCCCAGAATCCATCCAAAGCTTTGTGATGGCGTTTGATTTGAACGTGGTTTGGTTTGATTTTATTTTGACATTAGAAAATGAATGAAAGAAATGGGGTTTGCTTTTATATAGGACTGAAGCTTCCAATGCAAGGAAAAGCAGCTATAAACCAGTACATGTAAACTGATCTTCCCAAAATGTATGCGTAGACTCTAGTGACAACACAATAGGATAGGTGCAGCTTTATTAAATTTTGTGTAGACTTAAATGGGGGAAGTCAATACGGGTATTTACTTAATGGTGAAGTCAGTATGTGTACAAGCGTGTATTCACTTAATGGTGAAGTCGGTATGGGTAAAGGCGTGTAAAGCATTGGTGGAAGTTGATTGATGAGAAGACATACTGGGTAGCTTATTGCGTTTTCATGTCATAAGTTGTTGAAATGGTCTGTGTACTTTACTTAGCACAGAAGGTATCCGTGAAAACGAAAATAAAAGGGACTCACTAGGTGCTGCATGCAATTGTCTCAATGAAAGGGATGCACTAGGTGTAGGAGTTGACAAAATATATTATTATAATTATTATTATTAATATCATCATTATCATTATATGGTATTAAACTCCAGCATTAACCATTAACCGTTAAATTTGGACCGACACACGCGAACTTCCAAAACAATGAAATTAGACACACCGTTACGTCCCAACATTTTGGTCCTAACGAAATAAATTTTGTTGAAAACGGATTCCATTTACACAACATTGCTATTTTAATTTATCGGCTCACCTTCAAATTGCACGTACTGATAAAATAACTCCAATTGGCTCCAAACTGGAAATCTAGCAATAATTAACAATACGCATTCCAATAAAATTTGTTTCATCGAAAACGGAGGTCGTTTGATAAGAAAACAAATTTTAAAGCATGAGTAATATCGATATAATATAATTAAATCAAAACAATTCAATTAAAATAATAATAAATTATTATTATCATTGTATATCTCTAAATGAAATCTTATTTAGCTCCAATATATATTTTAAACTCAGTATTAATAATTTCGAGTTAATACGGTATTCAAATATATATAAAATTGGCTTATATTTATTCAAATAAATGTTACTGTTTATTAACGAATTCCATAACGACTATTCGAAAATTTTAATTGGACATAACTTACAAACTATAACACGAAATCTCCAATTTTCTATTTCATTAGAAAATTACAGTCAAATCAATCCGAACGATTCTTATTTCACTGAATTCCGACTTATATCGGATTCGGTATATTCAATTGAAGTTTGAATCATAAATTATGAACTACCGCACCATTTTGAGCTCGATTTATATTGATATACAAACTAAACGTTCTAACTTCGTTTTATAAATGAATTATATATTTTAAATCCATTTAAAATTCCAAAACAATATTTAATAAATTAAATATTTGGCTATGGAAAATATGGGACGTTACATTCCTTCCTGTAACGACCCAGATTTTTCTGGTCGATTTATTTTGAATATTTAATATTATTTTAAATATTGAGCTGATAATATAATCAATTTTTATATTGAATTATCGATATAACCATCGTAATATGAGGATCTTAAGTAATTAAATTTGAAATGGAGTCAAATTGATTTATATGAAGTCTTATTTGAATTTAAACGATAACAAATAAGAATTTATTATCAAAGAATTCATTTTTTTGAATTTAAATTATATTATATTGATTTAAAATGGTTATTTAATATTACATTCAAATTAAATTGTATAATCGGTTTCGTTGAATTCAGAATAGTGAATAATGTTGGGAACATCAGTTGTTTTGCTGAAATTGTGGTTCGGGGTTTTAAATTAAAGGACCGCGATATAGTTTAGTTTTTAATTAAAGAAAAATCAAATCAAAACTTTAACCAGCCGACCTACTTCTTTTAACGCCACCTATTGCCTTCCTCGAGCCAAATTTTTTGTCTTCCCCTGTTCAGCGTCAAGCAAACATCGAATTTTGATGGATGTACTTCTGTTCCCTTTCAAATCTATATAATCCCGAGCCTTCCCTTTTTCTTTCAATTCAACATCGAACTGAAACCCATTCAATTTCTGTTCGTATGTTTTCCTCAGCCAAAAGTAATCAAATCCTATGCTCCTAAATTCCTAAAAGCTGGTTCCTTTAAAACCCGTATAGGGTTTGCCATCAATTTGTGGCCCTTGCTCGAGTCGCGATAAGGTTAGGGCACTCGAACTTTTCAACGGCAACGATAGTCCATCGAAGCGCGGTCATGACGAGGAGGGTAAAGGATTCGAACGAATTGGTAAAACGCGGTCTGGAGTTCGATTGTTAGGGGAAAAGCATGGGTGCGATGGGTTGTTTTGTTCGCTGGCGCTCGATTTGGGGGAGTCGGAGCTGAATCTGAGAGGTGCGACAATTGATGTGGTGTTCGATGGATGGACGGGAGGTCACTGATTTGATCGGCAGTGAATGATGAGGTTACTATGATGTCGGGGAAAGTCGGTAGTAGGTTCTTGAGGGAGCAGGACATGGATAAAGGGGGGGGGGGGACACTGATTTGTGATGGTGCAGTAAGTGGCTTGAGGCATGGTTTGGAAATGATCAATGAGTGTTTTGTTCGGACAATAGTAAGGGATCGCGAAGCGTGGCATGACAATAGTAACTAGGATTTGTAGTAGTGTAGCAGGCAGTGGGTGGTGACTCGACAAAGGAAGAGTTGAAACTTGCATCAAGGTATAAATTTACTTAAATTAAATCATTTCATTTTATATAATCAAAATACTTATATGCGGTATATTAAAAATATAAAAGGTTGGAAAATCATGAAATAAGGTAAATTGAAATTTGTGATTAATTAAATGAAATTAGCATAATTTGATAATTGAAATTGTGTTAATATTAGTTTACATTGGAAAACAGACGTATGGAGGAACCACTGTGAAATCTACATAGTAGGCTCCATCGGGTATTCAGTGCAAAGGAATAAAATCACGGTGAGTAAATCTCACTCACCTTTTATTTATAATTATTTTTACTTCGTAAAAATAATTGTTGTTGCTTGTTTGGATTTTTCTGCTTGTTTTATATATATTAGTTATTTAGGCTATTATATATATATGTTGGGTTGATTGATTGGTTGGATTCCCGCAGTCTCATTAGCGGATGCCCGCAGTATCATAGCGGATGATTACCCTATACGCCCCATGCTATGATTAGTGGATGACCTTCTATACCACGATATTCTGCCACGAAGCAGAATGGGTATTATTTATGTGCTAACATCTGTGGATGCAGGAAAACAGGTTGGAGGGATCCAACTGGATTCCTCAAAAATATATTATCTGTTTGTTTATTTGGTTGCATATATATTGTTATATATAATGTGTTAGAAAAATAAATAATTGGTTGCTTTGTGTGTTTAAATATCACTGGGCTTAAGTAATGATATTTAAAAATATCATGAAAAAGGATATTTGAGAATTAGAAAGGAAATTCTATTTTTCAAAAATAGAATTGAAATTTGAAATTTGAATATAGAAGATTCAAATAGAACTGAATTTGAAATTTGAATATAGAAAATTCAAATAGATCCAAATAGAATTGAAAATGAAATTGAATAATGAAATTCAAATATAGAATTTGAATAAAGAAAATTCAAAGAGGAATTCAAAGGGATTTGAATAAAAGAATTTGAAATAGAATTTTGAATATAGAAATTCAAATGGAAACTTAATAAAGGAATTTGAATATAGAGAATTCAAACAGAATTGAATATATAATTTGAATCGAGAATTCAAATAGAATTGAATATAGAAATTTGAATATAGAGAATTCAAACAGAATTGAATATAGAATTTGAATCGAGAATTCAAACAGAATTGAATATGGAATTTGAATATAGAAATTCATAAAGGAATGTGAATAAAGGAATGTGAATAGAGGAATAAAGGAATTTGAATAAATAAATTTGAAAAACTGAATTTCAAAGAAGAATTGAGTTGAATTTGAAATATTGAATTTCAAAGAAGAATTGAAATAGAAAATTGAATAATAGAATTCAAATGGCATTTCAAGTATTGAATTTGAATATGGAATTGAAATAGAAATTCAAGTATTGAATTTGAATATAAAATAGAAAAGGAAATTCAACTATAGAATTTGAATATAGGAATTTAAATGGGAGTTGAATAAAGGAAATTTAAATATAGAATTTGAATAATAGAAAAGGAATCGGAAATTTGAATTTAGAATTCAAATAGAAAAGGAAATAGAATTTGAACATAGAATTCAAATAGAAAAGGAATTGGAATTTGAATATAAAATTCAAATAAAGGTGAGATTGGAATTTGAATCAAGAAATTCAAATAGAGCTAAAATGGAGTTGAATTCATTTTAACGAAGTTTAAAAGTTTATATATAAATATAATTAAAACGAACTCGCCGCAGCGCTGCAGTTCGTAAATTGGCGGTTCGAACTTCTGTTGGATATACAGAACTCAATTGAAGTCGAAATTCTTTGAAACAAGAAACGTCAGGACCAATTTGATAACAGTTTTCTGATGGAGGAGAAAAATCTGGATTTCGTCGTATAAATTTTGAGATATGTCAAAATCAAATTTTTAAAAGAGCAGCGCCAAAACCATTTAAAAACCATAACGGTTTATTTAATTTTATAAAAGGATTTTAAGAAAATAAAATCCGCATTTTTATTTAAGAAAATCCCAGGTTTTGAGAGGTGAAATATATCTGTACTCAAGTGAAGTAATGAGTTGATTTTTGAAACAGGAATCAGATTTTTGATTTATTGAATAGAATTAACTAATCTGAATAGTAATTAGTTAATCGGATTTCGAATTGATATAGGACTTTGAATAAGGGAATTTGATTTGGAAATTTATATTTGAAGTCAAAAAGGGAAATAAAATGAAATTGAAACGAAATTTGGTTATGAGCAAGTTAAATATTTTGTTTGAAAATGCTATGTTCAAACAAAGGAGTAAAATAGGCAAAATGGCCGATTTAAAGAATAAATGGGCGGAACTGAATTCAAACGATTAGATAGTGTTGAATTGAATTGAAAACAGGTGAACATGTGTTAGACAGGTACATGATGAAGTATATGAAGATTTTAATTTGTGTGCCCAACAAAAAGGTACATGTTTAATTCATATATGAGATTTTATGCGCCGTATCGGCAAGCCGCTTGGCTTTTCCTTTTTCTTTTGATTGGGGAAGATACCGGGAAGCTATTTGAAATTTCCCGATGCTCCCGATACAGGGGAGGTTATGGCGAATTTTTCCGGGAATTTAACGAGTTAGAATATTTTTAAGAAATTTTACAATTAGAAATCTATATATCGATATATATAGAATTCGATAAGGAAACGAAATCAAAAATAGAATATTTTAAACAAAAAGGGAAATCTATAAATTAGAAATAGAAAGAAAACCATACACGTGTTTTAGAATGAACAATTGGGTTTTATAGTGTGTTTATTCGAGGTTAGTGGTTTTGCCGATTTGAAGTTGAGGATGTTTTCAGTCAAGGTCTGAGAGGTAATTTTACCCCAACTTGATTGATTTCATTTTAAATGGAGAAATAGCAAGATACAATCTCGGAGAGAAGTGTTGGATAATAGTTAGTTGAATAGAATAGTTTGGGTTGCCGTACGATGTTTTATACCGCTTTCGTTTTAACCCAAGTAATGTTATTTTGGAAATATAAAAGTAAATATTTCCTGATGATAGATAAAGTAGTCAAGAAAGAGATAAGTGATTCAAATTGTTTTCAATTTCAAATAAAATATATTTCCTAAGTATAGGAGATAAGAGAAGGCGATATATGGAAATGTTTTCCAAATAGCGTAAGAAGCCGAGATGATTATTGAAAATATTTGGTTAACAAATATTGATAAGAGAATGTAGAAGATATTTAATTAATGAAATATTAATTAAAGAGCCCAGTGATTTGTTTGATATGTTGGATGAACACTTGTTTTTATTCGATAGTTAAATCACAGACTATCGAAGTTTTGACCATCGTTGTCAATATGGAGAGACCGGTTGGATTATTATCCGAAGAACCACTCCGTATCGTCATAAGCGTTGCGGACCAAGTATGCTGAATATATTGAAGACTGAGTAAAGTGCAAGGGCTTTTTCTATTAATAGAAATTGTGCCTTCGGTTTCGTTCAGTCCCAGAACGAACGTAAATGGACGAATGTCTGACAGAGTATTTCCAATGATCAAATGGGTTTGTCTGTATAAATATATATGGTTGCAACGGATTTATTCCCTTAGCATAACATCCAGAATATTGTGCAAACTCAACTAGTGATTAACGGATCTGACAATGTGGCATTCAAAGTGATTGTGCTATCAATGAATGGTAAGTATTCGTAGCCTCAGGCCTCAACAACCGGGAAAGGACAAAAATCGGGCAGGCAGCATGGCTATGTGGGTCGCACCCATTAGGATGTATAATCACCTATCTAGAGGTTCATTTAATTTCTTATTCTATTCGATGTTGTCCCAGTCGGGAGGCGGTTGCTGATCCCAACCGCTGGTGATATACATTCGATACACTCAAGCGAAATGAGTGGTCAGTCATGTGTGGGCCGGGTTGCAAGATGTTCTTGTTGAACCCAGGGTATTCCTCTCTAGAGATACACTAGCGGAAGATGGTCCCATACCTTGTCATGTTGGAAATTCAATCTCCAATAAATGCCATGCGGTTTTTGATTTTATACTATATATGGGGAGCGTGAGATGCAAGCGTTCCTCTAGATTGCTATTTATTTGTAAATAGACATTCTGATAATATCAGAGAAAGTATGATTTCAAAAAATGTTTTGGGTTATAGTAAGGTAAAAACCGTCCATGTTTATGTGTGGGCTGGTCTTACTATTATCTTTTCTTTCGAAAAGGGTTTAGAAAGTTAAACAAGTGGTTGGAGTTTACTCACACCAGTCCCATGACTGACCCAGAGTTTATTTTGTTTGTTTTCCCTAAACTCTTGGGTGCCCAAATTTGTACGGGCAGTCAAGTAGTTGGGATTTTTTTCAGATTCACTTGGAAGAGCTGGAAGCAGGAGGCTTCACCAGTTAGATATAGACTATCATATATTCCGCTGTGTACTATGGTTGTATCTGGAAACAGGTGTTTATAACTGTTCCAGGAATGGCTGTTGTGCTCTGATAATGGTATGTATGTAAAGTTAGTGATTTGTATTTCAAAAGTTATGTTATAAAATATATTTTTATTCGATCCGCTGTGAGTTTGTGATCTTCGTTTTCTTCTGTTCTAATATTTCTTTCTTTCTATTTCCCATCCACTAACTTCTTTCTAATAATGATTCGTATTTCTGTGCAATTTGGGTTGGACGTGTGGTGTTATTAGTCAATTCAGATAGCACGGATTTGCGGGCCTTTACAGTTGGTATCAGAGCTTAGGTTGAGCGAACACCTAGGCTTTGGTGGAAATGTGCTCATTAGAGATGGGGTCAGTAGTACCCTAGAATGAGTTGAGTGTATATATACGAGAGAGCGTATTTGTTAATTGATATAAAATTTGTTTTATATTATGTTGGCTTATCTGTTGAGTGGTTTATGAATTCTGATCGAATCGTGGGATGCCACGAAGTCGATAGGAATTTCTGAACACTTGAACAGAGAAATTCAACATGATAATGTTTTAAGGTGGGTAGATGAAATAATTTTACCCGAAATTCTATTTTGATATAGAAAGAATAATTTTCTGAAATTATTATATTATATGGATGTGTTAATTGTTAGGATTATAATCAAACGAGATTACAAAATTGGAATGGTTATTTATAACCAAAATAGAATTTGTATAGAAATTAAATATACAAATGAGATGAATTAGAATTAAATTCAAACCAGAATTAAGAATTCAAAATCCTGGGAAGTTGAAAAATATTTTTCAAAGTATATTAAAATAATATAGATTTGTTTTAGAAGGATTTGAAAGAAAATCATTTTAGATGAATTTTGAAATAATAAAGCACTGAACTCACTTCAGTGGCTGGGAAATAATTCTGATGATGATTGCAACATCATTAGTGTTCATTTCCGAGTTTCTAAGTGATGAATTGCTACCTTAGAAAAAGTTTTTGATGGAAATTTGTTTGAAAGAAAACAAATTGGTTTGAATATTCAAATGTTTTGAATTTGAGATGGAAATAAATATATGTATATTTTTTGTGTGATTTCAAAAGGATTTGGAATAGAAACCCGGGAATTTGAATTCTGGAATTAAATTTAACTTAGACAAGTAAAATGAATCAAAGTGAATAAATTGAATCATAATCAATTTGAATGAATTAGAATGCATATGAGAGAAAACCAAAAGTTTTGGTGGAATTAAATTTGTTGGAATATGAGAAGTTGAGTTTCAACATAAGTGAGATTTTGAAAAGTAATGGATTTGTACCATTTTTCCTACCTTAGCAATTTCGAGGACGAAATTATTTTAAGGGGGGAAGAATGTAACGAGCCAGATTTTTCTGGTCGATTTATTTTGAATATTTAATATTATTTTAAATATTGAGCTGATAATATAATCAATTTTTATATTGAATTATCGATATAACCATCGTAATATGAGGATCTTAAGTAATTAAATTTGAAATGGAGTCAAATTGATTTATATGAAGTCTTATTTGAATTTAAACGATAACAAATAAGAATTTATTATCGAAGAATTCATTTGTTTGAATTTAAATTATATTATATTGATTTAAAATGGTTATTTTATATTACATTCAAATTAAATTGTATAATCAGTTTCGTTGAATTCAGAATAGTGAATAATGTTGGGAACATCAGTTGTTTTGCTGAAATTGTGGTTCGGGGTTTTAAATTAAAGGACCGCGATATTGTTTAGTTTTTAATTAAAGAAAAATCAAATCAAAACTTTAACCAGCCGACCTACTTCTTTTAACGCCACCTATTGCCTTCCTCGAGCCAAATTTTTTGTCTTCACCTGTTCAGCGTCAAGCAAACATCGAATTTTGATGGATGTACTTCTGTTCCCTTTCAAATCTATATAATCCCGAGCCTTCCCTTTTTCTTTCAATTCAACATCGAACTGAAACCCATTCAATTTCTGTTCGTATGTTTTCCTCAGCCAAAAGTAATCAAATCCTATGCTCCTAAATTCCTAAAAGCTGGTTCCTTTAAAACCCGTATAGGGTTTGCCATCAATTTGTGGCCCTTGCTCGAGTCGCGATAAGGTTAGGGCACTCGAACTTCTCAACGGCAACGATAGGCCATCGAAGCGCGGTCATGACGAGGAGGGTAAAGGATTCGAACGAATTGGTAAAACGCGGTCTGGAGTTCGATTGTTGGGGGAAAAGCATGGGTGCGATGGGTTGTTTTGTTCGTTGGCGCTCGATTTGGGGGAGTCGGAGCTGAATCTGAAAGGTGCGACAATTGATGTGGTGTTCGATGGATGGACGGGAGGTCACTGATTTGATCGGCAGTGAATGATGAGGTTACTATGATGTCGGGGAAAGTCGGCAGTAGGTTCTTGAGGGAGCAGGACATGGATAAAGGGGGGGGGGGACACTGATTTGTGATGGTGCAGTAAGTGGTTTGAGGCATGGTTTGGAAATGATCAATGAGTGTTTTGTTCGGACAATAGTAAGGGATCGCGGTGAAGCGTGGCATGACAATAGTAACTAGGATTTGTAGTAGTGTAGCAGGCAGTGGGTGGTGACTCGACAAAGGAAGAGTTGAAACTTGCATCAAGGTATAAATTTACTTAAATTAAATCATTTCATTTTATATAATCAAAATACTTATATGCGGTATATTAAAAATATAAAAGGTTGGAAAATCGTGAAATAAGGTAAATTGAAATTTGTGATTAATTAAATGAAATTATCATAATTTGATAATTGAAATTGTGTTAATATTAGTTTACATTGGAAAACAGACGTATGGAGGAACCACTGTAAAATCTACATAGTAGGCTCCATCGGGTATTCAGTGCAAAGGAATAAAATCACGGTGAGTAAATCTCACTCACCTTTTATTTATAATTATTTTTACTTCATAAAAATAATTGTTGTTGCTTGTTTGGATTTTTCTGCTTGTTTTATATATACTAGTTATTTAGGCTATTATATATATATATATATTGGGTTGATTGATTGGTTGGATTCCCGCAGTCTCATTAGCGGATGCCCGTAGTATCATAGCGGATGATTACCCTATACGCCCCATGCTATGATTAGTGGATGACCTTCTATACCACGATATTCTGCCACGAAGCAGAATGGGTATTTTTTATGTGCTAACATCTGTGGATGCAGGAAAACAGGTTGGAGGGATCCAACTGGATTCCACAAAAATATATTATCTGTTTGTTTATTTGTTTGCATATATATAGTTATATATGATGTGTTAGAAAAATAAATAATTGGTTGCTTTGTGTGTTTAAATATCACTGGGCTTAAGTAATGATATTTAAAAATATCATGAAAAAGGATATTTGAGAATTAGAAAGGAAATTCTATTTTTCTAAAATAGAATTGAAATTTGAAATTTGAATATAGAAGATTCAAATAGAACTGAATTTGAAATTTGAATATAGAAAATTCAAATAGATCCAAATAGAATTGAAAATGAAATTGAATAATGAAATTCAAATATATAATTTGAATAAAGAAAATTCAAAGAGGAATTCAAAGGGATTTGAATAAAAGAATTTGAAGTAGAATTTTGAATATAGAAATTCAAATGGAAACTTAATAAAGGAATTTGAATATAGAGAATTCAAACAGAATTGAATATATACTTTGAATCGAGAATTCAAACAGAATTGAATATAGAGATTTGAATATAGAGAATTCAAACAGAATTGAATATAGAATTTGAATCGAGAATTCAAACAGAATTGAATATGGAATTTGAATATAGAAATTCATAAAGGAATGTGAATAAAGGAATGTGAATAGAGGAATAAAGGAATTTGAATAAATAAATTTGAAATATTGAATTTCGAAGAAGAATTGAATTGAATTTGAAATATTGAATTTCAAAGAAGAATTGAAATAGAAATTGAATAATAGAATTCAAATGGCATTTCAAGTATTGAATTTGAATATGGAATTAAAATAGAAATTCAAGTATTGAATTTGAATATAAAATAGAAAAGGAAATTCAACTATAGAATTTGAATATAGGAATTTAAATGGGAGTTGAATAAAGGAAATTTAAATATAGAATTTGAATAATAGAAAAGGAAATGGAAATTTGAATTTAGAATTCAAATAGAAAAGGAAATAGAATTTGAACATAGAATTCAAATAGAAAAGGAATTGGAATTTGAATATAGAATTCAAATAAAGGTGAGATTGGAATTTGAATCAAGAAATTCAAATAGAGCTAAAATGGAGTTGAATTCATTTTAACGAAGTTTAAAAGTTTATATATAAATATAATTAAAACGAACTCGCCGCAGCGCTGCAGTTCGTAAATTGGCGGTTCGAACCTCAATTGGATATACAGAACTCAATTGAAGTCGAAATTCTTTGAAACAAGAAACGTCAGGACCAATTTGATAACAGTTTTCTGATGGAGGAGAAAAATCTGGATTTCGTCGTATAAATTTTGAGATATGTCAAAATCAAATTTTTAAAAGAGCAGCGCCAAAACCATTTAAAAACCATAACGGTTTATTTAATTTTATAAAAGGATTTTAAGAAAATAAAATCCGCATTTTTATTTAAGAAAATCCCAGGTTTTGAGAGGTGAAATATATCTGTACTCAAGTGAAGTAATGAGTTGATTTTTGAAACAGGAATCAGATTTTTGATTTATTGAATAGAATTAACTAATTTGAATAGTAATTAGTTAATCGGATTTCGAATTGATATAGGACTTTGAATAAGGGAATTTGATTTGGAAATTTATATTTGAAGTCAAAAAGGGAAATAAAATGAAATTGAAACGAAATTTGGTTATGAGCAAGTTAAATATTTTGTTTGAAAATGCTATGTTCAAACAAAGGAGTATAATAGGCAAAATGGCCGATTTAAAGAATAAATGGGCGGGACTGAATTCAAACGATTAGATAGTGTTGAATTGAATTGAAAACAGGTGAACATGTGTTAGACAGGTACATGATGAAGTATATGAAGATTTTAATTTGTGTGCCCAACAAAAAGGTACATGTTTAATTAATATATGAGATTTTATGCGCCATATCGGCAAGCCGCTTGGCTTTTCCTTTTTCTTTTGATTGGGGAAGATACCAGGAAGCTATTTGAAATTTCCCGATGCCCCCGATACGAGGGAGGTTATGGCGAATTTTTCCGGGAATTTAATGAGTTAGAATATTTTTAAGAAATTTGACAATTAGAAATCTATATATCGATATATATAGAATTCGATAAGGAAACGAAATCAAAAATAGAATATTGTAAACAAAAAGGGAAATCTATAAATTAGAAATAGAAAGAAAACCATACACGTATTTTAGAATGAACAATTGGGTTTTATAGTGTGTTTATTCGAGGTTAGTGGTTTTGCCGATTTGAAGTTGAGGATGTTTTCAGTCAAGGTCTGAGAGGTAATTTTACCCCAACTTGATTGATTTCATTTTAAATGGAGAAATAGCTAGATC
This sequence comes from Allium sativum, assembly GCA_030737875.1. NCBI lineage: Eukaryota > Viridiplantae > Streptophyta > Magnoliopsida > Asparagales > Amaryllidaceae > Allium > Allium sativum. Next base: position 563,948,723 of record CM060921.1, read on the forward strand.
CAATATCGAATAGAAGTGTTGGATAATAGTTAGTTGAATAGAATATTTTGGGTTGCCGTACGATGTTTTATACCGCTTTCATTTTAACCCAAGTAATGTTATTTTGGAAATATAAAAGTGAATATTTCCTGAGGATAGTTAAAGTAGTTGAGAAAGGGATAAGTGATTGAAATTATTTTCAATTTCAAATAAAATATATTTCCTAAGTATAGGAAATAAGAGAAGGCGATATATGGAAATGTTTTCCAAATAGCGTAAGAAGCCGAGATGATTATTGAAAATATTTGGTTAACAAATATTGATAAGAGAATGTTGAAGAGATTTAATTAATGAAATATTAATTAAAGAGCCCAGTGATTTGTTTGATATGTTGGATGAACACTTGTTTTTATTCGATAGTTAAATCACAGACTATCGAAGTTTTGACCATCGTTGTCAGTATGGAGAGACCGGTTGGATTATTATCCGAAGAACCACTCCGTATCGGCATAAGCGTTGCCGACCAAGTATGCTGAATATATTGAAGACGGAGTAAAGTGCAATGGCTTTTTCTATTAATAGAAATTGTGCCTTCGGTTTCGTTCAGTCCCAGAACGAACGTAAATGGACGAATGTCTGAAGTATTTCCAATGATCAAATGGGTTTGTCTGTATAAATATATATGGTTGCAACGGATTTATTCCCTTAGCATAACATCCAGAATATTGTGCAAACTCAACTAGTGATTAACGGATCTGACAATGTAGCATTCAAAGTGATTGTGCTATCAATGAATGGTAAGTATTCGTAGCCTCAGGCCTCAATAACCGGGAAAGGACAAAAATCGGGCAGGCAGCATGGCTATGTGGGTCGCACCCATTAGGATGTATAATCACCTATCTAGAGGTTCATTTAATTTCTTATTCTATTTGATGCTGTCCCAGTCGGGAGGCGGTTGCTGATCCCAACCGCTGGTGATATACATTCGATACAGTCAAGCGAAATGAGTGGTCGGTCATGTGTGGGCCGGGTTGCAAGATGTTCTTGTTGAACCCAGGGTATTCCTCTCTAGAGATACACTAGCGGAAGGTGGTCCCATACCTTGTCATGTTGGAAATCCAATCTCCAATAAACCCCAAGCGGTTTTTGATTTTATACTATATATGGGGAGCGTGAGTGTAACGACCCGGATTTTGAGCGACTTTGGTTATCGACGTAAGCTCAGCATCGATTACCAAAACATCGAAAAATCCCGGTAGTAAATGAAAGAAATTAGAAGGTGAGAATAGATAAGATAGAAACTTAGAATAGAAGAAGAAGAAGAACATAACATCAGAGTAATACGAACCTCGCAGCGGAACGAATAACATATAATGGATAACATAACTTTGAAATATAACAGTTATGTATACAATAGCACTTATCAGAGTACAACACTTACAACACAGCGGAATATAACTATAGCTATATGATCTTGAAGCCTCCTGCTCCAAGCTCTTCCAGTATATCTGTAAAACCCGACTACTTGACTGCCCGTACAAATTTAGGCACCCAAGAGTTTAGGGAAAACAACAAATAAACTCCGGGTCAGTCATGTGACTGGTGTGAATAAACTCAAATCGTTTAAAACAGGTATATGATATCTCATAAGACCACGCCGTGAATACGGAACGGGTTTTTCCCTTATGAGAATCCAAACATTTTTGCAAAGCAATATCATTCTGATATTATAATAATGTCTAAGTACAAATAAATATCAGTCTAGTAGAAACGCTTGCATCTCACGTTCTACATATATAGTATACAATCAAAATCGCAAGCACGTATTGGATAATGGATTTCCAACTATGACAAGGTATGGAATCACCTTCCGATCAGTGTACTCTAGGAACGATACACTGGAGTTCAACAAGAACATCTTGCAACTCAGCCACACATGACCGACCACTCATTTCGCTTGAGTGTATCGAATGTACATCACCAACGGTTGGGATCAGCAACCGTTCCCGTATATATATATATATGGGACAGCATTGATAGATTTAAGAAACAAATGAATATTCTCTAGATAGGTGATTTTACACCCTACTTCGGTGCGACCGACTTAGCCATGTTGCCTGCCCGATTTCTGTCATTGCCGGATGATGAGGCTAGAAGCTACGCTTTATCATCACGATAGATTCACTTCGAATGCCACATTGTCAGATCCATCGAAAATCACTAATTGACGTCTACAACAATACATTACGTGTCAGCTAAAAGAAGTTTCCTTCTCCGCTTCCACTCTTGGTACGGTTGAAGAAATCAATGTACGTAATCGTCTGGAAATACTCTGTCAGACATCCATCTTCATTCACTTAGAATGTCACATCGTCATACCCGCCAAATCACAAATTGAATTATCCAAAAATAACACGGGTATACAGCTAAGAGAAACGAATTCCTCCGCCACCAAACGTGAATACGTTTGAACAGATCAACTTACGCGATCCATTGGATATACTCTGTCAGACTTTCGTCCATACAAGTTGTCCTGGGACTGGACAAACCGAAGGCACTATTCTGTAGACAGGATAGTCCTTCCATTTTTCTCCGTCTTCAATTATCTTTGGCATATATGATTCGCAACGCTTACGCCAATACAGAGTGGTTCTTCGGATAATAATCCAACCGGTCTCTCCATATTAACAACGTTAAAATGGTCAAAACTTCGATAGTCTGTGATTTAACCATCAAAGAAAAACATGTCCGTGTACAAACAACGATATTATTTCCAAATGGAAATTATATCGAACAACCATCATTTAACATTAATCTCTTCAGTTCATTTATTTACTTATCTCCTGTTTCCCTATGTTCTAAATTCTTATTTTCTTTTATCAGAAAACATGTCTGATTCTCGTTTGGAAAACATTTCCAAAACTCCTTTACGATCAAACCTTACCATTTCTTAGTTAAGAAGGAAGTCACTCAAGTTGGGGTATAATTACCTCTCAGACCTTAACTGAACAACGTTATAACTTTGAAATGGTCAAAGTTTATCTTTTAATCTTTAACAACTTCTTTACACCTTTCTCGGATCCAATTTTACTAATCCACTTCTATATTTAAAACATTGGTTATAACGATAACGTTATAATCCCTACTTTCGAATTATCTAACTTTAATTATAATTCTATTCTTATTAGTGAATAATTAACCTAACACTTATTTATTTATAAATAAATAAATCTCTATTTAAACACTGGAAAGTATAAGTACTTTCCCGAATTCGATATAATCGAATTTGCCGATTAACTCTCTTCGAGAAATCTCTATTCGATTAACTAACTTTGAATACCATATTCGATTTCTCCTTCGAATACCATATTCGATAATCTCTCTTAGAATAACTAATATTCGATAACTCTTCCTTTTCAAATATCTCATATTTGAAAATCTCACTTCGATTAAACTATAATCGATAACTCCCTTCGATGAAACTAACATCGATAACTCCTTTCGATGAAACTAACATCGACAACTCCTTTCGATGAAACTAACATCGATAACTTCTTTCGATGAAACTAACATCGATAACTCCTTTCGATGAAACTAACATCGAGAACTCCTTTCGATGAAACTAACATCGATAACTCCTTTCGATGAAACTAACATCGACAACTCCTTTCGATGAAACTAACATCGATAACTTCTTTCGATGAAACTAACATCGATAACTCCTTTCGATGAAACTAACATCGATAACTCCTTTCGATGAAACTAACATCGATTTATTTAACTCGACGAACTTAACTCGACTAACTTAACTTGACTCGACTAACTCGACTTACTTGGTTCGACCAATTCGATTCGATTAACTAGGCTCGACTAACTTGGTCGAACCACCCGATCAACTCAACTTATTTAACTTAACTTATTTCTCAACTCGATCAACTCGATTAACTCCTATCGAATAACTAATATTCGATTAAACTCCATTCGCTAGACTCTAGATCGCAGCGATCACAATGGTTACGCCTGACTCCCTCAGGAAACATCCGACCGCCGTAGGCTATTTACAGCCCTGCGAATTACGCTAGCAGTCGTACAAGATGGCAACTTACCCTGAATACTATGTTTGACTAACTCTGTCTCAAATAACTATATTTGATTAACTCTAGTTCGTTTTAACTCTAATCGATTAACTCTAACTAATTAACTCCAACTGGTTAACTCTAACTGGTTAACTCTAACTGGTTAACTCTATTTGACTAACTCGACTTGACTAACCCCTTTCGAATAACATATTCGATTAACTAACTTTCGAATACCATATTCGATTAACTAACTTCGAATACCATATTCGATTAACTCCTTTCGAATGTCTATATTCGATTAACTAACTTCGAATACCATATTCGATTAACTAACTTCGAATACCATATTCGATTAACTTCTTTCGAATGTCTATATTCGATTAACTAACTTCGAATACCATATTCGATTTCTCCTTTCGAATGTCTATATTCGATTAACTAACTTCGAATACCATATTCGATTAACTAACTTCGAATACCATATTCGATTACTCCTTTTTATAACGTTTATCCATTTTAACGGTTTCCTTTATAAACCAATTTCCTTTTTATTAACTCTATTTATTTTCTAAATATTCCCCTTTCAATTCTATTTGTAAGTGGTTTACAAATATTTCTTTTCTCTATTTTATTCTATTTGCAAATGGTTTGCAAATATTCCCTTTTCAAATTTATTCCTAAAAATATTCTAACTCCTTAAATTCCCGGAAAAATTCGCCATAACCTCCTTTGTATCGGAAGCATCGGGAAAATCCCCAAACTCGCCACACAGGCCTTTCCATTCAAAAAGAAATGTTTTGAATTTATTTCCTTTTCAAATATCTCCTATTTATAAATATTCAAATTTATAAACATTTCTTATTTATAAATATCCCATTTTATAAATATTCTATTTTCAATATCACTTTGGAAATCCCCTTATCAACATTCCGGTATGTTATGGTATTCAATCATATCAAATCACGATGTTCAATATCGTCCAAACACATATAATCGCCAACAGATTATATATCACATTATATATCACAATATATAAATCACAGTAAAATAACTGTTGAGGAATCCAGTTGGATTCCTCCAACCTGTTTCCCTGCATCACAGATGTTAAACAATATAGATAACATCACTTTCAGTTCCATAAGATATATTCTGTTAAACAGAATCAATATAGAAATTCAACTAACTGACTAGCAGTTCAATCAAACAGTCAACACACAGTAAATCAGACAATTTCTAACAGTTCTAAAAATACAACGTGAAATTATAAACTGTTTAGAGTTGGTGAGATTTACTCACATTTGCAGTTCATCGTTAAAGAACGATAAACTGTTATTTGATTTGAATCAAACAGTTTATTTCTCCATAAATTCATACGAGCACCAATCCACTTTCAGTCAGTTCCATTGGGTAGTGTCCGTCCATACGATCCCATCGGATCTTGTTTCGCTGAATTCTGACCATGTACGCATAAGATATAAATTTCCGAAGTTGATACCTTAATTAAACTAAATAAAAACTTATGTTTAAATTATTCATTGGCTCACTTATTTAAACAAGGCCCATCACCACAAATTGAAATACCAGGCCCGTCCGCTTCTTCATCTTCCCCAAAGTGAAACGCTGCTCCATCCAGTTCTTCACGTTTCATAGCCGATTATCCCTGCCTCAATTACTCCTCCCTTACTCACCTAAAAATCAATCTAATACAACCAAGATTCCTCTCTTCTACTCTTCTTTAATTTCATCACAATTTTGTGGAGCTCGCAACCCCGTTTTCACTTTCAGTCGACAGCAACAACCTGCGTATACAGGGATCTCGGTCGACACTTTGTAGTACGAACTGGCTCCAAACTTTGTACGCAAGACCTATATTCACCCCTCAATCCAAATGTAAACCCCGTTTTCCCAATCTCTCACCATATAAGCAACGAGTCGGAACCCTAGTACGACTGTCGAAAAACCCAACCATGAGTCTGACCATCGAACAAAAGGAAAAGGGTAGAAACTTGAAGACCAACCCCTGGTGATTTCGATTATGAGTGTTTCGCGATTTATAGGAATTTATTTGGTTTTATATAGATTTTTGAAGAACCCAATTTGGTTTCCAGGAAAGAAATCCCGACGACGCAATCGTTTGACCAAATGAAGATTAAAATTAGGTTAAAACATTGTAGGGGGGTATTTATAAACAAATAAAATATCTAGATATTTTTGTAAAGGGAATATTCCCGGTATATTCTCCATTGCTAACTCGTTTTTGACTTCTAAAAATTCGTGTGATCACACATGATATTCAAAAATCATGAAACTGGACATGTAGCTAGAGTTCGACATTACGGTCCCAACGAATCTGGTTTCGTTGAATTCCGACTTCGTATGCTCACACATCGTATTTTTAACTGTCGAAATACTGACTGTTTTTCACTTTAAAAATCCGTACGGCCACACATTGACTCTAAAAATCACGAAATTGGAGATCTAACAACTATTTGACATTTTGGATCCAACAAAATTAGTTCCGTCGAATTCCGACTTCGTTTGCAAAAGTGGCTATTTTTAAAGCTCTAAATAGCCTATTTAAATATATAACTATATTTAAATGTAATTACATTAAATATTTAAAATTAAATATTAACGTCTATATTCACAGTGGAATATCGTACAGCTCCAATAGGATTTCTAACTCGATATTTCAAATCTGGGTCAACCCGATATTCGATTTATATTGAAAATTCCTTTTTAAAATATAAATAATTCCTTTATAAATTATAAAGGAATTCCACAGCGACTTTTCTAAAATTTGATTTGGACGTAACTCAAAATCTATACGACGAAATCCCGATTTTTCTCTTCCACTAGAAAGATATACTCCACCAGCTCCGTACGTTTTCTTGTTTCACAGAAATCCGATTTAAAACGAATCATGTACATTCAATTGAAGTTCAAATCGCCAAATAGCGAACTACCGCGTCGTTACGCGCTCTATTTTAATTATATTATAATTATACGTTCAAACTGTCGTCGATTGAATATATTCGCTAATATAATTCAACTCCTAACTGATAAATATATTTTAAATAACCCAAATTACATTATACTGTGAATTTCACTATTTTTGATTATTTCTGAATTAAATATATTATTTAATTATTATTTTAATTAAATATTCACCATTATTTAATTTAACGACCATTTAAATTCTTTAATCACCCTTTAAATAATTAAATAAATTAATTATAATACCTCTGCCAATGCGGGTCATTACATTCTTCCCCACTTAAAATAATTTCGTCCTCGATATTGCTAAGTTAGAGGACGACCCTATCTATTGGAATTCCTAAGATTTGTTTACCCCTTATTTCTGATTTCAACTGAACCAATTAATATTCACTAAAACATTAATTTATTTCGACTAACTAAATTTTCAAAAATTTTGAAATTTTTCTAACACCTTAAATTTTCGGAAAATTTCGCCAGCGTTTCCTTTGTACGGGGTTACCGGAAAAATTCAAACCTTGCCACACAGGCCCTCTCCAATCCAAAAGAAAGTCAAACAGCCAAGCGGCTTGCCAAATCGGCTCATAAAAATCTCAAACCCATATATAATATAAACCGGTACCTTTTTGTCGGGCATATCAACTCTATTACTTCCATATGCTATCAGCTCAGCATATACCAATGTTATCCCAATCAAACTCAAATCACGTTTATCTCAAACTGAATCATTTGGTTATATCTAAGTCGAATTCCATTCAACTCCAATCTCACAATCCAAACTCTCAACTTATCAAATAAATTTCATTCAGGATTATTCTATAACCACATTCAGTTCTATTTAACTTAGTTCAAGTTAAATCTTAATTCACTTTTTTACCATCTCCATCTATTTAACTCCATAAATTAAGTTAGATTTCAGAACATAAATTCCTGGGTTTATTTCAAATCAATTTGAAATCATAATGCCAATTCAAAACCTTTGAATTTCTAAACAGCTTGTTTTTCTTAAAACAATTCAAAAACAAAATCCTCGGTAGTAATCCATCACTTATCAACTCGAAAATGAACACTGATGATGCTGCAGTCATTATCAGAATTATTTCCCAGCTATCCAAGTGAGTTCAATACTATATCATTTTTCAAAACCATTTCTGAATATTTCTATTTTGAAATCAGTTCAAAATATCCTTTTACAATGTTGTAAACAATTTAAAATCTCCCAGGATCTTAAAATTCACATATATTAAATCCAGATTCATTTACAAACACCTTTCCCATTTTTGGGATTTTAAATTCCAATTCTGATCTAAATTCAGATTTGCTTCATTTCAATTTCATATATTTTACTTATATAAATTCTGATCGGTTATATATAATCATTTCACATTTTATAATCTTAACTGATTATAATTACTACTAACACATCCTATATATGATAATATATCACATATCCATAATGTGTCGGTCCATCGTATTCAAGTGTTTATTTACTCCTACCGATACAGTGGATCAAACTGATCGACCAGAACTCATAAACAACTCAGCCAATGAATCTCCACAATATAAAACCATTTTTATATCAAATACAAATACGCACTTGTATATATACACTCAAACTCAATCCAGGGTATAACTAACCCTATCTCTACCGAGTCACGCCACAGAGCCAAGAAATTCTTAACTTAAGCTCTGATACCAACTGTAACGACCCGGATTTTGAGCGACTTTGGTTATCGAATGTTCAAGTAGGCTTTCCAACCATCCTCTCCCATCCTCCCAAAGCAGCAGGTAACACCCCACTGTGGCTTACACTGGTACCCCAATACCATATTTTACGGCCAGCCTTTCGACTTCACAACCAACCCTACCAAAGGGACATGTAGGAGTAAGAGTCTCCCGTTCGCCACCTAACGAAAAGCGAGAACCCCCTATCATGCGCACACATGCCTTAAGCACGCAACATGGACTGGTGTGAATAAACTCAAATCATTTAAAACAGGTATATGATATCTCATAAGACCACGCCGTGAATACGGAACGGGTTTTTCCCTTATGAGAATCCAAACATTTTTGCAAAGCAATATCATTCTGATATTATAATAATGTCTAAGTACAAATAAATATCAGTCTAGTAGAAACGCTTGCATCTCACGTTCTACATATATAGTATACAATCAAAATCGCAAGCACGTATTGGATAATGGATTTCCAACTATGACAAGGTATGGAATCACCTTCCGATCAGTGTACTCTAGGAACGATACACTGGAGTTCAACAAGAACATCTTGCAACTCAGCCACACATGACCGACCACTCATTTCGCTTGAGTGTATCGAATGTACATCACCAACGGTTGGGATCAGCAACCGTTCCCGTATATATATATGGGACAGCATTGATAGATTTAAGAAACAAATGAATATTCTCTAGATAGGTGATTTTACACCCTACTTCGGTGCGACCGACTTAGCCATGCTGCCTGCCCGATTTCTGTCATTGCCGGATGATGAGGCTAGAAGCTACGCTTTATCATCACGATAGATTCACTTCGAATGCCACATTGTCAGATCCATCGAAAATCACTAATTGACGTCTACAACAATACATTACGTGTCAGCTAAAAGAAGTTTCCTTCTCCGCTTCCACTCTTGGTACGGTTGAAGAAATCAATGTACGTAATCGTCTGGAAATACTCTGTCAGACATCCATCTTCATTCACTTAGAATGTCACATCGTCATACCCGCCAAATCACAAATTGAATTATCCAAAAATAACACGGGTATACAGCTAAGAGAAACGAATTCCTCCGCCACCAAACGTGAATACGTTTGAACAGATCAACTTACGCGATCCATTGGATATACTCTGTCAGACTATCGTCCATAAAAGTTGTCCTGGGACTGGACAAACCGAAGGCACTATTCTGTAGACAGGATAATCCTTCCATTTTTCTCCGTCTTCAATTATCTTTGGCATATATGATTCGCAACGCTTACGCCAATACAGAGTGGTTCTTCGGATAATAATCCAACCGGTCTCTCCATATTAACAACGTTAAAATGGTCAAAACTTCGATAGTCTGTGATTTAACCATCAAAGAAAAACATGTCCGTGTACAAACAACGATATTATTTCCAAATGGAAATTATATCGAACAACCATCATTTAACATTAATCTCTTCAGTTCATTTATTTACTTATCTCCTATTTCCCTATGTTCTAAATTCTTATTTTCTTTTATCAGAAAACATGTCTGATTCTCGTTTGGAAAACATTTCCAAAACTCCTTTACGATCAAACCTTACCATTTCTTAGTTAAGAAGGAAGTCACTCAAGTTGGGGTATAATTACCTCTCAGACCTTAACTGAACAACGTTATAACTTTGAAATTATCAAAGTTTATCTTTTAATCTTTAACAACTTCTTTACACCTTTCTCGGATCCAATTTTACTAATCCACTTCTATATTTAAAACATTGGTTATAACGATAACGTTATAATCCCTACTTTCGAATTATCTAACTTTAATTATAATTCTATTCTTATTAGTGAATAATTAACCTAACACTTATTTATTTATAAATAAATAAATCTCTATTTAAACACTGGAAAGTATAAGTACTTTCCCGAATTCGATATAATCGAATTTGCCGATTAACTCTCTTCGAGAAATCTCTATTCGATTAACTAACTTCGAATACCATATTTGATTTCTCCTTCGAATACCATATTCGATAATCTCTCTTAGAATAACTAATATTCGATAACTCTTCCTTTTCAAATATCTCATATTTGAAAATCTCACTTCGATTAAACTATAATCGATAACTCCCTTCGATGAAACTAACATCGATAACTCCTTTCGATGAAACTAACATCGACAACTCCTTTCGATGAAACTAACATCGATAACTTCTTTCGATGAAACTAACATCGATAACTCCTTTCGATGAAACTAACATCGATAACTCCTTTCGATGAAACTAACATCGAGAACTCCTTTCGATGAAACTAACATCGATAACTCCTTTCGATGAAACTAACATCGACAACTCCTTTCGATGAAACTAACATCGATAACTTCTTTCGATGAAACTAACATCGATAACTCCTTTCGATGAAACTAACATCGATAACTCCTTTCGATGAAACTAACATCGATTTATTTAACTCGACGAACTTAACTCGACTAACTTAACTTGACTCGACTAACTCGACTTACTTGGTTCGACCAATTCGATTCGATTAACTAGGCTCGACTAACTTGGTCGAACCACCCGATCAACTCAACTTATTTAACTTAACTTATTTCTCAACTCGATCAACTCGATTAACTCCTATCGAATAACTAATATTCGATTAAACTCCATTCGCTAGACTCTAGATCGCAGCGATCACAATGGTTACGCCTGACTCCCTCAGGAAACATCCGACCGCCGTAGGCTATTTACAGCCCTGCGAATTACGCTAGCAGTCGTACAAGATGGCAACTTACCCTGAATACTATGTTTGACTAACTCTGTCTCAAATAACTATATTTGATTAACTCTAGTTCGTTTTAACTCTAATCGATTAACTCTAACTAATTAACTCCAACTGGTTAACTCTAACTGGTTAACTCTAACTGGTTAACTCTATTTGACTAACTCGACTTGACTAACCCCTTTCGAATAACATATTCGATTAACTAACTTTCGAATACCATATTCGATTAACTAACTTCGAATACCATATTCGATTAACTCCTTTCGAATGTCTATATTCGATTAACTAACTTCGAATACCATATTCGATTAACTAACTTCGAATACCATATTCGATTAACTTCTTTCGAATGTCTATATTCGATTAACTAACTTCGAATACCATATTCGATTTCTCCTTTCGAATGTCTATATTCGATTAACTAACTTCGAATACCATATTCGATTAACTAACTTTGAATACCATATTCGATTACTCCTTTTTATAACGTTTATCCATTTTAACGGTTTCCTTTATAAACCAATTTCCTTTTTATTAACTCTATTTATTTTCTAAATATTCCCCTTTCAATTCTATTTGTAAGTGGTTTACAAATATTTCTTTTCTCTATTTTATTCTATTTGCAAATGGTTTGCAAATATTCCCTTTTCAAATTTATTCCTAAAAATATTCTAACTCCTTAAATTCCCGGAAAAATTCGCCATAACCTCCTTTGTATCGGAAGCATCGGGAAAATCCCCAAACTCGCCACACAGGCCTTTCCATTCAAAAAGAAATGTTTTGAATTTATTTCCTTTTCAAATATCTCCTATTTATAAATATTCAAATTTATAAACATTTCTTATTTATAAATATCCCATTTTATAAATATTCTATTTTCAATATCACTTTGGAAATCCCCTTATCAACATTCCGGTATGTTATGGTATTCAATCATATCAAATCACGATGTTCAATATCGTCCAAACACATATAATCGCCAACAGATTATATATCACATTATATATCACAATATATAAATCACAGTAAAATAACTGTTGAGGAATCCAGTTGGATTCCTCCAACCTGTTTCCCTGCATCACAGATGTTAAACAATATAGATAACATCACTTTCAGTTCCATAAGATATATTCTGTTAAACAGAATCAATATAGAAATTCAAATAACTGACTAGCAGTTCAATCAAACAGTCAACACACAGTAAATCAGACAATTTCTAACAGTTCTAAAAATACAACGTGAAATTATAAACTGTTTAGAGTTGGTGAGATTTACTCACATTTGCAGTTCATCGTTAAAGAACGATAAACTGTTATTTGATTTGAATCAAACAGTTTATTTCTCCATAAATTCATACGAGCACCAATCCACTTTCAGTCAGTTCCATTGGGTAGTGTCCGTCCATACGATCCCATCGGATCTTGTTTCGCTGAATTCTGACCATGTACGCATAAGATATAAATTTCCGAAGTTGATACCTTAATTAAACTAAATAAAAACTTATGTTTAAATTATTCATTGGCTCACTTATTTAAACAAGGCCCATCACCACAAATTGAAATACCAGGCCCGTCCACTTCTTCATCTTCCCCAAAGTGAAACGCTGCTCCATCCAGTTCTTCACGTTTCATAGCCGATTATCCCTGCCTCAATTACTCCTCCCTTACTCACCTAAAAATCAATCTAATACAACCAAGATTCCTCTCTTCTACTCTTCTTTAATTTCATCACAATTTTGTGGAGCTCGCAACCCCGTTTTCACTTTCAGTCGACAGCAACAACCTGCGTATACAGGGATCTCGGTCGACACTTTGTAGTACGAACTGGCTCCAAACTTTGTACGCAAGACCTATATTCACCCCTCAATCCAAATGTAAACCCCGTTTTCCCAATCTCTCACCATATAAGCAACGAGTCGGAACCCTAGTACGACTGTCGAAAAACCCAACCATGAGTCTGACCATCGAACAAAAGGAAAAGGGTAGAAACTTGAAGACCAACCCCTGGTGATTTCGATTATGAGTGTTTCGCGATTTATAGGAATTTATTTGGTTTTATATAGATTTTTGAAGAACCCAATTTGGTTTCCAGGAAAGAAATCCCGACGACGCAATCGTTTGACCAAATGAAGATTAAAATTAGGTTAAAACATTGTAGGGGGGTATTTATAAACAAATAAAATATCTAGATATTTTTGTAAAGGGAATATTCCCGGTATATTCTCCATTGCTAACTCGTTTTTGACTTCTAAAAATTCGTGTGATCACACATGATATTCAAAAATCATGAAACTGGACATGTAGCTAGAGTTCGACATTACGGTCCCAACGAATCTGGTTTCGTTGAATTCCGACTTCGTATGCTCACACATCGTATTTTTAACTGTCGAAATACTGACTGTTTTTCACTTTAAAAATCCGTACGGCCACACATTGACTCTAAAAATCACGAAATTGGAGATCTAACAACTATTTGACATTTCGGATCCAACAAAATTAGTTCCGTCGAATTCCGACTTCGTTTGCAAAAGTGGCTATTTTTAAAGCTCTAAATAGCCTATTTAAATATATAACTATATTTAAATGTAATTACATTAAATATTTAAAATTAAATATTAACGTCTATATTCACAGTGGAATATCGTACAGCTCCAATAGGATTTCTAACTCGATATTTCAAATCTGGGTCAACCCGATATTCGATTTATATTGAAAATTCCTTTTTAAAATATAAATAATTCCTTTATAAATTATAAAGGAATTCCACAGCGACTTTTCTAAAATTTGATTTGGACGTAACTCAAAATCTATACGACGAAATCCCGATTTTTCTCTTCCACTAGAAAGATATACTCCACGAGCTCCGTACGTTTTCTTGTTTCACAGAAATCCGATTTAAAACGAATCATGTACATTCAATTGAAGTTCAAATCGCCAAATAGCGAACTACCGCGTCGTTACGCGCTCTATTTTAATTATATTATAATTATACGTTCAAACTGTCGTCGATTGAATATATTCGCTAATATAATTCAACTCCTAACTGATAAATATATTTTAAATAACCCAAATTACATTATACTGTGAATTTCACTATTTTTGATTATTTCTGAATTAAATATATTATTTAATTATTATTTTAATTAAATATTCACCATTATTTAATTTAACGACCATTTAAATTCTTTAATCACCCTTTAAATAATTAAATAAATTAATTATAATACCTCTGCCAATGCGGGTCATTACATTCTTCCCCACTTAAAATAATTTCGTCCTCGATATTGCTAAGTTAGAGGACGACCCTATCTATTGGAATTCCTAAGATTTGTTTACCCCTTATTTCTGATTTCAACTGAACCAATTAATATTCACTAAAACATTAATTTATTTCGACTAACTAAATTTTCAAAAATTTTGAAATTTTTCTAACACCTTAAATTTTCGGAAAATTTCGCCAGCGTTTCCTTTGTACGGGGTTACCGGAAAAATTCAAACCTTGCCACACAGGCCCTCTCCAATCCAAAAGAAAGTCAAACAGCCAAGCGGCTTGCCAAATCGGCTCATAAAAATCTCAAACCCATATATAATATAAACCGGTACCTTTTTGTCGGGCATATCAACTCTATTACTTCCATATGCTATCAGCTCAGCATATACCAATGTTATCCCAATCAAACTCAAATCACGTTTATCTCAAACTGAATCATTTGGTTATATCTAAGTCGAATTCCATTCAACTCCAATCTCACAATCCAAACTCTCAACTTATCAAATAAATTTCATTCAGGATTATTCTATAACCACATTCAGTTCTATTTAACTTAGTTCAAGTTAAATCTTAATTCACTTTTTACCATCTCCATCTATTTAACTCCATAAATTAAGTTAGATTTCAGAACATAAATTCCTGGGTTTATTTCAAATCAATTTGAAATCATAATGCCAATTCAAAACCTTTGAATTTCTAAACAGCTTGTTTTTCTTAAAACAATTCAAAAACAAAATCCTCGGTAGTAATCCATCACTTATCAACTCGAAAATGAACACTGATGATGCTGCAGTCATTATCAGAATTATTTCCCAGCTATCCAAGTGAGTTCAATACTATATCATTTTTCAAAACCATTTCTGAATATTTCTATTTTGAAATCAGTTCAAAATATCCTTTTACAATGTTGTAAACAATTTAAAATCTCCCAGGATCTTAAAATTCACATATATTAAATCCAGATTCATTTACAAACACCTTTCCCATTTTTGGGATTTTAAATTCCAATTCTGATCTAAATTCAGATTTGCTTCATTTCAATTTCATATATTTTACTTATATAAATTCTGATCGGTTATATATAATCATTTCACATTTTATAATCTTAACTGATTATAATTACTACTAACACATCCTATATATGATAATATATCACATATCCATACTGTGTCGGTCCATCGTATTCAAGTGTTTATTTACTCCTACCGATACAGTGGATCAAACTGATCGACCAGAACTCATAAACAACTCAGCCAATGAATCTCCACAATATAAAACCATTTTTATATCAAATACAAATACGCACTTGTATATATACACTCAAACTCAATCCAGGGTATAACTAACCCTATCTCTACCGAGTCACGCCACAGAGCCAAGAAATTCTTAACTTAAGCTCTGATACCAACTGTAACGACCCGGATTTTGAGCGACTTTGGTTATCGAATGTTCAAGTAGGCTTTCCAACCATCCTCTCCCATCCTCCCAAAGCAGCAGGTAACACCCCACTGTGGCTTACACTGGTACCCCAATACCATATTTTACGGCCAGCCTTTCGACTTCACAACCAACCCTACCAAAGGGACATGTAGGAGTAAGAGTCTCCCGTTCGCCACCTAACGAAAAGCGAGAACCCCCTATCATGCGCACACATGCCTTAAGCACGCAACATGGACTGGTGTGAATAAACTCAAATCATTTAAAACAGGTATATGATATCTCATAAGACCACGCCGTGAATACGGAACGGGTTTTTCCCTTATGAGAATCCAAACATTTTTGCAAAGCAATATCATTCTGATATTATAATAATGTCTAAGTACAAATAAATATCAGTCTAGTAGAAACGCTTGCATCTCACATTCTACATATATAGTATACAATCAAAATCGCAAGCACGTATTGGATAATGGATTTCCAACTATGACAAGGTATGGAATCACCTTCCGATCAGTGTACTCTAGGAACGATACACTGGAGTTCAACAAGAACATCTTGCAACTCAGCCACACATGACCGACCACTCATTTCGCTTGAGTGTATCGAATGTACATCACCAACGGTTGGGATCAGCAACCGTTCCCGTAAATATATATGGGACAGCATTGATAGATTTAAGAAACAAATGAATATTCTCTAGATAGGTGATTTTACACCCTACTTCGGTGCGACCGACTTAGCCATGCTGCCTGCCCGATTTCTGTCATTGCCGGATGATGAGGCTAGAAGCTACGCTTTATCATCACGATAGATTCACTTCGAATGCCACATTGTCAGATCCATCGAAAATCACTAATTGACGTCTACAACAATACATTACGTGTCAGCTAAAAGAAGTTTCCTTCTCCGCTTCCACTCTTGGTACGGTTGAAGAAATCAATGTACGTAATCGTCTGGAAATACTCTGTCAGACATCCATCTTCATTCACTTAGAATGTCACATCGTCATACCCGCCAAATCACAAATTGAATTATCCAAAAATAACACGGGTATACAGCTAAGAGAAACGAATTCCTCCGCCACCAAACGTGAATACGTTTGAACAGATCAACTTACGCGATCCATTGGATATACTCTGTCAGACTATCGTCCATACAAGTTGTCCTGGGACTGGACAAACCGAAGGCACTATTCTGTAGACAGGATAATCCTTCCATTTTTCTCCGTCTTCAATTATCTTTGGCATATATGATTCGCAACGCTTACGCCAATACAGAGTGGTTCTTCGGATAATAATCCAACCGGTCTCTCCATATTAACAATGTTAAAATGGTCAAAACTTCGATAGTCTGTGATTTAACCATCAAAGAAAAACATGTCCGTGTACAAACAACGATATTATTTCCAAATGGAAATTATATCGAACAACCATCATTTAACATTAATCTCTTCAGTTCATTTATTTACTTATCTCCTATTTCCCTATGTTCTAAATTCTTATTTTCTTTTATCAGAAAACATGTCTGATTCTCGTTTGGAAAACATTTCCAAAACTCCTTTACGATCAAACCTTACCATTTCTTAGTTAAGAAGGAAGTCACTCAAGTTGGGGTATAATTACCTCTCAGACCTTAACTGAACAACGTTATAACTTTGAAATTATCAAAGTTTATCTTTTAATCTTTAACAACTTCTTTACACCTTTCTCGGATCCAATTTTACTAATCCACTTCTATATTTAAAACATTGGTTATAACGATAACGTTATAATCCCTACTTTCGAATTATCTAACTTTAATTATAACTTCTATTCTTATTAGTGAATAATTAACCTAACACTTATTTATTTATAAATAAATAAATCTCTATTTAAACACTGGAAAGTATAAGTACTTTCCCGAATTCGATATAATCGAATTTGCCGATTAACTCTCTTCGAGAAATCTCTATTCGATTAACTAACTTCGAATACCATATTCGATTTCTCCTTCGAATACCATATTCGATAATCTCTCTTAGAATAACTAATATTCGATAACTCTTCCTTTTCAAATATCTCATATTTGAAAATCTCACTTCGATTAAACTATAATCGATAACTCCCTTCGATGAAACTAACATCGATAACTCCTTTCGATGAAACTAACATCGACAACTCCTTTCGATGAAACTAACATCGATAACTTCTTTCGATGAAACTAACATCGATAACTCCTTTCGATGAAACTAACATCGATAACTCCTTTCGATGAAACTAACATCGATAACTCCTTTCGATGAAACTAACATCGATAACTCCTTTCGATGAAACTAACATCGACAACTCCTTTCGATGAAACTAACATCGATAACTTCTTTCGATGAAACTAACATCGATAACTCCTTTCGATGAAACTAACATCGATAACTCCTTTCGATGAAACTAACATCGATTTATTTAACTCGACGAACTTAACTCGACTAACTTAACTTGACTCGACTAACTCGACTTACTTGGTTCGACCAATTCGATTCGATTAACTAGGCTCGACTAACTTGGTCGAACCACCCGATCAACTCAACTTATTTAACTTAACTTATTTCTCAACTCGATCAACTCGATTAACTCCTATCGAATAACTAATATTCAATTAAACTCCATTCGCTAGACTCTAGATCGCAGCGATCACAATGGTTACGCCTGACTCCCTCAGGAAACATCCGACCGCCGTAGGCTATTTACAGCCCTGCGAATTACGCTAGCAGTCGTACAAGATGGCAACTTACCCTGAATACTATGTTTGACTAACTCTGTCTCAAATAACTATATTTGATTAACTCTAGTTCGTTTTAACTCTAATCGATTAACTCTAACTAATTAACTCCAACTGGTTAACTCTAACTGGTTAACTCTAACTGGTTAACTCTATTTGACTAACTCGACTTGACTAACCCCTTTCGAATAACATATTCGATTAACTAACTTTCGAATACCATATTCGATTAACTAACTTCGAATACCATATTCGATTAACTCCTTTCGAATGTCTATATTCGATTAACTAACTTCGAATACCATATTCGATTAACTAACTTCGAATACCATATTCGATTAACTTCTTTCGAATGTCTATATTCGATTAACTAACTTCGAATACCATATTCGATTTCTCCTTTCGAATGTCTATATTCGATTAACTAACTTCGAATACCATATTCGATTAACTAACTTCGAATACCATATTCGATTACTCCTTTTTATAACGTTTATCCATTTTAACGGTTTCCTTTATAAACCAATTTCCTTTTTATTAACTCTATTTATTTTCTAAATATTCCCCTTTCAATTCTATTTGTAAGTGGTTTACAAATATTTCTTTTCTCTATTTTATTCTATTTGCAAATGGTTTGCAAATATTCCCTTTTCAAATTTATTCCTAAAAATATTCTAACTCCTTAAATTCCCGGAAAAATTCGCCATAACCTCCTTTGTATCGGAAGCATCGGGAAAATCCCCAAACTCGCCACACAGGCCTTTCCATTCAAAAAGAAATGTTTTGAATTTATTTCCTTTTCAAATATCTCCTATTTATAAATATTCAAATTTATAAACATTTCTTATTTATAAATATCCCATTTTATAAATATTCTATTTTCAATATCACTTTGGAAATCCCCTTATCAACATTCCGGTATGTTATGGTATTCAATCATATCAAATCACGATGTTCAATATCGTCCAAACACATATAATCGCCAACAGATTATATATCACATTATATATCACAATATATAAATCACAGTAAAATAACTGTTGAGGAATCCAGTTGGATTCCTCCAACCTGTTTCCCTGCATCACAGATGTTAAACAATATAGATAACATCACTTTCAGTTCCATAAGATATATTCTGTTAAACAGAATCAATATAGAAATTCAACTAACTGACTAGCAGTTCAATCAAACAGTCAACACACAGTAAATCAGACAATTTCTAACAGTTCTAAAAATACAACGTGAAATTATAAACTGTTTAGAGTTGGTGAGATTTACTCACATTTGCAGTTCATCGTTAAAGAACGATAAACTGTTATTTGATTTGAATCAAACAGTTTATTTCTCCATAAATTCATACGAGCACCAATCCACTTTCAGTCAGTTCCATTGGGTAGTGTCCGTCCATACGATCCCATCGGATCTTGTTTCGCTGAATTCTGACCATGTACGCATAAGATATAAATTTCCGAAGTTGATACCTTAATTAAACTAAATAAAAACTTATGTTTAAATTATTCATTGGCTCACTTATTTAAACAAGGCCCATCACCACAAATTGAAATACCAGGCCCGTCTGCTTCTTCATCTTCCCCAAAGTGAAACGCTGCTCCATCCAGTTCTTCACGTTTCATAGCCGATTATCCCTGCCTCAATTACTCCTCCCTTACTCACCTAAAAATCAATCTAATACAACCAAAATTCCTCTCTTCTACTCTTCTTTAATTTCATCACAATTTTGTGGAGCTCGCAACCCCATTTTCACTTTCAGTCGACAGCAACAACCTGCGTATACAGGGATCTCGGTCGACACTTTGTAGTACGAACTGGCTCCAAACTTTGTACGCAAGACCTATATTCACCCCTCAATCCAAATGTAAATCCCGTTTTCCCAATCTCTCACCATATAAGCAACGAGTCGGAACCCTAGTACGACTGTCGAAAAACCCAACCATGAGTCTGACCATCGAACAAAAGGAAAAGGGTAGAAACTTGAAGACCAACCCCTGGTGATTTCGATTATGAGTGTTTCGCGATTTATAGGAATTTATTTGGTTTTATATAGATTTTTGAAGAACCCAATTTGGTTTCCAGGAAAGAAATCCCGACGACGCAATCGTTTGACCAAATGAAGATTAAAATTAGGTTAAAACATTGTAGGGGGGTATTTATAAACAAATAAAATATCTAGATATTTTTGTAAAGGGAATATTCCCGGTATATTCTCCATTGCTAACTCGTTTTTGACTTCTAAAAATTCGTGTGATCACACATGATATTCAAAAATCATGAAACTGGACATGTAGCTAGAGTTCGACATTACGGTCCCAACGAATCTGGTTTCGTTGAATTCCGACTTCGTATGCTCACACATCGTATTTTTAACTGTCGAAATACTGACTGTTTTTCACTTTAAAAATCCGTACGGCCACACATTGACTCTAAAAATCACGAAATTGGAGATCTAACAACTATTTGACATTTCGGATCCAACAAAATTAGTTCCGTCGAATTCCGACTTCGTTTGCAAAAGTGGCTATTTTTAAAGCTCTAAATAGCCTATTTAAATATATAACTATATTTAAATATAATTACATTAAATATTTAAAATTAAATATTAACGTCTATATTCACAGTGGAATATCGTACAGCTCCAATAGGATTTCTAACTCGATATTTCAAATCTGGGTCAACCCGATATTCGATTTATATTGAAAATTCCTTTTTAAAATATAAATAATTCCTTTATAAATTATAAAGGAATTCCACAGCGACTTTTCTAAAATTTGATTTGGACGTAACTCAAAATCTATACGACGAAATCCCGATTTTTCTCTTCCACTAGAAAGATATACTCCACCAGCTCCGTACGTTTTCTTGTTTCACAGAAATCCGATTTAAAACGAATCCTGTACATTCAATTGAAGTTCAAATCGCCAAATAGCGAACTACCGCGTCGTTACGCACTCTATTTTAATTATATTATAATTATACGTTCAAACTGTCGTCGATTGAATATATTCGCTAATATAATTCAACTCCTAACTGATAAATATATTTTAAATAACCCAAATTACATCATACTGTGAATTTCACTATTTTTGATTATTTCTGAATTAAATATATTATTTAATTATTATTTTAATTAAATATTCACCATTATTTAATTTAACGACCATTTAAATTCTTTAATCACCCTTTAAATAATTAAATAAATTAATTATAATACCTCTGCCAATGCGGGTCATTACAGTGAGATGCAAGCGTTCCTCTAGATTGCTATTTATTTGTAAATAGACATTATGATAATATCAGAGAAAGTATGATTTCAAGAAATGTTTTGGGTTATAGTAAGGTAAAAACCATCCATGTTTATGTGTGGGCTGGTCTTACTATTATCTTTTCTTTCGAAAAGGGTTTTGAAAGTTAAACAAGTGGTTGGAGTTTACTCACACCAGTCCCATGACTGACCCAGAGTTTATTTTGTTTGTTTTCCCTAAACTCTTGGGTGCCCAAATTTGTACGGGCAGTCAAGTAGTTGGGATTTTTTTCAGATTCACTTGGAAGAGCTGGAAGCAGGAGGCTTCACCAGTTAGATATATACTATCATATATTCCGCTGTGTACTATGGTTGTATCTAGAAACAGGTGTTTATAACTGTTCCAGGAATGGCTGTTGTGCTCTGATAATGGTATGTATGTAAAGTTAGTGATTTGTATTTCAAAAGTTATGATATAAAATATATTTTTATTCGATCCGCTGTGAGTTTGTGATCTTCATTTTCTTCTATTCTAATATTTCTTTCTTTCTATTTCCCATCCTCTAACTTCTTTCTAATAATGATTCGTATTTCTGTGCAATTTGGGTTGGACGTGTGGTGTTATTAGTCAATTCAGATAGCACGGATTTGTGGGCCTTTACACTTCCCCCTTAAAAGGATTTCGTCCCTAAAATCTATAAGGTAGAAGAAACGTTACAGCCCATTAACTTTTCAAACTCCAATTTATTTCAAATTGAAAACCATTTCACTATTATAAATAAAAACTTTCAAAAATATTGAATATTTTCTAGCACATTAAATTCCTGGAAAAATTCGGCAGAGTCTCCCTTGTACGGAGTGATTTCTGCTATATCGCAGGATCAACGAATATATATACATCGACCCACACGGTCGAAAAACAAAATTCAAAAACCAAATTTATATTTTCGCGTAAGCATACCTTATGCAAGCGCTATCGGGTATACTTGCTCAATTTATTACGATATACTCAACCAACATCAACCTCAAAGCTTTCTGGTGCCTATACATAACTTCATTCAACATGCAAGTAACAATTACATGTAATTCATTGATTAACAAATATAACCATACAGATTTTCAAAATAGAACATATAGCATCATTCAGGTGCAAATACAGGGTTTAATCATCAATTCCAAATCATATTCGATTCAAATAAACATTATAATGGAATTTAGTTTCAGTTCATAAGTGGTTTCATTCCAATTTATTATACTGTAATTCATTATCTTAGCTTCCAATTCATTCAACATTTAACCACTAATGAATTTATATTCAACCAGTCTAATACACAATCAACATGAGCCAATCACTCAGGCGAATTCATATTTAATATTCATATTTACTTATATTTTCACTTTGATTATCAATCGATTTATATCCGATTGATTTACATAATTATTATTCATTTTTAACTTCATTTAACCAAGTTAATTCAAATATCCATTCATAACTTAACCAGGTTAAGTTTCAACTTCATATTCTATTAACTAATTTATTTTCAAAATTAGTTCACTTATATTTAAAAATCCAAATTCTGATTTTTATTCCAATTCCTCTTCAAATTTTATTTAACTTATTTTAAGTTAATTTCCGATGATCCATTTAATTCAAAAATAAAATTCTCATTCACAAATTCCATATTTGAAATCTCTTCGGTTTATATTAAACCATTTAGAATTTTTAATCCAATTTGAATTCAATTCAAACAATCAAACATATCAATGTCTAAATAATTTTAACAATATTATTTATTTTCTATACAAAAATATAATTTGGGTAAAATTATTTCATTTACCCTCTTTATAAAATAATATCGTGTCCATTTCGAATTCAAATGCTTCTTAATACTCTAACCGATCACAATAGAAAGCATTTTTATATAAAATTTACAAATATGCTCTCATATATACACTTCAACTCAATATAGGGTATTTCTAACCCCATCTTTATCGAGTTATACCATAGAGCCAAAGTTATTACTCAACCAATAGCTCTGATACCACTGTAACGACCCGAGGAATTCAATGTCTGAATTCCAACAATAATACATAAACCCATATTCCTTGTCGGAACTCAATTACTGTAAACACCAGATAGTTAATGAAACAAAACAGAGGGTGAGATAAGATAGAAAGAAATATTAGAATAAAAGAAGAAGAAGAACAACACAACAACATCAGAATCTCACATCGCAGTGGAACAAAATATACTATAGAAATAAAACTTTACTGAGAGCTTTGAAATAAAATTTACAATCATCAGAATATATCAACACATATGAACAGTTATCATAATCTATCCGCATATATAACACACAGTGGAACACACACTAGATATATGTGTCTGAACTATTCCAGCTTATCTTCAGACTTCACAGCATCCGATAACCTGAACCTGTACAACCCGGTCTAACCCGAGCATTTACAAAACGCCGGATCAGTCTGGTGAATTAGAGTGAGAAAGCTCGCTAAGTTTAAAAACATCACCCAACTTGATTTTAAAGTCAAAACTATTTTTTTTTAGAAATCATATCTTATTCTGATATTATAATAGTGTCTAAACTCAAATAAATATCAATCTAGTGGAACGCTTTCATCTCACGTTCCACATACATAGTATTTAATCAAAAACTGCGGGCACTTATTGGAGATTGGATTACAAACTAGCAAGGTATGGGACCACCTTCCGACAGTGTATCTTCAGAGAGGAATACACCGGGTTCAACATGAACATCTTGCAACCCAGGCTAAACATGACCGGCCACTCATTTCTCTTGAGTGTGCCGAATGTATATCACCAACAGTTGGGCTCAAACCATCGTTACCCAAAAAGGGACAACATCGAAATAGATTAAAGAATGAGATGGATTTACTCTAGATAGGTGATTATACACCCTACTTGGGTGCGACCCACTTAGCCATGCGACTACGCGATTTTATACCATTTCCCAGTTGTAGAGGCTTGAGGTTTAACACTACCTTTAGAACATCACATCACCAACACTTTGAATGTCACATTGTCAGATCCACCAAATCACTAATTGACGTCAACAACAATACTCTGGTCATTAAGCTAAGAGAACGGCCTTCCTCTATCACTAATAGAAAATACGTTTGTAAAAATCAAAGTACATGATTCTTAAGAAATACCCTGTCAGACATTCGTCCAAACAATTCATCTAGGAATAGGATGAATCGAAGGTACCTCCTACCACATCCTAAGTATCAACCTAAAGATCAGTAGCGAGTAGTCCTTGCAAATCTGTAGATTTCGACCATGACAGAACCCCAGTATATCTCCGGGTCAAATAAGATATTTTAAGTGGTTATTCTGTTTTATGAAGATTTATAGTCTTCAATTTGTAACAACCTGTATTTTCAGAACCAATTTAAAATTTTGATTTAAGCTATTTCACTGAATATGCAAATATAAATTGTTATTTTTTCTAAATAAAATTTGAGAACAATTTTAAAATTAGTTTTTATATTTTGTTTGACTTAATATAAACTCAGAAAATTATTAAATTGATTTATAAGCTTTATTTTTAAAATTTTGAATATTAGATTTTGAAAATCAACGCATAGCCCTTAAAAAGTGAACATTTTCATATGAGCTCAGAATTTGATGAAATAATTTTTTTTGGATTCATAATGACAAATCATTGTTGAGTTCCAAAATCCGCGTCGAACGGAGTCAGTATGTGGCCGTGCGAAGCAAAACCATTTGTTCAAAACCAGGCAGTCATCTTACAAAGGAACATTATTGAGACCACCCTGGAATTCAGTTCCACTTTTTTTTTTGGATTCATATCGTCGAATAATGTTTAAATCAAAAAGGGCATAATTTTTGAAGTTAGCGTTTGGGCGTACAAGAAGAAATGGTACGCTAAAATCACGTTTTTGAAGCTAATTTGAGTAATTTTACAAAGAAACATTATTAAGACGACCTCGGAATTCGACAAAACTTTTTTTATTGGATCCATAGCATCGAATATTGGTAAGATTCCAAATTTCATATTTTTAAAATCAGTATGTGACCGGGCATGATTTTTAAAGTGGAAAACAAACAATATTTTGACTTTAAAAATTCGTTGTTTGTGCATACAGACTCAGAATTTGACGAAACCAATTTCGTTGGGTTCGTAATGTCATAGAGTAGTTGCATGTCAATTTTCATCGAAATTGGGATCCGTAGGAGATCACATGGATTTTTAAATGATGAAAATAAGCGAAAATTGAGTATAATAAAAAATAAAATCATTAAAAAGAAAATTTCCTCCACTATATAATATCCTTTTCACTTCCTTAACCTAATTCTATTTCTCAATTTCATGTTGCCAGTTCCCTTTCTCTTCAACGTGAGTTTTCCCCTTCTCACCTCCTTCTCCTCCGATCTCCCCTCCCCTCCTCCCTCTTTTAAAAAAACCCCGAACTCCCAAACTCCAAGGCCCCAAATCGCCGCCACCGACCACCATCAGCCTCCCCGACCGCCTGTGCCCCTCCCAGCTACCTTAGCACTGCCTGTAAGCTTTCATTTTTTATTTTTTATTCATTTATGAGAATAAAAATGTGATTTTTAATTAGTGTAACAAACATAAAGATATGATTATTAATCGCATAAAGATATGATTTTTAATCGCATAAAGATATGATTTTTAATCGCATAAAGTTATGATTTTTTTAATAAAAAGTTATGATTTTTATTTACATAAAGTTATGATTTTTAATTACATAAAGTTATGATCTTTAGTTTTATATGAAAATATCATCTTGGTTAGTTAAAGATAGGATTCTTATCGTAGGAAGAAAATATTTTTGGCAAGTTAAAAATATGATTTTTAATCTATAAACATCGTTATAAAAATATGATTTTTCTTCTGTGAACATCGCTATGAAAGTATGATTTCTTTGTTAATGAAAGTATGATTTCTTTGTTGATGAAAATATGATTTCTTTGTTAATGAAAATATGATTTATTTATCAATAAAAATATGATTTTTATCTATATAGCGTTGGAATAAAGATATGATTTTTATATACTTAGCATTGAAATAAAAATGTGATTTTTATATAAATATCTTAGGAATAAAAATATGATTTTTATTATGAAGACAGCGAGATAAAAATGTAATTTGTATATGCATAACATTAGAATAAAAATGTGATTTTTATATATATAGAATTAGTATAAAGATATGATTTTTAGTTATATAAAAATACGATTTTTAATGATATAAAAATATGATTTTTAGTTATGTAAAAATATAATTTTTAGTAGATAAAAATTGATTTTTATCGTAGCTATGAAACAATTTTTAGAAAGATAAAAATGTGATTTTTATATATACAGTAATAGTATAAAAATATGGTTTTTTATATATGTAGTAGCATTATAAAAATATGATCTTTAAATATATAAAGCGTTGTAAAAAATGTGATTTTTAATATAAACTGTGTGAAACAGATTGTGTTGAAATCACGGAGAAGTACACAATGCCTGGAACAAATCCAAACCGTGCAATCAAAGAATGGCGAAGTAGAAACCAAAGGTGAGAAACTTCTCACTCTAATTTTGTTTACAGTTAAATATATACTAGGATGCAGACGGTGCTTAGTAGCACCCGACACCTTTGATTGAAACCATGGATGTTTGGTTGTTTGTTTTGATTGATTTATTTGTTTGAATTTGGTTTTGGATGTGAATGGAACTGATTGGAATTGGTTTGTGTATGGCGCGAGCCGTTTTTAGGCAAGGGATAAGGCTAGACCTTATTATGGTTCTAGTATCGCGTCGTTATGCTTCCAAAATTTTCTAAAAAAATGTTAGAACAATAAAAATATCATTTTATTGTATAAATGAACTACATAAAATATTCATGTGTCGAAATAAATATTTTATAGTTAAAAATATAATTTTTAACGTGTATATGAATAAAATAAATATTCATTTACAAATCAGACGATTTGTTTATGTACACACATTTAACTAATATTGATTGGGACGATAAATTTTACACATCTCCCAACTGCACAAATAATATTCAGTATTTGTTGGTTGAAACCCCACACGGGTATTGGGATGATAGTTGACATACACCAATCCCAATTGTTTAGCTGTATGTCAATTGATTTGTTGACAGACTGTTGTAAGCGTTAATTATTTATATTTAATGCCTATATAGTTATAAAACGCACTCTGTATGATGTTTGATGGTTAAATGATTATTTATCATTATTGTGAATACATGCAATGTATGAAATCCATATAACTGAAATTATATGGTAATTGATTGAGTTGCATTCCGATTCAGAAATAAAGAATATTTTAAAATAAAGAATCTTTTAAAATAAAGAATCTTTTAAAATAAAGAATATTTTAAAATAACGAATATTTTAAAATAAACCAGTGAAGAATAAAATTATGATTTTGATGTCAGATTTTGGATAGGCACAAAAATATAAAAATGTGAAGCCGAGTTAAGTTGAAAATGCCATTTTAACCCGAACGGGTTTATCGATTTTATTCATTTTATAATGAATATCGAAAATAAGTGATTTTAAAATCTAATATTTTGAAAATATTATCATTTTAATATGATAAAGATGTAGAATATTCAATTTTGTATTAAAATTGAAAAAGAAGTTGAAATCTTTTTTAAAACGAATTTATAAATATTTTATAAAATACGTTTTGAATGGAAATCGATGAAATATATTTTTATATATATATTATATATTTAATGGCTTGAATAGAACGCGCCGCGCAACGACCATTCGCGAATTTCGACCATTAACTTCAAAATTGATGTAACGGGAGATCCGACCGTCGGATTCTCCTAAAACCGGAACCGTTGGGTTCGTATCGAAAAGTGATTTTCAATGAATATAAGAGATTTGAAATCTAATGGTTAGATTTTAAAATATGTCCAAATCAATTTTGGAAAAGGTCGTTATAAATGCAGTTCGGTGGCCGTTATTGGAATTTGACTGTAAGGGCCTTAATAAAATTATTAAAAATATGGAAAACTTATGTAAAATCATAATTAATGAATTGGAAAGATTTTGGATTAAACATTCCAGTTTTGAAAAGAAATAAATATATTTTTATCGAAATGAACTAGTTATTAACTAGAATAATAATCCAATGTTTTTAAACAAATAAATTAGATGTTGGGTTTGTCGTGAATGGTGTCTTCAATAACATTGTTCTTAAACCCTGTTGAGAAAAGAATAAACCTTTTAGTTAAGATTTAGAGAAGTTTACTATTTAATTAATTAATATTTAATTCGAATTGAATTGAAATTACATTTTTGGGTTTATCATGAGCGATGTTTTAAGCAACATTTGTTCTTTAACCCAATTAACAGTGAAAATATAATTTGGAATTTATAAATATTTTAATTGAGATTAATGGAATTTTCCAAAGTAAAGTTTTCCAATTTAATATATCAAATTGGAATTGAATGGAATTCGATTTGGTAATAATCGGGACGAGCTTTTATGGATGAAGACCGCTACTATATATGGAATTTAAAAGGCCTTGCCACTATTCCATTTATATTATTAGTCTAATACAGGAATTTATATCAATTATACACTATTATGATCTCTGTGTAGATTCCATTTTGATGGAAGATGATTTTGGGTTTATCGTGAACTGTGTTTTTAAATGATATTAGTTCTTTAACCTAGTTAAAGATAAGATTAATTTCTTAAATTTGAATAATCGTTAAGTAATGATTTTTGATGTTAAAACCAAATTGGAGTTTTAATAAATTTTTAATTAGATTGAAATGAGAATGGGTTAATTAAACTTATCGAATTCATGAAATGATCGAGGATGGAGTACCACCAGTTTTACTCCAAGAGATAGTTAAATCTTTAATTAGATTTGAATGTGAAATAGTAATTAAATTTAACGATAACACTGTGGGTGTTAGATATTGAGTACTACCAGTTTTGCTCCATGGGATAAGTAGGTTGGGACTGGGATTAATAAAATAAATGATTACTTCAGTAAGGCTCTTTAATCCCAACTAGTTGATAAACCTTAATTTGGTTTAGAATGGATAAAGGATAAAATCAAATCTTTTGAAATGGATATCTAAAGGAAGATTTAAGAATAAATTTAAAAGGATTTATCATTGATAAAATTAATAGGAACCTTTCCTTAAAAATGTAAATATTTGAATAAAAGAATATTCTGAATTGGAATAAGGCATATGATGTGTTTTTATAGCACTTGATTATAAAATATGCGAGTTTTTTGGAAAGACCGAGTTTAACCCATTCTAAATAATGAATACGATGACTAATAGTCGAAGAGATTGAAGATAGTGCAAGACCGACGATCTTTACATCGAATGGTTGGGTTGCTACTGATGCCCATGATTGGAGTAGCTACCTTGAAGGGGCTACAATGGTAGCCGTCCGGACGAACTTGTTGATTGTTCGGGTATGCGAGGGCCTCTCTCCTGTATTAGACATATGGGACGACGAATAAGGTGCCTTCAATTTCATTCAGACCCAGAACGGACTTGTAAATGGATGATATGTCTGACATTGTATTCCTTTATGTTATTCGTTGATCTCTGCTAAATATATATCTGTTCGGTGGCGAAGAATTTATTATCTTGCTTAACACCTTTCTATGAGACGTACGAGCTTAGATGTTACATATTGACAGAAATCAATGGCATGGTATGGATTGACAATGTGACATGCTGAGATGCATGGATCAAGGCTTTTTTTGAAAAGCAGAGCTTTGTAGATGATGATCAAAGGATAGCTTTAATTAGCATATCTTTATGTAGTGTTACTCCACAAGCCTCACTATAACAACCCGAAAAATCAGAACCAATTTAAAATATTTATTTTAAGAAATTTTGTTAGAAAATGTGCCAGAATTTAAAAATTCCATTTTTAAATAATATTAAAGCTATTAAAAATAGTCATTTTACAAACGACCTCCGTTTTCGACGAAACCATTTTTGTCGGATCCGGAATGTCAAATTATTGCTAAGTTTAATTTTCCATAATTTTTGGAAATAATATGTGAGTGTGGTAAATTAAACAGTGTTCGATAATTTCTATGGAATTTAATCGACCGTTAAAAAGGCCATTTTTCAAACAATCTTCAAATTCAACGAAATTAACTTTGTTAGGACTGTATCGTCAAAATATGGCTAGATTTATTTTTCAGGAATTTTTGGAGTCAGTATGTGGTCCCGGTAAATTTAAATGTACGACCAAATTTAATAATTAAATGATTTATATTTTAATTTGAAGAAAACAAGCTAAAAATGATCAAATGGGCTGACGAGACCTAGCCCATGTGTTTGGAAGGGGGATATTTGGCTAGGGACAACTCTCGTTGGGCTGAATTTGGAGCTATTAAGAGTTAACGGGCCTTAACTAAAAAATAAGGATTTTAATCATATTTTATTATAAATAATAGATTAAACCAAACCCTAATCTATTACAAGCCGCCGCCCCCTTCTGTTGATGGCCAGAATTGCTCCTCCCTACCATTAATTTCTCTTGATCCACACTATATAATTCCTTCCTCCTTCTGACATTATTCCAGTGCTCCTCCTCCTCTCCAGATCCATACGGATTTTGTGACCTATCGTTGCAAATTTGAAGAGAACTGACTCCTCAAACTTCCGCCGTAGCAACCGCCGCCCCGCCACCATCCCCTGATCGCGCTAACCACCGTGGGGTCCACCCTGAGCGCTGCTCCAAGCCCCTCCTTGGGGCGTAACCCGATCGCTTTCGCGTGCTTCAGATATCACAGAAAATCTTGACCTAGGTTTGAGCAAAATAAAGAACGTCGACGGCCTTGATCTGTAGTAGGATGAAGAAGGGTATTTTTTTTTAATATATTTAACTAATTAATTAAAATATTATTTATGCAAATAAATTCATATCTTATTCATACGAATACAGAATTGGAAAATTTCAGATCCGTTGGGATCGTAAATTCGAGATCTGCATTTCTGGACAGAATAGAACGAATTTGGAGCAAATCATATTTTAGGGCAAATCTAATTCTGAATTATACAGAATTAAAAGTCAATGTGAGAATTCTATTTTTTAAAGTAATTTAATTTAATTAATTATGATTGTGTTATTACCAATTCGCTATTAAATTCAATTTATTGTTATACATGATTTGATTTGGGTTGATGATGTTGTTATGTTGATCTGTTGATTGGATGGATTATTTTGTTGAAATAAAATAGATAAAACAAAAGTAACATTTTTGTTAAATAGATTTGTGTTGAAACAAAAATATCATTTTTGTTAAATAGATTTATGTTGAAAAAAAAATTTGTTAAATAGATTTGTGTTAAAACAAAAATATCATTTTTGTTAAATAGATTTGTGTTGAAACAAAAATGACATTTTTGTTGAATAGATTTGTGTTAAAACAAAAATAACATTTTTGTTGAAATGAAATAGTCAAAACAAAAATAAAATTTTTGTTGAAATAAAAAAGTTAAAACAAAAATTAACATTTTTGTTGAAATAAAATTGTCAAAACAAAAATATCACTTTTGTTGAATAGATTTGGTACAAAAATAAAAAAATGTCATTTTTGTTAAATTAAAATTGTCAAAATAAAAAAATGTCATTTTTGTTAAATTAAAATTATTAAAATAAAAAATGCCCTTTTTGTTAAATTAAAATTGTTAAAATAAAAAATGGCGTTTTTGTTAAATTAGAATTGTTAAAAATAAAAAATGTTATTTTTTTAAAATTAAAATTGTTAAAATAAAAATATCATTTTTGTTAAATTAGAATTGTTGAAATAAAAATGTCATTTTTGTTAAATTAGAATTGACAAAATAAAAATGTCATTTTTGTTGTATTAGAGTTGACAAAATAAAATTGTCATTTTGTTGTATTAGGATTGATGATGTAGTGCCCCCGCCTCTTTACCCACTATTGTCCAGTTCATTTCAGAGAAATGTCGTAGACCATAACAGAGAATGAGGTTTTTAAAGAGTGACCGATTGTATAATTACTCCATATGAAGAATGCACATCGAATTCTGATACCGATTTAAATTTCGACATGACCATTCGGCACATAGGGCAACTACACAACGACTATATGCAATCCGGAAAGCAGTATAAATTAGACAACAACAATAATATAAATATGGTATATCTCACCCAGACACTGAATAATCATATCACAAAGGCGGAATAGATATGCATAAACCAAGAGAGTGTACAACAAGTTAGTGGTCAACAAAGATCCACTAATACATGTACCATGATCTACATAAAAGAATATGTACACTACGATAGATAATGTCATAGGTACAAAAGTACATAAAGCTGTGAGACAGAGTAGCAAGCTGAAAGTGGAAGATCAACCCTGTGAGAAGACCCAAGGGAGCAGCTAAAGTGACTCGGCCTAACCCGAGTATTATTTATAAGAAAATAAACAATAAATGGATCAGTCTAGCTGTACTTATCAAATAAACAGATATAATAAGAGATATAACGCAGGATGACATGATTCTAATAGTAATATCTAGTCATAAATAAATATGAAACACGGCATGTCAACACAAATATCTCTAAATAATCTCCTGGTCAATGTAGAATTCAACATTCAAATACTAGCACACAAACATAAGTCATTGAAGTAAACATAAATCAAATTGACGCGTATCGCATCAAAGTAATCATAAATCATCAAAGTAAACATAAATCAAATTGACGCGTATCGCATCAAAGTAATCATAAATCATCAAAGTAAACATTCATAAAGGGGCAGGCCTGTTCATAGATAAGATACGATCTCTAGGTAGCGAACCCTTTTGTTGGAGCCGAAGCTCCCCAAAGTGCCGGGTCGTGACCCCGGAGAGAGAAAATACATAAATTGTGAAATCTCTAGAAAACATCATAAAGGGGGGCTGGTCTGTTCATAGATGAGATACGATCTCTAGGTAGCGAACCCATTTGTTTGAGCCGAAGCTCCCCACGAAGCCGGGTCATGACCCCAGTAGAGGAAATCATAAATCATAGAAAATCATAGAGGAAAACATAAATCATAGAAAATCATAGAAAGTTGGACCGAAGTCCCATAGATGAAGGTCACAAATCGTATATTCCCACTCAGGCGATCGCGAACCAAACAACTATGTCATAGAGGCGGATACCATGGATCCGGGTGAATAGAAATTACTCCGAGCTAGTTAATATAAGAAAATAGCAACATGTCCCATAACCACATGCTATTCTCGAATATTTACACACTCGTAATTGGTTCCTATTCAAAACATAGAAAATTATAGAAGGAGCATTGCCACGGTTTTCAATCGGACGAGTCCAAGAATTAACCATCGAAGCAAAAGCAAGGGTTCGTAGTCCTTGATTTTACTAAGAAGTTTAAATAGATTTCTCATACGAACGAGAAAAAGGTTTATAAAATATATACTAGTAGATTTGAAGAAGGTTCATAAAACGATTTCATAAATTAGCTTCATATAATGCAGTAAGATTGGAAACCATTTTAGTACAAGAATTTGATATCTACAAAATAACATAAAACCTCTTTATATAATTTCAAAGTGGCAATGAACAATAGTACGGTTGCCAAGGCAAATCGATCAAGGGGATTCACGTCACAACGATGTGATTTCAAATCATAAATCTTCAAATATAAATTCGATAAATCGAATATACATATAGCTCGTTAGTGAATCCAATGATGTTAAGAAACGATTAGAAATCACCCTGAAGCGACAGGAAACAAAAACACAAAACTAAGGGTCATAGGTCAAAGTACGATCACCAAGGTGATCGATAAATGCGTAGTTCACATTACAACAACATACAGGAAATCAAAGGGATAACGGTTGTAATTTCGATCAAAGAACGAATCGAAATCCCAAACTAGCACCCGAAGGTTTTAAACTACATCGGAATAGAGTCGAAGGATATCGAGTCGACAATTCACATTTTAGAGTTATGAAAAAGGTTTATGAAATCATAAAAAGGCCACAATTAATCCCAAATAGTGTAAATTATTCTAAAATTTGTTTCATTAGAAAGCTCTCGTCGAGACGGTTCCAATGCACCTGATTTCGTTGAATTTCGACAACGTATGAAAAAGTTATGATCGTTTTAAGAATTCAATTATTTTGCCCCTTAACAGACGTCTGTTGCGTCGGGTCAGACGTCTGAGCAGGTGCACAAAGTTATTGTAGTTACAGAGAGTTCTACAGACGTCTGTTGCGTCGGTCAGACGTCTGAAGCGGTGCAACAGACGTCTGAAGCGGTGCAACAGACGTCTGAGCTGAAGCCAATAATTATGTTCATTCCAGATAGTTCTATAGACGTCTGTTACATCGGTCAAACGTTTGAAGCGATGCAACAGATGTCTGAACTAGGCCAAATATTGCATTTTGCCTTGGTAATGATATGCAATCGATTTTCGAACGAGCCCGGACCTCCCGCATTGATTCTAAATGTTTAGAGGGCTTGCATACGCTCTCTAAAGCACAAAAACTGTTAGTTTTTTTTTTTTTTATTCCCCTTATTATTACAAAACCAATTGGCAATGTGATGAGGAACATCTTATAGTTTATATCCAGGATCTTAGTTCAGTATTTCCCGATGTGGGACAACTTTGAAGCACCATTCAACACACCCCCTTGCTTCAAAGTTGTTGAGATCGAAGCACTTTCTCTTCGATTTTGTGATGCACTTTCTCATCACCTTCAATTGTTGAAGCACTTTCTCTTCAACTCTCTACTGAAATCCTGAGCTCTGATACCATGTTGAAATTTGGACATAGAGAGGAGGATAGAGATAAAACGTAGAATAATTGAATGACTACATTTTTTTAGTTCTTCACTTTTTCTTCATACAACTTGATTACAAATGAGAGAATACAACTCTTTTATAAGATAGTCAAGTATCTAGAGTCTTCTTATTCTAGAGTTTTCTTTTATTCTCTGATTTCTACTTTCCTCAACAAATCAATTCTAGAATTCTCCATTTGATAAATCTAAAATTTCTTACCATATATTTTAAACTTCCCTTAATACAATAATAAACTTTATTCCATAGTGTTTCCTATTAAAACCAAATTTATTTGTTTCCTTAAAACCAAGTTTATTTCCAACATCCTCCCTTAAACTTGGTTTTACTACTTCAAACAGATTCCTTGATTCGAAGCACTTTCTCTTCGATTTGTGATGCACTCTCTCATCACCTTCAAAAATTAACGAAGCACTTTCTCTTCAACTCTCTACTGAAATCCTGAGCTCTGATACCATGTTAGTTTTTTTTTTTTTTATTCCCCTTATTATTACAAAACCAATTGGCAATGTGATGAGGAACATCTTATAGTTTATATCCAGGATCTTAGTTCAGTATTTCCCGATGTGGGACAACTTTGAAGCACCATTCAACACACCCCCTTGCTTCAAAGTTGTTGAGATCGAAGCACTTTCTCTTCGATTTTGTGATGCACTTTCTCATCACCTTCAATTGTTGAAGCACTTTCTCTTCAACTCTCTACTGAAATCCTGAGCTCTGATACCATGTTAGTTTTTTTTTTATTCCCCTTATTATTACAAAACCAATTGGCAATGTGATGAGGAACATCTTATAGTTTATATCCAGGATCTTAGTTCAGTATTTCCCGATGTGGGACAACTTTGAAGCACCATTCAACAAAAACAACATGCATATACGCACATTCACATGCATAAACATATATACATAAGGTTGCTGTGACGACTAAGAATTTCGCTCGGTCCGAACCAGTCGCTAAACCGACCCAGACCGTTCGAAACGCCCTATCGATTGAGAACAGGACAAAACAGAACGCATACAGAAGAACATTTCATTGTATATTACAACAATGCATCAGATTACAAGAATATACAGAGTACAAATGAATATTACACAGAAATATCAGAGATTTAA
This sequence comes from Allium sativum, assembly GCA_030737875.1. Taxonomy (NCBI): domain Eukaryota; kingdom Viridiplantae; phylum Streptophyta; class Magnoliopsida; order Asparagales; family Amaryllidaceae; genus Allium; species Allium sativum. The sequence continues at coordinate 563,985,988 of CM060921.1, forward strand.
ATTACATTTAAATACATAGCAGCGGAAAATAATACAATACACAACTAGAAGAAGATATACGGATACAAAGCTTTCCGGATATCGTTCCAGCTGTAAACCAGGATCCTGTGAATATAAATCTGCAAAACCAAAACTACTAGCTGCCCGTGTCAAAATAAGGGCACCCAGAGTTTAGGTTAAAACAATAAACTCCAGGTCAGTCATGTGACTGGTGTGAGAACTAAAACAGTTATTAATCTTTATTTTAAATCATTAGGTAAATCAAGGGACCACGCCGTATAACACGGAACGGGTTTCCTCCCAAGAATACCAGTGCATCAAACAACTAGCGCAATGCTAAATAAAGAAAAATGAAGCTGTTATAAGACCCAGGTCCTATCACACAATGCAAACGCAAGCCGAGGGATAGGGTTTTCCCTTATAACAGCCAAAGAATGCTTGATACGTTTAAAACAAATCATTTGATACTATAATAAGTGCATAGTGTATAAAACAACTTCAAATCGTAAGTATCAATCATAAACGACATGAGCGTCCCATGCCACTATGTCGCCATGTATAGGTTTACAAATAAAACCGCAAATGTCACGTATTTGGAAATTGGATTTCCGTCTATGAACCGAGGCAAAGGATAGTCCTCAACCGATTCGAGACAATCTAGCCCATGTCTCAGGCAAGTACTCAGTCAAGCCTTTGGATCGTCAGGGCCGGTCCACCGATGTGGATTAAAATGCCTGAACAATACGTCTCTCCGCCCTATGGGGCGTAAGTCTGGTCCGTCAGCCGACCAGAATGCATTCGGCCGAAACCGATATAACCGAGGCGCCTCGCAACAGCAACAACCACATAAGTCAAACTCGTCAGGGCGTGTAAAACCACTGACGCCACTTCTAGCTAGAAAGAAACGCAAGTCCTCCCTGAGGTCCGTCTCCCGTTTTTAGTTCATACCTGGTGTGAAACACGCGAGGTAAACGTTACACAAAGCTACGCCACAAAGGTCGTGCTTTGATCATCACCACAAGACTTTGCTTTTCAACAGAAGCCTTGATCATTTGCATCTTAGCATGCCACACAGGCAAACCATCCTATGCAACCGATATCAGTCACACAGAATGAAATCCGATGTCAGACACACAGTCCACTTACAAGTCCGTTCTGGGTCTGAACGAAGCCGGAGGCACCTAGTACCCCGCATATCCATCGATCTCCAAGTACGTCTGGACGATCACTAACTGTTTCCATCTTCTTGGGTGTACAGCCCAATCAAGATCATCAGTTATCACCCAAACGACGTGAAGACCTCCGGTCTTCGACCATCGTCTTCATCTTCGACTTATCGTCGTATCAGTTATTCAGAATGGGATAAACCCGGTCTTTCCGAATAACTCGCGTATATATTATAAAAGTGTTACACAAACACAACATACGCCTCATTCCAACTCATTAGTCAATAACCGTAAATTAATCAAGAGAATAATTCCCCAAATATTAACCCCGAAGGCCGAAACCAACATCAGATCAATATCCAGAAAACCATTCTACTTAGCTAACCGACAGTTAGTTTCTAAATTTCACGTTCAAATCTAATTAAAGATTTAACTATCGCCTGGAGCAAAACTGGTGATACTCCATTCTCGATCTTTTCAATCTAATTAAAGATTCATTAAAACTCCACTTAGTTTTAATCATTATCTGGGTTAAAGAATCAGTGTCATTTAAAACACGATTCACGATAAACCCAAAATCACATTCCATCAATTATCGGGTTAAAGAACAAGTGTTATTTAAAACACTGTTCACGATAAACCCAAAAATCAATACCAATTCAATTCCAATTAAATATCATTTAATTGGTACACTTCATTAAATCTAAATAAAAAGATTTAATCTTTTCTCAACTGGGTTCAAGAACAGTGTTAGTGAAGACACCATTCACGACAAACCCAAATCACATTCATTAATTATCGGGTTAAAGAACAAGTGTTATTTAAAACACTGTTCACGATAAACCCAAAAATCAATATCAATTCCAATTAAATATTATTTAATTGGTACACTTCATTAAATCTAAATAAAAAGATTTAATCTTTTCTCAACTGGGTTCAAGAACAGTGTTAGTGAAGACACCATTCACGACAAACCCAAATCACATTCGATATTAAACACAAGGCTCTGAATAGAAAATATACCGGCCTATATTCAATATCAAATTCTATGATTAACAAGTGTCGTAGTGGAAATAACGATATAAAAATATATCTTTCAAATTTCCATAACAACACCTGTAATCACGAATTCCAACATCGAAATATTCCGAAGACAATTTCGATTCAAATCCACTCCAATGCAATCATTGGAAATTTTGGTTATTTTCAAAACCCTTTTCGAATTCAATTTATTTATTTAAAAATAAATAGAATTATAATTCTAGTTCAAAACTAGTTCATTTCGATAAAAATCTATTTTTATCTTTTCAAATATGGAGTTTTTCATCCCAAACTTTCACAAATCATTTCTTATGATTTTACACAAATTATTACTATTTTTAATAATTTTATCAAGGCCCGTACTGTCGATTTCCATCAACGGCCATCGAACTGCACTTACAGCGACCTTTTTCGAATTTGATTTGGACGTATCTCCAAATCCAACCGTTAGATTTCAAATTTCTAACATTCATTAGAAAGCTCTTTTCGATACGAACCCAACGGTTCCGGTTTTAGGAGAATCCGACGGTCGGATCTCCCGAAATGTCCGTTTGAAATAAATGGTCGAAATTCACGAACTGCCGCGGCGCGGCGCGTTCTATTCAGGCCATTATATTATATATATATAATATATATAATATATACTTCGTCGATTACTATTTAAAAACGAATTATATAAATAGTTTTAAATTCGTTTCAAAAGCAATTTCAACCTCCTTTTCAATTCAAATCAAAATTGAATTCTTCTTTATAAATTCGTTTCAAAATTCATTTCTATTCAATTCAAATTTCAATTCAATTTGAATTCATTTCAATTCGTTTTCAATTCAATTCATTTCGAAATCGTTTTCAATTCAATTCATTTCGAAATCGTTTTCAATTCAATTCATTTCGAAATCGTTTTCAATTCAATTCATTTCGAAATCGTTTTCAATTCAATTCAATTCGAAATCGTTTTCAATTCAATTCATTTCGAAATCGTTTTCAATTCAATTCATTTCGAAATCGTTTTCAATTCAATTCAATTCGAAATCGTTTTCAATTCAATTCATTTCGAAATCGTTTTCAATTCAATTCAAAATATTCGATTTCGAGATCACTTTTCAATATTCATTTTTTTAAGATGAATAAAATCGATATAAATATCGTTCACGTCAAAGTGGCGTCAATCTAATCAACACGGCTTCATAAATTTCTATTTTCAAATATTCTATTTCAAATATTTCTTTTTCAAAATAGTTGTTATTATCAAAATATTTTGTTCAACACATGACCAATCTCAATGAATGAGTACTGTCAACACATGAACTTTTATTTTATAATATTCTTTATTTTTCAAATTGGAATGAGGCCCAATCAATCACCATATAAAGTTAATTATATGGATTTTCATACAACACATGTATATAATAACATTGAAAATAATCAACCATCAACCAAAGTGCACTACACTGTAAAAGCATCAAATAAAGATATTCAACGCTTATAACAGCCTGTCAATCAATCGATCGACATATTTAATCAATCAGGATGAGTGAACTGCAAATTTCATCCCAACACCCGTGTGGGGTTTCAAACAATCAAACACCTATTTTATTTGTGCTGTTGGGCGATGTGTAAAATTTATCGTCCCAATCAATGTCATTCAAATAGGTGTACATAAACAAACCGTCCGGTTTATAAATGAATATTTTATTTTATTCACTTCACGTTAAAAATTATATTTTTAACGATAAAACACTTTATTTCGATCTATGAATTTCTATTCAATTCATTTATTCTATAAAATGATATTTTTATTTTTCTAACATATTTTAGAAAATTTCGGCGGCATAACGGCACGATACTAGAAACGGGACGAGGCCTAGCCTTATCCCCGGTCTAGTGAAGGCCCACGCCATTCACTCATCAATCAAATCAATTTCATCTCACCAAACAATTCAATTCAAACAAATAATTCAACTAATCTATGCAACCAAACAAACAAGTCCATGGTCTGTGGACGATTGTGTCGGGTGCTACTAAGCACCGTCTGCATCCTAGTATATATATATAATTAGAAAAGAAATTGAAAGGTGAGAAATTCTCACAGATTGCTATCCTAGCTCCACGGCACTTCTTTGATAGAAATCTTCATCGCTATCGTATCTTCGTCATCTTCTTTGTCCGCTTTCACTACATATGTAAAAATCGAGTTTTTACTTCGCTATTCAATATATAAAAATCATATTTTTAGTTCGAAGGTCAATATATAAAAATCAAATTTTTAGGTCAAAGTTCAATATATAAAAATCGAATTTTTAGTTCAAAGTTCACTTTTAAAGTTTAAATCTTTTCTCCATTTAAAGTTTTAAATACCTTTTTCAAATCAAAGTTTTTAAATTCCTAAAATCAGTTTTATCCTTTTATTTTAAAATCAGTTTTAACCTTTTCATTTTCAGCTTTATACTTTATAAAAATTTCGGTTTTACTTTAAATAAAATTTCAGTTTTACTTTAAATAAAATTTTCAATTTTACTTTAAATAAAATTTCAGTTTTACTTTAAATAAAATTTCAATTTTACTTTAAATAAAATCAGTTTCTAACTTCCTAAAAATTCAGTTTTTAAAATCAACAAAATTTTACAGTTTTTAAAATCAACAAAATTTTACAGATAAATGAAAATAAGTAAATAATAAAAAAAAACCAAAACTTACAGGGGCTCGTCGAGTGGTCGGGGGGGGGGGGGCTTCATCGAGGCTTGCAGATCGGAGGGGGGGGGGCTCGACTTCATCGGCGGCAGACTCCAGGGGGCGTCGCGATTTGGTTGCAGGGTGGCGGCGGAGCAGGCGAAGGGGGGGTTTTGGGTTGCGTCGGCGGTGGCCTGAAGGGGGGGCGCGATCTCGAATCGGAGGGGAAAGGGGTGGAGGAGAAGAAGGTGGAGGCGGCAGGCGAGGTGGCGGAGGAGATCAACGAGGGCGGCGGCGTCGGGTTTGATTAGGTTTTTTTTTTTCTTTCTTTTTGATTTTGATTTAAACGAACGGGGGGGCCAGGAGGGTTAAAGGGGAGGAGGGAATTTTTTTTTTTTAATTAATTATTTTATTCGAAAAAAATTGACTTTCATAAACGACCTCGAAACGAGGCCCACCGCCTGTCGCCAATAGCGTTTCACCCCCATTCCGAACACAATGGGATATGTATCGCAAGCTGATTTGATCGTTACAATCAGTTTCCTTTTGAATTTTCATTTAAATCACTATATTGAATTTTAAACGTACATTTCAAATTACCGGGGTCACATACTAACTAGAAAAATTCCAGAAAAATATTTTCTAGCTTCGTATTGACGATACGGTCCTAACAAAACTAGTTTCGTCGAATTCTGAGACCGTTTGAAAAATGGCCAATTTCCAGTCGATTAAAATCAACTGAAACTGGTCAAACGCGTTTTCCTTTGCCACGCTCACATATTGATTCGAAAAATTATGAAATTTGGAATCTAGCAATAATTTGACACTGCGGACCCAACAAAACTGGTTTCGTCGAAATCCGAGGTCGTTTGCAAAACGTCCATTTTTAAGGGCCTGAATTCCATAGCGACTATTCAGAATTTTCAACTGGACATATCTTTTGATTCCCGCTACGAACTTTTGATTATTCGGATTCGTTGGAAAGATATTCACCATTAGATTCCATTATTTTTGGTTTCACTAAAATCCGGATTGTTTTGCTCCCGGTATATTCAATTGAAGTTTGAAATCGAATTATCGAACTACCGCGCCATTTTCAATTCTATTTATAATTATATATAATTATTTATATTCTAACGACGACGCGTATAATATATACGTTCGAATTATATTCAAACTAAATTTTTCGACGATATTATATAAAATAATTCATTTTGAATAATCAAAATTCGCTAAAATGGCCAAAATAAAAATTTTAAACCGGCCCAGATTTTCGGGTTGTTACAATCTCCCCCACTTAAAACTTTTCGTCCCCGAAAAGGAACAAAGTCGAAAGTGGTTTGATTAATCAACTCAACGTTCGATCTGGCTTTCATTCTCCAACTCTTTAGTTTCTGAGAATTTCCAAAAATTTCAAAAATTTGGCTAACACCCTAAATTTTTGAAAAATTTCGCCATAACCTCCCCTGCACCGGGAGCATCGGGGAATTTCAAATAGCTTCCCCGGTCCTTCAGATCTCAAAAAGAAAAAGAAAAATCCAAGCGGCTAGCCAATAGGCTCACAAAATCATCATCACCCAAACAAAACAGGAAATTATGTAGTAAACATGTACCTATTTGTCGGGCAAACAAATTTTATTCTCTGCTCTAGCCTCCTTGCTATGACCTGTTCAAAGATATATATGTATATGCAAGCAAATGCAACCAATTTTCAGTATAATTCAATATTTGGTTCAATTAGGCTAAATGGCTAAAAATTATCAAACAAATAAACATACAACACAAACATCAATCAATTAGTGAATTAGAGTTTCAAATTCATAATTTTGATACATATACAAAAATCAGATTTTTGATGCCAAATCACAACAATAAGCCCTATCAAATTTTGGTTCTCACACCAGTCAATAGGAAATATATAGATATCACACCTTCAACACTCGAATACTAATTCTGATGATGTAGCTACAATCATCAGAATCATCCTCGGGCGACTAGAGTGTAATTCTATATCTATCCAGTATATTAAAATTTCGAATAGACGCTAGCCAGGCGCATACGCAAAATCTTTATATATTGGACTGTCCTAATCAATATAAATAAAAAAATCGAATACGATTAAGTGATTTAAATTTTCAAAACAAAATTGGTTTTCATTTTCAAAATATACTCTTCACACTCGTTCTAGGATACTACTGATCCCATCTCTAACGAGTCATTCTAATTGGATATTACTAATCCAATATCTGATGAATTCTTTCGTACGGTTCTAATGTGTCTTGTTCTCTGAGCTTTGTAAACCAAAGCTCTGATACCAACTGTGACGACTAAGAATTTCGCTCGGTCCGAACCAGTCGCTAAACCGACCCAGACCGTTCGAAACGCCCTATCGATTGAGAACAGGACAAAACAGAACGCATACAGAAGAACATTTCATTGTATATTACAACAATGCATCAGATTACAAGAATATACAGAGTACAAATGAATATTACACAGAAATATCAGAGATTTAAATTACATTTAAATACATAGCAGCGGAAAATAATACAATACACAACTAGAAGAAGATATACGGATACAAAGCTTTCCGGATATCGTTCCAGCTGTAAACCAGGATCCTGTGAATATAAATCTGCAAAACCAAAACTACTAGCTGCCCGTGTCAAAATAAGGGCACCCAGAGTTTAGGTTAAAACAATAAACTCCAGGTCAGTCATGTGACTGGTGTGAGAACTAAAACAGTTATTAATCTTTATTTTAAATCATTAGGTAAATCAAGGGACCACGCCGTATAACACGGAACGGGTTTCCTCCCAAGAATACCAGTGCATCAAACAACTAGCGCAATGCTAAATAAAGAAAAATGAAGCTGTTATAAGACCCAGGTCCTATCACACAATGCAAACGCAAGCCGGGGGATAGGGTTTTCCCTTATAACAGCCAAAGAATGCTTGATACGTTTAAAACAAATCATTTGATACTATAATAAGTGCATAGTGTATAAAACAACTTCAAATCGTAAGTATCAATCATAAACGACATGAGCGTCCCATGCCACTATGTCGCCATGTATAGGTTTACAAATAAAACCGCAAATGTCACGTATTTGGAAATTGGATTTCCGTCTATGAACCGAGGCAAAGGATAGTCCTCAACCGATTCGAGACAATCTAGCCCATGTCTCAGGCAAGTACTCAGTCAAGCCTTTGGATCGTCAGGGCCGGTCCACCGATGTGGATTAAAATGCCTGAACAATACGTCTCTCCGCCCTATAGGGCGTAAGTCTGGTCCGTCAGCCGACCAGAATGCATTCGGCCGAAACCGATATAACCGAGGCGCCTCGCAACAGCAACAACCACATAAGTCAAACTCGTCAGGGCGTGTAAAACCACTGACGCCACTTCTAGCTAGAAAGAAACGCAAGTCCTCCCTGAGGTCCGTCTCCCGTTTTTAGTTCATACCTGGTGTGAAACACGCGAGGTAAACGTTACACAAAGCTACGCCACAAAGGCCGTGCTTTGATCATCACCACAAGACTTTGCTTTTCAACAGAAGCCTTGATCATTTGCATCTTAGCATGCCACACAGGCAAACCATCCTATGCAACCGATATCAGTCACACAGAATGAAATCCGATGTCAGACACACAGTCCACTTACAAGTCCGTTCTGGGTCTGAACGAAGCCGGAGGCACCTAGTACCCCGCATATCCATCGATCTCCAAGTACGTCTGGACGATCACTAACTGTTTCCATCTTCTTGGGTGTACAGCCCAATCAAGATCATCAGTTATCACCCAAACGACGTGAAGACCTCCGGTCTTCGACCATCGTCTTCATCTTCGACTTATCGTCGTATCAGTTATTCAGAATGGGATAAACCCGGTCTTTCCGAATAACTCGCGTATATATTATAAAAGTGTTACACAAACACAACATACGCCTCATTCCAACTCATTAGTCATTAACCGTAAATTAATCAAGAGAATAATTCCCCAAATATTAACCCCGAAGGCCGAAACCAACATCAGATCAATATCCAGAAAACCATTCTACTTAGCTAACCGACAGTTAGTTTCTAAATTTCACGTTCAAATCTAATTAAAGATTTAACTATCGCCTGGAGCAAAACTGGTGATACTCCATTCTTGATCTTTTCAATCTAATTAAAGATTCATTAAAACTCCACTTAGTTTTAATCATTATCTGGGTTAAAGAATCAGTGTCATTTAAAACACGATTCACGATAAACCCAAAATCACATTCCATCAATTATCGGGTTAAAGAACAAGTGTTATTTAAAACACTGTTCACGATAAACCCAAAAATCAATACCAATTCAATTCCAATTAAATATCATTTAATTGGTACACTTCATTAAATCTAAATAAAAAGATTTAATCTTTTCTCAACTGGGTTCAAGAACAGTGTTAGTGAAGACACCATTCACGACAAACCCAAATCACATTCATTAATTATCGGGTTAAAGAACAAGTGTTATTTAAAACACTGTTCACGATAAACCCAAAAATCAATATCAATTCCAATTAAATATTATTTAATTGGTACACTTCATTAAATCTAAATAAAAAGATTTAATCTTTTCTCAACCGGGTTCAAGAACAGTGTTAGTGAAGACACCATTCACGACAAACCCAAATCACATTCGATATTAAACACAAGGCTCTGAATAGAAAATATACCGGCCTATATTCAATATCAAATTCTATGATTAACAAGTGTCGTAGTGGAAATAACGATATAAAAATATATCTTTCAAATTTCCATAACAACACCTGTATAATCACGAATTCCAACATCGAAATATTCCGAAGACAATTTCGATTCAAATCCACTCCAATGCAATCATTGGAAATTTTGGTTATTTTCAAAACCCTTTTCGAATTCAATTTATTTATTTAAAAATAAATAGAATTATAATTCTAGTTCAAAACTAGTTCATTTCGATAAAAATCTATTTTTATCTTTTCAAATATGGAGTTTTTCATCCCAAACTTTCACAAATCATTTCTTATGATTTTACACAAATTATTACTATTTTTAATAATTTTATCAAGGCCCGTACAGTCGATTTCCATCAACGGCCATCGAACTGCACTTACAGCGACCTTTTTCGAATTTGATTTGGACGTATCTCCAAATCCAACCGTTAGATTTCAAATTTCTAACATTCATTAGAAAGCTCTTTTCGATACGAACCCAACGGTTCCGGTTTTAGGAGAATCCGACGGTCGGTTCTCCCGAAATGTCCGTTTGAAATAAATGGTCGAAATTCACGAACTGCCGCGGCGCGGCGCGTTCTATTCAGGCCATTATATTATATATATAATATATATAATATATACTTCGTCGATTACTATTTAAAAACGAATTATATAAATAGTTTTAAATTCGTTTCAAAAGCAATTTCAACCTCCTTTTCAATTCAAATCAAAATTGAATTCTTCTTTATAAATTCGTTTCAAAATTCATTTCTATTCAATTCAAATTTCAATTCAATTTGAATTCATTTCAATTCGTTTTCAATTCAATTCATTTCGAAATCGTTTTCAATTCAATTCATTTCGAAATCGTTTTCAATTCAATTCATTTCGAAATCGTTTTCAATTCAATTCATTTCGAAATCGTTTTCAATTCAATTCAATTCGAAATCGTTTTCAATTCAATTCATTTCGAAATCGTTTTCAATTCAATTCATTTCGAAATCGTTTTCAATTCAATTCAATTCGAAATCGTTTTCAATTCAATTCATTTCGAAATCGTTTTCAATTCAATTCAAAATATTCGATTTCGAGATCACTTTTCAATATTCATTTTTTTAAGATGAATAAAATCGATATAAATATCGTTCACGTCAAAGTGGCGTCAATCTAATCAACACGGCTTCATAAATTTCTATTTTCAAATATTCTATTTCAAATATTTCTTTTTCAAAATAGTTGTTATTATCAAAATATTTTGTTCAACACATGACCAATCTCAATGAATGAGTACTGTCAACACATGAACTTTTATTTTATAATATTCTTTATTTTTCAAATTGGAATGAGGCCCAATCAATCACCATATAAAGTTAATTATATGGATTTTCATACAACACATGTATATAATAACATTGAAAATAATCAACCATCAACCAAAGTGCACTACACTGTAAAAGCATCAAATAAAGATATTCAACGCTTATAACAGCCTGTCAATCAATCGATCGACATATTTAATCAATCAGGATGAGTGAACTGCAAATTTCATCCCAACACCCATGTGGGGTTTCAAACAATCAAACACCTATTTTATTTGTGCTGTTGGGCGATGTGTAAAATTTATCGTCCCAATCAATGTCATTCAAATAGGTGTACATAAACAAACCGTCCGGTTTATAAATGAATATTTTATTTTATTCACTTCACGTTAAAAATTATATTTTTAACGATAAAACACTTTATTTCGATCTATGAATTTCTATTCAATTCATTTATTCTATAAAATGATATTTTTATTTTTCTAACATATTTTAGAAAATTTCGGCGGCATAACGGCACGATACTAGAAACGGGACGAGGCCTAGCCTTATCCCCGGTCTAGTGAAGGCCCACGCCATTCACTCATCAATCAAATCAATTTCATCTCACCAAACAATTCAATTCAAACAAATAATTCAACTAATCTATGCAACCAAACAAACAAGTCCATGGTCTGTGGACGATTGTGTCGGGTGCTACTAAGCACCGTCTGCATCCTAGTATATATATATAATTAGAAAAGAAATTGAAAGGTGAGAAATTCTCACAGATTGCTATCCTAGCTCCACGGCACTTCTTTGATAGAAATCTTCATCGCTATCGTATCTTCGTCATCTTCTTTGTCCGCTTTCACTACATATGTAAAAATCGAGTTTTTACTTCGCTATTCAATATATAAAAATCATATTTTTAGTTCGAAGGTCAATATATAAAAATCAAATTTTTAGGTCAAAGTTCAATATATAAAAATCGAATTTTTAGTTCAAAGTTCACTTTTAAAGTTTAAATCTTTTCTCCATTTAAAGTTTTAAATACCTTTTTCAAATCAAAGTTTTTAAATTCCTAAAATCAGTTTTATCCTTTTATTTTAAAATCAGTTTTAACCTTTTCATTTTCAGCTTTATACTTTATAAAAATTTCGGTTTTACTTTAAATAAAATTTCAGTTTTACTTTAAATAAAATTTTCAATTTTACTTTAAATAAAATTTCAGTTTTACTTTAAATAAAATTTCAATTTTACTTTAAATAAAATCAGTTTCTAACTTCCTAAAAATTCAGTTTTTAAAATCAACAAAATTTTACAGTTTTTAAAATCAACAAAATTTTACAGATAAATGAAAATAAGTAAATAATAAAAAAAAACCAAAACTTACAGGGGCTCGTCGAGTGGTCGGGGGGGGGGGGGGGGGGCTTCATCGAGGCTTGCAGATCGGAGGGGGGGGCTCGACTTCATCGGCGGCAGACTCCAGGGGGCGTCGCGATTTGGTTGCAGGGTGGCGGCGGAGCAGGCGAAGGGGGGGTTTTGGGTTGCGTCGGCGGTGGCCTGAAGGGGGGGCGCGATCTCGAATCGGAGGGGAAAGGGGTGGAGGAGAAGAAGGTGGAGGCGGCAGGCGAGGTGGCGGAGGAGATCAACGAGGGCGGCGGCGTCGGGTTTGATTAGGTTTTTTTTTTTTTTTCTTTCTTTTTGATTTTGATTTAAACGAACGGGGGGGCCAGGAGGGTTAAAGGGGAGGAGGGAATTTTTTTATTTTTTTAATTAATTATTTTATTCGAAAAAAGTTGACTTTCATAAACGACCTCGAAACGAGGCCCACCGCCTGTCGCCAATAGCGTTTCACCCCCATTCCGAACACAATGGGATATGTATCGCAAGCTGATTTGATCGTTACAATCAGTTTCCTTTTGAATTTTCATTTAAATCACTATATTGAATTTTAAATGTACATTTCAAATTACCGGGGTCACATACTAACTAGAAAAATTCCAGAAAAATATTTTCTAGCTTCGTATTGACGATACAGTCCTAACAAAACTAGTTTCGTCGAATTCTGAGACCGTTTGAAAAATGGCCAATTTCCAGTCGATTAAAATCAACTGAAACTGGTCAAACGCGTTTTCCTTTGCCACGCTCACATATTGATTCGAAAAATTATGAAATTTGGAATCTAGCAATAATTTGACACTGCGGACCCAACAAAACTGGTTTCGTCGAAATCCGAGGTCGTTTGCAAAACGTCCATTTTTAAGGGCCTGAATTCCATAGCGACTATTCAGAATTTTCAACTGGACATATCTTTTGATTCCCGCTACGAACTTTTGATTATTCGGATTCGTTGGAAAGATATTCACCATTAGATTCCATTATTTTTGGTTTCACTAAAATCCGGATTGTTTTGCTCCCGGTATATTCAATTGAAGTTTGAAATCGAATTATCGAACTACCGCGCCATTTTCAATTCTATTTATAATTATATATAATTATTTATATTCTAACGACGACGCGTATAATATATACGTTCGAATTATATTCAAACTAAATTTTTCGACGATATTATATAAAATAATTCATTTTGAATAATCAAAATTCGCTAAAATGGCCAAAATAAAAATTTTAAACCGGCCCAGATTTTCGGGTTGTTACAGTTGCAATGATTTTTATTATATATTCAAATATGAATTGAATTCCAAACCAAAGCCTATGAAAGTGATTCAAGTGACTTGTGAAGATTTAGAACTTTGTCGGGGGACAACGGAGCTTCACAACATCACCAAATCAACTCAAAACATATGCATAAAATCGTGTAAACAATCCTACTTATAATTTCAACTCAATGGAACATAAACATATGGAATCGACCAAGTTATACTAACATAATCAATTCATTAGCACATGCAAACACATATGAACACTAAATTACACTTGTACAAGCTAATGGCTTGTGGCATAGATGTGAGTTCATAAAGAGCTCACTTTTGCTTGCTAGAAGCAAGAAATCAATCCAAAGCTTTGCTAAATCAATCTCTCTTCCAATATAGTTTGCTAATCTCCAACCTAAACCCATAGAAATGAATTTCCTAGGAATTAGGTCATAGGAAATACCGCAAATTGAAGAGGAAACAAGATGGAGTGGAGCTTACCTAAGCTTTTCCTTGAATTTTCACTTGATTTCAACAAGATGGAAGCTTGGAATCAAGAACCCTAGCTTAGGAATTCTAATTTCCCTTTCCACTCCACATTTTCTATTTTCTTTGAAGTGTTGGAATGAATGGGAGAGATGGGGGCTGATTTGGCACTTAAAAGAAGTGGGCTAGTTGGCTAACCAAGCCCTAACCAAAGTCCTAATTTTCTGAAACTCAGAACATATCGAACCTTATAGTTTTCGAACATGTAAATGACGTTTTGAACTCAATGGAAATGGTTTCGAGTCCAAATTCATTCGTATGTGAAAAGTGATATTTTGGTCATATACAAAGACCAAAATCACTTAACTCAAAAGGTATCGATGCTTATAGTCAAAAAGGTCAAAAACGATGATCCGGACTCAATGGAAGTGGTCCCGAATCCTAAGTTTACCGTTTGTGAAAAACGGTATTTTGAGTGACACATCGGATATGACGATAAATTTAAACAAAATATTTAAATCTATTATCATCGAATGAGCGGGTTGTTACAGACTTCCCCCCTTAAAAGAATTATGTCCCCGCAATTCCTTAAGACTGAAGTTATAGGTAACAACCATCAAAATAACTATGGAGTGGTACCACAAGAACCGACAAGAAATGAAAAGATCACACCAACGGCTAGGTGAGATCCCAATTTCGTGTCACAAGCATAAAAACTAGAGTTCAATCTCGGATTCCATTACCCATGAAGGTAGTCATCCCAAACGGGTAAAATAATTCCAGAAAAATTCATAAGTGCTATGAATTCGTATTGATTTGCCTCTCTTATTACAATTCTCAAAGGAATGAGAATTTGTATAATCCATAAGAATCTTGCAAATTAAATTCAGAATTTTTAAGAAGCAACGGGACTACGTCCTACAGCCACGAGATATAAATAGTTGCTATTTCTCTTAGGATATGAAATGGGAGTTTACGATGGTTGACTAATCCATTCCCAAAACTCAATCACGACGATGTAGCGAACATCGTACTCCAGCACTTTGGTCTTGCGACAAAGTGGCTAACACAAAAAAAAGAACAACACAGAGATTCCAATGAATTTAGCTAAGGAGAGCCATTCTCGAAGGAATAGTCAATTATCCCAGGTTGGTACGAAATACCAACGAGCTAGAAATCGATAACTAGTATTGGTAATGGAGTACCAATGAACTATTCGGGGAAATCGATATCTTACCATGTACTAAATCTCATTTAGTAACCATAAAGATGAATCATTAGGAATTATACGAAATTCCCAATATTTAGAAACTTGATGTCGATTTTAGGAAATCAGAAACATCGAGAAGATGACAGATAAGTAGTTCACAATTTATCACTTCGGAACAACATGATTCAAGATAATTTTCCGCCAAAAATCTCAAATTTTAGAAACATTAGCAATTAATCAAAGAAGCAATAGACAATTTCTCTAACAAGATGAGATTAAACCAAGGAGGTCATAATCCCTAAATATTTGATTGACAAGGGTTAACAAACGTGCGGAGACAATTGTCTGTCCAAACGATTCAAACAAACAGGGGAGGAATATCAAAAGAGCTCATCCTTTCGATATTCATTTCTAAGAACAACACGAGGCTAAGTCCACATGTGAATTGACTATAACACTTCCGGATGATTGGCTAGATCATAGATTCGAAGAAAGGAATTATTGAGTTTGTCGTGGATCAAAAAACCCAAGTCTTCCCTCCCCAACAGAAAATCCCATTCTCTTGAGTGATCGTTCACTGGAGAAAATAAGGAGACCCATGGAATCACAAGAATACTAAATTCTCTTTAGCAAATCGAAACATGGATTAAGAATTAGGCGAGATTCTCAATCACTAAGAATTCTCGAAAATCAGAGATCTAAAATCCAAAAACAAGAGACATAATTAAATAACTTTTTGGGTTGTTCCTGGAGTTATTTAATTTACTCAAAGAAAAGATTCAAGATAATTTCTAATTGAAAATCTTGAACCACTCAAATTCTTGTAATTGCTCCAAGGATATCTAGAAATAAATTATCTAGAAAAATAACAAATGATTACGAAAAATCGCAAAACCCCAAAATATTATTATTTTGATTAACTTATTAGGAGAATTTTAATTTTAGGAATCATTTCGAATGTCGGATTGCCACATAATGGTGTTTAGGAATTCCGAACTACAACATGGCGTCCCATATCTCGTTCGAGATCATTAACGCACCCGTTGGACAAGTTAACACAAGAAAGTCCTCACAATTTCTAACGTTCACACAGATCTCGCGAAAATATAAAAATTCAATAAATCATTCGGGGTGGCATAAAGGAAATGAAATCCCTTTATCAACTTACGAATAAAACACAATTGATATCTTTTGATAACGAAGAACACGGTCGACGTATATCAAAAGAACATAATAAAATAATCTCTGAACAGGGTAAATGACATTAAGGAATTAATGACACGTACCTTGACTCAAGAAGAGGGATCACA
Source organism: Allium sativum (assembly GCA_030737875.1). NCBI lineage: Eukaryota > Viridiplantae > Streptophyta > Magnoliopsida > Asparagales > Amaryllidaceae > Allium > Allium sativum. The sequence continues at coordinate 564,002,555 of CM060921.1, forward strand.
AGAAGCGGGATGCTTTCCTTCATTCTTGATCTTGAGTTTGGAACGCAACGAGGTAACACAAATGTATCGTTGCGCGTTTGTTGAGTTAATTTAGCACAAATGCTTGGTAACTCATACCGGCACAACGAGGTAACAAATGAGTTGTTTTAGCCTAAAGGCTTGGTGATCTCACACTGAACTAGAACTATATAGCTGATAACAAGGGAGTATATTCAGTCACAAAGACATGGTATCTCCATTCCGACCGAAAAGTGATCAATAGACCATGCTAGGTACGTAACGACGTACGAAACAACCTTAACTAGAAATCAAGAAATATCAGGATCAAAGATGCTTACGATGTGCGTAACGATGCACGGCAAGATATCCAATGATCGATCAACTACAAGGTTCATAAATGATCAACAAGATAAGTGTGATACAAGGAATGAAACAGAAGCACCACTAGAGCATAAGGACCCTAGATGGACTATAGAAATCTACCCGAAGAGGACGAGTCGATAACTATTCTAAAAGACTAAAAATAGGCCACTTGAGACATAGTCACCCCTCCCGTCGGAGGTACACTGGGTGAACCGACACTTGCATGGCTACGACAAACTATTTCTCTTCTTTACGGAAAAAAGAAGGAAGAAAAAGTTAGTCTCAAGTTGAATTCAAACGATGCGAATTCAATCAAAATGGAATCGTATAGGAAGATAAGCTATGACGGGCTTACGACTCTAACTAAAACCCTAAAGCACGATTCTCGAGAGAGGCATAAGACAATACCATCGTCATACTATCTTACACTGTTCCATAAAGTGGCTCTGATACCAACTGTAGCGCCCCCGCCTCTATACCCACTATCGTCCAGTTCATTTCAGAGAAATGTCATAGACCATAACGGAGAACGAGGTTTTTGAAGAGCGACCGATTGTATAATTACTCCATATGAGGAATGCACATCGAATTCTGATACCGATTTAAATTTCGACATAACCATTTGGCACATAGGGAAACTACACAACGGCTATATACAATCCGGAAAGCTGTATAAAATAGACAACACAATAATATAAATATGGTATATCTCAGCCAGACACAAAATAATCATATCACAAAGGCAGAATAGCTATGCATAAACCAAGAATGTGTACAAAAAGTTTGTGGTCAACAAAGATCCATTAATACATGTACCATGATCTACATAAAAGAATATGTACACTACGATAGATAATGTCATAGGTACAAAAGTACATAAAGCTGCGGAGACAGAGTAGCAAGCTGAAAGCAGAAGATCAACCCTGTGAGAAGACCCAAGGGAGTACCTAAAATGACTCGGCCTGACCTGAGTATTATTTATAAGAAAATAAACAATAAACGGATCAGTCTAGTTGTACTTATCAAATAAACAGAGATAATAAGAGATATAATGCAGGATGACATGATTCTAACAGTAATATCTAATCATAAATAAATATGAAACATGGCATGTCAACACAACTATCTCTAAATAATCTCCTAGTCAATGTAGAATGCAACATTCAAATACTAGCACACAAACATAAGTCATCGAAGTAAACATAAATCAAATTGACGCGTATCGCATCAAAGTAATCATAAATCATCAAAGTAAACATAAATAAAATTGACGCGTATCGCATCAAATTAATCATAAATCATCAAAGTAAACATTCATAAAGGGGCAGGTCTGTTCATAGATGAGATACGATCTCTAGGTAGCGAACCCTTTTGTTGGAGCCGAAGCTCCCCACGGTGCCGGGTTGTGACCCTATAAATTGTGAAATCTCTAGAAAACATCATAAAGGGGGGGTAGGTCTGTTCATAGATGAGATACAATCTTTAGGTAGCGAACCCATTTGTTTGAGCCGAAGCTCCCCACGAAGCCTGGTCGTGACCCTGGTAGAGGAAATCATAATTCATAGAAAATCATAGAGGAAAACATAAATCATAGAAAATCATAGAAAATTGGCCCATAGATGAAGGTCACAAATCGTATATTCCCACTCGAGCGATCACAAACCAAACAACTATGTCATAGAGGCAGATACCATGGATCTGGGTGAATAGAAATTACTCCGAGCTAGTTAATATAAGAAAATAGCAACATGTCCTATAACCACATGCTATTCTCGAATATTTACACACTTGTAATTGGTTCCTATTCAAAACAGAGAAAATCAAAGAAGGAGCATTGCCACAGTTTTCAATCGGACGAGTCCAAGAATTAACCATCGAAGCAAAAGCAAGGGTTCATTGTCCTTGATTATACTAAGATGTTTAATTAGATTTCTCATACGAACGAGAAAAAGGTTTATAAAATATATACTAGTTGATTTGAAGAAGGTTCATAAAACGATTTCATAAATTAGCTTCATATAATGAAGTAAGATTGGAAACCATTTTAGTACAAGAATTTGATATCTACTAAATAACATAAAACCTCTTTATATAATTTCAAAGTGGCAATAAACAATAGTGCAGTTTCCGAGGCAAATCGATCAAGGGGATTCACGTCACAACGATGTGATTTCAAATCATAAATCATCAAATATAAATTCGATAAATCGAATTACATATAGCTCGTTAGTGAATCCAATGATGTTAAGAAACGATTAGGAATCACCCTGGAGCGACAGGAAAAAAACACAAAACTAAGGGTCATAGGTCAAAGTACGATCACCAAGGTGATCGATAAATGCGTAGTTCACATTACAACAACATACAAGAAATCAAAGGGATAACGGTTGTAATTTCGATCAAAGAACGAAACGAAATCCCAAACTAGCACCTGAAAATTTTAAACTACATCGGAATAGAGTCGAAGGATATCGAGTCGATAATTCACGTTTTAGAGTTATGAAAAAGGTTTATGAAATCATAAAAAGGCTACAATTAATCCCAAATAGTGTAAATTATTCTAAAATTAGTTTCATTAGAAAGCTCTCGTCGAGAAAGTTCCAATGCACCTGATTTCGTTGAATTCCGACAACGTATGAAAAAGTTATGATCGTTTTAAGAATTCAATTATTTTGCCCCTTAATAGACGTCTGTTGCGTCGCGTCAGACATCTGAGCAGATGCAAAAAGTTACTGTAGTTACGTTGAGTTCTACAGACGTCTGTTGCATCGGTCAGACTTCTGGAGCGGTACAACAGACATCTGAGCTGAAGCCAATAATTATGTTCATTCCAGAGAGTTCTAAAGACGTCTGTTGTATTGGTCAGACGTCTGAAGCGATGCAACAGACGTCTGAACTGGGCCAAATATTGCATTTTGCCTTGGTAATGATATGCAATCGATTTTCGAATGAGCCCGGACCTCCCGCATTGATTTTAAATGTTTAGAGGGCTTGCATACGCTCTTTAAAGCACAAAAACAACATGCATATACACACACATTCACATGCATAAACATATATACATAAGGTTGAAATGATTTTGATTATATATTCAAATATGAACTGAATTCCAAACCAAAGCCTACGAAAGCGATTCAAGCGACTTGTGAAGACTTAGAACTTTGTCAGCAGTCAACGGAGCTTCACAACATCACCAAATCAACTCAAAACATATGCATAAGATCGTGTAAACAATCCTACTTATAATTTCAACTTAATGGAACATAAACATATGGAATCGGCTAAGTTACACTAACATAACCAATTCACTAGCACATGCAAACACATATGAACACTAAATTACACTTGTACAAGCCAATGGCTTGTGGCATAGATGTGAGTTCATAAAGAACTCACCTTTGCTGGCTAGAAGCAAGAAATCAATCCAAAGCTTTGCTAAATCAGCCTCTCTTCCAATATAGCTTGCTAATCTCCAACCTAAACTCATAGAAATGGATTTCCTAGGAATTAGGTCATAGGAAATACCACAAATTAAAGAGGAAACAAGATGGAGAAGATGGAGAGGAGCTTACCTAAGCTTTTCCTTGAATTTGCACTTGATTTCAACAAGATGGAAGCTTGGAATCAAGAACTCTAGCTTAGGAATTCTAATTTACCTTTCCACTCCCCATTTTTTATTTTCTTTGAAGTGTTGGAATGAATGGGAGAGATGGGGGCTGATTTGGCACTTAAAAGAAGTGGGCTAGTTGGCTAACCAAGCCCTAACCAAAGTACTAATTTTCCGAAACTCGGAACATATCGAACCTTATAGTTTTCGAACATGTAAATGACGTTTTGAATTCAATGGAAATGGTTTCTAGTCCAAATTCATTCGTATATGAAAAGTGATATTTTGGTCATATAAAAAACTGAAATCGCTCAACTCAAAAGGTATCAATGCTTATAGTCAAAAAGGTCGTAAACGATGATCCGGACTCAATGGAAGTGGTCCTAAATCCTAAGTTTACCGTTTGTGAAAAACGACATTTTGAGTGACACATCGGATACGACGATATATTTAAACAAAATATTTAAATCTATTATCATCGAATGAGCGGGTTGTTACAGACTTCCCCTTTAAAAGAATTGCACCCCCGCAATTCCTTAAGAATGAAGTTATAGGTAACAACCATAAACAATACCACGGTGTAGTACCACAAGAACCGACACGAAATGAAAAGATCACACGAACGGCTAGGTGAGATCCTAATTTTGTGTCACAAGCATAAAAACTAGAGTTCAATCTCTGATTCCATTACCCATGAAGGTAGTCATCCCAAACGGGTAAAATAATTCTAGAAAAATTCATAAGTGCTATGAATTCATATTGATTTGTCTCTCTTATTATAATTCTCAAAGGAATGAGAATTTGTATAATCCATAAGAATCTTGAAAATCAAATTCAGAATTTTCAAGAAGCAATGGGACTGCGTCCTATAGCCGCGAGATATCAATAGTAGCTATTTCTCTTAGGATATGAAATGGTAATTTACGATGATTGACTAATCCATTCCCAAAACTGAATCACGACGATGTAGCGAACACCGAACTCCAGCACTTTAGTCTTGCGACAAGATGGCTGACACCAACAAAAGCACAACACAGAGACTCCAACGAATTTAGCTAAGGAGATCCATTCTCGAAGGAATTGTCAATTATCCCAAGTTGGTAAGAAATACCAACGAGCTAGAAATCGATAACTAGTATTGGTAATGGAGTACCAATGAACTATTCAGGGAAATCGATTTCTAACCATGTACTAAATCTCATTTAGTAACCATAAAGATGAATCATTGGGAATTATACGAAATTCCCAATATTTAGAAACTTGAGTGTCGAATTTAGGAAATCAGAAACATCGAGAACATGATGGATAAGTAGTGCACAAATTATCACTTCGTAACAACATGATTCAAGATAATTTTCCGCCAAAAATCTCAAATTGTAGAAACATTAGCAATTAATCAAAGAAGCAATAGACAATTTCACTAACAAGATGAGATTAAACCAAGGAGGTCATAATTCCTAAATATTTGATTGACAAGGGTTAACAAACGTGCGGAGACAATTGTCAATCCAAATGATTCAAACAAACAAGGGAGGAATATCAAAAGAGCTCATCCTTTCGATATTCATTTCTAAGAACAACGCAAGGCTAAGTCCATAAGTGAATTGACTATAACACTTCTGGATGATTGACTAGATCATAGATTCGAAGAAAGGAATTATTGAGTTTGCCGTGGATCACAAAACCCAAGTCTTCCTTCCCCAACGGAAAATCCCATTCTCTCGAGTGATCGTTCACTAGAGAAAATAAGGAGACCCATGGAATCACAAGAATACTAAATTCTCTTTAGCAAATCGAAACAAGGATTAAGAATTAGGTGAGATTCTCAATCACTTAGAATTCTCGAAAATCAGAGATCTGAAATCCAGAAACAAGAGACATAATTAAATAACTTTTTGGGATGTTTCTGGAGTTATTTAATTTACTCAAAGAAAAGATTCAAGATAATTTCTAATTGAAAATCTTGAACCACTCAAATTCTTGGAATTGCTCCAAGGATATCTAGAAATAAATTATCTATAAAAATAACAAACAATTACGAAAAATCGCCAAACCCCAAAATATTATTATTTTGATTAACTTATTAGGAGAATTTTAATTTTAGGAATCATTTCGAATGTTGGATTGCCACATAATGGTGTTTAGGAATTCCGAACTACAAAATGGTGTCCCATATCTCGTTCGAGATCCTTAACGCACCTGATGGACAAGTTAACACAAGAAAGTCCTCAAAATTTCTAACGTTCACACAGATCTCGCAAAAATATAAAAATTCAATAAATCATTCGGGATGGCATAAAGGAAATAAAATTCCTTTATCAACTTACGAATAAAACACAATTGATATCTTTTGATAACGAAGAACATGGTCGACGTATATCAAAAGAACATAATAAAATAATCTCTGAACAAGGTAATGATATTAAGGAATTAATGACACGTACCTTGACTCAAGAAGAGGGATCACAAGAAGAGGGATGCTTTCCCTCATTTTTGATCTTGAGTTTGGAACGCAACGAGGTAACATAAATGTATCGTTGCGCGTTTGTTGAGTTAATTTAGCACAAATGCTTGGTAACTCATACGGGGACAACGAAGTAACAAATGAGTTGTTTTAGCCCAAAGGCTTGGTGATCTCACACCGAACTAGAACTATATAGCTGACAACAAGGGAGTAGATTCAGTCACAAAGACATGGTATCTCCATTCCGACCGACAAGTGATCAATAGACCATGCTAGGTATGTAACGACGTATGAAACAACCTTAACTAGAAATCAAGAAATATCAGGATCAAAGACGCTTACAACGTGCGTAACGATGCACGGGCAAGATATCCAATGATCGATCAACTACAAGGTTCATAAATGATCAACAAGATAAGTGTGATACAAGGAATGAAACAGAAGCACCACTAGAGCACAAGGTCCCTAGATGGACTATAGAAATCAACACGAAGAGGACGAGTCGATAACTATTCTAAAAGACTAAAAATAGGTCACTTGAGACATAATTACCCCTCCCGTAGGAGGTACACTGGGTGAACCGGCACTTGAATGGCTACGATCAAATATTTTGCTTCTTTAAGGAAAAAGAAGGAATAAAAAGTTAGTCTCAAGTTGAATTCAAACGATGTGAATTTAATCAAAATGGAATCGTATAGGAAGATAAGCTATGATGGGATTAAGACTCTAACTAAAACCCTAAAGCACGATTCCCGAGAGAGGCTTAAGGCAATACCATCGTTATACTATCTTACACTGTTTCGGAAAGTGGCTCTGATACCAACTATAGCACCCCCGCCTCTATACCCACTATAGTCCAGTTCATTTCAGAGAAATGTCGTAGACCATAACGGAGTATGAGGCTTTTGAAGAGCGACCGATTGTATAATTACTCCATATGAGGAATGCACATCGAATTATGATACCGATTTAAATTTTGACATGACCATTCGGCACATAGGGCAACTACATAACGGCTATATGCAATCCGAAAAGCAGTATAAAATAAACAACAACAATAATATAAATATGGTATATCTCAGCCAGACGTTGAATAATCATATCACAAAGGCGGAATAGATATGCATAAACCAAGATTGTGTACAACAAGTTAGTGGTCAACAAATATCCACTAGTACATGTACCATGATCTACATAAAAGAATATGTACACTACGATAGATAATGTCATAGGTACAAAAGTACATAAAGCTACGGAGACAGAGTAGCAAGCTGAAAGCGGAAGATCAAATCTGTGAGAAGACCCAAGGGAGCACCTAAAATGACTCGGCCTGACCCGAGTATTGTTTATAAGAAAATAAACAATAAACGGATCAATCTAGCTATACTTGTCAAATAAACAGAGATAATAAGAGATATAACGCAGGATGACATGATTCTAACAGTAATATCTAATCATAAATAAATATGAAACATGGCATGTCAACGCAACTATCTTTAAACAATCTTCAGTCAATGTAGAATGCAACATTCAAATACTAGCACACAAATATAAGTCATCAAAGTAAACATAAATCAAATTGACGCGTATCGCATCAAAGTAATCATAAATCATCAAAGCAAACATAAATCAAATTGATGCGTATCGCATCAAAGTAATCACAAATCAACAAAGTAAACATTCATAAAGGGGAAGGCCTGTTCATAGATGAGATACGATATCTAGGTAGTGAACCCTTTTGTTGGAGCCGATGCTCCCCACAGTGCCGGGTCGTGACCCCGGAGAGAGAAAACACTTAAATTGTGAAATCTCTAGAAAATATCATAAAGGGGAGGGCAGGTCTGTTCATAAATGAGATATAATCTCTAGGTAGAAAACCCATTGTTTGAGCTGAAGCTCCCCACGAAGCCGGGTCGTGACCCCGGTAGAGGAAATCATAAATCATAGAAAATCATAGAGGAAAACATAAATCATAGAAAATCATAGAAAGTTGGACCGAAGTCGCATAGATGAAGGTCACAAATCGTATATTCCCACTCGGGCGATCGCGAACCAAACAACTATGTCATAGAGGCGGATACCATAGATCCGAGTGAATAGAAATTACTCCGAGCTAGTTAATATAAGAAAATAGCAACATGTCCCATAACCACATGCTATTCTCGAATATTTACACACTCGTAATTGGTTCCTATTCAAAACAGGGAAAATCATAGAAGGAGCATTGCCACGGTTTTCAATCAGACGAGTCCAAGAATTAACCATCGAAGCAAAAGCAAGGGTTCATAGTCCTTGATTTTACTAAGACGTTTAATTGTATTTCTCATACGAACGAGAAAAAGGTTTATAAAATATATATTAGTAGATTTGAAGAAGGTTCATAAAACGATTTCATAAATTAGCTTTGTATAATGAAGTAAGATTGGAAACCATTTTTGTATAAGAATTTGATATCTACTAAATAACATAAAACCTCTTTATATAATTTCAAAGTGGCAATAAACAATAGTATGGTTGCCGAGGCAAATCGATCAAGGGGATTCACGTCACAACGACATGATTTTAAATCATAAATCATCAAATATAAATTCGATAAATCGAATATACATATAGCTCGTTAGTGAATCCAATGATGTTAAGAAACGATTAGAAATCACCCTGGAGTGACAGAAAACACAAAACTAAGGGTCATAGGTCAAAGTACGATCAACAAGGTGATCGATAAATGCGTAGTTCACATTACAACATACAGGAAATCAAAGGGATAACGGTTGTAATTTCGATCAACGAACGAATTGAAATACCAAACTAGCACCCGAAAGTTTTAAACTACATCAGAATAGAGTCGAAGGATATCGAGTCGATAATTCACGTATTAGAGTCATGAAAAAAGTTTATGAAATCATAAAAAGGCCACAATTAATCCCAAATAGTGTAAATTATTCTAAAATTAGTTTCATTAGAAAGCTCTCGTCTAGATGGTTCCAATGTACCTGATTTCGTTGAATTCCGACAACGTATGTAAAGTTATGATCGTTTTAAGAATTCAATTATTTTGCTCCTTAACAGACGTCTATTGCGTTGGGTCAGACTTCTGAGCAGATGCAAAAAATTATTGTAGTTACTGAGATTTCTACAGACGTCTATTGCGTCGGTCAGACGTCTGATGCGGTGCAACAGACGTCTGAGCTGAAGCCAACAATTTTGTTCATTCCAGAGAGTTCTATAGACGTCTGTTGCATCGGTCAGACATCTGAAGCAATGCAACAGACGTCTGAACTGGGCCAATATTGAATTTTGCCTAGGTAATGATATGCAATCGATTTTCGAACAAGCCCCGACCTCCCGCATTAATTCTAAATGTTTAGAGGGCTTGCATACGCTCTCTAAAGCACAAAAACAACATGCATATACACACATTCACATGCATAAACATATATACATAAGGTTGCAATGATTTTGATTATATATTCAAATATGAACTGAATTCCAAACCAAAGCCTACGAAAGCGGTTCAAGTGACTTGTGAAGACTTAGAACTTTGTCGGGGGACAACAGAGCTTCACAACATCACCAAATCAACTCAAAACATATGCATAAGATTGTGTAAACAATCCTACTTATAATTTCAACTCAATGGAACATAAACATATGGAATCGGCTAAGTTACACTAACATAACCAATTCACTAGCACATGCAAACACATATGAACACTAAATTACACTTGTAAAAGCCAATGGCTTGTGGCATAGATGTGAGTTCATAAATAACTCACCTTTGCTTGCTAGAAGCAAGAAATCAAACCAAAGCCTTGCTAAATCAACCTCTCTTCCAATATAGCTTGCTAGTCTCCAACCAAAACTCATAGAAATGGATTTCCTAGGAATTAGGTCATAGGAAATACCACAAATTGAAGAGGAAACAAGATGTAGAAGATGGATAGGAGCTTACCTAAGCTTCTCCTTGAATTTGCACTTGATTTCAACAAGATGGAAACTTGGAATCAAGAACTCCAGCTTATGAATTCTAATTTCCCTTTCCACTCCCCATTTTCTATTTTCTTTGAAGTGTTGGAATGAATGGGAGAGATGGGGGCTGATCTGGCACTTAAAAGAAGTGGGCTAGTTGGCTAACCAAGCCCTAACCAAAGTCCTAATTTTCCGAAACTCAGAACATATCGAACCTTATAGTTTTCGAACATGTAAACGATGTTTTGAACTCAATGGAATTGGTTTCGAGTCCAAATTCATTCTTATGTGAAAAGTGATATTTTGGTCATATACAAAGACCAAAATTGCTCAACTCAAAAGGTATCGATGCTTATAGTAAAAAAGGTCGTAAACGATGATCCAGACTCAATGGAAGTGGTTCCGAATCCTAAGTTTACTGTTTATGAAAAACGGCATTTTGAGTAACACAACGGATACGACGATATATATAAACAAAATATTTAAATCTATTATCATCGAATGAGCGGGTTGTTACACATAATAAAAAAGTCATCATTTTTATTGTTTTGTTGAAGTAGAATTGTCGACAAAAACAAAGTTATCATTTTTATTGTTTTGTTGAAATAGAATTGTCGACAAAACAAAGTCATCATTTTTATTGTTTTATTGAAAAAAAAATTGTCAATAAAATAGAGTTATCATTTTTAATTGTTTTGTTACATTAGAGTTTGTATACATTAAAATAAACATTTTTATCGTCATGTTATACATTAGAATTGTATACAAGTTAAAAGGGACATTTTTATCGTTATGTTGTACATTAGAATTGTGTACAAATTAAAATAAACATTTTTATCGTCATGTTATACAATATAATTGTATACAAGTTAAAAGGGAAATTTTTATCGTTATGTTATACATTAGAATTGTGTACAAATTAAAATAGACATTTTTATCGTCATGTTATACATTAGAATTGTATACAAGTTAAAAGGGACATTTTTATCGTTATGTTATACATTAGAATTGTTGACAAATTAAAATGAACATTTTTATGTGTCATGTTATACATTGAAATTATATACCAATAAAAACATTTCTTTTTATTTTTTAAAGTTAAAAATAGAAATTGCATACCAATAATGAAAATATTTTTTATTTGTAATAACCCAGAAATCCGAGCCTATTTAAAAAATTTATTTTGGCATTTTTAATGAATTTTGAATATTTAAAATGATTTATTTTAAATAATAACGATGAGAAATTTATTTTGAATAGAAATAGAATGTATATATTAATTTGAATCGAATTTAGAATATAAATATGTTATTTTTAATTATAAAAGGAATTGAAAATGGTGCGCTAGTTCGAAAATTCGATTTCAAATTTCAAATGAATGTATAGGATTAAAAATAAACCGGATTTTGGCGAAACCAAAAATATTAGAATCTATTTAAGAATATCTTTCCAAGGAATCCGAAAAATTGAAATTTCATACTGGAATAAAAAGTTATGTCCAATTGAAAATTCAGAATAGTCGATATGGAATTCTGGCCCTTAAAAATGGAAATTTTGCAAACGACCTCGATTTCCGATGAAACCACTTTTGTTGGATCCGGGAAGTCAAGTTATTGCTAGATTCCAATTTGCATAATTTTCTGAATCAATATGTGAGCGTGGCAAAGGAAAACGCATTTGACCAGTTTCAGTTGAATTTAATCGACTGGAAAATGGACATTTTTCAAACGGTCTCAGAATTTGATGAAATTAGTTTTGTTAGGACCGTATCATCGATACAAAGCTAGAAAATATTTTTTGAGAATTTTTAGAGTTCGTATGTGGACACGGTTAATTGAAATGCGCGTTCAAATTCAATATATAGATTTATATTTTGATTTTGACGAAAACTGATCGAAACGATCTAAACATCTTATGATACATATCCCATTGTGTTCAGAATAGGGGTAATTAGCTAGGGACGACAGTCGGTGGGTTCGATTTTGAGTTCGAAATAAAAAGTTACTTTATGGGATTAATTAATTAATTAGTATTATATATTATATACTCCACCTTTTTCTCTCTCTCTCCCTCTCACTTCGTTCAGGAAATTAAAAAAAATCAAACCATAATTCTCCGTCACCCTCCACCGAACTACGCCACCGCCGCCCCTCCTCGGCGAGCAGACCCCCAGCGCGCAACCACGGCCCCACCTCAGAACCCCCTCCTCTCCCCGTTGACCTCTCTCTCCCTCTCTCCTTTTAGAAACCGCGCCCAAGCCCCCTTTCCTCCCAGGAACCGCCACTACCCCTTGAGCAACGCCGCCATCAAGTGCTCCGACCACCTCAGCGCGCGCTAAAACCCCCTCCCTCTTCCGTTTGACTATAAGTATTTAGTTATTTCTTTTATGTTTTTTTTTTTGTGAAATCAGTTTTGAAAAATCAGTTTTTCCTTGTATAATATAGCAAAATTAACAATATGGTTTTTATGTATGATTTTTAATTCATGAAGTTGTGATTTTTGTGAACATAAAAATAGGATCTTTATTTATAAAAAGCTTTGATTTTGATTTATAAAGATTTGATTTTTATAAATATGGTTTTAGAATAAAGATTAGATTTTTATTATCATGAAATAAAAATATGATTGTTCTTATGGAAGTAGCGGTGTAAAGGAGTGATTTTTACATATGTAGTAGAGATATAAAAATACGATCTTTATATAAAAAAAAGTGTGATTTTTATAGAGAGAATGGCGAGAGAAAAATACGGTTTTTATATATATGAAGTAGCGATAAAAATTCGATTTTTATATATGTAGTGAATCAAAAATATGATTTTTATATACTAGAGAATATAAAAATGTGATTTTTATTTGGGTGGCGTTATAAAAATATAATCTTTATATAGGAAGTAGTGTTGTTAAAAACATAATTTTTAACATATACCGCGTGAAACAGATCTCATTAGAAGCATGGCGAAAATTTCCTACATATGAAGAGTCGCAACGTTTGGTTTAGATTCTAGGTAAGAACCCCTCACTTTTATTTTAGTTTCTAGTTGAAATATATACTAGGATGCAGACGGTGCTTAGCAGCACCCGACACCCGTCGTCTACAGACCATGGATGACTTGTTTGTTTTATTGATGTGTTGTGAAAAATGATTGTGTGTAGTGGAATGATATAAATTATTTTATGGTTAAAAATATAATTTTTAACGTGTATATAAAATAAATAGTTATAAACAAATCAGACGATTTGTTTATGTACACACATTTGACTGATATCGATGGGTACGATAAATTTTACACATCACCCAACTGCACAAATAAAACCTGTGTTTGATTTTTTGAAAACCCCACACGGGTGTTGGGATGAAATTGGTCATACACTAGTCCCAATAATTAGTTGTATGTCGATCGATTGATTGACAGGCTGTTATAAGCATTAAATATTTATATTTTATGCTTATGTAGTGTAGAATACACTTTGGGTGATGGTTGACTGTGCTTGATTGTTGTAGTGTACGTGGGTGTATGAAATCCATATCAATCACATTGTATGGTAATTGATTGGGCCTCATTCCAAGATGGAAATAAAGAAAATTCATGTGTTGAATAAAATATATATTCATGAGTTGAATAAAAAGAATATTCATGTCTTGAATAAAAGAAATTCATGTGTTGAATAAAATATATATTTTCATGTGTTGAATTAAAGAAAATTCATGTGGTGAAGAAAATATTCATTTGTTAAATAGAATAACGAAGTTATTGAAAAACATAAAGCCGTGCTGATTAGATTTGCGCCATTTTGACGTGAACGATATTGATATCGATTTTATTCATTTTTAAAATGAATATCGAAAAGGAATTGATTTCAAAATATAATATTTTGAAAACGCTATCATTTATATATCGATGATATGGAATATTCAATTTTGATTTGAAATTGAATATGAAGTTGAAATCATTTTGAAAACGAATTTAAAACTATTTATAAAATACGTTTTAAAAAGGAAATCGATGAAGTATATATATAAATATAAATATATATATATATATATATATAATGGCCTGAATAGAACGCGTCGCGCTGCGGCAGTTCGCGAATTTTGACCATTGACTTCGAATGGACGTTACGGGAGATCCGACCGTCGGATTCTCCTAAAACTGGAACTGTTGGGTTCGTATCGAAAAGATCTTTATAAGAATATTAGAGATTTGAAATCTAACGGTTGGATTTGGAAATATGTCCAAATCAAATTTGGAAAAGGTCGCTGTAAGTGCAGTTCGATGGCCGTTGGTTGAAATCGAATGTATGGGCCTTGATAAAATAATTAAAAATAGTAATAATTAGTGTAAAATCATAAGAAATGATTTGGAAAGAATTGGAATGAAAAATTCCATATTTGAAAAGATAAAAATAGATTTTTATCGAAATGAACTAGTTTTGAACTAGAATTAAAATCCATTTATTTTTAAAATAAATAAATTGGATTTGAAATGGTTTTAAAAGTAACCAGAATTTCCAATAATTGAATTGGAATGGATTTGAATCGAAATTCTCTTTGGAATATTTCGATGTTGGATTTCGAGATTATACAGATCTTGTTATGGAAATTTGATATATATATATATATATATATATATATATATATATATCGTTACTTCCAGTATGATATTTGTTGGTCGTAGAATTTGATATTGAATATAAGCCGATATATTTTCTATTCAGAGCCTTGTATTTAACATTAAATGGGATTTGGGTTTGTCATGAATGGTGTCTTCATTAACACTGTTCTTAAACCTAGTTGAGAAAAATATTAAATCTTTTTATTTAGATTTAATGAAGTATACCAATTAAATGATATTTAATTGGAATTGAATTTGAATTGATTTTTGGGTTTATCATGAACGGTGTTTTAAATAACACTTGTTCTTTAACCCGATAATTAATGAAATGTGAATTGGGTTTATCGTGAACTGTGTTTTAACGACATTCGTTCTTTAACCCGATTTACAGTGAAATGTGATTTGGAATTTATAAATCTTTTGTTAAGATTTAAAGGAGATTTTCCAAAGTAAAGTTTTCCAATTTAATAAAATAAAATAAATTGGAATGGAATGGAATTCGATTTGGTAAAAATTGAAGTGAATTTCTGTAGAGGAAGACAACTACTATATCTGGAATTTAAAAGGCTTTGCCATTATTCCATATATATTATTAGTCGGATATGGAAGTTTATATCGATTATATATATCGATTTGTTTTCCCTGAAGATTCCATTGTTAATGGAATGGGATTTTGGGTTGTCGAGAATGGTATCTTTAATAATATTGTTCTTAGGCCCAATGAAGTTAAGAAAATCAGAAACTAACTGAAGATTAGTTAAGTTGAATGGTTTCTTGGGTATTGATCTGATGTTGGTTTCGGCCTTCAGGGTTGTTACTTAGGGAATTGTTCACTTGCTAATTTACGGTTAAAGGTTGCTGGAATAGAATGTGAATTTGGGGTTTATCGTGAATTGTGTTTTAAATGACATTGGTTCTTTAACCCAGTTAAAGACAGGATATGATTTCCCAAGTTAAATAATCACTGATAGTGATTTTTGGGAAGATTAAAACCAAGTGGAGTTTTAACCAATCTTTAATTAGATTGAAATGATCGAGAATGGAGTATCACCAGTTTTGCTCCAGGCGATAGTTAAATCTTTAATTAGATTTGAACATGAAATGGTAATTGAATTTACCGATAACACCATGGTGTTAGATATGAAGTATTACCAGTTTTACTTCATAGGATGAAAAGGCTGGGACTGGGAAATTAAAACAAATGATTACTTCGGTAAGGTTCATTAATCCCGACTAGTTTGGATAAACCATAATTTGGTTTGAATTAATATTCAAAAGAAGATTAAACAATAAATTTAAAGAATTATCTTTGATAAAATTAATGGGAACCTTTCCCAAAGTGTAAGAATATTTAAATAAAAGAATATTCTGAATTGGAATGAGGCGTATGTTGCGTTTGTGTAACACTTGTTTATTATATACGCAAGTTATTCGAAAAAGCCGGGTTTATCCCATTCTGAATAACTTAATCGACGATGTGTCGAGGATGAAGACGGGGGTCGAAGAGCAAAAGTCTTCACATTGTTTGGATGATTACTGATGATCTTGATTGGGCTATACACCCAAGAGGAGGGAATCAGTTGGTGATCGTCCAGACGTACTTGGAGATCGGTGGATATGCGAGGTACAAGGTGCCTCCGGTTTCGTTCAGACCCATAATGGACTTGTAAATGGACTGTGTGTCTGACATTGGATATCATTCTGTGTGATTGATGGATATCGGTTGCATGGAATGGTTTGCCTATGTGGCATGCTAAGATGCAAATGATCAAGGCTTCTATTGAAAAGCAGAGTCTTGTGGTTGATGATCAAAGCACGGCCTGTGTGGCATAGCTTTTTGTAGCATTGATTCGCGAGCCTCACACCCTGGTTGTGAACCAGAAATGGGAGAGAACATCAAGGAGCGCATGCGTTTCCTTATAGCTAGGGTGGTGTCAGTGACCTACTAGCCCTGACATTTATATTATTTTCACCTGTGTGGTTGTTGGATTGCGAGGCGCCTCGGATATATCGGTGACTATGTGGAGCCGATGGAGTCATTTGGCTCATTGACGCCCCAAAGAGCGGGGAAATGCAGTGTTCAGGCATTTTAATCCACATTGGTGGACCGGCCCTGACGATCCAAAGGCCCACCTGAGTCTGGGTCCTAAGGGGTGGGCTAGAGCGTCTCGAATCGGTAGAGGACTATCTTTTTCCTCGGTTCACATATGGAAATCCAATTTCCAATACACGACTTTGCGGTTTTGATTGTAGAACCTATATATGGCGACGTAGTGTTATGGGGCACTTATGTCGTCTATGATTGATACTTATGATTGAAATTGTTTTGACATTATACACTTATAGTAATAATAAAAGATGAAATTTAGCGTATCAAGCATTTTTGGCTATTATAAGGCAAAAACCCTATCCTCAGGCTTGTGTTGCATTGTGTGATGGGACCTGGGTCTTATAATAGCTTCATTGTTCTTTATTTAGCATTGCGCTGTTGTTTTATGCACTGGTATCCTTGGGAGGAAACCCGTTCCGTGTTATACGGCATGGTCCCTTGATTTACCTAACTTTAAAATAAAGATTAATAACTGTTTTAGTTCTCACACCAGTCAATGACTGACCTGGAGTTTATTGTTTTAACCTAAACTTTGGATGCTCCTATTTTCCGCATAGCCAGCTAGTAGTTTTGGTTTTGCAGATTTATATTCACAGGATCCTGATTTACAGATGAAGTGATATTCGGAAAGCTTTGTATCCGTATATTCTTTTCAGTTGTGTTTTGTATTATTTTCCGCTGCTATGTAATGTATTGTAAATCTCTGATATTTAATGTGTAATATTTATTCGTACTCTGTATATTCTTGTATTCTCATGGAATTGTTGTAATAAATAATGAAATGTTCTTCTGTTTGCGTTCCGATGTGGCTTTTTCTCAAAGCAATCCGCGATTTCCCATAAGGGGGATTTCGGGTCGTTTTAGCTTGGTATTAGAGCGTTGGTTTACAGAGCTCGGAGAACAAGACACGTTAGAGCCAAACGAAAGAATTCATCAGAGATTGGATTAGTAATATCCAATGAGAATGACTCATTAGATAAAGGATCAGTAGTATCCTAGAATTAGTCGGAAGAGTATATTTTTAAGAAGAAAACAATTTTTGTTTTGAAAATTTAAATCAATTATTTGCATTTGAACATTTTATTTTAAATTGATTTGGACAATCAAGTATATAAAGGTTTTGCATATACGTTTGATCCACGTGTATTTGAAGCCTCCAATATAGTGGATGGATATAGAGTCACACTCTAGTCGACCGGGGATAATTCTGGTGATGCGACCGCATCATCAGTATTTATATTCGAGTGTCGAAAGTGTGATGTTTATATATTTCCATAGACTGGTGTGAGAACCAAAACTAGATAGGGCTATTGTTGTGATTTGGCATCAAAAACATGATTTTCTGTATATATATATCAAAATTATGAATTTGAAATGATAATCAACTAATTTATTGCTGATTGTGTTATTTGATTATTGGTTGGTTAATTAGAATTTGAACCATTTAGCCAAATTGATCAAATAGTGAGTTGTATTGAAAATTAGTCGCATTTGCATGCATATGCATGTACTTACATTGAACAGGTCATAGCAAGGAGGCTAGAGAAGAGGAATAAAATTGTTTGCCCGACAAATAGGTACATGTTTATTGTATTTCTTGGGTTTTGGATGATTTTATGAGCCGATTGGCTAGCCGTTTGGCTTTTTCTTTTTGGATTGGTGAGGGCCATGGGAGGCTATTCGAAATATCCCGAAGCTCCCGGTGCAGGGGAGGTTATGGCGAAATTTTTCGAAAATTTGGGGTGTTAACAAAATTTTTGAAAAATTTGAAAAGTTCTTAGAAACTTAAAAGTTGAAGAACTTAAGCTGTAATGAAAATAATGAAAGTTGAGTTGATTTGTTAAACAACTTTCAGCTTCTTTCCTTTTCGGGGACGAAAAGTTTTAAGTGGGGGAGATTGTAATAACCCGGAAATCCAAGCCAATTTAAATTTTTTATTTTTGCAATTTAATGAATTTTGAATATTTAAAATGATTTATTTTAAATAATAACGACGAGAAATTTATTTTGAATAGAAATAGAATGTATATATTAATTTGAATCGACGTTAGAATATAAATATGTTATTTTTAATTATAAAAGGAATTGAAAATGGCGCGGTAGTTTGAAAATTCGATTTCAAATTACAAATAAATGTACAGGATTCAAAATAAACTGGATTTTGGAAAACCAAAATTATTAGAATCTATTTGAGAATATCTTTCCAACAAATCCGAAAAATTGAAATTTCATAGTGGGAATAAAAAGTTATGTCCAATTGAAAATTCAGAATTTGCAAACGACCTCGGTTTTCGACGAAATCACTTTTGTTGGATCCGGGATGTCAAATTATTGCTAGATTCCAATTTGCATAATTGTCTGAATCAATATGTTAGTGTGGCAAAGGAAAACTCGTTTGACCAGTTTTAAATGAATTTAATCGACTGGAAAATGGCCATTTTTCAAATGGTCTCAGAATTTGATGAAATTAGTTTTGTTAGGACCATATCGTTGATACAAAACAAGAAAATACTTTTCGGGAATTTTTAGAGTCCATATGTGGCCCTGGTAAATTGAAATGCGCGTTCAAATTCAATATATTGATTTATATTTTGAATTTGACGAAAACTAATTGAAACGATCTAATCAGCTTACGATGCATATCCCATTGTGTTCAGAATAGGGGTAATTATCTAGGGACGACAGTCGGTGGGTTCGATTTTGAGTTCAAAATAAAAAGTTACTTTATGGGATTAATTAATTAAATAAATAATATTATATGTTATATACTCCACCTTTTTCTCTCTCTCTCCCACTCACTTCGTTCAGGAAAAAAAACCCGAACCCTAATTCTCCGTCGCCCTCCACCGAACTACGCCACCGCTGAACCTCCTCGGCGAGCAGACCCCCAGCGCGCAACCGCGGCCCCACCTCCAAACCCCCTCCTCTCCCCGTTGACCTCTCTCTCCCTCTCTCCTTTCAAAAACCGTGCCCAAGCCCCCTTTCCTCCCAGGAACCGCCGCTGCCTCCTGAGCAACGCCGCCATCAGGTGCTCCGACCACTCAGCGCGCGCTAAACCCCTCTCCCTCTTTCGTTTGACTGTAAGTATTTAGTTATTTCTCTTATGTTTTTTTTTTTTGTGAAATCAGTTTTGAAAAATCAGTTTTTCCTTGTATAATATAACAAAATTAACAATATGGTTTTTATGTATGATTTTTAATTCATGAAGTTGTGATTTTTGTGAACATAAAAATAGGATCTTTATTTATTAAAAGCTTTGATTTTGATTTATAAAGATTTGATTTTTATAAATATGGTTTTAGAATAAAGATTAGATTTTTATTATCACGAAATAAAAATATGATTGTTCTTATGGAAGTAGCGGTGTAAAGGAGTGATTTTTACATATGTAGTAGAGATATAAAAATACGATCTTTATATAAAAAAAATGTGTGATTTTTATAGAGAGAATGGTGAGAGAAAAATACAGTTTTTATATATATGAAGTAGCGATAAAAATATGATTTTTATATATGTAGTGAATCAAAAATATGATTTTTATATACTAGAGAATATAAAAATGTGATTTTTATATGAGTGGCATTATAAAAATATAATCTTTATATAGGAAGTAGTGTTGTTAAAAATATACTTTTTAACATATACCGCGTGAAACAGATCTCGTTAGAAGCACGGTGAAAATTTTCTACATATGAAGAGTCGCGACATTTGGTTTAGCTTCTAGGTAAGAACTCCTCACTTTTATTTTAGTTTCTAGTTGAAATATATACTAGGAAGCAGACGGTGCTTAGCAGCACCCGACACCCGTCGTCCACAGACCATGGATGACTTGTTTATTTGATTGATGTGTTGTGAAAAATGAATGTGTGTAGAGGAATGAAATAAATTATTTTATGGTTAAAAATATAATTTTTAACGTGTATATAAAATAAATAGTTATAAACAAATCGGATGATTTGTTTATGTACACACATTTTACTGATATGGATGGGTACGATAAATTTTACACATCGCCCAACTGCACAAATAAAACCTGTGTTTGATTGTTTGAAAACCCCACACAGGTGTTGGGATGAAATTGGCTATACACTAGTCCCAATAATTAGCTGTATGTCGATTCATTGATTGACAGGCTGTTATAAGCGTTAAATATTTATATTTGATGCTTATGCAGTGTAGAATGCACTTTGGGTGATGGTTGACTATGCTTGATTACTGTAGTGTACGTGGGTGTATGAAATCCATATCAATCACATTGTATGGTAATGGATTGGGCCTCATTCCAAGTAGGAAAATAAAGACAATTCATGTGTTGAATAAAATATATTCATGTGTTGAATAAAAAGAATATTCATGTGTTGAATAAAAGAAAATTCATGTGTTGAATAAAATATATATTTTCATGTGTTGAATAAAAGAAAAGTCATGTGTTGAAGAAAATATTCATTTTTTGAATAGAATAACGAAGTTATTGAAAAATTAAAAGCCGTGTTGATTAGATTTGCGCCATTTTGACGTGAACGTTATTTATATCGATTTTATTCATTTTTATAATGAATATCGAAAAGGAATTGTTTTCAAAATATAATATTTTGAAAATACTATCATTTATATATCGATGATACGGAATATTCAATTTTTATTTGAAATTGAATATGAAGTTGAAATCGTTTTGAAAACGAATTTAAAACGATTTATAAAATACGTTTTAAAAAGGAAATCGTTGAAATATATATAATATATATTATTCATATATATAATGGACTGAATAGAACGCGTCGCGCTGCGGCAATTCGCGAATTTCGACCAATGACTTCGAATGGACGTTACTGGAGATCCGACCGTCGGATTCTCCTAAAACGGGAACCGTTCGGTTCGTATCGAAAAGGGCTTTCTTACAAATATTAGAGATCTGAAATCTAACGGTAGGATTTGGAATTATGTCCAAATCAAATTTGGAAAAGGTCGCTGTAAGTGCAGTTCGATGGTCGTTGGTGGAAATCGACTGTACGGGCCTTGATAAAATTATTAAAAAATAGTAATAATTTGTGTAAAATCATAAGAAATGATTTGGAAAGAATTGGGATGAAAAATTCCATATTTGAAAAGATAAAAATAGATTTTTATCGAAATGAACTAGTATTGAACTAGAATTAAAATCCATTTATTTTTAAAATAAATAAATTGGATTTGAAATGGTTTTAAAAGTAACCAGAATTTCCAATAATTGAATTGGAATGGATTTGAATCGAAATTGTCTTTGGAATATTTCGATGTTGGATTTCGAGATTATACAGATCTTGTTATGGAAATTTGATATATATATATATATATATATATATTGTTATTTCCAGTATGATATTTGTTGGTCGTAGAATTTGATATTGAATATAAGCCGATATATTTTCTATTCAGAGCCTTGTATTTAACATTAAATGGGAATTGGGTTTGTCATGAATGGTGTCTTCATTAACACTGTTCTTAAACCTAGTTGAGAAAAATATTAAATCTTTTTATTTAGATTTAATGAAGTATACCAATTAAATGATATTTAATTGGAATTGAATTTGAATTGATTTTTGGGTTTATCGTGAACGGTGTTTTAAATAACACTTGTTCTTTAATCCGATAATTAATGAAATTTGAATTGGGTTTATCGTGAGCTGTGTTTTAACGAAATTCGTTCTTTAACCCGGTTTACAGTGAAATGTGATTTGGAATATATAAATCTTTTGTTAAGATTTAAAGGAGATTTTCCAAAGTAAAGTTTTCCAATTTAATAAAATAAATTGGAATGGAACGGAATTCGATTTGGTAATAATCAAAGTGAATTCTGTGGAGGAAGACAACAAATATATCTGGAATTTAAAAGGCTCTGCCATTATTCCATTTATATTATTAGTCGGATATGGTAGTTTATATCGATTATATATCGATTTGTTTTCCCTAAAGATTCCATTGTTAATGGAATGTGATTTTGGATTGTCGAGAATGGTATCTTTAATAATACTGTTCTTAGGCCCAACAAAGTTAAGAAAATCAGAAACTAACTGAAGATTAGTTAAGTTGAATGGTTTCTTGGGTATTGATCTGATGTTGGTTTCGACCTTCGGGGTTGTTACTTAGGGAATTGTTCACTTGATAATTTACGGTTAAAGGCTGATGGAATAGAATGTAAATTTGGGGTTTATCGTGAACCGTGTTTTAAATGACATTGGTTCTTTAACCCAGTTAAAGACAGGATATGATTTCCCAAGTTAAATAATCATTGATTGTGATTTTTGGGAAGATTAAAACCAAGTGGAGTTTTAATGAATCTTTAATTAGATTGAAATGATCGAGAATGGAGTATCACCAGTTTTGGTCTAGGCAATAGTTAAATCTTTAATTAGATTTGAACGTGAAATAGTAATTGAATTTACCGATAACACCATGGTGTTAGATATGAAATATTACCAGTTTTACTTCATGGGATGAATAGGTTGGGATTGGGAAACTAAAACCAATGATTACTTCAGTAAGGTTCGTTAATCCCGACTAGTTTGGATAAACCATAATTTGGTTTGAATTGATATTCAAAAGAAGATTAAGGAATAAATTTAAAGAATTTCTCTTTGATAAAATTAATGGGAACCTTTCCCAAAGTGTAAGAATATTTAAATAAAAGAATATTATGAATTGGAATGAGGCGTATGTTGTGTTTGTGTAACACTTGTTTATTATATATGCGAGTTATTCGGAAAGACCGGGTTTATCCCATTCTGAATAATTGAATCGACGATGTGTCGAGGATGAAGACGGTGGTCGAAGACCGGAAGTCTTCACATCGTTTGGATGATCGCTGATGATCTTGATTGGGCTGTACACCCAAGAGGAGGGAATCAGTTGGTGATCGTCCAGACGTACTTGGAGATCGATGGATATGCGAGGTACAAGGTGCCTCCGGTTTCGTTCAGACCCAGAATGGACTTGTAAATGGACTGTGTGTCTGACATTGGATATCATTCTGTGTGATTGATGGATATCGGTTTCATGGAGTGGTTTGCATGTGTGGCATGCTAAGATGCAAATGATCAAGGCTTCTGTTGAAAAGCAGAGTCTTGTGGTTGATGATCAAAGCACGGCCTGTGCGGCATAGCTTTGTGTAGCGTTGATTCGCAAGCCTCACACCCCGGTTGTGAACCAGAAACAGGAGAGGACATCTGGGAGGGCATGTGTTTCCTTCTAGTTAGGGTGGTGTCAGTGACCAACCAGACCTGACATTTATATTATTTTCACCTGTGTGGTTATTGGATTGCGAGGCGCCTCAGATATATCGGTGACTATGTGGAGCCGATGGAGTCATTTGGCTCATTGACGCCCCAAAGGGCGGGGAAACGCAGTGTTCAGGCATTTTAATCCACATCGGTGGAGTACCGGCCCTGACGATCCAATGGCCCACCTGAGTCTGGATCCTAAGGGGCGGGCTAGAGCGTCTCGAATCGGTAGAGGACTATCTTTTGCCTTGGTTCACAGATGGAATCCAATTTCCAATACATGACTTTGCGGTTTTGATTGTAGAACCTATATATGGCGACATAGTGGTATGGGGCACTTATGCCGTCTATGATTGATACTTATTATTGAAATTATTTTGACACTATACACTTATAGTAATAATAAAAGATGAAATATAGCGTATCAAGCATTCTTGGCTATTATAAGGTAAAAACCCTATCCTCCGGCTTGTGTTGCATTGTGTGATGGAACCTGGGTCTTATAATAGCTTCATTGTTCTTTATTTAGCATTGCGCTGTTGTTTTATGCACTGGTATCCTAGGGAGGAAACCCGTTCCGTGTTATACGGCGTGGTCCCTTGATTTACCTAACTTTAAAATAAAGATTAATAACTATTTTAGTTCTCACACCAGTCACATGAACCTAAACTCTGGTGCCCCTATTTACAGCACGGGTAGCTAGTAGTTTTGGTTTTATAGATTTATATTCATAGGATCCTGATTTACAGCTGAAGTGATATTCGGAAAGCTCTGTATCCGTATATTCTTTTCAATTGTGTTTTGTATTATTTTCTGCTGCTATGTAATTTATTGTAAAACTCTGATATTTAATGTGTAATAGTTATTCGTACTCTGTATATTCTTGTATTCTGATGGAATTGTTGTAATAAACATTGAAATGTTCTTCTGTTTGCGTTCCGATGTGGCTTGTTCTCAAAGCAATCCACGATTTCACGTAAGGGAGATTTCGGGTCGTTATATTATTTGTCATTAGCGACATTGTAATGTAAATAAATTACATTTTTATTTGACATTAGACATGTAGGAAATGTCATGTAAACAAAACTTCTGTTTTATTTGACATTAGAAACATGTAGTGAATGTATGCCAATAAAATACATTTTTATATTACATTAGAAATGTAGAAAAAGTCATGCAAATAAAACTTCTCCTTGTATTTGACATTAGAATACATTGTAAATGTATGCAAACAAAAATCTCTATTTATTTGTTATTAGAAAATATAGGAATTTGTTTGCAAATATAATATCTCTTTTTTTATCATTGGAGACATTTAAATGGTTATGCAAATTAAAACATTCTTTTATTTGGCATGTTAAACTCATTAGTGGAATCGTCGAATGATTTATATTTATATATAATTTTATATATAAATATAAATTAAAATTAAACGAATCGCACACGGTAGTTTGCGTTTTGGAATCGTAACTTTAAACGATTATACCGAAAGATCTGACCATCGGATTTTCCCTAAACTGGAACCGTTAGGTCCGCTTTGGGAAGATCTTTCCAAGGACATACTTTTTTTTAAATCCAACGGTTATATTTCGAGAAAAGTGTAAATCAAATTTGGGTAAAAACAGCGCCAGGGCCGTCCATTGACCCGAAGCGTCGTTGAGTTAAATTGGATTGTTTTTATATAAATAAAAATAGCGACAAATCGTTATAGAATAATATTAACAATATGAGTTGATTTAAAATTATATATATTCGAGAATTATTTGAAAAGACCGAGTTTAATCTCATTTCAAATAATTATATGGTGATTTAAATCGAAGATATTGAAGACGGTGTTTGAAGACCGGCGATCTTCACATCGAATGGACAACTACTGATTCCCAACATTGGTTAGCTCCCTATAAAGGGTTAAAGTGGTAGTTGTCCGGACGTACTTGTTGATTGTCCAGATAAGCGAGCACCTCTCTTCCGTATTGGACATACGGACAAGGAATAATGTGCCTCCGGTGTCATTCAGACCCAGAACGGACTTGTAAATGGATGTGTGTCTGACATTGGATTTCATTCCATGTAAATTGATTTCTATTTAATATATATCTGTTCGGTAGCGGAGAATTTATTCTCTTGCTTAACACCCTTATCTGAGATGCACAAGCTCAAAGGTTATATATTAATAGTTATTGATCGCATGGCGTGAATTGTCAGTGTGGCATGCCAAGATGCAGTTGATCAAGGCTTTTGTTGAAAAGAAGAGTCTTGTGGTTGATGATCAAAGTACAACTTGTTTAGGCATAGCTTTTTGTATAGCATTACTTCGCGAACCTCACACCCTGGTAAGAGTCAGAAACGGGATAAGTGACCCAAGGAGTGCATGCGTTTCTTTCTAGCTAGAAGTGGTGTCTTGGTATGGAGCCCATACATTTTTACTTATGTGGATGATGGATTTCGAGGCCTCAATATATTGGTCGATACTGGCCAAATGATAGGTCCAATAGGACCGGGGAACGTGTGTTCAGGCATAACTAATCCACTAAAGTATTTATGAACCGGCCTTGGAGGATCCAAGGGCTCGCCAGCGTCCGAGTCCTTTGGCATTTGCTAGAGTGTCTAGAATCGGTAAGGAGATCATCTCTAACCTTGACCCATGATGGAAACACAATTTCCAATACGACCTTACGGTTTTGATTGTAAACCTATATATGGCGACATAGTATATGGTAGCTATACCGTCTAGGATTGATACATTTACTTTGACAGTATTTTAAAACTTATTATACACTAATAATAATATTAAATATTATTTTATATGTATCAAGCATGTTTGATCATTATAAGGTAAAACTCTATCCTCCGGTTTGCGTCGCATTGTGTGATTCGACTTGAGTCTTATAATGATTTCATTTTTCTAAAAAGCATTGCATGGTTTTGAATAAAAGATTTACTAATTTATTGAATTGGCAATCCAATGGAGTAAACCCATTCCGCATTAGCGGTGTGGTCCTGTGATTAGCCATACTGTTAGATAAATTAGGAAAGATTTCTGATACCAGTCTCATGACTGACTCGTAGTTTATTTCACTTGCAAACTCGGGTGCCCTTATTTTTACACGGGCAGCCAAGTGACAGGTATCAGGTAATTTTGGATATGTGCTGGATTGGAGTATGCTCTTGGACAGAAGACGAAGATCATTTCAATCTTTTATTTCTATTTTGAAACATTTAGACATCATTTATCCATGTTGTGCTTGATGGTGTTTTAGACCTATTTCTATTCGCTGAGACTTTTTATATGCTAAGTTGTATCATGTAACTGTGCCACTCTGATGTTCCAATGTTGATACATTTCTATTTTCCGCTGCTATGATTTATGTGTTATGCTATTATCTGAGATCTGCTGTTGTTATAAATGTGTTATATTCCAATGATTATCCTTGCTTTCGTACCACGGAAGTTTGGGGTCATCATAGTTGGTATCAGAGCTAATGGTTAACTTTTACTTCGGAGTATAACATATTTAAAACAATTCGTCTAGATAGAATCAGCAGTATTCTAAGGCGAGTAGCTCATTAGAGATAAGATTATTAATGTCCTAGAATGAGCACGGCATAATAACACATCATAATCAGTCATTACTTCATCATCTTTCTGTATGCCCTTTACTTTTACCATTCCTTTAAAATTATCAATTCTGTTGGTCTAACTCTTTCCTTGATGGTATAGAACTGACTAAAAAATGAGTACAAGAGCGAGAGCTAGAGGCAGAGGACAGAGAAGGGGTGAAACCACCACTGCTCAGGATCAACCCAATCCCGAGACAGTAGCACCACCAACACCTCCACCCCCATAGCCTTTTGACCTGGACAAAGTAGCTAAGAAGTTCAGGGATTTGGGTGGCATGTCATTCACGGGCCATGAGACAGTAATGGAAGCTTAGGCATGGCTCAAGACAAGTAAGAAGATATTTGGGGGCTTGGAACTTGAAGACCACTATAAGCGATTCATGGCATCATGGCTACTGAAGGATGAGACTCAGAATTGGTGGGAGACTGTTACGATTGGAGGTACTGATGCCGACATGTCTTGGACAAAAATCAAGGAGCTTTTTAATGATAAATTCATTCCTCCACAAGAAGTCAAGCGTCTTCATGATCAGTTTGCTAACCTATAACAAGGAGATAGGACTGTTTCTGAGTATGTGCGGAAATTTGAGGAGCTTTCATGATATGCGCCGGAATTAATTCAAGGCCCATTTCATAAAAATAAGAGATTCATAAATGGCCTTTCAAGGAAGTAACTTAATAGAGTGACAACACATATTAAGCTTCCATTTAACGAGGTGGTTGAGATAGCATGTCGATATGAAGAAAATGACAAGAATTCTTAGCAAGATCGCGAAAAGAATCAAACTAGCAATAAGAGGAAGCAGTCTGATAAGATACCAAAGGCAAGCAACACTGCAGCGCCAAGCCTTAAGGAAGTAAAAAAGCCAAAGTCAGGTGCTTTAACTGCCATAAGATGGGACACTTTGATTACGAATGCAGAGCTGCAAAAAGACCAAGGAGAAATGAGTCAGGGCCCAGCTAGAATTTTCGCGGTACTAGGGAATGCTTTAATTGCCACAAGCCAGGGCATCTTATCAAGAATTGTCCGCTGCTGAAGAAATCCGAGGTGGCTCATGTATACGATGGAGCGGCTGCACTAGCTTCTTCTGAAGGAGCAGATAAACCAGTTGTCTTGGGAGGTACCCTTACCATTAAGAATATTCCTGTTACCGTATTGTTAGACACTGGTGCATCACGTAGTTTCATTTCTAGTGACGCAATTAAAAAGTTATAACTCAAACCAAGAAATCATAAAGAATCGATTAGTGTCTATAATCCGATAGGTGGCTCTCTTGTTCTCGGGTTATTTTGAAAAGTGCATATCTCCTTTCTTTTTATCGGTTTCCTTTTAATTTGATCGTGATGAATATTTCCAAATTTGATATCATTCATGGACTGGATTGGCTAACAAAATATGAGGCCAAAGTCAAATGTGCCGAAAGAATTGTCAGAGTTAAAACTAAGCTCGGAGATATAATTATACCATGTCATGCCTCAGTAACTGGTTGGAAAGAATTCTGGTCTTCTCTAGAAGTAACTCCTACTTCTATTGAGAATATTCTTGCTGTCAAAGATTATGCGGATGTGTTTGAAGAAGTTGATAGCTTACCTCCGCAAAGAGAAATTGACTTCAGGATTGACTTAGTTTCGAATTCAAGGCCCGTGGTGCATGCTATTCAGAGGATGACGCTGGAAGAAAAAGAAGAGCTGAGCAATCAAGCTAAACAAATTTTTTGGAAAGGCCTGATCAGGCCTATCTTCTCAAATAGGGGTGCAGCAGTGGTGTTTGTCCCAAAGTCAGACGGTACTCTCCGATTGTGTGTGGACTACCGTGATCTCAATAAATAAATGCTGGAAAAAAAATATCCCTTGCCGCGTATTGATGATCTATTAGACCGCTTGAATGGAGCGCAAGTATTCTCTAGAATGGACCTAGCTACAGGTTTCCATCAATATTGCATTGCCGAAGAATGTGTTCCTTTGACAGCTTTCAGAGGTCCAGACTTATTCTATGAGTGGCTAGTGATGCCGTTCGGCTTATGTAACGCTCCTGCTTGCTTTTTCGATTTGATGAACAGAGAATTCTGTGACGTCCTAAATAAATTTGTGCTGGAATTCATCGATGACTTCTTAATCTTTTCTAAATCCATTGATGAGCATGAAACGCATCTAAAAGAAGTTTTGGAAATCCTGAGAAAGAATTTGTTGAAAGCCAAATTCTCTAAATGCATATTCTGGCAAGAAGAAGTGAAGTTCCTCGATCATGTTGTATCAAAGAAATGAATTTCAGTAGACCCAGGCAAGATCTCAGCCATCCGAGATTGGAAGCAGCCTATATAGAAGTCAAAAGTTTTCTAGGATTGGCTGGCTACTATCGGAAATTCGTTAAAGATTTTTCGAAGCTATCTTGTGCATTGACGAAGCTGACTAAGAAGCATACAGAGTTTAATTGGACACCTGAATGTGAGGCAGCTTTCCAAGAGCTGAAATTGAGGTTGACCACTACTCCCTTGTTGACCATTATTGACGGCAATCAAGATTTGACATTCTATACTGATGCTTCTATTGAAGGTATTGGTGCGTTGTTAATGCAAAGAGGCAAAGTAGTTGCTTATGCTAGCCGTAAGTTGAAGCCACATGAGAAGAGATACCCCACTCATGATCTTGAGTTGTTGGCCATTATGTTAACTTTAAAGATATAGAGGCACTATCATTTGGGTGAGAAGTTCGAATTATATACAGATCATAAATCCTTGAAGTATATATTGACCCAAAAGGACTTAAATTTTAGGCAGCAACGTTGGTTAGAATTTCTTGCGGCCTATGATCTGGACATCTTGTATACTCCACGGAAAGCAAATGTTGTAGCCGATGCACTTAGCAGGAAGAATGATGTCATCACCAATCTCATCATTAACACCTTCATTGATTGATAAGATCTCTGCTCTTCAGAAGAATGATGAATTTATTTAAAGGATTAGTAAAAGGGTTTGGGAAGGCAAACCCACGAGTTTCCAGATTGACAACAAAGGAGTTCTGAGGCTGTTGGGCCGAATTTGTGTTTCGAACATTCCTGAGATCAGAAGGGATATGATGGATGAATTTCACAAGTCCAAGCTTAGTATTCATCCAGGGGTGAGTAAGATGTATCATGATCTCAAGCGCACGTTCTGGTGGAGATCCATGAAGAGAGACATTTCTATATATGTTAGCAGATGTTCCACTTGCCAACAAGTTAAAAGTAATCAACAGAAGATCGCAGGATTGTTGCAACCACTAGAGGTTCCAAATTGGAAGTGGGATCAAATTTTTATGGACTTCATTGATGGTTTGCCCAAGACCAGGAAAGGAAATGACAATATATAGGTGATTGTAGGTCGTTTCACGAAGACCGCCCATTTTATTCCTGTCCGGTCTAATAGAACAGCTCGAAGTCTGACATAGCTTTATTTCGCAGAGATTGTCAGACTACATGGAGTTCCCAGTAGTATTGTTAGTGATCGTGATCCGATATTCACTAGTAAATTCTGGGAAGCATTCCAAGTGGAGCAAGGGACAAAGTTGAATCTGAGCACCGCTTATCATCCTCAGACATATGGTCAGACTGAGAGGGTGAACCATATATTAGAAGACTTGTTGCGGGCATGCATTCTTGATTTTGGAAGGTCGTGGGAAGATCACTTGCATTTGATTGAGTTCTCTTATAATAACAGTTACCAAGAAAGCTTGCAGATGTTGCCATTTGAAGCATTATATGGAAGGCCATGCAGATCCCCCGCATGTTGGGAGGAACCAGGAAATCGATTAGTATTGGGTCCCAACATGATTCGTGAAGCTTCTGATAAAGTTGATTTCATTAAGAAGCGACTTCTGACTGCTCAGAACCGACAGAAGAGCTATGCAGACTCATGAAGAAGGGATTTAGAATTCTCTGTTTGCGATTATGTGTACTTGAGGTTTTCCCCACTAAGTGGTGTACTTCGCTTCGGGAAGACTGGTAAGTTGGGATCGAGATTCATTGGTCCATTTCCTATTCTCGAAAGAATTGGAACTCTCGCTTACAGGGTTCAGTTGCCCGACTGGTTGCCAGGGGTGCATGATTTATTCCATGTGTCTCAACTTCAGAAGCATGTACATGATCCAGACTTGATTGTGGAGGAAGTAACACAACAGGATTTGGAGATTACCCCGAGCTTAGCAGTAAGAAGGGAGCCAGTGAAAATTGTTGGCAAAGAAACCAAAATTCTGAGGAACAAGAGGATCCACTTAGTCAAAGTGCAATGGAATAGGGATCCTAGAGACTGTACATGGGAGACTGAGGATAGCAAGTGCAAAGTGGATATCCCGAGTAACTCTTATGTTGAGGTACATTTACAATATTTTGCATTTTCCCTTTTTTCCTACTTTACTATTGTTTCCTTTTCGGGGACGAAAAGTTTTTAAGTGGAGGAGATTGTAACAACCCAAAAAATCAGAACCAATTTAAAATTTTTATTTTAAGAAATTTTGTTAGAAAATGTGCCAGAATTTAAAAATTCCATTTTTAAATAATATTAAAGCTATTAAAAATAGTCATTTTAAAAACGACCTCCGTTTTCGATGAAACCATTTTTGTCTGATCCGGAAAGTCAAATTATTTCTAAGTTCAATTTTCCATAATTTTTGGAATTAATATGTAAGCGTGGTAAATTAAATAGTGTTCGCTAATTTTTGTTGAATTTAATTGACCGTTAAAAAGGCCATTTTTCAAACGGTCTCCAAATTCGACGAAATTAATTTTGTTAGGAACCTATCGTCAAAACATAGCTAAATTTATTTTTCGGGAATTTTTGGAGTCAGTATGTGGTCCCGGAAAATTTAAATGTACGACCAAATTAAATAATTAAATGATTTATATTTTAATTTGAAGAAATCAAGCTGAAAATGATTGAATGGGCTGACGAGACCTAGCCCATTGTGTCTGGAAGGGTGATATTTGGCTAGGGACAACTCTCGTTGGGTTGAATTTGGAGCTACTAAGGGTTAACGGGCCTTAACTAAAAATTAAGGATTTTAATAATATTTTGTTATAAATAATAGATTAAACCAAACCCTAATCTATTACAAGCCGCCGCCCCCTTCTGTTGATGGCCAGAATTGCTCCTCCCTTCCACCATTAATTTCTCTTGATCCACACTATAAAATTCCTTACTCCTTTTGACATTATTTTAGTGCTCCTCCTCCTCTCCAGATCCAACCGAATTTTGTGACCTATCGTTCCAAATTTGAAGAGAACTGACCCCTCAAACTTCCACCACAGCTACTGCCGCCCCACCACCATCCCTGATCGAGCCAACCACCGTGGGTCCACCCTGATCGCCGCTCGAGCCCCTTACTTATGGCGTAACCCGATCGCTCTCGTGTGCTTCAGATTTCACAGAAAATCTTGACCTAGGTTTGAGCAAAATAGAGAACATCGACGGCCTTGATCTATAGTAGGAAGAAGAAGGGTATTTTTTATTTTAAATTATTTAATTAATTAAAATATTATTTACACAAATAAATTCATATCTTATTCATACGAATACAGAATTGGAAACTTTTAGAACCGCTGGGATCGTAAATTCGAGATCTACATTTCTGGACAGACTAGAACGAATTTGGAGCAAATCAGATTTTGGGGAAAATCTAATTCTGAATTATACAGAATTAAAAATCAATGTGAGAATTCTATTTTTTTTTAATAATTAAAATTAATTAATTATGATTGTGTTATTACCAATCCGCTGTTAAATTCAATTTGTTGTTATACGTGATTTGATTTGAGTTAATGATGCTGTTATGTTGATCTGTTGATTGGATGGATTGTTTTGTAGAAATAATTTAGATAAAACAAAAATATCATTTTTGTTAAATAGATTTGTGTTGAAACAAAAATTACATTTTTGTTAAAAAGATTTGTGTTGAAACAAAAATAACATTTTTGTTATTTAGATTTGTGTTGAAACAAAAATATCATTTTTGTTAAATAGATTTGTGTTGAAACAAAAATAACATTTTTGTTAAGTAGATTTTTGTTGAAACAAAAATATCATTTTTGTTAAATAGATTTGTGTTGAAACAAAAATGACATTTTTGTTTAATAGATTTGTGTTAAAACAAAAATAACATTTTTGTTGAAATGAAATAGTCAAAACAAAAATAACATTTTTGTTGAAATAAAATAGTTAAAACAAAAATTAGCGTTTTTGTTGAAATAAAATTGTCAAAACAAAAATATCATTTAATAGATTTGGTACAAAAATAACAAAATCTCGTTTTTGTTAAATTAAAATTGTTAAAATAAAAAATGCCATTTTTGTTAAATTAAAATTGTTAAAATAAAAAAATGTCATTTTTGTTAAAATAAAAATTGTCGTTTTTGTTAAATTAGAATTGTTAAAAATAAAAATGTCATTTTTGTTAAATTAAAATTGTTAAAATAAAAATGTCATTTTTGTTAAATTAGAATTGTTAAAATAAAAATGTCATTTTTGTTTAATTAGAATTGAAAAAATAAAAATGTCATTTTTGTTGTATTAGAATTGACAAAATAAAAATACCATTTTATTGTATTAGGATTGATAATAACAAAGTCATCATTTTTATTGTTTTGTTGAAATAGAATTGTCGACTAAACAAAGTTATCATTTTTATTGTTTTGATGAAATAGAATTGTCGACAAAACAAAGTTATCATTTTTATTGTTTTGTTGAAATAGAATTGTCGACAAAACAAAGTTACCATTTTTATTGTTTTGTTGAAATAGAATTGTCAACAAAGAAAAGTTATCATTTTTATTGTTTTTGTAACGACCCGGATTTTCGGCGACTTTGGTTATCGACATAAGCACGATGTCGATAACCAAAACATCGAAAAATCCTGGTAATTAGTGAAAGAAATTAGAGGGTGAGGAAAGATAAGATAGAAACTTAGAATAGAAGAAGAACACAACATCAGAGTAACACGAATCTCACAGCGGAACGAATAACATATAATATATGTAACATAACTTTGAAATATACATCTGTATTTGAATACACATCATTATCAAAGTACAACACTTACAACACAACGGAAATAACTATAGCTATATGATCCTGAAGCCTCCTGCTGCAGCTCTTCAACTATATCTGTAAATCCCGACTACTTGACTGCCCATACAAATTTAGGCACCCAAGAGTTTAGGGAAAACAACAAAATAAACTCCGGGTCAGTCATGGGACTGGTATGAGTAAAACAGTTTAAACAGTTGAAAAAGTAAACGATATCTCATAAGACCACGCCGCATAACAGAACGGGTTTTTCCCTTATGAGAATCCAAAATATCTTTATATCAAAAACCTTTTGATATTATAATAATGTCTATCAACCACAATATATATAATCATCTAGCAGAAACGCTTTCATCTCACGTTCTACATATATAGTATACAATCAAAACCGCAAGCACGTATTGGGTAATGGGTTTCCAACTATGACAAGGTATGGAATCACCTTTCGCTTGTGTACCTCTAGAGAGGAATACACTGGGTTCAACAAGAACATCTTGCAACCCGGCCACACATGACCGACCACTCATTTCGCTTGAGTGTATCGAATGTATATCACCAACAGTTGGGATCAGCAACCGTTTCCCGAATGGGACAGCATCAACAATAGATTTTTAGAAGTAAATGAAACTCTAGATTAGGTGATTATACACCCTACTTCGGTGCGACCGACTTAGCCATGCTGCCTGCCCGATTTCTATCATTTACCGGATGATGAGGCTAGAAGCTACGCTTTATCATCACATCAGATTCACTTTGAATGCCACATCGTCAAATCCATCAAATCACCGATCGACGTCCTCAACCATACATTACGCGTTAGCTAAAAGAAGTTTCCTTCTCCGCTTCCACTCTTGGTACAGTTGGAGAAATCGATATATGTGATCGTCAGGAAATACTCTGTCGGACATCCGTCCATACAAGTCATCCAGGAACAGGATGATCCGAAGGCACTATTCTGTAAACAGGATAGCCCTTGCATAACTCCGTCTTCAATTTCCCTTGGCATTTATGATTCGCAATGCTTATGCCAATACAGAGCGGTTCTTTGGATAATAATCCAACCGGTCTCTCCATATTAACAACGTTAAAATGGTCAAAACTTCAATAGTCTGTGATTTAACTATCGAATAAAAATAGGTGTGCAAACAATGATATTATTTCCAAATGGAAATTTTATCGATCAAACATCATTTAACATTCATCTCTTTAGTTCGTTAATTTACTTATCTCCTGTTTCCCTACGTTCAATATTCCTTATTTTCTAAATTGGGAAAATATACGTTATTAAAAATGGAAAACATTTCCATTTCCTTGTTTCTTTATTAGAAAACATTTCTTGTTTCTTATTTGGAAAACATTTCCAAAGTTTCTTCATTGGACTTAGACAGATGTTTAACAAACCATCGCGATGCCAACTCAAACCATTTCCTTTACTGCCGAACCTTAACTATTCCTTAGTTAAAACGAAGCCAATCATGTTGGGGTAGAACTACCTCTCAGACCTTAACTGAACAACATTTCGAACTTTGAAATAGGCAAAGTTCACTTTACATTCCTTTTACTAACTTCCTTACTTAACTCTCGTTCGAATAGTTATATTCGATTGACTCTTTTCACTTAACTCTATTCGATTGACCCTTATCAATTAACTCTATTCGATTGACTTGTTTGCTTCTATTCGAATAAACTATATTCGATTAACTCCTTTCCTTCTATTCTAATCGATTAAACTAACATCGATTATCTCCTTTTAACTTTATCACAAATCGATTAACTAACATCGATTAACTTCTTTTTAACTTTATCACTAATCGATTAACTAACATCGATTAACTTCTTTTTAACTTTATCACTAATCGATTAACTAACATCGATTAACTTCTTTTTAACTTTATCACAAATCGATTAACTAACATCGATTAACTTCTTTTGCTTTAACACTAATCGATTAACTAACATCGATTAACTTCTTTTTAACTTTATCACTAATCGATTAACTAACATCGATTAACTTCTTTTGATAAACTACGTTTTCCGTTACAACTATTTCCTTTTTATAACGTTTACTTACCGTTACAAATATTTCCTTTTTATAACTTCTATTTATTTTCTAAATAAATATTCCTTTTCTATTTCTATTTATTTTCTAAATAAATATCCCTTTTATAAAACCGTGTTCGTTTTATAAATTATTCCTTTTATAAAATCCTGTGATTTTATAAAATTCCTTTATTTCAATATACATTGAAATAAATTCTTTTTACATCCCAGGGTCTTTTATGATATTTAAAATATCGAATAACAATGATCAATATCATTCCAACACCCATAATCCAAAATAGATTATATAACACATCATATATCACAATATATGAAAAACAGTAAAATAAATGTTGAGGAATCCAGTTGGATTCCTCCAACCTGTTTCCCTGCATCACAGATGTTAAACAATATAGATAACATCATTTTCAGTTCCATATGATACATTCTATTAAACTGAATCAATATAGAAAATTTAACTAACTGACTAGCAGTTCAATCAAACAGTCAACATACAGTAAATCAGCCAATATCTAACAGTTCTAAAAATACAACATGAAATTATAAACTGTTCAGAGTTAGTGAGATTTACTCACATTTGCAGTTCATCGTTAAAGAACGAGAAATTGTTATTTGATTTGAATCAAACAATTTATATCGCCATAAATTCAAACGAGCTCCAATGGACTTCCAGTCAGTCCCATCTGGTAGTCGTCATCCATACGATCCCAATGGATCTTGTTTCACGGAGTTTCGATAACGTATGAAAAAGATACGATAAAAATAAGGTTAGCACACTTTAAATTTAAATAAAGCTTAACTAAATTTTATTGGGCCTTAACTCATGCCCCGGCCCATTCACCTTTGTTAAAGCCCACGCCCCGATCCCTTTTTCTTCCCCAAACTCTTCTCACTGTGACCTGCTCCTCCAAATAAATCATGGCCGAACTTCCCTTGCTACCATCCCCTTCCCCAGTTAACAACACGAGCACCTCAAAATACACATACCCGCAACTTCCTGTGACTCCTTGCCCCTCCTGTATATTCAAACATATGTAACGTGCTCCTCTTCTTTGTTTTGAAATGTTCCAGGCAAAATAAAACACATGCTAGTGTGCTCCCACTGAAGCTTCCCATTTCTACTGTGCAATCTTTCCTCCACAGAAAATCACACACGCCATCACTTCACCAAGACACTCCAAAACAGTAGCCGTCCAATTTCTTTCATGTTTCCCCCTAACGCAAGCTTCAGGCTTTTCATCCTTTGCCCACCGTGACTTCTTCGGTCCTTCCATACTTCGACCAAAACAAAAACCAACGCTGCCACCAAGAAACCGACAATCCACCTGCTCCCTTAATTTGCCAACTTTTGGTCCCTACTGCGCCTTCGTTCCCGCATGATTTACACCACAACCGAGATGACCAACATCACCCTCTTCACTGTGTTATTTTGCTCCTTCATGCATACCCGTACCTGCTCTTCTCAAGCTTTTCCTTTTTCTATCCATCTCATTCGGATCTGAGATAGTTGCTTACGCTGGTGTATATATATACAAAGATATTGGGTTACTTCATTTCTAAAAAAAAAAATATTTATACTCATTGCCCACTCAGCCACCATACAATATGAATGGAGTTGCCGAGGTACTCTTGTCCCCTCAGCCACCATACAGTATGAATGGAGTTGCCGAGCTCAGTGACTAAGCATAAGAATTGGATATTTATTAACGGTACTTTGTTGTGAAAATTTTCGTTTGTTTACAAACTGCTATAGACAGAAATAACGATACCGTTGTGTCGAGCTCGGTGTCACGATCCCAAAAATATAATAATACCGGTAGATTGACTCAAATTGTGAAACCCCGAAATCGCTGATTAAGGGTGCAAAATACTCCAAATAAAAAGTTGCTTATTAAATTAATTAAAAATTACAGTAAAATTCTAAAAATTAAATTATCACTACGCCTCAAAAGAACCTCGTCTAAATTCGAACCTGGTCTCTAGTTATATCGAATAAACTGTTTCGGTCGATAAATGATTATATAACGACTATTTCAGAATTTGATTTGGACATAAATCAAAATCTACATAACAAAATCCCGATTTTTCTCTTCCACTAGAAAGATATACTCCACCAGCTCCACACGTTTCTTGTTTCACAGAAATCCGATTTAAAACGGGCCCTGTACATTCAGTTGAAGTTCGAATCGCCAAATTACGAACTGCAGCGCCATTTCAAGCTCGATTATAATTATATTATAATTTATACGTTCAAACTGACGTTGACTGAATATATTCGTTATTCAAAATCAAATTCCAAGGTGAATTAAATATCACAGATGATCCGGTTTACACCATATCGTCATTTCAGCCAATTCTGATTATTTTAGAATTATATATATTATTTAATTTATTATTTTAATTAATTATTCACCATTATTTAAATTCCACGACCAGTTAATTCACTATCCCACCATTGATATAATAAAATAAATTAATCATAATACCTCTGCCAATGCGGGTCATTACAATCTTCCCCACTTAAAATAATTTCGTCCTCGAAATTGCTAAAAAGTAGGGGACGACCTTATCGACTGGTTAGAACATATTTTTTCACTTCTTAACTTCAATTTCAACTGAACCAATTTAATTTCAGTTAAATTATTAATTAATTCTTATCAACGAAAATTTCCACAAATCATGAAAATTTTCTAACGCCTTAACTCCTCGAAAAATTTCGCCAGCACCTCCTTTGTACTAGTTAATAGGTCAAACCACCACTCGCCTCTCTGGGCCATCTCCCACCCAAAAGAAAATCAAATAGCCAAGCGGCTTGCCAATTCAGCTTATAAATCTTATATCGAATAGAAGTATAAACTTGTACCTTTTTGTCGGGCATATCAACTCTATCACTTCCATATGCTATCAACTCAGCATATACCAATGTTATCCCAATCAAATTTTGAAATCACTTTCATCTCCAACACAACCATTCGCTTTTTACCAAGCCAAATATCATTTCAACTCGAGTTTCTTCTCGATTCCCAGCTCTTAACTTGATTATCACATTACACTTCAAATTTGAATCTCACAATCCAATTTGTCTTGATATCATTCTAATTCAATCTCAGTTACCACTTTACTGGCTTTACTTTAATTCAATTTTGCTTTCACAAATTTCTGTTAAATTTGTTTTTAATTCAAACAGTCTTTCCCAGGGAGTTTTCAAACAGTTTACTCTTTTCAAAAATCAAATTTTCCTTTTTTGAAATTCAACTGAGCCCATAATCAATATTCCATTAGTTAAATCACTTCTCTATTTCTTTATCAATATTTGTTAACCAAATATTTTCAATAACCATATTGGCCTTTTATGTTATTTGGAAACATTTCCGAATATTGACTTCCTTTATTTTCTAAACTTTTAGAAAATATATTGTAACAACCCGTAAAATGCGAGCCAGTTTGAAAATTTTATTTTGGCAATTTTAGCGAATTTTGATTATTTAAAATGAATTATTTTAAATATAATCGACGAGAAATTTATTTTGAATATAATTCGACGTATATATTATACGCGTCGTCGTTAGAATATAAAATATTTATATATAATTATAAATAGAATTGAAAATGGCGCGGTAGTTCGATAATTCGATTTCAAACTTCAAGTGAATGTACCGGGTGCAAAACAATCCGGATTTTAGTGAAACCAAAAATAATGGAATCTAATAGTGAATATCTTTGTAACGAAGTTAACAAACTGAGATTTCATCTTAGAAATGATAAGATATGTCCAGTTGAAAATTCTGAATAGTCGCTATGGAATTCAGGCCCTTAAAAATGGACATTTTGCAAACGACCTCGGATTTCGACGAAACCAGTTTTGTTGGGTCCGTGGTGTCAAGTTATTGCTAGATTCCAAATTTCATAATTTTTCGAATCAATATGTGAGAGTAGCAAAGGAAAACGCGTTTGACCAGTTTCAGTTGATTTTAGTCGACTGGAAATTGGCCATTTTTCTAACGGTCTCAGAATTCGACGAAACTAGTTTTGTTAGGACCGTATCGTCAATACGAAGCTAGAAAATATTTTTCTGGAATTTTTCTAGTTAGTATGTGACCCCGGTAATTTGAAATGTGCGTTTAAAATTCAATATAATGATTTAAAAGAAAATTCAACGGAAACTGATTGTAACGGCCGAATCAGCGGACGATACATATCCCATTGTGTTCGGAATGGGGGTTAAACGCTAGGGACGACAGGCGGTGGACCTCTTTTAGAGGTCGATCGAAAATGTAGACTTTTGAATTAAAATAAAATAATTAAATAATTAAATTAATAAAAAATTTCTTTCTCCCCCCCTTTATTGGTTCTGGCCCCCCCCGTTCAAACAGAAATCATTTCATAAAAAAAAAAAAAAAAGGGAGAAGGCGATCGAAGGTGCCGTTCGAGGCCAGCGCCGCCCGCCCCCCCCCTCGCGCGCCGCCTCCTCCGTTCAACCTCCGCCCCCCCCTCTGCTGCTTCACTCGCGCGAAGTCTTCTCCCATCGAAGAACCGAAATCGCGCCTCCCTGAAACCCTAGGACGCCGCCGCCTCCAGCCCGAGGTCGAGCCGCCGACGCTGCTCCCCACCCTGGCCTCGTCTGACTCCGGTACTGAAGTTCATCCCCTCCGCAGACATCGATGCCCCTTTTTTTTTTTTCTTCGATGAAGTAAGTTTTTTTCTTTCTTTTCTTTCTTTACTTTATTTTATTTTTAATTTAAAAGTGAGAAAAACTGAATTTGAAAAGTATATAAAGCTAATTTCGATTTTATTTTTATAAAACTGTAAGGTTAGGATTTTATATTATATAGGAATATTAAAAATATAGTTTTTATATTTTTTAATAAAGTATTAAAAATATAGTCTTTACTATATAGGAATATTAAAAATATGATTTTTATATTTTTAAAGTATTAAAAATATAATTTTTACATGATAGAGAATATAAAAATATCATCTTTGTGTATGTAACGAAATAAAAATCTGATTTTTATTTCATATACGTTGAGATAAAGTGGTAATTTTTATAATGGCGAAATCTTTATAAAAAAAAAAATAGCGTGATAAAAATATAGTTTTTATCTATATAACATAATAATAAAAATTCGATTTTTATATATGTTGAACTTTGAAATAAAAATTCGATTTTTATATATTGAACTTTGAAATAAAAATTCGATTTTTATATATTGAACTTTGAACTAAAAATTCGATTTTTAAATATTGAATAGCGAAGTAAAAATGTGATTTTTACGTATGTAGTGAAAGCAGCAACGAAGCTGACGAAGATGCGAAAACGGCGAAGACTTCTGCAAATGAAGAGCCG
Source organism: Allium sativum (assembly GCA_030737875.1). Classification (NCBI taxonomy): domain Eukaryota; kingdom Viridiplantae; phylum Streptophyta; class Magnoliopsida; order Asparagales; family Amaryllidaceae; genus Allium; species Allium sativum. The sequence goes on from CM060921.1 coordinate 564,045,020, forward strand.
TGGAGCTAGGATAGCTATATGTGAGAATTTCTCACCTTTCACTTTCTTTTTCTAGTTATATATATATATACTAGGATGCAGACGGTGCTTAGTAGCACCCGACACAATCGTCCACAGACCATGGACTTGTTTGTTTGACTGTTTGGTGATTGATTGCGATATTGGTTTGAATGTGATTTGTGGTGTGAAAAATCAAATCGATAAATTGGTTAGGATTAGACGTGCGCCGTTATAAGGCGAAGGAGTAAGGCTAGGTTAGACCCTTACTCCAAATTTTGTGGTTTGCATAACGAATTGATTTGATTGATGTGTGAATGGCGTGGGCCTTCACTAGACCGGGGATAAGGCTAGGCCTCGTCCCGTTTCTAGTATCGTGCCGTTATGCCGCCGAAATTTTCTAAAATATGTTAGAAAAATAAAAATATCATTTTATAGAATAAATGAATTGAATAGAAATTCGTAAATTGAAATAAAATGTTTTATCGTTAAAAATATAATTTTTAACGTGAAGTGAATAAAATAAAATTTTCATTTATAAACCGGACGGTTTGTTTATGTACACCTATTTGAATGACATTGATTGGGACGATAAATTTTACACATCGCCCAACAGCACAAAATAGGTGTTTGATTGTTTGAAACCCCACACGGGTGTTGGGATGAAATTTGAAGTTCACTCATCCTGATTGATTAAATATGTCGATCGATTGATTGACATGCTGTTGTAAGCGTTAGATATCTATATTTGATGCTTATACAGTGTAGTGCACTTTGGTTGATGGTTGATTATTTTCAATGTTATTATATACATGTGTTGTATGAAAGTCCATATAATTAACTTTATATGGTAATTGATTGGGCCTCATTCCAGTTTTGAAAAAGAAATATTTGAAAAAGAAATATTTGAAATAGAATATTTGAAAATAGAAATTTATGAAGCCGTGTTGATTAGATTGACGCCATTTTGACGTGAACGATATTTATATCAATTTTAAGTGATTTCGAAATGAATTGAATTGAAAACGATTTCGAAATGAATTGAATTGAAAACGATTTCGAAATGAATTGAATTGAAAACGATTTCGAATTGAATTGAATTGAAAACGATTTCGAATTGAATTGAATTGAAAACGATTTCGAAATGAATTGAATTGAAAACGATTTCGAATTGAATTGAAAACAAATTGAAATGAATTCAAATTGAATTGAAATTTGAATTGAATAGAAATGAATTTTAAAACGAATTTATAAAGAAGAATTCAATTTTGATTTGAATTGAAAAGGAAGTTGAAATTGTTTTTGAAACGAATTCAAAACTATTTATATAATTCGTTTTAAATAGAAATCGATGAAATATATATTATATATATAATATAATGGCCTGAATAGAACGCGCCGCGCCGCGGCAGTTCGCGAATTTCGACCATTTATTTAAAACGGACATTACGGGAGATCCGACCGTCGGATTCTCCTAAAACCGGAACCGTTGGGTTCGTATCGAAAAGAGCTTTCTAATGAATGTTAGAAATTTGAAATCTAACGGTTGGATTTGGAGATACGTCCAAATCAAATTCGAAAAAGGTCGCTGTAAGTGCAGTTCGATGGCCGTTAATGGAAATCGACCGTACGGGCCTTGATAAAATTATTAAAAATAGTAATAATTTGTGTAAAATCATAAGAAATGATTTGTGAAAGTTTGGGATGAAAAACTCCATATTTGAAAAGATAAAAATAGATTTTTATCGAAATAAACTAGTTTTGAACTAGAATTATAATTCTATTTATTTTTAAATAAATAAATTGAATTTGAAATGGTTTTGAAAATAACCAAAATTTCCAATGATTGCATTGGAGTGGATTTGAATCGAAATTGTCTTCGGAATATTTCGATGTTGGAATTCGTGATATTACAGGTGTTGTTATGGAAATTTGAAAGATATATATGTATATCGTTATTTCCAATACGACATTTGTTAATCGTAGAATTTGATATTGAATATAGGCCGATATAGTTTCTATTCAGAGCCTTGTATTGAATATCGAATGTGATTTGGGTTTGTCGTGAATGGTGTCTTCACTAACACTGTTCTTGAACCCAGTTGAGAAAAGATTAAATCTTTTTATTTAGATTTAATGAAGTGTACCAATTAAATGATATTTAATTGGAATTGAATTGATATTGATTTTTGGGTTTATCGTGAACAGTGTTTTAAATAACACTTGTTCTTTAACCCGATAATTAATCGAATGTGATTTGGGTTTGTCGTGAATGGTGTCTTCACTAACACTGTTCTTGAACCCAGTTGAGAAAAGATTAAATCTTTTTATTTAGATTTAATGAAGTGTACCAATTAAATGATATTTAATTGGAATTGAATTGATATTGATTTTTGGGTTTATCGTGAACAGTGTTTTAAATAACACTTGTTCTTTAACCCGATAATTAATGAATGTGATTTGGGTTTGTCGTGAATGGTGTCTTCACTAACACTGTTCTTGAACCCAGCTGGGAAAAGATTAAATCTTTTGATTTAGATTTAATAAAGTGTACCAATTAAATAATATTTAATTGGAATTGAATGGATATTGATTTTTGGGTTTATCGTGAACAGTGTTTTAAATAACACTTGTTCTTTAACCCGATAATTAATGGGATGTGACTTTGGGTTTATCGTGGACCGTGTTTTAAATGACACTGATTCTTTAACCCAGTCACAGATTAAAACTAAGTGGAGTTTTAATGAATCTTTAATTAGATTGAAAAGATCGAGAATGGAGTATCACCAGTTTTGCTCCAGGCGATAGTTAAATCTTTAATTAGATTTGAACGTGAAATTTAGAAACTAACTGTCGGTTAGCTAAGTAGAATGGTTTTCTGGATATTGATCTGATGTTGGTTTCGGCCTTCGGGGTTAATATTTGGGGAATTATTCTCTTGATTAATTTACGGTTAATGACTAATGAGTTGGAATGAGGCGTATGTTGTGTTTGTGTAACACTTTTATAATATATACGCGAGTTATTCGGAAAGGCCGGGTTTATCCCATTCTGAATAACTGATACGACGATAAGTCGAAGATGAAGACGATGGTCGAAGACCGGAGGTCTTCACGTCGTTTGGGTGATAACTGATGATCTTGATTGGGCTGTACACCCAAGAAGATGGAAACAGTTAGTGATCGTCCAGACGTACTTGGAGATCGATGGATATGCGGGGTACTAGGTGCCTCCGGTTTCGTTCAGACCCAGGACGGACTTGTAAATGGACTGTGTGTCTGACATCGGATTTCATTCTGTGTGACTGATATCGGTTGCATAGGATGGTTTGCCTGTGTGGCATGCTAAGATGCAAATGATCAAGGCTTCTGTTGAAAAGCAAAGTCTTGTGGTGATGATCAAAGCACGGCCTTTGTGGCGTAGCTTTGTGTAACGTTTACCTCGCGTGTTTCACACCAGGTATGAACCAAAAACGGGAGACGGACCTCAGGGAGGACTTGCGTTTCTTTCTAGTTAGAAGTGGCGTCAGTGGTTTTACACGCCCTGACGAGTTTGACTTATGTGGTTGTTGCTGTTGCGAGGCGCCTCGGTTATATCGGTTTCGGCCGATGCATTCTGGTCGGCTGACGGACCAGACTTACACCCCATAGGGTGGGGAAACGTAGTGTTCAGGCATTTTAATCCACATCGGTGGACCGGCCCTGTCGCTCCAAGGGCCCACCTGAGTCTGGGTCCTGTGGCTCGGGCTAGAGAGTCACGAATCGGTTGAGGACTATCTTTTGCCTCGGTTCATAGACGGAAATCCAATTTCCAAATACGTGCCATTTGCGGTTTTATTTGTAAACCTATATATGGCGACATAGTGGCATGGGACGCTCATGTCGCCTATGATTGATACTTATGATTTGAAGTTGTTTTATACACTATGCACTTATTATAGTATCAAATGATTTGTTTTAAACGTATCAAGCATTCTTTGGCTGTTATAAGGGAAAACCCTATCCCCCGGCTTGCGTTTGCATTGTGTGATAGGACCTGGGTCTTATAACAGCTTCATTTTTCTTTATTTAGCATTGCGCTGTTTGTTTTATGCACTGGTATTCTTGGGAGGAAACCCGTTCCGTGTTATACGGCGTGGTCCCTTGATTTACCTAATGATTTAAAATAAAGATTAATAACTGTTTTAGTTCTCACACCAGTCACATGACTGACCTGGAGTTTATTGTTTTTAACCTAAACTCTGGGTGCCTTTATTTTCGACACGGGCAGCTAGTAGTTTTGGTTTTGCAGATTTATATTCACAGGATCCTGGTTTACAGCTGGAACGATATCCGGAAAGCTTTGTATCCGTATATCTCTTCTAGTTGTGTATGGTATTATTTTCCGCTGCTATGTATTTAAATGTAATTTAAATCTCTGATATTTCTGTGTAAGATGCATTTATGCTCTGTATATTCTTGTAATCTGATGCATTGTTGTAATAAGCAATGAAATGTTCTTCTGTATGCGTTCTGCTGTGGTTTGTTCTCGAACTATCCGACGCTTTCCTTTACGGGGAAGTTGCGGGTCTTCACATTTGGTATCAGAGCTTTGGTTTACAAAGCTCAGAGAACAAGGCACATTAGAACCTTACGAAAGAATTCATCAGATATTGGATTAGTAATATCCAATTAGAATGACTCGTTAGAGATGGGATCAGTAGTATCCTAGAACGGGTGTGAAGAGTATATTTTTCAAATGAAAACAATTTTGTTTTGAAAATCTAAGTCAACTATTCGTATTTGATTATTTATTTATATTGATGTGGACAATCCAGTATATATAGATTTTGCGTATACGTCTGATCCGCGTGTATTCGAAATTTTAATATACTGGATAGATATAGAATCACCTTCTAGTCGCCCGGAGAGAACTCTGATGATTGATGCATCGTCATCAGAATTTATGTTCGAGTGACGAAAGGGAGATTTCTATATATTTCCATTAGACTGGTGTGAGAACCAAAATTAGATAGGGCCTATTGTTGTGAATTGGCATCAAAAACCTGATTTTTGTATATGTATCAAAATTATGAATTTGAAACTCTAATTCACTAATTGATTGATGTTTGTGTTGTTTGTTTAATTGTTTGATAATTTTGAACCATTATGCCTAATTAAACCAAATATTGAATTGTATTGAAATTTGGTCGCATTTGCTTGCATATACATATATATCATTGAACAGGTTATAGCAAAGAGGCTAGAGCCGAAGGATAAAATTTGTTTGCCCGACAAATAGGTACATGTTTATTACATAATTTCCTGTTTTGTTTGGGTGATGATGATTTTGTGAGCCTATTGGCTAGCCGCTTGGCTTTTTCTTTTTCTTTTTGAGATCTGAAGGACCGGGGAAGCTATTTGAAATTCCCCGATGCTCCCATTGCAGGGGAGGTTATGGCGAAATTTTTCAAAAATTTAGGGTGTTAGCCAAATTTTTGAAATTTTGAAAATTCTCAGAAACTAAAGAGTTGGAGAATGGAAGCCAGACCGAGCGTAGAGTTGAATAATCAAACCACTTTCGACTTTGTTCCTTTTCGGGGACGAAAAGTTTTAAGTGGGGGAGATTGTAACAACCCGTAAAATGCGAGCCAGTTTGGAAATTTTATTTTGGCAATTTTAGCGAATTTTGATTATTTAAAATGAATTATTTTAAATATAATCGACGAGAAATTTATTTTGAATATAATTCGACGTATATATTATACGCGTCGTCGTTAGAATATAAAATATTTATATATAATTATAAATAGAATTGAAAATGGCGCGGTAGTTCGATAATTCGATTTCAAACTTCAAGTGAATGTACCGGGTGCAAAACAATCCGGATTTTAGTGAAACCAAAAATAATGGAATCTAATAGTGAATATCTTTGTAACGAAGTTAACAAACTGAGATTTCATCTTAGAAATGATAAGATATGTCCAGTTGAAAATTCTGAATAGTCGCTATGGAATTCAGGCCCTTAAAAATGGACATTTTGCAAACGACCTCGGATTTCGACGAAACCAGTTTTGTTGGGTCCGTGGTGTCAAGTTATTGCTAGATTCCAAATTTCATAATTTTTCGAATCAATATGTGAGAGTAGCAAAGGAAAACGCGTTTGACCAGTTTCAGTTGATTTTAGTCGACTGGAAATTGGCCATTTTTCTAACGGTCTCAGAATTCGACGAAACTAGTTTTGTTAGGACCGTATCGTCAATACGAAGCTAGAAAATATTTTTCTGGAATTTTTCTAGTTAGTATGTGACCCCGGTAATTTGAAATGTGCGTTTAAAATTCAATATAATGATTTAAAAGAAAATTCAACGGAAACTGATTGTAACGGCCGAATCAGCGGACGATACATATCCCATTGTGTTCGGAATGGGGGTTAAACGCTAGGGACGACAGGCGGTGGACCTCTTTTAGAGGTCGATCGAAAATGTAGACTTTTGAATTAAAATAAAATAATTAAATAATTAAATTAATAAAAAATTTCTTTCTCCCCCCTTTATTGGTTCTGGCCCCCCCCGTTCAAACAGAAATCATTTCATAAAAAAAAAAAAAAAAGGGAGAAGGCGATCGAAGGTGCCGTTCGAGGCCAGCGCCGCCCGCCCCCCCCCTCGCGCGCCGCCTCCTCCGTTCAACCTCCGCCCCCCCCTCTGCTGCTTCACTCGCGCGAAGTCTTCTCCCATCGAAGAACCGAAATCGCGCCTCCCTGAAACCCTAGGACGCCGCCGCCTCCAGCCCGAGGTCGAGCCGCCGACGCTGCTCCCCACCCTGGCCTCGTCTGACTCCGGTACTGAAGTTCATCCCCTCCGCAGACATCGATGCCCCTTTTTTTTTTTTCTTCGATGAAGTAAGTTTTTTTCTTTCTTTTCTTTCTTTACTTTATTTTATTTTTAATTTAAAAGTGAGAAAAACTGAATTTGAAAAGTATATAAAGCTAATTTCGATTTTATTTTTATAAAACTGTAAGGTTAGGATTTTATATTATATAGGAATATTAAAAATATAGTTTTTATATTTTTTAATAAAGTATTAAAAATATAGTCTTTACTATATAGGAATATTAAAAATATGATTTTTATATTTTTAAAGTATTAAAAATATAATTTTTACATGATAGAGAATATAAAAATATCATCTTTGTGTATGTAACGAAATAAAAATCTGATTTTTATTTCATATACGTTGAGATAAAGTGGTAATTTTTATAATGGCGAAATCTTTATAAAAAAAAAAATAGCGTGATAAAAATATAGTTTTTATCTATATAACATAATAATAAAAATTCGATTTTTATATATGTTGAACTTTGAAATAAAAATTCGATTTTTATATATTGAACTTTGAAATAAAAATTCGATTTTTATATATTGAACTTTGAACTAAAAATTCGATTTTTAAATATTGAATAGCGAAGTAAAAATGTGATTTTTACGTATGTAGTGAAAGCAGCAACGAAGCTGACGAAGATGCGAAAACGGCGAAGACTTCTGCAAATGAAGAGCCGTGGAGCTAGGATAGCTATATGTGAGAATTTCTCACCTTTCACTTTCTTTTTCTAGTTATATATATATATACTAGGATGCAGACGGTGCTTAGTAGCACCCGACACAATCGTCCACAGACCATGGACTTGTTTGTTTGACTGTTTGGTGATTGATTGCGATATTGGTTTGAATGTGATTTGTGGTGTGAAAAATCAAATCGATAAATTGGTTAGGATTAGACGTGCGCCGTTATAAGGCGAAGGAGTAAGGCTAGGTTAGACCCTTACTCCAAATTTTGTGGTTTGCATAACGAATTGATTTGATTGATGTGTGAATGGCGTGGGCCTTCACTAGACCGGGGATAAGGCTAGGCCTCGTCCCGTTTCTAGTATCGTGCCGTTATGCCGCCGAAATTTTCTAAAATATGTTAGAAAAATAAAAATATCATTTTATAGAATAAATGAATTGAATAGAAATTCGTAAATTGAAATAAAATGTTTTATCGTTAAAAATATAATTTTTAACGTGAAGTGAATAAAATAAAATTTTCATTTATAAACCGGACGGTTTGTTTATGTACACCTATTTGAATGACATTGATTGGGACGATAAATTTTACACATCGCCCAACAGCACAAAATAGGTGTTTGATTGTTTGAAACCCCACACGGGTGTTGGGATGAAATTTGAAGTTCACTCATCCTGATTGATTAAATATGTCGATCGATTGATTGACATGCTGTTGTAAGCGTTAGATATCTATATTTGATGCTTATACAGTGTAGTGCACTTTGGTTGATGGTTGATTATTTTCAATGTTATTATATACATGTGTTGTATGAAAGTCCATATAATTAACTTTATATGGTAATTGATTGGGCCTCATTCCAGTTTTGAAAAAGAAATATTTGAAAAAGAAATATTTGAAATAGAATATTTGAAAATAGAAATTTATGAAGCCGTGTTGATTAGATTGACGCCATTTTGACGTGAACGATATTTATATCAATTTTAAGTGATTTCGAAATGAATTGAATTGAAAACGATTTCGAAATGAATTGAATTGAAAACGATTTCGAAATGAATTGAATTGAAAACGATTTCGAATTGAATTGAATTGAAAACGATTTCGAATTGAATTGAATTGAAAACGATTTCGAAATGAATTGAATTGAAAACGATTTCGAATTGAATTGAAAACAAATTGAAATGAATTCAAATTGAATTGAAATTTGAATTGAATAGAAATGAATTTTAAAACGAATTTATAAAGAAGAATTCAATTTTGATTTGAATTGAAAAGGAAGTTGAAATTGTTTTTGAAACGAATTCAAAACTATTTATATAATTCGTTTTAAATAGAAATCGATGAAATATATATTATATATATAATATAATGGCCTGAATAGAACGCGCCGCGCCGCGGCAGTTCGCGAATTTCGACCATTTATTTAAAACGGACATTACGGGAGATCCGACCGTCGGATTCTCCTAAAACCGGAACCGTTGGGTTCGTATCGAAAAGAGCTTTCTAATGAATGTTAGAAATTTGAAATCTAACGGTTGGATTTGGAGATACGTCCAAATCAAATTCGAAAAAGGTCGCTGTAAGTGCAGTTCGATGGCCGTTAATGGAAATCGACCGTACGGGCCTTGATAAAATTATTAAAAATAGTAATAATTTGTGTAAAATCATAAGAAATGATTTGTGAAAGTTTGGGATGAAAAACTCCATATTTGAAAAGATAAAAATAGATTTTTATCGAAATAAACTAGTTTTGAACTAGAATTATAATTCTATTTATTTTTAAATAAATAAATTGAATTTGAAATGGTTTTGAAAATAACCAAAATTTCCAATGATTGCATTGGAGTGGATTTGAATCGAAATTGTCTTCGGAATATTTCGATGTTGGAATTCGTGATATTACAGGTGTTGTTATGGAAATTTGAAAGATATATATGTATATCGTTATTTCCAATACGACATTTGTTAATCGTAGAATTTGATATTGAATATAGGCCGATATAGTTTCTATTCAGAGCCTTGTATTGAATATCGAATGTGATTTGGGTTTGTCGTGAATGGTGTCTTCACTAACACTGTTCTTGAACCCAGTTGAGAAAAGATTAAATCTTTTTATTTAGATTTAATGAAGTGTACCAATTAAATGATATTTAATTGGAATTGAATTGATATTGATTTTTGGGTTTATCGTGAACAGTGTTTTAAATAACACTTGTTCTTTAACCCGATAATTAATCGAATGTGATTTGGGTTTGTCGTGAATGGTGTCTTCACTAACACTGTTCTTGAACCCAGTTGAGAAAAGATTAAATCTTTTTATTTAGATTTAATGAAGTGTACCAATTAAATGATATTTAATTGGAATTGAATTGATATTGATTTTTGGGTTTATCGTGAACAGTGTTTTAAATAACACTTGTTCTTTAACCCGATAATTAATGAATGTGATTTGGGTTTGTCGTGAATGGTGTCTTCACTAACACTGTTCTTGAACCCAGCTGGGAAAAGATTAAATCTTTTGATTTAGATTTAATAAAGTGTACCAATTAAATAATATTTAATTGGAATTGAATGGATATTGATTTTTGGGTTTATCGTGAACAGTGTTTTAAATAACACTTGTTCTTTAACCCGATAATTAATGGGATGTGACTTTGGGTTTATCGTGGACCGTGTTTTAAAATGACACTGATTCTTTAACCCAGTCACAGATTAAAACTAAGTGGAGTTTTAATGAATCTTTAATTAGATTGAAAAGATCGAGAATGGAGTATCACCAGTTTTTGCTCCAGGCGATAGTTAAATCTTTAATTAGATTTGAACGTGAAATTTAGAAACTAACTGTCGGTTAGCTAAGTAGAATGGTTTTCTGGATATTGATCTGATGTTGGTTTCGGCCTTCGGGGTTAATATTTGGGGAATTATTCTCTTGATTAATTTACGGTTAATGACTAATGAGTTGGAATGAGGCGTATGTTGTGTTTGTGTAACACTTTTATAATATATACGCGAGTTATTCGGAAAGGCCGGGTTTATCCCATTCTGAATAACTGATACGACGATAAGTCGAAGATGAAGACGATGGTCGAAGACCGGAGGTCTTCACGTCGTTTGGGTGATAACTGATGATCTTGATTGGGCTGTACACCCAAGAAGATGGAAACAGTTAGTGATCGTCCAGACGTACTTGGAGATCGATGGATATGCGGGGTACTAGGTGCCTCCGTTTCGTTCAGACCCAGGACGGACTTGTAAATGGACTGTGTGTCTGACATCGGATTTCATTCTGTGTGACTGATATCGGTTGCATAGGATGGTTTGCCTGTGTGGCATGCTAAGATGCAAATGATCAAGGCTTCTGTTGAAAAGCAAAGTCTTGTGGTGATGATCAAAGCACGGCCTTTGTGGCGTAGCTTTGTGTAACGTTTACCTCGCGTGTTTCACACCAGGTATGAACCAAAAACGGGAGACGGACCTCAGGGAGGACTTGCGTTTCTTTCTAGTTAGAAGTGGCGTCAGTGGTTTTACACGCCCTGACGAGTTTGACTTATGTGGTTGTTGCTGTTGCGAGGCGCCTCGGTTATATCGGTTTCGGCCGATGCATTCTGGTCGGCTGACGGACCAGACTTACACCCCATAGGGTGGGGAAACGTAGTGTTCAGGCATTTTAATCCACATCGGTGGACCGGCCCTGTCGCTCCAAGGGCCCACCTGAGTCTGGGTCCTGTGGCTCGGGCTAGAGAGTCACGAATCGGTTGAGGACTATCTTTTGCCTCGGTTCATAGACGGAAATCCAATTTCCAAATACGTGCCATTTGCGGTTTTATTTGTAAACCTATATATGGCGACATAGTGGCATGGGACGCTCATGTCGCCTATGATTGATACTTATGATTTGAAGTTGTTTTATACACTATGCACTTATTATAGTATCAAATGATTTGTTTTAAACGTATCAAGCATTCTTTGGCTGTTATAAGGGAAAACCCTATCCCCCGGCTTGCGTTTGCATTGTGTGATAGGACCTGGGTCTTATAACAGCTTCATTTTTCTTTATTTAGCATTGCGCTGTTTGTTTTATGCACTGGTATTCTTGGGAGGAAACCCGTTCCGTGTTATACGGCGTGGTCCCTTGATTTACCTAATGATTTAAAATAAAGATTAATAACTGTTTTAGTTCTCACACCAGTCACATGACTGACCTGGAGTTTATTGTTTTTAACCTAAACTCTGGGTGCCTTTATTTTCGACACGGGCAGCTAGTAGTTTTGGTTTTGCAGATTTATATTCACAGGATCCTGGTTTACAGCTGGAACGATATCCGGAAAGCTTTGTATCCGTATATCTCTTCTAGTTGTGTATGGTATTATTTTCCGCTGCTATGTATTTAAATGTAATTTAAATCTCTGATATTTCTGTGTAAGATGCATTTATGCTCTGTATATTCTTGTAATCTGATGCATTGTTGTAATAAGCAATGAAATGTTCTTCTGTATGCGTTCTGCTGTGGTTTGTTCTCGAACTATCCGACGCTTTCCTTTACGGGGAAGTTGCGGGTCTTCACATATATGCTATTTATAATTGGAAAATATTCCAATTACTTGTCTCTTTTCCGATCTCATTTGTTTCTATACTTAGGAAATAGTCTTTATTATATTTCCAAGCTTACACTTAATTGGGTTAAAACGGATGTTGTGTAAAACATCGCTACGACAACCCAAATACTATATTCAACTAACTCATATTCAACATTGATCTTCGAGCCTGAAATCTTACCATTTATTTGTTAATAGTGAAATCAATCAAGTTGGGGTATAACTACCTCTCAGACCTTGACTGAATAACATTTATAACGTCAAAACAGATATGACTACTTACTCGAATAATCAATACCCTATAACTACTGATTCACGTTTAAACACATATCCACTTTCTCTTTCTATTCTTACTAGATTTTATTCTTGACTTCCTCTTTGATTTTACTATTATATTTCTAAGTTCGTTTCCTTATCGACTTATATATATATCGATACGTTGATTTCTAACTATCAGATTATCTTAAAAATATTCTAACTTCTTAAATTCCCGGAAAAATTCTCCATAACTTCCTTTGTACTAGGAGCATCGGGAAAATCCCCAAACTGCCACACAGGCCTTTTCCAATCAAAAAGAAGAAGAAAAGCCAAGCGGCTAGCCGATACGGCGCATACAATCTCATATATGAATTAAATACATACCTTTTGTCAAGCATTATATTTATATACCTTCATACCTTATCCATACATATCTCATGTATATCCATACATTTCTAATTCATTCCAACTTGATCCAATCGTTTTAACTTATTTCGTTAAGTGATTTCCAAATTACCGGTTTGCCCATTTCACCTTCATATTTGAGTATAACATGTTCAAATATATGTTAACTTACTTATAAACAAATCAAATTCTATCCTTTCAAACTCAGGTTTCATATTCGATTTCGAATATAAATCCTCAAACCCCCTTTTGAATGCTATATTCAAATTCCATTTGAATTCTATTTGAATCCTATATTCAAATTCCTTTTTAACTCTAATTGAATTTTCCTAATTCAAATTCTATTTGAATTTCATATATTTAAACTCCTTTAAATTTCTATGTTCAATTTGAATTACAAATATTCAAATTCCTTTTCAAATCCTTTATTCAATTTCTATACTTGAATTTCATTTCAAATCTCTTATTCAAATCCCATATATGAATTTCATTTCAAATCTCTTATTCAAATCCCATATATGAATTTCATTTCAAATCTCTGATTCAAATCCCATACGATTTCTCTTATGTCAAATTTTATTCTATTTCTCATATGTCAAATTTTATTCGATTTCTCATATGTCAAATTTTATTCGATTTCTCATATGTCAAATTTTTATTTGATTTCTCATATGTCAAATTTTATTCGATTTCTCATATGTCAAATTTTTATTTGATTTCTATATGTCAAATTTCCTCTATTCAAATTCTATATCACTTCCATTGAATTTCATATATTCAAACTCCCTTTGAATTTCTATATTCAATCTCTATTTCAATTCCATTGAATTTCATATATTCAAACTCCTATTGAATTTCTATATTCGAATCCTATTATTACTCTATATGAATTCTACATTCAATTTTCCATTATTTAAATCTTCTTTATTCAAATCTCATTTGAATTTCTATATTCAAATCCTATGTTTGAACTTCCTTTATTCAAATTCCTTTAAATAAGTCTCAGTTTCAATTCCTTTTGAAATCGATATTTCTACCTTTGGAAAGTAGATTTCCCTTTCAATTTCGCACTTGTATTTTTATATTTCTGAATTATCCAATGATAATTCTCTTCACTTCATTTATAAACTTCGTTTATAAAAGAACTTTTTATAAACTTCGTTTATAAAGGACTTCTCGTTTTATTTCCTTTCAAACAAGTTAATATTTCAAATCTATTTCAAAATCAAATTCTATATATTCAAATTCTATTTTGAAATTCAACATAACTTGTCTTTCCCAAAACAAATTCAAAACAGTGTCTCTGGTAGTAATTTGTCACTTACAACTCGAAAATGAATACTGATGATGCAGCTGTCATCATCAGAATCTATTTTCCAGCGATCGAAGTGAGTTCAATACTATAAAACCATTTCTAAACATTTCACTTTGAAATTCATTTCAAAATATAATTCACACTGCTTGTAAAACAATTTAAAATCTCCTAGGATCTTAAATTTTCCTTACTTTTAATCCAAATCTATTTACAAACACTTATCCAATTTTACAGAATTCTAATTCAATTTCTGGTTTAAATTTCAGATTTAACTTATCTGAATTCACGTATTTCACTTATATGAATTTTGATTGGTTATTTACATAACCATTTAATTTATAATCTTACTCGATTATAATAACAACCAATATATCCAATATATTATAATTTTGATATATATATCTTCTATATATCAAGATATACCTTGGGTAAACTTATTTTAATTTACCCTCTTTTCAAAACATACCATGACGGTTCATCGTATTCGAGTGTTTAGTAACTCCTACCGATACAGTGGATCAAACTGATCGACCAGAACTCATAAACGACTCAACCAATGAATCTCCACAATATAAAACAATTTTTTATATCAATAACAAATACGTTCACTCGTATATATACACTCAATCTCAGTCTAGGGTATTACTAACCCTATCTCTACCGAGTCACGCCACAGAGCCAAGTAATTCTTAACCTAAGCTCTGATACCAACTGTAACGACCCGGATTTTCGGCGACTTTGGTTATCGACATAAGCACGATGTCAATAACCAAAACATCGAAAAATCCTGGTAATTAGTGAAAGAAATTAGAGGGTGAGGAAAGATAAGATAGAAACTTAGAATAGAAGAAGAAGAAGAACACAACATCAGAGCAACACGAATCTCACAGCGGAATGAATAACATATAATATATGTAACATAACTTTGAAATATACATCTGTATTTGAATACACATCATTATCAAAGTACAACACTTACAACACAGCGGAAATAACTATAGCTATATGATCCTGAAGCCTCCTGCTCCTGCTCTTCAACTATATCTGTAAATCCTGACTACTTGACTGCCCATAACAAATTTAGGCACCCAAGAGTTTAGGGAAAACAACAAAATAAACTCCGGGTCAGTCATGGGACTGGTACGAGTAAAACAGTTTAAACAGTTGAACAAGTAAACGATATCTCATAAGACCACGCCGCATAACGGAACGGGTTTTTCCCTTATGAGAATCCAAAATATCTTTTTATCAAAAACCTTTTGATATTATAATAATGTCTATCAACCACAATATATATAATCATCTAGCAGAAACGCTTTCATCTCACGTTCTACATATATAGTATACAATCAAAACCGCAAGCACGTATTGGGTAATGGGTTTCCAACTATGACAAGGTATGGAATCACCTTTCGCTTGTGTACCTCTAGAGAGGAATACACTGGGTTCAACAAGAACATCTTGCAACCCGGCCACACATGACCGACCACTCATTTCGCTTGAGTGTATCGAATGTATATCACCAACAGTTGGGATCAGCAACCGTTTCCCGAATGGGACAGCATCAACAATAGATTTTTAGAAGTAAATGAAACTCTAGATTAGGTGATTATACACCCTACTTCGGTGCGACCGACTTAGCCATGCTGCCTGCCCGATTTCTATCATTTACCGGATGATGAGGCTAGAAGCTACGCTTTATCATCACATCAGATTCACTTTGAATGCCACATCGTCAAATCCATCAAATCACCGATCGACGTCCTCAACCATACATTACGCGTTAGCTAAAAGAAGTTTCCTTCTCCGCTTCCACTCTTGGTACAGTTGGAGAAATCGATATATGTGATCGTCAGGAAATACTCTGTCGGACATCCGTCCATACAAGTCATCCAGGAACAGGATGATCCGAAGGCACTATTCTGTAAACAGGATAGCCCTTGCATAACTCCGTCTTCAATTTCCCTTGGCATTTATGATTCGCAATGCTTATGCCAATACAGAGCGGTTCTTTGGATAATAATCCAACCGGTCTCTCCATATTAACAACGTTAAAATGGTCAAAACTTCAATAGTCTGTGATTTAACTATCGAATAAAAATAGGTGTGCAAACAATGATATTATTTCCAAATGGAAATTTTATCGATCAAACATCATTTAACATTCATCTCTTTAGTTCGTTAATTTACTTATCTCCTGTTTCCCTACGTTCAATATTCCTTATTTTCTAAATTGGGAAAATATACGTTATTAAAAATGGAAAACATTTCCATTTCCTTGTTTCTTTATTAGAAAACATTTCTTGTTTCTTATTTGGAAAACATTTCCAAAGTTTCTTCATTGGACTTAGACAGATGTTTAACAAACCATCGCGATGCCAACTCAAACCATTTCCTTTACTGCCGAACCTTAACTATTCCTTAGTTAAAACGAAGCCAATCAAGTTGGCGTAGAACTACCTCTCAGACCTTAACTGAACAACATTTCTAACTTTGAAATAGGCAAAGTTCACTTTACATTCCTTTTACTAACTTCCTTACTTAACTCTCGTTCGAATAGTTATATTCGATTGACTCTTTTCACTTAACTCTATTCGATTGACCCTTATCAATTATCTCTATTCGATTGACTTGTTTGCTTCTATTCGAATAAACTATATTCGATTAACTCCTTTCCTTCTATTCTAATCGATTAAACTAACATCGAATATCTCCTTTTAACTTTATCACAAATCGATTAACTAACATCGATTAACTTCTTTTTAACTTTATCACTAAATGATTAACTAACATCGATTAACTTCTTTTTAACTTTATCACTAATCGATTAACTAACATCGATTAACTTCTTTTTAACTTTATCACAAATCGATTAACTAACATCGATTAACTTCTTTTGCTTTAACACTAATCGATTAACTAACATCGATTAACTTCTTTTTAACTTTATCACTAATCGATTAACTAACATCGATTAACTTCTTTTGATAAACTACGTTTTCCGTTACAACTATTTCCTTTTTATAACGTTTACTTACCGTTACAAATATTTCCTTTTTATAACTTCTATTTATTTTCTAAATAAATATTCCTTTTCTATTTCTATTTATTTTCTAAATAAATATCCCTTTTATAAAACCGTGTTCGTTTTATAAATATTTCCTTTTATAAAATCCTGTGATTTTATAAAATTCCTTTATTTCAATATACATTGAAATAAATTCTTTTTACATCCCAGGGTCTTTTATGATATTTAAAATATCGAATAACAATGATCAATATCATTCCAACACCCATAATCCAAAATAGATTATATAACACATCATATATCACAATATATGAAAAACAGTAAAATAAATGTTGAGGAATCCAGTTGGATTCCTCCAACCTGTTTCCCTGCATCACAGATGTTAAACAATATAGATAACATCATTTTCAGTTCCATATGATACATTCTGTTAAACAGAATCAATATAGAAAATTTAATTAACTGACTAGCAGTTCAATCAAACAGTCAACATACAGTAAATCAGCCAATATCTAACAGTTCTAAAAATACAACATGAAATTGTAAACTGTTCAGAGTTAGTGAGATTTACTCACATTTGCAGTTCATCGTTAAAGAACGATAAACTATTATTTGATTTGAATCAAACAATTTATATCGCCATAAATTCAAACGAGCTCCAATGGACTTCCAGTCAGTCCCATCTGGTAGTCGTCATCCATACGATCCCAATGGATCTTGTTTCGCGGAGTTTCGATAACGTATGAAAAAGATACGATAAAAATAAGGTTAGCACACTTTAAATTTAAATAAAGCTTAACTAAATTTTATTGGGCCTTAACTCATGCCCCGGCCCATTCACCTTTGTTAAAGCCCACGCCCCGATCCCTTTTTCTTCCCCTAACTTTTCTCGCCGTGACCTGCTCCTCCAAATAAATCATGGCCGAACTTCCCTTGCTACCATCCCCTTCCCCAGTTAACAACACGAGCACCTCAAAATACACATACCCGCAACTTCCTGTGACTCCTTGCCCCTCCTGTATATTCAAACATATGTAACGTGCTCCTCTTCTTTGTTTTGAAATGTTCCAGGCAAAATAAAACACATGCTAGCGTGCTCCCACTGAAGCTTCCCATTTCTACTGTGCAATCTTTCCTCCACAGAAAATCACACACGCCATCACTTCACCAAGACACTCCAAAACAGTAGCCGTCCAATTTCTTTCATGTTTCCCCCTAACGCAAGCTTCAGGCTTTTCATCCTTTGCCCACCGTGACTTCTTCGGTCCTTCCATACTTCGACCAAAACAAAAACCAACGCTGCCACCAAGAAACCGACAATCCACCTGCTCCCTTAATTTGCCAACTTTTGGTCCCTACTGCGCCTTCGTTCCCGCATGATTTACACCACAACCGAGATGACCAACATCACCCTCTTCACTGTGTTATTTTGCTCCTTCATGCATACCCGTACCTGCTCTTCTCAAGCTTTTCCTTTTTCTATCCATCTCATTCGGATCTGATATAGTTGCTTACGCTGGTGTATATATATACAAAGATATTGGGTTACTTCATTTCTAAAAAAAAAAATATTTATACTCATTGCCCACTCAGCCACCATACAATATGAATGGAGTTGCCGAGGTACTCTTGTCCCCTCAGCCACCATACAGTATGAATGGAGTTGCCGAGTTCAGTGACTAAGCATAAGAATTGGATATTTATTAACGGTACTTTGTTGTGAAAATTTTCGTTTGTTTACAAACTGCTATAGACAGAAATAACGATACCGTTGTGTCGAGCTCGGTGTCACGATCCCAAAAATATAATAATACCGGTAGATTGACTCAAATTGTGAAACCCCGAAATCGCTTATTAAGGGTGCAAAATACTCCAAATAAAAAGTTGCTTATTAAATTAATTAAAAATTACAGTAAAATTCTAAAAATTAAATTATCACTACGCCTCAAAAGAACCTCGTCTAAATTCAAACCTGATCTCTAGTTATATCGAATAAACTGTTTCGGTCGATAAATGATTATATAGCGACTATTTCAGAATTTGATTTGGACATAAATCAAAATCTACATAACAAAATCCCGATTTTTCTCTTCCACTAGAAAGATATACTCCACCAGCTCCACACGTTTCTTGTTTCACAGAAATCCGATTTAAAACGGGCCCTGTACTTTCAGTTGAAGTTCGAATCGCCAAATTACGAACTGAAGCGCCATTTCAAGCTCGATTATAATTATATTATAATTTATACGTTCAAACTGACGTTGACTGAATATATTCGTTATTCAAAATCAAATTCCAAGGTGAATTAAATATCACAGATGATCCGGTTTACACCATATCGTCATTTCAGCCAGTTCTGATTATTTTAGAATTATATATATTATTTAATTTATTATTTTAATTAAATATTCACCATTATTTAAATTCCACGACCAGTTAATTCACTATCCCACCATTGATATAATAAAATAAATTAATCATAATACCTCTGCCAATGCGGGTCATTACAGTTTTGTTGAAAAAAGAATTGTCAATAAAATAGAGTTATCATTTTTAATTGTTTTGTTACATTAGAATTTGCATACAAATTAAAATAAATATTTTTATCGTCATGTTATACATTAGAATTGTATACAAGTTAAAAGGGACATTTTTATCGTTATGTTATACATTAGAATCGTGTACAAATTAGAATAATCATTTTTATCGTCATGTTATACATTAGAATTGTATACAAGTTAAAAGGGACATTTTATCATTATGTTATACATTAGAATTGTGTACAAATTAAAATAAACATTTTTATCGTCATGTTATACATTAGAATTGTATACAAGTTAAAAGGGACATTTTTATCGTTATGTTATACATTAGAATTGTGTACAAATTAAAATAAACATTTATATGTCTCATGTTATACATTGAAATTATATACAAATAAAAACATTTCTTTTTATATGTTAAAGTTAAAAATAGAAATTGCATACCAATAATGAAAATAAAAATTATTATTTTTTAGTTGTCATTAGCGACATTGTAATGTAAATAAATTACATTTTTATTTTTATTTGACAATAGACATGTAGGAAATGTCATGTAAATAAAACTTCTCTTTTATTTGACATTAGAAACATGTAGTGAATGTATGCGAATAAAATACATTTTTATTTGACATTAGAAATGTAGAAAAAGTCAGGCAAATAAAACTTCTCCTTGTATTTGACATTAGAATACATTGTAAATGTATGCAAACAAAAATCTCTATTTATCTGTTATTAGAAAATATAGGAATTTGTTTGCAAATATAATATCTCTTTTTTTATCATTAGAGACATTTAAATGGTCATGCAAATTATAACTTTCTTTTATTTGGCATGTTAAACTCGTTAGTGGAATCATCAAATGATTTATATTTATATATAATTTTATATATAAATATAAATTAAAATTAAACGAATCTTGCACGGTTGTTCGCGTTTCGGATTCGTAACTTTAAACGATTATACCGAATGATCCGACCGTCGAATTTTCCTAACACTGGAACCATTAGGTCCGCTTTGGGAAGATTTTTCCAATGACATAAATTTTGTTAAAATCCAATGGTTAGATTTCGAGATAAGTGTAAATCAAATTTGGGTCAAAACAGCGCCAGGGCTGCCCATTGATCCAAAGCGTTGTTGAATTAAATTGGACTATTTTTATATAAATAAAAATAGCGATAAATCGTTATAAAATAATATTAACGATATGAGTTGATTTAAAATTATATATATTCGAGAATTATTTGAAAAGACTGATTTCAATCTCACTTCAAATAATTATACGACGATTTAAATCGAAGATATTGAAGACAGTGTTCGAAGACCGGCGATCTTCACATCGAATGGACAACTACTGATGCCTGGCGTTGGTTAGCTCCCAGTAAAGGGTTAAAGTGGTAGTTGTGCAGACGTACTTGTTGATTGTCTGGATAAGCAAGCACCTATCTTCTGTAATGGACATACGGGACGAGGAATAAGGTGTCTCCGGTTTCATTCAGACCCCGAATGGACTTGTAAATGGATGTGTGTCTGATGTTGGATTTCATTCCATGTAAATTGATTTCTATTTAATATATATCTGTTTGGTGGCGGAGAATTTTTTTCTCTTGCTTAACACCCTTCTCTGAGACGCATGAGCTCGGAGGTTATATATTGATAGTTATCGATCGCATGGCGTGAATTGTCAGTATGGCATTCCAAGATGCAATTGATCAAGGCTTTTGTTGAAAAGCAGAGTCTTGTGGTTGATGATCAAAGCCCTATTTAGGCATAGCTTTGTGTATAGCATTACTTCGCGAACCTCACAACCCGGTAAGAGTCAGAAACTGGATAAGAGACCCAAGAAGTATATGCGTTTCTTTCTAGCTAGAAGTGGTGTCATGGTATGGAACCCAGACATTTTTTACTTATGTGAATGTTTGATTTCGAGGCCTCGATATATTAGTCGATACTGGCCAAATGATAAGTCCAATAGGACCGGGAAATGTGTGTTCAGGCATAACTAATCCACTAAAGTATTTGTGGACTGGCCTTGGAGGATCCAAGCGCTTTCCAGCGTCCGTAACCAGAGGCATTTGCTAGAGTGTCTCGAATCAGTAAGGAGATCATCCCTAGCCTTGACTCATGATGGAAACCCAATTTCCAATATGACCTTACGGTTTGATTGTAAACCTATATATGGCGGCATAGTATATGGTAGCTAGGCCGTCTAGGATTGATATATTTACTTTGACAGTATTTTAAAACTAATTAGACACTAATAATAATATTAAATATTATTTTATATGTATCAAGCATGTTTGATCATTATAAAGTAAAACTTTACCCTCTGTTTTGCGTTGCATTGTGTGATGGAACTTGAGTCTTATAATGATTTCATTTTTCTAAAAAGCATTGCATGGTTTTGAACAAAATATTTACTAATTTATTGCACTGGCAATCCAATGGAGTGAACCTGTTCCACGTTAGTGGCGTGGTTCTGTGATTAGCTATATTGTTAGATTAATTAGGAAAGATTTGTCATACTGGTCCCATGACTGACTCGTAGTTTGTTTCACTTGCAAACTCAGGTGCCCTTATTTTTACACAGGCAGCCAGGTGACAGGTATCGGGTTATTTTAGATATGTGCTGGATTGGAGTATGCTCTTGGGAAGAAGATGAAGATCATTTCTATCTTTTATTTCTATTTTGAAACATTTAGACATCATTTATCCATGTTGTGATTAATGGTGTTTTAGACCTATTTCTATTTGCTGAGACTTTTTATATGCTAAGTTGTATTCTGTAACTGTGCCACTCTGATGTTCTCATGTTGTGATGTTGATGACATTTCTATTTTCCGCTGTTATGATTTATGTGTTATGCTGTTATCTAAGATATGATGTTGTTATAAATGTGTTATATTCCAATGATTATCCTAGCTTTCATACCACGGAAGTTTGGGGTCATCACACTCACACACCGATATGATGGTGAACTGATGTTCAGGTCAGTATGCTTTCGATATGAGGATGGATTCGATCAACCGAGATGAGCTGAGTGTGGTTGCTCCACACTCAGAGGGATAGAGCACACCCCCGATTCCCATATGGATAGAGTAAGCAGAGTTTTCTCATGCACGGGATGTTAGTTGCGGAGATACTCGATATCCTGGATATAGTGCGGATGTGCACTACGGCGTTTTCTCATGCCTGGGATATAAGCCGTGGGGTATTGCACTATGTGATAGATCTTTCGAATCAGGAGCCATCATGATGGAAATCCAACTTTCCAATACGAGCTTTGCAGTTTTAATTGTAAACCTATATTGGCGACATGATATATGGTACCCATGTCGTCTAGGATTAATACATTTACTTTCAAAATTGATTTCTACACTATACACTTATAGTAATAATAAAAGATAAATTTTGCGTACCAAGCATATCTGGCTATTATAAGGTAAAACTTTATCCTCCGACTTGCGTTGCATTGTGTGATGGGATCTGAGTCTTATAATAGCTTCATTTTTCTTTAATTAGCATTGCGTTGTTTGTTTATGCACTGTATTCTTGGGGGTAAACCCGTTCCGTGTTATACGGCGTGGTCCCTTGATTTACCTAACTTTAAAATCACATTAATAACTGTTTTAGTTCTCACACCAGTCCCATGACTGACCTAGAGTTTATTGTTTTAACCTAAATTCTAGGTGCCCTTATTTTCCACAAAGCAACTAGTAGTTTTGGTTTTGCAGATATTATATTCACAGGATCCTGGATTATAGCTGGAGCTATATTTCAAAAGCTTTGTATCCGTATATCACTTCCAGTTGTGTCAGTTGTTATTTTCCACTACGCTTTCTACCTATACATTTTTCCGCTTCTTTGTATTTTAAATATCTGATATTTTTCTGTATTGTGTATTATTCATACTCCGATATATTCTTGTACTCTGATGTAAATTGTTGTAATAAGCAATGAAATGTTCTATTGTTTGTGTTCTGCTGCGTCGTGTTCTCAACTCAATCCGGACTTTTCCTTACGGATGAGTTTGGGTCGTTTCACGATTTCTCCGTCTCGATCAACATCTGATATCTTTAATATTTTTGTATTTGTTGGTCGGAATGGTATTCAAATATAAATTCGATCCTGGTCTTTCCGTACCAACAATCGTATAAATCAGATTTGATAGTCAGTTATTTAACTATCAAATATACAACCATTCAACCATAAAAAAAAATTACTTACTGGTTTAGTACTCAACATCATTTGGCTTCTTTAATTATAAATAACTAAATAAACGATTAATTTAAATATTCCAATATTTGGAAATAACATTACACTTCTTACTAATATTCGCAAAATTCTTTCATTCTAATACTTCGAAAAATATATTATAACAATATCCAATATTCAATTAAATTATCATTTGCACAACATTATTCATTTTCTAAACTAGGGAAATCAGTTTAACTTATTATTCGTAAAAATAATCATTACGAAAATCTCTTTTGTTTCAATACTTGAAAACAATAGCCCACACTTATCTTTTAGAATAAAACCATTTTAATTCTCATTTCCTTGCTCCGAAAATATCGTTATGTATTCGCCCAATCTCCTTTTCATTTCCATTACTCTGGAAATTACATCTTATATATTCTTAAATCTTTTATTTCCTTTTTATACTTTGGAAATATCTTTTTAACCTTTCTCAAGCTCTCTGATTCCGTTTTACTTTGGAAATATCTTTTATCCATGCATTTCTGTATTTCGACATTCATTAGACCTTGACCGTAAATTGGTAAGAGAATAATCCTCTGAATATCAACCTCGAAGATCGAAACCAACATCAGATTAACACTCAGAAAATCACTCAACTCAACCAATCTTTAGTTACGTTCCAATTCTTATCTTAACTCGTTATCAACCTATTTTATTTTCACTTGTAATCCATTCAACCATTTTTTCATTTTGGAAATCTTGTTCAATTCCAACTCTTTCACTTAATTTCATTATTATGTCTCGCCCATTTAAAATCCATGTTTTAACTCCACATCTCTTTAATAAATCTTATTTATAAACTCGGGTTTAATATAAATTCCTTTTATATCTCAATTACTTTTTACTTAATCCAAACGTTCAGTAAACATTCCATTTAAGCGATTGTTTTCGCTTATATCTCTTTATAACTTTATTTGCAAAAACTCGGGTTTTAATATAAAACCTTCAAAAGCTCCTTTCACAATTCAACTCGATTCCATTTTAACTCTGATTTGCTACTTAAATGAAATTCATTTAAAAAGAAATCTATTAAATTATTATTAATTAAATTAATAATTTACTTCATTACTAACTACTGTAAAAGTAGTTAACCCTTAATTAACTAAAATAAATAACAAACTTCTCTCTATGTCTTATTACATAATAGTGAAATGTTCATTAAACTATTTCAATGGATTAGTTGATAATTAACTAATAAAATTTAATAATCAATTCCAATAAAAGCAGTTGACTTCATCAATCCGAAGCATAGTTATCTAGAACAATTAATTGATAATATAATTAATTCAAATAATTTATTTAATTGTTTTGTAGAACAATTAATTCAACTATTAAGCGTCGATTAATTTCTGCTTACTTGTTTATAAAATCTTACTCACATAAGAATCTGCATTATAAAACCATTTAATAATTACCTATACTTAAATAATAAATAATAAATATTTAATTCATTTAATAAACTTCCATTTAAATAAAAATATTTAAAAATCTATCTTCAGTTATAAAATAAATTTATAATTTCATTCCATTCGATTTACACGACGGTAAATTCTTATTTATAAAACGATTGATTTTAAGCCACCTGAAGCCAATTGCCCAACTAATATTGCCCATTGGTTAAAACAAACAACTGTTGATTTTCAGTTCAACAGTCAACAACTCAATCAATTGTCCAATCCACATTGGTTAAATAGTTCATATAATTGTAATATGAAAATAACAATAAATTTGAGGAATCCAGTCGGATCCCTCCAACTTGCTTTTTCCCTACATAAAATAAGTTATCTCAAATAATATTATTCGATTCAATAAACAGATAAAATATTTAACAATAAATAATAATAGTAATCCAATCATCCATATTTTTAATTTAAAACGTTTATATTATTGTAAACTTAACCAACAAGGTAATTACCTCGTTTGGAAATAAATCATTAAAATAACGATTTGATTCACAATATATATATATATATATATATATATAGCATCCATCAACCAATTAACAAAACATAGCACCCAAATAAGAAACCCGACTTATATAAATATAAGTGGGTAAACTGAGTGAGTTAAACTCACTTTGATTTGATTTGGTTATAGTTAGATTAAACTACCGTTTAATTCAACTGTAAATTCCTGCTATTTCCATCTCTGTCCAAAACAGTTCCAGAATGTTACGCTCGTCACCACGATCCCATTGCTATTTGTTCGGTCCAATTCTGTTTAGATGTGAAACAGTTATTACCGTTTATAGGTCACACATTTTTAATACTTACATTTTTCGCTTAATTAAGGATTAACTAATTTTAATAACATCGGTCCAAAGCGTTGTGATGTGAAACAGTTCCGTTTTCTATTCCCAGAATCCGTCCAAAGCGTTGTGATGGTGTTTGATTTGAAAGAGGCTTAGTTTGATTTTATTTTGACATTAGAAAATGAACAAAAGAAATGGCGTTTGCTTTTATATAAGACTGAAGCTTCCTATGCAAGGAAAAGCGGCTGTAAACCAGTACATGTAAACTAATCTTCCCAAAGTGTATGCGCAGACTCTAGTGACAAAATAATAGGATAGATGCAGCTTTATTAAATTTTGCGTAGACTTAAATGAGGGAAGTCAGTACGGGTATTTACTTAATTGTGAAGTCAGTATGGGTATAAGCGTGTATTTACTTAATGGTGAAGTCAGTATGGGTACAAGCGTGTAAAGCATTTGCGGAAGTTGATTGATGAGAAGACACACTGGGTAGCTTATTGTGTTTTCATATCACAAGTTGTTGAAATGGTCTGTGTACTTTACTTAGCACAGAAGGTATTTGTGAAAACAAAAAAGGGACTAACTAGGTGCTGCATGCAATTGTCTCAATGAAAGGGACGCACTTGGTGTAGGAGTTGACAAAATATATTATTATTATTATCAACATTATCATTATATAGTATTAAACTCCATCGTTAAACGTTAACCATTAAATTCGGACCGATACACACGAACTTCAAACACAATGAAAATAGATGCACCATTACGTCCCAACACTTCGGTCATAATGAAATAAATTTCGTTGAAAATGGACTCCATTTGCACAACGTTGCTATTTTAATTTATCGGTTCACCTTCAAATTGCATGTACCAATAAAATAACTCCAATTGGCTCCAAACTGGAAATCTGGCAATAATTAACTATTCTTATTCCTATAAAATTTGTTTCGTCGAAAACGGAGGTCGTTTGAAAAGGAAACAAATTTTAAAGCGTGAATAATATTGATATAATATAATTAAACCAAAACAATTCAATTAAAATAATAATAAATTATTATTATCGTCGTATATCTCTAAATGAAATCTTATTCAGCTCCAGTATATATTTCAAACTCAATATTAATAATTCCTATTTAACACGATATTCAAATATCTATAAAATCGGCCCATATTTATTTAAATAAACGTTATCATTTATTAACGAATTCCATAACGACTATTCGAAAATTTGAATTGGACATTGTAATAACCCAGAAATCTGGGCCAGTTTAAAATTTTTATTTTGGCAATTTTAGCGAATTTTGATTATTTAAATTGAATTATTTTAAATAAAAATGACGAAAAATTTATTTTGAATAGAATTTGAACGTATATATTATATAGATCGTCGTTAGAATATAAATAATTATTTATATATATAAAAGGAATGGAAAATGGCGTGGTAGTTCGATAATTCGATTTCAAACTTCAAATGAATGTACCGGGTGCAAAATAAATCGGATTTTAGTGAAACCAAAAATATTAGAATATTTTTGAGAATATATTTCCAACGAATCCGAAAAATTGAAATTTCATAGCGGGGATAAAAAGATATGCCCAGTTGAAAATTCTGAATAGTCGCTATGAAATTCAGGCCCTTAAAAATAGTCATTTTGCAAACGACCTCGGATTTCGATGAAACCACTTTTGTTGGATCCGTGATGTCAAGTTATTACTAGGTTTCAATTTGCATAATTTTTCGAATCAATATGTGAGCGTGGCAAAGAAAAACGCGTTTGACCAGTTTCAGTTGATTTTAATCGACTGGAAAATGGCCATTTTTCAAACGGTCTCAGAATTCGACGAAACTAGTTTTGTTAGGACCGTATCGTCCATACAAAGCTAGAAAATATTTTTCTGGGATTTAAAGAGTTAGTATCTGACCCCGGTAAAATGAAATGCGCTTTCAAAATCAATATATAGAGTTATATGTTGATTTTGACGAAACTGATCGAAACGATCGAATCAGAATACGATACATATCCCATTATGTTCGGAATGGGGGTGAAATGGTATGGACGACAGGCGGTGGGCCTCGTTTCGAGGTCGAAATTAAAAGTCAACTTAAATGAATAATAAAATAATAAATAAAAATTATAAACCCCCCTTTTACTCTATCCTCTCTCCTCCTTTTATTCACTTTACAGATAGATAAAAAAAAAACTCGAATCCCTAATCGATCAACCCGACTCCGCCCCATTCGGACCCACCGCCACCTTTAACCTCCTCCACCGTGGGTGATCGATCCCCTCCCCCTCGCTAGTGCCATCTCCGGCAGCGCCCCTCTCGCGCCTCACCCCTCCACTCGAGACCCTCCCCATCGCAGAAATCGCCACCACCGCACCGCACCTCCTAGGGTGCACCGCGCCAACCTGAAGCCACCATCGACGACCGCCAACGAGCAAACCCCCTCTCCTGTTCGACTTTCATCAGCACCTCCTCGCTGGGGAGCCGACGCCTTGCCTCCATCCGAAACCTAGATCCAAAATACTGTAAGTTTCTTTTCTGATTTTAAATCCAATAGAAATTTAGGATTTTAGTTAATGAAAACATATGTAATGGCATTAATTCATTTTCTGATTTTAATTATAAATAGAGCATTGTTTATAAAAAAAAATGCAAGTAGCTTTGTCTTTAAAATATAAATATATGTTGTTTTAAAAATATAAAAGGATTAGCTTTTATACGAAGGAAGATTTGATTTTTATTATAGAAAAAAATTCGATTTTTAATTATATAAATATATTTGATTTTCTTTTTATATATATATGAAGTGTGGTAAAAATAGGATCTTTGAAATGTAAACACCGTATTAGGAATATGATTTTTATCCATTTAGCGTTGAAGTAAAAATATGATTTTTATATATTGAATAGCGAAGTAAAAATATGATTTTTATATATTGAATAGCGAAGTAAAAATATGATTTTTATATATTGAATAGTGAAGTAAAAATTCGATTTTTATATATTGAATAGCGAAGTAAAAATATGATTTTTATATATTGAATAGCGAAGTAAAAATTGATTTTTATATATTGAATAGCGAGGTAAAAATATGATTTTTATATATTGAATAGCGAAGTAAAAATTCGTTTTTTATATATTGAATAGCGAAGTAAAAATTCCTTTTTTATATATTGAATAGCGAAGTAAAAATTCGATTTTTATATATTGAATAGCGAAGTAAAAATTCGATTTTTATATATTGAATAGCGAAGTAAAATTTCGATTTTCATATATTGAATAGCGAAGTAAAAAATTCGATTTTTATATATTGAATAGCGAAGTAAAAATTCGATTTTTATATATTGAATAGCGAAGTAAAAATTCGATTTTTATATATTGAATGGGGAAGTAAAAATTCGATTTTTATATATTGAATAGCGAAGTAAAAATGTGATTTTTATATATGTAGTGAATACGGGCAACGAAATAGACAAAAGAAAAGCACGGTGAAGATTTCCTACCCATGAAGAATTGCGTCATTCAGTTTAGCGAAAGGGTGAGAATTTCTCACTTTTTAATTTTATTTCTAGTTGAAATATATACTAGGATGCAGACGGTGTTTAGTAGCACCCGACATCCGTCGTCCACAGACCATGGACGGCTTGTATGCTTGTTTGTTTGATTTTGATGTGTAGTTGATTGTGTGATGTGATGTGAAACGAAATAAAATATTTTATAGTGGAAAATATTTTATAGTTAAAAATAGAATTTTTAACGTGTATATGGAATGAAATAAATTAATATAAACAAATCGAACGATTTGTTTATATACACACATTTGACTTATATTGATTGGGACGATAAATTTTACACATCGCCCAACTGCACAAATAAAATCTGTGTTTGATTGTTTGAAACCCCACACGGGTATTGGGATGATATTTGATGTACACTAATCCCGACTGTTTAGTTGTATGTTGATCGATTGATTGACAGACTGTTATAAGCGTTAAATATTGATATTCGATGCTTATACAGTGTAGAGTGCACTTTGGATGATGGTTGATTATTCATCGTTGTTATTGTATACATGTGTTGTAGAAAATCCATATAATTAACATTATATGGTAATTGATTGGGCTTCATTCAATATTGGAAATAGAAATATTTGAATAGAAATATT
Organism: Allium sativum; assembly: GCA_030737875.1. Classification (NCBI taxonomy): domain Eukaryota; kingdom Viridiplantae; phylum Streptophyta; class Magnoliopsida; order Asparagales; family Amaryllidaceae; genus Allium; species Allium sativum. Next base: position 564,075,383 of record CM060921.1, read on the forward strand.
TGAAAAGAAATATTTGAAAAGAAATATTTGAATAGAAATATTTGAAATAGAATATTTGAAAACAGAAATATATGAAGCCGTGTTGATTAGATTGACGCCAATTTGACGTGAACGATAGTTATATCGATTTCATTCATTTTATAATGAATATCGATTTTATTCATTTTATAATGAATATCGAAAGTAATTTCAAAATCTGATATTTTGAAAAGAATTGAAATTCAAACCGAAAACGAATTGAATTGAATAGAAAACAAATTCGAATTTAATTGAATAGAAAACGAATTCGAATTTAATTGAATAGAAAACGAATTTGAATTGAATTGAATAGAAAACGAATTCGAATTGAATTGAATAAAAAACGAATTCGAATTTAATTGAATAGAAAACGAATTCGAATTTAATTGAATAGAAAACGAATTCGAATTTAATTGAATAGAAAACGAATTCGAATTGAATTGAATAGAAAACGAATTTGAATTGGATAGAAAACGAATTTGAATAGAATTGAAAACGAATTTGAATTGAATCGAATAGAAAACAAATCTGAATTGAACTGAATTCAATTGAAAATGAATTGAAATAGAATTGAAATAGATTTGAATTGAAATCAAATAGAAGTGAATGTAGAAAGAATTTATAAGGGAAAATTCAATTTTGATTTGAATTTGAAATAAAGGTTGAAATTGTTTTTGAAACAAATTTGAAATGATTTATAAAATTCATTTTAAAAAGGAAATCGACGAAATATATAATATATATATATATTATATATAATGGCCTGAAGAGAACGCGCCACGCCGCGGCAGTTCGTAAATTTCGACCATTGACTTCGAACGGACATAACGGGAGATCCGACCGTCGGATTCTCCTAAAACCGGAACCGTTGGGTTCGTATCGAGAAGAGCTTTATAATGAATATTAGAAAATTGAAATCTAACGGTTGGATTTGGAATTATGTCCAAATCAAATTTGGAAAAGGTCGTTGTAAGTGCAGTTCGATGGCCGTTGATGGAAATCGACTGTACGGGCCTTGATAAATTATTAAAAATAATAATAATTTGTGTAAAATCATAGGAAATGATTTGTGAAGAATTGGGATGAAAAACTCCATATTTGAAAGGATAAAAATAGATTTTTATCGAAATGAACTAGTTTTGAACTAGAATAATAATTTATTTATTTTTAAAATAAATAAAGTGGATTTGAAATGGTTTTGAAAATAACCGGGATTTCCAATATATAATTGGAAATGGATTTGAGTCGAAATTGTCTTCGAAATATTTCGATGTGGGATTTTGTGATTATACAGGTATTGTTATGGGAAATTTGAAAGATATATCTATATCGTTATTTCCAATACGATATTTGTTGGTCGTAGAATTTGATATTGAATATAAGCCGATATATTTTCTATTCAGAGCCTTGTATTTAATATCAAATGGGATTTTGGGTTGTCGTGAACGGTATCTTCAGTAATACTGTTCTTAGATCCAAAGGAGTTAAGAAAATCAGAAACTAACTGGAGATTAGTTAAGTTGAATGGTTTCTGGGGTATTGATCTGATGTTGGTTTCGGCCTTCGGGGTTAATACTTAGGGAATTGCTCACTTGCTAATTTATGGTTAGGGTCTGATTGAAATGTAATGTGATTTTGGGTTTTTAGTGAACCGTGTTTTAAATGACACTGATTCTTTAGCCCAGTTAAAGAATAAAACTAAGTGGAGTTTTAATGAATCTTTAATTAGATTGAAAAGATTGAGAATGGAGTATCATCAGTTTTGCTCCAAGGCGATAGTTAAATCTTTAATTAGATTTGAACGTGAAATGGTAATTGAATTTACCGATAACACCGTGGTGTTAGATATGAAGTATTACAAGTTTTGCTTCATAGGATGAATAGGCAGGGATTGGGGAATAAAATAAATAATTACTTCGGTGTGGTTCGCTAATCCCGACTAGTTTAAAAAACCATAATTTAGTTTGAAATGATATCCAAAGGAAGATTAAAGAATAAATTTTAAAGAATTTATCTTTGATAAAATTAATGGGAACCTTTCTCTAAGAACGTGAAATTTAGAAACTAACTGTAGGTTAGCTAAGAAGGATGGCTTCCTGGGTATTGATCTGATGATGGTTTCGGCCTTCGGGGTTAATATTTGTGGAATTGTTCTCTTGCTAATTTACGGTTAGTGGCTGCTGAATTGGAATGGGGCGTATGTTGTGTTTGTGTAACATTTGTTTATAATATACGCGGGTTGTTCGGAAAGGTCGGGTTTATACCCATTCTGAATAACCGATTCGACGATAAGTCGAAGATGATGACGGTGGTCGAAGACCGGAAGTCTTCACATCGTTTGGGTGATTACTGATGATCTTGATTGGGCTGTACACCCAAGATGAGGGAATCAGTTGGTGGTCGTCCAGACGTACTTGGAGATCGACGGATATGCGAGGAAAGTGCCTCCGGTTTCGTTCAGACCTAGAACGGACTTGTAAATGGATGGTATGTCTGACATTGTATTCCTTTATATTGTATTCGTTGATTTCTGCTAAATATATATCTGTTTGGCGGCGGGGAATTTATTCTCTTGCTTAACGCCCTTCTCTGAGACATACGAGCTCAGAGGTTATATATTGGCAGAAATCAGTGGTACGATATGGATTGATAGTGTGGCATGCTGAGATGCAGTGATCCAGACTTTTGTTGAAAAGCAAAGTTTGGTAGATGATGATCAAAGCGCAGCTTTGATATAGCATGGCTTTGTGTATAGCGTTGATTCACGAGCCTCACACGTCGGTATGGTGGTAAACTGATGGTTTGATCAGTATGCTTTTTAGTGGATGGGCACCTTAGTGGTGTCGTGGATTCGGTCGACCGAGATGAGCTTAGTGCTCAGGGATATATAGAGTAAGCGGTGTTTTCTCTCTCTGGGACGTAAGCCGCGGTGATACTCTGGTCCCAAAAGTGCGGATGTGCAAACAGTGTTTCTCTTGTTGGGATGTAAGCCGTGGGGAATTGCATTACGCGATCGATCTTTCGAATCAGGAGCCACCATGATGGAAATCCAATTTCCAATACGCAATATTGCGGTTTTAATTGTAGAACTAGTATGGCGACATGATATATGGTACCTATGCTGTCTATGATTGATACTTATGATTTGAAGTTGTTTTACACGCTATGCACTTATAGTAGTATCAAATGATTTGTTTTAAACGTACTAAGCATGTTTGGCTATTATAAGGGAAAACCCTATCCTCCGGCTGCGTTGCATTGTGTGATGGGACCTGGGTCTTATAATAGCTTCATTTTTAGAAAAAGCATTGCGCTGTTTACTTATATGCACTGGTATTCTTGGGAGGAAACCCATTCCGTGTTATACGGCGTAGTCCCTTGATTTACCGAACTTTAAAGTAAAGATTTACAACTGTTTTAGTTCTCACACCAGTCCCATGAGTGACCTGGAGTTTATTGTTTTAACCTAAACTCTGGGTGCCCTTATTTTCGACACGGGCAGCTAGTAGTTTTGGTTTTGTAGATTTATATTCACAGGATCCTGGTTTACAGCTGGAATGATATCCGGAAAGCTTTGTATCCGTATATCTCTTATAGTTGTGTATTGTATTATTTTCCGCTGCGATGTATTTAAATGTAATTTAGATCTCTGATATTTCTGTGTAATATTCATTTATACTCTGTATATTCTTGTATTCTGGTGCATTGTTGTAATAATAATGAAATGTTCTTTCGTCTGCGTTTTGATTTGTCTTGTCCTCACAGTAATTCGTTCTTTCTCATCTCTTCGGAGACCGGGGAAGTTCGGGTCGCTTCAGACATAACTTACAAACTATAACACGAAATATCCAATTTTCTCTTTCATTAGAAAATTATAGCCAAATCAATCCGAAGGATTCTTGTTTCACTGAATTCCAACTTATATCGGATTCGGTATATTCAATTGAAGTTCAAATCGTAAATTACGAACAACTGCGCCAATTCGAGGTCGATTTATATTAATATATAAATTAGACGTTCTAACTTCGTTTTATAAATGAATTATATATTTTAAATCCATTTAAAATTCCAAAACAATATTTAATAAAATAAAATAAATATCTGGCTATGGAAAATACGGGACGTTACAATCAGGGGGTACTCCATATGTACGGTACAAATCAAAATCGTAGGGGGCTCGATCAGGATAAATATGACAAGGCATCCAGGCAATACCCATCAGTAGGATTCTACCGGATTGTGGACCCAGGCCGGTGGTAACGCATAGCCGCAACTACCGCCCACTCCAGACAATACTCCCAAAATCAAAGGTGCCAATAAATCACAAAGTAATATATATGGTATCGAAGCATATATGCTAAGAGGAGCTAGCTCACATTAACCTGGTTATACCTCATGTTTAATCATTTTAATTGTGACCCAAAGGTCAAGGCTATCCATCATCGTTCTCTTACTTCAAATCCAGTAATCACCTCCAAATCCATCCTACTTCATTTTGGAACCCCACTGCGTACACAGTTGTTAAAGTGGTTTTCAGTATTGGTAGAGAGTATGACAATATTCGATCCCGGTTTCTTTAACAACCAAACGTTTACATTTTTCACACCAGTCAGTTCTTTTATATTTCAAAGGGGTTCGTACTTCATAACAAAATATCAATTTTTCATAAAAAACATTTCAATATTCAAGAGAGAATATTATTCATCATAAAATCTACATTTAAACTGATTTAAAATCTTGTAACAATTCCAACTTTTAAAATAATTTGAACATTAAAATAGTTAAAAATTACACACACACATATATATATACATATTTATAATTTAGATATATAATTGAAATAGTTTGTAAACAAATATTTTTTATTTAAAAATAGAATTTCATATTCAGTAAAATCTTTAGGTAAAATATTAAAATAGTTTATAAAATAAATAGTTAAATATTAAAATAGTTAATTTAAAATAAATAGTTAAATATTAAAATAGTTAATTTAAAATAAAAAATAAAATAAAATAGTTATAAGGTAAATAGTTTATAAAGAAATTTATTATTATAAAAATAAAATGGTTTGAAAATACTATAGTTGGAACTAGAATCATATCTTCAAAATTTAACCAAACAGAAAAATCATATTTCAGTTTCAAATCAATCGACTAAATTTCGATATCTTAATTCAAAAGGATTTGACTTCCCATTTATATTTCAATTCAATTCAACAGTTCAATTTCAAACAATTCGATTTTATAATTAAATTTCAATTATAATTCTCACTTTGAATTATTAATTTAAAAAAACTCGAGTTCATAGTTCAATTATTACTATAAATCAGGTTAATTTAAAATAATATCAAAAATGGATAAACAATTCAATTTTGATAAATTTAGTTCATATTCAATTCAATTTAGCTTCAGTTATCCACATTTACAAATTCTATTAAAATTGAAAATTTTAATTTCAAAGCTAAGAGTCCAAATTTAAAGAAATTTGATTAATAATGTCATTTATTTTGTCTTTAAAATAATATTCCAAAATTCAAGATTAAAAACAATTTTTATTTAACCAACCGGTATCCATATATAATTTTATATTCTATAGCCAAGTAATACTTAAAATTTAATTTTAGTATTTTGGGAAAGGATATTGTAACAACCCGGAAAATCGGAACCAATTTGATTTTTTTTATTTTGGCTATTTTATAGAATTCAGAATATTTAAAATAATTTATTTTAAATAACAACGACTAAAAATTTATTTAAATCGAAATTAGAACAAATATATTTATTTTAATTATAAAAGGAGTTAGAAATAGCGTGGTAATTTGAAAATTTAAATTTGAATTTTGACTGAATGTACAGGATTCAAAATAAATCAGATTTTAGTAAAACCAAAAATATTTAAATCTGTTTAAATATATCTTTCTAAAGAATCTGAAAAATTGAAATTTCATAGCAGGGATAAAAAGTTTTGGCCAGTTAAATATTCAGAATAGTCGTTATAGGATTTAATATAATTTATAGCCCTTATAAATAGCCATTTTGCAAATGACCTCCGTTTTCGATGAAACCACTTTGGTTAGATCCGGAATGTCAAATTTTTGCAAGATTCCAATTTCCATAATTTTTGGAATTAATATGTGAGTGTGGTAAAGGAAAACGTGTTTAGTCAATTTCAGTCAAATTGGATCGACTAGAAAATGGCAAATTTTCAGACGATTTCCAAATTCGACAAAAATAATTATGTTAGTACCATATCGTCAAAACATAGCTAGATTTGTTTTTCGGGAATTTTTTGAGTTAGTATGTGGCCCAGGTAAATTAAAATGTACGATCAAATTTAATAATTAAATGTTTTATATTTTAATTTAAAGAAAAATGGGCTGAAACGATCAAATAGGCTGATTAGACCTAGTCCATTGTGTCCGGAATAGGGGTAATTAGCTAGTGGCGATAGTTGTTGGGCCTCGTTTGGAGTCCGGACCTATAAACAAATAATTTGTAAATTAAGATTATATTAAATAGTATATATTAAAAAATTCAAAAAATGCTAGAAACAAAACTAATTCGCCGCCTTCCTCTATCGTTCATGGCCAATATTGTTCCAACCAATTCCCGTCGAAATCTCTCGATCCTCAGTATGAAATCGAATGGTTCTTAAGAGAAAATTGCAGAGCAACACAAGTACTTCAATTTCGAACGGTTGAGATCATCTAGGGTAGCACCTTCGCCTCGTTTCATGCGCCCTAAATTCACCGTTGGGTGGCGAATTGCAGCCATAGCTGGCCATTGAGTTCAACAACGGGGGTGGAATTGGAAGCTCGCGTGTAGGCGCAGCGTGTGGTACCCTCCGATCACCGTCACAGCCACTCTGGTGGTTGCGAGATTCAACCCTAATTCTGAGGTATTGGGTTTGACCGTCGGCAGTTAGTTTTGAAGGAGAAGGTGTTTTATTAAATTAATTATTTTATTTATTATCTTTAAAATGTTATTGACCATCATAAAATCATATCTTTGTCATACGATAACGAAATTCGATGAAACAGGAAGCGTTGGGACTATAAATTCGAGATCTACATTTCAGAAAAGACTGGAGAATTTTTGGAGCTTTCTACAATTTTAGAAGGAATAAAAAGCGATGTGAGATTTTTGAATCCAAAATAAATGAATAAAATTATATTAGGTTGCAAACGGAGTTTAGAAACTCCCGACACCGTCGTCCACAGACCATGGACGACTTGATTGTATTATGGTGTGAAATTGATTGTGATTGTGATTGAAACGAAATCGATTATGTTTATGGAAAATTCATTGTATAGTAAAAAGAAATTGTATTAGGAAAATTAAACCCTTGTATCCCCGTGAGGCCTAGGTTAGTAAAGGAGCCAACCTAGGGACGGTGCCGGTTTTGATTACCCTGCCGTTATGCTGCCGAAATTTTCTGAAATATTCATATGTTGTAAAATATTCATGTTATGGTATAAAATTGTTTGAACAGTAAAAATTAGATTTTTATTGTATATATAAAATTAAAAATGATCATTATTTAGAATGAAAATTGATTAACAATAAATTCATAATTTTTATTATAAATTAAAAATTATCATTGTTAAATAAAAGTGCTTTTATTGAAATTTACATTTTTATTGTAAATGAACCATTAAAAATAATTATTGTTAAATAAAAATGTTTTTATATTGAAATTTATATTTTTAATGTATGAACCATTAAAAATAATCATTGTTAAATAAAAATGTTTTTATATTGAAATTTACATTTTTAATGTAAATGAACCATTAAAAATAATCATTGTTAAATAAAAATGTTTTTGTATTGAAATTTACATTTTTAATGTAAATGAACCATTAAAAATAATCATTATTAAATAAAAAAATTATATTGAAATTTTCATTTTTAATGTAAATGAACCATTAAAAATGATCATTGTTATATAAAAATGTTTTTACATTGAAATTCACATTTTTACTATAGATTCAAAATGATCATTGTTTTGAAAAGAAAAGTTAACAATAAAAATTTACATTTTTATTGTGCATAAGAAATGATCCTTGTTTTGAAAAAGAAAAGTTAACAATAAAAATTTGCACTTTTATTATTTATAAGAAATGATGGAAAATGTGTCACATTTAAATATTTACTTTTTTATGTATGAATGATCATCTAAAGTATTCAAGTTTGACTAAAAATGTATTTACATTAAAATTTACCTTTTTATACAAGATTGAATCATTTAAAACATTCATTTTTGTTATAAAAATGTGTTTAACATTAAAAATTACATTTCAATGTAATGTATGATTTCATTTAAAAGATTCAATGTTGAAATAAAAATGTGTATAACATTAAAAATTACATTTTAAATTTAATGTATGATTTCATTTAAAAGATTCAATGTTGAAATAAAAATGTGTATAACATTAAAAATTACATTTTTAGTGTAATGTATGATTTTATTTTAAAGAATCAATGTTTAAATAAAAATGTGTTTAACATTAAAAATTACATTTTTAATGTATGTATGATTTCATTTAGAAGATTCAATGTTGAAATAAAAATGTGTTTAACATTAAAAATTACATTTTTAATGTAATGTATGATTTCATTTAAAAGATTCAATGTTGAAATAAAAATGTGTTTAACATTAAAAATTACATTTTTAATGTAATGTATGATTTCATTTAAAAGATTCAATGTTGAAATAAAAATGTGTTTAGCATTAAAAATTACAATTTTAATTCAATGTATGATTTCATTTAAAAGATTCAATGTTGAAATAAAAATGTGTTTAACATTAAAAATTACATTTTTAATGTAATGAATGATTTCATTTAAAAGATTCAATGTCGAAATAAAAATGTGTTTACCATTAAAAATTACATTTTTGATGTAATGTATGATTTCATTTAAAAGATTCAATGTTGAAATAAAAATGTGTTTACCATTAAAAATTACATTTTTAATGTAATGTATGATTTCATTTAAAAGATTCAATGTTGAAATAAAAATGTGTTTAACATTAAAAATTACATTTTTAACATAATGTATGATTTCATTTAAAAGATTCAATGTTGAAGTAAAAATGTGTTTAACATTAAAAATTACAATTTTAATGTAATGTATGATTTCATTTAAAAGATTCAATGTTGAAATGAAAATGTTTTTAACATTAAAAATTTAATTTTTAATGTAATGTATGATGTCATATAAAAAGGTTCAGTGCTGACAAAAATGTTTTTACGTTAAAATTACTTTGTTAATGTAAAGTATGATATCATTAAAAAGATTTAAGTTTGGTAAAATGGTTTAACAATAAAAATTACATTTCTAACGAAATTATTATTTCTTTAAAAATATTCATAGTTTGATAAAAATGTTGAAACATTAAAAATTACAATTTAATGTAATTATGATTTATTAAAATGATGTTAACTATATGGTAGAGCGGAAATGGTGTCGAAATCGTTGAACAAATTATATATATATATATATATATATATACAAACTAAAATAAAATGAATCGCGCGTGGTAGTTCGCGATTTGGAATCGTAACTTTAAACGAATATACCGAAAGATCCGACCGTCGTATTTTCGCAAAACTAGAACCGTTGGGTTCGCTTTGGAAAGATCTTTCCAACGATATAAAATTTTCTTAGATCCAATGGTTAGATTTTGAGAAATGTGTAATTCAAATTTTAATAAAAACAGCGCCAGGGCCGTGTAGTGACCTGAAGCGTCGTATAATTAATAATGGCTATTTTTAAATAAATAATAATAGCAATAAATCATTATTAAATATTATTAACAATATGGAATGAAAAGAAATGATTTGAATTATATACATTTGAGAAATTTTTGAAAAGACCGAGTTAAATCTCATTTCAAATAATTATACGACGATTGGAAGTCGAAGATATTGAAGACAGTGATTGGAGACCGGTGATCTTCACATCGAATGGATGACTACCGATTCCTTTGATTGGAGTTGTTGCCTTGAAAGGGTTAAAGTGGTAGTCGTTCGGACGTACTCGTTGATTGTCCGGATTTGCGAAAGCCACTCTTCGTATTGGACATATGGAACAAGGAATAAGGTGTCTCCGGTTTCGTTTAGACCTAGAACGGACATGTAAATGGATGTGTGTCTGACATTAGATTTTATTCTGTGTTGATTGATTTCTATTAAATATATATGTTTGGTGGCGGTAAATTTATTCTCTTGCTTAACACCCTTCTCTAAGACGTACGAGCTCAGAGGTTATATATTGATAGACATCAGTCGCATGGCATGAATTGTCAGTGTTGCATGCCAAGATGCAAATGATCAAGCTTATTGTTGAAAAGCAGAGCCTTGTGGTTGATGATCAAAGAACAACTTTATTTAGCATAGCTTTGTGTATAGCGTTACTTCGCGAGCCTCACACCCCGGTATGAACCAGAAACGGGAAAAGGACCCAAGGGAGAACATGTGTTTCTTTCTAGCTAGAAGTGGTGTCATGGTATGGAGACCAGACATTTTTTACTTATGTGGATAATGGAAAGCGAGATACCTCGGATTTGAGTCCCTAGTGGCTCTAGATTTACGCCCCATAGGGCGGGAAAACATATTGTTCAGGAATTACTAATCCACTAACGTATTTACGGACTGTGCCCTGGTGCTCCTAGGTGCAGTTGCGACTGATCTTGAGGCACGGGCTAGAGTGTCTCGAATTCGGTAAGAACGATCCCTTGCCTTGGTTCATGATGGAAATCAAACTTCAATTACGACCCCATGCGGTTTTGATTGTAAACCTATATTTGGCGACATAGTATATGGTAGCTTTGTCGTCTACGATTGATACATTATGATTGAAATGTTTTTGAAACATATATACACTAATAATAATATCAAATCCGTTTTATTGTATCAAGAATTTTTAACCATTATAAGGTAAAACTCTATCCTCCGGTTTTCTTTGCATTGTGTGATGGGACTTGAGTCTTATAATGGTTTCATTTTTCTAAAAAGCGTTGCATTATTTAACGATTTACTTTATTTCATGCACTGGCAATCCATTGGAGTAAACCTATTCCGCGTTAGCGGCGTGGTCCGGTGATTAGCCTTATTATTAAATAGGTTAAGTAAGATTTCTCACACCTGTCCCTTGACTGACTCGTAGTTTGTTTCACTTTACAAATCATGTGCCCTCTTTGCCACACGGGCAGCCTTGTATTCAAGTTTTTAGCAAACTCATTCTAGATAGCTATGGAGCTGAAGATGGATCCTATCATTTCAATTATGCTGTTTAGAATTCATTAGTATATTATGTTTGATTCCGTTGTAGACATGTTATATTAAGCTGAGATTGTATTATGTACTAAGTATGATCCTATTATGTTGTGTAACTCTGATGATATATTATTTGCAGTGTAATTTGATATACATTATCTGCTGTAATTCTATATTTCGGTTCTGCTGTTATTGTTCATGTGTTATATTCTAAAGATTATCCTTGCTTCCGTACTACGGGAGCTTGGGGTTATCACAGATGTAATACCCTTAAGTCCCACATTGTTGAAGCCTGTGTGAAGTGGGTACTTATATAGTAGAGCTCATCTCTTACTAACGTCGAGGCCTTTTGAGGAACAAAACCCCACACCTATACGGTGGCTAAGTTGGGGACAATATCTTGCATAAATGGAGGTTTGGGTCGTTACAGTGGTATCAGAGCCAATACTCAGCCGGAATTGTGGCTCCTATGTGGACCACAACGCCTGGGTGAGGTGTTTGGGAGCCAATGGGGACGTTGGGCTCTGTAGAATGGGAGAATGTAACACCACTAAGTACAACATCGTGGAAGCCTATATGAAGTGGGTACTTATATAGTAGAGCCCATCTCTTACTAACGTCGAGGCCTTTTGAGGAACAAAACCCCACACCTATACGGTGACTAAGTTGGGGATAATATCTTGCGTGAACGGAGGTTTGGGTCATTACAGATATATATCATTTCAATCCATATTAGGGTTATAGGTATTTATCATTTCAACCAACGTTCTTAATTCATTTTAATGATTAATCCTGGGTTTATTTGATGCCTGTAACATCTAGGGTAATAGTTAGGATTAATCAACAAAAATCAATAACATATATAAAATATATCGATAACAAGATGAACTTCATATCAATATATTAAATATATAAATTCAAGGCATTCACCAATATCAATACATCAAAACGGTTCAATACTATCAGTTACTGGTCATCAGGTATGAGGTTCTTTTTTTATTATAAATCCTAGAAATTAATCTATAACAGTACAATTTATATAATAGTTAAATTAAATTTTACAGTCTATGCAAATTTAACATAAATATGCAATTTGAACAATCAAACCGCAAACAATACAATCATATCATGACATGAATTTAATTTAACTAACAATCAGATATTTTAGTTAGATGAGAGTGGGTTTAACCACTCACCTTTGGTTCTGAACGGGTTGAAATCCAAATTTTAGCCCAAAAATCAGTAGTCTTAGAATCAGTTCAAATCAGTGCCATCGCGAAGAGCTTATCGATGCGATTCCAACGTAATAAACCTTCATGTCAATTGGAACTCGTATGAAAAAGATATACGTTTTTAAACATTTGAGTTTCCAAATTATATAAAATAATTAAATAATTCCCACACAGTTAAAAGAAGCCATGTCACCCTTGTCCATGTGCCCTCCTTCTCCATCGCGTATTCTATTCCAGCCATGAGCAAAAAAGAACCCAAACCGAACAAAACCCTTGAACCATGCACCCATCAACACTCCACCGTTCCTCGATTATACATTACCACATCGACCGTCACCGAAAGCTCGACCATCGGCCAATAATCCGCTTCTCATGGTAGTCCCCACGGCCTAGAGCAACCCTAAAACCATGCTGACTTCATGGTTAAATTCTGGCAAATGTATATTGCTAAATTTAGATCCAACCATATGGATGTGTTGATCTCGTCAAGGGCTTGATTTTTGCTTCAGAAACTATCTCGAATCGTTGAGTGGATAATAAGATATTAACGATTTAAAATCTGAATATTTTGGCCATAGGAACTAAGGACGGTGGGAATAGTATATTAGGGTTTTCTGAAATAAAATAATTATATATTTATCTATTTGCGTGTATTTAAGCCAAAATTTGGACTGAGTTCAAATCAGGCCCGCTTACCGCCTAACAATAGGTTTTGTGCCTTCTGAATGCAATGGAATAGGTTTCAAGGCCCAATTCCAAAGTCTATAGCAATTTTCTTTTAAAACTTGATTATTTAACTGAATTGTACATATAAATTTATATGCGTTTTAATTTCTTATGATCAAACTATAATTCCGACTGCTATGAAATTTTAGATCATATAATAATTTATAACTTCGGATCCAATAAAATTAATTTCATCAAGAGATTATTTATAAACTGACAACTTAATCAGTCCATAAGTAAAATAAAATATTCATTTTCCTTTTATTAGCCAATAAATTAAATTCAAAGGTTTAAAAATTCTATTCAAATCGAAATTATTTACAATCATAAAATTATTTACAAACAATAGGTTTTGATACCTTCCATGTTAACCAATATAAACAAGATCACAAAATTATTTACAATCAATACATGTTATAATTATCAAAATAAGTTAAAATTAATCACTTAAATAATTTATTTAAGTTTCCACCATGCATTAATTCAATTTCAATATTTAAAGCTTAATTCTAAATTTGTTGACTTAATTAAGACCAAATAACACTCAATAATTACCATACAAATCAATTTATATATTTTAAATCCACATAAATAATGACACTTATTACCAGTCAACCTTCATTATACAAGCAACGAATGTATATTATTACCATATTAATTAATTTAAAATTCCAACATATATTGTAACAACCCACGTCCATTAATGTCACTCTCAAAGGGAATGCATTAACTTTCATGGAGTATTATTGGTGTATAGAACAGAATATAACAAGACAGATACATATATTGGTACTTGAAAAATTAAAAACAACTTCTATTGCAGCGGAGAAATAGTTTGGTTACAACAACATCAAAAACTAACAATAAAACCAAGTACACTTAATATCAATCTTGACAAATTATTTTCTGAGTACATAAAGTAAAAAGCATAACCCCAACATAAGTAGCCACAAAAGAGATAAGCTGAACTTTACTTTCAGCAATCCAAGCACTTCCAAGAGAGAGAGAGAGAGAGAGAGAGAAAAGAGATCCAAATCAAGCTCCACTAGCACTAGTCCCACCCTGAGAACCTAGGGGGAAGGAAGAAAAGAGGCGAAAACAAAGGGGGTCAGACATAAAGTCTGGCGAGTCCAATAACTTTAAAAATATAATTATTAAAGTAATTAGGATAAGGCATAAACTGGTAAAACAAGGAATGACTGTGAAACAAATGGGCGTGACAAAGCAAACGAGAGGAATAAGATAACGTTAACTGTGCCTCCAACACTATAGGATAATTACTATACTGCACCAATACTAGTCACCCTAAAAGTTGATCCCGCCTACTGAACAAAATCATAATAATGGTAGTTTCGTGTAACCCTAGCTGTCTTCATAGGTGTCGCCTGCTCCTATCTCCACTAGTTGTACCCACTACCCTCCCCATTCTAATTACAACATTTATTCATAATATGGTAGTTGGACTCCTAATTGTCTTCATAGGTGCCCCCTGCTCCTATCTCCACTAGTCGTACCCACTACCTTCCCTATTCGATCGGCTCCCTAACTCGTAGATACCCGTGCTGGTCCCACAGTGAGGTGTATCACTCCCCAAAGTGGCAACCCGATACCACTAAAGATGCACGGCTTATACCTACACGATGCAACAACGTCTTACCTACCAGCCTGGGCCCATGCACACACATAACCCCTTTGGACTAGCGTTGCCACCGCTAACCCGTTTTGACCTCTTACAATCAAACCCAGTAAGCGTGTCCCATCCTCAATCTAGATCGAGCTCACTTAGATACTAAATGGGTTACTGGTTGAAAAGGGTCCCCACACTTGACACAAGCTTTCCACCTATGCTTGGTCACCACTAGGATTTCACACGTAACCCCCTCTTATTCATGTCTTCTTACATGTTTCAACTTGGTTAAGTATTTATAATTATATCCTACACGACACCCATGTTACCCACTTATCAAATCAACATGTGTTATTTGTTAAGCTTGTCTTAACCCTATCCGCTTATCAGATCAATATATATATATATATATATATATATATATATATATATATATATATATGGTTAAGCTGGTCTTAACCCTATCCACTTATATATTATTGGTTAAGTTGGTCTTAACCCTATCCACTTATATAATATTGGCTAAGTTTGTCTTAACCCTATCCACTTATCAGATTAATATATTATTGGTTATTGCTGGTCTTAACCCTACCTACTTATCAGATTATTGGTTAAGCTGGTCTTAACCCTATCCACTTGTATATTATTGGTTATGTTGGTCTTAACACTACCTACTTACCAGATTATTTGTTAAGCTGGCCTTAACCCTATCCACTTATCATATTATTGGTTAAGATGGTCTTAACCCTATCCACTTATCAGATTATTGGTTAAGTTGGTCTTAACCCTATCTACTTATCAAATTATTTATCATATATATATATATATATCATATAACATGTTTTACTTAATTTATGATTAAGTACATCTTAGTTCATAGATACATTGGTTAAGAGAATAACTCCCTAAGTATCAATCCCGAAGACCGAAATCAACATCAGATTGGTGCTCAGAGAATTACTCAACTCAACCAAACTTCTATTTGTCATTCATATTCCTCTTTGATCAACATTAATTAATTATTAATGCACAGACCTCTCACATTAAGTCGATTGCTTGTGGCCGCTGGATATGCAGGGCGGTTTTGGACAGACTTCCATCACAAGCCAGACTTAACCTCGTGTCTAAGCATCTTTTAATTATGCATACGACGTCTCACATTAGACTGCCTTTTGCGGTTGTTAATCCAGCAGGGCGGGTCCGGCAGTCTTATACTACAAACGAGTCTAACCTCGTGTCTTAGGCATTTATCACGGATATAATTTATGCCTTTGACCTCTCACATTAGACTACCGTTTGTGGTTGCTGGATTTGTCGGGCGCGTCCGGGCAGTCTTATACCACAAACGAGTCTAACCTCGTGTCTTAGGCGTTTATTATTACACATAATTATTCAACCCCAATTAGAATTAATATCCCAATTTCAAATTGTCAATAACTTCCAGTTTTAATCCATGTCCATAATTGTCACTTAAATTATGTCCATAATTTTCAAGTATATAAATTATACCAATTAATGTCTCAAATTAATTATATGCTTTTAAAGCCATTATATGCCAATATTAATATTTAATAATTTCCCATTGCCCCCACGTTGTTCGTACGTTTAATGTGAAATATGTTAGACCCACAAATAGTCTAACTCATAAAAAGAAAAGAAACATCACAACTTGCATAACACATAAAGTAGATCTAACTTGCAAACAAGAATAGGCTAGCATGGATCAAAACTTGCATGATTATAATTTATATAATCATAAATTTGCATAATCAATAATTTGCATAGGCAATAAGCATAATTTGCATAAACTACAAACTGGCATGGATCAAAATATATAAGATATGATTTGCATGGATCTATACACATAAAGGTGGACTTGCATATATGAACATGGTTTTCGCATAAACTTGCATATGATCTACATACAAACTTGTATTAAACTTGCATATGCAATTTAGACATGTAAACTAGGACTTACATATGATTCGCATACAAATTTACATATGAATTTAAACATGTAAACTAATATCACATGTTTTACATATAAACTCGCATACATATATATACTTGATTCACATATAAACTTGTGTATAATTCCCATACAGACTTGCACATGATTCACATACAAACTAGCATACGATTTACATCCAAACTCGCATATAAAATGATGTCATAAAATGAATCAAGTTAAACATATGTGATTGGTCATATGAAATAGATCCTCTAACATAAGTTAACAAAACTCTCATATGTTCACAAACAGACGATAACAAAATTAAGTAACGTCACATGATTCAACAAGCATGTTCTCATAATCCAAATTATAACTCATTATAATTAGTTTATTAATTATTTTGTGAAAGAAATTGTACTCACAAAGATGGATTAGAGAAGAGAATAATTTGTTCGTCGTTTGTATTAGAATCCTAACTTGCAATTCCTAAGCTTTAAGAAGAAGAAGAACTATTCTAGCAGCAGCATGGAGGCCAAAAGATTAATTTATTTTTGGTTTAGAGCTTGAGTATATGCGTGCTTATATAGAAGTTTAAATCAATATAAGCCGTTAGATTATCATAGGAGCAATCACAACCGTCCAGACTAGATAGAGTTATCCATAATTGCCACCTATGCCCTAGTGACTCATCAACAGGTCAGAAAAGACTCAGCAACAAGTCAGAATCGTCACAAATAAGATCTGCCGGAGGGGGTAGGTTGAGCCCAAGTCGACTCCCAGGTCGACCTGTATAGGGGAGGTTGACCCCCTTGTCGACCTAGCGTGGGGCGGGAAAATTGCCGCCCAGCCCGCTTCTTTGTTTGAATTCGAATTTTAAATTTGATTCTAAGCTGTTTTAATTTATTTAAATCCCTGAAACTTCTTAAGGCCATGACTTCCTCATACGAAGTCCGATTTACGAAAACTTGGACTCTATTCCAACCAGAATTCCGAAACGAAAGCAATGGCATAACCCATTTTCCTTAATTATTCTCCTAAAAATTAAGTGTTCTTAACTTTGTTAATTTTAATATTTAAAATTACGGGGTGTTACATTCTCCCCTCCTTAAAGGATTTCGCCCCCAAAATCTCCAAGTTAAGGAGAATGTATATCCTACCATCCAATCATCCATCTACTCAATCATCAAACACAGGCATCCATTATCCTTAAAAGACTTCTAATGCCGTATGAACATATGCAAAAAGTGTGCGTATATGTTCCTTATCTAATTCAAAATCAGGCGGTCTACTGATCCAGTTGACCTCCTTAATGCGAACCATGATAGTGCCATGCGTCCATTATGTATGCAAAAGAATCCTAATGATACATATTATTTCTACATGCGTGCACCACCATTCATCTAAATGCAGCATCCATATGATAACACAACCATTATACATCCATTAATTTAAATATGCACACATATTTATATGCAATATGAAAGTGATTGAGCCGATCTAGTTCCAAATGTGTGTGTACATGCATCCACGAGCAACCGCTAGCAACCACTTGCATCCATTTGCATCCACCAAACATAACATGTCTCAAACACATGTTTACAACCATAGGGTTTTTCCTAACTGAAGATCGAAGATATCATTGCAAAGACATATTAAACGATAGGACAAGTATCAACAAAGCGGTAGAGAAAGGAGAAGTAAAAAAACATACCCTCAAAAAGGAAAGGGTACATCGTACGCATCTTTTCTTCTGTTTCCCAAGTCGCGTCTCCTTGATCATCTCCTCATTGCACTTTGACCTACTTGACCTCTCTGTTGCGTAGCTTTAATACCTCCGACCCAAGGATGCATGCAGGAGCTCGTCTAATCGTGACATCTCACTCTACTTCCACTTCTCTAAGCATGCTCGGCTCCACTACTTCTACGGTATCTTGTAATACTTCCGCAAATGCAATACGTGAAACATGTCATGAACATCACTAAGCTAGTTGCCTCTTCTCATGTCCCTCCAAAATCTAGGATACATAACCTCAAAAGATCTTCAAGGATTCTATTCACCCCTTCCTGTCTGACCATCCATTTGTGGATGATAAGCGATTCTCGTACTCGCCGCCTTTTGCATATCACCTTTTCCTCTTGCATCTAAAATTGCTCCAACCCCTGTTTCGCAAGCACCGGATACACCGTGAATGGCTTCCTTCCATCTGGCAAAACTAAAACTGGAGCTGTTGTCAAAACCCTCTTCAAATGCTGGAAAACATTGTCACAGTCAACAATCCAAGCAAAAGTCAAGTTCTTCTTCGTTAACCGAGTAAGTGGGGCTGATATCTTCGCGAAGTCCTTAATGAACTTCCTCTAATAGCCCCCATCCCTAACAAGCTTCTTACCTCTTCTTATGAACCCCTTCTCAAGTAACTCTTTCACTTGCTTAATGAGTTCTCTTCTCTCCCTCGGAGCCATGTGGCGCACTGGTAATGCAACTGTCTTTGCATTATCTACTAGGTATATACAAAAGTCTATCTCGCGGCTCGAGGGTAAACCCCAAATTTCATCGAAGACATCACCATATTCACTGACCACACGAACAGATTCCAAATCATCATTGGACGCGTCAAGAGATTCTAGGTAGCTAAGCATCAACGGACCTCTAGGGTCACAAGAAATATCAAGGGTCTTTCCACAACGAGTCAACAATCTAACTACCCTTCTTTCACAGTCTAGGATGGCCCCGTATCTGGCTAGCCAATCCATGACTAGAATCAAGCCGTAGCCCATGAAGCCAAGAACGAAGGTATTGCATTCAAACCCAACGCCCAAGATAGACACTTTTAAATCCCGACAAATCATCAAAAGATGAGCCGAACCACCAATAGGATTTGAGACTACTATGGGATCCGTAACTAGACTAGTATTTAGGTACAGTGTTTTAACTAATGAAGAAGATACAAACAAGTGTGACGCGCCAGAATTCAAGCAAGGTTCGAACAGGATGATCAAAAAGAAAAACCAAACTTCCAACCAAGATATCTCTACCTCTATCAGGCATGCCAGCCGTGAGGGAACGCGTCTGCCCTCCAGAAGATCCTGTAATTTGTCCTTACCTTTGCCTTTTGCTTTTTTGAACGATCCTAATAAGATGTCCTGTTTCTCCGTAACGATAACAACTAGTCTTCTTTTTCTTTCTAACGTATTTATTTAAGTAGTTAGGTATTTCACAAGTGTAGCCCTTCCTTTTCTCTTGGCCCCTTGTTATCCTTACCGCCTTTCTTTGGATCTACTTTCTTATCGTGTGTTATATCCATGTCTCTCCTGCACATTCTCCATTCGTGACCTCCTACCAAATGAGGCTTCGTCCTTCATTAACCAAGCAGCTAGTTGAACCTTCCTCCCATCGTCTATCTTAAAGGTACCAACAAGTCCTCCACTTCCTTCAAGCTTTGACAAACGTCCCAGTCCCATGAAGCGGTTTTCGGCCCATCGTACGGAAGTTCTTACATATCTTAGAAAAAGCATCTATACGTGGAGGAAGGAATTCAAAAAGGAAAGAGGAAGAGATTTAAAACAGAGAATCGAAGGAAAGATATATGGCTCTTGGCGGTTATGTTTTTCAAAATAAACTTTTCTATTAAAAATACTCTCCTTAAAACATATTTTTGAAAGTATTTCTTTATAAAAATGCTTTTGAAAGCAGTTTATTTTCCAAAATCTCTTATCTGTTCTTGGTAACCTTTAGCTCTGATACCACGTATAACACCCTACGTCCATTAATGTCACTCTCAAAGGGAATGCATTAACTTTCATGGAGTATTATTGGTGTATAGAACAGAATATAACAAGAGAGATACATATATTAGCACTTGAAAATTTAAAAACAACTTTTATTGTAGCGGAGAAATAGTTCGGTTACAATAACATCAAAAATTAACAATAAAACCAAGTACACTTAATATCCATCTTGACAAATTATTTTCTAAGTACATAAAGTAAAAAATCATAACCCCAGCATAAGTAGCCATAAAAGAGATAAGCTGAACTTTACTTTCAGCAATCCAAGCACTTCCAAGAGAGAGAGAAAAGAGATCCAAATCAAGCTCCACTAGCACTAGTCCCACCCTGAGAACCTTGGGGGGAAAGGAAAAAAAAGAGGCGAAAACAAAGGGGGTCAGACATAAAGTCCGGCGAGTCCAATAACTTTAACAATATAATTATTAAAATAATTAGGATAAGGCATAAATTGGTAAAACAAGGAATGACTGTGAAACAAATGGGCATGACAAAGCAAACAAGAGGATTAAGATAACATTAATTGCGCATCCAACACTATAGGATAATTACTATACTGCACCAATACTAGTAACCCTAAAAGTAGATCCTGCCTACTGAACAAAATAATAATAATGGTAGTTTCGTGTACCCCTAGCTGTCTTTATAGGTATCGCCTGCTATAATCTCCACTAGTTGTACCCACTACCCTCCCCATTCTAATTACAACATTTATTCATAATATGGTAGTTGGACTCCTAGCCGTCTTCATAGGTGCCGCCTGCTCCTATCTCCGCTAGTTGTACCCACTACCTTCCCCATTCGATCGGCTCCATAACTCGTAGATACCCATGCTGGTCCCACAGTGAGATGTATCACCCCCAAAGTGGCAACCTGATACCACTAAAGATGCACAGCTTATACCTACACGATGCAACAATGTCTTACCTACCAGCCCGGGCCCACGCACGCACATGACCCCGTTGGACTTGCATTGCCACCGTTTTAATCTCTTACAATCAAACCCAGTGAGCGTGTCCTGTCCTCGATCTAGATCGAGCTCACTTAGATACTAATTGGGTTACTGGTTAAAAAGGGTCCCCACACTTGACAATAGCTTTCCACCTATGCTTGGTCCCCACTAGGATTTCCCACTTAACCCCCTCTTATTCATGTCTTCTTACATGTTTCAACTTGGTTAAGTGTTTATAATTATATCCCACATGTCACCCATGTTACCCACTTATCAAATCAACATGTGTTATTGGTTAAGCTTGTCTTAACCCTATTCGCTTATCAGATCAATATATATATATATATATATATATATATATATATATATATATATATATATATTTGGTTAAGCCGGTCTTAACCCTATCCACTTATATATTATTGGTTAAATTGGTCTTAACCCTATCCACTTATATATTATTGGCTAAGTTTTTCTTAACCCTATCCACTTATCAGATTAATATATTATTGGTTAAGCTGGTCTTAACCCTACCTACTAATCAGATTATTGGTTAAGCTGGTCTTAACCCTATCCACTTATATATTGCTGGTTAAGCTGGTCTTAACCCTACCTACTTACCGAATTATTGGTTAAGTTGGCCTTAACCCTATCCACTTATCAGATTATTGGTTAAGCTGGTCTTAACCCTATCCACTTATCAGATTATTGGTTAAGCTGGTCTTAACCCTATCTACTTATCAGATTATTTATCATATATATATATCATATAACATGTTTTACTTAATTTATGATTAAGTACATCTTAGTTCACAGATACATTGGTTAAGAGAATAACTCCATAAGTATCAATCCCGAAGACTGAAATCAACATCAGATTGGTACTCAGAGAATTACTCAACTCAACCAAACTTCTGTTTGTCATTCATATTC
Source organism: Allium sativum (assembly GCA_030737875.1). Taxonomy (NCBI): domain Eukaryota; kingdom Viridiplantae; phylum Streptophyta; class Magnoliopsida; order Asparagales; family Amaryllidaceae; genus Allium; species Allium sativum. Next base: position 564,097,886 of record CM060921.1, read on the forward strand.
GTCTTTGATCAGCATTAATTAATTATTAATGCACATACCTCTCACATTAAGTCGATTTCTTGTGGCCACTGGATATGCTGGGCAGTTCCAGGCAGACTTCCACCACAAGCCAGACTTAACCTCGTGTCTAAGCATCTTTTAATTATGCCTACGACCTCTCACATTTGACTGCCGTTTGCGGTTGCTGGATGTACCGGGTGGGTCTGGGCAGTCATATACCACAAACGAGTCTAACCTCGTGTCTTAGGCATTTATTACGCATTTAATTTATGCTTTTGACCTCTCATATTAGACTACCGTTTGTAGTTGCTGGATTTGCCGGGCGCGTCCGGGCAGTCTTATACCACAAACGAGTCTAACCTCGTGTCTTGGGCGTTTATTATTACACATAATTATTCAATCCCAATTTGAATAATATTCCTATTTCAGATTGTCAATAACTTAAAATTTTAATCCATGTCCATAATTGTCACTTAAATTATGTCCATAATTTTCAGGTATATAAATTATACCAATTAATGTCTCAAATTAATTATATGCTTTTAAAGCCATTATATGCCAATATTAATATTTAATATTTTCCCATTGCCCCCACGTCATTCGTACGTTTAATATGAAATATGTTAGACCCGCAAATAGTCTAACTCATAAAAAGAAAAGAAACATCATAACTTGCATAACACATAAAGTAGATCTAACTTGCAAACAAGAATAGGCTAGCATGGATCAAAACTTACATGATTATAATTTATATAATCATAAATTTGCATAATCAATAAATTGCATAGGCAATAAGCATAATTTGTATAAACTACAAACTGGCGTGGATCAAATTATATAAGATATGATTTGCATAGATCTACACACATTAGGTGAGCTTGCATATATGAACATGGTTTTCGCATAAACTTGCATATGATCTACATACAAACTTGTATTAAACTTGTATATGCAATTTATACATGTAAACTAAGACTTACATATGATTCGCATACAAACTTACATATGAATTTAAACATGTAAACTAATATCACATGTTTTACATATAAACTCGCATACATATATATACTTGATTCACATATAAACTTGTGTATAATTCGCATACAGACTTGCATACGATTCACATACAAACTAGCATACGATTTACATCCAAACTCGCGTATAAACTGATGTCACGAAATGAATCAAGTTAAAAATATGTGATTGGTCATATGAAATAGATCCACTAACATAAGTTAACAAAACTGTCTATGTTCACAAACAGACGATAACAAAATTAAGTAACGTCACATGATTCAACAGGCATGTTCTCATAATCTAAATTATAACTCATCATAATTAGTTTATTAATTATTTTGTGAAAGAAATTGTACTCACAAAGACGGATTAGAGAAGAGAATAATTCGTTTGTCATTTGCATTAGAATCCTGACTTGCAATTCCTAAGCTTTAAGAAGAAGAAGAATTATTCTAGTAGCAGCATGGAGGCCAAGAGATTAATTTAGTTAAAGTTTAGAGCTTGAGTCTATGTGTGCTTATATAGAAGTTTAAATCAATATAAGCCGTTATATTATCATAGGAGCAATCACATCCATCCAGACTAGATAGAGTTATCCAGAATTGCCACCTATGCCCTAGTGATTCAGCAACAGGTCAGAAAAGACTCAGCAACAAGTCAGAATTGTCACAGTTATGATCTGCCCGAGGGGGTAGGTCGACACCCTGGTCGACTTGGACTGGGCAAGAAAAATCCCGCCCAGCCCGCTTCTTTGTTTAAATTTGAATTTTGAATTTGATTCTGAGCTGTTTTAATTTATTTAAATCCCTGAAACTTCTGAAGGCCATAACTTCCTCATACGAAGTCCGGTTTATGAAAACTTGGACTCTATTCCATGCAGAATTCCAAGATGAACGCAATGGCGTAACCCATTTTCCTTAATTCTTCTCCTAGAAATTAAGTGTTCTTAAATTTGTTAATTTTAATATTTTAAATTACGGGGTGTTACATATATGAAATTCCAAAATTAGTTAATTCATTAATTTATTATTTAAAGCAATTTTGTTCAAAAACACATTAAATTTAATATTTTAAATTATCGCAAAATATCGGGTTCACACTCTCCCCCACTTAAAACTTTTCATCCTTGAAAAGGCGTAGTAAGAAAGTTGTCAATTCATATATGTTTAGCCATATAATTTTTTATTCAACTTTTCTCTTTTTTTAGTGTACATAACCAATTTCGTTAAAAATTTAATTATGAATTGTGAATTACCAAGCCGCTATTTTTCTGAAAATTTGAATTACACATATGTTAAAATTTACAAGTCGAACTTTTAAAATTTTCACTTTCATTAGAAAACTATATTCCAAAATATCCATAAGATTCTTGTTTCAAAGAATTCAGACTTATTTTGGACCCTATACATTCATTTAAACTTTAATTTGGAAAATTACGAACTGTAGCTTTGTGACGAGCTCGTTTTAATTAATTAATTCAATCTTCGTTTAAATTTATAATTTATAAACCAATTCACTTTTATTTTCACAAATCAAGTTAAACATTTATTTTCGACATGGAAATATCAATTATCTTAAGTCGTCGAATATCTAACCATCAATAGCTATACGATTTAATTCATAACCAACAATTTATTTTACTAGTTTATTTCATTGGTTTGGATTATCTTTATTACCTAGTAGAATTCAATTTCAAACATAACCAAGTATATATCATTCATTCCATAACTTAAATTTCATTTCTATTTATAACCCATCAAATTTTCCAACATTCATTATTCATACCGGTACTTGTATGTTATCTAATTTTATTCCAATTACATGTTAACTTTTGATTAATTGGTAAGTTATATATATGCTATGGAAATGTTCGATTTTTATACAAGTTCACTAGTTTCAGTTTATTTTGAATTCATTATTTCAAACTACTAAGAGTTTTCATTTTAAAGGATTTTAAAAATTCATTAACTATTCAAGAACTTAAAAATTTCAACTTCAGGTTCGTTTCCAAATCAACTTTTAAATTGTATATATATAATCTTTTATATCAAACCATAATTTAAAGGATTTTAAATGGAATCCAAATTTCTGAACAAAGTATAAAAATTCTAAGTGGTCTCTCCGCCTTAATTTCTGGAAAATAATGTCGATATCACCCAAATTTTGACAACCCCAAACCCCGTTCCACGGTGGCAAGGGTAATCTTTGGAATATAATACATAAAAAAATAACAGTAGAACAGAAATAAATAAATACACCAGATAATGTACAATAAATACACTGGATAAACATAAACATCAGAGTTACACGGTATACAAGATCATACTTAGTACAAAATACAGTTCAGCTTTATATAAAAGGTCTACAGCGGAATCAAAACATAAAACGTACAACAGGAGCCGAACAACATAAAAAGAAAGAAGTGATAAAATCCATCTTCAGCTCCATAGCTATCCAGAAAGAGCCTGCTAAAACCTAAATACAAGGCTGCCGGCGTAGAAAATAGGGCACCCGAGTTTGCAAGTGAAACAAACTACGAGTCAGTCATGGGACTGGTATGAGAAATCTACTTAACTTATTTTAATAATAAGGCCAATCATAGGACCACGCCGCTAACGCAGAACGGGTTCACTCCATTGGATTGCCAATGCTAAAACAAGTGAATCATTAAAACCTGAATTTGCTCTGATACCAAACTGACAACGACCCGAACTTCCCCGTGAAGGAAAGCACGGATTGAGTTGAGGACAAGACAAATCAGTACACAAACAGAAGAACATTTCATTGCTTATTACAACAATTTCATCAGAATACAAGAATTTACAGAGTATGAATAAATATTACACATTTACTAAATATCAGAGATTTACTAGTTACAATGCAGCGGAAAAATAATACAAAACACAACTGAAAAGAATATACGGATATAGAGCTTTCCGAATATCATTCCTGCTGTAAACCAGGATCCTGTGAATATTAATCAGCAAAATATCATATTGGAAGTTACATTTCCATCTGTGAACCAAGGCAAGGGATCGTCCTTACCGAATTCGAGACGCTCTAGCCCGCCCCTCAGGATACAGCCGCAACTGCACCTTAGATCGTCAGGGCTGATACACACGGAGTGGATTAAAATGCCTGAACACCACGTTTCCCCGCCCTAGTGGGGCGTCAATGAGCCAAATGACTCCATCGGTCCCGGATCGACCGATATAACCGAGGCACCTCGCTATCCATCATTCACATAAGTAAAATGCCAGGGCGTGCAAAATGCTAACATCACTCCTAGCTAGAAGGAAACGCATGCCCTCCCTGATGTCCTCTCCCGTTTCTGGTTCATACCGGGGTGTGAGGCTCGCGAATTAACGCTACACAAAGCTACGCCACAAAGGTCGTGCTTTGATCATCAACTACAAGACTCTGCTTTTCAATAGAAGCCTTGATCTTTTGCATCTCAGCATGCCACACAGGCAATTCACGCTATGCAACTAATGTCTATCAATCACACAGAATGAAATCCGATGTCAGACACACATCCATTTACAAGTTCGTTTTGGGTCTGAACGAAACCGGAGGCACCTTATTCCTCCCACATACGTCCAATACAAGGGAGACGCCCTCGCATATCCGTCGATCTCCAAGTACGTCTGGACGATCACTGCTTATTACCTCGCCTTGGGTGTACAGCACAATCAAGACATCAGTAATCATCCAAATGATGTGAAGACCTCCGGTCTTCAACCACTGTCTTCATCCTCGACACATCGTCGAATCAGTTATTCAGAATGGGATAAACCCTGTCTTTCTGAATAACTCGCGTATATAATAAACAAGTGATATAAAAAAACAACATATGCCTCATTCCAATCCAGAATATTTGTTTATCCAAATATTCATATACTTTGGAAAAGGTTCCCATTGATTTTATCAAAGATAAATTCTTTAAATTTATTCTTTAATCTTCCTTTGGATATGATTTCCAAACATTAAATAATCGTTAATGTTGATTTTTGGGAAGATTAAAACCAAGTGGAGTTTTAATGAATCTTTAATAAAGAAATAGGCACCCCACAAATCCAACTAAGATCGAGGGAACCCCCAACCAAATTATGGACAGTCATGGGTGTTTAGAGCCTTTTTAAATTCAAATCCAGTTTCTTAACCGCATTCTTTGCAATAAAGCTTCGCGACGTGCCTGTATCGAACAGTACTTTAACTGGAATATTTTTGACAGTAAGTGTGCCTTCCAAAACATCTGGCCTCGCTTGACTGACTGAGGGTGCCGGAAATTCTGCCACTTTATTTACATGTACCTTTCAGATTCCTTTATTGGCCGGCAATCTTGCTTTACATGACCAGCCCAATGACAAAGATTGCAATTTCTTTTCTCTCGAATCTTCTTATTGGATTTCGATCCACTCTTTTTCTGCATTTGTAAGGGTTTACAATTCCTGGTCAAATGCCCCTGCTTATTGCATTTATTGCATGTGGCCGTCGTTACTAGTTCTTTTTCTGATTTAACCTTTTTCCTATTGACTCTAGGCTTCTTTCTGGCCCCGGACGTCGTACTTACCTCAGGCTGTGTACTTGTCTCTGGGATATCAGTTTCAAATTTCCTTTTACTGCTAGTACTGACTTCTTCTTCATCGCCCAGAAGACCTTTCTTATCTAGATCTTCATACTGATAAGCCATGTAAATCATTTTAGAAAAAGATTGTTGCACATGTGCGGTTACACTTCTTTGGTACTTTCTTTGAAGCCCGTTAATAAACCTCAAATTCTTCATCTTTGGATTCTGAATTAAATGCGGGGCAAAACGAGAAAGTTCATTGAATTTCTTATGATATTCTGGGATCGTCATATCTCCTTGAATCAAATAGTAGAATTCATCACTTAACCGCTCAGTTGCTTCTGGAGGAATAAATATCTCATTGATTTTTTTTGAATCTATCCCAGGTGATATCACCTTCTGGATTATTCTTAATAATGGTATCCCACCGGATTAAAGCTTCGTCTTTGAGTGCCCAAGATGCCAGTAATCTTTTCTGATCATCTCTCAGCTTTGAACCTTCAAAGATTTTCTCAGCAGAGCGCATCCAGGCTTGAGTTTGAATAATAGATTCATTGCCCGAGAACGGTACTCCATCCAGATTTCGATACTTAATTAATAGAGCTTCAATATCTGGTTTTGACCCACCTCTTCTACTTCTGCCACTCATTTTTCAATGTCTGCAAATAGCAGACAAAGTGTTAGGCCAACAGAAAAGGTATTTTAATGCACAGAGACATATACTTGAATGTAAATGTGTCTATCGGGGTGTATCTCATTCTGCTACACTCATCCTAGGATATTACTGATCCTATCTGAAGTGAGCTATTCGTCGTAGAATACTACTGATTCTATTTCTGACGAGTTCATTAATATGTTATATTCCAAAGATAAACCTTGCCACCGTGGAACGGGGTTTGGGGTTGTCACACAAATCATTTTCCAAAGGCAAAAGGAGAAGTATACATTTATTTCAAAATTCATTTGAAAGTAACTTCTATATGAAACAACCTTTAAAATATAAATATATTATTTTGAACCATTTGCAAAATGATATTACAAAACCACCCGAAATTAAATTCTCAAATTCATATTTAATTTCTTATTTCATTACCAACAAATTTTCAATATTTCATTATCAATTTATTTTCAATATTTATGTAACATCCCAGATTTTTAAGCCATTTAAATTGGAATATTTAAATCTGTTTATATATTATAGTGGAATTATAATGGATTTTATATCGAATTTATTTTATAAAATCGAGTTCGAATATATATAATTTATAATATAATTAAAACGAGCTCAAAACGATGTGGCAGTTCGTAATATTGAATTTTGAACTTTAATTGAATATACTGGATCTAATATAAGTCGGAATTCGGTGAAACAAGAACTGTAATGACCCGAAAATCCGGTAGAATTTGAGCTGACCAAAAACACAAGTCCAACCCCAAATATCACGGAAATTCGAACCATTAATAGAAAGAAGTTAGAGTGTGAGGATAGATAAGATAGAAACTTAGAATAGAAGAAGAAGAAGAACACAACATCAGAGTAACACGAATCTCACAGCGGAACGAATAACATATAATATATATAACATAACTTGAAATATACATCTGTACTTGAATATACATCAATATCAAAGTACATCACTTACAACATAGCAGAAATAACTATAGCTATATGATCCTGAAGCCTCCTGCTCCAAGCTCTTCCAGTATATCTGTAAATTCCCGACTACTTGACTGCGCGTACAAATTTAGGCACCCAAGAGTTTAGGGAAAACAACAAAGTAAACTCCGGGTCAGTCATGGGACTGGTATGAGTAAACAGTTTAAAACAGTTTCAGAAAACTAAATGATATCTCATAAGACCACGCCGTATAACACGGAAAGCGTTTTTCCCTTATGAGAATCCAAACACTTGATTTATCTTTATATCAAAACTCTTTTGATATTATAGTAATGTCTAAATCAAGTAGATAACAATCTAGTGGAACGCTTGCATTTCACGTTCCACATATATAATATACAATCAAAACCGCAAGCACGTATTGGGTAATGGATTTCCAACTATGACAAGGTATGGAACCACCTTCCGATCAGTGTACTCTAGGAACGATACACTGGAGTTCAACAAGAACATCTTGCAACTCAGCCACACATGACCGACCACTCATTTCGCTTGAGTGTATCGAATGTATATCACCAGCGGTTGGGATCAGCAACTGTTCCCGTATATATATATATATATATATATATATATATATATATATATATATATATATATATATATATATATATATATGGGACAACATTGATAGATTAAAGAAGCAAATGAATATTCTCTAGATAGGTGATTATACACCCTACTTCGGAGCGACCGACTTAGCCATGCTGCCTGCCCGATTTTTGTCATTTCCTGGTTGTTGAGGCCAGAGGTTACGCTGTATCATCACATCAGATTCACTTCGAATGCCACATTGTCAGATCCATCGAAAATCGCTAATTGACGTCTACAACAGTACATTACGTGTTAGCTAAAGAAGTGCCCTTCTCCGCTTCCACTCTTGGTACGGTTGAAGAAATCAATGTACGTGACCTTTCTGGAAATACTCTATCAGACATTCATCCATACAAGTCATCCAGGAACAGGATGAACCGAAGGCACTATTTCTATTAATAGAAAAAGTCCTTGCACTCTATTCCGTCTTCGATTATCTTTATATAATCTGATTCGCACGCTACTGCCGATATGGAGTGGTTCTTCGGATAATAATCCAACCGGTCTCTCCATATTGACAACGATGGTCAAAACTTCGATATTCTGTGATTTAACTATCGAATAAAAACAAGTGTTTCGGTAGTCGATGATTTAACTATCGAATAAAACAAGTGTTTCGATAGTCGATGATTTAACTATCGAATAAAACAAGTGTTCATCCAAACATCCAACAATCACTGAACCTTTAATTAATATTCCATTAATTAAATCTTTTCTCTATTTCTTATCAATATTTGTTTACCAAATATTTTCAATAACCATATTGGCCTTATATGTTATTTGGAAAACATTTCCATATATCGCCTTCTTTTATTTTCTAAACTTTAGAAAATATATGTTATTTATAATTGGAAAATATTCCAATTACTTATCTCTTTTCCAATCTCGTTTATTTCTATACTTAGGAAACGTTCATTATTCTATTTCCAAGCTTTGCACATATTTGGGTTAAAACAGATGTTGTGTAAAACATCGTTACGACAACCCAAATACAGTATTTAACTAATTCTTATTCCACATTGATCTTCGAGCCTAAATCTTGCTACTTATCGGTATATCATGAAATCAACCAAGTTGGGGTATAATTACCTCTCAGACCTTGACTGAATAACATTTAACGTCAAAACAGACAAGACTACTTACTCGAATAATCAATACCATACAACTGATTATTCACCTTTAAACACATATACATTTTCTCTTTCTATTCCTACGAGATTTTTTTCTTATACTTCCCTTTTTAATTATACTATTCTATTTCTAAGTTCGTTTCCTTATCGACTTCTATATAATTTGATATGTTGATTTCTAACTATCAAATTATCTTAAAAATATTCTATCTCCTTAAATTCCCGGAAAAATTCGCCATAACCTCCTTTGTACCGGGAGCATCGGGAAATTTCAAATAGCTTTCCCGGTCCTTCTTATCTCAAAAAGAAAAAGAAAAAGCCAAGCGGCTTGCCGATACGGCGCATAAAATCTCATATGGAAATTAAATACGTACCTTTTTGTCGGGCATTCTATTTATTTCACTTCTAAACTTTATTCCAAACCTGTCTCCTGTATATTTATGCCTGTCCAGTCTATTTTAACTATACCAATCGTTTTAACTCAATTTGTTAATTAAATCTGTTACTTAACTTCTTAGTCTAATCCACTTCTATTTATCCAAATCTATTTATTATAAATCCCATTTGAATTTCTATATTCAAATTCCATTTGAAATACTATATTCAAATTCTATAGTTAAACTCCATTTGAATTCTATTATTCAAATTCTATTTCAATTCTTTATATTCAAAGTCCATTTGAATTCTCTGCATTATTTATAAACAACGTTTATACTTCAATTCAAATCCCACCTTTCCATTTATAAACAACGTTTATAAATTCAATTCAAATCCCATATTTTCATTTATAAACAAAGTTTATAAATTCGATTCAAAACCCACCTTTCATTTATTACAAAGTTTATAAATTCGATTCAAATCCCATATTTTCATTTATAAACAAAGTTTATAAATTCGATTCAAAACCCACCTTTCATTTATAACAAAGTTTATAAATTCGATTCAAATCCCATATTTTCATTTATATACAAAGTTTATAAATTCGATTGAAAACCCACCTTTCATTTATAACAAAGTTTATAAATTCGATTCAAATCCCATATTTTCATTTATAAACAAAGTTTATAAATTCGATTCAAATCCCACCTTACATTTATAAACAAAGTTTATAAATTCGATCACTTGTTTCATATACCTTCAAAACAAGTTAATATTTTCTATAGTTTTATTAAAAATTCAAATTCTATTTATAAAAATAGAATTCCCTTTCTAAACCTCAAATACCCTTTTCGATATTTTTATAAATCAATATTCAAGCTCTAGTGGTATTTTCAATAATCAGATCAACCAATTTTCAATCACTTGATTTTTAACACATCATATATGAATATATATATATATATGAAATCAAACAAACAACAAATAATATATTTTTGAGGAATCCAGTTGGATTCCTCCAACCTGTTTTCCTGCATCCACAGATGTTAGTCAACATAGTAATACCCGTCCTGCTTCGAGGCAGGATATCGTGGTATAGAAGGTCATCCACTAATCATAGCGTGGGGCGTATAGGGTAATCATCCGCTATGAAACTGCGGGCATCCGCTAATGAAACTGCGGGAATCCAACCAATCATCAACCCAATATATATATATATATATAATATTCAACCAATCCTAAATAACTATATATATTTTAAAAACGATCAGACAGCATTCAAACAAGCACAGACAATTATTTTTAACTATATAAAAATAATTCAATAAAAGGTGAGATTTACTCACCATGATATTGATTTTTCGCCGATCTATTTTGATTTCCATTTCAATTCCTGGTTGTAAGATCTCAAATTATGAATCCTATCTTCCAACTTCCCGATCTTCCATTCTTACTGCTTAATCCTTCTTCAGTGAACAGAATGTGATATGTACATAGCCATTTTCGAACTCCAGACCATCTCGGTCATCCCATTGAAAACATAGCAGTATCAACTCTGGCCTTTTCTGAAACCGCAGTCACCCATGGAACACCCATCGCTCTACCGGAATACCCCAACCATCGCGAGCTTCAACAAACCCTACCGCGCACCATTGTCTGACAAACAAGCAGTCTCCACCTGATTTCAAAACTCGAGCTCCACCTTCATCGAAATCGCCAGACATCAGAAGACGCGCTACCCTTAATTTCGAGCAACAGTAAGCATCTCGAGCAACAGAGGCATCGCGAGTTCCCCCAGTACATAGTTCGAACCTTCGACCTCCTATACCTAGCGTCGGATCCTTCACGTAGTCAACACCCCCCTATACAACTCAGGCGCTGCCCCATATCGATCGCTACCTCCGAATCCCTCTTCGAACCCCCCTGCGAGCTCCACGAGATCCCGTTTGCTTTTGGTTTTAATTGAATGAGCGAAAAAAAGTATATGCGTTTCGAGATTTTAACCGAGTTCGTAGAAATGGGATACGGGGTTCTGATTTATAGAAGGGTTTGGTTTGATTCGTGGTAAATGAATGAGCACAGTATTGTTTTTGTTTTGTGCTAATAGGAGAAAGCACGGTGTCTTTTGTTTTGTGGATATAGGAGGAGCACTGTTGTCTTGTTTTGGTCCACCAGGTTTATTAAATAATTATTTTAATTTAACTGGTGTCCTTAAATTAAAATACTCCTTGACTGCGAACTCCTTTCTGAACCCAACAAATGACATTCCTAGCGTTATACCATTGCTCTGAACCCACTGGGATAGGTTACGAAGTCCAATTCGATCATTTGTAGCAGATATTAATTTAATTCGATATAAATTAATTTCAGAACAATTAATTCATTCGATAATAAACTAACATTATTATCGATATAAATTCAAATAAAATTCCCTATTAATTATTTGAACTGTATTTAATTCAAATTAAAATTTGAATTTCAACTAAATCCATTTTCTTATTCTGATAATTCAATATTAAATTGAAATTGATTTTTAAATCGAAACTCCCTATAAAAATTGATTTATTTACTTAACTCAATATTTAAATCCATATTAAATAATTTAAAATTAACCCCTAAGAGTCCGGGTCATTACAATCTTCCCAACTTAAAATAATTTCGTCCTCGAAATTGCTAAGGTAGAAAAAGTGCTACAAACCCATTAACTTTTCAAAATCTTATTTATGTTGATACTCAACATTTCAAACTTCCTTACGTAACTCTTTTTCGAATAAATCCTTATTCGATAACTCCTCCCTTCGAATAACTATATTCGATAATCTCTCTTTCGAATAACTAGATTCGAAAACCTTTCTTCGAATAAACTATATTCGATTTACTCTATTCAATTTTACTCTTATCAATTAACTATATTGGATTTAACAATATTCGATTAACTCTATCGAATAACTGAATTCGATAACTCCTTCGAATAACCAATATTCTATAACTCACTTCGTTTTAACTAATCGATAACTCTTTTCGATTAAACTAATATTTGATTTAACTCCATTCGCTTGACTCTAGATCACAATGATCACAATGGTTACACCTGATTCCCCCAGGAAACATCCGACCGCCCTAGGCTATCTGCAGCCCTACGAATTACGCTAGCAGTCGTACGAAATGGCAACTTATCCTGAGTAACTATGTTTGACTAATTCTATCTTAGTACTATATTCGATCAACTTTAATTGAATAACTATCATTCAATTAAATTCTAATTCGATTAATTATGTTCAATAACTTTATCTGGTTAACTCTTTATTTGAATAACAAATATTCGATAAATTCTAATTGAATAACTAATATTCAATTAACTCTACAGATTAACCCTAACTGATTAACTCTAACTGGTTAATTCTTACTCTAATCGATTTATTCTAACTCTAATCGATTACTTCTACTCTATCGACTTCTCCTATTCGAATAACTCCTATTGGATAACGTTTATTCATTTATAAAGATTTACTTTTAGTAACGGTTCTTCACTTTATAAATGTTCTCTTTAATAACGTTACTTCCCTTATACAAGTGTTGTATACCCCTTCTATTTAAAACTATCGGTGTTAAAAACCAATATCTCTTCTCTATATAAGTTCAGACTTATATATTCCATTTATCGAATGATAAATATTTAATTTAATTTATAAACTGTTATTTATAAATTAATCTTTTCTATTTATCTGTTAAAAACAGATTTCCATTTTTTTTATTCATCTTCTAAATATTCCTTTGATTAAATTCTATTTATTTAACAAATAAATATCTCATCTATAACATTCTATTTGTAAATGTTTTTACAAATATTTCTCCTTCTATTTGTTTGCACATAACTTCCTTTGTATTTGTGTTACAAATATATTTCCTTTATATTTGATTTACAAATATATTTTCTTTTTAACTCTTTTGGGTTTTTCCTTAATTCACACCCAATTCATATTCACATTGATTTTACTCAATTTATTCATTTAGATCCATTTAACTTACTTCAGTTAAATTAAATTTCAATCATTCAAATTTCCATTAACTAGTTGCTAATTAATCGTTTTTCCTATTTCACCCTTTTTATTTGAATATAACTTGTTCAAATATATGTCAACTTAATTATAACTGATCTAATTATATTTTCAACTCGAGTTATATATTCGATTTCGAATATAAATTCTCAATCGCTTTCGCTTATCCAAAAACCCGATTTCGATTCAAATTTCCTTTAACTAATTATTTTCCAATTTAGTTAATTCTATTTAACCATTTAAAATATGATTTTTGTCTTAAAAATCATTTCACTTACTTCACTGGAGTTCATATTTATTTTATATCCCCAGTCTGGATTTTTTTAATGCCAATTCGGATTTTATTTCCTAAAAGTCCTTTTATTTATTTAATTAAACCATTATGGTTTTCTAATGGTTCTGGCGCTGCTTTTCTAAAAATTTGATTTTGACATAACTCAAAATCTATACGACGAAATTCAGATTTTTCTCTATTATTTGAAAACTATTGTTCAACCGGTCCCGACGATTCTTGTTTCATAGAATTCCGACTTCAATTGAGTTCTATATACTAAATTGAAGTTCGAATCGCCAATTTACGAACTGCCGCGCTATGGCGAGCTTGTTTTAATTATATTTATAAATATAAACGTTTTAACTTTGTTTATAATAAATTCAACTCCATTCTGATATATTTTTAATTTATATCCAATCCATTTCACATAATATTCCCGATCTATTTCACTTCTAATATTCAAATCCTATATATTTACAATATTCAAATACCATTTGAATTTCTTTATTCAAACTCTATATTTTAATTTCCTTCTATTCAATTTCTATTTGAATTTTCTTCTATTCAAATTCTATTTCAATTCCTTGTCTTCAAATTCTATTTGAATTTCTTATCTTCAATTTCTATTTGAAATCCTTTGAATTTAAATTCTATTTTAACTCCTTTGAATTCAAATTCTATTTAATTTCACTTTGAATTCAAATTCTATTTGAAACTTTATATTTTCTTTGAAATTCTATTTAACCAAATTCCATTTGAATTCTAATATTCAAATCTCTATTTGACTTTTCTTTATTCAAATCCATTTGAATTCCTTTGAATTCAAATTCCATTTCCATATTTCTTATACAATTTCTATTTGAAATTTCCTTTATTCAAACTCATTTGAATTCCTTTGAATTCAAATTCTATTTCACTTCTATTTGAATTATATATATATTCAAATTCCTTTATTTTACTTCTATTTGAAATCTATATTCCAATTCCCATTTCAAAATTCCTCTGAAGTAATATAAATATATACATATATTTATATATATATATCCCAAATTCAAAACATTTGAATTTTCAAACAACTTGTTTCTTTCAAACAAATTTCCATCAAAATTTCTCTAAGGCAGCAATTCATCACTTAGAAACTCGAAAATGAACACTGGTGATGTTGCGACCATCATCGGAATTATTTCCCAGCTACTGAATGAGTTCAGTGCTTTATTTCTTTCAAACTCCATTTAGAAAAATATTTTCCAAACTCCCAGGATTTTAAATTCTGAATTCTGGTTGGAATTCAATTTCAATTTATCACATTTGTATATTTGATTTCATATACAAATTCCATTGGTTATATTTATAACTATTTCTGTTTTATAATCTAATTTGATTATAATCCTAACAATCAACTTAACTATTTAAAAACAATATAGTGTCCAATCTCCTGTTCAAGTGTTTATAAACTCCTATCGACATCGTGGCGTCCCACGATTCGACCAAAATTTATGATCCACTCAACAGACTAGTCAACACAATATAAAACGGTTTTTATATCAAATAACAAATACGCTCTCTCGTATATATATACACTCAAACTCAATCTAGGATACTACAGATCCTATCTCTAATGAGCACATTCCAACAAGCCTAGGTATTCGCTCAACCTAAGCTCTGATACCAACTGTAATGACCCGAAAATCCGGTAGAATTTGAGCTGACCAAAAACATAAGTCCAACCCCAAATATCACGGAAATTCGAACCATTAATAGAAAGAAGTTAGAGGGTGAGGATAGATAAGATAGAAACTTAGAATTGAAGAAGAAGAAGAACACAACATCAGAGTAACACGAATCTCACAGCGGAACGAATAACATATAATATATATAACATAACTTGAAATATACATCTGTACTTGAATATACATCAATATCAAAGTACATCACTTACAAAACAGTAGAAATAACTATAGCTATATGATCCTGAAGCCTCCTGCTCCAAGCTCTTCCAGTATATCTGTAAATTCCCGACTACTTGACTGCCCATACAAATTTAGGCACCCAAGAGTTTAGGGAAAACAACAAAGTAAACTCCGGGTCAGTCATGGGACTGGTATGAGTAAACAGTTTAAAACAGTTTCAGAAAACTAAATGATATCTCATAAGACCACGCCGTATAACACGGAACGGGTTTTTCCCTTATGAGAATCCAAACACTTGATTTATCTTTATATCAAAACTCTTTTGATATTATAATAATGTCTAAATCAAGTAGATAACAATCTAGTGGAACGCTTGCATTTCACGTTCCACATATATAATATGCAATCAAAATCGCAAGCACATATTGGGTAATGGATTTCCAACTATGACAAGGTATGGAACCACCTTCCGATCAGTGTACTCTAGGAACGATACACTGGAGTTCAACAAGAACATCTTGCAACTCAGCCACACATGACCGACCACTCATTTCGCTTGAGTGTATCGAATGTATATCACCAGCGGTTGGGATCAGCAACAGTTCCCGTATATATATATATATATATATATATATATATATATATATATATATATATATATATATATATGGGACAGCATTGATAGATTAAAGAGGCAAATGAATATTCTCTAGATAGGTGATTATACACCCTACTTCGGAGCGACCGACTTAGCCATGCTGCCTGCCCGATTTTTGTCATTTCCTGGTTGTTGAGGCCAGAGGTTACGCTGTATCATCACATCAGATTCACTTCGAATGCCACATTGTCAGATCCATCGAAAATCACTAATTGACGTCTACAACAGTACATTACGTGTTAGCTAAAGAAGTGCCCTTCTTCGCTTCCACTCTTGGTACGGTTGAAGAAATCACTGTACGTGACCTTTTTGGAAATACTCTGTCAGACATTCATCCATACAAGTCATCCAGGAACAGGATGAACCGAAGGCACTATTTCTATTAATAGAAAAAGTCCTTGCACTCTACTCCATCTTCGATTACCTTTATATAATATGATTCGCACGCTACAGCCGATATGGAGTGGTTCTTCGGATAATAATCCAACCGGTCTCTCCATATTGACAACGATGGTCAAAACTTCGATAGTCTGTGATTTAACTATCGAATAAAAACAAGTGTTTCGGTAGACGATGATTTAACTATCGAATAAAACAAGTGTTTCGATAGTCGATGATTTAACTATCGAATAAAACAAGTGTTCATCCAAACATCCAACAATCACTGAACCTTTAATTAATATTCCATTAATTAAATCTCTTCTCTATTTCTTATCAATATTTGTTAACCAAATATTTTCAATAACCATATTGGCCTTATATGTTATTTGGAAAACATTTCCATATATCGCCTTCTTTTATTTTCTAAACTTTAGAAAATATATGTTATTTATAATTGGAAAATATTCCAATTACTTATCTCTTTTCCAATCTCGTTTATTTCTATACTTAGGAAACGTTCATTATTCTATTTCCAAGCTTTGCACATATTTGGGTTAAAACAGATGTTGTGTAAAACATCGTTACGACAACCCAAATACAGTATTTAACTAATTCTTATTCCACATTGATCTTCGAGCCTGAATCTTGCTACTTATCGGTATATCATGAAATCAACCAAGTTGGGGTATAATTACCTCTCAGACCTTGACTGAATAACATTTAACGTCAAAACAGACAAGACTACTTACTCGAAAAATCAATACCATACAACTGATTATTCACCTTTAAACACATATACATTTTCTCTTTCTATTCCTATGACATTTTTTTCTTATACTTCCCTTTTTAATTATACTATTCTATTTCTAAGTTCGTTTCCTTATCGACTTCTATATAATTTGATATGTTGATTTCTAACTATCAAATTATCTTAAAAATATTCTATCTCCTTAAATTCCCGGAAAAAATCGCCATAACCTCCTTTGTACCGGGAGCATCGGGAAAGTTCAAATAGCTTTCCCGGTCCTTCTTATCTCAAAAAGAAAAAGAAAAAGCCAAGCGGCTTGCCGATACGGCGCATAAAATCTCATATGGAAATTAAATACGTACCTTTTTGTCGGGCATTCTATTTATTTCACTTCTATACTTTATTCCAAACCTGTCTCCTGTATATTTATGCATGTCCAGTCTATTTTAACTATACCAATCGTTTTAACTCAATTTGTTAATTAAATCTGTTACTTAACTTCTTAGTCTAATCCACTTCTATTTATCCAAATCTATTTATTATAAATCCCATTTGAATTTCTATATTCAAATTCCATTTGAAATACTATATTAAAATTCTATAGTTAAACTCCATTTGAATTCTATTATTCAAATTCTATTTCAATTCCTTATATTCAAAGTCCATTTGAATTCTCTGCATTATTTATAAACAACGTTTATACTTCAATTCAAATCCCACCTTTCCATTTATAAACAACGTTTATAAATTCAATACAAATCCCATATTTTCATTTATAAACAAAGTTTATAAATTCGATTCAAAACCCACCTTTCATTTATAACAAAGTTTATAAATTCGATTCAAATCCCATATTTTCATTTATAAACAAAGTTTATAAATTCGATTCAAAACCCACCTTTCATTTATAACAAAGTTTATAAATTCGATTCAAATCCCATATTTTCATTTATAAACAAAGTTTATAAATTCGATTCAAAACCCACCTTTCATTTATAACAAAGTTTATAAATTCGATTCAAATCCCATATTTTCATTTATAAACAAAGTTTATAAATTCGATTCAAATCCCACCTTTCATTTATAAACAAAGTTTATAAATTCGATCACTTGTTTTATATACCTTCAAAACAAGTTAATATTTTCTATAGTTTTATTAAAAATTCAAATTCTATTTATAAAAATAGAATTCCCTTTCTAAACCTCAAATACCCTTTTCGATATTTTTATAAATCAATATTCAAGCTCTAGTGGTATTTTCAATAATCAGATCAACCAATTTTCAATCACTTGATTTTTAACACATCATATATGAATATATATATGAAATCAAACAAACAACAAATAATATATTTTTGAGGAATCCAGTTGGATTCCTCCAACCTGTTTTCCTGCATCCACAGATGTTAGTCAACATAGTAATACCCATCCTGCTTCGAGGCAGGATATCACGGTATAGAAGGTCATCCACTAATCATAGCGTGGGGCGTATAGGGTAATCATCCGCTATGAAACTGCGGGCATCCGCTAATGAAACTGCGGGAATCCAACCAATCATCAACCCAATATATATATATATATATATATATAATATTCAACCAATCCTAAATAACTATATATATTTTAAAAACAATCAGACAGCATTCAAACAAGCACAGACAATTATTTTTAACTATATAAAAATAATTCAATAAAAGGTGAGATTTACTCACCATGATATTGATTTTTCGCCGATCTATTTTGATTTCCATTTCAATTCCTGGTTGTAAGATCTCAAATTATGAATCCCATCTTCCAACTTCCCGATCTTCCAATCTTACTGCTTAATCCTTCTTCAGTGAACAGACTGTGATATGTACATAGCATTTTCGAACTCCAAACCATCTCGGTCATCCCATTGAAAACATAGCAGTATCAGCTCTGGCCTTTTCTAAAACCGCAGTCACCCATGGAACACCCATCGCTCTACCGGAATACCCCAACCATCGCGAGCTTCAACAAACCCTACCGCGCACCATCGTCTGACAAACAAGCAGTCTCCACCTGATTTCAAAACTCGAGCTCCACCTTCATCGAAATCGCCAGACATCAGAAGACGCGCTACCCTTAATTTCGAGCAACATTAAGCATCTCGAGCAACAGAGGCATCGCGAGTTCCCCCAGTACATAGTTCGAACCTTCGACCTCCTATACCTAGCGTCGGATCCTTCACGTAGTCAACACCCCCCCTCTACAACTCAGGCGCTGCCCCATATCGATCGCTACCTCCGAATCCCTCTTCGAACCCCCCTGCGAGCTCCACGAGATCCCGTTTGCTTTTGGTTTTAATTGAATGAGCGAAAAAAAGTATATGCGTTTCGAGATTTTAACCGAGTTCGTAGAAATGGGATACGGGGTTCTGATTTATAGAAGGGTTTGGTTTGATTCGTGGTAAATGAATGAGCACAGTATTGTTTTTGTTTTGTGCTAATAGGAGAAAGCACGGTGTCTTTTGTTTTGTGGATATAGGAGGAGCATTGTTGTCTTGTTTTGGTCCACCAGGTTTATTAAATAATTATTTTAATTTAACTGGTGTCCTTAAATTAAAATACTCCTTGACTGCGAACTCCTTTCTGAACCCAACAAATGACATTCCTAGCGTTATACCATTGCTCTGAACCCACTGGGATAGGTTACGAAGTCCAATTCGATCATTTGTAGCAGATATTAATTTAATTCGATATAAATTAATTTCAGAACAATTAATTCATTCGATAATAAACTAACATTATTATCGATATAAATTCAAATAAAATTCCCTATTAATTATTTGAACTGTATTTAATTCAAATTAAAATTTAAATTTCAACTAAATCCATTTTCTTATTCTGATAATTCAATATTAAATTAAAATTGATTTTTAAATCAAAACTCCCTATAAAAATTGATTTATTTACTTAACTCATTATTTAAATCCATATTAAATAATTTAAAATTAACCCCTAAGAGTCCGGGTCATTACAAGAACAATTTGAATCCATTTGATTATATCTTTCTAATGAAATAGAAAAATCGAGATTTCATATTATATATAGTTAGTTATGTCCAATTCAAATTTTCAAATAGTTGTTATGGAATTCGTTAATAAAGATAACGTTTATTTAATAATTTAAATATGGATTTTTAATAAAATTTGGATATCGTTTGATTCGAAAATGGTAATGGTGGGTTTTAAAATCCATATTTGCTTATATTGAAATGATAAATTATTTAATTTAGAGATATACGGTAATAATAATTTATTATTAAATTATTTTATTTTATTTATATTATATCGCTACTATATACGCTTAGAAATGGTTTTAATTTCAAACGACATTCGTTTCGACGAAATAAGTTTTATTGGAATGCATACAATTAATTATTGTTACATTTCCAGGTTGGAGCTAATCGGAGTTGTTTTATCAATGGACGATATTTAGAGCTAAACCAACAAATAAAAAAAATCGCCATTGTGCAAACAGAGTCTGTTTTCAACAAAATTAATCTCATTGGATCCGGAATGTCAAGACGTAGCAAGGTGTCAAGATTTGTTGGGTTTGAAGTTGGTGTGATGGTGTGCATATTTGACGAACAACGTTGGATAATGGTACCATGTTAAACTAAAACTACCCTGTATAACAACCATACTAAATTAAAATCAAAAAAATTTCATCCCTATGTTTCAAAGAGCCTACAACATAAATTTGCATGGCCTACACCCACTGAAAAAGAAAACTCAACATTTTCTTTCAACGCCTAACCTAAAACAGTACAACCCTAAACCATATTGTCTAGTACCAACAGCGTTGTATGATTTAAAGGATATTTCACCTTGGCATATCATTACAACTCACGCAACAGCCATACCCTGATCTAAAAACTCTATTATACATGCACACCTTATTCAAATTAAATGAATGTACAACTACTCTAAAAAGCTTCCACAATCCTACTCATATCACACTTTACGTGCTACCCAAACAATCTCCTCTCTATATAAGATGTCGTTTTTCTCCATTTAACATTTAAATAAATCCCATTCATAACAAAAAACCGCAGATCTCCATTATTATAAATTATAAGCTCCATTCACGAATAAATATTTTCTCTGTAACCATTGAGTGATAGGCCACGGGCTCAACTAAGAAACGACAGAGGAGGTCGAGTTCAATACTTAGGCGTAGTGGTGCCCAATGCGGTGGTTAGTGGTGGTCGTACGGGCATTTAAATGGAAGGCAGATGGACTTAGAAAGGGAAATTTGCAGTTGGAGGAGAAAAGGGAGATGTAAAGCTCGGTGATGGTGGTGTGTTATTTTGTGATTACTGTAGCGAGATAGGTTAAAGCTATGGGTACTTCAGCATGTGTTATAGCAGGTACGGTGTAGCAAAATACATGAGAAGGTAATATATACATGGACGTGGAAGGAGCTGGCGTTGGTTGCATGAGGACTTGCGGGATAGCAGTGAAGAGAAGTAAAGGGAATAACGTTGGGTACGGAGCTTCGGTGAATCACAGGGAGGGCCGCTGTGACTGTCGGACTTTCGATGCATGGAGGGGGCCTGTTACTAGTGAACAGGAGAAAGCAAATGGACAGAAGAGTATGGGTGGACGATGGCATGTGGTTTAAGTTGGGCTAGTGGGGAGTATAATATACAAGACGATGGGAACAAATAGGCTTGAATTGAAGTAGCAGGAATTCAAAATATTGTGTTGTATCATGAGAATGAAGAAAAGCATGGATGTGGTGAACTGTATATGGGAGATGTGGTATATTGTACGCGGAAGTGGGGAACAGTACAACGTGTGGAGAAACGAAGTTGGCGGTTGCTACAGCAGGAGTTCAGAGAGGAAGCTTCGCATGTGCAGTAGTTGCGTGGGTGGGTTCCCAAACCAAAGTATTACGTGAGAAAGGAATAAAATGGAGTGTTTTCCGAAGGTGTAGGAAGATGAAGAGATGTGGGAAGTCGGTGAGTTGATGAGATAGATATTTGAAGTCGGCCATATTTATACGCACTAGTAGCAGTTGTTTGAGGAAGAAAGTGGGAAGGTTGGGTTCGAATATGAGCATCAGGTAGAAAAGCAACGTACGTGGGCCAAATGTTATAAATTGGTAAGGCCCGTAATTTAAATATAGGATAAAGTTTAATTTATTTTATAAAGTATAATAACTTGTTGGGGACATAAATGCATGGATAGTCTTTTGTGCCAATCACTTATATCATAATGGGCCTAAACGAATATGCCTAACTAAATTGTAACGTGGTGCCTCCGGGAGTTTAAACGTGCCTATAAAAAATGGTAGAACATGCCTAGCTAGTCAAAGTTTAGATAACATCAACTAGCCTTTAGATTAATAATATATTATTAACTAGTAAATAATATTAAACAGTAAATAACATTCAATTTTGTACCTGTGCCATACAGTGACGGAAGCGGATGAAACAAATGATGCCGGAACCTTATGACAAGCACAACACGATATAGCTATTTTGGTCTGAGTTGGCGGCTATTGGGATTTTTAACTAAATTAAATGCCTATTTAATTTAATTAAAATGAACGATTTCAAAGATATATAAAATCAAGGTGAGTTCAACTCACTCAGTTTATCCCGTTTATATTTTATACAAACCGGGTTTTATTGTTGTGCAATGTTTGCTAATGGTTGCTAATTGGACGAGTGTTTGCCTGTATGCTGAATATTATAAATATTCATTGATTAAATTAAACGTTTGTTTAATTTAATCGAATTACATCATTATTTTAACAGTTAGATTCCAAATGAGGTAATTTACCTTATTGGTTACATTTATACAAATATAAACGTATTAAATAAATATTTGGATGTTGAATGGATGTTATAAGTTGGAATGTTGAATCTTATTAGTCAAACTGTTTATTCCGTATACCGGGATAAATGTTGTCATATTAAATTTGAAATAACCCATTTTGGTGCAGGGAAGGACAGGTTGGAGGGATCCAACCGGATTCCTCAAATATATTGTTTACTAACATGAACTATTAACCAATCTGATTGATTGTTGGTTGTTGATTGTTGGATCCAAATTCATATTAACCAATGGGTGATATTGGTTAGGTAATTATCGGCAGATGGCCTAAGAATAAACCGTTTTATAAAGATTGATGTATCGTCAAGTGATCAATAGAAAAGAAGTTATAAAATTGTTTTATATCTAAAGATCGATGTCAAAATCTATTTTATATAGATTATTTTTAAATGAAAGTTATTAAAGGAAATGAATAATTATTTTAAATTGTATATATAAACCAAATATATGAAGCTGGTTCTTATGTTAACAAATTTATTTAGCAAATAAGTAGAAATTTAACAAAATGTTAAAGATAAAATTAATTGTTTCAAATAACCATTAATTGCAATTTATTTAATATAATCTGATTACCAATTAAATTAAATGAAATTATTTAAATTGATTTTATAAATCAATTTAAAAGAAAGGACTAATTGAAATCGGTTAATGGGTTAATCTTGGTTTGAAATAACTAAATCAACTGTTGAAGCGAGGATTAATTATTAAAAACAATTATTGGATTGTTAATTATTATTAGAATTAATTAATAATTTTGAAACAACCTTTGAGGGACAATTAACTGTTTAATTAATAGTTAATGATGAAGTAAACTTTTCAAATAAAAAGAAGTTAAGGTTATTTATTATTTAAGGGAATGACCGGGTAACCAGAACTCGATTAATAAAGTCAAAGAGGATCTTAAGATCATGTTCATAATTAAAAAGGATTTTAATAAGTTTTACTCTTATTTATATTAGTTAGATTTTAAACGTATTCTCTGAAAGGGATTCTATAAAAAGGAAAGTTTGAACCAAGATTGAATATGAGTTGGAATTCAACGAAGGCTTAAGTAGATTGAAATTGATTATTGAAGTGAAGGTTTAACGATGATATCTAAAGATAAGTGTTTTAGAAATGAAATGGAGTTGTTTAAATCAAACTAAGATAAGTGGGTTTTGAATGGATCATATAGTAAATAGAAGTGTTGGAATAGTTACTGGGATTTGGGGTTCGTTTATAAACTTTTATCTATTCCAAAGATAAGAATGTTGTCATCTCAAGGCCTGAGAGGTAAATAGAATACCCCAACTTGAATGACTTCATGATTATACACGGGTGATATTGGTTTAGAAACGAGAGTAGTTGAGGGAATTAAATGGATATTTCTGTAAAGAATATTATAAGCTATAATTCGAGGAATTATAAGATGAATAAAGCGATTATTAAATAAGCAGTAAAGAGCGATATTCCAAATGTGGGGAGATTAGAAATTTAATTAACAATTATTTAACTAAAGAGGCCAAGTGACGTTGAATGCTGAACCAATGAATCCACTTTATTATTGTATGGATGAATAATTGTTTATTTGATAGTTAAATCACTGACTATCAAAATCTGGCCAAATCGATTGTTGGTACGGAAAGTCCGGGATCAAATTTATATTCGAAAACCATTACGACCAATTAATAAGAAATCAAAAAAGGTGTGGAGTAAAATGGAGCATTGAAGACTGTGATCTTCATGAACGGAAGAGCTACTTTTTGGATATCTCTAAGTCTCTCCCGGAGATGTATTGACTTGTGATTCTATCGTGATTGAGTCCTGCAGATTGCAAGGACTACTCACTACTGACCTATAAGGTGATACCTAGGTTGCGGTAGGAGAGTTTCGGTTCATCCTATTCCTGGATGACTTGTGACTAGTGTCTGACAGAATATTTCCAAATGGTCATGTACATTGATTTCTTCAAAGGTGCACATTGGATTTTTGAGGTCGTCAATTAGTGATTTGACGGATCTGACAATGTGACATTCAAAGTGAATGGTGGTCAGTTGTTCTGAAAAGTAATTCAAACCTCAAGCCTCATCAACCGGGAAATGTCAAAAATCGGGCAGGCGGCATGGCTATGTGGGTCTCTCCCATTAGGATGTATAATAACCTATCTAGAGAAAATCCTTTTCCTTCTTTAATCTATTTCGATGTTGTCCCTTTCGGGAAACAGTGGTTTATGCCCAACCGTTGGTGATATACATTTAATACACTCAAGCGAAATGAGTGGTTTGTCATGTGTGGGCTGGGTTGCAAGACATTCTTGTTGAACCCAGTGTATTCCCCTCTAGAGATACACTATCGGTAGGTGGTTCCATACCTTGTCATAGCCGGAATCCAATCTCCAATAAGCGCTCGCGGTTTTGATTGTATACTATATATGTGGAGCATGAGTGCAAGCATTCCGCTAGATTTTTATTTACTTGTATTTAGACATTATTATAATATCAGAATATATATACGATTTCAAAATGTTTTGGCTTATCGTAAGGTAAAAACTGTCTGTATTTATGTATGGATTTGGTCTTACGATTATCCTTTCTTTCAAAAAGATTTATAATTTAAAATCAAGTTGGATGATTCCCCTTAAACTTTGCGAGTTTTTTTCTCACTCTGGTTCACCTGACTGACCCGATTTTTGTAATGCTCGGGTTTGACTGGGTTATACAGGTTCAAGTCATTGGATAATACGAAGTTTAGAAGATGTGCTAGAGGAGTTCAGACGTATGATTTTATCTAGTATATTCCACTGTGTGATGTATTTGAGGACAGGTTGTTATAACTGTCCGAATTTGTCTATTGTACTCTGAAGTTTGTAAGTAATTTTTTTTCAAGCTCTTAATGAAGATTATTTCTATATTATATTTTATTCCGTTGCGATGTGAGACTCTGTAAGGTGTTTTTTCTTATTATTCTAATATTTCTTTCTTTCTTATATCACCCTCTAATTTCTTTACATTGACATCTGGGTTTCCAGTACAATTTGGGTTAAATTGTTGTTGTTTAATCAGCTCAAAAGGTTCCGGAAATTTGGGTCGTCGCATTTGGTATCAGAGCTATTGGTTTAGTACTAACCTGGGCTCTGTGGCATAACTCGATAGAGATAGGTTAGTAATACCCGAGATTGAGTTCAAGTGTTTATACGAGAGAACGTATTTGTAGATTTATATAAAAATGTTTTGTGTTGTGTTGATGGATCAATTCAAGCGTTGGGAAACCATATTAAACTGGCTAGGTATGTAGTATTGTTTTATAAAGAGGGTAAATGAAATAATTTTTCCCAAATTTTACTTTTATATAGAAAAAGAAAATAATTTTCTATATTATAGTAACATTGGCTATTTGGTTTTTTTGCTTGATTTAATTGAAATTCAAATTGAGTTATGGAATAAAATTGAACTAATTAGAAAAAGTCAATTAGTTAACTGAATTGGATACGAAAATGAAAGTTAACCTGGTCAAGTAAGAATTAACTTGAGAAATGAAATTGAATTAAATAAATTGGGATTTGAAAATCAAATGGATAATAATGGAAAGTGATCGAATATGAATCGATTGATATTAATGTATGTTAAACCAAAGTGAACGCAGACCAATAAGTATCAGTGATGAATATAATCAAATGATTTGGTTATTTATTAGTTGGATTTTGGATTGGTTGAATAAAATTCATCAAACAGTTTGAATGAATTGGAACTAAATCCCAGTATAATGAATTGAGAGTAAGATCGGTTATGAAATGAAACGGAATTAATTAAACATGTAATTCTTATTTGCATTGTAAATTAAGATAAGTGCAGATTCTAAAAGGCAATGGGAATTGGTTTATCACTGAGATTGAAGTACAAATTGGAAAGCGAAGAGCAGTTAGTTGATTCTCATACCCCTGAGTTGGATATCCATTTGGCTTTTGGTTTTCTTTTGGAGCAGTTGAGCCCGGAGTGGCATTTGTAGTTGTTGTGATCAAGCCGTGCAGAGGAGGTGTTGGCGAAATTTTCTAAAATTTTTAAGAGTTTGAATTTATTTGGCGATAATTCGAAAATAATTATTTAAGATAATTGGGTTAAGAGATACATTCTTCTTACTCGGTAATTTCGGGGACAAAATTCTTTTAAAGGGGGAAGAATGTAACATCCCGGATTTTTTGGCCATTTAAATTGGAATATTTAAATCTGTTTATATATTATAGTGGAATTATAATGGATTTTATATCAAATTTATTTTATAAAATCGAGTTTGAATATATATAATTTATAATATAATTAAAACGAGCTCGAAACAACGCGGCAGTTCGTAATATTGAATTTCGAACTTTAATTGAATATACCAGATCCAATATAAGTCGGAATTCGGTGAAACAAGAACCGTTTAAATCCATTTGATTATATCTGTCTAATGAAAGAGAAAAATCAAGATTTCATATTATAGATGGTTAGTTATGTCCAATTAAAATTTTCAAATAGTCGCAACGGAATACTTTAATAAAGATAACGTTTATTTAATAATTTGAATATGGTTTTTTAATATAATTTGGATATCGTTTGATTCGAAAATGGTAATGGTGGGTTTTAAAATCCATATTGGCTTATATTGAAATGATATATTATTTTATTTAGAGATATACGATAATAATAATTTATTATTAAATTAAATTGTTTTATTTAAATTATATCGATAATATATAGGCTTAGAAATAGTTTTAATTTCAAACGACATCCGTTTTTAGTGAAACAAGTTTTATTGGAATGCGTACAATTAATTGTTGCAACATTTCCAGTTTGGAGCTAATCAGATTTGTTTTATCAGTGGATGATATTTAGAGGTGAACCGATAAATTAAAAAAAAATCGCCATTGTGCAAACGGAGTCCGCTTTCAACAAAATTAGTCTCGTTGGATCTGGGATGTCAAGACATAACATGGTTTCTAGATTTGTTGTGTTTGAAGTTGGTGTGATGGTGCGCATATTTGACGAACAACATTGGATAACGGTACCATGTTAAATTAAAACTACCCTATATAACAACCATACTAAATTAAAATCAAAATTTCTTCATCCCTGTGTTTCAAAGATCCTACAACATAAATTTGTGTAGCCTACACCCCAAGGAAAAGAAAACTCAACATTTTCTTTCAACGCCTAACCTAAAACAGTACAACCCCAAATCATATTGTCTAGTACCAACAGCACTGTATGATTTAAAGGATATTTCACCTCAGCCTATCACTACAACTCATGCAACAGCCATACCCTAATCTAAAAACTCTATTATACATGCACACCTTATTCAAATTAAATGAATGTACAGCTACTCTAAGAAGCTTCCACAATCCTACTCGTACCACACTTTACGTGTTACCGAAACAATCTCCTCTCTATATAAGATGCCATTTTTCTCCATTTCGCAGCAGGCAAACCCATTCCTCCATTGCACATTTAAACGAAACCCATTCATAATAAAAACCACAGACCTCCATTATTATAAATCATAAGCTCCATCCTTGAATAAATATTTACTCTGTAACCATTGAGTGATAGGCCACGACCTTAACTAAGAAACAAGAGAAGAGGTCGAGTTCGATACTTAAGCAAAGTGGTGCCCATCGCGGTGGTCAGTGGTAGTTATAGGGGGACATTTAAATGGAAGACATATGGACATGGAAAGGGAAATGTGTGCTCTAAGGGAGAAAAGGGAGGTGTAAAGCTCGGTGACGGTGGTGTGTTATTTTGTGATTAATGTAGCGAGATAGGATAAGGCAATGGGTACTTCAGCATGTGTTATAGCAGGTACGGTGTAGCAAAATACATGAGAGGGTATTATATATATATATATGTGTGTGTGACGTGGACGGAGTCGACGTTGGTTGCATGAGGACTTGCGGGTTAGCAGCGAAGAGAAGTGAAGGGAATAACATTGGGTATGGAGCTTCGATGAATCACAGAGAGGGTCGTTGTGACTCTCAGACGTTGGATGCATGGAGGGGGCCTCTTATTGGTGAACTGGAGAACAGGAGAAAGCAGGTGGACAGAAGAGTATGGGTGGACGGTGGCATGCAGTTTGGGTTGGGCTAATGGGGAGTATAATATACAAAACGATGGGAATAAATAGGCGTGAATTAAAGCAGTAGGAATTTAAAATAATGTGTTGTATCATGAGAAAGAAGAAAAGCATGGACATGTTGAACTGTATATGAGAGATGTGTCATGTTGTATGCGGAAATGGGGAACGGTATAATGTGTGGAGAAACGAAGTTGGCGGTTGCTATAGCAGGAGTTCAGAGAGGAAGCTTGTAACAACCCGTATTTTAATAATGTGTTATAACCATAAATCTAGGCATAATTAAATTTTAAAATAAGAACCAAGGGAAACGGGTTGCGCCATTGCGTTCATCTCGGAATTCTGCATGAAATCGAGTCCGAGTTTTTGAAAATCGGAGTCCGTATGACCAAGTTATGGCTCCCCAAAGTTCCAGAAATATTCAGAGTTCAAAACAGCTCGAATTCGAATTCAAAATTCGAATTTCAAACGCAAAATAGATTGGACGGGAAATTTCCCGCCCAGACCCAGGTCGACTTGGGAGTCGACTGGGCAGTCGACACCTCCAGGACCAGGTCGACTGCGCAGTCGACTTGGGTGTCGACCTGGTCACCTAGCCTGTTTTTGAGCCAGGTGTATCTGGTCTCGTTGCTTGTCCAGATTCACTCTCTAATCACTATATAAACAGCCCCTGACCCTAGACTTTCTATCACATTCTTGTCCGACCATATGCTGCTGAAGTTCTGACTGGAAGATAGAGAATAAGGAGGCTATTTAGGACTTTGTTAGTGCTACGTTGGTTTGGGGATTTGCTAGAGATTCTGCTTCTACTTTTTTTGCTTTCTCATTCTCTAGACTACGATCTGTAAGCCCTTTGTCACTCTTAGATTTAAACTGTAAATTTAACCTGAACATGATGTAAACTGAAATTATGCCTAAACATGATAACTAAGTTGGATCTACTCTTGTATATCTTGGATCTATGACTATCACTTTTAAATCTATCATTTTGAATCTAGTTTTGTACACCCCAGATCTATTCATCTTAAATGTTGACTTGTGGAATATCAGTATGAACTTGATTTGGATATATTCATGTTTAATCTAAAACCCCTTTTACGATCTTTATCTTGCCATGCTTGTGATGTTGAATTTATTATTGGGGTTACTATCTTAATTCAATCCTTTACCATGTCTATCACCATATTTTCCCAAGTTGATGTTGAGAACCTATTTCATATGCCTGTAATGTTATAATCATCATGCTTAACTTGTGAACACCTTTTTCCATCCTATGACTATCCTTTTGGTGTTACATCCCTATTTTGACATGTTGTATTAATGCGAATTCACGTACATTGGGGATACGTTTTTGGGTAGATTAGACAAACTTGAAATTGGCTATGGAATTGACATGATATGACATGAAAATATGACATGAAAACTTGACATGAGAATAAGCTTGAAAACATGAATTTGGGACATGACAATTAGATAACTTGAAAATGGCCAGCTTGAGGTTGGGTTGAATTTGCAACGTAAATCTGCCCGGAACCGCCCGGCAAATCCAGTAGTTGTAAATAATAGGACCCAATGTGAGTGGTTGGTCATATAGCACTTTAAACCCGAGGTTAGACTAGGTTATGGTGTAAATCTGCCCGGAACCGCCCGGCACATCCAGTAACCATAACCAAGTCTAATGTGAGAGGTTGGGGTGCGTTAAGTGAATTAATGCCACATGGTAGGGTTAAGTCATGAACCACTTGAATATACTTAACCAATTTGATACATGTTTGGATAGGGTTAAGTCATGACCTTTTTAATGGCAATACTTAACCCATTAGAAATCCTAGCCACGTGGTCCCTTTCAGCAGTAACCCACTTAGAAGTATCACGATACCCTGGGGACTAGGCAGGGTGGCGCACGATTACTGGACTGATTGTAAGCGACCAAGAATAACGGTTGAGTAAGGTGCGCCAGTGTAGGTTCAGGCGGACTAGGGTCGTGCACTTAGTCCAGAGTTGAAAAAGTAGGCATGGGCACCCGTAGTACTAAATTGTGCGTGCTTGAATTGTGTCAGTGGTTGGCACCCTAGGACTTGATACACCCTAGGGTGGGCCTAGCACATGTGACTACATTCCGCGATTGGGCCATATGACACCGATACACGATGAGTAAAGCCGATCGATTAGGATGGACTGTTGGACCCCGTATTGGGTCATTTCATGTTATTGGGCCTAGGGATCATTTCTGGATTTATACTTGACATGGATTTGGACACTAGTACAGTTAGTGCAGTAAACCTTGTATATGCGATGCAACCCTTATCTTGTTATCTTTTATTGTCATGCCAGCCCAGTTATTATCTTTATGTTTAATCTCAGTTTCTCATGTCCAGTTAACTTTATTAGTTTTTATGCTGATAGTCACTAGAGCTTACCAGTCTTTTTAACTGACCCGTTTTCTTCCACCTCTTTTTCTTTCGTTCCCCCCCCCCCCCCACTCCCAGGTTCTCAGGGAGGAAACCCTAGCTCTTAGCTTGGACTTTGCTTGCTTTCTGACAGCTCATGTACGGTTTGGTCTTGAACTATGCTATGGCTGCACTCATGCTCTTTTTGGGGAATAATATTGGACTTATGTTGTTTTAAGTACTTTTCTTCTTTAGAACTTGATGTAATGAAATAATGACTTGGTATTTTGATGTAAGACGTTTTGACTCTATTTTCCACGTAATGAGATTTGGTTAAATTTATATCCGCTGCTTTATATACTCTGTTTAATTTATGTTCCGTCTTGTGTTATCTCTGTGCCTGTTTACTAGATAATACCCCTCCAAAACTAGTGCATTCCCTTTGTGAGTGACCCTAGCAGAGGTGGGGTGTTACAAAGCTTCGCCTGTTAGTTGCATGGGTGGGTTCTCAAAGCAAAGTATTACGTGAGAAAAGAATAAAATGGAGTTTTTTCAAAAGGTGCAAGAAGATGAAGAGATGTAGGAAGTCGGTGAGTTGATGAGATAGAGATTTGAAGTCAGTCATGTTTATGCGTACTAGAAGCAGTTGTTTAAGGAAGAAAGTGGGAAGGTTGGGTTCGAATATGAGCATCAGGTAGAAGAGCAACGTATGTGGACCAAATGTTATAAATTGGTAAGGCCTGTAATTTAAATATAGGATAAAGTTTAATTTATTTTATAAAGTATAATAACTTATTAGGGAAATAAATGCCTGGATAGTCTTTTGTGCAAATCACTTATATCATAATGGGCCTAAACCAATATGCCTAACTAAATTGTAACATGGTGCCTCCTGTAGTTTAAATGTGCCTATGGAAAATGGTAGAACGAGCCTAGCTAATCAAAGTAAAGGTAACATCAGTTAGCCTTTAGATTAATAATATATTGTTATCTAGTAGTAAATAATATTAAATAGTAAATAACGTTCAATTTTGTAACTGTGCCATATAGTGATGGAAGCGGATGAAACAAGTGACACTAGAACCTTATGGCAAGCACAACATGATAAAGCTATTTTGGTCTGAGTTGGTGGCTATTGGGATTTTTAATTAAATTAAACACCTGTTAAACTTTATTAAAATGAACCATTTCAAAGATATATAAAACGAAGGTGAGTTCAACTCACTCGAATTATCCCGTTTATATTTTATATAAACCGGGTTTTTATTTTTGTGTAATTTTTGCTAATGGTTGCTAATTGGACAACTGTTTGCCTGTATGCTGAATATTTTAATTATTCATTGATTAAATTTAAAGTTTTTTTAGTTTAATCGAATATCATTATTATTTTAACGATTAGATTCCAAACGAGGTAATTTACCTTATTGGTTACGTTTATACAAATATAAACGTATTAAATAAAGAATTGGATCTTGAATGGATGTTATAAGTTGGAATGTTGAATGTTATTAGTCAAACTATTTATTATGTTTACCAAGATAAACATTATCGTATTTAATTTGAAATAACCCATTTTGATACAGGGAATGAAAGGTTGGAGGGATCCAACCGGATTCCTCAAATATATTGTTTACTTACATGAACTGTTAACTAATATGATTGATTATTGGTTGTTGATTGTTGAATCCAAACTCAGCAATTGTGTGATATTAACCAATGGGTGATATTGGTTGGGTAATTATCGGCAGATTGCCTAAGAATAAACCGTTTTATAAAGATTGAGGTATCATCAGGTAATCAATAGAAAAGAAGTTATAAATTTGTTTTATAACTAAAGGCCGATGTCGAATCTATTTTATATAGATTATTTTTAAACGAAAGTTATTAAAGGAAATGAATAATTATTTTATTTGGTATATGGTCAAGATGGGTGCATGCAAATTTAATTGGGACAAAAAACTTCTGGACAATGACAATCCCCCAGGGATGCAGTTGGAGTTGGAGAGCAATTATAAAGCTAAGAGGTACATTTACAAGATTTGTTCAATGTAATCATAGATGCATTGCAAACTTATCTTTTTGGCATAGCCCTTGGGCGAGTCCAGGATTGATTCTAAGCGATGTTGTTGATCATAATGTAATGTTAAATTCTAGAATCCCGCAATCTGCTATTGTCAACGACTATTTTACTGATGGTATGTTACACCTTCCATATTGCTCATCCGCTATCTTGAGGGAACTTTGGAGGAATATAGTAGATAATTATAATTTTAGCAGTGACAATTCTATTTTATGGAAGGGGAAGGAACACTCCATTAAAACAATCTACAACCTTCTCATGCCACCTAGACATGTCTTCCCCTGGTATTCAAGAATATGGAATTGTGGAAGTTCAACAAAAGATAATCTTCTTCTTTGGAAAGTTATGGCCAATGCCATTAACACCAAAAACAAATTGTTTTCGTTTGGTATTTTGCAAGATGACGTTTGTGTTCTTTGTCGCAGCGCACCTAAATCTAATGTTCATCTCTTTTTTGAGTGCTCATTTGTTTACAACATTTGGAGGAGACTACTTGCATTTGGAAACTTCCATCGCCCATCTTCCTCAAGTCAACTTGAATGGTTCAACATCTTCAAGGCAACTAGATGGAAAAATAAGGAAACTTGTGTTTTGCTTAAGCTTTTGAAGAGGTTTATTGCAGGAGTATGGAGAGAGAGGAATAATCGCATTTTTGGCATTGGAAGTCTTACATCTGATCAAGTTTGCATGGCCATTCATAAAAGTGTGATGAAGCTGTTATCATTGTAATGCATTTGTTTATATAGTTTTTGTATAGCTTCTTGCTACTTGCATAAACCCATGTAAATTATTTTAAGTAAATAAATAAATTCCCCTTGCCTTTCAAAAAAAATTATTTGGTATTTATAAACCAAACATATGAAGTCGGTTCTTATGTTAACAAACTTATTTAGCAAATAAGTAGAAATTAAACAAAAGGTTAAAGATAGAATTAATTGTTCCAAATACCATTATTTGCAATTTATTTAATTTAATTAGATTATTAATTAAATGAAATTATTTAAATAGATTTTATAAATCAATTTAGAAGAAAGGACTAACTGAAATCGGTTAAGGGGTTGATCTTGGTTTGAAATAAATGAATCAACTGTTTAAGCGAGGATTAATTATTATAAACAATTATTGTATTGTTAATTATTATTAGAATTAATTAATTATTCTGAAATAACCTTTGAGGGACAATTAACTGTTTAATTAATAGTTAATGATAAAGTAAACTTTTCAAATAAAAAGAAGTTAAGGTTAATTATTATTAAAGGGAATGACTGGGTAACTGGAACTCGATTATTAAAGACAAAGAGAATCTTAAGACCATGTTCATAATTAAAAAGGATTTTAATAAGTTTTACTCATATTCATATGAGTTAAATTTTAAATGTATTCTCTGAAAGGATTATATAAAAAGGAAAGTTTCAAACAAGAATGAATTTGAGTTGGAATTTATTGAAGGCTTAAGCATATTGAAATTGGTTATTAAAGTGAAGGTCTAACGATGATATCTAAAGATAAGTATTTTAGAAATGAAAAGGAGTTATTTAAATCAAACTAAGATAAGTGGTTTTTAAATGGATCATATAGTAAATAGAAGTGTAGTTACTGGGATTTGGGGTTCGTTAATAAACTTTTACTTATTCCTAAGATAAGAATGCTGTCATCTCAAGATCTGAGAGGTAAATAGAATACCCCTATAACACCCCGTATTTTTAAAGATAATAAAATAAGGATAACTTAATTAAATATTCAGAATTTAGTAAAATAGACTGCACCATTGCGACAGTCTCGAAATTCTGGTAAAGATAGACACCTGGTTTGCGTAAAACGGATACCGTATGAAGAAGTTATGAGCATTAGAAGTTTGTATACATGTAAGGAGCTTATATGTGTATATATATTAAATAAATATATCCAGAAAATTCAAAAATCAGTTCAAAAATCAAAATCTCGGGCGGGAAAGTTTGGAGGGAAAATGGACCTGTAACAACCCGTATTTTGAATAACATGTTATAATGTAAATCAATGCAGAATTAAATTGTAAAATCTGAATCAAGGGAAACGGGCTGTTCGATTGTGTTCGTCTCGGAAAAATACGTGAAATAGAGTCCGAGTTTTCGAAAAATGGAGTCCGTATGACCAAGTTATGGCCCAATGAAGTTTTCAGAAAATTCCAAGCCCGAAAACAGTTCAAATTCGAATTCAGATTCGAATTTCAACCAAGACAGAATGGGCGGGATTTTTCCCGCCCCAGGCAGGGTCGACACAGGGGTCGACACCCCTGTCGACCCCCCCCTATGGGTCGACAACCATGTCGACCCATGGGTCGACACCCATGTCGACCCAGGGGTCGACCCCCCCGGTCGGACCAGTTTTTCTGGTGCACCATTTGTGACGTGTTGAGTCTGCTCTAGAAGCTTCTGACGAGATTTGACAGACCTGATGTGTTTTAGGGTTAATCATATGGTCTAAACTAACCTAATCACCTATAAAAAGGCCACTAGACCTAGCCTAAACCCTCATTAATCATTCCTACAACTAAACTATGTCAAAATGTTTCTCAATCATGGCCTCCACCTTCTTCATGAAAGCATGAGTGTCTCAAATCAATCTATGTCATAAAGGAGCCATCTTTCTTAAGTAAAAGAGCCATCTTTCTTTGTCGTTGGAGTTATTACTTCTTGTTTCAAGGCGTTTAAGTGGAGCTTATTATTTTCTTTGCGGAATTTGCTTGTGGCTTCGTCTCAATCTTTATATATATTGATCTAGATCGCATAACCGCTCATTGTAAGCCCTATACTACTCTTAGATTCTAACTATGAAGTTAAATGTTACATGTTGCAAGTTGAGTTTGGGCCTAAGTATGATATGTGCTTTGATTCTAACATGTTATGCATATGTTTACCCTATGCAAGTTTGTAAGGCTATCACCTTGACTTTGTGCATAGAAAGTTATGACCTTTGATTTGAAATGTTGCATTATGCAACATGAGAACTCTCATGACCTTTATGATAACTTGCATATAAGGTTATATGCGAACTTCTAGTCATCGTCCTATGTCATCTAGGACCATGTATCACCTATTCGCTAAGTTTGAATGTTATGCATGTTTTGAGGCTTATAATGTAATATGCAAGTTTATGATCCCTCATAAGCCTATGTTATCTTGCATGTGATGTTATATGCGAATCACTAGCTATCATCCCATGTCATTTATGATCATGTTTCGCCTATTTTCTTAAGTTGATATTATGCATGTTTTGAGGCCCATGATGTGATATGCAAGCTTATGAACATATTTATGCCTCATGTGCCACCATGTTTAACTTGTGGCCAAATCACCCTTATGCTATTATGCATGCTTGTGGCCAAAATCAACCTTATGCTATTTGGTATGTTTGAGGCCAAGTCACCTTTTATGCTATCATACATGTTGAGGCCATATGCTAGTATGTTGAACCCCTTTTTGTCACCATGTTTAATTTGTGATAGACTTTGCCATCTTATGCCCACCTTGTCATATGGTTATGTTCCCACTTTGATCTACTTGCGTTAATGCGAATTTACGTGCGATGGGAATACGTTATGGGTAGTTGGGCAAACTTAAATAACATGAGAACATGACTTGAAAATATGACATGAAAGTTTGACATGTGTTTATGCTTGAAAACATGGACTTGGACATGACTTCTAGAAAACATGAGAATGGCCAACTCGAGGTTGGGTTGAGTTTGTAGCATAAATCTACCCGGAACCGACCGGCTTAACTAGTGGCTACATGCAATAGGACCCAATGTGAGTAGTTGGTCATGTCGCACTGAAAACCCGAGGTTAGACTAGGTTGTGGTGTAAAGCTACCCGGACCCGCCCGGCTTAACTAGTAACCACAACAAAGTCTAATGTGAGAGGTTGGGGTGCATTAAGATAATAAATGCCACATGATAGGGTTAAGTCATGGACCACTTGAATATACTTAACCACATGAACATGATGGGTTGATAGGGTTAAGTCAACATGGACACACTTAACCAACCCAATGCTTAGTTGGATAGGGTTAAGTCGTGAACCTTTTTAGGAACACTTAACCAACTTGATACATGGTTTGGATGGGGTTAACCACACTTAACCCACTAGAAAACCCTAGTTACGCGGTCCTTCTCAGCA
Organism: Allium sativum; assembly: GCA_030737875.1. NCBI lineage: Eukaryota > Viridiplantae > Streptophyta > Magnoliopsida > Asparagales > Amaryllidaceae > Allium > Allium sativum. The sequence continues at coordinate 564,135,861 of CM060921.1, forward strand.
GTAACCCACTAGGGAGTATCGGATACCCTAGTGACTAGGCTAGGGTGGGGCACGATTACTGGGCTGGAGTGTAAGTGACCAAAAAGACGGCAAAAGTTGGTGCGCCATAGTAGATTCCAACGGACCATGGTCGTGCACATTGTCCGGGGATGAAAGACAGACTTGGGCACTAGTAGGTTTTGACTGTGCGTGCTTGTTTTGGTGTCAGTGGTTAACACCCTAGGGCCGGATACACCCTAGGGTGGACCTAGCACAGTCGACTACGTTTCATGTTTGGACCGTATGACACCGATACACGACGAGTTAGGCTGATAGGGAGCCGATCGACTAGACCGAGTAGTTGGACCTTGATTTAGGTCATCTCATGGGTTTGGGCCAGCTTTGGGCCAAGGGATCATTTCTTGTTTATACTTGACATGGATTGGAATACTAGTACACACCTGGTGCAACTTAACCTTGTATATGCGATGCCACACTTGATCTATCTTGTTAACTCTTCACCATGCCAGTTATCATCCTATATCTCATCCCTGTTTACATGTTCAGTTAACTTTACTAGTTGTTATACTAATAGTAGATAGGACTTACCAGTCTTTTTGACTGACATGTTTTCTTTCGCCTCTTTTCTTCCATTTCACCCCCCCCCCCCCAGGTTTACTGGGTGGGAACACTGGTATCTAGCTTGGATCCTTAGCTGCTTTTCTGGATAGCTCATGTACGGTTCGGACTTGAGCACGCTATGGCTTTATTCTACTTTGGGGATAGTTACTTTATGATTTTCTTTCCAGTTTTCAGTTGATGTTTCTAGACTATGTTTTGTGGAAAATAACGACCAAGTACTTTGATGTAACTTGGCTATGGTTTTGAAATGTTAGTTTTATCCGCTGCTTTATTTACTCTTTTTTTTTTTACTTATATGTTCTGTCTTGTGATATCTGCATGCATGTTTACCTTGTTTAACGCCCCTCCAAAGTTAGTGTCCTTGCAAGAGTGACCCTGGCGGAGGTGGGGTGTTACATTTGGTATCAGAGCATAAGGTTTACAAGATTGGAGCAAAAAGGTTTTTAAAACTTACCTTTTGAAAAACTATTTTCAAAACCAATTAAGTATTTTCCAAGAAAAGTCTAGTTTATTTTAAAAGGCTATTCCCCAAAAGCCATTAGCACTATCCTTCGTTTCTTCGTTCTGAATCTATTCATCTTTTTCCTTCCTTTCAGTATGGCCGATAATTTTGCCATCCCGGAGGATGTACCAGTACCTATTTGGTTTAGAAGGTACATGGAGGCAAGGGCGAATGAAGCCGGCCCCGCGGATATTCCTCCTCCTCCTCAGCATGCACAAGCGGGTTTCGCGGAGCTTTGCAAAGACTTTAAGGCGATGGGTTGCAAGAATTTTGTCGGAACGGAGACTTTTGTGGAGGCAAGAAACTGGTTAAAGGAAACTGAAGACCTCTTTGCTATCTTTGAGGTTGAAGATCGTAGGAAAGTTTTGTTGGCGGTATGGCTATTGAAAGGGGAAGCTGCTTATTGGTGGGTAGTCACCACCACTACTAGACCAATTGAGACTTGGGATGAGTTTAGGAGAAGGTTTGGACTAAGGTTTTTATCATCAGTAGAAGAGAACCTTCAGCTGGAGAGGTTCATATCCCTAAAGCAAGGGGACATGACCGTTAGGGAATATGTGGATAAGTTTAATCAACTTGCTCGGTTTGGTTTAGACTTGGTTAACACAGCTCAGAAAAAGGCCCTACGCTTTGCTCTAGGATTGAATGAGCCATTGCGCGGTTTGGCCATGTCTCATATACCCATGGGGGCGACTTTCGAGAGTTTGGTGAATACGGCCCTACTTCAAGAGGAAGATAAGAGTGACAAGAAGAAGGTCAAGGCAAATAAGTCTCAAGGCAAGAAGATAGACTCCGGGAAAGGAGGAAAGAACGACAACACGTCAAGTAAGAAAAGGAAATGCAACTTTTGTGGGATCAAGGGGCATCTAGCCAAAGATTGCAGAAAGAAGAAGAGGAAGTTGGGCAAATGCTTTCACTGTAGAGAGCCTGGACATCTTAGCAAGGATTGCCCCAAGAAGCAAGGACAAGGGCAAGTACAGAATCAGCGTGCAGGACCTTCTGGAGGGCAAGTGCATGCCCTCAACACTGCTCCAGTTCAGGACCGAGGTAGTATTTCTGTAGAAAGCCTTGTTTATATTTCTGATTATCCTGTTTGCACCCTATTTGATTCTGGCGCATCGCATAGTTTTATATCTTCTGATCTTGTTTTCACCTAAGTACTAGTCTAGTTGAGGATCCCGTCAGTGTTTCAAATCCAATAGGGGGTTCCGCCCATCTATCTATGATTTGTGTAGATTTGAAGATTTCTATCTTGACTGTAGAATTCACGTGTAAAGCTTATGTTCTCGGGTTCACGGGATACGGGTTGATCTTGGGCATGGATTGGTTGTCCAGTTATGGAGCCATTCTCGATTTTGAGCATAGGGTGGTGAGGCTCATGACTCGCCTCGGTAATACCCTAGAAATTTCTTGTAACCCTAGAGGTCCCGTCATGTTATGTTATCTTGAATCTCTTGACTCGTCCATCGATGATCTGCAATCTGTAAGGGTGGTCCGAGACTATCCTGATGTCTTTGAAGAAGTTAAGGGGTTACACCCTAAACGAGAGATAGATTTCTGCATTTATCTAGTCGATAATGTCAAGCCAGTATCATTGCCCGTTAGGCACATGACCCCACGTGAGAGAAGGGAGCTCAGTAAGCAAATCAAGGAGTTGCTTGAGAAAATTTTTATTAGGCGAAGCATTTCTGAATGGGGTGCTCCGGTGGCATTCGCTACTAAGGCGGATGGTTCGCTTCGTCTATGTGTTGATTATCGAGAGTTGAACAAGCTGACAAAGAAGAATAGGCACCCGTTACCGAGGATTGATGATCTCTTCGACCAGCTTGTTGGTGCTTCTGTTTTCTCTCAACTCGATCTAGCCACCGGATTCCATCAGCTTAGAGTGGCTGAGGATAGTATTGATAAGACTGCGTTTAGGACTCCAGATGGATTCTTTGAAGGGCTTGTTATGCCATTCTGTTTGACTAATGCACCCGCATACTTCGAGGACTTGATGAGTAGGGTGTTTCGGGAGTTCCTTAACAAGTTTGTGGTCATTTTCGTGGATGATATTCTGATCTTCTCAAAAGACGAGGAAGAGCATGCTGCACATCTCAAGGAAGTTAGGGATATTCTTAGAGCTTATCAGTTGAAAGCCAAGTCCTCCAAATGCCATTTTTGGAGAAAGGAAGTTCGGTTTCTTGGACATATAGTTTATAAGCAAGGCATAGCGGTGGATCCCGCGAAAGTGGTTGTGGTTCAAGACTGGAAGACTCCTAGGAATGCAACCGAAGTAAGAAGCTTTCTCGGTCTAGCGGGCTACTATAGGAAGTTCATTAGGGACTTCGCTAAGATTTCGGCCCCTCTTACTAAGTTGACGAAGAAGAACTTAGTCTTTGCATGGGACTTGGAGTGGGAGCCTGCTTTTCAAAGGCTTAAGGGGACTCTTACCACAGCACCAGTTTTAGCTTTACCCGATGGAGGGAAGAGGTTTGCCGTGAACACCAATGCACGTGACATGGGATTAGGCGCGGTCCTGATGTAAGGAGAAAGAGTAATATGTTATGGGGTTAGGCAACTCAAAGTTTATGGGAAGAATTACCCCACGCATGATTTGGAGTCGGCGGCGATTGTCTTTGCACTTAAATCATGGCACCATTATCTTTTGGGCAAGAGATTCGAGTTATATACCGATCACAAGTCACTCAAGTATCTCTTCTCGCAAAAGGATGTCTATGCTAAGTGTTGAATTCGGAAGTAGGAATTATGTTTTTGGGCTTTGGGTTGATTCTAGGGATGAAGTGGTTATCCAGTAAGGGTACCGTCCTCGGTTTTCAAAGGAGGTTAGTTAGACTCTTGACTTGCCTTGGTAATACCCTCGAAGTCTTGCGTAACCTTTAGAGTTCTGTCAGGATTAGTTACCTAGAATCTTTTGACCCATTTATTGGAAATTAATGATCTATTCGATTAGTGTTCGCGGATGGTTCATAGAAATCATGTTAATAAGTGCATTTGGCCACATGGATTGGTATTTATTTTCAAAGGAAAGTTCTTCTACGTGGAATACCTTACAGTGAATTTTGGGAAAGCTTGCATGAAGTCATGAGTATACAGTTAAGTTAAGAACCGAGTATGCTAGAGAAAAATAAGTGAAAGTGAAATGAGAAGCGACAGTGAAATGAGTTCCAACTCACATTTCAGAAATAGGAATTAAGAAGCTACGGAATTGAAAGGTTAAAAACGGTCAAAGCACAATGGAATTAAGTTCAAGGAAATGCGGCTTAGAAGGTTGAAGACTAGATACGCGCATCATATATCTTTTTAGGAGTATATCCTTGATCCCTGTTTTTCCGTGGAGCTTACTTGTATACTATCTTCTCAATCTCTTTTCCTAATTAGCATATCTTTCTTTTGCTATCCATGTTTATCCTGTTTATCTTGTTATCTCGTTAACCTTGTCATGAGAACCTTAGGTAGAAACCCTTTGTATGAAACATGTATTTGAAACATGTTATGCTTGATGGTTGCAAGTGGTTGCAAGTGTTTGCAAGTGGATACTCGTGGATGCATGATACACATTAGGCACTAAGATAGGCTCACACACTTTCATACCGCATATGCATGAGTGTTTATGCTTATTCATGGATGAAACTTGTTATGCTATCACGTGGATGTTGCATATGGATGAATGTTATGTGCACTCATGTAGAGATTATAAATTACGTTAGGATTTTGCATACATATGGACTCATTTCACTAACATACTTTGCATTAAGGAGGTTTACTGAATCAGTAATCGCCTGATTTTTGCATTAGATAAGTACATATACACACACCTTTTGCATATGATCATACAGCATTTAGAATCTTTTAAGGACAATGGATGCTCGTGGATGATGTGTTGAGTAGATGGACGATGGATGGTAGGATACGTTCTTCCTAACTTGAAGATTTCGAGGACGAAATCCTTTAAGGTGGGGAGAATGTAACAACCCGTATTTTGAATAACATGTTATAATGTAAATCAAGGCAGAATTAAATTGTAAAATCTGAATCAAGGGAAATGGGCTATGCGATTGCGTTCGTCTAGGAAAAATACGCGAAATAGAGTCCGAGTTTTCGAAAAACGGAGTCCGTATGACCAAGTTATGGCCCAATGAAGTTTTCAGAAAATTCCAAGCCCGAAAACAGTTCAAATTCGAATTCAGATTCGAATTTCAACCAAGACAGAATGGGCGGGATTTTCCCCGCACCAGGCAGTGTCGACACAGGGGTCGACACCCCTGTCGACCCCCCCCTATGGGTCGACACCCATGTCGACCCATGGGTCGACACTCATGTCGACCCAGGGGTCGACCCTCCCGGTCGGTCCAGTTTTTCTGGTGCACCATTTGTGACATGTTGAGTCTGCTCTAGAAGCTTCTGACGAGATTTGACGGACCTGATGTGTTTTAGGGTTAATCCTATGATCTAAACTAACCTAACCACCTATAAAAAGGCCACTAGACCTAGCCTAAACCCTCATTAATCATTCCTACAACTAAACTATGTCAAAATGTTTCTCAATCATGGCCTCCACCTTCTTCATGAAAGCATGAGTGTCTCAAATCAATCTATGTCATAAAGGAGCCATCTTTCTTAAGTAAAAGAGCCATCTTTCTTTGTCGTTGGAGTTATTACTTCTTGTTTCAAGGCGTTTAAGTGGAGCTTATTATTTTCTTTGCGGAATTTGCTTGTGGCTTCGTCTCAATCTTTATATATATTGATCTAGATCACATAACCGCTCATTGTAAGCCCTATACTAGTCTTAGATTCTAACTATGAAGTTAAATGTTACATGTTGCAAGTTGAGTTTGGGCCAAAGTATGATATGTGCTTTGATTCTAACATGTTATGCATATGTTTACCCTATGCAAGTTTGTAAGGCTATCACCTTGACTTTGTGAATAGAAAGTTATGACCTTTGATTTGAAATGTTGCATTATGCAACATGAGAACTCTCATGACCTTTATGATAACTTGCATATAAGGTTATATGCGAACTTCTAGTCATCGTCCTATGTCATCTAGGACCATGTATCACCTATTCGCTAAGTTTGAATGTTATGCATGTTTTGAGGCTTATAATGTAATATGCAAGTTTATGATCCCTCATAAGCCTATGTTATCTTGCATGTGATGTTATATGCGAATCACTAGCTATCATCCCATGTCATTTATGATCATGTTTCGCCTATTTGCTTAAGTTGATATTATGGATGTTTTGAGGCCCATGATGTGATATGCAAGCTTATGAACATATTTATGCCTCATGTGCCACCATGTTTAACTTGTGGCCAAATCACCCTTATGCTATTATGCATTCTTGTGGCCAAAATCAACCTTATGCTATTTGGTATGTTTGAGGCCAAGTCACCTTTTATGCTATCATACATGTTGAGGCCATATGCTAGTATGTTGAACCCCTTTTTGTCACCATGTTTAATTTGTGATAGACTTTGCCATCTTATGCCCACCTTGTCATATGGTTATATTCCCACTTTGATCTACTTGCGTTAATGCGAATTTACATGCGATGGGAATACGTTATGGGTAGTTGGGAAAACTTAAATAACATGAGAACATGACTTGAAAATATGACATGAAAGTTTGACATGTGTTTATGCTTGAAAACATGGACTTGGACATGACTTCTAGAAAACATGAGAATGGCCAACTCGAGGTTGGGTTGAGTTTGTAGCATAAATCTACCCGGAACCGACCGACTTAACTAGTGGCTACAGGCAATAGGACCCAATGTGAGTAGTTGGTCATGTCACACTGAAAACCCGAGGTTAGACTAGGTTGTGGTGTAAAGCTACCCGGACCCGCCCGGCTTAACTAATAACCACAACAAAGTCTAATGTGAGAGGTTAGGGTGCATTAAGATAATAAATGCCACATGATAGGGTTAAGTCATGGACCACTTGAATATACTTAACCACATGAACATGATGGGTTGATAGGGTTAAGTCAACATGGACACACTTAACCAACCCAATGCTTAGTTGGATAGGGTTAAGTCGTGAACCGTTTTAGGAACACTTAACCAACTTGATACATGGTTTGGATGGGGTTAACCACACTTAACCCACTAGAAAACCCTAGTTACGCGGTCCTTCTCAGCAGTAACCCACTAGGGAGTATCGGATACCCTAGGGACTAGGCTAGGGTGGGGCACGATTACTGGGCTGGAGTGTAAGTGACCAAAAAGACGGCAAAAGTAGGTGCGCCATAGTAGATTCCGACGGACCATGGTCTTGCACATTGTCCGGGGATGAAAGACAGACTTGGGCACCAGTAGGTTTTGACTGTGCATGCTTGTTTTGGTGTCAGTGGTTGACACCCTAGGGCCGGATACACCCTAGGGTGGACCTAGCACAGTCGACTACGTTTCATGTTTGGACCGTATGACACCGATACACGACGAGTTAGGCTGATAGGGAGCCGATCGACTAGACCGAGTAGTTGGACCTTGATTTAGGTCATCTCATGGGTTTGGGCCAGCTTTGGGCCAAGGGATCATTTCTTGTTTATACTTGACATGGATTGGAATACTAGTACACACCTGGTGCAACTTAACCTTGTATATGCGATGCCACACTTGATCTATCTTGTTAACTCTTCACCATGCCAGTTATCATCCTATATCTCATCCCTGTTTACATGTTCAGTTAACTTTACTAGTTGTTATACTAATAGTAGATAGGACTTACCAGTCTTTTTGACTGACCCGTTTTCTTTCTCCTCTTTTCTTCCGTTCCCCCCCCCCCCCCCCCCAGGTTTACAGGGTGGGAACACTGGTATCTAGCTTGGATCCTTAGCTGCTTTTCTGGATAGCTCATGTACGGTTCGGACTTGAGCACGCTATGGCTTTATTCTACTTTGGGGATAGTTACTTTATGATTTTCGTTCCAGTTTTCAGTTGATGTTTCTAGACTATGTTTTGTGGAAAATAACGACCAAGTACTTTGATGTAACTTGACTATGGTTTTGAAATGTTAGTTTTATCCGCTGCTTTATTTACTCTGTTTTTTTTACTTATATGTTCTGTCTTGTGATATCTGCATGCATGTTTACCTTGTTTAATGCCCCTCCAAAGTTAGTGTCCTTGCAAGAGTGACCCTGGCGGAGGTGGGGTGTTACAGGACCATTGGGGGTCGACTTACAAACAGGGGGTCGACCCACCCACGAATCTGGAACCTTCTTTTCTGACGTGGACGATTCTGGTGTTTTAAATTTTGATCTGAAGATCCTGGTTCCTCCGCTACTCCTATTAATTAGACCCTTGGCCTAACCCTAAATCTCAAAATTCGGCGGCTACATTGGAGCTCTGCCACTGCTTCCTCTCTCCCTCTCCTCAAGCATGTTCAGAAATTTAGATTTGTAAATTAGAAAATCTTAAATTAAGATCTGGACGGAAGAGATTAGTATTTTTATAAAAAGGCATTCAGAATTACAGAGATTGGTGCTTCCTCTCTCCCTCTCCTCAAGCATATTCACATTCTTCCTAGTTTCTTTCCCTTCTCTCTTAATGAAAATAGTCGATCCATGTTATTAGGTTTCAAATCAAATTAAAAGGGAACGAAAAACGATGGATGATAGAACGGATCAAATCCAAAATTTGGGAAAGCATAAAAGGTGATTGTGTTTAAACTATAGTCTTTAGATAATGTTATGACTACTGTTTAGCATTCCCCTTTTAATAAATTGTGAAATTTCCAGTTTAATTATAAATTGTTGTTATAGCAAAGTTGAGACGTTAATATGAACAGATCAGGAAATTCATATGTTGAATCTATTAAATTGGGGGAATGATTAGCATGATATAATGTCAAATTGTTAATATGAATAATTCATATAATGAATCAGTGAAATATTGGAATGTTTACGTGTTATAATATTAATTTGAACATGTGGGAAAAGTTCATATACTGGATTTGTTGTAGTGCTAAAAAGTTTACATGTAAATTTGTCCCAATTATATACAGGGAATAATTGGAGTAAGTATATGACTATATGGATTCATGTTAACATGGAATTGAATAAATATGGGTTTAGGGAATCGACCAAATTTTGTTTAAAGATCTTAAATTGGATCATAAGTATAGAAAAATGATCTGGACATATAGTCCATTATGAATATAATTGGACATTTAGGCATAGTTGGAAATTCGAATGTTAATTTGGTTATTAATTGGAGTAATGAATATGAATAAATTTTGCATAAAATCAATTAGGGACATAACTGGGAAAGAGGGGCATAAAACCTATAATTGACATAGGTATAATTAATAATAAATTCCTAGGATTACAATTAGAATTGTAATGGCACTTATAACACGAGGTTAGGTTGCGTTATTGGTGGAAGTCTGCCTGGACCCGACCGACATATCCAACAGCCACTAATGTTGAACCTAATGTGAGAGATCTAAGTGCGCAAATACGAGACGGGCTATGACACGAGGTTAAGCCTAATTTGTGGAAGAAGTCTGCCCGGACCCGACCAACATATCCAGCATCCACAAGTTGTTGGCCTAATGTGGGATGTATAGCCCATTATAGACCATAAATGGACATGATAACAAATTGTACTACTTAACCTAATCTAATCCATAGGGATTGTTTGAATATGAACTAAAGTTAGGGTTAAGTAAAAATTGGTTGGATAGTGGGTGGGCTAGGAAAATCTGAGGGGATGGGTAATATTTACATATAAGCCCACAAACTTAGCCCGATAAGGTTATGTAATTAAAGACATCTAGTGGTATACATAACACGTAGAAATAATAAAGTTATGTAATTAAAGGCAACTCTTAGGGTAAGCATAACTTGTAGAAATGATAATCACCTATTATAAATAAAATGAAAATGTTGTATAATAGGTAGACTTGTCCTAGGGACAAGTGAAGATTATAACTTCGGTTATAATAAACTAATAAAGAAATGGGATAACTGCCGAAATGAGATAAGGGATGCTTAATTGTAAATTAAGGAATCAGTAAATGGGTAAAGCTAGAAACCAGTTGAGAAAATGGGGGAAATATATGAAACATAGAAAGTTGTACTTAATTATAAATTAAGTAATCTGTAAGCTTGGAAGTCTGAAACCCGTTGATAAGAATGTTTAGGCTTGTCCTAGGGACAAGATGAAATTATAACATAGTGTTCGACAACGGATATTTATCGATTAGAAACCCGTCGCGAAGTGTAATAAACCGCAAGCGCACGACATACACTTGTAGCGTTAGTGAGTACGAGTCGATCCACGGAGAAAGAAATAATTTTAATTATATTCAATCAAATTAAACCAAATGATTCGACTGATGATTTAACTACCACTAAACAAGTAAAATAAAATTAATAAAAGTTATGAGATAAATGGCAACTCAGGAATAAATCTACTTTCTAGATCATGTAGTACAACAAGTTATGAAATTATGATCTCTTTTTTTTTGGTCATTTGTGAATTTAGTTGATATGATTATTATAAGTATAGCTTATTCATACTCTTAACTAGCACAACATAAACCATCAAACTACATTATACCCACTAAATCACCTTACTAAACAATGGAAAATGAATAAATTGAAATTTAAATATACTTTAAGCATGGCCTATGAACTATTAATTAGAAACTATAGACCATTAAATTTTTTATTTCAACCTCCACTTAATCAACATGACATGAAGCACAAAAAGAGAGAATGAATAGATAAATTATGTTGCAACTACATAATCAAGAGAGCTTCATTACCCCTAAGTTGAAAGGGATTAGCCTCTCATGTTTAATATTCAAACAATGAAAGTAAATTGCAACATAAAACAAAAAAAGAGAAAAATAAAAATAAAATAAAATAAAGGACAATCTGTCCTATTTGCAGAAAAGAAAATAACATGTAAATAAAAAAACCAAAACTAAAGAAAACAGGGAAGAAGAATTTTATTCCAAGAAAGAATTACAGAATAAGTACTAAGATTGAATGGATCCAAATGAAATAGATACAAGTATATTTATAGTTACCTAGGCCAAGACAAGTGGCCAATAACACAATGTAGGACAAAAGCCCTTTTTCAAAATAACAAATAAACCAATAGCTAAGTGTGAACGCATATGAATGGCTTTGCAAATGTCATAGCTTGCGGGCATCAAATGGTATCAACTTCAACTGTTTTGAGCATGGATAGGAACTCCATAACATCTGCGACAAGCTATCTTTTTGAAAAGACATTGCATCATTAAAATATGCGGTAGAAGGTGGTTGAACAGCAACATTTCTTCAAGCTTTAATCTAGTTATCAAAATCAACACTCTTCTTACACCAATTCTTCAATCTTTCCAATAATTAAGTGCATCAAATCCATTCATCATAAATAACCTAAAAACACAACTATAAATACATAGTATCAATTATTTTTAAGAGAAAACAAGATAAATAAGTGGATAAATTATACACATTTAAGTGTATATTAAATACCCCCACACTTATCATTTTATTCGTCCTCAAATAAAGTAAAAAAAAGCTAAGAAAAACGCGTTTTCGTAGGAAGCACGATTGCATTGAGCATATGCAACAAGCCTTTAAACCACTGGGTGTCCCCAATAGGATGAGTGTTGTCTCGTGAGGGTTTTCAGCAGATACTACCCACAAAATCAAAAAGCAAAAAGTATGTAAAAAATGCAAAATTCAAAAATATTTACAATATGAGTGCATGTTTTTAAAGGAATATTTACAAATGGACAATTTACTTTAAAATTTTACACGAATGAGTTAACACAAATTTGGGTCGTGGCTATGAAATTTGAGTACATTACTAATCAAAACTTCAAACAAAAGTCATGTTACCATCACAAACTCCTCCAGCTTGACCAGTTGTTTTGGTAGAAACATAGTGCAAATATGAAATGAAATCTATAATCGATATCAACAATCGTAAAACGACATCTCAACTTCCTTTTGGCTAACAAGTTAGGTCGAATAAGTGAAGAGTGTGCTTGGATTTTAAGTGCTAACTCTCTCTTTATTACAAAATATTCACATTATTGTTATTTACAAATACCTTGGTATACCACCCCTACACTGCATTATGACTCATGTGCGGGTTAGTAATCCTAAGGTGTCCAACTCATAAAATGAGACCAAGATATACCGACGCTGACTTTGTCAACAAGGTGTCGGAAAGAGCCTGGCGAATTTGCATACCAACGCGAGATGTACTAGCAATGTTGGATACCCTTAGATTATTATTATATATACATTCTTTTTTCCTCTTTTTCTTTAACATAAGAGGGAGAGTTAAGCAAGAATATCTTAGCACAACTTCACTTAAAAGATCTAAAATGTTATCGCAAGTAGTCTAAATCAACCATTCATTTAATCGGATTATAATTTAGAAAACATTTCATACTCATCACCTACGAATCACCCTATATACCAATTATAATAAATTTGCTCATAATTCAAACTTTCTTTCCGTTATCCATTAAGAGAAGTAATTTTGCAAACATTTTAATCGAACGACCAAAATTATATTTTTACTTCATCGTGCCTATTTAAAAGTAAACAAAAATACATTTTTTTTTTGAATTTTTTTTTGGAATGAAAAAAAAAGAAAAGTAAAGTAAAATCTATACAAAACAAAATTAAATATGAACCTCCCCCCACACTTGATTTTGGTTGTGTCCTTACAGTCAACTCAAGTGGAAGGAGAAAAGGGAAAAAAAGGAAAAGAAAATTTTGAAAATATACCCTATATTTTAAAAAAAAAAATATTACAGTATATAAGAAAATATATTGACAAGAAGTAAAGGAAACGATCTTCTAAAGACCGGTTCATTTGTCTATTTAAGTTTGAGAGACACAGCTCACGCTCGAAAAACCAAATCATAAAAGGTTTCAAAGTTAAACGTTTGTTTGGGAAAACGAATGTCGTTTTAGTAAATATCAAATTAGTTGGTTTGTTTTCGATGGTTTTCACGGTAGGTTGAATAAACGGTTGAAATTCATGTTTAAATTCGCCAATTTGAATTTCAAAATTGTCATTGAAAAATTCTTTTGAATTATCAATTTTAAAATTAAAATGGTGATTCAAATCTACCTTTTTAAAATTCAACTCAGTATCAAAAAGTCCAAAAAATTTGTGCTCCTCAAACTCATCTTCCTTCGAATTATTCTCAATTTCATCGCAAATATCGTTTTCAAAGTCCAATGTTGTTATTTTCAAATTTTAAGAAAAAGGAAGATCAAATTTTAAATTTTGTTCCACCCTTACAAAAGAATTAAAATCCAAACCAGTTACCGTATTATTAACAACTTCGTTATGATCGTTATTTTCAGTTTCGAACGTCGTTATTTGAAACTCGTCGATTTTGGGTAAAGGTGGATTATTGTTTGAGTCGTCACACATTTGTATTTGATTATTTTGCTTTACATGAAAATTCAAGTAGTCTTGTAACAACAAACTCGTGTGATTATCGTGAATTTCGTTCATTTGCTCAACAAAATCAAATTTATAACTATTTACATGAGAATTTTCAATTGTAAATTGCTGAGAACAAAAAATTTCAGTTGCACCACAATTGAAATTATTCCCATTGCCAAAACCATTTGAAAAGTTATTCACATTTCCATTTCGAATTCGCAATTCATTTTGGAGTTCGAAATTGGATTGACAAGGGTTATAATCAAAATCATTTAAATTTGAAGTTGAATTTGAATTTTGATTATTTTGAAAACTTCAACTTGAATTGTTGCACAAATATGAATTACACCATTCATTTATTCTTTGATTTTGTTGTGTGCTTATTTCAAGTAAAGGCTCAATTTCTTTTTTAAGAGTTGAGGATTAATTGTTAGTTTGAAAATTTTATGGTGCAAGATCAGGATTATTTTGAAAATTTTGAAAAGTTGGTGATGTAAAATCCAAATTTCTTGTACAATAGTTATTATTAAAATATCCATATGAATTTGGTGTAAAATTATATGTATTATATAGATTTTCACAACTATCATAAAATCCGTGGGATTAGGGAATTGGAACATTTTAAAGAAGTTTTTTTAAGAGAAAAAGAAATATTCACAAAAAAAATGTTTTTTTATGTATGCATGAACCTAATGCAACTACATGAATGTAAACTAATTATTTACAAATTTCTAAATTATATAATGACGGTTAGATTTATTTCAACAAAAGATTTCTCAGCCAGTTAACGGACAGGAGTTATTGGTGCACCAGGAATCACCCTAGTAATGCAACCGAAGGTTTAAGTACCTTCAGAGGAACAACCTCTATAATATTTACGAATCACCATAACATCAGTGCAAAGAAATAAAATAAGAGTTGAGAGCACAATACCTGAGCATGCAGAATTATTAGTAATTTTTAGCGGCTTTTTTTATAGCAAGCAAAGCAGAGCGGTTTTTAAGCAAAACATAGCAAATCAATTCCTAGCAAGCAAGTAAGAAGCATAAAGCAAGCAATCTATTTCATCTTCAACAACATGAAATGAAATTTGAAAATGGCCCAAATAAAAAAATATATTAAAAAAAAGCCTAAGCCTTGCAAAATCAAATCCTTGGAAGCAAGTCCGCTTCACAAGCTCATAAATCCTTGAAGCAAATAGAAACTAAATTAAATTATTCCAGACCACAAACCCACGAGTTAAGTTAACCCAGGCCCATGACTTTTCTGGTTCAAGTTAAAACGCAACCGACTTTGAGAATACCAGGCATTAAAACACCTTCTCCAATATAATACTTCCACTATTATAATCCCCAATTCTGAAAACCAAAATCCCAATTTCAATTACAATCCCCAATTCAAATTCCAGAAATTAGTGGAAGGTGAAGGCCGGTGGTACTATTCTAGGTGCAATGAGGTGGTTTGTGACTTCGATTGGGGGATGTCGTAATTGGGGCTGTGGAAAGGATTGTTTTAGGGTCATAAGTGATAATATAAGGTCTCGTTTATGGTTGGATCTGTGGAGTGCTGAAGTGGAGTTTGGGTAGATTGGTATGGCAGGATGGTTTTGTGGATGTAAGTTGAAGCAGTTTTGATGTTGGGGGTAGGTGAAGAGAGATGGGTATGGGATGTATGATAAGGCAGTAAAGTTATGAGAAGGTGGTGGATGAATGAAACAGTGATCTGGGATGCTAGTATGATGAGTAGTTGATGTTGGCAGCAGTTTTAGTAGTGTGAAGTGTCGTGAATGATTTATTGTTTGGTTTTGGGGACTGGTTGTGTGATGAGGGTGGTTGAGACTGTTGCAGCGTGTGATTGGATGGTGATCTGTAGTGAAGCTTGGGCGAATGTTTGTGCAAATTTTGGTGGAGTATGATGAAGTTGCGGGTTATTTGTGAGGTGGAGGAAGTTGTCAGCAGAGAATGACAATAGAAGAAGGAAATCAAATTGTAAAAGAAACCCTTGTATTTTTTTTAATGATGGTTGAAAAGAGGGAAAAGAAAAAAAATGTAATGGGAAAGAAATAGAAAAGGCAATTTATTGGGAAAGTAATTAAAAAGGCAATGAATGGGGAAAAAATCAAACAGTAATTATGGCATGGGTATGTGGTATGTGGGCCAGGAGATGGTTTAAATTTGTAGACGGAAAGAATGAAAGAAATTAAAGAAGGAATTTTTTTTTAATAAATTGTAAAAAATAAGAAAGAGAGATTGTAGAAATAAATTGGAAAGGAAATGGAAAGAAATAGAAAATGTAAGTGGAGACAAAATTGAAAGAGAAGGGAAAGAAAACTACAGAGTGTGGAAAAGGAAAGCAATAATTTTTGGGTTTTTTAAATTTGTAAGAATTGTAGACAGGAAATAAATGAAAGAAGGGAAAGAAGTAATGAAAGAAAGGAAAGGAAAGAAATAAATGAGAGAAAGACAAAGTGAAAGAAATAAAGGAAATTGTAGTTAAAATAGGAAAGAAATTGAACATAAGGCAAGTGTATATTCTTTTTTTCTTTTTTTAAACAAAATTGCAAAATGCAAATAACAAAATTAAACCAAAATGCAAATATAAGGAAGAAAACGGAGAGATGATTGCAATGAGAGATGAAACGCACAAATCAGAAGAACTTTTTTTTTAAGAAACAACAAACGAACAAAAAAAGGGATAATCAAACTCGACAAAACACACACAAATGCAATTGAAATGAGATCAAACGGAGCAAACACACAAATGCACACAATTTTTTTTTAAAAGTTAATCCAAAGAATAAAATTAAAATCAAATTCCTTCCCCGTTAACGGCGCCAAAAACTTGTTCGACGATGAATATTCAATCGAATTAGAAATCCGCCGCATGAAATATCGTGATAATAAACCGCAAGCACATGACGTACACTTGTAGTACGTTAGCGAGTATGAGTCGATCCACGGAGAACAAAATAATTTTAATTATATTCAATCAAATTAAACCAAATTCGAGTGATGATTTAACTACAACTAAACTAGTAAACTAAAATTAATAAATCTATGAAATTAATGGAAACTTTTGAATAAATTTACTTTCTAGATCATGTAGTACAACAAGTTATGAAATTATGATCTCTCTTTTGTTTTTTTGGTCATTTGTGAATTTAGTTGATATGATTATTATAAGTATAGCTTATTCATACTATTAACTAGCACAACATAAACTATCAAACTATATTGTACCAACTAAATCACCTTACTAGATCTAATGAGAAATGAATAAGTTGAAATTGAAATATACTTTAAGCATGGCCTATGAACTATTAATTAGAACTATAGACCATCAAATTTTTGATTTCAACCTCCACTTAATCAACATGACATGAAGCACAAAAAGAGAGAATGAATAGATAAATTATGTTGCAACTACATAATCAAGAGAGCTTCATTAGCCCTAAGTTGAAAGGGATTAGCCTCTCATGTTTATTATTCAAACAACGAACGTAAATTGCAACATAGAACAAAAAAAAGAGGAAAATAAAATAAAATAAAGGACAATATATCCTATTTGCAGAAAAGAAAATAACATGTAAATAAAAAAAATCAAAACTAAAGAGAACAGGGTAGAAGAATTTTATTCCAAGCCAGAATTATAGAATAAGACGTAAGATTGAATGGATCCAAATGAACTAGATACAAGTATATTTATAGTTGCCCAGGCCAAGACTAAGTGGCCAATTACACAATGTGGGACAATAGCCTAGAGCAACCCGGAAAATCCGAACCAATTTAAAATTTTTATTTTGGTAATTTTGATGAATTTTGAATATTTAATATGAATTATTTTAAATAATAACACGAGAAATTTATTTTGAACAGAATTAGAATGTATATATTTATTTGAATTGATGTTAAAATATAAATATTTATTTTTAATTATAAAAGGAATTGGAAATGGCGCGGTAGTTTGAAAATTCGATTTCGAATTTCAAATGAATTTACAGGATTCAAAATAAACCGGATTTTGACGAAACAAAAAATATTAGAATCTATTTGAAAATATCTTTCCAACGAATCCGAAAAATCAAAATTTCAAAGCGGGGATAAAAAGTTATGCCTAGTTGAAAATTCAGAATAGTCGCTATGGAAAATATGGCCCTTAAAAATGGAAATTTTGCAAACGACCTCCGTTTTCAACGAAACCACTTTTATTGGATCCGAAATGTGAAGTTATTGCTAGATTCCAAAATTCATAATTTTTTGAATCAATATGTGAACGTGGCGCTAGAAAACGTGTTTTCGCAGTTTAAGTCAATTTTTATCGACTAGAAAATGACCATTTTTCGAACGGTCTCCACATTTGATGAAATTAATTTTTTCCGAACCGTATCGTCAATACAAAGCTAGAAAATATTTTTCGAGAATTTTTAAAGTCTGTATGTGGCCCCAGTAAATTGAAATGTGCGTTCAAATTCAATATATAGATTTATATTTTGATTTCGATGGAAACATGTCGAAACAGCCGAATTGGCTAATGAAACATATCCCATTGTATTTGGAATGGGGGTGATTATCTAGCGGACACAATCGTTGAATTTCGTTTGGAGATCAGATGTGAAGTCAACTTTTATTTAATAAAATAATAATAAATTAAATATATATATAATAACCCCCCTCCCCCCCAGTTATTTCTAAACCTAAATTAGAAAACCGCGATTCCTTTTTTTTAAAACCCAAATCCCGTCGCTCCAAATTGCAGCCGCCGCCGTCCTCTTCCGAAGCAACACCACCCCGCCACCAACATCCACCACGCACCGACGATCCTCCGGTGACCCTCCCCCTCCTGCTCTTCCCTCTCTCTCCCCTCCCTTATAATTCAAATTGCGCCCCTTCCACCCAAATCCGCCGGACACTGGGCCCCATTCTTCCTGTCGCTGACCATTGTGCCTCCACCACCACGTCAGCACCCCCAACAGCGCCGTCTTCCAGTCGTGCCCCTCTTTCTTCGATAGGAAAAGGTGAGTTTTATTTTATAAACCTAGTTTTTAATTCAGTTTTATTTTTATATAATAACCTAGTTTATATCAGTTTTGATTTATATAAAATATTGTTTAAAAAGTCAGTTTTTATTAATAGAAAACATTTTATTTAAAAGATCTTTTTTTTATTTATTTAACGAAGAAGATATGAACTTTAGTCATGTAAAAATACGATCTTTGGTTCGATAAAAATATTAGTTTTATCATATGAAAGAAATGATTTTTATTTATAATGTTTTCAAGAAAAGGAATGATTCTTATTTTTATAATGTTCTCATAAAGATAAAGATTTGATTTTCATAATGTTTTCGTTGCAATAAAAAATTCGATTTTTATATGTATGTAGAAAGGATAAAAATTCGATTTTTATATGTATGTAGAAAGGACAAAAATTCAATTTTTATATGTGTGTAGAAAGAATAAAAATTCGATTTTTATAAGTAAGTAGAGAGGGTAAGAATTTGATTTTTATATATTCATTAGCGATAGAAAGATTCGATTTTTGTCTATATAGTAGCGGTATAAAAAGCGATTTTTATCTATGTAGCATTGTTATAAAAATATGAAATTATTTTTAGTAAGATAAAAATATAATTTTTAGCCTATGTATGTTATTCTAAATAATCATATAAAGAAATAATTACTGATTAGTTAAAAATAAAATTTTTAACGTAGGTATACTACATAGATCGACAATCAAAGCACGGCGGAGTGGAACTCAAAGGTGAGAACTTCTCACTTTTATTTTATTTTGTAGTTGAAATATATACTAGGATGCAGACGGTGCTTAGCAGCACCCGACACCCGTCGTCCACAGACCATGGGCGGCTTGTTTGTATGTTTGTTTGATTATGTTATGAAAATTGATTGTGTGATGTAGAATGGAGTAAAAAAAATTAGAGTTAAAAATATAATTTTTAATGTGTAAATGAATAAAATAAATATTTATAAACAAATCAGACGATTTATTTATGTACACACATTTGACTGATATTGATTGGTACGATAAATTTCACATATCGCCTAACTGCACAAATAAAATATGTGTCTGTTGTTTGAAAACCCCACACGGGGAAATTGGACATACCCTAATCCCAATAATTAGCTGCATGTTGATCAATCGATTGACAGTCTATGTATGCGTGGAATATTTATATTTAATGCTTATACAGTGTAGAATGCACTATGGATGATGGATTGCTGTTTTCATTGTTGTTATACACATTTATTGTGTGAAATCCATATAATCATATTATATGGTAATTGACTGTGTCTGATTCCAGTTCAGAAAGAATGAATATTTTAAAATAACAATTATTTTTAAAATAACGAATATTTTCAAATAATATTCAGAAAAGATCAAAATTTGATTTTGATGTCCGATTTGGGAGGGACACGAATATATTTAAATATATAAATCCATGTTGATTAGATTGACGCCATTTTGACGTGAAAAATATTTATATCGATTTTATTCATTTTTATAATGAATATCGAAAAGGAAATGAATCCAAAATCTAATGTTTTGAAAATATTATCATTTATATATCAATGATATGGAATATTCAATTTTGATTTGAAATTGAATACGAAATAGAAATCTCTTTGAAAACAAATTTAAAATGATTTATAAAATATGTTTTAAATGGAAATCGAAGAAATATATATTATATATATTATAAAATTGCCTGAATAGAACGCGCCGTGCTGCGGCAGTTCGCGAATTTCGACATTGACTTCGAACGGACATTACGGGAGATCCGACCATCGGATTCTCCTAAACCCAGAACCGTTGGGTTCGTATCGAAAAGAGATTTCTAAAGAATATTAGAGATTTGAAATCTAACGGTTGGATTTGGAATTATGTACAAATCAAATTTGGAAAAGGTCGTTGTAAGTGCAGTTCGATGGTCGTTTATGGAAATCGACTGTATGGGCCTTGATAAAATTATTAAAAATATCAATAATTAGTGTAAAATCAAAAGAAATGATTTGGAAAGAATTGGGATGAAAAATTCCATATTTGAAATGATAAAAATAGATTTTTATCGAAATGAACTAGTTTTGAACTAGAATTATAATTCAATTATTTTTAAAATAAATAAATTGGTTTTGAAATGGTTTTGAAAATAACCTGAATTTCCAATATATAAATTGGAAAGGGATTTCAATCGAAATTGTCTTCGGAATATTTCGATATTGGATTTCGTGATTATACATATATTGTTATGGAAATTTGAAAGATATATTTATATCGTTATTTCCAATACGATATTTGTTGGTTTCAGAGTTTGATATTGAATATAAGCTGATTTATTTTCTATTCAGAGCCTTGTATTTAGTATCAAATTGGATTTTGGGTTTGTCGTGAATGGTATCTTTAATAATACTGTTCTTAAACCCAATGTAATTAAGGAAATTAGAAACTTACTGGAGATTAGTTAAGTTGAATGGTTTCCTGGATATTGATCTGATGTTGGTTTCGACCTTCGGGGTTAATACTTAGGGGATTGTTCTCTTACTGATTTACGATTAGAGGCTAATGTGAATTGGGTTTGTAACGATCTAAGATTTTTGAAAATCAAATTTGAATTTAATATGGATTTTAAATAAAATTTGGAAGGTTTAAATGATTGTTGAATCAGATTTTAAGGCGATAATAATATTTAAACGATGGAAAATTAGAATTTTACTGTGGAATTTGTTACAACAATGTTGTTTGGAGAAAATGTTTTGTCGTTAATCGAATTATCAAAATAAGTTGTAGTTCAGTTGCTAGAATCGATCAGAATCTGAAATTAAATTATAATTAAATATTCGTTTAAATTTTTTGTTCAGTTTCAGTTCGCGTCGCCTTAAAATATTTTATAGAATTTTACTGTAATTTTTAATTTGAAAAAAATAAGCATACATTTTTCTAGCGTATTTTGGGGTAACTGTGGTCCCTTTTGTCATTTTACTGAATCAACTGACCGGTCTGTTTTATTTTGTTTTGAGACCCATACATCATTGTATATGACCGTAATTCCATATGCCATTCGTAATTTAAATCAATTAGTATACTTAAAATAATGGTTGTCTACATTCATTTTTTCCATGGTACGTTCAAACTTATATTGCTCTTTAGTATCATGTAAATGCGTTGGGTACTTTCCTTATCTTTTTCCAAAAGGCTCAGCGTGTACAATACTTCTTGCATTGAGAACATTTGGCAAATTGTGTCTGAAACTCCTCACCACGTGTATCACTTTCCTTGAGAATCCCACCATTATCTTTTCTCTTTTTCTTCTTTGTGAACCGTCCCTTATTGCTCAGAAGAATTCATCTGATCCTCAGTCGCTTTTCTCTCCACACTTTCTTGTTTCGAGAAAAAAAAGTAACTCAGACCACTACAACCGACGCTTCACCATGCACCACCCATCAGTCCTCCAGTAATAGCCGAACCCCTTCCTTCTCCACCTCCTACAGACCTCCTCTCCACTTTAGCTATTCTCTCGCTTTGATGGATCGGCAGTCGTTCTTTGTTGCTCGGCTTCCCTTCACTAACTCCACCGCCACTCCGGCATCACCAGTCCGACCCCTCAGCCTCACTAGCGAACGCAAGCCCACCTCTGCCGCTCGGCAGTGATCCTCTCCTCTCTGTCCTCTCTAAAAGAAGCCACTGTCCTCCCGCATGCAAGCACCCACCTCCGCCTCATTTCGCATGTGCCAGTCCCCTCTTATTTCCACCCCACTTCCAAGATATTCAAACACCACCGCAACTCCTATACCTCCTCCTCGCCTAACCACCACCACTTCTTCCCAAACCCGGCTCCGCTTCTTTTCCCCTTCCTCCTCTCTACTGACAAACCGCAGCTCTCTCCTGCACCACCAGCGTCCGCTTCCACCACTGTCCGCACCTCCCAGTTCACCAACCATCCATACGCACCCTCGATCGGTGACCAATCCTCTCCTCCCTTCTAGAATAGCCGCTTCCTCCCCTTAACAACCATCACTCCACCGTCGTTTCTCTGTTCTTCCTACAACTTCCCTCTTTAAACAGTACGTCCACTAGTTTGAACCCCACAAAACATCTTGGTCCGCATGCATGATGATGGAAGTGTTATTGTGAATGTGAATGTTTTGAGGAAAAACACAAAGGAAATGGAAACGGTACATAGTGAGATGAATGAAGATATGTCATTCATGAATGGTGGGGCGTTTGATCTTGTTATGATGGAGTCTACATTGAATATGCGCTGTGGAGTTTTAGTAATAGTGGGACATAAATGGAGTAATTGTAATGGGATTTGTTGATTATTTGTTTAGTCTGGTCCGACCTTCCCGGGGCAAACCAAACTGTGTGATGAAGTATGCTTATACACATGCATGTGAGTTGCGGAGAATATGTGTGCGCAATGGGAGCGATGTCCGTGAAAAAAATGTTTGTGAACTGTTCGTAGATTGGTGCGCAGTTGATATGGGTCTTGACGGCGAATAATCTGGAGAGCTTGGGTGAGAACTTTTAAATTTAATTATTTGTTTAATTAAGTAATTATCGAATAATTATAATTAGATGAGATTTATTATGAGTAGTTGTTGGTTGCATATGGATGTTCTTGTGTGAATGGTTGTGCATATAATTAGAATGACACTGAACACTGAAGCGTTTTTGACCGTAACGCTTGTGCACAGATGATTGTTTGTTTATTGATGATGATTATTTTATGATCATCTGACTTATATGGTTGATTATTGTGTTTGTATGATGCACACACACAACACCATGTTGTGGAATCGTATGGACGACCAATTCGAATCCTCCTTCCATATAAGTGAAGATTTATTCTCAAACATTAAAATATTATTTATTTTAAGGTCCAATTTAAATTGGAAAGAGATTTGGAACTTTAGATAAAATATTTTATAATATTATACCAGATCGTTCTAGGATGACAGAGATGATGGTGTCTAGGCTTGGGTTTGAAAAATCCAGTTTCCTGCTCTCCCTGGCTATCCCTAACTGATCCGACGGGCGGGATGGTTAATTTAAAATATGATTTGAAATTTAAATTCGAAGTTGTTTAAACTTAGAAATAAGTTTGAATTTTAAATTTATAATGTCGTATAGTGACATGCATGAACATTAAATTTAAATTTCAAATAAAAAGGTTTTGGGATTCCTATTGTTCACAGCCTATCTAAATTTAAATTAAGTTTTGGAAATTTAATCGAGAAGAGATTCAAATATGTGTTGATGCGAATAATTTTAACAATGATTAGTAAATGATGAAACGAGGTTCGAAATTTTTGATAAATCTACTTTATTAATTTAAAGTAATTAGAATTGAATTATTTGAATCTTTGAATGATTTGGAATATACTTGATTTAAATGGTTATTGCAGCGTTCTTCGTGATGTTCCGAACAATATTATCACATTTTCAAAGATAAATGGGTTTTTGGAATGAATAAATCGCGAACCACTACTTTAAACGGTTAAAGGATTTTTAGTGGTTTGGAAAGATTTTTTAGTGATTAAATATTTGTATATGGAATTATTTCTCAATTCTAAAAGTTAGAATTTAAAGGGGATGAGTTGGATGGAGTTATGTCAGATGTTCGATATGAAATTCCAAGGTTGAACAATCATTTTCAGAAGCATTAAGAAACGTCAAGGTTCTGATAGTGCTTGTGAGTTGTGAATGGGTATCGAATGTAAGTCGATGCAACTCTATCAAACTCATTTCGAAATATGAACTATGGGAATTATCAAAATGGAATTGTAATTCATATAAGGATTGGCGAATTGGAAGATGTAAGGATGGAATAAAGAAGCATGTTTAAAGTGTAAGGATTGGATGGTTATGTTTGGAAATAAAAGGATTTGTAAATCGAATATTTTGATTTCAAAGAGAAGTTAAAATGATGAAAGAATTTATGAAGAATCCAACCTTGACATTGTAAACGGAAAAAAAATTTGGAAGGAGATTGAATTGATAAGTCTGTGGAATCCGTGACTATCGTTTATGAATACGCTCATTACTTGGGAAGACCGGGATCGGATTTAAGTCCGAAAACCATTCCAAGTAATAATACGACGTATGAAGCAAATTCAAGAGTTGGAATCGACGATGAAGACCGTGGTTCTTCACATCGAATGGACTGATTGCCGATTGGTTTCTTTACTGATAGCTACAGTAGAGAGATGCCCCTATTTCCGGAGTGGTAGGAAGTCCGAACGTATGAAGAGAACTTTCGGATTTCGTTCCGTTCAGACCCAGGACGGACTTATATGGATGGTGTGTCTGACATAGAAATTGACCGCATAGCACTGATCTCCGTCAATATATACATCGGATTTGTGGCAAATATTTTATCCTCATCTCTAAGTCATATGAACTTAGAGGGTATGCATTAATTGAAATCAGTGATATGTCGTGAATTGTCAATGTGACATATCCGAGTTATGAACAAGCTAGTGATGATCAAGGCATTGCTTTTCTAGGCATGCTTGGTGTATGACGTGACATCGACAAACCTCACACCCCGGATGATGAGAAACTGGCGGTTAGGTTGTGTATATATATATAAATTGATGATGACCGCTGCAGCAGTGGGAAACCACTTATGAATGATGGAATAGGGTATGTTCGGGGGGCCGCGTCTGGTCGAAAACCGTTGATCTGCCTCGCGACTTGTATTGGTGTCCGCGTCTGGATGAAAAACCCGTGATTACATTTCGCTTGAGTTCCGATTGATCTTTCGTGCCAGGAATCATCAAGTTGGAAATCCAAATCTCCAATACGAGCCAGACGATTTTTATTGTATATATATATGGCGACATATATTATGGGGTATCATGTCATCTAGGATTAATACATTTATTTGCGAAATTGTTTTCCACACTATATATATAGTATGAAAGAGGATTTTTACGTATGAAAGCATGTTTGGTTATCATAAGATAAACCTCGCCCATCTGGTGTGCGCTTGCATTGTGTGATGTGGGACGAGCTTATGATAGCCTCATTTTCCAAAGGTCATTGCGAATTCATGTGCACGGGCATTCACATGGAGTGAACCCGTTCCGCGTTAGTGGCGTGGTCCGGTGAATTTCCCAACTTTAAAATAAACCTTAAAGCAAATGTTTTATGTTCTCACACCAGTCCCATGACTGACCTAGAGTTTATTGTTCCTTCCTAAACTCTGGGTGCCCATTAATTTTTACACGGGCAGCCAGTAGTTTAGCTTTGCAGTTTTAGTTCGTTGGAGCAAGGTTCGGAGCACTTTCTGAGTTGGAGTCCACGATAGAGTCTTTCTTCCGCTGTATCATTTTGAATCTTCCGCTGAGAGTATATTTTCTTTCTTCCGCTGAATACGTTTATGTTGTAACTTTGATATTCATGTAACTCTGATGTAATATTGAATTATTCAATGAAAGGTTCTGTTATTTTGTTCAATGTATGTATGTACCCATAACAATTCGTCTTTCTGAACGGTTTAAGTTGGTTTAATTACCGACAAGAACCGGGCAAAAAGATGGGTCGTTACAGGGTTTATTGTGAACTGTGTTTTTAACGACATTCATTCTTTAACCCGATTTACAGTGAAATGTGACTTGGGATTTATAAATATTTTTATTTAGATTTAACGGGAATTTTCCAAGGTAACGTTTTCCAATTTAATATATTAAATTGGAATTGAATGGAATTCGATTTGATAATAATCGAAATGAACTTTTCAGGTGGACGACTGTTAATACGTATTGAATTTAAGAGGCACTGTTGTTATTCCATTTATATTATTGGTCGGATATGGAAATTGACATCGATTATATATTGATTTGTTTTTCCGTGAATATTCCATAATCAATGGGATGGGATTTGGGTTATCGTGAATGGTATCTTTAATAATACTATTCTTAGACCCAATGGAGTTAAGAAAATCAGAAGCTAACTGGAGATTAGTTAAGTTGAATGGTTTCCTCGGTATCGATCTGATGTTGGTTTCGGCCTACGGGGTTAATACTTAGGGAATTGTTCACTTGCAAATTTATGGTTAAAGGCTGATGGAATGGAATGTGATTTTAGTTTTATCATGAACCGTGTTTTAAATGACATTGGTTCTTTAACCCAGTTAAAGACAGGATATGATTTCCCAAGTTAAACAATCGTTAATATTGATTTTTGGAAGATTAAAACCAAGTGGAAATGCATCTTTAATTAGATTGAAATGATATCCCAAGGAAGATTAAAGAATAAATTTAAAGAATTTATCTTTGATAAAATTAATGGGAACCTCTCCCAAAGTATATGAATATTTGGATAAAGAAATATTCTGGATTGGAATGAGGCGTATGTTGTGTTTTTATAGCACTTGTTTATTATACACGCGAGTTATTCAGAAAGACTGGTTTATCCCATTCTGAATAACTGATTCAACGATGTGTCGAGAATGAAGACGATGGTTGAAGACCGGAGGTCTTCACATCGTTTGGATGATTACTGATGTCTTGATTGGGCTGTACACCCGAGACAAGGTAATAAGTGGTGATCGTCCATACGTACTTGGAAATCGATGGGTATGTGAGGGCCTCTCCCCTGTATTGGACATATGGGGGAGGAATAAGGTGCCTCCGGTTTCGTTCAGACCCAGAACGAAATTGTAAATGGATGTATGTCTGACATCGGATTTCATTCTGTGTGATTAATTGACATCGGTTGCATAGCGTGAATTTCCTGTGTGGCATGTTGAGATGCAAATGATCGAGGCTTCTATTGAAAAGCAGAGTCTTGTGATTAATGATCAAAGCACAGCCTTTATGGCGTAGCTTTTTGTAGCATTAATTTGCGAGCCTCACACCCCGGTGTGAACCAGAAACGGGAGAGGACATCAGGGAGGGCATGCGTTTCCTTCTAGTTAAGAGTAGTGTCAGCGTTTTGCATGCCCTGGCATTTTACTTATGTGGATGATGGATAGCGAGGCACCTCAGTTATATCGGTCGATCCAGGGCCGATGGAGTCATTTGGCTCAATTACACCCCATAGGGCGGGGAAACGCAGTGTTCAGGCATTATAATCCACATCAAGTGAACCGGCCCTGACGATCCAAGGCTTTTCTGCACGCTTGATTGAGACTCGAACTAGACATTCTCGAAGTGGTAAGGACGATCCCTTGCCTTGGTTCACAGATGGAAATCCAACTTCCAATACATGACATTTGCGGTTTTGATTGTAGAGCCTAGTATTGGCGACATGATATATGGTACCCATGTCGTCTATGATTGATACTTATGATTGAAACTGTTTTGACACTATACACTTATAGTAATAATAAACTATGAAATTTCATGTATCAAGCATTATTTGGCTATTAAAAGATAAAACCCTATCCTCCGGCTTGCGTTGCATTGTGTGATTGGAACTGGACCTTATAATAGCTTCATTGTTCTTTATTTAGCATTGCACTGTTTGTTTTATGCACTGGTACTTGGGAGGAAACTCGTTTCGTGTTATACAGCGTGGTCCCTTGATTTACCTAACTTTAAAAATAAAGATTAATAACTGTTTTAGTTCTCACACCAGTCACATGACTAACCTGGAGTTTATTGTTTTAACGTAAATTCTGAGTGCCCCTATTTCCACACGGGCAACTTGTAGTTTTGGGTTTTGCAGATTTATATTCACAAGATCCTGGTTTATAGCTGGAATGATATCTGGAAAGCTCTGTATCCGTTTATCTCTTTAAGTTATGCTTTGTATTATTTTCCGCTGCTATGTAATATAACTTAAATCTCTGATATTTTTCTGATGTATAATATTTATTCATTCTCTGTATATTCTTGTATTCTGATAGAATTGTTGTAATAAGCAATGAAATATTCTTCTGTTTGGGTTCTGATTGGTCGTGTTCTCAATTCAATATGTTCTTTCCTTCATGGGGAAGTTCGAGTCGTGTCAGTTTGGTATCAGAGCTTTGGTTTACAGAGCTCGAGAACAAGACACGTTAGAACCAAACGAAAGAATTCATCAGAGATTGGATTAGTAATATCCAATAGGAATGACTCATTAGAGATAGATCAGTAGTATCCTAGAACGAGTATGAAGAGTGATATTTTTAAAAAATAAAATTGAAAACAAGTTTTGTTTTGAAAATTTAAACTTTATTATTCGTATTTGAATATTTATTTTTATATAGATTTGGACAATCAAGTATATAAAGATTTTGCATACACGTCTGATCCGCGTGCATTCGAAGTTTTAATATTCTGGATAATTATAGTATCACACTTTAGTTACACAAGAATGATTCTACTGATGACTATATAGCATCAGTAGCTTGTGTTCGAGTTTCGAAAGTGGGATGCCTATATATTTCCAATTGACTGGTGTGAAAACCAAAATATAGTTAGAATATATTATTGTGAATTGGCATCAAAAACATGATTTTCTGTATATATATCAAATTATGAATTTGAAACATTAATCCACTAATTGATTGATGATTGTGTTGTGTGATTATTTATTTAAACCATTATGTGAAAGAACGGTATATTTAGCTAAACGGTACCAAATATTGAACTGTATTGAAAATTGTTTGGAATTGCATGCATATACATGTGTATACATTGAACAGGTCATTGCAAAGAGGCTAGAGCAGAAGAATAAAATTGTTTGCCTAACAAATAGGTACATGTTTACTAATTTCTTGGGTTTTGGATGATTTTATGAGCTGCCTGGTTGTTTCTTTTTCTTTTTGGATTGGAGAGGCATGTATGGAAATTTCGAGATTTTCCGGTGCTCCCGGGCAGGGGAGGTTATGGCGAAATTTGTCGGAAATTTAGGGTGTTAGCCAAATTTTTGAAAATTTGAAAAGTTCTTAGAAACTGAAAAGTTGAAGAACTTAAGCCATAATGAAAATAATCAAAGTTGAGTCGGTTTGTAAAACAACTTTCAGCTTCATTCCTTTTCGGGGACAAAAAGATTTTAAGTGGGGGAGATTGTAACAACCCGGAAAATCCGAACCAATTTAAAATTATTATTTTGGCAATTTTGATGAATTTTGAATATTTAAAATGAATTATTTTAAATAATAACGACGAGAAATTTATTTTGAACAGAATTATAATGTATATATTTATTTGAATCGATGTTAGAATATAAATATTTATTTTTAATTATAAAAGGAATTCGAAATGGCGCGGTAGTTTGAAAATTCAATTTTGAATTTCAAATGAATGTACATGATTCAAAATAAACCATAATTTGAAGAAACCAAAAATATTAGAATCTATTTGAAAATATATTTCCAACGAATCCAAAAAATCAAAATTTCATAGCGGGGATAAAAAGTTATGCCCAATTGAAAATTCAGAATAGTCGCTATGGAAATATGGCCCTTAAAAATGGAAATTTTGCAAACAACCTCCGTTTTCGACGAAAACACTTTTGTTGGATCCGAGATGTCAATTTATTGCTAGATTCCAAAATTCATAATTTTCTGAATCAATATGTGAGCGTGGCGCAGGAAAACGTGTTTTGGCAGTTTTGGTCAATTTTGATCCACTAGAAAATGACCATTTTTCAAACTGTCTCCAAATTTGACGAAATTAGTTTTGTTAGAACCGTATCGTTAATACGAAGCTAGAAAATATTTTTTGGGAATTTTTAGAGTTCGTATGTGGCCCCAGTAAATTGAAATGTGCATTCAAAATTCAATATATAGATTTAAATTTTGATTTTGACGAAAACTGGTTGAAACAGCCGAATTGGCTAATGAAACATATCCCATTGTGTTCGGAATGGGGTTAATTAGCTAGGGGCGACAGTCGTTGAGTTTCGTTTGGAGATCGGATGTGAAGTCAACTTTTATTTAATAAAATAATAATAAATTAAATATATATATATATAATAACCCCCCTAGTTATTTCTAAACCTAAATTAGAAAACCGCGATTCCTTTATTTCTTAAACCCAAATCCCTCTTCGAAGCACCGCCACCCCGCCGCCAAAATCCACCACGCACCGACGATCCTCCGGCGACCCTCCCCCTTCAGCTCTTCCCTCTTTCTCCCCTCCCTTCTAATTTAAATCATGCCGCTTCCACCCAAATCCGCCCGCCACCGGACACTGTGACCCCATTCCGCTTGTCGCCGACCACTGTGCCTCCACCACCACGTCAGCATCCCCAACAGCGCCCTCTTCTAGTCGCACCCCCCTTCTTTGATAGGAAAAGGTGAGTTTTATTTTGTAAACCTAGTTTTTAATTCAGTTTTATTATTATATAATAACCTAGTTTATATCAGTTTTAATTTATATAAAATATTGTTTAAAAAGTCAGTTTTTATTTATAGAAAACATTTTATTTAAAAGATATGTTTTTTTATTTATTTAACGAAGTATAGAAATATAATTTTTAGTTATATAAAGATATAATTTTTAGTTAGAAGAAGATATGAACTTTAGTCATGTAAAAATACGATCTTTGGTTCGATAAAAATATTATTTTTATCGTATGAAAGAAATGATTTTTATTTATAATGTTTTCATGAAAAGGATTGATTCTTATTTTTATAATGTTCTCATAAAGATAAATATTTGATTTTTATAATGTTTTCATTGTGATAAAAAATTCGATTTTTATATGTATGTAGAAAGGATAAAAATTCGATTTTTATATGTATGTAGAAAGGATAAAAATTCGATTTTTATATGTATGTAAAAAGAATAAAAATTCGATTTTTATAAGTAAGTAGAGAGGGTAAGAAATTGATTTTTATATATTCATTAGCGATAGAAAGATTCGATTTTTGTCTATATAGTAGCGGTATAAAAATGTGATTTTTATCTATGTAGCATTGCTATAAAAATATGAAATTATTTTTAGAAAGATAAAAATATAATTTTTAGCCTATGTATGTTATTTATAAAATAATCACACAAAGAAATAATTATTGATTGGTTAAAAATAAATTTTTTAACGTAGGTATACTACATAGATCCACAATCAAAGCACGGCGGAGTGGAACTCAAAGGTTAGAACTTCTCACTTTTATTTTATTTTCTAGTTGAAATATATACTAGGATGCAGACGGTGCTTGACAGCACCCGAAACCCGTCGTCCACAGACCATGGGCGGCTTGTTTGTTTGTTTGTTTGTTTGTGTTGTGAAAATTGATTGTGTGATGTAGAATGGAGTAAAATATTTTATAGTTAAAAATACAATTTTTAACGTGTAAATGAATAAAATAAATATTTATAAACAAATCGGACGATTTGTTTATGTACACACATTTGACTGATATTGATTGGGATGATAAATTTCACACATCACCCAACTGCACAAATAAAAAATGTGTTTGTTGTTTGAAAACCCCACACGGGTATTGGGATGAAATTGGACATACACTAATCCCAATAATTAGCTGTATGTCGATCGATTGATTGACAGACTGTGTAAGTATGGAATATTTATATTTAATGCTAATACAGTGTAGAATGCACTCTGGATGATGGATTGCTGTTTTCATTGTTTTTATACACATTTGTTGTGTGAAATCCATATAATCACATTATATGGTAATTGACTGTGTCTGATTCCAGTTCAGAAAGAATGAATATTTTAAAATAATGATTATTTTTAAAATAACGAATATTTTCAAATAATATTTAGAAAAGATCAAAATTTGATTTTGATGTCCGATTTGGGATGGACACGAATATATTTAAATATATAAACCCATGTTGATTAGAATGAAGCCATTTTGACATGAACAATATTTATATAGATTTTATTAATTTTGTAATGAATATTGAAAAGGAAATGATTTCAAAATCTAATGTTTTGAAAATATTATCATTTATATATCGATGATATGGAATATTCAGTTTTGATTTAAAATTGAATACGAAGTTGAAATCGCTTTGAAAATGAATTTAAAACGATTTGTAAAATACGTTTTAAATGGAAATCGGCGAAATATATATTATATGTATTTTATAATGGCCTGAATAGAACCCGCCGCGCTGCGGTGTGGCAGTTCGCGAATTTCGACCGTTGACTTCGAACGGACATTACGGAAGATCCGACCGTCGGATTCTCCTAAAACTAGAACCGTTGGGTTCGTATCGAAAAGTGTTTTCTAAAGAATATTAGAGATTTGAAATCTAACGGTTGGATTTGGAATTATGTCCAAATCAAATTTGGAAAAGGTCGCTGTAAGTGCGATCGATGGCAGTTTATGGAAATCGACTGTACGGGCCTTGATAAAATTAATAAAAATATCAATAATTAGTGTAAAATCATAAGAAATGATTTGTAAATAATTGTGATGAAAAATTCCATATTTGAAAAGATTAAAATAGATTTTTATCGAAATGAACTAGTTTTGAACTAGAATTATAATTCAATTATTTTTAAAATAAATAAATTGGTTTTGAAATGGTTTTAATAATAACCTGAATTTCCAATATATAATTTGGAAATGGATTTGAATCGAAATTGTCTTCGGAATATTTCGATGTTGGATTTCGTGATTATACAGATATTGTTATGGAAATTTGAAAGATATATTTATATCGTTAGTTCCAATACGATATTTGTTGGATTCAGAGTTTAATATTGAATATAAGCCGATAGATTTTCTATTCAGAGCCTTGTATTTAATAACAAACTGGATTTTGGGTTTGTCGTGAATGGTATCTTTAATAATATTGTTCTTAAACCCAATGGAGTTAAGGAAATTAGAAACTAACTGGAGATTAGTAAAGTTGAATGGTTTCCTGGGTATTGTTCTGATGTTGGTTTTGGCCTTCGGGGTTAATACTTAAGGGATTGTTCTCTTACTGATTTACGGTTAGAGGCTATTGTGAATTGGGTTTATTGTGAACTGTGTTTTTAACGACATTCGTTCTTTAACCCGATCTACAGTGAAATGTGATTTGGGATTTATAAATCTTTTTATTTAGATTTAACGGGAATTTTCAAAGGTAACGTTTTCCAATTTAATATATTAAATTGGAATTGAATGGAATTCGAATTGATAATAATCGAAATGAAATTATGTGGAGGAAGACTGTTAATACATATGGAATTTAAGGGGCGTTGCCGTTACTCCATTTATATTATTGGTTGGATATGGAAATTGATATCGATTATATATTGATTTGTTTTTCCGTGAAGATTCCATAATTAATGGAATGTGATTTGGGTTGTCGTGAATGGTATCTTTATTAATACTATTCTTAGACCCAATGGAGTTAAGAAAATTAGAAGCTAACTGGAGATTAGTTAAGTTGAATGGTTTCCTGGGTATCGATCTGATGTTGGTTTCGGCCTTCGGGATTAATACTTAGGGAATTGTTCACTTGCTAATTTACGGTTAAAGGGTGATGGAATGGAATGTGATTTTGGGTTTATCGTGAACTGTGTTTTAAATGACATTGGTTCTTTAACCCAGTTAAAGACAGGATATGATTTCCCAAGTTAAACAATCGTTAATATTGATTTTTGTGAAGATTAAAACCAAGTGGAGTTTTAATGCATCTTTAATTAGATTGAAATGATATCCAAAGGAAGATTAAAGAATAAATTTAAAGAATTTATCTTTGATAAAATTATTGGGAACCTCTCCCAAAGTATATGAATATTTGGATAAAGAAATATTCTGGATTGGAATGAGGCGTATGTTATGTTTTTATAGCACTTGTTTATTGTATACGCGAGTTATTTAGAAAGACTGGGTTTATCTTATTCTGAATAACTAATTCGACGATGTGTCGAGAATGAAGACGGTGGTTGAAGAACGGAGGTCTTCACATCGTTTGGATGATTACTGATGTCTTGTTTGGGCTGTACACCCGAGACAAGGTAATAAGTGGTGATCATCCAGACGTACTTGGAGATCGATTTGGACATATGATTGAGGAATAAGGTGCCTTCAGTTTCATTCAGACCCAGAACGAACTTGTAAATGGATGTGTGTTTGACATCGGATTTCATTCTGTGTGATTGATTGACATCGGTTGCATAGCGTGAATTGCATGTGTGGCATGCTGAGATGCAAATGATCAAGGCTTATGTTGAAAAGAAGAGTCTTGTGGTTAATGATCAAAACACGGCCTTTGTGGCGTAGCTTTGTGTAGCATTAATTCGCGAGCCTCACACCCCATTGTGAACCAGAAACGGGAGAGGACATCAGGGAGGGCATGCGTTTCCTTCTAGTTAAGAGTGGTGTAAGCGTTTTGCACGCCCTGGCATTTTACTTATGTGGATGATGGATAGCGAGGCGCCTCAGTTATATCAGTCGATCCGGGGCCGATGGAGTCATTTGGCTCATTTACTCCCCATAGGGCGGGGAAACGCAGTGTTCAGGCCTTATAATCCACATCGAGTGGACCGGCCCTGACGATCCAAGACTTGTCTGTGCGCTTGCCTGAGACTCGGACTAGTGATTCTCGAAGCAGTAAGGACGATCCCTTGCCTTGGTTCACAGATGGAAATCCAACTTCCAATACATGACATTTGCTGTTTTGATTGTAGAGCCTTGTATTAGCGACATGATATATAGTGCCCATGTCGTCTATGATTGATACTTATGATTGAAATTGTTTTGACACTATACACTTATAGTAATAATAAAATATCAAATTTCACGTATTAAGCATTATTTGGCTATTATAAGGGAAAACCCGATCCTCCGGCTTGCGTTGCATTGTGTGATGGGAATTGGGCCTTATAATAACTTCATTGTTCTTTATTTAGCATTACGCTATTTGTTTTATGCACTGGTATTCTTGGTAGGAAACCCGTTCCATGTTATACGGCATGGTCCCTTGGTTTACCTAACTTTAAAAATAAAGATTAATAATTGTTTTAGTTCTCACACCAGTCACATGACTGACCTGGAGTTTATTGTTTTAACATAAACTCTGGGTGCCCCTATTTCTACACGGCCAACTTGTAGTTTTGGGTTTTGCAGATTTATATTCACAGGATCCTGGTTTATAGCTGGAATGATATCCGGAAAGCTCTGTATCCGTTTATCTCTTTCAATTGTGCTTTGTATTATTTTCCGCTGCTATGTAACATAATTTAAATCTCTAATATTTTTCTGATGTATAATATTTATTCATTCTCTGTATATTCTGGTATTCTAATGGAATTTTTGTAATAAGCAATGAAAATTCTTCTATTTGGGTTTTGATTGGTCGTGTTCTCAATTCAATCCATTCTTTCCTTCATGGGGAAGTCCGGGTCGTGTCAAGCCCTTTTTCAAAATAACAAATAAACCAAATAGCTAAGTGTGAACGCATATGAATGGCTTTCCAAATGTCATGGCTTGCGGGCATCAAATGGCATCAACTCCAACTATTTTGGGCATGGATAGGAACTCCATAACATCTGCAACAAGCTATCTTTATGAAAAGACATTGAATCATTAAAATATGCAGTAGAAGGTGGTTGAACAGCAACATTTCTTTAGGCTTTAATCTAGTTCTCAAAATCAACACTCTTCTTACACCAATTCTTCAAGCTTTCAAAAATTAAGTGCATCAATTCCATTCATCATAAATAACCTGAAAACACAACTATAAATACACAATATCAATTATTTTTAAGAGAAAACAAGATAAATAAGTGGATAAAATATACACATTTACGTGTATATTAAATGCCCCCACACTTATCATTTTATTCGTCCTCGAATAAACTAAAAAAAGCTAAGATAAATTCGTTTTCATAGGGAGCACGATTGCATTGAGCATATGCAACAAGCCTTTAAACCTCTGGGTGTCCCCAGTGGGACGAGTGTAGTCTCGTGAGGGTTTTCAGCGGATACTACCCACAAAATCAAAGAGAAAAAAGTATGTACAAAATGTAAAATTTGAAAATAATTACAATATGAGTGCATGTTTTTAAAGGAATATTTACAAATGGACAATTTACTTTAAAATTTTACACGAATGAGTTAACACAAATTTGGGTTGTCGCTATGAAATTTGAGTCCATTACTAATCAAAACTTCAAACAAAACTCATGTTATCGTCATAAACTCCTTCAGCTTTGCCAGTTGTTTTGGTAGAAATATAGTGCAAATATGAAATGAATTCTATAATCGATATCAAACAATCGTAAAACGGCATCTCAACTTCCTTTTGGCTAACAAGTTAGGTCGAATAAGTGAAGAGTGCGCTTGGATTTTAAGTGCTAACTCTCTCTTTATTACAAAATATTCACATTATTATTATTTACAAATACCTTGGTATACCACCCCTACACTGCATTATGACTTACATGAGGGTTAGTAATCCTAAGGTAAAAACTCATAAAATGAGACCAAGATATACTGACGATGACTTTGTCAACAAGGTGTCGGAAAGAGCCTGGCGGGTTTGCACACCAACGCGAGATGTACTAGCAATGTTGGATACCCTTGGATTATTATTATATATATACATTCTTTTTTTTCCTCTTTTTCTTTAACATAAGAGGGAGAGTTAAGCGAGAATATCTTAGCACAACTTCACTTAAAAGATCTAAAATGTTATCGCAAGTAGTCTAAATCAACCATTCATTTAATCGGATTACAATTTAGAAAACATTTCATACTCATCACCTACGAATCTCCCTATATACTAGTTACACTAAATTTGCTCTTAATTCAAACTTTCTTTCCGTTATCCATTAAGAGAAGTAATTTTGCAAACATTTTAATCGAACGACAAAAATTATATGTTTACTTCATCGTGCCTATTTAAAAGTAAACTAAACTACGTTTTTTTGAAATTTTTTTTGGAATGAAAAAAAAGAAAAGAAAAGTAAAATCTATACAAAACCAAAATAAATATGAACCTCCCCCACACTTGATTTTGGTTGTGTCCCTACAGTCAACCCAAGTGGAAGGAGAAAAGCAAAAAAAGGAAAAGAAAATTTTGATAATATACCCTATATTTTTTTTAAAAAAAAGTATTTACCGTATAAAAGAAAATATATTGACAAGAAGTAATGGGAACAATCTTCTAAAGACTGGTTCATTTGTCTCTTCAAGTACGAGAGACACAGCTCATGCTCGAAAACCAAATCATAAAAGGTTTCAAAGTTAAACATTTCTTTGGGAAAACGAATATCGTTTTAGTAAATATCAAATTAGTTGGTTTGTTTTCGATGGTTTTCACGGTAGGTTGAATAAACGGTTGAAATTCTGGTTAAAATTTACCAATTTGAATTTCAAAATTGTCATTGAAAAATTCTTTTGAATTATCAATTTTAAAGTTAAAATGGTGATTCAAATCTACCTGTTTAAATTCAACTCATTATCGAAAAGTCCAAAAAATTTGTGCTCCTCAAATTCATCTTCCTTCGAATTATTCACAACTTCATCGTAAATATCGTTTATAAAGTCCAAGGTTGTTATTTTCAAATTTTCAGAAAAAGGAAGATCGAATTTTAAATTTTGTTCCACCCTTACAAAAGAATTGAAATCAGAATCAGTTACCGTATTATTAACAACTTCGTAAAGATCGTTATTTTCAATTTCGAAAGTCGTTATTAGAAACTCGTCGATTTTGGGTTTAGGTGGATTATTGTTTGAGTCGTCACACATTTGGATTTGATAATTTTTCTTTTCACGAAAATTCAAGTGGTCTTGAAACAACAAACTCGTGTGATTATCATGAGTTTCATTCATTTGCTCAATAAAATCAAATTTATAATTATTTACATGAGAATTTTCAATTTGAAATTGCTGAGAACAAAAAATTTCAGTTAAACCACAATTGAAATTATTCCCATTGCCAAAACTATTTGAAAAGTAATTCACATTTCCATTTCAAATTTGCAATTCATTTTGGAGTTCGAAATTGGATTGACAAGGGTTATACTCAAAATCATTTAAATTTGAAGTTGAATTTGAATTTTGATTATTTTTAAAATTTTGACTTGAATTGTTGCACAAATATGAATTACACCACTCATTTATTCATTGATTTTGTTGTATGCTCATTTCAAGTAAAGACTCAATTTTTGTTTCAAGAGTTGAGGGTTGATCGTTAGTTTGAAAATTTTGTAGTGCTAGATCAGGATTATTTTGAAAATTTTGAAAAGTTGGTGATGTAAAATCCAAATTGTTTGTACAATAGTTGTTATTAAAATATCCATATGAATTTGGTGTAAAATTATATGGATTATATTGATTTTCACAACTATCATAAAACCCGTGGGCATAAGGAAATTGGAACATTTTAAAGAAGTTTTTTTTAAGAGAAAAAGAAATATTCACAAAAGAAAATTGTTTTTTTATGTATGCATGAATCTAATGCAACTATATGAATGTAAACTAATTATTTACATATTTCTAAAATTATATAATGACAGTTAGATTTATTTCAACAAACGATTTCTCAGCCAGTTAATGGACAGGAGTTATCGGTGCACCAGGAATCACCCTAGCAATGCAACCGAAGGTTTAAGTACCTTCAGAGGAACAACCGCTATAATATCTACGAATCACCATAATATTTATAAATGGTTATTACTCTGCCGTAGTCTAGACACCGAGAAATAATTCATTGGAAATAAACCAATTTTTGAAAATATAATAACCTCCTAGAAAATAAAAACAAAACGAGATAAATGCAAAACAGAAATTAAATATGTATTAACAATGCAACTACGAATGAATTTTTTTATTTTGTTTTTGAATTTTTGAAGCAAATGCAAGCAAACAACAATGCAAAGAAATAAAAATAGAGTTGAGAGCACAATACCTGAGCATGCAGAATAATTAGTATTTTTTTTAGCGGCTTTTTTTATAGCAAGCAAAGCAGAGCGGTTTTAAAGCTAAACATAGCAAATCAATTCCTAGCCAGCAAGTAAGAAGCATAAAGCAAGCAATCTATTTCATCTTCTGCAATATGAAATGAAATTTGAAAATAGCCCAAAAAAAATTAAAAAAATGCTAAGCCATGCAAAATCAAATCCTTGGAAGCAAGTCCACTTCACAAGCCCGCAAATCCTTGAAGCAAATAGAAACTAAATTAAATTATTCCTGTCCACAAACCCACGAGTTAAGTTAAGCCTGGCCCATGACTTTTCTGTTTCAAGTTAAAATGCAACCGACTTTGAGAATACCAGGCATGAAAACACCTTCTCCAATATAATACTTACACCAATATAATCCCCAATTCCAAAAAACACATTCCCAATTTCGATTACAATCCCCAATTGAAATTCCAGAAATTAGTGGAAGGTGAAGGCCGGTGGTACTATTCTAGGTGCGATGTGGTAGTTTGTGAGTTCGATTGGGGGATGTGGTAATTGGGGCTGTGAAGAGGATTGTTTTAGGGTCAGAAGTGGTGATATAAGGTCTCGTTTATGGTTGGATTTGTGGAGTGCCGAAGTGGAGTTTAGGTAGATTGGTATGGCAGGATGGTTTTGTGGATGAAGGTTGAAGCAGTTTTTATGTTGGGGGTAGGTGAAGAGAGATGGGTATAGGATGTATGATAATGCAGTAAAGTTATGACAAGGTGGTGGATGAATGAAACGGTGATCCGGGATGCTAGTATGATGAGTAGTTGATGATGGCAGCAGTTTTGGTAGTGTGAAGTGTCGTGAATGATTTATTGTTTGGTTTTGGGGACTAGTTATGTAACGAGGGTGGTTGAGACTGTTGTAGTGTGAGATTGGATGGTGAACTGTAGTGAAGCTTGGGCGAATGTTTGTGCAGATTTTGGTGGAGTATGATGAAGTTGCGGGTTATTTGTTAGGTGGAGGAAGTTAACAGCAGAGAATGACAAAAGAAGAAGGAAATCAAATTCTAAAATAAACCCTTGTATTTTTTTAATGATGGTTGAAAAGAGGGAAAAGAAAAAAAATGTAATGGCAAAGAAATAGAAAAGGCAATGTATTGGGAAAGTAATTAAAATGGCAATGAATAGGAAAAAAAGTCAAACGGTAATTATGGCATGGTTATGTGGTATGAGGGCCAGGAGACGGTTTAAATTTGCAGACGGAAAGAATGAAAGAAATTAAAGAAGGATTTTTTTTTTAATTAATTGTAAACAAAAGGAAAGAGATTGTAGAAATAAATTGGAAATGAAATGGGAAGAAATAGAAAATGTAAATGGAGACAAAATTGAAAGAGAAGGGAAAGAAAATTACAGAGGGTAGAAAAGGAAAGCAATAATTTTTGGGTTTTTTTTAATTTGTAAGAATTGTAGACAGGAAATAAATGAAAGAAAGGAAAGAAGTAATGAAAGAAAGGAAAGGAAAGAAATATATGAGAGAAAGAGAAAGGGAAAGAAATAAAGGAAATTGTAGTGAAAATAGGAAAGAAATTGAACGTAAGGCAAGTGTATATTTTTTTCCCTATTTTTTAAACAAAAATGCAAAATGCAAATAACAAAATTAAACCAAAATGCAAATATAAGGAAGAAAACGGAGAGATGATTGCAATGAGAGATGAAACGCACAAATCAGAAGAACTTTTTTTTTTAAGAAACAACAAACAAACAAAGAAAAATGGATAATCAAACTCGACAAAACACACACAAATGCAATTGAAACGAGATCAAATAGAAAAAACACACAAATGCACACAATTTTTTTAAAAAACAAAAAACAAAATTAATCCAAAGAATAAAATTAAAATCAAATTCCTTCCCCGGCAACGGCGCCAAAAACTTGTTCAACGATGAATATTCAATCGAATTAGAAATATGTCGCACCAAATATCGTGATAATAAACCGTAAGCACACGGCGTACACTTGTAGTACGTTAGCGAGTACGATTCGATCTACAGAGAACGAAATAATTTTAATTATATTCAATCAAATTAAACCAAATTCGAGTGATGACTTAACTACAACTAAACTAGTAAACTAAAATTAATAAAAGCTATGAGATAAATGGCAACTTAGGAATAAATCTACTTTCTAGATCATGTAGTACAACAAGTTATGAAATTATGATCTCTCTCTTTCTTTTTTTGGTCATTTATGAATTTAGTTGATATGATTATTATAAGTATAGCTTATTCATACTATTAACTAGCACAACATAAACTTTTAAACTATATTATACCCACTAAATCACCTTACTAGATCTAATGAAAAATGAATAAGTTGAAATTGAAATATACTTTAAGCATGGCCTATGAACTATTAATTAGAAATATAAACCATCAAATTTTTGATTTCAACCTCCACTTAATCAACATGACATGAAGCACAAAAAGAGAGAATGAATAGATAAATTATGTTGCAACTACATAATCAAGAGAGCTTCATTAGCCCTAAGTTGAAAGGGATTAGCCTCTCATGTTTATTATTCAAACAACGAACAACATAGAACAAAAGAAAAGAGAAAATTAAAAATAAAATAAAGGACAATATATATCCTATTTCTAGAAAAGAAATTAACATATAAATAAAAAAACCAAAACTAAAGAGAACTGTTTTCCCCAAAATTGTACAAAACACTAAAAATGTGAGCAAACGTCTCACAAAAAAATGAAAAGTGGAGCCTTACAACAATTGAAATGTAAGAAAAAGACACCAAGTTTTATAGTGGTTCAACCCAATAAGGGTTTACATCCACTTTCATAAGAGATTTCATTGCCAATATGAAGATTACATGATTAATTTCTCTCTTACAACAATTTTTATCACTCCCTTACTCATGAATCACACTTAATCTACTAAAGATGATTGAGAAGAGAATTAATCAGCGGAGATTTGATGTAGATATGGTAGAATTGAAAGGAATCCCTCTTTCGTGTAGGCTTGCTCAATCAATCTTCAACTCTTGAATCATTTGGATGTGTTTGATAGAGATCATGATCCATGGATTAATCTTCAATTGATGATGTTGAATGGATGTTAGAATTGTTGTGGAATATTTTTGGCAGCACTTCATGGTCTCAAGGTTCGATCCCCCTCCAAATGAAGAAGTGAGGGGGTATTTATAGGAGATTTCCAGACCAGGTGGCAGTTTCGTAATTACCTGACAAAACCGCCATGAGCCAAGACGTATGGCGACATGGCTTGGTGCGACATAACTGGTTCCTTCGTCTTAAAGCTTCTGTGCACCTCGGGAATGGCTTCGGCATGATGGAACACGACTTATCTCGGTCATGTCATAATGCTAATCCCATCTCTTCATTATACTCCTTCCACAACTTGCACACCATGTCGTTGAACGAAATGGATGTTAACGGTGGTATAACGTCATGTCGCATGAACGCCTTGAGCCTTAACCTTACTTTGCGCCATTACGTTAGGGCGGTATGATCGTCGAGCGCTTTAGCTTTCTTTTGACGCCATAAAGCCATGTGCGACATGGCTTGGTAACGACTTATCATTCTGAGATCGCCTTGACTCATGGCGTTGGAACACCATGACTCAGATCGCGACATTGTGCCACTTAACGCCTTTGATCTTGCGACACGGTATGACTTTCCTCGACATGGTTTAAAACAATATGAATGATAGACGAGATAACGCCATGTGACATGACTACCAGGTGTTTCTTCTTTACTCTGTCGTCATAAATGAAATGTGGCATGACTTGGGGTCAACCTGGTTTCCACGGAATGACATGGAGAGATGCGACATGCCTTAAAGTGTGGCTTGCGGTATAGTCTTGAAGCGACTTGGCATTCATGAAATGAATCCGAGTTCGACTTGGTGTATTTCATTTGAGCCCAACGACTTGACTAATATCAGTATGATTTTTATGTTATATCTAACTCATATTTTATGGGTTAACATTTTGCCCCTCAAAGTTCGTGTTATTAAAAATAACATGGGCTTCGGATTATGATATTTCCGACACCCTTTTTTTTATACAGTTAAGTCGTTAACTGCTTTTATGAATGAACCAAATCGCTCTCAGGTTTATTTGCAAGTTGTCATATTGTCGTGACCCGCTTTGGTCTTTCCATGTCGTGTAAAACTTTCTAAGTCGTGTTAGGCCTCAATTTGAACCGGACTCGGCCCAATCATGTCGACGTCTCTTATATTATCTATAACCCGTGTGTCCATTATTATTCTTCATCGCCTCTTGAAGCTTCTCTTGTTAAAGGCTGATAGGATCGGAGAGACAAAGTCGTTTTCATCCTGTGTGACATATTTAATCAGTTTGCATCCTTCACCGAATCCACTTCGACCAGATTCCGACCAACTTCGACGAGACCCATCGGATAATAAGAGATTCTTTCTTCACCAAGACGCATTTAATCAGTTCGACACCCATTCTCTCGATTTTGAAGAATTCTTCCTTCAACGACCGTTTCAGAACTTATTACAAGTAATTTTTAGATCTAAATTCCACTTTTTTCTGTATGCTAAGACTTGTATAGAATCCGAAGATTCTTTACTTACTTTTGATAAAGTAATGATCCCGTGAATCAATTTTGACTGTGCTGTGTTATTGAGATGTTTGTAGATCGAAAATGATCTAGATTGGAATGGATAGACTATGTATAAGGACTTTGGTTTTTATATAATTCATACGAGTTGTATTTCGGTAAAATGCTTGAATCTTGAAGCTTGATTTTTTGTCATCAATTCGTTTTTACATATCATCGTGTCGTAGACGGTTGGAAACAATTTGCTTTCACAAGAATTTTAGGGTAGATTCTGAATTTATCTAAGTAGCCGT
This sequence comes from Allium sativum, assembly GCA_030737875.1. Lineage (NCBI taxonomy): Eukaryota > Viridiplantae > Streptophyta > Magnoliopsida > Asparagales > Amaryllidaceae > Allium > Allium sativum. The sequence goes on from CM060921.1 coordinate 564,180,104, forward strand.
TCTGGTCCCAAGTCGTATGAATTGACAAGTCGTCTAAATGCCAAGGCAACTCAAGTCGTGGGAACGAACCACTAATCAGTAGAAGTACCGTGAGTTTTATCCCCAAGAATTGTAAGATTCTCAAGTCGTGGGTCGACATGAGTGTTTAGCCATTGGTCGATATGAGTTCTTAAGTTGTGATAATGACTTGGGCCATAGGTCGTAGGATACAATAGTGATAGAGTCCTTAACTTATAATAACGTTCAAGCACTCCTTTTTAATGCTAGGACCCTTGGTATCGACATTGAGTTGCTTTCAAAATTCGGAGTTGTGGATTGACATGGTTCTCGTGTCATGGATCGATATGAGGTTCAAGCTGTGGATTGACATGAGGTTCAAGCCATGGATCGACATGAGGTTCAAGTCGTGGATCGATATGAGTGTTATGTTGTGAATCGACATAAACCTCATACTTATGAACCGATATGAGCCTTGTGCCATGAATCGACATGAGCTTCACGCTATAAATCAAGATAATCCTCGTGTTGTGAATCGACATGTTATCCAAGTCGCGGCTGCGACATGAGTGAACCGTTATGTCGTTGCTACGGCATGAGCAACCATGTCATAACGACTTAACCCTATTGCTAACAAACGCCTTGCCTCGGTGCTTTTCACCTTTGTTTTAATGCTTTGATGTGTTTCCACACCTTTTTCTTCGAATCTTGCCGCTAGAAAACTAAAATGTATTCAAGTATATCCGTGTAGAATGACTGCTGAGAAGCAAATCCTTCCTCAAAGTGAAGAGACTTCCTCGGCTCAAGCCGATACTTCCTTAAACAAGGCTTCCGAGACTGAGACAACCACAACCTCTAGTCAAGTTTCTGCCCCCCTTCCTTTGGATCTTCTTCCGATTAAGGCTAGGGATCAAGAGAGACAGTCTACCACCCAAACCCCGGAGCAATACGAACTGTTGTGTGGTCAATACGGAGTTCCTCTTACGGATGCAATATTGCCAAAGGACGGTGTTTTTGCTGACGACCCCCTGCTGGATATGTTGTTGTAAGCAAACAAATGCTAGCAGCTGGTGCTATTCCTCCGTTTAATCCTTTTTTAGGGCGAATCTTAAACCATCTAGGCATCGCTCCTTTCCAACTCCACCCTAATGGCTACACAGTTCTGTTGGGCCTTTATGTCCTTTTCATGGATACAACAAAGCAAGAGCCTACTTTCCAGGACCATCGGTACCTATATTCTTTCAAAAGTAGGAAGGATACCCCTTCTATTATGCATTTGAAGGTGGCAGAAACCGGAAGCTGGTTCTCGAATTACCGGACAGTGTTTCAGGGTTTTTAAGCCAATTCTTCTTTGTTAGATGCCCCAAGCCATTCCGAGGGCAATGGAAAGACGGAGGTATGCATATCTTATTCAAAGGTCTTGACTTTACTTCTCTTTGAGCTATACGTTCTTACATTATTTCCTTTTGAAATGCAGTACTTCCATCCCTGATTAAGGACAGCAAAGCTCCCCCTTCTAGTAAAGCCACATACGAAACACTAAAAGCTATTGACGAGGCTAAGAGAAGTAGAAAGCTTTTAATCACAGATAGCATTCTTCACTGATATGAACTACTCCATCCCTTAAGGAAGTTTTTATGTAAGGCTGGACCTTCCACTTCTAAACCTGACCTTACGAAGCTAGATTTAGTAAATCCAAACGACAGGGGTGTAACTCAAGCTGATCGGAACCCTTCCGTTGACTCCTCCTTGAAAAGATGTTCCGGGTCTGTTAGTGGAAAAACGTCGCCCTCATTGAAGACTTTGGGTAAGGATGAAGACCCTAACCATCATAGAGGTGAAGATCCCACAACGTCGGTTGAGAAAGAAAGTATTACCCCGCATCCTGAACCAGAATTAGATTTCGAACAGGTTAGAAGAGACGATAGGGAAGTGAATCCTTCCGAACTAGAGTACAGGATTGAACATGATGGTGAAGACATAGCTGTATTAGAAACTGATCCAAATACTGAGACTGTAACTGGAGGTTCTCCTATTGAAAATGCAGTTAAGGAAGATTCTGCAGGTACATTTGACAATTTGAGTGATCTCAACTCTGCTAGATATCTTAGTCAGGATGGTTCGGTTACTCAGCCTCTCGACCCTCAAACCATAGAAACTGGACTTAGGGATGCAGCCTCAACTTTGTCAGAAAGGCCTCTTAAATTTTTACGAATTACCTTAAACTCGGGGGATATAACTGGTCTGTTAACAATAGTACCTTTTAAAGAAATTCATCTTATGTATTTCAATTATTTTCCTATGTTGGTATCTTACTTTAGCATTCTTAGACACTGTATAGTTTCAAGTATCGAAAACTCATGCATGTCTTATTTCAGGTTTAGACATGTACGGGAAACGCTCGTCGGGAATCAGATCAAATTTCGGTAAGAAGAGCAAAGCTATTGATCTGAAGCACTTACTACAATCCGATCCCCGGCAACCATCCCGTCACCATGAGCAGCCCTATCCTCCTCCGCCTTCGAAGCCCTCTTCTCAGTCTTTCCATGTATCAGAATCCGTTCCGACTAAGGAACAAAGAAAGAAGATACACGAGGAAGAAGAAGAGGCTAGAAGGTACAGTTGGCTAAGGGAAGACACTCCCGATGAAAGGGAGCGAGGATGGAAACGAGAAAGGGATGGTTCTTATAAGCACTCCCGAGTAGAGAAGCTGCTTATTAAATCCCGACTTCCTTCATCCTCTGGCCCTCCTGGTCCTTCAACTGAGATCCATTCGATTATCAATAAACCTCGCTGTTGACCCGCTTTTTAGTCAAAGCAGTCGCATATGGAATCTCTGATAAATAACACATTAGAGTATTGGAAACGTCAACAGAAGACAGGCAGCGATTTGGTCGAAATCGCATCACAAACAAAGAAAGGCCCGAAACTCCTACCAGATGACCTTTTTTGGGCCCGAAATCAACAATTACAAAGCTAAGCTCTGTAACTCTTGTAGCTCTCTGAATCAGCTTCAGTTTGAGATTTGGTTCAGCTCAATCGGACTTACGGTTTGAAAGTTATGCCTCTTTCCGTGAACGCATACAGAACCGGAAACTTGGAATTTGGAAATTGGCTTGACCTCCCGGATCGGATCGGACCCGCTCCGACACCACATTTCGAAGATGCTCAGACTTGGACTCCAGCTCACCTCGGTTCGGATCGGACCATCCGAACCCGACCCGCCTTGCACACTGCACAGAAGTGCACATCACGTCTTCGGTTCGGATGCTCCACCCCGGTTAGGTTCGGACCCGAACCGACCCGCCTGTATCATTTCCTGCACACAAGTTTGACCTATTCTCAAGGAGTAACCGTCTCCTATTAATCCGGATCGGTTTCCACCTTTCCTAGCATGATTTGAAGACCACTCCTGCATTACTTCCGAGATCACCTCGGAGCTCGCCACGTGTCCCTCTGAACCGATCCGCTCTTGAGCTCCCTAGCAGCTTTTCTCCGCCTATAAATACACCACAAGGTGGCCATTTGAAGGGATCTTTTGGGGAGAGACTTTTTGGGAACTCTAACTCTTCATGGATTCAACTATGGTTCTTCGCAAGGCTATTGCATAACCTAGAAGTCGAATTCCACATTACAACACGAGGATTTCGTGTATAATCTCCCCTTTAATCTCCTCTTCTTCATTGTAAACACGAGGATTTCGTGTATAAACTACAAACAAACAACATTGTAATAGCTTCTTAGGATTTAAGAAACTATAAAGTGGGCATAGGCCTGGATTGAGCCGAACCACTATAAAAATCTCGTGTGTCTCCTCTTATTTTACTGCTTTTTCTGCATTTATTCTGTGATTGTGAGGTTTTCACATAGAGTTTGGGTGTTCGACCCAAATTTCGATGTTAACACTCGCCATACTCCTGGCTCGACGAACATCTCCTTTACCAAAAAACTCCCGGGTTGGAACTTGAAAGGACTTTACTTTGATCGTGTAGTAAGTATAACCAATGCCGATGATTTCCTTAAAGAGGTGGATGCGGTTATAAGTCAGACACACACCTAGCTCAATACTGCCAAGAGTCAACTTGAGACAAAATGGAATATCGTAAGAGATATATTTTACCAGAAGTTGCGTGGATGGGAAAAGCTTGGTGATGACCTCCAAAAGCGCCATAATTCTCATCTTACGAAAATTGCCGAGCTTGAGGATGATAAGGTCAAATGGGAGAAGGTTTTGAATGATCGTGACGCTACCATCGCAATTCTTAATAAAAAAAGTCGCAGAGTTGGAGGCATCGAACAATGAGATTAAAAAACTCCGGGAAGAACTTGAGGCTTCCAAACAAAGAGAAAAAGATGCCATAGCCGCCAAGCGCGATGTTGATGCTGAATTGGCTATGGAGAAAGATTTCTCCAAACAATATTGGGAAGATGCCGCTAATCTCCGTAAGGAAGTAAAATCTCTGAAGGCTTCCAACTAGACGCTCATGGCCAAGGTCGAATCCCTTGAGAAGGACAAGATAATTGCAGAAGAAACTCACAAGCAAGCCATGGACAAAGCTGATGATGACATGTTCCGCTTATATGTTTACAGCGTCATGAGTCGTGGGAGCTTGCATTACCTAGGGGATAGTTTTGCACGTACTTTGGCGCTTGTTTGGGAGCGAATGCTTGAGATTAATGGTGATGATTGTAGCGAGGACGAACTTATCGACAAACTTTTAGACGATAGGGCCAAAGTGGCTTCGGCCGAAGGAAAAGCCCAACTACTGGACTAGAGGACTGGTACTTCTGGTGAGAAAAATCACACTCAACCAGATGTCAACCTTCTTATTGATCCCTCGGCCTTTGAAGCTTCTGGCTCACAGACATTAGCTAACCCGGGTGATGTTCCTAAAGGCAAAAATGTCACCATTGAGGGGGATATCAATACAAACGATACTGCTAATGAGCGTGGTGAAAACGATGAGGCTGATGAAGACAACCCCGACCACTGGAGAATCGAGCATAAGGATCCCTTAGAGAATCTTCAAGATACAGGTAAAATTGAAACTAACTTTACCCTGTCATGCTTAGAGTCCATTTTTGATTCACCTGGGTCCCTTGCTTATTATGATCAATGTTTCCATACTTTGAATTTAATTTCACCCCTGTCTTCTCCTACCGTAGGCAATGTATTGACAACAGGAGCTACTAATGCTGAATCGCCACTGACTACTTTTCCACTTACTTCTGTCATTACTCCCCCTCCTCCTAGTAACACACCCTTGCTTGTTGCATCTCCTGGGTCACAGGATGTAAAAATTGGTGCCTTCTCAGATTTGGATGTCATTGACTACAGCCTTAGTGACAATCTTGAAGTTATTAATTACGATGAGAGTCCCCGGGTTACCACCAAGGAGAAAGGAAATAAGTCTGCCAAATGTTCATTGTCTAAGAAGAAGATGAAGAGGAAGAGTGAGATGGAGGCTACCGCTTTTTCTTCCCAAAAGAATCGGAGTAACGTAGAAGAGACCCCTCCACCTTTGGTTAACAAGCCTGCTTTGAGATCAAGTGATAGGAAGAAATGACCGCGCTTAGTAGTAGCTTAATTTTAGCTATTAACTATTTCCTTTTGCATGTTGTACTCAGGCCAGTTGTATATGCGGGCGCCGGTCCCCACTCATTACTTTTGTATTTGTCGTCTTTACGAACTCTATCATCTGACATTTTGCATTTTATCCTATGACTTTATGGTATAATTCTGCTTTGTTGTTAGGAAATTGTGTCCTGCTTTTCATGCTTTAAATTTAGCTTTTAGTCTTGCTACATTTCTATCCTACATTTCATGCCTGCTTTACATTTGCAATATAGATTCTGCATCACAAATTGTTTGTTATTACAGGCTGAGTTAACCCAACCAATAAGATAAGATTTTCCCAACCTTGACTGAGATGACGTCCAAAATCCTTTCGCATAAATAACCATTTTGCTACGATCTTTGATTTTCCCTTAGTCATTTCAGGAAATCTAGTTTTGTTGGTTGGAATGATCCAATGCCGAGTTTTCATAGAATTATGACCAGATTGTGGTGTGTTTTTAGGAGAGCATTATTAGATTTTATTAATGCGATGGTAATGCCCCCATACTACAACTGTTTTCAATACTTCGAAAATTTAGGCATGGTATTTACAATTAGATAACGGAATCTGTTATTCCTGGTAACTGAATGGGTCAGTTACTTGTGGGTTTTTTTATCAGATAACTTTGAGGGAAATTTTTGGTTTCGCTACTAACCGAATTCGGACAATTCGGCTTATGACCGGGTGTCTTAAAAAGGAATTTTGATCCGTTGTTCAATGAGTCTGGATAATTCAAACGCTTGTTGAACTTGTCGGATGCCTCCTAAGAGGTCTTTTGGGTCCGTCAGTAACTGGGTTTGGAGGACACAGAATCAATATCTGGATTTGGAAGATCCAGCATCTGAGCGGATGCCTCCAAAGAGGTCTTTGAAAACCCTGTGTTTGTATCACTGTCCAGCCATATCTCAATGGCGTCGGCGATGAACCGGGTGCCCCTCGGGGAGGTCTTGGTATAAAGAGCCCGGTGTTTGTATCGCTGTCCAGCCATATCTTAATGGCGTCGGCGATGAACCGGTTGCCCCTCGGAGAGGTCTTGGGTTAAAGAGCCTGGTGTTTGTATCGCTGTCCAGCCATATCTTAATAGCGTCGGCGATGAACTCGGTGCCCCTCGGGGAGGTCTTGGGTTAAGGAGCCCGGTGTTTGTATCGCTGTCCAGCCATATCTTAATGGTGTCGACGATGAACCGGGTGCCCCTCGGGGAGGTCTTGGGTTAAAGAGCCTGGTGTTTGTATCGCTGTCCAGCCATATCTCAATGGCATCGGCGATGAACCGGGTGCCCCTCGGGGAGGTCTTGGGTTAATTGTCACATTGTTTCTGGGGGCTGACCCTAGTTTATTTGTCGACCTCTCATTGTGAATCTTTAAATCTAGAACTCATTTTGAACCTTTAGATTTAGAACTTCGAACATTGTTAAGAATGTGCCCCTACGGTGAAATGCAAAACTTGGTTCGTAGTCTGGGTGTCACATGATGCCCCTTATTTATGGCTTCATATTTTATATCCTTAATGACTCGAAATGCAAGCATGTTCGTGTACCAGGCAACGAGTGTGTTTGAGCTCTTTCGGGTGGAGATGTGTCGTAGCATTCATTAAGCTTTATTTGGTTTTGAGTGTGCTTCTATCTAAAAAATCCTGTAATTAAAATCGACGTTAGCAGTTGGATATTAAAACTTGCAGATGTACGATTTTAGACAGGTAAAGTAGTTTCTTTCATTAATTTGTACGCACTTTGCATGATATTCACAATGTATGATATATTTACAATTCATGATGTATGTATAATGAGCAATATGTAAAAGAAACTTCAAACAAAATAACGGCGAAGGTGGATGCTATTCCATGCCCGAGGGAGTGCGATTCTGTCTGTCGTTTTTAGCTTAAAAGTGCCATCTGCAAACTTCTGGCTAATCATGTACGGCCCCTCCCAATTAGGCCCGAATACCCCAGTTCCTGTCATAATTCTTTTCAGGACGAGGTCCCCAATTTGAAAAGTTCTTGGCTTGACTTTTGTATTGAAATATCTGGCTACTTTCCGTTGATGGGATGCTGTGTTAAGCTCTGCTTCTCTTTGCTTTCCTTCGAGTAAATCAAGAGTTTCCAATTTTATCTTTTCATTCTCCTTCTGATTAAGGTGGATTCTGCGGTGAGTTGGCACTTCTAGCTTCACTGGGATCATAGCTTCTGAGCCGAATGCAAGTGAGAATGGGGTGTGCCCCATGGCGGTTTTATGCGTTGTCCGCTATGACCATAACGCAAAGGGAAGTTCATCAACCCATTTGCCTTTGGCCTTTTCGAGACGCTTCTTGATGGTCGACTTTAGTATTTTGTTGATGGCTTCCACCTGCCCATTTGCTTGCAGATGGGCCACAATTGCAAAACTCTTTTTGATCTTGTACTTGGCGCAGAAGTCTAGGAATTCATTGCTTTCGAATTGGGTCCATTATCGGTAATGATCTTTTGCGGTACTCCAAACCTGCAAATGATGGTTTTTAAGACAAAATTGATTACTTTCTTTGATGTGATTGTAGCTAAAGGTTCTGCTTCAGCCCATTTGGTAAAGTAGTCAACAGCCACTATAGCGTATCTCATATTTGGTTTTTGAGCCTCAGATCTCTCAAGTCCCTGCATTCGCCTTTTCTTCTTTACAAGAGTCAATTTTTGATTTATATTCAACTTGTGAACAATTACATTTGGTGGGATCCCACACATATCTGAGTGTTCCCAGGCAAATGCATCTAGGTTTGCTTTCAGAAACAAGATTAATTCCTTCCGCAGCTTCATGCCTAGCTGAGAACCTATCTTCGGGACCTGGTTAGGGTATTTGGATACTGGAACGGGGATAGTATCTTCAGCCGGCGCTGCTCTATTTTCCCCCATACTATTTTTCCTTGGATCAGTTGCCTTTCGAGCGCCACTGTGCTCACCAGTATGGGGGTTTTTCTTTAATTGCTATAAGAGGGGTTTCTGGATGCAAAGCGACGGCTCTACATCCTTCTTCAATTCCTTCTTCCTTGCTTTTGCCAATATAATCAAATAACACTCCCTTGCTGCTTATTGATCTCCTATAATTATGGCAACACCATTCTCCATTGGAAATTTCATAGTGAGGCAGCACAGAGCCATAGTTATTCTGAATGCTGCAAGAGTAGGTTTTCCCAGGAAGGCGTTGTAAGCAGAGGGTTCATCGATTATAACAAAGTCTTGTATCCGTATGGCTTTCTACTCTCCGTCCCCAAGCTCCACCAGCAGACTGATGGCACCAATCGGTTGAACAGCTTGACCAGTGAATCCATGGACCTTGTTCTGACACGCTTTTACATCACTCATGGAAAGCTTCATCCTATGGAATGCACTAAAGAAAAGGATATCAACTGAGGCTCCGCTATCGACTAACACCCTTCTTACTATGGCCGGGCCCAAACCAATGGTTATCACCATTGGATCCTCTGTAGGTGTTATGATCCCAGCCGGATCTTCATCTTTAACTGTGATGTCGTCTCGCAGGATTCTTGGCACTTTTGCCGCTAAAACTTCATCTATGGTCATGAGTTCACCTTTTTTCGAAAATTCCTTCACCTCTCGAGCGTACTTCACCGTATCCCCCCAGCTTTTCCCAACCGGGTAGGGGCCTACTGAAATGGTGTTTATGATCATCCTTGGTATAGCAGCATTTGAGGCGTTCTCATTCTGTTTAGGCTATCCTACAGAGGCTCCTTGGTCTTGAGTTCCTTGAGCATTCTGAGAGTTCTTTGTGTACTGTTGAAGCCTGTTTTTCCTTATCAGTTCTTCGATTACGCTTTTCAAATGTCTACATTCGTTCGTGCTATGCCCCAGCTGGTTATGAAATTGGCAGAACCTGCCAGACTTTATTGCGTTATCAGTGATTTTTAACTTCCTGGGCTCTGGGTACTCTTCAGTGTCTTTGGTCGCCATATAAATGTTCTCTATGGTGTCGTTAAGAGGAGTCATTTCGGAATTCTTGAAGAAACGGAGCTTTTTGTTGTTTCGTCCGTCTTTCCCTTCATTCCCCCTTTTCTGATTTCGTCCGGCGTTTTTCTGTCCTACTTACACGTTTACGTCCCTCTTTTCTGATGGCTCCTTACTTTCTGCAGCTTCCATTGTATAGGCCGGATCCTCATCCACGCCAATATACTCCTCTGCCTTGTCAAACAACTCTTCGAGAGTGGCAGGCTTATTCTTCTTGATCCACCATCCGAGTTTGGTCTTTTTACTTATGCCTCCCTTTAGAGCCATCAATGCCAAACGTGGCTCATAGTTTCCAACTTTGGTCGCGGTTGTGTTAAAACGAGAAAGGAAGGCCTTAATGGATTCCCCCGGCCCTTGTTCCAGTTCATTCAATTCCATTACATCACACACCTTGGTTGCTTGGAGCCTGAATTGCTGTCTGAACATCTTGGTTAAGGTAGCAAAGTCATCCACGGATTTCGGCGGGAGTTTTGTGAACCAGAGTGAGGCTACTCCCTCCAAGTAGGTAGGGAAGTGCAAACACTTGAGCTCATCAGTAGCGCATGCCCCATCCATGTGCTGATCGTATCTAAATAGGAACACATTTGGATTGCTGGTTCCATTGTAGGCTTGTACAACATTTTGAATTAATTTGGATATGGCGCCATTTTTATTCATTCTGTAAGTGGAGTTTTTGTAGGGGCAAATCCCCATTCGTTTTCGTCATCCACCTTTTTCGGGCTCTCATTCATGATCTTCCGTATCATTCTGAATATTCGATCCTCCTCATTGAGTTGGTCCACGGGGCGGACGCCTTCCTCTTTACTGGATGTCTGCTTACGCAAACGATCGCGGTTCAGATTCCGGGGCCCTGGACCTCCCGCATGGGGAAGTGCCCCTTTGGTGGAACCAAACGCTTGTTGAGGAGTTGCTTTTCCAGAGTGGTTATGAATAGGTGGCCTCATTCCCTTATGACTAGGATTTGCAATCTCCTGGACTGAGTTTCCTTTATTTGGACTCGAGGAAGAAGATCCAGTATCTTCCGTTCCAGTGGTTTTAGCAGTTTTGAGACGGCTTGCACTCATGGTGACTTTGGCCGTTGCGGCTTGCATGGCGAACATGGTGTCAAGCTTCTTCATCATGGCTTCATTCGCAATATCCATTCGACTTGTTAGTCTTGCTGCGACTTCATCCAACTCCTTCCTTGTTACGGCAGTTCCGGCTTTAGAACTTCCACCGACTTCAAACTGATTAGTAGGCAAGGTATCTTCTGTGTTAGTGGCATTATCGACATCTTCGAGGCTTTTACTTGTAACTTTCTTCGATGGTCTACCTAGTTTTCCCATGAATTTTGAGATAAGTACTGCAACTTGGAGAACTTAGATGATCAGAGTGGATTCTAAATTCCAATTCAAGGCCTCCTACCTTGCGAAAGAGCAAGAAATGGATTGGCGATTCGGGCCCTACGGTGGGCGCCAAATGTTTTCACCAAAATTGGACAAAACACCAAAAATGTGAGGAAACGTCTCACAAAAAAATGAAAAGTGGAGCCTTACAACAATTGTAATGTAAGAAAAAGACACCAAGTTTTATAGTGGTTCAACCCAATAAGGGTTTACACCCACTTTCATAAGAGATTTCATTGCCAATATGAAGATTACAAGATTAATTTCTCTCTTACATCAATTTTTATCACTCCCTTACTCATGAATCACACTTAATCTACTAAAGATGATTGAGAAGAGAATTATTCAGTGGAGATTTGATGTAGATGTGGTAGAATTGAAAGGAATCCCTCTTTTGTGTAGGCTTGCTCAATCAATCTTCAAATCTTCAATCATTTGGATGTGTTTGATAGAGATCATGATCCATGGATTAATCATCAATTGATGATGTTGAATGGATGTTAGAATTGTTGTGGAATATTTTCGGCAGCACTTCGTGGTCTCAAGAATCGATCCCCCTCCAAATGTAGAAGTGAGGGGGTATTTATAGGAGATTTCTAGACCAGGTGGCAGTTTCGTAATTACCTGACAAAACCGCCATGAGCCAAGTCGTATGGCGACATGGCTTGGTGCGACATAACTGGTTCCTTCGTCTTAAAGCTTCTGCACACCTCGGGAATGGCTTCGGCATGATGGAACACGACTTATCTCGGTAATGTCATAACGCTAATCCCATCTCTTCATCATACTCCTTCCACAACTTGCACACCATGTCGTTGAACGACATGGATGATAACAGTGGTATAACGTCATGTCGCATGAACGCCTTGAGCCTTAACCTTACTTTGGGCCATTACGTTAGGGCAGTATGATCGTCGAACGCTTTAGCTTTCTTTTGATGCCATAAAGCCATGTGCGACATGGCTTGGAAACGACTTATCATTCTGAGATCGCCTTGACTCATGGCGCTGGAACGCCATGACTCAAATCGTGACATTGTGCCACTTAAAGCCTTTGAGCTTGCGACACGGTATGACTTTCCTCAACATGGTTTAAAACCAATATGAATGATAGACGAGATAACGTCTTGCGACATGACTACTAGGTGTTTCTTCTTTACTTTGTCATCATAAATGAAATGCGGCATGACTTGGGGTCAACTTAGTTTCCACGAAACGGCATGGTGAGATGCGACATGCCTTAAAGTGTGGCTTGCGGTATAGTCTTGAAGCGACTTGGCGTTCATGACATGAATCCGAGTTCGACTTGGTGTATTTCATTTGAGCCCAACGACTTGACTAATATCAGTATGATTTTTATGTTACATCTAACTCATATTTTATGGGTTAACAAGAACAGGGAAGAAGAATTTTGATCCAAGCAAGAATTACAGAATAAGACCTAAGATTGAATGGATCCAAATGAAGTAGATACAAGTATATTTATAGTTGCCCAGGCCAAGACTAAGTGGCCAATTACACAATGTGGGACAAAAGCCATTTTTCAAAATAACAAATAAGCAAAACAGCTACGTGTGAGCGCATATGAATGGCTTTGCAAATGTCATAGCTTGCGAGCATCAAATGGCATCAACTCCAACTGTTTTGAGCATGGATAGGAACTCCATAACATCTGCGATAAGCTATCTTTATGAAAAGATATTGAATCGTTAAAATATGCGGTAGAAGGTGGTTGAACAACAATATTTCTTCAAGCTTTAATCTAGTTCTCAAAGTCAACACTCTTCTTACACCAATTCTTCAAGCTTTTCAACAATTAAGTGCATCAATTCCATTCATCATAAATAACCTGAAAGCACAACCATAAATACATAGTATCAATTATTTTTAAGAGAAAACAAGATAAATAAGTGGATAAAATATACCCATTTACTTGTATAACACATAGGTTATAATAAACGGGTAGAGAAACATATTAATGGGCCTTAGTTAATAGAACTAAGTTAATAAGCAAACAACGATAAGTTGTATTGACAACATAAAATGGAATTATGATTAAATGGAAAAGAATGAGGAAAACTTATGAAATGAAATAAGTTATATTTAATCATAAATGGTAAGTGACATGTTAATTAATAAACATATGAATCGGATATAAAAAGGGATTATGGATTACAGACCTTGGGCCACAATCTAGAGAATAACATGTTGTGGACTTATTAATATACTTAAATGGGTTAAGTTATATAACTGAAATTAATAAGCAAGAGAAACTTGGTAATTTGAATAAAAATTCAATGTGAATGAGAATAACCAATTTAAAAGAAACCTAATGAGGTAAGGCAAGTGCATAAAAGAATATTTAGACATAGGGTCTAATAACATATTAAAATGAGGCGCTTGAACCAGTCCGCACATTTGAGGGTGAATAACCCAATAGGGTAGATCATCATGGTGTTATAAGGCACAAAGGGGAGCGCACATTCACCTGATTGTTCTGACTGCTCCGAAGTATTGGAAGGGAAAGCACGTGGCTTCCTGAGGTAAGTAAGGTGCTCCTAGTAGTCCTCTGTGTGGCGGCAGATGTCTTAGACAGTGTCCATAGAGGTTAGGTTTGTGCGTAACTACTAGGTAGGTGGGTCTTGACTGCAGATGTAGCTATGCAGTCAGAACGCTTTGACGAGGTGACACCAGGATGGTTCGGCGGTTGCCTCACAAGGAGGCAGAGGGTCACGACCAGCAAGGATAGTAGACCGTCAGATGACCGTCATTGGCAGCCAGTGGGATGCGGAAAGACTCGAGTTAAACCCAAGATACCATTTCACCCTTCACTATCAGGGTAAGGGGTTGATGGGAGACGCCATATGTAAGTTTAGATTGTTTGCGTAGGGGCAGTCGCTTAGCTTAAGTAGTCTAAACTAGTTGAGGGAGGGCCCGAGGCAGGGCCATAGCCACCACGAAAACAGACCCTAGGTATTTCTGTATATAGAGGCTCTTTAAAGACGGGCCTGTATGGATATGGAAAAGCTCCCGACCGAGTTCAGTGCTTCTTGTATCGCCCCGCCACGGAACTCGGTGCACATTAGAGGACGTGCGATTGACGCATCGAGCTATAATTGAAGATACATATGGTGGATAGTCTAGATACATGCATGTCGGCTCTGGGTGGTGTATCGTAGACTTGAGGGCATTACTCGGAGTTTGATTCGAACAAAGGTGGCAGTCAGTATGTTTATGTAGCATGGTAATGATAGATATATGCAAAACGTAATATTATTATCCGTACGTCACTATGACGTAGGATGAGGGACTGCATATATTTTGATAATGTTACGGTGGAGACCTTTCGAGTGGGGTACCATGGGGTGTACCTTGATATTGGGGTAGCTACATGTATACTATATTAGGTTAATCCACTGGAAAGTAAATGGGTATGACGTGTGTGTAAGCCTTGAGTGCTAATTACCCAAGTAACCTAATAAATAAGAAAATATGATTGAACGGTATATGTAGGATTATCCAAAGTGTATAGTTTAAATCCAGTCACCAGAACTTGTGTTCTGACCCCCTCCTCATAACATACTCGCAGGTTAGATTTGTGGAATGGGTATGATAGCCTTGATTATTGGTTAGGCAGTATTAATAATACGATAAGGCTATGTTTTGATTATACTATATTTTGTCCATTCCGCTGTGAGATAATTTCTGAGCTCTGACATGTTTTATGTCTTTGTCTTTTCTGCAGGATACCAGAGCAAACCAATCCGAGTTTCGATAGATTGGAATTTTGAAAAAAAGTCCGGTCTGTCAAAATTGGGGATGTCACAATGTAATAACCCGGAAATCTGAGCCAATTTAAATTTTTTATTTTGGCAATTTTAGCGAATTTTGATTATTTAAAATAGATTATTTTAAATAATAACAACGAAGAATTTATTTTGAATAGAATTTGAATGTATATATTTATATAGATCGTCGTTAGAATATAAATATTTTATTTTAATTATAAAAGGAATTGAAAATGGCGCGGTAGTTCGATAATTCGATTTCAAAGTTCAAATGAATGTACAGGGTGCAAAATAAACCGAATTTTAGTGAAACCAAAAATATTTGAATCTATTTGAGAATATCTTTCCAACGAATCCGAAAAATTGAAATTTTATAGCGGGGATAAAAGGTTATGTCCAGTTGAAAATTCAGAATAGTCGCTATGGAATTCTAGCCCTTAAAAATAGCAATTTTGCAAACGACCTCGGTTTTCGACGAAACTACTTTTGTTGGATCCGGGATGTCAAGTTATTGCTAGATTCCAAATTTCGTAATTTTTCGAATCAATATGTGAGCGTGGCGAAGTAAAACGTGTTTGACCAGTTTTAGTTGATTTTAATCGACTGGAAAATGACCATTTTTCAAACAGTCTCAGAATTTGACAAAATTGGTTTTGTTAGGACTGTACCGTCAATACGAAGCTAGAAAATATTTTTCAGGAATTTTTAGAGTCCGTATGTGGCCCCAGTAAATTGAAATGCGCATTCAAATTCAATATATAGATTTATATTTTGATTTTGACGGAAATTGATCGAAACGATTGAATCAGCCTACGATACATATCCCATTGTGTTCGGAATGGGGGTAATTAGCAAGAGATGACAGTTGTCGGGTGTCGTTTCGAGTCCGGATGAAAAGTCAACTTTATGTGAGAAAATAAATTAAATTAATTAAAATTTTTACAAAACCCCCCTTTCTATCTTTCTGTCATTCGATTACCCCCTCCCTTCCTCTTCTGATCCCTCGATCGTGAATGGCGCCCACCATTCATCACCACTTGCCGCATCCAGGCAAGCCACCGCCCCTCCGCCTCCGCGACCGCAAGCGCCACTCCTCCCGCTCCTTCCGCTCTCTCTCTCCTCTCCTTTTCTGATGAAGGTTGATGCCCCACAGCCCAAAACCGCCATCGCCCCACTGCTGAAAACCACTGTCGACTCCCCCCTTCTGCTCCACCTTCCACGACTCAGCGCAGCCCACCAACAACCTCCTCCGGCCATAGCCCCAACGTGAAGCCCCTCCACCCTCAAAAATGGGATTTTTACAATAAAAATGTGAGTTTTTATTTATTTATGCATATAAAAATAGGATCTATATATATGATAGCATATTGATGATAAAGTTTTGATTTTTAGTTCAAGAAAAGATTTGATTTTTAATTAGCAAAAAGATTTGATTTTTAATTAGCAAAAAGATTTGATTTTTAATTAGCAAAAGGTTTGATTTTTATCATTAAGAAGATTCGATTTTTAATCGTGAAAAGGTGGGATTTTTAATCGTATGAAGTTGCGAAGAAAAATATAATTTTTCCATGTATGTAGCAAAGTAAAAATATGATTTTAATGTTAGTAGAAGATTAAAAATACGATTTTTATATGATATAAAGGATAAAAAGTTGATCTTTATATATGTAGCGAAATAGAAATCTGATTTTTATTATATATATGTTGAAATAAAAATGCGATTTTTATAGCGATGATATAAAAATTCGATCTTTATATAAGAATTAGAAATATAAAAATATAATTTTTATATAGGAAAAAGCATTGTAAAAATATATGAAGAAGATATAAGAATATGATTTCTTATTTATTGAAATAGCGTGATAAAAATTTAATTTTTATTATATTATTAGCAAGGTAAAAATAGAATTTTTATCTATATAGTAGCGGTGTAAAAATAGAATTTTTATCTATATAGTAGCGGTGTAAAAATGTGATTTTTATATATGTAGTGAATACGAGCAACGAAAGTGATAAAAGGCGAGCACGATGAAGATTTCCTACATATGAAGAGTCGTGGCGTTTGGTTTAGCTAGCCGGTGAGAACTTCTCACTTTAAATCTTGTTTTCTAGTTATAAATATATACTAGGATGCGGACGGTGTTTAGTAGCACCCGACACCCGTCGTACACAGACCATGGATGACTTGTTTGTTTGATTGTTGTGTTGTGAAATTTGATTGTGTGATGTGAAATGAAATAAAATATTTTATAGTGGAAAACATTTTATAGTTAAAAATATAATTTTTTAACGTGTATATAAAATAAATAGTAATAAACAAATCGGAGATTTGTTTATATACACTGATTTGACTGATATTGATTGGGACGATAAAATTTACACATCGCCCAACTGCACAAATAAAATCTGTGTTTGATTGTTTGAAACCCCATACGGGTGTTGGGATGAAATTGGGCATACACTAATCCCAATAATTAGCTGTATGTCGATCGATTGATTGACAGGCTGTTATAAGCGTTGAATATTTATATTTGATGCTTATACAGTGTAGAATGCACTCTGGATGATGGTTGATTATTTATCGTTGCTATTATATACATGTGTTGTATGGAAACCATATAATTAACATTATATGGTAATTGATTGGGCCTCATTTCAATTTGGAAAATATAGAATATTATAAAATGAATATTCATGTGTTGAATAGAAAAATAAATATTCATTTGTTGAATAGAATAGCGAAGTTATTGAAATATAAAAAGCCGTGTTGGTTAGATATGCGCCATTTTGACACGAACAATATTTATATCGATTTTATTCATTTTTATAATGAATATAGAAAAAGAAGTGATTTCAAAATATGACGTTTTGAAAATATTATCATTTGTATGTCAATGATGTGGAATATTCAATTTTGATTAGAAATTGAATATGAAGTTGAAATCGTTTTGAAAACGAAATTAAAACAATTTATAAAATACGTTTCGAAAGGAAATCGACGAAATATATATAATGTATATATACTATATATATAATGGCCTGAATAGAACGCGCCTTCGCAAATTTCGACCATTGACTTCGAATGAATATTACGGGAGATCCGATCGTCGGATTCTCCCAAAACCGGAACTGTTGGGTTCGTATCGAAAAGTGCTTTCTAACAAATGTGAGAAATTATGAATCTAATGGTTGGATTTGGAATTATGTCCAAATCAAATTTGGAAAAGGTCGCTGTAAGTGCAGTTCAATGGCCGTTGATGGAAATCGACTGTACGGGCCTTGATAAAAATATTAAAAATATCAATAATTTGTGTAAAATCATAAGAAATTATTTGTGAAGAATTGGGATGAAAAACTCCATGTTTGAAAAGACAGAAATAGATTTTTATCGAAATGAACTAGTTTTGAATTAGAATAATTATTTATTTATTTTTAAATAAATAAATTGGATTTGAAATGGTTTTAAAAGTAACCAGAATTTCCAAAAATTGAATTGGAATGGATTTTAATTGAAATTGTCTTTGGAATATTTCGATGTTGGATTTCGTGATTATACAAATTTTGTTATGGAATTTTGAAAGATATATTTATATCGTTATTTCCAATACGATATTTTGGGTCGCAGAATTTGATATTGAATATAAGCCGATATATTTTCTATTCAGAGCTATGTATTTAATATCAAATGGTATTTGGGTTTGTCGTGAATGGTGTCTTCATTAACACTGTTCTTAAACCCAGTTGAGAAAAAGATTAAATCTTTTTATTTAGATTTGATAAAGTGTACCAATTAAATGGTATTTAATTGGAATTGAATTTGAATTGATTTTTGGGTTTATCGTGAATAGTGTTTTAAATAACACTTGTTCTTTAACCTGATAATGAATTGAATGTGATTTTGGATTTATAGTGAACCGTGTTTTAAATGGCATTGGTTGTTTAACCCAGTTAAAGACAGGATGTGACGGCAAAGAATTTCGCTCGGTCCGAACCAGTCGCTAAACCGACCCAGACCGCTCGAAACGCCCTATCGTTTGAGAACAGGACCCAACAGAACGCATACGGAAGAACATTTCATTGTATATTACAACAATGCATCAGATTACAAGAATATACAGAGTATAAACGAATAAATATTACACAGAAATATCAGAGATTTAAATTACATTTAAATACAGCGCAGCGGAAAATAATACAATACACAACTAGAAGGAGATATACGAATACAAAGCTTTCCGGATATCGTTCCAGCTGTAAACCAGGATCCTGTGAATATAAATATGCAAAACCAAAACTACTAGCTGCCCGTGTCAAAATAAGGGCACCCAGAGTTTAGGTTAAAACGATAAACTCCAGGTCAGTCATGGGACTGGTGTGAGAACTAAAAACAGTTATTAATCTTTATTTTTATTTTTTAATGTTCGGTAAATCAAGGGACCACGCCGTATAACACGGAACGGATTTCCTCCCAAGAATACCAGTGCATAAAACAAACAGCGCAATGCTAAATAAAGAAAAATGATGTTGTTATAAGACCCAGGTCCCATCACACAATGCAACGCAAGCCGGGGGATAGGGTTTTCCCTTATAACAGCCAAAACATGCTTAGTACGTTTAAAACAAATTATTTGATACTACTATAAGTGCATAGTGTATAAAACAACTTCAAATCATAAGTATCAATCATAGGCGGCATGGGTACCATATATCATGTCGCCATACTAGTTTTAAAATTAAAACCGCAAATGTCACGTATTTGGAAATTGGATTTCCGTCTATGAACCGAGGCAAAAGATAGTCCTCAACCAATTCGAGACTGCCTAGCCCGAGTCTCAGGATCAGAACGCATCGACCCTTGGATCGTCAGGGCCGGTCCACCGATGTGGATTAAACTTAAATCCTGAACACTGCGTTTCGCCGCCCTTTGGGGCGTAAGCGAGCCAACGAATGACTCCATCGGACCCGGATCGTCCGATCTAACCGAGGCGCCTCGGAACAGCAACAACCACATAAGTCAAACTCGTCAGGGCGTGTAAAACCACTGACGCCACTTCTAGCTAGGAGGAAACGCAGGCCCTCCCTGAGGTCCGTCTCCCGTTTTTGGTTCATACCGGGTGTGAAACTCGCGAAGTAAACGTTACACAAAGCTACACCACAAAGGTCGTGCTTTGATCATCACCACAAGACTTTGCTTTTCAACAGAAGCCTCGATCAATTGCCACTTAGGCATGCCACACAGGCAATTCACTCTATGCGTTTGATATCCATCAGTATATAACCCCTGAGCTCGTACGTCTCAGAGAAGGGCGTTAAGAAAGAGAATAAATTCTCCGCCGCCAAACAGATATATATTTAATAGAAATCAATCACACAAACTAAAATCCTATGTCAGACACACAGTCCATTTACAAGTCCGTTCTGGGTCTGAAAGAAACCGGAGGCACCTAGTACCTCGCATATCCATCGATCTCCAAGTACGTTTGGACGATCACCAACTGTTTCCATCTTCTTGGGTGTACAGCCCAATCAAGATCGTCAGAAATCACCCAAACGACGTGAAGAACTCCGGTCTTCGACCATCGTCTTCATCTTCGACTTATCGTCGTATCAGTTATCCAGAATGGGATAAACCCGGTCTTTCCGAATAACTCGCGTATATTTTAAATAAGTGTTACACAAACACAACATACGCCTCATTCCAATTCATCAGTCACTAACCGTAAATTAATCAAGAGAATAATTTCCCAAATATAAACCCCGAAGGCCGAAACCAACATCAGATCAATATCCAGAAAACCATTCTGCTTGGCTAACCGACAGTTAGTTTCTAAATTTCACATTCATAGGGAAAGGTTCCCGTTAATTTTATCAAAGATAAATTCCTTGAATTTATTCTTTAATCTACTTTTGAATTTCGATTCAACTAGTTGGGATTAACGAAACTTACCGAAGTAATCATTTGTTTTAATTTCCCAATCCCAACCTATTCATCCCATGAAGTAAAACTGGTAATACTTCATATCTAACACCACGGTGTTATCGGTAAATTCAATTGCCATTTCACGTTCAAATCTAATTAAAGATTTGACTATCGCCTGGAGCAAAACTGGTGGTACTCCATTTTCGATCTTTTCAATCTAATTAAAGATTCATTAAAACTCCACTTAGTTTTAATCTTCGATTGGGTTAAAGAATCAGTGTCATTTAAAACACGGTTCACGATAAACCCAAAATCACATTCATTAATTATCGGGTTAAAGAACGAGTGTTATTTAAAACACTGTTCACGATAAACCCAAAAATCAATACCAATTAAATATCATTTAATTGATACACTTCATTAAATCTAAATAAAAAGATTTAATCTTTTCTCAACTGGGTTCAAGAATAGTGTTAGTGAAGACACCATTCACGACAAACCCAAATCACATTTGATATTCAATATAAGGCTTTTAATAGAAAATATATCGGCTTATATTCAATATCAAGTTCTACGACTAACAAATGTCGGATTGGAAATAACGATATAAATATATATCTTTCAAATTTCCATAACAACATCTGTAGAATCACGAATTCCAACATCGAAATATTCCGAAGACAATTTCGATTCAAATCCACTCCAATGCAATCATTGGAAATTTTGGTTATTTTCAAAACCCATTTCAAATTCAATTTATTTATTTAAAAATAAATAGAATTATATTTCTAGTTCAAAACTAGTTCATTTCGATAAAAATCTATTTTTATCTTTTCAAACATGAAGTTTTTCATCCCAAATCTTCACAAATCATTTCTTATGATTTTACACAAATTATTACTATTTTTAATAATTTTATCAAGGCCCGTACAGTCGATTTCCATCAATGGCCATCGAACTGCACTTACAGCGACCTTTTTCGAATTTGATTTGGACATAATTCCAAATCCAACCATTAGATTTCAAATTTCTAATATTCGTTAGAAAGCTCTTTTCGATACGAACCCAACGGTTCCGGTTTTAGGAGAATCCGACGGTCGGATCTCCCGTAATGTTCGTTTGAAATAAATGGTCGAAATTCACGAACTGTCGCGGCGCGGCGCGTTCTATTCAGGCCATTATATTATATATATAATATATATAATATATATTTCGTCGATTTCTATTTTAAAACGAATTATATAAATAGTTTTAAATTCGTTTCAAAAGCAATTTCAACTTCCTTTTCAATTCAAATTAAAATTGAGTTCTTCTTTATAAATTCGTTTTAAAATTCATTTCTATTCAATTCAAATTTCAATTCAATTACAATTCAATTTGAATTCGTTTTCAATTCAATTCATTTCGAAATCGTTTTCAATTCAATTCATTTCGAAATCGTTTTCAATTCAATTCATTTCGAAATCGTTTTCAATTCAATTCATTTCGAAATCGTTTTCAATTCAATTCATTTCGAAATCGTTTTCAATTCAATTCATTTCGAAATCATTTTCAATTCAATTCATTTCGAAATCGTTTTCAATTCAATTCATTTCGAAATCGTTCACGTCAAAATGGCGTAAATCTAATCAACACGGCTTCATAAATTTCTATTTTCAAATATTCTATTTCAAATATTTCTTTTTCAAAATAGTTGTTATTATCAAAACATTTCGTTCAACACATGACCAATCTCAATGGATGAGTACTGTCAACACATGAACCTTTATTTTATATTGATAAAGATGTAAATTTTATTACTAAAATATTTCGTTCAACACATGACCAATCTCAATGGATGAGTACTGTCAACACATGAACCTTTATTTTATATTGTTCTTTATTTTCTAAATTGGAATGAGGCCCAATCAATCACCATATAATGTTAATTATATGGATTTTCATACATTACACACATATAATAGCATTGAAAAATAATCAACCATCAACCAAAGTGCACTACACTATATAAGCATCAAATATAGATATCTAACGCTTATAACAGCCTGTCAATCAATCGATTGACATATTTAATCAATCAGGATGAGTGAACTTCAAATTTCATCCCAACACCCGTGTGGGGTTTCAAACAATCAAACACAGATTTTTATTCGTGCAGTTGGGCGATGTGTAAAATTTATCGATCCAATCAATATCAGTCAAATCAGTGCATATAAACAAATCGGCCGATTTGTCTATAAATATCAATTTATTCACTTTCACGTTAAAAATTATATTTTTAACGATAAAATATTTTATTTTAACATATGAATTTCTATTCAGTTCATTTATTCAATAAAATTGATATTTTTATTTTTCTAACATATTTTAGAAAATATCGGCGGCATAACGGCACGATACTAGAAACGGGACAAGGCCTAGCCTTATCCCCGGTCTAGTGAAGGCCCACGCCATTCACACATCAATCAAAATCACCAAACAACCAAATTCAAATCACATCATATAACTAATCTATGCAACCAAACAAACAAGTCCATGGTCTGTGGACGATTGTGTCGGGTGCTACTAAGCACCGTCTGCATCCTAGTATATATATATAAATAGAAATGAAATTGAAAGGTGAGAAATTCTCACCAATAGCTATCCAATCATCTTGACTCTTCTTTTAGAGAAATCTTCGCCAATCTCGCCTTTTGTCGCTTTCGTTGCCCGTATCCACTACATATATAAAAAATCACATTTTTATATTGATACTTCATATATGTAAGATTATATTTTTCTTCGCTACTTCAAATAAGGAAAATTATATTTTTCTTCGCTACTTCATATATAAAGATTGCATTTTTATGTCGCTACTGAAATGATAAAAATCACATTTTTATTTTGTCCACTTCATAGTAAAGATCACATTTTTATTTCACTACTATATAGATAAAAATCATATTTTTATATAAATAAAAATCTTATCTCTAGATAAATAAAAAATCCAATCTTTATTAAATTAAAAATCTAACTTCATATCTTCATTAAACATCTAATAAAAAATTTCTTCATTAAAAATATGAACTTTTCCTCTGCACAAGTATGATCCTTTTGTCTACACAAATATGGTATTTTCTTTACTAGAATCCTAATCTTTTTACTATAAAAATTCTAATCATTTTACTAACATAAAAATCAGTTTTTATTTAACTAAAAAAAAAATAACACAAAAGAAAAAGATATTTAAACGAAGAAACTCACGTTGTTCGCCAGAGATGGGGAGGGTTTTAATTGCATTACCCCTCTCTGTTTAAACTCCAGTCCCCGTTCTATGCTAGACCGCCACCTAGGGCTTCACATTGCCGCCAATCCACACAGGCGGACGCTGATCGAGGGTGCCCACGCCAGAGAGGATCGCCTCCGCCACCTGCGCCAGAAGTTAGGTGGAGCTCGGCCCCCCTGAGGGCCTCGCAAATCCCACCCGAAGGCGGCGCATTCCCAGCCTGAATTCGAGCCCAACTTGATGCCTGAATCGATCTCACCCACACAGATTCTAGAACTCTCCTAGCTGATGCGATTCTTCATTGGAAGTTTTTGATTTGTTTTGTGGATGAGGAGAAATCGAATGGAGAAGGTGGGAAGAGTTTGGATCGTTCGTTGCGAAGGGGGCTGGCTTCTTTGAGGTTGACCGCGGAAATGAGAGTTGACTGGTTATTATGGTTAAGGAAACCTTTTATATATTTTTAAATTAATATTTATTTCCATCTTTAGGTGTTAATAGCTCCGGACCCCAAATCAAACCCAACAAGTGTCGCCCCTAGCTAAATGCCCCCATTCTGAACCCAATGGGATATGTATCGTAGGCTGATTCGGTCGTTTCGATCAGTTTCCATTAGATTTACATTTAAATCGCTATATTGAATTTTAAACGTACATTTCAAATTACCGGGGTCACATACTAACTAGAAAAATTCCAGAAAAATATTTTCTAGCTTCGTATTAACGATACGGTCCTAACAAAACTAGTTTCGTTGAAATCTGAGACCGTTCGAAAAATGGCCAATTTCCAGTTGATTAAAATCAACTGAAACTGGTCAAACGCGTTTTCCTTTGCCACGCTCACATATTGATTCGAAAAATTATGAAATTTGGAATCTAGCAATAATTCAACATCACGGACCCAACAAAACTGGTTTCGTTGAAATCCGAGGTCGTTTGCAAAATGTCCAATTTTAAGGGCCTAAATTCCACAGCGACTATTCAGAATTTTCAACTGGACATATTTTTTGATTCCCGCTACGAAATTTTGATTTCTCGGATTCGTTGGAAAGATATTATCAATTAGATCTCATTATTTTTGGTTTCACTAAAATCCGGATTGTTTTGCACCCGGTACATTCAATTGAAGTTTGAAATCGAATTATCGAACTACCGCGCCATTTTCAATTCCTTTTATAATTATATATAATTATTTATATTCTAACGACGAACTATATAAATATATTCATTCGAATTCTATTCAAAATAAATTTTTCGATGATATTATTTAAAATAATTCATTTTAAATAATCAAAATTCGCTAAAATCGCCAAAATAAAAATTTTAAACTGGCCCAGATTTTCGGGTTATTACAATCTCCCCCACTTAAAACTTTTCATCCTCGAAAAGGAACAAAGTCGAAAGTGGTTTGATCAATCAACTCTACGTTCGATTTGGCTTCCATTCTCCAACTTTTTAGTTTCTGAGAATTTTCAAAATTTCAAAAATTTGGCTAATACCCTAAATTTTCGAAAAATTTCGCCATAACCTCCCCTGCACCGGGAGCATCGGGGAATTTCAAATAGCTTCCCCGGTCCTTCAGATCTCAAAAAGAAAAAGAAAAAGCCAAGCGGCTAGCCAATAGGCTCATAAAATCATCATCACCCAAACAAAACAGTAAATTATGTAATAAACATGTACCTATTTGTCGGGCAAACAAATTTTATTCTCTGCTCTAGCCTCCTTGCTATGACCTGTTCAATGTAAGTACATGTATATGCAAGCAAAAGCAACCAATTTTCAATATAATTCAATATTTGATTCAATTAGGCATAATGGTTCAAAATTATCAAACAACTAAACAAGCAACACAAACATCAATCAATTAGTGAATTAGAGTTTCAAATTCATAATTTTGATACATATACAAAAATCATGTTTTTGATGCCAAATCACAACAATAGGCCCTATCTAATTTTTGGTTCTCACACCAGTCAATAGGAAATATATAGATATTACACGTTCGTCATTCGAATATAAATTCTGATGATGATATATCAATCATCAGAATCACCCCCGGGCGACTAGAGTGTAATTCTATATCTATCCAGTATATTAAAACTTCAAATACACGTTTGCAAGGCGTATATGCAAAATCTTTATATACTGGACTGTCCTAATCAATATAAAATAAATATGCAAATTCGAATAGTTGATTTAGATTTTCGAAACAGAATTGTTTTCATTTTAAAAATATACTCTTCACACTCGTCCTAGGATACAACTGATCCCATCTCTAACGAGTCACTCTCATTGGATATTACTAATCCAATATCTGATGAATTCTTTCGTATGGTTCTAATGTGTCTTGTTCTCTGAGCTTCGTAAACCAAAGCTCTGATACCAACTGTGAAAACCCGTAACTTCCCCGTAAAGGAAAGCGTCGGATAGTTCGAGAATAAGCCACAACAGAACCCAAACAGAAGAATATTTCATTTTATTTTATTTTATTCTTTAAATAAAATGATATTTTTATTTTTCTAACATATTTTAGAAAATATCGGCGGCATAACGGCACGATACTAGAAACGGGACAAGTCCTAGCCTTATCCCCGGTCTAGTGAAGGCCCACGCCATTCACACATCAATCAAAATCACCAAACAACCAAATTCAAATCACATCATATAACTAATCTATGCAACCAAACAACAAGTCCATGGTCTGTGGACGATTGTGTCGGGTGCTACTAAGCATCGTCTGCATCCTAGTATATATATATAAATAGAAATGAAATTGAAAGGTGAGAAATTCTCACCAATAGCTATCCAATCATCTTGACTCTTCTTTTAGAGAAATCTTCGCCAATCTCGCCTTTTGTCGCTTTCGTTGCCTGTATCCACTACATATATAAAAAATCACATTTTTATATTGATACTTCATATATGTAAGATTATATTTTTCTTCGCTACTTCAAATAAGGAAAATTATATTTTTCTTCGCTACTTCATATATAAAGATTGCATTTTTATGTCGCTACTCAAATGATAAAAATCACATTTTTATTTTGTCCACTTCATAGTAAAGATCACATTTTTATTTCACTACTATATAGATAAAAATCATATTTTTATATAAATAAAAATCTCATCTCTACATAAATAAAAAATCCAATCTTTATTAAATTAAAAATCTAACTTCATATCTTCATTAAACATCTAATAAAAAATTTCTTCATTAAAAATATGAACTTTTCCTCTACACAAGTATGATCCTTTTGTCTACACAAATATGGTATTTTCTTTACTAGAATCCTAATCTTTTTACTATAAAAATTCTAATCATTTTACTAACATAAAAATCAGTTTTTATTTAACTAAAAAAAAAATAACACAAAAGAAAAAGATATTTAAACGAAGAAACTCACGTTGTTCGCCAGAGATGGGGAGGGTTTTAATTGCATTACCCCTCTCTGTTTAAACTCCAGTCCCCGTTCTATGCTAGACCGCCACCTAGGGCTTCACATTGCCGCCAATCCACACAGGCGGACGCTGATCGAGGGTGCCCACGCCAGAGAGGATCGCCTCCGCCACCTGCGCCAGAAGTCAGGTGGAGCTCGGCCCCCCTGAGGGCCTCGCAAATCCCACCCGAAGGCGGCGCATTCCCAGCCTGAATTCGAGCCCAACTTGATGCCTGAATCGATCTCACCCACACAGATTCTAGAACTCTCCTAGCTGATGCGATTCTTCATTGGAAGTTTTTGATTTGTTTTGTGGATGAGGAGAAATCGAATGGAGAAGGTGGGAAGAGTTTGGATCGTTCGTTGCGAAGGGGGCTGGCTTCTTTGAGGTTGACCGCGGAAATGAGAGTTGACTGGTTATTATGGTTAAGGAAACCTTTTATATATTTTTAAATTAATATTTATTTCCATCTTTAGGTGTTAATAGCTCCGGACCCCAAATCAAACCCAACAAGTGTCGCCCCTAGCTAAATGCCCCCATTCTGAACCCAATGGGATATGTATCGTAGGCTGATTCGGTCGTTTCGATCAGTTTCCGTTAGATTTACATTTAAATCGCTATATTGAATTTTAAACGTACATTTCAAATTACCGGGGTCACATACTAACTAGAAAAATTCCAGAAAAATATTTTCTAGCTTCGTATTGACGATACGGTCCTAACAAAACTAGTTTCGTCGAAATCTGAGACCGTTCGAAAAATGGCCAATTTCCAGTTGATTAAAATCAACTGAAACTGGTCAAACGCGTTTTCCTTTGCCACGCTCACATATTGATTCGAAAAATTATGAAATTTGGAATCTAGCAATAATTCGACATCACGGACCCAACAAAACTGGTTTCGTTGAAATCCGAGGTCGTTTGCAAAATGTCCATTTTTAAGGGCCTGAATTCCACAGCGACTATTCAGAATTTTCAACTGGACATATTTTTTGATTCCCGCTACGAAATTTTGATTTCTCGGATTCGTTGGAAAGATATTATCAATTAGATCTCATTATTTTTGGTTTCACTAAAATCCGGATTGTTTTGCACCCGGTACATTCAATTGAAGTTTGAAATCGAATTATCGAACTACCGCGCCATTTTCAATTCCTTTTATAATTATATATAATTATTTATATTCTAACGACGAACTATATAAATATATTCGTTCGAATTCTATTCAAAATAAATTTTTCGATGATATTATTTAAAATAATTCATTTTAAATAATCAAAATTCGCTAAAATCGCCAAAATAAAAATTTTAAACTGGCCCAGATTTTCGGGTTATTACAATCTCCCCCACTTAAAACTTTTCGTCCTCGAAAAGGAACAAAGTCGAAAGTGGTTTGATCAATCAACTCTACGTTCGATTTGGCTTCCATTCTCCAACTTTTTAGTTTCTGAGAATTTTCAAAATTTCAAAAATTTGGCTAATACCCTAAATTTTCGAAAAATTTCGCCATAACCTCCCCTGCACCGGGAGCATCGGGGAATTTCAAATAGCTTCCCCGGTCCTTCAGATCTCAAAAAGAAAAAGAAAAAGCCAAGCGGCTAGCCAATAGGCTCATAAAATCATCATCACCCAAACAAAACAGTAAATTATGTAATAAACATGTACCTATTTGTCAGGCAAACAAATTTTATTCTCTGCTCTAGCCTCCTTGCTATGACCTGTTCAATGTAAGTACATGTATATGCAAGCAAAAGCAACCAATTTTCAATATAATTCAATATTTGATTCAATTAGGCATAATGGTTCAAAATTATCAAACAACTAAACAAGCAACACAAACATCAATCAATTAGTGAATTAGAGTTTCAAATTCATAATTTTGATACATATACAAAAATCATGTTTTTGATGCCAAATCACAACAATAGGCCCTATCTAATTTTTGGTTCTCACACCAGTCAATAGGAAATATATAGATATTACACGTTCGTCATTCGAATATAAATTCTGATGATGATATATCAATCATCAGAATCACCCCCGGGCGACTAGAGTGTAATTCTATATCTATCCAGTATATTAAAACTTCAAATACACGTTTGCAAGGCGTATATGCAAAATCTTTATATACTGGACTGTCCTAATCAATATAAAATAAATATGCAAATTCGAATAGTTGATTTAGATTTTCGAAACAGAATTGTTTTCATTTTAAAAATATACTCTTCACACTCGTCCTAGGATACAACTGATCCCATCTCTAACGAGTCACTCTCATTGGATATTACTAATCCAATATCTGATGAATTCTTTCGTATGGTTCTAATTTGTCTTGTTCTCTGAGCTTCGTAAACCAAAGCTCTGATACCAACTGTGAAAACCCGTAACTTCCCCGTAAAGGAAAGCGTCGGATAGTTCGAGAATAAGCCACAACAGAACCCAAACAGAAGAATATTTCATTTTATTTTATTTTATTCTTTAAATAAAATGATATTTTTATTTTTCTAACATATTTTAGAAAATATCAGTGGTATAACGGCACGATACTAGAAACGGGACAAGTCCTAGCCTTATCCCCGGTCTAGTGAAGGCCCACGCCATTCACACATCAATCAAAATCACCAAACAACCAAATTCAAATCACATCATATAACTAATCTATGCAACCAAACAAACAAGTCCATGGTCTGTGGACGATTGTGTCGGGTGCTACTAAGCACCGTCTGCATCCTAGTATATATATAAATAGAAATGAAGTTGAAAGGTGAGAAATTCTCACCAATAGCTATCCAATCATCTTGACTCTTCTTTCAGAGAAATCTTCGCCAATCTCGCCTTTTGTCGCTTTCGTTGCCCGTATCCACTACATATATAAAAAATCACATTTTTATATTGATACTTCATATATGTAAGATTATATTTTTCTTCGCTACTTCAAATAAGGAAAATTATATTTTTCTTCGCTACTTCATATATAAAGATTGCATTTTTATGTCGCTACTCAAATGATAAAAATCACATTTTTATTTTGTCCACTTCATAGTAAAGATCACATTTTTATTTCACTACTATATAGATAAAAATCATATTTTTATATAAATAAAAATCTCATCTCTACATAAATAAAAAATCCAATCTTTATTAAATTAAAAATCTAACTTCATATCTTCATTAAACATCTAATAAAAAATTTCTTCATTAAAAATATGAACTTTTCCTCTACACAAGTATGATCCTTTTGTCTACACAAATATGGTATTTTCTTTACTAGAATCCTAATCTTTTTACTATAAAAATTCTAATCATTTTACTAACATAAAAATCAGTTTTTATTTAACTAAAAAAAAATAACACAAAAGAAAAAGATATTTAAACGAAGAAACTCACGTTGTTCGCCAGAGATGGGGAGGGTTTTAATTGCATTACCCCTCTCTGTTTAAACTCCAGTCCCCGTTCTATGCTAGACCGCCACCTAGGGCTTCACATTGCCGCCAATCCACACAGGCGGACGCTGATCGAGGGTGCCCACGCCAGAGAGGATCGCCTCCGCCACCTGCGCCAGAAGCCAGGTGGAGCTCGGCCCCCATAAGGGCCTCGCAAATCCCACCCGAAGGCGGCGCATTCCCAGCCTGAATTCGAGCCCAACTTGATGCCTGAATCGATCTCACCCACACAGATTCTAGAACTCTCCTAGCTGATGCGATTCTTCATTGGAAGTTTTTGATTTGTTTTGTGGATGAGGAGAAATCGAATGGAGAAGGTGGGAAGAGTTTGGATCGTTCGTTGCGAAGGGGGCTGGCTTCTTTGAGGTTGACCGCGGAAATGAGAGTTGACTGGTTATTATGGTTAAGGAAACCTTTTATATATTTTTAAATTAATATTTATTTCCATCTTTAGGTGTTAATAGCTCCGGACCCCAAATCAAACCCAACAAGTGTCGCCCCTAGCTAAATGCCCCCATTCTGAACCCAATGGGATATGTATCGTAGGCTGATTCGGTCGTTTCGATCAGTTTCCGTTAGATTTACATTTAAATCGCTATATTGAATTTTAAACGTACATTTCAAATTACCGGGGTCACATACTAACTAGAAAAATTCCAGAAAAATATTTTCTAGCTTCGTATTGACGATACGGTCCTAACAAAACTAGTTTCGTCGAAATCTGAGACCGTTCGAAAAATGGCCAATTTCCAGTTGATTAAAATCAACTGAAACTGGTCAAACGCGTTTTCCTTTGCCACGCTCACATATTGATTCGAAAAATTATGAAATTTGGAATCTAGCAATAATTCGACATCACGGACCCAACAAAACTGGTTTCGTTGAAATCCGAGGTCGTTTGCAAAATGTCCATTTTTAAGGGCCTGAATTCCACAGCGACTATTCAGAATTTTCAACTGGACATATTTTTTGATTCCCGCTACGAAATTTTGATTTCTCGGATTCGTTGGAAAGATATTATCAATTAGATCTCATTATTTTTGGTTTCACTAAAATCCGGATTGTTTTGCACCCGGTACATTCAATTGAAGTTTGAAATCGAATTATCGAACTACCGCGCCATTTTCAATTCCTTTTATAATTATATATAATTATTTATATTCTAACGACGAACTATATAAATATATTCGTTCGAATTCTATTCAAAATAAATTTTTCGACGATATTATTTAAAATAATTCATTTTAAATAATCAAAATTCGCTAAAATCGCCAAAATAAAAATTTTAAACTGGCCCAGATTTTCGGGTTATTACAATCTCCCCCACTTAAAACTTTTCGTCCTCGAAAAGGAACAAAGTCGAAAGTGGTTTGATCAATCAACTCTACGTTCGATTTGGCTTCCATTCTCCAACTTTTTAGTTTCTGAGAATTTTCAAAATTTCAAAAATATGGCTAACACCCTAAATTTTCGAAAAATTTCGCCATAACCTCCCCTGCACCGGGAGCATCGGGGAATTTCAAATAGCTTCCCCGGTCCTTCAGATCTCAAAAAGAAAAAGAAAAAGCCAAGCGGCTAGCCAATAGGCTCATAAAATCATCATCACCCAAACAAAACAGTAAATTATGTAATAAACATGTACCTATTTGTCGGGCAAACAAATTTTATTCTCTGCTCTAGCCTCCTTGCTATGACCTGTTCAATGTAAGTACATGTATATGCAAGCAAAAGCAACCAATTTTCAATATAATTCAATATTTGATTCAATTAGGCATAATGGTTCAAAATTATCAAACAACTAAACAAGCAACACAAACATCAATCAATTAGTGAATTAGAGTTTCAAATTCATAATTTTGATACATATACAAAAATCATGTTTTTGATGCCAAATCACAACAATAGGCCCTATCTAATTTTTGGTTCTCACACCAGTCAATAGGAAATATATAGATATTACACGTTCGTCATTCGAATATAAATTCTGATGATGATATATCAATCATCAGAATCACCCCCGGGCGACTAGAGTGTAATTCTAAATCTATCCAGTATATTAAAACTTCAAATACACGTTTGCAAGGCGTATATGCAAAATCTTTATATACTGGACTGTCCTAATCAATATAAAATAAATATGCAAATTCGAATAGTTGATTTAGATTTTCGAAACAGAATTGTTTTCATTTTAAAAATATACTCTTCACACTCGTCCTAGGATACAACTGATCCCATCTCTAACGAGTCACTCTCATTGGATATTACTAATCCAATATCTGATGAATTCTTTCGAATGGTTCTAATGTGTCTTGTTCTCTGAACTTCGTAAACCAAAGCTCTGATACCAACTGTGAAAACCCGTAACTTCCCCGTAAAGGAAAGCGTCGGATAGTTCGAGAATAAGCCACAACAGAACCCAAACAGAAGAATATTTCATTTTATTTTATTTTATTCTTTAAATAAAATGATATTTTTATTTTTCTAACATATTTTAGAAAATATCGGCGGCATAACGGCACGATACTAGAAACGGGACAAGTCCTAGCCTTATCCCCGGTCTAGTGAAGGCCCACGCCATTCACACATCAATCAAAATCACCAAACAACCAAATTCAAATCACATCATATAACTAATCTATGCAACCAAACAAACAAGTCCATGGTCTGTGGACGATTGTGTCGGGTGCTACTAAGCACCGTCTGCATCCTAGTATATATATATAAATAGAAATGAAATTGAAAGGTGATAAATTCTCACCAATAGCTATCCAATCATCTTGACTCTTCTTTTAGAGAAATCTTCGCCAATCTCGCCTTTTGTCGCTTTCGTTGCCCGTATCCACTACATATATAAAAAATCACATTTTTATATTGATACTTCATATATGTAAGATTATATTTTTCTTCGCTACTTCAAATAAGGAAAATTATATTTTTCTTCGCTACTTCATATATAAAGATTGCATTTTTATGTCGCTACTCAAATGATAAAAATCACATTTTTATTTTGTCCACTTCATAGTAAAGATCACATTTTTATTTCACTACTATATAGATAAAAATCATATTTTTATATAAATAAAAATCTCATCTCTACATAAATAAAAAATCCAATCTTTATTAAATTAAAAATCTAACTTCATATCTTCATTAAACATCTAATAAAAAATTTCTTCATTAAAAATATGAACTTTTCCTCTACACAAGTATGATCCTTTTGTCTACACAAATATGGTATTTTCTTTACTAGAATCCTAATCTTTTTACTATAAAAATTCTAATCATTTTACTAACATAAAAATCAGTTTTTATTTAACTAAAAAAAAAATAACACAAAAGAAAAAGATATTTAAACGAAGAAACTCACGTTGTTCGCCAGAGATGGGGAGAGTTTCAATTGCATTACCACTCTCTGTTTAAACTCCAGTCCCCGTTCTATGCTAGACCGCCACCTAGGGCTTCACATTGCCGCCAATCCACACAGGCGGACGCTGATCGAGGGTGCCCACGCCAGAGAGGATCGCCTTCGCCACCTGCGCCAGAAGTCAGGTGGAGCTCGGCCCCCATGAGGGCCTCGCAAATCCCACCCGAAGGCGGCGCATTCCCAGCCTGAATTCGAGCCCAACTTGGTGCCTGAATCGATCTCACCCACACAGATTCTAGAACTCTCCTAGCTGATGCGATTCTTCATTGGAAGTTTTTGATTTGTTTTGTGGATGAGGAGAAATCGAATGGAGAAGGTGGGAAGAGTTTGGATCGTTCGTTGCGAAGGGGGCTGGCTTCTTTGAGGTTGACCGCGGAAATGAGAGTTGACTGGTTATTATGGTTAAGGAAACCTTTTATATATTTTTAAATTAATATTTATTTCCATCTTTAGGTGTTAATAGCTCCGGACCCCAAATCAAACCCAACAAGTGTCGCCCCAAGCTAAATGCCCCCATTCTGAACCCAATGGGATATGTATCGTAGGCTGATTCGGTCGTTTCGATCAGTTTCCGTTAGATTTACATTTAAATCGCTATATTGAATTTTAAACGTACATTTCAAATTACCGGGGTCACATACTAACTAGAAAAATTCCAGAAAAATATTTTCTAGCTTCGTATTGACGATACGGTCCTAACAAAACTAGTTTCGTCGAAATCTGAGACCGTTCGAAAAATGGCCAATTTCCAGTTGATTAAAATCAACTGAAACTGGTCAAACGCGTTTTCCTTTGCCACGCTCACATATTGATTCGAAAAATTATGAAATTTGGAATCTAGCAATAATTCGACATCACGGACCCAACAAAACTGGTTTCGTTGAAATCCGAGGTCGTTTGCAAAATGTCCATTTTTAAGGGCCTGAATTCCACAGCGACTATTCAGAATTTTCAACTGGACATATTTTTTGATTCCCGCTACGAAATTTTGATTTCTCGGATTCGTTGGAAAGATATTATCAATTAGATCTCATTATTTTTGGTTTCACTAAAATCCGGATTGTTTTGCACCCGGTACATTCAATTGAAGTTTGAAATCGAATTATCGAACTACCGCGCCATTTTCAATTCCTTTTATAATTATATATAATTATTTATATTCTAACGACGAACTATATAAATATATTCGTTCGAATTCTATTCAAAATAAATTTTTCGATGATATTATTTAAAATAATTCATTTTAAATAATCAAAATTCGCTAAAATCGCCAAAATAAAAATTTTAAACTGGCCCAGATTTTCGGGTTATTACAATCTCCCCCACTTAAAACTTTTCGTCCTCGAAAAGGAACAAAGTCGAAAGTGGTTTGATCAATCAACTCTACGTTCGATTTGGCTTCCATTCTCCAACTTTTTAGTTTCTGAGAATTTTCAAAATTTCAAAAATTTGGCTAACACCCTAAATTTTCGAAAAATTTCGCCATAACCTCCCCTGCACCGGGAGCATCGGGGAATTTCAAATAGCTTCCCCGGTCCTTCAGATCTCAAAAAGAAAAAGAAAAAGCCAAGCGGCTAGCCAATAGGCTCATAAAATCATCATCACCCAAACAAAACAGTAAATTATGTAATAAACATGTACCTATTTGTCGGGCAAACAAATTTTATTCTCTGCTCTAGCCTCCTTGCTATGACCTGTTCAATGTAAGTACATGTATATGCAAGCAAAAGCAACCAATTTTCAATATAATTCAATATTTGATTCAATTAGGCATAATGGTTCAAAATTATCAAACAACTAAACAAGCAACACAAACATCAATCAATTAGTGAATTAGAGTTTCAAATTCATAATTTTGATACATATACAAAAATCATGTTTTTGATGTCAAATCACAACAATAGGCCCTATCTAATTTTTGGTTCTCACACCAGTCAATAGGAAATATATAGATATTACACGTTCGTCATTCGAATATAAATTCTGATGATGATATATCAATCATCAGAATCACCCCCGGGCGACTAGAGTGTAATTCTAAATCTATCCAGTATATTAAAACTTCAAATACACGTTTGCAAGGCGTGTATGCAAAATCTTTATATACTGGACTGTCCTAATCAATATAAAATAAATATGCAAATTCGAATAGTTGATTTAGATTTTCGAAACAGAATTGTTTTCATTTTAAAAATATACTCTTCACACTCGTCCTAGGATACAACTGATCCCATCTCTAACGAGTCACTCTCATTGGATATTACTAATCCAATATCTGATGAATTCTTTCGTATGGTTCTAATGTGTCTTGTTCTCTGAGCTTCGTAAACCAAAGCTCTGATACCAACTGTGAAAACCCGTAACTTCCCCGTAAAGGAAAGCGTCGGATAGTTCGAGAATAAGCCACAACAGAACCCAAACAGAAGAATATTTCATTTTATTTTATTTTATTCTTTAAATAAAATGATATTTTTATTTTTCTAACATATTTTAGAAAATATCGGCGGCATAACGGCACGATACTAGAAACGGGACAAGTCCTAGCCTTATCCCCGGTCTAGTGAAGGCCCACGCCATTCACACATCAATCAAAATCACCAAACAACCAAATTCAAATCACATCATATAACTAATCTATGCAACCAAACAAACAAGTCCATGGTCTGTGGACGATTGTGTCGGGTGCTACTAAGCACCGTCTGCATCCTAGTATATATATATAAATAGAAATGAAATTGAAAGGTGAGAAATTCTCACCAATAGCTATCCAATCATCTTGACTCTTCTTTTAGAGAAATCTTCGCCAATCTCGCCTTTTGTCGCTTTCGTTGCCCGTATCCACTACATATATAAAAAATCACATTTTTATATTGATACTTCATATATGTAAGATTATATTTTTCTTCGCTACTTCAAATAAGGAAAATTATATTTTTCTTCGCTACTTCATATATAAAGATTGCATTTTTATGTCGCTACTCAAATGATAAAAATCACATTTTTATTTTGTCCACTTCATAGTAAAGATCACATTTTTATTTCACTACTATATAGATAAAAATCATATTTTTATATAAATAAAAATCTCATCTCTACATAAATAAAAAATCCAATCTTTATTAAATTAAAAATCTAACTTCATATCTTCATTAAACATCTAATAAAAAATTTCTTCAT
This sequence comes from Allium sativum, assembly GCA_030737875.1. Taxonomy (NCBI): domain Eukaryota; kingdom Viridiplantae; phylum Streptophyta; class Magnoliopsida; order Asparagales; family Amaryllidaceae; genus Allium; species Allium sativum. The sequence continues at coordinate 564,217,540 of CM060921.1, forward strand.
TAAAAATATGAACTTTTCCTCTACACAAGTATGATCCTTTTGTCTACACAAATATGGTATTTTCTTTACTAGAATCCTAATCTTTTTACTATAAAAATTCTAATCATTTTACTAACATAAAAATCAGTTTTTATTTAACTAAAAAAAAATAACACAAAAGAAAAAGATATTTAAACGAAGAAACTCACGTTGTTCGCCAGAGATGGGGAGAGTTTTAATTGCATTACCCCTCTCTGTTTAAACTCCAGTCCCCGTTCTATGCTAGACCGCCACCTAGGGCTTCACATTGCCGCCAATCCACACAGGCGGACGCTGATCGAGGGTGCCCACGCCAGAGAGGATCGCCTCCGCCACCTGCGCCAGAAGTCAGGTGGAGCTCGGCCCCCATGAGGGCCTCGCAAATCCCACCCGAAGGCGGCGTATTCCCAGCCTGAATTCGAGCCCAACTTGATGCCTGAATCGATCTCACCCACACAGATTCTAGAACTCTCCTAGCTGATGCGATTCTTCATTGGAAGTTTTTGATTTGTTTTGTGGATGAGGAGAAATCGAATGGAGAAGGTGGGAAGAGTTTGGATCGTTCGTTGCGAAGGGGGCTGGCTTCTTTGAGGTTGACCGCGGAAATGAGAGTTGACTGGTTATTATGGTTAAGGAAACCTTTTATATATTTTTAAATTAATATTTATTTCCATCTTTAGGTGTTAATAGCTCCGGACCCCAAATCAAACCCAACAAGTGTCGCCCCTAGCTAAATGCCCCCATTCTGAACCCAATGGGATATGTATCGTAGGCTGATTCGGTCGTTTCGATCAGTTTCCGTTAGATTTACATTTAAATCGCTATATTGAATTTTAAACGTACATTTCAAATTACCGGGGTCACATACTAACTAGAAAAATTCCAGAAAAATATTTTCTAGCTTCGTATTGACGATACGGTCCTAACAAAACTAGTTTCGTCGAAATCTGAGACCGTTCGAAAAATGGCCAATTTCCAGTTGATTAAAATCAACTGAAACTGGTCAAACGCGTTTTCCTTTGCCACGCTCACATATTGATTCGAAAAATTATGAAATTTGGAATCTAGCAATAATTCGACATCACGGACCCAACAAAACTGGTTTCGTTGAAATCCGAGGTCGTTTGCAAAATGTCCATTTTTAAGGGCCTGAATTCCACAGCGACTATTCAGAATTTTCAACTGGACATATTTTTTGATTCCCGCTACGAAATTTTGATTTCTCGGATTCGTTGGAAAGATATTATCAATTAGATCTCATTATTTTTGGTTTCACTAAAATCCGGATTGTTTTGCACCCGGTACATTCAATTGAAGTTTGAAATCGAATTATCGAACTACCGCGCCATTTTCAATTCCTTTTATAATTATATATAATTATTTATATTCTAACGACGAACTATATAAATATATTCGTTCGAATTCTATTCAAAATAAATTTTTCGACGATATAATTTAAAATAATTCATTTTAAATAATCAAAATTCGCTAAAATCGCCAAAATAAAAATTTTAAACTGGCCCAGATTTTCGGGTTATTACACAGGATATTGATTTCTGTGAAGATTAAAACTAAGTGGGGTTTTAATGAATCTTTAATTAGATTGAAATGGTCGAAAATGGAGTATCACCGGTTTTGCTCCAGGCGATAGTTAAATATTTAGTTAGATTTGAATGTGAAATGGTAATTGAATTTACTGATAACACCGTGGTGTTAGATATGAAGTATGACCAGTTTTACTTCATGGGATGAATAGGTTGGGATTGGGAAATAAAATAAATGATTACTACGGTGTGGTTCGCTAATCCCGACTAGTTCGGATTGATTAAAGAATAAATTTAAAGAATTTATCTTTGATAAAATTAATGGGAACCTTTCCCAAAGTATAAGAATATTTGAATAAAAGAACATTCTGAATTGGAATGAAGCATGTGTTATGTTTGTGTAACACTTGTTTATTATATACGCGAGTTATTCAGGAAGACCGGGTTTATACCATTCTGAATAACTGATTCGACGTGGTGTCGAGGATGAAGACGGTGGTCGAAGACCGGAGGTCTTCACGTCGTTTGGGTGATTGCTGATGATCTTAATTGGGCTGTACACCCAAGAGGAAGGAATCAGTTAGTGATCGTCCATACGTACTTGGAGATCGATGGATATGCGGGGTAATAGGTGCCTCCTGTTTCGTTCAAAACCCGAACGAACTTGTAAATGGACTGTGTGTCTGACATTGGATTTTATTCTGTGTGATCGATTTCTATTAAATATATATCTGTTTGGCGGCAGAGAATTTATTCTCTTGCTTAACGCCCTTCTCTGAGACGTACGAGCTCAGGGGTTATATATTGGTGGATATTAAACGCATGGAGCGAATTGCCTGTGTGGCATGCCTAAGTGGAAAATGATCAAGGCTTATGTTGAAAAGCAGAGTCTTGTGGTTGATGATCAAAGCACAGCCTGTGTGGCATAGCTTTGTGTAACATTGAATCGCGAGCCTCACACCCCGGTTGTGAACCAGAAACGGGAGAGGACATCAGGGAGGGCATGCGTTTCCTTCTAGTTAGAAGTGGCGTCAGTGGTTTTACACACCCTGACGAGTTTGACTTATGTGGTTGTTGCTGTTGCGAGGCGCCTCGGATATATCGGTGACTGTGTTGAGCCGATGGAGTCATTTGGCTCATTTACGCCCCCAAAGGGTGGGGAAACGCAGTGTTCAGGCATTTTATTCCACATCGGTGGACCGGCCCTGACAATCCAAGGGCTCACATGTGTCTGGGTCCTGAGGCTCAGGCTAGAGAGTCTCGAATCGGTGAGGACTATCTTTTGCCTCGGTACACAAATGGAAATCCAACTTCCAATACGTGACTTTGCGGTTTTGATTGTATAACCTATATATGGCGACATAGTGGTATGGGGCACTTATGCCGTCTATGATTGATACTTATGATTTGAAGTTGTTTTGACACTATACACTTATAGTAATAATAAAACATGAAATTTAGCGTATCAAGCATTCTTTGGCTATTATAAGGTAAAAACCCTATCCTCCGGCTTTCGTTGCATTGTGTGATGGGACCTGGGTCTTATAATTGCTTCATTGTTCTCTATTTAGCATTGCGCTATTGTTTTATGCACTGGTATTCTTGGGAGGAAACCCGTTCCGTGTTATACGGCGTGGTCCCTTGATTTACCTAACTTTAAAATAAAGATTAATAACTGTTTTAGTTCTCACACCAATCTCATAACTGACTTGGAGTTTATTGTTTTAACCTAAACTCTGGGTGCCACTATTTTCCGCACGGGCAGCTAGTAGTTTTGGTTTTGCAGATTTATATTCACAGGATCCTAATTTACAGTTGGAACGATACTCAGAAAGCTCTGTATCCGTGTATTTCTTCTAGTTGTGTTTTGTATTTCTGTTGTGTAATATTTATTTATACTCTGTATATTCTTGTATTCTGATGGATTGTTGTAATAAGCAATGAAATGTTCTTCTGTTTGCGTTCTGGTTCGTCTTGTCCTCAAAGCGATTCGTGCTTTCCTTACCGGGGAAGTCACGGGTTATCACAGTGGTATCAGAGATTTGGTTTACAAAGCTCAGAGAACAAGACACATTAGAACCATACGAAAGAATTCATCAGAAGTTGGATCAGTAATATCCAATAAGAACGACTCGTTAGAGATGGGATTAGTAGTATCCTAGAACGAGTGAGAAGAGTGATGTTTTTTAAATAAAAGTGAAAACAAATTTTGTTTTGAAAATTTAAATCGAATTATTCGTATTTGAATATTCATTTATATTGATTTGGACTATCCAGTATATAAAGATTTTGCGTATACGTCTGATCCGCGTGTATTCGAAGTTTTAATATATTGGGTGGATATAGAATTACACTCTAGTCGCCTGGGGGTGATTATGATGATTGATATACCATCATCAGAATTTATATTCGAGTGACGAAGGTGTGATATCTGTATATTTCCAATTGACTAGTGTGAGAACCGAAACTAGATAGGGCATATTATTGTGATTTGGCACTAAAAATGTGATTTTTGACTATATATCAAAATTATGAATTTGAAACGTTAAATTCATTAATTGATTGATGGTTTTGTTATATGATTATCCCTTTAAACCATTATATGAAAGAATAGTGAATTTATGCCAAATTGAACCTAATTTTGAACTGTATTGAAAATTATTTGCAATTGCATGCATGTACATATATATGTGTGAACAGGTCATAGCAAGGAGGCTAGAGAAGAGGAATAAAATTGTTTGCCCAACAAATAGGTACATGTTTATTGTATTTCTTGGGTGATGATGATTTTATGAGCCGATTGGCTAGCCGCTTGGCTGTTTCTTTTTCTTTTTGGATTGATGAGGGCCATGGGAGGCTATTTGAAATATCCCGAAGTCCCCGGTGCAGGGGAGGTTATGGCGAAATTTTTCGGAAATTTAGGGTGTTAGCCAAATTTTTGAAAAATTTGAAAAGTTCTTAGAAACTGAAAAGTTGAAGAACTTAAGCCGTAATGAAAATAATGGAAGTTGAGTTGATTTGTTAAACAACATTCGGCTTCGTTCCTTTTTGGGGACGAAAAGTTTTAAGTGGGGGAGATTGTAATAACCCGGAAATCTGAGCCAATTTAAAATTTTTATTTTGGCAATTTTAGCGAATTTTGATTATTTAAAATAGATTATTTTAAATAATAATGATGAGGAATTTATTTTGAATAGAATTCGAACGTATATATTTATATAGATTGTTGTTAGAATATAAATATTTTATTTTAACTATAAAAGGAATTGAAAATGGCGTGGTAGTTCGATAATTCGATTTCAAAGTTCAAATGAATGTACCGGGTGCAAAATAAACCGGATTTTAGTGAAACCAAAAATATTTTAATCTATTTGAGAATATTTTTCCAACGAATCCGAAAAATTGAAATTTCATAACGGGGATAAAAAGTTATGTCCAGTTGAAAATTCAGAATAATTGTTATGGAATTCTGGGCCTTAAAAATAGCAATTTTGCAAACGACCTCGGTTTTCGACGAAACCACTTTTGTTGGATCCGGGATGTCAAGTTATTGCTAGATTCCAAATTTTGTAATTTTTCGAATCAATATGTGAGCGTGGCGAAGTAAAACGTGTTTTAACAGTTTTATTTGATTTTAATCGACTGAAAAATGGCCATTTTTCAAACGGTCTCAGAATTTGACGAAATTGGTTTTGTTAGGATCGTACCATCAATACGAAGCTAGAAAATATTTTTTGGGAATTTTTAGAGTCCGTATGTGGCCCCAGTAAATTGAAATGCGCGTTCAAATTCAATATATAGATTTATATTTTGATTTTGACGGAAATTGATCAAAAGGATCGAATAAGCCTACGATACATATCCCATTGTGTTCGGAATGGGGGTAATTAGCTAGGGACGACAGTCGTCGGGTCTCGTTTCGAGCCAGGATGAAAAGTCAACTTTATGTGAGAAAATAAATTAAGTTAATTAAAAAATTTACAAACCCCCCCTTTCTATCTTTCTGTCATTCGATTACCCACTCCCTTCCTCTTCTGATTCCTCGATCGTGAATGGCGCCCTCCATTCATCACCACCCGCCGCCGCATCCAGGCAAGCCACCGCCCCTCCGCCTCCTCCACCGCTGGCGCCACTCCTCCCCTCCTTCCGCTCTCTCTCTCCTTTCCTTTTCTGATGAAGGCCGACGCCCCACAGCCCAAAACCGCCACCGCCCCACTGCTAAAAACCACCACCGACTCCCCCTTCTGCTCTACCTTCCTCGACTCAGCGCAGCCCACCAACAACCTCCTCCGGCCATAGCCCTGACGTGAAGCCCCTACACCCTCAAAAATGCGATTTTTACAATAAAAATGTGAGTTTTTATTTATTTATGCATATAAAAATAGGATCTATATATATGATAGCATATTGATGATAAAGTTTTGATTTTTAGTTCATGAAAAGATTTGAATTTTAATTAGCAAAAAGATTTGATTTTTAATTAGCAAAAAGATTTGATTTTTAATTAGCAAAAGGTTTGATTTTTATCATTAAAAAGATTCGATTTTTAATCGTGAAAAGGTGGGATTTTTAATCGTATGAAGTAGCGAAGAAAAATATAATTTTTCCATGTATGTAGCAAAGTAAAAATTATGATTTTTATGTTAGTAGAAGATTAGAAATACGATTTTTATATGATATAGAGGATAAAAAGTTGATCTTTATATATGTAGCGAAATAGAAATCTGATTTTTATTATATATATGTTGAAATAAAAATGCGATTTTTATAGCGATGATATAAAAAATCGATCTTTATATAAGAATTAGAAATATAAAAATATAATTTTTATATAGGAAGAAGCATTGTAAAAATATATGAAGAAGATATAAGAATATGATTTTTTATTTATTGAAATAGCGTGATAAAAATATAATTTTTATTATATTACTAGCAAGGTAAAAATAGAATTTTTATCTATATAGTAGCAATGTAAAAATAGAATTTTTATCTATATAGTAGCGGTGTAAAAATGTGATTTTTATATATGTAGTGAATACGAGCAACGAAAGTGACAAAAGGCGAGCACGATGAAGATTTCCTACATATGAAGAGTCGTGGCGTTTGGTTTAGCTAGCCGGTGAGAACTTCTCACTTTAAATCTTGTTTTCTAGTTATAAATATATACTAGGATGCAGATGGTGTATAGTAGCACCCGACACCCGTCGTACACAGACCATGGATGACTTGTTTATTTGATTGCTGTGTTGTGAAATTTGATTGTGTGATGTGAAATGAAATAAAATATTTTATAGTGGAAAATATTTTATAGTTAAAAATATAATTTTTTAACGTGTATAGAAAATAAATAGTAATAAACAAATCGGAGATTTGTTTATATACACTGATTTGACTGATATTGATTGGGACGATAAATTTTACACATCGCCCAACTGCACAAATAAAATCTGTATTTGGTTGTTTGAAACCCCATACGGGTGTTGGGATGAAATTGGGCATACACTAATCCCAATAATTAGTTGTATGTCAATCGATTGATTGACAGGCTGTTATAAGCGTTGAATATTTATATTTGATGCTTATACAGTGTAGAATGCACTCTGGATGATGGTTGATTATTTATCGTTGCTATTATATACATGTGTTGTATGGAAACCATATAATTAACATTATATGGTAATTGATTGGGCCTCATTTCAATTTGGAAAATATAGAATATTATAAAATGAATATTCATGTGTTGAATAGAAAAATAAATATTCATTTGTTGAATAGAATAGCGAAGTTATTGAAATATAAAAAGCCGTGTTGGTTAGATATGCGCCATTTTGACGCGAACGATATTTATATCGATTTTATTCATTTTTATAATGAATATAGAAAAAGAAGTGATTTCAAAATATGACGTTTTGAAAATATTATCATTTGTATGTCGATGATGTGGAATATTCAATTTTGATTAGAAATTGAATATGAAGTTGAAATCGTTTTGAAAACGAATTTAAAACGATTTATAAAATACGTTTTGAAAGGAAATCAACGAAATATATATAATATATATATACTATATATATAATGGCCTGAATAGAATGCGCCGCGCTGCGGCAGTTCGCGAATTTCGACCATTGACTTCGAATGAATATTACGGGAGATTCGACCGTCGGATTCTCCTAAAACTGGAACCGTTGGGTTCGTATCGAAAAGAGCTTTCTAACAAATGTGAGAAATTAGGAATCTAATGGTTGGATTTGGAATTATGTCCAAATCAAATTTGGAAAAGGTCGCTGTAAGTGCAGTTCAATGGCCGTTGATGGAAATTGACTGTACGGGCCTTGATAAAATTATTAAAAATATCAATAATTTGTGTCAAACCATAAGAAATTATTTTTAAAGAATTGGGATGAAAAACTCCATATTTGAAAAGATAAAAATAGATTTTTATCTAAATGAACTAGTTTTGAATTAGAATAATAATTTAATTATTTTTAAATAAATAAATTGGATTTGAAATGGTTTTAAAAGTAACCAAAATTTCCAAAAATTGAATTGGAATGGATTTGAATCGAAATATGTCTTTGGAATATTTCGATGTTGGATTTCGTGATTATACAGATATTGTTATGGAAATTTGAAAGATATATTTATATCGTTATTTCCAATACGATATTTGTGGGTCGCAGAATTTGATATTGAATATAAGCCGATATATTTTCTATTCAGAGCCTTGTATTTAATATCAAATGGTATTTGGGTTTGTCGTGAATGGTGTCTTCATTAACACTGTTCTTAAACCCAGTTGAGAAAAAGATTAAATCTTTTTATTTAGATTTGATGAAGTGTACCAATTAAATGGTATTTAATTGGAATTGAATTTGAATTGATTTTTGGGTTTATCGTGAACGGTGTTTAAATAACACTTGTTCTTTAACCCGATAATGAATTGCATGTGATTTTGGGTTTATAGTGAACCGTGTTTTAAATGACATTGGTTCTTTAACCCAGTTAAAGACAAGATACTGATTTCTGTGAAGATTAAAACTAAGTGGGGTTTTAATGAGTCTTTAATTAGATTGAAATGGTCGAAAATGGATTATCACCAGTTTTGCTCTAGGCGATAGTTAAATATTTAGTTAGATTTGAACGTGAAATGGTAATTGAATTTACCAATAGTGCTGTGGTGTTAGATATGAAGTATGACCAGTTTTACTTCATGGGATGAATAGGTTGGGATTGGGAAATAAAATAAATGATTACTTCGGTGTTGTTCGCTAATCGCGACTAGTTTGGATCTATTAAAGAATAAATTTAAAGAATTTATCTTTGATAAAAATAATGGGAACCTTTCCCAAAGTATAAGAATATTTGAATAAAAGAATATTCTGAATTGGAATGAGGCGTATGTTGTGTTTGTGTAACACTTGTTTATTATATACGCGAGTTATTCAGGAAGACCGGGTTTATCCCATTATGAATAACTTATTCGACGTGGTGTCGAGGATGAAGACGGTGGTCGAAGACCGGAGGTCTTCACGTCGTTTGGGCGATTGCTGATGATCTTGATTGGGCTGTACACCCAAGAGGAGAGAATCAGTTAGTGATCGTCCAGACGTACTTGGAGATCGATGGATATGCGGGGTACTAGGTGCCTCCGGTTTCATTCAGACCCAGCACGAACTCGTAAATGGACTGTGTGTCTGACATTGGATTTTATTCTGTGTGATTGATTTCTATTAAATATATATCTGTTTGGCAGCGGAGAATTTATTCACTTTCTTAACGCCCTTCTCTGAGACGTACGAGCTCAGGGGTTATATATTGGTGGATATCAAACGCATGGAGTGAATTGCCTGTGTGGCATGCATAAGTGGCAAATGATCAAGGCTTCTGTTGAAAAGCAGAGTCTTGTGGTTGATGATCAAAGCACGGCCTGTGTGGCATAGCTTTGTGTAACGTTGATTCACGAGCCTCACACCCCGGTTGTGAACCAAAAACGGGAGAGGACATCAGGGAGGGCATGCGTTTCCTTTTAGTTAGAAGTGGCGTCAGTGGTTTTACACGCCCTGACGAGTTTGACTTATGTGTTTGTTGCTATTGCGAGGCACCTCAGATATATCGGTGACTGTGTGGAGCCGATGGAGTCATTTGGCTCATTTACGCCCCCAAAGAGTGGGGAAACGCAGTGTTCAGGCATTTTAATCCACATCGGTGGACCGGCCCTGACGATCCAAGGTTTCACCTGTGTCTGGGTCCCGAGGCTCGGGCTAGAGAGTCTCGAATTGGTAAGGACTATATTTTGCCTCGGTACACAAATGGAAATCCAACTTCCAATACGTGACTTTGCGGTTTTGATTGTATAACCTATATATGGCGACATAGTGGTATGAGGCACTTATGCCGTCTATGATTGATACTTATGATTTGAATTTGTTTTGACACTATACATTTATAGTAATAATAAAGCACGAAATTTAGCGTATCAAGCATTCTTTGGCTATTATAAGGTAAAAACCCTATCCTCCGGCTTGCGTTGCATTGTGTGATGGGACCTGGTTCTTATAATAGCTTCATTGTTCTTTATTTAGCATTGCGCTGTTGTTTTATGCACTGGTATTCTTGGGAGGAAACCCGTTCCGTGTTATACGGCGTGGTCCCTTGAGTTACCTAACTTTAAAATAAAGATTAATAACTGTTTTAGTTCTCACACCAGTCACATGACTTATCTGGAGTTTATTGTTTTAACCTAAACTTAGGTGCCCCTATTTTCTGCGCGGGCAGCTATTAGTTTTTGTTTTGCAGATTTATATTCACAGGATCCTGATTTACTGCTGGAACGATACTCGGAAAGCTCTGTATCCGTGTATTACTTCTAGTTGTGTTTTGTATTTCTATTGTGTAATATTTATTTATACTCTGTATATTCTTGTATTCTGATGGATTGTTGTAATAAGCAATGAAATGTTCTTCTGTTTGCGTTCTGGTTCGTCTTGTCCTCAAAGCAATTCGTGCTTTCCTTACCGGGGAAGTCACGGGTTATCACACACAACCCCAACTTGAACGACTTTATGATTATCCAAGGATGATATTGGTTTAGAAATGAGGGTAGTTGAGGGAATCAACTGGATATTTCTGTAAAGAATATTATAAGCTATAATTCGAGGAATTATAAGATGAATAAAGCGATTTGGAAATTAGTAGTGAAGAGCGATATTCCAAACGTGGGGAGATTAGAAATTTAATTAACAATTGTTTAACTAAAGAGGCCAAGTGACGATGTATGATGAACCAATGAATCCACTTTATTATTGTATGGATGAATAATTGTTTATTTGATAGTTAAATCACTGACTATCAAAATCTAGCAAAATCGATTGTTGGTACGGAAAGACCGAGATCGAATTTATATTTGAAAACCATTTCGACCAATGAATACAAAATCGCAAATGGTGTGGAGTAAAAATGGTGCATTGAAGACTGTGATCTTCATGAACGGAAGAATTACATGTTGGATGTCTCTAGGTCGCTCCCTGAGATGTATTGACTTGTGATTCTGGCGTGATTGAGTTCTGCAGACTGCAAGGACTACTCGCTGCTGATCTATATGGTGATAACTAGGATGTGGTAGGAGAGTGCCTTAGGTTCATCCTGTTCCTATATGACTTGTATGGACTAGTGTCTGACAGAGTATTTCCAGATGGTCACGTATATTGATTTCTTCAAACGTGCCCAGTTTATTTTTGAGGTCGTCAATTAGTGAATTGACGGATTAACGATGTGACATTCAAAGTGAATGGTGGCCGAATGTTCTAAAAAGCAATTCAAACCTCAAGTCTCATTAACCGGGATATGACAAAAATCGGGCCAAAAGCATGGCTATGTGGGTCGCTTCCATTAGGGTGTATGATCACCTATCTAGAGAAAACCCTTTTCCTTCTTTAATCTTTTTCGATGCTGTCCCTTTCGGGAAACAGTGGTTTGAGCCCAACCGTTGGAGATATACATTCGATACACTCAAGCTAAATGAGTGGTCGGTCATGCATAGGCCTGGTTGCAAGACGTTCTTGTTCAACCCAGTGTATTCCCCTATAGAGATACACTATCGGCAGGTGGTTCCATACCTGGCCATAGTCGGAATCCAATCTCCAATAAGCGCCCGTGGTTTTGATTGTATACTATATATGTGGAGCGTGAGATCCAAGCGTTCCGCTAGATTGTTATTTACTTGTATTTAGACACTATTATAATATCAAAATATATATACAATTTCAAAATGTTTTGGGTTATTGTAAGGTAAAAACCGTCCGTATTTATGTGTGGATTTGGTCATACGATTATCCTTTCTTTCGAAAATATTTTGAACTTTTAAATCAAGTTGGATGATTCCCCTTAGATTTTGCGAGTTTTTTTCTCACTCTGGTTCACCATATTGACCCGATATTTGTAATGCTCGGGATCGATCGGGTTCTACAGGTTCAGGTCATTGGATAATACGAAGTTAAGAAGATGCGCTGGAGGAGTTCAGACATTTGATTTTATCTAGTATATTCCGTTGTGTGTTGTATTTGAGGACAGGTTGTTATAATTGTCCAGATTTGTCTGTTGTACTCTGATGTTTGTAAGTAAATTTTTTTCAAGCCCTCAATGAAGATTATTTCTATATTATATTTTATTCTGTTGCGATGTGAGACAGTGTATAGAGTTTGTTCTTCTCCTTATTCTTCTTTTCTAATATTTCTTTCTTTCTTATCTCATCGTCTAATTTCTTTTTATTGACATCTGGGTTTCCAGTACAATTTGAGTTGGATTGTTTTTGTTTGATCAGCTCAAAAGGTACCAAAAATTTGGGTCGTCACAATTTATTTCTTAAATCATTCAATAACCAATAGTTTTGAATTATTGATTAATCGAGTAATAAATGATGAAAATTTCATATTATCATCAACAAAATCAAAATTCATATATTTTCAATTAATTCTTTATATGTAGAAAAATATAATTCAAACAATATTATGTCAATAAGCCCTATTCGAGTGTTTAGAAATCCCTATCGATGCCTTGGCGTCCCAAGTACCGACTAGAATTCATAAATACTCAACGGAACAAACCAACACAATACAAAATCATTTTATATCAAAATTACAAGTATGTTCTCTCATATATACTCAAACTCATTCTAGAGTATTACAACTCTATCTCTAATGAGTTAATCCCAAATAAAGCCAAGGTTTTCGCTAAACCAAAGCTTTGATACCAAATGTAACATCCGAGATTTTTGACCATTCAAATCAACAATGGTCCTCCATTTCGACTTAAACAAATCAAAAATACAGATGGTTATTGGGATTTATATAAGAAAAAGAAGAAAGAAGATAAAACAAACATAGAATCTCACAGCGGAAGGACAAAATATAATAAATAAATAACAGTTCATGAAGTTGTTAAAACATACATTTGATTATATTTTACAATAATTATCAGAGTAAACATACCAATGTTTACAACGGAGTAATAATAATAAATACGTTTGTTGAGCTCCATCTTCATCTTCATAACATTGTCTTCAATAACTGAAAACTCAGGCTGACCTGAGTTCAAATGAAAAGACAAAAATACTCAGATCAGAACTAAAATATTCTCATATTAGTTAAATAAAATTCATGCGATAATATGAGCGCAATAACTTAAGAGATGTTACGGGAATTTCCATCTCCTAAGGATCCGTTAACCTAGATATTATATAATACAGTATGCTATTATAATAGTGTATATGGTTAAATATAACATATTAAAATAGCGTAAGCGGGATTACATTTTTACCCTTACACCGTCTATAATACCATAGTCTATACAGATACATAAAGTCCACAGTACGTAGTGGCTATCAGAGGGCACTCCATAGGTACGGTACAAATCACAATCGTAGTGGGCCCGATGAGGATAAATATGACAAGGCATCAAGGCAATGTCCACCAGTAGGATTCTACCGGATTGCGGACCCAGGCTGGTGGTAACGAATAGCCGCGACTACCGCCCACCCCAGACAATGCTCCCAAAATCAAAGGAGCCAATCAATCACAAAGTAATATATATGGTATCGAAGCATGTCTGCTAAGAGGAACGAGCTCACATTAACCTGGGTATGGCTCCTGTTTTAGTCATTTTTATTATGACCCGAAGGTTAAGGCTATCCATCATCGTTCTCTTTCTTCAAATCCAGTAATCGCCTCTAAATCCATCCTACTACATTATGGAACTCCACCATGTACACAGTTGTTAAAGTGGTTTTCGGTACTGGCAGAGAGCATGACAATATTCAATCCAGGTCTCTTTAACAAACAAACGTTTACATTTTTCACACCGATCAGTTCTTTTATATTTCAAAGGGGTTCGTACTTCATATCAAAATATTATATTTTCATAAAAAAACATTTCAATGTTCAAGAGAGAATATTATTCATCATAAAATCTACGTTTAAACTAATTTAAAATCTTGAAACAATTCTAACTCTTAAAATAATTTGAATATTAAAATAGTTAAAAATTATATATATATATATAGTTTAGATATATAATTGAAATAGTTTGAAAATAAATAATTTGTATTGAAAAATAGAATTTCAGATTTAGTAAAATCTATAGGTAAAATATTAAAATAGTATAAAATAAGTAGTTAAATATTAAAATAGTTAATTTAAAATAAATAATAAAATAAAATAGTTAAAGGTAAATAGTTTATAAAGAAAATTATTATAATAAAAATAAAATAGTTTATAAACTGGTTTAAAAATACAATAGTTGGAATTAGAATCATATCTTCAAAATTTAACCAAACAGAAAAATCATATTTCGGTTTCAAATCAATCGACTAAATTTCGATATCTTAATTCAAAAGGATTTGACTTCCCATTTATATTTCAATTCAATTTAACAATTTTATTTCAAACAATTCGATTTAATAATTAAATTTCAATTACAATTCTCACTTTGAATTATTCGCTTATAAAAATTTCGAGTTCATAGTTCAATTATTACTATAAATTAGGTTATCTTTAAAATAATATTCCAAAATTGTAACAACCTGGAATTTCTGAACCAATTAAAATTTTTTATTTTAGCTATTTTAATGGATTTTGAATATTTAAAATGATTTATTTTAAATAATAATGACTAAAAATTTATTTAAATCAAAGTTAGAATGTATAGATTTATTTTAACTATAAAACGAGCCTGAAATGGTGCTGTAGTTTGAAAATTCGATTTTAAAGTTCAATTGAATGTATAGGATCAAAATAAATCGGATTTCAGTAAAACCAGAAATGTTAGAATCTATTAAACTATATCTTTCTAACGAATGTGAAAAATTGAGATTTCATGATATAAATTGAAAGTTATGTCTAGTTTAAAATTAAAATTATTCGCTATGGAATTGATATATATTTTAAAATAATATATAGCCTATAAAAATAGCCATTTTGCAAACGATCTATGTTTTCAAAGAAAACACTTTTGTTGGATCCAGAATGTCAAATTTATATGTTAGCGTGGTAAATTTAAACGTGTTTTGAATATACATTTTAAATTTAATCTACTGAAAAATGACCATTTTTCAAACGGTCTCCAAATTCGACCAAATTAGTTTTGTTAGGATCGTATAATCAAAACATAGCTAGATTTATTTTTCGGGAATTTTTGGAGTCAGTATGTGGTCCCGGTAAATTAAAATGTACATTTAAATTCAATATATATTGATTTATATTTTAATTTAAAGAAAAATTGATCAAAACAATAGAATTGGCTTATGAAACATATTCCATTGTGTCCGAAATGGGGGTAATCAGCTAGGAACGACAGTCGTTGGGTTTGATTTGGAATTCGAAGATTAAACGAGCTATTTTCAAATTAAATAATAATTAAAAAATATATATAAATAGAAAAAATCTTTAAAACCCTAGGTTCACAAAGTAAAGCCGCCGCCAAAATGTTTTAATGGCTGAGAGCATTCAGATTTCATCCCCTAATATTTTCCAATCCATCACGAATTAGAACCTCAACCCAAAACAAAAATCAAATAACTTTTCAAGCTCTTCAAAATTATATGGGGATGATGGAAAACCGTTGTGTGATCAGCTCGAAATTCGAGCTCAAAAGCTGCTCGTTCGCAACCCAATTGAGGAAGTGAGAAGGGTTCGAATGGGCCTACACTTGGGGCGGCTGTGGAGCAAGCTGAGGCGCCTCTTGTGGCACTCTCCGACCATCTACAGCAGCGGCGGTGTGTGGGTTTCAACATTGAAGATGGGTACAACGTGTTTGTGGAAGAACGAAGACGATTAACGTAGTGGAAGAGAAATTATAAAGTAATTAAGAATATTAATTATTATCAATTATATACTTATGTAATTAAGGCAAATAACACTGTAACTTTTTCATACGAGGTCCAAATTCGACGATTCCAGTCGCGTTGGAATCGTGGGATCAAACTCTGTAACATGGAACTGACCGGAATGGAAATGGAGCAGATGTGAATTTTGAGGGAAATTCAAATCCGAACAGAAATAAAATCTTCAATAAAGAATGACAGAGTGGAAACCGACTGTGAGAACTCTCTCTCACTCAAATTATTTTACAGTTATTATATCCTAGGTTGGAGACGAGGCTTAGTAGCTCCTGACACTATATTTTGTATAAACCATGGTTGATTGTTTGTTTGGATTATGATTGGGGTTGTCCTTGATTGAATTGTTGTATATAAAATTATTTATATAAAATTATCATGTAATGAAATTAGAATAAATATTCTTTTATAGATTAAGACGGTTTGTTTATGTACACCTATTTATCTGATATGGATTAGGATGATAATTTTTGCACATTGCCCAACTGCATAAATAATAATCAGTGTTTGTTGTTTGAAAACCCCAAACGGGTATTGGGATGATATCTGACATACACTAACCCCAATATATAGTTGTATGTCAATCGATGGGTTGACAATCTGTGATGAGCATAGTTTATTTATTTTTGATGCTTATACAATTTTAAATTGCACTTTGGATGATGTTTGAATGTTGAATAATTATTTATCATTATTGTTGTATACATGCAATGTATGAAATCCATATAACTGAGATTATATGGCAATTGATTAAGTCGCGTTCCGATTTAAAAAATAAAGAATATTTTAAAATGAATAATATTTTAAAATAAGGTATATTTTAGAATAAGGAATATTTTAGAATAAAGAATATTTTAAAATAAAGAATATTTTAACATAAGGAATATTTCAGAATAAGGAATATTTTAGAATAAGGAGTATTTTAGAATAAGGAATATTTAAAAAAAACAAATATTTTAAAATAATATTTAGTGAATAATCAAAATATGATTTTGATGTCCGATTTAGGATGGACACGAAAATATTGAAATATATGAAATCGATTTAAATAGTAAACGCCATTTTTACCCCGAATGGGTTTATCGGTCGATTTTATTCATTTTAAACTAATATCGAAAAGAATTGATTTCAAAATCAGATATTTTGAAAATATTATCATTTTGATATGATAAAGGTATAGAGTATTCAATTTTGATTTAAAATTGAAAATGAAGTTGAAATCGTTTTAAAATTAATTCATAAATGATTTATAAAATACGTTTTGAATAGAAATTGACGATGTACATATTATATATATATATATATATAATGATCTGAATAGAACGCGCTGCGCAGCGACCATTCGTCAATTTCGACCATTAACTTCAAATTGATGTAAGGGGAGATCCGACCGTCGGATTCTCCTAAAATAAGAATTGTTGGGTTCGTATCGAAAAGAGCTTACCAACGGATGTAGGAGATTTGAATTTGAATGGTTGGATTTGGAATTATTTCCAAATCAATTTCAAAAAAGGTCACTATGGACGCAGTTCGATGGCCGTTGTTGGAAACCGACTGTAGGGCCTTAATAAAATTATTAAAAATATGGAAAAATTGTGTAAAATCATAATAAATGATTTAGAGAGAGTCTGGGTGAAAAATTCCAAGTTTTGAAAAGAAAAATGATATTTTTATCGAAATGAAATAGTAAATAACTAGAATAATAATCCAAACGATTTTTTAATAAATATATTGGATTTGTAAATGGGTTTTAAAATAACCAGAATTTTTCCAATGTATGAATTGGAATAGTTTTGAATGGAAATAATCTTCGGAATATTTCAGTGTTGGATTCCGTGATTATACGGATATTGTGGAGGAATTTGGTAGATATATATATCGTTATTCCCAATATGATATTTGTTGGTTTCAGAATTTGATATTGAATATAAGCCGATATAATTTCTATTTAGAGCCTTGTATTTAGTATTAAATTGGATTTTGGGGTTTGTCGTGAATGACGTCTTTAATAACACCATTCTTAAACCCCGACGAGAAAAGAATAAATCTTTTAAATAAGATTTAGAGAAGTTACCAATTAATTAATATTTAATTGGAATTGAATTGAAATTGGATTTTTGGTTTTATCATGAACGGTGTTTTAAATAACACTTGTTCTTTAACCTAATTAACAGTGAAGAGATTATTTTGAATTTATAAATCTTTATATTAAGATTTAATGGAAATTTTTCAAAGTAAAGTTTTCCAATTTAATATATTAAATTGGAATTGAATGGAATTCGATTTGGTAACCGAGATGAGCTTCTGTGAATGAAGACCGTTACTATATATGGAATTTAAAAGGCTTTGCCGCTATTCCATTTATATTATTAGTCTGATACGGGATTTTATATCGATTATACACTGTTATGACTTCCGTGTAGATTCCATTTTGATGGAAGATGATTTGGGTTTATCGTGAACTGTGTTTTAAATGACATTGGTTCTTTAACCCAGTTAAAGACAAGATTAAATTCTTAAGTTGAAAAATCATAAAGTAAAGATTTATGATATTAAAACAAAGTTGGAGTTTTGATGAATCTTTAATTATATTGGAATGAGAATGTGATCACTAAATTTATCGAATTCATGAAATGATCGAGAATGGAGTACCACCAGTTTTACTCCAATCGGTAGTTAAATCTTTAATTAGATTTGAATGGGAAATGGTAATTAATTTTACCGATAACACAGTGGGTGTTAGATATAGAGTACTATCAGTTTTGCTTCATGGGATGAATAGGATGGGATTGGAAAACTAAAATAAATGATTACTTCGGTATGGCTCGATAATCCCGACTAGTTTTATAAACCTTAATTTGGTTTGGAATTATGGAAAGATAAAATAAAATCTTTTGAAAACGATATCAAAAAAAATAATAAATATAAAATTTAAAAGAATTTATCTTTGATAAAATTAATGGGAACCTTTCCCTAAAGATGTGAATATTTGAATAAAAGAATATTATTGTAACGACCCGGGGAATTTGCGACCTTGGTTATCGACATAAACTTAATGTCGACTATCCAAGCATCAAAAGTACCATACAGTTAATAGAAAGAAGTTAGAGGGTGAGAATAGATAAGATAGAAAATTGGAATAGAAGAAGAAGAACACACCTACAACAATATCAGAGTGACACGAATCTCACAGCAGAACGAATAAAATATATCATATAACATAACTTTGGAATAAAACAGTATCGGTATACAATGCTATTATCAGAGTACAACACTTACAACACAACAGAAATAACAATAGATATATAACCCTGAAGCCTCCTGCTCCAGCTCTCCAAGTATCTGTAAATCCCGACTACTTGATTGCCCGTACAAAATTGGGCACCCAAGAGTTTAGGGAAAACAAACAAAATAAACTCTGGGTCAGTCATGTGACTGGTGTGAGTAAACTCCAACCATTTGTTTAACTTTTAAAATCCTTTTAAAAGAAAGAATAATCGTAAGACCGACCCACACATAAACACGGATGGTTTTTACCTTATGATAACCCAAAAAATTCTTTTATAATCCATACTCTTCTTATATAGTAATAATGTCTAAATCAACTAAAAAGGAATCTAGTAGAACGCTTTCATCTCACGCTCTACATGTATAATATACAATAGAAATTCGCGGGCTCTTATTGGATAATGAATTCCCAACTATGACAAGGTACGGAACCACCTTTCGATCAGTGTACTCTAGAAGTGATACACTGAAGTTCAACAAGAATATCTTGTATCTCAACCACACATAACCGACCATTCATTTCGCTTGAATGTTCCGAATATATTATCACCTTACGGTTGGTATTGTTAGAGTTTATGCCCTAGAGGCAATTCATTTGATGAGATTGATAACATTGTTGATGTTATTGTTTTATTTGGAATAAAATAATATTCTATTATATTATATTTACTGCGTAATATAAATATTAATATAATAGAAGTCCTTATAATTGTAATAAAGAATTATATAGTTCGAGTAAGACTGAACTTGAGATTATATAATGTGATAAGTATTATAATTCTTAAATGTCCCTAGTCGAGTTTTATTGTTTATAAAGGACAACAATAAAGCATTGAGACTAGTATATCGATTGACTGATGATCACATCTCATTGATCATTAATATGTGTGATATTAAAGTCAAGATATAAATACGTATTAGAGAATAGCGTATTGGGCTGACCCACCGCGAGATAACTACATGGATATAATCAACAGTATCATAAGTTGTTCTCATAGTGACAGTGATGTAATGGTCCTTAGACCTGAAATCATTATAATTTTATTCGAGGATATTTGTGTTTTGATATCATCTAAAGTTATTTCGTAATAGAGTAATGTTAACGGTGATTATTGGATATATCTCGAATCGAATGAAAAATTATGATTGATCTAGATGGAATTTAACCCAATGATATATTCATAGTGATATCCATGGGCCTCTTGATTGAGTGAGACTGTGAAATGCATGGCCGTGCTCAAATATTGATTTGTTTTAAAAACAGTATGCTCATTGATCAAGAAAACGGATTAAATTATAAAGAGGATGATACAATCCATGCCTTGAGTTTAATCCTGGATATATTGGTTAAAAGGATTATATTACATTGATATACTGGTCACAGAAAGGTTGTATCAAATCGATAATATTATTATAACTTGGGTAGCAGCGATGTATTACTAGATGCCGCTCACTGTTTACAATTTAAATATTGTTTAAATTGTTGCCAACGTTATGATAACCTATAAGGTCACACAAATGGTCGTTGAAAAGGGTGTGGACCATTTGAAATAAAAGGAAATTAAAATGTTGAATATTTCTTTTATTTTAGATGGTAAACGGGTCAAAGGGTATGCTAATATCTCGTATGGTTATAGGATAAAAGAAGGGACGATGCCTTTCTATTTCATTCATTCATTCCGTTCCAAAATTACACGAGAAAACAGAAAACCCTAGATCCTCAATCTTGGCTAGTACCAATTCCCTTTGATATTGATTTCGTTAGACGATTTCAAGATCAACGATTCGTGGATACTCATAGAGGCATGGCACTTGACATGCTTTCGATTCGATACTCCATCGTCTCAATCTTGGTTCGAACTCCTTTGGATTCAATTCGACAGGTATAATCCCTAATTTATGAATCAACTTTGTTTTAATTTATTGTTTTCGCATAGATCCATGTTTTAAGTGTTAAAATACTATGATTTAGGGTTTCGATTAGATCTATATATAACCCTAAATTTACTTTCAATGGTATCAGAGCTTTTGGTTTGCGAAATATGATAAATTGAGCTTTGTTTTGGTTTATTCTTGATTGATTTATCATTCAATCGAGAGCATGTCTATTATACAGAATTTTTTTTAGTACTGGTAGATTGGTTTGAATTACTGTATTAGTTCATTTTGAAATGAAAAATAGTTTCATTTTAATACGAATTGATATTGAACATTAATTCAAATCACTGAACCTTTCATAATTAAACCATATCTAGATACAGGTTTAGATCTGAAACATGTTCTGATCTATTTATTTATAGCATACTATAATATATATATTTAGTGTTGTGAACACAAATACGTATCTATACAGAAACTTAAAACATAATTTAGTTCTGAGTTATATTTGTTTCCTACAGAACAAAAGGTCGTGTTTGATGTAAATTCTAAAAAAAAAAACCATTTGTAATTTGATATTGGATATCAATTTTGGTTCTAATTTGTATTCTGTTAATCCAATAAAATGGATTAATTATACTGATAAGAATAAAATTCTGGGTTTGTTTTGAATTGAAACTCATGTAGTTA
Organism: Allium sativum; assembly: GCA_030737875.1. NCBI lineage: Eukaryota > Viridiplantae > Streptophyta > Magnoliopsida > Asparagales > Amaryllidaceae > Allium > Allium sativum. The sequence continues at coordinate 564,239,347 of CM060921.1, forward strand.
AAAGTAATCATAATAGTTTATGTTATGGTTCAGAAATCAGTGAGTTTGATTTTGTCAAATGATAATTTGGGATTGATTATACTTGTGGGTTAGTTTTGTTAATTCAAGACATATTCGAAATAAGTATCGATTTGTTAAAATGCTGAAGTTTATATCGATAAACTAGCTGTATGAAAAACCCCTTTATTTTGTATAAAATGTTTAGAAACAAATTCATTTGGATCTTGTTTTTCAACAGATTAATATACAAAGTCTAACAGATTTCAGAAATCTTGTTACACAACCATTAGTATCCTCTTTTATATCATATCGATGCTGATCGAATTGTGTTCATTTTGATGACGATGATATAAAATGGATTGACTGACAACTTATTTCTTAATGCCTTTTAAAAGACTTTCTTTTATTATACATATTTGAAACAAGTTTGGATATGCTCCAGATTTAATATCAATTCAGTATTGACTGAACTGTTGAAATAGTCAATCATGCTAAATTAAGTCTGTTTTACTAATTACTGAATTATCCTCTGATTATAACCAAATCTAATTATATATGTTTGACATATTGAATGGTTATATTCGAATCATTTTGATATATCACCTTAATGTAAACATTGTACATGTTCATTCATATATGTTTGAATCTTATTTTGATTTACATTTGATAAATCCAAACGACCCTGTTTTATTGTTACTGGAACAAGTATCATTTTATTAATCGTATGATTGGACCAAGTTAGATCAACTTATTAAACTTTGAATCTATATTCAAGTTATAGATCATCCTTTGTCACTAATCTGTACAAGAATGATTCCATCTGAATATTATTGAGGGTTGTTCTGTACAATCTGTATATAAAACCAAAACATCCCTTGTAATCAGATTCTACTAGTTTAAAATATCACAGATGTTTGCTTATAAACTTGTTTGTGAATATGTAAGTGTGTAGAAAAGTTTTTGTAACTTATATATTCTTCTGTTTATAATCTGACTCATCATAAGTGCTATAAATCACTGATTATAAGATAAATCCTTTTATGGTTGTTTTGTGTAGTAAAATTTCACATAGATATGTGAATCTCATGTACACATAAGTGTAAAGTACTGAAAGCATTTTAGGTACATTGAATAATTATATATAGGTAATTGACCTTTAGAATCCAGACATACATTACTGTCGGTGAAATTATAGGTGCACAGTGTTATCTATAATTGTTTATGTATGCATATCTGCACATTTGAATAATATGACATATAAACTGATATATGTTTAAGTAGCTTTTCCTATATGTATTGTGTGAATAGTAAACTGGGTATTTCGAGCTACCCTGAATCCTGTTTTTCACAATACACACACTGGACATCTTAACCAAAGGTTTAGATTTGAATGGATGTTACCCTCTGAATGTTCAAATATAGATTTGTAGCAGATGATTCTTTCATTACATTATGTGTGTAGATATATACTTGAGTGTCATCACATACCATATTTTTCAGTTGAGAATTAGGCTAGGATATATATAGATATATTGGATGATTTGATCATAGAGTTTAATTGTTCATGAATAAGCCTATGTCAGTTAATTATAACTGTGTTAATTCAGAAGCAATATCAATGATACTAACTAGATACATATTGATGTATCCATGTATTGTGAGTTTTGACTTATAATTACATTATTTTGATATTTATAGAATTGCAAAATTATAATCATGTCAGGCAATAACATGTATACATATGATGTGTATTTGAATCTGGACTGTCAAAAATGTTCAAATCCAGGTTACTTAAATGTTTACATCTGGATAACTTATATGTACAAATCTTAACTATGTATAAATGATCTGTAGTTTATATTAGTTTCATATTCCACACGCAAGATCTGATTACAGACATTTATGTCCCTTATATATGTATAAGGATCTAGTTAGAGTTAAAACATGCGTCATTTTGTATTAATATCTGGTTTTTATATATACACGAGTATATGTATTCTTGAAATATGCCATTCGCATTTTGACCATTTGATGATGATTAGTCATCATAACACAGCAGGGAATTTTTTTTTTTTAATGATTACAAAGCATATTGGGTTATATAATTGTATATAAAACAGATCCATCAGCATAATTGTTAATGTACTGTTAGATTTTGTGTGTATATATTCATGTTGATGTATATATACACAAATTATACTATTTACATTCATTTGCTATATATATATATGTGTGTGTGTGTGTTTATGTTGATAAACATATATATATATATATATATATTGATATATTAGTATCATGTATATTTGAATATATGATTCAAATAAAATGAGACACTATTTGGCTGAACTAAAATATGGATATATTTGATATATATCTGTATAATAATGCATATAATGATATGCTTAAAATTGTTTCACGTATATGCCAATCAGCAGTTAAATATACATTTGATGTATAAGATATTGAATATACATGTTTGATGTATTTAATTCATACTCACCCTCTAAGATAAAATTGTTTTAACAGGGTAACATTTGCATTTTATGAAATTGTTTCAGTGGGAGTGAGGCGCATTAACTCGGGATAGGCCGTGGTAACTACTGCTAATTTGGAGTGTCATATACATATATATATGAAATAAATGCTGCTGTGATGCACAAGTTTGATGCAAAACTGTCTTGAGGAAACAGAGCAATTGTGTGAATGTATATATAAATTTATAACAGTTGAGTTCTGTTTATGTATATGTAAATCTGTATAATTACATGTCTGAGTTTTGGCTTTGGTCCACGAGATGATAATTTCTTTATCAGGATTAGATGAATGAACGTTAGTGGCATGTGTAATATATATTAGTGACATGATCTGACCCTTTAACATTTGTTTTGCTTGAATCGTATTTGGATACTGGTGTATGTGATACCTACAAATGCACAAATAAATTTTGTATTATATACTAGTGTTTTAGGAATAGATTTAACTGAACCTCCATATTTAAATTTGAACGTTGTATTTGGTGCAAGTGACCAAATTTTTTTTTATAAAAAAAAAAATTTGTTCAAATAGAGTACGTAGGCTTAATTCCTATATTAATTTAAACACATATATCTGGTTTATAATTTTTTATTTATTTAAACTGGACTTATATTATGAATATAAAATACACATATATTGATATGTGTAAGCAACTTTAACATTTTTCGCCACTACGAATTATAAATTCCCTCTAAAAGCAATTTTTTGTTATATTAAGTCATGGTGACGTCTTCCAATAATATACTCATCACTGTCCAAAGTCACTGGATGTAACTAACGCCAAAGCGTTGTGCACCTTTTATTTTGGTTTTATGCGATGGAGTAAAATGTGGTGCTCCAACCATTATTGGGTATGACTTAACTAGGTTGCATAATATGATTATGGCCTTAGAGACAATAGCATGCATTATTCTATATTTTGAGCAAATGAATAATATTGAACAAAATGTTCATCATGCGATCCAAGAATTATATACGATATGATTGACATAAGATGTCTACCTAAAAGGTTGTGTTTTGGGTTTAGCCAAAGCTGGGTCAAGGCATGACTAGATTTGGATCTTGGAACACCGTTATATATGTATACCGATATGTATATATAAACAGAGGGAAGTTAATTTGAGTGGGAGTGTATTTTAGTTTAAATCACATATTTATGTTAATATAAATTTTGATTGTCAAAATTTTGTATTAAATAAATATTTATGTTAATATAATTTAAATTAATCCTTGAGAAGGACAAATTAAATTAAATCAAATTTCTTGACTAACATTAAAATTTGTGGATTCTCCTCAAACAAATTTAAACGTAATTGTTTTAGATATAAAGAGTGGATCTAAAATAAGTTAAAGTATGACTTCAACTGAATAACATATAAATGTTATAGTAATCTACTTATGCATTTCTAGTATTAGATACTAGATATAAATCACATAAATGTATGTTGATGTAAAGAAACTGCAGAATAAGTAGAAATCTGATAAAAGAACAAGTGGACTTAATATTGGAAATGAAGCAAATGTTGATAGATTATCCATAGCAAATTGACTTTTGTTGAAAATAATGGCTTAATTAAACAAATATAATAATTGTTATTATGAAATTCCACTTAAAATAAATGTTATAATAGATCTTGTTTAGACAAGTTTAAATTTCATTTGTAATAAAAGAATAATTGTTATTCATTCTATTTAAATGAAATATCATATGGAATTTCACATATAGTTAATGATATTTGTAAATCCTTAACTATGATGTACTTGACATTAATAATGACTGGATTAAAATTAGTGATTTAAATCCAATATACCTTTGGTATTACAAGTTAGCCCAGTAAACAAGAAAGCATATCAAAACTCCATAATGATGGAAATTTTAGAACATTTGATTTTGAATTATATGAAGAATACGGATCTTATTTATTAGGCAAAATAACTGAATCACCTTTCACTTGACGCAGTGAATGAGTGATAAGTATTGGGTCTCATACATAATGATGTATGTGGAATAATGAATACATAAGCTATAGGTAGGTTTTATTACTTCATTATATTTACTGATGATGTCAGTAGATATAGATATGTGTACCTTGTGAAATACATATCAGAATCATTTGAAAAGTTCAAAGAATTCAAAGTGAAGTTAAAAACCAATTTTGATAGAAAATAAATTCTCTCTGAAAGGATCAAAGAGAATATTTAAGCCAATTAATTAATGACTATTCATATGAGTTTGAAATTGTTTCATAACTTACTCCACCAAGAAGACCATATTGGAATGGTGTGTCTGACAGGAGATACCGTACCTTATAAGATAAAATATGATTAATGATAAGTCATATAGATCTTCCGATAAATTAAATTTAGAACAATTGTATTAAATCCCACTAAAATAATCTAAAGACGCCATATAAGATATGAACTAGGAAATCTCCTAGTGTGTCTAATGTGAAGATTTGGGATGTAAGGCATTTGTTAAACGTCCTTCCTCTGATAAGATCGGACCCAAATCAGATAACTATTTTGTGTAATATCCACAAGAAATAAATGGATATTATTTCTATAAATCCTCAGAGAATAAAACGTTTATTGCTCGAATTGGTATCCATTTAAAGGAGAGCCGGTCTCTAAGATACCGATGGGAATTGAAACACCCCACCTCCGTTAGGGTCACTCTCAAAGGGAATGCCCTAATTTTGGTGGAGGTTTATAAGTATAAGTCACAGATATACAAGACAGATATAAGAACACATATTTGTAAATAGCGGAAAAACAACAACTTTTATTTCATAAAAGCAAATACGTGCTACAACAACAACCCCATAATTGTCTTACATCTTTTCCAAAAACATAACATAACACTTACATAATCTGTCTTGATTACATTATTTAAAGAAGCATAAATAAAACATAGATAAACTGCAAAAGCCCCATAGTGTTTGTCCAAAGCCATAGTTCAAAACGAAAAGGTCCAAGCAATACATTTCTCTTCTTCAAGCTGGATGTTAAGGCTGGTCAAGCTGCAGCGTTCCCTCCCTGTGGACCTGGGGGGGGGGGAACGGAAGAAAAGAAGAAGAAAGAAAAGTAGAGTCAGACATAAAGCCTGAGTAAGTCTAGTACTATTCTGTCTATGAATAAAGAACTGGGTATGATAAGTATAAACAAGAAGTGGGAAAACACTATAAACTTGGTTAAGTTGTCTAGGGTCGAATATACTATCGTACCCCATGTTAATCTCTGAACCCATATAAACTAGTTTCCAACTGGCACCCCATAATCAGGGTGATGTGATCCATTCTATGATGATCGGCTCCTACTCGCATAGTTACATGTGTCTTACGGCCCCCGATGTTGTAGTTACCTATGCTGGTCCCACCATGGGGTGTATCAAGTCCCGTGGTGGCGGCCCAACACAATCCTAGAATGCACAGGTATGCTACTGGTGTCCAGTGCCTTATTTTTCTGCGCCAGAGTGTGTGCACGCCCGCACCCCATTAGAACCTACACTGCTACACCACCGCCGTCGCTTTGACCTCTTACAATCAGCCCAGTAATCGTGCCCCACCCTGCCTAGTTTCAGGGTATCCTGATACACCTTCTAGGGTTACTGCTGAAAAGGGTCCCCCGTTACTAGGTTTTCTATCTCTAGCCAACATGCTAAGTTGGTTAAGTGTTTTCTAACCTAACCCCCACCAGTCCGTTTAGTTTAGCATGTTCCATTTTGATTAAGTCTTTAGTTCACTTAATCCTAACAATCCTGACTCAACCTTAATTGTCTTATTAAAGCCTTGACCTCTCACATTAGACAGGTATTGTTGTGGCTGCCTGTTGCCGGTTGGTTCCGGGCAGTCTTACGCCACAACTCAGTCTAACCTCGGGTCTTTATTGGGCTCCATGTTTAACCTCCCACATTGGATAGGTATTGTTGTGACTACTGGACAGCCGGGCGGTTCCGGGCAGGTTTACATCACAACTCAATCCAACCTCGGGTTAAACACATCGTATGTTCTACATTTACATATTTTGTCTTTCTTCTTTATTTTCTTATATGTAAATATTTGCGGCCCATTATTAAGTTAATGGTGTAAAGGTTACACCAATCATGGGCCCAACCCATACTTGAATTTGGGCCCTTCTACTTTATATTTTCATTTATTAATAAATTTAACCCAACGTTATTTTCCCCCGTTTAATACGTTCGTCTATCATAATATATGTTGGGCTAAGGCTTTTAAGCCCAACTTAGCCATGAGAAAAAGGGGAGGCTTAAAGCGTGATTACATGCACAAGAAGGGGAATGTGAGCGCATGAACTTGCAACATAACGTTGGAACTAAAAAAATAGAAACTGGTGTACTTGCATAGTAGTAATGTATACTTTGGTCATAAAGCATAAGTGACATGAATCAAAGCATGTAAACTTGTAGTTGAGATAAGAATCTAAATTGGATATCATTATTGACACATAGTCTTAACTACAACATGAACCTATATTTTTATTTAGGCATAATGTCAAACATAAGCAAATCATGTTCATAAGATTACTACATGTTTACAAAGGTGTTTACTTTTGTTACTAACACAAAAGTATAGTTCAAACTAATCATGATTTTAAATCTATTCACATGGCATAAATATTTCTAACATGAAATCATGATTTTTACTTTAGTCATGCAACTTGCAAAAGGGGTTTTTGAATCTAACCTAGCTATGTACCACATATGTCATCATATAATTCTTGTTAACAATATGGATTTCAATTATGCAAAATATCAATCATAGCCTAGTCATATTCATAAGTTTGCAAATAGGTTTTCTAGTACAAAAGCATGGCTTAATACATAGATCATGGTGCCAAATTCTCAACATAATTTCATATGGATTATGATAACCCAAATTTGTTCCAATTACTTCACAAAAATGATTTTTGTATAAAAATACACATTATGATGGCATAGTAGCAAAACCCCAAACTTGCATGAATTTCAATTAATCAACTACATTCATGTAGCTTCAACATGGATTACATAATTTGCGAATATTCCAAACGTATACTTGCATAAAACTACCGCATGTAGTTTTTCATAATTGAATAACATAATTCGAGAATATCCAAACGTATACAATATTCCAAATCGATAAGAATCATAGTAACGCACAAATATGAATTACTTTATCGCCACAATCCAAGTATACAAACCAACACAATTATTTGTTCATACCAAAATAATACTCTACTTACAATTGTGTGGCGAATTCTCCAATTTAGGAATTTGGAGATGCGATTTGATTTGATTAAGTTGCTTTATGCTTTAGAATTTGCCTCCTAATCCTCTCTCCAATTGGTGGCTACTCTTAGGCGTTCCTCAGCAACATGACGGCTTTGTTCTTATTTTTGAATGAATAGATTAGGGTGAGTCTAGGGTCATTTTTATAGGGTTTATGAACTGATTAGGACCATTGATGTTGCTTGGATTGATCGTAGCCATTCATTCGCAAGAGAGACCAATTAGAGCCTGCCACCTAGCCCTAATGACAAAGCAGACTACAGAAAATCGACCAACATAGAATAGGCCAGCCAGGTTGGGCTGGGTTCGACCTGGCTCTGGACCAGGTCGACAGCCCTGTCGACAGCCCTGTCGACCTGGCTAGACTAGGTCGACAGCCCAGTCGACCTGGGTGCATCAGGCGGGATTTTTCCCGCCCTGGCCAATTGGGCCTGGTTTTTAATTTTAAACTGTTTTATTCTGTTCGAATTTTAAACTTAATTCAGAAACTTCCGAAGGCCATATCTTCTTCATACGGACTCCGTTTTTCGAAAACTCGGACTCTATTTCGCGTATTTTTCCGAGACGAACGCAATGGCGTATCCCGTTTCCCTTAGTTCTTTGATTTCAAATTAATTATACTTTAATTTGTTAATTTCACAGTTATAGAATACACGGGGTGTTACATTCTCCCCCTCTTAAAAGGATTTCGTCCCCGAAATCTTCAAGTTAGGAGGAATGTATATCCTAACATCCAATCATCCATCTACTCATCCATCAAACATGAGCATCCATTGTCCTTAAAAGACTTCTAATGCTTCATGATCATATGCGAAGTGTGTGTGTACATGAACTTATCTAATGCAAAATCAGGCGGTCTACTGATTCAGTTGACCTCCTTAATGCGAATTATGTAAGTGCCATGAATCCATTATGTATGCAAATTTTCCTATTCATGATTCTATATGAGTGCACAATCATTCATTACAAATGCAACATCCATATGACAACACATTAAAGTTCAACCATATACGAATGCAAACATATATGCATATGCAATATGAAGTGACTGAGCCGATCTAAAACCTAGATTGTGTGTGTATATGCAACCACGAGCAACCACTAGCAATCACTTGCAACCACTTGCAACCATCATCCATAACATGTTTCAACTACATGTTTCCATCCAAAAAGATTCTACCTAAAAGATAAGGTCGAGGAAATATACCTAAAAAGATAGATAAAAGCGCAACTTAAGGAAAAAGAAAGATCAAGGATGTACCCTCGAACAGAAAAGGGTAGGCAGTACGTATTCTAGCTTCAGTTTCCCAAGTCGCGTCTCCCTCGGCGTCGCTCCACTGAACTTTGACGAGCTTGACTTCGCGGTTGCGTAGCTTCTTCACTTCTGTTCCTAATATGCGGGTTGGAACTTTTCTTATGGTTGCTTCGCGTTCCACTTCGGCCTCTTCGAGGATATTTGGCTCTACCACTTCAGCTGACTCATGTAGACATTTTCGGAGATGTGAAACGTGAAAAACGTTGTGGACTCCAGCCAACTTCTCGGGTAGCTCTAATCTATAGGCCATTTTCCCAATTTTCTCGATGATAGGGAATGGCCCTACGAACCTTGGTGCCAGTTTTCCTGTGGTTCCAAAACGAACAACGTTTCTTAGCGGAGATACCTTGAGAAAAACTCTGTCTCCAACCTCAAATTCAAGGTCGGTCCTTCTCTTGTCGGCATAGGACTTTTGTCTGTCTTGGGCCGTCTTCATCCTTCTTCGTATTAAGTCTACTTTCTCTGAAGTCTCTCGGATCATATCTGGTCCAAGTATGAGCTTATCAGTGGACTCCCACCAACAAGTGGGCGATCGGCACGGTCTTCCATATAAAGCTTCGAAGGGCGCCATTCCGATGGTTGCTTGATAGCTGTTGTTGTAGGCAAATTCCACCAAAGGAAGGTGGTCTTCCCATGTCCCTCCGAAGTCAAGGATGCATAGCCTTAAAAGGTCTTCCAAAACTCTGTTCACTCTCTCTGTTTGGCCGTCGGTTTGGGGATGATAGGCTGTGCTCAAGCATAACTGCGTTCCTACTGCTTCTTGCAGACTCCGCCAAAACTCGCTGGTGAAGATGGGGTCTCTGTCACTAACAATGCTAGATGGTATTCCATGGAGTTGAACGATTTCCTTGAGGTAAAGTGATGCTAGGGATGAGGCAGTTCTTTTACTTTTGACAGGTAAAAAGTGGGCGCTTTTAGTAAGCCTATCCACTATTACCCAAATGCTAGTGTTGCCTCTCCTAGACCTAGGCAGCCCATCGATGAAGTCCATTGAGATGCTATCCCACTTCCACTGCGGGACCTCTAGAGGATGTAGTAGTCCGCCAGGCTTTTTCTGTTCCGCCTTAACCTGTTGGCACACCATACACTTAGAAACGAACTCTTCCACGTCCTTTTTCATGCCGTTCCAGAAGAAAGTCCTTTTTATGTCTTTGTACATTTTATCTCCGCCTGGGTGTATCGTCATCTTGGAGTGATGTGCTTCCTCGAGAACCTTCTTTACTAAATCTTTTGTTTGTGGGATGCATAATCTTCCGTCTCGCCTTAGCAAACCCTTATCGTCGATGGAGTATCTGTTGAGGTGACTTGAAGTCTCACCCCTAATTAACCTATCAATTGTTTCCACAAGCTGAGGGTCTTCTCGTTGTGCTGTCCCTACTGAATCCACTAAAGTTGGGCGCACTTCGAGAGATGCTAGCAAGCCTGGTACGAAATCGGAGGAAGGCCTAAAGTCGAAGCTGGCTATAAACTCTAGGCTTTGTCTTTCAACAAACAACGGGCTTAGGGTCAATTTCTTTCGGCTCAACGCGTCTGCCACTACGTTGCCTTTGCCCGAAGTGTAGGAGATTTCGAAATCGTACGAGGCAAGAAACTCCATCCATCTTTGTTGCCTCAAGTTAAGATCCTTCTGCGAGAAAAGATATTTCAACGATTTATGGTCAGTGTAAAGTTCGAACTTCTCACCTAGGAGATAGTGTCGCCAAGACTTGAGTGCAAAGACGATGGCGGCTAACTCAAGATCGTGGGTTGGGTAGTTCTTTTCGTGCACTTTCAACTGCCTCCCGCCATAAGCTACTACCCTTCCTTCTTGCATTAAGACGGCGCCTAGCCCTGTCCCACATGCATCCGTATAAATAGTGAACATCTTGCTCCCATCTGGCAGCGTCAAAACTGGGGCTGTTGTGAGAGCCCTTTTCAGTCGTTGGAAAGCAAACTCGCAATCCAAGTCCCAATTGAACACTAGATTCTTCTTGGTCAATTTCGTGAGCGGAGCTGAGATTTTCGCAAAATCCCTTATAAATTTTCGATAGAAACCTGCTAGTCCTAGAAAGCTTCGGACCTCAGTCGCATTCCTTGGTGTCTTCCAATCCTGTACCGCCACTACCTTAGCAGGGTCCACTGCTAACCCTTGTTTGGATACTATGTGCCCAAGGAACCTCACCTCTTCTCTCCAAAAGTGGCATTTGGAGAATTTGGCTTTTAGTTGATGGACTCGCAAAGTTTCCATGATTGCCCTTAAGTGCTGAGCATGTTCCTCTTCACTCTTTGAGAAGATAAGGATATCATCTACGAAGACCACTACGAATTTGTTGAGGAAATCTCTAAATACCCTACTCATCAGGTCCACGAAGTAAGCAGGTGCATTTGTCAAGCCGAAAGGCATGACAAGCCATTCAAAGAAGCCGTCTGGGGTTCTGAACGCCGTTTTATCGATGCTATCTTCAGCTACCCTTAGCTGATGAAAACCGGTTGCTAAATCGAGTTGGGAGAAAACAGACGCTCCTACAAGCTGGTCAAACAAATCGTCAATCCTAGGGAGCGGGTGCCTATTCTTTTTCGTTAGCTTGTTGAGCTCCCTATAGTCAACACATAGACGGAGTGAACCATCCGCCTTTGTAGCGAACACCACTGGAGCGCCCCATTCTGAAATGCTCCTCCTAATGAACCCCTTTTCTAGAAGCTCTTTAATCTGTTTACTGAGCTCTTTCCTTTCTCGTGGAGCCATGTGTCTAACAGGTAACGCAACGGGCTTTGCATTATCTACAAGATATATGCGGAAGTCTATTTCCCGCTTCGGAGGCAAGCCCTTCACCTCTTCGAAGACATCCGGATATTCCCGGACCACTCTAACTGATTGCAAATTTTCAACAGAGGCATCTAGCGATTCAAGATAACTAAGCATAACCGCATACGAGGGATTACAAGAAATTTCCAAAGTATCACCGAGCTGGGTTAGGAGCCTAACAACCCTTTTCTCACAATCAAGGATGGCCCCATTACTGGATAGCCAATCCATACCCAAAATCAAACCATAACCCGAAAAGCCCAAAACAAAGGCACTACATTGAAATTCTACCCTTAGGATAGAAATTTTCAATCCCAAACAGATCATAGACAAATGAGCTGGGCCCCCAATTGGGTTTGAAACAATTAAGGGGTCCTCTACCATACTAGTTTTTAGGTGCAGAGATTCTACTAAAGCAGACGAGATAAAGGAGTGTGATGCGCCAGAATCAAATAAAGTGCGAACGGGGTGATCATAAAGATAAACTACACTTTCTACAGAAGTATTTATACCTCGTTGTTGCAGAGGTGGCGCTTCCAGCACATGAACCTGTGCCCCTGGGGTGGATCCAACCCTCTGCCCCTGTCCTCGTTTCTTTGGGCAGTCCTTAGCCCTGTGGCCTGTCTCACCGCAAGAAAAGCACCCACCATTCTCCTTGGCCTTCTTTTTCCGGCAGTCCTTTACTAAGTGCCCCACTTTTCCACAGAAATTGCACTTCCTCTTCTCTTTATTGCCTTTCCCGCCCTTCTTAAAGTCTGTCTTCTTAGGCTGCAAACCCTCTTTCTTCCCTTGAGAGCTTTCTGCCTTTGTCTCCTTCTTGCCCTTATCCTCTTCATTCAGCAATGCCATTTGCACCAATCTTTCATACGTGGCTCCCATGGGTATATGGGTCATGGCCAAACTGTGTAATGGCTCATTCAACCCTTTGACGAAACGGAGAGCCTTCTTGTGCGGGGTGTTGACTAGGTCAAGCCCAAACCTAGCCAGCTCATCGAACTGATTCACATATTCTCTGACTGTCTTGTCCCCTTGCTTAAGAAATAAGAATTTTTCCAACTGCAAACTTCTTTCCGCATCTGAGAGAAATTTAGTCTCAAACCTTGCCCTAAAGTCCTCCCATGTCTCCACTGGTCTTTCAGCATTAGTGACTTCCCACCAGTAGGAAGCCTCGCCCTTCAATAGCCACACTGCCAATTGTACTTTTTGTCTATCCTCTACCTCAAAGATGATAAATAGGTCCTCCGTTTCTTTCAGCCAATTCCTAGCTGCCACGAAGGACTCAGTTCCATGGAAATCCTTTCCTCCCATAGCTTTAAAATCTTTACATATCTTAGCAAAAGTGTTTCCCCGAGGAGGAGGTGGAGGAAAAGGTGCCACTGCAGCTGGATGATTTCCGGCAGCTGGGGGAGGAGGAACGGTAGGACCTGGCTGAGTGGCCCTTGCTTCTAAGAACCGTCTAAACCAACCAGGTATTGGCACCCCTTCTGGCAAGTTAAGATCTTCGGACATGCTGAAACAAAAAGGATAGATTCAAAACGAAGGATAAGAGATAGTACCTATGGCTTTGGGGAGTGGACTTTGCCTTTTAAAATAAAATAATATTTTTCTTTTAAAAAAATGCTTCTTTAAATTTCCTTTTTGAAAATAATTTTTCAAAACTTTTTATCTTATCTGGTAAACCTATGCTCTGATACCAAGTGAAACACCCCACCTCCGTTAGGGTCACTCTCAAAGGGAATGCCCTAATTTTGGTGGAGGTTTATAAGTATAAGTCACAGATATACAAGACAGATATAAGAACACATATTTGTAAATAGCGGAAAAACAACAACTTTTATTTCATAAAAGCAAATACGTGCTACAACAACAACCCCATAATTGTCTTACATCTTTTCCAAAAACATAACATAACACTTACATAATCTGTCTTGATTACATTATTTAAAGAAGCATAAATAAAACATAGATAAACTGCAAAAGCCCCATAGTGTTTGTCCAAAGCCATAGTTCAAAACGAAAAGGTCCAAGCAATACATTTCTCTTCTTCAAGCTGGATGTTAAGGCTGGTCAAGCTGCAGTGTTCCCTCCCTGTGGACCTGGGGGGGGGGGGGGGAACGGAAGAAAAGAAGACGAAAGAAAAGTAGAGTCAGACATAAAGCCTGAGTAAGTCTAGTACTATTCTGTCTATGAATAAAGAACTGGGTATGATAAGTATAAACAAGAAGTGGGAAAACACTATAAACTTGGTTAAGTTGTCTAGGGTCGAATATACTATCGTACCCCATGTTAATCTCTGAACCCATATAAACTAGTTTCCAACTGGCACCCCATAATCAGGGTGATGTGATCCATTCTATGATGATCGGCTCCTACTCGCATAGTTACATGTGTCTTACGGCCCCCGATGTTGTAGTTACCTATGCTGGTCCCACCATGGGGTGTATCAAGTCCCGTGGTGGCGGCCCGACACAATCCTAGAATGCACAGGTATGCTACTGGTGTCCAGTGCCTTATTTTTCTGCGCCGGAGTGTGTGCACGCCCGCACCCCGTTAGAACCTACACTGCTACACCACCGCTGTCGCTTTGACCTCTTACAATCAGCCCAGTAATCGTGCCCCACCCTGCCTAGTTTCAAGGTATCCTGATACACCTTCTAGGGTTACTGCTGAAAAGGGTCCCCCGTTACTAGGTTTTCTATCTCTAGCCAACATGCTAAGTTGGTTAAGTGTTTTCTAACCTAACCCCCACCAGTCCGTTTAGTTTAGCATGTTCCATTTTGATTAAGTCTTTAGTTCACTTAATCCTAACAATCCTGACTCAGCCTTAATTGTCTTATTAAAGCCTTGACCTCTCACATTAGACAGGTATTGTTGTGGCTGCCTGTTCCCGGTTGGTTCCGGGCAGTCTTACGCCACAACTCAGTCTAACCTCGGGTCTTTATTGGGCTCCATGTTTAACCTCCCACATTGGATAGGTATTGTTGTGACTACTGGACAGCCGGGCGGTTCCGGGCAGGTTTACATCACAACTCAATCCAACCTCGGGTTAAACACATCGTATGTTCTACATTTACATATTTTGTCTTTCTTCTTTATTTTCTTATATGTAAATATTTGCGGCCCATTATTAAGTTAATGGTGTAAAGGTTACACCAATCATGGGCCCAACCCATACTTGAATTTGGGCCCTTCTACTTTATATTTTCATTTATTAATAAATTTAACCCAACGTTATTTTCCCCCGTTTAATACGTTCGTCTATCATAATATATGTTGGGCTTAGGCTTTTAAGCCCAACTTAGCCATGAGAAAAAGGGGAGGCTTAAAGCGTGATTACATGCACAAGAAGGGGAATGTGAGCGCATGAACTTGCAACATAACGTTGGAACTAAAAAAATAGAAACTGGTGTACTTGCATAGTAGTAATGTATACTTTGGTCATAAAGCATAAGTGACATGAATCAAAGCATGTAAACTTGTAGTTGAGATAAGAATCTAAATTGGATATCATTATTGACACATAGTCTTAACTACAATATGAACCTGTATTTTTATTTAGGCATAATGTCAAACATAAGCAAATCATGTTCATAAGATTACTACATGTTTACAAAGGTGTTTACTTTTGTTACTAACACAAAAGTATAGTTCAAACTAATCATGATTTTAAATCTATTCACATGGCATAAATATTTCTAACATGAAATCATGATTTTTACTTTAGTCATGCAACTTGCAAAAGGGGTTTTTGAATCTAACCTAGCAATGTACCACATATGTCATCATATAATTCTTGTTAACAATATGGATTTCAATTATGCAAAATATCAATCATAGCCTAGTCATATTCATAAGTTTGCAAATAGGTTTTCTAGTACAAAAGCATGGCTTAATACATAGATCATGGTGCCAAATTCTCAACATAATTTCATATGGATTATGATAACCCAAATTTGTTCCAATTACTTCACAAAAATGATTTTTGTATAAAAATACACATTATGATGGCATAGTAGCAAAACCCCAAACTTGCATGAATTTCAATTAATCAACTACATTCATGTAGCTTCAACATGGATTACATAATTTGCGAATATTCCAAACGTATACTTGCATAAAACTACCGCATGTAGTTTTTCATAATTGAATAACATAATTCGAGAATATCCAAACGTATACAATATTCCAAATCGATAAGAATCATAGTAACGCACAAATATGAATTACTTTATCGCCACAATCCAAGTATACAAACCAACACAATTATTTGTTCATACCAAAATAATACTCTACTTACAATTGTGTGGCGAATTCTCCAATTTAGGAATTTGGAGATGCGATTTGATTTGATTAAGTTGCTTTATGCTTTAGAATTTGCCTCCTAATCCTCTCTCCAATTGGTGGCTACTCTTAGGCGTTCCTCAGCAACATGACGGCTTTGTTCTTATTTTTGAATGAATAGATTAGGGTGAGTCTAGGGTCATTTTTATAGGGTTTATGAACTGATTAGGACCATTGATGTTGCTTGGATTGATCGTAGCCATTCATTCGCAAGAGAGACCAATTAGAGCCTGCCACCTAGCCCTAATGACAAAGCAGACTACAGAAAATCGACCAATATAGAATAGGCCAGCCAGGTTGGGCTGGGTTCGACCTGGCTCTGGACCAGGTCGACAGCCCTGTCGACAGCCCTGTCGACCTGGCTAGACCAGGTAGACAGCCCAGTCGACCTGGGTGCATCAGGCGGGATTTTTCACGCCCTGGCCAATTGGGCCTGGTTTTTAATTTTAAACTGTTTTATTCTGTTCGAATTTTAAACTTAATTCAGAAACTTCCGAAGGCCATATCTTCTTCATACGGACTCCGTTTTTCGAAAACTCGGACTCTATTTCGCGTATTTTTCCGAGATGAACGCAATGGCGTATCCCGTTTCCCTTAATTCTTTGATTTCAAATTAATTATACTTTAATTTGTTAATTTCACAGTTATAGAATACACGGGGTGTTACAGGAATGAAATAGAATTCGAATTGTTTTGAACCACAAAATGGCATTAAATCTGGTATAGACAAGAAATTGAGTGGGAGTGACACAATAATTTTAATGTTATTTGATAACACATTAATTATTGTAAATAATGTTAGTTTTAAAAACAAGAAATAATACTAATTCTAAGATAGATAATGTTTGGATTAAGAAGTTCATAATTGAACTTAAATAATTGTTGATCCAATGATTTACATTGAGATAACAATATGGCTAATGCTCAGGCCTGAAACTTTACACTCACCATTGATCCAAACATATATTTAAAAAATATAGTTCTTATGTGAAGTTGTTCACAAAAGGAATAAACATATCTGCAAAGTTACAAAAGTTTTAATGTTGCAAACCTGCTGAATTAAACTCTGTCGCAGCAGAAGTTTAATAGTCACACTAGTTACATGAATATATGATACATAAATGATTGACTCTAGTGCAAGTGGGAGATTGTTAGAGTTTATGCCCTAGAGGCAATTCATTTGATGAGATTGATAACATTGTTGATGTTATGGTTTTATTTGGAATAAAATAATATTCTATTATATTATATTTACTGCGTAATATAAATATTAATATAATAGAAGTCCTTATAATTATAATACAGAATTATATAGTTCGAGTAAGACTGAACTTGAGATTATATAATGTGATAAGTATTATAATTCTTAAATGTCCCTAGTCGAGTTTTATTGTTTATAAAGGACAACAATAAAGCATTGAGACTAGTATATCGATTGACTGATGATCACATCTCATTGATCACTAATATGTGTGATATAAAAGTCAAGATATAAATACGTATTAGAGAATAGCGTATTGGGCTGACCCACCGTGAGATAACTACATGGAATATAATCAACAGTATCATAAGTTGTTCTCATAGTGACAGTGATGTAATGGTCCTTAGACCTGAAATCATTATAATTTTATTCGAGGATATTTGTGTTTTGATATCATCTAAAGTTATTTCGTAATAGAGTAATGATAACGGTGATTATTGGATATATCTCGAATCGAATGAAAAATTATGAATGATCTAGATGGAATTTAACCCTATGATATATTTGTAGTGATATCCATGGGCCTCTTGATTGAGTGAGACTGTGAAATGCATGGCCGTGCTCAAATATTGATTTGTTTTAAAAACAGTATGCTCATTGATTAAGAAAACGGATTAAATTATAATGAGGATGATACAATCCATGCCTTGAGTTTAATCCTGGATATATTGGTTAAAAGGATTATATTACATTGATATACTGGTCACAGAAAGGTTGTATCAAATCGATAATATTATTATAACTTGGGTAGCAGCGATGTATTACTAGACGTCGCTCACTGTTTACAATTTAAATATTGTTTAAATTGTTGCCAACGTTATGATAACCTATAAGGTCACACAAATGGTCGTTGAAAAGGGTGTGGACCATTTGAAATAAAAGGAAATTAAAATGTTGAATATTTCTTTTATTTTAGATGGTAAACGGGTCAAAGGTTATGCTAATATCTCGTATGGTTATAGGATAAAAGAAGGGACGATGCCTTTCTATTTCATTCATTCATTCCATTCCAAAATTACACGAGAAAACATAAAACCCTAGATCCTCGATCTTGGCTAGTACCAATTCCCTTTGATATTGATTTCGTTAGACGATTTCAAGATCAACGATTCGTGGATACTCATAGAGGCATGGCACTTGACATGCTTTCGATTCGATACTCCATCGTCTCAATCTTGGTTCGAACTCCTTTGGATTCAATTCGACAGGTATAATCCCTAATTTATGAATCAACTTTGTTTTAATTTATTGTTTTCGCATAGATCCATGTTTTAAGTGTTAAAATACTATGACTTAGGGTTTCGATTAGATCTATATATAACCCTAAATTTACTTTCAGGTATACCAACATAACCGTTCCTGGGAGATACAGAATTGAAAGAAGTAACAAATATGAATATTCTCTAGATGGTGACAATATACCCTACTTGGGTGCGACCCACTTAGCCATGCTGCCTGCCCGATTTCTGTCATTTCCCAGTTGATGAGGCTTGAGGTCATAACGTATCTTTTAACAGATCACTCCTTCATTTATTTTGAATGTGACATCCTCATACTCGTCAAATCACAAATTGATTTCCCCAAAAATACCACGGGTATAAGCTAAGAGAAACGAATTCCTCCACCACCAACATAAATATCACTAGTACAAAATGTGCTTGTTGCTTCGCCTCATTTGCTTCGGTTGTTCTTAAAACAGAAGCAAATACTATCATTTGCTTCTGTTGTGCTAGCAACCGAAGCAAATGCCCAGAAGCAAATAGTGTTAGATAGTGTTATTTGCTTCCATTGTGCTTACACCCAAAGCAAATAGTATCATTTACTTCGGTTGTGCTAGCAACTGAAGCAAATGAACCGAAGCAAACAACATCATTTGCTTCTGTTGTCCTTACAACCGAAGCATATAATGTTATTTGCATCTGTTTTTTAAGAACTGTAGCAAATGCACCAAAGCAAATATTTTTTGCGCTGGTTCCTCAGAAGCCAAAGCAAATGCATTGTAGAAACTACAAATTATTTTAATTTGAGCAAATGCACATACCAATAATAAAGATCAATGACTTACACATGTCATTATTCGTAATTTATTATAATTAATGGTTATCAATAAATAGCTTATAATTATTATATTTATAAATAATTAATATTCATTTTTATATTTAATAATCTATCATAGTAAATTAGAAATAATTATTAGTTATATTTATCAATTAATAAATATATTAATATTTAATACTAAATTGTTAGTGACCACTATAAAATAATTAATGTTTACCATTTAACATTTGATCAACAAGTAGACTACTAAATTAATCAACAATTAAAAAAAATTAGTTCATAATTAATAAGGAATAAGTTATATTTAGCATTTAATATTTTATAATGTAATTAATAATTATCTTTCATATTTAATATTTAATAAATTAAAATTTGAGATTAATAACTAATAATTTCTATTAAATATTGTGAATAGTGTTGATTATTTAATAATTGATATGAATCATTTAGTAGTTATGATTTACTTTGATCACTCTAATTAAACAAAAATTTATTAACAAATAGTAATTAATATATAATATATATTATTTAATCATTAATAAATATTACTAAATAACTATTTTTTTTTTTGAAATTGACTGTTTAATAATTAATTTTTAGTATATAATATTAAATAATTAAAAGTTATGATTAAGCAACTATCATTAAATAACTGATAATTAATAATTAATTTATTTTTTAATTAATACTGTTATATAATTAAGAAGTTAAAACTAATATTGAATTGATAACATATCATGAAAAATAAGACTAGTATTTAATATTTATAATTTATTGGTATCAATTATAATTTATAATTATTTATTATAAATAACTAAATATTATTTTTATATTTAATAACCTTTTATAGTTAATTATTGATAATCAGTAAACTATAGTTAATAATTTCTAATTACATCTAATAGTTAAAGATAAAATTAATAATTAATATTGAATAATTAATGCTTAACATTTAGCAATTAATTTATAATAATATTCAATAATTAAGAAGTAATGCTTAATATTTAATAATCAAAATTTCATACTATTTAATCATTAATAATTATATAAAAGTTAGTAATTAACATTAAACCGTCATAATTGAATAATTAGTAATTGGTAATATGTACAAACCAATTTAAATATTGTAATTACTAGTTAATAAATACTATTAATAAATAATGGTATATGCATTATAATTAACATTTATAAATCAATTAGCATTAAGAAGTAACGAGTAACAATTAATAAATTAGAAGTAACACTTGAAATTTGTTACGAATTTTTATAATCAACAACAATACAACAAAACACCATTTTCAAAATGTTTTTGCTGGCGATATTTTTGTTACTAATCATTCAACACTATTAGACGAGATTTTTTTTAAAACATTGTAAACATTAATTTCTAAAATTTTTTTAAGTTGATTTGTAATTTTTCAACGGCTATTTTTCGGAAAGATTGTAATAAATATATTTAATAATTAACAATTTATGATTAATAATTATAATTGAAAACTAATATTTATTATTAAATATTTAATGTTTAATAATTACAATGAAAAATGTAATATTTAATGTTTAGAGACTTATTGGCTTTAATTGGGCTCCAACAGGGTCATCATGAAACCCACGTCATGTTTAGCTCTTTGTACGCAGCAGTAACAGCTCACTATTGCAAACTTTGGCTAAAAAATGATTGCTTTCATGACCTAAATAATCAGCGTTAATTTTTGATGCACACTTTCATTTTTCCCTCTAGGCTTCCGTTTTCCTTTTCCCTACGCTCATCTCCTTTTTTTTATACTATCTTTTCAATTGACTTCGCTTTTAGGTCCTCGAGCTCGCCGAAAACCCGAATTCAATTTCATTTTCTTCTAGCGTTCGATTCAATCATCAGTTCATTTTGAAACTGAACAAAAAGCTCATCCAGATTATTTATTTATTTTATTCTTTCGATTGCAGGGATTCTCTTGTTTCATCCATTTAATTCGAGGAATAGTCCGATTTTAAGACGAGATTAAAGATGTCGGAAGCAGATACTATAATTCTAAGAGAACTGATGATATTTGCGAAGATGTTTGTGGTTCGGTAATGTCTTCTGAGGTGTTATGCATCAAACTTTCAAGTAATGTCTCTTCACTACCATCTTTGTTTCAAAATATGCTTTCATAGACTGTTCGTATGTTTGTAATTCTGATTTTCTGGTAACCTTTTCGCATTTGTACCATTCGTCCTCATCTCTCCCATATAAGTTCAGTAATTACCCCTAGATTTTTCGTACTTGAATTTGGATAGTTCATAATATAAAAGCTAGGATTTGGGGTCTTGAAGAAAGAAAACTTTGTTTTAAGAGCAATAAAAAAAAGCCATACTAACAACTAAGAAAAGTATGTAGATTTTTCGGACCAACACTTGAAAGAGCGTCTTAAATATACCTATGAAGCAATTTTCAGGAATCTTTACACACTGTGGAATCACTTAATTTTCTTTTGTTATGGCCATCCTTTTGAATCTAACGGTGTTCCTTGGGTAGCAATTGTGAATTTATGTTGGATTCATTTTTCCACTTGTTTTCATCTCCATCTCCATTGTTTCGATGATTGCATTACCAGGGTGCATTCCCCACTTTCTTCATTTTTATAGCCGATTAGATACAATGATATAAGTTTTCTTTTTCTTTTATAGCAGTGGTTTAATGTCCAACAAAATAGGCTCTTTTCATGAAAAAGTGGGTATGCATGGTATTTGTAAAAATAGTCCACTGGTTTAGTCTTTTATACTCATTTATCCTCTGTTGCTTCGATTTGCTTCTTTATTCCATCCATGCTCAATAAGACCACTGTAATTTGTACAGATAGTCTAGTGGTTTCAAAATTCGAATGGTCTGAGTGGTATTTAAGTTTTTTGACCTGTGTATGTTAAAATGGGGTTATGACCACTAATCCTCAAAGGTAGATAAGCAACTGAAAATTGATTAAAATTTCTATACATTTTAGGTTCACCAACATCTTATCTATTCTGGTCCCGACCATCATGAAAATTGATATACTTTGGTCCGAGCAACTAACAATCCTATGGTTTGAATACAAGGATACTTAGTTTTAAGCTTTGCATGTCATTAAGAGTTTGCAATCTACCAGCCTTTTATATTTACTTGGTTGTTTACTATTTGTAGGAATTTGGTGCTGTTGGTAAATATGACGGTGCTAATATAGCTTAAATGTTGTTAGATCAATAAAAGAACAGTGAGTATGATAATGATTATTATAATGCATGGTATTTGCCATGCTGATGTTCCAAGTTACTAAGTTTTGTGCTTTCACTGTGTTTTGGTTTTTGGATAATTAACGTTAAAAATATAGTGCTTGCTTCTCAATTCATAGCGACCTGTAATAAATTAATTGCTTACAAAGTGGAAAGCATGAGCAGGCAATACATATATCATATCAAATTACGGTGCTATATTTGTGATCATGTTACTTGTATATTGGTCCATTTACTGAACTGTTTGCTTATAAATAGGGGAAAGAATGTACACAGATATGTAATAAAATTCTGTGAAAAAAAATACAACGTTTACACTAGTTCCCCTTTTACTATGGCTGAAGCAATACAATTGTTTTTATCTTCTACTTCCGTGGCCTAGCAAATGAGTGATAGAAGAAATTCATTGTAGTTCAGTGCATTCGATCCAGGTCAATTGTTTCATGAAGGTCGTCCTACCTTCTTCTGCGATCATCTTATTATATACCGATATACACATAATTTCTGTTCTGCAAAATGTTTTCTGCTTTACTAAAAGCTAATTTTTATTTAATGGAGGAGTTTGCAGCAGTGTTAAAAATGAAAAAGAAATAAGCTAATATCACAGTAATGCTAAAATATTGCACTGAAATTTCTTACTATATCAATTTTTCCAGTTTGTGTACATATGTAATGCGTATTCCACCAATGTTCACCATATTTTTAAAGACTGTGTATAAGTTGAAAACTCTATGTTGTTGTCAATGAGGCGGTGTATCTTGATGTTCACGATTTGTTTGCTATTTACCTTTCAGTCAGAATTTCATGCAGTACACGGTATAGTAAATATTGCAGTGCACAGTAGTATACCAACTCTGTGAATATACCAATCCACTCCGAATTTCTTTAATGTTATATTAATGTATATTACAATCTGCTTGAAGGTGATGCCTATGATTGGGTTCATGTAAAGTAAATTGTTAAAAAAATTCTTGACATTACGCTGCTTGTCTAATACCCGTTGCTTGTTGTCCTTGTGGTGGCACAGTCATTAATCTAATGATTTATTTTGCAAGGTAATTTACTCTTTAAAACGTTGAGTACAGGCTTGACTTGAAAACCTGAATTTAATTGTGTTACGTGTTTTATCAAAGGTAACTTCGCGCTTTATGTGTTTATACCGTGTGGGTTTTCCCGTACTGTCGTTGCATGGTTTTGGGTTTTGGATTTGGACGATGATCGGTATTGATGTCGAAGCTTCTAGAACGATCTCGGTTGAGGTGGGGATGCATAACTCGGCTTGGGGTTGGTTCTTGCGAGCATGCATTTTAGGAGTTGGATGACTGTGGTTTCATGTGCTGTTGCAGGGATTTTTCATTCGATATATGGCAGTGGGCTTTTAATTTATGGAAGTTGGCTTTTGCTGCCTTTTGGAGAAGCATGCATGAGAAGAGTAAGAATTCTTTATACTGTTTCATGCTGTCATGTGTGAAGTTGTAAAATTGAGCTTGGTAACAAATATTTTATAATTTCATCTTTTTGACAAACTGCAACATTGCCATATTCACTTGCAGTGCATAATACAAGCTGTAATTGTAGGGAAGTTGCATAGGAATAACAAGTTTAGGCTTGGAAATGAAGAGAATCTTAGTTTTTAACTAATAGTCCATTTTCAAATACCGTAACATGTCAGTTTTCAAATGTTGCAGTGCATAATACTGACCTTTTTTTAGCTGACTGTAACATGTCAATTCTCAATGTAGTGAATTTTAGTTTTTTCCATAACACGAATTTGCTGGAGTTTGTGGTCAGTCTATTCTGGGCGAATGAATGCATATGTTTTTCTTTCCTCTTGTTTTTGCATGCTAGAAATATACAAGTAAATGGATAAGCATCAGATGCTTTAATCATGGAATTCTACTTCAATCCAAAGATGGAAACAATAATGTTGCTGACGTACCTCTGTGAGAACCCTATCATTTTGTTAACATTTGAGATGTTTTTTTTAATAACACATAATTTCCAGCTAACTTATAGGGAGTGCAAAAGCTGCTTTTTGTGCCTTGAAATATATGAAGTTTGGCAATTTATGTTATGTTATTTAATTATAAATATGTAAATTAATGGTCACAAAATTAATAGCTGAACTTGCAATTTAATTATGGTACAATAAGATTGTATGTTGCGGTCTCTAATGTTGGAGTCTAATATGCAATTTAATTTTGGTAACATCATAATGCTTTGTATGATATTTATAGGTAATGCAATTAAGTGGCCACATCAAATATTTCAATTTTCTTCATCTTTGACCCAATGGAGATGAAACGACCCGAACTTCTCCGGTCTCCGAAGAGAAGGGAAGGAACGAATTGTTTTGAGAACACGACAAAATAGAACGCAGACGGAAGAACATTTCATTGTATATTACAACAATGCATCAAAATACAAGAATATACAGAGTATAAACGAATAAATATTACACAGAAATATCAGAGACTTAAATTACATTTAAATACATCGCAGCGGAAAATAATACAATACACAACTAGAAGAGATATACGGATACAAAGCTTTCCGGATATCATTCCAGCTGTAACCCAGGATCCTGTGAATATAAATCTGCAAAACCAAAACTACTAGCTGCCCGTGTCAAAATAAGGGTACCCAGAGTTTAGGTTAAAACAATAAACTCCAGGTCAGTCATGAGACTGGTGTGAGAACTAAAACAGTTGTAAATCTTTATTTTAAAGTTAGGAAAATCATGGGACCACGCCGTATAACACGGAACGAGTTTCCTTCCAAGAACACCAGTGCATAAAACAACAGCGCAATGCTAAATAAAGGAAAATGAAGCTGTTATAAGACTCAGGTCCTATCATACAATGCAACGCAAGCCGGGGGATAGGGTTTATCCTTATAACAGCCAAAGAATGCTTGATACGTTTTAAAACAAATCATTTGATACTATTATCAGTGTATAGTGTATAAAACAACTTCAAATCATAAGTATCAATCATTGGCGGCATTGGTACCATATATCATGTCGCCGTACTAGTTCTACAATTAAAACCGCAAAATCACGTATTTGGAAATTGGATTTCCATCTATGAACCGAGGCAAAAGATAGTCCTCAACCGATTCGAGACTCTCTAGCCCGAGCCTCAGGACCCAGACTCAGGTGGGCCCTTGGATCATCAGGGCCGGTCCACAGATGTGGATTAAAATGCCTGAACACTGCGTTTCCCCACCCTTTGGGGCGTAAATGAGCCAACGAATGGCTCCATCGGACCTGGATCGTCCGATCTAACCGAAGCGCCTCGCAACAACAACAACTACACAGGTGAAAAGTATATAAATGTCAGGGCTGGTAGGTCACTGACACCACCCTAGCTAGAAAGAAACGCATGCCCTCCCTGAGGTCCGTCTCCCGTTTTTGGTTCACAACCGGAGTGTGAGGCTCGCGAATCAACGCCACACAAAGCTATGCCACACAGGCCTTGCTTTGATCATCATCCACAAGACTTTGCTTTTCAACAGAAGCCTTGATCAATTTCCATTTAGGCATGCCACACAGGCAGTTCACTCCATGCGATTGATATCCATCAATATATAACCCCTGAGCTCGTATGTCTCAGAGAAGGGCGTTAAGCAAGAGAATAAATTCTCCGCTGCCAAACAGATATATATTTAATAGAAATCAACCACACAGACTAAAATCCAATGTCAGACACACAGTTCATTTACAAGTCCGTTCTGGGTCTGAACGAAACCGGAGGCACCTAGTACCCCGCATATCCATCGATCTCCAAGTACGTCTGGACGATCACTAACTGTTTCCATCTTCTTGGGTGTACAGCCCAATCAAGATCATCAGTAACCACCCAAACGACGTGAAGACCTCCGGTCTTCGACATCGTCTTCATCTTCGACTTATCGTCGTATCAGTTATTCAGAATGGGATAAACCCGGTTTTTTCGAATAACTCGCGTATATTTTAAATAAGTGTTACACAAACACAACATACGCCTCATTCCAATTCATCAGTCACTAACCGTAAATTAATCAAGAGAATAATTCCCCAAATATTAACCCCGAAGGCCGATACCAAAATCAGATCAATATCCAGAAAACCATTCTGCTTAGCTAACCGACAGTTTGTTTCTAAATTTCACATCCATAGAGAAAGGTTCCCATTAATTTTATCAAAGATAAATTCTTTAATTTATTCTTTAATCTACTTTTGAATATCAATTCAAACTAGTCGGGATTAACGAACTTTACCGAAGTAATCATTTGTTTTAATTTCACAATCCCAACCTATTCATCCCATGAAGTAAAACTGGTAATACTTCATATCTAACACCACTGTGTTATCGGTAAATTCAATTACCATTTCACGTTCAAATCTAATTAAAGATTTAACTATCGCCTGGAGCAAAACTGGTGATACTCCATTCTCGATCATTTCAATCTACTTAAATATTAATTAAAACTCCACTTACTTTTAATCTGTGACTCGGTTAAAGAATCAGTGTCATTTAAAACACGGTTTACGATAAACCCAAAATTACATCACATTTCAAGCAGCCCTTAACTATAAATTAATCAAGAGAATAATTCCCCAAATATTAACCCCGAAGGCCGAAACCAACATCAGATCAATATCCAGAAAACCATTCTGCTCAACTAATCTCCAGTTAGTTTCTGAATTTTTTTAACTCCTTTGGGTCTAAGAACAGTATTTTTGAAGATACCGTTCACGACAACCCAAAATCACATCTCATTAATTATCGGGTTAAAGAACAAGTGTTATTTAAAACACTGTTCACGATAAACCCAAAAATCAATATCAATTCAATTTCAATTAAATATTATTTAATTGGTACACTTCATTAAATCTAAATAAAAAGATTTAATCTTTTCTCAACTGGGTTCAAGAACAGTGTTAATGAAGACACCATTCACGACAAACCCAAATCACATTTGATATTAAATACAAGGCTCTGAATAGAAAATATATCGGCTTATATTCAATATCAAATTCTACGACTAACAAATGTCGTATTGGGAATAACGATATATATATCTTTCAAATTCCCATAACAATATCTGTATCATCACGAAATCCAACGTCGAAATATTCCGAAGACAATTTCGATTCAAATCCATTCCAATTTAAATATTGGAAATTCGGGTTATTTTCAAAACCATTTCAAATCCAATTTATTTATTTAAAAATAAATAGAATTATAATTCTAGTTCGAAACTAGTTCATTTCGATAAAAATCTATTTTTATCTTTTCAAATATGGAGTTTTTCATCCCAATTCTTTCTAAATCATTTATTATGATTTTACACAAATTATTACTATTTTTAATAATTTTATCAAGGTCCGTACAGTCGATTTCCAATAACGGCCATCGAACTGCACTTACAACGACCTTTTCCCAATTTGATTTAGACATAACTCCAAATCCAACCGTTAGATTTCTAATTTCTAATATTCGTTAGAAAGCTCTTTTCGATACGAACCCAACGGTTCCGGTTTTAGGAGAATCCGACGGTCGGATCTCCCGTAATATCCGTTCGAAGTCAATGGTCGAAATTCGCGAACTACCGCGACGCGGTGCATTCTATTCAGGCCATTATATTATATATATTATATATAATATATACTTCATCGATTTCTATTTAAAACGAAATTTATAAATCGTTTTAAATTCGTTTTCAAAACGTTTTCAACTTCATTTTCAAATTCAAATCAAAACTGAATTTTCCCTTTTCAAATTCGTTTTAAAATTCATTTCAAATCGATTTCAAATCAATTCGATTTTTAATTCAATTTTGATTCGTTTTCAATTAAATTTCGATTCGTATTCAATTCTATTAAATTTCAATCCGAATTCATTTCTATTCGAATTCAATTCGAATTCATTTCTATTCGAATTTCAAATCATTTCAGTGTATTTCGAATTTCAAATCAATTCAGTTTAATTCGAATTTCAATTCACTTTAAATATAATTCGAATTTCAATTCATTTCAATATAGTTCGAATTTCAAATCTATTCAATTTCAAATCTATTCAATATTCATTGAAGAATGAATAAAATCGATATAAATATCGTTCACGTCAAAATGGCGTCAATCTAACCAACACGGCTTCATATGTTTCTATTTTCAAATATTCTATTTCAAATATTTCTATTTCAAATATTTTTATTTCAAATATTTCTATTCAAATATTTCTCTTCAAATATTTCTATTTCAAATATTTTTGTTTTAAATATTTCATTTTCGAAACTGGAATGAGGCCCAATCAATTACCATATAATGTTAATTATATGGATTTTCTACAACACATGCATATATCAACAACGATGAATAATTAACCATCATCCAAAGTGCATTCTACACTGTATAAGCATCGAATATAGATATTTAATGCTTATAACAGTCTGTCAATCAATCGATCGACATACAACTAACTATTGGGATTAGTGTATGTCATCTATCATCCCAATACCCGTGTGGGGTTTCAAACAATCAAACACAGATTTTATTTGTGCAGTTGGGCGATGTGTAAAATTTATCGTCCCAATCAATATCAGTCAAATGTGTGTATATAAACAAATCGTCCGATTTGTTTATTTTTATTTCTTTTCATATACACGTTAAAAATTCTATTTTTAACTATAAAATATTTTCCACTATAAAATATTTTATTTCAACTATATAAATATTTTATTTCATTTCACATCACATCACACAATCAACTACACATCAGAATCAAACAAACAAGCATACAAGCCATCCATGGTCTGTGGATGACGGGTGTCGGGTGCTACTAAACACAGCCTACATCCTAGTATATATTTCAACTAGAAAAATAAATTAAAGGTGAGAAGTTCTCACAGATAGCTATCCGATCCCACGACTCTTCTTAGGTAGAAATCTTCGTCGTTCTTGCCTCTTGTCACTTTCTTTGCCCGTATCCTCTACATATGTAAAAATCACATTTTTACTATGCTATTCAATATAGAAAAATCGAATTTTTACTTTGCTATTCAATATATAAAAATCGAATTTTTACTTCGCTATTCAATATTTAAAAATCGAATTTTTACTTCGCTATTCAATATTTAAAAATCGAATTTTTACTTTGCTATTCAATATTTAAAAATCGAATTTTTACTTCGCTATTCAATATTAAAAAATCGAATTTTTACTTCGCTATTCAATATTAAAAAATCGAGTTTTTACTATGCTATTCAATATATAAAAATCGAATTTTTACTATGCTATTCAATATATAAAAATCGAATTTTTACTATGTTACTCAATATATAAAAATCAAATTTTTACTATGCTATTCAATATATAAAAATCGAATTTTTACTATGCTATTCAATATATAAAAATCGAATTTTTACTTCGCTATTCAATATTTAAAAATCGAATTTTTACTATGCTATTCAATATATAAAAATCAAATTTTTACTATGCTATTCAATATATAAAAATCTAATTTTTACTATGCTATTCAATATATAAAAATCGAATTTTTACTATGCTATTCAATATATAAAAATCGAATTTTTACTATGCTATTCAATATATAAAAATCGAATTTTTACTATGCTATTCAATATATAAAAATCGAATTTTTACTTCGCTATTCAATATATAAAAATCGAATTTTTACTATGCTATTCAATATATAAAAATCGAATTTTTACTATGCTATTCAATATATAAAAATCGAATTTTTACTTCGCTATTTAATATTTAAAAATCCATTTTTCACACCGCTACTATATATATGAAGACTTCGCCTTTTCACATATAAAGATTCAATTTTTATTTCATTACATATATAAAGGTGATATTTTTACTATCTTACCTATATAAAAATTATATTTTTATATTTCTACAATATAAGAGATTATATTTTTGTTATCTATATAATATGAAAATTACATTTTCTACCTTTACATACGATAAAAATTATATTTTTATACTTCACATATGCTAAAAATCATATTTTTAACTTTCCTATATTATATAAAAATTATATCTTTACTCTTCTACTATAATAAAAATTATATTTTTAATCTTCTACTATATTAAAAATTATATTTTTATTACCTCTACTTTATAAAAATCATTTTTAAAACTGATTTCAAACCTATTTAATCTAAATAAATGCAAATAAATAAATTGGAGAAGCTTACAGTGTTCGACTACGTAGAGGGGGGGGGGGTTCATCGTCGGTTTTGATCCGGGGGGGGGGGGGGGGGGCTTCTGTCTCGCATCGGTCTTCAAATCGAGGGGGGGCTGTTGGGTTGCGGTGTCGCGAGGGAGGAGAAGGGGACGGGGCTGGGGGGTGGTCGACGGAGGAGGGGGCGACTGGTGGCAGGCGGCGTGGCGTGCGATTTAGGGCTCCGCCCTTTTTGTTTTTTTGTTTTATTTTGTTTTCTGATTGAATGAACGAGAAAAGAGGGGGGGGGGCAGAGTATAAGGGGAGAGAAGAGGTTTTTTTTATTATTTTAAATTTCAAAAAAGTTGACTTTTTCATACGACCTCTAAACGAGGCCCAACGCCTGTCGTCCATAGCGTTTTACCCCCATTCCGAACACAATGGGATATGTATCGTAAGCTGATTCGATCGTTTCGATCAGTTTCCGTTAAAATCAACATATAACTCTATATATTGAATTTGAACGCGTATTTCAATTTACCGGGGTCACATACGAACTCTAAAAATTGCAGAAAAATATTTTCTAGCTTCGTATTGACGATACGGTCCTAACAAAACTAGTTTGGTCGAATTCTGAGACCGTTGGAAAAATGGCCATTTTCCAGTCAATTAAAATCAACTAAAACTGGTCAAACGCGTTTTCCTTTGCCACGCTCACATATTGATTCGAAAAATTATGAAATTTGGAATCTAGAAATAACTTGACATCACGGATCCAACAAAAGTGGTTTCGTCGAAATCCGAGGTCATTTGCAAAATTCCCATTTTTAAGGGCCTGAATTCCATAGCGACTATTCAGAATTTTCAACTGGACTTATCTTTTGATTCCCGCTATGAAATCTTGATTTGTTGGATTCATTGGAAAAATATTATCAATTAGATCCTATTATTTTTGGTTTCGCTAAAATCCGGATTGTTTTGCACCCGGTACATTCAATTGAAGTTTGAAATCGAATTATCGAACTACCGCGCCATTTTCAATTCTATTTATAATTATATATAATTATTTATATTCTAACAACGACGTATATAAATATATACGTCGAATTCAATTCAAAACATTTTTCTCGTTGATATTATTTAAAATAATCTATTTTAAATGTTCAAAATTCGCTAAAATTGCCGAAATAAATTTTTTAAACTGGCCCAGATTTTCGGGTTGTTACAATCTCCCCCACTTAAAACTTTTCGTCCCTGAAAAGGAACGATGTCGAAAGTGGTTTGATTAATCAACTCTACGTTCGATCTGGCTTTCACTCTCCAACTTTTCAGTTTCTGAGAATTTTCAAATTCTTCAAAAATTTGGCTAACACTCTAAATTTTCGAAAAATTTCGCCAGAACCTCCCCTGCACCGGGAGCCACGGGAAAATCGCGAAATTTCCATACAGGCCTTCTGATCTCAAAAAGAAAAAGAAAAAGCCAAGCGGCTAGCCAATCGGCTCATAAAATCATCATCACCCAAACAAAACAGTAAATTATGATAAACATGTACCTATTTGTCGGGCAAACAAATTTTATTCTCTGCTCTAGCCTCCTTGCTATGACCTGTTCAATGTAAGTACATGTATATGCAAGCAAATGCGACTAATTTTCAATACAGTTCAATATTTGATACAATTAGGCGTAATGGTTCAAAATTATCAAACAATTAAACAAACAACACAAACATCAATCAATTAGTGAATTATCATTTGAAATTCATAACTTTGATATATAGTCAAAAATCAGATTTTTGATGCCAAATCACAACAATAGGCCCTATCTAATTTTGGTTCTCACACCAGTCAATAGGAAATATATAGAAATCTCACTTTCGTCACTCGAATATAAACACTGATGATGAGGCCTCATCATCAGAATCATCTCCGGGCGACTAGAGTGTGATTCTATATCTATCCAATATATTAAAATTTCGAATACACGTTTGCAAGACGTATATGCAAAATCTCTATATACTGGACTGTCCTAATCAATATGAAATAAATAATCAAATACGAATAATTGATTTTAAATTTTCAAAACAAAATTTGTTTTCATTTTAAAAATATACTCTTCACACTCGTTCTAGGATACTACTTATCCTATCTCTAACGAGTCATTCCCATTAGATATTACTATTCCAATATCTGATGAATTCTTTCGTATGGTTCTAGTGTGCCTTGTTCTCTGAGCTTTGTAAACCAAAGCTCTGATACCACGATGAAACGACCCGAACTTCCCCGGTCTCCGAAGAGAAGGGAAGGAACGAATTGTTTTGAGAACACGACAAAATAGAACGCAGACGGAAGAACATTTCATTGTATATTACAACAATGCATCAGAATACAAGAATATACATAGTATAAATGAATAAATATTACATAGAAATATCAGAGACTTAAATTACATTTAAATACATCGCAGCGGAAAATAATACAATACACAACTAGAAGAGATATACGGATACAAAGCTTTCCGGATATCATTCCAGCTGTAACCCAGGATCCTGTGAATATAAATCTGCAAAACCAAAACTACTAGCTGCCCATGTCAAAATAAGGGCACCCAGAGTTTAGGTTAAAACAATAAACTCCAGGTCAGTCTTGGGACTGGTGTGAGAACTAAAACAGTTGTAAATCTTTATTTTAAAGTTAGGGAAATCATGGGACCACGCCGTATAACACGGAACGTTTCCTCCCAAGAACATCAGTGCATAAAACAACAGCGCAATGCTAAATAAAGGAAAATGAAGTTGTTATAAGACCCAGGTCCTATCACACAATGCAACGCAAGCCGGGGGATAGGGTTTTTCCTTATAACAGCCAAAGAATGCTTGATACGTTTTAAAACAAATCATTTGATACTATAATCAGTGTATAGTGTATAAAACAACTTCAAATCATAAGTATCAATCATAGGCGGCATGGGTACCATATATCATGTCGCCATACTAGTTCTACAATTAAAACCGCAAAATCACGTATTTGGAAATTGGATTTCCATCCATGAACCGAGGCAAAAGATAGTCCTCAACCGATTCAAGACTCTCTAGCCCGAGCTTCGGGACCCAAACTCAGGTGGGCCCTTGGATCGTCAGGGTCGGTCCACCGATGTGGATTAAAATGCCTGAACACTGCATTTCGCCGCCCTTTGGGGCGTAAATGAGCCAACAAATGGCTCCATCAGACCCGGATCGTCCGATCTAACCGAAGCGCCTCGCAACAGCAACAACCACACAGGTGAAAAGTATATAAATGTCAGGGCTGGTAGGTCACTGACACCACCCTAGCTAGAAAGAAACGCATGCCCTCCCTGAGGTCCATCTCCCGTTTTTGGTTCACAACCGGGGTGTGAGGCTCGCGAATCAACGCCACACAAAGCTATGCCACACAGGCCTTGCTTTGATCATCATCCACAAGACTTTGCTTTTCAACAGAAGCCTTGATCAATTTCCATTTAGGCATGCCACACAGGCAATTCACTCCATGCGATTGATATCCATCAATATATAACCCCTGAGCTCGTATGTCTCAGAGAAGTGCGTTAAGCAAGAGAATAAATTCTCCGCCGCCAAACAGATATATATTTAATAGAAATCAACCACACAGACTAAAATCCAATGTCAGACACACAGTTCATTTACAAGTCCGTTCTGGGTCTGAACGAAACCGGAGGCACCTAGTACCCCGCATATCCATCGATCTCCAAGTACGTCTGGACGATCACCAACTGTTTCCATCTTCTTGGGTGTACAGCCCAATCAAGATCATCAGTAACCACCCAAACGACGTGAAGACCTCCGGTCTTCGACATCGTCTTCATCTTCGACTTATCGTCGTATCAGTTATTCAGAATGGGATAAACCCGTTTTTTCCGAATAACTCGCGTATATTTTAAATAAGTGTTACACAAACACAACATACGCCTCATTCCAATTCATCAGTCACTAACCGTAAATTAATCAAGAGAATAATTCCCCAAATATTAACCCCGAAGGCCGAAACCAACATCAGATCAATATCCAGAAAACCATTCTGCTTAGCTAACCGACAGTTTGTTTCTAAATTTCACATCCATAGGGAAAGGTTCCCATTAATTTTATCAAAGATAAATTCTTTAATTTATTCTTTAATCTACTTTTGAATATAAATTCAAACTAGTCGGGATTAACGAACTTTACCGAAGTAATCATTTGTTTTAATTTCCCAATCCCAACCTATTCATCCTATGAAGTAAAACTGGTAATACTTCATATCTAACACCACTGTGTTATCGGTAAATTCAATTACCATTTCACGTTCAAATCTAATTAAAGATTTAACTATCGCCTGGAGCAAAACTGGTGATACTCCATTCTCGATCATTTCAATCTAATTAAATATTAATTAAAACTCCACTTAGTTTTAATCTGTGACTGGGTTAAAGAATCAGTGTCATTTAAAACACGGTTTACGATAAACCCAAAATTACATCACATTTCAATCAGCCCCTAACTGTAAATTAATTAAGGGAATAATTCCCCAAATATTAACCCCGAAGGCCGAAACCAACATCAGATCAATATCCAAAAAACCATTCTGCTCAACTAATCTCCAGTTAGTTTCTGAATTTTCTTAACTCCTTTGGGTCTAAGAACAGTATTATTGAAGATACCGTTCACGACAACCCAAAATCACATCTCATTAATTATCGGGTTAAAGAACAAGTGTTATTTAAAACACTGTTCACGATAAACCCAAAAATCAATATCAATTCAATTTCAATTAAATATTATTTAATTGGTACACTTCATTAAATCTAAATAAAAAGATTTAATCTTTTCTCAACTGGGTTCAAGAACAGTGTTAATGAAGACACCATTCACGACAAACCCAAATCACATTTGATATTAAATACAAGGCTCTGAATAGAAAATATATCGGCTTATATTCAATATCAAATTCTACGACTAACAAATGTCGTATTGGGAATAACGATATATATATCTTTCAAATTCCCATAACAATATCTGTATCATCACGAAATCCAACGTCGAAATATTCCGAAGACAATTTCGATTCAAATCCATTCCAATTTAAATATTGGAAATTCGGGTTATTTTCAAAACCATTTCAAATCCAATTTATTTATTTAAAAATAAATAGAATTATAATTCTAGTTCGAAACTAGTTCATTTCGATAAAAATCTATTTTTATCTTTTCAAATATGGAGTTTTTCATCCTAATTCTTTCTAAATCATTTATTATGATTTTACACAAATTATAACTATTTTTAATAATTTTATCACGGCCCGTACAGTCGATTTCCAACAACGGTCATCGAACTACACTTACAGCGACCTTTAACAAATTTGATTTGGACATAACTCTAAATCCAACTGTTAGATTTCTAATTTCTAATATTCGTTAGAAAGCTCTTTTCGATATGAACCCAACGTTTCTGGTTTTAGGAGAATCCGACGGTCGGATCTCCCATAATATCCGTTCGAAGTCAATGGTCGAAATTCGCGAACTGCCGCGGCGCGGCGCGTTCTATTCAGGCCATTATATTATATATATTATATATAATATATACTTCATCGATTTCTATTTAAAACGAAATTTATAAATCGTTTTAAATTCGTTTTCAAAACGTTTTCAACTTCATTTTCAAATTCAAATCAAAACTGAATTTTCCCTTTTCAAATTCGTTTTAAAATTCATTTCAAATCGATTTCAAATCAATTCGATTTTTAATTCAATTTTGATTCGTTTTCAATTAAATTTCGATTCGTATTCAATTCTATTAAATTTCAATCCGAATTCATTTCTATTCGAATTCAATTCGAATTCATTTCTATTCGAATTTCAAATCATTTCAGTGTATTTCGAATTTCAAATCAATTCAGTTTAATTCGAATTTCAATTCACTTTAAATATAATTCGAATTTCAATTCATTTCAATATAGTTCGAATTTCAAATCTATTCAATTTCAAATCTATTCAATATTCATTGAAGAATGAATAAAATCGATATAAATATCGTTCACGTCAAAATGGCGTCAATCTAACCAACACGGCTTCATATGTTTCTATTTTCAAATATTCTATTTCAAATATTTCTATTTCAAATATTTTTATTTCAAATATTTCTATTCAAATATTTCTCTTCAAATATTTCTATTTCAAATATTTTTATTTTAAATATTTCTTTTTTGAAACTGGAACGAGGCCCAGTCAATTACCATATAATGTTAATTATATGGATTTTCTACAACACATGTATATATCAACAACGATGAATAATCAACCATCATCAAAAGTGCATTCTACACTGTATAAGCATCGAATATAGATATTTAACGCTTATAACAGTCTGTCAATCAATCAATCGACATACAACTAACTATTGGGATTAGTGTATGTCATCTATCATCTCAATACCCGTGTGGGGTTTCAAACAATCAAACACAGATTTTATTTGTGCAGTTGGGCGATGTGTAAAATTTATCATCCCAATCAATATCAGTTAAATGTGTGTATATAAACAAATCGTCCGATTTGTTTATTTTTATTTCTTTTCATATACACGTTAAAAATTCTATTTTTAACTATAAAATATTTTCTGCTATAAAATATTTTATTTCAACTATATAAATATTTTATTTCATTTCACATCACACAATCAACTACACATCAGAATCAAACAAACAAGCATACAAGCCATCCATGGTCTGTGGATGACGGGTGTCGGGTGCTACTAAACACCGTCTGCATCCTAGTATATATTTCAACTAGATAAATAAATTAATGGTGAGAAGTTCTCACAGATAGCTATCCGATCACACGACTCTTCTTAGGTAGAAATCTTCGTCGTTCTTGCCTCTTGTCACTTTCTTTTCCCGTATCCTCTACATATATAAAAATCACATTTTTACTTTGCTATTCAATATAGAAAAATCGAATTTGTACTTTGCTATTCAATATATAAAAATCGAATTTTTACTTCGCAATTCAATATTAAAAATTCGAATTTTTACTTCGCTATTCAATATTTAAAAATCGAATTTTTACTTCGCTATTCAATATTTAAAAATCGAATTTTTACTTCGCTATTCAATATTAAAAAATCGAATTTTTACTTCGCTATTCAATATTAAAAAAATCGAATTTTTACTATGCTATTCAATATATAAAAATCGAATTTTTACTATGCTATTCAATATATAAAAATCGAATTTTTACTATGCTATTCAATATATAAAAATCGAATTTTTACTATGCTATTCAATATATAAAAATCGAATTTTTACTATGCTATTCAATATATAAAAATCGAACTTTTACTATGCTATTCAATATATAAAAATCGAACTTTTACTATGCTATTCAATATATAAAAATCGAATTTTTACTATGCTATTCAATATATAAAAATCGAATTTTTACTTCGCTATTCAATATTTAAAAATCGAATTTTTACTATGCTATTCAATATATAAAAATCGAATTTTTACTATGCTATTAAATATATAAAAATCGAATTTTTACTATGCTATTCTATATATAAAAATTGAATTTTTACTATGCTATTCAATATATAAAAATCGAATTTTTACTTCGCTATTCAATATTTAAAAATCGAATTTTTACTATGCTATTCAATATATAAAAATCGAATTTTTACTATGCTATTCAATATATAAAAATCGAATTTTTACTATGCTATTCAATATATAAAAATCGAATTTTTACTTCGCTATTCAATATTTAAAAATCCTATTTTCACACCGCTACTATATATATGAAGACTTCGCCCTTTTCACATATAAAGATTCAATTTTTCATTACATATATAAAGGTGATATTTTTACTATCTTACCTATATAAAAATTATATTTTTATATTTCTACAATATATAAGATTATATTTTTATTATCTATATAATATGAAAATTATATTTTTATACTTCACATATGCTAAAAATCATATTTTTAACTTTCCTATATTATATAAAAATTATATCTTTACTCTTCTACTATAATAAAAATTATATTTTTAATCTTCTACTATATTAAAATTTATATTTTTATTGCCTCTACTTTATAAAAATCATTTTTAAAACTGATTTCAAACCTATTTAATCTAAATAAATGCAAATGAATAAATTGGAGAAGCTTACAGTGTTCGACTGCGCAGAGGGGGGGTTCATCATCGGTTTTGGATCCAGGGGGGGCCTTCTGTCTCGCGTCGGTCTTCAAATCGAGGGGGGGCTGTGGGGTTGCACGTCGGTTTTTGGTGGTAGGGGGGGGGGCTGCGGTGTCGCGAGGGAGGAGAAGGAGAAGAAGGGGACGGGGCTGGGGGGGTCGACGGAGGAGGGGGCGACTGGTGGCAGGCGGCGCGGCGTGCGATTTAGGGCTCCGCCCTTTTTGTTTTTTTTTTGTTTTTTGATTGAATTAACGAGAAAAGAGGGGGGGGGGGGGGTGGGGCAGAGTATAAGGGGAGAGAAGAGTTTTTTTTTATTATTTTAAATTTAAAAAAAGTTGACTTTTTCATACAACCTCTAAACGAGGCCCACCGCCTGTCGTCCATAGCGTTTTACCCCCATTCCGAACACAATGGGATATGTATCGTAAGATGATTCGATCGTTTCGATCAGTTTCCGTTAAAATCAACATATAACTCTATATATTGAATTTGAACGCGTATTTCAATTTACCGGGGTCACATACGAACTCTAAAAATTGCAGAAAAATATTTTTTAGCTTCGTATTGACGATACGGTCCTAACAAAACTAGTTTCGTCGAATTCTGAGACCGTTGGAAAAATGGCCATTTTCCAGTCGATTAAAATCAACTAAAACTGGTCAAACTCGTTTTCCTTTGCCACGCTCACATATTGATTCGAAAAATTATGAAATTTGGAATCTAGCAATAACTTGACATCACAGATCCAATAAAAGTAGTTTCGTCGAAATCCGAGGTCGTTTGCAAAATTCCCATTTTTAAGGGCCTGAATTCCATAGCGACTATTCAGAATTTTCAACTAGACTTATCTTTTGATTCCCGCTATGAAATCTTGATTTGTCGGATTCGTTGAAAAGATATTATCAATTAGATCCTATTATTTTTGGTTTCGCTAAAATCCGGATTGTTTTGCACCCGGTACATTCAATTGAAGTTTGAAATCGAATTATCGAACTACCGCGCCATTTTCAATTCTATTTATAATTATATATAATTTTTTATATTCTAACGACGACGTATATAAATATATACGTCGAATTCAATTCAAAACATTTTTCTCATCGATATTATTTAAAATAATCTATTTTAAATGTTCAAAATTCGCTAAAATTGCCGAAATAAAAATTTTAAACTGGCCCAGATTTTCGGGTTGTTACAAGAGAATGGCAGCTTATAAGGTTTTGAGGCCAAATGATAGTGGAGCAGGCCTAGGTACTTTTGGGGTTGATTCTATTCCACAACACCAAAAAAGAAGATTTATAACACATATAGTCGTGACAATAAATATTCGTAACGGATATGCTCGTGATTACCAGGTGCGTTGCTAATGTCGTTACAATATTTTATCACGAGACTGGTCGTTATATAAAACGCGCATTTCATGACGAGCATACCCGTTGTAAAATAAACAGGTTATAACGATTTGGACTGTTGTAACTTGCATATTTTGTAACGACATTACTCGTTATAACAAGGTCATTTTGTAACAAGTTTATCCGTTACAAGTATAAGATGTTGTAATGATCATCACTGTTGTAAGATACATAAGTTATAACGACAGTACCCGTTACATCTATCTCAACTTGTAACAAGGTTATCCGTTGTAAAATTTATATGTTATAACGACTATGACTGTAGTAAAGTGCGTTTTTTGCAACGATATTATCTGTTATGATAATAATATATTATAACGATATTTTTCGTTATAATAGGTTGTATTTCTCACGATCATAGCTGTGGTAACAATGAATACTGCAACTACCCAAACAGCATACACATACTGCACCATATACATGTAACACATACTGCACCATATACATGTAGCATACACACAGAATTCACATGAAATAAATGTACAATTCAGAAACAAGTAACAACAATTGAATTTGTAGCAATACATTCTTCCATATAGTTCAAAGTACGATACATAACATCAATGTTAACATTTAAAGTTCTAAACAACATAGTTTCAACATAAAACTAAATAAAAATGAGACAAAATACTACGTTAACACTTATGCTGAAAATTCTATAAAGTACGTAGACGACGCTCGGACCAAATAATGAAACCACCATCAATTATGTCAAAAAGCTTGTAGTTACCATTTTGAGGCGCTTTGTAAATAGGTGCTTCCGGATCATATACTTGCTCCACCCATACAACCTTTTCACCTTGTAACACTTCTCTATGATGACATATCTTTTGTGTCCCTAGATGTCCTTTTGCTACCTCTGTCAAATTGTCAGACAATAGCACAGCCGATTGTTTGTCCCTTGATGAGGATCCAATAGCATCATCAGAGTGAACTCTCAAGTTAGCTTCCACGCTGTTATGATGGCTATTATGATTGTGCTCTATGTTGGATGTAGCGTCAGCTCTTGGTGTCTGATTTCCTCCAAATTGACTTATAAATTGCATCAAGCATTATTGCATACTTTGCATAGTAAGATTCACTGATTTGAGATTATCAGCTAGTTGATTTGTTTTTTCCTCCATGTTCATTTTCCACTTTCTATCTTCCTCCTCTTTGAACTTAGCTATCGCTTTTGACGCTTGTATAACCTTCACTTGCTTTAGAGTTGCTCTAGAGCTAACCGCACGATAATAACTCTTTCTTTTCTCATCTCCAAAAACTTCAGCGATCGGATCATTATCAAAATCTTCAAAACTTCCACTTCCATCATCATCGTTCAAACTAGCTCTCGCCTTTTGTTTTTCTTCTGCTGCTTCTACCAACGCCTATACAAATGAATGAATTAGTATTTAAATTAGATCATTTGCATTTTGAAACATTGTTTGTGTATTTTCGTACATTTACAAAATTAACATAAATACGTGTTTGTTGGAAGCCAACCAACAAATAAACTCTTTCACACATTTACAAAATTGAATTAGTGAAATTTGCTGTAAAGGTATAGCTGTCCAATTCAACTAAATTGGATGTGTCAAAGGAGAACGGTGTTGAAAAAAAATACACCCTCTTTATCAACTACATCAAAATATCATAACTGCAAAGCTAACCATACATGTATTGAAACTTCATGTTGGTGGTGGGGTGGAGACCTGTAATGGAAAACGTGCAGGGTGGAATGCTATAGGAATTCAATATAATATACATATATATTGCCGACTTATGCAGATGTTACTCTTTTGAGCAATGGGCATTTTATGTGTAATGGTAGTTCCAGCAGAATGCCCCAAATGTCAACTAAATTGTCAGTTCCTGTTTTTGGATTAGCATCATATAAGCTTAAAGGTTCGATTTGGACATCAAATGAGTCAAACGAACATCAACATGTCGAGTCATTATTGCAAGCAGCAGATGATTGGGTTAGTCGTTTAAATGTAGATCACCCTGATTTTCAGTTCTTTTTATCTTGCTATAATAGTGTATTAGGTGCATTATTCATGCGTGTAAATGTGCCCTTGTAGTGGAAATAATTGTGCCTAAAAAAAAATGCCGTAAGTCTGAAGTGGAAGTCCATGAGTTAATATCAACATAATGGGTACATTTGGAATAGCTACATGGGTTTTTAACGTTGTCCAAACATGCAACATGCATGAGCATGTAAAGGTGAACATGCATGGAAAAAAACTCCCACAAATCAAAAGAAAGGGGTTGCCTACATGCTAAAACGTTTTTCCTTCTAAAAAAAACATAAATGGATCCATGAACAAAAGAAATTTGCACACCAATCATTAAACCCAGGTAATGCATATACAACAGAGGCTTGTAGCCACTTTAATTTGAATCAACAAAAGGGTTGCCAGGCCCAAACAGGGGGTGCCACGGGACAGTAAGTTTCAAGGTAACATGCATGGATAATTATATGCCCCTAAATGTTCACATAAATCAAATTTCAAACAGGGCCACACTAACAATTTGACGACAAAAGGGAACACAAGTTTCACATTTTCTTTTTACTTTTTTTTTTTTTTACAATAACATTTTGGTATGCCAAAATAGCAGGACTGCCGCAGAGCATCTTCAGATGTTAATACATGATATAAGCGTTTATACTTGAACAAATAAGACGTATAACATGATACAAGGTAGCACATGGACTACAGTTGTGAAGTTGATTGTAATGTTTCTCAAGTTGCTAGTGTTATATTAACTAATCAGATTATTTTTATGTACTATTATTGTAACTTGCTGACACTTATAAATGAACATTTGTTAAATGAAAAACTGGAAAACTATTAGTAATAGGGGAAATGACAAAACCGAACCAAACAACAAAGGGCTTTTCCTTGAGCATAAAAGAAATTTCAGAAAGAACATGGATAAACTATGACACTTTTTTTCTTTAATGTACTGCTACTGTAAGGTTTTCAGTCTATACACATACTATTATAATTTAGAGAATGAACTAAAATAAACAAAAATATATGAAATTATGTTCATTCGAAAATGCTTGATAATATTTTGTTGTTTTAATATTTTGTTGTTTTAATATTTTGTTGTTTTAATATATTCTTTAGTTTGCCCGTATCCATTCAAATTTGTTATAGGATATGATAGAGACACACAACTATACTCGGTTTCAAACACGTTTCATATGTGTTGATAATTGAAGATCAAATAAAGGTCTTGCAGGTACCACACATAGAGGAAATTTCATTACAGGTCTCCCCATCATAGCCAAATGATGTGCACTTATCGTAGCATAGCACATGCTCTAATATTAATACTGTGTTCTTAGCAGTGTGGTTACGAAACATTGTTTCGAATTAGTCAATGTAGAACGTGTGAGTTTTTCTCTTAGGCGCTGCTAGCTAATTTATATTACAGTTGCCAACATTGCGGAATGAGCAAAGATTCAACCCCAATGATGCGAAGGGGTCTGAATGGTCCAAGGACGTTATGTGCTTATGTGGGCAAACAAGGTTTGGTCTCTTCATTTATGTGCTTTTGCAATATTGAAAAATATAGTAACAAAACTACTTCAACATTAAATACTGTAGGTCATATCATCAATTCTTGTACATGCCATTTCGAAAACAAAGAAAAATAATAAAATCAAAATGACCATTCAAGAAAGATATAGCGAACCAACATTGCCTATATTTTGAAAGCCAAAACCAATTGAATTAACATAATTGTGTCAGTTTAATAAGAGTGGTATTTGTGTTAGTTTTCAATAAAAAGATCATTTGCATTTACATTAGAAAAAAAAATTGTATCAAATTGTTTTGTTTGTTTCACAGTTTTGTTTTGCACTTAAGTTCTCTTCATTTTAGAAAATTCACTTTGCATGTGCATCGAAAATACTATTTTCAGCTTGTTTTGATCACTTTGCATTTAAAGTTCTTCTCTTCATTTTAGAAAAAATCAAACATTTTGTGTTACACTTCTGCATTTGAATTCCATTTTTGATATTTGTTCTTTGTTAACATTTTGTTCATCGCATCATACTGTTAAAAGCTTTTT
Source organism: Allium sativum (assembly GCA_030737875.1). Classification (NCBI taxonomy): domain Eukaryota; kingdom Viridiplantae; phylum Streptophyta; class Magnoliopsida; order Asparagales; family Amaryllidaceae; genus Allium; species Allium sativum. Next base: position 564,284,053 of record CM060921.1, read on the forward strand.
TGTAAACTTATAAAAAGACCACACAATAATGAATTTGTTCAAGCATACAAGACACAAAGTTATACGCCTTGCAAAAAAAAAAGACAAAGTTATACGGTTTTTGTTAACATGTGCTTTTGTTATTATAAAAAAAAAACAAGTTAATAAATTTTACTTACAAATTTCTCTGCTACGCAAGGAATAACCATCCCAGTTTTTTTACTTGTATGTCCAACTTTCCAGACCTTGGTACGTGTAATCTTCTCTCCCGAATCCTCTGCTTCCTACACAAACAAACGTAAACAAATTATTTAAATATACCATATGTTAGTAATGTTCATGAAAGAGTAGCTACATACCAGCTCTTCATATAGTCTACGATAAGATTTTCTTCCCAAGGTATGAGTCATCGTACTTTTGCTTTTATTGTTAGCATTAGTTTTGCACTGTTTCCTCTTTTTGTCCGTGTACTCAATGTCAAGAAATCTTTTCCACCAAACCTTATCAATGTCATCGGGACGGTTCTCATACGCAATTTCTTTGGGTATGAGTTTTCCATCTTGTTTAAGGTAGGTTTTTCGCACTTTCGACTTCATTGATATATAATATTGTGGAAAAGATTTCTCTAATATTGGTCTAGCAACCTTAGGATTGATATTCAACTCAAACTCCCTCTACATGCATACAAGAAAAATATTAATTAGCATATATGTGCAAGTCATATTAGGGGGGTTTTACAAACAAAAACAGCAGTAAAATATGTGCAAGTAATACTATTTGTAAAAGAAATGTACAAATCAGTAAGAAAAGAAAAGAAAACACTTAGGTACAGGGGATATAACAAATAAAATATGTGCAGTTAAATAAGCACAACTAAAAATGTGTGATTCAAGTCAAGGCAATAAAAAGGATGTGACACTCATGCCTCATAAAACGATTGCATGAGTGAAATTTGTAAGTAAAATGTATTCCCTAATCGTGACATTTTACTTGTCATATTAGTTATGCCAGTCTTGATATCTTGTGGATGTTTTATAATGCATTCAGCCTAGCTATGACGGATGCATGTCGGATGCATGTCGATCAGTGGTTGTGGCATATCACTATTATATCACACTTCTGACCCAATTCCAACTAGCTACCAAAGATTAATTGTATCGGCTTGGCGACCAGCCTATATAGTTTAGACATACACGTGTGTCTCCTTGAGCAAATGTTAAGGAGATAAAGTCTAGCAAATGTTACTAACAAAATACAATAGAAACAGTTATGAGCTGGTCGAAATATAAAAATGGTATAATAATTTATACTTGGATTTTGGTATTAGGCGTGATTTTATCAAATTAAACGAACGCACGGCTAATGTTAACTAGTTTTGGCAAACTGTAGGTGGGCGAAGAGAACTAGTATCTTTTTAAAGGGGCCATAAAAACTACTTGGGTAAACTGTAAGTGGGGAAAAAGGCTACCTGGTTTTAAGAAAGGAAAAAATTAAAACTGTTGAGGTCAGAGTGTTTATATCATTATATCATCCTAGTTCAGATGAGAAACGTAGGAAACCATTCTACATAAGCAACTTCCTCACTGCTCAACAACTAGAGACTTGTGGAACATTTCATATAAGAAATAGTTTGAAATTTCTATAATGTGGGACAGTAAAGTGCTCTCCTTGATGGAATATCCAAATGATTGTGTTTGTGGAGAGAATGAATTTGACCCAGGATTCACTGTAAACGAAAGCGCTGCTTTGCATTAGCCATCTCGTTCGTTGAACAAAACGAATATACGTTTAGCAGGGGTCAAATAATTGTAGCATATATTTGGTGCAACTTTGTTAATTTAACAATAGCTAGGAAATGTTATTCTTTTCATAACATAAAATAAACATACATTATACATAATTTAGCTATTAAAACGAACAACTATCATTTACTACTACTAGTGCTATTGGTAGGGCGTAAGTGGCCTGTTAGGCAATATTTGAAATGCAGAGAAGTAGCAGCTAAGATGCATACAATTAGGGATGGATTCGTTTCAGTACCGGAATTTTGTATTCAAACTCATGTAAAGCCTCATGTAATGGGTAATATAAGCATGATATGGGAATCTGAGTATTTGCAGGCACTCATTTGGTTAATGAGAGACTGTCGAGGCATGTCATTGTAAGAGATCAATTTCTTGTCCTTGGTGGATTTTTTTTCCACACTTGGGAGGCGTTTGCAGTTACTGATATTATAGAAAGGCTTAATTTTGTACAGAATTTTTTTAGAACCAATGATTTTGGTGGGCAACTTCATCTTTCTTGATTGCATTTTTTTTTTTAATTTCCAAGAGAAGATCTGAAAATCAAAGTTTAAACAATAATTTGGAAAATAATGCCAAAAAAAAAGGGAAGTGTTGTAACTAGCTAATAATTAGTAGTTAGCCATGTTCAATGTTCCATCACAAATTCTCTCCAGGTATAAACTATTTCCATAATGTATGTGTTATCTGGAGTTTCAGTATTATATCATTGTCAAAAACCTCCATGATAATGTTTATGTAATCGGTTAATTATAATGTTTATGTAATCGGTTAATTATAGTAAATGTGTAACACATGGAAAACAATGAGTACACTATTAGAATATGAAATCATGAAAGCACTTAGAACAGCCACTCAGCGTGTTGATGATCCATCGAGAGTTCAAAATAAAATATATAATGAAGTAGGCTGAAAGGATATTATATCCAAACGAATGATATCGGGTCAAAGTAGATAGGAAGTCCATCCGCACTTTTATGCCAATCTCAAACAGCTTCTGGACTGAACTACTAAAGCCCAAAACTTCTCTTTTCTTTACTGTTATAAATATACATGATGTACACAGTATTCCATTATCAATTCAATATCGAAATCATTTAGTCCATTCGCATTAATGATAAGTTTACATGAATTAACAAGATTAATTTGTTAATTCGAGTTATGTTATTCACCAGCGTTCGTAGTAGATGGGCAGTGCTAAATATTTGGTGCAGAACGGAAAGCTGAAATGAAGCTAAAAGTACAAAACCTAGCCAATGGTCCTATACTATGAGTTTTAGAGCACGCCTGAAAAACAGGTTTATAAATAGGAAGTTGAAAATAAAACTAGCAGCACTAAATTCTCAAATTGTATTTGCATCTCAAATTGAGACAGTAATTTCCATAAACTGAGACAATGATTTCCATAAGCTAAACATTGTTAGTGAAAATATAAAATGACAGTTAAATGAAGTACCATTAAAGCTTTCCATAAATTATTTTTGTAGACTTCATCTACATCATTCCACTTTGCGTAGCCAATAGGGACAATAGAACGGAGCAAGATACCACAACGAGAAGACCACTTTTTTACATCGCCACCTTTAGCGCCATCCAAATCCACAAATATTGAGTACTTTTTGCTTGATGGAGGAGGAGGAACATCTACGTCCATTATATTATCTGTATTCAGTGATCCAGTACTACAACGCTCTGTCATTCTGTAATGTACAATTGATACACAATTAATTAGATATCCCTTAAATTAACATAAAAGTCTAATTCTATTTTATGCTAAATAGACAAGCTTCTAGGAGGACTAAGTATTACTTACCATCATAAAATCAACTAACTTGGTGCATATTACAAAGATATTATACTGTCACAGACAAGCTCGAAATAAGTTATTGCAAACAGTGTATTTGAGACAGAAATGTATAGTTTAAAAGCTAAAAAGAGAATGCAAAGAAATTTGTTTTTTTTTCCTGTACAATCGCACGAAATAAAAACTAAACATAACAGAACACAAATCAATGCAAAGGCTAAAATACACAGTGAATGACAGAACTGAATGGCAAATGCAAAGACCGAAGAGTGTAATAAAATTCCCGCTAACAAATATAATGTACAAACACAAACGTAATGCACAAAAGTACAAAAATATTAAAATGACATGATAACTAATAAAAAAAAAACTAAAACTCAATCATGTCTATCTATTTCGATTCAATACACTTCAACAATCTTGTAAAGTTAGGTTGCTCCTTCAAAATGGATTGGAAGTCTGCTGATATCTCGAAATCGTCTATGCTATCAGTCATGCGTTTAGGTGAATGTCGTACAATGAACCAATCAGGATTATGTATGTCACTTATGTAAAAGACTTGACTTGCTTCAGATGAAAGAATGGCGGGTTCATCGTATTCTCCGTTATAGCCTTTGAACTTGCTTAGATTCACCATCAATAAATTAGAGTCTATGCAAATCTTACAACCATTTGTTTTATCTGCGATATTGATCCAATCACAGTAGAATACTACATGTTGAGATATGTAATAATCAACCTCTATGATCTCCTTAATAATACCATACCATGTAGTATCATCATCTGTGGGATTTAAATCTTTTGCACTTGCAACGAAAGTTGTAACAGCATTCATGCAAACGCCACTATTTTGTGTTGAAAGGGTATTGTCATAATGTTTAGGAGAAAATACATATCCATTGATCCTATACTTAAGGTGGGTTTTTGCTTCCCATTTTGGCCCACTAACATAATGCCATAACATTGAGTCCATGCATTTTTCTTCGATTAGCTGTTAAACCAACCAAAATACATTGGTGTTATTTTTATTATTATGCATACATACGATTTAGAAATAAAGTTTGACAAACCTTATTGTGCAACCAGTCAATAAATTCAGTTTGTACAACCACTTCTGCCTTTGTGTGAAGTCTTTTCTTACCACGATGAGCATCTTCTAACGATAATCGATACGCACTACAAAACCATTCGTAATATTTTAAAAAAAATGTGCTACAGAGCGTAAAACAAGCAAAATACATACCTATAATAATCATCTAGATCTGGCACGTCGATTCGAAAAAGTATCCATCTTCGGATTTGTATACGTTGTACATTAGATAACTTGATGGTCTTGCCCTCAATGATAGAACGTTCATATGTATCACCATCAATTTCATCCAAAAATGCTGCTTGTTTAGAACTATGATTACCAGTACGTGGATTAGGCATATACTCCATTGCATATCTAATAGATTCTGTAACAAGGTATGCTTCAGAAATTGATCCTTCTACGTATCGTCTATTACTTGGTATATTCTTGCACTCCTTCATAGCTCTAATAGAAAGATGAAACAAAAATTCTTTATATATTATTATATATATATATATATATATATAAATACATAGTTATATTAAAAAAATCACAAACGGGACCGCATAGAAGTGCTTGATCAGCTAAATGGACCATCAGATGTATACTTATATCAAAAAAATGAGAAGGAAAATAATGAACCAACACACAGAATGCCTCGGCAATCATATCTTTAGCGGCTTGGACATGCTCTTGGACTAAAACCTTTGAACAAATAATGTTGAAAAATAAGCATATTTGCAAAATTGCACGTCTCACTTCACGGAACTTCGGGTAGGAATGTTGAACCATAATCGGAAGAAAATATTGGAGTATAATATGATAATCATAGGTCTTTCTAATATTCAAAGTAGGTGGTTGAATATTAACAAGGTTTCCTATCTTAGTTGAAAAACATGATGGAAGTTTTGCTTCTTTTAGAACTTGACAGCACTTGATTTTATACGCTTTATCAAATGCAAATTTGGAACACAATTTGGTTCTACCGAACAACAAATTAATAAGATGTTCTGCTACATTCTTCTCAGCGTGCATCACATCAATAGTGTGTCGTACTTTATGAGTACTCCAATACTCTAAAGTGAAAAAAATTGACTTCTTGTACCATGCAGGTCTTTCTCCATCTTCAATCTCACTTACAAAATCTTCATCGATATCAACATTATCAGCCTTGCGTTTTGTGTTTTTTGTCTTTTTACCTGGTATATATATGATATGAGAAAGTTTCTCTAAAAGGGATGGTCCTACTAATCGAGTTGGAGGCTCTTTATGCTCTATATCTCTATACCAACCATGTTTCAATTCTCTGTATGGATGATCTTTCTTTAAAAATCTTCTATACTTCGTATAACTATCTTATTACCAGCACGCTCTGACCCAGTCTCCGTCGCACATATTGGACATGCTTTATATCCATGTGTTACACAACCAGATAAATTCCCAAATGCAGGTAAGTCATGAATTCCCCATAATAACATTGCTCGCAGAATAAAATGCTCTTTACTATCCATGTCAAATGCAGGTGTTCCTTCAATCCAAAGTTGTTTCAGCTCATCTACAAGTGGTTCTAGATATACATCAATGTCTTGACTTGGTGCTCTTGGTCCAGGAATTAACAAGCAAAGCATTTGAAACTCTGGTTTCATGCATAATGAAGGAGGCAAGTTATAAGGAATCAGATACACTGGCCAACAACTATAACCATTTGACCGAGCTCCACTAGGATTAAACCCATCAGCAGCAATGCAGAGCCAAACATTTCGTCCATTTGTAGCGAACTCTGGCCATCTATTTTTAAGAGATCTCCATTCAGCTGAGTCAATAGGATGACGCATGGAGTTCCAACAAGGTTTTGCTTCAGTATGCCATAACATTTTTCGAGCTATCCATGGTATGGTGTACAACCTAGTTAGCCTAGGTGTTAGTGGAAAATATTTCAAAACTTTTCTTGGTTGTTTTGTGACTTCCACTTGTTTTCCTTTTTCATTGACTTTAAACCTAGATGTATGACAACGAGGACATTCCAGTGCATCTTCGTACTCCTTCCAAAATAATATGCAATAATTTTCACAAGCATGTATTCCTTTTACATTCATTCCCAAATCTTTTATCATCGTTTTCATTGTAGAGTACTTATCAAGTAGTGTATTTTATTTAGGAAGCCACTGTTTCAACAGCCTCAATAATTCAGTCATACTATTTCCAGACCAATTGAATTCCTTTTTCAAATTATGGAGCTCTATAATGACGCTTAATGTTGTAAGACCATCTTTGCAAGAAGGATATAATTTTTCATTGGCTTTGAATTTGTATTCATGGTATTTCTTCCCCTGGTTGTCACCATAAGTTGTATGTTCACTACCACGTAATCCATATGCATCTTCAATCAGGTTCCCAAGATCACTTTCTATACGAGTTTCCTCTCTATATTCATGAGAGGTGTAAGTGTCACTAACATTATTAGGCGCATTATTGACTACTACTTCAGCATCGGTATTCTCCCCATGGAAAAAGCACTCATCATATGTTGGGTCCATACCATAAATAATCAAGTGTTTTTCAACTATTTCAAAAGCCAACTTTTTAGAATTTCTACACTTTATACAAGGGCAACAACATACTCTAAAATCAGGCGGTGAATGCTGCTCCACGAATTTCATAAAAGATCGAACACCTTGTATATATTCATATTTGTTTCTATGTCGAATTTTAATCCACTCTCTTGAGGACGGTTTTGACATTGAAAAACACTCTTGGTTTTCCTAAAGAATCAAAAACGTAAAAAAAAAAATGAACATATAACTGAAATTATATAGATAAAATAGAAATGACTATTTATGTTATTCCAACACTCTCTATTTTTACAGTAGTGATTATTTATGTTGTTACATATTTTAAAAAATAAATTAAATTTCTCTTACTTGTGAATTGAAAATGACAGACCAACAAACATCACTAAGTATTGACATATCTTTATGTACTACAGGATTTACAATTTAAAGTACATGGTTTTGTTTGTTTTTAACCAAAGATTAGCAAATGCATTAACAGGATCGGCAACTTCAAGCTTTGGGCTTCTACCAGCATCAAAAAGTAAAATTATTTTGGACTAATATCATCATTTCCAGCTTAACTAGTATAAAAATTCCATGAACATTAAAAAAATAAAATGTAGCAGACAAGATAAGATAATACAAAAACGCAAAGACAGCCGTTAGTTTTCTTATTGAAACGATACTTTTTGTCAACCCAATTTAACATGAAACTTACTAAAGGTGGGTTAAAATAAAAAACCAAATCAACTTGTTAAAGTACAACACTGGTAAGAATATATACGCTTTAACTGGTGATTTTTTTTTGAAATTAATGAAATCCACAACCAGATTAATAGCAAAAAATTTCACATCAGCCATCTATAGTAATTTCACCCTTATCTATGAACACTATATGTAAGTAGTGAAGCACCGTATAACTTACTAATACATGATGAATTTTATTATGTCCTACTACAAATAACATACAGGAGAAGTGTTACCAAGTAAATAACAACATAGACAAAAAAGCAGAGTTGAAAAATCAAGTAAAGGTTCACATTTTTGAATCTGAACCTTTCTCCTTATAAATAGTAGTAGTAAATGAATGGCATATGAGAGTATCTCATGGACTTAAAATCGACTCTACCACAGTAATAAAAGTTTAATTTGGATCAGAGATATTCTTATTCATTTACTATATTGGTGAGTTGGAGCAACAATCATGTTCCCACAACTATTATTAAATTTCTGTAGTTATGGTGCTAACATGATGAACGATTAACTAGCTAACTAAATAATTCACACCTTAAATTAAGTACTCGAATTTAAGGTCTAGCAATCAATCTCAGTATTCACACCTTAATTCACACCTTAAATTAACTAGTTCTGTTTTGTTTCAGTACTCATTTCACGTTCATGCAGCAAATTACGAATTTAAGGTCTAGCAACAATCATGTTTCAGTACTGTATATATAGGAATATTACATGTAACTACATGCAGCAAACTATGAATGCAAATCAGATTCATAGTTCAAAATCATATGATAATTAAGTGGCTCTGACATACAAAATCTGCTTGTATTTAAGGATTTGCTCCATTCAATGTTTCATAAAAAGAGGTAGCAATCAAAAGAAATGTGAACCAAGCATATTTATTATTTTCTTCCACTGAAGTGCCTTTTACCAGTCGATTGACTGCTTGAGATACTCTTTTTATTTTAAAATAACATTTATTATTTTCAACTTATACTGTTTATTGTTTTATAATTTATGAACTGGTTACGTATACAGACTGATACATCGATAACAAATTACAGCAGATTAAAATTAGCTGAAGGAACACAACACCTGTCTTCAAATATTTCCTTCGACAACACAATGGGTTTAAATGGGAGTGAGAAAACAAAGAACGAGACTGAGGAAGACTCGAAAGCTAGCTCTTTTCATATGGATACTTTGTGTTACCATCTCAGGTGCAATTCTTTTATTAGTCATGACTGGAATGCTAAATTCTGCTCTACCTAGCAAGTCTGAGCGCGATGCCTGGTTTGAAGTTAATAATCAAATATTGAATGCTTTATTTACTCTAATGTGCCTATATCAAAAACCAAAGAGATTTCATCATCTTATACTTCTATGTAGATGGCGATCAACTGATATTTTAAGACTTAGGAAAGTATATTGCAAAAATGGAACCCAGAAGCCTAATGAGTGGAAGCACATATGGTAGTCGTAATCCTTCTTCATATAAACTGTTTTGCACAATACTTTTTACATGGTCCTGAATCTTAACATATCATATCAAGTATCCTCGAAATTTCGAATTCCTAGAAAATTTGAGAAATCACTGACTGTTACAAATAATGCCCGTGAAAATTGTCCGCTCTACGTGTTCATTGCCCTCACCGCACAGGTTCTTCTTCTTACTTCATCCAGCCGTGATCTACGAAACGCTGCATTCATTGTCTACGATTTCTTCGTCTACCAGTCATAAGTACACCACGATCCAAACAACATCTTTGATTTCAGAAAGGGTTCCTGAATCGCACTTGCTGTCTATGTATTGTTAGGCATAAAGTCTGTAATTTACACTCGGCCAATGCCATGCTAAGAGGATTATAGTAGCACTGTTATCAATGATAGAAGTAATAGTCCAGCTGTGACAACGACTGGACGAAAAGGAGGTCGAAGAGGAGTTCTCATAGAATTGTTCACATGTCAAATATGGTTAACAAATGATCAGAGGGATATGGGTTATACAAAAGGCCAAATGAAACTTTGTTGGTAAAGTTTAAATGAAAGAAGATATGCCTAGAATTATCAACGACTTGTTGTATGTACTCCGTTACAGAACGATGTTGCTTCAGATTTGGAAATAAGGTTCTGTTATCAAAGAGTAGGACTGATAAAGGGATTGTTAGAGATAGATTTGCAAGATGATGAAAATTCGTACACCGTGCTTGATTTGGAATTGGGTATGACCATAATGAGATTCACAGGTTTTTCCAAGGCTTATGGAAGATAACTTGGCATAGCAAGGCTTTAATCAATTGATAGATCGCCAATTAGTACGGTTAGAATTTGGTGTCAAGGCCTCTAGCATTAACTCATGCATTCTTTTTTTTTTTGGCAGAAATACCTATAGAGGAAACACCAGAGCTTTTATCCTAACACTATTTGTTCAGACGAGAACTTTAACAGAATGCAGGAAGAGATATTGATGAGACTGATTACTAGGAAGTGTCAGTGAACAAAATTTAAACACATATCTTAAAGAAATGGATTATGTAACTATGGATCATTGTATTTACATTAGAACTTCGAATGTAATTTACCAATCTTTGGATTGTAGCTTGGAAATTACTGAATGTACTTTAACCACAAATACCATTTGGAATGTATTTTTTTATTTAATGGAAATATTTGTTTTCATTAAAAAATAATATCATATCAAGTATCAGGTCATACCAATAATGGTATATTATAAATTTCCGAAAACCACATCATTATCAATGTCGTTTATTTTATCACCACAAGCATTAAATAACTTATGGTCTACCAAAGGCTGTAGATCTCGAATTTCAGATTCTATATATTTGAGATTTTATGAGAACTTGCCGTACCACTTGAAAAAAAAACTGTGTATCAATTATTTATATCAATAGTGTATCTTACGCATACATTTTTTCATGTATCAACCATAATGCTACTTTGTAGTTTATCGAGAAAGACAACCTTTTATTCATTACACATTCATCCAGTAAGGTCCTCTCTTTAACTGTACCCAACCCAGGATCATCGACGCTCTCACGCAAATGCTCAATAAGAGATAAAATACAAGAAACTAGCAATAACCAGGAAAATGAACAAGAACAGAAAACTAGGTGGCCACGACTAAGACCAGGCAGCAAGTACTCAATAAGAGATAAGTACAAGAACCTAGCAATAACTCAAGAAAGCAAAGACTAAACGAAAACAAGGTGGCCAAGTTTTACATGGGAATCATACAAATAAGTATAAAAATTGAAATTGAATGTAAGAAATTACTTGATAATCAAATAACGCTCGAGATTCAAACAATACTTCACACTCAAAGGATGCTTCAGATTCGAAAAGCAGCTAATTCAACTTGAAATTTGGTAGTGTGACCTTCACAAGAACGGCATTGATTTCGGAAATAAAAATTAGTGGAGGGAATTGAGTTAGGGGAACGAAAAAACCCTAGCGTTACGAAGAAGTGATAACGCTTTTGGAACGGCGGGAAAGCAAAGACAAAACTAAAATTACAACGTATCCCTCGTAATTTATTTAATGTGCGCGCCATTAAGTTTTATCACGAGACGAATCGTGGTACTATGTTAATTACGAAATAAATAGTTGTTTCATTATAACCAACCCAATCGTTACAATTTCCGACGAAAATCTGTTACAAAAATGCTGATTTGGTGTTGTGTTCTTCACTGTTTTTTACCTTTGTGTTAGTGGCATAAGAGCAATGCCATTGCATGTGGAGTCAAATTTCTATAAACTAATTTTTATGTTATTAGATGTTGACGCATCTTGTATTTTACAACTTCTATGCTTTTAGATGTTCTATCTTGTTGTATTCAACACGGATTAATAACACTATCAATGAATTCTATTGTTTTCTATTATCTTGCTGGTCTCAAATGTATGAATTATTGACCTATCAATGAATTGTATTTATGTGTGGTAGTATTCTATTTGTTTTGTTATCTAGTTTGATTATATAATTGCAGACAAGAATTATTTGCATAGATACATATTTATATTGCTGCATATTTGAGAATTGTAGTAATTTGTAATGAGGTATTTTTTTTATTGTCAAAGTGATTTTTTGCTTCAGTTGTAGTAGTAACAGAAGCAACAAGTAGAGTCGTTTTTTAGCTTATGCCGCACTTATTGCTTCCAATGTTTGGACAACCGAAGCAAAAAAATTGGCTTTTTCTTCTGTTGAACAATCGAAGCAACAAATTTTGACTTGTTGCGTCATCTGCATTTGCTTCGTTTACTGAACCGAAGCAACAGGGGGTAAATAACCGAAGCAGCTGACCTGTTTTGTAGTAGTGTATGTTTGAAATGATCAACTTACATGATCTACCAGATATACTCTGTCGGGCATTCGACCATTCAAGTTGTCTTGTGACTGGACAACCCGAAGGGACTATTATGTAAATCCATCTTAGGCAATTTCTATCTAAGATTTACTGAACAGCCCTTGCATAACTCCATCTTTAATTATCTTCATCAAATTTGATTCGCAACGCTAATGCCGTAGTGGGTTTCAGATAATATGTCTGATCTCGGTCTATCCATATTGACAACGGAAATGTTCAAAACTTTGATAGTCGGTTATTTAACTATCAAAGGAAAAAAAGTGTACAACCAACGGTCGTATTCCCAAATGGAAATCTTACCGATCGATCATCATTTCATTTCCCAATTTCCCATTTATCATTTCCATATATTCATAAATTCCTTAATTTCTAAAATTAGAAAATATACATTATTAAATTTGGAAAACATTTCCATTTCTGATTTACGCATCAATATCTTCCCGCCTCTATCAGTCTCTAACTGTAAACTAGTAAGAGAACAACTTCCCAAGTATAAACCCCGAATGCCGAAACCAACATCAGATAGATACCCAGAAAGCCATTCAACTCAACCAATTTCTAGTCGGTTTTTAATTTCAGTAATTCCATTTAAATTCCTAATTCAAACCCCAAATTCCTTTATAATATTTTATTTGCAAAATATTTACTTTAATCTATTTTTTCACATAGAATGTGAATAATATTTCTTTATATAATCAAAATAGTTTGATGTCATATTTAAAAACAATATCTCAAACCCAAATTCTATTTTTTTTGTAGAATTATTCATACAAATCTTATTTCATTTCCAACATTTATAATCTCATTGCAAATTTCCTTTATAACTACTATGTTCACATTCCATTTCAATTATCGGCGTTAAAACCGATTTTACTTCTCTATATAAATTCAAATTTTATATATTCAATTTATCAAATGATAAATATTTCCTTAATTTATAAACATCGTTTATAAATTATTCTCCTTAATTTATTTGTTAAAATAGATTTCTATTAAATATTTACTTTAAACCAATATCATGTTACACCCGTGTGCGAAGCACGAGTCTAAACCTTCCTAATGTAAAATTCTCTTTTAATAAAATTCTATTCATTTTCCAAATATTTCGTTTTATAATTATATTTATTTCCTATAAATATTTCATGTATAATATCCTATTTATTTCCTGTAAATATTTCATTTATATTATCATATTTATTTCCAATAAATATTTCATTTTCAAAATACGCTTTGAAAATTCCCTTTCTACATTCCTATATTTCTTATGATATTTAAAATACCAACTAAACAGACCAGTGTCATCATAATCAATCATAGGTTTTATATCACATCATATATCACAATATATGAAAACAAACAGTATTATAAATATTGAGGAATCCAGTTGGATCCCTCCAACCAGTTTCCCTGCATCCACCGATGTTAAACAATATAAATAACATCGATTTCATTTCAATATGAAATATTCTAACAAACAGAATCAATATTTGATTAACGATTTATATATGTACGTTATCTATAATTTCAACCAATAAATCAGCAATTCAACCAAACAATCAACACACAGCAATCAATCATAATTTATCAATACTAGATTATATTTCTAAAAATATAAACTGTACAGAGTTAGTGAGATTTACTCACATTAGACGATCATCGTTAAATAACGATAATCGATTCAGGTTAGACAGTTTATTTCGCTATAGAAGCTCCAATTCACTCCAAGTCAGTTCAATTGTGTAGTCGTTGTCCATACGATCCCAACGGATCCTGTATTGTTGGACTTGGATAATGTATGACAATGTTATGATATTTACAGGTTAACGCATATTAAATTAAACTAAAAACTTAATTTATATATCCATTTGAGCTTTACCATATTCTGTTCAGCCCAATTACCCTCACCCATTTCCACCTGCATCCAATACTACATCTTCTCCCTCAATGTAAATTGGAATGCAAGTTTTACAGCGCCATTAACCGTTCTTCCATCGATCCATTCTTGATCAACTCTCTATAGAAAAATCAACTAAAATCATGATAACTCACCTCTTCAACACCTCTTCCACCTCATCCCAAAATCAGAGAACTCGAACATCTTTTCTTTTAAATGCATATCCTACCTCCTTAAAGATATTGTCGTCCTTGCAAGCTCCTACTGCTCCTTCTTTACTACCTTTAAATTCACGGAAAAATTACCAATAATTCTCTCATCACTCACTCTCTCTCTTTGCACAAATTTGTTGCACTTCACACCTTCCCTTGGAACCGCGTTCTTTAGCTCCTTCACAGTCCTGTAGTAGAACCACCAAACAAAAAAATGGCGACTACCCAACAAACTTTGCAACAAACTCCCAAATCGCCTTCTTATTCCAATTACAACATCGAAAAGATGAATCGATGCTTCACTCTTCTCAAATTCACAGCCCTACGTAGATTAGCACCCGTTGTATAAAATTTGCCCAATAACTATGGTAGTCGAACAACATGAAACTAATATTAAATCGAAGAGAAACACTTTGGGAATCGATTTATGTATGTTCGGTGATTTATGGATTCCCCTTTGAATTTATATGAATAGAAGAAGATAGAGATCTCACGTTTGACTTGGAATGCATTGACTAGCAACAGAAAAATATTTGGGGTTAGTAAGGGGTAAGGGTATTTATAGGATAGGTTATATATTTTTATATTCAATTATTATATTTATTTTTATCAAATTTCTATTTGTATCGTTGATTAAAAATTCCTATTATCACATACAATATCCAAAAATCATGAAAATGGACATACAACTAGAGTTTGACATTACGGACTTGACAAAAATTGTTTCGTTGAATTCCAACTCCATTTGATGACATGGCGTATTTTTAATGGTCAAATTATCGATTGTTTTTCACATTAAAATCTCATACGGCCACACTGACTCCAAAAATCATGAAAATTGAAATCTAGCAATAATTTAATATTTCGGATTCAACAAAATTAGTTTCCTCGAAAACGGAGCTCTTTTGCAAAAATGGATATTTTTAAAACTCTAAATAAACTAATTTAAATATTAATATATTTAAAAATAATTAAATTAAATATTAATAAATTTATATTATCATATATATTCACATAGAATATAATACAGCTCCAAAATTTTCCTATCTGAATTTATAAATCGACATTTCAAATCCAGATTAAATCAGTATTCAATATATATTAAAAATCCATTTATAATATAAATAAGTCGTTATAAATTATAAAGGAATTCCATAAGGACTTTTCGAAAATTTGATTTGGACATAAATCAGAATCTACACGACGAAATCTCGATTTTTCTCTTCCATTAGAAAAATATAGTTCACCAGCTCCGAACGTTTCTTATTTCACAGAAATCCGACTTAAAACGGATTCTGTATATTCGTTTAAAGTTCAAATCGCCAAATTATGAACTGTCGTGCCATTTTGAGCTCGATTATAATTATAATATAATCTATATGCTCTAACATCATTTGTTAAATAGATTCGTTATTATAATTCAATTCTAAACTGAATTATATCTTATAAATAATCCAATTCACCCAATACTGCTATTTCAGCTATTTCTGACTATTTCAAAATTAAATATATTATTTAATTATTATATTAATTAAATATTCAAAGTTATTTAGTTTAAACCATTAAATTACCAAACCATTATTTAAATAATTAAATAAAATTAATTATTAAGTTGTTAAAAAATCCTGGCCGTTACATTCTTTCCCCTTAAAATAATTTCGTCCTCGAAATTGGTAAGGTAGAAAACAAACCCTATTAACTGGGTTAAAATTTATTTGTTTACTTCTTAACTTCAGTTTCAACTGAATCAATTTATTTCACTAAAATATTAATTTATTTCTATTGACGAAAATTTTCAAAAATTCTGAAAATTTTCTAACACCCAAAATTTTTGAAAAAATTCGCCAGCACCTCCTTTGTACGGCTCAATCGGTACAACTACAACTTGCCCCTCTAGGCCTTCTCCAACCCAAAGGAAAATAAATTAGCCATGCGGCTTGCCACACAGGCTCATAAATCACCAAACTCATATATAAATACACTGGTAACTTTTTGTTGGGCATATCGCATTATATTATTTCCATCTGTTACCAATTCTGCATATACCAATATCTTCCCAACTTGATCTCCAATTAATTCATTCTCAAAACCAATCAATTGGTTATAATCAAGCCGAATTCCATTTCAAATACAAGTTTCATTCTCAATTCCACACTCTTGATTCACCAATCCAATATACTAACCAAGTTAAGTTACTTATCCACATTTCATAACCAATTATGTTTTCCCTAAAATTGGGCTTAACATCAAAAAATGTGAAGAAAATTTCTCACAAAAAATGATAAGTGGGGCCACACAATGATTGAAATGCAAGTGGAAGACACAAAGCTTTATAGTGGTTCAATCCAATAAGGATCTACATCCACTCCCATAAAAGATTCCATTATCAATGTGCAAATTACAAGATTATCTTCTCTCTTACAACATTTTCATCACTCCCTTACTCATGAATCATATTTAAATCTATCAGGGATGATAGAGAAGTGTATTAATCAGCGAAGATATGATGTAGATGTGGTAGAATCGGAAGAATTCCATCTTGTACACAAGCTCCACTCAATCAATCTTCAACTCTTGAATCATTTGGATGTGTTTGATGAAGATCATGATCCATGGATTAATCTTCAATTTATAATGTTGGATAGATGTTGGAATTGTTGTAGAATATTTTCAACAGCACTTCGTGGTCTCAAGATTCGATCCCCTCAAATGGAGAAGTGAGGGGGTATTTATAGGAGATTTCCAGACCAGATGGCAGTTCTGTAATTATCTGGAAAAACGCCATGATTCATGGCGCTGGGACGGCATGACTCATGTCGTAACATTGCGACTCATGTCGCAACTGATATGACTTGTTTGCTATAACTCATGTCGCCAACGGCATGACTTTTGTCGTATAGCGGGTTTACCCTCGGCGCCTTGAGCTTGCGACATGACATGGCTCTCCTCGACATGGTCCATTTCGTTTGTATGATAGCTGTTGACAGCTTGGTAATGCTGGATGTGACATGAGTAGGTAACGACATGGTTCATATTGAGATTTTAAGAAGCAGCTTGCCCTTTATGTCGCTGAACGACATGGGGGATGGACGACATGGCTTGTTTCCTTAATCCGACCTGGCTCTCTGGACATAGTTTAAGGCCGACATGAGCGGTGGACGAGATAACGACTTGTGCTATGGCGACATGACTTCTAGGTGCTCTTATTTCATGTTGTCGCCATAAATGAAATGCGACATGACTTGGGGTTGACCCGTTTTCCTCGGAGCGACATAGTGAGGCACGAACTTGGCTCGACGTTGTTCACTCCCTGGCGACATTGCCTTGAAGCGTCTTGGCGTCCACGCCATGAATCCGAGTTCGACTTTGTTTACTCCAACGACTTGACTAGTGATTTTTTATATTATTTCTGACTCATATTTTATGGTTTAACATTTTGCCCCTCTAAGTTTATGTTATTAAAAATAACATGGACTTCGAACCCTTATACTTTATGACATCTTTTCCATGTATTTTAGTTAGGTCGTTGGGGTACTCTTGGATTCTTGTCGCAAGTTAACACCATGTTGCGACTTGCTTTATCTTTTCTATGTCGCATGAGATCCTCTAAGTCGTTTTGAGCTTCAATCTGTACTGACTTCGGGCTGGTTATTTCAGCACTTCATATATTATCCCCAACCCGTATGTTCATTCCTATTCCTCTTCTCATCCTAAAGCTTCATCTCGTTAATGGCGGGTTGGATCGGAGAGATATCATCGCCTTCCTCATAAGCGACTTATTCAACTAAGTCGACGCCTTCATTAAAATCATCGTGACCTGATTCCGACCGACTTCGGTGAGCCCCATCAATCCAATTCAACACCTATACTCTCGATTTTGAAGAATTCTTCCTTCAACAATCGTTTCAGAGCTTATTGCAAGTAATTTTTAGATATAAATTCCACTTTGTTTTTTTTTGAATGCTAGGACTTGTATAGAATCCAAAGATTTTCACTCATTTCTGATAAAGTGATGATCACATGAACCGATTTTGACTGTCTTGTGTTATTGAGATGTTTGTGAATCAAAAATGAGCTGGATTGGAATGGATAAACTACATATGAGGATTTTGATATTATTTGATTTTCTTTGAACCCCAATTTTTATGCAATACGCACGACTTGAGCCTTATGTCGTTCTGACGTTATGAGTTTCTAATCGTTCTTAGCTGACTTGAATTTCTTTATCAACTTGGGTTTTCCTTTAACCTCGAGTATCCACACTGTTTCCATGGCTTGTTCATACCACTCATACGATTTGGATGACCATGCTTAAGCGACATAACTTCAACACCATGAAATGCCTTGCTTTGGTCGATGATGATCATATGAACTATTTTTGAAGATTTTGTCATATTGCACACCAGTTGCTTGCTGAAACGCCTAAACCATGAATTCTTATTGTTTTATCATAGCTGCTGTACGATTCCTTTTAAAGCCAGGACCTCCGTGTTGATGTTGAATTTCTTTTATGAACTTATGTCGTGAGTCGACATGGATCTCATGTCGTGGACCAACATGAATCACAAGTCGTTGACCGACATGAGTTCCATGCCATGAACCGACATGAGTTCCAAACCATGGCAGCGTCATGAGCAAGTTGTTATGTCGCTGCTACGGCATGGGGGACCATGCCATAACGACTTAACCCTAATGTCGTCAAATGCCTCACTTTGATGTTTATCACCTTTGTTTTAAATGCTTTGATGTGTTTTCTTATCTCTATTCTTCAAATCTTGCTGCTAGAAAACTGAAATGTATTCAAGTATATTTGTGTAGGATGACTACTAAAAAGCAAGCTTTCCCTCAAAATGAAGAAACTTTTTTGGCTCAAACCGACCCTTCTTCAAACACGGTTCCCGAAACTGAAACAACCATAACTTCTAGCCAAGTTTCTGCCTCCCTTCCTTTAGAACTTCACCCGATTAAAGCTAGGGATCAAGAGAGACAGTCTACCACACTAACCCAGGAGCAATACGAACTATTGTGTGGTCAATATGGAATTCCTCTTACAGATGCAATATTACCAAAAGAAGGTGTCTTTGATGACGACCCTCCTGTTGGATATTTTGCTGTAAACAAACAAATGCTAGCAGCTGGTGCTATCCCCCCATTTAATCCTTTTCTGGGGCGAACCATAGACTATTTAGCCATTGCTCCTTTCCAACTCCATCCTAATGGTTACACTATTCTACTGGGCCTTTATGTTCTCTTTATGGACTCGAAAAAACAAGAGCCTACTTTCTAGGAACTTCATTACCTATGTTCTTTTAATTGCAAGAAGGATACCCCCTCGATTATGCATGTTGAAGGTGGCAGAAATCGGAAACCTGTTCTCGAATTACCGGACAGTGTTTCAGGATTTTTAAACCAATTCTTCTTTGTTAGATGCCCCGAACCATTTCGAGGGCAGTGGACAGACGAAGGTACGAACAGCTTATTGAATGGCTTTGACTTTATTTTCCTCTGAGTTGTACGTTCTTACATTATCTCTTTCGAAATGCAGTACTCCCTGCCCCGATTAAGGACAACAAAGCATCCTCTTCTCTTAAGACCACATACGAAATACTGAAAGCTATTGACGAGGCGAAGAGAAGTAGAAAACTTTTAATTACGGAAAACATTCTTCGCCAATATGAACTACTTCATCCCCTGAGGAAATTCTTATGTAAGGCTGGACCTTCCACTCCTAAACCTAACCTTGCAGAGTCGGACATTGGAAATCCTGACGACCGGAATGCAACTCAAGCCGATCAAAACCCTACCATCGACCCTTCCTTGAAAAGATGTTCAGGGCCTACCAGTGGAAGAACATTGCCCTTGTCAATGACTTTGAGCAAGGATAAAGATTCTGACCGTCGTAGCGGCGAGGATCCTGCAACATCGGTCGAATTGGCTGAAAAAGATAACACTTCCCCGCATTCTGAGTCAGAATCAGATTCCGAACAGGTTGAGAAAGACAATAGGGAAGCGAATCCTTCTGAATCCAACTGTGGGACTGAATGCGATGGGGAAGATGTAATTGCATTAGAAAACGGTCCAAATATTGGGACTATAACTGGAGATTCCCTTACTGAAAATGCAGCTAAGGAAGACTCTACAGGTACATTTGACAATTTGTGTGATCTCAACTCCGCTAAATATCTTAGTCAGGATGGTGCAGTTACTCAGCCTCTCAACCCTCAAACCATATAAACTGGATTTAGGGATGCAGCCACAACTGAGTCAGGAAGGCATCTTAACTCTTTTGGAATTCCCTTAGACCCAAGGGAAAGAACCGGTCTGTCAATAACAGAGTCTTTTAAAGAAAATACATCTCTTGCATTCTAGTTTATTTTCTGTCTTTGTATCTTGCCTTAGCATTTTTAGATACTTTGTAGTTTTTAGTGCCGAAAACTCATCCATATCTCATTTTATGTTTAGACATGCACGGGAGACGCTCATCAGGAATCAGATCAGAATTTAGTAAAAGGAGCAAAGCTATCGATCCGAAGCATTTATTACAATTCAGGTCCCAGCAACCATCGCATCACCGTGAGCAGCTCCATCCTCCATCACCCTTGAAACCCTCTTCTCAGTCCTTACATGCATCAGAATTTGTCCTGACTAAGGAACAGAGGAAGAAGATACGTGAGGAAGAAGAGGAAGAGGCTAGAAGACGCAGTTGGCTAAGAGAAGACACTCTCGATGAAGGGGAGCGAGGGAGGAAACGAGGAAGGGGCGACTTTATAAGCACTCCCAAGTAGAAAAGCTGCCTATCAGGCCCCGACTTCCTTCATCGTCTGGCCCTTCCGGTCCCTCAGTCGAGATCCATTCAATTATTAATAAACCTCGCCATACTCCTGGCTCAACGAATATCTCTTTTTTCGAAAAGCTCCCAGGTTGGAACTTGAAAGGGCTTTATTTTGATCGTGGAGTAGGTATAACTGGCGCCGATGATTTTCCTAAGGAGGTGAAAGCGGTTATAAGCCAAACTCACATCCAGTTTGATACTGCTAAGAGTCAACTCGAAACAAAATGTAACATCGTAAGAGATATTTTTTACAAAAAGCTGCGCGGATGGGAGAAACTTGGTGATGACCTCCAAAAGCGCCATGATTCCCATCTCACAAAAATTGCCAAGTTGGAGAATGATAAAGTTAAATGGAAAAAAGTTTTGGATGATCGTGACGCTACTATCGCGATTCTCAATAAAAGAGTCGCAGTGTTAGAAGCATCAGATAACGAGATCAAGAAGCTCCGGGAAGAACTCGATGCTTCCAAGCAAAAAGAAAAAGATATCATAACTGCCAAGTGTAATGTTGATGACATATTAGCTGTAGAGAAGGATTTCTCCAAACAATATTGGGAAGATGCCGCCAATCTTCGTAAGGAGGTAAAATCTCTGAAGGCTTCTAACCAGACATTGATGGCCAGGGTCGAGTCTCTTGAGAAGGACAAGATAACTGCAGAAGAAACTCACAAACAGGTTATGGACGAAGCTAATGACGACATGTTCCGCTTTTATGTATACAGTGTCATGAGCCGTGGGAGTTTGCATTACTTAGGGGATAGTTTTGCGCATACTTTGACACTTGTTTGGGAGCGAGTGCTTGAGATTAACGGTGATGATTGTAGCGAGGATGAACTCATTGACAAACTCTTAGATGACAGGTCCAGAGAGGCTTTGGCAGAAGGAAAGGCAAAACTAACAGATGAGAGGACCGGTACTTCCGGTGAGCAAGTTCAAACCCAGCCTGATGTCGACCCTCCTACTAGCGCCTCGATCCTTGAAGCTTTCGGTTCACAAACATTAACTACCCCTGTTGATGCTTCTAAAGAGAAAGATGCTATTACTGACGAGAATATCAATAAAGGGAATATTGTTGAAGAGCACGGTGAAGACGATGAGGCTGATGATGACAATCCTTATCATTGGAGAATTGAGCACAGGGATCCCCCGGAAAATCTTCTGGACACAGGTAAAATTGAAACCAACTATACCATGTCGTTCTTAGAGTCCATTTTCGATTCACTTGGGTCCCTTGCTTATTATGCTCGATGTTTCCATACTTTGAATTTAATTTCATCCCTGTCTTCTCCTACCATAGGCAATGCAACGACAACAGGAGCTACTAGGACTGGCTCACCACTGACAACTTTCCCTCTTACTTCTGTCAGTACTCCCTCTCCTCCTAGTAACGCACCTTTGCTTATTACAGCTCCCGGGTCTCAAGATACCAAAATCGGTGCCTTCTTGGATTTAGATGTTGTTGACTACAGCCTTAGTGATGACCTTAAGGGCATCGAGGCAGGTGGAAGCCCCCAAGATACCGCCAAGGTTAAAGGGAAAAAGCCTGCCAAGCCCTCATCGTCTAAGAAGAAGAAGAAGAAGAAGGATATGGAGGCTATCGTTTTATCTTCCCAAGAGAATCAGAGTAATGTGGAAGAGACCCCTCCACCTTTACCTAACAAGCCAGCTTTGAGATCAAGCGACAAGAAGAAATGATCATGCTTAGTGGTATCTTAATCTGGTTGCTAATTACTTTCTTTTATAAGTTGTATTTAGGCCGGTTGTATATGCGGGCGCCGGTCCTCGCTTATTACTCTTGTACTTGTCGTCTTTATGTACTCTGTTGTCTGATATTTTGCACTTTAACTTGTGACTTTTTGATATAATTCTGCTTTTTCTGTCAGGAAATTATGTCCTACTTTCCATGCTTTGAATTTCGCTATTAGTCTCGCTGTACCTCTTTATTCTGTATTTCATACCTGTTTTATATTTGCAATACAGATTCTGCATCACAAATTGTTTGTTATGACATGCTGAGTTAATCCAACCAACTTTATTGGATTTTCCTGATCTCGACTAAAACAACGCCCAAAACCCTTTCACATGGATAACCATTTATTAGGATCTTTAATTTCATCTTAGTCATTCCAAAAAATCCAGTTTTGTTGATTGGAATGATCTAATGCCGAGTTTTCATAAAATTGTGACCGGATTGTGGTATGTTTAAGAGAGCATTATTTGATTTCACTAATGCGATGGTAATGCCCTCATACCATAATTGGTTTCAATTTTTTGAAAATTAGGCATGGTATTTTGAAAATTAGATTTCAATATTTTTTTATTCCTAGCAACTGAGTGGGCCAGTTACTTGTGGTTTTTATCAGACGACTTTAAGGAAAGTCTTTGGTTCCGTCACTAACCAGATTTGGAAGATTCGGCTTATGATCGGATGCCCTCGAAAGGATCTTTGATCCGTTGTTCATTGAGTCTGAATAATTCAGACGCTTGTTGAACTTGTCGGATGCCTCCGAAGAGGTCTTTGGGTTCGTTAGTAACTCGGTTTGGAGGACCAAGAATCAATACCCGAATTTGGAAGTTCTAGCATCTGAGCGGATGGCTCCAAAGAGGTCTCTAAAAACCCTGTGTTTATATCGCTATCTGGCCATGTATTAATGGCGTCGACGATTAACTGGGCACCCCTCGGGGAGGTCTTGGGTTTAAAGGCCCAGTGTTTGTATCACTATCCGACCATGTCTTAATGGCATCGGCGATGAACCAGGTGCCCCTCGGGGATGTCTTGGGTTTAAAGGCCCGGTGTTTGTATCGCTATCCATCCATGTCTTAATGGCGTTGGCGATGAACCAGGAGCCCCTCAGGGAGGTCTTGGGTTTAAAAGACCGGTGTTTGTATCGCCATTCGGCCATATCTTAATGGCGTCGGCAATGAACCAAGTGCCCCTTGGGGAGGTTTTGGGTTTTAAGGCCCGGTGTTTGTATCGCTATTCGGCCATGTCTTAATGGCGTCGACGATTAACCGGGTGCCCCTCGGGGAGGTCTTGGGTTTACCGTCACATTGTTTTAGAGAGATGACGCTAGTTTATTTGTCAGATTATCATTGTGACTTATTAGAACTAGAACCTTGAACTCTGTTATTAAGAATGTGCCCCTACAGTGAAATTCAGAACTTGGTTCGTAGTCTGGGTGTCACATCATCTTAGGTTTAGAGTTCTTGATGCCCCTTATTTATGGCTTTGTACTTCACACCCTCCGTAGAAAAAATGTGAGGATGTTTGAGGATTAAGCAACGGGTGCTTGAGCTCTCCCTGTTGGGATGTGCTGTAGAATTCACCAGGCTCTTCTTGGTTTACATGTGCTTTTGCCTACTTAACAGGCTTGTAATTAAAATCGATGTTAGCAGCTTGAAATCAAAAACTTGCAAATGTACGATTTTAGATGGGTAAAGTAGTTTCTTTCATTAGCTTGTACAAACTTTGCATAATATTCACAATGCATGACATATTTACAATTCATGATGTTTGTATAATTGGTAATATATGAAAGAAACTTCAATCAAAATAACGGCGAAGGTGAATGCTATTCCATGCTCGAGGGAGTGCGATTTCGTCTGTCGTTTTTAGCTCAAAAGTATCATCTGCAAATTTTCGGCTTATCATGTATGCCCCTCCCAATTGGGTCCGAATACCCCGGTTCCTGTCATAATTTTCTTCAGGACGAGGTCCCCGAATTAAAGAGTTCTTTGCTTGACTTTTGTATTGAAGTGCCTGGCTATTTTCCATTGATGGGCCGTTATCCTAAGCTCTGCTTCTTTTCGCTTTTCCTCAAGCAAATCAAGTGCCTCAAGTTGCAGCTTTTCATTCTCCTTCTGGTTAAAGTGGATTCTATAGTGAGCGGGTACTTCCAGTTCCACTGGGATCATAGCTTCTGACCCGAACGCAAGTGAGAATGGCATGTGCCCCGTGGTAGTTTTATGTGTTGTCCGGTATGCCCATAGTGCCAAGGGAAGTTCGTCAACCCAATTTCCTTTGGCTTTTTCAAGACGCTTTTTGATGGATGATTTTAGAATTTTGTTGGTGGCTTCCACTTGACCGTTTTCTTGCGGATGGGCCACAGCTGCAAAACTCTTTTTGATTTTATATTTAGCGCAAAAGTCTAGGAATTCGTTGCTTTCAAACTGGGTTCTGTTATCGGTAATAATCTTTTGTGGCACTCCAAACCTACAAATGATGTTTTTTAAACAAAATTGATCACTTTCTTTGATGTGATAGTAGCCAAAAGTTCTGCTTTAGCCCATTTGGTAAAGTAGTCGACATCTACTATAGCGTATTTCATATTCGATTTCGCGGTGGGTAATATCCCAATTAAATCTATGCCCCAGACCACAAACGGCCATGGACTGACCATTTGGGTTAGCTCCGTGGGAGGTGCTCTTGTAATCTTAGTGAATCTCTGGCACCTGTCACACTTCTTTACATAGGTCATGGCATATAGATTTACATCAGGCCAGAAATAGCCGTATCGCAGAATCTTCTTGGCTAACGTTTGACCATCGGTGTGCCCTCCGCATTCTCCCTCATGCAACTCTTCCAATATTTCTCTAGATTCCTCTTTGGTTACACATCGCAGCAATGGCATGGAAAATCCTCGTCGGTAAAGCCTCCCATCTTGAACGAGGTAAAGAGGAGCTTTGTGCAATATCTTCCTTTTCTTTTTTTGGTCCTCGGGAAGTGTCCCATTAAGGATATACTCCTTGATTGGAGTCATCCATGACGCAGGTTCTTCAGCGGTCTCCATTATCCAGTCAATACTCGCTTCCTCAATGGTTGGGGTAGAAAGGAATTCGATGGGAATTAAACCCAGTAGTTGAGCGTCTAACGAACTAGCATACTTGGCAAGAGAATCCGCTTTTGAATTTTGCTTTCTAGGGATGTGAGATATAACATAATGATCGAGATCGTTCAGAAGTTCCATAGCTTTGATTAGATAAGAAGGAAGGTTCCCAGTTTCGGTTTGGAACTCTTTGCGCACTTGACTCACCACCACTTGAGAATCACTGAGAATCTACAAGGTTTTCAGGTTTAGCTCTTTCGCCAACTTTAACCCTGTTATTAACGCTTCATATTCGGCCTCATTATTAGTTGACAGAAATTCCAATCTCAAGGTATAGCATAACGTGTGACCATCCGGGGTTTCTAAGACAATTCCGGCCCCTGAGCAATAGTTGTTTCTAGACCCATCAAAGTATAGTTTCCAACTAGCCTCCGTTTTTACTGGTTCTTTGACCTCTTCTCCTCTGTCTATAAACTCAGCAATAAAATCTACTAGGACTTGGTCATTAATGGCTCTTCGAGGATGATAAGTGATGTCATACTGACTTAGCTCAATGTTCCACTTTAGTAACCTTCCTGAAGTTTCTGGGCGAAAGAGAATTTGCCTTAATGGTTGATTGGTGAGAACTTTGATAGGGTGAGATTGGAAATATAGTCTCAACTTTTTTGAGGCAACGAGGATGCAACATGCGAGATTCTCTAGCTTAGGGTAATTTAGTTCAGCCCCGATAAATCTCTTACTGATGTAGTATACCGGCAATTGCACGCCTGCTTCTTCTCGGATTAGGGCAGCACTCAAGGCATGTGACGAAACCGCTAGATATAAAAATAGATCTTCCCCATATTTAGGTTTCGACAACATTGGCGGTGATTCCATATGTCTAACCAATTCCTCGAAGGCCTCCTGGCACTCTAAGGTCCATTGGAAGTCCTTTCTTCCTTTTTTCAAGGCATCAAAAAGCGGAATACACTGATCAGTTGCTTTGGATACGAACCGATTTAATGCTGCCACCTTTCCATTTAGGCTTTGGAGTTCCTTTTTTGTCCTTGGAGCCCGCATTTCCCTTAAAGCCGCAATTTGAGAGGGATTCACTTCGATTCCCCTAGCATTGACGATAAACCCGAGAAATTTCCCCGAAGAGACCCCGAATGTACACTTTACTGGGTTTAGTTTCGTCGTGTATTTTCTGAGTATGTGAAACATCTCAGCTAGATCCTCGAGATGATCTTCAGCCTTCTTTGATTTGACTAGCATATCGTCTACATACACTTCCATTGTATTCCCTATTTGAGATTTAAACATGGAGTTTATGAGACGTTGGTAAGTCGCTCCTGCGTTTTTTAGTCCAAATGGCATAACTTTATAGCAGTATAGCCCCCTATCCGTTATGAAACTCGTGTTCTCCTCATCTGGCTTGTGCATCATAATTTGATTATATCCGGAATATGCATACATAAAAGATAGTAACCATGTCCCGCTGTTTCATCTATGAGTTGGTCAATCCGGGGCAAGGGAAAACTGTCTTTTGGGCACGCTTTATTAAGGTCTGAGTAATCTATACACACTCTCCACTTTCCGTTGGACGTTTTGACAAGGACTGGGTTAGAAACCCAATCTGGATATGTAGATTTTCGTATGAAATCGTTTTCGAGTAATTTATCTACTTCTTCTTTTAGAGCTACAGATCTTTCTAATCCTTGCATCCGTCTCTTTTGTTTCACAGGATTCAATTTTTGATTTATATTCAATTTGTGAACAATTACATTCGATGGGATCCCACACATATCCGAGTGTGTCCAAGCAAATACATCTAGATTCTATTTCAAAAACAAGACTAATTCCTTTTGCAGTTTCATACCTAGTTGAGATCCTATTCTCAGGACCTGGTTGGGATCTTTATCGGATACTGGAATGGGGATAGTATCTTCGGCCGGTGCTGCTCTATTTTCCCCCATACTGTTTTTCCTTGGATCAATTGCTTTTCGAGCGCCACTGTGCTCTCCAATATGGGGGCCTTGCTTTAATTGCTATAAAAGGGTTTTTTGCATGCGGAGCGACGGCTCTACATCCTTCTTCAATTCCTTCTTCCTTGCCTCTGCCAATTCAACTAAATAACATTCTCTTGCTGCTCGTTGATCGCCTATAATTGTGCCTATACCATTCTCTGTTGGGAATTTCATAGTGAGGCACCATGGAGCCATAGTTATTCTGAATGCTGCAAGAGTAGGTCTTCCAAGGAAGGCATTGTAAGCGGAGAGTTCATCAACTATAATGAAATCATGTTCCAGTGTGGCTTTCTACCCTCCTTCTCCGAGTTCCACTAGTAAACTGATAACGCCAATAGGTTGAACAGCTTGACCTGTGAATTCGTGGACCTTGTTCTGGTAGGCTTTTACGTCGTTCATGGAAAGCTTCATTATATGGAATGCGCTAGTGAAGAGGACATTAATAGATGCTCCACTATCGACCAAAACCCTTCTAACTATGGCTGGGCCCAAACCAATGGTTATCACCATTGGATCCTCTGTAAGTGTTATGATCACGTTTGGATCTTTATCTTTAAATGTGATGTCGTCTCGCGAGATTCTTGGTATTTTTGCTGATAAAGCCTCATCCGTGATCATGAGTTCACCTTTTTTCAAAAATTCCTTCACCTCATGAGCATACTTTACCATGTCCCCCCAGCTTTTCCCAACCGGGTATGGGCCTCTTGAGATGGTGTTTATGATCATCCTTGGTATAACAGCAACCGAAGCATTCTCATTCTGTTTAGGCTGTCCCGCAGAGGCTCCTTGGTCTTGAGCTCCCTGAGAATTTTGGGGGTTCTTTGTGTATTGCTGAAGCATGTTTTTCCTTATCATCTCCTCAATTAAGCTTTTCAATTGTCTACACTCGTTTGTGCTATGCCCTGGTTGGTTGTGGAATCGACAGAATCTGCCGGATTTTATTGCATCATCAGTGACTCTTAACTTCCCTGGTTCTGGGTATTCCTCCGTGTCTTTGGTCGCCATATAAATATTTTATATGGTATCATTAAGGGGAGTCATTTCATAATTCTTGAAGAAATGAAGCTTTTTGTTATTTCGGCCATCTTTCCCTTCATTCCTCCTTTTCTGGTTTCCTCCAGCGTTTTTCTGTCCTCCTTGCACGTTTACGTCTTTTTTCTTTGTCGGCTCATTATTTTTTGGAACTTCTAATGTATAGGTCGAGTCCTCATCCACGCCTATATATTCATTTGCCTTATCGAATATCTCTTCGAGAGTGGTAGGCTTCTTTTTCTTGATCCACCACCCAAGTTTGGTCCTTTTATTTATACATCCTTTTAGAACCATCAAGGCCAAACGTGGCTCATAATTTCCAACTTTGGCCACTGCTGTATTAAAATGAGAAAGGAAGGCTTTAATGGATTTCCCTGGCCCATGTTCCAATTCATTCAGCTTCATTATGTCACGCACCTTAGTTCCTTGAAGTCTAAATTGTTGCCTGAATAGCTTGGTCAAGGTGGAAAAATCGTCCACGGACTTTGGTGGAAGCTTCGTGAACTAGAGTGAAGCTACCCCCTTCAAGTAAGTAGGGAAGTATAGACATTTGAGCTCATCAGTAGCACGTGCTCCATCCATGTGTTGATCATACTTGAATAGGAACACGTTGGGATCGCCAGTCCCATTATAAGCTTGCATAACTGGAGGTTTGAATTTAATCGGATACGGCGCCATTTTAATTTTTTCCATAAGCGGTGTTTTTATGGGAGCAAACCCCCATTCCTTCTCATCGTCCACCTTTTTCTGGTCCTCCTTCATGATCTTTCGTATCATCCCGGATATACGCTCCTTCTCATTGAGTTGTCCCACGGGGCGGACGCCTTCCTCTTTACCGGATGTTTGCCTGGGCAAATGGTCACGGTTCATATTCCGGGGCCCTGGACCTCCCGCATGGGGAAGTGCCCCTTTGGTGGAACCAAACGCTTGTTGAGGAGTTGCATTTCCAAAGTGATTATGAGTAGGAGGCTTTGCTCCCTTATGACTAGGATCTGTAATCTCTTGGACAGAATTTCCTCAATTCGGGCTTGAGGAAGAAGATCCATTTTCTTCCGTTCGAGTGGTTTTAGCAGATTTAAGACGGGCTACACTCATGGTAATCTTAGCCGTTGCGGCTTGCATAGCGAACATGGCTTCAAGTTTCTTCATCATGGCTTCATTTGCGATATTGATTCGACTTGTCAGTCCTGCTGCCACTTCATCCAATTTCCTTCTAGTTACGACGGTTCTAGCTTTAGAACTTTCACCGACTTCAAACTGGTTAGTGGGCGGACTGTTTTCCGTGTTACTGGCATTATCGGCACTTTTGGTTGTAGTTTTCTTCGGTGGTCTACCTGGATTACCCATGGCTTTGGATAAGAATTTCAATTTGGACAACTTAAATGATCGGAGTTTATTCAAAATTCCAATGAAAGGATCTTAACCTTGTGAGAAACTGAGAAATGAATTAGAAATCTGGGCTCCACGGTGAGCGCCAAATATTTTCCCTAAAATTGGGCTTAACACCAAAAAATGTGAAGAAATTGTCTCACAAAAAATAATAAGTGGGGCCATACAATTATTGAAATGCAAGTGGAAGACACAAAGCTTTATAGTGGTTCAATCCAATAAGGATCTACATCCACTCCATAAAAAATTCCATTATCAATGTGCAAATTACAAGACTAACTTCTCTCTTACAACATTTTCATCACTCACTTACTCATGAATAATATTTAAATCTATTAGGGATGACAGAGAAGTGTATTAATCAGCGAAGATATGATGTAGATGTGGTAGAATCGGAAGAATTCCTTCTTGTACACAAGCTTCACTCAATCAGTCTTCAACTCTTGAATCATTTGGATGTGTTTGATGAAGATCATGATCCATGGATTAATCTTCAATTTATAATGTTGGATAGATGTTAGAATTGTTGTAGAATATTTTCAGCAGCACTTCGTAGTCTTAAGATTCGATCCCCTCAAATGGAGAAGTGAGGGGGTATTTATAGGAGATTTCCGGACTAGATGGAAGTTCTGTAATTATCTGGAAAAACGCCTTGACTCATGGCGCTGGGACGGCATGACTCATGTCATAACATTGCGACTCATGTCGCAACTGGTATGACTTGTTTGCTATAACTCATGTCGCCAACGACAGGACTTATTTTGTATAGCGGGTTAACCCTCGGCGCCTTGAGCTTGCGACATGACATGGCTCTCCTCAACATGGTCCATTTCTTTCGGATGATAGATTTTGACAGCCTGGTAATAGCTGGATGCGACATGAGTAGGCCATGACATGGTTCATATTGAGATTTTAAGAAGCAGCTTGCCCTTTATGTCGCTGAATGACATGGGGGATGGACGACATGGTGTGTTTCCTTAATCCGACCTGGCTCCCTCGACATAGTTTAAGGCTGGCATGAGCGATGGACGAGATAACGACTTGTGCTATGGCGACATGACTTCTAGGTGCTCTTATTTCATGTTGTCGCCATAAATGAAATGCGACATGACTTGGGGTTGACCCGTTTTCCTCGGAGCGACATGGCTCGACGTTGTTCACTCCCTGACGACATGGCCTTGAAGCGTCTTGGCGTCCACGCCATGAATCCGTGTTCGACTTGGTTTACTCTAACGACTTGACTAATGATTTTTTATATTATTTTTGACTCGTATTTTATGGGTTAACAAATTAATTCCTTTAGTCAATTATCTTCATCTCATAACTCAAATCTACTTTTTATTTCAAGAATCTAACCGCTTACTCACCTGAGTCCAATTATATTTCACAATCCAATTTTACTCGATATTACTCTATTTCTATTCAATTTCCACTTAACTGGCTTTAATCCAATTTCAATTTGCTTCCAAAAATTTCTATTTAATTTGTTTTAATTCGAACAATCTCTTCCTGGGAATTTTTAAACAACTTTGTCTTTTTCACAAATCAACTTTCCCTTTTAGGATTCAAAACAACTTGTACCCTCAAAACAATTCAAAAAAAATTCTCTTGGTAGTAATCTGTCACTTAGGACTCGAAAATGAACACTGATGATGTGGCCAGCATCATCCGAATTATTTCCCAGCTATCTAAGTGAGTTCAATACTATATCACTTTTCAAAACCATATCTTAATCATTTCTATTTTGGAAGTATTTCAAAATATCCTTCACAATGCTTGTAAAATAATTTAAAATCTGCCAGGATTTTAAAATCCTCGCATATTTAATCCAAATCCATTCACAATCACTTTTCCAAATTTTAGGAATTCCAATTTTGATTTTAATCCTTCTGACTTCATGTATTACGCTTATATGGATCCTGATTGGTTATATATATAACCATTTAAATTATTATCTCATTCGATTATAACAACAACCAACACATCCAATATACTATAATCATTATAATACAAATCCTTTTTGTCAAAATATATTTTGGGTAAAATTATTTCGTTTACCCTTTTTTCAAAACATACCATGTCAGTTCATCGTATTTAAGTGTTTAGAAACTCCTATCGATACAGTGGATCAAACTGATCGACCCGAATTCATAAACACTCAACCAATAAATCTCTACAATACAAAACAATTTTTATAAAATCTACAAATACGTTCACTCGTATATATACACTCAAACTCAATCTAAGGTATAACTAACCCCATCTCTACTTAGTTACGCCATAGAGCCAAGTAATTACTTAACCTTCGCTCTGATACCACTGTAACGACCCGGGGAATTTGCGACCTTGGTTATCGACATAAACTCAATGTTGACTATCCAAGCATCGGAAATACCGGATAGTTAATAGAAAGAAGTTAGAGGGTGAGAATAGATAAGGTAGAAAATTAGAATAGAAGAAGAACACAACTACAACAACATCATCGTAGCACGCATCTCACAGCGGAACGAATAAAATATATTATATAACATGACTTTGGAATAAAACAATATCGATATACAATACTATTATCAGAGTACAACACTTACAACACAGCGGAAATAACAATAGCTATATAACCGTGAAGCCTCCTACTCAAGCTCTCCAGGTATCTATAAATCCCGACTACTTGACTGCCCGTACAAAATTGGGCACCCAAGAGTTTAGGGAAAACAAACAAAATAAACTCTGGGTCAGTCATGTGACTGGTGTGAATAAACTCCAACCATTTGTTTAACTTTTAAATTCCTTTTAAAAGAAAGAATAATCGTAAGACCGACCCACACATAAACACAGATGATTTTTACATTTCGATAACCCAAAACATTCTTTTATAATCCATACTCTTCTGATATTGTAATAATGTTTAAATCAAATAAATAGCAATCTAGTAGAACGCTTTCATCTCACGCTCTACATATATAATATACAATCAAAAATCGCGGGCTCTTATTGGATAATGAATTCCCAACTATGACAAGGTATGGAACCACCTTCCGATCAGTGTACTCTAAAAGCGATACACTGGAGTTCAACAAGAACATCTTGTAACTCAGCCACACATAACCGGCCATTCATTTCTCTTGAATGTTCCGAATATATTGTCACCTTACGGTTGGTATACCAACATAACAGTTCCCGGGAGATACACAATTGAAAGAAGTAACAAATATGAATATTCTCTAGATGGTGACAATATACCCTACTTGCATGCGACCCACTTAGCCATGCTGCCTGCCCGATTTCTGTCATTTCCCAGTTGATGAGGCTTGAGGTCATAGCATATCTTTTAACAGATCACTCCTTCATTTATTTTGTATGCCACATCATCATACCCATCAAATCACAAATTGATTTCCCCAAAAATAACGTGGGTATATGCTAAGAGAAACAAATTACTCCACCACCAACGTAAATACGTTTGAAACGATCAACTTACGCGATCTACCAAATACACTCTGTCAGGCATTCGTCCATTCAAGTTGTCTTCGCACTGGACAACCCGAAGGCACTATTTTGTAAATCCATCTTAGGCAATTTCTACATAGGATTTACTGAACAACCCTTAGATAACTCCGTCTTCAATTATCTTCATCATATTTGATTCGCAACACTAATGCCATACGGAGTGGGTTTCAGATAATATATTTGATCTTGGTCTCTCCGTATTGACAACGGAAATGGTCAAAACTTTGATTATCGGTTATTTAACTATCAAAGGAAAACATGTGTACAACCAATGGTCGTATTCCCAAATGGAAATCTTACTGATCAATCATCATTTCATTTCCCAATTTCCCATTTATCATTTCCATATATTCATAAATTCCTTATTTTCTAAAATTAGAAAATGTACTTTATTAACTTTGGAAAACGTTTCCATTTCTGATTTACGCATCATTATCTTCCCACCTCTATCAGTCTCTAACTGTAAACTAGTAAGAGAACAACTTCCCAAGTATAAACCCCGAAAGCCGAAACCAACATCAGATCAATACCCAGAAAGCCATTCAACTCAACTAATTTCCAGTCAGTTTCTAATTTCAGTAATTCCATTTAAATTCCTAATTCAAACCCCAAATTGCTTAATAATATTTTATTTGCAAAATATTTACTTTAATCTAATTTTTCACATAGAATGTGAATAATATTTCTTTATATAATCAAAACAGTTTGATTTCGTATTTAAAAACAATATCTCAAACCCAAATTCTATTTATATTTTTATTTGTAGAATTATTCATACAAATTTTATTTCATTTCCAACATTTATAATCTCATTGCAAATTTCCTTTGTAACTACTACGTTCAGATTCCATTTCAATTATCGGTGTTAAAACCGATTTTACTTCTCTATATAAATTCAAATTTTATATATTTAATTTATCAAATGATAAATGTTTCCTTAATTTATAAACATCGTTTATAAATTATTCTCCTCAATTTGTCTGTTAAAACAGATTTCTATTAAATATTTACTTTAAATCAATATCTTGTTACACCCGTGTGCGAAGCACGGGTCTAAATCTTCCTAATGTAAAATTCACTTTTTATAAAATTCTATTCATTTTCCAAATATTTCCTTTTATGATTATATTTATTTCCTTTAAATATTTCATGTATAATATCCTATTTATTTCCTATAAATATTTCATTTATAATATCATATTTATTACCTATAAATATTTCATTTTCAAAATACACTTTGAAAATTCCCTTTTTACATTCCAGTATTTCTTATGGTATTTAAAATACCAATTAAACAGACCAGTGTCATCATAATCAATCACAGGTTTTACATCACATCATATATCACAATATATGAAAACAAACAGTATTACAAATATTGAGGAATCCAGTTGGATCCCTCCAACTTGTTTCCTGCATCCACCGATGTTAAACAATATAAATAACATCGATTTCATTCCAATATGAAATATTCTAATAAACAGAATCAATATTTGATTAACGATTTATATATATATATATCGTTATCTATAATTTCAACCAATAAATCAGCAATTTTACCAAACAATCAACACACAACAATCAATCATCATTTATCAATACTAGAATATATTTATAAAAATATAAACTGTACAGAGTTAGTGAGATTTACTCACATTGGACGATCATCGTTAAATAACGATAATCGATCGTTGATTCAGATCAGACAATTTATTTCGCTATAAATTGTAACGAGCTCCAATTCACTCCAAGTCAGTTCCATTGTGTAGTCGTTGTCCATACGATCCCAACGGATCCTATTTTGTTGGATTTGGATAACGTATGACAAAGTTATGATATTTATAGGTTAACGCATATTAAATTAAACTAAAAACTTAATTTATATAACCGTTTAGGCTTTACCATATTCTGTTCGGCCCAATTTCCCACACCCATTTCCACATGCATCCAATACTGCGTCTTCTCCCTCAATGTAAATTGGAACGCAAGTTTTACAATGCCATTAACCGTTCTTCCATCAATCCATTCTTGATCAACTCTCTATAGAAAAATTGACTAAAATCACGGTAACTCCCCTCTTCAACTCCTCTTCCACCTCATCCCAAAATCAGAGAACTCGAACATCTTTTCTTTTAAATGCGTCTCCTACCTCCTTACAGACATTGCCGTCCTTGCAAGCTCCTACTGCTCCTTTTTTACTTCCTTTAAATTCACGGGAAAATTACCAATAATTCTCTCATCACTCACTCTCTCTCTCTTTGCACAAATTTGTTCCACTTCGCACCTTCCCTAGGAGCCGCGTTCTTCAGGTCCTTCGCAGGCCTGTAGTAGAACCACCAAACAAAAAAAGGCGACTAACCACAAAACTTTGCAAATCACTTTCTCATTCCAATTACAACATTGAAAAGATGAACCGATGCTTCACCCTTCTCAAATTCTTAGCCCTAAGTGGATTAGCACCCGCTGAATAAAATTTGCGCGACAACTATGGTAGTCGAAAACAATGAAACTAATACTAAATCGAAGAGAAACACTTCGGGAATCGATGTATGTATGTTCGGTGATTTATGGATTCCCCTTTGAATTTATATGAATAACAGAAGATGGAGATCTCACATTTTATTTTTCTGTAGGCAGCTTGGAATGCATTAAATAGCAACTGAAGAATATTTAGGGTTAGTAAGGGGTAAGGTATTTATAGCATAGGTTATATATTTTTATATTTGATTATTATATTATTTTTATCAAATTTCTATTTGTATCGTTGATTAAAAATTCCTATAATCACATACAATATCCAAAAATCATGAAAATGGACATACAACTATAGTTTGACATTATGGACCCGACGAAACTTGTTTCGTCGAATTCTAACTCTGTTTGATCACACAGCGTATTTTTAAAGGTTAAATTATCCACTACTTTTCACATTAAAATCTCGTACGACCACATACTGACTTCAAAAATCATAAAAATTGAAATCTAGCAATAATTTAATATTCCGGATCCAACAAAATTAGTATCGTTGAAAACGGCGCTCGTTTGCAAAAATGGCTAATATTAAAGCTCCAAATAAACCAATTTAAATATTAATATATTTAAAAATAATTCAATTAAATATTAATAAATTTATATTATCGCATATATTCACATAGAATACAATACAACTCCAAAATATTCCTATCTGAATTTATAACTTGATATTTCAAATCCAGATTAAATCAGTATTCAATTTATATTAAAAATCCATTTATAATATAAGTAAATCATTATAAATTATAAAGGAATTCCATAGCAACTTTTCAAAAATTTAATTTGGACATAACTCACAATCTACACGACGAAATCTCCATTTTTCTCTTCTATTAGAAAAATATAGTTCACCAGCTCCGAACGTTTCTTATTTCACAGAAATCCGACTTAAAACAGATTCTGTATATTCGTTTAAAGTTCGAATCCCCAAATTACGAACTGCCGTGCCATTTCGAGCTCGATTATAATTATAACGTAATTTATACGCTCTAACGTCATTTATTAAATAGATTCGTTATTATAATTCAATTCTAAACTGAATTATATCATATAAATAATCCAATTCACCCAGTACTGCCATTTCAGCTATTTCTGATTATTTCAGAATTAAATATATTATTTAATTATTATATTAATTAAATATTCAAAGTTATTAAATTTAAACCATTAAATTACCAAACCACTATTTAAATAATTAAATAAAATTAATTATTAGATCGTTAAAAAATACGGGCCATTATAATTATGAACTAGAATGAGGCATGTGATATTTTTTTTATAGCACTTGTTTATAAAATACGCAAGTTATTCGAAAAGACCGGGTTTAACCCATTCTGAATAATTGATATGACGATTAAAAGTCGACGATGAAGATGATGACTGAAGATCGGAGATCTTCACGTCGTTTGGATGATTACTGATGTTTTGATTGGGATGTACACCCAAGACAAGGTAATAAGTGGTGATCGTCCAGACGTACTTGGAGATCGACCGGATATGCGAGGGCCTCTCTCCTGTATTGGACATATGGGACGAGGAATATGGTGCCTCCGGTTTCGTTCAGACCCAGAACGGAATTGCAAATGGATAGTGTGTCTGACATTGTATTCCTTTATACAGTATCTGTTGATTTCTACTAAACATATTTGTTTGGTGGCGGTGAATTTACTCTCTTACTTAACATCCTTCTCTGAGACGTACGAGCTTAGAGGTTATATATTGATGGAAATCAGTGGTACTGTATGAATTGACAGTGTGGCATGCTGAGTTGCATGGATCAAAGCTTTTGTTGAAAAGCAAGGCTTTGTGGTTGATGATCAAAGCTTTTACTATATACGTGTTTACTTTTTTATATCATATAATTTCAGCTCATTTTGTGGTTGATGATTTGAGTCCCTAGTGGCTCTAGATTGGTCGAAATTACTAACCCATTTTGGGGGTTCGATAGAACTGGCTAACATATAGTTTATGGTATAACTAATCATCGACGTATGACCGACCATCAAGATCCAAGGGTTGCCCGTAGGTGCGATCCTGAGGCACTTGCTAGTGTGTCTCGAAATCGGAGAGGATGATCCCTTGCCTTGGTTCATGGATGGAAACCAAATTTTCAATACGTGATTTTTTGGTTTTAGTCGTAAATATATATATATATATATGTATATACACACACACATATATATATATATATGGCAACATAATATAATGATACCTATGCCACCTATGATTGATACATTTATATTTGAAGTTGATTTCTTCACTTATAGTAATAATAAAAGATGAAATTTCGCGTATCAAGCATATTTGGCTATTATAAGGGAAAACTCTATCCTGGAGTGTGTTCATTGTGTGATGGGACCTGAGTCTTATAATATCTTCATTTTTCTCTTTAGCATTGCGCTGTTTGCTTTTATGCACTAGTATTTATGGCGGATAAACCTATTCCGTGTTATACGGCTTGGTCTCGTGATTTGCCTAACTTTAAAATAAAAAGCTAATAACTATTTTAGTTCTCACACCATTCCCATGACTGACCTAGAGTTTATAGTTTTAACATAAACTCTAGGTGCCTATATTTTCCACATGGGCAGCTAGTAGTTTTGGTTTTCACAGAAATTACTTTTCACATTCCTGGATTTATAGCTGGAGCTATATTCAGAAAGCTTTGTATCCTTATATCTCTTTCAGTTGTGTTATTTCATGTATTTTCCGCTGCTATGTAATTTAAACTCTGATATTATTTTATTTCCACTATGTAATATTTATTCATACTCAAATATATTCTTGTACTCTGATGTAAATTGTTGTAATAGCAATGAAATGTTCTATTGTTTGTGTTATGATGCGTCGTGTTCTCAAAGCAATCCGGGCTTTCCCGTAAGGGTAAGTTTCAGGTCGTCTCGGTTTGGTATCAAAGCTTTGGTTTACAAAGCTCAGAGAAAATACACGATAGAACCAAACGAATAGGATTAGTAACATCCTATAAGAATAACTCATTAAAGATGGGATCAGCAGTATTGTAGAATGAGTTGAAGAGTGCTATTTCTAAAAACAAATTTAGTTTTGAAAATTATACGTTATAATACGTATTTGAGTATTTTATTTTAGATAGATTTTGGACTATCGGGTATAAAGTGATTTTTAATATACGTCTTATCCATGTGTACATGAAGTCTCAAATATACTGGATAAATATAGAATCACACTCTAGTCGTCCGGAGATGACACTGATGATTACTTGAGTATCATCAAAAATTTTGTTCGAGTTTCGAAAGTGGATGTATAAATATTTCCAATTGACTAGTGTGAGAACCAAAACTTAGTTAGAATTTATTGTTTATGATTTGGCATTGAAATATGATTTTTTTTAAATATATAAAAGTTATATGATTGAAAAGCTAACCAACTAATTGATTGCGGTTGTGATGTTTGATTATTAATTTAACTAATAAAATTATTGGAACGATAGTTAATTTAACTAATAAGAGAACGAAAGGTAAATTTTAGCCAAATTGAAACTAATATTGAATTAAATCGAAAATTGATTGGAATTGCATATATGTACATGAGTATATATTGAACAGGTCATAGCATCGCAGCTAAGAAGAGGAATACAATTGTATGCCCGACAAATAGGTACATATTTACTGTATTTATTGGGTTTTGTTGATTTTATGAGCCGATTGGCTTTTTCTTTTTCTTTTTCTTTTTCTTTTGGATTGATGATGGCCCTGTGAGGCAAGTTTTGGTTTTACCGATAGGGCTGTACAAAGGAAGTTATGGCGAAATTTTTCAAAAATTTAGGGTGTTACCCAAATTTTTGAGAAATTAGAAAATTCTTAGAAATTGAAAAGTGGAAGAATGAAAGCCAAAATGAAAGTTGAGTTGGTTAGTTAAACAACTTTCAGCTCCGTTCCTTTTCGAGGATGAAAAGATTTTATGTTGGGAAGATTGTAATAACCCGAAATTTCTGAACCAATTTAAAATTTTTATTTTAGCTATTTTAATGGATTTTGAATATTTAAAATTAATTATTTAAATAATAACAACTAAAAATTTATTTAAATTGAAGTTAGAACACATAAATTTATTTTAACTATAAAACGAGCCTGAAATGGCGCGGTAGTTTGAAAATTTGAATTTAAATTTCAATTGAATGTATAGGATTCAAAATAAATCGGATTTCAGTAAAACCAAAAAAATTATAATCTGTTTAACTATATCATTCTAACAAATGTGAAAAAAAATGAGATTTCATAATATAAATTGAAAGTTATGTCCAGTTTAAAATTTAAAATAGTCGTTATGGAATTTATATTTTTTTTAAATAATATATAGCCCTTAAAAATAGCCATTTTGCAAACGATCTCCATTTTCGACGAAACCACTTCTGTTGGATCCGGAATGTCAAATTATTGTTATGTTTCAAATTTCATGGTTTTTGGAATTAATATGTGAGCGTGGTAAATTTAAACGTGTTTTGAATATACAGTTTAAATTTAATCGACTGGAAAATGATCATTTTTCAAACGGTCTCCAAATTCGACGAAATTAGTTTTGTTAGGATTATATCGTCAAAACATAGCTAGATTTAATTTTCGGGAAGTTTTGGAGTCAGTATGTGGCCCCGGTAAATTAAAATGTACATTTAAATTCAAAATATATTGATTTATATTTTAATTTAAAGAAAAATTGATCAAAACAATAGAATTGGCTTACGGAACATATTCCATTGTGTCGAAATGGGGGTAATTAGCTAGGAACAATAGTCGTTGGGTTTGATTTGAAATTCGGAGATTAAGCGAGCTATTTTCAAATTAAATAATAATTAAAATATATATAAATAGAAAAATCTCTAAAACCCTAGGTTCACAAAATAAAGCCGCCGCCAGAACGTTTTAATGGCTGAGAGCATTCGGATTTCATCCCCTAATATTTACCAATCCATCACGAATTAGAACCTCAACTCAAAACAAAAATCAAATAACTTTTCAAGCTCTTCAAAATTATATGGGTTTGATGGAAAACCGTTATGTAATCAGCTTGAAATTCAAGCTCAAAACTTGCTCATTCGCAGCCCAATCAAGGTACCGAGAGGGGGTCAAATAGGCCTACACCTGGGGCGGCGATGGAGCAAGCTGAGGTGCCTCTTGTGGCGCTCTCCGATCATCTACAGTGGCGCGATGTGTGGGGTTCAACGTTGAAGATGTGTATAGTGTGTTTGAGGAAGGACGAAGAGGATTAACGGGGTGGAAGAGAAATTATAAAGTAATTAAGAATATCAATTATTATTTAAATATATACTTATGTAATTAACGCAAATAACACCGTAACTTTTTCATACGAGGTCCAAATCCGACGATTCCAGTCGCATTGGAATCGTGGGATCAAAATTTACAACATGGAACTGACCAAAATGGAAACGGAGCAGATGTGAATTTGAGGCAAATTCAAATCTAAATAGAAATAAAATCTTCAAATAAATAATGACGGAGTGGAAACCGATTGCAAGAACTCTCTCTCACTCAAATTATTTTACAGTTATTATATCCCAGGTTGCAGACGGAGCGTAGTAGCTCTTGACACTATATTATGTACAAACCATGGTTGATTGTTTGTTTGAATTGTGATTGGCATTGTCCTTGATTGAATTGTTGTATATAAAATTTATTATATAAATTATTTATATAAAATTATCATAAATGAAATTAGAATAAATATTCATTTAAAACTCCAGACGGTTTGTTTATGTACACCCATTTATCTGATATGGATTAGGACGATAATTTTTACACATCGCCCAACTGCACAAATAATAATCAGTATTTGTTGTTTGAAAACCCCACACGGGTATTTGGATGATATTTGACATACACTAATCTAAATATTTAGTTATATGTCAATCGATAGGTTGACAGGCTGTGATAAGTGTTATTTATTTATTTTAATGCTTATATAGTTGTAAATTGCACTCTGAATGATGTTTGAATGTTGAATGATTATTTATCATTATTGTTGTATACATGCGATGTATGAAATCCATATAACTGAGATTATATGGTAATTAATTGAGTCGCATTCCGATTCAAAAAATAAATAATATTTTAAAATAAGGAATATTTTAGAATACGGAATATTTTAGAATAAAGAATATTTTAAAATAAAGAATATTTTAAAAAAGGAATATTATAGAATAAGGAATATTTTAGAATAAA
Organism: Allium sativum; assembly: GCA_030737875.1. Lineage (NCBI taxonomy): Eukaryota > Viridiplantae > Streptophyta > Magnoliopsida > Asparagales > Amaryllidaceae > Allium > Allium sativum. Next base: position 564,326,827 of record CM060921.1, read on the forward strand.
GAATATTTTAAAATAAGGAATATTTTAGAATAAAGAATATTTTAAAATAAGGAATATTTTAGAATAAGGAATATTTAAAAATAACGAATATTTTAAAATAATATTCAATGAATAATCAAAATATGATTTTGATATTCGATTTAGGATGGACACGAAAATATTGAAATATATGAAGCCGATTTAATTAGTAAACGCCATTTTTACCCCGAACGGGTTTACCGATCGATTTTATTCATTCTAGAATAATATCGAAAAGAATTGATTTCAAAATCAGATATTTTGAAAATATTATCATTTTGATATGATATAGATATAGAATATTCAATTTTGATTTAAAATTGGAAATGAAGTTGAAATCATTTTAAAATGAATTTATAAACGATTTATAAAATACATTCTGAATGGAAATCGACGATGTATATATTATACATATATATTTAATGGCCTGAATAGAACGCGCCGCACAGCGACCGTTCGCGATTTTCGACTATTAACTTCAAATTGATGTAAGGGAGATCCGACCGTCGGATTCTCCAAAAACCGAAACCTTTGGGTTTGTATCGAAAAGAGCTTTCCAAGGGATGTAAGAGATTTAAATTTGAACGGTCCAAATCAATTTCAGAAAAGGTCGCTATAGATGCAGTTCGATGGTCGTTATTGAAAACCGACAATACTGGCCTTAATAAAATTATTAAAAATATGGAAAAATTGTATAAAATCATAATAAATGATTTTAAAAGAGTTTGGGTGAAAAATTTCAAGTTTTGAAAAGATAAATTATATTTTTGTCGAAATGAACTAGTTAATAACTAGAATAATAATCCAAACGATTTTTAAATAGATAATAAATGGGTTTTAAAATAACCAGAATTTTTCCAATGTATGAATTGGAATGGTTTTGAACAGAAATAATCTTCGGAATATTTCGGTATTGGATTCCATGATTATACGGATATTGTGGAGGAATTTGGAAGATATATATATATATATATCGTTATTCCCAATACGATATTTGTTGGTTTCAGAATTTGATATCAAATATAAGCCGATATAATTTCTATTCAGAGCCTTGTATTTAGTATTAAATTGGATTTTGGGGTTTGTCGTGAATGGCATCTTTAATAACACCATTCTTAAACCCCTAGGTGAAAAGAATAAATCTTTTAAATAAGATTTAGAGAAGTTACCAATTAATTAATATTTAATTGGAATTGAATTGAAATTGGATTTTTGGGTTTATTGTGAATGGTATTTTAAATAACACTTGTTCTTTAACCCAATTAAAAATGAAGAGATCATTTGGGATTTATAAATTTTTTTATTAAGATTTAATGGAAATTTTCCAAAATAAAGTTTTCCAGTTTAATATTAAATTGGAATTGAATGGAATTCGATTTGGTAATTATCGAAATGAGCTTCTGTGAATGCAGACCATTACTATATACGGAATTTAAAAGGCTTTGCTGCTATTCCATTTATATTATTAGTTTTATACGGGAATTTATATCGATTATACACTGTTATGATTTCCGTGTAGATTCCATTTTGATGGAAGATGATTTGGGTTTATCGTGAACTGTGTTTTAAACGACATTGGTTCTTTAACCCCGTTAAAGACAAGATTGATTTCTTAAAAGTTCAAAAATCATAAAGTAAAGATTTATGATATTGAAATCAAGTTGGAATTTTAATGAATCTTTAATTAGATTGGAATGAGAATGGGATAATTAAATTTATCAAATTCATGAAATGATCGAGAATGGAGTACCACCAGTTTTACTCCAAGCGATAGTTAAATCTTTAATTAGATTTTAACGGGAAATGGTAATTAATTTTACCGATAACACAGTGGGTGCTAGATATGGAGTACTACCAGTTTTGCTCCATGGGATGAATAGGTTGGGATTGGAAATATAAAAAAATGATTACTTCGGTATGGCTCGAAATCCCAACTAGTTTTATAAACCTTAATTTGGTTTGAAATTGTGGAAAGATAAAATAAAATCTTTTGAAAACGGTATCAAAAGGAAGATTAAAGAAAATGTAACACCCCGCATTTTTAATATAATTAAAAATGTATATATATGCATAGATAGGTTAATAATGGTGATGTACAATGAAAATTACTTAACATGAAAGAGAAGGAAAGATTAATTCAATGGCAGTGTACGTAACGGAGAAGATAATAAAATAAGGATACTTAATTTAAATATCAGGAATTAAGTAAAATGGACATCACCATTGCGTTCGTCTCGGAATTCTACATGAAATAGAGTCCAAGTTTTCGAAAATCGGACTCTGTATGAAAGAGTTATGGCCTTCGGAAGATTCAAAACAGTTCGAAATTCGATCTAGGCAGCTAGGCGAGAAATTTCCCGCCTAGAACAGGGCAGGTCGACCTGGGGGTCAGGTCGACCAGGGGGTCGACCTACCCCCTAGAAGGTCGACCTGGGGGTTGACCTATCTTAGATCTGGGCAGTTTTTGTTCTTGTGACATGGTTTGACATGCTGTGCGGACCGAATGGCTTCTAGGTCAATCCTAGGGCCCTAAAACGCTCTCTACACCTATAAAATAGTGCCTAGACCTAACCTAATTCATAAACAATTCCTTTTGACGCCTCCATGCCGCCAAACTTCAACCAAACATGGTCGCCGCCCCCAAAACCTTAAAATAAATTGCAAGTTCTTCAGGAACTTTGGAGTTTAATCAAATCAAGAAGCAAAATTCTTCATCAACGATTCAAGCTCTTCACCAATAATCAAATAAGAAGATTAAATCAGCGTTCTACATCAACAACAAATCGCTTATTTCTCTAATCCAGTCAAGGTGAGTGGATTTGAACTATATTTGTTGTATAATGTTGCTTCTATCGTTTACCATTCCCCATAATGAATATGATGTTAATTTAATAAGATCTGTTATTTTATTTATGCCTATGTTTGAGTTCTCTCCTTTTTATCCTTTCCCCTTTTTATTTTTGGATCTAGGTTATCTCGAACCTAGACGAAATCTTATTATACAATACACACGATTGGAATATGAGGATATTGGAATATAATCTGTAATTTTGGGGTTTGTGGGATAAAAATTGTTATTGCATATATTGGGCATAATCTATTTTATGCGGTCGAGGAATATAATCTATAATGTTGAATTTATGTAAGTTTGACATAATTGTCATTGGATATGGAATTGGTATAATTTAATATTAACAACATATAACTGGATAACATGGGTTGGTGAAATTTATTTGTGACTTGGAAAATAAGCCTAGAGGGTGAATTAGATTATATGTACGAACATGGGAATGTTGGTGTATATATATATATATATATATATATATATATATATATATATATTAGGAAAATATTGATTATATGAAATTGGGTATAATTGGATATTGGAAATTGGCATGTTTGGAATTAGTGAATTTGGCTATAAATGGATAATTTGGTTAATATGGAATTTGACTAACTATTATGTAAATTGGTAGAGTTAATGACAAATTTGAAGATAGGCATAAAAATATGAATTGGGATTAAGTTGAATTTGGACCACATGACAAGAATTTGGGGTTTGGGTGAAAGAATGTCAATGAAAGCCTAAGACACGAGGTTAGACGCGTTTGTGGTGTAAGACTGCCCGGAACCGCCCGGCAAATCAAGCAACCACAAGCGGACGTCTAATGTGAAAGGTCAACGGCAAGAACTAGAGGCGTAACAGTTTATGACACGAGGTTAGGCGCGTTGTAGTATAAGTTTGCCCGGAACCGCCCGGCAAATCCAGCAGCCACGAACGGACGTCTAATGTGAGAGGTCATACATCGTTACGGCATTATAAATAAATTAAGAAATACTGACCATAATAAGACATGTGGGTGACATGGGTATGGTTAGAGGGTTAAGCGGGTGATATAAATGACATGTAAAGCATGACTAATGTGGACTTAACCGTTGTAAGACATGTGATGTAAAACATGACTAAGGTAGACTTAACCATAATAAGGCATGTGTAAGATATGGAAACTATAATAAAGGGGGTTAAGTGGGACACGGGTGACATATGAAACAAAATTTAGATATGCTTAACCAAATGGGACCCGTGACGGTATCATAAATTAATCGAATTGTGTAAAGTTTAAGTAACGAGTTAAGTAAACGGAAGGTTTAAGTCAAATCTAAAATTAATGATAAGAAATGGGGAATGATAAATAACCTATTATGAATAAACTTGAATAAGGCAAGAAAGGATAATAGGTGGAAATTATAACTTATGGGACAAGATAAGTTGTAGGAAACGATAAGGAAGATGAGATAACTTATATGAAAAGATATACTTAAATTAAGTGGTTTGGAAAGGAGAAATGATATAAGTTATATGAGTTATATGAGTGGAAAAGAAGTAAATTAGAATCATATATGAGTGGAAAAGAAGTAAATTAGAATCATATATGTTGGTTGGGTTGAGTAATTCTCTGGGTGCCAGTCTGATGTTGATTTCGGTCTTCGGGGCTGGTGTTTAGAGGGTTATTCTCCTAATCAGTATGTATGTGGGATAAGGCCTACGTAACTATGAATTAAGTATAACATGTTGTTGTAACCCAAAAAGGGAATAATTTATGAGATTGGAAAATAACATGTTGTGGGCTTATTAATGACTTAAGTGGGTTAAGTATAAATTGAATTAATAAGCAAGGGTAACTTGGTGAATACAGAAAAAAAAGGAAGCTAATGTGAATAACCAAGTTAAATGAGAAAGTTGACGAGGTGGCACAAGCGTGAAATAAATGGTTAGACTTAGGGTCTAATGACATATAAAACTAAGGCGCTTGAAGCAGTCCGTACATTGTAGGATGAATAACCCAATGAGGTAGATCATGATGGTGTCATAAGGCACGAGGAGAGCGCTCTATTTTGGCGGCTCCAACGGACTTAAAGGGGAAGCATGCGGCTTCCTGAGACGTTAAAGGTGCTCCTAGTAGTCCTCTGTAGTGGTTTAGCTTCGGGCTAGGATTACAGAAGTTGGGTCTGCGCAGAACTATCAGGTGGGTGGGCCTTGACTGCACAAGTAGGGGGCAGTCAGAATGCTGTATGCGGTGGCATTAAGGGTGGTTCGGGGTTTGCCTCAGGCAGAGGTGGAGGGTCAAGACCAAACGATAGCAAGATCATCGGATGCCTGTCACCAGCAGTCTAAGGAATGCGAAAAGACAAGAGCTAACCCCTAGAGATCGTTAATCTTTGTTATCAAGGGACGGGTGTGGGGAGACCCCACATGGATGTTTAGATTGTTTGCTTGTTCGGGGTGGTCGCTTAGCTCTTGTGGTCTTCACTAATTGAGGGAGGGGATGAGGTGGGGCCATAGCCACCATAGAAAAACCAGACCCGAGGGATATCTGTACATTGGACACTCTTAGAGGCGGGCCCGTACAGATATAGAAAAGCTCCTGACCGAGTTCTGTGTTTTCGGGTGTAGCCCAGCCACGGAACTTGGGTGCACACATAGAGGTTATGTGCAGTAAAAACATCGAGTACGATTGATGATACGTACGTGGGAAAGTCTAGGTACAACCATGTCTTCTCTAGGTGGTGTATCGTAGACTAGAGGGCATTATTCGGTGATAGAACCAAACTCGATCGAATAGTTCGAGGATAACAGTCAGTACGCTTACGTAGCACAGCGATAGTGGTTCTATGCGGATGTAGCGTTGTACGTTAATACGACATAGGATGAGGGACTGCGCATATTACTGTGGCGATACGGAGGAGACCGTGAGAGTGGGGTATCACGGGGTGTACCTCAGTTTAGGGGTAGATACATATACACTATATTAGGTTAATCTACTAGGGGGTAGATGGGTGTGACGTGTGTGTAAGCTTTGAGTGCTAATAACACGTATAACCTAATAAATAAGAAAGTGTAATTGAACGGTATATGTAGGATTATTCAAGAAGTGTAGTTTAAATTCATTCACACAGAACTTATGTTCTGACCCCCTCCTCATAACATTCGCAGGTTAGACAGAGACTTGTAGCTTTGGGAATACTGATTTAGCAGTATTGTGATTAAGGTAAAGCTATGTTTTAAATATATTATATTTTACTCCTTCCGCTGTGAGGTGTTTTCCGAACTCTGACATATCTCTTTTCTCTGTCTTTTTCTGCATGATACCAGAGCAACCAACTCGGGTTTCGGTGGATTGGATTTTTGAAAAGAAAATCGGTCCGTCGGAATTCGGGTTGTTACATCTGGTATCAGAGCTTCGGTTTAGTGATCTTAGGGAGATATTGAGTGTACGTATTTTTATTTTCTAAAATATAAATATATTATATATATAAACCTAAATCCATAAAGTAGCCGACTAGGTAGGGAAACAGTTGGGACATTTAGTTTGTACACTAAAGTAATAAACATAGAAATATTTGAGACCCTTAGGTGGTTTGGTTAGAAAGTGTACAATATGAATTGGTATTTGAGAAAGAAAGTATCCCATAGAATTAAAACTGGAATGTTATTTCAGAGTAGTGGGTTCGGAAGTGAATCCTTATAGATTGGAAAAGGTTAAGATATGGAAAATGGATTAGGAATATATATAGGCGAGAGAATTGAATTTGCGTAAGTGCCTAGGAAAGCCTAGTCGCGTTGAAGACCCACTTTGAGTCTAACCCAATGATAAGCTTTTAAGAACTTGAATCTGTAAGAGAGTTTGTGGTTTTGATCTTAAAAGTATTTTGATGTTTTTAGTGCATGATGGGTTTTAAAGTAAAGTGAGGTATATTTAGTAAAACAATGATTTCTTGTTTTAAAAGAATTCTCTCATGAAAAGGTGCATATTATGGAGCATAAATAGCTCGCTAGTTTTCATGTATGAAAAGAAGTTTTGAAATCTCCATTCGGTTAACAATAAATTTTGATTATTGTTTTAAAAAGAAATTTTGTTGGGTAAACAAAATAAGCGGTAGAGTGCAAGAATAGAGTAGATATTTGCGCCTTAGCAACCAAAGTTAACATTGTAAATAGGAACAGTGTAATTCATTAGTCATCCTTGTCTACTCCAGTTTGTGATTTGAAAAAAAAAAAATATTTTTGCAATTTTACTTTGTAACGTGTTTTTATGGTTTGGCAAAAGCAAGTTTTTGAAAAAAGAATAAAAGTTTTACCACTTTAGTCTTTTTTGAAAGAAGAATGTAGTAAAAAGAAAGAAGGCCAAACCATATTTTAAAAATGGAGTAGTTAAGGATTAAGGCCTAGAAAGAACGAGATAAAGTTTAGGCTATTCGAACCAACTGTGAATTAGTTGAGATGAGAAATTCTCTGAGTATCAATTTGATGTCGATTTCGGTCTTCGGGGTTGATACTTAGAGATTTATTTTCTTGCCAATTTACAGTCAGGGATTAGATGATATTAAACTAATGGAAAATTTCCCGTAGAATGCATAAGCATTGAGAAACCTAGGTTTGTTGCTTGAGAAAAAGAAAAAGGATTGTTGCTTGAAAGAGAAGTATAGGCTAGTAATACACAACATGGACTAGTGGTGACAACTAAGTAGTGAAGGGCAAGCAAATGTATAGATCCTGTTGAGTGGACTCGTGACATAAGTCCTAAGATTCTTGGCCCATAGCAGTAGCTGTGTAGGATGCTGTTTGAGTTGAAAACAAAAAGAGCTTGTTTGAAATAATAAACTTAAGAAGAAGACTAGCCTAACTAACAAGAAAACAACTGAATCAATCAAGCAACAAAACGTGACGGGAAAAGAAAATAAAAATCTTAAGAAAAAGATGAATAAATATGAAATTTTTCCAAGATAATTTGAAAAAGAGAAGAAATTTTCTTATGTAGTTGTGCTTGGATAGGAAAATAGGGAATCTTTACAGAATAGTCATATAAATATCCAAGTACGATTAGAAAAGAAAAGCGGAGGACATGAATTTTTCCGTTTTACACCTTTTCGTAACATAAGAAATCGAGTTTGGAAAATTAGATTTTTCTAAAATTTCGAATTTATAGGGTTTTGGATGCGACAATTGGATGAAGTAGGCTCTTACTCTGTAAGAGCGTAGGAAAATGAGGATGAAAAACGTTTTGATTTTTCAAAAATATTGCATTCATATAGAACTACAAGTATATTTAGGATGTGAGCATCATGTTTTGAAAGAGTTTTTAAGATTTGCATACATATAGGTGGATCCAAATTAGGCATACATACTTTACTATGATGTATCTCACTTTGCACATGTGCACAATGTTTGCAACAATTGGATGCACACTTGATGAATGGATGTTGCGAGGGATTATCTATTTTACTCTTATCGAATTTCGGGGACGAAATTCTTTAAGGGTGGGAGGATGTAACACACCGCATTTTTAATATAATTAAAAATGTGTATATATATATATGTGCATAGATAGGTTAACAATGGTGATGTACAATGAAAATTACTTAACATGAAAGAGAAGGAAAGATTAATTTAATGGCAGTGTATGTAACAGAGAAGATAATAAAATAAGGATACTTAATTTAAATATCAGGAATTAAGTAAAACGGACATCACCATTGCGTTCGTCTCGGAATTCTACATGAAATAGAGTCCAAGTTTTCGAAAATCGGACTCCGTATGAAAGAGTTATGGCCTTCGGAAGATTCAAAACAGTTCGAAATTCAACCCAGGCAGTTGGGCGGGAAATTTCCCACCCAGAACAGGGCAGGTTGACCTGGGGGTCAGGTCGACCAGGGGGTTGACTTGGGGGTTGACCTACCCCTTAGGAGGTCGACCTGGGGGTCGACCTATCCCAGATCTGGGCAGTTTTTGTTCCTATGACGTGGTTTGACGTGATGTACGGACCGGATGGCTTCAAGGTCAATCCTAGGGCCCTAAAACGCTCTCTACACCTATAATACAATGCCTAGACCTAACCTAATTCATAAACAATTCCTTTTGACGCCTCCGTGCCGCCAAACTTCAACCAAACATGGTCGCCTCCCCAAAACCATAAACTAAATTGCAAGTTCTTCAGCAACTTTGGAGTTTAATAAAATCAAGAAGCAAAATTCTTCATCAACGATTCAAGCTCTTCACCAATAATCAAATAAGAAGATTAAATCAGCGTTCTACATCAACAACAAATCACTTATTTCTCTAATCCAGTCAAGGTGAGTGGATTTGAACTATATTTGTTGTATAATGTTGCTTCTATTGTTTACCATTCCCCATAATGAATATGATGTTAATTTAATAAGATCTGTTATTTTATATATGCCTACGTTTGAGTTCTCTCCTTTTTATCCTTTCCCCTTTTATTTATGGATCTAGGTTATCTCGAACCTAGACGAAATCTTATTATACAATACGCACGATTGGAATATGGGGATATTGGAATATAATCTGTAATTTTGGGGTTTGTGGCATAACAATTGTTATTGCATATATTGGGCATAATCTATTTTATGCGGTCGAGGAATATAACCTATAATGTTGAATTTATGTAAGTTTGACATAATTGTCATTGGATATGGAATTGGTATAATTTAATATTAACAACATATAACTGGATAACATGGGTTGGTGAAATTTATTTGTGACTTGGAAAATAAGCCTAGAGGGTGAATTCTCTGGGTGCCAGTCTGATGTTGATTTCGGTCTTCGGGGCTGGTGTTTAGAGGGTTATTCTCCTAATTAGTATGTATGTGGGATAAGACATACTTAACAATGAATTAAGTATAACATGTTGTTGTAACCTAAAAAGGGAATAATTTATGAGATTGGAAAATAACATGTTGTGGGCTTATTAATGACTAAAGTGGGTTAAGTATAAACTGAATTAATAAGCCAGGGTAACTTGGTGAATACGGGAAAAAAAGGAAGCTAATGTGAATAACCAAGTTAAATGAGAAAGTTGACGAGGTGGCACTAGCGTGAAATAAATGGTTAGACTTAGGGTCTAATGACATATAAAACTAAGGCGCTTGAAGCAGTCTGTACGTTGTAGGATGAATAACCCAACGAGGTAGATCATGATGGTGTCATAAGGCACGAGGAGAGCTCACATTCACTATTTTGGCGGCTCCAACGGACTGGAAGGGGAAGCACGTGGCTTCCTGAGACATTCAAGGTGCTCCTGGTAGTCCTTTGTAGTTGCTTATCTTCGGGCTAGGATTACAGAGGTTGGGTCTGCGCAGAACTACCAGGTGGGTGGGCCTTGACTGCACAAGTAGGGGGCAGTCAGAATGCTGTACGCGGTGGCATAAAGGTTGGTTTGACGTTTGCCTCAGGCGGAGGTGGAGGGTCAATACCAAACGATAGCAAGATCGTCGGACGCCTGTCACCAGCAGCCTAAGGAATGCGAAAAGACAAGAACTAACCCCTAGAAATCGTTAACCTATGCTATCAAGGGACGGGTGCGGGGAGACCCCACATGGATGTTTAGATTGTTTGCTTGTTAGGGGTGGTCGCTTAGCTCGTGTGGTCTTTACTAGTTGAGGGAGGGGCTGAGGTGGGGCCATAGCCACCATAGAAAAACCAGACCCGAGGGATATCTGTACATAGGACACTCTTAAAAGCGGGCCCGTACAGATATAGAAAAGCTCCCGACCGAGTTCTTTGTTTTCTGGTGTAGCCCTGCCACGGAACTTGGGTGCACACATAGAGGTTATGTGCTGTAAAAATATTGAGTACGATTGATGATACGTACGTGGGAAAGTCTAGGTACAACCATGTCTTCTCTGGGTGGTGTATCGTAGACTAGAGGGCATTATTCGGTGATGGAACCAAACTCGATCGAATAGTTCGAGGATAGCAGTCGGTACGCTTATGTGGCACAGCGATAGTGGTTCTATGCGGATGTAGCGTTGTACGTTACTATGGCATAGGATGAGGAACTGCGCATATTACTATGGCAATACGGAGGAGACCGTGCGAGTGGGATATCACGGGGTGTACCTCAGTTTAGGGGTAGCTACATATACACTATATTAGGTTAATCTACTACGGGGTAGATGGTTGTGACGTGTGTGTAAGCTTTGAGTGCTAATAACACGTATAACCTAATAAATAAGAAAGTGTAATTAAACGGTATATGTAGGATTATTCAAGAAGTGTAGTTAAAATTCATTCACACAGAACTTATGTTCTGACCCCCTCCTCATAACATTCGCAGGTTAGACAAAGACTTATAGCTTTGGGAATACTGATAGCAGTACTGTGATTAAGGTAAAGCTATTTTTAAATATATTATATTTTACTCCTTCCGCTGTGAGGTGTTTTCCGAACTCTGGCATAACTCTTTTCTCTGTCTTTTTCTGTAGGATACCAGAGCAACCAACTCGGGTTTCGGTGGATTGGATTTTTGAAAAGAAAATCGGTCCGTCGGAATCCGGGTTATTACAAAAAACATTTAAAAGAATTTATCTTTGATAAAATTATTGGGAACCTATCCCTAAAGATGTGAATAGTAGAATAAAAGTATATTCTGAATAGGAATGAGGCGTCTGATGTGTTTTTATAGCACTTGTTTATAAAATACGCTAGTTATTCAGAAGACGGGGTTTAAACCACTCTGAATAACTGATACGACGATTTAAAGTTGACGATGAAGACGGAGGTTGAAGACCAGAGATCTTCAGATCGTTTGGATGATTACTGATGTCATTATTGGGATGTACACCCAAGACTAGGTAACAAGTGGTGATCATCCAGATGTACTTGGAGATCGACCGAATGTGCGAGGGCCTCTCTCCTGTATTGGACATATGGAACGAGGAATAAGGTGCCTCCGGTATCGTTCAGACCCGGAACGGACTTGCTAATGGATAGTGTGTCTGACATTGTATTCCTTTATATTGTATTCGTTGATCTCTGCTAAATATATATCTATTTGGTGGTGGAGAATTTATTCTCTTGCTTAACACCCTTCTCTGAGACGTACGAGCTTAGAGGTTATATATTGTGGAAATCAGTGGTATTGTATGGATTGACAGTGTGGCATGCTGAGTTGCATGGATCAAAGCTTTTGTTGAAAAGCAAGGCTTTGTGGTTGATGATCAAAGCTTTTACTATATACGTGTTTACTTTTTTATATCATATAATTTCAGCTCATTATTTGTCAATTTAGAAGTATTTAATTATTTAAAGTAGTTTTTTTGTTTGTTATACTATGAATGGATATCATCTTGTGAATACATCTTGAAATTGTAACGATACGGGTTTCGTCCGACCTTAATCGATCGCTAAATCGACTAAAACCGTTCAAAATCCGCATACGTTAACTTTGGGAATACAATACATCAGAACAATAACAGCAGACTTTTATAAACATTACAATAATGTTACATCAGGGTACAGAACATCAGAGTACATCGATAAAATACAGCGGAAGATAAATTACAATATTTTAATACAATACAGTGCAGCGGAAACAAAGTAACTAAGGCAGCGGAAGACAACTATGCTCTGGACACAGCTTTAAGCTTCAATCCAGGATCCTGCTTGAGATAAGAACCTGTAGACAACCTACTCGACTGCTCGTGTGGAGAAGAGGGCACCCGAGTTTGCAAAGGTGGAAACAAACAACGGGTCAGTCATGGGACTGGTGTGAGAATTCTTAGCTAATCTAATAGTAGTAAGGAAAATCCAAGGACCATGCCACTAAAGCAGAACGAGTTTACTCCAATGGATCACCGGTGCATAAATTTAAGTAAATCGTTAAACAACGCAATGCTTTTTAGAAAAATGAAACCATCATAAGACCCAAGTCCTATCACACAATGCAACGCAAACCGGAGGATAGGGTTTTACCTTATAATGGTCAAAAATGCTTGATACGATAAAAACGATATCTAATATTAGTGTGTATATGTTTCAAAAACATTTCAAAGTAAATGTATCAATCCTAGGACACATAGATACCATAATACTATGCTTCCATACTAGTAATACAGTCAAATCCGCATGAGGTCGTATTGGAAATTGGGTTTCCATCATCAGTCAAGGCTAGGGAGGAGCTCCTTACCGATTCGAGACACTCTAGCTAATGTCTCAGGATCCCCCGCAGTGAACCCTTGGATAGCTGCAGGGCCGGTCCATACATACAGCTTCGTGGATTGGAAATTCCTAAACACACGTTTCCCGATCCTATAGGACCTATCATCCGAGGCGCCTCATTCCATCATCCACATAAGTAAAATGACGGGCCATGTTAAAGCCCAAACACCACTTCTAGCTAGAAAGAAACGTGCTGCTCTCCCTGCGTTCCCTTCTCCCGTTTTAGACTCCGCCGGTGTGTGAGGCTCGCGAAGTCACGCAATACACAAAGCTATGCCTAAACAGGCTATGCTTTGATCATCCTACAAGGCCTGCTTTTCAACAAAGCCTTGATCATCTTCATCTTAGCGTTCCACGTTGACAATTCATGCCATGCGATTGATAACTATTAATACGCAACCTCTAAGGGTGTTGAGCAAGAGAATAAATTCTCCGCCACCAACGGTTGTATGTTAATAGAAATCAATTTACATAGAACAAAATTCAATGTCAGACACACATTCCATTTATAAACTTATGCTCTGGGTCTGAGCGAAAGCCAAATCCGTACAAATCAACACTACGTCCGGATAACTACCATCTTAGCCCCGTCTTGGGAGCAAATCAATCAAGGGCCTTAACACTAGTTACCCATTCGATGTGAAGACCGTCGGTCTTCAATCGCCGTCTTCAATTCTTCGAATGTCGTATAATTATTTGGAATGAGAGTAAACTCGGACTTTCCAAATAACTCGCGTGATTTAAATTTGAAAACCATTTCATATCGTCGTTAATAATTTATAACGATCTATTGCTATTTTTACTTTACATACACATCCTAAACATAACAATGTATATTTTCCTCTTCCATTTTTCAACTTACACCAAATGTTTATTTGGTTTCATATTTTCTTTCTAATGAAAATCCATTCATTAGAAATGTAAATTTCTAATCTTATTACTTATATTGAAAAATGTAAATTTCTATTTCTGTTTTATTTACATTGAGAAATGTAAACTTATACTTCAATATATTGTTATATTGAAAATGTAACTTTTATTTCATATTCTATTTACATTGGAAAATATAAATTCCTAATCATTCTTTTGTTTCCTTTGATTATATTGAAAAACGAAAATCCTTTTATTTGCATATATAAATATAATTTCTATTTCATCCTTATTTACATTGAAAAATGTCGGTTTCTATATTACACCAATTACATATAAAAATGTAACTTCCTATTTTCCTTTTATTTACATTAAGAAAAATGTAACTTTTCTAATATTTACATTAAGAAAAATGTAAAACTTTTATAATCCTTATCTTATTTTATTAAAAATGTAACTTTCTTTTATAACAAACTTGGAGGTGAAAATATTCATTTCATTATTAACACATAACGGTGTGAAAATAACGTCAATTTCTAAGTTATCCATTTATGTTTTAATATGGGCCAGACCTCTCACATTAGGCCTACACCTTGTGGATGCTGGATAGGCCGGTCGGTTCCGGGCAGACTTCTCCCACAAGTTGGGCTTAACCTCGCATCTTGGCCTAATTTGTATTTGCGCACTTGGACCTCTCACATTAGGCCCAACATTTGTGGCTGCTGGATATGCCGGTTGGGTCCGGGCAGACTTCCACCACAAATGTGACCTAACCTCGTGTCCAAGTACAATTTTTAATTAATAATTATAATTAATTTTTTTTAAACCTGTCATTATTTGAAATTATCCTTTCCATTAAAGAATCTTAATTTTAAGGAATTCTTTATTTCAAAATCTCTTGATTTCAAGTATCTTAATTTAAATTGTAACTTTCCCTATTTTTATGATTTTCTAATAAAAAATCTTTTTCAAGATGTACAATTTTAAAACCATATCTTTTTACTTTAATATATCGACGCCAAAGATGTAATATTTCTAAACCAACGTCAATTAATATCATTAATTGAATATAAAATAAAAACATTCCTTTATTTCAAAATTGATAACATTTTAAAACCAAAATCTTCTTAATTTAACACATTGACAATTAACAAGGTAATCTCTTTAAATTCTAACTTTGTCTACTATCATAAATGACATACTTTTATATTGACATAATTGACATACAAAAAATGGAATTCTATTTACAGTGCAAATTCTCTCTTCTAATTACATATAAAAATGTAATAATTTTTTTTTTATGCAGTATAAATTATACTTTTGTTTACATATAAAAATGTGATCTTTATTACAATGCAAGTTCATACCTTAATTACATATAAAAATGTAATTTTTATCATGCGATGTAAATTCATATATAAATTACATATAAAAAGGTAATTTTTATCATACAGTGTAAATTCACATTTTAATTACATAGAAAAATGTATTTTTTATCACACGGTGTAAATTCACATTTTAATTACATAGAAAAATGTAATTTTTATCACACGGTGTAAATTCACATTTTAATTACAAAGAAAAATGTAATTTTTATCATACGGTGTAAATTCACATTTTAATTACATAGAAAAATGTAATTTTTATCATATGGTGTAAATTCACAATTTAATTACATAGAAAAATGTAATTTTTATCATACGGTGTAAATTCACAATTTAATTACAAAGAAAAATGTAATTTTTATCATATGTTCTAATTTACATCTAAACTACATATAAAAAGGCAATTTTTACTTCAATGCAAATTCTTGTCTAAATTTACATTATAAAAATGTAAATTTTATTTCACTACAAATTCCTAACTTTTATTTACACAAAAAAAAATGTAAATTTATATACATACAACATTCCTACTTTTTATATCATATAAAAAGAAAGAATGTAAACTTTATTTACTATGTTGAATTGATAATCTAGATCAATTCAAATAAAAAGACAAATCTTTATTTTCTATGTTGAATTGATAATCTAGATCAATTCAAATAAAACCAAAGCACTGATATAACGATGGCGAACCATGTCTCTTTTATTATGAATCGATAAGTTTAATTAATTCAAATCATACAAAAGCGATAACATAAGAATGTGACAATCATATTTCTATTATTTTGAATTGATAAATTAGATCAATCCAAATCAACACAAGTGATTACATACGAGGTGATAATCATGTTCCTATTATTTTGAATTGATAAATTGGATCAATCCAAATCAACACAAGTGATTACATTAGAGGTGATTGTTAGATCAAAATTTGGACCTAACACCCAAATTGTTCCGAATGTTATAGAGTTTCAACTAGAGAATGAAGAAAAAGAAAATAACACACAGAATTTATAGTGGTTCGGCGTTAACGAGCCTACGTCCACTTTATATATTATTGACTATACTTTGAAAGCTAATACAATCAAGGATTTCTCTCAATACTCTAGTATTTTGACAATAATGGCGGATTCAGTACTCAATATTGCCAAAAAGATCCCAAAAATGCCAAGCTCCGGGCTATTTATAGCTGATTTTGTCAGGCGGGTCGTGGTAGCACGTGGCACGAATCCCGAGAACATCGGATCGCATCGCCACCGTTGAGGAAATAGTCAAATTAGCCGTTTTGGACAGGTGTCGCGATCTGCTTGAAAATCGGATCGTGCAGATGGGGAGAATCGGTCCAAATGACGGTTTGGGACATGTGTCGCTAGATCCGTGCGACTCGGATCGCTGAAGACTAGCTCACGCTTGAACGGGTCAGAGGGTTCGCCATGCATCAGGGGATTGGATCGGTCTACTCTGGGCAACAATATAAGTTCGGATCGAGTCGCATAGAGGATTCGTTTCGCTGATGGGATGAGGGCGATCCGTCGAGATGCGATCCGATAGCGGGCGAGTCGATTGTGTGCGATCTGTCATCTAGCGAGTCGATGATGCGATCCGTTCCTTCATGCACTTGGGCATATAGTTTCATACCTTCCTATTGTGAATGAACCTGGGTGGCTTGGTCAAAAAGCTAGCCAACATTTTGCCCCCTCGAAGTATGTTTTATCGATGATGGAACATGCTTCGAAGCTATAAAATCGTCCCTTCACAGCGAGTCGCGAATCAGTGAACAATTCCTTTTCTGGGATTTTTCAGAGCATTCATTACTGAATTTATTGATTCAGATCGCGTGCTCGAGTCGCGGTCCATTATCAAG
This sequence comes from Allium sativum, assembly GCA_030737875.1. Lineage (NCBI taxonomy): Eukaryota > Viridiplantae > Streptophyta > Magnoliopsida > Asparagales > Amaryllidaceae > Allium > Allium sativum. The sequence goes on from CM060921.1 coordinate 564,343,982, forward strand.
CCATTCGTTTCGTTTCTTTGGTGTGCACTTGGGCCTCTTCATGGAACAGAACGAGACGGGCTCCTCTTCGAGACGTGATGGGCTTTTGGTTCGCGGCCCGCCTATTTTCGTGGACCGAATAGGACAAAAAAGGGGAGACAAACGGTCGCCCTTTTGCCTATATAAGTCGACCCACCCTCTTTACTTTCTTCCTTCTTTTCTCTGTCGTGTCGTTTCGCCTGCATTGTTGAGGAACGAACCCTAGTTTTTCAAACCTTCGAAAATCCGAGTATTTTCCTAATTTTTAGAAAGGTAACTCCACTAAAAGCACCCTTACTCGTAATCGCTGTTGTTTATGAATTTTTTCGACTAGCTTGAGGGAAGAGACGGTGGAATATCGTGATTTTTAGGGGAATCCTCGAGGCGCCATGGCTGATGGGTTCAAGGGTTGGAGTTCGGAATTGAGAAGGAGAGGAGAAAAACGGAGGAAGAAGAAGAAAGAAAACCGGTTCGGATCGGGGGCAAGGAGAGGAAAGGAAGAAGATGAAGGAGAGTGGCGAGACGGAGGGTCGTGAAGATGGCAGAGGCATGTACCGTAGGGGGGTTGCAACGATTCGGCAAAGACCCCGATCACTTAGTTTCACGATCCGTGGGGGGCGATCCAAAGGAGGGCGATCCGAAGGAGGGCGATCCCTCTACCCTGCGATCCGAAGGAGGGCGAACCCTTTACCTTGCGATCCGACTCGTAGTTCACGATCCAAATGAATTTCGAACTTTAAACGATGCCTTGTCACCATAAAATTCTGGACAGTTAGGCTAGGGCCTTGATGTCGGACTTTCTGGACTAAATGACCACATAATTCGACTGCATATGACGACTAATATTTTGACGATCTTGATAGCTTTCACGCTTTATCTTTAATGCGCACACAAGCACACACACCGACACTTGCACACACGGGGGACGGGTAGCATTAATCTCATTGTTCATGTTTTCTCGTCCTAGCAGTAATGTCGAATAATCAATCTCCTTCAAGATCCACAACAGAAGCGGAATCCGAGGTTCCTGAGCAATACAACCCCGAGACTCCTCCAATTAATCCAGGAGGTGAAGATTCTGGATCTGAATACGAGGCAACAGAGTCAGATCCGTCCGAAAGTACTTCATCTAGCGATGAGTCTGAGATAGATGGGCGAGCTCCCGACGAGATTCCTGGCGCGCTCGGAATAGATAAATTTTTTGATTCTTTAGCATCTAAGCTCGACGATATAAAGCTTAAAAGAATCTGCTTGAGACACGGGATTCCTTGGGATGTTGTCTTGACACCCAGAAGCGAAGATAGACCCCACCTAGCTCCGGAAGGATATATGGCAATCAGTCGAACCATGTGCTTGGTAGGAGCTATTCCTCCGTTTCCTCCGATCGCCATCGAAACTTTAAGACGACTGGGTATTGCTCCAATGCAGCTTCATCCTAACGCCTACGCATCTCTATACACCCAATATGTTGCATACGCGGAGATCCTACACGCCGAACTTAAATTCAGAGATTTGACATTCTTCTTTCTTTTCAAGCACCGTTCTTCGGCAACTCCAAATTTCTCTTTCTTTGAATCGGTGGCGAATAGGAAGGTTCTGTACGATGGATACAGCAATATATGGGATCCTAAGTCTGATTGGTTTTATATAAAGAAACAGGCCGGATGCTCAAGAAGATGGCTCAAATCAAGCAAACTTTAAGCTTTTAATCGAATATCTTGTTCAAGAAGTCTAGGCGTTAACATTCTCCCCCCTTTTTCTTTATCTTAAACAGATCACGTCTTCCCGAAAACGGAGGGTCCACTATACAACAATCGATTGTCCATTCTTTTACAAAGCAGATCCGACTTTCTAAGGATCAAAAAATGCATTACTGATGACAATCTTCATAAGCATCGTCTTCTGGATAGAAGATTTGGACTTGGCACTGGCGGCAGACCTTATAAGTACGTGCCCCCAACGGAGGGAGAGGGAACTTCGCAAGCGGTAGAAACAACTAAGTTTCGCAAGAGTCCTTCTCCGATAGTCATCCAAGACGATGAGGACCTGAACATATACAGAGGGGATGAGATCCGCGATGACATGTCCAAGGAAATCCCAATTTCTACTCCAATCGAAACCGCTGCTCCCGATGATTTGACAGAAGAGCAATTATTTGACGAGCTGAACAAAATTCCTCTACCCGATGATGTATATACAGAGGACTTTGAAGGGGGGCCTTTTTTCTCTGCTTCTGAAGAGACCATCGCTCCAACTAGAGGACAAGAAACTGGTCAGATGAGCCTGTCTTCAGGCCCGGGTCTGTTAGGGGGAATTATATGGGATGCACAAATCACACACACTATCTGACCCTGCACCCTTATATCGTGGATATTCAAAGTTTTAATATGTTCTTCTCTTTTTTGCAGGAACGATGTCCCGCAGGAAATCTTACTCTTATCGTTCTCTTCGTGAGGGCACACCCAGCCTTCATCCGGGTACTGAGCGCTCTCGCGGCCCTTCTCACAGGCCGACTTCCTCGCAACCTCGGTCTCCACCAAAATCGACCTCTACCAAGCCCTCCAGTTATCCGGCAGTTCCTACAGGGGGAAAGAAACTTCCTAAAGAGTTAACTCCTCCAAAGAGTGCACCTTCCCACAGCCAGTCGTCAAAAAGGCATCACGAATCTAAAGATAAGGGCAAGGATCCATCCAAAGAGTCTGAAAAGGAGAGGAGTGACATCGTCCCTTCCAGCCAGCCAGAGTTGGCTGCCCCCGGGTCACGGGATTACATGCATGGTCCCGAGATTCAAGGTAGGCTGGAAAAGCTGCGGGAACAATTCCCAGACATATTCTTTGACCGGATGACATTTGTTCTAGCCTTGGAACCGGTCCCCAAGAACTGGGATAGCGAAGTTGTCGGGCATATTCGCCATGTTGCCAGGCAATATGAGATGATGAAAAAACATGCAGTTAACCTTTCAGAAGTCATCTGATCGCTTGAAATAGAAGCACACAGATCTAAGGCGAAACTTGAAAACAACGAAAGGGCCAGGACAAAAATTAAGAAGGACCTGGAAGATGCTCAATCCCAGCTTGCTTTAGCACGGAGGGACGCTAAAAATTATAAGATTGAATTAGAGAATGCTAAGCAGCGCTTTCATTCAGAACTTGACTCCAATGGCCAAGAGAAAATGGCCTTAAAGAAGGAGGTTGAAGATCTCAAAATGGCCAACATCGAGTTGAAAACAACACAAGGCCATTTTGAAGCTGAGAGAGCTGCTTGGGAGGCAGAAAAGGCAAATTTAAAAGAAAGTCTGGCTTTGGCTAAAACAGAAAAGGTGATTTTAAATGATCAGGTCTCGGACGCGGAGAGACGGGCAGCTCTCGTCGAAAAGAATGTCGAAAGTGCCATCGAATTGGCCACTGCTTCTAACAACAAGCTCCACGAAAGAGAGAAGGAGATCAAGGGGTTTGAAGAGATGATTTTCGACTTCCTTGGCCAGGTTCTCAAAACTCGCAACATCTCGTGGATCCCGGATTACCACGTTACTTTAGCCAATTTATGGGATGCCATTGTTGAGGGTGAAAAGCATAGATTGGGGGTCGAAGAAATTGATGAGGATGAGTTGATGAAGAGCATCTTAAGGGATAATGAGCCTGAGGATTTAGCAGAGGGTCGTCGTCTGATTCTAGCGGAGATGGAAAAGGAGAGGGCCCTGGCTAAAGGCAAAGGCAAGGCTGACGAGGGTTCGAGTTCAGCCGTGGAGCCCAAGACCTCCAGGGTTGAGGAATACCATCCCGATGATCCATTAATCCCTTTGGGTCTAACTCCCGTGGTTATCGGAGCCTCTGCAACTACTCAAGAGGGAGCATCTGCGGAAGGTATCTCTCTCTTTTCCCCACAATTTGTCAAAGCAATTGTGAATTGTCGTCGTCTGGTAGAACAACCAATTGAATTAGTAATGTGTGTTCCTCCTGATATAGGTGGCGAGCCCGTCGACGAGGGTGCTGAAAAAGAAAAAGAAGTGGAGAAGGAGGTTGTCTCGCCAGGTGCTGGTATTGATATATCAAAGCAAGCTGAGGTCACAACAGCAGAAAGAAGCATCCCAGCACCTAGTACTGACGTTCCCAAAGATGCTGAGACCATCGAAGCCTTGAAATACATGGATGGGCGCCATGTAGATGATGAAGAGGACATTATCGGCGCCAAGAAAGCCGCCGACGATGACGACGAAACCTTGGCCAGCCGAAAGGCTAGGCAGGAGAAAGGGATGGCTTCAAAAAAGGTGGGAGATGAGGCTTTGGACGTAGTCCCCCTTGCAAAATTCGATCCCAAAACTGGGATGATTGTGAAAATCCAGCCCAAATCCATCAGCCGACAGCTTCACTTTGCAAACCCCGATGACTTCCCGGCTTCCCTTTCTGATAGAAGGAAGAGAAAAGAGGTGGAAGAGGAATCTTCAGAGGAGTCGGATGTTCCTCTCATAGACAAAAGGAAGAGGAAGAAAGGGGGTCAGACCGATGCCGACAAGGCGAAGCTGGAAAGTCAGAAGCAGGAGAAGAGGCCAAAGCGTAAATAGGATATTGTTGCTTGTTCATATTTTGTCTTTAGGTTTTCCACTGGCCAGGAAGTGTAATTGTGAGACTGGCCCTCACTTTCCTTTCTAGGTTGTTTTTCACTTTGTTGGTTCGCAGTATATAAATGAAAGTTTATCTCTTTTTGCATCATTGTGTACCTGTATTCAAATAAACTTTCCATGTTTAGTCATAGGCCATCTAATAATAATTACAGATCAATCAAACAACAGAAAGAAAAAATTTCGTGCTGCGTTGCTGTATTAAAGTTCAGTATATGTATATGAGTATATGTGCCCCCAATCAGTTGTTATTATAGCGCCTGACTAGGGTTTACTAAGGTTTGGTTAGTATTGTCGGCAGGTTGCCCCCTATTTCTGAATATGGGGGACTTGGAAGATTTCACAGGATAATTGTTTTTGTGGTACCTAATTTCTGGCACCTTTTTCAGTGCTTAATCACAGACTTCTTTGTACTCTCCTGACGGTTGCCAAGATTAGAGTTTGAATTCGGTAGTTCAGTCGGTCCCCGATGCTTGAGCAGGGAAGAAGTTCTTTCTCAGCGCTCAATCGGAGACGCTTTTATACTCTCTCTCTCTCTCTCTCTGGAGAGTTAGAGTGCGAGCTCAGCGATTCATTCGCTCCCCGATCCTTCAGCGGGGAAGGGGCTCTTTCTCAACGCTCAGTCGGAGACGCTTTTATACTCTCTCTCTCTCTCTCTGGAGAGTTAGAGTTCGAGCTCAGCGATTCATTTGCTCCCCGATCCTTCAGCGGGGAAGGAGCTCTTTCTCAGCGCTCAGTCGGAGACGCTTTTATACTCTCTCTCTCTTTGGAGAGTTAGAGTTTGAGCTTAGCGATTCATTCGCTCCCCGATCCTTCAGCGGGGAAGGAGCTCTTTCTCAGCGCTCAGTTGGAGACGCTTTTATACTCTCTCTCTCTCTGGAGAGTTAGAGTTCGAGCTCAGCGATTCATTCGCTCCCCGATCCTTCAGCGGGGAAGGAGCTCTTTCTCAGCGCTCAGTTGGAGACGCTTTTGTACTCTCTCTCTCTGGAGAGTTAGAGTTCGAGCTCAGCGATTCATTCGCTCCCCGATCCTTCAGCGGGGAAGGAGCTCTTTCTCAGCGCTCAGTTGGAGACGCTTTTATACACTACAACAAAAACACCATATTACAACTTTCATTTTACAACGGTGGTAAACGCACCGTTGTAATAAATGGGTTTTTACAACGGTGGTTAAAGCACCGTTGTAATAAATGGTTTTTTACAACGGTGGTATAAACACCGTTGTAACTACAACAAAAACACCATATTACAACTTAATTTTACAACGGTGGTTAAAGCACCGTTGTAATAAATGTTTTTTACAACTTTTTTCCAAAAAAGTTGTAATAAATTTATTTTTAACAACTGTGTTAGTAATTATTTTCATTAAATGTAATATGACTATATTTTAATATTAATTATTTTCATTAAATAATTTTTAATAATTAATATTTACAACTAATTAGTAATTATTAATTAATAACTTATATATTAATATTAAATATTTAATTAAAAATACTTCAATAAATAAATAATTCATGCTAATAATTAGTAATTGACAACCAATTAGTAATTATTAATTAATAATCAATAAATACATATTTAATATTTAATTAAAAATACATCAATAAATAAATAATTCCTACTAATAATTATTAATTAACAACCAATTAGTAATTATTTAATAATAATCAATATATAAATATTAAATATTTAATTAAAAATAATTAATTTATAACTACTTCATTATTAAGTACTAGTAATTAATTAGTAAGTAATAACTAATGAGCGATTAATAATCAATTAATTAATGATCAATAAGTAAATAACAATTAATAAATATTTAATTTATAATTAATCATGACTATTAGTAGTAATTAATATTTAGTATATAATATTTTTAATAAGTAATCGTTGTTGAAAGTTTTTCCAAATTTTTTTGTCAAATATGATCCCTACGAAGGGGGGGTCCAGGGGGGGTGGCAACCCCCCTAGGTGGGGGTGCGGGGGCAACGCCCCCGCTAACGGGGTTCGACCTCGTATATTTTGTGTACTGTTGAATTTGAATCTTACTCAAAATTTAACAACAATCGTTAATTAAGTAACAATTATAAGTTAAAAATCAGTAGTAAATAATAATAACAATTATAAGAAGAAAATAGTTAGCAATAACAGTAATAAAACCGGTGTTAATATCCATTTTACACATAATAAAAAACAAATCTATTTAATTTTTAATATCAAATAATTACAATTAAGTACTTAATAAGTGAATATATTTTTTAACAACTGTGTTTTTCTTCCAATAATTATAAACAAGTTTCATTTTGGCTTCCAACGCATAAGTCAAATTTCATTTTGGCTCCACTATGTTAGATCGCAACCGTCACAGGTAACAAGGGCTTCCAACGCATAAGTCAAATTTCATTTTGGCTCCACTGCGAAATTTTGGCTCCAAAATCATTTTTTTGGGCTCGTAGGCCCTTTAATTTCCTAACACAGTTTTTATTCCCGATGAGCATAAACCCTCATCTTCTGAACCACGCCGCCTATTCTCTTTCTTTCTCCATCTCACGTTCTTCTTTTTCTTCCCAAATTCAGTAATTTCGTACTAAATTCGAAGGAAGGTTTAAGGATAACAAGTTGATCTTATTCCAGCTGGCGTCTCTTAACCCTAAATCCAAATCGATCTGCCCAAATTCTCTTTCCTCACGGTGGCGTCTTCCTCAAGGTATTAGACTTCCCGCTTCGGTTAGATTGCGTAGCCTTTTTTTTAACTCCGAAACTAATTCAGCTTTTGAAGATTTTGTTGATCTTATTAATCAAATTCTGAGTTTTATGTTAATCTTGTGATACTAATTATCAACTTTTTTCTGAAATAGAAGCAGCTTTATTGTGGAGGCGACACCAACTCGGCAACGACATGAGGGGACTGATGACGACAGGCACCGCTTCAGCGCGACAAGGGACAGCGCTGAGCAAAATGCGAAGCCATTAATTTGTAAGTTCAATTTGATTTCCATTTTGCAATTTTAATTATGCTGGAAAAATAGCGAATGAATTGGGTTGATTTATGCTGCAAATTGCCTAATTGCATAGTTGGCAGAGGAGGATTATGTTGTGCCAAAACGGATTATGTCGATTGTTGGGAAGTGGAAACTCAAATTCTATTTTTTATTGCCAATTACAATTGGCAGCAATTTGCAAAATTGCAAAATGAAAAAAATTGAATATGTCAGTTTTTAATTGGCACCAATTGCCGATTATATTGCAAATTTGCAAAATGAAAAAAATTGAATATGTCAGGTTTTTAATTTACAGTAGGGTGATTAAATATGAGTTTGTTCGTTATTTACAGAACTTCATTTGCAGGAACATGGTTGGAGAAGGACTTCACTTGTTCAGCTGAAGAAATGGATATATATTTTGGCATCTTTATGAAAGCACATAACCTGTTCGACCTAATGCCTCAACAGTTCCTGCTTCTAAATCTTGTAATCATTATTTGTAATGTAATGAAGAATTGATATATTACCGTGATGATGTATGATTCAGTTTTTGTATTTTGAATATAAAGTTGTAATCTTTTTTGTATGAATGGATCCGTTGCTTTGAATTTATATCAATTTGTTTTCTGTTTATTCAGCTTTTGTTGCTTTTGCAAAATTTATTTTTTTTAAAACCCAAAAGTCTATCACAACGGTGCATAACTGTTGTAATAAAGTTTATTACAACGGTGGAAAAAAGTTGTAAAATATACATATTACAACGGTGTTGCAACAGTGCAAAAAAGTTGTAAAATATATTAGTCTATTACAACTTCTTAATACACGACGGTTTGCCCACCGTTGTAAAATGTATATTACAACGGTGTTCCACCGTTGTAATAGGGTCATTTTGTTGTAGTGTATACTCTCTCTCTCTCTGGAGAGTTAGAGTCACGGATCAAGCAGTCTGCAATCATGCACGCTCATCAAACTCGTCCTAGGTTTTCATTTTAATCCTAGCTCCGAGGATTGAAATCAGTCAGACAAGCAGTTGGAGCTTTTGCCAAGGCTCTGAGTTTCTCCGAACAGTCTACGGGAGGAACAGTTGGCAACAGACTTCGGGTACCTGCATTATTCACGCCGCTTTCCATAAAAATAAACAGGCAGATAAATAAGGATGCAATAAAGGTAAATGACACACAATATTTTTATAGTGGTTCAGTCGAATCATGACCTACGTCCACTTTATAATTTTTTGCTTCAAGGAATCAAACTATTCTAGGCTAGTCGTGCCTTATACATGGTTTTCAACAAAGCAAAAGAACAGATTTGAAACTTTAATGCTAAGTATGGCCGCAAATGTTGGGCATTCCACACTCTGGGGATTTCCCTTCCATCTACGGTTGCCAGCTTGAAGGTTCCATTATCAAGCTTGCTCAGAATGGAGTACGGTCCTTTCCACTTCGCTCCCATATGAGTTGGGGGTGGAAAGACACGTTTCAGAACCAAGTCTCCGGGTTCCCAGGTTCGGGCTCAAACCTTTTTGTTGTAATATCGAGCGATCTGTTGCTTGCATCTCAAGGCGCGTAGGTCCGCCTCATCCCTCTTTTCTTCGATCATATCTAGGGACTCAAGGAGCAATTCATTATTGGTCATCGGGTCATAATAAGCCACCCGGTGAGAAGGTACCTTTATCTCAACCGGGATGACTGCTTTCGTTCCAAAGGCAAGAGAGAACGGGGTATGTCCTGTTGCCGATTTATATGTTGTCCTGTAGGCCCATAGTGCCAAGGGCAATTCATCAGCCCACATGGCTCTAGCCCGCTTCAGTCTTCTTTTCAGAATAGACTTAATCACTTTATTCGCCGCTTCGACTTGTCCGTTCGATTGCGGATGCGCCACAGAGGTGTATCGATTCTCAATGTGGTATTTTTGGCAGAAATTTCTGAATTCAGCACTATCGAACTGAGTTCCGTTATCCGTTATTACAATCTTTGGAATCCCAAATCGACAAATGATGTTTCTCACGATAAAGTTGATCACTCGTTTGGTAGTGATTATAGTTAGTGGTCCAGCCTCGACCCACTTAGTGAAATAATCCACGGCCACAATAGCGAACTTTGCTCTGCCCCTTGCTATGGGGAGGCTTCCAATGATATCAATTCCCCACATAGCGAAAGGCCATGGGCTCATCATTGTTTTTAACTGGTTAGGAGGTGCTCTTGGTATCTTTGAAAATCTCTGGCACGCATCACACCGTCGTGCGTATCTCGCTGCATCCTTGTTTATGGTAGGCCAGAAATAACCATGCCGCAACACCTTTTTTGTTAAAGTTTGCCCTCCAGTGTGGTCGCCACATTCGCCTTCGTGGACCTCATGCAGCACACGTTTGATGTCATCGTGGGCTATACACCGAAGGAGGGGCATTGAAAACCCTTGTTTGTAAAGAACTCCGCCTTGCAGAACGTATCGGGCGGCTTTACGAATTACCTTACGTCTCTCGCTTTTCTTGGTCGGAAGCGTTCCATTCATCAGGAAATTCTTTAGAGGGGTCATCCAAGACTCCCTTTCTGGTTCCGTCACTAGTATTAGGTCGATTTCCATTTGATCTATGCTAGGGGACCGAAGTACTTCAACGGGGGCTAGCCCAGTCACTTCAGGGTCGTCGGAACTAGCCATCTTCGCCAACTTATCCGCCTGCTGATACTCTGACCGCGAAATGTGAGATATGCTGTAGTGATCAAAATCGTTCAGCAGCTCTTTCACTTTCTTTAAGTATAAAATCAATCTTGCACTTTTAGCTTGGAATTTTCCAGTAACTTGGTTCATAACTAACTTGGAGTCGCAGAAGATGTTCAGCTTTGTGACCTCTAATTCCTTTGCAATCCTCAATCCGGCTATCAGAGCTTCATATTCGGAATCGTTGTTAGTGGCATGAAACTCCATCCGGAATGCATAGGTTATCAATCGTTTCTCGGGGGTTTCAAGCACTATTCCAGCGCCGGATCTTTCGTCATTCCTCGCGCCATCAGTATACAATCTCCAGGCATTGGGATCGAAAAGTAATTTTGAAGGATCAACTTCTTCGTTTGTTATATCTTCCTCAGGGACAGTGAACTCTGCTATGAAGTCGGCTATCACTTGCCCCCGAATTGACCGTCTGGGTTGAAAGTTCAAATCAAATTGACTTAACTCAATATTCCATTTGAGTAACCTTCCAGGTGCCTCTGGTCTCTGTAGGACTTGCTTGAGCGGGTGATCGGTGTATATAGTGATAGGATGTGCCTGAAAATAATGTCGAAGCTTTCTAGAGGCGATCAGTAAACTATACGCCAACTTTTCTATCCTTGGGTAATTACGCTCTGCTGCCGTTAATTTTTTTCTCACGTAATACACAGGTCTTTGGATCTTATCCTCTTCTCTTACCAACGCTGAGCTGATCGCATGGGATGACACTGCCAGATACACGAATAAGTCCTCGCGATCCATTGGCTTAGATAATATCGGGGGTTTCTCCAGATGCCTGAGTAAATTCTGAAACACTTCTACGCAGTCGGGCGTCCATTGGAAGTGGCGTTTCCCCCGCTTTATTAATTCGAAGAATGGGATGCACTTATCCATAGCCCTGGAGATAAATCTGCTTAGTGCGGCCACTTTTCCTGCAAGGCTTTGCACATCCCTAATTTGCCTAGGTTCCTGAATGTCTCTGATTGCCGCGATCTGGTCTGGATTAATCTCAATTCCACGGGAACTGACGATGAATCCCAAGAATTTTCCGGAGGCAACACCGAATGAACATTTGGTTGGGTTAAGTTTCATTCCGTACTTTCGAAGAATGCCGAACATCTCTGCCAAGTCAGTAGTGTGTTGAGAAGATTGCTTGGACTTAACCAACATATCGTCGACGTATACTTCCATTGTTTTCCCGATCTGGTTATAAAACATTCTGTTGACTAAACGTTGATATGTAGCGCCAGCATTCTTCAAGCCAAAGGGCATCACCACATAACAATATAATCCCAGGTCCGTGATAAAACTAGTGTGTTCTTGATCTGGAACATGCATCGGAATCTGGTTATATCCTGAATAAGCATCCATAAATGAGAGAAGTTCATGACCCGCCGTCGAGTCTACCAACTGGTCAATCCGGGGTAACGGGAAACTATCTTTTGGATAGGCTTTGTTCAAATCCAAGAAGTCGATACACGTTCGCCACTTTCCGTTGGCCTTCTTTACCAGGGCTGGATTCGAAATCCAGTCTGGGTAGGTCGAGTCTCTGATAAATCCATTACTCTTTAGCTTTCCAACTTCTTCTTTCAAGGCAATGGACCTCTCTGGGCCCAACATTCGCCTTTTTTGCTTTACCGGAGGATGTTTAGGGTCAATGCTTAAGGAATGGCTCATGATTGATGGGGATATCCCACACATGTCCGCGTGGGTCCAAGCAAATACATCCAAGTTGTTTTTTAAGAAATCCGTCAATTCTTTAACGAGATTCGTATTTAACTGGGATCCAATCTTAAGGACCTTCTCCGGGTCACTGTCATCGATCGGTACATCCACAGTTGTCTCGTTGGGAGTCGCCATTCTGCCCCCGGGTTCTTGATCCTCTCTGGGATCTATATCCTCGGGCATCTCTCTGGGCGACTCTCCAACGACTATCTTCTTTGGTTGCTATAAGGTCTCCGCCCCCGTAGGGGGAGAAGCGCCTTTAGTTTCAATATCCCCTCCATTGCGAAGTAACTTTAGTTCGGCAACATAACATGCTCGCGCAGCAACCTGATCTCCTCTGACGATACCAATGTCAGCTTCTGTGGGGAATTTCAATAGCAAGCACCAGGGGGCTATACAGGCTCTAAACTTTGCGAGGGCCGGTCGGCCCAAAAAGGCATTGTAGGGCGATTCAACATCCAAAACCACGAAGGGAAGGATTCTCACTCTCTGGCGTTCTCATTCCCCAAGCGTAACCGGTAACTCTACATAACCCATCGGAGCGGTAGACGCTCCGTTGAATCCACGGATCCATCCTTGACAGGGCTTCAAGTCTTTTATTTCGAGGTTCATCCGGTCAAATGTCCTTTTGAAAAGAATGTTGACAGAACTCCCGTTGTCCACTAAAACCTTATGAACAGTGGCTGGTCCAATAGGTACTGTAATTACAAATGGATCTTCAGTCGGAGCATGAACTCCAATGCTTTCTCGTTCTCGGAAAACGACATCGTCGGTCATCATCTTTTGTTGCTTTACCGGGATATTGTCCTCAGGGTTGCTACACTCCCCTACCTCGAGGTGTTGCTTGGCTGCATTGACATATTGATCTAATGCCTTGGAGCTATGCCCGTTAAGATAAAGTCCTCCGATTACGGTATTGATAACAATGTTCTTTCCCTTTTGCTGGGCAGTCGGCTTAGCAGCAAGTTGATTCTGGTTCTGATTTAGGGCCTGTACCGCTTGCCCCCTGGCTCTGGGCGTTACTCTGTATTCATCTAACTTTCCTTCTCTACGCAGCCTTTCAACTACATCTCTTAGGTGACGGCATTCATTTGTCGAGTGGCCGTGAATCTGATGAAAGAGACAAAACTTCCCCGTTTCACATTCTTTCTCCGTCGACTCTCTGGGAGGTGGCCTCTTATTCCGGAGGACTTCATACGCATCCATGAAGATATTTTCCAGAGTATCATTTATTGGTGTATAACTTTCAAAGGCCCTGGGACGAGTCCTTCTCTGGGAGTCGTTCCCTCGGTTCCTCTTCCGGTTGTTGCCGTTACCATTATTATCGTTGTTACCTGACTGACGACCACCCTGATTCCGATTTCCGACATTAACCTCGACTTTCCCCGAGCTGTCTCCTGTCTGCTTAATAGCGACATTGCTCTGGATTTCCTCCTTATCAGCTGTTTTTGCCTTTCGGTTAGCATATACCTCTTCCCGGCGTAAATGTACGCTAGCTTTTTCGTAGAATAACTCTCTAGTATGGGGTGGTTTGCCTGCCAGGTATATCCCGAATTCAGTGTCTTTATCTACTCCATCAATCAGTGCTGCGACAACGGTCGGTTCGTGGGGATCTTTAACCTCAGTAGCGGCCAAATTGAAACGATCCAGGTACACCCTCAAACTCTCGCCTGGTCGCTGCTTGACAAGGAACAAGTCAATCACACTTTTTGTTTTTTGTGCATAGATACGGAATTGTTCTACGAACTTCTCACTCAACGCCCTGAAGCTAGAAATCGATCTTGCTGGCAAGCGAGTAAACCATAACAATGCTACATCCTCCAAGAATATGGGAAATGCTTTGCACTTGACAGCGTCAGAAGCTGCGGCAGCGGTCATTGACCAAGAGTATCTCATCAGATGCTGGACGGGATCAGACCTGCCCGCGTATCGATTCATCTGTGGCATGTTGAAACACCTTGGGAAATTCGCATCCAAAATATCATCAGTGAAAGGGGTGTGACTGCGGTCGATTCCCCAATCTTCGTTCCGTTGTCCACGGCTATCTGCCAGAATCTGATGGATCATGGCTGCAACATTTGCACTGGTCAGTGGAGGTTCAGGGTCAGTGCCTCTGGTTTGGCGGGGTTCTCTAATCTCTCTTCCGGGAGCAGTCACAAAATCCGGGGCTCGGATAGGGCTTCGTTGCCCCCTGTTACAATGAGCATGTGCGCGGCGACGGGGCTGAGGTAGCCTGTTATGTACAGGACTGTCCACATCTCGAGTCCTGGGAGTTGCGGTGTGATCGTTCACATTACGGTTTGAGGGCCCCGCCTCCAGCGCTTCTTCTTCCCGTGATGGCAGGGTTCCGAACCGAAGCTGCTCTATGTTTTCGGCTCTCTCATATGGTCGCCGCGGAGATCTCGGAGATTCCTCTGACGAAGAAGAATATCCTGGAGTGAGCGGATGAGCTGGTGGCGTCCTTTGCCTTGCGAGTTCATCAAGCCTTTTATCCATAGCAGTCAAATTTTGTCGTAGGACGGAGCTTTCCTGCCTTTTGGCAGCCAATTCATCAAACAATCTCTCCCACATTTCGGAAAAGCGAGAGAGATCCCCCTCAGTAACGGGAGCAGCAGGGTCATATTGATCATCATTACTTTCTCTTATGCGCAGAGAGCTTGAGCCAGGTTGAGCGGAGGGGCTAGGACGGTAAGAGCGTGCCATAGGCTCCTTTCCAGGTCGAGTTTAGTCCGATCATCAGTACGGATCGCTGTGGTTCGAGGATGGCGACTCGCAGCGCCTCCCTAGGATCGGTTCGTGGTCATGATTCGCGGAGGGTTCGAGGCGTTATCACGGGATCGAGTAACAACCCCTTCAACAGTTCGGTTCGTCTCGCCCTCGTCGACTCGGAGCGTAGTTCCTCCATCGGATCGGTTCGCCCCTGGCGCTCCGCGATCCAAAGTTTCCTCGTTTCCTAGCTCGTGCACACTTTCTTCGACTGCTTCATTCGCGATTTCGTCGGTTCGTGAAGCTCGTACTTCCTTAGATCTCTTTCCAGCCATGATATCCGAATCGCTGGAATCTTCAAAAAACTGAATAGTGAAACTTTAGGGCTGTTTTCTCAGTGAAAGCACCAAAATGTTAGATCAAAATTTGGACCTAACACCCAAATTGTTCCGAATGTTATAGAGTTTCAACTGAAGAATGAGGAAAAAGAAAATAACACACAGAATTTATAGTGGTTCGGCATTAACGAGCCTACGTCCACTTTATATATTATTGATTATACTTTGAAAGCTAATACAATCAAGGATTTCTCTCAATACTCTAGTATTTTGACAATAATGGCGGATTCAGTACTCAATATTGCCAAAAAGATCCCAAAAATGCCAAGCTCCGGGCTATTTATAGCTGATTTTGTCAGGCGGGTTGTGGTAGAACGTGGCACGAATCCCGAGAACATCGGATCGCATCGCCACCGTTGAGGAAATAGTCAAATTAGCCGTTGTGGACAGGTGTCGCGATCTGCTTGAAAATCGGATCTTGCAGATGGGGAGAATCGGTCCAAATGACGGTTAGGGACACGTGTCGCTAGATCCATGCGACTCGGATCGCTGAAGACTAGCTCACGCTTGAACGGGTCAGAGGGTTCGCCATGCATCAGGGGATCGGATCGGTCTACTCTGGGCAACAATATAAGTTCGGATCGAGTAGCATAGAGGATTCGTTTCGCTGATGGGATGAGGGCGATCCGTCGAGATGCGATCCGATAGCGGGCGAGTCGATTGTGTGCGATCCGTCATCTGGCGAGTCGATGATGCGATCCGTTCCTTCATGCACTTGGGCATATAGTTTCATACCTTCCTCTTGTGAATGAACCTGGGTGGCTTGGTCAAAAAGCTAGCCAACAGTGATAATCATGTTCCTATTATTTTGAATTGATAAATTGGATCAATCCAAATCAATACAAGTGATTACATTAGAGGTGATAATCGTACGGATCTAAACTATCCATCACAAACACATACCAACCATCATCAAATATGACAAAACAAAATAGATCTGTATCGTAAGCATGATATTTACCATTCAAACTTCACATAACGCTAGGATAATAATTAAATTAATTAAATTTACTTAAAAATAAATTCTCACCTTGCTTTAAATCAGATCTGAAAATCCAAACAATTTCAAAAACAGCCCCAATTAGTTCCAACACGATCTACTCGACGATACGGTTCCACAGGATCTGAAATTTTCAGATTTCGATGTCGTATGAGTGAATTATCAATTTTTAAAAATAAAATCAAGATTTGTGACGTTTAAAAGTGTTGTATTCACCAATTCATACCTTGGCCATTTATTTTCAGTTTCGTTCAAAACTTTGAATCAAGTTTTCTCGGTTTGTGGTTGATGGTTTTACGAACGGTTTGCGGCAAAACGACCAGCTACGAGAGGTCTTTGGGCGCCCCAAATGGTGTAGGGTGCGGCGGCCTAAGTGGGGTGCGGTTTGGGTGCAAAGGCGGCGGGTTCGCCGGTTCGGGGAGGGAGCTAGAGGGCACGAGAGAGTTTGAGATTGGTATTAATGGAAAGAGGAGATCAAGAGCTTCAAAAGGTTGAACTGTGGCCAAGGCTAATTCTTCATGGATTGGGAGCTAAGGAGGAGAGAAGGTAAAAGGGTTTAGGCGGCTATGGGTTCGGTTGATTCGGGAAGAAGAAGAACGATGTCGTACTTTATATAATAAAATGTTATTATATTAATTAATTAGTCCCTTAAGGTCCGATTTGGCCCGAACTCAGAATTAGACATGCTTACTGTCTATCTTAATGTTTTGACATCTTCTGAACGCGATGGGACATGTTTCGAGCCCAATTTTGAAGTTTGTAGCGTTTTTTATTTATTTTTAATATAAGTCCTTTAATTTTCTTATTCAACCGTACAAGAAAATTCACCGGGGCCACAAATTAACTTCAAAAATTCCCAAAAAATATATTTAGCTGTGTTTTGACGCTGCGGACCTAGGAAAATTAATTTCGTTCAATTCTGAGCCTGTTTGAAAAATGACTATTTTCAAGTCGATTAAAATTGACCGAAATTGACAAAATTGAAATCTTTTTTCCACGGCTACAATTTAATTCCAAAAATTATGAAAAATTTAACTCAACTATATTTTGACATTCCGAATCCAACAAATGTGGTTTCGTCGAAAACCGAGGTCGTTTGTAAAATGACTATTTTCAAGGCGTATATATTTAATATTAAAAATACATTTTTAAACAAATAATCTTCAAAACTCTAAATATATAAGTGCTTAAAAGTTTTTCAATGTAGAAACATCATTCTGAACTCAATGGAAGTGATTTCGAGTTCAAATCCCTTCGTGTGCAAAAAGTAGCATTTTTGACCTTTATAAATCTCATAGCGACCTTTCTAAATATTAAACTGGGCATAACTTTTGATTCCCGCTATGAAATTTCGATTTTTCGGATTCGTTGGAAATATATTTTTAAATAGATTCTATTATTTTTGGTTTCACTAAAATCCGTTGAATTTTGCATCCTGTACGTTCAGTCAAAGTTTAAGTTTGACTTTTCAAACTACCGCGTTATTTCTAATTCCTTTTATAACTAAAATTAAATTATTCATTCTAACTTCGATTTAAATCAACTTTCAATCATTATTATTTTAAATAAATTATTTTAAATATCAAAACTCATTAAAATTACTTAAAATAAAATTTTAAATTGGCCCCAAAATTCAGGGTTGTTACAGAAATTATGATAATGACTTGAATATTGCATGATATTTAATTTAATTTAATAACAATATTACTATGTTTAGTATGAAATAAATGGACAAAAGAAAAAAATTGCAATCATCGTTATAATATTTACTTTGAAGTAATTACACAAATAAATAATTTCAGAACAATTAGATAGAATATTAAATCAAGCTATCACACTAACTGATGTGAATATTTCAATTTTAATATTATTTCTTATCTTACTTTGACTAAAACGAAAGTAAGCTTATATTTATTGTGTGGTGCTAAAGGCACCCCAATATATTCTTCCAAGTACCGCAATTAAAAAAATAAAACTCATTAAATTTTGTATGCTTCCTAATACCACATTACCTCCCCATTCTAGTCTCCCACTCAATCATTATATGTCGAACTAATCATGCACTAAGCTAATCTAAATACCCTAATATCTCGTAATGGTTGTCTTCTTCACATCTCTCATGGAAAAATTCAAATTCGTATGATCACTAAATTGTTCAATGATCTGAAAATCCTAATCTCTCACTTCCTATTCTAGTTTGGTTAATTCAAACCTTATTCGCGGATTTTGTATATTGCGGCGTCGAGTTCGTTAATCGGTTATAGATATAGGGTTTAGCTTGTTGATCAGTTTTACAAATAAGGACGAACAAATATCGAGCGAAATAGAAATAGGGTAAAATAGTGTGGTAGCCCCTATTTTTTAAGTGTGTGGCATTAAGAAGAGTGTAATATTAATTCTTGTGGTATTTTTTAGTCGTGGTATTAGGAAGAACATATTGGGGTGCCCATAGCACCACACTATTTATATATAGCTACGAACATTTTATTACAGTGCAAAACATGCAAAGCTCTTATTTCTTATAGTATGTATTTGCTTTTTCTCAAAAAAAAAAGTTATGGACCATAAGATGGCGATCACATGTACCCTATTGATACATAAGCATTATATAGTAGCTTCAAATTTATGAAGTTACACCTTACTAATGCATCTTTATATTTCATGCTCAAATTTATATCTATATGTAAAAGGTTAAGAAAACTGAATATACATTTGTGCGTGTGTGTATTTACTCACAAACTTGCGAACATGTCAGGCGTACATATAAATATCTTTTCAATATAATTGTAATATGAGTTTATAATTAATCATTATAAGGTTTTGTACGCGTATATCTTTTTTGTTGTCATACGCGGTTGTCATTATTAATTTCTACACTTAATTAGCAGCAAAGAGAATTAACCAACACAGTCTGTAATTGACATGGTATATTATTGGCAGTAAATATGTAAACTTTTTAATTGGGTACATGGAATAGCTGGATTTGGGATTAAATACTGGTTCAGGAAAAATATTATTATTTGAATATTTTGCTTCGCACATATTGTACAAATACCCACAAACCTTAAACTATTTCTTTGATTCAAACGAAAACCAAAATGGCTTCCAATTCTTCCATTGTGACCACAGCCGACATTCAAGAGGTAATTTTTTATGATTCCTATTCATTCATTGTTTTCATTTATTGGAATCCTTTAATAGTTTTTCTTTAATTTATTGCTTAATTATGAAGTTACTCGTATATTTTGTGTAGATTTCTTAATTTAAGGAGTTTAATTCATATAAGGAATCTTTTTGTCAAAAACTCTGACATTAAAAGTGACAAGACCAGTAAATGACTTACTCCTCCTAAGCAGTTTAAAATTGGGTTCTTAAGCATATATGTGGTAACTTTGAGTTTAATAATCCTAAAAAATTAGTTTATTTTTGAAATTACTGTATGATGTGGAATTTCTTATGTTAGATGATTTAATTTCTTTTGCTTCGAATGTGATTTCTTTTCCACGGAATGAAAATAAAGGTATGGGACAATATTGCAATGAAATCATTGTCTAATATCATATATGAATTTCAAGGCAATTTTTTTCTCTATAATGCTTTTTTTGGTAGGGAACACATAAAATATGATCATTTATAGATATTTAGGATGATTTACTGTAATTCGCTACTGATCTGGTATTTAGGCATATTTACCCTACCAATACACATTTAAGGTTTGAGATCAAATATTCAGCCTTTGTAGATAAGTGATCGAAAATCCTCCAAATGTGAAATAAGAAATAACGCAATAACAAAAGTAGTTTTATAATCCAAAAGCGGACGTTTTGATGTAATCGAATGTATTCTTCTCTATTTATATGTCGGCTAAGAATTATAAAAACTTAACAATTAAAAAGATATATGACATGGAAATTTGAAGCGATAATACAGTCCAATCCAAAATTATTTTTAAACTGATTTCCTCCCAACGTTCATTAACCTTTTTTTGTTATATATGTCAAAGTGCATAATGCACTGTTGGGATTATACATAAATATGAGTTTGGCCATAATAATTAAATACTATATAATAATAAATCATTTATTTGCAAGATTAATCATGAAATGTTTGAGTCGTATTTTTTCTAAAGTACTATTCATCCAACAAAATATAAAAGAAAAGGTCCAAGATAAAATAATACAAGGGTTTTTATATAAACATATATTTTACATATTAGAAACAAATAAACCGTGCAATTTCTGACATATAAAGAACATATGATCATAAAAGTGCTAAACATAAATCCTACTCCTAAACCATCATAAGTTCATTAAATGTCGAAAAATGGAAAAAAGGGAAAATAACAAAATTTAACAAAAATCATTAGTCATGTTGGACTATAGTATACCTCATGTTGAACACTAATAAACTTTGTTTGATACTAAATCCACATCTAAGCAAGAATTTATTGTTTCCAAGTATTTAACATTAGAACTATGCGGTTAGATCCTCACTAAAGCCCCGTAAAATCCCCTCTATAGCTTGTGGCACTCTTCAGCTGCTACGATATTCCGACTTAGCACCGATGAACGGAAAATCCATATGAAGTCCTGCTATTTTCCATTGATTTGATTATTTCTCCTTGTATGAAATCAATTAAGCTAGTGCAAATATCTAATTTTAAGACATAAATATTATAATATATTGTAGAAATCTATTATAGTTATCGAATTTAGTGTGCGTATAAATAATACTCTTTGATTTTATTATACAAGATCGATCAATATTAGTTTCTTCCATATAAATAATGTGGGAATGATAATTAATTGATTAGTTTTAAATATTTAGTTTAACATTTAATGAATATTTTTGCACCACAGTTATATCCCTGCTAATTTTAGTATTATACATTTTTACACCTCCACTGCTATACAATGGCTAAGCGATTTAAATGCACATCGTTTTAACAAAACTCATTGATTTTGACACTTGTCTCACATAATTGAGGAAGTCTGGTGCTACTTCGCTTTATTCAAGCCAGCGTTATTTATTATGCCACTCGAGAGAATACTCGTAATTGACTTTGTTCGTTTCATTTTTACATTTCGACTTTAAATGTAATATCATA
This sequence comes from Allium sativum, assembly GCA_030737875.1. Lineage (NCBI taxonomy): Eukaryota > Viridiplantae > Streptophyta > Magnoliopsida > Asparagales > Amaryllidaceae > Allium > Allium sativum. Next base: position 564,365,246 of record CM060921.1, read on the forward strand.
TTCTACCATGTCTAGTTATCAACTGTATCAAGCATTGTTGTGGTAAGCTTGTAAGGAATTTCTTTATGCCTATATTTCCTATTTTTGTTTGGACTGAGAACATGTTCCACTATGACTATCAGATAAACATGAGGTTTTCAAATTGTGAACATTTTCCTGACTATCTGCCATAATCTTACCATTCCGATCCAAAAGCATTAACAACTACACGAAGTTGTTCAGTAATACATGTAATTGTATTTTATTTTTGATGTGTGGTATTTGTAGCATCACGTTCAAATGCATTTTTTAATTGAGATGCACTATTTGACAGATAAAATTCAATATTCATAGTGTCTTGCTATTGTTCATGAAACATTAAGTGTTCTAAATTGTTTTGTTAATTTGCTAGTTGTTGAACTGTTGTGATTTTCGCTGGTTTTTTTTATACAAGCCTTTTCAAATGAACATAGTTTCAATGGATAATCAAAATACTTATAGCTATAGTTAGGACATACAAGAGGATTCCAATCGAATTTTACGGGTTGGACAAATGCCTTAGAGTTCTCATCTACTATGATTAAAATTCATATGCTTGGACTCTAATTAAAATTAATAATGAATCTGAATTACCAGATGAAGTTATGACAGTAAGTGAGAACAACGAGGTGTTCATTCAACCCACATAATACGAAAGGAAATCTCTTGTAGGTTGTAGTTGTATGTTTTGATCGTCCATTGAGTCAATTCTCTTTTGAAAAGGTTTGGATGGATAAAACCAATACAAATAAAAACTAATCAACTACTAATCAAGATAACAGTGCAAAAAATTTACAGTTCCATGAACAACAACAAAATACGATGAACATGAACATCATCAGCCAAATAATGCATCTTAACGAGAGGAAGGCATGAACACAACACACCAAAAAATAAGATTTGAATATAAGTACTACTGCAGAAATTAGTGTAGCTGCTAATGTTTTAGATCATAATGATGATCACATTACGGCAGTTGGTCAGAGTAAGTGTTAGTTGTTTGAAACCCCATGATGATATCTAGTGGTCACAATGAAACACGTTCAAAGTCCAAATAGAATATGAATCATAGAAAAGAAGAAATTCCTTTCAACTTTATTGCGATAATGCTTGATGTGATTGATAACCCACGTGACAGAATATCACATTTAAATAAAATGGTAAGAAAATGAAATGAACAAGGTCTATTATAGTATTCACCTAAGCCACATAAGGAATAACGTTGGTTTGACTAAATGGAAGTAGTGGAGCTTCTCATTTATGTGAGATAAGTCTCAAAATCAACGAGTTTTGTTGAAATGGTAAGCACCTTGACAGGCATGAATTCTTGCTTAGATGTGGAACTTAGTATTGAACGAAATTTATTAATTTTTAGTATACTTTAGTCTTGCACGGCTAATGCTTGTACGGTTCTCTCTAGAGGAACCTTAGGGATATTTAGAGAATGCATGATAGATTAAGTAAGAAAATTATGTTTACTACTTCTATCATGGTTTCTTCTCTATATGTTGTAAGTTGACCATTATTTGATTTTAGTGTATAAGGTAGCTACTAAAAAAAACATGATTCACTCTAGTGTTTAGAACTTAGCAGATGATTCGAGTCCAACCTAATTAGTCAGTTAATCATTAATAAACAAGTTTAAAACTAAATAAATATGTAATATTTTCTTATTTAATATAAATTTTATCAAGTTAGATTGTGAAATATGGTGTAGGCCTTATTTTGTTATTGAAAAAAATTATTAGAAAATGAAACAAGCTAAACCTAAGAATATTGAAATAAAAGAGAATACAAAACTAAATAGATAAACTCTGTTTGAACTCAGTATAATGTTGAGCACCCCTCCCCCTCTTCGTTTTAGTCAAAAAAAACACAACATTACATGTTTTTTATTTTCGATTTAAATTTCTTTTTACAATTTTTTTCATACTTTTAGCATACTACGCCTTGGCACAGCGAGGTCCTTTCAGGGTACCTTTGATTTTATTTTTTATTTTTTATAGAACAAGGGGAAACTCAGTAAAACGACTAATTTTCATTTTTTACAAAAATCGGAGGACAACTCAGTAATTTGTTGAGTTGATATAGAATTTACCACCTAAATATTGTAGATCTTAAATAAAGCTTGTAGAGGACCGCTCATATGGGTTTTGAAATGTCCCAAGAATATTTGTCTTTAAGTTTTGAAATCAAATTTCTTCTACATTAAATAATGGTGTTCAAGATTGAAATAATGTCCCAACTAACTAATTTTATAAACAAATAACAAAAATAAACATAAAAAATCATTGCTTGATATAGAAAATTTGAATGCTCTATGTCACAATGTGATGTCTGAGTTGTCCACAAGACAGAAACTGGTAAACGTATACGACAAAGTTTCAAGTCAAAATATTTCAAAATCCCAACAGAATGCATGACACAAATTGATCAACTGAACACCAGTTAATGAGATAGAAACTCTGAATTTATGATCATTAGGGCTTATATTGAGGACCATAGCACCAATCAAAATAATGTTGTTTTTTGATTCTTTAGAACCGCATTACTACATGGACATCCAATTTTTCTTATACCAATATAACCGCACAACGGTGGAAAAACCAACCGTTAAAAGTGTTAATATAAAATATAAAATTATGTATTAAATTTTATTTTAAATCATATTCTAGTGAAATAATTATAGTGTGGCTTAACAGAACATGGTTGTAATTGAAAAAACATAAATGCAGTTACATTACGAATTGTACATGAAAAGCAACTTTAGATTAAAAATATGCTATCAATATGTTGTTATAAATTGCTCATAAACACACATATACTTCACATATATATATATATATATATATATATATATATCAAGTACGATCAATGTACCCTTAAAGTTTAGTTTTTTTTTTTTTGTAACTCTAATCCATTAAAAAATTGAAGAAATAAAAGAAACAAAGCAAACTCAAAATATATCATCATATTAACGAACACATTTAATTAAAATAAAAAAAATGTAAGATTAGATGTAATAAATCATAAATTATTGAACAAGTTTATTTAAATAAATCACGTAAAAGTACCATTGTCATTTCAAAAACTGAAACTGTTAAGATAAAACAACGAAAGATAAAATCGGTGAAGCTGCTTTTACTTCTTAATAACTGAACATTGTTAATGCCCATCGTAATAAGTGACAAGTTTTGCATTAGTCTCTTATAATCGACAATAAAAATTAAGTCCCATATAGGAAGAAAATTTTGGATCAAACATGTGAATCCTTGCGCTACCTTTAGCGTTTGCAAAAGCTGCTGACTTTTGCGAACATAATCGTGTAGTTATAGTCAAATTTACGGTTTGAATAATATATTATACACCAGCCGTCCAACGAAAATTATCTTATACTAGCGTTATCCAAGAAAAAGTAAACCAAATTCTGTTTATTCACGTGGAATTAAAATGCCGCCAATTAGACTTAATTTATACATGCAAACGTTAGGTAACACAGTTGAAAAATCATGCGTAAACATGATAATGAGAAAAAGAAAGGGCCTCCCAGATTTGTGAAAAAAACAAATGTAATCAATGCTACTATAAGTGATTGCTAATAAGATATTTCAGTGCACAATCAATCAAAGTAGTGTGGAAACTATACATGTACATCTATAAATCTCATACTCATGTGTATTGATGCAAAGCCGTGTTCACCAATAAAAAGAATCATACACGTCATAGCATCATACAAAAATATTGTACATGGTAAGTAAGATACAGTCAAGTGTGTTGTCAAGATTGCTTCAGTAGTCTTTCTTGAACGAATTTCCAAGCTGCACATAGAGCATTCGCTACTCGTCGAGGTTCAAATTTCCAAATATCTATTTGTTCCACGATAACATCATAATTTTTTAGTAAATAATATAATGCAAGTTATAAAGAATCAAACAAGAAATGCAAAGATCGTGTACCTGGTCTAAAATTGTCTCAACTGGATAATCGTTCAGCAAGATGGAAAATTGATAGTATATGTATGCATACACAACCCTGACCATTTGAAAACAAAAGTGAAGGGTTTATTTCACACACAATAAGAACGACAAAAAAGACAACGATGGCGGTGTAGCATAAAGGAAAAAAGATAACTAGTTCAAATGCAGAATAATGTTTATTGCAACTACCTGACAATCCATTCTGTCAGTGATCCCACCATGTGACGGAGCCCAATGAAACGTATTATTTATAAATTCTAAATATTTAATTTTCATTTTTTAATCGATAATATTAGATATGAGATTCTAAAAATTAATGAAATACAATGTTTTTTGTACGAATGAAACTTGAAAACCAAACAGAAAGAAGATAATATGGAGCACAATTGGACATCGCACTGGTTTCATTAACAAATAAAAAAAAATACTGGTTATATTAATTTATGAAGATTAATCAAGTGAAAGTATTGTTATTAGATCATCATACAACAATTTTATCGTTGCTGAGCCTAACATATTAATATGTTTGAGCTTCACACAATCACTCTATGTTGAACAGAACCTCTCTCTAAGCAATGTAGAGCCAAAATTTATCGTCTTTAAGTCGCTATACCCTCTGTGTATTTTGCACACGATCATGCCCTTTAGACGACACATCTGACTCGTTGCTCACTATAGACAAATCACTACATGCCATATTTGAATAATCTTCTACACTTTTATAATTTTACCCTTTCACTTCGCCTTTTTTCGAAACAAGAAAAATCTCCATTTTTGAATTTCAACATATTATCGATATGACAATTTGCATTACTGTTGAGCTCATTCGTAGAAATCAAAACATCAATAATTTGAAACAACACATCCAAATTTCCGTGCAACATCACATTATCACATTCATTGTCAAGTACTATTATCACAAGAAATAATGACCTCAAATTACCCAAAGGTTCAATATCCTAGTTTTCACTTTTTGAACTAACAGAGATAAGATCTGCATTAGTGTTCGTATTATCCTCATTTTTGTGTCTGTTCAACAATATATTCATCTTACTATGGAATGAAAATTGCCGTCAAACAGATCATCATAATAACCCAAGTTCTGTAAAATCTTCCTTAACAAATTGTTGTGCATTTTCAAGATATGATATATATACTCTCCTTAACTACAATTAAAAATGTAACAATTGTTAGCAATAGAAAATAATAGCCCTATTATTCATGCCATTTTCCTTTAAACCATGCTACATAATCATATCGAGACCATATTCGTATTCTTACATCTAACAACTTTGTATTATTCTGTATTATTTTCGTGCATATATTTTAGTTGACTTCCCTTCATTTTTAGGAAACAAAAATAATGTTTGTAAACAAATATTCTACACCTCAAAATAATCTAAAAGATAGTCAAACTTGCAAAATTGAAAACATGAGCAAATAAAGCAAATCGACTAATGAACATTACCACTAGATAAATGATAGAAATACTTGGTTAAGACCACAATATAACGTTCTCATAGCTACAAACGACAACAAAAATGATTGTAAACAAATAGGATTTTTTTTCTTATGAATTGCAACTTAATATAAGTTCGAAAGCACACTTACATCTGTTGCAACGTAAAATTTTGACGGTTTTCTCAAACTGAAGTTAAATTTAATCACCCTCCCAATATCTATAAAAATATAAATCAATCTTAACTGAAGACAAATATCAGTCAGTCTCCAAGATCTAGGACTTTTTTTTAGAAAATTGGAGTAATTGAAGAAAAATATTCGTTCTTTTTTGGCCTACTGCTACTTTGTTCACTAGAGCATGATAATTACATATTTACATTTGTCATTTACATTTATCTATTGTTCACTCTACCGCGGTTGAATGTAAAAAAATTATAATGCTCTAACAGAACAACAAAAACGTTTAACCTTTTGCACATGGTGTACAGTACACCTGAAGTTGATTCAATGTTATGGGCATGTTAATCTTTTTTCTTAAATATATCCTATGGTCCAAATTTTTACTGAATATCATGATTACCATTACAATAACATTAACATTTAGGCATATATCAGATTCAATGTTCAGAATTTCAAATTTGAAGAGATATAACTTACAAAGGAAAAAAATGAGAAACCTGAAAAGAATTTAAACTTGAGTTTTGATGATTTTATTTGATTAACTCAAAATCATAGTAAAGCGATAAATTTGGTCTTAAGAATAAATTCACATAATTTCTCAATTATGGAAATCAAATCCAAAGTAACTCAAATACGAAAATCAATTAAAAAAAAGACAGTATAAATCGCAATGTAAAAAAGGTAAATTAATTAATAACCGATGATCAAAGAAATTTACACTACGATAACCCTAGTTAGCTACTATTTATTTTCTAATACGTAATTCTGCCCATAGCATCATTAAAGCAGTTTTCATTGCCGAAAATAGCCAATTTGGATCAATCATAGTCGTAAATAGCAAAACTTTTCAAAGGAATACTGATTTCTTGACGTTAGCAGTATAAACATTTTCCAGCAAAACTAGATCTAGAATAACAATTACAAGCGTTAACATTAAAATCAATTCAGAACCATACTAATTCAAAAAATTACCTTATTTTCCAAACGACCAATGAAGCGATCCGTTTTATTCTCCATCGTCGGTTAGCTCTCTTCTGAATTAGAAGGATGTGGTACGTGCTTAGAATATTTTAGAGGAACAGCGACGAAGGCAAGCATGTGTGAGGAACAACAAATTTGTGAAGAGATTCAGATATAATTAAAAGAGGTAAGGATTTCAGAACTAGGGTTGTTTCATAGGAAAATGGATTGGAGAATCGCGCGTTGACTCGAGTAAAAGAGGAAGAATCGGCATTGATTCGATTAAAAGAGGAAGAATGGGAGAAAGAGAGAAAATATAATGTTCATGGGCAACTAAGATTCCGTGGCCGAATATATTTGGTTTCAGAGAGTTTGATAAATAAGCTTTGTTGAATCTTTAGCGAAAACAGATAAAGGAGTAAGATGATTTTTACAAAATCAAAATAACTATATATTTTGTTTTAAGTATTCCTAATGGACCGTTATGGAGCTATTTACGGAATTTAACTATATGTAATTTTTGCATGTCATGTGTCTATGTGCCTGTTTGTTTATTTTGTTTTCACGAGCACTTTGTAGTAGTAAACACAAACTAACAAGTCTAACATTGGCTGTGCAGAAACTTAATGAAAATGAAATGCTAATCAAGAGAATCATTGACCTTCGTAATTCGGGGAAGGACCAGCTATGTGCACCGTAAGTACAAATCCTATGTACTATCTTCAAAGGCTTATGTCATAAATATGTTCTATATTGTGTTTCAGTTGTTGCATAATTTCTTTTATTGACTAGTGGTAACAAGTTTTAAAATGAAACTGAAAAAGGAAAGAAGAATAATTTATATACGTTCAGTTAATCATAAAATTCTTTCAAATTGCAGCCTCATAGAAAAACTTGAGTCAAACTTAAGTTTACTATGCTCTCTGGCTGATGCGCAAGAGAAGACAGAGCATGCATCTCAGGTATTTCATATAGAATGATTATTATGGTTGAACCATTAGAACCATAAAATGTAACAAGTTTAACTAGAAAAGGTTCTTTAATGTCAAGTCGATACATTTCTAATTCAATCAAAACCATAATATGGAAGTCCGAGATAGATGAAATTGTTGTTACAGACTGCACAACCGATCTGTGTTCTTTTAGCATTGCTTAGATTGAGGTTTAACTCGTTAACGACCAAGGTGAGTAAACTCAGTAACTCTGTTCAATTTCATAATATTGTAAACGTTATTTATTTTTGATAAAAATGATTGAATATGATGTGTGATGGTTGTTTGGATGATTTGCTAATTGAGTGGTTAAAATTATAGACACCGTTATAAACCATTGCTTAAATATTGATTCTAATATTTCATATTAATGTGAAATAAATGTTATTTTTGTTGATTAACTTCTTTGGATGCAGGGAAATAGGCCGGAGAGATCCAACTGGATTCCTCAACAATTTTATTGTTGATTTTCATATATTGCTTTATATGATATGATGAATAAACTGGTATTGATTATTGAGGACAGAATAACAAAGCTACTCTCGACCTTGTTAAAAACTTAAACCTAAAAAGTTGAGTGTGTTCCAATATTCTTCTTCATGATTAAACCATTTGGATATTCTTTGTAAACTATTTGGGGTGCAAAAGTACATTGGAATTCTTTTTTATGCGGATCACTGATTATATTTGTTATTTTTTTTGTGCCATTTTCTCTTAGCTACTAACCCTGCCGTTCAGTGTTTTTTGTTGTTATCGTTGGGTTGTGTTCCAAACCAATTGCTGATGTTCGCTTTGATATCAACTATAGCTTGGAGATTGCCCAGAATGGTAATTTTACTGTTATAAAATGGTGGTTATTTTTTCCCCACTGATCTGTATAGAAACGAAAATGCCAGAGTGTCCGAAAGTTTTTAGGGCAGATTGTCCGGCTTTGAAAATAAGCAATTCAGATTTAATAAATCGTGTAAAATGAATGTACCCCATGAATTGCGTGAATGCTGCACTTTTCTGACTTTTGGTCCGGGCTTCCTAGCATAATCCATGTAGAAAGCATTTGCCTTAAATGTGATAAATAAGCCAATCAGACTATATTTGATTAACAAGGGAAGTCACATGGTTTTGTATACTAGTATTACCGCACAGCGGTGGGGAAACCGACCGTTAAAATACATAATATAAAATAAATAAAAAGTGGACAAATTTTTACTTTAAGTTAGATTTTAATGAAAAAATTATAATGTAGTTTAAGAGAAAATGAAATACACGTAAATTAACTTAAGACTAAAAATATGATATTAAAGTATTGATTTTATTTTCATACCTTTTTTTGCATCAATAACAATGACATTACATATATTACAGATACAAAGGCACAATACTCAACAGCCACTAACACATGGCACAGCTAAACAATCCACATTGATAGTTCATATTAATACATGATGGTGTTCATTAAGCTCATAACATTGCTGTCATCATATATCATATTAGCAGCCAATCCATATAGCACCGTAGCAGGCAAACCCAATCCACTGAATCCATATAACAACGCCAACTAGAAACGTGTCAACAACTAGCAAGGCAGCAAAAAGAAGAAGTCATACTCTCTAGTCATTAACCAATTAGCCATGTTTTCTTGTTTCTCGGCTAAATCGTCGGGTTGAACATTTAATCATGTTGCTTCCTTCTTCAGCACAGTAATCATCGTTCTTGCTCTATGAGCTCATTTCGCTCTTCTGATCCGAAGATCAAAATAAAGACTCAATTCAGCATGCATTTTAATGTTTCGATATTGAGTTTTCATAGTCATTTTCAATTTCTCATTTTGAATATCTTAACTCTTCCTCGGTATGCATTTGGATGTGCCTTTTCAAAAATAATTTTCCAAAACTGAAAACTAAAAATTGTGTTTAGTTTGAAATATAATTTTAAAATTTTGAGTTTTGGGCAATTCAAACAAACTTTCATTTAAAGCATAATACGAAGTACATAATATATGCTATTCATTTTTCATATTTATATGAGCATACTTTAACGTGATGTAAATCAAACAAACAACAAAATGAAAAATTCAAATATAAAAAGTTAAATAAAAACAACTGTCATTGTATCAAGTTACCACTTAAAAATTGATAATAAATGAGAAGTTACACGTTAGGTTGTATACATAATGATTAAGCATTCAAGAGTAGACGATAATTTAAACTACATAAAACCAAATTGTATAGGAATATAACTACCCAAGAAGGCAATAGTTTAAACAAGCCATATATGGATAAAACAAAAGATAAGAAACACATCCCTCTCTGTGTCACAGATGTGATAATCGTGTTTTATGTATAGAATCATATAACATAAAAGTTGGGTTTGTCAAAATATATCGTTAAAGCATTCAAATAATAACGACATTCATTTTTCTTCAACGCAAGCAGCAGAGTCTACCTGTTGAAATCCCTTAAGATCAGGATACTGAGAATCAGATTGACCAATTTCATTAGAGCACAAGCATAATACATGTGTAATGCCCAAATGTCGAAGAGTATACTTTGACCTTGCAGCAAGAGCTCCGCCAACGAAAAGGTATTCTGTAATTGATGAAGGCCGCTCTGTACTTGCAGCATCTGATATCAATCCTAGTAACACACCCTTGCTTGTTGCAGCTCCTGGGTCACAGAATGCAAAAATTGGTGCCTTCTCAGATTTGGATGTCATTGACTACAGCCTTAGTGACAATCTTGAAGTTATTAATACAAATGAGAGTACCCGGGTTACCACCAAGGAGAAAGGAAAGAAGTCTGCCAAATGTTCATTGTCTAAGAAGAAGATGAAGAGGAAGAGTGAGATGGAGGCTACCGCTTTTTCTTCCCAGAAGAATCGGAGTAACGTAGAAGAGACACCTCCACCTTTGGTTAACAAGCCTGCTTTGAGATCAAGTGATAGGAAGAAATGACCGCGCTTAGTAGTAGCTTAATTTTAGCTATTAAATATTTCCTTTTGCATGTTGTACTCAGGCCAGTTGTATATGCAGGCGCCGATCCCCGCTCATTACTTTTGTATTTGTCGTCTTTATGCACTCTATCATCTGACATTTTGCATTTTAGCCTATGACTTTATGGTATAATTCTGCTTTGTTGTCAGGAAATTGTGTCCTGCTTTTCATGCTTTAAATTTAGCTTTTAGTCTTGCTACTTTTCTATCCTACATTTCATGCCTGCTTTACATTTGCAATATAGATTCTGCGTCACAAATTGTTTGTTATTACAGGCTGAGTTAACCCAACCAATAAGATAAGATTTTCCCAACCTTGACTGAGATGACGTCCAAAATCCTTTCGCATAAATAACCATTTTTCTACGATCTTTGATTTTACCTTAGTCATTTCAGGAAATCTAGTTTTGTTGGTTGGAATGATCCAATGCCGAGTTTTCATAGAATTATGACCAGATTGTGGTGTGTTTTTAGGAGAACATTATTAGATTGTATTAATGCGATGGTAATGCCCCCATACTACAACTGTTTTCAATACTTTGAAAATTTAGGCATGGTATTTACAATTAGATAAAGGAATCTGTTATTCCTGGTAACTGAATGGGTCAGTTACTTGTGGCTTTTTTTATCAGATAACTTTGAGGGAAATTTTTGGTTTCGCTACTAACCGAATTCGGACAATTCGGCTTATGACCGGGTGTCCTAAAAAGGATTTTTGATCCGTTGTTCATTGAGTCTGGATAATTCAAACGCTTGTTGAACTTGTCGGATGCCTCCTAAGAGGTCTTTTGGGTCCGTCAGTAACTGGGTTTGGAGGAAACAGAATCAATATCTGGATTTGGAAGATCCAGCATCTGAGCGGATGCCTCCAAAGAGGTCTTTGAAAACCATGTGTTTGTATCACTGTCCAGCCATATCTCAATGGCGTCGGAGATGAACCGGGTGCCCCTCGGGGAGGTCTTGGTATAAAGAGCCCGGTGTTTGTATCGCTGTCCAGCCATATCTTAATGGCATCGGCGATGAACCAGTTGGCCCTCCGAGAGGTCTTGGGTCAAAGAGCCTGGTGTTTGTATCGCTGTCCAGCCATATCTTAATAGCGTCGGCGATGAACTCGGTGCCCCTCGGGGAGGTCTTGGGTTAAAGAGCCCGGTGTTTGTATCGCTGTCCAGCCATATCTTAATGGCGTCGACGATGAACCGGGTGCCCCTCGGGGAGGTCTTGGGTTAAAGAGCCCGATGTTTGTATCGCTGTCCAGCCATATCTCAATGGCATCGATGATGAACCGGGTGCCCCTCGGGGAGGTCTTGGGTTAATTGTCACATTGTTTCTGGGGGCTGACCCTAGTTTATTTGTCGACCTCTCATTGTGAATCTTTAAATCTAGAACTCATTTTGAACCTTTAGATTTAGAACTTCGAACTTTGTTAAGAATGTGCCCCTACAGTGAAATGCAAAACTTGGTTCGTAGTCTGGGTGTCACATGATGCCCCTTATTTATGGCTTCATATTTTATATCCTTAATGACTCGAAATGCAAGGATGTTCGTGTACCAGGCAACGAGTGTGTTTGAGCTCTTTCGGGTGGAGATGTGTCGTAGCATTCATTAAGCTTTATTTGGTTTTGAGTGTGCTTCTATCTAAAAAAATCCTGTAATTAAAATCGACGTTAGCAGTTGGATATTAAAACTTGCAGATGTACGATTTTAGACAGGTAAAGTAGTTTCTTTCATTAATTTGTACACACTTTGCATGATATTCACAATGTATGATATATTTACAATTCATGATGTATGTATAATGAGCAATATGTGAAAGAAACTTCAAACAAAATAACGGCGAAGGTGGATGCTATTCCATGCCCGAGGGAGTGCGATTCCGTTTGTCGTTTTTAGCTTAAAAGTGCCATCTGCAAACTTCTGGCTAATCATGTACGGCCCCTCCCAATTGGGCCCGAATACCCGAGTTCCTATCATAATTCTTTTCAGGACGAGGTCCCCGATTTGAAAAGTTCTTGGCTTGACTTTTGTATTGAAATATCTGGCTACTTTCCGTTGATGGGATGCTGTGTTAAGCTCTGCTTCTCTTTGCTTTCCTTCGAGTAAATCAAGAGTTTCCAATTGTATCTTTTCATTCTCCTTCTGGTTAAGGTGGATTCTGCAGTGAGTTGGCACTTCTAGCTCCACTGGGATCATAGCTTCTGAGCCGAATGCAAGTGAGAATGGGGTGTGCCCCATGGCGGTTTTATGCGTTGTCCGCTATGACCATAACGCAAAGGGAAGTTCATCAACCCAGTCGCCTTTGGCCTTTTCGAGATGCTTCTTGATGGTCGACTTTAGTATTTTGTTGATGGCTTCCACCTGCCCATTTGCTTGCAGATGGGCCACAGCTGCAAAACTCTTTTTGATCTTGTACTTGGCGCAGAAGTCTAGGAATTCATTGCTTTCGATTTGGGTCCATTATCGGTAATGATCTTTTGCGGTACTCCAAACCTGCAAATGATGTTTTTTAAGACAAAATTGATTACTTTCTTTGATGTGATTGTAGCTAATGGTTCTGCTTCAGCCCATTTGGTAAAGTAGTCAACAGCCACTATAGCGTATCTCATATTTGCTTTTTGAGCCTCAGATCTCTCAAGTCCCTGCATTTTCCTTTTCTTCTTTACAAGAGTCAAATTTTGATTTATATTCAACTTGTGAACAATTACATTTGGTGGGATCCCGCACATATCTGAGTGTTCCCAGGAAAATGCATCTAGGTTTGCTTTCAGAAACAAGATTAATTCCTTCCGCAGCTTCATGCCTAGCTGAGAACCTATCTTCAGGACCTGGTTAGGGTATTTGGATACTGGAACGGGGATAGTATCTTCGGCCGGCGCTGCTCTATTTTCCCCCATACTATTTTTCCTTGGATCAATTGCCTTTCGAGCGCCACTGTGCTCACCAGTATGGGGTTTTTGCTTTAGTTGCTATAAGAGGGGTTTCTGGATGCAAAGCGACGGCTCTACATCCTTCTTCAATTCCTTCTTCCTTGCTTTTGCCAATATAATCAAATAACACTCCCTTGCTGCTTATTGATCTCCTATAATTATGGCAACACCATTCTCCATTGGAAATTTCATAGTGAGGCACCACAGAGCCATAGTTATTCTGAATGCTGCGAGAGTAGGTTTTCCCAGGAAGGCGTTGTAAGCAGAGGGTTCATCGATTATAACAAAGTCTTGTATCCGTATGGCTTTCTACTCTCCTTCCCCAAGCTCCACCAGCAGACTGATGACACCAATCGGTTGAACAGCTTGACCAGTGAATCCATGGACCTTGTTCTGACAGGCTTTTACATCACTCATGGAAAGCTTCATCCTATGGAATGCGCTAAAGAAAAGGATATTAACTGAGGCTCCGCTATCGACTAACACCCTTCTTACTATGGCCGGGCCCAAACCAATGGTTATCACCATTGGATCATATGTAGGTGTTATGATCCCAGCCGGATATTCATCTTTAACTGTGATGTCGTCTCGCAGGATTCTTGGCACTTTTGCCGCTAAAACTTCATCTATGGTCATGAGTTCACCTTTTTTCGAAAAGTCCTTCACCTCTCGAGCGTACTTCACCATATCCCCCCAGCTTTTCCCAACCGGGTAGGGGCCTACTGAAATGGTGTTTATGATCATCCTTGGTATAGCAACATTTGAGGCGTTCTCATTCTGTTTAGGCTGTCCTACAGAGGCTCCTTGGTCTTGAGTTCCCTGAGCATTCTGAGAGTTCTTTGTGTACTGTTGAAGCCTGTTTTTCCTTATCAGTTCTTCGATTACGCTTTTCAAATGTCTACATTCGTTCGTGCTATGCCCCGACTGGTTATGAAATCGGCAGAACCTGCTAGACTTTATTGCGTTATCAGTGATTCTTAACTTCCCGGGCTCTGGGTACTCTTCAGTGTCTTTGGTCGCCATATAAATGTTCTCTATGGTGTCGTTAAGAGGAGTCATTTCGGAATTCTTGAAGAAACGGAGCTTTTTGTTGTTTCGTCCGTCTTTCCCTTCATTCCCCCTTTTCTGATTTCGTCCGGCGTTTTTCTGTCCTACTTACACGTTTACGTCCCTCTTTTCTGTTGGCTCCTTACTTTCTTCAGCTTCCATTGTATAGGTCGGATCCTCATCCACGCCAATATACTCCTCTGCCTTGTCAAACAGCTCTTCGAGAGTGGCAGGCTTCTTCTTCTTGATCCACCATCCGAGTTTGGTCTTTTTACTTATGCCTCCCTTTAGAGCCATCAATGCCAAACGTGGCTCATAGTTTCCAACTTTGGTCGCGGTTGTGTTAAAATGAGAAAGGAAGGCCTTAATGGATTCCCCCGGCCCTTGTTCCAGTTCATTCAATTCCATTACATCACACACCTTGGTTGCTTGGAGCCTGAATTGCTGTCTGAACATCTTGGCCAAGGTAGCAAAGTCATCCACGGATTTCGGCGGGAGTTTTGTGAACCAGAGTGAGGCTGCTCCCTCCAAGTAGGTAGGGAAGTACAAACACTTGAGCTCATCAGTAGCGCGTGCCCCATCCATGTGCTGATCGTATCTAAATAGGAACACGTTTGGATTGCTGGTTCCATTGTAGGCTTGTACAACTGGGGTTTTGAATTAATTTGGATATGGCGCCATTTTTATTCATTCTGTAAGTGGGGTTTTTGTAGGGGCAAATCCCCATTCCTTTTCGTCATCCACCTTTTTCTGGCTCTCATTCATGATCTTCCGTACCATTCTAAATATTCGATCCTCCTCATTGAGTTGGTCCACGGGGCGGACGCCTTCCTCTTTACCGGATGTCTGCTTATGCAAACGATCGCGGTTCAGATTCCGGGGCCCTGGACCTCCCGCATGGGGAAGTGCCCCTTTGGTGGAACCAAACGCTTGTTGAGGAGTTGCTTTTCCAGAGTGGTTATGAATAGGTGGCCTCATTCCCTTATGACTAGGATTTGCAATCTCCTGGATTGAGTTTCCTTTATTTGGACTCGAGGAAGAAGATCCAGTATCTTCCGTTCCTGTGGTTTTAGCAGTTTTGAGACGGCTTGCACTCATGATGACTTTGGCCGTTGCGGCTTGCATGGCGAACATGGTGTCAAGCTTCTTCATCATGGCTTCATTCGCAATATCCATTCGACTTGTTAGTTTTGCTGCCACTTCATCCAACTCCTTCCTTGTTACGGCAGTTCCGGCTTTAGAACTTCCACCGACTTCAAACTGATTAGTAGGCAAGGTATCTTCTGTGTTAGTGGAATTATCGACATCTTCGAGGCTTTTACTTGTAACTTTCTTCGATGGTCTACCTGGTTTTCCCATGAATTTTGAGATAAGTACTGCAACTTGGAGAACTTAGATGATCAGAGTGGATTCTAAATTCCAATTCAAGGCCTCCTACCTTGCGAAAGAGCAAGAAATGGATTGGCGATTCGGGCCCTACGGTGGGCGCCAAATGTTTTCACCAAAATTGGACAAAACACCAAAAATGTGAGGAAACGTCTCACAAAAAATGAAAAGTGGAGCCTTACAACAATTGTAATGTAAGAAAAAGACACCAAGTTTTATAGTGGTTCAACCCAATAAGGGTTTACACCCACTTTCATAAGAGATTTCATTGCCAATATGAAGATTACAAGATTAATTTCTCTCTTACATCAATTTTTATCACTCCCTTACTCATGAATCACACATAATCTACTAAAGATGATTGAGAAGAGAATTATTCAGTGGAGATTTGATGTAGATGTGGTAGAATTGAAAGGAATCCTTCTTTTGTGTAGGCTTGCTCAATCAATCTTCAAATCTTGAATCATTTGGATTTGTTTGATAGAGATCATGATCCATGGATTAATCATCAATTGATGATGTTGAATGGATGTTCGAATTGTTGTGGAATATTTTTGGCAGCACTTCGTGGTCTCAAGATTCGATCCCCCTCCAAATGTAGAAGTGAGGGGGTATTTATAGGAGATTTCTAGACCAGGTGGCAGTTTCGTAATTACCTGACAAAACCGCCATGAGCCAAGTCGTATGGCAACATGGCTTGGTGCGACATAACTGGTTCCTTCGTCTTAAAGCTTCTGCACACCTCGGGAATGGCTTCGGCATGATGGAACACGACTTATCTCGGTCATGTCATAAAGCTAATCCCATCTCTTCATCATACTCCTTCCACAACTTGCACACCATGTCGTTGAACGACATGGATGATAACAGTGGTATAACGTCATGTCGCATGAACGCCTTGAGCCTTAACCTTACTTTGCGCCATTACGTTAGGGCGGTATGATCGTCGAACGCTTTAGCTTTCTTTTGACGCCATAAAGCCATGTGCGACATGGCTTGGAAACGACTTATCATTCTGAGATCGCCTTGACTCATGGCGCTGGAACGCCATGACTCAAATCGTGACATTGTGCCACTTAACGCCTTTGAGCTTGCGACACGGTATGACTTTCCTCAACATGGTTTAAAACCAATATGAATGATAGACGAGATAACGTCTTGCGACATGACTACTAGGTGTTTCTTCTTTACTTTGTCGTCATAAATGAAATGCGGCATGACTTGGGGTCAACTTGGTTTCCACGAAACAGCATGGTGAGATGCGACATGCCTTAAAGTGTGGCTTACGGTATAGTCTTGAAGCGACTTGGCGTTCATGACATGAATCCGAGTTCGACTTGGTGTATTTCATTTGAGCCCAACGACTTGACTAATATCAGTATGATTTTTATGTTACATCTGACTCATATTTTATGGGTTAACAAGAACAGGGAAGAAGAATTTTGATCCAAGCAAGAATTATAGAATAAGACCTAAGATTGAATGGATCCAAATGAAGTAGATACAAGTATATTTATAGTTGCCCAGGCCAAGACTAAGTGGCCAATTACACAATGTGGGACAAAAGCCTTTTTTCAAAATAACAAATAAGCCAAACAGCTACGTGTGAGCGCATATGAATGGCTTTGCAAATGTCATAGCTTGCGAGCATCAAATGGCATCAACTCCAACTGTTTTGAGCATGGATGGGAACTCCATAACATCTGCGATAAGCTATCTTTATGAAAAGATATTGAATCATTAAAATATGCGGTAGAAGGTGGTTGAACAACAATATTTCTTCAAGCTTTAATCTAGTTCTCAAAGTCAACACTCTTCTTACACCAATTCTTCAAGCTTTTCAACAATTAAGTGCATCAATTCCATTCATCATAAATAACCTGAAAGCACAACCATAAATACACAGTATCAATTATTTTTAAGAGAAAACAAGATAAATAAGTGGATAAAATATACCCATTTACTTGTATAACACATAGGTTATAATAAACGGGTAGAGAAACATATTAATGGGCCTTAGTTAATAGAACTAAGTTAATAAGCGAACAACGATAAGTTGTATTGACAACATAAAATGGAATTATGATTAAATGGAAAAGAATGAGGAAAACTTATGAAATGAAATAAGTTATATTTAATCATAAATGGTAAGTGACATGTTAATTAATAAACATATGAATCGGATATAAAAAGGGATTGTGGATTACAGACCTTGGGCCACAATCTAGAGAATAACATGTTGTGGACTTATTAATATACTTAAATGGGTTAAGTTATATAACTGAAATTAATAAGCAAGAGAAACTTGGTAATTTGAATAAAAATTCAATGTGAATGAGAATAACCAATTTAAAAGAAACCTGATGAGGTAAGGCAAGTGCATAAAAGAATATTTAGACATAGGGTCTAATAACATATTAAAATGAGGCGCTTGAACCAGTCCGCACATTTGAGGGTGAATAACCCAACAGGGTAGATCATCATGGTATTATAAGGCACAAAGGGGAGCGCACATTCACCTAATTGTTCTGACTGCTCCGAAGGATTGGAAGGGAAAGCACGTGGCTTCCTGAGGTAAGTAAGGTGCTCCTAGTAGTCCTCTGTGTGGCGGCAGATGTCTTAGATAGTGTCCACAGAGGTTAGGTTTGTGCGTAACTACTAGGTAGGTGGGTCTTGACTGCAGATGTAGCTATGCAGTCAGAACGCTTTGACGAGGTGACACCAGGATGGTTCGGAGGTTGCCTCACAAGGAGGCAGAGGGTCACGACCAACAAGGATAGTAGACCGTCAAATGCCCGTCATTGGCAGCCAGTGGGATGCGGAAAGACTCGAGTTAAACCCAAGATACCATTTCACCCTTCACTATCAGGGTAAGGGGTTAATGGGAGACGCCATATGTAAGTTTAGATTGTTTGCGTAGGGGCAGTCGCTTAGCTTAAGTAGTCTAAACTAGTTGAGGGAGGGCCCGAGGTAGGGCCATAGCCACCACGAAAACAGATCCTAGGTATTTCTGTATATAGAGGCTCTTTAAAGACGGGCCTGTATGGATATGGAAAAGCTCCCGACCGAGTTCAGTGCTTCTTGTATCGCCCCGCCACGGAACTCGGTGCACATTAGAGGACGTGCGATTGACGCATCGAGCTATAATTGAAGATACATATGGTGGATAGACTAGATACATGCATGTCGGCTCTGGGTGGTGTATCGTAGACTTGAGGGCATTACTCGGAGTTTGATTCGAACAAAGGTGGCAGTCAGTATGTTTATGTAGCATGGTAATGATAGATATATGCAAAACGTAATATTATTATCCGTACGTCACTATGACGTAGGATGAGGGACTGCATATATTTTGATAATGTTACGGTGGAGACCGTTCGAGTGGGGTACCATGGGGTGTACCTTAATATTGGGGGTAGCTACATGTATACTATATTAGGTTAATCCACTGGAAAGTAAATGGGTATGACGTGTGTGTAAGCCTTGAGTGCTAATTACCCAAGTTACCTAATAAATAAGAAAATATGATTGAACGGTATATGTAGGATTATCCAAAGTGTATAGTTTAAATCCAGTCACCATAACTTATGTTCTGACCCCCTCCTCATAACATACTCGTAGGTTAGATTTGTGGAATGGGCATGATAGCCTTGATTATTGGTTAGGCAGTATTAATAATACGATAAGGCTATGTTTTGATTATACTATATTTTATCCATTCCGCTGTGAGATAATTTCTGAGCTCTGACATGTTTTATGTCTTTGTCTTTTCTGCAGGATACCAGAGCAAACCAATCCGAGTTTCGATAGATTGGAATTTTGAAAAAAAGTCCGGTCTGTCAAAATTGGGGATGTCACAATGTAATAACCCGGAAATCTGAGCCAATTTAAAAATTTTATTTTGGCAATTTTAGCGAATTTTGATTATTTAAAATAGATTATTTTAAATAATAACAACGAAGAATTTATTTTGAATAGAATTTGAACGTATATATTTATATAGATCGTCGTTAGAATATAAATATTTTATTTTAATTATAAAAGGAATTGAAAATGGCGCGGTAGTTCGATAATTCGATTTCAAAGTTCAAATGAATGTACCGGGTGCAAAATAAACCGAATTTTAGTGAAACCAAAAATATTTGAATCTATTTGAGAATATCTTTCCAATGAATCCAAAAATTGAAATTTTATAGCGGGGATAAAAGGTTATGTCCAGTTGAAAATTCAGAATAGTCGCTATGGAATTCTGGCCCTTAAAAATAGCAATTTTGCAAACGACCTCGGTTTTCGACGAAACTACTTTTGTCGGATCCGGGATGTCAAGTTATTGCTAGATTCCAAATTTCGTAATTTTTCGAATCAATATGTGAGCGTGGCGAAGTAAAACGTGTTTGACCAGTTTTAGTTGATTTTAATCGACTGGAAAATGACCATTTTTCAAACGGTCTCAGAATTTGACAAAATTGGTTTTGTTAGGACCGTACCGTCAATACGAAGCTAGAAAATATTTTTCGGGAATTTTTAGAGTCCGTATGTGGCCCCAGTAAATTGAAATGCGCATTCAAATTCAATATATAGATTTATATTTTGATTTTGACGGAAATTGATCAAAACGATCGAATCAGCCTACGATACATATCCCATTGTGTTCGGAATGGGGGTAATTAGCTAGAGATGACAGTCGTCGGGTGTCGTTTCGAGTCTGGATGAAAAGTCAACTTTATGTGAGAAAATAAATTAAATTAATTAAAATTTTTACAAAACCCCCCTTTCTATCTTTCTGTCATTCGATTACCCCCTCCCTTCCTCTTCTGATTCCTCGATCGTGAATGGCGCCCACCATTCATCACCACTCGCCGCCGCATCCAGGCAAGCCACCGCCCCTCCGCCTCCTCCACCGCAAGCGCCACTCCTCCCGCTCCTTCCGCTCTCTCTCTCTCTCCTCTCCTTTTCTGATGAAGGTCGATGGCCCATAGCCCAAAACCGCCATCGCCCCACTGCTGAAAACCACTGTCGACTCCCCCCTTCTACTCCACCTTCCTCGACTCAGCGCAGCCCACCAACAACCTCCTCCGGCTATAGCCCCAACGTGAAGCCACTCCACCCTCAAAATTGCGATTTTTACAATAAAAATGTGAGTTTTTATTTATTTATGCATATAAAAATAGGATCTATATATATGATAGCATATTGATGATAAAGTTTTGATTTTTAGTTCATGAAAAGATTTGATTTTTAATTAGCAAAAAGATTTGATTTTTAATTAGCAAAAGGTTTGATTTTTATCATTAAGAAGATTCGATTTTTAATCGTGAAAAGGTGGGATTTTTAATCGTATGAAGTAGCGAAGAAAAATATAATTTTTCCATGTATGTAGCAAAGTAAAAATATGATTTTAATGTAAGTAGAAGATTAAAAATACGATTTTTATATGATATAGAGGATAAAAAGTTGATCTTTATATATGTAGCGAAATAGAAATCTGATTTTTATTATATATATGTTGAAATAAAAATGCGATTTTTATAGCGATGATATAAAAATTCGATCTTTATATAAGAATTAGAAATATAAAAATATAATTTTTATATAGGAAAAAGCATTGTAAAAATATATGAAGAAGATATAAGAATATGATTTCTTATTTATTGAAATAGCGTGATAAAAATATAATTTTTATTATATTATTAGCAAGGTAAAAATAGAATTTTTATCTATATAGTAGCGGTGTAAAAATAGAATTTTTATCTATATAGTAGCGGTGTAAAATGTGATTTTTACATATGTAGTGAATACGAGCAACGAAAGTGACAAAAGGCGAGCACGATGAAGATTTCCTACATATGAAGAGTCGTGGCGTTTGGTTTAGCTAGCCGGTGAGAACTTCTCACTTTAAATCTTGTTTTCTAGTTATAAATATATACTAGGATGCGGACGGTGTTTAGTAGAACCCGATACCCGTCGTACACAGACCATGGATGACTTGTTTGTTTGATTGTTGTGTTGTGAAATTTGATTGTGTGATGTGAAATGAAATAAAATATTTTATAGTGGAAAATATTTTATAGTTAAAAATATAATTTTTTAACGTGTATCTAAAATAAATAGTATTAAACAAATCGGAGATTTGTTTATATACACTGATTTGACTGATATTGTTTGGGATGATAAATTTTACACATCGCCCAACTGCACAAATAAAATCAGTGTTTGATTGTTTGAAACCCCATACGGGTGTTGGGATGAAATTGGGCATACACTAATCCCAATAATTAGCTGTATGTCGATCGATTGATTGACAGGCTGTTATAAGCGTTGAATATTTATATTTGATGCTTATACAGTGTAGAATGCACTCTGGATGATGGTTGATTATTTATCGTTGCTATTATATACATGTGTTGTATGGAAACCATATAATTAACATTATATGGTAACTGATTGGGCCTCATTTCAATTTGGAAAATATAGAATATTATAAAATGAATATTCATGTGTTGAATAGAAAAATAAATATTCATTTGTTGAATAGAATAGCGAAGTTATTGAAATATAAAAAGCCGTGTTGGTTAGATATGCGCGATTTTGACGCGAACGATATTTATATCGATTTTATTCATTTTTATAATGAATATAGAAAAAGAAGTGATTTCAAAATATGACGTTTTGAAAATATTATCATTTGTATGTCAACGATGTGGAATATTCAATTTTGATTAGAAATTGAATATGAAGTTGAAATCGTTTTGAAAACGAATTTAAAACGATTTATAAAATACGTTTCGAAAGGAAATCGACGAAATATGTATAATATATATACTATATATATAATGGCCTGAATAGAATGCGCCTTCGCAAATTTCGACCATTGACTTCGAATGAATATTACGGGAGATCCGACCGTCGGATTCTTCTAAAACTGGAACCGTTGGGTTCGTATCGAAAAGTGCTTTCTAACAAATGTGAGAAATTATGAATCTAATGGTTGGATATCAAATTTGGAAAAGGTCGCTGTAAGTGCAGTTCAATGGCCGTTGATGGAAATCGACTGTACGGGCCTTGATAAAAATATTAAAAATATCAATAATTTGTGTAAAATCATAAGAAATTATTTGTGAAGAATTGGGATGAAAAACTCCATGTTTGAAAAGACAAAAATAGACTTTTATCGAAATGAACTAGTTTTGAATTAGAATAATAATTTATTTATTTTTAAATAAATAAATTGGATTCGAAATGGTTTTAAAAGTAACCAGAATTTCCAAAAATTGAATTGGAATGGATTTGAATCGAAATTGTCTTTGGAATATTTCGATGTTGGATTTCGTGATTATACAAATTTTGTTATGGAAATTTGAAAGATATATTTATATCATTATTTCCAATTCGATATTTTGGGTCGCAGAATTTGATATTGAATATAAGCCGATATATTTTCTATTCAGAGCCTTGTATTTAATATCAAATGGTATTTGGGTTTGTCGTGAATGGTGTCTTCATTAACACTGTTCTTAAACCCAGTTGAGAAAAAGATTAAATCTTTTTATTTAGATTTGATGAAGTGTACCAATTAAATGGTATTTAATTGGAATTGAATTTGAATTGATTTTTGGGTTTATCGTGAACAGTGTTTTAAATAACACTTGTTCGTTAACCTGATAATGAATTGAATGTGATTTTGGGTTTATAGTGAACCGTGTTTTAAATGGCATTGGTTCTTTAACCCAGTTAAAGACAGGATATTGATTTCTGTGAAGATAAAAACTAAGTGGGGTTTTAATGAATCTTTAATTAGATTGAAACGGTCGAAAATGGAGTATCACCAGTTTTGCTCCAGGCGATAATTAAATATTTAGTTAGATTTGAATGTGAAATGGTAATTGAATTTACCGATAACACCGTGGTGTTAGATATGAAGTATGACCAGTTTTACTTCATGGGATGAATAGGTTGGGATTGGGAAATAAAATAAATGATTACTTCGGTGTGGTTCGCTAATCCCGACTAGTTCGGATTGATTAAAGAATAAATTTAAAGAATTTATCTTTGATAAAATTAATGGGAACCTTTCCCAAAGTATAAGAATATTTGAATAAAAGAATATTCTAAATTGGAATGAGGCATGTGTTATGTTTGTGTAACACTTGTTTATTATATACGCGAGTTATTCAAGAAGACCGGGTTTATACCATTCTGAATAACTGATTCGACGTGGTGTCGAGGATGAAGACGGTGGTCGAAGACCGGAGGTCTTCACGTCGTTTGGGTGATTGCTGATGATCTTAATTGGGCTGTACACCCAAGAGGAGGGAATCGGTTAGTGATCGTCCATAAGTACTTGGAGATCGATGGATATGCAGGGTACTAGGTGCCTCCTGTTTCGTTCAGAACCAGAACGAACTTGTAAATGGACTGTGTGTCTGACATTGGATTTTATTCTGTGTGATTGATTTCTATTAAATATATATCTGTTTGGCGGCAGAGAATTTATTCTCTTGCTTAACGCCCTTCTCTGAGACGTACGAGCTCAGGGGTTATATATTGGTGGATATTAAACGCATGGAGTGAATTGCCTGTGTGGCATGCCTAAGTGGCAAATGATCAAGGCTTATGTTGAAAAGCAGAGTCTTGTGGTTGATGATCAATGCACAACCTGTGTGGCATAGCTTTGTGTAACATTGAATCGCGAGCCTCACACCCCGGTTGTGAACCAGAAACGGGAGAGGACATTAGGGAGGGCATGCGTTTCCTTCTAGTTAGAAGTGGCGTCAGTGGTTTTACACGCCCTGACGAGTTTGACTTATGTGGTAGTTGCTGTTGCGAGGCGCCTTGGATATATCGGTGACTGTGTGGAGCCGATGGAGTCATTTGGCTCATTTACGCTCCAAAGGGTGGGGAAACACAGTGTTCAGGCATTTTAATCCACATCGGTGGACCGGTCCTGACGATCCAAGGGCTCACATGTGTTTGGGTCCTGAGGCTCAGGCTAGAGAGTCTCGAATCGGTGAGGACTATCTTTTGCCTCGGTACACAAATGGAAATCCAACTTCCAATACGTGACTTTGCGGTTTTGATTGTATAACCTATATATGGCGAAATAGTGGTATGGGGCACTTATGTCGTCTATGATTGATACTTATGATTTGAAGTTGTTTTGACACTATACACTTATAGTAATAATAAAAAAATGAAATTTAGCGTATCAAGCATTCTTTGGCTATTATAAGGTAAAAACCCTATCCTCCGGCTTCCGTTGCATTGTGTGATGAGACCTGGGTCTTATAATAGCTTCATTGTTCTTTATTTAGCATTGCGCTATTGTTTTATGCACTGGTATTCTGGGGAGGAAACCCGTTCCGTGTTATACGGCGTGGTCCCTTGATTTACCTAACTTTAAAATAAAGATTAATAACTGTTTTAGTTCTCACACTAATCACATAACTGACTTGGAGTTTATTGTTTTAACCTAAACTCTGGGTGCCCCTATTTTCCGCACGTGCAGCTAGTAGTTTTGATTTTGCAGATTTATATTCACAGGATCCTAATTTACAGCTGGAACGATACTCAGAAAGCTCTGTATCCGTGTATTACTTCTAGTTGTGTTTTGTATTTCTATTGTGTAATATTTATTTATACTCTGTATATTCTTGTATTCTGATGGATTGTTGTAATAAGCAATGAAATGTTCTTCTGTTTGCGTTCTGGTTCGTCTTGTCCTCAAACCGATTCGTGCTTTCCTTACCGGGGAAGTCACGGGTTATCACAGTGGTATCAGAGATTTGGTTTACAAAGCTCAGAGAACAAGACACATTAGAACCATACGAAAGAATTCATCAGAAGTTGGATCAGTAATATCCAATAAGAATGACTCGTTAGAGATGGGATTAGTAGTATCCTAGAACGAGTGAGAAGAGTGATGTTTTTTTAAATAAAAGTGAAAACAAATTTTGTTTTGAGAATTTAAATCGAATTATTCGTATTTGAATATTCATTTATATTGATTTGGACTATCCAGTATATAAAGATTTTGCGTATACGTCTGATCCGCGTGTATTCGAAGTTTTAATATATTGGGTGGATATAGAATTACACTCTAGTCGCCTGGGGGTGATTATGATGATTGATATATCATCATCAGAATTTATATTCGAGTGACGAAGGTGTGATATCTGTATATTTCCAATTGACTAGTGTGAGAACCGAAACTAGATAGGGCATATTATTGTGATTTGGCACTAAAAATGTGATTTTTGACTATATATCAGAATTATGAATTTGAAACGTTAAATTCATTAGTTGATTGATGGTTTTGTTATATGATTATCCCTTTAAACCATTATATGAAAGAACAGTGAATTTATGCCAAATTGAACCTAATTTTGAACTGTATTGAAAATTATTTGCAATTGCATGAATGTACATATATATGTGTGAACAGGTCATAGCAAGGAGGCTAGAGAAGAGGAATAAAATTGTTTGCCTGACAAATAGGTACATGTTTATTGTATTTCTTGGGTGATGATGATTTTATGAGCCGATTGGCTAGCCGCTTGGCTGTTTCTTTTTCTTTTTGGATTGATGAGGGCCATGGGAGGCTATTTGAAATATCCCGAAGTCCCCGGTGCAGGGGAGGTTATGGCGAAATTTTTCGGAAATTTAGGGTGTTAGCCAAATTTTTGAAAAATTTGAAAAGTTCTTAGAAACTGAAAAGTTGAAGAACTTAAGCCGTAATGAAAATAATGGAAATTGAGTTGATTTGTTAAACAACATTCGGCTTCGTTCCATTTTGGGGACGAAAAGTTTTAAGTGGGGGAGATTGTAATAACCCGGAAATCTGAGCCAATTTAAAATTTTTATTTTGGCAATTTTAGCGAATTTTGATTATTTAAAATAGATTATTTCAAATAATAACGACGAGGAATTTATTTTGAATAGAATTCGAACGTATATATTTATATAGATCGTTGTTAGAATATAAATATTTTATTTTAACTATAAAAGGAATTGAAAATGGCGCGGTAGTTCGATAATTCGATTTCAAAGTTCAAATGAATGTACCGGGTGCAAAATAAACCGGATTTTAGTGAAACCAAAAATATTTGAATCTATTTGAGACTATTTTTCCAACGAATCCGAAAAATTGAAATTTCATAACGGGGATAAAAAGTTATGTCTAGTTGAAAATTCAGAATAGTTGCTATGGAATTCTGGGCCTTAAAAATAGCAATTTTGCAAACGACCTCGGTTTTCGACGAAACCACTTTTGTTGGATCCGTGATGTCAAGTTATTGCTAGATTCCAAATTTCGTAATTTTTTGAATCAATATGTGAGCGTGGGGAAGTAAAACGTGTTTTAACAGTTTTAGTTGATTTTAATCGACTGAAAAATGGCCATTTTTCAAACGGTCTCAGAATTTGACGAAATTGGTTTTGTTAGGACTGTACCGTCAATACGAAGCTAGAAAATATTTTTTGGGAATTTTTAGAGTACGTATGTGGCCCCAGTAAATTGAAATGCGCGTTCAAATTCAATATATAGATTTATATTTTGATTTTGATGGAAATTGATCGAAAGGATCGAATAAGCCTACGATACATATCCCATTGTGTTCGGAATGGGGTAATTAGCTAGGGACGACAGTCGTCGGGTCTCGTTTCGAGCCAGGATGAAAAGTCAACTTTATGTGAGAAAATAAATTAAATTAATTAAAAATTTTACAAACCCCCCCTTTCTATCTTTCTGTCATTCGATTACCCACTCCCTTCCTCTTCTGATTCCTCGATCGTGAATGGTGCCCTCCATTCATCACCACCCGCCGCCGCATCCAGGCAAGCCACCGCCCCTCCGCCTCCTCCACCGCTGGCGCCACTCCTCCCCTCCTTCCGCTCTCTCTCTCCTCTCCTTTTCTGATGAAGGCCGACGCCCCACAGCCCAAAGCCGCCACCGCCCCACTGCTGAAAACCACCGTCGACTCCCCCTTCTGCTCTACATTCCTCGACTCAGCGCAGCCCACCAACAACCTCCTCCGGCCATAGCCCTGACGTGAAGCCCCTACACCCTCAAAAATGCGATTTTTACAATAAAAATGTGAGTTTTTATTTATTTATGCATATAAAAATAGGATCTATATATATGATAACATATTGATGATAAAGTTTTGATTTTTAGTTCATGAAAAGATTTGAATTTTAATTAGCAAAAAGATTTGATTTTTAATTAGCAAAAAGATTTGATTTTTAATTAGCAAAAGGTTTGATTTTTATCATTAAAAAATTTGATTTTTAATCGTGAAAAGGTGGGATTTTAAATCGTATGAAGTAGCGAAGAAAAATATAATTTTTCCATGTATGTAGCAAAGTAAAAATATGATTTTTATGTTAGTAGAAGATTAGAAATACGATTTTTATATGATATAGAGGATAAAAAGTTGATATTTATATATGTAGCGAAATAGAAATCTGATTTTTATTATATATATGTTGAAATAAAAATGCGATTTTTATAGCGATGATATAAAAATTTGATCTTTATATAAGAATTAGAAATATAAAAATATAACTTTATATAGGAAGAAGCATTGTAAAAATATATGAAGAAGATATAAGAATATGATTTTTTATTTATTGAAATAGCGTGATAAAAATATAATTTTTATTATATTACTCGCAAGGTAAAAATAGAATTTTTATCTATATACTAGCAATGTAAAAATAGAATTTTTATCTATATAGTAGTGGTGTAAAAATGTGATTTTTATATATGTTGTGAATACGAGCAACGAAAGTGACAAAAGGCGAGCACGATGAAGATTTCCTACATATGAAGAGCCGTGGCGTTTGGTTTAGCTAGCCGGTGAGAACTTCTCACTTTAAATCTTGTTTTCTAGTTATTAATATATACTAGGATGCAGACGGTGTGTAGTAGCACCCGACACCCGTCGTACACAGACCATGGATGACTTGTTTATTTGATTTCTGTGTTGTGAAATTTGATTGTGTGATGTGAAATGAAATAAAATATTTTATAGTGGAAAATATTTTATAGTTAAAAATATAATTTTTTAACGTGTATATAAAATAAATAGTAATAAACAAATCGGAGATTTGTTTATATACACTGATTTGACTGATATTGATTGGGACGATAAATTTTACACATCGCCCAACTGCACAAATAAAATCTGTATTTTGGTTGTTTGAAACCCCATACGGGTGTTGGGATGAAATTGGGCATACACTAATCCCAATAATTAGCTGTATGTCGATCGATTGATTGACAGGCTGTTATAAGCGTTGAATATTTATATTTGATGCTTATACAGTGTAGAATGCACTCTGGATGATGGTTGATTATTTATTGTTGCTATTATATACATGTGTTGTATGGAAACCATATAATTAACATTTTATGGTAATTGATTGGCCCTCATTTCAATTTGGAAAATATAGAATATTATAAAATGAATATTCATGTGTTGAATAGAAAAATAAATATTCATTTGTTGAATAGAATAGCGAAGTTATTGAAATATAAAAAGCCGTGTTGGTTAGATATGCGCCATTTTGACGCGAACGATATTTATATCGATTTTATTCATTTTTATAATGAATATAGAAAAAGAAGTGATTTCAAAATATGACGTTTTGAAAATATTATCATTTGTATGTCGATGATGTGGAATATTCAATTTTGATTAGAAATTGAATATGAAGTTGAAATCGTTTTGAAAACGAATTTAAAACGAGTTATAAAATACGTTTTGAAAGGAAATCGACGAAATATATATAATATATATATATATATACTATATATATAATGGCCTGAATAGAACGCGCCGCGCTGCGGCAGTTCGCGAATTTCGACCATTGACTTCGAATGAATATTACGGGAGATTCGACTGTTAGATTCTCCTAAAACTGGAACTGTTGGGTTCGTATCGAAAAGAGCTTTCTAACAAATGTGAGAAATTAGGAATCTAATGGTTGGATTTGGAATTATGTCCAAAACAAATTTGGAAAAGGTCGCTGTAAGTGCAGTTCAATGGCCGTTGATGGAAATCGACTGTACGGGCCTTGATAAAATTATTAAAAATATCAATAATTTGTGTAAAACCATAAGAAAATATTTTTGAAGAATTTGGATGAAAAACTCCATATTTGAAAAGATAAAAATAGATTTTTATCGAAATGAACTAGTTTTGAATTAGAATAATAATTTAATTATTTTTAAATAAATAAATTGGATTTGAAATGGTTTTAAAAGTAACCAAAATTTCAAAAAATTGAATTGGAATGGATTTGAATCGAAATTGTCTTTGGAATATTTCGATGTTGGATTTCGTGATTAGACAGATATTGTTATGGAAATTTGAAAGATATATTTATATCGTTATTTCCAATACGATATTTGTGGGTCGCAGAATTTGATATTGAATATAAGCCGATATATTTTCTATTCAGAGCCTTGTATTTAATATCAAATGGTATTTGGGTTTGTCGTGAATGGTGTCTTCATTAACACTGTTCTTAAACCCAGTTGAGAAAAAGATTAAATCTTTTTATTTAGATTTGATGAAGTGTACCAATTAAATGGTATTTAATTGGAATTGAATTTGAATTGATTTTTGGGTTTATCGTGAACGGTGTTTAAATAACACTTGTTCTTTAACCCGATAATGAATTGCATGTGATTTTGGGTTTATAGTGAACCGTGTTTTAAATGACATTGGTTTTTTAACCCAGTTAAAGCAAGATACTGATTTCTGTGAAGATTAAAACTAAGTGGGGTTTTAATGAATCTTTAATTAGATTGAAATGGACGAAAATGGATTATCACCAGTTTTGCTCCAGGCGATAGTTAAATATTTAGTTAGATTTGAACGTGAAATGGTAATTGAATTTACCGATAATGCCGTGGTGTTAGATATGAAGTATGACCAGTTTTACTTCATGGGATGAATAGCTTGGGATTGGGAAATAAAATAAATGATTACTTCGGTGTTGTTCGCTAATCGCGACTAGTTCGGATCTATTAAAGAATAAATTTAAAGAATTCATCTTTGATAAAATTAATGGGAACCTTTCCCAAAGTATAAGAGTATTTGAATAAAAGAATATTCTGAATTGGAATGAGGCGTATGTTGTGTTTGTGTAACACTTGTTTATTATATATGCGAGTTATTCAGGAAGACCGGGTTTATCCCATTCTGAATAACTTATTCGACGTGGTGTCGAGGATGAAGACGGTGGTCGAAGACCAGAGGTCTTCACGTCGTTTGGGCGATTGCTGATGATCTTGATTGGGATGTACACCCAAGAGGAGGGAATCAGTTAGTGATCGTCCAGACGTACTTGGAGATCGATGGATATGCGGGGTACTAGGTGCCTCCGGTTTCGTTCAGACCCAGCATGAACTCGTAAATGGACTGTGTGTCTGACATTGGATTTTATTCTGTGTGATTGATTTCTATTAAATATATATCTGTTTGGCAGCGGAGAATTTATTCACTTTCTTAACGCCCTTCTCTGAGACGTACGAGCTCAGGGGTTATATATTGGTGGATATCAAACGCATGGATTGAATTGCCTGTGTGGTATGCCTAAGTGGCAAATGATCAAGGCTTCTGTTGAAAAGCAGAGTCTTGTGGTTGATGATCAAAGCACGGCCTGTGTGGCATAGCTTTGTGTAATGTTGATTCACGAGCCTCACACCCCGGTTGTGAACCATAAACGGGAGAGGACATCAGGGAGGGCATGCGTTTCCTTCTAGTTAGAAGTGGCGTCAGTGGTTTTACACGCCCTGACGAGTTTGACTTATGTGTTTGTTGCTATTGCGAGGCACCTCAGATATATCGGTGACTGTGTGGAGCCGATGGAGTCATTTGGCTCATTTACGCCCCCAAAGAGTGGGGAAACGCAGTGTTCAGGCATTTTAATCCACATCGGTGGACCGGCCCTGACGATCCAAGGTTTCACCTGTGTCTGGGTCCTGAGGCTCGGGCTAGAGAGTCTCGAATCGGTAAGGACTATATTTTGCCTCGGTACACAAATGGAAATCCAACTTCCAATACGTGACTTTGCGGTTTTGATTGTATAACCTATAAATGGCGACATAGTGGTATGAGGCACTTATGCCGTCTATGATTGATACTTATGATTTGAATTTGTTTTGACACTATACATTTATAGTAATAATAAAGCACGAAATTTAGCGTATCAAGCATTCTTTGGCTATTATAAGGTAAAAACCCTATCCTCCGGCTTACGTTGCATTGTGTGATGGGACTTGGGTCTTATAATAGCTTCATTGTTCTTTATTTAACATTGCACTGTTGTTTTATGCACTGGTATTCTTGGGAGGAAACCCGTTCCGTGTTATACGGCGTGGTCCCTTGAGTTACCTAACTTTAAAATAAAGATTAATAACTGTTTTAGTTCTCACACCAGTCACATGACTGATCTGGAGTTTATTGTTTTAGCCTAAACTTAGGTGCCCCTATTTTCTGCACGGGCAGCTAGTAGTTTTGGTTTTGCAGATTTATATTCACAGGATCCTGATTTACAGCTGGAACGATACTCGGAAAGCTCTGTATCCGTGTATTACTTCTAGTTTTGTTTTGTATTTCTGTTGTGTAATATTTATTTATACTCTGTATATTCTTGTATTCTGATGGATTGTTGTAATAAGCAATGAAATGTTCTTCTGTTTGCGTTCTGGTTCGTCTTGTCCTCATAGCAATTCGTGCTTTCCTTACCGGGGAAGTCACGGGTTATCACACACAACCCCAACTTGAACGACTTTATGATTATCCAAGGATGATATTGGTTTAGAAATGAGGGTAGTTGAGGGAATCAACTGGATATTTCTGTAAAGAATATTATAAGCTATAATTCGAAGAATTATAAGATGAATAAAGCGATTTGGAAATAAGCAGTGAAGAGCGATATTCCAAACGTGGGGAGATTAGAAATTTAATTAACAATTGTTTAACTAAAGAGGCCAAGTGACGATGTATGATGAACCAATGAATCCACTTTATTATTGTATGGATGAATAATTGTTTATTTGATAGTTAAATCACTGACTATCAAAATCTAGCAAAATCGATTGTTGGTACGGAAAGACCGAGATCGAATTTATATTTGAAAACCATTTCGACCAATGAATACAAAATCGCAAATGGTGTGGAGTAAAAATGGTGCATTGAAGACTGTGATCTTCATGAACGGAAGAATTACCTGTTGGATGTCTCTAGGTCGCTCCCTGAGATGTATTGACTTGTGATTCTGGCGTGATTGAGTTCTGCAGACTGCAAGGACTACTCGCTGCCGATCTATATGGTGATAACTAGGATGCGGTAGGAGAGTGCCTTAGGTTCATCCTGTTCCTATATGACTTGTATGGACTATTGTCTGACAGAGTATTTCCAGATGGTCACGTACATTGATTTCTTCAAACGTGCCCAAATTACTTTTGAGGTCGTCAATTAGTGAATTGATGGATTAACGATGTGACATTCAAAGTGAATGGTGGCCGAATGTTCTAAAAAGCAATTCAAACCTCAAGTCTCATCAACCGGGATATGACAAAAATCGGGCCAAAAGCATGGCTATGTGGGTCGCTTCCATTAGGGTGTATGATCACCTATCTAGAGAAAACCCTTTTCCTTCTTTAATCTATTTCGATGCTGTCCCTTTCGAGAAACAGTGGTTTGAGCCCAACCGTTGGAGATATACATTCGATAAACTCAAGCTAAATGAGTGGTCGGTCATGCATAGGCCTGGTTGCAAGACGTTCTTGTTCAACCCAGTGTATTCCCCTATAGAGATACACTATCGGCAGGTGGTTCCATACCTGGCCATAGTCGGAATCCAATCTCCAATAATCGCCCGTGGTTTTGATTGTATACTATATATGTGGAGCGTGAGATCCAAGCGTTCCGCTAGATTGTTATTTACTTGTATTTAGACACTATTATAATATCAAAATATATATACAATTTCAAAATGTTTTGGGTTATTATAAGGTAAAAACCGTCCGTATTTATGTGTGGATTTGGTCATACGATTATCCTTTCTTTCAAAAATATTTTGAACTTTTAAATCAAGTTGGATGATTCCCCTTAGATTTTGCGAGTTTTTTTCTCACTCTGGTTCACCATACTGACCCGATATTTGTAATGCTCGGGATCGATCGGGTTGTACAGGTTCAGGTCATTGGATAATACGAAGTTCAGAAGATGCGCTGGAGGAGTTCAGACGTTTGATTTTATCTAGTATATTCCGTTGTGTGTTGTATTTGAGGACAGGTTGTTATAATTGTCCAGATTTGTCTGTTGTACTCTGATGTTTGTAAGTAAAATTTTTTCAAGCCCTCAATGAAGATTATTTCTATATTATATTTTATTCTGTTGCGATGTGAGACATTGTATAGAGTTTGTTCTTCTTCTTCTTATTCTTCTTTTCTAATATTTCTTTCTTTCTTATCTCACCCTCTAATTTCTTTCTACTGACATCTGGGTTTCCAGTACAATTTGAGTTGGATTGTTTTTGTTTGATCAGCTCA
This sequence comes from Allium sativum, assembly GCA_030737875.1. Lineage (NCBI taxonomy): Eukaryota > Viridiplantae > Streptophyta > Magnoliopsida > Asparagales > Amaryllidaceae > Allium > Allium sativum. The sequence goes on from CM060921.1 coordinate 564,399,747, forward strand.
AAAGGTACCGGAAATTTGTGTCATCACAATTTATTTCTTAAATCATTCAATAACCAATAATTTTGAATTATTGATTAATCAAGTAATAAATGATGAAAATTTCATATTATCATCAACAAAATCAAAATTCATATATTTTCAAATAATTCTTTATATGTAGAAAAATATAATTCAAACAATATTATGTCAATAAGCCTTATTCGAGTGTTTAGAAATCCCTATCGATGCCTTGGCGTCCCAAGTACCGACTAGAATTCATAAATACTCAACGGAACAAACCAACACAATACAAAATCATTTTATATCAAAATTACAAGTACGTTCTCTCATATATACTCAAACTCATTCTAGAGTATTACAACTCTATCTCTAATGAGTTAATCCCAAATAAAGCCAAGGTTTTCGCTAAACCAAAGCTCTGATACCAAATGTAACATCCGAGATTTTTGACCGTTCAAATCAACAATGGTCCTCCATTTCGACTTAAACAAATCAAAAATACAGATGGTTATCGGGATTTATATAAGAAAAAGAAGAAAGAAGATAAAACAAACATAGAATCTCACAGCGGAAGGACAAAATATAATAAATAAATAACAGTTCATGAAGTTGTTAAAACATACATTTGATTATATTTTACAACAATTATCAGAGTAAACATACCAATGTTTGCAACGGAGTAATAATAATAAATACGTTTGTTGAGCTCCATCTTCATCTTCATAACATTGTCTTCAATAACTGAAATCTCAGGCTGACCTGAGCACAATTGAAAAGACAAAAATACTCAGATCAGAACTAAAATATTCTCATATTAGTTAAATATAATTCATGCGATAATATGAGCGCAATAACTTAAGAGATGTTACGGGAATTTCCATCTCCTAAGGATCCGTTAAACTAGATATTATATAATACAATATGCTATTATAATAGTGTATATGGTTAAATATAACATATTAAAATAGCGTAAGCGGGATTACATTTTTACCCTTACACCGTCTATAATACCATAGTCTATACAGATACATAAAGTCCACAGTACGTAGTGGCTATCAGAGGGCACTCCATAGGTACGGTACAAATCACAATCGTAGTGGGCCCGATGAGGATAAATATGACAAGGCATCAAGGCAATGTCCACCAGTAGGATTCTACCGGATTGCGGACCCAGGCTGGTGGTAACGAATAGCCGCGACTACCGCCCACCCCAGACAATGCTCCCAAAATCAAAGGAGCCAATCAATCACAAAGTAATATATATGGTATCGAAGCATGTCTGCTAAGAGGAACGAGCTCACATTAACCTAGGTATGGCTCCTCTTTTAGTCATTTTTATTATGACCCGAAGGTTAAGGCTATCCATCATCGTTCTCTTTCTTCAAATCCAGTAATCGCCTCCAAATCCATCCTATTACATTATGGAACTCCACCATGTACACAGTTGTTAAAGTGGTTTTCGGTACTGGCAGAGAGCATGACAATATTCAATCCAGGTCTCTTTAACAAACAAACGTTTACATTTTTCACACCGATCAGTTCTTTTATATTTCAAAGGGGTTCGTACTTCATATCAAAATATTATATTTTCATAAAAAAACATTTCAATATTCAAGAGAGAATATTATTCATCATAAAATCTACGTTTAAACTAATTTAAAATCTTGAAACAATTCTAACTCTTAAAATAATTTGAATATTAAAATAGTTAAAAATTATATATATATATAGTTTAGATATATAATTGAAATAGTTTGAAAATAAATAATTTGTATTGAAAAATAGAATTTCAGATTTAGTAAAATCTATAGGTAAAATATTAAAATAGTATAAAATAAGTAGTTAAATATTAAAATAGTTAATTTAAAATAAATAATAAAATAAAATAGTTAAAGGTAAATAGTTTATAAAGAAAATTATTATAATAAAAATAAAATAGTTTATAAAATGGTTTAAAAATACTATAGTTGGAATTAGAATCATATCTTCAAAATTTAACCAAAAAGAAAAATCATATTTCGGTTTCAAATCGACTAAATTTCGATATCTTAATTCAAAAGGATTTGACTTCCCATTTATATTTCAATTCAATTTAACAATTTTATTTCAAACAATTCGATTTAATAATTAAATTAAAATTCTCACTTTGAATTATTCGCTTATAAAAATTTCGAGTTCATAGTTCAATTATTACTATAAATTAGGCTATCTTTAAAATAATATTCCAAAATTGTAACAACCTAGAATTTCTGAACCAATTAGAATTTTTTATTTTAGCTATTTTAATGGATTTTGAATATTTAAAATGAATTATTTTGAATAATAATGACTAAAAATTTATTTAAATCGAAGTTAGAATGTATAGATTTATTTTAACTATAAAACGAGCCTGAAATGGTGCTGTAGTTTGAAAATTCGATTTTAAAGTTCAATTGAATGTATAGGATCAAAATAAATCGGATTTCAGTAAAACCAGAAACGTTAGAATCTATTAAACTATATCTTTCTAACGAATGTGAAAAATTGAGATTTCATGATATAAATTGAAAGTTATGTCTAGTTTAAAATTAAAATTATTCGCTATGGAATTTACATATATTTTAAAATAATATATAGCCTATAAAAATAGCCATTTTGCAAAAGATCTTTGTTTACAACGAAACCACTTTTGTTGGATCCAGAATGTCAAATTTATATGTTAGCGTGGTAAATTTAAACGTGTTTTGAATATACAGTTTAAATTTAATCGACTGAAAAATGACCATTTTTCAAACGGTCTCCAAATTCGACCAAATTAGTTTTGTTAGGACCGTATCATCAAAACATAGCAAGATTTATTTTTCGGGAATTTTTGGAGTCAGTATGTGGTCCCGGTAAATTAAAATGTACACTTGAATTCAATATATATTGATTTATATTTTAATTTAAAGAAAAATTGATCAAAACAATAGAATTGGCTTATGAAACATATTCCATTGTGTCCGAAATGGGGGTAATTAGCTAGGAACGACAGTCGTTGGGTTTGATTTGGAATTCGAAGATTAAACGAGCTATTTTCAAATTAAATAATAATTAAAATATATATAAATAGAAAAAATCTTTAAAACCCTAGGTTCACAAAGTAAAGCCGCCGCCAAAATGTTTTAATGGCTGAGAGCATTCAGATTTCATCCCCTAATATTTTCCAATCCATCACGAATTAGAACCTCAACCCAAAACAAAAATCAAATAACTTTTCAAGCTCTTCCAAATTATATGGGGATGATGGAAAACCGTTGTGTAATCAGCTCGAAATTCGAGCTTAAAAGCTGCTCGTTCGCAACCCAATTGAGGAAGTGAGAAGGGTTCGAATGGGCCTACACTTGGGGCGGCTGTGGAGCAAGCTGAGGCGCCTCTTGTGGCACTCTCCGACCATCTACAGCAGCGGCGGTGTGTGGGTTTCAACATTGAAGATGGGTACAACGTGTTTGAGGAAGAACGAAGACGATTAACGTAGTGGAAGAGAAATTATAAAGTAATTAAGAATATTAATTGTTATCAATTATATACTTATGTAATTAAGGCAAATAACACTGTAACTTTTTCATACGAGGCCCAAATCCGACGATTCCAGTCGCGTTGGAATCGTGGGATCAAACTCTGTAACATGGAACTGACCGGAATGGAAATGGAGCAGATGTGAATTTTGAGGGAAATTCAAATCCGAACAGAAATAAAATCTTCAATAAAGAATGACAGAGTGGAAACCGACTGTGAGAACTCTCTCTCACTCAAATTATTTTACAGTTATTATATCCTAGGTTGGAGACGAGGCTTAGTAGCTCCTGACACTATATTTTGTATAAACCATGGTTGATTGTTTGTTTGGATTATGATTGGGATTGTCCTTGATTGAATTGTTGTATATAAAATTATCATGTAATGAAATTAGAATAAATATTCTTTTACAGATTAAGACGGTTTGTTTATGTACACCTATTTATCTGATATGGATTAGGATGATAATTTTTGCACATTGCCCAACTGCATAAATAATAATCAGTGTTTGTTGTTTGAAAACCCCAAACGGGTATTGGGATGATATCTGACATACACTAATCCCAATATATAGTTGTATGTCAATCGATGGGTTGACAATTTGTGATGAGCATAGTTTATTTATTTTTGATGCTTATACAGTTTTAAATTGCACTTTGGATGATGTCTGAATGTTGAATAATTATTTATCATTATTGTTGTATACATGCAATGTATGAAATCTATATAACTGAGATTATATGGCAATTGATTAAGTCGCATTCCGATTTAAAAAATAAAGAATATTTTAAAATGAATAATATTTTAAAATAAGGAATATTTTAGAATAAGGAATATTTTAGAATAAAGAATATTTTAAAATAAAGAATATTTTAACATAAGGAATATTTTAGAATAAGGAATATTTTAGAATAAGGAGTATTTTAGAATAAGGAATATTTTAAAATAACAAATATTTTAAAATAATATTTAGTGAATAATCAAAATAAGATTTTGATGTCCGATTTAGGATGGACACGAAAATATTGAAATATATGAAATCGATTTAAATAGTAAACGCCATTTTTACCCCGAATGGGTTTATCGGTCGATTTTATTCATTTTAAACTAATATCGAAAAGAATTGATTTCAAAATCAGATATTTTGAAAATATTATCATTTTGATATGATAAAGGTATAGAGTATTCAATTTTGATTTAAAATTGAAAATGAAGTTGAAATCGTTTTAAAATTAATTCATAAATGATTTATAAAATACGTTTTGAACAGAAATTGACGATGTACATATTATATATATATATAATGATCTGAATAGAACGCGCCGCGCAGCGACCATTCGTCAATTTCGACCATTAACTTCAAATTGATGTAACGGGAGATCCGACCGTCGGATTCTCCTAAAATAAGAACTGTTGGGTTCGTATCGAAAAGAGCTTACCAACAGATGTAGGAGATTTGAATTTGAATGGTTGGATTTGGAATTATTTCCAAATCAATTTCAAAAAAGGTCACTATGGACGCAGTTCGATGGCCGTTGTTGGAAACCGACTGTAGGGCCTTAATAAAATTATTAAAAATATGGAAAAATTGTGTAAAATCATAATAAATGATTTAGAGAGAGTCTGGGTGAAAAATTCCAAGTTTTGAAAAGATAAATGATATTTTTATCGAAATGAAATAGTAAATAACTAGAATAATAATCCAAACGATTTTTAAATAAATATATTGGATTTGTAAATGGGTTTTAAAATAACCAGAATTTTTCCAATGTATGAATTGGAATAGTTTTGAATGGAAATAATCTTCGGAATATTTCGGTGTTGGATTCCGTGATTATACGGATATTATGGAGGAATTTGGAAGATATATATATCGTTATTCCCAATATGATATTTGTTGGTTTCAGAATTTGATATTGAATATAAGCCGATATAATTTCTATTTAGAGCCTTGTATTTAGTATTAAATTGGATTTTGGGGTTTGTCGTGAATGACGTCTTTAATAACACCATTCTTAAACCTCGACGAGAAAAGAATAAATATTTTAAATAAGATTTAGAGAAGTTACCAATTAATTAATATTTAATTGGAATTGAATTGAAATTGGATTTTTGGTTTTACCATGAACGGTGTTTTAAATAACACTTGTTCTTTAACCCAATTAACAGTGAAGAGATTATTTTGAATTTATAAATCTTTGTATTAAGATTTAATGGAAAATTTTCAAAGTAAAGTTTTCCAATTTATTATATTAAATTGGAATTGAATGGAATTCGATTTGGTAATAACCGAGATGAGCTTCTGTGAATGAAGACCGTTACTATATATGGAATTTAGAAGGCTTTGCCGCTATTCCATTTATATTATTAGTCTGATACGGGATTTTATATCGATTATACACTGTTATGACTTCCGTGTAGATTCCATTTTGATGGAAGATGATTTGGGTTTATCGTGAACTGTGTTTTAAATGACATTGGTTCTTTAACCCAGTTAAAGACAAGATTAAATTCTTAAGTTGAAAAATCATAAAGTAAAGATTTATGATATTAAAACAAAGTTGGAGTTTTGATGAATCTTTAATTATATTGGAATGAGAATGTGATCATTAAATTTATCGAATTCATGAAATGATCGAGAATGGAGTACCACCAGTTTTACTCCAATCGATAGTTAAATCTTTAATTAGATTTGAATGGGAAATGGTAATTAATTTTACCCATAACACAGTGGGTGTTAGATATAGAGTACTACCAGTTTTGCTTCATGGGATGAATAGGATGGGATTGGAAAACTAAAATAAATTATTACTTCGGTATGGCTCGATAATCCCGACTAGTTTTATAAACCTTAATTTGGTTTGGAATTGTGGAAAGATAAAATAAAATCTTCTGAAAACGATATCAAAAAAAAAGAATAAATAGAAAATTTAAAAGAATTTATCTTTGATAAAATTAATGGGAACCTTTCCCTAAAGATGTGAATATTTGAATAAAAGAATATTATTGTAACGACCCGGGGAATTTGCAACCTTGGTTATCGACATAAACTTAATGTCGACTATCCAAGCATCAAAAATACCATACAGTTAATAGAAAGAAGTTAGAGGGTGAGAATAGATAAGATAGAAAATTGGAATAGAAGAAGAAGAACACAACTACAACAACATCAGAGTGACACGAATCTCACAGCAGAACGAATAAAATATATCATATAACATAACTTTGGAATAAAACAGTATCGGTATACAATACTATTATCAGAGTACAACACTTACAACACAACAAAAATAACAATAGCTATATAACCCTGAAGCCTCCTACTCCAGCTCTCCAAGTATCTGTAAATCCCGACTACTTGATTGCCCGTACAAAATTGGGCACCCAAGAGTTTAGGGAAAACAAACAAAATAAACTCTGGGTCAGTCATGTGACTGGTGTGAGTAAACTCCAACCATTTGTTTAACTTTTAAAATCCTTTTTAAAGAAAGAATAATCGTAAGACCGACCCACACATAAACACGGATGGTTTTTACCTTATGATAACCCAAAAAATTCTTTTATAATCCATACTCTTCTTATATAGTAATAATGTCTAAATCAACTAAAAAGGAATCTAGTAGAACGCTTTCATCTCACGCTCTACATATATAATATACAATAGAAATTCGCGGGCTCTTATTGGATAATGAATTCCCAACTATGACAAGGTACGGAACCACCTTCCGATCAGTGTACTCTAGAAGTGAAACACTGAAGTTCAACAAGAATATCTTGTATCTCAACCACACATAACCGGCCATTCATTTCGCTTGAATGTTCCGAATATATTGTCACCTTACGGTTGGTATACCAACATAACCGTTCCTGGGAGATACAGAATTGAAAGAAGTAACAAATATGAATATTCTCTAGATGGTGACAATATACCCTACTTGGGTGCGACCCACTTAGCCATGCTGCCTGCCCGATTTCTGTCATTTCCCAGTTGATGGGGCTTGAGGTCATAACGTATCTTTTAACAGATCACTCCTTCATTTATTTTGAATGTGACATCCTCATACTCGTCAAATCACAAATTGATTTCCCCAAAAATACCACGGGTATAAGCTAAGAGAACGAATTCCTCCGCCACCAACGTAAATATCACTAGTACAAAATGTGCTTGTTGCTTCGCCACATTTGCTTCGGTTGTTCTTAAAACAGAAGCAAATACTATCATTTGCTTCTGTTGTGCTAGCAACTGAAGCAAATGCCCAGAAGCAAATAGTGTAGATAGTGTTATTTGCTTCCATTGTGCTTACACCCGAAGCAAATAGTATCATTTACTTCGGTTGTGCTAACAACTGAAGCAAATGAACCGAAGCAAACAACATCATTTGCTTCTGTTGTCCTTACAACCGAAGCATATAATGTTATTTGCATCTGTTTTTTAAGAACTGTAGCAAATGCACCAAAGCAAATATTTTTTTTGCGCTGGTTCCTCAGAAGCCAAAGCAAATGCATTGTAGAAACTACAAATTATTTTAATTTGAGCAAATGCACATACCAATAATAAAGATCAATGACTTACACATGTCATTATTCGTAATTTATTATAATTAATGGTTATCAATAAATAGCTTATAATTATTATATTTATAAATAATTAATATTCATTTTTATATTTAATAATCTATCATAGTAAATTATAAATAATTATTAGTTATATTTATCAATTAATAAATATATTAATATTTAATACTAAATTGTTAGTGACCACTATAAAATAATTGGGGATTTTTCCCACAAGGACAAACTCACCCAAAAACTTGCCCAAAAGGACAAGAGCCCAAAAACTTACCCAAAAGGACAAGTTTTAGTGCAAATGGTGGAATTCAGGGGGGTCCCATGTTTTTCCACTTTGCACTAAAACTTGTCCTTTTGAGCAAGTTTTTTACCCCTTGTCCTTTTGGGCAATTTTTTTGGTCTTTTTGTCCTTCACAATTTTTTCCTGAAAATAATTAATGTTTACCATTTAACATTTGATCAACAAGTAGCCTACTAAATTAATCAACAATTAAAAAAAAATTAGTTCATAATTAATAAGGAATAAGTTATATTTAGCATTTAATATTTTATAATGTAATTAATAATTATCTTTCATATTTAATATTTAATAAATTAAAATTTGAGATTAATAACTAATAATTTCTATTAAATATTATGAATAATGTTGATTATTTAATAATTGATATTAATCATTTAGTAGTTATGATTTACTTTGATCACTCTAATTAAACAAAAATTTATTAACAAATAGTAATTAATATATAATATATATTATTTAATCATTAATAAATATTACTAAATAACTATATTTTTTTTTTTGAAATTGACTGTTTAATAATTAATTTTTAGTATATAATATTAAATAATTAAAAGTTATGATTAAGCAACTATCATTAAATAACTGATAATTAATAATTAATTTATTTTTTAATTAATACTATTATATAATTAAGAAGTTAAAACTAATATTGAATTGATAACATATCATGAAAAATAAGACTAGTATTTAATATTTATAATTTATTGGTATCAATTATAATTTATAATTATTTATTATAAATAACTAAATATTATTTTTATATTTAATAACCTTTTATAGTTAATTATTGATAATTAGTAAACTATAGTTAATAATTTCTAATTACATCTAATAGTTAAAGATAAAATTAATAATTAATATTGAATAATTAATGCTTAACATTTAGCAATTAATTTATAATAATATTCAATAATTAAGAAGTAATGCTTAATATTTAGTAATCAAAATTTCATACTATTTAATCATTAATAATTATATAAAAGTTAGTAATTAACATTAAACCGTCATAATTGAATAATTAGTAATTGGTAATATGTACAAACCAATTTAAATATTGTAATTACTAGTTAATAAATACTATTAATAAATAATGGTATATGCATTATAATTAACATTTATAAATCAATTAGCATTAAGAAGTAACGTGTTACAATTAATAAATTAGAAGTAACACTTGAAATTTGTTACGAATTTTTATAATCAACAACAATACAACAAAACACCATTTTCAAAGTGTTTTTGCTGGCGATATTTTTGTTACTAATCATTCAACGCTATTTGACGAGATTTTTCTTAAAACATTGTAAACATTAATTTCTAAATTTTTTTAAGTTGATTTGTAATTTTTCAACGGCTATTTTTCGAAAAGATTGTAATAAATATATTTAATAATTAACAATTTATGATTAATAATTATAATTGAAAACTAATATTTATTATTAAATATTTAATGTTTAATAATTACAATGAAAAATGTAATATTTAATATTTAGAGACTTATTGGCTTTAATTGGGCTCCACCAGGGTCATCATGAAACCCACGTCATGTTTAGCTCTTTGTACGCAGCAGTAACAGCTCACTATTGCAAACTTTGGCTAAAAAATGATTGCTTTCATGACCTAAATAATCAGCGTTAATTTTTGATGCACACTTTCATTTTTCCCTCTAGGCTTCCGTTTTCCTTTTCCCTACGCTCATCTCCCTTTTTTATACTATCTTTTCAATTGACTTCGCTTTTAGGTCCTCGAGCTCGCCGAAAACCCGAATTCAATTTCATTTTCTTCTAGCGTTCGATTCAATCATCAGTTCATTTTGAAACTGAACAAAAAGCTCATCCAGATTAATTATTTATTTTATTCTTTCGATTGCAGGGATTCTCTTGTTTCATCCATTTAATTCGAGGAATAGTCCGATTTTAAGACGAGATTAAAGATGTCGGAAGCAGATACTATAATTCTAAGAGAACTGATGATATTTGCGAAGATGTTTGTGGTTCGGTAATGTCTTCTGAGGTGTTATGCATCAAACTTTCAAGTAATGTCTCTTCACTACCATCTTTGTTTCAAAATATGCTTTCATAGACTGTTCGTATGTTTGTAATTCTGATTTTCTGGTAACCTTTTCGCATTTGTACCATTCGTCCTCATCTCTCCCATATAAGTTCAGTAATTACCCCTAGATTTTTCGTACTTGAATTTGGATAGTTCATAATATAAAAGCTAGGATTTGGGGTCTTGAAGAAAGAAAACTTTGTTTTAAGAGCAATAAAAAAAAGCCATACTAACAACTAAGAAAAGTATGTAGATTTTTCGGACCAACACTTGAAAGAGCGTCTTAAATATACCTATGAAGCAATTTTCAGGAATCTTTACACACTGTGGAATCACTTAATTTTCTTTTGTTATGGCCATCCTTTTGAATCTAACGGTGTTCCTTGGGTAGCAATTGTGAATTTATGTTGGATTCATTTTTCCACTTGTTTTCATCTCCATCTCCATTGTTTCGATGATTGCATTACCAGGGTGCATTCCCCACTTTCTTCATTTTTATAGCCGATTAGATACAATGATATAAGTTTTCTTTTTCTTTTATAGCAGTGGTTTAATGTCCAACAAAATAGGCTCTTTTCATGAAAAAGTGGGTATGCATGGTATTTGTAAAAATAGTCCACTGGTTTAATCTTTTATACTCATTTATCCTCTGTTGCTTCGATTTGCTTCTTTATTCCATCCATGCTCAATAAGACCACTGTAATTTGTACAGATAGTTTAGTGGTTTCAAAATTCGAATGGTCTGAGTGGTATTTAAGTTTTTTGACCTGTGTATGTTAAAACGGGGTTATGACCACTAATCCTCAAAGGTAGATAAGCAACTGAAAATTGATTAAAATTTCTATACATTTTAGGTTCACCAACATCTTATCTATTCTGGTCCCGACCATCATGAAAATTGATATACTTTGGTCCGAGCAACTAACAATCCTATGGTTTGAATACAAGGATACTTAGTTTTAAGCTTTGCATGTCATTAAGAGTTTGCAATCTACCAGCCTTTTATATTTACTTGGTTGTTTACTATTTGTAGGAATTTGGTGCTGTTGGTAAATATGACGGTGCTAATATAGCTTAAATGTTGTTAGATCAATAAAAGAACAGTGAGTATGATAATGATTATTATAATGCATGGTATTTGCCATGCTGATGTTCCAAGTTACTAAGTTTTGTGCTCTCACTGTGTTTTGGTTTTTGGATAATTAACGTTAAAAATATAGTGTTTGCTTCTCAATTCATAGCGACCTGTAATAAATTAATTGCTTACAAAGTGGAAAGCATGAGCAGGCAATACATATATCATATCAAATTACGGTGCTATATTTGTGATCATGTTACTTGTATATTGGTCCATTTACTGAACTGTTTGCTTATAAATAGGGGAAAGAATGTACACAGATATGTAATAAAATTCTGTGAAAAAAAATACAACGTTTACACTAGTTCCCCTTTTACTATGGCTGAAGCAATACAATTGTTTTTATCTTCTACTTCCGTGGCCTAGCAAATGAGTGATAGAAGAAATTCATTGTAGTTCAGTGCATTGGATCCAGGTCAATTGTTTCATGAAGGTCGTCCTACCTTCTTCTGCGATCATCTTATTATATACCGATATACACATAATTTCTGTTCTGCAAAATGTTTTCTGCTTTACTAAAAGCTAATTTTTATTTAATGGAGGAGTTTGCAGCAGTGTTAAAAATGAAAAAGAAATAAGCTAATATCACAGTAATGCTAAAATATTGCACTGAAATTTCTTACTATATCAATTTTTCCAGTTTGTGTACATATGTAATGCGTATTCCACCAATGTTCACCATATTTTTAAAGACTGTGTATAAGTTGAAAACTCTATGTTGTTGTCAATGAGGCGGTGTATCTTGATGTTCACGATTTGTTTGCTATTTACCTTTCAGTCAGAATTTCATGCAGTACACGGTATAGTAAATATTGCAGTGCACAGTAGTATACCAACTCTGTGAATATACCAATCCACTCCGAATTTCTTTAATGTTATATTAATGTATATTACAATCTGCTTGAAGGTGATGCCTATGATTGGGTTCATGTAAAGTAAATTGTTAAAAAAATTCTTGACATTACGCTGCTTGTCTAATACCCGTTGCTTGTTGTCCTTGTGGTGGCACAGTCATTAATCTAATGATTTATTTTGCAAGGTAATTTACTCTTTAAAACGTTGAGTACAGGCTTGACTTGAAAACCTGAATTTAATTGTGTTACGTGTTTTATCAAAGGTAACTTCGCGCTTTATGTGTTTATACGGTGTGGGTTTTCCCGTACTGTCGTTGCATGGTTTTGGGTTTTGGATTTGGACGATGATCGGTATTGATGTCGAAGCTTCTAGAACGATCTCGGTTGAGGTGGGGATGCATAACTCGGCTTGGGGTTGGTTCTTGCGAGCATGCATTTTAGGAGTTGGATGACTGTGGTTTCGTGTGCTGTTGCAGGGATTTTTCATTCGATATATGGCAGTGGGCTTTTAATTTATGGAAGTTGGCTTTTGCTGCCTTTTGGAGAAGCATGCATGAGAAGAGTAAGAATTCTTTATACTGTTTCATGCTGTCATGTGTGAAGTTGTAAAATTGAGCTTGGTAACAAATATTTTATAATTTCATCTTTTTGACAAACTGCAACATTGCCATATTCACTTGCAGTGCATAATACAAGCTGTAATTGTAGGGAAGTTGCATAGGAATAACAAGTTTAGGCTTGGAAATGAAGAGAATCTTAGTTTTTAACTAATAGTCCATTTTCAAATACCGTAACATGTCAGTTTTCAAATGTTGCAGTGCATAATACTGACCTTTTTTTAGCTGACTGTAACATGTCAATTCTCAATGTAGTGAATTTTAGTTTTTTCCATAACACGAATTTGCTGGAGTTTGTGGTCAGTTTATTCTGGGCGAATGAATGCATATGTTTTTCTTTCCTCTTGTTTTTGCATGCTAGAAATATACAAGTAAATGGATAAGCATCAGATGCTTTAATCATGGAATTCTACATCAATCCAAAGAAGGAAACAATAATGTTGCTGACGTACCTCTGTGAGAACCCTATCATTTTGTTAACATTTGAGATGTTTTTTTTTAATAACACATATGAAGTTTGGCAATTTATGTTATGTTATTTAATTATAAATATGTAAATTAATGGTCACAAAATTAATAGCTGAACTTGCAATTTAATTATGGTACAATAAGATTGTATGTTGCGGTTTCTAATGTTGGAGTCTAATATGCAATTTAATTTTGGTAACATCATAATGCTTTGTATGATATTTATAGGTAATGCAATTAAGTGGCCACATCAAATATTTCAATTTTCTTCATCTTTGACCCAATGGAGATGAAACGACCCGAACTTCTCCGGTCTCCGAAGAGAAGGGAAGGAACGAATTGTTTTGAGAACACGACAAAATAGAACGCAGACGGAAGAACATTTCATTGTATATTACAACAATGCATCAAAATACAAGAATATACAGAGTATAAATGAATAAATATTACACAGAAATATCAGAGACTTAAATTACATTTAAATACATCGCAGCGGAAAATAATACAATACACAACTAGAAGAGATATACGGATACAAAGCTTTCCGGATATCATTCCAGCTGTAACCCAGGATCCTGTGAATATAAATCTGCAAAACCAAAACTACTAGCTGCCCGTGTCAAAATAAGGGCACCCAGAGTTTAGGTTAAAACAATAAACTCCAGGTCAGTCATGGGACTGGTGTGAGAACTAAAACAGTTGTAAATCTTTATTTTAAAGTTAGAAAAATCATGGGACCACGCCGTATAACACGGAACGGGTTTCCTCCCAAGAACACCAGTGCATAAAACAACAGCGCAATGCTAAATAAAGGAAAATGAAGCTGTTATAAGACTCAGGTCCTATCATACAATGCAACGCAAGCCGGGGGATAGGGTTTATCCTTATAACAGCCAAAGAATGCTTGATACGTTTTAAAACAAATCATTTGATACTATTATCAGTGTATAATGTATAAAACAACTTCAAATCATAAGTATCAATCATAGGCGGCATTGGTACCATATATCATGTCGCCATACTAGTTCTACAATTAAAACCGCAAAATCACGTATTTGAAAATTGGATTTCCATCTATGAACCGAGGCAAAAGATAGTCCTCAACCGATTCGAGACTCTCTAGCCCGAGCCTCAGGACCCAGACTCAGGTGGGCCCTTGGATCATCAGGGCTGGTCCACAGATGTGGATTAAAATGCCTGAACACTGCGTTTCCCCACCCTTTGGGGCGTAAATGAGCCAACGAATGGCTCCATCGGACCTGGATCGTCCGATCTAACCGAAGCGCCTCGCAACAACAACAACCACACAGGTGAAAAGTATATAAATGTCAGGGCTGGTAGGTCACTGACACCACCCTAGCTAGAAAGAAACGCATGCCCTCCCTGAGGTCCGTCTCCCGTTTTTCGTTCACAACCGGGGTGTGAGGCTCGCGAATCAACGCCACAAAAAGCTATGCCACACAGTCCTTGTTTTGATCATCATCCACAAGACTTTGCTTTTCAACAGAAGCCTTGATCAATTGCCATTTAGGCATGCCACACAGGCAATTCACTCCATGCGATTGATATCCATCAATATATAACCCCTGAGCTCGTATGTCTCAGAGAAGGGCGTTAAGCAAGAGAATAAATTCTCCGCCGCCAAACAGATATATATTTAATAGAAATCAACCACACAGACTAAAATCCAATGTCAGACACACAGTCCATTTACAAATCCGTTCTGGGTCTGAACGAAACCGGAGGCACCTAGTACCCCGCATATCCATCGATCTCCAAGTACGTCTGGACGATCACCAACTATTTCCATCTTCTTGGGTGTACAGCCTAATCAAGATCATCAGTAACCACCCAAACGACGTGAAGACCTCCGGTCTTCGACCATCGTCTTCATCTTCGACTTATCGTCGTATCAGTTATTCAGAATGGGATAAACCCGGTCTTTCCGAATAACTCGTGTATATTTTAAATCAGTGTTACACAAACACAACATACGCCTCATTCCAATTCATCAGTCACTAACCGTAAATTAATCAAGAGAATAATTCCCCAAATATTAACCCCGAAGACCGAAACCAACATCAGATCAATATCCAGAAAACCATTCTGCTTAGCTAACCGACAGTTTGTTTCTAAATTTCACATCCATAGGGAAAGGTTCCCATTATTTTATCAAAGATAAATTCTTTAATTTATTCTTTAATCTACTTTTGAATATCAATTCAAACTAGTCGGGATTAACGAACTTTACCGAAGTAATCATTTGTTTTAATTTCCCAATCCCAACCTATTCATCCCATGAAGTAAAACTGGTAATACTTCATATCTAACACCACTGTGTTATCGGTAAATTCAATTACCATTTCACGTTCAAATCTAATTAAAGATTTAACTATCGCCTGGAGCAAAACTGGTGATACTCCATTCTCGATCATTTCAATCTAATTAAATATTAATTAAAACTCCACTTAGTTTTAATCTGTGACTGGGTTAAAGAATCAGTGTCATTTAAAACACGGTTTACGATAAACCCAAAATTACATCACATTTCAAGCAGCCCCTAACTATAAATTAATCAAGAGAATAATTCCCCAAATATTAACCCCGAAGGCCGAAACCAACATCAGATCAATATCCAGAAAACCATTCTGCTCAACTAATCTCCAGTTAGTTTCTGAATTTTTTTAACTCCTTTGGGTCTAAGAACAGTATTATTGAAGATACCGTTCACGACAACCCAAAATCACATCTCATTAATTATCGGGTTAAAGAACAAGTGTTATTTAAAACATTGTTCACGATAAACCCAAAAATCAATATCAATTCAATTTCAATTAAATATTATTTAATTGGTACACTTCATTAAATCTAAATAAAAAGATTTAATCTTTTCTCAACTGGGTTCAAGAACAGTGTTAATGAAGACACCATTCACGACAAACCCAAATCACATTTGATATTAAATACAAGGCTCTGAATAGAAAATATATCGGCTTATATTCAATATCAAATTCTACGACTAACAAATGTCGTATTGGGAATAACGATATATATATATATCTTTCAAATTCCCATAACAATATCTGTATCATCACGAAATCCAACGTCGAAATATTCCGAAGACAATTTCGATTCAAATCCATTCCAATTTAAATATTGGAAATTCGGGTTATTTTCAAAACCATTTCAAATCCAATTTATTTATTTAAAAATAAATAGAATTATAATTCTAGTTCGAAACTAGTTCATTTCGATAAAAATCTATTTTTATCTTTTCAAATATGGAGTTTTTCATCCCAATTCTTTCTAAATCATTTATTATGATTTTACACAAATTATTACTATTTTTAATAATTTTATCAAGGTCCGTACAGTCGATTTCCAATAACGGCCATCGAACTGCACTTACAACGACCTTTTCCAAATTTGATTTGGACATAACTCCAAATCCAACCGTTAGATTTTTAATTTCTAATATTCGTTAGAAAGCTCTTTTCGATACGAACCCAACGGTTCCGGTTTTAGGAGAATCCGACGGTCGGATCTCCCGTAATATCCGTTCGAAGTCAATGGTCGAAATTCGTGAACTGCCGCGATGCGGTGCGTTCTATTCAGGCCATTATATTATATATATATATATTATATATAATATATACTTCGTCGATTTCTATTTAAAACGAAATTTATAAATCGTTTTGAATTCGTTTTCAAAACGTTTTCAACTTCATATTCAAATTCAAATCAAAACTGAATTTTCCCTTTTCAAATTCGTTTTAAAATTCATTTCAAATCGATTTCAATTCAATTCGATTTTTAATTCAATTTTGATTCATTTCCAATTAAATTTCGATTCGTATTCAATTCTATTAAATTTCAATTCGAATTCATTTCTATTCAAATTCAATTCGAATTCATTTCTATTCGAATTTCAAATCATTTCAGTGTATTTCGAATTTCAAATCAATTCAGTTTAATTCGAATTTCAATTCACTTTAAATATAATTCGAATTTCAATTCATTTCAATATAGTTCGAATTTCAAATCTATTCAATTTCAAATCTATTCAATATTCATTGAAGAATGAATAAAATCGATATAAATATCGTTCACGTCAAAATGGCGTCAATCTAACCAACACGGCTTCATATGTTTCTATTTTCAAATATTCTATTTCAAATATTTCTATTTCAAATATTTTTATTTCAAATATTTCTATTCAAATATTTCTCTTCAAATATTTCTATTTCAAATATTTTTGTTTTAAATATTTCATTTTCGAAACTGGAATGAGGCCCAATCAATTACCATATAATGTTAATTATATGGATTTTCTACAACACATGCATATATCAACAACGATGAATAATTAACCATCATCCAAAGTGCATTCTACACTGTATAAGTATCGAATATAGATATTTAACGCTTATAACAGTCTGTCAATCAATCGATCGACATACAACTAACTATTGGGATTAGTGTATGTCATCTATCATCCCAATACCCGTGTGGGGTTTCAAACAATCAAACACAGATTTTATTTGTGCAGTTGGGCGATGTGTAAAATTTATCGTCCCAATCAATATCAGTCAAATGTGTGTATATAAACAAATCGTCCGATTTGTTTATTTTTATTTCTTTTCATATACACGTTAAAAATTCAATTTTTAACTATAAAATATTTTCCACTATAAAATATTTTATTTCAACTATATAAATATTTTATTTCATTTCACATCACATCACACAATCAACTACACATCAGAATCAAACAAACAAGCATACAAGCCATCCATGGTCTGTGGATGACGGGTGTCGGGTGCTACTAAACACTGTCTACATCCTAGTATATATTTCAACTAGAAAAATAAATTAAAGGTGAGAAGTTATCACAGATAGCTATCCGATCCCACGACTCTTCTTAGGTAGAAATCTTCGTCGTTCTTGCCTCTTGTCACTTTCTTTGCCCGTATCCTCTACATATGTAAAAATCACATTTTTAATATGCTATTCAATATAGAAAAATCGAATTTTTACTTTGCTATTCAATATACAAAAATTGAATTTTTACTTCGCTATTCAATATTTAAAAATCGAATTTTTACTTCGTTATTCAATATTAAAAAATCGAATTTTTACTTCGCTATTCAATATTTAAAATCGAATTTTTACTTCGCTATTCAATATTTAAAAATCGAATTTTTACTTCGTTTTTCAATATTAAAAAATCGAATTTTTACTTCGCTATTCAATATTAAAAAATCGAATTTTTACTATGCTATTCAATATATAAAAATCGAATTTTTACTATGCTATTCAATATATAAAAATCGAATTTTTACTATGTTACTCAATATATAAAAATCGAATTTTTACTATGCTATTCAGTATATAAAAATCGAATTTTTACTATGCTATTCATTATATAAAAATCGAATTTTTACTTCGCTATTCAATATTTAAAAATCGAATTTTTACTATGCTATTCAATATATAAAAATCGAATTTTTACTATGCTATTCAATATATAAAAATCGAATTTTTACTATGCTATTCAATATATAAAAATCGAATTTTTACTATGCTATTCAATATATAAAAATCGAATTTTTACTATGCTATTCAATATATAAAAATCGAATTTTTACTATGCTATTCAATATATAAAAATCGAATTTTTACTTCGCTATTCAATATATAAAAATCGAATTTTTACTATGCTATTCAATATATAAAAATCGAATTTTTACTATGCTATTCAATATATAAAAATCGAATTTTTACTTCGCTATTCAATATTTAAAAATCCTTTTTTCACACCGCTACTATATATATGAAGACTTCGCCTTTTCACATATAAAGATTCAATTTTTATTTCATTACATATATAAAGGTGATATTTTTACTATCTTACCTATATAAAAATTATATTTTTATATTTCTATAATATAAGAGATTATATTTTTGTTATCTATATAATATGAAAATTACATTTTCTACCTTTACATACGATAAAAATTATATTTTTATACTTCACATATGCTAAAAATCATATTTTTAACTTTCCTATATTATATAAAAATTATATCTTTACTCTTCTACTATAATAAAAATTATATTTTTAATCTTCTACTATATTAAAAATTATATTTTTATTACCTCTACTTTATAAAAATCATTTTTAAAACTGATTTCAAACCTATTTAATCTAAATAAATGCAAATAAATAATTTGGAGAAGCTTACAGTGTTCGACTACGTAGAGGGGGGGGGGGCTTCTCTCTCGCATCGGTCTTCAAATCGAGGGGGGCTGTTGGGTTGCGGTGTCGCGAGGGAGGAGAAGGAGAAGGGGACGGGGCTGGGGGGTTGTAACACCCCGTATATTCTATAACCGTGAAAGTCATAAATTAAAGTATAATTAATTTGAAATCAAGGAACTAAGGGAAACGGGATACGCCATTGCGTTCGTCTCGGAAAAATACGCGAAATAGAGTCCGAGTTTTCGAAAAACGGAGTCCGTATGAAGAAGATATAGCCTCTGGAAGTTTCTGAATTAAGTTTAAAATTCGAACAGCTCAGAATAAAACAGTTTAAAATTAAAACCGGGCCCAATTGGCCAGGGCGGGAAAAATCCCGCCAGATGCACCCAGGGCGACTGGGCTGTCGACCTGGTCTAACCAGGTCGACAGGTGTAACGACCCGCAAATCCGTGCTATCTGAGTTGACTAAATACACCACACGTCCAACTCAAATTGCACAGAAATACGACTCATTATTAGAAAGAAGTTAGAGGATGAGAAATAGAAAGAAAGAAATATTAGAATAGAAGAAAAACAAAGATCACAAACTCACAGCGGAACGAATAAAATATATTATATAACATAAGCTTCGAAATACAAATCTGTTTTGTACATATATACATACCATCATCAGAGTACACATAACATTTGATCCAGCGGAAGTAACTCTAAATAACTAACGTTGAAGCCTCCTGCTTCAAGCTCCTCCAAGTGTATCTGTAAAAGCCTGAAACACTTGACTGCCCGTACAAATTTGGGCACCCAAGAGTTTAGGAAAAACAAAACAAAATAAACTCTGGGTCAGTCATGGGACTGGTGTGAGTAAACTCCAACCACTTGCTTAACTTTTAAAATCCTTTCAAAAGAAAAGATAATAGTAAGACCAGCCCACACATAAACATGGACGGCTTTTACCTTACTATAACCCAAAACACTTTGATACGAAAATCCAGTGATATTATAATAATGTCTACATCAAGTAAATAACCAAACAGCAGAACGCTTGCATCTCACGCTCCACATATATATGATAAAATCAAAACCCGCATGGCGCTTATTGGAGATTGGATTTCCAACATGACAAGGTATGGAACCACCTTCCGATGATGTATCTCTAGAGGCGAATACACCTGGGTTCAACAAGAACATCTTGCAACCCGGCCCACACATGACCGACCACTCATTTCGCTTGAGTGTATCGAATGTATATCACCAACGGTTGGACTCAAACCACCGTTTCCCGAATAGGCAGAATCGATAGATTTGGAAACAAAAGGAATTTCTCTAGATAGGTGATTATACACCCTAATGGGTGCGACCCACATAGCCATGCTGCCTGCCCGATTTTTGTCCTTTCCCGGTTGTTGAGGCCTGAGGCTACGATTACTTACCATTCATTGATAACACAATCACTTTGAATGCCACATTGTCAGATCCGTTAATCACTAGTTGAGTTTGCACAAATATTCTGGATATTATGCTAAGGGATAAATCCGTTGCAACCATATATATTCATACAGACCAACCCATTTGATCATTGGAAATACTTTGTCAAACATTCGTCCATTTACGTTCGTTCTGGGACTGAACGACACCGAAGGCACTATTTCTATAAATAGAAAAGCCCTTGCACTTCACTCCGTCTTCAATATATTCAGCATACTTGGTTCGCAACGCTTATGCCGATACGGAGTGGTTCTTCGGATAATAATCCAACCGGTCTCTCCATATTGACAACGATGGTCAAAACTTCGATAGTCTGTGATTTAACTATCGAATAAAAACAAGTGTCCATCCAACATAACAAACAAATCACTGGGCTCTTTAATTAATATTCATTAATTAAATCTCTTCTCCATTTCCTTATCAATATTTGTTACCCAAATATTTCAATAATCAATCTTGGCCCTTTACGCTATTTTTGATTTCGTTTCCTTGTCAAATTCTATATATATCGATATATAGATTTCTAATTGTCAAATTTCTTAAAAATATTCTAACTCCTTAAATTCCCGGAAAAATTCGCCATAACCTCCCCTGTATCGGGAGCATCGGGAAATTTCAAATAGCTTCCCGGTATCTTCCTCAATCAAAAAGAAAAAGAAAAAGCCAAGTGGCTTGCCGATACGGCGCATAAATCTCATATATGAATTAAACATGTACCTTTTTGTCGGCACATAAATAAAAATCTTCATATATTCCATCCCAAACCTGCTTAACACATATTCACCTGTTTTCAATTCAATTCAATACCATCTAATCGTTTGAATTCAATTTCGCCATTTATTCTTTAAATCGGCCATTTTGCCTATTTTACTCCTTTGTTTGAACATAGCATTTTCAAACAAAATATTTAACTCGTTCATAACCAAATTGAATTTCAATTTCAATTCTAGTTTCCCTTTTTCTATTTCGAAAATAAATTCTCAAATCGAATTCACTTATTCAAAGCCCAATATTAATTCAAAATCTCATTAACTAATTACCATTCGAATTAGTTAATTCTATTCAATAATCAACAATCTGATTTCTGTTTCAAAAATCATATTCATTTACACAACTTGAATTCGCATATATTTTACAACTCGGCTCTGGAATTTCCTAAATAGAAACTTCGGATTTTCTTGCTTAAAATCCTTTTATAATATTAAATAAACCATAATGGTTTTAAAACGATTCTGGCGCTGCTTTTCTGAAAATTTGATTTTGACATATCTCAAAATCTATACGACGAAATTCAGATTTTTCTCTTTCATTAGAAAGCTATTATCAAATCGGTCCTGACGTTTCTTGTTTCAAAGAATTTCGACTTCAACTGAGTCCTGTATACTCGATTGAAGTTCGAATCGCTATTTTACGAACTGCAGCGCTGCGGCGAGTTCGTTTTAATTATATTTATAAATATAAACTTTTAAACTTCTTAAAATGAATTCAATTCCATTTAATATATATATATTCATATATATTTCAAATTCCATTTGAATCTTCACATTTCAAATTCCATAGTTTTAAATCCTGTATTCAAATCCTTTTTTCGAATTCCATTTCAAATCATTTATTCGAATTCTATTTCAAATCCTTTATTAAATTTTCACTTTAATTCAATTCCTTTTGAATTTCTATATTTGAAATTCATACTTGAAATTCCATTTCAAATTCATACTTGAAATTCCATTTCAAATATCCAAACACCATTTAAATTCCTATTTGAAATTCTAAATGTTTCAGATTCCATTTCTCTTATTTGAAATTCCCAAAATTTCAAATTACATTCTTCTTTTTATTTGAAATCTCATTTTTTTGATTTTCCTTTATTCCAATCCCATTTGAATTCTAATATTCAAACTTATTTTCAACGCCATTTGAATTTCTTCACCCAAAGCCATTTGAATTCCCTTGAATTCAAATTCCATTTCAAATCATTTAGATTTCTATTTTGAAATCCTATTTGAAAATTCTATTTCCAATTCTACTTTGAAAATCCTATTTCAAAGTTTATTTCAACTTCTATTTTGAAATCTCATATTCAAATTTCTACTTGAATTTCTTTATTCAAATTCCATGTTCAAAATTCAATACTCGAATTTCTATTTCAAATCTTTATTCAAACTTCATATTTAAATTCCATTTCAAATCTCTATTCAAATTTCACATTTGAGTTCTTCTTTGAAATACTATATATCAAATTTTATTCAATTCTTCTTTGAAATTCTATATTGAAATCTCTATTCGAATTTCTTTATTCGAATTCCTTTGAATTCAAATTTTATTTTAATTCCTTGAATTCAAATTCTATTTTTCATTCAAATTTCGTCTATTCAAATTCTATTTGAACTTCTATTTGAATTTCTAATATTCAATCTCCTTTTTAAAATTCAAATATTCAAACTCTTTTAAAAATTCAAATGTTATACTCAAATTTCATTCGAGTTATATATTTAAAAATCCTATTTTGAAATTTCATTTCAAATTCCAATTTCGCACTTGTATTTCTATTTCTGAATTATCAAATGATAATTCTTTTCACTTTATTTATAACTTCGTTATAAGAGAATTATTTATAACTTCGTTTATAAAGAAACTACTTGTTTTATTTTTCAAAAACAAGGTTTATATTTTTATTTCCATTTAAAATTCAAATTCTATTTAAAAATAGAATTTTTCTTTTTAAATTGCCAATATCCTTTTTACGATATTTTAAAATATCATTACTTAAGCCCAGTGATATTTAAACACCAAACAACCAATCAGTTATTTCAGGTTTTCTAACACATCATATATCACAGTATATATATGTAATCAAACAACCAAACAGATAATATATTTTTGAGGAATCTAGTTGGATTCCTCCAACCTGTTTTCCTGCATCCACAGATGTTAGCACATAAATAATACCCATTCTGCTTCGTGGCAGAATATCGCGGTATAGAAGGTCATCCACTAATCATAGCGTGGGGCGTATAGGGTAATCATCCGCTATGAAACTGCGGGCATCCGCTAATGAGACTGCGGGAATCCAACCAATCAATCAACCCAATATATATATATATAGCCTAAATAACTAATATATATAAAACAAGCAGAAAAATTCAAACAAGCAACAACAACTATTTTTACGAAGTAAAAATAATTATAAATAAAAGGTGAGTGAGATTTACTCACCGTGATTTTTATGGTGATCAATCCCAATTCATTTCCATTTTTCAAGTGATGACAACACGAATCCAACCACCCGTTCCAATTTGGCTCTATTTAAATTCGAGATTTTATTTTATAAATAACCGAACAAATTCAAATATGATTAAAGATTTAATTAAGATAAATTAGCTTTTTAGATTACCTTACAATCCACCCTTAACAATGCCTTAGCTTTACAGCAAAACCCTATTCGGATTTCACCACTTGCCAAACCGAAGTCTGCTACTTTCCCCATTTCACCAAAACTGCCATTGCACTATCCAGTTCACAGCCTGATAACAACATCAGCTCCTTTTTCCAAAAATCAAAGCCGAAACTGCCTTTGTCTGACCCAATTCGCCATTAACACCTCAGCGTCGACCACTACAGCCTGAACCCTAAAACTCTACTGTCGAGCCTTCCCCTTCCATGCGCATCACTCAACCGCAACCCAAAACACTTCGACCTTGACATCAATCCACCCGCGTCGACCTCCCAGAACCCACAACTCCTCTTTAGATCGCGACTTCCTTATCGATAGTGAACCCTCACTGGAACTCGAATCAAACCCACAGCATCACTGACCATTTTATCGAACTAAAAATCGCGAGCGGCTTGACCTTGAGCTCGCGGATTAAATCTCGATTCAAAATTTTTTTTTCTTTTCGGTGGAAATTGATTTGGTGAATAACAGAAAAAGGAACAAAAGGAATGAAAGGAAATAGATTTAGAAATGGGAAAACAGATCGAAGCGTTGCCATTTTTATATACGCGAACTTAGGGAACAGGAC
Organism: Allium sativum; assembly: GCA_030737875.1. NCBI lineage: Eukaryota > Viridiplantae > Streptophyta > Magnoliopsida > Asparagales > Amaryllidaceae > Allium > Allium sativum. Next base: position 564,425,049 of record CM060921.1, read on the forward strand.
GTACACCCATTAATTTCTTGTTTCATTGATATAGAAAATGGAAGACAGGAATTTGGGCTCGAGGAGGGATATAGGCTGCGGAATTAATTACTTGGGTCTGCGTTGAGATTTTAGGTCGGCTTATGATTATTTTTTTTTTTTTTTTTTAGATTGATTTTATTTTAATTAAATAATTAAAACATCTCGCGACCCTTAACTAGTGAACCACTATTCAACCGTGACGACCGACGATACCAGATTATAACGCTATTCTGGTCTAAATGGAGCAGTATCTAGAATTTTATTTTACTGTCTGCAGGAGATATTTAATTTAAATTAATGGTTTAAACTAAATTTGGTTTAAAAATATAATTAAATTCCAAATAGTTAATTTTATTGAAAATAAATTATTATCGTTCTAATTCAATATTTAAATCCATATTAAATATTTAAAATAAATCGACGAAAAATCTGGGTCGTTACATTCTTCCCCCCTTAAAATAATTTCGTCCTCGAAATTGCTAAGTTAGGAAAAATGATACAAATCCATTACCTTTCAACAATCCACTTATGTTGAAACTCAACTTCTCATATTTCAACAATTTAACTCCAACCAAAACTTTTGGTCTTCCTTCCTTCAATTCGAATGATCGACGATTAATCCATTTATACCCAATCTATATTCTATTAACTCTATTCAAATTGATTTTAGTCAATTGATTTACTTCAACTCATTTAACTTGCTTAAGTTAAATTTAAATTCCAGAATTCAAATCCTTGGGTTTTCTTTTCAAATTCTTTTGAAATCCCATAAATATATACATATATTTATTTTCATTTCAAATCCAAAACATTTGAATTCTTCTTAAAACAACATGTTTCCTTCAAACAAATTTCCAACAAAACTTTCTAAGGTAGCAATCCATCACTTAGAAACTCGGAAATGAACACTGATGATGTTGCAATCATCCTCAGAATTATTTCCCAGCCACTGAAGTGAGTTCAATGCTTTATCACTTCTAAAATCCATCTAAAATGATTTTCTTTCAAATCTTTCTAAAACGAAGCTATATTATTTTAATATACTTTGAAAAATATTTTTCAACTTCCCAGGATTTTGAATGCTTAGTTTAGGTTTGAATTAAATTCTAATTCATCTCATTTGTATATTTAATCTCCATACAAATTCTATTTTGGTTATATATAATCATTTCAATTTTATAATCTCGTTTGATTATAAAGTCAACATCCAACACATCCATATAATAATAATTCTAGAAAATTATTCTTTCTATATCAAAATAGAAATTTTTGGGTAAAATTATTTCATTCACCCATTTAAAAACAATATCATGTTCAACCTTCTGTTCAAGTGTTTAGAAATCCCTATCGACTTCGTGGCGTCCCACGATTCGACCAGAATTCATAAACCACTTAACAGACTAGCCAACACAATATAAAACAATTTTTATATCAATTTACAAATACGCTCTCTCATATCTATATACTCAACTCATTCTAGGGTACTACTGACCCTATCTCTAATGAGCACATGCCACACAAGCCTAAGTATTCACTCAACCTAAGCTCTGATACCAACTGTAACGACCCGCAAATCCATGCTATCTGAGTTGACTAAATACACCACACGTCCAACTCAAATTGCACAGAAATACGGCTCATTATTAGAAAGAAGTTAGAGGATGAGAAATAGAAAGAAAGAAATATTAGAATAGAAGAAAAACAAAGATCACAAACTCACAGCGGAACGAATAAAATATATTATATAACATAAGCTTCGAAATACAAATCTGTTTTGTACATATATACATACCATCATCAGAGTACACATAACATTTGATCCAGCGGAAGTAACTCTAAATAACTAACGTTGAAGCCTCCTGCTTCAAGCACCTCCAAGTGTATCTGTAAAAGCCTGAAACACTTGACTGCCCGTACAAATTTGGGCACCCAAGAGTTTAGGAAAAACAAAACAAAATAAACTCTGGGTCAGTCATGGGACTGGTGTGAGTAAACTCCAACCACTTGCTTAACTTTTAAAATCCTTTCAAAAGAAAAGATAATAGTAAGACCAGCCCACACATAAACATGGACGGCTTTTACCTTACTATAACCCAAAACACTTTGATACGAAAATCCAGTGATATTATAATAATGTCTACATCAAGTAAATAACCAAACAGCAGAACGCTTGCATCTCACGCTCCACATATATATGATAAAATCAAAACCCGCATGGCGCTTATTGGAGATTGGATTTCCAACATGACAAGGTATGGAACCACCTTCCGATGATGTATCTCTAGAGGCGAATACACCTGGGTTCAACAAGAACATCTTGCAACCCGGCCCACACATGACCGACCACTCATTTCGCTTGAGTGTATCGAATGTATATCACCAACGGTTGGACTCAAACCACCGTTTCCCGAATGGGCAGAATCGATAGATTTGGAAACAAAAGGAATTTCTCTAGATAGGTGATTATACACCCTAATGGGTGCGACCCACATAGCCATGCTGCCTGCCCGATTTTTGTCCTTTCCCGGTTGTTGAGGCCTGAGGCTACGATTACTTACCATTCATTGATAACACAATCACTTTGAATGCCACATTGTCAGATCCGTTAATCACTAGTTGAGTTTGCACAAATATTCTGGATATTATGCTAAGGGATAAATCCGTTGCAACCATATATATTCATACAGACCAACCCATTTGATCATTGGAAATACTTTGTCAAACATTCGTCCATTTACGTTCGTTCTGGGACTGAACGACACCGAAGGCACTATTTCTATAAATAGAAAAGCCCTTGCACTTCACTCCGTCTTCAATATATTCAGCATACTTGGTTCGCAACGCTTATGCCGATACGGAGTGGTTCTTCGGATAATAATCCAACCGGTCTCTCCATATTGACAACGATGGTCAAAACTTCGATAGTCTGTGATTTAACTATCGAATAAAAACAAGTGTCCATCCAACATAACAAACAAATCACTGGGCTCTTTAATTAATATTCATTAATTAAATCTCTTCTCCATTTCCTTATCAATATTTGTTACCCAAATATTTCAATAATCAATCTTGGCCCTTTACGCTATTTTTGATTTCGTTTCCTTGTCAAATTCTATATATATCGATATATAGATTTCTAATTGTCAAATTTCTTAAAAATATTCTAACTCCTTAAATTCCCGGAAAAATTCGCCATAACCTCCCCTGTATCGGGAGCATCGGGAAATTTCAAATAGCTTCCCGGTATCTTCCTCAATCAAAAAGAAAAAGAAAAAGCCAAGTGGCTTGCCGATACGGCGCATAAATCTCATATATGAATTAAACATGTACCTTTTTGTCGGCACATAAATAAAAATCTTCATATATTCCATCCCAAACCTGCTTAACACATATTCACCTGTTTTCAATTCAATTCAATACCATCTAATCGTTTGAATTCAGTTTCGCCATTTATTCTTTAAATCGGCCATTTTGCCTATTTTACTCCTTTGTTTGAACATAGCATTTTCAAACAAAATATTTAACTCGTTCATAACCAAATTGAATTTCAATTTCAATTCTAGTTTCCCTTTTTCTATTTCGAAAATAAATTCTCAAATCGAATTCACTTATTCAAAGCCCAATATTAATTCAAAATCTCATTAACTAATTACCATTCGAATTAGTTAATTCTATTCAATAATCAATAATCTGATTTCTGTTTCAAAAATCATATTCATTTACACAACTTGAATTCGCATATATTTTACAACTCGGCTCTGGAATTTCCTAAATAGAAACTTCGGATTTTCTTGCTTAAAATCCTTATATAATATTAAATAAACCATAATGGTTTTAAAACGATTCTGGCGCTGCTTTTCTGAAAATTTGATTTTGACATATCTCAAAATCTATACGACGAAATTCAGATTTTTCTCTTTCATTAGAAAGCTATTATCAAATCGGTCCTGACGTTTCTTGTTTCAAAGAATTTCGACTTCAACTGAGTCCTGTATACTCGATTGAAGTTCGAATCGCTATTTTACGAACTGCAGCGCTGCGGCGAGTTCGTTTTAATTATATTTATAAATATAAACTTTTAAACTTCTTAAAATGAATTCAATTCCATTTAATATATATATATTCATATATATTTCAAATTCCATTTGAATCTTCACATTTCAAATTCCATAGTTTTAAATCCTGTATTCAAATCCTTTTTTCGAATTCCATTTCAAATCATTTATTCGAATTCTATTTCAAATCCTTTATTAAATTTTCACTTTAATTCAATTCCTTTTGAATTTCTATATTTGAAATTCATACTTGAAATTCCATTTCAAATTCATACTTGAAATTCCATTTCAAATATCCAAACACCATTTAAATTCCTATTTGAAATTCTAAATGTTTCAGATTCCATTTCTCTTATTTGAAATTCCCAAAATTTCAAATTACATTCTTCTTTTTATTTGAAATCTCATTTTTTTGATTTTCCTTTATTCCAATCCCATTTGAATTCTAATATTCAAACTTATTTTCAACGCCATTTGAATTTCTTCACCCAAAGCCATTTGAATTCCCTTGAATTCAAATTCCATTTCAAATCATTTAGATTTCTATTTTGAAATCCTATTTGAAAATTCTATTTCCAATTCTACTTTGAAAATCCTATTTCAAAGTTTATTTCAACTTCTATTTTGAAATCTCATATTCAAATTTCTACTTGAATTTCTTTATTCAAATTCCATGTTCAAAATTCAATACTCGAATTTCTATTTCAAATCTTTATTCAAACTTCATATTTAAATTCCATTTCAAATCTCTATTCAAATTTCACATTTGAGTTCTTCTTTGAAATACTATATATCAAATTTTATTCAATTCTTCTTTGAAATTCTATATTGAAATCTCTATTCGAATTTCTTTATTCGAATTCCTTTGAATTCAAATTTTATTTTAATTCCTTGAATTCAAATTCTATTTTTCATTCAAATTTCGTCTATTCAAATTCTATTTGAACTTCTATTTGAATTTCTAATATTCAATCTCCTTTTTAAAATTCAAATATTCAAACTCTTTTAAAAATTCAAATGTTATACTCAAATTTCATTCGAGTTATATATTTAAAAATCCTATTTTGAAATTTCATTTCAAATTCCAATTTCGCACTTGTATTTCTATTTCTGAATTATCAAATGATAATTCTTTTCACTTTATTTATAACTTCGTTATAAGAGAATTATTTATAACTTCGTTTATAAAGAAACTACTTGTTTTATTTTTCAAAAACAAGGTTTATATTTTTATTTCCATTTAAAATTCAAATTCTATTTAAAAATAGAATTTTTCTTTTTAAATTGCCAATATCCTTTTTACGATATTTTAAAATATCATTACTTAAGCCCAGTGATATTTAAACACCAAACAACCAATCAGTTATTTCAGGTTTTCTAACACATCATATATCACAGTATATATATGTAATCAAACAACCAAACAGATAATATATTTTTGAGGAATCTAGTTGGATTCCTCCAACCTGTTTTCCTGCATCCACAGATGTTAGCACATAAATAATACCCATTCTGCTTCGTGGCAGAATATCGCGGTATAGAAGGTCATCCACTAATCATAGCGTGGGGCGTATAGGGTAATCATCCGCTATGAAACTGCGGGCATCCGCTAATGAGACTGCGGGAATCCAACCAATCAATCAACCCAATATATATATATATATATAGCCTAAATAACTAATATATATAAAACAAGCAGAAAAATTCAAACAAGCAACAACAACTATTTTTACGAAGTAAAAATAATTATAAATAAAAGGTGAGTGAGATTTACTCACCGTGATTTTTATGGTGATCAATCCCAATTCATTTCCATTTTTCAAGTGATGACAACACGAATCCAACCACCCGTTCCAATTTGGCTCTATTTAAATTCGAGATTTTATTTTATAAATAACCGAACAAATTCAAATATGATTAAAGATTTAATTAAGATAAATTAGCTTTTTAGATTACCTTACAATCCACCCTTAACAATGCCTTAGCTTTACAGCAAAACCCTATTCGGATTTCACCACTTGCCAAACCGAAGTCTGCTACTTTCCCCATTTCACCAAAACTGCCATTGCACTATCCAGTTCACAGCCTGATAACAACATCAGCTCCTTTTTCCAAAAATCAAAGCCGAAACTGCCTTTGTCTGACCCAATTCGCCATTAACACCTCAGCGTCGACCACTACAGCCTGAACCCTAAAACTCTACTGTCGAGCCTTCCCCTTCCATGCGCATCACTCAACCGCAACCCAAAACACTTCGACCTTGACATCAATCCACCCGCGTCGACCTCCCAGAACCCACAACTCCTCTTTAGATCGCGACTTCCTTATCGATAGTGAACCCTCACTGGAACTCGAATCAAACCCACAGCATCACTGACCATTTTATCGAACTAAAAATCGCGAGCGGCTTGACCTTGAGCTCGCGGATTAAATCTCGATTCAAAATTTTTTTTTCTTTTCGGTGGAAATTGATTTGGTGAATAACAGAAAAAGGAACAAAAGGAATGAAAGGAAATAGATTTAGAAATGGGAAAACAGATCGAAGCGTTGCCATTTTTATATACGCGAACTTAGGGAACAGGACGTACACCCATTAATTTCTTGTTTCATTGATATAGAAAATGGAAGACAGGAATTTGGGCTCGAGGAGGGATATAGGCTGCGGAATTAATTACTTGGGTCTGCGTTGAGATTTTAGGTCGGCTTATGATTAATTTTTTTTTTTTTAGATTGATTTTATTTTAATTAAATAATTAAAACATCTCGCGACCCTTAACTAGTGAACCACTATTCAACCGTGACGACCGACGATACCAGATTATAACGCTATTCTGGTCTAAATGGAGCAGTATCTAGAATTTTATTTTACTGTCTGCAGGAGATATTTAATTTAAATTAATGGTTTAAACTAAATTTGGTTTAAAAATATAATTAAATTCCAAATAGTTAATTTTATTGAAAATAAATTATTATCGTTCTAATTCAATATTTAAATCCATATTAAATATTTAAAATAAATCGACGAAAAATCTGGGTCGTTACAACAGGGCTGTCGACAGGGCTGTCGACCTGGTCCAGAGACAGGTCGAACCCAGTCCAACCCGGCTGGCCTATTCTCTGTTAGTCGATTTTCTGTGGTCTGCTTTGTCATTAGGGCTAGGTGGCAGGCTCTAATTGGTCTCTCTTTCGAATGAATGGCTACGATCAATCCAAGCAACATCAATGGTCCTAATCAGTTCATAAACTCTATAAAATGACCCTAGACTCTACCTAGGTTTCTTACACAATTCTCTTGCCTCCATTGCTCTCTTCTTCTAATAAAAATAAAAATGGCGTCTCTGCTCTGCTGGAATTAAAACTAGAAGATAATCAACATCAGCCTAAGCAACTCAATTCAAACTAGAGATTAAAGTTCTGCAAAGATTCTACAACAAGTTAAAGTTCTTTCTTTAATCCAATCAAGGAAAGTACAGTTATTTTCCGCTATAAACATTAATAATAATTTTGATATGTTTTTGATTCTGAATCTGAGATTATATTCTCTTCTGTCAGATCTGTTTTTCTGTGACTGTTCTGTATCCCTTTTCTTCTTTTCTGTTTCTATAGCCAGGCTACCACGAGCCTGTGCCTAATCTCATAAGAGATGAACGTATGAACGCAAGTTTTGGGATGAATGATGAGAAATTTGACAAAACCAAATTGAATGTATGACTTTAGGTCTGAGGCATAAAATATATTGGACATATGATTTGGGATTGGATGCATAAATTTGACTATGAACATATAATTTATGCATGTTGTATGCATAGTTATGTTGTAATTTAGACCTGTAATTAATTAGAAAAAAATAGCATATGTTATAAACTAGTTTTAGACCTATGCATATTTTGTGATAAAAGAAGAAGAGGAACCACTGTAAAGATTACATATGATTTGAGACTTTGGACAAAATGCATATAAAAAGGCAAGATCTGATTTTTAGAAGATATGGTTTAAAGATTTATATTATTGGGGATAGTTTGCATAATAATTCATGACATGAAAAGAAGGAAGATATGGAAACTTAAGATTTACATTAATTAGGATATCTATTATTGTAATTACACCTAAATAGGGATTTTTGGATATATGACATGCATTGAAATTAATGGTTATATTTGGTATAATCTATATTGGAACATATGTTATATGGCAAATTATGTCCATATTCTGCGCTTAAGCAAACATGGAATATATGTTGTGAATCATGAAAATTATGTAGGCATATGAATTTAGGCCTAATTTATGACTAGGCAAGGCATGTAAATAGAACCTTTAGAATATTAGATTTGCTAAATCTGCTAATTTGCTAAGTTGCCTAAACTGCTAGTTTTGTTATATTGCCTAGACTGCTAATTAGATTGAAATGCCAAATCTGTTAAATTTGTCTGTTGAGATGCCTAATCTGTTATATGCCAAAATCTGCTAAGTGCTAAATCGGTTAAATCTGTTAAGTCACCCAATCTGCTAAAATCTGTTATCTGCTATATCAGTTGAGTTGATGTGATCATTCTGTTATTGATATAATCTGAATTGGCATATATATTGGGCGTGCGCATAAACGGTAAATAATTAATTAATTGGCCGCAAAGATGAATATGGCTAACTCGAGGTTAGAAGGAGTTTGCGACGTAAATCTGCCCGGAACCGCCCGGCACATCCAGTGGCCGCAAACAATAGGTTCTAATGTGAGAAGTTAGTCATAACATGCGTAAGACACGAGGTTAGGTCTGGTTTGTGGCAGAAGTCTGCCCGGAACCGCCCGACATATCCAGCGGCCACAAGCTACCGACCTAATGTGAGAGGTCTGTGCATTAATAATTAATTAATGCAAATCTAAGATAAGAATGACGTTTAAAACGTATTGGGGAAAATAGGGTTAAACCAAAGGGATTAATAGATGTAGTAAAACCCGTCCATGAATCTGTAGGCCCAATACAAAGTTAGACAAATCTGAAAAATCTGTACATCTGATCCGTTAGTCTGAAACTTGTTAACTTAATTTGTGAATTAGTAAATCTGAATTCTGTATGTCTGAACTTGTAAACAAGTTAATCTGAAATCTGTTAGTCTGGGGACACAAGGTTAGGAGGGGAATTACTTGTGTCATATGTTGTTTGGGACCCATATTAGTCAGTAACCCTTTCCGGTATCAAAACTTTGACCCAACAGTAAGTAGGGTCCGGGCACGCTTACTGATCGACGCTAATCTATGAATTAGAAAAGCGCGACATTTGTAATAAATTCTGCAAGCATACAGGTGTGTAGCATACAGGTCGAACACAGGGAGGAAAGTTAAATTTTATTATTTATATGTTTCGTGGGCGTGTTAGACGAACTTTGGAGGTTGATTTTGAAAATAAAACAAAACAAAATTAAAACTGTGATTTGATTCAGAACAGATCTAACTGAACCGATGATCAGATCACAATTTCAATGGAAAAGCAATGAAACTATGAATTAGATTTGAATCTAATCAAATCCAATTTGACCTAAGAAAATAATAAAAGCAGAAATTGAAATTGCAGAAATTGAAATAACAAATAAGAATTAAAATTAGGATTTCCGCTGAATCTAATCAGACGGTAAATCACTAATGCAAATAAGTGCAAAATACAAATAGTGTTCTACCGAATCTAATCGTGTAGACAACACTAGTTGCTAAGAAAACAAAAAAATGCAGAAAATAAAAGAGAAAGAAGAACTTTTATTAGAACAATGGAATAAGAGATGAGATAGAATGGTGGCTACAATGCCATTACAAGGGTATATATAGGGTAGATAGCCAAACCCTAACCCTAACCCTAATGGTAAATGGGCCTGGTCATTACACCACTAATTTGTTTACAATGAGAAACATAAATGGGCCTTAGATAAATAAAGCAAATTTGGGCCTTTTCTCTTTTTCCTCTTGCTTCCTTGATATTTCTTCATTGATTTGTGATGTGCAAAGCCTTTTTATCCCTCCTTTTCTTGTCCAACAGCAACTAGATGTGATATCTTTATCTACAATTCTTCAAAATGCAAATACACAGCAAATTGAACTCTATTTCTCTACATTTCTGGTTGCATGCGGGCTGGATTGGACTATCTGTAAAAATAACAAAACAATACCCAAGTAATATTTATTTATATACAAAAGATAAGATATAAGAGCATAAAATAAACACATTTCTATGTCAATCACTTACTGAACTAATTATAAGTGGTTCATTCTGATAATGGCGAGGGGTGTTGATGGTGCGTTCCAACCGGGTCATGTGCGTGCATGGATCCCGGTCTGCCTTTGAGGATGTAAGACGCCGTGACATCTGTAAATAGGTCTGTGCCAATTGGTTGTCACTTTAGGGAGTGATACACCCTACTGTGGGGCCGACACAGGATATTTATGTACTAGGGAGCCGATCGCTTGGGGTAGGGTTTTAGGGTACACTTAGTTCTGTCTGTTTCTGTTGGTACCGTCTGTTTCTGTTGGGTGGTAACACCTGTCTGTTTCTGCGTGGTACCGTCTGTTCGGGTGGTAAAGGCCCATTACTAGTGTACACCTAATTCTACATTCTGTTTCCGTAGGGATTAATCTGTTTCTGCTTCTGTCTGTTTCTGATCGGGTAGTAAAGGCCCATTATTAGCATTCTGTTTCTGTTAAAGTATTCTGTACCCGTTCCTGCTTCAATTTAGACATTAGGGTGACCCCTAATTCTGTTATACTAGTATTAGTGCAGAGAAGTGTAAAACGATAGTTTATATCATTCTGTTTTTCTGTTATATCTGCTACACCTGTTATAGTTACCTCACATCCAGTTTTATGTTCATATCATATTATTATTATCTGTTCATATGCTGAAAGTCACTGGACTTGCCAGACTTTTTGTCTGACCCTTGTTGTTTCGCCTCCTTTCTTCCGTTTCCCCCCCAAGTTATCCAAGGAGGGAAATACTTTAGCTTGATCCGGATTTCTCTTCGCTTGAAGTGCTTAAAGTATGGCTTGGCTCTGTATAGCTTCCGTTCCATGGGGATTATGATTTTAAACTATGTATTTTGAATTCTTTTGTACAAGACTGATATTTTGTACTTGAATTCTGAAATTGAAAGGATGTAACCATATTAATTTCTGTTTCCGTTGTAATAAAGTTAAAATTTTTCAAGTACTGTTTTATCTGTCTTGTAAGTTTCTGTCCTGTTTACTAAAATGCTCCACCAAAGTTAAGGCATTCCCTTTGTGAGTGACCTTAACGGAGGTGGGGTGTTACACTTGGTATCAGAGCTGAAGGTTACCAGATTTGATAAAAAGTTTTGAAAACTACTTTCAAAAAGGATTTAAAAAGGAAGTATTTTCAAAAGTAAAGCTTATTTTTGAAAAATAAAATAAATAATCCCTAAAAGCCATATATCTTTCTTTCGATTCTTTGTTTCGAGTTCCTTCCTCTTTCCCTTTTTGAATCTCTTCCTCCGCGTATAGATGCTTTTTCTAAGATATGTAAGGACTTCCGTGCGATGGGAGGAAAACCGCTTTATGGGACTGAGACGTTGTCGAGGCTAGAAGTTGGCTGAACGAAGTGGAGGACTTGTTGGTACCTTTGAGATAGATGAAGGGAGGAAGGTTCAACCAGCTGCTTGGTTAATGAAGGATGAAGCTTCATTTTGGTGGAAGGTCACGAATGGAGAACGTACATGGGAGACATGGATAGGACACACGATAAGAATGTGGATCCAAAGAAGGGCACTTGCTTCAACTGTGGTGAGATAGGACACTTCACTAGGGACTGCCCGAAGAAACGAGGACAAGGGAAGAGGGCAGGACCAACTGCTGGAGGGAAGGCGAACACTTTCGAGGCTAGTGGATAGGATAGGATTAGGATAAATTTCTATAGTAGGTTTAATTTCTTTATCTGATTATGGAGTTAAGACTTTTTCTGATTCTGGTATTTTGGTTTTGTAATCAGTACTCTGCACTTTAATACTAGTATTATTTTTGAATTCCGCTATAGACTCAGACCCATAAGGGTTATGGATCATCTGTTTGAGATTGGGGTTTGAGGGATATCTGTGTTAGGCGTCAAGTATGACGCATACATTCTGAGTTTTCGTGGGGTATGATTTTATCATGCTTAGCTTCCTAAGAATCATTAGGGAACCTGATTTGTGCCAGTAGTCTGTAAATATCTAAATACTTTTTATAGCATTTCCAGTTTCGACATTGTCTAAAGAAGGTACTCCTCTGGGTGTCAATTTGATGTTGGTTTCGGTCTTTGGGGCCGATACTTAGGAACCATGTCTAATGGGAGCCAAATTTTCGTTCTATCTATACTCGCTTCCATCATTCGACTGTATCCTATCGATCGAACATTTGAACTTTAGGTAGAAACTAATAGGTGTAAACATGTGTTTGAGACATGTTATGTTTGATGGTTGCAAGTGGATGCAAGTGGTTGCTAGTGGTTGCTCGTGGATGCATATACACATACTAGGCACTAGATCGGCTCGAAAGCACTCTCATACTGCATATGGATGTGTGAGCATTTTTAAATTTTTATGGATGCAAAATGGTTGAATCAGCATATGGATGTTGCATATGAATGAGCAGTTGTGCACTCATATAGAAATGATATGTCTCAAGTAGGAAAATTTGCATACATATTGGACTCATGGCACTAACATGATTTGCATTAAGGAGGTCGACTGAATCAGTGGGCCGCCTGATTTTGCATTAGATACGGACATGAACACACACTGTGCATTTAAACATGAAAGCATTAGAAGTCTATAAGGACAATGGATGCCTGTGGTTGATGATTGAGTAGATGGATGATTGGATGGTAGGACACATTCTTCTTAACTTGAAGATTTCGGGGACGAAATCCTTTTAAGTGGGGGAGAATGTAACACCCCGTATATTCTATAACCGTGAAAGTCATAAATTAAAGTATAATTAATTTGAAATCAAGGAACTAAGGGAAACGGGATACGCCATTGCGTTCGTCTCGGAAAAATACGCGAAATAGAGTCCGAGTTTTCGAAAAACGGAGTCCGTATGAAGAAGATATAGCCTCTGGAAGTTTCTGAATTAAGTTTAAAATTCGAACAGCTCAGAATAAAACAGTTTAAAATTAAAACCGGGCCCAATTGGCCAGGGCGGGAAAAATCCCGCCAGATGCACCCAGGTCGACTGGGCTGTCGACCTGGTCTAACCAGGTCGACAGGGCTGTCGATAGGGCTGTCGACCTGGTCCAGAGACAGGTCGAACCCAGTCCAACCCGGCTGGCCTATTCTCTGTTAGTCGATTTTCTGTGGTCTGCTTTGTCATTAGGGCTAGGTGGCAGGCTCTAATTGGTCTCTCTTTCGAATGAATGGCTACGATCAATCCAAGCAACATCAATGGTCCTAATCAGTTCATAAACTCTATAAAATGACCCTAGACTCTACCTAGGTTTCTTACACAATTCTCTTGCCTCCATTGCTCTCTTCTTCTAATAAAAATAAAAATGGCGTCTCTGCTCTGCTGGAATTAAAACTAGAAGATAATCAACATCAGCCTAAGCAACTCAATTCAAACTAGAGATTAAAGTTCTGCAAAGATTCTACAACAAGTTAAAGTTCTTTCTTTAATCCAATCAAGGAAAGTACAGTTATTTTCCGCTACAAACATTAATAATAATTTTGATATGTTTTTGATTCTGAATCTGAGATTATATTCTCTTCTGTCAGATCTGTTTTTCTGTGACTGTTCTGTATCCCTTTTCTTCTTTTCTGTTTCTATAGCCAGGCTACCACGAGCCTGTGCCTAATCTCATAAGAGATGAACGTATGAACGCAAGTTTTGGGATGAATGATGAGAAATTTGACAAAACCAAATTGAATGTATGACTTTAGGTCTGAGGCATAAAATATATTGGACATATGATTTGGGATTGGATGCATAAATTTGACTATGAACATATAATTTATGCATGTTGTATGCATAGTTATGTTGTAATTTAGACCTGTAATTAATTAGAAAAAAATAGCATATGTTATAAACTAGTTTTAGACCTATGCATATTTTGTGATAAAAGAAGAAGAGGAACCACTGTAAAGATTACATATGATTTGAGACTTTGGACAAAATGCATATAAAAAGGCAAGATCTGATTTTTAGAAGATATGGTTTAAAGATTTATATTATTGGGGATAGTTTGCATAATAATTCATGACATGAAAAGAAGGAAGATATGGAAACTTAAGATTTACATTAATTAGGATATCTATTATTGTAATTACACCTAAATAGGGATTTTTGGATATATGACATGCATTGAAATTAATGGTTATATTTGGTATAATCTATATTGGAACATATGTTATATGGCAAATTATGTCCATATTCTGCGCTTAAGCAAACATGGAATATATGTTGTGAATCATGAAAATTATGTAGGCATATGAATTTAGGCCTAATTTATGACTAGGCAAGGCATGTAAATAGAACCTTTAGAATATTAGATTTGCTAAATCTGCTAATTTGCTAAGTTGCCTAAACTGCTAGTTTTGTTATATTGCCTAGACTGCTAATTAGATTGAAATGCCAAATCTGTTAAATTTGTCTGTTGAGATGCCTAATCTGTTATATGCCAAAATCTGCTAAGTGCTAAATCGGTTAAATCTGTTAAGTCACCCAATCTGCTAAAATCTGTTATCTGCTATATCAGTTGAGTTGATGTGATCATTCTGTTATTGATATAATCTGAATTGGCATATATATTGGGCGTGCGCATAAACGGTAAATAATTAATTAATTGGCCACAAAGATGAATATGGCTAACTCGAGGTTAGAATGAGTTTGCGACGTAAATCTGCCCGGAACCGCCCGGCACATCCAGTGGCCGCAAACAATAGGTTCTAATGTGAGAAGTTAGTCATAACATGCGTAAGACACGAGGTTAGGTCTGGCTTGTGGCAGAAGTCTGCCCGGAACCGCCCGGCATATCCAGCGGCCACAAGCTACCGACCTAATGTGAGAGGTCTGTGCATTAATAATTAATTAATGCAAATCTAAGATAAGAATGACGTCTAAAAAGTATTGGGGAAAATAGGGTTAAACCAAAGGGATTAATAGATGTAGTAAAACCCGTCCATGAATCTGTAGGTCCAATACAAAGTTAGACAAATCTGAAAAATCTGTACATCTGATCCGTTAGTCTGAAACTTGTTAACTTAATTTGTGAATTAGTAAATCTGAATTCTGTATGTCTGAACTTGTAAACAAGTTAATCTGAAATCTGTTAGTCTGGGGACACAAGGTTAGGAGGGGAATTACTGGTGTCATCTGTTGTTTGGGACCCATATTAGTCAGTAACCCTTTCGGGTATCAAAACTTTGACCCAACAGTAAGTAGGGTCCGGGCACGCTTACTGAACTAATTATAAGTGGTTCATTCTGATAATGGCGAGGGGTGTTGATGGTGCGTTCCAACCGGGTCATGTGCGTGCATGGATCCCGGTCTGCCTCTGAGGATGTTAGACGCCGTGACATCTGTAAATAGGTCTGTGCCAATTGGTTGTCACTTTAGGGAGTGATACACCCTACTGTTGGGCCGACACAGGATATTTATGTACTAGGGAGCCGATCGCTTGGGGTAGGGTTTTAGGGTACACTTAGTTCTGTCTGTTTCTGTTGGTACCGTCTGTTTCTGTTGGGTGGTAACACCTGTCTGTTTCTGCGTGGTACCGTCTGTTCGGGTGGTAAAGGCCCATTACTAGTGTACACCTAATTCTACATTCTGTTTCCGTAGGGATTAATCTGTTTCTGCTTCTGTCTGTTTCTGATCGGGTAGTAAAGGCCCATTATTAGCATTCTGTTTCTGTTAAAGTATTCTGTACCCGTTCCTGCTTCAATTTAGACATTAGGGTGACCCCTAATTCTGTTATACTAGTATTAGTGCAGAGAAGTGTAAAACGACAGTTTATATCATTCTGTTTTTCTGTTATATCTGCTACACCTGTTATAGTTACCTCACATCCAGTTTTATGTTCATATCATATTATTATTATCTGTTCATATGCTGAAAGTCACTGGACTTGCCAGACTTTTTGTCTGACCCTTGTTGTTTCGCCTCCTTTCTTCCGTTTCCCCCCCAGGTTATCCAAGGAGGGAAATACTTTAGCTTGATCCGGATTTCTCTTCGCTTGAAGTGCTTAAAGTATGGCTTGGCTCTGTATAGCTTCCGTTCCATGGGGATTATGATTTTAAACTATGTATTTTGAAGGCTTTTGTACAAGGCTGATATTTTGTACTTGAATTCTGAAATTGAAAGGATGTAACCATATTAATTTCTGTTTCCGTTGTAATAAAGTTAAATTTTTTCAAGTACTGTTTTATCTGTCTTGTAAGTTTCTGTCCTGTTTACTAAAATGCTCCACCAAAGTTAAGGCATTCCCTTTGTGAGTGACCTTAACGGAGGTGGGGTGTTACAGGGGTGGTCGACGGAGGAGGGGGCGACTGGTGTTACAGCGTTTTACCCCCATTCCGAACACAATGGGATATGTATCGTAAGATGATTCGATCGTTTCGATCAGTTTCCGTTAAAATCAACATATAACTCTATATATTGAATTTGAACGTGTATTTCAATTTACCGGGGTCACATACGAACTCTAAAAATTACAGAAAAATATTTTTTAGCTTCGTATTGACGATACGGTCCTAACAAAACTAGTTTGGTCGAATTCTGAGACCGTTGGAAAAATGGCCATTTTCCAGTCAATTAAAATCAACTGAAACTGGTCAAACGCGTTTTCCTTTGCCACGCTCACATATTGATTCGAAAAATTATGAAATTTGGAATCTAGAAATAACTTGACATCACGGATCCAACAAAAGTGGTTTCGTCGAAATCCGAGGTAATTTGCAAAACTCCCATTTTTAAGGGCCTGAATTCCATAGCGACTATTCAGAATTTTCAACTGGACTTATCTTTTGATTCCCGCTATGAAATCTTGATTTGTCGGATTCGTTGGAAAAATATTATCAATTAGATCCTATTATTTTTGGTTTCGCTAAAATCCGGATTGTTTTGCACCCGGTACATTCAATTGAAGTTTGAAATCGAATTATCGTACTACCGCGCCATTTTCAATTCTATTTATAATTATATATAATTATTTATATTCTAACAACGATGTATATAAATATATAGTCGAATTCAATTCAAAACATTTTTCTCGTTGATATTATTTAAAATAATCTATTTTAAATGTTCAAAATTCGCTAAAATTGCCGAAATAAAAATTTTAAACTGGCCCAGATTTTCGGGTTGTTACAATCTCCCCCACTTAAAACTTTTCGTCCCCGAAAAGGAACGATGTCGAAAGTGGTTTGATTAATCAACTCTACGTTCGATCTGGCTTTCATTCTCCAACTTTTCAGTTTCTGAGAATTTTCCAATTCTTCAAAAATTTGGCTAACACCCTAAATTTTCGAAAAATTTCGCCAGAACCTCCCCTGCACCGGGAGCCACGGGAAAATCGCGAAATTGCCATACAGGCCTTCTAATCTCAAAAGGAAAAAGAAAAAGCCAAGCAGCTAGCCAATCGGCTCATAAAATCATCATCACCTAAACAAAACAGTAAATTATGATAAACATGTACCTATTTGTCGGGCAAACAAATTTTATTCTCTTCTCTAGCCTCCTTGCTATGACCTGTTCAATGTAAGTACATGTATATGCAAGCAAATGCGACTAATTTTCAATATAGTTCAATATTTGATACAATTAGGCGTAATGGTTCAAAATTATCAAACAATTAAACAAACAACACAAACATCAATCAATTAGTGAATTATCATTTGAAATTCATAACTTTGATATATAGTCAAAAATCAGATTTTTGACGCCAAATCACAACAATAGGCCCTATCTAATTTTGGTTCTCACACCAGTCAATAGGAAATATATAGAAATCTCACTTTCGTCACTCGAATATAAACACTGATGATGAGGCCTCATCATCAGAATCATCTCCGGGCGACTAGAGTGTGATTCTATATCTATCCAATATATTAAAATTTCGAATACACGTTTGCAAGACGTATATGCAAAATCTCTATATACTGGACTGTCCTAATCAATATGAAATAAATAATCAAATACGAATAATTGATTTTAAATTTTCAAAACAAAATTTGTTTTCATTTTAAAAATATACTCTTCACACTCGTTCAAGGATACTACTTATCCTATCTCTAACGAGTCATTCCCATTGGATATTACTATTCCAATATCTGATGAATTCTTTCGTATGGTTCTAGTGTGCCTTGTTCTCTAAGCTTTGTAAACCAAAGCTCTGATACCACGATGAAACGACCCGAACTTCCCCGGTCTCCGAAGAGAAGGGAAGGAACGAATTGTTTTGAGAACACGACAAAATAGAACGCAGACGGAAGAACATTTCATTGTATATTACAACAATGCATCAGAATACAAGAATATACAGAGTATAAATGAATAAATATTACACAGAAATATCATAGACTTAAATTACATTTAAATACATCGCAGCGGAAAATAATACAATACACAACTAGAAGAGATATACGGATACAAAGCTTTCCGGATATCATTCCAGCTGTAACCCAGGATCCTGTGAATATAAATCTGCAAAACCAAAACTACTAGCTGCCCGTGTCAAAATAAGGGCACCCAGAGTTTAGGTTAAAACAATAAACTCCAGGTCAGTCATGGGACTGGTGTGAGAACTAAAACAGTTGTAAATCTTTATTTTAAAGTTAGGGAAATCATGGGACCACGCCGTATAACACGGAACGTTTCCTCCCAAGAACACCAGTGCATAAAACAACAGCGCAATGCTAAATAAAGGAAAATGAAGTTGTTATAAGACCCAGGTCCTATCACACAATGCAACGCAAGCCGAGGGATAGGGTTTTTCCTTATAACAGCCAAAGAATGCTTGATACGTTTTAAAACAAATCATTTGATACTATAATCAGTGTATAGTGTATAAAACAACTTCAAATCATAAGTATCAATCATAGGCGGCATGGGTACCATATATCATGTCGCCATACTAGTTCTACAATTAAAACCGCAAAATCACGTATTTGGAAATTGGATTTCCATCCATGAACCGAGGCAAAAGATAGTCCCCAACCGATTCGATACTCTCTAGCCCGAGCCTCAGGACCCAGACTCAGGTGGGCCCTTGGATCGTCAGGGTCGGTCCACCGATGTGGATTAAAATGCCTGAACACTGCATTTCGCCGCCCTTTGGGGCGTAAATGAGCCAACGAATGGCTCCATCAGACCCGGATCGTCCGATCTAATCGAAGCGCCTCGCAACAGCAACAACCACACAGGTGAAAAGTATATAAATGTCAGGGCTGGTAGGTCACTGACACCACCCTAGCTAGAAAGAAACGCATGCCCTCCCTGAGGTCCGTCTCCCGTTTTTGGTTCACAACCGGGGTGTGAGGCTCGCGAATCAACGCCACACAGGCCTTGCTTTGATCATCATCCACAAGACTTTGCTTTTCAACAGAAGCCTTGATCAATTTCCATTTAGGCATGCCACACAGGCAATTCACTCCATGCGATTGATATCCATCAATATATAACCCCTGAGCTCGTATGTCTCAAAGAAGGGCGTTAAGCAAGAGAATAAATTCTCCGCCGCCAAACAGATATATATTTAATAGAAATCAACCACACAGACTAAAATCCAATGTCAGACACACAGTCCATTTACAAGTCCGTTCTGGGTCTGAACGAAACCGGAGGCACCTAGTACCCCGCATATCCATCGATCTCCAAGTACGTCTGGACGATCACCAACTGTTTCCATCTTCTTGGG
Source organism: Allium sativum (assembly GCA_030737875.1). Classification (NCBI taxonomy): domain Eukaryota; kingdom Viridiplantae; phylum Streptophyta; class Magnoliopsida; order Asparagales; family Amaryllidaceae; genus Allium; species Allium sativum. The sequence goes on from CM060921.1 coordinate 564,445,006, forward strand.
TGTACAGCCCAATCAAGATCATCAGTAACCACCCAAACGACGTGAAGACCTCCGGTCTTCGACATCGTCTTCATCTTCGACTTATCGTCGTATCAGTTATTCAGAATGGGATAAACCCGGTTTTTCCGAATAACTCGCATATATTTTAAATAAGTGTTACACAAACACAACATACGCCTCATTCCAATTCATCAGTCACTAACCGTAAATTAATCAAGAGAATAATTCCCCAAATATTAACCCCGAAGGCCGAAACCAACATCAGATCAATATCCAGAAAACCATTCTGCTTAGCTAACCGACGGTTTGTTTCTAAATTTCACATCAATAGGGAAAGGTTCCCATTAATTTTATCAAAGATAAATTCTTTAATTTATTCTTTAATCTACTTTTGAATATCAATTCAAACTAGTCGGGATTAACGAACTTTACCTAAGTAATCATTTGTTTTAATTTCCCAATCCCAACCTATTCATCCCATGAAGTAAAACTGGTAATACTTCATATCTAACACCACTGTGTTATCGGTAAATTCAATTACCATTTCACGTTCAAATCTAATTAAAGATTTAACTATCGCCTGGAGCAAAACTGGTGATACTCCATTCTCGATCATTTCAATCTAATTAAATATTAATTAAAACTCCACTTAGTTTTAATCTGTGACTGGGTTAAAGAATCGGTGTCATTTAAAACACGGTTTACGATAAACCCAAAATTACATCACATTTCAATCAGCCCCTAACTGTAAATTAATCAAGAGAATAATTCCCCAAATATTAACCCCGAAGGCCGAAACCAACATCAGATCAATATCCAGAAAACCATTCTGCTCAACTAATCTCCAGTTAGTTTCTGAATTTTCTTAACTCCTTTGGGTCTAAGAACAGTATTATTGAAGATACCGTTCACGACAACCCAAAATCACATCTCATTAATTATCGAGTTAAAGAACAAGTGTTATTTAAAACACTGTTCACGATAAACCCAAAAATCAATATCAATTCAATTTCAATTGAATATTATTTAATTGGTACACTTCATTAAATCTAAATAAAAAGATTTAATCTTTTCTCAACTGGGTTCAAGAACAGTGTTAATGAAGACACCATTCACGACAAACCCAAATCACATTTGATATTAAATACAAGGCTCTGAATAGAAAATATATCGGCTTATATTCAATATCAAATTCTACGACTAACAAATGTCGTATTGGGAATAACGATATATATATATATCTTTCAAATTCCCATAACAATATCTGTATCATCACGAAATCCAACGTCGAAATATTCCGAAGACAATTTCGATTCAAATCCATTCCAATTTAAATATTGGAAATTCGGGTTATTTTCAAAACCATTTCAAATCCAATTTATTTATTTAAAAATAAATAGAATTATAATTCTAGTTCGAAACTAGTTCATTTCGATAAAAATCTATTTTTATCTTTTCAAATATGGAGTTTTTCATCCCAATTCTTTCTAAATCATTTATTATGATTTTACACAAATTATTACTATTTTTAATAATTTTATCAAGGCCCGTACAGTCGATTTCCAACAATGGCCATCGAACTACACTTACAGCGACCTTTTCCAAATTTGATTTGGACATAACTCTAAATCCAACTGTTAGATTTCTAATTTCTAATATTCGTTAGAAAGCTCTTTTCGATATGAACCCAACGGTTCTGGTTTTAGGAGAATCCGACGGTCGGATCTCCCATTATATCCGTTCGAAGTCAATGGTCGAAATTTGCGAACTGCCGCGGCGCGGCGCGTTCTATTCAGGCCATTATATTATATATATTATATATAATATATACTTCGTCGATTTCTATTTAAAACGAAATTTATAAATCGTTTTAAATTCGTTTTCAAAACGTTTTCAACTTCATTTTCAAATTCAAATCAAAACTGAATTTTCCCTTTTCAAATTCGTTTTAAAATTCATTTCAAATCGATTTCAATTCAATTCGATTTTTATTTCAATTTTGATTCATTTTCAATTAAATTTCGATTCGTATTCAATTCTATTAAATTTCAATCCGAATTCATTTCTATTCGAATTCAATTCGAATTCATTTCTATTCGAATTCAATTCGAATTCATTTCTATTCGAATTTCAAATCATTTCAGTGTATTTCGAATTTCAAATCAATTCAGTTTAATTCGAATTTCAATTCACTTTAATTATAATTCGAATTTCAATTCATTTCAATATAGTTCGAATTTCAAATCTATTCAATTTCAAATCTATTCAATATTCATTGAAGAATGAATAAAATCGATATAAATATCGTTCACGTCAAAATGGCGTCAATCTAACCAACACGGCTTCATATGTTTCTATTTTCAAATATTCTATTCAAATATTTCTCTTCAAATATTTCTATTTCAAATATTTTTATTTTAAATATTTCATTTTTGAAACTGGAATGAGGCCCAATCAATTACCATATAATGTTAATTATATGGATTTTCTACAACACATGTATATATCAACAACGATGAATAATCAACCATCATCAAAAGTGCATTCTACACTGTATAAGCATCGAATATAGATATTTAACGCTTATAACAGTCTGTCAATCAATCGATCGACATACAACTAACTATTGGGATTAGTGTATGTCATCTATCATCTCAATACCCGTGTGGGGTTTCAAACAATCAAACACAGATTTTATTAGTGCAGTTGGGCGATGTGTAAAATTTATCGTCCCAATCAATATCAGTTAAATGTGTGTATATAAACAAATCGTCCGATTTGTTTATTTTTATTTCTTTTCATATACACGTTAAAAATTCTATTTTTAACTATAAAATATTTTCCGCTATAAAATATTTTATTTCAACTATATAAATATTTTATTTCATTTCACATCACACAATCAACTACACATCAGAATCAAACAAACAAGCATACAAGCCATCCATGGTCTGTGGATGACGGGTGTCGGGTGCTACAAAACACCGTCTGCATCCTAGTATATATTTCAACTAGATAAATAAATTAATGGTGAGAAGTTCTCACAGATAGCTATCCGATCACACGACTCTTCTTAGGTAGAAATCTTCGTCGTTCTTGCCTCTTGTCACTTTCTTTTCCCGTATCCTCTACATATATAAAAATCACATTTTTACTTTGCTATTCAATATAGAAAAATCGAATTTTTACTTTGCTATTCAATATATAAAAATCGAATTTTTACTTCGCTATTCAATATTAAAAAATCGAATTTTTACTTTGCTATTCAATATTTAAAAATTTAATTTTTACTTCGCTATTCAATATTTAAAAATCGAATTTTTACTTCGCTATTCAATATTAAAAAATCGAATTTTTACTTCGCTATTCAATATTAAAAAAATCGAATTTTTACTATGCTATTCAATATATAAAAATCGAATTTTTACTATGCTATTCAATATATAAAAATCGAATTTTTACTATGCTATTCAATATATAAAAATCGAATTTTTACTATGCTATTCAATATATAAAAATCAAATTTTTACTATGCTATTCAATATATAAAAATCGAACTTTTACTATGCTATTCAATATATAAAAATCGAATTTTTACTATGTTATTCAATATATAAAAATCGAATTTTTACTTCGCTATTCAATATTTAAAAATCGAATTTTACTATGCTATTCAATATATAAAAATCGAATTTTTACTATGCTATTAAATATATAAAAATCGAATTTTTACTATGCTATTCTATATATAAAAATCGAATTTTTACTATGCTATTCAATATATAAAAATCGAATTTTTACTTCGCTATTCAATATTTAAAAATCGAATTTTTACTATGCTATTCAATATATAAAAATCGAATTTTTACTATGCTATTCAATATATAAAAATCGAATTTTTACTATGCTATTCAATATATAAAAATCGAATTTTTACTTCGCTATTCAATATTTAAAAATCCTATTTTCACACCGCTACTATATATATGAAGACTTCGCCTTTTCACATATAAAGATTCAATTTTTCATTACATATATAAAGGTGATATTTTTACTATCTTACCTATATAAAAATTGTATTTTTATATTTCTACAATATATAAGATTATATTTTTATTATCTATATAATATGAAAATTACATTTTCTACCTTTACATACGATAAAAATTATATTTTTATACTTCACATATGCTAAAAATCATATTTTTAACTTTCCTATATTATATAAAAATTATATCTTTACTCTTCTACTATAATAAAAATTATATTTTTAATCTTCTACTATATTAAAATTTATATTTTTATTACCTCTACTTTATAAAAATCATTTTTAAAACTGATTTCAAACCTATTTAATCTAAATAAATGCAAATGAATAAATTGGAGAAGCTTACAGTGTTCGACTGCGCAGAGGGGGGTTCATCATCGGTTTTGGATCCAGGGGGGGCCTTCTGTCTCGCGTCGGTCTTCAAATCGAGGGGGGGCTGTGGGGTTGCACGTCGGTTTTTGGTGGTGGGGGGGGGGGGGCTGCGGTGTCGCGAGGGAGGAGAAGGAGAAGAAGGGGACGGGGCTGGGGGGGTCGACGGAGGAGGGGGGCGACTGGTGGCAGGCGGCGCGGCGTGCGATTTAGGGCTCTGCCCTTTTTGTTTTTTTTTTGTTTTTTGATTGAATTAACGAGAAAAGAGGGGGGGCGGGGGCGGGGAAGAGTATAAGGGGAGAGAAGATGTTTTTTTTATTTTAAATTTAAAAAAAGTTGACTTTTTCATACGACCTCTAAACGAGGCCCACCGCCTGTCGTCCATAGCGTTTTACCCCCATTCCGAACACAATGGGATATGTATCGTAAGATGATTCGATCGTTTCGATCAGTTTCCGTTAAAATCAACATATAACTCTATATATTGAATTTGAACGTGTATTTCAATTTACCGGGGTCACATACGAACTCTAAAAATTACAGAAAAATATTTTTTAGCTTCGTATTGACGATACGGTCCTAACAAAACTAGTTTCGTCGAATTATGAGACCGTTGGAAAAATGGCCATTTTCCAGTCGATTAAAATCAACTAAAACTGGTCAAACGCGTTTTCCTTTGCCACGCTCACATATTGATTCGAAAAATTATGAAATTTGGAATCTAGCAATAACTTGACATCACAGATCCAATAAAAGTAGTTTCGTCGAAATCCGAGGTCGTTTGCAAAATTCCCATTTTTAAGGGCCTGAATTCCATAGCGACTATTCAGAATTTTCAACTAGACTTATCTTTTGATTCCCGCTATGAAATCTTGATTTGTCGGATTCGTTGAAAAGATATTATCAATTAGATCCTATTATTTTTGGTTTCGCTAAAATCCGGATTGTTTTGCACCAGGTACATTCAATTGAAGTTTGAAATCGAATTATCGAACTACCGCGCCATTTTCAATTCTATTTATAATTATATATAATTATTTATATTCTAACGACGACGTATATAAATATATACGTCGAATTCAATTCAAAACATTTTTCTCATCGATATTATTTAAAATAATCTATTTTAAATGTTCAAAATTCGCTAAAATTGCCGAAATAAAAATTTTAAACTGGCCCAGATTTTCGGGTTGTTACAAGAGAATGGCAGCTTATTAGGTTTTGAGGCCAAATGATAGTGGAGCAGGCCTAGGTACTTTTGGGGTTGATTCTATTCCACAACACCAAAAAAGAAGATTTATAACACATATAGTCGTGACAATAAATATTCGTAATGGATATGCTCGTGATTACCAGGTGCGTTGCTAATGTCGTTACAATATTTTATCACGAGACTGGTCGTTATATAAAACGCGCATTTCATGACGAGCATACCCGTTGTAAAATAAATAGGTTATAACGATTTGGACTGTTGTAACTTGCATATTTTGTAACGACATTACTCGTTATAACAAGGTCATTTTGTAACAAGTTTATCCGTTACAAGTATAAGATGTTGTAACGATCATCACTGTTGTAACATACATAAGTTATAACGACAGTACCCGTTACATCTATCTCAACTTGTAACAAGGTTATCCGTTGTAAAATTTATATGTTATAACGATTATGACTGTAGTAAAGTGCGTTTTTTGCAATGATATTATCTGTTATGATAATAATATATTATAACGATATTTTTCGTTATAATAGGTTGTATTTGTCACGATCATAGCTGTGGTAACAATGAATACTGCAACTACCCAAACAGCATACACATACTGCACCATATACATGTAACACATACTGCACCATATACATGTAGCATACACACAGAATTCACATGAAATAAATGTACAATTCAGAAACAAGTAACATTGTAGCAATGCATTCTTCCATATAGTTCAAAGTACGATACATAACATCAATGTTAACATTTAAAGTTCTAAACAACATAGTTTCAACATAAAACTAAATAAAAATGAGACAAAATACTACGTTAACACTTATGCTGAAAATTCTACAAAGTACGTAGACGACGCTCGGACCAAATAATGAAACCACCATCAATTATGTCAAAAAGCTTGTAGTTACCATTTTGAGGCGCTTTGTAAATAGGTGCTTCCGGATCATATACTTGCTCCACCCATACAACCTTTTCACCTTGTAACACTTCTCTATGATGACATATCTTTTGTGTCCCTAGATGTCCTTTTGCTACCTCTGTCAAATTGTCAGACAATAGCACAACCGATTGTTTGTCCCTTGATGAGGATCCAATAGCATCATCAGAGTGAACTCTCAAGAAAGCTTCCGCGCTGTTATGATGGCTATTATGATTGTGCTCTATGTTGGATGTAGCGTCAGCTCTTGGTGTCTGATTTCCTCCAAATTGACTTATAAATTGCATCAAGCATTATTGCATACTTTGCATAGTAAGATTCACTGATTTGAGATTATCAGCTAGTTGATTTGTTTTTTCCTCCATGTTCATTTTCCACTTTCTATCTTCCTCCTCTTTGAACTTAGCTATCGCTTTTGAGGCTTGTATAACCTTCACTTGCTTTAGAGTTGCTCTAGAGCTAACCGCACGATAATAACTCTTTCTTTTCTCATCTCCAAAAACTTCGGCGATCGGATCATTATCAAAATCTTCAAAACTTCCACTTCCATCATCATCGTTCAAACTAGCTCTCGCCTTTTGTCTTTCTTCTGCTGCTTCTACCAATGCCTATACAAATGAATGAATTAATATTTAAATTAGATCATTTGCATTTTGAAACATTGTTTGTGTATTTTCGTACATTTACAAAATTAACATAAATACGTGTTTGTTGGAAGCCAACTGTAACGTCCCATATTTTTGACTGTTCAAATCGACAATAAACCACACATGTCGACCTAAACAAATCGCAAATGCAGGTAGTTATTGGGAAAAAGAAGAAAAAGAAAGAAGAAAGGAAAAACCAAATCACAGAATCTCACAGCGGAAGGACAACATATAATAGATAAATAGCAGTTAAAGCAGTTGAAATGTATACATTGGTTATAACATTCAAATGAATATCAGAGTTACACATATACAGATGTACATAATAAGCAGCGGGAAAATAATGCAGCGGATATACATATGTATAGATAATAGATATACCAAATCTTCGTCTTCGATCTCCAAAGCACAGACATCTCCAGTAACTGCAACGTCTGCTGACCCGAGCGTATTGCAAAAAAAGAAAACACAACAAACACTCGGATCAGCACTAAATCATCTCATATTAGTCAAATCAAAAGACAAAATAACTTGAGTATCATGGGTGCAGTAACTCAAGAGACGTTACGGGATTTTTCCATCTCTCGAGGACCCGTTAAACTAATACATAGATAGTATAATACGCTATTATGATAGTGTCTATTCAGTAAAATATAAATACTGAAATAGCGTAAGCGGGATTACCATATTACCCTTACGCCGTTTATAGGCATCAACAGTCTATACAGTACCGTAAATTCACCGTACTGGTGTTATCAGAGGGCACTCCATAGAAAGCCATGCTAAATCAAAATCGTATGGGGCTCGATAAGGATAAATATGACAAGGCACTCGAGGCGATGCCCAGGGTAGGATTCTACCAATTGCACTCCCGGACCGGTGGTAACGCATAGCAGCCACTACCGCCCACCTCGGAACACACTCCCATAATCATAAAATTAAATGGGCCCAAATCATCATCATCATAGTCATATAAATAGCATCGAAGAAGTGTGTCCGATCAAAGGCGCTAACCTCAATTAGTCACGGTATAGCTCCTGTTTTAGTCATTTCAATTCTGACCCGAAGGTCAGGGCTATTTCGTCATCGTACATCTTCTTCGATTCAATAATCGCCTCCAAATCATCATACTCATTCTGGATACGTCATAACGTTCACAGTTGTCAAAGTGGTATCGACACTGACAGAGAGTATGCCTTATGTCGACTCCGGTCTCTTTAACAACCAACGCTTACATCTTTTCACATCGGTCGGTTCTTTTATATTTGAAAGGTCCGCTTTCATATCAAAATATCATATTTTGTTTCGAACCAATTTATATTCAAATAAAATAAAATTTCATATCAAAATATCATAAATCATCCCAAGCCGATTTTTATTCTAAATTAGAATATATCCCATACCATTATATTATAATCATATAATATTTCCAAAACGAAATATTCAAATAGAATATAATTTTACCTCAAGGGTTTCCAATTATCTCGGATTCTCATCTCAACTCCATTTGAACCAGTGGTTCAAACTCAAGCATTTCCATTCGGAAGAATTGAAAATTTGAGAAAATACTTGTAAACTAAATGTTCATATAATAATAATAATAATAATAAATTTTTATAAAATAAATATATATAGATGTATATATATAAAATATAATAGTTGAGATAAATTAGTAATTTAAATATTATATATATACTTAAAATAAGATTTACTAGAAACCTTTGAAAATGAATTATAAGTAAATTATTTAAATACAATAGTATTAAGTAAAAGTAACTAATAGTTTTAAAGCTAGAATAATTATTTAGAATCAATGCATAAATATTAAAATAAATTTCTCAAATCAAAACCTTTCTTCCTTCCAAATTTCAAATACTTGAATTTATCCTCCGGTCTCAATGGAAATCACTTAGTTTCCTATCTCGTTTCAACCTTGTTCAAAACAACTACTTGATTTCAAGAGTTCCGAGATATATATTCCAACTGGGTTAAAACAACTCAGATACTCTTGATTTCTAATTTCCCCAACATTTGATTTCTATAAGAATTTTTCCTTCTAATCCAACTCTTATTTTGGAAAGTTTTCAATTCATATTAAAACCCCAATTTAGATATTTCTATTTGGTTTGGAAATTTCCTTCAACCCTTTTTATCATCATCCCAGTTCAGAATCTTTAAAGAATTTAAAAATCGAGTATCGACACATTCTTTTATGTGGAATTCTATCAAATAAAATTTCAAATATTAAAATCATTTAACCAACCGATGTCTGTATATAATTATCTACCCAACGGCCAAGTGATTTTAAATTTAAATTTCTCGATACTTCAGGGATGGATCTATCATTTCAATCCAAATCAGGGTCACAGGTGTGTATCATTTCAACCTGTGTTCTTAATTTATTTTATCGATCAATCCCTGGTTTATTAGATGCCCGTAACATCAAGGTGAGAAATTGGGACTGATCGTCAATGAACATACACCACTATATACTGAATAAATGAACAGTTCAAATAATATTCTTCAACAGTAAAACCAACCAAGGCATCCATCACATCATTCCATTCAAACAGTAAACTGAGTCATATTACTGATTAACAACTGGTGGAAATCTAAATTAGAAATTTAAAATAAAATTTTAAACAACTAATCATCGATTTTTTTTTTTGCATGTTAACCCTTGCATGTCAAATTTAAAGCAATCATCCATCAAACAACACCACCATGCAACCAAATTCACATCGTAGTTTAATTCAACAAATATGGGATAAATTTAGTATTACGTGAGTGAAGAAACACTCACCTTCGGGTTTCAATTCGAATCGAACGTCCAGAAAAGGCCCAAAATTTGACAATCTCAGAACGCAGCCTGGTTAGTGCCAAAACATCCGCAATTCCGCCACGATCCCAACGAAACAAACCGCGTCCAAATCCGAGTTATTATGGAGAAGTTATCAGTGTTTTACCATTTTGAAATTTAAATAAATAAAAATTAAAATTAATCCCCTTACCAATGAAATCCCGCCACATCATCAATCTCTCCCGCTCATTTTCCTCTCTGACCCGCTACAGTAACCCATCGAAGAACCCCAAAATGGCCAGAACTTTGACCGAGCCGTACGCCTCCCTCCGACCACCGGAAAAGCTCGGACCATCACCATTCGAACCTGCTCGTCGAGGCGCTCCATCCAAGACCGGCGAACAAACCTCCGGTGGCCACCAGTTCTCGCGACGGCAAGATGAACGGAAGTCATTTCCGTTCTTAAAACAAAAAATTCCGTCGATCTATGTCACTCCAGAACCTCCGACCGGCACCTACGAACTCCCCTTGGTCCTCTCTACCAAACCCATAAGTTGATTTCGCCGATTTGTTGCCAAAACGAAAAACCCTAAATCGAAACCTAGGGTTTCGGATTTCCGAACGTTTGACCACAAATTCCGGCAACTCCTTCCACTGCATGTCGAATCTGACCATACCAGTAGCTTCCTGACGTCATGAGCTTCGATTTGACATATTATACTCTATGCTTTGAAGAGATTTGAATTTCAAAGCCTGGATTTTTATTTCTAGGGTTTTGAAAATATTGGTTTCTGCCATTTAAGATAAAAATCGACAGATAGAAAAGTATACGTGAATGAGAAGTGAGATGGTGAGGTGGATATAGAATTCTATTTATATATAAAGAAGGCCCGAACACTAGAAATACCCAATTATCCATTTACAATGCTCTCGTTCACATTTTCTCTCTTATGGTCAAACGGTAAGTCGGATTGTACCGCAAATTGAAATCCTATAAAAAATTCACCGTTCCGGTCCCAATGGCGCCAGTTTCGTCGAATTCCGAGACAGTCGCCAAAACCGCTAAATTTCACAGTTGATAAATAAATAAATATTCAAAATTCATTTAACTGTTTTAAATTCGATCTAAATATCCATTAAATTCAAATTTAAGTCAAATTATAACTTATATAAATTTTATAAACAAATTCCTTCCATTTCAAATCTAAATTTGAATTTAAATTTGAATTACAGTTATTATTACCCAACTTAGAATTCTCCATTTCAAGTTAAATTCGAATTTCCATTTTAACTAAATAACTCAAATTATTTAAATAAATAAAATGTGAATTTCCAAATTTAACAAATTCTAAGTATAAACTAAATAAAAATCTATTTATACTCCATTCAAATAATCATCACCATTATAATCAACGAAATTTGATTTGTATCTAGTATCTTCCCATTTTATTCTTTTTAACTTGAAAATTTAAATATACAAAAATTGTGGGATGTTACACCAACCAACAAATAAACTCTTTCACACATTTACAAAATTGAATTAGTGAAATTTGCTGTAAAGGTATAGCTGTCCAATTCAACTAAATTGGATGTGTCAAAGGAGAACGGTGTTGAAAAAAAATACACCCTCTTTATCAACTACATCAAAATATCATAACTGCAAAGCTAACCATACATGTATTGAAACTTCATGTTGGTGGTGGGGTGGAGACCTGTAATGGAAAACGTGCAGGGTGGAATGCTATAGGAATTCAATATAATATACATATATATTGCCGACTTATGCAGATGCTACTCTTTTGAGCAATGGGCATTTTATGTGTAATGGTAGTTCCAGCAGAATGCCCCAAATGTCAACTAAATTGTCAGTTCCTGTTTTTGGATTAGCATCATATAAGCTTAAAGGTTCGATTTGGACATCAAATGGGTCAAACGAACATCAACATGTCGAGTCATTATTGCAAGCAGCAGATGATTGGGTTAGTCGTTTAAATGTAGATCACCCTGATTTTCAGTTCTTTTTATCTTGCTATAATAGTGTATTAGGTGCATTATTCATGCGTGTAAATGTGCCCTTGTAGTGGAAATAATTGTGCCTAAAAAAAATGCCGTAAGTCTGAAGTGGAAGTCCATGAGTTAATATCAACATAATGGGTACATTTGGAATAGTTACATGGGTTTTTAACGTTGTCCAAACATGCAGCATGCATGAGCATGTAAAGGTGAACATGCATGGAAAAAAACTCCCACAAATCAAAAGAAAGGGGTTGCCTGCATGCTAAAACGTTTTTCCTTCTAAAAAAAAAAAAACATAAATGGATCCATGAACAAAAGAAATTTGCACACCAAACATTAAACCCAGGTAATGCATATACAACAGAGGCTTGTAGCCACTTTAATTTGAATCAACAAAAGGGTTGCCAGGCCCAAACAGGGGGTGCCACGGGACAGTAAGTTTCAAGGTAACATGCATGGATAATTATATGCCCCTAAATGTTCACATAAATCAAATTTCAAACAGGGCCACACTAACAATTTGACGACAAAAGGGAACACAAGTTTCACATTTTCTTTTTACTTTTTTTTTTTTTTACAATAACATTTTGGTATGCCAAAATAGCAGGACTGCCGCAGAGCATCTTCAGATGTTAATACATGATATAAGCGTTTATACTTGAACAAATAAGACGTATAACTTGATACAAGGTAGCACATGGACTACAGTTGTGAAGTTGATTGTAATGTTTCTCAAGTTGCTAGTGTTATATTAACTAATCAGATTATTTTTATGTACTATTATTGTAACTTGCTGACACTTATAAATGAAAATTTGTTAAATGAAAAACTGGAAAACTATTAGTAATAGGGGAAATGACAAAACCGAACCAAACAACAAAGGGCTTTTCCTTGAGCATAAAAGAAATTTCAGAAAGAACATGGATAAACTATGACACTTTTTTTCTTTAATGTACTGCTACTGTAAGGTTTTCAGTCTATACACATACTATTATAATTTAGAGAATGAACTAAAATAAACAAAAATATATGAAATTATGTTCATTCGAAAATGCTTGATAATATTTTGTTGTTTTAATATTTTGTTGTTTTAATATATTCTTTAGTTTGCACGTATCCATTCAAATTTGTTATAGGATATGATAGAGACACACAACTATACTCGGTTTCAAACACGTTTCATATGTGTTGATAATTGAAGATCAAATAAAGGTCTTGCAGGTACCACACATAGAGGAAATTTCATTACAGGTCTCCCCATCATAGCCAAATGATGTGCACTTATCGTAGCATAGCACATGCTCTAATATTAATACTGTGTTCTTAGCAGTGTGGTTACGAAACATTGTTTCGAATTAGTCAATGTAGAACGTGTGAGTTTTTCTCTTAGGTGCTGCTAGCTAATTTATATTACAGTTGCCAACATTGCGGAATGAGCAAAGATTCAACCCCAATGATGCGAAGGGGTCTGAATGGTCCAAGGACGTTATGAGCTTATGTGGGCAAACAAGGTTTGGTCTCTTCATTTATGTGCTTTTGCAATATTGAAAAATATAGTAACAGAACTACTTCAACATTAAATACTGTAGGTCATATCATCAATTCTTGTACATGCCATTTCGAAAACAAAGAAAAATAATAAAATCAAAATGACCATTCAAGAAAGATATAGCGAACCAACATTGCCTATATTTTGAAAGCCAAAACCAATTGAATTAACATAATTGTGTCAGTTTAATAAGAGTGGTATTTGTGTTAGTTTTCAATAAAAAGATCATTTGCATTTACATTAGAAAAAAAAAATTGTATCAAATTGTTTTGTTTGTTTCACAGTTTTGTTTTGCACTTAAGTTCTCTTCATTTTAGAATATTCACTTTGCATGTGCATCGAAAATACTATTTTCAGCTTGTTTTGATCACTTTGCATTTAAAGTTCTTCTCTTCATTTTAGAAAAAATCAAACATTTTGTGTTACACTTCTGCATTTGAATTCCATTTTTGATATTTTTTCTTTGTTAACATTTTGTTCATCGCATCATACTGTTAAAAGCTTTTTTGTAAACTTATAAAAAGACCACACAATAATGAATTTGTTCAAGCATACAAGACACAAAGTTATACGCCTTGCAAAAAAAAAGACAAAGTTATACGGTTTTTGTTAACATGTGCTTTTGTTATTATAAAAAAAAAACAAGTTAATAAATTTTACTTACAAATTTCTCTGCTGCGCAAGGAATAACCATCCCAGTTTTTTTACTTGTATGTCCAACTTTCCAGACCTTGGTACGTGTAATCTTCTCTCCCGAATCCTCTGCTTCCTACACAAACAAACGTAAACAAATTATTTAAATATACTATATGTTAGTAATGTTCATGAAAGAGTAGCTACATACCAGCTCTTCATATAGTCTACGATAAGATTTTCTTCCCAAGGTATGAGTCATCGTACTTTTGCTTTTATTGTTAGCATTAGTTTTGCACTGTTTCCTCTTTTTGTCCGTGTACTCAATGTCAAGAAATCTTTTCCACCAAACCTTATCAATGTCATGGGGACGGTTCTCATACGCAATTTCTTTGGGTATGAGTTGTCCATCTTGTTTAAGGTAGGTTTTTCGCACTTTCGACTTCATTGATCTATAATATTGTGGAAAAGATTTCTGTAATATTGGTCTAGCAACCTTAGGATTGATATTCAACTCAAACTCCCTCTACATGCATACAAGAAAAATATTAATTAGAATATATGTGCAAGTCATATTAGGGGGGTTTTACATACAAAAACAGCAGTAAAATATGTGCAAGTAATACTATTTGTAAAAGAAATGTACAAATCAGTAAGAAAAGAAAAGAAAACACTTAGGTACAGGGGATATAACAAATAAAATATGTGCAGTTAAATAAGCACAACTAAAAATGTGTGATTCAAGTCAAGGCAATAAAAAGGATGTGACACTCATGCCTCATAAAACTATTGCTTGAGTGAAATTTGTAAGTAAAATGTATTCCCTAACCGTGACATTTTACTTGTCATATTAGTTATGCCAGTCTTGATATCTTGTGGATGTTTTATAATGCATTCAGCCTAGCTATGACGGATGCATGTCGGATACATGTCGATTAGTGGTTGTGGCATATCACTATTATATCACACTTCTGACCCAATTCCAACTAGCTACCAAAGATTAATTGTATCGGCTTGGCGACCAGCCTATATAGTTTAGACATACACGTGTGTCTCCTTGAGAAAATGTTAAGGAGATAAAGTCTAGCAAATGTTACTAACAAAATACAATAGAAACAGTTATGAGCTGGTCGAAATATAAAAATGGTATAATAATTTATACTTGGATTTTGGTATTAGGCGTGATTTTATCAAATTAAACGAACGCACGGCTAATGTTAACTAGTTTTGGCAAACTGTAGGTGGGCGAAGAGAACTAGTATCTTTTTAAAGGGGCCATAAAAACTACTTTGGTAAACTGTAAGTGGGGAAAAAGGCTACCTGGTTTTAAGAAAGGCAAAAATTAAAACTGTTGAGGTCAGAGTGTTTATATCATTATATCATCCTAGTTCAGATGAGAAACGTAGGAAACCATTCTACATAAGCAACTTCCTCACTGCTCAACAACTAGAGACTTGTGGAACATTTCATATAAGAAATAGTTTGAAATTTCTATAATGTGGGACAGTAAAGTGCTCTCCTTGATGGAATACCCAAATGATTGTGTTTGTGGAGAGAATGAATTTGACCCAGGATTCACTGTAAACGAAAGCGCTGCTTTGCATTAGCCGTCTCGTTCGTTGAACAAAACGAATATACGTTTAGCAGGGGTCAAATAATTGTAGCATATATTTGGTGCAACTTTGTTGATTTAACAATAGCTAGGATATGTTATTCTTTTCATAACATAAAATAAACATACATTATACATAATTTAGCTATTAAAACGAACAGCTATCATTTACTACTACTAGTGCTATTGGTAGGGTGTAAGTGGCCTGTTAGGCAATATTTGAAATGCAGAGAAGTAGCAGCTAAGATGCATACAATTAGGGATGGATTCGTTTCAGTACCGGAATTTTGTATTAAAACTCATGTAAAGCCTCATGTAATGGGTAATATAAGCATGATATTGGAATCTGAGTATTTGCAGGCACTCATTTGGTTAATGAGAGACTGTCGAGGCATGTCATTGTAAGAGATCAATTTCTTGTCCTTGGTGGATTTTTTTCCACACTTGGGAGGCGTTTGCAGTTACTGATATTATAGAAAGGCTTAATTTTGTACAGAATTTTTTTAGAACCAATGATTTTGGTGGGCAACTTCATCTTTCTTGATTGCAGTTTTTTTTAATTTCCAAGAGAAGATCTGAAAATCAAAGTTTAAACAATAATTTGGAAAATAATGCCAAAAAAAAGGGAAGTGTTGTAACTAGCTAATAGTTAATAGTTAGCCATGTTCAATGTTCCATCACAAATTCTCTCCAGGTATAAACTATTTCCATAATGTATGTGTTATCTGGAGTTTCAGTATTATATCATTGTCAAAAACCTCCATGATAATGTTTATGTAATCGGTTAATTATAATGTTTATGTAATCGGTTAATTATAGTAAATGTGTAACACATGGAAAACAATGAGTACACTATTAGAATATGAAATCATGAAAGCACTTAGAACAGCCACTCAGCGTGTTGATGATCCATCGAGAGTTCAAAATAAAATATATAATGAAGTAGGCTGAAAGGATATTATATCCAAACGAATGATATCGGGTCAAAGTAGATAGGAAGTCCATCCGCACTTTTATGCCAATCTCAAACAGCTTCTGGACTGAACTACTAAAGCCCAAAACTTCTCTTTTCTTTACTGTTATAAATATACATGATGTACACAGTATTCCATTATCAATTCAATATCGAAATCATTTAGTCCATTCGCATTAATGATAAGTTTACATGAATTAACAAGATTAATTTGTTAATTCGAGTTAAGTTATTCACTAGCGTTCGTAGTAGATGGGCAGTGCTAAATATTTGGTGCAGAACGGAAAGCTGAAATGAAGCTAAAAGTACAAAACCTAGCCAATGGTCCTATACTATGAGTTTTAGAGCACGCCTGAAAAACAGGTTTATAAATAGGAAGTTGAAAATAAAACTAGCAGCACTAAATTCTCAAATTGTATTTGCATCTCAAATTGAGACAGTAATTTCCATAAACTGAGACAATGATTTCCATAAGCTAAACATTGTTAGTGAAAATATAAAATGACAGTTAAATGAAGTACCATTAATGCTTTCCATAAATTATTTTTGTAGACTTCATCTACATCATTCCACTCTGCGTAGCCAATAGGGACAATAGAACGGAGCAAGATACCACAACGAGAAGACCACTTTTTTACATCGCCACTTTTAGCGCCATCCAAATCCACAAATATTGAGTACTTTTTGCTTGATGGAGGAGGAGGAACATCTACGTCCATTGTATTATCTGTATTCAGTGATCCAGTACTACAACGCTCTGTCATTCTGTAATGTACAATTGATACACAATTAATTAGATATCCCTTAAATTAACATAAAAGTCTAATTCTATTTTATGCTAAATAGACAAGCTTCTAGGAGGACTAAGTATTACTTACCATCATAAAATCAACTAACTTGGTGCATATTACAAAAATATTATACTGTCACAGACAAGCTCGAAATAAGTTATTGCAAACAGTGTATTTGAGACAGAAATGTATAGTTTAAAAGCTAAAAAGAGAATGCAAAGAAATTTGTTTTTTTTCCTGTACAATCGCACGAAATAAAAACTAAACATAACAGAACACAAATCAATGCAAAGGCTAAAATACACAGTGAATGACAGAACTGAATGGCAAATGCAAAGACCGAAGAGTGTAATAAAATTCCTGCTAACAAATATAATGTACAAACACAAACGTAATGCACAAAAGTACAAAAATATTAAAATGACATGATAACTAATAAAAAAAAACCTAAAACTCAATCATGTCTATCTATTTCGATTCAATACACTTCAACAATCTTGTAAAGTTAGGTTGCTCCTTCAAAATGGATTGGAAGTCTGCTGATATCTCGAAATCGTCTATGCTATCAGTCATGCGTTTAGGTGAATGTCGTACAACGAACCAATCAGGATTATGTATGTCACTTATGTAAAAGACTTGACTTGCTTCAGATGAAAGAATGGCGGGTTCATCGTATTCTCCGTTATAGCCTTTGAACTTGCTTAGATTCACCATCAATAAATTAGAGTCTATGCAAATCTTACAACCATTTGTTTTATCTGCGATATTGATCCAATCACAGTAGAATACTACGTGTTGAGATATGTAATAATCAACCTCTATGATCTCCTTAATAATACCATACCATGTAGTATCATCATCTGTGGGATTTAAATCTTTTGCACTTGCAACGAAAGTTGTAACAGCATTCATGCAAACGCCACTATTTTGTGTTGAAAGGGTATTGTCATAATGTTTAGGAGAAAATACATATCCATTGATCCTATACTTAAGGTGGGTTTTTGCTTCCCATTTTGGCCCACTAACATAATGCCATAACATTGAGTCCATGCATTTTTCTTCGATTAGCTGTTAAACCAACCAAAATACATTGGTGTTATTTTTATTATTATGCATACATACGATTTAGAAATAAAGTTTGACAAACCTTATTGTGCAACCAGTCAATAAATTCAGTTTGTACAACCACTTCTACCTTTGTGTGAAGTCTTTTCTTACCACGATGAGCATCTTCTAACGATAATCGATACGCACTACAAAACCATTCGTAATATTTAAAAAAAAAATGTGCTACAGAGCGTAAAACAAGCAAAATACATACCTATAATAATCATCTAGATCTGGCACGTCGATTCGAAAAAGTATCCATCTTCGGATTTGTATACGTTGTACATTAGATAACTTGATGGTCTTGCCCTCAATGATAGAACGTTCATATGTATCACCATCAATTTCATCCAAAAATGCTGCTTGTTTAGAACTATGATTACCAGTACGTGGATTAGGCATATACTCCATTGCATATCTAATAGATTCTGTAACAAGGTATGCTTCAGAAATTGATCCTTCTACGTATCGTCTATTACTTGGTATATTCTTGCACTCCTTCATAGCACTAATAGAAAGATGAAACAAAAATTCTTTATATATTATTATTTATATATATATATATAAATACATAGTTATATTAAAAAAATCACACCTCTCAAATGGATACATCCATATATAATTAACGGGACCGCATAGAAGTGCTTGATCAGCTAAATGGACCATCAGATGTATACTTATATCAAAAAAATGAGAAGGAAAATAATGAACCAACACACATAATGCCTCGGCAATCATATCTTTAGCGGCTTGGACATGCTCTTGGACTAAAACCTTTGAACAAATAATGTTGAAAAATAAGCATATTTGCAAAATTGCACGTCTCACTTCACGGAACTTCGGGTAGGAATGTTGAACCATAATCAGAAGAAAATATTGGAGTATAATATGATAATCATAGGTCTTTCTAATATTCAAAGTAGGTGGTTGAATATTAACAAGGTTTCCTATCTTAGTTGAAAAACATGATGGAAGTTTTGCTTCTTTTAGAACTTGACAGCACTTGATTTTATACGCTTTATCAAATGCAAATTTGGAACACAATTTGGTTCTACCGAACAACAAATTAATAAGATGTTCTGCTACATTCTTCTCAGCGTGCATCACATCAATAGTGTGTCGTACTTTATGAGTACTCCAATACTCTAAAGTGAAAAAAATTGACTTCTTGTACCATGCAGGTATTTCTCCATCTTCAATCTCACTTACAAAATCTTCATCGATATCAACATTACCAGCCTTGCGTTTTGTGTTTTTTGTCTTTTTACTTGGTATATATATGATATGAGAAAGTTTCTCTAAAAGGGATGGTCCTACTAATCGAGTTGGAGGCTCCTTATGCTCTATATCTTTATACCAACCATGTTTCAATTCTCTGTATGGATGATCTTTCTTTAAAAATCTTCTATACTTCGTATAACTATCTTATTACCAGCACGCTCTGACCCAGTCTCCGTCGCACATATTGGACATGCTTTATATCCATGTGTTACACAACCGGATAAATTCCCAAATGCAGGTAAGTCATGAATTCCCCATAATAACATTGCTCGCAGAATAAAATGCTCTTTACTATCCATGTCAAATGCAGGTGTTCCTTCAATCCAAAGTTGTTTCAGCTCATCTACAAGTGGTTCTAGATATACATCAATGTCTTGACTTGGTGCTCTTGGTCCAGGAATTAACAAGCAAAGCATTTGAAACTCTGGTTTCATGCATAATGAAGGAGGCAAGTTATAAGGAATCAGATACACTGGCCAACAACTATAACCATTTGACTGAGCTCCACTAGGATTAAACCCATCAGCAGCAATGCAGAGCCAAACATTTCGTCCATTTGTAGCGAACTCTGGCCATCTATTTTTAAGAGATCTCCATTCAGCTGAGTCAATAGGATGACGCATGGAGTTCCAACAAGGTTTTGCTTCGGTATGCCATAACATTTTTCGAGCTATCCATGGTATGGTGTACAACCTAGTTAGCCTAGGTGTTAGTGGAAAATATTTCAAAACTTTTCTTGGTTGTTTTGTGACTTCCACTTGTTTTCCTTTTTCTTTGACTTTAACCCTAGAAGTATGACAATGAGGACATTCCAGTGCATCTTCGTACTCCTTCCAAAATAATATGCAATCATTTTCACAAGCATGTATTCCTTTTACATTCATTCCCAAATCTTTTATCATCGTTTTCATTGTAGAGTACTTATCAGGTAGTGTATTTTCTTTAGGAAGCCACTGTTTCAACAGCCTCAATAATTCAGTCATACTATTTCCAGACCAATTGAATTTCTTTTTCAAATTATGGAGCTCTATAATGACGCTTAATGTTGTAAGACCATCTTTGCAAGAAGGATATAATTTTTCATTGGCTTTGAATTTGTATTCATGGTATTTCTTCCCCTGGTTGTCACCATAAGTTGTATGTTCACTACCACGTAATCCATATGCATCTTCAATCAGGTTCCCAAGATCACTTTCTATACGAGTTTCCTCTCTATATTCATGAGAGGTGTAAGTGTCACTAACATTATTAGGCGCATTATTGACTACCACTTCAGCATCGGTATTCTCCCCATGGAAAAACTACTCATCATATGTTGGGTCCATACCATAAATAATCAAGTGTTTTTCAACTATTTCAAAAGCCAACTTTTTAGAATTTCTACACTTTATACAAGGGCAACAACATACTCTAAAATCAGGCAGTGAATGCTGCTCCAAGAAATTCATAAAAGATCGAACACCTTGTATATATTCATATTTGTTTCTATGTCGAATTTTAATCCACTCTCTTGAGGACGGTTTTGACATTGAAAAACACTCTTGGTTTTCCTAAAGAATCAAAAACATAAAAAAAAAAGAACAAATAACTGAAATTATATAGATAAAATAGAAATGACTATTTATGTTATTCCAACACTCTCTATTTTTACAGTAGTGATTATTTATGTTGTTACATATTTTAAAAAATAAATTAAATTTCTCTTACTTGTGAATTGAAAATGACAGACCAACAAACATCACTAAGTATTGACATATCTTTATGTACTACAGGATTTACAATTTAAAGTACATGGTTTTGTTTGTTTTTAACCAAAGATTAGCAAATGCATTAACAGGATCGGCAACTTCAAGCTTTGGGCTTCTACCAGCATCAAAAAGTGAAATTATTTTGGACTAATATCATCATTTCCAGCTTAACTAGTATAAAAATTCCATGAACATTAAAAAAATAAAATGTAGCAGACAAGATAAGATAATACAAAAACGCAAAGACAGCCGTTAGTTTTCTTATTGAAACGATACTTTTTGCCAACCCAATTTAACATGAAACTTACTAAAGGTGGGTTAAAATAAAAAACCAAATCAATTTGTTAAAGTACAACACTGGTAAGAATATATACGCTTTAACTGGTGATTTTTTTTTGAAATTAATGAAATCCACAACCAGATTAATAGCAAAAAATTTCACATCAGCCATCTATAGTAATTTCACCCTTATCTATGAACACTATATGTAAGTAGTGAAGCACCGTATAACTTACTAATACATGATGAATTTTATTATGTCCTACTACAAATAACATACAGGAGAAGTGTTACCAAGTAAATAACAACATAGACAAAAAAGCAGAGTTGAAAAATCAAGTAAAGGTTCACATTTTTGAATCTGAACCTTTCTCCTTATAAATAGTAGTAGTAAATGAATGGCATATGAGAGTATCTCATGGACTTAAAATCGACTCTACCACAGTAATAAAAGTTTAATTTGGATCAGTGATATTCTTATTCATTTACTATATTGGTGAGTTGGAGCAACAATCATGTTCCCACAACTATTATTAAATTTCTGTAGTTATGGTGCTAACATGATGAATGATTAACTAGCTAACTAAATAATTCACACCTTAAATTAAGTACTCGAATTTAAGGTCTAGCAATCAATCTCAGTATTCACACCTTAGTTCACACCTTAAATTAACTAGTTCTGTTTTGTTTCAGTACTCATTTCACGTTCATGCAACAAATTACGAATTTAAGGTCTAGCAACAATCATGTTTCAGTACTGTATATATAGGAATATTACATGTAACTACATGCAGCAAACTATGAATGCAAATCAGATTCATAGTTCAAAATCATATGATAATTAAGTGGCTCTGACATACAAAATCTGCTTGTATTTAAGGATTTGCTCCATTCAATGTTTCATAAAAAGAGGTAGCAATCAAAAGAAATGTGAACCAAGCATATTTATTATTTTCTTCCACTGAAGTGCCTTTTACCAGTCGATTGACTGCTTGAGATACTCTTTTTATTTTAAAATAACATTTATTATTTTCAACTTATACTGTTTATTGTTTTATAATTTATGAACTGGTTACGTATACAGACTGATACATCGATAACAAATTACAACAGATTAAAATTAGCTGAAGGAACACAACACCTGTCTTCAAATATTTCCTTCGACAACACAATGGGTTTAAATGGGAGTGAGAAAACAAAGAACGAGACTGAGGAAGACTCGAAAGCTAGCTCTTTTCATATGGATACTTTGTGTTACCATCTCAGGTGCAATTCTTTTATTAGTCATGACTGGAATGCTAAATTCTGCTCTACCAAGCAAGTCTGAGCGCGATGCCTGGTTTGAAGTTAATAATCAAATATTGAATGCTTTATTTACTCTAATGTGCCTATATCAAAAACCAAAGAGATTTCATCATCTTATACTTCTATGTAGATGGCGATCAACTGATATTTTAAGACTTAGGAAAGTATATTGCAAAAATGGAACCCAGAAGCCTAATGAGTGGAAGCACATATGGTAGTCGTAATCCTTCTTCATATAAACTGTTTTGCACAATACTTTTTATATGGTCCTGAATCTTAACATATCATATCAAGTATCCTCGAAATTTCGAATTCCTAGAAAATTTGAGAAATCACTGACCGTTACAAATAATGCCCGTGAAAATTGTCCGCTCTACGTGTTCATTGCCCTCACCGCACAGGTTCTTCTTCTTACTTCATCCAACCGTGATCTACGAAACGCTGCATTCATTGTCTACGATTTCTTCGTCTACCAGTCATAAATACACCACGATCCAAACAACATCTTTGATTTCAGAAAGGGTTCCTGAATCGCACTTGCTGTCTATGTATTGTTAGGCATAAAGTCTGTAATTTACACTCGGCCAATGCCATGCTAAGAGGATTATAGTAGCACTGTTATCAATGATAGAAGTAATAGTCCAGCTGTGACAACGACTGGACGAAAAGGAGGTCGAAGAGGAGTTCTCATAGAATTGTTCACATGTCAAATATGGTTAATAAATGATCAGAGGGATATGGGTTATACAAAAGGCCAAATGAAACTTTGTTGGTAAAGTTTAAATGAAAGAAGATATGCCTAGAATTATCAACGACTTGTTGTATGTACTCCGTTACAGAACGATGTTGCTTCAGATTTGGAAATAAGGTTCTGTTATCAAAGAGTAGGACTGATAAAGGGATTGTTAGAGATAGATTTGCAAGATGATGAAAATTCGTACACCGTGCTTGATTTGGAACTGGGTATGACCATAATGAGATTCACAGGTTTTTCCAAGGCTTATGGAAGATAACTTGGCATAGCAAGGCTTTAATCAATTGACAGATCGCCAATTAGTACGGTTAGAATTTGGTGTCAAGGCCTCTAGCATTAACTCATGCATTCTTTTTTTTTTTTTTGGCAGAAATACCTATAGAGGAAACACCAGAGCTTTTATCCTAACACTATTTATTCAGACGAGAACTTTAACAGAATGCAGGAAGAGATATTGATGAGACTGATTACTAGGAAGTGTCAGTGAACAAAATTTAACCACATATCTTAAAGAAATGGATTATGTAACTATGGATCATTGTATTTACATTAGAACTTCGAATGTAATTTACCAATCTTTGGATTGTAGCTTGGAAATTACTGAATGTACTTTAACCACAAATACCATTTGGAATGTATTTTTTTATTTAATGGAAATATTTGTTTTCATTAAAAAATAATATCATATCAAGTATCAGGTCATACCAATAATGGTATATTATAAATTTCCGAAAACCACATCATTATCAATGTCGTTTATTTTATCACCACAAGCATTAAATAACTTATGGTCTACCAAAGGCTGTAGATCTCGAATTTCAGATTCTATATATTTGAGATTTTATGAGAACTTGCCGTACCACTTGAAAAAAAAACAGTGTATCAATTATTTATATCAATAGTGTATCTTACGCATACATTTTTTCATGTATCAACCATAATGCTACTTTGTAGTTTATCGAGAAAGACAACCTTTTATTCATTACACATTCATCCAGTAAGGTCCTCTCTTTAACTGTACCCAACCCAGGATCATCGATGCTCTCACGCAAATGCTCAATAAGAGATAAAATACAAGAAACTAGCAATAACCAGGAAAATGAACAAGAACAGAAAACAAGGTGGCCACGACTAAGACCAGGCAGCAAGTACTCAATAAGAGATAAGTACAAGAACCTAGCAATAACTCAAGAAAGCAAAGACTAAACGAAAACAAGGTGGCCATGTTTTACATGGGAATCATACAAATAAGTATAAAAATTGAAATTGAATGTAAGAAATTACTTGATAATCAAATAACGCTCGAGATTCAAACAATACTTCACACTCAAAGGATGCTTCAGATTCGAAAAGCAGCTAATTCAACTTGAAATTTGGTAGTGTGACCTTCACGAGAACGACATTGATTTCGGAAATAAAAATTAGTGGAGGGAATTGAGTTAGGGGAACGAAAAAACCCTAGCGTTACGAAGAAGTGATAACGCTTTTGGAACGGCGGGAAAGCAAAGACAAAACTAAAATTACAACGTATCCCTCGTAATTTATTTAATGTGCGCGCCATTAAGTTTTATCACGAGACGAATCGTGGTACTATGTTAATTACGAAATAAATAGTTGTTTCATTATAACCAACCCAATCGTTACAATTTCCGACGAAAATCTGTTACAAAAATGCTGATTTGGTGTTGTGTTCTTCACTGTTTTTACCTTTGTGTTAGTGGCATAAGCGCAATGACATTGCATGTGGAGTCAAATTTCTATAAACTAATTTTTATGTTATTAGATGTTGACGCATCTTGTATTTTACAACTTCCATGCTTTTAGATGTTCTATCTTGTTGTATTCAACACAATAACACTATCAATGAATTCTATTGTTTTCTATTATCTTGCTGCTCTCAAATGTATGAATTATTGACCTATCAATGAATTGTATTTATGTGTGGTAGTATTCTATTGGTTTTGTTATCTAGTTTGATTATATAATTGCAGACAAGAATTATTTGCATAGATACATATTTATATTGCTGCATATTTGAGAATTGTAGTAATTTGTAATGAGGTATTTTTTTTATTGTCAAAGTGATTTTTTGCTTCAGTT
This sequence comes from Allium sativum, assembly GCA_030737875.1. Classification (NCBI taxonomy): domain Eukaryota; kingdom Viridiplantae; phylum Streptophyta; class Magnoliopsida; order Asparagales; family Amaryllidaceae; genus Allium; species Allium sativum. Next base: position 564,471,180 of record CM060921.1, read on the forward strand.
GTAGTAGTAACAGAAGCAACAAGTAGAGTCGTTTTTTAGCTTATGCCGCACTTTATTGCTTCCAATGTTTGGACAACCGAAGCAAAAAAATTGGCTTTTTCTTCTGTTGAACAATCGAAGCAACAAATTTTGACTTGTTGCGTCATCTGCATTTGCTTCGTTTACTGAACCGAAGCAACAGGGGGTAAATAACCGAAGCAGCTGACCTGTTTTGTAGTAGTGTATGTTTGAAATGATCAACTTACATGATCTACCAGATATACTCTGTCGGGCATTCGACCATTCAAGTTGTCTTGTGACTGGACAACCCGAAGGGACTATTATGTAAATCCATCTTAGGCAATTTCTATCTAAGATTTACTGAACAGCCCTTGCATAACTCCATCTTTAATTATCTTCATCAAATTTGATTCGCAACGCTAATGCCGTAGTGGGTTTCAGATAATATATCTGATCTCGGTCTATCCATATTGTCAACGGAAATGTTCAAAACTTTGATAGTCAGTTATTTAACTATCAAAGGAAAAAAAGTGTACAACCAACGGTCGTATTCCCAAATGGAAATCTTACCGATCGATCATCATTTCATTTCCCAATTTCCCATTTATCATTTCCATATATTCATAAATTCCTTAATTTCTAAAATTAGAAAATATACATTATTAAATTTGGAAAACATTTCCATTTCTGATTTACGCATCAATATCTTCCCGCCTCTATCAGTCTCTAACTGTAAACTAGTAAGAGAACAATGTCCCAAGTATAAACCCCGAATGCCGAAACCAACATCAGATAGATACCCAGAAAGCCATTCAACTCAACCAATTTCTAGTCGGTTTTTAATTTCAGTAATTCCATTTAAATTCCTAATTCAAACCCCAAATTCCTTTATAATATTTTATTTGCAAAATATTTACTTTAATCTATTTTTTCACATAGAATGTGAATAATATTTCTTTATATAATCAAAATAGTTTGATGTCATATTTAAAAACAATATCTCAAACCCAAATTCTATTTTTTTTTTTGTAGAATTATTCATACAAATCTTATTTCATTTCCAACATTTATAATCTCATTGCAAATTTCCTTTATAACTACTATGTTCACATTCCATTTCAATTATCGGCGTTAAAACCGATTTTACTTCTCTATATAAATTCAAATTTTATATATTCAATTTATCAAATGATAAATATTTCCTTAATTTATAAACATCGTTTATAAATTATTCTCCTTAATTTACCTGTTAAAATAGATTTCTATTAAATATTTACTTTAAACCAATATCATGTTACACCCGTGTGCGAAGCACGAGTCTAAACCTTCCTAATGTAAAATTCTCTTTTAATAAAATTCTATTCATTTTCCAAATATTTCGTTTTATAATTAAATTTATTTCCTATAAATATTTTATGTATAATATCCTATTTATTTCCTGTAAATATTTCATTTATATTATCATATTTATTTCCAATAAATATTTCATTTTCAAAATACACTTTGAAAATTCCCTTTCTACATTCCTATATTTCTTATGATATTTAAAATACCAACTAAACAGACCAGTGTCATCATAATCAATCATAGGTTTTATATCACATCATATATCACAATATATGAAAACAAACAGTATTATAAATATTGAGGAATCCAGTTGGATCCCTCCAACCAGTTTCCCTGCATCCACCGATGTTAAACAATATAAATAACATCGATTTCATTTCAATATGAAATATTCTAACAAACAGAATCAATATTTTATTAACGATTTATATATGTACGTTATCTATAATTTCAACCAATAAATCAGCAATTCAACCAAACAATCAACACACAGCAATCAATCATAATTTATCAATACTAGATTATATTTCTAAAAATATAAACTGTACAGAGTTAGTGAGATTTACTCACATTAGACGATCATCGTTAAATAACGATAATCGATAATCGATTCAGGTTAGACAGTTTATTTCGCTATAGAAGCTCCAATTCACTCCAAGTCAGTTCAATTGTGTAGTCGTTGTCCATACGATCCCAACGGATCCTGTATTGTTGGACTTGGATAATGTATGACAATGTTACGATATTTACAGGTTAACGCATATTAAATTAAACTAAAAACTTAATTTATATATCCATTTGAGCTTTACCATATTCTGTTCGGCCCAATTACCCTCACCCATTTCCACCCGCATCCAATACTACATCTTCTCCCTCAATGTAAATTGGAATGCAAGTTTTACAGCGCCATTAACCATTCTTCCATCGATCCATTCTTGATCAACTCTCTATAGAAAAATCAACTAAAATCATGATAACTCACCTCTTCAACACCTCTTCCACCTCATCCCAAAATCAGAGAACTCGAACATCTTTTCTTTTAAATGCATATCCTACCTCCTTAAAGATATTGTCGTCCTTGCAAGCTCCTACTGCTCCTTCTTTACTACCTTTAAATTCACGGAAAAATTACCAATAATTCTCTCATCACTCACTCTCTCTCTCTTTGCACAAATTTGTTGCACTTCACACCTTCCCTTGGAACCGCGTTCTTTAGCTCCTTCACAGTCCTGTAGTAGAACCACCAAACAAAAAAAATGGCGACTATGCAACAAACTTTGCAACAAACTCCCAAATCACCTTCTTATTCCAATTACAACATCGAAAAGATGAATCGATGCTTCACTCTTCTCAAATTCTCAGCCCTACGTAGATTAGCACCCGTTGTATAAAATTTGCCCAATAACTATGGTAGTCGAACAACATGAAACTAATATTAAATCGAAGAGAAACACTTTGGGAATCGATTTATGTATGTTCGGTGATTTATGGATTCCCCTTTGAATTTATATGAATAGAAGAAGATAGAGATCTCACGTTTGACTTGGAATGCATTGACTAGCAACAAAAAAATATTTGGGGTTAGTAAGGGGTAAGGGTATTTATAGGATAGGTTATATATTTTTATATTCAATTATTATATTTATTTTTATCAAATTTCTATTTGTATCGTTGATTAAAAATTCCTATTATCACATACAATATCCAAAAATCATGAAAATGGACATACAACTAGAGTTTGACATTACGGACTTGACAAAAATTGTTTCGTTGAATTCCAACTCCATTTGATGACATGGCGTATTTTTAATGGTCAAATTATCGATTGTTTTTCACATTAAAATCTCATACGGCCACATACTGACTCCAAAAATCATGAAAATTGAAATCTAGCAATAATTTAATATTTCGGATCCAACAAAATTAGTTTCCTCGAAAACGGAGCCCTTTTGCAAAAAAGGATATTTTTAAAACTCTAAATAAACCAATTTAAATATTAATATATTTAAAAATAATTAAATTAAATATTAATAAATTTATATTATCATATATATTCACATAGAATATAATACAGCTCCAAAATTTTCCTATCTGAATTTATAAATCGACATTTCAAATCCAGATTAAATCAGTATTCAATATATATTAAAAATCCATTTATAATATAAATAAGTCATTATAAATTATAAAGGAATTCCATAAGGACTTTTCGAAAATTTGATTTGGACATAAATCAGAATCTACACGACGAAATCTCGATTTTTCTCTTCCATTAGAAAAATATAGTTCACCAGCTCCGAACGTTTCTTATTTCACAGAAATCCGACTTAAAACGGATTCTGTATATTCGTTTAAAGTTCAAATCGCCAAATTACGAACTGTCGTGCCATTTTGAGCTCGATTATAATTATAATATAATCTATATGCTCTAACATCATTTGTTAAATAGATTCGTTATTATAATTCAATTCTAAACTGAATTATATCTTATAAATAATCCAATTCACCCAATACTGCTATTTCAGCTATTTCTGACTATTTCAAAATTAAATATATTATTTGATTATTATATTAATTAAATATTCAAAGTTATTTAGTTTAAACCATTAAATTACCAAACCATTATTTAAATAATTAAATAAAATTAATTATTAAGTTGTTAAAAAATATGGGCCGTTACATTCTTTCCCCTTAAAATAATTTCGTCCTCGAAATTGGGCTTAACATCAAAAAATGTGAAGAAAATGTCTCACAAAAAATGATAAGTGGGGCCACACAATGATTGAAATGCAAGTGGAAGACACAAAGCTTTATAGTGGTTCAATCCAATAACGATCTACATCCACTCCCATAAAAGATTCCATTATCAATGTGCAAATTACAAGATTATCTTCTCTCTTACAACATTTTCATCACTCCCTTACTCATGAATCATATTTAAATCTATCAGGGATGATAGAGAAGTGTATTAATCAGCGAAGATATGATGTAGATGTGGTAGAATCGGAAGAATTCCATCTTGTACACAAGCTCCACTCAATCAATCTTCAACTCTTGAATCATTTGGATGTGTTTGATGAAGATCATGATCCATGGATTAATCTTCAATTTATAATGTTGGATAGATGTTGGAATTGTTGTAGAATATTTTCAACAGCACTTCGTGGTCTCAAGATTCGATCCCCTCAAATGGAGAAGTGAGGGGGTATTTATAGGAGATTTCCAGACCAGATGGCAGTTCTGTAATTATCTGGAAAAACGCCTTGATTCATGGCACTGGGACGGCATGACTCATGTCGTAACATTGCGACTCATGTCGCAACTGATATGACTTGTTTGCTATAACTCATGTCGCCAACGGCATGACTTTTGTCGTATAGCGGGTTTACCCTCGGCGCCATGAGCTTGCGACATGACATGGCTCTCCTCGACATGGTCCATTTCGTTTGTATGATAGCTGTTGACAGCTTGGTAATGCTGGATGTGACATGTGTAGGTAACGACATGGTTCATATTGAGATTTTAAGAAGCAGCTTGCCCTTTATGTCGCTGAACGACATGGGGGATGGACGACATGGCTTGTTTCCTTAATCCGACCTGGCTCTCTGGACATAGTTTAAGGCCGACATGAGCGGTGAACGAGATAACGACTTGTGCTATGGCGACATGACTTCTACGTGCTCTTATTTCATGTTGTCGCCATAAATGAAATGCGACATGACTTGGGGTTGACCCGTTTTCCTCGGAGCGACATAGTGAGGCACTACATGGCTCGACGTTGTTCACTCCCTGGCGACATAGCCTTGAAGCGTCTTGGCGTCCACGCCATGAATCCGAGTTCGACTTGGTTTACTCCAACGACTTGACTAATGATTTTTTATATTATTTCTGACTCATATTTTATGGTTTAACATTTTGCCCCTCGAAGTTTATGTTATTAAAAATAACATGGACTTCGAACCCTTATACTTTATGACATCTTTTCCATGTATTTTAGTTAAGTCGTTGGGGTACTCTTGGATTCATGTCGCAAGTTAACACCATGTCGCGACTTGCTTTATCTTTTCCATGTCGCATGAGATCCTCTAAGTCGTTTTGAGCTTCAATCTGTACTGACTTCGGGCCGGTTATTTCAGCACTTCATATATTATCCCCAACCCGTATGTTCATTCCTATTCCTCTTCTCATCCTAAAGCTTCATCTCGTTAATGGCGGGTTGGATCGGAGAGATATCATCGCCTTCCTCATAAGCGACTTATTCAACTAAGCCGACGCCTTCATTAAAATCATCGTGACCTGATTCCGACCGACTTCGGTGAGCCCCATCAATCCAATTCAACACCTATACTCTCGATTTTGAAGAATTCTTCCTTCAACAATCGTTTCAGAGCTTATTGCAAGTAATTTTTAGATATAAATTCCACTTTGTTTTTTTTTTTGAATGCTAGGACTTGTATAGAATCCAAAGATTTTCACTCATTTCTGATAAAGTGATGATCACATGAACCGATTTTGACTGTCTTGTGTTATTGAGATGTTTGTGAATAAAAAATGAGCTGGATTGGAATGGATAAACTACATATGAGGATTTTGATATTATTTGATTTTCTTTGAACCCCAATTTTTATGCAATACGCACGACTAGAGCCTTATGTCGTTCTGACGTTATGAGTTTCTAATCGTTCTTAGCTGACTTGAATTTCTTTATCAACTTGGGTTTTCCTTTAACCTCGAGTATCCACACTGTTTCCATGGCTTGTTCATACCACTCATACGATTTGGATGACCATGCTTAAGCGACATAACTTCAACACCATGAAATGCCTTGCTTTGGTCGATGATGATCATATGAACTATTTTTGAAGATTTTGTCATATTGCACACCAGTTGCTTGCTGAAACGCCTAAACCGTGAATTCTTATTGTTTTATCATAGCTGCTGTACGATTCCTTTTAAAGCCAGGACCTCCGTGTTGACGTTGAATTTCTTTTATGAACTTATGTCGTGAGTCGACATGGATCTCATGTCGTGGACCAACATGAATCACAAGTCGTTGACCGACATGAGTTCCATGCCATGAACCGACATGAGTTCCAAACCATGGCAGCGTCATGAGCAAGTTGTTATGTCGCTGCTACGGCATGGGGGACCATGCCATAACGACTTAACCCTAATGTCGTCAAATGCCTCACTTTGATGTTTATCACCTCTGTTTTAAATGCTTTGATGTGTTTTCTTATCTATATTCTTCAAATCTTGCTGCTAGAAAACTGAAATGTATTCAAGTATATTTGTGTAGGATGACTACTAAAAAGCAAGCTTTCCCTCAAAATGAAGAAACTTTTTTGGCTCAAACCGACCCTTCTTCAAACACGGTTCCCGAAACTGAAACAACCATAACTTCTAGCCAAGTTTCTGCCTCCCTTCCTTTGGAACTTCACCCGATTAAAGCTAGGGATCAAGAGAGACAGTCTACCACACTAACCCAGGAGCAATACGAACTATTGTGTGGTCAATATGGAATTCCTCTTACAGATGCAATATTACCAAAAGAAGGTGTCTTTGATGACGACCCTCCTGTTGGATATTTTGCTGTAAACAAACAAATGCTAGCAGCTGGTGCTATCCCCCCATTTAATCCTTTTCTGGGGTGAACCATAGACTATTTAGCCATTGCTCCTTTCCAACTCCATCCTAATGGTTACACTATTCTACTGGTCCTTTATGTTCTCTTTATGGACTCGAAAAAACAAGAGCCTACTTTCTAGGAACTTCATTACCTATGTTCTTTTAATTGCAAGAAGGATACCCCCTCGATTATGCATGTTGAAGGTGCCAGAAATCGGAAACCTGTTCTCGAATTACCGGACAGTGTTTCAGGATTTTTAAACCAATTCTTCTTTGTTAGATGCCCCGAACCATTTCGAGGGCAGTGGACAGACGGAGGTACGCACAGCTTATTGAATGGCTTTGACTTTATTTTCCTCTGAGTTGTACGTTCTTACATTATCTCTTTCGAAATGCAGTACTCCCTGCCCCGATTAAGGACAACAAAGCATCCTCTTCTCTTAAGACCACATACGAAATACTGAAAGCTATTGACGAGGCGAAGAGAAGTAGAAAACTTTTAATTACGGAAAACATTCTTCGCCAATATGAACTACTTCATCCCCTGAGGAAATTCTTATGTAAGGCTGGACCTTCCACTCCTAAACCTAACCTTGCAGAGTCGGACATTGGAAATCCTGACGACCGGAATGCAACTCAAGCCGATCAAAACCCTACCATCGACCCTTCCTTGAAAAGATGTTCAGGGCCTACCAGTGGAAGAACATTGCCCTTGTCAATGACTTTGAGCAAGGATAAAGATTCTGACCGTCGTAGCGGCGAGGATCCTGCAACGTCGGTCGAATTGGCTGAAAAAGATAACACTTCCCCGCATTCTGAGTCAGAATCAGATTCCGAACAGGTTGAGAAAGACAATAGGGAAGCGAATCCTTCTGAATCCAACTGTGGGACTGAATGCGATGGGGAAGATGTAATTGCATTAGAAAACGGTCCAAATATTAGGACTATAACTGGAGATTCCCTTACTGAAAATGCAGCTAAGGAAGACTCTGCAGGTACATTTGACAATTTGTGTGATCTCAACTCCGCTAAATATCTTAGTCAGGATGGTGCAGTTACTCAGCCTCTCAACCCTCAAACCATATAAACTGGATTTAGGGATGCAGCCACAACTGAGTCAGGAAGGCATCTTAACTCTTTTGGAATTCCCTTAGACCCAGGGGAAAGAACCGGTCTGTCAATAACAGAGTCTTTTAAAGAAAATACATCTCTTGCATTCTAGTTTATTTTCTGTCTTTGTATCTTGCCTTAGCATTTTTGGATACTTTGTAGTTTTTAGTGCCGAAAACTCATCCATATCTCATTTTATGTTTAGACATGCACGGGAGACGCTCATCAGGAATCAGATCAGAATTTAGTAAAAGGAGCAAAGCTATCTATCCGAAGCATTTATTACAATTCAGGTCCCAGCAACCATCGCATCACCGTGAGCAGCTCCATCCTCCATCGCCCTTGAAACCCTCTTCTCAGTCCTTACATGCATCAGAATTTGTCCTGACTAAGGAACAGAGGAAGAAGATACGTGAGGAAGAGGAGGAAGAGGCTAGAAGACGCAGTTGTCTAAGAGAAGACACTCTCGATGAAGGGGAGCGAGGGAGGAAAGGAGGAAGGGGCGACTTTATAAGCACTCCCAAGTAGAAAAGCTGCCTATTAGGCCCCGACTTCCTTCATCGTCTGGCCCTTCCGGTCCCTCAGTCGAGATCCATTCGATTATTAATAAACCTCGCCATACTCCTGGCTCAACGAATATCTCTTTTTTCGAAAAGCTCCCAGGTTGGAACTTGAAAGGGCTTTATTTTGATCGTGGAGTAGGTATAACTGGCGCCGATGATTTTCTTAAGGAGGTGAAAGCGGTTATAAGCCAAACTCACATCCAGTTTGATACTGCTAAGAGTCAACTCGAAACAAAATGTAACATCGTAAGAGATATTTTTTACAAAAAGCTGCGCGGATGGGAGAAACTTGGTGATGACCTCCAAAAGCGCCATGATTCCCATCTCACAAAAATTGCCAAGTTGGAGAATGATAAAGTTAAATGGAAAAAAGTTTTGGATGATCGTGATGCTACTATCGCGATTCTCAATAAAAGAGTCGCAGTGTTAGAAGCATCAGATAACGAGATCAAGAAGCTCCGGGAAGAACTCGATGCTTCCAAGCAAAAAGAAAAAGATACCATAACTGCCAAGTGTAATGTTGATGACATATTAGCTGTAGAGAAGGATTTCTCCAAACAATATTGGGAAGATGCCGCCAATCTTCGTAAGGAGGTAAAATCTCTGAAGGCTTCTAACCAGACATTGATGGCCAGGGTCGAGTCTCTTGAGAAGGACAAGATAACTGCAGAAGAAACTCACAAACAGGTTATGGACGAAGCTAATGACGACATGTTCCGCTTTTATGTATACAGTGTCATGAGCCGTGGGAGTTTGCATTACTTAGGGGATAGTTTTGCGCATACTTTGACACTTGTTTGGGAGCGAGTGCTTGAGATTAACGGTGATGATTGTAGCGAGGATGAACTCATTGACAAACTCTTAGATGACAGGTCCAGAGAGGCTTTGGCAGAAGGAAAGGCAAAACTAACAGATGAGAGGACCGGTACTTCCGGTGAGCAAGTTCAAACCCAGCCTGATGTCGACCCTCCTACTAGCGCCTCGATCCTTGAAGCTTTCGGTTCACAAACATTAACTACCCCTGTTGATGCTTCTAAAGAAAAAGATGCTGTTACTGACGAGAATATCAATAAAGGGAATATTGTTGAAGAGCACGGTGAAGACGATGAGGTTGATGATGACAATCCTTATCATTGGAGAATTGAGCACAGGGATCCCCCGGAAAATCTTCTGGATACAGGTAAAATTGAAACCAACTATACCATGTCGTTCTTAGAGTCCATTTTCGATTCACTTGGGTCCCTTGCTTATTATGCTCGATGTTTCCATACTTTGAATTTAATTTCATCCCTGTCTTCTCCTACCATAGGCAATGCAACGACAACAGGAGCTACTAGGACTGGCTCACCACTGACAACTTTCCCTCTTACTTCTGTCAGTACTCCCTCTCCTCCTAGTAACGCACCTTTGCTTATTACAGCTCCCGGGTCTCAAGATACCAAAATCGGTGCCTTCTTGGATTTAGATGTTGTTGACTACAGCCTTAGTGATGACCTTAAGGGCATCGAGGCAGGTGGAAGCCCCCAAGATACCGCCAAGGTTAAAGGGAAAAAGCCTGCCAAGCCCTCATCGTCTAAGAAGAAGAAGAAGAAGGATATGGAGGCTATCGTTTTATCTTCCCAAGAGAATCAGAGTAATGTGGAAGAGACCCCTCCACCTTTACCTAACAAGCCAGCTTTGAGTTCAAGCGACAAGAAGAAATGATCATGCTTAGTGGTATCTTAATCTGGTTGCTAATTACTTTCTTTTATAAGTTGTATTTAGGCCGGTTGTATATGCGGGCGCCGGTCCTCGCTTATTACTCTTGTACTTGTCGTCTTTATGTACTCTGTTGTCTGATATTTTGCACTTTAACTTGTGACTTTTTGATATAATTCTGCTTTTTCTGTCAGGAAATTATGTCCTGCTTTCCATGCTTTGAATTTCGCTATTAGTCTCGCTGTACCTCTTTATTCTGTATTTCATACCTGTTTTATATTTGCAATACAGATTCTGCATCACAAATTGTTTGTTATGACATGCTGAGTTAATCCAACCAACTTTATTGGATTTTCCTGATCTCGACTAAAACAACGCCCAAAACCCTTTCACATGGATAACCATTTATTAGGATCTTTAATTTCATCTTAGTCATTCCAAAAAATCCAGTTTTGTTGATTGGAATGATCTAATGCCGAGTTTTCATAAAATTGTGACCGGATTGTGGTATGTTTAAGAGAGCTTTATTTGATTTCATTAATGCGATGGTAATGCCCTCATACCATAATTGGTTTCAATTTTTTGAAAATTAGGCATGGTATTTTGAAAATTAGATTTCAATATTTTTTTATTCCTAGCAACTGAGTGGGCCAGTTACTTGTGGTTTTTATCAGATGACTTTAAGGAAAGTCTTTGGTTCCGTCACTAACCAGATTTGGAAGATTCGGCTTACGATCGGATGCCCTCGAAAGGATCTTTGATCCGTTATTCATTGAGTCTGAATAATTCAGACACTTGTTGAACTTGTCGGATGCCTCCGAAGAGGTCTTTGGGTCCGTTAGTAACTCGGTTTGGAGGACCAAGAATCAATACCCGAATTTGGAAGTTCTAGCATCTGAGCGGATGGCTCCAAAGTGGTCTCTAAAAACCCTGTGTTTATATCGCTATCAGGCCATGTATTAATGGCGTCGACGATTAACTGGGCACCCCTCGGGGAGGTCTTGGGTTTAAAGGCCCAGTGTTTGTATCACTATCCGGCCATGTCTTAATGGCATCGGCGATGAACCAGGTGCCCCTCGGGGATGTCTTGGGTTTAAAGGCCCGGTGTTTGTATCGCTATCCATCCATGTCTTAATGGCGTTGGCGATGAACCAGGATCCCCTCAGGGAGGTCTTGGGTTTAAAAGACCGGTGTTTGTATCGCCATTCGGCCATATCTTAATGGCGTCGGTAATGAACCAAGTGCCACTTGGGGAGGTCTTGGGTTTTAAGGCCCGGTGTTTGTATCGCTATTTGGCCATGTCTTATTGGCGTCTACGATTAACCGGGTGCCCCTCGGGGAGGTCTTGGGTTTACGGTCACATTGTTTCAGAGGGATGACGCTAGTTTATTTGTCAGATTATCATTGTGACTTATTAGAACTAGAACCTTGAACTCTGTTATTAAGAATGTGCCCCTACAGTGAAATTCAGAACTTGGTCCGTAGTCTGGGTGTCACATCATCTTAGGTTTAGAGTTCTTGATGCCCCTTATTTATGGCTTTGTACTTCACACCCTCCGTAGAAAAAATGTGAGGATGTTTGAGGATTAAGCAACGGGTGCTTGAGCTCTCCCTGTTGGGATGTGCTGTAGAATTCACCAGGCTCTGCTTGGTTTACATGTGCTTTTGCCTACTTAACAGGCTTGTAATTAAAATCGATGTTAGCAGCTTGAAATCAAAAACTTGCAAATGTACGATTTTAGATGGGTAAAGTAGTTTCTTTCATTAGCTTGTACAAACTTTGCATAATATTCACAATGCATGACATATTTACAATTCATGATGTTTGTATAATGCGTAATATATGAAAGAAACTTCAAACAAAATAACGGCGAAGGTGAATGCTATTCCATGCTCGAGGGAGTGCGATTTCGTCTGCCGTTTTTAGCTCAAAAGTATCATCTGCAAATTTTCGGCTTATCATGTATGCCCCTCCCAATTGGGTCCGAATACCCCGGTTCCTGTCATAATTTTCTTCAGGACAAGGTCCCCGAATTAAAGAGTTCTTTGCTTGACTTTTGTATTGAAGTGCCTGGCTATTTTCCATTGATGGGCCGTTATCCTAAGCTCTGCTTCTTTTCTCTTTTTCTCAAGCAAATCAAGTGCCTCAAGTTGCAGCTTTTCATTCTCCTTCTGGTTAAAGTGGATTCTACAGTGAGCGGGTACTTCCAGTTCCACTGGGATTAACTTCCAGTTCCACTGGGATTATAGCTTCTGACCCGAACGTAAGTGAGAATGGCATGTGCCCCGTGGTAGTTTTATGTGTTGTCCGGTATGCCCATAGTGCCAAGGGAAGTTCGTCAACCCAATTTCCTTTGGCTTTTTCAAGACGCTTTTTGATGGATGATTTTAGTATTTTGTTGGTGGCTTCCACTTGACCGTTTTCTTGCGGATGGGCCACAGCTGCAAAACTCTTTTTGATTTTATATTTAGCGCAAAAGTCTAGGAATTCGTTGCTTTCAAACTGGGTTCTGTTATCGGTAATAATCTTTTGTGGCACTCCAAACCTACAAATGATGTTTTTTAAAACAAAATTGATCACTTTCTTTGATGTGATAGTAGCCAAAAGTTCTGCTTTAGCCCATTTGGTAAAGTAGTCGACAGCTACTATAGCGTATTTCATATTCGATTTCACGGTAGGTAATATCCCAATTAAATCTATGCCCCAGACCACAAACGACCATGGACTGACCATTTGGGTTAGCTCCGTGGGAGGTGCTCTTGTAATCTTAGCGAATCTCTGGCACCTGTCACACTTCTTTACATAGGTCATGGCATATAGATTTACATCAGGCCAGAAATAGCCGTATCGCAGAATCTTCTTAGCTAACGTTTGACCATCGGTGTGCCCTCCGCATTCTCCCTCATGCAACTCTTCCAATATTTCTCTAGATTCCTCTTTGGTTACACATCGCAGCAATGGCATGGAAAATCCTCGTCGGTAAAGCCTCCCATCTTGAACGAGGTAAAGAGGAGCTTTGCGCAATATCTTCCTTTTCTTTTTTTGGGTCCTCGGGAAGTGTCCCATTAAGGATATACTCCTTGATTGGAGTCATCCATGATGCAGGTTCTTCAGCGGTCTCCATTATCCAGTCAATACTCGCTTCCTCAATGGTTGGGGTAGAAAGGAATTCGATGGGAATTAAACCCAGCAGTTGAGCGTCTGACGAACTAACATACTTGGCAAGAGAATCCGCTTTTGAATTTTGCTTTCTAGGGATGTGAGATATAACATAATGATCGAGATCGTTCAAAAGTTCCATAGCTTTGATTAGATAAGAAGGAAGGTTCCCAGTTTCGGTTTGGAACTCTTTGCGCACTTGACTCACCACCACTTGAGAATCACTGAGAATCTACAAGGTTTTCAGGTTTAGCTCTTTCGCCAACTTTAACCCTGTTATTAACGCTTCATACTCAGCCTCATTATTAGTTGACAGAAATTCCAATCTCAAGGTATAGCATAACATGTGACCATTCGGGGTTTCTAAGACAATTCCGGCCCCTGAGCAATAGTTGTTTCTAGACCCATCAAAGTATAGTTTCCAACTAGCCTCCGTTTTTACTGGTTCTTTGACCTCTTCTCCTCTGTCTATAAACTCAGCAATAAAATCTGCTAGGACTTGGCCATTAATGGCTCTTCGAGGATAATAAGTGATATCATACTGACTTAGCTCAATGTTCCACTTTAGTAACCTTCCTGAAGTTTCTGGGCGAAAGAGAATTTGCCTTAATGGTTGATCGGTGAGAACTTTGATAGGGTGAGATTGGAAATACAGTCTCAACTTTTTTGAGGCAACATGCGAGATTCTCTAGCTTAGGGTAATTTAGTTCAGCCCCGATAAATCTCTTACTGATGTAGTATACTGGCAATTGCACCCCTGCTTCTTCTCGGATTAGGGCAGCACTCAAGGCATGTGACGAAACCGCTAGATATAAAAATAGATCTTCCCCATCTTTAGGTTTCGACAACATTGGCGGTGATTCCATATGTCTAACCAATTCCTCGAAGGCCTCCTGGCACTCTAAGGTCCATTGGAAGTCCTTTCTTCCTTTTTTCAAGGCATCAAAAAGCGGAATACACTGATCAGTTGCTTTGGATACGAACCGATTTAATGCTGTCACCTTTCCATTTAGGCTTTGGAGTTCCTTTTTTGTCCTTGGAGCCCGCATTTCCCTTAAAGCCGCAATTTGAGAGGGATTCACTTCGATTCCCCTAGCATTGACGATAAACCCGAGAAATTTCCCCGAAGAGACCCCGAATGAACACTTTACTGGGTTTAGTTTCGTCGTGTATTTTCTGAGTATGTGAAACATCTCAGCTAGATCCTCGAGATGATCTTCGGCCTTCTTTGATTTTACTAGCATATCGTCTACATACACTTCCATTGTATTCCCTATTTGAGATTTAAACATGGAGTTTATGAGATGTTGGTAAGTCGCTCCTGCGTTTTTTAGTCCAAATGGCATAACTTTATAGCAGTATAGCCCCCTATCCGTTACAAAACTCGTGTTCTCCTCATCTGGCTTGTGCATCATAATTTGGTTATATCCGGAATATGCATACATAAAAGATAGTAACCATGTCCCGCTGTTGCATCTATGAGTTGGTCAATCCAGGGCAAGGGAAAACTGTCTTTTGGGCACGCTTTATTAAGGTCTGAGTAATCTATACACACTCTCCACTTTCCGTTGGACTTTTTGACAAGGACCGGGGTAGAAATACCAATCTGGATATGTAGATTTTCGTATGAAATCGTTTTCGAGTAATTTATCTACTTCTTCTTTTAGAGCTACAGATCTTTCTAATCCTTGCCTCCGTCTCTTTTGTTTCACAAGATTCAATTTTTGATTTATATTCAATTTGTGAATAATTAAATTCGATGGGATCCCACACATATCCGAGTGTGTCCAAGCAAATACATCTAGATTCTCTTTCAAAAACAAGACTAATTCCTTTTGCAGTTTCATACCTAGTTGAGATCCTATTCTCAGGACCTGGTTGGGATCTTTATCGGATACTGGAATGGGGATAGTATCTTCGGCCGGTGCTGGTCTATTTTCCCCCATACTGTTTTTCCTTGGATCAATTGCTTTTCGAGCGCCACTGTGCTCTCCAGTATGGGGGCCTTGCTTTAATTGCTATAAAAGGGTTTTTTGCATGCGGAGCGACGGCTCTACATCCTTCTTCAATTCCTTTTTCCTTGCCTCTGCCAATTCAACTAAATAACATTCTCTTGCTGCTCGTTGATCGCCTATAATTGTGCCTATACCATTCTCTGTTGGGAATTTCATAGTGAGGCACCATGGAGCCATAGTTATTCTGAATGCTGCAAGAGTAGGTCTTCCTAGGAAGGCATTGTAAGCGGAGAGTTCATCAACTATAACGAAATCATGTTCCAGTGTGGCTTTCTACCCCCTTCTCCGAGTTCCACTAGTAAACTGATAACGCCAATAGGTTGAACAGCTTGACCTGTGAATTCGTGGACCTTGTTCTGGTAGGATTTTACGTCGTTCATGGAAAGCTTCATTATATGGAATGCGCTAGTGAAGAGGACATTAATAGATGCTCCACTATCGACCAAAACCCTTCTAACTATGGCTGGGCCCAAACCAATGGTTATCACCATTGGATCCTCTGTAAGTGTTATGATCACGTTTGGATCTTTATCTTTAAATGTGATGTCGTCTCGCGAGATTCTTGGTATTTTTGCTGATAAAGCCTCATCCGTGATCATGAGTTCACCTTTTTTCAAAAATTCCTTCACCCCATGAGCATACTTTACCATGTCCCCCCAGCTTTTCCTAACCGGGTATGGGCCTCTTGAGATGGTGTTTATGATCATCCTTGGTATAACAGCAACCGAAGCATTCTCATTCTGTTTAGGCTGTCCCGCAGAGGCTCCTTGGTCTTGAGCTCCCTGAGAATTTTGGGGGTTCTTTGTGTATTGCTGAAGCATGTTTTTCCTTATCATCTCCTCAATTAAGCTTTTCAATTGTCTACACTCGTTTGTGCTATGCCCTGGTTGGTTGTGGAATCGACAGAATCTGCCGGACTTTATTGCATCATCAGTGACTCTTAACTTCCCTGGTTCTGGGTATTCCTCCGTGTCTTTGGTCGCCATATAAATATTTTATATGGTATCATTAAGGGGAGTCATTTCATAATTCTTGAAGAAATGAAGCTTTTTGTTATTTCAGCCATCTTTCCCTTCGTTCCTCCTTTTCTGGTTTCCTCCAGCGTTTTTCTGTCCTCCTTGCACGTTTACGTCTTTTTTCTTTGTCGGCTCATTATTTTTTGGAACTTCTAATGTATAGGTCGAGTCCTCATCCACGCCTATATATTCATTTGCCTTATCGAATATCTCTTCGAGAGTGGTAGGCTTCTCTTTCTTGATCCACCACCCAAGTTTGGTCCTTTTATTTATACCTCCTTTTAGAACCATCAAGGCCAAACGTGGCTCATAATTTCCAACTTTGGCCGCTGCTGTATTAAAATGAGAAAGGAAGGCTTTAATGGATTTCCCTGGCCCATGTTCCAATTCATTCAGCTTCATTATGTCACGCACCTTAGTTCCTTGAAGTCTAAATTGTTGCCTGAATAGCTTGGCCAAGGTGGAAAAATCGTCCATGGACTTTGGTGGAAGCTTCGTGAACTAGAGTGAAGCTACCCCCTTTAAGTAAGTAGGGAAGTATAGACATTTGAGCTCATCAGTAGCACGTGCTCCATCCATGTGTTGATCATACTTGAATAGGAACACGTTGGGATCGCCAGTCCCATTATAAGCTTGCATAACTGGAGGTTTGAATTTAATCGGATACGGCACCATTTTAATTTTTTCCATAAGCGGTGTTTTTGTGGGAGCAAACCCCCATTCCTTCTCATCGTCCACCTTTTTCTGGTCCTCATTCATGATCTTTCGTATCATCCCGGATATACGCTCCTCCTCATTGAGTTGTCCCACGGGGCGGACGCCTTCCTCTTTACCGGATGTTTGCCTGGGCAAATGGTCACGGTTCATATTCCGGGGCCCTGGACCTCCCGCATGGGGAAGTGCCCCTTTGGTGGAACCAAACGCTTGTTGAGGAGTTGCTTTTCCAAAGTGATTATGAGTAGGAGGCTTTGCTCCCTTATGACTAGGATCTGTAATCTCTTGGACAGAATTTCCTCAATTCGGGCTTGAGGAAGAAGATCAATTTTCTTCCGTTCGAGTGGTTTTAGCAGATTTAAGACGGGCTACACTCATGGTAATCTTAGCCGTTGCGGCTTGCATAGCGAACATGGCTTCAAGTTTCTTCATCATGGCTTCATTTGCGATATTGATTCGACTTGTCAGTCCTGCTGCCACTTCATCCAATTTCCTTCTAGTTACGACGGTTCTAGCTTTAGAACTTTCACCGACTTCAAACTGGTTAGTGGGCAGACTGTTTTTCGTGTTACTGGCATTATCGGCACTTTTGGTTCTAGTTTTCTTCGGTGGTCTACCTGGGTTACCCATGGCTTTGGATAAGAATTTCAATTTGGACAACTTAAATGATCGGAGTGTATTCAAAATTCCAATGAAAGGATCTTAACCTTGTGAGAAACTGAGAAATGAATTTGCAATCTGGGCTCCACGGTGAGCGCCAAATATTTTCCCTAAAATTGGGCTTAACACCAAAAAATGTGAAGAAAATGTCTCACAAAAAATAATAAGTGGGGCCATACAATTATTGAAATGCAAGTGGAAGACACAAAGCTTTATAGTGGTTCAATCCAATAAGGATCTACATCCATTCCATAAAAAATTCCATTATCAATGTGCAAATTACAAGAATAACTTCTCTCTTACAACATTTTCATCACTCACTTACTCATGAATCATATTTAAATCTATTAGGGATGATAGAGAAGTGTATTAATCAGCGAAGATATGATGTAGATGTGGTAGAATCGGAAGAATTCCTTCTTGTACACAAGCTTCACTCAATCAGTCTTCAACTCTTGAATCATTTGGATGTGTTTGATGAAGATCATGATCCATGGATTAATCTTCAATTTATAATGTTGGATAGATGTTAGAATTGTTGTATAATATTTTCAGCAGCACTTCGTAGTCTCAAGATTCGATCCCCTCAAATGGAGAAGTGAGGGGGTATTTATAGGAGATTTCCGGACTAGATGACAGTTCTGTAATTATCTGGAAAAACGCCTTGACTCATGGCGCTGGAACGGCATGACTCATGTCATAACATTGCGACTCATGTCGCAACTGGTATGACTTGTTTGCTATAACTCATGTCGCCAACGACAGGACTTATTTTGTATAGCGGGTTAACCCTCGGTGCCTTGAGCTTGCGACATGACATGGCTCTCCTCAACATGGTCCATTTCGTTCGGATGATAGATGTTGACTGCCTGGTAATAGCTGGATGCGACATGAGTAGGCCATGACATGGTTCATATTGAGATTTTAAGAAGCAGCTTGCCCTTTATGTCGCTGAACGACATGGGGGATGGACGACATGGTGTGTTTCCTTAATCCGACCTGGCTCCCTCGACATAGTTTAAGGCTGGCATGAGCGATGGACGAGATAACGACTTGTGCTATGGCGACATGAATTCTAGGTGCTCTTATTTCATGTTGTCGCCATAAATGAAATGCGACATGACTTGGGGTTGACCCGTTTTCCTCAGAGCGACATGGCTCGACGTTGTTCACTCCCTGACGACATGGCCTTGAAGCGTCTTGGCGTCCACGCCATGAATCCGAGTTCGACTTGGTTTACTCTAATGACTTGACTAATGATTTTTTATATTATTTTTGACTCGTATTTTATGGGTTAACAAATTAATTCCTCTAGTCAATTATCTTCATCTCATAACTCAAATCTACTTTTTATTTCAAGAATTTAACCGCTTACTCACGTGAGTCCAATTATATTTCACAATCCAATTTTACTCGATATTACTATATTTCTATTCAATTTCCACTTAACTGGCTTTAATCCAATTTCAATTTGCTTCCAAAAATTTCTATTTAATTTGTTTTAATTCGAACAATCTCTTCCTGGGAATTTTTAAACAACTTTGTCTTTTTCACAAATCAACTTTCCCTTTCAGGATTCAAAACAACTTGTACCCTCAAAACAATTCAAAAACAATTCTCTTGGTAGTAATCTGTCACTTAGGACTCGAAAATGAACACTGATGATGTGGCCAACATCATCCGAATTATTTCCCAGCTATCTAAGTGAGTTCAATACTATATCACTTTTCAAAACCATATCTTAATCATTTCTATTTTGGAAGTATTTCAAAATATCCTTCACAATGCTTGTAAAATAATTTAAAATCTGCCTGGATTTTAAAATCCTCGTATATTTAATCCAAATCCATTCACAATCACTTTTCCAAATTTTAGGAATTCCAATTTTGATTTTAATCCTTCTGACTTCATGTATTACGCTTATATGGATCCTGATTGGTTATATATATAACCATTTAAATTATTATCTCATTCGATTATAACAACAACCAACACATCCAATATACTATAATCATTATAATACAAATCCTTTATGCCAAAATATATTTTGGGTAAAATTATTTCGTTTACCCTTTTTTCAAAACATACCATGTCAGTTCATCGTATTTAAGTGTTTAGAAACTCCTATCGATACAGTGGATCAAACTGATCGACCCGAATTCATAAACACTCAACCAATAAATCTCTACAATACAAAACAATTTTTATAAAATCTACAAATACGTTCACTCGTATATATACACTCAAACTCAATCTAAGGTATAACTAACCCCATCTCTACTTAGTTACGCCACAGAGCTAAGTAATTACTTAACCTTCGCTCTGTTACCACTGTAACGACCCGGGGAATTTGCGACCTTGGTTATCGACATAAACTCAATGTTGACTATCCAAGCATCGGAAATACCGGATAGTTAATAGAAAGAAGTTAGAGGGTGAGAATAGATAAGATAGAAAATTAGAATAGAAGAAGAAGAACACAACTACAACAACATCATAGTAGCACGAATCTCACAGCGGAACGAATAAAATATATTATATAACATGACTTTGGAATAAAACAGTATCGATATACAATACTATTATCAGAGTACAACACTTACAACACAGCGGAAATAACAATAGCTATATAACCGTGAAGCCTCCTACTCAAGCTCTCCAAGTATCTATAAATCCCGACTACTTGACTGCCCGTACAAAATTGGGCACCCAAGAGTTTAGGGAAAACAAACAAAATAAACTATGGGTCAGTCATGTGACTGGTGTGAATAAACTCCAACCATTTGTTTAACTTTTAAATTCCTTTTAAAAGAAAGAATAATCGTAAGACCGACCCACACATAAACACAGATGATTTTTACATTTCGATAACCCAAAACATTCTTTTATAATCCATACTCTTCTGATATTGTAATAATGTTTAAATCAAATAAATAGCAATCTAGTAGAACGCTTTCATCTCACGCTCTACATATATAATATACAATCAAAAATCGCGGGCTCTTATTGGATAATGAATTCCCAACTATGACAAGGTATGGAACCACCTTCCGATCAGTGTACTCTAAAAGCGATACACTGGAGTTCAACAAGAACATCTTGTAACTCAGCCACACATAACCGGCCATTCATTTCGCTTGAATGTTCCGAATATATTGTCACCTTACGGTTGGTATACCAACATAACAGTTCCCGGGAGATACACAATTGAAAGAAGTAACAAATATGAATATTCTCTAGATGGTGACAATATACCCTACTTGCGTGCGACCCACTTAGCCATGCTGCCTTCCCGATTTCTGTCATTTCCCAGTTGATGAGGCTTGAGGTCATAGCATATCTTTTAACAGATCACTCCTTCATTTATTTTGTATGCCACATCATCATACCCATCAAATCACAAATTGATTTCCCCAAAAATAACGTGGGTATATGCTAAGAGAAACAAATTACTCCACCACCAACGTAAATATGTTTGAAACGATCAACTTACGCGATCTACCAAATACACTCTGTCAGACATTCGTCCATTCAAGTTGTCTTCGCACTAGACAACCCGAAGGCACTATTTTGTAAATCCATCTTAGGCAATTTCTACCTAGGATTTACTGAACAACCCTTAGATAACTCCGTCTTCAATTATCTTCATCATATTTGATTCGCAACACTAATGTCATACGGAGTGGGTTTCAGATAATATATTTGATCTTGGTCTCTCCGTATTGACAACGGAAATGGTCAAAACTTTGATTATCGGTTATTTAACTATCAAAGGAAAACATGTGTACAACCAATGGTCGTATTCCCAAATGGAAATCTTACTGATCAATCATCATTTCATTTCCCAATTTCCCATTTATCATTTCCATATATTCATAAATTCCTTATTTTCTAAAATTAGAAAATGTACTTTATTAACTTTGGAAAACGTTTCCATTTCTGATTTACGCATCATTATCTTCCCACCTCTATCAGTCTCTAACTGTAAACTAGTAAGAGAACAACTTCCTAAGTATAAACCCTGAAAGCCGAAACCAACATCAGATCGATACCCAGAAAGCCATTCAACTCAACTAATTTCCAGTCAGTTTCTAATTTCAGTAATTCCATTTAAATTCCTAATTCAAACCCCAAATTGCTTAATAATATTTTATTTGCAAAATATTTACTTTAATCTAATTTTTCACATAGAATGTGAATAATATTTCTTTATATAATCAAAACAGTTTGATTTCGTATTTAAAAACAATATCTCAAACCCAAATTCTATTTATATTTTTATTTGTATAATTATTCATACAAATTTTATTTCATTTCTAACATTTATAATCTCATTGCAAATTTCCTTTGTAACTACTACGTTCAGATTCCATTTCAATTATCGGTGTTAAAACCGATTTTACTTCTCTATATAAATTCAAATTTTATATATTTAATTTATCAAATGATAAATGTTTCCTTAATTTATAAACATCGTTTATAAATTATTCTCCTCCATTTGTATGTTAAAACAGATTTCTATTAAATATTTACTTTAAATCAATATCTTGTTACACCCGTGTGCGAAGCACGGGTCTAAATCTTCCTAATGTAAAATTCACTTTTTATAAAATTCTATTCATTTTCCAAATATTTCCTTTTATGATTATATTTATTTCCTTTAAATATTTCATGTATAATATCCTATTTATTTCCTATAAATATTTCATTTATAATATCATATTTATTACCTATAAATATTTCATTTTCAAAATACACTTTGAAAATTCCCTTTTTACATTCCAGTATTTCTTATGGTATTTAAAATACCAATTAAACAGACCAGTGTCATCATAATCAATCACAGGTTTTATATCACATCATATATCACAATATATGAAAACAAATAGTATTACAAATATTGAGGAATCCAGTTGGATCCCTCCAACTTGTTTCCTGCATCCACCGATGTTAAACAATATAAATAACATCGATTTCATTCCAATATGAAATATTCTAATAAACAGAATCAATATTTGATTAACGATTTATATATATATATATATATATATATATATATATATATCGTTATCTATAATTTCAACCAATAAATCAGCAATTCAACCAAACAATCAACACACAACAATCAATCATCATTTATCAATACTAGAATATATTTATAAAAATATAAACTGTACAGAGTTAGTGAGATTTACTCACATTGGACGATCATCGTTAAATAACGATAATCGATCGTTGATTCAGATCAGACAATTTATTTCGCTATAAATTGTAACGAGCTCCAATTCACTCCAAGTCAGTTCCATTGTGTAGTCGTTGTCCATACGATCCCAACGGATCCTATTTTGTTGGATTTGGATAACGTATGACAAAGTTATGATATTTATAGGTTAACGCATATTAAATTAAACTAAAAACTTAATTTATAAAACCGTTTAGGCTTTACCATATTCTGTTCGGCCCAATTGCCCACACCCATTTCCACATGCATCCAATACTGCGTCTTCTCCCTCAATGTAAATTGGAACGCAAGTTTTACAATGCCATTAACCGTTCTTCCATCAATCCATTCTTGATCAACTCTCTATAGAAAAATTGACTAAAATCACGGTAACTCCCCTCTTCAACTCCTCTTCCACCTCATCCCAAAATCAGAGAACTTGAACATCTTTTCTTTTAAATGCATCTCCTACCTCCTTACAGACATTGCCGTCCTTGCAAGCTCCTACTGCTCCTTTTTTACTTCCTTTAAATTCACGGAAAAATTACCAATAATTCTCTCATCACTCACTCTCTCTCTCTCTCTTTGCACAAATTTGTTCCACTTCGCACCTTCCCTAGGAGCCGCGTTCTTCAGGTCCTTCGCAGGCCTGTAGTAGAACCACCAAACAAAAAAAGGCGACTAACCACAAAACTTTGCAAATCACTTTCTCATTCCAATTACAACATTGAAAAGATGAACCGATGCTTCACCCTTCTCAAATTCTTAGCCCTAAGTGGATTAGCACCCGCTAAATAAAATTTGCGCGACAACTATGGTAGTTGAACACAATGAAACTAATACTAAATCGAAGAGAAACACTTCGGGAATCGATGTATGTATGTTCGGTGATTTATGGATTCCCCTTTGAATTTATATGAATAGCAGAAGATGGAGATCTCACATTTTATTTTTCTGTAGGCAGCTTGGAATGCATTAAATAGCAACTGAAGAATATTTAGGGTTAGTAAGGGGTAAGGTATTTATAGCATAGGTTATATATTTTTATATTTGATTATTATATTATTTTTATCAAATTTCTATTTGTATCGTTGATTAAAAATTCCTATAATCACATACAATATCCAAAAATCATGAAAATGGACATACAACTATAGTTTGACATTATGGACCCGACGAAACTTGTTTCGTCGAATTCTAACTCTGTTTGATCACACAGCGTATTTTTAAAGGTTAAATTATCCACTTCTTTTCACATTAAAATCTCGTACGGCCACATACTGACTTCAAAAATCATAAAAATTGAAATCTAGCAATAATTTAATATTCCGGATCCAACAAAATTAGTTTCGTTGAAAACGGCGCTCGTTTGCAAAAATGGCTAATATTAAAGCTCCAAATAAACCAATTTAAATATTAATATATTTAAAAACAATTCAATTAAATATTAATAAATTTATATTATCGCATATATTCACATAGAATACAATACAACTCCAAAATATTCCTATCTGAATTTATAACTTGATATTTCAAATCCAGATTAAATCAGTATTCAATTTATATTAAAAATCCATTTATAATATAAGTAAATCATTATAAATTATAAAGGAATTCCATAGCAACTTTTCGAAAATTTGATTTGGACATAACTCACAATCTACACGACGAAATCTCAATTTTTCTCTTCTATTAGAAAAATATAGTTCACCAGCTCCGAACGTTTCTTGTTTCACAGAAATCCGACTTAAAACAGATTCTGTATATTCGTTTAAAGTTCGAATCCCCAAATTACGAACTGCCGTGCCATTTCGAGCTCGATTATAATTATAACGTAATTTATACGCTCTAACGTCATTTATTAAATAGATTCATTATTATAATTCAATTCTAAACTGAATTATATCTTATAAATAATCCAATTCACCCAGTACTGCCATTTCAGCTATTTCTGATTATTTCAGAATTAAATATATTATTTAATTATTATATTAATTAAATATTCAAAGTTATTAAATTTAAACCATTAAATTACCAAACCACTATTTAAATAATTAAATAAAATTAATTATTAGATCGTTAAAAAATACGGGCCATTATAATTATGAACTGGAATGAGGCATGTGATATTTTTTTTATAGCACTTGTTTATAAAATACGCAAGTTATTCGAAAAGACCGGGTTTAACCCATTCTGAATAATTGATATGACGATTAAAAGTCGACGATGAAGATGATGACTGAAGATCGGAGATCTTCACGTCGTTTGGATGATTACTGATGTTTTGATTGGGATGTACACCCAAGACAAGGTAATAAGTGGTGATCGTCCAGACGTACTTGGAGATCGACCGGATATGCGAGGGCCTCTCTCCTGTATTGGACATATGGGACGAGGAATATGGTGCCTCCGGTTTCGTTCAGACCCAGAACGGAATTGCAAATGGATAGTGTGTCTGACATTGTATTCCTTTATACAGTATCTGTTGATTTCTACTAAACATATTTGTTTGGTGGCAGTGAATTTACTCTCTTACTTAACATCCTTCTCTGAGACGTACGAGCTTAGAGGTTATATATTGATGGAAATCAGTGGTACTGTATGAATTGACAGTGTGGCATGCTGAGTTGCATGGATCAAAGCTTTTGTTGAAAAGCAAGGCTTTGTGGTTGATGATCAAAGCTTTTACTATATACGTGTTTACTTTTTTACATCATATAATTTCAGCTCATTTTGTGGTTGATGATTTGAGTCCCTAGTGGCTCTAGATTGGTCGAAATTACTAACCCATTTTGGGGGTTCGATAGAACTGGCTAACATATAGTTTATGGTATAACTAATCATCGACGTATGACTGACCATCAAGATCCAAGGGTTGCCCGTAGGTGCGATCCTGAGGCACTTGCTAGTGTGTCTCGAAATCGGAGAGGATGATCCCTTGCCTTGGTTCATGGATGGAAACCAAATTTCTAATACGTGATTTTTTGGTTTTAGTCGTAAATATATATATATACACACATATATATATATATATGGCAACATAATTTAATGATACCTATGCCACCTATGATTGATACATTTATATTTGAAGTTGATTTCTTCACTTATAGTAATAATAAAAGATGAAATTTCGTGTATCAAGCATATTTGGCTATTATAAGGGAAAACTCTATCCTCGAGTGTGTTCATTGTGTGATGGGACCTGAGTCTTATAATAGCTTCATTTTTCTCTTTAGCATTGCGCTGTTTGGTTTTATGCACTAGTATTTATGGGGGATAAACCTGTTCCGTGTTATACGGCTTGGTCTCGTGATTTGCCTAACTTTAAAATAAAAAGGTAATAACTATTTTAGTTCTCACACCATTCCCATGACTGACCTAGAGTTTATAGTTTTAACATAAACTCTGGGTGCCTATATTTTCCACATGGGCAGCTAGTAGTTTTGGTTTTCACAGATATTACTTTTCACATTCCTGGATTTATAGCTGGAGCTATATTCAGAAAGCTTTGTATCCTTATATCTCTTTCAGTTGTGTTATTTGATGTATTTTCCGCTGCTATGCAATTTAAACTCTGATATTATTTTATTTCCACTATGTAATATTTATTCATACTCAAATATATTCTTGTACTCTGATGTAAATTGTTGTAATAGCAATGAAATGTTCTATTGTTTGTGTTATGATGCGTCGTGTTCTCAAAGCAATCCGGGCTTTCCCGTAAGGGTAAGTTTCAGGTCGTCTCGGTTTGGTATCAAAGCTTTGGTTTACAAAGCTCAAAGAAAATACACAATAGAACCAAACGAATAGGATTAGTAACATCCTATAAGAATAACTCATTAGAGATGGGATCGGCAGTATCGTAGAATGAGTTGAAGAGTGCTATTTCTAAAAACAAATTTAGTTTTGAAAATTATACGTTATAATACGTATTTGAGTATTTTATTTTAGATAGATTTTGGACTATCGGGTATAAAGTGATTTTTAATATACGTCTTATCCATGTGTACATGAAGTCTCAAATATACTGGATAAATATAGAATCACACTCTAGTCGTCCGGAGATGATACTGATGATTACTTGAGTATCATCAAAATTTATGTTCGAGTTTCGAAAGTGGATGTATAAATATTTCCAATTGACTAGTGTGAGAACCAAAACTTAGTTAGAATTTATTGTTTATGATTTGGCATTGAAATATGATTTTTTTTTTAAATATACAAAAGTTATATGATTGAAAAGCTAACCAACTAATTGATTGCGGTTGTGATGTTTGATTATTAATTTAACTAATAAAATTATTGGAACGATAGTTAATTTAACTAATAAGAGAACGAAAGGTAAATTTTAGCCAAATTGAAACTAATATTGAATTAAATCGAAAATTGATTGGAATTGCATATATGTACATGAGTATATATTGAACAGGTCATAGCATCGAAGCTAAGAAGAGGAATACAATTGTATGCCCGACAAATAGGTACATATTTACTGTATTTATTGGGTTTTGTTGATTTTATGAGCCGATTGGCTTTTTCTTTTTCTTTTGGATTGATGATGGCCCTGTGAGGCAAGTTTTGGTTTTACCGATAGGGCTGTACAAAGGAAGTTATGGCGAAAATTTTCAAAAATTTAGGGTGTTACCCAAATTTTTGAGAAATTAGAAAATTCTTAGAAATTGAAAAGTGGAAGAATGAAAGCCAAAATGGAAGTTGAGTTGTTTAGTTAAACAACTTTCAGCTATGTTCCTTTTCGAGGATGAAAAGATTTTATGTTGGGGAGATTGTAATAACCCGAAATTTTCGAACCAATTTAAAATTTTTATTTTAGCTATTTTAATGGATTTTGAATATTTAAAATGATTTATTTTAAATAATAACAACTAAAAATTTATTTAAATTGAAGTTAGAACACATAAATTTATTTTAACTATAAAACGAGCCTGAAATGGCGCGGTAGTTTGAAAATTTGAATTTAAATTTCAATTGAATGTATAGGATTCAAAATAAATCGGATTTCAGTAAAACCAAAAAAATTATAATCTGTTTAACTATATCATTCTAACAAATGTGAAAAAAAATGAGATTTCATAATATAAATTGAAAGTTATGTCCAGTTTAAAATTTAAAATAGTCGTTATGGAATTTATATTTTTTTTTAAAATAATATATAGCCCTTAAAAATAGCCATTTTGCAAACGATCTCCATTTTCGACGAAACCACTTCTGTTGGATCCGGAATGTCAAATTATTGTTATGTTTCAAATTTCATGGTTTTTGGAATTAATATGTGAGCGTGGTAAATTTAAACGTGTTTTGAATATACAGTTTAAATTTAATCGACTGGAAAATGACCATTTTTCAAACGGTCTCCAAATTCGACGAAATTAGTTTTGTTAGGATTATATCGTCAAAACATAGCTAGATTTAATTTTCGGGAATTTTTGGAGTCAGTATGTGGCCCCGGTAAATTAAAATGTACATTTAAATTCAAAATATATTGATTTATATTTTAATTTAAAGAAAAATTGATCAAAACAATAGAATTGGTTTACGGAACATATTCCATTGTGTCGAAATGGGGGTAATTAGCTAGGAACAATAGTCGTTGGGTTTGATTTGAAATTCGGAGATTAAGCGAGCTATTTTCAAATTAAATAATAATTAAAATATATATAAATAGAAAAATCTCTAAAACCCTAGGTTCACAAAATAAAGCCGCCGCCAGAACGTTTTAATGGCTGAGAGCATTCGGATTTCATCCCCTAATATTTACCAATCCATCACGAATTAGAACCTCAACTCAAAACAAAAATCAAATAACTTTTCAAGCTCTTCAAAATTATATGGGTTTGATGGAAAACCGTTATGTAATCAGCTTGAAATTCAAGCTCAAAACTTGCTCATTCGCAGCCCAATCAAGGAACCGAGAGGGGGTCAAATAGGCCTACACCTGGGGCGGCGATGGAGCAAGCTGAGGTGCCTCTTGTGGCGCTCTCCGATCATCTACAGTGGCGCGATGTGTGGGGTTCAACGTTGAAGATGTGTATAGTGTGTTCGAGGAAGGACGAAGAGGATTAACGGGGTGGAAGAGAAATTATAAAGTAATTAAGAATATCAATTATTATTTAAATATATACTTATGTAATTAACGCAAATAACACCGTAACTTTTTCATACAAGGTCCAAATCCGACGATTCCAGTCGCATTGGAATCGTGGGATCAAAATTTACAACATGGAACTGACCAAAATGGAAACGGAGCAGATGTGAATTTGAGGCAAATTCAAATCTAAATAGAAATAAAATCTTCAAATAAATAATGACGGAGTGGAAACCGATTGCAAGAACTCTCTCTCACTCAAATTATTTTACAGTTATTATATCCCAGGTTGCAGACGGAGCGTAGTAGCTCTTGACACTATATTTTGTACAAACCATGGTTGATTGTTTGTTTGAATTGTGATTGGCATTGTCCTTGATTGAATTGTTGTATATAAAATTTATTATATAAATTATTTATATAAAATTATCATAAATGAAATTAGAATAAATATTCATTTAAAAATCCAGACGGTTTGTTTATGTACACCCATTTATCTGATATGGATTAGGACGATAATTTTTACACATCACCCAACTGCACAAATAATAATCAGTATTTGTTGTTTGAAAACCCCACACGGGTATTTGGATGATATTTGACATACACTAGTCTAAATATTTAGTTATATGTCAATCGATGGGTTGACAGGCTGTGATAAGTGTTATTTATTTATTTTAATGCTTATATAGTTGTAAATTGCACTCTGAATGATGTTTGAATGTTGAATGATTATTTATCATTATTGTTGTATACATGCGATGTATGAAATCCATATAACTGAGATTATATGGTAATTAATTGAGTCGCATTCCGATTCAAAAAATAAATAATATTTTAAAATAAGGAATATTTTAGAATACGGAATATTTTAGAATAAAGAATATTTTAAAATAAAGAATATTTTAAAATAAGGAATATTATAGAATAAGGAATATTTTAGAATAAAGAATATTTTAAAATAAGGAATATTTTAGAATAAAGAATATTTTAAAATAAGGAATATTTTAGAATAAGGAATATTTAAAAATAACGAATATTTTAAAATAATATTCAATGAATAATCAAAATATGATTTTGATATTCGATTTAGGATGGACACGAAAATATTGAAATATATGAAGCCGATTTAATTAGTAAACGCCATTTTTACCCCGAACGGGTTTACCGATCGATTTTATTCATTCTAGAATAATATCGAAAAGAATTGATTTCAAAATCAGATATTTTGAAAATATTATCATTTTGATATGATATAGATATAGAATATTCAATTTTGATTTAAAATTGGAAATGAAGTTGAAATCATTTTAAAATGAATTTATAAACGATTTATAAAATACATTCTGAATGGAAATCGACGATGTATATATTATACATATATATTTGATGGCCTGAATAGAACGTGCCGCACAGCGACCGTTCGCGATTTTCGACCATAAACTTCAAATTGATGTAACGGGAGATCCGGCCATCGGATTCTCCAAAAACCGAAACCTTTGGGTTTGTATCGAAAAGTGCTTTCCAAGGGATGTAAGAGATTTAAATTTGAACGGTCCAAATCAATTTCAGAAAAGGTCGCTATAGATGCAGTTCGATGGTCGTTATTGAAAACCGACAATACTGGCCTTAATAAAATTATTAAAAATATGGAAAAATTGTATAAAATCATAATAAATGATTTTAAAAGAGTTTGGGTGAAAAATTTCAAGTTTTGAAAAGATAAATGATATTTTTGTCGAAATGAACTAGTTAATAACTAGAATAATAATCCAAACGATTTTTAAATAGATAATAAATGGGTTTTAAAATAACCAGAATTTTTCCAATGTATGAATTGGAATGGTTTTGAACAGAAATAATCTTCGGAATATTTCGGTATTGGATTCCATGATTATACGGATATTGTGGAGGAATTTGGAAGATATATATATATATATATATATATATATATCGTTATTCCCAATGCGATATTTGTTGGTTTCAGAATTTGATATCGAATATAAGACGATATAATTTCTATTCAGAGCCTAGTATTTAGTATTAAATTGGATTTTGGGGTTTATCGTGAATGGCATCTTTAGTAACACCATTCTTAAACCCCTAGGTGAAAAGAATAAATCTTTTAAATAAGATTTAGAGAAGTTACCAATTAATTAATATTTAATTGGAATTGAATTGAAATTGGATTTTTGGGTTTATTGTGAGTGGTATTTTAAATAACACTTGTTCTTTAACCCAATTAAAAATGAAGAGATCATTTGGGATTTATAAATTTTTTTGTTAAGATTTAATGGAAATTTTCCAAAATAAAGTTTTCTAGTTTAATATTAAATTGGAATTGAATGGAATTCGATTTGGTAATTATCGAGATGAGCTTCTTTGAATGCAGACCATTACTATATACGGAATTTAAAAGGCTTTGCTGCTATTCCATTTATATTATTAGTTTTATACGGGAATTTATATCGATTATACACTATTATGATTTCCGTGTAGATTCCATTTTGATGGAAGATGATTTGGGTTTATCGTGAACTGTGTTTTAAACGACATTGGTTCTTTAACCCCGTTAAAGACAAGATTGATTTCTTAAAAGTTGAAAAATCATAAAGTAAAGATTTATGATATTGAAATCAAGTTGGAATTTTAATGAATCTTTAATTAGATTGGAATGAGAATGGGATAATTAAATTTATCAAATTCATGAAATGATCGAGAATGGAGTACCACCAGTTTTACTCCAAGCGATAGTTAAATCTTTAATTAGATTTTAACGGGAAATGGTAATTAATTTTACCGATAACACAGTGGGTGCTAGATATGGAGTACTACCAGTTTTGCTCCATGGGATGAATAGGTTGGGATTGGAAATATAAAAAAATGATTACTTCGGTATGGCTCGAAATCCCAACTAGTTTTATAAACCTTAATTTGGTTTGAAATTGTGGAAAGATAAAATAAAATCTTTTGAAAACGGTATCAAAAGGAAGATTAAAGAAAATGTAACACCCCGCATTTTTAATATAATTAAAAATGTATATATATGCATAGATAGGTTAATAATGGTGATGTACAATGAAAATTACTTAACATGAAAGAGAAGGAAAGATTAATTCAATGGCAGTGTACGTAACGGAGAAGATAATAAAATAAAGATACTTAATTTAAATATCAGGAATTAAGTAAAATGGACATCACCATTGCGTTCGTCTCGGAATTCTACATGAAATAGAGTCCAAGTTTTCGAAAATCAGACTCCGTATGAAAGAGTTATGGCCTTCGGAAGATTCAAAACAGTTTGAAATTCAATCTAGGCAGCTGGGCGAGAAATTTCCGCCTAGAACAGGGCAGGTCGACCAGGGGGTCGACCTACCCCCTAGAAGGTCGACCTGGGGGTTGACCTATCTTAGATCTGGGCAGTTTTTGTTCTTGTGACATGGTTTGACATACTGTACGGACCGAATGGCTTCTAGGTCAATCCTAGGGCTCTAAAACGCTCTCTACACCTATAAAATAGTGCCTAGACCTAACCTAATTCATAAACAATTCCTTTTGACGCCTCCAAGCCGCCAAACTTCAACCAAACATGGTCGCCGCCCCAAAACCTTAAACTAAATTGCAAGTTCTTCAGGAACTTTGGAGTTTAATCAAATCAAGAAGCAAAATTCTTCATCAACGATTCAAGCTCTTCACCAATAATCAAATAAGAAGATTAAATCAGCATTCTACATCAACAACAAATCGCTTATTTCTCTAATCCAGTCAAGGTGAGTGGATTTGAGCTATATTTGTTGTATAATGTTGCTTCTATCGTTTACCATTCCCTATAATGAATATGATGTTAATTTAATAAGGTCTGTTATTTTATTTATGCCTATGTTTGAGTTCTCTCCTTTTTATCCTTTCCCCTTTTTATTTTTGGATCTAGGTTATCTCGAACTTAGACGAAATCTTATTATACAATACACACGATTGGAATATGGGGATATTGGAATATAATCTGTAATTTTGGGGTTTGTGGGATAAAAATTGTTATTGCATATATTGGGCATAATCTATTTTATGCGGTCGAGGAATATAATCTATAATGTTGAATTTATGTAAGTTTGACATAATTGTCATTGGATATGGAATTGGTATAATTTAATATTAACAACATATAACTGGATAACATGGGTTGGTGAAATTTATTTGTGACTTGGAAAATAAGCCTAGAGGGTGAATTAGATTATATGTACGAACATGGGAATGTTGGTATATATATATATTAGGAAAATATTGATTATATGAAATTGGGTATAATTGGATATTGGAAATTGGCATGTTTGGAATTAGTGAATTTGGCTATTGGATAATTTGGTTAATATGGAATTTGACTAACTATTATGTAAATTGGTATAGTTAATGACAAATTTGAAGATAGGCATAAAAATATGAATTGGGATTAAGTTGAATTTGGACCACATGACAAGAATTTGGGGTTTGGGTGAAAGAATGTCAATGAAAGCCTAAGACACGAGGTTAGACGCGTTTGTGGTGTAAGACTGCCCGGAACCGCCCGACAAATCAAGCAACCACAAGCGGACGTCTAATGTGAAAGGTCAACGGCAAGAACTAGAGGCGTAACAGTTTATGACACGAGGTTAGGCGCGTTGTAGTATAAGTCTGCCCGGAACCGCCCGGCAAATCCAGCAGCCACGAATGGACGTCTAATGTGAGAGGTCATACATCGTTACGGCATTATAAATAAATTAAGAAATACTGACCATAATAAG
This sequence comes from Allium sativum, assembly GCA_030737875.1. Taxonomy (NCBI): domain Eukaryota; kingdom Viridiplantae; phylum Streptophyta; class Magnoliopsida; order Asparagales; family Amaryllidaceae; genus Allium; species Allium sativum. The sequence continues at coordinate 564,505,193 of CM060921.1, forward strand.
ACATGTGGGTGACATGGGCATGGTTAGAGGGTTAAGTAGGTGATATAAATGACATGTAAAGCATGACTAATGTGGACTTAACCGTTGTAAGACATGTGATGTAAAACATGACTAAGGTAGACTTAACCATAATAAGGCATGTGTAAGATATGGAAACTATAATAAAGGGGGTTAAGTGGGACACGGGTGACATATGAAACAAAATTTAGATATGCTTAACCAAATGGGACCCGTGACGGTATCATAAATTAATCGAATTGTGTAAAGTTTAAGTAACGAGTTAAGTAAACGGAAGGGTTAAGTCAAATCTAAAATTAATGATAAGAAATGGGGAATGATAAATAACCTATTATGAATAAACTTGAATAAGGCAAGAAAGGATAATAGGTGGAAATTATAACTTATGGGACAAGATAAGTTGTAGGAAACGATAAGGAAGATGAGATAACTTATATGAAAAGATATACTTAAATTAAGTGGTTTGGAAAGGAGAAATGATATAAGTTATATGAGTTATATGAGTGGAAAAGAAGTAAATTAGAATCATATATGAGTGGAAAAGAAGTAAATTAGAATCATATATGTTGGTTGGGTTGAGTAATTCTCTGGGTGTCAGTCTGATGTTGATTTCGGTCTTCGGGGCTGGTGTTTAGAGGGTTATTCTCCTAATCAGTATGTATGTGGGATAAGGCATACGTAACTATGAATTAAGTATAACATGTTGCTGTAACCCAAAAAGGGAATAATTTATGAGATTGGAAAATAACATGTTGTGGGCTTATTAATGACTAAAGTGGGTTAAGTATAAACTGAATTAATAAGCCAGGGTAACTTGGTGAATACGGGAAAAAAAGGAAGCTAATGTGAATAACCAAGTTAAATGAGAAAGTTGACGAGGTGGCACAAGCGTGAAATAAATGGTTAGACTTAGGGTCTAATGACATATAAAACTAAGGCGCTTGAAGCAGTCCGTACATTGTAGGATGAATAACCCAACGAGGTAGATCATGATGGTGTCAAAAGGCACGAGGAGAGCGCTCTATTTTGGCGGCTCCAACGGACTTAAAGGGGAAGCATGCGGCTTCCTGAGACGTTAAAGGTGCTCCTAGTAGTCCTCTGTAGTGGTTTAGCTTCGGGCTAGGATTACAGAAGTTGGGTCTGCGCAGAACTATCAGGTGGGTGGGCCTTGACTGCACAAGTAGGGGGCAGTCAGAATGCTGTATGCGGTGGCATTAAGGGTGGTTCGGGGTTTGCCTCAGGCAGAGGTGGAGGGTCAAGACCAAACGATAGCAAGATCATCGGACGCCTGTCACCAGCAGTCTAAGGAATGCGAAAAGACAAGAGCTAACCCCTAGAGATCGTTAATCTTTGTTATCAAGGGACGGGTGTGGGGAGACCCCACATGGATGTTTAGATTGTTTGCTTGTTCGGGGTGGTCGCTTAGCTCATGTGGTCTTCACTAGTTGAGGGAGGGGATGAGGTGGGGCCATAGCCACCATAGAAAAACCAGACCCGAGGGATATCTGTACATTGGTCACTCTTAGAGGCGGGCCCGTACAGATATAGAAAAGCTCCCGACCGAGTTCTGTGTTTTCTGGTGTAGCCCAGCCACGGAACTTGGGTGCACACATAGAGGTTATGTGCAGTAAAAACATCGAGTACGATTGATGATACGTACGTGGGAAAGTCTAGGTACAACCATGTCTTCTCTAGGTGGTGTATCGTAGACTAGAGGGCATTATTCGGTGATAGAACCAAACTCGATCGAATAGTTCGAGGATAACAGTCAGTACGCTTACGTAGCACAACGATAGTGGTTCTATGCGGATGTAGCTTTGTACGTTAATACGACATAGGATGAGGGATTGCGCATATTACTGTGGCGATACGGAGGAGACCGTGCGAGTGGGGTATCACGGGGTGTACCTCAGTTTAGGGGTAGCTACATATACACTATATTAGGTTAATCTACTAGGGGGTAGATGGGTGTGACGTGTGTGTAAGCTTTGAGTGCTAATAACACGTATAACCTAATAAATAAGAAAGTGTAATTGAACGGTATATGTAGGATTATACAAGAAGTGTAGTTTAAATTCATTCACACAGAACTTATGTTCTGACCCCCTCCTCATAACATTCGCAGGTTAGACAGAGACTTGTAGCTTTGGGAATACTGATTTAGCAGTATTGTGATTAAGGTAAAGCTATGTTTTAAATATATTATATTTTACTCCTTCCGCTGTGAGGTGTTTTCCGAACTCTGACATATCTCTTTTCTCTGTCTTTTTCTGTATGATACCAGAGCAACCAACTCGGGTTTCGGTGGATTGGATTTTTGAAAAGAAAATCGGTCCGTCGGAATTCGGGTTGTTACATCTGGTATCAGAGCTTCGGTTTAGTGATCTTAGGGAGATATTGAGTGAACGTATTTTTATTTTCTAAAATATAAATATATTATATATATAAACCTAAATCCATAAAGTAGCCGACTAGGTAGGGAAACAGTTGGGACATTTAGTTTGTACACTAAAGTAATAAACATAGAAATATTTGAGATCCTTAGGTGGTTTGGTTAGAAAGTGTACAATATGAATTGGTATTTGAGAAAGAAAGTATCCCATAGAATTAAAACTGGAATGTTATTTCAGAGTAGTGGGTTCGGAAGTGAATCCTTATAGATTGGAAAAGGTTAAGATATGGAAAATGGATTAGGAATATATATAGTCGAGAGAATTGAATTTGCATAAGTGCCTAGGAAAGCCTAGTCGCGTTGAAGACCCACTTTGAGTCTAACCCAATGATAAGCTTTTAAGAACTTGAATCTGTAAGAGAGTTTGTGGTTTTGATCTTAAAAGTATTTTGATGTTTTTAGTGCATGATGGGTTTTAAAGTAAAGTGAGGTATATTTAGTAAAACAATGATTTCTTGTTTTAAAAGAATTCTCTCATGAAAAGGTGCATATTATGGAGCATAAATAGCTCGCTAGTTTTCATGTATGAAAAGAAGTTTTGAAATCTCCATTCGGTTAACAATAAATTTTGATTATTGTTTTAAAAAGAAATTTTGTTGGGTAAACAAAATAAGCGGTAGAGTGCAAGAATAGATTAGATATTTGCGCCTTAGCAACCAAAGTTAACATTGTAAATAGGAACAGTGTAATTCATTAGTCATCCTTGTCTACTCCAGTTTGTGATTTGAAAAAAAAAAATATTTTTGCAATTTTACTTTGTAACGTGTTTTTATGGTTTGGCAAAAGCAAGTTTTTGAAAAAAGAATAAAAGTTTTACCACTTTAGTCTTTTTTGAAAGAAGAATGTAGTAAAAAGAAAGAAGGCCAAACCATGTTTTAAAAATGGAGTAGTTAAGGATTAAGGCCTAGAAAGAACGAGAAAAAGTTAAGGCTATTCGAACCAACTGTGAATTAGTTGAGATGAGAAATTCTCTGAGTATCAATCTGATGTCGATTTCGATCTTCGGGGTTGATACTTAGAGATTTATTTTCTTGCCAATTTACAGTCAGGGATTAGATGATATTAAACTAATGGAAAATTTCCCGTAGAATGCATAAGCATTGAGAAACCTAGGTTTGTTGCTTGAGAAAAAGAAAAAGGATTGTTGCTTGAAAGAGAAGTATAGGCTAGTAATACACAGCATGGACTAGTGGTGACAACTAAGTAGTGAAGGGCAAGCAAATGTATAGATCCTGTTGAGTGGACTCGTGACATAAGTCCTAAGATTCTTGGCCCATAGCAGTAGCTGTGTAGGATGTTGTTTGAGTTGAAAACAAAAAGAGCTTGTTTGAAATAATAAACTTAAGAAGAAGACTAGCCTAACTAACAAGAAAACAACTGAATCAATCAAGCAACAAAACGTGACGGGAAAAGAAAATAAAAATCTTAAGAAAAAGATGAATAAATATGAAATTTTTCCAAGATAATTTGAAAAAGAGAAGAAATTTTCTTATGTCGTTGTGCTTGGATAGGAAAATAGGGAATCTTTACAGAATAGTCATATAAATATCCAAGTACGATTAGAAAAGAAAAGCGGAGGACATGAATTTTTCCGTTTTACACCTTTTCGTAACATAAGAAATCGAGTTTGGAAAATTAGATTTTTCTAAAATTTCGAATTTATAGGGTTTTGGATGCGACAATTGGATGATGTAGGCTCTTACTCTGTAAGAGTGTAGGAAAATGAGGATGAAAAACGTTTTGATTTTTCAAAAATATTGCATTCATATAGAACTACAAGTATATTTAGGATGTGAGCATCATGTTTTGAAAGAGTTTTTAAGATTTGCATACATATAGGTGGATCCAAATTAGGCATACATACTTTACTATGATGTATCTCACTTTGCACATGTGCACAATGTTTGCAACAATTGGATGCACACTTGATGGATGGATGTTGCGAGGGATTACCTATTTTACTCTTATCGAATTTCGGGGACGAAATTCTTTAAGGGTGGGAGGATGTAACACACCGCATTTTTAATATAATTAAAAATGTATATATATATATATATGCATAGATAGGTTAATAATGGTGATGTACAATGAAAATTACTTAACATGAAAGAGAAGGAAAGATTAATTTAATGGCAGTGTATGTAACAGAGAAGATAATAAAATAAGGATACTTAATTTAAATATCAGGAATTAAGTAAAATGGACATCACCATTGCGTTCGTCTCGGAATTCTACATGAAATAGAGTCCAAGTTTTCGAAAATCGGACTCCGTATGAATGAGTTATGGCCTTCGGAAGATTCAAAACAGTTCGAAATTCAACCCAGGCAGTTAGGCGGGAAATTTCCCGCCCAGAACAGGGCAGGTCGACCCGGGGGTCAGGTCGACCAGGGGGTTGACTTGGGGGTTGACTTACCCCTTAGGAGGTCGACCTGGGGGTCGACCTATCCCCGATCTGGGCAGTTTTTGTTCCTATGACGTGGTTTGACGTGATGTACGGACCGGATGGCTTCAAGGTCAATCCTAGGGCCCTAAAACGCTCTCTACACCTATAATACAGTGCCTAGACCTAACCTAATTCATAAACAATTCCTTTTGACGCCTCCGTGCCGCCAAACTTCAACCAAACATGGACGCCTCCCCAAAACCATAAACTAAATTGCAAGTTCTTCAGCAACTTTGGAGTTTAATAAAATCAAGAAGCAAAATTCTTCATCAACGATTCAAGCTCTTCACCAATAATCAAATAAGAAGATTAAATCAGCGTTCTACATCAACAACAAATCACTTATTTCTCTAATCCAGTCAAGGTGAGTGGATTTGAACTATATTTGTTGTATAATGTTGCTTCTATTGTTTACCATTCCCCATAATGAATATGATGTTAATTTAATAAGATCTGTTATTTTATTTATGCCTACGTTTGAGTTCTCTCCTTTTTATCCTTTCCCCTTTTATTTATGGATCTAGGTTATCTCGAACCTAGACGAAATCTTATTATACAATACGCACGATTGGAATATGGGGATATTGGAATATAATCTGTAATTTTGGGGTTTGTGGCATAACAATTGTTATTGCATATATTGGGCATAATCTATTTTATGCGGTCGAGGAATATAACCTATAATGTTGAATTTATGTAAGTTTGACATAATTGTCATTGGATATGGAATTGGTATAATTTAATATTAACAACATATAACTGGATAACATGGGTTGGTGAAATTTATTTGTGACTTGGAAAATAAGCCTAGAGGGTGAATTCTCTGGGTGCCAGTCTGATGTTGATTTCGGTCTTCGGGGCTGGTGTTTAGATGGTTATTCTCCTAATCAGTATGTATGTGGGATAAGGCATACTTAATAATGAATTAATTATAACATGTTGTTGTAACCTAAAAAGGGAATAATTTATGAGATTGGAAAATAACATGTTGTGGGCTTATTAATGACTAAAGTGGGTTAAGTATAAACTGAATTAATAAGCCAGGGTAACTTGGTGAATACGGGAAAAAAAGGAAGCTAATGTGAATAACCAAGTTAAATGAGAAAGTTGACGAGGTGGCATAAGCGTGAAATAAATGGTTAGACTTAGGGTCTAATGACATATAAAACTAAGGCGCTTGAAGCAGTCTGTACGTTGTAGGATGAATAACCCAACGAGGTAGATCATGATGGTGTCATAAGGCACGAGGAGAGCTCACATTCACTATTTTGGCGGCTCCAACGGACTGGAAGGGGAAGCATGTGGCTTCCTAAGACGTTCAAGGTGCTCCTGGTAGTCCTCAGTAGTGGCTTATCTTCGGGCTAGGATTACAGAGGTTAGGTCTGCGCAGAACTACCAGGTGGGTGGGCCTTGACTGCACAAGTAGGGGGCAGTCAGAATGCTGTACGCGGTGGCATTAAGGTTGGTTTGACGTTTGCCTCAGGCGGAGGTGGAGGGTCAAGACCAAACGATAGCAAGATCGTCGGACGCCTGTCACCAGCAGCCTAAGGAAGGCGAAAAGACAAGAGCTAACCCCTAGAGATCGTTAACCTATGCTATCAAGGGACGGGTGCGGGGAGACCCCACATGGATGTTTAGATTGTTTGCTTGTTAGGGGTGGTCTCTTAGCTCGTGTGGTCTTTACTAGTTGAGGGAGGGGCTGAGGTGGGGCCATAGCCACCATAGAAAAACCAGACCCAAGGGATATCTGTACATAGGACACTCTTAAAAGCGGGTCCGTACAGATATAGAAAAGCGCCCGACCGAGTTCTTTGTTTTCTGGTGTAGCCCTGCCACGGAACTTGGGTGCACACATAGAGGTTATGTGCTGTAAAAACATTGAGTACGATTGATGATACGTACGTGGGAAAGTCTAGGTACAACCATGTCTTCTCTGGGTGGTGTATCGTAGACTAGAGGGCATTATTCGGTGATGGAACCAAACTCGATCGAATAGTTCGAGGATAGCAGTCAGTACGATTATGTGGCACAGCGATAGTGGTTCTATGCGGATGTAGCGTTGTACGTTACTATGGCATAGGATGAGGAACTGCGCAAATTACTGTAGCAATACGGAGGAGACCGTGCGAGTGGGATATCACGGGGTGTACCTCAGTTTAGGGGTAGCTACATATACACTATATTAGGTTAATCTACTACGGGGTAGATGGTTGTGACGTGTGTGTAAGCTTTGAGTGCTAATAACACGTATAACCTAATAAATAAGAAAGTGTAATTGAACGGTATATGTAGGATTATTCAAGAAGTGTAGTTAAATTCATTCACACAGAACTTATGTTCTGACCCCCTCCTCATAACATTCGCAGGTTAGACAAAGACTTATAGCTTTGGGAATACTGATTTAGCAGTACTGTGATTAAGGTAAAGCTATTTTTAAATATATTATATTTTACTCCTTCCGCTGTGAGGTGTTTTCCGAACTCTGGCATATCTCTTTTCTCTGTCTTTTTCTGTAGGATACCAGAGCAACCAACTCGGGTTTCGGTGGATTGGATTTTTGAAAAGAAAATCGGTCCGTCGGAATCCGGGTTATTACAAAAAACATTTAAAAGAATTTATCTTTGATAAAATTGTTGGGAACCTTTCCCTAAAGATGTGAATAGTAGATTAAAAGTATATTCTGAATAGGAATGAGGCGTCTGATGTGTTTTTTATAGCACTTGTTTATAAAATACGCTAGTTATTCAGAAGACGGGGTTTAAACCACTCTGAATAACTGATACGACGATTTAAAGTCGACGATGAAGACGGAGGTTGAAGACCAGAGATCTTCAGATCGTTTGGATGATTACTGATGTCATTATTGGGATGTACACCCAAGACTAGGTAATAAGTGGTGATCATCCAGATGTAATTGGAGATCGACCGAATGTGCGAGGGCCTCTCTCCTGTATTGGACGTATGGAACGAGGAATAAGGTGCCTCCGGTATCGTTCAGACCCGGAACGGACTTGCTAATGGATAGTGTGTCTGACATTGTATTCCTTTATATTGTATTCGTTGATCTCTACTAAATATATATCTATTTGGTGGTGGAGAATTTATTCTCTTGCTTAACACCCTTCTCTGAGACGTACGAGCTTAGAGGTTATATATTGTGGAAATCAGTGGTATTGTATGGATTGACAGTGTGGCATGTTGAGTTGCATGGATCAAAGCTTTTGTTGAAAAGCAAGGCTTTGTGGTTGATGATCAAAGCTTTTACTATATACGTGTTTACTTTTTTATATCATATAATTTCAGCTCATTATTTGTCAATTTAGAAGTATTTAATTATTTATAGTAGTTTTTTTGTTTGTTATACTATGAATGGATATCATCTTGTGAATACATCTTGAAATTGTAACGATACGGGTTTCGTCCGACCTTAATCGATCGCTAAATCGACTAAAACCGTTCAAAATCCGCATACGTTAACTTTGGGAATACAATACATCAGAACAATAACAGCAGACTTTTATAAACATTACAATAATGTTACATCAGGGTACAGAACATCAGGTACATCGATAAAATACAGCGGAAGATAAATTACAATATTTTAATACAATACAGTGTAGCGGAAACAAAGTAACTAAGGCAGCGGAAGACAACTATGCTCTGGACACAGCTTTAAGCTTCAATCCAAGATCCTGCTTGAGATAAGAACCTGTAGACAACCTACTCGACTGCTCGTGTGGAGAAGAGGGCACCCAAGTTTGCAAAGGTGGAAACAAACAACGGGTCAGTCATGGGACTGGTGTGATAATTCTTAGCTAATCTAATAGTAGTAAGGAAAATCCAAGGACCATGCCGCTAAAGCGGAACGGGTTTACTCCAATGGATCACCGGTGCATAAATTTAAGTAAATCGTTAAACAACGCAATGCTTTTTAGAAAAATGAAACCATCATAAGACCCAAGTCCTATCACACAATGCAACGCAAACCGGAGGATAGGGTTTTACCTTATAATGGTCAAAAATGCTTGATACGATAAAAACGATATCTAATATTAGTGTGTATATGTTTCAAAAACATTTCAAAGTAAATGTATCAATCCTAGGACACATAGATACCATAATACTATGCTTCCATACTAGTAATACAGTCAAATCCGCATGAGGTCGTATTGGAAATTGGGTTTCCATCATGAGTCAAGGCTAGGGAGGAGCTCCTTACCGATTCGAGACACTCTAGCTAATGTCTCAGGATCCCCCGCAGTGAACCCTTGGATAGCTGCAGGGCCGGTCCACACATACAGCTTCGTGGATTGGCAATTCCTAAACACACGTTTCCCGATCCTATAGGACCTATCATCCGAGGCGCCTCATTCCATCATCCACATAAGTAAAATGACGGGCCATGTTAAAGCCCAAACACCACTTCTAGCTAGAAAGAAACGTGCTGCTCTCCCTGCGTTCCCTTCTCCCGTTTTAGACTCCGCCGGTGTGTGAGGCTCGCGAAGTCACGCAATACACAAAGCTATGCCTAAACAGGCTATGCTTTGATCATCCTACAAGGCCTGCTTTTCAACAAAGCCTTGATCATCTTCATCTTAGCGTTCCACGTTGACAATTCATGCCATGCGATTGATAACTATTAATACGCAACCTCTAAGGGTGTTGAGCAAGAGAATAAATTCTCCGCCACCAACGGTTGTATGTTAATAGAAATCAATTTACATAGAACAAAATTCAATGTCAGACACACATTCCATTTATAAACTTATGCTCTGGGTCTGAGCGAAAGCCAAATCTGTACAAATCAACACTACGTCCGGATAACTACCATCTTAGCCCCGTCTTGGGAGCAAATCAATCAAGGGCCTCAACAATAGTTACCCATTCGATGTGAAGACCGTCGGTCTTCAATCGCCGTCTTCAATTCTTCGAATTTCGTATCATTATTTGGAATGAGAGTAAACTCGGACTTTCCAAATAACTCGCGTGATTTAAATTTGAAAACCATTTCATATCGTCGTTAATAATTTATAACGATCTATTGCTATTTTTACTTTACATACACATCCTAAACATAACAATTTATATTTTCCTCTTCCATTTTTCAACTTACACCAAATGTATATTTGGTTTCATATTTTCTTTCTAATGAAAATCCATTCATTAGAAATGTAAATTTCTAATCTTATTACTTATATTGAAAAATGTAAATTTCTATTTCTGTTTTATTTACATTGAGAAATGTAAACTTATACTTCAATATATTATTATATTGAAAATGTAACTTTTATTTCATATTCTATTTACATTGGAAAATATAAATTCCTAATCATTCTTTTGTTTCCTTTGATTATATTGAAAAACGTAAATCCTTTTATTTGCATATATAAATATAATTTCTATTTCATCCTTATTTACATTGAAAAATGTCGGTTTCTATATTACACCAATTACATATAAAAATGTAACTTCCTATTTTCCTTTTATTTACATTAAGAAAAATGTAACTTTTCTAATATTTACATTAAGAAAAATGTAAAACTTTTATAATCCTTATCTTATTTTATTAAAAATGTAACTTTCTTTTATAACAAACTTGGAGGTGAAAATATTCATTTCATTATTAACACATAACGGTGTGAAAATAACGTCAATTTCTAAGTTATCCATTTATGTTTTAATATGGGCCAGACCTCTCACATTAGGCCTACACCTTGTGGATGCTGGATAGGCCGGTCGATTCCGGGCAGAGTTCTCCCACAAGTTGGGCTTAACCTCGCATCTTGGCCCAATTTGTATTTGTGCACTTGGACCTCTCACATTAGGCCCAACATTTGTGGTTGCTGGATATGTCGGTCGGGTCCGGGCAGACTTCCACCACAAATGTGACCTAACCTCGTGTCCAAGTACAATTTTTAATTAATAATTATAATTAATTTTTTTTAAACCTGTCATTATTTGAAATTATCCTTTCCATTAAAGAATCTTAATTTTAAGGAATTCTTTATTTCAAAATCTCTTGATTTCAAGTATCTTAATTTAAATTGTAACATTCCCTATTTTTATGATTTTCTAATAAAAAATCTTTTTCAAGATGTACAATTTTAAAACCATATCTTTTTACTTTAATATATCGACGCCAAAGATGTAATATTTCTAAACCAACGTCAATTAATATCATTAGTTGAATATAAAATAAAAACATTCCTTTATTTCAAAATTGATAACATTTTAAAACCAAAATCTTCTTAATTTAACACATTGACAATTAACAAGGTAATCTCTTTAAATTCTAACTTTGTCTACTATCATAAATGACATACTTTTATATTGACATAATTGACATACAAAAAATGGAATTCTATTTACAGTGCAAATTCTCTCTTCTAATTACATATAAAAATGTAATAAATTTTTTTTTATGCAGTATAAATTATACTTTTGTTTACATATAAAAATGTGATCTTTATTACAATGCAAGTTCATACCTTAATTACATATAAAAATGTAATTTTTATCATGCGATGTAAATTCATATATAAATTACATATAAAAAGGTAATTTTTATCATATAGTGTAAATTCACATTTTAATTACATAGAAAAATGTAATTTTTATCACACGGTGTAAATTCACATTTTAATTACATAGAAAAATGTAATTTTTATCATACGGTGTAAATTCACATTTTAATTACATAGAAAAATGTAATTTTTATCATACGGTGTAAATTCACATTTTAATTACATAGAAAAATGTAATTTTTAACATACGGTGTAAATTCACATTTTAATTACAAAGAAAAATGTAATTTTTATCATACGTTCTAATTTACATCTAAACTACATATAAAAATGCAATTTTACTTCAATGCAAATTCTTGTCTAAATTTACATTATAAAAATGTAAATTTTATTTCACTACAAATTCCTAACTTTTATTTACACAAAAAAATGTAAATTTATATACATACAACATTCCTACTTTTTATATCATATAAAAAGAAAGAATGTAAACTTTATTTACTATGTTGAATTGATAATCTAGATCAATTCAAATAAAAAGACAAATCTTTATTTTCTATGTTGAATTGATAATCTAGATCAATTCAAATAAAACCAAAGCACTGACATAACGATGGCGAACCATGTCTCTTTTATTATGAATCGATAAGTTTAATTAATTCAAATCATACAAAAGCGATAACATAAGAATGTGACAATCATATTTCTATTATTTTGAATTGATAAATTAGATCAATCCAAATCAACACAAGTGATTACATACGAGGTGATAATCATGTTCCTATTATTTTGAATTGATAAATTGGATCAATCCAAATCAACACAAGTGATTACATTAGAGGTGATTGTTAGATCAAAATTTGGACCTAACACCCAAATTGTTCCGAATGTTATAGAGTTTCAACTGAAGAATGAGGAAAAAGAAAATAACACACAGAATTTATAGTGGTTCGGCGTTAACGAGCCTACGTCCACTTTATATATTATTGATTATACTTTGAAAGCTAATACAATCAAGGATTTCTCTCAATACTCTAGTATTTTGACAATAATGGCGGATTCAGTACTCAATATTGCCAAAAAGATTCCAAAAATGCCAAGCTCCGGGCTATTTATAGCTGATTTTGTCAGGCGGGTCATGGTAGCACGTGGCACGAATCCCGAGAACATCGGATCGCATCGCCACCGTTGAGGAAATAGTCAAATTAGCCATTGTGGACAGGTGTCGCGATCTGCTTGAAAATCGGATCGTGCAGATGGGGAGAATCGGTCCAAATGACAGTTAGGGACACGTGTCGCTAGATCCGTGCGACTCGGATCGCTGAAGACTAGCTCACGCTTGAACGGGTCAGAGGGTTCGCCATGCATCAGGGGATCAGATCGGTCTACTCTGGGCAACAATATAAGTTCGGATCGAGTCGCATAGAGGATTCGTTTCGCTAATGGGATGAGGGCGATCCGTCGAGATGCGATCCGATAGCGGGCGAGTCGATTGTGTGCGATCCGTCATCTAGCGAGTCGATGATGCGATCCGTTCCTTCATGCACTTGGGCATATAGTTTCATACCTTCCTATTGTGAATGAACCTGGGTGGCTTGGTCAAAAAGCTAGCCAACATTTTGCCCCCTCGAAGTATGTTTTATCGATGATGGAACATGCTTCGAAGCTATAAAATCGTCCCTTCACAGCGAGTCGCGAATCAGTGAACAATTCCTTTTCTGGGATTTTTCAGAGCATTCATTACTGAATTTATTGATTCAGATCGCGTGCTCGAGTCGCGGTCCGTTATCAAGCCATTCGTTTCGTTTCTTTGGTGTGCACTTGGGCCTCTTCATGGAACGGAACGAGACGGGCTCCTCTTCGAGACGTGATGGGCTTTTGGTTCGCGGCCCGCCTATTTTCGTGGACCGAATAGGACAAAAAAGGGGAGACAAACGGTCGCCCTTTTGCCTATATAAGTCGACCCCCCCCCCCCCTCTTTACTTTCTTCCTTCTTTTCTCTGTCGTGTCGTTTCGCCTGCATTGTTGAGGAACGAACCCTAGTTTTTCAAACCTTCGAAAATCCGAGTATTTTCCTAATTTTTAGAAAGGTAACTCCACCAAAAGCACACTTACTCGTAATCGCTGTTGTTTATGAATTTTTTCGACTAGCTTGAGGGAAGAGACGGTGGAATATCGTGATTTTTAGGGGAATCCTCGAGGTGCCATGGCTGATGGGTTCAAGGGTTGGAGTTCGGAGATGAGAAGGAGAGGAGAAAAACGGAGGAAGAAGAAGAAAGAAAACCGGTTCGGATCGGGGGCAAGGAGAGGAAAGGAAGAAGATGAAGGAGAGTGGCGAGACGGAGGGTCGTGAAGATGGCAGAGGCACGTACCGTAGGGGGGTTGCAACGATTCGGCAAAGACCCCGATCACTTAGTTTCACGATCCGTGGGGGGCGATCCGAAGGAGGGCGATCCCTCTACCCTGCGATCCGAAGGAGGGTGAACCCTTTACCTTGCGATCCGACTCGTAGTTCACGATCCAAATGAATTTCGAACTTTAAACGATGCCTTGTCACCATAAAATTCTGGACAGTTAGGCTAGGGCCTTGATGTCGGACTTTCTGGACTAAATGACCACATAATTCGACTGCATATGACGACTAATATTTTGACGATCTTGATAGCTTTCACGCTTTATCTTTAATGCACACACAAGCACACACACCGGCACTTGCACACACGGGGGACGGGTAGCATTAATCTCATTGTTCATGTTTTCTCGTCCTAGCAGTAATGTCGAATAATCAATCTCCTTCAAGATCCACAACAGAAGCGGAATCCGAGGTTCCTGAGCAATACAACCCCGAGACTCCTCCAATTAATCCAGGAGGTGAAGATTCTGGATCTGAATACGAGGCAACAGAGTCAGATCCGTCCGAAAGTACTTCATCTAGCGATGAGTCTGAGATAGATGGGCGAGCTCCCGACGAGATTCCTGGCGCGCTCGGAATAGATAAATTTTCTGATTCTTTAGCATCTAAGCTCGACGATATAAAGCTTAAAAGAATCTGCTTGAGACACGGGATTCCTTGGGATGATGTCTTGACACCCAGAAGCGAAGATAGACCCCACCTAGCTCCGGAAGGATATATGGCAATCAGTCGAACCATGTGCTTGGTAGGAGCTATTCCTCCGTTTCCTCCGATCGCCATCGAAACTTTAAGACGACTGGGTATTGCTCCAATGCAGCTTCATCCTAACGCCTACGCATCTCTATACACCCAATATGTTGCATACGCGGAGATCCTACACGCCGAACTTAAATTCAGAGATTTGACATTCTTCTTTCTTTTCAAGCACCGTTCTTCGGCAACTCCAAATTTCTCTTTCTTTGAATCGGTGGTGAATAGGAAGGTTCTGTACAATGGATACAGCAATATAGGGGATCCTAAGTCTGATTGGTTTTATATAAAGAAACAGGCCGGATGCTCAAGAAGATGGCTCAAATCAAGTAAACTTTAAGCTTTTAATCGAATATCTTGTTCAAGAAGTCTAGGCGTTAACATTCTCCCCCCTTTTTCTTTATCTTAAACAGATCACGTCTTCCCGAAAACGGAGGGTCCACTATACAACAATCGATTGTCCATTCTTTTACAAAGCAGATCCGACTTTCTAAGGATCAAAAAATGCATTACTGATGACAATCTTCATAAGCATCGTCTTCTGGATAGAAGATTTGGACTTGGCACTGGCGGCAGACCTTATAAGTACGTGCCCCCAACGGAGGGAGAGGGAACTTCGCAAGCGGTAGAAACAACTAAGTTTCGCAAGAGTCCTTCTACGATAGTCATCCAAGACGATGAGGACCTGAACATATACAGAGGGGATGAGATCCGCGATGACATGTCCAAGGAAATCCCAATTTCTACTCCAATCGAAACCGCTGCTCCCGATGATTTGACAGAAGAGCAATTATTTGACGAGCCGAACAAAATTCCTCTACCCGATGATGTATATACAGAGAAGGACTTTGAAGGGGGGCCTTTTTTCTCTGCTTCTGAAGAGACCATCGCTCCAACTAGAGGACAAGAAACTGGTCAGATGAGCCTGTCTTCAGGCCCGGGTCTATTAGGGGGAATTATATGGGATGCACAAATCACACACACTATCTGACCCTGCACCCTTATATCGTGGATATTCAAAGTTTTAATATGCTCTTCTCTTTTTTGCAGGAACGATGTCCCGTAGGAAATCTTACTCTTATCGTTCTCTTCGTGAGGGCACACCCAGCCTTCATCCGGGTACTGAGCGCTCTCGCGGCCCTTCTCACAGGCCGACTTCCTCGCAATCTCGGTCTCCACCAAAATCGACCTCTACCAAGCCCTCCAGTTATCCGGCAGTTCCTACAGGGAGAAAGAAACTTCCTAAAGAGTTAACTCCTCCAAAGAGTGCACCTTCCCACAGCCGGTCGTCAAAAAGGCATCACGAATCTAAAGATAAGGGCAAGCATCCATCCAAAGAGTCTGAAAAGGAGAGGAGTGACATCGTCCCTTCCAGCCAGCCAGAGTTGGCTGCCCCCGGGTCACAGGATTACATGCATGGTCCCGAGATTCAAGGTAGGCTGGAAAAGCTGCGGGAACAATTCCCAGACATATTCTTTGACCGGATGACATTTGTTCTAGCCTTGGAACCGGTCCCCAAGAACTGGGATAGCAAAGTTGTCGGGCATATTCGCCATGTTGCCAGGCAATATGAGATGATGAAAAAACATGCAGTTAACCTTTCAGAAGTCATCCGATCGCTTGAAATAGAAGCACACAGATCTAAGGCGAAACTTGAAAACAACGAAAGGGCCAGGACAAAAATTAAGAAGGACCTGGAAGATGCTCAATCCCAGCTTGCTTTAGCACGGAGGGACGCTGAAAATTATAAGATTGAATTAGAGAATGCTAAGCAGCGCTTTCATTCGGAACTTGACTCCAATAGCCAAGAGAAAATGGCCTTAAAGAAGGAGGTTGAAGATCTCAAAATGGCCAACATCGAGTTGAAAACAACACAAGGCCATTTTGAAGCTGAGAGAGCTGCTTGGGAGGCAGAAAAGGCAAATTTAAAAGAAAGTCTGGCTTTGGCTAAAGCAGAAAAGGTGATTTTAAATGATCAGGTCTCGGACGCGGAGAGACGGGCAGCTCTCGCCGAAAAGAATGTCGAAAGTGCCATCGAATTGGCCACTGCTTCTAACAACAAGCTCCACGAAAGAGAGAAGGAGATCAAGGGGTTTGAAGAGATGATTTTCGACTTCCTTGGCCAGGTTCTCAAAACTCGCAACATCTCGTGGATCCCGGATTACCACGTTACTTTAGCCAATTTATGGGATGCCATTGTTGAGGGTGAAAAGCATAGATTGGGGGTCGAAGAAATTGATGAGGATGAGTTGATGAAGAGCATCTTAAGGGATAATGAGCCTGAGGATTTAGCAGAGGGTCGTCGTCTGATTCTAGCGGAGATGGAAAAGGAGAGGGCCCTGGCTAAAGGCAAAGGCAAGGCTGACGAGGGTTCGAGTTCAGCCGTGGAGCCCAAGACCTCCAGGGTTGAGGAATACCATCCCGATGATCCATTAATCCCTTTGGGTCTAACTCCCGTGGTTATCGGAGCCTCTGCAACTACTCAAGAGGGAGCATCTGCGGAAGGTATCTCTCTCTTTTCCCCACAATTTGTCAAAGCAATTGTGAATTGTCGTCGTCTGGTAGAACAACCAATTGAATTAGTAATGTGTGTTCCTCCTGATACAGGTGGCGAGCCCGTCGACGAGGGTGCTGAAAAAGAAAAGAAGTGGAGAAGGAGGCTGTCTCGCCAGGTGCTGGTATTGATATATCAAAGCAAGCTGAGGTCACAACAGCAGAAAGAAGCATCCCGGCACCTAGTACTGACGTTCCCAAAGATGCTGAGACCATCGAAGCCTTGAAATACATGGATGGGCGCCATGTAGATGATGAAGAGGACATTATCGGCGCCAAGAAAGCCGCCGACGATGACGACGAAACCTTGGCCAGCCGAAAGGCTAGGCAGGAGAAAGGGATGGCTTCAAAAAAGGTGGGAGATGAGGCTTTGGACGTAGTCCCCCTTGCAGAATTCGATCCCAAAACTGGGATGATTGTGAAAATCCAGCCCAAATCCATCAGCCGACAGCTTCACTTTGCAAACCCCGATGACTTCCCGGCTTCTCTTTCTGATAGAAGGAAGAGAAAAGAGGTGGAAGAGGAATCTTCAGAGGACTCGGATGTTCCTCTCATAGACAAAAGGAAGAGGAAGAAAGGGGGTCAGACCGATGCCGACAAGGCGAAGCTGGATAGTCAGAAGCAGGAGAAGAGGCCAAAGCGTAAATAGGATAT
Source organism: Allium sativum (assembly GCA_030737875.1). Taxonomy (NCBI): domain Eukaryota; kingdom Viridiplantae; phylum Streptophyta; class Magnoliopsida; order Asparagales; family Amaryllidaceae; genus Allium; species Allium sativum. The sequence goes on from CM060921.1 coordinate 564,523,002, forward strand.
TGTTGCTTGTTCATATTTTGTCTTTAGGTTTTCCACTGGCCAGGAAGTGTAATTGTGAGACTGGCCCTCACTTTCCTTTCTAGGTTGTTTTTCACTTTGTTGGTTCGCAGTATATAAATGAAAGTTTATCTCTTTTTGCATCATTGTGTACCTGTATTCAAATAAACTTTCCATGTTTAGTCATAGGCCATCTAATAATAATTACAGATCAATCAAACAACAGAAAGAAAAATTTTCGTGCTGCGTTGCTGTATTAAAGTTCAGTATATGTATATGAGTATTGTGCCCCCAATCAGTTGTTATTATAGCGCCTGACTAGGGTTTACTAAGGTTTGGTTAGTATTGTCGGCAGGTTGCCCCCTATTTCTGAATATGGGGGACTTGGAAGATTTCACAGGATAATTGTTTTTGTGGTACCGAATTTCTGGCACCTTTCTCAGTGCTTAATCACATACTTCTTTGTACTCTCCTGACGGTTGCCAAGGTTAGAGTTTGAATTCGGTAGTTCAGTCGGTCCCCGATGCTTGAGCAGGGAAGAAGTTCTTTCTCAGCGCTCAATCGGAGACGCTTTTATACTCTCTCTCTCTCTCTCTCTCTCTGGAGAGTTAGAGTGCGAGCTCAGCGATTCATTCGCTCCCCGATCCTTCAGCGGGGAAGGGGCTCTGTAATAACCCGTATTTTAATAATAAGATATAACACAAAACAAGGCAGATTTAAATAATAAAATTTGAATCATGGGAAACGGGCTATGCCATTGCGTTCGTCTCGGAAAAATATGCGAAATAGAGTCCGAGTTTTCGAAAATCGGAGTCTGTATGACCCGATTAAGGCCCAACAAAGTTTTCAGAAAATTTCTAAATAAAAACAGATTTTCAAATTCAAATCTAAGCTTGGAAATTGGGCCAGTTGGGCCAAGGCGGGAAAATTCCCGCCACAGTACCCAAGTCGACAGCCCTGTCGACTTGGGAGTCGACTGGGTCTGACCAGGTCGACAGCCCTGTCGACTTGGCTGTCGACTTGGCTCAGACGCCCAGTCCTGCCTGGTGCACCATCTTGAGAATGTGTTGAGCTAGAGGGCCAGATTCGATTTGGAGGGCTGAAATGAGAACTAGGGTTTAATCCTATGGTCTAAATCACTAGCCTAATCTATAAATATGACCCTAACCTACCCTAAATCCTCATTAATCTATCCTACAACTAAACTATGGCAAAATCAATCCCCTCATGGCCTCCACTCTCTTCATAAATTCCTAAATCAATTTTCAAGAGATTCCCATGCATACAAGTGTATTTAGGCTTGTATGATCCTCTTTAGCTTGCATTAAAGTCTTGTTTCTCTATTGGCATCATAAAGGAGGAATCTTGATCAAGTTTGCTTGCATTTTGGGGTTTTAATTAGTTGCATAAGGGATTTCTTACATTTGCTATACTCATTCGAGTCTTCATAGCATGGTAAGCCTATTTCTACTCTTGTATTTTAACTATGAAGTTAATATGTTATGTTTCAAGTTTTAGTTTGGGGTTAATCATGATATGTGCTTTGATCTTATGATTTTATGCATAAGATTACTCTATGCATGTTAGTAAAGTCATTACCTTGGCTTTATGCATAGAAAGACCTGATCTTTGGTTGGAAATGTTGCATAATGCAACTTTGAAACTCTCATAACCCTTGCATTAACATGCATATAATGTTATATGCACGTTACTAGCCCTTATCTCATGCTATCTATGGCCATGTTCCACCTATTTGCCAAGTTTGATGTTATGCATGCATATGAACCTTATGCAAGTTGAAACCATGTTATGCATGCATATGAACCTTATGCAAGTTGAAACCATGTTATGCATGCATATGAACCTTATGTAAGTTGAAACCATGTTATGCATGCATATGAACCTTATGTAAGTTGAAACCATGTTATGCATACATATGAACACTATGCAAGTTAAAATGATGTTATGCATGCATATGAACCTTATGTAAGTTGAAACCATGTTATGCATACATATGAACACTATGCAAGTTAAAATGATGTTATGCATGCTTATGAATATTTTGCAAGTTGATAACATGATATGCAAGTTTATGATCACATCTTTGACTCATGCCACCATGTTTAACTTGTGGCTCCAACCCCTCTATGTCATGATTATGCCAAGTTCCCTCTTTCTATCCTTTATGCGCTATTGCGATATGTAAGCGTTGGGATTGCGTTTGGGATTGGGTAAACTTAAAAGACATAAAAACATAAGCTTGGGAATTTACCTATTAAGTTAGGTCTACCCATTGGGAATTTACCTATTAAGTTAGGTCTACCCAATTGCTTGAAAACTTGTAATGTGATGGACATGACACTTAGAAAACATGAGAATGGCCAACTCGAGGTTGGGTTGAGCTTGTAGCATAAACCTACCCGGAACCGACCGGCTTAACTAGTGGCTACAAGCAATAAGACCCAATGTGAGTAGTTGGTCATGTTGCACGTAAGACCCGAGGTTAGACTAAGTTGTGGTGTAAACCTACCCGGACCCGCCCGGCCTAACTAGTAACCACAACAAGGTCTAATGTGAGAGGTTGGGTGCATTAAATTAATTAATGCCACATGGTAGGGTTAAGTCATGAACCTTGGGTACACTTAACCAACTTGGTACTTAGATGAGTTGGGTTAACCACGTTTAACCCATTAAGGAAACCCTAGTTACGTGGTCCTTTGCACCAGTAACCCTCTTGGATGTATCATGATACCCTAGGGACTAGGCTAGGGTGGGGCACGATTACTGGGGTGACATGTAAGCGACCAAAACGACGGCTGTGTAGGTGCGCCGGTGTAGGTTCAGGCGGGCCAGGGTCGTGCACATGGTCCGGAGTTGAAAAAGCAGGCACGGGCACCAGTAGGTTTAAACTGTGCGTGCTTGGTTTGTGTCAGGGGTTGACACCCTAGGACTTGATACACCCTAGGGTGGACCTAGCACAGTTTAACTACACTTCGTAGATGGGCCGTATGACACTAACACTCGACGAGTTAGGCTGTAGGGAGCCGATCGACTAGACCGTGCTAGTTGGGCCTTAATTTAGGCCATTCATGATGGTGGGCCAAACTTGGGCCTGGGGATCACCTCTTGTTTACACTTGACACGACTTGTGATACTAGTACACTTGGTACAAACCTCAATCTTTATTATGCGGTGCCACATTTGATCTATCCTATTGACTTCTTACCATGCCAGTTATCATCCTATGACTCATCCTTGTTTATATATACTGTTAACTTCATTAGTTGTTGTACAATTGTAGATAGGACTTACCAGTCTTTTGACTGACCCATTTTCCTTCGCCTCTTTTCTTTCGTTTCCCCCCCCCCCCCAGGTTTACAGGGCGGGAATACCAGCACTTAGCTTGGATCTTGGCTGCTTTTCTTGGATAGCTCATGTATGCTTCGGACTTGAGCTTGCTATGGTTTTCTACTTGGGGATAGCTACTCCATGTTTTCCTTTTCAGTTACAAGTTTTATGTTTCTAGACTTTGTTTATGGAAAATAATTAACTACTGTGTTGTAACTTAACCTATGGATTTGATATGCTAGCTTTTATCCGCTGCTATACTTACTTTGTTTTTACTCATATGTTCTGTCTTGTGATATCTGCATGCATGATTACCTGATTTAAACGCCCCTCCAAAGTCAGTGTCCTTGCAAGAGTGGCACTGGAGGAGGTGGGGTGTTACATTTGGTATCAGAGCCTAAGGTTTACGAGATTGGAGCAAAAAGGGTTTTTAAGTTACTTTCAAAAAACTATTTTCAAAACCAATTAAGTATTTTCCAAAGAAAAGTCTAGTTTATTTTGAAAGGCTATCCCCCAAGAGCCATAAGCACTATCCTTCGTTTCCTCGTTCTAAATCTATCTTTTCCTTTTTCAGCATGGCCGATCTCAATCTTCCTGAGGGAGTCACCATTCCCGGATGGTTCCGGAGGTACTTGGAAGCTAGGGCCAATAATGCAGGTCCAGCAACCACTCCCACTATCACTGAGGTTCCACCTCCTCCTCCTCCTCCTCCTCAGCAACCACAAGCCGATTTCGCCAAGGTTTGTAAGGACTTCAAGGCCATGGGTGGCAAAAAATTTATTGGGACAGAGACTTTCGTGGAAGCAAGAAATTGGTTGAAGGAGACCGAAGACCTTTTTGCCATCTTTGATATAGAGGACCATAGAAAGGTTTTGTTGGCGGTTTGGCTACTAAAGGAGGAAGCTTCTTATTGGTGGGAGGTCACCAATGCTACAAGGCCCATAGAAACCTGGGCCGACTTTAGGGCAAGGTTTGGGCTTAAGTTTCTATCATCTGCAGAGGCAAATTTGCAACTAGAGAAGTTCATAGCTTTGAAGCAAGGAGACATGACTGTGAGAGAGTATGTGAATAAGTTCAACCAGCTTGCCCGATTCGGTTTGGACATGGTCAATACTCCCGAGAAGAAGGCTCTACGTTTTGCACGAGGGTTAAATGAGCCATTACAGGGTCTAGCCATGTCACACATACCCATGGGGGCCACTTTCGAGAGCCTGGTAGACATGGCATTGCTGCAGGGAGAGGATAAGAATGGGAAGAAGGAAGTCAAGCCCAATGAAACTCAGCCTAAGAAGACAGACTCCAAGTGGGGAGGGAATCAGAGTAATCAGAACAACAAGAACAACAAGGGCAACAAGAACAAGGCAAAGGACACAAGGAAGTGCCACTTCTGTGGGATTGTTGGGCATGTAGCCAAGGACTGTAGGAAGAAGAAAATGAAATTGGGTGGATGCTTTCATTGTGGAGAGACGGGACATTTTAGCAAGGATTGCCCTAAGAAGCAGGGGCATGGACAAACTCAGCGCGCAGGTTCATCTGGAGGGCAAGTGCATGCTCTCAACACCGCTCCAGTTCAGGACCGAGGTACTATTTCTGTGGAAAGTCTTGTTTATATTTCTGGTTTTCCTGTTCGCACTTTGTTTGATTCTGGCGCATCACATACCTTTATTTCCTCTGATGTTGTTGAAAGTTTGCACCTAAGTACTAGTCTTGTTGAGGATCCCGTTAGTGTTTCAAATCCGATTGGGGGTTCAGCCCATTTGTCTATGATCTGTATGGATTTGAGGATTTCTATCTTGACCGTAGAATTCTCGTGTGATGCTTATGTTCTCGGGTTCACGGGATACGGGTTGATCTGGGGCATGGATTGGTTGTCCCGCTATGGAGCCATTCTCGATTGTGAGCATAGGGTGGTGAGACTCATGACTCGCCTTGGCAATACCCTAGAGATTTCTTGCAACCCGCTGGATCCCGTCATGCTATGTTATCTTGAATCTCTTGACTCGTCTATCGATGATCTGCAATCTGTAAGGGTGGTTCGAGAATACCCTGATGTTTTTGAAGAAGTTAAGGGGTTACCCCCTAAGCGAGAGATAGATTTCCGCATTTATCTGGTTGATAATGCTAAGCCAGTCTCCTTACCAGTTAGGCACATGGCCCCGCGGGAAAGGAGAGAGCTCAGTAAGCAAATCAAGGAGCTTCTTGAGAAGAATTTTATCAGGCGAAGCATTTCCGAATGGGGTGCTCCTGTGGTGTTCGCTACTAAGGCGGACGGCTCGCTTCGTCTATGTGTCGATTATCGAGAGCTGAACAAGCTGACCAAGAAGAATAGGCATCCATTACCGAGGATAGATGACCTCTTCGACCAGCTTGTTGGTGCTTCTGTTTTCTCTCAGCTTGATTTAGCCACCGGATTTCATCAGCTTAGGGTGGCCGAAGACAGCATTGATAAGACTGCATTTAGGACTCCAGACGGGTTCTTTGAATGGCTTGTCATGCCATTCGGCTTGACTAATGCACTCGCCTACTTCGTAGATTTAATGAGTAGGGTGTTCAGGGAGTTCCTTAACAAGTTTGTTGTTGTCTTCGTGGATGATATTCTGATCTTTTCAAAAGACGAGGAAGAGCATGCTAGACACCTCAAGGAGGTGATGGATACGCTTAGAACCCATCAGTTGAAAGCCAAGTTCTCCAAATGCCACTTTTGGAGAAAAGAAGTCCGATTTCTTGGGCATATAGTTTCTAAGCAGGGTATAGCTATGGACCCCGCGAAAGTGGTTGCAGTTCAAGACTGGAAGACTCCTAAGAATGCAACCGAAGTGCGAAGCTTTCTCGGTCTGGCAGGCTACTATAGGAAGTTCATTAGAGACTTCGCTAAGATTTCGGCCCCTCTCACTAGATTGACGAAGAAGAACTTAGTCTTTGCATGGGACTTAGAGTGTGAGCTTGCTTTTCAAAGGCTCAAGAGGGCCCTTACCACAACTCAAGTTTTGGCATTACCCGATGGCGGTAAGATGTTTACCGTGTATACCGATGCATGTGGCACAGGGTTAGGTGCTGTTCTAATGCAGGTAGGAAGGGTGATATTTTATGGGGGTAGGCAACTTAAAGTGCATGAGAAGAACTATCCCACTCATGACTTGGAGTTAGCGGCGATTGTCTTTGCACTCAAATCCTGGCGCCACTATCTTTTAGGCGAAAGGTTTGAGTTGTACACTGATCACAAATCACTCAAGTATCTCTTCTCGTAGAAAGATCTGAATCTTAGGCAGCAAAGGTGGATGGAATTCTTGGCATCTTATGACTTCGAGATAGCTTATACCCCTGGCAAGGGTAATGTTGTGGCTGATGCACTAAGCAGAAAAAGGTTGGCTTTGAGTCCCTTGTTTGTTGAGATGAAGAGCCTAGAGTTCCTGGCAACCTTTGATTTCACGACAGCAGTTGAGTCGATGACAGGGTCGTTAGCATCTCTCGAGCTTAGACCCACACTTCTGGATCAAGTAGGGACTTCGCAGAAGGAAGACCCACAGATAGTGGAGATCATGGATAGGTTGATTCGTGGTGAGACGTCTAGTCACCTTGCTAGATATACTATTGATGACAAGGGTTGGCTAAGGCGTGATGGAAGACTCTGCGTGCCACAAGTGGAAGACTTGGTACATAAAGTTCTCGAAGAAGCACATCACTCAAAGATGACTATACATCCTGGTGGAGATAAGATGTATAGGGATATGAAGCGCATTTTCTTTTGGCCTGGAATGAAGAAGGATGTGGCAGACTATGTTTCAAAGTGCATGGTGTGCCAACAAGTGAAAGCTGAGTCAAAGAAACCAGGTGGGCTATTACATCCATTGGAGGTCCCGCAATGGAAGTGGGAGAGCATCTCTATGGACTTTGTGGATGGATTGCCTAGATCAAGAAAAGGGAATTCGAGCATATGGGTCATCGTTGATCGGCTTACGAAGAGTGCTCACTTTATCCCGGTAAAGAGCAAAAGGACTGCATCATGGCTGGCATCTGTTTACCTTCGAGAAATAGTGAGATTGCATGGGGTTCCTTCTAGCATAGTCAGTGATCGTGACCCAATCTTCACTAGCCAATTCTGGAATAGTTTGCAGGAAGCAATGGGTACGCAATTGAATCTGAGTACAGCCTATCACCCCCAGACGGATGGCCAAACCGAAAGGGTGAATAGAGTGCTAGAAGACCTTCTGAGGCTTTGTGTTCTTGATTTTGGTGGTACTTGGGAAGACCACCTTCCTCTTGTGGAGTTTGCTTACAACAATAGCTATCAAGCTAGCATAGGGATGGCACCATTTGAAGCTTTATATGGGAGGCCGTGTAGGTCACCATCTTGTTGGTGGGAGACAACAGATAAGCTTATACTTGGGCCCGATATGATACGAGACACATCTGAGAAAGTTGAATTGGTGAGAAGACGGATGAAAGCGGCCCAAGATAGACAGAAATCCTATGCTGATAAGCGAAGGACAGATTTGGAGTTCGAAGTTGGAGACATGGTTTTCGTGAAGGTTTCTCCCTTGCGTAATGTGGTTCGCTTCGGAGCAATTGGGAAGCTGGCACCCAGATTCGTAGGACCCTTCCCTATCATAGAGAGAATTGGGAAGATGGCTTATAAAGTGCAATTGCCCGAAAAGCTGTCCGGAGTGCATAATGTCTTTCATGTCTCGCATCTCCGAAAGTGCCTACATGAGTCCGCTGAGGTGGTTGAACCTAACATTCTTGAAGACGTGGAAGTAGAGAAAGAGGCAACCTTGAGGAGAGCTCCGATTCGTATCTTGGGAATGGAGGTCAGGAAGCTAAGGAATCGAGAGGTCAAATTGGTGAAAGTTCAGTGGAGTGAAGCCGAAGAGGATGCAACTTGGGAGACGGAGGAGAAGATGTTGAGGCTTTATCCATTCCTTTTTGAGGGTACATTCTTGACCTCTTTTCCCCTCTTTAGCATATCTTTCTTTTGCTATCCATGTTTATCCTGTTTATCTTGTAACTTCGTCATGAGAACCTTAGGTAGAAACCCCTTGGATGAAACATGTATTTGAAACATGTTATGCTTGATGGTTGCAAGTGGTCGCAAGTGTTTGCAAGTGGATACTCGTAGATGCATGATACACATTAGGCACTAAGATCGGCTCACACACCTTCATATTGCATATGCATGAATGCTTATACTTATTCATGGCTGAAACTTGTTGTGCTATCTCATGGATGTTGCATATGGATGAATGTTATGTGCACTCATGTAGAAATTATAAAAATTAGGCTAGGAATTTGCATACATATGGACGCATTTCACTAGCATACTTCGCATTAAGGAGGTGTACTGAATCAGTAACCGCCTGATTTTCGCATTAGATAAATACATATACACACACCTTTGCATATGATCATACAGCATTTAGAAATTGTTAAGGACAATGGTTACTCGTGGATGATGTGGTGAGTAGATGGATGATGGATGGTAGGACACGTTCTTCCTAACTTAGAGATTTCGGGGACGAAATCCTTTAAGGAGGGGAGAATGTAATAACCCGTATTTTAATAATAAGATATAACACAAAACAAGGCAGATTTAAATAATAAAATCTGAATCACGGGAAACGGGCTATGCCATTGCGTTCGTCTCGGAAAAATATGCGGAATAGAGTCCGAGTTTTCGAAAATCGGAGTCCGTATGACCCGATTAAGGCCCAACAAAGTTTTCAGAAAATTTCTAAATAAAAACAGATTTTCAAATTCAAATCTAAGCTTGGAAATTGGGCCAGTTGGGCCAAGGCGGGAAAATTCCCGCCACAATACCCAAGTCAACAGCACTGTCGACTTGGGAGTCGACTGGGTCTGACCAGGTCGACTTGGCTGTCGACTTGGCTCAGACGCCCAGTCCTGCCTGGTGCACCATCTTGAGAATGTGTTGAGCTAGAGGGCCAGATTCGATTTGGAGGGCTGAAATGAGAACTAGGGTTTAATCCTATGGTCTAAATCACTAGCCTAATCTATAAATAAGACCCTAACCTACCCTAAATCCTCATTAATCTATCCTACAACTAAACTATGGCAAAATCAATCCCCTCATGGCCTCCACTCTCTTCATAAATTCCTAAATCAATTTTCAAGAGATTCCCATGCATACAAGTGTATTTAGGCTTGTATGATCCTCTTTAGCTTGCATTAAAGTCTTGTTTCTCTATTGGAATCATAAAGGAGGAGTCTTGATGAAGTTTGCTTGCATTTTGGGGTTTTAATTAGTTGCATAAGGGATTTCTTACATTTGCTATACTCATTCGAGTCTTCATAGCATGGTAAGCCTATTTCTACTCTTGTATTTTAACTATGAAGTTAATATGTTATGTTTCAAGTTTGAGTTTGGGGTTAATCATGATATGTGCTTTGATCTTATGATTTTATGCATAAGATTACTCTATGCATGTTAGTAAAGTCATTACCTTGGCTTTATGCATAGAAAGACATGATCTTTGGTTGGAAATGTTGCATAATGCAACTTTGAAACTCTCATAACCCTTGCATTAACATGCATATAATGTTATATGCACGTTACTAGCCCTTATCTCATGTTATCTATGGCATATGAACCTTATGTAAGTTGAAACCATGTTATGCATACATATGAACACTATGCAAGTTAAAATGATGTTATGCATGCATATGAACCTTATGTAAGTTGAAACCATGTTATGCATACATATGAACACTATGCAAGTTAAAATGATGTTATGCATGCTTATGAATATTTTGCAAGTTGATAACATGATATGCAAGTTTATGATCACATCTTTGACTCATGCCACCATGTTTAACTTGTGGCTCCAACCCCTCTATGTCATGATTATGCCAAGTTCCCTCTTTCTATCCTTTATGCGCTATTGCGATATGTAAGCGTTGGGATTGCGTTTGGGATTGGGTAAACTTAAAAGACATAAAAACATAAGCTTGGGAATTTACCTATTAAGTTAGGTCTACCCATTGGGAATTTACCTATTAAGTTAGGTCTACCCAATTGCTTGAAAACTTGTAATGTGATGGACATGACACTTAGAAAACATGAGAATGGCCAACTCGAGGTTGGGTTGAGCTTGTAGCATAAACCTACCCGGAACCGACCGGCTTAACTAGTGGCTACAAGCAATAAGACCCAATGTGAGTAGTTGGTCATGTTGCACGTAAGACCCGAGGTTAGACTAAGTTGTGATGTAAACCGACCCGGACCCGCCCGGCCTAACTAGTAACCACAACAAGGTCTAATGTGAGAGGTTGGGTGCATTAAATTAATTAATGCCACATGGTAGGGTTAAGTCATGAACCTTGGGTACACTTAACCAACTTGGTACTTAGATGAGTTGGGTTAACCACGTTTAACCCATTAAGGAAACCCTAGTTACGTGGTCCTTTGCACCAGTAACCCTCTTGGATGTATCATGATACCCTAGGGACTAGGCTAGGGTGGGGCATGATTACTGGGGTGACATGTAAGCGACCAAAACGACGGCTGTGTAGGTGCGCCGGTGTAGGTTCAGGCGGGCCAGGGTCGTGCACATGGTCCGGAGTTGAAAAAGCAGGCACGGGCACCAGTAGGTTTAAACTGTGCGTGCTTGGTTTGTGTCAGGGGTTGACACCCTAGGACTTGATACACCTTAGGGTGGACCTAGCACAGTTTAACTACACTTCGTAGATGGGCCGTATGACACCGACACTCGACGAGTTAGGCTGTAGGGAGCCGATCGACTAGACCGTGCTAGTTGGGCCTTAATTTAGGCCATTCATGATGGTGGGCCAAACTTGGGCCTGGGGATCACCTCTTGTTTACACTTGACACGACTTGTGATACTAGTACACTTGGTACAAACCTCAATCTTGTTTATGCGGTGCCACATTTGATCTATCCTATTGACTTCTTACCATGCCAGTTATCATCCTATGACTCATCCTTGTTTATATATACTGTTAACTTCATTAGTTGTTGTACAATTGTAGATAGGACTTACCAGTCTTTTGACTGACCCATTTTCTTTCGCCTCTTTTCTTTCGTTTCCCCCCCCCCCCTCCCCCCAGGTTTACAGGGCGGGAATACCAGCACTTAGCTTGGATCTTAGCTGCTTTTCTTGGATAACTCGTGTATGCTTCGGACTTGAGCTTGCTATGGTTTTCTACTTGGGGATAGCTACTCCATGTTTTCCTTTTCAGTTACAAGTTTTATGTTTCTAGACTTTGTTTATGGAAAATAATTAAGTACTGTGTTGTAACTTAACCTATGGATTTGATATGCTAGCTTTTATCTGCTGCTATACTTACTCTGTTTTTACTCATATGTTCTGTCTTGTGATATCTGCATGCATGATTACCTGATTTAAACGGCCCTCCAAAGTCAGTGTCCTTGCAAGAGTGACACTGGCGGAGGTGGGGTGTTACAGGCTCTTTCTCAACGCTCAGTCGGAGACGCTTTTATACTCTGTCTCTCTCTCTGGAGAGTTAGAGTTCGAGCTCAGCGATTCATTCGCTCCCCGATCCTTCAGCGGGGAAGGAGCTCTTTCTCAGCGCTCAGTCGGAGACGCTTTTATACTCTCTCTCTCTCTGGAGAGTTAGAGTTCGAGCTTAGCGATTCATTCGCTCCCCGATCCTTCAGCGGAGAAGGAGCTCTTTCTCAGCGCTTAGTTGGAGACGCTTTTATACTCTCTCTCTCTCTCTGGAGATTTAGAGTTCGATCTCAGCGATTCATTCGCTCCCCGATCCTTTAGCGGGGAAGGAGCTCTTTCTCAGCGCTCAGTTGGAGACGCTTTTATACTCTCTCTCTCTCTCTCTCTCTCTCTGGAGAGTTAGAGTTCGAGCTCAGCGATTCATTCGCTCCCCGATCCTTCAGCGGGGAAGGAGCTCTTTCTCAGCGCTCAGTTGGAGACGCTTTTATACTCTCTCTCTCTCTGGAGAGTTAGAGTCACGGATCAAGCAGTCTGCAATCATGCACGCTCATCAAACTCGTCCTAGGTTTTCATTTTAATCCAAGCTCCGAGGATTGAAATCAGTCAGACAAGCAGTTGGAGCTTTTGCCAAGGCTCTGAGTTTCTCCGAACAGTCTACGGGAGGAACAGTTGGCAACAGACTTCGGGTACCTGCATTATTCACGCCGCTTTCCATAAAAATAAACAGGCAGATAAATAAGGATGCAATAAAGGTAAATGACACACAATATTTTTATGGTGGTTCGGTCGAATCATGACCTACGTCCACTTTATAATTTTTTGCTTCAAGGAATCAAACTATTCTAGGCTAGTCGTGCCTTATACATGGTTTTCAACAAAGCAAAAGAACAGATTTGAAACTTTTATGCTAAGTATGGCCGCAAATGTTGGGCATTCCACACTCTGGGGATTTCCCTTCCATCTACGGTTGCCAGCTTGAAGGTTCCATTATCAAGCTTGCTCAGAATGGAGTACGGTCCTTCCCACTTCGCTCCCATATGAGTTGGGGGTGGAAAGACACGTTTCAGAACCAAGTCTCCGGGTTCCCAGGTTCGGGCTCAAACCTTTTTGTTGTAATATCGAGCGATCTGTTGCTTGCATCTCAAGGCGCGCAGGTCCGCCTCATCCCTCTTTTCTTCGATCATATCTAGGAACTCAAGGAGCAATTCATTATTGGTCATTGGGTCATAATAAACCACCCGGTGAGAAGGTACCTTTATCTCAACCGGGATGACTGCTTTCGTTCCAAAGGCAAGAGAGAACGGGGTATGTCCTGTTGCCGATTTATATGTTGTCCTGTAGGCCCATAGTGCCAAGGGCAATTCATCAGCCCACATGGCTCTAGCCCGCTTCAGTCTTCTTTTCAGAATAGACTTAATCACTTTATTCGCCGCTTCGACTTGTCCGTTCGATTGCGGATGCGCCACAGAGGTGTATCGATTCTCAATGTGGTATTTTTGGCAGAAATTTCTGAATTCAGCACTATCGAACTGAGTTCCGTTATCCGTTATTACAATCTTTGGAATCCCAAATCGACAAATGATGTTTCTCACGATAAAGTTGATCACTCGTTTGGTAGTGATTATAGTTAGTGGTCCAGCCTCGACCCACTTAGTGAAATAATCCACGGCCACAATAGCGAACTTTGCTCTGCCCCTTGCTATGGGGAGGCTTCCAATGATATCAATTCCCCACATAGCGAAAGGCCATGGGGTCATCATTGTTTTTAACTGGTTAGGAGGTGCTCTTGGTATCTTTGAAAATCTCTGGCACGCATCACACCGTCATGCGTATCTCGCTGCATCCTTGTTTATGGTAGGCCAGAAATAACCATGCCGCAACACCTTTTTTGCTAAAGTTTGCCCTCCAGTGTGGTCGCCACATTCGCCTTCGTGGACCTCATGCAGCACACGTTTGATGTCATCGTGGGCTATACACCGAAGGAGGGGCATTGAAAACCCTTGTTTGTAAAGAACTCCGCCTTGCAGAACGTATCGGGCGGCTTTACGAATTACCTTACGTCTCTCGCTTTTCTTGGTCGGAAGCGTTCCATTCATTAGGAAATTCTTTAGAGGGGTCATCCAAGACTCCCTTTCTGGTTCCGTCACTAGTATTAGGTCGATTTCCATTTGATCTATGCTAGGGGACCGAAGTACTTCAACGGGGGCTAGCCCAGTCACTTCAGGGTCGTCGGAACTAGCCATCTTTGCCAACTTATCCGCCTGCTGATTCTCTGACCGCGGAATGTGAGATATGCTGTAGTGATCAAAATCGTTCAGCAGCTCTTTCACTTTCTTTAAGTATAAAATCAATCTTGCACTTTTAGCTTGGAATTTTCCAGTAACTTGGTTCACAACTAACTTGGAGTCGCAGAAGATGTTCAGCTTTGTGACCTCTAATTCCTTTGCGATCCCCAATCCGGCTATCAGAGCTTCATATTCGGAATCGTTGTTAGTGGCATGAAACTCCATCCGAATTGCATAGGTTATCAATCGTTTCTCGGGGGTTTAAAGCACTATTCCAGCGCCGGATCTTTCGTCATTCCTAGCGCCATCAGTATACAATCTCCAGGCATTGGGATCGAAAAGTAATTTTGAAGGATCAACTTCTTCGTTTGCTATATCTTCCTCAGGGACAGTGAACTCTGCTATGAAGTCGGCTATCACTTGCCCCCGAATTGACCGTCTGGGTTGAAAGTTCAAATCAAATTGACTTAACTCAATATTCCATTTGAGTAACCTTCCAGATGCCTCTGGTCTCTGTAGGACTTGCTTGAGCGGGTGATCGGTGTATACAGTGATAGGATGTGCCTGAAAATAATGTCGAAGCTTTCTAGAGGCGATCAGTAAACTATATGCCAACTTTTCTATCCTTGGGTAATTACGCTCTGCTGCCGTTAATTTTTTTCTCACGTAATACACAGGTCTTTGGATCTTATCCTCTTCTCTTACCAACGCTGAGCTGATCGCATGGGATGACACTGCCAGATACACGAATAAGTCCTCGCGATCCATTGGCTTAGATAATATCGGGGGTTTCTACAGATGCCTGAGTAAATTCTGAAACGCTTCTACGCAGTCGGGCGTCCATTGGAAGTGGCGTTTCCCCCGCTTTATTAATTCGAAGAATGGGATGCACTTATCCGTAGCCCTGGAGATAAATCTGCTTAGTGCGGCCACTTTTCCTGCAAGGCTTTGCATATCCCTAATTTGCCTAGGTTCCTGAATGTCTCTGATTGCCGCGATCTGGTTTGGATTAATCTCAATTCCACGGGAACTGACGATGAATCCCAAGAATTTTCCGGAGGCAACACCGAATGAACATTTGGTTGGGTTAAGTTTCATTCCGTACTTTCGAAGAATGCCGAACATCTCTGCCAAGTCAGTAGTGTGTTGAGAAGATTGCTTGGACTTAACCAACATATCGTCGACGTATACTTCCATTGTTTTCCCGATCTGGTTATAAAACATTCTGTTGACTAAACGTTGATATGTAGCACCAGCATTCTTCAAGCCAAAGGGCATCACCACATAACAATATAATCCCAGGTCCGTGATAAAACTAGTGTGTTCTTGATCTGGAACATGCATCGGAATCTGGTTATATCCTGAATAAGCATCCATAAATGAGAGAAGTTCATGACCCGCCGTCGAGTCTACCAACTGGTCAATCCGGGGTAACGGGAAACTATCTTTTGGATAGGCTTTGTTCAAATCCAAGAAGTCGATACACGTTCGCCACTTTCCGTTGGCCTTCTTTACCAGGGCTGGATTCGAAATCCAGTCTGGGTAGGTCGAGTCTCTGATAAATCCATTACTCTTTAGCTTTCCAACTTCTTCTTTCAAGGCAGCGGACCTCTCTGAGCCCAACATTCGCCTTTTTTGCTTTACTAGAGGATGTTTAGGGTCAATGCTTAAGGAATGGCTCATGATTGATGGGGATATCCCACACATCTCCGCGTGGGTCCAAGCAAATACATCCAAGTTGTTTTTTAAGAAACCCGTCAATTCTTTAGCGAGATTCGTATTTAACTGGGATCCAATCTTAAGGACCTTCTCCGGGTCACTGTCATCGATCGGTACATCCACAGTTGTCTCGTTGGGAGTCGCCATTCTGCCCTCGGGTTCTTGATCCTCTCTGGGATATATATCCTCTGGCATCTCTCTGGGCGACTCTCCAACGACTATCTTCTTTGGTTGCTATAAGGTCTCCGCCCCTGTAGGGGGAGAAGCGCCTTTAGTTTCAATATCCCCTCCATTGCGAAGTAACTTTAGTTCGGCAACATAACATGCTCGCGCAACAACCTGATCTCCTCTGACGATACCAATGTCAGCTTCTGTGGGGAATTTCAATAGCAAGCACCAGGGGGCTATACAGGCTCTAAACTTTGCGAGGGCCGGTCGGCCCAAAAAGGCATTGTAGGGCGATTCAACATCCAAAACCACGAAGGGAAGGATTCTCACTCTCTGGCGTTCTCATTCCCCAAGCGTAACCGGTAACTCTACATAACCCATCGGAGCGGTAGACGCTCCGTTGAATCCACGGATCCATCCTTGACAGGGCTTCAAGTCTTTTATTTCGAGGTTCATCCGGTCAAATGTCCTTTTGAAAAGAATGTTGACGGAACTCCCGTTGTCCACTAAAACCTTATGAACAGTGGCTGGTCCAATAGGTACTGTAATTACAAATGGATCTTCAGTCGGAGCATGAACTCCAATGCTTTCTCGTTCTCGGAAAACGACATCGTCGGTCATCATCTTTTGTTGCTTTACCGGGATATTGTCCTCAGGGTTGCTACACTCCCCTACCTCGAGGTGTTGCTTGGCTGCATTGACATATTGATCTAATGCCTTGGAGCTATGCCCGGCAAGATAAAGTCCTCCGATTACGGTATTGATAACAATGTTCTTTCCCTTTTGCTGGGCAGTCGGCTTAGCAGCAAGTTGATTCTGGTTCTGATTTAGGGCCTGTACCGCTTGCCCCCTGGCTCTAGGCGTTACTCTGTATTCATCTAACTTTCCTTCTCGAAGCATCCTTTCAACTACATCTCTTAGGTGACGGCATTCATTTGTCGAGTGGCCGTGAATCTGATGAAAGAGACAAAACTTCCCTGTTTCACGTTCTTTCTCCGTCGACTCTCTGGGAGGTGGCCTCTTATTCTGGAGGACTTCATACGCATCCATGAAGATATTTTCCAGAGTATCATTTATTGGTGTATAACTTTCAAAGGCCCTGGGACGAGTCCTTCTCTGGGAGTCGTTCCCTCGGTTCCTCTTCCGGTTGTTGCCGTTACCATTATTATCGTTGTTACCTGACTGACGACCACCCGGATTCCGATTTCCGACATTAACCTCGACTTTCCCCGAGCTGACTCCTGTCTGCTTAATAGCGACATTGCTCTGGATTTCCTCCTTATCAGCTATTTTTGCCTTTCGGTTAGCATATACCTCTTCCCGGCGTAAATGTACGCTAGCTTTTTCGTAGAATAACTCTCTAGTATGGGGTGGTTTGCCTGCCAGGTATATCCCGAATTCAGTGTCTTTATCTACTCCATCAATTAGTGCTGCGACAACGGTCGGTTCGTGGGGATCTTTAACCTCAGTAGCGGCCAAATTGAAACGATCCAGGTACACCCTCAAACTCTCGCCTGGTCGCTGCTTGACAAGGAACAAGTCAATCACACTTTTTGTTTTTTGTGCATAGATACAGAATTGTTCTACGAACTTCTCACTCAATGCCCTGAAGCTAGAAATCGATCTTGCTGGCAAGCGAGTAAACCATAACAATGCTACATCCTCCAAGAATATGGGAAATGCTTTGCACTTGACAGCGTCAGAAGCTGCGGCAGCGGTCATTGACCAAGAGTATCTCATCAGATGCTGGACGGGATCAGACCTGCCCGCGTATCGATTCATCTGTGGCATGTTGAAACGCCTTGGGAAAGTCGCATCCAAAATATCATCAGTGAAAGGGGTGTGACTGCGGTCGATTCCCCAATCTTCGTTCCGTTGTCCACGACTATCTGCCAGAATCTGATGGATCATGGCTGCAACATTTGCACTGGTCAGTGGAGGTTCAGGGTCAGTGCCTCTGGTTTGGCGGGGTTCTCTAATCTCTCTTCCGGGAGCAGTCACAAAATCCGGGGCTCGGATAGGGCTTCGTTGACCCCTGTTACCATGAGCATGTGCGCGGCGACGGGGCTAAGGTAGCCTGTTATGTACAGGACTGTCCACATCTCGAGTCCTGGGAGTTGCGGCGTGATCGTTCACATTACGGTTTGAGGGCCCTGCCTCCAGCGCTTCTTCTTCCCGTGATGGCAGGGTTCCGAACCGAAGCTGCTCTATGTTTTCGGCTCTCCCATATGGTCGCCGCGGAGATCTCGGAGATTCCTCTGACGAAGAAGAATATCCTGGAGTGAGCGGACGAGCTGGTGGCGTCCTTTGCCTTGCGAGTTCATCAAGCCTTTTATCCATAGCAGTCAAATTTTTTCGCAGGACGGAGCTTTCCTGCCTTTTGGCAGCCAATTCATCAAACAATCTCTCCCACATTTCGGAAAAGCGAGAGAGATCCCCCTCAGTAACGGGAGCAGTAGGGTCATATTGATCATCATTACTTTCTCTTATGCGCAGAGAGCTTGAGCCAGGTCGAGCGGAGGGGCCAGGACGGTAAGAGCGTGCCATAGGCTCCTTTCCAGGTCGAGTTTAGTCCGATCATCAGTACGGATCGCTGTGGTTCGAGGATGGCGACTCGCAGCGCCCCCCTGGGATCGGTTCGTGGTCATGATTCGCGGAGGGTTCAAGGCGTTATCACGGGATCGAGTAACAACCCCTTCAGCAGTTCGGTTCGTCTCGCCCTCGTCGACTCGGAGCGTAGTTCCTCCATCGGATCGGTTCGCCCCTGGCGCTCCGCGATCCAAAGTTTCCTCGTTGCCTAGCTCGTGCACACTTTCTTCGACTGCTTCATTCGCGATTTCGTCGGTTCGTGAAGCTCGTACTTCCTTAGATCTCTTTCCAGCCATGATATCCGAATCGCTGGAATCTTCAAAAACTGAATAGTGAAACTTTAGGACTGTTTTCTCAGTGAAAGCACCAAAATGTTAGATCAAAATTTGGACCTAACACCCAAATTGTTCCGAATGTTATAGAGTTTCAACTGAAGAATGAGGAAAAAGAAAATAACACACAGAATTTATAGTGGTTCGGCATTAACGAGCCTACGTCCACTTTATATATTATTGATTATACTTTGAAAGCTAATACAATCAAGGATTTCCCTCAATACTCTAGTATTTTGACAATAATGGCGGATTCAGTACTCAATATTGCCAAAAAGATCCCAAAAATGCCAAGCTCCGGGCTATTTATAGCTGATTTTGTCAGGCGGGTTGTGGTAGCACGTGGCACGAATCCCGAGAACATCGGATCGCATCGCCACCGTTGAGGAAATAGTCAAATTAGCCGTTGTGGACAGGTGTCGCGATCTGCTTGAAAATCGGATCGTGCAGATGGGGAGAATCGGTCCAAATGATGGTTAGGGACACGTGTCGCTAGATCCGTGCGACTCGGATCGCTGAAGACTAGCTCACGCTTGAACGGGTCAAAGGGTTCGCCATGCATCAGGGGATCGGATCGGTCTACTCTGGGCAACAATATAAGTTCGGATCGAGTCGCATAGAGGATTCGTTTCGCTGATGGGATGAGGGCGATCCGTCGAGATGCGATCCGATAGCGGGCGAGTCGATTGTGTGCGATCCGTCATCTGGCGAGTCGATGATGCGATCCGTTCCTTCATGCACTGGGCATATAGTTTCATACCTTCCTCTTGTGAATGAACCTGGGTGGCTTGGTCAAAAAGCTAGCCAACAGTGATAATCATGTTCCTATTATTTTGAATTGATAAATTGGATCAATCCAAATCAACACAAGTGATTACATTAGAGGTGATAATCGTACGGATCTAAACTATCCATCACAAACACATACCAACCATCATCAAATATGACAAAACAAAATAGATCTGTATCGTAAGCATGATATTTACCATTCAAACTTCACATAACGCTAGGATAATAATTAAATTAATTAAATTTACTTAAAAATAAATTCTCACCTTGCTTTAAATCAGATCTGAAAATCCAAACAATTTCAAAAACAGTCCCAATCAGTTCCAACACGATCTACTCGACGATACGGTTCCACAGGATCTGAAATTTTCAGATTCCGATGTCGTATGAGTGAATTATCAATTTTTAAAAATAAAATCAAGATTTGTGACGTTTAAAACTGTTGTATTCACCAATTCATACCTTGGCCATTTATTTTCAGTTTCGTTCAAAACTTTGAATCAAGTTTTCTCGGTTTGTGGTTGATGGTTTTACGAACAGTTTGCAGCAAAACGACCAGCTACGAGAGGTCTTTGGGCGCCCCAAATGGTGTAGGGTGCGGCGGCCTATGTGGGGTGCGGTTTGGGTGCAAAGGCGGCGGGTTCGTCGGTTCGGGGAGGGAGCTAGAGGGCACGAGAGAGTTTGAGATTGGTATTAATGGAAAGAGGAGATCAAGAGCTTCAAAAAGTTGAACTGTGGCCAAGGCTAATTCTTCATGGATTGGGAGCTAAGGAGGAGAGAAGGTAGAAGGGTTTAGGCGGCTATGGGTTCGGTTGATTCGGGAAGAAGAAGAACGATGTCGTACTTTATATAATAAAATGTTATTATATTAATTAATTAGTCCCTTAAGGTCCGATTTGGCCCGAACTCAGAATTAGACATGCTTACTGTCTATCTTAATGTTTTGACATCTTCTGAACGCGATGGGACATGTTTCGAGCCCAATTTTGAAGTTTGTAGCGTTTTTTATTTATTTTTAATATAAATCCTTTAATTTTCTTATTCAACCGTACATGAAAATTCACCGGGGTCACAAATTAACTTCAAAAATTCCCAAAAAATATATTTAGCTGTGTTTTGACGCTGCGGACCTAGGAAAATTAATTTCGTTCAATTCTGAGCCTGTTTGAAAAATGACTATTTTCAAGTCGATTAAAATTGACCGAAATTGACAAAACTGAAATCTTTTTTCCACGGCTACAATTTAATTCCAAAAATTATGAAAAATTTAACTCAACTATATTTTGACATTTCGAATCCAACAAATGTGGTTTCGTCGAAAACCGAGGTCGTTTGTAAAATGACTATTTTCAAGGCGTATATATTTAGTATTAAAAATACATTTTTAAACAAATAATCTTCAAAACTCTAAATATATATGTGCTTAAAAGTTTTTCAATATAGAAACATCATTCTGAACTCAATGGAAGTGATTTCGAGTTCAAATCCCTTCGTGTGCAAAAAGTAGCATTTTTGACCTTTATAAATCTCATAGCGACCTTTCTAAATTTTAAACTGGGCATAACTTTTGATTCCCTCTATGAAATTTCGATTTTTCAGATTCGTTGGAAAGATATTTTTAAATAGATTCTATTATTTTTGGTTTCACTAAAATCCGTTGAATTTTGCATCCTGTACGTTCAGTCAAAGTTTAAGTTTGACTTTTCAAACTACCGCGTTATTTCTAATTCCTTTTATAACTAAAATTAAATTATTCATTCTAACTTTGATTTAAATCAACTTTCAATCATTATTATTTTAAATAAATTATTTTAAATATCAAAACTCATTAAAATTACTTAAAATAAAATTTTAAATTGGCCCCAAAATTCAGAGTTGTTACAGAAATTATGATAATGACTTGAATATTGCATGATATTTAATTTAATTTAATAACAATATTACTATGTTTAGTATGAAATAAATGGACAAAAGAAAAAAATTGCAATCATCGTTATAATATTTACTTTGAAGTAATTACACAAATAAATAATTTCAGAACAATTAGATAGAATATTAAATCAAGCTATCACACTAACTGATGTGAATATTTCAATTTTAATATTATTTCTTATCTTACTTTGACTAAAACGAAAGTAAGCTTATATTTATTGTGTGGTGCTAAAGGCATCCCAATATATTCTTTCAAGTACCGCAATTAAAAAAATAAAACTCATTAAATTTTGTATGCTTCCTAATACCACATTACCTCCCCATTCTAGTCTCCCACTCAATCATTATATGTCGAACTAATCATGCACTAAGCTAATCTAAATACCCTAATATCTTGTAATGGTTGTCTTCTTCACATCTCTCATGGAAAAATTCAAATTCGTATGATCACTAAATTGTTTAATGATCTGAAAATCCTAATCTCTCACTTCCTATTCTAGTTTGGTTAATTCAAACCTTATTCGCGGATTTTGTATATTACGGCGTCGAGTTCGTTAATTGGTTATAGATATAGGGTTTAGCTTGGTGATCAGTTTTACAAATAAGGACGAACAAATATCGAGCGAAATAGAAATAGGGTAAAATAGTGTGGTAGCCCCTATTTTTTAAGTGTGTGGCATTAAGAAGAGTGTAATATTAATTCTTGTGGTATTTTTTAGTCGTGGTATTAGGAAGAACATATTGGGGTGCCCATAGCACCACACTATTTATATATAGCTACGAACATTTTATAACAGTGCAAAACATGCAAAGCTCTTATTTCTTATAGTATGTATTTGCTTTTTCTCAAAAAAAAAGTTATGGACCATAAGATGGCGATCACATGTACCCTATTGATACATAAGCATTATATAGTAGCTTCAAATTTATGAAGTTACACCTTACTAATGTATCTTTATATTTCATGCTCAAATTTATATCTATATGTAAAAGGTTAAGAAAACTGAATATACATTTGTGCGTGTGTGTATTTACTCACAAACTTGCGAACATGTCAGGCGTACATATAAATATCTTTTCAATATAATTGTAATATGAGTTTATAATTAATCATTATAAGGTTTTGTACGCGTATATCTTTTTTGTTGTCATACGCGGTTGTCTTTATTAATTTCTACACTTAATTAGCAGCAAAGAGAATTAACCAACACAGTCTGTAATTGACATGGTATATTATTGGCAGTAAATATGTAAACTTTTTAATTGGGTACATGGAATAGCTGGATTTGGGATTAAATACTGGTTCAGGAAAAATATTATTATTTGAATATTTTGCTTCGCACATATTGTACAAATACCCACAAACCTTAAACTATTTCTTTGATTCAAACGAAAACCAAAATGGCTTCCAATTCTTCCATTGTGACCACAGCCGACATTCAAGAGGTAATTTTTTATGATTCCTATTCATTCTTTGTTTTCATTTATTGGAATCCTTTAATAGTTTTTCTTTAATTTATTGCTTAATTCTGAAGTTACTCGTATATTTTGTGTAGATTTCTTAATTTAAGGAGTTTAATTCATATAAGGAATCTTTTTGTTAAAAACTCTGACATTAAAAGTGACAAGACCAGTAAATGACTTACTCCTCCTAAGCAGTTTAGAATTGTGTTCTTAAGCATATATGTGGTAACTTTGAGTTTAATAATCCTAAAAAATTAGTTTATTTTTGAAATTACTGTATGATGTGGAATTTCTTATGTTAGATGATTTAATTTCTTTTGCTTCGAATGTGATTTCTTTTCCACGGAATGAAAATAAAGGTATGGGACAATATTGCAATGAAATCAATGTCTAATATCATATATGAATTTCAAGGCAATTTTTTTCTCTATAATGCTTTTTTTGGTAGGGAACATATAAAATATGATCATTTATAGATATTTAGGATGATTTACTGTAATTCGCTACTGATCTGGTATTTAGGCATATTTACCCTACCAATACACATTTAAGGTTTGAGATCAAATATTCAGCCTTTGTAGATAAGTGATCGAAAATCCTCCAAATGTGAAATAAGAAATAACGCAATAACAAAAGTAGTTTTATAATCCAAAAGCGGACGTTTTGATGTAATCGAATGTATTCTTCTCTATTTATATGTCGGCTAAGAATTATAAAAACTTAACAATTAAAAAGATATATGACATGGAAATTTGAAACGATAATACAGTCCAATCCAAAATTATTTTTAAACTGATTTCCTCCCAACGTTCATTAACCTTTTTTTGTTATATATGTCAAAGTGCATAATGTACTGTTGGGATTATACATAAATATGAGTTTGGCCATAATAATTAAATACTATATAATAATAAATCATTTATTTGCAAGATTAATCATGAAATGTTTGAGTCGTATTTTTTCTAAAGTAATATTCATCCAACAAAATATAAAAGAAAAGGTCCAAGATAAAATAATACAAGGGTTTTTATATAAACATATATTTTACATATTAAAAACAAATAAACCGTGCAATTTCTGACATATAAAGAACATATGATCATAAAAGTGCTAAACATAAATCCTACTCCTAAACCATCATATGTTCATTAAATGTCGAAAAATGGAAAAAAGGGAAAATAACAAAATTTAACAAAAATCATTAGTCATGTTGGACTATAGTATACCTCATGTTGAACACTAATAAACTTTGTTCGATACTAAATCCACATCTAAGCAAGAATTTATTGTTTCCAAGTATTTAACATTAGAACTGTGCGGTTAGATCCCCACTAAAGCCCCGTAAAATCCCCTTTATAGCTTGTGGCACTCTTCAGCTGCTACGATATTCCGACTTAGCACCGATGAACGGAAAATCCATATGAAGTCCTGCTATTTTCCATTGATTTGATTATTTCTCCTTGTAAGAAATCAATTAAGCTAGTGCAAATATCTAATTTTAAGACATAAATATTATAATATATTGTAGAAATCTATTACAGTTATCGAATTTAGTGTGCGTATAAATAATACTCTTTGATTTTGTTATACAAGATCGATCAATATTAGTTTCTTCCATATAAATAATGTGGGAATGATAATTAATTGATTAGTTTTAAATATTTAGTTTAACATTTAATGAATATTTTTGCACCACAGTTATATCCCTGCTAATTTTATTATTATACATTTTTACACCTCCACTGCTATACAATGGCTAAGCGATTTAAATGCACATCGTTTTAACAAAACTCATTGATTTTGACACTTGTCTCACATAATTGAGGAAGTCTGGTGCTACTTCGCTTTATTCAAGCCAGCGTTATTTATTATGCCACTCGAGAGAATACTCGTAATTGACTTTGTTCGTTTCATTTTTACATTTCGACTTTAAATGTAATATCATATTCTACCATGTCTAGTTATCAACTGTATCAAGCATTGTTGTGGTAAGCTTGTAAGGAATTTCTTTATGCCTATATTTCCTATTTTTGTTTGGACTGAGAACATGTTCCACTATGACTATCAGATAAACATGAGGTTTTCAAATTGTGAACATTTTCCTGACTATCTGCCATAATCTTACCATTCCGATCCAAAAGCATTAACAACTACACAAAGTTGTTCAGTAATACATGTAATTGTATTTTATTTTTGATGTGTGGTATTTGTAGCATCACGTTCAAATGCATTTTTTAATTGAGATGCACTATTTGACAGATAAAATTCAATATTCATAGTGTCTTGCTATTGTTCATGAAACATTAAGTGTTCTAATTTTTTTTGTTAATTTGCTAGTTGTTGAACTGTTGTGATTTTCGCTGGTTTTTTTATACAAGCCTTTTCAAATGAACACAGTTTCAATGGATAATCAAAATACTTATAGCTATAGTTAGGACATACAAGAGGATTCCAATCGAATTTTACGGGTTGGACAAATGCCTTAGAGTTCTCATCTACTATGATTAAAATTCATATGCTTGGACTCTAATTAAAATTAATAATGAATCTGAATTACCAGATGAAGTTATGACAGTAAGTGAGAACAACGAGGTGTTCATTCAACCCACATAATACGAAAGGAAATCTCTTGTAGGTTGTAGTTGTATGTTTTGATCGTCCATTGAGTCAATTCTCTTTTGAAAAGGTTTGGATGGATAAAACCAATACAAATAAAAACTGATCAACTACTAATCAAGATAACAGTGCAAAAAATTTACAGTTCCATGAACAACAACAAAATACGATGAACATGAACATCATCAGCCAAATAATGCATCTTAACGAGAGGAAGGCATGAACATAACACACCAAAAAATAAGATTTGAATATAAGTACTACTGCAGAAATTAGTGTAGCTGCTAATGTTTTAGATCATAATGATGATCACATTACGGCAGTTGGTCAGAGTAAGTGTTAGTTGTTTGAAACCCCATGATGATATCTAGTGGTCACAATGAAACACGTTCAAAGTCCAAATAGAATATGAATCATAGAAAAGAAGAAATTCCTTTCAACTTTTTTGTGATAATGCTTGATGTGATTGATAACCCACGTGACAGAATATCACATTTAAATAAAATGGTAAGAAAATGAAATGAACAAGGTCTATTATAGTATTCACCTAAGCCACATAAGGAATAACGTTGGTTTGACTAAATGGAAGTAGTGGAGCTTCTCATTTATGTGAGATAAGTCTCAAAATCAACGAGTTTTGTTGAAATGGTAAGCACCTTGACAGGCATGAATTCTTGCTTAGATATGGAACTTAGTATTGAACGAAATTTATTAATTTTTAGTACACTTTAGTCTTGCACGGCTAATGCTTGTACGGTTCTCTCTAGAGGAACCTTAGGGATATTTAGAGAATGCATGATAGATTAAGTAAGAAAATTATGTTTACTACTTCTATCATGGTTTCTTCTCTATATGTTGTAAGTTGACCATTATTTGATTTTAGTGTATAAGGTAGCTACTAAAAAAAACATGATTCACTCTAGTGTTTAGAACTTAGCAGATGATTCGAGTCCAACCTAAT
Organism: Allium sativum; assembly: GCA_030737875.1. Taxonomy (NCBI): domain Eukaryota; kingdom Viridiplantae; phylum Streptophyta; class Magnoliopsida; order Asparagales; family Amaryllidaceae; genus Allium; species Allium sativum. Next base: position 564,549,646 of record CM060921.1, read on the forward strand.
TAGTCAGTTAATCATTAATAAACAAGTTTAAAACTAAATAAATATGTAATATTTTCTTATTTAATATAAATTTTATCAAGTTAGATTGTGAAATATGGTGTAGGCCTTATTTTGTTATTGAACAAAATTATTAGAAAATGAAACAAGCTAAACCTAAGAATATTGAAATAAAAGAGAATACAAAACTAAATAGATAAACTCTGTTTGAACTCAGTATAATGTTGAGCACCCCTCCCCCTCTTCGTTTTAGTCAAAAAAAAACACAACATTACATGTTTTTTATTTTCGATTTAAATTTCTTTTTACAATTTTTTTCATACTTTTAGCATACTACGCCTTGGCACAGCGAGGTCCTTTCAGGGTACCTTTGATTTTATTTTTTATTTTTTATAGAACAAGGGGAAACTCAGTAAAACGACTAATTTTCATTTTTTACAAAATTCGGAGGACAACTCAGTAATTTGTTGAGTTGATATAGAATTTACCACCTAAATATTGTAGATCTTAAATAAAGCTTGTAGAGGACCGCTCATATGGGTTTTGAAATGTCCCAAGAATATTTGTCTTTAAGTTTTGAAATCAAATTTCTTCTACATTAAATAATGGTGTTCAAGATTGAAATAATGTCCCAACTAACTAATTTTATAAACAAATAACAAAAATAAACATAAAAAATCATTGCTTGATATAGAAAATTTGAATGCTCTGTGTCACAATGTGATGTCCGAGTTGTCCACAAGACAGAAACTGGTAAACGTATACGACAAAGTTTCAAGTCAAAATATTTCAAAATCCCAACAGAATGCACGACACAAATTGATCAACTGAACACCAGTTAATGAGATAGAAACTCTGAATTTATGATCATTAGGGCTTATATTGAGGACCATAGCACCAATCAAAATAATGTTGTTTTTTGATTCTTTAGAACCGCATTACTACATGGACATCCAATTTTTCTTATACCAATATAACCGCACAACGGTGGAAAAACCAACCATTAAAAGTGTTAATATAAAATATAAAATTATGTATTAAATTTTATTTTAAATCATATTCTAGTGAAATAATTATAGTGTGGCTTAACAGAACATGGTTGTAATTGAAAAAACATAAATCCAGTTACATTACGAATTATACATGAAAAGCAACTTTAGATTAAAAATATGCTATCAATATGTTGTTATAAATTGCTCATAAACACACATATACTTCACATATATATATATATATATATATATATATATATATATATATATATATATACATCAAGTACGATCAATGTACTCTTAAAGTTTAGTTTTTTTTTTGTAGCTCTAATCCATTAAAAAATTGAAGAAATAAAAGAAACAAAGCAAACTCAAAATATATCATCATATTAACGAACACATTTAATTAAAATAAAAAAGAATGTAAGATTAGATGTAATAAATCATAAATTATTGAACTAGTTTATTTAAATAAATCACGTAAAAGTACCATTGTCATTTCAAAAACTGAAACTGTTAAGATAAAACAACGAAAGATAAAATCGGTGAAGCTGCTTTTACTTCTTAATAACTGAAAATTGTTAATGCCCATCGTAATAAGTGACAAGTTTTGCATCAGTCTCCTATAATCGACAATAAAAATTAAGTCCCATATAAGAAGAAAATTTTGGATCAAACATGTGAATCCTTGCGCTACCTTTAGCGTTTGCAAAAGCTGCTGACTTTTGCGAACATAATCGTGTAGTTATAGTCAAATTTATGGTTTGAATAATATATTATACACCAGTCGTCCAACGAAAATTATCTTATACTAGCGTTATCCAAGAAAAAGTAAACCAAATTCTGTTTATTCACGTGGAATTAAAATGCCACCAATTAGACTTAATTTATACATGCAAACGTTAGGTAACACAGTTGAAAAATCATGCGTAAACATGATACTGAGAAAAAGAAAGGGCCTCCCAGATTTGTGAAAAAAACAAATGTAATCAATGCTACTATAAGGGATTGCTAATAAGATATTTCAGTGCACAATCAATCAAAGTAGTGTGGAAACTATACATGTACATCTATAAATCTCATACTCATGTGTATTAATGCAAAGCCGTGTTCACCAATAAAAAGAATCATACACGTCATAGCATCATACAAAAATATTGTACATGGTAAGTAAGATACAGTCAAGTGTGTTGTCAAGATTGCTTCAGTAGTCTTTCTTGAACGAATTTCCAAGCTGCACATAGAGCATTCGCTACTCGTCGAGGTTCAAATTTCCAAATATCTATTTGTTCCACGATAACATCATAATTTTTTAGTAAATAATATAATGCAAGTTATAAAGAATCAAACAAGAAATGCAAAGATCGTGTACCTGGTCTAAAATTGTCTCAACTGGATAATCGTTCAGCAAGATGGAAAACTGATAGTATATGTATGCATACACAATCCTGACCATTTGAAAACAAAAGTGAAGGGTTTATTTCACACACAATAAGAACGACAAAAAAGACAACGATGGCGGTGTAGCATAAAGGAAAAAAGATAACTAGTTCAAATGCAGAATAATGTTTATTGCAACTACCTGACAATCCATTCTGTCAGTGATCCCACCATGTGACGGAGCCCAATGAAACGTATTATTTATAAATTCTAAATATTTAATTTTCATTTTTTAATCGATAATATTAGATATGAGATTCTAAAAATTAATGAAATACAATGTTTTTTGTACGAATGAAACTTGAAAACCAAACAGAAAGAAGATAATATGGAGCACAATTGGACATCGCACTGGTTTCATTAACAAATAAAAAAAATACTGGCTATATTAATTTATGAAGATTAATCAAGTGAAAGTATTGTTATTAGATCATCATACAACAATTTTATCGTTGCTGAGCCTAACATATTAATATGTTTGAGCTTCACACAATCACTCTATGTTGAACAGAACCTCTCTCTAAGCAATGTAGAGCCAAAATTTATCGTCTTTAAGTCGCTATACCCTCTGTGTATTTTGCACACGATCATGCCCTTTAGACGACACATCTGACTCGTTGCTCACTATAGACAAATCACTACATGCCATATTTGAATAATCTTCTACACTTTTATAATTTTACCCTTTCGAAACAAGAAAAATCTCCATTTTTGAATTTCAACATATTATCGATATGACAATTTGCATTACTGTTGAGCTCATTCGTAGAAATCAAAACATCAATAATTTGAAACAACACATCCAAATTTCCGTGCAACATCACATCATCACATTCATTGTCAAGTACTATTATCACAAGAAATAATGACCTCAAATTACCCAAAGGTTCAATATCCTAGTTTTCACTTTTTGAACTAACAGAGATAAGATCTGCATTAGTGTTCGTATTATCCTCATTTTTGTGTCTGTTCAACAATATATTCATCTTACTATGGAATGAAAATTGCCGTCAAACAGATCATCATAATAACCCAAGTTCTGTAAAATCTTCCTTAACAAATTGTTGTGCATTTTCAAGATATGATATATATACTCTCCTTAACTACAATTAAAAATGTAACAATTGTTAGCAATAGAAAATAATAGCCCTATTATTCACGCCATTTTCCTTTAAACCATGCTACATAATCATATCGAGACCATATACGTATTCTTACATCTAACAACTTTGTATTATTCTGTATTATTTTCGTGCATATATTTTAGTTGACTTCCCTTCATTTTTAGGAAACAAAAATAATGTTTGTAAACAAATATTCTACACCTCAAAATAATCTAAAAGATAGTCAAACTTGCAAAATTGAAAACACGAGCAAATAAAGCAAATCGACTAATGAACATTACCACTAGATAAATGATAGAAATACTTGGTTAAGACCACAATATAACGTTCTCATAGCTACAAACGACAACAAAAATGATTGTAAACAAATAGGATTTTTTTTCTTATGAATTGCAACTTAATATAAGTTCGAAAGCACACTTACATCTGTTGCAACATAAAATTTTGACGGTTTTGTCAAACTGAAGTTAAATTTAATCACCCTCCCAATATCTGTAAAAATATAAATCAATCTTAACTGAAGACAAATATCAGTCAGTCTCCAAGATCTAGGACTTTTTTTTAGAAAATTGGAGTAATTGAAGAAAAATATTCGTTCTTTTTTGGCCTACTGCTACTTTGTTCACTAGAGCATGATAATTACATATTTACATTTGTCATTTACATTTATCTATTGCTCACTCTACCGCGGTTGAATGTAAAAAAATTATAATGCTCTAACAGAACAACAAAAATGTTTAACCTTTTGCACATGGTGTACAGTACACCTGAAGTTGATTCAATATTATGGGCATGTTAATCTTCTTTCTTAAATATATCCTATGGTCCAAATTTTTACTGAATATCATGATTACCATTACAATAACATTAACATTTAGGCATATATCAGATTCAATGTTCAGAATTTCAAATTTGAAGAGATATAACTTACAAAGGAAAAAAATGAGAAACCTGAAAAGAATTTAAACTTGAGTTTTGATGATTTTATTTGATTAACTCAAAATCATAGTAAAGCGATAAATTTGGTCTTAAGAATAAATTCACATAATTTCTCAATTATGGAAATCAAATCCAAAGTAACTCAAATACGAAAATCAATTAAAAAAAAGACAGTATAAATCGCAATGTAAAAAAGGTAAATTAATTAATAACCGATGATCAAAGAAATTTACACTACGATAACCCTAGTTAGCTACTATTTATTTTCTAATACGCAATTCTGCCCATAGCATCATTAAAGCAGTTTTCATTGCCGAAAATAGCCAATTTGGATCAATCATAGTCGTAAATAGCAAAACTTTTCAAAGGAATACTGATTTCTTGACGTTAGCAGTATAAACATTTTCCAGCAAAACTAGATCTAGAATAACAATTACAAGCGTTAACATCAAAATCAATTCAGAACCATACTAATTCAAAAAATTACCTTATTTTCCAAACGACCAATGAAGCGATCCGTTTTATTCTCCATCGTCGGTTAGCTCTCTTCCGAATTAGAAGGATGTGGTACGTGCTTAGAATATTTTAGAGGAACAGCGACGAAGGCAAGCATGTGTGAGGAACAACAAATTTGTGAAGAGATTCAGATATAATTAAAAGAGGTAAGGATTTCAGAACTAGGGTTGTTTCATAGGAAAATAGATTGGAGAATCGCGCGTTGACTCGATTAAAAGAGGAAGAATCGGCATTGATTCGATTAAAAGAGGAAGAATCGGAGAAAGAGAGAAAATATAATGTTCATGGGCAACTAAGATTCCGTGGCCGAATATATTTGGTTTCAGAGAGTTTGATAAATAAGCTTTGTTGAATCTTTAGCGAAAACAGATAAAGGAGTAAGATGATTTTTACAAAATCAAAATAACTATATATTTTGTTTTAAGTATTCCTAATGGACCGTTATGGAGCTATTTACGGAATTTAACTATATGTAATTTTTGCATGTCATGTGTCTATGTGCCTGTTTGTTTATTTTGTTTTCACGAGCACTTTGTAGTAGTAAACACAAACTAACAAGTCTAACATTGGCTGTGCAGAAACTTAATGAAAATGAAATGCTAATCAAGAGAATCATTGACCTTCGTAATTCGGGGAAGGACCAGCTATGTGCACCGTAAGTACAAATCCTATGTACTATCTTCAAAGGCTTATGTCATAAATATGTTCTATATTGTGTTTCAGTTGTTGCATAATTTCTTTTATTGACTAGTGGTAACAAGTTTTAAAATGAAACTGAAAAAGGAAAGAAGAATAATTTATATACGTTCAGTTAATCATAAAATTCTTTCAAATTGCAGCCTCATAGAAAAACTTGAGTCAAACTTAAGTTTACTATGCTCTCTGGCTGATGCGCAAGAGAAGACAGAGCATGCATCTCAGGTATTTCATATAGAACGATTATTATGGTTGAACCATTAGAACCATAAAATGTAACAAGTTTAACTAGAAAAGGTTCTTTAATGTCAAGTCGATACATTTCTAATTCAATCAAAACCATAATATGGAAGTCCGAGATAGATGAAATTGTTGTTACAGACTGCAAAACTGATCTGTGTTCTTTTAGCATTGCTTAGATTGAGGTTTAACTGCATATGGTTATGCACAAATCACTTGGAAAATATAACTCAAGTGTATAAACGTGATCAAAGTCAAACTGATAATGCTTCTTATTGTGTTGATTGGTTAACCAATTAAATTAAATTGTAGTATTTATTGCACAATTGCCAGTTTCGGGCATGTTGAATTTTTTACGACGCATGTCTGTTACTTTGCATCAAATATACGTAAACATCCAAAAGAATTCATATAAATCTACTAAATTTGCCACATCATATAAGTATACTTTCGTAGGAAGAATTTTACTACCTTTTCGTTTACATCAGTAACAACTTGCGCCTCTTCTTTTTTTCTCCATTCAAAACTTTTCCACAATATATTATCATTTGCTTATGTATACATGCTTATAAATTAGAAGGTTTACAAGCTCAACTCAAGCTATTAAACAAGTATTCCACAACTGGCCAAAGATTATTATTTACATAAAATTTGATTTATTTTAGACGGGACAATCTTCATCGGCCGCACCTCACGGAGTCGCAGCAAAACCCTCTGGTTCTGGACAAAGGTCAGCACAACCTCATGGAGCTGCAGAAGGATCCTCTGGTGCTAAACAAAGCTCAGCACAACCTCTGATTCTTGCTCTACCGGCACCAGGTCGTGCATCGGGGAAAGGTGTAGCTCGATCTGTTAGAAAAAGTTCTAATCAAGTTCGGGAGCAGCAAATGCCACCAGTCCCAGTTGACTCCTCTTCCTATGCAACTGGAGAAAGCACTTTTAATGGTGGTCAAGCTTCTAGCTCTTCTTCAGGACAGAATAACAAAGCTACTCTCGACCTTGTTAAAAACTTAAACCTAAAAAGTTGAGTGTGTTCCAATATTCTTCTTCATGATTAAACCATTTGGATATTCTTTGTAAACTATTTGGGGTGCAAAAGTACATTGAAATTCTTTTTTATGCGGATCACTGATTATATTTGTTATTTTTTTTGTGCCATTTTCTCTTAGCTACTAACCCTGCCGTTCAGTGTTTTTTGTTGTTATCGTTGGGTTGTGTTCCAAACCAATTGCTGATGTTCGCTTTGATATCAACTATAGCTTGGAGATTGCCCAGAATGGTAATTTTACTGTTCTAAAATGGTGGTTATTTTTTCCCCACTGATCTGTATAGAAACGAAAATGCCAGTGTCCGAAAGTTTTTAGGGCAGATTGTCCGGCTTTGAAAATAAGCAATTCAGATTTAACAAATCGTGTAAAATGAACGTACCCCATGAATTGCGTGAATGCTGCACTTTTCTGACTTTTGGTCCGGGCTTCCTAGCATAATCCATGTAGAAAGCATTTGCCTTAAAAGCGATAAATAAGCCAATCAGACTATATTTGATTAACAAGGGAAGTCACATGTTTTTGTATACTAGTATTACCGTACAGCGGTGGGAAAACCGACCGTTAAAATACATAATATAAAATAAATAAAAAATGGACAAATTTTTACTTTAAGTTAGATTTTAATGAAAAAATTATAATGTAGTTTAAGAGAAAATGAAATACACGTAAATTAACTTAAGACTAAAAATATGATATTAAAGTATTGATTTTATTTTCATACCTTTTTTTGCATCAATAACAATGACATTACATATATTGCAGATACAAAGGCACAATACTCAACAGCCACTAACACATGGCACAGCTAAACAATCCACATTGATTGTTCATATTAATACATGATGGTGTTCATTAAGCTCATAACATTACTGTCATCATATATCATATTAGCAGCCAATCCATATAGCACCATAGCAGGCAAACCCAATCCACTGAATCCATATAACAACGCCAACTAGAAACGCGTCAACAACTAGCAAGGCAGCAAAAAGAAGAAGTCATACTCTCTAGTCATTAACCAATTAGCCATGTTTTCTTGTTTCTCGGCTAAATCGTCGGGTTGAACATTGAATCATGTTGCTTCCTTCTTCAGCACAGTAATCATCGTTCTTGCTCTATGAGCTCATTTCGCTCTTCTGATCCGAAGATCAAAATAAAGACTCAATTCAGCATGCATTTTAATGTTTCGATATTGAGTTTTCATAGTCATTTTCAATTTCTCATTTTGAATATCTTAACTCTTCCTCGGTATGCATTTGGATGTGCCTTTTCAAAAATAATTTTCCAAAACTAAAAACTAAATATTGTGTTTAGTTTGAAATATAATTTTAAAATTTTGAGTTTTGGGCAATTCAAACAAACTTTCATTTAAAGCATAATACGAAGTACATAATATATGCTATTCATTTTTCATATTTATATGAGCATACTTTAACGTGATGTAAATCAAACAAACAACAAAATGAAAAATTCAAATATAAAAAGTTAAATAAAAACAACTGTCATTGTATCAAGTTACCACTTAAAAATTGATAATAAATGAGAAGTTACACGTTAGGTTGTATACATAATGATTAAGCATTCAAGAGTAGACGATAATTTAAACTACATAAAACCAAATTGTATAGGAATATAACTACCCAAGAAGGCAATAGTTTAAACAAGCCATATATGGATAAAACAAAAGATAAGAAACACATCCCTCTCTGTGTCACAGATGTGATAATCGTGTTTTATGTATAGAATCATATAACATAAAAGTTGGGTTTGTCAAAATATATCGTTAAAGCATTCAAATAATAACGACATTCATTTTTCTTCAACACAAGCAGCAGAGTCTACCTGTTGAAATCCCTTAAGATCAGGATACTGAGAATCAGATTGACCAATTTCATTAGAGCACAAGCATAATACATGTGTAATGCCCAAATGTCGAAGAGTATACTTTGACCTTGCAGCAAGAGCTCCGCCAACGAAAAGGTATTCTGTAATTGATGAAGGCCGCTCTGTACTTGCAGCATCTGATATCAATCCTAGTAACACACCCTTGCTTGTTGCAGCTCCTGGGTCACAGGATGCAAAAATTGGTGCCTTCTCAGATTTGGATGTCGTTGACTACAACCTTAGTGACAATCTTGAAGTTATTAATACAGATGCGAATACCCGGGTTACCACCAAGGAGAAAGGAAAGAAGTCTGCCAAATGTTCATTGTCTAAGAAGAAGATGAAGAGTGAGATGGAGGCTACCGCTTTTTCTTCCCAGAAGAATCGGAGTAACGTAGAAGAGACCCCTCCACCTTTGGTTAACAAGCCTGCTTTGAGATCAAGTGATAGGAAGAAATGACCGCGCTTAGTAGTAGCTTAATTTTAGCTATTAAATATTTCCTTTCGCATGTTGTACTCAGGCCAGTTGTATATGCAGGCGCCGATCCCCGCTCATTACTTTTGTATTTGTCGTCTTTACGCACTCTATCATCTGACATTTTGCATTTTAGCCTGTGACTTTATGGTATAATTCTGCTTTGTTGTCAGGAAATTGTGTCCTGCTTTTCATGCTTTAAATTTAGCTTTTAGTCTTGCTACTTTTCTATCCTACATTTCATGCCTGCTTTACATTTGCAATATAGATTCTGCATCACAAATTGTTTGTTATTACAGGCTGAGTTAACCAACCAATAAGATAAGATTTTCCCAACCTTGACTGAGATGACGTCCAAAATCCTTTCGCATAAATAACCATTTTTCTATGATCTTTGATTTTACCTTAGTCATTTCAGGAAATCTAGTTTTGTTGGTTGGAATGATCCAATGCCGAGTTTTCATAGAATTATGACCAGATTGTGGTGTGTTTTTAGGAGAACATTATTAGATTTTATTAATGCGATGGTAATGCCCCCATACTACAACTGTTTTCAATACTTCGAAAATTTAGGCATGGTATTTACAATTAGATAAAGGAATCTGTTATTCCTGGTAACTGAATGGGTCAGTTACTTGTGGTTTTTTTTATCAGATAACTTTGAGGGAAATTTTTGGTTTCGCTACTAACCGAATTCGGACAATTCGGCTTATGACCGGGTGTCCTAAAAAGGATTTTTGATCCGTTGTTCATTGAGTCTGGATAATTCAAACATTTGTTGAACTTGTCGAATGCCTCCTAAGAGGTGGGTCCGTCAGTAACTGGGTTTGGAGGACACAGAATCAATATCTAGATTTGGAAGATCCAACATCTGAGCGGATGCCTCCAAAGAGGTCTTTGAAAACCCTGTGTTTGTATCACTGTCCAGCCATATCTCAATGGCGTCGGAGATGAACCGGGTGCCCCTCGGGGAGGTCTTGGTATAAAGAGCCCGGTGTTTGTATCGCTGTCCAGCCATATCTTAATGGCATCGGCGATGAACCGGTTGCCCCTCGGAGAGGTCTTGGGTTAAAGAGCCTGGTGTTTGTATCGCTGTCCAGCCATATCTTAATAGCGTCGGCGATGAACTCGGTGCCCCTCGGGGAGGTCTTGGGTTAAAGAGCCCGGTGTTTGTATCGCTGTCCAGCCATATCTTAATGGCGTCGACGATGAACCGGGTGCCCCTCGGGGAGGTCTTGGGTTAAAGAGCCCGGTGTTTGTATCGCTGTCCAGCCATATCTCAATGGCATCGGCGATGAACCGGGTGCCCCTCGGGGAGGTCTTGGGTTAATTGTCACATTGTTTCTGGGGGCTGACCCTAGTTTATTTGTCGACCTCTCATTGTGAATCTTTAAATCTAGAACTCATTTTGAACCTTTAGATTTAGAACTTCGAACTTTGTTAAGAATGTGCCCCTACGGTGAAATGCAAAACTTGGTTCGTAGTCTGGGTGTCACATGATGCCCCTTATTTATGGCTTCATATTTTATATCCTTAATGACTCGAAATGCAAGGATGTTCGTGTACCAGGCAACGAGTGTGTTTGAGCTCTTTCGGGTGGAGATGTGTCGTAGCATTCATTAAGCTTTATTTGGTTTTGAGTGTGCTTCTATCTAAAAAATCCTATAATTAAAATCGACGTTAGCAGTTGGATATTAAAACTTGCAGATGTACGATTTTAGACAGGTAAGTAGTTTCTTTCATTAATTTGTACACACTTTGCATGATATTCACAATGTATGATATATTTACAATTCATGATGTATGTATAAATAGCAATATGTGAAAGAAACTTCAAACAAAATAACGGCGAAGGTGGATGCTATTCCATGCCCGAGGGAGTGCGATTCCGTCTGTCGTTTTTAGCTTAAAAGTGCCATCTGCAAACTTCTGGCTAATCATGTACGGCCCCTCCCAATTGGGCCCGAATACCCCAGTTCCTATCATAATTCTTTTCAGGACGAGGTCCCCGATTTGAAAAGTTCTTGGCTTGACTTTTGTATTGAAATATCTGGCTACTTTTCGTTGATGGGATGCTGTGTTAAGCTCTGCTTCTCTTTGCTTTCCTTCGAGTAAATCAAGAGTTTCCAATTGTATCTTTTCATTCTCCTTCTGGTTAAGGTGGATTCTGCGGTGAGTTGGCACTTCTAGCTCCACTGGGATCATAGCTTCTGAGCCGAATGCAAGTGAGAATGGGGTGTGCCCCCATGGCGGTTTTATGCGTTGTCCGCTATGACCATAACGCAAAGGGAAGTTCATCAACCCAGTTGCCTTTGGCCTTTTCGAGACGCTTCTTGATGGTCGACTTTAGTATTTTGTTGATGGCTTCCACCAGCCCATTTGCTTGCAGATGGGCCACAGCTGCAAAACTCTTTTTGATCTAGTACTTGGCGCAGAAGTCTAGAAATTCATTGCTTTCGAATTGGGTCCATTATCGGTAATGATCTTTTGCTGTACTCCAAACCTGCAAATGATGTTTTTTAAGACAAAATTGTTTACTTTCTTTGATGTGATTGTAGCTAAAGGTTCTGCTTCAGCCCATTTGGTAAAGTAGTCAACAGCCACTATAGCGTATCTCATATTTGCTTTTTGAGCCTCAGATCTCTCAAGTCCCTGCATTTGCCTTTTCTTCTTTACAAGAGTCAAATTTTGATTTATATTCAACTTGTGAACAATTACATTTGGTGGGATCCCACACATATCTGAGTGTTCCCAGGCAAATGCATTTAGGTTTGCTTTCAGAAACAAGATTAATTCCTTCCGCAACTTCATGCCTAGCTGAGAACCTATCTTCAGGACCTGGTTAGGTTATTTGGATACTGGAACGGGGATAGTATCTTCGGCCGGCGCTGCTCTATTTTCCGCCATACTATTTTTCCTTGGATCAATTGCCTTTCGAGCGCCACTATGCTCACCAGTATGAGGTTTTAGCTTTAGTTGCTATAAGAGGGGTTTCTGGATGCAAAGCGACGGCTCTACATCCTTCTTCAATTCCTTCTTCCTTGCTTTTGCCAATATAATCAAATAACACTCCCTTGCTGCTTATTGATCTCCTATAATTATGGCAACACCATTCTCCGTTGGAAATTTCATAGTGAGGCACCACAGAGCCATAGTTATTCTGAATGCTGCGAGAGTAGGTTTTCCCAGGAAGGCGTTGTAAGCAGAGGGTTCATCGATTATAACAAAGTCTTGTATCCGTATGGCTTTCTACTCTCCTTCCCCAAGCTCCACCAGCAGACTGATGACACCAATCGGTTGAACAGCTTGACCAGTGAATCCATGGACCTTGTTCTGACAGGCTTTTACATCACTCATGGAAAGCTTCATCCTATGGAATGCGCTAAAGAAAAGGATATTAACTGAGGCTCCGCTATCGACTAACACCCTTCTTACTATGGCCGGGCCCAAACCAATGGTTATCACCATTGGATCATATGTAGGTGTTATGATCCCAGCCGGATCTTCATCTTTAACTGTGATGTCGTCTCACAGGATTCTTGGCACTTTTGCCGCTAAAACTTCATCTATGGTCATGAGTTCACCTTTTTTCAAAAAGTCCTTCACCTCTAGAGCGTACTTCACCATATCCCCCCCCCCCCCCAGCTTTTCCCAACCGGGTAGGGGCTACTGAAATGGTGTTTATGATCATCCTTGGTATAGCAGCATTTGAGGCGTTCTCATTCTGTTTAGGCTGTCCTACAGAGGCTCCTTGGTCTTGAGTTCCCTGAGCATTAGCCTGTTTTTCCTTATCAGTTCTTCGATTACGCTTTTCAAATGTCTACATTCGTTCGTGCTATGCCCTGACTGGTTATGAAATCGGCAGAACCTGCCAGACTTTATTGCGTTATCAGTGATTCTTAAATTCCCGGGCTCTGGGTACTCTTCAGTGTCTTTGGTCGCCATATAAATGTTCTCTATGGTGTCGTTAAGAGGAGTCATTTCGGAATTCTTGAAGAAACGGAGCTTTTTGTTGTTTCGTCCGTCTTTCCCTTCATTCCCCCTTTTCTGATTTCGTCCGGCGTTTTTCTGTCCTACTTACACGTTTACGTCCCTCTTTTCTGATGGCTCCTTACTTTCTTCAGCTTCCATTGTATAGGTCGGATCCTCATCCACGCCAATATACTCCTCTGCCTTGTCAAACAGCTCTTCGAGAGTGGCAGGCTTCTTCTTCTTGATCCACCATCCGAGTTTGGTCTTTTTACTTATGCCTCCCTTTAGAGCCATCAATGCCAAACGTGGCTCATAGTTTCCAACTTTGGTCGCGGTTGTGTTAAAACGAGAAAGGAAGGCCTTAATGGATTCCCCCGGCCCTTGTTCCAGTTCATTCAATTCCATTACATCACACACCTTGGTTGCTTGGAGCCTGAATTGCTGTCTGAACATCTTGGCCAAGGTAGCAAAGTCATCCACGGATTTCGGCGGGAGTTTTGTGAACCAGAGTGAGGCTACTCCCTCCAAGTAGGTAGGGAAGTACAAACACTTGAGCTCATCAGTAGAACGTGCCCCATCCATGTGTTGATCGTATCTAAATAGGAACACGTTTGGATTGTTGGTTCCATTGTAGGCTTGTACAACTGGGGTTTTGAATTAATTTGGATATGGCGCCATTTTTATTCATTCTGTAAGTGGGGTTTTTGTAGGGGCAAATCCCCATTCCTTTTCGTCATCCACCTTTTTCTGGCTCTCATTCATGATCTTCCGTACCATTCTAAATATTCGATCCTCCTCATTGAGTTGGTCCACGGGGCGGACGCCTTCCTCTTTACCGGATGTCTGCTTACGCAAACGATCGCGGTTCAGATTCCGGGGCCCTGGACCTCCCGCATGGGGAAGTGCCCCTTTGGTGGAACCAAACGCTTGTTGAGGAGTTGCTTTTCCAGAGTGGTTATGAATAGGTGGCCTCATTCCCTTATGACTAGGATTTGCAATCTCCTGGACTGAGTTTCCTTTATTTGGACTCGAGGAAGAAGATCCAGTATCTTCCGTTCCTGTGGTTTTAGCAGTTTTGAGACGGCTTGCACTCATGATGACTTTGGCCGTTGCGGCTTGCATGACGAACATGATGTCAAGCTTCTTCATCATGGCTTCATTCGCAATATCCATTCGACTTGTTAGTCTTGCTGCCACTTCATCCAACTCCTTCCTTGTTACGGCAGTTCCGGCTTTAGAACTTCCACCGACTTCAAACTGATTAGTAGGCAAGGTATCTTCTGTGTTAGTGGCATTATCGACATCTTCGAGGCTTTTACTTGTAACTTTCTTCGATGGTCTACCTGGTTTTCCCATGAATTTTGAGATAAGTACTGCAACTTGGAGAACTTAGATGATCAGAGTGGATTCTAAATTCCAATTCAAGGCCTCCTACCTTGCGAAAAAGCAAGAAATGGATTGGCGATTCGGGCCCTACGGTGGGCGCCAAATGTTTTCAACAAAATTGGACAAAACACCAAAAATGTGAGGAAACGTCTCACAAAAAATGAAAAGTGGAGCCTTACAACAATTGTAATGTAAGAAAAAGACACCAAGTTTTATAGTGGTTCAACCCAATAAGGGTTTACACCCACTTTCATAAGAGATTTCATTGCCAATATGAAGATTACAAGATTAATTTCTCTCTTACATCAATTTTTATCACTCCCTTACTCATGAATCACACTTAATCTACTAAAGATGATTGAGAAGAGAATTATTCAGTGGAGATTTGATGTAGATGTGGTAGAATTGAAAGGAATCCCTCTTTTGTGTAGGCTTGCTCAATCAATCTTCAAATCTTGAATCATTTGGATTTGTTTGATAGAGATCATGATCCATGGATTAATCATCAATTGATGATGTTGAATGGATGTTAGAATTGTTGTGGAATATTTTCGGCAGCACTTCGTGGTCTCAAGATTCGATCCCCCTCCAAATGTAGAAGTGAGGGGGTATTTATAGGAGATTTCTAGACCAGGTGGCAGTTTCGTAATTACCTGACAAAACCGCCATGAGCCAAGTCATATGGCGACATGGCTTGGTGCGACATAACTGGTTCTTTCGTCTTAAAGCTTCTGCACACCTCGGGAATGGCTTCGGCATGATGGAACACGACTTATCTCGGTCATGTCATAACGCTAATCCCATCTCTTCATCATACTCCTTCCACAACTTGCACACCATGTCGTTGAACGACATGGATGATAACAGTGGTATAACGTCATGTCGCATGAACGCCTTGAGCCTTAACCTTACTTTGTGCCATTACGTTAGGGCGGTATGATCGTCGAACGCTTTAGCTTTCTTTTGACGCCATAAAGCCATGTGCGACATGGCTTGGAAACGACTTATCATTCTGAGATCGCCTTGACTCATGGCGCTGGAACGCCATGACTCAAATCGTGACATTGTGCCACTTAACGCCTTTGAGCTTGCGACACGGTATGACTTTCCTCAACATGGTTTAAAACCAATATGAATGATAGACGAGATAACGTCTTGCGACATGACTACTAGGTGTTTCTTCTTTACTTTGTCGTCATAAATTAAATGCGGCATGACTTGGGGTCAACTTGGTTTCCACGAAACAGCATGGTGAGATGCGACATGCCTTAAAGTGTGGCTTGCGGTATAGTCTTGAAGCGACTTGGCGTTCATGACATGAATCCGAGTTCGACTTGGTGTATTTCATTTGAGCCCAACGACTTGACTAATATCAGTATGATTTTTATGTTACATCTGACTCATATTTTATGGGTTAACAAGAACAGGGAAGAAGAATTTTGATCCAAGCAAGAATTACAGAATAAGACCTAAGATTGAATGGATCCAAATGAAGTAGATACAAGTATATTTATAGTTGCCCAGGCCAAGACTAAGTGGCCAATTACACAATGTGGGACGAAAGCCTTTTTTCAAAATAACAAATAAGCCAAACAGCTACGTGTGAGCGCATATGAATGGCTTTGCAAATGTCATAGCTTGCGAGCATCAAATGGCATCAACTCCAACTGTTTTGAGCATGGATAGGAACTCCATAACATCTGCGATAAGCTATCTTTATGAAAAGATATTGAATCATTAAAATATGCGGTAGAAGGTGGTTGAACAACAATATTTCTTCAAGCTTTAATCTAGTTCTCAAAGTCAACACTCTTCTTACACCAATTCTTCAAGCTTTTCAACAATTAAGTGCATCAATTCCATTCATCATAAATAACCTGAATGCACAACCATAAATACACAGTATCAATTATTTTTAAGAGAAAACAAGATAAATAAGTGGATAAAATATACCCATTTACTTGTATAACACATAGGTTATAATAAACGGGTAGAGAAACATATTAATGGGCCTTAGTTAATAGAACTAAGTTAATAAGCAAACAACGATAAGTTGTATTGACAACATAAAATGGAATTATGATTAAATGGAAAAGAATGAGGAAAACTTATGAAATGAAATAAGTTATATTTAATCATAAATGGTAAGTGACATGTTAATTAATAAACATATGAATCGGATATAAAAAGGGATTGTGGATTACAGACCTTGGGCCACAATCTAGAGAATAACATGTTGTGGACTTATTAATATACTTAAATGGGTTAAGTTATATAACTGAAATTAATAAGTAAGAGAAACTTGGTAATTTGAATAAAAATTCAATGTGAATGAGAATAACCAATTTAAAAGAAACCTGATGAGGTAAGGCAAGTGCATAAAAGAATATTTAGACATAGGGTCTAATAACTTATTAAAATGAGGCGCTTGAACCAGTCCGCACCTTTGAGGGTGAATAACCCAACAGGGTAGATCATCATGGTGTTATAAGGCACAAAGGGGAGCGCACATTCACCTAATTGTTCTGACTGCTCCGAAGGATTGGAAGGGAAAGCACGTGGCTTCCTGAGGTAAGTAAGGTGCTCCTAGTAGTCCTCTGTGTGGTGGCAGATGTCTTAGACAGTGTCCACAGAGGTTAGGTTTGTGCGTAACTACTAGGTAGGTGGGTCTTGACTGCAGATGTAGCTATGCAGTCAGAACGCTTTGACGAGGTGACACCAGGATGGTTCGGCGGTTGCCTCACAAGGAGGCAGAGGGTCACGACCAACAAGGATAGTAGACCGTCAGATGCCCGTCATTGGCAGCCAGTGGGATGCGGAAAGACTCGAGTTAAACCCAAGATACCATTTCACCCTTCACTATCAGGGTAAGGGGTTAATGGGAGACGCCATATGTAAGTTTAGATTGTTTGCGTAGGGGCAGTCGCTTAGCTTAAGTAGTCTAAACTAGTTGAGGGAGGGCCCGAGGTTGGGCCATAGCCACCACGAAAACAGACCCTAGGTATTTCTGTATATAGAGGCTCTTTAAAGACGGGCCTGTATGGATATGGAAAAGCTCCCGACCGAGTTCAGTGCTTCTTGTATCGCCCCGCCACGGAACTCGGTGCACATTAGAGGACGTGCGATTGACGCATCGAGCTATAATTGAAGATACATATGGTGGATAGTCTAGATACATGCATGTCGGCTCTGGGTGGTGTATCGTAGACTTGAGGGCATTACTCGGAGTTTGATTCGAACAAAGGTGGCAGTCAGTATGTTTATGTAGCATGGTAATGATAGATATATGCAAAACGTAATACTATTATCCGTACGTCACTATGACGTAGGATGAGGGACTGCATATATTTTGATAATGTTACGGTGGAGACCGTTCGAGTGGGGTACCATGGGGTGTACCTTAATATTGGGGGTAGCTACATGTATACTATATTAGGTTAATCCACTGGAAAGTAAATGGGTATGACGTGTGTGTAAGCCTTGAGTGCTAATTACCCAAGTAACCTAATAAATAAGAAAATATGATTGAACGGTATATGTAGGATTATCCAAAGTGTATAGTTTAAATCCAGTCACCAGAACTTGTGTTCTGACCCCCTCCTCATAACATACTCGCAGGTTAGATTTGTGGAATGGGCATGATAGCCTTGATTATTGGTTAGGCAGTATTAATAATACGATAAGGCTATGTTTTGATTATACTATATTTTATCCATTCCGCTGTGAGATAATTTCTGAGCTCTGACATGTTTTATGTCTTTGTCTTTTCTGCAGGATACCAGAGCAAACCAATCCGAGTTTCGATAGATTGGAATTTTGAAAAAAGTCCGGTCTGTCAAAATTGGGGATGTCACAATGTAATAACCCGGAAATCTGAGCCAATTTGAAATTTTTATTTTGGCAATTTTAGCGAATTTTGATTATTTAAAATAGATTATTTTAAATAATAACAACGAAGAATTTATTTTGAATAGAATTTGAACGTATATATTTATATAGATCGTCGTTAGAATATAAATATTTTATTTTAATTATAAAAGGAATTGAAAATGGCGCGGTAGTTCGATAATTCGATTTCAAAGTTCAAATGAATGTACCGGGTGCAAAATAAACCGAATTTTAGTGAAACCAAAAATATTTGAATCTATTTGAGAATATCTTTCCAACGAATCCAAAAAATTGAAATTTTATAGCGGGGATAAAAGGTTATGTCCAGTTGAAAATTCAGAATAGTCGCTATGGAATTCTGGCCCTTAAAAATAGCAATTTTGCAAACGACCTCGGTTTTCGACGAAACTACTTTTGTTGGATCCGGGATGTCAAGTTATTGCTAGATTCCAAATTTCGTAATTTTTCGAATCAATATGTGAGCGTGGCGAAGTAAAACGTGTTTGACCAGTTTTAGTTGATTTTAATCGACTGGAAAATGACCATTTTTCAAACGGTCTCAGAATTTGACAAAATTGGTTTTGTTAGGACCGTACCGTCAATACGAAGCTAGAAAATATTTTTCGGGAATTTTTAGAGTCCGTATGTGGCCCCAGTAAATTGAAATACGCATTCAAATTCAATATATAGATTTATATTTTGATTTTGATGGAAATTGATCGAAACAATCGAATCAGCCTACGATACATATCCCATTGTGTTCGGAATGGGGGTAATTAGCTAGAGATGACAGTCGTCGGGTGTCGTTTCGAGTCCGGATGAAAAGTCAACTTTATGTGAGAAAATAAATTAAATTAATTAAAATTTTTACAAAACCCTCCTTTCAATCTTTCTGCCATTCGATTACCCCCTCCCTTCTTCTTCTGATTCCTCGATCGTGAATGGCGCCCACCATTCATCACCACTCGCCGCCGCATCCAGGCAAGCCACCGCCCCTCCGCCTCCTCCACCGCAAGCGCCACTCCTCCCGCTCCTTCCGCTCTCTCTCCTCTCCTTTTCTGATGAAGGTCGATGGCCCACAGCCCAAAACCGCCATCGCCCCACTGTTGAAAACCACTGTCGACTCCCCCCTTCTACTCCACCTTCCTCGACTCAGCGCAGCCTGCCAACAACCTCCTCCGGCCATAGCCCCAACGTGAAGCCCCTCCACCCTCAAAAATGCGATTTTTACAATAAAAATGTGAGTTTTTATTTATTTATGCATATAAAAATAGAATCTATATATATGATAGCATATTGATGATAAAGTTTTGATTTTTAGTTCATGAAAAGATTTGATTTTTAATTAGCAAAAAGATTTGATTTTTAATTAGCAAAAAGATTTGATTTTTAATTAGCAAAAGGTTTGATTTTTATCATTAAGAAGATTCGATTTTTAATCGTGAAAAGGTGGGATTTTTAATCGTATGAAGTAGCGAAGAAAAATATAATTTTTCCATGTATGTAGCAAAGTAAAAATATGATTTTAATGTTAGTAGAAGATTAAAAATACGATTTTTATATGATATAGAGGATAAAAAGTTGATCTTTATATATGTAGCGAAATAGAAATCTGATTTTTATTATATATATGTTGAAATAAAAATGCGATTTTTATAGCGATGATATAAAAATTCGATCTTTATATAAGAATTAGAAATATAAAAATATAATTTTTATATAAGAAAAAGCATTGTAAAAATATATGAAGAAGATATAAGAATATGATTTCTTATTTATTGAAATAGCGTGATAAAAATATAATTTTTATTATATTATTAGGAAGGTAAAAATAGAATTTTTATCTATATAGTAGCGGTGTAAAAATAGAATTTTTATCTATATAGTAGCGGTGTAAAAATGTGATTTTTACATATGTAGTGAATACGAGCAACGAAAGTGACAAAAGGCGAGCACGATGAAGATTTCCTACATATGAAGAGTCGTGGCGTTTGGTTTAGCTAGCCGGTGAGAACTTCTCACTTTAAATCTTGTTTTCTAGTTATAAATATATACTAGGATGCGGACGGTGTTTAGTAGCACCCGACACCCGTCGTACACTGACCATGGATGACTTGTTTGTTTGATTGTTGTGTTGTGAAATTTGATTGTGTGATGTGAAATGAAATAAAATATTTTATAGTGGAAAATATTTTATAGTTAAAAATATAATTTTTTAACGTGTATATAAAATAAATAGTAATAAACAAATCGGAGATTTGTTTATATACACTGATTTGACTGATATTGTTTGGGACGATAAATTTTACACATCGCCCAACTGCACAAATAAAATCTGTGTTTGATTGTTTGAAACCCCATACGGGTGTTGGGATGAAATTGGGCATACACTAATCCCAATAATTAGATGTATATCGATCGATTGGTTGACAGGCTGTTATAATCGTTGAATATTTATATTTGATGCTTATACAGTGTAGAATGCACTCTGTATGATGGTTGATTATTTATCGTTGCTATTATATACATGTGTTGTATGGAAACCATATAATTAACATTATATGGTAACTGATTGGGCCTCATTTCGATTTGGAAAATATAGAATATTATAAAATGAATATTCATGTGTTGAATAGAAAAGTAAATATTCATTTGTTGAATAGAATAGCGAAGTTATTGAAATATAAAAAGCCGTGTTGGTTAGATATGCGCCATTTTGACGCGAACGATATTTATATCGATTTTATTCATTTTTATAATGAATATAGAAAAAGAAGTGATTTCAAAATATGACGTTTTGAAAATATTATCATTTGTATGTCAACGATGTGGAATATTCAATTTTGATTAGAAATTGAATATGAAGTTGAAATCGTTTTGAAAACGAATTTAAAACGATTTATAAAATACGTTTCGAAAGGAAATCGACAAAATATATATAATATATATATACTATATATAATGGCCTGAATAGAATGCGCCTTCGCAAATTTCGACCATTGACTTCGAATGAATATTACGGGAGATCCGACCGTCGGATTCTCCTAAAACCGGAACCGTTGGGTTCGTATCGAAAAGTGCTTTCTAACAAATGTGAGAAATTATGAATCTAATGGTTGGATTTGGAATTATGTCCAAATCAAATTTGGAAAAGGTCGCTGTAAGTGCAGTTCAATGGCCGTTGATGGAAATCGACTGTACGGGCCTTGATAAAAATATTAAAAATATCAATAATTTGTGTAAAATCATAAGAAATTATTTGTGAAGAATTGGGATGAAAAACTCCATGTTTGAAAAGACAAAAATAGATTTTTATCGAAATGAACTAGTTTTGAATTAGAATAATAATTTATTTATTTTTAAATAAATAAATTGGATTTGAAATGGTTTTAAAAGTAACCAGAATTTCCAAAAATTGAATTGGAATGGATTTGAATCGAAATTGTCTTTGGAATATTTCGATGTTGGATTTCGTGATTATACAAATTTTGTTATGGAAATTTGAATGATATATTTATATCGTTATTTCCAATTCGATATTTTGGGTCGCAGAATTTGATATTGAATATAAGCCGATATATTTTCTATTCAGAGCCTTGTATTTAATATCAAATGGTATTTGGGTTTGTCGTGAATGGTGTCTTCATTAACACTGTTCTTAAACCCAGTTGAGAAAAAGATTAAATCTTTTTATTTAGATTTGATGAAGTGTACCAATTAAATGGTATTTAATTGGAATTGAATTTGAATTGATTTTTGGGTTTATCGTGAACATTGTTTTAAATAACACTTGTTCGTTAACCTGATAATGAATTGAATGTGATTTTGGGTTTATAGTGAACAGTGTTTTAAATGGCATTGGTTCTTTAACCCAGTTAAAGACGGGATATTGATTTCTTTGAAGATAAAAACTAAGTGGGGTTTTAATGAATCTTTAATTAGATTGAAATGGTCGAAAATGGAGTATCACCAGTTTTGCTCCAGGCGATAGTTAAATATTTAGTTAGATTTGAATGTGAAATGGTAATTGAATTTACCGATAACACCGTGGTGTTAGATATGAAGTATGACCAGTTTTACTTCATGGGATGAATAGGTTGGGATTGGGAAATAAAATAAATGATTACTTCGGTGTGGTTCGCTAATCCCGACTAGTTCGGATTGATTAAAGAATAAATTTAAAGAATTTATCTTTGATAAAATTAATGGGAACCTTTCCCAAAGTATAAGAATATTTGAATAAAAGAATATTCTGAATTGGAATGAGGCATGTGTTATGTTTGTGTAACACTTGTTTATTATATACGCGAGTTATTCAGGAAGACCGGGTTTATACCATTCTGAATAACTGATTCGACGTGGTGTCCAGGATGAAGACGGTGGTCGAAGACCGGAGGTCTTCACGTCGTTTGGGTGATTGCTGATGATCTTAATTGGGTTGTACACCCAAGAGGAGGGAATCAGTTAGTGATCGTCCATACGTACTTGGAGATCGATGGATATGCGGGGTACTAGGTGCCTCCTATTTCGTTCAGAACCAGAACGAACTTGTAAATGGACTGTGTGTCTGACATTGGATTTTATTCTGTGTGATTGATTTCTATTAAATATATATCTGTTTGGCGGCAGAGAATTTATTCTCTTGCTTAACGCCCTTCTCTGAGACGTACGAGCTCAGGGGTTATATATTGGTGGATATTAAACGCATGGAGTGAATTGCCTGTGTGGCATGCCTAAGTGGCAAATGATCAAGGCTTATGTTGAAAAGCAGAGTCTTGTGGTTGATGATCAAAGCACAGCCTGTGTGGCATAGCTTTGTGTAACATTGAATCGCGAGCCTCACACCCCGGTTGTGAACCAGAAACGGGAGAGGACACTAGGGAGGGCATGCGTTTCCTTCTAGTTAGAAGTGGCGTCAGTGGTTTTACACGCCCTGACGAGTTTGACTTATGTGGTTGTTGCTGTTGCGAGGCGCCTCGGATATATCGGTGACTGTGTGGAGCCGATGGAGTCATTTGGCTCATTTACGCTCCAAAGGGTGGGGAAACGCAGTGTTCAGGCATTTTAATCCACATCGGTGGACCGGCCCTGACGATCCAAGGGCTCACATGTGTTTGGGTCCTAAGGCTCAGGCTAGAGAGTCTCGAATCGGTGAGGACTATCTTTTGCCTCGGTACACAAATGGAAATCCAACTTCCAATACGTGACTTTGCGGTTTTGATTGTATAACCTATATATGGCGAAATAGTGGTATGGGGCACTTATGCCGTCTATGATTGATACTTATGATTTGAAGTTGTTTTGACACTATACACTTATAGTAATAATAAAACATGAAATTTAGCGTATCAAGCATTCTTTGGCTATTATAAGGTAAAAACCCTATCCTCCGGCTTCCGTTGCATTGTGTGATGGGATCTGGGTCTTATAATAGCTTCATTGTTCTTTATTTAGCATTGCGCTATTGTTTTATGCACTGGTATTCTTGGGAGGAAACCCGTTTCGTGTTATACGGCGTGGTCCCTTTATTTGCCTAACTTTAAAATAAAGATTAATAACTGTTTTAGTTCTCACACTAATCACATAACTGACTTGGAGTTTATTGTTTTAACCTAAACTCTGGGTGCCCCTATTTTCCGCACGGGCAGCTAGTAGTTTTGGTTTTGCAGATTTATATTCACAGGATCCTAATTTACAGCTGGAACGATACTCAGAAAGCTCTGTATCCGTGTATTTCTTCTAGTTGTGTTTTGTATTTCTGTTGTGTAATATTTATTTATACTCTGTATATTCTTGTATTCTGATGGATTGTTGTAATAAGCAATGAAATGTTCTTCTGTTTGCGTTCTGGTTCGTCTTGTCCTCAAAGCGATTCGTGCTTTCCTTACCGGGGAAGTCACGGGTTATCACAGTGGTATCAGAGATTTGGTTTACAAAGCTCAGAGAACAAGACACATTAGAACTATACGAAAGAATTCATCAGAAGTTGGATCAGTAATATCCAATAAGAATGACTCGTTAAAGATGGGATTAGTAGTATCCTAGAACGAGTGAGAAGAGTGATGTTTTTTTAAATAAAAGTGAAAACAAATTATGTTTTGAAAATTTAAATCGAATTATTCATATTTGAATATTCATTTATATTGATTTGGACTATCCAGTATATAAAGATTTTGCGTATACGTCTGATCCGCGTGTATTCGAAGTTTTAATATATTGGGTGGATATAGAATTACACTCTAGTCGCCTGGGGGTGATTATGATGATTGATATATCATCATCAGAATTTATATTCGAGTGACGAAGGTGTGATATCTGTATATTTCCAATTGACTAGTGTGAGAACCGAAACTAGATAGGGCATATTATTGTGATTTGGCACTAAAAATGTGATTTTTGACTATATATCAGAATTATGAATTTGAAACGTTAAATTCATTAGTTGATTGATGGTTTTGTTATATGATTACCCCTTTAAACCATTATATGAAAGAACAGTGAATTTATGCCAAATTGAACCTAATTTTGAACTGTATTGAAAATTATTTGCAATTGCATGAATGTACATATATATGTGTGAACAGGTCATAGCAAGGAGGCTAGAGAAGAGGAATAAAATTGTTTGCTCGACAAATAGGTACATATTTATTGTATTTCTTGGGTGATGATGATTTTATGAGCCGATTGGCTAGCCGCTTGGCTGTTTCTTTTTCTTTTTGGATTGATGAGGGCCATGGGAGGCTATTTGAAATATCCCGAAGTCCCCGTTGCAGGGGAGGTTATGGCGAAATTTTTCGGAAATTTAGGGTGTTAGCCAAATTTTTGAAAAATTTGAAAAGTTCTTAGAAACTGAAAAGTTGAAGAACTTAAGCCGTAATGAAAATAATGGAAGTTGAGTTGATTTGTTAAACAACATTCGGCTTCGTTCCATTTTGTGGACGAAAAGTTTTAAGTGGGGGAGATTGTAATAACCCGGAAATCTGAGCCAATTTAGAATTTTTATTTTGGCAATTTTAGCGAATTTTGATTATTTAAAATAGATTATTTCAAATAATAACGACGAGGAATTTATTTTGAATAGAATTCGAACGTATATATTTATATAGATCGTTGTTAGAATATAAATATTTTATTTTAACTATAAAAGGAATTGAAAATGGCGCGGTAGTTCGATAATTCGATTTCAAAGTTCAAATGAATGTACCGGGTGCAAAATAAACCGGATTTTAGTGAAACCAAAAATATTTGAATCTATTTGTGAATATTTTTCCAACGAATCCGAAAAATTGAAATTTCATAACGGGGATAAAAAGTTATGTCCAGTTGAAAATTCAGAATAGTTGCTATGGAATTCTGGGCCTTAAAAATAGCAATTTTGCAAACGACCTCGGTTTTCGACGAAACCACTTTTGTTGGATCCGGGATGTCAAGTTATTGCTAGATTCTAAATTTCGTAATTTTTCGAATCAATATGTGAGCGTGGCGAAGTAAAACGTGTTTTAACAGTTTTAGTTGATATTAATCGACTGAAAAATGGCCATTTTTCAAACGGTCTTAGAATTTGATGAAATTGGTTTTGTTAGGACTATACCGTCAATACGAAGCTAGAAAATATTTTTTGGGAATTTTTAGAGTCCGTATGTGGCCCCAGTAAATTGAAATGCGCGTTCAAATTCAATATATAGATTTATATTTTGATTTTGATGGAAATTGATCGAAAGAATCGAATAAGCCTACGATACATATCCCATTGTGTTCGGAATGGGGGTAATTAGCTAGGGACGACAGTCGTCGGGTCTCGTTTCGAGCCAGGATGAAAAGTCAACTTTATGTGAGAAAATAAATTAAATTAATTAAAAATTTTACAAACCCCCCTTTCTATCTTTCTGTCATTCGATTACCCACTCCCTTCCTCTTCTGATTCCTCGATCGTGAATGGCGCCCTCCATTCATCACCACCCGCCGCCGCATCCAGGCAAGCCACCGCCCCTCCGCCTCCTCCACCGCTAGTGCCACTCCTCCCCTCCTTCCGCTCTCTCTCTCCTCTCCTTTTCTGATGAAGGCCGACGCCCTACAGCCCAAAGCCGCCACCGCCCCACTGCTGAAAACCACCGCCGACTCCCCCTTCTGCTCTACCTTCCTCGACTCAGCGTAGCCCACCAACAACCTCCTCCGGCCATAGCCCTGACGTGAAGCCCCTACACCCTCAAAAATGCGATTTTTACAATAAAAATGTGAGTTTTTATTTATTTATGCATATAAAAATAGGATCTATATATATGATAGCATATTGATGATAAAGTTTTGATTTTTAGTTCATGAAAAGATTTGAATTTTAATTAGCAAAAAGATTTGATTTTTAATTAGCAAAAAGATTTGATTTTTAATTAGCAAAAGGTTTGATTTTTATCATTAAAAAGATTCGATTATTAATCGTGAAAAGGTGGGATTTTAAATCGTATGAAGTAGCGAAGAAAAATATAATTTTTCCATGTATGTAGCAAAGTAAAAATATGATTTTTATGTTAGTAGAAGATTAGAAATACGATTTTTATATGATATAGAGGATAAAAAGTTGATATTTATATATGTAGCGAAATAGAAATCTGATTTTTATTATATATATGTTGAAATAAAAATGCGATTTTTATAGCGATGATATAAAAATTCGATCTTTGTATAAGAATTAGAAATATAAAAATATAACTTTATATAGGAAGAAGCATTGTAAAAATATATGAAGAAGATATAAGAATATGATTTTTTATTTATTGAAATAGCGTGATAAAAATATAATTTTTATTATATTACTAGCAAGGTAAAAATAGAATTTTTATCTATATAGTAGCAATGTAAAAATAGAATTTTTATCTATATAGTAGCGTTGTAAAAATGTGATTTTTATATATGTAGTGAATACGAGCAACAAAAGTGACAAAAGGCGAGCACGATGAAGATTTCCTACATATGAAGAGCCGTGGCGTTTGGTTTAGCTAGCCGGTGAGAACTTCTCACTTTAAATCTTGTTTTCTAGTTATTAATATATACTAGGATGCAGACGGTGTGTAGTAGCACCCGACACCCGTCGTACACAGACCATGGATGACTTGTTTATTTGATTGCTGTGTTGTGAAATTTGATTGTGTGATGTGAAATGAAATAAAATATTTTATAGTTAAAAATATATTTTTTTAACGTGTATATAAAATAAATAGTAATAAACAAATCGGAGATTTGTTTATATACATTGATTTGACTGATATTGATTGGGACGATAAATTTTACACATTGCCCAACTGCACAAATAAAATCTGTATTTTGGTTGTTTGAAACCCCATACGGGTGTTGGGATGAAAATGGGCATACACTAATCCCAATAATTAGCTGTATGTCGATCGATTGATTGACAGGCTGTTATAAGCGTTGAATATTTATATTTGATGCTTATACAGTGTAGAATGCACTCTGGATGATGGTTGATTATTTATCGTTGCTATTATATACATGTGTTGTATGGAAACCATATAATTAACATTATATGGTAATTGATTGGCCCTCATTTCAATTTGGAAAATATAAAATATTATAAAATGAATATTCATGTGTTGAATAGAAAAATAAATATTCATTTGTTGAATAGAATAGCGAAGTTATTGAAATATAAAAAGCCGTGTTGGTTAGATATGCGTCATTTTGACGCGAACGATATTTATATCGATTTTATTCATTTTTATAATGAATATAGAAAAAGAAGTGATTTCAAAATATGACGTTTTGAAAATATTATCATTTGTATGTCGATGATGTGGAATATTCAATTTTGATTAGAAATTGAATATAAAGTTGAAATCGTTTTGAAAACGAATTTAAAACGATTTATAAAATACGTTTTGAAAGGAAATCGACGAAATATATATAATATATATATATACTATATATATAATGGCCTGAATAGAACGCGCCGCGCTGCGGCAGTTCGCGAATTTCGCCCATTGACTTCGAATGAATATTACAGGAGATTCGACTGTCGGATTCTCCTAAAACTGGAACTGTTGGGTTCGTATCGAAAAGAGCTTTCTAACAAATGTGAGAAATTAGGAATCTAATGGTTGGATTTGGAATTATGTCCAAATCAAATTTGGAAAAGGTCGCTGTAAGTGCAGTTCAATGGCCGTTGATGGAAATCGACTGTACGGGCCTTGACAAAATTATTAAAAATATCAATAATTTGTGCAAAACCATAAAAAAATATTTTTGAAGAATTTGGATGAAAAACTCCATATTTGAAAAGATAAAAATAGATTTTTATCGAAATGAACTAGTTTTGAATTAGAATAATAATTTAATTATTTTTAAATAAATAAATTGGATTTGAAATGGTTTTAAAAGTAACCAAAATTTCAAAAAATTGAATTGGAATGGATTTAAATCGAAATTGTCTTTGGAATATTTCGATGTTGGATTTCGTGATTATACAGATATTGTTATGGAAATTTGAAAGATATATTTATATCGTTATTTCCAATACGATATTTGTGGGTCGCAGAATTTGATATTGAATATAAGCCGATATATTTTCTATTCAGAGCCTTGTATTTAATATCAAATGGTATTTGGGTTTGTCGTGAATGGTGTCTTCAGTAACACTGTTCTTAAACCCAGTTGAGAAAAAGATTAAATCTTTTTATTTAGATTTGATGAAGTGTACCAATTAAATGGTATTTAATTGGAATTGAATTTTAATTGATTTTTGGGTTTATCGTGAACGGTGTTTATATAACACTTGTTCTTTAACCCGATAATGAATTGCATGTGATTTTGGGTTTATAGTGAACCGTGTTTTAAATGACATTGGTTTTTTAACCCAGTTAAAGACAAGATACTGATTTCTGTGAAGATTAAAACTAAGTGGGGTTTTAATGAATCTTTAATTAGATTGAAATGGACGAAAATGGATTATCACCAGTTTTGCTCCAGGCGATAGTTAAATATTTAGTTAGATTTGAACGTGAAATGGTAATTGAATTTACCGATAATGCCGTGGTGTTAGATATGAAGTATGACCAGTTTTACTTCATGGGATGAATAGCTTGGGATTGGGAATTAAAAAAAATGATTACTTCGGTGTTGTTCGCTAATCGCGACTAGTTCGGATCTATTA
This sequence comes from Allium sativum, assembly GCA_030737875.1. Taxonomy (NCBI): domain Eukaryota; kingdom Viridiplantae; phylum Streptophyta; class Magnoliopsida; order Asparagales; family Amaryllidaceae; genus Allium; species Allium sativum. The sequence continues at coordinate 564,579,405 of CM060921.1, forward strand.
AAGAATAAATTTAAAGAATTTATCTTTGATAAAATTAATGGGAACCTTTCCCAAAGTATAAGAATATTTGAATAAAAGAATATTCTGAATTGGAATGAGGCGTATGTTGTGTTTGTGTAACACTTGTTTATTATATACGCGAGTTATTCAGGAAGACCGGGTTTATCCCATTCTGAATAACTTATTCGACGTGGTGTCGAGGATGAAGACGGTGGTCGAAGACCGGAGGTCTTCACGTCGTTTGGGCGATTGCTGATGATCTTGATTGGGATGTACACCCAAGAGGAGGGAATCAGTTAGTGATCGTCCAGACGTACTTGGAGATCGATGGATATGCGGGGTACTAGGTGCCTCCGGTTTCGTTCAGACCCAGCATGAACTCGTAAATGGACTGTGTGTCTGACATTGGATTTTATTCTGTGTGATTGATTTCTATTAAATATATATCTGTTTGGCGACGGAGAATTTATTCACTTTCTTAACGCCCTTCTCTGAGACGTACGAGCTCAGGGGTTATATATTGGTGGATATCAAACGCATGGATTGAATTGCCTGTGTGGCATGCCTAAGTGGCAAGTGATCAAGGCTTCTGTTGAAAAGCAGAGTCTTGTGGTTGATGATCAAAGCACGGCCTGTGTGGCATAGCTTTGTGTAATGTTGATTCACGAGCCTCACACCCCAGTTGTGAACCATAAACGGGAGAGGACATCAGGGAGGGCATGCGTTTCCTTCTGGTTAGAAGTGGCATCAGTGGTTTTACACGCCCTGACGAGTTTGACTTATGTGTTTGTTGCTATTGCGAGGCACCTCAGATATATCGGTGACTGTGTGGAGCCGATGGAGTCATTTGGCTCATTTACGCCCCCAAAGAGTGGGGAAACGCAGTGTTCAGGCATTTTAATCCACATCGGTGGACCGGCCCTGACGATCCAAGGTTTCACCTGTGTCTGGGTCCTGAGGCTCGGGCTAGAGAGTCTCGAATTGGTAAGGACTATATTTTGCCTGGGTACACAAATGGAAATCCAACTTCTAATACGTGACTTTGTGGTTTTGATTGTATAACCTATAAATGGCGACATAGTGGTATGAGGCACTTATGCCATCTATGATTGATACTTATGATTTGAATTTTTTTGACACTATACATTTATAGTAATAATAAAGCACGAAATTTAGCGTATCAAGCATTCTTTGGCTATTATAAGGTAAAAACCCTATCCTCCGACTTGCGTTGCATTGTGTGATGGGACTTGGGTCTTATAATAGCTTCATTGTTCTTTATTTAGCATTACACTGTTGTTTTATGCACTGGTATTCTTGGGAGGAAACCCGTTCCGTGTTATACGACGTGGTCCCTTGAGTTACCTAACTTTAAAATAAAGATTAATAACTGTTTTAGTTCTCACACCAGTCACATGACTGATCTGGAGTTTATTGTTTTAGCCTAAACTTAGGTGCCCCTATTTTCTGCACGGGCAGCTAGTAGTTTTGGTTTTGCAGATTTATATTCACAGGATCCTGATTTACAGCTGGAACGATACTCGGAAAGCTCTGTATCCGTGTATTACTTCTAGTTGTGTTTTGTATTTCTGTTGTGTAATATTTATTTATACTCTGTATATTCTTGTATTCTGATGGATTGTTGTAATAAGCAATAAAATGTTCTTCTGTTTGCGTTCTGGTTCGTCTTTCCTCATAGCAATTCGTGCTTTCCTTAACGGGGAAGTCACGGGTTATCACACACAACCCCAACTTGAACGACTTTATGATTATCCAAGGATGATATTGGTTTAGAAATGAGGGTAGTTGAGGGAATCAACTGGATATTTCTGTAAAGAATATTATAAGCTATAATTCGAGGAATTATAAGATGAATAAAGCGATTTGGAAATAAGCAGTGAAGAGCGATATTCCAAACGTGGGGAGATTAGAAATTTAATTAACAATTGTTTAACTAAAGAGGCCAAGTGACGATGTATGATGAACCAATGAATCCACTTTATTATTGTATGGATGAATAATTGTTTATTTGATAGTTAAATCACTGACTATCAAAATCTAGCAAAATCGATTGTTGGTACGGAAAGACCGAGATCGAATTTATATTTGAAAACCATTTCGACCAATGAATACAAAATCGCAAATGGTGTGGAGTAAAAATGGTGCATTGAAGACTGTGATCTTCATGAACGGAAGAATTACCTGTTGGATGTCTCTAGGTCGCTCCCTGAGATGTATTGACTTGTGATTCTGGCGTGATTGAGTTCTACAGACTGCAAGGACTACTCGCTGCTGATCTATATGGTGATAACTAGGATGCGGTAGGAGAGTGCCTTAGGTTCATCCTGTTCCTATATGACTTGTATGGACTAGTGTCTGACAGAGTATTTCCAGATGGTCACGTACATTGATTTCTTCAAACGTGCCCAAATTACTTTTGAGGTCGTCAATTAGTGAATTGACGGATTAACGATGTGACATTCAAAGTGAATGGTGGCCGAATGTTCTAAAAAGCAATTCAAACCTCAAGTCTCATCAACCGGGATATGACAAAAATCGGGCCAAAAGCATGGCTATGTGGGTCGCTTCCATTAGGGTGTATGATCACCTATCTAGAGAAAACCCTTTTCCTTCTTTAATCTATTTCGATGCTGTCCCTTTCGGGAAACAGTAGTTTGAGCCCAACCGTTGGAGATATACATTCGATAAACTCAAGCTAAATGAGTGGTCGGTCATGCATAGGCCTGGTTGCAATACGTTCTTGTTCAACCCAGTGTATTCCCCTATAGAGATACACTATCGGCAGGTGGTTCCATACCTAGCCATAGTCGGAATCCGATCTCCAACAAGCGCCCGTGGTTTTGATTGTATACTATATATGTGGAGCGTGAGATCCAAGCGTTCCGCTAGATTGTTATTTACTTGTATTTAGACACTATTATAATATCAAAATATATATACAATTTCAAAATGTTTTGGGTTATTATAAGGTAAAAACCGTCCGTATTTATGTGTGGATTTGGTCATACGATTATCCTTTCTTTCAAAAATATTTTGAACTTTTAAATCAAGTTGGATGATTCCCCTTAGATTTTGCGAGTTTTTTTCTCACTCTGGTTCACCATACTGACCAGATATTTGTAATGCTCGGGATCGATCGGGTTGTACAGGTTCAGGTCATTGGATAATACGAAGTTCAGAAGATGCGCTGGAGGAGTTCAGACGTTTGATTTTATCTAGTATATTCCGTTGTGTGTTGTATTTGAGGACAGGTTGTTATAATTGTCCAGATTTGTCTGTTGTACTCTGATGTTTGTAAGTAAAATTTTTTCAAGCCCTCAATGAAGATTATTTCTATATTATATTTTATTCTGTTGCGATGTGAGACATTGTATAGAGTTTGTTCTTCTTCTTTTCTAATATTTCTTTCTTTCTTATCTCACCCTCTAATTTCTTTCTATTGACATCTGGGTTTCCAATACAATTTGAGTTGGATTGTTTTTGTTTGATCAGCTCAAAAGGTACCGGAAATTTGTGTCATCACAATTTATTTCTTAAATCATTCAATAACCAATAGTTTTGAATTATTGATTAATCGAGTAATAAATGATGAAAATTTCATATTATCATCAACAAAATCAAAATTCATATATTTTCAAATAATTCTTTATATGTAGAAAAATATAATTCAAACAATATTATGTCAATAAGCCTTATTCGAGTGTTTAGAAATCCCTATCGATGCCTTGGCGTCCCAAGTACCGACTAGAATTCATAAATACTCAACGGAACAAACCAACACAATACAAAATCATTTTATATCAAAATTACAAGTACGTTCTCTCATATATACTCAAACTCATTCTAGAGTATTACAACTCTATCTCTAATGAGTTAATCCCAAATAAAGCCAAGGTTTTCGCTAAACCAAAGCTCTGATACCAAATGTAACATCCGAGATTTTTGACCGTTCAAATCAACAATGGTCCTCCATTTCGACTTAAACAAATCAAAAATACAGATGGTTATCGGGATTTATATAAGAAAAAGAAGAAAGAAGATAAAACAAACATAGAATCTCACAGCGGAAGGACAAAATATAATAAATAACAGTTCATGAAGTTGTTAAAACATACATTTGATTATATTTTACAATAATTATCAGAGTAAACATACCAATGTTTGCAACGGAGTAATAATAATAAATACGTTTGTTGAGCTCCATCTTCATCTTCATAACATTGTCTTCAATAACTGAAAACTCAGGCTGATCTGAGCACAAATGAAAAGACAAAAATACTCAGATCAGAACTAAAATATTCTCATATTAGTTAAATATAATTCATGCGATAATATGAGCGCAATAACTTAAGAGATGTTACGGGAATTTCCATCTCCTAAGGATCCGTTAAACTAGATAATATATAATACAATATGCTATTATAACAGTGTATATGGTTAAATATAACATATTAAAATAGCGTAAGCGGGATTACATTTTTACCCTTACACCGTCTATAATACCATAGTCTATACAGATACATAAAGTCCACAGTACGTAGTGGCTATTAGAGGGCACTCCATAGGTACGGTACAAATCACAATCGTAGTGGGCCCGATGAGGATAAATATGACAAGGCATCAAGGCAATGTCCACCAGTAGGATTCTACCGGATTGCGGACCCAGGCTGGTGGTAACGAATAGCCGCGACTACCGCCCACCCCAGACAATGCTCCCAAAATCAAAGGAGCCAATCAATCACAAAGTAATATATATGGTATCGAAGCATGTCTGCTAAGAGGAACGAGCTCACATTAACCTGGGTATGGCTCCTGTTTTAGTCATTTTTATTATGACCCGAAGGTTAAGGCTATCCATCATCGTTCTCTTTCTTCAAATCCAGTAACCGCCTCCAAATCCATCCTACTACATTATGGAACTCCACCATGTACACAGTTGTTAAAGTGGTTTTCGGTACTGGCAGAGAGCATGACAATATTCAATCCAGGTCTCTTTAACAAACAAACGTTTACATTTTTCACACCGATCAGTTCTTTTATATTTCAAAGGGGTTCGTACTTCATATCAAAATATTATATTTTCATAAAAAAACATTTCAATATTCAAGAGAGAATATTATTCATCATAAAATCTACGTTTAAACTAATTTAAAATCTTGAAACAATTCTAACTCTTAAAATAATTTGAATATTAAAATAGTTAAAAATTATATATATATATATATAAAGTTTAGATATATAATTGAAATAGTTTGAAAATAAATAATTTGTATTGAAAAATAGAATTTCAAATTTAGTAAAATCTATAAGTAAAATATTAAAATAGTATAAAATAAGTAGTTAAATATTAAAATAGTTAATTTAAAATAAATAATAAAATAAAATAGTTAAAGGTAAATAGTTTATAAAGAAAATTATTATAATAAAAATAAAATAGTTTATAAAGTGGTTTAAAAATACTATAGTTGGAATTAGAATCATATCTTCAAAATTTAACCAAAAAGAAAAATCATATTTCGGTTTCAAATCGACTAAATTTCGATATCTTAATTCAAAAGGATTTGACTTCCCATTTATATTTCAATTCAATTTAACAATTTTATTTCAAACAATTCGATTTAATAATTAAATTTCAATTACAATTCTCACTTTGAATTATTCGCTTATAAAAATTTCGAGTTCATAGTTCAATTATTACTATAAATTAGGTTATCTTTAAAATAATATTCCAAAATTGTAACAACCTGGAATTTCTGAACCAATTAGAATTTTTTATTTTAGCTATTTTAATGGATTTTGAATATTTAAAATGATCTATTTTAAATAATAATGACTAAAAATTTATTTAAATCGAAGTTAGAATGTATAGATTTATTTTAACTATAAAACGAGCCTGAAATGGTGCTGTAGTTTGAAAATTCGATTTTAAAGTTCAATTGAATGTATAGGATCAAAATAAATCGGATTTCAGTAAAACCAGAAACGTTAGAATCTATTAAACTATATCTTTCTAACGAATGTGAAAAATTGAGATTTCATGATATAAATTGAAAGTTATGTCTAGTTTAAAATTAAAATTATTCGCTATGGAATTTACATATATTTTAAAATAATATATAGCCTATAAAAATAGCCATTTTGCAAACGATCTTTGTTTACAACGAAACCACTTTTGTTGGATCCAGAATGTCAAATTTATATGTTAGCGTGGTAAATTTAAACGTGTTTTGAATATACAGTTTAAATTTAATCGACTGAAAAATGACCATTTTTCAAACGGTCTCCAAATTCGACCAAATTAGTTTTGTTAGGACCGTATCATCAAAACATAGCAAGATTTATTTTTCGGGAATTTTTGGAGTCAGTATGTGGTCCCGGTAAATTAAAATGTACATTTGAATTCAATATATATTGATTTATATTTTAATTTAAAGAAAAATTGATCAAAACAATAGAATTGGCTTATGAAACATATTCCATTGTGTCCGAAATGGGGGTAATTAACTAGGAACGACAGTCGTTGGGTTTGATTTGGAATTCGAAGATTAAACGAGCTATTTTCAAATTAAATAATTATTAAAATATATATAAATAGAAAAAATCTTTAAAACCCTAGGTTCACAAAGTAAAGCCGCCGCCAAAATGTTTTAATGGCTGAGAGCATTCAGATTTCATCCCCTAATATTTTCCAATCCATCACGAACTAGAACCTCAACCCAAAACAAAAATCAAATAATTTTTCAAGCTCTTCAAAATTATATGGGGATGATGGAAACCGTTGTGTAATCAGCTCGAAATTCGAGCTCAAAAGCTGCTCGTTCGCAACCCAATTGAGGAAGTGAGAAGGGTTCGAATGGGCCTACACTTGGGGCGGCTGTGGAGCAAGCTGAGGCGCCTCTTGTGGCACTCTCCAACCATCTACAGCAGCGGCGGTGTGTGGGTTTCAACATTGAAGATGGGTACAACGTGTTTGAGGAAGAACGAAGACGATTAACGTAGTGGAAGAGAAATTATTAAGTAATTAAGAATATTAATTGTTATCAATTATATACTTATGTAATTAAGGCAAATAACACTGTAACTTTTTCATACGAGGTCCAAATCCGACGATTCCAGTCGCGTTGGAATCGTGGGATCAAACTCTGTAACATGGAACTGACCGGAATGGAAATTGAGCAGATGTGAATTTTGAGGGAAATTCAAATCCGAACAGAAATAAAATCTTCAATAAAGAATGACAGAGTGGAAACCGACTGTGAGAACTCTCTCTCACTCAAATTATTTTACAGTTATTATATCCTAGGTTGGAGACGAGGCTTAGTAGCTCCTGACACTATATTTTGTATAAACCATGGTTGATTGTTTGTTTGGATTATGATTGGGATTGTCCTTGATTGAATTGTTGTATATAAAATTATTTATATAAAATTATCATGTAATGAAATTAGAATAAATATTCTTTTTACAGATTAAGACGGTTTGTTTATTCACACCTATTTATCTGATATGGATTAGGATGATAATTTTTGCACATTGCCCAACTGCATAAATAATAATCAGTGTTTGTTGTTTGAAAACCCCAAACGGGTATTGGGATGATATCTGACATACACTAATCCCAATATATAGTTGTATGTCAATCGATGGGTTGACAATCTGTGATGAGCATAGTTTATTTATTTTTGATGCTTATACAGTTTTAAATTGCACTTTGGATGATGTTTGAATGTTGAATAATTATTTATCATTATTGTTGTATACATGCAATGTATGAAATCCATATAACTGAGATTATATGGCAATTGATTAAGTCGCATTCCGATTTAAAAAATAAAGAATATTTTAAAATGAATAATATTTTAAAATAAGGAATATTTTAGAATAAGGAATATTTTAGAATAAAGAATATTTTAAAATAAAGAATATTTTAACATAAGGAATATTTTAGAATAAGGAATATTTTAGAATAAGGAGTATTTTAGAATAAGGAATATTTTAAAATAACAAATATTTTAAAATAATATTTAGTGAATAATCAAAATAAGATTTTGATGTCCGATTTAGGATGGACACGAAAATATTGAAATATATGAAATCGATTTAACTAGTAAACGCCATTTTTACCCCGAATGGGTTTATCGGTCGATTTTATTCATTTTAAACTAATATCGAAAAGAATTGATTTCAAAATCAGATATTTTGAAAATATTATCATTTTGATATGATAAAGGTATAGAGTATTCAATTTTGATTTAAAATTGAAAATGAAGTTGAAATCGTTTTAAAATTAATTCATAAATGATTTATAAAATACGTTTTGAACAGAAATTGACGATGTACATATTATATATATATATATAATATATAATGATCTGAATAGAACGCGCCGCGCAGCGACCATTCGTCAATTTCGACCATTAACTTCAAATTGATGTAACGGATTCTCCTAAAATAAGAACTGTTGGGTTCGTATCGAAAAGAGCTTACCAACGGATGTAGGAGATTTGAATTTGAATGGTTGGATTTGGAATTATTTCCAAATCAATTTCAAAAAAGGTCAATATGGACGCAGTTCGATGGCCGTTGTTGGAAACCGACTGTAGGGCCTTAATAAAATTATTAAAAAAATGGAAAAATTGTGTAAAATCATAATAAATGATTTAGAGAGAGTCTGGGTGAAAAATTCCAAGTTTTGAAAAGATAAATGATATTTTTATCGTAATGAAATAGTAAATAACTAGAATAATAATCCAAACGATTTTTAAATAAATATATTGGATTTGTAAATGGGTTTTAAAATAACCAGAATTTTTCCAATGTATGAATTGGAATGGTTTTGAATGGAAATAATCTTCGGAATATTTCGGTGTTGGATTCCATGATTATACGGATATTATGGAGGAATTTGGAAGATATATATATCGTTATTCCCAATATGATATTTGTTGGTTTCAGAATTTGATATTGAATATAAGCCGATATAATTTCTATTTAGAGCCTTGTATTTAGTATTAAATTGGATTTTGGGGTTTGTCGTGAATGACGTCTTTAATAACACCATTCTTAAACCTCGACGAGAAAAGAATAAATCTTTTAAATAAGATTTAGAGAAGTTACCAATTAATTAATATTTAATTGGAATTGAATTGAAATTGGATTTTTGGTTTTATCATGAACGGTGTTTTAAATAACACTTGTTCTTTAACCCAATTAACAGTGAAGAGATTATTTTGAATTTATAAATCTTTATATTAAGATTTAATTGAAATTTTTCAAAGTAAAGTTTTCCGATTTATTATATTAAATTGGAATTGAATGGAATTCGATTTGGTAATAACCGAGATGAGCTTCTGTGAATGAAGACCGTTACTATATATGGAATTTAAAAGGCTTTGCCGCTATTCCATTTATATTATTAGTCTGATACGGGATTTTATATCGATTATACACTGTTATGACTTCCGTGTAGATTCCATTTTGATGGAAGATGATTTGGGTTTATCGTGAACTGTGTTTTAAATGACATTGGTTCTTTAACCCAGTTAAAGACAAGATTAAATTCTTAAGTTGAAAAATCATAAAGTAAAGATTTATGATATTAAAACAAAGTTGGAGTTTTGATGAATCTTTAATTATATTGGAATGAGAATGTGATCATTAAATTTATCGAATTCATGAAATGATCGAGAATGGAGTACCACCAGTTTTACTCCAATCGATAGTTAAATCTTTAATTAGATTTGAATGGGAAATGGTAATTAATTTTACCGATAACAGAGTGGGTGTTAGATATAGAGTACTACCAGTTTTGCTTCATGGGATGAATAGGATGGGATTGGAAAACTAAAATAAATGATTACTTCGGTATGGCTCGATAATCCCGACTAGTTTTATAAACCTTAATTTGGTTTGGAATTGTGGAAAGATAAAATAAAATCTTCTGAAAACGATATCAAAAAAAAGAATAAATAGAAAATTTAAAAGAATTTATCTTTGATAAAATTAATGGGAACCTTTCCCTAAAGATGTGAATATTTGAATAAAAGAATATTATTGTAATGACCCGGGGAATTTGCAACCTTGGTTATCGACATAAACTTAATGTCGACTATCCAAGCATCAAAAATACCATACAGTTAATAGAAAGAAGTTAGAGGGTGAGAATAGATAAGATAGAAAATTGGAATAGAAGAAGAAGAACACAACTACAACAACATCAGAGTGACACGAATCTCACAGCAGAACGAATAAAATATATCATATAATATAACTTTGGAATAAAACAGTATCGGTATACAATACTATTATCAGAGTACAACACTTACAACACAACAAAAATAACAATAGCTATATAACCCTGAAGCCTCCTGCTCCAGCTCTCCAAGTATCTGTAAATCCCGACTACTTGATTGCCCGTACAAAATTGGGCACCTAAGAGTTTAGGGAAAACAAACAAAATAAACTCTGGGTCAGTCATGTGACTGGTGTGAGTAAACTCCAACCATTTGTTTAACTTTTAAAATCCTTTTAAAAGAAAGAATAATCGTAAGACCGACCCACACATAAACACGGATGGTTTTTACCTTATGATAACCCAAAAAATTCTTTTATAATCCATACTCTTCTTATATAGTAATAATGTCTAAATCAACTAAAAAGGAATCTAGTAGAACGCTTTCATCTCACGCTCTACATATATAATATACAATAGAAATTCGCGGGCTCTTATTGGATAATGAATTCCCAACTATGACAAGGTACGGAACCACCTTCCGATCAGTGTACTCTAGAAGTGATACACTGAAGTTCAACAAGAATATCTTGTATCTCAACCACACATAACCGGCCATTCATTTCGCTTGAATGTTCCGAATATATTGTCACCTTACGGTTGGTATACCAACATAACCGTTCCTGGGAGATACAGAATTGAAAGAAGTAACAAATATGAATATTCTCTAGATGGTGACAATATACCTTACTTGGGTGCGACCCACTCAGCCATGCTGCCTGCCCGATTTCTGTCATTTTCCAGTTGATGAGGCTTGAGGTCATAACGTATCTTTTAACAGATCACTCCTTCATTTATTTTGAATGTGACATCCTCATACTCCTCAAATCACAAATTGATTTCCCCAAAAATACCACTGGTATAAGCTAAGAGAACGAATTCCTCCGCCACCAACGTAAATATCACTAGTACAAAATGTGCTTGTTGCTTCGCCACATTTGCTTCGGTTGTTCTTAAAACAGAAGCAAATACTATCATTTGCTTCTGTTGTGCTAGCAACTGAAGCAAATGCCCAGAAGCAAATAGTGTTAGATAGTGTTATTTGCTTCAATTGTGCTTACACCCGAAGCAAATAGTATCATTTACTTCGGTTGTGCTAACAACTGAAGCAAATAAACCGAAGCAAACAACATCATTTGCTTCTGTTGTCCTTACAACCGAAGCATATAATGTTATTTGCATCTGTTTTTTAAGAATTGTAGCAAATGCACCAAAGCAAATATTTTTTTGCGCTGGTTCCTCAGAAGCCAAAGCAAATGCATTGTAGAAACTACAAATTATTTTAATTTGAGCAAATGCACATACCAATAATAAAGATCAATGACTTACACATGTCATTATTCGTAATTTATTATAATTAATGGTTATCAATAAATAGCTTATAATTATTATATTTATAAATAATTAATATTCATTTTTATATTTAATAATCTATCATAGTAAATTAGAAATAATTATTAGTTATATTTATCAATTAATAAATATATTAATATTTAATACTAAATTGTTAGTGACCACTATAAAATAATTAATGTTTACCATTTAACATTTGATCAACAAGTAGACTACTAAATTAATCAACAATTAAAAAAAATTAGTTCATAATTAATAAGGAATAAGTTATATTTAGCATTTAATATTTTATAATGTAATTAATAATTATCTTTCATATTTAATATTTAATAAATTAAAATTTGAGATTAATAACTAATAATTTCTATTAAATATTGTGAATAGTGTTGATTATTTAATAGTTGATATTAATCATTTAGTAGTTATGATTTACTTTGATCACTCTAATTAAACAAAAATTTATTAACAAATAGTAATTAATATATAATATATATTATTTAATCATTAATAAATATTACTAAATAACTATTTTTTTTTTGAAATTGACTGTTTAATAATTAATTTTTAGTATATAATATTAAATAATTAAAAGTTATGATTAAGCAACTATCATTAAATAACTGATAATTAATTTATTTTTTAATTAATACTATTATATAATTAAGAAGTTAAAGCTAATATTGAATTGATAACATATCATGAAAAATAAGACTAGTATTTAATATTTATAATTTATTGGTATCAATTATAATTTATAATTATTTATTATAAATAACTAAATATTATTTTTATATTTAATAACCTTTTATAGTTAATTATTGATAATTAGTAAACTATAGTTAATAATTTCTAATTACATCTAATAGTTAAAGATAAAATTAATAATTAATATTGAATAATTAATGCTTAACATTTAGCAATTAATTTATAATAATATTCAATAATTAAGAAGTAATGCTTAATATTTAGTAATCAAAATTTCATACTATTTAATCATTAATAATTATATAAAAGTTAGTAATTAACATTAAACCGTCATAATTGAATAATTAGTAATTGGTAATATGTACAAACCAATTTAAATATTGTAATTACTAGTTAATAAATACTATTAATAAATAATGGTATATGCATTATAATTAACATTTATAAATCAATTAGCATTAAGAAGTAACGAGTAACAATTAATAAATTAGAAGTAACACTTGAAATTTGTTACGAATTTTTATAATCAACAACAATACAACAAAACACCATTTTCAAAGTGTTTTTGCTGGCGATATTTTTGTTACTAATCATTCAACACTATTTGACGAGATTTTTCTTAAAACATTGTAAACATTAATTTCTAATTTTTTTTTAAGTTGATTTGTAATTTTTCAACGGCTATTTTTCGGAAAGATTGTAATAAATATATTTAATAATTAACAATTTATGATTAATAATTATAATTGAAAACTAATATTTATTATTAAATATTTAATGTTTAATAATTACAATGAAAAATGTAATATTTAATGTTTAGAGACTTATTGGGTTTAATTGGGCTCCAACAGGGTCATCATGAAACCCACGTCATGTTTAGCTCTTTGTACGCAGCAGTAACAGCTCACTATTGCAAACTTTGGCTAAAAAATGATTGCTTTCATGACCTAAATAATCAGCGTTAATTTTTGATGCACACTTTCATTTTTCCCTCTAGGCTTCCGTTTTCCTTTTCCCTACGCTCATCTCCCTTTTTTATACTATCTTTTCAATTGACTTCGCTTTTAGGTCCTCGAGCTCGCCGAAAACCCGAATTCAATTTCATTTTCTTCTAGCGTTCGATTCAATCATCAGTTCATTTTGAAACTGAACAAAAAGCTCATCCAGATTAATTATTTATTTTATTCTTTCGATTGCAGGGATTCTCTTGTTTCATCCATTTAATTCGAGGAATAGTCCGATTTTAAGACGAGATTAAAGATGTCGGAAGCAGATACTATAATTCTAAGAGAACTGATGATATTTGCGAAGATGTTTGTGGTTCGGTAATGTCTTCTGAGGTGTTATGCATCAAACTTTCAAGTAATGTCTCTTCACTACCATCTTTGTTTCAAAATATGCTTTAATAGACTGTTCGTATGTTTGTAATTCTGATTTTCTGGTAACCTTTTCGCATTTGTACCATTCGTCCTCATCTCTCCCATATAAGTTCAGTAATTACCCCTAGATTTTTCGTACTTGAATTTGGATAGTTCATAATATAAAAGCTAGGATTTGGGGTCTTGAAGAAAGAAAACTTTGTTTTAAGAGCAATAAAAAAAAGGCATACTAACAACTAAGAAAAGTATGTAGATTTTTCGGACCAACACTTGAAAGAGCGTCATAAATATACCTATGAAGCAATTTTCAGGAATCTTTACACACTGTGGAATCACTTAATTTTCTTTTGTTATGGCCATCCTTTTGAATCTAACGGTGTTCCTTGGGTAGCAATTGTGAATTTATGTTGGATTCATTTTTCCACTTGTTTTCATCTCCATCTCCATTGTTTCGATGATTGCATTACCAGGGTGCATTCCCCACTTTCTTCATTTTTATAGCCGATTAGATACAATGATATAAGTTTTCTTTTTCTTTTATAGCAGTGGTTTAATGTCCAACAAAATAGGCTCTTTTCATGAAAAAGTGGGTATGCATGGTATTTGTAAAAATAGTCCACTGGTTTAATCTTTTATACTCATTTATCCTCTGTTGCTTCAATTTGCTTCTTTATTCCATCCATGCTCAATAAGACCACTGTAATTTGTACAGATAGTTTAGTGGTTTCAAAATTCGAATGGTCTGAGTGGTATTTAAGTTTTTTGACCTGTGTATGTTAAAATGGGGTTATGACCACTAATCCTCAAAGGTAGATAAGCAACTGAAAATTGATTAAAATTTCTATACATTTTAGGTTCACCAACATCTTATCTATTCTGGTCCCGACCATCATGAAAATTGATATACTTTGGTCCGAGCAACTAACAATCCTATGGTTTGAATACAAGGATACTTAGTTTTAAGCTTTGCATGTCATTAAGAGTTTGCAATCTACCAGCCTTTTATATTTACTTGGTTGTTTACTATTTGTAGGAATTTGGTGCTGTTGGTAAATATGACGGTGCTAATATAGCTTAAATGTTGTTAGATCAATAAAAGAACAGTGAGTATGATAATGATTATTATAATGCATGGTATTTGCCATGCTGATGTTCCAAGTTACTAAGTTTTGTGCTCTCACTGTGTTTTGGTTTTTGGATAATTAACGTTAAAAATATAGTGTTTGCTTCTCAATTCATAGCGACCTGTAATAAATTAATTGCTTACAAAGTGGAAAGCATGAGCAGGCAATACATATATCATATCAAATTACGGTGCTATATTTGTGATCATGTTACTTGTATATTGGTCCATTTACTGAACTGTTTGCTTATAAATAGGGGAAAGAATGTACACAGATATGTAATAAAATTCTGTGAAAAAAAATACAACGTTTACACTAGTTCCCCTTTTACTATGGCTGAAGCAATACAATTGTTTTTATCTTCTACTTCCGTGGCCTAGCAAATGAGTGATAGAAGAAATTCATTGTAGTTCAGTGCATTCGATCCAGGTCAATTGTTTCATGAAGGTCGTCCTACCTTCTTCTGCGATCATCTTATTATATACCGATATACACATAATTTCTGTTCTGCAAAATGTTTTCTGCTTTACTAAAAGCTAATTTTTATTTAATGGAGGAGTTTGCAGCAGTGTTAAAAATGAAAAAGAAATAAGCTAATATCACAGTAATGCTAAAATATTGTACTGAAATTTCTTACTATATCAATTTTTCCAGTTTGTGTACATAAGTAATGCGTATTGCACCAATGTTCACCATATTTTTAAAGACTGTGTATAAGTTGAAAACTCTATGTTGTTGTCAATGAGGCGGTGTATCTTGATGTTCACGATTTGTTTGCTATTTACCTTTCAGTCAGAATTTCATGTAGTACACGGTATAGTAAATATTGCAGTGCACAGTAGTATACCAACTCTGTGAATATACCAATCCACTTCGAATTTCTTTAATGTTATATTAATGTATATTACAATCTGCTTGAAGGTGATGCCTATGATTGGGTTCATGTAAAGTAAATTGTTAAAAAAATTCTTGACATTACGCTGCTTGTCTAATACCCGTTGCCTGTTGTCCTTGTGGTGGCACAGTCATTAATCTAGTGATTTATTTTGCAAGGTAATTTACTCTTTAAAACGTTGAGTACAGGCTTGACTTGAAAACCTGAATTTAATTGTGTTACTTGTTTTATCAAAGGTAAGTTCGAGCTTTATGTGTTTATACCGTGTGGGTTTTCCCGTACTGTCGTTGCATGGTTTTGGGTTTTGGATTTGGAAGATGATCGGTATTGATGTCGAAGCTTCTAGAACGATCTCGGTTGAGGTGGGGATGCATAACTCGGCTTGGGGTTGGTTCTTGCGAGCATGCATTTTAGGAGTTGGATGACTGTGGTTTCGTGTGCTGTTGCAAGGATTTTTCATTCGATATATGGCAGTGGGCTTTTAATTTATGGAAGTTGGCTTTTGCTGCCTTTTGGAGAAGCATGCATGAGAAGAGTAAGAATTCTTTATGCTGTTTCATGCTGTCATGTGTGAAGTTGTAAAATTGAGCTTGGTAACAAATATTTTATAATTTCATCTTTTTGACAAACTGCAACATTGCCATATTCACTTGCAGTGCATAATACAAGCTGTAATTGTAGGGCAGTTGCATAGGAATAACAAGTTTAGGCTTGGAAATGAAGAGAATCTTAGTTTTTAACTAATAGTCCATTTTCAAATACCGTAACATGTCAGTTTTCAAATGTTGCAGTGCATAATACTGACCTTTTTTTAGCTGACTGTAACATGTCAATTCTCAATGTAGTGAATTTTAGTTTTTTCCATAACACGAATTTGTTGGAGTTTGTGGTCAGTCTATTCTGGGCGAATGAATGCATATATTTTTCTTTCCTCTTGTTTTTGCATGCTAGAAATATACAAGTAAATGGATAAGCATCAGATGCTTTAATCATGGAATTCTACTTCAATCCAAAGAAGGAAACAATAATGTTGCTGACGTACCTCTGTGAGAACACTATCATTTTGTTAACATTTGAGATGTTTTTTTTTAATAACACATAATTTTCAGCTAACTTATAGGGAGTGCAAAAGCTGCTTTTTGCGCCTTGAAATATATGAAGTTTGGCAATTTATGTTATGTTATTTAATTATAAATATGTAAATTAATGGTCACAAAATTAATAGCTGAACTTGCAATTTAATTATGGTACAATAAGATTGTATGTTGCGGTCTCTAATGTTGGAGTCTAATATGCAATTTAATTTTGGTAACATCATAATGCTTTGTATGATATTTATAGGTAATGCAATTAAGTGGCCACATCAAATATTTCAATTTTCTTCATCTTTGACCCAATGGAGATGAAACGACCCGAACTTCCCCGGTCTCCGAAGAGAAGGGAAGGAACGAATTGTTTTGAGAACACGACAAAATAGAACGCAGACGGAAGAACATTTCATTGTATATTACAACAATGCATCAGAATACAAGAATATACAGAGTATAAATGAATAAATTTTACACAGAAATATCAGAGACTTAAATTACATTTAAATACATCGCAGCGGAAAATAATACAATACACAACTAGAAGAGATATACGGATACAAAGCTTTCCGGATATCATTCCAGCTGTAACCCAGGATCCTGTGAATATAAATCTGCAAAACCAAAACTACTAGCTGCCCGTGTCAAAATAAGGGCACCAAGAGTTTAGGTTAAAACAATAAACTGCAGGTCAGTCATGAGACTGGTGTGAGAACTAAAACAGTTGTAAATCTTTATTTTAAAGTTAGGAAAATCATGGGACCACGCCGTATAACACGGAACGGGTTTCCTCCCAAGAACACCAGTGCATAAAACAACAGCGCAATGCTAAATAAAGGAAAATGAAGCTGTTATAAGACCCAGGTCCTATCACACAATGCAACGCAAGCCGGGGGATAGGGTTTATCCTTAT
This sequence comes from Allium sativum, assembly GCA_030737875.1. Lineage (NCBI taxonomy): Eukaryota > Viridiplantae > Streptophyta > Magnoliopsida > Asparagales > Amaryllidaceae > Allium > Allium sativum. Next base: position 564,597,174 of record CM060921.1, read on the forward strand.
AACAGCCAAAGAATGCTTGATACGTTTTAAAACAAATCATTTGATACTATTATCAGTGTATAGTGTATAAAACAACTTCAAATCATAAGTATCAATCATAGGCGGCATGGGTACCATATATCATGTCGCCATACTAGTTCTACAATTAAAACCGCAAAATCACGTATTTGGAAATTGGATTTCCATCTATGAACCGAGGCAAAAGATAGTCCTCAACCGATTCGAGACTCTCTAGCCCGAGCCTCAGGACTCAGACTCAGGTGGGCCCTTGGATCATCAGGGCCGGTCCACAGATGTGGATTAAAATGCCTGAACACTGCGTTTCCCCGCCCTTTGGGGCGTAAATGAGCCAACGAATGGCTCCATCGGACCTGGATCGTCCGATCTAACCGAGGCGCCTCGCAACAACGACAACCACACAGGTGAAAAGTATATAAATGTCAGGGCTGGTAGGTCACTGACACCACCATAGCTAGAAAGAAACGCATGCCCTCCCTGAGGTTCGTCTCCCGTTTTTGGTTCACAACCGGGGTGTGAGGCTCGCGAATCAACGCAACAAAAAGCTATGCCACACAGGCCTTGCTTTGATCATCATCCACAAGACTTTGCTTTTCAACAGAAGCCTTGATCAATTGCCATTTAGGCATGCCACACAGGCAATTCACTCCATGCGATTGATATCCATCAATATATAACCCCTGAGCTCGTATGTCTCAGAGAAGGGCGTTAAGCAAGAGAATAAATTCTCCGCTGCCAAACAGATATATATTTAATAGAAATCAACCACACAGACTAAAATCCAATGTCAGACACACAGTCCATTTACAAATCCGTTCTGGGTCTGAACGAAACCGAAGGCACCTAGTACCCCGCATATCCATCGATCTCCAAGTACGTCTGGACGATCACCAACTGTTTCCATCTTCTTTGGTGTACAACCCAATTAAGATCATCAGTAACCACCCAAACGACGTGACGACCTCCGGTCTTCGACCATCGTCTTCATCTTCGACTTATCGTCGTATCAGTTATTCAGAATGGGATAAACCCGGTCTTTCCGAATAACTCGCGTATATTTTAAATAAGTGTTACACAAACACAACATACGCCTCATTCCAATTCATCAGTCACTAACCGTAAATTAATCAAGAGAATAATTCCCCAAATATTAACCCCGAAGGCCGAAACCAACATCAGATCAATATCCAGAAAACCATTCTGCTTAGCTAACCGACAGTTTGTTTCTAAATTTCACATCCATAGGGAAAGGTTCCCATTAATTTTATCAAAGATAAATTCTTTAATTTATTCTTTAATCTACTTTTGAATATCAATTCAAACTAGTCGGGATTAACGAACTTTACCGAAGTAATCATTTGTTTTAATTTCCCAATCCCAACCTATTCATCCCATGAAGTAAAACTGGTAATACTTCATATCTAACACCACTGTGTTATCGGTAAATTCAATTACCATTTCACGTTCAAATCTAGTTAAAGATTTAACTATCGCCTGGAGCAAAACTGGTGATACTCCATTCTCGATCATTTCAATCTAATTAAAGATTCATTAAAACTCCACTTAGTTTTAATCTGTGACTGGGTTAAAGAATCAGTGTCATTTAAAACACGGTTCACGATAAACCCAAAATCACATCACATTTCAATCAGCCCCTAACCGTAAATTAATCAAGAGAATAATTCCCCAAATATTAACCCTGAAGGCCGAAACCAACATCAAATCAATATCCAGAAAACCATTCTGCTCAACTAATCTCCAGTTAGTTTCTGAATTTTCTTAACTCCTTTGGGTCTAAGAACAGTATTATTGAAGATACTGTTCACGACAACCCAAAATCACAGCTCATTAATTATCGGGTTAAAGAACAAGTGTTATTTAAAACACTGTTCACGATAAACCCAAAAATCAATATCAATTCAATTTCAATTAAATATTATTTAATTGGTACACTTCATTAAATCTAAATAAAAAGATTTAATCTTTTCTCAACCGGGTTCAAGAACAGTGTTAATGAAGACACCATTCACGACAAACCCAAATCACATTTGATATTAAATACAAGGCTCTGAATAGAAAATATATCGGCTTATATTCAATATCAAATTCTACGACTAACAAATGTCGTATTGGGAATAACGATATATATATCTTTCAAATTCCCATAACAATATCTGTATCATCACGAAATCCAACATCGAAATATTCCGAAGACAATTTCGATTCAGATCCATTCCAAATCAAATATTGGAAATTCTGGTTATTTTCAAAACCATTTCAAATCCAATTTATTTATTTAAAAATAAATATAATTATAATTCTAGTTCGAAACTAGTTCATTTCGATAAAAATCTATTTTTATCTTTTCAAATATGGAGTTTTTCATCCCAATTCTTTCTAAATCATTTCTTATGATTTTACACAAATTATTACTATTTTTAATAATTTTATCAAGGCCCGTACAGTCGATTTCCAATAACGGCCATCGAACTGCACTTACATCGATCTTTTCCAAATTTGATTTGGACATAACTCCAAATCCAACCGTTAGATTTCTAATTTCTAATATTCGTTAGAAAGCTCTTTTCGATACGAACCCAACGGTTCCGGTTTAGGAGAATCCGACGGTCGGATCTTCCGTAATATCCGTTCGAAGTCAATGGTCGAAATTCGCGAACTGCCGCGACGCGGCGCGTTCTATTCAGGCCATTATATTATATATATATTATATATAATATATACTTCGTTGATTTCTATTTAAAACGAAATTTATAAATCGTTTTAAATTCGTTTTCAAAACGTTTTCAACTTCGTATTCAAATTCAAATCAAAACTGAATTTTCCCTTTTCAATTTCGTTTTAAAATTCATTTCAAATCGATTTCAATTCAATTCGATTTTTTATTTAATTTTGATTCATTTCCAATTAAATTTCTATTCGTATTCAATTCTATTAAATTTCAATTCGAATTCATTTCTATTCAAATTCAATTCGAATTTGTTTCTATTCGAATTTCAAATCATTTCAGTGTATTTCGAATTTCAAATCAATTCAGTTTAATTCGAATTTCAATTCACTTTAAATATAATTCGAATTTCAATTCATTTCAATATAGTTCGAATTTCAAATCTATTCAATTTCAAATCTATTCAATATTCATTGAAGAATGAATAAATCGATATAAATATCGTTCACGTCAAAATGGCGTCAATCTAACCAACACGGCTTCATATGTTTCTATTTTCAAATATTCTATTTCAAATATTTCTATTTCAAATATTTTTATTTCAAATATTTCTATTCAAATATTTCTCTTCAAATATTTCTATTTCAAATATTTTTGTTTTAAATATTTCATTTTCGAAACTGGAATGGGGCCCAATCAATTACCATATAATGTTAATTATATGGATTTTCTACAACACATGCATATATCAACAACGATGAATAATCAACCATCATCCAAAGTGCATTCTACACTGTATAAGCATCGAATATAGATATTTAACGCTTATAACAGTCTGTCAATCAATCGATCGACATACAACTAACTTTTGGGATTAGTGTATGTCATCTATCATCCCAATACCCGTGTGGGGTTTCAAACAATCAAACACAGATTTTATTTGTGCAGTTGGGCGATGTGTAAAATTTATCATCCCAATCAATATCAGTCAAATGTGTGTATATAAACAAATCGTCCGATTTGTTTATTTTTATTTCTTTTCATATACACGTTAAAAATTCTATTTTTAACTATAAAATATTTTATTTCAACTATATAAATATTTTATTTCATTTCACATCACATCACACAATCAACTACACATCAGAATCAAACAAACAAGCATACAAGCCATCCATGGTCTGTGGATGACGGGTGTCGGGTGCTACTAAACACTGTCTACATCCTAGTATATATTTCAACTAGAAAAATAAATTAAAGGTGAGAAGTTCTCATAGATAGCTATCCGATCCCACGACTCTTCTTAGGTAGAAATCTTCGTCGTTCTTGCCTCTTGTCACTTTCTTTGCCCGTATCCTCTACATATGTAAAAATCACATTTTTACTATGCTATTCAATATAGAAAAATCGAAATTTTACTTTGCTATTCAATATATAAAAATCGAATTTTTACTTCGCTATTCAATATTTAAAAATCGAATTTTTACTTCGCTATTCAACATTTAAAAATCGAATTTTTACTTCGCTATTCAATATTAAAAAATCGAATTTTTACTTCGCTATTCAATATTAAAAAAATCGAATTTTTACTATGCTATTCAATATATAAAAATCGAATTTTTACTATGCTATTCAATATATAAAAATCGAATTTTTACTATGCTATTCAATATATAAAAATCGAATTTTTACTATGCTATTCAATATATAAAAATCGAATTTTTACTATGTTACTCAATATATAAAAATCGAATTTTTACTATGCTATTCAATATATAAAAATCGAATTTTTACTATGCTATTCAATATATAAAAATCGAATTTTTACTTCGCTATTCAATATTTAAAAATCGAATTTTTACTATGGTATTCAATATATAAAAATCGAATTTTTACTATGCTATTCAATATATAAAAATCGAATTTTTACTATGCTATTCAATATATAAAAATCGAATTTTTACTATGCTATTCAATATATAAAAATCGAATTTTTACTATGCTATTCAATATATAAAAATCGAATTTTTACTATGCTATTCAATATATAAAAATCGACTTTTTACTTCGCTATTCAATATATAAAAATCGAATTTTTACTATGCTATTCAATATATAAAAATCGAATTTTTACTATGCTATTCAATATATAAAAATCGAATTTTTACATCGCTATTCAATATTTAAAAATCCTTTTTTCACACCGCTACTATATATATGAAGACTTCGCCTTTTCACATATAAAGATTCAATTTCTATTTCATTGCATATATAAAGGTGATATTTTTACTATCTTACCTATATAAAAATTATATTTTTATATTTCTACAATATAAAAGATTATATTTTTGTTATCTATATAATATGAAAATTACATTTTCCACCTTTACATACGATAAAAATTATATTTTTATACTTCACATATGCTAAAAATCATATTTTTAACTTTCCTATATTATATAAAAATTATATCTTTACTCTTCTACTATAATAAAAATTATATTTTTAATCTTCTACTATATTAAAAATTATATTTTTATTACCTCTACTTTATAAAAATCATTTTTAAAACTGATTTCAAACCTATTTAATCTAAATAAATTGGAGAAGCTTACAGTGTTCGACTACGCAGAGGGGGGGGGGGGGGTTCATCGTCGGTTTTGGATCCGGGGGGGGGGGGGGGGCTTCTGTCTCGCATCGGTCTTCAAATCGAGGGGGGGTTGTTGGGTTGCGGTGTCGCGAGGGAGGAGAAGGAGAAGAAGGGGACGGGGCTGGGGGGTGGTCGACGGAGGAGGGGGCGACTGGTGGCAGGCGGCGCGGCGTGCGATTTAGGGCTCCGCCCTTTTTGTTTTATTTTGTTTTCTGATTGAATGAACGAGAAAAGAGGGGGAGGCAGAGTATATGGGGAGAGAAGAGGTTTTTATTATTATTATTATTTTAAATTTCAAAAATGTTGACTTTTTCATACGACCTCTAAACGAGGCCCAACGCCTGTCGTCCATAGCGTTTTACCCCCATTCCGAACACAATGGGATATGTATCGTAAGCTGATTCGATCGTTTCGATCAGTTTCCGTTAAAATCAACATATAACTCTATATATTGAATTTGAACGCGTATTTCAATTTACCGGGGTCACATACGAACTCTAAATATTGCAGAAAAATATTTTCTAGCTTCGTATTGACGATACGGTCCTAACAAAACTAGTTTCGTCGAATTCTGAGGCCGTTGGAAAAATGGCCATTTTCCAGTCAATTAAAATCAACTGAAACTGGTCAAACGCGTTTTCCTTTGCCACGCTCACATATTGATTCGAAAAATTATGAAATTTGGAATCTAGAAATAACTTGACATCACGGATCCAACAAAAGTGGTTTCGTCGAAATCCGAGGTCATTTGCAAAATTCCCATTTTTAAGGGCCTGAATTCCATAGCGACTATTCAGAATTTTCAACTGGACTTATCTTTTGATTTCCGCTATGAAATCTTGATTTGTCGGATTCTTTGGAAAGATATTATCAATTAGATCCTATTATTTTTGGTTTCGCTAAAATCCGGATTGTTTTGCACCCGGTACATTCAATTGAAGTTTGAAATCGAATTATCGAACTACCGCGCCATTTTCAATTCTATTTATAATTATATATAATTTTTTATATTCTAACGACGACGTATATAAATATATACGTCGAATTCAATTCAAAACATTTTTCTCGTTGATATTATTTAAAATAATCTATTATAAATGTTCAAAATTCGCTAAAATTGCCGAAATAAAATTTTTAAACTGGCCCAGATTTTCGGGTTGTTACAATCTCCCCCACTTAAAACTTTTCTTCCCCGAAAAGGAACGAAGTCGAAAGTGGTTTGATTAATCAACTCTACGTTCGATCTGGCTTTCATTCTCCAACTTTTCAGTTTCTGAGAATTTTCAAATTCTTCAAAAATTTGGCTAACACCCTAAATTTTCGAAAAATTTCGCCATAACCTCCCCTGCACCGGGAGCCACGGGAAAATCCCGAAATTGCCATACAGGCCTTCTGATCTCAAAAGGAAAAAGAAAAAGCCAAGCGGCTAGCCAATCGGCTCATAAAATCATCATCACCCAAACAAAACAGTAAATTATGATAAACATGTACCTATTTGTCGGGCAAACAAATTTTATTCTCTGCTCTAGCCTCCTTGCTATGACCTGTTCAATGTAAGTACATGTATATGCAAGCAAATGCGTCTAATTTTCAATACAGTTCAATATTTGATACAATTAGGCGTAATGGTTCAAAATTATCAAACAATTAAACAAACAACACAAACATCAATCAATTAGTGAATTATCATTTGAAATTCATAACTTTGATATATAGTCAAAAATCAGATTTTTGATGCCAAATCACAACAATAGGCCCTATCTAATTTTGGTTCTCACACCAGTCAATAGGAAATATATAGAAATCTCACTTTCGTCACTCGAATATAAACACTGATGATGAGGCCTCATCATCAGAATCATCTCCGGGCGACTAGAGTGTGATTCTATATCTATCCAATATATTAAAATTTCGAACACACGTTTGCAAGACGTATATGCAAAATCTCTATATACTGGACTGTCCTAATCAATATGAAATAAATAATCAAATACGAATAATTGATTTTAAATTTTCAAAACAAAATTTGTTTTCATTTTAAAAATATACTCTTCACACTCGTTCTAGGATACTACTTATCCTATCTCTAACGAGTCATTCCCATTGGATATTACTATTCCAATATCTGATGAATTCTTTCGTATGGTTCTAGTGTGCCTTGTTCTCTGAGCTTTGTAAACCAAAGCTCTGATACCACGATGAAACGACCCGAACTTCCCCGGTCTCCGAAGAGAAGGGAAGGAACGAATTGTTTTGAGAACACGACAAAATAGAACGCAGACGGAAGAACATTTCATTGTATATTACAACAATGCATCAGAATACAAGAATATACAGAGTATAAATGAATAAATATTACACAGAAATATCAGAGACTTAAATTACATTTAAATACATCGCAGCGGAAAATAATACAATACACAACTAGAAGAGATATACGGATACAAAGCTTTCCGGATATCATTCCAGCTGTAACCCAGGATCCTGTGAATATAAATCTGCAAAACCAAAACTACTAGCTGCCCGTGTCAAAATAAGGGCACCCAGAGTTTAGGTTAAAACAATAAACTCCAGGTCAGTCATGGGACTGGTGTGAGAACTAAAACAGTTGTAAATCTTTATTTTAAAGTTAGGGAAATCATGGGACCACGCCGTATTGCACGGAACGTTTCCTCCCAAGAACACCAATGCATAAAACAACAACGCAATGCTAAATAAAGGAAAATGAAGTTGTTATAAGACCCAGGTCCTATCACACAATGCAACGCAAGCCGGGGGATAGAGTTTTTCCTTATAACAGCCAAAGAATGCTTGATACGTTTTAAAACAAATCATTTGATACTATTATCAGTGTATAGTGTATAAAACAACTTCAAATCATAAGTATCAATCATAGGCGGCATGGGTACCATATATCATGTCGCCATACTAGTTCTACAATTAAAACCGCAAAATCACGTATTTGGAAATTGGATATCCATCTATGAACCGAGGCAAAAGATAGTCCTCAACCGATTCGAGACTCTCTAGCCCGAGCCTCAGGACCCAGACTCAGGTGGGCCCTTGGATCGTCAGGGTCGGTCCACCGATGTGGATTAAAATGCCTGAACACTGCATTTCGCCGCCCTTTGGGGCGTAAATGAGCCAACGAATGCCTCCATCGGACCCGGATCGTCCGATCTAACCGAGGCGCCTCGCAACAACAACAACCACACAGGTGAAAAGTATATAAATGTCAGGGCTGGTAGGTCACTGACACCACCCTAGCTAGAAAGAAACGCATGCCCTCCCTGAGGTCCGTCTCCCGTTTTTGGTTCACAACTGGGGTGTGAGGCTCGCGAATCAACGCCACACAAAGCTATGCCACACAGGCCTTGCTTTGATCATCATCCACAAGACTTTACTTTTCAACAGAAGCCTTGATCAATTGCCATTTAGGCATGCCACACAGGCAATTCACTTCATGCGATTGATATCCATCAATATATAACCCCTGAGCTCGTATGTCTCAGAGAAGGGCGTTAAGCAAGAGAATAAATTCTCCGCCGCCAAACAGATATATATTTAATAGAAATCAACCACACAGACTAAAATCCAATGTCAGACACACAGTCCATTTACAAGTCCGTTCTGGGTCTGAACGAAACCGGAGGCACCTAGTACCCCGCATATCCATCGATCTCCAAGTACGTCTGGACGATCACCAATTGTTTCCATCTTCTTGGGTGTACAGCCCAATCAAGATCATCAGTAACCACCCAAACGACGTGAAGACCTCCGGTCTTCGACATCGTCTTCATCTTCGACTTATCGTCGTATCAGTTATTCAGAATGGGATAAACCCAGTCTTTCTGAATAACTCGCGTATATTTTAAATAAGTGTTACACAAACACAACATACGCCTCATTCCAATTCATCAGTCACTAACCATAAATTAATCAAGAGAATAATTCCCCAAATATTAACCCCGAAGGCGGAAACCAACATCATATTAATATCCAGAAAACCATTCTGCTTAGCTAACCGACAGTTTGTTTCTAAATTTCACATCCATAGGGAAAGTTCCCATTAATTTTATCAAAGATAAATTCTTTAATTTATTCTTTAATCTACTTTTGAATATCAATTCAAACTAGTCGGGATTAACGAACTTTACCGAAGTAATCATTTGTTTTAATTTCCCAATCCCAACCTATTCATCCCATGAAGTAAAACTGGTAATACTTCATATCTAACACCACTGTGTTATCGGTAAATTCAATTACCATTTCACGTTCAAATCTAATTAAAGATTTAACTATCGCCTGGAGCAAAACTGGTGATACTCCATTCTCGATCATTTCAATCTAATTAAATATTAATTAAAACTCCACTTAGTTTTAATCTGTGACTGGGTTAAAGAATCAGTGTCATTTAAAACACGGTTTACGATAAACCCAAAATTACATCACATTTCAATCAGCCCCTAACCGTAAATTAATCAAGAGAATAATTCCCCAAATATTAACCCCGAAGACCGAAACCAACATCAGATCAATATCCAGAAAACCATTCTGCTCAACTAATCTCCAGTTAGTTTCTGAATTTTCTTAACTCCTTTGGGTCTAAGAACGGTATTATTGAAGATACCGTTCATGACAACCCAAAATCACATCTCATTAATTATCGGGTTAAAGAACAAGTGTTATTTAAAACACTGTTCACGATAAGCCCAAAAATCAATATCAATTCAATTTCAATTAAATATTATTTAATTGGTACACTTCATTAAATCCAGATAAAAAGATTTAATCTTTTCTCAACTGGGTTCAAGAACAGTGTAAATGAAGACACCATTCACGACAAACCCAAATCACATTTGATATTAAATACAAGGCTCTGAATAGAAAATATATCGGCTTATATTCAATATCAAATTCTACGACTAACAAATGTCGTATTGGGAATAACGATATATATATATCTTTCAAATTCCCATAACAATATCTGTATCATCACGAAATCCAACGTCGAAATATTCCAAAGACAATTTCGATTCAAATCCATTCCAATTTAAATATTGGAAATTCGGGTTATTTTCAAAACCATTTCAAATCCAATTTATTTATTTAAAAATAAATAGAATTATAATTCTAGTTCGAAACTAGTTCATTTCGATAAAAATCTATTTTTATCTTTTCAAATATGGAGTTTTTCATCCCAATTCTTTCTAAATCATTTATTATGATTTTACACAAATTATTACTATTTTTAATAATTTTATCAAGGCCCGTACAGTCGATTTCCAACAACGGCCATCGAACTACACTTACAGCGACCTTTTCCAAATTTGATTTGGACATAACTCTAAATCCAACTGTTAGATTTCTAATTTCTAATATTCATTAGAAAGCTCTTTTCGATATGAACCCAACGGTTCTGGTTTTAGGAGAATCTGACGGTCAGATCTCCCGTAATATCCGTTCGAAGTCAATGGTCGAAATTCGCTAACTGCCGCGGCGCGGCGCGTTCTATTCAGGCCATTATATTATATATATATTATATATAATATATACTTCGTCGATTTCTATTTAAAACGAAATTTATAAATCGTTTTAAATTCGTTTTCAAAACGTTTTCAAGTTCATTTTCAAATTCAAATCAAAACTGAATTTTCCCTTTTCAAATTCGTTTTAAAATTCATTTCAAATCGATTTCAATTCAATTCGATTTTTAATTCAATTTTGATTCGTTTTCAATTAAATTTCGATTCGTATTCAATTCTATTAAATTTCAATCCGAATTCATTTCTATTCGAATTCAATTCGAATTCATTTCTATTCGAATTTCAAATCATTTCAGTGTATTTCGAATTTCAAATCAATTCAGTTTAATTCGAATTTCAATTCACTTTAAATATAATTCGAATTTCAATTCATTTCAATATAGTTCGAATTTCAAACCTATTCAATTTCAAATCTATTCAATATTCATTGAAGAATGAATAAAATCGATATAAATATCGTTCACGTCAAAATGGCGTCAATCTAACCAACACGGCTTCATATGTTTCTATTTTCAAATATTCTATTTCAAATATTTCTATTTCAAATATTTTTATTTCAAATATTTCTATTCAAATATTTCTCTTCAAATATTTCTATTTCAAATATTTTTATTTTAAATATTTCTTTTTCGAAACTGGAATGAGGCCCAATCAATTACCATATAATGTTAATTATATGGATTTTCTACAACACATGTATATATCAACAACGATGAATAATCAACAATCATCAAAAGTGCATTCTACACTGTATAAGTATCGAATATAGATATTTAACGCTTATAACAGTCTGTCAATAAATCGATCGACATACAACTAACTATTGGGATTAGTGTATGTCATCTATCATCTCAATACCCGTGTGGGGTTTCAAACAATCAAACACAGATTTTATTTGTGCAGTTGGGCGATGTGTAAAATTTATCGTCCCAATCAATATCAGTTAAATGTGTGTATATAAACAAATCGTCCAATTTGTTTATTTTTATTTCTTTTCATATACACGTTAAAAATTCTATTTTTAACTATAAAATATTTTCCGCTATAAAATATTTTATTTCAACTATATAAATATTTTATTTCATTTCACATCACACAATCAACTACACATCAGAATCAAACAAACAAGCATACAAGCCATCCATGGTCTGTGGATGACGGGTGTCGGGTGCTACTAAACACCGTCTGCATCCTAGTATATATTTCAACTAGAAAAATAAATTAATGGTGAGAAGTTCTCACAGATAGCTATCCGATCCCACGACTCTTCTTAGGTAGAAATCTTCGTCGTTCTTGCCTCTTGTCACTTTCTTTTCCCGTATCCTCTACATATATAAAAATCACATTTTTACTTTGCTATTCAATATAGAAAAATCGAATTTTTACTTTGCTATTCAATATATAAAAATCGAATTTTTACTTCGCTATTCAATATTTAAAAATCGAATTTTTACTTCGCTATTCAACATTTAAAAATCGAATTTTTACTTCGCTATTCAATATTAAAAAATCGAATTTTTACTTCGCTATTCAATATTAAAAAAATCGAATTTTTACTATGCTATTCAATATATAAAAATCGAATTTTTACTATGCTATTCAATATATAAAAATCGAATTTTTACTATGCTATTCAATATATAAAAATCGAATTTTTACTATGCTATTCAATATATAAAAATCGAATTTTTACTATGCTATTCAATATATAAAAATCGAATTTTTACTTCGCTATTCAATATTTAAAAATCGAATTTTTACTATGCTATTCAATATATAAAAATCGAATTTTTACTATGCTATTCAATATATAAAAATCGAATTTTTACTATGCTATTCTATATATAAATATCGAATTTTTACTATGCTATTCAATATATAAAAATCGAATTTTTACTTCGCTATTCAATATTTAAAAATCGAATTTTTACCATGCTATTCAATATATAAAAATCGAATTTTTACTATGCTATTCAATATATAAAAATCGAATTTTTACTATGCTATTCAATTTATAAAAATCGAAATTTTACTTCGCTATTCAATATTTAAAAATCCTATTTTCACACCGCTACTATATATATGAAGACTTCGCCTTTTCACATATAAAGATTCAATTTTTCATTACATATATAAAGGTGATATTTTTACTATCTTACCTATATAAAAATTATATTTCTACAATATATAAGATTATATTTTTATTATCTATATAATATGAAAATTACATTTTCTACCTTTATGTACGATAAAAATTATATTTTTATACTTCACATATGCTAAAAATCATATTTTTAACTTTCCTATATTATATAAAAATTATATCTTTACTCTTCTACTATAATAAAAATTATATTTTTAATCTTCCACTATATTAAAAATTATATTTTTATTACCTCTACTTTATAAAAATCATTTTTAAAACTGATTTCAAACCTATTTAATCTAAATAAATGCAAATAAATAAATTGGAGAAGCTTACAGTGTTCGACTGCGCAGAGGGGGAGTTCATCGTCGGTTTTGGATCCAGGGGGGCCTTCTGTCTCGCGTCGGTCTTCAAATTGAGGGGGGCTGTGAGGTTGCATGTCGGTTTTTGGTGGTGGGTGGGGGCGGGGGGGGGGGGGGCTGCGGTGTCGCGAGGGAGGAGAAGGAGAAGAAGGTGACGGGGCTGGGGGGGGGTCGACGGAGGAGGGGGGCGACTGGTGGCAGGCGGCGCGGCGTGCGATTTAGGGCTCCGCCCTTTTTGTTTTTTTTTTGTTTTTGTTTTTTGATTGAATGAACGAGAAAAGAGGGGGGGGGGCAGAGTATAAGGGGAGAGAAGAGGGTTTTTTATTATTATTTTAAATTTCAAAAAAGTTGACTTTTTCATACGACCTCTAAACGAGGCCCACCGCCTGTCGTCCATAGCGTTTTACCCCCATTCCGAACACAATGGGATATGTATCGTAAGATGATTCGATCGTTTCGATCAGTTTCCGTTAAAATCAACATATAACTCTATATATTGAATTTGAACGCGTATTTCAATTTACCGGGGTCACATACGAACTCTAAAAATTGCAGAAAAATATTTTCTAGCTTCATATTGACGATACGGTCCTAACAAAACTAGTTTCGTCGAATTCTGAGACCGTTGGAAAAATGGCCATTTTCCAGTCGATTAAAATCAACTAAAACTGGTCAAACGCGTTTTCCTTTGCCATGCTCACATATTGATTCGAAAAATTATGAAATTTTCGAATCTAGCAATAACTTGACATCACGGATCCAACAAAAGTAGTTTCGTCGAAATCCGAGGTCGTTTGCAAAATTCCCATTTTTAAGGGCCTGAATTCCATAGCGACTATTCAGAATTTTCAACTAGACTTATCTTTTGATTCCCGCTATGAAATCTTGATTTGTCGGATTCGTTGGATAGATATTATCAATTAGATCCTATTATTTTTGGTTTCGCTAAAATCCGGATTGTTTTGCACCCGGTACATTCAATTGAAGTTTGAAATCGAATTATCGAACTACCGCGCCATTTTCAATTCTATTTATAATTATATATAATTATTTATATTCTAACGACGACGTATATAAATATATACGTCGAATTCAATTCAAAACATTTTTCTCATCGATATTATTTAAAATAATCTATTTTAAATGTTCAAAATTCGCTAAAATTGCCGAAATAAAAATTTTAAACTGGCCCAGATTTTCGGATTGTTACAAGAGAATGGCAGCTTATAAGGTTTTGAGGCCAAATGATAGTGGAGCAGGCCTAGGTACTTTTGGGGTTGATTTTATTCCACAACACCAAAAAAGAAGATTTATAACACATATAGTCGTGACAATAAATATTCGTAACGGATATGCTCGTGATTACCAGGTGTGTTGCTAATGTCGTTACAATATTTTATCACGAGACTGGTCGTTATATAAAACGCGCATTTCATGACGAGCATACCCGTTGTAAAATAAACAGGTTATAACGATTTGGACTGTTGTAACTTGCATATTTTGTAACGACATTACTCGTTATAACAAGGTCATTTTGTAACAAGTTTATCCGTTACAAGTATAAGATGTTGTAACGATCATCACTGTTGTAACATACATAAGTTATAACGACAGTACCCGTTACATCTATCTCAACTTGTAACGAGGTTATCCGTTGTAAAATTTATATGTTATAACGACTATGACTGTAGTAAAGTGCTTTTTTGCAACGATATTATCTGTTATGATAATAATATATTATAACGATATTTTTCGTTATAATAGGTTGTATTTGTCACGATCATAGCTGTGGTAACAATGAATACTGCAACTACCCAAACAGCATACACATACTGCACCATATACATGTAGCATACACACAGAATTCACATGAAATAATGTGCAATTCAGAAACAAGTAACAACAAAACAACAATTGAATTTGTAGCAATACATTCTTCCATATAGTTCAAAGTACGATACATAACATCAATGTTAACATTTAAAGTTCTAAACAACATAGTTTCAACATAAAACTAAATAAAAATGAGACAAAATACTACGTTAACACTTATGCTGAAAATTCTACAAAGTACGTAGACGACGCTCGGACCAAATAATGAAACCACCATCAATTATGTCAAAAATCTTGTAGTTACCATTTTGAGGCGCTTTGTAAATAGGTGCTTCCGGATCATATACTTGCTCCACCCATACAACCTTTTCACCTTGTAACACTTCTCTATGATGACATATCTTTTGTGTCCCTAGATGTCCTTTTGCTACCTCTGTCAAATTGTCAGACAATAGCACAACCGATTGTTTGTCCCTTGATGAGGATCCAATAGCATCATCAGAGTGAACTCTCAAGTTAGCATCCACGCTGTTATGATGGCTATTATGATTGTGCTCTGTGTTGGATGTAGCGTCAGCTCTTGGTGTCTGATTTCCTCCAAATTGACTTATAAATTGCATCAAGCATTATTGCATACTTTGCATAGTAGAATTCACTGATTTGAGATTATCAGCTAGTTGATTTGTTTATTCCTCCATGTTCATTTTCCACTTTCTATCTTCCTCCTCTTTGAACTTAGCTATCGCTTTTGAGGCTTGTATAACCTTCACTTGCTTTAGAGTTGCTCTAGAGCTAACCGCACGATAATAACTCTTTCTTTTCTCATCTCCAAAAACTTCAGCGATCGGATCATTATCAAAATCTTCAAAACTTCCACTTCCATCATCATCGTTCAAACTAGCTCTCGCCTTTTGTCTTTCTTCTTCTGCTTCTACCAACGCCTGTACAAATGAATGAATTAATATTTAAATTAGATCATTTGCATTTTGAAACATTGTTTGTGTATTTTCGTACATTTACAAAATTAACATAAATACGTTTTTGTTGGAAGCCAACCAACAAATAAACTCTTTCACACATTTACAAAATTGAATTAGTGAAATTTGCTGTAAAGGTATAGCTGTCCAATTCAACTAAATTGGATGTGTCAAAGGAGAACGGTGTTGACAAAAAATACACCCTCTTTATCAACTACATCAAAATATCATAACTGCAAAGCTAACCATACATGTATTGAAACTTCATGTTGGTGGTGGGGTGGAGACCTGTAATGGAAAACGTGCAGGGTGGAATGCTATAGGAATTCAATATAATATACATATATATTGCCGACTTATGCAGATGCTACTCTTTTGAGCAATGGGCATTTTATGTGTAATGGTAGTTCCAGCAGAATGCCCCAAATGTCAACTAAATTGTCAGTTCCTGTTTTCGGATTAGCATCATATAAGCTTAAAGGTTCGATTTGGTCATCAAATGAGTCAAACGAACATCAACATGTCGAGTCATTATTGCAAGCAGCAGATGATTGGGTTAGTCATTTAAATGTAGATCACCCTGATTTTCAGTTCTTTTTATCTTGCTATAATAGTGTATTAGGTGCATTATTCATGCGTGTAAATGTGCCCTTGTAGTGGAAATAATTGTGCCTAAAAAAAATGCCGTAAGTCTGAAGTGGAAGTCCATGAGTTAATATCAACATAATGGGTACATTTGGAATAGTTACATGGGTTTTTAACGTTGTCCAAACATGCAGCATGCATGAGCATGTAAAGGTGAACATGCATGGAAAAAAACTCCCACAAATCAAAAGAAAGGGGTTGCCTGCATGCTAAAACGTTTTTCCTTCTAAAAAAAACATAAATGGATCCATGAACAAAAGAAATTTGCACACCAATCTAAAAAAAACATAAATGTAGCCACTTTAATTTGAATCAACAAAAGGGTTGCCAGGCCCAAACAGGGGGTGCCACGATACATTAAGTTTCAAGGTAACATGCATGGATAATTATATGCCCCTAAATGTTCACATAAATCAAATTTCAAACAGGGCCACACTAACAATTTAACGACAAAAGGGAACACAAGTTTCACATTTTCTTTTTACTTTTTTTTTTACAATAACATTTTGGTATGCCAAAATAGCAGGACTGCCGCAGAGCATCTTCAGATGTTAATACATGATATAAGCGTTTATACTTGAACAAATAAGACGTATAACATGATACAAGGTAGCACATGGACTACAATTATGAAGTTGATTGTAATGTTTCTCAAGTTTCTAGTGTTATATTAACTAATCAGATTATTTTTATGTACTATTATTGTAACTTGCTGACACTTATAAATGAAAATTTGTTAAATGAAAAACTGGAAAACTATTAGTAATAGGGGAAATGACAAAACCGAACCAAACAACAAAGGGCTTTTCCTTGAGCATAAAAGAAATTTCAGAAAGAACATGGATAAACTATGACACTTTTTTTCTTTAATGTACTGCTACTGTAAGGTTTTCAGTCTATACACATACTATTATAATTTAGAGAATGAACTAAAATAAACAAAAATATATGAAATTATGTTCATTCGAAAATGCTTGATAATATTTTGTTGTTTTAATATTTTGTTGTTTTAATATATTCTTTAGTTTGCCCGTATCCATTCAAATTTGTTATAGGATATGATAAAGACACACAACTATACTTGGTTTCAAACACGTTTCATATGTGTTGATAATTGAAGATCAAACAAAGGTCTTGCAGGTACCACACATAGAGGAAATTTCATTACAGGTCTCCCCATCATAGCCAAATGATGTGCACTTATCATAGCATAGCACATGCTCTAATATTAATACCGTGTTCTTAGCAGTGTGGTTACGAAACATTGTTTCGAATTAGTCAATGTAGAACGTGTGAGTTTTTCTCTTAGGCGCTGCTAGCTAATTTATATTACAGTTGCCAACATTGCGGAATGAGCAAAGATTCAACCCCAATGATGCGAAGGGGTCTGAATGGTCCAAGGACGTTATGTGCTTATGTGGGCAAACAAGGTTTGGTCTCTTCATTTATTTGCTTTTGCAATATTGAAAAATATAGTAACAGAACTACTTCAACATTAAATACTGTAGGTCCTATCATCAATTCTTGTACATGCCATTTCGAAAACAAAGAAAAATAATAAAATCAAAATGATCATTCAAGAAAGATATAGCGAACCAACATTGCCTATATTTTGAAAGCCAAAACCAATTGAATTAACATAATTGTGTCAGTCTAATAAGAGTGGTATTTGTGTTAGTTTTCAATAAAAAGATCATTTGCATTTACATTAGAAAATAAAATAAAATTGTATCACATTGTTTTGTTTGTTTCACAGTTTTGTTTTGCACTTAAGTTCTCTTCATTTTAGAAAATTCACTTTGCATGTGCATCGAAAATACTATTTTCAGCTTGTTTTGATCACTTTGCATTTAAAGTTCTTCTCTTCATTTTAGAAAAAATCAAACATTTTGTGTTACACTTCTGCATTTGAATTCCATTTTTGATATTTGTTCTTTGTTAACATTTTGTTCATCGCATCATACTGTTAAAAGCTTTTTTGTAAACTTATAAAAAGACCACACAATAATGAATTTGTTCAAGCATACAAGACACAAAGTTATACGCCTTGCAAAAAAAAAAAGACAAAGTTATATGGTTTTTGTTAACATGTGCTTTTGTTATTATAAAAAAAAACAAGTTAATAAATTTTACTTACAAATTTCTCTGCTGCGCAAGGAATAACCATCCCAGTTTTTTTACTTGTATGTCCAACTTTCCAGACCTTGGTACGTGTAATCTTCTCTCCCGAATCCTCTGCTTCCTACACAAACAAACGTAAACAAATTATTTAAATATACTATATGTTAGTAATGTTCATGAAAGAGTAGCTACATACCAGCTCTTCATATAATCTACGATAAGATTTTCTTCCCAAGGTATGAGTCATCGTACTTTTGCTTTTATTGTTAGCATTAGTTTTGCACTGTTTCCTCTTTTTGTCCGTGTACTCAATGTCAAGAAATCTTTTCCACCAAACCTTATCAATGTCATCGGGACGGTTCTCATACGCAATTTCTTTGGGTATGAGTTGTCCATCTTGTTTAAGGTAGGTTTTTCGCACTTTCGACTTCATTGATCTATAATATTGTGGAAAAGATTTCTCTAATATTGGTCTAGCAACCTTAGGATTGATATTCAACTCAAACTCCCTCTACATGCATACAAGAAAAATATTAATTAGCATATATGCGCAAGTCATATTAGGGGGGTTTTACATACAAAAACAGCAGTAAAATATGTGCAAGTAATACTATTTGTAAAAGAAATGTACAAATCAGTAAGAAAAGAAAAGAAAACACTTAGGTACAGGGGATATAACAAATAAAATATGTGCAGTTAAATAAGCACAACTAAAAATGTGTGATTCAAGTCAAGGCAATAAAAAGGATGTGACACTCATGCCTCATAAAACGATTGCATGAGTGAAATTTGTAAGTAAAATGTATTCCCTAACCGCGACATTTTACTTGTCATATTAGTTATGCCAGTCTTGATATCTTGTGGATGTTTTATAATGCATTCAGCCTAGCTATGACGGACATGTCGGATGCATGTCGATTAGTGGTTGTGGCATATCACTATTATATCACACTTCTGACCCAATTCCAACTAGCTACCAAAGATTAATTGTATCGGCTTGGCGACCAGCCTATATAGTTTAGACATACACGTGTGTCTCCTTGAGCAAATGTTAAGGAGATAAAGTCTAGCAAATGTTACTAACAAAATACAATAGAAACAGTTATGAGCTGGTCGAAATATAAAAATGGTATAATAATTTATACTCGGATTTTGGTATTAGGCGTGATTTTATCAAATTAAACGAACGCACGGCTAATGTTAACTAGTTTTGGCAAACTGTAGGTGAGCGAAGAGAACTAGTATCTTTTTAAAGGGGCCATAAAAACTACTTGGGTAAACTGTAAGTGGGGAAAAAGGCTACCTGGTTTTAAGAAAGGCAAAAATTAAAACTGTTGAGGTCAGAGTGTTTATATCATTATATCATCCTAGTTCAGATGAGAAACGTAGGAAACCATTCTACATAAGCAACTTCCTCACTGCTCAACAACTAGAGACTTGTGGAACATTTCATATAAGAAATAGTTTGAAATTTCTATAATGTGGGACAGTAAAGTGCTCTCCTTGATGGAATACCCAAATGATTGTGTTTATGGAGAGAATGAATTTGACCCAGGATTCACTGTAAACGAAAGCGCTGCTTTGCATTAGCCGTCTCGTTCGTTGAACAAAACGAATATACGTTTAGCAGGGGTCAAATAATTGTAGCATATATTTGGTGCAACTTTGTTAATTTAACAATAGATAGGATATGTTATTCTTTTCATAACATAAAATAAACATACATTATACATAATTTAGCTATTAAAACGAACAGTTATCATTTACTACTACTAGTGCTATTGGTAGGGCGTAAGTGGCCTGTTAGGCAATATTTGAAATGCAGAGAAGTAGCAGCTAAGATGCATACAATTAGGGATGGATTCGTTTCGGTACCGGAATTTTGTATTCAAACTCATGTAAAGCCTCATGTAATGGGTAATATAAGCATGATATGGGAATCTGAGTATTTGCAGGCACTCATTTGGTTAATGAGAGACCGTCGAGGCATGTCATTGTAAGAGATCGATTTCTTGTCCTTGGTGGATTTTTTTTCCACACTTGGGAGGCGTTTGCAGTTACTGATATTATAGAAAGGCTTAATTTTGTACAGAATTTTTTTAGAACTAATGATTTTGGTGGGCAACTTCATCTTTCTTGATTGCAGTTTTTTTAATTTCCAAGAGAAGATCTGAAAATCAAAGTTTAAACAATAATTTGGAAAATAATGCCAAAAAAAAGGGAAGTGTTGTAACTAGCTAATAGTTAATAGTTAGCCATATTCAATGTTCCATCACAAATTCTCTCCAGGTATAAACTATTTCCATAATGTATGTGTTATCTGGAGTTTCAGTATTATATCATTGTCAAAAACCTCTATGATAATGTTTATGTAATCGGTTAATTATAATGTTTATGTAATCGGTTAATTATAGTAAATGTGTAACACATGGAAAACAATGAGTACACTATTAGAATATGAAATCATGAAAGCACTTAGAACAGCTACTCAGCGTGTTGATGATCCATCGAGAGTTCAAAATAAAATATATAATGAAGTAGGCTGAAAGGATATTATATCCAAACGAATGATATCGGGTCAAAGTAGATAGGAAGTCCATCCGCACTTTTATGCCAATCTCAAACAGCTTCTGGACTGAACTACTAAAGCCCAAAACTTCTCTTTTCTTTACTGTTATAAATATACATGATGTACACAGTATTCCATTATCAATTCAATATCGAAATCATTTAGTCCATTCGCATTAATGATAAGTTTACATGAATTAACAAGATTATTTTGTTAATTTGAGTTAAGTTATTCACCAGCGTTCGTAGCAGATGGGCAGTGCTAAATATTTGGTGCAGAACGGAAAGCTGAAATGAAGCTAAAAGTACAAAACCTAGCCAATGGTCCTATACTATGAGT
Source organism: Allium sativum (assembly GCA_030737875.1). NCBI lineage: Eukaryota > Viridiplantae > Streptophyta > Magnoliopsida > Asparagales > Amaryllidaceae > Allium > Allium sativum. The sequence goes on from CM060921.1 coordinate 564,619,066, forward strand.
TTTAGAGCACGCCTGAAAAACAGGTTTATAAATAGGAAGTTGAAAATAAAACTAGCAACACTAAATTCTCAAATTGTATTTGCATCTCAAATTGAGACAGTAATTTCCATAAACTGAGACAATGATTTCCATAAGCTAAACATTGTTAGTGAAAATATAAAATGACAGTTAAATGAAGTACCATTAATGCTTTCCATAAATTATTTTTGTAGACCTCATCTACATCATTCCACTATGCGTAGCCAATAGGGACAATAGAACGTAGCAAGATACCACAACAAGAAGACCACTTTTTTACATCGCCACCTTTAGCGCCATCCAAATCCACAAATATTGAGTACTTTTTGCTTGATGGAGGAGGAGGAACATCTACGTCCATTGTATTATCTGTATTCAGTGATCCAGTACTACAACGCTCTGTCATTCTGTAATGTACAATTCATACACAATTAATTAGATATCCCTTAAATTAACATAAAAGTCTAATTCTATTTTATGCTAAATAGACAAGCTTCTAGGAGGACTAAGTATTACTTACCATCATAAAATCAACTAACTTGGTGCATATTACAAAGATATTATACTGTCACAGACAAGCTCGAAATAAGTTATTGCAAACAGTGTATTTGAGATAGAAATGTATAGTTTAAAAGCTAAAAAGAGAATGCACAGAAATTTGTTTTATTTCCTGTATAATCGCACGAAATAAAAACTAAACATAACAGAACACAAATCAATGCAAAGGCTAAAATACACAGTGAATGACAGAACTGAATGGCAAATGCAAAGACCGAAGAGTGTAATAAAACTCCCGCTAACAAATATAATGTACAAACACAAACGTAATGCACAAAAGTACAAAAGTATTAAAATGACATGATAACTAATAAAAAAAACCTAAAACTCAATCATGTCTATCTATTTCAATTCAATACACTTCAACAATCTTGTAAAGTTAGGTTGCTCCTTCAAAATGGATTGGAAGTCTGCTGATATCTCGAAATCGTCTATGCTATCAGTCATGCGTTTAGGTGAATGTCGTACAACGAACCAATCAGGATTATGTATGTCACTTATGTAAAAGACTTGACTTGCTTCAGATGAAAGAATGGCGGGTTCATCGTATTCTCCGTTATAGCCTTTGAACTTGCTTAGATTCACCATCAATAAATTAGAGTCTATGCAAATCTTACAACCATTTGTTTTATCTGCGATATTGATCCAGTCACAGTAGAATACTACGTGTTGAGATATGTAATAATCAACCTCTATGATCTCCTTAATAATACCATACCATGTAGTATCATCATCTGTGGGATTTAAATCTTTTGCACTTGCAACGAAAGTTGTAACAGCATTCATGCAAACGCCACTATTTTGTGTTGAAAGGGTATTGTCATAATGTTTAGGAGAAAATACATATCCATTGATCCTATACTTAAGGTGGGTTTTTGCTTCCCATTTTGGCCCACTAACATAATGCCATAACATTGAGTCCATGCATTTTTCTTCGATTAGCTGTTAAACCAACCAAAATACATTGGTGTTATTTTTATTATTATGCATACATACGATTTAGAAATAAAGTTTGACAAACCTTATTGTGCAACCAGTCAATAAATTCAGTTTGTACAACCACTTCTGCCTTTGTGTGAAGTCTTTTCTTACCACGATGAGCATCTTCTAACGATAATCGATACGCACTACAAAACCATTCGTAATATTTTAAAAAAAATGTGTTACAGAGCGTAAAACAAGCAAAATACATACCTATAATAATCATCTAGATCTGGCACGTCGATTCGAAAAAGTATCCATCTTCGGATTTGTATACGTTGTACATTAGATAACTTGATGGTCTTGCCCTCAATGATAGAACGTTCATATGTATCACCATCAGTTTCATCCAAAAATGCTGCTTGTTTAGAATTATGATTACCAGTACGTGGATTAGGCATATACTCCATTGCATATCTAATAGATTCTGTAACAAGGTATGCTTCAGAAATTGATCCTTCTGCGTATCGTTTATTACTTGGTATATTCTTGCACTCCTTCATAGCTCTAATAGAAAGATGAAACAAAAATTCTTTATATATTATTATTTATATATATATATATATAAATACATAGTTATATTAAAAAAATCACACCTCTCAAATGGATACATCCATATATAATTAACGGGACCGCATAGAAGTGCTTGATCAGCTAAATGGACCATCAGATGTATACTTATATCAAAAAAATGAGAAGGAAAATAATGAACCAACACACATAATGCCTCGGCAATCATATCTTTAGCGGCTTGGACATGCTCTCGGACTAAAACCTTTGAACAAATAATGTTGAAAAATAAGCATATTTGCAAAATTGCACGTCTCACTTCACGGAACTTCGGGTAGGCATGTTGAACCATAATCGGAAGAAAATATTGGAGTATAATATGATAATCATAGGTCTTTCTAATATTCAAAGTAGGTGGTTGAATATTAACAAGGTTTCCTATCTTAGTTGAAAAACATGATGGAAGTTTTGCTTCTTTTAGAACTTGACAGCACTTGATTTTATACGCTTTATCAAATGCAAATTTGGAACACAATTTGGTTCTACCGAACAACAAATTAATAAGATGTTCTGCTACATTCTTCTCAGCGTGCATCACATCAATAGTGTGTCGTACTTTATGAGTACTCCAATACTCTAAAGTGAAAAAATTGACTTCTTGTACCATGCAGGTCTTTCTCCATCTTCAATCTCACTTACAAAATCTTCATCGATATCAACATTATCAGCCTTGCGTTTTGTGTTTTTTGTCTTTTTACCTGGTATATATATGATATGAGAAAGTTTCTCTAAAAGGGATGGTCCTACTAATCGAGTTGGAGGCTCCTTATGCTCTATATCTCTATACCAACCATGTTTCAATTCTCTGTATGGATGATCTTTCTTTAAAAATCTTCTATACTTCGTATAACTATCTTATTACCAGCACGCTCTGAGCCAGTCTCCGTCGCACATGTTGGACATGCTTTATATCCATGTGTTACACAACCGGATAAATTCCCAAATGCAGGTAAGTCATGAATTCCCCATAATAACATTGCTCGCAGAATAAAATGCTCTTTACTATCCATGTCAAATGCAGGTGTTCCTTCAATCCAAAGTTGTTTCAGCTCATCTACAAGTGGTTCTAGATATACATCAATGTCTTGACTTGGTGCTCTTGGTCCAGGAATTAACAAGCAAAGCATTTGAAACTCTGGTTTCATGCATAATGAAGGAGGCAAGTTATAAGGAATCAGATACACTGGCCAACAACTATAACCATTTGACTGAGCTCCACTAGGATTAAACCCATCAGCAGCAATGCAGAGCCAAACATTTCGTCCATTTGTAGCGAACTCTGGCCATCTATTTTGAAGAATCTCCATTCAGCTGAGTCAATAGGATGACGCATGGAGTTCCAACAAGGTTTTGCTTCGGTATGCCATAACATTTTTCGAGCTATCCATGGTATGGTGTACAACCTAGTTAGCCTAGGTGTTAGTGGAAAATATTTCAAAACTTTTCTTGGTTGTTTTGTGACTTCCACCTGTTTTCCTTTTTCTTTGACTTTAAACCTAGAAGTATGACAACGAGGACATTCCAGTGCATCTTCGTACTCCTTCCAAAATAATATGCAATCATTTTCACAAGCATGTATTCCTTTTACATTCATTCCCATATCTTTTATCATCGTTTTCATTGTAGAGTACTTATCAGGTAGTTTATTTTCTTTAGGAAGCCACTGTTTCAACAGCCTCAATAATTCAGTCATACTATTTCCAGACCAATTGAATTCCTTTTTCAAATTATGGAGCTCTATAATGACGCTTAATGTTGTAAGACCATCTTTGCAAGAAGGATATAATTTTTCATTGGCTTTGAATTTGTATTCATGGTATTTCTTCCCCTGGTTGTCACCATAAGTTGTATGTTCACTACCACGTAATCCATATGCATCTTCAATCAGTTTCCCAAGATCACTTTCTATACGAGTTTCCTCTCTATATTCATGAGAGGTGTAAGTGTCACTAACATTATTAGGCGCATTATTGACTACTACTTCAGCATCGGTATTCTCCCCATGGAAAAACCACTCATCATATGTTGGGTCCATACCATAAATAATCAAGTGTTTTCAACTATTTCAAAAGCCAACTTTTTAGAATTTCTACACTTTATACAAGGGCAACAACATACTCTAAAATCAGGCGGTGAATGCTGCTCCACGAAATTCATAAAAGATCGAACACCTTGTATATATTCATATTTGTTTCTATGTCGAATTTTAATCCACTCTCTTGAGGACGGTTTTGACATTGAAAAACACTCTTGGTTTTCCTAAAGAATCAAAAACGTAAAAAAAATGAACATATAACTGAAATTATATAGATAAAATAGAAATGACTATTTATGTTATTCCAACACTCTCTATTTTTACAGTAGTGATTATTTATGTTGTTACATATTTTAAAAAATAAATTAAATTTCTCTTACTTGTGAATTGAAAATGACAGACCAACAAACATCACTAAGTATTGACATATCTTTATGTACTACAGGTTTTACAATTTAAAGTACATGGTTTTGTTTGTTTTTAACCAAAGATTAGCAAATGCATTAACAGGATCGGCAACTTCAAGCTTTGGGCTTCTACCAGCATCAAAAAGTGAAATTATTTTGGACTAATATCATCATTTCCAGCTTAACTAGTATAAAAATTCCATGAACATTAAAAAAATAAAATGTAGCAGACAAGATAAGATAATACAAAAACGCAAAGACAGCCGTTAGTTTTCTTATTGAAACGATACTTTTTGTCAACCCAATTTAACATAAAACTTATTAAAGGTGGGTTAAAATAAAAAACCAAATCAACTTGTTAAAGTACAACACTGGTAAGAATATATACGCTTTAACTGGTGATTTTTCTTTGAAATTAATGAAATCCACAACCAGATTAATAGCAAAAAATTTCACATCAGCCATCTATAGTAATTTCACCCTTATCTATGAACATTATATGTAAGTAGTGAAGCACCGTATAACTTACTAATACATGATGAATTTTATTATGTCCTACTACAAATAACATACAGGAGAAGTGTTACCAAGTAAATAACAACATAGACAAAAAAGCAGAGTTGAAAAATCAAGTAGAGGTTCACATTTTTGAATTTGAACCTTTCTCCTTATAAATAGTAGTAGTAAATGAATGGCATATGAGAGTATCTCATGGACTTAAAATCGACTCTACCACAGTAATAAAAGTTTAATTTGGATCAGAGATATTCTTATTCATTTACTATATTGGTGAGTTGGAGCAACAATCATGTTCCCACAACTATTATTAAATTTCTGTAGTTATGGTGCTAACATGATGAACGATTAACTAGCTAACTAAATAATTCACACCTTAAATTAAGTACTCGAATTTAAGGTCTAGCAATCAATCTCAGTATTCACACCTTAATTCACACCTTAAATTAACTAGTTCTATTTTGTTTCAGTACTCATTTCACGTTCATGCAGCAAATTACGAATTTAAGGTCTAGCAACAATCATGTTTCAGTACTGTATATATAGGAATATTACATGTAACTACATGCAGCAAACTATGAATGCAAATCAGATTCATAGTTCAAAATCATATGATAATTAAGTGGCTCTGACATACAAAATCTGCTTGTATTTAAGGATTTGCTCCATTCAATGTTTCATAAAAAGAGGTAGCAATCAAAAGAAATGTGAACCAAGCATATTTATTATTTTCTTCCACTGAAGTGCCTTTTACCAGTCGATTAACTTCTTGAGATACTCTTTTTATTTTAAAATAACATTTATTATTTTCAACTTATACTGTTTATTGTTTTATAATTTATGAACTGGTTACGTATACAGACTGATACATCGATAACAAATTACAGCAGATTAAAATTAGCTGAAGGAACACAACACCTGTCTTCAAATATTTCCTTCGACAACACAATGGTTTAAATGGGAGTGAGAAAACAAAGAACGAGACTGAGGAAGACTCGAAAGCTAGCTCTTTTCATATGGATACTTTGTGTTACCATCTTAGGTGCAATTCTTTTATTAGTCATGACTGGAATGCTAAATTCTGCTCTACCTAGCAAGTCTGAGCGCGATGCCTGGTTTGAAGTTAATAATCAAATATTGAATGCTTTATTTACTCTAATGTGCCTATATCAAAAACCAAAGAGATTTCATCATCTTATACTTCTATGTAGATGGCGATCAACTGATATTTTAAGACTTAGGAAAGTATATTGCAAAAATGGAACCCAGAAGCCTAATGAGTGGAAGCACATATGGTAGTCGTAATCCTTCTTCATATAAACCGTTTTGCACAATACTTTTTATATGGTCCTGAATCTTAATATATCATATCAAGTATCCTCGAAATTTCGAATTCCTAGAAAATTTGAGAAATCACTGACCGTTACAAATAATGCCCGTGAAAATTGTCCGCTCTACGTGTTCATTGCCCTCACCGCACAGGTTCTTCTTCTTACTTCATCCAGCCGTGATCTACGAAACACTGCATTCATTGTCTACGATTTCTTCGTCTACCATTCATAAGTACACCACGATCCAAACAACATCTTTGATTTCAGAAAGGATTCCTGAATCGCACTTGCTGTCTATGTATTGTTAGGCATAAAGTCTGTAATTTACACTCGGCCAATGCCATGCTAAGAGGATTATAGTAGCACTGTTATCAATGATAGAAGTAATAGTCCAGCTGTGACAACGACTGGACGAAAAGGAGGTCAAAGAGGAGTTCTCATAGAATTGTTCACATGTCAAATATGGTTAAGAAATGATCAGAGGGATATGGGTTATACAAAAGGCCAAATGAAACTTTGTTCGTAAAGTTTAAATGAAAGAAGATATGCCTAGAATTATCAACGACTTGTTGTATGTACTCCATTACAGAACGATGTTGCTTCAGATTTGGAAATAAGGTTCTGTTATCAAAGAGTAGGACTGATAAAGGGATTGTTAGAGATAGATTTGCAAGATGATGAAAATTCGTACACCGTGCTTGATTTGGAACTGGGTATGACCATAATGAGATTCACAGGTTTTTCCAAGGCTTATGGAAGATAACTTGGCATAGCAAGGCTTTAATCAATTGATAGATCGCCAATTAGTACGGTTAGAATTTGGTGTCAAGGCCTCTAACATTAACTCATGCATTTTTTTTTGGCACAAATACCTATAGAGGAAACACCAGAGCTTTTATCCTAACACTATTTGTTCAGACGAGAACTTTTACAGAATGTAGGAAGAGATATTGATGAGACTGATTACTAGGAAGTGTCAGTGAAAAAAATTTAACCACATATCTTAAAGAAATGGATTATGTAACTATGGATCATTGCATTTACATTAGAACTTCGAATGTAATTTACCAATCTTTGGATTGTAGCTTGGAAATTACTGAATGTACTTTAACCACAAATACCATTTGGAATGTATTTTTTTATTTAATGGAAATATTTGTTTTCATTAAAAAATAATATCATATCAAGTATCAGGTCATACCAATAATGGTATATTATAAATTTCCGAAAACCACATCATTATCAATGTCGTTTATTTTATCACCACAAGCATTAAATAACTTATGGTCTACCAAAGGCTGTAGATCTCGAATTTCAGATTCTATATATTTGAGATTTTATGAGAACTTGCCGTACCACTTGAAAAAAAAACTGTGTATCAATTATTTATATCAATAGAGTATCTTACGCATACATTTTTTCATGTATCAACCATAATGCTACTTTGTAGTTTATCGAGAAAGACAACCTTTTATTCATTACACATTCATCCAGTAAGGTCCTCTCTTTAACTGTACCCAAACCAGGATCATCGATGCTCTCACGCAAATGCTCAATAAGAGATAAAATACAAGAAACTAGCAATAACCAGGAAAATAAACAAGAACAGAAAACAAGGTGGCCACGACTAAGACCAGGCAGCAAGGACTCAATAAGAGATAAGTACAAGAACCTAGCAATAACTCAAGAAAGCAAAGACTAAACGAAAACAAGGTGGCCAAGTTTTACATGGGAATCGTACAAATAAGTATAAAAATTGAAATTGAATGTAAGAAATTACTTGATAATCAGATAACGCTCGAGATTCAAACGATACTTCACACTCAAAGGATGCTTCAGATTCGAAAAGCAGCTAATTCAACTTGAAATTTGGTAGCGTGACCTTCACGAGAACGACATTGATTTCAGAAATAAAAATTAGTGGAGGGAATTGAGTTAGGGGAACGAAAAAAACCCTAGCGTTACGAAGAAGTGAAAACGCTTTTGGAACGACGGGAAAGCAGAGACAAAACTAAAATTACAACGTATCCCTCGTAATTTATTTAATGTGCGCGCCATTAAGTTTTATCACGAGACGAATCGTGGTACTATGTTAATTACGAAATAAATAGTTGTTTCATTATAACCAACCCAATCGTTACAATTTCCGACGAAAATCTGTTACAAAAATGCTGATTTGGTGTTGTGTACTTCACTGTTTTTTTCCTTTGTGTTAGTGGCATAAGAGCAATGCCATTGCATGTGGAGTCAAATTTCTATAAACTAATTTTTATGTTATTAGATGTTGACGCATCTTGTATTTTACAATTTCTATGCTTTTAGATGTTCTATCTTGCTGTATTCAACACGGATTAATAACACTATCAATGAATTCTATTGTTTTCTATTATCTTGCTGCTCTCAAATGTATGAATTATTGACCTATCAATGAATTGTATTTATGTGTGGTAGTATTCTATTTGTATTGTTATCTAGTTTGATTATATAATTGCAGACAAGAATTATTTGCATAGATACATATTTATATTGCTGCATATTTGAGAATTGTAGTAATTTGTAATGAGGTATTTTTTTTTATTGTCAAAGTGATTTTTTGCTTCGGTTGTAGTAGTAACAGAAGCAACAAGTAGAGTCATTTTTTAGCTTATGCCGCACTTTATTGCTTCCAATGTTTGGACAACCGAAGCAAAAAAATTGGCTTTTTCTTCTGTTGAACAATCGAAGCAACAAATTTTGACTTGTTGCGTCATCTGCATTTGCTTCGTTTACTGAACCGAAGCAACAGGGGGTAAATAACCGAAGCAGCTGACCTGTTTTGTAGTAGTGTATGTTTGAAATGATCAACTTACATGATCTACCAGATATACTCTGTCGGGCATTCGACCATTCAAGTTGTCTTGTGACTGGACAACCCGAAGGGACTATTATGTAAATCCATATTAGGCAATTTCTATCTAAGATTTACTGAACAACCCTTGCATAACTCCATCTTTAATTATCTTCATCAAATTTGATTCGCAACGCTAATGCCGTAGTGGGTTTCAGATAATATATCTGATCTCGGTCTATCCATATTGACAACGGAAATGGTCAAAACTTTGATAGTCGGTTATTTAACTATCAAAGGAAAAAAAGTGTACAACCAACGGTCGTATTCCCAAATGGAAATCTTACCGATCGATCATCATTTCATTTCCCAATTTCCCATTTATCATTTCCATATATTCATAAATTGTTTAATTTCTAAAATTAGAAAATATACATTATTAAATTTGGAAAACATTTCCATTTCTGATTTACGCATCAATATCTTCCCACCTCTATCAGTCTCTAACTGTAAACTAGTAAGAGAACAACTTCCCAAGTATAAACCCCGAATGCCGAAACCAACATCAGATAGATACCCAGAAAGCCATTCAACTCAACCAATTTCTAGTCGGTTTTTAATTTCTGTAATTCCATTTAAATTCCTAATTCAAACCCCAAATTCCTTTATAATATTTTATTTGCAAAATATTTACTTTAATCTAATTTTTCACATAGAATGTGAATAATATTTCTTTATATAATCAAAATAGTTTGATGTCATATTTAAAAACAATATCTCAAACCCAAATTCTATTTTTTTTGTAGAATTATTCATACAAATCTTATTTCATTTCCAACATTTATAATATCATTGCAAATTTCCTTTATAACTACTATGTTCACATTCCATTTCAATTATCGGCGTTAAAACCGATTTTACTTCTCTATATAAATTCAAATTTTATATATTCAATTTATCAAATGATAAATATTTCCTTAATTTATAAACATCGTTTATAAATTATTCTCCTTAATTTATCTATTAAAATAGATTTCTATTAAATATTTACTTTAAACCAATATCATGTTACACCCGTGTGCGAAGCACGAGTCTAAACCTTCCTAATGTAAAATTCTCTTTTAATAAAATTCTATTCATTTTCCAAATATTTCGTTTTATAATTATATTTATTTCCTATAAATATTTCATGTATAATATCCTATTTATTTCCTGTAAATATTTCATTTATATTATCATATTTATTTCCAATAAATATTTCATTTTCAAAATACACTTTGAAAATTCCCTTTCTACATTCCTATATTTCTTATGATATTTAAAATACCAACTAAACAGACCAGTGTCATCATAATCAATCATAGGTTTTATATCACATCATATATCACAATATATGAAAACAAACAGTATTATAAATATTGAGGAATCCAGTTGGATCCCTCCAACCAGTTTCCCTGCATCCACCGATGTCAAACAATATAAATAACATCGATTTCATTTCAATATGAAATATTCTAACAAACAGAATCAATATTTAATTAACGATTTATATATGTACGTTATCTATAATTTCAACCAATAAATCAGCAATTCAACCAAACAATCAACACACAGCAATCAATCATCATTTATCAATACTAGATTATATTTCTAAAAATATAAACTGTACAGAGTTAGTGAGATTTACTCACATTGGACGATCATCGTTAAATAATGATAATCGATAATCGATTCAGGTTAGACAGTTTATTTCGCTATAGAAGCTCCAATTCACTCCAAGTCAGTTCAATTGTGTAGTCGTTGTCCATACGATCCCAACGGATCCTGTATTGTTGGACTTGGATAATGTATGACAATGTTACGATATTTACAGGTTAACGCATATTAAATTAAACTAAAAACTTAATTTATATATCCATTTGAGCTTTACCATATTCTGTTCGGCCCAATTACCCTCACCCATTTCCAGCCGCATCCAATACTACATCTTCTCCCTCAATGTAAATTGGAATGCAAGTTTTACAACGCCATTAACCGTTCTTCCATCGATCCATTATTGATCAACTCTCTATAGAAAAATCAACTAAAATCATGATAACTCACCTCTTCAACACCTCTTCCACCTCATCCCAAAATCAGAGAACTCGAACATCTTTTCTTTTAAATGCATCTCCTACCTCCTTAAAGATATTGTCGTCCTTGCAAGCTCCTACTGCTCCTTCTTTACTACCTTTAAATTCACACAAAAATTACCAATAATTCTCTCATCACTCACTCTCTCTCTTTGCACAAATTTGTTGCACTTCACACTTTCCCTTGGAACCGCGTTCTTTAGCTCTTTCACAGTCCTGTAGTAGAACCACTAAACAAAAAAATGGCGACTACCCAACAAACTTTGCAAAAAACTCCCAAATCACCTTCTTATTCCAATTACAACATCGAAAAGATGAATCGATGCTTCACTCTTCTTAAATTCTCAGCCCTACATAGATTAGCACCCGTTGTATAAAATTTGCCCAATAACTATGGTAGTCGAACACCATGAAACTAATATTAAATCGAAGAGAAACACTTTGGGAATCGATGTATGTATGTTCGGTGATTTATGGATTCCCCTTTGAATTTATATGAATAGAAGAAGATAGAGATCTCACGTTTGACTTGGAATGCATTGACTAGCAACAGAAAAATATTTGGGGTTAGTAAGGGGTAAGGGTATTTATAGGATAGGTTATATATTTTTATATTCAATTATTATATTTATTTTTATCAAATTTCTATTTGTATCATTGATTAAAAATTCCTATTATCACATACAATATCCAAAAATCATGAAAATGGACATACAATTAGAGTTTGACATTACGGACTTGACAAAAATTGTTTCGTTGAATTCCAACTCCATTTGATGACATAGCGTATTTTTAATGGTCAAATTATCGATTGTTTTTCACATTAAAATCTCATACGGCCACATACTGATTCCAAAAATCATGAAAATTGAAATCTAGCAATAATTTAATATTTCGGATCCAACAAAATTAGTTTCCTCGAAAACGGAGCTCTTTTGCAAAAATGGATATCTTTAAAACTCTAAATAAACCAATTTAAATATTAATATATTTAAAAATAATTAAATTAAATATTAATAAATTTATATTATCGTATATATTCACATAGAATATAATACAGCTCCAAAATTTTCCTATCTGAATTTATAAATCGACATTTCAAATCCAGATTAAATCAGTATTCAATTTATATTAAAAATCCATTTATAATATAAATAAATCATTATAAATTATAAAGGAATTCCATAATGACTTTTCGAAAATTTGATTTGGACATAAATCAGAATCTACACGACGAAATCTCGATTTTTCTCTTCCATTAGAAAAATATAGTTCACCAGCTCCGAACGTTTCTTATTTCATAGAAATCCGACTTAAAACGGATTCTGTATATTCGTTTAAAGTTCAAATCGCCAAATTACGAACTGTCGTGCCATTTTGAGCTCGATTATAATTATAATATAATCTATATGCTCTAACATCATTTGTTAAATAGATTCGTTATTATAATTTAATTCTAAACTGAATTATATCTTATAAATAATCCAATTCACCCAATACTGCTATTTCAGCTATTTCTGACTATTTCAAAATTAAATATATTATTTAATTATTATATTAATTAAATATTCAAAGTTATTTAGTTTAAACCATTAAATTACCAAACCATTATTTAAATAATTAAATAAAATTAATTATTAAGTTGTTAAAAAATACAGGCCGTTACATTCTTTCCCTTTAAAATAATTTCGTCCTCGAAATTGGTATGGTAGAAAACAAACCCTATTAACTGGTTTAAAATTTATTTGTTTACTTCTTAACTTCAGTTTCAACTGAATCAATTTATTTCACTAAAATATTAATTTATTTCTATTGACGAAAATTTTCAAAAATTATGAAAATTTTCTAACATCCAAAATTTTTGAAAAAATTCGCCAGCACCTCCTTTGTACGGCTCAATCGGTACAACTACAACTTGCCCCTCTAGGCCTTCTCCAACCCAAAAGAAAATAAAATAGCCATGCGGCTTGCCACACAGGCTCATAAATCACCAAACTCATATATAAATACACTGGTACCTTTTTGTTGGGCATATCGCATTATATTATTTCCATCTGTTACCAATTCTGCATATACCAATATCTTCCCAACTTGATCTCCAATTAATTCATTCTCGAAACCAATCAATTGGTTATAATCAAGCCGAATTCCATTTCAAATACAAGTTTCATTCTCAATTCCACACTCTTGATTCACCAATCCAATATACTAACCAAGTTAAGTTACTTATCCACATTTCATAACCAATTATGTTTTCCCTAAAATTGGGCTTAACATCAAAAAATGTGAAGAAAATGTCTCACAAAAAATGATAAGTGGGGCCAGACAATGATTGAAATGCAAGTGGAAGACACAAAGCTTTATAGTGGTTCAATCCAATAAGGATCTACATCCACTCCCATAAAAGATTCCATTATCAATGTGCAAATTACAAGATTATCTTCTCTCTTACAACATTTTCATCACTCCCTTACTCATGAATCATATTTAAATCTATCAGGGATGATAGAGAAGTGTATTAATCAGCGAAGATATGATGTAGATGTGGTAGAATCGGAAGAATTCCTTCTTGTACACAAGCTCCACTCAATCAATCTTCAACTCTTGAATCATTTGGATGTGTTTGATGAAGATCATGATCCATGGATTAATCTTCAATTTATAATGTTGGATAGATGTTGGAATTGTTGTAGAATATTTTCAACAGCACTTCGTGGTCTCAAGATTCGATCCCCTCAAATGGAGAAGTGAGGGGGTATTTATAGGAGATTTCCAGACCAGATGGCAGTTCTGTAATTATCTGGAAAAACGCCTTGATTCATGGCGCTGGGACGGCATGACTCATGTCGTAACATTGCGACTCATGTCGCAACTGATATGACTTGTTTGCTATAACTCATGTCGTCAATGACATGACTTATGTCGTATAGCGGGTTTACCCTCGGCGCCTTGAGCTTGCGACATGACATGGCTCTCCTCGACATGGTCCATTTCGTTTGTATGATAGCTGTTGACAGCTTGGTAATGCTGGATGTGACATGAGTAGGTAACGACATGGTTCATATTGAGATTTTAAGAAGCAGCTTGCCCTTTATGTCGCTAAACGACATGGGGGATGGACGACATGGCTTGTTTCATTAATCCGACCCGGCTCTCTGGACATAGTTTAAGGCCGACATGAGCGGTCGACGAGATAACGACTTGTGCTATGGCGACATGACTTCTAGGTGCTCTTATTTCATGTTGTCGCCATAAATGAAATGCGACATGACTTGGGGTTGACCCGTTTTCCTCGGAGCGACATAGTGAGGCACGACATGGCTCGACATTGTTCACTCCCTGGCGACACGGCCTTGAAGCGTCTTGGCGTCCACGCCATGAATCCGAGTTCGACTTGGTTTACTCCAACGACTTGACTAATGATTTTTTATATTATTTCTGACTCATATTTTATGGTTTAACATTTTGCCCCTCGAAGTTTATGTTATTAAAAATAACATGGACTTCGAACCCTTATACTTTATGACATCTTTTCCATGTATTTTAGTTAAGTCGTTGGGGGTACTCTTGGATTCATGCCGCAAGTTAACACCATGTTGCGACTTGCTTTATCTTTTCCATGTCGCATGAGATCCTCTAAGTCGTTTTGAGCTTCAATCTGTACTGACTTCGGGCCGGTTATTTCAGCACTTCATATATTATCCCCAACCCGTATGTTCATTCCTATTCCTCTTCTCATCCTAAAGCTTCATCTCGTTAATGGCGGGTTGGATCGGAGAGATATCATCGCCTTCCTCATAAGCGACTTATTCAACTAAGCCGACGCCTTCATTAAAATCATCGTGACCTGATTCCGATCGACTTCGGTGAGCCCCATCAATCCAATTCAACACCTATACTCTCGATTTTGAAGAATTCTTCCTTCAACAATCGTTTCAGAGCTTATTGCAAGTAATTTTTAGATATAAATTCCACTTTGTTTTTTTTTGAATGCTAGGACTTGTATAGAATCCAAAGATTTTCACTCATTTCTGATAAAGTGATGATCTCATGAACCGATTTTGACTGTCTTGTGTTATTGAGATGTTTGTGAATCAAAAATGAGCTGGATTGGAATGGATAAACTACATATGAGGATTTTGATATTATTTGATTTTCTTTGAACCCCAATTTTTATGCAATACGCACGACTTGAGCCTTATGTCGTTCTGACGTTATGAGTTTCTAATCGTTCTTAGCTGACTTGAATTTCTTTATCAACTTGGGTTTTCCTTGAACCTCGAGTATCCACACTGTTTCCATGGCTTGTTCATACCACTCATACGATTTGGATGACTATGCTTAAGCGACATAACTTCAACACCATGAAATGCCTTGCTTTGGTCGATGATGATCATATGAACTATTTTTGAAGATTTTGTCATATTGCACACCAGTTGCTTGCTGAAATGCTTAAACCGTGAATTCTTATTGTTTTATCATAGCTGCTGTACAATTCCTTTTAAAGCCAGGACCTCCATGTTGATGTTGAATTGCTTTTATGAACTTATGTCGTGAGTCGACATGGATCTCATGTCATGGACCAACATGAATCACAAGTCGTGGACCGACATGAGTTCCATGCCATGAACCGACATGAGTTCCAAACCATGGCAGCGTTATGAGCAAGTTGTTATGTCGCTGCTACGGCATGGGGGACCATGCCATAACGACTCAACCCTAATGTCGTCAAATGCCTCACTTTGATGTTTATCACCTTTGTTTTAAATGCTTTGATGTGTTTTCTTATCTCTATTCTTCAAATCTTGCTGCTAGAAAACTGAAATGTATTCAAGTATATTTGCGTAGGATAACTACTAAAAAGCAAGCTTTCCCTCAAAATGAAGAAACTTTTTTGGCTCAAACCGACCCTTCTTCAAACACGGTTCCCGAAACTGAAACAACCATAACTTCTAGCCAATTTTCTGCCTCCCTTCATTTGGAACTTCACCCGATTAAAGTTAGGGATCAAGAGAGACAGTCTACCACACTAACCCAGGAGCAATACGAACTATTGTGTGGTCAATATGGAATTCCTCTTACATATGCAATATTACGAAAAGAAGGTGTCTTTGCTGACGACCCTCCTGTTGGATATGTTGCTGTAAACAAACAAATGCTAGCAGCTGGTGCTATCCCCCCATTTAATCCTTTTCTGGGGCGAACCATAAACTATTTAGCCATTGCTCCTTTCCAACTCCATCCTAATGGTTACACTATTCTACTGGGCCTTTATGTTCTCTTTATGGACTCGAAAAAACAAGAGCCTACTTTCCAGGAACTTCATTACCTATGTTCTTTTAATTGCAAGAAGGATACCCCCTCGATTATGCATGTTGAAGGTGCCAGAAATCGGAAACCTGTTCTTGAATTACCGGACAGTGTTTCAGGATTTTTAAACCAATTCTTCTTTGTTAGATGCCCCGAACCATTTCGAGGGCAGTGGACAGACGGAGGTACGCACAGTTTATTGAATGGCTTTGACTTTATTTTCCTCTGAGTTGTACGTTCTTACATTATCTCTTTCGAAATGCAGTACTCCCTGCCCCGATTAAGGACAACAAAGCATCCTCTTCTCTGAAGACCACATACGAAATACTGAAAGCTATTGACGAGGCGAAGAGAAGTAGAAAAATTTTAATTATGGAAAACATTCTTCGCCAATATGAACTACTTCATCCCCTGAGGAAATTCTTATGTAAGGCTGGACCTTCCACTCCTAAACCTAACCTTGCAGAGTCGGACATTGGAAATCCTGACGACCGGAATGCAACTCAAGCCGATCAAAACCCTACCATCGACCCTTCCTTGAAAAGATGTTCAGGGCCTACCAGTGGAAGAACATTGCCCTTGTCAATGACTTTGAGCAAGGATAAAGATTCTGACCGTCGTAGTGGCAAGGATCCTGCAACGTTGGTCGAATTGGCTGAAAAAGATAACACTTCCCCGCATTCTGAGTCAGAATCAGATTCCGAACAGGTTGAGAAAGACAATAGGGAAGAGAATCCTTCTGAATCCAACTATGGGACTGAATGCGATGGGGAAGATGTAATTGCATTAGAAAACGGTCCAAATATTGGGACTATAACTGGAGATTCCCTTACTGAAAATGCAGCTAAGGAAGACTCTGCAGGTACATTTGACAATTTGTGTGATCTCAACTCCGCTATATATCTTAGTCAGGATGGTGCAGTTACTCAACCTCTCAACCCTCAAACCATATAAAATGGATTTAGGGATGCAGCCACAACTGAGTCAGGAAGGCATCTTAACTCTTTAGGAATTCCCTTAGACCCAGGGGAAAGAACCGGTCTGTCAATAACAGAGTCTTTTAAAGAAAATACATCTCTTGCATTCTAGTTTATTTTCTGTCTTTGTATCTTGCCTTAGCATTTTTAGATACTTTGTAGTTTTTAGTGCCGAAAACTCATCCATATCTCATTTTATGTTTAGACATGCACGGGAGACGCTCATCAGGAATCAGATCAGAATTTAGTAAAAGGAGCAAAGCTATCGATCCGAAGCATTTATTACAATTCAGGTCCCAGCAACCATCGCATCACCGTGAGCAGCTCCATCCTCCATCACCCTTGAAACCCTCTTCTCAGTCCTTACATGCATCAGAATTTGTCCTGACTAAGGAACAGAGGAAGAAGATACGTGAGGAAGAAGAGGAAGAGGCTAGAAGACGCAGTTGGCTAAGAGAAGACACTCTCGATGAAGGGGAGCGAGGAAGGGGCGACTTTATAAGCACTCCCAAGTAGAAAAGCTGCCTATTAGGCCCCGACTTCCTTCATCGTCTGGCCCTTCCGGTCCCTCAGTCGAGATCCATTCGATTATTAATAAACCTCGCCATACTCCTGGCTCAACGAATATCTCTTTTTTCGAAAAGCTCCCAGGTTGGAACTTGAAAGGGCTTTATTTTGATTGTGGAGTAGGTATAACTGGCGCCGATGATTTTCCTAAGGAGGTGAAAGCGGTTATAAGCCAAACTCACACCCAGTTTGATACTGCTAAGAGTCAACTCGAAACAAAATGTAACATCGTAAGAGATATTTTTTACAAAAAGCTGCGCGGATGGGAGAAACTTGGTGATGACCTCCAAAAGCACCATGATTCCCATCTCACAAAAATTGCCAAGTTGGAGAATGATAAAGTTAAATGGAAAAAAGTTTTGGATGATCGTGACGCTACTATCGCGATTCTCAATAAAAGAGTCGCAGTGTTAGAAGCATCAGATAACGTGATCAAGAAGCTCCGGGAAGAACTCGATGCTTCCAAGCAAAAAGAAAAAGATACCATAACTGCCAAGTGTAATGTTGATGACATATTAGCTGTAGAGAAGGATTTCTCCAAACAATATTGGGAAGATGCCGCCAATCTTCGTAAGGAGGTAAAATCTCTGAAGTCTTCTAACCAGACATTGATGGCTAGGGTCGAGTCTCTTGAGAAGGACAAGATAACTGCAGAAGAAACTCACAAACAAGTTATGGACGAAGCTAATGACGACATGTTCCTCTTTTATGTATACAGTGTCATGAGCCGTGGGAGTTTGCATTACTTAGGGGATTGTTTTGCGCATACTTTGACACTTGTTTGGGAGCGAGTGCTTGAGATTAACGGTGATGATTGTAGCGAGGATGAACTCATTGACAAACTCTTAGATGACAGGTCCAGAGAGGCTTTGGCAGAAGGAAAGGCAAAACTAACAGATGAGAGGACCGGTACTTCCGGTGAGCAAGTTCAAACCCAGCCTGATGTCGACCCTCCTACTAGCGCCTCGATCCTTGAAGCTTTCGGTTCACAAACATTAACTACCCCTGTTGATGCTTCTAAAGAGAAAGATGCTATTACTGACGGGAATATCAATAAAGGGAATATTGTTGAAGAGCACGGTGAAGACGATGAGGCTGATGATGACAATCCTTATCATTGGAGAATTTAGCACAGGGATCCCCCGGAAAATCTTCTGGATACAGGTAAAATTGAAACCAACTATACCATGTCGTTCTTAGAGTCCATTTTCGATTCACTTGGGTCCCTTGCTTATTATGCTCGATGTTTCCATACTTTGAATTTAATTTCATCCCTGTCTTCTCCTACCATAGGCAATGCAACGACAACAGGAGCTACTAGGACTGGCTCACCACTGACAACTTTCCCTCTTACTTCTGTCAGTACTCCCTCTCCTCCTAGTAACGCACCTTTGCCTATTACAGCTCCTGGGTCTCAAGATACCAAAATCGGTGCCTTCTTGGATTTAGATGTTGTTGACTACAGCCTTAGTGATGACCTTAAGGGCATCGAAGCAGGTGGAAGCCCCCAAGATACCACCAAGGTTAGAGGGAAAAAGCCTTCCAAGTCCTCATCGTCTAAGAAGAAGAAGAAGAAGGATATAGAGGCTATCGTTTTATCTTCCCAAGAGAATCAGAGTAATGTGGAAGAGACCCCTCCACCTTTACCTAACAAGCCAGCTTTGAGATCAAGCGACAAGAAGAAATGATCATGCTTAGTGGTATCTTAATCTGGTTGCTAATTACTTTCTTTTATAAGTTGTATTTAGGCCCGTTGTATATGCGGGCGCCGGTCCTCGCTTATTACTCTTGTACTTGTCGTCTTTATGTACTATGTTGTCTGATATTTTGCACTTTAACTTGTGACTTTTTGATATAATTCTGCTTTTTCTGTCAGGAAATTATGTCCTTCTTTCCATGCTTTGAATTTCGCTATTAGTCTCGCTGTACCTCTTTATTCTGTATTTCATACCTGTTTTATATTTGCAATACAGATTCTGCATCACAAATTGTTTGTTATGACATGCTGAGTTAATCCAACCAACTTTATTGGATTTTCCTGATCTCGACTAAAATGACGCCCAAAACCCTTTCACATGGATAACCATTTATTAGGATCTTTAATTTCATCTTAGTCATTCCAAAAAATCCAGTTTTGTTGATTGGAATGATCTAATGCCGAGTTTTCATAAAATTGTGACCGGATTGTGGTATGTTTAAGAGAGCATTATTTGATTTCATTAATGCGACGGTAATGCCCTCATACCATAATTGGTTTCAATTTTTTGAAAATTAGGCATGGTATTTTAAAAATTAGATTTCAATATTTTTTTTATTCCTGGCAACTGAGTGGGCCAGTTACTTGTGGTTTTTATCAGATGACTTTAAGGAAAGTCTTTGGTTCCGTCACTAACCAGATTTGGAAGATTCGGCTTATGATCAGATGCCCTCGAAAGGATCTTTGATCTGTTGTTCATTGAGTCTGAATAATTCAGACGCTTGTTGAACTTGTCGGATGCCTCCGAAGAGGTCTTTGGGTCCGTTAGTAACTCGGTTTGGAGGACCAAGAATCAATACCTGAATTTGGAAGTTCTAGCATCTGAGCGGATGGCTCCAAAGAGGTCTCTAAAAACCCTGTGTTTATATCGCTATCTGGCCATGTATTAATGGCGTCGACGATTAACTGGGCACCCCTCGGGGAGGTCTTGGGTATAAAGGCCCAGTGTTTGTATCACTATCCGGCCATGTCTTAATGGCATCGACGATGAACCAGGTGCCCCTCGGGGATGTCTTGGGTTTAAAGGCCCAGTGTTTGTATCGCTATCCATCCATGTCTTAATGGCATTGGCGATGAACCAGGAGCCCCTCAGGGAGGTCTTGGGTTTAAAAGACCGGTGTTTGTATCGCCATTCGGCCATATCTTAATGGCGTCGGCAATGAACCAGGTGCCCCTCGGGGAGGTCTTGGGTTTTAAGGCCCGGTGTTTGTATCGCTATTCGGCCATGTCTTAATGGCGTCGACGATTAACCGGGTGCCCCTCGGGGAGGTCTTGGTTTACCGTCACATTGTTTCAGAGGGATGACGCTAGTTTATTTGTCAGATTATCATTGTGACTTATTAGAACTAGAACCTTGAACTCTGTTATTAAGAATGTGCCCCTACAGTGAAATTCAGAACTTAGTCCGTAGTCTGGGTGTCACATCATCTTAGGTTTAGAGTTCTTGATGCCCCTTATTTATGGCTTTGTACTTCACACCCTCCGTAGAAAAAATGTGAGGATGTTTGAGGATTAAGCAACGGGTGCTTGAGCTCTCCCTGTTGGGATGTGCTGTAGAATTCACCAGGCTCTGCTTGGTTTACATGTGCTTTTGCCTACTTAACAGGCTTGTAATTAAAATCGATGTTAGCAGCTTGAAATCAAAAACTTGCAAATGTACGATTTTAGATGGGTAAAGTAGTTTCTTTCATTAGCTTGTACAAACTTTGCATAATATTCACAATGCATGACATATTTACAATTCATGATGTTTGTATAATGCGTAATATATGAAAGAAACTTCAAACAAAATAACGGCGAAGGTAAATGCTATTCCATGCTCGAGAGAGTGCGATTTCGTCTGTCGTTTTTAGCTCAAAAGTATCATCTGCAAATTTTCGGCTTATCATGTATGCCCCTCCCAATTGGGTCCGAATACCCCGGTTCCTGTCATAATTTTCTTCAGGACGAGGTCCCCGAATTAAAGAGTTCTTTGCTTGACTTTGGTATTGAAGTGCCTGGCTATTTTCCATTGATGGGTCGTTATCCTAAGCTCTGCTTCTTTTCGCTTTTCCTCAAGCAAATCAAGTGCCTCAAGTTGCAGCTTTTCATTCTCCTTCTGGTTAAAGTGGATTCTATAGTGAGCGGGTACTTCCAGTTCCACTGGGATCATAGCTTCTGAACCGAACGCAAGTGAGAATGGCATGTGCCCCGTGGCAGTTTTATGTGTTGTCCGGTAAGCCCATAGTGCCAAGGGAAGTTCGTCAACCCAATTTCCTTTGGCTTTTTCAAGACGCTTTTTGATGGATGATTTTAGTATTTTGTTGGTGGCTTCCACTTGACCATTTTCTTGCGGATGGGCCACAGCTGCAAAACTCCTTTTGATTTTATATTTAGCGCAAAAGTCTAGGAATTTGTTGCTTTCAAACTGGGTTCTGTTATCGGTAATAATCTTTTGTGGCACTCCAAACCTACAAATGATGTTTTTTAAAACAAAATTGATCACTTTCTTTGATGTGATAGTAGCCAAAGGTTCTGCTTTAGCCCATTTGGTAAAGTAGTCGACAGCTACTATAGCGTATTTCATATTCGATTTCGCGGTGGGTAATATCCCAATTAAATCTATGCCCCAGACCACAAACGGCCATGGACTGACCATTTGGGTTAGCTCCGTGGGAGGTGCTCTTGTAATCTTAGCGAATCTCTGGCACCTGTCACACTTCTTCACATAGGTCATGGCATATAGATTTACATCAGGCCAGAAATAGCCGTATCGCAGAATCTTCTTGGCTAACGTTTGACCATCGGTGTGCCCTCCGCATTCTCCCTCATGCAACTCTTCCAATATTGCTCTAGATTCCTCTTTGGTTACACATCGCAGCAATGGCATGGAAAATCCTCGTCGGTAAAGCCTCCCATCTTGAACGAGGTAAAGAGGAGCTTTGCACAATATCTTCCTTTTCTTTTTTTCGGTCCTCGGGAAGTGTCCCATTAAGGATATACTCCTTGATTGGAGTCATCCATGACGCAGGTTCTTCAGCGGTCTCCATTATCCAGTCAATACTCGCTTCCTCAATGGTTAGGGTAGAAAGGAATTCGATGGGAATTAAAACCAGCAGTTGAGCGTCTGACGAACTAGCATACTTGGCAAGAGAATCCGCTTTTGAATTTTGCTTTCTAGGGATGTGAGATATAACATAATGATCGAGATCGTTCAGAAGTTCCATAGCTTTGATTAGATAAGAAGGAAGGTTCCCAGTTTCGGTTTGGAACTCTTTGCGCACTTGACTCACCACCACTTGAGAATCACTGAGAATCTACAAGGTTTCCAGGTTTAGCTCTTTCGCCAACTTTAACCCTGTTATTAACGCTTCATATTTGGCCTCATTATTAGTTGACAGAAATTCCAATCTCAAGGTATAGCATAACGTGTGACCATCCGGGGTTTCTAAGACAATTCCGGCCCCTGAGCAATAGTTGTTTCTAGACCCATCAAAGTATAGTTTCCAACTAGCCTCCGTTTTTACTGGTTCTTCGACCTCTTCTCCTCTGTCTATAAACTCAGCAATAAAATCTGCTAGGACTTGGCCATTAATGGCTCTTCGAGGATGATAAGTGATGTCATACTGACTTAGCTCTATGTTCCACTTTAGTAACCTTCCTGAAGTTTCTGGGCGAAAGAGAATTTGCCTTAATGGTTGATCAGTGAGAACTTTGATAGGGTGAGATTGGAAATACAGTCTCAACTTTTTTGAGGCAACGAGGAGGCAATATGCGAGCTTCTCTAGCTTAGGGTAATTTAGTTCAGCCCCGATAAATCTCTTACTGATGTAGTATACCGGCAATTGCACCCCTGCTTCTTCTCGGATTAGGGCAGCACTCAAGGCATGTGACGAAACTGCTAGATATAAAAATAGATCTTCCCCATCTTTAGGTTTCGACAACATTGGCGGTGATTCCATATGTCTAACTAATTCCTCGAAGGCCTCCTGGCACTCTAAGGTCCATTGGAAGTCCTTTCTTCCTTTTTTCAAGGCATCAAAAAGCGGAATACACTGATCAGTTGCTTTGGATACGAACCGATTTAATGCTGCCACCTTTCCATTTAGGCTTTGGACTTCCTTTTTTGCCCTTGGAGCCCGCATTTCCCTTAAAGCCGCAATTTGAGAGGGATTCACTTCGATTCCCCTAGCATTGACGATAAACCCGAGAAATTTCCCCGAAGAGACCCCGAATGAACACTTTACTGGGTTTAGTTTCGTCATGTATTTTCTGAGTATGTGAAACATCTCAGCTAGATCCTCGAGATGATCTTCGGCCTTCTTTGATTTGACTAGCATATCGTCTACATACACTTCCATTGTATTCCCTATTTGAGATTTAAACATGGAGTTTATGAGACGTTGGTAAGTCGCTCCTGCGTTTTTTAGTCCAAATGGCATAACTTTATAGCAGTATAGCCCCCAATCCGTTATGAAACTCGTGTTCTCCTCATCTGGCTTGTGCATCATAATTTGATTATATCTGGAATATGCATACATAAAAGATAGTAACCATGTCCCGCTGTTGCATCTATGAGTTGGTCAATCCGGGGCAAGGGAAAACTGTCTTTTGGGCACGCTTTATTAAGGTCTGAGTAATTTATACACACTCTCCACTTTCCGTTGGACTTTTTGACAAGGACTGGGTTAGAAACCCAATCTGGATATGTAGATTTTCGTATGAAATCGTTTTCGAGTAATTTATCTACTTCTTCTTTTAGAGCTACAGATCTTTCTAATCCTTGCATCCGTCTCTTTTGTTTCACAGGATTCAATTTTTGATTTATATTCAATTTGTGAACAATTACATTCAATGGGATCCCACACATATCTGAGTGTGTCCAAGCAAATACATCTAGATTCTCTTTCAAAAACAACACTAATTCCTTTTGCAGTTTCATACCTAGTTGAGATCCTATTCTCAGGACCTGGTTGGGATCTTTATCGGATACTGGAATGGGGATAGTATCTTCGGCCGGTGCTGCTCTATTTTCCCCCATACTGTTTTTCCTTGGATCAATTGCTTTTCGAGCGCCACTGTGCTCTCCAGTATGGGGGCCTTGCTTTAATTGCTATAAAAGGGTTTTTTGCATGCGGAGCAACGACTCTACATCCTTCTTCAATTCCTTCTTCCTTGCCTCTGCCAATTCAACTAAATAACATTCTCTTGCTGCTCGTTGACCGCCTATAATTGTGCCTATACCATTCTCTGTTGGGAATTTCATAGTGAGGCACCATGGAGCCATAGTTATTCTGAATGCTGCAAGAGTAGGTCTTCCTAGGAAGGCATTGTAAGCGGAGAGTTCATCAACTATAACGAAATCATGTTCCAGTGTGGCTTTCTACCCCCTTTCTCCGAGTTCCACTAGTAAACTGATAACGCCAATAGGTTGAACAGCTTGACCTGTGAATCCGTGGACCTTGTTCTGGTAGGATTTTACGTCGTTCATGGAAAGCTTCATTATATGGAATGCGCTAGTGAAGAGGACATTAACAGATGCTCCACTATCGACCAAAACCCTTCTAACTATGGCTGGGCCCAAACCAATGGTTATCACCATTGGATCCTCTGTAAGTGTTATGATCCCGTTTGGATCTTTATCTTTAAATGTGATGTCGTCTCGCGAGATTCTTGGTATTTTTGCTGATAAAGCCTCATCGGTGATCATGAGTTCACCTTTTTTCAAAAATTCCTTCACCTCATGAGCATACTTTACCATGTCCCCCCAGCTTTTCCCAACCGGGTATGGGCCTCTTGAGATGGTGTTTATGATCATCCTTGGTATAACAGCAACCGAAGCATTCTCATTCTGTTTAGGCTGTCCCGCAGAGGCTCCTTGGTCTTGAGCTCCCTGAGAATTTTGGGGGTTCTTTGTGTATTACTGAAGCATGTTTTTCCTTATCATCTCCTCAATTAAGCTTTTCAATTGTCTACACTCGTTTGTGCTATGCCCTGGTTGGTTGTGGAATCGACAGAATCTGCCGGACTTTATTGCATCATCAGTGACTCTTAACTTCCCTGGTTCTGGGTATTCCTCCGTGTCTTTGGTCGCCATATAAATATTTTATATGGTATCATTAAGGGGAGTCATTTCATAATTCTTGAAGAAATGAAGCTTTTTGTTATTTCGGCCATCTTTCCCTTCATTCCTCCTTTTCTGGTTTCCTCCAGCGTTTTTCTGTCCTCCTTGCACGTTTACGTCTTTTTTCTCTGTCGGCTCATTATTTTTTGGAACTTCTAATGTATAGGTCGAGTCCTCATCCACGTCTATATATTCTTTTGCCTTATCGAATATCTCTTCGAGAGTGGTAGGCTTCTTTTTCTTGATCCACCACCCAAGTTTGGTCCTTTTATTTATACCTCCTTTTAGAACCATCAAGGCCAAACGTGGCTCATAATTTCCAACTTTGGCCGCTGTTGTATTAAAATGAGAAAGGATGGCTTTAATGGATTTCACTGGCCCATGTTCCAATTCATTCAGCTTCATTATGTCACACACCTTAGTTCCTTGAAGTCTAAATTGTTGCCTGAATAGCTTGGCCAAGGTGGAAAAATCGTCCACGGACTTTGGTGGAAGCTTCGTGAACTAGAGTGAAGCTACCCCCTTCAAGTAAGTAGGGAAGTATAGACATTTGAGCTCATCAGTAGCACGTGCTCCATCCATGTGTTGATCATACTTGAATAGGAACACGTTGGGATCGCCAGTCCCATTATAAGCTTGCATAACTGGAGGTTTGAATTTAATCGGATACGGCGCCATTTTAATTTTTTCCATAAGCGGTGTTTTTGTGGGAGCAAACCCCCATTCCTTCTCATCGTCCACCTTTTTCTGGTCCTCCTTCATGATCTTTCGTATCATCCCGGATATACGCTCCTCCTCATTGAGTTGTCCCACGGGGCGGACGCCTTCCTATTTACCGGATGTTTTCCTGGGCAAACGGTCACGGTTCATATTCCGGGGCCCTGGACCTCCCGCATGGGGAAGTGCCCCTTTGGTGGAACCAAACGCTTGTTGAGGAGTTGCTTTTCCAAAGTGATTATGAGTAGGAGGCTTTGCTCCCTTATGACTAGGATCTGTAATCTCTTGGACAGAATTTCCTCAATTCGGGCTTGAGGAAGAAGATCCATTTTCTTCCGTTCGAGTGGTTTTAGCAGATTTAAGACGGGCTACACTCATGGTAATCTTAGCCGTTGCGGCTTGCATAGCGAACATGGCTTCAAGTTTCTTCATCATGGCTTCACTTGCGATATTGATTCGACTTGTCAGTCCTGCTGCCACTTCATCCAATTCCCTTCTAGTTACGACGGTTTTAGCTTTAGAACTTTCACCGACTTCAAACTGGTTAGTGGGCGGACTGTTTTCCGTGTTAGTGGCATTATCGGCACTTTTGGTTGCAGTTTTCTTCGGTGGTCTACCTGGATTACCCATGGCTTTGGATAATAATTTCAATTTGGACAACTTAAATGATCAGAGTGTATTTAAAATTCCAATGCAAGGATCTTAACCTTGTGAGAAACTGAGAAATGAATTAGCAATCTGGGCTCCACGGTGAGCGCCAAATGATTTCCCTAAAATTGGGCTTAACACCAAAAAATGTGAAGAAAATGTCTCACAAAAAATGATAAGTGGGGCCATACAATTATTGAAATGCAAGTGGAAGACACAAAGCTTTATAGTGGTTCAATCCAATAAGGATCTACATCCACTCCATAAAAAATTCCATTATCAATGTGCAAATTA
Source organism: Allium sativum (assembly GCA_030737875.1). Taxonomy (NCBI): domain Eukaryota; kingdom Viridiplantae; phylum Streptophyta; class Magnoliopsida; order Asparagales; family Amaryllidaceae; genus Allium; species Allium sativum. Next base: position 564,646,813 of record CM060921.1, read on the forward strand.
CAAGATTAACTTCTCTCTTACAACATTTTCATCACTCACTTACTCATGAATCATATTTAAATCTATTAGGGATGATAGAGAAGTGTATTAATCAGCGAAGATATGATGTAGATGTGGTAGAATCGGAAGAATTCCTTCTTGTACACAAGCTTCACTCAATCAGTCTTCAACTCTTGAATCATTTGGATGTGTTTGATGAAGATCATGATCCATGGATTAATCTTCAATTTATAATGTTGGATAGATGTTAGAATTGTTGTAGAATATTTTCAGCAGCACTTCGTAGTCTCAAGATTCGATCCCCTCAAATGGAGAAGTGAGGGGGTATTTATAGGAGATTTCCGGACTAGATGGCAGTTCTGTAATTATCTGGAAAAACGCCTTGACTCATGGCGCTGGGACGGCATGACTCATGTCATAACATTGCGACGCATGTCGCAACTGGTACGACTTGTTTGCTATAACTCATGTCGCCAACGACAGGACTTATTTTGTATAGCGGGTTAACCCTCGGCGCCTTGAGCTTGCGACATGACATGGCTCTCCTCAACATGGTCCATTTCGTTCGGATGATAGTTGTTGACAGCCTGGTAATAGCTGGATGCGACATGAGTAGGCCATGACATGGTTCATATTGAGATTTTAAGAAGCAGCTTGCCCTTTATGTCGCTGAACGACATGGGGGATGGACGACATGGTGTGTTTCCTTAATCCGACCTGGCTCCCTCGACATAGTTTAAGGCTGACATGAGCGATGGATGAGATAACGACTTGTGCTATGGTGACATGACTTCTAGGTGCTCTTATTTCATGTTGTCGCCATAAATGAAATGCGACATGACTTGGGGTTGACCCGTTTTCCTCGGAGCGACATGGCTCGACGTTGTTCACTCCCTGACGACATGGCCTTGAAGCATCTTGGCGTCCACGCCATGAATCCGAGTTCGACTTGGTTTACTCTAACGACTTGACTAATGATTTTTTATATTATTTTTGACTCGTATTTTATGGGTTAACAAATTAATTCCTCTAGTCAATTATCTTCATCTCATAACTCAAATCTACTTTTTATTTCAAGAATCTAACCGCTTACTCACCTGAGTCCAATTATATTTCACAATCCAATTTTACTCGATATTACTCTATTTCTATTCAATTTCCACTTAACTGGCTTTAATCCAATTTCAATTTGCTTCCAAAAATTTCTATTTAATTTGTTTTAATTCGAACAATCTCTTCCTGGGAATTTTTAAACAACTTTGTCTTTTTCACAAATCAACTTTCCCTTTCAGGATTCAAAACAACTTGTACCCTCAAAACAATTCAAAAACAATTCTCTTGGTAGTAATCTGTCACTTAGGACTCGAAAATGAACACTGATGATGTGGCCAGCATCATCCGAATTATTTCCCAGCTATCTAAGTGAGTTCAATACTATATCACTTTTCAAAACCATATCTTAATCATTTCTATTTTGAAAGTATTTCAAAATATCCTTCACAATGCTTGTAAAATAATTTAAAATCTGCCAGGATTTTAAAATCCTCATATATTTAATCCAAATCCATTTACAATCACTTTTCCAAATTTTAGGAATTCCAATTTTGATTTTAATCCTTCTGACTTCATGTATTACGCTTATATGGATCCTGATTGGTTATATATATAACCATTTAAATTATTATCTCATTCGATTATAACAACAACCAACACACCCAATATACTATAATCATTATAATACAAATCCTTTATGTCAAAATATATTTTGGGTAAAATTATTTCGTTTACCCTTTTTTCAAAACATACCATGTCAGTTCATCGTATTTAAGTGTTTAGAAACTCCTATCGATACAGTGGATCAAACTGATCGACCCGAATTCATAAACACTCAACTAATAAATCTCTACAATACAAAACAATTTTTATAAAATCTAGAAATACGTTCACTCGTATATATACACTCAAACTCAATCTAAGGTATAACTAACCCTATCTCCACTTAGTTATGCCACAGAGCCAAGTAATTACTTAACCTTCGCTCTGATACCACAGTAACGACCCGGGGAATTTGCGACCTTGGTTATCAACATAAACTCAATGTTGACTATCCAAGCATCGGAAATACCGGATAGTTAATAGAAAGAAGTTAGAGGGTGAGAATAGATAAGATAGAAAATTAGAATAGAAGAAGAAGAACACAACTACAACAGCATCATAGTAACACGAATCTCACAGCGGAACGAATAAAATATATTATATAACATGACTTTGGAATAAAACAGTATCGATATACAATACTATTATCAGAGTACAACACTTACAACATAGCGGAAATAACAATAGCTATATAACCGTGAAGCCTCCTACTCAAGCTCTCCAAGTATCTATAAATCCCGACTACTTGACTGCCCGTACAAAATTGGGCACCCAAGAGTTTAGGGAAAACAAACAAAATAAACTCTGGGTCAGTCATGTGACTGGTGTGAATAAACTCCAACCATTTGTTTAACTTTTAAATTCCTTTTAAAAGAAAGAATAATCATAAGACCGACCCACACATAAACACAGATGATTTTTACATTTCGATAACCCAAAACATTCTTTTATAATCCATACTCTTCTGATATTGTAATAATGTTTAAATCAAATAAATAGCAATCTAGTAGAACGCTTTCATCACACGCTCTACATATATAATATACAATCAAAAATCGCGGCCTCTTATTGGATAATGAATTCCCAACTATGACAAGGTATGGAACCACCTTCCGATCAGTGTACTCTAAAAGCGATACACTGGAGTTCAACAAGAACATCTTGTAACTCAGCCACACATAACCGGCCATTCATTTCGCTTGAATGTTCCGAATATATTGTCACCTTACGGTTGGTATACCAACATAACAGTTCCCGGGAGATACACAATCGAAAGAAGTAACAAATAAGAATATTCTCTAGATGGTGACAATATACCCTACTTGCGTGCGACCCACTTAGCCATGCTGCCTGCCCGATTTCTGTCATTTCCCAGTTGATGAGGCTTAAGGTCATAGCATATCTTTTAACAGATCACTCCTTCATTTATTTTGTATGCCACATCATCATACCCATCAAATCACAAATTGATTTCCCCAAAAATAATGTGGGTATATGCTAAGAGAAACAAATTACTCCACCACCAACGTAAATACGTTTGAAACGATCAACTTACGCGATCTACCAAATACACTCTGTCAGGCATTCGTCCATTCAAGTTGTCTTCGCACTGGACAACCCGAAGGCACTATTTTGTAAATCCATCTTAGGCAATTTCTACCTAGGATTTACTGAACAACCCTTAGATAACTCCGTCTTCAATTATCTTCATCATATTTGATTCGCAACACTAATGCCATACGGAGTGGGTTTTAGATAATATATTTGATCTTGGTCTCTCCATATTGACAACGGAAATGGTCAAAACTTTGATTATCGGTTATTTAACTATCAAAGGAAAACATGTGTACAACCAACGGTCGTATTCCCAAATGGAAATCTTACTGATCAATCATCATTTCATTTCCCAATTTCCCATTTATCATTTCCATATATTCATAAATTCCTTATTTTCTAAAATTAGAAAATGTACTTTATTAACTTTGGAAAACGTTTCCATTTCTGATTTACGCATCATTATCTTCCCACCTCTATCAGTCTCTAACTGTAAACTAGTAAGAGAACAACTTCCTAAGTATAAACCCCGAAAGCCGAAACCAACATCAGATCGATACCCAGAAAGCCATTCAACTCAACTAATTTCCAGTTAGTTTCTAATTTCAGTAATTCCATTTAAATTCCTAATTCAAACCCCAAATTGCTTAATAATATTTTATTTGCAAAATATTTACTTTAATCTAATTTTTCACATAGAATGTGAATAATATTTCTTTATATAATCAAAACAGTTTGATTTCGTATTTGAAAACAATATCTCAAACCCAAATTCTATTTATATTTTTATTTGTAGAATTATTCATACAAATTTTATTTCATTTCCAACATTTATAATCTCATTGCAAATTTCCTTTGTAACTACTACGTTCACATTCCAATTCAATTATCGGTGTTAAAACGGATTTTACTTCTCTATATAAATTCAAATTTAATATATTTAATTTATCACATAATAAATGTTTCCTTAATTTATAAACATCGTTTATAAATTATTCTCCTCCATTTGTCTGTTAAAACAGATTTCTATTAAATATTTACTTTAAATCAATATCTTGTTACACCCGTGTGCGAAGCACGGGTCTAAATCTTCCTAATGTAAAATTCACTTTTTATAAAATTCTATTCATTTTCCAAATATTTCCTTTTATGATTATATTTATTTCCTTTAAATATTTCATGTATAATATCCTATTTATTTCCTATAAATATTTCATTTATAATATCATATTTATTACCTATAAATATTTCATTTTCAAAATACACTTTGAAAATTCCCTTTTTACATTCCAGTATTTCTTATGGTATTTAAAATACCAATTAAACAGACCAGTGTCATCATAATCAATCACAGGTTTTATATCACATCATATATCACAATATATGAAAACAAACAGTATTACAAATATTGAGGAATCCAGTTGGATCCCTCCAACTTGTTTCCTGCATCCACCGATGTTAAACAATATAAATAACATCGATTTCATTTCAATATGAAATATTCTAATAAACAGAATCAATATTTGATTAACGATTTATATATATATATATCGTTATCTATAATTTCAACCAATAAATCAGCAATTCAACCAAACAATCAACACACAACAATCAATCATCATTTATCAATACTAGAATATATTTATAAAAATATAAACTGTACAGTGAGATTTACTCACATTGGACGATCATCGTTAAATAACGATAATCGATCGTCGATTCAGATCAGACAATTTATTTCGCTATAAATTGTAACGAGCTCCAATTCACTCCAAGTCAGTTCCATTGTGTAGTCGTTGTCCATACGATCCCAACGGATCCTATTTTGTTGGATTTGGATAACGTATGAAAAAGTTATGATATTTATAGGTTAACGCGTATTAAATTAAACTAAAAACTTAATTTATAAAACCGTTTAGGCTTTACCATATTCTGTTCGGCCCAATTGCCCACACCCATTTCCACATGCATCCAATACTGCGTGTTCTCCCTCAATGTAAATTAGAACGCAAGTTTTACAACGCCATTAACCGTTATTCCATCAATCCATTCTTGATCAACTCTCTATAGAAAAATTGACTAAAATCACGGTAACTCCCCTCTTCAACTCCTCTTCCACCTCATCCCAAAATCAGAGAACTTGAACATCTTTTCTTTTAAATGCGTCTCCTACCTCCTTACAGACATTGCCGTCCTTGCAAGCTCCTATTGCTCCTTCTTTACTTCCTTTAAATTCACGGAAAAATTACCAATAATTCTCTCATCACTCACTCTCTCTCTCTCTCTCTATCTTTGCACAAATTTGTTCCACTTCGCACCTTCCCTAGGAGCCGCGTTATTCAGCTCCTTCGCAGGCTTGTAGTAGAACCACCAAACAAAAAAAGGCGACTACCCACAAAACTTTGCAAATCACTTTCTCGTTCCAATTACAACATTGAAAAGATGAACCGATGCTTCACCCTTCTCAAATTCTTAGCCCTAAGTGGATTAGCACCCGCTGACTAAAATTTGCGCGACAACTATGGTAGTCGAACACAATGAAACTAATACTAAATCGAAGAGAAACACTTCGGGAATCGATGTATGTATGTTTGGTGATTTATGGATTCCCCTTTGAATTTATATGAATAGCAGAAGATGGAGATCTCACATTTTATTTTTCTGTAGGCGGCTTGGAATGCATTAAATAGCAACTGAAGAATATTTAGGGTTAGTAAGGGGTAAGGTATTTATAGCATAGGTTATATATTTTTATATTTGATTATTATATTATTTTTATCAAATTTCTATTTGTATCGTTGATTAAAAATTCCTATAATCACATACAATATCCAAAAATCATGAAAATGGACATACAACTATAGTTTGACATTATGGACCCGACGAAACTTGTTTCGTCGAATTCTAACTCTGTTTGATCACACAGCGTATTTTTAAAGGTTAAATTATCCACTGCTTTTCACATTAAAATCTCGTACGGCCACATACTGACTTCAAAAATCATAAAAATTGAAATCTAGCAATAATTTAATATTCCGGATCCAACAAAATTAGTTTCGTTTAAAACGGAGCTCGTTTGCAAAAATGGCTAATATTAAAGCTCCAAATAAACCAATTTAAATATTAATATATTTAAAAATAATTCAATTAAATATTAATAAATTTATATTATCGCATACATTCACATAGAATACAATACAACTCCAAAATATTCCTATCTGAATTTATAACTTGATATTTCAAATCCAAATTAAATCAGTATTCAATTAATATTAAAAATCCATTTATAATATAAGTAAATCATTATAAATTATAAAGGAATTCCATAGCAACTTTTCGAAAATTTGATTTGGACATAACTCACAATCTACACGACGAAATCTCAATTTTTCTCTTCTGTTAGAAAAATATAGTTCACCAGCTCCGAACGTTTCTTGTTTCATAGAAATCCGGCTTAAAACAGATTCTGTATATTCGTTTAAAGTTCGAATCGCCAAATTACGAACTGCCGCGCCATTTCGAGCTCGATTATAATTATAACGTAATTTATACGCTCTAACGTCATTTATTAAATAGATTCGTTATTATAATTCAATTCTACACTGAATTATATCATATAAATAATCCAATTCACCCAGTACTGCTATTTCAGCTATTTCTGATTATTTCAGAATTAAATATATTATTTAATTATTATATTAATTAAATATTCAAAGTTATTAAATTTAAACCATGAAATTACCAAACCACTATTTAAATAATTGAATAAAATTAATTATTAGATCGTTAAAAAATACGGGCCATTATAATTATGAACTAGAATGAGGCATGTGAAATTTTTTATAGCACTTGTTTATAAAATACGCAAGTTATTCGAAAAGACCGGGTTTAACCCATTCTGAATAATTGATATGACGATTAAAAGTCAACGATGAAGATGATGACTGAAGATCGGAGATCTTCACGTCGTTTGGATGATTACTGATGTTTTGATTGGGATGTACACCCAAGACAAGGTAATAAGTGGTGATCGTCCAGACGTACTTGGAGATCGACCGGATATGCGAGGGCCTCTCTCCTGTATTGGACATATGGGACAAGGAATATGGTGCCTCCGGTTTCGTTCAGACCCAGAACGGAATTGCAAATGGATAGTGTGTCTGACATTGTATTCCTTTATACAGTATCTGTTGATTTCTACTAAATATATTTGTTTGGTGGCGGTGAATTTACTCTCTTACTTAACATCCTTCTCTGAGACGTACGAGCTTAGAGGTTATATATTGATGGAAATCAGTGGTACTGTATGAATTGACAGTGTGGCATGTTGAGTTGCATGGATCAAAGCTTTTGTTGAAAAGCAAGGCTTTGTGGTTGATAATCAAAGCACAACTTTAATTAGCATAGCTTTGTGTAGCGTTAATTCGCAAGCCTCGCACCCCGGTATGAACAAAAAACAGGATAGTGACTGCATGGAAATGGACATATGTTTGTTCTAGCTATGAGTAAGGTCATGGTGTGGAGCCCAGACTGTTTATTTATATGGATGTTGCATATTACTTGATGGAAAGCGAGGTACATCGGAATTAGGGTCGGTTGAAAGGCACGGATATGATTTGAGTCCCTAGTGGCTCTAGATTGGTCGAAATTACTAAACCATTTTGGGGGTTCGATAGAACTGGCTAACATATAGTTTATGGTATAACTAATCATCGACGTATGACCGACCATCAAGATCCAAGGGTTGCCCGTAGGTGCGATCCTGAGGCACTTGCTAGTGTGTCTCGAAATCGGAGAGGATGATCCCTTTCCTTGGTTCATGGATGGAAACCAAATTTCCAATACGTGATTTTTTGGTTTTAGTCGTAAATATATATATATATATATATATATATATATATACATACATATATATATATATATATATATATATATATATATATATGGCAACATAATATAATGATACCTATGCCACCTATGATTGATACATTTATATTTGAAGTTGATTTCTTCACTTATAGTAATAATAAAAGATGAAATTTCGCGTATCAAGCATATTTGGCTATTATAAGGGAAAACTCTATCCTCGAGTGTGTTCATTGTGTGATGGGACCTGAGTCTTATAATAGCTTCATTTTTCTCTTTAGCATTGCGCTGTTTGGTTTTATGCACTAGTATTTATGGGGGATAAACCTGTTCCGTGTTATACGGCTTGGTCTCGTGATTTGCCTAACTTTAAAATAAAAAGCTAATAACTTTTTTTAGTTCTCACACCATTCCCATGACTGACCTAGAGTTTATAGTTTTAACATAAACTCTGAGTGCCTATATTTTCTACATGGGCAGCTAGTAGTTTGGTTTTCACAGATATTACTTTTCACAGTCCTGGATTTATAGCTGGAGCTATATTCAGAAAGCTTTGTATCCTTATATCTCTTTCAGTTGTGTTATTTGATGTATTTTCCACTGCTATGTAATTTAAACTCTGATATTATTTTATTTCCACTGTGTAATATTTATTCATACTCAAATATATTCTTGTACTCTGATGTAAATTGTTGTAATAGCAATGAAATGTTCTATTGTTTGTGTTATGATGCGTCGTGTTCTCAAAGCAATCCGGGCTTTCCCGTAAGGGTAAGTTTCAGGTCGTCTCGGTTTGGTATCAAAGCTTTGGTTTACAAAGCTCAGAGAAAATATACAATAGAACCAAACGAATAGGATTAGTAACCTCTTATAAGAATAACTCATTAGAGATGGGATCAGCAGTATCGTAGAATGAGTTGAAGAGTGCTATTTCTAAAAACAAATTTAGTTTTGAAAATTATACGTTATAATATGTATTTGAGTATTTTATTTTAGATAGATTTTGGACTATCGGGTATAAAGTGATTTTTAATATACGTCTTATCCATGTGTACATGAAGTCTCAAATATACTGGATAAATATAGAATCACACTCTAGTCGCCCGGAGATGATACTGATGATTACTTGAGTATCATCAAAATTTATGTTCGAGTTTCGAAAGTGGGATGTATAAATATTTCCAATTGACTAGTGTGAGAACCAAAACTTAGTTAGAATTTATTGTTTATGATTTGGCATTGAAATATGATTTTTTTTTTAAAATATATAAAAGTTATATGATTGAAAAGCTAACCAACTAATTGATTGCGGTTGTGATGTTTGATTATTAATTTAACTAATAAAATTATTGGAACGATAGTTAATTTAACTAATAAGAGAACGAAAGGTAAATTTTATCCAAATTGAAACTAATATTGAATTAAATCGAAAATTGATTGGAATTGCATATATGTACATGAGTATATATTGAACAGGTCATAGCATCGAAGCTAAGAAGAGGAATAAAATTGTATGCCCGACAAATAGGTACATATTTACTGTATTTATTGGGTTTTGTTGATTTTATGAGCCGATTGGCTTTTTCTTTTTCTTTTGGATTGATGATGGCCCTGTGAGGCAAGTTTTGGTTTTACCGATAGGGCTGTACAAAAAAAGTTATGGCGAAATTTTTCAAAAATTAAGGGTGTTACCCAAATTTTTGAGAAATTAGAAAATTCTTAGAAATTGAAAAGTTGAAGAATGAAAGCCAAAATGAAAGTTTAGTTGGTTAGTTAAACAACTTTCAGCTCCGTTCCTTTTAGAGGATGAAAAAATTTTATGATGGGGAGATTGTAATAACCCGAAATTTCTGAACCAATTTAAAATTTTTATTTTAGCTATTTTAATGGATTTTGAATATTTATAATGATTTATTTTAAATAATAACAACTAAAAATTTATTTAAATTGAAGTTAGAACACATAAATTTATTTTAACTATAAAACGAGCCTGAAATGGCGCGGTAGTTTGAAAATTTGAATTTAAATTTCAATTGAATGTATAGGATTCAAAATAAATCGGATTTCAGTAAAACCAAAAAAATTATAATCTGTTTAACTATATCATTCTAACAAATGTGAAAAAAAAATGAGATTTCATAATATAAATTGAAAGTTATGTCCAGTTTAAAATTTAAAATAGTCGTTATGGAATTTATATATTTTTTTAAAATAATATATAGCCCTTAAAAATAGCCATTTTGCAAACGATCTCCATTTTCGACGAAACCACTTCTGTTGGATCCGGAATGTCAAATTATTGTTATGTTTCAAATTTCATGGTTTTTGGAATTAATATGTGAGCGTGGTAAATTTAAACGTGTTTTGAATATACAGTTTAAATTTAATCGACTGGAAAATGACCATTTTTCAAACGGTCTCCAAATTCGACGAAATTAGTTTTGTTATGATTATATCGTCAAAACATAGCTAGATTTATTTTTCGGGAATTTTTGGAGTCAGTATGTGGCCCCGGTAAATTAAAATGTACATTTAAATTCAAAATATATTGATTTATATTTTAATTTAAAGAAAAATTGATCAAAACAATAGAATTGGCTTACGGAACATATTCCATTGTGTCGAAATGGGGGTAATTAGCTAGGTACAATAGTCGTTGGGTTTGATTTGAAATTCGGAGATTAAGCGAGCTATTTTCAAATTAAATAATAATTAAAATATATATAAATAGAAAAATCTCTAAAACCCTAGGTTCACAAAATAAAGCCGCCGCCAGAACGTTTTAATGGATGAGAGCATTCGGATTTCATCCCCTAATATTTACCAATCCATCACGAATTAGAACCTCAACTCAAAACAAAAATCAAATAACTTTTCAAGCTCTTCAAAATTATATGGGTTTGATGGAAAACCGTTATGTAATCAGCTTGAAATTCAAGCTCAAAACTTGCTCATTCGCAGCCCAATCAAGGAACCGAGAGGGGGTCAAATAGGCCTACACCTGGGGCGGCGATGGAGCAAGCTGAGGTGCCTCTTGTGGCGCTCTCCGATCATCTACAGTGGCGCGATGTGTGGGGTTCAACGTTGAAGATGTGTACAGTGTGTTTGAGGAAGGACGAAGAGGATTAACGGGGTGGAAGAGAAATTATAAAGTAATTAAGAATATCAATTATTATTTAAATATATACTTATGTAATTAACGCAAATAACACCGTAACTTTTTCATACGAGGTCCAAATCCGACGATTCCAGTCGCATTGGAATCGTGGGATCAAAATTTACAACATGGAACTGACCAAAATGGAAACGGAGCAGATGTGAATTTGAGGCAAATTCAAATCTGAATAGAAATAAAATCTTCAAATAAATAATGACGGAGTGGAAACCGATGGCAAGAACTCTCTCTCACTCAAATTATTTTACAGTTATTATATCCCAGGTTGCAGACGGAGCGTAGTAGCTCTTGACACTATATTTTGTACAAACCATGGTTGATTGTTTGTTTGAATTGTGATTGGCATTGTCCTTGATTGAATTGTTGTATATAAAATTTATTATATAAATTATTTATATAAAAATTATCATAAATGAAATTAGAATAAATATTCATTTAAAAATCCAGACGGTTTGTTTATGTACACCTATTTATCTGATATGGATTAGGACGATAATTTTTACACATCGCCCAACTGCACAAATAATAATCAGTATTTGTTGTTTGAAAACCCCACACGGGTATTTGGATGATATTTGACATACACTAATCTAAATATTTAGTTATATGTCAATCGATGGGTTGACAGGCTGTGATAAGTGTTATTTATTTATTTTAATGCTTATATAGTTGTAAATTGCACTCTGAATGATGTTTGAATGTTGAATGATTATTTATCATTATTGTTGTATACATGCGATGTATGAAATCCATATAACTGAGATTATATGGTAATTAATTGAGTCGCATTCTGATTCAAAAAATAAATAATATTTTAAAATAAGGATTATTTTAGAATACGGAATATTTTAGAATAAAGAATATTTTAAAATAAAGAATATTTTAAAATAAGGAATATTATAGAATAAGGAATATTTTAGAATAAGGAATATTTTAAAATAAGGAATATTTTAGAATAAAGAATATTTTAAAATAAGGAATATTTTAGAATAAGGAATATTTAAAAATAACGAATATTTTAAAATAATATTCAATGAATAATCAAAATATGATTTTGATATTCGATTTAGGATGGACACGAAAATATTGAAATATATGAAGCCGATTTAATTAGTAAACGCCATTTTTACCCCGAACGGGTTTACCGATCGATTTTATTCATTCTAGAATAATATCGAAAAGAATTGATTTCAAAATCAGATATTTTGAAAATATTATCATTTTGATATGATATAGATATAGAATATTCAATTTTGATTTAAAATTGGAAATGAAGTTGAAATCATTTTAAAATGAATTTATAAACAATTTATAAAATACATTCTGAATGGAAATCGACGATGTATATATTATACATATATATTTAATGGCCTGAATAGAACGCGCCGCACAGCGACCGTTCGCGATTTTCGACCATTAACTTCAAATTGATGTAACGGGAGATCCGACCGTCGGATTCTCCAAAAACCGAAACCTTTGGGTTTGTATCGAAAAGAGCTTTCCAAGGGATGTAAGAGATTTAAATTTGAACGGTCCAAATCAATTTCAGAAAAGGTCGCTATAGATGCAGTTCGATGGCCGTTATTGAAAACCGACAATACTGGCCTTAATAAAATTATTAAAAATATGGAAAAATTGTATAAAATCATAATAAATGATTTTAAAAGAGTTTGGGTGAAAAATTCCAAGTTTTGAAAAGATAAATGATATTTTTGTCGAAATGAACTAGTTAATAACTAGAATAATAATCCAAACGATTTTTAAATAGATAATAAATGGGTTTTAAAATAACCAGAATTTTTCCAATGTATGAATTGGAATGGTTTTGAACAGAAATAATCTTCGAAATATTTCGGTATTGGATTCCATGATTATACGGATATTGTGGAGGAATTTGGAAGATATATATATATATATCGTTATTCCCAATAAGATATTTGTTGGTTTCAGAATTTGATATCGAATATAAGCCGATATAATTTCTATTCAGAGCCTTGTATTTAGTATTAAATTGGATTTTGGGGTTTGTCGTGAATGGCATCTTTAATAACACCATTCTTAAACCCCTAGGTGAAAAGAATAAATCTTTTAAATAAGATTTAGAGAAGTTACCAATTAATTAATATTTAATTGGAATTGAATTGAAATTGGATTTTTGGGTTTATTGTGAATGGTATTTTAAATAACACTTGTTCTTTAACCCAATTAAAAATGAAGAGATCATTTGGGATTTATAAATTTTTTTATTAAGATTTAATGGAAATTTTCCAAAATAAATTTTTCCAGTTTAATATTAAATTGGAATTGAATGGAATTCGATTTGGTAATTATCGAGATGAGCTTCTGTGAATGAAGACCATTACTATATATGGAATTTAAAAGGCTTTGCTGCTATTCCATTTATATTATTAGTTTTATACGGGAATTTATATCGATTATACACTGTTATGATTTCCATGTAGATTCCATTTTGATGGAAGATGATTTGGGTTTATCGTGAACTGTGTTTTAAACGACATTGGTTCTTTAACCCCGTTAAAGACAAGATTGATTTCTTAAAAGTTGAAAAACCATAAAGTAAAGATTTATGATATTGAAATCAAGTTGGAATTTTAATGAATCTTTAATTAGATTGGAATGAGAATGGGATAATTAAATTTATCAAATTCATGAAATGATCGAGAATGGAGTACCACCAGTTTTACTCCAAGCGATAGTTAAATCTTTAATTAGATTTTAACGGGAAATGGTAATTAATTTTACCGATAACACAGTGGGTGCTAGATATGGAGTACTACCAGTTTTGCTCCATGAGATGAATAGGTTGGGATTGGAAATATAAAAAAATGATTACTTCGGTATGGCTCGAAATCCCAACTAGTTTTATAAACCTTAATTTGGTTTGAAATTGTGGAAAGATAAAATAAAATCTTTTGAAAACGATATCAAAAGGAAGATTAAAGAAAATGTAACACCCCGCATTTTTAATATAATTAAAAATGTATATATATATATGCATAGATAGGTTAATAATGGTTATGTACAATGAAAATTACTTAACATGAAAGAGAAGGAAAGATTAATTCAATGGCAGTGTACGTAACGGAGAAGATAATAAAATAATGATACTTAATTTAAAATATCAGGAATTAAGTAAAATGGACATCACCATTGCGTTCGTCTCGGAATTCTACATGAAATAGAGTCCAAGTTTTCGAAAATCGGACTCTGTATGAAAGAGTTATGGCCTTCGGAAGATTCAAAACAGTTCGAAATTCGATCTAGGCAGCTGGGCGAGAAATTTCCCGCCTAGAACAGGGCAGGTCGACCTGGGGGTCAGGTCGACCAGGGGGTCGACCTACCCCCTAGAAGGTCGACCTGGGGGTTGACCTATCCTAGATCCGGGCAGTTTTTGTTCGTGTGACATGGTTTGACATACTGTACGGACCGAATGGCTTCTAGGTCAATCCTAGGACCCTAAAACGCTCTCTACACCTATAAAATAGTGCCTAGACCTAACCTAATTCATAAACAATTCCTTTTGACGCCTCCATGCCGCCAAACTTCAACCAAACATGGTCGCCGCCCCAAAACCTTAAACTAAATTGCAAGTTCTTCAGGAACTTTGGAGTTTAATCAAATCAAGAAGCAAAATTCTTCATCAACAATTCAAGCTCTTCACCAATAATCAAATAAGAAGATTAAATCAGCGTTCTAAATCAACAACAAATCGCTTATTTCTCTAATCCAGTCAAGGTGAGTGGATTTGAAATATATTTGTTGTATAATGTTGCTTCTATCGTTTACCATTCCCCATAATGAATATGATGTTAATTTAATAAGATCTGTTATTTTATTTATGCCTATGTTTGAGTTCTCTCCTTTTTATCCTTTCCCCTTTTTATTTTTGGATCTAGGTTATCTCGAACCTAGACGAAATCTTATTATACAATACACACGATTGGAATATGGGGATATTGGAATATAATCTGTAATTTTGGGGTTTGTGGGATAAAAATTGTTATTGCATATATTGGGCATAATCTATTTTATGCGGTCGAGGAATATAATCTATAATGTTGAATTTATGTAAATTTGACATAATTGTCATTGGATATGGAATTGGTATAATTTAATATTAACAACATATAACTGGATAACATGGGTTGGTGAAATTTATTTGTGACTTGGAAAATAAGCCTAGAGGGTAAATTAGATTATATGTACGAACATGGGAATGTTGGTATATATATATATATATATATATATTGGGATAATATTGAGTATATGAAATTGGGTATAATCGGATATTGGAAATTGGCATGTTTGGAATTAGTGAATTTGGCTATAAATGGATAATTTGGTTAATATGGAATTTGACTAACTATTATGTAAATTGGTATAGTTAATGACAAATTTGAAGATAGGCATAAAAATATGAATTGGGATTAAGTTGAATTTGGACCACATGACATGAATTTGGGGTTTGGGTGAAAGAATGTCAATGAAAGCCTAAGACACGAGGTTAGACGCGTTTGTGGTGTAAGACTTCCCGGAACCGCCCGACAAATCAAGCAACCACAAGCGGACGTCTAATGTGAAAGGTCAACGGCAAGAACAAGAGGCGTAACAGTTTATGACACGAGGTTAGGCGCGTTGTAGTATAAGTCTGCCCGGAACCGCCCGGCAAATCCAGCAGCCACGAACGGACGTCTAATGTGAGAGGTCATACATCGTTACGGCATTATAAATAAATTAAGAAATACTGACCATAATAAGACATGTGGGTAACATGGGTATGGTTAGAGGGTTAAGTGGGTGATATAAATGACATGTAAAGCATGACTAATGTGGACTTAACCGTTGTAAGACATGTGATGTAAAACATGACTAAGGTAGACTTAACCATAATAAGGCATGTGTAAGATATGGAAACTATAATAAAGGGGGTTAAGTGGGACACGGCTGACATATGAAACAAAATTTAGATATGCTTAACCAAATGGGACCCGTGACGGTATCATAAATTAATCGAATTGGGTAAAGTTTAAGTAACGGGTTAAGTAAACGGAAGGGTTAAGTCAAATCTAAAATTAATGATAAATAACCTATTATGAATAAACTTGAATAAGGCAAGAAAGGATAATAGGTGGAAATTATAACTTATGGGACAAGATAAGTTATAGGAAACGATAAGGAAGATGAGATAACTTATATGAAAAGATATACTTAAATTAAGTGGTTTGGAAAGGAGAAATGATATAAGTTATATGAGTTATATGAGTGGAAAAGAAGTAAATTAGAATCATATATGAGTGGAAAAGAAGTAAATTAGAATCATATATGTTGGTTGGGTTGAGTAATTCTCTGGGTGCCAGTCTGATGTTGATTTTGGTCTTCGGGGCTGGTGTTTAGAGGGTTATTCTCCTTATCAGTATGTATGTGGGATAAGGCATACGTAACTATGAATTAAGTATAACATGTTGTTGAAACCCAAAAAGGGAATAATTTATGAGATTGGAAAATAACATGTTGTGGGCTTATTAATGACTTAAGTGGGTTAAGTATAAATTGAATTAATAAGCAAGGGTAACTTGGTGAATACAGAAAAAAAAGGAAGCTAATGTGAATAACCAAGTTAAATGAGAAAGTTGACGAGGTGGCACAAGCATGAAATAAATGGTTAGACTTAGGGTCTAATGACATATAAAACTAAGGCGCTTGAAGCAGTCCGTACGTTGTAGGATGAATAACCCAACGAGGTAGATCATGATGGTGTCATAAGGCACGAGGAGAGCGCTCTATTTTGGCGGCTCCAACGGACTTAAAGGGGAAGCATGCGGCTTCCTGAGACGTTAAAGGTGCTCCTAGTAGTCCTCTGTAGTGGTTTAGCTTCGGGCTAGGATTACAGAAGTTGGGTCTGCGCAGAACTATCAGGTGGGTGGGCCTTGACTGCACAAGTAGGGGGCGGTCAGAATGCTGTATGCGGTGGCATTAAGGGTGGTTCGGGGTTTGCCTCAGGCAGAGGTGGAGGGTCAAGACCAAACGATAGCAAGATCATCGGACGCCTGTCACCAGCAGTCTAAGGAATGCGAAAAGACAAGAGCTAACCCCTAGAGATCGTTAATCTTTGTTATCAAGGGACGGGTGTGGGGAGACCCCACATGGATGTTTAGATTGTTTGCTTGTTCGGGGTGGTCGCTTAGCTCATGCGGTCTTCACTAGTTGAGGGAGGGGATGAGGTGGGGCCATAGCCACCATAGAAAAACCAGACCCGAGGGATATCTGTACATTGCACACTCTTAGAGGCGGGCCCGTACAGATATAGAAAAGCTCCCGACTGTAACAACCTGTATTTTTAATAACCTATTATAACATAATCGAGGTAGAATTTAATTCTAAAATCTGAAACAAGGGAAACGGGCTATGCCATTGCGTTCGTCTGGGAAAAATACACGAAATAGAGTCCGAGTTTTCGAAAATCGGAGTCCGTATGACCCGATTAAGGCCCAATGAAGTTTTCAGAAAATTTCAAGTTCAAAACAGATTTCGAATTTCGGGTTCAAAATTCGAAAAACGGTCAGATTGGACCAGGCGGGAAAATTCCCGCCAGAGCACCCAAGTCGACAGCCCTGTCGACTTGGGAGTCGACTTGGTTGGACCCAAGTCGACAGCCCTGTCGACTTGGCTGTTGACTTGGTTCAGCCGGGCAGTTTTGCCTGGTGCACCATTTTGGGGTCTTGGTTAGGTTTTGGGGCCAGATTCGGTTTTGAGGGCTGAGATTGGAACTAGGGTTTTATCCTAAGGCTAAAACTAATCCTAATCTCTATAAATAAGACCCTAACCTAACCCTAAATCATCATTATTCATTCATACAACTAAACTATGGCAAAATTATTCCTCTCATGGCCTCCACTCTCTTCATAAAATTCCTAAATAAATTTCTATGAGAGATTTTCCATGCATACAAGTGTTTTCAAGCTTGTATGAGCATCATTAGCTTGCATTCAAGTCAAGTTTCCATATTTACATCATAAAGCAAGGGTTTTTATTGATTTGGAGCTTTCATATTGGGTTTATTTGATTTCATAAGGGCTTGTCTCAATCTATTAATATATTTGTGTCTTCATAAGAATTTGTAAGCCCTTTTACCTTCTTTTTAAACTCAAAAGTTAATGAATGATGCAAGTTGTGTTTGATCATTATGATATGCAAGTTTATCATGTTATGTTATGCAAGTATGCCATGTTATGATATGCAAGTTTACCATGTTATGCTATGCAAGTTTGCCATGTTATGATATGCAAGTTTATCATGTTATGTTATGCAAGTTTGCCATGTTATGATATGCAAGTTTATCATGTTATGTTATACAAGTTTGCTATGTTATGATATGGAAGTTTGCCATATGATATGCAAGTTATGTTATGCAAGTTTGGGTTGATCATTTTGCTCATGTTATCATGTTATGTAATCTTATCTTGGGTTTATGAGCTTAAAGCTTCAAGCTTTATGCTAAAGGTTGCATTTTGGCAACATGTAAGTTATCATATCCCTTATGATAACTTGCATGTGAGGCTAAATGCGAACTTATTGCAACTTCTACATGTCATTTATCACCATGTATCACTTATATGCTAAGTTTGGTTTTATGCATACTTTTGAGGCCTAATGATGCAATATGCAAGTATATGAACATATGTACATTTCATATGCCACCATGTTAAACTTGTGGCTTCAACACCATTTGTCATCTTTATGCCAAGTTCCCTCTTTCTATCCTTTATGCGCTATTGCGATTATGTAAGCGATGGGATTGCGTTTGGGGTTGGGTAAACTTAAAAGACATGAAAACATAAGATTGGGAATTTACCTATTAAGTTAGGTCTACCCATTGGGAATTTACCTATTAAGTTAGTTCTACCCAAATTTTTGAAAACTTGTAATATGTTTTGAAAACATGATGGACATGACACTTAGAAAATATAAGTGTGACCAACTCGAGGTTGGGTTGAGTTTGTAGCATAAAACTACCCGGAACCGACCGGCTTAACTAGTTGCTACAAACAATAGGACCCAATGTGAGAAGTTGGTCGTGTTGTACCTTGAACCCGAGGTTAGACCAAGTTGTGGTGTAAAGCTACCCGGACCCGCCCGGCTTAACTAGTAACCACAACAAGGTCTAATGTGAGAGGTTAAGGCACATTAAATTAATTAATGCCTCATGATTAGGGTTAAGTCATGGTCCACTTAATACTTAACCAATTTGGACTTGGTGGATTAATCGGGGTTAAGTCGTGAACCCATCGTTACACTTAACCAAGTTGATCCATGATTAGTAAAAGGGTTAAACCGTACTTAACCCACTAGAAAATCCTAGCAATGGGGGTCCATTCCAGCAGTAATCCCAAGTTTGTATCATTAAGACCCTAGGGACTAGGCTAGGGTGGGGCACGATTACTGGACTTGATGTAAGTGACCAAAACGACGGATGAGTGGTACGCCGGTGTAGTTCCGGACGGGCTATGGTCGTGCACATAGTCCGTAGCCGGAGAAAACATGCACGGGTACCAGTAGATCGAGACTGTGCACTTATGTTTATGGTGTCGAGAGGTTTACACCCTAGGGCTTGATACACCCGAAGGTGGACTCGGCACAGTCCGACTACAATTATGTTTGGGCCGTATTGACAACAACACGTGACGAGTTAGGCTTAGGGAGCCGATCGATTAGACCGTTTGGTTGGACCTCGTATTAGGGTCATTTCATGTTATTGGGTCAAAGCTTGGGCCAAGGGATCAATACTTGTTTATTCAAGTCATGTTAGTTTGCTAGTACACCTGTGGTGCAAAACCTTAATCCTGATTATGCGATGACACCTTTTATCTATCATGTCAGTATGTAGTTATCCTTATGTTCATCTCAGCTTTCATCATGACAGTTAACTTTATTAGTTTATAGACTGATGGTAGTAGGGCTTACTCAGTCTTTTTGACTGACCTGTTTTTCTTTCGCCTCTTTTCTTCCGTCCCCCCCCCCCCCCCCCAGGTTCTCAGGGTGGGAATATTGGAGCTTAGCTTGGATTTCTGATCGCTTGCTTGTGGGATTTTAGCTCATGTACGGTCTTGACATGAAGCTAGCTATGGTTATCACTTATTTTGGGGATAGTACTTATGTATTTCAGTTATTCAGTGATGTTGTTTTTATCTAGACTTGTGTATTTGGAAAGTTGACATTATGTTGTACCAGACTTGTTTTGAAATAGTTTGAAATCTTCCGCTGTTTTACTTATCTTATTTACTCTGTTTACATATATACATATGTTCTTGTTCTGCCTTGATATATCATTATGCTTGTTTACCCGGTACAAACGCCCCTCCAAAGTCAGAGTGCTTGCAAGAGCCACCCTGGCGGAGGTGGGGTGTTACATTTGGTATCAGAGCATATGGTTTACGAGAAGGAACAAAAAGGTTTTTGAAACTTTTGGAAAACTATTTTCAAAACCAAGTATAAAGTATTTTCCAAAGAAAAGTCTAGTTTATTTTAAAGGCTATTCCCCAAAAAGCCATTAGCAAAAAATTCCTTCGTTTTTCTCCATTCTGAATCTATCTTTTTTTCTTCGTTTTCAGTATGGCCGATAACTTTGGTATTCCGGAGGGAGTACACGTACCTGGTTGGTATAGGAGACTTTTGGAGGCTAGGGCGACCGAAGCCGGCCCCGCAAATGTTACTCCTCCTCCGGTGGCTAATGTTTCTCCTCCTCCTCCCATAGCTGATGTTCCTCCTCCCCCTCAACCTCCACAAGCGGATTTTTCGGGAAACTTGTAAGGACTTTAAGACGATGGGTGGCAAGAATTTCATTGGAACAGAGACTTTTGTAGAGGCAAGGAATTGGTTGAAAGAAACCGAAGATCTTTTCGCCATCTTTGACCTAGATGACCGTAGGAAGGTTTTATTGGCAGTGTGGTTGCTAAAGGGAGAAGCTGCATGTTGGTGGGTGGTCACCACCGCTACTAGGCCAATTGAGACTTGGGATGACTTTAGGGGAAAGTTTGGACTAAGGTTCCTATCACTGAAGCAAGGGGACATGACTATTAGGGAATACATAGATAAGTTTAATCAACTGGCTCGGGTCGGTTTAGACTTGGTTAACACAGCTCAGAAGAAGGCCCTATACTTTGCTCTAGGATTAAACGAGCCATTACATGGTTTAGCCATGTCTCATATACCCTTGGGGTCAACTTTCGAGAGTTTGGTGAATATGGCCCTACTCAATGAAGAGAATAGGAGTGACAAGAAGGAGGTCAAGATGAATGAGTCTCAAAACAAGGAAACGGAGCCCAAAAAGGAAATGAAAAAGAAGGAGGAGAAGTCTGAAGATAAAAAGGAAAAGAAGTGCTTTACTTGTGGAAGCTTGACTCATCTAAACAAGGATTGCAGAAAGAGGAAGGGCACTTGCTTTGACTGTGGAGAAATGGGACACTTCACTAGGGACTGCCCGAAGAAGGGAGGGCCTACGTCGGAAGGAACGGTGAATTCCGGGAAGCAAGGCAAGAACTCCAAAAACCGCAAGAACAAGAACAAGAGTCAAGGCAACAAGGGGAACAATAGCAAGGGCAATAACGACAAGAGGAAGTGCCATTATTGCAGTTCAGTTGGGCATCTTATTAAGGATTGTAGGAAGAGAAAAAGGAAGAGTGGTGAATGCTTTCATTGTGGTGAGTTTGGACATTTCAGCAAAGATTGCCCGAAGAAGCAAGGGCAAGGTCAGACTCAGTGTGCAAGACCATCTGGAGGGCGAGTTCATCCCCTCAACATCGTTCTTTCAGCTCATGATCGAGGTAGTGTTTCTGTTGAAAGTCTTGTTTACATTTCTGATTTTCCTGTTTGTACTTTGTTTGATTCTGGCACATCGCATAGTTTATTTCATCTGATCTAGTTGAAAGTTTGCACCTAAGTACTAGTCTAGTTAATGATCCCGTGTGTGTTTCAAATCCAATTGGGGTTTCCGCCCATTTGTCTATTATCTACGTGGATTTGAAAATCTCTATCTTTAGTCTAGAGTTCTCGTGTGATGCTTATATTCTCGGTTTCATGGGGTATGGGTTGATTTTGGGCATGGATTAATTGTCCAGTTTTGGAGCCATCCTTGATTTTTGAGCATAGGGTTGTGAGGCTCATGACTCGCCTCGGTAATACCCAAAAAAATTCTTGTAACCCTATGGGTCCCGTCACGTTATGTTATCTTGAATCCCTCAACTCGTCTATCGATAGTTTGCAATCTATGAGGGTGGTCCGAGAATATCCTGATATCTTGGGTGAAGTGAAGGGGTTACCCCTAAACGCGAGATAGATTTTCGCATTTATCTGGTTGATAATGCCAAGCCAGTTACGTGGCCGGTTAGGCACATGGTCCCGCAAGATGAGAGTTAAGAAAGCAAGTCAAGGAGTTGCTTGAGAAGAACTTCATACAATGAAGCATTTCCGAGGAGGGTGCTCTAGTAGTATTCGCTACTAATGTGGACAGTTCGCTTCGCCCGTATGTTAATTATCGTGAGTAGAACAAGAAGAATAGACAACCATTACCAAGGATCGATGATTTGTTTGATAAGCTTGTAGGAACATCTGTTTTCTCTTGATCTTGCTACTGGATTCCATCAGCTCAGAGTAGCTGAGGATAGTATAGACAAAACTGCGTTCAGAACTCCAGATGGATTCTTAGAATGGCTAGTCATGCCATTCAGTTTGACTAATGCACCCGCCTACTTCGTGGACTTGATGAGTAGGGTGCCTAGGGAGTTCCTGAACAAGTTTGTGGTAGTCTTTGTAGATGATATCCTGACTTTCTTAAAGAACGAGGAAGAACATGCTAGACATCTCAAGGAGGTGATGGATACGCTTAGAGCCCATCAGTTGAAAGCCAAGTCCTCCAAATGTCATTTTGGAGAAAAGAAGTTAGATTTCTTGGGCACATAGTTTCTAAACAAGGCTTAGCGGTGGATCCCGCTAAAGTAGTCGCGGTTCAAGACCAGAAAGCCCCGACGTGGACAATTGAAGTAAGAAGCTTTCTCAGTTTGATTAGTTAGTTAGCGTCCCTTGAGCTTAGACCTACCCTTATGGATCAAGTAGGGACTTCGCAGAAAGAAGACCCGCAGTTAGTCGAGATCATGGACAAGTTGATTAGAGGCAGGATGTTAAGTCACCTCGCCATAGATAATAAGGGATGGCTAAGACACGATGAGAGAAAGAAGGTTCTTGAAGATGCACATCATCCGAGGAGGTGGCCGAGTTTGTCCCAAGGTGAATGTTGTGCCAACAGGTTAAGGCCGAGTCATAAAAAGCCCGGTGGGCTATTACATCCATTGGAGGTCCCCGCAATGGAAGTGGGAAAGCGTCACGAAGGATTTCGTGGATGGACTGCCTAGATCAAGGAAAGGGAATACGAGCATGTGGGTCATGGTAGGTAGACTCACGAAGAGCGCCCATTTCACTCCGGTAAAGAGCGAAAGGACTGCATCATAGCTAGCAACGGATTACTTTCAAGAAATAAGGAGGTTGCACGAGGTTCCCTCAAGTATAGTTAGTAACCGCGACTCAATCTTCACTAGCCAGTTTTGGGATAGTCTACGGGAAGTCATGGGCAAGCACTGAATCTAAGTACGGCCTATCATTCGCAGGCGGATGGTTCATTTCGTTCAAGCATGAGTTATAGAAAATCACGTTAGTAAGAGCAATTGGCAACGAGGGTTGGTATTTTCAAGAAAAGTTCTGTTGCGTGGAATACTTTATAGTAAGTAAACGAGATCCAGGATTCACTAGTGAATTTTGGAGAGCTTGCATGAAACCATGAGGTCATAGTTATGTTTAAGCCAAGAATGATAGAAGAGTAAGTGAAAAAGGAAGACGAGAGGCGACAATGAAATGGGTTCCAACTCATATTTGGAAATAAGAGTTAAGAAGCCAAGGAATCATGAAGTAAAAGACGGTCAAAGCACAGTGGAGTTAAACTCAAGGAAACGTGACTTAGAAGATTGAAGGCTGGATAAGCGCATCATATCTTTTTTATTATGAGTATATCCTTGATCCTTGTTTTCCTGTGGAGCTTACTCGCATGTTATCTTTTACGTATATCCTCTCGGTCCCATACTCGATCCCATTTCTGTTGTAAACTCCATAAGGGGGGTATGACTCATCGGTTAGTAATGCATGTCAGGGTTTGAAGGGGCCCGTTAGGTTGACTAAACCTTTTGGGCTTTTATAGGATATGGGTTGGGTTAGGAAGGGATTTCTTGTAATCCGAAAAGAGTATATCTTGCTTATCTTCCCGATCTCTTTGTAGCATATCTTTCTTTTGCTATCCATGTTTGTCTTGTTTATCTTGTTATTCCGTTAATCTTGTCATGAGAACCTTAGGTAGAAACCCTTTGGATGAAACATATGTTTGAAACATGTTATGCTTGATGTTTGCAAGTGGTTGCAAGTGTTTGCAAGTGGTTACTCGTGGATGCAATATACACATTAGGCACTAGATCGGCTCACACACTCCTCATATTGCATACGCATGAGTGTTTATGCTTATTCATGGATGAATATGTTGTGCTATCACATGGACTTTGCATATGGATGTATGTTATGTGCACACATATAGATGTTATACATTATGTTAGGAATTGCATACATATGGATTCATTTCACTAACATAATTTGCATTGATGATATTTGCATTAGATAAGTACATATACACACACCTTTGCGTATGTTCATACAACATTTAGAATCTTGTAAGGACAATGATTGCTCGTGGATGATGTTTTGAGTAGATGGATGTTGGATGGTAGGATACGTTCTTCCTAACTTGAAGATTTCGGGGACGAAATCCTATAAGGAGGGGAGAATGTAACAACCCGTATTTTTAATAACATGTTATAACATAATCGAGGCAGAATTTAATTCTAAAATCTGAAACAAGGGAAACGGGCTGTGCCATTGCGTTCGTCTCGGAAAAAATACGCGAAATAGAGTCCGTGTTTTCGAAAATCGGAGTCTGTATGACCTGATTAAGGCCCAATGAAGTTTTCAGAAAATCTCAAGTTCAAAACAGATTTCGAATTTCGGGTTCAAAATTCGAAAAACGGTCAGATTGGTCCGGGCGGGAAAATTCCCGCCAAAGCACCCAAGTCGACAGCCCTGTCGACTTGGGAGTCGACTTGGTTGGACCCAAGTCGACAGCCCTGTCGACTTGGTTCAGCCGGGCAGTTTTGCCTGGTGCACCATTTTGGGGTCTTGGTAAGGTTTTGGGGCCAGATTCGGTTTTGAGGGCTGAGATTGGAACTAGGGTTTAATCCTAAGGCTAAAACTAATCCTAATCTCTATAAATAAGACCCTAACCTAACCCTAAATCATCATTATTCATTCATACAACTAAACTATGGCAAAATCATTCCTCTCATGGCCTCCACTCTCTTCATAAAATTCCTAAATAAATTTCTATGAGAGATTTTCCATGCATACAAGTGTTTTCAAGCTTGTATGAGCATCATTAGCTTGCATTCAAGTCAAGTTTCCATATTTACATCATAAAGCAAGGGTTTTTATTGATTTGGAGCTTTCATATTGGGTTTATTTGTTTCATAAGGGCTTGTCTCAATCTATTAATATATTTGTGTCTTCATAAGAATTTGTAAGCCCTTTTACCTTCTTTTTAAACTCTAAAGTTAATGAATG
Source organism: Allium sativum (assembly GCA_030737875.1). Lineage (NCBI taxonomy): Eukaryota > Viridiplantae > Streptophyta > Magnoliopsida > Asparagales > Amaryllidaceae > Allium > Allium sativum. Next base: position 564,672,788 of record CM060921.1, read on the forward strand.
ATGCAAGTTGTGTTTGATCATTATGATATGCAAGTTTATCATGTTATGTTATGCAAGTATGCCATGTTATGATATGCAAGTTTACCATGTTATGCTATGCAAGTTTGCCATGTTATGATATGCAAGTTTATCATGTTATGTTATGCAAGTTTGTCATGTTATGATATGCAAGTTTATCATGTTATGTTATGCAAGTTTGCTATGTTATGATATGCAAGTTTGCCATATGATATGCAAGTTATGTTATGCAAGTTTGGGTTGATCATTTTGCTCATGTTATCATGTTATGCAAGCTTATCTTGGGTTTATGAGCTTAAAGCTTCAAGCTTTATGCTAAAGGTTGCATTTTGGCAACATGTAAGTTATCATATCCCTTATGATAACTTGCATGTGAGGCTAAATGCGAACTTATGGCAACTTCTACATGTCATTTATCACCATGTATCACTTATATGCTAAGTTTGGTTTTATGCATACTTTTGAGGCCTAATGATGCAATATGCAAGTATATGAACATATGTACATTTCATATGCAACCATGTTAAACTTGTGGCTTCAACACCATTTGTCATCTTTATGCCAAGTTCCCTCTTTCTATCCTTTATGCGCTATTGCGATTATGTAAGCGATGGGATTGCGTTTGGGTTTGAGTAAACTTAAAAGACATGAAAACATAAGATTGGGAATTTACCTATTAAGTTAGGTCTACCCATTGGGAATTTACCTATTAAGTTAGGTCTACCCAAATTCTTGGAAACTTGTAATATGTTTGGGAAACATGATGGACATGACACTTAGAAAATATAAGTGTGACCAACTCAAGGTTGGGTTGAGTTTGTAGCATAAAACTACCCGGAACCGACCGGCTTAACTAGTTGCTACAAACAATAGGACCCAATGTGAGAAGTTGGTCGTGTTGTACCTTGAACCCGAGGTTAGACCAAGTTGTGGTGTAAAGCTACCCGGACCCGCCCGGCTTAACTAGTAACCACAACAAGGTCTAATGTGAGAGGTTAAGGCACATTAAATTAATTAATGCCTCATGATTAGGGTTAAGTCATGGTCCACGTAATACTTAACCAATTTGGGCTTGGTGGATTAATCGGGGTTAAGTCGTGAACCCATCGTTACACTTAACCAAGTTAATCCATGATTAGTAAAAGGGTTAAACCGTACTTAACCCACAAGAAAATCCTAGCAATGGGGGTCCATTCCAGCAGTAATCCCAAGTTTGTATCATTAAGACCCTAGGGACTAGGCTAGGGTGGGGCACGATTACTGGACTTGATGTTAGTGTCCAGAACGACGGCCGAGTGGTACGCCGGTGTAGTTCCGGACGGGCTATGGTCGTGCACATAGTCCGTAGCCGGAGAAAACATGCACGGGTACCAGTAGATTGAGACTGTGCACTTATGTTTATGGTGTCCAGGGGTTTACACCCTAGGGCTTTATACACCCGAAGGTGGACCCGTCACAGTCCGACTACAATTATGTTTGGGCCGTATTGACACCAACACGTGACGAGTTAGGCTTAGGGAGCCGATCGATTAGACCGTTTGGTTGGACCTCGTATTAGGGTCATTTCATGTTATTGGGTCAAAGCTTGGGCCAAGGGATCAATACTTGTTTATTCAAGTCATGTTAGTTTGCTAGTACTCCTGTGGTGCAAAACCTTAATCCTGATTATGCGATGACACCTTTTATCTATCATGTCAGTATGTAGTTATCCTTATGTTCATCTCAGCTTTCATCATGACAGTTAACTTTATTAGTTTATAGACTGATGGTAGTAGGGCTTACTCAGTCTTTTTGACTAACCTGTTTTTCTTTCGCCTCTTTTCTTCCGTCCCCCCCCCCCCCCAGGTTCTCAGGGTGGGAATATTGGAGCTTAGCTTGGATTTCTGATCGCTTGCTTGTGGGATTTTAGCTCATGTACGGTCTTGACATGAAGCTAGCTATGGTTATCACTTATTTTGGGGATAGTACTTATGTATTTCAGTTTTTCAGTGATGTTGTTTTTATCTAGACTTGTGTATTTGGAAAGTTGACATTATGTTGTACCAGACTTGTTTTGAAATAGTTTGAAATCTTCCGCTGTTTTACTTATCTTATTTACTATGTTTACATATATACATATGTTCTTGTTCTGCCTTGATATATCATTATGCATGTTTACCCGGTACAAACGTCCCTCCAAAGTCAGAGTGCTTGCAAGAGCCACCCTGGCGGAGGTGGGGTGTTACACCGACCGAGTTCTGTGTTTTCTGGTGTAGCCCAGCCACGGAACTTGGGTGCACACATAGAGGTTATGTGCGGTAAAAACATCGAGTACGATTGATGATACGTACGTGGGAAAGTCTAGGTACAACCATGTATTCTCTGGGTGGTGTATCGTAGACTAGAGGGCATTATTCGGTGATGGAACCAAACTCGATCGAATAGTTCGAGGATAACAGTCAGTACGCTTACGTAGCACAGCGATAGTGGTTCTATGCGGATGTAGCGTTGTACGTTAATACGACATTGGATGAGGGACTACGCATATTACTGTGGCGATACGGAGGAGACCGTGCGAGTGGGGTATCACGGGGTGTACCTCAGTTTAGGGGTAGCTACATATACACTATATTAGGTTAATCTACTAGGGGGTAGATGGGTGTGACGTGTGTGTAAGCTTTGAGTGCTAATAACACGTATAACCTAATAAATAAGAAAGTGTAATTGAACGGTATATGTAGGATTATTCAAGAAGTGTAGTTTAAATTCATTCACACAGAACTTATGTTCTGACCACCTCCTCATAACATTCGCAGGTTAGACAGAGACTTCTAGCTTTGGGAATACTGATTTAGCAATATTGTGATTAAGGTAAAGCTATGTTTTAAATATATTATATTTTACTCCTTCCGTTGTGAGGTGTTTTCCGAACTCTGACATATCTCTTTTCTCTGTCTTTTTCTGCATGATACAAGAGCAACCAACTCGGGTTTCGGTGGATTGGATTTTTGAAAAGAAAATCGGTCCGTCGGAATCCGGATTGTTACATCTGGTATCAGATCTTCGGTTTAGTGATCTTAGGGAGATATTGAGTGAACGTATTTTTATTTTCTAAAATATAAATATATTATATATAAAAACCTAAATCCATAAAGTAGCCCACTAGGTAGGGAAACAGTTGGGACATTTAGTTGTACACTAAAGTAATAAACATAGAAATATTTGAGACCCTTAGGTGGTTTGGTTAGAAAGTGTACAATATGAATTGGTATTTTAGAAAGAAAGTATCCCATAGAATTAAAACTGGAATGTTATTTCAGAGTAGTGGGTTCGGAAGTGAAACCTTATAGATTGGAAAAGGTTAAGATATGGAAAATGGATTAGGAATATATATAGTCGAGAGAATTGAATTTGCATAAGTGCCTAGGAAAGCCTAGTCGCGTTGAAGACCCACTTTGAGTCTAACCCAATGATAAGCTTTTAAGAACTTGAATCTGTAAGAGAGTTTGTGGTTTTGATCTTAAAAGTATTTTGATGTTTTTAGTGCATGATGGGTTTTAAAGTAAAGTGAGGTATATTTAGTAAAACAATGATTTCTTGTTTTAAAAGAATTCTCTCATGAAAAGGTGGATATTATGGAGCATAAATAGCTCGCTAGTTTTCATGTATGAAAAGAAGTTTTGAAATCTCTATTCGGTTAACAATAAATTTTGATTATTGTTTTAAAAAGAAATTTTGTTAGGTAAACAAAATAAGCGGTAGAGTGCAAGAATAGAGTACATATTTGCGCCTTAGCAACCAAAGTTAACATTGTAAATAGGAACAGTGTAATTCATTAGTCATCCTTGTCTACTCCAGTTTGTGATTTGAAAAAAAAAAATATTTTTGCAATTTTACTTTGTAACGTGTTTTTATGGTTTGGCAAAAGCAAGTTTTTGAAAAAAGAATAAAAGTTTTACCACTTTAGTCTTTTTTGAAAGAAGAATGTAGTAAAAAGAAAGAAGGCCAAACCATGTTTTAAAAATGGAGTAGTTAAGGATTAAGGCCTAGAAAGAACGAGATAAAGTTAAGGCTATTAGAACCAACTGCGAATTAGTTGAGATGAGAAATTCTCTGAGTATCAATCTGATGTCGATTTCGGTCTTCGGGGTTGATACTTAGAGATTTATTTTCCTGCCAATTTACAGTCAGGGATTAGATGATATTAAACTAATGGAAAATTTCCCGTAGAATGCATAAGCATTGAGAAACCTAGGTTTGTTGCTTGAGAAAAAGAAAAAGGATTGTTGCTTGAAAGAGAAGTATAGGATAGTAATACACAGCATGAACTAGTGGTGACCACTAAGTAGTGAAGGGCAAGCAAATGTATAGATCCTGTTGAGTGGACTCGTGACATAAGTCCTAAGATTCTTGGCCCATAGTAGTAGCTGTGTAGGATGCTGTTTGAGTTGAAAACAAAAGGAGCTTGTTTGAAATAATAAACTTAAGAAGAAGACTAGCCTAACTAACAAGAAAACAACTGAATCAATCAAGCAACAAAACGTGACGGGAAAAGAAAATAAAAATCTTAAGAAAAAGATGAATAAATATGAAATTTTTCCAAGATAATTTGAAAAAGAGAAGAAATTTTCTTATGTAGTTGTGCTTGGATAGGAAAATAGGGAATCTTTACAGAATAGTCATATAAATATCCAAGTACAATTAGAAAAGAAAAGCGGAGGTCATGAATTTTTCTGTTTTACACCTTTTCGTAACATAAGAAATCGAGTTTGGAAAATTAGGTTTTTCTAAAATTTCGAATTTATAGGGTTTTGGATGCGACAATTGGATGAAGTAGGCTCTTACTCTGTAAGAGTGTAGGAAAATGAGGATGAAAAACGTTTTGATTTTTCAAAAATATTGCATTCATATAGAACTGCAAGTATATTTAGGATGTGAGCATCATGTTTTGAAAGTGTTTTTAAGATTTGCATACATATAGGTGGATCCAAATTAGGCATACATACTTTACTATGATGTATCTCACTTTGCAGATGTGCACAATGTTTGCAACAATTGGATGCACACTTGATGGATGGATGTTGCGAGGGATTATCTATTTTACTCTTATCGAATTTCGGGGACGAAATTCTTTAAGGGTGGGAGGATGTAACACACCGCATTTTTAATATAATTAAAAATGTATATATATATATATATATATATGCATAGATAGGTTAATAATGGTGATGTACAATGAAAATTACTTAACATGAAAGAGAAGGAAAGATTAATTTAATGGCAGTGTATGTAACAGAGAAGATAATAAAATAAGGATACTTAATTTAAATATCAGGAATTAAGTAAAATGGACATCACCATTGCGTTCGTCTCGGAATTCTACATGAAATAGAGTCCAAGTTTTCGAAAATCGGACTCCGTATGAAAGAGTTATGGCCTTCGGAAGATTCAAAACAGTTCGAAATTCAACTCAGGCAGTTGGGCGGGAAATTTCCCACCCAGAACAGGGCAGGTTGACCTGGGGGTCAGGTCGACCAGGGGGTTGACTTGGGGGTTGACCTACCCGTTAGGAGGTCGACCTGGGGGTCGACCTATCCCAGATCTGGGCAGTTTTTGTTCCTGTGACGTGGTTTGACGTGATGTACGGACCAGATGGCTTCAAGGTCAATCCTAGGGCCCTAAAACGCTCTCTACACCTATAATACAGTGCCTAGACCTAACCTAATTCATAAACAATTCCTTTTGACGCCTCCGTGCCGCCAAACTTCAACCAAACATGGACGCCTCCCCAAAACCATAAACTAAATTGCAAGTTCTTTAGCAACTTTGGAGTTTAATCAAATCAAGAAGCAAAATTCTTCATCAACGATTCAAGCTCTTCACCAATAATCAAATAAGAAGATTAAATCAGCGTTCTACATCAACAACAAATCACTTATTTCTCTAATCCAGTCAAGGTGAGTGGATTTGAACTATATTTGTTGTATAATGTTGCTTCTATTGTTTACCATTCCCCATAATGAATATGATGTTAATTTAATAAGATCTGTTATTTTATTTATGCCTACGTTTGAGCTCTCTCCTTTTTATCCTTTCCCCTTTTATTTTTGGATCTAGGTTATCTCGAACCTAGACGAAATCTTATTATACAATACGCACGATTGGAATATGGGGATATTGGAATATAATCTGTAATTTTGGGGTTTGTGGCATAACAATTGTTATTGCATATATTGGGCATAATCTATTTTATGCGGTCGAGGAATATAACCTATAATGTTGAATTTATGTAAGTTTGACATAATTTTCATTGGATATGGAATTGGTATAATTTAATATTAACAATATATAACTGGATAACATGGGTTGGTGAAATTTATTTGTGACTTGGAAAATAAGCCTAGAGGGTGAATTCTCTGGGTGCCAGTCTGATGTTGATTTCGGTCTTCGGGGCTGGTGTTTAGAGGGTTATTCTCCTAATCAGTATGTATGTGGGATAAGGCATACTTAACAATGAATTAAGTATAACATGTTGTTGTAACCTAAAAAGGGAATAATTTATGAGATTGGAAAATAACATGTTGTAGGCTTATTAATGACTAAAGTGGGTTAAGTATAAACTGAATTAATAAGCCAGGGTAACTTGGTGAATACGGGAAAAAAAGGAAGCTAATGTGCATAACCAAGTTAAATGAGAAAGTTGACGAGGTGGCACAAGCGTGAAATAAATGGTTAGACTTAGGGTCTAATGACATATAAAACTAAGGCGCTTGAAGCAGTCCGTACGTTGTAGGATGAATAACCCAACGAGGTAGATCATGATGGTGTCATAAGGCACGAGGAGAGCTCACATTCACTATTTTGGCGGCTCCAACGGACTGGAAGGGGAAGCACGTGGCTTCCTGAGACGTTCAAGGTGCTCCTGGTAGTCCTCTGTAGTGGCTTATCTTCGGGCTAGGATTACAGAGGTTGGGTCTGCGCAGAACTACCAGGTGGGTAGGCCTTGACTGCAAAATAGGGGGCATTCAGAATGCTGTACGCGGTGGCATTAAGGTTGGTTCGACGTTTGCCTCAGGCGGAGGTGGAGGATCAAGACCAAACGATAGCAAGATCGTCGGACGCCTGTCACCAGCAGCCTAAGGAATGCGAAAAGACAAGAGCTAACCCCTAGAGATCGTTAACCTATGCTATCAAGGGATGGGTGCGGGGAGCCCCACATGGATGTTTAGATTGTTTTCTTGTTAGGGGTGGTCGCTTAGCTCGTGTGGTCATTACTAGTTGAGGGAGGGGCTGAGGTGGGGCCATAGCCACCATAGAAAAACCAGACCCGAGGGATATCTATACATAGGACACTCTTAAAAGCGGGCCCGTACAGATATAGAAAAGCTCCCGACCGAGTTCTTTGTTTTCTGGTGTAGCCCTGCCATGGAACTTGGGTGCACACATAGAGGATATGTGCAGTAAAAACATTGAGTACGATTGATGATACGTACGTGGGAAAGTCTAGGTACAACCATGTCTTCTCTGGGTGGTGTATTGTAGACTAGAGGGCATTATTCGGTGATGGAACCAAACTCGATCGAATAGTTCGAGGATAGCAGTCAGTACGCTTACGTGGCACAGCGATAGTGGTTCTATGCGGATGTAGCGTTGTACGTTACTATGGCATAGGATGAGGAACTGTGCATATTACTGTGGCAATACGGAGGAGACCGTGCGAGTGGGATATCACGGGGTGTACCTCAGTTTAGGGGTAGCTACATATACACTATATTAGGTTAATCTACTACGGGGTAGATGGTTGTGACGTGTGTGTAAGCTTTGAGTGGTAATAACACGTATAACCTAATAAATAAGAAAGTGTAATTGAACGGTATATGTAGGATTATTCAAGAAGTGTAGTTAAAATTCATTCACACAGAACTTATGTTCTGACCCCCTCCTCATAACATTCGCAGGTTAAACAAAAACTTATAGCTTTGGGAATACTGATTTAGCAGTACTGTGATTAAGGTAAAGCTATTTTTAAATATATTATATTTTACTCCTTCCGCTGTGAGGTGTTTTCCGAACTCTGGCATATCTCTTTTCTCTGTCTTTTTCTGTAGGGTACTAGAGCAACCAACTCGGGTTTCGGTGGATTGGATTTTTGAAAAGAAAATCGGTCCGTCGGAATCCAGGTTATTACAAAAAACATTTAAAAGAATTTATCTTTGATAAAATTATTGGGAACCTTTCCCTAAAGATGTGAATAGTAGAATAAAAGTATATTCTGAATTGGAATGAGGCGTCTGATGTGTTTTTTTATAGCACTTGTTTATCAAATACGCTAGTTATTCAGAAGACGGGGTTTAAACCACTCTGAATAGCTGATACGACGATTTAAAGTCGACGATGAAGACGGAGGTTGAAGACCAGAGATCTTCAGATCGTTTGGATGATTATTGATGTCATTATTGGGATGTACACCCAAGACTAGGTAATAAGTGGTGATCATCCAGATGTACTTGGAGATCGACCGAATGTGTGAGGGCCTCTCTCCTGTATTGGACATATGGAACAAGGAATAAGGTGCCTCCGGTATCGTTCAGACCCGGAACGGACTTGCTAATGGATAGTGTGTCTGACATTGTATTCATTTATATTGTATTTGTTGATCTCTGCTAAATATATATCTGTTTGGTGGTGGAGAATTTATTCTCTTGCTTAACACCCTTCTCTGAGACGTACGAGCTTAGAGGTTATATATTGTGGAAATCAGTGGTATTGTATGGATTGACAGTGTGGCATGTTGAGTTGCATGGATCAAAGCTTTTGTTGAAAAGCAAGGCTTTGTGGTTGATGATCAAAGCTTTTACTATATACGTGTTTACTTTTTTATATCATATAATTTCAGCTCATTATTTGTCAATTTAGAAGTATTTAATTATTTATACTAGTTTTTTTGTTTGTTATACTATGAATGGATATCATCTTGTGAATACATCTTGAAATTGTAACGATACGGGTTTCGTCCGACCTTAATCTATCGCTAAATCGACTAAAACCGTTCAAAATCCGCATACGTTAACTTTGGGAATACAATACATCAGAACAATAACAGCAGACTTTTATAAACATTACAATAATGTTACATCAGGGTACAGAACATCAGAGTACATCGATAAAATACAGCGGAAGATAAATTACAATATTTTAATACAATACAGTGCTGCGGAAACAAAGTAACTAAGGTAGCGGAAGACAACTATGCTCTGGACACAGCTTTAAGCTTCAATCCAGGATCCTGCTTGAGATAAGAACCTGTAGACAACCTACTTGACTGCTCGTGTGGAGAAGAGGGCACCCGAGTTTGCAAAGGTGGAAACAAACAACGGGTCAGTCATGGGACTGTTGTGAGAATTCTTAGCTAATCTAATAGTATTAAGGCAAATCCAAGGACCATGCCGCTAACGCGGAACGGGTTTACTCCAATGGATCACCGGTGCATAAATTTAAGTAAATCGTTAAACAACGCAATGCTTTTTAGAAAAATGAAACCATCATAAGACCCAAGTCCTATCACAAAATGCAACGCAAACCGGAGGATAGGGTTTTACCTTATAATGGTCAAAAATGCTTGATACGATAAAAACGATATCTAATATTAGTGTGTATATGTTTCAAAAACATTTCAAAGTAAATGTATTAATCCTAGGAGACATAGATACCATAATACTATGCTTTCATACTAGTAATACAGTCAAATCCGCATGAGGTCGTATTGGAAATTGGGTTTCCATCATGAGTCAAGGCTAGGGAGGAGCTCATTACCGATTCGAGACACTCTAGCTAATGTCTCAGGATCCCCCGCAGTGAACCCTTGGATAACTGCAGGGCCGGTCCACACATACAGCTTTGTGGATTGGCAATTCCTAAACACACGTTTCCCGATCTTATAGGACCTATCATACGAGGCGCCTCATTCCATCATCCACATATGTAAAATGACGGGCCATGTTAAAGCCCAAACACCACTTCTAGCTAGAAAGAAACGTGCTGCTCTCCCTGCGTTCCCTTCTCCCGTTTTAGACTTCGCCGGTGTGTGAGGCTCGCGAAGTCACACTATACACAAAGCTATGCCTAAACAGGCTATGCTTTGATCATCCTACAAGGCCTGATTTTCAACAAAGCCTTGATCATCTTCATCTTAGCGTTCCACGTTGACAATTCACGCCATGCGATTGATAACTATTAATACGCAACCTCTAAGGGTGTTGAGCAAGAGAATAAATTCTCCGCCACCAACGGTTGTATGTTAATAGAAATCAATTTACATAGAACAAAATTCAACGTCAGACACACATTCCATTTATAAACTTATGGTCTGGGTCTGAGCGAAAGCCAAATCCGTACAAATCAACACTACGTCCGGATAACTACCATCTTAGCCCCGTCTTGGGAGCAAATCAATCAAGGGCCTCAACACTAGTTACACATTCGATGTGAAGACCGTCGGTCTTCAATCGCCGTCTTCAATTCTTCGAATGTCGTATCATTATTTGGAATGAGAGTAAACTTGGACTTTCCAAATAACTCGCGTGATTTAAATTTGAAAACCATTTCATATCGTCGTTAATAATTTATAACGATCTATCGCTATTTTTACTTTACATACACATCCTAAACATAACAATGTATATTTTCCTCTTCCATTTTTCAACTTACACCAAATGTATATTTGGTTTCATATTTTCTTTCTAATGAAAATCCATTCATTAGAAATGTAAATTTCTAATCTTATTACTTATATTGAAAAATGTAAATTTCTATTTCTGTTTTATTTACATTGAGAAATGTAAACTTATACTTCAATATATTATTATATTGAAAATGTAACTTTTATTTCATATTCTATTTACATTGGAAAATATAAATTCCTAATCATTCTTTTGTTTCCTTTGATTATATTGAAAAACGTAAATCCTTTTATTTGCATATATAAATATAATTTCTATTTCATCCTTATTTACATTGAAAAATTTCGGTTTCTATATTACACCAATTACATATAAAAATGTAACTTCCTATTTTCCTTTTATTTACATTAAGAAAATTGTAATTTTTCTAATATTTACATTAAGAAAAATGTAAAACTTTTATAATCCTTATCTTATTTTATTAAAAATGTAACTTTCTTTTATAACAAACTTGGAGGTGAAAATATTCATTTCATTATTAACACATAACGGTGTGAAAATAACGTCAATTTCTAAGTTATCCATTTATGTTTTAATATGGGCCAGACCTCTCACATTAGGCCTACACCTTGTGGATGCTGGATAGGCCGGTCGGTTCCGGGCAGACTTCTCCCACAAGTTGGGCTTAACCTCGCATCTTGGCCCAATTTGTATTTGCGCACTTGAACCTCTCACATTAGGCCCAACATTTGTGGCTGCTGGATATGCCGGTCGGGTTCGGGCAGACTTCCACCACAAATGTGACCTAACCTCGTGTCCAAGTACAATTTTTAATTAATAATTATAATTAATTTTTTTTTAAACCTGTCATTATTTGAAATTATCCTTTCCATTAAAGAATCTTAATTTTAAGGAATTCTTTATTTCCAAATCTCTTGATTTCAAGTATCTTAATTTAAATTGTAACTTCCCTATTTTTATGATTTTCTAATAAAAAATCTTTTTCAAGATGTACAATTTTAAAACCATATCTTTTTACTTTAATATATCAATGCCAAAGATGTAATATTTCTAAACCAACGTCAATTAATATCATTAATTGAATATAAAATAAAAGCATTCCTTTATTTCAAAATTGATAACATTTTAAAACCAAAATCTTCTTAATTTAACACATTGACAATTAACAAGGTAATCTCTTTAAATTCTAACTTTGTCTACTATCATAAATGACATACTTTTATATTGACATAATTGACATACAAAAAATGGAATTCTATTTACAGTGCAAATTCTCTCTTCTAATTACATATAAAAATGTAATAATTTTTTTTTTTATGCAGTATAAATTATACTTTTGTTTACATATAAAAATGTGATCTTTATTACAATGCAAGTTTATACCTTAATTACATATAAAAATGTAATTTTTATCATGCGATGTAAATTCATACATAAATTACATATAAAAAGGTAATTTTTATCATACAGTGTAAATTCACATTTTAATTACATAGAAAAATGTAATTTTTATCATACGTTGTAAATTCACATTTTAATTACATAGAAAAATGTAATTTTTATCATACGGTGTAAATTCACATTTTAATTACATAGAAAAATGTAATTTTTATCATACGGTGTAAATTCACATTTTAATTACATAGAAAAATGTAATTTTTATCATACGGTGTAAATTCACATTTTAATTACAAAGAAAAATGTAATTTTTATCATACGTTCTAATTTACATCTAAACTACATATAAAAATGCAATTTTTACTTCAATGCAAATTCTTGTCTAAATTTACATTATAAAAATGTAAATTTTATTTCACTATAAATTCCTAACTTTTATATACACAAAAAAAATGTAAATTTATATACATACAACATTCCTACTTTTTATATCATATAAAAAGAAAGAATGTAAACTTTATTTACTATGTTGAATTGATAATCTAGATCAATTCAAATAAAAAGACAAATCTTTATTTTCTATGTTGAATTGATAATCTAGATCAATTCAAATAAAACCAAAGCACTGACATAACGATGGCGAACCATGTCTCTTTTATTATGAATCGATAAGTTTAATTAATTCAAATCATACAAAAGCGATAACATAAGAATGTGACATTCATATTTCTATTATTTTGAATTGATAAATTAGATCAATCCAAATCAACACAAGTGATTACATACGAGGTGATAATCATGTTCCTATTATTTTGAATTGATAAATTGGATCAATCCAAATCAACACAAGTGATTACATTAGAGGTGATTGTTAGATCAAAATTTGGACCTAACACCCAAATTGTTCCGAATGTTATAGAGTTTCAACTGAAGAATGAGGAAAAAGAAAATAACACACAGAATTTATAGTGGTTCGGCGTTAACGAGCCTACGTCCACTTTATATATTATTGATTATACTTTGAAAGCTAATACAATCAAGGATTTCTCTCAATACTCTAGTATTTTGACAATAATGGCGGATTCAGTACTCAATATTGCCAAAAAGATCCCAAAAAATGCCAAGCTCCGGGCTATTTATAGCTGATTTTGTCAGGCGGGTCGTGGTAGCACGTGGCACGAATCCCGAGAACATCGGATCGCATCGCCACCGTTGAGGAAATAGTCAAATTAGCCGTTGTGGACAAGTGTCGCGGTCTGCTTGAAAATCGGATCGTGCAGATGGGGAGAATCGGTCCAAATGACGGTTAGGGACACGTGTCGCTAGATCCGTGCGACTCGGATCGCTGAAGACTAGCTCACGCTTGAACGGGTCAGAGGGTTCGCCATGCATCAGGGGATCGGATCGGTCTACTCTGGGCAACAATATAAGTTCGGATCGAGTCGCATAGAGGATTCGTTTCGCTGATGGGATGAGGGCGATCCTTCGAGATGCGATCCGATAGCGGGCGAGTCGATTGTGTGCGATCCATCATCTGGCGAGTCGATGATGCAATCCATTCCTTCATGCACTTGGGCATATAGTTTCATACCTTCCTCTTGTGAATGAACCTGAGTGGCTTGGTCAAAAAGCTAGCCAACAGTGATAATAATGTTCCTATTATTTTGAATTGATAAACTGGATCAATCCAAATCAACACAATGATTACATTACAGGTGATAATCGTACGGATCTAAACTATCCATCACAAACACATACCAACCATCATCAAATATGACAAAACAAAATAGATCTGTATCGTAAGCATGATATTTACCATTCAAACTTCACATAACGCTAGGATAATAATTAAATTAATTAAATTTACTTAAAAATAAATTCTCACCTTGCTTTAAATCAGATCTGAAAATCTAAACAATTTCAAAAACAGCCCCAATCAGTTCCAACACGATCTACTCGACGATACGGTTCCACAGGATCTGAATTTTTCAGATTCCGATGTCGTATGAGTGAATTTTCAATTTTTAAAAATAAAATCAAGATTTGTGACGTTTAAAAGTGTTGTATTCACCAATTCATACCTTGGCCATTTATTTTCAGTTTCGTTCAAAACTTTGAATCAAGTTTTCTCGATTTGTGGTTGATGGATTTACGAACGGTTTGCGGCAAAACGACCAGCTACGAGAGGTCTTTGGGCGCCACAAATGGTGTAGGGTGCGGCGGCCTATGTGGGGTGCGGTTTGGGTGCAAAGGCTGCGGGTTCGTCGGTTCGGGGAGGGAGCTAGAGGGCACGAGAGAGTTTGAGATTGGTATTAATGGAAAGAGGAGATCAAGAGCTTCAAAAAGTTGAACTGTGGCCAAGGCTAATTCTTCATGGATTGGGAGCTAAGGAGGAGAGAAGGTAGAAGGGTTTAGGCGGCTATGGGTTCGGTTGATTCGGGAAGAAGAAGAACGATGTCGTACTTTATATAATAAAATGTTATTATATTAATTAATTAGTCCCTTAAGGTCCGATTTGGCCCGAACTCAGAATTAGACATGCTTACTGTCTATCTTAATGTTTTGACATCTTCTGAACGCGATGGGACATGCTTCGAGCCCAATTTTGAAGTTTGTAGCGTTTTATTTATTTATTTTTAATATAAATCCTTTAATTTTCTTATTCAACCGTACATAAAAATTCACCGGGGTCACAAATTAACTTCAAAAATTCCCAAAAAATATATTTAGCTGTGTTTTGACGCTGCGGACCTAGGAAAATTAATTTCGTTCAATTCTGAGCCTGTTTGAAAAATGACTATTTTCAAGTCGATTAAAATTGACCGAAATTGACAAAACTGAAATCTTTTTGCCACGGCTACAATTTAATTCCAAAAATTATGAAAAATTTAACTTAACTATATTTTGACATTTCGAATCCAACAAATGTGGTTTCGTCAAAAACCGAGGTCGTTTGTAAAATGACTATTTTCAAGGCGTATATATTTAATATTAAAAATACATTTTTAAACAAATAATCTTCAAAACTCTAAATATATAAGTGCTTACTGTTTTTCAATGTAGAAACATCATTCTGAACTCAATGGAAGTGATTTCGAGTTCAAATCACTTCGTGTGCAAAAAGTAGCATTTTTGACCTTTATAAATCTCATAGCGACCTTTCTAAATTTTAAACTGGGCATAACTTTTGATTCCCGCTATGAAATTTCGATTTTTCGGATTCGTTGGAAAGATATTTTTAAATAGATTCTAATATTTTTGGTTTCACTAAAATCCGTTAAATTTTGTATCCTGTACGTTCAGTCAAAGTTTAAGTTTGACTTTTCAAACTACTGCGTTATTTCTAATTCCTTTTATAACTAAAATTAAATTATTCATTCTAACTTCGATTTAAATCAACTTTCAATCATTATTATTTTAAATAAATTATTTTAAATATCAAAACTCATTAAAATTACTTAAAATAAAATTTTAAATTGGCCCCAAAATTCAGGGTTGTTACAGAAATTATGATAATGACTTGAATATTGCATGATATTTAATTTAATTTAATATCAATATTACTATGTTTAGTATGAATTAAATGGACAAAAGAAAAAAATTGCAATCATTGTTATAATATTTACTTTGAAGTAATTACACAAATAAATAATTTCAGAACAATTAGATAGAATATTAAATCAAGCTATCACACTAACTGATGTGAATATTTCAATTTTAATATTATTTCTTATCTTACTTTGACTAAAACGAAAGTAAGCTTATATTTATTGTGTGGTGCTAAAGGCACCCCAATATATTCTTCCAAGTACCGCAATTAAAAAAATAAAACTCATTAAATTTTGTATGCTTCCTAATACCACATTACCTCCCCATTCTAGTCTCCCACTCAATCATTATATGTCGAACTAATCATGCACTAAGCTAATCTAAATACCCTAATATCTTGTAGTGGTTGTCTTCTTCACATCTCTCATGGAAAAATTCAAATTCGTATGATCACTAAATTGTTTAATGATCTGAAAATCCTAATCTCTCACTTCCTATTCTAGTTTGGTTAATTCAAACCTTATTCGCGGATTTTGTATATTGCGGCGTCGAGTTCGTTAATCGGTTATAGATATAGGGTTTAGCTTGTTGATCAGTTTTACAAATAAGGACGAACAAATATCGAGCGAAATAGAAATAGGGTAAAATAGTGTGGTAGCCCCTATTTTTTAAGTGTGTGGCATTAAGAAGAGTGTAATATTAATTCTTGTGGTATTTTTTAGTCGTGGTATTAGGAAGAACATATTGGGGTGCCCATAGCACCACACTATTTATATATAGCTACGAACATTTTATTACAGTGCAAAACATGCAAAGCTCTTATTTCTTATAGTATGTATTTGCTTTTTCTCAAAAAAAAAAGTTATGGACTATAAGATGGCGATCACATGTACCCTATTGATACATAAGCATTATATAGTAGCTTCAAATTTATGAAGTTACACCTTACTAATGTATCTTTATATTTCATGCTCAAATTTATATCTATATGTAAAAGGTTAAGAAAACTGAATATACATTTGTGCGTGTGTGTATTTACTCACAAACTTGCGAACATGTTAGGCGTACATATAAATATCTTTTCAATATAATTGTAATATGAGTTTATAATTAATCATTATAAGGTTTTGTACGCGTATATCTTTTTTGTTGTCATACGCGGTTGTCATTATTAATTTCTACACTTAATTAGCAGCAAAGAGAATTAACCAACACAGTCTGTAATTGACATGGTATATTATTGGCAGTAAATATGTAAACTTTTTAATTGGGTACATGGAATAGCTGGATTTGGGATTAAATACTGGTTCAGGAAAAATATTATTATTTGAATATTTTGCTTCGCACATATTGTACAAATACCCACAAACCTTAAACTATTTCTTCGATTCAAACGAAAACCAAAATGGCTTCCAATTCTTCCATTGTGACCACAGCCGACATTCAAGAGGTAATTTTTTACGATTCCTATTCATTCTTTGTTTTCATTTATTGGAATCCTTTAATAGTTTTTCTTTAATTTATTGCTTAATTCTGAAGTTACTCGTATATTTTGTGTAGATTTCTTAATTTAAGGAGTTTAATTCATATAAGGAATCTTTTTGTTAAAAACTCTGACATTAAAAGTGACAAGACCAGTAAATGACTTACTCCTCCTAAGCAGTTTAGAATTGGGTTCTTAAGCATATATGTGGTAACTTTGAGTTTAATAATCCTAAAAAATTAGTTTATTTTTGAAATTACTGTATGATGTGGAATTTCTTATGTTAGATGATTTAATTTCTTTTGCTTCGAATGTGATTTCTTTTCCACGGAATGAAAATAAAGGTATCGGACAATATTGCAATGAAATCAATGTCTAATATCATATATGAATTTCAAGGCAATTTTTTTCTCTATAATGCTTTTTTTGGTAGGGAACACATAAAATATGATCATTTATAGATATTTAGGATGATTTACTGTAATTCGCTACTGATCTGGTATTTAGGCAGATTTACCCTACCAATACACATTTAAGGTTTGAGATCAAATATTCAGCCTTTGTAGATAAGTGATCGAAAATCCTCCAAATGTGAAATAAGAAATAACGCAATAACAAAAGTAGTTTTATAATCCAAAAGCGGACGTTTTGATGTAATCGAATGTATTCTTCTCTATTTATATGTCGGCTAAGACTTATAAAAACTTAACAATTAAAAAGATATCTGACATGGAAATTTGAAACGATAATACAGTCCAATCCAAAATTATTTTTAAACTGATTTCCTCCCAACGTTCATTAACCTTATTTTGTTATATATGTCAAAGTGCATAATGCACTGTTGGGATTATACATAAATATGAGTTTGGCCATAATAATTAAATACTATATAATAATAAATCATTTATTTGCAAGATTAATCATGAAATGTTTGAGTCGTATTTTTCTAAAGTACTATTCATCCAACAAAATATAAAAGAAAAGGTCCAAGATAAAATAATACAAGGGTTTTTATATAAACATATATTTTACATATTAAAAACAAATAAACCGTGCAATTTCTGACATATAAAGAACATATGATCATAAAAGTGCTAAACATAAATCCTACTCCTAAACCATCATATGTTCATTAAATGTTGAAAAATGGAAAAAAGGGAAAATAACAAAATTTAACAAAAATCATTAGTCATGTTGGACTATAGTATACCTCATGTTGAACACTAATAAACTTTGTTCGATACTAAATCCACATCTAAGCAAGAATTTATTGTTTCCAAGTATTTAACATTAGAACTGTGCGGTTAGATCCCCACTAAAGCCCAGTAAAATCCCCTTTATAGCTTGTGGCACTCTTCAGCTGCTACGATATTCCGACTTAGCACCGATGAACGGAAAATCCATATGAAGTCCTGCTATTTTCCATTGATTTGATTATTTCTCCTTGTAAGAAATCAATTAAGCTAGTGCAAATATCTAATTTTAAGACATAAATATTATAATATATTGTAGAAATCTATTATAGTTATCGAATTTAGTGTGCGTATAAATAATACTCTTTGATTTTGTTATACAAGATCGATCAATATTAGTTTCTTCCATATAAATAATGTGGGAATGATAATTAATTGATTAGTTTTAAATATTTAGTTTAACATTTAATGAATATTTTTGCACCACAGTTATATCCCTGCTAATTTTATTATTATACATTTTTACACCTCCACTGCTATACAATGGCTAAGCGATTTAAATGCACATCGTTTTAACAAAACTCATTGATTTTGACACTTGTCTCACATAATTGAGGAAGTCTGGTGCTACTTCGCTTTAGTCAAGCCAGCGTTATTTATTATGCCACTCGAGAGAATACTCGTAATTGACTTTGTTCGTTTCATTTTTACATTTCGACTTTAAATGTAATATCATATTCTACCACGTCTAGTTATCAACTGTATCAAGCATTGTTGTGGTAAGCTTGTAAGGAATTTCTTTATGCCTATATTTCCTATTTTTGTTTGGACTGAGAACATGTTCCACTGTGACTATCAGATAAACATGAGGTTTTCAAATTGTGAACATTTTCCTGACTATCTGCCATAATCTTACCATTCCGATCCAAAAGCATTAACAACTACACAAAGTTGTTCAGTAATACATATAATTGTATTTTATTTTTGATGTGTGGTATTTGTAGCTTCACGTTCAAATGCATTTTTTAATTGAGATGCACTATTTGACAGATAAAATTCAATATTCATAGTGTCTTGCTATTGTTCATGAAACATTAAGTGTTCTAAATTGTTTTGTTAATTTGCTAGTTGTTGAACTGTTGTGATTTTCGCTGGTTTTTTTATACATGCCTTTTCAAATGAACACAGTTTCAATGGATAATCAAAATACTTACAGCTATAGTTAGGACATACAAGAGGATTCCAATCGAATTTTACGGGTTGGACAAATGCCTTTGAGTTCTCATCTACTATGATTAAAATTCATATGCTTGGATTCTAATTAAAATTAATAATGAATCTGAATTACCAGATGAAGTTATGACAGTGAGTGAGAACTACGAGGCGTTCATTCAACCCACATAATACGAAAGGAAATCTCTTGTAGGTTGTAGTTGTATGTTTTGATCGTCCATTGAGTCAATTCTCTTTTGAAAAGGTTTGGATGAATAAAACCAATACAAATAAAAACTGATCAACTACTAATCAAGATAACAGTGCAAAAAATTTACAGTTCCATGAACAACAACAAAATATGATGAACATGAACATCATCAGCCAAATAATGCATCTTAACGAGAGGAAGGCATGAACACAACACACCAAAAAATAAGATTTGAATATAAGTACTACTGCAGAAATTAGTGTAGCTGCTAATGTTTTAGATCATAATGATGATCACATTACGGCAGTTGGTCAGAGTAAGTGTTAGTTGTTTGAAACCCCATGATGATAACTAGTGGTCACAATGAAACACGTTCAAAGTCCAAATAGAATATGAATCATAGAAAAGAAGAAATTCCTTTCAACTTTATTGCGATAATGCTTGATGTGATTGATAACCCACGTGACAGAATATCACATTTAAATAAAATGGTAAGAAAATGAAATGAACAAGGTCTATTATAGTATTCACCTAAGCCACATAAGGAATAACGTTGGTTTGACTAAATGGAAGTAGTGGAGCTTCTCATTTATGTGAGATAAGTCTCCAAATCAATGAGTTTTGTTGAAATGGTAAGCACCTTGACAGGCATGAATTCTTGCTTAGATGTGAAACTTAGTATTGAACGAAATTTATTAATTTTTAGTATACTTTAGTCTTGCACGGCTAATGCTTGTACGGTTCTCTCTAGAGGAACCTTAGGGATATTTAGAGAATGCATGATAGATTAAGTAAGAAAATTATGTTTACTACTTCTATCATGGTTTCTTCTCTATATGTTGTAAGTTGACCATTATTTGATTTTAGTGTATAAGGTAGCTACTAAAAAAAACATGATTCACTCTAGTGTTTAGAACTTAGCAGATGATTCGAGTCCAACCTAATTAGTCAGTTAATCATTAATAAACAAGTTTAAAACTAAATAAATATGTAATATTTTCTTATTTAATATAAATTTTATCAAGTTAGATTGTGAAATATGGTGTATGCCTTATTTTGTTATTGAACAAAATTATTAGAAAATGAAACAAGCTAAACCTAAGAATATTGAAATAAAAGAGAATACAAAACTAAATAGATAAACTCTGTTTGAACTCAGTATAATGTTGAGCACCCCTCCCCCTCTTCGTTTTAGTCAAAAAAAACACAACATTACATGTTTTTTATTTTCGATTTAAATTTCTTTTTACAATTTTTTTCATACTTTTAGCATACTACGCCTTGGCACAGCGAGGTCCTTTCAGGGTACCTTTGATTTTATTTTTTATTTTTTATAGAACAAGGGGAAACTCAGTAAAACGACTAATTTTCATTTTTTACAAAAATCGGAGGACAACTCAGTAATTTGTTGAGTTGATATAGAATTTACCACCTAAATATTGTAGATCTTAAATAAAGCTTGTAGAGGACCGCTCATATGGGTTTTGAAATGTCCCAAGAATATTTGTCTTTAAGTTTTGAAATCAAATTTCTTCTACATTAAATAATGGTGTTCAAGATTGAAATAATGTCCCAACTAACTAATTTTATAAACAAATAACAAAAATAAACATAAAAAATCATTGCTTGATATAGAAAATTTGAATGCTTTATGTCACAATGTGATGTCCGAGTTGTCCACAAGACAGAAACTGGTAAACGTATACGACAAAGTTTCAAGTCAAAATATTTCAAAATCCCAACAGAAAGCACGACACAAATTGATCAATTGAACACCAGTTAATGAGATAGAAACTCTGAATTTATGATCATTAGGGCTTATATTGAGGACCATAGCACCAATCAAAATAATGTTATTTTTTGATTCTTTAGAACCGCATTACTACATGGACATCCAATTTTTCTTATACCAATATAACCGCACAACGGTGGAAAAACCAACCGTTAAAAGTGTTAATATAAAATATAAAATTATGTATTAAATTTTATTTTAAATCAGATTCTAATGAAATAATTATAGTGTGGTTTAACAGAACATGGTTGTAATTGAAAAAACATAAATCCAGTTACATTACGAATTGTACATGAAAAGCAACTTTAGATTAAAAATATGCTATCAATATGTTGTTATAAATTGCTCATAAACATACATATACTTCACACACACACATATATATATATATATATATATATATGTATGTATGTATGTATGTATGTGTATATATATATATATATATATATATATATATATGTATGTATGTATGTATGTATGTATGTATGTATGTATATATATATATATATATATATATATATAAAGTACGATCAATGTACTCTTAAAGTTTAGTTTTTTTTGTAGCTCTAATCCATTAAAAATTTGAAGAAATAAAAGAAACAAAGCAAACTCAAAATATATCATCATATTAACGAACACATTTAATTAAAATAAAAATGAATGTAAGATTAGATGTAATAAATCATAAATTATTGAACTAGTTTATTTAAATAAATCACGTAAAAGTACCATTGTCATTTCAAAAACTGAAACTGTTAAGATAAAACAACGAAAGATAAAATCGGTGAAGCTGCTTTTACTTCTTGATAACTGAACATTGTTAATGCCCATCGTAATAAATAAATACAAAGTCCATTTGTTATCCTTGACGAGTTTTGCATCAGTCTCTTATAATCGACAATAAAAATTAAGTCCCATCTAGGAAGAAAATTTTGGATCAAACATGTGAATCCTTGCGCTACCTTTAGCGTTTGCAAAAGCTGCTGACTTTTGCGAACATAATCGTGTAGTTATAGTCAAATTTACGGTTTGAATAATATATTATACACCAGCCGTCCAACGAAAATTATCTTCTACTAGCGTTATCCAAGAAAAAGTAAACCAAATTCTGTTTATTCACGTGGAATTAAAATGCCGCCAATTAGACTTAATTTATACATGCAAACGTTAGGTAACACAGTTGAAAAATCATGCGTAAACATGATAATGAGAAAAAGAAAGGGCCTCCCAGATTTGTGAAAAAAACAAATGTAATCAATGCTACTGTAAGGGATTGCTAATAAGATATTTCAGTGCACAATCAATCAAAGTAGTGTGGAAACTATACGTGTACATCTATAAATCTCATACTCATGTGTATTGATGCAAAGCCGTGTTCACCAATAAAAAGAATCATACACGTCATAGCATCATACAAAAATATTGTACATGGTAAGTAAGATACAGTCAAGTGTGTTGTCAAGATTGCTTCAGTAGTCTTTCTTGAACGAATTTCCAAGCTGCACATAGAGCATTCGCTACTCGTCGAGGTTCAAATTTCCAAATATCTATTTGTTCCACGATAACATCATAATTTTTTAGTAAATAATATAATGCAAGTTATAAAGAATCAAACAAGAAATGCAAAGATCGTGTACCTGGTCTAAAATTGTCTCAACTGGATAATCGTTCAGCAAGATGGAAAACTGATAGTATATGTATGCGTACACAACCCTGACCATTTGAAAACAAAAGTGAAGGGTTTATTTCACACACAATAAGAACGACAAAAAAGACAACGATGGCGGTGTAGCATAAAGGAAAAAAGATAACTAGTTCAAATGCAGAATAATGTTTATTGCAACTACCTTACAATCCATTCTGTCAGTGATCCCACCATGTGACGGAGCCCAATGAAACGTATTATTTATAAATTCTATATATTTAGGTAGTGTTTGGTCTATCATTTTAAGTTTTGGGTTTTCGTCCATACAAAAATGTGCACAACGCATGTAAATCATGCAAAACAACAATTTTAGAAAACAAAGTTAACACACAAAATAAAAAACAACTTTTATTCATTTTTCATGTTTTGAGAAATGAGAGAAATATGAAGACCAAATCCTCATTTCATGATTGCTACATCCCCTCCGCGGTCCCCTCCATCTTGCTTTCATTCTATCATTCCTTCTTCTACACCTTTAAAGTTTTGTATTTAATTTTGAAAACTAAAAACTAAAAACTCATTTTTAACCAAACACACCCTTAATTTTCATTTTTTAATCGATAATATTAGATATGAGATTCTAAAAATTAATGAAATACAATGTTTTTTGTACGAATGAAACTTGAAAACCAAACAGAAAGAAGATAATATGGAGCACAATTGGACATCGCACTGGTTTCATTAACAAATAAAAAAAATACTGGTTATATTAATTTATGAAGATTAATCAAGTGAAAGTATTGTTATTAGATCATCATACAACAATTTTACCGTTGCTGAGCCTAACATATTAATATGTTTGAGCTTCACACAATCACTCTATGTTGAACAGAACCTCTCTCTAAGCAATGTAGAGCCAAAATTTATCGTCTTTAAGTCGCTATACCCTCTGTGTATTTTGCACACGATCATGCCCTTTAGACGACACATCTGACTCGTTGCTCACTATAGACAAATCACTACATGCCATATTTGAATAATCTTCTACACTTTTATAATTTTACCCTTTCACTTCGCCTTTTTTCGAAACAAGAAAATCTCCATTTTTGAATTTCAACATATTATCGATATGACAATTTGCATTACTGTTGAGCTCATTCGTAGAAATCAAAACATCAATAATTTGAAACAACACATCCAAATTTCCGTGCAACATCACATTATCACATTCATTGTCAAATACTATTATCACAAGAAATAATGACCTCAAATTACCCAAAGGTTCAATATCCTAGTTTTCACTTTTTGAACTAACAGAGATAAGATCTGCATTAGTGTTCGTATTATCCTCATTTTTGTGTCTGTTCAACAATATATTCATCTTACTATGGAATGAAAATTGCCGTCAAACAGATCATCATAATAACCCAAGTTCTGTAAAATCTTCCTTAACAAATTGTTGTGCATTTTCAAGATATGATATAAATAAAGCAAATATAGCAAATCGACTAATGAACATTACCACTAGATAAATGATAGAAATACTTGGTTAAGACCACAATATAACGTTCTCATAGCTACAAACGACAACAAAAATGATTGTAAACAAATAGGATTTTTTTTCTTATGAATTGCAACTTAATATAAGTTCGAAAGCACACTTACATCTGTTGCAACGTAAAATTTTGACGGTTTTGTCAAACTGAAGTTAAATTTAATCACCCTCCCAATATCTGTAAAAATATAAATCAATCTTAACTGAAGACAAATATCAGTCAGTCTCCAAGATCTAGGACTTTTTTTAGAAAATTGGAGTAATTGAAGAAAAATATTCGTTCTTTTTTGGTCTACTGCTACTTTGTTCACTAGAGCATGATAATTACATATTTACATTTGTCATTTACATTTATCTATTGTTCACTCTACCGCGGTTGAATGTAAAAAAATTATAATGCTCTAACAGAACAACAAAAATGTTTAACCTTTTGCACATGGTGTACAGTACACCTGAAGTTGATTCAATATTATGGGCATGTTAATCTTCTTTCTTAAATATATCCTATGGTCCAAATTTTTACTGAATATCATGATTACCATTACAATAACATTAACATTTAGGCATATATCAGATTCAATGTTCAGAATTTCAAATTTGAAGAGATATAACTTACAAAGGAAAAAAATGAGAAACCTGAGAAGAATTTAAACTTGAGTTTTGATGATTTTATTTGATTAACTCAAAATCATAGTAAAGCGATAAATTTGGTCTTAAGAATAAATTCACATAATTTCTCAATTATGGAAATCCAATCCAAAGTAACTCAAATACGAAAATCAATTAAAAAAAAAGACAGTATAAATCGCAATGTAAAAAAGGTAAATTAATTAATAACCGATGATCAAAGAAATTTACACTACGATAACCCTAGTTAGCTACTATTTATTTTCTAATACGTAATTCTGCCCATAACATCATTAAAGCAGTTTTCATTGCCGAAAATAGCCAATTTTGATCAATCATAGTCGTAAATAGCAAAACTTTTCAAAGGAGTACTGATTTCTTGACGTTAGCAGTATAAACATTTTCCAGCAAAACTAGATCTAGAATAACAATTACAAGCGTTAACATCAAAATCAATTCAGAACCATACTAATTCAAAAAATTACCTTATTTTCCAAACGACCAATGAAGCGATCCGTTTTATTCTCCATCGTCGGTTAGCTCTCTTCCGAATTAGAAGGATGTGGTACGTGCTTAGAATATTTTAGAGGAACAGCGACGAAGGCAAGCATGTGTGAGGAACAACAAATTTGTGAAGAGATTCAGATATAATTAAAAGAGGTAAGGATTTCAGAACTAGGGTTGTTTCGTAGGAAAAGGGATTGGAGAATCGCGCGTTGACTCGATTAAAAGAGGAAGAATCGACATTGATTCGATTAAAAGAGGAAGAATCGGAGAAAGAGAGAAAATATAATGTTCATGGGCAACTGAGATTCAGTGGCCGAATATAATTGGTTTCAGATAGTTTGATAAATAAACTTTGTTGAATCTTTAGCTAAAACAGATAAAGGAGTAAGACGATATTTACAAAATCAAAATAACTATATGTTTTGTTTTAAGTATTCCTAATGGACCGTTATGGAGCTATTTACGGAATTTAACTATATGTAATTTTTGCACGTCATGTGTCTATGTGCCTGTTTGTTTTGTTTTGTTTTCACGAGCACTTTGTAGTAGTAAACACAAACTAACAAGTCTAACATTGGCTGTGCAGAAACTTAATGAAAATGAAATGCTAATCAAGAGAATCATTGACCTTCGTAATTCGGGGAAGGACCAGCTATGTGCACCGTAAGTACAAATCCTATGTACTATCTTCAAAGGCTTATGTCATAAATATGTTCTATATTGTGTTTCAGTTGTTGCATAATTTCTTTTATTGACTAGTGGTAACAAGTTTTAAAATGAAACTGAAAAAGGAAAGAAGAATAATTTATATACGTTCAGTTAATCATAAGATTCTTTCAAATTGCAGCCTCATAGAAAAACTTGAGTCAAACTTAAGTTTACTATGCTCTCTGGCTGATGCGCAAGAGAAGACAGAGCATGCATCTCAGGTATTTCATATAGAACGATTATTATGGTTGAACCATTAGAACCATAAAATGTAACAAGTTTAACTAGAAAAGGTTCTTTAATGTCAAGTCGATACATTTCTAATTCAATCAAAACCATAATATGGAAGTCCGAGATAGATGAAATTGTTGTTACAGACTGCAAAACTGATCTGTGTTCTTTTAGCATTGCTTAGATTGAGGTTTAACTGCATATGGTTATGCACAAATCACTTGGAAAATATAACTCAAGTGTATAAACGTGATCAAAGTCAAACTGATAATGCTTCTTATTGTGTTGATTGGTTAACCAATTAAATTAAATTGTAGTATTTATTGCACAATTGCCAGTTTCGGGCATGTTGAATTTTTTACGACGCATGTCTGTTACTTTGCATCAAATATACGTAAACATCCAAAAGAATTCATATAAATCTACTAAATTTGCCACATCATATAAGTATACTTTCGTAGGAAGAATTTTACTACCTTTTCGTTTACATCAGTAACAACTTGCGCCTCTTCTTTTTTTCTCCATTCAAAACTTTTCCACAATATATTATCATTTGCTTATGTATACATGCTTATAAATTAGAAGGTTTACAAGCTCAACTCAAGCTATTAAACAAGTATTCCACAACTGGCCAAAGATTATTATTTACATAAAATTTGATTTATTTTAGACGGGACAATCTTCATCGGCCGCACCTCACGGAGTCGCAGCAAAACCCTCTGGTTCTGGACAAAGGTCAGCACAACCTCATGGAGCTGCAGAAGGATCCTCTGGTGCTAAACAAAGCTCAGCACAACCTCTGATTCTTGCTCTACCAGCACCAGGTCGTGCATCGGGGAAAGGTGTAGCTCGATCTGTTAGAAAAAGTTCTAATCAAGTTCGGGAGCAGCAAATGCCACCAGTCCCAGTTGACTCCTCTTCCTATGCAACTGGAGAAAGCACTTTTAATGGTGGTCAAGCTTCTACCTCTTCTTCAGGACAGAATAACAAAGCTACTCTCGACCTTGTTAAAAACTTAAACCTAAAAAGTTGAGTGTGTTCCAATATTCTTCTTCATGATTAAACCATTTGGATATTCTTTGTAAACTATTTGGGGTGCAAAAGTACATTGAAATTCTTTTTTATGCGGATCACTGATTATATTTGTTTTTTTTTTTTTGTGCCATTTTCTCTTAGCTACTAACCCTGCCGTTCAGTGTTTTTTGTTGTTATCGTTGGGTTGTGTTCCAAACCAATTGCTGATGTTCGCTTTGATATCAACTATAGCTTGGAGATTGCCCAGAATGGTAATTTTACTGTTATAAAATGGAGGTTATTTTTTCCCCACTGATCTGTATAGAAACGAAAATGCCAGAGTGCCCGAAAGTTTTTAGGGCAGATTGTCCGGCTTTGAAAATAAGCAATTCAGATTTAATAAATCGTGTAAAATGAACGTGTACCCCCATGAATTGCGTGAATGCTGCACTTTTCTGACTTTTGGTCCGGGCTTCCTAGCATAATCCACGTAGAAAGCATTTGCCTTAAAAGCGATAAAATACATAATATATGCTATTCATTTTCCTACGTAGAAAGCATTTGCCTTAAAAGCGATAAAATTATAATGTAGTTTAAGAGAAAATGAAATACACGTAAATTAACTTAAGACTAAAAATATGATATTAAAGTATTGATTTTATTTTCATACCTTTTTTTGCATCAATAACAATGACATTACATATATTGCAGATACAAAGGCACAATACTCAACAGCCACTAACACATGGCACAGCTAAACAATCCACATTGATAGTTCATATTAATACATGATGGTGTTCATTAAGCTCATAACATTATTGTCATCATATATCATATTAGCAGCCAATCCATATAGCACCATAGCAGGCAAACCCAATCCACTGAATCCATATAACAACGCCAACTAGAAACGCGTCAACAACTAGCAAGGCAGCAAAAAGAAGAAGTCATGCTCTCTAGTCATTAACCAATTAGCCATGTTTTCTTGTTTCTCGGCTAAATCGTCGGGTTGAACATTGAATCATGTTGCTTCCTTCTTCAGCACAGTAATCATCGTTCTTGCTCTATGAGCTCATTTCGCTCTTCTGATCCGAAGATCAAAATAAAGACTCAATTCAGCATGCATTTTAATGTTTCGATATTGAGTTTTCATAGTCATTTTCAATTTCTCATTTTGAATATCTTAACTCTTCCTCGGTATGCATTTGGATGTGCCTTTTCAAAAATAATTTTCCAAAACTGAAAACTAAATATTGTGTTTAGTTTGAAATATAATTTTAAAATTTTGAGTTTTGGGCAATTCAAACAAACTTTCATTTAAAGCATAATACGAAGTACATAATATATGCTATTCATTTTTCATATTTATATGAGCATACTTTAACGTGATGTAAATCAAACAAACAACAAAATGAAAAATTCAAATATAAAAAGTTAAATAAAAACAACTGTCATTGTATCAAGTTACCACTTAAAAATTGATAATAAATGAGAAGTTACACGTTAGGTTGTATAGATAATGATTAAGCATTCAAGAGTAGACGATAATTTAAACTACATAAAACCAAATTGTATAGGAATATAACTACCCAAGAAGGCAATAGTTTAAACAAGCCATATATGGATAAAACAAAAGATAAGAAACACATCCCTCTCTGTGTCACAGATGTGATAATCGTGTTTTATGTATAGAATCATATAACATAAAAGTTGGGTTTGTCAAAATATATCGTTAAAGCATTCAAATAATAACGACATTCATTTTTCTTCAACACAAGCAGCAGAGTCTACCTGTTGAAATCCCTTAAGATCAGGATACTGAGAATCAGATTGACCAATTTCATTAGAGCACAAGCATAATACATGTGTAATGCCCAAATGTCGAAGAGTATACTTTGACCTTGCAGCAAGAGCTCCGCCAACGAAAAGGTATTCTGTAATTGATGAAGGCCGCTCTGTACTTGCAGCATCTGATATCAATCCTAGTAACACACCCTTGCTTGTTGCAGCTCCTGGGTCACAGGATGCAAAAATTGGTGCCTTCTCAGATTTGGATGTCGTTGACTACAGCCTTAGTGACAATCTTGAAGTTATTAATACAGATGAGAGTACCCGGGTTACCACCAAGGAGAAAGGAAAGAAGTCTGCCAAATGTTCATTGTCTAAGAAGAAGATGAAGAGGAAGAGTGAGATGGAGGCTACCGCTTTTTCTTCCCAGAAGAATCGGAGTAACGTAGAAGAGACCCCTCCACCTTTGGTTAACAAGCCTGCTTTGAGATCAAGTGATAGGAAGAAATGACCGCGCTTAGTAGTAGCTTAATTTTAGCTATTAAATATTTCCTTTTGCATGTTGTACTCAGGCCAGTCGTATATGCAGGCGCCGATCCCCGCTCATTACTTTTGTATTTGTCGTCTTTACGCACTCTATCATCTGACATTTTGCATTTTAGCCTGTGACTTTATGGTATAATTCTGCTTTGTTGTCAGGAAATTGTGTCCTGCTTTTCATGCTTTAAATTTAGCTTTTAGTCTTGCTACTTTTCTATCCTACATTTCATGCCTGCTTTGCATTTGCAATATAGATTCTGCATCACAAATTGTTTGTTATTACAGGCTGAGTTAATCCAACCAATAAGATAAGATTTTCCCAACCTTGACTGAGATGACGTCCAAAATCCTTTCGCATAAATAACCATTTTTCTACGATCTTTGATTTTACCTTAGTCATTTCAGGAAATCTAGTTTTATTGGTTGGAATGATCCAATGCCGAGTTTTCATAGAATTATGACCAGATTGTGGTGTGTTTTTAGGAGAACATTATTAGATTTTATTAATGCGATGGTAATGCCCCCATACTACAACTGTTTTCAATACTTCGAAAATTTAGGCATGGTATTTACAATTAGATAAAGGAATCTGTTATTCCTGGTAACTGAATGGGTCAGTTACTTGTGTTTTTTTTTATCAGATAACTTTGAGGGAAATTTTTGGTTTCGCTACTAACCGAATTCGGACAATTCGGCTTATGACCGGGTGTCCTAAAAAGGATTTTTGATCCGTTGTTCATTGAGTCTGGATAATTCAAACGCTTGTTGAACTTGTCGGATGCCTCCTAAGAGGTCTTTTGGGTCCGTCAGTAACTGGGTTTGGAGGACACAGAATCAATATCTGGATTTGGAAGATCCAGCATCTGAGCGGATGCCTCCAAAGAGGTCTTTGAAAACCCTGTGTTTGTATCACTGTCCAGCCATATCTCAATGGCGTCGGAGATGAACCGGGTGCCCCTCGGGGAGGTCTTGGTATAAAGAGCCCGGTGTTTGTATCGATGTCCAGCCATATCTTAATGGCATCGGCGATGAACCGGTTGCCCCTCGGAGAGGTCTTGGGTTAAAGAGCCTGGTGTTTGTATCGCTGTCCAGCCATATCTTAATAGCGTCGGCGATGAACTCGGTGCCCCTCGGGGAGGTCTTGGGTTAAAGAGCCCGGTGTTTGTATCGCTGTCCAGCCATATCTTAATGGCGTCGACGATGAACCGGGTGCCCCTCGGGGAGGTCTTGGGTTAAAGAGCCCGGTGTTTGTATCGCTGTCCAGCCATATCTCAATGGCATCGGCGATGAACCGGGTGCCCCTCGGGGAGGTCTTGGGTTAATTGTCACATTGTTTCTGGGGGCTGACCCTAGTTTATTTGTCGACCTCTCATTGTGAATCTTTAAATCTAGAACTCATTTTGAACCTTTAGATTTAGAACTTCGAACTTTGTTAAGAATGTGCCCCTACGGTGAAATGCAAAACTTGGTTCGTAGTCTGGGTGTCACATGATGCCCCTTATTTATGGCTTCATATTTTATATCCTTAATGACTCGAAATGCAAGGATGTTCGTGTACCAGGCAACGAGTGTGTTTGAGCTCTTTCGGGTGGAGATGTGTCGTAGCATTCATTAAGCTTTATTTGGTTTTGAGTGTGCTTCTATCTAAAAAATCCTGTAATTAAAATCGACGTTAGCAGTTGGATATTAAAACTTGCAGATGTACGATTTTAGACAGGTAAAGTAGTTTCTTTCATTAATTTGTACACACTTTGCATGATATTCACAATGTATGATATATTTACAATTCATGATGTATGTATAATGAGCAATATGTGAAAGAAACTTCAAACAAAATAACGGCGAAGGTGGATGCTATTCCATGCCCGAGGGAGTGCGATTCCGTCTGTCGTTTTTAGCTTAAAAGTGCCATCTGCAAACTTCTGGCTAATCATGTACGGCCCCTCCCAATTGGGCCCGAATACCCCAGTTCCTATCATAATTCTTTTCAGGACGAGGTCCCCGATTTGAAAAGTTCTTGGCTTGACTTTTGTATTGAAATATCTGGCTACTTTCCGTTGATGGGATGCTGTGTTAAGCTCTGCTTCTCTTTGCTTTCCTTCGAGTAAATCAAGAGTTTCCAATTGTATCTTTTCATTCTCCTTCTGGTTAAGGTGGATTCTGCGGTGAGTTGGCACTTCTAGCTCCACTGGGATCATAGCTTCTGAGCCGAATGCAAGTGAGAATGGGGTGTGCCCCATGGCGGTTTTATGCGTTGTCCGCTATGACCATAACGCAAAGGGAAGTTCATCAACCCAGTTGCCTTTGGCCTTTTCGAGACGCTTCTTGATGGTCGACTTTAGTATTTTGTTGATGGCTTCCACCAGCCCATTTGCTTGCAGATGGGCCACAGCTGCAAAACTCTTTTTGATCTAGTACTTGGCGCAGAAGTCTAGGAATTCATTGCTTTCGAATTGGGTCCATTATCGGTAATGATCTTTTGCTGTACTCCAAACCTGCAAATGATGTTTTTTAAGACAAAATTGATTACTTTCTTTGATGTGATTGTAGCTAAAGGTTCTGCTTCAGCCCATTTGGTAAAGTAGTCAACAGCCACTATAGCGTATCTCATATTTGCTTTTTGAGCCTCGGATCTCTCAAGTCCCTGCATTTGCCTTTTCTTCTTTACAAGAGTCAAATTTTGATTTATATTCAACTTGTGAACAATTACATTTGGTGGGATCCCACACATATCTGAGTGTTCCCAGGCAAATGCATCTAGGTTTGCTTTCAGAAACAAGATTAATTCCTTCCGCAACTTCATGCCTAGCTGAGAACCTATCTTCAGGACCTGGTTAGGGTATTTGGATACTGGAACGGGGATAGTATCTTCGGCCGGCGCTGCTCTATTTTCCGCCATACTATTTTTCCTTGGATCAATTGCCTTTCGAGCGCCACTATGCTCACCAGTATGGGGTTTTTGCTTTAGTTGCTATAAGAGGGGTTTCTGGATGCAAAGCGACGGCTCTACATCCTTCTTCAATTCCTTCTTCCTTGCTTTTGCCAATATAATCAAATAACACTCCCTTGCTGCTTATTGATCTCCTATAATTATGGCAACACCATTCTCCGTTGGAAATTTCATAGTGAGGCACCACAGAGCCATAGTTATTCTGAATGCTACGAGAGTAGGTTTTCCCAGGAAGGCGTTGTAAGCAGAGGGTTCATCGATTATAACAAAGTCTTGTATCTGTATGGCTTTCTACTCTCCTTCCCCAAGCTCCACCAGCAGACTGATGACACCAATCGGTTGAACAGCTTGACCAGTGAATCCATGGACCTTGTTCTGACAGGCTTTTACATCACTCATGGAAAGCTTCATCCTATGGAATGCGCTAAAGAAAAGGATATTAACTGAGGCTCCGCTATCGACTAACACCCTTCTTACTATGGCCGGGCCCAAACCAATGGTTATCACCATTGGATCATATGTAGGTGTTATGATCCCAGCCGGATCTTCATCTTTAACTGTGATGTCGTCTCACAGGATTCTTGGCACTTTTGCCGCTAAAACTTCATCTATGGTCATGAGTTCACCTTTTTTCAAAAAGTCCTTCACCTTTAGAGCGTACTTCACCATATCCCCCCAGCTTTTCCCAACCGGGTAGGGGCCTACTGAAATGGTGTTTATGATCATCCTTGGTATAGCAGCATTTGAGGCGTTCTCATTCTGTTTAGGCTGTCCTACAGAGGCTCCTTGGTCTTGAGTTCCCTGAGCATTCTGAGAGTTCTTTGTGTACTGTTGAAGCCTATTTTTCCTTATCAGTTCTTCGATTACGCTTTTCAAATGTCTACATTCGTTCGTGCTATGCCCCGACTGGTTATGAAATCGGCAGAACCTGCCAGACTTTATTGCGTTATCAGTGATTCTTAACTTCCCAGGCTCTGGGTACTCTTCAGTGTCTTTGGTCGCCATATAAATGTTCTCTATGGTGTCGTTAAGAGGAGTCATTTCGGAATTCTTGAAGAAACGGAGCTTTTTGTTGTTTCGTCCGTCTTTCCCTTCATTCCCCCTTTTCAGATTTCGTACGGCGTTTTTCTGTCCTACTTACACGTTTACGTCCCTCTTTTCTGATGGCTCCTTACTTTCTTCAACTTCCATTGTATAGGTCGGATCCTCATCCACGCCAATATACTCCTCTGCCTTGTCAAACAGCTCTTCGAGAGCGGCAGGCTTCTTCTTCTTCTTGATCCACCATCCGAGTTTGGTCTTTTTACTTATGCCTCCCTTTAGAGCCATCAATGCCAAACGTGGCTCATAGTTTCCAACTTTGGTCGCGGTTGTGTTAAAACGAGAAAGGAAGGCCTTAATGGATTCCCCCGGCCCTTGTTCCAGTTCATTCAATTCCATTACATCACACACCTTGGTTGCTTGGAGCCTGAATTGCTGTCTGAACATCTTGTCCAAGGTAGCAAAGTCATCCACGGATTTCGGCGGGAGTTTTGTGAACCAGAGTGAGGCTACTCCCTCCAAGTAGGTAGGGAAGTACAAACACTTGAGCTCATCAGTAGAACGTGCCCCATCCATGTGCTGATCGTATCTAAATAGGAACACGTTTGGATTGCTGGTTCCATTGTAGGCTTGTACAACTGGGGTTTTGAATTAATTTGGATATGGCGCCATTTTTATTCATTCTGTAAGTGGGGTTTTTGTAGGGGCAAATCCCCATTCCTTTTCGTCATCCACCTTTTTCTGGCTCTCATTCATGATCTTCCGTACCATTCTAAATATTCGATCCTCCTCATTGAGTTGGTCCACGGGGCGGATGCCTTCCTCTTTACCGGATGTCTGCTTATGCAAACGATCGCGGTTCAGATTCCGGGGCCCTGGACCTCCCGCATGGGGAAGTGCCCCTTTGGTGGAACCAAACGCTTGTTGAGGAGTTGCTTTTCCAGAGTGGTTATGAATAGGTGGCCTCATTCCCTTATGACTAGGATTTACAATCTCCTGGACTGAGTTTCCTTTATTTGGACTCGAGGAAGAAGATCCAGTATCTTCCGTTCCTGTGGTTTTAGCAGTTTTGAGACGGCTTGCACTCATGATGACTTTGGCCGTTGCGGCTTGCATGACGAACATGATGTCAAGCTTCTTCATCATGGCTTCATTCGCAATATCCATTCGACTTGTTAGTCTTGCTGCCACTTCATCCAACTCCTTCCTTGTTTCGGCAGTTCCGGCTTTAGAACTTCCACCGACTTCAAACTGATTAGTAGGCAAGGTATCTTCTGTGTTAGTGGCATTATCGACATCTTCGAGGCTTTTACTTGTAACTTTCTTCGATGGTCTACCTGGTTTTCCCATGAATTTTGAGATAAGTACTGCAACTTGGAGAACTTAGATGATCAGAGTGGATTCTAAATTCCAATTAAAGGCCTCCTACCTTGCGAAAAAGCAAGAAATGGATTGGCGATTCGGGCCCTACGGTGGGCGCCAAATGTTTTCACCAAAATTGGACAAAACACCAAAAATGTGAGGAAACGTCTCACAAAAAATGAAAAGTGGAGCCTTACAACAATTGTAATGTAAGAAAAAGACACCAAGTTTTATAGTGGTTCAACCCAATAAGGGTTTACACCCACTTTCATAAGAGATTTCATTGCCAATATGAAGATTACAAGATTAATTTCTCTCTTACATCAATTTTTATCACTCCCTTACTCATGAATCACACTTAATCTACTAAAGATGATTGAGAAGAGAATTATTCAGTGGAGATTTGATGTATATGTGGTAGAATTGAAAGGAATCCCTCTTTTGTGTAGGCTTGCTCAATCAATCTTCAAATCTTGAATCATTTGGATTTGTTTGATAGAGATCATGATCCATGGATTAATCATCAATTGATGATGTTGAATGGATGTTAGAATTGTTGTGGAATATTTTCGGCAGCACTTCGTGGTCTCAAGATTCGATCCCCCTCCAAATGTAGAAGTGAGGGGGTATTTATAGGAGATTTCTAGACCAGGTGGCAGTTTCGTAATTACCTGACAAAACCGCCATGAGCCAAGTCGTATGGCGACATGGATTGGTGCGACATAACTGGTTCCTTTGTCTTAAAGCTTCTGCACACCTCGGGAATGGCTTCGGCATGATGGAACACGACTTATCTCGGTCATGTCATAACGCTAATCCCATCTCTTCATCATACTCCTTCCACAACTTGCACACCATGTCGTTGAACGACATGGATGATAACAGTGGTATAACGTCATGTCGCATGAACGCCTTGAGCCTTAACCTTACTTTGCGCCATTACGTTAGGGCGGTATGATCGTCGAACGCTTTAGCTTTCTTTTGACGCCATAAAGCCATGTGCGACATGGCTTGGAAACGACTTATCATTCTGAGATCGCCTTGACTCATGGCGCTGGAACGCCATGACTCAAATCGTGACATTGTGCCACTTAACGCCTTTGAGCTTGCGACACGGTATGACTTTCCTCAACATGGTTTAAAACCAATATGAATGATAGACGAGATAACGTCTTGCGACATGACTACTAGGTGTTTCTTCTTTACTTTGTCGTCATAAATGAAATGCGGCATGACTTGGGGTCAACTTGGTTTCCACGAAACAGCATGGTGAGATGCGACATGCCTTAAAGTGTGGCTTGCGGTATAGTCTTGAAGCGACTTGGCGTTCATGACATGAATCCGAGTTTGACTTGGTGTATTTCATTTGAGCCCAACGACTTGACTAATATCAGTATGATTTTTATGTTACATCTGACTCATATTTTATGGGTTAACAAGAACAGGAAAGAAGAATTTTGATCCAAGCAAGAATTACAGAATAAGACCTAAGATTGAATGGATCCAAATGAAGTAGATACAAGTATATTTATAGTTGCCCAGGCCAAGACTAAGTGGCCAATTACACAATGTGGGACAAAAGCCTTTTTTCAAAATAACAAATAAGCCAAACAGCTACGTGTGAGCGCATATGAATGGCTTTGCAAATGTCATAGCTTGCGAGCATCAAATGACATCAACTCCAACTGTTTTGAGCATGGATAGGAACTCCATAACATCTGCGATAAGCTATCTTTATGAAAAGATATTGAATCATTAAAATATGCGGTAGAAGGTGGTTGAACAACAATATTTCTTCAAGCTTTAATCTAGTTCTCAAAGTCAACACTCTTCTTACACCAATTCTTCAAGCTTTTCAACAATTAAGTGCATCAATTCCATTCATCATAAATAACCTGAATGCACAACCATAAATACACAGTATCAATTATTTTTAAGAGAAAACAAGATAAATAAGTGGATAAAATATACCCATTTACTTGTATAACACATAGGTTATAATAAACGGGTAGAGAAACATATTAATGGGCCTTAGTTAATAGAACTAAGTTAATAAGCAAACAACGATAAGTTGTATTGACAACATAAAATGGAATTATGATTAAATGGAAAAGAATGAGGAAAACTTATGAAATGAAATAAGTTATATTTAATCATAAATGGTAAGTGACATGTTAATTAATAAACATATGAATCGGATATAAAAAGGGATTGTGGATTACAGACCTTGGGCCACAATCTAGAGAATAACATGTTGTGGACTTATTAATATACTTAAATGGGTTAAGTTATATAACTGAAACTAATAAGTAAGAGAAACTTGGTAATTTGAATAAAAATTCAATGTGAATGAGAATAACCAATTTAAAAGAAACCTGATGAGGTAAGGCAAGTGCATAAAAGAATATTTAGACATAGGGTCTAATAACATATTAAAATGAGGCGCTTGAACCAGTCCGCATCTTTGAGGGTGAATAACCCAACAGGGTAGATCATCATGGTGTTATAAGGCACAAAGGGGAGCGCACATTCACCTAATTGTTCTGACTGCTCCGAAGGATTGGAAGGGAAAGCACGTGGCTTCCTGAGGTAAGTAAGGTGCTCCTAGTAGTCCTCTGTGTGGTGGCAGATGTCTTAGACAGTGTCCACAGAGGTTAGTTTTGTGCGTAACTACTAGGTAGGTGGGTCTTGACTGCAGATGTAGCTATGCAGTCAGAACGCTTTGACGAGATGACACCAGGATGGTTCGGCGGTTGCCTCACAAGGAGGCAGAGGGTCACGACCAACAAGGATAGTAGACCGTCAGATGCCCGTCATTGGCAGCCAGTGGGATGCGGAAAGACTCGAGTTAAACCCAAGATACCATTTCACCCTTCACTATCAGGGTAAGGGGTTAATGGGAGACGCCATATGTAAGTTTAGATTGTTTGCGTAGGGGCAGTCGCTTAGCTTAAGTAGTCTAAACTAGTTGAGGGAGGGCCTGAGGTAGGGCCATAGCCACCACGAAAACAGACCCTAGGTATTTCTGTATATAGAGGCTCTTTAAAGACGGGCCTGTATGGATATGGAAAAGCTCCCGACCGAGTTCAGTGCTTCTTGTATCGCACTGCCACGGAACTCGGTGCACATTAGAGGACGTGCGATTGACGCATCGAGCTATAATTGAAGATACATATGGTGGATAGTCTAGATACATGCATGTCGGCTCTGGGTGGTGTATCGTAGACTTGAGGGCATTACTCGGAGTTTGATTCGAACAAAGGTGGCAGTCATTATGTTTATGTAGCATGGTAATGATAGATATATGCAAAACGTAATATTATTATCCGTGCGTCACTATGACGTAGGATGAGGGACTGCATATATTTTGATAATGTTACGGTGGAGACCGTTCGAGTGGGGTACCATGGGGTGTACCTTAATATTGGGGGTAGCTACATGTATACTATATTAGGTTAATCCACTGGAAAGTAAATGGGTATGACGTGTGTGTAAGCCTTGAGTGCTAATTACCCAAGTAACCTAATAAATAAGAAAATATGATTGAACGATATATGTAGGATTATCCAAAGTGTATAGTTTAAATCCAGTCACCAGAACTTGTGTTCTGACCCCCTCCTCATAACATACTCGCAGGTTAGATTTGTGGAATGGGCATGATAGCCTTGATTATTGGTTAGGCAGTATTAATAATACGATAAGGCTATGTTTTGATTATACTATATTTTATCCATTCCGCTGTGAGATAATTTCTGAGCTCTGACATGTTTTATGTCTTTGTCTTTTCTGCAGGATACCAGAGCAAACCAATCTGAGTTTCGATAGATTGGAATTTTGAAAAAAGTACGGTCTGTCAAAATTGGGGATGTCACAATGTAATAACCCGGAAATCTGAGCCAATTTAAAATTTTTATTTTGGCAATTTTAGCGAATTTTGATTATTTAAAATAGATTATTTTAAATAATAACAACGAAGAATTTATTTTGAATAGAATTTGAACGTATATATTTATATAGATCGTCGTTAGAATATAAATATTTTATTTTAATTATAAAAGGAATTGAAAATGGCGCGGTAGTTCGATAATTCGATTTCAAAGTTCAAATGAATGTACCGGGTGCAAAATAAACCGAATTTTAGTGAAACCAAAAATATTTGAATCTATTTGAGAATATCTTTCCAACAAATCCAAAAAATTGAAATTTTATAGCGGGGATAAAAGGTTATGTCCAGTTGAAAATTCAGAATAGTCGCTATGGAATTCTGGCCCTTAAAAATAGCAATTTTGCAAACGACCTCGGTTTTCGACGAAACTACTTTTGTTGGATCCGGGATGTCAAGTTATTGCTAGATTCCAAATTTCGTAATTTTTCGAATCAATATGTGAGCGTGGCGAAGTAAAACGTGTTTGACCAGTTTTAGTTGATTTTAATCGACTGGAAAATGACCATTTTTCAAACGGTCTCAGAATTTGACAAAATTGGTTTTGTTAGGACCGTACCGTCAATACGAAGCTAGAAAATATTTTTCGGGAATTTTTAGAGTCCGTATGTGGCCCCAGTAAATTGAAATGCGCATTCAAATTCAATATATAGATTTATATTTTGATTTTGATGGAAATTGATCGAAACAATCGAATCAGCCTACGATACATATCCCATTGTGTTCGGAATGGGGGTAATTAGCTAGAGATGACAGTCGTCGGGTGTCGTTTCGAGTCCGGATGAAAAGTCAACTTTATGTGAGAAAATAAATTAAATTAATTAAAATTTTTACAAAACCCCCCTTTCAATCTTTCTGCCATTCGATTACCCCCTCCCTTCCTCTTCTGATTCCTCGATCGTGAATGGCGCCCACCATTCATCACCACTCGCCGCCGCATCCAGGCAAGCCACCGCCCCTCCGCCTCCTCCACCGCAAGCGCCACTCCTCCCGCTCCTTCCGCTCTCTCTCTCTCCTCTCCTTTTCTGATGAAGGTCGATGGCCCACAGCCCAAAACCGCCATCGCCCCACTGCTGAAAACCACTGTCGACTCCCCCCTTCTACTCCACCTTCCTCGACTCAGCGCAGCCCACCAACAACCTCCTCCGGCCATAGCCCCAACGTGAAGCCCCTCCACCCTCAAAAATGCGATTTTTACAATAAAAATGTGAGTTTTTATTTATTTATGCATATAAAAATAGAATCTATATATATGATAGCATATTGATGATAAAGTTTTGATTTTTAGTTCATGAAAAGATTTGATTTTTAAATAGCAAAAAGATTTGATTTTTAATTAGCAAAAAGATTTGATTTTTAATTAGCAAAAGGTTTGATTTTTATCATTAAGAAGATTCGATTTTTAATCGTGAAAAGGTGGGATTTTTAATCGTATGAAGTAGCGAAGAAAAATATAATTTTTCCATGTATGTAGCAAAGTAAAAATATGATTTTAATGTTAGTAGAAGATTAAAAATACGATTTTTATATGATATAGAGGATAAAAAGTTGATATATATATATGTAGCGAAATAGAAATCTGATTTTTATTATATATATGTTGAAATAAAAATGCGATTTTTATAGCGATGATATAAAAATTCAATCTTTATATAAGAATTAGAAATATAAAAATATAATTTTTATATAAGAAAAAGCATTGTAAAAATATATGAAGAAGATATAAGAATATGATTTCTTATTTATTGAAATAGCGTGATAAAAATATAATTTTTATTATATTATTAGCAAGGTAAAAATAGAATTTTTATCTATATAGTAGCGGTGTAAAAATAGAATTTTTATCTATATAGTAGCGGTGTAAAAATGTGATTTTTACATATGTAGTGAATACGAGCAACGAAAGTGACAAAAGGCGAGCACGATGAAGATTTCCTACATATGAAGAGTCGTGGCGTTTGGTTTAGCTAGCCGGTGAGAACTTCTCACTTTAAATCTTGTTTTCTAGTTATAAATATATACTATGATGCGGACGGTGTTTAGTAGCACCCGACACCCGTCGTACACAGACCATGGATGACTTGTTTGTTTGATTGTTGTGTTGTGAAATTTGATTGTGTGATGTGAAATGAAATAAAATATTTTATAGTGGAAAATATTTTATAGTTAAAAATATAATTTTTTAACGTGTATATAAAATAAATAGTAATAAACAAATCGGAGATTTGTTTATATACACTGATTTGACTGATATTGTTTGGGACGATAAATTTTACACATCGCCCAACTGCACAAATAAAATCTGTGTTTGATTGTTTAAACCCCATACGGGTGTTGGGATGAAATTGGGCATACACTAATCCAAATAATTAGATGTATGTCGATCGATTGGTTGACAGGCTGTTATAATCGTTGAATATTTATATTTGATGCTTATACAGTGTAGAATGCACTCTGTATGATGGTTGATTATTTATCGTTGCTATTATATACATGTGTTGTATGGAAACCATATAATTAACATTATATGGTAACTGATTGGGCCTCATTTCAATTTGGAAAATATAGAATATTATAAAATGAATATTCATGTGTTGAATAGAAAAATAAATATTCATTTGTTGAATAGAATAGCGAAGTTATTGAAATATAAAAAGCCGTGTTGGTTAGATATGCGCCATTTTGACGCGAACGATATTTATATCGATTTTATTCATTTTTATAATGAATATAGAAAAAGAAGTGATTTCAAAATATGACGTTTTGAAAATATTATCATTTGTATGTCAACGATGTGGAATATTCAATTTTGATTAGAAATTGAATATGAAGTTGAAATCGTTTTGAAAACGAATTTAAAATGATTTATAAAATACGTTTCGAAAGGAAATCGACGAAATATATATAATATATATATACTATATATATAATGGCCTGAATAGAATGCACCTTCGCAAATTTCGACCATTGACTTCGAATGAATATTACGGGAGATCCGACCGTCGGATTCTCCTAAAACCGGAACCGTTGGGTTCGTATCGAAAAGTGCTTTCTAACAAATGTGAGAAATTATGAATCTAATGGTTGGATTTGGAATTATGTCCAAATCAAATTTGGAAAAGGTCGCTGTAAGTGCAGTTCAATGGCCGTTGATGGAAATCGACTGTACGGGCCTTGATAAAAATATTAAAAATATCAATAATTTGTGTAAAATCATAAGAAATTATTTGTGAAGAATTGGGATGAAAAACTCCATGTTTGAAAAGACAAAAATAGATTTTTATCGAAATGAACTAGTTTTGAATTAGAATAATAATTTATTTATTTTTAAATAAATAAATTGGATTTGAAATGGTTTTAAAAGTAACCAGAATTTCCAAAAATTGAATTGGAATGGATTTGAATCGAAATTGTCTTTGGAATATTTCGATGTTGGATTTCGTGATTATACAAATTTTGTTATGGAAATTTGAAAGATATATTTATATCGTTATTTCCAATTCGATATTTTGGGTCGCAGAATTTGATATTGAATATAAGCCGATATATTTTCTATTCAGAGCCTTGTATTTAATATCAAATGGTATTTGGGTTTGTCGTGAATGGTGTCTTCATTAACACTGTTCTTAAACCCAGTTGAGAAAAAGATTAAATCTTTTTATTTAGATTTGATGAAGTGTACCAATTAAATGGTATTTAATTGGAATTGAATTTGAATTGATTTTTGGGTTTATCGTGAACATTGTTTTAAATAACACTTGTTCGTTAACCTGATAATGAATTGAATGTGATTTTGGGTTTATAGTGAACAGTGTTTTAAATGGCATTGGTTCTTTAACCCAGTTAAAGACGGGATATTGATTTCTGTGAAGATAAAAACTAAGTGGGGTTTTAATGAATCTTTAATTAGATTGAAATGGTCGAAAATGGAGTATCACCAGTTTTGCTCCAGGCGATAGTTAAATATTAAGTTAGATTTGAATGTGAAATGGTAATTGAATTTACCGATAACACCGTGGTGTTAAATATGAAGTATGACCAGTTTTACTTCATGGGATGAATAGGTTGGGATTGGGAAATAAAATAAATGATTACTTCGGTGTGGTTCGCTAATCCCGACTAGTTCGGATTGATTAAAGAATAAATTTAAAGAATTTATCTTTGATAAAATTAATGGGAACCTTTCCCAAAGTATAAGAATATTTGAATAAAAGAATATTCTGAATTGGAATGAGGCATGTGTTATGTTTGTGTAACACTTGTTTATTATATACGCGAGTTATTCAGGAAGACCGGGTTTATACCATTCTGAATAACTGATTCGACGTGGTGTCGAGGATGAAGACGGTGGTCGAAGAACGGAGGTCTTCACGTCGTTTGGGTGATTGCTGATGATCTTAATTGGGTTGTACACCCAAGAGGAGGGAATCAGTTAGTGATCGTCCATACGTACTTGGAGATCGATGGATATGCGGGGTACTAGGTGCCTCCTATTTCGTTCAGAACCAGAACGAACTTGTAATGGACTGTGTGTCTGACATTGGATTTTATTCTGTGTGATTGATTTCTATTAAATATATATCTGTTTGGCGGCAGAGAATTTATTCTCTTGCTTAACGCCCTTCTCTGAGACGTACGAGCTCAGGGGTTATATATTGGTGGATATTAAACGCATGGAGTGAATTGCCTGTGTGGCATGCCTAAGTGGCAAATGATCAAGGCTTATGTTGAAAAGCAGAGTCTTGTGGTTGATGATCAAAGCACAGCCTGTGTGGCATAGCTTTGTGTAACATTGAATCGCGAGCCTCACACCCCGGTTGTGAACCAGAAATGGGAGAGGACATTAGGGAGGGCATGCGTTTCCTTCTAGTTAGAAGTGGCGTCAGTGGTTTTACACGCCCTGACGAGTTTGACTTATGTGGTTGTTGCTGTTACGAGGCGCCTCGGATATATCGGTGACTGTGTGGAGCCGATGGAGTCATTTGGCTCATTTACGCTCCAAAGGGTGGGGAAACGCAGTGTTCAGGCATTTTAATCCACATCGGTGGACCGGCCCTGACGATCCAAGGGCTCACATGTGTTTGGGTCCTGAGGCTCAGGCTAGAGAGTCTCGAATCGGTGAGGACTATCTTTTGCCTCGGTACACAAATGGAAATCCAACTTCCAATACATGACTTTGCGGTTTTGATTGTATAACCTATATATGGCGAAATAGTGGTATGGGGCACTTATGCCGTCTATGATTGATACTTATGATTTGAAGTTGTTTTGACACTATACACTTATAGTAATAATAAAACATGAAATTTAGCGTATCAAGCATTCTTTGGCTATTATAAGGTAAAAACCCTATCCTCCGGCTTCCGTTGCATTGTGTGATGGGACCTGGGTCTTATAATAGCTTCATTGTTCTTTATTTAGCATTGCGCTATTGTTTTATGCACTGGTATTCTTGGGAGGAAACCCGTTCCGTGTTATACGGCGTGGTCCCTTGATTTGCCTAACTTTAAAATAAAGATTAATGAC
This sequence comes from Allium sativum, assembly GCA_030737875.1. NCBI lineage: Eukaryota > Viridiplantae > Streptophyta > Magnoliopsida > Asparagales > Amaryllidaceae > Allium > Allium sativum. Next base: position 564,717,760 of record CM060921.1, read on the forward strand.
TGTTTTAGTTCTCACACTAATCACATAACTGACTTGGAGTTTATTGTTTTAACCTAAACTCTTGGTGCCCCTATTTTCCGCATGGGCAGCTAGTAGTTTTGGTTTTGCAGATTTATATTCACAGGATCCTAATTTACAGCTGGAACGATACTCAGAAAGCTCTGTATCCGTGTATTTCTTCTAGTTGTGTTTTGTATTTCTGTTGTGTAATATTTATTTATACTCTGTATATTCTTGTATTCTGATGGATTGTTGTAATAAGCAATGAAATGTTCTTCTGTTTGCGTTCTGGTTCGTCTTGTCCTCAAAGCGATTCGTGCTTTCCTTACCGGGGAAGTCACGGGTTATAACAGTGGTATCAGAGATTTGGTTTACAAAGCTCAGAGAACAAGACACATTAGAACTATACGAAAGAATTCATCAGAAGTTGGATCAGTAATATCCAATAAGAATGACTCGTTAGAGATGGGATTAGTAGTATCCTAGAACGAGTGAGAAGAGTGATGTTTTTTTAAATAAAAGTGAAAACAAATTTTGTTTTGAAAATTTAAATCGAATTATTCGTATTTGAATATTCATTTATATTGATTTGGACTATCCAGTATATAAAGATTTTGCGTATACGTTTGATCCGCGTGTATTCGAAGTTTTAATATATTGGGTGGATATAGAATTACACTCTAGTCGCCTGGGGGTGATTATGATGATTGACATATCATCATCAGAATTTATATTCGAGTGACGAAGGTGTGATATCTGTATATTTCTAATTGACTGGTGTGAGAACCGAAACTAGATAGGGCATATTATTGTGATTTGGCACTAAAAATGTGATTTTTGACTATATATCAGAATTATGAATTTGAAACGTTAAATTCATTAGTTGATTGATGGTTTTGTTATATGATTATCCCTTTAAACCATTATATGAAAGAACTGTGAATTTATGCCAAATTGAACCTAATTTTGAACTGTATTGAAAATTATTTGCAATTGCATGAATGTACATATATATGTGTGAACAGGTCATAGCAAGGAGGCTAGAGAAGAGGAATAAAATTGTTTGCCCGACAAATAGGTACATGTTTATTGTATTTCTTGGGTGATGATGATTTTATGAGCCGATTGGCTAGCCGCTTGGCTGTTTCTTTTTCTTTTTGGATTGATGAGGGCCATGGGAGGCTATTTGAAATATCCCGAAGTCCCCGATGCAGGGGAGGTTATGGCGAAATTTTTCGGAAATTTAGGGTGTTAGCCAAATTTTTGAAAAATTTGAAAAGTTCTTAGAAACTGAAAAGTTGAAGAACTTAAGCCGTAATGAAAATAATGGAAGTTGAGTTGATTTGTTAAACAACATTCGGCTTCGTTCCATTTTGGGAACGAAAAGTTTTAAGTGGGGGAGATTGTAATAACCCGGAAATCTGAGCCAATTTAAATTTTTTTTTGGCAATTTTAGCGAATTTTGATTATTTAAAATAGATTATTTCAAATAATAACGACGAGGAATTTATTTTGAATAGAATTCGAACGTATATATTTATTTTGAATAGAATTCGAACGTATATTTTATTTTAACTATAAAAGGAATTGAAAATGGCGCGGTAGTTCGATAATTCGATTTCAAAGTTCAAATGAATGTACCGGGTGCAAAATAAACCGGATTTTAGTGAAATCAAAAATATTTGAATCTATTTGTGAATATTTTTCCAACGAATCCGAAAAATTGAAATTTCATAACGGGGATAAAAATTTATGTCCAGTTGAAAATTCAGAATAGTTGCTATGGAATTCTGGGCCTTAAAAATAGCAATTTTGCAAACGACCTCGGTTTTCGACGAAACCACTTTTGTTGGATCCGGGATGTCAAGTTATTGCTAGATTCTAAATTTCGTAATTTTTCGAATCAATATGTGAGCGTGGCGAAGTAAAACGTGTTTTAACAGTTTTAGTTGATTTTAATCGACTGAAAAATGGTCATTTTTCAAACGGTCTCAGAATTTGACGAAATTGGTTTTGTTAGGACTATACCGTCAATACGAAGCTAGAAAATATTTTTTGGGAATTTTTAGAGTCCGTATGTGGCCCCAGTAAATTGAAATGCGCGTTCAAATTCAATATATAGATTTATATTTTGATTTTGATGGAAATTGATCGAAAGGATCGAATAAGCCTACGATACATATCCCATTGTGTTCGGAATGGGGGTAATTAGCTAGGGACGACAGTCGTCGGGTCTCGTTTCGAGCCAGGATGAAAAGTCAACTTTATGTGAGAAAATAAATTAAATTAATTAAAAATTTTACAAACCCCCCTTTCTATCTTTCTGTCATTCGATTACCCACTCCCTTCCTCTTCTGATTCCTCGATCGTGAATGGCGCCCTCCATTCATCACCACCCGCCGCCGCATCCAGGCAAGCCACTGCCCCTCCGCCTCCTCCACCGCTGGCCCAACTCCTCCCCTCCTTCCGCTCTCTCTCTCCTCTCCTTTTCTGATGAAGGCCGACGCCCCACAGCCCAAAGCCGCCACCGCCCCACTGCTGAAAACCACCGCCGACTCCCCCTTCTGCTCTACCTTCCTCGACTCAGCGCAGCCCACCAACAACCTCCTCCGGCCATAGCCCTGACGTGAAGCCCCTACACCCTCAAAAATGCGATTTTTACAATAAAAATGTGAGTTTTTATTTATTTATGCATATAAAAATAGGATCTATATATATGATAGCATATTGATGATAAAGTTTTGATTTTTAGTTCACGAAAAGATTTGAATTTTAATTAGCAAAAAGATTTGATTTTTAATTAGCAAAAAGATTTGATTTTTAATTAGCAAAAGGTTTGATTTTTATCATTAAAAAGATTCGATTTTTAATCGTGAAAAGGTGGGATTTTAAATCGTATGAAGTAGCGAAGAAAAATATAATTTTTCCATGTATGTAGCAAAGTAAAAATATGATTTTTATGTTAGTAGAAGATTAGAAATACGATTTTTATATGATATAGAGGATAAAAAGTTGATATTTATATATGTAGCGAAATAGAAATCTGATTTTTATTATATATATGTTGAAATAAAAATGCGATTTTTATAGCGATGATATAAAAATTCGATCTTTATATAAGAATTAGAAATATAAAAATATAACTTTATATAGGAAGAAGCATTGTAAAAATATATGAAGAAGATATAAGAATATGATTTTTTATTTATTGAAATAGCGTGATAAAAATATAATTTTTATTATATTACTAGCAAGGTAAAAATAGAATTTTTATCTATATAGTAGCAATGTAAAAATAGAATTTTTATCTATATAGTAGCGTTGTAAAAATGTGATTTTTATATATGTAGTGAATACGAGCAACGAAAGTGACAAAAGGCGAGCACGATGAAGATTTCCTACATATGAAGAGCCGTGGCGTTTGGTTTAGCTAGCCGGTGAGAACTTCTCACTTTAAATCTTGTTTTCTAGTTATTAATATATACTAGGATGCAGACGGTGTGTAGTAGCACCCGACACCCGTCGTACACAGACCATGGATGACTTGTTTATTTGATTGCTGTGTTGTGAAATTTGATTGTGTGATGTGAAATGAAATAAAATATTTTATAGTGGAAAATATTTTATAGTTAAAAATATATTTTTTTAACGTGTATATAAAATAAATAGTAATAAACAAATCGGAGATTTGTTTATATACACTGATTTGACTGATATTGATTGGGACGATAAATTTTACACATCGCCCAACTGCACAAATAAAATCTGTATTTTGGTTGTTTGAAACCCCATACGGGTGTTGGGATGAAATTGGGCATACACTAATCCCAATAATTAGCTGTATGTCGATCGATTGATTGACAGGCTGTTATAAGCGTTAAATATTTATATTTGATGCTTATACAGTGTAGAATGCACTCTGGATGATGGTTGATTATTTATCGTTGCTATTATATACATGTGTTGTATGGAAACCATATAATTAACATTATATGGTAATTGATTGGCCCTCATTTCAATTTGGAAAATATAGAATATTATAAAATGAATATTCATGTGTTGAATAGAAAAATAAATATTCATTTGTTGAATAGAATAGCGAAGTTATTGAAATATAAAAAGCCGTGTTGGTTAGATATGCGCCATTTTGACGCGAACGATATTTATATCGATTTTATTCATTTTTATAATGAATATAGAAAAAGAAGTGATTTCAAAATATGACGTTTTGAAAATATTATCATTTGTATGTCGATGATGTGGAATATTCAATTTTGATTAGAAATTGAATATAAAGTTGAAATCGTTTTGAAAACGAATTTAAAACGATTTATAAAATACGTTTTGAAAGGAAATCGACGAAATATATATAATATATATATACTATATATATAATGGCCTGAATAGAACACGCCGCGCTGCGGTAGTTCGCGAATTTCGACCATTGACTTCGAATGAATATTACGGGAGATTCGACTGTCGGATTCTCCTAAAACTGGAACTGTTGGGTTCGTATCGAAAAGAGCTTTCTAACAAATGTGAGAAATTAGGAATCTAATGGTTGGATTTGGAATTATGTCCAAATCAAATTTGGAAAAGGTCGCTGTAAGTGCAGTTCAATGGCCGTTGATGGAAATCGACTGTACGGGCCTTGACAAAATTATTAAAAATATCAATAATTTGTGCAAAACCATAAGAAAATATTTTTGAAGAATTTGGATGAAAAACTCCATATTTGAAAAGATAAAAATAGATTTTTATCGAAATGAACTAGTTTTGAATTAGAATAATAATTTAATTATTTTTAAATAAATAAATTGGATTTGAAATGGTTTTAAAAGTAACCAAAATTTCAAAAAATTGAATTGGAATGGATTTGAATCGAAATTGTCTTTGGAATATTTCGATGTTGGATTTCGTGATTATACAGATATTGTTATGGAAATTTGAAAGATATATTTATATCGTTATTTCCAATACGATATTTGTGGGTCGCAGAATTTGATATTGAATATAAGCCGATATATTTTCTATTCAGAGCCTTGTATTTAATATCAAATGGTGTGGGTTTGTCGTGAATGGTGTCTTCATTAACACTGTTCTTAAACCCAGTTGAGAAAAAGATTAAATCTTTTTATTTAGATTTGAGGAAGTGTACCAATTAAATGGTATTTAATTGGAATTGAATTTGAATTGATTTTTGGGTTTATCGTGAACGGTGTTTATATAACACTTGTTCTTTAACCCGATAATGAATTGCATGTGATTTTGGGTTTATAGTGAACCGTGTTTTAAATGACTTTGGTTTTTTAACCCAGTTAAAGACAAGATACTGATTTCTGTGAAGATTAAAACTAAGTGGGGTTTTAATGAATCTTTAATTAGATTGAAATGGACGAAAATGGATTATCACCAGTTTTGCTCCAGGCGATAGTTAAATATTTAGTTAGATTTGAACGTGAAATGGTAATTGAATTTACCGATAATGCCGTGGTGTTAGATATGAAGTATGACCAGTTTTACTTCATGGGATGAATAGCTTGGGATTGGGAAATAAAATAAATGATTACTTCGGTGTTGTTCGCTAATCGCGACTAGTTCGGATCTATTAAAGAATAAATTTAAAGAATTTATCTTTGATAAAATTAATGGGAACCTTTCCCAAAGTATAATAATATTTGAATAAAAGAATATTCTGAATTGGAATGAGGCGTATGTTGTGTTTGTGTAACACTTGTTTATTATATACGCGAGTTATTCAGGAAGACCGGGTTTATCCCATTCTGAATAACTTATTCGACGTGGTGTCGAGGATGAAGACGGTGGTCGAAGACCGGAGGTCTTCACGTCGTTTGGGCGATTGCTGATGATCTTGATTGGGATGTACACCCAAGAGGAGGGAATCAGTTAGTGATCGTCCAGACGTACTTGGAGATCGATGGATATGCGGGGTACTAGGTGCCTCCGGTTTCGTTCAGACCCAGCATGAACTCGTAAATGGACTGTGTGTCTGACATTGGATTTTATTCTGTGTGATTGATTTCTATTAAATATATATCTGTTTGGCAGCAGAGAATTTATTCACTTTCTTAATGCCCTTTTCTGAGACGTACGAGCTCAGGGGTTATATATTGGTGGATATCAAACGCATGGATTGAATTGCCTGTGTGGCATGCCTAAGTGGCAAGTGATCAAGGCTTCTGTTGAAAAGCAGAGTCTTGTGGTTGATGATCAAAGCACGGCCTGTGTGGCATAGCTTTGTGTAATGTTGATTCACGAGCCTCACACCCCGGTTGTGAACCAGAAACGGGAGAGGACATCAGGGAGGGCATGCGTTTCCTTCTGGTTAGAAGTGGCATCAGTGGTTTTACACGCCCTGACGAGTTTGACTTATGTGTTTGTTGCTATTGCGAGGCACCTCAGATATATCGGTGACTGTGTGGAGCCGATGGAGTCATTTGGCTCATTTACGCCCCCAAAGAGTGGGGAAACGCAGTGTTCAGGCATTTTAATCCACATCGGTGGACCGGCCCTGACGATCCAAGGTTTCACCTGTGTCTGGGTCCTGAGGCTCGGGCTAGAGAGTCTCGAATTGGTAAGGACTATATTTTGCCTCGGTACACAAATGGAAATCCAACTTCCAATACGTGACTTTGTGGTTTTGATTGTATAACCTATAAATGGCGACATAGTGGTATGAGGTACTTATGCCGTCTATGATTGATACTTATGATTTGAATTTGTTTTGACACTATACATTTATAGTAATAATAAAGCACGAAATTTAGCGTATCAAGCATTCTTTGGCTATTATAAGGTAAAAACCCTATCCTCCGACTTGCGTTGCATTGTGTGATGGGACTTGGGTCTTATAATAGCTTCATTGTTCTTTATTTAGCATTGCACTGTTGTTTTATGCACTGGTATTCTTGGGAGGAAACCCGTTCCGTGTTATACGGCGTGGTCCCTTGAGTTACCTAACTTTAAAATAAAGATTAATAACTGTTTTAGTTCTCACACCAGTCACATGACTGATCTGGAGTTTATTGTTTTAGCCTAAACTTAGGTGCCCCTATTTTCTGCACGGGCAGCTAGTAGTTTTGGTTTTGCAGATTTATATTCACAGGATCCTGATTTACAGCTGGAACGATACTCGGAAAGCTCTGTATCCGTGTATTACTTCTAGTTGTGTTTTGTATTTCTGTTGTGTAATATTTATTTATACTCTGTATATTCTTGTATTCTGATGGATTGTTGTAATAAGCAATAAAATGTTCTTCTGTTTGCGTTCTGGTTCGTCTTGTCCTCATAGCAATTCGTGCTTTCCTTACCGGGGAAGTCACGGGTTATCACACACAACCCCAACTTGAACGACTTTATGATTATCCAAGGATGATATTGGTTTAGAAATGAGGGTAGTTGAGGGAATCAACTGGATATTTCTGTAAAGAATATTATAAGCTATAATTCGAGGAATTATAAGATGAATAAAGCGATTTGGAAATAAGCAGTGAAGAGCGATATTCCAAACGTGGGGAGATTAGAAATTTAATTAACAATTGTTTAACTAAAGAGGCCAAGTGACGATGTATGATGAACCAATGAATCCACTTTATTATTGTATGGATGAATAATTGTTTATTTGATAGTTAAATCACTGACTATCAAAATCTAGCAAAATCGATTGTTGGTACGGAAAGACCGAGATCGAATTTATATTTGAAAACCATTTCGACCAATGAATACAAAATCGTAAATGGTGTGGAGTAAAAATGGTGCATTGAAGACTGTGATCTTCATGAACGGAAGAATTACCTGTTGGATGTCTCTAGGTCGCTCCCTGAGATGTATTGACTTATGATTCTGGCGTGATTGAGTTCTGCAGACTGCAAGGACTACTCGCTGCTGATCTATATGGTGATAACTAGGATGCGGTAGGAGAGTGCCTTAGGTTCATCCTGTTCCTATATGACTTGTATGGACTAGTGTCTGACAGAGTATTTCCAGATGGTCACGTACATTGATTTCTTCAAACGTGCCCAAATTACTTTTGAGGTCAATTAGTGAATTGACGGATTAACGATGTGACATTCAAAGTGAATGGTGGCCGAATGTTCTAAAAAGCAATTCAAACCTCAAGTCTCATCAACCGGGATATGACAAAAATCGGGCCAAAAGCATGGCTATGTGGGTCGCTTCCATTAGGGTGTATGATCACCTATCTAGAGAAAACCCTTTTCCTTCTTTAATCTATTTCGATGCTGTCCCTTTCGGGAAACAGTGGTTTGAGCCCAACCGTTGGAGATATACATTCGATAAACTCAAGCTAAATGAGTGGTCGGTCATGCATAGGCCTGGTTACAAGACGTTCTTGTTCAACCCAGTGTATTCCCCTATAGAGATACACTATCGGCAGGTGGTTCCATACCTGGCCATAGTCGGAATCCAATCTCCAATAAGCGCCCGTGGTTTTGATTGTATACTATATATGTGGAGCGTGAGATCCAAGCGTTCCGCTAGATTGTTATTTACTTGTATTTAGACACTATTATAATATCAAAATATATATACAATTTCAAAATGTTTTGGGTTATTATAAGGTAAAAACCGTCCGTATTTATGTGTGGATTTGGTCATACGATTATCCTTTCTTTCAAAAATATTTTGAACTTTTAAATCAAGTTGGATGATTCCCCTTAGATTTTGCGAGTTTTTTTCTCACTCTGGTTCACCATACTGACCCGATATTTGTAATGCTCGGGATCGATCGGGTTGTACAGGTTCAGGTCATTGGATAATACGAAGTTCAGAAGATGCGCTGGAGGAGTTCAGACGTTTGATTTTATCTAGTATATTCCGTTGTGTGTTGTATTTGAGGACAGGTTGTTATAATTGTCCAGATTTGTCTGTTGTACTCTGATGTTTGTAAGTAAAAAATTTTCAAGCCCTCAATGAAGATTATTTCTATATTATATTTTATTCTGTTGCGATGTGAGACATTGTATAGAGTTTGTTCTTCTTCTTTTCTAATATTTCTTTCTTTCTTATCTCACCCTCTAATTTCTTTCTATTGACATCTGGGTTTCCAGTACAATTTGAGTTGGATTGTTTTTGTTTGATCAGCTCAAAAGGTACCGGAAATTTGTGTCATCACAATTTATTTCTTAAATCATTCAATAACCAATAGTTTTGAATTATTGATTAATCGAGTTATAAATGATGAAAATTTCATATTATCTTCAACAAAATCAAAATTCATATATTTTCAAATAATTCTTTATATGTAGAAAAATATAATTCAAACAATATTATGTCAATAAGCCTTATTCGAGTGTTTAGAAATCCCTATCGATGCCTTGGCGTCCCAAGTACCGACTAGAATTCATAAATACTCAACGGAACAAACCAACACAATACAAAATCATTTTATATCAAAATTACAAGTACGTTCTCTCATATATACTCAAACTCATTCTAGAGTATTACAACTCTATCTCTAATGAGTTAATCCCAAATAAAGCCAAGGTTTTCGCTAAACCAAAGCTCTGATACCAAATGTAACATCCGAGATTTTTGACCGTTCAAATCAACAATGGTCCTCCATTTCGACTTAAACAAATCAAAAATACAGATGGTTATCGGGATTTATATAAGAAAAAGAAGAAAGAAGATAAAACAAACATAGAATCTCACAGCGGAAGGACAAATATATAATAAATAAATAACAGTTCATGAAGTTGTTAAAACATACATTTGATTATATTTTACAACAATTATCAGAGTAAACATACCAATGTTTGCAACGGAGTAATAATAATAAATAGGTTTGTTGAGCTCCATCTTCATCTTCATAACATTGTCTTCAATAACTGAAAACTCAGGCTGATCTGAGCACAAATGAAAAGACAAAAATACTCAGATCAAAACTAAAATATTCTCATATTAGTTAAATATAATTCATGCGATAATATGAGCGCAATAACTTAAGAGATGTTACGGGAATTTCCATCTCCTAAGGATCCGTTAAACTAGATATTATATAATACAATATGCTATTATAACAGTGTATATGGTTAAATATAACATATTAAAATAGCGTAAGCGGGATCACATTTTTACCCTTACACCGTCTATAATACCATAGTCTATACAGATACATAAAGTCCACAGTACGTAGTGGCTATCAGAGGGCACTCCATAGGTACGGTACAAATCACAATCGTAGTGGGCCCGATGAGGATAAATATGACAAGGCATCAAGGCAATGTCCACCAGTAGGATTCTACCGGATTGCGGACCCAGGCTGGTGGTAACGAATAGCCGCGACTACCGCCCACCCCAGACAATGCTCCCAAAATCAAAGGAGCCAATCAATCACAAAGTAATATATATGGTATCGAAGCATGTCTGCTAAGAGGAACGAGCTCACATTAACCTGGGTATGGCTCCTGTTTTAGTCATTTTTATTATGACCCGAAGGTTAAGGCTATCCATCATCGTTCTCTTTCTTCAAATCCAGTAATCGCCTCCAAATCCATCCTACTACATTATGGAACTCCACCATGTACACAGTTGTTAAAGTGGTTTTCGGTACTGGCAGAGAGCATGACAATATTCAATCCAGGTCTCTTTAACAAACAAACGTTTACATTTTTCACACCGATCAGTTCTTTTATATTTCAAAGGGGTTCGTACTTCATATCAAAATATTATATTTTCATAAAAAAACATTTCAATATTCAAGAGAGAATATTATTCATCATAAAATCTACGTTTAAACTAATTTAAAATCTTGAAACAATTCTAACTCTTAAAATAATTTGAATATTAAAATAGTTAAAAATTATATATATATATAGTTTAGATACATAATTGAAATAGTTTGAAAATAAATAATTTGTATTGAAAAATAGAATTTCAAATTTAGTAAAATCTATAGGTAAAATATTAAAATAGTATAAAATAAGTAGTTAAATATTAAAATAGTTAATTTAAAATAAATAATAAAATAAAATAGTTAAAGGTAAATAGTTTATAAAGAAAATTATTATAATAAAAATAAAATAGTTTATAAAATGGTTTAAAAATACTATAGTTGGAATTAGAATCATATCTTCAAAATTTAACCAAAAAGAAAAATCATATTTCGGTTTCAAATCGACTAAATTTCGATATCTTAATTCAAAAGGATTTGACTTCCCATTTATATTTCAATTCAATTTAACAATTTTATTTCAAACAATTCGATTTAATAATTAAATTTCAATTACAATTCTCACTTTGAATTATTCGCTTATAAAAATTTCGAGTTCATAGTTCAATTATTACTATAAATTAGGTTATCTTTAAAATAATATTCCAAAATTGTAACAACCTGGAATTTCTGAACCAATTAGAATTTTTTATTTTAGCTATTTTAATGGATTTTGAATATTTAAAATGATCTATTTTAAATAATAATGACTAAAAATTTATTTAAATCGAAGTTAGAATGTATAGATTTATTTTAACTATAAAACGAGCCTGAAATGGTGCTGTAGTTTGAAAATTCGATTTTAAAGTTCAATTGAATGTATAGGATCAAAATAAATCGGATTTCAGTAAAACCAGAAACATTAGAATCTATTAAACTATATCTTTCTAACGAATGTGAAAAATTGAGATTTCACGATATAAATTGAAAGTTATGTCTAGTTTAAAATTAAAATTATTCGCTATGGAATTTACATATATTTTAAAATAATATATAGCCTATAAAAATAGCCATTTTGCAAACAATCTTTGTTTACAACGAAACCACTTTTGTTGGATCCAGAATGTCAAATTTATATGTTAGCGTGGTAAATTTAAACGTGTTTTGAATATACAGTTTAAATTTAATCGACTGAAAAATCACCATTTTTCAAACGGTCTCCAAATTCGACCAAATTAGTTTTGTTAGGACCGTATCATCAAAACATAGCAAGATTTATTTTTCGGAAATTTTTGGAGTCAGTATGTGGTCCCGGTAAATTAAAATGTACATTTGAATTCAGTATATATTGATTTATATTTTAATTTAAAGAAAAATTGATCAAAACAATGGAATTGGCTTATGAAACATATTCCATTGTGTCCGAAATGGGGGTAATTAGCTAGGAACGACAGTCGTTGGGTTTGATTTGGAATTCGAAGATTAAACGAGCTATTTTCAAATTAAATAATAATTAAAATATATATAAATAGAAAAAATCTTTAAAACCCTAGGTTCACAAAGTAAAGCCGCCGCCAAAATGTTTTAATGGCTGAGAGCATTCAGATTTCATCCCCTAATATTTTCCAATCCATCACGAATTAGAACCTCAACCCAAAACAAAAATCAAATAACTTTTCAAGCTCTTCGAAATTATATGGGGATGATGGAAACCGTTGTGTAATCAGCTCGAAATTCGAGCTCAAAAGCTGCTCGTTCGCAACCCAATTGAGGAAGTGAGAAGGGTTCGAATGGGCCTACACTTGGGGTGGCTGTGGAGCAAGCTGAGGCGCCTCTTGTGGCACTCTCCGACCATCTACAGCAGCGGCGGTGTGTGGGTTTCAACATTGAAGATGGGTACAACGTGTTTGAGGAAGAACGAAGACGATTAACGTAGTGGAAGAGAAATTATAAAGTAATTAAGAATATTAATTGTTATCAATTATATACTTATGTAATTAAGGCAAATAACACTGTAACTTTTTCATACGAGGTCCAAATCCGACGATTCCAGTCGCGTTGGAAACGTGGGATCAAACTCTGTAACATGGAACTGACCGAAATGGAAATGGAGCAGATGTGAATTTTGAGGGAAATTCAAATCCGAACAGAAATAAAATCTTCAATAAAGAATGACAGAGTGGAAACCGACTGTGAGAACTCTCTCTCACTCAAATTATTTTACAGTTATTATATCCTAGGTTGGAGACGAGGCTTAGTAGCTCCTGACACTATATTTTGTATAAACCATGGTTGATTGTTTGTTTGGATTATGATTGGGATTGTCCTTGATTGAATTGTTGTATATAAAATTATTTATATAAAATTATCATGTAATGAAATTAGAATAAATATTCTTTTACAGATTAAGACGGTTTGTTTATTCACACCTATTTATCTGATATGGATTAGGATGATAATTTTTGCACATTGCCCAACTGCATAAATAATAATCAGTGTTTGTTGTTTGAAAACCCCAAACGGGTATTGGGATGATATCTGACATACACTAATCCCAATATATAGTTGTATGTCAATCGATGGGTTGACAATCTGTGATGAGCATAGTTTATTTATTTTTGATGCTTATACAGTTTTAAATTGCACTTTGGATGATGTTTGAATGTTGAATAATTATTTATCATTATTGTTGTATACATGCAATGTATGAAATCCATATAACTGAGATTATATGGCAATTGATTAAGTCGCATTCCGATTTAAAAAATAAAGAATATTTTAAAATGAATAATATTTTAAAATAAGGAATATTTTAGAATAAGGAATATTTTAGAATAAAGAATATTTTAAAATAAAGAATATTTTAACATAAGGAATATTTTAGAATAAGGAATATTTTAGAATAAGGAGTATTTTAGAATAAGGAATATTTTAAAATAACAAATATTTTAAAATAATATTTAGTGAATAATCAAAATAAGATTTTGATGTCCGATTTAGGATGGACACGAAAATATTGAAATATATGAAATCGATTTAACTAGTAAACGCCATTTTTACCCCGAATGGGTTTATCGGTCGATTTTATTCATTTTAAACTAATATCGAAAAGAATTGATTTCAAAATCAGATATTTTGAAAATATTATCATTTTGATATGATAAAGGTATAGAGTATTCAATTTTGATTTAAAATTGAAAATGAAGTTGAAATCGTTTTAAAATTAATTCATAAATGATTTATAAAATACGTTTTGAACAGAAATTGACGATGTACATATTATATATATATATATATATATATATATATATATATAATGATCTGAATAGAACGCGCCGCGCAGCGACCATTCGTCAATTTCGACCATTAACTTCAAATTGATGTAACGGGAGATCCGACCGTCGGATTCTCCTAAAATAAGAACTGTTGGGTTTGTATCGAAAAGAGCTTACCAACGGATGTAGGAGATTTGAATTTGAATGGTTGGATTTGGAATTATTTCCAAATCAATTTCAAAAAAGGTCACTATGGACGCAGTTCGATGGCCGTTGTTGGAAACCGACTGTAGGGCCTTAATAAAATTATTAAAAAAATGGAAAAATTGTGTAAAATCATAATAAATGATTTAGAGAGAGTCTGGGTGAAAAATTCCAAGTTTTGAAAAGATAAATGATATTTTTATCGTAATGAAATAGTAAATAACTAGAATAATAATCCAAACGATTTTTAAATAAACATATTGGATTTGTAAATGGGTTTTAAAATAACCAGAATTTTTCCAATGTATGAATTGGAATGATTTTGAATGGAAATAATCTTCGGAATATTTCGGTGTTGGATTCCGTGATTATACGGATATTATGGAGGAATTTGGAAGATATATATATCGTTATTCCCAATATGATATTTGTTGGTTTCAGAATTTGATATTGAATATAAGCCGATATAATTTCTATTTAGAGCCTTGTATTTAGTATTAAATTGGATTTTGGGGTTTGTCGTGAATGACGTCTTTAATAACACCATTCTTAAACCTCGACGAGAAAAGAATAAATCTTTTAAATAAGATTTAGAGAAGTTACCAATTAATTAATATTTAATTGGAATTGAATTGAAATTGGATTTTTGGTTTTATCATGAACGGTGTTTTAAATAACACTTGTTCTTTAACCCAATTAACAGTGAAGAGATTATTTTGAATTTATAAATCTTTATATTAAGATTTAATGGAAATTTTTCAAAGTAAAGTTTTCCAATTTATTATATTAAATTGGAATTGAATGGAATTCGATTTGGTAATAACCGAGATGAGCTTCTGTGAATGAAGACCGTTACTATATATGGAATTTAAAAGGCTTTGCCGCTATTCCATTTATATTATTAGTCTGATACGGGATTTTATATCGATTATACACTGTTATGACTTCCGTGTAGATTCCATTTTGATGGAAGATGATTTGGGTTTATCGTGAACTGTGTTTTAAATGACATTGGTTCTTTAACCCAGTTAAAGACAAGATTAAATTCTTAAGTTGAAAAATCATAAAGTAAAGATTTATGATATTAAAACAAAGTTGGAGTTTTGATGAATCTTTAATTATATTGGAATGAGAATGTGATCATTAAATTTATCGAATTCATGAAATGATCGAGAATGGAGTACCACCAGTTTTACTCCAATCGATAGTTAAATCTTTAATTAGATTTGAATGGGAAATGGTAATTAATTTTACCGATAACAGAGTGGGTGTTAGATATAGAGTACTACCAGTTTTGCTTCATGGGATGAATAAGATGGGATTGGAAAACTAAAATAAATGATTACTTCGGTATGGCTCGATAATCCCGACTAGTTTTATAAACCTTAATTTGGTTTGGAATTGTGGAAAGATAAAATAAAATCTTCTGAAAACGATATCAAAAAAAAGAATAAATAGAAAATTTAAAAGAATTTATCTTTGATAAAATTAATGGGAACCTTTCCCTAAAGATGTGAATATTTGAATAAAAGAATATTATTGTAACGACCCGGGGAATTTGCAACCTTGGTTATCGACATAAACTTAATGTCGACTATCCAAGCATCAAAAATACCATACAGTTAATAGAAAGAAGTTAGAGGGTGAGAATAGATAAGATAGAAAATTGGAATAGAAGAAGAAGAACACAACTACAACAACATCAGAGTGACACGAATCTCACAGCAGAACGAATAAAATATATCATATAACATAACTTTGGAATAAAACAGTATCGGTATACAATACTATTATCAGAGTACAACACTTACAACACAACAAAAATAACAGTAGCTATATAACCCTGAAGCCTCCTGCTCCAGCTCTCCAAGTATCTGTAAATCCCGACTACTTGATTGCCCGTACAAAATTGGGCACCCAAGAGTTTAGGGAAAACAAACAAAATAAACTCTGGGTCAGTCATGTGACTGGTGTGAGTAAACTCCAACCATTTGTTTAACTTTTAAAATCCTTTTAAAAGAAAGAATAATCGTAAGACCGACCCACACATAAACACGGATGGTTTTTACCTTATGATAACCCAAAAAATTCTTTTATAATCCATACTCTTCTTATATAGTAATAATGTCTAAATCAACTAAAAAGGAATCTAGTAGAACGCTTTCATCTCACGCTCTACATATATAATATACAATAGAAATTCGCGGGCTCTTATTGGATAATGAATTCCCAACTATGACAAGGTACGGAACCACCTTCCGATCAGTGTACTCTAGAAGTGATACACTGAAGTTCAACAAGAATATCTTGTATCTCAACCACACATAACCGGCCATTCATTTCGCTTGAATGTTCCGAATATATTGTCACCTTACGGTTGGTATACCAACATAACCGTTCCTGGGAGATACAGAATTGAAAGAAGTAACAAATATGAATATTCTCTGGATGGTGACAATATACCTTACTTGGGTGCGACCCACTCAGCCATGCTGCCTGCCCGATTTCTGTCATTTCCCAGTTGATGAGGCTTGAGGTCATAACGTATCTTTTAACAGATCACTCCTTCATTTATTTTGAATGTGACATCCTCATACTCGTCAAATCACAAATTGATTTCCTCAAAAATACCACGGGTATAAGCTAAGAGAACGAATTCCTCCGCCACCAACGTAAATATCACTAGTACAAAATGTGCTTGTTGCTTCGCCACATTTGCTTCGGTTGTTCTTAAAACAGAAGCAAATACTATCATTTGCTTCTGTTGTGCTAGCAACTGAAGCAAATGCCCAGAAGCAAATAGTGTTAGATAGTGTTATTTGCTTCCATTGTGCTTACACCCGAAGCAAATAGTATCATTTACTTCGGTTGTGCTAACAACTGAAGCAAATGAACCGAAGCAAACAACATCATTTGCTTCTGTTGTCCTTACAACCGAAGCATATAATGTTATTTGCATCTGTTTTTTAAGAACTGTAGCAAATGCACCAAAGCAAATATTTTTTTGCGCTGGTTCCTCAGAAGCCAAAGCAAATGCATTGTAGAAACTACAAATTATTTTAATTTGAGCAAATGCACATACCAATAATAAAGATCAATGACTTACACATGTCATTATTCGTAATTTATTATAATTAATGGTTATCAATAAATAGCTTATAATTATTATATTTATAAATAATTAATATTCATTTTTATATTTAATAATCTATCATAGTAAATTAGAAATAATTATTAGTTATATTTATCAATTAATAAATATATTAATATTTAATACTAAATTGTTAGTGACCACTATAAAATAATTAATGTTTACCATTTAACATTTGATCAACAAGTAGACTACTAAATTAATCAACAATTAAAAAAAATTAGTTCATAATTAATAAGGAATAAGTTATATTTAGCATTTAATATTTTATAATGTAATTAATAATTATCTTTCATATTTAATATTTAATAAATTAAAATTTGAGATTAATAACTAATAATTTCTATTAAATATTGTGAATAGTGTTGATTATTTAATAATTGATATTAATCATTTAGTAGTTATGATTTACTTTGATCACTCTAATTAAACAAAAATTTATTAACAAATAGTAATTAATATATAATATATATTATTTAATCATTAATAAATATTACTAAATAACTATATTTTTTTTTTTGAAATTGACTGTTTAATAATTAATTTTTAGTATATAATATTAAATAATTAAAAGTTATGATTAAGCAACTATCATTAAATAACTGATAATTAATAATTAATTTATTTTTTAATTAATACTATTATATAATTAAGAAGTTAAAGCTAATATTGAATTGATAACATATCATGAAAAATAAGACTAGTATTTAATATTTATAATTTATTGGTATCAATTATAATTTATAATTATTTATTATAAATAACTAAATATTATTTTTATATTTAATAACCTTTTATAGTTAATTATTGATAATTAGTAAACTATAGTTAATAATTCCTAATTACATCTAATAGTTAAAGATAAAATTAATAATTAATATTGAATAATTAATGCTTAACATTTAGCAATTAATTTATAATAATATTCAATAATTAAGAAGTAATGCTTAATATTTAGTAATCAAAATTTCATACTATTTAATCATTAATAATTATATAAAAGTTAGTAATTAACATTAAACCGTCATAATTGAATAATTAGTAATTGGTAATATGTACAAACCAATTTAAATATTGTAATTACTAGTTAATAAATACTATTAATAAATAATGGTATATGCATTATAATTAACATTTATAAATCAATTAGCATTAAGAAGTAACGAGTAACAATTAATAAATTAGAAGTAACACTTGAAATTTGTTACGAATTTTTATAATCAACAACAATACAACAAAACACCATTTTCAAAGTGTTTTTGCTGGCGATATTTTTGTTACTAATCATTCAACACTATTTGACGAGATTTTTCTTAAAACATTGTAAACATTAATTTCTAAATTTTTTTAAAGTTGATTTGTAATTTTTCAACGGCTATTTTTCGGAAAGATTGTAATAAATATATTTAATAATTAACAATTTATGATTAATAATTATAATTGAAAACTAATATTTGTTATTAAATATTTAATGTTTAATAATTACAATGAAAAATGTAATATTTAATGTTTAGAGACTTACTGGCTTTAATTGGGCTCCAACAGGGTCATCATGAAACCCACGTCATGTTTAGCTCTTTGTACGTAGTAACAGCTCACTATTGCAAACTTTGGCCAAAAAATGATTGCTTTCATGACCTAAATAATCAGCGTTAATTTTTGATGCACACTTTCATTTTTCCCTCTAGGCTTCCGTTTTCCTTTTCCCTACGCTCATCTCCCTTTTTTATACTATCTTTTCAATTGACTTCGCTTTTAGGTCCTCGAGCTCGCCGAAAACCCGAATTCAATTTCATTTTCTTCTAGCGTTCGATTCAATCATCAGTTCATTTTGAAACTGAACAAAAAGCTCATCCAGATTAATTATTTATTTTATTCTTTCGATTGCAGGGATTCTCTTGTTTCATCCATTTAATTCGAGGAATAGTCCGATTTTAAGACGAGATTAAAGATGTCGGAAGCAGATACTATAATTCTAAGAGAACTGATGATATTTGCGAAGATGTTTGTGGTTCGGTAATGTCTTCTGAGGTGTTATGCATCAAACTTTCAAGTAATGTCTCTTCACTACCATCTTTGTTTCAAAATATGCTTTCATAGACTGTTCGTATGTTTGTAATTCTGATTTTCTGGTAACCTTTTCGCATTTGTACCATTCGTCCTCATCTCTCCCATATAAGTTCAGTAATTACCCTTAGATTTTTCGTACTTGAATTTGGATAGTTCATAATATAAAAGCTAGGATTTGGGGTCTTGAAGAAAGAAAACTTTGTTTTAAGAGCAATAAAAAAAAGCCATACTAACAACTAAGAAAAGTATGTAGATTTTTCGGACCAACACTTGAAAGAGCGTCATAAATATACCTATGAAGCAATTTTCAGGAATCTTTACACACTGTGGAATCACTTAATTTTCTTTTGTTATGGCCATCCTTTTGAATCTAACGGTGTTCCTTGGGTAGCAATTGTGAATTTATGTTGGATTCATTTTTCCACTTGTTTTCATCTCCATCTCCATTGTTTCGATGATTGCATTACCAGGGTGCATTCCCCACTTTCTTAATTTTTATAGCCGATTAGATACAATGATATAAGTTTTCTTTTTCTTTTATAGCAGTGGTTTAATGTCCAACAAAATAGGCTCTTTTCATGAAAAAGTGGGTATGCATGGTATTTGTAAAAATAGTCCACTGGTTTAATCTTTTATACTCATTTATCCTCTGTTGCTTCGATTTGCTTCTTTATTCCATCCATGCTCAATAAGACCACTGTAATTTGTACAGATAGTCTAGTGGTTTCAAAATTCGAATGGTCTGAGTGGTATTTAAGTTTTTTGACCTGTGTATGTTAAAATGGGGTTATGACCACTAATCCTCAAAGGTAGATAAGCAACTGAAAATTGATTAAAATTTCTATACATTTTAGGTTTGTTAACGAATGGATCAATCTGCATATATTAACAAATCGAACTGGGCTTTATTTTTATAACCTCTGTATATTATGGGCTGTACATTGTTTTAGCCCATTACCTCTGTTATTACATATAAAAGCATGTAACCGTGTAGAAAGACATTCATTCGAAGATTGTATACCAAAATTTCAATATACTTACATTTCATATCTCTGAAACTTTGTAAAATCAAATATCAGAATATTTCAATCATATTTCTTACATGGTATCGGAGCTAGAATCAGCCAAACGGCATCATATTCTAGTTTCTTATTAAAGAAAGGGGCATGATTTTGAGTCTCCTCAGAATTTAGCATCATCATCGGAGATCATACCTCTCCGATCAGTCTAGTATCTGTTCTCATCAAAACTGTGCCTTGCCAAGCCAAGAATTTAGATTCAAGGCGGCTGCAGCAGTTCTTGGTCATCAGAGTTTTCAAAACTCATCATTTGATAGCCCTCAGTGCAGTATTTAGGCAATTCTTGAATCTTTCAAAGAAACAAGAATTACCACTGCATTTTCCTTACCTCTTCTGTACAGGCTGCCATTTCTTGCAGTGGCCACGCCATATACTCATTTCTCACCTCTGGGCCTGTTTCGTATTAAAGAATGGCTGGAGGAAGTGTTGATAATTCATCTGCCACCTCAAGAAACGTAACAGCTGACCCCATAAATCCGCAACCAGTTCTTGTCAAACCAAAAAGCCAGGTGATTACTATTCCATTGGACGAGGATAACTATTTGTTATGGAAATTCCAAGTTGAGACAGCCTTGAAGGGTTATGACCTTCAAGATTATATCAATGGAACCAAACCAACACCACCTGCAATGATTGTGAGTCAAGATGGAAGCATGGTTAGTAATCCAGCCTATATACATCATCATAAACAAGACAACTTACTGTCATCATGGCTGGTATCTTCATTAAGTGCAAACCTCTTATCACAAGTAATAGGATGCAAATCATCTTATGAAATTTGGAATACAATTCAACAAATATTCAGTTCTCAGTCTTCTGCTAGAATAATGCACTACAGGAGGGAGTTTCAGAATACAAGAAAAGGAGAATTAACTATGAGAGACTACATTGCTAAGGTAAAATCTCTGGTTGACAAACTGAATTCAGTAGGGCATCATATTTCAGACAGTGAGCAAATCTTGACCTTAACTAATGGTCTTGATGAGGAGTATGAATCATTGGTCACGTTTATTGCTACACAACCTACTCTACCAGACATTCAGTCAGTTTATTCGGCATTATTAGCCCATGAAGGCAGGGTAGAACAAAGGAAAGCTATGCAGAATGATTATAGTATAAATTTGGCTTCTAGTTCAAGAAATCAAAATCAGTCAAGAAGCATACCTGGCTATGGTAGAGGGAATGCACCAGGACAGAGAGGGAATCAGAATCCCAGAGGCAGAGGAAGAGGCAGATTTAACAATACAAACAGAGTTAGATGTCAAATATGTGAGAAACCTGGCCATACAGCTAACAGATGTTATTCAAGATTCAATTCAGATGTTAATAATCCACAACAAAATCATTCTGGTCAAGGTAGGCTAAACGTTAACATGGCCCAAACTAACAATCAAACCAGGTCGAGTGGTGATAGTACTACAGCACAAGTCACAAGTAATGATGATTCTGTCAAAGGTGATGATTACAATCCAAAAGATTGGTATCCAGATTCAGGGGCAACCAATCACATTACTAACAATCTTCAAAATCTTAATCTTGGCAATAAAAACTACTCAGGTACGCAAGTTATTCATACTTGTAATGGTGAAACTATGAATATATCTCATATTGGGGCAGGTGTTGTTAAGGGGAAAAGAAAACTTTACCTCAACAACCTACTCAGAGTTCCTAGTGTTAAGAAAAATTTGATCAGTGTGTCCCAATTTACTAAAGACAATAAGGTGTATTTTGAGTTTCACCCAAAATATTGTCTAATTAGAGATGTTCATAATAAGGACATATTGTTACAGGGTAGTTTGGACAATGGGCTATACAAATTCAACAACATGCAGTCAAGATTGGAAAATAGCAAAGATATCTTGTGCTGTAATGCAAATATTCATTTCAGTTGTGATAATGTTGAGATTAGTTCTGTTAGTAATGACAAATATTGTACCAGAACAAATATTCCTGTTAATGATGACATTGTTAAAGATGATTCTGTCAAGAACAAAAACAATGACTATATGAAGAATGATCTTGATATATGGCATTGTAAGTTAGGACATCCCAGTTATGACTTGGTTTTGAAAGTTTTAAAAGACAATAACATTGCATACAAACACTCACCCATATCCAGTTTTTGTGTTCATTGTCAACTTGGCAAAAGCCACAAGTTACCTTTTGGCAGATCAGAGACTGTCTATTCTAAACCACTTGAGTTGGTTACAGCAGACCTTTGGGGTCCTGCACCATTGAACTCCAGACAAGGTTACAGGTATTATCTATCCATTGTTGATGCCTACACAAGATATACTTGGATTTTCTTTCTTAAAACTAAATCTGAAACACACAATGTCATGTTGCAGTTCATAAAGTTTATAGAAAGACAACTGAACAACAACATTAAAATTGTTCAGACAGATGGGGGCAGTGAATTTTTTCCACTCAAAAATTATTTTAATCAAAAAGGCATAATACATAGAAAAACTTGCCCCTATACATCTGAGCAAAATGACATTATTGAAAGAAAACACAGGCATATTGTAGAAACAGGTTTAACACTGTTATCTAATTCATCTTTACCTATGAAATATTGGGATGAGGCCTTTTGTACAGCAGTTTATTTAATTAATAAGATGCCTACAAAAGTGCTGAAATACAAGTGTCCTCATGAGGTCATTTTTGGAAATAAACCTGACTATACAATTCTGAGAACATTTGGATGCTTGTGTTTTCCATGCCTCAGACCTTATAACAATCACAAACTTGCCCTAAGATCAAGTCCATGTACTTTTCTAGGTTATGCAAAAGACCAAAAGGGATACAAGTGCATGGATAATAAGGGTAAGATAATTGTTTCCAGACATGTTGTTTTTAATGAATGTGTTTTTCCTTTTGCAGACAAGGAAAACAAGATCAATCAAGTAAAAGATCAGTGCAAAAATACAATGCAGACTTTACCACCTTTGTCTGAATGGAGTGTGCAAACAGATGGAGATAGATTATTACATCGAACATACAGAGATGAATCATTGCATCAGACACCAACTAGTCCAACTGTATCCAGCACTAGGTCTGGATACAGTTCAAGTGAACCAATGACTGATGAAGACTTACCACATAATAGCAATGATAACCAAGCATCAGATGCAGACAATGAAAACAGTGATAAAGAAGAACCACAAACAAGACATCATATGGTTACTAGAGCTAAAAGTGGGATTTTCAAGCCCAAAGTGTATGCTGCCACAACTAATGATACTGTTGATACAATTGAACCAGTCATGTATGAACAAGCAATTAGAAGTAAGTCTTGGAGCAAGGCTATGGATGAAGAATATGATGCACTAATTAAAAACAAAACATGGACTCTTGTTACTGCACCAAAGGATAAAAACATTGTGGGATGCAAGTGGGTTTATAAGCTTAAAAGAGATGCTAATGGAAGTATTTCTAAACATAAAGCCAGGTTAGTTGCAAGGGGTTTCACACAACAATATGGTTTTGATTTTGATCAAACATTCTCGCCAGTGGTCAAGCCAACTACAATCAGAATTATTTTAACTTTAGCTCTACACAAAGGTTGGAATATAAGGCAAATGGATGTTTGCAATGCATTTTTGAATGGAGAATTATATGAAGATGTGTATATGCAACAACCAAAGGGGTATGAGATTCAAGGTAAAGAAAATCATGTTTGCAAGTTACATAAGGCCATAAATGGTCTAAAACAAGCATCCAGGGCATGGTACATCAAATTAAAGGAGACATTGAAGTCATTGGGCTACAAAGCAACAAAGTCTGACAATTCTTTATACACCAAACTTAATAACCAGTGTACTATATACATACTTGTGTATGTAGATGACATTTTAATCACTGGAAATAACACCACAGAAATTGACAAAGTCATCACACATTTAGACCAAACATTTGCTATAAAAGATATGGGTGAAGTGGATTATTTTCTGGGTGTTCAAGTTCAAAGAAAATCACAATCATAAATTTTTCTTTCACAAAAGAAATATATATCAGATATTCTGGTCAGAGCAAACATGGATAAAGCTAAATCCTACAGCACTCCTATGATCAGCAATTTACGTTTGTCCAAGTACAAGGGTGATGCTATAGAAAATTGCAAACAATATCGTAGTATTGTTGGAGCATTGCAGTATTTGACCATTACTAGGCCTGAAATCAGTTTTAGTGTGAATAAAGTCTGCCAGTTTATGTCTAACCCCTTAAGTGATCATTGGAAGGCTGTGAAGCGCATATTACGTTATTTACAAGGCACAAAAGACTATGGATTAAGAATTCAAGCTAATAAAGATATTAGTCTAAATGCTTACAGTGATGCTGATTGGGCGAATGATCCAGATGATAGGAGATCAACTACTGGCTACTGCTTGTTCATGGGACCAAATCCGATCTCTTGGTGTACTAAAAAACAATCCACAATCTCGAGGTCTAGTACAGAGGCAGAATACAGAGCGATAGCAGCAGCGACAGCTGAAATCATTTGGGTAGAAACCCTAATTGAAGAATTAGGGTTTCAAACCTCAAAGAAACCCACTTTATGGTGTGATAATAGAAGTTCTGTATCCCTTTCCATGAATCCCATACAGCATACTAGAACCAAACACATCGAAATTGACCTTCATTTCGTCAGAGAACGGACAGAGTCTGGAAAGCTCATTATCAATCACCTTCCAGCGTTCTACCAGAAGGCGGACATCCTTACCAAGGCACTGTCCAGAAGTAATTTTGAGAGATTAAGAGCAGAGCTCAAAGTTTTTCAAGACGGCGCAGAGTATAAAGGAGAAAGAAACCCTAGTTCGATTTGAGGCGGCGTGTTAACGAATGGATCAATCTGCATATATTAACAAATCGAACTGGGCTTTATTTTTATAACCTCTGTATATTATGGGCTGTACATTGTTTTAGCCCATTACCTCTGTTATTACATATAAAAGCATGTAACCGTGTAGAAAGACATTCATTCGAAGATTGTATACCAAAATTTCAATATACTTACATTTCATATCTCTGAAACTTTGTAAAATCAAATATCAGAATATTTCAATCATATTTCTTACAAGGTTCACCAACATCTTATCTATTCTGGTCCCGACCATCATGAAAATTGATATACTTTGGTCCGAGCAACTAACAATCCTATGGTTTGAATACAAGGATACTTAGTTTTAAGCTTTGCATGTCATTAAGAGTTTGCAATCTACCAGCCTTTTATATTTACTTGGTTGTTTACTATTTGAAGGAATTTGGTGCTGTTGGTAAATATGACGGTGCTAATATAGCTTAAATGTTGTTAGATTAAATAAAAGAACAGTGAGTATGATAATGATTATTATAATGCATGGTATTTGCCATGCTGATGTTCCAAGTTACTAAGTTTTGTGCTTTCACTGTGTTTTGGTTTTTGGATAATTAACGTTATAAATATTGTGCTTGCTTCTCAATTCATAGACCTGTAATAAATTAATTGCTTACAAAGTGGAAAGCATGAGCAGGAGATACATATATCATATCAAATTACGGTGCTATATTTGTGATCATGTTACTTGTATATTGGTCCATTTACTGAACTGTTTGCTTATAAATAGGGGAAAGAATGTACACAGATATGTAATAAAATTCTGTGAAAAAAAATACAACGTTTACACTAGTTCCCCTTTTACTATGGCTGAAGCAATACAATTGTTTTTATCTTCTACTTCCGTGGCCTAGCAAATGAGTGATAGAAGAAATTCATTGTAGTTCAGTGCATTCGATCCAGGTCAATTGTTTCATGAAGGTCGTCCTACCTTCTTCTGCGATCATCTTATTATATACCGATATACACATAATTTCTGTTCTGCAAAATGTTTTCTGCTTTACTAAAAGCTAATTTTTATTTAATGGAGGAGTTTGCAGCAGTGTTGAAAATGAAAAAGAAATAAGCTAATATCACAGTAATGCTAAAATATTGCACTGAAATTTCTTACTATATCAATTTTTCCAGTTTGTGTACATAAGTAATGCGTATTGCACCGATGTTCACCATATTTGTAAAGACTGTGTATAAGTTGAAAACTCTATGTTGTTGTCAATGAGGCAGTGTAGCTTGATGTTCACGATTTGTTTGCTATTTACCTTTCAGTCAGAATTTCATGCAGTACACGATATAGTAAATATTGCAGTGCACAGTAGTATACCAACTCTGTGAATATACCAATCCACTCCGAATTTCTTTAATGTTATATTAATGTATATTACAATCTGCTTGAAGGTGATGCCTATGATTGGGTTCATGTAAAGTAAATTGTTAAAAAAATTCTTGACATTACGCTGCTTGTCTAATACCGGTTGCTTGTTGTCCTTGTGGTGGCACAGTCATTAATCTAGTGATTTATTTTGCAAGGTAATTTACTCTTTAAAACGTTGAGTACAGGCTTGACTTGAAAACCTGAATTTAATTGTGTTACGTGTTTTATCAAAGGTAACTTCGCGCTTTATGTGTTTATACCGTGTGGGTTTTCCCGTACTGTCGTTGCATGGTTTTGGGTTTTGGATTTGGACGATGATCAGTATTGATGTCGAAGCTTCTAGAACGATCTCGGTTGAGGTGGGTTTGCATAACTCGGCTTGGGGTTGGTTCTTGCGAGCATGCATTTCAGGAGTTGGATGACTGTGGTTTCGTGTGCTGTTGCAGGGATTTTTCATTCGATATATGGCAGTGGGCTTTTAATTTATGGAAGTTGGCTTTTGCTGCCTTTTGGAGAAGCATGCATGAGAAGAGTAAGAATTCTATATACTGTTTCATGCTGTCATGTGTGAAGTTGTAAAATTGAGCTTGGTAACAAATATTTTATAATTTCATCTTTTTGACAAACTGCAACATTGCCATATTCACTTGCCGTGCATAATACAAGCTGCAATTGTAGGGCAGTTGCATAGGAATAACAAGTTTAGGCTTGGAAATGAAGAGAATCTTAGTTTTTAACTAATAGTCCATTTTCAAATACCGTAACATGTCAGTTTTCAAATGTTGCAGTGCATAATACTGACTTTTTTTAGCTGACTGTAACGTGTCAATTCTCAATGTAGTGAATTTTAGTTTTTTCCATAACACGAATTTGCTGGAGTTTGTGGTCAGTCTATTCTGGGCGAATGAATGCATATGTTTTTCTTTCCTCTTGTTTTTGCATGCTAGAAATATACAAGTAAATGGATAAGCATCAGATGCTTTAATCATGGAATTCTATTTCAATCCAAAGAAGGAAACAATAATGTTGCTGACGTACCTCTGTGAGAACCCTGTCATTTTGTTAACTTTTGAGATGTTTTTTTTAATAACACATAACTTCCAGCTAACTTATAGGGAGTGCAAAAGCTGCTTTTTGCGCCTTGAAATATATGAAGTTTGGCAATTTATGTTATGTTATTTAATTATAAATATGTAAATTAATGGTCACAAAATTAATAGCCGAACTTGCAATTTAATTATGGTACAATAAGATTGTATGTTGCGGTCTCTAATGTTGGAGTCTAATATGCAATTTAATTTTGGTAACATCATAATGCTTTTTTTTTTTTGATGCAAAAAGGTAGTGAATCGCTAGATTCACGCCTTCATTCATTCATTAAGCATAAAACAAGTACAACGTGTTCAGCATACATAGAGCTATCTACTAGTTACAATAGTTACATATATTTACATAAATATGTACAATCAAAATACATGCACGAAGACATGTTTACATAGAGCCCAAAATTTTTATGAAACTACAACAAAAAACAGCATGCAAACCCAGTAAAGTGAAGCATGGCAACATCAAGCTCTGCTACCACGGGCCCTGTCCATCGCTCTAGCTCCGATTGTGTCAACAAACCTGATTTCTTCCTTGCCTGACCAAAGAGAAACAAAATTAAGTATGCGAAAAATAACTGAGTTGGGCCGTTTCATTTTGCATTTAAACTTTCGTGAGTTGCGTTCATGCCAGAGGATCCAAACATAAGCAAAGTTCAAAAGAGCAAACATATGGCGCATGTCAGTGTCAGGTAATGTATTAATAGTGCTATTCCGAAAAAAGAAATTGGTCAGAGATGAAGTGAGACCAGTCTAAGCAGATATTAAGGCTAACTAAACACTTCGTCCACACGTAAAAGGCGAAATCGCAATCAACAAAAAGATGCTGATAATCCTCGTCATCGTCAGTGCAAAAAACACATCCCCCAGTAACATGAACACCTTTTAGCCGTAATCTTTTCACTGTATTGAGCTTGTTGTGCATGATCATCCACATATGTATCCTGACCTTAGCAGGTACGGCCTTAAAACTCCACATTCTCATGAATCCATCGTACTTTCTTCCTGCGAAGTTCATCAACTTATAAAGTGCACTCACGCAAAAGTTACCACCAATCTTCCACACAAAGTCATCCTCCTCATTGCTATGAAGGTGTACATCTTCTAACAAACGAATTAGGCCATAAAGTTGAAGCAGAGCATTACCAGCTACAATACGACTGAAGGACAGGTTCCATTTAAAGTTGGCAGAATTCGCATTAAACATTGCACAGACTGAAGCACTTTTGTTGCATGCAATAGCAAACAGATCGACAAATTCATTACACAAAGGGATAGGAAGCAACCAACAGTCATACCAGAAAGAGACGCTTCGGCCGTTTTTAACTACAATCTCAGTCCCAATCTTCATCCAGTGAACATTTGCCATAACACCACGCCAGAATGTTGAGCAATGGGAAACGTCCGCATTCCAGTCAAATCTACCACCATAGCAAGTGTTTAAGATCCACTCCTTCCAGAGAACTTTCTTTTCGCTAAGCATAATCCAAAGCCATTTACAAAGTAATGCAGAGTTCATATTTTTCAAGTTGATGACACCCAAACCTCCTTGATCTTTGGACTTGCACACCTGATCCCACGACACTAGACAGCAGGCTTTGCGCGTGTCCTTCGTACCGGTCCAGAAAAAATTCCGACGAACATCATCAATCTTCTGAACAACCCAACCCGGACACGAATAAAAAGAGAGCCAGTACAAAGGGATAGCCGCCAGAACAGAGTTTACCAGCACCAGACGTCCAGCCCTTGATAGACAATTTCCTTTCCACCTCGCTAATCGCCTGTCCACTTTATCAATCACATATTGCCAATCACTCTTCATCAATCTCTTTGGACGGATGTAAGCTCCAAGATATTTGAGAGGGAAAGAATCCGCCATGTAGTTGAGCATTTCAGCGCATTTCCTGTTCACATCAACGCTACAACCCAAAGTGTAAACACTGCTCTTATGAAAATTAATCTTTAAGCCAGATAAACTTTCAAAAGCATAAAGCAAAAATTTTAAAGAGGCAATATTCTTGCAATCAGGGTTGCAAAAAATAATAGTGTCATCAGCATATTGTAGAGAATTAATACCCCCAATGATGTGATCACGCCCAAAGCTTTGAATAATCTCATTAGAACTTGCCACCTGAAGGATCCGACAAAAGACATCGGCAGCCAAGTCAAAGAGGAGTGGGGAAAGTGGGTCACCCTGGCGCAGCCCTCGCTTGGATACAATAGTTTTGCCAGTTACTCCATTCACACAAATATTGGATCTGCTTGAAGTTAAAATGCAATGAATCCAGTTTAGCCATTTACACGGAAAGCCTCTCGCGCTAAGAAGATCCATGATAAACCTCCAGTCAACTGTGTCAAAGGCCTTAGCGAAGTCCAGCTTCAGGATTGCGCAAGGCACATTATGTCTATCACTATGGGAGATAACTTCCTGGACAAGTGCCGCACCATCAAGAATGAATCTTCCTCTAATAAATGCTGTCTGCGAAACATCAATCAGGTTGTCCATCTTCGCTTTCAGTCTGTTTGCGAGAACCTTAGTGATCAATTTGAAACTACTATTCAAGAGACTAATAGGTCGAAAATCCGCAGCCGAGACATTTCCTCCTTTCTTAGGGATCAAAACTACATTAGCGTATCCCAACATGTCCAATCTCAAGGAACCAGAATGAAATTCTTTAAATATGTTAATAACATCCTGTTTGATCACATCCCAATATTTCTTATAGAAGAAATTTGGAAAACCATCAGGGCCAGGGGCTTTATCACCAGGCATTTCGTTTAAAGCCGCGACGATTTCCTCTTCTGAGAACTCCGTATCAATGCCACTAAGATCAACAGACGAAGGATACAGCATCTTCCAATCAACATTCACACGATTCTCAATGCGTTCACCAAAAATTCCCTTATAAAATTCAGTAAAAACCTCCTCTATCCTTTGATGATCACAAATTTCAACTCCGTCTTTCCAAATGCTACATATTGTGTTAGTACGCCGTCTACCGTTCGCTACTTTGTGGAAATAACTTGTGTTACTATCACCAAGCTTAAGCCACTGAGTTCTCGACCTCTGTTTCCAAAAAATCTCTTCTTGATCAATCACCATTAGAACCTCCTTTTCTTTAGATTTTAACAAGGCACGCTCGGCCTCACTTAGATTACGCCCTTCCTCAAGCACATTAAGCTCCATAATCTCAGATTCAAGTCTCTGCTTCTTAACTCTGATGTTTCCAAAGACTTCTCTATTCCATTTGGCTAAAAATTTACGCAAAAGTCTCATTTTCCTACAAAAATTGCTAGCTGCATCACCAAAGTTGCGAAACTCTACCCACTTCTGGCGCAACATCACATCAAAATTTGGTTCAATACACCACATATTTTTGAACTTAAAAAAAGATTTCCTTCTATAATCGACGTTAGTGTTAAGAACAACCGGGCAGTGATCAGAAATAAGGGAAGTAAGACCTCTTTGAAGAGTTAGGTGGTGCAAGTCATCAAAAGCAGAATTAATGAAGAAACGATCGAGTCGAACTAAAGTAGGAGGGGTCCTACCGTCAGTCCACGTATATTTTCTATTGGTCATGGGTAGGTCAATAAGGCCACAGTTTCCAACAAAGTCACTAAAATCGTTCATGTAGCCCAAGCCAGCGTTTTTCACTACATTACGTTCAGACATAAATCTTGTAACATTAAAGTCGCCGCCAATTACCCAGGGACCATACATGAATTTATAAAAGTCCAAACCCTCGGCCCATAAAGTCATTCTTTCTCGTCTTGTATTGGGTCCATAAACATTAGAAAAGAAGTAAAGTACATTTGTAGATTTACATTCCAGGGCCAAATGCAGACAGTAAGTTTGTTTGATTTTTTGCTTAAGCAACCAAGAATTACTATTCCAGCCAGTAAAAATGCCACCCGAGGTTCCCACAGCAGGTATAAAGGCCCATTCATCAATGACACCCCACCCCAGACATTTGAAAATAAATGGTTCAGGATTCTCAAGCTTAGTCTCTTGAAGCATAATGATGTCAGGTTTTACAGACTTGAGGTAATTTTTAACCCTAAGGCACTTATCAAAAGTTCCTAGGCCTCTAACATTCCAAGTGACAATAATCATGTTGAACCATTAACCCTCTTATTTTCTTTATTCTTAATATCACTTATCACATCATCATTTAACACAAAACCAGATTTACTTGCAATATCATGAAGTTGATTACTAGACAAAGTATTAAGTATAGCAGGAACAAAAATGCTACCTGCCAAAGGATGACCCATCCCACGTGCGCTGCGACGTAGCATGACCACACCATGATCCATTGCACGCTTGCCTTTACCACTTGTAGCCGAGCATTCCCCTGAGCTGGTTGGGGCCAGCGCCAAATCCCCAGCCAAATTTAAGTCTTGTGATTCGTTGTCCATGACTTGTTCATCCACCGCCTCCCTGGCGCCTTGCATGTTGCCTCCCTCCCCAAGATCTTGCAAACCTACTCCATCATTTTCGTTGACGGCGATGATCTCTCTGGAGTTTGCACCCACTCCCACAATGTTGCCAACCTCGTCAACCTCTACTGCCACCCCATCATCAAATCGAACCACATAATTATCATTATTCCTTCTTGCGAAAACATCCCCTTCTCCTTCAATAGCCGAATCTGCCACCGAAGCAATAACTTCCTCCACATGCATTTTGGCACCCCCATCCTTGCTACTCAAAACTTTAAGCTTCCCCTCTCCATCGGTTGCAAACACCCTCTGCTTGAAAAGAGGAACATTGATTTTCGGCGGCGAATCTTCCTCGCATCTTTCAATCTGCACAACATGGGAAAAACCTTCGATTGGAATTGCCACTGAATCCGGCAATGGGGTGCCCACCTCCTTCGTAAATTTGGCACGCAAACAAGTATAATCCACATCATGAATTGCACCGTACTGGACTCTCTCCACGTCTCCATAATCTTCCAGAGCTGTTTGGAGGACGTCAAGTTTACGACATACTAGCGGGGCATTTTTCAAGAGGATCCAAAAGGTTTCCTTCTCCCTTGAGACACTGCCGAAACGCGGACTCCACCTCCTCAGGTTAATTCTCCCCATGGTAAAATTGAAGTTGTATTGGAAATTTACTGTCAGCAGATGCTGTGGGAACCGAACAACAAAGACATCACCCATTCGCTTGACGTTCCAGTCCCAGGATGGGGCACGACGGCCATATCTGGCTTTCAAAATCTCCTCAATCTGCCGTATCGAGAAAGATCCACTCACAATAGAGATGATTACCATCGATCGAGCCCAATCAAAAGAATTTTGGTAGCGATTAGCGGAAATTTGTTTTCTGGATCTTTCAGCCATTTTTGGGGGTGGAGAACGAAAAGATTTGCAATTGAAACCCTTGTGCCCTGTCTTATGGCATTTAAAACAAATAACTGGATTTCGACATGATCTCGCCCAGTGATCTGTCGATCCACATCTGAAGCAGCCATTTTTTGATTTGATATTATTGAGATTTTCATTATAGCTGCGGAGGATGCGAGGAGACGGTTTTGACAAAGGTCTTTTATTATTTAAAAAAATCGGATCTGGATTTCGCTTTACAGCTGGCCTGAGCAGAATATCCTTAAAAGATGGATTAGCAGAAACGTTTTTAACGTTATCATCTTGGTCAACGTGTAAAGAAGAGATTTGAGATGAGAGAGACGATTTGAGAGAAGAAAAAGCGTGTTTTGAATTTTCGAAAAGCGATCGCCATGACGTCGCCATTACTCTAGGTTTTGATTTCCTCTACATCATAATGCTTTGTATGATATTTATAGGTAATGCAATTAAGTGGCCACATCAAATATTTCAATTTTCTTCATCTTTGACCCAATGGAAATGAAACGACCCGAACTTCCTCGGTCTCCGAAGAGAAGGGAAGGAACGAATTGTTTTGAGAACACGACAAAATAGAACGCAGATGGAAGAACATTTCATTGTATATTACAACAATGCATCAGAATACAAGAATATACAGAGTATAAATGAATAAATATTACACAGAAATATCAGAGACTTAAATTACATTTAATTACATCGCAGCGGAAAATAATACAATACACAACTAGAAGAGATATACGGATACAAAGCTTTCCGGATATCATTCCAGCTGTAACCCAGGATCCTGTGAATATAAATCTGCAAAACCAAAACTACTAGCTGCCCGTGTCAAAATAAGGGAACCCAGAGTTTAGGTTAAAACAATAAACTCCAGGTCAGTCATGGGACTGGTGTGAGAACTAAAACAGTTGTAAATCTTTATTTTAAAGTTAGGCAAATCATGGGACCACGCCGTATAACACGGAACGGGTTTCCTCCCAAGAACACCAGTGCATAAAACAACAGCGCAATGCTAAATAAAGGAAAATGAAGCTGTTATAAGACCTAGGTCCTATCACACAATGCAACGCAAGCCGGGGGATAGGGTTTATCCTTATAACAGCCAAAGAATGCTTGATACGTTTTAAAACAAATCATTTGATACTATTATCAGTGTATAGTGTATAAAACAACTTCAAATCATAAGTATCAATCATAGGCGGCATGGGTACCATATATCATGTCGCCATACTAGTTCTACAATTAAAACCGCAAAATCACGTATTTGGAAATTGGATTTCCATCTATGAACCGAGGCAAAAGATAGTCCTCAACCGATTCGAGACTCTCTAGCCCGAGCCTCAGGATCCAGACTCAGGTGAGCCCTTGGATCATCAGGGCCGGTCCATAGATGTGGATTAAAATGCCTGAACACTGTGTTTCCCCGCCTTTTGGGGCGTAAATGAGCCAACGAATGGCTCCATCGGACCTGGATCGTCCGATCTAACCGAGGCGCCTCGCAACAACAACAACCACACAGGTGAAAAGTATATAAATGTCAGGGCTGGTAGGTCACTGACACCACCCTAGCTAGAAAGAAACGCATGCCCTCCCTGAGGTCCGTCTCCCGTTTTTGGTTCACAACCGGGGTGTGAGGCTCGCGGATCAACGCCACAAAAAGCTATGCCACACAGGCCGTGCTTTGATCATCATCCACAAGACTTTGCTTTTCAACAGAAGCCTTGATCAATTGCCATTTAGGCATGCCACACAGGCAATTCACTCCATGCGATTGATATCCATCAATATATAACCCCTGAGCTCGTATGTCTCAGAGAAGGGCGTTAAGCAAGAGAATAAATTCTCCGCCGCCAAACAGATATATATTTAATAGAAATCAACCACACAGACTAAAATCCAATGTCAGACACACAGTCCATTTACAAGTCCGTTCTAGGTCTGAACGAAACCGGAGGCACCTAGTACCCCGCATATCCATCGATCTCCAAGTATGTCTGGACGATCACCAACTGTTTCCATCTTCTTGGGTGTACAGCCCAATCAAGATCATCAGTAACCACCCAAACGACGTGAAGACCTCCGATCTTCGACCATTGTCTTCATCTTTGACTTATCGTCGTATCAGTTATTCAGAATGGGATAAACCCGGTCTTTCCGAATAACCCGCGTATATTTTAAATAAGTGTTACACAAACACAACATACGCCTCATTCCAATTCATCAGTCACTAAACGTAAATTAATCAAGAGAATAATTCCCCAAATATTAACCCCGAAGGCCGAAACCAACATCAGATCAATATCCAGAAAACCATTCTGCTTAGCTAACCGACAGTTAGTTTCTAAATTTCACATCCATAGGGAAAGGTTCCAATTAATTTTATCAAAGATAAATTCTTTAATTTATTCTTTAATCTACTTTTGAATATCAATTCAAACTAGTCGGGATTAACGAACTTTACCGAAGTAATCATTTGTTTTAATTTCCCAATCCCAACCTATTCATCCCATGAAGTAAAACTGGTAATACTTCATATCTAACACCACTGTGTTATCGGTAAATTCAATTACCATTTCACGTTCAAATCTAATTAAAGATTTAACTATCGCCTGGAGCAAAACTGGTGATACTCTATTCTCGATCATTTCAATCTAATTAAATATTCATTAAAACTCCACTTAGTTTTAATTTGTGACTGGGTTAAAGAATCAGTGTCACGGTTCACGATAAACCCAAAATTACATCACATTTCAATCAGCCCCTAACTGTAAATTAATCAAGAGAATAATTCCCTAAATATTAACCCCGAAGGCCGAAACCAACATCAGATCAATATCCAGAAAACCATTCTGCTCAACTAATCTCCAGTTAGTTTCTGAATTTTCTTAACTCCTTTGGGTTTAAGAACAGTATTATTGAAGATACTGTTCTCGACAACCCAAAATCACATCTCATTAATTATCGGGTTAAAGAACAAGTGTTATTTAAAACACTGTTCACGATAAACCCAAAAATCAATATCAATTCAATTTCAATTAAATATTATTTAATTGGTACACTTCATTAAATCTAAATAAAAAGATTTAATCTTTTCTCAACTGGGTTCAAGAACAGTGTTAATGAAGACACCATTCACGACAAACCCAAATCACATTTGATATTAAATACAAGGCTCTGAATAGAAAATATATCGGCTTATATTCAATATCAAATTCTACGACTAACAAATGTCGAATTGGGAATAACGATATATATATATCTTTCAAATTCCCATAACAATATCTGTATCATCACGAAATCCAACATCGAAATATTCCGAAGACAATTTCGATTCAAATCCATTCCAATTCAAATATTGGAAATTCTAGTTATTTTCAAAACCATTTCAAATCCAATTTATTTATTTAAAAATAAATATAATTATAATTCTAGTTCGAAACTAGTTCATTTCGATAAAAATCTATTTTTATCTTTTCAAATATGGAGTTTTTCATCCCAATTCTTTCTAAATTATTTCTTATGATTTTACACAAATTATTACTATTTTTAATAATTTTATCAAGGCCCGTACAGTCGATTTCCAATAACGGCCATCGAACTGCACTTACAACAACCTTTTCCAAATTTGATTTGGACATAACTCCAAATACAACCGTTAGATTTCTAATTTCTAATATTCGTTAGAAAGCTCTTTTCGATACAAACCCAACGGTTCCGGTTTTAGGAGAATCCGACGGTCAGATCTCCCGTAATATCCGTTCGAAGTCAATGGTCGAAATTCGCGAACTGCCGCGGCGCGTTCTATTCAGGCCATTATATTATATATATATTATATATAATATATACTTCGTCGATTTCTATTTAAAACAAAATTTATAAATCGTTTTAAATTTTTTTTCAAAACGTTTTCAACTTCATATTCAAATCAAAACTGAATTTTCCCTTTTCAAATTCGTTTTAAAATTCATTTCAAATCGATTTCAATTCAATTCGATTTTTAATTCAATTTTGATTCATTTCCAATTAAATTTCGATTCGTATTCAATCTTATTAAATTTCAATTCGAATTCATTTCTATTCAAATTCAATTCGAATTCATTTCTATTCGAATTTCAAATCATTTCAGTGTATTTCGAATTTCAAATCAATACAGTTTAATTCGAATTTCAGTTCACTTTAAATATAATTCGAATTTCAATTCATTTCAATATAGTTCGAATTTCAAATCTATTCAATTTCAAATCTATTCAATATTCATTGAAGAATGAATAAAATCGATATAAATATCGTTCACGTCAAAATGGCGTCAATCTAACCAACACGGCTTCATATGTTTCTATTTTCAAATATTCTATTTCAAATATTTTTATTTCAAATATTTCTATTCAAATATTTCTCTTCAAATATTTCTATTTCAAATATTTTTGTTTTAAATATTTCTTTTTCGAAACTGGAATGAGGCCCAATCAATTACCATATAATGTTAATTATATGGATTTTCTACAACACATGCATATATCAACAACGATGAATAATCAACCATCATCCAAAGTGCATTCTACACTGTATAAGCATCGAATATAGATATTTAACGCTTATAACAGTCTGTCAATCAATCGATCGACATACAACTAACTATTGGGATTAGTGTATGTCATCTATCATCCCAATACCCGTGTGGGGTTTCAAACAATCAAACACGGATTTTATTTGTGCAGTTGGGCGATGTGTAAAATTTATCGTCCCAATCAATATCAGTCAAATGTGTGTATATAAACAAATCGTCCGATTTGTTTATTTTTATTTCTTTTCATATACACGTTAAAAATTATATTTTTAACTATAAAATATTTTCCACTATAAAATATTTTATTTCAACTATATAAATATTTTATTTCATTTCACATCACATCACACAATCAACTACACATCAGAATCAAACAAACAAGCATACAAGCCATCCATGGTCTGTGGATGACGGGTGTCGGGTGTTACTAAACATGTCTGCATCCTAGTATATATTTCAACTAGAAAAATAAATTAAAGGTGAGAAGTTCTCACAGATAGCTATTCGACCCACGACTCTTCTTAGGTAGAAATCTTCGTCGTTGTTGCCTCTTGTCACTTTCTTTGCCCGTATCCTCTACATATGTAAAAATCACATTTTTACTTTGCTATTCAATATAGAAAAATCGAATTTTTACTTTGCTATTCAATATATAAAAATCGAATTTTTACTTCGCTATTCAATATTTAAAAATCGAATTTTTACTTCGCTATTCAATATTAAAAAATCGAATTTTTACTTCGGTATTCAATATTTAAAAATCTAATTTTTACTTAGCTATTCAATATTTAAAAATCGAATTTTTACTTCGCTATTCAATATTAAAAAATCGAATTTTTACTTCGCTATTCAATATTAAAAAATCGAATTTTTACTATGCTATTCAATATATAAAAATCGAATTTTTACTATGCTATTCAATTTATAAAAATTGAATTTTTACTATGTTACTCAATATATAAAAATCGAATTTTTACTATGCTATTCAATATATAAAAATCGAATTTTTACTATGCTATTCAATATATAAAAATCGAATTTTTACTTCGCTATTCAATATTTAAAAATCGAATTTTTACTATGCTATTCAATATATAAAAATCGAATTTTTACTATGCTATTCAATATATAAAAATCGAATTTTTACTATGCTATTCAATATATAAAAATCGAATTTTTACTATGCTATTCAATATATAAAAATCGAATTTTTACTATGCTATTCAATATATAAAAGTCGAATTTTTACTTCGCTATTCAATATATAAAAATCGAATTTTTACTATGCTATTCAATATATAAAAATCGAATTTTTACTATGCTATTCAATATATAAAAATCGAATTTTTACTATGCTATTCAATATATAAAAATCGAATTTTTACTTCGCTATTCAATATTTAAAAATCCTATTTTCACACCGCTACTATATATATGAAGACTTCGCCTTTTCACATATAAAGATTCAATTTTTATTTCTTTACATATATAAAGGTGATATTTTTACTATCTTACCTATATAAAAATTATATTTTTATATTTCTACAATATAAAAGATTATATTTTTGTTATCTATATAATATGAAAATTACATTTTCTACCTTTACATACAATAAAAATTATATTTTTATACTTCACATATGCTAAAAATCATATTTTTAACTTTCCTATATTATATAAAAATTATATCTTTACTCTTCTACTATAATAAAAATTATATTTTTAATCTTCTACTATATTAAAAATTATATTTTATTACCTCTACTTTATAAAAATCATTTTTAAAACTGATTTCAAACCTATTTAATCTAAATAAATGCAAATAAATAAATTGGAGAAGCTTACAGTGTTCGACTGCGCAGAGGAGGGGGGGGGGGGTTCATCGTCGGTTTTGGATCCAGGGGGGACTTCTGTCTCGCATCGGTCTTCAAATCGAGGGGGGCTGTGGGGTTTCGCGTCGGTTTTTGGTGGGGGGGGGGGGGGCTGCGGTGTCGCGAGGTAGGAGAAGGAGAAGAAGGGGATAGGGCTGGGGGGGTGGCCGACGGAGGAGGGGGGCGACTGGTGGCAGGCGGCGCGGCGTGCGATTTAGGGCTCCGGCCTTTTTGTTTTTTTGTTTTATTTTGTTTTCTGATTGAATGAACGAGAAAAGAGGGGGGGGGGGCAGAGTATAAGGGGAGAGAAGAGGTTTTTTTTTTATTATTATTTTAAATTTCAAAAAAGTTAACTTTTTCATACGACCTCTAAACGAGGCCCACCGCCTGTCGTCCATAGCATTTTACCCCCATTCCGAACACAATGGGATATGTATCGTAAGCTGATTCGATCGTTTCGATCAGTTTCCGTTAAAATCAACATATAACTCTATATATTGAATTTGAACGCGTATTTCAATTTACCGGGGTCACATACGAACTCTAAAAATTGCAGAAAAATATTTTCTAGCTTCGTATTGACGATACGGTCCTAACAAAACTAGTTTCGTCTAATTCTGAGACCGTTGGAAAAATGGCCATTTTCCAGTCAATTAAAATCAACTAAAACTGGTCAAACGTGTTTTCCTTTGCCACGCTCACGTATTGATTCGAAAAATTATGAAATTTGGAATCTAGCAATAACTTGACATCACGGATCCAACAAAAGTGGTTTCGTCGAAATCCGAGGTCGTTTGCAAAATTCCCATTTTTAAGGGCCTGAATTCCATAGCGACTATTCAGAATTTTCAACTGGACTTATCTTTTGATTCCCGCTATGAAATCTTGATTTGTCGGATTCGTTGGAAAGATATTATCAATTAGATCCTATTATTTTTGGTTTCGCTAAAATCCGGATTGTTTTGCACCCGGTACATTCAATTGAAGTTTGAAATCGAATTATCGAACTACCGCGCCATTTTCAATTCTATTTATAATTATATATAATTATTTATATTCTAACGACGACGTATATAAATATATATGTCGAATTCAATTCAAAACATTTTTCTCTTCGATATTATTTAAAATAATCTATTTTAAATGTTCAAAATTCGCTAAAATTGCCGAAATAAAAATTTTAAACTGGCCCAGATTTTTGGGTTGTTACAATCTCCCCCACTTAAAACTTTTCGTCCCCGAAAAGGAACGAAGTCGAAAGTGGTTTGATTAATCAACTCTACGTTCGATCTGGCTTTCATTCTCCAACTTTTCAGTTTCTGAGAATTTTCAAATTCTTCAAAAATTTGGCTAACACCCTAAATTTTCGAAAATTTTTGCCATAACCTCCCCTGCACCGGGAGCCATGGGAAAATCCCGAAATTGCCATACAGGCCTTCTGATCTCAAAAGGAAAAAGAAAAGGCCAAGCGGCTAGCCAATCGGCTCATAAAATCATCATCACCCAAACAAAACAGTAAATTATGATAAACATGTACCTATTTGTCGGGCAAAGAAATTTTATTCTCTGCTCTAGCCTCCTTGCTATGACCTGTTAAATGTAAGTACATGTATATGCAAACAAATGCGACTAATTTTCAATACAGTTCAATATTTTATACAATTAGGCGTAATGGTTCAAAATTATCAAACAATTAAACAAACAACACAAACATCAATCAATTAGTGAATTATCATTTGAAATTCATAACTTTGATATATAGTCACAAATCAGATTTTTGATGCCAAATCACAACAATAGGCCCTATCTAATTTTGGTTCTCACACCAGTCAATAGGAAATATATAGAAATCTCACTTTTGTCACTCGAATATAAACACTGATGATGAGGCCTCATCATCAGAATCATCTCCGGGCGACTAGAGTGTGATTCTGTATCTATCCAATATATTAAAATTTCGAACACACGTTTGCAAGACGTATATGCAAAATCTCTATATACTGGACTGTCCTAATCAATATGAAATAAATAATCAAATACGAATAATTGATTTTAAATTTTCAAAACAAAATTTGTTTTCATTTTAAAAATATACTCTTCACACTCGTTCTAGGATACTACTTATCCTATCTTTAACGAGTCATTCCCATTGGATATTACTATTCCAATATCTAATGAATTCTTTCGTATGGTTCTAGTGTGCCTTGTTCTCCGAGCTTTGTAAACCAAAGCTCTGATACCACGATGAAACGACCCGAACTTCCCCGGTCTCCGAAGAGAAGGGAAGGAACGAATTGTTGTGAGAACACGACAAAATAGAACGCAAACGGAAGAACATTTCATTGTATATTACAAAAATGCATCAGAATACAAGAATATACAGAGTATAAATGAATATTACACAGAAATATCAGAGACTTAAATTACATTTAAATACATCGCAGCGGAAAATAATACAATACACAACTAGAAGAGATATACTGATACAAAGCTTTCCGGATATCATTCCAGCTGTAACCCAGGATCCTGTGAATATAAATATGCAAAACCAAAACTACTAGCTGCCCGTGTCAAAATAAGGGCACCCAGAGTTTAGGTTAAAACAATAAACTCCAGGTCAGTCATGGGACTGGTGTGAGAACTAAAACAGTTGTAAATCTTTATTTTAAAGTTAGGGAAATCATGGGACCACGCCATATAACACGGAACGTTTCCTCCCAAGAACACCAGTGCATAAAACAACAGCGCAATGCTAAATAAAGGAAAATGAAGTTGTTATAAGACCCAGGTCCTATCACACAATGCAACACAAACCGAGGGATAGGGTTTTTCCTTATAACAGCCAAAGAATGCTTGATACGTTTTAAAACAAATCATTTGATACTATTATCAGTGTATAGTGTATAAAATAACTTCAAATCATAAGTATTAATCATAGGCGGCATGGGTACCATATATCATGTCGCCATACTAGTTCTACAATTAAAACCGCAAAATCACGTATTTGGAAATTGGATTTCCATCTATGAGCCGAGGCAAAAGATAGTCCTCAACCGATTCGAGACTCTCTAGCCCGAGCCTTAGGACCCAGACTCAGGTGGGCCCTTGGATCGTCAGGGCCGGTCCACCGATGTGGATTAAAATGCCTGAACACTGCATTTCGCCGCCCTTTGGGGCGTAAATGAGCCAACGAATGGCTCCATCGGACCCGGATCGTCCGATCTAATCGAGGCGCCTCGCAACAGAAATAACCACACAGGTGAAAAGTATATAAATGTCAGGGCTGGTAGGTCACTGACACCACCCTAGCTAGAAAGAAACGCATGCCCTCCCTGAGGTCCGTCTCCCATTTTTGGTTCACAACCGGGGTGTGAGGCTCGCGAATCAACGCCACACAAAGCTATGTCACACAGGCCTTGCTTTGATCATCATCCACAAGGCTTTGCTTTTCAACAGAAGCCTTGATCAATTGCCATTTAGGCATGCCACACAGGCAATTCACTCCATGCGATTGATATCCATCAATATATAAACCCTGAGCTCGTATGTCTCAGAGAAGGGCGTTATGCAAGAGAATAAATTCTCCGCCGCCAAACAGATATATATTTAATAGAAATCAACCACACAGACTAAAATCCAATGTCAGACACACAGTCCATTTACAAGTCCGTTCTGGGTCTGAACGAAACCGGAGGCACCTAGTACCCCGCATATCCATCGATCTCCAAGTACGTCTGGACGATCACCAACTGTTTCCATCTTCTTGGGTGTACAGCCCAATCAAGATCATCAGTAACCACCCAAACGACGTGAAGATCTCCGGTCTTCGACATCGTCTTCATCTTCGACTTATCGTCGTATCAGTTATTCAGAATGGGATAAACCCGGTCTTTCCGAATAACTCGCGTATATTTTAAATAAGTGTTACACAAACACAACATACGCCTCATTCCAATTCATCAGTCACTAACTGTAAATTAATCAAGAGAATAATTCCCCAAATATTAACCCCGAAGGCCGAAACCAACATCAGATCAATATCCAGAAAACCATTCTGCTTAGCTAACCGACAGTTAGTTTCTAAATTTCACATCCATAGGGAAAGGTTCCCATTAATTTTATCAAAGATAAATTCTTTAATTTATTCTTTAATCTACTTTTGAATATCAATTCAAACTAGTCGGGATTAACGAACTTTACCGAAGTAATCATTTGTTTTAATTTCCCAATCCCAACCTATTCATCCCATGAAGTAAAACTGGTAATACTTCATATCTAACACCACTGTGTTATCGGTAAATTCAATTACCATTTCACGTTCAAATCTAATTAAAGATTTAACTATCGCCTGGAGCAAAACGGGTGATACTCCATTCTCGATCATTTCAATCTAATTAAATATTAATTAAAACCCCACTTAGTTTTAATCTGTGACTGGGTTAAAGAATCAGTGTCATTTAAAACACGGTTTACGATAAACCAAAAATTACATCACATTTCAATCAGCCCCTAACCGTAAATTAATCAAGAGAATAATTCCCCAAATATTAACCCCGAAGGCCGAAACCAACATCAAATCAATATCCAGAAAACCATTCTGCTCAACTAATCTCCAGTTAGTTTCTGAATTTTCTTAACTCCTTTGGGTCTCAGAACAGTATTATTGAAGATACCGTTCACGACAACCCAAAATCACATCTCATTAATTATCGGGTTAAAGAGCAAGTGTTATTTAAAACACTGTTCACGATAAACCCAAAAATCAATATCAATTCAATTTCAATTAAATATTATTTAACTGGTACACTTCATTAAATCTAAATAAAAAGATTTAGTCTTTTCTCAACTGGGTTCAAGAACAGTGTTAATGAAGACACCATTCATGACAAACCCAAATCACATTTGATATTAAATACAAGGCTCTGAATAGAAAATATATCAGCTTATATTCAATATCAAATTCTACGACTAACAAATGTCGTATTGGGAATAACGATATATATATCTTTCAAATTTCCATAACAATATCTGTATCATCACGAAATCCAACATCGAAATATTCCGAAGACAATTTCGATTCAAATCCATTCCAATTCAAATATTGGAAATTCAGGTTATTTTCAAAACCATTTCAAATCCAATTTATTTATTTAAAAATAAATAGAATTATAATTCTAGTTCGAAACTAGTTCATTTCGATAAAAATCTATTTTTATCTTTTCAAATATGGAGTTTTTCATCCCGATTCTTTC
Source organism: Allium sativum (assembly GCA_030737875.1). Classification (NCBI taxonomy): domain Eukaryota; kingdom Viridiplantae; phylum Streptophyta; class Magnoliopsida; order Asparagales; family Amaryllidaceae; genus Allium; species Allium sativum. The sequence continues at coordinate 564,762,643 of CM060921.1, forward strand.
TAAATCATTTATTATGATTTTACACAAATTATTACTATTTTTAATAATTTTATCAAGGCCCGTACAGTCGATTTCCAACAACGGCCATCGAACTGCACTTACAACGACTTTTTCCAAATTTGATTTGGACATAACTCCAAATCCAACTGTTAGATTTCTAATTTCTAATATTCGTTGGAAAGCTCTTTTCGATATGAACCCAACGGTTCCGGTTTTAGGACAATCCGACGGTCGGATCTCCCGTAATATCCGTTCGAAATCAATGGTCGAAACTCGCGAACTGCCGCGGCGCGGCGCGTTCTATTCAGGCCATTATATTATATATATTATATATAATATATACTTCGTCGATTTCTATTTAAACCAAAATTTATAAATCGTTTTAAATTCGTTTTCAAAACGTTTTCAACTTCATTTTCAAATTCAAATCAAAACTGAATTTTCCCTTTTCAAATTCGTTTTAAAATTCATTTCAAATCGATTTCAATTCAATTCGATTTTTAATTCAATTTTGATCTGTTTTCAATTAAATATCGATTCGTATTCAATTCTATTAAATTTCAATTCGAATTCATTTCTATTCGAATTTCAAATCATTTCAGTGTATTTCTAATTTCAAATCAATTCAGTTTAATTCGAATTTCAATTCACTTTAAATATAATTCGAATTTCAATTCATTTCAATATAGTTCGAATTTCAAATCTATTCAATTTCAAATCTATTCAATATTCATTGAAGAATGAATAAAATCGATATAAATATCATTCACGTCAAAATGGCGTCAATCTAACCAACACGGCTTCATATGTTTCTATTTTCAAATATTCTATTTCAAATATTTCTATTTCAAATATTTTTATTTCAAATATTTCTATTCAAATATTTCTCTTCAAATATTTCTATTTCAAATATTTTTATTTTAAATATTTCTTTTTCGAAACTGGAATGAGGCCCAATCAATTACCATATAATGTTAATTATATGGATTTTCTACAACACATGTATATATCAACAACGATGAAAAATCAACCATCATCAAAAGTGCATTCTACACTGTATAAGCATCGAATATAGATATTTAACGCTTATAACAGTCAGTCAATCAATCGATTGACATACAACTAACTATTAGGATTAGTGTATGTCATCTATCATCCCAATACCCGTGTGGGGTTTCAAACAATCAAACACAAATTTTATTTGTGCAGTTGGGCGATGGGTAAAATTTATCGGCCTAATCAATATCAGTTAAATGTGTGTATATAAACAAATCGTCCGATTTGTTTATTTTTATTTCTTTTCATATACACGTTAAAAATTCTATTTTTAACTATAAAATATTTTACACTATAAAATATTTTATTTCAACTATATAAATATTTTATTTCATTTCACATCAAATCACACAATCAACTACACATCAGAATCAAACAAACAAGCATACAAGCTATCCATGGTCTGTGGATGACGGGTGTCGGGTGCTACTAAACACCGTCTACATCCTAGTATTTATTTCAACTAGAAAAATAAATTAATGGTGAGAAGTTCTCACAGATAGCTATCCGATCCCACGACTCTTCTTAGGTAGAAATCTTCGTCGTTCTTGCCTCTTGTCACTTTCTTTTCCCGTATTCTCTACATATGTAAAAATCACATTTTTACTTTGCTATTCAATATAGAAAAATCGAATTTTTACTTTGCTATTCAATATATAAAAATCGAATTTTTACTTCGCTATTCAATATTTAAAAATCGAATTTTTACTTCGCTATTCAATATTAAAAAATCGAATTTTTACTTCGCTATTCAATATTTAAAAATCGAATTTTTACTTCGCTATTCAATATTTAAAAATCGAATTTTTACTTCGCTATTCAATATTAAAAAATCGAATTTTTACTTCGCTATTCAATATTAAAAAAATCGAATTTTTACTATGCTATTCAATATATAAAAATCGAATTTTTACTATGCTATTCAATATATAAAAATCGAATTTTTACTATGCTATTCAATATATAAAAATCGAATTTTTACTATGCTATTCAATATATAAAAATCGAATTTTTACTATGCTATTCAATATATAAAAATCGAATTTTTACTTCGCTATTCAATATTTAAAAATCGAATATTTACTATGCTATTCAATATATAAAAATTGAATTTTTACTATGCTATTCAATATATAAAATCGAATTTTTACTATGCTATTCTATATATAAAAATTGAATTTTTACTATGCTATTCAATATATAAAAATCGAATTTTTACTTCGCTATTCAATATTTAAAAATCGAATTTTTACTATGCTATTCAATATATAAAAATCGAATTTTTACTATGCTATTCAATATATAAAAATCGAATTTTTACTATGCTATTCAATATATAAAAATCGAATTTTTACTTCGCTATTCAATATTTAAAAATCCTATTTTCACACCGCTACTATATATATGAAGACTTCGCCTTTTCACATATAAAGATTCAATTTTTCATTACATATATAAAGGTGATATTTTTACTATCTTACCTATATAAAAGTTATATTTTTATATTTCTACAATATAAAAGATTATATTTTTATTATCTATATAATATGAAAATTACATTTTCTACCTTTACATACGATAAAAATTATTTTTTTATACTTCACATATGCTAAAAATCATATTTTTAACTTTCCTATATTATATAAAAATTATATCTTTACTCTTCTACTATAATAAAAATTATATTTTTAATCTTCTACTATATTAAAAATTATATTTTTATTACCTCTACTTTATAAAAATCATTTTTAAAACTGATTTCAAACCTATTTAATCTAAATAAATGCAAATAAATAAATTGGAGAAGCTTCCAGTGTTCGACTGCGCAGAGGGGGGTTCATCGTCGGTTTTGGATCCAGGGGGGCCTTCTGTCTCGCGCCGGTCTTCAAATCGAGGGGGGCTGTGCATCGGTTTTTGGTGGTGGGGGGGCTGCGGTGTCGCGAGGGAGGAGAAGGAGAAGAAGGGGACGGGGCTGGGGGGGGGGGGGTCGACGGAGGAGGGGGGCAAATGGTGGCAGGCGGCGCGGCGTGCGATTTAGGGCTCCGCCCTTTTTGTTTTTTTTTATTTTTTTTATTTTGTTTTTTGATTGAATGAACGAGAAAAGAGGGTGGGGGGCAGAGTATAAGGGGAGAGAAGAGGTTTTTTTTATTATTTTAAATTTCAAAAAAGTTGACTTTTTCATACGACCTCTAAACGAGGCCCACCGCCTGTCGTCCATAGCGTTTTACCCCCATTCCGAACATAATGGGATATGTATCGTAAGATGATTCGATCGTTTCGATCAGTTTCCGTTAAAATCAACATATAACTCTATATATTGAATTTGAACGCGTATTTCAATTTACCGGGGTCACATACGAACTCTAAAAATTGCAGAAAAATATTTTCTAGCTTCGTATTGACGATACGGTCCTAACAAAATTAGTTTCGTCGAATTCTGAGACCGTTGGAAAAATGACCATTTTCCAGTCGATTAAAAATCAACTAAAACTGGTCAAACACGTTTTCCTTTGCCACGCTCACATATTGATTCGAAAAATTATGAAATTTGGAATCTAGCAATAACTTGACATCACGGATCCAACAAAAGTGGTTTCGTCGAAATCCGAGGTCGTTTGCAAAATTCCCATTTTTAAGGGCCTGAATTCCATAGCTACTATTCAGAATTTTCAACTGGACTTATCTTTTGATTCCCGCTATGAAATCTTGATTTTTCGGATTCGTTGGAAAGATATTATCAATTAGATCCTATTATTTTTGGTTTCGCTAAAATCCGGATTGTTTTGCACCCGGTACATTCAATTGAAGTTTGAAATCGAATTATCGAACTACCGCGCCATTTTCAATTCTATTTATAATTATATATAATTATTTATATTCTAACGACGACGTGTATAAATATATACGTCGAATTCAATTCAAAACATTTTTCTCGTCGATATTATTTAAAATAATCTATTTTAAACGTTCAAAATTCGCTAAAATTGCCGAAATAAAATTTTTAAACTGGCCCAGATTTTCGGGTTGTTACAGGAGAATGGCAGCTTATAAGGTTTTGAGGCCAAATGATAGTGGAGCAGGCCTAGGTACTTTTGGGGTTGATTCTATTCCACAACACCAAAAAAGAAGATTTATAACACATATAGTCGTGACAATAAATATTCGTAACGGATAAGCTCGTAATTACCAGGTGCGTTGCTAATGTCGTTACAATATTTTATCACGAGACTGGTCGTTATATAAAACGCGCATTTCATGACGAGCATACCCGTTGTAAAATAAACAGGTTATAACGATTTGGACTGTTGTAAGTTGCATATTTTGTAACGACATTACTCGTTATAACAAGGTCATTTTGTAACAAGTTTATCCGTTACAAGTATAAGATGTTGTAACGATCATCACTGTTGTAACATACATAAGTTATAACGACAGTACCCGTTACATCTATCTCAACTTGTAACGAGGTTATCCGTTGTAAAATTTATATGTTATAATGACTATGACTGTAGTAAAGTGCGTTTTTTGCAACGATATTATCTGTTATGATAATAATATATTATAACGATATTTTTCGTTATAATAGGTTGTATTTGTCACGATCATAGCTGTGGTAACAATGAATACTGCAACTACCCAAACAGCATACACATACTGCACCATATACATGTAACACATACTGCACCATATACATGTAGCATACACACAGAATTCACATGAAATAAATGTACAATTCAGAAACAAGTAACAACAAAACAACAATTGAATTTGTAGCAATACATTCTTCCATATAGTTCAAAGTACGATACATAACATCAATGTTAACATTTAAAGTTCTAAACAACATAGTTTCAAAATAAAACTAAATAAAAATGAGACAAAATACTACGTTAACACTTATGCTGAAAATTCTACAAAGTACGTAGATGACGCTCAGACCAAATAATGAAACCACCATCAATTATGTCAAAAAGCTTGTAGTCACCATTTTGAGGCGCTTTGTAAATAGGTGCTTCCGGATCATATACTTGCTCCACCCATACAACCTTTTCACCTTGTAACACTTCTCTATGATGACATATCTTTTGTGTCCCTAGATGTTCTTTTGCTACCTCTGTCAAATTGTCAGACAATAGCACAACCGATTGTTTGTCCCTTGATGAGGATCCAATAGCATCATCAGAGTGAACTCTCAAGTTAGCTTCCACGCTGTTATGATGGCTATTATGATTGTGCTTTGTGTTGGATGTAGCGTCAGCTCTTGGTGTCTGATTTCCTCCAAATTGACTCATAAATTGCATCAAGCATTGTTGCATACTTTGCATAGTAGAATTCACTGATTTGAGATTATCAGCTAGTTGATTTGTTTTTTCCTCCATGTTCATTTTCCACTTTCTATCTTCCTCCTCTTTGAACTTAGCTATCGCTTTTGAGGCTTGTATAACCTTCACTTGCTTTAGAGTTGCTCTAGAGCTAACCGCACGACAATAACTCTTTCTTTTCTCATCTCCAAAAACTTCAGCGATCGGATCATTATCAAAATCTTCAAAACTTCCACTTCCATCATCATCGTTCAAACTAGCTCTCGCCTTTTGTCTTTCTTCTGCTGCTTCTACCAACGCCTATACAAATGAATGAATTAATATTTAAATTAGATCATTTGCATTTTGAAACATTGTTTGTGTATTTTCGTACATTTACAAAATTAACATAAATACGTGTTTGTTGGAAGCCAACCAACAAATAAACTCTTTCACACATTTACAAAATTGAATTAGTGAAATTTGCTGTAAAGGTATAGCTGTCCAATTCAACTAAATTTGATGTGTCAAAGGAGAACGGTGTTGACAAAAAATACACCCTCTTTATCAACTACATCAAAATATCATAACTGCAAAGCTAACCATACATGTATTGAAACTTCATGTTGGTGGTGGGGTGGAGACCTGTAATGGAAAACGTGCAGGGTGGAATGTTATAGGAATTCAATATAATATACATATATATTGCCGACTTATGCAGATGCTACTCTTTTGAGCAATGGGCATTCTATGTGTAATGGTAGTTCCAGCAGAATGCCCCAAATGTCAACTAAATTATCAGTTCCTGTTTTCGGATTAGCATCATATAAGCTTAAAGGTTCGATTTGGACATCAAATGAGTCAAACGAACATCAACATGTCGAGTCATTATTGCAAGCAGCAGATGATTGGGTTAGCCATTTAAATGTAGATCACCCTGATTTTCAGTTCTTTTTATCTTGCTATAATAGTGTATTAGGTGCATTATTCATGCGTGTAAATGTGCCCTTGTAGTGGAAATAATTGTGCCTAAAAAAAATGCCGTAAGTCTGAAGTGGAAGTCCATGAGTTAATATCAACATAATGGGTACATTTGGAATAGTTACATGGGTTTTTAACGTTGTCCAAACATGCAGCATGCATGAGCATGTAAAGGTGAACATGCATGGAAAAAAACTCCCACAAATCAAAAGAAAGGGGTTGCATGCACGCTAAAACGTTTTTCCTTGTAAAAAAAAAAACATAAATGGATCCATGAACAAAAGAAATTTGCACACCAATCATTAAACCCAGGTAATGCATATACAACAGAGGCTTGTAGCCACTTTAATTTGAATCAACAAAAGGGTTGCCAGGCCCAAACAGGGGGTGCCACGGGACAGTAAGTTACAAGGTAACATGCATGGATAATTATATGCCCCTAAATGTTCACATAAATCAAATTTCAAACAGGGCCACACTAACAATTTAACGACAAAAGGGAACACAAGTTTCACATTTTCTTTTTACTTTTTTTTTTTACAATAACATTTTGGTATGCCAAAATAGCAGGACTGCCGCAGAGCATCTTCAGATGTTAATACATTATATAAGCGTTTATACTTGAACAAATAAGACGTATAACATGATACAAGGTAGCACATGGACTACAGTTGTGAAGTTGATTGTAATGTTTCTCAAGTTGCTAGTGTTATATTAACTAATCAGATTATTTTTATGTACTTTTATTGTAACTTGCTGACACTTATAAATGAACATTTGTTAAATGAAAAACTGGAAAACTATTAGTAATAGGGGAAATGACAAAACTGGAAAACTATTAGTAATAGAGGAAACAACAAAGGGCTTTTCCTTGAGCATAAAAGAAATTTCAAAAAGAACATGGATAAACTATGACACTTTTTTTCTTTAATGTACTGCTACTGTAAGGTTTTCAGTCTATACACATACTATTATAATTTAGAGAATGAACTAAAATAAACAAAAATATATGAAATTATGTTCATTCGAAAATGCTTGATAATATTTTGTTGTTTTAATATTTTGTTGTTTTAATATATTCTTTAGTTTGCCCGTATCCATTCAAATTTGTTATAGGATATGATAGAGACACACAACTATACTCGGTTTCAAACACGTTTCATATGTGTTGATAATTGAAGATCAAATAAAGGTCTTGCAGGTACCACACATAGAGGAAATTTCATTACAGGTCTCCCCATCATAGCCAAATGATGTGCACTTATCATAGCATAGCACATGCTCTAATATTAATACTGTGTTTTTAGCAGTGTGGTTACGAAACATTGTTTCGAATTAGTCAATGTAGAACGTGTGAGTTTTTCTCTTAGGCGCTGCTAGCTAATTTATATTACAGTTGCCAACATTGCGGAATGAGCAAAGATTCAACCCCAATGATGCGAAGGGGTCTGAATGGTCCAATGACGTTATGTGCTTATGTGGGAAAACAAGGTTTGGTCTCTTCATTTATGTGCTTTTGCAATATTGAAAAATATAGTAACATAACTACTTCAACATTAAATACTGTAGGTCCTATCATCAATTCTTGCACATGCCATTTCGAAAACAAAGAAAAATAATAAAATCAAAATGACCATTCAAGAAAGATATAGCGAACCAACATTGCCTATATTTTGAAAGCCAAAACCAATTGAATTAACATAATTGTGTCAGTTTAATAAGAGTGGTATTTGTGTCAGTTTTCAATAAAAAGATCATTTGCATTTTCATTAGAAAATAAAATAAAATTGTATCACATTGTTTTGTTTGTTTCACAGTTTTGTTTTGCACTTAAGTTCTCTTCATTTTAGAAAATTCACTTTGCATGTGCATCGAAAATACTATTTTCAGCTTGTTTTGATCACTTTGCATTTAAAGTTCTTCTCTTCATTTTAGAAAAAATCAAACATTTTGTGTTACACTTCTGCATTTGAATTCCATTTTTGATATTTGTTCTTTGTTAACATTTTGTTCATCGCATCATACTGTTGAAAGCTTTTTTGTAAACTTATAAAAAGACCACACAATAATGAATTTGTTCAAGCATACAAGACACAAAGTTATATGCCTTGCAAAAAAAAAGACAAAGTTATACGGTTTTTGTTAACATGTGCTTTTGTTATTATAAAAAAAAAACAAGTTAATAAATTTTACTTACAAATTTCTCTGCTGCGCAAGGAATAACCATCCCAGTTTTTTTACTTGTATGTCCAACTTTCCAGACCTTGGTATGTGTAATCTTCTCTCCCGAATTCTCTGCTTCCTACACAAACAAACGTAAACAAATTATTTAAATATACTATATGTAGTAATGTTCATGAAAGAGTAGCTACATACCAGCTCTTCATATAATCTACGATAAGATTTTCTTCCCAAGGTATGAGTCATCGTACTTTTGCTTTTATTGTTAGCATTAGTTTTGCACTGTTTCCTCTTTTTGTCCGTGTACTCAATGTCAAGAAATCTTTTCCACCAAACCTTATCAATGTCATCGGGACGGTTCTCATACGCAATTTCTTTGGGTATGAGTTGTCCATCTTGTTTAAGGTAGGTTTTTCGCACTTTCGACTTCATTGATCTATAATATTGCGGAAAAGATTTCTCTAATATTGGTCTAGCAACCTTAGGATTGATATTCAACTCAAACTCCATCTACATGCATACAAGAAAAATATTAATTAGCATATATGTGCAAGTCATATTAGGGGGGTTTTACATACAAAAACAGCAGTAAAATATGTGCAAGTAATACTATTTGTAAAAGAAATGTACAAATCAGTAAGAAAAGAAAAGAAAACACTTAGGTACAGGGGATATAACAAATAAAATATGTGCAGTTAAATAAGCACAACTAAAAATGTGTGATTCAAGTCAAGGCAATAAAAAGGATGTGACACTCATGCCTCATAAAACGATTGCATGAGTGAAATTTGTAAGTAAAATGTATTCCCTAACCGTGACATTTTACTTGTCATATTAGTTATGCCATTCTTGATATCTTGTGGATGTTTTATAATGCATTCAGCCTAGCTACGACGGATGCATGTCGATTAGTGGTTGTGGCATATCACTATTATATCACACTTCTGACCCAATTCCAACTAGCTACCAAAGATTAATTGTATCGGCTTGGCGACCAGCCTATATAGTTTAGACATACACGTGTGTCTCCTTGAGCAAATGTTAAGGAGATAAAGTCTAGCAAATATTACTAACAAAATATAATAGAAACAGTTATGAGCTGGTCGAAATATAAAAATGGTATAATAATTTATACTTGGATTTTGGTATTAGGCGTGATTTTATCAAATTAAATGAACGCACTGCTAATGTTAACTAGTTTTGGCAAACTGTAGGTGGGCGAAGAGAACTAGTATCTTTTTAAAGGGGCCATAAAAACTACTTGGGTAAACTGTAAGTGGGGAAAAAGGCTACCTGGTTTTAAGAAAGGAAAAAATTAAAATTGTTGAGGTCAGAGTGTTTATATCATTATATCATCCTAGTTCAGATGAGAAACGTAGGAAACCATTCTACATAAGCAACTTCCTCACTGCTCAACAACTAGAGACTTGTGGAACATTTCATATAAGAAATAGTTTGAAATTTCTATAATGTGGGACAGTAAAGTGCTCTCCTTGATGGAATACCCAAATGATTGTGTTTGTGGGGAGAATGAATTTGACCCAGGATTCACTGTAAACGAAAGCACTGCTTCGCATTAGCCGTTTCGTTCGTTGAACAAAACAAATATACGTTTAGCAGGGGTCAAATAATTGTAGCATATATTTGGCGCAACTTTGTTAATTTAACAATAGCTAGGATACGTTATTCTTTTCATAACATAAAATAAATATACATTATACATAATTTAGCTATTAAAACGAACAGCTGTCATTTACTACTACTAGTGCTAGTGGTAGGGCGTAAGTGGCCTGTTAGGCAATATTTGAAATGCAGAGAAGTAGCAGATAAGATGCATACAATTAGGGATGGATTCGTTTCGGTACCGGAATTTTGTATTCAAACTCATGTAATGCCTCATGTAATGGGTAATATAAGCATGATATGGGAATCTGAGTATTTGCAGGCACTCATTTGGTTAATGAGAGACTGTCGAGGCATGTCATTGTAAGAGATCGATTTATTGTTCTTGGTGGATTTTTTTTCCACACTTGGGAGGCGTTTGCAGTTACTGATATTATAGAAAGGCTTAATTTTGTACAGAATTTTTTTAGAACCAATGATTTTGGTGGGCAACTTCATCTTTCTTGATTGCAGTTTTTTTTAATTTCCAAGAGAAGATCTGAAAATCAAAGTTTAAACAATAATTTGGAAAATAATGCCAAAAAAAAGGGAAGTGTTGTAACTAGCTAATAGTTAATAGTTAGCCATATTCAATGTTCCATCACAAATTCTCTCCAGGTATAAACTATTTCCATAATGTATGTGTTATCTGGAGTTTCAGTATTATATCATTGTCAAAAACCTCCATGATAATGTTTATGTAATCGGTTAATTATAATGTTTATGTAATCGGTTAATTATAGTAAATGTGTAACACATGGAAAACAATGAGTACACTATTAGAATATGAAATCATGAAAGCACTTAGAACAGCCACTCAGCGTGTTGATGATCCATCGAGAGTTCAAAATAAAATATATAATGAAGTAGGCTGAAAGGATATTATATCCAAACGAATGATATCGGGTCAAAGTAGATAGGAAGTCTATCCGCACTTTTATGCCAATCTCAAACAGCTTCTGGACTGAACTACTAAAGCCCAAAACTTCTCTTTTCTTTACTGTTATAAATATACATGATGTACACAGTATTCCATTATTAATTCAATATCGAAATCATTTAGTCCATTCGCATTAATGGTAAGTTTACATGAATTAACAAGATTAATTTGTTAATTCGAGTTAAGTTATTCACCTGCGTTCGTAGCAGATGGGCAGTGCTAAATATTTGGTGCAGAACGGAAAGCTGAAATGAAGCTAAAAGTACAAAACCTAGCCAATGGTCCTATACTATGAGTTTTAGAGCACGCCTGAAAAACAGGTTTATAAATAGGAAGTTAAAAATAAAACTAGCATCACTAAATTCTCAAATTGTATTTGCATCTCAAATTGAGACAGTAATTTCCATAAACTGAGACAGTGATTTCCATAAGCTAAACATTGTTAGTGAAAATATAAAATGACAGTTAAATGAAGTACCATTAATGCTTTCCATAAATTATTTTTGTAGACTTCATCTACATCATTCCACTCTGCGTAGCCAATAGGGACAATAGAACGGAGCAAGACACCACAACGAGAAGACCACTTTTTTACATCGCCACCTTTAGCGCCATACAAATCCACAAATATTGAGTACTTTTTGCTTGATGGAGGATGAAGAACATCTACGTCCATTGTATTATCTGTATTCAGTGATCCAGTACTACAACCCTCTGTCATTCTGTAATGTACAATTGATACACAATTAATTAGATATCCCTTAAATTAACATAAAAGTCTAATTCTATTTTATGCTAAATAGACAAGCTTCTAGGAGAATAAGTATTACTTACCATCATAAAATCAACTAACTTGGTGCATATTACAAAGATATTATACTGTCACAGACAAGCTCGAAATAAGTTATTGAAAACAGTGTATTTGAGACAGAAATGTATAGTTTAAAAGCTAAAAAGAGAATGCACAGAAATTTGTTTTTTTTCCTGTACAATCGCACGAAATAAAAACTAAACACAACAGAACAAAAATCAATGCGAAGGCTAAAATACACAGTGAATGACAGAACTGAATGGCAAATGCAAAGACCGAAGAGTGTAATAAAATTCTCGCTAACAAATATAATGTACAAACACAAACGTAATGCACAAAAGTACAAAAATATTAAAATGACATGATAACTAATAAAAAAAACCTAAAACTCAATCATGTCTATCTATTTCGATTCAATACACTTCAACAATCTTGTAAAGTTAGGTTGCTCCTTCAAAATGGATTGGAAGTCTGCTGATATCTCGAAATCGTCTATGCTATCAGTCATGCGTTTAGGTGAATGTCGTACAACGAACCAATCAGGATTATGTATGTCACTTATGTAAAAGACTTGACTTGCTTCAGATGAAAGAATGGCGGGTTCATCGTATTCTCCGTTACAGCCTTTGAACTTGCTTAGATTCACCATCAATAAATTAGAGTCTATGCAAATCTTACAACCATTTGTTTTATCTGCGATATTGATCCAGTCACAATAGAATACTACGTGTTGAGATATGTAATAATCAACCTCCATGATCTCCTTAATAATACCATACCATGTAGTATAATCATATGTGGGATTTAAATCTTTTGCACTTGCAACGAAAGTTGTAACAGCATTCATGCAAACGCCACTATTTTGTGATGAAAGGGTATTGTCATAATGTTTAGGAGAAAATACATATCCATTGATCCTATACTTAAGGTGGGTTTTTGCTTCCCATTTTGGCCCACTAACATAATGCCATAACATTGAGTCCATGCATTTTTCTTCGATTAGCTGTTAAACCAACCAAAATACATTGGTGTTATTTTTATTATTATGCATACATACGATTTAGAAATAAAGTTTGACAAACCTTATTGTGCAACCAGTCAATAAATTCAGTTTGTACAACCACTTCTGCCTTTGTGTGAAGTCTTTTCTTACCACGATGAGCATCTTCTAACAATAATCGATACGCACTACAAAACCATTCGTAATATTTTAAAAAAAATGTGCTACAGAGCATAAAACAAGCAAAATACATACCTATAATAATCATCTAGATTTGGCACGTCGATTCGAAAAAGTATCCATCTTCGGATCTGTATACGTTGTACATTAGATAACTTGATGGTCTTGCCCTCAATGATAGAACGTTCATATGTATCACCATCAATTTCATCCAAAAATGCTGCTTGTTTAGAACTATGATTACCAGTACGTGGATTAGGCATATACTCCATTGCATATCTAATAGATTCTGTAACAAGGTATGCTTCAGAAATTGATCCTTCTACGTATCGTTTATTACTTGGTATATTCTTGCACTCCTTCATAGCTCTAATAGAAAGATGAAACAAAAATTCTTTATATATTATTATTTATATATATATAAATACATAGTTATATTAAAAAAATCACACCTCTCAAATGGATACATCCATATATAATTAACGGGACCGCATAGAAGTGCTTGATCAGCTAAATGGACCATCAGATCTATACTTATATCAAAAAAATGAGAAGGAAAATAATGAACCAACACACATAATGCCTCGGCAATCATATCTTTAGCGGCTTGGACATGCTCTCGGACTAAAACCTTTGAACAAATAATGTTGAAAAATAAGCATATTTGCAAAATTGCACGTCTCACTTCACGGAACTTCGGGTAGGCATGTTGAACCATAATCGGAAGAAAATATTGGAGTATAATATGATAATCATAGGTCTTTCTAATATTTAAAGTAGGTGGTTGAATATTAACAAGGTTTCCTATCTTAGTTGAAAAACATGATGGAAGTTTTGCTTCTTTTAGAACTTGACAGCACTTGATTTTATACGCTTTATCAAATGCAAATTTGGAACACAATTTGGTTCTACCGAACAACAAATTAATAAGATGTTCTGCTACATTCTTCTCAGCGTGCATCACATCAATAGTGTGTCGTACTTTATGAGTACTCCAATACTCTAAAGTGAAAAAAATTGACTTCTTGTACCATGCAGGTCTTTCTCCATCTTCAATCTCACTTACAAAATCTTCATCGATATCAACATTATCAGCCTTGCGTTTTGTGTTTTTTGTCTTTTTACCTGGTATATATATGATATGAGCAAGTTTCTCTAAAAGGGATGGTCCTACTAATCGAGTTGGAGGCTCCTTATGCTCTATATCTCTATACCAACCATGTTTCAATTCTCTGTATGGATGATCTTTCTTTAGAAATCTTCTATACTTCGTATAAACTATCTTATTACCAGCACGCTCTGACCCAGTCTCCGTCGCACATATTGGACATGCTTTATATCCATGTGTTACACAACCGGATAAATTCCCAAATACAGGTAAGTCATGAATTCCCCATAATAACATTGCTCGCAGAATAAAATGCTCTTTACTATCCATGTCAAATGCAGGTGTTCCTTCAATCCAAAGTTGTTTCAGCTCATCTACAAGTGGTTCTAGATATACATCAATGTCTTGACTTGGTGCTCTTGGTCCAGGAATTAACAAGCAAAGCATTTGAAACTCTGGTTTCATGCATAATGAAGGAGGCAAGTTATAAGGAATCAGATACACTGGCCAACAACTATAACCATTTGACTGAGCTCCACTAGGATTAATGTAAGAACCCGTAACTTCCCTGTGAAGGAAAGCACGAATACTGTGAGAACAACACACAAAAGGACACAGACGGAAGAACATTTCATTGTTATTACAACAATTCCATCAGATACAAGAATATACAGAGTATAAATGAATAAATTACATTCGATAAATATCAGAGATTACAATAAATTACACAGCAGCGGAAAATAATACAAAAGCACAACTAGAAGAGATATACGGATACAAAGCTTTCCGGATATCATTCCAGCTGTAAACCAGGATCCTGTGAATATAAATCTGCAAAACCAAAACTACTAGCTGCCCGTGTCGAAAATAAGGGCACCCAGAGTTTAGGTTAAAACAATAAACTCCAGGTCAGTCATGTGACTGGTGTGAGAACTAAAACAGTTATTTAAAACTTTACTTTAAAAGAGAGTAATTCAAGGGACCACGCCGTATAACACGGAACGGGTTTCCTCCCAAGAATACTAGTGCATAGAATAAACAGCGCAATGCTTTTTCGAAAAATGAAGCTATTATAAGACCAAGGTCCCATCACACAATGCAACGCAAGCCGGAGGATAGGGTTTTACCTTATAACAGCCAAACATGCTTGATACGTTTAAAACAAATCATTTGATACTATAATAAGTGTATAGGGTCAAAACAATTTCAATCATAAATATAAATCATAGACGGCATGAGTGCCCCATCCCACTATGTCGCCATACTAGGCTCTACAAATAAAGCCGAAATACACGTATTGGAAATTGGATTTCCATCATGGTGGCTCCTGATTCGAAAGATCGATCGCGTAGTACAAATCACCGCGGCTTACGTCTCAGCGAGAGAAAACACCGCTATGCACATCCGCACTTTTTGGGACTCAAGTATCACCGCGGCTTACGTCCCAGCAAGAGAAAACACCGCTTACTCTATCCCTCCGAGCACGAAGCTCAATATCGGTCGACCGAATCCACTACACTAAAAATGTATACCGATCAAACCATCAGTTTACCACCATCCCGGGCTGTGAGGCTCGCGGATCAACGCTATACACTAAGCCATGCTATATCAGCTGCGCTTTGATCATCAACCACCAAACTTTGCTTTTCAACAAAAGTCCGGATCACTGCATCTCAGTATGCCACACTATCAATCCATATCGTACCACTGATTTCTGCCAATATATAACCTCTGAGCTCATATGTCTCAGAGAAGGGCGTTAAGCAAGAGAATAAATTCTCCGCCGCCAAACAGATATATATTTAGCAGAGATCAACAAATACAATATAAAGGAATACAATGTCAGACACACCATCCATTTACAAGTCCGTTCTAGGTCTGAACGAAACCGGAGGCACTTTCCTCGCATATCCATCCATCTCCAAGTACGTCTGGACGACCGCCAACTATTTCCATCCTCTTGGGTGTACAGCCCAATCAGGATCGTCAGTAATTATCCAAACGATGTGAAGACTTCCGGTCTTCAACCACCGTCTTCCTCTTCGACATCTCGTCGAATCGGTTATTCAGAATGGGTGTAAACCCAGCCTTTCTGAATAACCCACGTATATGATAAACAAATGTTACACAAACACATCAAACGCCTCATTCCAATTCAGAATATTCTTCTATTCACAAAATCACATTTTTAGGGAAAGGTTCCCATTAATTTTATCCAAGATAAATTCTTCTAAATTTATTCTTTAATCTTCCTTTGGATATCATTTCAAACCATATTATGGTTTTCCAAACTAGTCGGGATTAGCGAACCACACCGAAGTAATTATTATTTTATTTCCCAATCCCAACCTATATATCCCATGGAGAAAACTGGTAATACTCCACATCTAACACCACTGTGTTATCGGTAAAATTAATTACCATTTCACGTTCAAATCTAATTAAAGATTTAACTATCGCTTTGGAGCAAAGCTGGTGGTACTCCATTCTCGATCACCTTTCAGATTTGATAATTTAAATAATCAATTCATTTTTCAATCTAATTAAAGATTCATTAAAACTCCACTTAGTTTTAATCTTCTCAAAAATCGATATCTTGCCTTTAACTGGGTTAAAGAACCAATGTCTTCTAAAACACGATTCACGATAAACCCAAATCACATTTGATATTAAATACAAGGCTCTGAATAGAAAATATATCGGCTTACATTCAATATCAAATTCTGAAACCAACATATATCGTATTGGAAATAGCGATATAAAATATATCTTTCAAATCCCCATAACAATATTTGTATAGTCACGAAATCCAACATCGAAATATCCCGAAGGTAATTTCGATTCAACTCCAGTCCAATCCACGTATTGGGAGTATTGATTATTTTTAAAATCACTTTCAAATTCAATTTATTTATGTCAAAAATAAATTGATTTTAATTCTAGTTCAAAACTAGTTTATTTTGATAAAAATCTATTTTTATCTTTTCAAATGTGGAATTTTCCAGCTCAACTCTTTCCAATCCATATATTATGATTTTACACAAATTATAGGTATTTTTAATAATTTTACCAAGGCCCGTACAGTCGATTTCCAACAACGGCCATCGAATTGCACTTACAGCGACCTTTTTCAAATTTGATTTGGACATAACTCCAAATACAACCGTTAGATTTCAAATTTCTAATATTCATTGGAAAGCTCTTTTCGATACGAACCCAACGGTTCCGGTTTTAGGAGAATCCGACGGTCGGATCTCCCGCAATGTCCGTTGGAAATAAATGGTCGAAATTCACGAACTGCCGCGGCACGGCGCGTTCTATTCAGGCCATTATATATATAATATATATATATATATTATATATTTCGTCGATTTCCTTTTAAAACGAATTTTATAAATAGTTCTACATTCGTTTCAAAACAATTTCAACTTCCATTTCAATTCACATCAAAATTGAATTCTTCTTTATAAATTCGTTTCTATTCAATTCAATTTGAATTCATTTGAATTCGCTTTCAATTCAATTCATTTCGAAATCGTTTTCAATTCAATCCATTTCGAAATCGTTTTCAATTCAATTCATTTCGAAATCGTTTTCAATTCAATTCATTTCGAAATCGTTTTCAATTCAATTCATTTCGAAATCGTTTTCAATTCAATTCATTTCGAAATCGTTTTCAATTCAATTCATTTCGAAATCGTTTTCAATTCAATTCATTTCGAAATCGTTTTCAATTCAATTCATTTCGAAATCGTTTTCAATCCAATTCATTTCGAAATCGTTTTCAATTCAATTCATTTCGAAATCGTTTTCAATTCAATTCATTTCGAAATCGTTTTCAATTCAATTCATTTCGAAATCGTTTTCGATTCAATTCATTTTGAAATCGTTTTCGATTCAATTCATTTCGAAATCGTTTTCAATTCAATTCATTTCGAAATCGTTTTCAATTCAATTCATTTCGAAATCTTTTTCAATTCAATTCATTTCGAAATCGTTTTCAATTCAATTCATTTCGAAATGAATAAAATCGATATAAATATCGTTTACGTCAAAATGGCGTCAATCTAATCAACACGGCTTTATATTTTCAAAACTTCTTTATTCTATCCAACAAATGAATATTTATCCCATTCAACACATGAATCTATATTTATTTCAACACACGACTAATCTCAACACATGAGCACTGTCAACACATCACTATTGTTATATTCAACACATGAATTTTCTTTTATAATATTCATTACTTTCCCGATTGGAATGAGGCCCAATCAATCACCATATGACGTTAATTATATGGATTCCATACAACACATGTATATAATAGCAATAATAAACAATCAACCATCAACCAAAGTGCACTACACTGTATAAGCATCAAATATAGATATCTTACGCTTATAACAGCCTGTCAATCAATCGATCGACATATTTAATCAATCAGGATGAGTGAAATTCATATTTCATCCCAACACCCGTGTGGGGTTTCAGACAATCAAACACAGATTTTTAGTTGTGCAGTTGGGCGATGTGTAAAATTTATCGACCCATTCAATATCAGTCAAATCAGTGTATATAAACAAATCAGCCGATTTGTTTATAAATATTTATTTATTCACTTTCACGTTAAAACTATTTTTTTAATGAGAATATATTTTATTTTAACACATGAATTTCTATTCATTTCATTTACACAATAAAAATGATATTTTTATTTTTCTAACATATTTTAGAAAATTTCGGCGGCATAACGGCACGATACTAGAAACGGGACGAGGCCTAGCCTTATCCCCGGTCTAGTGAAGGCCCACGCCATTCACACATCAATCATATTCACCGAACAACCAAATTCAAATCAAATCATCAAACTAATCTATGCAACCAAACAAACAAGTCCATGGTCTGTGGACGATTGTGTCGGGTGCTACTAAGCACCGTCTGCATCCTAGTATATATATAACTAGAAAAAGAATTTTAGAGTGAGAAGTTCTCACCGATAGCTATCCAATCATCTTGACTCTTCTTTGATGGAAATCTTCATTGTTATCGCACTTTCGTCATCTTCGTTGCCTGTAGCCACTACATATATAAAAATCACATTTTTACTTTGCTATTCAATATATAAAAATCGAATTTTTATTTCGCTATTCAATATATAAAAATCGAATTTTTACTTCGCTATTCAATATATAAAAATCGAATTTTTATTTCGCTATTCAATATATAAAAATCGAATTTTTATTTCGCTATTCAATATATAAAATTCCATTTCAAAAATATAGATTTCGCATTTTTACATCTAAAAATTTCGCCTTTTCACATTTAAAAATATCGCCTTTTCATATTTAAAAATATCGCCTTTTCATATTTAAAAATATCGCCTTTTCATATTTAAAAATATCGACTTTTCATATTTAAAAATATCGCCTTTTCACATTTAACAATATCGCCTTTTCATATTTAAAAATATCGCCTTTTCATATTTAAAAATATCGCCTTTTCATATTTAAAAATATCGCCTTTTCATATTTAAAAATATCGCCTTTTCATATTTAAAGATTACATTTTTATCGTTCCTACTATGTAAAAATCATATTTTTATATCATCTACATAATAAAGATTATATTTTTAATACTTTAAAAATATAAAAATCATATTTTTAACCTTCTACGATAATCAAAATTATATTTTTTCATCTCCTACTATGATAAAAATTACATTTTTGATGAAAACAAAGATCATACCTTTCTTATTAAATTAAAACTGAATTTGAACTAAATCTTTAAAATAAATTATAACAAAACAAAAGAAGTGAAAATAAAATAAAATAAAATAAAAATAAATGAATAAAATAAATAAAATGAAAAGGACTTACAGCGCGTAAGGGGGGGGGAGAGGGGTATCGATCGCGAGGAGGGGGGTGTCGTAGGCGGCCTTCGAGCAGGGGGGGAAGCGGATGACTGGTGTCGCAGGCGGTCTAGTGAGGGGTGGGCGGCGGGGTCTCGATGGTGGCGGGAGTTGCTATTGTTCAGGCGGGTTTACTGAAGAGGGAGAGAGGAGGGGAAAGCGGGGGAGATGGGGGTGCTGCTGATGAGGTCAGGGAGGTGGAGGACGGCGGTGGGTGGCCAGCGCACGGGCGGGGCGACGCCGGGAGTAGCTGGATGGCGATCCCCCTTTCCGTCGTGTTTTTTTTTTCTAATGATTCTCAGAAGAATCGGGGGGGGGGGGGGGGGAGGGGGCGGGGGAGCAGAGGGTATACGGGAGAGAAAGCCCTTCTTCTTTTTTTTTTTTTTTTGAAAAAATTGACTTTAACATACGACCCCTAAACGAGGCCCACCGCCTGTCGTCCATAGCGTTTTACCCCCATTCCGAACACAATGGGATATGTATCGCAAGCTGATTTGATCGTTGCGATCAGTTTCCTTTGAATTTACATTTTAATCACTATATTGAATTTTAAACATACATTTCAAATTACCGGGGTCACATATTAACTCGAAAAATTCTAGAAAAATATTTTCTAGCTTTGTATTGACGATACGGTCCTAACAAAACTAGTTTCGTCGAATTCTAAGACCGTTTGAAAAATGGCCAATTTCCAGTCGATTAAAATCAACTGAAACTGGTCAAACGCGTTTTCCTTTGCCACGCTCACATATTGATTCGAAAAATTATGAAACTTGAAATCTAGCAATAACTTGACATCACGGATCCAACCAAAGTGGTTTCGTCGAAATCCGAGGTCATCTGCAAAATGTCCATTTTTAAGGGCCTGAATTCCATAGCGACTATTCAGAATTTTCAACTGGACATATCTTTTGATTCCCGCCATGAAATCTCAATTTGTCGGATTCGTTGGAAAGATATCATCAATTAGATCATAATGTTTTTGGTTTCGCTAAAATCCGGATTGTTTTGCACCCGGTACATCCAATTGAAGTTCGAAATCGAATTATCGAACTACCGCGCCATTTTCAATTCTATTTATAATTATATATAAATATTTATATTCTAACGACGACGTATATAATATATACGTCGAATTCCATTCAAAATAAATTTTATGTCGATATTATTTTAAATAATTCATTTTAAATGTTCAAAATTCGCTAAAATTACCAAAATAAAAATTTTAAACTGGCCCAGATTTTCCGGGTTATTATAATTAAACCCATCAGCAGCAATGCCGAGCCAAACATTTCGTCCATTTGTAGCGAACTCTGGCCATCTATTTTTAAGAGATCTCCATTCAGCTGAGTCAATAGGATGACGCATGGAGTTCCAACAAGGTTTTGCTTCGGTATGCCATAACATTTTTCGAGCTATCCATGGTATGGTGTACAACCTAGTTAGCCTAGGTGTTAGTGGAAAATATTTCAAAACTTTTCTTGGTTGTTTTGTGACTTCCACTTGTTTTCCTTTTTCTTTGACTTTAAACCTAGAAGTATGACAACGAGGACATTCCAGTGCATCTTCGTACTCCTTCCAAAATAATATGCAATCATTTTCAAAAGCATGTATTCCTTTTACATTCATTCCCAAATCTTTTATCATCGTTTTCATTGTAGAGTACTTATCAGGTAGTGTATTTTCTTTAGGAAGCCACTGTTTCAACAGCCTCAATAATTCAGTCATACTATTTCCAGACCAATTGAATTCCTTTTTCAAATTACGGAGCTCTATAATGACGCTTAATGTTGTAAGACCATCTTTTCATGAAGGATATAATTTTTCATTGGCTTTGAATTTGTATTCATGGTATTTCTTCCCCTGGTTGTCACCATAAGTTGTATGTCCACTACCACGTAATCCATATGCATCTTCAATCAGGTTCCAAAGATCACTTTCTATACGAGTTTCCTCTCTATATTCATGAGAGGTGTAAGTGTCACAAACATTATTAGGCGCATTATTGACTACTACTTCAGCATCGGTATTCTCCCTATGGGAAAACCACTCATCATATGTTGGGTCCATACCATAAATAATCAAATGTTTTTCAACTATTTCAAAAGCCAACTTTTTAGAATTTCTACACTTTATACAAGGGCAACAACATACTCTAAAATCAGGCGGTGAATGCTGCTCCACGAAATTCATAAAAGATCGAACACCTTGTATATATTCATATTTGTTTCTATGTCGAATTTTAATCCACTCTCTTGAGGACGGTTTTGACATTGAAAAACACTCTTGGTTTTCCTAAAGAATCAAAAACGTAAAAAAAAAATGAACATATAACTGAAATTATATAGATAAAATAGAAATGACTATTTATGTTATTCCAACACTCTCTATTTTTACAGTCGTGATTATTTATGTTGTTACATATTTTTAAAAATAAATTAAATTTCTCTTACTTGTGAATTGAAAATGACAGACCAACAAACATCACTAAGTATTGACATATCTTTATGTACTACAGGATTTACAATTTAAAGTACATGGTTTTGTTTGTTTTTAACCAAAGATTAGCAAATGCATTAACAGGATCGGCAACTTCAAGCTTTGGGCTTCTACCAGCATCAAAAAGTGAAATTATTTTGGACTAATATCATCATTTCCAGCTTAACTAGTATAAAAATTCCATGAACATTAAAAAAATAAAATGTAGCAGACAAGATAAGATAATACAAAAAAGCAAAGACAGCCGTTAGTTTTCTTATTGAAACGATACTTTTTGTCAACCCAATTTAACATGAAACTTATTAAAGGTGGGTTAAAATAAAAAACCAAATCAACTTGTTAAAGTACAACACTGGTAAGAATATATACGCTTTAACTGGTGATTTTTTTTTGAAATTAATGAAATCCACAACCAGATTAATAGCAAAAAATTTCACATCAGCCATCTATAGTAATTTCACCCTTATCTACGAACACTATATGTAAGTAGTAAAGCACCGTATAACTTACTAATACATGATGAATTTTATTATGTCCTACTACAAATAACATACAGGAGAAGTGTTACCAAGTAAATAACAACATAGACAAAAAAGCAGAGTTGAAAAATCAAGTAGAGGTTCACATTTTTGAATCTGAACCATTCTCCTTATAAATAGTAGTAGTAAATGAATGGCATATGAGAGTATCTCACGGACTTAAAATCGACTCTACCACAGTAATAAAAGTTTAATTTGGATCAGAGATATTCTTATTCATTTACTATATTGGTGAGTTGGAGCAACAATCATGTTCCCACAACTATTATTAAATTTCTGTAGTTATGGTGCTAACATGATGAACGATTAACTAGCTAACTAAATAATTCACACCTTAAATTAAGTACTCGAATTTAAGGTCTAGCAATCAATCTCAGTATTCACACCTTAATTCACACCTTAAATTAACTAGTTCTGTTTTGTTTTAGTACTCATTTCACGTTCATGCAGCAAATTACGAATTTAAGGTCTAGCAACAATCATGTTTCAGTACTGTATATATAGGAATATTACATGTAACTACATGTAGCAAACTATGAATGCAAATCAGATTCATAGTTCAAAATCATATGATAATTAAGTGGCTCTGACATACGAAATCTGCTTGTATTTAAGGATTTGCTCCATTCAATGTTTCATAAAAAGAGGTAGCAATCAAAAGAAATGTGAACCAAGCATATTTATTATTTTCTTCCACTGAAGTGCCTTTTACCAGTCGATTGACTGCTTGAGATACTCTTTTTATTTTAAAATAACATTGATTATTTTCAACTTATACTGTTTATTGTTTTATAATTTATGAACTGGTTACGTATACAGACTGATACATCGATAACAAATTACAGTAGATTAAAATTAGCTGAAGGAACACAACACCTGTCTTCAAATATTTCCTTCGACAACACAATGGGTTTAAATGGGAGTGAGAAAACAAAGAACGAAACTGAGGAAGACTTGAAATCTAGGTCTTTTCATATGGATACTTTGTGTTACCATCTCAGGTGCAATTCTTTTATTAGTCATGACTGGAATGCTAAATTCTGCTCTACCTAGCAAGTCTGAGCGCGATGCCTGGTTTGAAGTTAATAATCAAATATTGAATGCTTTATTTACTCTAATGTGCCTATATCAAAAACCAAAGAGATTTCATCATCTTATACTTCTATGTAGATGGCGATCAACTGATATTTTAAGACTTAGGAAAGTATATTGCAAAAATGGAACCCAGAAGCCTAATGAGTGGAAGCACATATGGTAGTCGTAATCCTTCTTCATATAAACTGTTTTGCACAATACTTTTTATATGGTCCTGAATCTTAACATATCATATCAAGTATCCTCGAAATTTCGAATTCCTAGAAAATTTGAGAAATCACTGACCGTTACAAATAATGCCCGTGAAAATTGTCCGCTCTACGTGTTCATTGCCCTCACCGCACAGGTTCTTCTTCTTACTTTATCCAGCCCTGATCTACGAAACGCTGCATTCATTGTCTACGATTTCTTCGTCTACCAGTCATAAGTACACCACGATCCAAACAACATCTTTGATTTCAGAAAGGGTTCCTGAATCGCACTTGCTGTCTATGTATTGTTAGGCATAAAGTCTGTAATTTACACTCTTCCATTGCCATGCTAAGAGGATTATAGTAGCACTGTTATCAATGATAGAAGTAATAGTCCAGCTGTGACAACGACTGGACGAAAAGGAGGTCGAAGAGGAGTTCTCATAGAATTGTTCACATGTCAAATATGGTTAAGAAATGATCAGAGGGATATGGGTTATACAAAAGGCCAAATGAAACTTTGTTGGTAAAGTTTAAATGAAAGAAGATATGCCTAGAATTATCAACGACTTGTTGTATGTACTCCGTTACAGAACGATATTGCTTCAGATTTGGAAATAAGGATCTGTTATCAAAGAGTAGGACTGATAAAGGGATCGTTAGAGATAGATTTGCAAGATGATGAAAATCCATACACCGTGCTTGATTTGGAACTGGGTATGACCATAATGAGATTCACAGGTTTTTCCAAGGCTTATGGAAGATAACTTGGCATAGAAAGGCTTTAATCAATTGATAGATCGCCAATTAGTACGGTTAGAATTTGGTGTCAAGGCCTCTAGCATTAACTCATGCATTCTTTTTTTTTTGGCACAAATACCTATAGAGGAAACACCAGAGCTTTTATCCTAACACTATTTGTTCAGACGAGAACGTTAACAGAATGCAGGAAGAGATATTGATGAGACTGATTACTAGGAAGTGTCAGTGAACAAAATTTAACCACATATCTTAAAGAAATGGATTATGTACCTATGGATCATTGTATTTACATTAGAACTTCGAATGTAATTTACCATTCTTTGGATTGTAGCTTGGAAATTACTGAATCTACTTTAACCACAAATACCATTTGGAATGTATTTTTTTATTTAATGGCAATATTTGTTTTCATTAAAAAATAATATCATATCAAGTATCAGGTCATACCAATAATGGTATATTATAAATTTCCGAAAACCACATCATTATCAATGTCGTTTATTTTATCACCACAAGTATTAAATAACTTATGGTCTACCAAAGGCTGTAGATCTCGAATTTCAGATTCTATATATTTGAGATTTTGTGAGAACTTGCCGTACCACTTGAAAAAAAACTGTGTATCAATTATTTATATCAATAGTGTATCTTACGCATACATTTTTTCACGTATCAACTATAATGCTACTTTGTAGTTTATCGAGAAAGACAACCTTTTATTCATTACACATTCATCCAGTAAGGTCCTCTCTTTAACTGTACCCAACCCAGGATCATCGATGCTCTCACGCAAATGCTCAATAAGAGATAAAATACAAGAAACTAGCAATAACCAGGAAAATAAACAAGAACAGAAAACAAGGTGACCACAACTAAGACCAGGCAGCAAGTACTCAATAAGAGATAAGTACAAAAACCTAGCAATAACTCAAGAAAGCAAAGACTAAACGAAAACAAGGTGGCCAAGTTTTACATGGGAATCGTACAAATAAGTATAAAAATTGAAATTGAATGTAAGAAATTACCTGATAATCAGATAACGCTCGAGATTCACACAATACTTCACACTCAAAGGATGCTTCAGATTCGAAAAGCAGCTAATTCAACTTGAAATTTGGTAGCGTGACCTTCACGAGAACGACATTGATTTCGGAAATAAAAATTAGTGGAGGGAATTGAGTTAGGGGAACGAAAAAACCCTAGCGTTATGAAGAAGTGAAAACGCTTTTGGAACGGCGGGAAAGCAGAGACAAAACTAAAATTACAACGTATCCCTCGTAATTTATTTAATGTGCGCGCCATTAAGTTTTATCACGAGACGAATCGTGGTACTATGTTAATTACGAAATAAATAGTTGTTTCATTATAACCAACCCAATCGTTACAATTTCCGACGAAAATCTGTTACAAAAATGCTGATTTGGTGTTGTGTTCTTCACTGTTTTTTACCTTTGTGTTAGTGGCATAAGAGCAATGCCATTGCATGTGGAGTCAAATTTCTATAAACTAATTTTTATGTTATTAGATGTTGACGCATCTTGTATTTTACAACTTCTATGCTTTTAGATGTTCTATCTTGCTGTATTCAACACGGATTAATAACACTATCAATGAATTCTATTGTTTTCTATTATCTTGCTGCTCTCAAATGTATGAATTATTGACCTATCAATGAATTGTATTTATGTGTGGTAGTATTCTATTTGTATTGTTATCTAGTTTGATTATATAATTGCAAACAAGAATTATTTGCATAGATACATATTTATATTGCTGCATATTTGAGAATTGTAGTAATTTGTAATGAGGTATTTTTTTTATTGTCAAAGTGATTTTTTGCTTCGGTTGTAGTAGTAACAGAAGCAACAAGTAGAGTCGTTTTTTAGCTTATGCCGCACTTTATTGCTTCCAATGTTTGGACAACCGAAGCAAAAAAATTGGCTTTTTCTTCTGTTGAACAATCGAAGCAACAAATTTTGACTTGTTGCGTCATCTGCATTTGCTTCGTTTACTGAACCGAAGCAACAGGGGGTAAATAACCGAAGCAGCTGACCTGTTTTGTAGTAGTGTATGTTTGAAATGATCAACTTACATGATCTACTAGATATACTCTGTTGGGCATTCGTCCATTCAAGTTGTCTTGTGACTGGACAACCCGAAGGGACTATTATGTAAATCCATCTTAGGCAATTTCTATCTAAGATTTACTGAACAGCCCTTGCATAACTCCATCTTCAATTATCTTCATCAAATTTGATTCGCAACGCTAATGCCGTAGTGGATTTCAGATAATATATCTGATCTCGGTCTATCCATATTGACAACGGAAATGGTCAAAACTTTGATAGTCGGTTATTTAACTATCAAAGGAAAAAAAGTGTACAACCAACGGTCGTATTCCCAAATGGAAATCTTACCGATCGATCATCATTTCATTTCCCAATTTCCCATTTATCATTTCCATATATTCATAAATTCCTTAATTTCTAAAATTAGAAAATATATATTATTAACTTTGGAAAACATTTCCATTTCTGATTTACGCATCAATATCTTCCCGCCTCTATCAGTCTCTAACTGTAAACTAGTAAGAGAACAACTTCCCAAGTATAAACCCCGAATGCCGAAACCAACATCAGATAGATACCCAGAAAGCCATTCAACTCAACCAATTTCTAGTCGGTTTTTAATTTCAGTAATTCCATTTAAATTCCTAATTCAAACCCCAAATTCCTTTATAATATTTTATTTGCAAAATATTTACTTTAATCTAATTTTTCACATAGAATGTGAATAATATTTCTTTATATAATCAAAATAGTTCGATGTCATATTTAAAAACAATATCTCAAACCCAAATTCTATTTTTTTTTTGTAGAATTATTCATACAAATCTTATTTCATTTCCAACATTTATAATCTCATTGCAAATTTCCTTTATAACTACTACGTTCACATTCCATTTCAATTATCGGCGTTAAAACCGATTTTACTTCTCTATATAAATTCAAATTTTATATATTCAATTTATCAAATGATAAATATTTCCTTAATTTATAAACATCGTTTATAAATTATTCTCCTTAATTTATCTGTTAAAATAGATTTCTATTAAATATTTACTTTAAACCAATATCATGTTACACCTGTGTGCGAAGCACGAGTCTAAACCTTCCTAATGTAAAATTCTCTTTTAATAAAATTCTATTCATTTTCCAAATATTTCGTTTTATAATTATATTTATTTCCTATAAATATTTCATGTATAATATCCTATTTATTTCCTGTAAATATTTCATTTATATTATCATATTTATTTCCAATAAATATTTCATTTTCAAAATACACTTTGAAAATTCCCTTTCTACATTCCTATATTTCTTATGATATTTAAAATACCAACTAAACAGACCAGTGCCATCATAATCAATCATAGGTTTTATATCACATCATATATCACAATATATGAAAACAAACAATATTATAAATATTGAGGAATCCAGTTGTATCCCTCCAACCAGTTTCCCTGCATCCACCGATGTTAAACAATATAAATAACATCGATTTCATTTCAATATGAAATATTCTAACAAACAGAATCAATATTTGATTAACGATTTATATATGTACGTTATCTATAATTTCAACCAATAAATCAGCAATTCAACCAAACAATCAACACACAACAATCAATCATCATTTATCAATACTAGATTATATTTCTAAAAATATAAACTGTACAGAGTTAGTGAGATTTACTCACATTGGACGATCATCGTTAAATAACAATAATCGATAGTCGATTCAGGTCAGACAGTTTATTTCGCTATAGAAGCTCCAATTCACTCCAAGTCAGTTCAATTGTGTAGTCGTTGTCCATACGATCCCAACGGATCCTGTATTGTTGGACTTGGATAATGTATGACAATGTTACGATATTTACAGGTTAACGCATATTAAATTAAACTAAAAACTTAATTTATATATCCATTTGAGCTTTACCATATTCTGTTCGGCCCAATTACCCTCACCCATTTCCACCCGCATCCAATACTACATCTTCTCCCTCAATGTAAATTGGAATGCAAGTTTTACAGCGCCATTAACCGTTCTTCCATCGATCCATTCTTGATCAACTCTCTATAGAAAAATCAACTAAAATCATGATAACTCACCTCTTCAACACCTCTTCCACCTCATCCCAAAATCAGAGAACTCGAACATCTTTTCTTTTAAATGCATCTCCTACCTCCTTAAAGATATTGTCGTCCTTGCAAGCTCCTACTGCTCCTTCTTTACTACCTTTAAATTCACGGAAAAATTACCAATAATTCTCTCATCACTCTCTCTCTCTTTGCACAAATTTGTTGCACTTCACACCTTCCCTTGGAACCGCGTTCTTTAGCTCCTTCACAGTCCTGTAGTAGAACCACCAAACAAAAAAATGGCGACTACCCAACAAACTTTGCAACAAACTCCCAAATCACCTTCTTAATCCAATTACAACATCGAAAAGATGAATCGATGCTTCACTCATCTCAAATTCTCAGCCCTACGTAGATTAGCACCCGTTGTATAAAATTTGCCCAATAACTATGGTAGTCGAACACCATGAAACTAACAATAAATCGAAGAGAAACACTTTGGGAATCGATGTATGTATGTTCGGTGATTTATGGATTCCCCTTTGAATTTATATGAATAGAAGTAGATAGAGATCTCATGTTTGACTCGGAATGCATTGACTAGCAACAGAAAAATATTTGGGTTAGTAAGGGGTAAGGGTATTTATAGGATAGGTTATATATTTTTATATTCAATTATTATATTTATTTTTATCAAATTTCTATTTGTATCGTTGATTAAAGATTCCTATTATCACATACAATATCCAAAAATCATAAAAATGGACATACAACTAGAGTTTGACATTACGGACTTGACAAAAATTGTTTCGTTGAATCCCAACTCCATTTGATCACATAGCGTATTTTTAATGGTCAAATTATCGATTGTTTTTCACATTAAAATCTCATACGACCACATACTGACTCCAAAAATCATGAAAATTGAAATCTAGCAATAATTTAATATTTCGGATCCAACAAAATTAGTTTCCTCGAAAACGGAGCTCTTTGCAAAAATGGATATTTTTAAAACTCTAAATAAACCAATTTAAATATTAATATACTTAAAAATAATTAAATTAAATATTAATAAATTTATATTATCGTATATATTCACATAGAATATAATACAGCTCCAAAATTTTCCTATCTGAATTTATAAATCGACATTTCAAATCCAGATTAAATCAGTATTCAATTTATATTAAAAATCCATTTATAATATAAATAAGTCGTTATAAATTATAAAGGAATTCCATAATGACTTTTCGAAAATTTGATTTGGACATAAATCAGAATCTACACGACGAAATCTCGATTTTTCTCTTCCATTAGAAAAATATAGTTCACCAGCTCCGAACGTTTCTTATTTCACAGAAATCGGACTTAAAACGGATTCTGTATATTCGTTTAAAGTTCAAATCGCCAAATTACGAACTGTCGTGCCATTTTGAGCTCGATTATAATTATAATATAATCTATATGCTCTAACATCATTTGTTAAATAGATTCGATATTATAACTCAATTCTAAACTGAATTATATCTTATAAATAATCCAATTCACCCAATACTGCTATTTCAGCTATTTCTGACTATTTCAAAATTAAATATATTATTTAATTATTATATTAATTAAATATTCAAAGTTATTTAGTTTAAACCATTAAATTACCAAACCATTATTTAAATAATTAAATAAAATTAATTATTAAGTTGTTAAAAAATACGGGCCGTTACATTCTTTCCACTTAAAATAATTTCGTCCTCGAAATTGCTAAGGTAGAAAACAAACCCTATTAACTGGGTTAAAATTTATTTGTTTACTTCTTAACTTCAATTTCAACTGAATCAATTTATTTCACTAAAATATTAATTTATTTCTATTGACGAAAATTTTCAAAAATTCTGAAAATTTTCTAACACCCAAAATTTTTGAAAAATTTCGCCAGCACCTCCTTTGTACGGCTCAATCGGTACAACTACAACTTGCCACTCTAAGCCTTCTCCAACCCAAAAGAAAATAAAATAGCCATGCGGCTTGCCACATAGGCTCATAAATCACCAAACTCATATATAAATACACTGGTACCTTTTTGTTGGGCATATCGCATTATATTATTTCCATCTGTTACCAATTCTGCATATACCAATATCTTCTCAACTTGATCTCCAATTAATTCATTCTCAAAACCAATCAATTGGTTATAATCAAGCCGAATTCCATTTCAAATACAAGTTTCATTCTCAATTCCACACTCTTGATTCACCAATCCAATATACTAACCAAGTTAAGTTACTTATCCACATTTCATAACCAATTATGTTTTCCCTAAAATTGGGCTTAACATCAAAAAATGTGAAGAAAATGTCTCACAAAAAATGATAAGTGGGGCCACACAATGATTGAAATGCAAGTGGAAGACACAAAGCTTTATAGTGGTTCAATCCAATAAGGATCTACATCCACTCCCATAAAAGATTCCATTATCAATGTGCAAATTACAAGATTATCTTCTCTCTTACAACATTTTCATCACTCCCTTACTCATGAATCATATTTAAATCTATCAGGGATGATAGAGAAGTGTATTAATCAGCGAAGATATGATGTAGATGTGGTAGAATCGGAAGAATTCCTTCTTGTACACAAGCTCCACTCAATCAATCTTCAACTCTTGAATCATTTGGATGTGTTTGATGAAGATCATGATCCATGGATTAATCTTCAATTTATAATGTTGGATAGATGTTGGAATTGTTGTAGAATATTTTCAACAGCACTTCGTGGTCTCAAGATTCGATCCCCTCAAATGGAGAAGTGAGGGGGTATTTATAGGAGATTTCCAGACCAGATGGCAGTTCTGTAATTATCTGGAAAAACGCCTTGATTCATGGTGCTGGGACGGCATGACTCATGTCGTAACATTGCGACTCATGTCGCAACTGATATGACTTGTTTGCTATAACTCATGTCGCCAACGGCATAACTTATGTCGTGACATGACATGGCTCTCCTCGACATGGTCCATTTCGTTTGTATGATAGCTGTTGACAGCTTGGTAATGCTGGATGTGACATGAGTAGGTAACGACATGGTTCATATTGAGATTTTAAGAAGCAGCTTGCCCTTTATGTCGCTGAACGACATAGGGGATGGACGACATGGCTTGTTTCCTTAATCCGACTTGGCTCTCTGGACATAGTTTAAGGCCGACATGAGCGGTGGACGAGATAACGACTTGTGCTATGGCGACATGACTTCTAGGTGCTCTTATTTCATGTTGTCGCCATAAATGAAATGCGACATGACTTGGGGTTGACCCGTTTTCCTCGGAGCGACATAGTGTGGCATGACATGGCTCGACGTTGTTCACTCCCTGGCGACATGGCCTTGAAGCGTCTTGGCGTCCACACCATGAATCCGAGTTCGATTTGGTTTATTCCAACGACTTGACTAATGATTTTTTATATTATTTCTGACTCATATTTTATGGTTTAACATTTTGCCCCTCGAAGTTTATGTTATTAAAAATAACATGGACTTCGAATCCTTATACTTTATGACATCTTTTCCATGTATTTTAGTTAAGTCGTTGGGGTACTCTTGGATTCATGTCGCAAGTTAACACCATGTCGCGACTTGCTTTATCTTTTCCATGTCGCATGAGATCCTCTAAGTCGTTTTGAGCTTCAATCTGTACTGACTTCGAGCCGGTTATTTCAGCACTTCATATATTATCCCCAACCCGTATGTTCATTCCTATTCCTCTTCTCATCCTAAAGCTTCATCTCGTTAATAGCGGGTTGGATCGGAGAGATATCATCGCCTTCCTCATAAGCGACTTATTCAACTAAGCCGACGCCTTCATTAAAATCATCGTGACCTGATTCCGACCGACTTCGGTGAGCCCCATCAATCCAATTCAACACCTATACTCTCGATTTTGAAGAATTCTTCCTTCAACAATCGTTTCAGAGCTTATTGCAAGTAATTTTTAGATATAAATTCCACTTTGTTTTTTTTTGAATGCTAGGACTTGTATAGAATCCAAAGATTTTCACTCATTTCTGATAAAGTGATGATCTCATGAACCGATTTTGACTGTCTTGTGTTATTGAGATGTTTGTGAATCAAAAATGAACTGGATTGGAATGGATAAACTACATATGAGGATTTTGATATTATTTGATTTTCTTTGGACCCCAATTTTTATTCAATACACACGACTTGAGCCTTATGTCGTTCTGACGTTATGAGTTTCTAATCGTTCTTAGCTGACTTGAATTTCTTTATCAACTTGGGTTTTCCTTTAACCTCGAGTATCCACACTGTTTCCATGGCTTGTTCATACCACTCATACGATTTGGATGACCATGCTTAAGTGACATAACTTCAACACCATGAAATGCCTTGCTTTGGTCGATGATGATCATATGAACTATTTTTGAAGATTTTGTCATATTGCACACCAGTTGCTTGCTGAAATGCCTAAACCGTGAATTCTTATTGTTTTATCATAGCTGTTGTACGATTCCTTTTAAAGCCAGGACCTCCGTGTTGATGTTGAATTTCTTTTATGAAGTTATGTCGTGAGTCGACATGGATCTAATGTCGTGGACCAACATGAATCACAAGTCGTGGACCGACATGAGTTCCATGCCATGAACCGACATGAGTTCCAAACCATGGCAGCGTCATGACCAAGTTGTTATGTCGCTGCTATGGCATGGGGGACCATGCCATAACGACTTAACCCTAATGTCGTCAAATGCCTCACTTTGATGTTTATCACCTTTGTTTTAAATGCTTTGATGTGTTTTCTTATCTCTATTCTTCAAATCTTGCTGCTTGAAAACTGAAATGTATTCAAGTATATTTGTGTAGGATGACTACTAAAAAGCAAGCTTTCCCTCAAAATGAAGAAACTTTCTTGGCTCAAACCGACCCTTCTTCAAACACGGTTCCCGAAACTGAAACAACCATAACTTCTAGCCAAGTTTCTGCCTCCCTTCCTTTGGAACTTCACCCGATTAAAGCTAGGGATCAAGAGAGACAGTCTACCACACTAACCCAGGAGCAATACGAACTATTGTGTGGTCAATATGGAATTCCTCTTACATATGCAATATTACCAAAAGAAGGTGTCTTTGCTGACAACCCTCCTATTGGATATGTTGCTGTAAACAAACAAATGCTAGCAGCTGGTGCTATCCCCCCATTTAATCCTTTTCTGGGGCGAACCTTAGACTATTTAGCCATTGCTCCTTTCCAACTCCATCCTAATGGTTACACTATTCTACTGGGCCTTTATGTTCTCTTTATGGACACGAAAAAACAAGAGCCTACTTTCCAGGAACTTCATTACCTATGTTCTTTTAATTGCAAGAAGGATACCCCCTCGATTATGCATGTTGAAGGTGCCAGAAATCGGAAACCTGTTCTCGAATTACCGGACAGTGTTTCAGGATTTTTAAACCAATTCTTCTTTGTTAGATGCCCCGAACCATTTCGAGGGCAGTGGACAGACGGAGGTACGCACAGTTTATTGAATGGCTTTGACTTTATTTTCCTCTGAGTTGTACGTTCTTACATTATCTCTTTCGAAATGTAGTACTCCCTGCCCCGATTAAGGACAACAAACCATCCTCTTCTCTTAAGACCACATACGAAATACTGAAAGCTATTGACGAGGCGAAGAGAAGTAGAAAACTTTTAATTACGGAAAACATTCTTCGCCAATATGAACTACTTCATCCCCTGAGGAAATTCTTATGTAAGGCTGGACCTTCCACTCCTAAACCTAACCTTGCAGAGTCGGACATTGGAAATCCTGACGACCGGAATGCAACTCAAGCTGATCAAAACCCAACCATCAACCCTTCCTTGAAAAGATGTTCAGGGCCTACCAGTGGAAGAACATTGCCATTGTCAATGACTTTGAGCAAGGATAAAGATTCTGACCGTCGTAGCGGCGAGGATCCTGCAACATCGGTCGAATTGGCTGAAAAAGAGAACACTTCCCCGCATTCTGAGTCAGAATCAGATTCCGAACAGGTTGAGAAAGACAATAGGGAAGCGAATCCTTCTGAATCCAAATGTGGGACTGAATGCGATGGGGAAGATGTAATTGCATTAGAAAACGATCCAAATATTGGGACTATAACTAGAGATTCCCTTACTGAAAATGCAGCTAAGGAAGACTCTGCAGGTACATTTGACAATTTGTGTGATCTCAACTCCGCTAAATATCTTAGTCAGGATGGTGCAGTTACTCAGCCTCTCAACCCTCAAACCATATAAACTGGATTTAGGGATGCAGCCACAACTGAGTCAGGAAGGCATCTTAACTCTTTAGGAATTCCCTTAGACCCAGGGGAAAGAACCGGTCTGTCAATAACAGAGTCTTTTAAAGAAAATACATCTCTTGCATTCTAGTTTATTTTCTGTCTTTGTATCTTGCCTTAGCATTTTTAGATACTTTGTAGTTTTTAGTGCCGAAAACTCATCCATATCTCATTTTATGTTTAGACATGCACGGGAGACGCTCATCAGGAATCAGATCTTAATTTAGTAAAAGGAGCAAAGCTATCGATCCGAAGCATTTATTACAATTCAGGTCCCAGCAACCATCGCATCACCGTGAGCAGCTCCATCCTCCATCGCCCTTGAAACCCTCTTCTCAGTCCTTACATGCATCAGAATTTGTCCTGACTAAGGAACAGAGGAAGAAGATACGTGAGGAAGAAGAGGAAGAGGCTAGAAGACGTAGTTGGCTAAGAGAAGACACTCTCGATGAAGGGGAGCAAGGGAGGAAACGAGGAAGGGGCGACTTTATAAGCACTCCCAAGTAGAAAAGCTGCATATTAGGCCCCGACTTCCTTCATCGTCTGGCCCTTCCGGTCCCTCAGTCGAGATCCATTCGATTATTAATAAACCTCGCCATACTCCTGGCTCAATGAATATCTCTTTTTTCGAAAAGCTCCTAGGTTGGAACTTGAAAGGGCTTTATTTTGATCGTGGAGTAGGTATAACTGGCGTCGATGATTTTCCTAAGGAGGTGAAAGCGGTTATAAGCCAAACTCACACCCAGTTTGATACTGCTAAGAGTCAACTCGAAACAAAATGGAACATCGTAAGAGATATTTTTTACAAAAAGCTACGCGGATGGGAGAAACTTGGTGATGACCTCCAAAAGCGCCATGATTCCCATCTCACAAAAATTGCCGAGTTGGAGAATGATAAAGTTAAATGGAAAAAAGTTTTGGATGATCGTGACGCTACTATCGCGATTCTCAATAAAAGAGTCGCAGTGTTAGAAGCATCAGATAACGAGATCAAGAAGCTCCGGGAAGAACTCGATGCTTCCAAGCAAAAAGAAAAAGATACCATAACTGCCAAGTGTAATGTTGATGACATATTAGCTGTAGAGAAGGATTTCTCCAAACAATATTGGGAAGATGCCGCCAATCTTCGTAAGGAGGTAAAATATCTGAAGGCTTCTAACCATACATTGATGGCCAGGGTCGAGTCTCTTGAGAAGGACAAGATAACTGCAAAAGAAACTCACAAACAGGTTATGGACGAAGCTAATGACGACATGTTCCGCTTTTATGTATACAGTGTCATGAGCCGTGGGAGTTTGCATTACTTAGGGGATAGTTTTGCGCATAGTTTGACACTTGTTTGGGAGCGAGTGCTTGAGATTAACGGTGATGATTGTAGCGAGGATGAACTCATTAACAAACTCTTAGATGACAGGTCCAGAGAGGCTTTGGCAGAAGGAAAGGCAAAACTAACAGATGAGAGGACCGGTACTTCCGGGGAGCAAGTTCAAACCCAGCCTGATGTCGACCCTCCTACTAGCGCCTCGATCCTTGAAGCTTTTGGTTCACAAACATTAACTACCCCTGTTGATGCTTCTAAAGAG
The DNA here is from genome assembly GCA_030737875.1 of Allium sativum. NCBI lineage: Eukaryota > Viridiplantae > Streptophyta > Magnoliopsida > Asparagales > Amaryllidaceae > Allium > Allium sativum. Next base: position 564,799,917 of record CM060921.1, read on the forward strand.
AAAGATGCTATTACTGACGGGAATATCAATAAAGGGAATATTGTTGAAGAGCACGGTGAAGATGATGAGGCTGATGATGACAATCCTTATCATTGGAGAATTGAGCACAGGGATCCCCCGGAAAATCTTCTGGATACAGGTAAAATTGAAACCAACCATACCATGTCGTTCTTAGAGTTCATTTTCGATTCACTTGGGTCCCTTGCTTATTATGCTCGATGTTTCCATACTTTGAATTTAATTTCATCCCTGTCTTCTCCTACCATAGGCAATGCAACGACAACAGGAGCTACTAGGACTGGCTCACCACTGACAACTTTCCCTCTTACTTCAATCAGTACTCCCTCTCCTCCTAGTAACGCACCTTTGCTTATTACAGCTCCCGGGTCTCAAGATACCAAAATTGGTGCCTTCTTGGATTTAGATGTTGTTGACTACAGCCTTAGTGATGACCTTAAGGGCATCGAAGCAGGTGGAAGCCCCCAAGATACCGTCAAGGTTAAAGGGAAAAAGCCTGCCAAGTCCTCATCGTCTAAGAAGAAGAAGAAGAAGAAGGATATGGAGGCTATCGTTTTATCTTCCCAAGAGAATCAGAGTAATGTGGAAGAGACCCCTCCACCTTTACCTAACAAGCCAGCTTTGAGATCAAGAGACAAGAAGAAATGATCATGCTTAGTGGTATCTTAATCTGGTTGCTAATTACTTTCTTTTATAAGTTGTATTCAGGCCGGTTGTATATGCGGGCGCCGGTCCTTGCTTATTACTCTTGTACTTGTCGTCTTTATGTACTCTGTTGTCTGATATTTTGCACTTTAACTTGTGACTTTTTGATATAATTCTGCTTTTTCTGTCAGGAAATTATGTCCTGCTTTCCATGCTTTGAATTTCGCTATTAGTCTCGCTATACCTCTTTATTTTGTATTTCATACCTGTTTTATATTTGCAATACAGATTCTGCATCACAAATTGTTTGTTATGACATGCTGAGTTAATCCAACCAACTTTATTGGATTTTCCTGATCTCGACTAAAACGATGCCCAAAACCCTTTCACATGGATAACCATTTATTAGGTTCTTTAATTTCATCTTAGTCATTCCAAAAAATCCAGTTTTGTTGATTGGAATGATCTAATGCCGAGTTTTCATAAAGTTGTGACCGGATTGTGGTATGTTTAAGAGAGCATTATTTGATTTCATTAATGCGATGGTAATGCCTTCATACCATAATTGGTTTCAATTTTTTGAAAATTAGGCATGGTATTTTGAAAATTAGATTTCAATATTTTTTTATTCCTGGCAACTGAGTGGGCCAGTTACTTGTGGTTTTTATCAGATGACTTTAAGGAAAGTCTCTGGTTCCGTCACTAACCAGATTTGGAAGATTCGGCTTATGATCGGATGCCCTCGAAAGGATCTTTGATCCGTTGTTCATTGAGTCTGAATAATTCAGACGCTTGTTGAACTTGTCGGATGCCTCCGAAGAGGTCTTTGGGTCCGTTAGTAACTCGGTTTGGAGGACCAAGAATCAATACCCGAATTTGGAAGTTCTAGCATCTGAGCGGATGGCTCCAAAGAGGTCTCTAAAAACCCTGTGTTTATATCGCTATCTGGCCATGTATTAATGGCGTCGACGATTAACTGGGCACCCCTCGGGGAGGTCTTGGGTTTAAAGGACCAGTGTTTGTATCACTATCCGGCCATGTTTTAATGGCATCGGCGATGAACCAGGTGCCCCTCGGGGATGTCTTGGGTTTAAAGGCCTGGTGTTTGTATCGCTATCCATCCATGTCTTAATGGCGTTGGCGATGAACCAGGTGCCCCTCGGGGAGGTCTTGGGTTTTAAGGCCCAGTGATTGTATCGCTATTCGGCCATGTCTTAATGGCGTCGACGATTAACCGGGTGCCCCTCGGGGAGGTCTTGGGTTTACCGTCACATTGTTTCAGAGGGATGACGCTAGTTTATTTGTCAGATTCTCATTGTGACTTATTAGAACTAGAACCTTGAACTCTGTTATTAAGAATGTGCCCCTACAATGAAATTCAGAACTTGGTCCGTAGTCTGGGTGTCACATCATCTTAGGTTTAGAGTTCTTGATGCCCCTTATTTATGGCTTTGTACTTCACACCCTCCGTAGAAAAAATGTGAGGATGTTTGAGGATTAAGCAACGGGTGCTTGAGCTCTCCCTGTTGGGATGTGATGTAGAATTCACCAGGCTCTGCTTGGTTACATGTGCTTTTGCCTACTTAACAGGCTTGTAATTAAAATCGATGTTAGCAGCTTGAAATCAAAAACTTGCAAATGTACGATTTTAGATGGGTAAAGTAGTTTCTTTCATTAGCTTGTACAAACTTTGCATAATATTCACAATGCATGACATATTTACAATTCATGATGTTTGTATAATGCGTAATATATGAAAGAAACTTCAAACAAAATAACGGCGAAGGTGAATGCTATTCCATGCTCGAGGGAGTGCGATTCCGTCTGTCGTTTTTAGCTCAAAAGTATCATCTGCAAATTTTCGGCTTATCATGTATGCCCCCTCCCAATTGGGTCCGAATACCCCGGTTCCTGTCATAATTTTCTTCAGGACGAGGTCCCCGAATTAAAGAGTTCTTTGCTTGACTTTTGTATTGAAGTGCCTGGCTATTTCCCATTGATGGGCCGTTATCCTAAGCTCTGCTTCTTTTCGCTTTTCCTCAAGCAAATCAAGTGCCTCAAGTTACAGCTTTTCATTCTCCTTCTGGTTAAAGTGGATTCTATAGTGAGCGGGTACTTCCAGTTCCACTGGGATCATAGCTTCTGACCCGAACGCAAGTGAGAATGGCATGTGCCCCGTGGCAGTTTTATGTGTTGTCCGGTATGCCCATAGTGCCAAGGGAAGTTCGTCAACCCAATTGCCTTTGGCTTTTTCAAGACGCTTTTTGATGGATGATTTTAGTATTTTGTTGGTGGCTTCCACTTGACCGTTTTCTTGCGGACGGGCCACAGCTGCAAAACTCTTTTTGATTTTATATTTAGCGCAAAAGTCTAGGAATTCGTTTCTTTCAAACTGGGTTCTGTTATCGGAAATAATCTTTTGTGGCACTCCAAACCTACAAATGATGTTTTTTAAAACAAAATTGATCACTTTCTTTGATGTGATAGTAGCCAAAGGTTCTGCTTTAGCCCATTTGGTAAAGTAGTCGACAGCTACTATAGCGTATTTCATATTCGATTTCGCGGTGGGTAATATCCCAATTAAATCTATGCCCCAGACCACAAACGGCCATGGACTGACCATTTGGGTTAGCTCCGTGGGAGGTGCTCTTGTAATCTTAGCGAATCTCTGGCATCTGTCACACTTCTTTACATAGGTCATGGCATATAGAATTACATCAGGCCAGAAATAGCCGTATCGCAGAATCTTCTTGGCTAACGTTTGGCCATCGGTGTGCCCTCCGCATTCTCCCTCATGCAACTCTTCCAATATTGCTCTAGATTCCTCTTTGGTTACACATCGCAGCAATGGCATGGAAAATCCTCGTCGATAAAGCCTCCCATCTTGAACGAGGTAAAGAGGAGCTTTGCGCAATATCTTCCTTTTCTTTTTTTCGGTCCTCGGGAAGTGTCCCATTAAGGATATACTCCTTGATTGGAGTCATCCATGACGCAGGTTCTTCAGCGGTCTCCATTATCCAGTCAATACTCGCTTCCTCAATGGTTGGGGTAGAAAGGAATTCGATGGGAATTAAACCCAGCAGTTGAGCGTCTGACGAACTAGCATACTTGGCAAGAGAATCCGCTTTTGAATTTTGCTTTTTAGGGATGTGAGATATAACATAATGATCGAGATCGTTTAGAAGTTCCATAGCTTTGATTAGATAAGAAGGAAGGTTCCCAGTTTCGGTTTGGAACTCTTTGCACACTTGACTCACCACCACTTGAGAATCACTGAGAATCTACAAGGTTTTCAGGTTTAGCTCTTTCGCCAACTTTAACCCTGTTATTAACGCTTCATATTCGACCTCATTATTAGTTGACAGAAATTCCAATCTCAAGGTATAGCATAACGTGTGACCATCCGAGGTTTCTAAGACAATTCCGGCCCTTGAGCAATAGTTGTTTCTAGACCCATCAAAGTATAGTTTCCAACTAGCCTCCGTTTTTACTGGTTCTTCGACCTCTTCTCCTCTGTCTGTAAACTCAGCAATAAAATTTGCTAGGACTTGGCCATTAATGGCTCTTTGAGGATGATAAGTGATGTCATACTGACTTAGCTCAATGTTCCACTTTAGTAACCGTCCTGAAGTTTCTGGGCGAAAGAGAATTTGCCTTAATGGTTGATCGGTGAGAACTTTGATAGGGTGAGATTGGAAATACAGTCTCAACTTTTTTGAGGCAACGAGGAGGCAATATGCGAGCTTCTCTAGCTTAGGGTAATTTAGTTCAGCCCCGATAAATCTCTTACTGATGTAGTACACCGACAATTGCACCCCTGCTTCTTCTCGGATTAGGGCAGCACTCAAGGCATGTGACGACACCGCTAGATATAAAAATAGATCTTCCCCATCTTTAGGTTTCGACAACATTGGCGGTGATTCCATATGTCTAACCAATTCCTCGAAGGCCTCCTGGCACTCTAAGGTCCATTGGAAGTCCTTTCTTCCTTTTTTCAAGGCATCAAAAAGCGGAATACACTGATCAGTTGCTTTGGATACGAACCGATTTAATGCTGCCACCTTTCCATTTAGGCTTTGGAGTTCCTTTTTTGTCCTTGGAGCCCGCATTTCCCTTAAAGCCGCAACTTGAGAGGGATTCACTTCGATTCCCCTAGCATTGACGATAAACCCGAGAAATTTCCCCGAAGAGACCCCGAATGAACACTTTACTGGGTTTAGTTTCGTCGTGTATTTTCTGAGTATGTGAAACATCTCAGCTAGATCCTCGAGATGATCTTCGGCCTTCTTTGTTTTGACAAGCATATCGTCTACATACACTTCCATTGTATTCCCTATTTGAGATTTAAACATGGAGTTTATGAGATGTTGGTAAGTCGCTCCTGCGTTTTTTAGTCCAAATGGCATAACTTTATAGCAGTATAGCCCCCTATCCGTTATGAAACTCGTGTTCTCCTCATCTAGCTTGTGCATCATAATTTGATTATATCCGGAATATGCATACATAAAAGATAGTAACCATGTCCCGCTGTTGCATCTATGAGTTGGTCAATCCGGGGCAAGGGAAAACTATCTTTTGGGCACGCTTTATTAAGGTCTGAGTAATCTATACACACTCTCCACTTTCCGTTGGACTTTTTGACAAGGACTAGGTTAGAAACCCAATCTGGATATGCAGATTTTCGTATGAAATCGTTTTCGAGTAATTTATCTACTTCTTCTTTTAGAGCTACAGATCTTTCTAATCCTTGCATCCGTCTCTTTTGTTTCACAGGATTCAATTTTTGATTTATATTCAATTTGTGAACAATTACATTCGATGGGATCCCACACATATCGGAGTGTGTCCAAGCAAATACATCTAGATTCTCTTTCAAAAACAAGACTAATTCCTTTTGCAGTTTCATACCTAGTTGAGATCCTATTCTCAGGACCTGGTTGGGATCTTTATCGGATACTGGAACGGGGATAGTATCTTCGGCCGGTGCTGCTCTATTTTCCCCCATACTGTTTTTCCTTGGATCAATTGCTTTTCGAGCGCCACTGTGCTCTCCAGTATGGGGGCCTTGCTTTAATTGCTATAAAAGGGGTTTTTGCATGCGGTGCGACGACTCTACATCCTTCTTCAATTCTTTCTTCCTTGCCTCTGCCAATTCAACTAAATAACATTCTCTTGCTGCTCGTTGATCGCCTATAATTGTGCCTATACCATTCTCTGTTGGGAATTTCATAGTGAGGCACCATGGAGCCATAGTTATTCTGAATGCTGTAAGAGTAGGTCTTCCTAGGAAGGCATTGTAAGCGGAGAGTTCATCAACTATAACGAAATCATGTTCCAGTGCGGCTTTCTACTCCCCTTCTCCGAGTTCCACTAGTAAACTGATAACGCCAATTGGTTGAACAGCTTGACCTGTGAATCCGTGGACCATGTTCTGGTAGGCTTTTACGTCGTTAATGGAAAGCTTCAATATATGGAATGCGCTAGTGAAGAGGACATTAACAGATGCTCCACTATCGACCAAAACCCTTCTAACTATGGCTGGGCCCAAACCAATGGTTATCACCATTGGATCCTCTGTAAGTGTTATGATCCCGTTTGGATCTTTATCTTTAAATGTGATGTCGTCTCGCGAGATTCTTGGTATTTTTACTGATAAAGCCTCATCCGTGATCATGAGTTCACCTTTTTTCAAAAATTCCTTCACCTCATGAGCACACCTTACCATGTCCCCCCAGCTTTTCCCAACCGGGTATGGGCCTCTTGAGATGGTGTTTATGATCATCCTTGGTATAACAGCAACCGAAGCATTCTCATTCTGTTTAGGTTGTCCCGCAGAGGCTCCTTGGTCTTGAGCTCCCTGAGAATTTTGGGGGTTCTTTGTGTATTGCTGAAGCATGTTTTTCCTTATCATCTCCTCAATTAAGCTTTTCAATTGTCTACACTCGTTTGTGCTATGGCCTGGTTGGTTGTGGAATCGACAGAATCTGTCGGACTTTATTGCATCATCAGTGACTCTTAACTTCCCTGGTTCTGGGTTTTCCTCCATGTCTTTGGTCGCCATATAAATATTTTATATGGTATCATTAAGGGGAGTCAATTCATAATTCTTGAAGAAATGAAGCTTTTTGTTATTTCGGCCATCTTTCCCTTCATTCCTCCTTTTCTGGTTTCCTCCAGCGTTTTTTTGTCCTCCTTGCACGTTTACGTCTTTTTTCTCTATCGGCTCATTATTTTTTGGAACTTCTAATGTATAGGTCGGGTCCTCATCCACGCCTATATATTCTTTTGCCTTATCGAATATCTCTTCGAGAGTGGTAGGCTTCTTTTTCTTGATCCACCACCCAAGTTTGGTCCTTTTATTTATACCTCCTTTTAGAACCATCAAGGACAAACGTGGCTCATAATTTCCAACTTTGGCCGCTGCTGTATTAAAATGAGAAAGGAAGGCTTTAATGGATTCCCCTGGCCCATGTTCCAATTCATTCAGCTTCATTATGTCATGCACCTTAGTTCCTTGAAGTCTAAATTGTTGCCTGAATAGCTTGGCCAAGGTGGCAAAATCGTCCACGGACTTTGGTGGAAGCTTCGTGAACCAGAGTGAAGCTACCCCCTCCAAGTAAGTAGGGAAGTATAGACATTTGAGCTCATCAGTAGCACGTGCTCCATCCATGTGTTGATCATACTTGAATAGGAACACGTTGGGATCGCCAGTCCCATTATAAGCTTGCATAACTGGAGGTTTGAATTTAATTGGATACGGCGCCATTTTAATTTTTTCCATAAGCGATGTTTTTGTGGGAGCAAACCCCCATTCCTTCTCATCGTCCACCTTTTTCTGGTCCTCCTTCATGATCTTTCGTATCATCCCGGATATACGCTTCTCCTCATTGAGTTGTCCCACGGGGCGGACGCCTTCCTCTTTACCGGATGTTTGCCTGGGCAAACGGTCACGGTTCATATTCCAGGGCCTTGGACCTCCCGCATAGGGAAGTGCCCCTTAGGTGGAACCAAACGCTTGTTGAGGAGTTGCTTTTCCAAAGTGATTATGAGTAGGAGGCTTTGCTCCCTTATGACTGGGATCTGTAATCTCTTGGGCAGAATTTCCTCAATTCGGGCTTGAGGAAGAAGATCCATTTTCTTCCGTTCGAGTGGTTTTAGCAGATTTAAGATGGGCTACACTCATGGTAATCTTAGCCGTTGCGGCTTGCATAGCGAACATGGCTTCAAGTTTCTTCATCATGGCTTCATGTTTCTTCATCATGGCTTCATTTGCGATATTGATTCGACTTGTCAGTCCTGCTGCCACTTCATCCAATTCCCTTCTAGTTACGACGGTTCTAGCTTTAGAACTTTCACCGACTTCAAACTGGTTAGTGGGCGGACTGTTTTCCGTGTTAGTGGCATTATCGGCACTTTTGGTTGTAGTTTTCTTCGGTGGTCTACCTGGCTTACCCATGGCTTTGGATAAGAATTTCAATTTGGACAACTTAAATGATCGGAGTGTATTCAAAATTCCAATGCAAGGATCTTAACCTTGTGAGAAACTGAGAAATGAATTAGCAATCTGGGCTCCACGGTGAGCGCCAAATATTTTCCCTAAAATTGGGCTTAACACCAAAAAATGTGAAGAAAATGTCTCACAAAAAATGATAAGTGGGGCCATACAATTATTGAAATGCAAGTGGAAGACACAAAGCTTTATAGTGGTTCAATCCAATAAGGATCTACATCCACTCCATAAAAAAATTTCATTATCAATGTGCAAATTACAAGATTAACTTCTCTCTTACAACATTTTCATCACTCACTTACTCATGAATCATATTTAAATCTATTAGGGATGATAGAGAAGTGTATTAATTAGTGAAGATATGATGTAGATGTGGTAGAATCGGAAGAATTCCTTCTTGTACACAAGCTTCACTCAATCAGTCTTCAACTCTTGAATCATTTGGATGTGTTTGATGAAGATCATGATCCATGGATTAATCTTCAATTTATAATGTTGGATAGATGTTAGAATTGTTGTAGAATATTTTCAGCAGCACTTCGTGGTCTCAAGATTCGATCCCCTCAAATGGAGAAGTGAGGGGGTATTTATAGGAGATTTCCGGACTAGATGGCAGTTCTGTAATTATCTGGAAAAACGCCTTGACTCATGGCGCTGGGACGGCATGACTCATGTCATAACATTGCGACTCATGTCGCAACTGATATGACTTGTTTGCTATAACTCATGTCGCCAACGACAGGACTTATTTTGTATAGCGGGTTAACCCTCGGCGCCTTGAGCTTGCGACATGACATGGCTCTCCTCGACATGGTCCATTTCGTTCGGATGATAGCTGTTGACAGCCTGGTAATAGCTGGATGCGACATGAGTAGGCCATGACATGGTTCATATTGAGATTTTAAGAAGCAGCTTACCCTTTATGTCGTTGAACGACATGGGGGATGGACGACATCGTGTGTTTCCTTAATCCGACCTGGCTCCCTCGACATAGTTTAAGGCCGACATGAGTGATGGACGAGATAACGACTTGTGCTATGGCGACATGACTTCTAGGTGCTCTTATTTCATGTTGTCGCCATAAATGAAATGCAACATGACATGGGGTTGACCTGTTTTCCTCGGAGCGACATGGCTCGACGTTGTTCACTCCCTGACGACATGGCCTTGAAGCGTCTTGGCGTCCATGCCATGAATCCGAGTTCGACTTGGTTTACTCTAACGACTTGACTAATGATTTTTTATATTATTTTTAACTCGTATTTTATGGGTTAACAAATTAATTCCTCTAGTCAATTATCTTCATCTCATAACTCAAATCTACTTTTTATTTCAAGAATCTAACCGCTTACTCACCTGAGTCCAATTATATTTCACAATCCAATTTTACTCGATATTACTCTATTTCTATTCAATTTCCACTTAACTGGCTTTAATCCAATTTCAATTTGCTTCCAAAAATTTCTATTTAATTTGTTTTAATTCGAACAATCTCTTCCTGGGAATTTTTAAACAACTTTGTCTTTTTCACAAATCAACTTTCCCTTTCAGGATTCAAAACAACTTGTTCCCTCAAAACAATTCAAAAACAATTCTCTTGGTAGTAATCTGTCACTTAGGACTCGAAAATGAACACTGATGATGTGGTCAGCATCATCCGAATTATTTCCCAGCTATCTAAGTGAGTTAAATACTATATCACTTTTCAAAACCATATCTTAATCATTTCTATTTTGAAAGTATTTCAAAATATCCTTCACAATGCTTGTAAAATAATTTAAAATCTGCCAGGATTTTAAAATCCTCGTATATTTAATCCAAATCCATTTACAATCACTTTTCCAAATTTTAGGAATTTCAATTTTGATTTTAATCCTTCTGACTTCATATATTACGCTTATATGGATCCTGATTGGTTATATATATAACCATTTAAATTATTATCTCATTCGATTATAACAACAACCAACACATCCAATATACTATAATAATTATAATACAAATCCTTTATGTCAAAATATATTTTGGGTAAAATTATTTCGTTTACCCTTTTTTCAAAACATACCATGTCAATTCATCGTATTTAAGTGTTTAGAAACTCCTATCGATACAGTGGATCAAACTGATCGACCCGAATTCATAAACACCCAACCAATAAATCTCTATAATACAAAACAATTTTTATAAAATCTACAAATACGTTCACTCATATATATACACTCAAACTCAATCTAAGGTATAACTAACCCCATCTCTACTTAGTTACGCCACAGAGCCAACTAATTACTTAACCTTCGCTCTGATACCACTGTAACGACCCGGGGAATTTGCGACCTTGGTTATCGACATAAACTCAATGTTGACTATCCAAGCATCGGAAATACCGGATAGTTAATAGAAAGAAGTTAGAGGGTGAGAATAGATAAGATAGAAAATTAGAATAGAAGAAGAAGAACACAACTACAACAACATCATAGTAACACGAATCTCACAGCGGAACGAATAAAATATATTATATAACATGACTTTGGAATAAAACAGTATCGATATACAATACTATTATCAGAGTACAACACTTACAACACAGCGGAAATAACAATAGCTATATAACCGTGAAGCCTCCTACTCAAGCTCTCCAAGTATCTATAAATCCCGACTACTTGACTGCCCGTACAAAATTGGGCACCCAAGAGTTTAAGGAAAACAAACAAAATAAACTCTGGGTCAGTCATGTGACTGGTGTGAATAAACTCCAACCATTTGTTTAACTTTTAAATTCCTTTTAAAAGAAAGAATAATCGTAAGACCGACCCATACATAAACACAGATGATTTTTACATTACGATAACCCAAAACATTCTTTTATAATCCATACTCTTCTGATATTGTAATAATGTTTAAATCAAATAAATAGCAATCTAGTAGAACGCTTTCATCTCACGCTCTACATATATAATATACAATCAAAAATCGCGGGCTCTTATTGGATAATGAATTCCCAACTACGACAAGGTATGGAACCACCTTCCGATCAGTGTACTCTAAAAGCGATACACTGGAGTTCAACAAGAACATCTTGTAACTCAGCCACACATAACCGGCCATTCATTTCGCTTGAATGTTCCGAATATATTGTCACCTTACGGTTGGTATACCAACATAACAGTTCCAGGGAGATGCACAATTGAAAGAAGTAACAAATATGAATATTCTCTAGATGGTGACAATATACCCTACTTGCGTGCCACCCACTTAGCCATGCTGCCTGCCCGATTTCTGTCATTTCCCAGTTGATGAGGCTTGAGGTCATAGCATATCTTTTAACAGATCACTCCTTCATTTATTTTGTATGCCACATCATCATACCCATCAAATCACAAATTGATTTCCCCAAAAATAACGTGGGTATATGCTAAGAGAAACAAATTACTCCACCACCAACGTAAATACGTTTGAAACGATCAACTTACGCGATCTACCAAATACACTCTGTCAGGCATTCGTCCATTCAAGTTGTCTTCGCACTGGACAACCCGAAGGCACTATTCTATAAATCCATCTTAGGCAATTTCTACCTAGGATTTACTGAACAACCCTTAGATAACTCCGTCTTGATTATCTTCATCATATTTGATTCGCAACACTAATGCCATACGGAGTGGGTTTCAGATAATGTATTTGATCTTGGTCTCTCCGTATTGACAACGGAAATGGTCAAAACTTTGATTATCGGTTATTTAACGATCAAAGGAAAACATGTGTACAACCAACGGTCGTATTCCCAAATGGAAATCTTACTGATCAATCATCATTTCATTTCCCAATTATCATTTCCATATATTCATAAATTCTTTTTTTTCTAAAATTAGAAAATATACTTTATTAACTTTGGAAAACGTTTCCATTTCTGATTTATGCATCATTATCTTCCCACCTCTATCAGTCTCTAACTGTAAACCAGTAAGAGAACAACTTCCCAAGTATAAACCCCGAAAGCCGAAACCAACATCAGATCGATACCCAGAAAGCCATTCAACTCAACTAATTTCCAGTCAGTTTCTAATTTCAGTAATACCATTTAAATTCCTAATTAAAACCCCAAATTTCTTAATAATATTTTATTTGCAAAATATTTACTTTAATCTAATTTTTCACATAGAATGTGAATAATATTTCTTTATATAATCAAAACAGTTTGATTTCGTATTTAAAAACAATATCTCAAACCCAAATTCTATTTATATTTTTATTTGTAGAATTATTCATACAAAGTTTATTTCATTTCCAACATTTATAATCTCATTGCAAATTTCCTTTGTAACTACTACGTTCACATTCCATTTCAATTATCGGTGTTAAAACCGATTTTACTTCTCTATATAAATTCAAATTTTATATATTTAATTCATCAAATGATAAATATTTCCTTAGTTTATAAACATCGTTTATAAATTATTCTCCTCCATTTGTCTGTTAAAACAGATTTCTATTAAATATTTACTTTAAATCAATATCATGTTACACCCGTGTGCGAAGCACGGGTCTAAATCTTCCTAATGTAAAATTCACTTTTTATAAAATTCTATTCATTTTCCAAATATTTCCTTTTATGATTATATTTATTTCCTTTAAATATTTCATGTATAATATCCTATTTATTTCCTATAAATATTTCATTTATAATATCATATTTATTACCTACAAATATTTCATTTTCAAAATACACTTTGAAAATTCCCTTTTTACATTCCAGTATTTCTTATGGTATTTAAAATACCAATTAAACAAACCAGTGTCATCATAATCAATCACAGGTTTTATATCACATCATATATCACAATATATGAAAACAAACAGTATTACAAATATTGAGGAATCCAGTTGGATCCCTCCAACTTGTTTCCCTGCATCCACCGATGTTAAACAATATAAATAACATCGATTTCATTTCAATATGAAATATTCTAATAAACAGAATCAATATTTGATTAACGATTTATATATATATATATATCGCTATCTATAATTTCAACCATTAAATCAGCAATTCAACCAAACAATCAACACACAACAATCAATCATCATTTATCAATACTAGAATATATTTATAAAAATATAAACTGTACAGAGTTAGTGAGATTTACTCACATTGGACGATCATCGTTAAATAATGATAATCGATCGTCGATTCAGATCAGACAATTTATTTCGCTATAAATTGTAACGAGCTCCAATTCACTCCAAGTCAGTTCCATTGTTTAGTCGTTGTCCATACGATCCCAACGGATCCCATTTTGTTGGATTTGGATAACGTATGACAAAGTTATAATATTTATAGGTTAACGCATATTAAATTAAACTAAAAACTTAATTTATAAAACCGTTTAGGCTTTACCATATTCTGTTCAGCCCAATTGCCCACACCCATTTCCACATGCATCCAATACTGCGTCTTCTCCCTCAATGTAAATTGGAACGCAAGTTTTACAGCGCCATTAACCGTTCTTCCATCAATCCATTCTTGATCAACTCTCTATAGAAAAATTGACTAAAATCACGGTAACTCCGCTCTTCAACTCCTCTTCCACCTCATCCCAAAATCAGAGAACTTGAACATCTTTTCTTTTAAATGCGTCTCCTACCTCCTTACAGACATTGCCGTCCTTGCAAGCTCCTACTGCTCCTTCTTTACTTCCTTTAAATTCACGAAAAAACTACCAATAATTCTCTCATCACTCACTCTCTCTCTTTGCACAAATTTGTTCCACTTCGCACCTTCCCTAGGAGCCGCGTTCTTCAGCTCCTTCGCACGCCTGTAGTAGAACCACCAAACATAAAAAGGAGACTACCCACAAAACTTTGCAAATCACTTTCTCATTCCAATTACAACATTGAAAAGATGAACCGATGCTTCACCCTTCTCAAATTCTTAGCCCTAAGTGGATTAGCACCTGCTGTATAAAATTTGCGCGACAACTATGGTAGTCAAACACAATGAAACTAATACTAAATCGAAGAGAAACACTTCGGGAATCGATGTATGTATGATCGGTGATTTATGGATTCCCCTTTGAATTTATATGAATAGCAGACGATGGAGATCTCACATTTTATTTTTCTGTAGGCAGCTTGGAATGCATTAAATAGCAACTGAAGAATATTTAGGGTTAGTAAGGGGTAAGGTATTTATAGGATAGGTTATATATTTTTATATTTGATTATTATATTATTTTTATCAAATTTCTATTTGTATCGTTGATTAAAAATTCCTATAATCACATACAATATCCAAAAATCATGAAAATGGACATACAACTATAGTTTGACATTATGGACCCGACGAAACTTGTTTCGTCGAATTCTAACTCTGTTTGATCACACAGCGTATTTTTAAAGGTTAAATTATCCACTGCTTTTCACATTAAAATCTCGTACGACCACATACTGACTTCAAAAATCATAAAAATTGAAATCTAGCAATAATTTAATATTTCGGATCCAATAAAATTAGTTTTGTTGAAAACGGAGCTCGTTTGCAAAAATGGCTAATATTAAAGCTCCAAATAAACCAATTTAAATATTAATATATTTAAAAATAATTCAATTAAATATTAATAAATTTATATTATCGCATATATTCACATAGAATACAATACAACTCCAAAATATTCCTATCTGAATTTATAACTTGATATTTCAAATCCAGATTAAATCAGTATTCAATTTATATTAAAAATCCATTTATAATATAAGTAAATCATTATAAATTATAAAGGAATTCCATAGCAACTTTTCGAAAATTTGATTTGGACATAACTCACAATCTACACGACGAAATCTCAATTTTTCTCTTCTATTAGAAAAATATAGTTCACCAGCTCCGAACGTTTCTTGTTTCACAGAAATCCGACTTAAAACAGATTATGTATATTCGTTTAAAGTTCAAATCGCCAAATTACGAACTGCCGCGCCATTTCGAGCTCGATAATAATTATAACATAATTTATATGCTCTAACGTCATTTATTAAATAGATTCGTTATTATAATTCAATTCTAAACTGAATTATATCATATAAATAATCCAATTCACCCAATACTGCTATTTCAGCTATTTCTGATTATTTCAGAATTAAATATATTATTTAATTATTATATTAATTAAATATTCAAAGTTATTAAATTTAAACCATTAAATTACCAAACCACTATTTAAATAATTAAATAAAATTAATTATTAGATCGTTAAAAAATACGGGCCATTATAATTATGAACTGGAATGAGGCATGTGATATTTTTTTTATAGCACTTGTTTATAAAATACGCGAGTTATTCGAAAAGACCGGGTTTAACCCATTCTGAATAATTGATATGACGATTAAAAGTCGACGATGAAGATGATGACTGAAGATCGGAGATCTTCACGTCGTTTGGATGATTACTGATGTTTTGATTGGGATGTACACCCAAGACAAGGTAATAAGTGGTGATCGTCCAGACGTACTTGGAGATCGACCGGATATGTGAGGGCCTCTCTCCTGTATTGGACATATGGGACGAGGAATATGGTGACTCCGGTTTCGTTCAGACCCAGAATGGAATTGCAAATGGATAGTGTGTCTGACATTGTATTCCTTTATACAGTATCTGTTGATTTCTACTAAATATATTTGTTTGGTGGCGGTGAATTTACTCTCTTACTTAACATCCTTCTCTGAGACGTACGAGCTTAGAGGTTATATATTGATGGAAATCAGTGGTACTGTATGAATTGACAGTGTGGCATGCTGAGTTGCATGGATCAAAGCTTTTGTTGAAAAGCAAGGCTTTGTGGTTGATAATCAAAGCACAACTTTAATTAGCATAGCTTTGTGTAGCGTTAATTCACAAGCCTCACACCCCGGTATGAACAAAAAACAGGATAGTGACTGCATGGAAATGGACATATATTAGTTCTAGCTATGAGTAAGGTCATGGTGTGGAGCCCAGACTGTTTATTTATATGGATGTTGCATATTACTTGATGGAAAGCGAGGTACATCGGAATTCGGGTCGGTTGAAAGGCACAGATATGATTTGAGTCCCTAGTGGCTCTAGAGTGGTCGAAATTACTAACCCATTTTGGGGGTTCGATAGAACTGGCTAACATATAGTTTATGGTATAACTAATCATCGACGTATGACCGACCATCAAGATCCAAGGGTTGCCCGTAGGTGCGATCCTGAGGCACTTGCTAGTGTGTCTCGAAATCGGAGAGGATGATCCCTTTCCTTGGTTCATGGATGGAAACCAAATTTCCAATATGTGATTTTTTGGTTTTAGTCATATATATATATATATATATATATATATATATATATATATGGCAACATAATATAATGATACCTATGCCACCTATGATTGATACATTTATATTTGAAGTTGATTTCTTTACTTATAGTAATAATAAAAGATGAAATTTCGCGTATCAAGCATATTTGGCTATTATAAGGGAAAACTCTATTCTAGAGTGTGTTCATTGTGTGATGGGACCTGAGTCTTATAATAGCTTCATTTTTCTCTTTAGCATTGCGCTGTTTGGTTTTATGCACTAGTATTCATGGGGGACAAACCTGTTCCGTGTTATACGGCTTGGTCTCGTGATTTGCCTAACTTTAAAATAAAAAGCTAATAACTATTTTAGTTCTCACACCATTCCCATGACTGACCTGGAGTTTATAGTTTTAACATAAACTCTGGGTGCCTATATTTTCCACAAGGGCAACTAGTAGTTTTGGTTTTCACAGATATTACTTTTCACAGTCCTGGATTTATAGCTGGAGCTATATTCAGAAAGCTTTGTATCCTTATATCTCTTTCAGTTGTGTTATTTGATGTATTTTCCGCTGCTATGTAATTTAAACTCTGATATTATTTTATTTCCACTGTGTAATATTTATTCATACTCAAATATATTCTTGTACTCTGATGTAAATTGTTGTAATAGCAATGAAATGTTCTATTGTTTGTGTTATGATGCGTCGTGTTCTCAAAGCAATCCGGGATTTCCCGTAAGGGTAAGTTTCAGGTCGTCTCGGTTTGGTATCAAAGCTTTGGTTTACAAAGCTCAGAGAAAATACACAATAGAACCAAACGAATAGGATTAGTAACATCCTATAAGAATAACTCATTAGAGATGGGATCGGCAGTATCATAGAATGAGTTGAAGAGTGTTATTTCTAAAAACAAATTTAGTTTTGAAAATTATACGTTATAATACGTATTTGAGTATTTTATTTTAGATAGATTTTGGACTATCGGATATAAAGTGATTTTTAATATACGTCTTATCCATGTGTACATGAAGTCTCAAATATACTGGATAAATATAGAATCACACTCTAGTCGCCCGGAGATGATACTGATGATTACTTGAGTATCATCAAAATTTATGTTCGAGTTTCGAAAGTGGGATGTATAAATATTTCCAATTGACTAGTGTGAGAACCAAAACTTAGTTAGAATTATTGTTTATGATTTAGCATTGAAATATGTTTTTTTTAAATATATAAAAGTTATATGATTGAAAAGCTAACCAACTAATTGATTGCGGTTGTGATGTTTGATTATTAATTTAACTAATAAAATTATTGGAACGATAGTTAATTTAACTAATAAGAGAACGAAAGGTAAATTTTAGCCAAATTGAAACTAATATTGAATTAAATTGAAAATTGATTGGAATTGCATATATGTACATGAGTATATATTGAACAGGTCATAGCATCGAAGCTAAGAAGAGGAATAAAATTGTATGCCCGACAAATAGGTACATATTTACTGTATTTATTGGGTTTTGTTGATTTTATGAGCCGATTGGCTTTTTGTTTTTCTTTTTCTTTTGGATTGATGATGGCCCTGTGAGGCAAGTTTTGGTTTTACCGATAGGGCTGTACAAAGGAAGTTATGGCGAAATTTTTCGAAAATTTAGGGTGTTACCCAAATTTTTGAGAAATTAGAAAATTCTTAGAAATTGAAAAGTTGAATAATGAAAGCCAAAATGAAAGTTGAGTTGGTTAGTTAAACAACTTTTAGCTCCGTTCCTTTTCGAGGATGAAAAGATTTTATGTTGGGGAGATTGTAATAACCCGAAATTTCTGAACCAATTTAAAAATTTTATTTTAGCTATTTTAATGGATTTTGAATATTTAAAATGATTTATTTTAAATAATAACGACTAAAAATTTATTTAAATTGAAGTTAGAACACATAAATTTATTTTAACTATAAAACGAGCCTGAAATGGCGCGGTAGTTTGAAAATTTGAATTTTAATTTCAATTGAATGTATAGGATTCAAAATAAATCGGATTTCAGTAAAACCAAAAAAATATAATCTGTTTAACTATATCATTCTAACGAATGTGAAAAAAATTAGATTTCATAATATAAATTGAAAGTTATGTCCAGTTTAAAATTTAAAATATTCGTTATGGAATTTATATATTTTTTTAAAATAATATATAGCCCTTAAAAATTGCCATTTTGCAAACGATCTCCATTTTCGACGAAACCACTTCTGTTGGATCCGGAATGTCAAATTATTGCTATGTTTAAAATTTCATGGTTTTTGGAATTAATATGTGAGCGTGGTAAATTTAAACGTGTTTTGAATATACAGTTTAAATTTAATCGACTGGAAAATGACCATTTTTCAAACGGTCTCCAAATTCGACGAAATTAGTTTTGTTAGGATTATATCGTCAAAACATAGCTAGATTTATTTTTCGGGAATTTTTGGAGTCAGTATGTGGCCCCGGTAAATTAAAATGTTCATTTAAATTCAAAATATATTGATTTATATTTTAATTTAAAGAAAAATTGATCAAAACAATAGAATTGGCTTACGAAACATATTCCATTGTGTCGAAATGGGGGTAATTAGCTAGGAACAATAGTCGTTGGGTTTGATTTGAAATTCGGAGATTAAGCGAGCTATTTTCAAATTAAATAATAATTAAAATAAATATAAATAGAAAAATCTCTAAAACCCTAGGTTCACAAAATAAAGCCGCCGCCAGAACGTTTTAATGGCCGAGAGCATTCAGATTTCATCCCCTAATATTTACCAATCCATCACGAATTAGAACCTCAACTCAAAACAAAATTCAAATAACTTTTCAAGCTCTTCAAAATTATATGGGTTTGATGGAAAACCGTTATGTAATCAGCTTGAAATTCAAGCTCAAAACTTGCTCATTCGCAGCCCAATCAAGGAACCGAGAGGGGGTCAAATAGGCCTACACCTAGGGCGGCGATGGAGCAAGCTGAGGTGCCTCTTGTGGCGCTCTCCGATCATCTACAGTGGCGCGATGTGTGGGGTTCAACGTTGAAGATGTGTACAGTGTGTTTGAGGAAGGACGAAGAGGATTAACGGGGTGGAAGAGAAATTATAAAGTAATTAAGAATATCAATTATTATTTAAATATATACTTATGTAATTAATGCAAATAACACCGTAACTTTTTCATACGAGGTCCAAATCCGACGATTCCAGTCGCAATGGAATCGTGGGATCAAAATTTACAACATGGAACTGACCAAAATGGAAACGGAGCAGATGTGAATTTGAGGCAAATTCAAATCTGAATAGAAATAAAATCTTCAAATAAATAAGGACGGAGTGGAAACCGATTGCAAGAACTCTCTCTCACTCAAATTATTTTACAGTTATTATATCCCAGGTTGCAGACGGAGCGTAGTAGCTCTTGACACTATTTTTTGTACAAACCATGGTTGATTGTTTGTTTGAATTGTGATTGGCATTGTCCTTGATTGAATTGTTGTATATAAAATTTATTATATAAATTATTTATATAAAATTATCATAAATGGAATTAGAATAAATATTCATTTAAAAATCCAGACGGTTTGTTTATGTACACCTATTTATCTGATATGGATTAGGACGATAATTTTTACACATCGCCCAACTGCACAAATAATAATCAGTATTTGTTGTTTGAAAACCCCACACGGGTATTTGGATGATATTTGACATACACTAATCTAAATATTTAGTTATATGTCAATCGATGGGTTGACAGGCTGTGATAAGTGTTATTTATTTATTTTAATGCTTATATAGTTGTAAATTGCACTCTGAATGATGTTTGAATGTTGAATGATTATTTATCATTATTGTTGTATACATGCGATGTATGAAATCCATATAACTGAGATTATATGGTAATTGATTGAGTCACATTCCGATTCAAAAAATAAATAATATTTTAAAATAAGGAATATTTTAGAATACGGAATATTTTAGAATAAAGAATATTTTAAAATAAAAAATATTTTAAAATAAGGAATATTATAGAATAAGGAATATTTTAGAATAAAGAATATTTTAAAATAAGGAATATTTTAGAATAAGGAATATTTAAAAATAACGAATATTTTAAAATAATATTCAATGAATAATCAAAATATGATTTTGATATTCGATTTAGGATGGACACGAAAATATTGAAATATATGAATCCGATTTAATTAGTAAACGCCATTTTTACCCTGAACAGGTTTACCGATCGATTTTATTCATTTTAGAATAATATCGAAAAGAATTGATTTCAAAATCAGATATTTTGAAAATATTATCATTTTGATATGATATAGATATTGAATATTCAATTTTGATTTAAAATTGGAAATGAAGTTGAAATCATTTTAAAATGAATTTATAAACGATTTATAAAATACATTCTGAACGGAAATCGACGATGTATATATTATACATATATATTTAATGGCCTGAATAGAACGCGCCGCACAGCGACCGTTCGCGATTTTCGACCATTAACTTCAAATTGATGTAACGGGAGATCCGACCGTCGGATTCTCCAAAAACCGAAACCTTTGGGTTTGTATCGAAAAGATCTTTCCAAGGGATGTAAGAGATTTAAATTTGAACGGTCCAAATCAATTTCAGAAAAGGTCGCTATAGATGTAGTTCGATGGCCGTTATTGAAAACCGACAGTACTGGCCTTAATAAAATTATTAAAAATATGGAAAAATTGTATAAAATCATAATAAATGATTTTGAAAGAGTTTGGGTGAAAAATTCCAAGTTTTGAAAAGATAAATGATATTTTTGTCGAAATGAACTAGTTAATAACTAGAATAATAATCCAAACGATTTTTAAATAGATAATAAATAGGTTTTAAAATAACCAGAATTTTTCCAACGTATGAATTGGAATGGTTTTGAACAGAAATAATCTTCGTAATATTTCGGTATTGGATTCCATGATTATACGGATATTGTGGAGGAATTTGGAAGATATATATATATATATCGTTATTCCCAATACAATATTTGTTGGTTTCAGAATTTGATATCGAATATAAGCCGATATAATTTCTATTCAGAGCCTTGTATTTAGTATTAAATTGGATTTTGGGGTTTGTCGTGAATGGCGTCTTTAATAACACCATTCTTAAACCCCTAGGTGAAAAGAATAAATCTTTTAAATAAGATTTAGAGAAGAAACCAATTAATTAATATTTAATTGGAATTGAATTGAAATTGGATTTTTGGGTTTATTGTGAATGGTATTTTAAATAACACTTGTTCTTTAACCCAATTAAAAATGAAGAGATCATTTTGGATTTATAAATTTTTTTATTAAGATTTAATGGAAATTTTCCAAAGTAAAGTTTTTCAGTTTAATATTAAATTGGAATTGAATGGAATTTGATTTGGTAATTATCGAGATGAGCTTCTGTGAATGAAGACCGTTACTATATATGGAATTCAAAAGGCTTTGCTGCTATTCCATTTATATTATTAGTTTGATACGGGAATTTATATCGATTATACACTGTTATGATTTCCGTGTAGATTCCATTTTGATGGAAGATGATTTGGGTTTATTGTGAATTGTGTTTTAAACGACATTGGTTCTTTAACCCCGTTAAAGACAAGATTGATTTCTTAAAAGTTGAAAAATCATAAAGTAAAGATTTATGATATTGAAATCAAGTTGGAATTTTAATGAATCTTTAATTAGATTGGAATGAGAATGGGATAATTAAATTTATCAAATTCATGAAATGATCGAGAATGGAGTACAACCAGTTTTACTCCAAGCGATAGTTAAATCTTTAATTATATTTTAACGGGAAATGGTAATTAATTTTACCGATAACACAGTGGGTGCTAGATATGGAGTACTACCAGTTTTGCTCCATGGGATGAATAGGTTGGGATTGGAAATATAAAAAAATGATTACTTCGGTATGGCTCGAAATCCCAACTAGTTTTATAAACCTTAATTTGGTTTGAAATTGTGGAAAGATAAAATAAAATCTTTTGAAAACGATATCAAAAGGAAGATTAAAGAAAATGTAACACCCCGCATTTTTAATATAATTAAAAATGTATATATATGCATAGATAGGTTAATAATGGTGATGTACAATGAAAATTACTTAACATGAAAGAGAAGGAAAGATTAATTCAATGGCAGTGTACGTAACGGAGAAGATAATAAAATAAGGATACTTAATTTAAATATCAGGAATTAAGTAAAATGGACATCACCATTGCGTTCGTCTCGGAATTCTACATGAAATAGAGTCCAAGTTTTCGAAAATCGGACTCCGTATGAAAGAGTTATGGCCTTCGGAAGATTCAAAACAGTTCGAAATTCGATCTAGGCAGCTGGGCGAGAAATTTCCCGCCTAGAACAGGGCAAGTCGACCTGGGGGTCAGGTCGACCAGGGGGTCGACCTACCCCCTAGAAGGTCGACCTGGGGGTTGACCTATCCTAGATCTGGGCAGTTTTTGCTCTTGTGACATGGTTTGACATACTGTACGGACCGAATGGCTTCTAGGTCAATCCTAGGGCCCTAAAACGCTCTCTATACCTATAAAATAGTGCCTAGACCTAACCTAATTCATAAACAATTCCTTTTGACGCCTCCATGCCGCCAAACTTCAACCAAACATAGTCGCCGCCCCCAAAACCTTAAACTAAATTGCAAGTTCTTTAGGAACTTTGGAGTTTAATCAAATCAAGAAGCAAAATTCTTCATCAACGATTCAAGCTCTTCACCAATAATCAAATAAGAAGATTAAATCAGCGTTCTACATCAACAACAAATCACTTATTTCTCTAATCCAGTCAAGGTGAGTGGATTTGAACTATATTTGTTGTATAATGTTGCTTCTATCGTTTACCATTCCCCATAATGAATATGATGTTAATTTAATAAGATCTGTTATTTTATTTATGCCTATGTTTGAGTTCTCTCCTTTTTATCCTTTCCCCTTTTTATTTTTGGATCTAGGTTATCTCGAACCTAGACGAAATCTTATTATACAATACACACGATTGGAATATGGGGATATTGGAATATAATCTGTAATTTTGGGGTTTGTGGGATAAAAATTGTTATTGCATATATTGGGCATAATCTATTTTATGCGGTCGAGGAATATAATCTATAATGTTGAATTTATGTAAGTTTGACATAATTGTCATTGGATATGGAATTGGTATAATTTAATATTAACAACATATAACTGGATAACATGGGTTGGTGAAATTTATTTGTGACTTGGAAAATAAGCCTAGAGGGTGAATTAGATTATATGTACGAACATGGGAATGTTGGTATATATATATATATATATATATATATATATATATATATATATATATTGGGAAAATATTGATTATATGAAATTGGGTATAATTGGATATTGGAAATTGGCATGTTTGGAATTAGTGAATTTGGCTATAAATGGATAATTTGGTTATTATGGAATTTGACTAACTATTATGTAAATTGGTATAGTTAATGACAAATTTGAAGATAAGCATAAAAATATGAATTGGGATTAAGTTGAATTTGGACCACATGACATGAATTTGGGGTTTGGGTGAAAGAATGTCAATGAAAGCCTAAGACACGAGGTTAGACGCGTTTGTGGTGTAAGACTGCCCGGAACCGCCCGGCAAATCCAGCAACCACAAGCGGACGTCTAATGTGAAAGGTCAACGGCAAGAACTAGAGGCGTAACAGTTTATGACACGAGGTTAGGCGCGTTGTAGTATAAGTCTGCCCGGAACCGCCCGGCAAATCCAGCAGCCACGAACGGACGTCTAATGTGAGAGGTCATACAACGTTACGGCATTATAAATAAATTAAGAAATACTGACCATAATAAGACATGTGGGTGACATGGGTATGGTTAGAGGGTTAAGTGGGTGATATAAATGACATGTAAAGCATGACTAATGTGGACTTAACCGTTGTAAGACATGTGATGTAAAACATGACTAAGGTAGACTTAACCATAATAAGGCATGTGTAAGATATGGAAACTATAATAAAGGGGGTTAATTGGGACACGGGTGACATATGAAACAAAATTTAGATATGCTTAACCAAATGGGACCCGTGACGGTATCATAAATTAATCGAATTGGGTAAAGTTTAAGTAACGGGTTAAGTAAATGGAAGGGTTAAGTCAAATCTAAAATTAATGATAAGAAATGGGGAATGATAAATAACCTATTATGAATAAACTTGAATAAGGCAAGAAAGGATAATAGGTGGAAATTATAACTTATGGGACATTTAAATTGGAGGAAACGATAAGGAAGATGAGATAACTTATACGAAAAGATATACTTAAATTAAGTGGTTTGGAAAGGAGAAATGATATAAGTTATATGAGTTATATGAGTGGAAAAGAAGTATATTAGAATCATATATGAGTGGAAAAGATGTAAATTAGAATCATATATGTTGGTTGGGTTGAGTAATTCTCTGGGTGCCAGTCTGATGTTGATTTCGGTCTTCGGGGCTGGTGTTTAGAGGGTTATTCTCCTAATCAGTATGTATGTGGGATAAGGCATACGTAACTATGAATTAAGTATAACATGTTGTTGTAACCCAAAAAGGGAATAATTTATGAGATTGGAAAATAACATGTTGTGGGCTTATTAATGACTTAAGTGGGTTAAGTATAAATTGAATTAATAAGCAAGGGTAACTTGGTGAATACGAAAAAAAAGGAAACTAATGTGAATAACCAAGTTAAATGAGAAAGTTGACGAGGTGGCACAAGCGTGAAATAAATGGTTAGACTTAGGGTCTAATGACATAAAACTAAGGCGCTTGAAGCAGTCCGTACGTTGTAGGATGAATAACCCAACGAGGTAGATCATGATGGTGTCATAAGGCACGAGGAGAGCGCTCTATTTTGGCGGCTCCAACGGACTGAAAGGGGAAGCATGCGGCTTCCTGAGACGTTAAAGGTGCTCCTAGTAGTCCTCTGTAGTGGTTTAGCTTCGGGCTAGGATAACAGAAGTTGGGTCTGCGCAGAACTATCAGGTGGCTGGGCCTTGACTGCACAAGTAGGGGGCAGTCAGAATGGTGTATGCGGTGGCATTAAGGGTGGTTCGGGGTTTGCCTCAGGCGGAGGTGGAGGGTCAAGACCAAACGATAGCAAGATCATCGGACGCCTATCACCAGCAGTCTAAGGAATGCGAAAAGACAAGAGCTAACCCCTAGAGATCGTTAATCTTTGTTATCAAGGGACGGGTGTGGGGAGACCCCACATGGATGTTTAGATTGTTTGCTTGTTCGGGGTGGTCTCTTAGCTCATGTGGTCTTCACTAGTTGAGGGAGGGGATGAGGTGGGGCCATAGCCACCATAGAAAAACCAGACCCGAGGGATATCTGTACATTGGACACTCTTAGAGGCGGGCCCGTACAGATATAGAAAAGCTCCCGACCGAGTTCTGTGTTTTCTGGTGTAGCCCAGCCACGGAACTTGGGTGCACACATAGAGGTTATGTGCAGTAAAAACATCGAGTACGATTGATGATACGTACGTGGGAAAGTCTAGGTACAACCATGTCTTCTCTGGGTGGTGTATCGTAGACTAGAGGGCATTATTCGGCGATGGAACCAAACTCGATCGAATAGTTCGAGGATAACAGTCAGTACGCTTACGTAGCACAACGATAGTGGTTCTATGCGGATGTAGCGTTGTACGTTAATACGACATAGGATGAGGGACTGCGCATATTACTGTGGCGATACGGAGGAGACCGTGCGAGTGGGGTAACACGGGGTGTACCTCAGTTTAGGGGTTGCTACATATACACTATATTAGGTTAATCTACTAGGGGGTAGATGGGTGTGACGTGTGTGTAAGCTTTGAGTGCTAATAACACGTATAACCTAATAAATAAGAAAGTATAATTGAACGGTATATGTAGGATTATTCAAGAATTGTAGTTTAAATTCATTCACACAGAACTTATGTTCTGACCCCCTCCTCATAACATTCGCAGGTTAGACAGAGACTTATAGCTTTAGGAATACTGATTTAGCAGTATTGTGATTAAGGTAAAGCTATGTTTTAAATATATTATATTTTACTCCTTCCGTTGTGAGGTGTTTTCCGAACTCTGACATATCTCTTTTCTCTGTCTTTTTCTACATGATACCAGAGCAACCAACTCGGGTTTCGGTGGATTGGATTTTTGAAAAGAAAATCAGTCCGTCGGAATCTGGGTTGTTACATCTGGTATGAGAGCTTCAGTTTAGTGATCTTAGGGAGATATTGAGTGAACGTATTTTTATTTTCTAAAATATAAACATATTATATATAAAAACCTAAATCCATAAAGTAGCCCACTAGGTAGGGAAATAGTTGTGACATTTAGTTTGTACACTAAAGTAATAAACATAGAAATATTTGAGACCCTTAGGTGGTTTGGTTAGAAAGTGTACAATATGAATTGGTATTTGAGAAAGAAAGTATCCCATAGAATTAAAACTGGAATGTTATTTCAGAGTAGTGGGTTCGGAAGTGAAACCTTATAGATTGGAAAAGGTTAAGATATGGAAAATGGATTAGGAATATATATAGTCGAGAGAATTGAATTTGCATAAGTGCCTAGGAAAGCCTAGTCGCGTTGAAGACCCACTTTGAGTCTAACCCAATGATAAGCTTTTAAGAACTTGAATCTGTAAGAGAGTATGTGGTTTTGATCTTAAAAGTATTTTGATGTTTTTAGTGCATGATGGGTTTTAAAGTAAAGTGAGGTATATTTAGTAAAACAATGATTTCTTGTTTTAAAAGAATTCTCTCATGAAAAGGTGCATATTATGGAGCATAAATAGCTCGCTAGTTTTCATGTATGAAAAGAAGTTTTGAAATCTCTATTCGGTTAACAATAAATTTTGATTATTGTTTTAAAAAGAAATTTTGTTGGGTAAACAAAATAAGCGGTAGAGTGCAAGAATAGAGTAGATATTTGCGCCTTAGCAACCAAAGTTAACATTGTAATTAGGAACAGTGTAACTCATTAGTCATCCTTGTCTACTCCAGTTTGTGATTTGAAAAAAAAAATTGCAATTTAACTTTGTAACGTGTTTTTATGGTTTGGCAAAAGCAAGTTTTTGAGAAAAGAATAAAAGTTTTACCACTTTAGTCTTTTTTGAAAGAAGAATGTAATAAAAAGAAAGAAGGCCAAACCATGTTTTAAAAATGGAGTAGTTAAGGATTAAGGCCTAGAAAGAATGAGATAAAGTTAAGGCTATTAGAACCAATTGTGAAGTAGTTGAGATGAGAAATTCTCTGAGTATCAATCTGATGTTGATTTCGGTCTTCGGGGTTGATACTTAGAGATTTATTTTCATGCCAATTTACAGTCAGGGATTAGATGATATTAAACTAATGGAAAATTTCCCGTATAATGCATAAGCATTGAGAAACCTAGGTTTGTTGCTTGAGAAAAAGAAAAAGGATTGTTGCTTGAAAGAGAAGTATAGGCTAGTAATACACAGCATGGACTAGTGGTGACAACTAAGTAGTGAAGGGCAAGCAAATGTATAGATCCTGTTGAGTGGACTCGTGACATAAGTCCTAAGATTCTTGGCCCACAGTAGTAGCTGTGTAGGATGCTGTTTGAGTTGAAAACAAAAAGAGCTTGTTTGAAATAATAAACTTAAGAAGAAGACTAGCCTAACTAACAAGAAAACAACTGAATCAATCAAGAAACAAAACGTGACGCGAAAAGAAAATAAAAATCTTAAGAAAAAGATGAATAAATATGAAATTTTTCCAAGATAATTTGAAAAAGAGAAGAAATTTTCTTATGTAGTTGTGCTTGGATAGGAAAATAGGGAATCTTTACAGAATAGTCATATAAAGATCCAAGTACGATTAGAAAAGAAAAGCGGAGGACATGAATTTTTCCGTTTTACACCTTTTCGTAACATAAGAAATCGAGTTTGGAAAATTAGATTTTTCTAAAATTTCGAATTTATAGGGTTTTGGATGCGACAATTGGATGAAGTAGGCTCTTACTCTGTAAGAGTGTAGGAAAATGAGGATGAAAAACGTTTTGATTTTTCAAAAATATTGCATTCATATAGAACTGCAAGTATATTTAGGATGTGAGCATCATGTTTTGAAAGAGTTTTTAAGATTTGCATACATATAGGTGGATCCAAATTAGGCATACATACTTTACTATGATGTATCTCACTTTGCACATGTGCACAATGTTTGCAACAGTTGGATGCACACTTGATGGATGGATGTTGCGAGGGATTATCTATTTTACTCTTATCGAATTTCGGGGACGAAATTCTTTAAGGGTGGGAGGATGTAACACACCGCATTTTTAATATAATTAAAAATGTATATATATATATATATATATATATATGCATAGATAAGTTAATAATGGTGATGTACAATGAAAATTACTTAACATGAAAGAGAAGGAAAGATTAAATTAATGGCAGTGTATGTAACAGAGAAGATAATAAAATAAGGATACTTAATTTAAATATCAGGAATTAAGTAAAATGGACATCACCATTGCGTTCGTCTCGGAATTCTACATGAAATAGAGTCCAAGTTTTCGAAAATCGGACTCCGTATGAAAGAGTTATGGCCTTCGGAAGATTCAAATCAGTTCGAAATTCAACCCAGGCAGCTGGGCAGGAAATTTCCCGCCCAGAACAGGGCAGGTTGACTTGGGGGTCAGGTCGACCAGGGGGTCGACTTGGGGGTCGACCTATCCCAGATCTGGATAGTTTTTGTTCCTGTGACGTGGTTTGACGTGATGTACGGAACGGATGGCTTCAAGGTCAATCCTAGGGCCCTAAAACGCTCTCTACACCTATAATACAGTGCCTAGACCGAACCTAATTCATAAACAATTCCTTTTGACGCCTCCGTGCCGCCAAACTTTAACCAAACATGGACGCCGCCCCAAAACCATAAACTAAATTGCAAGTTCTTCAGCAACTTTGGAGTTTAATCAAATCAAGAAGCAAAATTCTTCATCAACGATTCAAGCTCTTCACCAATAATCAAATAAGAAGATTAAATCAGCGTTCTACATCAACAACAAATCACTTATTTCTCTAATCCAGTCAAGGTGAGTGGATTTGAACTATATTTGTTGTATAATGTTGCTTCTATTGTTTACCATTCCCCATAATGAATATGATGTTAATTTAATAAGATCTGTTATTTTATTTATGCCTACGTCTGAGTTCTCTCCTTTTTATCCTTTCCCCTTTTCATTTTTGGATTTAGGTTATCTCGAACCTAGACGAAATCTTATTATACAATACGCACGATTGGAATATGGGGATATTGGAATATAATCTGTAATTTTGGGGTTTGTGGCATAACAATTGTTATTGCATATATTGGGCATAATCTATTTTATGCGGTCGAGGAATATAACCTATAATGTTGAATTTATGTAAGTTTGACATAATTGTCATTGGATATGGAATTGGTATAATTTAATATTAACAACATATAACTGGATAACATGGGTTGGTGAAATTTATTTGTGACTTGGAAAATAAGCCTAGAGGGTGAATTCTCTGGGTGCCAGTCTGATGTTGATTTCGGTCTTCGGGGCTGGTGTTTAGAGGGTTATTCTCCTAATCAGTATGTATGTGGGATAAGGCATACTTAACAATGAATTAAGTATAAATTGTTGTTGTAACCTAAAAAGGGAATAATTTATGAGATTGGAAAATAACATGTTGTGGGCTTATTAATGACTAAAGTGGGTTAAGTATAAACTGAATTAATAAGCTAGGGTAACTTGGTGAATACGGAAAAAAAAGGAAGCTAATGTGAATAACCAAGTTAAATGAGAAAGTAGACGAGGTGGCACAAGCGTGAAATAAATGGTTAGACTTAGGGTCTAATGACATATAAAACTAAGGCGCTTGAAGAAGTCCGTACGTTGTAGGATGAATAACCCAACGAGGTAGATCATGATGGTGTCATAAGGCACGAGGAGAGCTCACGTTCACTATTTTGGCGGCTCCAACGGACTGGAAGGGGAAGCACGTGGCTTCCTGAGACGTTCAAGGTGCTCCTGGTAGTCCTCTGTAGTGGCTTATCTTCGGGCTAGGATTACAGAGGTTGGGTCTGCGCAGAACTACCAGGTGGGTGGGCCTTGACTGGACAAGTAGGGGGCAGTCAGAATGCTGTACGCGGTGGCATTAAGGTTGGTTCGACGTTTGCCTCAGGCGGAGGTGGAGGGTCAAGACCAAACGATAGCAAGATCGTCGGACGCCTGTCACCAGTAGCCTAAGGAATGCGAAAAGACAAGAGCTAACCCCTAGAGATCGTTAACCTATGCTATCAAGGGACGGGTGCGGGGAGACCCCACATGGATGTTTAGATTGTTTGCTTGTTAGGGGTGGTCGCTTAGCTCGTGTGGTCTTTACTAGTTGAGGGAGGGGCTGAGGTGGGCCCATAGCCACCATAGAAAAACCAGACCCGAGGGATATCTGTACATTGGACACTCTTAAAAGCGGGCCCGTACAGATATAGAAAAGCTCCCGACCGAGTTCTTTGTTTTCTGGTGTAGCCCTGCCACGGAACTTGGGTGCACACATAGAGGTTATGTGCAGTAAAAACATTGAGTACGATTGATGATACGTACGTGGGAAAGTCTAGGTACAACCATGTCTTCTCTGGGTGGTGTATCGTAGACTAGAGGGCATTATTCGGTGATGGAACCAAACTCGATCGAATAGTTAGAGGATAGCAGTCAGTATGCTTACGTGGCACAGCGATAGTGGTTCTATGCGGATGTAGCGTTGTACGTTACTATGACATAGGATGAGGAACTGCGCATATTACTGTGGCAATACGGAGGAGACCGTGTGAGTGGGATATCACGGGGTGTACCTCGGTTTAGGAGTTGCTACATATACACTATATTAGGTTAATCTACTACGGGGTAGATGGTTGTGACGTGTGTGTAAGCTTTGAGTGCTAATAACACGTATAACCTAATAAATAAGAAAGTGTAATTGAACGGTATATGTAGGATTATTCAAGAAGTGTAGTTAAAATTCATTCACACAGAACTTATGTTCTGACCCCCTCCTCATAACATTCGCAGGTTAGACAAAGACTTATAGCTTTGGGAATACTGATTTAGCCGTACTGTGATTAAGGTAAAGCTATTTTTAAATATATTATATTTTACTCCTTCCGCTGTGAGGTGTTTTCCGAACTCTGGCATATCTCTTTTCTCTGTCTTTTTCTGTAGGATACCAGAGCAACCAACTCGGGTTTCGGTGGATTGGATTTTTGAAAAGAAAATCTGTCCGTCGGAATCCGGGTTGTTACAAAAAACATTTAAAAGAATTTATCTTTGATAAAATTATTGGGAACCTTTCCCTAAAGATGTGAATAGTAGAATAAAAGTATATTCTGAATTGGAATGAGGCGTCTGATGTGTTTTTTTATAGCACTTGTTTATAAAATACGCTAGTTATTCAGAAGACGGGGTTTAAACCACTATGAATAACTGATACGACGATTTAAAGTCGCCGATGAAGACGGAGGTTGAAGACCAGAGATCTTCAGATCGTTTGGATGATTACTGATGTCATTATTGGGATGTACACCCAAGACTAGGTAATAAGTGGTGATCATCCAGATGTACTTGGAGATCGACCGAATGTGCGAGGGCCTCTCTCCTGTATTGGACATATGGAACGAGGAATAAGGTGCCTCCGGTATCGTTCAGACCCGGAACAGACTTGCTAATGGATAGTGTGTCTGACATTGTATTCCTTTATATTGTATTCGTTGATCTCTGCTAAATATATATCTGTTTGGTGGTGGAGAATTTATTCTCTTGCTTAACACCCTTCTCTGAGATGTACGAGCTTAGAGGTTATATATTGTGGAAATCAGTGGTATTGTATGGATTGACAGTGTGGCATGCTGAGTTGCATGGATCAAAGCTTTTGTTGAAAAGCAAGGCTTTGTGGTTGATGATCCAAGCTTTTACTATATACGTGTTTACTTTTTTATATCATATAATTTCAGCTCATTATTTGTCAATTTAGAAGTATTTAATTATTTATACTAGTTTTTTTGTTTGTTATACTATGAATGGATATCATCTTGTGAATACATCATGAAATTGTAACGATACGGGTTTCGTCCAACCTTAATCGATCGCTAAATCGACTAAAACCGTTCAAAATCCGCATACGTTAACTTTGGGAATACAATACATCAGAACAATAACAGCAGACTTTTATAAACATTACAATAATGTTACATCAGGGTACAGAACATCAGAGTACATCGATAAAATACAGCGGAAGATAAATTACAATATTTTAATACAATACAGTGCAGCGGAAACAAAGTAACTAAGGCAGCGGAAGACAACTATGCTCTGGACACAGCTTTAAGCTTCAATCCAGGATCCTGCTTGAGATAAGAACCTGTAGACAACCTACTCGACTGCTCGTGTGGAGAAGAGGGCACCCGAGTTTGCAAAGGTGGAAACAAACAACGGGTCAGTCATGGGACTGGTGCGAGAATTCTTAGCTAATCTAATAGTAGTAAGGCAAATCCAAGGACCATGCCGCTAACGCGGAACGGGTTTACTCCAATGGATCACCGGTGCATAAATTTAAGTAAATCGTTAAACAACGCAATGCTTTTTAGAAAAATGAAACCATCATAAGACCCAAGTCCCATCACACAATGCAACGCAAACCGGAGGATAGGGTTTTACCTTATAATGGTCAAAAATGCTTGATACGATAAAAACGATATCTAATATTAGTGTGTATATGTTTCAAAAACATTTCAAAGTAAATGTATCAATCCTAGGACACATAGATACCATAATACTATGCTTCCATACTAGTAATACAATCAAATCCGCATGAGGTCGTATTGGAAATTGGGTTTCCATCATGAGTCAAGGCTAGGGAGGAGCTCCTTACCGATTCGAGACACTCTAGCTAATGTCTCAGGATCCCCCGCAGTGAACCCTTGGAT
This sequence comes from Allium sativum, assembly GCA_030737875.1. Taxonomy (NCBI): domain Eukaryota; kingdom Viridiplantae; phylum Streptophyta; class Magnoliopsida; order Asparagales; family Amaryllidaceae; genus Allium; species Allium sativum. The sequence goes on from CM060921.1 coordinate 564,833,471, forward strand.
AGCTGCAGGGCCGGTCCACACATACAGGTTCGTGGATTGGCAATTCCTAAACACACGTTTCCCGATCCTATAGGACCTATCATCCGAGGCGCCTCATTCCATCATCCACATAAGTAAAATGACGGGCCATGTTAAAGCCCAAACACCACTTCTAGCTAGAAAGAAACGTGCTGCTCTCCCTGCGTTCCCTTTTCCCGTTTTAGATTCCGCCGGTGTGTGAGGCTCGCGAAGTCACGCTATACACAAAGCTATGCCTAAACAGGCTATGCTTTGATCATCCTATAAGGCCTGCTTTTCAACAAAGCCTTGATCATCTTCATCTTAGCGTTCCACGTTGACAATTCACGCCATGCGATTGATAACTATTAATACGCAACCTCTAAGGGTGTTGAGCAAGAGAATAAATTCTCCGCCACTAACGGTTGTATGTTAATAGAAATCAATTTACATAGAACAAAATTCAACGTCAGACACACATTCCATTTATAAACTTATGCTCTGGGTCTGAGCGAAAGCCAAATCCGTGCAAATCAATACTACGTCCGGATAACTACCATCTTAGCCCCGTCTTGGGAGCAAATCAATCAAGGGCCTCAACACTAGTTACCTATTCGATGTGAAGACCGTCGGTCTTCAATCGCCGTCTTCAATTCTTCGAATGTCGTATCATTATTTGGAATGAGAGTAAACTCGGACTTTCCAAATAACTCGCGTGATTTAAATTTGAAAACCATTTCATATCGTCGTTAATAATTTATAACGATCTATCGCTATTTTTACTTTACATACACATCCTAAACATAACAATGTATATTTTCCTCTTCCATTTTTCAACTTACACCAAATGTATATTTGGTTTCATATTTTCTTTCTAATGAAAATCCATTCATTAGAAATGTAAATTTCTAATCTTATTACTTATATTGAAAAATGTAAATTTCTATTTCTGTTTTATTTACATTGAGAAATGTAAACATATACTTCAATATATTATTATATTGAAAATGTAACTTTTATTTCATATTCTATTTACATTGGAAAATATAAATTCCTAATCATTCTTTTGTTTCCTTTGATTATATTGAAAAATGTAAATCCTTTTATTTGCATATATAAATATAATTTCCATTATATCCTTATTTACATTGAAAAATGTCGGTTTCTATATTACACCAATTACATATAAAAATGTAACTTCCTATTTTCCTTTTATTTACATTAAGAAAAATGTAACTTTTCTAATATTTACATTAAGAAAAATGTAAAACTTTTATAATCCTTATCTTATTTTATTAAAAATGTAACTTTCTTTTATAACAAACTTGGAGGTGAAAATATTCATTTCATTATTAACACATAACGGTGTGAAAATAACGTCAATTTCTAAGTTATCCATTTATGTTTTAATATGGGCCAGACCTCTCACATTAGGCCTACACCTTGTGGATGCTGGATAGGCCGGTCGGTTCCGGGCAGACTTCTCCCACAAGTTGGGCTTAACCTCGCATCTTGGCCCAATTTGTATTTGCGCACTTGGACCTCTCACATTAGGCCCAACATTTGTGGCTGCTGGATATGCCGGTCGGGTCCGGGAAGACTTCCACCACAAATGTGACCTAACCTCGTATCCAAGTACAATTTTTGATTAATAATTATAATTTTTTTTTTAAACCTGTCATTATTTGAAATTATCCTTTCCATTGAAGAATCTTAATTTTAAGCAATTCTTTATTTCAAAATCTCTTGATTTCAAGTATCTTAATTTAAATTGTAACTTTCCCTATTTTTATGATTTTCTAATAAAAAATCTTTTTCAAGATGTACAATTTTAAAACCATATCTTTTTACTTTAATATATCGACGCCAAAGATGTAATATTTCTAAACCAACGTCAATTAATATCATTAATTGAATATAAAATAAAAATATTCCTTTATTTCAAAATTGATAACATTTTAAAACCAAAATCTTCTTAATTTAACACATTGACAATTAACAAGGTAATCTCTTTAAATTCTAACTTTGTCTAGTATCATAAATGACATACTTTTATATTGACATAATTGACATACAAAAAATGGAATTCTATTTACAGTGCAAATTCTCTCTTCTAATTACATATAAAAATGTAATAAATTTTTTTTTTATGCGGTATAAATTATACTTTTGTTTACATATAAAAATGTGATCTTTATTACAATGCAAGTTCATACCTTAATTACATATAAAAATGTAATTTTTATCATGCGATGTAAATTCATATAAAAATTACATATAAAAAGGTAATTTTTATCATACGGTGTAAATTCACATTTTAATTACATAGAAAAATGTAATTTTTATCATACGGTGTAAATTCACATTTTAATTACATAGAAAAATGTAATTTTTATCATACGGTGTAAATTCACATTTTAATTACATAGAAAAATGTAATTTTTATCATACGGTGTAAATTCACATTTTAATTACAAAGAAAAATGTAATTTTTATCATACGTTCTAATTTACATCTAAACTACATATAAAAATGTAATTTTTACTTCAATGCAAATTCTTGTCTAAATTTACATTATAAAAATGTAAATTTTATTTCACTACAAATTCCTAACTTTTATTTACACAAAAAAAAAAGTAAATTTATATACATACAACATTCCTACTTTTTATATCATATAAAAAGAAAGAATGTAAACTTTATTTACTATGTTGAATTGATAATCTAGATCAATTCAAATAAAAAGACAAATCTTTATTTTCTATGTTGAATTGATAATCTAGATCAGTTCAAATAAAACCAAAGCACTGACATAACGATGGCGAACCATGTCTCTTTTATTATGAATCGATAAGTTTAATTAATTCAAATCATACAAAAGCGATAACATAAGAATGTGACAATCATATTTCTATTATTTTGAATTGATAAATTAGATCAATCCAAATCAACACAAGTGATTACATACGAGGTGATAATCATGTTCCTATTATTTTGAATTGATAAATTGGATCAATCCAAATCAACACAAGTGATTACATTAGAGGTGATAATCATGTTCCTATTATTTTGAATTGATAAATTGGATCAATCCAAATCAACACAAGTGATTACATTAGAGGTGATAATCGTACGGATCTAAACTATCCATCACAAACACATACCAACCATCATCAAATATGACAAAACAAAATAGATCTGTATCGTAAGCATGATATTTACCATTCAAACTTCACATAACGCTAGGATAATAATTAAATTAATTAAATTTACTTAAAAATAAATTCTCACCTTGCTTTAAATCAGATCTGAAAATCCAAACAATTTCAAAAACAGCCCCAATCAGTTCCAACACGATCTACTCGACGATACGGTTCCACAGGATCTGAAATTTTCAGATTCCGATGTCGTATGAGTGAATTATCAATTTTTAAAAATAAAATCAAGATTTGTGACGTTTAAAAGTGTTGTATTCACCAATTCATACCTTGGCCATTTATTTTCAGTTTCGTTCAAAACTTTGAATCAAGTTTTCTCGGTTTGTGGTTGATGGTTTTACGAACGGTTTGCGGCAAAACGACCAGCTACGAGAGGTCTTTGGGCGTCCCAAATGGTGTAGGGTGTGGCGGCCTATGTGGGGTGCGGTTTGGGTGCAAAGGCGGCGGGTTCGTGGGTTCGGGGAGGGAGCTAGAGGGCACGAGAGAGTTTGAGATTGATATTAATTGAAAGAGGAGATCAAGAGCTTCAAAATTTTGAACTGTGGCCAAGGCTAATTCTTCATGGATTGGGAGCTAAGGAGGAGAGAAGGTAGAAGGGTTTAGGCGGCTATGGGTTCGGTTGATTCGGGAAGAAGAAGAACGATGTCGTACTTTATATAATAAAATGTTATTATATTAATTAATTAGTCCCTTAAGGTCCGATTTGGCCCGAACTCAGAATTAGACATGCTCACTGTCTATCTTAATGTTTTGACATCTTCTGAATGCGATGGGACATGTTTCGAGCCCAATTTTGAAGTTTGTAGCGTTATTTATTTATTTTTAATATAAATCCTTTAATTTTCTTATTCAACCGTACATGAAAATTCACCGGGGTCACAAATTAACTTCAAAAATTCCCAAAAAATATATTTAGCTGTGTTTTGACGCTGCGGACCTAGAAAAATTAATTTCGTTCAATTCTGAGCCTGTTTGAAAAATGACTATTTTCAAGTCGATTAAAATTGACTGAAATTGACAAAACTGAAATCTTTTTGCCACGGCTACAATTTAATTCCAAAAATTATGAAAAATTTAACCTAACTATATTTTGACATTCCGAATCCAACAAAAGTGGTTTCATCGAAAACCGAGGTCGTTTGTAAAATGACTATTTTCAAGGCGTATATATTTAATATTAAAAAAACATTTTTAAACAAATAATCTTCAAAACTCTAAATATATAAGTGCTTACTGTTTTTCAATGTAGAAACATCATTCTGAACTCAATGGAAGTGATTTCGAGTTCAAATCCCTTCGTGTGCAAAAAGTAGCATTTTTGACCTTTATAAATCTCATAGCGACCTTTTTAAATTTTAAACTGGGCATAACTTTTGATTCCCGCTATGAAATTTAGATTTTTCAGATTTGTTGGAAAGATATTTTTAAATAGATTCTAATATTTTTGGTTTCACTAAAATCCGTTAAATTTTGCATCCTGTACGTTCAGTCAAAGTTTAAGTTTGACTTTTCAAACTACCGCGTTATTTCTAATTCGTTTTATACCTAAAATTAAATTATTCATTCTAACTTCGATTTAAATCAACTTTCAATCATTATTATTTTAAATAAATTATTTTCAATATCAAAAAATCATTAAAATTACTTAAAATAAAATTTTAAATTGGCCCCAAAATTCAGGGTTGTTACAGAAATTATGATAATGACTTGAATATTGCATGATATTTAATTTAATTTAATAACAATATTACTATGTTTAGTATGAATTAAATGGACAAAAGAAAAAAATTGCAATCATCATTATAATATTTACTTTGAAGTAATTACACAAATAAATAATTTCAGAACAATTAGATAGAATATTAAATCAAGCTATCACACTAACTGATGTGAATATTTCAATTTTAATATTATTTCTTATCTTACTTTGACTAAAACGAAAGTAAGCTTATATTTATTGTGTGGTGCTGAAGGCACCCCAATATATTCTTCCAAGTACCGCAATTAAAAAAATAAAACTCATTAAATTTTGTATGCTTCCTAATACCACATTACCTCCCCATTCTAGTCTCCCACTCAATCATTATATGTCGAACTAATCATGCACTAAGCTAATCTAAATACCCTAATATCTTGTAATGGTTGTCTTCTTCACATCTCTCATGGAAAAATTCAAATTCGTATGATCACTAAATTGTTTAATGATCTGAAAATCCTAATCTCTCACTTCCTATTCTAGTTTGCTTAATTCAAACCTTATTCGCGGATTTTGTATATTGCGGCGTCGAGTTCGTTAATCGGTTATAGATATAGGGTTTAGCTTGTTGATCAGTTTTACAAATAAGGACGAACAAATATCGAGCGAAATAGAAATAGGGTAAAATAGTGTGGCAGCCCCTATTTTTTATGTGTGTGGCATTAAGAAGAGTGTAATATTAATTCTTGTGGTATTTTTTAGTCGTGGTATTAGGAAGAACATATTGGGGTGCCCATAGCACCACACTATTTATATATAGCTACGAACATTTTATTACAGCGCAAAACATGCAAAGCTCTTATTTCTTATAGTATGTATTTGCTTTTTCTCAAAAAAAAAAAAGTTATGGACCATAAGATGGCGATCACATGTACCCTATTGATACATAAGCATTATATAGTAGCTTCAAATTTATGAAGTTACACCTTACTAATGTATCTTTATATTTCATGCTCAAATTTATATCTATATGTAAAAGGTTAAGAAAACTAAATATACATTTGTGCGTGTGTGTATTTACTCACAAACTTGCGAACATGTCAGGCGTACATATAAATATCTTTTCAATATAATTGTAATATGAGTTTATAATTAATCATTATAAGGTTTTGTACGCGTATATCTTTTTTGTTGTCATACACGGTTGTCATTATTAATTTCTACACTTAATTAGCAGCAAAGAGAATTAACCAACACAGTCTGTAATTGACATGGTATATTATTGGCAGTAAATATGTAAACTTTTTAATTGAGTACATGGAATAGCTGGATTTGGGATTAAATACTGGTTCAGGAAAAATATTATTATTTGAATATTTTGCTTCGCACATATTGTACAAATACCCACAAACCTTAAACTATTTCTTCGATTCAGACGAAAACCAAAATGGCTTCCAATTCTTCCATTGTGACCACAACCGACATTCAAGAGGTAATTTTTTATGATTCCTATTCATTCTTTGTTTTCATTTATTGGAATCCTTTAATAGTTTTTCTTTAATTTATTGCTTAATTCTGAAGTTACTCGTATATTTTGTGTAGATTTCTTAATTTAAGGAGTTTAATTCATATAAGGAATCTTTTTGTTAAAAACTCTGACATTAAAAGTGACAAGACCAGTAAATGACTTACTCCTCCTAAGCAGTTTAGAATTGGGTTCTTAAGCATATATGTGGTAACTTTGAGTTTAATAATCCTAAAAAATTAGTTTATTTTCGAAATTACTGTATGATGTGGAATTTCTTATGTTAAATGATTTAATTTCTTTTGCTTCGAATGTGATTTCTTTTCCACGGAATGAAAATAAAGATATGGGACAATATTGCAATGAAATCAATGTCTAATATCATATATGAATTTCAAGGCAATTTTTTTCTCTATAATGCTTTTTTGGTAGGGAACACATAAAATATGATCATTTATAGATATTTAGGATGATTTACTGTAATTCGCTACTAATCTGGTATTTAGGCAGATTTACCCTACCAATACACATTTAAGGTTTGAGATCAAATATTCAGCCTTTGTAGATAAGTGATTGAAAATCCTCCAAATGTGAAATAAGAAATAACGCAATAACAAAAGTAGTTTTATAATCCAAAAGTGGACGTTTTGATGCAATCGAATGTATTCTTCTCTATTTATATGTCGGCTAAGAATTATAAAAACTTAACAATTAAAAAGATATCTGACATGGAAATTTGAAACGATAATACAGTCCAATCCAAAATTATTTTTAAACTGATTTCCTCCCAACGTTCATTAACCTTATTTTGTTATATATGTCAAAGTGCATAATGCACTATTGGGATTATACATAAATATGAGTTTGGCCATAATAATTAAATACTATATAATAATAAATCATTTATTTGCAAGATTAATCATGAAATGTTTGAGTCGTATTTTTTCTAAAGTACTATTCATCCAACAAAATATAAAAGAAAAGCTCCAAGATAAAATAATACAAGGGTTTTTATATAAACATATATTTTACATATTAAAAACAAATAAACCGTGCAATTTCTGACATATAAAGAACATATGATCATAAAAGTGCTAAACATAAATCCTACTCCTAAACCATCATATGTTCATTAAATGTCGAAAAATGGAAAAAAGGGAAAATAACAAAATTTAACAAAAATCATTAGTCATGTTGGACTATAGTATACCTCATGTTGAACACTAATAAACTTTGTTCGATACTAAATCCACATCTAAGCAAGAATTTATTGTTTCCAAGTATTTAACATTAGAACTGTGCGGTTAGATCCCCACTAAAGCCCCGTAAAATCCCCTATATAGCTTGTGGCACTCTTCAGCTGCTACGATATTCCGACTTAGCACCGATGAACGGAAAATCCATATGAAGTCCTGCTACTTTCCATTGATTTGATTATTTCTCCTTGTAAGAAATCAATTAAGCTAGTGCAAATATCTAATTTTAAGACATAAATATTATAATATATTGTAGAAATCTATTATAGTTATCGAATTTAGTGTGCGTATAAATAATACTCTTTGATTTTGTTATACAAGATCGATCAATATTAGTTTCTTCCATATAAATAATGTGGGAATGATAATTAATTGATTAGTTTTAAATATATAGTTTAACATTTAATGAATATTTTTGCACCACAGTTATATCCCTGCTAATTTTATTATTATACATTTTTACACCTCCACGGCTATACAATGGCTAAGCGATTTAAATGCACATCGTTTTAACAAAACTCATTGATTTTGACCCTTGTCTCACATAATTGAGGAAGTCTGGTGCTACTTCGCTTTAGTCAAGCCAGCGTTATTTATTATGCCACTCGAGAGAATACTCGTAATTGACTTTGTTCGTTTCATTTTTACATTTCGACTTTAAATATAATATCATATTCTACCACGTCTAGTTATCAATTGTATCAAGCATTGTTGTGGTAAGCTTGTAAGGAATTTCTTTATGCCTATATTTCCTATTTTTGTTTGGACTGAGAACATGTTCCACTGTGACTATCAGATAAACATGAGGTTTTCAAATTGTGAACATTTTCCTGACTATCTACCATAATCTTACCATTCCGTTCCAAAAGCATTAACAACTACACAAAGTTGTTCAGTAATACATATAATTGTATTTTATTTTTGATGTGTGGTATTTGTAGCTTCACGTTCAAATGCATTTTTTAATTGAGATGCACTATTTGACAGATAAAATTCAATATTCATAGTGTCTTGCTATTGTTCATGAAACATTAAGTGTTCTAAATTGTTTTGTTAATTTGCTAGTTGTTGAACTGTTGTGATTTTCGCTGGGTTTTTTTTATACAAGCCTTTTCAAATGAACATAGTTTCAATGGATAATCAAAATACTTATAGCTATAGTTAGGACATACAAGAGGATTCCAATCGAATTTTACGGGTTGGACAAATGCCTTAGAGTTCTTATCTACTATGATTAAAATTCATATGCTTGGATTCTAATTAAAATTAATAATGAATCTGAATTACCAGATGAAGTTATGACAGTGAGTGAGAACAACGAGGTGTTCATTCAACCCACATAATACGAAAGGAAATCTCTTGTAGGTTGTAGTTGTATGTTTTGATCGTCCATTGAGTCAATTCTCTTTTGAAAAGGTTTGGATGGATAAAACTAATACAAATAAAAACTGATCAATTACTAATCAAGATAACAGTGCAAAAAATTTACAGTTCCATGAACAACAACAAAATACGATGAACATGAACATCATCAGCCAAATAATGCATCTTAACGAGAGGAAGGCATGAACACAACACAACAAAAAATAAGATTTGAATATAAGTACTACTGCAGAAATTAGTGTAGCTGCTAATGTTTTAGATCATAATAATGATCACATTACGGCAGTTGGTCAGAGTAAGTGTTAGTTGTTTGAAACCCCATGATGATATCTAGTGGTCACAATGAAACACGTTCAAAGTCCAAATAGAATATGAATCATAGAAAAGAAGAAATTCCTTTCAACTTTATTGCGATAATGCTTGATGTGATTGATAACCCACGTGACAGAATATCACATTTAAATAAAATGGTAAGAAAATGAAATGAACAAGGTCTATTATAGTATTCACCTAAGCCACATAAGGAATAACGTTGGTTTGACTAAATGGAAGTAGTGGAGCTTCTCATTTATGTGAGATAAGTCTCAAAATCAATGAGTTTTGTTGAAATGGTAAGCACCTTGACAGGCATGAATTCTTGCTTAGATGTGGAACTTAGTATTGAACGAAATTTATTAATTTTTAGTATACTTTAGTCTTGCACGGCTAATGCTTGTACGATTCGCTCTAGAGGAACCTTAGGGATATTTAGAGAATGCATGATAGATTATGTAAGAAAATTATGTTTACTACTTCTATCATGGTTTCTTCTCTATATGTTGTAAGTTGACCATTATTTGATTTTAGTGTATAAGGTAGCTACTAAAAAAAACATGATTCACTCTAGTGTTTAGAACTTAGCAGATGATTCGAGTCCAACCTAATTAGTCAGTTAATCATTAATAAACAAGTTTAAAACTAAATAAATATGTAATATTTTCTTATTTAATATAAATTTTATCAAGTTAGATTGTGAAATATGGTGTAGGCCTTATTTTGTTATTGAACAAAATTAGTAGAAAATGAAATAAGCTAAACCTAAGAATATTGAAATAAAAGAGAATACAAAACTAAATAGATAAACTCTGTTTGAACTCAGTAAAATGTTGAGCACCCCTCCTCCTCTTCGTTTTAGTCAAAAAAAAACACAACATTACATGTTTTTTATTTTCGATTTAAATTTCTTTTTACAATTTTTTTCATACTTTTAGCATACTACGCCTTGGCACAACGAGGTCCTTTAAGGGTACCTTTGATTTTATTTTTTATTTTTTTTAGAACAAGGGGAAACTCAGTAAAACGACTATTTTTCATTTTTTACAAAAATCGGAGGACAACTCAGTAATTTGTTGAGTTGATATAGAATTTACCACCTAAATATTGTAGATCTTAAATAAAGCTTGTAGAGGACCGCTCATATGGGTTTTGAAATGTCCCAAGAATATCTGTCTTTAAGCTTTGAAATCAAATCTCTTCTACATTAAATAATGGTGTTCAAGATTGAAATAATGTCCCAACTAACTAATTTTATAAACAAATAAGAAAAATAAACATAAAAAATCATTGCTTGATATAGAAAATTTGAATGCTCTATGTCACAATGTGATGTCCGAGTTGTCCACAAGACAGAAACTGGTAAACGTATACGACAAAGTTTCAAGTCGAAATATTTCAAAATCCCAACAGAATGCACGACACAAATTGATCAACTGAACACCAGTTAATGAGATAGAAACTCTGAATTTATGGTCATTAGGGCTTATATTGAGGACCATAGCACCAATCAAAATAATGTTATTTTTTGATTCTTTAGAACCGCATTACTACATGGACATCCAATTTTTCTTATACCAATATAACCGCACAACGGTGGAAAAACCAACCGTAAAAAGTGTTAATATAAAATATAAAATTATGTATTAAATTTTATTTTAAATCAGATTCTAGTGAAATAATTATAGTGTGGTTTAACAGAACATGGTTGTAATTGAAAAAACATAAATCCAGTTACATTACGAATTGTACATGAAAAGCAACTTTAGATTAAAAATATGCTATCAATATGTTGTTATAAATTGCTCATAAACACACATATACTTCATATATATATATATATATATCAAGTACGATCAATGTACTCTTAAAGTTTAGTTTTTTTTGTAGCTCTAATCCATTAATGAATTGAAGAAATAAAAGAAACAAAGCAAACTCAAAATATATTATCATATTAACGAACACATTTAATTAAAATAAAAAAGAATGTAAGATTAGATGTAATAAATCATAAATTATTGAACTAGTTTATTTAAATAAATCACGTAAAAGTACCATTGTCATTTCAAAAACTGAAACTGTTAAGATAAAACAACGAAAGATAAAATCGGTGAAGCCGTTTTTACTTCTTGATAACTGAACATTGTTAATGCCCATCGTAATAAATAAATACAAAGTCCATTTGTTATCCTTGACAAGTTTTGCATCAGTCTCTTATAATCGACAATAAAAATTAAGTCCCATCTAGGAAGAAAATTTTGGATCAAACATGTGAATCCTCGCGCTACCTTTAGCGTTTGCAAAAGCTGCTGACTTTTTCGAACATAATCGTGTAGTTATAGTCAAATTTACGGTTTGAATAATATATTATACACCAGTCGTCCAACGAAAATTATCTTATACTAGCGTTATCCAAGAAAAAGTAAACCAAATTCTGTTTATTCACGTGGAATTAAAATGCCGCCAATTAGACTTAATTTATACATGCAAACGTTAGGTAACACAGTTGAAAAATCATGCGTAAACATGATAATGAGAAAAAGAAAGGGCCTCCCAGATTTGTGAAAAAAACAAATGTAATCAATGCTACTATAAGGGATTGCTAATAAGATATTTCAGTGCACAATCAATCAAAGTAGTGTGGAAACTATACATGTACATCTATAAATCTCATACTCATGTGTATTGATGCAAAGCCGTGTTTACCAATAAAAAGAATCATACACGTCATAGCATCATACAAAAATATTGTACATGATAAGTAAGATACAATCAAGTGTGTTGTCAAGATTGCTTCAGTAGTCTTTCTTGAACGAATTTCCAAGCTGCACATAGAGCATTCACTACTCGTCGAGGTTCAAATTTCCAAATATCTGTTTGTTCCACGATAACATCATAATTTTTTAGTAAATAATATAATGCAAGTTATAAAGAATCAAACAAGAAATGCAAAGATCGTGTACCTGGTCTAAAATTGTCTCAACTGGATAATCGTTCAGCAAGATAGAAAACAGATAGTATATGTATGCATACACAACCCTGACCATTTGAAAACAAAAGTGAAGGGTTTATTTCACACACAATAAGAATGACAAAAAAGACAACGATGGCGGTGTAGCATAAAGGAAAAAAAGATAACTAGTTCAAATGCAGAATAATGTTTATTGCAACTACCTGACAATCCATTCTGTCAGTGATCCCACCATGTGACGGAGCCCAATGAAACGTATTATTTATAAATTCTAAATATTTAGTTTTCATTTTTTAGTCGATAATCTTAGATATGAGATTCTAAAAATTAATGAAATACAATGTTTTTTGTACGAATGAAACTTGAAAACCAAACAGAAAGAAGATAATATGGAGCACAATTGGACATCGCACTGGTTTCATTAACAAATAAAAAAAATACTGGTTATATTAATTTATGAAGATTAATCAAGTGAAAGTATTGTTATTAGATCATCATACAACAATTTTATCGTTGCTGAGCCTAACATATTAATATGTTTGAGCTTCACACAATCACTCTATGTTGAACAGAACCTCTCTCTAAGCAATGTAGAGCCAAAATTTATCGTCTTTAAGTCGCTATACCCTCTGTGTATTTTGCACACGATCATGCCCTTTAGACGACACATCTGACTCGTTGCTCACTATAGACAAATCACTACATGCCATATTTGAATAATCTTCTACACTTTTATAATTTTACCCTTTCACTTCGCCTTTTTTCGAAACAAGAAAATCTCCATTTTTGAATTTCAACATATTATCGATATGACAATTTGCATTACTGTTGAGCTCATTCGTAGAAATCAAAACATCAATAATTTGAAACAACACATCCAAATTTCCGTGCAACATCACATTATCACATTCATTGTCAAGTACTATTATCACAAGAAATAATGACCTCAAATTACCCAAAGGTTCAATATCCTAGTTTTCACTTTTTGAACTAATAGAGATAAGATCTACATTAGTGTTCGTATTATCCTCATTTTTGTGTCTGTTCAACAATATATTCATCTTACTATGGAATGAAAATTGCCGTCAAACAGATCATCATAATAACCCAAGTTCTGTAAAATCTTCCTTAACAAATTGTTGTGCATTTTCAAGATATGATATATATACTCTCCTTAACTACAATTAAAAATGTAACAATTGTTAGCAATAGAAAATAGTAGCCCTATTATTCACGCCATTTTCCTTTAAACCATGCTATATAATCATATCGACACCATATTCGTATTCTTACATCTAACAACTTTGTATTCTTCTGTATTATTTTCGTGCATATATTTTAGTTGACTTCCCTTCATTTTTAGGAAACAAAAATAATGTTTGTAAACAAATATTCTACACCCCAAAATAATCTAAAAGATAGTCAAACTTGCAAAATTGAAAACGCGAGCAAAAAGCAAATCGACTAATGAACATTACCACTAGATAAATGATAGAAATTGTTGGCATTTTATAGTTTAGAGAACTACATAGTTTGTTCACAAAACCAATTGGTTGTTGTGAACTGTAGCTTATTAGTATATATCCAGGATTTTAGTTGAACATTTCCCGATGTGGGACTTATATTTTCATCACTCCCCCTTCACGTGTGGCGTATTTGAGCCATCTACGTGATCATGCTATTTTGGATGGAGTGGCGCACGTATGGCGGTTAAGCACATACGTATTAGTTGAATTAGTTGACCTGGGCTCTGATACCACTGTTGGCATTTTATAGTTTAGAGAACTACATAGTTTGTTCACAAAACCAATTGGTTGTTGTGAACTGTAGCTTCTTAGTATATATCCAGGATTTTAGTTGAACATTTCCCGATGTGGGACTTATATTTTCATCACTCCCCCTTCACGTGTGGCGTATTTGAGCCATCTACGTGATCATGCTATTTTGGATGGAGTGGCGCACGTATGGCGGTTAAGCACATACGTATTAGTTGAACTAGTTGAATTAGTTGACCTGGGCTCTGATACCACTGTTGGCATTTTATAGTTTAGAGAGCTACATTGTTTGTTCACAAAACCAATATAACGTTCTCATAGCTACAATATAACGTTCTCATAGCTACAAACGACAACAAAAATGATTGTAAACAAATAGGATTTTTTTTCTTATGAATTGCAACTTAATATAAGTTCGAAAGCACACTTACATCTGTTGCAACGTAAAATTTTGACGGTTTTGTCAAACTGAAGTTAAATTTAATCACCCTCCCAATATCTGTAAAAATATAAATCAATCTTAACTGAAGACAAATATCAGTCAGTCTCCAAGATCTAGGACTTTTTTTTAGAAAATTGGAGTAATTGAAGAAAAATATTCGTTCTTTTTTGGCCTACTGCTACTTTGTTCACTAGAGCATGATAATTACATATTTACATTTGTCATTTACATTTATCTATTGTTCACTCTACCGCGGTTGAACGTAAAAAAATTATAATGCTCTAACAGAACAACAAAAATGTTTAACCTTTTGCACATGGTGTACAGTACACCTGAAGTTGATTCAATATTATGGGCATGTTAATCTTCTTTCTTAAATATATCCTATGGTCCAAATTTTTACTGAATATCATGATTACCATTACAATAACATTAACATTTAGGCATATATCAGATTCAATGTTCAGAATTTCAAATTTGAAGAGATATAACTTACAAAGGAAAAAAATGAGAAACCTGAAAAGAATTTAAACTTGAGTTTTGATGATTTTATTTAATTAACTCAAAATCATAGTAAAGCGATAAATTTGGTCTTAAGAATAAATTCACATAATTTCTCAATTATGGAAATCCAATCCAAAGTAACTCAAATACGAAAATCAATAAAAAAAAAAGACAGTATAAATCGCAATGTAAAAAAGGTAAATTAATTAATAACCGATGATCAAAGAAATTTACACTACGATAACCCTAGTTAGCTACTATTTATTTTCTAATACGTAATTCTGCCCATAACATCATTAAAGCAGTTTTCATTGCCGAAAATAGCCAATTTTGATCAATCATAGTCGTAAATAACAAAACTTTTCAAAGGAATACTGATTTCTTGACGTTAGCAGTATAAACATTTTCCAGCAAAACTAGATCTAGAATAACAATTACAAGCGTTAACATCAAAATCAATTCAGAACCATATTAATTCAAAAAATTACCTTATTTTCCAAACGACCAATGAAGCGATCCGTTTTATTCTCCATCGTCGGTTAGCTCTCTTCCGAAATAGAAGGATGTGGTACGTGCTTAGAATATTTTAGAGGAACAGCGACGAAGGCAAGCATGTGTGAGGAACAACAAATTTGTGAAGAGATTCAGATATAATTAAAAGAGGTAAGGATTTCAGAACTAGGGTTGTTTCGTAGGAAAATGGATTGGAGAATCGCGCGTTGACTCGATTAAAAGAGGAAGAATCGGCATTGATTCGATTAAAAGAGGAAGAATCGGAGAAAGAGAGAAAATATAATGTTCATGGGCAACTAAGATTCCGTGGCCGAATATATTTGGTTTCAGAGAGTTTGATAAATAAGCTTTGTTGAATCTTTAGCGAAAACAGATAAAGGAGTAAGATGATTTTTACAAAATCAAAATAACTATATATTTTGTTTTAAGTATTCCTAATGGACCGTTATGGAGCTATTTACGGAATTTAACTATATGTAATTTTTGCATGTCATGTGTCTATGTGCCTGTTTGTTTATTTTGTTTTCACGAGCACTTTGTAGTAGTAAACACAAACTAACAAGTCTAACATTGGCTGTGCAGAAACTTAATGAAAATGAAATGCTAATCAAGAGAATCATTGACCTTCGTAATTCGGGGAAGGACCAGCTATGTGCACCGTAAGTACAAATCCTATGTACTATCTTCAAAGGCTTATGTCATAAATATGTTCTATATTGTGTTTCAGTTGTTGCATAATTTCTTTTATTGACTAGTGGTAACAAGTTTTAAAATGAAACTGAAAAAGGAAAGAAGAATAATTTATATATGTTCACTTAATCATAAAATTCTTTCAAATTGCAGCCTCATAGAAAAACTTGAGTCAAACTTAAGTTTACTATGCTCTCTGGCTGATGCGCAAGAGAAGACAGAGCATGCATCTCAGGTATTTCATATAGAACGATTATTATGGTTGAACCATTAGAACCATAAAATGTAACAAGTTTAACTAGAAAAGGTTCTTTAATGTCAAGTCACTTAAATATCACTTGATCTGTGTTCTTTTAGCATTGCTTAGATTGAGGTTTAACTGCATATGGTTATGCACAAATCACTTGGAAAATATAACTCAACTGTATAAACGTGATCAAAGTCAAACTGATAATGCTTCTTATTGTGTTGATTGGTTAACCAATTAAATTAAATTGTAGTATTTATTGAACAATTGCCAGTTTCGGGCATGTTGAATTTTTTATGACGCATGTCTGTTACTTTGCATCAAATATACGTAAACATCCAAAAGAATTCATATAAATCTACTAAATTTGCCACATCATATAAGTATACTTTCGTAGGAAGAATTTTATTACCTTTTCGTTTACATCAGTAACAACTTGCGCCTCTTCTTTTTTACTCCATTCAAAACTTTTCCACAATATATTATCATTTGCTTATGTATACATGCTTATAAATTAGAAGGTTTACAAGCTCAACTCAAGCTATTAAACAAGTATTCCACAACTGGCCAAAGATTATTATTTACATAAAATTTGATTTATTTTAGACGGGACAATCTTCATCGGCCGCACCTCACGGAGTCGCAGCAAAACCCTCTGGTTCTGGACAAAGGTCAGCACAACTTCATGGAGCTGCAGAAGGATCCTCTGGTGCTAAACAAAGCTCAGCACAACCTCTGATTCTTGCTCTACCGGCACCAGGTCGTGCATCGGGGAAAGGTGTAGCTCGATCTGTTAGAAAAAGTTCTAATCAAGTTCGGGAGCAGCAAATGCCACCAGTCCCAGTTGACTCCTCTTCCTATGCAACTGGAGAAAGCTCTTCTGCAGGACAGAATAACAAAGCTACTCTCGACCTTGTCAAAAACTTAAACCTAAAAAGTTGAGTGTGTTCCAATATTCTTCTTCATGATTAAACCATTTGGATATTCTTTGTAAACTATTTGGGGTGCAAAAGTACATTGAAATTCTTTTTTATGCGGATCACTGATTATATTTGTTATTTTTTTTGTGCCATTTTCTCTTAGCTACTAACCCTGCCGTTCAGTGTTTTTTGTTGTTATCGTTGGGTTGTGTTCCAAACCAATTGCTGATGTTCGCTTTGATATCAACTAAAGCTTGGAGATTGCCCAGAATGGTAATTTTACTGTTATAAAATGGTGGTTATTTTTTCCCCACTGATCTGTATAGAAACGAAAATGCCAGAGTGTCCGAAAGTTTTTAGGGCAGATTGTCCGGCTTTGAAAATAAGCAACTCAGATTTAATCGCGTAAAACAAACATACCCCATGAATTGCGTGAATGCTGCACTTTTCTGACTTTTGGTCCGGGCTTCCTAGCATAATCCATGTAGAAAGCATTTGCCTTAAAAGCGATAAATAAGCCAATCAGACTATATTTGATTAACAAGGGAAGTCACATGGTTTTGTATACTAGTATTACCGCACAGCGGTTGGGAAACCGACCGTTAAAATACATAATATAAAATAAATAAAAAGTGACAAATTTTTACTTTAAGTTAGATTTTAATGAAAAAATTATAATGTAGTTTAAGAGAAAATGAAATACATGTAAATTAACTTAAGACTAAAAATATGATATTAAAGTATTGATTTTATTTTCATACCTTTTTTGCATCAATAACAATGAAATTACATATATTACAGATACAAAGCCACAATACTCAACAGCCACTAACACATGGCACAACTAAACAATCCACATTGATAGTTCATATTAATACATGATGGTGTTCATTAAGCTCATAACATTACTGTCATCATTTATCATATTAGCAGCCAATCCATATAGCACCATAGCAGGCAAATCCAATCCACTGAATCCATATAGCAACGCCAACTAGAAACGCGTCAACAACTAGCAAGGCAGCAAAAAGAAGAAGTCATACTCTCTAGTCATTAACCAATTAGCCATGTTTTCTTGTTTCTCGGCTAGATCGTCGGGTTGAACATTGAATCATGTTGCTTCCTTCTTCAGCACAGTAATCATCGTTCTTGCTCTATGAGCTCATTTCGCTCTTCTGATCCGAATATCAAAATAAAGACTCAATTCAGCATGCATTTTAATGTTTCGATATTGAGTTTTCATAGTCATTTTCAATTTCTCATTTTGAATATCTTAACTCTTCCTCGGTATGCATTTGGATGTGCCTTTTCAAAAATAATTTTCCAAAACTGAAAACTAAAAATTGTGTTTAGTTTGAAATATAATTTTAAAATTTTGAGTTTTGGGCAATTCAAACAAACTTTCATTTAAAGCATAATACGAAGTACATAATATATGCTATTCATTTTTCATATTTATATGAGCATACTTTAACGTGATGTAAATCAAACAAACAACAAAATGAAAAATTCAAATATAAAAAGTTAAATAAAAACAACTGTCATTGTATCAAGTTACCACTTAAAAATTGATAATAAATGAGAAGTTACACGTTAGGTTGTGTACATAATGATTAAGCATTCAAGAGTAGACGATAATTTAAACTACATAAAACCAAATTGTATAGGAATATAACTACCCAAGAAGGCAATAGTTTAAACAAGCCATATATGGATAAAACAAAAGATAAGAAACACATCCCTCTCTGTGTCACAGATGTGATAATCGTGTTTTATGTATAGAATCATATAACATAAAAGTTGGGTTTGTCAAAATATATCGTTAAAGCATTCAAATAATAACGACATTCATTTTTCTTCAACACAAGCAGCAGAGTCTACCTGTTGAAATCCCTTAAGATCAGGATACTGAGAATCAGATTGACCAATTTCATTAGAGCACAAGCATAATACATGTGTAATGCCCAAATGTCGAAGAGTACACTTTGACCTTGCAGCAAGAGCTCCGCCAACGAAAAGGTATTCGGTAATTGATGAAGGCCGCTCTGTACTTGCAGCATCTAATATCAATCCTATTCTTTCAAGAATATTTTCAAGCCGAACCTACAAAGAATGTAGTTTTATGTACATCATTTTAACATAAACAAAGATGGCCAGCTCTGTTTGGTATTATGGTTTCCATAGACGAGAAGCAATATATACAAGCCCCGTTGTTTTCATTTTAAAATGCAGTGAATTCTATACAGACACTAGTTAGTACTAAAACTCATAAGCACCAACAACAACGTTGTTATCAGTCCCCTCGAAGAAAACCCGCGTTGAAATTGTTTTCTTGACAAAGTTTCACCATATCCGTCCTTAATAGCTCGTTCCATTGCTCTAGCTCTTTGCTTAATTCAGAATATAACTGTGATGCATAAACACATATTTGTTTCCATTTCACTATAATTGAAGATCAAGCCCTACACGATGATGAATGACCTGCTTATATGCAGTATTTAACAAAAAGATTAAGAAAAACACAACGGAAGAGAGAGGTGATAAAGAGAGGAGAAACAAGTTTTTTTTTTGTGTGTGTGTCGAGGGAGGAGGGGGGGCAGGCATTAGAAGTGACTCATATGAACCGCAGGATGAAAAATCTGTACTTGCAATGCACAAACAAACTTTATATGCAGACTCATATCACAAACACATATGGTGGGACAATGGGGAATGAGGGAAGAGAGACACTTGGTTAGAGCTTATAAAAGACGTACTATTCTTCTAGCGTGTGTTAGAGTGTTGTTTCTACCTTTGGACTGTGCATTTTCAACATTTCATTGGCAAAGGATGGTTTTGCCAAAGCTTGTTAGCAAAGTGCAGTAGGCGGTGACTTTGCTAGAGTTCATTGAGGTAGTATCCATGTTTGCGTCATGCTGGATTTGATGAATACCAGATAAAGATGGAGTTTAGAGTAAGTTTGGGATTGGAAACTGTTAGACCCAAAAGTGGTTCTAACACCCAAATTGATTTGAAACAAGATAAAATGAGATAGAAATAAAAATGAACACACAAGATTTATAGTGGTTCGTCGAACAAATGCCTACGTCCACTTATTCTTTACTATATTCAATAATTCAGTTGCAAATACAATGATAGATCCACTCACAACTCACTTTTGTTCACTCAATTGACTAAAACAAGAAATAAAAGATGATTTGGATTTTCCGGGAGTAATGGAGTTCGGATGTTGGAGGTGATTGAATTCTCTAAGTGTTGAAAAAAAAAAGATCCTTCTCTTTGTCTCCAGATGGGGTATTTATAGGTGTGAATTTGCTTGAGATTCAATCCGGGTCGGACCACGTGTTATCCATCGCTCTTTCTTCGGGTTCGGATGAACTATCAAGCTGACAACGCATCAAAGAGATGAACGTTAGGGGTAGGAATTAGTCATAGCCGGTCCGGTTCTCCAGGCGATATTAAAGGAGATTAACCTGGATCATGGGTGCGGGTCGGAGGCGTGCAGGTTGGGGGTTCGGATCGGAATACCCGATCCGAACCGGAGTGGCTTGGACGTCTCTCCTTCTCTGGCCTACTCCGCTCCGCTCCAACGTCGTAGCAAGCAGATGGCTTTCCGATCCATTTGAGGTTTATTTGCCTTTCGATCCGATTGGATATGCTTTGCCAATCCGTCCAGTAAGAGACAACCGATCCGAACAGGGAACTCTATCCGATCCGAACCAATATGCTGCTATCAATCTGAATTGTGGTGTTTTCTTCCAATCCGAACCGAAGTCTTATAACTTAAAATACTCTTCAATGGTTAGTTTCTTGACTTTGTGTTGCCTAGTTCACAAAGTAGGCTAACATTTTGCCCCCTCAAAGGATGCTTCTGTTGTACAAAGCGTGCTTTGATGTTGTTTAAATGCTAGTTCTTGAATCAGAATAGTCAGGAGTAATGCACAGATTTCCATTCGGTTCGGCGTCCGACCCGAGCACATTTTCTTCATTTCTGAGCAAATTTGGGAACTCTTCTCGCCATGTAATGCTTCTTGCAGGTATGCTCTTCCTTTACTCTCCTTCTCTTCAATTCGAGTCGGATGATAAAATAACGTGCGAAATTTGCTCGGTTCGGATTCCGATCCGAAGCGCTTTCGTGGGTTTGGCTCTTTGACATTGGGCATTCAGGGAGAGTTGTGCTACTGGGCCTTCACTCCGGTCCGAGCGGGTGAGACAGAATAGGAATACGAGGAGTCAACACCATTCCTTTTATAAACTCACTACTGTCTTCATTCTTTTCTCCTTCTTTTCTGTCGCCGCTTCCAAGCCTAGCACTGAAAACTTCAAAAACTCTCATATCCTGAAACCATTCCTTGTAGATTTCTTAAATCGAACACATAGGTAGCTCTTTAATCTCGAATAGCTTCATAGTAACTGCTCTTGATTTCCATTTGTGTTGGATTGGGATGGTTTAGTCACAGGCTTTGCTTGAACTCCACGTCGTTACTGGTGGATGCGCCATCGCTTCGAGGCGTTGCGAGGCTGGAGAGGGCAAACATTTGCCCTCAACGATAGCTTTGGTGATAAAACGGATTCGTTTGTGAGTAGGGAGGAAAGAGGAAGAAGACGAAGAGCGTGATGACAAATCGGGGTTGATTCGGGGAGAATACGAAGAAGCAAAAAAGAAGGAGAAGAATAGGGGATCGGTTCGGGTTGCACACTTTAGAAAGACGGGAAGGAAAGAAAACGTCGGTTCGGGTCGGAGAAGTGAATGGGATAAGAGGTTGAAGTAAATGGTCTGGTTAAGCGATACTGGTTCGGTTCGGATCGGGTCACCCGATCCGATCAGATCAGTCCTGCTTCCGAACCCGTTGCTTCCCTTGTCTTGAACTGACCTTGCGTTAATGAAGCATCCGAACCGACTGTTATCTGTATTTGTATTGAGCCAGTCATCATATGCATATCCGAACCGAACCGAACGCATCAAATTTGGCACATAAAGACTACCCAACTAATTCAACTAACATTTACTCTAGACGAATATGCTTCGCGGACAGTTAGGATAGTGCCTTGTGAACATAAACGAGAATTAAGAACAACTCTGACTATCACCTTCTCTTTAAAGCTTCGTCTTACGTTGCTGTACTTTTATTTTGTATTTCCCACATTTGCTGCACACACTTTAGTTCACACACATACACAAAAAAGGGGGACACGGGATAATTTACTCTAATTCGTGCTATTGCTTCTTCAATAGTTCCATGACAATGAGGCCCAGACGCTCTTCTCGTCTAGCTGAGAGGAAAGAAGCTCCGGAATCTTCCAACAAAACCACTCTCGAGGATATATCTTCTTCATCTGACCCAGAATGGGACAGCGAGGGTCCGGATTACGGAGTTGGTCATCGGGAAAGCGACGAAATGTCTTCAGAAAATGAAGTTTCCCTAGGCTTTGAGGAGGATAGACCACAATCTAGGGATTCCACTTCCTCCCATGAAAAGCGGAGCAGAGAGAAAACTCCTCCAAAGGAAACTGGGTCTCGAAGTAAGCAAAAAGTCCCTGCTACTAAACGACCTAGGACAGACAAGGGTTCTACAGAATCTTCTTCAGGAAGGGACACCGAACTAACAATCCTCGCTCCTCCTCCACCAGATGCGGGAACTGCAGTAAGGCTGGCATATTTAAAGGAGCAATTTCCCGAGCACTACTTCGAGACCCGGACCTTTCTACCTACCCTTGAACCTATTTCTTCTAATTGGGCAGAGGAGGCCAAGGCAAAAATCGATTTGGTGGAAAAACAATATACCGAGATGTTCAAGTATTCCCGCAATCTTTCTAGAATCATCCGCACTCTAATGACAAATGCTGACTCAATGCAAAAGACTGCAGAGGAGGATGCTAAGGCCTTAAAAACCTTAGGAAAGGACCTAGAAGACACTCAAGCCCAACTAGCTGTTGCTCAAAAGAACGCTTCTAATTTCAAACAACAATTTGAGGACATGCAAAAGCGTTATCATAACTTACTTGAATCCCACACTCAGGAGCGTTCTGAGTTGAAGAAGCAAGCTGACGAGGCCAAATCAGAGGCTGCTAAGACACGCCTTGCTTATGCTGAGCTTGAGCAGAAAAACGCCGAGTTAGCGAAAAGGAGTGCTGAGTTAGAAAAGAAAAACGCAGACTTGGCTTCAAAATTGTTGGAGGCGGAAAACAGGGCTGCTCTGGCTGAGGGCAACGTGGAATGCGCTATTAAATCTGCGGAGGAAACCCGCAAACAACTATCAGAGGCGGAGGCTGATATTCAGGGCTTCGGCGAGCTAATGATAGAATTCTTCGCGCATATTATTCGTCGTCGAAACATTTCCTGGATCGAGGACTATCCATCCACTCTGGTTCAAGTGTGGAATCAAATCGTCGAGTGGGAAAAAGAAGAACTTAAGGTCGATTCCCTCGATGAAGATAAGCTGATGGAGAAATACTTGAGAGACGACGAACCGGAGCGCCTAGCTGAAGGGCGCCGTCTAATTGCTGAGGCCATGGAAGAAGAGAGGCGGAAGTCTAAACAGAAAACCATTCCTGAAGCTGGTTCCTCCTCTTCTGCTCCTGTAACTCCCGAAGTAGAAGGGTACGATCCCGAAAACCCGGGAATTCCCCGAACAACTCTGCTATCTCCCATTCCTGAAATAACTCCAGAGGTAGTAGTCACCCCCGCCGAAAAGTCTTCAGAAGGTATCCCTATCTTTTCTCCTCAATTTGCCAAGGCTACTACTACCTTTGGCTACATGATGGAACGTTCGATGAGAAATCCTTTGCTTTCGCCTGAGTTGATAACCGATGTTTCTCATTTTGTAGGCGTTGAATCCTCCGCGAAGACAGATGTAGCTCAAGGAACTACCGCTGGGGCAAAGCCCGCTGATAGGGTCAAAGAAGGGGAAGACAAGGCTGCTTCCACAGACCTGGGGAAAAGAAGTGAGCCAACTAAGGTCACTACTCCCCATGATGAAGAAATGATTGCAGCTTTAAAAGACGACGGAGGAGACGAGGGGCATGATGAGGAACCGGAGGTTACAATAACCGGGGAGTCAAAAAGCGCCGATGACGTTACCTTGGCGGCCATGAAGGCCGATCAAGACAAGCGCTTGCAATTAAAGGCTGAAGAATTAGACCCTGAGGTCCTCAAGCCCCTCGCGGTTGTGGATGCAGGTTCAAGGTTAGTTGTTAAGCTCTCAACTAGATCTATTACCGAAGAACTTGCTAAAAAATCTTCTCTTGATTCCAGTGCCCCGCCCTCCGGGAAGAAGTCTGCTGGCTCCAGTACTACATCTTCAGGGAAAAAGAAATCAAAGCGAATCTTGACTGAAGCCGAAAAGGAAGCAAAGGATGCAGAAAAAGCTGCCAAGAAATCGAAGGCTCATCCCAAACCCAAATAGTGGGTTCCCCTGTGTCCTTTTAGCATCTTTGTAAACCAATAAGTGCTGCTACAACAGCAGCTTCCGCACTTTCTTTTTTAGTTATTTCCCTGTACAAATTCATTCATTTGTAAATAAAAATAATTCACTTTTTGCAATGTTTATCTGTTAGCAGTTCTGCACTCATGTAAAAATGCATGTCTATAGTTATGAAACAAAGTTGGGGAGAGGGGAGATATGTGTATGTATATGTGTCCCCAGTCAATTTCCATAAGTTATTTAATGCTCAGCTATGCAATCTGAATGCTCCCGATTCTCTAACGGGATAGCATTTCCTGTGTCATCAATACCTGTTGTTTTTCCTGGCATTTCTTTTATACTCTCTCTCATTCTCTTGAGAGTTAGAGTTCGAGTTCAGTTATTCGTTTATTCCCCGGTCGTTCAACGGGAAAAGATTTCTTTATCGGCGCTCAGTCGGAGACGCCTTTATACTCTCTTTCTCTCTGGAAAGTTAGAGCTCGGAGTTGAACCTCTTTCTCTGCGCTCAGTCGGAGACGCTTTTATACTCTCTCTCTTTCTCTGGAGAGTTAGAGTTAAGAATAGAATTTCTTTTTCAGCGCTCAGTCTGAGACGCTTTTATACTCTCTCTCTTTCTCTGGAGAGTTAGAGTTAAGAATAGAATTTCTTTTTCAGCGCTCAGTCTGAGACGCTTTTATACTCTCTCTCTTTCTCTGGAGAGTTAGAGTTAGAATGTCGTTTTCTCATTCTTTTACGTCTTATTGCACAAACAATCATTGTGCTTCTTTTTATGTCCAGACTGTTTTCAACCTTTTTTAGGCTCTTAGTTATCCTGTATTTTATAATCACAACAGAACAACTAATGAATGTAAATGCATAAAAGTAAATAACACACAATATTTTTATAGTGGTTCAGCTAAGTCGTAGCCTACGTCCACTTTATAGTCCTTTATTCATATCATCGAATTTTCCCAAGGCAAAGCATGTCTTGTTACAGAATCCACAGTAAAAATAACAAAAAATATAGCATTTCTAATCCAAATATCGCATTAAGTGTTGGGCATTCCATGCTCGAGGAACTTCTTCGCCATCTACGGTCGTTAACTTGAAGGTTCCTTTTTCAAGTTTCCGTTGGATGACAAAGGGTCCTTCCCATTTTGAGCCGAAGTGAGGAAGGGATGGAAAAACTCTCTTTAGCACCAAATTTCCTGGTTCAAAAGTTCTGAGACGAACTTTTTTGTCATAATAGCGTGCCATCTGACGCCGATGTCTTGCTGCACGCAAGTCTGCTTCGTCCCTTTTCTCTTCGATTTCATCAAGAGACTCAAGTAAAAGTGCCCGATTCGTCATCGGGTCATAATACGTCACCCTGTGGGAAGGAACTTCCAATTCAACTGGAATTACTGCTTCTGAGCCAAAGGAGAGAGAGAAAGGGGTATGACCGGTAGCCGTTTTAAACGTTGTTCGATATGCCCACAAGGCTAGGGGCAATTCATCAACCCATTTTGCCTTTGCACGCTCTAATCGCTTCTTGAGGATGGATTTTATTACCTTGTTTATTGCCTCTACTTGCCCATTCGATTGTGGGTAGGCAACTGCAGTATATCGTTTGTCTATCTTATATTTCTGGCAAAAATTTCTGAATTCAGTGCTATCAAATTGGGTCCCGTTGTCAGTAATAATCGTCCTTGGGATCCCGAATCGGCATATAATATTTCTGACCACAAAACTTACCACCTTTCTTGTGGTGATCTTAGTCAAGGGCTCAGCTTCCACCCACTTTGTGAAATAATCCACGGCTACTATGGCATACTTAGCCCCTCCTTTAGCAATTGGTAAAACTCCAATGATATCGATCCCCCATGTGGCAAATGGCCAAGGACTCACCATCGATTTAAGCTGGGTTGACGGTGCCCTGGGGATTTTGGCGAATCTCTGGCACTTATCGCAGCGTCGTGAATAATCAGCTGCATATTTGTTGATTGTAGGCCAGAAGTATCCGTACCGCATTATTTTCTTTGCTAAAGTTTGGCCTCCTGTATGATCTCCACACTCACCTTCGTGCACTTCTCTCAGTACACGCTTGATGTCGTCGTGTGCGATACATCGTAACAGGGGCATAGAAAATCCTTGTCTATAGAGAGTATCGTCTTGCATAACATATCTGGCAGCTTTGCGAACTACAGCTCTTTTCTCACTTTTCTTCGATGGGAGTGTCCCATTCTTAAGAAAACTCTTGATTGGAGTCATCCATGACTCCTTCTCTGGTTCCGCTTCAAGAACGAATTCAATTTCCATTGACTCAAAGCTTGGCGACTCCAACGTTTCAATTGGAATCACCTCAGTCTCTTCTGGATTGTCAGAACTAGCCAATTTTGCTAGTCTATCCGCTTTCTGGTTTTCTACTCTGGGAATATGTGTTATGTTGTACCGCTCTAAGCTATTTAATAGCTCTTTCACTTTCTTGAGGTAAGCGACAAGTCGAGGTCCTCGAGCCGCGAATTCCTCTCGCACTTGACAAACAACAATCTTAGAGTCACAAAATATGTCCATCATTTTTACTCCGAGGTCTTTAGCGAGTTTCAGCCCGGCAATCAGGGCTTCATACTCAGAGTCATTGTTTGTTGCCGAAAATTCTAATCGCAGGGCATAATATAACGACCGTCCCTCGGGAGTGACTAAGACAATTCCAGCTCCGGATCTTCGGTCATTTTTAGCTCCATCTGTATATAATTTCCACGGATTCATCTCTAGCTTATCCTCGGATTTGACCACTCGGTCATTGATTATTTCTTCCTCTGGAATGGTGAACTCCGCAATAAAGTCTGCTAGAGCTTGCCCCCTGATTGACTTTCGTGGTTGAAAATTCAAATCAAACTGGCTTAGTTCTATGTTCCATTTAATCAACCTTCCCGACGCTTCGGGTCTCTGCAACACCTGTCTTAACGGCTGATCGGTGTATATGGTTATTGGATGGGCTTGGAAGTAGTGACAAAGCTTTCGGGATGCAATCAAGAGGCTGTAAGCAAGCTTCTCGATCTTTGGGTAGTTGCGCTCTGCCGCTGCTAATTTCTTACTCACATAGTATACTGGCCTTTGTACTTTGTCTTCTTCTCGAACCAGGGCTGTGCTGACAGCGTGAGCCGAGACTGCTAGATAAACAAATAGTTCTTCGTGATCTACGGGCTTTGATAAGATTGGCGGTTTCTCTAACAGCTCTAACAGATTTTGAAAGGCCTCGACACAATCAGGAGTCCACTGGAAGTTCTTCTTTCCCCTTTTTATCAAATCAAAAAACGGAACACATTTATCGGTGGCTTTGGAGATGAATCTACTCAGCGCCGCTACCTTCCCTGCCAGACTTTGGACGTCTTTAATTCTCCTTGGTTCTTCGATGTTTCTAATCGCCGCTATCTGGCTAGGGTTGATCTCAATTCCTCGGGAACTCACAATAAAGCCAAGGAACTTTCCCGACGCCACTCCAAATGAACATTTTAAAGGATTCAATTTCATACGGTATTTTCGCAAGATACCAAACATTTCCGCTAAGTCTTGCGTATGACTGGAAGACTGCTTTGATTTAACAAGCATATCATCCACATAAACTTCCATAGTTTTTCCTATTTGATCATAAAACATTCTATTTACCAACCGCTGATAAGTAGCTCCAGCGTTTTTTAATCCGAATGGCATTACAACATAACAATATAGCCCCAAATTCGTAATGAAACTTGTATGCACTTGGTCTGGTACATGCATAGGAATTTGATTGTATCCAGAGTATGCATCCATGAAAGAGAGAAGTTCATGACCTGCTGTCGAGTCTACAAGCTGGTCAATCCTGGGAAGTGGAAAACTATCCTTTGGGCAAGCCTTATTTAAATCCGAAAAGTCAATACAAGTTCGCCACTTTCCGTTTGGCTTCTTTACCAGGACGGGATTCGATATCCAGTCGGGATAAGTCGAATCTCGAATAAATCCATTTTGCTTCAATTTCTCTATTTCCTCTTTGAGAGCAGCCGACCTCTCTGGGCCCAGCATGCGTCTCTTTTGCTTCACAGGCGGATGCTTCGGATTTACATTCAATTTGTGACTAATAATGGAAGGTGATATCCCACACATGTCAGCATGGGTCCAGGCGAACACATCTAAGTTTGCCTTCAAGAAGTCCGTCAGTTCTTCAGCGCGGCGTGGATCCAATTGAGAACCAATCTTCAAAACTTTCGTCGGATCAGCTTCCTCAATGGGGATTTCCACTGTCGCTTCGTTAGGAGTTGCATTCCTAGCCTCTGGTTCCTCGTCTTTTCTAGGATCCAGGTCTTCAGGCGTTCCTTTGGGCAACTCCCTCGGGTTCAATCTCTCTAATTGCTATGCCGAGTCCCCCTTTGAGGGAGACGAGGCATCCTTACTCTCAGCATTAACTCCTTTCATCAACATCTTCAGTTCGGCCACATAGCAGGCCCGTCCAGAAACCTGATCCCCTCTTATTACTCCAGTCCCGGCTTCGGTTGGGAACTTTAGTAACAAGCACCAAGGGGCGATACAAACTCTAAATTCAGCGAGGGCAGGTCTCCCTAAAAATGCTTTATATGGCGAATCTACGTCCAATACTACGAACTGAAGCATTCGCACTCTTCTACGTTCTCCTTGCCCTAGGGTCACGGGCAACTCTATATATCCCATGGGAGCTGTCGTCGCTCCGTTGAAGCCTCTAATCCATCCTTCACAAGGTTTCAGATCTTCGGGCTCAAGCTTCATCTGATCAAATGACTTCTTGAACAAAATATTAACGGAACTTCCGTTGTCTACTAATACCTTATGGACCAAGGCCGGCCCAATGGTGGTAGTGATAACCAACGGATCATTGGTGGGAGATTGTATCCCCGTGTTGTCGCGGCTGCGAAATACCACGTCGTCGAACATGGTTTTTTGTTGTTTTATGGGGGTGACATCTTCCAAATCGTCACCTTCATTCACATCTAGATGCTTGGCAGCATTCACATATTGGTCCATTGACCTAAAACTTCGGATTGCCGGGTGAGGTCCGCCTACTATGGAGTTGATGACAACCCCTTTACCTTTCTGCTGCGCGGTAGGCTTAGGAGCAGGTAGGATCTGTTTTGGAGCCTGCTCTCCTTGCCCCCTGTCCCTCGGGGCAACCTTGTACTCATCCAACTTTCCTTCACGCAGCAGCTTTTCAATTACATCCCTCAAATGCCGACATTCATTGGTCGAATGTCCATGTGTTCCGTGAAACAAGCAAAATTTCCCTGTCGCCATTTCTTTCTCGGTTGAATCACGAGGTGGCGGTCTTTTGTACTGCAACACATTGTACGTATCCAGGTAAATATTTTCCAGGGTGTCATTCAATGGTGTATAGTTCTCGTAATTCTGGAATCGGAGCCTTTTGTTAGGGTCACTTCCCCTATTTCGGTTTCTTCTGTTACCGTTCGAATTACGGTTATTGTTGTTTCCCCCATTTCCAGTATTGCTGTTTCCACCCTTGTTTCCTACATTTACTTCAACTTTGCCAGAACTTTCCCCAGACTGCTTCACGGCAATATTACTCTGCACATTCTCCTTTGAAGCTGTCTCAGACTTTCTCTTTCGGTTTGCCCTGGCTTCCTCTCGTCTTAGATAAATATCGGCTTTTTCGTAGAATATCGCCCTTGTGGGGGGTGTTTTCCCAGAAAGGTAGTCTCCAAACTCGGATTCAGGATCGACTCCTTCCTTTAACGCCATCAGAATAGTGGGCTCGTGAGGGTCACTGACCTCAGTTACGGCTTGGTTAAAACGATCTAGATATGCCCTTAAAGATTCTCCTGGTGCCTGTTTGATTCTTGACAATTCAATAACACTCTTGGACTTTCGGGCATGTAGTCGGAACTGGTTCATGAAACGCTCGCTTAGTTCTTTGTAATTAGAAATTGAACGAGGAGGAAGTCGGGTAAACCAGAATAATGCCACATCTTCCAGGTAAATTGGAAATGCTTTGCCCTTCACTTCATCAGGGGCAGCGGCGGCATTCATGAGCCACGAATACCGCATCAAATGCTGTCCTGGATCAGTCCTTCCGTTATATTTGTCCATCTGTGGCAAGTTAAAGCGTCGGGGAAACTGGAAGTCTAGGATATCGTCAGTGAACGGGGTATGGCTTCGCTCAATGCCATAGTCTTCATTTGTATAATTCCGGCTCTCGGACATAATTCGGCGAACCATTGCCTGTACATCGGCACTAGTTAGGGGCTGCTCAGGTTCCCTGGCCCTAGTGTCCGAGTTCCTTCTGGGCTCATGCTCAGGAGATGCCCTTCTTCTTCGAGCTGCCTCTGCTCGATTCCGTTCCCTGTGTTCCCGGTCGATCTCGGGAAGAGGGGACTGGAGTCTTTGCCCCCGAGTGGGGTCATCGTTTCCTAATGCTCGTGCGATATCCTCGCGAGATCCCAAAAATCCAAATGTTAGCTGCTCCACGTTCTGAGGTCGTTCGAGTGGCCTTCGTTCACGGGGCCTCTCTTCCTCGGAAGATGAAGATTGATCTACGGGTGTGTGACGAACCGGTGACGGAGTCCGTTGTCGACGGAGCTCATTGATCTTCCGACTCATGAGCCTCATATTTTCCTGCATCATGAGATTAGTGCGCTCATGAACTCTCATAGCTTCCCTCGTGCTCTCAAGCATATCAAGCAAGCGCGAGAAATCTCCTTGAGTGATGGGCGCAGATGAATTGACCTGATCACCAACCCTGGCAGCTGGAATTGGAGCATTCGTGGGGACTCGAGTAGATGTTCCAGCTTCACCAAGCATCGGGTCGGATCGGAGGTAGGAAGCCGGGTCGGATCGGAGCTGGGGTGCCTGGTCGGATCGGTGTGCAGCGAGCAACTCGGGTCGGTTCAGATTGGGGGAGTGCACTGCTTCAGAGTCTCCTACCCGGATCGGATCGGAGCTCTCCCCTTGCTGTCGGTTCGGATTTCCTGCATTGATTCTTCCTGCTGCTGAACTCTGCCCCCGAGACCTTGTTACAACAGCATGTTGCTGATCTTCGCCAGCTCCATTTCCTTGAACAGACTGAACTTCCTTGCCTTTTCCTTTGGCCATGAGTCTTTGACAATTACTTCAACGAATGTTAGAAAGCGGAGAAACTTAAGGATTCACTTCTTTGAACTCAACGGTCCAAAAAGTAGAAATAGATCCCGGAAAATAAAGAATTTAGATGAGGTTTCTCAGTGAAAGCACCAAAATGTTAGACCCAAAAGTGGTTCTAACACCCAAATTGATTTGAAACAAGATAAAATGAGATAGAAATAAAAATGAACACACAAGATTTATAGTGGTTCGGCGAACAAATGCCTACGTCCACTTATTCTTTACTATATTCAATAATTCAGTTGCAAATACAATGATAGATCCACTCACAACTCACTTTTGTTCACTCAATTGACTAAAACAAGAAATAAAAGATGATTTGGATTTTCCGGGAGTAATGGAGTTCGGATGTTGGAGGTGATTGAATTCTCTAAGTGTTGAAAAAAAAAAGATCCTTCTCTTTGTCTCCAGATGGGGTATTTATAGGTGTGAATTTGCTTGAGATTCAATCCGGGTCAGACCACGTGTTATCCATCGCTCTTTCTTCGGGTTCGGATGAACTATCAAGCTGACAACGCATCAAAGAGATGAACGTTAGGGGTAGGAATTAGTCATAGCCGGTCCGGTTCTCCAGGCGATATTAAAGGAGATTAACCTGGATCATGGGTGCGGGTCGGAGGCGTGCAGGTTGGGGGTTCGGATCGGAATACCCGATCCGAACCGGAGTGGCTTGGACGTCTCTCCTTCTCTGGCCTACTCCGCTCCGCTCCAACGTCGTAGCAAGCAGATGGCTTTCCGATCCATTTGAGGTTTATTTGCCTTTCGATCCGATTGGATATGCTTTGCCAATCCGTCCAGTAAGAGACAACCGATCCGAACAGGGAACTCTATCCGATCCGAACCAATATGCTGCTATCAATCTGAATTGTGGTGTTTTCTTCCAATCCGAACCGAAGTCTTATAACTTAAAATACTCTTCAATGGTTAGTTTCTTGACTTTGTGTTGCCTAGTTCACAAAGTAGGCTAACAGAAACATATTACTTTATGATGGAGTGCTAAAATGCGGTAAAATAGAATTTTGTCATGATTGTACAGGGAAAACGCTTCAATTTTTAAAGCTATGGATTGAATGATAGTCTACATATATACACATTACTTACGGTTTTAGTTGCAGTAATGAGAAATTTAGTACATAACTTACAATATAAAAAGTGAAATCTCAGTTTCTCACATTTGTTAGAATGATATTATTAAACAAATTCTAACATTTGTTATTTTACCGAAATCCAATTTATTTTGAATTCTTTATCAATTGAAATTAGAAATCCAATTTTCAAACTACCGCGCCATTTCAAATTCGTTTTATAATTAATATAATTTTATATGTTCTAACTTCGATTAAAATAAATTTTTAGTCGTTATTATTTAAAATAAATCATTTTAAATCTTTAAAATCTACTAAATCTATTAGAAATAAAAATTTAAATTGGTTCAGAAATTCCGGGTTGTTACAATCTCCCACACTTAACATCTTTTCGTCCTCGAAAAGGAACAAAGCTGAAAGTTGTTTAACTAACCAACTCAACTTTCATTCTGGCTTTCTATCTTCAACTTTTCAGTTTCTAAGATTTTTTTTTTAATTTCTCAAAAATTTGGCTAACACCATAAATTTTCGAAAAATTTCGCCATAACCTCATTTATACAGCCCTATCGTTAAAACCACAACTTGCCTCACAGGGCCCTCATCAACAAAAAGAAAAAGAAAAAGCCAAGAGGCTTCCCAATTAGCTCATAAAATCATCATACCCAATGAATATAGTAAACATGTACCTATAAGTCGGGCATATAATTTTATTCCTCTTCTTAGCTTCCATACTATGACATGTTCAGCATATATAAATGTGTATGTATGCAATTTCAATAAAATTTCAATTTATTTCAACATTTGATTCGATTTGGCTTACTTATCATTTATTCTTTTATTGGTTTTAACAATCCAATATTTTTATTAATCTAACTAATTATCAAACATCTCAACCAACAATTAGTTAGTTATTATTTATCTTTTCAAACATATAACTTTTATATAATCAAAATTCATGTTTTCAGTGTCAAATTACAAATAGTAAATTCTAACTAAGTTTTGGTTCTAACACTAGTCTATTGGAAATATATAGATATCCTACTTTCGAAACTCAAGCACAGATGCTGATGATGTGGTCATATCATCAGAATCATCCTCGGGTGACTAGAGTGCGATTCTATAACTACCCAACATATTTGAGACTTCGAATACACGTTAACTGAGCATATATTCAAGATCTCCTTATACTCGATAGTCCAAATTCAATATAAATTAAAATACTTAAACACGTATAGTAAGATATAAATTTTAAAACTATTTTTATTTTATTTTATATAATACTCCTCCAACTCATTCTAGGGTATTATAGCCCTATCTCTAATGAGTTATTCTTATAGGATGTTACTAATCCTATCTCTGATGAATTCTTTTGTTTGGTTCTAATGTGTCTTGTTCTCTAGCTTTGTAAACCAAAGCTCTGATACCAAACTATAACGACCCGAAATTCCCCAATCTCCGAGGAGATGGGAAACACCGGATTGCTTTGAGAACACGACTCATCAGAACAAAAACACTAGAATATTTCATTACTGTTACAACAATTTACATAAGAGTACAAGAATACTCCAGAGTATGAATAAATATTAAATATTGGAAATACAATATCAGAGATTAAAATTACATAGCAGCGGGAAATAATACATAAGTACAGTGCGTAGCGGAAATACATCAGTAACTCAACTGAAAGAAATACATGGATACAAAGCTTTATGAATATTGCGCCAGCTGTAGTCCAGGATCCTGGAAAAAGAAATATCTGC
Source organism: Allium sativum (assembly GCA_030737875.1). NCBI lineage: Eukaryota > Viridiplantae > Streptophyta > Magnoliopsida > Asparagales > Amaryllidaceae > Allium > Allium sativum. The sequence goes on from CM060921.1 coordinate 564,868,308, forward strand.
GAAAACTAAAACTACGAGCTGCCGTGTGGAAAATATGAGCACCCAGAGTTTAGGTAGAAACAATAAACTACGAGTCAGTCGTGGGAATGGTGTGAGAACTAAAACAATTATTAAATATTTACTTTAAAAGTTGGGGAATCATGGGACCACGCCGTACAACACGGAACGGATTTACTCCACATGAGTCTTAGTTTAAAATAAGACAACGCAACGCTTTTTGGAAAATGAAGCTATTATAAGACTCAGGCCCCATTACACAATGCAACGCAAGCCGGAGGATAGAGTTTTATCTTATAATAGCCAAACATGCTTGGTACGTTTTAAAACAAATCATTTTGAGATTACTATAGGTGCATAGTGTCAAAATCAACTTCAAATATAAATGTATCAATCATAGACGACATGGGTACCATATACATGTCGCCATACTAGTTCTACAACTAAAACCGAAAAGTCGCGTATTGAAAATTGGATTTCCATCATGAACCAAGGTAAGGGATCTTCCTTCCGATTCGAGACACTCTAGCCCGTGCCTTAGGACTCAAACTCAGGTGAGCCTTTGATCTGGCAGGGCGTGTCCACACTTACTTTAGTGGATTGGCAATTTCCGAATGATATGTTTCCTTGCCCTGTGAGGCATAAAATCTGGTCAGTATGTCGATCATCAAGAGCCACTAGGGACTCAAATCTGAGGTACCTCACTTTCCAACAACCACATAAGTAAAATGTCTGGGCTCCATACCATGACACCACTCCTAACTACAAAGAAACACATGCACTCCCTGCGGTCCTCTCCCGCTTCTAGTTCATACCGGGGTGTAAAGCTCGCGAATTAACTCTATACACAAAGCTATGCTAATTAAATCCGTGCTTTGATCATCATCCACAAGATTCTGCATTTCAACAAAAGGCTTGATTATTTGTATTTCAGCATGCCACACTAACAATTCACGCCATACAACTGATGTCTATCAATATAAAACCTCTAAGCTCATACGTCTCAGAGAAGGGTGTAAAGCAAGAGAATAAATTCTCCGCCACCAGACAGATATATATTTAATAGAAATCAATCAACACAGAATGAAATCCAATATCAGACACATATCCATTTACAAGTCCGTTTTGGGTTTGAACGAAACCGGAGGCACCTTATTCCTCGCCCAATATGTCCAATACAGGAGAGAGGTCCTCGCATATCCAGTCGATCTCCAAGTACGTTTGGACGATCACCACTTATTACCTTGTCTCGGAGGATCATCCCAATCAATACATTAGTAGTCATCCATACGATGTGAAGATCTCCGGTCTTTAAACACCGTCTTCATCGCCGATATTTAATCGTCGTATCAGTTATTCAGAATGGGATAAACCCAATCTTTCCGAATAACTCGCGTATTTTATAATCACTAATCAAGTGCTATAAAAACACATCATACGCCTCATTCCAATTCAACAATATTCTTTTATTCAAATATTCACAACTTTAGGGAAAGGTTCCCATTAATTTTATCAAAGATAAATTCTTTTAAATTTATTCTTTAATCTTCCGTTGGATATCAATTTCAAAATATTTTATTCCACATCCTTTAATAATTCTATACCAAATTAAGGTTTATAAAACTAGCCGGGATTATCGAGCCTTACCGAAGTAATCATTTATTTATTCCAATCCCAACCTATTCATCCTATGGAGCAAAACTGGTAGTACTCCATATTTAACACCCACGGTGTTTTCGGTAAATTTAATTACCATTTCACGTTTCAAATCTAATTAAGGATTTAACTACCGCCTGGAGTAAAAACTGGTGGTACTTCATCCTCGATCATTTCTCAAATTTGGCAAATTTAGTTACCACATTAACATTTCAATCTAATTTAAGATTTATTAAAACTCCACTTAGTTTTAATCTCCAAAAATCATTACTTAATTATTATTCAAATTTAGAAAATAAATCCCGTCTTTACTTGGGTTAAAGAACCAATGTCACTTAAAACACAGTTCACGATAAATGCAAAATCATCTTCCATCAAAATGGAATCTACACGGAAATCTTAACAGTGTTTAATCGATATAAATTCCCATACAGACTACTAATATCAATGGAGTAATGGCAAAGCCCTTTAAATTTCATATATAGTAACGGTCTTCTTTTACATAAGATCATCTCGATTACTACCAAATCGAATTCCATTCAATTCCAATTTAATATATTAAATTGGAAAACTTTACTTTGAAATTTTTTCCATTAAATCTTGATTAAAAGATTTACAAATTCCAAATCATAACTACACTGTTAATTGGGTTAAAGAATAAATGTTATTTAAAACACCATTCACGATAAACCCAAAAGTCCAATTTCAATTCAGTTCAAATTAAATATTAATTAATTGGTAAACTTCTCCAAATCTTAATTAAAAGATTTATTCTTTTCTCAACTGGGTTTAAGAACAGTGTCATTTAAGACACCATTCACGACAAACCCAAAATCCAATTTAATATCAAAGACAAGACTCTGAATAGAAATTATATCGGCTTATATTCAATATTAACTTCTGAAACCAACGGATATCGCATAGGGAATAACGATATCTGTATCTTCCAAATTCCTCAACAATATCCGTATAATCACGGAATCCAATATCGAAATATTCCGAATATTATTTACATTTCAATCCATTCCAATTTATTCATTCGAAAATTCTGGTTATTTTACAACCCATTTACAAGTCCAATTTATTAATCTAAAAACATTGGATTATCATTCTAGTTAATAATTAGTTCATTTCAATAAAAAAAATTATTTTTATCCTTTCAAATATGGAATTTTTCATCCAAAATCTTTCCAAATCATTTATTATGATTTTACATAATTTTTCCATGTTTTTAATTATTTTAATAAGGCCCTTACAATCGATTTCCATACATGGCTATCAAACTGCATTTACAGCAACTTTTCCAAAATTGATTTGGACATATTTTAAAATCTAACAGTTAGATTTCGAATCACATATTATCATTGGAAAGCACTTTTTCGGTACGAACCCAACGGTTCCGGTTTAAGGAGATCCCGACCGTCGGATCTCCCGTTACATCAATTTGAAGTTAATGGTCGAAATTCGTGAACGGTCGATTCAGGCCATTTAAATATATATAATATATATCGTCGATTTCCATTTAAAACATATTTTACAAATTCGTTTATAAATTCATTTCAAAACGATTTCAACTTCATTCTCAATTTTAAATCAAAATTGAATATTCCATATCATTATAATTTTAAAATGATAATATTTACAAAATATCAGATTTTGAAATCCATTTCTTTTTCATATTCATTCATTATCAAATGAATAAAATCGATCGATAAACCCGTTCGGGTTAAAACGGCGTTTCTATACTTAACCCGGCTTCATATATTTTTATATATTTTCGTGCCCATCCAAAATTGGACATCAAAATCATATTTTGATTATTCTCTTAAAATTATTTTAAAATATTCAATCGGACATCCAAATCCGTTCGGCAGATAAGGAAGATCTACAGTGAAGGAGAAGCAGCTTGGAGTTGGTTGTGGTAGTTGTTGGTGTGCAAAGGTTAACATAAAATGAATTGGCAGTTGTAATAGCTATGTAAGGTGAGAGTTGATGGTGTAAGAAAGGAAACGTTATATGATATTGACAGAATGAATTCATCGCACCAAAGGTAAAATAGTATTTGATCGCTAGTTACGTAATGGGAAATTGCAACAAATTTGTAGTTATATGTTGTAGGTTAGAGGGCCGTCGGGATGGTGGTGGGCTGTCAAAGTAATGTGCGGTGCGTTTGCGCATAACGTTAATGGTGCAGTTAAATAGGTAATTTTAGTGGATTATTTAAATATAGACAGCAATTTTGCTGGAAATGCGTTTTCATTTGAGTCAGTTAAGTGTTTTAATCTATGATTTGAAATTTATTGAAGTTAAAGGTATATAATATGTTATGTTGTGTAATAATGTAGGAAACATCATACAATATTTTGATGTATCCAAACTGAAGATGAATGCATAAGCCATAATTGCAATATGTGATATATTAATGGATGAGATACTTCTGGGAGCAATCTGGAAAATATACACTTAGACAATATACGTTTGGAAAACTGATAATTTATTTAAATAAAGTTAAGAATGCGAAGAATCAACTTGCAGCAGATTAATATCATTAATCAATGCTTATGTTTTTTCCTACAGTTAATGTAAGTGCAACACATGTATACCCCATCCATTAAAAGAACTGGTACCAATCACTTAGGATTTTAAGCCTATTCGTCCGTACAACAGCTAGAAGTAAGTCATTACATATAACTTTACTGTGCTTTGGTCGCATGTGATTTTACAAAATTATATTTTTTATATATCACGTCTTCCTGTATCTATAATCTAGGCTTCACATAATACCCTCTATATCTGGATATGGTATCACATCGTTGATAATAATGCAATGTAGCATTCACTTATTCGTGTGTTTTTTTTCTTCCCATTGAGGCCCCTTCATATAATTAGGACTTACAAACATGTGGGTTTACACAAATGAAAATATAAAGTATTATATGTTGGGTGCACGCGCAAAATATAATTTATGTGTTACTTTATTAATATTGTAGACCTCTTAGTTAAAGTGGAACATTCTACAAAACTTTGTTCAAAGTATAGAGAAATTATGATAGATTGTATAGAACGAAACTAATCAGAACGGTAACTTTGACCGAAATTAAGATAGGAGATGACCTCAAAACTGCTGGACATTTTTCATGCAGGAACACATATTTTCATTGGGCCACACTATGTTTACAGATACACTTGTACATACATTTATATCCAAAGTCTGTATGCTCAAAGCAGACATTGAATGGACAAAGGTGGAACTGTAATGGTAAATAGGATATAAACGTAGATAGGAGACCGTATGAAGTCGACGTAGCTAGGAGCAGCAGATTAATTTATTTCCAAAGTGAACGATGTACAAAAAAATAAGTGCAATCCAAAATCAAATTTGCAGTGTTTTTGGAAAAGAAAATAAAACAGAGAAAACAAATAGCCTTCACAGCAATTAGCCATTTTGTTAGTGACTTGCAGCAGCTTCCAATGCCTCTAGATCAAAGCCTCCAGCATCTTCTAGTCTATTTGAATACGCATTGCATACACCTTCAGTTGCTTGGAAGTTCTAGCTGCTACTACGTATTCACTTGATGGTGGCACCCCATGTTTGCGTCAAGGTTGAAGTGCAACACTCTGGACGTTACTTTCAATGTTAACTAACAGAACATCATTGGAATATAGTTTCAGCAACTTGCCTTGGCACATCCTTTCAACTAATCTAACAGTGTCATCCCTTCTCTTCCTATCATGCAGTAAAAAAATTCACCTTAGCTGTGCACTAATCATCCAGTCTATTGATCACCAGCCTCTTCACCTTTGGCCACTATTTCTCTGTTTGTAGTTGTTACATTGACTTTCCATCAGATAGCCCTCCCCTCCTATTTTGCTTATTTTCTCTCCACACAAATATTTGTATGGATAACTCCCAGTAACTTTTATATGAATTTTGACCAAAACATGTGTGCGCTCCTCTTAGAGGACCATCCTTTCAACAAAAAAAGAAAGTAAAATTCAAAAGTTAATTAAACTGGAATGAAGTGGCCAGGGGCGAATCTAGAGCTCTAGTTGAGAGGGATCCTAATTTGAGGGGGGTCATCTTTAATGGTAGTTTTTCGGATCAACAACCTGATTAACGTTAGCATGGAAAGCAATCACTAAAAAGGCATGCAAAGTTGGGGGGATCAGCTGCTCCCTCACCCTATAACATAGATTCGTCCCTGGAAGTGGCACATAGATGATGTGTAGTAAACTCGAGCAACGGTTAGAAAATAAAAAAAATAAAAAAAAATAACATAAAATAAATAAAAAATCACTTACGTGCTCAAAGTGATCAGCAAACACTCATATATATTCGTTGAATCTAAGCCCATTTTCATGATACTGATTAAAACTTGAATATATTGCTACGAAATGGAACGAAGAAATTCAGCTTTGTTAAATATACAGATACCCAAATTATTATGAGTAATACATAAAAACTCCAAGATTTAAATAGCAAATATGGGTTGTGCATACAGATGAAATCCGAAGTGAACTTCCTGACCATGACGTTCTGACATAAAAATATCATGAAAAATCAGAAGACAACTGCAGCCAATGGCAGAAAACGTGATATAAAAATAAAATATGTGTATTATAGGTTTTTAGAAAAAATTATACCAACAATAAACAGTTGTGAATCAGAGAATACAATGGAATTGAGTTTTCTGTTTGTTTAGTATTTCTTATTGTAAGCAATATCAATTACATATCTGATTTTTTACTATTCACAACTAATATTAATTAGTATAGACAAATAAAATTTTGACTAAATGACACTTAGGTTAAATCATCCACTAATTAACAAAATATGTAGACAGTTATTTTAAATAATCTCTTTCTTTTCACATCTTCAATTTTTATTTCTCTTCAAATCTTGGTTAATTAGCCTCTAGCATTCTTTTATTTTTGTAACATATATTATGATTATTAAAACAATTAACTTGCATTAAATCTGGAAACACATAAAGCATCTACTAAATATGTATGAGTTGAAAATCAGGCGAGAATGAACAAGTATTTGTGAAAAGAGAAATTGTATTGAACTGATCAAAAGTTGTACAAGAAAATGTAAAATGTGATAATGATGAAAACGAAATATACAGGTCTATATATATAAAACAGAATAGTGGGCTAGGCCCAACTAATAGCCCAATAAGGCTTTATATAAAATAACGGAGAACGGAGCCGCTATATCATTTATCTCCCCCCCCCCGAAACCTAGCTAGGGTTTCACAATGAGAGAAAAAAGAAAAGGCGACTCCACTAAAACAGCGACAATTGATTAAGAATCTGCTCGTCAGGCCTCCATGACAGGTAGATCCAGTGAGTCTTGAGCTTCAGAGCTTGAGATCGACTGTGATTTGCTGAGAGAGGTTAAACTGATATGCTTCAATGAATTCAACCTTCGAGTTCGTTGAAGACCTAGCTGAACGAGTAGAATCTGATGTCAATTGAACTCTGTAGCATCGATTCGAGAAGAAGATATCAACAATCAGGAACAAAAATGATTCTGTTGGATCTTTGTGACGAATCAAGAGCTTCTATGTTCAATTCCTCCTTCAGCTTTATGAAATTAGGTTTAGACAAGGGTTTGGTGAGAATATCTGCTTTCTGCTCCATCGACGGTATATATCCAATTTTCAATTTATTTTTCATAACTTGCTCTCTGATAAAATACAGATCTAGCTCGATATGCTTTGTTTTTTAGTGTAAAACTGGATTTGATGATAGAGAAATTGCACTTACGTTATCACACCATATAGTAGGCTGTTTAACTGTAATGATATGTAATTCATTCAGAAGTGATTCAATCCACATAATTTCTGCACAAGCACTAGCAACACTTCTGAATTCTGCTTCAGTACTTGACCTTGAAACTGTACTTTGTTTCTTAGCACACCATGATACTGGATTTTTTCCTAAATATATACAATAACCTGAAGTTGATTTTCTATCATCACAATCAGTACCCCAGTCTGCATCAGCATATGCATTAATGTTTAATGTATTACTGGGCTTAAATATTAATCCATGATTAATTGTTCCTTTAAGATATCTGAGAATACGCTTAACAGCCTTCCAATGTGTATCCAAAGGATCTTGCATGTACTGACTGACCTTGTTAACACTATAAGCTATGTCAGGTCTGGTTATTGTTGCATATTGAAGAGCCCCCACAATACTTCTATATAATTTTCCATTCTGAAATTGCTCTCCTTTATATTTTGATAAATGAATATTGGTAATCATTGGTGTGGGTAGAGGATTGGCCTTGTCCATTTTTGCTCTATGAAGGATCTCTGATATATACTTCTTTTGATTGAGACATATTTCTGAATTTGATCTTTTGACTTCTATACCCAGAAAATAGTTCAATTCTCCCAAATCCTTGATAGAAAATTCTGAATTCAACATTTTTGTAATAGCCTTAATTTCTGAATCATTGTTACCTGTAATGATAAAATCATCAACATAAATTAATATATAAGTTGTAGAGGAAACAGAAATTTTAAAAAAGATTGAGTTATCAGATTTGGCAGATTTATAGCCATGATTCACAAGTGTAGCTTTCAGCTTGTCAAACCAAACTCTAGGAGCTTGTTTAAGTCCATAAATGGCTTTGTTGAGTTTGCACACAAGATTTTTATTGGACTGTTGCACAAAACCTTGAGGCTGCTCCATATAAACTTCTTCCTGTAATTCACCATTAAGAAAGGCATTATTAACATCAAGTTGTTTTATATTCCAATTTCTAAATAAAGCAAGGGTTAAAATTATTCTTATCGATGTTGGTTTCACAACAGGTGAAAATGTCTCTGTAAAATCAAACCCATACTGTTGTGAATACCCTTTAGCAACAAGCCTTGCTTTGTATTTAGAAATTGATCCATCTGGATTTTTCTTTAACTTGTAAACCCATCTGCAACCAATTATATTCCTATTTTCTGGTTTATCAACCAATGTCCAAGTTCCTTTGTTTATTAAAGCATTATATTCATCTAGCATTGCTGTTTGCCATTTGTCACTTTGTGCTGCTTCATTAAAGGAAGATGGTTCATCAGAAATAATAGCAGTATTATAAATTTTTGGTTTATAAATACCACACTTTGCTCTAGTAAGCATAGGATGTTGGTTTACAGCATCTTTATTTGCAACTGAATTATCATCTATTGCTATGTTTTGTTCAGTCTGATCAATATTAGTGAGACTAACTCCTTCTTCTTGTCTTGATTGATCTGGAACATTTTCATTGCCACTCCTGGAGAAGGATTGCTCTTGACCTGGTCTGCTAGAAGACACTGTGTGTTGAGGGGAAGAGAACTGCTCTTGACCTGGTCTACTAGAAGACACTGTGTGTTGAGAGCTAGAACAGTTGTCATGGTTCTTTTGGTGTACAGGCACCAAAAACTCAACTTCATCAGGTAAATTAACAGTAACCTGTCTTGTACTTACAGATTTTTCATCTGTATTTGCACTTAATTTGCAAAATGGATAAACTTGTTCATTGAATCTTACATGCCTAGAAATGTAAATTCTTCCTTTGCTATCCATACACTTATACCCTTTTTGATTATTACAGTACCCTAAGAATGTACAAGAAGTAGATCTAAAATCTAACTTATGATTATTATAGGGTCTAAGATAAGGAAAGCATTGACAACCAAAAACTTTTAAATGCTTATAATCTGGTTTAACCTTGGTTAGCACTTCCTGAGGACACTTGAATTCTAAAACCTTTGTAGGCATTAAATTAATCAAGTGAACAGCTGTATTAAAAGCATCAGGCCAATATTTAAATGGCATAGAAGCTTGAGCCAACAAGGTTAAACCTGTTTCTACAATGTGTCTACGCTTTCTTTCTATGATTCCATTTTGCTCAGAAGTATAAGGACATGTAGTTCTATGATTAATACCCTTTTTCTCAAAGAATTCTTTTAAAGGCAAAAATTCTCTTCCACCATCTGTCTGAAAATTTATGACTTTATTTCCAGTAATATTTTCAACTCTGTTTATGAATTGAATGACAACATTACTTGTATCAGATTTTGATTTAATCATGTAGATCCAAACAAACCTAGAATAGGCATCAATAAATGATATATAATATTTATAGCCATAGTTAGAACTGTTTGGAGCTGGACCCCATAAATCAGTTGCTATTAACTCAAGTGGCTTAGTATAACATGCTTGTGAATCTGGAAATGCAAGTTTATGACTCTTTCCCAATTGACATGCAGAACAAATATAAGAATTTGGAATTTTACTAATAGAAATATTGTTGCTATTCATGATATGCTTTACAATTTTGATACTAGGATGTCCCAATTTACAATGTAACATATCAAATTCCTTATAGCATTCATGATTGTTCATAACAGACATTATGCACTTATTTCTATTAGAATCAGAATTTTCAGCATTTTCAGAATTACAGATATTAAATCTGTATAGACCCTTATCCTCTCTACCCTGCAAAATAATTTCTTGTGTTAGAATATCCTTAACAATGCATGCATTTGGGTAGAATTCAAAATAAACATTGTTATCTTTAGTTAATTGGGAAACACTCATTAAATTTTTCTTGATTGATGGAACTCTCAATAAATTTTTCAAAAATAATTGCTTGGTTCCATCAACACTTGCATTTCCAGTGTGTGTAATATGTGTTGTTTTACCATTACCAACAATAAGATTTTGCGTACCTTTGTACTCCTTGTTTCCCAAGTTTAGATTGCTCAAATTGTTGGTGACATGATTAGTTGCACCTGAGTCTGGAAACCAGCAGTCATCAGCCAAATCATCATTAGAAGAATTTTCAGTGTTGTTAACTTCTGGAACTTGTGCTTTGCCATCTTTTGACACATTCGCCACATTTATACTTGCACTACTGTTTTGCTGAGAGGGTGTGTAGTTGGCGTTAAATCTGTGATAACATTTGCTTGCAGTATGACCCATTTTATCACAAATTTGACATCTAACTCTGTTGTTATTATTATTGCTTCTTCCTCCTCTTCTACCTCTGCCTGACCAACCTCCCCTCTGATTATTAAATTGATTTCTTGAAACTCCTTTTTCTTGATTCTTTCCACGCCCAAAGGCAGTGTAATTAATAGAAAGATCAGAATTGATATTCCTTTTATGTTCTATCCTACCTTCATGAGATAACAAGGTAGAATAGACATATTGCAAGGATGGAGTTGGATCCATAGACAAAATGATAGCTGTAACAGCCTCATATTCATCATCCAAACCACTGACTATAGCAATTACCTGTTCGGATTCGGGTATTTTTTGGCCTGCTGAATTTAGTTGATCACAAATATTCTTGACCTTTAACAAATACTCATTCATAGATGACTCACCTTTTCTGATACTGTGTAACAGTCTTCTGTGGTGCATCACTCTTGCAGAAGACTGTGCAGAGAAATTTCTTTCTATAGTAGCCCAAACTTCTTGGGCAGTTCTTACCCCAATAAGTTGGGGGTAAAATTGCAGATCCAATAGAAGACATGATCCATGCACAGACCAGTCCATCTTGCCTTTGATGAATGGTAAACTCTGGATTAGAAACCAACTTATCTTCAGCATCTCTTATGAATTTTGGTGGAATTAATTTTGTTCCTAAAATATAATCTTCTAAACCATATGCTCTAATGGCTGTTTCCACCTGTAATTTCCACAACAGGTAATTGGTTTCATCAAGTTGAATGGATATCAGTTGACTTTGAGGCTTGATGATGGACTTCATCAATTCTTGAACAGGATCAGTTGGAACTTGAGGAGGAACAGATCCAGATCTGTTGCTGGAAACTTGACCACTGGAATCTGTTTCGACCATGATATAAAATTTGAAAGAAAACACACGGTATGCTTTAAATTTCTAGAAGCTTTCTTGAATTGAGATACAATTCTGGAATTCACACAACTGTTTAATCTGAAGCAACTTTGAGTGCTAGATGACGAAAACAGATTCTGATTTGCACTCTTTGATGGCTCTGAGCAGTTGTGAGATTTTCTTGATGGATCTTGATCGGTTTCTTGAAATTTAAACGTACAGTAGCACAACTTTATGTGTAAATCAGGATGCAGCCACACAAGTACGTAGGCAGGGCACTTGATTTGTATATAAAGCAACAACCCTCAAATGACAAGAGAATTCGATGAGGGGAAGATCCAAATGATGAAATTTTCCTGATGGATCTTTAATAGATCAACACTTCTGATGATCTACAAATCTCAGATGTATACTGAGATTTTCGATGGCTCTGATACCAAGTTGAAAATCAGGCGAGAATGAACAAGTATTTGTGAAAAGAGAAATTGTATTGAACTGATCAAAAGTTGTACAAGAAAATGTAAAATGTGATAATGATGAAAACGAAATATACAGGTCTATATATATAAAACAGAATAGTGGGCTAGGCCCAACTAATAGCCCAATAAGGCTTTATATAAAATAACGGAGAACGGAGCCGCTATATCATTTATCTGTATGGTTGCCCAGCTTATATGTTGTAATCTGGATGAGGATTAGTCAGTAATAATATGGTCACCAATGCACCAATCACCAGTTTGTTTGTTGAGATAAAGGGACCAAACAAATGACGGTAGTGAAATAAGTTAGAACCACAAGGTACCTGAAAATTGACCAGCACATTAAGCAGAAACCTAATCGAATATGTAGTTACATGCAAACAAATCCAAATTATGCAGGCAAATAATTTTAGTACGGATGAAAGTAAGGAAGCAACAAACTAAAGCAGCCATGCTTACCACAGTCTGAAATTTCGTGACTATTTGTCTAAAAACTAAAAAAGTTATATTCAAAAATAAATACATTTATGACCAAGAAATTAACTGAAGAAATGCAACTGTATAAGTGGCAGAACTGTTGTAGAACGATGGTTGATGCTCAAAAGATATCATTTACATGTGCACCATGCGAAAAAAAAATTTGGTTGTTTCATGCAAAAACTAGTTTAACCTTATTTAGCTTGTTGAATATCATTGTCTAACCTTAATGCTTACAGATGACATTTTTGCTTGGTCATCATCAAATCTCATTCCAGCTACAGTCAGTCAGGCCACAACTGAATGGAAGAATGTGAAGATGATGGTCTGCATGCGATGCCATTAGCTCAATTTAAGAAGATTGCTTGTTTATTTATTTATTTTTATGAAACCGGTATATTCTCAAGTTTTAGTAACTTTCTCAAAGAAATTAACACCTTTGATTGCCAACACATAAATAAAGTATTCTTGATAAAAAAAATAGTAAAAATGAATAAACATAATTCAAAACGGATGGCTAAGAATTTATCAAGAACACACAATAAGATTCAGCCCAATACAACAGTGGGTAAATATATAAAGTCCAGAGGGAATAAAGATGTTATCAACCACTTGACATGTATTTAAAAATTAATTAATTTAAAATGATGTGACAACATATGGACATAGTTTTAATGTGTTCCTAGTTGAACCCTGCTAGTTAATTTTAGCAGTAATCAACTGTGAACAACGGGTGCACCACAAAGAACGTGGCATGTGATCTATTTGCGAATCAAAATTCATCAAGTAAGAGAACACAGTGTCATAAAATGGAAAAAAAAAGAATTAAAATTTGAAATATCCAAGAGAATGTGGTACCATTAAAATTGTTTATATGAATAAAATTCAGAGGCCTCAAAGTAATAGGACATATGAAAGCTTAAGTGTGTTGGAGGGGCTTATACTATTTAGATAAAACAAAGACACAGTATTCTTCATATGACTTCAATTATTGTAGTGGAAATGAGTGTTACAAAGCATCTCCTAATAAGATATAGTTTCACTGCTCCATCCACCAAACAGTTGTATGACAAAAATGAACAACAGCAGAACTTGTAAAAAAGACAGTTAAAAAATCGGCGTCTAAAGTCAGTTTCTAAAATTAAATCCTATAAGATTGTATAGTACGTAGCCAATGATTTTATAGGAGACAACTTTAAAATAGAAAACAAACCAAACATCAGCCAGAGTTAAGCATAAAAAATGAAATGGATTCTTTGTAAGTTATCCATTATTTTGAAGTTATAAGAAATTAGATGATTTCAAAAGCTTCATATGTAAAAAGGATATTAGTAGCAGCACATACAAATGGGCTGCAATTTAACATATAAACCTCAACATATCAAGATAAAATAAAAAATAAACTACATATAATTTTTTTGTTTTTGTTTGAAATAGGATAAAAACAGAGTTTGGCCCAAGGCCCAAAAGAAAACCGGGAACAAGCCCCAAGCCCCAAGCCCAACAACATAACATAAGATAGTTAAGGTTAGAAAACCCTAGCCGACATAACCTAAGTTCCACTTATCTTACAAAAACACTCAGTAATGGCGGCTCCTCTGTGAAAATTAAATCCGATGTCTTCATGGCGGCTTCCACACCATCTCTTCGTTGGTATCCTTGCTTTGATTGCTCGAATCCAGCTTACGATTGACTTCATAATGTCTCAGAAGCATATAATGCTTTCTCGAAGGCAGATCTAGAAGCTAGATGTGAGTTATTGAGTTTATATCTTTAAGATCTGAAATTTCCATGCTCCCAACGCTTCTTTTCAGTCCAAATAATTCTCTGTTGTTGTTCTCCATGCTGCTAATGTTGCTCTCTCCTTCAGTCCAAACAGATAAATGATAAATCTGGTTGTTCAACTTGCTCTTGTAGTGATTATCCCCGATTCTTTGTAAAGATCTGAACTTTTCATCTGATTTTTCTTATCTAGATGCTTTGCGAGATCTGGATCACTGCTGGAGGAACCACGCTCTGCCACAGGTAAAAACATTCGATTACTATATGTATTGCTCAAAGAACCACGCATTCTTGAATCAGAAAATTGTCTACTTCCCTTTCTAAGATTAGGATTGATTGCAGAGTTAGTGGAAGCCCCAGTGAGGACGTCAGATCTGATCAAAGCATCTTTGCTGGTGTGAAGATATTCTTTGCACCTTTACAGTGTTGAAAGCTATTAGTGTGGCAAGGACTTCTTTTACCAGTGTGCAGGCTTGAGAACTTTTTATTGGAGAGCTGTTTGCCATTTAGTAAAAATTCTTCAACTTGTTTATCTCCATCTGCATTATCTTTATGAGACATAAGATTATGCATATTATCATTTCCAAATCTGTTGACTTTTTTCATGATAATATCACTATCATGAATAATAGTGTTCCAAATTTGGATGCAATTAGTTTCTTTACCAGTATGAAGTCTCTGGTTTGCTTCTCTCCAAATGTAATGAACAGATGCAGTAAGTAATATATACGCTCTATTAAATTTGTAGGACTTGGGCTTAATATTTTTTAAAATATAATCAATACTGTCCCTGATGCTCAAAGTATCATATGTATGACTGAAACCTGAAGTGCATTTGGCATTAAACCAGATGTACTGGGAGAAATAACAGTCAAAAAATAAGTGATTGGAGCTTTCAACCTCTTTTTTACATAAAAGACAAATGTTTTCAGTACTCTTATACCAATTACAACATCTATCTCTGGTTGGAAGTTTATTTAAAATAGCAAAATAAGTACAATGAGCCATTTTGGGACTATTAGCTTTGCACCAAATAATATTGTGCCAGTTAACCTCAACTTCATCCCCTTGTAAAACCTCCTACACTTTTTTTGAAAGAGAATTTATCCTTGGAACACAAGTTCCAAGTCCAATGATCTTTATAACAGTCCTGATCAATATGAATACCCAAAATTGAATTTTTAAAGATACTAGCAGCAGGGTTGTTAAGAAAACTCCAACAGTTATTTAATATAATATTCTGCACCCTATCATTAACCCCCCTAGAATATATAGGTTATTCCAACCTAGAAGGTTGATTAGTGAATTACCACTAATCCATGGGTCAAACCATAAGCTGGTTTGACTTCTATCTTTTAATTTTCTGAGCAGAAATTTTCTACCTATTTCTCTGCAATCTAAAATGTTTTTCCAAACATATGAATGGTGCATCTCTTTTCTAGCAATCCAGAAATTCTTATTGTTTTTTAAATACTTAGCTCTCATCCATCTGGACTAAAGGGATTTACCCTCCAGAAATTTCCAAAAAAGTTTAAATTTACTAACTTCAGCAATATCTTTAATTTTTCTAAGCCCAAGCCCACCAATTTTTTTTGGCTTTCACACTATATCCCATGCAACTTTATGATAATTACCTTTCCAAATAGAATTGGAGCACATTTTTTCAATTTTGCTAATAACACTATTAGGGATGTTGTGAGACTGGACCCAGTAGATAACCATTGCAGTGATGACTGTGTGTGTTAGCTCCATTCTGCCTGCTAATGAAAGTAACTTGCCAGACCACTTGTTGTGTGTTAGCTCCATGCAGTCCCTATCATTAACTTGATTAATACTTAATGGGAGCCCTAAGTACTTGACAGGGAGATTACCCTCTCTGAATTTCAGAAGATTCAGAATCTCATCCTTAATAAGAACATCTTTGCCGAAATACACCTTGCTTTTATTTAAATTAATGTTAATCCAGTGTATTTTTCCATATTGTCTAAAATTTTGTGAACAGCAACAGCACTACTTTTATCTGCTTTTAAAAACAGAAGCATATCATCAGCATATAATAGGTGTGTAATGTGAGGTTTAACTCTATTTATAGGTTTGATGTTTCCCTTATGAACTTCTAACTCCATTTGCATAGAGAAATATTCCATAACAATCGAGAATAAGTATGGTGACAAAGGGTCACCCTGCCTTATTCCTCTATTGCAATTGATGAAGCCTTTAGGGGAGTCATTTACCATAATAGAGCAGGTCACATTACAAATACGCTCTTTAATCCAATAACAATTTTTTATGAAAGCCCATTTTCTGCATAGCATAAATGATAAAATTTCTATTAATTTTATCAAAAGTTTTGTGAAGATCAATTTTTATACACATGAGATTTCTGTTTTTCATATTCAAATTCCTGATTAGCTCATGAGCTAATAAGGAATTTTCAGAAATTAATCTACCAGGAATGAAAGCACTCTGATTTTCAGATATAATGAACTTTAAAAACATTTTAACCTATTACACACAAGAGGGAAGAAATGATTTTATAAATAAAATTGCAACAGGCTGTAGGCCTATACTCATCAAGACCTAACGGATTTTCTACTTTTGGGATTAAGGTGATAAAGGTGTGGTTAGAGTTCTTCAATATCTTACCAGAATTAAAAAATCCCTTAATTGAATCACTAAGAATATGCTGCATCTCATCCCAATGATTTTTGTAAAATTTTGCACCAAACCCATCAAGACCTAGACTTTTATCATTGTTAGCATTAAATATAATATCTTTGATCTCCTCTTGTCTAATAGGAGCAAGCAGAATTTCAGTGATGTTGCTATTAGCAAAATATTTAAACTCAATATCAGGAAAATTATTAGTAAGATTATCAGAGTTGTGTAGAGAGGAAAAATAATTAATAGCTTCCTTCTCAATGATGGAAGCTTCATTTACTATTTTTCCTTTACTATCTATAATCTTACCAATATTATTCCTATTTTTCCTACTGGACATTTTAGAGTAAAAGAATTTACTAGCTTCATCCCCAGCTGTAAGCCGGTTAACTTTTGCTTTTTTGTTTGAGACTGACAGAACTAATATGAATAACATTAATTAATTTGGCTCGAGCATTATAAAATTCCTCAGCCTTGTTCAAGTCTGAGCAATTGTTATCTAATTCATCCTGTAATTTATCACATTCATCCCTAATATAATTGATGTCCTTTCTTTTTCTAGAAGAATTCCAATTTTTCAGGTTAGTCTTAACCAACTGTAAGGTTTTATTGAACTTAAACTGAGCAGTCCCATAGAAATTATTACTAAAGCAATTGGAAACAGTATCTTTGTAATCCTTTTCATACACCCATCCATTAACAAATCCGAAAGGAGAGAAACCAACTTTATCTTTATTTGTGCTGAGAGTGACTAGGATAGGTGTATGATCACTAGTATTTTGGGGTAAAGTACTACAGTAAATGTTAGAAAAAAAATCCATGAATTGCTGATTAAATAGAACCCTGTCTAGCATGCAGTGAATATTTCTAAACTCCCCTGACTTCCAAGTGAATTTATTGCCAGCAATTTGGGGTTCTATTAATCCAGTTTTCAACATAAAGCAGACAATCTTATTTAATTTAACAAAAGGTATAGGATTGCCTCCTTTTTCTCACAATTGTGAAAAACAGTGTTGAAATCCCCTATAAGCATCCAAGGACTTTTAATAACATTACTGAACTGCTCAATACATTTCCAAAGCATAGTTCTATCATTTTCAAAGTTGGAAGCATAAATAAAGGTCATTTTTAGAGAAAAACCACCCTTATTATTAAAAATGCAATGAATATATTGCATATAATTGAAATAACTGATGAGTGACAAAATGGTAGGATTATAGAGGACTATGATCCTACCATTTCCACCCATCAAGTTATTATTAATAATGCTCAATTTGAAAATATTTTAAACTGCAATTCATTGATCTTTTGATCATTGAATTTATGTTCAATTAAACCTATAATACTGGGTTTGTACTTACCTAAAAAATTAGCTAAATCAAGCCGTCTTTCAGGAGAATTTAGACCCCTTAAATTTCAGGCTATGATATCCATTAAATAAAAGGGTAAGGAATGTAAAAGAGAAAGGAAACAGAGTACCTAAGGAGGACCACTATTCCTTTTGTTATCCACTTTAACTCCCACCTATTTACCGCTTTTTTGTAGCTTCTTTTGTCCTTAGGCTTGAGTTGTATATCCCATTTAGCATTTCTACTAATGTATTTGGTTCGGAAGTCATGATCTTTATCATCTTCAGTTTCTTATGATAATGCTATATCTGTTATGCTTTGGGTTCTGCCTTTTTTCTTTTTTCTTGCAGGAGGAGCAGGCTTTGAAGGCTTAGCTGTAACTATGGATTGATTTACAGCCTCCTGGATGTTTTCAATGGTGATGTTAAATTTGGAAGGAGCTAACCCTTCAGCCAGCAACGAGACATTAGTGCAAATGGGGTCTGCATCAAGGAGCTCACTGCAGTTTTCCATGTACTCTTGTTTTGAGTTATTTGTTGTGTCTGTAATAATGCTTGAGTCCTTCGAGAGGGGGAGGGTCTCTGAGGTCTGTATAGCATAGGATCGCTCTGATACTTTTCCTTTATGCTATTTGATATTGATTTATCCACCGTATATGTGGGAATTTTAGAGTTTATTCCCACTGTATGGACTGGATCATGTGAAGTCTGCGTTTTTCGATTGGAAATTGCAGGCTTTGAAAGAGATTTAGCCATGTTTTCTTGACTGCTAAGTCCTTGAGTCAAGTGAAGCGATGGTGCATCAATATTCATCTCATCCTGGTTATTTGCCTTGTGAGCAACTTCATGTTCAGGGCGAATAGCCAGCGATGTTGAGTTAATTCCAGTTAAATTGATTTCTGTGTTAAAGAAATCTGAAATGATTTCAGATTCTTTACCATTGGAATTAATGTCGTGCATTACATCATCTTTTGGCTGATCTTGCCGATCATTGTTGGTTGAACATAGATCAGTAGAATGTCCAAAGCACTTGCAGTATTTACATCTATCTGGTATTGTCTCATACGTGATTGATTGAGAGATGACCTCTCCATCATGCGTGTAGATAGAAACCTCATTAGGTAAATCAGCATCTGCATTAATTTCAACAAGAAGTCTCGCATAACTCAACCTAGTTTCCTTAGCGGTTTGTTCATCCATCTTTAATGGAGTTCCAACTAGGCTTCCAATTGCACTAAAAATCTCTTTATCCCATAAACATAGGTTCATCTATGGTAATCGGATCCATATTGGCATAGTATTCAGTAAGTCTCGGTCAAGAACTACTTTCTTGGACCATTTCTTTAATATAATCAGCTTTCCGTTTATAAAATAGGGTCCTCCGTTCAGAAGCTTTTCGCTATCTTCAGCATTTGTGAATCTAAGAATGAAGAACCCATTTTCTCTAGTAAATATTTCTAAATAACCACTTGGGTTCCATGTTCTTACCACAAAATTCCTGAAATAATGATATGGAGGTCTTTTCCCGAAAACGTATGCTACAATTGAGAGTTCCCATTTACTTTCAGTACGGCTGCACACTTCTTCGGATGCCACAACTATTTTTTCATCCCAAATCGATTCTATTGGATCAATAAACCTCAGATCAAAGTTCGATTCTTGATTATTTTTCTCAACAAGATCCGCCCATGAAGATGCTTTTAAATCTTTGACTGGGTTAACTTTTAATGCCTGAACTGATTCTTGAGCCGACTTTGTCGGATTTCTTGGTTGGTATCGTGCTCCGTTAGAGGAGGGGTAAGGCTTCTGCTTAGGTTTAGAAGGGATTTCATTGGAGAATCCAGCAGTTTTTCTCGAATGAGCAGAATTTTTAGGAAAGAAGATAGGTTTTGGACCTTTCTTGCGGTTAACAACTCTAGTAAATCCATCCTCATCCACTAAGAGATTAGGAGAAGGATGAGGAGGATTAAGAGAGAGCTTAGAAGAATAAAGAGAGGAAGAAGGACCCTCGTTAGAGGTTGGGTTGTCCTCGAAAATCAGGTTCTTGAATGAACTAGGGGCAACCATGGCTGCTATTACTTCTTGGAGGAGAGCTCAGTTTTTCTAATAAGACTAATAAACTACATATAACTTACTCATCTAGAAATGATCGCTTCTAAAAATGTATTGAGAAATATGAAAACCATCCATAACTACAAGCACCTACAGTCCAAAATTGAAAATTCATCTAAAAATTGAAAAAGGAGGCAAGCATATCCAAATTGTATCGAATTTCTTAAACTTTTGAACAAACAAATAGTTAACTCTATTGTCGGGTACCTTAGGGATTATTGTACCACACCCATAAAATTAGCAGGCCCTAAATTGCTTCTGACGTATCATTTTCAATACATATACTGTGCCGAATTGGATCCATACACTATAGTTAAATATCATATTGTTACTGTAAATCAAATATTTATTTATCTTTCTGACATACAATATTGTTTCTATCAGACACGTCAAAAACTTAGTTATCGTAACCTTGACATAATAACACCTACCTAGTCAGGACCTAATCCTTTAATGACCATTTAATAGGATAAAAAATGCCATATCTATTCATTTCATATTACTAACCCACAGATCATAAACTATTTTAATCCCCACCAATTTTTAAAAATGTTTTGGTTTCTTTTTTGGCAAATTATCCAGTAAAACACCATTTTAGAAGTTTTTATGCTCTTGCTAATAGTGTTCATTTATGTTGTAGTTCATGTGTATTATTTTTCATTATCATTAACGAAATATATGAGTTTGTGCATTTATAGGAATTTAAAATATTTAATACCTCATAATAGATAAATACATGGTGGAATATGAGAAAAAGTGATATTATATTAAATACCTAATAATAGATAAATACATGGTGGTATATGAGAAGAAGTGACAGTCTATTCATAGTAATAAAGTAAATGACAATTGCGTATGAGGATTGAAACATCAATGCCAAATAATATAATAATGAGTTGTTCAAAACTAACCATGTTTGAAGTTTTAAGCAGGTCATCTACATTACTACCTATAATTGTTTTAGCTTCCTTGTCGCAAGAACGGTGATAGTAGCTAACATGGCAGAGTTGAGTGTATTCATAGTTCAATTGTGTTTTAAACCTAAAAATAAAAGTATACTTCGGTGCATAATGAATGTTTTTCGCTTCTGACATGAAGATGGTTGACGCGCTTTATGACTATTTATGCACATAATAAAAACGTCTACTGACCTGTATTTTGTAAAAATGTCACGGTGATCCAAGAAAAGAATTTTTTTCGTCGGAGTAGTAAATAAATTTATATACCAAATCCGTTTGGGTTCAAAGGATTTAGTGCTATGTTATTTTTGTATATGAAGATTTTGACTTGAAAATATTATCATATTTTCAATTTTGAGAAGCCTTAGTTTAGAAACAACGGAAGAAAATAAATAATTACAAATGACAAAATTGCTAACAAACTCTAAAGCAAGGGAATATGGACTTATTGGAATGCAAATATAACGAAAAGAAATCTGGTAAGAGAAATTTCAAATATTAGCAATATAATTGCAATGGTCTGCAAATCCGTACTATCTGAGTTGACTAATAACACCACACGTCCAACCCAAATGACAAAGAAATACGAATCATTAGTAGAAAGAAGTTAGAGGATGAGGAATAGAAAGAAAAGTTAGAATAGAAGAAAAAACGAAGAACACAAATCTCACAGCGGAACGAATAAAATATATTAAATAACATAACTTTTGAAATACAAATCAGTAACTGTATATACATACCATTATCAGAGCACAACAGTTATTCCCGGAGCAGTGATAAACACCTATTTCCAGATACAACATAGTACACAGCAGAAATATGATAGTCTATAGCTAACTGGTGAAGCCTCCTGTTTCCAGCTCTTCCAAATGAATCTGAAAAATCCCGACTATTTGACTGCTCGTACAAATTTGGGCACCCAAGAGATTAGGGAAAACAAAAACAAAATGAACTCTGGGTCAGTCATGGGACTGGTGTGAGTAAACACCAATCATTTGTTTAACTTTAAAAATCCTTTCGAAAGAAATGATAATCATAAGACCGATCCACACATAAACACGGATGGTTTTTACCTTACGATAACCCAAAATATTTTTGATATCAAATCCAGTGATATTATAATAATGTCTACATCAAATAAATAGATTCCAGCGGAACGCTTGCATCTCACGCTCCATATATAATATGAAACCAAAAACAGCAGGACGCTTATTGGAGATTGGATTTCCGACATGACAAGGTATGGAACCACCTTCCGATAGTGTATCTCTAGAGAGGAATACACTGGGTTCAACAAGAATATCTTGCAACCCGGCCCACACATGACCGACCACTCATGTCGCTTGAGTGTATCGACTGTATATCACCAACGGTTGGGATTAGCAATCATTTCCCGAATGGGGCAGCATCGAATTGATTAAAGAATGAAACGAATATCACTAGATAGGTGATTATACACCCTAGTAGGAGTGACCCACATCGCCATGCTGCCTGCCCGATTTTTATCATTTCCCGGTTGTTGAGGCCTAAGGCTACGATTTCTTATCATTCATAACTTTGAATGCCACATTGTCGGATCCGTAAATCATTAATTGATTTGCACAAATATATTCTGGATATTATGCTAAGAGAATAAATTCTCCACCACCATATATATCTATAGAGACCAACATATGCGATCATTGGAAATACTCTGTCAGACATTCGTCCATACACTTCGTTCTGGGACTGCACGAAACCGAAGGAACAATTTCTATTAATAGAAAAGTCTTTGCACTTTACTCCGTCTTTGGTTATCTTCATATAATATGATTCGCAACTCTACTGCCAATACGGAGTGGTTCACGGATAATAATCCAACCGGTCTCTCAATATTGACAACGATATTGGCAAACACTTCGATAGTCGGTTATTTAACTATCGAAGAAAACAAACATTCATTCAAAGCATCAAATAAATCACTGGGCCCTTAATTAATATTTCATTGATCAAATCACCACTTCATTTCCTTATCAATATTTGCTAACCAAATATTTTCAACAATCATCATAGCCTTTTACATTATTTGGAAAACATATCCATATATCGCCTTCTTTTATTTTCTATACGTAGAAAATGTCTTCTCTTTATAACTGGAAAACATTTTAATTACTTATCTCTTTCGCGCCCGTTCATTTCTACACTCAGGAAATAATGATTTATTATATTTCCACAATTCCACTTCCTTGGGTTAAAACGAATGTTGTATAAAACATTGTTACAACACCCCAAAATATTTCATTTAACTAAATTTCTTTAAACATCTCTCTTCGAGACTGAATCTTGTTATTTATCGATCAATAATGGAATCAATCAAGTTGGGGTATAATTACCTCTAAGACCTTGACTGAAAATATTATTAACTTCAAAACAGACAAGACCGCTAACTCGAATAATCAACACGATATTAAACCAATTTTCCATTTCTAAAACACGTATACGCTTCTCTTTCTATTTTTAACAAATCTAATTTATAGATTTCCTTTTTGTTTATAATATTCTATTTTTAAGTTCGTTTCCTTACCGGATTCTATATATACTGATATACTGATTTCTAGTTATCCAATTTTCTTAAAAATATTCTAACTACATAAATTTTTGGAAAATTTTGCCATAACCTCCTTTGTACCGGTCGATAGTTCAAACCTCAACTCGCCTCTCTAGGCCCTTTCCATTCAAGAGGAAAATCAAAAAGCCAAGCAGCTTGCCGATTCGGCGCATAAAATCTCATATAAACATGTACCTTATTGTCGGGCATACGAATTAAAATCTTCATACACTTCATTCCATTCTTGTCTAACCCATATACAAATATTCCCATTTGATTCAACTCAATCCATTCGTCTTAACCCAATTCGCTAATTTATTTTCTAATTAGCTATTTTGCCTATTCCACTTTCTGTTTGAACATATCAGTTCAAATACAAATATTTACTTGCTTATAAACCCATTTGAATTCCATTTTCAATTCAATTTCCCTATTCGATTTCGAATATGAATTACAAAACCCATTTACTTATCCATTGTCCAATTCAACCCAAAGGTTCATTAACTAAATTTTCTTCTAATTAGCTAATTCTATTCAATAATTTAAAATCTGATTTTTGTTTCAAAAATCATTTTATTTACACAACATGAGTTCGTATTTATTTTACAACTCAAATTCAGATTTTTCTAATGGAAATTCAGATTTTATTTACTTAAAATCCTTATATTTATTTATATAAACCATTACGGTTTTTAAACGATTTTGGCGCTGCTTTTCTGAAAATTTGATTTTGACATAACTCAAAATCTATTCGACGAAATCCAGATTTTTCTCTTCCTTTAGAAAATTATTATTCCAACAGTCCTGATGATTCTTGTTTCAAAGAATTCCGACTTAAATTGAGTTCTATATATTCGATTGAAGTTCGAACCGTCAATTTACGAACTGCCGCGCTACAGTGTGTTCGTTTTAATTATATTTATATATATAAACTTTTAAAGTTCGTTTATAACAATTTCAACTCCATTCTAATATATTTTAATATATATTCAACCCATTTACCAAATCCAAATTAATATTCTTGATTTTCCCTATCCGTTCATTATTTCATAACTCAGTTATAAATTTATTTATAACTGAATCTTCTATACTAAATTCCAGTTCCTTTATAAATAAATTATTTATAAAGCTCAAGATAATCGAATTCTAATTATTGATCTGTTGGATTTTTCTCACTTTAATTTATATTCCGAATTCCGGAATAAAATTTATCGGTCTATTTCAAACCGTTTTCAAGTTCACTTTTCAATTCATACTTGAAATATAAACTTGTAAATTATCCAACGATAATTTATTTTTCTATTTTTATAAACATCATTTATAAATTAATTTTCTTGATTTAAAAATTAAAATAAGCTTTCCTTTCAAATATCTATTTGAAATCCAATTCATTTTATATTTGGAATTTTTGGAATAAAACTGTCGTTCCTTTTTTGAAATGATTCCAAATTATATTTTAAATTCATACTTGAATTTAAAATTACATATTATCTCCAGATAATAATTTCACTATATTTATAAACATCGTTTATAAATTTACTTGTTTTATAAATTCAAACAAGTTCTATTTCAAATCTATTTAAAACCAAAATCTTATTTTGGAATATTCGATTTATTATAACTTATCAATATAATTATAGGATCATTTTCATATTTTAATTTAATACAATCCTAATATATTTTTCTAAAAATATTTATTTAAATACATTCGATCTAATCGAATTCAAATCATAAATCCATACGGATTTATTTTTAAGTTCACTTTACCTTCTGAATATCATAATAGACTTCGTCATTTTCCTAACCCGATTCTCAATCCTCACTTTAAATTCATATTTGAATTTAAATATTAAATTATCCAAATGAATTTTTTTTCTATTTCGTTTATAAACACTGTTTATAAATTCACTTCAATTCCCTGATTATCCAATGAAAATCATTCTATTTTATTTATAACCACCATTTATAAATTTACTTCAATTTTCTGCATTATTTAATTTATAAACATCGTTTATAAATTCAATACTTGTTTTATTTATTCAAAACAAGTTAATATCTTTAGCCCATTCTAAATTCAAATTCTATTTTATAAAAATAGAATTTTCCTTTTAAATCTCAAACTCTATTTTTACAATATTTTTATAAATTAACATTTTGGCCCAGAGGTAATTTCAACATCCACAAACATTCAATTATCAAAGCACAGGTCTTATAACATATTATATACGATAATATATATACGAACAAACAATAAATAAATTTTGAGGAATCCAGTTGGATTCCACCAACTTTTTTTTCCTATATCCATAGACATTAGCTAACATAAATAATACATATCCTGCTTCGAGGCAGGATATCGCGGTATAGAAGGTCATCCACTATCATAGCGTAGGGTGTATAGGGTCATCCGCTAATGATACTGTAGGCATCCGCTAATGATATTGGGGAATCCAACCATCAATATATATATATATAATAATCCTAAATAACTAATATAAATAATAGACACAGTAATATTTTAATGCAACCAAACAACCATCAATTATTTTTTACTAAAAAATAATTCAAAATAAATAAATTGAGTGAGATTTACTCACCAGGGTGTTTATTTGCGGTGAATACCCGATGAAGTCTATTATGTAGATTGTACAGTGGTTCCTCCATTTCACTGTTTTTCAATGTAAAACAAATAAAATTTCAATTACCGAAGTATACTAATTTAATTAATTAATTAATTTCTGACATGTAAACCAATTCCAAATTAACCTTAATTTCATATTCAAACGACTAGTCAACAATTTATATCTTTACTAACTAATTTCTATTATGTAAACTAATTTCTATTTAAATAAATAACCAATTATATAAACTAATCTCTATTTAAATATATAACCAATTATATAAACTAGTTTACTTAATAAGTTTCAAATTTTATAATAAATTTTCGGATCATCAAATATCAGAAATTACCTTAATTACTTCTCTCTTTACTAACTACTTTTATAAAACTAATTTTATTCCTAACTTTAGTCAATTACCAATAGAA
Source organism: Allium sativum (assembly GCA_030737875.1). Classification (NCBI taxonomy): domain Eukaryota; kingdom Viridiplantae; phylum Streptophyta; class Magnoliopsida; order Asparagales; family Amaryllidaceae; genus Allium; species Allium sativum. Next base: position 564,895,274 of record CM060921.1, read on the forward strand.
TATTTTATTCCATAATAAACATTTAAGTATTAATCAAATGATTTAAGCTAATTAGCTCTACATCTCAACTATACAGCAGTACCCTTTATCCTTAAACAACGAACCCACAATTGTTCTTCACCATTTTATTTCTGTTCCAGGCAAAAAAATCCAAACAATTGAACCTCAACTCTCCTTCCATCCTTCCAGTCCAAATCCAACTCCAAATTTTTCACAGTAGAAGTTCCATCGAAATCAAAACCAAAAGCGTACCTCCAACCAATATACACGGCCACTTTAACACCCCCAACATCCGTCCCTAAAACATCAACATCTGCAACTCCACGCGCGCCACCTTTCCACTCGAACCCTTCGTCTTTGTGAACCCAGAAGCAACGCCATAATCGATGCCGCAACCTACTAACTCTAGTTTGACATAACTAACGAACAACCCCCTCCCTCCGAACATGATCGCGCCAATGTTTGATAGTTAAGATCGAAGCTTAAGCCTCGCAATATTGAAGAATCGGTTTTGTTGGGTTTTTAGTGGATCGGTTTTTATTGATTTGGTAAGCCTGGAAATGAAATTGGAAAGAAGAATTTCGAAATGGTTCGTTTCGATTTGGGAATTACAGAGAACTAAAAAGAAAGGCTACTTTATAGATGAGCGATGCGGACAAATAGTACCCAAGCCATTAGATCGTGTTTAGCTTAGTTATGAAGTTGGGGAACACACAATACGTGAAATGAAGGAAAACAGAGATAGCTTAGGGTAGGTTTGCAGTGATGGAAAGTTTACATTGTACTCTTATTGCTTAAGAAAGAAGGAAATTTATTTTTATATAATAAATTTTATTTTATTTTATTTAAATTTCAATTAGAAGGTATCCCTTAATTTAAATTATCACGTTGATTTCAAACTCCTATTTGAGCCCATCAACAGGCTTTTCTAGGGTCAACCCACCATTCCGAACCCACTGGGACAGGTTCCGAAGCTCAATTCGATCAAATGGAGAAGATATAAATTTAAATCGATATAAATTGAATTAAAAACAATTAATTCTTCGATAATAAATTAATATTATTATACTAATTCAAACAGAAGTTTGTATTGATTTTCTGAACTGTTTTTCAATTCAGTATTGACTTTGAATTCAAATGAATTCAATTTCGTATTTCGATAATTATATATATTCGAAATTAATCATATTTCGATTATTTAATTGATAACTCAATATAAATATCCATTTATATTATTAAATAAATATTCAAAACAATATTAAATATTTAAAATAAATTGACCAAAAACTGGGTCGTTACATTCTTCCCCCCATAAAAGAATTTCGTCCTCGAAATTACTAAGGTAGGAAAAACGCAACAAACCCGTTAACTTTTCAAAATCTCACTTATGTTGAAACTGGACTCTTTAAATTTCAACAACTTTAATTCCAACAAAACTTTTGGTTTTCATTTATTTAATTCGAATGAATTTCAATAAATATATTCATATTTCATTCATATGTATTCAGATTCATTTCATGTTTACTCAAACTGATTCTAGTTAATTTATTTACTTCAATCCATTTAACTTTCTTAAGTTAAATTTAAATTCAAGAATTCAAATCCATGTGTTTTGATCTCAAATCTTTTTAGAAATCACATAAATATATACCTATTTTTAAAATCTATCACCAATTCAAAACATTTGAATATTCAAATCAACTTGTTTTCTTTCAAACAAATTTTCATCAAAATATTTTCTAAGGTTGCAATCATCACTTTGAAACTCGAAAATGAACACTGATGATGCTGCAGTCATTATCAGAATTATTTTCCAGTCACTGAAGTGAGTTCAGTGCTTTATCACTTTCAAAATCCACCAAAAATGATTTTTATTCAGAATCCTTCAAACACAAAGCTATATTGTTCAAATATACTTCAGAAAATATTTTTAAACTTCCCAGGATTTAAATTCTGAATTCTGGTTTAAATTCAATTTTAATTCATATCATTTGCATATTTCATTCTTATACAAATTTTATTAGGTTATAAATAAACATTTCAAATTTATAATCTTATTTAATTATAATAGCGACATCCAACACATCTATATATTATAATAATTTCAAAAAATTATTCATTTTCTATCAAAATGTAAATCTAGGGTAAAATTACTTCATTTACCCTCAAAACCATATTATGTCGTATCTTATGTTTAAGTGTTTAGAAATTCCTATCGACTTCGTGGCGTCCCACAATTCGATCAGAATTCATAAACCATTCAATAGACTAGCCAACACAATATAAATCAGTTTTTATATCACTTAACAAATACGCTCTCTCATATATATATATATACACTCAACTCATTCTAGGGTACTACTGACTCTATCTCTAATGAGCACAACCCAACAAAGCCTAGGTGTTCGCTCAACCTAAGCTCTGATATCAACTGTAACGATCCATAAATCCGTACTATCTGAGTTGACTAATAACACCACACGTCCAACCTTAATGACACAGAAATACGAATCATTAGTAGAAAGAAGTTAGAGGATGAGGAATAGAAAGAAAGAAAAGTTAGAATAGAAGAAAAAATGAAGAACACAAATCTCACAGCGGAACGAATAAAATATATTAAATAACATAATTTTTGAAATACAAATCAGTAACTGTATATACATACCATTATCAGAGGACAACAGTTATTCCTGAAACAGTGATAAACACCTATTTCCAGATACAACATAGTACACAGCGGAAATATGATAGTCCATAGCTAACTGGTGAAGCCTCCTGTTTCTAGCTCTTCCAAGTGAATCTGAAAAATCCCGACTATTTGACTGCTCGTACAAATTTGGGCACCCAAGAGTTTAGGAAAAAAACTAAATAAACTTTGGGTCAGTCATGGGACTGGTGTGAGTAAGCTCCAATCATTTGTTTAACTTTAAAAATCCTTTCGAAAGAAATGATAATCGTAAGACCGATCCACACATAAACACGGATGGTTTTTACCTTACGATAACCCAAAATATTTTTGATATCAAATCCAGTGATATTATAATAATGTCTACATCAAATAAATAGAATCTAGGGGAACACTTGCATCTCACGCTCCATATATAATATAAAACCAAAAACCGCAGGGCACTTATTGGAGATTGGATTTCCAACATGACAAGGTATGGAACCACCTTCCAATAGTGTATCTCTAGAGAGAAATACAATCGGTTCAATAAGATCATCTTGCAACCCGACCCACACATGACCGACCACTCAATTTGCTTGAGTGTATCGAATGTATATCACCAACGGTTGGGATCAGCAACCGTTTCCCGAATGGGAGAGCATCGAAAAGATTAAAGAATGAAACGAATATCTCTAGATAGGTGATTATACACCCTAATGGGAGCGACCTACATAGCCATGCTGCCTGCCCGATTTTTGTCATTTCCCGGTTGTTGAGGCCTGAGGCTACGATTTCTTATCATTCATTGATAGCACAATCACTTTGAATGCCACATTGTCAGATCCGTAAATCATTAATTGATTTGCACAAATATATTCTGGATATTATGCTAAGAGAATAAATTCTCCGCCACCATATATATATATATATATATATATATATATATCTATACAGACCAACATATGCGATCATTGGAAATACTATGTCAGACATTCGTCCATACACTTCGTTTTGGGACTGAACAAAACCGAAGGCACAATTTCTATTAATAGAAAAGTCCTTACACTTTACTCCATCTTTGATTATCTTCATATAATCTGATTTGCAACGCTACTGCCAATACGGAGTGGTTCACGGATAATAATCCAACCGGTCTCTCCATATTGACAACGATATTGGCAAACACTTCGATAGTTGGTTCTTTAACAATCGAAGAAAACAAACATTCATTCAAAGCATCAAACATATCACTGGGCCCTTAATTAATATTTCATTAATTAAATTATTACTCCATTTCCTTATCAATATTTGTTAACCAAATCTTTTCAACAATAATCTTGGCCTTTTACATTATTTGGAAAACATATCCATATATCGCCTTCTTTTATTTTCTATACATAGAAAATATCTTCTTTTTATAACTGGAAAACATTTTAATTACTTATCTCTTTCACGCCCGTTCATTTCTACACTCAAGAAATAACTGTTTATTACATTTCCACAATTCCACTTCCTTGGGTTAAAACGAATGTTGTATAAAACATTGTTACAACATCCCAAAATATTTCATTCAACTAATTTTTTTTAAACATCTCTCTTTGAGATTGAATCTTGTTATTTATCAATTAATAATGAACCAATCAAGTTAGGGTATAATTACCTCTCAGACCTTGACTGAAAATATTATTAACTTCGAAACAAACAAGACCGCTAACTCGAATAATCAACACCATATTAAACCAATTTTCCATTTCTAAAACACGTATACGCTTCTCTTTCTATTTTTAACAAATCTAATTTATAGATTTCCTTTTTGTTTATAATATTCTATTTTTAAGTTCGTTTCCTTACCGGATTCTATATATACTGATATATTGATTTCTAGTTATCCAATTTTCTTAAAAATATTCTAAATCCTTAAATTTTCGGAAAATTTCGCCATAACCTCCTTTGTACCGGCCGATAGTTCAAACCTCAACTCGCCTCTCTAGGCCCTTTCCATTCAAAAAGAAAATCAGAAAGACAAGCAGCTTGCCGATTTGGCGCATAAAATCTCATATGGAATTTAAACATGTACCTTATTGTCGGGAATACGAATTAAAATCTTCATACACTTCATTCCATACCTGTCTAACCCATATCCAAATATTCCCATTTGATTTCAACTCAATCCATTCGTCTTAACCCAATTTGCTAATTTATTTTCTAATTAGCTAATTTTCCTATTCCACTTTTTGTTTGAACATATCAGTTCAAATACAAATACTTACTTGCTTATAAACCCATTTGAATTCCATTTTCAATTCAATTTCCCTATTCAATTTCGAATATGAATTACACACCCCATTCACTTATCCATTGTCCAATTCAACCCAAAGGTTCATTAACTAATTTTTCTTCTAATTAGTTAATTCTATTCAATAATTTAAAATCTGATTTTTGTTTCAAAAATCACTTTATTTACACAACCTGAGTTCGTATTTATTTTACAACTAAAATTCGGATTTTTTTGGTGGAATTTTTGGATTTTATTTACTTAAAATCCTTATATTTATTTATACAAACCATTATGGTTTTTAAACAATGTTGGCGCTGCTTTTCTGAAAATTTGATTTCGACATAATTCAAAATCTATTCTACGAAATCCAGATTTTTCTCTTTCATTAGAAAAATATTTTTCCAACGGTCCTGACGATTCTTGTTTTAAAGAATTCCAACTTAAATTGAGTTCTATATACTCGATTGAAGTTTGAATCACCAATTTACGAACTGTCGCGCTATGATGAGTTCATTTTAATTATATTTATATATATAAAAACTTTTAAACTTCGTATATAACAATTTCGACTACATTCTAATATATTTTAATATATATTCAACCCATTTACCAAATCCAAATTAATATTCTTGATTTTCCCTATCCGTTCATTATTTCATAACTCAGTTATAAATTTATTTATAACTGAATCTTCTATACTAAATTCCAGTTCCTTTATTAATAAATTATTTATAAAGCTCAAGATAATCACATTCTAATTATCGATCCGTTGGATTTTTCTCACTTCAATTTATATTCTGAAATCCGGAAAAAAAATTATCGGTTTAGTTCAAACCATTTTCCAATTCACTTTTCAATTCATACTTGAAATATAAACTTCTAAATTATCCAACAATAATTTATTTCTCTATTTTTATAAACATCATTTATAAATTAATTTTCTTGTTTTAAAAATTAAAACAAGCTTTCCTTTCAAATATCTGTTTGAAATCCAATTCATTTTATATTTGGAATTTCTGGAAAACAACTGTTGTTCCTTTTTCGAAATGATTCCAAATTATATTTTAAATTCATACTTGAATTTAAAATTACAGATTATCTCTAGATAATAATTTCACTATATTTATAAACATCGTTTATAAATTTACTTGTTTTATAAATTCAAACAAGTTCTATTTCAAATCTATTTAAAACCAAAATCTTATTTTGGAGTATTCTATTTATTATAACTTATCTATATAAATATAGGATCTATTTTCATATTTTAATTTAATACTATCATAATATATTTTTCTGAAAATATTTATTTAAATACATTCGATCTAATCGAATTCAAATCATAAATCCATACAGATTTATTTTTAAGCTCACTTTACCTTCTGAATATCATAATAGACTTCGTCGTTTTCCTAACCCGATTCTCAATCCTCACTTTAAATTCATATTTGAATTTAAATATTGAATTATCCAAATGAAAATTTTTCTATTTCATTTATAAATACTGTTTATAAATTCACTTCAATTCCTTGATTATCCAATGAAAATCACTCTATTTTATTTATAACCATCGTTTATAAATTTACTTCAATTTCCTGCATTATTTAATTTATAAACATCATTTATAAATTCAATACTTGTTTTATTTATTCAAAACAAGTTAATATCTTTAACCCATTCTAAATTCACATTCTATTTATAAAAATAGAAGTTTCCTTTTAAATCTCAAACTCTATTTTTACAATATTTTTATAAATTAACATTTTGGCCCAAAGGTAATTTAAACATCCACAAACATTAAGGATGGCAATGGAGCGGGTCTAGGGTCCAAACCCGCTTGACACCCCAATTTTGACCCATTTAGACCTGCCCCATAGGGTCTTCGGGGCTGGTTGACCCGCGACCCGCTTTTTGAGGTCCGGGTCTAGGGTCGGGTCTGGGCAAGGCTAACTCGCCCCAACACGACCCACATAATTGAAACATCATTAAAACACTTTATAACTATAATTATTACTTATTAATTTTGTTAGGTATACACGGTTATAACTTGAATATTACATTCTTTCAATCAAAAAATTATAAATTTTTTATATTATTAAGTTGCATTAATGGTAATCATACAATAACAATTGCATACATTTTGAATTATTATCTTACAACTCATTTTATTATATTCTCTTGTCATTGTGAACACGTTATAATATGTATATAATTTATCATTTAGTGATAAAAAAAATAAATATTTAAATTTGTGTACATTAGAACACAATATCACCGGGTCATGTGGCGGGTCCGGTCTACCCTAGCCCATACAGGTTTCGGGTACGGGGCAAAATTGCAGACCCGCACCGGGTTTACAGGACAGGTCTGGTATGGGGTTTGAAAAGTCTGGGTCGGGTCCGGGGCATGAGAAATCCGCCTCAACCTGCCCCATTGTCATCCCAAACAAACATTCAATTATCAAAGCACGGGTTTTATAACATATCATATACGTAATATATATACAAACAATCAATAATAAATTTTGAGGAATCTAGTTGGATTCTTCCAACCTGTTTTTCCAGTATCCATAGACATTAGCCAACATAAATAATACCCATCATACTTCGAGGTAGGGTATCGCGGTATAGAAGGTCATCCACTATCATAGCGTGGGGCGTATAGGATCATCCGCTAATGATACTGTGGGCATCCGCAGATGTTACTGCGGGAATCCAACTATCAATATATATATATATATATATATATATATATATAATAACCACAAACACCAATCCTAAATAACTAATATAAATAATAGCCACAGTAATATTTTAATGCAACCAAATAACCATCAATTAATTTCTTACGAAAAAATAATTCAAAATAAATAAATTGAGTAAGATTTACTCACCAAGGTGTTTATTTGCGCTGAATACCCGATGAAGTCCATTATGTAGATTGTACAATGGTTCCTCTTTTCACTGTTTTTCAATGTAAAACAAATAAAATTTCAATTACCGAAGTATACTAATTTAATTAATTAATTAATTAATGTCTTACACGTAAACCAATTCCAAATTAACCTTAATTTCATATTCAAATGACTAGTCAACAGTTTATATCTTTACTAACTAATTCCTTTTATGTAAACTAATTTCTATTTAAATAAATAACCAATTATATAAACTAATCTCTATTTAAATATATAACCAATTATATAAACTAGTTTACTTAATAAGTTACAAATTTTATAATAAATTTCCAGATTATCAAATATTAGAAATTACCTTAATTACTTATCTCTTAACTAACTACTTTTATATAACTAATTTAATACCTAACTTTAGTCAATTACCAATAGAATATTTTATTCCATAATAAACATTTATGTATTAATCAAATGATTTAAGCTAATTACCTCTGCATCTCAACTATACAACAGTACCATTTATCCTTAAACAACGAACCCACAATTGTTCTTCACCATTTTATTTCCGTTCCAGGAAAAAAAATCCAAACAATCGAACCTCAACTCTCCTTCCATCCTTCCAGTCCAAATCCAACTCCAAATTTTTCACAGTAGATGTTCCATCGAAATCAAAACCAAAAGCGTACCTCCAACCAATATACACGGCCACCGTAGCACCCCCAACATCGGTCCCTAAAACATCAACATCTGCAACTCCACGCACGCCACCCTTTCCACTAGAACCCTTCGTCTTTGCGAACCTAGAAGCAATGCCATAATCGATGCCGCAACCTACAAACCCTAGTTTGACAGAACTATTGAACGACCCCCTTCCCTCCGAACATGATCGCGCCGGTGTTTGATAAGTAAGATCAAAGCTTAAGCCTCGCGATATTGAAGAATCGGTTTTGTTGGGTTTTTAGTGGATCAATTTTTATTGATTTGGTAAGCCTGGAAATGAAATTGAAAAGAAGAATTTCGAAATGGTTCTTTTCGATTTGGGAATTACAGAGAACTACAAAGAAAGGCTAATTTATAGATGAGCGATGCAGACAAATAGTACCCAAGCCATTACATCGTATTTAGCTTAGTTATAAAGTTGGGGAACACACAGTACGTGAAATAAAGGAAAACAGAGATAGCTTAGGGTAGGTTTGCAGTGATAGAAAGTTTACAATGTACTCTTATTGCTTAAGAAAGAAGGAAATTTATTTTTATGTAATAAATTTTATTTTATTTAAATTTTAATTAGAACCGATATCCCTTAATTTAAATTATCACGTTGATTTCAAACTCCTATTTGAGCCCAACAACAGGTTTTCCCAAGGTTAACCCACCATTCTGAACCAACTGGGATAGGTTCCGAAGCTCAATTCGATCAAATGGAGAAGATATAAATTCAAATCGATATAAATTGAATTAAAAACAATTAATTCTTCGATAATAAATTAATAATATTATTATTATTCAAACAGAAGTTTGTATTTATTTTCTGAACTGTTTTTCAATTCAGTTTTGCCTTTGAATTCAAATGAATTCAATTTCGTATTTCGATAATTATATATATTCGAAATAAATCATATTTCGATTATTCAATTGATAACTCAATATAAATATCCATTTATATTATTAATTAAATATTTAAAAAAATATTAAATATTTAAAAAAATATTAAATATTTAAAATAAATCAATCAAAAATTGGTTTGTTACAATAATAATGCAATAATTGAGTGAAATAATACAGAGTGGTAAATTTGCAAAATATGATAAGCATTTTAATTTAAGACATATTGAAAAATACGATAGTATAACATTAACTGAATGTAAATTAGCTTAAAACAAAAGGTTTATCTTAACAGCGTGGCTCAGTAAATAAAATAGATGCTATTATGCAGCATATAGTACAAAAATTTGTACATAGAAAACAACAAATGCGCAATCAATGCAAGGAGAAGAAGGGCCATTATCGTCAAATATGCTAATAATCAATTTATATAGTTGGTGAAAATTTGAAGCTTTAACAGATATATTATTTTATCCCAAAAATTTATTGGTAGTTATTCAATAATTCCTAGCATCACGAAATAGCATCACAATCGAAGAAGAAAATTATCTCATTTCTGCCATAAAGAATCTGCAAACTTGCTAGCAATGTCATAAACAGACATATTCAGCATGCTCAGTACCAGACTTGTACACAATTAATTCATTTGTTCCATTATGACAACCGCATGAAATGTTCCGCTATTTTAAATATCAACTGAATACCAACTAATGCTACACTTCACCCTACTGTGAGAAATGATAAACAATCATATGTTCCAGTAGTACATGCAGGTTAAAGTTTAAAACGGGATTGAATCTGTGTACAACCCAATCTCAGTGAAAAGTTGTCAGAAAAAACAGCTTAAATTTGGAGTTGAAAATCATGTGAAGATGCTTAAAATTAAACTGAGCAAACATCAGTACGTTTACACCAAACTCAGTAACATCAAACAGTTGAACGGAAAGCATGCAACAAATGTGAAACTGAGTATTTTCGCCAAACTTACATAACAATTTGGTACCATAGATCGACGGAAAGGGGACAAACAAAATCATGAAAATGAATTTCATCGTATGAGTATAGGAATCAAAACCGTAAATCAAAAGATAATAAAAATAAAAGAGGGGAAAAATGGAACATACTACAAATCAACGGAAGAGGCAGCGTCCAACAAAATTTGATTTGCAAAGACCACAAGAAATCGAATTGCTAGTGGGAAATTGAAGCAGATCAGCGGAAAGAACAAACGACGAAACAGGATTCCAAATCGATCTGACTTTACTTCAAAAAATTGCAGGCCATTAGAAATACAGGCGGTTGATAAATTTACGGCATGAGTACAATGAGCGGACGGACGTTGAAATTGAAATTGAAGTAGATCAGCGGAAAGAACAAATGGTAAAACAGGATTCTAAATCGATCTGACTTTACTTCAAAAAATTGCCGGTCATTAGAAATACAGACGGCTGATAAATTTACTACGATGAGCAGAAGTCGAAATTGGGTGATAAAAATTTGATAAGCGAAGAAAGTTAAAATTGACGGTTGCGGAATGGAGTTCTCTATTTTAAAATAAATTACGCAATAGCAGTAGAGCATCCCCATTCAAAAAGAAGGAAATTTCCCCAACAGTTCCGCCTTTTTTTTTATTGCGGGGATGTCATCTTTTCACCATGCGATGTTCCCCTCCTTTTTTGATCCGTGATGCACCGATTTTATCGGCTCGTGCCTTATTTTGGCCTATGAAAAGGTTGCGAGCCGATAAAATCGGCTTGCGGGACCAATTCAGAATTCAGAATTGGTCCCGTAATATTTAGCTGAATATTATCGTTCGTAATATCCGTTGGATTCGATTTCTTCCTCAATTCCGAATTCAGAACATGAATTGGAGCTCTGTTGGATATGCTCTTAGGGGCTCCTTGTAGGCGACCCTTCAAATATACCAAAAAAAATAAACAATCCATCTAAGCATTTCATCTATTTTACTTTCTATTATAGATAATAGAAGATTTCTGAATCAAGACGCGACTCAATCAATTACCATATAATTTTTGTTATATGGATTTCATACATCACATGTATTCAACAATAGTGATAAATAATCATCACATAGTCAATTCACATTCAGAGTGCAATTTACAACTGTATAAGCGTTGAATAATTAAATAATGCTTATAGTAGTCTGTCGATCAATCGATTAACATATACTTAAATTTAGGGGAGATGTGAATAAATTATCATCCGCAGACCTGTGTAGGGTTTCCAAACAATAGTCTATTCAAAATAATCACTAGTTAATATATTTAATCAGTTCTAATTCGGTTTGAATTATTTTTCTAATTAGCCAATTTTCACTGTTTAAATTATAAATAGATATTTATAATTTAATTCAACTACCACAAAATAATATTAAATTATTTTTAATATTTTAAACATTTCAGCATCACGATCAAAATACAATACAGTCAATTAAATCGTCCATGGTCTGTGAACGAGGGAGATGAGCTAACAGGCACTGTATACAATTTATAATGATTAAAACTGATAAAAATATACATTGGCAATTCTATATATTTTTATACATGAATATAACAACATGATAAAATAATTTTGAGTGAGAAGAAGTTCTCACTTTGATTTCCACTCCATCAGCCTTTATTTGAAGGATTTTAGTTCCGATCGGGTTCATGGTTGCCCCCAAATTCCAACGTTCTCTGTTTTGGTTCTAGTCAGTTCCATCGCGAAGCTCTCCTCACTGCAATTTCAATGCTTTTGAAATTTCATGATTCCTTGCTCGTATGACAAAGATATTGCATTTTATACATTTCATTACAAAAATAATATAATTAAATTAATTAATTACATCATTATCACTAATCCTCACCTCTAATCCTCTCTCTTCCCCTCGTTCTTCTACAGACCACGATGAACCCATACGCTCGATGCCTAGTGTAAAGGCCCGCAAATCCGAGCTATCTGAGTTGACTAAATACACCACACGTCCAACCCAAATGACACAGAAATACGAATCATTAATAGAAAGAAGTTAGAAGATGAGAATAGATGAGATAGAAATTTAGAATAGAAGAAGAAGAAGAACATAAACACATCACAGAACCTCACATCGGAATGAATAAAATATAATATATCATATACTTTTGTAATACAAAATTTCTGTACATTCAGAATCAGGGTTCTACACTTACAATACAGCGGAAAATAACACTAGGTAACTAACGCTGAAGCCTCCTGCTCCAAGCTCCTCCAATGGTATCTGTAAACACCTGAACTACTTGACTGCCCGTACAAATTTGGGCACCCAAGAGTTTAGGAAAAACAAAACAAAACAAACTCTGGGTCAGTCATGGGACTGGTGTGAGTAAACTCCAACCACTTGTTTAACTTTCAAAACTCTCTTTCAAAAGAAAAGATAATAGTAAGACCAGCCCACACATAAACACGGACGGTTTTTACCTTACTATAACTCAAAACACTTTGATATCAAATCCAATGATATTATCATAATGTCTACATCATGTAAATAACCAAATAGCAGAACGCTTGCATCTCACGCTCCACATATATAGTATAAAATCAAAACCCGCATGGCGCTTATTGGAGATTGGATTTCCAACATGACAAGGTATGGAACCACCTTTCGATGATGTATCTCTAGAGGCGAATACACCTGGGTTCAACAAGAACGTCTTGCAACCCGGCCCACACATGACCGACCACTCATTTCGCTTGAGTGTATCGAATGTATATCACCAACGGTTGGACTCAAACCACCGTTTCCCGAATGGGCAGAATCGATAGATTTAGAAACAAAAGGAATTTCTCTAGATAGGTGATTATACACCCTAATGGGTGCGACCCACATAGCCATGCTGCCTGCCCGATTTTTGTCCTTTCCCGGTTGTTGAGGCCTGAGGCTACGATTACTTACCATTCATTGATAACACAATCACTTTGAATGCCACATTGTCAGATCCGTTAATCACTAGTTGAGTTTGCACAAATATTCTGGATATTATGCTAAGGGATAAATCCGTTGCAACCATATACATTCATACAGACCAACCCATTTGATCATTGGAAATACTCTGTCAGACATTCGTCCATTTACGTTCGTTCTGGGATTGAACGACACCGAAGGCACCATTTCTAAAAATAGAAAAGCCCTTGCACTTCACTCCGTCTTCAATATATTCAGCATACTTGGTTCGCAACGCTTATGCCGATACGGAGTGGTTCTTCGGATAATAATCCAACCGGTCTCTCCATATTGACAACGATGGTCAAAAACTTCGATAGTCTGTGATTTAACTATCGAATAAAAACAAGTGTTCATCCAACATATCAAACAAATCACTGGGCTCTTTAATTAATATTCATTAATTAAACCACTTCTCTATTTTCTCTATCAATATTTGTTAACCAAATATTTTCAATAATCCTCTTGCCTCTTATGTCATTTGGAAAACGTTTCCAAATATTAACTTCTTTTATTTTCTATATATTAGAAAATCTCTATTTGCAATTGGAAACAATTCCAATTACTTATCTCTATCCCCTTTTGTTTACAACATTCGATTTTTATATTCACTTTACTATCGAATTCAATACGTCGATACAATGATTTCAAATTATCGAAATATCTTAAAAATATTCTAACTCCTTAAATTTCCGGAAAATTTCGCCATAACCTCCCCTGTATCGGGAGCATCGGGAAATTTCAAATAGCTTTCCCGGTCCTTCTAATCTCAAAAAGAAAAAGAAGAAGCCAAGCGGCTAGCCGATACGGCGCATAAAATCTCATATACGAATTAAACATGTACCTTTTTGTCGGGCACATAAATAAAAATCTTCATATACTCCATCCCATATCTGTTTAACACCTGTTCACCTGTTTTCAATTCAATTCAATACCATCTAATCGTTTGAATTCAGTTTCGCCCATTTATTCTTTAAATCGGCCATTTTGCCTATTTTACTCCTCTGTTGAACATAACATGTTCAAACAAATTATTTAACTCGTTCATAACCAAATTGAATTTCAATTTCAATTCTAGTTCTCTTTTCTATTCGAATATAAATTTTCAAATCGAATTTCTTATTTAAAGCTCAATATCAATTCAACATCTCATTTACTAATTACTATTCGAATTAGTTAATTCTATTCAATAATCAAAAATCTGATTTCTGTTTCAAAAATCAATTCATTACTCCACCTGAGTTTACATATATTTTATAACTCAAATCTGAAATTTCCTAAATAGAAATTCGGATTTTATTCGCTTAAAATCCTTTTATAAAATGAAATAAACCGTTATGGTTTTTAAATAGTTCTGGCGCTGTTTTTCTGGAAATTTGATTTTAACATAACTCAAAATCTATACGACGAAATTCAGATTTTTTTCCTTCATTAGAAAGCTATTATCAAATCGGTCCTGACGTTTCTTGTTTCAAAGAATTTCGACTTCAATTGAGTTCTGTGTATTCAACTGAAGTTCGAATCGCCAATTTAAGAACTGCAGCGCTGCGGCGAGTTCGTTTTATATATATAAACCTTTAAACTTTGTTAAAGGAATTCAACTCCATTTAACTCTATTTGAATTCCTTGATTCAAATTCCAATCTCACTTTTATTTGAATTCTATATTCAAATTCCAATTCCTTTTCTATTTGACATTCAAATTCAATACTTGAATTTCTATTTCAATTCCATATTCAAATTCAATACTTGAATTTCCATTTCAAATCCCTATTCAAATTTCATATTTGAATTCCATTTGAAATCTCTATTCATTTCCTATTTCAATTCCCTTTGAATAATATATTCAACTCTATTTCGAATATATTTGAAGTTTATATTCAATTCCATTTCGATTATATTTGAAGTTTATATCCAATTCTCCTTTGAATTCTAAATTCAAAACCATATTCAATTCTCTTGAATTCAATATTTCAATTTTCATTACAACCCTACCTTGCAATTCTATATTCAAATTCATTTATTCAAATTCTATTTGAATTGCTATATTCAAATCCCATATTTAAATTCTATTTGAAATTCAAATATTCAAACTCCAGTTAAATTCTATTTGAAATTCTAAATGTTTCAAATTCCATTTTCTCTTATTTGAAATTCTCAACATTTCAGATTACATTTCTTTTATTTGAAATTCCATTTTGAATTTCCTTTATTCCAATCCCATTTGAATCCCTTTGAATAATATATTTCAAAACCATTTGGATTCCCTATTTTGAAATCCTATTTGAAATTCTATTTCCAATTCTATTTTGGAAATCCTATTTTCAAAGTTTATTTCAATTTCTATTTTGAAATTCTATATTCAAATCTCTATTTGAATTGCTTTATTCGAATTCCTTTGAATTCAAATTTTATTTTAATTCCTTGAATTCAAATTCTACTTTCCATTCTAATTTCGTCTATTCAAATCCTGTTTGAACTTCCATTTGAATTTCTAATATTCAATCTCCTTTTAAAATTCAAATATTTAAACTCCTTTTAAAACTCAAATGTTATACTCAAATTTCATTTGAGTTATATATTTAAAAATTTCGTTTCACATCCTATTTTGAAATTTCATTTCAAATTCCAATTTCACACTTGTATTTCTATTTCTGAATTATCAAATGATAATTCTTTTCACTTCATTTATAACTTCGTTATAAAAGACTATTTATAAACTTCGTTTAAAAAGAAACTACTTGTTTTATTTTTCAAAAACAAGTTTATATTTTATTTCCATTAAAATTCAAATTTTATTTAAAAATAGATTTTCCCTTTTTAAAATCTCAAATATCCTTCCACGATATTTTTTTAAATATCATTACTTAAGCCCAGTGATAAAACACACAAAGCAACCAATTATTTATTTTTCTAACACATCATATATATAAAGATATATATGCAAACAAATAAACAAACAAATAATATATTTTGAGGAATCCAGTTGGATTCCTCCAACCTGTTTTCCTGCATCCACAGATGTTAGCACATGAATAATACCCATTCTGCTTCGTGGCAGAATATCGCGGTATAGAAGGTCATCCACTAATCATAGCGTGGGGCGTATAGGGTAATCATCCGCTATGAAACTGCGGGCATCCGCTAATGAGACTGCGGGAATCCAACCAATCAATCAACCCAATATATATATATAATAGTCAACCAATCCTATATAACTAATATATTTTTAACAGCGATAAATACATATTTAAAGCATCCAACAATCAACAAAACAATTATTTTTAATCGATAAAAATAATTCTAAATATAACAGAGCGAGATTTACTCTCCTTATTTTTCTCTTTTGTCGAAAATCCTGTTTGATTCCATATTATCTCGCCTCTGTATTGTCTTGACCGAATATATTCATCCACTATGATTATAGAATTTTATTTATCGATTAATCATTATTTTATATTTAACTACTTAAACAAATAATTACATAAATTCTAAGTATTTATATTTTCGGTAAAATTTATACCTTACTGCCGCATTTTTTCCCTTATTGTTTTAAACTACCCAACACTTCCAAGCCTTTTGTCGAACTAAGCTCCTCCTTCCCTTTCTAGTTTCGAACTGAAAATCCCCTTCTGACGAACCCTTAATGCCCATCGAATAAACCACCGCACCCAATAACCCTTATCCAGTTTGCATCCCTTACCAGCGTCGACCCTCACCAAATTGCAACCAACAATCGCTCGTCCTTCCTTTCAACCGTTCCCACCCAATCGCACCCCAAAAACAGCTCTGGCCTCTTCTAAAACCACATCGACCCTTCACCCACTCGCATACCACCACGAAGCACAGAACCCTAGGCGTCGCTGAATGAAGAAGTGCGACTGGAAGGATGATCGGATTCAGACTGAATGGTATGAGCATGAAGCTTGAGCGCAGACGAATTAATTGAATCAAGAATTGATTGTTTTAATCGAGTATTTGATTTTCTATATAATTTCAACTTGATTTGAAAAAGGGAGAAACGGTTTCTGTGTTGAGGAACGAAGGGGATTTTGGCTTGAAATCAAAGGGGTCAGCCTATTATATAGAATGCGAAGGGTGAACAAGATGTACAGCTTCATTAACTTGTTGTTTCTTTGGTACCGAACCAGAAAGACATGTTTTACAGCTCGAGGAGAAATAAATGTACGATTTTTTTTCAGTTTTTAGGGTGGCTGATGAGTATAGGTCGGCTTGCAAAATTTGAAAAGATTTTGATTTGATTTTGGTTTATTTTATTTTATTTATGTGAACCGATACACTTCAGAAATTTCAAAATACCTAGTGTTTCTGAATCCTGAATTTAGCGTAGTGACCCACATTCCTGGAGTTAGCACTATTCTAAGACTGTTTGGAAAAATCACCATTTCATTGTGTTAAATTAAATTGTTTAAAATATAAATCGGTTCCAACCAATTATTATCGTTCTAAATCAAATAGAATATATAATAATCTATAGAATTGTTTTGATACAGTTTTAACTCTGAATTCAATTGTTACTGTTTCATATTACGATAATTATCAAAATAAATCGTATTTCGATTATTTAATCGATAATTCACTATATTTTTTTTTTGTTAATTCAATATTTAAACGATACTAAATATTTAAAATAAACTGTTCAAAAATCTGGGTCGTTACATTCTTCCCCCCTTAAAATAATTTCGTCCTCGAAATTGCTAAGGTAGGAAAATGATACAAATCTATTACTTTTCAAAAATTTACTTATGTTGAAACTCAACTCCTCATATTTCAACAAATTAGCTCCAACCAAAACTTTTGGTCTTCACACATTTAATTCGAATGATCTACGATCAATCCATTTATATCCAATCTATATTCCATCAAACCTATTCAAATTGATTCTAATCAATTCATTCACTTCGACCCATTTAACTTGTTTAAGTTAAATTTAAATTCCAGAATTCAAATTCCTGGGTTTTTCTTTTCAAATTCTTTTGAAATCCCATAAATATATACATATATTTATTTTCATTTCAAATTCAAAACACTTGAATTCTTCCCAAAATAACTTGTTTTCTTTCAAACAAATTTCCAACAAAACTTTTTCTAAGGTAGCAATCTATCACTTAGAAACTCGAAAATGAACACTGATGATGTTGCAATCATCATCAGAATTATTTCCCAGCCACTGAAGTGAGTTCAGTGCTTTATTATTTCAAAATCCATGATTTTCTCTCAAATCCTTTAAAACAAATCTATATTATTTTAATATACTTTGAAAAATATTTTTCAACTTCCCAGGATTTTGAATTCTTAATTCTGGTTTGAATTTAATTCTAATTCATCTCATTTGTATATATTTTATTCATATATAAATTTTATTTGGTTATAAATAACCATTCTAATTTTATAATCTCATTTGATTATAAAATCAACATCCAACACATCCATATAATAATAATTCTAGAAAATTATTATTTCTATATCAAAATAGAAAATTTGGGTAAAATTATTTCATTTACCCACTTTAAAACAATACTGTGTCGAATTTCTCTGTTTAAGTGTTTAGAAATTCCTATCGACTTCGTGGCGTCCCACGATTCGACCAGAATTCATAAACCACTCAACAGACTAGCCAACACAATATAAAACAATTTTTTTATATCAACTAACAAATACGCTCTCTCGTATCTATACACTCAACTCATTCTAGGGTACTACTGACCCTATCTCTAATGAGCACATGCCACACAAGCCTAGGTGTTCGCTCAACCTAAGCTCTGATACCAACTGTAAAGGCCCGCAAATCCGAGCTATCTGAGTTGACTAAATACACCACACGTCCAACCCAAATGACACAGAAATACGAATCATTAATAGAAAGAAGTTAGAAGATGAGAATAGATGAGATAGAAATTTAGAATAGAAGAAGAAGAAGAACATAAACACATCACAGAACCTCACATCGGAATGAATAAAATATAATATATCATATACTTTTGTAATACAAAATTTCTGTACATTCAGAATCAGGGTTCTACACTTACAATACAGCGGAAAATAACACTAGGTAACTAACGCTGAAGCCTCCTGCTCCAAGCTCCTCCAATGGTATCTGTAAACACCTGAACTACTTGACTGCCCGTACAAATTTGGGCACCCAAGAGTTTAGGAAAAACAAAACAAAACAAACTCTGGGTCAGTCATGGGACTGGTGTGAGTAAACTCCAACCACTTGTTTAACTTTCAAAACTCTCTTTCAAAAGAAAAGATAATAGTAAGACCAGCCCACACATAAACACGGACGGTTTTTACCTTACTATAACTCAAAACACTTTGATATCAAATCCAATGATATTATCATAATGTCTACATCATGTAAATAACCAAATAGCAGAACGCTTGCATCTCACGCTCCACATATATAGTATAAAATCAAAACCCGCATGGCGCTTATTGGAGATTGGATTTCCAACATGACAAGGTATGGAACCACCTTTCGATGATGTATCTCTAGAGGCGAATACACCTGGGTTCAACAAGAACGTCTTGCAACCCGGCCCACACATGACCGACCACTCATTTCGCTTGAGTGTATCGAATGTATATCACCAACGGTTGGACTCAAACCACCGTTTCCCGAATGGGCAGAATCGATAGATTTAGAAACAAAAGGAATTTCTCTAGATAGGTGATTATACACCCTAATGGGTGCGACCCACATAGCCATGCTGCCTGCCCGATTTTTGTCCTTTCCCGGTTGTTGAGGCCTGAGGCTACGATTACTTACCATTCATTGATAACACAATCACTTTGAATGCCACATTGTCAGATCCGTTAATCACTAGTTGAGTTTGCACAAATATTCTGGATATTATGCTAAGGGATAAATCCGTTGCAACCATATACATTCATACAGACCAACCCATTTGATCATTGGAAATACTCTGTCAGACATTCGTCCATTTACGTTCGTTCTGGGATTGAACGACACCGAAGGCACCATTTCTAAAAATAGAAAAGCCCTTGCACTTCACTCCGTCTTCAATATATTCAGCATACTTGGTTCGCAACGCTTATGCCGATACGGAATGGTTCTTCGGATAATAATCCAACCGGTCTCTCCATATTGACAACGATGGTCAAAAACTTCGATAGTCTGTGATTTAACTATCGAATAAAAACAAGTGTTCATCCAACATATCAAACAAATCACTGGGCTCTTTAATTAATATTCATTAATTAAACCACTTCTCTATTTTCTCTATCAATATTTGTTAACCAAATATTTTCAATAATCCTCTTGCCTCTTATGTCATTTGGAAAACGTTTCCAAATATTAACTTCTTTTATTTTCTATATATTAGAAAATCTCTATTTGCAATTGGAAACAATTCCAATTACTTATCTCTATCCCCTTTTGTTTACAACATTCGATTTTTATATTCACTTTACTATCGAATTCAATACGTCGATACAATGATTTCAAATTATCGAAATATCTTAAAAATATTCTAACTCCTTAAATTTCCGGAAAATTTCGCCATAACCTCCCCTGTATCGGGAGCATCGGGAAATTTCAAATAGCTTTCCCGGTCCTTCTAATCTCAAAAAGAAAAAGAAGAAGCCAAGCGGCTAGCCGATACGGCGCATAAAATCTCATATACGAATTAAACATGTACCTTTTTGTCGGGCACATAAATAAAAATCTTCATATACTCCATCCCATATCTGTTTAACACCTGTTCACCTGTTTTCAATTCAATTCAATACCATCTAATCGTTTGAATTCAGTTTCGCCCATTTATTCTTTAAATCGGCCATTTTGCCTATTTTACTCCTCTGTTGAACATAACATGTTCAAACAAATTATTTAACTCGTTCATAACCAAATTGAATTTCAATTTCAATTCTAGTTCTCTTTTCTATTCGAATATAAATTTTCAAATCGAATTTCTTATTTAAAGCTCAATATCAATTCAACATCTCATTTACTAATTACTATTCGAATTAGTTAATTCTATTCAATAATCAAAAATCTGATTTCTGTTTCAAAAATCAATTCATTACTCCACCTGAGTTTACATATATTTTATAACTCAAATCTGAAATTTCCTAAATAGAAATTCGGATTTTATTCGCTTAAAATCCTTTTATAAAATGAAATAAACCGTTATGGTTTTTAAATAGTTCTGGCGCTGTTTTTCTGGAAATTTGATTTTAACATAACTCAAAATCTATACGACGAAATTCAGATTTTTCTCCTTCATTAGAAAGCTATTATCAAATCGGTCCTGACGTTTCTTGTTTCAAAGAATTTCGACTTCAATTGAGTTCTGTGTATTCAACTGAAGTTCGAATCGCCAATTTAAGAACTGCAGCGCTGCGGCGAGTTCGTTTTATATATATAAACCTTTAAACTTTGTTAAAGGAATTCAACTCCATTTAACTCTATTTGAATTCCTTGATTCAAATTCCAATCTCACTTTTATTTGAATTCTATATTCAAATTCCAATTCCTTTTCTATTTGACATTCAAATTCAATACTTGAATTTCTATTTCAATTCCATATTCAAATTCAATACTTGAATTTCCATTTCAAATCCCTATTCAAATTTCATATTTGAATTCCATTTGAAATCTCTATTCATTTCCTATTTCAATTCCCTTTGAATAATATATTCAACTCTATTTCGAATATATTTGAAGTTTATATTCAATTCCATTTCGATTATATTTGAAGTTTATATCCAATTCTCCTTTGAATTCTAAATTCAAAACCATATTCAATTCTCTTGAATTCAATATTTCAATTTTCATTACAACCCTACCTTGCAATTCTATATTCAAATTCATTTATTCAAATTCTATTTGAATTGCTATATTCAAATCCCATATTTAAATTCTATTTGAAATTCAAATATTCAAACTCCAGTTAAATTCTATTTGAAATTCTAAATGTTTCAAATTCCATTTTCTCTTATTTGAAATTCTCAACATTTCAGATTACATTTCTTTTATTTGAAATTCCATTTTGAATTTCCTTTATTCCAATCCCATTTGAATCCCTTTGAATAATATATTTCAAAACCATTTGGATTCCCTATTTTGAAATCCTATTTGAAATTCTATTTCCAATTCTATTTTGGAAATCCTATTTTCAAAGTTTATTTCAATTTCTATTTTGAAATTCTATATTCAAATCTCTATTTGAATTGCTTTATTCGAATTCCTTTGAATTCAAATTTTATTTTAATTCCTTGAATTCAAATTCTACTTTCCATTCTAATTTCGTCTATTCAAATCCTGTTTGAACTTCCATTTGAATTTCTAATATTCAATCTCCTTTTAAAATTCAAATATTTAAACTCCTTTTAAAACTCAAATGTTATACTCAAATTTCATTTGAGTTATATATTTAAAAATTTCGTTTCACATCCTATTTTGAAATTTCATTTCAAATTCCAATTTCACACTTGTATTTCTATTTCTGAATTATCAAATGATAATTCTTTTCACTTCATTTATAACTTCGTTATAAAAGACTATTTATAAACTTCGTTTAAAAAGAAACTACTTGTTTTATTTTTCAAAAACAAGTTTATATTTTATTTCCATTAAAATTCAAATTTTATTTAAAAATAGATTTTCCCTTTTTAAAATCTCAAATATCCTTCCACGATATTTTTTTAAATATCATTACTTAAGCCCAGTGATAAAACACACAAAGCAACCAATTATTTATTTTTCTAACACATCATATATATAAAGATATATATGCAAACAAATAAACAAACAGATAATATACTTTGAGGAATCCAGTTGGATTCCTCCAACCTGTTTTCCTGCATCCACAGATGTTAGCACATAAATAATACCCATTCTGCTTCGTGGCAGAATATCGCGGTATAGAAGGTCATCCACTAATCATAGCGTGGGGCGTATAGGGTAATCATCCGCTATGAAACTGCGGGCATCCGCTAATGAGACTGCGGGAATCCAACCAATCAATCAACCCAATATATATATATAATAGTCAACCAATCCTATATAACTAATATATTTTTAACAGCGATAAATAAATATTTAAAGCATCCAACAATCAACAAAACAATTATTTTTAATCGATAAAAATAATTCTAAATATAACAGAGCGAGATTTACTCACCTTATTTTTCTCTTTTGTCGAAAATCCTGTTTGATTCCATATTATCTCGCCTCTGTATTGTCTTGACCGAATATATTCATCCACTATGATTATAGAATTTTATTTATCGATTAATCATTATTTTATATTTAACTACTTAAACAAATAATTACATAAATTCTAAGTATTTATATTTTCGGTAAAATTTATACCTTACTGCCGCATTTTTTCCCTTATTGTTTTAAACTACCCAACACTTCCAAGCCTTTTGTCGAACTAAGCTCCTCCTTCCCTTTCTAGTTTCGAACTGAAAATCCCCTTCTGACGAACCCTTAATGCCCATCGAATAAACCACCGCACCCAATAACCCTTATCCAGTTTGCATCCCTTACCAGCGTCGACCCTCACCAAATTGCAACCAACAATCGCTCGTCCTTCCTTTCAACCGTTCCCACCCAATCGCACCCCAAAAACAGCTCTGGCCTCTTCTAAAACCACATCGACCCTTCACCCACTCGCATACCACCACGAAGCACAGAACCCTAGGCGTCGCTGAATGAAGAAGTGCGACTGGAAGGATGATCGGATTCAGACTGAATGGTATGAGCATGAAGCTTGAGCGCAGACGAATTAATTGAATCAAGAATTGATTGTTTTAATCGAGTATTTGATTTTCTATATAATTTCAACTTGATTTGAAAAAGGGAGAAACGGTTTCTGTGTTGAGGAACGAAGGGGATTTTGGCTTGAAATCAAAGGGGTCAGCCTATTATATAGAATGCGAAGGGTGAACAAGATGTACAGCTTCATTAACTTGTTGTTTCTTTGGTACCGAACCAGAAAGACATGTTTTACAGCTCGAGGAGAAATAAATGTACGATTTTTTTTCAGTTTTTAGGGTGGCTGATGAGTATAGGTCGGCTTGCAAAATTTGAAAAGATTTTGATTTGATTTTGGTTTATTTTATTTTATTTATGTGAACCGATACACTTCAGAAATTTCAAAATACCTAGTGTTTCTGAATCCTGAATTTAGCGTAGTGACCCACATTCCTGGAGTTAGCACTATTCTAAGACTGTTTGGAAAAATCACCATTTCATTGTGTTAAATTAAATTGTTTAAAATATAAATCGGTTCCAACCAATTATTATCGTTCTAAATCAAATAGAATATATAATAATCTATAGAATTGTTTTGATACAGTTTTAACTCTGAATTCAATTGTTACTGTTTCATATTACGATAATTATCAAAATAAATCGTATTTCGATTATTTAATCGATAATTCACTATATATATATTTTTTTGTTAATTCAATATTTAAACGATACTAAATATTTAAAATAAACTGTTCAAAAATCTGGGTCGTTACACCTAGGGCTCCATTTCACGCGCAATCTAAGGCGCCAACACCCGATCTGAACATGCCACCACATAGCCCTCACCTTTGCTTTCTTGCGCCTGGAAGGGAAGGCAACTTGGTGTCCCCTCGTCTTGAAAATCGTGATTGACGGCAGCAGTTTTGAGAGGAAAATTCGATCGACGCGAACAACCAGAAATCCTCATCACCATATCAATTTGAAGACCGTAGAAGCCTCTCTGATTTTCGTTTTATTTGATTTTGATATTAATGTATGGATCGAACGAATTTTGAGGAAGAACTCAGGAACGTTTCCGCCGTTTACTCTTTGAACTAGCGGCTCGGTTTTTTTGCTTAGGGTCATGGTTTATATTTACTAAGGGTATTTATATTAATTTATAATATTATTTAATTCTTTTATTTCCAATTCTCTAAGTCTAATGCTCTGATCTCTAAATCAAATCGAACTACTGTCGCCCCTAACCAAATACCCTCATTCTAGACACAATGGAATATGTTTCGTAAGATGATTCGACTGTTTCGATCAGTTTTCCTTTAAATTATAATATAAATCAATATATATTGAATTTAAACGTACATTTTAATTTACCATGGCCACATACTGACTCCAAAAATTACTAAAAAATAAATCTGGTTATGTTTTGAAGATACGGTCCAAAGAAAACTAATTTCGTCGAATTTGGAGACTGTTCGAAAAATTGCATTTTTCCTGTTGATTAAATTCAAGCTAAAATTACCAAATGTGTTTAAATCCACTACGCTCACATACTAAATCTAAAAATTATGAAATTTGAAACCTAACAATAATTTGACATTCTAGATCCAACAAAAGTGGTTTTGTCGAAAACGGAGATCGTTTGAAAAATGACTATTTTTAAGGGATATATTTAATATTAAAATATATATAAATTGCATAGTGACTATTTTTAATTTTAAACTGGACATAACTTACAATTTATAAAGTGAAATCTCAGTTTCTCACATTCGTTAAAAAGATATTATTAAACAGATTCTAATGTTTCTTGTTTTACTGAAATCCGATTTATTTTGAATTTTGTACGTTCAATTTAAATTAGAAATCTGATTTTCAAACTGCCGCGCTATTTCGAATTCGTTTTATAATTAATATAAATTTACATGTTCTAACTTTGATTAAAATAAATTTTTAGTCGTTATTATTTCAAATAAATCATTTTAAAATTTTAAAATCCATTAAATCAATTAAAAATTTAAACTGGTTCAGAAATTCCGGGTTGTTGCATAAAACATTGTTGGAATTCGAGCGAATCAGATTAAAAATACTAGATTGAATTATAAGAATAATGCTATTTTTCATTTCGTAAAATTTGATCGTATATTGTCTCGAATAAATGATTTTGTGTTTGCGGCACATAAAAGCAGTGTCAATTTTGTGTCATTTTTGCACATGCGTACAGGTTTGTGTTCTTTTATCTCTTAAGACAATTTTAAAAAGGACAATTCACTATGTTAGCCCTGTTTTTAAGTTATAATGCAAACAGACTTATTTGAAAAGTAACTACAGAAATAGACCTATTTTGAAATAACGAAGGCGCCTTTTCAAAACTCGCACAAAGGCGAGTTTTCAAAAATCGCCAGTATACTTTGTGTTTTTAAATTCCATAGCAACTTTCTTGAAATTTGATTTGGACATAACTCAATATCTATGGTATGAAATTTCCATTTTTCTGTTCTATTACTGTAACAATCCGGGAAATCAGAACCAATTTAAATTTTTTATTTTGGCAATTTTAATGAATTTTGAATATTTAAAATGATTTATTTTAAATAATAACGACGAGAAATTTATTTTCAATAGAGTTAAAATGTGTATATTTATTTGAATCGTCGTTAGAATATAAATACTTATTTTAATTATAAAGGAATTAAAAATGGCGCGATAGTTTGAAATTCGATTTCAAATTTCAAATTTTTGAACTATAGGATTCAAATAAACCAGATTTTAGCAAAACCAAAAATATTAGAATCTATTTGAAAATATCTTTCCAATGAATCCGAAAAATTAAAACTTTATACGTGGAATAAAAAGTTATGTCCAGTTGAAAATTCAGAATAGTCGCTATGGAAATATAGCCCTTAAAAATAGCCATTTTGCAAACGAATTCCATTTTCAATGAGACCATTTTTGTTGGATCCGGAATGTCAAATTATTGCTGAATTCCAATTTTCATAATTTTTGGAATCAATATGCGAGCGTGGCAAAGTAAAACATGTTTTGACAGTTTTAGTCAACTTGGATCGACCAGAAAATGGCCATTTTTCAAACGGTCTCCAAATTCGACAATTTTTTTTTAGGACTGTTTCATCTAAACATAGCCAGATTTTTTTTTCTGGAATTTTTGGGGTCCGTATGTGGCCCCGGTAAATTGAAAGGTGCATTCAAATTCAATATATAGATTTATATTTTGATTTTAGCGAAAACTGGTTGAAACAGCCGAGCTGGCTTACGATACATATCCCATTGTGTTCAAAATGGGGGTAATTAACCAAGGACGATAGTCGGTGAGTTCAATTTTGAGTTCGAAATAAAAAGTTGCTTTTGGGAATTTTGAGTTCAAAATGGGGGTAATTAATATAACCCCCCTTCAGTTTCTCTCTCGCCAATTCATTTTAAAAGGAAAAAAAACCCAAAATCACGCCTGCCCTAGCCAACCCGCCGCCGCCTCCAGGCGGAGCACTCCCGCACCCTCTGGCGCGTGCCTTCCCTTCTTCTCCCTCCTCCTCCTCCTCTCTCCTCGATCCACGAAACTCCCGAACCCGTCGGAAAATGCGTCGGGCGCTGCGCCACTTCGCCGTCCCTCCTGCCGCGCCACCGCGAGCTCCTCCACCCAACACCAGGCTGATGTCAGACCCCCTCACCCCAAATGCCGGCTGTAAGTGTTTTGTTAATTTATTTGTTTTTATTTATTTAATGTATTAGCTTTAAAAGAATAAAATCAGTCTGTTTTATAAAATATAAATTAGCAATTTCTATGAAATGTATATGAACATGTTTTAGGAAATACTTATGGGAATTGTTTTTATAAAATATATAGGCATTGTTTTTAGAATACAAATATGATTTTTATATTATATAGATAATAAAAATATGATTTTTATATTATAGATATAATAAAAATATGATTTTTATATTATAGAGATAATAAAAATATGATTTTTATATTATTGAGATAATAAAAATATGATTTTTATATAATAGAGAAAATAAATTTTGATTTTTATATAGGTAGTGAAGTAAAGATGTGATTTTTTATATATTCATTAGCGATAGAAAATTGTGATTTTTAACTATGTAGCGTTGTTATGAAAATATGAAATTATTTTTAGGAAGATAAAAATATAATTTTTAGCCTATGTATGTTATTTATAAAATAATCATACAAATAAATAATTATTGATTGGTTAAAAATATAATTTTTAACGTAGGTATACTACATAGATCGACAATCAAAGCACGGCGGAGTGGAACCCAAAGGTAAGAACTTCTCACTTCAATTTTATTTCTAATTAAAATATATACTAGGATGCGGACGGTGCTTAGCAGCACCCGACACCCGTCGTCCACAAACCATGGATGACTTGTTTGTTTATTTGATTGTGTTGTGAAAATTGATTGTGTGATGTGGAATGGAAATAAATATTTTATAATTAAAAATATAATTTTTAACGTGTATATGAATAAAATAAATATTCGTAAACAAATCGGACGATTTGTTTATGTACACACATTTGACTGATATTGATTGGGATGATAAATTTTACACATCGCCCAACTGCATAAATATAATTCATTATTTGTTGATTGAAACCCCACATGGGTATTGAGATGATATTGGATATACACTAGTCCCAATAATTAGATGTATGTCGATCGATTGATTGACAGGCTATTGTAAGCGTTAAATATTTATATTTAATGCTTATGCAGTGTAGAATGCACTCTAATGATGGTTGAATGTGTTTGATTGTTGTTGTGTACATATGTGTCTGAAATCCATATAATCAACATTATATGGTAATTGACTGTGTCTGATTCCAGTTCAGAAAGAATGAATATTTTAAAATAATCAATATTTTAAAAAAATGAATATTTTAAAATAATATTAAGTAAAAGATCAAAATTTGATTTTGATGTACGATTTGGGATGGACACGAATATATTTAAATATATAAAGCCATGTTGATTAGATTAACGCCATTTTGATGTGAACGATATTTTTATCGATTTTATTCATTTTTAAATTGAATACCGAAAAGGAATTGATTTCAAAATCTAATGTTTTGAAAATATTATCATTTATATATCGATGATATGGAATATTCAATTTTGATTTGAAATTGAATGTGAAGTTGAAATCATTTTGAAAACGAATTTAAAACGATTTATAAAATTCGTTTAAAATGGAAATCGGTGAAATATTATATATATATATATATATATACAATGGCCTGAATAGAACGCGCAGCGCCGCGGCAGTTCGCAAATTTCGAACATTGACTTCGAACGGACATTACGGGAGATCCGACCGTCGTATTCTCCTAAAACCGGAACTGTTGGGTTCGTGTCGAAAAGAGCTTTCTAATGAATACAAGAAATTAAAAATCTAATGGTTGATTTTGGAATTATGTCCAAATAGATTTGGAAAAGGTCGTTGTACGTGCAGTTCGATGACCGTTTATGGAAATCGACCGTACGGGCCTTGATAAAATTATTAAAAATATCAATAATTTGTGTAAAATCATAATAATTGATTTGGAAAGAATTGGGCTAAAAAATTCCATATCTGAAAAGATAAAAATATATTTTTATCGAAATAAACTAGTTATGAACTAGAATTATAAATCCAATATTTCTAAATAATTAAATTGGATTTGACATGGTTTTAAAAATAACCGGAATTTCTAATATATGAATTGGAATGGATTTGAATAGAAATTATCTTCGGAATATTTCGATATGGGATTCCGTGATTATATGGATATTGTGGAGGAATTTGGAAGATATATATATATATATATATGTCATTATTCCAATACGATATTTGTTGATTTCTGAATTTGATATTGAATATAAGCCGATATATTTTCTATTCAGAGCCTTGTATTTAATATCAAATGGGATTTGTGTTTGTCGTGAATGGTGTCTTCATTAACACTGTTCTTAAACCCAGTTGAGAAAAGATTAAATCTTTTTATTTAGATTTAATGGAGTATACAAATTAATTAATATTTGATTGGAATTGAATTGGAATTGATTTTTGGGTTTATCGTGAACGGTGTTTTAAATAACACTTGTTTTTTAACCCGATTAACAATGGAATGTGATTTTGGGTTTGTCATGAATGGTGTCTTAAATAACACTCTTCTTGGACCCCGTGTGAAAAGAATAAATCTTTTTATTAAGATTTAATTGCAACTGAAAATGGAATGTGAATTGGGTTTATTGTGAAATGTGTTTTTAACGAAATTCGTTCTTTATCATGATTTACAGTGAAATGTGATTTGGAATTTATAAATCTTTTTATTAAGATTTAACGGGAATTTTCCAAAGTAACGGTTTTCCAATTTAATATACTTAATCGGAATTCAATGGAATTCAATTGATAATAATCGAAGTGAACTTCTGTGAAGGAAGACAGTTAATACATATGGAATTTAAAAGGCGTTGTCACTATTCCATTTATATTATTAGTCGGATATGGAAATTGATATCGATTATATATTGATTTTTTTTTCCGTGAAGATTCCATAATTAATGGAATGTGATTCGGGTTTATAATGAACTGTGTTTCAAACGACATTATTTCTTTAACCCAGTTAAAGGCAGGATTATATGTTTGTCATTGTATTGCGAACTGTATGGTTGATCTCTTCTAAATATATATCTGTTTGATGGCGGAGAATTTATTCTCCTGCTTAACACCCTTCTTTGAGGCGTACGATCACAGAGGTTATATATAGGCAGAAATCAATAGTATGGTGTAGATTGTCGATGCGACATGTTTGTGTTTCCAAAGTTAAATAATCATTAATATTGATTTTTGGGAAGATTAAAACTAAATGGAGTTTTAATGAATCTTTAATTAGACTGAAATGGGAATTGATAATTTAAATTATCAAATTTGGGAAATGGTCGAGAACGCAGTATCACCAGTTTTGCTCCAAGCGATAGTTAAATATTTATTTAGATTTGATCGGGAAATGGTAATTAAATTTACCGATAATACCATGGTGTTAGTTATGGAGTGATAACAGTTTTTCTCCATGGGATGAATAGGTTGGGATTGGGAAATTAAATAAATGGTTATTTCGGTACGGTGCGCTAATCCCAACTAGTTTAGAAAACCGTAACATGGTTTGAAATGATATCCAAAGGAAGATTAAAGAATAAATTTAAAAGAATTTATCTCTGATAAAATTAATGGGAACAAATCCCTAAAGATGTGAATATTTAAATAAAAGAATATTCAGAATTGGAATGAGGTGTATGTTGTGTTTTTATAGCACTTGTTTATTATATACGCGAGTTATTCGGAAAGGCCGGGTTTATACCCATTCTGAATAACTGATTCGACGATATGTCGATGATGAAGACGATTGTTGAAGACCGGAGGTCTTCACATCGTTTGGATGATTACTGATGTCTTGATTGGGCTGTATACCCAAGACGAGGTAATAAGTGGTGATCGTCGAGACATACTTGGAGATCGATGGATATGTGAGGGCCTCTCTCCTATATTGGACATACGGGACGAGGAATATGGTGCCTCCGATTTCGTTCAGACCCAGAATGAACTTGTAAATGGATTTTGTGTCTGACATTGGATTTTATTCTGTATTGATTGATTTCTATTAAATATATATCTGTTAGGCGGCGGAGAATTTATTCTCTTACTTAACGCCCTTCTCTGAGATGTAAGAGCTCAGAGATTATATATCAATAGATATCAGTCACATGGCATGAATTGCCTCTGTGGCATGCTGAGATACAATGATCAAGGCTTTTGTTGAAAAGCAGAGTCTTGTGATTGATGATCAAAGCACGGCTTTAATAAGGCGTGGCTTTGTGTATGGCGTTAATTCGCGAGCCTCACACCTCGATATGAGTCAAAACAGGATCGTGACTACAGGGAGTGCACGACGTTTCTTTCTAGCTATGGGTGGTGTCAGCGTTTTACTAGCCCTGACATTGATGTTATTTTTACCTATGTGGTTGTTGGATTGTGAGGCGCCTCGGATATATCGGTCTCTACGGAGCCGATGGATAGGTCCGATAGGACTGGGAAACGTGTGTTCAGGAATAACCAATTCTCAAACGTAAGGGAGGACCGGCCCTGAAGATCTAAGGGTCTTCTACGGGAGATCCTGAGGCATTTGCTAGAGTGTCTCGAAGCGGTGAGGAGCCATCCCTGGCCTCGACTCATGAAGGAAATCCAATTTCCAATATGTGACATTTCGGTTTTATTTCTAGAGCTTAGTATGGCGACATAGTTGGATAGGGCACTATGTCGTCTATGATTGATACATTTATATTTGAAGTTGATTTCATCACTTATAGTAATTAGAAAAGATTAAATTTCGCGTATCAATCATTATTTGGCTATTATAAGGTAAAACTCTATCCTCCGGCTTGCGCTGCATTGTGTGATGGGACTTGAGTCTTATAATAGCTTCATTGTTCTTTATTTAGCATTGCGCTATTTATTTTATGCATTGGTATTCTTGGAAGGAAACCCATTCGTGTTATACGGCGTGGACCCTTGATTTACCTAACTTTAAAATAAAGATTAATAACTGTTTTAGTTCTCACACCAGTCACATGACTAACTTGGAGTTTATTGTTTCTGCCCAAACTCTGGGTGCCCCTATTTCCCACATGGGCAACTAGTGGTTTTGGTTTTGTAGATTTATATTCACAGGATCCTGGTTTACAGCTGGAATGATATTCGGAAAGCTCTGTATCCATTTATCCATTTCAGTTGTGTATTGTATTATTTTTCTGCTTCTATGTAATGTAATTTAAATCTCTGATATTTTTCTGATGTATAGTATTTATTCATACTCTGTATATTCTTGTATTCTGATGGAATTGTTGTAATAAGCAATGAAATGTTCTTCTGTTTGTGTTCTGATTTGTCTTGTTCTCAACTCAATGCGTTCTTTCTCTTCTCTTCAGAGATCGGGGAAGTTCGGGTTGTTATAACGTGGTATCAGAGCTTTGGTTTACAGAGCTCGAGAACAAGACATATTAGAACCGAACAAAAGAATTCATAAGAGATTGGATAAGTAATATCCAATGAGGATGACTCGTTAGAGACTCAATAGTATCCTAGAACGAGTGTGAAGTGGATTATTATTAAAATAAAAATGAAAACAAATTTTGTTTTGAAAATTTAAATAAATTATACATATTTGATTATTTTATTTTAGACTGAATTTGGACAATCGAGTATATAAAGATTTTTCATATACGCCTTGCAAGCATATATTCGAAGTTTTAATGTACTGGATAGATATAGAATCACACTCTAGTCGCCTAGAGATGATACTGATGATTACTAGTATCATAACTGTTTATGTTCGAGTGATGAAAGTGGGATTTCTATATATTTCCAATTGACTGTTGTGAGAACCAAAACTAGATAGGGTCTATTATTGTGATCTGGCACCAAAAATTGATTTTTGTATATATATCAAAATTATGAATATGAAAAGATAATCTACTAATTGATTGTTGATTATTGATTGTGTTATGTGAGTACTTATTTAAACCATTATATAAATGAACGGTATGTATAACCAAATTGTATCGAATGTTTAACTGAATTGAGAATTGTTTGGAAATGCATGCATATACATGTATATACATTGAACAGGTCATAACAAGGAGGCTAGAGAAGAGGAATAAAATTGTATGCCCGACAAATAGGTACATGTTTACTAATTTCTTGGGTTTGGATGATTTAATGAGCCGATTGGTTAGCTGCTTGTCTTTTTCTTTTTCTTTTTGAGGAGGGTTGTGTGGCGGTTTGGGGATTTTCCCGCTGCTCCCGTGCAAAGGAGGTTATGGGGAAATTTTTCAAAAATTTAGGGTATTAGCAGAATTTTTGAAGAATTGGAAATTTCTTAGAAACTGAAAAGTTGAAGAATGAAAGCCAAACTGAAAGTTGAGTTGGATAGTTAAACAACTTCCAGCTCCATTCCTTTTCGAGGACGAAAAGATTTTAAGTGGGGGAGATTGTAACAACCCGGAAAACAAGAACCAATTTAACAATTTTATTTTGGCAATTTTAATGAATTTTGAATATTTAAAATGATTTATTTTAAATAAAAACGATGAGAAATTTATTTTGAATAGAATAGTGTTGGATCTAGATTAACCCTAGAGGGGGGGGGGGGGTGAATAGGGTTTATCACAGTTTTTAAACTGATGAAAAACTGACAGGATATTAAAATAATAAACAGATCACAGAATGCAGCAGAAATAAAAGTGCAGAAAATAAATCACACACAAATATACCCAGCTTCGGCAAAACCCTGCCTACTTCTGCATTCCTAAGGTTTCTACTAGGTGTTAAAAACAGATCCCGCATACAAGACCATGTACACTCGCAGCGCCTTCTCCTGTCCTAACCCTACGCTCAAAACCCTGGACTGACTGATATCCCCTTGATCAGATTTCCCGAATTACAAACCCTGTAACTCGTAACCCTAGAATTTATAGACTCTAGTGGATTGCCAGTCAACACCCTGACTGGAACTCTAGAATTTTACAGACTTCTAGAAAAACTGTTCAGAATTGTTTACAGAAGAAAATTAAATACAAAACCAAAATTAAATAAACAAAGAAAACCCTAGGAATTTAGATATAAGGGGTCATCCCCTTTTTAATTAAAAATCCTAAGCCCTAAAGACATTGGCCGGCCCATTTCCTTCATTTGTATTGACCCGATCTCCTTTGTCTTTGAAATGGCAGCTCTGGAAAAATGAAATCAAAACTAGGGTTTTGGAAATTTGCCCCAAATCAAATCGATGCTTGATCTCGTTATCTGTTGAACTTCAATGCGTCGATGGCTTCTGATGTTTGTCGATCAATTTGGGAATTTGCACTCGATTGAAACTGATAAAAAGGTGAGCTTTCTGATTTGCAAGTCTTTGCTTAAATTTGTTGTTCTTGGTTTCGATCGCTTTTTCTTTGAATTGTTGCGCGTGGATTCCACACTTGCCAATGATGAAAATGGTGATTAAATAGGGATTTTTAAAACCCTAGAAACCCTCTGATTTCCCTTATTGACTTGATCTGGTTTTTGCTTTTGAATTGATCAATTTAATTGATGAAATTCGTTGATTTGGCTTGTGCGTGAATTTGTGTAAGCTTCCAATTTAAACTGATCTGAATTGGCTGGTTTCCCCTTTTGTTTAATCAATTTGAAAATAATTTTGCTGCCTTGATTTTCTCTTGCCATTGATTGTTCCATGATTTCTCTTTTTGAATCTTCAGCTTGAATTAAAAAAAAAACGTGCCGTTTTGAAAAAAATCAGATACCTCTTTCCTTGTTTAAATTTCCTGATTGAAACCAAAACTGGAAATGATATAAATCCTTATTTGAGTTCCCTGATTGATTAATGAAATCTGAAAAAAAACTTTTCCCAAATTTAATCTCTGAAATTCTGGAAACAGAGATATATTTGTTGTCCTCTTAAAAAAAATGACAACAAAAAAAACTTACTGATTTTCTATAGTTTACCCATTCGAATTTCTAGAAAGATATAAGCTGCCTTGAATGATTTGTCTGGAAATTAATTTGAATGAAATTTTTGTCCAAAAAATATTTTAGAAGTTATGGCATGCCATATCTGTTCACTCGAAAATGTTGACATGTTAATTGAGATGGATTTCCAATTTTTTATTGTAATTTCCAAACAAAATTGTGATGTCCATTGCTGTTGATTTCTGGAAATATTTAAAGTTGCTTTGAGTTTGTTCCTTGCATAACTTTTGCTCTCTCCTTGTTTTCCTGGAATCATATGCACAATTTTTTTTTTGTTGCATTGAAATACTGGAATCATTTGTTGCCCTGATTTGTAAAACTGTGTACGTGCATTTGTGTTGGCTATCGTTTGTAATAGTTGTAGCTCTTCATTTGCTACTGTCTCACTCATGAGCAAGTGCACCATTGTCTCGACCACTTTTGTACTTGAAATGACTGCACTTGTGTTGCACCTATTTGTGTAGTCTTGTATTGTTTATTGACCCAATTGCTTGATCATCCTTCCCTGTTAGACATTGATGCATTTCGAATTACTGTAAGCACTTATATGCCATGTTGTCACTGTCTTGGCCATTTTGATGTAACTCCATCACCTTTTGTATTCATTGACCTGAGTTGCACCATTTTTTGCTGACTTGAAAAACCCGAACCATGTATACTTGAGCTATGCTTCATGCTGCTCCATTACTTACCCTGCAACTATGACTTGTACACCTGGATTGTGTCGAGTTGTATTTGCTCTCTTGATCATGCAAACTGTTTTGAAACTGACTTGAACCATTTGCATGTAACGAACCATGAATGAGTGTCTGGACCATGTTGCTTATTTGTTGTTCCATTCATGACTACCATGATCAGTTTGTAATGTGTATCTTCATGTTGACTCGACCTTTTGCTTGCCAAACTTGTTGACTGAACCATGTTACACTATCTTGAACATTTTGAACTATCACCTTTGTGAAACTGCTGCTATGTCCATTGTTGCATTGCATCCTTTTCATGTTTGACCTGCATTATCACTTTGCCATGAACAAATTGCACAATTGACTTCTGGTTTGAACTTGTCCATACTAGTTTGCTGTTTTGACCTACATGGGCATTTATCTGTTTGTTCACCTGCATGCATGAAAGAGAAACTTGTTTCGACACATCCTATGCTTTGTTGACATGCTTGCTTGACTCATGAGTTTGCTGTTGACTTTTCATTTAATGTTAGCTGAGTATACACTGAGTTGAGTTGGTCATCACGGCTGCTCCTCAGTTGCTAGCTACATTCTGATTGGCGAGGCAGTGCACACGTGTATACACGTGTGTATATGCAGCCAACAGACGAATTTTCCTGTCCCTGTACTATATACTGTCTAGACACAGTCGGATTAACACATCAGATCAAGTCAGAAAAATGATGAGAAACACACCAGAAAACTGAGGCAAATAAAATTTTAAAATTAAAATTTATATTCACATGTATTCAGTGTTATTTTTATTGCAGTATACTGTGTGTTTTTATTTCATGTGACAGGTAAGAAGATGAGACTGGACTGAAAGCTGTGAAGACAGAAGACAGAAAATTTAGAACAAGAACAGTGTCAGTGAATGTCAGTACAAGTGACTGTATATGAATATGAGTCTGTATAACCAAGTGTGAGTGATATAGAAAGAAACTGTATGTTAAATTGAGTGTGTTAAAAAATAATATATCAGTGATGTACAAATAGTGGAGTATAAATTTTGTACTGTTTAAATTTTGAAATAAAATATTCTATTCGAATAAAATACTGTGTGAATATTTGGAGTTTTGTACAGTCGTATTTTACTTAAACAGAAATATTATATTCTTGTCCGAGGTGTGATATATGAAACAGTACAGTATAACACATTTATAATTATATATATATTTGGTTGTTATCATCAAACAAAAATCATATAATTGTGTATACAACACCGTTATATACAACAATCTCCCCCTTTTGATGATAACAAACAAATAAAAGATTTTGGTCATAATAAATGTGTTTGACAGTGAATATTGAACTCCCCCTATTTATTAGCTCCCCCTACAACAGAAACTCCCCCTATAACTGTGCATGAGTGAATTGAACTGACTGTGCATGAATTGTAAAAAGTAAAAATATTTATAAAGTATAAGTAAAAATATTTATAAAGTATTCACTCATAAATCAAAATCTAATCCATTCTCCCCCTTTTGTTATCATCAAAAGGATACAGAATTTAAAATATGGATGAAAAAATGGCTAACAAATACAATATCAGCATAAGAGGAAGAACAGTCATCATAAATCTCAATCAGTCAACCAAAAATCATGATATTCTAAGAACTAGTGGCATATCTCACATTGTAGAGAATGACGGATTTACGATGAATTTTATATAAAATGGGGAGAGTGAAAAAAATGTATTCCAATTATTTTCCAAAGAAAAAAAATGAGGTTCAAAAACAGAGATGGAATTTGGACTATAATTAATAATTCAATTTAAGTGACAAGATCGAATAATCTCAAATCCCAATATCTATCAATCAACAAATCATAATACGTCATAATATTTGAACACATTTCACAGATTAGAAAGATGGATTGATAGGCTGGTTTTTATACATTGAGGAGAATTTCAGATTAATTTCTATTTTTAGCACTTTATTTTTTTTAATTAAGAGCACACTGACCACGCATAACCAGAGCTTGGATTTTTAAATGGGATCAGTCGCAGCTTAAATTATAAGACGTCTCATAACCATGCATAACCAGAGCTTGGATTTTTAAATGAGGTTAGAGACACTCTTATATATTAATTATATTTTTATCATTTTCAGCTTCACAAAGGAAAAACTCCCCGGTATATGAAACCAATATGAATGATAGAAATGTAGTAGGTACAAAAATGGACTGTGAAATAAATTTCTAAATTAATCATATTATGAAATAAGCTCGACTGTATCGGGATTATTGAAAATTTTCAATAATCACTGATTCTGAATAATAATATAGTCCCATTTCTATCACAAATAATTTTCACTGTTTTAAACACAAGATGATTTTTTTTTTTTTGAAAAAAATAAACTCTCCACATTAATATAAAATCATGATGGATGGCAGACGGGTGATAGATAAAGGAGATGGTCGTGAAATAATTGCCAGTTCAAAGAAATTATAATACATGTTCAACTATCATGAAAATATAAATAAAATCTCCTCTTGTTGTGGAATATACTGCAATCACAATTCATCACAATTTCAAAATCTGATAATAATTTTGATGAATTATAAATACATTTCAATTTTGGATATTGATTTCAATTTCTGAAAGAATAATCAATAAATAATTTTTAAAATTGAAAATCAATTACAAGAGAAATTTATACAGATTTATACACGAAATGAGGGGTTTAAAAATATATACATGATGAAAAAAAATTCAGCACATCTAAACTGATACCACTTGGTGTTTCAATCTTGATGATTTTAACATGACATAGGTGACTAACAAGAGTATCCCAAACATAAAGCCAAAGCAGACAAGACTCACAAATTTTACAAGATTATCATAGCAGCAAGTTGTATTTACCAAAGCAAACAGTCATCAAAAAAAAATTGTCGAATCAGTATCAGAGCAGCACAGAAAACATTTTCAAAGCAGACTAGTCAAGATGATGGTTACAAAAGATGATTCATGATCCAAGATTAAAAATATTGTTTATTTTAAATCATTTGAAGAAACATGAAAATATCAAAATTTAATGAATCAATCACACCAGATTATAAATTTTTGATTCGAGATATGTGTGTGATTCAATAAATCAATAATTTCAAATGATTTTAAACAAACAAATATTTAAATCAAAATAATCATGAAATAACAGTGATTTTTAGAACCAAAGTTTCAAAGAATTTCTCCATAATATTTCAGACAAGCCCAAAGAAAAATCAGATCATTTACATCAGGTATGAGAGATATTCGTGATCCAGAATAATTTATTTGAAA
The DNA here is from genome assembly GCA_030737875.1 of Allium sativum. Taxonomy (NCBI): domain Eukaryota; kingdom Viridiplantae; phylum Streptophyta; class Magnoliopsida; order Asparagales; family Amaryllidaceae; genus Allium; species Allium sativum. Next base: position 564,935,056 of record CM060921.1, read on the forward strand.
TCACTTGAATCAATGTCAAGTTTTGAGATAAATTGAATAAGTCACAGAAGATTGATAATTTCAGATTTAAGAGGTGTGTGATATTCAAAATATCAAGAATTTCAACCGATTTCAAACAAACATATTTCAATAAAAAATAATGATCACAAATAACGATGAATTTCAAGATGTATCACTGATTCAAGACAAATTAAAATATCCAAGCCAATTTGAATATCAATGAAATTATCACAACTGATAAGAAGCTATGTACTGTAATGAGTATAGTATCTTAAGTGTTTCCAAAATGAATTGGAAGAAACTCAAAACAGCAAAGGTGTGTGAAATCTCATCAATATTTCAGATCACCAAAAAATAATATAGAATTCAAAGTAACAGTGTTCAAGATATAACATGAACAATCAACACTGTTAGGAATTCAGAACACAGAAAATAAACTTCAAAAAACAATTGCAGATATATACAAGTTAAAATCAAGATTCTGAAAAAAATTAAAACATGAGAGGATTATACAATTAAAAACGAATTTCCAGAAAATCGTGAATTCTGCAACTGGAAGTTTAATTAGCACAGAATAAGACAAAAATAAGTGGCAATGACAAATCTAAAACAAAACAAAAAACAGAAGGAACAGAAGAGGTAGAGAAGGAATAAGACAAGAAGATAAAAACAAAAAATTATTTACAAAGTTGAGTCTAGAGATCATACCTGATTTTGCAGTAGACGATGTGAATCTACAACTCATCAGACTTGCTAAGGAACTGAGAATAGTTCAATGATATGAACCAGTTTGGATTCAGTTTCTCTTTTCAGCAAAGCAGTTCCTCAGCCTCCTTTGGTACCTAACAGTTAAGAGGATCGAGTGGTCTAACAAAATTTGTAAAACCACTCACAGTTTCGTTTGTGCGTTTTGGTACCCAAACCTGTTTGTATAATAACCCAAATGAATTTACTTTCGTGCCCTTAGGAACCCAACTCCATTTAATTTTTCCAAAAATGGTTTTATTTATTTTTGGGGTCCATGATTGTTCAACTGGATTGTTATAAAACAAATTCACATCTCGATTATGATTTAGAAATCCCTTGGAATTATTAGAATTCAAGTTTTCAATTTTATTGTTCTTAAAAAGGTTTGAAGGAATTTTCAAATTATTCGAGTTTCGTTTTTCAAAATCATTTTCTTTCTTGAAACCAAGACCTCTTTTATTTCCAAAAGAATTTTGATTTTTCAACAACATATTCAAAGATTTTTCGCTTGTTGAAAAACGTTTCAAACTCAATTCAAGATCGTTGATTTTGGATTTTAGATCAGAATTTTCTTTTATCAGATTCGAACAACGATTAATGCTGATCTTTCTCCTTTCAGTCTCGTTTTGTTTCAAAATCAAATTTTCATTTTCAAGTACGTTGATTTTGGCATTGGATTCAAGAATCTCAGATTCAAACTGAATTTGCTTTTCAAATTGTTGTTTTTAAAAAATCTTGAATTTTTCAATTTCGCTTTCAAGCTTTTTCAAAACTGATTCAGTTTCCAACAGCTTTTCTTTTTCACAAATTTCAAATTCGGGATTTCCATATGTTTTGAAATTATCTAATTCCTTTTGCAAAAAATTGTTTTTATTAGTTTGCTCATTCTCATTATTTTTCAAAATCAAAATTTGGTTTTCAAGCTGTTCAAAATTTTTATTAAGATGAGCAAGATTATTTTCCAAATTCAAACAATTTTCGCACAAAGAATTAGAACACTCTCCACATTCAAATTTCAATTTCAAATCACTATTTTTGCGTTGCAACTCAGAATTTTCAGATTTCAAATTTTTATTTTTAAGTTGGAGTTCATCAACAGATTTAGTTAAATCAAGACACATATAAACTAAGTCTTCGTAAGAGAAATTTCCTGTTTCATCATCTGTTGAGTCTCCATCATCTGTTGAATCTTCATCATCTGACCCATCTGAAGTTTCGTCGATATGACCTGTAAAGCAAAAATATGAATCTGAGTTGATAATCTGGGGTTTTGAGCTGTTATCGGATTTTCCATACTTCGTATTGAGAGTAACCCAGATTTCCTGTGCAGATAAACAATGGCAGATAAGATTAAACTGTTCAGTACTAAGATAATCAAATATAATTTTCATAGCACGGGTATTGAAAGTAATATCTACACTATCAAATCCATGGATAACAACATCCCAACATTTAATATTAACATATTTTAAATAAAATTCCATTTTGAATTTCCAGTTTAAAAAATCTGTACCATCAAAAATATTTGGAATGTGACTGGACTGACTCTCTATGGACTGATAACTAGGAATCACCATTGCTCTATAGTTAACCGAATACCTGCTCTGATACCAAATGTTGGATCTAGATTAACCCTAGAGGGGGGGGGGGGGTGAATAGGGTTTATCACAGTTTTTAAACTGAATTGAAAAACTGACAGGATATTAAAATAATAAACAGATCACAGAATGCAGCAGAAATAAAAGTGCAGAAAATAAATCACACACAAATATACCCAGCTTCGGCAAAACCCTGCCTACTTCTGCATTCCTAAGGTTTCTACTAGGTGTTAAAAACAGATCCCGCATACAAGACCATGTATACTCGCAGCGCCTACTCCTGTCCTAACCCTACGCTCAAAACCCTAGACTGACTGATATCCCCTTGATCAGATTCCCCGAATTACAAACCCTGTAACTCGTAACCCTAGAATTTACAGACTCTAGTGGAATGCCAGTCAACACCCTGACTGGAACTCTAGAATTTTACAGACTTCTAGAAAAACTGTTCAGAATTGTTTACAGAAGAAAAATAAAACAAAAAAAAAATTAAATAAACAAAGAAAACCCTAGGAATTTAGATATAAGGGGTCATCCCCTTTTTAATTAAAAATCCTAAGCCCTAAAGACATTGGCCGGCCCATTTGCTTCATTTGTATTGACCCGATCTCCTTTGTCTTTGAAATGGCGGCTCTGGAAAAATGAAATCAAAACTAGGGTTTTGGAAATTTGCCCCAAATCAAATCGATGCTTGATCTCGTTATCTGTTGAACTTCAATGTGTCGATGGCTTCTGATGTTTGTCGATCAATTTGGGAATTTGCGCTCGATTGAAACTGATGAAAAGGTGAGCTTTCTGATTTGCAATTCTTTGCTTAAATTTGTTGTTCTTGGTTTCGATCGCTTTTTCTTTGAATTGTTGCGCGTGGATTCCACACTTGCCAATGATAAAAATGGTGATTAAATAGGGATTTTTAAAACCCTAGAAACCCTCTGATTTCCCTTATTGACCTGACCTGGTTTCTGCTTTTGAATTGATCAATTTAATTGATGAAATTCGTTGATTTCCCCTTTTGGCTTGTGCGTGAATTTGTGTAAGCTTCCAATTTAAACTGATCTGAATTGGCTGGTTTCCCCTTTTGTTTAATCGATTTGAAAATAATTTTGCTGCCTTGATTTTCTCTTGCCATTGATTGTTCCATGATTTCTCTTTTTGAATCTTCAGCTTGAATCAAAAAAAAAACGTGCCCTTTTGAAAAAAATCATATACCTCTTTCCTTGTTTAAATTTCCTGATTGAAACCAAAACTAGAAATGATATAAATCCTTATTTGAGTTCCCTGATTGATTAATGAAATCTGAAAAAAAACTTTTCCCAAATTTAATCTCTGAAATTCTGGAAACAAAGATATATTTGCTGTCCTCTTAAAAAAATGACAACAAAAAAAACTTACTGATTTTCTATAGTTTACCCATTCGAATTTCTGGAAAGATATAAGCTGCCTTGAATGATTTTTCTGGAAATTTATTTGAATGAAATTTTTGTCCAAAAAATATTTGAGAAGTTATGGCATGCCATATCTATTCACTCGAAAATGTTGACATGTTAATTGAGATGGATTTCCAATTTTTCATTGTAATTTCCAAACAAAATTGTGATGTCCATTGCTGTTGATTTCTGGAAATATTTAAAGTTGCTTTGAGTTTGTTCCTTGCATAACTTTTGCTCTCTCCTTGTTTTCCTGGAATCATATGCACAAACTTTTTTTTTTGCTGCATTGAAATACTGGAATCATTTGTTGCCCTGATTTGTAAAACTGTGTACGTGCATTTGTGTTGGCTATCATTTGTAAAAGTTGTAGCTCTTCATTTGCTACTATCTCACTCATGAGCAAGTGCACCATTGTCTCGACCCCTTTTGTACTTGAAATGACTGCACTTGTGTTGCACCTATTTGTGTAGTCTTGTATTGTTTATTGACCCAATTGCTTGATCATCCTTCCCTGTTAGACATTGATGCAGTTCGAATTACTGTAAGCACTTATATGCCATGTTGTCACTGTCTTGGCCATTTTGATGTAACTCCATCACCTTTTGTATTCATTGACCTGAGTTGCACCATTTTTTGCTGACTTGAAAAACCTGAACCATGTATACTTGAGCTATGCTTCATGCTGCTCCATTACTTGCCCTGCAACTATGACTTGTACACCTGGATTTTGTCGAGTTGTATTTGCTCTCTTGATCATGCAAACTGTTTTGAAACTGACTTGAACCATTTGCATGTACCGAACCATGAATGAGTGTCTGGACCATGTTGCATATTTGTTGTTCCATTCATGACTACCATGATCAGTTTGTAATGTGTATCTTCATGTTGACTCGACCATTTGCTTGCCAAACTTGTTGACTGAACCATGTTACACTATCTTGAACATTTTGAACTATCACCTTTGTGAAACTGCTGCTATGTCCATTGTTGCATTGCATCCTTTTCATGTTTGAGCTGCATTATCACTTTGCCATGAACAAATTGCACAATTGACTTCTTGTTTGAACTTGTCCATACTAGTATGCTGTTTTGACCTACATGGTCATTTATCTGTTTGTTCACCTGCATGCATGAAAGAGAAACTTGTCTCGACACATCCTATGCTTTGTTGACATGCTTGCTTGACTCATGAGTTTGCTGTTGACTTTTCATTTAATGTTAGCTGAGTATACACTGAGTTGAGTTGGTCATCACGACTGCTCCTCAGTTGCTCGCTACATTCTGATTGGCGAGGCAGTGCACACGTGTATACACGTGAGTATATGCAGCCAACAAACGAATTTTCCTGTCCCTGTACTATATACTGTCTAGACACAGTCGGATTAACACATCAGATCAAGTCAGAAAAATGATGAGAAACACACCAGAAAACTGAGGCAAATAAAATTTTAAAATTAAAATTTATATTCACATGTATTCAGTATTATTTTTATTGCAGTATACTGTGTGTTTCTATTTCATGTGACAGGTAAGAAGATGAGACTGGACTGAAAGCTGTGAAGACAGAAGACAAGAAGACAGAAGACAGAAAATTTAGAACAAGAACAGTGTCAGTGAATGTCAGTACAAGTGACTGTATATGAATATGAGTCTGTATAACCAAGTGTGAGTGATATAGAAAGAAACTGTATGTTAAATTGAGTGTGTTAAAAAAAAATATCAGTGATGTACAAATAGTGGAGTATAAAATTTGTACTGTTTAAATTTTGAAATAAAATATTCTATTCGTATAAAATACTGTGTGAATATTTGGAGTTTTGTACAGTCGTATTTTATTTAAACAGAAATATTATATTCTTGTCCGAGGTGTGATATATGAAACAGTACAGTATAACACATTTATAATTATATATATATTTGGTTGTTATCATCAAACAAAAATCATATAATTGTGTATACAACACCGTTATATACAACAAATAGGACGTATATATTTATTTGAATCGTCGTTAGAATATAAATATTTATTTTAATTATAAAGGTATTGAAAATGGCGCGGTAGTTTGAAATTCGATTTCAAATGAATGTACAGGATTCAAAATAAACCAGATTTTAGCGAAATCAAAAATATTAGAATCTATTTGAAAATATCTTTCCAACGAATCCGAAAAATTGAAATTATATAGCGGGAATAAAAAGTTATGTCCAGTTGAAAATTCAGAATAGTCGCTATGGAAATATAACCTTTAAAAATAGCCATTTCGCATCCGACCTCCGTTTTCGACAAGACCACTTTTGCTGGATTCAGAATGTCAAATTATTGCTGGATTCAAATTTTCGTAATTTTTGGAATCAATATGTGAGTGTGGCGAAGTAAAACGCGTTTTGACAGTTTTAGTTAATTTGGATCGTCTAGAAAATGGTCATTTTTCAAACGATCTCCAAATTCAACGAAATTAGTTTTGTTAGGACCGTATCATCTAAACATAGCCAGATTTATTTTTCTGAAATTTTTGGGGTCCGTATGTGGCCCCGGTAAATTGAAAGGTGCGTTCAAATTCAATATATAGATTTATATTTTGATTTTAGCGAAAACTGATCGAAACAGCCGAGCTGGCTTACGATACAAATCCCATTGTGTTCGAAATGGGGGTAATTAGCTTGGGACGATAGTCGGTGGGCTCGGTTTCGAGTTCGAAATAAAAAGTTACCTTTTGGAATTTAATAATATATATATACATATATAAAATCCCCCTTCAGTTTCTCTCTCCACGACTCATTTTAAAAAGAAAAGAAAAACCCCAAAATCGCGCCTGCCCTAGCCAACCCGCTGCCGCCTCCATGCAGAGCATCGCCGCACCCCCTGGCGCGCGCCTCCGCTTCTTCTCCCCCTCTTCCTCCTCTCTCCTCGATCCACGAAAACCCCGAACCCATCGGAAAAGGCGTCGCGCACTACGCCTCTTAGCCTTCCCTTCTGTTGCACCACCGCGAGCTCCTCTACCCGACACCAGGACGACGTCAGACCCCTTCTCACACCCCCAAATGCCATCTGTAAGTGTTTTGTTAATTTATTTGTTTTTATTTATTTAATGTATTAGATTTAAAAGAATAAAATCAATTTGTTTTATAAAATATAAATTAGCAATTTCTGTGAAATGTATATGAACATGTTTTAGGAAATACATATGGGAATTATTTTTATAAAATATATAGGGCATTGTTTTTAGAATAAAAATATGATTTTTATATTATATAGATAATAAAAATATGATTTTTATATTATAGAGATAAATAAAATATGATTTTTATATTATAGAGATAATAAAAATATGATTTTTATATTATAGAGATAATAAAAATATGATTTTTATATAATAGAGAAAATAAAATTGTGATTTTTATATAGGTAGCAAAATAAAGATGTGATTTTTATATATTTATTAGCGATAGAAAAATGTGATTTTTAACTATGTAGCATTGTTATAAAAATAAGAAATTATTTTTAGGAAGATAAAAATATAATTTTTAGCCTATGTATGTTATTTATAAAATAATCATACAAAGAAATAATTATTGATTGGTTAAAAATATAATTTTTAACGTAGGTATACTACATAGATCGACAATCAAAGCATGTCAGAGTGGAACCCAAAGGTGAGAACTTCTCACTTTAATTTTATTTCAAATTAAAATATATACTATGATGCGGATGATGCTTAGTAGCCCCCGACACCCTTCGTCCACAAACTATGGATGACTTATTTGTTTGTTTGATTGTGTTGCGAAAATTGGTTGTGTAATGTGGAATGGAAATAAATATTTTATAGTTAAAAATATAATTTTTAACGTGTATATGAATAAAATAAATATTCATAAACAAATCGAACAATTTGTTTATGTACACACATTTGACTAATATTGATTGGGACAATAAATTTTACACATCGTCCAACTGCACAAACAAAATTCATTATTTGTTGATTGAAACCCCCACACGGGTATTGGGATGATATTGGACATACACTAATCCCAATAATTAGCTGTATGTCGATCGATTGACTGACGGGCTATTGTAAGCATTAAATATTTATATTTAATGCTTATGCAGTGTAGAATGCACTCTAAATGATGGTTGAATGTGTTTGATTGTTGTCGTGTACATATGTGTATGAAATCCATATAATAAACATTATATGGTAATTGACTATATCTGATTCCAGTTCAGAAAGAATAAACATTTTAAAATAATGAATATTTTAAAAAAAATGAATATTTTGATATAATATTAAGTACAAGATCAAAATTTGATTTTGATGTCCGATTTGGGATGGATACGAATATATTTAAATATATAAAGCCGTGTTGATTAGATTAACCCCATTTTGACGTGAATGATATTTATATCGATTTTATTCATTTTTATAATGAATATTGAAAAGGAATTGATTTCAAAATCTAATGTTTTGAAAATATTATCATTTATATATCGATGATATGGAATATTCAATTTTGATTTGAAATTGAATATGAAGTTGAAGTCATTTTGAAAACTAATTTAAAATGATTTGTAAAATATGTTTCAAATGGAAATCGACGAAATATATATAATATATATATTATATATATAATGGCCTGAAAAGAACGTGCCGCGCCGCGGCAGTTTGTGAATTTCGACATTGACTTCGAATGGACATTACGGGAGATCTGACCGTCGGATTCTCCTAAAACTGCAGCCGTTGGGTTTGTATCGAAGAGAGCTTTCTAACGAACATAATAAATTAGAAATCTAATGGTTGGATTTTGAATTATGTCCAAATCAATTTTGGAAAAGGTCGTTGTAAGTGCAGTTCGATGACCGTTTATGGAAATCGACTGTACGGGCCTTGCTAAAATTATTAAAAATATCAATAATTTGTGTAAAATCATAATAAATGATTTGGAAAGAATTAGGCTGAAAAATTCCATATTTGAAAAGTTAAAAAAATAGTTTTATCGAAATGAACTAGTTATGAACTAGAATTATAAATCCAATATTTCTAAATAATTAAATTAGATTTGAAATGGTTTTAAAAATAACCGAAATTTCCAATATATGAATAGGAATGGATTTGAATCGAAATTGTATTCGAAATATTTCGATATGGGATTTTGTGATTATACGGATATTGTGGAGGAATTTGGAAGATATATATCGTTATTCCAATACGATATTTGTTGATTTCCGAATTTGATATTGAATATAAGCCGATATATTTTCTATTCATAGCCTTGTATTTAATATCAAATGGGATTTGGGTTTGTCGTGAACGGTGTCTTCATTAACACTGTTCTTAAACCCAGTTGAGAAAAGATTAAATCTTTTTATTTAGATTTAATGGAGTAAACCAATTAATTAATATTTAATTGGAAATGAATTGGAATTGATTTTTCGGTTTATTGTGAACGGTGTTTTAAATAACACTTGTTCTTTAACCCAATTAAAAATATAATTTTTAACATAGGTATACTACATAGATCGACAATCAAAGCACGGCGGAGTGGAACCCAAAGGTAAGAACTTCTCACTTTAATTTTATTTCTAATTAAAATATATACTAGGATGCGGACGGTGCTTAGCAGCACCCGACACCCGTCGTCCACAAACCATGGATGACTTGTTTGTTTATTTGATTGTGTTGTGAAAATTGATTGTGTGATGTGGAATGGAAATAAATATTTTATAGTTAAAAATATAATTTTTAACGTGTATATGAATAAAATAAATATTCATAAACAAATCGGACGATTTGTTTATGTACACACATTTTTACTGATATTGATTGGGATGATAAATTTCACACATCGCCCAACTGCACAAATATAATTCATTATTTGTTGATTGAAACCCCACATGGGTATTGGGATGATATTGGATATACACTAGTCCCAATAATTAGATGTATGTCGATCGATTGATTGAAAGGCTATTGTAAGCGTTAAATATTTATATTTAATGCTTATGCAGTGTAGAATGCACTCTAAATGATGGTTGAATGTGTTTGATTGTTGTTGTGTACATATGTGTATGAAATCCATATAATCAACATTATATGGTAATTGACTATGTCTGATTCCAGTTCAGAAAGAATGAATATTTTACGATAATCAATATTTAAAAAAAATGAATATTTTAAAATAATATTAAGTAAAAGATCAAAATTTGATTTTGATGTCCGATTTGGGATGGACACGAATATATTTAAATATATAAAGCCGTGTTGATTAGATTAACGTCATTTTGATGTGAACGATATTTATATCGATTTTATTCATTTTTAAATTGAATACCGAAAAAGAATTGATTTCAAAATCTAAAGTTTTGAAAATATTATCATTTATATATCGATGATATGGAATATTCAATTTTGATTTGAAATTGAATGTGAAGTTGAAATCATTTTGAAAACGAATTTAAAACGATTTATAAAATTCGTTTAAAATGGAAATCAGTGAAATATTATATATATATATACATATATACATATATATATACAATGGCCTGAATAGATCGCGCAGCGCCGCGGCAATTCGCAAATTTCGAACATTGACTTCGAACGGACATTACGGGAGATCCGACCGTCGGATTCTCCTAAAACCGGAACCGTTGGGTTCGTATCGAAAAGAGCTTTCTAATGAATACAAGAAATTAAAAATCTAATGCTTGATTTTGGAATTATGTCCAAATAGATTTGGAAAAGGTCGTTGTACGTGCAGTTCGATGACCGTTTATGGAAATCGACTGTACGGGCCTTGATAAAATTGTTAAAAATATCAATAATTTGTGTAAATTCATAATAAATGATTTGGAAAGAACTGGGCTAAAAAATTCCATATTTGAAATTATAAAAATATTTTTTTATCGAAATAAACTAGTTATGAACTAGAATTATAAATCCAATATTTCTAAATAATTAAATTGGATTTGACATGGTTTTAAAAATAACCGGAATTTCCAATATATGAATTGGAATGGATTTGAATAGAAATTATCTTCGAAATATTTCGATATGGGATTCCGTGATTGTACGGATATTGTGGAGGAATTTGGAAGATATATATATATATATATGTATATATATATATATATATATATATATATATATATATATGTCATTATTCCAATACGATATTTGTTGATTTCTGAATTTGATATTGAATATAAGCCGATATATTTTCTATTCAGAGCCTTGTATTTAATATCAAATGGGATTTGTGTTTGTCGTGAATGGTGTCTTCATTAACACTGTTCTTAAACCCAGTTGAGAAAAGATTAAATCTTTTTATTTAAATTTAATGGAGTATACAAATTAATTAATATTTGATTGGAATTGAATTGGAATTGATTATTGGGTTTATCGTGAACGGTGTTTTAAATAACACTTGTTCTTTAACCCGATTAACAATGGAATGTGATTTTGGGTTTGTCATGAATGGTGTCTTAAATAACAATCTCTTTGTAACAACCCAAAAAATCAGAGGTAATTTAAAATTTTATTTTGAATATTTTATTGAATTTTAAATAGTGGAAATAATTTATTTAAGTAAAAATGATTAAACAAATTTGATTAAATCGAAGTTTGAACGAGTGTATTTATTTTGACACTAAAAGAAGTTAGAAATAGCGCGACAGTTTGAAAATTTGAATTCAAACTTTGACTGACTGTACAGGTTGCAAAATAAATCGGATTTTGGTGAAACCAATTTTTTTTTAAGAATATCTTTCCAACGAATCCAAAAAATTGAAATTTCATAGCGGGAATCAAAAGTTATGGTCAGTTGAATTTTCAGAATAGTCGCTATGGAATTTAATATAATATATGGCTCGTATAAAGAGCCATTTTTCGAACGACCTCCGTTTTCGATGAAATCACTCTTGCTGGAACCGAAATGTCAAATTATTGCAGGATTCCAATTTTCATAAATTTTGGGATCAATATGTGAGTGTGGGAAAAGAAAATGTGTTTTGACAGTTTCAGTTAATTTCGATCGACCAGAAAATGGCCATTTTTCAAACGGTCTTCAAATTCGATAAAAGTTTTGTTATTTAATTTCAAGATAAAGCCAGATATAATTTTTCTGGGATTTTTAGGATCTGTCTGTGGCCCCAGTAAATGAAAATGTTCGATCTAATTAAATAATTAAATATTTTATTATTTAATTTCAAGAATAACTGACTGAAACAGTCGAATGGGCCTACGGGACCTATCCCATTGTGTCCGGCATGGGGGTATTTAGTTAGGGGCGTCACTTGTTGAGTTTGATTTCGGTTTGAAAACGATATAGAAAGTTAAATTTGAAATTAAATAAAATGATATATCGTATAAATACTAGTATATACGGTTCGTATAACCCCAAATACATTTCCTGTAGCGCCGCCATATATCAATTTCAATGGCCACCGCCTCTCCAAACTTCCCTCCTCAATAAATCTCCACACTCTCCATGAAACTGAGCACTCCATAGAATTTTGCGGAGATTCTCAAGCTCTTCAGATCCATACGGGTCTCGAGTTTTATCGTTTAAAATCCGTCGAGTTTAAAGCCCTCGAAGTCATCGCGTTCGAAGCTCGGTCCCACCACCTGAGCACCGTCGAGTTAACCACCGTGTGGAGGCCCTGGTGCGCCACTCAGAGCTGAAGGTAGTAGCGCCACCGGATTGACACCCCGTGCCCTGTACTGCTCAAAAACCGGAGACCTAAGTTTGAAAAAAACAGGGCATCGTCAGCCTGAAATCGATTTGGGGAAGAAAGGGTTTGTGACATTAAAAACCTTTGCTAATTAATTTTTATTTATAAAATTCGTATCTTCCTCATAGTAATCGAAATTTTTTGAAACAGGATTCATTGGGACCGAAAAATCGAGATCTGCATTTCAAAACCAACCGGAGAATTTTTAGAACTCACTACAATTTTTGGCGTCGTCAAATCAAAGTGAGATATCTGAATTCAGAATGAAAATAAATAAAATATTATTAGGATGCAGACGGAGTTTTGAAACTCCTGACAACCGTCGTCCACAGACCATGGACGACTTGATTTATTTGTGATTGTTTGATTTTTGGTGTTTGTTTGTGGTTGAAAAAGAAAAAGAAACAAAAATTGAAATTGATTGATATTGTGACAAATTCGTCTGCGTACGAAATAGATTATTGAAATCCCCTTTGTCAAAAGCTGCGATGCTTTAAGGTAGCGCGAGGAGCCGTACATCGGGACGGTGCCGGTTTTAATTATCCTGTCGTCATGCTGCCGAAGTTTTCTAAAATATTTGTGTGTTGTGAAATATTCATATATGAAGTGAAATTTGTTTGAACATCAAAAATTCACAATTTTTATTGAATATAGAAATATGGAAAATATCTATATTTGAACCCAAAAATATGTTAACATTATAATTCTCATTTTTATGTAAAATAGAAAAATGATCATAACTTTAAAATGAAAATATTATTACATTGAAAATTCTCATTTTCAATGTAAAGTAGAATTTAGAAAAAAGGATCATAATTTTAGATGGAAACTTGATTACATTGAAAAAAAAAATCTCCTTTTGTTATGCAAAGCAGGAAAGTAGAAAATGATCATATTTTGAAAAGAAGAATAGGTTGTCATTGAAAATCCCATTTTCAATGTAAATGTAAAATATATATAAGAATGTTTTTACATTTGAAATTTACATTTTAAGGTATATGCAACATTAAAAATAATCCTTTGGACATAAAAATGTGTTCACTTAGAAATTTATATGTTTAATGTATATGTAACATTAAAAATAATCATTGTCACATAAAAATGTGTTTCACATTGAAGTCTACATATTTAATGTAAATGAATTCCTATAAAAGATTCATTGGTAAATAAATATGTGGTCACATTTAAATTTACATTTACTTTAATGTAAATAAATCATTGGAAAAAGGGACTCATTGTTTAAGGAATTGAGTTAACATTGAAAATTCACATTTTTATGTAAATAAAGAATGCATAAGAAAATTCACATTTTTATGTAAATAAAGAATGCATAAGAAAATTCACATTTTTATGTAAATAAAGAATGCATAAGAAAATTCACATTTTCAATGTAAATAAAGAATGAAAAAATACATTTTAATGTAAATACAGTATATGAGAATATTGTTCATGTTTTAAAACAAACATGTTTAACATTAAAATTTTCATTTTAATGTGAAGGTAGAATATAGAAAAAAAGTGTTCATGTTTGAAGTTTAAAACATCTTTACATTAAAAATTCTCCTTTTTAATGTAAAGATTGATTCAGTAAGAATATTCACTATTTGAAAAGAAAAACATAGAAACACTAAAATTTGACCATTGATTAATAGAAATGCTTTGCTTTGAAATTCACATTTTCTTTTGGAATGAAACATTAAAATAATCATCGTTATATAAAATGTGTTTACATAGGGAATTTCACATTTTTGGTGTAACAAAAATTGCATAAAGAAGTAAAAGATTACTTCTGCTATAATGTAATTAAAGAAGTAAAAGGTTACATCTTCTATAATATAATTAAAGATGAAATAAAAGATTACATTTATTATGTAATAAAAGATTGAAAGAAATTAGAAAAATGTCATGTTTTAAAACTTAAAACATGTTTACATTAATTTTTTTTATTTTTAATGTCATGGAAATTACTATTATGTTAAAAACCATATTTTTAACATTTTGGGGGAAATGTGTTAGAAAATATAGAAATGTTTAAAACACTATTTTAACATGCTAGAAAGAGGAAAATAAAACATATATTAAAATATGTTAGCACATTAAAAATATTCTTTTTAATGTAAATACGGAGCGTAAAATTGGCATTTCATGAATTATAATCATGCAATGAAATGAATGGATTTGAAATCGTCGAATGAATGAATCATATTTATATTTATATATAAATATAAATTAAAATAAAATGAATCGCGCTGCTGTAGTTCGCATTTTGAAATCGTAACTTCAAACGATTATACCGAGAGATCTTCCAAAACTGGAACCATTGGGTTCGTGTTGAAAAGATCTTTCCAACGATATAAAATTTGTTAAGATCCAACGGTTAGATTTGGATAAATGTGTAAATCAAATTTTGATAAAAACTGCACCATGGCCTTGTAATGACCCGAAGCGTCATTTAATTGAAAATGACTATTTTTAAATAAAGAAAAATAGCGATAAATCACTATCAAATATTATAAGCGATATGGAATGAAAAGAAATGATTTTGAACTATATATATTCGAGAATTATTTGAAAAGACCGAGTTAAATCTCATTTCAAATAATTATACGACGATTGGAAGTCGACGATTTGAAGACGGTGGTTGAAGATCGACAATCTTCACATCGAATGGATGTGTGGCTACTGATGCCCATGATTGGAGTAGCCAACTTGAAGGGGCTACAGCGGTAACCGTCTGGATGTATTGTTGATTGTTCGGATATGTGAGGTATAAGGTGCCTCCGGTTTCGTTCAGACCCAAAACGGACTTGTAAATGGATTGGATGTCTGACGTTGTATTCCTTTATACCGTATTCATTGATCTCGGCTAAATATATATCTGTTTGGTGTTTAACACTTTCTCTAAGACGTACGAGCTTAGAGGTTATATATTGGCAGAAATCAATGGTATGGTATGGATTGACAATGTGGCATGCCAAGATGCAAATGATCAAGGCTCATTGTTGAAAAGCAGAGCCTTGTGGTTGATGATTGAAGCACGGCCTATCTAGGCACAGCTTTGTGTATTACGTTACTTTGCGAGCCTCACACCCCAGTATGAACAAGAAACAGGAGTAAGGACTGCTGGGAGGACATAAGTTTCTTTCTAGCTAGAAGTAGTGTCTGTGTATTGAGAAGGCCAGACATTTTTTACTTATGTGGATGATGGAATGAGGCATCTCGGTTATTTGAGTCCCTAGTGGCTCTATTTACGCCCCATAGGGCGGGGAAACGTATTGTTCAGGCATTATTAATCCACTAACATATTTGTTGACCGGCCCTGAATATCCAAGGCGCAGTTGCGGCTGAGCCTGAGGCACGGGCTAGAGTGTCTCGAATTTGGTAAGGACAATCTTTTGCCTTGGTTCATGATGGATATCCAAATTCCAATACGACCCATGCAGTTTTGATTGTATTACTAGTACAATGACATAGTATATGGTAGCTATGCCGTCTATGATTGATATTATGATTGAAATGTTTTTAAAATATATATACACTAATAATATTATCAAATTCGTTTTATCGTATCAAGCGTTTTTGACCATTATAAGCTAAAACTCTATCCTCCGATTTGCATTGCATTGTGAGATTGGACTTGATCCTATAATGGTTTCATTTTTATAAGAAGCATTGCGTTGTTTAACGATTTACTTTACTTATGCACCGGAAATCCAATGGAGTAAACCCGTTCCGCGTTAGCGGCGTGGTCCTGTGATTAGCCTTATTATCAAATAGGTTAAATAAGATTTCTCGTACCAGTCCCATGACTGACTCGTAGTTTGTTTCACTTTGCAAACTCGGGTGCCCTCTTTTCCACGGGCAACCTTGTTCACAGGTTTAGCAGATTCATTCTAGATAACTATGAAGCTAAAGATGGACATTACCATTCCTATTTTGCTGTTCAGAATTCACTTAGTATATTATGTTTTTATTCCGCTGCAGACATTTTATATTAAGCTGAAATTTGTATTCTATGCTAAGTATGATCCGATTATGCTGTGTAACTCTGATGATGTATTATTCCCAATGTAATTTGATGAATATTTTCTGCTGTAATTCTCTATTTCTATCCTGTTGTTATTGTTATATGTTATATTCCAATGATTATCCTTACTTCCATATATACGGGGTATGGGGTCTTCACATTTGGTATCAGAGCCAAGTTAAACTTAGCTCGAAATATAACATATAAACAAACTCATTAGAGATGGAATCAGCAGAATTCCAAGCGAATAACTCATCGTAGATACGACTAGTAATGTCCTAGAGTGAGTAAAAATCACACCCCCATGGATTCATTTATATTTAAATTTATGGCTCTATGTTTTACAATATCTATCCTGTTGGCCTGACTCTTTGTCTGCTATTTGCAGACATAGTAGAAATGAGTGGCAGAAATAGAAGAAGTAAATCTTTGGCTCAACAATCTAATAAGCAAGTTGTGCTCCCACAATCAAAACCAGATCTAGAAGCTCTAGTAAAGAGATATCGAAATCTGGGTGGAGAACCATTCTCGGGCAAGGAGTCCATTACTGAAACACAAGCATGGATGCGTTCTGCTAAGAGAATTTTTGAAGGCTTAAAGCTGAATGATGATCAGAAAAGACTAATAGCATCTTGGGTACTCAAAGGAGAAGCTTTATTCTCGTGGGAAACTGTTATAAAGGAGAATCCAGAAGGTAATATTACCTGGGATAAATTCAAAGAAATATTCACAGAAAAATTCATTCCTCCAGGAGCAATCGAGCGGCTATATGATGAGTTCTACCGCCTGAAACAAGGAGATATGACAATTCTGGAGTATCATAATAAATTCGAAGAACTTTCCTGCTTTTCCCCAGAACTAATCCAAGATCCTTTGAGGAAGAATCGGAGGTTCATCAAAGGACTTCAAAGCAAACACCTAAATAGAGTAACTGCAAATATTCATCTCCCTTTTTCTGAAATGATTGTTATAGCTTGTCGCTATGAGTATAATGATTAGCATTATGTTTTGGAAGATGAAGAAGAAGGCAGTTCTAGCAGCAAAAGGAAGTTTGAAACTGACAGCCTTGAGGCAAATTAAAAACCTGAGGTCAGCAAGAAGCCTAAAACCAATAAGAAAAGGGCTAGATCTAGGAAAGAACCATTAACGACTGCCACATGCTCTAACTGCAATAAACAAGGACATTTGGCGATAAATTGCAGATCTCTAAAGAAACAGAGAATGGATGGATCTAAATCCTATAAGAAGTCTTCAAAGACAAGGGAATGCAACCTTTTCCATAAGCTAGGTCATGTAAAGCAAGATTGCCGGTTTTCAAAAACGACCAAAGTGGCTCAAGTCAATGAGGTGGCTGAAGCTCCAACACCCTCAGCAAGCCAAGAAAGGCCAGATGTTTTGAAAGGCACTCTTAATATTAAAAATATCCCTGCCATAGTATTATTTGATACAGGTGCACCATGAGGTTTCATTTCGAGTAATATAGTCAAGAAGCTCAATCTAAAAACGAGGGATCTTAAAGAATCGATTAGTGTCCATAGTCCAGTTGGTAGTTCCCTTATTCTTGGTGTATATTACCGAGTGTCGATCTCATTTTCTTGTTACCGATTCCCTATTAATTTGATCATCATGGATTTTTCTGAGTTCAACGTTATCCTTGGGCTGTATTGGTTACCAAGACATGAAGCTGAGGTTAAATGTGCTGAAAGGTTTGTTAAAGTTAAAATGAAGCTAGGAGATATTTTTATACCTTGTGTAGGCTCAGATTCAGACAGAAAAGAATTTTGGGCTACTCTAGAAGTTACCCTCACTGCTCTTGAAAATTTTCCTATCATTAAGAGTTACGCGGGTGTGTTCAAAGAAGTTGATGGCTTACCTCCGCAGAGAGTAATTGACTTCAGGATTGACCTAGCTCCAAATGCAAGACCAGTTGTACGTCCTATTCGGAGAATGGCGCCAAAAGAAAAAGAAGAACTGAGTAATCAAACCAAACAACTTTTGGGAAAAGGTCTGATTAGACCCAGTTTCTCAGAATGGGGTGCAACAGTAGTATTTGTTCCCATGTCAGACGGCACTCTCCGATTGTGTGTGGATTACCGTGATTTAAATAAGCAGATGCTCAAGAATAAGTATCCATTGCCCCGTATAGATGATTTGTTGGATCGTTTAAATGGAGCGAAAGTGTTTTCAAAGATGGACCTAGCCACATGTTTCCATCAATTGCGTATTACTGAAGAGTGTGTTCCTTTGACAGCTTTCAGAGGTCCAGACACATTTTATGAATGGTTAGTAATGCCGTTCGGCTTATGCAATGCTCCAGCCTATTTTTTCGATTTGTTGAATCGAGTATTCCGGGATGTTTTGAACAAATTTGTGTTGATCTTCATTGATGACATCTTACACTTTTCAAAGTCAACTACCGAGCATGAGAAACATTTGGAACATGTTTTAGAAATTCTGAGAAAGAATGTATTAAAAGCCAAATTTTCTAAATGTCTATTCTGGTAAGAAGAAGTGAAGTTCCTCGGTCATGTTGTATCGAAGGAAGGAATTTCAGTGGATCCTAGCAAGATCACAGCCATTCAAAATTTGAAGCAGCCTACCACTCCTATTGAAGTCAGAAGTTCTCTGGGATTAGCTGGCTGTTATCGGAAATTCATAAAAGATTTTTCGAGGACAGCTTGTCCATTGACGAAGCTTACAAAGAAGCATACAAAGTTTATCTGGACACCCGAATGTGAGGTAACCTTCCAAGAGCTGAAACGGAAGTTGATCATTGCTCATGTGTTGACCATCATAGATGACAATCAGGATCTGAAAGTTTGGACAGACGTTTCTAAAGATGGTATTGGTGCAGTGTTAGTGCAAAGAGACAAAGTAGTCACATATGCTAGCCGGCAGTTAAAACCGCATGAGAAGAATTACGCCACTCATGATCTTGAGCTAATGGCCATCGTATTTGTTCTAAAGATACGGAGGCACTATCTTTTTGATGAAAAGTTCGAACTATACACTGATCACAAATCTTTAAAGTATCTGTTCACCCAAAGAGATTTGAACTTGAGGCAGCAACATTGGGTTGAATTCCTTGCACCCTATGATATAGATATCTTATATACTCCAGGAAAAGTCAATGTTGTGGCAGATGCACTTAGTAGAAAGAATGTGGGCATCGCCAATCTTATCCTCGCCAATCTCATCATTACACCTACGTTGATTGAAAAAATTTCTGCTCTTCAGAACGATGATGAATTTATATAGAGAATCTATAAAAGAGTTTGGGAAGGTGAACTCTCAAGTTTCCAAATTGATAACAAGGGAGTTCTGAGGTTGAAAGGCCGAATTTGTGTTCCAAATATTCCTGAGCTCAGAAGAGAAGTAATGGATGAAAGTCATAAATCCAAGCTTTGTATTCATCCAGGGTGAGCAAGATGAATCATGATCTTAAGCGCACATGCTGGTGGAAGTCTATGAAAAGAGACATCTCATTTATGTTAGCAGGTGTTCGACTTGCCAACAAGTCAAAAGTGATCAGCAAAAACCTGTCGGCCTGTTACAACCACTACGAGTTCCAGGTTGGAAATGGGATCAAATTTCCATGGATTTTATTGATGGATTGCCCCGAACGAGGAAAGTAATGATAGTATATGGGTGATTGTTGATCATCTCAAAAAAACCGCCCATTTTATTCCTGTCAAATCGACGAGATCAGCACAAAGTTTGGCGAAGATTTATTTCAAAGAAATTGTCCGATTACATGGAGTCCCCAATAGCATTGTAAGTGATCGTGACACTATATTCGCTAGTAAATTCTGGGAAGCTTCCCAAGGAAAGCTGGGGACAACATTAAATCTGAGCACCGCTTATCATCCTCAAACAAATGGCCAGACCGAGAGGGTGAATCGTATACTGGAAGACTCGTTGCGAGCTAGTGTAATACCCCACCTCCATTAAGGTCCCTCACAAAGGGAATGCCTTAACTTTGGTGGAGCGTTTTAGTAGACAGAACAGAAATTTACAAGACAGATAAACAATACTTAAGAAATTATAACTTTATTACAGCGGAAAACAGAAATCAGTTTGGTTGCATCTTTCCCAAAAACTCAAGTACCTAAGTATCAGTCTTGTTCATAAAATCATCAGAGTACAAAACTTTAAAATCATAATCCCCACAGAAGCTGCCATAATGAGTCAAGCCATACTTTAAGCACTCTAAGTACTTCAAGCAGAAGAAATCCGGATCAAGCTAAAGTGTTCCCTCCTTGGAAAACCTGGGGGGGGGAACGGAAGAAAAAGGGGCGAAAACAAGCAAAGTCAGACATAAAGTCTGGCAAGTCCAGTGACTTTCATCATATGAACAGATAATAATAATCATGAAATGAAAATAAGCTGGATAAGAGATAACAGTAACAGGAGCAGCAGATGTACTTAGGTTAAACAGAAGAAACAGAATAATATTACTTTTCAATTCTCTGCACTAATATTAGTATAACAGGATTAGGTGTCACCCCATTGTCTAAACTGAACTAGAAACAGGAACAAAATAATTTCCATAGAAGAGAATGCTAGTAATTGGCCTTTACCACCCAATAGAAATAGACAGAAATAGAATGCTAATAATGGGTCTTTACCACCCGAACAGAAGGTACAGAAACAGAAACAGATTAATCCCTACGGAAATAGAATGTAGAATTAGGTGTACACTAGTAAACGGGCCTTTACCACCCGAACAGACGGTACCACGCAGAAACAGACAGGTGTTGCCACCCAACAAAAACAGACGGTACCAACAGAAACAGATAGAACTAAGTGTACCCTAAAACCCTACCCCAAGCGATCGGCTCCCTAATACATAAATACCCTGTGTCGGCCCCACAATAGGGTGTATCACTCCCTAAAGTGACAACCAATTGGCACAGACCTATTTACAGATGTCACGGTGTCTTACATCCTCAGAGGCCAACCGGGATCCATGCACGCACATGACCCGGTTGGAACGCACCATCAACACCCCTCGCCATTATCAGAATGAACCGCTTATAATTAGTTCAGTAAGTGTGCCCGGAACCTACCTACTGTTGGGTCAAAGTTTTGATACCAGAAAGGGTTACTGACTAATATGGGTCCCAAACAACAGATAACACAAGTAATTTCCCTCCTAACCTTATGTCCCCAGACTAACAGATTTCAGATTAACTTATTTACAAGTTCAGACATACAGAGTTCACATCAACTAGTTCACAAATCAAACAAGTTTTCAGACTAACAGATTAGATATACGGATTTAACAGATTTACAAATTTGTCTAACTTTGTAATTGGGCCTATAGATTCACGAAACGGGTTTGTTAAGTTCATTGGTCCAATTGGTTTAACCCTATCCACCCAACACGTTTTAGACATCATATTTATCCCAGATTTGCATTAATTAAATATTAATGCACAGACCTCTCACGTTAGGTCGATAGCTTGTGGCCGCTGGATATGCAGGGCGGTTCCTGGCAGACTTCTGCCACAAGCCAGACCTAACCTTGTGTCTAAGCATACTTTTAGTTATGCCTACGACCTCTCACATTAGACTGACAGTTTGTGGTCGCTGGTTAAGTCGGTTGGTTTTAGGCAGGCTTCTACCGCAAACAGAGCCTAACCTTGTGTCATAGCCAATTCATTCCAATACAGATTTTTCAGATATCGGACTAATTCTGTTTATTTAACAGATTAAACTTCTTCATAGGATATAACAGATTAATCAAATTTCCATGTTCTACTAAATCTTAGGTCGAGCCTACGGATTTCCATACCCAGATTACCATTATCTAGTTTCAACAGATCAGACAATTCAACAGGTAGCAGACCTAGCAGTTTAAGTGATTCAACAGATTTAGCATATAACAGATTTAGCAGTTTAGGCAATTCAACAGTTTTAGCAGATAACAGATTAGGCAATTTAACAGATTTAGCAGATAACAGATTTAGCAGATTATATATATCTAAAACTCTATTTACATATCTTGCCTAATCATAAATTTAGCTTAAACTTACATGCCTAAATTAAGGTCATAATTCATAATACAATATATGCCCCAAATTTTAGCCTTAATATTCCCATTTACAGTTCATGTCAAAACTAGATTTAATATTCTAGTTCACCCTTTATGTCCAAGACTAATACACATGTAAATCATTCTCTATTATAGCCAACTCAGATTATGCCAACATATTTTCTATGCCAGATTTACTTAATTAAGCTACGCCTAATCCCCGTATAACATGTTTCCACAAGTTCTCTAAATACTCATGAAATGGCCCTATAGGCTCGATGTACATAACAATGAATGGGAATAAACTAGCAAAATTACATACTAATTATGAGATTTAACATCATTAAGGGAATAGGCATAAGAAACTAACAACCATAGTTATAGGCAACTAACTACAATAGTCATGGGCGACTAATCACAATAGTTTCTTATTCAATGTCATAGGCAATAGTCTCATAGTCATGAATCATAGTCATAGGCAATAGTCTCATAGTCAATGAATCATAGTCATAGGCAATAGTCTCATAGGCAACAGTTTCATGTCCAATTATGCTTTATTATTTGTCCAAAATTTAGCGTTCGTGCGTTAAACTCTTATGAGATGAGGAGAAGGCTCGTGGTAGCCTGGCTATAAAATAGAAAGAAGAAAAAGATACAGAATAAAATATATCAGAACAGAATGTACACAACCTCAAATTCAGATTTACAATCATGTCACAATTATAATTACAGTTTATAGCGGAAAATAACTGTACTTGCCTTTCGTGGTTTTAAGAAAGGATAATAAACTGTTGTTGATGCAGAAATGCTGAATTATTCCTCTTTAATTGTTGTCGTAGCTGTAAACCTGGATTTGAGATTTGAATTAGCTTTTAATTCTATTCAGGTTGGAAGAAGATGCATCAGTCCAATTTTTGATTCCAGCAGGGTAGCGACGCCATTTTTATTTTTAATTAGAACAGAGGAAGAATATAGACAGAATGAAATTGTGTAGAGAAAATGAGGCTAAGGGGCTGTTTATATAGGATTAGGCGGACGAATCTAGACAGAAACGAGACCGGATATGAAACACCCCACCTCCGTTAGGGTCACTCTCAAAGGGAATGCCCTAATTTTGGTGGAGGTTTATAAGTATAAGTCATAGATATACAAGACAGATATAAGAACACATATTTGTAAACAGCGGAAAATCAACAACTTTTATTTCATAAAAGCAAATACGTGCTACAACAACATCACCATAATTGTTTTACATCCTTTCCAAAAACACAACATAACACTTTCATAATCTGTCTTGATTACATTATTTAAAGAAGCATAAATAAAACATAGATAAACTGCAAAAGCCCCATAGTGATTATCCAAAGCCATAGTTCAAAACGAAAAGGTCCAAGCAATACATTTCTCTTCTTCAAGCTGGATGTTAAGGCTGTTCAAGCTGCGGTGTTCCCTCCCTGTGGACCTGGGGGGGGGGGGGGGAACGGAAGAAAAGAAGACGAAAGAAAAGTAGAGTCAGACATAAAGCCTGAGTAAGTCTAGTACTATTCTGTCTATGAATAAAGAACTGGGTATGATAAGTATAAACAAGAAGTGGGAAAGCAATATAAACTTGGTTTAATTATCTAGGGTCGAATACACTATCGTACCCCATGTTAATCTCTGAACCCATATAAACTAGTTCCCAACTGGCACCCCATAATCAGGGTGATGTGATCCATTCTATGATGATCGGCTCCTACTCGCATAGTTACATGTGTCTTACGGCCCCCGATGTTGTAGTTACCTATGCTGGTCCCACCATGGGGTGTATCAAGTCCCATGGTGGCGGCCCGACACAATCCTAGAATGCACAGGTATGCTACTGGTGTCCAGTGCCTTATTTTTCTGCGTCGGAGTGTGTGCACGCCCGCACCCCGTTAGAACCTACACTGCTACACCACCGCCGTCGATTTTGACCTCTTACAATCAGCCCAGTAATCGTGCCCCACCCTGCCTAGTTTCAGGGTATCCTGATACACCTTCTAGGGTTACTGCTGAAAAGGGTCCCCCGTTACTAGCTTTTCTATCTCTAGCCAACATGCTAAGTTGGTTAAGTGTTTTCTAACCTAACCCCCACCAGTCCGTTTAGTTTAGCATGTTCTTTTCTGATTAAGTCTTTAGTTCACTTAATCCTAACAATCCTGACTCAGCCTTAATTGTCTTATTAAAGCCTTGACCTCTCACATTAGACAGGTATTGTTGTGGCTGCCTGTTGCCGGTTGGTTCCGGGCAGTCTTACGCCACAACTCAGTCTAACCTCGGGTCCTTATTGGGCTCCATGTTTAACCTCCCACATTGGATAGGTATTGTTGTGACTACTGGACAGCCGGGCGGTTCCGGGCAGGTTTACATCACAACTCAATCCAACCTCGGGTTAAACACATCGTATGTTCTAAATTTACATATTTTGTCTTTCTTCTTTATTTTCTTATATGTAAATATTTGCGGCCCATTATTAAGTTAATGGTGTAAAGGTTACACCAATCATGGGCCCAACCCATACTTGAATTTGGGCCCTTCTACTTTATATTTTCATTTATTAATAAATTTAACCCAACGTTATTTTCCCCCCGTTTAATACGTTCGTTTATCATAATATATGTTGGGCTTAGGCCTTTAAGCCCAACTTAGCCATGAGAAAAAAAGGGAGGCTTAAAGCGTGATTACATACACAAAAAGGGGAATGTGAGCGCATGAACTTGCAACATAACGTTGGAACTACAAAATAGAAACTGGTGTACTTGCATAGTGATAACATATACTTTGGTCATAAAGCATAGGTGACATGAATCAAACCATGTAAACTTGCAGTTAAGTTAAGAATATCACTATTGACACATAGGCTTAACTACAACATAAACCTATATTTTATTTAGGCATAATATCAAACATAAGCAAATCATGTTCATAAGATTACTACATGTTTACAAAGGTGCTTACTTTTGTTACTAACACAAAAGTATAGTTCAACTTAATCATGATTTTAAATCTATTCACATAACCATGGCATAAATATTTCTATCATGAAATCATGATTTTTACTTTAGTCATGCAAACTTGCAAAAGGGATTTTTGAATCTAACCTAGCTATGTACCACATATGTCATCATATAATTCTTGTTAACAATATGGATTTCAATTATGCAAAATATCAATCATAGCCTAGTCATATTCATAAGTTTGCAAATAGGTTTTCTAGTACAAAAGCATGGCTTAATACATAGATCATGATGCCAAATTTTCAACCTAATTTCATATGGATTATGATAACCCAAACTTATTCCAATTACTTCACAAAAATGATGTTTGTATAAAAATACACATTATGATGGCATAGTAGCAAAACCCCAAACTTGCATGAATTTCAATAAATCAACTACATACATGTAGCTTCAACATGGATTACATAATTTGCGAATATTCCAAACGTATACTTGCATAAAACTACCGCATGTAGTTTTTATAATAAATAACATGTTTTGCGAATATCCAAACGTATACAATATTCCAAATCGATAAGAATCATAGTAACGCGCAAATACTTTATCGCCACAATCAAGTATACAAACCAACACAATTATTTGTTCATACCAAAATAATACTCTACTTACAATTGTGTGATGAATTCTCCAATTTAGGAATTGCGATTTGATTTGATTAAGTTGCTTTATGCTTTAGAATTTGCCTCCTAATCCTCTCTCCAATTGGTGGCTACTCTTAGGCGTTCCTCAGCAACATGACGGCTTTGTTCTTATTTTTGAATGAATAGATTAGGGTTGAGTCTAGGGTCATTTTTATAGGGTTTATGAACTGATTAGGACCATTGATGTTGCTTGGATTGATCGTAGCCATTCATTCGAAAGAGAGACCAATTAGAGCCTGCCACCTAGCCCTAATGACAAAGCAGACTATAGAAAATCGACCAACATAGAATATGCCAGCCAGGTTGGGCTGGGTTCGACCTGGCTTTGGACCAGGTCGACAGCCCTGTCGACAGCACTGTCGACAGCCCTGTCGACCTGGTTAGACCAGGTCGACAGCCCAGTCGACCTGGGTGTCTTAGGCGGGAATTTTCCCGCCCTGGCCAATTGGGCCCGATTTTGGAATTAAAACTTTTTTTTTCTGAGCTGTTCGAATTTTAAATTTAATTCAGAAACTTCCGTAGGCCATATCTTCTTCATACGGACTCCGTTTTTCGAAAACTCGGACTCTATTTCGCGTATTTTTCCGAGACGAACGCAATGGCGTATCCCGTTTCCCTTAGTTCTTTAACTTGAAATTAATTATACTTTGATTTTGTGAATTTCACAGTTATAGAATTCGCGGGGTGTTACATTCTCCCCCACTTAAAAGGATTTCGTCCCCGAAATCTTCAAGTTAGGAGGAATGTATATCCTAACATCCAATCATCCATCTACTCATCCATCAAACACGAGCATCCATTGTCCTTAAAAGACTTCTAATGCTTCATGATCATATGCGAAGTGTGTGTGTACATGTACTTATCTAATGCAAAATCAGGCGGTTTACTGATTCAGTTGACCTCCTTAATGCGAATTATGTAAGTGCCATGAATCCATTATGTATGCAAATTTCCTTATTCATGATTCTATATGAGTGCACAATCATTCATTACAAATGCAACATCCATATGACAACACATTAAAGTTCAACCATATACGAATGCAAACATATATGCATATGCAATATGAAGTGACTGAGCCGATCTAAAACCTAGATTGTGTGTGTATATGCAACCACGAGCAACCACTAGCAATCACTTGCAACCACTTGCAACCATCATCCATAACATGTTTCAATTACATGTTTCCATCCAAAGGGTTTCTACCTAAAAGATAAGGTTGAGGAAATATACCTAAAAAGATAGATAAAAGCGCAACTTAAGGAAAAGGAAAGATCAAGGATGTACCCTCGAACAGAAAAGGGTAGGCAGTGCGTATTCTAGCTTCAGTTTCCCAAGTCGCGTCTCCCTCGGCGTCGCTCCACTGAACTTTGACGAGCTTGACTTCGCGGTTTCGTAGCTTCTTCACTTTCGTTCCTAATATGCGGGTTGGAACTTTTCTTATGGTTGCTTCGCGTTCCACTTCGGCCTCTTCGAGGATATTTGGCTCTACCACCTCGGCTGACTCATGTAGACATTTCCGGAGATGTGAAACGTGAAAAACGTTGTGGACTCCAGCCAACTTCTCGGGTAGCTCTAATCTATAGGCCATTTTCCCAATTTTCTCGATGATAGGGAATGGCCCTACAAACCTTGGTGCCAGTTTTCCTGTGGTTCCAAAACGAACAACGTTTCTTAGCGGTGATACCTTGAGAAAAACTCTGTCTCCAACCTCAAATTCAAGGTCGGTCCTTCTCTTGTCGGCATAGGACTTTTGTCTGTCTTGGGCCGTCTTCATCCTTCTTCGTATTAAGTCTACTTTCTCTGAAGTCTCTCGGATCATATCTGGTCCAAGTATGAGCTTATCCGTAGACTCCCACCAACAAGTGGGCGATCGGCACGGTCTTCCATATAAAGCTTCGAAGGGCGCCATTCCGATGGTTGCTTGATAGCTGTTGTTGTAGGCAAATTCCACCAAAGGAAGGTGGTCTTCCCATGTCCCTCCGAAGTAAAGGACGCACAGTCTTAAAAGGTCTTCCAATACTCTGTTCACTCTCTCTGTTTGGCCGTCGGTTTGGGGATGATAGGCTGTGCTCAAGCATAACTGCGTTCCTACTGCTTCTTGCAGACTCCGCCAAAACTCGCTGGTGAAGATGGGGTCTTGGTCACTAACAACGCTAGATGGTATTCCATGGAGTCGAACGATTTCCTTGAGGTAAAGTGATGCTAGGGATGAGGCAGTTCTTTTACTTTTGACAGGTAAAAAGTGGGCGCTTTTAGTAAGCCTATCCACTATTACCCAAATGCTAGTGTTGCCTCTCCTAGACCTAGGCAGCCCATCGATGAAGTCCATTGAGATGCTATCCCACTTCCACTGCGGGACCTCCAGAGGATGTAGCAGTCCGCCAGGCTTTTTCTGTTCCGCCTTAACCTGTTGGCACATCATACACTTAGAAACGAAATCTGCCACGTCCTTTTTCATGCCGTTCCAGAAGAAAGTCCTTTTTATATCTTTGTACATTTTATCTCCGCCTGGATGTATCGTCATCTTGGAGTGATGTGCTTCCTCGAGAACCTTCCTTATTAAATCTTTTGTCTGTGGGACGCATAGCCTTCCGTCTCGCCTTAGCAAACCCTTATCGTCGATGGAGTATCTGTTGAGGTGACTTGAAGTCTCACACCTAATTAGCCTATCAATTATTTCCACAAGCTGAGGGTCTTCGCGTTGTGCTATCCCTACTGAATCCACTAAAGTTGGGCGTACTTCGAGAGATGCTAACAAGCCTGGTACGAAATCGGAGGAAGGCCTAAAGTCGAAGCTGGCTATAAACTCTAGGCTTTGTCTTTCAACAAACAACGGGCTTAGGGTCAATTTCTTTCGGCTCAATGCGTCTGCCACTACGTTGCCTTTGCCCGGAGTGTAGGAGATTTCGAAATCGTACGAGGCAAGAAACTCCATCCATCTTTGTTGCCTCAGGTTATGATCCTTCTGCGAGAAAAGATATTTCAACGATTTATGGTCAGTGTAAAGTTCGAACTTCTCACCTAGGAGATAGTGTCGCCAAGACTTGAGTGCAAAGACGATGGCGGCTAACTCAAGATCGTGGGTTGGGTAGTTCTTTTCGTGCACCTTCAACTGCCTCCCGCCATAAGCTACTACCCTTCCTTCTTGCATTAAGACGATGCCTAGCCCTGTCCCACATGCATCCGTATAAACAGTGAACATCTTGCTCCCATCTGGCAGCGTCAAAACTGGGGCTGTTGTGAGAGCCCTTTTCAGTTGTTGGAAAGCGAACTCGCAATCCAAGTCCCAATTGAACACTAGATTCTTCTTGGTCAATTTCGTGAGCGGAGCTGAGATTTTCGCAAAATCCCTTATAAACTTTCGATAGAAACCTGCTAGTCCTAGAAAGCTTCGGACCTCAGTTGCATTCCTTGGTGTCTTCCAATCCTGTACCGCCACTACCTTAGCAGGGTCCACTGCTAACCCTTGTTTGGATACTATGTGCCCAAGGAACCTCACCTCTTCTCTCCAAAAGTGGCATTTGGAGAATTTGGCTTTTAGTTGATGGACTCGCAAAGTTTCCATGATTTCCCTTAAGTGCTGAGCATGTTCCTCTTCACTCTTTGAGAAGATAAGGATATCATCTACGAAGACCACTACGAATTTGTTGATGAAATCTCTAAATACCCTACTCATCAGGTCCACAAAGTAAGCAGGTGCATTTGTCAAGCCGAAAGGCATGACAAGCCATTCAAAGAAGCCGTCTGGGGTTCTGAATGCCGTTTTATCGATACTATCTTTAGCCACCCTGAGCTGATGAAAACCGGTTGCTAAATCGAGTTGGGAGAAAACAGACGCTCCTACAAGCTGGTCAAATAAATCGTCAATTCTAGGGAGAGGGTGCCTATTCTTTTTCGTTAGCTTGTTGAGCTCCCTATAGTCAACACATAGACGGAGTGAACCATCCGCCTTTTTAGCGAACACCACTGGAGCGCCCCATTCTGAAATGCTCCTCCTAATGAACCCCTTTTCTAGAAGCTCTTTAATCTGTTTACTGAGCTCTTTCCTTTCTCGTGGAGCCATGTGTCTAACGGGC
The DNA here is from genome assembly GCA_030737875.1 of Allium sativum. Lineage (NCBI taxonomy): Eukaryota > Viridiplantae > Streptophyta > Magnoliopsida > Asparagales > Amaryllidaceae > Allium > Allium sativum. Next base: position 564,965,381 of record CM060921.1, read on the forward strand.
AACGCAACGGGCTTTGCATTATCTACAAGATATATGCGGAAGTCTATTTCCCGCTTCGGAGGCAAGCCCTTCACCTCTTCGAAGACATCCGGATATTCCTGGACCACATTAACTGGTTGCAAATTTTCAACAGAGGCATCTAGCGATTCAAGGTAACTAAGCATAACCGCGTATGAGGGATTACAAGAAATTTCCAAAGTATTACCGAGCTGGGTTAGGAGCCTAACAACCTTTTTCTCACAATCAAGGATGGCCCCATTACTGGATAGCCAATCCATACCCAAAATCAAGCCATACCCCGAAAAGCCCAAAACAAAGGCACTACATTGAAATTCTACACTTAGAATAGAAATTTTCAATCCCAAACAGATCATAGACAAATGAGCTGGGCCCCCAATTGGGTTTGAAACAATTAAGGGGTCCTCTACCATACTAGTTTTTAGGTGCAGAGATTCTACTAAAGCAGACGAGATAAAGGAGTGTGATGCGCCAGAATCAAATAAAGTGCGAACGGGGTGATCATAAAGATAAACTACACTTTCTACAGAAGTATTTATACCTCGCTGTTGCAGAGGTGGCGCTTCTAGCACATGAACCTGTGCCCCTGGGGTGGATCCAGCCCTCTGCCCCTGTCCTCGTTTCTTTGGGCAGTCCTTAGCCCTGTGGCCTGTCTCACCGCAAGAAAAGCACCCACCATTCTCCTTGGCCTTCTTTTTCCGGCAGTCCTTTACTAAGTACCCCACTTTGCCACAAAAATTGCACTTCCTCTTCTCTTTGTTGCCTTTCCCGCCTTTCTTAAAGTCCGTCTTCTTAGGCTGCAAACCCTCTTTCTTCCCTTGAGAGCTTTCTGCCTTTGTCTCCTTCTTGCCCCTATCCTCTTCATTCAGCAATGCCATTTGCACCAATCTTTCATACGTGGCTCCCATGGGTATATGGGTCATGGCCAAACTGTGTAATGGCTCATTCAACCCTTTGACGAAACGGAGAGCCTTCTTGTGCGGGGTGTTGACTAGGTCAAGCCCAAACCTAGCCAGCTCATCGAACTGATTCACATACTCTCTGACTGTCTTGTCCCCTTGCTTAAGAAATAAGAATTTTTCCAACTGCAAACTTCTTTCCGCATCTGAGAGAAATTTAGTCTCAAACCTTGCCCTAAAGTCCTCCCATGTCTCCACTGGTCTTTCAGCATTAGTGACTTCCCACCAGTAGGAAGCCTCGCCCTTCAATAGCCACACTGCCAGTTGTACTTTTTGTCTATCTTCTACCTCAAAGATGATGAATAGGTCCTCCGTTTCTTTCAGCCAATTTCTAGCTGCTACGAAGGACTCAGTTCCATGGAAATCCTTTCCTCCCATAGCTTTAAAATCTTTACATATCTTAGCAAAAGTGTTTCCCCGAGGAGGAGGTGGAGGAAAAGGTGCCGCTGCAGCTGGGTGATTTCCTGCAGCTGGGGGAGGAGGAACGGTAGGACCTGGCTGAGTGGCCCTTGCTTCTAAGAACCGTCTAAACCAACCAGGTATTGGCACTCCTTCAGGCAAGTTAAGATCTTTGGCCATGCTGAAACAAAAAGGATAGATTCAAAACGAAGGATAAGAGATAGTACCTATGGCTTTGGGGAGTGGACTTTGCCTTTTAAAATAAAATAATATATTTTTTTTTCTTTTAAAAATGCTTCTTTAAATTTCCTTTTTTGAAAATAAATTTTTCAAAACTTTTTTATCTTATCTGGTAAACCTATGCTCTGATACCAAGTGAAACACCCCACCTCCGTTAGGGTCACTCTCAAAGGGAATGCCCTAATTTTGGTGGAGGTTTATAAGTATAAGTCACAGATATACAAGACAGATATAAGAACACATATTTGTAAACAGCGGAAAATCAACAACTTTTATTTCATAAAAGCAAATACGTGCTACAACAACATCACCATAATTGTTTTACATCCTTTCCAAAAACACAACATAACACTTTCATAATCTGTCTTGATTACATTATTTAAAGAAGCATAAATAAAACATAGATAAACTGCAAAAGCCCCATAGTGATTGTCCAAAGCCATAGTTCAAAACGAAAAGGTCCAAGCAATACATTTCTCTTCTTCAAGCTGGATGTTAAGGCTGTTCAAGCTGCGGTGTTCCCTCCCTGTGGACCTGGGGGGGGGGGGGGACGGAAGAAAAGAAGACGAAAGAAAAGTAAAGTCAGACATAAAGCCTGAGTAAGTCTAGTACTATTCTGTCTATGAATAAAGAACTGGGTATGATAAGTATAAACAAGAAGTGGGAAAGCAATATAAACTTGGTTTAATTATCTAGGGTCGAATACACTATCGTACCCCATGTTAATCTCTGAACCCGTATAAACTAGTTCCCAACTGGCACCCTATAATCAGGGTGATGTGATCCATTCTATGATGATCGGCACCTACTCGCATAGTTACATGTTTCTTACGGCCCCCGATGTTGTAGTTACCTATGCTGGTCCCACCATGGGGTGTATCAAGTCCCATGGTGGCGGCCCGACACAATCCTAGAATGCACAGGTATGCTACTGGTGTCCAGTGCCTTATTTTTCTGCGCCGGAGTGTGTGCACGCCCGCACCCCGTTAGAACCTACACTGCTACACCACCGCCGTCGATTTTGACCTCTTACAATCAGCCCAGTAATCGTGCCCCACCCTGCCTAGTTTCAGGGTATCCTGATACACCTTCTAGGGTTACTGCTGAAAAGGGTCCCCCGTTACTAGCTTTTCTATCTCTAGCCAACATGCTAAGTTGGTTAAGTGTTTTCTAACCTAACCCCCACCAGTCCGTTTAGTTTAGCATGTTCTTTTCTGATTAAGTCTTTAGTTCACTTAATCCTAACAATCCTGACTCAGCCTTAATTGTCTTATTAAAGCCTTGACCTCTCACATTAGACAGGTATTGTTGTGGCTGCCTGTTGCCGGTTGGTTCCGGGCAGTCTTACGCCACAACTCAGTCTAACCTCGGGTCCTTATTGGGCTCCATGTTTAACCTCCCACATTGGATAGGTATTGTTGTGACTACTGGACAGCCGGGCGGTTCCGGGCAGGTTTACATCACAACTCAATCCAACCTCGGGTTAAACACATCGTATGTTCTACATTTACATATTTTGTCTTTCTTCTTTATTTTCTTATATGTAAATATTTGCAGCCCATTATTAAGTTAATGGTGTAAAGGTTACACCAATCATGGGCCCAACCCATACTTGAATTTGGGCCCTTCTACTTTATATTTTCATTTATTAATAAATTTAACCCAACGTTATTTTCCCCCCGTTTAATACGTTCGTTTATCATAATATATGTTGGGCTTAGGCCTTTAAGCCCAACTTAGCCATGAGAAAAAAAGGGAGGCTTAAAGCGTGATTACATACACAAAAAGGGGAATGTGAGCGCATGAACTTGCAACATAACGTTGGAACTACAAAATAGAAACTGGTGTACTTGCATAGTGATAACATATACTTTGGTCATAAAGCATAGGTGACATGAATCAAACCATGTAAACTTGCAGTTAAGTTAAGAATATCACTATTGACACATAGGCTTAACTACAACATAAACCTATATTTTATTTAGGCATAATATCAAACATAAGCAAATCATGTTCATAAGATTACTACATGTTTACAAAGGTGCTTACTTTTGTTACTAACACAAAAGTATAGTTCAACTTAATCATGATTTTAAATCTATTCACATAACCATGGCATAAATATTTCTATCATGAAATCATGATTTTTACTTTAGTCATGCAAACTTGCAAAAGGGATTTTTGAATCTAACCTAGCTATGTACCACATATGTCATCATATAATTCTTGTTAACAATATGGATTTCAATTATGCAAAATATCAATCATAGCCTAGTCATATTCATAAGTTTGCAAATAGGTTTTCTAGTACAAAAGCATGGCTTAATACATAGATCATGATGCCAAATTTTCAACCTAATTTCATATGGATTATGATAACCCAAACTTATTCCAATTACTTCACAAAAATGATGTTTGTATAAAAATACACATTATGATGGCATAGTAGCAAAACCCCAAACTTGCATGAATTTCAATAAATCAACTACATACATGTAGCTTCAACATGGATTACATAATTTGCGAATATTCCAAACGTATACTTGCATAAAACTACCGCATGTAGTTTTTATAATAAATAACATGTTTTGCGAATATCCAAATGTATACAATATTCCAAATCGATAAGAATCATAGTAACGCACAAATACTTTATCGCCACAATCAAGTATACAAACCAACACAATTATTTGTTCATACCAAAATAATACTCTACTTACAATTGTGTGATGAATTCTCCAATTTAGGAATTGCGATTTGATTTGATTAAGTTGCTTTATGCTTTAGAATTTGCCTCCTAATCCTCTCTCCAATTGGTGGCTACTCTTAGGCGTTCCTCAGCAACATGACGGCTTTGTTCTTATTTTTGAATGAATAGATTAGGGTTGAGTCTAGGGTCATTTTTATAGGGTTTATGAACTGATTAGGACCATTGATGTTGCTTGGATTGATCGTAGCCATTCATTTGAAAGAGAGATCAATTAGAGCCTGCCACCTAGCCCTAATGACAAAGCAGACTACAGAAAATGGACCAACATAGAATAGGCCAGCCAGGTTGGGCTGGGTTCGACCTGGCTCTGGACCAGGTCGACAGCCCTGTCGACAGCACTGTCGACAGCCCTGTCGACCTGGTTAGACCAGGTCGACAGCCCAGTCGACCTGGGTGTCTTACGCGGGAATTTTCCCGCCCTGGCCAATTGGGCCCGATTTTGGAATTAAAACTTTTTTTTTCTGAGCTGTTCGAATTTTAAATTTAATTCAGAAACTTCCGAAGGCCATATCTTGACTCCGTTTTTCGAAAACTCGGACTCTATTTCGCGTATTTTTCCGAGACGAACGCAATGGCGTATCCCGTTTCCCTTAGTTCTTTAACTTGAAATTAATCATACTTTGATTTTGTGAATTTCACAGTTATAGAATTCGCGGGGTGTTACAGGATACATCAGAATGAACCAGGTTCAAAAACTGGGTTTCGGGAGCAGGTCAACCCCCAGGACGACTCCCCAGTCGACCTGGTCATGGGGAGGTCGACACCCCAGTCGACCTGGTTGGAGGGGGGGTCAACTCCCCAGACGACCTGGGTACATGGGCGGGAATTTTCCCGCCAGCCTTCTATGGGTTTGAATTTCGAATTTCTGGCTTTATTTTCGAGCTGTTTTATTTTATTTAAATTCCCGAAATTTCGGAGGGTCATAACTTGGTCATACGGACTCCGTTTTTTGAAAACTCGAACTCGTTTTCAAGAAGAATTTCGAGACGAACGCAATGGCGTAACCCGTTTCCCTTGATTCTTGTTTTAAAAATTAATTATTCTCTGATTTTTTACTTATACGTTCACAGAAAATACGGGGTGTTACATTCTCCCCTCCTTAAAGGATTTCGTCCCCGAAATCTTCAAGTTAAGAAGAATGTGTCCTACCATCCAGTCATCCATCTACTCAAACATCATCCACAAGCATCCATTGTCCTTAGAAAACTTCTAATGTTGTATGAACATATGCAAAAGTGTGTGTATATGTTCCTTATTTAATGCAAAGATCAGGCAGTCCACTGATTCAGTTGACCTCCTTAATGCGAACTATGTCAGTGTCATGAGTCCAACATGTATGCAATTTTCCTATTTGATACATATTATTCTTATATGAATGATAATCATTCATTCATATGCAACATCCATGTGATGAGTCAATCATTTTGCATCCACAGAAATTGAAAATGCTCACACATCCATATGCAGTATGAGAGTGTTTTCGAGCCGATCTAGTGCCTAGTGTGTGTATATGCATCCACGAGCAACCACTAGCAACAACTTGCAACCATCAAACATAACATATCTTAAACTCATGTTTACATCCATAGGTTCCTATCTATAGATCGAAGATTCGATTGATAGGATACAGTCGAGTGATGGGAGCGAGTGCAGATAAACAAAAACTTGGTTTCCATTAGACCTTGGTTGAGAGACAAATTCCCCTAAGTATCAACCCCGAAGACCGAAATCAACATCAGATTGACACCCAGAGGATTACCCTTTTTTGACAATGTCAAAACTGGAAATCTCAACCTTATCAGAAATATTCAGATATTTATAGATTACCGGTACAGAGCAGATTAACAAATGATTCTTAGGAAACTAAGCATGATAAAAACCTAGAATGTATGCTTCATAGTCAACTTAACGCTCAACACAGATACCTAACTTACCACGCTTAGATGAGTCATAACCCTTATGGGTCTGAGTCTACAGCGGAATCAGAAACAATACTAGTATTCAAGTGCAGAGTATCAATTATAGAATCGAAATGCCAGAATCAGAAAAGAGTTTTAACCCAAAAATCAGATAAAGAAATTAAACCTCCTACAAAAAGTTTTCCTACTTCGATCCTATCCACTAGCCTCGAGAGTGTTCGCCTTCATTCCAGAAGTTGGTCCTGCCCTCTACCCTTGCCCTCGTTTCTTCGGACAGTCCCTAGTGAAGTGTCCCATCTCACCACAGTTGAAGCAAGTGCCCTTTCTTTTTCTGCAATCCTTGTTCAGATGAGTCGAGCTTCCACAAGTAAAACACTTTTTTTTCCTTCTTATATTCAGACTTTTCACCCTTCCTTTGTGTTTCCTTTTTGGGCCATGCTTTCTTGTTCTGTGGTTCTTCCTTCTTTGCCTCTTTCTTTCCGTTGTCTTCCTCGTGCAGTAGTGCCATATCCACCAATCTCTCGTAAGTCGCTCCCATGGGTACATGGGTTATGGCTAGGCTGTGCAGTGGCTCGTTCAATCCTTTAACAAAGCGGAGAGCCTTTTTATGCTCGGTGTTGACTAAATCTAGCCCGAACCTGGCTAGTTGGTTGAACTGGTTGACGTATTCCTTGACCGTCATACTTCCTTGCTTAAGAGATAAAACTTTTCCAGTTGTAGACTTCGTTCAGCTTGCGAGAGGAATTTCGTCTCAAACCTTGTTCTGAAATCCATCCATGTTTCAACCGGTCTCTCGGCGTTAGTGACTTCCCACCAATAGGAAGCTTCGTCCTTGAGCAACCACACCGCCAATTGTACCTTCTGCCTATCGTCCACCTCGAAGATAATGAACAGATCCTCAGTTTTTTTGAGCCAGTTCCTTGCTTCTACGAATTATTCAGTTCCCTTGAAATCCTTTCCATCCATGGCCCTAAAATCTTTACAGATCTTTGAAAAAGAAATTACATGAGGAGGGGTCGGAGGAGGAGGAATCGCTGCAGCTGGAGGAGGAATATCTGCTGGGCCTGCATCGTTGGCCCTAGCCTCGAAGTACCTCCTGAACCATCCAGGTATTGGCATGCCCTCTAAAAAGTTAAGATTCCCAGACATGCTGGAATGAAAGAAAAAGATTTAAAACGGAGAACGGAAAAGATAGATATATGGCTTTTTGGGGATTGTGTTTTTCAAAATAAACTTTATTTTTGGAAATACTTCCTTTTAAAATCTTTTTGAAAATAGTTTTCAATTTTTTTTTCTAATATGGTAACCTTCAGCTCTGATACCAAGTGTAACACCCCACCTTCATTAAGGTCACTCACAAAGGGAATGCCTTAACTTTGGTGGAGCGTTTTAGTAGACAGAACATAAATTTACAAGACAGATGAACAATACGTGAGAAATTATAACTTTATTACAGTGGAAAACAGAAATCAGTTTGGTTACATCTTTCCCAAAAACTCAAGTACATAAATATCAGTCTTGTTCAGAAAATCATCAGAGTACAAAACTTTAAAATAATAATCCCCACAGAAGCTACCATAAGGAGTCAAGCCATACTTTAAGCACTCTAAGTACTTCAAGCAGAAGAAATCCGGATCAAGCTAAAGTGTTCCCTCCTTGGAAAACCTAGGGGGGAACGGAAGAAAAAGGGGCGAAAACAAGCAAGGTCAGACATAAAGTCTGGCAAGTCCAGTGACTTTCAGCATATGAACAGATAATAATAATCATGAAATGAAAATAAGCTGGATAAGAGATAACAGTAACAGGAGCAGCAGATGTACTTAGGTTAAACAGAAGAAACGGAATAATATTACTTTTCATTTCTCTGCACTAATACTAGTATAACAGGATTAGGTGTCACCCCAATGTCTAAACTGAACCAGAAACGGGAACAGAATAATTTCCACAGAAGAGAATGCTAGTATTGGGCCTTTACCACCCCAACAGAAATAGACAGAAACAGAATGCTAATAATGGGTCTTTACCACCCGAACAGAAGGTACAGAAACAGATTAATCCCTACGGAAACAGAATGTAGAATTAGGTGTACACTAGTAAATGGGCCTTCACCACCTGAACAGACGGTATCACGCAGAAACAGACAGGTGTTGCCACCCAACAGAAACAGACGGTACCAATAAAAACAGAAAGAACTAAGTGTACCCTAAAACCCTACCCCAAGCGATTGGCTCCCTAATACATAAATACCCTGTGTCGACCCCACAATAGGGTGTATCACTCCCTAAAGTGACAACCAATTGGCACAGACCTATTTACAGATGTCACGACGTCTTACATCCTCAGAGGCAAACCGGGATCCATGCACGCACATGACCCGGTTGGAACGCACCATCAACACCCCTCGCCATTATCGGAATGAACTGCTTATAATTAGTTCAGTAAGCGTGCCCAGACCCTACCTACTGTTGGGTCAAAGTTTTGATACCAGAAAGGGTTACTGACTTATATGGGTCCCAAACAACAGATGACATAAGTAATTTCCCTCCTAACCTTGTGTCCCCAGACTAGCTGATTTCAGATTAACTTGTTTACAATTTCAGACATACAGAGTTCAGATCAACTAGTTCACAGATCAGACAAGTTTTCAGACTAACGGATTAGATATACGGATTTAACAGATTTACAGATTTGTCTAACTTTGTAATTGGGCCTAGAGATTCACGAAACGGGTTTGTTAAGTTCGTTAGCCCAATTGGTTTAACCCTATCCACCCAACACGTTTTAGACATCATATTTATCCCAGATTTGCATTTATTAAATATTAATGCACAGACCTCTCACATTAGGTCGGTAGCTTGTGGCCGCTGGATATATCGGGCGGTTTCGGGCAGACTTCTGCCACAAGCCAGACCTAACCTCGTGTCTAAGCATATTTTTAGTTATGCCTACGACCTCTCACATTAGACTGACAGTTTGCGGTCGCTGGTTAAGCCGGTTGGATCCGGGCAGGCTTCTACCGCAATCAGAGCCTAACCTCGTGTCATAGCCAATTCATTCAATGCAGATTTTTCAGATATCAGACTAATTCTGTTTATTTAACAGATTAAACTTCTTCATAGAATTTAACAGATTAATCAAATTTCCATGTTCTACTAAATCTTAGGTCGAGCCTACGGATTTCCATACCCAGATTACCATTATCTAGTTTCAACAGATCAGACAATTCAATAGGTAGCAGACCTAGCAGATTAAGCGATTTAACAGATTTAGCAGATAACAGATTTAGCAGTTTAGGCAATTCAACAGTTTTAGCAGATAACGGATTAGGCAATTTAACAGATTTAGAAGATTATATATATCTAAAACTCTATTTACATATCTTGCCTAATCATAAATTTAGCCTAAACTTACATGCCTAAATCAAGGTCATAATTCATAATACAATATATGCCCCAAATTTTAGCCTTAATATTCCCATTTACAGTTCATGTCAAAACTAGATTTAATATTCTAGTTCACCCTTTATGTCCAAGGCTAATACACATATAAATCATTCTCTATTATAGCCAACTCAGATTATGCCAACATATTTGCTATGCTAGATTTACTTAATTAAGCTACGGCCAATCCCCGTATAACATGTTTCCACAAGTTCTCTAAATACTCATGAAATGGCCCTATAGGCTCGATGTACATAACAGTGAATGGGAATAAACTAGCAAAGTTACATACTAAATATGAGATTTAACATCATTAAGGGAATATGCATAAGAAACTAACTACCATAGTTATAGGCAACTAACCACAATAGTCATGGGCGACTAATCACAATAGTTTCTTATTCAATGTCATAGGCAATAGTCTCATAGTCATGAATCATAGTCATAAGCAATAGTCTCATAGTCAATGAATCATAGCCATATGCAATAGTCTCATAGGCAATAGTTTCATGTCCAATTATGCATTATTATTTGTCCAAAATTTAGTGTTTGTGCGTTAATCTCTTATGAGATGAGGCGCAGGCTCGTGGTAGCCTGGCTATAGAACAGAAAGAAGAAAAATATACAGAATTAAATATATCAGAACAGAATGTACACAACCTTAAATTCATATTTACAATCATGTCACAATTATAATTACAGTTTATAGCGGAAAATAACCGTACTTGCCTTTCGTGGTTTTAAGAAAGGATAATAAACTGTTGTTGATGCAGAAATGCTGAATTATTCCTCTTTAATTGTTGTCATAGCTGTAAACTTTGATTTGAGATTTGATTTAGCTTTTAATTCTATTCAGGTTGGAAGAAGATGCGTCAGTCCAATTTTTGATTCCAGCAGGATAGCGACGCCATTTTTATTTTTAATTAGAACAGAGGCAGAATATAGACAGAATGAAATTGTGTAGAGAAAATGAGGCTAGGGGGCTGTTTATATAGGATTAGGCGGACGAATCTAGATAGAAATGAGATCGGATACATCAGAATGAACCAGGTTCAAAAACTGGGTTTCGGGAGCAGGTCGACCCCTAGGTCGACTCCCCAGTCGACCTGGTCATGGGGAGATCGACACCCCAGTCGACTCCCTAATTGACCTGGTTGGGGGGGGGGGTCGACTCCCCAGTCGACCTGGGTACATGGGTGGGAATTTTCCCGCCAGCCTTCTCTGGGTTGGAATTTCGAATTTCTGGCTTTATTTTCGAGCTGTTTTATTTTATTTAAATTCCTGAAACTTCGAAGGGTCATAACTTGGTCATACGGACTCTGTTTTTCGAAAACTCGGACTCGTTTTCAAGTAGAATTTCGAGATGAACGCAATGGCGTAACCCGTTTCCCTTGATTCTTAATTTAAAAATTAATTATTCCCTGATTTGTTACTTATACGTTCACTGAAAATACGGGGTGTTACAGCTTGTATTCTTGACTTTGGCGGATCATGGGAAGACCACTTGTAACACCCCGTAATTCTGCAACACTAGGATTCACAAATCAAGGCAGAATTAAAATTTAAAATCAAAATCAAGGGAAACGGGCTGTGCCATTGCGTTCGTCTCGGAATTCTGCATGAGATAGAGTCTGAGTTTGCGTTAATCGGACTCCGTATGAAGGAGTTATTGTCTTCAAAAGTTTTAGAATTCGATTTAAAATTCGAACAGGTCAGAAAACGATTTCAAAATTCAAAATCGGACCCAGATTGGGCTGGGCGGGAATTTTCCCGCCCAAGACCCAGGTCGACTGGGTAGTCGACTTGGGGCACCCAGGTCGACTGGGTAGTCGACCTGGGGGTCGACCTCCCCCGCTTTTTCCAGATCTGCAGCCTGGTTCGTTTTTCTGTATCCGGACGCCATTCTGACCAGATTCGTTGACTTCTACACTATATAAACAGCCCTAGTCTCCTTCTCTATTCACAATTCTTTTCTATCCTTATGCTGCCTCTGAGAAAATGTATAAATAAATAAAAATAAGAAAATAATACGAAAATCCAAGATAAGGTTATGCTGCTCAAGTTGTCCAGAAGAGATTCGAATCAAGATTAAAGCTTCAAGATAAGAATCAAAGGCTAACTCAAACGGTTACGAGCAACGTCGCATGAATCATAGCAACGCCATCTTTTTATTCTAATCTAATCTCTGTAAGTCGGTTACTTTTTAGATTTGAACGTTTTCTCTATTCGTGACATGAAATTAAAGGAATAAAAGAATATGCCAAATATTTCTATTCGAATCAGTGCTTACATCTTTGGACCTAATTAAGAACTGTTATGATTCGATGACCAATAAGACTGTGACTATGAAACTATGGACCTTAAAATGTTATGCCTCTTTGACTATGAACATTGCCTATGACTATGAACATTGCCTATGACTGTGACTCATGACTATGAGAATTATTTCCTTGACTATGAACACAAGCCTATGCCTTTGATTAGGAAACATAAACTATTGCCTATGACATAACAAGGACAACTGTGATTAAACACCTATGATTCATGACTAGGAAAGTGTTGCTTAAGTTTTGTGACTGTGAAATTGGGTCTAAACCTGATTATCTATTTTGTCTATTCTTGGTTTTCTTTGGTTTTAGACCTTGGGAATTTACCAATTAAGTTAGGTCTACCCATGTTCTTGAACCTACGTCATTATTCAATCCTTTTTATGTCATAAGATTTTCAGACCTATAGGCCTTCGATGTTTTTGATCAATTTCAGTGAAATTCGTTAGGTCTATAATTAGTAAATTATCATGTTATTATGTCTATCTTTTTCATAGCATCTTTGGTTCATTCCCTATTTTCTACGAATCTAGATTTATCTATAATCTAGATTGAATCACGATTATACGAACGGTGGGAATACGATTTGGGCAAAATGTGAAATTTACTAAAAACGTAGCTATAAACTTGGAAATTGGCATAAATTGGGAACATGTATTATGGCATGTTCATAGAAATGCAAATTGGATAAATTTGACATGAATTATAGGATGTGTAATTTGAATCTAGTATCGACTTGTAAATCTAGCATTTACATGAATTGTGAACTAGAATAATAAGTCTAGTTTGACATGAACTGTAATTAGAATGTTAAATCAGAATTGGATTAGCTAATTTGGCATGATAAGTATATTGGCATAAATTTGAAATTGGCCATAATTGGGAGTAATTGTCAGGTTTAGCAAAATCATGGTTAGTGACACTTAATTTGGTATAGTTTACATACCAAAAAGGCATAAATATGATATAGAGGGGAAAATGGGCCATAAGAATGAATGTTGACAATTTACATTAAAAGAGTAATTATGAAATAAGTAAATTAGGAATGATTTACTTATAGAATTTGTCCTAAATGAGAAAATGTAAATTTAGACAAATTAAAGGTTTATTAACGACATCTCTTTTAATAACACACCAGAAAGTTCTAGGGTGACAGAAAGGATAGTGTCTAGGCTTGGGTTTGGAAAATACAAGTTTCCTGCTCTCCCTGACTATCCCTAACTGATCTGACGGACGGGATGGTTACTTTCAAAACCTGATTTGAAAATTAATCAAAAACCCTTTGAACTTAGAAAACACGAATATGCCTAACCCGAGGTTAGACTAAGTTGCGATGTAAACCTGCCCGGAACCAACCGGCACATCCAGTAATCGCAACAATATCTGTCTAATGTGAGTGGTAGCGGCTTTAATTTATTTAGTTAAAGCTAAAACAAGAATGGTAGGGTTAAGTTAACTAAGACACTTAACCAATTCAACATGATAACCGGAGGGTGGGGTTAGGTTCATACTGACACTTAACACAGTTAAGCTAGAATGGGAGGGCTAAGTCCATAGGGACACTTAACCAACTTAACATGATAACAAGACAAGATTTGTAGGGGTTAAGTAACTAAGAGAACACTTAGCCAAATTAACATGTGAACTAGACTAGATGGTGGGGATAAGTAAAGTTAATACACTTAGCCAAATTAACATGTTAACTAGACTAGAGGTTGGGGTTAAGTAAAATTTGATACATTTAGCCAATTTGATATGTTAGCTGGGCTAGACCGTTGGGTTAAGTAAACTTGAACACTTAACCATTAGATTGTGATAAAGGAATAGGGTTAAGTCTAAAACATGAAGGGATAATACATAACCATGGATAGGGTTAAGTAATAAGAAATACTTAACCAATATAACTTGGTTTTTGGTAGGGTTAAGTCAACATGAATTACTGATAACACTTAACCAGTTTAACAGGATAAATGAAGAGGGTTAAGTTAGCTTGAATTGACTAATGACACTTAACCAATCCAAATTGACGGGAAAGAGAACTAAGTAGTAAACCTTAGTTAAAAGGAGCTAAGTAGTAAACGTTAGTTAAGAAAACAACGATTCTGGAAACTAAGTGGTAAACGTTAGTTAGTAAAGCTAAGTAGTAATTCTTAGTATAACACGGGAAGGAGTGAATGTCCGTCTGAGTAAAACGAAGCCTCCAACGAATTGGGTTACGAAGCCCGAGGCTTCGAGAGGATGTGAGGGTACTCTTGGTATCCCTATGTGAGGCTGCAGATGATCCTCCTGGGCTCACAGAGGTTAAGGTCTGCGTTAGAAGAACCAGGGGTATGCCTTGGTTGCAATATATGGCAACCTAAAGACTAGGATGGACCAGCGTGATTCGGCGAGAAAACGGTAACCCTGTGATAGCAACTCGTCGTCTACCATCCATCTTGAGTCAGTCGAGATACGTGAAGCGGAAAGGTGGAGAACTCCAAAAGACCATATACTTGCTATCTAGTTATGGGTGAGGATGGCCATAGGTTAGTGGGGGCATAGTGGGTCTGCGTATAGTTCTCATTTTTCAAGGTGTGCCTTTCATTAGTTGGGCGAGGGGTCGAGTGGGACCATAGCCACTGGAATAAAAACAGACCTTAGCATCTGCATCGGCAGATATCTGAAAGCTCCCGACCGAGTTCTGTGTTTCTTGATTTGCCTTGCCACAGGGCTCGGGCCGCACATTACAGGACATGTGCATCTAGACAAGCGATAATGGTTCGCGATACATGCGTGGGGAAGTATAGGAACATATACCACTCTAGGTAGTGTGTCCTAGACTTGGGGGCATCGTTCGACAGGTAGCATAATCCCTAGTTGGACTAGGTGGCATAAACCCTGAATCCGAGAAGCGTTCAGCAAATAGCGTAAACTCTAGTTGAATCTAGAAAGCACTTGATAGAAAACCCTAGATTAGATCTAGGTAATAAATAATAAATGTATGCCCGAAGACAACGGAAAAGTACAGGGATCAGGATCACGTTATCGTTATAAGTTGGGACACTAGTTAGGTGGTGCAGAGATATAGAAACCAGTATAACAAGGAAATAGCGAAGCGACGAAAATATTAGAGCATATCCACTTTATCTTATCTTAGCATATCTTGTGATTATCTTGTCTAATCTTGCTGACCCTATCGTCATGGTGTTATCTTGTATTCAGTTAATTCATGTCGTTTTGTTTTTCCATGTTCACATGATAGAAGTTACTGAACTTACTCAGGCTTTAAGTATGACTCTGTTTTTCTTTCGGCTTCTTTTCTTCCGTTCCCCCCCAGGTAGTAAAGGAGGGAATAGTATAGCTCAGGTTAAGTTGGACTATCACTCTTTCCCAGCTTGAAGATTTGTCGAAGTTTTGCTGGATTCTCTTTTCAGATGCTATGGATGGCTCTTGCTTCAATTGGGGAATATAAATGTTGTTTTATGCTTCTTTATTTTGTAAGACAGATGATACTCTGATATTATAAAGAAATCGTTGTACAAACTATTTTACCAATAAAGTAAAGTTTTATTTTCCACTGTTGTAATTTCTGTCTGTCTTGTAATTTATCTGCATCTTTTACCCTAAATACTCCATAGAACTTAGTGCATTCCCTTTGTGAGTGACACTAACGGATGTGGGGTGTTACACCACTTGCATTTGGTTGAGTTCTTTTATAACAACAATTATCAGGCAAGCTTGAAAATGTCGCCATTTGGAGCATTATATGGCAGGCCATGTAAATCTCCCGCATGTTGGGTGGAACCAAGCAATAGGCTAGTATTGGGTCCTGACATGATCCGTGAAGCTTCAGACAAAATAGATTTTATTAAGAAGCGATTGCTAATAGCTCAGAGCTGACAGAAGAGTTATGCAGACTCAAGAAGAAGGGATTTAGAATTTTCTGTTGGTGATCATGTGTACTTGAGAGTTTCTCCATTAAGAGGAGTTGTCCGCTTTGGGAAGACTGGGAAGTTGTCTAATAGATTCATTGGTCCATTTCCTATTCTAGAAAGGATTGGAACTCTCGCTTACAGGGTTCAGTTGCCTGATTGGTTGCCAGGGGTACATGATGTATTCCAAGTGTCTCAACTTCGGAAGCATGTGCATGATCCAGACTTGATTGTGGAGGAAGCTGCACAACCAGATTTGGAGATTACACCGAACTTGGCAATAAGAAGGGAGCCGATAAAGATCATTAGCATGGAAACCCGAGCTCTGAGGAACAAAAGAATCCACCTAGTCAAAGTGTAGTGGAGCAGAGATCCTAGAGACTGTACATGGGAGACAGAGGATAGCATCAAACGGGCTTATCTCCAGTGCAGAGTGGAAATCTTTGACTAGCTCTAGTGCAAGGTACATTTACCATATTTACATTTTCTTTTTTGTTTCCTACTTTACTATAGTTTCCTTTTCGGGGACGAAAAGTTCTTAAGTGGAAGAGATTGTAACAACTTGGAATATCAAAGCCAATTTAAATTTTTTTATTTTGGAAATTTTATTGAATTTTAAATAGTTGAAATAATTTATTTTAAGTAAAAACGATTAAAAATTTTGTTTAAATCGAAGTTTGAACGAGTGTATTTATTTTGACTCTAAAAGGAGTTAGAAATAACGCAGCAGTTTGAAAATTTGAATTCAAACTTTGATTGACTATACAGGTTGCAAAATAAATCAGATTTTGGTGAAACCAAAAAAATTTAAATCTGCTTAAGAATATCTTTCCAACGAATCTGAAAAATTAAAATTTCATAGCGGGAATCAAAAGTTATGGTCAGTTGAATTTTCAGAATAGTCGCTATGGAATTTAATATAATATATGGCCCATATAAAGGGCTATTTTTCGAATGACCTCCGTTTTCGATGAAACCACTCTTGCTGGAACCGGAATGTAAAATTATTGCAGGATTCCAATTTTCACAATTTTTGGGATCAACATATGAGTGTGGCAAAAGAAAATGTGTTTTGATAGTTTCAGTTAATTTCGATCGACCAGAAAATGGCCATTTTTCAAACGGTCTTCAAATTTGACAAAATCAGTATTGTTGAGACTGTATCGTCAAAACAAAGCCAGATATAATTTTTTTGGGATTTTTAGGATTAGTCTGTGGCCCCGGTAAATTAAAATGTTTAATCTAATTAAATAATTAAATATTTTATTATTTAATTTGAAGAATAACTGACTGAAATAGTCGAATGGGCCTACGGGACCTATCCCATTGTGTCTGGCATGGGGGTATTTAGCTAGGAACGTCACTTGTTGAGTTTGATATCGGTTTGAAAACGATACAGAAAGTTAAATTTGAAATTAAATAAAACGGTGTACCGTATAAATACTAGTATATACGGTTCGTATAACCCCAAATACATTTCCTGTAGCGCCGCCATATATTGATTTCAATGGCCACCGCCTCACCAAACTTCCCTCCTTAATAACTCTCCACCCTCTCCACGAAATAGAGCACTCCTTCAGAGAATTTTGTGGAAATTCTCGAGCTCTTCAAATCCGTACGGGTCTTGAGTATCGTTCAAAATCCGTCGAGTTTAAAGCCCTCGAAGTCATCGCGTTTGAAGCCCGGTCCCGCCACCTGAGCGTCGTCGAGTTCACCACCGTGGGGAGGACCTGGTGCGCCACTCGAAGCTGAAGGTCGTAGTGCCATCGGATTGACACCCCATGCCCTGTTCTGCTCGAAAACCGGAGACCTAAGTTTGAAAAAAACCAGACATCGTTGGCCTGAAATCGATTTGGGGAAGAAAGGGTTTTTGACATTCAAAAACCATTGCTAATTCACTTTTGTTTATAAAATTCGTATCTTCCTCATACATAATCGAAATTCTTTGAAACAGGATTCATTGGGACCGAAAAATCGAGATCTGCATTTCATAACCAACCGGAGAATTTTTAGAGCTCACTACAATTTTTGGCGTTGTCAAATCAAAGTGAGATATCTGAATTTAGAATGAAAATAAATAAAATATTATTAGGATGCAGACGGAGTTTAGAAACTCCCGATACCCATCATCCACAGACCATGGACGACTTGATTTACTTGTGATTGGTTGATTTTTGGTGTTTGTTTGTGGTTGAAAAAGAAACAGAAATTGAAATTGATTGATATTGTGAGAAATTCTTCTACGTACGAAATAGATTATTGAAATCCCCTTTGTCAAAAGCTGCGAGGCTTTAAGGTAGCGCGAGGAGCCATACATCGGGACGGTGCCGGTTTTAATTACTCTGCTGTTATGCTACCGAAATTTTCAGAAATATTTGTGTGTTGTGAAATATTCACATATGAAGTGAAATTTGTTTGAACATCAAAAATTCACAATTTTTATTGAATATAGAAATATGGAAAATATCTATATTTGAAACCAAAAATATGTTAACATTATAATTCTCATTTTTAAGTAAAATAGAAAAATGATCATAACTTTAAAGTGAAAATATGATTACATTGAAAATTCTCATTTTCAATGTAAAGTAGAATTTAGAAAAAAGGATCATAACTTTAGATGGAAACTTGATTACATTGAAAAAAATATATCTTTTTTTTAATGTAAAGTAGGAAAGTAGAAAATGATCATATTTTGAAAAGAAGAACCGGTTGTCATTGAAAATCCCATTTTCAATGTAAATATAAAATATATATAAAAATGTTTTTACATTTGAAATTTACATTTTAAGGTATATGCAACATTAAAAATAATCCTTTGGACATAAAAATGTGTTCACTTAGAAATTAATGTTTTTAATGTATATGTCACATTAAAAATAATCATTGTCACATAAAAATGTGTTTTACATTGAAGTCTGCATATTATAAATGGATTTCTAGAAAATATTCATTGGTAAATAAATATGTGGTAACATTTAAATTTACATTTTCTTTAATGTAAATAAATCATTGGAAAAAGGGACTCATTGTTTAAGGAATTGAGTTAACATTGAAAATTCACATTTTTATGTAAATAAAGAATGCATAAGAAAATTCACATTTTAATGTAAATAAAGAATGCATAAGAAAATTCACATTTTTATGTAAATAAAGAATGCATAAGAAAATTCACATTTTAATGTAAATAAAGAATGCATAAGAAAATTCACATTTTTATGTAAATAAAGAATGCATAAGAAAATTCACATTTTCAATGTAAATAAAGAATGAAAAATTACATTTTAACGTAAATACAGAATATGAGAATATAGTTCGTGTTTTAAAACAAACATGTTTAACATTAAATGTTCATTTTAATGTGAAGGTAGAATATAGAAAAAAGTGTTCATGTTTGAAATTTAAAACATCTTTACATTAAAAATTCTCCTTTTTAATGTAAAGATTGATTCAGTAAGAATATTCACTATCTGAAAAGAAAAACATAGAAACACTAAAATTTGACCATTGATTAATAGAAATATTTTGCTTTGAAATTCACATTTTTTTTAAATGAAACATTAAAATAATCATCGTTATATAAAATGTGTTTACATAAGGAATTTCACATTTTTGGTGTAAGAAAGATTGCATAAAGAAGTAAAAGATTACATTTTCTATAATGTAATTAATGAAGTAAAAGATAACATCTTCTATAATGTAATTAAAGAAGAAATAAAAGATTACATTTATTATGTAATAGAAGAATGAAAGAAATTAGAAAAATGTCATGTTTAAAACTTAAAACATGTTTATATTAAAAAAAATTATTTTTAATGTCATGGAAAATATTATAATGTTAAAAACCATATTTTTAGCATGTTGGGAAATGTGTTACAAAATATAGAAATGTTTAAAACACTATTTTAACATACTAGAAAGAGGAAAATAAAACATATATTAAAATGTGTTAGCATATTAAAAATATTCTTTTTAATGTAAATATCGAGTGTAAAATTGGCATATCATGAATTATAATCATGTAATGAAATGAACGGATTTGAAATCGTCGAACGAATGAATCATATTTATATTCATATATAAATATGAATTAAAATAAAACGAATCACGCTGCTGCAGTTCATTTTGAAATCGTAACTTCAAACGATTATACCGAGAGATCCGACCGTTGGATTTTTTCAAATCTGGAACCGTTGGGTTCGTGTTGAAAAGATCTTTCCAACGATATAAAATTTGTCACGATCCAATGGTTTGGTTTGGAGAAATGTATAAATCAAATTTTGATAAAAACAGCGCCAGGGCCTTGTAATATCCCAAAGCGTCGTTTAATTGAAAATGACTATTTTTAAATAAATAAAAATAGTGATAAATCGTTATAAAATATTATAAGCGATATGGAATGAAAAGAAATGATTTTGAACTATATATATTTGAGAATTATTTGGAAAGACTGAGTTAAATCTCATTTCAAATAATTATACGATGATTGGAAGTCGACGATTTGAAGACGGTGGTTGAAGACTAACGATCTTCACATCGAATGGATGTGTGGCTACTGATGCCCATGATTGGAGTAGCTACCTTGAAGGGGCTACAGTGGTAACCGTCTGGACGTATTGTTGATTGTTCGAATATGCGAGATATAAGGTGCATCCGGTTTCGTTCAGACCCAGAACGGAATTGTAAATGGATTGTATGTCTGACGTCGTATTCCTTTATATTGTATTCATTGGTCTCGGTTAAATATATATATGTTTGGTGTTCAACACCCTTCTCTAAAACGTAAGAGCTTAGAGGTTATATATTGGCAAAAATCAATGGTATGGTATGGATTGTCAATGTGGCATACCAAGATGCAAATGATCAAGGCTTATTGTTGAAAAGCAGAGCCTTGTGGTTGATGATTGAAGCATAGCCTATCTAGGCACAGCTTTGTGTATTATGTTACTTCGCGAGCCTCAGACCCCAGTATGAACCAGAAACGGGAGTAAGGACTGCAGGGAGGACATACGTTTCTTTCTAGCTAGAAGTGGTGTCTGTGCTTTGACAAGGTCAGACATTTTTTACTTATGTGGATGATGGAATGAGGCGCCTCGGTTATTTGAGTCCCTAGTGGCTCTATTTACGCCCCATAGGGAGGAGAAACATATTGTTCAGGCATTATTAATCCACTAACATATTTGTGGAATGGCCCTGAAGATGCAAGGTGCAGTTGGGGCTGAGCCTGAGGCACGGGCTAGAGTGTCTCGAATTCAGTAAGGACTTTCTTTTGCCTTGGTTCATGATGGAAATCCAAATTCCAATACGACCCATGCGGTTTTGATTGTATTACTAGTACGACGACATGGTATATGGTAGCTATGCCGTCTATGATTAATATTATGATTGAAATGTTTTTAAAACAAATATAAACTAATAATAATATCAAATTCGTTTTATCGTATCAAGCATTTTTGACTATCATAAGGTAAAACTCTATCCTCCGGTTTGCGTTCCATTGTGTGATGGGACTTGAGTCTTATAATGGTTTTATTTTTATAAGAAGCATTGCATTGTTTAACGATTTACTTTACTTATGCATTGACAACCCAATGGAGTAAACCGGTTCCGTGTTAACGGCGTAGTCCTGTGATTAGCCTTATTATCAAATAGGTTAAATAAGATTTCTCATACCTGTCCCATGACTGATTCATAGTTTGTTTCACTTTGCAAACTCGGGTGCCCTCTTTTCCACAATTAGCCTTGTTCACAGGTTTAGCAAATTCATTCTGGATAGCTATGGAGCTGAAGATGGACATTACCATTCCTATTTTGCTGTTCAGACTTCACTTAGTATATTATGTTTTTATTCTGCTGCAGATATTTTATATTAAGCTGAAATTTGTATTCTATGCTAAGTATGATCTGAATTATGCTGTCTAACTCTGATGATGTATTATTCCCCGTGTAATTTGATGAATATTATCTGTTGTAATTCTCTATTTCTGTTTAATTGTTATATGTTATATTCCAATGATTATCCTTACTTCCATATATACGGGGTTTGGGGTCGTCACACTCTTCTTGGACCCCGTGTGAAAAGAATAAATCTTTTTATTAAGATTTAATTGGAACTGAAAGTGGAATGTGAATTGGGTTTATTGTGAACTGTGTTTTTAACGGCATTCGTTCTTTAGCCCGAGTTACAGTGAAATGTGATTTGGAAGTTATAAATCTTTTTATTAAGATTTAACGGGAATTTTTCAAAGTAACGGTTTTCCAATTTAATATATTAAATTGGAATTCAATGGAATTCAGTTGATAATAATCGAAGTGAACTTCTGTGGAGGAAGACTGTTAATACAGATGGAATTTAAAAGGCGTTGCCGCTATTCCATTTATATTATTAGTCGGATACGGAAATTGATATCGATTATATATTGATTTGTTTTTCCGTGAAAATTCCATAATTAATGGAATGTGATTTGGGTTTATCGTGAATTGTGTTTTAAACGACATTATTTCTTTAACCCAGTTAAAGGCAGGATTACATATGTGTCATTGTATTTCGAATTGGTTGATCTTTGCTAAATATATATCTGTTTGGTGGGGGGAGTTTATTCTCTTGCTTAACACCCTTCTCAAAGACGTACAAGCTCAGAGGTTATATATAGGCAGAAATCAATAGTACGGTGTAGATTGTCAATGTGACATGTTTGTGTTTCCAAAATTAAATAATCATTAATATTTATTTTTGGGAAGATTAAAACTGAGTGGAGTTTTAATGAATCTTTAATTAGATTGAAACGGGAATTGATAATTTAAATTATAAAATTTGGGAAATGATCGAGAATGGAGTATCACCAGTTTTGCTCCAAGCAATAGATAAATCTTTAATTATATTTGATCGGGAAATGGTAATTAAATTTACCGATAACACCGTGGTGTTAGTTATGGAGTGATAACAGTTTGCTCCATAGGATGAATAGGTTGGGATTGGTAAATTAAATAAATGGTTACTTCGGTAAGGTGCGCTAATCCCGATTACTTTGGAAAATCGTAACATGGTTTGAAATGATATCCAAAGGAAGATTAAAGAATAAATTTAAAAGAATTTATCTTTGATAAAATGAATGGGAACCAATCACTAAAGATGTGAATATTTACATAAAAGAATATTCATAATTGGAATGAGGCGTATGTTTTGTTTTTATAGCACTTGTTTATTATATACACGAGCTATTCGGAAAGGCCGGGTTTATACCCATTCTGAATAACTAATTCGACGATTATGTCGACGATGAAGACAGTGGTTGAAGATTGGAGGTCTTCACATCGTTTGGATGATTACTAATATCTTGATTGGGCTATACACCCAAGACGAGGTAATAAGTGGTGATCGTCCAGACGTACTTGGAGATCGACGAATATGCGAGGGCCTCTCTCCTGTATTGGATATACGGGACGAGGAATAAGGTGCCTCCGGTTTCGTTCAGACCCAGAACGAACTTGTAAATGGATTGTGTGTCCGACATCGGATTTTATTCTGTGTTGATTAATTTCTATTAAATATATATCTGCTTGGCGGCGAAGAATTTATTCTCTCGCTTAACGCCCTTCTCTGAGGAGACGTACGAGCTCAGAGGTTATATATCGAGAGATACCAGTCGCATGTCACGAATTTCCTGTGTGGCATGCTGAGATGCAGTGATCAAGGCTTTTGTTGAAAAACAGAGTCTTGTGGTTGATGATCAAAGCACGGCTTTAATACAGCGTAGCTTTGTGTATGGTATTAATTCGCGAGCCTCACACCTCGGTATGAGTCAAAAACAGGATCGTGACTATGGGGAGTGCACGACGTTTCTTTCTAGCAATGGGTGATGTCAGCATTTTACTAGCCCTGACATTGTTGTTATTTTTACCTATGTGGTTGTTGGATTGCGAGGCGCCTCGGATATATTGGTCTCTACGGAGCCGATGGATAGGTCCGATAGGACCAGGAAACATGTGTTCAGGAATAACCAATCCTTAAATGCAAGGGAAGACCGGCCCTGAAGATCCAGGGGTCTTCTGCGGGAGATCCTGAGGCATTTGCTAGTGTGTCTCGAAGCGGCGAGGATCCATCCCTGGCCTCGACTCATGACGGAAATCCAATTTCCAGTACATGACATTTCGGTTTTATTTGTAGAGCCTAGTATGGCGACGTAGTGGGATGGGGCACTATGCCGTCTATGATTGATACATTTATATCTGAAGTTGATTTCTTTACTTATAGTAATAATAAAAGATTAAATTTCACGTATCAAGCATTATTTGGCTATTATAAGGTAAAACTCTATCATCCAGCTTGCGTTGCATTGTGTGATGGGACCTGAGTCTTATAATAGCTATATTGTTCTTTATTTAGCATTGCGCTGTTTGTTTTATGTGCTAGTATTCTTGGGAGGAAACCCATTCCGTGTTATATGGCATGGACTCTTGATTTACCTAACTTTAAAATAAAGATCAGTAACTGTTTTAGTTCTTACACCAGTCACATGACTGACCAAGATTTTATTTTTTCTACCTAAACTCTGGGTGCCCCTATTTTCCACACAGGCTGCTTGTAATTTTGGTTTTGCAGATTTATATTCATAGGATCCTGGTTTATAGCTGGAATGATATTCGGAAAGCTCTATATCCATTTATCCCTTTCAGTTGTGTATTGTATTATATTTCCACTGCTATGTAATGTAATTTAAATCTCTGATATTTTTCTAATGTATATATTTATTCATACTCTGTAAATTCTTTTATTCTGATGGAATGGTTGTAATAAGCAATAAAATGTTCTTCTGTTTGTGTTCTGATTTGTCTTGTTCTCAACTCAATCCATTCTTTCTCTTCTCTTCGGAGACTAGGAAAGTTTGGGTCATTATAATTACTAAAATATAGTTCTATAGATTCGAATGTTTTGTGTTTCAATGAAATCCGACATATAACAATTCCTATATATTCGAATGAAGCTGTAAACGCTAAACTACGAACTACCACGACATTTAAATAGTATATATAGCTTAACCAAACAAAATAAAACAAATACCAAATTTTAATTTTTAAATATAAGAGAGATACATAGTCTGGTTAAGGACAGACAAGTTCAAAATATAAGAAATACAGATACGCGAAATGCAATACACTGACATCGCATCAACAAACATACATCTCTACTTTAGGCTACTGAAGTACACCGCTTTCTGTTATGGCCCTGCGATCCATATTTGCTGCACCTGTTTGTTTTGGGTGTTTGATGCTCGTCCATAACATTTTTGAACCTCGTTGATTTTGGTCGTCCGGCTAGTCTTCTGACAAGTGGAGCAAATATTCATGGACCATTGTACGAATCCCAGTATTTCTTATCGCCGTATAGGATTAAACTCTGGGTCGTGTGTAGCTCTATAACTTTGGATGGAGTACCATTCAGAAGCAAAATCGTGACGTGCTCTATTACTACCAAAATCCTATGCTGAACAAGCCGTCATCACATGAGCACATGGTATCTTCTACAGAAGTGGGATTCTGCATGTACAGGTGACATGACAACCGTCGATCTCAACATATAATTCATCTCCGTAACAATGAATCACTTGCCATTTATATTGACCAAATCGAACAAGCCTACAATGCCTTGCTTCAATAGTACGAACTTCAATTTAGCTTCCCATTTTGGAGTAAGTTTTGTAATCAGACCCTCTCCTTTTTCTCGCCATTTATAGAAATATTCAATTGATCAAAAGAACATTCTTACAACCAACGCCTTTATAGGCAAGGATCTGGAACATTTTAGTACGCCGTTAAAACTTTCTGATGTGTTGGTCGTCATAATATGGAAACGGTCACCGTCATCTCTGCAAAGAGCCCAGTTTTCTTTGCAATTCCCTAGGCTTTTTTCAATCCAGGTTTGCGCCTTCGGCTTAGTTTCCTTGATTTCTTCTCTAGGTTTAGTGTATTCAACCACTTCTGAAGCACATGCAGCAGCGTAAACAAGCATACAAGTCGCTTGTCTCGATGTCTTGCAGTTTGAAAATTTGCTTTCAGATGCCTTCCACAAAACCTATGTTTGTGAGGTTCTTCCCATCTATCCGGCAAAGCACTTGGGATCCCTTTCATTCTATCAGATATAAATGTAATGTGTCGATTTCGTACGCTATAAATGAACGCATGCATGCATGCATGAAAAGAACCAGGCCCAACTATCATATGATTCGGATTCGACCGCCCCATAAGGTAATGGGAAAAGGTAGTCGTCCGCATCTACAGCGGTAGCAACTGGCAGTATTCCTTTGTACTTACTGTACAAATGTGTCCCGTCAATAGAGAGAACTGGTGTACAAAACTTGCAATTGAAGGACCAAATGCCCAAGAAGCACGCTCAAATTCCCTAACATCATCGTGTACTATATGTCCTATTGAACCTGGATTGCTTCTTTTTATTTTTGCAAAATACTGAGGAAAATAAGAATACGATTCGGCCCAGTCGCCATATATTTTTTCCAATGCTTTATTCAACGGTCATCAAGCTTTTATGTAACTGATTTTGATGAAGAGTTGCTAGTCGAAAAGCAATTGCACCGTCCCAACTGAGATATCCAAATTGGCCTTCACAAAAGACATGATTTTGGTTACAAGAAACTGAGAAGTGGCTTGCTTGTGGTTGGAATTAATCACAGAGTTGACACAGTTATGTTCGTGAGGTAGCTTTCTGAATTTCCACCATCCAGTTTGTGGTTTCTTCGACACTATAGCATGTATTCTCCATGGACAAGTAGCATCAACATTTCATACAGCGGTGTATATTGTTTTACTCGACTTGATTTGCTTGTATAAAACACCATGAAGAATAGACCATTCCGTAAGTTGGTGGAGAAACTGTTCTTTGCTTTGGAATACCACCCCATCAGCAAAACCATTTTGTACGCACACAACCGAGAATTTTTCACTAGAAAAATCTATATTAGCTACCGCGGATCTGGCCATCACTTGCGCCGCGCACAGATCATAATCCATGGGTACTTCCATTTGAACCTCATCGCCATCTTCTTCGAGATACACTATGTTTGGAAAATCATAGTTCAGTGGTTCACTGTTGACTTCAGTCTAGCATGTATCATCAACAATTGCCATGGCAACTGACATGCTGTCAGTATGTTCGGCTTGTTGTGAAGGACCTACACCCCAGTCTTCTTTGGGGTTCTACAATCAATCTATTAATAAATGCATTTGAATTAAATATTGCATTTCAATGAGTAGTTATAAAACTAAATTGATGTAGAACACATACCTTTGATTCATATCTAACGGTTCCGACTGATTAGTTTGTTGTTCTTCTCCTTGTTGTTGTTGTTGCTGCTGCTCAGCTACATTTGGTGGACAATACGGATTGGTGTACAAAGGATAGCAAAAGTTGAGTGATGGATCATGAGTTTGCAACATTTCTGTGAAATAACCTAAACCGCTACTCACTATAGGCAGTGTGATTATTTCTTCTATTTTTTCTTTTGCTATTTTTCCAACAAACAACTCAATTGATTTCTTAACAGCAGAAAACATTACTTGTACATCTTCATCTTCTAAAAGTGCTATGGGTCTCGTCCCCGAATCATTAAGCTAGTTGACCAACAACTCGATATCATATTCGTGAGGGTAAATTTTGGTTGCTTGGAAAACTGTTTCTTTCAAAGCATCAAGTGTGCAAGCCCTCAGAACTCTCCCTGATTTGCAGAATCCTTGCACATAACTTCCATTTTGGTGCTCATCCACGATCAATTCACCGTCGTAGTAGTAAAGTGCAGTAATAAAAGTAGGCGCCATTGTTGAGTTAGTTTAATTTTATTGAAGTTATTTGAAGATAGGATTGAAGTGTATGAGAAATAATGTGCTGAAGAGCTATGAAATAGGGAAACCATCTAAGTACCGTCACCATCAAATAAACTTTAATCAACTCAGTATAGTCGTTGTCAAGTTTGAATTGGTAGAGCTTTAATCATGTCACCGATTTTAAAATAAAGTAGAATCAATTTCAAAAAAACAAGCCTTGAATCATAATTGGGAGAGCTTTAATCATATCATCAAATTCGAAATAAAGCATTGCCATTCATCCATACGATGGCTTTATCACAATGGACAAACATTGAGTCAGATTTGGCAGATGCTTGTCAACTCAACCATTTCAAAATATTGGACCAACTTTATCAGTGTCTAGTCAAATCACCAGATTTGCGGCAAATCGTACTGTACATAAACAGACTAACCTAGCTTTAATTTGTGGCAGCTAGCAGTCAATTCATCTTTATGGTATAATGTGTAGTGTATGAACTCGCAAACATACAAAGCTCAAACTTCAAAAAGCATAAAATAAGTCATTAGAAAAAAAAAACATACGATACTTTGTATTAATCTTCCAAGTCCTACAAACACACAAATAATAATTTAAACTAAACTTCACAAACATACAACGACAACAGATAATAGAATAATTCAAACTAAACTTTATAAACCTACAACGACGACAGTAATAGAAACATTAGTGGTTATAGTTAAATTGCAAGTCCTCTATGAGTTTTTTGAGACGTCTAATTTCTTGCTCCAGCTCATTCGCATATGTTATGCCCCTAGGACAGAGCGGTTCATTAATCCATTCTAAAAAATTGCATCCGTGGGGATAACTGGAACAAAGAAGACTTCGACGACCAATGTTTTTGCCATCATCAGATACGACAACTTCAGCCATATATCCACAGTGGCAACAGACTATGTACAAGTTAACCTCTTGCTCCACTATTGTTTAAGAAGTCATTTTGAAAATATATGGAGCTAGGAAGATGTGTTTGTGTATGTTTCAAACTATGAGAAGACTAGTGAGTACATATAAAGTTTGGGAATGACCCAAATACACAGGAGAATTTTCAGAACTCGCATACAGGCAAGTTTCCAAAACACACCAATATCCCTCCCCAAACAAAACAGGCCTATACTTGTTATTATTTTTGTGAAACATGGCTAATCATGTAATACTTTCTGCAAACAAGCCTACAAATGTGATTTTCCCTTTTAAAAAATTAAGTATTTACATCATATATAAATGTTTTTGGAATTTCACATAATGAGCTATCTTTGTCTATTTTATTATAATTATGTGATCAGGGAGCATTGCTCGTCACAACTGATTTTTTTTGTAGTGGCTCGTACGTGAACGGAATTTTACATAGCGGGGTACGCTAAAGTTTAAAAACATAATATATACATAATGCACGTTATCTTTATTATGATCCATCTGCACCCTACTTACATTTGATTGACGTTCACTTGCAAGGGGTGATATTTTTTTCTACTTCTCACTTATAGCATCTCCAACAACGCTTGATTCATACCCTAAATCTGTAATTTGCGCATGTTTTGTTCCCCAACAGATGTTGGGGAACGTAATATTAAGGGAAATATTATGAGGCCAATTCTGGATTTTGAATTGGCCCCACGTACCGATTATTTCGGCGGAATGTGAAGAGTGCCGAACTTTTCAGTGCGCATTGAATTAATCGATGCTCTTCACAGTGTGCCGAAATAATCGGCGCTTCCCCTCCTTTTAAAATTAAAAAAAATTAATGCCAACATATTTTTCGTACAAGTATAATACAGTCAAAATATAGTTACGATAATATGATAACTTCATATCTTAATAATAGCTGGTTAATAATACGGAAAAATGCGATAGATAGTAAAGAACTAAATGCGATAGATAACATGGAAAAAGTTAATATAGTCTTAGTGATGTGATCAGGGTTCCCAGAATGATCTCTCGATCAGATTTGGTCGGTTGAGCAGAAAGAACTACCTATAACAGTAGTTGGAATAACAAGAATTTGGGCAGAGACTTCCCAACTCAATGATTGGCCAACCGAGCTAACATCATGAGAAATGATTATACTTCCAGTTGTTATAGATTTTCCCTTCCCTAGAAATGATGCGGCTGCCTCCTTTTATTTTCCCTTTTCTCTTAATAGACATTGACATTCTTGAGTATCTTCATCTCGTCACCATTTAAGTATTTAACTATCAACTCCTCTCCAATAATTTTGTCAGAGTTGGTATAAAAAGCTTAATCAATTAGAAATTACTATCAAGCCATCACTAGCATTTTCGTATACTTATTCAGCTAAGATAAATCATGATGCCTGAGTGCTTAGGCATTTAACCCAATGATCTTTAGATCAAACTTCTCTTTATCTCACTCTGCCTTGTGTACCTTCGTTCTAAGCTCATTGACCTCTTCATTAAATTTTCGCCTTACCTCCGTAGCATGATCAAGGATTGTCTTATGTCCTCAAAGGCCTCGTTTTCTTTTTTTTTCTATCTCTACTTCTTCCTTAAAGTATCTCTCACTCCTAATCCCCTCGATTTCCTTCTTCATTCTTTCATTTTTCAATGGTGAGGAAACTACTAACATCTTCTAGAGCAGTAGTTTGATCCATCTCTTCTCGAAATTGATTTTGGGCTTTATCGGCATCTTTTTTCATATCGGCCATTAGTTTCTGTGCTTCATCCAATTATTGTTTATAATCAACAATCTCATCATTCATGCTTTTCATTTTATCTTTGTCGATGCTTGTCTTAAGACGCATGCCATCTATTTTGGCTTCCTGCTTCCTTACGCTTTTGGACAATTTTTCCACATATTTCATCATCACTCTACACTGATTCTATATGTCAAACATCTGACCTATAGTTTTCTTGTCAACTTATCTTGAAATCAGTGCACCAATAGTACGAACATAGGATTATCAAAATAAATATTGGGAAACTATGACTTAAGATCTTGGATCTGCTCATGAGTAACAAGAGATGACTCTGGCATTGTTTCCACATGGTTTTTCTAGGAATTGTAATTTATTGAAGACATCTGAACATTCACTTAAATTGTAATCCCAACATTAATTAAACAAACTTAAACCGTTCATAAAGACTGATGGTTATAAGGTACTTACATATTTGCACAAAAATAATAGAAATTTTCATTTCATTAATAATATTACATCCGAGTTACAAGGAATATCATAGTACAACATTATCTCAGTGGAAATAAAATCAATATGTCTTGTGAGGAAGAAGAAAACGCAAAACCTAACTATAGCTCCAAACCTGAATCCAGCTCTGAAGACTAAACCTGCAAACCAAACTACTAGTTGCCCGTGCTAAAATTATGGGCACCTGGAGTTTAGGTGTGGGAACAATAAACTCCAGGTCAGTCGTCGGACTGGTGTGAGAACTCAAAACAATTGTTTTAAGGGTTTATTTTAAAGTTTGGTAATTCACTAGATCATGTCGCTAACGCAGAACCGGTTTACTCCATGTGAATAATAGTTCATAGAAATTCGCATTGACTTTTTGAAAATGAATCTATCATAAGTTCGTCCCATATCACATAATGCAAGCGCACACCTAACGGGCGAGTTTTGCCTAACGATAACCAAAAATGCTTTCATATGTGAAAATACTATTTCATATTATTATTTGTGCATATCGTGAGAAATCATTTCGCAAATAAATGTATTAATCTTAGCGAGCATAATTCCTTATCCCATTATGTTGACATATAGGTATACAATCAAAACCGTATGGGCTCGTAGTGTAGAATTGGATTTCCAACATGACCAAGGCAAATGATTTTCCTTAACAAAGTGTGGAAAATGCCTCTAGAGGGATATTCTCGGGAGAAACAACTGATGAGTCTCCTTCTAATATAAGACTTAAGTATGTCATACTGTCCATTCACAACGCATCACTAATATCTATCAATATATAACCTCTGAGCTCATACTTCTCAGAGAAGTTAGCTAAGAGAATAAATTATCCACTACCAAGAAGATATATATTAGCAAAGATCAGTGTTGCGCAATCAATTACAATGTCAGGCACAATCCATGACAGTCCATTCTGGGTCTGAATGGAACACCATCCAAAATTTCCAAATACATCCAGATCTCATGCCACTTATAACCTCGTTTTGGTTGTACCGATCGATCCAAGACATCAGATGTTAATCCAAATGATTCAAAAATCTCGGTCCTCATTCGTCCTTTCGCAAGTCTTCAATTGCTTCAAAACGCCATATTATAACTTGGAACGATTTTCAAACCTATATCTAATCCCGGTCTTTCCAAGTAATAAGTGTACTTTTAAAACAATTGCTATGGACTACATAGGCTTTTCAATTCGAATCTCCTTCCAAATCTTTATCTATGCATTACAAATCAAGGTTGGATTTATTTAAAATCCCTCAAGTTCCATAACCATTTTAACCCTTTCCTTTGAAAACCAATTATTCATTTTACCAACCTTACCTTTCAAAATGTAAGTCTTCGTTACCCTTTCCTTAAGTCATCAAATTTACCAAATCTTTATTTGGATCAACAATTCTGAATATGATAATCCAAACAATTGATATTCAAACATAAATTTACATAGAGTTCAATCGACTTATGTTTGATTTCAATTCACAAATTGGAGAATACTATAAGCAGAATTCTGACACAAATGTTTTCTAATTTCTTAAATAATATTTGTCCAACAATGGAATTTCATATTGAATATTTGAAGACTAACCCTATCCAAACTCATTTCCTTTTTAATTCAAACTTCCAAACTAAACGTAAAATCAGTAAATGTTAAATAAATTCCATATAAAATATTTTAATCACTTAAAACCTTCCAAAATATTTAACAAAACCTTTCTAAAATTTAAATAGTTGTTCACAAGTTCTAAAATTTAACCACTTTAAAAGGAGCGTCATAACAACGTTTAAAAACATTACCAAAAGTGCTGTAAAATAGCTTTTTAAATCAAATAGATTTAAAATCATCAAATTCACATATTTCAGCTCTATTCACTTTTAAATGATAAAATCGGATTTATTATAATTTTTCAACTTTTAATAATTTTTATAAATCTGCTTTACTCGAATTCTAATTACGATCGTCGAAGTGCACATATAAAGAACTTTTCCAATTTTTTTTTTAAACATAATTTAAAAATCGTATGTTGGAATTCAAAATTTTATTATCTATTCAAAATCTATCATTAATATAAATCCAATGCTTTTCGTTTCACGTCAATCCGTTTTAAAATACTCTAGTTATAGCCGTTTGAAACTAAGGATTGATATTCTCGAACTATCGTTATGCGACACGTAAAATTCAGGCTGTAACATCCCATAACTTTTACAGTTCTAAAAGTTAAGTAACTAAGAATTAATTATTACTAGAGGATAAACTGGATGTCGTATCTATCCCCATTTCGAAGGTCTTTCCGAGACGATCAGTTTGATATATAATTTTGACATATTTGAAATTATCATTTATAAGATATTTCTTTTTTTAGAATGAAAGATACGCACATGAAACCTTTAATTCTCAATGTTCTAATTTTAAGAACAAGAAATTTGTTTGGGGTAGTTGTTAATTTAGTGAACTTTGATACATGTGGTCATGAGTTCGATTCCCGTCATTGACATATTTTTGAATTTTAAGTCAAACAAACAAAAAGATATTTGTTCCAAGTAAGAAGTATGTGTGTACGGAGGCACATAAAAAATGAGAGACATATAGAATTAAAAGTTTCATATAAGTAAAGATTTTATATTTAATGTGTGTATATATATATATTTGTATGTATGTATGTATGTGTGTGTGTGTGTATATATATATATATATATAAGGAGGGTGTATGTTGTTTCCAAATTACAATACATTAATTTAATACGCTGTAAATTAATTCACATTAATTAACATGATATTCAAATCCTTTGTGTGTGTGTACATATATACGTATATATACATATATGTATGTAATTTGATCATACATTGACTTTGCATGTCGTAAGGAAAGTAGTGAAAAAGTGGGATGGAAAATTATATACCTGATTTCAACTTTTGAAACTTGATTAGCAATCGGTTGTACATTAATTGTTGATATAATTTATGTATGGATGGTTATGGTGTTTATTGCATATTTTTGCTAATGTTAGGCATTAATTGGTAAAAATCTAAATTTCACTATACATGTATAAATATGTAAATGCGGTAATTTTATATATTATGGAGAATAACTGAATAATTGTGCATGTAAAGATTTAGTAGACATTGATTGACATGCATTTTATTTTATTAGAGATTTATTTCTTAAAGACTGGGAATTAATCCTCTCATATAAATGGTAATTTCTTAATAGATCTTGAGATATATTCATTCATTGCCATTTTAAATGGTATATTCAAATCTCTTTGCCTTTGTTGTATGAATATAATAATATACTTATAAGATGCGGCTAAAATATATTACTTCATTACAAAGTAAATAAGAGAGCGGCTATGATTTAATTTTGGAATTTCTAGGGTTAATCGAATGGACGAAATCAATCTATATCTTCTATATAAGCAAGCCAATCCCAATTGAATTGGTATCCAAACATACATCTTCTTTCTTTTCTTCTTCCTCAAAAAAAAAAGGAAACTTCAAAGTCTAAACCTAGAGGGAGAAGATCTATAGTTTTAAGGAGGAAGAAGCCCATTTGTATGGTTGTTCCATTTTAGATCTAGAAAGATTTCTTTGATTTATCATTACAGGCAAAGGTAAGTGATAACCTCATGTTTACTGATTTCTGTATATATGTAAAGATCAATTTTAAAAATTAGTTTAATACTTGTTAAGATCTAGGAATATTTCTCTAAAATTACAGGATTTTATATCTTTGCAAACAAGTCCTGAATTCTTATTCAAGATCTAAACATGCTAGACCTATGTAAATTGATTTGTTGGAAGTATGCACTATTACATCGAAGTTTACTTTTAGATGTAAATATCATAAACTTATGCAAGCTAACTGATTTGACATATGAATTTTTTTTGGATAAGTCATCCATCTCTATCTTAAATCTAAACATTTTTAATTGCTTTAAAATTGATGGATTGAATATTATATTTTTATTTTGTATGTAAAACAATGGAGAATGTTACAACTGGCCTACGAATTTCTAACGAATCATTTCTCTAATTGTATAAATATTAGAATGTAGTAAGTTCCAAAGGTGGACATTAAGATGAAAATGAAATAAGACTTCCAAATGAATGGAAAGTAATAAGTAAAAATAAGTCTTAAATAGTAGGCAAAAGGAAGGAATATGATATCAAATAAAATAAAGTAAGATTGGATTGTTAAAATATATGATTGATGATTGATTTATTACGTGTCGATTTTGATGATGGATCGCAATAAGGATGTTTATGCGATGTTTTGCCATTGATTACTACAAATTGATGTGTAGTTAGTTATGGTTATTTAATGATGAATGTCCAATATTGATTGGATTACTATGCGTTGGTGACCGTGTTACTATTTTGGAATGATAAGTATGCAAAAAATGGTTTATGTTTGCATGGATAACGTACAATTATTGATTGAAGAATAATAATTTGTAAGTATATTAATATTGTTACCATCTTATTTTATAAGTTGGAATTGTCATTGGATGTTATAGGTATTTAAAGGCTGCATGTATATTTTCTTTTATTTACTTCATCTAATGCTATGTTGTAATAGATGTGTAAGACACTATTTTCTGCTCTTAATTGGCTGCGTTAGTGCAGTAGTTGTATTAATCATGTTGTTTGCATCAATTTCAATGCTTGCATTGTACTAAATTATACTGATTTCAATGGTTTAATGGATGAAATGGTTGAATGGATGCAATGGTTGTAATGTACTAATGAGCATTTGGATGCAGAAGAAGTGCAGGAAATAGAACTATTTGGGCTTGATCTCTCAAAAGGTGTACGTAGGCAGTCTTTTCCTATGCAATTGCCATCAGAACCCTTAGATTGGGTCGGGCTGTATAGGGTTAGGTGCAGTCCAAATGTGACGATCCCAAAACCCCGTGACACGGTGTTAAGGATAATCATTGGAATATAACACATAAATCATCATTAGCAGATCACAGATAATAGCATAAACAGAAAATAGAATAATTTACACACATATGACAGCGGAATCATACAGATATCATCACATCAGAGAGCACAGTATAGGATACAACTTAGTGTATAATGATACATAATCAGTCACCATCGCCTGAGGCGGAATCATACATAAAGAGTACACAAAAGGAATATCAGTCTACATCGCCAGTGGCGGAATCATAATATAGATACAATAATGGCGGAGAAAATCCAAGTCAGCACGGTGTAGCCAAGCCTCGCCATGGGCCAAAAGGTGCGTCAGAAACCTGTAACTAGGATGCCCGTGTAAAAATGAGGGCACCCGAGTTTGCAAGGTGAAACAAACTACGAGTCAGTCATGGAACTGGTATGAGAAATCTATCCAACTTATTAATAAACAATAATAAGGCAAATCAAAGGACCACGCCACTTTCGCGGAACGGGTTTACTCCAATGAGTGCTAGTGCATGAAATAAAACAAACGATTAAATCAACGCAATGCTTTTTATAAAATGAAGCCATTATAAGACTCAGCTCCCATCACACAATGCAACGCAAGCCGGAGGAAAGAGTTTTTACCTTATAATGGCCAAAGATGCTTCATACGAATAAAACAAAAGTGTTTGGTATTATTACTAGTGCATATATGTTTCAAAAGCGATTTCAATCATAAATATCAATCCTAGGCGGCATAAATGACCCATACCACTATGTCGCCATACTAGTAATACAATCACATTCGCATATTTTGTAATGGAAATTGGATTCCTTCATGAGTCGAGGCAAGGGGCAAGCTCCTCTCCGATTCGAGACACTCTAGCAAATGTCCCAGGACCCCACTATGATCCTTGGATCTTCAGGGTCGGTCCTCTCTTACTTTTGAGGATTGGCAATTTCTGAACACACGTTTCCCGGTCCTTACAGACCTATATCGAGGTGCTCGCATTCCAACAACCACACAGGTGAAAAGTATATATAATGTCAGGGCTGGTAGGTCACTGACACCACCTTAGCTAGAAAGAAACGTCGTGCTCTCCCTGCAGTCACTCTCCCGTTTTTGACTCATACCGAAGTGTGAGGCTCGCGAATTCACGTTATACACAAAGCTACGTCACACAGACAATGCTTTGATCATCAACCACAAGACTTTGCTTTGCAACAAAAGCCTTGATCATATGCCACTTAGGCGTGCCACACAGGCAATCCACTCCATGCGACTGATTTCTGTCAATACATAACCTCTGAGCTCGTACGTCTCAGAGAAGGGCGTTAAGCAAGAGAATAAATTCTCCGCCGCCAAACAGATATATATTTAACAGAGATCAATCAACACAGAACAAAATCCAATGTCAGACACACAGTCCATTTACAAGTCCGTTCTGGGTCTGAACGAAACCGGAGGCACCAATTCCTCGCATATCCGTAAAATCAAGAGTATGTTTGGATGGCTACTACTTCAATTCCTTCATGGTAGCTACTCCAGTCACGAGTATCAGTAGCGCCCATCCATCCAATGTGGAGATCGTTGGTCTTCAGTCGTCTTCGACTCCTCGACTTCTCAACGTCGATCGATTATTTGAAATGAGTTAAACTCGGCCTTTTCAAATAACCCACGTATATTTAGATTTTCAAATCAATTAATCACATGGTTGGACTATTCAACATTCACTTTTCAGTTATTTAGTTATAATTTTCATGTCAAATACATCCAACCATCACATATCAAACAAACCCAACAAAATTGGTTTATTTCCACTCTATATCGTCAATAGCATTTTATAACGATATATCGCCATTTTTATTTAATTTAAAATGGCCATATTTAATTAAACGACGTTTCAGGTCGTGTCGATGCACTGGCGCTGCTTTCCACTAATTTTGTTTTACACATATCTAAAAATCTAACCGTTGGATCCTCACAAATTTTACATCATTAGGAAGGTCATTTCAAAACGAATCCAACGTTTTCAGTTTTGGGAAAATCCGACGGTCGGATTTTCCACACCAACCATTTGAAGTTACGATTTCAATTTATGAACTGCAGCGTCGTTATTCGATTTAATTTAATTATATATATATATATATATATAAATATAATCGTTTCTGGCGTTGTTTTTCTTCAGTTTTGAATTAAACATTCCAGACAATCCAACCGTCGGATCTTCACAAAGTTGGTGCCGTTGGAAAGATATTTCCAAGGCGAACCCAATGGTTGAGGTTTCGGAAAAATCCAATGGTCGGATCTTCCGCACTAGTCGTTTGAAATCACGGTTTCAAAATATGAACTGCACGGCCACGTTTCGTTTTAATTCTATTTATATTTATATATTTATATAAATATAGTTCATTCAAAAATTCCAATATCGTGTCCACTTCAATTATTTCACTAAAGCCTTTAATTTTTGGAAAATTTCGCCATAACCTCCTTTGTACGGGAGGGTCTGGGAAAATTCCCAAATAGCCACACGGGCGTCTCATATAAAAAGAAAAAGAAAAAGCCAAGCGGCTAGCCAAAAGGCTCATAAAATCATCACCCAAACAAAGCGGTAAATGTGTACCTATTTGTCGGGCACAAAATTCTATTTCTCTTCTCTAGCCCCTTTTGCTTTAACCTGTTCAATAGATATGCATGTACATATATACAATTTCTAATATTCACCAATCTCCATTCAATTTCATATTTGATTTGCTTTGGTTTAAAAACACCATTCATTCTAATGTTGCATGCATAGGCTAAAATCATATCATTAGCTAGTTAATGTATATTTCAACTCATGCACGTTTATTTGAACAAGTGGCTATTTTTAACACTTCACATTTCAAAGATGATAATTTTGGCGAACTAAAATAGATTTCAACACATGACTATTTTATTTAGTTCCTATGCATGTTAAAAATAATATTTCTATCACAAATATTTATTTCAACGTCCGCATATCTTTAGCATATCACACATATGATAAAAATGATATTTTTATCATTTAAAATATTTATTCAACCAATGTATGGTTTCAACACTTCATAGTTTCAATAAAAATGTAATTTTTTTTTATTGTTCGATCTTTTTATTCAACACATGAATATTTCCACTACACACACTTCTCAACAAATGAGCATTTCCACACATGGACATTTTATTTATGTTGTTCATATTAGAAAGATGAAATTTTGATTGTTGAAACTATTTATATAAGGCGAATATTTTGCATACTTCATATATATAAAAATGTGATTTTTATTGATTAAACACTTCATTCATTCACGAATGAATTTTATTTTCACACAACACTTTTCAACACATGAATATTTCCACACATGGACATGTTTTAACATATGGCTTTAATTTCAATGCATGTAAAATAATTTCAACATATGAAAATAATTCTAACACACAAAGATTATTCAAAATTTCGGCAGCATAACGGCAGGGTAGTTAAAACCGGCACCGTCCCTAGTACGGCTCCTCGCTCTACCTTAAAACCTCGCGGTTTTTGACAATGGGGATTCATGCACCTAATTCGCACGCAGGCGGCCTGTTTATTTTTATTTCCACAAATATTTCCAATTCATTTCAATCACCAATGGGTATTTTTCAACCACAACCAAACAATATCAACCACAAACAATTATTCAACCATTCGTATTTTTCATCCAATATTTCACACCAATTCACCACAATAAATATCGTCCATGGTTTGTGGACGAGGGGAGTATATATATATATATAT
Organism: Allium sativum; assembly: GCA_030737875.1. Lineage (NCBI taxonomy): Eukaryota > Viridiplantae > Streptophyta > Magnoliopsida > Asparagales > Amaryllidaceae > Allium > Allium sativum. Next base: position 565,005,096 of record CM060921.1, read on the forward strand.
ATATAATATATTTTACTTGCATTTCAACACATATATCAATTATTCTATGCATGTAAAAATTCATACTTCGCTTATATAGCTTACACTATGCATGTATATGAGGTATACAACACGTATGTAATTTATATTTCGCTTATATAAATTATACACGACATTTTCCATTCAATTTCACGTTAATTTAGATTTCTCACCTTGGTTTTCTGAGCGCTAAAAATCGATACGATGTCAGAAAAATCCGCAGCTTCTTCTATTGGGTAGAGAGCTTCCTTGCGGTCTCGATGTTTCCTGTTTCATCGAATTTCGTCAACACACCGAAAAGATATGATTTTTCAAAGTGTAAAGATCAAAGAAAAACGCACTTTCACGAGCTTCAAAACTAGGTTTACAATTTTCGAGAAATCCGTGGCACGTGGGGACGATCAGGGAGTTGGACGTGGAAGAGGGGAGAGAGGGCTTTAAATTGGTGGTGGTTTGGTGGCGTTCGGTGGTCGGTGGCGTTCAGGGCGGCGGCAGGAAGCGTTCGACTTTCTGGCGTCGATGCAGGCGGAGGAGGCGACGAGGGGGGCGGCGATTGGGTCGGATTTGAAGAGGAGGCTGGGGCGCGTCGGATGGTGGCGGCGACGAAGGCTATAGGTGGCGGTAGCGGCGACGGCGGAGGAGAGAAGGTGGTGAACGCGTTTCGCCGTTGATCGTGGGGGTTTCTTTTTTTATTTTTATTTTATTTTAAAATTTATGAAAGGAATAATATGATTGGCCGAGACTATATTAAATTTTTAAATAGTGTTTTCCTAAACGAACTCCTTTTTAAACCCAACGACTGTCGCCTCTAGCTAAATACCCCCATTCCGGACACAATGGGATATGTTTCGTAGGCCAATTCGACTGTTACAGTCAGTTATTTTTCAAATTAAAGTATAAAACATTTAATTTTTAACTCTGAACGCACATTTCAATTTTCCAGGGCCACAAACTGATTCGAAAAATTCCAGAAAAATAAATCTAGCTATGTTTTGGCGCTACGGTCCCAACAAAACTAGTTTCGTCGAATTCTGAGGTCGTTTGAAAAATGGCCATTTTCTGGTCGATCCAACTTAACAGAAATCGACCAAACATATTTTCTTTTGCCACGCTCACATACTAGCTTCAAAAATTATAAAATTTGAAACCTAGCAATAGTTTGACATCCCGGACCCAACAAAAGTGGTTTCGTCGAATTCCGAGGTCGTATGCAAAATATCAATTTTCCAGGGCTATATTCTATATACCGACTCTTCTGAAAATTCATTCGGCCATAACTTTTGATTCCCGTTATGAAACTTCGATTTTTCAGATTCGTTAGAAAGGTATTGACTAACAGATTTAAATAATTTTGGTTTCACTAAAATCCGTTATATTTTCCACCCTGCATAGTCAGTCAAAGTTTGAATTCAAATTTTCAAACTGACTCACTATTTCTAATTCACTATTTTATTGAAATATTCTATTTCAATGGTTCAAATTCCTTTGAAATAATCAATTTAAAAATTTTAAATTGGCTCGTATTTTCCGGGTTATTACAATCTCACCTACTTAAAACTTTTCGTCCTCGAAAAGGAAACAACAGTAAAGTAGGAAATAAAATGTAAATGCAAAGTATTGTAAAGGTACCTTGCACCGGAGTTAGTCAGAGATATCCACTCTGCATTTGGGGTAAGCTTGCTTAATGCTTTCCTCAGTTTCCCAAGTACAGTCTCTAGGATCACTGCTCCACTGCACTTTAACTAAATGAACCTTTTTGCTTCTGAGTTCTCTAGTTTCTTTGCCAACAATTTTTAATGGCTCTCTTTTGAGTGCTAATTCTGGAGTTATCTCCACATCCTGTTGCGCTGTTTCTTCTACAAAAAGATCCGAATCATGCACATGTCTCCTAAGTTGAGATACGTGAAAAACATTGTGCACTCCAGGCAACCAATCTGGCAATTGAACCCTATAAGCAAGAGTTCCAATTCGCTCAAGTATAGGAAAGGGACCAATAAATCTCGGTGCCAACTTCCCAGTCTTTCCAAATCTGATTACTCCTCTCATCGGAGAAACCTTTAAATAAACATGATCACCAACAGCAAATGTCAAATCTCTCCTTCTAGAGTCTGCATAACTTTTCTGTCGGCTTTGGGCGGTTTTCAATCGCTTCTTGATGAAGTCCACTTTATCCGATGCTTCCCTAATCATATCGGGTCCTAGTACAAGTCTGTTGCCAGGTTCTACCCAACATGCTGGAGATCTGCATGGTCTGCCATATAATGCTTCAAATGGTGACATTCTCAAACTTGCTTGATAGCTATTGTTATATGAGAATTCTGCCAAATGCAAATGATCTTCCCATGACCCACCAAAATCGATTATACAAGCCCGCAATAAATCTTCCAGAATTCTATTCACCCGCTCAGTTTGGCCATCTGTTTGTGGGTGATAAGCGGTGCTCATATTCAGTTTTGTCCCCAATTCTGTCTGGAAAGCCTCCCAGAATTTGCTAGTAAATAGGGGATCTCTATCACTGACTATGCTGATGGGAATTCCATGCAGCTTAACAATTTCTTTGAAATATATCTGCGCTAGACTTTGGGCAGTTCTATTGGAGCTGACAGGTATAAAATGGGCAGTCTTCGTGAAGCGATCTACGATTACCCAAATGCTGTCATTACCTTTCTTGGTTCGCGGCAAACCATCTATGAAATCCATGGAAATCTGTTCCCATTTCCAGCCTGGGACTTCCAACGGTTGCAACAATCCAGCTAGCTTCTGTTGGTCGCTCTTGACCAATTGACAAGTATGGCATCTGCTAACATACAAAGAAATATCTCTTTTCATTGCCTTCCACCAGAAAGTGCGTTTGATATCGTTGTACATTTTACTCACCCCAGGATGGATGCAAAATTTGGACTTATGGCATTCGTCCAGCACTTCCCTTTTAAGCTCGGGAATGTCGGGAACACATATTCTTCTATTCAGCCTCAGAACTCCCTCACTATCCACTTGGAAACTGGAGCCTTCGCCCCTTTGAATCCTTTTTACCATCTCTTTCACAAAATTGTAACTTTTCTGAAGAACAGATATCCTATCAATCAATCCAGGTGTAATTATAAGATTGGCAATGATTGCGGTTTTCCTACTAAGTGCATCCGCTACTACGTTAGCTTTTCTCGGCGTATACAGGATATCAAGATCATACGCCGCAAGAAATTCTAGCCAACGCTACTGTCTCAGATTCAGATCTTTCTGGGTATATAAATACTTCAACGATTGATGATCTGTATACAGTATAAATTTCTCGCCCAATAAGTAATGTCTCCAGATTTTTAAGGCAAATACGATGGCTAGCAACTCAAGATCATGAGTCACATAATTCTTCTCATGCGGTTTCAATTGGCGGCTTGCATAAGCGACTACTTGGCCTCTCTGCATTAACACTGCACCAAGACCTCTAACAGAAGCATCTGTCCAAACCGTTAAATCCTGATTGCCATCAATAATTGTTAACACTGGAGTGGTGGTCAGCTTCGATTTCAATTCCTGGAAAGCTTCTTCACAGTCGGAAGTCCACTTAAACTTCTCATGTTTCTTGGTGAGCTTCGTTAACGGACCGGATATTTTCGAAAAATCCTTAACGAACTTTTGATAATAACTAGCCAACCCCATAAAACTTCTAACTTCTGTGGGAGTAGTGGGTTGTTTCCAGTCTTGAATCGCTATTATTTTGCTTGGGTCAATAGAAATTCCTTTCTCTGACACGACATGGCCAAGAAATTTAACTTCTTCTTGCCAGAAGACACATTTAGAGAATTTGGCTTTGAAGACGTTCTTCCTTAGAATCTCCAATACTTGTTCTAAGTGTTTTTCATGCTCGGGTATTGATTTGGAGTAAATTAAAATATCATCGATGAATACGAGGACAAATTTATTCAGAACTCTCCTGAACACTCTATTCATTATATCGACAAAGTATGCTGGAGCGTTGCATAGGCCAAACGGCATTACTAACCATTCATAAAATATGTCTGGACCTCTGAAAGCGGTCAAAGGAACACACTCTTCTGCTATTCTCAATTGATGAAAACCTGCAGCTAGGTCCATTCAGGAAAATACTTTCGCCCCATTCAATTGATCTAGCAAATCATCAATGCGAGGTAATGGATATTTATTTTTAAGCGTCTGTTTGTTGAGGTCTCGGTAATCAACACATAATCTAAGAGTACCGTCTGACTTTGGGACAAACACGACAGCTGCACCCCAATTAGAAAAACTAGGTGTGATTAGACCTTTCCACAATAGTTGACGAGTTTGATCGCCTAATTCTTCTTTTTCTTTCGGAGTCATTCTACGAATTGGATGCACCACTGGTCTGGCATTGGGTATTAGATCGATTCGGAATTCTATTTCTCTTTGCGGAGGTAAGTTTTCAACTTCTTCAAACACATCCGCATAGTTGCTAACAACCGGAATCTTTTCTATGGAAGTGGGGATAAGTTCTAAGGCTAACCAAAATTCTTCTCTATTCGGATTCGAACCATGATAGGGTATATATATATGTCCAAGCTCCGTTCGGATTTTAACAATTCTTTCCGCACACTTTACTTCGGCTTCAAATTTCGTTAACCAATCTAGCCCGAGAATAATATCGAATTCGGGAAAATCCATAACGATTAAATCAAAAGGAAACTTGTAGGAAGAATAAGAGATCGGCACTCTACAATATGAACCGAGAGTAACGGGACCCCCTATCGGGTTATGAACTTCAACCGATTCTTTAAGCTTTCGCTGCTTTAACTTTAATTTGTGCACTGTGTTTTTAGCAATAAAACTACGCGATGCACCTGTGTCAAACAATACAGAAATAGGAATATTTTTAATTATAAGGGTACCTCCCAAAACATCGGGTTTACCTGCTCCGTCGGAAGCAGCTGGCGGGCTAGACCCGTCATAGACATGAGCTACAGTAGCTTTCTTCAACAAAGGACAGTCTTTGACTAGATGATCGGTCTTGCGACAATTGAAGCACGAGCGAGGGTTCTGAGAGCCTTGGCTCGAGCCTTGAGAGTTCGTTTTCTGTTTCTTCGGAGCTGTGCAGACGTTTGAGTAGTGCCCCGGCTTACCACAGTTAAAGCAACTTCCTCTTGGCGGCTTGCCAATCTGAGGTTTGGAAGATGCTGCCTGGCTTGACTCGCCCTGATTTACAGCAGGCTTGCGCTTGTTTCCGGCTTGGCTTCTAGCGCGATCCTGATCCAGATGCCTTTGATCCAGGTCTTCATAGTTGCATGTCATTTCCACTAGCTCATTGAAATCCAGCTTGACATGGGCCATGGCTCTATCATGATATTGTCGTCTTAGTCCAAAGATAAACCCCTTATTTTTGGATTTCGCAGTGGCAACGAGCTCTGGAGCATAGGGCGACAGCATTGTAAATTTGTTCAGATAATCTTGCACGGAAAGATCCCCTTGCTGGAGATTGGCGAAGTCATCGTGCATTCTTTCTAGAGCTTGTTTTGGGACATATTTCTCCTTGAAGAGTTCTTTAAATCCATCCCATGTTCTTCCAGCTTCTCTATTCCCGGCGGTAAGAGATTCCCACCATAATTCAGCTTGTTCCTGCATAAGCCAGGCGCCCATAACAGCTTTGTCTTCGTCTCCTAGCCTTAGGCCTTCAAGAATTTTCTCGCATGTTTTGATCCATGCAAGGGCCTCTATTACGGTGCCAGTTCCCGAGAAGGTCTTTCCTCCTAAGTTCTTATATCTCTTAGCTACACGGTCGAGCTCGAAGTATTGAGCTGCCGGAGGTTGTATCAAAGGTCCTTCTTGAGCTGGGATTTCTCCCCTACCTCGACCGGCACGGCCTCCTCTAGCGGCGGCTGCTCTGGTAGCCATTTGTCAAATTCTGTATAAGCAACGAAAAAAAGTCAGCTAACAGAAATGATAGTCTATTGCATAATTAAGCAGAAAACTTTATGGAAAGATAACGAGGGACTGATCAATTGTTTTTGCTATTCTGCTCAGCTCATTCTAGGACTCTACCAGTCCTATCTCTAATGAGCGACTCGCCTTAGAATACTACTGATTCTATTTTGACGAAGTGTTTAATGTGTTAGACTCCAGAACTAAGGTTAACCAAAGCTCTGATACCAGCTGTGACGATCCCAAAACCCCGTGACACGGTGTTAAGGATAATCATTGGAATATAACACATAAATCATCATTAGCAGATCACAGATAATAGCATAAACAGAAAATAGAATAATTTACACACATATGACAGCGGAATCATACAGATATCATCACATCAGAGAGCACAGTACAGGATACAACTTAGTGTATAATGATACATAATCAGTCACCATCGCCTGAGGCGGAATCATACAAAAAGAGTACACAAAAGGAATATCAGTCTACATCGCCAGTGGCGGAATCATAATATAGATACAATAATGGCAGAGAAAATCCAAGTCAGCACGGTGTAGCCAAGCCTCGCCATGGGCCAAAAGGTGCGTCAGAAACCTGTAACTAGGCTGCCCGTGTAAAAATGAGGGCACCCGAGTTTGCAAGGTGAAACAAACTACGAGTCAGTCATGGGACTGGTATGAGAAATCTATCCAACTTATTAATAAACAATAATAAGGCAAATCAAAGGACCACGCCACTTTCGCGGAACGGGTTTACTCCAATGAGTGCTAGTGCATGAAATAAAACAAACGATTAAATCAACGCAATGCTTTTAATAAAATGAAGCCATTATAAGACTCAGGTCCCATCACACAATGCAACGCAAGCCGGAGGATAGAGTTTTTACCTTATAATGGCCAAAGATGCTTCATACGAATAAAACAAAAGTGTTTGGTATTATTACTAGTGCATATATGTTTCAAAAGTGATTTCAATCATAAATATCAATCCTAGGCGGCATAAATGACCCATACCACTATGTCGCCATACTAGTAATACAATCACATTCGCATATTTCGTATTGGAAATTGGATTCCTTCATGAGTCGAGGCAAGGGGCAAGCTCCTCTCCGATTCGAGACACTCTAGCAAATGTCCCAGGACCCCACTATGATCCTTGGATCTTCAGGGCCGGTCCTCTCTTACTTTTGAGGATTGGCAATTCCTGAACACACGTTTCCCGGTCCTTACAGACCTATATCGAGGAGCCTCGCATTCCAACAACCACACAGGTGAAAAGTATATATAATGTCAGGGCTGGTAGGTCACTGACACCACCTTAGCTAGAAAGAAACGTCGTGCTCTCCCTGCAGTCACTCTCCCGTTTTTGACTCATACCGAGGTGTGAGGCTCGCGAATTCACGTTATACACAAAGCTACGTCACACAGACCATGCTTTGATCATCAACCACAAGACTTTGCTTTGCAACAAAAGCCTTGATCATATGCCACTTAGGCGTGCCACACAGGCAATCCACTCCATGCGACTGATTTCTGTCAATACATAACCTCTGAGCTCGTACGTCTCAGAGAAGGGCGTTAAGCAAGAGAATAAATTCTCCGCCACCAAAAAGATATATATTTAACAGAGATCAATCAACACAGAACAAAATCCAATGTCAGACACACAGTCCATTTACAAGTCCGTTCTGGGTCTGAACGAAACCGGAGGCACCAATTCCTCGCATATCCGTACAATCAACAGTATGTTTGGACGGCTACTACTTCAATTCCTTCATGGTAGCTACTCCAGTCACGAGTATCAGTAGCGCCCATCCATCCAATGTGGAGATCGTCGGTCTTCAGTCGTCTTCGACTTCTCAACGTCGATCGATTATTTGAAATGAGTTAAACTCGGCCTTTTCAAATAACCCACGTATATTTAGATTTTCAAATCAATTAATCACATGGTTGGACTATTCAACATTCACTTTTCAGTTATTTAGTTATAATTTTCATGTCAAATACATCCAACCATCACATATCAAGCAAACCCAACAAAATTGGTTTATTTCCACTCTATATCGTCAATAGCATTTTATAACGATATATCGCCATTTTTATTTAATTTAAAATGGCCATATTTAATTAAACGACGTTTCAGGTCGTGTCGATGCACTGGCGCTGCTTTCCACTAATTTTGTTTTACACATATCTAAAAATCTAACCGTTGGATCCTCACAAATTTTACATCATTAGGAAGGTCATTTCAAAACGAATCCAACGTTTTCAGTTTTGGGAAAATCCGACGGTCGGATTTTCCACACCAACCATTTGAAGTTACGATTTCAATTTACGAACTGCAGCGTCATTATTCGATTTAATTTAATTATATATATATATAAATATAATCGTTTCTGGCGCTGTTTTTCTTCAGTTTTGAATTAAACATTCCAGACAATCCAACCGTCGGATCTTCACAAAGTTGGTGCCGTTGGAAAGATATTTCCAAGGCGAACCCAACGGTTGAGGTTTCGGAAAAATCCAATGGTCGGATCTTCCGCACTAGTCGTTTGAAATCACGGTTTCAAAATATGAACTGCACGGCCACGTTTCGTTTTAATTCTATTTATATTTATATATTTATATAAATATAGTTCATTCAAAAATTCCAATATCGTGTCCACTTCAATTATTTCACTAACGCCTTTAATTTTTGGAAAATTTCGCCATAACCTCCTTTGTACGGGAGGGTCTGGGAAAATTCCCAAATAGCCACACGGGCGTCTCATATCAAAAAGAAAAAGAAAAAGCCAAGCGGCTAGCCAAAAGGCTCATAAAATCATCACCCAAACAAAGCGGTAAATGTGTACCTATTTGTCGGGCACAAAATTCTATTTCTCTTCTCTAGCCCCTTTTGCTTTAACCTGTTCAATAGATATGCATGTACATATATACAATTTCTAATATTCACCAATCTCCATTCAATTTCATATTTGATTTGCTTTGGTTTAAAAACACCATTCATTCTAATGTTGCATGCATAGGCTAAAATCATATCATTAGCTAGTTAATGTATATTTCAACTCATGCACGTTTATTTGAACAAGTGGCTATTTTTAACACTTCACATTTCAAAGATGATAATTTTGGCGAACTAAAATAGATTTCAACACATGACTATTTTATTTAGTTCCTATGCATGTTAAAAATAATATTTCTATCACAAATATTTATTTCAACGTCCGCATATCTTTAGCATATCACACATATGATAAAAATGATATTTTTATCATTTAAAATATTTATTCAACCAATGTATGGTTTCAACACTTCATAGTTTCAATAAAAATGTAATTTTTTTTTTATTGTTTGATCTTTTTATTCAACACATGAATATTTCCACTACACACACTTCTCAACAAATGAGCATTTCCACACATGGACATTTTATTTATGTTGTTCATATTAGAAAGATGAAATTTTGATTGTTGAAACTATTTATATAAGGCGAATATTTTGCATACTTCATATATTTAAAAATGTGATTTTTATTGATTAAACACTTCATTCATTCACGAATGAATTTTATTTTCACACAACACTTTTCAACACATGAATATTTCCACACATGGACATGTTTTAACATATGGCTTTAATTTCAATGCATGTAAAATAATTTCAACATATGAAAATAATTCTAACACACAAAGATTATTCAAAATTTCGGCAGCATAACGGCAGGGTAATTAAAACCGGCACCGTCCCTAGTAGGCTCCTCGCTCTACCTTAAAACCTCGCGGTTTTTGACAATGGGGATTCATGCATCTAATTCACACGCAGGCGGCATGTTTATTTTTATTTCCACAAATATTTCCAATTCATTTCAATCACCAATGGGTATTTTTCAACCACAACCAAACAATATCAACCACAAACAATTATTCAACCATTCGTATTTTTCACCCAATATTTCACACCAATTCACCACAATAAATATCGTCCATGGTTTGTGGACGAGGGGAGTATATATATATATAATATATTTTACTTGCATTTCAACACATATATCAATTATTCTATGCATGTAAAAATTCATACTTCGCTTATATAGCTTACACTACGCATGTATATGAGGTATACAACACGTATGTAATTTATATTTCGCTTATATAAATTATACACGACATTTTCCATTCAATTTCACGTTAATTTAGATTTCTCACCTTGGTTTTCTGAGCGCTAAAAATCGATACGATGTCAGAAAAATCCGCAGCTTCTTCTATTGGGTAGAGAGCTTCCTTGCGGTCTCGATGTTTCCTGTTTCATCGAATTTCGTCAACACACCAAAAAGATATGATTTTTCAAAGTGTAAAGATCAAAGAAAAACGCACTTTCACGAGCTTCAAAACTAGGTTTACAATTTTTGAGAAATCCGTGGCACGTGGGGACGATCAGGGAGTTGGACGTGGAAGAGGGGAGAGAGGGCTTTAAATTGGTGGTGGTTTGGTGGCGTTCGGTGGTCGGTGGCGTTCAGGGCGGCGGCAGGAAGCGTTCGACTTTCTGGCGTCGATGCAGGCGGAGGAGGCGACGAGGGGGGCGGCGATTGGGTCGGATTTGAAGAGGAGGCTGGGGCGCGTCGGATGGTGGCGGCGGCGAAGGCTATAGGTGGCGGTAGCGGCGACGGCGGAGGAGAGAAGGTGGTGAACGCGTTTCGCCGTTGATCGGGGGGGTTTCTTTTTTTATTTTTATTTTATTTTAAAATTTATGAAAGGAATAATATGATTGGCCGAGACTATATTAAATTTTTAAATAGTGTTTTCCTAAACGAACTCCTTTTTAAACCCAACGACTGTCGCCCCTAGCTAAATACCCCCATTCCGGACACAATGGGATATGTTTCGTAGGCCAATTCGACTGTTACAGTCAGTTATTTTTCAAATTAAAGTATAAAACATTTAATTTTTAACTCTGAACGCACATTTCAATTTGCCAGGGCCACAAACTGATTCGAAAAATTCCAGAAAAATAAATCTAGCTATGTTTTGGCGCTACGGTCCCAACAAAACTAGTTTCGTCGAATTCTGAGGTCGTTTGAAAAATGGCCATTTTCTGGTCGATCCAACTTAACAGAAATCGACCAAACACATTTTCTTTTGCCACGCTCACATACTAGCTTCAAAAATTATATAATTTGAAACCTAGCAATAGTTTGACATCCCGAACCCAACAAAAGTGGTTTCGTCGAATTCCGAGGTCGTATGCAAAATATCAATTTTCCAGGGCTATATTCTATATACCGACTCTTCTGAAATTCATTCGGCCATAACTTTTGATTCCCGTTATGAAACTTCGATTTTTCAGATTCGTTAGAAAGGTATTGACTAACAGATTTAAATAATTTTGGTTTCACTAAAATCCGTTATATTTTCCACCCTGCATAGTCAGTCAAAGTTTGAATTCAAAATTTCAAACTGACTCACTATTTCTAATTCACTATTTTATTGAAATATTCTATTTCAATGGTTCAAATTCCTTTGAAATAATCAATTTAAAAATTTTAAATTGGCTCGTATTTTCCGGGTTATTACACCAAACATAGTTGAAACTCTTTTTCCTCTTTGAACAGAATTTGTATAGTTGGAAGACATGAGATAGAAAAAGAAAAATAATAAAGAAGAAAGGAGCCTAGCCTGCATGTTGGATCTAGAGGTTGTTTATAAATTCACTTCTTATTGTATCACTGTTGTTTTGTTTTGTAAATGTTTAATGTAATAAAATGGATTATGATGTTTTAGTCATGTAATTATTTATTTTATTCCATCATTAGATCTTCCATATTACTAATCATCTCTAGTATTTTTAATCTTATATAATTAAGGTTTGCTACTTTTAATATCTTAAATTAGTTGTAAGCGTGTTTTATGACATTTATAATTGATTTTGGACCTTTAAAAATAGTAGGTCTTCACACTTGGTATTAGAGCTTAGGATTAGTGATTACTAGAGCCTTGGGTTGGTTTGACTGTTATGTTATAATGATTTGCACCTTAAGGTTGTTTAAATATGAGAGAAAATGTTTGGATTTATAATTGCATGTTTGAAGTGTGTGTACTATTTATTTGGTCATTATTACCTCAGTCTACAATGTTGTTCATTTATGAGAAGCCTTTTGTGGAGGATAAAGAAAAGAATAGTGAGACAAGATGAACAATCATCGGGTGAGTTATGTGTTTGGTTATAACCTAAATGACATACACATGATTACTAGATTGCAAATGAAACCCAAATTTTATAAAGATGAAATCATTTTGATTTTAAAAGAAAAAATGGTCTAGAAATATTGTTTTTAACATATATCCCTTATTTTAAAGCTATCTCATTAGTTAATAGAAAATGGTCATTTGTGAGTGATTTGCACTTTTATTCACTAATTACGGCTAATTAGGGGTGATTAGTGATAATTAGCGAAATTATGCATCATAAATGTTTGAAAAATGTGTAGGAATTCTAAAATATTATTTTATGTCAGTGGTGAAAATTTAGGTTAATTTGGATTGAGTTTTCTAATTTTAAATTACAACATGGTTAAGGGGATTAAGGAAAAATCATGAAAATTTAGGTTAATTTGGATTGAGTTTTCTAATATAGCCTATGTGATTGATGTTTTGATCTTTTTGATTTAACCTTTATGTTGTTACTGTTTTTTGGAATGTTTTTATGATTGTTTAATAAAGTTAGAATGATTGAAAATGCCGTCGCATGGCAAGAATGAATGAAACAAGCTTGTTGGAAGGACTGGTTTCGGTTCTACCAAAGCGGATCAGATCGATAGCCGAACCGAACCGGGCTGGGAGTCCGGAGGGGATGAACCAAACTAGGACATAGCATAAGGAAGTATGGCAATAAGGAAGGCCACTAGCATAGTATTGGAGTTGGAGTAGGGATCAGATCGAACTAGAGTAGAGCGGGAAGAAGCATCAAAGCAGATGAGGAAGAGCACCAAACCGAACCGAGATGAGGGGAGAGCACCAAACCGAAATGGAGGAAGCCGAGTCGAACCAGATTTGAGCTTCTATTACTACCACGCAACAACGATCATGAAATCTTCTGAAGACCAACTTCTCTTTGACCAAAAACCAAGAAGCAAAGGAAGTCCAAATGGGAAGTTATTGCTCAAGATCCAGACGGGAATCAACGAGTTAACTTCAAGAGTTGGGATTTGCTACGGGGCGTGTGCAAAAGGGTTATCGATGTCAATAATTGTGGTTCACCGTTGAGAGAGAGGGCATGTAGATGAACTAGAGCCAGATGATGTATGGACTGGTTGGCCTGTACCCCAGAGTCAGGAATGCTTGGACTGGGAAGGGTTATTGGCTATAGACCAGAAGGGCATGGTCATAACAATAGTTGTACGGAGTCCAAAAGGGCATAGACCTGTCATGGCCCCAATGGATCTGGTTATCAAAGCGGTGGATATCGTATGCTTTATGCACTAAGTGAGAAATGTGAGGATGATTGCTATGTTTGTTTTTTTCGCTTATTAGTTCATGTCATGATTGTTTGGATTAATTCTTTTAATTGAATTGATTATTGTTTTCTTATTTGATATGTTTAGTTTGCTTGTATGTTATTTGTTTGTTTGTTGTTTATATTAATTGTATGATTATATAGTAAGCTAGTGTTGAATATTGATTGAATTTATACTCGAAAAACAAAAGGATTGAAGGGGGGACATGATTAGTTTAGGCATAGTGTGAATATGCTGTTTCCTAAACTAAAGAAGACTAGTATTTGGAATGACTAAAAGTTTTGAAGATATTCCTTGAAGGTGAGAAGGGTAAAATGGAGAATTTTAGTGATTAAAGACTTAACATTTACCACTTAGGAATATGTATGAAAGTTGGAGTGATTCAAAATACATATTTAATGTTTTTCAAATAATTACCAGCTTCCATAACTTAAAAAAAAAGAGAAGTTTTATGAACCTGAGAACTTTTCCAAATGATTTTTTATTTTATATGGATGGAATTTTAGACTTGAAAGCAAAATCTTAATTTTTTTTAAAGCCATATGAATCACTCTTATCTAGTGGATCCCTCTTTGGTATTTCGGACGGTTTAACTTTATCACCAAATGAAGGAACTCACTATATATGGATTATCACTACTCCAATGCAATGACGAAGAACTCCTTTGAAGATAAACTCCAATCGAATAAAATCCGAGATGCAAAGGTAGCTCAAGAAGGAAGTTGTTTTTAAAGGTCCAAGTAGGGACCAAGGGATTCAAGATGGAATCAAGGGGTTCAAGTGGAAACCAAGGGTTTAAGTAGGAACCAATGTGTCAACTTCCAAATTTGGGCTTTGTTGCAGGGCGTTTGCAAAGGGGCAGTTAGCTTTCGAGACTTCGGTGCATTCTTGAGAGGTTGGTGCAGAGAAGGTAGAGAACTCCACCATGTGATGTTAAAAATTTATTAAAGAGGAAATAAAGAAAGGACACATCATTACTACAAATGTGAGGCTTTAAGTAATTTCATCATATTTTTACAGAATACACATATTAGGATGATTATATGGTTAACACATTAATGAACATACACATGTTTGTTGTTAGTTTGATGATGTGTTAATTGTTCTCTTGGTCTACATATGCTTTATTCTTGTGAACCACGTTGATTGATGTGTGTTCTTTTATTTGTATGAGGATGTTGTAATAACTATTGTTTGCTGTAGATTTCAATTATAGTCAATTAACGTTGAAATGCTATGATTCATGTTGTCATGTAGCGATTTTAATTATCTTACACTTTGTTGATGGATTATTATTTTTACACACCACATGTTCCATAAAATGGCAAGAAAGTATGTATTTTATTGAGTTATGTGTTGTGATTGGTAAGAAACTATGGTTATTACATATTGGAAATTAACTTATGATGGATGATTTTATCGTAATGAAGGATTTATTATTTTGAATCGGTTTTATATTAGGGGAATTGCGAGGGCGCTATTCTTCTAAGGGGGAAAAATGTAACATTCCGCAACTTTTACAGTTCTAAAAGTTAGGTAATTAAGAATTATCTACTACTAGAGGATAAACCGGATGTCGTATCTATTACCACTACGAAGGCCTTTCCGGGATGATCAGTTTGATATATAATTTTGACATATTTGAAATTATCAATTACAAGATATTTTTTTTTTATAATGAAAGATACACACATAAAACCATTAATTTTCAATGTTCTAACTTTAAAAATAAGAAATTTGTTTGGTGTAGTTGTTAAGTTAGTAGACTTTGATACATGAGGTCTTGAGTTTGATCCTCGTCATTGAAATATTTTCGAATTTTAAGTAAAACAAATAAAAAGATATTTGTTCCAAGTAAGAAGTATGTGTGTATGGAGGCATATAAAAATGAGAGACATATAAGATTAAAAGTTGCATATAAGTAAAGATTTTATATGTAATGTGTGTGTATATATATATATATATATTTGTATGTATGTTTACATACATACATACATACATACACACACACACACACACACACACACACACACACACACACACACATATATATATATATATATATATATATATATATGGAGGGCTTATGTTGTTTCCAAATGGTAATACATTAATTTCATAGGCTGTAAATTAATTCACATTAATTAACATGTTATTTAAATCCTTTTTGTGTGTGTGTGTACACAAATATGTATGTAATTTAATCATACATTGACTTTGCATGCCATGAGGAAAATAGTGAAAAGGTGGGATGGAAAATTATATACTTGAATTCCACTTTGAAATTGGTTAGCAATCAGTTGTACATTAATTGTTTATATATGCCATGAGGAAAGTAGTGAAAAAGTGGGATGGAAAATTATATACCTGAATTCCACTTTTGAAATTGGTTAGCAATCAGTTTTACATTAATTGTTGATATATTTTATGTGTGGATGGTTATGGGGTTTATTGCATATTCTTGCAAATGTT
Source organism: Allium sativum (assembly GCA_030737875.1). Taxonomy (NCBI): domain Eukaryota; kingdom Viridiplantae; phylum Streptophyta; class Magnoliopsida; order Asparagales; family Amaryllidaceae; genus Allium; species Allium sativum. The sequence continues at coordinate 565,021,008 of CM060921.1, forward strand.
TGGCATTAATCGGTAAAAACTAAATTTCACTATACATGTATAAATATGTAAATGCGGTAATTTTATATATTATGGAGTAGTAACTGAATAATTGCGCATGTAAAGATTTAGTAGGCATTGATTGACGTGCATTTTGTTCTATTAGAGATTTATTTCTTATAGACTGGGAATTAATCCTCTTATGTAAATGGTAATCTCTTAATAGATCTTAAAATATATTCGTTTGATTGTCGTATTAAATGGTATATACAAATCTCTTTGGCATGTGTTGTATGAATATGATAATATACTTATGAGATGCGGCTAAAAGATATTACTTCATTACAAAGTAAATAAGAGAGCGGCTATGATTTAATTTTGGAATTCCTAGGGTTAATCGAATGGACGAAATCAATCTATATCTTCTATATAAGCAAGCTAATCCCAATTGAATTGGTATCCAGACATACATCTTCTTTCTTTTTTTCTTCCTCATAAAAAAAGGAAAATTCAAAGTCTAAACCTAGAGGGAGAAGATATATAGTTTTAAGGAGGAAGAAGCCCATTTGTATGGTTGTTCCATTTTAGATCTAGAAAGATTTCTTTGATTTATCATTGCATGCAATGGTAAGTGTTAACCTCATGCTTATTGATTTCTGTATATATGTAAAGATCTATTTTAGAAGTTGGTTTAATACTTGTTATGATCTAGAAATATTTCTCTAAAATTACATGATTTTATATCTTTGCAAACAAGTCCTGAATTCATATTCAAGATCTAAACATGCTAGACCTATGTAAATTGATTTGTTGGATGTATGCACTATTTCATCCAAGTTTACTTTTAGATGTAAACATCATAAACTTATTCAAGCTAATTGATTATATATATATGCATTCTTTTGGATAAGTCATCTATCTCTATCTTAGATCTAAACATTTTTAATTGCTTTAAAATTGATGGATTAAATATTATATTTTTATTTTGTATGTAAAATGATGGAGAATGTTATTATTAGCCTACGAATTTCTAATGAATCATTTCTATAATTGCATAAAGATTAGAATGTAGTAAGTTCCAAAGGTGGACATTAAGATGAAAAATAAATTTGGCTTCCAAATGAATGGAAAGTAATAAATAAAAATAAGTCTGAAATAGTAGGCAAAAGGAAGGAATATGATATCAAATAAAATAAAGTATGATTGGATGGTTAAAATATATGATTGACAATTGATTTACTACGTGTCATTTTTTATGATGGATCGCAATAAGGATGTTTATGCGATGTTTTACCATTGATTACTACAAATTGATGTGCAGTTAGTTATGGTTATTTAACGATGAACGTCCAATATTGATTGGATTACTATGGGTTGGTGACCGTGTTACAATTTTGGAATGATAAGTATGCACAAAATGGTTTATGTTTGCATGGATGACGAACAATTATTGATTGGTGAATAATAATTTGTAAGTACATTAATATTGTTACCATCTTATTTTATAAGTTGGAATTGTCATTGGATGTTGTTGGTATTTAAAGATTGCATGTATATTTTCTTTTGTTTAGTTCATTTGCATCTATGTTGTAATAGATGTGTAAGACACTATTTTCTGCTCTTAATTGGTTGTGTTAGTGCAATAATTGTATTAATTATGTTGTTTGCATCAATTTCAATGTTCGCATTGATTGTACTAAATTATATTGATTTCAGTGGTTGAATGGATGCAATGGTTGTAATGTACTAACGAGTATTTGGATGCAGGAGAAGAGTAGAAAATAGAACTACGTGGGCTTGATCCCTCAAAAGGGGTACATAGGCAGTCTTTTCTTATGCAATAGCCACCGGAACCCTTAGATTGGGTCGGGATATATAGGGCTACGCGCATATTCGAAACTCTTTTTCCTATTTGAACAGAATTTGTATAGTTGGAAGATATGAGATGGCAAAAGAAAAATAATGAAGAAGAAAGGAGCCAAACCTGCATGTTGAATCTAGAGGTTGTTTATTTAAATTCACTTCTTATTGTATCGCTACTGTTTTTTTTCGTAGATGTCTAATGTAATGAAATGGATTATGATGTTTTAGTCATGTAATTATTTATTTTATTCCACCATGAGATTGTAACAACCCGGAATTTTGGGGCCAATTTAAAATTTTTATTTTAGAAATTTTGATGAATTTAGAATGTTTAAAATAACTTATTTTAAATAATAACGATGAAAAATTTATTTAATCAAAGTTAAAACGAATAAATTTAATTTAATTCTAAAAGGAGTTAAAAACAGCGCTGTAGTTTGAAAATTTGAATTTGAACTTTGACTGAATGTACAGGATTCATTTTAAATTAGAATTGAGTGAAACAAGAAATATTTAAATCTGTTTAATCATATCTTTCTAACGAATCTGAGAAATTAAAATTTCACTTTGAAAATGGAAAGTTATGTCCAGTTTAAAATTTAGAAAAGTCGCTGTAGAATTTATATATATATATTAATATAATATTTAGCCTATAAAAATAGCCATTTTACAAACAATCTCTGTTTTCGACGAAACCAGTTTTGTTGGAACCGGAATGTCAAATTATTGTTAAGTTTAATTTTCCAGAATTTTTCGAATTAATATGCGAGCGTGGCAAAGGAAAACGTGTTTTGTCAGTTTAAGTCAAATTTAATCGACTGGAAAATAGCCATTTTTCAAACAGTCTTAGAATTCGACGAAATTAGTTTTGTTAGGACCGTATCGTCAAAACATAACTAGAAATAATTTTTTTGTAATTTTTAGAGCCCGTATGTGGCCCCGGTGACTTAAAATGTACGTTTGAATTTAATAATTAAATGATTTATAATTTAATTTAAAGAAAAACATATCGTAACAACCGAATGGGTTACGAAACATATTCCATTGTGTCCGGGACGGGGGTTATTAGCTAGGGGTGACACTCGTTGGGTCTCGTTTGGAGTTCGTATGGTTAAACAGGTAACTTTGGATTTAAATAGAATTAATTAATTAAATTAAAATAAAAACAGTACGGTATAAATACGCTACCATACGTAAACCCTAGTATACTATACACAACCGCCTCTTTCTCTGATCAATGGCCGTTTTCATCCTATTTTCCTTCGCTAATTTCTTCCTATCTGAATCGAATTAAATCATACTCCAAAAGCAAATTCGATGAGATTCTTTTGCTCTTCGTTTTCATACGGTTTGATCCAATAAAACTTCATGGATTGGCAGATTTCTAGCCGGGAAGACAACCGCTTTGGAGTGGATTTGGGGGCTTGGGGGACCACCGAGCGTGGTGCCAGAGGAGGAGGAAGGGGAGCGTAGAAAGGCGCTTCGCCTGGTGGCTTCCGATCGGCGGTCGGACTGATGATGGCGGCGCAGTGGCGAGCCCTAGCTCGTGAGGATGGTTCGACGATGATGTCTGTAGCGAAAGAAGAAGACATTGGATTAAAAGTAATTAAGGTTTAATTTTAGTTAATTATCTTGAAAAGGGAACCAATGTTTAAATTAACGTATCTTCTTCATACGAAAACGAAATCCAGTGATTTAAGAAGCATTGGACTCGTATGGATCAGATCTACGCTATGGAGCTGACTAGAGTTGAAACCGAGCTTGTTGAAAATTCAGGAAATTTCAGATCTGAATTAAAAAGTATTGTGAGATTTCTATATTTAAAATAATTAAAACTTAATTATATTTCGTCATTTAAATTCCATGTGTGTATGTTAATTAAATTCAGATCTGTGATGTATTATGTTGCATTTGTTGCTTGCTGATTTTGTTGATTTTGATATATGCGTTTGTTTAAAATTGGATTCATATTTGCTTTGAAATAAAAATCATATTTTTATTTCGGAGTTATGAATATTGAAAGGGTTTGAAAATAAAGACTTCACCTTTATTTTAGACCTAAGAACATAGCTTTGTTTATCAAACAAAAATTCACATTTTTGTTGAATAAAAATAGATCAAACAAAAATCCACATTATTGTTGAATAAAAATATTAGATAAAAAGAGACATTTTTGCCACTGTAATTAGAATGAAGTGAAAAGAACAACATATTTTGTCAAAATTTGATTAGTGAAAAGAACAAGAATAACATTTTTGTAAAACTTGATTAGCGAACAAGAATAACATTTTTGTAAAACTTGATTAGCGAACAAGAATAACATTTTTGTAAAACTTGATTAGCGAACGAGAATAACCTTTTTGTCAAAAGAATGATTAGTGGATTAAAATCACACTTTTGTCAAAAGAATGATTAGTGAATTAAAATAGTATTTTTGTGAAAGAATAATCATAGAAATAAAAATCATATTTTTGTGAAAACATGATTATTGAAAAAAAAATTAACATTTTTAAAAAGAGATTTGTTACGAAATATGTTTTGCCAATAAAAAAAATTACATTTTTGTTAAAACATGATTATAGAAATAAAAATTCATTTTTGTCACTTTAGAGAAATGAATTAGAACACATTCATATTGTCACCTTAAAAAGGATGAATTGGAATGTATTATGCATACAAAGATGACATTTTTGATTAGAAACATGTTATATAGATTAAAACAACATTTTTATTTGAAATGTATTATGCATATAAAATAGACATTTTTATATATATAAAAAAGGATTAGAATAAAATAGGCATTTTTATACATTGAAAGGGTTAGACAAATTTCTCATATTTGGTCTACATTAAAAAGGTTAGACCAATTTATCATATTTTGTTACATTGAAAGGAATTTGACAAAAGTATCATATTTTGTACATTAAAAAGAATTAGACAAAATAACCATTTTTGTCACTTTAAAAGAATTTAATAAAAATGTTCATTCTTGTCATGTAAAAAGTGCAGTTATAAAAAGATCACATTTCTGGTGTCATATTGGTTCAACTAAAAAAGAACATATTTTTAGCGTCGATTTATCTCAGCTAAGAAGAATACATTTTTAGTGGCAAACTGTTTCAACTAAAAGAGACATGAGATTTTACCAATTTAATTTTTTTCATAAAAAATAAAAGTTACATTTTTTTTAGTATCATTTTTGTTGAAGCAAAAAGATTAGATATAAAAGAAGTAACATAAAAGATTTTATTTTTATTGTCCATTATATTCAATAAAAAGATTGTACATTAAAAATTTCATTTTCAATGTAGTTTAGATTTCATTGAAAAGACTTGAAGAAAGGATTATATTTTTATAGTCATTTTGTTACATAGAAAAGATTAGTATAAAAGATTATATTCTTATAATCATTTTTGTTTACATTAAAAAAGTTTGACAAAATTAGCATTTTTTTCTACATTAAAAAAAAAGGATTAACACAAAATGAATATTTTTGTGTATTAAAAAGGATTAAACAAAAGTGAACATTTGTGTACATTAAAAAGAAGTATATCAAAATATATAGTTTTGTTTACATTAAAAAGAGTTTAACCAAAATTTACATTTTTGGTCATCGAAAGGGATTGCACAAAAGATAGGAAAGTTAATATTTTTATTAGTGATAAATTACAATAAAAAGATCATATATTAAAAATATGATGTTAGCGATGGATTGAAATATATATCTGTGATGTTGAAATGTTTTGATGTATTAAATACAATGGTATTATATTCAAACTGAATATTACACTTCCATTTACAAGTTACTCGACTTGTTTATGTGATTGGGACGATAATTTTCACACATTTCCCAAGTGCACAGATAATTTATTATTTGTTTGCTGGATGAAACCCCACACGGGTATTGGGATGATATTTGACAGACACTAATCCTAATGTTTAGTTGTAGAATCAACTCTAGTTGTTATTTGGATGTTTGATAATTTTTCATCATGATTGTTGACTACATGTAATATATGGTTGTTGATTTGGTCACATTCCAATAATGAATATTCTAGAAAAAATGTTTTAGAAAATATATTAGAAAAAGAATATATTTTATAAAATATATTTTTATTTAAATGAACTAGTTATCAACTAGAATAAATCCTTAAATTAAGATTTAAGGAAGTTTTCCGATATGATAATATTTAATTGAAGTTAAATTAAATAAATTGGATTTTGGGTTTGTCGTGAATAGTGTCTTAAATAACACTGTTCTTAAACCCCGTATGAAAAGAATAATCTTTGATTTAGATTATTAAAGTTTTTCAGTTATAGTTAGAATTTGAAATGAAAAGGAATGTGAGTTGGTTTTATTGTGAACTGTGTTTTGTGACATGTGTTCTTTAACCCAACTGACAGTAAAAATTAAATTGGAGTTGAATGGAATTCGAATTAATAATAACCGAGATAAGCTTCTGTAAAAGAAGACTGATACTACATATGGAATTTAAGAGGCTTTGCCGTTATTCCATTTATATTACTGTTCGGATACAGAAATTTATAATGAGTATATATTGATTTGATTTCTGTGAAGATTCCATATTTTATGGAAGACGATTTTGGGTTTACCGTGAACTATGTTTTAAATGACATTAGTTCTTTAACCCAGTTAAGGATAAGATTAATTTCTTAAATTTAAATAGTCATTGAATAATGATTTTTGATATTTAAATCCAAATTGGGGTTTTAATAAATCTTTAAAAGAAAGATTTAAGAATAAATATGAAGAATTTATCTTTGATAAGATAATGTGAATATTTTATTTAAAAGAATACTCTGAATTGGAATGAGACATTGGATGTGCTTTTATAGTACTTGATTTTAATTATAAAAACACGCAAGTTATTCAGAAAGACCGAGTTTAACCCATTCCGAATAATTACCACGACGATGAAGAGTCGAAGTTGAAGACGGTGATTGAAGACCGATGTAATAACCCGGAAATTCTGAGCCAGTTTAAATTTTTTATTTTAGCAATTTTAGCGAATTTTGAACATTTAAAATAGATTATTTTAAATAATAACGACGAGAAAACTTATTTTAATAGAATTAGAACGTATATATTATACGCATCGTCGTTAGAATATAAATATTTATATATAATTATAAATAGAATTGAAAATGGCTTGGTAGTTCGATAATTCGATTTCAAACTTCAATTGGATGTATCGGGTGCAAAATAATCCGGATTTTAGTGAAACCAAAAACATTAGGATCTATTTGATAATATCTTTCCAACGAATCCGACAAATCAAAATTTCATAGCGGGAATCAAAAGATATGTCCAGTTGAAAATTCTGAATAGTCGCTATGGAATTCAGGCCCTTAAAAATAGACATTTTGCAAACGACCTCGGATTCCGACGAAACCAGTTTTGTTGGGTCCGCAGTGTCAAGTTATTGCTAGATTCCAAATTTCATAATTTTTCGAATCAATATGTGAGCGTGGCAAAGGAAAACGCGTTTTACCAGTTTTTGTTGATTTTAATCGACTGGAAAATGGCCATTTTTCCAACGGTCTCAGAATTCGACGAAACTAGTTTTGTTAGGATCGTATCGTCAATACGAAGCTAGAAAATATTTTTATGGAATTTATCGGGTTGTTATGTGACCCCGGTAATTTGAAATGCGCGTTTAAAATTCAATATATAGATTTAAATGTAAATTTAACGGAAACTGATTCAAACGATCAAATCAACCTACGATACATATCCCATTGTGTTCGGAATGGGGGTAAAAGACTAGGGACGACAGGCGGTAGGCTTCGTTTCGAGGTCGATAGAAAAAGTTACTTTATGTGGAAAATTAAATAATAATAAAAATATAAAATAAAATAAACTCTCCCTTCTCCCTCTATAATTTCTGGCCCCCCCTCTTTTTTCTTTACTCGTCTTCATTCTTTCCAAAAAAAAAAAAAATAGAAAAAGGAGGAGAGCGACGGAGAGGAGCGCCTCCCCCCCCCCCCCCCCGATGATCGCTGCCGCCGCCACCAAACGCGTTGCGCCGCCCTCGCGTTCACCCCCCTCCTCTTCCCCCCCGCCACCTGAACGAGAACCGAAGCCTCCCCCCCTAAACCACCGCGATACCCTCCAACCCCCCCTCGAACGATGCATCGCAGACCCCCCCAAGGAAACCCGAACCCTAGCCTTCCTCCCAACCGCCGACGAGGCCTCCAGCCTCTGACCCACCGCCTCGACGCCCACCAGAGCCCAAAAACCCCTCTGAATCGATAACGCAGTAAGTCGTCTTGATTTATTTATTTTCGTTTTGTCTTTTTTATATATATATATTATTTTTATTCGGTAGGATTAGCATTATCTTGTGACTGAAGTTAGGGATGTCTTGAAAATATGAAAAGACGATATTTTTAAATATGAAAAGACGATATTTTTAAATATGAAAAGACGATATTTTGATATGAGTAGTGAAGTAAAAAATATGATTTTTACTTCGAGAAAAATATAAACTTTATTTTTGAAAAAGCGAAATCTTTATATGAAGAATAGCGTGATAAAAATATAATCTTTACTATATGAACATCGATGTGAAATTATAATTTTTATCTATATAGTAGCGGTGTAAAAATTCGATTTTTATATATTGAATAGCGAAGTAAAAATTCGATTTTTATATATTGAATAGCAAAGTAAAAATTCGATTTTTATATATTGAATAGCGAAGTAAAAATTCGATTTTTATATATTGAATAGCAAAGTAAAAATTCAATTTTTACATATGTAGTGGCTACAGCAACGGAGATGACAAAAATGCGATAAAGATGAAGATTTATATCAAAGAAGAGTCAAGATGATTGGATAGCTATCGGTGAGAATTTCTCACCTTTCAATTTCATTTTCTAGTTATATCTATATACACTAAGATGCAGACGGTGCTTAGTAGCACCCGACACAATCGTCCACAGACCATGGACTTGTTTGTTTGGTTGTGTAGTTGGTTAGATTATTTGGTTTGAATTGAATTGTTTGGTGAAATGGAATGGATTGATTGATGTGTGAATGGCGTGGGCCTTCACTAGACCAGGGATAGGGCTAGGCCTTGTCCCGTTTCTAGTATCGTGCCGTTATGCCGCCGAAATTTTCTAAAATACGTTAGAAAAATAAGAATATCATTTGTAGTGCGTAAATGAAATGAATAAAAATTCATGTGTTGAAATAAAATGTTTTATCGTTAAAAATATAATTTTTAACGTGAAAGTGAATAAAATAAAATATTCATTTACAAACCAGACGGTTTATTTATGTACACCTATTTGAAGGACATTGATTGGGTCGTTAAATTTTACACATCGCCCAACTGCACGAATAAAATCTGTGTTTGATTGTTTGAAACCCTACACGAGTGTTGGGATGAAATTTGAAGTTCACTCATCCTGATTGATTAAATATGTCGATTGATTGATTGACAGGCTGTTATAAGCGTTAGATATCTATATTTGATGCTTATACAGTGTAGTGCACTTTGGTTGATGGTTGATTATTTGTCAATGCTATTATATACATGTGTTGTATGAAAATCCATATAATTAATTTTATATGGTGATTGACTGGGCCTCATTCCAATTTAGAAGATAAAGAATATTATAAAGTAAATGTTCATGTGTTGACTGTACTCATTCGTGAGATTAGTCATGTGTTGAACGAAATATTTTAATAATAAAATTTATATCTTTACCACTATAAAGTAAATGTTCATGTGTTGACTGTACTCATTCATGAGATTAGTCATGTGTTGAACGAAATATTTTAATAATAAAATTTATATCTTTATCAATATAAAATAAAGGTTCATGTGTTGACAGTACTCATCCATTGAGATTAGTCATGTGTTGAACGAAATATTTTAATAATAAAATTTATATCTTTATCACTATAAAATAAAGGTTCATGTGTTGACAGTACTCATCCATTGAGATTAGTCATGTGTTGAACGAAATATTTTAATAGTAAAATTTCCATCTTTATCAATATAAAATAAAGGTTCATGTGTTGACAGTAGTCATCCATTGACATTAGTCATGTGTTGAACGAAATATTTTAATAGTAAAATTTGCATCTTTATCAATATAAAATAAAGGTTCATGTGTTGACAGTACTCATCCATTGAGATTAGTCATGTGTTGAACGAATTATATTTGAAATAGAAATATTTGAAATAGAATATTTGAAAATAGAAATATATGAAGCCGTGTTGATTAGATTGACGCCATTTTGACGCGAACGATATTTATATCGATTTATTCATTTTAAAATGAATTGAAAACGATTTCGAAATGAAATGAATTGAAAACGATTTCGAAATGAATTGAATTGAAAACGATTCCGAAATGAATTGAATTGAAAATGATTTCGAAATGAATTGAACATATAACGATTTCGAAATGAATTGAATATATAACGATTTCGAAATGAATTGAATATAAAACGATTTCGAAATGAATTGATTAGAAAACAAAACCAATTTGAATTGAATCGAATAGAAAACGACTTTGAAACCAATTTGAATTGAATCGAATAGAAAACGACTTTGAAACCAATTTGAATTGAATTGAATTGAAAACGAATTCAAATTGAATTGAAGGAGAATTGAAATGAATTCAAATTGAATTGAAATGAATAGAAATGAATTTTAAAATGAATTTCAATTTTGATTTGGATTGAAATGGAAGTTGAAATTGTTTTTGAAACGAATTTAAAACTATTTATATAATTCGTTTTAAATAGAAATCGACGAAATATATATTATATATATTACATATATAATATAATGGCCTGAATAGAACGCGCCGCGCCGCGGCAGTTCGCGAATTTCGACCATTTATTTCAAACGGACATTACGGGAGATCCGACCATCGGATTCTCCTAAAACCGGAACCGTTGGGTTCGTATTGAAAAGAGCATTCTAACGAATATTAGAAATTTAAAATCTAACGGTTGGATTTGGAGATACATCCAAATCAAATTCAGAAAAGGTCGCTATAAGTGCAGCTCGATGGCCGTTGATGGAAATCGATTGTACGGGCCTTAATAAAATTATTAAAAATAGTAATAATTTGTGTAAAATCATAAGAAATGATTTGGGAAAAATTGGGGTGAAAAACTCCATATTTGAAAAGATAAAAATGGATTTTTATCGAAATGAACTAATTTTGAACTAAATTTAAAACCCAATTATTTTTAAATAAATAAATTAGTTTTAAAAAGGGGTTTTAAATAATCGGAGTTTCTAATATATTTGATTGGATTTGAAATGGGTTTATCGTGAACGGTGTTTTAAATAACACTAGTTCTTTAACCCGATAACAAATTGAATGTGATTTGGGTTTGTCGTGAACTGTGTTTTAAATAACACCTAGTTCTTTGACCCAGTAAAAGGAGTTTTAACGAATCTGCAATTAGATTGAAATGTAAATCTATAATCTAAATTATCAAATTTAGAAATGAGCGATATGGAGTATCGCCAGTTTTGCTCCAAAGCGATAGTTAAATCTTTAAATTAGATTTGAACGTGAAATGGTAATTAATTTTACCGATAACACTGTGGTATTAGATATGGAGTATTACCAGTTTTGCTTCATGGGATGAATAGGTTGGGATTGGGAAATAAAATAACTAATTACTTCGATATGGTTCGCTAATCTCGACTAGTTTGGAAAACCATAATTTGGTTTGAAACGACATCCAAAGGAAGATTAAAGGATAAATTTGAAAGAATTTATCTTGGATAAAATTAATGGGAACCTTTCCCTAAAAATATGATTTTGGGAATAAAAGAATATTCTGAACTGGAATGAGGCGTATGTTGTGTTTGTGTAACATCTGTTTTAAATATACGCGGGTTGTTCAGAAAGTCCGGGTTTATACCCATTCTGAATAACCGATTCGACGATAAGTCGAAGATGAAGACGGTGGTCGAAGACCGGAAGTCTGCACATCGTTTGGATAATTACTGACGATCCTGATTGGGCAGTACACCCAAGAGGATGGAAATAGTTGGTGGTCGTCCAGACGTACTTGGAGATGGATGGATATGCGAGGAAAGTGCCTCCGGTTTCGTTCAGACCCAGAACGGACTTGTAAATGGATTGTGTGTCTGACATTGGATTTTATTCTGTGTCGATTGATTTCTATTAAATATACACCTGTTTGGCGGCGGAGAATTTATTCTTTTGCTTAACGCCCTTCTCTGAGACGTACGAGCTCAAAGGTTGTATATCGATGGACATCAGTCGCATGGCATGAATTGCCTGTGTGGCACGCTAAGATGCAATGATCAAGGCTTCTGTTGAAAAGAAAAGTCTTGTGGTTGACGATCAAAGCATGCCTACGTGGCAGCTTTGTGTATAACGTGAATTCGCGAGCCTCGCACCTCGGTATGAGTTAAAAACGGGATACGGACCGCTGGGAGAGCACGACGTTTCTTTCTAGCTTTGGTGGTGTTAGTGACTTACCAGCCCTGACATTTGTATACTTTTCACCTATGTGGTTGTTGGAATGCGAGGCGCCTCGATTATAGGTCTGTAAGGACCGGGAAACGTGTGTTCAGGAATAACTAATCCTCTAACGTAAGTGAGGACCGGCCCAGCCGCATCCAGGGTTGCCCAGAGTGCGTAGCCCTGAGGCATTTGCTAGAGTGTCTCGAGCGCGGAGAGGATCTTGCCCCTTGCCTCGACTCATGACGGAAATCCAATTTCCAATACGTATAATTCGGCTTTATTTGTAGAGCCTAGTATGGCGACATAGTGGGATGGGGCACTTATGCCGTCTATGATTTATATTTATGATTGAAATTGTTTTGACACTATACACTTATTATAGTATCAAATGATTTGTTTTAAACGTACCAAGCATGTTTGGCTATTATAAGGGAAAACCCTATCCTCCGGCTTGCGTTGCATTGTGTGATGGGACCTGGGTCTTATAATAGCTTCATTTTTCGAAAAAGCATTGCGATGTTTATCTATATGCACTGGTATTCTTGGGAGGAAACCCGTTCCGTGTTATACGGCGTGGTCCCTTGAATTACTCTCTTTTAAAACAAAGTTTTACATAACTGTTTTAGTTCTCACACCAGTCACATGACTGACCTGGAGTTTATTGTTTTAACCTAAACTCTGGGTGCCCCTATTTTCCGCACGGGCAGCTAGTAGTTTTGGTTTTGCAGATTTATATTCACAGGATCCTGGTTTACAGCTGGAATGATATCCGGAAAGCTCTGTATCCGTATATCACATTCAGTTGTGCTTTGTATTATTTTCCGCTGCTATGTAATTTATTGTAATCTCTGATATTTATCGAATGTAATTTATTCAATTATACTCTGTATATTCTTGTATCTGATGGAATTGTTGTAATAGCAATGAAATGTTCTTCTGTGTGGATTCTGATTTGTCCTGTTCTCAACGATCAGGGGTTTCGAACGGTCTAGATCGGTTTAACGACTGATTCGGATCGAGCGAAATTCCAGGCCGTCACATTTGGTATCAGAGCTTTGGTTTATAGAGCTCGAGAACAAGACACATTAGAACCATACGAAAGAATTCATCAGATATTGGATTAGTAATATCCAATTAGAATGACTCTTTAGAGATAGGATCAGTAGTATCCTAGAACGGGTGTGAAGAGTATATTTTTCAAATGAAAACAATTTTGTTTTGAAAATTTAAACCACTTTATACGTATTTGATTATTTATTTATTTTGAATATGGACAATCTGATATATAAAGGTTTTGCATATACGCGTCATGAACGTATATTCGAAATTTTAATATACTGGATAGATATAGATTCACACTCTAGTCGCTCGGAGATGATTTCGATGATGGAGCTCCATCACCAAAATTTATGTTTGTGTTTCGAAAGTGTGATATTTATATATTTCCATTAGACTGGTGTGAGAACCAAAACTTATATAGTTAGAACACATTGTTGTGAATTGGCATCAAAAACATGATTTTTTGTATATCTATCAAAATTATGAATTTGAAAACTCTAATCCACTAATTGATTGATGTTTGTGTTGTTTGTTTATTTGTTTGCTAATTTTTGAACCATTATGCCTAATTGAACCAAATATTGAATTGTATTGAAAATTGGTCGCATTTGCTTGCATATACATATACTTATATTGAACAGGTCATAGCAAGGAGGCTAGAGCAGAGAAGAAAATTTGTTTGCCCGACAAATTGGTACATGTTTACTACATAATTTACTGTTTTGTTTGGGTGATGATGATTTTATGAGCCTATTGGCTAGCCGCTTGGCTTTTTCTTTTTCTTTTTGAGATTAGAAGGACCGGGGAAGCTATTTGAAATTCCCCGATGCTCCTGGTGCAGGGGAGGTTATGGCGAAATTTTTCGAAAATTTAGGGTGTTAGCCAAATTTTTGAAAATTTGAAAATTCTCAGAAACTGAAGAGTTGGAGGATGCAAGCCAGATCGAACGTAGAGCTGAATAATCAAACCACTTTCGACTTCGTTCCTTTTCGGGGACGAAAAGTTTTAAGTGGGGGAGATTGTAATAACCAGGAAATTCAGAGCCAGTTTAAAATTTTTATTTTAGCAATTTTAGTGAATTTTGAACATTTAAAATAGATTATTTTAAATAATATCGACGAGAAAACTTATTTTTAATAGAATTAGAACGTATATATTATACACGTCGTCGTTAGAATATAAATATTTATATATAATTATAAATAGAATTGAAAATGGCGCGGTAGTTCGATAATTCGATTTCAAACTTCAATTGGATGTACCGGGTGCAAAATAATCCGGATTTTAGTGAAACCAAAAACATTAGGATCTATTTGATAATATCTTTCCAACGAATCCGACAAATCAAAATTTCATAGCGGGAATCAAAAGATATGTCTAGTTGAAAATTCTGAATAGTCGCTATGGAATTCAGGCCCTTAAAAATAGACATTTTGCAAACGACCTCGGATTCCGACGAAACCAGTTTTGTTGGGTCCGCAGTGTCAAGTTATTGCTAGATTCCAAATTTCATAATTTTTCGAATCAATATGTGAGCGTGGCAAAGGAAAACGCGTTTTACCAGTTTCAGTTGATTTTAATCGACTGGAAAATGGCCATTTTTCCGACGGTCTCAGAATTCGACGAAACTAGTTTTGTTAGGACCGTATCGTCAATACGAAGCTAGAAAATATTTTTATGGAATTTATCGGGTTGTTATGTGACCCCGGTAATTTGAAATGCGCGTTTAAAATTCAATATATAGATTTAAATGTAAATTTAACGGAAACTGATTCAAACGATCAAATCAACCTACGATACATATCCCATTGTGTTCGGAATGGGGGTAAAATGCTAGGGACGACAGGCGGTAGGCTTCGTTTCGAGGTCGATAGAAAAAGTTACTTTATGTGGAAAATTAAATAATAATAAAAATATAAAATAAAATAAACTCTCCCTTCTCCCTCTATAATTTCTGGCCCCCCCTCTTTTTTCTTTACTCGTCTTCATTCTTTCCAAAAAAAAAAAAATAGAAAAAGGAGGAGAGCGACGGAGAGGAGCGCCCCCCCCCCCCCCCCCCCGATGATCGCTGCCGCCGCCACCAAACGCGTCGCGCCGCCCTCGCGTTCACCCCCCTCCTCTTCCCCCCCAGCCACCTGAACGAGAATCGAAGCCTCCCCCCCAAACCACCGCGACACCCTCCAAACCCCCCCTCGAACGATGCATCGCAGACCCCCCCCCTCGGAAATCGAGCACCGCACCCCCCCCCCCCCCAGGAAACCTGAACCCTAGCCTCCCTCCCAACCGCCGACGAGGCCTCCAGCCTCTGACCCACCGCCTCGACGCCCTCCGACGCCCACCAGAGCCCAAAAACCCCTCTGAATCGATAACGCAGTAAGTCGTCTTGATTTATTTATTTTCGTTTTGTCTTTTTTTTTATATATATTATTTTTATTCGGTAGGATTAGCATTATCTTGTGACTGAAGTTAGGGATGTCTTGAAAATATGAAAAGACGATATTTTTAAATATGAAAAGACGATATTTTTAAATATGAAAAGACGATATTTTGATATGAGTAGTGAAGTAAAAAATATGATTTTTACTTCGAGAAAAATATAAACTTTATTTTTGAAAAAGCGAAATCTTTATATGAAGAATAGCGTGATAAAAATATAATCTTTACTATATGAACATCGATGTGAAATTATAATTTTTATCTATATAGTAGCGGTGTAAAAATTCGATTTTTATATATTGAATAGCGAAGTAAAAATTCGATTTTCATATATTGAATAGCGAAGTAAAAATTCGATTTTTATATATTGAATAGCGAAGTAAAAATTCGATTTTTATATATTGAATAGCAAAGTAAAAATTCAATTTTTACATATGTAGTGGCTACAGCAACGGAGATGACAAAAATGCGATAAAGATGAAGATTTATATCAAAGAAGAGTCAAGATGATTGGATAGCTATCGGTGAGAATTTCTCACCTTTCAATTTCATTTTCTAGTTATATCTATATACACTAGGATGCAGACGGTGCTTAGTAGCACCCGACACAATCGTCCACAGACCATGGACTTGTTTGTTTGGTTGTGTAGTTGGTTAGATTATTTGGTCTGAATTGAATTGTTTGGTGAAATGGAATGGATTGATTGATGTGTGAATGGCGTGGGCCTTCACAATACCGGGGATAGGGCTAGGCCTTGTCCCATTTCTAGTATCGTGCCGTTATGCCGCCGAAATTTTCTAAAATACGGTAGAATAATAAGAATACCATTTGTAGTGTGTAAATGAAATGAATAAAAATTCATGTGTTGAAATAAAATGTTTTATCGTTAAAAATATAATTTTTAACGTGAAAGTGAATAAAATAAAATATTCATTTACAAACCAGACGGTTTGTTTATGTACACCTATTTGAAGGACATTGATTGGGTCGATAAATTTTACACATCGCCCAACTACACGAATAAAATATGTGTTTGATTGTTTGAAACCCTACACGGGTGTTGGGATGAAATTTGAAGTTCACTCATCCTGATTGATTAAATATGTCGATCGATTGATTGACAGGCTGTTATAAGCGTTAGATATCTATATTTGATGCTTATACAGTGTAGTGCACTCTGGTTGATGGTTGATTATTTGTCAATGCTATTATATACATGTGTTGTATGAAAATCCATATAATTAATTTTATATGGTGATTGACTGGGCCTCATTCCAATTTAGAAGATAAAGAATATTATAAAGTAAATGTTCATGTGTTGACTGTACTCATTCGTGAGATTAGTCATGTGTTGAACGAAATATTTTAATAATAAAATTTATATCTTTACCACTATAAAGTAAATGTTCATGTGTTGACTGTACTCATTCGTGAGATTAGTCATGTGTTGAACGAAATATTTTAATAATAAAATTTATATCTTTATCAATATAAAATAAAGGTTCATGTGTTGACAGTACTCATCCATTGAGATTAGTCATGTGTTGAACGAAATATTTTAATAATAAAATTTATATCTTTATCAATATAAAATAAAGGTTCATGTGTTGACAGTACTCATCCATTGAGATTAGTCATGTGTTGAACGAAATATTTTAATAGTAAAATTTGCATCTTTATCAATATAAAATAAAGGTTCATGTGTTGACAGTACTCATCCATTGAGATTAGTCATGTGTTGAACGAAATATTTTAATAGTAAAATTTGCATTTTTATCAATATAAAATAAAGGTTCATGTGTTGACAGTACTCATGCATTGAGATTAGTCATGTGTTGAACGAATTATATTTGAAATAGAAATATTTGAAATAGAATATTTGAAAATAGAAATATATGAAGCCGTGTTGATTAGATTGACGCCATTTTGACGCGAACGATATTTATATCGATTTATTCATTTTAAAATGAATTGAAAACGATTTCGAAATGAAATGAATTGAAAACGATTTCGAAATGAATTGAATTGAAAACGATTTCGAAATGAATTGAATTGAAAACGATTTCGAAATGAATTGAACATATAACGATTTCGAAATGAATTGAATATATAACGATTTCGAAATGAATTGAATATAAAACGATTTCGAAATGAATTGATTAGAAAACAAAACCAATTTGAATTGAATCGAATAGAAAACGACTTTGAAACCAATTTGAATTGAATCGAATAGAAAACGACTTTGAAACCAATTTGAATTGAATTGAATTGAAAACGAATTCAAATTGAATTGAAGGAGAATTGAAATGAATTCAAATTGAATTGAAATTTGAATTGAATAGAAATGAATTTTAAAACGAAATTCAATTTTGCTTTGGATTGAAATGGAAGTTGAAATTGTTTTTGAAACGAATTTAAAACTATTTATATAATTCGTTTTAAATAGAAATCGACGAAATATATATTATATATATAATATAATGGCCTGAATAGAACGCACCGCGCCGCGGCAGTTCGCGAATTTCGACCATTTATTTCAAACGGACATTACGGGAGATCCGACCGTCGGATTCTCCTAAAACCGGAACCGTTGGGTTCGTATCGAAAAGAGCTTTCTAACGAATATTAGAAATTTAAAATCTAACGGTTGGATTTGGAGATACGTCCAAATCAAATTCAGAAAAGGTCGCTATAAGTGCAGTTCGATGGCCGTTGATGGAAATCGATTGTACGGGCCTTAATAAAATTATTAAAAATAGTAATAATTTGTGTAAAATCATAAGAAATGATTTGGGAAAAATTGGGGTGAAAAACTCTATATTTGAAAAGATAAAAATGGATTTGTATCGAAATGAACTAATTTTGAACTAAATTTAAAACCCAATTATTTTTAAATAAATAAATTAGATTTAAAAAGGGGTTTTAAATAATCGGAATTTCTAATATATTTGATTGGATTTGAAATGGGTTTATCGTGAACGGTGTTTTAAATAACACTAGTTCTTTAACCCGATAACAAATAGAATGTGATTTGGGTTTGTCGTGAACTGTGTTTTAAATAACACCTAGTTCTTTAACCCAGTAAAAGGAGTTTTAACGAATCTGCAATTAGATTGAAATGTAAATCTATAATCTAAATTATCAAATTTAGAAATGAGCGATATGGAGTATCGCCAGTTTTGCTCCAAAGCGATAGTTAAATCTTTAAATTAGATTTGAACGTGAAATGGTAATTAATTTTACCGATAACACTGTGGTATTAGATATGGAGTATTACCAGTTTTGCTTCATGGGATGAATAGGTTGGGATTGGGAAATAAAATAACTAATTACTTCGATATGGTTCGCTAATCTCGACTAGTTTGGAAAACCATAATTTGGTTTGAAACGACATCCAAAGGAAGATTAAAGGATAAATTTGAAAGAATTTATCTTGGATAAAATTAATGGGAACCTTTCCCTAAAAATATGATTTTGGGAATAGAAGAATATTCTGAACTGGAATGAGGCATATGTTGTGTTTGTGTAACATCTGTTTTAAATATACGCGGGTTGTTCGGAAAGTCCGGGTTTATACCCATTCTGAATAACCGATTCGACGATAAGTCGAAGATGAAGACGGTGGTCGAAGACCGGAAGTCTTCACATCGTTTGGATAATTACTGACGATCCTGATTGGGCAGTACACCCAAGAGGATGGAAATAGTTGGTGGTCGTCCAGACGTACTTGGAGATGGATGGATATGCGAGGAAAGTGCCTCCGGTTTCGTTCAGACCCAGAACGGACTTGTAAATGGATTGTGTGTCTGACATTGGATTTTATTCTGTGTTGATTGATTTCTATTAAATATACATCTGTTTGGCGGCGGAGAATGTAACACCCCACTCCCGCTATGGTCACTCACTAAGGGAATGCCATAGCATCGGTGGAGTATTTTAGTGAATATAAAATAGAAAATTTTCACCCAGACAGATATAAATAGTACTTAAAATTTAAAACATCATCTCATAACAGCGGAAATAAACATGTCTGGTTACATCATAAAACCATGATAAAAGTCAAGTACAATATCTGTCAAAATAAAGAAGTACATAATCCCACTCTCTCATACAATAGCCATGACAAAAGAAAAGATAACTGGATAACTGGAGCTTTACATCTACCCAAGCTCCTAAAGACTGGAACAGCAATCCGATCAAGCTCTACTACTGCTAGGATCCACCGTAGGACCTGAGGGTTGGGAAAAAGATAAAAACAACGGGGTCAGACATAAGTCTGAGTGAGTCCTATAACTTTAACAATACAATCATTAAAGTAACCGGAGAAGACATAAACTTGACCTACGGTAATATCTGGGGATGAATGGCTACCCTAAGCAGCTTGGTAGACTTAGGATAAACTAAGATAACCGTCAGGACGCATCTACCCACCCAAGGATAATTACTAACTGCACCACACCATTCATTCCTACTTAAAGGTTGATCCCTTCCAAGGTCTTAGAAAGTTTCCCCAGTAGTTTCATGTACCCCTAGCCCACTACATAGGTGCCGTCTGCCCCTATCTCCACTAGGTGTACCCAGTAATTCTTACCCAATAGTTTCGTGTACCCCTACATAGGTGCCGTCTGCCCCTCTCTTCATTAGGTGTACCCACTACTCCCCAAGCGATCGGCTCCCTACCGTAGATACCCGTGCTGGTCCCACAGTGGGGTGTATCACTCCCCTAAAGTGGCTACCCAATACTAACGGTGCACGGCTTTATATCTACACGATGCAACAACGGCTTATCTACCAGCCCGGGCCCACACACGCATATGAAACCCGTTGGACTTGCGTTGCCACCGCTAACCCGTTTTGGCCTCTTATAATCAAGCCCAATATGCGTGTCCCGTCACTCGACATGGGTCGAGCCCACAAAGATACGTTTGGGATATTGGTTGAAATGGGCCCCCACAAGCTACCCACTTAAGCTTGTCAAATATCTAGTGTATCCCACTTAACCCTTTAATCATGTTTAATTACATGTTTCCACTTGGTTAAGTATTCTAATCGTATTTTCTATTGCCACCCAAGGCAACCCACTAGATTTCACATGCCACCCAAGGCAACCACAAAATTTCCTCATGCCACCCAAGGCACCCACTTAACCCCTCATGTCCCACTACATGCTACTATGGTTAAGTGTTTCTTAATTAATTAAGACCGTGATCTCCCATAAAGACCTCCCACATTAGACTGGCTGTTATGACCGCCTGGTTAAGCCGGTAGAATCCGGGCAGTCTTACGTCATAACAGAGTCTAACCTCGTGTCTTTACCTTAATCACGTATTTAATTTATGGCTAAGACCTCTCACATTGGGCTGACATTTGTAGCAACTGGTTAAGCCGGTCGGGTCCGGGCAGTTTTACACTACAAATGAGTCCAACCTCGTGTCTTAGTCGATTAATTACACCTAATTAATCACCCCCATATTAATTATCCCTAATTAATATCAAGTTTTCCATAACATGGGTAGACCTAACTCAATAGGTAAATTCCCATGGGGTAGACCTAATTCAATAGGTAAATTCCCACTTATGGTAATTTATTTTTATGGTATGCTTAATCATACCCAATCATTCACTTATTAACATATTTACCAACCCCATCGTTCCCCACGTAAATCGTTCTCATTTCATAACATAAATAAGGGGAAGATCATCACAAATATCATGGGTTTAGCGTACAACTTTGTCATGGGTTAAGAGGATGTCAACTTGCATATATGAGCATATATTAACCCAACTACATATAACCCAAACTTGCATATTATCATACACATGATTTGCATAACATGTTGCATATGAGCTTGCATATCATCATACACATATCTTGCATAACATGTTGAACTTGCATATAGTCACTCTCATAACTTGCATAACATGTTAAACATGCATTTAAGCATACACATAACTTGCATAAGCATTCACATACTTGCATAAGCATCCACATACTTGCATAAGCATTCACATACTTGCATAACTTGCATATCATGTCATTTAAGCATATACATATCTTGCATAAGCATTCATATACTCGCATAAGCATGCATAACTTGCATATCACATAAATCTTGCATTTAAACATATACATGACTTGCATAATCATCCATACACTTGCATAAGCATACATAACTTGCATATCACTTTCAACTTGCATTTAAACATATACTTAACTTGCATAACTCACTTTGCTAAACATGCATAATTCCACTTATTAAATATGCATAAATCCACTTGTTAAACATGCATATATCAACTTGTTAAACATGCATAAATCAACTTATTAAGCATGCATAAACCAACTTATCAAATATGCATAAACATAGAACAACATAGAGTAACATATCATTATACATGATTCAAACTCACTAATCCGCATTTAAGACCATAAGTCTCATTACACCCAATCTACTTACTTTAACAATTGATGTTAAAGTGATAGAAACTCACCAAACTCAAGATTAGCAACCTTATGAAGTAGAATTAGTTGCTAACTATGAAGATAATGATGATTAAAGATTGATTAGAGAGGAATTAGCTTGCAACTTTCTTCTTAGATTAGTGGAGGCTTCTCTTAGGATTTAATTTAGCGGCATGAGGCCATTATTTCTATTTTTGGTAATGATTAAGGTAGGTTTAGGGTGTATTTATAGATTAAGAGAGTGTTTTAGGCCCTTGGATTAACCCTAGATTAATTTAGGTCCATTAGATTTAGGAAACCTCTAGAACCAAGCCCAGCCCTAGCCAGAAAACCAGATCTGGTGCACCCAAGCACCCTGGCTCGACACGCCATGTCGACAGGCAAGTCGACAGGCATGTCGACACCCCTGTCGACAGGCCTGTCGACAGCCCTGTCGACATGCTTAGGCGGGAATCTTCCCGCCTGGCCCCGCTGGTTCTACATTTAAATTTAAATTTAAATTCCTAAATCTGTTTTTAGCTCTAATTTTTCTGCAAACTTCCTTGGGCCATAACCGGGCCATACGGACTCCGATTTTCGAAAACTCGGACTCTATTTCGCGTATTTTTCCGAGACGAACGCAATAACGCAGCCCGTTACCCCCAATTCCCACGTCTAAGATTATTTATCCTATAATTAGCGAATTTTAGTATTAACTAAAATTCGGGGTGTTACATTCTCCCCTCCTTAAAGGATTTCGTCCCCGAAATCTCTAGGCTAAGGAGAATGCATATCCTACCATCCAAACAACCATCTACTCAAATCATCAACCACAGGCATCCATTGTCCTTAAACAGTTTCTAATGATGTATGAGCATATGCAAAAAGTGTGTGTATATGTTCCTTATCTAATGTATGAACATATGCAAACCATGATAGTGCCATGCATCCATTATGTATGCGAGAGAACCCTATCGACACATACAATATCTACATGAGTGCACAATCATTCACCAAAATGCATCATCCATGTGATAACACAACCATTATACATCCATAAATATATCTTCCTACACACAATCTTATGCAATATGCAATATGAAGTGACTGAGCCGATCTAGTGCCTAGAGTGTGTGTATATGCATCCACGAGCAACCACTAGCAAACACTTGCATCCACTTGCATCCATCAACCATAACATGTCTCAAACACATGTTTCAACCATAGGTTTACCCTATCTAAAGGTCAAAGGTACTAACGAGAGGACATACCAAAGATAAGATAAGTACTAGGCAAGTGATAAAGGAGAAAGTAAAGACATACCCTCAAAAAGAAATGGGTACAATGAACGCATCTTCGCTTCCGTCTCCCAAGTCGCGTTGCTCTCATCTTCTCCCCATTGCACTTTGACTAGCTGAACCTCTCAATTCCTCAATTTCCTAGTCTCTGACCCAAGGATACGAGTAGGAGCTCGTCGAATCGTCGCATCACGCTCAACCTCTACATCTCTAAGCAAGCTTGGCTCTACCACCTCTGCGGTCTCATGTAAGCACTTCCTCAGATGTGATACATGGAATACATCATGAACACCACTAAGTCTGTCGGGCAACTCCACCCTATATGCCATCCGTCCAATCCTTTCCTTGATAGGAAACGGCCCAACAAACCTTGGTGCTAACTTCCCAACGGATCCGAAGCGAACAACATTTCTCAACGGAGATACCTTAACAAAAACCATGTCCCCAACCTCAAACTCAAGATCCGTCCTTCTCTTGTCCGCATAAGATTTTTGCCTATCCTGCGCTGCTTTCATCCTTCTTCGAATCAAGTCAATCTTCTCAGAAGTCTCCCTAACCATATCGGGCCCCAGCAAGATCTTATCCGTAGATTCCCACCAACATGTAGGTGATCGACAAGGCCTTCCATAGAGAGCTTCGAAAGGAGCCATACCAATACTGGACTGAAAGCTGTTATTATATGCGAACTCCACCAATGGAAGATGCTCTTCCCATGTACCTCCAAAATCTAGGATACAAAGTCTCAAAAGGTCTTCTAGAACACGATTCACCCTCTCAGTCTGGCCGTCCGTCTGAGGATGATATGCGGTGCTCAGACACAATTGAGTCCCCACTGCTTCTTGCAAACTTCTCCAGAACTCGCTAGTGAAGATAGGATCTCGATCACTTACTATGCTAGAGGGTACCCCATGTAATCGAACTATCTCTCGAAGATATACTGAAGCTAGCCATGGAGCAGTCCTCTTACTCTTCACAGGTATGAAATGGGCACTCTTAGTAAGTCGATCTACCTCCACCCAAATTCCTGTATTACCCTTCCTCGACCTGGGTAACCCGTCAATAAAATCCATCGAGACGCTATCCCACTTCCATTGCGGAACCTCTAATGGGTGAAGCAACCCACCTGGTTTCCTTTGCTCCGCCTTTACTTGCTGGCACACCAAACATCGTGCGACATACTCGGCCACATCTTTCTTCATACCGGCCCAGAAGAAAACCCTTTTCATGTCTTGGTACATCTTATCCCCACCGGGATGAATGGTCATCCTAGAACGGTGTGCGTCATCAAGAATAGCCTTCCTCAAACCCTCGTCATGCGGTACGCAAAGTCTACTGTCTCTACGCAAGCACCCCCTATCGTCTAGGGTGTACCTACTCAAATGGCTGGACGACTCCCCCCTTATGAGCTTCTCTACTAACTCAACCAACTGTGGGTCGCCCCTCTGTGCTTCTCCAATCCGCCCTAAAAGAGTAGGTCTAACTTCCAAAGAAGCTAGCAAACCGGTTACATAATCAATGGAAGGTCTGAAATCAAACATCGAGATAAATTCCAAGCTTTGTCGTTCCACGAACAATGGACTCAAGGACAACCTCTTCCTGCTCAAGGCGTCCGCCACTACGTTACCCTTGCCAGGGGTATACGCTATCTCGAAATCATAAGATGCTAAGAACTCCATCCACCTTTGCTGTCTTAAGTTTAGATCTTTCTGAAAGAACAAGTACTTCAAAGATTTATGGTCAGTGAACAACTCGAATCTCTCACCAAGAAGATAATGGCGCCAAATCTTCAGCGCAAAAACAATAGCGGCCAGCTCTAGATCATGGGTAGGGTAATTTTTCTCATGTGCCCTCAACTGCCTTCCACCATAGGCTATTACCCTTCCCTCTTGCATTAAGACTGCGCCAAGCCCTGTCCCACAGGCATCGGTATAGACAACAAATGGCTTGCTCCCATCTGGCAACACTAAAACTGGAGCGGTGGTTAAAGCTCTCTTTAACCGTCGGAACGCATCATCACAATCTACGTCCCATGTGAAAACAAGATTCTTCTTTGTTAAGCGGGTTAATGGGGCTGATATCTTCGCGAAGTCTTTAATAAACTTCCTATAATAACCCGCCAACCCCAAGAAACTTCTTACTTCGGTAGCATTCTTCGGAACCTTCCAATCCTGAATTGATACTACCTTCGCGGGATCCACAGCTATCCCTTCCTTGGAGACCACGTGCCCCAAGAACCGTACTTCCTTCCTCCAGAAGTGACATTTAGAGAATTTAGCCTTAAGGCTATGTGCTCGAAGAGTCTTCAACACTTCCCCAAGATGTAGGGCATGCTCTTCTTCACTCTTAGAAAACACTAAGATATCATCCACAAAGACCACCACGAATTTATTAAGGAACTCCCTGAACACCCTACTCATCAAATCAACAAAGTATGCAGGGGCGTTCGTCAACCCAAATGGCATCACCAGCCACTCATAGAAACCATCCGGAGTTCTAAAGGCAGTCTTGTCTATGCTATCCTCAGCCACCCTCAACTGATGAAACCCCGTGGCTAAGTCCAACTGAGAAAATACTGAAGAGCCAACCAACTGATCGAAAAGATCATCTATCCTCGGCAATGGGTGTCTATTCTTCTTTGTGAGCTTGTTGAGTTCTCTATAGTCTACACAAAGTCTGAGGGACCCATCCGCCTTCGTAGCAAATACTACTGGAGCACCCCACTCCGATATGCTCCGTCTTATGAACCCCTTCTCAAGCAACTCCCCTACTTGCTTATGGAGTTCCCTCCTCTCACGAGGAGCCATGTGACGCACTGGTAAAGATAACGGTTTAGCATTATCCACCAAATATATTCGGAAGTCAATCTCCCGCTTCGGAGGTAAGCCCTTCACCTCCTCAAACACATCCGGATATTCCCGGACCACTCTCATAGATTGCAAACTCTCGACCGAAGCGTCAAGCGATTCAAGATAACTTAGCATAACAGAGTCCATGGGATTACAAGAAATCTCGAGAGTGTTACCCAAGCGGGTCATCAGCCTAACAACTCTCCTTTCGCAATCAAGAACGGCACCATTACTGGATAACCAGTCCATGCCCAAAATCAACCCATAGCCCGTGAAGCCCAATACAAGAGCATCACATCTAAACTCAATGCTAAGTATAGAAATCTTCAAACCCAAACATATCATGGACAAATAAGTGGAGCCCCCAATTGGATTTGAAACAACCAAGGGATCATCTACCAGACTGGTGTCTAGGTGCAGTAACTCAACTAATGATGATGAAATAAACGAATGCGATGCGCCTGAATCAAACAATGTACAGACAGGATGGTCAAATAGAAAAACCAGACTTTCAACGGAAATAGTTCTACCTCTCTCCTGAATCGGTGGAACCGCGAGAGCCTGTACTTGCCCCCTAGCCTGACTCGGTGCCATAAGAGCTTGCAGCTGTCCTCCTGAGGTAGATCCCGTCCTTTGCCCCTTCTTAGGGCAATCCTTCACTAAGTGCCCTGCTTCGCCACAGTGGAAGCAGCCGGTCTTCTTCTTCTTGCGACAATCCTTGCTTAGGTGGCCAGGTGTCCCACAATTGAAACACCTCTTCTTCTTATTCTTTCCACCGTTGCCTTTCCCACCTTTGCTTTGCTGTTGTTGAGGTCTCTTTTGATCTCCCTTCTTCTCGGGTGCCTTATTAGCATTAGGACCGTTCTCTTCCTCATACATGAGTGCCATGTCAACTAGCTTCTCAAAGGTGGCCCCCATAGGGATGTGAGTCATAGCCAACCCATGCATTGGTTCATTCAAGCCTTTCACGAACCGCAAAGCCTTCTTCTCCGGTGTATTCACCATATCTAGGCCAAACCTTGCCAATTGATTAAACTTGTTAACATATTCCTTCACCGAAAGATTTCCTTGCTTAAGAGTCAAGAATCTTTCCATATACAAGTTTTCCTCCGCCCTTGAGAGAAACTTTGCCACAAATCTTTGCCTAAAATCCGCCAAGAGTCAACGGGGCGTTCTCCACTAGTAACTTCCCACCAGAATGAGGCCTCTCCCTTCATTAACCAAGCAGCCAACTTGACTTTCTTCCCTTCTTCCATCTCAAAGATATCTATCAACTCTTCCACCTCTTTAAGCCAATCTCTAGCCTCCACAAAGGTTTCAGATCCTTGAAAAGGTTTCCCTCCCATAGCTTTAAATTCCTTGCAAGTCTTAGCAAAAGTATCCGTGCGGGGAGGAGGGGGAGGAGGAAGATCGGGTGCTACGGTTGGTGGAGGAACATTTGCTGGACCCGTAGTGGTGGCCCTAGCCTCCATCAATCTCCTATACCATACTGGTACCGTCACACCCTCCGGAAGATTAAGATTCTCGGCCATGCTGAAATGAAAAAGGAAAGATTCAAGACGGAGAATTCGAAGGATATAGATATGGCTAATGGGGATTATGCTTTTCTTTCAAAAACTTTTCTCTTAAAAGACATGTTTTTGAAAATATCTTTTCCAAAAATGTTTTAGAAAAATAGTTTTCTAAAAATTTTATCTGTTCCGGTAACCTTTGCTCTGATACCACGTGTAACACCCCACTCCCGCTATGGTCACTCACTAAGGGAATGCCATAGCATCGGTGGAGTATTTTAGTGAATATAGAACAGAAAATTTTCACCCAGACAGATATAAATAGTACTTGAAATTTAAAACATCATCTCATAACAGCGGAAATAAACATGTCTGGTTACATCATAAAACCATGATAAAAATCAAGTACAATATCTGTCAAAATAAAGAAGTACATAATCCCACTCTCTCATACAATAGCCATGACAAAAGAAAAGATAACTGGATAACTGGAGCTTTACATCTACCCAAGCTCCTAAAGACTGGAACAGCAATCCGATCAAGCTCTACTACTGCTAGGATCCACCGTAGGACCTGAGGGTTGGGAAAAAGATAAAAACAACGGGGTCAGACATAAGTCTGAGTGAGTCCTATAACTTTAACAATACAATCATTAAAGTAACCAGAGAAGACATAAACTTGACCTACGGTAATATCTGGGGATGAATGGCTACCCTAAGCAGCTTGGTAGACTTAGGATAAACTAAGATAACCGTCAGGACGCATCTACCCACCCAAGGATAATTACTAACTGCACCACACCAGTCATTCCTACTTAAAGGTTGATCCCTTCCAAGGTCTTAGAAAGTTTCCCCAGTAGTTTCATGTACCCCTAGCCCACTACATAGGTGCCGTCTGCCCCTATCTCCACTAGGTGTACCCAGTAATTCTTACCCAGTAGTTTCGTGTACCCCTACATAGGTGTCGTCTGCCCCTCTCTTCATTAGGTGTACCCACTACTCCCCAAGCGATCGGCTCCCTACCGTAGATACCCGTGCTGGTCCCACAGTGGGGTGTATCACTCCCCTAAAGTGGCTACCCAATACTAACGGTGCACGGCTTTATATCTACACGATGCAACAACGGCTTATCTACCAGCCCGGGCCCACACACGCATATGAAACCCGTTGGACTTGCGTTGCCACCGCTAACCCGTTTTGGCCTCTTATAATCAAGCCCAATATGCGTGTCCCGTCACTCGACATGGGTCGAGCCCACAAAGATACGTTTGGGATATTGGTTGAAATGGGCCCCCACAAGCTACCCACTTAAGCTTGTCAAATATCTAGTGTATCCCACTTAACCCTTTAATCATGTTTAATTACATGTTTCCACTTGGTTAAGTATTCTAATCGTATTTTCTATTGCCACCCAAGGCAACCCACTAGATTTCACATGCCACCCAAGGCAACCACAAAATTTCCTCATGCCACCCAAGGCACCCACTTAACCCCTCATGTCCCACTACATGCTACTATGGTTAAGTGTTTCTTAATTAATTAAGACCGTGATCTCCCATAAAGACCTCCCACATTAGACTGGCTGTTATGACCGCCTGGTTAAGCCGGTAGAATCCGGGCAGTCTTACGTCATAACAGAGTCTAACCTCGTGTCTTTACCTTAATCACGTATTTAATTTATGTCTAAGACCTCTCACATTGGGCTGACATTTGTAGCAACTGGTTAAGCCGGTCGGGTCCGGGCAGTTTTACACTACAAATGAGTCCAACCTCGTGTCTTAGTCGATTAATTACACCTAATTAATCACCCCCATATTAATTATCCCTAATTAATATCAAGTTTTCCATAACATGGGTAGACCTAACTCAATAGGTAAATTCCCATGGGGTAGACCTAACTCAATAGGTAAATTCCCACTTATGGTAATTTATTTTTATGGTATGCTTAATCATACCCAATCATTCACTTATTAACATATTTACCAACCCCATCGTTCCCCACGTAAATCGTTCTCATTTCATAACATAAATAAGGGGAAGATCATCACAAATATCATGGGTTTAGCATACAACTTTGTCATGGGTTAAGAGGATGTCAACTTGCATATATGAGCATATATTAACCCAACTACATATAACCCAAACTTGCATATTATCATACACATGATTTGCATAACATGTTGCATATGAGCTTGCATATCATCATACACATATCTTGCATAACATGTTGAACTTGCATATAGTCACTCTCATAACTTGCATAACATGTTAAACATGCATTTAAGCATACACATAACTTGCATAAGCATTCACATACTTGCATAAGCATCCACATACTTGCATAAGCATTCACATACTTGCATAACTTGCATATCATGTCATTTAAGCATATACATATCTTGCATAAGCATTCATATACTCGCATAAGCATGCATAACTTGCATATCACATAAATCTTGCATTTAAACATATACATGACTTGCATAATCATCCATACACTTGCATAAGCATACATAACTTGCATATCACTTTCAACTTGCATTTAAACATATACTTAACTTGCATAACTCACTTTGCTAAACATGCATAATTCCACTTATTAAATATGCATAAATCCACTTGTTAAACATGCATATATCAACTTGTTAAACATGCATAAATCAACTTATTAAGCATGCATAAACCAACTTATCAAATATGCATAAACATAGAACAACATAGAGTAACATATCATTATACATGATTCAAACTCACTAATCCGCATTTAAGACCATAAGTCTCATTACACCCAATCTACTTACTTTAACAATTGATGTTAAAGTGATAGAAACTCACCAAACTCAAGATTAGCAACCTTATGAAGTAGAATTAGTTGCTAACTATGAAGATAATGATGATTAAAGATTGATTAGAGAGGAATTAGCTTGCAACTTTCTTCTTAGATTAGTGGAGGCTTCTCTTAGGATTTAATTTGGCGGCATGAGGCCATTATTTCTATTTTTGGTAAGGATTAAGGTAGGTTTAGGGTGTATTTATAGATTAAGAGAGTGTTTTAGGCCCTTGGATTAACCCTAGATTAATTTAGGTCCATTAGATTTAGGAAACCTCTAGAACCAAGCCCAGCCCTAGCCAGAAAACCAGATCTGGTGCACCCAAGCACCCTGGCTCGACACGCCATGTCGACAGGCATGTCGACACCCTTGTCGACAGGCCTGTCGGCAGCCCTGTCGACATGCTTAGGCGGGAATCTTCCCGCCTGGCCCCGCTGGTTCTACATTTAAATTTAAATTCCTAAATCTGTTTTTAGCTCTAATTTTTCTGCAAACTTCCTTGGGCCATAACCGGGCCATACGGACTCCGATTTTCGAAAACTCGGACTCTATTTCGCGTATTTTTCCGAGACGAACGCAATAACGCAGCCCGTTACCCCCAATTCCCACGTCTGAGACTATTTATCCTATAATTAGCGAATTTTAGTATTAACTAAAATTCGGGGTGTTACAGAGAATTTATTCTTTTGCTTAACACCCTTCTCTGAGACGTACGAGCTCAGAGGTTGTATATCGATGGACATCAGTCGCATGGCATGAATTGCCTGTGTGGCACGCTAAGATGCAATGATCAAGGCTTCTGTTGAAAAGCAAAGTCTTGTGGTTGACGATCAAAGCACGCCTACGTGGCAGCTTTGTGTATAACGTGAATTCGCGAGCCTCGCACCTCGGTATGAGTTAAAAACGGGATACGGACCGCTGGGAGAGCACGACGTTTCTTTCTAGCTTTGGTGGTGTCAGTGACTTACCAGCCCTGACATTTTTATACTTTTCACCTATGTGGTTGTTGGAATGCGAGGCGCCTCGATTATAGGTCTGTAAGGACCGGGAAACGTGTGTTCAGGAATAACTAATCCTCTAACGTAAGTGAGGACCGGCCCAGCCGCATCCAGGGTTGCCCAGAGTGCGTAGCCCTGAGGCATTTGCTAGAGTGTCTCGAGCGCGGAGAGGATCTTGCCCCTTGCCTCGACTCATGACGGAAATCCAATTTCCAATACGTATAATTCGGCTTTATTTGTAGAGCCTAGTATGGCGACATAGTGGGATGGGGCACTTATGCCGTCTATGATTTATATTTATGATTGAAATTGTTTTGACACTATACACTTATTATAGTATCAAATGATTTGTTTTAAACGTACCAAGCATGTTTGGCTATTATAAGGGAAAACCCTATCCTCCGGCTTGCGTTGCATTGTGTGATGGGACCTGGGTCTTATAATAGCTTCATTTTTCGAAAAAGCATTGCGCTGTTTATCTATATGCACTGGTATTCTTGGGAGGAAACCCGTTCCGTGTTATACTGCGTGGTCCCTTGAATTACTCTCTTTTAGAACAAAGTTTTACATAACTGTTTTAGTTCTCACACCAGTCACATGACTGACCTGGAGTTTATTGTTTTAACCTAAACTCTGGGTGCCCCTATTTTCCGCACGGGCAGCTAGTAGTTTTGGTTTTGCAGATTTATATTCACAGGATCCTGGTTTACAGCTGGAATGATATCCGGAAAGCTCTGTATCCGTATATCACCTTCAGTTGTGCTTTGTATTATTTTCCGCTGCTATGTAATTTATTGTAATCTCTGATATTTATCGAATGTAATTTATTCAATTATACTCTGTATATTCTTGTATCTGATGGAATTGTTGTAATAGCAATGAAATGTTCTTCTGTGTGGATTCTGATTTGTCCTGTTCTCAACGATCAGGGGTTTCGAACGGTCTAGATCGGTTTAACGACTGATTCAGATCGAGCGAAATTCCAGGCCGTCACAACCGACGATCTTCACATCGGATGGATGTGTTGCTACTAAGACCCATGATGGGAGTAGCTACCTCGAAGGGGCTTCAGTGGTAGCCGTCCAGACTATTGTTGATTGTTTCTGATATGCGAGGACCTCCCAGGTGTCTCCGGTTTCGTTCAGACCCAGAACGAACTTGTAAATGGATGCGTGTCTGACATTGGATTTCGTTCCATGTAAATTAAATTGATTTTTATTAATATACATCTGATTGGTGGTGGAGAATTTATTCTCTGCTTAACACCCTGGTATATATGAATATTTATCGATAGAATGGCATGAATTGTCAATGTGGCACGCCAAGATGCAAATGATCAAGGCTTTTGTTGATAAGCAGGGCCTTGTGGGATGATCAAAGTATAGCCTATTACGACATAGCTTTGTGTATAGCGTGACTTCGCGAGCCTCACACCCCGGTATGAGTCAAAACGGGATATGGACCGTAGGGATGCACATGTTTCTTTCTAGCTAGGGGTAGTGTCAGTGCTTAAACTGGCTGGCATTTTACTTATGTGGATGATGGATTGAGGCACCTCGGGATTATAGGCCGTTAGTGGTCATATGGAGGTCCAAAGGGACCGGGAAACGTTTGTTCAGGCATAATTAATCCACTATCGTTAGGTGGGGACGGCCCTACCGCATCCAAGGGTTGCCCATAGGTGTGATCCTGAGGCATTTGCTAGAGTGTCTCGAATCGGAGGAGACGATCCCTAGCCTCGACTCATGATGGAAATCCAACTTCCAATACGACACCATGCGGTTTTGATTGTAAAACTAATATGGCGACATGATATATGGTACCCATGCCATCTAGGATTGATATATTATGATTGAAATGTTTTCGAATCATATACACTAATAATAATATCAAATCCGTTTTATTGTATCAAGCATCTTTTTTCCATTATAAGGTAAAACCCTATCCTCCGGTTTGCGTTGCATTGTGTGATGGGACTTGGGTCTTATAATGGTTTCATTTTTCTAAAAAGCATTGCGTTGTTTAACGATTTACTTTATTTTATGCACTGGCAATCCAATGGAGTAAACCTGTTCCGCGTTAGCGGCGTGGTCCTGTGATTCGCCTTATTATTAGATTAGTTAAGTTAAGATTTCTCATACCAGTTGTAACACCCCACACCCGCTAAGGTCACTCACTAAGGGAATGCCTTAACTTCGATGGAGTATTTTAAGTGAATATAGAACAGAAAAATTACAACAAGACAGATATAAATAATACTTGAAGTTTAAAACATCATTTCATTGCAGCAGAAGTTAAACATGTTTGGTTACATATCAAAAACCAACAAGGGTCAAGTACAAAATATCCATCTTGATAAAAACATAAGTATATAATCCCACTACATACTAATAGCCATAATAGAAAAGATAAGCTGAGCTTTACATCAACGGTCCAAGCTCCAAAAGATAGATAAAGCAATCTGATCAAAGCCCACTAGTGCTAGGCCCAACCTGAGGACCTGGGGGGGGGGGGGGAAGATAAAAACAACGGGGTTAGACATAAGTCTGAGCGAGTCTTATAACTTTAACAATACAATCATTAAAGTAATTAGGGTATGATATAAACTTGGTACGGTAACGAATGGGGATAAATGACTACACTAAGCAGCCAACTAGACATAGGAAGAACCAAGATAACGGTAAAGACGCATCTACCCACCCAAGGATAATTACTAAACTGCACCACACCAGTCATTCCTAACTTAAAGGTTGATCCCACCCAAGGACTTAGAAAATTTAACTAGTAGTTTCGTGTACCCCTAGCTGACCACATAGGTGCCGTCTGCCCCTATCTCCACTAGGTGTACCCACTACTCCCCAAGCGATCGGCTCCTTAACGTAGATACCCGTGCTGGCCCCACAGTGGGGTGTATCACTCCCCAAAGTGGCAACCCGATACAACCAACGGTGCACGGCTTATACCTACACGATGCAACAACGCCTTACCTACCAGCCCGGGCCCACACACGCATATGAAACCCGTTGGACTTGCGTTGCCACCGCTAACCGTTTTGGCCTCTTATAGTCAAACCCAGTACGCGTGTCCCGTCCTCGACATGGGTCGAGCCCACAAAGATACATATGGGTTACTTGTTGAAATGGGCCCCCACAAGCTACCCACCTAAGCTTGTCCCTTTTCTCGTGCATCCCACTTAACCCTTTAATCATGTTTAATTACATGTTTCCACTTTAGTTAAGTATTCTAATCGTATTTTCTATTGCCACCCAAGGCAACCCACTAGATTTCCACATGCCACCCAAGGCACTTACTTGATTTCCACATGCCACCCAAGGCACCCACTTAACCCCTTATGCCCCCACTACATGCTTATCTGGTTAAGTGTTTCTTAATTGATTAAGACCGTAACCTTTGTAAAGACCTCTCACATTAGACTGTCTTTTATGGCAGCTGGATTTGCCGGTCGGGTCCGGGCAGCCTTACGCCATAACAGAGTCTAGCCTCGTGTCTTTACACTTGTCACGTATTTAGTTTATGCCTAAGACCTCTCACATTGGGCTAATCATTTGTAGCCGCTGCATTTGCCGGTCGGGTCCGGGCAGTCTTATGCTACAAAAGGGTCTAACCTCGTGTCTTAATCGATTAATTACACCTAATTAATCACCCCCATATTTTGAATTAATTTTCCCTAATTAATTCCAATTTAATGATGTACATAATTGACTCAATTATGTCCATCCACTTATGGTATGCAACATCATACCAATTTCACCATAATTTTGTTAACATGAATATTAACCCCATCGTTCCCCACGTAATACGCTAACATGACATACTTAAAAGGGAAGATTCATCACAAATACAATGGGTTCAACTTAGCATAACATTAGCATCAACATGGGTTTTAAAGGTGTCAACTTGCATATATGACCATAGCATCAAACCCAACTAGCATAAATAATCAACCCAAACTTGCATGAATCACATATGTCATAAAGAGGGTAACTTGCATAGATGTTCATGTCATAGACCCATCATAAAGGGATAAACTTGCATACATGTCATAGGTCTAAAAAGGGATGAACTTGCATATGTTACTCATATCATAAAAGGGGTAAACATGCATATACATGCATGACATACAAAAGGGGTAAACTTGCATATAATCAAACACCAAACTTGCATAACATGTCATATATGAACTTGCATATAATCAAACACCAAACTTGCATAACATGTCATATATGAACTTGCATATAATCAAACACCAAACTTGCATAACATGGTGTCATAATGGATCAATGTTTATCATAGTGATTTGCATAACTAGCATCATGAACATGTAGCATAAAACTTGCATAACTAGCATCATGGACATATAGCATAAAACTTGCATAACTAACATCATGAGCACATAGCATATGATAACATAACTTGCATTGATCCACATACATAACCATAACCTCATTATATCCTATCATAATTTGTTTAGCAATTGCTTGCTAAAGGCATAGAAACTCACAACTTGTTGATTAGCACTCCTATGAAGAAGATTAAGTTGCTAGAGTTGATTAGAAGTTGATTTGAGAAGCTATCTTCTTCTAAAATTTGATGGAGGCTCCTTCTAAGTTGCATTTTGACGGCATGATGACGTTGTATCTATTTTTAGTATGGATTAGGGTAGTCTTAGGGTGTATTTATAGATTTAGGATGTAGTTTAGGCCCTTAGATTAACCCTAATTTAGGTTAGAGCCGTCAGATTTCGCCACAAGCCCCAAAACACAGCCCTAAACCTCACCAATTCACTCAAATGGTGCACCAGGCAAAACTGTCCGGCCACCTGTGTCGACTCCCAAGTCGACTGGGCAGTCGACTTGGGTCTTGTGGTGTCGACTCCCAAGTCGACTCCCCAGTCGACTTGGGGTGTGGCGGGAATTTTCCCTCCTAGCTCCATTTCTGCATTTGAAATCTGTTTTTCGAAATTTGAATTTTCTGAAAACTTCTTCGGGCCTTAACCGGGTCATACGGACTCCGATTTACAAAAACTCGGACTCTATTTCGCGTATTTTTCCGAGACGAACGCAATGGCGTAGCTCGTTTCCCCTGATTCATAGCTTAAAATTTAATTCTGTCCTGATTTATATTATAACAAGTTATTCAACATACGGGGTGTTACACCAGTCCCATGACTGACCTGTAGTTTGTTTCACTGGCAAACTCGGGTGCCCATATTTTCCACACGGGCAGTCGAGTAGCTTTTGCAGATATATTTACAGGAACCTGGTTTACAACTGAAGCGGTATTCAGAAAGCTCTGTATCTGTGTATTCCTTTCGGTTGTATATTTGTATTATTTTTCGCTGCTACTTAAATGTAATTTAAGTCTCTGATATTATTGTATTTCTTTTGTGTAATAAGTATCCATACTCTGTTATTTTCTTGTACTCTGATGTAATTGTTGTTGTAACAACCCACTTTTATTAGGGACATTGAATTCAGAATCAACTATTTGTTTTGGTAATTTAGAGGAAAAATAAATATAATAATGAATAAATAAATAAAAAGTAGCAAAACATATATTTTTGGGATGAGAGGAAAATACATGTTTTATGAATTATTGGGCGTATATAGTTGATGTAAAATGTTGCACGTTTTGTTGTAACAATGATAAAGTTTATTGTTTTTTTTATTAAATAACAATTTTAAAAGAAAAGAAAAAAATGTTTTTTTTTATGATTACATAAAGAAGTTTTGCATTTATGAGAAGTTTAGACAACACACTATTTTTGTGTGTGTTAGTTATCAAGTGTGCATTTGAAAAAAAAAAGAGAAAGAACTTTTATGTTTATTTAAAAGAAAAATAATAATAATATAAACAAAATAAAAATAAAAGATAAGTATGCATTTTATAAAGGCATTTTGATGAATTCTCTAGAATCTAATTAAATAAAAAGGGAAAGTAAAAAAATCTCCTAATGAGACAAAACTTAATCATTGTGTTGCATAGAAAAAATAAAAATAAAAATAAAAAAGAGGGGTGAAATATTAAAAGAAGGGGGGGGGGGAACTTGGTTGAATGTTCTAGAGAGGGGGGTTAAGGATAAAAATCCTTCTCATTCATTCACCGCTTACATTACGTATCTTTCTTCCTCAAACCAGAGAACGAATACCAGAAACATAAAGGAAAAAAATTAGATCCTCTCATCTCAATCAAAATAAAAATCAAAATAAAAATCAAAATAAAATTGCAATCAAGATGAAAGTAAGGTTCCCAATTCTTCAAGTAAGTATCCCTAAATCAGTTCTACCGTATCTTCTTCTTTTCTTCCATGAATTGTTATTTAGGGTTTTCATTTATGTGATAATTGAAAAGGGCCTTGAGAGCAATCAAAGCAAGCGGTTTCAGAGCTGAAAGATTGCATTTTTGAAGTTGTAGGTGAGTGAAGTCTCCACCTTTTTCCTCTCTAAATTATGTATAGTGTATGCATAATGGCTTAAAGGTGGAATTTAGTTTGCAAATTAGCTTCTTCCCCCATGTATGATTTATTCTTAGTATGTTTGGGGCAATTGAATTAGATTTGCGGTAATATTGCAAAATTGAAGACATTATAAATTGACATTGGTTGCATGCATACAATTTTTGTTGCATGCAAGGCGTATGTTTAAATGCCTTATAGTGTTATATGCATATAATTTTATTGCATGCAAAGTATATGAAAAATTGCCTCATAGAAGATCATTTTCATAGTTATAGAAAAAAAAAATTTTATGGAAAAAAAAACTGATTTTTTTTTCAGTTTTGAAAGGGGAAGGAGCGGCTGCAGCTCATGAAGCTGCAGCCATAGTGCTAGTGGTTGCACCACAGTGCAGCCCAGGCTGGACTGTGCGTGCAGCCCAGGTGGGCTGCAGATGCAGCCCGCGGCTGCACTAGCAGCCCAGGTGGTCTGCAACGCGCAGCCCAGCAGGGCTGCAACGCGCATCCCAAAAGGGCTGCAACGCGCAGCCCAGGTGGGCTGCGGTTGCAGCCCAGATGGGCTGCAACGCGCCGCCCCTGTGGGCTACGGTTGCAGCCCAAGTGGGCTGCAACGCGTAGTCCACGCGGGCTGCGGTTGCAGCCCAGGAGGGTTGCAGGTGCAGCCCACTCGAGCTGCACTATGCTGCCCAGGTGGGCTGCAAGTGCAGCCCAGGCAGGCTGCATGAGCAGCCCATGCGGGCTGCCCAGTGCAGCCCAGTTTGAACAGTTTTTTTCAAAAAAAAAAAGATAGAAAAAAAACCTTATATTTATTTTTGGTTTAAAATAAGATCTTCATTAAAAAAATATATATAATTATATGTTTTACGGTTGTAAATTATTTTTTTTGAAAGCAATTTTTTTCTATAAACGAAAATTTTGCTAATATATTAATTAAATGGTCAAAAAAAATGTATTAATTCCAAACAAGTTAAACATGCTAAACAATGCTTATGTTTCGTTATGATATACAAGTATTATGGGGTGCTTGTGTATTAGAGCGAAATGATAGTGTAACCATCTATGGACATGCGTTGTTAAGCTTTTTGCAAAATATACTGGATTTATAAAACTTAGTTTTATGAATATTGCCATGATTGGTTTTATATAGTGTTTTGGTGTTATAAACACTATTAATTTTTAAGGCATAATTTTACAAAATAATATTTTAAAAAATACTTTTAATTTTGGGATTGGGAGAGATTGGACTCTGTTGTACCAATGGGCCAAAACTCCATCTTGGTCGACCTGATTCAGGTTCGCTACCTGAATCACAGTGGTTTTAAATTTCACCCACCTACCACCAAAGGTCAAACGGTCTGCTACGTTGGGCAATTTTGTTGTTTGATCGAGATTCCCGATCGGCGGGTCACGGACTACATCAGATGGAGGCGTGGGTGTGCCACGTGTAGTGCCGTGAATGGGTAGCATACGGCCTTTGCCTTAGACCGTCTTGGTTATCCTGGGTTGATCGCCAGGTGTCGTTATGGCGTTATGAGTAGGTTACGGTGCTGATGTCTCCGCACGCGTTAGAGCTCTACCACTGTGATTTTACAATACTAGCATCTATTTATTTGGTATCTGTTATGAGTCATATTATATTTATCCCGTAGTTCCCATAATTCTTTATTACCCTCTTATTTATTTGAATAAGGTTGGCATATTACCCAAGTTAATTTGGAAACCCAACATTATATTATCATATTATATATGATAATTGTTTTTGGTATTGTATTGCTTTACATACAATACCCGTGCCTTTTAGTCTTACTTTTTATATTATCATATTGCTTTACATATGATAATTTCTTGGCATTGTATTGCTTTACGTACAATACCCGTGCCTTTTAATCTTATTCTTTTTTATATTATCATATTGCTTTACATATGATGATTGTTTGGTATTGTATTGCTTTACATACAATACCGATGCCTGAGATTATGGCATATTAATGCGATGACTATGCTAAATTGTTCATATATTGTAACATTCATACGCCTCATGTTGATTTATACATGTGGTACCTTTACTTCTTTGTTAAATTATTTGATGTCCATAGATACTTACTTCACTCACACTAGACATAGTCTGACCCATGTGATTTGTTTTGTTTAAAACAATCCTCGGGTCAGGTTGAGGATTGTTTGCAGGTTAGGTTTGCGTGGACAGCAGCGTCACTCTTATCCTTTTCCATGTTTTGGGGTTTTGGACTATGCAGCTTCAGACTTTAAGTAGCTAGTAGTATTATGGTATGTATGCTATTATGTATTTTGGGGAGTGATATTATGTATGATGGACTATGTATTTGGACATCTCTATTATGATACGTATTATGTATTCTGTTGTTGTTATTGTGCAGCGCTTGATGCTATTATTTTTTGTACTATGTAACTGGGGAAATCTCCTTGTACCATTGCTTTGAACTTATACTGAGCACGAATGGTAAGTTGAGAAATTTTAAAAATTCTCGTGCCAGTGTTCGTTCAAGGGAATGAGTACAACTTTTTGCCCTATCGAGTCTCATTCTCCGTGCTTTCCGACAGTAATACTTAGTGTTGCTCTTGGTTAGCATGGGTCTAGGGGCCGGGCATTACATTTGTAATCAGCAACAAAATGTTCTTCAGTTTGTGTTCTGATGTTTGTTGTTCTCAAAGCAATTCAGGCTTTCCTTTACGGGGAAGTTTGGGTCGTTTCATTTGGTATCAGAGCTTTGGTTACAGAGTTAGAGAACAAGACACACTAGAACCGAATGAAAGAATTCACCAGAGATTGGATTAGTAATATCCAATGAGAATAACTCATTAGAGATGGGATCAGTAGTATCCTAGAACGAGTGTGAAGAGTATTATTTTCTTTTAAAAAAATATGCAAAAAAAAATTTAGTTTTGAAAATTTTATCTTAAATTATGTATTTGAGTATATTATTATATTTTAATTTGGACAATCGAGTATATAAATATTTCGAATATACGAGTAATTAACGGATATTCGAAGTTTTAATATACTAGATATATATAGAATCACACTCTAGTCGCCCTGAAATGATTCTGATGATTGCTAGCATCATCAGAGTTTATATTCGAGTCTCGAAAGTGGGATTTCTATATATTTCCATTGAATGGTATGAGAACCAAAACTAGATAGGATTTATTGTTGTGGTTTGCACTAAAAATATGATTTTTGTCTATACAGAAAAGTTATATATATTTAAAAAGTAAACCACCTAATTGATTGCTGGTTGTGATGTTTGATAATTAGTTTCACTAATTAAAATATTAGAATTATAATTAATTAAATAAATAAAATTGAAAGTTGAGTTGGTTAATTAAACAACTTTTAGCTTCGTTCCTTTTCGAGGACGAAAAGATTTTAAGTGGGGGCGATTGTAACAACCCGGAATTTTGGGGCTAATTTAAAATTTTTATTTTATAAATTTTAATGAATTTAGAATGTTTAAAATAACATATTTTAAATAATAATGATGAAAAATTTATTTAATCAAAGTTAAAATGAATAAATTTAATTTAATTCTAAAAGGAGTTTAAAACAGCGTTGTAGTTTGAAATTTTGAATTTGAACTTTGACTGAATGTACAAGATTCATTTTAAATCAGAATTGAGCGAAACAAGAAATATTAAAATCTGTTTAATCATATCTTTCTAACAAATCTGAAAAATTGAAATTTCACTTTGAAAATGGAAAGTTATGTCCAGTTTAAAATTTAGAAAAGTCGTTGTAGAATTTTTATATATATTAATATAATATTTAGCCCTTAAAAATAGCCATTTTACAAACGACCTCTGTTTTCGACGAAACCACTTTTGTTGGAATCGGAATGTCCAATTATTGTTAAGTTTAATTTTCCAGAATTCTTCGAATTAATATGCGAGCGTGGCGAAGGAAAACGTGTTTTGTCAGTTTCAGTCAAATTTAATCGATTGGAAAATAGCCATTTTTCAAACGGTCTCAGAATTCGACGAAACTAGTTTTGTTAGGACCGTTTCGTCAAAACATAACTAGAAATAATTTTTCTGTAATTTTTAGAGTCCGTATGTGGCCCCGGTGATTTAAAATGTACGTTTGAATTTAATAATTAAATGATTTAAAATTTAATTTAAAGAAAAACATATCGTACAGCCGAACTGGGTTACGAAACATATTCCAATGTGTTCGGGACGGGGGTTATTAGCTAGGGGTGACACTCGTTGGGTCTCTTTTGGAGTTTGTATGGTTAAACAGGTAGCTTTGGATTTAAATAGAATTAATTAATTAAATTAAAATAAAAACAGTACGGTATAAATATGCTACCATACGTAAACCCTAGTATACTATACACAGCCTTCTCTTTCTCTGATCAATGACCGATTTCATCCTATTTTCCTTCGCTAATTTCTTCCTATTTGAATCGAATTAAATCATACTCCAAAAACAAATTCGATGAGATTCTTTTGCTCTTCGTTTACATACGGTTTGATCCAATACAACTTCATGGATTGGCGGATTTCTAGCCGGGAAGACAACCGATTTGGTGCGGATTTGGGGGCGTGGGGGACCACCGAGCGTGGTGCCAGAGGAGGAGGAAGGGGAGCGTAGAAAGGCGCTTCGCCTGGTGGCTTCCGATCGGTGGTCGGACTGATGATGGCGGCGCGGTGGCGAGCACTAGCTCATGAGGATGATTCGACGATGATGTCTGTAGCGAAAGAAGAAGACGATGGATTAAAAGTAATTAAAGTTTAATTTTAGTTAATTATCTTGAAAAGGGAACCAATGTTTAAATTAACGTATCTTCTTCATACGAAAACGAAATGCAGTGATTTCAGAAGCATTGGACTCGCATGGATCAGATCTACGCTATGGAGCCGACTAGAGTTGAAACCGAACTTGTTGAAAATTCAGGAAATTTCAGATCTGAATTAAAAAGCATTGTGATATTTCTATATTTGAAATAATTAAAACTTAATTATATTTCGTTATTTAAATTCCATGTGTGTATGTTAATTAAATTCAAATCTGTGATATCTGATGTTGTATTTGTTGCTTGCTGATTTTGTTGATTTAGATATATGCATTTGTTTAGAATTGGATTCATATTTGCTTTGAAATAAAAATCATATTTTTATTTCGGAGTTATGAATATTGAAAGGGTTTGAAAATAAAGACTTCACCTTTATTTCAGACCTAAGAACATAGCTTTGTTTATCAAACAAAAATTCACATTTTTGTTGAATAAAAATAGATCAAACAAAAATTCACATTTTTGTTGAATAAAAATAGTTAGATAAAAAGAAACATTTTTGCCACTGTAATTAGAATGAAGTGAAAAGAACAACATATTTTGTCAAAATTTGATTAGTGAAAAGAACAAAAATAACATTTTTGTAAAACTTGATTAGCGAACAAGAATAACATTTTTGTAAAACTTGATTAGCGAACAAGAATAACATTTTTGTAAAACTTGATTAGCGAACAAGAATAACCTTTTTGTCAAAAGAATGTTTAGTGGATTAAAATCACACTTTTGTCAAAAGAATGATTAGTGAATTAAAATAGTATTTTTGTGAAAGAATAATAATAGAAATAAAAATCACATTTTTGTGAAAACATGATTATTGAAAAAAAAAATTAACATTTTTAAATAGAGATTTGTTACGAAATATGTTATGCAAATAAAAAAAATTACATTTTTGTGAAAACATGATTATAGAAATAAAAATTCATTTTTGTCACTTTAGAGAAATGAATTAGAACACATTCATATTGTCACCTTGAAAAGGATGAATTGGATTGTATTATGCATACAAAGATGACATTTTTATCAGAAACATGTTATACAGATAAAAACAACATTTTTATTTGAAATGTATTATGCATATAGAATAGGCATTTTTATATATAAAAAAATGGATTAGAATAAAATAGGCATTTTTATACGTTGAAAAAGTTAGACAAATTTCTCATATTTTGTCGACATTAAAAAGGTTAGACCAATTTATCATATTTTGTTACATTGAAAGGAATTTGACAAAAGTATCATATTTTGTACATTAAAAGGAATTAGACAAAATTACCATTTTTGTTACTTTAAAAGAATTGAATAAAATTGTTCATTTTTTTCATATTAAAAGTGCAGTTTTAAAAAGATCACATTTCTGGTGTCATATTCGTTCAACTAAAAAAGAACATATTTTTGGCGTCGATTTATCTCAGCTAAGAAGAATACATTTTTAGTGGCGAACCGTTTTCAACTAAAAGAGACATGAGATTTTACCAATTTATTTTTTTTGTAAAAAATAAAAGTTACATTTTTTTTTGTATCATTTTTGTTGAAGCAAAAAGATTAGATATAAAATAAGTAACATAAAAGATTTTATTTTTATTGTCCATTATATTCAATAAAAAGATTGTACATTAAAAATTTCATTTTCAATGTGGTTTAGATTTCATATAAAAGACTAGAAGAAAGGATTATACTTTTATAGTCATTTTGTTACATAGAAAAGATTAGTATAAAATAATATATTCTTATAATCATTTTTGTTTACATTAAAAAAGTTTGACAAAATTAGCATTTTCGTCTACATTAAAAAAAATGATTAA
This sequence comes from Allium sativum, assembly GCA_030737875.1. NCBI lineage: Eukaryota > Viridiplantae > Streptophyta > Magnoliopsida > Asparagales > Amaryllidaceae > Allium > Allium sativum. Next base: position 565,065,876 of record CM060921.1, read on the forward strand.
CACAAAATGAATATTTTTGTGTATTAAAAAGGATTAAACAAAAATGAACATTTGTGTACATTAAAAAGCAGTAGATCAAAATATATAGTTTTGTTTACATTAAAAAGAGTTTAACCAAAATTTACATTTTTGGTCATCGAAAGGGATTACACAAAAGATAGGAAAGTTAATATTTTTATTGGCGATAAGTTACAATAAAAAGACCATATATTAAAAATATGATGTTAGCGATGGAGTGAAATATATATCTGTGATATTGAAATGTTTTGATGTATTAAATACAATGGTAGTATATTCAAACTGAATATTACACTTTCATTTACAAGTTACCCAACTTGTTTATGTGATTGGGACGATAATTTTCACACATCGCCCAAGTGCACAGATAATTTATTATTTGTTTGCAGGATGAAACCCCACACGGGTATTGGGATGATATTTGACAGACACTAATCCCAATGTTTAGTTGTAGAATCCAATCTGGTTGTTATTTGGATGTTTGATAATTATTCATCATGATTGTTGACTACATGTAATATATGTTTGTTGATATGGTGACATTCCAATAAAGAATATTCTAGAAAAGAATGTTTTAGAAAATATATTAGAAAAAGAATATATTTTAGAAAATATATTTTTATTTAAATGAACTAGTTATCAACTGGAATAAATCCTTAAATTAAGATTTAAGGAAGTTTTCCGATATGATAATATTTAATTGAAGTTAAATTAAATAAATTATATTTTGGGTTTGTCGTGAATAGTGTCTTAAATAACACTATTCTTAAACCCCGTATGAAAAGAATAATCTTTGATTTAGATTATTAAAGTTTTTCAGTTATATTTAGAATTTGAAATGATAAGGAATGTGAGTTGGGTTTATTGTGAAATGTGTTTTGTGACATGTGTTCTTTAACCCAACTGACAGTAAAAATTAAATTGGAGTTGAATGGAATTCGAATTAATAATAACCGAGATAAGCTTCTGCAAAAGAATACATACGGAATTTAAGAGGCTTTGCCGTTATTGCATTTATATCATTGGTCGGATACAGAAATTTATAATGATTATATATTGATTTGATTTCTGTGAAGATTCCATATTTTATGGAAGACGATTTTGGGTTTACCGTGAACTATGTTTTAAATGACATTAATTCTTTGACCCAGTTAAGGATAAGATTAATTTCTTAAATTTAAATAATCATTGAATAATGATTTTTTATATTTAAGTCCAAATTGGGGTTTTAATAAATCTTTAAAAGAAAGATTTAATAATAAATATGAAGAATTTATCTTTGATAAGATAATGTGAAAATTTTATTTAAAAGAATACTCTGAATTGGAATGAGACGTTGGATGTGCTTTTATAGTACTTGATTTTTAATTATAAAAATACGCAAGTTATTCGGAAAGACCGGGTTTAACCCATTCCGAATAATTACCACGACGATGAAGAGTCGTAATTGAAGATGGTGATTGAAGACCGACGATCTTCACATCGGATGGATGTGTCTCTACTGAGACCCATGATGGGAGTAGCTACCTTGAAGGGGCTTCAGTGGTAGCCGTCCAGACTATTGTTGATTGTTTCGGATATGCGAGGACCTCCTAGGTGTCTCCGGTTTCGTTCAGACCCAGAACGAACTTGTAAATGGATGCGTGTCTGACATTGGATTTCATTCCATGTAAATTAAATTGATTTTTATTAATATATATCTGATTGGTGGTGGAGAATTTATTCTCTGCTTAACACCCTGGTATATATGAATATTTATCGATAGAATGGCGTGAATTGTCAATGTGGCACGCCAAGATGCAAATGATCAAGGCTTTTGTTGAAAAGCAGGGCCTTGTGGGATGATCAAAGTATAGCCTATTACGGCATAGCTTTGTTTATAACGTGACTTTGCGAGCCTCACACCCCGTTATGAGTTAAAATGGGATATGGATCGTAGGGAGTGCACACGTTTCTTTCTAGCTAGGGGTAGTGTCTGTGCTTAAACTGGATGGCATTTTACTTATGTGGATGATGGATTGAGGCGCCTCGGGATTATAGGCCGTTAGTGGTCATATGGAGGTCCAAAGGGACCGGGAAACGTGTGTTCCGGCATAATTAATCCTCTACCGTTAGGTGGGGACCGGCCCTACCGCATCCAAGGGTTTCCCATAGGTGTGATCCTGAGGCATTTGCTAGAGTGTCTCGAATCGAAGGGGACGATCCCTAGCCTCGATTCATGATGAAAATCCAACTTCCAATACGACACCATGTGGTTTTGATTGTAAAATTAATATGGCGACATGATATATGGTACCCATGTCGTCTAGGATTGATATATTATGATTGAAATGTTTTCGAATCATAAACACTAATAATAATATCAAATCCGTTTTATCGTATCAAGCATCTTTTGACCATTATAAGGTAAAACCCTATCCTCCTGTTTGCGTTGCATTGTGTGATGGTACTTGGGTCTTATAATGGGTTCATTTTTCTAAAAAGCATTACGTCGTTTAACGATTTACTTTATTTTATGCACTGGCAATCCAATGGAGTAAACCCGTTCCGCATTAGCGGCGTGGTCCTATGATTCACCTTATTATTAGATTAGTTAAGTTAAGATTTCTCATACCAGTCCCATGACTGACCTGTAGTTTGTTTCACTGGCAAACTCGGGTGCCCATATTTTCCACACGGTTAGTCGAGTAGCTTTTGCAGATATTTACAGGATCCTGGTTTACAGCTGAAGCGGTATTCGGAAAGCTCTGTATCCGTGTATTCCTTTCGGTTGTATATTTGTATTATTTTCCGCTGCTACTTAAATGTAATTTAAGTCTATGATATTATTGTATTTTTTTATGTAATAAGTATTCATACTCTGTTATATTCTTGTACTCTGATGTAATTGTTGTAATCAGCAACAAAATGTTCTTCAGTTTATGTTCTGATGTTTGTTGTTCTCAAAGCAATTCTGGCTTTCCTTTACGGGGAAGTTTGGGTCGTTTCAGAGATCATCCATATCATTAATCGTCTCTAGTATTTTTAATCTTATACACTTAAATTCCACTACTTTTAATATCTAAAATTACTTGTAAGCGTGTTTGATGACGTTTATAATAGATTTTGTACCTTTAGAAATAGTGGGTCTTCACACAGGCTATACAACAATTCCAAATATAAATCGTTTGAATATTTCCAAAAATAAATTTAAATTTCCATAACTTAAACTTAAAAGCCATATTCCAAATTTCTTTTTCAAATTAATATATTTTCCTCAAAACTTGTTCAATCGTTCCCAGGACTTACAGATAGTCGTGATAAAAATAATGGACAATTGCTTGTATAAAAACCAATGTTTGAATACGTAACTCAAATCATTCTCCGAACTTTATTTCAAAATTCAGTTCAACTTTGATTGCACATAGATAGTTGAAATATTTTCAAAGTCTGTCTCTTACGAACATCATTCTCACTTACAAACCGTTTTCAATTTCAAAACTTAATTTCCAATTATTTAAATAATATAATTGTTATTTTCATGGAAAGGAGATTTAAATCAATTACCTATATTGTTCCACAACTGCGGTGTGTTTGCGTGATTTCATGTAACCATAATTAACCAAATTAATCAACCATATGAATATGCATGAATTCACCCATTATAATCACAACAATTAAAACAACCATTTTAATTGTGCACAAAAAATTACGGTCAATAACGCTTTGTGTTTCATGTATTTTAACTACATAAACACCCATCCAAACATTGCATACAATAATCAACCTTCACGAGCAACCAATTATCATAAACTAATTATAATTATTCTTAACTAATTATAATTAACCATTCCTACTAATTTAAAAGATAATTGAATTAGAAGATCTTACTGCCATAGCTCTAATATATATGTTCACGGTAGGAGTTGCTTAACGACTGCCAATAGACTAACGGACAACGCTACAGCTTAGACGTACACCTCTCTTCTTTTCAATCAAATTTATGTTAGCAGTTGGTGACTTTTCTATTAATTAAATATTGAAACTTAATTTATAATGATGTACGTTATATATAAATTTAGGGACTTTTAACCTGCTGTGAATTTGTAACTAATCAAAAGAGCCAATAGTTTATACTAATATGTTCTATTTATCAATACGATTCTAATGCCACCAAGAACGAGTCGGTCAAAGGTAAAATGAATGAGTTATGAATTTTATAAGTTCAAAACTATTTAAATTTAAATAAAGCAATACCCTTTTAGAAAATAGGGCAAAGCCCATCTTCTTCCAATCCAAACCCCCGTGGCCTTTTACTTCTTCCTCCTGCGTTTTCTTTCCTACTTGGACAGATACACGAAATGTGCACGTGCACCATCAAGTGCCAATACTGTTGCCCCAGCCAGGACAACCAACACACTTCCTTCGTCTCCTTATTCAACTTCACACAGTCCATTGACCCATCATGAAACACCCCACCTCCGTTAGGGTCACTCTCAAAGGGAATGCCCTAATTTTGGTGGATGTTTATAAGTATAAGTCACAGATATACAAGACAGATATAAGAACACATATTTGTAAACAGCGGAAAAACAACAAACTTTTATTTCATAAAAGCAAATACGTGCTACAACAACATCACCATAATTGTCTTACATCCTTCCCAAAAACATAACATAGCACTTTCATAATCTGTCTTGATTACATTATTTAAAGAAGCATAAATAAAACATAGATAAACTGCAAAAGCCCCATAGTGGTTGTCCAAAGCCATAGTTCAAAACGAAAAGGTCCAAGCAATACATTTCTCTTCTTCAAGCTGGATGTTAAGGATGGTCAAGCTACAGTGTTCCCCCCCTGTGGACCTGGGGGGGGGGGAACGGAAGAAAAGAAGACGAAAGAAAAGTAGAGTCAGACATAAAGCCTGAGTAAGTCTAATACTATTCTGTCTATGAATAAAGAACTGGGTATGATAAGTATAAACAAGAAGTGTGAAAGCACTATAAACTTGGTTAAGTTGTCTAGGGTCGAATATGCTATCGTACCCCATGTTAATCTCTGAACCCATATAAACTAGTTTCCAACTGACACCCCATAGTCAGGGTAAAGTGATCCATTTTATAATGATCGGCTCCTACTCGCATAGTTACATGTGTCTTACGGCCCCCGATGTTGTAGTTACCTATGCTGGTCCCACCATGGGGTGTATCAAGTCCCATGGTGGCGGCCCAACACAATCCTAGAATGCACAGGTATGCTACTGGTGTCCAGTGCCTTATTTTTCTGCGCCGGAGTGTGTGCACGCCCGCACCCCGTTAGAACCTACACTGCTACACCACCGCCGTCGATTTGACCTCTTACAATCAACCCAGTAATCGTGCCCCACCCTGCCTAGTTTCAGGGTATCCTGATACACCTTCTAGGGTTACTGCTGAAAAGGGTCCCCCGTTACTAGGTTTTCTATCTCTAGCCAACATGCTAAGTTGGTTAAGTGTTTTCTAACCTAACCCCCACCAGTCCGTTTAGTTTAGCATGTTCCATTTTGATTAAGTCTTTAGTTCACTTAATCCTAACAATCCTGACTCAGCCTTAATTGTCTTATTAAAGCCTTGACCTCTCACATTAGACAGGTATTGTTGTGGCTGCCTGTTGCCGGTTGGTTCCGGGCAGTCTTACGCCACAACTCAGTCTAACCTAGGGTCCTTATTGAACTCCATGTTTAACCTCCCATATTGGATAGGTATTGTTGTGACTACTGGAGAGCCGGGCGGTTCCGAGCAGGTTTACATCACAACTCAATCCAACCTCGGGTTAAACACATCGTATGTTCTACATTCACATATTTTGTCTTTCTTCTTTATTTTCTTATATATAAATATTTGTGGCCCATTATTAAGTTAATGGTGTAAAGGTTACACCAATCATGGGCCCAACCCATACTTGAATTTGGGCCCTTCTACTTTATATTTTCATTTATTAATTAATTTAACCCAACGTTATTTTCCCCCATTTAATACGTTCGTTAATCATAATATATGTTGGGCTTAGGCTTTTAAGCCCAACTTAGCCATGAGAAGAAGGGGAGGCTTAAAGCGTGATTTTATACACAAGAAGGGGAATGTGAGCGCATGAACTTGCAACATAATGTTGGAACTACAAAATAGAAACTGGTGTACTTGCATAGTAGTAATGTATACTTTGGTCATAAAGCATAAGGGACATGAATCAAAGCATGTAAACTTGTAGTTGAGATAAGAATATCATTATTGACACATAGGCTTAACTACAACATAAACCTATATTTTTATTCAGGCATAATGTCAAACATAAGCAAATCATGTTCATAAGATTACTACATGTTTACAAAGGTGTTTACTTTTGTTACTAACACAAAAGTATAGTTCAACTTAATCATGATTTTTACTTTAGTCATGCAAACTTGCAAAAAAGGGATTTTTGAATCTAACCTAGCTATGCACCACACATGTCATCATACAATTCTTGTTAACAATATAGACCTAACATGTATTTCAATTATGCAAAATATCAATCATAGCCTAGTCATATTCATAAGTTTGCAAATAGGTTTTCTAGTACAAAAGCATGGCTTAATACATAGATCATGATGCCAAATTTTCAACATAATTTCATATGGACTATGATAACCCAAACTTATTCCAATTACTTCACAAAAATGATGTTTGTATAAAAATACACATTATGATGGCATAGTAGCAAAACCCCAAACTTGCATGAATTTCAATTAATCAACTACATACATGTAGCTTCAACATGGATTACATAATTTGCGAATATTCCAAACGTTTTCTTGCATAAAACTACCGCATGTAGTTTTTCATAATTGAATAACAAAATTCGAGAATATCCAAACGTATACAATATTCCAAATCGATAGCAATGCACAAATATGAATTACTTTATTGCCACAAATCAAGTATACAAACCAACACAATTATTTGTTCATACCAAAATAATACTCTACTTACAATGGTGTGGCGAATTCTCCAATTTAGGGATTTGGAGATGCGATTCCTCGTTGATTTGATTTGTTTAGGTTGCTTTATGCCTTAGAATTTGCCTCCTAATCCTCTCTCCAATTGGTGGCTACTCTTAGTCGTTCCTCAGCAACATGGCGGCTTTGTTCTTATTTTTGAATGAATAGATTAGGGTTAGTCTAGGGCCATTTTTATAGGGTTTATGAACTGATTAGGACCATTGATGTTGCTTGGATTGATCGTAGCCATTCATTCGCAAGAGGGACCAATTAGAGCCTGCCACCTAGCCCTAATGACAAAGCAGACCACAGAAAATCGACCAACATAGAATAGGCCAGCCAGGTTGGACTGGGTTCGACCTGGCTCTGGACCAGGTCGACATGCCTGTCGACAGCCCTGTCAACCTGGCTAGACCAGGTCGACAGCCCAGTCGACCTGGGTGCATCAGGCGGGATTTTTCCCGCCCTGGCCAATTGGGCCCGATTTTTGGATTTTTAAACTTTTTCTGAGCTTGTTCGAATTTTAAATTTAATTCAGAAACTTCCGAAGGCCATATCTTCTTCATACGGACTCCGTTTTTCGAAAACTCGGACTCTATTTCGCGTATTTTTCCGAGACGAACGCAATGGCGTATCCCGTTTCCCTTAGTTCTTTGATTTGAAATTAATTATACTTTAATTTGTGAATTTCACAGTTATAGAATTCGCGGGGTGTTACATTCTCCCCCACTTAAAAGGATTTCGTCCCCGAAATCTTCAAGTTAGGAGGAATGTATATCCTAACATCCAATCATCCATCCACTCATCCATCAAACACGAGCATCCATTGTCCTTAAAAGACTTCTAATGCTTCATGATCGTATGCGAAGTGTCTGTATATGAACTTATCTAATGCAAAATCAGGTGGTCTACTGATTCAGTTGACCTCCTTAATGCGAATTATGTAAGTGCCATGAATCCATTATGTATGCAAATTTTCCTATTCATGATTCTACATGAGTGCACAATCATTCAATACAAATGCAACATCCATATGACAACACATTAAAGTTCAACCATATACGAATGCATATGCAATATGAAGTGACTGAGCCGATCTAAAACCTAGATTGTGTGTGTATATGCAACCACGAGCAACCACTAGCAATCACTTGCAACCACTTGCAACCATCATCCATAACATGTTTCAATTACATGTTTCCATCCAAAGGGTTTCTACCTAAAAGATAAGGTCGAGGAAATATACCTAAAAAGATAGATAAAAGCGCAACTTAAGGAAAAGGAAAGATCAAGGATGTACCCTCGAACAGAAAAGGGTAGGCAGTGCGTATTCTAGCTTCAGTTTCCCAAGTCGCGTCTCCCTCGGCGTCGCTCCACTGAACTTTAACGAGCTTGACTTCGCGGTTGCGTAGCTTCTTCACTTCCGTTCCTAAGATGCAGGTTGGAACTTTTCTTATGGTTGCTTCGCGTTCCACCTCGGCCTCTTCGAGGATACTTGGCTCTACTACTTCCGCAGACTCATGTAGACATTTTCGGAGGTGTGAAACGTGAAAAACGTTGTGGACTCCGGCCAACTTCTCGGGTAGCTCTAATCTATAGGCCATTTTCCCAATTTTCTCGACGATAGGGAATGGCCCTACGAACCTTGGTGCTAGCTTTCCTGTGGTTCCAAAACGAACAACGTTCCTTAGGGGTGATACCTTGAGAAAAACTCTGTCTCCAACCTCAAATTCAAGGTCGGTCCTTCTCTTGTCGGCATAGGACTTTTGTCTGTCTTGGGCCGTCTTCATCCTTCTTCGTATTAAGTCTACCTTCTCTGAAGTCTCTCGGATCATATCTGGTCCAAGTATGAGCTTATCAGTAGACTCCCACCAACAAGTGGGCGATCGGCACGGTCTTCCATATAAAGCTTCGAAGGGCGCCATTCCGATGGTTGCTTGATAGCTGTTGTTGTAGGCAAATTCCACCAAAGGAAGGTGGTCTTCCCATGTCCCTCCGAAGTCAAGGACGCACAATCTTAAAAGGCCTTCCAAAACTCTGTTCACTCTCTCTGTTTGGCCGTCGGTTTGGGGATGATAGGCTGTGCTCAAGCATAACTGCGTTCCTACTGCTTCTTGCAAACTCCGCCAAAACTCGCTGGTGAAGATGGGGTCCCAGTCACTAACAATGCTAGATGGTATTCCATGGAGTCGAAGGATTTCCTTGAGGTAAAGTGACGCTAGGGATGAGGCAGTTCTTTTACTTTTGACAGGTAAAAAGTGGGCGCTTTTAGTAAGCCTATCCACTATTACCCAAATGCTAGTGTTGCCTCTCCTAGACCTAGGCAGCCCATCGATGAAGTCCATTGAGATGCTATCCCACTTCCACTGCGGGACCTCTAGAGGATGTAGCAGTCCGCCAGGCTTTTTCTGTTCCGCCTTAACCTGTTGGCACACCATACACTTAGAAACGAAATCTGCCACGTCCTTTTTCATGCCGTTCCAGAAGAAAGTCCTTTTTATATCTTTGTACATTTTATCTCCGCCTGGGTGTATCATCATCTTGGAGTGATGTGCTTCCTCGAGAACCTTCTTTATTAAATCTTTTGTCTGTGGGACGCATAGTCTTCCGTCTCGCCTTAGCAACCCCTTATCGTCGATGGAGTATCTGTTGAGGTGACTTGAAGTCTCACCCCTAATTAACCTATCAATTATTTCCACAAGTTGAGGGTCTTCGCGTTGTGCTATCCCTACTGAATCCACTAAAGTTGGGCGCACTTCGAGAGATGCTAGCAGGCCCGGTACGAAATCGTAGGAAGGCCTAAAGTCGAAGCTGGCTATAAACTCTAGGCTTTGTCTTTCAACAAACAACAGGCTTAGGGTTAATTTCTTTCGGCTCAACGCGTCTGCCACAACGTTGCCTTTGCCCGGAGTGTAGGAGATTTCGAAATCGTACGAGGCAAGGAACTCCATCCATCTTTGTTGCCTCAAGTTAAGATCCTTCTGCGAGAAAAGATATTTCAACGATTTATGGTCAGTGTAAAGTTCGAACTTCTCACCTAGGAGATAGTGTCGCCAAGACTTGAGTGCAAAGACGATGGCGGCTAGCTCAAGATCGTGGGTTGGGTAGTTCTTTTCTTGCACTTTCAACTGCCTCCCACCATAAGCTACTACCCTTCCTTCTTGCATTAAGACGGCGCCTAGCCCTGTCCCACATGCATCCGTATAAACAGTGAACATCTTGCTCCCATCTGGCAGCGTCAAAACTGGGGCTGTTGTGAGAGCCCTTTTCAGTCGTTGGAAAGCAAACTCGCAATCCAAGTCCCAATTGAACACTAGATTCTTCTTGGTCAATTTCGTGAGCGGAGCTGAGACTTTCGCAAAATCCCTTATGAATTTTCGATAGAAACCCGCTAGTCCTAGAAAGCTTCGGACCTCAGTCGCATTCCTTGGTGTCTTCCAATCCTGTACCGCCACTACCTTAGCAGGGTCCACCGCTAACCCTTGTTTGGATAATATGTGCCCAAGGAACCTCACCTCTTCTCTCCAAAAGTGGCATTTGGAGAATTTGGCTTTTAGTTGATGGACTCGCAAAGTTTCCATGATTGCCCTTAAGTGTTGAGCATGTTCCTCTTCACTCTTTGAGAAGATAAGGATATCATCTACGAAGACCACTACGAATTTGTTGAGGAAATCTCTAAATACCCTACTCATCAGGTCCACGAAGTAAGCAGGTGCATTTGTCAAGCCGAAAGGCATGACAAGCCATTCAAAGAAGCCGTCTGGGGTTCTGAACGCCGTTTTATCGATGCTATCTTCAGCCACCCTTAGCTGATGAAAACCGGTCGCTAAATCGAGTTGGGAGAAAACAGACGCTCCTACAAGCTGGTCAAACAAATCGTCAATTCTAGGGAGAGGGTGCCTATTCTTTTTCGTTAGCTTGTTGAGCTCCCTATAGTCAACACATAGACGGAGTGAACCATCCGCCTTTGTAGCGAACACCACTGGAGCGCCCCATTCTGAAATGCTTCTCCTAATGAACCCCTTTTCTAGAAGCTCTTTAATCTGTTTACTGAGCTCTTTCCTTTCCCGTGGAGCCATGTGTCTAACGGGCAACGCAACGGGCTTTGCATTATCTACAAGATATATGCGGAAGTCTATTTCCCGCTTCGGAGGCAAGCCCTTCACCTCTTTGAAGACATCCGGATATTCCTGGACCACATTAACTGATTGCAAATTTTCAACAGAGGCATCTAGCGATTCAAGATAACTAAGCATAACCGCGTATGAGGGATTACAAGAAATCTCCAAAGTATTACCGAGCTGGGTTAGGAGCCTAACAACCCTTTTCTCACAATCAAGGATGGCCCCATTACTGGATAGCCAATCCATACACAAAATCAAACCATAACCCGAAAAGCCCAAAACAAAGGCACTACATTGAAATTCTACACTTAGAATAGAAATTTTCAATCCCAAACAGATCATAGACAAATGAGCCGGGCCCCCAATTGGGTTTGAAACAATTAAGGGGTCCTCTACCATACTAGTTTTTAGGTGCAGAGATTCTACTAACGCAGACGAGATAAAGGAGTGTGATGCGCCAGAATCAAATAAAGTGCGAACGGGGTGATCATAAAGATAAACTACACTTTCTATAGAAGTATTTATACCTCGCTGTTGCAGAGGTGGCGCTTCTAGCACATGAACCTGTGCCCCTGGGGTGGATCCAGCCCTCTGCCCCTGTCCTCGTTTCTTTGGGCAGTCCTTAGCCCTGTGGTCTGTCTCACCGCAAGAGAAGCACCCACCATTTTCCTTAGCCTTCTTTTTCCGGCAGTCCTTTACTAAGTGCCCCACTTTGCCACAGAAATTGCACTTCCTCTTCTCTTTGTTGCCTTTCCCGCCTTTCTTAAAGTCCGTCTTCTTAGGCTGCAAACCCTCTTTCTTCCCTTGAGAGCTTTCTGCCTTTGTCTCCTTCTTGCCCTTATCCTCTTCATTCAGCAATGCCATTTGCACCAATCTTTCATACGTGGCTCCCATGGGTATATGGGTCATGGCCAAACTGTGTAATGGCTCATTCAACCCTTTGACGAAACGGAGAGCCTTCTTGTGCGGGGTGTTGACTAGGTCAAGCCCAAACCTAGCCAGCTCATCGAACTGATTCACATACTCTCTGATTGTCTTGTCCCCTTGCTTAAGAAATAAGAATTTTTCCAACTGCAAACTTCTTTCCGCATCTGAGAGAAATTTAGTCTCAAACCTTGCCCTAAAGTCCTCCCATGTCTCCACTGGTCTTTCAGCATTAGTGACTTCCCACCAATAGGAAGCCTCGCCCTTTAATAGCCATACTGCCAGTTGTACTTTTTGTCTATCTTCTACCTCAAAGATGATGAATAGGTCCTCCGTTTCTTTCAGCCAATTTCTAGCTGCCACGAAGGACTCAGTTCCATGGAAATCCTCTCCTCCCATAGCTTTAAAATCTTTACATATCTTAGCAAAAGTGTTTCCCCGAGGAGGAGGTGGAGGAAAAAGTGCCGCTGCAGTTGGATGATTTCCGGCAGCTGGGGGAGGAGGAACGGTAGGACCTGGCTGAGTGGCTCTTGCTTCTAAGAACCGTCTAAACCAACCAGGTATTGGCACCCCTTCTGGCAAGTTAAGTTCTCCGGACATGCTGAAACAAAAAGGATAGATTCAAAACGAAGGATAAGAGATAGTACCTATGGCTTTGGGGAGTGGACTTTGCCTTTTAAAATAAAATAATATTTTTTTCTTTTTAAAAAAATGCTTCTTTAAATTTCCTTTTTGAAAATAAATTTTTAGAACTTTTTATCTTATCTGGTAAACCTATGCTCTAATACCAAGTGAAACACCCCACCTCCGTTAGGGTCACTCTCAAAGGGAATGCCCTAATTTTGGTGGAGGTTTATAAGTATAAGTCACAGATATACAAGACAGATATAAGAACACATATTTGTAAACAGCGGAAAAACAACAAACTTTTATTTCATAAAAGCAAATACGTGCTACAACAACATCACCATAATTGTCTTACATCCTTCCCAAAAACATAACATAACACTTTCATAATCTGTCTTGATTACATTATTTAAAGAAGCATAAATAAAACATAGATAAACTGCAAAAGCCCCATAGTGGTTGTCCAAAGCCATAGTTCAAAACGAAAAGGTCCAAGCAATACATTTCTCTTCTTCAAGCTGGATGTTAAGGATGGTCAAGCTGCAGTGTTCCCTCCCTGTGGACCTGGGGGGGGGGGGACGGAAGAAAAGAAGACGAAAGAAAAGTAGAGTCAGACATAAAGCCTGAGTAAGTCTAGTACTATTCTGTCTATGAATAAAGAACTGGGTATGATAAGTATAAACAAGAAGTGTGAAAGCACTATAAACTTGGTTAAGTTGTCTAGGGTCGAATATGCTATCGTACCCCATGTTAATCTCTGAACCCATATAAACTAGTTTCCAACTGACACCCCATAGTCAGGGTAAAGTGATCCATTTTATAATGATCGGCTCCTACTCGCATAGTTACATGTGTCTTACGGCCCCCGATTTTGTAGTTACCTATGCTGGTCCCACCATGGGGTGTATCAAGTCCCATGGTGGCGGCTCGACACAATCCTAGAATGCACAGGTATGCTACTGGTGTCCAGTGCCTTATTTTTCTGCGCCGGAGTGTGTGCACGCCGGCACCCCGTTAGAACCTACACTGCTACACCACCGCCGTCGATTTGACCTCTTACAATCAGCCCAGTAATCGTGCCCCACCCTGCCTAGTTTCAGGGTATCCTGATACACCTTCTAGGGTTACTGCTGAAAAGGGTCCCCCGTTACTAGGTTTTCTATCTCTAGCCAACATGCTAAGTTGGTTAAGTGTTTTCTAACCTAACCCCCACCAGTCCGTTTAGTTTAGCATGTTCCATTTTAATTAAGTCTTTAGTTCACTTAATCCTAACAATCCTAACTCAGCCTTAATTGTCTTATTAAAGCCTTGACCTCTCACATTAGACAGGTATTGTTGTGGCTGCCTATTGCCGGTTGGTTCCGGGCAGTCTTACACCACAACTCAGTCTAACCTCGGGTCCTTATTGGGCTCCATGTTTAACCTCCCACATTGGATAGGTATTGTTGTGACTACTGGACAGCCGGGCGGTTCCGGGCAGGTTTACATCACAACTCAATCCAACCTCGGGTTAAACACATCGTATGTTCTACATTCACATATTTTGTCTTTCTTCTTTATTTTCTTATATGTAAATATTTGCGGCCCATTATTAAGTTAATGGTGTAAAGGTTACACCAATCATGGGCCCAACCCATACTTGAATTTGGGCCCTTCTACTTTATATTTTCATTTATTAATTAATTTAACCCAACGTTATTTTCCCCCGTTTAATACGTTCGTTAATCATAATATATGTTGGGCTTAGGCTTTTAAGCCCAACTTAGCCATGAGAAGAAGGGGAGGCTTAAAGCGTGATTTTATACACAAGAAGGGGAATGTGAGCGCATGAACTTGCAACATAATGTTGGAACTACAAAATAGAAACTGGTGTACTTGCATAGTAGTAATGTATACTTTGGTCATAAAGCATAAGGGACATGAATCAAAGCATGTAAACTTGTAGTTGAGATAAGAATATCATTATTGACACATAGGCTTAACTACAACATAAACCTATATTTTTATTCAGGCATAATGTCAAACATAAGCAAATCATGTTCATAAGATTACTACATGTTTACAAAGGTGTTTACTTTTGTTACTAACACAAAAGTATAGCTCAACTTAATCATGATTTTTACTTTAGTCATGCAAACTTGCAAAAAAGGGATTTTTGAATCTAACCTAGCTATGTACCACACATGTCATCATACAATTCTTGTTAACAATATAGACCTAACATGGATTTCAATTATGCAAAATATCAATCATAGCCTAGTCATATTCATAAGTTTGCAAATAGGTTTTCTAGTACAAAAGCATGGCTTAATACATAGATCATGATGCCAAATTTTCAACATAATTTCATATGGACTATGATAACCCAGACTTATTCCAATTACTTCACAAAAATGATGTTTGTATAAAAATACACATTATGATGGCATAGTAGCAAAACCCCAAACTTGCATGAATTTCAATTAATCAACTACATACATGTAGCTTCAACATGGATTACATAATTTGCGAATATTCCAAACGTTTTCTTGCATAAAACTACCGCATGTAGTTTTTCATAATTGAATAACAAAATTCGAGAATATCCAAACGTATACAATATTCCAAATCGATAGTAACGCACAAATATGAATTACTTTATTGCCACAAATCAAGTATACAAACCAACACAATTATTTGTTCATACCAAAATAATACTCTACTTACAATGGTGTGGCGAATTCTCCAATTTAGGGATTTGGAGATGCGATTCCTCGTTGATTTGATTTGTTTAGGTTGCTTTATGCCTTAGAATTTGCCTCCTAATCCTCTCTCCAATTGGTGGCTACTCTTAGTCGTTCCTCAGCAACATGGCGGCTTTGTTCTTATTTTTGAATGAATAGATTAGGGTTAGTCTAGGGCCATTTTTATAGGGTTTATGAACTGATTAGGACCATTGATGTTGCTTGGATTGATCGTAGCCATTCATTCGCAAGAGGGACCAATTAGAGCCTGCCACCTAGCCCTAATGACAAAGCAGACCACAGAAAATCGACCAACATAGAATAGGCCAGCCAGGTTGGACTGGGTTCGACCTGGCTCTGGACCAGGTCGACATGCCTGTCGACAGCCCTGTCGACCTGGCTAGACCAGGTCGACAGCCCAGTCGACCTGGGTGCATCAGGCGGGATTTTTCCCGCCCTGGCCAATTGGGCCCGATTTTTGGATTTTTAAACTTTTTCTGAGCTTGTTCGAATTTTAAATTTAATTCAGAAACTTCCGAAGGCCATATCTTCTTCATACGGACTCCGTTTTTCGAAAACTCGGACTCTATTTCGCGTATTTTTCCGAGACGAACGCAATGGCGTATCCCGTTTCCCTTAGTTCTTTGATTTGAAATTAATTATACTTTAATTTGTGAATTTCACAGTTATAGAATTCGCGGGGTGTTACACATCAACCTCCATCGAAATTCGATGCCCTTCATCGTGATGGAAGAAGCATTTTCACCATGTAAGCCTAGCAGAATTCGACCGAAACATACGCCAGTATCCACCAGACTACACCATATCGAAGCCTATACTTCCCTTATTGCCATGCCATGCCCCGTCTTGTCGATCACCGCCTAAATCACCAATGAAATAAAACCCTAATTTCGTACATTTCATGTTGATGATACAGAATCATCCCATTTTCTCATGAAAACTACTACATCTCGAGCTGATCTTAATGAGGCAGACGAGGTTGAGCGATTCTCTACAGATTGAGAGATACATATTTTCGAAGTTCTCAACATATTTTGTCTCTTTTATGTAATATGGGATATCTCCCTTGATAGATAGTGAAACTTTGATCCGTCAATTTCTAAAAATCAGAAATGATGATTTGAACAACTTTTATGTTGATCATTTGAGCCAAATATGAATGGATTAGGAGATGTTGATTTTTGAAATGGTGGAATTCACAAATTCCATTTACAGGAAATGGAAAATAGATGAAAGAAGTAGAAGTACGTGAGGAGAGGAAGTTGTTGTATCTGAATGGATGAAGTGTGTAGGAAAATGAAGCTTTAACCCCCTTTATATAGGACATTTTTAAGGGCAATATTGACATTTTAATAAGGACAAATAACTATTCTGGGATTTATTTAACATGCATACAACCACATAGAAGGACACATGGTTCTCTACATGAAATTCCTCCATGCATGATGACAAGTAGACGACATTTGTCAAAATACTTATCTTAAGGCTATTATAAATAAAATTTATTTAGGCAACATTTTTGTAACACCCATAAATGTAACAATTTCTTCACACTTATAGATGTAAGTATTGCATTAACTTCTAGATTAGGGTTTTCAAAATTCACATTATCAAAACATTTATTTTATTACTTGTTTTATTTATATATATTTACCCAATTTTATATTAACCAAAGTGGTCTAAAATAAAATTCAAATAATTAACAAATCCTTACAAAAATTTATAAACACCACTATATGTTATCATAATTAGAAGGTATCATATCTTATTAATATTTAAAAATATTTATTTCAATTTACATCTGTTTAATAAAATCATATAAATTAAATATAGCCTTAAAAATAAGATATCTTTTACAAAATACATATTATAAAACAAAACAAATATTTATTCAAGATTATTAAATCAAAACTTATTTTGAAACCTTATTAAATCCAATTTATATAATAAAAATACAATTTAAACTTCATTAAAAATTCGTGGTTATTACATTCATCCCCCCTTAAAAAAATTCATCCCTTAAAAGGAAAACGGATAAATTTGAACTCCATTACAGATTTTAAATTCCATAGGCTCAAAGAGTGAAATACGTCCATCATTCACATTATTACTAGGTGAATCCATCATCCGATTCTCGGAGTTAGATTCGGGGCTACTACTATTGTCAGTTGTAAGAAACTGAGACATATACTGTCTACCACTTAGAGGTTTGCCACCTTAAAAGTAAGGAAAAATTTAAAGCTTAGAAATCATCTTTTAATCCAAAATCTAATATTAAATCAACAATTATCGAACTCATCGTTTACCTAACATATCCAGAACAATTAAAGTCAAATTATAGAATTACACTACTAAGTGTTCATACCTCAAATTCCTTTTACAAATTATCCTAATATCCATTAAAAATAGTTAAGGGACTTAAGTTAAGTCATTCTTATTCTTACTTACCAACCCAGAAATCATTGATAGATTATTAAAAATGGTTAATGAACTCTATTTAACTTCTAGTGTAATCCAAAATTTCCTTAATTACCTTTTTAAGGATTTCTCATATTTAAGTGATTTACCCATTTGCATCATATCAAACATAATATTCCTGAATCTCATTTTAGGATATTTCTAACCCTATCTCTAATGAGATATTATAACTTCTGTGAGTCCTTTCTTTTGTTCAAATATGTCGTACCTCATGGCTTTGTATAAACCAAAGCTCGGATACCAAATTGTAACGACCGGCTTTTTGCCCGGTTCTCGCTAGTAATCAAACCAACTTAAACCGTTCAGAAAGAAGGATGGTTATGGGTACTTATATATTTGCACAAAAATAATAGAACTTTTTAATTCAATAATAATATTACATCAAGTTACAAGGAATATCAGAGTACAACATAAGCTCAGTGGAAATAAAAACAATATGCCCTCAGTGGAAGAAGCAAAATCCAAACTACTAAGTTCCCACGCAAAAATTATGGACACTCATAGTTTAAGCGTAGGAACAGTAAACTCCCGGTCAGTCGTCGGACTGGTGTGAGAACTCAAAATAGTTGTTTTTAGGGTTTATTTTAAAGCTAGATAATTTACCGGAGCAAGCCGCTAACGCGGAACGGGTTAACCGTATGTGAATACTAGTGCATAGAGATTCACAATGACTTTTTGAAAGCGAAGCTATCAGAAGCTCGTCCCACATTACACGATGCAAGCGCACACTAGGTGGACGAGTTTTGCCTTATGATAACCAAAAATGCTTTCATACATGAAAATCCTCTTTCATACTATTATTAGTGCATAGTGTGAGAAACCATTTCGCAAATAAATGCATTAATCTTAGCCAACATAATGCCCTATCGCATTACATTGTCATAAATGTATATAGTCAAAACCGTATGGGCTCGCAGTTGAGGATTGGATTTCCAACATGACCAAGGCAAAGGATTTTCCTAACCAAGTTGTGGAAAATACCTCTAGAGGGATGTTCTTGAGAGAAACAACTGATGAATCTCTTTACAACACAAGACCGGGCCATCTCTATATACCGACTCCACTAGTGGGCCCGAGTATGACATTCCCAGTCGTTACCAACCTGTAACCGAGCGTTCGCTTCCAACTACCACATAAAGTGGATTTCCACATAAGTAAATATCTGGGCTCCATACTATGGTACAACTTTTTTTCTAAAAGGAAATGACCATACCCTAATGTGTGCGACCCACTTAGCCTTGCTGCATTCATCCTATTTTGGGTCATTATCGTGGTGTGAAGCTTGTCGAAGTCATGTTACACAATCTTATGCTTAAATAAGCCATGCTTTGATCATCTACAACTCATTACATAACTTAGTATTTCACATTGTCCATTCACAACACATCACTGGCATCTATCAATATATAACCTATGGGCTCATACGTCTCAGAGAAGGGTGTTAAGCTAAGAGAATAAATTCTCCACCACCAAGAAGATATATATATATATATATATATATATATATATTAATAAAGATCAGTGCTATGCAGTCAATTACAATGTCATACCCACAAACCATAATAGTCCATTCTAGGTCTGAATGGAACACCATCCGGAAATTTCCAAATACATCCAGATCTCATGCCACTTATCCCCTCATTTTGGTCGTACGGGCTAATCAAAGACATCAGAAGTTAATCCAAATGATTCGAAAATCCTCGGACTTCATTGGTCATTTTCCAAGTCTTCAATTGCTTCATAACCTCGTATTATTGCTTAAAATGGTTTTAGTACCTATATATGATTCCGGTCTTTCCAAATAATAAGCATATTTTTAAAATAATAGCTATGGACTACATAGGCTTTTCAATTAAAATCTCCTTTCATATTTTTATCTATTCATTTACAAATCAAGGTTGGATTTATTCAAATCTCTCAAATTCCATTACCATTTTGACCCTTTTCTTTGAAAACCAATTACTCATTTTACCAACCTTACCTTTCGAAACATAATTCTTCGTTACCCTTTCCTTAAGTCTTCAAATTTACCAAATCTTTATTTGGATTAACAATTCCATTAATGATAATTTAAACAATTGATATTCAAACATATGTTTACATAAAGTTTAATCGACTTATATTTAATATCAATTCACAAAATCGGAAATATTATAAGTAGAATTTTGACATATTTCTAATTTCTCAAATAGTATTCGTCCAACAATGGAATTTCATATCGAATATTTAAAGATTATATTTATCCAAACTCATTTCCTTTTTAATTCGAACTTCCAAACTTAACTTAAAATCAGTAAATATTAAATATATTCCATACAAAATTGAAACGACCCGCAAATCCATACTATCTGAGTTGACTAATTTTACCGCACGTCCAACCCAAATTGCACAGAAATACGAACCATTATTAGAAAGAAGTTAGAGGGTGAGAATTAGAAAGAAAGAAATATTAGAATAGAAGAAGAAGAATACACAACATCAAAGTAAACATGAACCTCACATCGGAACGAATAAAATATAATATATCATAGCTTTTGTAATACAAAATTTGTACTGTATACATATCATTTTTCAGAGTACAACACTTACAACACAGCGGAACAACTCTATATAACTAACGCTGAAGCCTCCTGCTCCAATCTCCTCCAATGGTATCTGTAAAGACCTGAACTCCTTGACTGCCGATACAAATTTGGGCACCCAAGAGTTTAGGGAAAACAAAACAAAATAAACTCTGGGTCAGTCATGGGACTGGTGTGAGTAAACTCCAACCATTTGGTTTAACTTTGAAAATCCTTTTCAAAGGAAAAGATAATCGTAAGATCGATCCACACATAAACACGGATGGTTTTTACCTTACGATAACCCAAAACAGTTTTTGAAATCAATACTTTTCTGATATTATGATAATGTCTAATCATAAGTAAATAACAATCTAGCAGAACGCTTGCATCTCACGCTCCACATATAACGTATACAAACAAAACCGCGAGCGCTTATTGGAGATTGGATTCCGACTATGACAAGGTATGGGACCACCTGCCGATAGTATACCTCTAGAGGCAAATACACTGGGTTCAACAAGAACATCTTGCAACCCGGCCCACACATGACCGACCAATCATTTCGCTTGAGTGTATCGAATGTATATCACCAACGGTTGGGATCAGCAACCGTTTCCCTAAAGGGACAACATCGAATAGAATAAGGAAATAAATGAATCTCTAGATAGGTGATAATACACCCTAATGGGAGCGACCCACAGAGCCATGCTGCCTGCCCGATTTTTGTCATTTCCCGGTTGTTGAGGCCTGAGGCTTCGATTACGTTCTATCCATTGATAGCACAATCACTTTGAATGCCACATTGTCAGATCCGTTAATCACTAGTTGATTTGTACAAATATTCTGGATATTATGCTAAGGGAATAAATCCGTTGCGACCATATATATTTATTCAGACCAACCCATTAGATCATTGGAAATACTTTGTCAGACATTCGTCCATATACGTTCGTCCTGGGATTGAACGAAACCGAAGGCACAATTTCTATTAATAGAAAAAGCCCTTGCACTTTACTCTGTCTTCAATATATTCAGCATACTTGGTTTGCAACGCTTTATGCCAATACGGAGTGGTTCTTCGGATAATAATCCAACCGGTCTCTCCATATTGACAACGATGGTCAAACTTCGATAGTCTGTGATTTAACTATCGAATAAAACAAGTGTTCAATCAACATATCAAACAAATCACTGGGCTCTTTAATTAATATTTCATTAATTAAATCTCTTCTTCATTTCCCTATCAATATTTGTTAACCAAATATTTGCAGTAATCATCTTGGCCTCTTATGCCATTTGGAAAACGTTTCCAAATATCAACTTCTTTTATTTGTCTATATATTCGAAAATATCTCTATTTGCAATTTGAAAAACAATTTCAATCACTTATCTCTATCTCGACTATTTTAATTCTACTCAGGAAATATTTACTTTTATATTTCCAAAATTTCATCACTTGAGTTAAAACAAATATTGTGTACAACATCGTTACAAACAACCCAAAATATTTTATTCAACCAAACTATTGTTCAAACACTTCTCTTCGAGACTGGATCTTGCTATTTATCAATTAAAAATGAAATCAATCTAGTTGGGGTAAAATTACCTCTCAGACCTTAACTGAAAACATCCTCAACTTCAAAACGGCAAAACCACTTACCTCGAATAAACACACTATAAACCCAATTATTCATTCTTAAAACATGTATATGGTTCGCTTCCTATTTCTAATTTCATAGATTTCACTTTTGTTTAAAATATTCTATTTTCAATTTCGTTCCTTATCGAATTCTATATACATCGATACATTGGTTCCTAACGGTCAAATTGTCTTTAAAAATATTATAACTTTTTAAATTTCCGGGAAAATTCGCCATAACCTCCCTTGTACCGGGAGCATCAGGATATTTCAAATAGCCTCCCATGGCCCTCACGAATCCAAAAGAAAAAGAAAAAGCCAAGCGGCTTGCCGATACGGCGCATAAAATCTCATATATGAATTTAAACATGTACCTTTTTGTTGGGCACATAGATTAAAATCTTCATTTACTTCATCCCATATCTATTTAACACCTGTTTACCTGTTTCCAATTCAATCCAACTCAATCCATTCGTTTGAATTCAGTTTCGCTCATTTATTCTTTAATTAGCTATTTTGCCTATTCCACTTCTTTGTTTGAACATAACATGTTCAAACAAAATAACTTGCTCATAATTAAACTAAGTTTCAATTTCAATTCTAGTTTTCTTTTCGATTTCGAATATAAATTTTCAAATCGAATTTACTTATTCAAAGCCCAATATCAGTTTAAAATCTCATTGACTAATTTCTATTCAAATCAGTTAATTCTATTCAATAATCAAAATCTGATTTTTTTATTTCAAAAATCAATTCATCACTCCACTTGAGTTCACATATAATTTACAACTCAAATCTGACATTTTCTAAATAGAAATTCGGATTTTATTCGCTTAAAATCCTTTTATAAAATTAAATAAACCGTTATGGTTTTAAATGGTTATGGCGCTGTTTTTCTGAAAATTTGATTTTGACATAACTCCAAATCTATTCGACGAAACCTAGATTTTTCTTCTCCATTAGAAAACTATTATCAAATCAGTCCTGACTTTCTTGTTTCAAAGAATTCCGACTTCAATTGAGTTCTGTATACTCAATTGAAGTTCAAATAGCCAATAGTACGTACCGCAGCGCTGCGGCGAGTTCGATTTAATTATATTAATAAATATAAACGTTAAACTTCATTTAAAATGAATTCAACTCCACTCAAACTCCATTTTCACTTTTATTTGAATCCTATATTCAAATTCAAATTTCACTTCTATTGAATTCTATATTCCAATTCCATATTTTAAATTCCATTTAAATTATATATTTAAATCTCATAGTTTAAATTTCCATTTGAATGCTATATTCAAATTCTACGATTTAAATTCCATTTGAATTCCTTTTTAATTTTACATTCAAATCCCCTATTCAATTCTCTTTGAATTCAATTTCCACATTTATTCTATTTGAATTTCAAATATTCAAACTCCGATTCAATTCTATTTGAAATTTCAAATATTCAAACTCCTTTTTAATTCTATTCTTCAAATTCTATTTAAATCCTCTTATTCAAATTCTATTTCAAATTCCCTTCTTCAATTTCTATTTACATTCCTATATTCAAATTCGATATTTGAATTTCCTTTAAAATTTCTACATTCAACATCTGTTCAAATTTCTATATTCAAATTCTAGATTTGAATTCTCTTTGAATTTCTATATTCAATTTCTATATTAGAATCCCATTTGAATCTCTATATTCAAATTCTATATTTAAATTTCGTTTGAATACCTATATTCAAATACTATATTTTTAATTTCATTTGAACTTCCTTTATTTAAATCCATTTGAATTCCTTTGAATTCAAATTCTATTTCAATTCCTTGGAATTCAAATCCTATTTCAAATCTCCATTTGAGTTTCTATATTCAAATCTATTTTCAAAACTTCATTTGAATTACCTATATTCAAATCTATTTTCAAAACTTCATTTGAATTACCTATATTCAAATTCTATTTTTAAAATTTCTTTATTCAAATTCCAATTTACTTTCGATATTCAAATCCTATATTGAATTCATTTATATTTTCTAAATTCATTCTTTAAACAAGTCTTGATTTCAATTCCCTTCAAAATCGATATTTCTACTGTTGGAAATTAGATTACCCTTTTTAATTTCACACTCGTATTTTTATTTCTGAATTATCCAATGATAATTCTTTTTACTTCATTTATGAACTGCGTTTATAAAAGAACTATTTATAAACTTCTTTTATAAAATAACTATTTGTTTTATTTTTCAAACAAGTTTATTTTTTTCAATCTATTTAAAAATTCAAATTCTATTTTTCAAAAATAGACTTTTCCCCTTTAAATCTCAAATACCCTTTCCACGATATTTTAAGTAAATTAACACTTAGCCCAGTGATATTTAAAACAATCAAATCATCCAATTTTCAATCATTTGATTTCTAACATGTCATATATGAATATATGAAATCAAGCAAACAAACAAATAATATATTTTTGAGGAATCCAGTTGGATTCCTCCAACCTGTTTTCCCTGCATCCACAGACGTTAGTTAACAGAAATAATACCCATCCTGCTTTGAGGCAGGATAACGCGGTATAAAAGGGGATCCACTTATATTCGTGGGCGTAGAGGGTCATCCGCTAATCATACTACGGGCATCCGCTAGTAATACTGCAGGAATCCAACCAATCACCAAACCCATATAATAGCAAGCCTATACAACTAATATTTTTGAATCAACCAGAAAGCATTCAAACAAGCAACAAAAATTATTTTTAACGAATAAAAATAATTCTAAAAAAAAAGTGAGTGAGATTTACTCACCGGAATTTTCCACTGCTGAATATCCTATTTAATTCAAAAATGCCGTGACTATGAATCGTCTCTAATGAATTTATCTATCACAGTAGCACCTATGATAAATTATTTTAAATTTACCGATTATTCAATTTAATTAACTACTATAAATAAATAAATTATTAACTAAATAATTTATTTAATTACCTTAGTCCATTTCTTCAATGTTAAAACTAGCACTGCTGATTTTCCCCCAGTCCCTCGAAAATCGCCTTCTACAACAACCCTTCATACCACCTCACTCCTTGTCGAGTTCTCCATTTACAGGTCCTCACTTCGCCAAGCTTAACTGTTTCAGGCTGTCGCGACCTGCAGCCCTAAAAACCCAACCCCAGTCATCGCCTTCCCCCATCGCAACTTCCAGTTCGACATCAACCCCACCGAATTCCACTGTCGATGACCCCAAAATCACCAGACCCTCAGACCCATTTCTGCTCCACTTCGAAATTCCACAGCGCCACTTCTTGTGTACCCAGAGACAAATGCATTGATGCTATCCTCAAACCCTATCGCACAAAGTTCGAACAAACGAGGTTGACGCACGAGCCACAAGAACTCCAGGACATCGATCTCCGTATAAAACTCCCCGAATTGAAATCGCGTCTTCCCTGGTGGAGTTCGAATCATTAAATCTGGCATCGCAGAGACTTTTGGACCTTCCATGTGGAGATCGATAGATGCAGTTAGGGGGTCGGATTTGTTCGAGGGATTTGGGATCTACGGCTTTCGATTTTGGTTTGTATTTTAATGAAGATTGGAAAAAGGCATTATCGTGGTTTTTAAATGGAAAAGGTGCGATGGCCATTTTCATATTGAGCTCCTCTGTGAAACGAGATCCAGAAGTAAAAGGGAGGTCGCGGTTTTATACAGAAGTATTCCTTGGCCATCAAGGAGTGTACAGTGTAAGAGTACATCGTTATAAATTTTGATTAGACTAAACGAAATCTTTACTCTTTTAAAATAGATTTCGATTTGATTCTGATTTAACTGGTTTGAGTTCGAGCTTATCCATTAAATTATAATTCAGGGTAACGAACACCAATTCGAGCGCAACAACCGGCGTTTCTAGCATTTAAACACTATTCTGAACACACTGAGATATGTCATGAAGCCCAATTCGATCATCTGGAGAAGATATTAATTTACACTGATAAAAAATTAATTTAAAATAATTCATTCCTTCGATAATAAAGTATTGTTATTATTATTGTTTATAGTCAATAGGATTTATATTGATTATCTGAAATAATTTGATTCAGTTTTGACTTCGTTTTAATTCCGAACTGAATTAATTCTGTCTGGTTCTCATATTACGATGATTATATATATTCGAAAATAAATCGTATATTGATAACTCAATATAAAAATTCCTTTATATTATCAACACAATATTTAAAACCATATTAAATATTTAAAATTATCTGCCTAGAAATCTGGGTCGTTACATTCTTCCCCCCTTAAAAGAATTTCGTCCCCGAAATTACTAAGGTAGGAAAATGCTACTAGCCTATTACTTATGCTAAAACTCAACTCCTTATTATTCAATAAATTTTATTCTACCCAAATATTTGGTTTCTCATTCACATGCATTCAAATTGATTTTAAATCAATTCATTAACTTGGTTTATTTAACTTGTTTTAGGTTAAATTTTAATTCCAGAATTCAAATTCCTGGGTTTTTAATTTCAAATCACTTCTGAAATGACATACATATATACATATATTTATTTCCATCTCGAATTCAAAACATTTGAATATTCAAACCAATTTGTTTTCTTTCAAACAAATTTCCATCAAAAACTTTCTAAGGTAGCAATCCATCACTTAGAAACTCGAAAATGAACACTGATGATGTTGCAATCATCGTCAGAATTATTTCCCAGCCACTGAAGTGAGTTCAGTGCTTTATTATTTCAAAATCCATCTAAAATGATTTTCTTTCAAATCCTTCTAAAACAAAGCTATATTATTTTAATATACCTTGAAAAACATTTTTCAGCTTCCCAGGATTTAAATTCCAAATTTTGGTTTGAACTTAATTCTAATTCATCTCATTTGTATATTTAATTCCTATACAAATTCTATTTTGGTTATAAATAACCATTCCAATTTTATAATCTCGTTTGATTATAATCCTAACAATCAACACATCCATATAATATAATAATTTCAGAAAATTATTCCTTCTATATCAAAATAGAAATTTGGGTAAAAGTATTTCATCTACCACCTTAAAACATTATTATGTTGTATTTCTCTGTTCAAGTGTTCAGAAATTCCTATCGACTTCGTGGCGTCCCATGATTCGATCAGAATTCATAAACCACTCAACAAACAAGCCAACATAATATAAAACAAATTTTATATCAATTAACAAATATGCTCTCGCGGACATATACACTCAACTCATTCTTGGGTACTGCTGACCCCATCTCTAATGAGCACATTTCCACCAAAGCCTAGGTATTCGCTCAACCTAAGCTCTGATACCAACTGAAACGACCCGCAAATCCGTACTATCTGAGTTGACTAATTTTATCACACAACCCAAATTGCACAGAAATACGAACCATTATTAGAAAGAAGTTAGAGGGTGAGAATTAGAAAGAAAGAAATATTAGAATAGAAGAAGAAGAATACACAACATCAAAGTAAACATGAACCTCGCAGCGGAACGAATAAAATATAATATATCATAACTTTTGTAATACAAAATTTGTACTGTATACATATCATTTATCAGAGTACAACACTTACAACACAGCGGAACAACTCTATATAACTAACGCTGAAGCCTCCTGCTCCAATCTCCTCCAATGGTATCTGTAAAGACCTGAAATACTTGACTGCCCGTACAAATTTGGGCACCCAAGAGTTTAGGGAAAACAAAACAAAATAAACACTGGGTCAGTCATGGGACTGGTGTGAGTAAACTCCAACCATTTGGTTTAACTTTGAAAATCCTTTTCAAAAGAAAAGATAATCGTAAGACCGATCCACACATAAACATGGATGGTTTTTACCTTACGATAAACTAAAACAGTTTTTGAAATCAATACTTTTCTGATATTATGATAATGTCTAATCACAAGTAAATAACAATCTAGCAGAACGCTAGCATCTCACGTTCCACATATAAAGTATACAAACAAAACCGCGGGCGCTTATTGGAGATTGGATTCCGACTATGACAAGGTATGGGACCACCTGCTGATAGTATATCTCTAGAGGCAAATACACTGGGTTCAACAAGAACATCTTGCGACCCGGCCCACACATGACCGACCACTCATTTCGCTTGAGTGTATCGAATGTATATCACCAACAGTTGGGATCAGCAACCGTTTCCCGAAAGGGACAGCATCGAATAGAATAAGGAAATAAATGAATCTCTAGATAGGTGATAATACACCCTAATGGGAGCGACCCACAGAGCCATGTTACCTGCCCGATTTTTGTCATTTCCCGGTTGTTGAGGCCTGAGGCTTCGATTACGTTCTATCCATTGATAGCACAATCACTTTGAATGCCACATTGTCAGATCCGTTAATCAATAGTTGATTTGTACAAATATTATGGATATTATGCTAAGGGAATAAATCCGTTGTGACCATATATATTTATTCAGACCAACCCATTAGATCATTGGAAATACTTTGTCAGACATTCGTCCATATACGTTCGTCCTGGGATTGAACGAAACCTAAGGCACAATTTCTATTAATAGAAAAAGCCCTTGCACTTTACTCCGTCTTCAATATATTCAGCATACTTGGTTCGCAACGCTTTATGCCAATACAGAGTGGTTCTTCGGATAATAATCCAACCGGTCTCTCCATATTGACAACGATGGTCAAACTTCGATAGTCTGTGATTTAACTATCGAATAAAACAAGTGTTCAATCAACATATCAAACAAATCACTGGGCTCTTTAATTAATATTTCATTAATTAAATCTCTTCTTCATTTCCCTATCAATATTTGTTAACCAAATATTTGCAGTAATCATCTTGGCCTCTTATGCCATTTGGAAAACGTTTCCAAATATCAACTTCTTTTATTTTTCTATATATTAGAAAATATCTCTATTTGCAATTTGAAAAACAATTTCAATCACTTATCTCTATCCCGACTATTTTAATTCTACTCAGGAAATATTTACTTTTATATTTCCAAAATTTCATCACTTGAGTTAAAACAAATGTTGTATACAACATCGTTACAAACAACCCAAAATATTTTATTCAACCAAACTATTATTCAAAAACTTCTCTTCGAGACTGGATCTTGCTATTTATCAATTAAAAGTGAAATCAATCAAGTTGGGGTAAAATTACCTCTCAAACCTTAACTGAAAACATCCTCAACTTCAAAACGGCAAAACCACTTACCTCGAATAAACACACAATAAACCCAATTATTCATTCTTAAACATGTATATGGTTCGCCTCTTATTTCTAATTTCATAGATTTCACTTTTGTTTAAAATATTCTATTTTCAATTTCGTTCCTTATCGAATTCTACATACATCGATACATTGATTCCTAACGGTCAAATTATCTTTAAAAATATTCTAACTTTTTAAATTTCCAGAAAAATTCGCCATAACCTCCTTGTACCGGGAGCATCGGGATATTTCAAATAGCCTCCCATGGCCCTCACGAATCCAAAAGAAAAAGCCAAGCGGCTTGCCGATACGGCACATAAAATATCAAATATGAATTTAAACATGTACCTTTTTGTTGGGCACATAGATTAAAATCTTCATTTACTTCATCCCATATCTGTTTAACACCTATTTACCTGTTTCCAATTCAATCCAACTCAATCCGTTCGTTTGAATTCAGTTTCGCTTATTTATTCTTCAATTAGCTATTTTGCCTATTCCACTTCTTTGTTTGAACATAACATGTTCAAACAAAATAACTTGCTCATAATTAAATTCAGTTTCAATTTCAATTCTAGTTTTCTTTTCGATTTCGAATATAAATTTTCAAATCGAATTTACTTATTCAAAGCCCAATATCAGTTTAAAATCTCATTAACTAATTTCTATTCAAATCAGTTAATTCTATTCAATAATCAAAATCTGATTTTTTCATTTCAAAAATCAATTCATCACTCCACTTGAGTTCACATATAATTTACAACTCAAATCTGACATTTTATAAATAGAAATTCGGATTTTATTCGCTTAAAATCCTTTTATAAAATTAAATAAACCGTTATGGTTTTAAATGGTTATGGCGCTGTTTTTCTGAAATTTTGATTTTGACATAACTCCAAATCTATTCGACGAAACCAAGATTTTTTTTCTCCATTAGAAAACAATTATCAAATCAGTCCTGACGTTTCTTGTTTCAAAGAATTCCGACTTCAATTGAGTTCTGTATACTCAATTGAAGTTCAAATAGCCAATTTACGAACTGCAGCGCTGCGGCGAGTTCGATTTAATTATATTAATAAATATAAACGTTAAACTTCGTTTAAAATGAATTCAACTCCACTCAAACTACATTTTCACTTTTATTTGAATTCTATATTCAAATTAAAATTTCAATTCTATTGAATTCTATATTCCAATTTGATATTTTAAATTCCATTTAAATTATATATTTAAATCTCATAGTTTAAATTTCCATTTGAATGCTATATTCAAATTCTACCATTTGAATTCCTTTTTAATTCTACATTCAAATCCCCTATTCAATTCTCTTTGAATTCAGTTTCCATATTTATTCTATTTGAATTTCAAATATTCAAACTCCGATTCAATTCTATTTGAAATTTCAAATATTCAAACTCCTTTTTAATTCTATTCTTCAAATTCTATTTAAATGCTCCTATTCAACTTCTATTTCAAATTCCCTTCTTCAATTTCTATTTACATTCCTATATTCAAATTCGATATTTGAATTTCCTTTAAAATTTCTACATTCAACATCTATTTAAATTTCTATATTCAAATTCTGGATTTGAATTCTCTTTGAATTTCTATATTAGAATCCCATTTGAATCTCTATATTCAAATTCTATATTTAAACTCCGTTTGAATACCTATATTCAAATACTATATTTTTAATTTCATTTGAACTTCCTTTATTTAATCCATTTGAATTCCTTTGAATTCAAATTCTATTTCAATTCCTTGGAATTCAAATCCTATTTCAAATCTCCATTTGAGTTTCTATATTCAAATCTATTTTCAAAACTTCATTTGAATTGCCTATATTCAAATCTATTTTCAAAACTTCATTTGAATTACCTATGTTCAAATTCCATTTTTAAAATTTCTTTATTCAAATTCCAATTTACTTTCGATATTCAAATCCTATATTGAATTCCTTTATATTTTCTATATTCATTCTTTAAACAAGTCTTGATTTCAATTCCCTTCGAAATCGATATTTCTACTGTTGGAAATTAGATTACCCTTTTTAATTTCACACTCGTATTTTTATTTCTGAATTATCCAATGATAATTCTTTTTACTTCATTTATGAACTGCGTTTATAAAAGAACTATTTATAAACTTCTTTTATAAAATAACTATTTGTTTTATTTTTCAAACAAGTTTATTTTTTTCATATCTATTTAAAAATTAAAATTCTATTTTTCAAAAATAGACTTTTCCCCTTTAAATCTCAAATACCCTTTCCACGATATTTTAAATAAATTAACACTTTGCCCAGTGATATTTAAAACAATGAAATCATCCAATTTTCGATTATTTGATTTCTAACATGTCATATATGAATATATGAAATCAAGCAAACAAACAAACAGATAATATATTTTTGAGGAATCCAGTTGGATTCCTCCAACCTGTTTTCCCTGCATCCACAGATGTTAGTTAACAGAAATAATACTCATCTTGCTTCGAGGCAGGATAACGCGGTATAAAAGGGGATCCACTTATATTCGTGGGCGTAGGGGGTCATCCTCTAATGATACTGCGGGCATCCGCTAGTAATACTGCTGGAATCCAACCAATCACCAAACCCATATAATAGCAAGCCTATACAACTAATATTTTTAAATCAACCAGAAAACATTCAAGCAAGGAACAACAATTATTTTTAATGAATAAAAATAATTCTAAAAAAAAAGTGAGTGAGATTTACTCACCGGAATTTTCCACTGCTGAATATCCTGTTTAATTCAAAAATGCCGTGACTATGAATCGTCTCTAATGAATTTATCTATCACGGTAGCACCTATGATAAATTATTTTAAATTTACCGATTAAACGATTATTCAATTTAATTAACTACTATAAATAAATAAATTATTAACTAAATAATTTATTTAATTACCTTAGTCCATTTCTTCACTGTTAAAACTAGCACTGCAGATTTTCCCCCAGTCCCTCGAAAATTGCCTTCTACAACAACCCTTCATACCACCTCACTCCTTGCCGAGTTCGCCATTTACAGGTCCTCACTTCGCCAAGCTCAACTGTTTCAGTCTGTCGCGACCTGCAGCCCTAAAAACCCAACCCCAGGCATCGCCTTCCCCCATCGCAACTTCCAGTTCGACATCAACCCCACCGAATTCCACTGTCGATGACCCCAAAATCACCAGACCCTCAGACCCAATTTTGCTCCACTTCGAAATTCCACGGCGCCACTTCTTGTGTACCCAGAGACAAATGCATTGATGCTATCCTCAAACCCTATCGCACAAAGTTCGAACAAACGAGGTTGACGCACGAGCCACAAGAACTCCAGGACATCGATCTCCATCTAAAACTCCCTGAATTGAAATCGCGTCTTCCCTGGTGGAGTTCGAATCATTAAATCTGGCATCGCAGAGACTTTTTGACCTTCCGTGTGGAGATCGATAGATGCAGTTAGGGGGTCGGATTTGTTTGAGGGATTTGGGATCTACGGTTTTCGATTTTGGTTTGTATTTTAATGAAGATTGGAAAAAGGTATTGTCGTGGTTTTTAAATGGAAGAGGTGCGATGGCCATTTTCATATTGAGCTCCTCTGTGAAACGAGATCCAGAAGTAAAAGGGAGGTCGCGGTTTTATACAGAAGTATTCCTTGGCCATCAAGGAGTTTACAGTGTAAGAGTACATCGTTAGAGATTTTGATTAAACTAAACGAAATCTTTACTCTTTTAAAATAGATTTCGATTTGATTCTGATTTAACTGATTTGAGTTCGAGCTTATCCATTAAATTATAATTCAGGGTAACGAACACCAATTCGAGCGTAACAACCGGCGTTTCTAGTGTTTAACCACTATTCTGAACACACTGAGATATGTCACGAAGCCCAATTCGATCATCTGGAGAAGATATTAATTTAAACTAATAAAAAATTAATTTAAAATAATTCATTCCTTCGATAATAAAGTATTCTTATTGTTTATAGTCAATAGGATTTATATTGATTATCTGAAATAATTTGATTCAGTTTTGACATCGTTTTAATTCCGAACTGAATTAATTCTGTCTGGTTCTCGTATTACGATGATTATATATATTCGAAAATAAATCGTATATTGATAACTCAATATAAAAATTCCTTTATATTATCAACACAATATTTAAAACCATATTAAATATTTAAATTTAACTGGCTAGAAATCTGGGTCATTACAAAAATATTTTAATCACTTTAAAGCCTTACAAAATATTTAACAAAAGCTTTTTAAAATTTAAATAATAGTTCATGGGATCTAAAATTTGATCACTTTAAAAGGAGCGTTATAACAACATTTAAAACGCTACCAAAAGTGCTGTAAAATAGCTTTTTAATTCAAATAGATCTAAAGTCATTCAAAATTCACATATTTTAGCTCCAATCACTTTTAAATAATAAATAAGATTTGTTTTTTTTTAATTTTTAATAATTTTTATAAAACCGTTGTACTCGACTTTTAATTACGGCCGCCAAAGTGCACATATAGCAACCTTTTCCAATTTTGTTTTAAACATAACTTGAAAACCGCATGTTGAAATTTGAGAATTTCTTTTATATTCGAAATCTATCATTAATATAAATCCAACAGTTTTCATTTCACATCGATCCATTTTAAAATACTCTAAATATAGCCATATGAAATTTATGATTGATATTCACGAACTATCGCTACGCGACACATTCAATTCAGGCTACATAATGATTTAAGATATAAAACGTTTGAATATTTCCTAAAATAAGTTTAAATTTCCATAACTTAAACTAAAAAACCATATTCCAATCTCTTTTTCAAAATATTAGGTAATGTTTTATTTAAAGTATATTCTTAGTTTTGACTTTTCAATTTCGATAACAAATCATAAGAAAATTTAAGGGATGACGAACGGAGTGAAATGGTGATGGAGCATGGAGGGGACCACGTAAAGGAGAGAGGGACGGCAGAATGATATATTATCTCTCTTTCTCGTATTAATTCTGAAAATAGGGAAAATTAATAAAAGTTGTTTTCTATTTTGTGTGTTAACTATGTTTTCAAAAACAATCATTTTTGGCAGTATACATGTATCGTTCACATTTTACAATGAGGAAAAACTAAAAACTAAAAAGCGTGAATCAAACATCGCCTTATATTTCCCCCAAAACCCGTTAATCGTTCCCAAGAATTACAGATAGTTGTTATAAAAATAATAAAATCAATTGCTTGCATAAAAACCAATGTTTGAATACATAACTCAAATCATTCTACGAACTTTATTTCAAAACTCAATTCAACTTTGATTTCCCATAACTAGTTGAAATATTTCCAAAGTCGTTCCCATCTCTTACGAATATCATTCGCACTTACAAACTGTTTTCAAATTCAAAACTTAATTTCCAATTATTTAAATAATATAATAATTATTTTCATGGAAGGGAGATTTAAATCGATTACCCATATAATTCCACAACTACAGTGTGTGTGTGTGATTTCATGTAACCATAATTAACCGAATAAATCAACCATATGAACATGGATAAATTCATCCATCATAATCACGACAATTAAAAAAACCATTTAATTGTACACAAAGCGTTATGGTCAATAACATTTATTGTTCCATGTGTTTTAGCTATATAAACATCCTTCCAAACATTGGATACAATAGTAACCATTCACGAGCAACCAATTATCATCAATTAATTATAATTATTCTTAATTAATTATAATTACCATTCCTACTAATTTAAAAATAATTAAATTAGAAGTTCTCACCGCCATAGCTCTAATATCTTCGTTGTATTAGTTTCTTAACGATTGCTGATGGACTAGCGGATAGCGCTACAGCTTATACGTATTATGTATACCTCTCTTCTTTTTTCAATCCAATTTATGTTAGCAGTTGGTGATTTGTCTGTTAATTAAATATTGAAACTTAATTTATAACGATGTACATTATACATAAATTTAGGGACTTTTAACCTACTATAAATTTGTACTTAATCAAAAGCGCCAATAGTTCATATTAATGTGTTTTACTTATCGATATGATTCTAACACCACCAAGGATGAGTCAGTCGGAGGTAAAACACGGATTATGAATTTCATAAGTTTAAAAGTATTTAAATTCAAATAAAGCGGTGCCCTTTTAGCAAATTAAGTCGAAGACCATCTTCTTCCAATCCATACCCGCGTGGCCTTCTTCCTTTTGTGTATTTTTTCCTTCTTGGAACCCATACATGAAACGTGCATGTGCACGTGCGCCATCAAGCGCCAACACCATTGCCCTATCCGAGATCACCAACAGACTTCCCTCTACCTCCTCATTCAACTGCATACACTCGCCAATGATCCATCAACCTCCATCGAAATCCGATGTCCATCATCATGACCTGGAAGAAATATTTTCGCATGCAGGCCTTACAGGTTGCGACCCAAACACACCCTAGTCTCCACCAAACTATGCCACATTGAGTCCTACACATCCCTCATCGCCACGCCATACTCTGTCTCGCTGATCACTGCCTCCATCGCCGATGAAATAAAACCCTAATTTCGAACAGTTTAATTTGTCGACATGAAATCGTCCCGATTTTACACCAAAAACACAACATCTCTAGGTGATCTTAATGACTCAAACGACGTTGAGCGATTCTCTCCTTATTGAGAGATACAAATTTTTGAAGTTCTCAACATATTTTCGTCTCTTTTCTATAAACATGGCATATCTCTCTCGATACTTGGTGAAACTTTGATCCGTCGATTTCTAAAAATCAAAAATGATGATCAGAACAACTTTTATGTTGATCATTTGAGCAAAGTGTGAATAGATCAGGAGATGTGGATTTTTGAAAGGGTGGAATTCACAAATTCCATTTACTGGAAATGGCAAATATAATAAAGAAGTACGTAAGGAGAGGAAGTTGGTGTATTTGAATGGCTGAAGTGTGTAGGAAAATGAAGCTTTAACCCCCTTTATATAGGACATTTTAAGGGCAATATTGACATTTTAATAAGGGCATATAACTATTTTAGGATTTCTTTAACATGTATGTAGCCACATAGAAGGACACATGGTTCTCAACATGATTTTTTTTTATGCATGGTGACAAGTAGAGGACATTTGTCTTAATACTTATCTTAAGACTATTGTAAATAAAATTTATTATGTCAACATTTTGGTAACACCCATAAATGTAACAATTTCTCCACACTTATAGATGTAAGTAGTGCACTAACTTCAAGTTTAGGGTTTTCAAACTTCACATTATCAAAACATTTATTTTATTATCTATTTTATTTATATATGATTACAAAATTTTATATTTACCAAAATGGTCTAAAGTAAAATTCAAATACTTAAAAAATCCTATAAAAATTTATAAACACCATTATATGTTATCATAATTAGATAGTATCATATCTTATTAGTAATTAGAAATATTTATTTCTGTTTACATTTGTTTAATAAAATCTTATAAATTAAATATAACCTTAAAAATAAGGTAACTTTTACAAATTCCATATTTATTCAACAAAACAAGATATTTATTCAAGATTATTGAATAATTTTTTTTTGAAACCTTATTAAATCCAATTTATATAATAAAAACGCAAGTTAAACTTAATTAAAAATTCGTGGTTATTACATTCACCCCCCCTTAAAAAATTTCATCCCTGAAAAGGAAAACGGGTAAATTTGAACTCCATTACGAACTTTAAATTCCATAGGCTCAAGTAGTGAAGGATGTCCATCATTCACATTATTACTGGGTAAATCCATCATCCGATACTCGGAGTTAGATTCAGAGCTACTACTATTGTCATCGATAAGAAACTAAGACATATAATGTCTAGCACTTAGAGGTTTGCCATCCTAAAAATAAGGAAAATTTTAAAGCTTAGAAATCATCTTTTAATCCAAAATTTAATATTAAATCAACAATTATGGAACTCATTGTTTGCCTAACATATCCAAAACATTCAAGTCAAATTATAGAATTACACTTACTAAGTGTTCATACCTCAAATTCCTTTTTTAGAGTATCCTGATATCCATTAAAATAGTTAAGGGACTTAAGTTAAGTCATTCTTATTTTACTTACCAACCTAGAAATCATTAATAGATTATTTAAAATGGTTAATGAACTCTATTTAAGTTCTAGTGCAACCCAAAATTTCCGTAATTACCTTTTTAAGGATTTATTACACATAGTGATTTACCCAATTGCATCATATAAATTTCCAATTCCTAAACGTCCATGAGCTAAGGAAAATTTATAATGTTTATGTTCATAAATTTCCATTATAACACACTGATTTTATGAGAAAAACCGCTCTCTCGAACATAATATTCCTGAATCCCATTCTAGGGTATTACTAACCCTATCTCTAGTGAGATATTGTAACTCTGATGAGTCCTTTCTTTTTTTGCAAATGTGTCGTACCCCATAGCTTTGTATAAACCAAAGCTCGGATACCAAATTATAATGGCCTGCCTTTTTGCCCATTTCTAGCTAGTAATTAAAGCAACTTAAACTGTTCACAAAAGCGGATGGTTATGGGTACTTACGTATTTGCACAAAAATAATAGAACTTTTCATTTCACTAATAATATTACATCAAAGTTACAAGGAATATCAGAGTACAACATAAGCTCAACGGAAATAAAAACAATATGCCCTCAGCGGAAGAAGCAAAACCTAAAACCTAACTATAGCTCCAAAGTTGAATCCGGCTCTGAAGACTAAACCTACAAACCAAACTACTAACTACCCGTGAAAAAATTATGGGCACCAAGAGTTTAGGTGTGGGAACAATAAACTCTTGGTCAGTAGTAGGACAGTTGTGAGAACACAAAACAGTGGTTTTTAGGGTTTATTTTAAAGTTAGATAATTCACT
Organism: Allium sativum; assembly: GCA_030737875.1. NCBI lineage: Eukaryota > Viridiplantae > Streptophyta > Magnoliopsida > Asparagales > Amaryllidaceae > Allium > Allium sativum. The sequence goes on from CM060921.1 coordinate 565,104,121, forward strand.
GGACCATGCCACTAAAGCGGAACAAGTTTACTCAGTGTGAATACCAGTGCATAGAAATTTGCAATGGATTTTTGAAAATGAAGCTATTATAAGTTCGTTCCACATCACACAATGCAAGCGCACACCAGGTGGGCAAGTTTTTCCTTATGATAACCAAAAATGCTTTCTTACGTGAAAATCCTCTTTAATATTATTATTAGTGCATAGCGTGAGAAACCATTTTCCAAATAAATGTATTAGTCTTAGACAACTGATATACACATAAATGTGTATATTTTATCCGCTTATTTATCTTATTTTCCCTTTAAAATAATTGATACTTTGTATTTATAGCTGTATTTTCAGATTGTTGACAAGAAGCATGGTTTAGAGCATTTGATGGATAAAGCATGAAGAATTTGCTTAAAAAGAGTGAAGTTAAAATTGCTAAAGCTTGAAGAGTCTAAAGCTTGAAGAACGGTTGCGGTTATATTTCAGTTAAGAAGATTTGGCTCAATAAAGACTCAAACTGCATTCACATTAGCTCATTTGGAAGGCCTCTTACTAAAGCTGCATTCACACTAGCCTATTCGCTTAACCACTCAATCTAAAGCTGCGTTCACACTGTCTTATGTGTTAATTGGGTTATTTCTTTAGTCCCACATTATGTAATTAGCTAGCTAGCCTTTGTCATATCAGCTATAAATACCTTGTATCTCATTCATTGTAAAAGACATTGGGTTTTATTCTGTAATTCTCTTCTTGGAATAAAATCATTCTTCTTCCTCTGTTCTATTTAGTTTTAGTTTAATTTATGTTCTTGTTATTTAATTTATGTTTTTCTTCTTCTTTAGCTATGTCTAGCTAATCCCCTTTGATTAGGGGGTGATGACGCTGATAGTATGATTCAATATGAATCACATAGCCAAAAGATGAAGACTGTATATATGTAGATCTGGATCTAAATTAAGGGTTAGATCTGAACCTTCATATTTTGTGTCGTTTAAGAGCTATGCTCCTTCACAGGATATATTCGTGTTCGATCTAACGTTTATCAGATCTAGATCTAATTTTAGGGTTTTAGAAATTAATTAGTAAATCTGTCCTGATAGTCTATGGTTGTAGAGCTGAGCTCCTGCATAGGCTATGCTTGTCGTTATTTACATATTTGTTTCTAAAAACTTATTATCGTTGATTCATGTTTGTGACAGAAACATGTATTAGATCTGGTTAATCTTTTGGCTATTGATGATTATGAATCTGATCTATGTCATTATCCCCTAATTGCTTTCACTTATTGTTAAAACTCTCTTTTTATTTAATTTCTGCTATTTTCTTTGTTTTCAACCAATCAAAAATTAGGGATAACTTGATTGGATTTATTAATAAAATAATTTGGTCCCAGAGTTCGACACCCTCTACAACGATCCTTGTTGTTTAGGAAAGACGAACGAATTTTACAGTTGTTTACAATTGTATAATTTGTTCGCAAACAAATTTTGGCGCCGTTGCCGGGGACCAAAATAATTTTTATTAATAATCCTTCGGGTTATATTTTATTTTTGTTATTTTTATTTTCTCTTTTGTTTTCTTCATAAAAAAAACACAAAATTTTTTTTTTAAATATTTTTATTTTATTTTGTTTTCTTTTGTTTTCTAGTATAGATAGGAAAAAAATCTTGCTTGCCGATTTGGTATTAAATTATTGATTGATACTGGGATCCCCAAGATAAGAAAAAAAAATAACTTGCCACCTTTCTTTATAATTTCTTGCCATTTTTTTTTATTTTGTTTCCCCGATTTCTTTCCATTCTTTTCAATTTTCTTTCTACTTTCTCATATTTCTTCTTATACAAGGAAAAAAAGAACAAAAAAAAAAAAACACAACCCTGCTCATCACAATATTCTTCAACCAAACTATCTTCTTCTTGGTATTTTGCTATACCATACTCCTCCACGCCCATCTTCCCATCCCTCCCAATCAACCATATCGGTTGCAAGTGCCTCAACACATACCTCCATTGCTTTCTGCCTACTTCCACCAAAGCCTTTCACATCACCACCCCCAAGCCATAGCATATCCCAATTCCTAAACCCATCATCACGTCCACACTCTTGTCTCATAATCCCAGTCCAGACCATACCCATTAGCGCCATCGTCAGTTCGACCAATCCCATCCTTTATCTCCCATAAAAAAAAGTAGCACCCTTGCTTCAATAAACCTCTTCCTTACCATCCTCTTTTCAGCAACCCTACCCTCTTAGCCAATCACGCAAATCACCATTGTCTACTGGAACCAATCCATCTTCACATCTCCACTACTGCAAACGCACTGTTCAAAATACATACAAACCTCCTCCCGCACGTCAAACAATTCCTCTTCACCACACCATTCATACAGCAAACGCACCCCCCAGTTCAACGCTAAACACTGAACCGTACCTTTTCCGAATACCTTCTTTGACGTGAACATGCCCTACCATCGAACTGAAGTATCCCTCCGCCTTGAACTCGAACAACAAACTGCAAATAAACTTCACAACCCCTATCTTTTCTAGAAATTGAAACTCACATCGTCGGAAACCCAAATCAGCAGTTGAACCTCCTGGACGCTCAAGTCAACAGGCCTCGGTCCCCAACTGAGCCAACTGCCCCTCTTTGCTTTTGGTGTGGAAAGCTAATTAAAAAAAAAAAAAAAAAAATTGGTCTGAATTTTGATCTCCGATTTTGATTGTTTCTGGAATAAAAGCGTGTCTTTTTCTTGGGATTACAGGTTAGCAGTTGGGCTTTTGCTAGCTTGCGGGCTTCTGAAAGTGTTTTTATTCATATGGTTTTTTTTTCTGTGTGTTTGGTGGAATACATATAGTGTTCCCTTAGTTTTATTTGGCGTGTACTTTTGAATTGGTTTAGTTGCTTTATTGTTTTAGTCTCCTTTGTTCTGTTTCTGTTTAAAGGTGTACTTTTTGTTGTTGGTGAATTATTGTCAGTCAAACGTTCTAAAAAAAAAAAAATCAACTTTCTTTGTTTAATTAGCGTTAGTTCTGTTTTGTTTTTTTCATTTTTTTTACTCGTGTGGTTTTTAGTTTGATTTTTGTTTTTATTCTCTTTCTCTTTAAAGAAAAAAAATCAGGAAAAAATCTCATCTTCCTTTTGTTTAATTAGGCTTAGTTTGGTTTTGTTTTTATTTGTTCTCATTTTATTTTCATTAAAAAAAAAAATTTGTAGGTACAGTGGTATTTTAGAAAAAGGTCTAAAAAATTTTTTTTCGGGCTCCTAGCCCGAACCCGTGCCGCAGCGCAGTCAGGCAATTAATAGGAGGCGACAACAACAAAAAGCAGCGGACTATTCAGTGTTCGAGCGGTTGCACACCAAGTGGGGTGTGAACGCGCTAGCGCGACTCAACTGCACTGGACGGACTGCCGATCAAGGTGAGTATTTTCTAACTCTACAGGGACCGCTGCTGCAAATAAAAAAAATATATAGACATTGCTTGTAAAAATCTTCTGCAGGGCATCGGCTTGCTTGTAAAATTTCTTTTATTTATTTTTGCAATTGCCTGTTCTGTGACTGTTCTGAGACTGTTCATTCTGTGATTGAAAAAAAAAAAAAAATTGCATTCATCTTAGCTTTGTTTTTATTTTCTAAGGACTTCATTATATTTTGACAATTTGGTTTAGTTCTAACGGATTATTTCTCGGTGTCTAGACTACGGCAGAGTAATAACTGTTTATAAATATTACGGTGATTCGTAAATATTATATCGGTTGTTCCTCTGAAGGTACTTAAACCTTCGGCTGCATTGCTAGGGTGATTCCTGGTGCACCGATAACTCCTGTCCGTTAACTGGCTGAGAAGTCTTTTGTTGAAATAAATCAAACCGTCATTATATAATTCTAGAAATTGTAAATTGCATTAGGTTCATTTAAAAAAAAAAAAAAAAAAAAAAAAAAAATCGCTCAAATTTGTTTTTCTCGTCTTCCCTTATTCTTTTCTCTAGTGCATGCGTAGTTGGATCCGTGATCCTTCTACTAATCGTTTAGTCCGAACAAACACCCCTTTCACCATGGCCGAAGAAACCCCCCCTCGAACTCTTATGGATAGGTACTTTCCCGAGCGAGTTTCTATTCCTTCCTGCATCATATTGCCCGCCCCAACGGGTAACCATTTTGAAATTCATTCGAATCACATAAATACTCTTCCAAAATTTGGCAATCTTGAACGTGATGATCCTTATATTTTCTTGACCAAATTTGAACAAGTTTGTGCAACCATGAAATTTCAACAATTAAGTGACGATGGAATCAAACTTAGGTTAATTCCATTTGCACTTACCGATTATGCTGAGAAATGGTTGTATAGCTTGCCTTCAAATACGATTGGAACTTGGGGTGAATTTGTAAACATTTTTCTAAAGAAATTTTACCCTCTGGAAAAAACATCTAAAATTCGAAATGAAATCGTCAATTTTCGTCAATTTGGGGGTGAATCCTTTGCAAAATATTTTGAAAGATTCAAAGAGCTTCTAGTCAAATGTCCACATCATAATTTCGAAAAATGGACTCTTTGTCAAATTTTATACGATGGACTAGAAAATAACTCTCGAACTATGCTCGAATCAATGTGCCAAGGAAATTTTCTAGCCCAACATCACGATGCCGCTTGGAAATTTCTCGAAGATTTGGCTGAAAAATCAGCTCAATGGGAAAGATCTAATGAGAAATCAATTTATTCCCGATCAAACGCTCATTCGGTAGGATCCTCAACGGCTTTAGAAGCGAAAATAGACGCAATGTTAACCAAATTTGATAATGTCCTTTCATCAACTCAAGCAAACCAAGCTCAAGCGTCTCAGCCCTCATGTTACAAATGTAACGATCCTAACCACATTGCTGACCAATGCCCACATTCGTTAGAACAACTCAACGCATTTAATAAAGTTAGGAACGATCCATTCTCCCCAACTTACAATCCAGGTTGGAGAAACCATCCTAACTTCTCTTGGGCCCAAAACAATGCAACTACGAATTTGGTTCGACCTCCTTTTCAACCATTTTCGAATAATACCTCGAATCCTCCCTTTCAACAAAGTCAATTCCAAAATCCTGCGCCAACCCCTCAAAATCAAGCGCAACAATCTTTTGTTCCCCAAGATGATAAACGATTGACATCACTGGAGAAAACTCTCGAAGAATTGGGTAAAGCAACAACTCAAAATATCAAATCAAATACCAATCTTCAAAACTTACTGACTTCACACATGCAAACCACGACTCAACAAATGAGTGAACTTCAAAAACAAATGTCTCAACTTAACACTAGATTAAGTGAAAGGGAAAAGGGTACATTTCCAAGTCAACCCATCCAAAACCCTAGAGGACAGATTCAAGACTCGAACGTTAGTCAATTGAATGCTGTCACGACTCTTAGATCTGGCAAGAAGATTGACAACCATGTGGTCGACCCAAATGATTTACCAGACGATATTCAAAACCCAACAGAAAATTCGACCATCTCGGATCAAAACATCGAGCCCAATTCTAATCAGGCCCATACTCAAACTCAAGTAGCTCAACCTACTGAGTTGTCTGCTCCATTTCCTCATAGACTCCGACCTAGAAAAAAGACGGACCAGGTAGAAAAGATCCTTGAAATATTTAAGCAAGTTAAAGTGAACATTCCTCTTTTAGATATTATACAACAAGTTCCACAGTACGCTAAATTTCTAAAAGATATGTGCACCCAGAAACGTCATACACATGTACCTAAGAAAGTGTTTCTAGCAGCGACTCTAAGCGAAGTCTTGTCCCAATCTATGCCAGTGAAATACAAAGATCCTGGCTGCCCCACAATATCATGTACTATTGGGGACAAGAAAATCGATAGATGCTTGCTAGACTTAGGTGCTAGTGTTAATTTGCTTCCATATTCCGTCTATCGCCAATTAGGGCTAGGAGAACTGAAACCCACCAAGGTTACTCTTCAGCTTGCCGACCGTTCAATTAAGAAACCTGTGGGCGAAATCGAGGATGTTTTGATCAAAATAGGAGAATTCATCTTTCCAGTTGACTTCATTGTCCTAGAAACTCAACAGGTAAGCAATCCTGCAAACCAAATCCCTTTGATTCTAGGACGACCCTTCTTAGCCACCTCTAATGCTCTCATCAACTGTAGAAATGGGTCTATGAAACTTTCTTTCGGTAACATGACCGTCGAGCTAAACATCTTTAGAACCGAAAACTCTCCTGCCTCTTATGTGGACCAGTTTTCTGAAATCCATGCTGTCCACAATAATGAATCTGAGCTCGACCATCTGAATAACGAAATTGAATCAGCTTACGAAACTTTGTTTCAAGATACTCCCGAAAATGTCTCTGATTCGATTCCTGTCGAGCCTCTCACAAATGAGTCTATCCCTCAACCAATTTCTTCGGTTGAGTCGCCCCCAAAATCTGAACTCAAAGTGTTGCCCAGTCATCTTAAGTACGCTTACTTAGGAGACAATGAAACTTTTCCTGTCATTATCGCTTCTGACCTTACTTTAGAGCAGGAACAATTGCTCCTTCCCATCCTTAAGAAAAATAAGGAAGCAATTGGTTGGTCCATGGCTGATATTAAGGGGATTAGTCCTTCGATTGTCCAACATCGAATCCACCTTATAGATGATGCCAAACCCACTCGTGATCCCCAACGTCGACTAAACCCTATCATGAAAGAAGCAGTTCGTGCTGAAATCCTTAAATGCCTTGACAATGGAATCATCTACCCGATTTCTGATAGTCAATGGGTTAGTCCGATTCATGTCGTACCTAAGAAATCAGGGATTACCGTGATCCAAAATGAAGCTAACGAGCTTATCCCAACCCGCACCCAGACTGGTTGGCGTGTTTGCATTGACTATAGGAAACTTAACGCTGCAACACGTAAGGATCATTTCCCTCTGCCATTTATCGATCAAATGTTAGAACGACTAGCGGGTCATGAGTACTACTGTTTCCTTGATGGGTACTCAGGCTATAATCAAATCCCTATCGCTCCTGAGGACCAAGAGAAAACCACTTTCACTTGTCCGTTTGGTACATTTGCGTACCGACGTATGCCTTTTGGTCTCTGTAATGCACCCGCAACCTTTCAGAGGTGCATGATTAGCATTTTTTCTGATATGATCGAGCGATTTTTGGAAGTGTTCATGGATGATTTTTCCATATTTGGTGATTCTTACTCTGAGTGTTTACGTCATCTCGATCTTGTTCTTAATCGCTGTAAAGAGAAACACTTAACGCTTAATTGGGAAAAGTGTCACTTCATGGTTAAACATGGCATTGTTTTGGGACATGTCATCTCTAACAAAGGAATTGAAGTTGACAAAGCCAAAATCGAAGTTATCTCTAATCTTCCCATTCCCAAATCTGTTAAGGACATCCGATCCTTTTTAGGTCATGCTGGCTTCTATCGTCGCTTCATAAAGGATTTCAGCAAAATCACTCGACCTCTGACTAACCTTCTTGGTAAGGATGTTCCTTTCGACTTCAATTCCGAGTGCATTTCATCTTTTGAGCATCTTAAAAATGAACTTGTCTCTGCTCCTATCATTTGCTCTCCCAACTGGACGATGCCTTTTGAAATCATGTGCGATGCCTCGAATTTCGCTGTTGGTGCTGTCTTAGGACAACGTATCGATAAGATTCTTCACGTCATTTACTATGCGAGTAAGACTTTGAACGATGCTCAAATCAACTATACGACCACCGAAAAAGAACTTTTAGCAGTTGTTTTCGCTCTAGAAAAATTCAGGCCTTATCTAGTTGGCTCACACATCACGGTTTATACCGATCATTCCGCACTTAGGTACCTTTTCTCTAAAAAGGATGCTAAGGCTCGTCTCATTCGTTGGATCCTTCTACTTCAAGAATTTGACCTTACCATTAAGGATAAAAAAGGATCCGACAACGTTATTGCGGACCACTTGTCTCGTCTTCCAAATGCCCCATCTTCTTCTCTTCCGATCAACGAGAATTTCCCTGATGAACAGCTGTTTTCTCTATCCACTGATCCTTGGTTTGCTGACATTGTCAACTACTTAGTCACTAAGCAGACCCCTTCTTTTTGGTCTAAGCAGGATAAACACAAATTCTTTTCCCAAGTGAAACATTTTTATTGGGACGACCCCTACCTTTTCAAGTATTGTCCCGATCAAATCATTCGAAGATGTGTTCCTGACACTGAAACTCACAGTGTCCTCTCTTTCTGTCATGACCAAGCCTGTGGTGGTCACTTCGGTCCCAAAAAGACAGCCGAAAAGGTTCTCCAATCGGGTTTCTACTGGCCCACCCTTTTCAAAGACGCGTACGAATTTTGCAAAACTTGTGATCGATGTCAATTCTTAGGGAAAATTTCTAAACGGAATATGATGCCCCTAAACCCCATTCTAGAGGTCGAAATTTTTGATGTGTGGGGTATAGACTTCATGGGACCCTTCCCTAATTCTTTTGGGAACATTTACATTCTCTTGGCTGTTGACTATGTTTCTAAATGGGTAGAAGCTGTACCATGCAAAACAAACGATAACAAGGTTGTTGTGCGCTTCTTGAAAGAAAACATCTTTTCTAGGTTTGGCACACCTCGCACAATAATCAGTGATAATGGTACACACTTTTGTAATCGTTCTTTTGAAGCTCTCATGCGAAAGTATTCGATAACCCACAAGTTATCTACTCCTTACCATCCTCAAACTTGTGGGCAGGTTGAAGTATCGAATAGGCAGATTAAACAAATTCTTGAGAAAACTGTGAATCGAAATCGTAAAGATTGGTCTCAAAAGTTAACCGACGCTCTTTGGGCTTACCGCACCGCTTTCAAAACCAACTTGGGTATGTCCCCTTATCGGTTGATTTTTGGTAAGCCATGTCACTTGCCAGTTGAACTAGAACATAGGGCGTTATGGGCAATAAAAACTTTAAATCTTGATTTAGAGAAAGCAGGTGAACATAGGAAGCTTCAACTTAATGAACTTGATGAAATTCGAAATGATGCCTATGAAAATGAACGAATTTACAAGGACAGAACAAAAGTTTTTCATGATAAATCAATTTTACGTAAAACTTTCATGCCAGGTCAAAAAGTTCTGTTGTATGACTCAAAACTGCATTTATTTCCGAGTAAGCTAAAATCTAGATGGACAGGACCTTACACTGTACGGACCGTTTTTCCGTATGGTGCGGTAGAAATTGAGAATCCAACTGATGGATCATCCTTTAAGGTCAATGGTCAACGCCTTAAACCTTACTTGGAACCAATACCCAACCAAGAGGAAGAGCTCATGGTCCTCCATGAGCCACATTACATTCGGTAAGACGCACTAACCCTCTTTTGTACATATGTAAATACTCTCTTATTTGTTTTTCCCTTTCACTAAGATATGTCTGATTAAGACTGTGAGGACACAGTCACACTCAAGTGTGGGGGGAATATACATTACATCAGCAATCAAATTTTATGAAGTAGGTCATTCATTGAACAAGGATTAACTTAAATTCATAAATAACACCTTGGTTCTTGTTTGATAAGTTGAATTGTTGGGTGATGGGAATGAACATTATTTATTCATTGAGTCGTAATGTGTCTTTTTAAGATGCTAGCTTGAGACTGTGCAGACGTTAGTCGTGTTCTGGAGTAAGCGTGTCAACCCTTGTTATACGTGTTAGAATGTGCAAGTAAAAATAATCAAAAAAAAAAATATATATATATATATATATAAAATAAAATAAAAAAAATAATATGATTTTGCACCTACATATGTTGGATTTTCTGAGTTCATTTTCATGCATAATATTTTCTTTTCCACTCAAATTTTCAAAATCGTAAGTTCTAAAATCCACTTGGCCCAATTAAGGAGAAATGACTCATTGTAGCGTTCTTCTTCGATACCCCACATTATTCAAACCCAAGTTTTAGTCGATTCACATCCATGTTTCGACAAGTTTATCTTATATTGGTATACTCAAGAACCTTTGTTTAAAGGTCAAAAACGTCACTCTTTATACCAATATTACACCACCCACTCCGTACTTGTTTTAAGGTAGGATAACCATATACCACATCTTATTTTATATGGGTTATCTATCTTACGAAACTTTGCTTATCATTCCTTTCAGCTTTTTGTATAACAACAATCCAGACTTGTGTGTTGAATTAAGGTTATAGAAGTAGAGTAACTATGGCACAAAACTGTCCTTTCATGAAGTGTTGGTTTAGTAGAGGAGGAATCAAATGAAATAATGTACGGTATCATTCCATTCCATCTCCACTCATCATTCATCATGCAAAAGAAAAAAAAATGAAAAAAAGGGGAAAAGAAAAAAAAAAAAAGAAATAAAGAGAGAGTCTCTCAGAATAAAATAGTCATTCATCATTCTTGACTATGAAGCATTCAGTTCCATTCCATCCACATCCATTATACCGTACTTGGAAGTGAGGATTGTAGTCGAGGAGATGAAAGGAAATAAAAATGTCCATATGTGCCATAGTATTACTTTATCTTTTGTAGCTTGAAGTTCAACTAATACACTTGCCCTCTTATCTATAACATTTTTAGAACTTACAAAATTTTCCTTCATCTATGCATAACTCACATCCAATACATTACAGTTACATTGGTGCAAAATTATTCAAAAAAAAAAAAAAAAAAAAAAAAGAGGGTCAAATAAATGATTGGGTGTACATTGTCGATGTGTAGAACTTTGGTTGACACCACGCTCTTAACCTTCAAGACAATTACAGTGTTATCAAGGAATTACGATTCAGCTTGAAAATTTTTATTCATTTTTGCACTAATTATGGGATGGACAATTTGGGGCTAAACCGTTATTATTGAAGTTAGGTGAAATCCTTGGAATGTGAAAGACCTTAAATATATTGTTTGATTAATCCGCGTACATAAGACGCTTTGGATTTTGTGGGTAGTATCCGCTGAAAACCCTCACGAGACAACACTCGTCCTACTGGGGACACCTAGAGGTTTAACGGCTTGTTGCATACGCTAAATGCAATCGTGTTTCCTACGAAAGTGTGACATATCTTAGTTTAGTTTATTCGAGGACGAATAAAAAGATAAGTGTGGGGGTATTTGATATACACATAAATGTGTATATTTTATCCGCTTATTTATCTTATTTTCCCTTTAAAATAATTGATACTTTGTATTTATAGCTGTATTTTCAGATTGTTGACAAGAAGCATGGTTTAGAGCATTTGATGGATAAAGCATGAAGAATTTGCTTAAAAAGAGTGAAGTTAAAATTGCTAAAGCTTGAAGAGTCTAAAGCTTGAAGAACGGTTGCGGTTATATTTCAGTTAAGAAGATTTGGCTCAATAAAGACTCAAACTGCATTCACATTAGCTCATTTGGAAGGCCTCTTACTAAAGCTGCATTCACACTAGCCTATTCGCTTAACCACTCAATCTAAAGCTGCGTTCACACTGTCTTATGTGTTAATTGGGTTATTTCTTTAGTCCCACATTATGTAATTAGCTAGCTAGCCTTTGTCATATCAGCTATAAATACCTTGTATCTCATTCATTGTAAAAGACATTGGGTTTTATTCTGTAATTCTCTTCTTGGAATAAAATCATTCTTCTTCCTCTGTTCTATTTAGTTTTAGTTTAATTTATGTTCTTGTTATTTAATTTATGTTTTTCTTCTTCTTTAGCTATGTCTAGCTAATCCCCTTTGATTAGGGGGTGATGACGCTGATAGTATGATTCAATATGAATCACATAGCCAAAAGATGAAGACTGTATATATGTAGATCTGGATCTAAATTAAGGGTTAGATCTGAACCTTCATATTTTGTGTCGTTTAAGAGCTATGCTCCTTCACAGGATATATTCGTGTTCGATCTAACGTTTATCAGATCTAGATCTAATTTTAGGGTTTTAGAAATTAATTAGTAAATCTGTCCTGATAGTCTATGGTTGTAGAGCTGAGCTCCTGCATAGGCTATGCTTGTCGTTATTTACATATTTGTTTCTAAAAACTTATTATCGTTGATTCATGTTTGTGACAGAAACATGTATTAGATCTGGTTAATCTTTTGGCTATTGATGATTATGAATCTGATCTATGTCATTATCCCCTAATTGCTTTCACTTATTGTTAAAACTCTCTTTTTATTTAATTTCTGCTATTTTCTTTGTTTTCAACCAATCAAAAGTTAGGGATAACTTGATTGGATTTATTAATAAAATAATTTGGTCCCAGAGTTCGACACCCTCTACAACGATCCTTGTTGTTTAGGAAAGACGAACGAATTTTACAGTTGTTTACAATTGTATAATTTGTTCGCAAACAACAACATAATGCCCCATCACATCATGTTGACATATAGGTATACAATCAAAACTGTATGGGCTTGTAGTAGAGAATTTGATTTCCAACATGACCAAGGCAAAGGATTTTCCTTACCGAAGTGTGGAAAATGCCTATAGAGGGATATTCTCGAGAGAAACAACTAATGAATCTCCTACAAACACAAGACTAGGCCATCTCTATATATCAACTCCACTAGATGGGCCCGAGCATGATATCCCCCAGTTGTTACCAACAACCAAATAAGAAGATTTCCACATAAGCCAATACCTGGTCTCCATACCTTGATACCATTTTTTTCTAGAAGGGAATGACCATAACCTAATTGGTGTGACCCACTTAGCCTTGCTGCATTTATCCTGTATTAGGTCATTACCAAGGTGTGAAGCTTGTCGAGGTCACGTTACACAATGCAACGCTTAAATAAGCCATGCTTTGATCATCCACAGCTCATCACATGACTTAAGTATGCAACATTGTTCATTCACAATGCATCGCAGATATCTATCAGTATATAACATGTGAGCTCATACCTCTCAGAGATGGGTGTTAAGCTAAGAGAATAAATTCCACACCACCAAGAAGACATATATTAATAAAGATCAGTGCTACGCAGTCAATAACAATGTCAGACACACAATCCACAACAGTCCATTCTAGGTCTAAATGGAACACCATCCGAATATTTCCAAATAAATCTAGATCTCATGCCACTTATAAACTCATTTTGGTTGTATGTACCAATCCAGGACATCAGCAGTCAATCCAAATGATTCGAAAATTCTCGGTCTTCATTTGTCATTTTCCAAGTCTTTAATTGCTTCGTAAGGTCGTATTATTACTTGGAATGGTTTTCGGGCCTATATCCAATCCTGGCATTTCCAAGTAATAAGCGTACTTTTAAAATAATAGCTATGGATTACATAGGCTTTTCAATTCAAATCTCCTTCCATATTTATTTATTCATTTACAAATCAAGATGGAATTTATTCAAAATCCCTCATGTTCCAGTACCATTTTGACCCTTTGCATTGAAAACCAATTATTCATTTTACCAACCTTAGCTTCCAAAATATAATTCTTTGTTACTCTTTCCTTAGGTCTTCAAATTTACCAAGTCATATTTGGATTCACAATTCCGTTTACGATAATTCAAATAATTGACATTTAAACATAAGTTTACATAGAGTTTAATCGACATATATTTGATACTGATTCACAAAATCAATGAATACTATATGTAGAATTTTGACATATTCTAATTTCTGAAACAGTATTCGTCCAACAATGGAATTTTATATTGAATATTTGAAGACTATCCCTAGCCAAACTCATTTCCTTTTTAATTCGAACTTCCAAACTTAACTTAAAATCGGTAAAAGTTAAATAAATTCCACAAAATATATTTTAATCACTTTATAACCTTCCATAATATTTAACAAAACCTTTTTAAAATTGAATAATAGTTCACGGGTTCTAAAATTTAACCACTTTGAAAGGAGCATTATAACAACGTTCAAAACGTTCCTAAAAGTGTTGTAAAATAGCTTTTTAAATCAAATAGATTTAAAATCATTCAAAATTAAAAATATTTCAGCTCCAATGACTTTTAAATAATAAAATAGGTTTTATTAGATTTTTTTTCAATTTACATAAACCCACTTTATTCGACTTCTAATTATGGTCGCCGAAGTGCACGTATAACGACTTATTCCAATTTTATTTTAGACATAATTTGAAAACCATATGTCATAGTTTGAAAATTTCTTTTCCAATCAAAAGCTATCATTAATATAAATCCAACATTTTTCATTACACGTCAACGCATTTAAAAGTACTCTAGTTATAGCCGTATGAAACTTATGATTGATATTCACGAACTATCACTACGAGACACGTTCAATTAATGCCATATAACGATTTAAAATATAAATCGTTCGAATATTTCCCAGAATAAATTTAAATTTCCATAACATAAACTAAAAAAACCATATTCTAAATCTCTTTTTCAAAAAAAAATATTTTCCCTAAAACTCGTTCAATTGTTCCCAAGACTTACATATAGATTGAGACGATCCAGACTTCCCCGATCCCCGAAGAGACGGAGGAGCCCGGATTGCTTTGAGAACACGACTCATCGGAACACAAAAAGTAGAACATTTCATTTCTATTACAACAATTTACATTAGAGTACAAGAATATGTAACGGCCCAAGGATTTCGGCCCTGGAAATTGACATAAATAATTTTACCGTAACTCATGCCGACCCTCCAAGCACCGAAATCACTGGATAGTTATTAGAAAGAAATTAGAGGGTGAGATAAGAAAGAAAGAAATATTAGAATAGAAGAAAAGACACAACACAACACAGAGTCACACATCGCAGCGGAACAAAATATAATACAGAAATAAATCTTTATTGAGAGCTTTAAAAATACTTACAATATCAGAATACACCACACAACGGGACAGTTATAATGACCTGTTCCCATATACAACACACAGCGGAATAGTAGCTATATAATATCATATGTCAGAACATCTCCAGCTCGTCTCTGGACTTCTCAGCATTCGATAACCTGAACCTGTACAACCCAGGCTAACTCGAGCATTTACAAAACACCGGGTCAGTCTGGTGAACCAGAGTGAGATAAACTCGCACAATATTAAGGGTAAATCATCCAATCATGATTTTAAAGTTCAAAATCTTTTCAAAAGAAAAGGATAATTGTAAGACCAAATCTACACATAAACACGGACGGTTTTTACCTTACGATAACCCAAAACAGTTTTGAAACCAATATCTTGTCTGATATTGTAACAATCTCTAAATACAAGTAAATAGAAATCTAGTAGAACGCTTACATCTCACGCTCTACATATATAGTACACAAACAAAAACCGAGGCACTTATTGGAGATTGGATTCCGACCATGACAAGGTATGGGACCACCTGCCGATAGTGTATCTCTAGAGATGAATACACTGGGTTCAACAAGAACGTCTTGCAACCCGGCCCTCACATGACCGACCACTCATTTCGCTTGAGTGTATCGAATGTATATCACCGACGGTTGGGATCAGCAACCGTCTCCCGAAAAGGGACAGCATCGAAACATAGATTAAAGAGGCAAATAGGACTTTCTCTAGATAGGTGATTATACACCCTAATGAGAGCGACCCACATAGCTATGCTGCCTGCCCGATTTCTGTCATTTCCTGGTTGATGAGGCTTGAGGTCAGAGTTTATTTTTGAAACATCTGATCACCATTCACTTTGAATGCCACATCGTCAGATCTGTCAGATATCACTAATTGACGTCTGCAAAAATACTCTAGTTAGAAGCTAAGAGAACGACATTTCTCCGCCAACAACTATAACCCGTTTGAAGAAATCAACGTACGTGACCCTTTGGAAATACTCTGTCAGACATCCGCCCATACAAGTCATCCAGGAACAGAATGAACCGAAGGCACTCTCCTACCGCATCCAATATAGGAATCACCCCATGGATCAGTAGCGAGAAGTCCTTGCAACCTGTAGATTCCAACTACGACAGAATCACAGCTTATCTCTGTTTTCCCAGAAGAGAATATTAGTGGTTCTTCCGTTTATGAAAAAACAACGGTCTTCAATGCTCCAACCCGATCATCTTCTGATATCTTTATGTATTTGTTGGTTGGAATGGTTTTCGAATATAAATTTGATCCCGGTCTTTACGTACCAACAATCGCATTGGACAGATTTGACAGTTGGTGATTTAACTATCAAAATAAACAGTGTTTCAATCATGACACTCCAATGAGTTCAATGGTTCAGTATTCAACATCACTTGGCCTTTTGAATTTAAAACAAACTAATTCACTTCTGTATTATCAAAACTTTTAACTCTTATAATCTTCAAAAATACGATAATTAAATTCTTATATACTAATGTTCTCAAAACCCTTTCTATATAATACTTAGTAAAATAACTCATAACCATATTCAACTCTAACTTTAATTCTCCTTTCAAATCTATTCTACTGTTGCATGCTTTGGAAATCTCATTACACTTTTCCTCTTTTTACTTGATTTCAGTTTCAAGTATCGTTAATGTAAAAGTAACACTTTAACACTTTAAACCTCATTTTCATAACACTGGTTTATTATAATCTCTTTATCTTAATTTCCTCTATCTTAATTCAAATAATTAAGTAACATTTATTTTAAGCTACTGTATTTCCTTGAAATTCCATTTTTAACATCGTTATAAAGATTTGGGTTTTAAATATAAAACCCATTCAAAAACTCCTCTCACCATTTCACTGGATTCCATTTCAACCTCGATTACTTTTGAAAAGTAATGTTCTAAATTCTTATTAATTAAAATAATAATTTACTTCGATTATTAACTACTTCAGTAGTTAAGTCTTTATTAACTAAAATAAATAGTAAACCCTTTTAAACCTTATCTAAATTTAAACAATATTCATTTAACTATTTTAATCAGAACACATTAATTTGATAATAAATTCCAATTCAAAACGGTCGATTTGATTAACTCAAAACTCGATTCCAATTAATTCTCACTTTAAATTAATATAATTAATTTAAATAATTCCATTATTTGTTTTCTTAATAAAACACTTATCCAAATTTAACTATGCGATTTTATTTCCTGTCTCGTACTTATAAATCTGATTTACATCAGAATTTACTTTATAAAATCAATTAATAATAAATCAAAGTCTTAAATAAATAAAATATTTATTTTTCTCTCCCTAATAACTTTTAAAATAATATGTTCAAAAATCTATCTCCAGTTATAAAATAAATTTTAACTTCATCTCTATCGACTCACCTGACGGTAAATCAATATTTATAAAACGATTTATTTTATAGGTCATACGTTGCCAAATACTCAACCAATACCGCTCATTGGTTTAAACACAACACCGGTTGAATTCCCAGTCCAAATCAATAATCAAATCAATCACCCAAATAGGACAGTTCATATGTGATAATATTAAATAAATAATATATTTGAGGATTCCGGTTGGATCCCTCCAACCTGTTCTTCCCTGAAATCACAACGGTTATCCCAAATCAGATCAGTTGAATTTCATTTAACTGAAATAAATAACGACCATTTAACATCAACCAATTCACAAGCAATTCAAACACGTTTATTTTATAAATGTGACCAACAAGGTAAGTTACGTTTATTGGAACCAATTGTAAAAATACAGTTTAATTTCATTAGTTAAATCAACAAATAAATGTATAACTAGCAAACAGGCAACCATCAACAAACAGAGCACATAAAATAAAAACCAAATTTATATAAAATGTAAATGGAAAAAACTGAGTGAGATTAACTCACCTTGATTCCGTTGTCAATAGCTCGTTTTAATTAAATTAAACAGTAGTTTAATTTAATTAAAAATTCCGGTTGTTCCTAATTCTGTACCTTTCTGTTTTATAGTGTACCGCTCGTCAAGATGCTTCCAATGGTATATGGCATGTCCGATTCTGATCACATAACAATCAAGTTATAATTATTCGATTAAATTTAAAACTAATTAACTAATTTCAAAATTATTAAATATTAATATAATTAATTTCGTTAATTACATTGGGTTAAAAAAATATGTGGTCGGTTTCCTTCTCTAGTGCTTTGTTTGTTCGGCCGTACCGAAATGTTGTTCTTGCGTCAAATTCACAATTTAAGTTAATGGTTTAATTAAACACTTCAATCCCTTAATTAAATATAATATTAGTCAATTACATTATACAGTTTGTAACCTAAGAGGATTTGTTTCCAGCATCTTCACATTTGAACCATACTTCCTATGTCCCCCAAAAACCACGCACCATCACCTTACTGCACTTGCGTTGGGAGGATGCCATCGTCCCTTTTTTCATTTGCTTCCAGTTCACTCTTTTTTTTAGAGAAAAGCCCAATGACCCACACCCCTCAGCCCACCTAAACACATTGTGCATGCCTTCTCCCAATCAGTTCTCTTCCGCACCTGCTTGTCCTTCGCCCACAAAAGATGTCTCCACCATGCATTCTTTTGTGCCACAACTCGAACTTCACCGCGTATTGTTAATTTAACTTTCCGACTATTCTCTGCTCAACCACTGACCCTCACTTCAGCTACCCCACTGCTGTTGTGCCGCCATCAGTCCTCAGCGCACCGTTGCGCTTCGCTTCTACTTCATCTTTTGCAACAGTTTCTCATGTACCAGTCCACTCGCATCACCGCAACTGCAGTCCACTACCATGTCTGCTTCCAGTTTGTTTCGTGACAAAGAGGGTTCTTGATTGGTGAGAGGATTAGCTGGAGTTTAGTGGAGATGATCGGCAGCGTTTCTGCGGTTTGGATCTGAAAATGGGCTGCGTACAAACATTGGCTACAGGACTATTTTTCTCTTCCACTGGAATGTGCGGTTCCTTCTATTGGAAAAATATGGAGAGATACAAAAGAATGAAGGCCATTCTATTTATAGACGAGAAACAAAGAAATAAGATCAATGTTTTATCACATAGAGGTTAGGTGCTAGGTAGCACAGCTGAAATGAAATATATCAGCCGACAGCAACTGGGGAGGGGAAAAAATCTCTGTCTCTAAAAAGAAAATTCATTGCAATATGGCTTTAGGTAGATAGATCCTAGATGTAGCATGTGTGTAGAGATCAGGTGTGTACCTTTGGAAAATACAGATAATAGAGGGAGTAGCTGAGGAAAAGATACCACATGGGTAGGCTTTAGGGATCTCAGGCTTTACAGCTCTGAAGTATTATGTACAGTGCTATTTCATTTCCAATGCATATAGGGACAACCTGCATATGTAAGGGCAAAACAGTGTATTTTACTTTTATTATGGTACACGACGCTACACTGTGATTTGAACTGGCTATGCTCTGTATTTATTTGATGGGATATAAGGGTATGGGTTATTATTATTATTATTATTATTATTTTATTTTTAACGAAACTTCGCGCTTAAGTAGTTGATAAAAACCTCAACAATCGATTTCTGTTTGCTGATAAAAAGCTAATCCTGGGGTAAAAAGATATTCCGGATCTAATGGGACAAGTTTCGTCGAATTACGACAGCATATGAAAAAATTTCCTATATAAAACCATAAATAAACACGTGTTTAATTTTTCCACGGTCACTAGATAAATCAAATCAACTTGAAACTTTGAAATCCTACAATAATTTGTTGATACGAACCCAACGGCACTAGTTTCGTCGCATTCTGAGACTGTTTCCCTGTTAGGCTATTTTTACGCGCACCGCAATGCCATTATGAACACCAAATTTGTCGGTCTCTAAAAATAACAAACTATATACCTATCCTGACTCTAATCGACGATACGAACTCAACGGGACTAGTTCCGTGGCCTAATTCGATCGTCTGCTCAAGTTACACCCCAAAAACCTCTTTATTAAATTTAATAAATTTAATTATACGCTATAGAAAATGAACGGGCGTCTATGGCTACCGTGGTCACATATGACATCCGTTTGCCACGCCATTTAACACCGTGCAATAATTCAACGTTACGGTCCCAATGAAACTAATTTCGTCGAAATCCGAGACCGTTTGCAAAATGGCCATTTTAAAGGTTGATATTTAAATAACGATTTCCACAGCGATTATTTCAAATTTTGTTTTGGCCATAACTTACTATCTATAACACGAAATCTAGATTTTTCTCTTTCATATGAAAATTATCGTCAATACGGTTCCAACGTTTCTTGTATCACAGAAATCCGACTTATATCGAATCCTGTATTCTCAGTTGAAGTTCAAAATTCAATATTATGAACTGTTGCGCAATTCCAAGTTCGATTTATATTATAAATAAAATTAACGTTCAAACTTCGTTTTATTATCGAATTAAATATTAAAAACCATTATATTCCCAAATAAAATATTTAAAATAAATAAATTAAATTAAATATTTGATGGCCAAAAACACGGGTCGTTACATTCTTCCCCCCTTAAAATAATTTCGTCCTCGAAATTGCTATGGTAAGAAAGAATGTTATAAACCCATTAATTTCCAAATCTAATTTATTTTTAAATCAAAAATCAATTCAACATTGTAAATAAAAATATCAAAAAATTTCTAACACCTTAAATTTCCGATTTTTTTTGCCAGCACCTCCTCTGTACGGCTCAATCGGTACAACTACAACTCGCCTTTCTAGGCCTTTTCCAATTCAAAAGAAAATAAAACAGCCAAGCGGCTTGCCAAATAGGCTCATAAATCACCAAATCCATATAAAAATAAATGTGTACCTTTTTGTTAGGTATATCATTATCTCCTTTCCATCTGCTAACCTGTCAGCATATAAATGCATTCCCAAACAAAATTCCAATTTTATCCTCAAAACCAATTCCTTTACGCGTTCAAGCCAAATCCCATTCGTAACTCCATTTCCATCCATTATCAATTTCAACTCTTAACTTACCAGTCCAATACCATTTCAGATTCTCGTCTCACAATTCAAATCTGGTTCGACTTGATATATTATATCCCGACCCAATTTCCAGTTAATTGGTTTCAATTCAATTCATATTTGTTTTCACAAATTCTATTTAATTTTGCCTTTTTGTTCAAACAATTTTCTGGGAGTTTTGAAACAGTTTAGCTCTTTCTAAAATCAAATGTTCCCTTTCAGGATTCAAAACAACTTGTTTTTCTCAAAGCAATTCAAAACAAGATTCTTGGTAGTAATCCATCACTTAGAACTCGGAAATGAACACTGATGATGTGGCTAGCATCTTCAGAGTTATTCCCCAGCTATCAAAGTGAGTTCAATACTATATCACTTATCAAAAACATTTTCATTTTTGAACTCTATTTCAAAATAAAATTCACGATGCTTGTAAACAATTTAAAATTTCCCAGGATTTTAAAATTCTCATATATTCAATCCAAGTTCATTTGCAGTCACCTTTCCCACCTTTGGGAATTTTAATTCCAATTCTGATTTTAATTTCAGATTTAATAAATCTGCTTTTATATAATACGAATTCTAATTGGTCATTTATATAACCATTTCAATTATAATCAACCAACATATCCAATATACTATAATACTTTAAATATTAATCATCCTTTTATATTAAAATATAATTTGGGTAAAATTATTTCATTTACCCTCTTTCAAAACATACTGTGTCAGTTTATCGTACTTGAGTGTTAAGAAACCCCTATCGATACAGTGGATCGAACTGATCGACCAGAACTCATTAACAACTCAAACAAATAAATCTCCACAATATAAAATAATTTTTATAAAATCTACAAGTACGTTCACTCGTATATATACAATCAAACTCAATCTAGGGTATTGCTAACCCCATCTCTACGGAGTCACGCCACAGAGCCAAGGTAATCACTTAATCTTCAGCTCTAATACCACTGTAATGGCCCAAGGATTTCAGCCCTGGAAATTGACATAAATACTTTTACCGTAACTCATGCCGACCCTCCAAGCACCGAAAACACTGGATAATTATTAGAAAGAAATTAGAGGGTGAGATAAGAAAGAAATATTAGAATAGAAGAAGAAGACACAACACAGCACAGAGTCTCACATCGCAGCGGAACAAAATATAATACAGAAATAAATCTTTATTGAGAGCTTTAAAAATACTTACAATATCAGAGTACACCATACAACGGGATAGTTATAATGACCTGTTCCCATATACAACACATAGCGGAATAAGAGCTATATAATATCATATGTCAAAACATCTCCAGCTCGTCTCTAGACTTCTCAGCATTCGATAACCTGAACCTGTACAACCCGGGCTAACCCGAGCATTTACAAAACACCAGGTCAGTCTGGTGAACCAGATTGAGATAAACTCGCTCAGTATTAATGGAAAATCATCCAATCATGATTTTAAAGTTCGAAATCTTTTCAAAAGAAAAGGATAATCGTAAGACCAAATCCACACATAAACACGGACGGTTTTTACCTTACGATAACCCAAAATAGTTTTGAAACCAATATCTTGTCTGATATTATAATAATGTCTAAATACAAGTAAATAGAAATCTTGTAGAACCCTTGCATCTCACGCTCTACATATATAGTATACAAACAAAAACCCCGGCACTTATTGGAGATTGGATTCCGACCATGACAAGGTATGGGACCACCTGCCAATAGTGTATCTCTAGAGACGAATACACTGGGTTCAACAAGAACATCTTGCAACCCGACCCTCACATGACCGACCACTCATTTCGCTTGAGTGCATCGAATGTATATCACTGACGGTTGGGATCAGCAACCGTCTCCCGAAAACGGACAGCATCGAAACATAGATTAAAGAAGAAAATAGGATTTTCTCTAGATAGGTTATTACACACCCTAATGGGAGCGACCCACATAGCCATGCTGCCTTCCCGATATTTGTCATTTCCCGGTTGATGAAGCTTGAGGTCATAGTTTATTTTTGAAACATCTGATCACCATTCACTTTGAATGCCACATCGTCAGATCCGTCAGATATCACTAATTGACGTCCGCAAAAATACTCTAGTTAGAAGAAAATAGAATGGCAATTCTCCGCCAACAACTATAGCACGTTTGAAGAAATCAACGTACGTGACCCTTTGGAAATACTCTGTCAGACATCCGTCCATACAAGTCATCCAGGAACAGAATGAACCGAAGGCACTTTCCTACCGCATCCAATACAAGTCCTTGCAACCCGTAGATTCCAACTACGACAGTGTCACAGCTTATCTCTGCTTACCAGGCAGAGAATATTAGTGGTTCTTCCGTTTATGAAAACCAACGGTCTTCAATGCTCCAACCCGATCATCTTCTGATATCTTCACGTATTTGTTGGTCGGAATGGTTTTCGAATATAAATTTGATCCCAGTCTTTACGTACCAACAATCGCCTTGGAAAGATTTGATAGTCGGTGATTTAACTATCAAAATAAACAGTGTTTCAATCATGACACTCCAATGAGTTCACTAGTTCAGTATTCAGCATCACTTGGCCTTTTGAATTTAAAACAAACTAATTCACTTCTATATAATCAAAACTTTTAACTCTTATAATCTTCAAAAATACGATAATTAAATTCTTATTTACTAACATTATCAAAACTCTTTCTATATAATACTTAGTAAAATAACTCATAACCATATTCAACTCTTACTTTAATTCTCCTTTCAGATCTATTCTACTGTTGCATGCTTTGGAAATCTCATTACACTTTTCCTCTTTTTACTTGATTTCAGTTTCAAGTATCGTTAACGTAAAATTAACACTTTAAACCTCATTTTCATAACCCTGGTTTATTATAAACTCTTTATCTTAATTTCCTCTAACTTAATTCAAATAATTAAGTAAAATTTATTTTAACCTATTGTATTCGCTTGAAATTCCATTTTTAACTTCATTATAAAGATTTGGGATTTAAACTCCTGGATTCCATTTCAACCTCGATTACTTTTGAAAAGTAATTTTCTAAATTCTTATTAATTAAAATAATAATTTACTTCGATTATTAACTACTTTAGTAGTTAAGTCTTTATTAACTAAAATAAATAGTAAACCCTTTTAAACCTTATCTAAATTTAAACAATATTCATTTAACTATTTTAATCAAAACGCATTAATTTGATAATAAATTCCAATTCAAAAAGGTCGATTTAATTAACTCAAAACTCGATTCCAATTAATTCTCACTTTAAATTAATATAATTAATTTAAATAATTCCATTAATTGTTTTCTTAATAAAACACTTATCCAAATTTAACTATGCGATTTTATTTCCTGTCTCATACTTATAAATTTGATTTACATCAGAATTTACTTTATAAAATCAATTAATAATAAATCAAAGTCTTAAATAAATAAAATATTTATTTATCTCTCCTTAATAACTTTTAAAATAATATATTCAAAAATCTATCTCCTGTTATAAAATAAATTTTAACTTCATCTCTATCGACTCACCTGATGGTAAATCAATATTTATAAAATGATTTATTTTATAGGTCATACGCTGCCAAATACTCAACCAATATCGCTCATTGTTTTAAATACAACACCAGTTGAATTCCCAGTCCAAATTAATAATCAAATCAATCACCCAAACATGACAGCTCATATGTGATAATATGAAATAAATAATATATTTGAGGAATTCGGTTGGATCCCTCCAACCTATTCTTCCCTGAAATCACAACGGTGATCTCAAATCAGATCACTTCAATTTCATTTAACTGAAATAAATAACGACCATTTAACATCAACCAACTCACAAGCAATTCAAGAAACTCAAGCAATTCAAACACGTTTATTTTATAAACGTGACCAACAAGGTAAGTTACGTTTATTGGAACCAATTGTAAAAATATAACGATTTGGTATTTCACTGAAATTAAACACAATTTAATTTCATCAGTTAAATCAACAAATAAATGTATAACTAGCAAACAGGCAACCATCAACAAACAGAGCACATAAAATAAAAACCCAATTTATATAAAATGTAAATGGAAAAAACTGAGTGAGTTTAACTCACCTCGATTCCGTTGTCAATAGCTTGTTTTAATTAAATTAAACAGTAGTTTAATCTAATTAAAAATTTCGGTTGTTCCTAATTCTGTCCCTTTCTGTTTCATAGTGTACCGCTCATCAAGATGCATCCAATGGTATATGGCATGTCCGATTCTGATCATATAACAATCAAGTTATAATTATTCGATTAAATTTAAAACTAATTAACTAATTTCGAAATTATTAACTATTAATATAATTAATTTCGTTAATTACATTGGGTAAAAAAAAATATGTGGTCGGTCTCCTTCTCTAGTGCTTTGTTTGTTCGACCGTACCTAAATGTTGTTCCTGCTCAAATTCACAATTTAAGTAATGGTTTAATTGAACACTTCAATCCCTTAATTAAATATAATATTAGCTAATTACGTTATACAGTTTGTTACCTAGGAGGATTTGTTTCCAGCATCTTCACATTTGAACCATACTTCCTATGTCCCCCAAAAACCACGCACCATCACCTTACTACACTTGCGTTGGGAGGATCCCATCGTCCCTTTTTTCATTTGCTTCCAGTTCACTCTTTCTTTTTTAGAGAAAAGCCCAACGACCCACACCCCTCAGCCCACCTAAACACATTGTGCATGCCTTCTCCCAATCAGTTCTCTTCCGCACCTGCTTGTCCTTCGCCCACAAAAGATGTCTCCACCATGCATTCTTTTGTGACACAACTCGAACTTCACCGCGTACTGTTAATTTAACTTTCCTACTGTTCTCTGCTCAACCACTGACCCTCACTTCGGCTACCCCACTGCTATTGTGCCGCCATCAGTCCTCAGCGCACCGCTGCGCTTCGCTTCTACTTCATCTTGTTGCAACAGTTTCTCGCGTACCAGTCCACTCGCATCACCGCAACTGCATTCCACTGCCATGTCTGCTTCCAGTTTGTTTCATGACAAAGAGGGTTCTTGATTGGTGAGAGGATAAGCTGGAGTTTAGAGGAGATGATCGGCAGCATTTCTGCCGTTTGGATCTGAAAATGGGCTGCATACAAACGTTGGCTATAGGACTATTTTTCTCTTCCACTGGAATGTGCTGTTCCTTCTATTGGAAAAATATGGAGAGATACAAAAGAACGAAGGCCATGCTATTTATAGACGAGAAACAAAGAGATAAGATCAACGTTTTATCACATAGAGGTTAGATGCTAGGTAGCACAGCTAAAATGAAATATATCAGCCGGTAGCACCTGGGGAGGAAAAAAAATCTCTGTCTCTGAAAAGAAAATTCATTGCTGTATGGCTTTAGGTAGATAGATCCTAGATGTAGCATGTGTGTAGAGATCAGCAATGTACCTTTGGAAAATACAGAACATAGAGGGAGTAGCTGAAGAAAGGATACCACATGGGTAGGCTTTAGGGATCTCAGGCTTTACAGCTTTGAAGTATTATGTACAGTGCTATTTCATTTCCAATGCATATAGGGACAACCTGCATATGTAAGGGAAAACAGTGTATTTTACTTTTATTATGGTACACGACGCTACACTGTGATTTGAAGTGGCTATGCTCTGTATTTATTTGATGGGATATAAGGGTATGGGTTTTTATTATTATTATTATTTTATTTTTAACGAAACTTCGCGCTGAAGTAGTTGATAAAAACCTCAACAATCGATTTTTGTTTGCTGATAAAAAGCTAATCCTAGGGTAAAAAGATATTCCGGATCCAATGGGACAAGTTTCGTCGAATTCCGACATCATATGAAAAAAATTCCTATATAAAACCAGAAATAACACGTGTTTAATTTTTCCACGGTCACTAGATAAATCAAATCAACTTGAAACTTTGAAATCCTACAATAATTTTTTGATACGAACCCAACGACACCAGTTTCGTCGCATTCTGAGACTGTTTCCCCGGTAGGCTATTTTTACGCGCAACGCAATGCCATTCTGAATACCAAATTTGCCGGTCTCTAAAAATAACAAACTATATGCCTATCCTGACTCTAATCGACGATATGAACTCAACGGGACTGGTTCCATGGCCTAATTCGATCGTCCGCTCAAGTTACACCCCAAAAACCTCTTTATTAAATTAAATAAATTTAATTACACGCTATAGAAAATGAACGGGCGTCTATGGCTAACTTGGTCACATACGACATCGGTTTGCCACGCCATTTAACACCGTGCAATAATTCAACGTTACGGTCCCAATGAAACTGATTTCGTCGAAATCCGAGATCGTTTGCAAAATGGCCATTTTAAAGGCCGATATTTAAATAACGATTTCCATAGCTATTATTTCAAATTTGGTTTTGGCCATAACTTACTATCTATAACACGAAATCTTGATTTTTCTCTTTCATATGAAAATTAGCGTAAATACGTTTCCAATGTTTCTTGTATCACAGAAATCCGACTTATATCGAATCCTGTATTCTCAGTTGAAGTTCAAAATTCAATATTACGAACTGCCGCGCAATGTCGAGTTCAATTTATATTATAAATAAAATTAACGTTCAAACTTCGTTTTATTATCGAATTAAATATTAAAAACCATTATATTCCCAAATAAAATATTTAAAATAAATTAAATATTTGACGGCCAAAAACACGGGTCGTTACATTCTTCCCGCCTTATAATAATTTCGTCCTCGAAATTGCTAAGGTTAGAGAAAGAACGTTATAAACCCATTAATTTCCAAATCTAATTTATTTTTAAATCAAAAATCAATTCAATACTATAAATAAAAATATCGAAAATTTTCTAACACCTTAAATTTTCGAATTTTTTTGCCAGCACCTCCTCTGTACGACTCAATCAATACAACTACAACTCGCCTTTCTGGGCCTTCTCCAATTCAAAAGAAAATAAAACAGCCAAGCGGCTTGCCAAATAGGCTCATAAATCACAAAATCCATATAAAAATAAACGTGCACCTTTTTGTTGGGCATATCATTATCTCCTTTCCATCTGCTACCCTGTCAGCATATAAATGCATTCCCAAACAAAATTCCAATTTTATCCTCAAAACCAAATCCTTTACGCATTCAAGCCAAATCCCATTCGTAGCTCCATTTCCATCCATTATCAATTTCAACTCTTAACTTACCAATCCAATACCATTTCAGATTCCCGTCTCACAATTCAAATCTGGTTTGACTTGATATATTATATCCCGACCCAATTTCCAGTTAATTGGTTTCAATTCAATTCATATTTGTTTTCGCAAATTCTATTTAATTTTTCCTTTTTGTTCAAACAATTTTCTGGGAGTTTTGAAACAGTTTAGCTCTTTCTAAAATCAAATGTTCCCTTTCAGGATTCAAAACAACTTGTTTTTCTCAAAGCAATTGAAAACAAGATTCTTGGTAGTAATCCATCACTTAGAACTCGGAAATGAACACTAATGATGTGGCTAGCATACTCAGAGTTGTTCCCCAGCTATCAAAGTGAGTTCAATACTATATCACTTATCAAAAACATTTTCATTTTTGAACTCTATTTCAAAATAAAATTCACGATGCTTGTAAACAATTTAAAATCTCCCAGGATTTTAAAATTCTCATATATTCAATCCAAGTTCATTTGCAGTCACCTTTCCCACCTTTGGGAATTTTAATTCCAATTCTGATTTTAATTTCAGATTTAATAAATCTGCTTTTATATAATACGAATTCTAATTGGTCATTTATACAACCATTTCAATTATAATCAACCAACATATCCAATATACTATAATATTAATCATCCTTTTATATTAAAATATAATTTGGTAAAATTATTTCATTTACCCTCTTTCAAAATATACTGTGTCAGTTTATCGTACTTGAGTGTTTAGAAACCCCTATCGATACAGTGGATCAAACTGATCGACCAGAACTCATTAACAACTCAAACAAATAAATCTCCACAATATAAAACAATTTTTATAAAATCTACAAGTACGTTCACTCGTATATATACACTCAAACTCATTCTAGGGTATTGCTAACCCCATCTCTACTGAGTCACGCCACAGAGCCAAGGTAATCATTTAATCTTCAGCTCTGATACCACTGTAATGGCCCAAGGATTTCGACACTGGAAATTGACATAAATACTTTTACCGTAACTCATGCCAACCCTCCAAGCACCGAAAGCATTGGATAGTTATTACAAAGAAATTAGAGGGTGAGATAAGAAAGAAAGAAATATTAGAATAGAAGAAGAAGAAACAACACAACACAGAGTCTCACATCGCAGCGGAACAAAATATAATACAGAAATAAATCTTTATTGAGAGCTTTAAAAATACTTACAATATCAGAGTACACCACACAACGGGACAGTTATAATGACCTGTTTCCATATACAACACACAGTGGAATAGTAGCTATATAATATCATACGTCAGAACATCTCCAGCTCGTCTCTGGACTTCTCAGCATTCGATAACCTGAACCTGTACAACCCGGGCTAACCCGAGCATTTACAAAACACCGGGTCAGTCTGGTGAACCAGAGTGAGAAAAACTCGCACAGTATTAAGGGTAAATCAACCAATCATGATTTTAAAGTTCGAAATCTTTTCAAAAGAAAAGGATAATCGTAAGACCAAATCCTATGTCATCACCTTACTGCACTTGTGTTGGGAGGATGCCATCGTCCCTTTTTTCATTTTCTTCCAGTTCACTGTTTTTTTTTTAGAGAAAAGCCCAATGACCCACACCCCTCAGCCCACCTAAACACATTGCGCATGCCTTCTCCCAATCAGTTCTCTTCCGCACCTGCTTGTCCTTTGCCCACAAAAGATGTCTCCACCATGCATTCTTTTGTGCCACAACTCGAACTTCACCGCGTACTGTTAATTTAACTTTCCTACTGTTCTCTGCTCAACCACCGACCCTCGCTTTGGCTACCCCGCTGCTGTTGTGCCGCCATCAGTCCTCAGCGCACCGCTGCGCTTCGCTTCTACTTCATCTTGTTGCAACAGTTTCTCGCATTCCAGTCCACTCGCATTACCGCAACTACACTCCACTGCCATGTCTGCTTCCAGTTTGTTTCGTGACAAAGAGGGTTCTTGGTTGGTGAGAGGATTAGCTGGAGTTTAGAGGAGATGATCGGCAGCGTTTCTGCCGTTTAGATCTGAAAATGGGCAGCGTACAAACGTTGGCTACAGGACTATTTTTCTCTTCCATTGGAATGTGTGGTTCCTTCTACTGGAAAAATATTGAGAGATACAAAAGAATGAAGGCCATGCTATTTATAGACGAGAAACAAAGATATAAGATCAACATTTTATCATATAGAGGTTAGGTGCTAGGTAGCATAGCTGAAATGAAATATATCAGCCGGTAGCACCTTGGGAGGGAAAAAAATCTCTGTCTCTGAAAAGAAAATTCATTGCTGTATGGCTTTAGGTAGATAGATCCTAGATGTAGCATGTGTGTAGAGATCAGTTGTGTACCTTTGGAAAATACAGAACATAGAGGGAGTAGCTGAAGAAAGGATACCACATGGGTAGGCTTTAGGGATCTCAGGCTTTGCAGCTTTGAAGTATTATGTACTGTGCTATTTCATTTCCAATGCATATAGGTACAACCTGCATATGTAAGGGCAAAACAGCGTATTTTACTTTTATTATGGTACACGACGCTACACTGTGATTTGAACTGGCTATGCTCTGTATTTATTTGATGGGATATAAGGGTATGGGTTTTTATTATTATTATTATTTTATTTTTAACGAAACTTCGCGCTGAAGTTGTTGATAAAAACCTCAACAATCGATTTCTGTTTGCTGATAAAAAGCTAATCCTAGGGTAAAAAGATATTCCGGATCCAATGGGACAAGTTTCGTCGAATTACGACAGCATATGAAAAAATTTCCTATATAAAACCATAAATAAACATGTGTTTAATTTTTCCACGTTCACTAGATAAATCAAATCAACTTGAAACTTTGAAATCCTACAATAATTTGTTGATACGAACCCAACGACACTAGTTTCGTCGCATTCTGAGACTGTTTCCCCGTAAGGCTATTTTTACGCACACCGCAATGCCATTCTGAACACCAAATTTGCCGGTCTCTAAAAATAACAAACTATATACCTATCCTGACTCTAATCGACGATACGAACTCAACGGGACTATTTCTATGGCCTAATTCGATCGTCTGCTCAAGTTACACCCCAAAAACCTCTTTATTAAATTAAATAAATTTAATTACATGCTATAGAAAATGAACGGGCGTCTATGGCTATCGTGGTCACATACGACATCGGTTTGCCACGCCATTTAACACCGTGCAATAAATCAACGTTACGGTCCCAATGAAACTGATTTCGTCGAAATTCGAGATCGTTTGCAAAATGGCCATTTTAAAGGCCGATATTTAAAAAATGATTTCCACAGCGATTATTTCAAATTTTGTTTTGGCAATAACTTACTATTTATAACAAGAAATCTAGAGTTTTCTCTTTCATATGAAAATTATCGTCAATACGGTTCCAACATTTCTTGTATCATAGAAATCTGACTTATATCGAATCCTGTATTCTCAGTTGAAGTTCAAAATTCAATATTACGAACTGCCGCGCCAATTCGAGCTCGATTTATATTATAAATAAAATTAACGTTCATACTTCGTTTTATTATCGAATTAAATATTAAAAAACATTATATTCCCAAATAAAATATTTAAAATAACTAAATTAAATTAAATATTTGACGGCCAAAAACACGGGTCGTTACAGAATATTTCAGATCACGAATAAATATTATACAGCGGAAAAATAATATCAGAGATTAAAATACATAGCAGTGGAAATATAATACATGAATAAAATGTGTAGCGGAAAAATAAACTACCACAACTGAAAGAAATATACGGATATAAAGCTTTCGGAATATAGCTTCATCTATATAACAGGATCCTGTTAAAATAGATATCTGCAACAACCCAAACTACTGGCTGCCCGTGTGGAAAATTTGGGCACCAAGAGTTTAGGATAAAATAATAAACTCTGAGTCAGTCATGGGACTGGTGTGAGAACTGAAACAGTTATTAGCTTTATTTTAAAGTTGGGTAAATCAATGGACCACGCCGTATAACACGGAAAGGGTTTACTCCACATGAATACTAGTTTAAAACATAAAACAATGCAATGCATTTTGAAATTTAAGCTATTATAAGACTCAGGTCCCATCACACAATGCAACGCAAGCGGAGGATAAGTTTTCCCTTATAATAGCCAAACATGCTTGATATGCTTAAAACAAATCATTTTGATATACTATAAGTGCATAGTGTCAAAGCAACTTCAAATATAAATGTATCAATCATAGACGACATGAGCGTCCCATGCTACTCCGCTATATAGATTTACAACTAAAACCGAAAAGTCACGTATTGGAAATTGGATTCCATCTATGAGTCTAGGCAAGGGACCGATTCGAGACACTCTAGCCCGTGTGTAACAACCCACAAAATCAGTACCAATTTAAAATTTTTATTTCGACAATTTTATTGAATTTTGAATATTTAAAATGGATTATTTTAAATAATTATGACTATAAATTTATTTTGAATAGAATTAGAATGTATATATTTATTTGAATCGTTGTCAGAATATAAATATTTATTTTAATTATAAAAGGAATTGAAAATGGTGTGATAGTTCGAAAATTTGATTTCAAATTTCAAATGAATGTACAGGATTTAAAATAAACCGGATTTTAACGAAACCAGAAATATTAGAATCTATTTAAAAATATCTTTCCAACGAATCTGAAAAATTGAAAATTTATAGCAGGAATAAAAAGTTATGCCCAATTGAAAATTCAGAATAGTCGCTATGGAATTTTGGCCCTTAAAAATGGAAATTTCGCAAACTACCTCCGTTTTCGACAAAACCACTTTTGTTGGATCCAGGATGTCAAATTATTTCTAGATTCCAAAATTCATAATTTTTAGATTAATATGTGAGCATGGCAAAGGAAAACGTGTTTTGATAGCTTTGGTCAATTTCGATCGACCAGAAAATGGCCATTTTTCAAACGGTCTCCAAATTTGACGAAATTAGTATTGTTAGGACCGTATCGTCAAAAAGAAGCTAGAAATATATTTTATGAAATTTTAGAGTCCGTATGTAGCCCCAGTAAAGTGAAATATACGTTTGAATTGAATATAAATAGATTTATATTTTAATCTAAACGAAAACTGATTGTAACGGTCAAATTGGCTTGCGATACATATCCCATTGTGTTCTGAATGGGTGTAATTAGCTAGGGGTGACAGTCATTGGGTTTGATTTGGAATTCGATTTAAAAAGTAACTTTACAGAGAGAAGAATTAATATATATATATATATATATATATTATAAAACCCTCCTTCCCCATAACCCTAAATTTCATTTTAGAAAAACCCGCCCCCTTTTAAATTGAAACCTTGTACCCTCGTCGCCCCTCCCCTCTTCACCGACTACGCCACCGCCAGGGGGGCCAAGCGCTGCCACGCCTTTGGCGCACCCCCACCGACGATCCCCTCCCACCTCCGGCCTCTCTTCTTCCCTAACACGTAAACCCCAGCGCCCTGACCGAAATCAACCCGGAACCGCCACCTCCGGCCTCCATCCGACCAGCGTCGCCTCCCCTCCCCACCAGCGACGACCAGCGACGCCTCCAGCACCTTATCTCCGGCTGTGGGGTCCCCTACTTCCAAGAATTGATTTTTTTTTCAAGAAAAGAGGTGAGTTTTAATAATATAAATTTTTGTTTCAGTTTTAAATATAAAGGTAGGATTTTTAATAATACAAATATGATTTTTATATTATAGAAATAATAAAAATATGATTTTTATTTTATAGAAATAATAAAAATACAATTTTTGTATAGAAATTACAGTTGTAAAAAATAATCTTTGTATAGGAATTAGAAATGTAAAAATATAATTTTCTTTGAAATGAAAATGAGATTTCATATGATAGAAAATTATGATTTTCTTTGATAGGAAAAATCCATTTTCTTGGTTATGAAAAATACGAATTTTAGTCCGATAAAAATATTATTCTTATCATATGTATGATATGATTTATAGTTACATATAAAAAATAGAATTTTATCATATGGAAGATATGGAAGAAAATAATTATTAATGAGTTAAAAATATGATTTTTAACGTGGGGATGCAGTCCAGATCGACAACCAAAGAACGGTGGAGTAGAACCCAAAGGTGAGAACTCCTCACTTTAATTTTTTTTTCTAGTTGAAATATATACTAGGATGTAGACGGTGCTTAGTAGCACCCGATACCCGTTGTCCACAAACCATGGACGACTTGTTTGTTTGTTTGATTATGTGGTGAAAATTGATTGTGTGATGTGGAATGGAGTAAAATATTTTATAGCTAAAAATATAATTTTTAACGTGTATATGAAATAAATATTCGTAAACAAATTGGATGATTTGTTTATGTACACATATTTGTCTGCTATTGATTGGGATGATAAATTTTACACATAGCCCAACTACACAAATAAAACCTGTGTTTGAGTGACTGAAACCCCACATGGGTATTGGGATGAGATATGACATACACTAGTCCCAATAATTAGTTGTATGTCAATCGATTGGTTGACAAGTTGTGTAAGCATTGAATGTTTATATTTAATGCTTATGTAGTGTAGAATGCACTCTGGATGATGGTTGATTGTTTATTATGGTTGTTATACACATTTGTTGTGTGAAATCCATATAACCAAATTATATGGTAATTGACTGTATCTAATTCCGGTTCAGAAAGACTGAATATTTTAAAATAACGAATATTTTAAAATAATGATTATTTTAAAATAATATTCAGTAATAGATCAAAATCTGATTTTGATGTCCAGTTTGGGATGGAAACGAATATATTTGAAAATATAAAGCCGTGTTGACTAGATTAACGTCATTTTGACGTGAACGATATTTATATCGATTTTATTCGTTTTCATAATGAATATCAAAAAGGAATTGATTTCAAAATATAATGTTTTGAAAATACTATTATTTATATATATATCGAAGATATGGAATTTTCAATTTGGATTGAAATTGAATATGAAGTAGAAATCGTTTTGAAAACGAATTTAAATCGATTTATAAAATATGTTTTAAATTGAAATCGATGAAATATATATATCATATATTATATATATAATATAATGGCCTGAATAGAACGTGCCACGACAGTTCGCGAATTTCGACCATTGACTTCGAATGGACATTACGGGAGATCTGACCGTCGGGTTCTCCTAAAATCAGAACCGTTGGGTTAATATCGAAAAGAGCTTTCTAACGAATACATGAAATTATAAATCTAACGGTTGGATTTGGAATTATGTCCAAATCAAATTTGGAAAAAGTCGCTGTAAGTGCAGTTCGATGGCCGTTTATGGAAATCGACTGTACGGGCCTTGATAAAATTATTAAAAATATCAATAATTAGTGTAAAATCATAAGAAATTATTTGGAAAGAATTGGGATGAAAAATTACATATTTGAAAAGATAAAAATAGATTTTTATCGAAATGAAATAGTTTTGATCTAGAATTATAATTTAATTATTTTTAAAAATAAATAAATTGGATTTGAAATGGTTTTGAAAATAAACAGAATGTAACAACCCGGAAATTCTGAGCCACTTTAAAAAATTTATTTTGGCAATTTTCATGAATTTTGAATATTTAAAATGAATTATTTTAAATACTAACGACGAAAAAATTATTTTGAATAGAATTAGAATGTATATATTTATTTGAATTGTCGTTAGAATATAATTTTTTTAATTTTAAATATAAAAGGAATTGAAAACGGCGCAGTAGTTCGAAAATTCGATTTTGAAGTTCAAATGAATGTACAGGATTCAAAATAAACCGGATTTTAGCGAAACCAAAAATATTTGAATCTATTTGAAAATATCTTTCCAATGAATCCGAAAAATTGAAATTTCATAGCGGGAATCAAAAGTTACGTCCAGTTGAAAATTCAGAATAGTTGCTACGGAATTCTGGCTCTTAAAAATCGAAATTTTGCAAACAACCTCGGTTTTCAACGAAACCACTTTTGTTGGATCCGGGGTGTCGAATTAATTCTAGATTCCAAAATTCATAATTTTTCGAATCAGTATGCGAGCGTGGCGAAGTTAAACGTGTTTTAACAGTTTCAGCCAATTTCGATCGACCAGAAAATGGCCATTTTTCAAACGGTCTTCAAATTTGACGAAATTAGTTTTGTTAGGACCATATCATCAATACGAAGCTAGAAATAATTTTTCTGGAATTTTTGGGATTCGTATGTGACCCCAGTAAATTGAAATGTACGTTTAAAATTCAATATAAGGATTTAAATGCTAATTTAAATGAAAACTAATCGTAACAGCCGAATTGGGTCACGAAACATGTCCCATTGTATTCGGGATGGGGGTAGTTAGCTAGGGAGGACAATCGTTGGGTTTGATTCTGAGATAGAACGAAAAAGTTGCTTTTTGAAAATTAAATTAATTAAATAAAAATATTTATATAAATCTCTCCCCTCTCTCCTCAGTAAGTCAACAGATCAAAAAAAAAAAGAACCCAAAACCCGTTGTTTCCCAGACCCCCCCTCCGATTCGTTCAGTGCTACCGCCGCTAGGGGCTAGCGCCCCGCCGCCGCCTAGGTGGGCCACCGCACCTCCTCCCCTTAGCTTCTCCTCCCTACTCCTCTCCCCAATCGTTTACCACACTAACCCAAAGTCCTCCACCCCTTCGA
Organism: Allium sativum; assembly: GCA_030737875.1. Lineage (NCBI taxonomy): Eukaryota > Viridiplantae > Streptophyta > Magnoliopsida > Asparagales > Amaryllidaceae > Allium > Allium sativum. Next base: position 565,140,797 of record CM060921.1, read on the forward strand.
TTTGACCTAGCCGCCACCTTCTTGTGCCCATCGCCGGCCGCTTGTCGCATCCCTTCACCTGCACACACCTCGACGCCCTCTCCTGAACCCACCTCGAACCGTGGACCCCTCCACCAAAAGTACATTGTAAGTAAACCTAAATTGAATTGAATTTATTTTCAGATTTGTTTATGAATAGCGCTACAAAGGTATAATTTTATCGGTATAAAGGTATAATTTTTATCGGTATAAAGGTATAATTTTTATCACTATAAAGGTATGATTTTTATCAGTTTAACGAAATATATATTCATGTGTTGAAGAAAATATTCATTTGTTGGATAGAATAAAGAAGTTATTGAAATATATAAAGCTGTGTTGATTAGTTATGCGTCATTTTGACGCGAACGATATTTATATCGATTATATTCGTTTTTATAATGAATATAGAAAAGGAAGTGATTTCAAAATCTAACGTTTTGAAAATATTATCATTTATATATTAATGATATGAAATATTCAATTTTGATTTGAAATTGAATATGAAGTTGAAATTGTTTTGAAAACGAATTTAAATGATTTATAAAATACGTTTTGAATTGAAATCGATGAAATATATATAATATATATATTATATATTTTAATGGCCTTAATAGAACGCACCGCGCCGCGGCAGTTCGCGAATTTCGACCATTGACTTCGAGTTGACGTTATGGGAGATCCACCGTCGGATTCTCCTGAAACCAGAACTGTTGGGTTCGTATCGAAAAGAGCTTTCCAATGAATATTAAAAATTTGAAATCTGACCGTTGGATTTGGAATTATGTCCAAATCAAATTTGGAAAAGGTCGCTGTAAGTGCAGTTCGACGACCGTTATTGGAAATCGACCGTACAGGCCTTGCAAAAATTATTAAAAACACTAATAATTTGTGTAAAATAATAATATATGAATTGGAAAGAACTAGGATGAAAAATCTCATATTTGAAAAGATAAAAATATATTTTTATCAAAATGAACTGGTTTTGAACTAGAATTATAATCCAATATTTTTGAATAAATAAATTGGATTTGAAGTGGTTTTAAAAATAGTCAGAATTTCCAATATGTGAATAGGAATGGATTTGAATCGAAATTATCTTCGGAATATTTCGATGTTGGATTCCGTGATTATACAGATATGGTTGTGGAAATTTGGAAGATATATTTATATCATTATTTCCAGTACGATATTTGTTGGTTTCAGAATTTGATATTGAATATAAGCCGATATATTTTCTATTCAGAGCCTTGTATTTAATATCAAATGTGATTTTGGATTCGTCGTGAATGGTGTCTAAATAACACTGTTCTTGGACCTAGTTTAGAAAAGAATAAATCTTTTAATTAAGATTTAGTAAAATTGTCCAGTTAATTAGTATTTAATTAGAATTGAATTTAAATTGGTTTTTGGGTTTATCATGGGCGGTGTTTTGAATAACACATGTTCTTTAACCCGATTAACAATGGAATGTGATTTTGGGTTTATCATGAACCGTGTTTTAGACGATAATGGTTCTTTAACCCAGTTAAAGACAGGATATTGATTTTTGGGAAGATTAAAACTAAGTGGAGTTTTAATGAATTTTTAGTTAGATTAAAATGATCAAGAATGGAGTATCACCAGTTTTGCTCCAAAGCGATAATTAAATCTTTATTTAGATTTGAACGAGAAATGGTAATTAATATTTACCGATAACACCATGGTGTTAGATACGGAGTATTACCAGTTTTGCTCCATGGGATGAATAGGTTGGGATTGGGAAATAAAATAAATAATTACTTCGGTGTGGTTCGCTAGTCCCGACTAGTTTGGAAAACCTTAACATGGTTTGAAATGATATCCAAAGGAAGATTAAAGAATAAATTTAGAAGAATTTATCTTTGATAAAATTAATGGGAACCTTTCCCTAAGAATGTGAAAATTTGAATAAAAGAATATTCTTAATTGGAATGAGGCGTATGTTGCGTTTGTGTAACACTTGTTTATTATATACGTCGATTATTCAGAAAGGCCGGGTTTATACCCATTCTGAATAATTGATTCGACGATAAGTCGAAGATGAAGACGGTGGTTGAAGACCGTAGGTCTTCACATCGTTCGGTTGATTACTGATGATCTTGATTGGGCTGTACACCCAAGAGGAGGGAAAAAGTTGGTGATCGTCCAGACGTACTTGGAGATCGATGGATATGCGAGGAATAAGGTTCCTCCGGTTTCGTTCAGACCTAGAACGAACTTGTAAATGGACTGTGTGTCTGACATTGGATTTTATTCTGTGTGATTGATTTCTATGAAATATACATCTGTTTGGCGGCGAAGAATTTATTCTCTTGCTTAACGCCCTTCTCTGAGATGTACGAGCTCATAGGTTGATATTGATGGATATCAATCGCATGGCATGAATTGCCTGTGTGGCATGCCTAAATGGTAGATGATCAAGGCTTCTGTTGAAAAGCAAAGTCTTGTGGTTGATGATCAAAGCACGGACTATGTGGCATAGCTTTGTGTATAACGTGAATTCGCGAGCCTCACACCTTGGTATGAGTCAAAAACGGGATAAGGACCATTAGGAGAACACGACATTTCTTTCTAGCTATAGGTGATGTCGGTGACCTACCAACCCTGACATTTATATACTTTTTACCTGTGTGGTTGTTGGAATGCGAGGCGCCTCGGATATAGGTCTGATAGGACCAGGAAACGTGTGTTCAGGTATTTCCAATCCTCAAAAATAAGAGAGGACCAGCCCAACCGATTCCAAGGATCGTTGTGTGTGGTCCTGAGACATTTGCTAAAGTGCCTCGAATGGAGAGGAGCTTGCCCCTTGCCTCGACTCATGATGGAATCCAGTTTCCAATAAGTGACATTTCAGTTTTATTTGTAGAGCCTAGTATTGGCGACATAGTAGCATGGGATGCTATGCCGTCTAGGATTGATACATTTATATTTGAAGTTGTTTTGACACTATACACTTATAATAGTAACAAATGATTTGTTTTAAACGTATCAAGCATTATTTGGCTATTATAAGGGAAAACCCTATCCTCCGGCTTGCGTTGCATTGTGTGATGGGACCTGGGTCTTATAATAGCTTCATTTTTCCAAAAGGCATTGCGTTGTTTATTTTATGTACTAGTATTCTTGGGAGGAAACCCGTTCCGTGTTATATGGCGTGGTCCCTTGAATTACTCTCTTTTAAAGTAAAGTTTTAAATAACTGTTTTAGTTCTCACACTAGTCACATGACTGACCTGGAGTTTATTGTTTTAACCTAAACTCCGAGTGCCCTTATTTTCGACACGAGCAGCTAGTAGTTGGGTTTTTGCAGATTTATATTCACAGGATCCTGGTTTACAGCTGGAATGATTCTCGGAAAGCTCTGTATCCGTGTTTTTCTTTTAGTTGTGTTGCCTTATTTTTTTTCCGCTGCTATGTATTTAAATGTAATTTAAATCTCTGATATTTGTCAAATGTGTAATATTTATTCATACTCTGTATATTCTTATATTATGATGTAATTGTTGTAATAAACAATTAAATGTTCTTCTGTTTGTGTTCTGATGTGTGTTGTCCTCAATGCAATCCGCGCTTTCCATCACAGGGAAGTCAAGGGTTACTACACAGAATTTCCAATATTTGAACTGAAATGGATTTGAATCGAAATTATCTTTGAAATATTTCGATACTGGATTCCGTGATTATATGAATATTGTGGGGGAATTTGGAAGATATATATCTCATTATTACGATACAGAATTTGTTGATTCCAGAATTTGATATTGAATATAAGCCGATATATTTTATATTTAGAGCCTTGTATTTAATATCAAATGGGATTTGGGTTTGTCGTGAATGGTGTCTTCATTAACACTGTTCTTGAAACCAATTGAGAAAAGATTAAATCTTTTTTATTTAGATTTAATGAAATATACCAATTAACTGATATTTAATTGGAACGGAATTGAAATTGGTCTTTGGGTTTATCGTGAACGGTGCTTTAAATAACACTTGTTCTTTAACCCGATTAACAAAAGAATAAGATTTTGGGTTTATCGTGAATGGTATCTTTAATAATACTGTTCTTAAACCCAATGGAATTAAGAAAATTAGAAACTGACTGGACATTGGTTAAGTTGAATGGTTTTCTGGGTATTGATCTGATGTTGGTTTGGGCCTTCGGGGTTAACATTTAGGGAATTGTTCTCTTACTAATTTATGGTTAGAGGCTGAATGGAATGTGATTTTGGGTTTATCATGAACCATGTTTTAATGACATTGGTTCTTTAACCCAGTTAAAGACAGGATATGATTTCCCAAGTTAAACAATCGTTAATATTGATTTTTGGGAAGATTAAAACAAAGTGGAGTTTTAATGCATCTTTAATTAGATTGAAATGATATCCAAAGGAAGATTAAAGAATAAATTTAAAGAATTTATCTTTGATAAAATTAATGGGAACCTTTCCCAAAGTATAAGAATATTTGAATAAAGGAATATTCTGGATTGGAATGAGGCATATGTTGTGTTTTTATAGCACTTGTTTATTATATACGCGAGTTATTCAGAAAGACCGGGTTTATCCCATTCTGAATAAATGATTCGACGATGTGTCGAGGATGAAGACGGTGGTTAAAGACCGGAGGTCTTCACATCGTTTGGATGATTACTGATGTTTTGATTGGGTTGTACACCCAAGGCAAGGTAATAAGTGGTGATCATCCAGACGTACTTGGAGATCGATGGATATGCGAGGGCCTCTCCCCTATATTGGACATATGGGGGAGGAATAAGGTGCCTGCGGTTTCATTCAAACCTAGAACGAACTTGTAAATGGATGTGCGTCTGACATCGGATTTCATTCTCTGTGATTGATAGACATCGGTTGCATAGCGTGAATTTCCTGTGTGGCATGCTGGGATGCAAATGATCGAGGCTTTTGTTGAAAAGCAGAGTCTTGTGGTTGATGATCAAAGCACGGCCTTTGTGGCATAGCTTTGTGTAGCGTTAATTCGCGAGCCTCACACCCCGGTGTGAACCAGAAATGGGAGAGGACTTTAGGGAGGACCTGCGTTTCCTTCTAGCTAGGAGTGATGTCAGCGTTTTACTAGCCCTAACATTTTACTTATGTGGATGGTGGATTGCGAGGTGCCTCGTTTATGTCAGTCGATCCGGGACTGATGGAGTCATTCGGCTCATTGACGCCCCCATAGTGCGGGGAAACGCAGTGTTCAGGCATTTTAATCCACTCCGTATGGGCCGGCCCTGACGATCCAAGGGATGATGCGTTCTGTTCCTGAGGGGCGGGCTGGAGCGTCTCGAAGCAGTAAGGACGATCCCTTATCTTGGTTCACAGTTGGAAATCCAACTTCCAATACGGCATCATGCGGTTTTAATTGTAGAACTAGTATGGCGACATGATATACGGTACCCATGCCGTTTATGATTGATACATTTATATTTAAAGGTGTTTTCTTCACTCATAGTAATAATAAAAGATGAAATTTAGCATATCAAGCATTCTTTGGCTATTATAAGGTAAACCCCTATCCTCCGGCTTGCATCGCATTGTGTGATGGGACCTGGGTCTTATAATAGCTTCATTGTTCTTTATTTAGCATTGCGCTATTTGTTTTATGCACTGGTATTCTTGGGAGAAACCCGTTTCGGGTTATACGGCGTGGTCCCTTGACTTACCTAACTTTAAAATAAAGATTAATAACTGTTTTAGTTCTCACACCAGTCACATGACTGACCTGGAGTTTATTGTTTTAACCTAAACTCTGGGTGCCCCTATTTTCCACATGGGCAGCTAGTAGTTTTGGTTTTTGCAGATTTATATTCACAGGATCCTGGTTTACAGCTAAATGATATTCGGAAAGCTTTGTATCCGTGTATTTCTTTCAGTTGTGTTTTGTATTATTTTTCCGCTGCATTGTAACTTGTAAATCTCTGATATTTAGTAAATGTGTAATATTTATTCATACTCTGTGTATTCTTGTATTCTGATGTAAATTGTTGTAATAAGTAATGAAATGTTCTTCTGTTTGTGTTCTGATTCGTCTTGTTCTCAAAGCATTCCGGGCTTTCCTTCACGAGGAAGTTTGGGTCGTTTCAGTTAGGTATCAGAGCTCTGGTTTACAGTGCTTGAGAACAAGACAAATTAGAACCATACGAAAGAATTCATCAGAGATTGGATTAGTAATATCCAATGAGAATGTCTCGTTAGAGACAGGATCAGCGAAATCCTTGAATGAGTCCGAAGAGTGTTATTTTTAAAATAAAAATGAAAACAAATCTTTGTTTTGAAAATTTAAATTGTATTATACATATTTGAATACTTATTTGTATTGAATTTGGACAATCCAATATATATAGATTTTGCATATACGCCTTGCAAACGTGTATTCGAAGTTTTAATATACTGGATAGATATAGAATCACACTCTATGCACCCGGAGATGATACTGATGATTGATATTGTAATAACCTGGAAATCTGAGCCAGTTTAAATTTTTTATTTTGGCAATTTTAATGAATTTTGAATATTTAAAATGAATTATTTTAAATAATAACGACGAGAAATTTATTTTGAATAGAAATAGAACGTATATATTTATTTGAATCAGCGTTAGAATATAAATATTTTATTTTAATTATAAAAGGAATTGGAAATGGCACGGTAGTTTCAAATTTCGATTTCAAAGTTCAAGTGAATGTACAGGATTCAAAATAAACTGGATTTTAGTGAAACCAAGAATATTTGAATCTATTTGAGAATATCATTCCAACGAATCCAAAAAATTGAAATTTCATAGCGGGGATAAAAAGATATGCCCAGATGAAAATTCAGAATAGTCGTTATGAAATTTTGGCCCTTAAAAATGGAAATTTTGCAAACGACCTTGGTTTTCGACGAAACCACTTTTGTTGGATCCGGGATGTCGAGTTATTGCTAGGTTTCAAAATTCATAATTTTTTAAGTCAATATGTGAGCGTGGCGAAGTAAAACATGTTTTGACGGTTTTAGTCAATTTCGATCGACCAGAAAATGGCCATTTTTCAAACGGTCTCAGAATTTAGTTTTGTCAAGACCATATCATCAATACGAAGCTAGAAATAATTTTTCTGGAATTTTCAGAGTCCGTATGCAGCCCCAGTAAATTGAAATGTGCATTCAAATTCAATATATAGATTTATATTTTTATTTCGATGAAAACTGATCGTAACGGCCGAATTGGCTTGCGAAACATATCCCATTATGTTCGAAATGGGGGTGATTAGTTAGGGAAGGCAGTCAGTGGGTTCAATTTGGAGTTAAAATGAAAAATTAACTTTATGGATTTAAAAATAAATAAATAAATAAATAAATATATATATATATATATATTATATGTAACAGTCAAAGGGAGGTCAAACCCTCACTATCTCATCTCCACAACCGAACTAAAACCCATGCCCCTCCCTTCCCAAATTTCGTCGCCCCCTACATCCAATCACCGCCGCGACTGTCGATGCCCCTCCCCCTCTAGCCGTCGCGCCTCCCCAATGGCCGCCACCCCTCCCCTTCTCTCTCTCCTCCCTATTCTCTTCTAATTCGAGCTGCGAGCCCTAAACCCGCCGCTGTGGACCCCCTGGCCCACCACTCTGGCCAGTCGCACTCCCCTACCCCTGTCAGACCCCGGCACCGCCTCCACCAACTCCGACTCCCCTAGCTCCTCCTCCATCCGCCATTTCTCTCCCCGCCTCCAATTGAAACTTCAAAGCTCCAAACCCTTCAAGCCCGCTGTCCAAACGCCGTGGCTGCACTTCCGACCTCTGCTTCCTCAAGTGCCTCTTCCCTCTTGTCACTGACGAACGATGAAGTGAGTCTTTATTTTATTTTAAGTTTTAGTTAATTAATTTTGTTTACATGCATTGTAAAAAGAAAAATTACTTTTTAAAAATATAAGCATGATAAAAACTTGATTTTTATATATAAAGAAACATGATAAAAATTGGATTTTTATCTAGGGTAAAGATTAGATTTTTACCTATGTAAGATTAGATTTTTATCTGTATAAATATATGATTTTTATTCATATAAAAGATGTGATTTTTATTCAAATGAAAGATATGATTTTTATTGTTTGATTAGCAAGATAAAAATGTGATTTTTATATATTCAATAGCGTTTTAAAAATATGATTTTTATATACTAGAATATAAAAATGTGATTTTTATATATGTAGCGAATTACAAATATGATATTTATTGTGTAGAGTAATAAAAACATGATTTTTATATATATGTAGCGTTGAACTAAAAATGTGATTTTTAATATGAAAATAGTATGAAACAGATCTCGGTGGAAACAGGGCGAAGATTTTCTACATATGAAGAGTTTAGCTTCTTGGTGAGAACTTCTCACTTTAATTCTTGTTTTCTAGTTAAAATTATGTACTAGGATGAAGACGGTGCTTAGCAGCGCCCGACACCCGTCGTCCACAGACCATGGATGACTTGTTTGTTTGATTACTGTGTTGTGAAATTTGATTGTGTGATGTGGAATGAAGTAAAATATTTTATAGTGGAAAATATTTTATAGTAAAAAATATAATTTTTAACGTGTATATAAAATAAATATACATTTACAAATCAGATGATTTGTTTATGTACACCCATTTGACTGATATTGATTGGGACGATAAATTTTACACATCGCCCAACTGCACAAATAAAATCTGTGTTTGTTGATTTGAAACCTCACATGGGTGTTGGGATGATATTGATGTACACCAATCCCAATTGTTTAGTAGTATGTCGATCGATTGGTTGACAGACTGTGTAAGCGTTAATTATTTATGTTTAATGCTTATGCAATTGTGTGGTCCACTTTGGATGATGACTGATTATTTATCATTGCTATTATATACATATATTGTAGGGAATCCATATAATTAACATTATATGGTAATTGATTGGGCCTCATTCCAACTTGGAAAATAAGGAATATTATAAAAGAAAATTCATGTGTTGAATAGAATAAAAATTCATGTGCTGAATAGAATAAAAATTCATGTGTTGAATAGAATAAAAATTCATGTGTTGAATAGAAAGAAAATTCGTGTGTTGAATAGAATAAAAATTCATGTGTTGACTAGAATAAAAATTCATGTGTTGAATAGAATAAATATTCATGTGTTGAATAAAATATATATTCATGTGTTGAATAAAAATATATATTCATGTGTTAAAGAAATTTGTAATTACCCGCATTGGCAGAGGTATTATAATTAATTTATTTAATTATATAAATTGTGATTTAGGGAATAAAATCGTCATTAATTAAATAATGGTGAATATTTAATTAAAATAATAAATTAAATAATATATTTAATTCTGAAATAATCAGAATTGGCTGAAATGACGATATGGTGTGAACCGGATCATCTATGATATTTAATTCTGCTTGGGATTGAATTAGAATAACGAATATATTATATAAACGACATTTAGAATATAGAATTATATTATAATTAAAATCGAGCTCGAAATGGCGCTGTAGTTCGTAAATTGGCGATTTGAACTTCAACCGAATGTACAGGATTCGTTTTAAGCCGGATTTCTGTGAAACAAGAAACATGTGGAGCTGGTGGAGTATATCTTTCTAGTGGAAGAGAAAGATCCGTATTTCGTCGTGTAGATTTGGATTTATGTCCAAATCAAATTTTAGAAAAGTCGCTGTGGAATTCCTTTATAATTCATAAAGGAATTATTTATATTTTAAAAAGGATTTTCAATATAAATCGAATATCGGGTTGACCCAGATTGAAATATCAAGTTAGAAATTCATAGAGGAATATTCTGGAGCTGTATGGTATTCCACTGCGAATATTACGATGATAGTTATTTATAAATATTTAATTTAATTATTTTTAAATATATTTATACATTTAAATGGGTTATTCAAAGCTGTAAAAATAGCCACTTTTGCAAACGAAGTCGGAATTCGACGAAACTAATTTTGTTGGATCCGCAATGTCAAATTATTGTTAGATTTCAAGTTTCGTGATTTTTAGGGTCACTGTGTGGCCGTACGGATTTTTAGAGTGAGAAATAGTCAGTATTTCGACGGTTAAAAATAGGCTGTGTGAGCATACGAAGTCGGAATTCGACAAAACCAGTTTCATTGAGACCGTAATGTCGAACTCTAACTTCATGCCAGTTTTTGTGATTTTTGGGTATCGTCCGTGGTCACAGGAATTTTTAGAAGATAAGTACAAACAGTGTTTGATTATAATTGAATATTTATAATGAAAATATCTAAATCTAATTCCCTATAAATACCAACACCCTTAAAACCTAATTCTAAACTTCTATGTTCAATCCCAAAGTGAGCCGCCACTGAAAGAATAATTCCAACAGTAAATCCATGGCTTTCAAAAATTCAAATAAAATAGGAATAAAATCCTCAAATCCCAAACTTAACACCTATGGAGTCCCTGAAGCAAGAGCATCAAGCTGAGGGCATTATTGTGCAGCTCGATTAAGTTTTGAGTCATGGGTTTTGGGTAACCGTGACCTAGGGTTACGGATTTGGGGTCGGATAAGCCTCGATGTAGATTTTGAGTGGTATATGTGAATAGTGGTGGTAAAAACGCACTTATATACATATTTTGGGGTATTTTGGTAGTGAATACTGTCGCGACCTTCACTGTGTTAGGCGGTTTGGCCTGTAGAACACGATGGTTGTTTTGAGAGCGAGTGGAGTGCTTCGACATTGGTGAGGAGGAGATAGAGAAGGGGAGTTCGACGGAGTTTTCGGTTTTGATGCTCGTTGAGAAACGGCGGAGCAGTCGGTGGAGAATGAGATTGGAAATGGCTGTGCGTTTTGAGGAAGGGCCACGAGATTTGCTGGAAGGGAAGAGGGTCCAAGCGGGTATGGCTTTATGGTGTGGCATTGGGCCGATTTGAAAAGATAAGGCCCGCTTGAAAATAAAATTTTCAAGTTTTATTTTATTTTTTTTTGTATTAACTTGTTAATTCAATAACTTGATCATATGAAATTAGAATCACGAACCGTAAGTTGCGTTGGGACCGTATAGATGAGAGCTTCACAATGAAGCTGACTGGATGTGGATTAGGGCTTGTATGAAATTATGGCAAAATAAATTGTTTAATTCAAATCAAACCACAGTTTATCGTTCTTTAACGATGAACTGCCACGATGAACTGCCAAAGTGAGTAAATCTCACTAACTCTGAAAAGTTTATTATTTCATGTTGTATTTTTAGAACTGTTAAATATTAGCTGATTGACTGTGTGTTGACTGTTTGATTGAACAGCTAGTCAGTTAGTTAAATTTCTATATTGATTCTGTTTAACAGAATATATCATATGGAACTGAAAGTGATGTTATCTATATTGTTTAACATCTGTGGTGCAGGGAAACAGGTTGGAGGAACCCAACAGGGTTCCTCAACATTTATTTTACTGTTTTTTCATATATTGTGATATATGATGTGATATATAATCTATTGTCGATTATATGTGTTTGGACGATACTGATCATCGTGATTTGATATGTTGAATACCATAACATATCGAAATGTTGATAAGGGAATAATTTCAAAGTGATATTTGAAATAAAATATTCGTAAATAGAATATATATAAATAAGAAATATTTATAAATTGGAATATTTATAAATAGGAGATATTTAGAAAAAAGGGAAAACGTTATAAAAAGGAAACTGTTATAAGAAGGAAATCATTTTTAAAGTGGAGAACCATTACTAAAAGTAAATCTTTAAAATGAATAGATGTTGTTAAAAAGGAAATCTTTATAAAGAGAATAAAGGTGTTAATCGAATATAGTCTATTCGAATAGAATAAAGGAGTTAATCGAATATAGTTTATTCCACTACAAGAAAAATCGCATATAGCAGCGGTAGAATCCGCTTCTAATCCATCGCTATTTTGGCTTTAGCGACGGATTTCCTGCATAACATGGTGGTCGGTAAAAACCATGACGGTAATTGTGTCGGATTTTGCGACGGATTTTAGCATAAGTTTTCCGATAGTTTTCTGTCATTTTACTAATTATATAATAAAAATAAAATTTTATTTGATAATTTAATTTTAATTTATATACCGATTGTGTACCGACGGATAATTAATTTATAATAAAATATTATTTAAAAAATAAGTGGGTAAACCCTCGCTAATTGCCAAGGGATTAGCGACGGAAACTAAAATTGGACTTTCTTTTTTTTGTTGGTAATTCGACGGTAAACTCTTTCAAAACATTGTCAGCCTTTTTATTTAGCTTTTCTCTTGTGCTACTAATATGTCGCTATTCCCTTTCTGATATGGCAATATATATTTTTACCATCCTCTTCTTTTAGCTTTACGAACTAATATTATTCAATTATAGATACTGATATAAACAGTACACTAATAACAGAAATATTTTACAAGTGAATCAAACATCATAGTTCACTACAAAGTAAACTGTATAAAATGAATCAATTAATCAGCATTATAAAATATAAGTTTTAGATAACATTCCACACATTATTACATACTTGACCATTATAAAACAACTTAGTCCAAGCATCTACTAGTTCGAAAGTTGCAAAATATTACAGTGTAAAACTTATGATCTGAAGTTTTGCATCGACTTCAGGACTGTGAAACATAATTTGATTAGCATTAAGAGTCAAAAAGACATTCAATAAATCACTTGATTTGCCTATTGAGATTTTACTGGTTTGTGCACATCTTGATCTTTTGAACAACATTCGTACTTTTTGTTTCTTGATCTTTTGCACATCTTGATCTAATTCAATAATTGCCAGTTTTGAAACTTGTAGATTTTTGCAGTTGCTGCATCCTCCATTCAACAGTACGATGGCAACATACGGCAACATAAGATGGTAAATTAGTGAGGACCAGTCAGATGATTATAGCTAAAAATGGTTGAAGTAATGAGACATCAACATATGGTGTTTCTAATGAGCTTCCAAGGCCAATATTATTTTACAAAAAAGAAGTAATAAGAGATAAAATAACCTAAGCCTGGACTATGCAATTACCACTCAACTCAAAAAAATGATGATGCTCATCAACAAAACGTATTCGCATGCAAATACAACAAATGGTGCTCATCAACTAATTGACGAAAAGTCTTTAATTACAGTCACAACTGAGTTTTTAGTTGAGTTTACTGTCTTTAACTATAGTCTGTAACTTTGTAAGTTTACTGTAACTCAATGACAGTGAGTTAAAATAGTGTATTCTAATTGTAACTCAATGACAGTAAACTCAGAAATAGAACTAATATGAGTTTAAATAAAACCTTTACCTGGCTTTGTATTGTCAACTCTTTTCTCTGGTGATATTCTTCTATTATATATGTTAGTGCATTCATTATTATCAACTCTTTTCTTTGGTGACATTCTTTAGTTCAACCCCTTCGGACTTGTCATAGCAGCGAACTTGACACAAATCTTTCATTCAATGCTTCATTGCAACTGGATCTCAAAGTCACGGCTTGTAACATTCAGCATTTCATCCCTTAGCTTCAATTGTAATGATGATCCTAACAGTTTAACAGGTATGCCCAATGATCTCTTTATATCAGATTTTATTTTTTTCTTCATATTAGGAAACACTGTCATCAAAAGAACCATTTGTACAGGCACAAATGTAATATGACATACCAAATGTAAAGGAACAAATAAATACAATATTACATACCAAATGTACAGGCGCAAATGTAAGGGAAGGTAAGGGTTCTCATCATCATCAAAGGCACTGCGGAGGACCCATTTTTCTGCATGGCCAAGATCTGGCTTTATTTTTTTTTTAATCATCTTATGACTTGTATAGAGAAACATTGTATTATTAATACATATCAGTACATTTCGAAACCGTTGTTCATATTATAAATCTATTAACAACGTTAAAAGAAACAAGAAGCAACAAATAAAAACCAATGGAATACCAATTTCTGATTTAGTTCGTGACGGTAAAAGGAATAAATACCAGCGTCGCCTGAATCTGATCTAACAGTGCTCTATTTGTAGAAAATCTTTGGTTTTGAAATCACCTCACCAAATATGAAGCTACTGCAACATACCAAATTCGCTGCCAACATCGCCTCATCATCTGAAAATCAAACGCCGCTACTCTTGCTTGGTCATCAACGATTGAGCTTTCAGCATTAATAAGTTGGGTGGCGGAGGGAACTACCTTGGAATTTAGAAGAATAAAAAAACATAGAGACGATAAGATCTAAACTGCGATTGAGAAGAGAGAATAGATCTAGGAATTAACGAGTAAGGATTTGAGAAAGAGGGGAAAAAATAAAAAAGAAAAAATTAGCAGAAGTAGGACCCGTAAATTTTTTGGCAGGAGCCAAACAAAACTACAGTGGAGCCGAAATTTTCAGTTTAAGAGCCAAAATTTTCAAGAAGGAGCCAACAATTCTAATTCCTAGAGCCAAAATTTTCGGTTTAGGAGCCAAATTTTTTGGTGATGGAGCCTACGTTTTCAGTTTACTGTCTTTAACCATGTTAAATTGATTGAATAGTTTCCCAGATTAAACTTTCAAATTGTATTTCCAATCGGTAATTTTGCTACATTCCAATATATTGATCTTAACCCCTCCATTAAAAAAGCATCAACCGCAGTCCTTGATTGATGTAGTTATGGAAATACTCTCATTGCCATTAACTAATTTCAAAGTAATCAAATCAAATATTATTTTCCCTATAATCCTATTGATATTCTAACAATATTCTATTTCCTTTTTTTATAACTCATTATGCTCTCTTACTAAATATAGTCACTTAGTTAATTATATTTTTATACATTTCTGTTTGTATATAATCTACTGATATTTAAAAAAAATCTATTATTATATAAGAAAGAGGTATGATACTATTAGAATTCTCATCTTTCATTCACTTTTAGATTGAATATTGAATTCCTTTTTTGATAACTCATTATGCTCTCTTACTAAATATAGTCGTTGTATTAATTGATTTATTTTATACATTTCTTTATGTATATAATCCATTGATATGTTTTAAATAATAAATTTATATATTCTATTATTATATAAGAAAAAGAATGGTACTATTAGAATTCTCATCTCTCATATGTAATTTTATGTTGAATAGCGAATTCTCCTTAATTCTTAGCACATTTTCCATTTAGGTCTCAAAATAAAATTTCATTATTTCACAACTCTACATCATTAAATTAGCAATTAATCGTATCTTATTATGTAATGGACAACATTCTAAGAGCTACTCTTACCTATGTTTTCTCTTCATCCTATTCAATTTCATATGGTTTAAAAGAAGACCAAAAAGTCAATCAAGGACTTAGTCTTCTTAAAGATTCCTTCCAAAGAAATTTTAGTTAATATTTCTAATTTTTAAATATAACTATCATTTGTTTACCAAACAAAAATTAAAATAAATTTATTTCTATTATTTTTAAGATTTGGTTATTTGCATGATCTTAATATAATTTTGTTGCATTCAAATATATTGATCTTAACCCCTTCATTAAAAAAGGCATCAACCGTAGTCCTTGATTGATGTAGTTATGGAATTACTCTCATTGCCATTAACTAATTTCAAAGCAATCAAACCAAATATTATTTTCCCTATAATCCTATTGATATTCTAACAATATTTTATTTCCTTTTTTTTATAACTCATTATGCTCTCTTACTAAATATAGTCACTTAGTTAATTATATTTTTATACATTTCTGTATGTATATAATCTACTGGTATTTAAAAAAATCTATAATTATATAAGAAAGAGGTATGATACTATCATCTTTCATTCACTTTTAGATTGAATATTAAATTCCTTTTTTGATAACTCATTATGCTCTCTTACTAAATATAGTCGTTGTATTAATTGATTTATTTTATACATTTCTTTATGTATATAATCTATTGATATGTTTTAAATAATAAATTTATAAAAATTAAAATAAATTTATTTCTATTATATTTTAAGTTTTGGTTATTTGCATGATCTTAATGTAATTTTTTGTATTAAATCTTTTTGTTTGCGTGATTGCTTAAAATAATTATTTTAAGTTCTTAATAATATATGTAATTTTTCTTCTATATACTGTGATTCATGTGTAGTTTTAAAGAATTAAAAAACATAAGCAAAATAAATTCTTTTATCTTTTAGCATTACAAAGTCGGTTTTCCCACCGTTATACGGTTATACTAGTTAATCATTATTGTAATTATTAACGTAATATAATAATGAGCAAACAAAATGATTATTAGGCATCTATAGCAATTTATTTATTATTAAGTAGTGATTATTAATATTTATCGTTTCATATTTAAAACTATTATTTTATACTTTTTAATAATTAAATTAATTATTAGTCATTGAATAATAATTATTGATACTAATTTTTAATAGTTTGTACAACTTGTTGTATTTAAAAAAAAATCTACACATACATGATATTATTTTTGTTAACCAATCTGGACAATTAAAATCAGTGATGTTTATTATATAGATTAAGTTAGTTAAGTCATTTAAGTATTCATTCCAACTTTGAAGTTCAATTACCATAATAAATAAACAGAAAATTTATTGCTTGATTGCAAAAAAAGGAACTAAAGAGTTTTCTGAAATTTTGAATACTTTATAAAGTATATTAATTTTTTTAATTTTTTTATTAATTAATAAAAATTCAAATTTTTATTAATATTTAAAAACTTAGTTCAGAAAATTTTAAACTTCTTGAAATATTGGTTATTTGATATAATTATTAGCTATAACAATTAAATATTAAATACCAATAACAAATATTACTTCTTAATTATCAACAAATACTTATTAATCAATTATTAATAGTAATTATTAAATATAGTTATAATTCCTAATTATTAATAGCAATTATTAGTTATTCATTATCAACATTAATTTTTATTGATAAGGTGGAAATTTTGGTTATTTCATGTCAAATAATTTTATAAACTTTATGATATTTCAAATTTATTCAAAATGATTTCAGATTTTTAAATTTTTCGAAATATAAAATATAATTATCAACTGTAATTATTAAATACAATTATTTAAAATTAATTATTGAATACTAGATATCATTTCATAAGCATTAAATTTTATTATGAATTATTATAGTAAGCTGATATTTTCATCTCTTGCAAATCTGTTGGAATTCTGCTGTAAAATAGCTTCGATAAATATTCGTCGGTATTCTGCCTGGATTTGCAGCGGAAAATAGCGGTAGAAATTTTCCATCAGTAATTTGACGCAATTTGCAACGGCTTAGTGAGGGATGGCAGAAAACGACGGCAATAAATAAAAGAAAAAAAAGTTAAAAAATTATCCCTTGCAGGTCACATGGAAATCCGCCACTAATTAGCTACGGAATTTTCCGCTGCTAAAAATCTGTCGCTAATCTCGGTTTTTCTTTCGAATAGAATAAACGATTTAATCGAATATATAGTTTATTCGAATAGAATAAAGGAGTTAATCGAATATAATTTATTCGAATAGAATAAATGAGTTAATCGATGTTAGTTTAATCGAAAGGAGTTAATCGATGTTAGTTTAATTGATTAGAGTTAAAGCAAAGGAGTTAATCAAATATACTTTATTTGAATAGAATAAAGGAATTGGTCGAATATAGTTTATTCGAATAGAATAAAGGAGTTAATCGAATATATAGTTTATTCAAATAGAATAAAGGAGTTAATCGAATATAGTTTATTCAAATAGAATAAAGGAGTTAATCGAATATATAGTTTATTCTAATAAAATAAAGGAGTTAATCGATGTTAGTTTAATCGAAAGGAGTTAATCGATGTTAGTTTAATCGATTAGAGTTAAAGCAAAGGAGTTAATCGAATATAGTTTATTCGAATAGTAAAAGGAGTAAATCGAATATATAGTTTATTCAAATAGAATTAAAAGAGTTATCGAATATAGTTTATTCGATAGGAGTTAAGTGAATAGAGTTAGAGTTAAATCAAAAGAGTTAAGTGAATAGAATAAATTGAATAGAGTTATCGAATATAACTTATCGAAGGAAAGAATTATCGAATAGAAAAGATTTGAAAGAGAGTTACATAAGGAAGTTTGTTAAAGAATTAGAAGGGTGAACTTTGTCTATTTCAAGGTTAGAAACGTTGTTCAGTTAAGGTCTGAGAGGTAGTATTACCCCAACTTGATTGGCTTCATTTTAACTAAGGAATTGTTAAGGTTCGATAGTAAAGGATGGTTAAGTGAATTTAGTAATTAAAGAAAATGGTTAGAGTTGGCATCGCGATGGTTTGTTTAAACATCTGTCTAAGTCCAATGAAGAAGCTTTGGAAATGTTTTCCAAATAAAAAAACAGAAATTTTTACTAATAAAGAAAACAAGAAATGAAAATGTTTTCCATTGTTAGTAACGTATATTTTCCAAATTTAGAAAATAAGAAATATTGAATATAGGGAAACATGAGATAAGTAAATTAAGGAAATAAAGAGATAAATGTTGAATGATGTTTTGATCGATATAAATTTCCATTTGGAAATAATATCGTTGTTTGCACATCTATTTTTCTTCGATAGTTAAATCACAGACTATCGAAGTTTTGACCATTTTAACGTTGTTAATATGGAGAGACCGGTTGGATTATTATCCAAAGAACCACTCTGTATTGGCATACGCGTTGCGAATCATATATGCCAAAGGAAATTGAAGACGGAGTTATGCAAGGGCTATCTTGTTTATAGAATAGTGCCTTCGGTTCATCCTGTTCCTGGATGACTTGTATGGATGGATGTCTGACAGAGTATTTCCAGACGATCACGTATATTGATTTCTGCAACCGTACCAAGAGTGAAAGCGGAGAAGGAAACTTCTTTTAGCTAACACATAATGTATGGTAAGGACGTCAATCGGTGATTTGATGGATTTGACAATGTGACATTCAAAGTGAATCTGGTGTGATGATAAAGCGTAGCTTCTAGCCTCACAACCGGTAAATGACAGAAATCGGGCAGGCAGCATGGCTAAGTCGGTCGCACCGAAGTAGGGTGTATAATCACCTGATCTAGAGTTTCATTTACTTCTAAAAATCTATAGTTGATGCTGTCCCATTCGAGAAACGGTTGCTGATCCCCACCGTTGGTGATATACATTCGATACACTCAAGGGAAATGAGTGGTCGATCATATGTGACCGGGTTGCAAGATGTTCTTGTTGAACCCAGTCTATTCCTCTCTAGAGATACACTAGCGAAAGGTGGTTCCATACCTTGTCATAGTTGGAAATCCATTACCCAATACGTGCTTGCAGTTTTGATTGTATACTACATATGTAGAACGTGAGATGAAAGCGTTTCTGCTTGATGATTATTATATTGTGTTGATAGACATTATTATAGTATCAAAAGGTTTTTGATATAAAGATATTTGGATTCTCATAAGGGAAAAACGCGTTCCATTATACAGCGTGGTCTTATGAGATATCAATTACCTGCTTGATCTGTTTTAAACTGTTTTACTCATACCAGTCCCATGACTGACCAGGAGTTTATTTGTTTGTTTCCCTAAACTCTTGGGTGCCTAAATTTGTATGGGCAGTCAAGTAGTCGGGATTTACAGATATACTGGAAGAGCTTGGAGCAGGAAGCTTCAGGATTATATAGCTATAGTTATTTCCGCTGTGTTGTAAGTGTTGTACTTTGATAATGATATGTATATTCAAGTACAGATTTGTATTTCAAAGTTATGTTATGAAATATATTTATTCGTTCCGTTGTGAGATTCGTGTTACTCTGATATTGTGTTCTTCTTCTTCTTCTATTCTAAGTTTCTATCTTATCTATTCTTACCCTCTAATTTCTTTCATTAATGACCGATATTTTTCGATGTTTGGTTAGTCATCAGTGAGTTTATGGCGATAAACCAAGTCGACAAAATCCCGGGTCATTACAGTTGGTATCAGAGCATAAGGTTAAGTTAAGTGATTTACCTTGGCTGTAATGACCCGCATGGGCAGAGGTATTATGATTAATTTATTTAATTATATAAATGGTGGTTTAGTGAATCTAATGGTCGTGGAGTTTAATTATGATGAATATTTAATTAAAATAATATTTTTAATTCTGAATAAGCAGAATTTGTCGAAATGACGATATGGTGTGAACCGGATCATCTGTGATATTTAATTCGGCCTAGGATTGAATTTGAATAACGAATATATTATTTGAACGATAGTCTGAACGTATGATTATATTATAATTATAATCGAGCTTGAAATGGCGCTGTAGTTCGTAAACTGGCGATTCGAACTTCAACTGAATGTACAGGATTCGTTTTAAGCCGGATTTCTGTGAAACAAGAAACGTGTGGAGCTGGCAGAGTATATCTTCCTAGTGGAAGAGAAAAATCGGGATTTCGTCGTGTAGATTTTGAGATATGTCCAAATCAAATTTTAAAATAGTCGCTATAGAATCGTTAATCGACCGTAACAGTTTATTCGATATAACTAGAGATCGGGGTTGAATTTAGACAAGGTTCTTTTGGGAAGTAGTGATAATTTAATTTTTAGAATTTTATGGTAATTTTTAATTAATTTAATATGTGACTTTTTATTTGGGGTATTTTGCACCTTGTAATCAACATTTTGGGGTTTCACAGTATAAGTCAAACTACCGGTATATTTATATTTTTGGAATCCTGGCACATCGCTGATTACAACGGTATTTTTATTTTCGTCGATAAGGAATCCGTAAACGAATGGAGTCTTATGGGACCGGTAAGCTAAAACAGATTGAAGTTACAATTCATGGACAGACTTATTCCACAACATACTACTTCCTACCCTATCGCGCATAACTTAGTGCCATGGAAATTCCTAGGTTCTAATTCTAGAAATGTAAGTTGTTCTTATGGCATCAAAAACAACACGTAACTATCCTCCAAGCCTTATAATAAATGAAATAAAAACATGCTGCTCTGATAAACCGAAAGCTGGAGTTAAACAAAAAAATTAAAACATGAGCCGCCACCATCTCTAATCTTTGAAAAATCAGTAAAAATAAACACATTTTTTTTCCGCTGATTCTTCCTTTCAGCGTGAGCAGCTCATTGGTTTATAAAGGGGGCGGTGGCCATTTGAAAAAGGACGTGGAGTTTATGCCTTTAGCAGGTCATGAAATGTACTGGGATAAAGGAGAATAAATCAGTAGAAGGCGCGGCCATTTTCCGGAGCTTGGCATGCTGATTTTACGAGGAGGAAGGAAAAGCTACAGCAAGTAGCGGGTTGAACAAATTTTGTAAGCATTGTGGAGACGGTAGAGCATGGACGTGTAAAAGGAAATCGGGGGGGGGGGCCTAGGTAGTTAAGGGGAAGATAATATTTTTTTTTTATTAATTAATTAATAAATTTTATCCTAAAGAGTTGACTTTCACATACGACCTCGAAACGAGGCCCACCGCCTGTCGTCCATAGCGTTTTACCCCCATTCCGAACACAATGGGATATATATCGCAAGCTGATTTGATTGTTACAATCAGTTTTCGTTAGATTTACATTTAAATCATTATATTGAATTTTAAACGTACATTTCAAATTACCGGGGCCACATACTAACTAGAAAAATTCCAGAAAAATATTTTCTAGCTTCGTATTGACGATACGGTCCTAACAAAACTAGTTTCGTCGAATTCTGAGATCATTAGAAAAATGGCCAATTTCCAGTCGATTAAAATCAACTAAAATCGGTCAAACGCGTTTTCCTTTGCCACGCTCACATATTGATTCGAAAAATTATGAAATTTGAAACCTAGCAATAACTTGACACTGCGGATCCAACAAAAGTGGTTTCGTCGAAATCCGAGGTCATTTGCAAAATGTCCATTTTTAAGGGCTATATATTATATAAAATATATATAAATTCCATAGCGACTATTTCTAATTTTCAACTGGACATATCTCATCATTTATAAAGTGAAATCTCAGTTTCTCAACTTCGTTGGAAAGATATCATCAATTAGATCCTAATGTTTTTGGTTTCACAAAAATCCGGATTGTTTTGCACCCGGTACATTCAATTGAAGTTTGAAATCGAATTATCGAACTACCGCGCCATTTTCAATTCTATTTATAATTATATATAAATATTTATATTCTAACGACGACGCGTATAATATATACGTTCGAATTCTATTCAAAATAAATTTCTCGTCGATATTATTTAAAATAATTCATTTTAAATAATCAAAATTCGCTAAAATTGCCAAAATAAAAATTTTAAACTGGCCCAGATTTTCCGGGTTGTTACAGGACGTGTGGAGTTGGTGAGGGAACGAGGCAGGGTAGAGTGGGAACGTGAGGTTTGAACGAGGCTTGGGATATATATGTGGGAGTGGAAGAGGACGGAAGTGGCAGTGGGGTATTGGAGTTGGCTGTTGTAATTTGTTTCATCGGAAGGTTGAAGATGGCTTCGTTGGTTACTGGAGAACTGTCGGGGAAGACAAAGGAAGCGGGTTGGTTTAAAACAAAAGGGTATTGGGCCATGATGGAAGGGTGAGGCCTATTTCATAATTTAATTTAAGTTTTAAATTCAATTTAGTATATTAGCTTGTAAATTCAATAACTTGGACATACGTGGACGAAATCAGACGAAACAAGATCTGACAGGATCGTATGGACGAGAGCTTCACAATGAAGCTGACAAGGAGTGAATCTGAGCTCGTTACAATTTATGGAGAAATAAATTGTCCGACTGAGTCGAATAACGCAAACTGTTATTCAACAGTTAACGCGCAAATGTGAGTAAATCTCACTAACTCTAAACAGTTTATAATTTCATGTTGTATTTTTAGAACTGTTAGATATTGGTTGATTTACTGTATGTTGACTGTTTGATTTGAACTGCTAGTCAGTTAGTTAAATTTTCTATATTGATTCTGTTTAACAGAATATATCATATAGAACTGAAAAGTGATATTATCTATATTGTTTAACATCTGTGATGCAGGGAAACAGGTTGGAGGAATCCAACTGGATTCCTCAACATTTATTTTACTGTTTTCATATATTGTGATATATGATGGGTTATATAATCTGTTGTGGATTATGTGTGTTGGAATGATGTTGATCATTGTTATTCGATATTGTAAATATCATAAAAGACCCTGGGGTGTAAAAAGAAGTATTTCAATGTATATTGAAATAAAGGAATTTTATAAAATCACAGGATTTTATAAAAAGGAATTATTTATAAAACGAACACGGTTTTATAAAAGGGATATTTATTTAGAAAATAAATAGAAATAGAAAAGGAATATTTATTTAGAAAATAAATAGAAGTTATAAATAGGATATATTTGTAACGGTAAATAGAAGTTATAAATAGGATATATTTGTAACGGTAAATAGAAGTTATAAATAGGATATATTTGTAACGGTAAATAGAAGTTATAAATAGGATATATTTGTAACGGTAAGTAAACGTTATAAAAAGGAAATAGTTGTAACGGAAAACGTAGTTTAGTAAAAGAAGTTAATCAATGTTAGTTAATCGATTAAAGAATAAAGTTAAAAAGAAGTTAATCGATGTTAGTTAATCGATTAGTGTTAAAGTAAAAGAAGTTAATCGATGTTAGTTAATCGATTAGAGAATAAAGTTAAAAAGAAGTTAATCGATGTTAGTTAATCGATTAGAGAATAAAGTTGAAAGGAGATAATCGATGTTAGTTTAATCGATTAGAATAGAAGCAAATGAGTAAATCGAATATAGTTATTCGAATAGAAAGTAAAAGGAATTATCGAATATAGTTTATTCGAAAAGAGTAAGTGAAATGAGTAAATAAATAGCGTTAGTCAAATAGTGTTAGTCCAATAGAGTTAATTGATAGGGGTTAGTCCAATAGAGTTAATTGATAAGAGTCAATCGAATATAGTTATTCGAAGGAGGGTTAAGTAAGGAAGTTAGTTAAAGAAATATAAAGTGAACTTTGTCTATTTCAAAGTTAGAAATGTTGTTCAGTTCAGGTCTGAGAGGTAGTTCTACCCCAACTTGATTGGCTTCGTTTTAACTAAGGAATAGTTAAGGCTCGGCAGTAAAGGAAATGGTTTGAGTTGGCATCGCGATGGTTTGTTTAAACATATGTCTAAGTCCAATGAAGAAGCTTTGGAAATGTTTTCCAAAGAAGAAACCAGAAATGTTTTCTAATAAAGAAAACAAGAAATGGAAATGTTTTCCATTGTTAATAACGTATATTTTCCCAATTTAGAAAATAAGGAATATTGAACGTAGGGAAACATGAGATAAGTAAATTAATGAAATAAAGAGATGAATGTTGAATGATGTTTGATCGATATAATTTCCATTTGGAAATAATATCGTTGTTTGCACACCTGTTTTTATTCGATAGTTAAATCACAGACTATCGAAGTTTTGACCATTTTAACGTTGTTAATATGGAGAGACCGGTTGGATTATTATCCAAAGAACCACTCTGTATTGGCATAACCGTTTCGAATCATATATGCCAAAGGAAATTGAAGACGGAGTTATGCAAGGGCTATCCTGTTTACAGAATAGTGCCTTCGGTTCATCCTGTTCCTGGATGACTTATATGGACGGATGTCTGACAGAGTATTTCCAGACGATCACGTATATTGATTTCTCCAACTGTACCAAGAGTGGAAGCGAAGAAGGAAACTTCTTTTAGCTAACACATAATGTATGGTTGAGGACGTCAATCGGTGATTTGATGGATTTGACAATGTGGCATTCAAAGTGAATCTGATGTGATGTTAAAGCGTAGCTTCTAGCCTCATCATCCGGTAAATGACAGAAATCGGGCAGGCAGCATGGCTAAGTCGGTCGCACCGAAGTAGGGTGTATAATCACCTGATCTAGAGTTTCATTTTCTTCTAAAAATCTATTATTGATGCTGTCCCATTCGGGAAACGGTTGCTGATCCCAACTGTTGGTGATATACATTCGGTACACTCAAGCGAAATGAGTGGTCGGTCATGTGTGGCCGGGTTGCAAGATGTTCTTGTTGAACCCAGTGTATTCCTCTCTAGAGGTACACAAGCGGAAGGTGATTCCATACCTTGTCATAGTTGGAAATCCATTACCCAATACGTGCTTGCGGTTTTGATTGTATACTATATATGTAGAACGTGAGATGAAAGCGTTTCTGCTAGATGATTATATATACTGTGGTTGATAGACATTATTATAATATCAAAAGGTTTTTGATATAAAGTTATTTTGGATTCTCATAAGGGAAAAACCCGTTCCGTTATGCGGCGTGGTCTTATGAGATATCGATTACCTGTTTGAACTCTTTTAAACTGTTTTACTCACACCAGTCCCATGATTGACCCGGAGTTTACTTTGTTGTTTTCCCTAAACTCTTGGGTGCCTAAATTTGTATGGGCAGTCAAGTAGTCGGGATTTAACAGATACACTTGAAGAGCTTGGAGCAGGAGGCTTCAGGATCATATAGCTATAGTTATTTCCGCTGTATTGTTAGTGCTGTACTTTGATAATGATATGTATATTCAAATACAGATTTGTATTTCAAAGTTATGTTATGAAATATATGTTATTCGTTCCGCTGTGAGGTTCGTGTTACTCTGATGTTGTGTTCTTCTTCTTCTTCTATTCTAAGTTTCTATCTTATCTTTCCTCACCCTCTAATTTCTTTCACTAATTACCAGGATTTTTCGATGTTTTGGTTATCGACATCGTGCTTATGTCGATAACCAAAGTCGCTGAAAATCCGGGTCGTTACAGTTGGTATCAGAGCTTAAGTTAAGAATTACTTGGCTCTGTGGCGTGACTCGGTAGAGATAGTGTTAGTAATACCCTAGATTGAGTTTGAGTGTATATATACGAGTGAACGTATTTGTTATTAATATAAAAATTATTTTATATTGTGGAGATTCATTGGTTGAGTTGTTTATGAGTTCTGGTCGATCAGTTTGATCCACTGTATCGGTAGGAGTTACTAAACACTTGAATACGATGAACCATCATGGTATGTTTTGAAAGAGGGTAAACGAAGTAGTTTACCCAACGTATATTTTGAATATATTGGATATATTGGTTGTTATTATAATCGAGTAAGATTATAAATTAAATGGTTATGTTAATAATCAATCAGAGTTCATATAAGTGAAATACGTGAAATCAGATGAGTTAAATCTGAAATTTAAACCAGAAATTGAAGTTAAAACTCTGGAGAATTGGATAAGTGTTTGTAAATGGATTTGGATTAAAAGTAAGGAAAATCTAAGATCCTGGGAGATTTTAAATTGTTTTACAAGCAGTGAATTTCAAAGTGGAAATGTTTAGAAATGGTTTTATAGTATTGAACTCACTTCGATCGCTGGAAAATAGATTCTGATGATGACAGCTGCATCATCAGTATTCATTTTCGAGTTGTAAGTGACGAATTACTACCAGAGATACTGTTTTGAATTTGTTTTGGGAAAGACAAGTTGTGTTGAATTTCAAAATGGGATTGAAAATATAGAATTTGAATTTTGAAATAGATTTGAAATATTAACTTAAGTTCCTTTATAAATAGTTCTTTTTTAAACGAAGTTATAAATGAAGTGGAGAGAATTATCACTGGATAATTCAGAAATAAAAATACAAGTGTGAAATTGAAAGGGAAATCTATTTTCCAAAGGTAGAAATATCGATTTCAAAAGGAATTGAAATCGAGACTTATGTAAAGAATGAATAAAGAAAGTTTGAAAAGGGATTTGAATAAAGAGAATTCAAATAGGAATTGAATATAGAAATTCAAAGGCAGTTTGAATATATGAAATTCAATGGAAGTGATATAGAATTTGAATATAGAAATTCAAATGACGTTTGGATATAGAAAATATAAGAGATTTCAAATATAGGATTTGAATATCGAAAGTGAAATGAAATTTGAATATAGAAGACTCAAAAGGAATTAAAATGAAATAAAGAGAATTCAAGTAGATTCGAATAATGAAATTCAAATATGGGATTTGAATAAGAGATTTGAAATGAAATTCAAATATGGAATTTGAATAAGAGAATCGAAATGGAATTTGAATATAGGAAATTCAAATAGAATTGAAAGGGGATTCAATTAGTTGATAAACAAGTTAAACCTATATTTGAACATGTATATTCAAATAAAAAGGTGAAATGGACAAACCATTAATTTGAAAATCACTTAACGAACTAAGTTAAAACGATTGGATTAAGTTGAAATGAATTAAAATGTATGGATATACATGAGACAGGTTTGGAATATAGTATAGAAGTGAAATAGATAGAACGCTCGACGAAAAGGTATGTATTTAATTCATATATGAGATTTTATGCGCCGTATCGGCTAGCCGCTTGGCTTTTCTTTTTCTTTTGTTTGGAGAAGGCCTGTGTGGCAGTTTGGGGATTTACCGATGCTCCCAGTACAAAGGAGGTTATGGCAAATTTTTCTGGGAATTTAAGGAGTTAGAATATTTTTAAGATAATTAGAAATCAACGTATCGATATATATAGAAGTCGATAAGGAAACGAACTTAGAAATAGAATAGTAAAATCAAAAAGGAAGACTAAGAATAAAATCTAATAAAAATAGAAAGAGAAGGTGTATATGGGTTTAAAAGTTAATCAGTAGTTGTATGGTATTGATTATTCGAGTAAGTAGTCATATCTGTTTTGACGTTATAAATGTTATTCAGTCAAGGTCTGAGAGGTAGTTATACCCCAACTTGATTGATTTCATTATTAACCAATAAATAGTAAGATTTCAGGCTCGAAGATCAATGTTGAATAAGAGTTAGTTGAATATAGTATTTGGGTGGTCGTAACGATGTTTTACACAACATCCGTTTTAACCCAAATAAGTGTAAGCTTGGAAATATAATAAATAAGTATTTCCTAAAGTATAGAAATAAACGAGATCGGAAAAGAGTTAAATAATTGGAATATTTTCCAATTATGAATAGCATATTTTTTTTTAAAGTTTAGAAAATAAAGGAAGGCGATATTCGGAAATGTTTTCCCAATAACATAAAAAGTCCAATATGGTTATTGGAAATATTTGGTTAACAAATATTGATAAAGAAATAGAGAAGTGATTTAACAAATGAAATATTGATTATATACTCAGTTGAATTTCAAAAAGGAAAAATTGATTTTTGAAAAGAATAAACTATTTGAAAACTCCTTGGAAAAGACTGTTTAAATTAAAAACAAATTTAAACATAAATTTGTGAAAGAAAATTCGAATTTAAGTAAAGTCAGTTAAGTGGTAACTGAAGTGAATTGAAATCGAATAAGATTGGATTTGTGAAATTAGAATCCGAAATGGTATTGGATTGAGGAGTTAAGAAATTGAAAATCAAGAATTGAACTCGAGTTGAAATGATATTTGACTCGGATATAAGTGAATGGTTGTGTTGTGGATAAAAGCAGATTGGAATTTGATTGGGATGACCCTTGTATCCGCTAAATTGATAACAGGGGGAAAGGATATAATGATATGCCGACAAAAAGGTACAAGTTTATATTTCGATTGAATATAAGATTTATGAGCCGAATTGGCAAGCCGCTTAACTGTTTGATTTTCTTTTGGGTTGGAGATGGCCCAGAGAGGTGGGTTGGAGTTTGACCGATTGACCAATACAAAGGAGGTGCTGGCGAAATTTTTCGAAGAGTTAAAGTGTTAAAAAAAATTTCAGGATTTTTGGAAATTTTCGTTGATAAGAATGAATAAATAATTTAATTGAAATTAAATTGGTTCAGTTGAAACTGAAGTTAAGAAGTGAACAAATATGTTCTAACCAGTCGATGGGGTCGTCCTCTACCTTTTAGCAATTTCGAGGACGAAATTATTTTAAGTGGGGAAGATTGTAATGACCCGCATGGGCAGAGGTATTATGATTAATTTATTTAATTATATAAATGGTGGGTTAGTGAATCTAATGGTCGTGGAGTTTAATTATGATGAATATTTAATTAAAATAATATTTTTAATTCTGAATAAGCAGAATTTGTCGAAATGACGATATGGTGTGAACCGGATCATCTGTGATATTTAATTCGGCCTGGGATTGAATTTGAATAACGAATATATTATTTGAACGATAGTTTGAACGTATGATTATATTATAATTATAATCGAGCTTGAAATGGCGCTGCAGTTCGTAAACTGGCGATTCGAACTTCAACTGAATGTACAGGATTCGTTTTAAGCCGGATTTCTGTGAAACAAGAAACGTGTGGAGCTGGCAGAGTATATCTTCCTAGTGGAAGAGAAAAATCGGGATTTCGTCGTGTAGATTTTGAGATATGTCCAAATCAAATTTTAAAATAGTCGCTATAGAATCGTTAATCGACCGTAACAGTTTATTCGATATAACTAGAGATCGGGGTTGAATTTAGACAAGGTTCTTTTGGGAAGTAGTGATAATTTAATTTTTAGAATTTTATGGTAATTTTTATTTAATTTAATATGTGACTTTTTATTTGGGGTATTTTGCACCCTGTAATCAACATTTTGGGGTTTCACAGTATAAGTCAAACTACCGGTATATTTATATTTTTGGAATCCTGGCACATCGCTGATTACAACGGTATTTTTATTTTCGTCGATAAGGAATCCATAAACGAATGGAGTCTTATGGGACCGGTAAGCTAAAACAGATTGAAGTTACAATTCATGGACAGACTTATTCCACAACATACTACTTCCTACCCTATCGTGCATGACTTAGTGCCATGGAAATTCCTAGGTTCTAATTCTAGAAACGTAGGCTGTTCTTATGGCATCAAGAACAACACGTAACTATCCTCCAAGCCTTATAATAAATGAAATAAAAACATGCTGCTCTGATAAACCGAAAGCTGGAGTTAAACAAAAAAATTAAAACATGAGCCGCCACCATCTCTAATCTTTGAAAAATCAGTAAA
Source organism: Allium sativum (assembly GCA_030737875.1). Classification (NCBI taxonomy): domain Eukaryota; kingdom Viridiplantae; phylum Streptophyta; class Magnoliopsida; order Asparagales; family Amaryllidaceae; genus Allium; species Allium sativum. The sequence continues at coordinate 565,170,802 of CM060921.1, forward strand.
AATAAACACATTTTTTTTCCCGCTGATTCTTCCTTTCAGCGTGAGCAGCTCATGGGTTTATAAAGGGGGCGGTGGCCATTTGAAAAAGGACGTGGAGTTTATGCCTTTAGCAGGTCACGAAATGTACTGGGATAAAGGAGAATAAATCAGTAGAAGGCGCGACCATTTTCCGGAGCTTGGCATGCTGATTTTACGAGGAGGAAGGAAAAGCTACAGCAAGTAGCGGGTTGAACAAATTTTGTAGGCATTGTGGAGACGGTAGAGCATGGACGTGAGGAGTTGGTGAGGGAACGAGGCAGGGTAGAGTGGGAACGTGAGGTTTGAACGAGGCTTGGGATATATATGTGGGAGTGGAAGAGGACGGAAGTGGCAGTGGGGTATTGGAGTTGGCTGTTGTAATTTGTTTCATCGGAAGGTTGAAGATGGCTTCGTTGGTTACTGGAGAACTGTCGGGGAAGACAAAGGAAGCGGGTTGGATTAAAACAAAAGGGTATTGGGCCATGATGGAAGGGTGAGGCCCATTTCATAATTTAATTTAAGTTTTAAATTCAATTTAGTATATTAGCTTGTAAATTCAATAACTTGGACATACGTGGACGAAATCAGACGAAACAAGATCCGACAGGATCGTATGGACGAGAGCTTCACAATGAAGCTGACAGGGAGTGAATCCGAGCTCGTTACAATTTATGGAGAAATAAATTGTCCGACTGAGTCGAATAACACAAACTGTTATTCAACAGTTAACGCGCAAATGTGAGTAAATCTCACAAACTCTAAACAGTTTATAATTTCATGTTGTATTTTTAGAACTGTTAGATATTGGTTGATTTACTGTATGTTGACTGTTTGATTTGAACTGCTAGTCAGTTAGTTAAATTTTCTATATTGATTCTGTTTAACAGAATATATCATATAGAACTGAAAAGTGATGTTATCTATATTGTTTAACATCTGTGATGCAGGGAAACAGGTTGGAGGAATCCAACTGGATTCCTCAACATTTATTTTACTGTTTTCATATATTGTGATATATGATGGGTTATATAATCTGTTATGGATTATGTGTGTTGGAATGATGTTGATCATTGTTATTCGATATTGTAAATATCATAAAAGACCCTGGGGTGTAAAAAGAAGTATTTCAATGTATATTGAAATAAAGGAATTTTATAAAATCACAGGATTTTATAAAAAGGAATTATTTATAAAACGAACACGGTTTTATAAAAGGGATATTTATTTAGAAAATAAATAGAAATAGAAAAGGAATATTTATTTAGAAAATAAATAGAAGTTATAAATAGGATATATTTGTAACGGTAAATAGAAGTTATAAATAGGATATATTTGTAACGGTAAATAGAAGTTATAAATAGGATATATTTGTAACGGTAAATAGAAGTTATAAATAGGATATATTTGTAACGGTAAGTAAACGTTATAAAAAGGAAATAGTTGTAACGGAAAACGTAGTTTAGTAAAAGAAGTTAATCGATGTTAGTTAATCGATTAAAGAATAAAGTTAAAAAGAAGTTAATCGATGTTAGTTAATCGATTAGTGTTAAAGTAAAAGAAGTTAATCGATGTTAGTTAATCGATTAGAGAATAAAGTTAAAAAGAAGTTAATCGATGTTAGTTAATCGATGTTAGTTAATCGATTAGAGAATAAAGTTGAAAGGAGATAATCGATGTTAGTTTAATCGATTAGAATAGAAGCAAATGAGTAAATCGAATATAGTTATTCGAATAGAAAGTAAAAGGAATTATCGAATATAGTTTATTCGAAAAGAGTAAGTGAAATGAGTAAATAAATAGCGTTAGTCAAATAGTGTTAGTCCAATAGAGTTAATTGATAGGGGTTAGTCCAATAGAGTTAATTGATAAGAGTCAATCGAATATAGTTATTCGAAGGAGGGTTAAGTAAGGAAGTTAGTTAAAGAAATATAAAGTGAACTTTGTCTATTTCAAAGTTAGAAATGTTGTTCAGTTAAGGTCTGAGAGGTAGTTCTACCCCAACTTGATTGGCTTCGTTTTAACTAAGGAATAGTTAAGGCTCGGCAGTAAAGGAAATGGTTTGAGTTGGCATCGCGATGGTTTGTTTAAACATATGTCTAAGTCCAATGAAGAAGCTTTGGAAATGTTTTCCAAAGAAGAAGCCAGAAATGTTTTCTAATAAAGAAAACAAGAAATGGAAATGTTTTCCATTGTTAATAACGTATATTTTCCCAATTTAGAAAATAAGGAATATTGAACGTAGGGAAACATGAGATAAGTAAATTAACGAACTAAAGAGATGAATGTTGAATGATGTTTGATCGATATAATTTCCATTTGGAAATAATATCGTTGTTTGCACACCTGTTTTTATTCGATAGTTAAATCACAGACTATCGAAGTTTTGACCATTTTAACGTTGTTAATACGGAGAGACCGGTTGGATTATTATCCAAAGAACCACTCTGTATTGGCATAACTATTTCGAATCATATATGCCAAAGGAAATTGAAGATGGAGTTATGCAAGGGCTATCCTGTTTACAGAATAGTGCCTTCGGTTCATCCTGTTCCTGGATGACTTGTATGGACGGATGTCTGACAGAGTATTTCCAGACGATCACGTATATTGATTTCTCCAACTGTACCAAGAGTGGAAGCGAAGAAGGAAACTTCTTTTAGCTAACACATAATGTATGGTTGAGGACGTAAATCGGTGATTTGATGGATTTGACAATGTGGCATTCAAAGTGAATCTGATGTGATGTTAAAGCTTAGCTTCTAGCCTCATCATCCGGTAAATGACAGAAATCGGGCAGGCGGCATGGCTAAGTCGGTCGCACCGAAGTAGGGTGTATAATCACCTGATCTAGAGTTTCATTTTCTTCTAAAAATCTATTATTGATGCTGTCCCATTCGAGAAACGGTTGCTGATCCCAACTGTTGGTGATATACATTCGATACACTCAAGCGAAATGAGTGGTCGGTCATGTGTGGCCGGGTTGCAAGATGTTCTTGTTGAACCCAGTGTATTCCTCTCTAGAGGTACACAAGCGGAAGGTGATTCCATACCTTGTCATAGTTGGAAATCCATTACCCAATACGTGCTTCCGGTTTTGATTGTATACTATATATGTAGAACGTGAGATGAAAGCGTTTCTGCTAGATGATTATATATACTGTGGTTGATAGACATTATTATAATATCAAAAGGTTTTTGATATAAAGTTATTTTGGATTCTCATAAGGGAAAAATCCGTTCCGTTATTGTAACGTCCTGCCTTTTTGACCGCTTCAAATCGGTATTTAAACCAACTTAAAACGTTCAAATCGACGGAGCGTATTTAGCTTACCGAGTTTAAAAATAGAATCAACATGGAATAAACAAATAACACAGTATTGAACAGCAAAATAAACTTTTATATATAAGCAGAATTTTGAATACAAGATTTTTATTTCAATACAGCGGAATATAAAACTATAGTTTGAATACAGAAAAATATTTACTGGTTTAAAATCTTCAGAGTGCGCGTCTTCAGAATCCCCAGCTTTGCCAAACTTAGAATCCTGAGCTGTAATCTTTAAATCTGAAATGCTCGGGTCTGACCCGAGCATTTCATGTAAAACACAAAATACTCGAGTCAGGATTAATCATATGTTCAAGTAAATTAACTTCAATATGAACTGAAATATAACAGTTAATCCCATCATCGATGTCATATATATAAAATAAACAATGGTAATATCTGTTCATATCAGTGTATCTAGACTAAGTGTGGTATCTGTCCATATCAGTTATAAACATGGAATACTATAAGACCAATTGTTCCGACAAACCATGCGTTATATATATAGATATAATGAAACACTATATTCAAATGAAACCCCAAAAAAAACAAATTAAAACTGACTGATCTGTACATGGTTCCGAAATTCAAGATGTAAGAAATAAATATAGTGCAGCATGGTTTCCGAATTTCAGTAGTTATGCAATAAATCTAATCGATTAATGCTACATAGCTCAACCACTCTCTGCTTTACATTTGAAGGTGTCAGCACATTCCCTAGTCAACTTATGAATTCTGGATCGACTTGTATACTTTCCCACTAACGTGTACATGTATTGATGATGGACTATATATTTATTAAGTGAACCATAAATAATAATTAGCATAATTGAAGTCAATACTTTTTAATCAAACTTTACTGTAGTTCTACAACAGTGAGTGTTGGAATTTTAACTCTATAAAAATGTACATATGGAATCAGAGTTTTTAAAATGTTTCCATTTGGGTTAATAAATCAATCGAAGAGTAATAATGACAATTGCTATAAGTATACTGCCAAACGTATTAAGATACTTTGGTTTACGGACTTAAAACAAACAAATGAACCATGACTGAACAACTCAAATGAACATACCAGTTTTGTCATGAGGAGTAAACTTTTGCTAAAAACTATATAATTAAAATTGAACAAGTGATCCCAAAATAATAACAATACTAATAGATGTGCACATATTTGTGACAAAGACACTAGCAGTAAAAATAAAACGATGGAAGCACAAAAGGTTCAAAATTCAACTCGGTTCACATGTATGGTTTCAATCCCTCAAATTGGTATAAGAACGTAGAGCAGTAAATGTTCATGCACCGTTCCAATTAAAGCATATAACAGTACATGAATAACAGCACACACTCAGCAATGTTCATGGAGCTCCTTATCTTTTATTTGAACATTATGATGTGTACTGAAATTGATAATCACTGTTATTACTTGAAGATCAAAATATCAGGCAAAATATCAGGGAGCTGACTATTTAGATGACAGTTTTGGCGAGTTAACATGATAGTTTTGGCAAGTTAAACATGATAGTTTTGTGTTTTCTACAAGTTGGAAAATTTTCTTATGAAAAGAAAGGTTGACCACTGTCGATCAAAGGAATATAATAAAAATATTGACGTATCTATCTAAAAGAAGAATTAAAGAAATACAAGGTCCACTAATAGTGGGGCAAGTGACACTCAACTGGTTTAATAGATCGAAACACCGGGTAACAAACAGTGCAGTAAAACATGAACTCCTATTGTGCTCAAGACCAGGCCACATGCATCACACACAAAAAAAAAACGGCAAGTAACTACAGTAAAGTGCTAACTACTGCACACAAAAATATATGCTTATAGATGTGTATGTACACCATACAAGGAAAATCAAGGTGACAAGGGTGTGTTTGTGCATATGTATGCTGCCGATATGTATATTCGCATACAAGGATGTATACGTATACACATATGTGCGGCCGCCCCCACATATACACAAATCAACCAAGAAGGACAGCAAGGCGAAATGTAGCAAGACCGGAAAGTTATGGCAGCAACTACACAGGAACGGACATGCAACTGCTAAATCCAGGTGGATGCCAATCCCTTCAGGTATACAAAAATCTCAAACTAACCAAATCCTATAAGCAGCAGGTATTAACATGAACAGGATGTAAAATCCTGCATGTTGCATATCGGTTTTGAGTGAATAACGGGTGTTCCAACGGGATCAGCTGGTGGAATGGTATCAACACAGCAAGTAGCAAATCATGGCAACAAATATATCAGAAAATTCGAACGATCACGACGGAGAAGCTAACAAACCAGTATTGAATCATTGACAATGCAGTATTTGTTTATGGCAGTTCAAATCATTTGATTTAATAAATGGAAACAGGTTGTAGACAGTGGATAATATCAAAAGGTCAAGTGCATATTGATCCTTATCAAAATGCCAAGTGAGTGGACAAGTTATGAACTTGTTCTTATCAGTCATTAGGGTGAAATTCACCGATAAACATCCAAAATCCCACACCGTAAACACAAGGTGGCCAACAACAAACCAAATCATCTATTTTACTTCAGTTTAACGGAGGTCAAAATTACTTGAAAATAGATTAATCAATCGTAAGCATAAGCTTACCTATAACAGTGGAAATCGGCGAACCTCCACTTTGCTTGTCTCCAAGGACCTACGAAGGACAAGCGAACTTGCGGTGGCAGAGGAAGGTTTCGATTTGTCAGAGGGAGGCGGCTTCCGAAGACCGAAGAACAGCAAAAAGGGAAGCCGACTTCGATTTAGGGATTTGGTGAAAGACGTGGTTTTGATTTTGGAGAGCGTAAAACAAACGACTGTGTATTTATAGGAAGGAAACTGATTTGGGGATAGAAGATTTATTCGGTTGCCATTGATATGAAAATGAGAAGAATGGATTTGTGCTGAAAAATTTGGGGCCAGCGTTGATTTTTATAGAAGGAAAACGAAGGAGATAAGAACAACGTCCATCGATAGAGTTTAGGTTAGCTGCGAATTTCAAAGGCATAGGTCTGCGAAAATTTCTCTGGGGCAGGTAATTACCTAAGGTAGGCGATATTTGGGTAAAATTAAATATACGCCTTTACCGCTCATTCATCGTTGAACGCTCAAAATCGTATTGTCAATGAAACATCTAAACGCAAGAAAAATTATATGTATTCCTTCGTTTCAACGTGCTGAATTTTATAAAATTAGTTCGGTTGTATCCCAACTCCATTTGTAAACGACGTTACTTTATTTTTAAATTGTTCATTGGTTTACCGATTTTGTTGCGTTGTCTACCAACCACTGCGCTCGAATTCAAATTATATTAAATTTAACTTTTTTTATGAATACACCGTATCCAAGCCAATTTAAATAGAATCTCAATTCGTTCAACGTCCACTACGTATATTTTTTAAATTCAGCCATTCATATTCTTCAATCGAATTTCGAATTCAATTCAAATATCCGACCCGTATTCAAAAGTAAATATTTGAATCTCAACTAACCATTCTGAATAAAAGGTTGAATTCATACTCAAAATCATATACTTCGATTTTTAACTCAATTATTTAATTAAATTCCATATTCCAGATGTCGAAATTTCTGGGACGTTACAGTTATGCAGCGTGGTCTTATGAGATATCGATTACCTGTTTGAACTGTTTTAAACTGTTTTACTCACACCAGTCCCATGACTGACCCGGAGTTTACTTTGTTGTTTTCCCTAAACTCTTGGGTGCCTAAATTTGTATGGGCAGTCAAGTAGTCGGGATTTTACAGATACACTTGAAGAGCTTGGAGCAGGAGGCTTCAGGATCATATAGCTATAGTTATTTCCGCTGTGTTGTAAGTGCTGTACTTTGATAATGATATGTATATTCAAATACAGATTTGTATTTCAAATTTATGTTATGAAATATATGTTATTCGTTCCGCTGTGAGGTTCGTGTTACTCTGATGTTGTGTTCTTCTTCTTCTATTCTAAGTTTCTATCTTATCTTTCCTCACCCTCTAATTTCTTTCACTAATTACCAGGATTTTTCGATGTTTTGGTTATCGACATCGTGCTTATGTCGATAACCAAAGTCGCCGAAAATCCGGGTCGTTACATTGGCTCTGTGGCGTGACTCGGTAGAGATGGGGTTAGTAATACCCTAGATTGATTTTAAGTGTATATATACGAGTGAACGTGTTTGTTATTGATATAAAAATTTATTTTATATTGTGAAGATTTATTGTTTGAGTTGTTTATGTGTTCTGGTCGATCAGTTTGATCCACTGTATCGGAAGGAGTTTATAAACACTCGAATAAGATGGGTCGACAGGATATGTTTTGAAAAGAAGGTAAATTAAAATAAGTTTACCCAAGGTATATCTTGATATAGAGAAGATATATATATATATATATATATATATATAAATTATAATATAATGGATATATTAGTTGTTATTATAATCGAGTAAGATTATAAATTAAATGGTTATGTAAATAACCAATCAGAATTCATATAAGTGAAATACGTGAAATTAGATGAGTTAAATCTGAAATTTAAACCAGAAATTGAATTAAAACTCTGGAAAATTGGATAAGTGTTTGTAAATGGATTTGGATTAAAAATAAGGAAAATTTAAGATCTTGGAAGATTTCAAAGTGTTTTACAAGCAGTGTGAATTATATTTTGAAATGAATTTCAAAGTGGAAATGTTTAGAAATGGTTTTATAGTATTGAACTCACTTCGATCGCTGGAAAATAGATTCTGATGATGACAGCTGCATCATCAGTATTCATTTTCGAGTTGTAAGTGACGAATTACTACCAGAGATACTGTTTTGAATTTGTTTGGGAAAGACAAGTTGTGCTGAATTTCAAAATGGGATTTATAATAAAGAATGAAAAAAAGTTTGAAATAGAAATTGAATATAGAAATTCAAAAGGAGTTTGAATATATGAAATTCAATGGAAGTGATACAGGATTTGAATATCGAAAGTGAAATGGAATTTGAATAAAGAGAATTCAAATAGATTTAAATATAGAATTTGAATAAAGAGAATTCAAATAGAGTTGAATATAGAAAATATAAAGGAATTCGAATATAGGATTTGAATATCGAAAGTGAAATGGAATTTGAATATAGAAATTCAAATGGAATTTGGATATAGAATTCAAATGGAATTTAAACTATAGAATTTGAATATATAGAATTTGAATAATAGAATTTGAATATATAGATTTGAATAATAGAAGTGATATAAAATTTGAATAGAAATTGAATAGAATTAACTAAGTCGAAGAGGAATTAGTTAATCAAGTTTTGAATTTGAAGTTGAACTTTGAAAGGTGAATTGGATTTGTAAATGGATATTCGAAATCGAATATAGAACTTAAATTTGAAATTTGGATTCAAGTTAGTTAATAAGCAAGTTAAAATATTTTTGAACATGTCATGTTCAAATATAAAAGTGAAATAGACTAAAGAGTTAATTAACAAATTAATTAACGAATTGAGTTAAAACGATCAGGTATAGTTAAAATAGATTGGACAGGTATAAATATACATGAGATAGGTATGGATAAGGTATGAAGGTATATAAATAGAATGCTCGACGAAAAGGTATGTATTTAATTCATATATGAGATTTTATGCGCCATATCGGCTAGCCGCTTGGCTTTTTCTTTTCTTTTGGATTGGTGAGGGCCATGAGAGGCTATTTGAAATATCCTGATGCTCCTGGTACAAAGGAGGTTATGGCGAATTTTTCCGGGAATTTAAGGAGTTAGAATATTTTTAAGATAATTTGATAGTTAGAAATCAACGTATCGATGTATATATAGAAGTCGCTAAGGAAACGAACTTAGAAATAGAATAGTAAAATCAAAAAGGAAGACTAAGAATAAAACCTAGTAAGAATAAAAAGAGGATGTGTATACGTGTTTAAAAGTGAATAAGAATTGTATGGTATTGATTATTCGATTAAGTAGTCATATCTGTTTTGACGTTATAAATGTTATTCAGTCAAGGTCTGAGAGGTAGTTATACCCCAACTTGATTGATTTCATTATTAACAAATAAATAGTAAGATTTCAGGCTCGAAGATCAATGTTGAATAAGAGTTAGTTGAATATAGTATTTGGGTTGTCGTAACGATGTTTTACACAACATCCGTTTTAACCCAAATAAGTGTAAGCTTGGAAATATAATGAAGAATATTTCCTAAGTATAGAAATAAACGAGATCGGAAAAGAGATAAGTAATTGGAATATTTTCCAATTATAAATAGCATATATTTTCTAAAGTTTAGAAAATAAAGGAAGGCGATATTCGGAAAATGTTTTCCAAATAACATAAAAGGCCAATATGGTTATTGAAAATATTTGGTTAACAAATATTGATAAAGAAATAGAGACGTGATTTAACTAATGGAATATTAATTAAGGGCTCATGAGACGACCCCGAACCCCGTACTGACGGTGGCAAGGGTAATCTTTGAAATATAACACATAAACAGATAATAGCAGAACAGAATTAAATAAACACACCAGATAATGCACAATAGAATATACTGGATAAACATAATCATCAGAGTTATACAGTATACAGGATCATACTTAGTACAAATACTGCTCAGCTATACATAAATGTATACAGCGGAAAACAAACATAATATGTACAATAGGAGCTGAACAGCATAAACAGAGATAAATGAAGAATCCATCTTCAGCACCAGCTATCCAGAGAAAGCTAGCTAAAACCTGAATGCAAGGCTGCCCATGTAAAAAAAGGGGCACCCGAGTTTGAAAGTGAAACAAACTACGAGTCAGTCATGGGACTGATATGAGAAATCTACTCAACACATTTAAAATATGGCTAATGACAGGACCACGCCACTTTCGTGGAACGGGTTTACTCCATCGGATTGCCAGTTCTTCAAAACAAATAATTCTTTTAAATATCACAATGCTTTTTATTAAAATGAAGCCATTATAAGAATCAGTTCCCATCACATAACGCAACGCAAACTGGAGGATAGAGTTTTACCTTATAATGGCCAAAATATGCTTGATACAAAAAAAACAAAAGCATTTGATATTATTACTAGTGTTTATATGTTTCAAAAACAATTTCAATCATAACTATCAATCATAGACGGCATGGGTACCATATATCATGTCGCCATATATATATACAATCAAAACCGCACAGTCACATATTTGGAAATTGGATTTCCGTCATGAACCAAGGCAAAAGATAGTCCTTACCGAATTCGAGAATTTCTTGCCCGAGTCTCAGGACCCAGACTCAGGTGGGCCCTTGGATCGTCAGGGCCGGTCCACCGATGTGGATTAAAATTCCTGAACACTGCGTTTCCCCGCCCTATGGGGCGTAAATGAGCCAACGAATGACTCCATCGGTCCCGGATCGACTGATATTTCCGAGGCACCTCGCAACAGCAACAACCACATAGGTGAAAATAATATAAATGTCAGCCAGTTTAAGCACTGACAACACCTCTAACTAGAAAGAAACGCATGTCCTCCCTGAGGTCCTTTCTCCCGTTTCTGGTTCATACTGGGGTGTGAGGCTCGCGAATTAACGTTATACACAAAGCTCTGCCACGCAGGCCGGGCTTTGATCATCAACCACAAGACTTTGTTTTTCAACAGAAGCCCTGATCACTGCATTTTATCATGCCACACAGGCAATTCACACCATGCAACTGATGGCTATCAATCACACAGAATAAATTCCAATGTCAGACACACAATCCATTTACAAGTCCGCTCTGGGTCGGAACGAAACCGGAGGCACTATATACCTCGCAAACCCATCGATCACCACGTACGTATGGACGATCACCACTCATTATCCATATTTCGGGATGCCTCCCAATCAGGACATCAGTTACCATCCAAACGAGGTGAAGATCTCCGGTCTTCGACCTCCGTCTTCTTCTTCGATTTCTTATCGTCGATTCAGTTGTTCAGAATGGGATAAACTTGGTCTTTCTGAACAACTCGCGTATAAAATAAACAAGTGCTACACAAACACACATACGCATCTTTTCAATTCACCAATCACTAATCGTAAATCAGTAAGAGAACGATTTCCCAAATATTAACCCCGAAGGCCGAAACCGACATCAGATCAACACCCAGGAAACCATTCGACTTAGCCAACCTTCAGTTAGTTACTAATTTCCCATCCATATCGTTTATCATATTTTATAATGATTTATCGCTACTTTTATTTATTTTAAAATAGCCAATTTATTCAAACGACGCTTCGGGCATAACGCGGCCGTGGCGCCGTTTTTCTTCAGATTTGATTAAAACATATATGAAAATATAACCGTTGGATCTTCACAAAATTTACATCATTAGAAAGATCTATTCAAAACGAATCCAACGGTTCCAGTTTTGGGAAAATCCGATGGTCGGCACTCTCGGTATAATCGTTTGAAGTTTCGATTTCAAAATACGAACTGCAGCGTTGTTATTCGATTAAATATAATGATATATGTATATATATATATATAATCGATTCTGGCGCTGTTTTTCTTCAGATTTGAATTAAACATTCAAGACAATCCAACCATTGGATTTTTACAAAGTTGGTGCCGTTGGAAAGATATTTCCAAAGCGAACCCAACGGTTGCGGTTTCGGGAAAATCCGATGGTCGGATCTCCCGCACTAATCGTTTGAAATCACGGTTTCAAAATACGAACTGCAACTTCGTTATTCGATATATTTCAATTCTATTTATATATATATATATATATATATATATATATCGATTCTTCGATTTCAAAACTATATGATTTTCATACATTTGATAAAAATGATATTTTTATCTGACTATCTTTTATTTCAACACTTCACTATTTTTAACAATTCATGTATATAATAAAAATGTGATTTTTAATGTAAAACTATTTATTTCAAAACACAACTATTTTATATAGTTCATATAGATGATGAAAATATGATTTTTATTATAAAACAATTTCTTTCAAAATATGAATACCATTCAACACATGAATTTCAATTCAACGAATGAATTTCGATTCAACACATGAAGGTTTTCTATAGTTTGTATATATAGATAAAAAGGTGATTTTTATATTTAAAACACGAATACCATTCAACACATGAATTTCAATTCAACGAATGAATTTCTATTCAACACATGAAGGTTTTCTATAGTTTGTGTGTGTATATATATATATATATATATATATATATATATATATATATATATGTATAAAGAGGTGATTTTTATATTTAAAACACGAATACCATTCAACACATGAATTTCAATTCAACGAATGAATTTCGATTCAACACATGAAGGTTTTCTATAGTTTGTATATATAGATAAAAAGGTGATTTTTATATTTAAAACATGATTACCATTCAACACATGAATTTCAATTCAACGAATGAATTTCGATTCAACACATGAAGGTTTTCTATAGTTTGTATATATAGATAAAAGGGTTATTTTGATATTTAAAACACGAATACCATTCAACAAATGAATTTCAATTCAACGAATGAATTTCTATTCAACACATGAAAGTTTTCTATTCAACAGACGCATATAATTTCAACATAGGAAAATAATTCTAACACATGAATATTATTCAAAATTTCGGCAGCATAACGGCAGGGTAGTTAAAACCGGGGCCGTCCCTAGTACGGCTCCTCGCTCTACCTTAAAGCCTCGCAGCTTTTGACAATGGGCAATCATGCATCTAGTTCGCACGTAGGCATCATGTATATTTTTTTTTCAATTCGACAAACTAATCCTATATAGTTTCAACCAAATATTTCTCAACCAAAAACGGGTATTTTTCAACCACCATCAATCAATTTCAACCACAAAAAATTCTAATCAACCATTCGTAATCAACCAATTTTCACATCAATCACAACCAATAAATATCGTCCATGGTTTGTGGACGAGAGGCGTATATATATACATATATTTATATATAAGCATTTCACTTCTATTCAACACATATATAATTTTTACAACACATATATTACTTATATATCGAACGTACAACTTATACAACGCTTATACAAGAGGTGTACAACGCTTATATAACTCATACATCGACTATATAATTTATACATCGTCGTTTTCCATATCGTTTATAATTTAGAAATCTCACTTTGGGTTCCACTCCACCAGTTTTATTTGAATTTCTGTTCTGTTCTGCCCCGTTTCCGCTCTTGTCAGTTTTGAATTGTAGAGTTCACCGACACGAGTTCAACGCAACTGACCGCTCGTCTTTTCGACCTCGTATGAGCAAGATATGATAAACAACGCGTTAATTACATTGGCCTTTCATTCGATCTGTGGCGGCTAGGGTTTCGATGGGGGTTTTATAAGAATATATTTTATATTTTATTATTATTTAAACTCCTTTATTTCGAAAAATACCCGTTTGTTAATACTAACTCCAAATTGAACCCAACGACTGTCGCCCCTAGCTAAATACCCCCATTCCGAACGCAATGTGATATGTTTCGTTTGCCCATTCAACTATTTCAGTCAGTTTCTCTTCAAATTAAAATATAATTCTTTATATATTCAATTTAAACGCACATTTCAATTTACTGGAGCCACATACAGTCCCAAAAAATTCCAGAAAAATTATTTCTAGCTTCATATTGATGATACGGTCCCAACAAAACTAGTTTCGTCGAATTCTGAGACCGTTTGAAAAATGGCCCATTTCTGGTCGATCCAATTTAACTATAATTGACCAAAACACGTTTTCCTTTGCCACACTCACATAATAGCTTCAAAAAATATGAAATTTGAAACCTAGCAATAATTTGACATCCCGGATCCAACTGAAGTGGTTTCGTCGAATTCCGAGGTCGTTTGCAAAATGGACATTTTCACGGGCTATATAAACTCCATAGCGACCCTTCAGAAAATTCATTTGGCCATAACTTTTGCATTCCGCTATGAAACTTCGATTTTTCAGATTCGTTAGAAAGGTATTCACTAACAGATTTAAATATTTTTGGTTTCACTCAAATCCGCTTTGTTTTGCACCTGGAACAGTCAGTCAAAGTTTGAATTCAAATTTTGAAACTGCCGCGCCATTTCAGGCCTTGTTTATAATTAGAATTAATTATATTCATTTTCAAATGTCGATTCAGACTTACTTTTCATCGTTATTATTTAAAATATTTATTTTAAATAGTTAAAATCCACAAAAATAGCCAATTTAAAATTTTTAAATTGGTTCAGATTTTCCGGGTCATTACAATCTCCCCCACTTAAAACTTTTCGTCCCCGAAAAGGAGCAAAGTCGAAAGTGGTTTGATTAATCAACTCTACGTTCAATCTGGCTTCCATTCTCCAACTTTTCAGTTTTTGAGAATTTTCAAATTCTTCAAAAATTTGGCTAACACCCGGAATTTTCGAAAAATTTCACCATAACCTCCTTTGTACCGGGAGAGGTTTGGAAATTTATTGGGCCAAATTAGGTACCCAATAAATCCTATAAAGCATACACATATTTATAGTGATATATTCTGGTGTTTATAGGGCAGCGTGTATTGATAATAACTCCAGAGAATAAATTCTCGTCACCCTGTCAAAGCTTGAGGGAGTGTGTATTTTAATTGCTCCAGAGGATAAATCCTTTTCACCTCATCCCGTGTGGGAAATAAATAGTCCATGTGCCGTATCTAATGACTAGAGAGACGTGATTATTGTCAACTCCAGACCCGTGTGGGGTTTTTATAAATCTGGCAATTTATCGTTACAATTTATATGGTCCATATCAGTCATCAGTTCAACCTGTAAAATATAGTCATCGCCATACAAGCCTCTCGCTCGTATGGTAAATCTTCCACCTCGTCACACAAGCTCCAAATGCTTATGTGGTATATGATGAAGTATGCCTATCTTCAAGAATTATGCCATGTAGTGTAGTTAAAAATTAATTGTTACTATCCTATGGCGACGTTTATGATTACACACAGAACAAAACGCACTCTGCATCCAATGGCATTCACAGGAGTTGATATAATAATATTTCGCATCCAACTCATTAAGGTTTACCTATTTGTCGGGCACGCAAATAAACTCTTTACTCAACAGCTATCCAATTACCTGTTCAAACATATATAATGCACATGTATATATTTCTATCTATTTTCATATCAGCTCAATGTGTAATTTAATCAAATAAATTCTACCATTCGTTCTATTATTGATTAAATTAACTATCTTTTCAATAGCTTAATTAATCCAATTTACTATCACACAATGCAAACAACAAGCAATTGTTTCTAACTTTTTTTTAACTTTTCAAATATATATCTTTTATATATTCAAAAATCATATTTCTAAAACCAGACTATATATATAATCACAAATACGTTATTTATAAACATATAACTCTCCACTCGTTCTGGGGCACTTCTGACCCCATCTCCAATGAGTTATTCCGATTCTACTATACTCATACTAGGATACTACTGATCCTATCTGTAAGGAGTTACCCGCCCTAGAACACTACTGGTTCTATCTCGGAGGAGTTCGTTAATATGTTATATTCCAGAGCTAAGCTTAACCAAAGCTCTGATACCAAATGAGATGACCCCGAACCTCGTACTGACGGTGGCAAGGGTAATCTTTGGAATATAACACATAAACAGATAATAGCAGAACATAATTAAATAAACACACCAGATAATGCACAATAGAATATACTGGATAAAAGTAATCATCAGAGTTACACAGTATACAGGATCATACTTAGTACACATACAACTCAGCTATACATAAATGTCTACAGCGGAAAACAAACATAATATGTACAATAGGAGCTGAACAACATAAAAAGAGATAAATGAAGAATCCATCTTCAGCTCCAGCTATCCAGAGAAAGCCAGCTAAAACCTGAATACAAGGCTGCCCGTGTAGAAAAAGGGGCACCCAAGTTTGAAAGTGAAACAAACTACGAGTCAGTCATGGGAATGGTATGAGAAATCTACTAACACATTTAAAATATGGCTAATCATAGGACCACGCCACTTTCGTGGAACGGGTTTACTCCATCGGATTGCCAATGCTTCAAAACAAATAGTTCTTTTAAATATCGCAATGCTTTTTATTAAAATGAAGCCATTATAAGACTCAGTTCCCATCAAATAATGCAACGCAACCGGAGGATAGAGTTTTACCTTATAATGGCCAAGATATGCTTGATACGAATAAAACAAAAGCATTTGATATTATTACTAGTGTTTATATGTTTCAAAAACAATTTCAATCATAACAATCAATCATAGACGGCATGGGTACCATATATCATGTCGCCATATATATATACAATCAAAACCACACAGTCACGTATTTGGAAATTGGATTTCCATCATGAACCAAGGCAAAAGATAGTCCTTACCGAATTCGAGACTCTCTAGCCCGAGCCTCAGGACCCAGACTCAGGTGGGCCCTTGGATCGTCAGGGCCGGTCCACCGATGTGGATTAAAATTCCTGAACACTGCGTTTCCCCGCCCTATGGGGCGTAAATGATCCAACGAATGACTCCATCGGTCCCGGATTGACCGATATTTCCGAGGCGCCTCGCAACAGCAACAACCACATAGGTGAAAATAATATAAATGTCAGCCAGTTTAAGCACTGACACCACCTCTAAATAGAAAGAAACGCATGTCCTCCCTGAGGTCCTTTCTCCCGTTTCTAGTTCATACCGGGGTGTGAGGCTCGCGAATTAACGTTATACACAAAGCTCTACCAAGCAGGCTTTGATCATCAACCGCAAGACTTTGCTTTTCAATAGAAGCCCTAATCACTGCATCTTGGCATGCCACACAGGCAATTCACACCATGCAATTGATGGTTGTCAATCACAAAGAATAAATTCCAATGTCAGACACACAATCCATTTACAAGTCCGCTCTAGGTCGGAACGAAACTGGAGGCACTATATACCTCGCAAACCCATCGATCACCACGTACGTCTGGATGATCACCACTCATTATCCATATTTCGGGATACCTCCCAATTAGGACATCTGTCACCATCCAAACGAGGTGAAGATCTCCGGTTTTCGACCTCCGTCTTCATCTTCGATTTCTTATCGTCGATTCAGTTATTCAGAATGGGATAAACCCGGTCTTTCTGAACAACTCGCGTATATAATAAACAAGTGCTACACAAACACACACACATCTTTTCAATTCATCAGTCACTAACCGTAAATCAGTAAGAGAATGATTTCCCAAATATTAACCCCGAAGGCCGAAACCAACATCAGATCAACAACCAGGAAACCATTCGACTTAGCCAACCTTCAGTTAGTCACTAATTTCACATCCATATCATTTATAATATTTTATAATGATTTATCGCTATTTTTATTTATTTTAAAATAGCCAATTTGTTCATACGACGCTTCGGGCCATAACGCGGCCGTGGCGCTGTTTTTCTTCAGATTTTATTTTCACATATCTGAAAATCTAACCATTGGATCTTCACAAATTTTACATCATTAGAAAGATCTTTTCAAAACGAATCCAACGGTTCCAGTTTCGGGAAAATCCAACGGTCGGATCTCCCGGTATAATCGTTTGAAGTTTCGATTTCAAAATACGAACTACAGCTTCGTTATTCGATTAAATATAATTATATATATATAATCGATTCTGGCGCTGTTTTTCTTCATATTTGAATTAAACATTCTAGACAATCCAACTGTTGGATTTTTACAAAGTTGGTGTCGTTGGAAAGATATTTCCAAAGCGAATCCAATGGTTGCAGTTTCGGGAAAATCTGATGGTCGGATCTCCCGCACTAATCGTTTGAAATCACAGTTTCAAAATACGAACTGCTGCTTTCGTTATTCGATATATTTCAATTCTCTCTCTCTCCCTCTCTCTCTCTCTCTCTATATATATATATATATATATATATATATATATATATATATATATATATATATATATCGATTCTTCGATTTCAAAACTATATGATTTTCACACATTTGATAAAAATGATATTTTTATCTAACTATCTTCTATTTCAACACTTCACTATTTTTAACAATTCATGTATATAATAAAAATGTGATTTTTAATGTAAAACAATTTTTTTCAAAACACGACTATTTTATATAGTTCATATAGATGATAAAAATATGCTTTTTATTATAAAACAATTTCTTTCAAAATATGAATGCCATTCAACACATGAATTTCAATTCAACGAATGGATTTCGATTCAACACATAAAGGTTTTCTATAGTTTGTATATATAGATAAAAAGGTGATTTTTATATTTAAAACACGAACACCATTCAACACATGAATTTCAATTCAACGAATGAATTTCTATTTAACACATGAAGGTTTTCTATAGTTTGTATATATATATATATATAAAGAGGTGATTTTTATATTTAAAACACGAATACCATTCAGCACAAGAATTTCAATTCAACGAATGAATTTCGATTCAACACATGAAGGTTTTCTATAGTTTGTATATATAGATAAAAAGGTGATTTTTATATTTAAAACACGAATACCATTCAACACATGAATTTCAATTCAACGAATGAATTTCAATTCAACACATGAAGGTTTTCTATAGTTTGTATATGTAACACCCCGCCTCCGCTAGGGTCACTCGCAAAGGAATGCACTAGCTTTAGAGGGGCATTATTGGTAAACATGCACAGAAATATCACAAGACAGAACATATAAAATAGCGGAAGTAAAATCAAACTTTCATAAACATCGATAATTAAGGTCTAAAGCCTTTTACATCAGAGTACATCAAAACCTGTCTTGCAATAGTAAAGAAGCATAAAGACTTTTTCATAAATTATTCCCCAAGTAAAAACAGTGAAGTAGCCATAGCCAAGAAAAGTCCAAGCCATCCATGATGACCTTCAAGCAGAAGTAGTCCGAACTAAACAACAGCATTTCCTCCCTGTAACCTGGGGGGGGGGAACGGAAGAAAAGAGGCGAAACAAAACGGGTCAGTCAAAAAGACTGAGTAAGCCCTATCTACTATTAGCATAAAAACTAGTAAAGTTAACTGACATGAGAAACTGAGATGAACATAAGCATGATGACAAGATAGATAAGCTAAATCAAAATAACAGGATAAACTACTGAACTCAGATAAACTAAGGTGTCAGGATAAATTACGGTGTCAAGATAAAACAAGGTATCACATCGTCAGGTTTCTATCAAGTATAATATCCCAAGATATCTATCAAGTCTAACGTCCCATGGTATCTATCCTGTACATCTGCTCTGCACCTACCGTACTAGTATCCCAACCGTATCATGTGTTATCCATGAATGACCTTTACTCAAAAGTCGTATAATGGTCCATGTCAACCTAATATGTCGCATATATAGGTTACTCAACTCGTATATTCCTTCCCATGTAAATGTTCAGTCCCTTGCCGTAGACCATACGGGCTTTCCCATAAGATTTTATATTACTTTAACATAGTTCCATGATCCTTAAGATCGGTTTGGACTGTTACCCTAAACCTAGCTAGGGTCTTCCAACATGAATTATCGTTTGTACAACTAGGACTTATGCTACCTAGGGCTACTAGGGATTATGCTTACCTATTGCACGTTTTCGTATCTCGGTTTTGGTTCAACCACCCAGGGCCACTAGGATTTACGCTAACCGTCAACCGCGCCCTTTTTCCCACGCATTCATCGTGAATCGTTTTTCCATGACTGTATGCACATGTATCACATCGTGCCATCCGAGTCCTGTCACAGGGCAGATCAAGAAATACAGGACTCGGTCGGGAGCTTTCGATCTATCTGCCGATGCAGATGCTAAGGTCTGTTTTTCTATACGTGGCTATGGTCCCACGCGACCCCTCCCTCAACTAGCGAAAGACAAGACATGATAAATCCTGTATGAGAACACACTACTGGCCAACCCGCAATCTAGCCCTACCGCAACCATAATTAGATAGCAATTATGGTCTATTGGGTGTTCTCTGCCTTTCCGTACGTACACGCTTGACCAAAGATGGTAGGTAATCTGACGAAAATGCTATCTAACGTACGACCGTGTATCGTCGACTATCCCCTATCCATCCCCGTCTTTAGGTCGCTCGTATAGCAACCAAGGCATACTCTTGGTTCTTCTAACACAGAACTTAACCTCTCATGAGCCTAGTATAATCACCTGGCAGCTCACAGAGGGATACCAAGAATATCCTCACATTCCCCGAAGCCGCTGCTTCATTACCCAATTCGCTGGAGCCTTTATCTAAATCAGATACTTGCTCCTACTCGTATACTTAAACGATGACCTACCGTATCCGGTTACTCATCTATCTATGAACTGGTCTAAATTTCCTTGACTAAGAATCATTACTTAGTTATTCTTCAACTAAGGTTTACCACTTAGCCTTATTCCCGTTATCCTTGTTAACTACGGTTATCCACCTAATCCTCAGAACTAGGGTTTACATAATGGATTAAGTGTCCCTTAAGTTCATGACTTAACCCATCTACAAATCATGTCAAAATTGGCTAAGTATCCAAGTCCCAGACTTAACCCTACAAACCATGTTCACGTTGGTTAAGTATGTATTAACTTGACCCTATCAAATTACTGAGTCAAATTGGTCAAGTGTATTCAAACGATTCGTGACTTAGCCTTTTCATGTTATCACATTGGATTGGTTAAGTATTGGTTAATCTTAACCTCAATAAATTCACGAGTTAGATTGGTTAAGTATAGGTCACTTAACCACATCAAATCATCATGTTAGATTAGTTAAGTGTTTAACTTAACCCCATTAAACTACCAAGTGGGATTAATTAAGTCTAGGCTAACTTAACCCCATCTGATTTCCATGTTTAGACTAGTTGAGTCTAATCTCAATCCCATCCATTAACTGTATTTTTCGGTTAAGCGTCATTAAGAAATCTTACTTAACTTTACCAAGTTATCGTGTTGGATTGATTAAGTGTTGGTTAACTTAACCACCTCAAAATCACCGAATTAGATGGGTTAAGTCCAGGTTAACTTAACCACATCCCCTAACTGTATTATACGGTTAAGTGTAATTAGGAAAGCTTAATCAACCGTATCAAATTCACGTGTTGGTTTGGTTAAGTGTTGGTTAACTTAACCCCGTCCACTAGTCGTATAAAAATGGTTAAGTGTCATTAGGCAAATCAAGTTACTTAACCTACCCAAACTTGTCATGTTTTGTTAAGTATCATTAGCCTAATCAAATTACTTAACCCACTTGTCCATGTCATATTTGATTAAGAGTCATTAATCAAATTAACTTAACCCTATCATGTGGCATTAATTACTTAATGCACCTCAACCTCTCACATTAGACTTTGTTGCGGTTACTAGTTAAGCCGGTCGGTTCCGGGTAGCTTTACACCACAACTTGGTCTAACCTCGGGTTTAAGCACAACATGACCAACTTCTCACATTGGGTCCTATTGTTTGCAACTACTAGTTAGGCCGGTCGGTTCCGGGTAGTTTTACGTTGCAAACTCAACCCAACCTCGAGTTGGCCACACTTATATTATCTAAGTGTCATGTCCATCATGTTTCCAAAACATGTTACAAGTTTTCAAGCATTTGAGTAGACCTAACTTAATAGGTAAATTCCCAAAGGGTAGACCTAACTTAATAGGTAAATTCCCAAGCTTATGTTTTTATGCATACTTATATGTTAACTTCCATGTTATATTTCAAGCCATGTTTTTCAAGTATAAACACATGTCATATTTAACGTTACATGTTGTCATGTTTATACCCATTTACCCAAATCATGTTCACATTATTATGTTTTCCCATAATGTGACCCCAACGCTTTTAACTCGCATAATGGATTCAAAGAAGGAATTTGTCAAAGGCATGACAAAAAGGGGGTATAAAGCCACTAGTTGAACATGGTGGCAAATGAGACATAATGTGTTCATTAACTTGCATGTTACATTCTTAAGCCTCAAAAACATGCATAAACCCAAACTTGGCACATAAGCGAATCATGGTGACAAAAGACATGGAATGATGACTAGTAACTCGCATATATCATCATATAAGGGTTATGACTTCATATGCAAGTTGACATAAAGGTTATGAGGGTTCTCATGTTGCATAATGCAACATTTCAACATAAAGGTTGTAGCTTTTAGCCCACAAGATCAAGATAATGACTTCATAAACTTGCATGACATGATAGCATGTATCATACTCAATGATCAAACCCAAACTTGCAACATGAACATTTAACTTCATAGTTAATATCTAAGAGTAGGGAAAGGGCTTACATTGCTATGAAGGCACAAATCGATTAGATTAAAGATTGTGATGAAGCCTATGCATGCAATCACCCAAAACCCAAAGATGAACACTCCAAATCAATAAAAACCCCATCTTTATGAACAAAGATCAAAGCTTTAGCCTTGAAATCAACTTGAGAAGCTCTCATACTAACATAGGAACTCTCTAACACTCACATAATCATGAAACCTCTCATAGGAATTTACTTAGGAATTTTAGAATGAGGGTGGAGGCCATGAGAGTGAAAATTTTGCCATAGTTTTGTTGCAAGAATGAATAATGAGGGTTTAGGGTAGGCTTAGGGGTGTTTTTATAGAGATTAGGGTAGTTTTAGGCCCTTAAATTAACCCTAGGATGGATCTGAGCCATCAAACCACGTTGGAAGCTTCCAGAACAAGACCAGAGACAAGTGCAGGTGCACCAAGCCAAGATGGCTCGGCCACCATAAGTCGACCCCCAAGTCGACAGGGCTGTCGACTTGGGTGAGGCCATGTCGACTCCCAAGTCGACAGGGCTGTCGACTTGGGGTGCCTGGCGGGAACTTTTCCCGCCTAGCCTTCCAGCCCTAATTATCGAAATTAGAACTCGTTTTTGAACTTGAATTTTCTGAAAACTTCGTCGGACCATAACTTGGTCATATGGACTCCGATTCTCGAAAACTCAGACTCTATTTCGCGTATTTTTTCGAGATGAACGCAATGGCATAGCCCGTTTTACTTGATTCTGAATTTAAAATTAAATTTTGCCTTGATTCTCGTCTTAACACGTTATCGAAAAATACGGGTTGTTACATTCTCCCCACCTTTTAGGATTTCGTCCTCGAAATCTCCAAGTTAGGAAGAACATATCCTACCATCCATCACCCATCTACTCAAAACATCATCCACAAGCAACCATTGTCCTTAGATGATTTCTAATGCTGTATGAATACATGCAAAAGGTGTGTGTATATGCACTTATCTAATGTAAATGATCAGGCCTGAGTGATCTAATGCAAAATATGTATAGTGCCATGAATCCAACATGTATGCAAATAGTCCTAGTCATGTAGATACTATATGCGTGCACAATCATTCATTCATATGCAACAACCGCATGATAATACATTCGATTTCATCCATAAACAAGTATAAATACTCGTGCATATGCAATATGAAATGTGATCGAGTCGAGCTAGTATCTAATGTGTATTCGCGCATCCACGAGCAACCACTTGCAACCACTTGCAACCATATCAATCATAACATGTTTCAAATACATGTTTACATCCATAGGGTTCTACCTAGGATTCCCTGAAACAGGGCCGAGAAGATAAACAAGACAAACTCCTTACGGGGTTTGTAACAGAAAATAGGACCGAGAGGATGTCCACAAAAGATAGCCTACAAGTAAGCTCTACAGAAAACAGGGATCAAGGATATACTCCCAAAAAGAGATATCATGCGCGTATCTAGTCTTTGACCATCAAAGTCATATTTCCTCGGACTAAATTCCATTGTGCCTTGACCGTCTTTTAACTTCGCGATTTCGTAGCTTCTTATTTCCTGTTTCCATAACATGAGCTGGAACTCATTTCGGCGTCGCCTCTCGTTTCACTTGCACTTATCCTTTTCCTAGAATACTTGACGCAAACATGACTGCGTACTCATGATCTCACGCAAGCTTTCCAAAATTCACTAGTGAATCTTGGATCTCGTTTATATACTATAAGGTATTCCATGTAGAAGAACTTTCCCTTGAAAGTAAACTGATGTCAACCAGGTTATCATGCGCACTCACTAGGGCGATCTCTATAACCCATGCATAAATGAAATAAACCATCCATCTTATCGGCGAACACCACTCGATCGGGCTTCAAATTTCCAATAAAGGCATCACGGGATTCTAAGTAACTAATCATGACCGAACCCAAAAGGTTACACGAGACTCCGAGGGTATTACCAAGGCTAGTCAAGAGTCTAACTACCCTCCTATCAAAACCGAAAGTGGCACCCCTTACTGGATAACCACTTCATCCTTAGGATCCATCCATAGCTTATAAACATAAGCATTATTTCCAAGCTCAACACTTGACATAGACATTCTCAAATCCAAACAAGCCATGAATACATGGACTGATTCTCCAATAGGACTTTGAGACAAAAATGGGATCCTCTATTACGCTAGTACTTAAGGTGCAGAGACTCAACTACCGAAGCGGACTTACATGATGCGGGGATCAAAACAAAGTCTTGGCGGGATGATAGAAAAGAATAACTAGATCTTCAACAAGGATGTTATCCCCCTACTCAGGTACTCTAGTGAGGGTATACAATTATCTTCACGATGATCTTGTCCTTGTCCCACAATACTTAACTATCTGTCCCGTTTCAC
The DNA here is from genome assembly GCA_030737875.1 of Allium sativum. Lineage (NCBI taxonomy): Eukaryota > Viridiplantae > Streptophyta > Magnoliopsida > Asparagales > Amaryllidaceae > Allium > Allium sativum. The sequence continues at coordinate 565,195,879 of CM060921.1, forward strand.
CATACCAAAGATACTTTTTCGTTATGGGTTGAGCCATACCAACAAGTTGCTCATCCTTAAGCTCGTATCCTTTATCCTCTTTCTCACTATCCTTTCTTATAACGCGGCCACTGGTCTCTCGAGAACCACCTCCATCGCATGGAAAGCACTTTCGTAGATAGAAAAGACTAGTCGCAGTTAAAACCACTGTGACTACAGATGGAGGAAAGAAAGGAGAAGAGATTCAATTAAGGAAACAAGGATAGTGCTAATGGCCTTTGGGGAATAGCCTTTTTCTTTTAAAAGAAAATTTTCTTGAAAAAATGCTTCTTTGTATACGGTTTTCAAATAGTTTTCAGAAGGTTTTAAAAACTTTTGCCCAGTCTGGTAACCTTCTGCTCTGATACCAAATGTAACACCCCGCCTCCGCTAGGGTCACTCGCAAAGGAATGCACTAGCTTTAGAGGGGCATTATTGGTAAACATGCACAGAAATATCACAAGACAGAACATATAAAATAGCGGAAGTAAAATCAAACTTTCATAAACATCGATAATTAAGGTCTAAAGCCTTTTACATCAGAGTACATCAAAACCTGTCTTGCAATAGTAAAGAAGCATAAAGACTTTTTCATAAATTATTCCCCAAGTAAAAACAGTGAAGTAGCCATAGCCAAGAAAAGTCCAAGCCATCCATGATGACCTTCAAGCAGAAGTAGTCCGAACTAAACAACAGCATTTCCTCCCTGTAACCTGGGGGGGGAGGAAACGGAAGAAAAGAGGCGAAACAAAACGGGTCAGTCAAAAAGACTGAGTAAGCCCTATCTACTATTAGCATAAAAACTAGTAAAGTTAACTGACATGAGAAACTGAGATGAACATAAGCATGATGACAAGATAGATAAGCTAAATCAAAATAACAGGATAAACTACTGAACTCAGATAAACTAAGGTGTCAGGATAAATTATGGTGTCAAGATAAAACAAGGTATCACATCGTCAGGTTTCTATCAAGTATAATATCCCAAGATATCTATCAAGTCTAACGTCCCATGGTATCTATCCTGTACATCTGCTCTGCACCTACCGTACTAGTATCCCAACCGTATCATGTGTTATCCATGAATGACCCTTACTCAAAAGTCGTATAATGGTCCATGTCAACCTAATATGTCGCATATATAGGTTACTCAACTCGTATATTCCTTCCCATGTAAATGTTCAGTCCCTTGCCGTAGACCATACGGGCTTTCCCATAAGATTTTATATTACTTTAACATAGTTCTATGATCCTTAAGATCGGTTTGGACTGTTACCCTAAACCTAGCTAGGGTCTTCCAACATGAATTATCGTTTGTACAACTAGGACTTATGCTACCTAGGGCTACTAGGGATTATGCTTACCTATTGCACGTTTTCGTATCTCGGTTTTGGTTCAACCACCCAGGGCCACTAGGATTTACGCTAACCGTCAACCGCGCCCTTTTTCCCACGCATTCATCGTGAATCGTTTTTCCATGACTGTATGCACATGTATCACATCGTGCCATCCGAGTCCTGTCACAGGGAAGATCAAGAAATACAGGACTCGGTCGAGAGCTTTCGATCTATCTACCGATGCAGATGCTAAGGGCTGTTTTTTTATACGTGGCTATGGTCCCACGCGACCCCTCCCTCAACTAGCGAAAGACAACACAGGATAAATCCTGTATGAGAACACACTACTGGCCAACCCGCAATCTAGCCCTACCGCAACCATAATTAGATAGCAATTATGGTCTATTGGGTGTTCTCTGCCTTTCCGTACGTACACGCTTGACCAAAGATGGTGGGTAGTCTGACGAAAATGCTATCTAGGGTACGACCGTGTATCGTCGACTATCCCCTATCCATCCCCGTCTTTAGGTCGCTCGTATAGCAACCAAGGCATACTCTTGGTTCTTCTAACGCAGACCTTAACCTCTCATGAGCCTAGTATAATCACCTGGCAGCTCACAGAGGGATACCAAGAATATCCTCACGTTCCCCGAAGCCGCTGCTTCGTTACCCAGTTCGCTGGAGCCTTTATCTAAATCAGATACTTTCTCCTACTCGTATACTTAAACGATGACCTACCGTATCAGGTTACTCATCTATCTATGAACTGGTCTAAATTTCCTTGACTAAGAATCATTACTTAGTTATTCTTCAACTAAGGTTTACCACTTAGCCTTATTCCCGTTATCCTTGTTAACTACGGTTATCCACCTAATCCTCAGAACTAGGGTTTACATAATGGATTAAGTGTCCCTTAAGTTCATGACTTAACCCATCTACAAATCATGTCAAAATTGGCTAAGTATCCAAGTCCCAGACTTAACCCTACAAACCATGTTCACGTTGGTTAAGTATGTATTAACTTGACCCTATCAAATTACTGAGTCAAATTGGTCAAGTGTATTCAAACGATTCATGACTTAGCCTTTTCATGTTATCACATTGGATTGGTTAAGTATTGGTTAATCTTAACCTCAATAAATTCACGAGTTAGATTGGTTAAGTATAGGTCACTTAACCACATCAAATCATCATGTTAGATTAGTTAAGTGTTTAACTTAACCCCATTAAACTACCAAGTGGGATTAATTAAGTCTAGGCTAACTTAACCCCATCTGATTTCCATGTTTAGACTAGTTGAGTCTAATCTCAATCCCATCCATTAACTGTATTTTTCGGTTAAGCGTCATTAAGAAATCTTACTTAACTTTACCAAGTTATCGTGTTGGATTGATTAAGTGTTGGTTAACTTAACCACCTCAAAATCACCGAATTAGATGGGTTAAGTCCAGGTTAACTTAACCACATCCCCTAACTGTATTATACGGTTAAGTGTAATTAGGAAAGCTTAATCAACCGTATCAAATTCACGTGTTGGTTTGGTTAAGTGTTGGTTAACTTAACCCCGTCCACTAGTCGTATAAAAATGGTTAAGTGTCATTAGGCAAATCAAGTTACTTAACCTACCCAACCTTGTCATGTTTTGTTAAGTATCATTAGCCTAATCAAATTACTTAACCCACTTGTCCATGTCATATTTGATTAAGAGTCATTAATCAAATTAACTTAAACCTATCATGTGGCATTAATTACTTAATGCACCTCAACCTCTCACATTAGACTTTGTTGCGGTTACTAGTTAAGCCGGTCGGTTCCGGGTAGCTTTACACCACAACTTGGTCTAACCTCGGGTTTAAGCACAACATGACCAACTTCTCACATTGGGTCCTATTGTTTGCAACTACTAGTTAGGCCGGTCGATTCCGGGTAGTTTTACGTTGCAAACACAACCCAACCTCGAGTTGGCCACACTTATATTATCTAAGTGTCATGTCCATCATGTTTCCAAAACATGTTACAAGTTTTCAAGCATCTGGGTAGACCTAACTTAATAGGTAAATTCCCAAAGGGTAGACCTAACTTAATAGGTAAATTCCCAAGCTTATGTTTTTATGCATACTTACATGTCAACTTCCATGTTATATTTCAAGTCATGTTTTTCAAGTATAAACACATGTCATATTTAACGTTACATGTTGTCATGTTTATACCCATTTACCCAAATCATGTTCACGTTATTATCTTTTCCCATAATGTGACCCCAACGCTTTTAACTCGCATAATGGATTCAAAGAAGGAACTTGTCCAAGGCATGACAAAAAGGGGGTATAAAGCCACTAGTTGAACATGGTGGCAAATGGGACATAATGTGTTCATTAACTTGCATGTTACATTCTTAAGCCTCAAAAACATGCATAAACCCAAACTTGGCACATAAGCGAATCATGGTGACAAAAGACATGGAATGATGACTAGTAACTCGCATATATCATCATATAAGGGTTATGACTTCATATGCAAGTTGACATAAAGGTTATGAGGGTTCTCATGTTGCATAATGCAACATTTCAACATAAAGGTTGTAGCTTTTAGCCCACAAGATCAAGATATTGACTTCATAAACTTGCATGACATGATAGCATGTATCATACTCAATGATCAAACCCAAACTTGCAACATGAACATTTAACTTCATAGTTAATATCTAAGAGTAGGGAAAGGGCTTACATTGCTATGAAGGCACAAATCGATTAGATTAAAGATTGTGATGAAGCCTATGCATGCCATCACCCAAAACCCAAAGATGAACACTCCAAATCAATAAAAACCCCATCTTTATGAACAAAGATCAAAGCTTTAGCCTTGAAATAAACTTGAGAAGCTCTCATACTAACATAGGAACTCTCTAACACTCACATAATCATGAAACCTCTCATAGGAATTTACTTAGGAATTTTAGAATGAGGGTGGAGGCCATGAAAGTGAAAATTTTGCCATAGTTTTGTTGCAAGAATGAATAATGAGGGTTTAGGGTAGGCTTAGGGGTGTTTTTATAGAGATTAGGGTAGTTTTAGGCCCTTAGATTAACCCTAGGATGGATCTGAGCCATCAAACCACGTTGGAAGCTTCCAGAACAAGACCAGAGACAAGTGCAGGTGCACCAAGCCAAGATGGCTCGGCCACCATAAGTCGACCCCCAAGTCGACAGGGCTGTCGACTTGGGGTGCCTGGCGGGAATTTTTCCCGCCTAGTCTTCCAGCCCTAATTATCGAAATTAGAACTCGTTTTTGAACTTGAATTTTCTGAAAACTTCGTCGGACCATAACTTGGTCATACGGACTCCGATTCTCGAAAACTCAAACTCTATTTCGCGTATTTTTCCGAGACGAACGCAATGGCAAAGCCCATTTTACTTGATTCAGAATTTAAAATTAAATTCTGCCTTGATTCTCGTCTTAACACGTTATCGAAAAATACAGGTTGCTACATTATATATAGATAAAAAGGTGATTTTTATATTTAAAACACGAATACCATTCATCGCATGAATTTCAATCCAACGAATGAATTTCTGTTCAACACATGAAGGTTTTCTATTCAACAGATGAATATAATTTCAACATAGGAAAATAATTCTAACACATGAATATTATTCAAAATTTCGGCTGCATAACAGCAGGGTAGTTAAAACCGGGACCGTCCCTAGTACGGCTCCTCGCTCTACCTTAAAGCCTCGCAGCTTTTGACAATGGGGAATCATGCATCTAGTTCGCACGCAGGCGGCATGTATGTTTTTTCATTTCCACAAACTAATCCTATGTGGTTTCAACCAAATATTTCTCAACCACAAACAGGTATTTTTCAACCACCATCAATCAATTTCAACCACAAACAATTCTAATCAACCATTCGTAATCAACCAATTTTTGCACCAATCACAACCAATAAATATCGTCCATGGTTTGTGGACGAGGGGCGTGTATATATATATATATATATAAGCATTTCACTTCTATTCAACATATATATAATTTTTACAACGCATATATAACTTATATATCGAACGTACAACTTATACAACGCTTATACAAGAGGTGTACAATGCTTATATAACTTATACATCGACTATATAATTTATACATCGTCGTTTTCCATATCCTTTATAATTTAGAAATCTCACTTTGGGTTCCACTCCACCAGTTTTATCTGAATTTCTGTTATGTTCTGCCCCGTTTCATCTCTGGTCAGTTTTGAATTGCAGAGTTCACCGACACGAGTTCAACGCAACTGACTGCTCGTCTTTTCGACCTCGTATGAGCAAGATATGATAAACAACGCGTTAATTACTTTTCGAATTAATTAAAATAGGATTAATTTAATTAAAAATAACCTTCTTCTTCCTAAACCCCTTCAGACCCTTGTTCGAACCTAGCTCCACCGCTAGGGTTTTGATTTGCGTCGCCCACGAGAGCCTGGACCATGATCGGATGACGCCCCGCTGACCGCCGCACTCGTCTCCCCCTGCGCCTCTAGTGGCTCCCATCTCGGTGCCCCATAGTGGCCAGAAACTGCCTGCGAACGGCGGTGGTACTTGCTCAAAATTCAAGCTATCCACGAAACCATCCTCGACCATACCACCAACATTCTGAAGCCCTTTCTGAGCTTGACGATTTTCGCTTTGGGTGGAGGAATCAATTCGAAGGGGATTTGGAGATTTCAGTGGATTAAATTTTGAAGAACATTGGCCTTTCATTCGATCTGTGGCGGTTAGGGTTTCGATGGGGGTTTTATAAGAATTTATTTTATATTTTATTATTATATAAACTCCTTTATTTTGAAAAATACCTATTTGTTAATACAAACTCCAAATTGAACCCAACGACTATCGCCCCTAGATAAATACCCCCATTCCGAACGCAATGTGATATGTTTCGTAGCCCCATTCAACTGTTTCAGTCAGTTTCTCTTCAAATTAATATATAATTCTTTATATATTCAATTTAAATGCACATTTCAATTTACCGGGGTCACATACAATCCCTAAAAATTCCAGAAAAATTATTTCTAGCTTCGTATTGACGATACGATCCCAACAAAACTAGTTTTATTGAATTCTGAGACCGTTTGAAAAATGGCCCATTTCTGGTCGATCCAATTTAACTATAATTGACTAAAACACGTTTTCCTTTGCCACGCTCACATACTAGCTTCAAAAATTATGAAATTTGAAACTAGCAATAATTTGACATCCCGGATCCAACAAAAGTGGTTTCATCGAATTCCGAGGTCGTTTGCAAAATGGACATTTTCACGGGCTATATAAACTCCATAGCGACCTTTCAGAAAATTCATTTGGCCATAACTTTTGCTTTCTGCAATGAAACTTCGATTTTTCAGATTCGTTAGAAAGGTATTCACTAACAGATTTAAATATTTTTGGTTTCACTCAAATCCGCTTTGTTTTGCACCCGGTACAGTCAGTCAAAGTTTGAATTCAAATTTTGAAACTACCGCGCCATTTCAGGCCTTGTTTATAAATAGAATTAATTATACTCGTTTTCAAATGTCGATTCAAACTTACTTTTCATTGTTATTATTTAAAATATTTATTTTAAATATTTAAAATCCACTAAAATAGCCATTTTAAAATTTTTAAATTGGTTCAGATTTTCCGGGTCGTTACAGCTCAGTGACATGTTCAAAAGGAAAATTTGATTTTTGAAAGGAGCAAACTGTTTAAAAACTCCCAGGGAAAGACTGTTTGAATTAAAAACAAATTTAACAGAAATTTGTGAAAGAAAAATTGAATTAAAGTAAAGCCAGTAAAGTGGTAACTGAGATTGAATTAGAATAATATCAATACAAATTGGATTGCGAGATTCAAATTTGGAGTGTAATAGGACAATCAAGTTAAGAGTTGGGAATCGAGAAGAAAGTTGAGTTGAAATGATATTTGGCTCGGATATAAGCGAATGGTTGTGTCGTGGATAAAAGAAGATTGGAATTTGATTGGGATGACCCTTGTATCGGCTGAATTGATAACAGGTGGTAAGGATATAATGATATGCCGCCGAAAGGTACAAGTTTATATTTCTATTAGATATAAGATTTATGAGCCAAATTGGCAAGCCGCTTGGCTGTTTGATTTTCCTTTGGGTTAGAGATGGCTCAGAGAGGCGAGTTAGGATTTGACGTATTGACCAGTACAAAGGAGGTGCTGGCGAGATTTTTCGAAGAATTAAGGCGTTAGAAAATTTTCAAGATTTTTGGAAATTTTCGTTGATAAGAATTAATTAATATTTTAATTGAAATTAAATTGGTTCAGTTGAAACTGAAGTTAAGAAGTGAACAAATATGTTCTAACCAGTCGATAGGGTCGTTCTCTACCTTAGCAATTTCGAGGACGAAATTATTTTAAGTGGGGAAGATTGTAATGACCCGCATTAGTAGATGTACTATAATTAATTTATTTAATTATATAAATAGTGATTTAGGGAATAAAATATTCGTTAATTAAATAATGGTGAATATTTAATTAAAATAATAAATTAAATAATATATTTAATTCTGAAATAATCAGAATTGACTGAAATGACGATATGGTGTGAACCGGATCATCTGTGATATTTAATTCAGCTTAGGATTGAATTAGAATAACGAATATATTATATAAACGACAGTTTGAACATAGAATTATATTATAATTAAAATCGAGCTCGAAATGGCGCTGTAGTTCGTAAAATGGCGATTTGAACTTCAACTGAATGTACAGAATTCGTTTTAAGTCAGATTTCTGTGAAACAAGAAACGTGTGGAGCTGGTGGAGTATATCTTTCTAGTGGAAAAGAAAAATCGGGATTTCGTCGTGTAGATTTTGATCTATGTCCAAATCAAATTTTAGAAAAGTCGCTGTGGAATTCCTTTATAATTTATAAAGGAATTATTTATATTTTAAAAAGGAATTTCAATATAAATCGAATATCGGGTTGACCCAGATTGAAATATCAAGTTAGAAATTCATAGAGGAATATTTTAGAGCTGTATGGTACTCCACTGCGAATATATACGATAATATTTATTTATAAATATTTAATTTAATTATTTTTAAATATACTTATATATTTAAATGGGTTATTCAGAGCTGTAAAAATAGCCACTTTTGCAAACGAAGTCGGAATTCGACGAAACTAATTTTGTTGGATCCGCAATGTCAAATTATTGTTAGATTTCAAGCTTCGTGATATTTAGAGTCACTGTGTGGCCGTATGGATTTTTAGAGTGAGTAACAGTCAGTATTTCGACGGTTAAAAATACGCTGTGTGAGCATACGAAGTCAGAATTCGACGAAACCAGTTTCATTGGGACCATAATGTCGAACTCTAGCTGCATGCCAGTTTTTGTGATTTTTGGGTATCGTACGTGGCCACAGGAATTTTTAGAAGATAAGTACAAACGGTGTTTGATTATAATTGAATATTTATAATGAAAATATCTAAATCGAATTCCCTATAAATACCACCACCCTTAAAACCTAATTCTAAACTTCTCTGTTCAATCCCAAAGTGAGCCGCCACTAAAAGAATAATTCCAACAGTAAATCCATGGCTTTCAAAAATTCAAATAAAATAGGAATAAAATCCTCAAATCCCAAACTTAACACCTATGGAGTCCCTGAAGCAAGAGCGTCAAGCTGAGGGCATTTTTGTGCAGCTCGATTAAGTTTTGAGTCGTGGGTTTTGGGTAACCGTGACCTAGGGTTACGGATTTAGGGTCGGATAAGCCTCGATGTAGATTTTGAGTGGTATATGTGAATAGTGGTGGTAAAACGCACTTATATACATGATTTGGGGTATTTCGGTGGTGAATACTATCGCGACCTTCACTGTGTCAGGCAGTTTGGCCTATAGAACGCGATGGTTGTTTTGAGAGCGAGTGGAGTGCTTCGACATTGGTGAGGAGGAGATAGAGAAGGGGAGTTCGATGGAGTTTTCGGTTTTGATGCTCGTTGAGAAACGGCGGAGCATTCGGTGGAGAATGAGATTGGAAATGGTTGTGCGTGTCGAGGAAGGGCCACGAGATTTGCTGGAAGTGAAGAGGGTCCAAGCGGGTATGGCTTTATGGTGTGGCATTGGGCCGATTTGAAAAGATAAGGCCCGTTTGAAAATAAAATTTTTAATTTTTTTTTTTTTTTTTTGTATTAACTTGTTAATTCAATAACTTGATCATATGAAATATGAATCATGAACCGTAAGTTGCATTGGGACCGTATAGATGAGAGTTTCACAATGAAGCTGACTGGATGTAGATTGGGGGTCGTATGAATTTATGGCAAAATAAATTGTTTGATTCAAATCAAACCACAGTTTATCGTTCTTTAACGATGAACTGCCACGATGAACTGCCAAAGTGAGTAAATCTCACTAACTCTGAACAGTTTATAATTTCATGTTGTATTTTTAGAACTGTTACATATTGGCTGATTGACTGTGTGTTGACTATTTGATTGAACTGCTAGTCAGTTAGTTAAATTTCTATATTGATTATGTTTAACAGAATATATCATATGGAACTGAAAGTGATGTTATCTATATTGTTTAACATCTGTGATGCAGGGAAACAGGTTGGAGGAACCCAACGGGGTTCCTCAACATTTATTTTACTGTTTTTTCATATATTGTGATATATGATGTGATATATAATCTATTGTCGTTTATATGTGTTTGGACGATACTGATCATCGTGATTTGATATGTTGAATACCATAACATACCGAAATGTTGATAAGGGAATAATTTCAAAGTGATATTTGATATAAAATATTTATAAATGGAATATTTATAAATAAGAAATATTTATAAATTGGAATATTTATAAATAGGAGATATTTAGAAAAAGGGAAAACGTTATAAAAAGGAAACTGTTATAAGAAGGAAATCATTTTTAAAGTGGAGAACTGTTACTAAAAGTAAATCTCTAAAATGAATAGATGTTGTTAAAAAGGAAATCTTTATAAAGAGAATAAAGGAGTTAATCGAATATAGTTTATTCGAATAGAATAAAGGAGTTAATCGAATATAGTTTATTCGAATAGAATAAAGGAGTTAATCGAATATATAGTTTATTCGAATAGAATAAAGGAGTTAATCGAATATAGTTTATTCGAATAGTATAAAGGAGTTAATCGATGTTAGTTTAATCGAAAGGAGTTAATCGATGTTAGTTTAATCGATTAGAGTTAAAGCAAAGGAGTTAATCAAATATAGTTTATTCGAATAAAATAAAGGAGTTAATCGAATAGAATAAAGGAGTTAATCAAATATATAGTTTATTCAAATAGAATAAAGGAGTTAATCAAATATAGTTTATTCGAATAGAATAAAGGAGTTAATCGAATATATAGTTTATTCAAATATAATAAAGGAGTTAATCGATGTTAGTTTAATCGAAAGGAGTTAATTGATGTTAGTTTAATCGATTAGAGTTAAAGCAAAGGTGTTAATCGAATATAGTTTATTCGAATAGTAAAAGGAGTTAATCGAATATATAGTTTATTCAAATAGAATTAAAAGAGTTATCGAATATAGTTTATTCGATAGGAGTTAAGTGAATAGAGTTAGAGTTAAATCAAAAGAGTTAAGTGAATAGGATAAATTGAATAGAGTTATCGAATATACCTTATCGAAGGAAAGAATTATCGAATAGAAAAGATTTGAAAGAGAGTTACGTAAGGAAGTTTGTTAAAGAATTAGAAGGGTGAACTTTGTCTATTTCAAGGTTAGAAACGTTGTTCAGTTAAGGTCTGAGAGGTAGTATTACCCCAACTTGATTGACTTCATTTTAACTAAGGAATGGTTAAGGGTCGATAGTAAAGGATGGTTAAGTGAATTTAGTAATTAAAGGAAATGGTTTGAGTTGGCATTGCGATGGTTTGTTTAAACATCTGTCTAAGTCCATTGAAGAAGCTTTGGAAATGTTTTCCAAGTAAGAAACCAGAAGTGTTTACTAATAAAGAAAATATGAAATGAAAATGTTTTTCATTGTTAATAACGTATATTTTCCAAATTTAGAAAATAAGAAATATTGAATATAGGGAAACAGGAGATAAGTAAATTAAGGAAATAAAGAGATAAATGTTGAGTGATGTTTTGATCGATATAAATTTCCATTTGGAAATAATATCGTTGTTTGCACATCTGTTTTTCTTCGATAGTTAAATCACAGACTATCGAAGTTTTGACCATTTTAACGTTGTTAATATGGAGAGACCGGTTGGATTATTATCCAAAGAACCACTCTGTATTGGCATAAGCATTGCGAATCATATATGCCAAAGGAAATTGAAGACGGAGTTATGCAAGGGCTATCCCATTTACAGAATAGTTCCTTCGATTCATCCTGTTTCTGGATGACTTGTATGGACGGATGTCTGACAGAGTATTTCCAGACGATCACGTATATTGATTTCTCCAACCGTACCAAGAGTGGAAGCGGAGAAGGAAACTTCTTTTAGCTAACACATAATGTATGGTTGAGGACGTCAATCGGTGATTTGATGGATTTGACGATGTGACATTCAAAGTGAATCTGGTGTGATGATAAAGCGTATCTTCTAGTCTCACAACCGGTAAATGACAAAAATCGGGCAGGCAGCATGGCCAAGTGGGTCGCACCGAAGTAGGGTGTATAATCACCTGATCTAGAGTTTCATTTACTTCTAAAAATCTATTGTTGATGCTGTCCCATTTGGGAAACGGTTGCTGATCCCAACCGTTGGTGATATACATTCGATACACTCAAGCGAAATGAGTGGTCGGTCACGTGTGGCCGGTTTGCAAGATGTTCTTGTTGAACCCAGTGTATTCCTCTCCAGAGATACGCTAGCGAAAGGTGGTTCCATACCTTGTCATAGTTGGAAATCCATTACCCAATACGTGCTTGCGGTTTTGACTGTATACTACATATGTAGAACGTGAGATGAAAGCGTTTCTGCTAGATGATTTTTATATTGTGTTGATAGACATTATTATAATATCAAAAGGTTTTTGATATAAAGATATTTGGATTCTCATAAGGGAAAAACCCGTTCCGTTATACGGTGTGGTCTTATGAGATATCGATTACCTGCTTGAACTGTTTTAAACTGTTTTACTCATACCAGTCCCATGACTGACCCGCAGTTTATTTGTTTGTTTCCCTAAACTCTTGGGTGCCTAAATTTGTATGGGCAGTCAAGTAGTCGGGATTTACAGATATACTCGAAGAGCTTGGAGCAGGAGGCTTCAGGACTATATAGCTATAGTTATTTCCGCTGTGTTGTAAGTGTTGTACTTTGATAATGATATGTATATTCAAATACAGATTTGTATTTCAAAGTTATGTTATGAAATATATTTATTCGTTCCGCTGTGAGATTCGTGTTACTCTGATATTGTGTTCTTCTTCTTCTTCTTCTTCTATTCTAAGTTTCTATCTTATCTATTCTCACCCTCTAATTTCTTTCATTAATGACTGGTATTTTTCGATGTTTGGTTAGTCATCAGTGAGTTTATGGCGATAACCAAAGTCGACAAAATCCCGGGTCATTACAAAAATATTCATTCGTTGAATAGAATAACGAAGTTATTGAAATATATAAAGCCGTGTTGGTAAGATATGTGCCATTTTGACGCGAACGATATTTATATCCATTATATTCGTTTTTATAATGAATATATAAAAGGAAGTGATTTCAAAATATAACGTTTTGAAAATATTATCATTTGTATATCGATAATGTGGAATATTCAATTTTGATTAGAAATTGAATATGAAGTTGAAATTGTTTCGAAAACGAATTTAAAATGATTTATAAAACACGTTGTAAAAGGAAATTGACGGAATATAATAATATATATTATATAAATTAAATGGCCTGGATAGAACACGCCGCAGCAGTTTGCGAATTTCGACCATTGACTTCGAATGGATATTACGGGAGATCCGACCACCGGATTCTCCTAAACCAGAACCGTTGGGTTCATATCAAAAAGAGCTTTCTAACGAATATTAGAGACTTGAAATCTAATGGTTGGATTTGGAATTATGTCAAAATCAAATTTGGAAAAGGTCACTATAAGTGCAGTTCGATGGCCGTTGATGGAAATCGACTGTATGGGCCTTGATTAAATTATTAAAAATAGTAATAATTTGTGTAAAATCATAAGAAATGATTTGGAAAGAATTGGGATGAAAAACTCCATATTTGAAAAGATAAAAATAGATTTTTATCGAAATGAACTAGTTTTGAACTAGAATTATAATCCATTTATTTTTGAAATAAAAAATTGGATTTGATAAGGGTTTTAAAAGTAATCAGAATTTCCAATGATTGAATTGGAATGGATTTGAATCGAAATTGTCTTTGGAATATTTTGATGTTGGATTTCGTGATTATACAGATATTGTTATGGAAATTTGAAAGATATATTTATATCGTTATTTCCAATACGATATTTGTTGGTCGTAGAAATTTCATATTGAATATAAGCTGATATATTTTCTATTCAGAGCCTTATATTTAATATCAAATGTGATTTTGGGTTTATCATGAACCATGTTTTAGATGACGTTGGTTCTTTAACCCAGTTAAAGATAGGATATTGAATTTTGGGAATATTAAAACTAAGTGGAGTTTTAATAAATCTTTAATTAGATTGAAATGATCGAGAATGGAGTATCACCAGTTTTGCTACGGGCGATAGTTAAATCTTTAATTAGATTTGAACGTGAAATCGTAATTGAATTTACCGATAACACCGTGGTGTTAGATATGGAGTATTACTAGTTTTACTTCATGGGATGAATAGGTTGGGATTGGGAAATTAAAACAAATGATTACTTCGGTAAGGTTCGTTAATCCCGACTAGTTTGGATAAACCATAATTTGGTTCAAATTGATATAAAAAAGAAAATTAAAGAATAAATTTAAAGAATTTATCTTTGATAAAATTAATAGGAACCTTTCCCAAAGTATAAGAATATTTAAATAAAAGAATATTCTCAATTGGAATGAGCCGTATGTTGTGTTTGTGTAACACTTGTTTATTATATACGTGGGTTATTCAGAAAGACCGGGTTTATCCCATTTTGAATAACGGATACGATGATGTGTCGAGGATGAAGACGGTGGTCGAAGACCGGAGGTCATCACATCATTTGGATGATTACTGATGATCTTGATTGGGTTGTACACCCAAGAGGAGGGAATCAGTTGGTGATCGTCCAGACGTACTTGGAGATCGATGGATATGCGAGGTACAAGATGCCTCCGGTTTCATTCAAACCAGAACGAACTTGTAAATGAACTGTGTGCCTGGCATTGGATTTTATGTTGTGTGATTGATTTATATTAAATATATATCTGTTTGGCGGAGGAGAATTTATTCTCTTGCTTAACGCCCTTTTCTGAGACGTACGAGCTTAGGGGTTATATATTGATGGATATCAATCGCATGGTGTGAATTGCCTGTGTGGCATGCCTAAGTGGCAATTGATCAAGGCTTCTGTTGAAAAGAAGAGTCTTGTGGTTGATGATCAAAGCACAGCCTGTGTGGCATAGCTTCGTGTAGCGTGGATTCGTGAGCCTCACACCCCGGTTGTAAACCAGAAATGGAAGAGGACCTCAGGGAGGACATGCGTTCCTTTCTAGCTAGGGTTGTGTCAGTGACCTACCAGCCCTGACATTTATATTATTTTCACCTGTGTGGTTGTTGCTGTTGTGAGGCGCCTCGGATATATCGGTGGCTATGTGGATCAGATGGAGTCATTTGGCTCATTTACGCCCCGAAGGTCAGCGAAACGCAGTGTTCAGGCATTTTAATCAACATCGGTGGACTGGCCCTAACGATCCAAGGGCCCACCTGAGTCTGGGTCCTGAGACATGGTAGGCTAGATTGTCTCGAAGCGGTGAGGACGATCCCTGGCCTTGGTTCATAGATGGAAATCCAATTTCCAAATACGTGACTTTACGGTTTTGATTGTAGAGCCTAGTATGGCGACATGATATATGGTACTCGTGCCGTCTAGGATTGGTACATTTATATTTGAAGTTGTTTTACACACTATGCACTTATAATAGTATCAAATGATTTGTTTTTAATGTACCAAGCGTGTTTGGCGATTATAAGGGAAAAACCTATCCCCCGGCTTGTGTTGCAATGTGCGACGGGACCTTGGTCTTATAATAGCTTCATTTTTCCAAAAAGCATTGCGCTGTTTTGTTATATGCAGCGGTATTCTTGGAAGGAAACTCGTTCCGTGTTATACGGCGTGGTCTCTTGATCTATCTGATTTAAAGTAAAGATTTAAATAACTGTTTTAGTTCTCACACCAGTCACATGACTGACTTGGAGTTTATTGTTTTAACATAAACTCTGGGTGCCCCTATTTCTACACGGGCAGCTAGTAGTTTGGTTTTGCAGATTTATATTCATAGGAACCTGGTTTACAGCTGGAATGATATCCGGAAAGCTCTGTATCCGTATATCTCTTTCAGTTGTGTATTGTATTATTTTTCCGCTGCTATGTAATGTATTGTAATCTATGATATTTTGTGATGTATATTATTTATTCATACTCTGTATATTCCTGTATTCTGATGTAATTGTTGTAATAAACAATGAAATGTTCTTCTGTTTGCGTTCTGATTTGTCGTGCTCTCAAAACAATCAGGGGTTTCGAATGGTCTTGGTCGGTTTAGCTATCGATTCGAATCGAGCGGAATTCCCGATTGTTACATTTGGTATCAGAGCTTTGATTTATAGAGCTCGAAGAACAAGACACACAAGAACCAAACGAAAGAATTCATCAGATATTTGATTAGTAATATCCAATGAGAATGACTCGTTAGAGATGGGATCAGTATTATCCTAGAACGAGCATGAAGAGTATATTTTTAAAATGAAAACGAATTTTTGTTTTGAACATTTAAATCGTATTATACATATTTGAATATTAATTTTTATTGATTTGGACAATCAAGTATATATAGATTTTGCATATACGTCTGATCCACGTGTATTCGAAGTTTTAATATACTGGATAGATATAGAGTCACACTCTAGTCGCCCGGAGATGATTCTGATGATTGTAGCTACATCATCAGAATTAGTGTTCGAGTTTCGAAGGTGTGATATTTATATATTTCCAATTGACTGGTGTGAGAACCAAAATATAGTTAGAATATATTGTTGTGACTTGGCATCAAAAATGTGATTTTTGACTATATATCGAAGTTATGAGTTTGAAATGATAATCAACAAATTGATTGCTGATTGTCTTGTTTGATTATTGTTCGATTAATTAAATGTTGAACCTTTAGCCAAATTGAACCAAAAGTGAGTTGTATTGAAAATTTACCGCATTTGCATGCATGTACATGCACTTACATTGAACAGGTTATAGCAAAGAGGCTAGAGAAGAGGAATAAAATTGTTTGCCCGACAAATAGGTACATGTTTATTGTATTTCTTGGGTTTTTGATGATTTTATGAGCCAAATGGCTAGCCGCTTGACTATTTCTTTTTCTTTTTGGATTGGTGAGGGCCATGTGAGGCTATTTGAAATATCCCGAAGCTCCCGGTGCAGGGGAGCTTATGGCGAAATTTTTCGAAAATTTAGGGTGTTAGCCAAATTTTTGAAAAAATTGAAAAGTTCTTAGAAACTGAAAAGTTAAAGAACTTAAGCCGTAAACAAAATAATGGAAGATAAGTTGGTTTATCAAACAACTTTCAGCTTCATTCCTTTTTGGGGACGGAAAGTTTTAAGTAGGGGAGATTGTAATAACCCGGAAGTCTGAGCCAATATAAATTTTTATTTTGGCAATTTTGATGAATTCTGAATATTTAAAATTAATTATTTTAAAAAATAACGAACGATAAAATTTATTTTGAATAGAAATAGAACGTATATATTTATTTGAATCAGCGTTAGAATATAAATATTTTATTTTAATTATAAAAGGAATTGAAAATGGCGCGGTAGTTTGAAATTTCGATTTCAAAGTTCAAATGAATGTACAGGATTCAAAATAAATCGGATTTTAGTGAAACCAAAAATATTTGAATCCATTTGAGAATATCTTTCCAACGAATCTAAAAAATTGAAATTTCATAGTGGGGATAAAAGGATATGACCAGATGAAAATTCAGAATAGTCGCTATGGAATTTTGGCCCTTAAAAATGGAAATTTTGCAAACAACCTCGGTTTTCGACGAAACCACTTTTGGTGGATCCGGGATGTCGAGTTATTGCTAGGTTTCAAAATTCATAAATTTCTGAATCAATATGTGAGCGTGGCGAAGTAAAACATGTTTTGACGGTTTCAGTCAATTTCGATCGACCGGAAAATGGCCATTTTTCAAACGGTCTCAGAATTTGAAGAAATTAGTTTTGTTAAGACCGTATCATCAATACGAAGCTAGAAATAATTTTTCTGGAATTTTCAGAGTCTATATATAGCCTCGGTAAATTGAAATGTGCGTTCAAATTCAATATATAGATTTATATTTTGATTTTGATGAAAACTGGTCATAACGATCGAATTGGCTTGTGAAACATATCCCATTATGTTCGGAATGGGGGTGATTAGTTAGGGAAGGCAGTCGTTGGGTTCAATTTGAAGTTAAAATGAAAAATTAACTTTATGGATTTAAAAATAAATAAATAAATAAATATATTATATATAACAGTCAAAGGGAGGTCAAACCCTCACTATCTCATCTCCACGGCCAAACTTAAACCCGCACCACTCCCTTCCTAAATTCCATCGCCCCTACAGCAATCACCGCCGCGACCATCGATGCCCCTTCCCCTCTAGCCGTCGCGCCTCCCCAACGGCCGCCACCCCCTCCCCTTCTCTCTTCTCCCTATTCTCTTCTAATTCGAGCTGCGAGCCCTAAATTCGCTGCAGTGGACCCCCTGGCCCACCACTCTGGCCAGTAGCAACTCCTCTACACCCGTCAGACCCCAGCGCCGCCTCCACCAAATCCGACTCCCCTAGCTCCTCCTCCATCCGTTGTTTCTCTCCCCGCCTCCAATTGGAACTTCAAAGCTCCAAACCCTCCAAGCCCGCTGTCCAGACGTCGTGGCTCCACTTCCGACCTCTACTGCATCCGGTGCCTCTTCCCTCTTGTGTTTGACGAACAATGAAGTGAGTCTTTATTTTATTTTAAATTTTAGTCAATTACTTTTGTTTATATGCATTGTAAAAAGAAAAATCAGTTTTTAAAAATATAAGCATGATAAAAACTTGATTTTTATATATAAAGAAACATGATAAAAATTGGATTTTTATCTAGGGTAAAGATTAGATTTTTATCTGTATAAATATATGATTTTTATTCATATAAAAGATGTGATTTTTATTCAAATGAAAGATATGATTTTTATTGTTTGATTAGCAAGATAAAAATGTGATTTTTATATATTCAATAGCGTTTTAAAAATATGATTTTTATATACTAGAGAATATAAAAATGTGATTTTTATATATGTAGCGAATTACAAATATGATTTTTATTATGTAGAGTAATAAAAATTTGATTTATATATATATGAAGCATTGAACTAAAAATGTGATTTTTAATATGAAAATCGTATGAAACAGATCTCGGTGGAAACACGGCGAAGATTTTCTACATATGAAGAGTCGTGACGTTTGGTTTAGCTTCTTGTTGGGAACTTCTCACTTTAATTCTTGTTTTCTAGTTAAAATTATATGCTAGGATGCAGACGGTGCTTAGCAGCACCCGACACCCGTCGTCCACAGACCATGGATGACTTGTTTGTTTGATTGCTATGTTGTGAAATTTGATTGTGTGATGTGGAATGAAATAAAATATTTTATAGTGGAAAATATTTTATAGTTAACAATATAATTTTTAACGTGTATATAAAATAAACGTTCATTTACAAATCCGATGATTTGTTTATGTACACCCACTTGACTGATATTGATTGGGACGATAAATTTTACACATCGCCAACTGCGCAAATAAAATATATGTTTTTTGATTTGAAACCCCACATGGGTGTTGGGATGATATTGACGTACACCAATCCCAATTGTTTAGTAGTATGTCGACCGATTGGTTGACAGACTGTGTAAGCGTTAATTATTTAGGTTTAATGCTTATGCAATTGTGTGGTGCACTTTGGATGATGGTTGATTATTTATCATTGCTATTATATACATGTGTTGTAGGGAATCCATATAATTAACATTATATGGTAATTGATTGGGCCTCGTTCCAATTTGGAAAATAAGGAATATTATAAAAGAAAATTCATGTGTTGAATAGAATAAAAATTCATGTGTTGAATAGAATAAAAATTCATGTGTTGAATAGAATAAAAATTCATGTGTTGAATAGAAAGAAAATTCATGTGTTGAATAGAAAGAAAATTCATGTGTTGAGTAGAATAAAAATTCATGTGTTGAATAGAATAAAAATTCATGTGTTGAATAGAATAAATATTCATGTGTTGAATAAAATATATATATTCATGTGTTGAATAAAAATATATATTCATGCGTTGAAGAAAATATTCATTTGTTGAATAGAATAATGAAGTAATTGAAATATATAAGTTGGTAAGATATGCGCCATTTTGACGCGAATGATATTTATATCGATTATATTCATTTTTATAATGAATATAGAAAAGGAAGTGATTTCAAAATATAACGTTTTGAAAATATTATTATTTGCATATCGATGATGTGGAATATTCAATTTTAATTCGAAATTGAATATGAAGTTGAAATCGTTTCGAAAACGAATTTAAAACGATTTATAAAATATGTTTTAAAAGGAAATCGACGAAATATATATAATATATATTATATATATTAAATGGCCTGAATAGAACACGCCGCGCCACGGTAGTTCACGAATTTCGACCATTGACTTCGAATGGATATTACGGGAGATCCGACCATCGGATTCTCCTAAAACCAGAACCTTGGGTTCGTATCGAAAAGAGCTTTCTAAAGAATATCAGAGATTTGAAATCTAACGGTTGGATTTGGAATTATGTCCAAATCAAATTTGGAAAACGTCGTTGCAAGTGCAGTTCGATGGCCATTGATGGAAATCGAATGTACGGGCCTTGACTAAATTATTAAAAATAGTAATAATTTGTGTAAAATCATAAGAAATGATTTGGAAAGAATTCGGATGAAAAACTCCATATTTGAAAAGATAAAAATAGATTTTTATCGAAATGAACTAGTTTTGAACTAGAATTATAGTAAATTGGATTTGAAAAGGGTTTTAAAAGTAACCAGAATTTCCAATAATTGAATTGGAATGGATTTGAATCGAAATTGTCTTTGGAATATTTCGATGTTGGATTTCCTGATTATACAGATATTGTTATGGATATTTGAAAGATATATTTATATCGTTATTTCCATTACGATATTTGTTGTTCGTAGAATTTGATATTGAATATAAGCTGGTATATTTTCTATTCAGAGCCTTGTATTTAATATCAAATGTGATTTTGGGTTTATCGTGAACCGTGTTTTAGATGACATTGTTTCTTTAACCTAGTTAAAGACAGGATATTGACTTTTAGGAAGATTAAAACTAAGTGGAGTTTTAATGAATCTTCAATTAGATTGAAATGATCGAGAATGGAGTATCACCAGTTTTGCTCTAGGCGATAGTTAAATCTTTAATTAGATTTGAACATGAAATGGTAATTGAATTTACCGATAACACCGTGGTGTTAGATATGGAGTATTACCAGTTTTACTTCAAGGGATGAATAGGTTGGGATAGGGAAATTAAAACAAATGATTACTTCGGTAAGGTTCGTTAATCCCAACTAGTTTGGATAAACCATAATTTGGTTCAAATTGATATTCAAAAGAAGATTAAAGAATAAATTTAAAGAATTTATCTTTGATAAAATTAATAGGAACCTTTCCCAAAGTATAAGAATATTTAAATAAAAGAATATTCTAAATTGGAATGAGGCGTAAGTTGTGTTTGTGTAACACTTGTTTATTATATATGCGGGTTATTCAGAAAGACTGGTTTTTCCCATTCTGAATAACGGATTCGATGATGTGTCGAGGATGAAGACGGTGGTCGAAGACCGGAGGTCTTCGCATCGTTTTGGTGATTACTGATGATCTTCATTGGGTTGTACACCCAAGAGGAGGGAACCAGTTGGTGATCGTCAGACATACTTGGAGATCGATGGATATGCGAGGTACAAGGTGCCTCCGGTTTCATTCAGACCCAGAACGAACTTGTAAATGGACTGTGTGTCTGACATTGGATTTTATTTTGTGTGACTGATTTCTATTAAATATATATCTATTTGGTGGCGGAGAATTTATTCTCTTGCTTAACGCAATTCTCTGAGACGTACGAGCTCAGGGATTATATATTGATGGATATCAATCGCATGGAGTTAATTGCCTGTGTGGCATGCCTAAGTGGCAATTGATCAAGGCTTCTGTTGAAAAGCAGAGTCTTGTGGTTGATGATCAAAGCACGGCCTGTGTGGCATAGCTTTGTGTAGCGTGGATTCGCGAGCCTCACACCCCGGTTGTGAACCAGAAGCGGGAGAGGACTTCAGGGAGGACATGCGTTTCTTTATAGCTAGGGTGGTGTAAGTGACCTACCAGCCCTGACATTTATATTATTTTCACCTGTGTGGTTGTTGCTGTTGCGAGGCGCCTCGGATATATCGGTGACTATGTGGAGCCGATGGAGTCATTTGGCTCATTTACGCCCCGAAGGGCGGCGAAACGCATTGTTCAGGCATTTTAATCCATATTGGTGGACCGGCCCTGATGATCCAAGGGCCCACCTGAGTCTGGGTCCTGAGACATGGTAGGCTAGATTGTCTCGAAGCGGTGAGGACGATCCCTAGCCTCGTTTCATAGATGGAAATCCAATTTCCAAATACTTGACTTTGCAATTTTGATTGTAGAGCCTAGTATGGCGACATGATATATGGTACCCATGCCGTCTAGGATTGATACATTTATATTTGAAGTTGTTTTATACACTATGCGCTTATAATAGTATCAAATGATTTGTTTTTAACGTACCAAGCATGTTTGGCTATTATAAGGGAAAACCCTATCCTCCGGCTTGTGTTGCATTGTGTGATGGGACCTGGGTTTTATAATAGCTTCATTTTTTCAAAAAACATTGCGTTGTTTTGTTATATGCACCGGTATTCTTGGGAGGAAACCCGTTCCGTGTTATACGACATGGTCCGTTGATATATCTGATTTAAAGTAAAGCTTTAAATAACTGTTTTAGTTCTCAAACCAGTCACATGACTGACCTGGAGTTTATTGTTTTAACCTAAACCTGGGTGCCCCTATTTCCACATGGGCAGCTAGTAGTTTTGGTTTTGCAGATTTATATTCATAGGAACCTGGTTTACAGCTAGAATGATATCCGGAAAGCTCTGTATCCGTATATCACTTTCAGTTGTGTAATGTATTATTTTTTCGCTGCTATGTAATGTATTGTAATCTTTGATATTTTGTGATGTATCTTATTTATTCATACTCTGTATATTCTTGTATTCTGATGTAATTATTGTAATAAACAATGAAATGTTCTTCTGTTTGCGTTCTGATTTGTCATGTTCTCAAAACAATCAGGGGTTTTGAATGGTCTTGGTCGGTTTAGCGATCGATTCGGATCGAGCGGAATTCCCGATCGTTACAGATATATCAACATCAGTGTTTATGTTCGAGTTTCGAAAGTGGGATTTCTATATATTTCCAATTGACTGGTGTGAGAACAAAAACTAGATAGGGTTTATTGTTGTGAATTGGCATCAAAAACATGATTTTATGTATTTGTATCAAAATTATGAATTTGAAATGATAATTCACTAATTGGTTTATGGTTGTGTTATATGATTATTTGTTATCTAATAAAATCGTTATGTGAAAAAAGGCAAATTCAGGCCAAATTGTATCAAATATTGAACTGTTTTGAAAATTGTTTGAACTTTCATGCATATACATGTGTATACATTGAACAGGTCATTGCAAGGAGGCTAGAGAAGAGGAATACAATTGTATGCCCGACAAATAGGTACATGTTTACAAATTTCTTGGGTTTGGATGATTTTATGAGCTGATTGGCTAGCCGCTTGGCCTTTTCTTTTTCTTTTTGGATTGGAGAGGCCTATATGGCAATTTCAGGATTTTCGTGGTGCTCCCGTACAGGGAAAGTTATGGCGAAATTTTTCGAAAATTTAGGATGTTGGCTAAATTTTTGAAGAATTTGAAAAGTTCTTAGAAACTGAAAAGTTCTTAGAAATTGAAAAGTTGAAGAACTTAAGCCATAATGAAAATAATGAAAGTTGAGCTGATTTGTTAAACAACTTTCAGCACCGTTCCTTTTCAAGGACGAAAAGATTTTAAGTTGGGGAGATTGTAACAACCCGGAAAATCCGAACCAATTTAAAATTTGTATTTTGGAAATTTTATTGGATTTT
Organism: Allium sativum; assembly: GCA_030737875.1. Lineage (NCBI taxonomy): Eukaryota > Viridiplantae > Streptophyta > Magnoliopsida > Asparagales > Amaryllidaceae > Allium > Allium sativum. The sequence goes on from CM060921.1 coordinate 565,219,761, forward strand.
GAATATTTAAAATGGATTATTTTAAATAATTACAACTAGAAATTTATTTTGAATAGAATTAGAACATATATATTTATTTGAATCATCGTCAGAATATAAATATTTATTTTAATTATAAAAGGAATTGAAAATGGCGCGGTAGTTTGAAAATTCGATTTCAAATTTCAAATGAATGTATAGGATTCAAAATAAACCAGATTTAAGCGAAACTAGAAATATTAGAATCTGTTTGAAAATATATTTCTAACGAATCTGAAAAATTGAAATTTTATAGCAGGGATAAAAAGTTATGCCCAATTGAAAATTCAAAATAGTCGCTATGGAATTTTAGCACTTTAAAATGGAAGTTCTGCAAACGACCTCCATTTTCGACAAAACCACTTTTGTTTGATCCGGGATGTCAAATTATTGCTAGACTCCAAAATTCATAATTTTGGGATTAATATGTGAGCGTGGCGAAGGAAAATGTGTTTTGATAGTTTTGGTCAATTTCGATCGACCAGAAAATGACCATTTTTCAAACTGTCTCAAAATTTGACGAAATTAGTTCTATTAGGACCGTATCATCAAAACGAAGCTAGAAATATATTTTCTGAAATTTTTAGAGTCCGTATGTGGCCTGGTAAATTGAAATGTACGTTTGAATTGAATATATATATATATATATTTATATTTTAATCTAAACGGAAACTGATCGTAACGGTCAAACTGGCTTGCGATACATGTCCCATTGTGTTCGAAATGGGTGTAATTAGCTAGGGGCGATAGTCATTGGGTTCGATTTGGAATTCGATTTAAAAAGTAACTTTATAGAGAGAAAATTTAATAATAAATAAATATATATATATTATAAAACCCTCCCACCCCGTAACCCTAAATTTCATTTCAGAAAAACCTGCCCCCTTTTAAATTGAAACCCCGTGCCCTCGTCGCCTCTCACCTCTTCACCGACTGCGCCACCAGCACGGGAGCCGAGCGCCGCCGCGCCTCAGGCGCACCCCCACTGTCGATCCCCTCCCAGCTCCGGCCTCTCTTCTTCCCTAACCCGTAAACCCCGGCGCCCTAACCCAAATCAACCCGGAACCGCCACTTCCGGCCTCCATCTGACCAGCGCCACCTCCCCTCCCCACCAGCGACGACCAGCGTTGCCTCCAGCACCTCATCTCCGACTGTGGGGTCCCCTACATCCAAGAATTGATTTTTATTCAAGAAAAGAGGTGAGTTTTTATAACATAAATTTTTATTTCAATTTTAAATATAAAGGTTGGATTTTTAATAATAAAAATATGCTTTTTTTATATTATAGAAATAATAAAAATACAATCTTTGTATAGAAATTATAGTTGTAAAAATATAATCTTTGTATAGGAATTAGAAATGTAAAAATATAATTTTCTTTGAAATGAACATGAGATTTCATAAGATAGAAAATTATGATTTTCTTTAATAGGAAAAATCCATTTTCTTTGTTATGAAAAATACGATTTTTAGTTCGATAAAAATATTATTCTTATATATGTATGATACTATTTATAGTTACATATAAAAAAATAGAATTTTATCGTATGGAAGATATGGAAGAAAATAATTATTAATGGGCCAAAAATAAGATTTTTAATGTAGGGATGCAATCCAGATCGAAAACCAAAGAAAGGCGGAGTGGAACCCAAAGATGAGAACTCCTCACTTTAATTTAATTTATTTCTAGTTGAAATATATAATAGGATGCAGATGGTGCTTAGCAGCACCCGACACCCGTCGTCCACAGACCATAGACGACTTGTTTGTTTGTTTGATTATGTGGTGAAAATTGATTGTGTGTTGTGAAATGGAGTAAAATATCTTATAGTTAAAAATACAATTTTTAACGTGTATATGAAATAAATATTCATAAACAAATCAGATGATTTGTTTATGTACACACATTTGACTGATATTGATTGGGATGATAAATTTTACACATCGCCCAACTGCACAAATAAAACCTGTGTTTGATTGGCTGAAACCCCACACGGGTATCGGGATGAGATATGACATACACTAGTCCCAATAATTAGTTGTATGTCAATCGATTGGTTGACAAGCTGTGTTAGCGTTGAATGTTTATATTTAATGCTTATGCAGTGTAGAATGCACTCTGGATGAGGGTTGATTGTTTATTATGGTTGTTATACACATTTGTTGTGTGAAATCCATATAATCAAATTATATGGTAATTGACTATGTCTGATTCTAGTTCAAAAAGAATGAATATTTTAAAGTAACAAACATTTTAAAATAATGATTATTATAAAATAATGTTCAGTAATAGATCAAATTTTGATTTTGATGTCCGATTTGGGATGGATACTAAAATATTTAAAAATATAAAGCCGTGTTTGATTATATTAACGCCATTTTGACGTGAACGATATATATATCGATTTTATTCGTTTTTATAATGAATATCGAAAAGGAATTGATTTCAAAATATAATTTTTTGAAAATACTATTATTTATATATCAAAGATATGGAATATTCAATTTTGATTTGAAATTGAATATGAAGTTGAAATCGTTTTGAAAACGATTTATAAAATACGTTTTAAATGGAAATTGACGAAATATATATTATATATACTATATATATAATATAATGGCCTGAATAGAACGCGCCGCGACAGTTCGTGAATTTCGACCATTGACTTCGAATGGACATTACGGGAGATCTGACCGTCGGATTCTCCTAAAACCAGAACCGTTGGGTTCATATCGAAAAGAACTTTCTAACGAATACAAGAAATTATAAATCTAACGGTTGGATTGGGAACTATGTCCAAATCGAATTTGGAAAAGGTCGCTATAAGTGCAGTTCCATGGCCGTTTAAGGAAATCGACTGTACGGGCCTTGATAAAATTATAAAAAATATCAATAATTAGTGTAAAATCATAAGAAATGATTTGGAAAGAATTAGGGTGAAAACTTCCATATTTGAAAAGATAAAAATAGATTTTTATCGAAATGAACTGGTTTGAACTAGAATTATAATTCAATTATTTTTAAAAATAAATAAGTTGGATTTCAAATGGTTTTAAAAATAACTAAAATTTCCAATATATGAATTGGAATGGATTTGAATCGAAATTATCTTCGAAATATTTCGATATTGGATTCCTTGATTATATGGATACTGTGGGGGAATTTGGAGGATAGATATATTGTTATTCCAATATGGTATTTGTTGATTCCAGAATTTGATATTGAATATAAGCCGATATATTTTCTATTCAAAGCCTTGTATTTAATATCAAATGGGTTTTGGGTTTTTGTGACGATCCCAAAACCCCGTGACACGGTGTTAAGGATAATCATTGGAATATAACACATTAATCATCATTAGCAGATCACAGATAATAGCATAAACATAAAATAGAATAATTTACACACATATGACAGCGGAATCATATAGATATCACCACATCAGAGAGCACAGTGCAGGATACAACTTAGTGTATAATAATACATAATCAGTCACCATCGCCAGAGGCGGATTCATACATAAAGAGTACACAAAATAAATATCAGTCTACATCACCAATGGCGGAATCATAATACATATACTATAATGGCGGAAAGAGTCAAAGTCAGCACGGTGTAGTCAAGCCTCGCCATGAGCCAAAAGTGCACCAGATACCTGTAACTAGGCTGCCCGTGTGAAAATGAGGGCACCCGAGTTTGCAAGGTGAAACAAACTACGAGTCAGTCATAGGACTGGTATGAGAAATCTACTTAACTTATTAACAACAATAATAAGGCAAATCAAAGGACCACGCCACTTTCGCGGAACGAGTTTACTCCAATGAGTGCTAGTGCATGAAATAAAGTAAATGATTAAATCCTCGCAATGCTTTTTATAAAATGAAGCCATTATAAGACTCGGGTCCCGTCACACAATGCTACGCAAGCCAGAGGATAGAGTTTTACCTTATAATGGCCAAAAATGCTTCATACGTATAAAACAAAAGTGTTTGCTATTATTACTAGTGCATATATGTTTCAAAAGCAAATTCAATCATAAATATCAATCCTAGGCGGCATAGCTACCATCTACTATGTCGCTATACTAGTAATACAATCACGTCCGCATATTTCGTATTGGAAATTGGATTCCTTCATGAGTCGAGGCAAGGGGCAAGCTCCTCCACGTTCGAGACACTCTAGCAAATGTCCCAGGACCCCACTATGATCCTTGGAATCGGCTGGGCCGGTCCTCTCTTACTTTTTAGGGTTAGTTATTCCTGAACACACGTTTCTCGGTCCTTACAGACCTATAATCGAGGCGCCTCGCATTCCAACAACCACAAAGGTGAAAAGTATATATAATGTCAGGGCTGGTAGGTCACTGACACCACCTTAGCTAGAAAGAAACGTTGTGCTCTCCCAGCGGTCCGTCTCCCGTTTTTGACTCATACCGGGGTGTGAGGCTCGCGAATTCACGTTATACACAAAGCTACGTCACACAGACCATGCTTTGATCATCAACCACAAGACTTTGCTTTGTAACAGAAGCCTTGATCATATGCCACTTAGGCGTGCCATACAGGAAATCCACTCCATGCGACTGATTTCTATCAATACATAACCTCTGAGCTCGTACGTCTCAGAGAAGGGCGTTAAGCAAGAGAATAAATTCTCCGCCGCCAAACAGATATATATTTAACAGAGATCAATCAGCACAGAACAAAATCCAATGTCAGACACACAATCCATTTACAAGTCCGTTCTGGGTCTGAACGAAACCGGAGGCACCAATTCCTCGCATATCCGTACAATCAACAATATGTTTGGACGTCTACTACTTCAGCTCCTTCACGGTAGCTACTCCAATCACGAGCATCAGTAGCGCCCATCCATCCAATGTGAAGATCTTCGGTCTTCAACCGTTTTCGACTCTTCGACTTCTCAACGTCGATCGATTATTTGAAATGAGATGAACTCAGCCTTTTCAAATAACCCACATATATTTAGATTTTCAAATCAATTTATCCCATGGTTGGACTATTCAACATTCACATTTCAGTTCTTTAGTTATGATTTTCATGTTAAATACATTCAACCATCACATATCAAGTAAACACAGCAAAATTGGTTTATTTCCAGTCTATATCGTCTATCGTATTTTATAACGATATATCGCCATTTTTATTTATTTAAAACGGCCATATTTAATTAAACGACGATTCAGGTCGTGCCGATGCACTGGCGCTGTTTTTCACTAAATTTGTTTTACACATATCTGAAAATCTAACCGTTGGATCTTCACAAATTTTATGTCATTAGAAAGATCATTTCAAAACGAATCCAACGGTTTCAGTTTTGGGAAAATCCGACGGTCGGATCTTCCACACTAGCCATTTGAAGTTACGATTTCTATTTACGAACTACAGCGTCGTTATTCGATTTAATTTAATTATATTTATATATATATAAATAAAATCGTTTTTGGCGCTGTTTTTCTTTAGATTTGAATTAAACATAACAGGCAATCCAACCGTCCGATCACTATAAAGTTGGTACCGTTGGAAAGATATTCCCAAGGTGAACCCAACAATTGCGGTTTCGGGAAAATCCAATGGTCGGATTTCCCGCACTAGTCGTTTGAAATCACGGTTTCAAAACACGAACTGCATGGCCACGTTTCATTTTAATTTTATTTATATTTAGATATTTATATAAATATAGTTCATTCAAAAATTCCTATATCGTTTTCACTTCAAATATTTCACTAACGCCTTTAAATTTTGGAAAATTTCGCCATAACCTCCTTTGTACGGGAGGGGCTGGGAAAATTCCCAAATAGCCACACGGGCGTCTCATGTCGAAAAGAAAAGGCCAAGCGGCTAGCCAAAAGGCTCATAAAATCATCACCCAAACAAAACCGTAAATGTGTACCTATTTGTCAGGCACAAAATTTTATTCCTCTTCTTTAGCCTCTTTTCTATAACCTGTTCAATAAATATGCATGTACATATATGTAATTCTTATCGCTTATCACTTTCCATTCAACTTCATATTTGATTCACTTTGATTTAAAAACACCATTCATTCTAATGTTGCATGCATAGGCAAAAATCATATCATTAGCTAATTAATGAATATTTCAGCTCATGCATATTTATTTGAACAAGTGGCTATTTTTAACACTTCACATTTCAAAGATGATAATTTCGGCGAACTAAAATATATTTCAACACATGACTATTTTATTTAGTTCACATGCATGTTAAAATAATATTTCTTTCACAAATATTTATTTCAACGCTCGCATATCTTTAGCATATCACATATATGATAAAAAATGATATTTCTATCATTTAAAATATTTATTCAACAAATGAATGTTTTAAACACTTTATAGTTTCAATAAAAATTTAATTTTTATTGTTCGATCTTTTTATTCAACACATGAACTTTTCCAATACACACATTTCTCAACACAAGAACACTTCCACACATGGATATTTTATATATGTAGTTCATATAAGGAAGATGAAATTTTTATTATTGAAACTATTTATATATAAGGCGAATATTTTACATGCTTCATATATATTATAAAAATGTGATTTTTATTGTTTAAACACTTCATTCATTCACACATGAATTTAATTTTCACACATCACTTCTCAACACATGAGCATTTCCACACATGGATATAGTTTCAACACATGACTTTAATTTCAACGCATGAAGATAATTTCAATATATGAAAATAATTCTAACACATGAATATTATTCAAAATTTCGGCAGCATAACGGCAGGGTAGTTAAAACCGGCACTGTCCCTAGTACGGCTCCTCGCTCTACCTTAAAACCTCGCGGTTTTTGACAATGGGGATTCATGCATCTTATTCGCACGCAGGCGGCATGTTTTATTTTTATTTCCACAATTATTTCCAATTCATTTCAATCACCAATGGGTATTTTTCAACCACAACCAAACAATATCAACCACAAACAATTATTCAACAATTCGCATTTTCATCCAATATTTCACACCAGTTCACAACAATAAATATCGTCCATGGTTTATGGACGAGGGGAGTGTATATATATATATATATATATATTATAATTTCTATATTTCACTTGCATTTCAACACATATATCAATTATTCTATGCAAGTATAATTCATACTTCGCTTATATAGCTTACACAATGCATGTACATGAAGTATACAACACGTGTGTAATTTATATTTTGCTTATATAATTTATACACGACATTTTCCATTCAAATTCATTTAATTTAGATTTCTCACATTGGTTTTCGGAGTGCTAAAAATCGTAGATGACTCAGAAAAATCCGCGGTCTCTTCTTATGTGGTAGAGAGCTTCCTTGCGGTCCCGATGTTTCCTGTTTCATCGAATTTCGTCAACACACCATAAAGATATGATTTTTCAAAGTGCAAACATCAAGAAGAACTCACCTTTCACGATGGTTCAAAACTAGGGTTGCTGTTTTCGCGAAAACCGAGGCACGATGGGATGATCAGAGGTGATGATGTGGAAGAGGGAGGAGAGGGGAGTCGGTCAGTGGTGGTCTTGGCCGGAGCGAACGCCTGTAGCGGCGGAGGCGGCACTGGGAAGGTCCGAACTTCCTGGGCCTCGTTCTCGTCGATGGGGAGGAGGGGGGTGACGAGGGTGTGTCGGATTTGAAGAGGGGAGGCGGCGGTGTCGATTGCAGGTGGTGGCGGCGTCGGCCGGGGGCTGAGGCGGGGGCGATTTGGCTGGGAAGAATGGGAGTTGCGTCGCCGTCGATAACGAGGGTTACGCGGTTTTTTGAGAGATTTTTTTTATTTTTAAATAATGAAAGGAATTTTCTGATTCGCCGATATATATATTATTCGGAAAATTAGGGTTTTCACTTACGAACCCTAATTCAAACCCAACGATTGTCGCCCCTAGCTAAATACCCCCTTCCCGGACACAATGGGATATGTTTCATTGGCCAATTCGACTGTTACAGTCAGTTATTTTTCAAATTAAAGTATAAAACATTTAATTTTAACTTTGAACGTACATTTCAATTTGCCAGGGCCACAAACTGATTCGAAAAATTCCAGAAAAATCAATCTAGCTATGTTTTGACGCTATGGTCCCAACAAAACTAGTTTCGTCGAATTCTGAGATCGTTTGAAAAATGGCCATTTTCTGGTCGATCCAATTTAACAAAAATTGACCAAACACATTTTCTTTTGCCATGCTCACATACTAGCTTCAAAAATTATGAAATTTGAAACCTAGCAATAGTTTGACATCCCGGACCCAACAAAAGTGGTTTCGTCGAATTACGAGGTCGTTTGCAAAATATCAATTTTTCAGGGCTATATATTCTATATAGCGACCTTTCTAAAAATTCATTCGGCCATAACTTTTGATTCCCGTTATGAAACTTCGATTTTTCAGATTCGTTAGAAAGGTATTGACTAACAGATTTAAATATTTTTGGTTTCGCTAAAATCCGTTATATTTTCCACCCTGCACTGTCAGTCAAAGTTTGAATTCAAATTTTCAAACTGACTCACTATTTCTAATTCACTATTTTATTGAAATATTCTATTTCAATTGTTCAAATTCCTTTGAAATAACCAATTTAAAAAGTTTAAATTGGCTCGTATTTTCCAGGTTGTTACAATCTCACCCACTTAAAACTTTTCGTCCTAGAAAAGGAAACAACAGTAAAGTAGGAAACAAAATGTAAATGCAAAGTATTGTAAAGGTACCTTGCACCAGAGTTAGTCAGAGATGTCCACTCTGCATTTGGGGTAAGCTTGCTTAATGCTTTCCTCAATCTCCCAAGTACAGTCTCTAGGATCACTACTCCACTGCACTTTAACTAAATGAACCTTTTTGCTTCTTAGTTCTCAAGTTTCTTTGCCAACAATCTTTAATGGCTCTCTTCTGACTGCTAATTCTGGAGTTATGTCTATATCCTGTTGCGCTACTTCTTCTACAACAAGATCCGTATCATGCACATGTCTTCTAAGTTGTGATACGTGAAATACATCATGCACTCCAGGCAACCAATCTGGTAATTGAACCCTATAAGCAAGAGTTCCAATTCGTTCAAGTATAGGAAATGGACCAATAAATCTCAGTGCCAACTTCCCTGTTTTGCCAAATCTGATTAATCCTCTCATCAAAGAAACTTTCAAATAAACATAGTCACCAACAGTAAATGTCAAATCTCTTCTTCTAGAATCTGCATAACTTTTCTGTTGGCTTTGTGCGGTTCTCAATCGCTTTTTGATAAAGTCGACTTTATCAGATGCTTCCCTAATCATATCGGGTCCTAACACAAGTCTGTTGCCAGGTTCTACCCAACATGCTGGAGATCTGCACGGTCTGCCATATAATGCTTCAAATGGCGACATTCCCAAACTTGCCTGATAGGTATTGTTATATGAGAATTCTGCCAAATGCAAGTGATCTTCCCATGACCCATCGAAGTCAATTATACAAGCCTGCAATAAATCTTCCAGAATTCTATTCAACCGCTAAGTTTGGCCATCTGTTTGAGGGTGATAAGCAGTGCTCATATTCAGTTTCGTTCCCAATTTTGTCTAGAAAGCCTCCCAGAATTTGCTAGCAAATTTTGGGTCTCTATCACTGACTATGCTGATGGGAATTCCATGCATCTTAACGATTTCTTTGAAATATATCTGTGCTAGACTTTGAGCGGTTCTATTGGATCTGATAGGTATGAAATGGGCAGTCTTCGTGAAGCGATCTACGATTACCCAAATGCTGTCTTTACCTTTCCTGGTTCGCGGCAAACCATCTATGAAATCCATGGAAATATGTTCCCATTTCCAACCTGGGACTTCCAACGGTTGCAACAATACAGCTAGCTTCTGTTGGTCGCTTTTGACCAATTGACAAGTAGGGCGTCTGCTAACATACAAAGAAATATCCCTTTTCATTGCCTTCCACTAGAAAGTGCGTTTGATATCGTTGTACATTTTACTCACACCAGGATGAATGCAAAGTTTGGATTTATGACATTCATCTAGCACCTCTCTTCGAAGGCCTGGAACATTTGGAATGCAAATCCTAACATTTAACCTGAGAACCCCCTTATCGTCAACACGGAAACTTGTGGTTTTACCTTCCTTAACCCTCTGACTGATTCTCTGGATGAATTCATCGTCCTTTTGAAGGGCTGAAATCTTATCAATCAATCCAGGCGTAATTATAAGATTGGCAACGATTGCGGTTTTTCTACTAAGTGCATCCGGTACAACGTTAGCCTTTCCCGGCGTATATAAGATATCAAGATCATACGCTGCAAGAAATTCTAGCCAACGCTGCTGTCTCAAATTTAGATCTTTCTAGGTGTATAAATACTTCAATAATTGATGATCTGTATACAGTACAAATTTCTCGCCCAATAAATAATGCCTCCAGATTTTCAAAGAAAAAACGATAGCTAGCAACTCAAGATCATGAGTTACATAATTCTTCTCATGCGGTTTCAGTTGGCGGCTTGCTAAGCGACTACTTGGCCTCTTTGCATTAACACTGCACCAAGACCTCTAATAGAAGCATCTGTCCAAACCGTCAGATCCTGATTTCCATCAATAATGGTTAACACTGGAGCAGTTGTCAGTTTCGATTTCAATTCCTGGAAAGCTTCTTCACAGTCAGAAGTCCACTTAAATTTCTCATGCTTCTTCGTGAGCTTCGTTAACGGACCGGATATCTTCGAAAAATCCTTAACGAACTTTCGATAATAACTAGCCAACCCCATAAAACTTCTAACCTCTGTGGGTGTAGTAGGTTGTTTCCAGTCTTGAATCACTGTTATTTTGCTTGGATCTACAGAAATCCCTTTCTTTGACACAACATGGCCAAGAAACTTCACTTCTTCTTGCCAGAAGATACATTTAGAGAATTTGGCTTTGAAGACGTTCTTTCTTAGAATCTCCAATACTTGTTCTAAGTGTTTTTCATGCTCGGGTTTTGATTTGGAGTAGATTAAAATATCATCGATGAATACGAGGAAAAATTTATTCAGAACTTCCCTGAACACTCTTTTCAACAGATTGACAAAGTATGATGGAGCGTTGCACAGGCCGAACGACATTACTAACCATTAATAAAATATGTCTGGACCTTTGAAAGCTGTCAAAGGAACACACTCTTCTGCTATCCTCAATTGATGAAAACCTGTAGCTATGTCCATTCGGGAAAATACTGTCGCCCCATTTAATTGGTCTAGCAGATCGTCGATGCGGGGTAATAGGTATTTATTTTTGAGCGTCTATTTGTTGAGGTCTCGGTAATCAACGCATAATCGAAGAGTACCATCTGACTTTGGGACAAACACAACAGCTGCACCCTAATTAGAAAAGCTAGGTCTGATTAGACCCTTCCACAACAGTTGACGAGTTTGATCGCCTAATTCTTCTTTTTCCTTGGGAGTCATTCGGCGAATTGGATGTACCACTGGTCTGGCATTATGAATTAGATCGATTTGAATTCTATTTCTCTTTGCGTAGGTAAGTTTTCGACTTCTTCAAACACATCCGCATAGTTTCTGACAATCGGAATCTTTTCTATGGAAGTGGGGATAACTTCTAATGCAGACCAAAATTCTTCCCTATTTGGATTCGAACCATGGCATGTTACAGTAATATATCCAAGCTTCGTTCAAATTTTAATGATTCTTTCCACACAATTTACTTCGGCTTCGTATTTCGTTAACCAATCAAGCCCTAGAATGATATCGAATTCGGGAAAATCCATAACGACTAGATTGAAAGGAAACTGGTATCGGAAGAAAGAAGTAGGCACCTAACAACACGAACTGAGAATAATAGAACCCCCTATCGGGTTATGTACTTCCACCGATTCTTTAAGCTTTCTCTGTTTTAACTTTAATTTGTGCACTGTGTTACTAACAATAAAACTACGCGACGCACCCGTGTCAAATAATACAGAAACAAGAATGTTTTTAATTGTAAGGGTACCTCCCAAAACATCGGGTTTACCTGCTCCTTCGGAAGCAGCTGGCGGGCTCGACCCGTCATACACATGAGCTACTGCGGCCTTCTTTAGCAAAGGATAGTCTTTGACAAGATGATCCGTCTTGGGCAATTAAAATAGGAGTGAGGGTTCTGAGAGCCCTGGCTTGAACCTTGTGAATTTGTCTTCTGCCTCTTCGGGGCTGTGCACACATTAGAGAAGTGCCCCATTTTTCCACAGTTATAGCAGCTTCCTCTTGGCGGCTTGCCAGTCTGTGGTTTCGATGATGCTGCTTGGCTTTACTGAGCTTGATTCAAAGCAGGCTTGCGATTGTTTCCGTCTTGGCTTTTAGCGCGATCCTGCTCCAGATGCCTTTGGTCAAGGTCTTCGTAGTTGCATGTCATTTCCACCAATTCATTAAATCCCAGCTTGATGTGGGCCATGGCTCTATCATGATACTGTCGCTTTAGCCCGAGGATAAACCTCTTATTTTTGTACCTTGCAGTGGCGACAAGCTCCGGAGCATAGGGGGACAACTGTGTAAATTTATTCAGATAATCCTACACTGAAAGATCCCCCTGCTGGAGGTTGGCGAAGTCATCGTGCATGCGTTCTAAGGCTTGTTCTGGGACATATTTCTCTATGAAGAGTTCTTTGAATCCGTCCCAGGTTCTTCCAGCTTCTCCATTCCCGGCGGTGAGAGATTCCCACCATAGTTCAGCTTGTTCCTGCATAAGCCAGGCGCCCATAATAGCTTTATCTTGGTCTCCAAGACTTAGGCCTTCTAGTACCTTCTCGCATGTTTTGAGCCATGCAAGGGCCTCTATTACTGTGCCAGTTCCCGAGAAGGTCTTGCCTCCTAGGTTTTTGTATCTCTTAGCTACGCGGTCCAGCTCGAAGTATTGAGCGGCTGGGGGTTGTATCAAGGGTCCTTCTTCAACTGGGGCTTCTCCCCGTCCTCTGCCACGGCCAGCACGGCCTCCTCTAGCGGCGGCTGCTCGGGTAGCCATTTTTCAAATTCTGTATAAGCAAGAAAAGAGTCAGCTTACAGAAATGATAATTCATTGCATGGTTAAGTAGAAAATTTAAGGAATGATACGATGGACTGATCAGATTGTTTTTGCTATTTTGCTTGGCTCATTTTAGGACTTTACTAGTCCTATCTCTAATGAGCTACTCGCCTTAAAATACTACTGATTCTATTTTGACGAAGTGTTTAATGAGCTAGACTCCAGAACTAAGGTTAACCAAAGCTCTGATACCAGCTGTGACGATCCCAAAACCCCGTGACACGGCGTTAAGGATAATCATTGGAATATAACACATTAATCATCATTAGCAGATCACAGATAATAGCATAAACATAAAATAGAATAATTTACACACATATGACAGTGGAATAATATAGATATCACCACATCAGAGAGCACAGTGCAGGATACAACTTAGTGTATAATAATACATAATCAGTCACCATCGCCAGAGGCGGAATCATACATAAAGAGCACACAAAATAAATATCAGTCTACATCGCCAATGGCGGAATCATAATACATATACTATAATGGAGGAAAGAGTCAAAGTCAGCACGGTTTACTCAAGCCTCGCCATGAGCCAAAAGTGCACCAGATACCTGTAACTAGGCTGCCTGTGTGAAAATGAGGGCACCCGAGTTTGCAAGGTGAAACAAACTACGAGTCAGTCATGGGACTGGTATGAGAAATCTACTTAACTTATTAACAACAATAATAAGGCAAATCAAAGGACCACGCTACTTTCGGGGAACGGGTTTACTCCAATGAGTGCTAGTGCATGAAATAAAGTAAATGATTAAATCATCGCAATGATTTTTATAAAATGAAGCCATTATAAGACTCAGGTCCCATCACACAATGCAACGCAAGCCGGAGGATAGAGTTTTACCTTATAATTGCCAAAAATGCTTCATATGTATAAAACAAAAGTGTTTGATATTAGTACTAGTGCATATATGTTTCAAAAGCAAATTCAATCATAAATATCAATCCTAGGCGGCATAACTACCATCTACTATGTCGCCATACTAGTAATACAATCACGTCCGCATATTTCGTATTGGAAATTGGATTCCTTTATGAGTCGAGACAAGGGGCAAGCTCCTCTCCGTTCGAGACACTCTAGCAAATGTCCTAGGACCCCATTATGATCCTTGGAATCGACTGGGCCGGTCCTCTCTTACTTTTGAGGATTAGTTATTCCTGAACACACGTTTCCCGGTCCTTACAGACCTATAATCGAGGAGCCTCGCATTCCAACAACCACACAGGTGAAAAGTATAAATAATGTCTTGGCTGGTAGGTCACTGACACCACCTTAGCCAGAAAGAAACGTCGTGCTCTCCCAGCGGTCCGTCTCCCGTTTTTGACTCATACCGGGGTGTGAGGCTCGCGAATTCATGTTATACACAAAGCTACGTCACATAGACCATGCTTTGATCATCAACCACAAGACTTTGCTTTGCAACAGAAACCTTGATCATATGCCACTTAGGCGTGCCACACAGGCAATCCACTCCATGCGACTGATTTCTATCAATACATAACCTCTGAGCTCGTACGTCTCAGAGAAGGGCGTTAAGCAAGAGGATAAATTCTCCGCTGCAAAACATATATATATTTAACAGAGATCAATCAGCACAGAACAAAATCCAATGTCAGACACACAGTCCATTTACAAGTCCGTTCTGGGTCTGAACGAAACCGGAGGCACCAATTCCTCGCATATCCGTACAATCAACAGTATGTTTGGATGGCTACTACTTCAGCTCCTTCACGGTAGCTACTCCAATCACGAGCATCAGTAGCGCCCATCCATCCAATGTGAAGATCGTCGGTCTTCAACCGTCATCGACTCTTCGACTTCTCAACGTCGATCGATTAGTTGAAACGAGATGAACTCGGCCTTTTCAAATAACCCATGTATATTTAGATTTTCAAATCAATTTATCCCATGGTTGGACTATTCAACATTCACATTTCAGCTCTTTAGTTATGATTTTCATGTTAAATACATTCAACCATCACATATCAAGCAAACACAACAAAATTGGTTTATTTCCACTCTATATCGTCTATAGTATTTTATAACGATATATCGCCATTTTTATTTATTTAAAACGGCCATATTTAATTAAACGACGATCAGGTCGTGCCGATGCACTGGCGCTGTTTTTCACTAAATTTGTTTTACACATATTTGAAAATCTAACCATTGGATCTTCACAGATTTTATGTCATTAGAAAGATCATTTCAAAACGAATCCAACGGTTTCAGTTTTGGGAAAATCCGACGGTTGGATCTTCCACACTAGCCATTTGAAGTTACGATTTCTATTTACGAACTACAGCGTCGTTATTCGATTTAATTTAATTTATAAATATATATAAATATAATGATTTCTGGCGCTGTTTTTCTTTAGATTTGAATTAAACATTCCAGGCAATCCAACCATCGTATCACTACAAAGTTGGTACCGTTGGAAAGATATTTCCAAGGCGAAACCAACGTTTGCGGTTTCGGGAAAATCCAATGGTTGGATTTCCCGCACTAGTCATTTGAAATCACGGTTTCAAAACACGAACTGCACGGCCACTTTTCATTTTAATTTTATTTATATTTATATATTTATATAAATATATTCATTCAAAAATTCCTATATCGTTTTCACTTCAAATATTTCACTAACGCCTTTAAATTTTGGAAAATTTCGCCATAACCTCCTTTGTACGGGAGGGGCTGGGAAAATTCCCAAATAGCCACACGGGCGTCTCATGTCGAAAAGAAAAAGAAAAGCCAAGCGGCTAGCCAACAGGCTCATAAAATCATCACCCAAACAAAACCGTAAATGTGTACCTATTTGTCGGGCACAAAATTTTATTCCTCTTCTCTAGCCTCTTTGCTATAACCTGTTCAATAAATATGCATGTACATATATGTAATTCTTATCGCTTATCATTTTCCATTCAACTTCATATTTGGTTCACTTTGGTTTAAAAACACCATTCATTCTAATGTTGCATGAATAGGCAAAAATCATATCATTAGCTAATTAATGAATATTTCAGCTCATGCATATTTATTTGAACAAGTGGCTATTTTTAACACTTCACATTTCAAAGATGATAATTTCGGCGAACTAAAATATATTTCAACACATGACTATTTTATTTAGTTCACATGCATGTTAAAAATAATATTTCTTTCACAAATATTTATTTCAACGCTCGCATATCTTTAGCATATCACATATATGATAAAAACGATATTTCTATCATTTAAAATATTTATTCAACAAATGAATGTTTTCAACACTTTATAGTTTCAATAAAAATGTAATTTTTATTGTTCGATCTTTTTATTCAACACATGAACTTTTCCAATACACACATTTCTCAACACACGAACACTTCCACACATGGATATTTTATATATGTTGTTCATATAAGGAAGATGAAATTTTTTTGTTGAAACTATTTATATATAAGGCGAATATTTTACATACTTCATATATATTATAAAAATGTGATTTTTATTGTTTAAACACTTCATTCATTCACACATGAATTTAATTTTCACACATCACTTCTCAACACATGAGCATTTCCACACATGGATATAGTTTCAACACATGACTTTAATTTCAACGCATGAAGATAATTTCAATATATGAAAATAATTCTAACACATGAATATTATTCAAAATTTTGGCAGCATAACGGCAGGGTAGTTAAAACCGGCACCGTCCCTATACGGCTCCTCGCTCTACCTTAAAACCTCGCGGTTTTTGACAATGGGGATTCATGCATCTAATTCGCATGCAGGCAGCATGTTTTATTTTTATTTCCACAATTATTTCCAATTCATTTCAATCACCAATGGGTATTTTTCAACCACAACCAAACAATATCAACCACAAACAATTATTCAACCATTCGCATTTTCATCCAATATTTCACACCAATTCACAACAATAAATATCGCCTATGGTTTGTGGACGAGGGGAGTATATATATATATATATATATTATAATTTCTATATTTCACTTGCATTTCAACACATATATCAATTATTCTATGCATGTATAATTCATACTTCGCTTATATAGCTTACACAACGCATGTACATGAAGTATACAACACGTGTGTAATTTATATTTCGCCTATATAATTTATACACGACATTTTCCATTCAAATTCATTTAATTTATATTTCTCACATTGGTTTTCGGAGTGCTAAAAATCGTAGATGACTCAGAAAAATCCGCGGTCTCTTCTATGTGGTAGAGAGCTTCCTTGTGGACCCGATGTTTCCTGTTTCATCGAATTTCGTTAACACACCATAAAGATATGATTTTTCAAAGTGCAATCATCAAAAAGAACTCACCTTTCACGATGGTTCAAAACTAGGGTTGCAGTTTTCGCGAAAACCGAGGCACGATGGGATGATCAGAGGTGATGACGTGGAAGAGGGAAGAGAGGGGAGTCGGACGGTGGTGGTCTTGGCCGGAGCGAACGCCTGTAGCGGCGGAGGCGGCGCTGGGAAGGTCGGAACTTCCTGGGCCTCGTTCTCGTCGATGGGGAGGAGGGAGGTGACGAGGGTGGGTCGGATTTGAAGAGGGGAGGCGGCGACGTCGATTGCAGGTGGTGGCGGCGTCGGTCGGGGGCTGAGGCGGCGGCGATTTGGCTGGGAAGAATGGGAGTTGTGTTGCCGTCGATAACGAGGGTTACGGGGTTTTTTGAGAGATTTTTTTTATTTTTAAATAATGAAAGGAATTTTCTGATTCGTCGATATATATATTATTCGGAAAATTTGGGTTTTCACTTACGGGCCCCAATTCAAACCCAACAACTGTCACCCCTAGCTAAATACCCCCATCTCGGACACAATGGGATATGTTTCGTTGGCCAATTCGACTGTTATAGTCAGTTATTTTTCAAATTAAATTATAAAACATTTAATTTTAACTTTGAACGTGCATTTCAATTTGCCAGGGCCACAAACTGATTCGAAAAATTCCAGAAAAATCAATCTAGCTATGTTTTGACGCTACGATCCCAACAAAACTAGTTTCGTCGAATTCTGAGATCGTTTGAAAAATGGCCATTTTCTGGTCGATCCAATTTAACAGAAATTGACCAAACACATTTTCTTTTGCCACGCTCACATACTAGCTTCAAAAATTATGAAATTTGAAACCTAGCAATAGTCTGACATCCCGGACCCAACAAAAGTGGTTTCATCGAATTCCGAGGTCGTTTGCAAAATATCAATTTTTCAGGGCTATATATTCTATATAGCGACCTTTCTGAAAATTCATTCGGCCATAACTTTTGATTCCCGTTATGAAACTTCGATTTTTCAGATTCGTTAGAAAGCTATTCACTAACAGATTTAAATATTTTTGGTTTCGCTAAAATCCGTTATATTTTCCACCCTGCACAGTCAGTCAAAGTTTGAATTCAAATTTTCAAACTGACTCACTATTTCTAATTCACTATTTTATTGAAATATTCTATTTCAATTGTTCAAATTCCTTTGAAATAACCAATTTAAAAATTTTAAATTGGCTCGTATTTTCCGGGTTGTTACAGTTTTTCGTGAATGGTGTCTTCATTAACACTATTCTTGAAGCTAGTTGAGAAAAGATTAAATCTTTTTTATTTAGATTTAATGAAGTATACCAATTAATTGATATTTAATTAGCATGGAATTGAAATTGGTCTTTGGGTTTATCGTGAACGGTGTTTTAAATAACACTTGTTCTTTAACCCGATTAACAAAGGAATAAGATTTTGGGTTTGTCGTGAATGGTATCTTTAATAATATTATTCTTAAACCCAATGGAATTAAGAAAATTAGAAATTGACTGGACATTAGTTAAGTTGAATGGTTTCCTGGGTATTGATCTGATGTTGGTTTCGGCCTTCGGGATTAACACTTAGTGAATTGTACTCTTACTAATTTACGGTTAGAGACTGAATGGAATGTGATTTTGGTTTTTTCGTGAACCGTATTTTAATGACCTTGGTCCTTTAACCCAAGTTAAAGACAGGATATGATTTCACAAGTTAAACAATCGTCAATATTGATTTTTGGGAAGATTAAAACCAAGTGGAGTTTTAATGCATCTTTAATTAGATTGAAATGATATCCAATGGAAGACTAAAGAATAAATTTAAAGAATTTATCTTTGATAAAGTTAATGAGAACCTTTCACAAAGTATAAGAATATTTGAATAAAGGAATATTCTGGATTGAAATGAGGCGTATGTTGTGCTTTTATAGCCCTTGTTTATTATATACGCGAGTTATTCAGAAAGACCGGTGAATAACTGATTCAACAATGTGTCGAGGATGAAGACGGTAGTTGAAGACCGGAGGTCTTCACATCGTTTGGATGATCTACTCATGTCTTGATTGGGCTGTACACCCAAGGCGAGGTAATAAGTGGTGATCGTCCAGACGTACTTGGAGATCGACGGATATAAGAGGGCCTCTCCCTTGTATTGGACATATGAGGGAGGAATAAGGTGCCTCCGGTTTCGTTCAGACCCAGAAACGAACTTGTAAATGGATGTGTGTATGACATCGGATTTCATTCTCTGTGATTGATAGACATCGGTTGCGTAGCGTGAATTGCCTGTGTGGCATGCTGAGATGTAAATGATAAAGGCTTCTGTTGAAAAGAAGAGTCTTATGGTTGATGATCAAAGCACGGTCTTTGTGGCATAGCTTTGTGTAACGTTAATTCGCGAGCCTCACACCCCGGTGTGAACCAGAAATGGGAGAGGACTTCAGGGAGGACATGCGTTTCCTTCTTGCTAGGAGTGGTGTCAGTGTTTTACTAGCCCTGACATTTTACTTATGTGGATGATGGATTGTGAGGCGCCTCGGTTATATCGGTCGATCCGGGACCGATGGAGTCATTTGGCTCATTGACGCAGCATAGGGCAAGGAAAAGCTGTGTTTAGGCACTTTAATCCACTCTGTGTGGAGCGGCCCTGACGATCCAAGGGACGATGTGTTCTGTTCCTAAGGGGCGGGCTGGAGTGTCTCGAAGCGGTAAGGATGATCCCTTGCCTTGGTTTACAGATGGAAATCCAACTTCCAATACGACATCATGCGTTTTTAATTGTTGAACTAGCATGGCGACATGACATATGGTACCCATGCCGTCTATGATTGATACATTTATATTTGAAGTTGTTATAATAAAAGATGAAATTTGGCGTATCAAGCATTCTTCGGCTATTATAAGGTAAAATTCTATCCTCCGGCTTGTGTTGCATTGTGTGATGGGACCTGGGTCTTATAATAGCTTTATTATTCTTTATTTAGCAATGCGCTATTTGTTTTATGCACTGGTATTCTTGGGCGGAAACCCGTTCCGTGTTATACGGCATGGTCCCTTGACTTACCTAACTTTAAAAAAAGATTAATAACTGTTTTAGTTCTCACACCAATCGCATGACTGACCTGGAATTTATTGTTTAAACCTAAACTTTGGGTGCCCATATTTTCCGCACGGGCAGCTAGTAGTATTGGTTTTGCAGATTTATATTCACAGGATCCTGGTTTACAGATGGAATGATATTCAGAAAGCTCTATTTCCGTGTATTTCTTTCAGTTGTGTATTGTATTATTTTTCCGCTGCATTGTAACTTGTAAATCTATGATATTTTGTAAATGTGTAATATTTATTCATACTCTGTATATTCTTGTATTATGATGTAAATTATTGTAATAAGCAATGAAATGTTCTTCTGTTTGTGTTCTGATTCGTCTTGTTCTCAAAGCAATCCGGATTTTCCTTCACGGGGAAGTTCGGGTCGTTTCAGTTTGGTATCAGAGCTCTGGTTTATAGTGCTCGAGAACAAGACACAATAGAACCATACGAAAGAATTCATCAGAGATTGGATTAGTAATATCCAATGAGAATGTCTCATTAGAGATAGATCAGCAGTATCCTAGAATGAGTCCGTAAAGTGTTATTTTTAAAATAAAAATGAAAACAAATCTTTGTTTTGAAAATTTAAATTGTATTATACATATTTGAATATTTATTTGCATTGAATTTGGACAATCCAATATATAAAGATTTTGCATATACGCCTTGCAAACGTGTATTCGAAGTTTAAATATACTGGATAGATATAGAATCACACTTTAGTCACCCGGAGATGATGCTAATGATTGATATATCATCATCAGTGTTTATGTTCGAGTTTCGAAAGTGGGATTTCTATATATTTCCAAATGAATGGTGTGAGAAATAAACTAGATAGGGTTTTGTAATGACCCGGGTTTTTGACGACTTTGGTTATCGACATAAACACGATGTCGACTAACCAAACATCGAAAAATACCAGTCATTAATGAAAGAAATTAGAGGGTGAGGAAAGATAAGATAGAAACTTAGAATAGAAGAAGAAGAACACAATATCAGAGTAACACGAATCTCACAGCGGAACGAATAAATATATTTCACACCATAACTTTGAAATACAAATCTGTACTTGAATATACATATCATTGTCAAAGTACAGCACTTACAACACAGCGGAAATAACTATAACTATAACTATATGATCCTGAAGCCTCCTGCTCCTAGCTCTTCCAGTATATTTGTAAATCCTGACTACTTGACTGCCCGTACAAATTTAGGCACCCAAGAGTTTAGGGAAAACAAACAAAATAAACTCCAGGTCAGTCATGGGACTGGTGTGAGTAAAACAGTTTAAAACAGTTCAAGCAGGTAATCGATATCTCATAAGACCACGCCGTATAACGGAATGGGTTTCCAACTATGACAGGGTATGGAACCACCTTTCGCTAGTGTACCTCTAGAGAGGAATACACTGGATTCAACAAGAACATCTTGCAACCCGGCCACACATGACCGACCACTCATTTCGCTTGAGTGTATCGAATGTATATCACCAACGGTTGGGATCAGCAACTGTTTCCCGAATGGGACAGCATCAACAATATATTTTTAGAAGTAAACGAAACTCTAGATCAGGTGATTATACAACCTACTTCGGTGCGACCGACTTAGCAATGCTGCCTGCCCGATTTCTGTCATTTACCGGATGTGAGGCTAGAAGCTACGCTTTATCATCACACCAGATTCACTTTGAATGCCACATCGTCAAACCCATCAAATCACCGATTGACGTCCTCAACCATACATTATGTGTTAGCTAAAAGAAGTTTCCTTCTCCGCTTCCACCCTTGGTACGGCTGGAGAAATCAATATACGTGATCGTCTAGAAATACTCTGTCAGACATCCGTCCATACAAGTCATCCAGGAACAGGATGAACCGAAGGCACTATTCTGTAAACAAGATAGCCCTTGAATAACTCCGTCTTCAATTTCCTTTGGCATATATGATTCGCAACGCTTACGCCAATACAGAGTGGTTCTTTGGATAATAATCCAACCGGTCTCTCCATATTAACAACGTTAAAATGGTAAAAACTTCGATAGTCTGTGATTTAACTATCGAAGAAAAACAGGTGTGCAAACAACGATATTATTTCCAAGTGGATATTTATATCGATCAAACATCATTCAACATTTATCTCTTTATTTCATTAATTTACTTATCTCCTGTTTCCCTATATTCAATATTTATTATTTTCTAAATTTTGGAAAATATACGTTATTAACAATGGGAAACATTTCCATTTCTTGTTTTCTTTATTAGAAAACATTTCTGGTTTCTTATTTGGGAAACATTTCCAAAGCTTCTTCATTGGACTTAGACAGATGTTTAAACAAACCATCGCGATGCCAACTCAACCATTTCCTTTAATTACTAAATTCACTTAACCATCCTTTACTATCGAACCTTAACCATTCCTTAGTTAAAAATGAAGTCAATCAAGTTGGGGTAAAACTACCTCTCAGACCTAAACTGAACAACATTTCTAACCTTGAAATAGGCAAAGTTCACTTTAAATTTCTTTAACAAACTTCCTTACGTAACTCTCTTTCAAATCTTTTCTATTCGATAATTCTTTCCCTCGATAAGGTATATTCGATAACTCTATTCAATTTATTCTATTCACTTAACTCTTTTGATTTAACTCTAACTCTATTTACTTCACTCCTATCGAATAAACTATATTCCATAACTATTTTAATTCTATTTGAATAAACTATATATATTCGATTAACTCCTTTTACTCTATTCGAATAAACTATATTTGATTAACTCCTTTATTCTATGTGAATAAACTATATATTCAATTAACTCCTTTATTCTATTCAAATAAACTATATTCGATTAACTCCTTTTACTCTATTCAAATAAACTATATTCGGTCAACTCCTTTATTATATTTGAATAAACTATATTCGATTAACTCCTTTATTCTATTCGAATAAACTATATTCGATTAACTTCTTTATTCTATTTGAATAAACTATATATTCGATTAACTCCTTTTACTCTATTCGAATAAACTATATTCGATTAACTCCTTTTACTCTATTCGAATAAACTATATTCGATTAACTCCTTTTTGCTTTAACTCTAATCGATTAACTCTAACTGGTTTAACTCTAACTGGTTAACTCTAACTGGTTTAACTCTTATTCGAATAACAAATGTTCGATTACTCTATTCAACTGACTCGACTCGACTAACCCCTTTTGAATAACTAATTCGATTTACTACTTTCGAATACCATATTCGATTTAACTCCTTTCGAATAACTAATTCGATTTAACTCCTTTATTCGCTTTATAAAGATTTCCTTTGTAACAACATTTATTCATTTTAAAGATTTACTTTTAGTAACGGTGCTCCACTTTAAAAATGATTTCCTTCTTATAACATTTTCCTTTTTATAACGTTTTCCCTTTTTCTAAATATCTCCTATTTATAAATATTCCAATCTATAAATATTTCTTATTTATAAATATTCCATTTATAAATATTTTATTTCAAATATCACTTTGAAATTATTCCCTTATCAACATTTCGGTATGTTATGGTATTCAACATATCAAATCACGATGATCAGTATCGTCCAAACACATATAATCGACAACAGATTATATATCACATCATATATCACAATATATGAAAAACAGTAAAATAAATGTTGAGGAATCCAGTCGGATTCCTCCAACCTGTTTCCCTGTATCCACAGATGTTACACAATAAAATCAACATCACTTTCAGTTCCATATGATATATTATGTTAAACAGAATCAATATAGAAATTTAACTAACTGACTAGCAGTTCAATCAAACAGTCAACACACAGTCAATTAGCCAACATTCAACAGTTCTAAAAATACAACATGAAAACTGTTCAGAGTTAGTGAGATTTACTCACATTGGACGATCATCATTGATAACGATAACCATCGCTCGATTTGATTCAGACGGACAATTTATTTTGCGATAAATTGTAACGAGGTTGAATTCTCTCCCAGTCAGTCCCACGATGTAGTGTCCGTCCATACGATCCTATCGGATCTTGTTTCGCTGAATTTCGATAAAGTATGACGAATTTACGACCTTACGAAGTTAATACACATTATATAAAATAAAAACTTGGATTTTATTTAATAGTTTATGGGCCTCACCCTAATCCTTCACCGGCCCTGGCCCAACTACCATTTAAACCCGTCGAACAGCCTTCTTCCACTCCAGGAAATCACACTCCTTTTCCTCCACCATTTCACTGACTTATCTCACGCCTATCTCCTCCTTCTTATCATTGTTTCCAAAACCGTCACTTTCAGTGAGCTCCTCTTCCCGGCCACTAGCTTTTCCACCTCAACTCGCGAAGCTCGCCTGCCCCTCTCAAAACACGTCGGTCCCCTTTCGATGCAGCAGGTCACAAAAGTATCGAACTCAATTTGCAACGCATAACCCCAAACTTCGCATACAGCATCGATTTCAACCTCTCAATCCAAAAACAACACTCCATCCAAGCCTCGAAGCTCCTATCTCCTCCTAGGATCAACCCTAGCTTCCGCCGTTGAGACTCAGTACCGCAAAATGAACGTCGAACTCTACAATTCTTATACGGGATTGAAGAGCAGCCTCAGTGGGATCCAAATATATATGTAGGGTATTTTATAAGGATTGATTGCATTTTTTTTATTTTTTTTTGGAGAAGTTCCTCACGTTTTAGCTGAAAGGGATGAAGAAAAGTGGCAGCTACAAATTATTTACTGCGAATGAGGATTAGGTCATAAGGAATGGAAGAGTTAGGTTATTTATCGGAGGGTAATTTTAGATATTTATGTTAGGATATTTTATGAGATATTTTATTTTTAACATTTTATATTCGTATCCGTCTTCTAAAAATCCGTACGATCACGTACGATGCCTAAAAATCACAAAACTGGACATGCAACTACAGTTCGAAATTGCGGACCCAACGAAACTGGTTTCGTCGAATTCCGACTTCGTTTGCTCACACAACATGTTTTTAACTATCAAAATATTGACTGTATTTCACATTAAAATTCCGTACGGCCACACAGTGACTCTAAAAATCACGGAACTTGGAATCTAACAATAATTTGATGTTGCGGATCCAACAAAATTAGTTTCGTCGAATTCCGACTTCGTTTGCAAAAGTGGCTATTTTTAAAGCTCTAAATAACCTTTTAAATATATAAATGTATTTAAATATTATTAGATTTAATATAAATAAATTTATATTATCGTATATACTCACAGTGGAATACCATACAACTCCAGAATAATCCTATTTGGATTTCTAACTCGATATTTCAAATCCCGATTAAATCGATATTCGATTTATAATGAAATTCCTTTTATAAAATATAATTAAATTATAAAGGAATTCCACAGCGACTTTTCTAAAATTTGATTTGGACATAAATCAAAATCTACATTACGAAATCCCGATTTTTCTCTTCTACTAGAAAAATATACTTCACCAGCTCCTAACGTTTCTTGTTTCACAGAATTCAGACTTGAAACGGCTTCTGTATATCCAGTTGAAGTTCAAATCGCCAAATTACGAACTGCAGCGCCATTTCGGGCTCGGTTTTAATTATAATATAATTATATGTTCAAACTGACGTTATTTAATTATATTCATTGATCAAATTAAATTCTAACTGAATTATATATATATTTTGAATTGCCCAATTCACACCATATCGCCATTTCAGCCCAATCTGATTATTTCAGAATTAAATATATTATTTAATTTATTATTTTAATTAAATATTCACCATTATATAATTCTACGACCATTAAATTCTCTAAACCACCATTTCAATAATTAAATTAATTAATTATAATACCTCTGCCAATGCGAGTCATTACAGGTTTATTGTTGTGAATTGCCATCAAAAACATGATTTTCTGTATTTGTATCAAAATTATGAATTTGAAATGTTAATTCACTAAATGATTTATGGTTGTGTTGTATGATTATTTGTTATCTAATAAAACCGTTATGTGAACGAAAGGCAAATTTAGGCCAAATTGTATCAAATATAGAACTGTATTGAAAATTGTTTGAACTTTCATGCATATACATGTGTATACAATGAACAGGTCATTGCAAGTAGGCTAGAGAAGAGGAAAAAAATTGTATGCCTGAAAAATAGGTACATGTTTAAAATTTCTTGGGTTTGGATGATTTTATGAGCCGATTGGCTAGCCGCTTGGCTTTTTCTTTTTCTTTTTGGAATGGAGAGGTCGGTATGGCAATTTCGGAATTTTCCCGATGCTCCCGTACAGGGGAGGTTATGGCAAAAAAATTCGAAAATTTAGGGTGTTAGCCAAACTTTTGAAGAATTTGAAAAGTTCTTAGAAACTGAAAAGTTGAAGAACTTAAGCCATAATGAAAATAATGAAAGTTGAGTTGATTTGTTAAACAACTTTCAGCTCCGTTCCTTTTCGAGGACGAAAAGAATTTAAGTTGGGGAGATTGTAACAATCCGGAAAATCTGCAACACCCCACCTCCGCCAGGGTGGCTCTTTCAAGCGACTCTGACTTTGGTGGGGCGTTTTTTTAAAACAAGGTAAACATGCATAATGATATAGCAAGGCAGGACATGACATATATATATATATGTAAATAAACAGAGTAAGTGGATAAAACAGCGGAAGATTTTTAAACCATTTCAAAACACAAGTCTGGTACATCAAAATGTCAATTTCCCAAATAAACAAGTCTAGTACATGAAATAACATCATCTGAAACTGAAAAAGAAAACATAAAAGTAGCTATCCCCAAAGTGGAAAAACCATAGCGAGCTCAAGTCCAAAGCATACATGAGCTATCCAAGAAAGCAGCTAAGATCCAAGCTAGGCTCCTGTATTCCCTCCCTGAGAAACTGGGGGGGGGGGGAACGGAAGAAAAGAGGCGAAAGAAAACAGGTCAGTCAAAAAGACTGAGTAAGCCCTGCTACGATCAGTCTATAAACTAATAAAGTTAACATCATGATGGAAACTGAGATGATCATAGATAACAACATACTGGCATGATAAATTAACCACAAGATAGATAGAGGTGTCATCGCATAAACATGGTTAAGTTTTGCACCACGGTGTACTAGCAACCCAACATAACAGGTATTGATCCCTTGGCCCAAGCTTTGGCCCAATAACATGAGGTGACCTTAATGTAAGGTCCAGCCCAACGGTCTAGTCGGTCGGCTCCCTATAAACCTAACACGTCAAGTGTTGGTGTCCATATGGCCCACATATGGTTGTAGTTAGACTGTGCTGGGTCCACCTTTGGGTGTATCAAGCCCTCGGGTGTCAACCCCAGACACTTAAGCAATAATGCACAGCCCTAACCTACTGGTACCCGTGCCTCGAGTTTGTCCAACACCGGACTACGTGCACGTCCGTAGCCCGCCTGGACCCGCACCGCTGTACCACTCGGCCATCGCCTTTTGGTCGCTTACATCCGTCCAGTAATCGTGCCCCGCCCTAGCCTAGCTTCTAGGGTTGTGAATGATACCAAACTGGGATTACTGTTAGAACAGACCACGTTGCTAGGGTTTCCCAAGAGGGTTAAGTGTGATTTAACCCTTCACTAATCATGGATTAAACTAGTTAAGTGCAACCAACGGTTCACCACTTAACCCCATTTCAATCCCTCGAATCCCCAAATTGGTTAAGTATTAGTGGACCCTGACTTAACCCTAATCATGAGGCATTAATTAATTTAATGCACCTTAACCTCTCACATTAGACCTTGTAGTGGTTACTAGTTAGGCCGGGCGGGTCCGGGTAGCTTTACACCACAACTTGGTCTAACCTCGGGTCTTGGCACCCCATGACCAACTTCTCACATTGGGTCCTATTGTTTGTAGCCACTAGTTAAGCCGGTCGGTTCCGGGTAGAATTACGCTACAAACTCAACCCAACCTCGAGTTGGCCACACTTATGTTTTCTAAGCGTCATGTCCACTTTATTTCAAAACATAATTACAAGTCAACAATTACTTGGGTAGACCTAACTTAATAGGTAAATTCCCAAGGGGTAGACCTAACTTAATAGGTAAATTCCCAATCTTATATTTTCATGTATTTTAAGTTTACCCAAACCCCCCAACGTCATTCTATCGCTTACATATTCGTAATAACGCATAAAGGATAGGAAGAGGGAACTTGGCATAACATACACGATGAACTTGCATTTCACAACAAACATGCATAACATGTTAGACTTGCACAACTTAGCATAGTGAACTTGCACATTACCATAAACGTGCATAACATATTAAACTTGCCTAACATGGTATAGGGAACTTGCATAAACATGCATAACTTGTCAAATATGCACAACATGTCATTTTGAACTTGCATAAGCATGCATAACTTGTCAAACATGCATAACATGGCATAGTGATCTTGCATAAACATGCATAACTAAATAAACTTGCAAATCATGGCTTGGTGATCTTGCATAAACATGCATAACTTGTTAAACTTGCAAATCATGACTTGGTGAACTTGCATAAACATGCATAACTTGTTAAACTTGCAAACCATGACTTAGTAAACTTGCATAAACATGCATAACTTGTTAAACTTGCAAATCATGACTTGGTGAACTTGCATAAACATGCATAACTTGTTAAACTTGCAAACCATGACTTAGTAAACTTGCATAAACATGCATAACTTGTTAAACTTGCAAACCATGACTTAGTAAACTTGCATAAACATGCATAACTTGTTAAACTTGCAAATCATGACTTGGTGAACTTGCATAAACATGCATAACTTGTTAAACTTGCAAATCATGACTTGGTGAACTTGCATAAACATGCATAACTTGTTAAACTTGCAAATCAAAACATGCATACTTCATCAAACATGTGTAACATAGCATAGTGAACTCACATAAGCATGCATAACTCATTAAACATACAAAAATCCTAACTTTCATCACATATTAACTTTAGAGTTTCTAAAATGAAGGTAAGAGGGCTTACAACTATTATGAAGACACAAATCTCCTAATAAAGATTGAGAAGCCCCTTTTATGCAAGCATAAAACTCCAAAACAAAGCTCCAATAAGAAAACACCCAAAAACACTAGCTTAGCAAATAAAACTTGCAACTTGATGATGTATGCAAGCTAATGATCATTCATACAACT
Source organism: Allium sativum (assembly GCA_030737875.1). Taxonomy (NCBI): domain Eukaryota; kingdom Viridiplantae; phylum Streptophyta; class Magnoliopsida; order Asparagales; family Amaryllidaceae; genus Allium; species Allium sativum. The sequence goes on from CM060921.1 coordinate 565,249,442, forward strand.
TAGAAAAGCTTGTATGAACATCCAAATCTTCTTAGAATTGATTTTTGAAGAGGTTGGAGGCTAGGGTTCTTAGGTGGAGGCCATTTGAGATTTCAATTTGACATAGTTTGGTTGCTAGAATGAATAATGAGGGTTTAGGGTAGGATTAGGAGCTTATTTATAGAAGATTAGAGTGTTTTTAGCCCTAGGATTAACCCTAGGTTAGTTTTGGCCCATCAGATCTCGGAATTCTCTAGAACCAAGCCACAAGACCCAGCCCAAATCAAAATGGTGCGCCAGGCAACATTGCCTGGCTACCCCCTGTCGACAGGGCTGTCGACAGGGCTGTCGACACCCTGGGGACCCTGTCGACAGGCCTGTCGACATGCGGGTCCTGGGCGGGAATTTTCCCGCCTGCGCCAGTTTGCCCTAACCCCTGTTTTTAATTTCAAATTTAAATCTGTTTTTACTTAGGAATTTTCTGAAAACTTCAATGGGCCTTAACTGGGTCATACGGACTCCGATTTTCGAAAACTCGGACTCTATTTCGCGTATTTTTCCGAGACGAACGCAATGGCATAGCCCGTTTCCCTTGATTCCCATTTTATAATTTAATTCTGCCTCGATTTATGTTATAACAGGTTATTAAAAATACGGGTTGTTACATTCTCCCCTCCTTAAAGGATTTCGTCCCCGAAATCTTCAAGTTAGGAAGAACGTATCCTACCATCCAATCATCCATCTACTCAAAGCATCATCCACGAGCAATCATTGTCCTTACAAGATTCTAAATGCTGTATGAACATATGCAAAAGTGTGTGTATATGTACTTACCTAATGCAAAGATCAGGCGGTTACTGATACAGTAAACCTCCTTAATGCATATGTATGTCAGTGAAATGAATCCATATGTATGCAAATTCCTAACATAATTCATAGTATCTATATGAGTGCACATAACATTCATCCATATGCAACATCCATGTGGTAGCACAACAAGTTTCAACCATGAATAAGTGTAAGCACTCATGCATATGCAATATGAGGAGTGTGCGAGCCGATCTAGTGCCTAATTGTGTATAATGCATCCACGAGCAACCACTTGCAAACACTTGCAACCACTTGCAACCATCAAGCATAACATGTTTCAAATACATGTTTCATCCAAAGGATTTCTACCTAAGGTCCTCATGACAAGATAAACGCGATAAACTAGATAAACATGGACAGAGAGATATGCTAAAAAGGAGATCTTAGAAGATAAGCAAGATAAACTCCTTTTTGGATTACAAGAAATCCATTCAAACTCTAACATATAGTGCTAACCGATGAGTCATAACCCCCTTATGGAGTTTACAACAGAAATAAGATCGAGAATGGGACCGAGAGGATATATACAAAAGATAACTTGCAAGCAAGCTCCACAGGAAAACAAGGATCAAGGATGCACTCTTAAAAAGAGATATGATGCGCGTATCTAGTCTTCACTCATCTTAGTCACGTTTCCTTGGGCTTAACTCCACTGTGCTTTGACTATCTTTCACTTCATGATTCCTTGGCTTCCTAACTCCTATTTCCCAAATTCGAGTTGGAACTCATTTCATTATCACCTCTCGTCTTTCTTTTCCACTTATTCTTCCTTCTGTATACTTGGCTTAAACATAACTGTAACCTCATGATTTCATGCAAGCTCTCCAAAAATTCACTAGTGAATCCTGGATCTCGTCTACTTACTATAGAGTATTCCACGCAGCAGAACTTTTCTTGGAAATACCAATCCACGTTGCCAGTTGCCCTTATAAACGTGATTTTCTATAACTCATGCTTAAATCGAAATGAATCATCCGCCTATGAGTGATAGGCCATACCTAGATTCGGTTGCCTACCCATGGCTTCCTGTAGGCTATTTCAAGACTGGCCAACTTCTTGAGGGTAAACCGTTGCTAACCCCGATGCAGTCCTTTCTCTCTCTGAAACGAGCACTCTTCGTGAGTCTACCTATTATGACCCACCTACCCGTATTCCCTTTCTTTGATCTAGGTAATCTATCCACATAATCTATCGAGATGTTTTCACACTTTCCCTTGCGGAACCTCCAATGGAGATAACGGCCCACTGGGCTTCTATGACTTGGCCTTGACCTGGTGGCACATCATGCATCCTGAGACCAACTCGGCCACCTCCTCGAGTGATGCGTATCTTCAAGAACCTTCTTTACCAAGTCTTCCACTCGAGGGACACATAATCTCTCATCGCGCCTTGTCATCTATAATATATCTAGCGAGGTGACTTAACATCTCGCCTCGAATCAACTGGTCCATGTTCTTGGCCTACTGCGGGTCTTTTTCCTGTGAAACCCCCTTCTTGATCCAGAAGAGTAAGTCTAAGCTCCGGGAATGCTAACTAACTAGCCAAACGGAGAAGGCTTCTTACTTCAATTGCCCTCCTCAGAGTTTTCCGGTCTTAAACCGCAACCACTTTAGCGGAATCCACCGCTAAGCCTTACTTAAGAACTATGTGCCCAAGAAATCCAACCTCTTTCCTCCAAAGTGACATTTGGAGAACTTGACCTTCAACTGGTGGCTCTAAGCGTATCCATCTCCTCCTTGAGATGTATAGCATGTTCTTCCTCGTTCTTTTGAGGAGATCAAAATATCGTCTACGACGACCACGACAAACTTGTTCAAGGACTCCCTAAACACCCTACCCATCAAGTTCGCGTAATATGCGGGTGCCTTAGTCAAACCAAATAGCATGACTAGCCATTCCAAAAATCCATCTAGAGTCCTAAACTCAGTCTTGTCAATTCCATCCTCAGCCATCCTAAGCTGATGGAATCCGGCAGCTGGATCAAAAGAAAACAGATGCTCCTACAAGCTGATCGAACAAATCATCGATCCTTGGCATCGGTTGTCTATCGTTCTCACGAAATCAACACATAGACGAAGAAAACTGTCCACATTAGTAACGAATACTACTGGAGCATCTTACTCGAAAAGGCTTCGTCTCAGGAAGTTCTTCTCAAGCAACTCCTTGACTTGCTTCCTTAACTCTCACCTCGTGAGGTCATGTGCCTAACCGGCCACGAAACTGGCTTGGTATTACCAACCAGATAATGCGGAAATCTATCCCACGTCTATGGGTAACCCCTTTACTTTCCTCCAAGATATCAGGATATTCTCGGCCCACCCTCACAGATTGCAAACTATCGATAGACGAGTTGAGGGATTCAAGATAACATAACATGACGGGACCCATAGGGTTGCTAGAAATTTCTAGGGTATTACCGAGGCGAGTCATGAGCCTCACACCCCTATATACAAAAACCAAGAATGGCTCCAAAACAGGACAACCATTCCATGCCCAAAACCAACCCATATCCCCTGAAACCGAGAATAAAACATCCCACGAGAATTCTATACTCAAGATAGAAATTTTCAAATCCACTCAGACCACAAACAAACGGGCAGAACCCCCAATTGGATTTGAAACACATACGGGATCATCAACTAAGCTAGTACTAAGGTGCAAACTATCAACAAGATCAGGTGAAATAAAACTATGCGATGTGCCAGAATCAAACAAAGAACGAACAAGGAAAGTCAGAAAATGTAAACAAGACTTCCACAGAAACACTACCTCTATCATGAGCTGGAAGAATGGTGTTGAGGGGATGAACTCGCCCTCCAGGTAGTCCCGCACACTGAGTCTGACCTTGCCCTTGTTTCCTCGGGCAATCCTTGCTGAGATGTCCAGACTCACCACAATGAAAGCATTCGCCCCGCTTTCTCTTCTTCTTCCTACATTCCCTGGCTATATGTCCAACTCCACCACAGAAGTTGCATTTCCTATTCCCTCTTGGCTTGTCCTTGCGGTTGTTGTTATTCTTGCCCCGTTTCCCGGAATTTACTCTCTTGCCTTGAGACTCATTTGCCTTGACCTCTTTCTTGTCATTGTTATCTTCTTCTTGAAGTAGGGCCAAATTCACCAAATTCCCGAAAGTCGCCCCCAAGGGTATGTGAGATATTGCCAAACCGTGTAATGGCTCGTTTAATCCTAGAGCAAAGTGTAGGGCCTTCTTCTGAGCTGTATTAACAAAGTCTATATCGACACGAGCCAGTTGATTAAACTTATCTATATATTCCCTAATAGTCATGTCCCCTTGCTTTAGTGATAAGAACCTTAGTCCAAACCTTCCCCTAAAGTCATCCCAAGTCTCAATTGGCCTAGTAGCGGTGGTGACTACCCACCAACGTGCAGCTTCTTCCTTTAGCAACCATACTGCTAACAAAACCTTCCTGCGGTCACCTATATCAAAGGTGGCTAAAAGATCTTCGGTCTCTTTCAACCAATTCCTTGCCTCTACAATGGTCCCTGTTCCACTAAAATTCTTGCCACCCATCATCTTAAAGTTCTTACAAGTTTCCGCAAAATCCGTTTGTGGAGGCTGAGGGGGAAGAGGAACATCAGCTACGGGAGGAGGAGGAGGAACAGCGGCGTCGACTGGAAAAACAACATTAGAGGTACCCGGGACCGGTGCCGTGACTTCCAAGTACCGACGAAACCAATCGGGTATTGTTACTCCTTCGGGTAAGACGAGATTATCAGACATGCTGGAAACGAAAAGAAAAGAGTTCAAACGAGGGGTCAAAGGATAGTGCTAATGGCTTTTGGGGAATAGCCTTTTAAAAATAACTAGACTTTTCTTTGGAAAATACTTTATACTTGGTTTTGAAAATAGTTTTTCAAAAGTTTTTTAAAAAAAAACCTTTTTATCCCGTCTCGTAAACCATATGCCCTGATACCAAATGCAACACCCCACCTCCGCCAAGGTGGCTCTTTCAAGCGACTCTGACTTTGGTGGGGCGTTTTTTTAAAACAAGGTAAACATGCATAATGATATAGCAAGGCAGGACATGACATATATATATATATATATGTAAATAAACAGAGTAAGTGGATAAAACAGCGGAAGATTTTTAAACCATTTCAAAACACAAGTCTGGTACATCAAAATGTCAATTTCCCAAATAAACAAGTCTAGTACATGAAATAACATCATCTGAAACTGAAAAAGAAAACATAAAAGTAGCTATCCCCAAAGTGGAAAAACCATAGCGAGCTCAAGTCCAAAGCATACATGAGCTATCCAAGAAAGCAGCTAATATCCAAGCTAGGCTCCTGTATTCCCTCCCTGAGAACCTGGGGGGGAAACGGAAGAAAAGAGGCGAAAGAAAACAGGTCAGTCAAAAAGACTGAGTAAGCCCTGCTACGATCGGTCTATAAACTAATAAAGTTAACATCATGATGGAAACTGAGATGATCATAGATAACAACATACTGGCATGATAAATTAACCACAAGATAGATAGAGGTGTCATCGCATAAACATGGTTAAGTTTTGCACCACGGTGTACTAGCAACCCAACATAACAGGTATTGATCCCTTGGCCCAAGCTTTGGCCCAATAACATGAGGTGACCTTAATGTAAGGTCCAGCCCAACGGTCTAGTCGATCGGCTCCCTATAAACCTAACACGTCAAGTGTTGGTGTCCATATGGCCCACATATGGTTGTAGTTAGACTGTGCTGGGTCCACCTTTGGGTGTATCAAGCCCTCGGGTGTCAACCCCAGACACTTAAGCAATAATGCACAGCCCTAACCTACTGGTACCCGTGCCTCGAGTTTGTCCAACACCGGACTACGTGCACGTCCGTAGCCCGCCTGGACCCGCACCGCTGTACCACTCGGCCATCGCCTTTTGGTCGCTTACATCCGTCCAGTAATCGTGCCCCGCCCTAGCCTAGCTTCTAGGGTTGTGAATGATACCAAACTGGGATTACTGTTAGAACATACCACGTTGCTAGGGTTTCCCAAGAGGGTTAAGTGTGATTTAACCCTTCACTAATCATGGATTAAACTAGTTAAGTGCAACCAACGGTTCACCACTTAACCCCATTTCAATCCCTCGAATCCCCAAATTGGTTAAGTATTAGTGGACCCTGACTTAACCCTAATCATGAGGCATTAATTAATTTAATGCACCTTAACCTCTCACATTAGACCTTGTAGTGGTTACTAGTTAGGCCGGGCGGGTCCGGGTAGCTTTACACCACAACTTGGTCTAACCTCGGGTCTTGGCACCCCATGACCAACTTCTCACATTGGGTCCTATTGTTTGTAGCCACTAGTTAAGCCGGTCGGTTCCGGGTAGAATTACGCTACAAACTCAACCCAACCTCGAGTTGGCCACACTTATGTTTTCTAAGCGTCATGTCCACTTTATTTCAAAACATAATTACAAGTCAACAATTACTTGGGTAGACCTAACTTAATAGGTAAATTCCCAAGGGGTAGACCTAACTTAATAGGTAAATTCCCAATCTTATATTTTCATGTATTTTAAGTTTACCCAAACCCCCCAACGTCATTCTATCGCTTACATATTCGTAATAACGCATAAAGGATAGGAAGAGGGAACTTGGCATAACATACACGATGAACTTGCATTTCACAACAAACATGCATAACATGTTAGACTTGCACAACTTAGCATAGTGAACTTGCACATTACCATAAACGTGCGTAACATATTAAACTTACCTAACATGGTATAGGGAACTTGCATAAACATGCATAACTTGTCAAATATGCACAACATGTCATTTTGAACTTGCATAAGCATGCATAACTTGTCAAACATGCATAACATGGCATAGTGATCTTGCATAAACATGCATAACTAAATAAACTTGCAAATCATGGCTTGGTGATCTTGCATAAACATGCATAACTTGTTAAACTTGCAAATCATGACTTGGTGAACTTGCATAAACATGCATAACTTGTTAAACTTGCAAATCATGACTTGGTGAACTTGCATAAACATGCATAACTTGTTAAACTTGCAAACCATGACTTAGTAAACTTGCATAAACATGCATAACTTGTTAAACTTGCAAACCATGACTTAGTAAACTTGCATAAACATGCATAACTTGTTAAACTTGCAAATCATGACTTGGTGAACTTGCATAAACATGCATAACTTGTTAAACTTGCAAATCATGACTTGGTGAACTTGCATAAACATGCATAACTTGTTAAACTTCCAAATCAAAACATGCATACTTCATCAAACATGTGTAACATAGCATAGTGAACTCACATAAGTATGCATAACTCATTAAACATACAAAAATCCCAACTTTCATCACATATTAACTTTAGAGTTTCTAAAATGAAGGTAAGAGGGCTTACAACTATTATGAAGACATAAATCTCCTAATAAAGATTGAGAAGCCCCTTTTATGCAAGCATAAAACCCCAAAACAAAGCTCCAATAAGAAAACACCCAAGAACACTAGCTTAGCAAATAAAACTTGCAACTTGATGATGTATGCAAGCTAATGATCATTCATACAACTTAGAAAAGCTTGTATGAACATCCAAATCTTCTTAGAATTGATTTTTGAAGAGGGTGGAGGCTAGGGTTCTTAGGTGGAGGCCATTTGAGATTTCAATTTGACATAGTTTGGTTGCTAGAGTGAATAATGAGGGTTTAGGGTAGGATTAGGAGCTTATTTATAGAAGATTAGAGTGTTTTTAGCCCTAGGATTAACCCTAGGTTAGTTTTGGCCCGTCAGATCTCGGAATTCTCTAGAACCAAGCCACAAGACCCAGCCCAAATCAAAATGGTGCGCCAGGCAACATTGCCTGGCTACCCCCTGTCGACAGGGCTGTCGACACCCTGGGAACCCTGTCGACAGGCCTGTCGACATGCGGGTCCTGGGCGGGAATTTTACCGCCTGCGCCAGTTTGCCCTAACCCCTGTTTTTAATTTCAAATTTAAATCTGTTTTTACTTAGGAATTTTCTGAAAACTTCAATGGGCCTTAACTGGGTCATACGGACTCCGATTTTCGAAAACTCGGACTCTATTTCGCGTATTTTTCCGAGACGAACGCAATGGCATAGCCCGTTTCCCTTGATTCCCATTTTATAATTTAATTCTGCCTCGATTTATGTTATAACAGGTTATTAAAAATACGGGTTGTTACAAAATCCGAACCAATTTAAATTTTTTTGTGGCAATTTTATTGAATTTTGAATATTTAAAATGGATTATTTTAAATAATTACGACTAGAAATTTATTTTTAATAGAATTAGAATGTATATATTTATTTGAATCGTCGTTAGAATATAAATATTTATTTTAATTATAAAAGGAATTGAAAATGGCGCGGTAATTTGAAAATTCGATTTCAAATTTCAAATGAATGTACAAGATTCAAAATAAACTGGATTTTAGCAAAACCAGAAATATAAAAATCTATTTGAAAATGAGGCGCACTCATACCAGTAAAGAAGGCTATAGGAACTAAACGTAGGCGGAAGCAATCTGACTTAAGTATGCAACAACAATCCCACCTCAAATGAATATATGCATGGTACATAATAAAATTTCATAAATACAGGTGTGTGAAGTGTCCCAATTATGGAAAAAATGGGTAGCTTGCATGCTTAGCATGCATGAAGTGCTTTCACCAATAGGCAAATCGAAATTTGGAGCATGCAGGTGGGTGCATATCTAAAGCAAAAGGGTCCCAATCACTTTAAAGTACACAATGTATCTTTGGGAAATATAGCAACACTACTCTAAAATGTACAACAAGGAAAGAAGTATATGCAGACTGTCATACGTGTAATGTTTAGCCTAGAACTTAACAATTGACCAAATCCAAAATACTCATGTGCCAAACTGGTCATAAGGTGTATGCGATGATTAATTTAGATATAGAACTCACATACGATACATATATATGCACCCAGTGAGTATACATATACATGCACCTGCTTCATAACTTAATGATCAACTATAAACCAAGGTAGTGAGCATACAATGGTCACTTTAACAAATCAGCATAGATGGATTCATCTCAGTTACAAAAATGAAATCCCTGGTGTTTATATATTTGCTTCTACCTTACTTTGCATGTCTTAAGGTCTTCCTGATATTCATGTATGGGGGATTTGGGGTATTCTTAATAGCCCATCAAACGAGGAATTTTCATCAGAAAATGCTAAGCAGTATGAGCCATTCTAAATAACAAAATAAGCATTGGAGGGACAGTGGCACAACGCACCCAACATGAACTTAGAGAGTGATAAATGTCTATGTCCAGAATAAGACTTTAGGGAGGAAAATGCAAGGTAAAATGCTACAGCTAATTAAAATGGTAAAGCAAATAAAGCAGGCAAGGACTCTTTCCCCGAATCAACAACAAGCATGCATAGTTCAAAGTAAAACATCCTAAATGAAGGCAACAAGGTGATAGGTTCTTACAGCATTAAGTATCAAATAACTATATGGGTAAAATTTTGAAATAATAGCAAGATACACATAGTTACTTCTAAAACCAATCCAACATTTTTAAATATTTGTGTTCATTACATGGGTAGCATATTGGTTTGTCTTCCTTTTATCATGGGTTCAAAACATAATGTATATATTTGGTATCATTGCTTAATCCTTGAGTAGAAGAGCTATGCGTGCATCATGGTTAAGTAAGAAAAGTTTCAATAAAGTAAAAAGGGCAGGGTAGTTCAACTGTCATACTAAAGGTGCTTATCAACATACGTATGTATATACGGACCAGATGAGGAAAAATACATACATCATTCACAATTATAAACAAACAATAGATCACCGTAGTCGTAGAACGATAAAATGCAACAGCCCCATACAATCAAACTTAGTGAAATATGAAGTGGCGATTTTGTAAAAAAAATGTTTAATCGTAAGTAAATTTACCTTTTGCCGACGACTAAGCAGGCAGAGGACGCCAGCACAACCGCTGGAGATGGAAAACTTGGAACAGTGGCTTCCCTGCAGGCATGGAGTTCGCCTGACTTGGTTGGTAAAGGGGCAGAGGATCGAATTCAGCAACGTCGAGGGGTAGCGTTGATTCATGGCACCTCAGACCGGACCTAGTGGTGGTGTGGTTCAAATACTCTTAGACATTATGGCAGCTGCTCCAAGGTGTTGCAGTTCCATGGTTCGAGACAACGATGGAGGTCCTACGACAATTGGAGGAGCAAACTTCATCGGGTTCGGACCTTGAGAGGGGTGAAGAGCAAGCTTAGGGCTTGCCCGAGGTCACCGTAGTGGGTGTGGCGCTGCTTGAAGTGGCAGATGTGGAGAATTGAAGGGGCGTAAAGGCCAATACAGTGGCCACGATGGATTCAGAGGAAATGAATTTAATTTTGGGGATAATTTGATTTAGGAATGGAAAATAGAACTGACGACCGATAGAAAATAAGGAGGAGGGAGTAGTTTTGATTTTGAGCTCAACAGTGGAAAGGGGTACGCGGTTTTATAATACAATCAACGGAGACCAACCACAGATGAATAACAGCACATGGTATGCAGAAAGAATCTCTAGATTAACAGATGATTATAAAGTATTCCATTGTTAATACCTACATATTCTCCTACTATTGTTAATTCTCAGTATTTTATATATTGAGGAACCCAGTTGGGTCCCTCCAACCTGTTTCCCTGCATCACAGATGTTAATCAACACCAATAACACGAATATAAAGTATTCTAATAAACAGAATCAATATTCGATTAACGATTTATATATATATATCGTTATATAAAATTTCAACCAATACACAAGCAATTCAACCAAACAGTTAACACACAGCAATCAACAGATGATTATCAGTTCTAAGAATACGTTATAAAAATATAACTGTTCAGAGTTGGAGAGTTTTACTCACATTGGCAGTTCATCGTTATAGAAAGATAAACTGTTGTTTGATTTGAATCAAACAATTTATTTCACCATAAATTCAAATGAGCTCCACTGCACTCCTAGTCAGTTCCATTGGGTAGTGTCTGTCCATACGATCCCAACGGATCCAACGGTTTGAAATTCTGATATCGTATGACCAAGATATTGCACTTATAAGTTAAGATAAAAAATTAAAAATTTAAATTAAACTAAAAAGGTTGAAATGGGCTTTACCCCTAAAATTCACCACGGCCTAATAAAACTAAACAAACCAGACCCGCCTTCCCTCCAATCTCGTCTTCCCCAACAAGAAAAATCCACTCCTACTTCTCAGTCATAGCCGCACATTCATCCTCCAAATCCTTCTTCTCCACCTCCTTTATATTCGAACTAAAATCACTAAAAATTTCCTCCTTTCAAACACTCCATCCTCAAACCATCAATAGCTACTTCGAGCTCCCCCTGCCCTTTGCGTCTCCAGCTCAAAACGGTGGAACCAAGTGAGCTCATCGACACTTACATTCACCGAACACCACCAAACTGCCTCCAAAGGTGCGCCTCTATCCCCTAAGCTCGATTCCAACCTCAATATCAAATCGTGATGCTTCTACATCCTCCCACGACAAACACTAGCTTCCACTGTCGAATTTTGGAGCACCCAAACAGGCGTCGAACTGCACAAAATTACACCCAGTTTGAAGAGAATACTATGAGGCTTTCATATATACTAATTTCGAGATTAATATATTTTTCTAGGATTTTATCTGGATTTTTTTGAAATGGTCGGTTACTTTGTTTTCGATTTTTCAGGTGGCGGCTTGTTTGTTTGAGGAAGGAAATTTTTTTCTTGCTTTTAAATCCTTGAGTGAGTGGCTGAGAAAAGAATAAATGTGGCTTTTTTAAGCCCATGAGTAGATTAGGATATTTTATTTTATTAACAATTTAATTGATCATTTTATTTTATTTTATTTTAATCAAATGTTATCTGTATATGTCCCTTAAAAATTCCTGTGATCATATTCAATACCCAAAAATCATGAAAATTGGCATGCTGCTACAGTTCGACATTACGATCCCAATGAAACTGCTTTCGTCGAATTCCGACTTCGTTTTCTCACACAGCGTATTTTTAACCGTTAGAATATCGACTGTTTTTCACTCTAAAAATCCGTACGGCCACACACTAACTTCAAAAATCACGAAAACTGAAATGTAGCAATAATATAATATTGCGGATCCAATAAAATTGGTTTCGTCGAATTCTGAGGTCGTTTGCAAAACTGGCTATTTTTAAAGCTTTAAATAACCCTTTTAAATATATAAATATATTTAAAAACATTTTAATTTAATATTTATAAATAAATATTCTCGTATATATTCACACAGAATATTATCCAGCTCCACAATATTCCTATATGAATTTCTAACTCGATATTTCAAATCCCGATATAAATCGATATTCGATTTATAATGAAATTCCTTTTTAAAATATAATTAAATTATAAAGGAATTCCATGGCGACTTTTTTAAAATTTGATTTGGACATAAATCAAAATCTACACGACGAAATCCCAATTTTTCTCTTCCACTAGAAAAATATACTTCACCAGCTCTTAACGTTTCTTATTTCACAGAAATCCGGCTTAAAACAAATTCTGTATATTCAGTTTAAGTTCAAGTCGCCAATTAACGAACTGCCACGCCATTTCAAGCTCGATTTTAATTATAATATAATTATACATTCAAATTGTCATTCAAATAATATATTCGTTATTCTAATTCAATTCTAAACTGAATTAAATATTTTAGATGATCCAGTTCACACCATATTGTGAATTCCACTATTTCTGACTATTTCAGAAATTAAATATACTATTATATTATTTATTTTGATTAAATATTCAATATAATTTAATTAAATGACCACTTGAAATTCTGAATCACTATTTATATAATTAAATAAGTTAATTATATATCGCAGAAAATACAGGTTGTTACATACTCATTAAATTCATAAAATATATATGTTTGAAATTCAACGCACACTGCAAATATAACATATATAAACAAACAACATGAACACACACAAAACACAAACAACTCATGCCAATCACACAACAATTCCCTCCCGAATATATATGAAAAATATATATACACCACAAAATATAATCACACTTAAAAATAAATTTTACAAACACTCACAAAATTATGCACGTAGACTAACCTATAACTCACTCACATGAAAAATACACACACAGCTCAACACAATATATACCACACATATGCACACAGAAAAATGAAAACCCACACATAAAATATATTCGCACAGAAAATAAATATATTTTTAAACACCCTACGACTGTATATATAAAATACCATTTTCACGCACACACACACCCTTACCACGCACACGCAACTCACGTACAAAGCCACAGAAGGCAAGAAACACGGACTGTTGGATTCGGGTTGGTGGTTTGGATTCAGGCGGACTGCAGACATATATGTTGGTCGAAGGCATTGACGAGGGATGATCTTGGCAGTAGAGGCTAAGAACAACTGCGCCTGGAGTGGGAGGATCGAAGCAGTGGGTGGTTGTAGGGGTTCGGGTGGCGAGCTTTTGATCGGAGAAGGGTAGATGACGTAGGCTTGGTTTGGGTAGGGTCGGCTGGTTTGGGATGTCGACGTGGGCGGGTTTGCAGGGAGGAGGCGGACTGGATGGAAGGGGCAACAGGAAAAATAACATAGGTTTTGTTCTTGTGGTGGGGAAGGATCTCGTGATGGATAACATTCAAAAGGAAGACAGAAAAAGAAAGGAAATGGCGAAGTGAAAGAAACAGGAGTTGCTCACACATTATTATTTTTCACGAATAAAGGAAAGTATTAGTTTTGAAAACAGATGCAGCGGTTGTATTCATTTCTCGAAGTGCTTTGGGAACAATCAGCCGTTGGAATGAGCAAAAGAACACATTGGAAAATGGAAGATAAGGGCGGTTGTAATTAAAAATATTGAATGGTTTGGTAACGTGCGTGGCATTTGGAAATAAAAAAGAAAAAGAAAGAGAATAGTATAGAATGGCTTCACATATGCATGCATCAGTGAAAAATTAAAATGTGGCTTAAGAAAAATGGTGCATGTAAACAAAATGAGTGCATGGCATGTATTTGGAAGCAACGAACATTGCATGGCTTTTTGAATATAAGTGTTAATTGTGTCCACTTCTAACTTTTGAAAAACGAAAAATTAAACAAGTGGTTTAGTGAAACAAAAGGACGAGTTTTGCAGACCCAAAGTCGCTAGAAAAATATGCAGATCAGAATATGGATACTTCGAACTCAAATGACTTTGTTTCAAAAATGAACTGCGCAAGCCTTTACCCAATTCCAGCACGAACCAAGCTCCGAAACTGACAAATGAATATATATATCGGTAATCAGCACGACGAAACGGACATAATGATATATAATTTGCAGTGTCAGGATGCTCCGTTCAAATAGGCATTACGGACCCCTTTTAAAAGGAAAAATGACATGATAAAACAATTAAACGAAGGTCAAAACGTCCGAATTTTAAGAAATGAATTTTACCGTTGGATTCATGATAACGAATAGAATATTTTTCGTGTTTGTTCGAACTGGTTTCGGAGAGATTACAAAATCGTTAAAATTTGAACTGATATGCGCAGCTTTACACTGAAAATTGCGCGCCGACAAACATTCAAATTTTCCGATGAAATTAATTTCTACGCTATGTCTAGTTAGACGCATCTCAAATATATTTTTTTCTAGATTTTTATTTTTATATTACATTTTCATTTTTATTTGAGATATATCGTTTGCCGCTACAGCATATGATCGTCAAAAACTGATTCAAACAAAGTGACTAAAATTTAAAGTTTTCAATATAAAATCATTTAAATCACTTCTAAATGAAAATAACAAAATATTAGAGATAAACATTTCATTAAAAATCAATTTCATGTTTTAATTTAAATTCAGAATAAAAAATAGTTATAAAAGTACAAACAAACTGAGCTTTAAACGAATAAAATAAAATCAAAATAAAAATTTAAATTAAATAATAAAAAATATACTTAAAATTCTGGGTTGTTACATCACTTTTCATGGTTTTCATCCAGGCTCGGACACCAAACACCAGGTAAATCACTGGTTAACATCCAGACACGAACACCGAACATACCCTTTTTTCAGCAAGTTTCAAAGTAGATCTACCACTGATGCTTTCAAGTTTCAATAAAATGTATACAACCTAACCGCCGGTTTACAATCAATCCGGGGTGTGAGGTTCGTCGATGTCGCAATATACACAAAGCTACGCTTCAGTAAGCCATGGTTTGATCATCATTAGCTTGCCACATTGTCAATTTACAACATGTGACAGATTTCTATCAATACATAACCTCTAAGCACGTAAAACTTAGAGATAGAAATAATTAATTGCCACAGTCCGGTATATATATACATATATTCCAACAGAAATCAGTGCTATGCAGTCAATTACAATGTCAAACACACAATCCATACAAGTCCATTCTGGGGCTGAACAGAACAAAATCCGAGAATCCTCAAATACATTCATACCTCATGCCACTTATAACCTCGTATCGGGTGTACGGCCCGATTTGAGACATCAGCAATCAATCCAAATATGTCCAAAGATTCCCGGTCTTCATTTGCCATTTCCAATTCTTCAACTTCCTTCATAACGTCGTATTATTACTTGGAATGGTTTTCGGACGTACATCCGATCCCAGTCTTTCCAAATAACTAACGCATTCTATATAATATAAAATTTCAAATTAAGTTCTTTACATCATATATATGTGTAACTTAATTCATTCTAAATTTAGAATGATCGTAAAAATTCATTTATAAACCAAGGTTCATGATTTACATTATTTCTTTAATTCGAACTCATTGAGTTTATCCAATCAAAGATTAGTTATATTCGAATCAAAGGTTTCAGGACTGGAACAATTCCCAACTTAATTAAATAAAATATTTGAACTAATAAATTTGTTATAAAATAATTTATATATATTGAGAAAATCTTAAAATAAAAATGATCAAAACAATTACCTACTATATATTAAAGTTTGAAGAAATAAATAGAATGATTTATACATATCCTTTAAATCAAATAAGTCTTACTAAAATATTTGAAATTAACATATCATGTTTTATATAGTTGAAAACTTATATAAATATACAAATACTTTAAACTGGAATTGTTTCCTTTCCATGCCGATGACTTGAATTTATATTCATATTCGAAAAGTATAACTGGTTTTGATAATCTTGAGTTTATCCAATCGATCTCAAAGACATTCATCTTATTTACTTTCATTCACTTAGTTCCATATTAACTTCCATAATTAACCTCGGGTAAACAATATTATCATCCTAGCATTCAAGCTAAATCCAAACGATTTATATTAATATACAGTTGGTTAGAAATCAAAACTTCTTATATCCAATATACGTTTCCATATTAAACTGATACTATAAGCGAAATTACGATATTTCCACCATTTAATTCCTCAAATAGTATTAGTCATCTTCTAGAGAACTTATAATAAATATCTGAATATCACTTCCAACCAATTTAACATAATTTTATATTGGAAAACTATTTATTATAGTTGTTTCACAATATTCGAGATTCACTTTGTATTTGCTACTTTACCAGTCTAGATAGGTAAATGTTGGCCAGGTAAGTTCAGCACACTGGTTGCTGCATCCCTTGCCTTAGTTACACACCCCATTTACCGTTCCAGAATTGATAACAGAACAAACCTATTTGTGAACACGAAACTTAAGTTACATTCCTTATTTAACTTTAAATTCAAATTATTATCCAAAGAAATTTATAATATATCATTATAAAATTTATCTAAACGTCTATCAAATTTCGTATTAAATAATGCAAGTTTAAATATCTTTTCAACCAATTTTTTTTATAATATCATTTTAAATTATTATCTAACGTCATATTAGATATCACAAGTCCAATAGTTCGAGTTTGCCAAATTTTACAACAATTTATAAATAAAACGGTAATTAAGTTTAAAATCAACAATTTTAATTCAATGCACTTTTAAAATAAATTTTAATATCAATTGACATTGATAATAACATGTTGATTAGTTTCCAACATCAAATTATTTATGCTATTAAATCAAATTAACAATTTTCCAAGGTATTAACCAAAACATTATTTCATTACATATTTAAAATGTTATTAACATAACTTAGTTAATAAACCGTTTTAATAACACCATATAATTAAATCAACATTAACAAATTTGTTCAATATCATAAAATGTTAATTAGGAAAATTATTCGAGGAATCAAATATTGCTTTAATTAAAAAATGTTATCAAACCAAATAATATTGGTATTAGTAACATCCTCGAGTCAATATTATTAAGTTAATAAAACACTATATAATCACTAAATTGTCATTTAGCCAATAAATCGTTATTTACTTAAATTTAGGAAATTTCCTAATTTTTCGCTGGCGATTCATAAAAGGTCGCAATGAGTATGTGTATATATATATATATATATATATATATATATTCACACATTTAACCACCATTTTATGCATTCATTTCCTATATGCAATCAACAAATAAATTTCCAAATATGCGTTAAAGAATTAACGTGCGTTGATATGCGTTTATTTTGGCAACCAACACGAACTATCAATAAATAATTAATCATTCATGCAACCACATTACTAAATTCATTAACCATGTATAGAAAAATTAAATCGTATTAATAAATTTAAAAAGTTCTCACCTATATTTGCTTTCCAAACTTTCACCGTCAAGTTCCAAATCAACTTCGTTAGCCTCAGATGATCTATTATCTCTTACACATGCTTCGCGCACTGCTCCTCGGCTACTAACGCGTATATAGATATATACACTCTCTACACTACTCTATGTTTGTGTTAACCTCTTGGCACAAGAAAAGGCCGCGGCTTCTATACTCGACGGTGGACTGTTCGAATGGAGCTTGTTAGGGAGGACTATTCGCAAGAAGAGAGAAGAAATAGGATTGTTTCTGAGAAGAAAAGAAGTTTGGTTTGTGCATAGAAGCATGAGGCACGCATTTATAATGTAGAGAAGAGGGGACAGAGAATACCGCGTGGTATTGGGTTCTATGAATACGTTGTTCACAATCTTAGGCCACTGTTTCAAAATCTTGCACTGATATGGCAAGATTTAAAATTATATTTTCTCATATTTGGTTGTCTAACATATCTCCTTTAAAGAAGGAAAAATTGATTTGTTTCCTATGAACAGTATGTTAGGCTAACAACGTTGTTTATGTCATTCTCTGAACGTTATAAACTTAACTATCATACACCGAAAATTAAATTCAATTGGTAATGAATTTATTCGTTTCCTTTTATTATGCATTGCTTATATAAAGACGCATTATATTTTTAGTTTAATTACACTGTTTGTACATCAAAATTTCATTAACTTTATCATAATTAATACCGTAATAAATTTAGACTTTAACGGTTTATTCAAAACAAAATTTATTACTATTTATATTAAAAATTTCAATTTGTAAATTAAAAATTGATTTAAGCATTTTATTACACTATTTAACTAACGGTTTAAAGTGGAAATAAATTTATCCCAACGATATCTTTCTTTGCAACAAAATTCTCTCTTCAATAAATTTTCTCCTTTAATTAGATTTTGAATTTATTTCAAAGTTAATTTTCATTGTGTCATTCATACTTATCAGTTTAATTGGGAATAGATTAATCCTAATGATATTGTATTATGCTAATAGATTCTTTATTCAAACAAATCGTTTCTCAAATGGAATTTATTCCAAAATTGATTTTGGTTCAAATGTCAATTCTTAAATATTCCAAACGGCTCACTATTTATTGGTATAATAAATTTTTGACAAATGTTTATACTGACACCATACTCACAATGTGCCTTTATTTTTAGAATGAACACTACATTGAATAACGGTCCAAATTGAATTCCAAGCATATATTTTCTTCTTATCAAATTGCATGATAAGTATTAAATTCATTTCTTACTCAAATTGAAAACTAAATTTATGACGGTACAACTCATTCCATAATATTCATTTTTAAACAACGAAGGAATTTTAACGCTAATTATTCAAATCGGTTAGTAATGCAAATCACGTTTGTTTATAAATTTATGAAATGGTTCGCACTATTGTTCAAGAATTGACAAAATCTCAAATATAAATATTTATTTTACATTGAATCTTAATTTAATTTATATTTTTGAATGTCAAATTTTCTAGGTCGTTACAATCTCCCCTACTTAAAATTTTTTGTCTTCGAAAAGGAGAGCTGTAAAAATTTACCCAAGTAAAATAAATCCTATTAAAAAAATTTATAAAACCATATTCTCATAATTTTTTCAAGAGTTTGGTTATATAAAATCGAATAACCTTTCAAATTTTAGTTCGTGTCTAAATTCTAATATCTAATTTAACGAAATAAATTTTGAGAAATAAACTGGCAATAATTTTATACCAAGATTTTAATGGATACAACATTCGTACATTCATTCTTAACTCTTTTATACATTCATTTTGGATTTTCTTTCTTTTTTGCGCTACCTTTGACAAAGATGGTGCTTCTACAGTCGGTTTTTCTCCCTTCTTCAGCGGACAGTCTCGAATTATATGCCCCTCCTTTTTATATCGATGACACTTCCTTTCCACTGCAGGTTCCTTAATTTCTTTCTTTTCCTTAAGGCATTTATTCATAAACTGTCCCATTCTTTTACATTTGAAACAACGTATATCCTTTCGAATGACTTCCTCCTTTTTATATTTATTTGGGAAGCTGACTACAAAATGACCGTTTCTAAAGCATCTATAACACTGGATATCCTTAAGTTTCCCAAACTCCTCGATCTCTTCTTCCTCCTTTCGAGCTAGTGTTCTTTTTTCTTGCTTCTGAGTCATCCAAAACTCTCCACTTGATATTCCAAATTTCATTTTGCTTTAACCTAAAATTTCAAAATTGTTATACTGTTTTTCTCATTCTCCTAATTCATTAACTAGCCTATTTATAATTATACCATTTACTTCAAGTACTTATTATTTACCATATTCAAGTTTTAAAGTCTTTCAGGTTCTAAAGTAATTTAAGCTATTTGATTTCATTTTTTCCTTGTTTGTTCTTTCACATTCCATTTTAGTTCATTTTCAAATTAAATTTATATACTAGTTTATTAAATCATTTTATTAATATTTATTCATTAAAATACTTAGAGCTAGATGATTTAAGTATTCCTCGATGTTTCAATCGGAACTATATAGTCATCCCACTTTTGAAACTCAAAAATAAATACTGATGATGATGCATCAATCATCAGAATCATCCCTGAGTGACTAGAGTGTGATTCTATATCTATCTAGTACATATAAAACTTCGTACATATATTGGCCGGGCATATATTCGAAATCTTCATATACCGATAGTCCAATCGCAACGTCGAATAAAATACTCGAAAATTTTGATTTCAAGTTGTAATTAAAAATAACTTACTTAGTTTTCAAAGTAATTTGGGTATCAAAATACGCCCTCTCAATCAAAATATTCCAGAATCTCACTCTAAGGCTTCCTAACCCTATCTCTAATGAGATATTATAACTCTAATGAATTCTATCCATTGTTCAAATATGTCACACCCCGTAGCTTTGTATAACCAAAGCTCTGATACCAATTGTAACATCTCGTCTTTCTTCCCGGTTTTCGCCAATAATTAAACCAACTTAAACCATTCACAAAGGCGGATTGCTATGGGTACTAACATATACTAAACAAAACAACAGAACTTTTTATATCACGATACAATATTTCACCAGCATAGAATATTAGAGTTACGTACATATAGAAGCGGAAACATAAATATACTCTCAACGGAAGAAGCAATGTGATATAGCGGAAACTCTAATTTTAGCTTGAAGCTCCAACTCAGAAAGCGCTCCAACTCTTGCCCCAAGGGTTTATAACTGTAAAAAACTAAACATCTAGCTGCCTGTGTGGAAATTAGTGGGCACCTATAGCTTAGGGAGGAACAATAAACTCCAGGTCAGTCATAGGACTGGTGTGAGAACATAAAACAAATATTTTTAGGATTTAATTTTAAGTTCGGAGATTCACCAGACTACGCCGCTAATGCGAAATAGGTTTACTCCATGTGAATGACCGTGCATATAAGTTCGTACTTTTGAAAAATGAAGCTGTCATAAGCTTGTCCCACATTACACAATGCAAGCGCACACCAGATGAGCGAGTTTTGTCTTATGATAACCAAACATGCTTTCATACGTGAAAATCTTCTTTTAATACTATTATTAATGCATAGTGTTGAAAACCATTTTGCAAATAAATATATTAATCTTAGCAAGCATAGTGACTATGCCTACATACATAGTTTACAAACAAAACGAAAGGCTCGTATTGGTTGTTGGGTTCTAATATGATGGTTCCTGACACGAACGATCAATCCAGAACTAGGTGCAACCTCACGGTTCATGGTTTCATCCAGGCTCGGACACCAAACACCAGGTAAATCACCGGTTAACATCCAGACACGGACACCGAACATGCCCTTTTTTCCGCAAGTTTCAAAGTAGATCTACCGCCGAATGTAATAACCCGGAAATCCGAGCCAATTTAAAATTTTTATTTTGGCGATTTTTGCGAATTTTGATTATTTAAAATGAATTATTTTAAATAATAACGACGAAAAATTTATTTTCGATGAAGTTAAAATGAATAAATTTATTTTAATTATATAACGAGCCTGAAATGGTGCGGTAGTTCGAAAATTCGATTTTTAATTTCAAATGAATATACAGGATTCGTTTTAAGTCAGAATTGGATGAAACAAGAAATATTTGAATCTAATTAAGGATATCTTTCCAACAAATCCGAAAAATTGAAATTTCATAGCGGGGATAAAAAGTTATGCCCAGTTGAAAATTCAGAATAGTCGCTATGGAATTCTGGCCCTTAAAAATAGCCATTTTGCAAACGACCTCAGAATTCGACGAAACCAATTTTGTTAGATCCGGGATGTCAAGTTATTGCTACGTTTCAAGCTTCATAATTTTTTGAATCAATATGTGAGCATGGCAAAGGAAAACGTGTTTGACCAGTTTTAGTTGATTTTAATCAACTGGAAAATGGCCATTTTTCCAGCGGTCTCAGAATTCGACGAAATTAGTTTGTTAGGACCGTATCGTCAATACGAAGTTAGAAAATATTTTTCGGGAATTTTTAGAACTGTATGTGGGCCCGGTAAGTTGAAATCCGCGTTCAAATTCAATATATAGAGTTATATGTTTATTTTGACGAAAACTAATCGAAACGATCGAATCAGCTTACGATACCTATCCCATTGTGTTCAGAATGGGGGTAATTAGTTGGGGACGATAGGCGATGGGTCTTGTTTAGAGGTCGGAATAAAAAGTTGCTTTTTAATAATAATAATAATAATAATAACTCTATCTCCTATACCCCCCCCCCCCCCGGTTATTTTCCAAATCTGAAAACAAAACAAAAAAAACAGATCTCAATCGCGCTCAGCACCACCCCTAGCGATCGACGACGACCTCCTCCTCCCCTCCTCCGCGCAACGACGCTCCGCTTCCATCGCGAACCCGCCACCCTCAAACCCCCAACGCGACGCCCCGTTCAAGTATCAGCCACGCTCCACCCACTGGAGCACCGCGCCTCCACCGCTCCCCTCCCCGTCCACTGCAGTTCAGCCACCTCGAGCGCCCCCCCCCCCCTTTCCTTCAGTTCACCGACGCACAAACCACCCCCAAAACCGAACACAGTGAGTCCTTTTCTTTTGTATTTTCTTTTATATTAGAGTACTGGTTTTTAATCCGATTTTTATTATATAAACAAGCCTAGTTTTATTTTCAGAAATTTATTTAAAACCTTAAATAAAAATATGATTTTTAACATAAGAAAAATATGATTTTTATGTATTTAAAAATATGATTATAGAAATGAAAAGATAGGATTATTATAAATAAAAAGATTTGATTTTATAAAATAGTAAAAACTAGATTTTTATAGAAGTAAAAATTATATAAAGCGAATAAATTTTTTGATTTATGTACATATGAAGTAGAGATTATAAAATTATGATTTTTATATAGTATAGATAATAAAAATAGAATTTTTATAAGGTAGAGAGTATAAAAATAAGATTTTTATATAATGTAGAGTAATAAAGATGTGATCTTTATAGAAGTAGCCATATAAAAATATGATCTTTATATCATAGGAAGAATAAAAATATGATTTTTATTCATGTAGAGAAATAAAAATATAATTTTTATTATATTACTAGCAAGATAAAAATGGAATTTTTATCTATATAGTAGCGGTGTAAAAATAGAATTTTTATCTATATAGTAACGGTGTAAAAATAGAATTTCTATCCATATATAGTGATTATAAAAATATGATTTTTATATATGTAGTGGCTATGGACAATGAACTTGACAAAAGGCGAGCACGACGAAGATTACTACCTATGAAGAGTCGTGGTTTTTGGTTTAGCAATTATGTGAGAACTCCTTACCTTTAATTTAAATTTCTAGTTTGAAATATATCCTATGATGCAGACAGTGTTTAGTAGCACCCGACACCCATCGTCCACAGACCATGGACGGCTTGTATGCTTGTTTGTTTGATTTTGATGTGTAGTTGATTGTGTGATTTGATGTGAAATAAAATAAAATATTTTATAGTGGAAAATATTTTATAGTTAAAAATATAATTTTTAACGTGTATATGAAATGAATATTTATAAACAAATCGACGATTTGTTTATATACACTGATTTGACTGATATTGATTGGGATGATAAATTTTACACATCGCCCAATTGCACAAATAAAATCTGTGTTTGATTCCCAACACGGGTATTGGGATGATATTTGGCGTACATTAATCCCGTTTGTTTAGTTGTATGTCAATCGATTGATTAACAGACTGTTATAAGCGTTGAATGCTTATATTTGATGCTTATACAGTGTAGAATGCACTTTGGATGATGGTTTCTTATTTGTCATTGTTGAGATGTACATGTGTTGTAGAAAATCCATATAATTAACACTATATGGTAATTGATTGGGCCTTATTTCAATTTGGAAAATAAGAAAATAATTTCATGTGTTGAATAAAAGCCGTGTTGATTAGATTGACGCCATTTCGACGTGAACGATATTTATATTGATTTTATTCATTTTATAATGAATATCGAAAGTGATTTCAAAATCTATAAATTGAAATGAATTGAAATTCAAATTAAATTGAAATGAACTGAAATTTGAATTAAATTGAAAAGAATTGAAATTCGAGATTGAAATAGAATTGAAATCGTTTTGAAATCGAATTTAAAACGATTTATAAAATACGTTTTAAAAGGAAATCGATGAAGTATATATTATATATATTATATATATAGTATACTGGCCTAAATAGAATGCGCCCGCTGTGGTGGTTCGAGAATTTCGACCATTGACTTCGAATTGACGTTGCGGGAGATCCGACCGTCGGATTCTCCTAAAACCGGAACCGTTGGGTTCGTATCGAAAAGAAATTTCTAATGAATATTTGAGACTTGAAATCTAACGGTTGGATTTGGAATTATACCCAAATCAAATTGGGAAAAGGTCGCTGTAAGTGCAATTTGATGACCGTTGATGGAAATCGACTATACAGGCCTTGATAAAATTATTAAAAATATTAATAATTAGTGTAAAATCATAAGAAATGATTTGGGAAGAATAGGGATGAAAAACTCCATATTTGAAAAGATAAAAATAGATTTTTATCGAAATGAACTAGATTTGAACTAGAATAATAATTTATTTATTTTTAAAATAAATAAATTGGATTTGAAAAGGGTTTTAAAAGTAACCAGAATTTCCAATAATTGAATCGGAATGGATTTGAATCGAAATTGTCTTTGGAATATTTTGATGTTGGATTTCGTGATGATACAGGTATTGTTATGGGAATTTGAAAGATATATTTATATTGTTATTTCCAATACGATATTTGTTGGTCGTAGAATTTGATATTGAATATAAGCCGATACATTTTCTATTTAGAGCCTTGTATTTAATATCAAATGTGATTTGGGTTTGTCGTGAATGGTGTCTTCATTAACAATGTTCTTAAGCCAAGTTGAGAAAAAGATTAAATCTTTTTATTTAGATTTAATTAAGTGTACCAATTAAATAATATTTAATTGGAATTGAATTGGTATTCATTTTTGGGTTTATCGTGAACAGTGTTTTAAATAACACTTGTTCTTTAACCCGATAATTAATTTTGGATTTATCGTGAACCGTGTTTTAAATGACACTGATTCTCTAACCCAGTTAAAGATTAAAACTAAGTGGAGTTTTAATGAATCTTTAATTAGATTGAAAAGATCGAGAATGGAGTATCACCAGTTTTACTCTAGGAGATAGTTAAATCTTTAATTAGATTTGAACATGAAATGGTAATTGAATTTACCGATAACACTATGGTGTTTGATATGAAGTATTACCAGTTTTTACTTCATGGGATGAATAGGTTGGGATTGGGAAATAAATGATTACTTCGGTGTGGTTCGCTAATCCCATCTAGTTTGAATTGATATTCAAAGAAGATAAAAGAATAAATTTAAAGAATTTATCTTTGATAAAATTAATGGGAACCTATCCCAAAGTATAAGAATATTTGAATAAAAGAATATTCTGAATGGGAATGAGGCGTATGTTGTGTTTGTGTAACACTTGTTTATTATATACGCGAGTTATTCAGAAAAACCGAGTCTATCCCATTCTGAATAATTGATTCGACGTGGTGTCGAGGATGGAGACGGTGGTCGAAGACCGGAGGTCTTCACGTCATTTGGGTGATTACTGATGATCTTGATTGGGCCGTACACCCAAGAGGAGGGAATCAGTTAGTGATTGTCCAAACGTACTTGGAGATCGATGGATATGCATGGCACTAGGTGCCTCCGGTTTCATTCAGACCTAGAACGAACTTGTGAATGGACTGTGTGTCTGACAGGATTTTATTCTGTGTGATTGATTTCTATTAAATATATATCTGTTTGGTGGCGGAGAATTTATTCTCTTGCTTAACGCCCTTCTCTGAGACATACGAGCTCAGAGGTTATATATTGATGGATATCAAACGCATGGAGTGAATTGCCTATGTGGCATGCCTAAGTGGCAATTGATCGAGGCTTCTGTTGAAAAGCAAAGTCTTGTGGTTGATGATCAAAGCACCGCCTGTGTGGCATAGCTTTGTGTAACGTGAATTCGCGAGCCTCACACCCCGGTTGTGAACCAGAAACGGGAGAGGACCTCAGGGAGGGCATGCGTTTCCTTCTAGTTAGAAGTGGCGTCAGTGGTTTTACACGCCCTGACGAGTTTGACTTATGTGGTTGTTGCTGTTGCGAGGCACCTCGGTTATATCGGTTTCGGCCGATGCATTCTGGTCGGCAGACGAACCAGACTTACGCCCTAAAGGGTGGGGAAACGCAGTGTTCAGGATTTAAGTTTAACCCACATCGGTGGACCGGCCCTGCCGCTCCAAGGTCACTCGAGCTCTGACCTAAGGCTCGGGCTAGAGAGTCTCGAATCGGTAGAGGACTATCTTTTGCCTCGGTTCACAGATGGAAATCCAACTTCCAAATACGTGACTTTGTGGTTTTATTTGTAGAGCCTAGTATGGCGACATAGTGGGATGGGGCGCTTATGCCATCTATGATTGATACTTATGATGTGAAGTTGTTTTATACACTATGCACTTATAATAGTATCAAATGATTTGTTTTTGTAACACCCCACCTCCGCTAGGGTCACTCACAAAGGGAATGCACTAGCTTTGGTGGAGCATTATCTAGGTAAAAATAAACAGAATTATTACAAGACAGAACATATAAAACAGCAGAAGAAGAAGAACCAAATTTCATTTCTCTAAAATCTAGAAAGGTCTAAAGCCTTTTACATCAAAATACTACTAAATCCATTACATCGAAATCTGTCTTGCAATAGTGAAGCAACATAAAACCATTGTTATAAATCATTCCCCAATAAAGCAACAAAGCAAGCCATAGCCAAGAACAATCCAAGCCTTCATGAAATAATCTTGGAGCTCGGTAAGATCCGAACTAAGCTGTGTTCCCACCCTGTGAACCTGGGGGGAACGGAAGAAAAGGAGGCGAAACAAACTGGGTCAGTCATAAAGACTGAGTAAGTCCTAGTGACTTTCAGCATAAAAGCAGGTAAAGATAATATGGCATGAATAAACTGAAAGTAAACATAAGCATGATGGCAGGATAAGCTACAGGCACGATAACTAAGAATAACATCATAGGATTTCTGTCATGTATAATATTGCAAGGTTCCCATTCAAAATGAACTAAGTATAATTTCGCAAGATTTCTATCAAGCATCGCAAGGTTTCTTTGCTTCAACATTAAAACGATATCTATTTTCTCTGATTTCCTAAATTCTCTGCTTCAACTGTACTAGTATCCTGACCCGTATCATCCTTTCCATGCATATGTACAGTCCCTTGCCATATATCGTACGGGTTTCATCACGTATTTCTATACTACTTCAATGTAGTGCCACCACTATTGAAATCTTTTGGACCCCCACCCTAGTTCTGGCTAGGTTTCCTTATCATGAGCTATCGCGTGTTCAACTAGGATTTATGCCACCTAGGACCACTAGGGATTATGCTACCTATTGAACGTTTTCTAGATTCGATTAGGGTTTACGCCACCTAGGACCACTAGGGATTACGCTACCTAACGAATTCCACGTAACGATCTATTAATTGATCTGCTCCCTACAAGTCCTAGCTCGCTCATGTGTCTGTGTTATATGGCCCAATCATGAAATGTAGTCACCTGTGCTAGGTCCACCATAAGGTGTATCAAGCCTTATGGTGCCAACCATCGACACGAATCAAGCACGCACAGATAAACCTACTGATGCCCAATGCCTGCTTTTTCTGCTCTGGAGTGTGTGCATGCCCGCACTCCGTTAGAACCTACACTGGCGCACCCACACAGCCGTCGTTCTGGTCGCTTACAATCAGCCCAGTAATCGTGCCCCACCCTGCCTAGTTCCAGGGAACCATGATACATCTATTGGGTTACTGCTGAAAAGGACCGCGTAACTAGGGTTTCCGTCCAGCAGGTTAAGTGTTGTCATTTAAATTCGAGACTTAACCCATCTACGTGTCATGTCAAATTGGCTAAGTGTTGTCGTTCAAGTTCATGACTTAGCCCAATGAATCATGTGTCAGGTTGGTTAAGTATATTCAAGCGATTCATGGCTTAACCCTAACAAGTCATCGTGTCAAATTTGTTAAGTATATTCAAGCGGTTCATGACTTAACCCTATCAAATCATCGTGATAAATTGGTTAAGTATGTCCAAGCGGTTCATGACTTAACTCTATCAAATCATCGTGTTAAATTGGTTAAGTATATTCAAGCGTTCATGATTTAACCCTATCAAATTATCGTGTTAAATTGGTTAAGTATATTCAAGCGGTTCATGACTTAACCTTATCAAATCATCGTGTTAAATTGGTTAAGTATATTCAAGTGGTTCATGACTTAACCCTATCATGTGGCATTAATTCATTAATGCACTTCAACCTCTCACATTAGACTAACAGTTGTGGTTACTGGATTTGTCGGGCAGTTCCGGGAAGATTTACACCACAACATAGTCTAACCTCGGATTTTACGTGCGATATGACCAACTACCCACATTGGATCCTATTGTTTGCAGCCACTGGATTTGCCGGGCGGTTCCGGGCAAATTTACACTACAAACTCAACCCAATCTCGAGTTAGCCATTTTCAAGTTTATCTAATTGCCATGCCCACATTCAAGTTTTCATGTCAAAATTCATGTCGAGTTTTCATGTCATGTTTCATGTCAAATCGTGTCAGGTTTTCAAGGCAAGTTTCATACCAAGTCGATGCCAGGTTCGTGTCCATATCCAAGTTCAAGTTATAACAGCGTTCATGTTTCAAGTTTTGCCTATTATCGAGTTCATAATTCATGTTCATAACCAATTCAAGTTTTTCCTAATCTACCCAAATCGTATTCCCTTCGCACGTGAACATAAATCGACCTCTACTACAAATAAATCCAAATCTCGAAATAGAGGGAATAGCATCAAAACTATGATAGGCAAAAGGGACTGGCTTAAAGCAATAAAAGGGGTTACAAGACTAGCATGACAAAACTTGAGATAATTGGTTACAATATCACTGGCATATAAGATTTCAAATCTAGCAAGATAAGGTGATAGTCATGGTAAACGCTGACATAAAAGAATAGGCATGCAAAGGCAAGCCAAATACAAGAAAAATGGATCCAATGGTTTTGGTGTACAGTGAATAGACTAAGAAAGTCACATCCTTGGTATGAGATCCAACAAACTGTGAATTCGGTATACAACATGGGTTTCAATCAATTATAATAGTCCCAGGTAATTAACCCCGATAGTCATAGTCATGATCATAGGTAGAAATCTCATAATGAAGAATCCTAAGCGATTAATCACAATAGTCATGGTTAATTATCCAAAATAGTTCTAGGCAATAGTCATAGACAATTAACAATAATAGTTTCAAGGTCGTGGTCATAGATAATGGCCTTATGTTCATAATCATAGATAATAATTCTCATAGTCAAGAGTCATAGTTGATTAGCTATAATTGCCTTTGTCATAGTCATAGGCAACAGTCTTTCATTCACCGTCATAGGCATAGGCATAGTCTTATTAGTCATAGGCAGTCTTATGTTCACCGTCATAGTCATAGGCATAATCATATTAGTCATAGGCAGTCTTATGTTCTCAGTCATAGTCCTTGTCCATAATCATTAGTTTCAACGTCATAGGCATGTTAAGGTTATAGACACGAGAGAGTTTGATTTACAACATGAATAGGTCCAAAGCAATATTCACGAAAGTCAAGATCCAAGAAGAATAAGAATAAATACGAATCAACTACCATACATAGATCCAATTCCAATTTACAACATGGATATTAAGTTTACAGCTTTTATCTCAAAGTAACTTGAACTTATAGTGCATGGATCGAGAATTAGAAAGCAGAATTTGACTGTTGAGTCTCTATTTGATCGACCGTGTTCTAATTGAAATCCCCCAATCTGCAAATCCCTAAGCGTAGTTTTGATGGAGAAGGAGCAGTCCTTTATCTTCCTTTTTATTTGATTATCTTAGAAGCAGCATAAGGACAGAAAGAAATGGTGTGGAGAGAATGAAGCTAGGGGGCTGTTTATAGAGGGTTAGGCAGACGAACCTGGTCAGAAAACGAGTCTAAATACATCAGAATGCATCAGGTTCAGAAAAGTGGTTCGGGAGGCAGGTCGACCCCCAGGTCGACACTATGGTCGACCTGGTCCCTGGGAGGTCGACACTATAGTCGACCCCTAGGTCAACCTGGTCCATGGGCGGGAATTTTCCCACCCATCATGTTCTGGGGTTTGAATTCGAATTTCGAATTCGAAATTCGAGCTGTCTTTGATTCTGAAAATTTCTGAAACTTCTAGAGGTCATATCTCCCTCATACGGACTCCGATTTTCGAAAAATCGAATTCTATTTCATGTAAAATTTCAAGACGAACGCAATGGTGTAACCCTTTTTCCCTGATTCTGAATTTAAAATTTAATTGTTCCTTGATTCCTTGTTTTAACATGTTATAAAAATACGGGTTGTTACATTCTCCCCTCCTTAAAGGATTTCGTCCCCGAAATCTTTAAATTAAGAAGAATGTGTCCTACCATGTGTGTATATGTTCCTTATCTAATGAAAATGATCAGGCCTGATTGATCTTCTTAATGCAAAATATGTTTAGTGCCATGATTCCATCATGTATGCAAATAGCCCTAGTCACATAAACACTATATGTGTGCACAAACATCCATCCATATGCATCATCCATATGATAACACATCCAATTTCATCCATAAACAAGTATAAACACTCATGCATATGCAATATGTAAAAGTGTCTGAGCCGATCTAGTGCCTAATGTGTGTTATACAACCACGAGCAACCACTTGCGACCACTTGCAACCATCAATCATAACATGTCTCAAACACATGTTTCACCCAATTGTTCCTAGCTAAAGGTATAGTCGAACGATAGAAGCAAGTAAAAACTTTGTGCCAATTAGGCAATGTCAAAGCTGGAAATCTACGTCACATATATACTGAATAAGATAAGAACTCCCTAAGCACCAGCCCATATCCTATAAAACCCAAAAAGTTTAGTCAACCCAACGGACACCCTCAAGCCCCAACATGTATTACAACCAGATGAGTCATACCCCTTATGGGGTTTGCAATAGAAATAAGATTGAGAATAGGACCGAGAGGATATATACAAAAGATAGCATGCAAGTAAGCTCTACAGGAAAAGAGGGATCAAGGATATACTCTTAAAAAGAGATATGATGCGCGTATCTAGTCTTCAGTCTTCTAAGTCGTATTTCCTTGAGCTTAAGTCCATCGGGCTTTGACTGTCTTTAACTTTACAATTTCATAGTTCCTTAATTCTTGTTCCCAGAATATGATTTGGAACTCATTCCACTGTCGCCTCTCGTTCCACTTTCGCTTATTCTCTTTCTAGTATACCTGATTCAAACATAACTGCGTACTCATGGTTTCGTGCAAGCTCTCCAGAATTCACTAGTGAATCGTGGATCTCATTCACTTACTAGAAGGTATTCCACATAAATGAATCATCTCTTGAAAATAAACAAATGCCAACCATGTTGCCAAGTGTACTTACTAAGGTAATTTTCTATAACTCATGCATAAGCGAAATGAACCATCCGCCTTAGTGGCGAACACTACTTGAGCAGATCGACAAATGCATCAAGAGATTCTAGGTAACTAATCATGGCAGAACCCTAAGGGTTACACTAGACTTCGAGGGCATTACTAAGGCAAGTCAAGAATCTAATTACCCTCTTTTCATACTTGAGAATGGCACCATTACTGGACAACCATTCCATCCCTAGAATCAACCCATAGCCCAAAACATAAGCTTTACTTCTAAACTCAACACTTAGCATAGACATTCTCAAATCCAAACAAGTCATGAATAAATGAGCCGATTCCACAACAGGATTTGAGACAAAAATGGGATCCTCTACTATGCTAGTACTAAGGTGCAGAGACTCAACTATCGAAGCAGAATCAAAAGGATGCGATGTATAAAAACAAAGTTCCCACGGTATGATAGAAAAGAGAAGCTAAACTTTTAACAGAAACGTTACCACCTCTCTTAGGTACGCTAGTAGTGAGAGCATACAATTGCCCTCTCGATGATCTTGTTCTTTGCTCTTCTCCTTGTCCTATGATACATTAACTACATGTCCCTTTTTACCATACCAACGATGTCCTTTCTTCAGATGGGTTTTATTATTCTTTTACTTTGACCTCTTACCTTTCACCTTTTCCTCCTTCATGGATTACGCCTTATCAACAAGTTTCTCATCCTTAGGCTTGTGTTCTTTATCCTTGTTCTTACTGTCCTTGTATAGCTTGTTGACAAGTTTCTCGAAAGCTACTTCCATTGCACGACACCCTACAAAGCTTGAGATAAGATCAGTCGCAAGTAAAACTACTACGGCTACAGATGGAGGTTGGACACTACTTTGCCCTCCGACATGCGTCGCATGCCTACAAACTATGGCTGAAAAAGAAAGGGAGAAGAGACTCAAGGAGTGAATCAAAAGATAGTGCATATGCCTTTGGGGAATAGCCTTTTAAATAAAACAAGATTTTTCTTGAAAAATGCTTCTTTGTAAACGGTTTTGAAAATAATTTCAGAAGGTTTTTAAAAGCTTTTGCCCAGTCTGGTAACCTTCTGCTCTGATACCAAATGTAACACCCCACCTCCGCTAGGGTCACTCACAAAGGGAATGCACTAGCTTTGGTGGAGGATTATCTAGGTAAACATACACAGAAAAATTACAAGACAGAACATATAAAATAGCGGAAGAAGAAGAACCAAATTTCATTGCTTTAAAATCGAGAAAGGTCTAAAGCCTTTTACATCAAAATACTACTAAATCCATTACATCGAAATCTATCTTGCAATAGTAAAGAAGCATAAAACCATTGTTATAAATCATTCCCCAATAAAGCAGCAAAGCAAGCCATAGCCAAGAACAATCCAAGCCTTCATGAAATAACCTTGGAGCTCGATAAGATCCGAACTAAGCTGTGTTCCCACCCTGTGAACCTTGGGGGGGAACGGAAGAAAAAGAGGCGAAACAAACTGGGTCAGTCATAAAGACTGAGTAAGTCCTAGTGACTTTCAGCATAAAAGCAAGTAAAAATAATATGGCATGAATAAACTGAAAGTAAACATAAGCATGATGACAGGATAAGCTACAGGCACGATAACTAAGAATAACATCATAGGATTTCTGTCATGTATAATATTGCAAGGTTCCTATTCAGGATGAACTAAGTATAATTTCGCAAGATTTCTATCAAGCATCGCAAGATTTCTCTGCTTCAACATTAAAACAATATCTATTTTCTCTGATTTCCTAAATTCTCTACTTCAACTGTATTAATATCCCAACCCGTATTATCCTTTCCATGCATATGTACAGTTCCTTGCCGTATATCATACCGGTTTCATCACGTATTTCTATACTACTTCAACGTAGTGCCACCACTCTTGAAATTGTTTGGACCCCCACCCTTGTTCTTGCTGGGTTTCCTTATCATGAGCTATCGCGTGTTCAACTAGGATTTATGCCACCAAGGACCACTAGGGATTATGCTACATATTGAACGTTTTCTAGATTCGATTAGGGTTTACGCCACCTAGGACCACTATGGATTACGCTACATAACGAATTCCACGTAACATTTTATTAATCGATCGACTCCCTACAAGTCCTAGCTCGCTCATGTGTCTGTGTCATACGGCCCAATCACGAAATGTAGCCACCTGTGCTAAGTCTACCATGGGGTGTATCAAGCCCTATGGTGCCAACCATTGACACGAATCAAGCACGCACAGATAAACCTACTGATGCTCAATGCCTGCTTTTTCTGCTTCGGAGTGTGTGCACGCCCGCACTCCGTTAGAACCTACACTGGCGCACCCACACAGCCATCGTTCTGGTCGCTTAGAATCAACCCAGTAATCGTGCCCCACCCTGCCTAGTTCTAGGGTACCATGATACATCTAGTGGGTTCCTGCTGAAAAGGACCGCGTAACTAGGGTTTCCGTCCAGTAGGTTAAGTGTTGTCATTTAAATTCGAGACTTAACCCGTCTACGTATCATGTCAAATTGGCTAAGTTTTGTCGTTCAAGTTCATGACTTAGCCCTACGAATCATGTGTCAAGTTGGTTAAGTATATTCAAGTGGTTCATGGCTTAACCCTATCAAGTCATCGTGTCAAATTGGTTAACTATATTCAAGCGGTTGATGACTTAACCCTATCAAATCATCGTGTTAAATTGGTTAAGTAGGTTCAAGCGATTCATGACTTAACCCTATCAAATCATCATGTTAAATTGGTTAAGTATATTCAGGCGGTTCATGACTTAACCCTATCAAATCATCGTGTTAAATTGGTTAAGTATATTCAAGCGGTTCATGACTTAACCCTATCAAATCATCGTGCTAAATTGGTTATGTATAATCAAGCGGTTCATGATTTAACCCTATTATGTGGCATTAATTCATTAATTAACTTCAACCTCTCACAATAGACTAACTGTTGTGGTTACTGGATTTGCCGGGCGGTTCCGGGCAGATTTACACCACAACATAGTCTAACCTCAGGTTTTACGTGTGATATGACCAACTACCCACATTGGATCCTATTGTTTGCAGCCACTGGATTTGTCGGGCGGTTCCGGGCAGATTTACACTGCAAACTCAACCCAACCTCGAGTTGGCCATTTTCAATTTTATCTAATTGTCATGCCCACATTCAAGTTTTCATGTCAAAATTCATGTCAAGTTTTCGTGTCAGGTTTCATGTCAAATCGTGTCAAGTTTTCAAGGCAAGTTTCATATCAAGTCGATGCCAGGTTCGTGTCCATATCCAGGTTCAAGTTATAACAGCATTCATGTTTCAAGTTTTGCCTATTATCGAGTTCATAATTCATGTTCATAACCAATTCATGTTTTCCCTAATCTACCCAAATCGTATTCCCTTCGCACGTGAACGTGAATCGACCTCTACACCAAATAAATCCAAATCTCGAAATAGAGGGAATTGCATCAAAACTATGATAGGAAAAAGGGACTAGCTTAAAGCAATAAGAGGGGTTACAAGACTAGCATGACATAACTTGAGATAATTGGTTACAATATCTTGTAGGATTTCAAATCTAGCAAGATAAGGTGATAGTCATGGTAAACGCTGACATAAAAGAATAGGCATGCAAAGGCAAGCCAAATACAAGAAAAATGGATCAAATGGTTTTGGTGTACATAATAGTGAATAGACTAAGAAAGTCACACCCTTGGTATGAGATCCAACAAACTGTGAATTCGGTATACAACATGGGTTTCAATCAACTATAATAGTCCCAGGTAATTAACCCCGATAGTCATAGTCATGATCATAGGTAGAAATCTCATAATGAAGAATCCTAAGCGATTAATCACAATAGTCATGGTTAATTATCCAAAATAGTTCTAGGCAATAGTCATAGGCAATTAACAGTAACAGTTTCAAGGTTGTGGTCATAGATAATGGCCTTATGTTCATAATCATTGATAATAATTCTCATAGTCAAGAGTCATAGTTGATTAGCTATAATTGCCTTTGTCATAGTCATAGGCAACAGTCTTTCATTCATCGTCATAGGCATAGGCATAGTCTTATTAGTCATAGGCAGTCTTATGTTCACCGTCATAGTCATAGGCATAATCATATTAGTCATAGGCAGTCTTATGTTCTCAGTCATAGTCCTTGTCCATAATCATTAGTTTCAACGTCATAGGCATGTTAAGGTTATAGACACGAGAGAGTTTGATTTACAACATGAATAGGTCCAAAGCAATATTCACGAAAGTCAAGATCCAAGAAGAATAAGAATAAATACGAATCAACTACCATACATAGATCCAATTCCAATTTACAACATGGATATTAAGTTTACAGCTTTTATCTCAAAGTAACTTGAACTTACAGTGCATGGATCGAGAATTAGAAAGCAGAATTTGACTGTTGAGTCTCTATTTGATCGACCGTGTTCTAATTGAAATCCCCCAATCTGCAAATCCCTAAGCGTAGTTTTGATGGAGAAGGAGCAGTCCTTTATCTTCCTTTTTATTTGATTATCTTAGAAGCAGCATAAGGACAGAAAGAAATGGTGTGGAGAGAATGAAGCTAGGGGGCTGTTTATAGAGGATTAGGCAGACGAATCTGGTCAGAAAACGAGTCTAAATACACCAGAATGCATCTGGTTCATAAAAGTGGTTCGGAGGCAGGTCGACCCCCAGGTCGACACTATGGTCGAGCTGGTTCCTGGGAGGTCGACACTATAGTCTACCCCCAGGTCGACGTGGTCCATGGGCGGAAAATTTCCCGCCCAGCCTGTTCTGGGGTTTGAATTCGAATTTCGAATTCGAAATTCGAGCTGTCTTTGATTCTGAAAATTTCTAAAACTTCTAGAGGTCATATCTCCCTCATACGGACTCCGATTTTCGAAAACTCGGACTCTATTTCATGTAAAATTTGGAGATGAACGCAATGGCGTAACCCTTTTTCCCTGATTCTGATTTTAAAATTTAATTCTGCCTTGATTCCTTGTTTTAACATGTTATAAAAATACGGGTTGTTACAGTTTTAAACGTATCAAGCATTCTTGGCTAATATAAGGTAAAAACCCAATCCTCCGGCTTGTGTTGCATTGTGTGATGGGACCTGGGTCTTATAATAGCTTCATTTTTCTTTATTTATCATTGTGTTGTTTGTTTTATGCACTGGTATTCTTGGGAGGAAACCCGTTCCGTGTTATACTACGTGGTCCCTTGATTTACATAACTTTAAAATAAAGATAATTAACTGTTTCAGTTCTTGCACCAGTCACATGACTGACCTGGAGTTTATTGTTCTAACCTAAAGTCAGGGTGCCCTTATTCTGACACGGGCAGCTAGTAGTTTTGGTTTTGCAGATTTATATTCACAAGAACCTGGTTTACAGCTGGAATGATATCCGGAAAGCTCTGTATCCGTATATCTCTTCTAGTTGCGTATTGTATTATTTTTCCGCTGCTGTGTAATGTATTGTAATCTCTGATATTTTTCTGATGTATATTATTTGTATTCTGATGAATTGTTGTAATTAACAATGAAATGTCCTTCTGTCTGCATTCTAATTTGTCGTGTTCTCAAAACAACCAGGCGTTTCAAACGGTCTTGGTCGGTTTAGCGACTGATTCAGATCGAGCGAAATTCCAGGTCGTAACAGCTTGGTATCAGAGCTTTGGTTTACAGAGCTCAGAGAACAAGAAACATTAGAACCATACGAAAGAATTCATCAGAGATTGGATTAATAATATCCAATGAGAATGACTCGTTAGAGATGGGATCAGTAGTATCCTAGAACGAGTGTGAAGAGTATATTTTTTAAAATGAAAACAACTTTTGTTTTGAAAATTTAAATCAATTATTCGTATTTGATTATTTATTTTATATTGATTTGGAAAATCCAGTACATAAAGGTTTTGCGTATACATCTGATCTGCGTGTATTTGAAGTTTTAATATACTGGATAGATATAGAATCACACTCTAGTCGCCCGAAGATGGTTCTGATGATCGCTATAGCGATCGCATCATCGGTATTCATGTTCGAGTTTCGAAAGTGGGATTTCTATATATTTCCTATTGACTGGTGTGAGAACCAAAATTAGATAGGGCTTATTGTTGTGATTTGGCATCAAAAATCTGATTTTTAGACTATGTATCAAAGTTATGAATTTGAAACGTTAATCAACTAATTGATTGCTGGTCATGTTGTTTGATTATTGTTTGATTAATTAAATGTTGAACTTTTCGCCAAATTGAACCAAATAGTGAATTGTATGGAAAATTGTTTGAAAATGCATGCATATACATGTGTATCCATTGAACAGGTCATAGCAAGGAGGCTAGGACAGAAGAATAAAATTGTTTGCCTGACAAATAGGTACATGTTTACCATAATTTACTGTTTTGTTTGGATGATGATGATTTTATGAGCCGATTGGCTTGCCGCTTGGCTTTTTCTTTTTCTTTTGGATTGAAGAAGGCCATGGGAGGCTATATGAAATATCTCGAAGTCCCCCGGTGCAGGGAAGGTTATAGCGAAGTTTTTCGAAAATTTAGGGTGTTAGCCAAATTTTTGAAAAATTTGAAAAGTTATTAGAAACTGAAAAGTTGAAGAACTTAAGCCGTAAAGAAAATAATGAAAGTTGAGTTGGTTTGTGAAACAACTTTCGGCTTCGTTCCTTTTCGGGGACAAAAAGTTTTAAGTGGGGGAGATTGTAATAACCCGGAAATCCGAGCCAATTTAAAAAAATTATTTTGGCGATTTTAGCGAATTTTTATTATTTAAAATGAATTATGTTAAATAATAACGACGGAAAATTTATTTTCGATGAAGTTAAAACGAATAAATTTATTTTAATTATATAACAAGCCTGAAATGGCGCGGTAGTTCGAAAATTCGATTTTTAATTTCAAATGAATATACAGGATTCGTTTTAAGTCCGAATTGGACGAAACAATAAATATTTGAATCTAATTACGGATATCTTTCCAACGAATCAGAAAAATTAAAATTTCATAGCGGGGATAAAAAGTTATGCCCAGTTGAAAATTTAGAATAGTCGCTATGGAATTCTGGCCCTTAAAAATAGCCATTTTGCAAACGACCTCAAAATTCGATGAAACCACTTTTTTGGATCCGGAATGTCAAGTTATTTCTAGGTTTCAAGTTACATAATTTTTCGAATCAATATTTGAGCATGGAAAAGGAAAACGCGTTTGACTAGTTTTAGTTGAATTTAATCGATTGGAAAATGGCCATTTTTCCAACATTCTCAGAATTCGACGAAATTAGTTTTGTTATGACCGTATCGTCAATATGAAGTTAGAAAATATTTTTTGGGAATTTTTAGAGACTGTATGTGGGCCCGGTAAATTGAAATGCGCATTCAAATTAAATATATATAGTTATATGTTGATTTTGATGAAAACTGATCGAAACGATAGAATGATACTTATCCCATTGTGTTCAGAATGGGGGTAATTAGCTAGGGACGACAGGCAATGGGTCTCGTTTAGAGGTCGGAATAAAAAGTTGCTTTTTGAAAAAAAATAAAAAAATTAATAACTCTATCTCCTATACCCTCCCCCCCCCCCCCCCGTTATTTTCCAAATCAGAAAAAAAAAACAGATCTCGATCGTGCTCAGCACCACCCCTAGTGATCGACGACAGCCTCCTCCTCCGCGCGACTGCGCTCCCCTTTCATCGCGAACCCGCGACCCTCAAAACCCAAAAGCGACGCCCCGTTCGAGTATCAGCCACGCTCCACCCACTGGAGCACCACGCCTCCACCGCTCCTCTCCCCCTCCACCGCAGTTCAGCCACCTCGAGCGCCCCCCCTTTCCTTCAGTTCACCGACGCACAGACCACCCCCAAAACCAAACACAGTAAGTCCTTTTCTTTTGTATTTTCTTTTATATTAGAGTATTGGTTTTTAATCCGATTTTTATTATATAACAAGCCTAGTTTTATTTTCAGAAATTTATTTAAAACCTTAAATAAAAATATGATTTTTAACATAAGAAAAATATGATTTTTATGTATGTAAAAATATGATTATAGAAATGAAAAAATAGGATTATTATAAATAAAAAGATTTGATTTTATAAAATAGTAAAAATTAGATTTTTATAGAAGTAAAAATTATATAAAGCGAATAATTTTTTTGATATATATACATATGAAGTAGAGATTATAAAATTATGATTTTTATATAGTATAGATAATAAAAATAGAATTTTTATAAGGTAGAGAATATAAAAATATGATTTTTATATAATGTAGAGTAATAAAGATGCGATCTTTATAGAAGTAGCCATATAAAAATATGTTCTTTATATCATAGGAAGAATAAAAATATGATTTTTATTCATGTAGAGTAATAAAATTATAATTTTTATTGTATTACTAGCAAGATAAAGATGGAATTTTTATCTATATAGTAGCGGTTTAAAAATAGAATTTTTATCTATATAGTAGCGGTGTAAAAATAGAATTTTTATCCATATATAGTGATTATAAAAATATGATTTTTATATATGTAGTGGCTACGGACAATGAATTTGACAAAAGGCGAGCACGACGAAGATTACTACCTATGAAGAGTCGTGGTGTTTGGTTTAGCAATTCTGTGAGAACTCCTCACCTTTAATTTAAATTTCTAGTTTGAAATATATACTAGGATGCAGACGGTGTTTAGTAGCACCCGACACCCGTCGTGCACAGAACATGGACGGCTTGTATGCTTGTTTGTTTGATTTTGATGTGTAGTTGATTGTGTGATGTGATGTGAAATGAAATAAAATATTTTATAGTGGAAAATATTTTATAGTTAAAAATATAATTTTTAACGTGTATTTGAAATGAATATTTATAAACAAACCGACGATTTGTTTATATACACTGATTTGACTGATATTGATTGGGACGATAAATTTTACACATCGCCCAACTGCACAAATAAAATCTATGTTTGATTGTTTGAAACCCCACACGGGTATTAGGATGATATTTGACGTAC
Source organism: Allium sativum (assembly GCA_030737875.1). NCBI lineage: Eukaryota > Viridiplantae > Streptophyta > Magnoliopsida > Asparagales > Amaryllidaceae > Allium > Allium sativum. Next base: position 565,290,196 of record CM060921.1, read on the forward strand.
ACTAATCCCGTTTGTTTGGTTGTATGTTGATCGATTGATTGACGGATTGTTATAAGCGTTGAACGTTTATATTTGATGCTTATACAGTGTAGAATGCACTTTGGATGATGGTTGATTATTTGTCATTGTTGAGATATGCATGTGTTGTAGAAAATCCTTATAATTAACACTATATGGTGATTGATTGGGCCTCATTTCAATTTGGAAAATAAGAAAATAATTTCATGTGTTGAATAAAAGCTGTGTTGATTAGATTGACGCCATTTCGACATGAACGATATTTATATCGATTTTATTCATTTTATAATAAATACCAAAAGTGATTTTAAAATATGATAAATTGAAATGAATTGAAATTCGAATTACATTGAAATGAATTGAAATCCGAATTAAATTGAAATGAATTAAAATTCGAATTAAATTGAAAAGAATTGAAATTCGAATTAGATTGAAATAGAATTGAAATCGTTTTGAAAACGAATTTAAAATGATTTATAAAATACGGTTTAAAAGGAAATCGACGAAGTATATATTATATATATTATATATATAACATAATGGCCTGAATAGAACGCGCCGCGCTGCGGTAGGTCACGAATTTCAACCATTGACTTCGAATTGACGTTGCAGGAGATCCGACCGTCGGATTCTCCTAAAACCAGAACCATTGGGTTCGTATCGAAAAGAGCTTTCTAATGAATATTGGAGACTTGAAATCTAATGGTTGTATTTGGAATTATGTCCAAATCAAATAGGGAAAAGGTCGCTGTAAGTGCAGTTCGATGGCCGTTGATGGAAATCGACTGTACGGGCCTTGATAAAATTATTAAAAATATTAATAATTAGTGTAAAATCGTAAGAAATGATTTGGGAAGAATAGGGATGAAAAACTCCATATTTGAAAAGATAAAAATAGATTTTTTATCGAAATGAACTGGATTTGAACAAGAATAATAATTTATTTATTTATAAAATAAATAAATTGGATTTGAAAAGGGTTTTAAAAGTAAACAGAATTTCCAATAATTAAATTGGAATGGATTTGAATCGGAATTGTCTTTGGAATATTTCGATGTTGGATTTCGTGGTGATATAGGTATTGTTATGGGAATTTGAAAGATATATTTATATCGTTATTTCCAATACGATATTTGTTGGTCATAGAATTTGATATTGAATATAAGCCGATACATTTTCTATTTAGAGCCTTGTATTTAACATCAAATGTGATTTGGGTTTGTCGTGAATGGTGTCTTCATTAACACTGTTCTTAAGCCCAGTTGAGAAAAAGATTAAATCTTTTTATTTAGATTTAATGAAGTGTACCAATTAAATAATATTTAATTGGAGTTGAATTGGTATTGATTTTTGGGTTTATCGTGAACTGTGTTTTAAATAACACTTGTTCTTTAACCCAATAATTAATGGAATGTGATTTTGGGTTTATCGTGAACCGTGTTTTAAATGACACTGATTCTTTAACCTAGTTAACGATTAAAACTAAGTGGATTTTTAATGAATCTTTAATTAGATTGAGAAGATCGAGAATGGAGTATCACCAGTTTTACTCCATGCGATAGTTAAATCTTTAATTAGATTTGAACGTGAAATGGTAATTGAATTTACCGATAACACCGTGGTGTTAGATATGAAGTATTACCGGTTTTTACTTCATGGGATGAATAGGTTGGGATTAGGAAATAAATGATTACTTCGGTGTGGTTCGCCAATCCCGTCTAGTTTGAATTGATATTCAAAGAAGATTTAAGAATAAATTTAAAAAATTTATCTTTGATAAAATTAATGGGAACCTTTCCCAAAGTATAAGAATATTTGAATAAAAGAATATTCTGAATGGGAATGAGGCGTATGTTGTGTTTGTGTAACACTTGTTTATTATATACGCGAGTTATTCAAAAAGATCGGGTCTATCCCATTCTGAATAACTGATTCGACGTGGTGTCGAGGATGAAGATGGTGGTCGAAGACCGGAGGTCTTCACGTCGTTTGGGTGATTACTGATGATCTTGATTGGGTCGTACACCCACGAGTAGGGAATCAGTTAGTGATCGTCCAGACGTACTTGGAGATCGATGGATATGCGTGGTACTAGGTGCCTCCGGTTTCGTTCAGACCCAGAACGAACTTGTAAATGGACTGTGTGTCTAACATTGGATTTTATTCTGTGTGATTGATTTCTATTAAATATATATCTGTTTGGCGGAGGAGAATTTATTCTTTTGCTTAACGCCCTTCTCTGAGACGTACGAGCACAGAGGTTATATATTGACGGATATCAAACGCATGTAGTGAATTGCCTGTGTGGCATGCCTAAGTGGAAATTGATCGAGGCTTCGGTTGAAAAGCAAAGTCTTATGGTTGATGATCAAAGCACCGCTTGTGTGGCATAGCTTTGTGTAACGTGAATTCGCGAGCCTCAAACCCCGGTTGTGAACCAGAAACGGGAGAGGACCTCAGGGAGGGCATGCGTTTCCTTCTAGTTAGAAGTGGCGTCAGTGGTTTTACACGCCCTGACGAGTTTGACTTATGTGGTTGTTGCTGTTGCGAGGCGCCTCGGTTATATCGGTTTCGGCCGATGCATTCTGGTCGGAAGATGGACCAGACTTATGCCCCAAAGGGCGAGGAAACGCGGTGTTCAGGATTTTAGTTTAACCCACATCGGTGGACCGACCCTGTCGATCCAAGGTCACTCGAGCTCTGACCTGAGGCTCGGGCTAGAGAGTCTCGAATCGTTGGAGGACTATCTTTTGCCTCGGTTCACAGATGGAAATCCAACTTCTAAATACGTGACTTTGCGGTTTTATTTGTAGATCCTAGTATGGCGACATAGTGGGAATGGGCGCTTATGTCGTCTATGATTGATACTTATGATGTGAAGTTGTTTTATACACTATGCACTTATAATAGTATCAAATGATTTGTTTTAAACGTATCAAGCATTCTTGGCAATTATAAGGTAAAAACCCTATCCTCCGGCTTGCGTTGCATTGTGTGATAGGACCTGGGTCTTATAATAGCTTCATTTTTCTTTATTTAGCATTGCGCTGTTTGTTTTATGCACTGGTATTCTTGGAAGGAAACCCGTTCCGTGTTATACGGCGTGGTCCCTTGATTTACCTAACTTTAAAATAAAGATTAATAACTGTTTAGTTCTCACACCAGTCACATGACTGACCTAGAATTTATTGTTTTAACCAAAACTCTGGGTGCCCTTATTTTGACACGGGCAGCTAGTAATTTTGGTTTTGCAGACTTATATTCACAGGAACCTGGTTTACAGCTGGAATGACATCCGGAAAGCTCTGTATCCGTATATCTCTTCTAGTTGTGTATTGTATTATTTTTCCGCTGCTACGTAATGTATTGTAATCTATGATATTTTTCTTATGTATATTATTTGTTTATACTCTGTATATTCTTGTATTATGATGAATTGTTGTAATTAACAATGAAATGTTCTTCTGTCTGCATTCTAATTTGTCGTGTTCTCAAAACAATCAGGCGTTTCGAACGGTCTTGGTCGGTTTAGCGACTGATTCGGATCGAGCGAAATTCCAGGTTGTAACACCAAAGCTTTCAAGTTTCAATCAAATGTATACAACCTAACTGCCAGATTACCATCAATCCGGGGTGTAAGGTTCGTCGATGTCTCGATATATAGAAAGCTACGCTTCAATAATCCAAGCTTTGATCATCATTAGCTCATTCCATAACTTGAGTATGCCACATTGTCAATTTACAACATGCCACGTATTTCTATCAATACATAACCTCTAAGCACTTAAAACTTAGAGACAGAAATAATTAATTGCCATAGTCCTATATATATACTAACAGAAATCAGTTTTATGCAATCAATTACAATGTCAAACACACGATCCATACAAGCCCATTCTAGGGCTGAACGGAACAAAATCCGAGAATCCTCAAATACATTCAGACCTCATGCCAATTATAACCTCGTATCGGTGTACGACCCGATTTGAGATAGCAGCAATCAATCAAAATATGTCCAAAGATTCTCGTTCTTTATTTCACTACACCACAAATCCTATTTTGTCACTTCCATATCCTTTAAATTTGATACGGTCTATAACCGTATCAAATTAGCGATGGTTCTGGGTCGTGCCTTTCTCTTTAGAAAAGGCTTAGAGCCTAATTTGAATTTGGCCCAAATTTTGACCGCATCAAACTTAGGAACAAAAATTTTAACAACGCAGATGTGCTCCTCCCTTTTTTCATTTCCCTCTCACGCGTTATTTCCCCCTCCCCTTTTTTTTCTAATTTCCCAAAACCGTGCCCTCTGTTGAATTACGATCGAAAAAGGTTGAAAATATAAAAAACTTCTGCTCTCAGTTTTACAAATCTGGTAAGCACTTACTTGGTTCGATGGTTATTTGTTTCCATACCTAATTTTAGGGTTACATCGTTAGTGTTTAGTAAATTGTTATGGATTTCATGGATTTGATGTTTTAGGGTTACAAATCTGGTAAATACTTATTTGTTCGATGATTATTTCTTTCAAACTGCATCAAACCAGTTCTTATGTTAGGGTTACGAAGTTGATTCCCATACCAAGTTTTAGGATTTCATGGATTTTATGCATACTTGTTATTTGTGTAACACCCATATTTTTCGTATATTTAAAATTTCAATTTCAATTAGATAAATTGGAATAATATTGGGAAAAAATCAAAAATTATCAATTATAATAATAATAATTTGATTAAATTTAGAATAAATAAGTTCAGAATTTGGTTATTTTAAAATGTTGTAACTTGAAATTTAATATTTTATAACTAATGTATTTTCAGTGTTTTGGTCAAATGAAAATTCAATTTATAAATGGTGAAATTCTAGGTTGTTCAATAATAATTGAAATATAAATTTAAATGGATAAATACATTAATTCGGGAGCATAAAATGTGTGGAATTGATTTATAAATTTTATTTAAGTTATAAATTGATTTAAATGAAATTTTATTAATACTTAAATTGGATTTAAACAGTTAATCGAATAATTGAATATTTTATTAATTAATTTAACTGTAGAATTTAACTGTTTTGGCGACTGTCTCGGAATTCGACGAGACTGGCGCCATTGGATCCGGAATGGCGAATTATTGTAGGATTCCAATTTTGAGAATTTTCGGACTTACCGTTTGACCGTACGAGAGAGAATGTGAACGAGATCATTGTAAATGAATAATTGGGTATTTCTCATATTTGGGCCCTATAATTATATAAATAAAAATCCCTACCTTCACTTATCAGCTCATTTCACAATGCGTATAATTTTTCTCCATCCTCCTTATCTCTAATGGCTGAAATAAATTGCTAAACCTAGCTGAAAATAAAAATACAAGCTTGAATTTCAAATCTCTTCAAACCTCAACAAATTATATATCAAAGCAAAGATCTCGACGGTACGAACTCGCGGGTGGTCTCAGATCTGACATGCAGTGTACGGGTTGACCGAAAATCGCGGTCAAAAGTTTCGGAATTCTAGGGTTCATTTTGGGGCTTTTTGATCTAGGGCTTAATCGGAGAAACGAAGATCTGGGTTTTGTAGCTCTCGTTGATTGGAGTTGATTGACAGAGGTTGTGGGTGCTATCGTCAAGTGTTTGGTCGGAATTTGGTTGCAAAAGGCTGAAAACCCGTCACGTTCAGGTCAACGCCGGCAGAGGAGGGGTCCACTGTAGGTCATGGCGACGGGGTGGAAAGATGCGGCTGTCCCCGAGCTTCAAGATGGAGGTGGTTGGAGGTCCTACCATGGACGGTGGACGAAGTATTTGGCAGTCAAAGATCTGGTGCAAATGGGTTCTTTCGTTCGGTACTGTAGTGGGAAATAGAGAGGAGCGGGAGCCATTTTGAGAGGATGATGACGTGTCAGAATGGTGTTGGGTAAGGAGGAATGTTTTATTTATTTTATATAATTAAATTTCAAAGAGAAAACCGCTCATAACTTTCTCGTTTTAACTCGGATTTGGGCGCGGTTGGGTGCGTTGGGATCGCGGCGGAATTGTGGACGTTTTGGCACTAACCTGGCTGCGTTTGGAGACTGTCAAAATTTGGGCTTATTTTGGACGTCCGATCCAAATAAGACCCAAAGGTGAGTGATTCTTCACTCACGAAATACTGAACTACTCCCATATCTATTGAATTAAATTATGAAATAAGTTTGGTTGCATGGTTGTGTTGGATTGTTGATGTGTTGTTTAAAAATCGACATGCAAGTGTGTTAACATTCAAATTTAAGTTAATAATCAGTTATTTAAATTTGTTTAAATTTCAAGTTGAATTTCAACCCTTGAAAAATCCTGAAAACAGTTTAACGCTGATCAGTGGAATGAAATTGTTGTGATGAATGTTGGTTGAAATTTATTACTGAATTTATAGTGACATTTTAATGCTCCTTATTTCAGTATATTGAAATGCATGTTGATTGTGACGATAGATCCCAATTACCCTTGATGTTACGGGCATCTAATGAACCAGGGATTTATCGATAAAATGAATTAAGAACACAGAGTGAAATGATAAATCTTTGTGACCCTGATTTGGATTGAAATGATAGATCCATCCCTGAAATATCGAGAAATAAAAATTTAAAACCACTTGTCCATTGGTTAGATAATTATATACAGACATCGGTTGTTTAAATGATTTTAAATATTTAAAATGTGATTTGATCGGAAATTTCATTTAAAAGAGAGGGGCCAATACTCGATAAATTCATTTCTTTATTGGAAATGTTTATTTTAAAAAGGGTTAAGGGAATTTTTTTTCCATAACAAAGTGGAATACTTAAATTGGGATTTGAATATGATTTGAAATTATTCAAATTAAAAGTGTGGATTTTAAGAAACGAATTCTTATGGAATCTAATTTTGGGAAAATGGTATTAAGGGTATTATGAGTTGTTTTAACTCAGTTTGAATATGGGTTGAATCCTTAAATTGAGAGGTTGTTGAACGATGTTTGAAAATTGAGAAATGGAAACTGAATGAACTCCATTGAAACTGGGGTATAGATTCATGTATTGGAAATTCGGAAGGAAGAAAAATTTTGGTTTAAAATTCATCTATATATATATATATATATATTTATACCTTGCTTGATTTCAAAATAAACTATTCCTTTCCTTCAAAAAATGTTATTCAAATTTTTGACCGACATATTATTGTATTTTAAATAAAGTTTCCTTTAGATTTTAGTATTCAAACTATCTAATAAATCTTATTTTGTGTATGTACATAATATTTAAATCATCTTATTTATTTTTAATTACTATATTTTTTTTTTTAATTTATATAAAGATTTTCTTATAATCATTTATTTTCAAAAGTATTTATGAGTAGTAAATTCCTTCTGAATGGAAAATGTTGGATTTAAACCATTGGTTCAAATGGAGCTGAGATAAAGTTTTATTCTATTTGAATATGAATCGATTTAAGCCAATTTTTATGGAAATGTAATTTTATATTCTACTTGAATAAAATGGATTTCCGATATGATTTAATGAGTTGTCATGAGAATATATATGTTCTATTAAAATATGAATGGATTTCCAACCGTAAATCAGTTTGAAAATAATTATGGTTTTGGATACGAAAAAAATATTCTATTCGGATATTAAATCAATTTTTGAAGGATTATACGAGTATGATGGAAAGATATTGAAATATATTCTAGTTTAGAGTAAAAATCAGTTTGGTATGATTTATGGTATTTGATATAGGATTTATATTCTATTTGAATATAAATTTGGTTCGAAACAAAATAGGATATTTGATATGAAACGAACCTTTGTGAATGTAAAAGAACCAACCGATGTGAAATTTGTAAGCGTTGGTTGTTAAAGAGATCGGAGTCGACATAAGGCATACTCTCTATCAGTGTCGATACCACTTTGACAACCGTGAACGTATGACGTATCCGGAATAGAGTATGATGACTTGGACTTGATTATTGAATTGAATTGAATGTGATGAACGATGACGAAATAGCCCTGACTTTCGGGTCAGAATTGAAATGACTAAAACCGGAGCTATACCGTGACTAATGGAGGTAGCACCTCCGATCGGACACACTTCTTCGATACTATTTCTATGATTATGATGATGATGATTTGGGCCCATTTGATTTGATATGGGAGTGTGTTCCGAGGTGGGCGGTAGTGGCTGCTATGCGTTACCACCGGTCCGGGAGTGCAATTGGTAGAATCCTACCCTGGGCATTGCCTCGAGTGCCTTGTCATATTTATCCTTATCGAGCCCTTACGATTTTGATTTAGCATTGCTTTCTATGGAGTACCCTCTAATAACACCAATACGGTGAATTTACGGTACTGTATAGACCGTTGATGCCTATAAACTGCGTAAGGGTAATATGGTAATCCCGCTTACGCTATTTTCAGTATTTATACATTACTGAATAGATATTTTTATAATAGCGTATTATACTATGTATGTATTAGTTTAACGGATCCTCAAGAGATGGAAAAATCCCGTAACATCTCTCGAGTTACTGCACCCATGATACCAAGGTTATTTCATATTTTAATTTGACTAATATGAGAATGATTTAGTGCTGATCCGAGTGTTTGTTGTGTTTTCTTTTTTATGCAATACGCTCGGGTCAGTAGACATCTGCAGTTGCCAAAGATGACTGTGTCTTGGAGATCGAAGGCAAAGATCGATATATACCTATATATATATTCCGTTGCAAAGTTGATTCCGCTGCCATGCTATGTAAGTCTGTAAATGTATAACTCTGATAACTGTGTTTGTGATAGTCATTGTATATATTTCAGTTGTTTTAACTGTTACTTAATTATTATATGTTGTCCTTCCGCTGTGAGGTTCTGTGATTGTTTTATTCTCTTCTTCCTTTCTTTTCTTCTTTTTCCCAATAACTTCCTGTATTTGCGGTTTGTTTGGGTCGACATATGTGGATTTATTTTCGATTTAAACAGTCAAAAATGTGGGTCGTTACAGTTGGTATCAGAGCATCGGTTAGCGATAATCTTGGCTCTGTTTGGGAATTAACTCATTAGAGATAGGGTTAGAAATGCCCTAGAATGAGTTTGAGTGATATACGAGAGAGCGTACTTGTAATTTTGATATAAAGTGATTTTATTTGTGTTGACTTGTTCTGTTGAACATTTATAAATTCTGGTCGATATATGGGACGCCATAGGATCGATAGGAATTTCTAAATGATCGAACAGAATGATCGACATAATATGATTTTCGATTATATTTTAAAATATATTAAATATGTATATTATTGGTTCAAGTATATAAGTGTTCGTCTTAGTAGGTGGTAATATTAAGTTATTACCTATTATGTTTGATTTGAATATATTTGGAAATAAACGATACCTTTAAGTATAATTGGGTGAGAAAGGTTTGCGATAAATAGAAATGACCTTAAACTTGATTTTGGGAGGCTTTGAAATAATTTGACAAAGGTTGGAATAATTTTGGGAAATAGTTTTCAAAAGAAACTTTTAATGAAATGAGTGAAATTCCTTCTTGGGCCTTAGAGTAGCCTTGGTAATGAGTGCACGCATTATCGACGGTTATTCTGAAGAGTCTAAGTGGGGGGGAGACCACTTGATGATGATTATAATTGGGTTTGACAAAGAATTTTGGGTTTAATTTTGTATAGCATAAAATTTTATATAAAGGTATTAACATATAGTATTTAAGGGTTAAATTTGAATTTAAACAGAATTTAAATTTTGAATTCCTTGTTAATTAAAGATTGGGTGTTAAAATTTAATATGTTATGTTTTCTAAAATAACATAAGTATATATGTATGTTACTTTAAACTTGATTTATAAACCCAGAGTCAAGTATTGAGTTTATTATAAGTAATAGCAGCTATAAATACATTTAAAACGAAATTTGAGTTCGAAATTTATAAAAATTTTATATTGCGTGCCTGAAATGGCACGGTAGTTTGAAAATTTGATTTCAAACTTTGAATAAATATATAAAATTCAATATAGGTCAGAACTAAATAAAATAAGAAATGCTGGGATCGAATTGACCATACCTTTCTAATAAATGTAAGAAATTCGGTTTTCACTTTATAAATGGTAAGTTATGACTAAATTAAAGTTTAAAAATAGCGCTATGGAATTTATATATATATTTTATATATAGTTTGTTAATATATAAGCTCTTAAGAGTAGAAATTTAAAACGACTTTCCGAGTTCGATGGATTCAAATAAAGGAAATCAACTTAAGGAATTTAACGAGCCGTTTTAGAATTCATGTGGATGGTTAGATTGAGTAAGAACAATTTGATCGTACTAGCGACAAATGTTATGTAAGTTAAGGAAGCTGAATAAACAAGATGAAATAAGACGATTTATATAGAATCATGGCGAACCTTAATCCAATTTTTTTTTTTTTTTGTGAATATGAAGTTAACCCAATCGGGCGAAAAAGTGAAATAAACTCGAGGTTTAAATATGAAATAAGGTGTATAAATTTTAAACCAAATCAAATTTATTAAATTAGAATATGGAAAGGTTTGGAATTAAATAGATTTGATCGAGTCGAATGAAGTAGAATGAATAGAAATAAACTCGAGAAATTTAAGCGATCGATTTAGAACTAAATAATGAATACAAAAGGATCGTTTTAATAATGATTTAACCTTATGGAAAATGAATAAGAAATTGAAATATGAAACAAGAACTAATTTAATCGAGTTAAATGAGTCAACTCGAAAGGAGTTAACTTAAACGACTACATAAAAGTTGCTTGAAAATGTTGTACGTAGAAAGAAGTGAATTACGAGATATTGGCAAATTTATTTATGGTAATCAAGTTCGTTAGAAATTTTAAAATGAACTTATGTAAGTGAAGGAACTTGAATGAGTGAAGCAAATTCGAGAAAGGTGAATTGGTCGATTTAGACCAAGTACAAAGGAGTGAAAATAAAGTAAGCATAAACTTGAATAATTAGAATGGAAGAGAAAAAAAAAGAGAAAAAAAAATCGGAATTTATTTCAATGAATGGTTGATCGAATATGATAAAACAAATAAGAATAGGTAATGAAGTTAGTAAATCGACCAAAGTTAATGAGTTAATGATTTAAGTAATTAAGATTAGTTGAAAATAGTAAGTGAATCCAAGTTAATTGGAATTTAATGCTTGAAACGAAATGGATGAGTTGAAAACGAACTTAAATAAGATTGGGTGATAATAGAACATAAATACATGGAATGAATTTACTTGACAAGAATGAAACGAATAGGAATGTATGTAAGAAATGAAAGGAAAATCATATTTTGAACATGATGGATCGATAACTATCTTAGATGGTTAAACTTGGCTTAAACTTGTGGAGTCAGAAGGTTAAAACTTGAAATGTAGTAGATTGGCGTTGATGTCAAATCTGAAACATAAGATAAGCTAAAGTAAAATGACCGTGACTTTTGAATTGATGATCGGAATCTGACGATTTTGGACTTTTCGGAAACCGTAGAATCTAAACTAAAATTTCGTATATGGCGCCAAATCGAAATTTTTATGTTTATTAGGTCGAAATCCATGTTTTAGACATAGTGTTAGTTGCAGGAATTTAAAGGCTGAAACGTATATTGATATTGTTTTGACCATAACTCTCTAACCGAGCGTCGGATTTTGATGTACGAGTACAATTCGGAAAGGCCAAGATGTAAGCTAAATCTTCTTATTAATATGCTGAGTCAAAATCTGATGTTTAATAGGGTAAAAACTGACCTGAACAATTCAGGTCTGTATTTTCAGTGTTCGGGCTGAAGCGTTCGCCTTCGCTAAAACAATCATAACTTTCAAACGGATTATCCGAATTCGACGAATCCGGACAATTCCGAAAGCCTGAAACTAATACTACAGCTTTTGCCTAGGGTGCTTCATTCAAATTCCAACTTTAAAGGTGTGATAATGGATGATTTCTTCGCTGGCCTGTTATAAAAATCATGGTTTTGTGGTTGAATTGTTTTGTGTATGTTGTGTAAGCTATACATATTTGCTATGTATTGTTGTATGTTTGATTCTTACGTATATTTGAGTGTTTTAGTAGGTGCAAGAGATGGTGTTACGCTCGGAGCTCGCTTGCGCTCAAAAACTAAAATGCTAAGCTAAATGAAATTGCATATAAACGCCAAAAAGGTACGTATTTGAACATGTGTTGGTTTGATGGTTTGTTTTGTGTTTTCCCCTGGTTCAGGGATGCCTCATCGATGATGAGATGTATGTTTGGGTTGATATACATATCGGGATTTTTCCCGGGGCTCTCTGTACAAAGGGAGATGCTGCCGAAATTTTCCGTGATTTCGGGAGTTATAAAAATTTATGATTTTTTACAATTATAACTTATTTTGGCAAATACTATTTTATAAGTATGGATTTAAAATTTTGAATTGTTAATATCGTTTCGTTCTCTTTTCGAGGACGAAAAGCTTTTAAGTGCGGGAGAATGTAACATCCCATATTTTTCGTATATTTAAAATTTCAATTTCAATTAGATAAATTGGAATAATATTGGGAAAAAATCAAAAATTATCAATTATAATAATAATAATTTGATTAAATTTAGAATAAATAAGTTCAGAATTTGGTTATTTTAAAATGTTGTAACTTGAAATTTAATATTTTATAACTAATGTATTTTCAGTGTTTTGGTCAAATGAAAATTCAATTTATAAATGGTGAAATTCTAGGTTGTTCAATAAAAATTGAAATATAAATTTAAATGGATAAATACATTAATTCGGGAGCATAAAATGTGAGGAATTGATTTATAAATTTTATTTAAGTTATAAATTGATTTAAATGAAATTTTATTAATACTTAAATTGGATTTAAACTGTTAATCGAATAATTGAATATTTTATTAATTAATTTAACTGTAGAATTTAACTGTTTTGGCGACTGTCTCGGAATTCGACGAGACTGGCGCCATTGGACCCGGAACGGCGAATTATTGTAGGATTCCAATTTTGAGAATTTTCGGACTTACCGTTTGACCGTACGAGAGAGAATGTGAACGAGATCATTGTAAATGAATAATTGGGTATTTCTCATATTTGGGCCCTATAATTATATAAATAAAAATCCCTACCTTCACTTATCAGCTCATTTCACAATGCGTATAATTTTTCTCCATCCTCCTTATCTCTAATGGCTGAAATAAATTGCTAAACCTAGCTGAAAATAAAAATACAAGCTTGAATTTCAAATCTCTTCAAACCTCAACAAATTATATATCAAAGCGAAGCTCTCGACGTTACGAACTCGTGGGTGGTCTCAGATCTGACATGCAGTGTACGGGTTGACCGGAAATCGCGGTCAAAGGTTCCGGAATTCGGAATTCTAGGGTTCATTTTGGGGCTTTTTGATCTAGGGCTTAATCGGAGAAACGAAGATCTGGGTTTTGTAGCTCTCGTTGATTGGAGTTGATTGACAGAGGTTGTGGGTGCTATCGTCAAGTGTTTGGTCGGAATTTGGTTGCAAAAGGCTGAAAACCCGTCACGTTCAGGTCAACGCCGGCAGAGGAGGGGTCCACCGTAGGTCATGGCGACGGGGTGGAAAGATGCGGCTGTCCCCGAGCTTCAAGATGGAGGTGGTCGGAGGTCCTACCATGGACGGTGGACGAAGTATTTGGCAGTCAAAGATCTGGTGCAAATGGGTTCTTCTGTTCGGTACTGTAGCGGAAATAGAGAGGAGCGGGAGCCGTTTTGAGAGGATGATGACGTGTCAGAATGGTGTTGGGTAAGGAGGAATGTTTTATTTATTTTATATAATTAAATTTCAAAGAGAAAAACGCTCATAACTTTCTCGTTTTAACTCGGATTTGGGCGCGGTTGGGTGCGTTGGGATTGTGGCGGAATTGCGGAAGTTTTGGCGCTAACCTGGCTGCGTTTGGAGACTGTCAAAATTTGGGCTTATTTTGGACGTCCGATCCAAATAAGACCCAAAGGTGAGTGATTCTTCACTCACGAAATACTAAATTACTCCCATATCTATTGAATTAAATTATGAAATAAGTTTGGTTGCATGGTTGTGTTGGATTGTTGATGTGTTGTTTAAAAATCGACATGCAAGTGCGTTAACATTCAAATTTAAGTTAATAATCAGTTATTTAAATTTGTTTAAATTTCTAGTTGAATTTCAACCATTGAAAAAATCCTGAAAACAGTTTAACGCTGATCAGTGGAATGAAATTGTTGTGATGAATGTTGGTTGAAATTTATTACTGAATTTATAGTGACATTTTAATGCTCCTTATTTCAGTATATTGAAATGCATGTTGATTGTGACGATAGATCCCAATTACCCTTGATGTTACGGGCATCTAATGAACCAGGGAATTATCGATAAAATGAATTAAGAACACAGAGTGAAATGATAAATCTCTGTGACCCTGATTTGGATTGAAATGATAGATCCATCCCTGAAATATCGAGAAATAAAAATTTAAAACCGCTTGGCCATTGGATAGATAATTATATACAAACATCGGTTGTTTAAATGATTTTAAATATTTAAAATGTGATTTGGTCGGAAATTTCATTTAAAAGAGAGGGGCCAATACTCGATAAATTCATTTCTTTATTGGAAATGTTTATTTTAAAAAGGGTTAAGGGAATTTTTTTTCTATAACAAAGTGGAATACTTAAATTGGGATTTGAATATGATTTGAAATTATTCAAATTAAAAGTGTGGATTTTAAGAAACGAATTCTTATGGAATCTAATTTTGGGAAAATGGTATTAAGGGTATTATGAGTTCTTTTAACTCAGTTTGAATATGGGTTGAATCCCTAAATTGAGAGGTTGTTGAACGATGTTTGAAAAATGAGAAATGGAAACTGAATGAACTCCATTGAAACTGGGGTATAGATTCATGTATTGGAAATTCGGAAGGAAGAAAAATTTTGGTTTAAAATTCATCTATATATATATATATATATATATATATATATACACCTTGCTTGATTTCAAAATAAACTATTCCTTTCCTTCAAAAAATTTATTCAAACTTTTGACCGACATATTATTGTATTTTAAATAAAGTTTCCTTTATATTTTAGTATTCAAACTATCTAATAAATCTTATTTTGTGTATGTACATAATATTTAAATCATCTTATTTATTTTTAATTATTATATTATATATTTTTTTTTAATTTATATAAAGATTTTCTTATAATCATTTATTTTCAAAAGTATTTATGAGTAGTAAATTCCTTCTGAATAGAAAATGTTGGATTTAAACCATTGGTTCAAATGGAGCTGAGATAAAGTTTTATTCTATTTGAATATGAATCGATTTAAAACGATTTTTATGGAAATGTAAATTTATATTCTACTTGAATATAAATGGATTTCCGATATGATTTAATGAGTTGTCATGAGAATATATATGTTCTATTAAAATATGAATGGATTTCCAACCGTAAATCAGTTTGAAAATAATTATGGTTTTTGATACGAAAAAAATATTCTATTCGAATATTAAATCAATTTTTGAAGGATTATACGAGTATGATGGAAAGATATTGAAATATATTCTAGTTTAGAGTAAAAATCAGTTTGGTATGATTTATGGTATTTGATATAGGATTTATATTCTATTTGAATATAAATTTGGTTCGAAACAAAATAGGATATTTGATATGAAACGAACCTTTGTGAATGTAAAAGAACCAACCGATGTGAAATTTGTAAGCGTTGGTTGCTAAAGAGACCGGAGTCGACATAAGGCATACTCTCTATCAGTGTCGATACCACTTTGACAACCGTGAATGTATGACGTATCCGGAATAGAGTATGATGACTTGGACTTGATTATTGAATTGAATTGAATGTGATGAACGATGACGAAATAGCCCTGACTTTCGGGTCAGAATTGAAATGACTAAAACCGGAGCTATACCGTGACTAATGGAGGTAGCACCTCCGATCGGACACACTTATTCGATACTATTTCTATGATTATGATGATGATGATTTGGGCCCATTTGATTTGATATGGGAGTGTGTTCCGAGGTGGGCGGTAGTGGCTGCTATGCGTTACCACCGGTCCGGGAGTGTAATTGGTAGAATCCTACCCTGGGCATTGCCTCGAGTGCCTTGTCATATTTATCCTTATCGAGCCCCTACGATTTTGATTTAGCATTGCTTTCTATGGAGTACCCTCTGATAACACCAGTACGGTGAATTTACGGTACTGTATAGACCGTTGATGCCTATAAACTGTGTAAGGGTAATATGGTAATCCCGCTTACGCTATTTTCAGTATTTATACTTTACTGAATAGACATTTTTATAATAGCGTATTATACTATGTATGTATTAGTTTAACGGATCCTCAAGAGATGGAAAAATCCCGTAACATCTCTCGAGTTACTGCACCCATGATACCAAGGTTATTTCATATTTTAATTTGACTAATATCAGAATGATTTAGTGCTGATCCGAGTGTTTGTTGTGTTTTCTTTTTTATGCAATACGCTCGGGTCAGCAGATATCTGCAGTTGCCAAAGATGACTGTGTCTTGGAGATCGAAGGCAAAGATCGATATATACCTATATATATATTCCGTTGCAAAGTTGATTCCGCTGCCATGCTATGTAAGTCTTGAAATGTATAACTCTGATAACTGTGTTTGTGATAGTCATTGTATATATTTCAGTTGTTTTAACTGTTGCTTAATTATTATATGTTGTCCTTCCGCTGTGAAGTTCTGTGATTGTTTTATTCTCTTCTTCCTTTTTTTTTCTTCTTTTTCCCAATAACTTCCTGTATTTGCGGTTTGTTTGGGTCGACATATGTGGATTTATTGTCGATTTAAACGGTCAAAAATGTGGGTCGTTACAATTTGTTAACATGTAATCTGCGGATTTCATTGATTTTATGCATACTTGTTATTTGTTAACATGTAGTCTACAGATTTAATTGGCTTTGCATGTGGGAGAAGTATATTTATGTCAAGGGAAAATATCATTGTGTTTAACTGAACGATTATATTTTTACTAAAGTGAATATGGTTTCATACAAAGCTATTGTTGTAGTGTCTGCTAATTCTAAATACATAATTCATTTTTGTTGTAATCTACCAATTGGCAATGCAGTGAAGTCGGGTTAGTCGGCGGTATTCAATGTGTATCTTAACCTTGGTCGTAAGATGGAGTTCAAATCATAACCTAGCAAGTAAGGTTGTTCCTAATCTCGGCACTTCATCACATTTAATTATTTAGTTTATTTTTCCATTCATCTACTCATCTATCCATCTATTTTTTATTTTGGAAAGCAAGTACTTCGATTGGGTAAAGCTTTTCCAAAATGTCCATCGTAGGATAAACCATTTATAACGAATAAATTCTTTTCTTTTATCCTATTTGGATTCAAAGATAAAATTATCATGTTTTGACTGAATATCGGTTAATTTGTATTTGGCAGTAAATTCATATCTGCTAAATAAATCCTATTTTATTTGTCAATAAGAATTTTATTTTGTGAAGTTAATAGTTATTCGTCTATGTAAGTGGTGATTGTAAGGCTCAGTTAACACTCATTTAATAGTTATTCATATCTGCTAAAAATGTTTCAACTGAGCGTAAGCCTCAGCTGAAACTGAGCCGTAATGCTCAGTTGTAACTGAGCTGTACGGCTCAGTTTCACTGAGCGTAAGGCTCAGCGAAACAAATTGAACTTAGATTAAATGTTTGGTGTCTAAATATGGGTTTGTTACTTGCAGGTATTAGAGCTTCAGAATAATCTATCTTTTGCGAGGGACAAAAAAGTTGAATTGACTACATTTGACCGGTAAGTTCGTTTGCCTCCTATTTTAATACAAAATGCTTAGTGATTTTCTGAATTTCTATATTCCATCTTTCTATTGGGTTTGTATTTTGGGTTCATATCTGGTAGATCATGATTTTGACTTCAAATGGTGAATTCTAGATGTTCATGGGTTTGCTTGGTTTCATATTTGTATGTGCATAAAGTGCTTGAGATGATATTACCTTGCAATGACTGTCTATGCATGTTTCTGTTTCCTATTTGCTCTTTTTGGCATATAATTTCCTGCAAACAGCGCTTTTACTAGCTTTTCTTGCAACTAATTCCGATATAAGACAAAAAGGAAGGATTTGCATGTATTCTACGAACCAAGCTAATCATGCTTGATTCTAATAATTATATGTCATAACTACTTTGCAGTTAATAGTTTTTACTTGATTTGATGATTTTAATTTTAACCGAGCACCCAATTGACAAAGTTTATGAAAACAAAGTTATTTTTAGCAACTGTGGTAGAAATAAATACATATTTACACCAAGTCAACATTTTAATGTGTCTGGGTAAGTCTACCAATGAAGTATTTTCCTTTATTAAAGTCTGAACTTTGCATTTTCTGTTTATTTTATATGACTGTCACGGTAGTATATCAACCACCACAGTGTCCAGTCCCTTAGATTTAGATATGTCATAAACTGAAATTCATCTATAGAATTTATGATTATTTATTTAGGAATGAAGCTTCTTATTATTCAAAAATCAGGTAACTTCCTCTTTCCTTCATACATATTGGTTATGTGTTGCTATTTTCAGCTACATGATTACTCCCATTAATTACCTCACACTTCCATAGCCGCAGGAAAAACCTGGTAAAAAGAACATGTATTTTCCTTCATTATATTGTATCAACTATTGTTCTTATATTATTCAGTCATCTTTATTTCAAAGAATACAAATTATGTAATTGTATATGTTATATTGTTATGCGCCTATCAATGGGCTGCATGTAGGAGCCTACTAGGTGCTGCTTCGTAACATAAATTCACTCGGAGTAATTAACTTGCGGTTGAAATTATTTTTGTGTATGTTGAAGTAAATGATAGGGACCATCATCTACATTTGAAATTTTGTAAACAAGAAAAATATGGAGAGATATTGGCTATTTAATGAAGTAACATAATTTTTATGATGATAAGCATTGATTAGACATCCTAGATAATGGCCACTTCACACAGAAATAATTCCAATCGT
Organism: Allium sativum; assembly: GCA_030737875.1. Classification (NCBI taxonomy): domain Eukaryota; kingdom Viridiplantae; phylum Streptophyta; class Magnoliopsida; order Asparagales; family Amaryllidaceae; genus Allium; species Allium sativum. Next base: position 565,309,282 of record CM060921.1, read on the forward strand.
AGTAATAGTGTAACTTCATATTTCGGCATAATCTTGGATCACATTGAATAGTATGAACATGTAGATAAATAGGATTAATTTTATTTTATATTTGCTAAAGGTCATTCTGCATATGCTTAACCACCTTGACTGATTGATAACCTAAATGGTGCAAAATTTAGATATTTCCCAATTTCGTAATCAAATTATTTCATTTTAATATTTTTGTTTTCTGAAACTGGCAGTATATATACCATAATGATATCCACTTTGATCTCTAATTTGAAATACTGCCTTAAATGTATGTAGGTGTATGAGATGTCAAACAAAGGTAAATGAGGTAGTGGTTTTTTTTAATGCAGGGCACAATAGAAAATTTGAAAGAAAATAAAATACAATATACACTACCTTAGTGCATACAATTATGTTACCCTTGATTTTAATCTGATATACTGTGACTTATATATAGAAAAAAATCCATCTGCAAGTTCAATTGTGTTGGTCAAACATAGCTCTGACAATCAAAAATCTTATAGTGGTCGCAACATAATATTTTATCGTCTACATTCAACTTAAAATTAGTGGTATTTGAAGGGAAGCAAGATATGGTGAAAAATAAAATAACATTATCTACAAATTAACCTGCAGATCCCAAAAGGTGTTATCTGAATTTCCCTTTAGTAAAATTGTTTGCATTATCCTTAATTCCTGAAGAACTACTAAATATGAAGATATTTTCATGTTGCATTAAAAAATTTAAATTAACTGTTTATTTTACATTATGCTATAATGCATTGAATGCCAAATATCACAACACTTTATTAGTATTAATCACTCTTTTTGTATATGTCTTCCATTGTTGAAAGCCTACAACAATTGAAGTACATTATATTTTGTACTACAAATAAATTGCATAGTGAGGAACAAAAATATTTAATACAATGATGTGTAAATGTATATATAAACATTGGTTTCCCTTAACTTATGTCTTAATAGCACATGTTAACAATCACATTTATTTATAAACAGTTTAAGAATTTCACAATATTAAGCCTACGAAATAGCCAACAGATAAATTGATTTGACTTTGCTGCTAAAAATATGATGTAATGGACATCTTTCCCAAAACTCTTCTAAATCAGATTCAGTTTATTAAATTAAGGAATATTAAGCCTATGAAAAAATCATACTGTGTTCACTCTATATATTACTAGAAGAAACTTCTATGCCAATTGTTGGTATTAAATGCAAAAACCAATATATAACTTGCTATAAATTTAATAACAAAAATATTATGATAGTCCAACTAGCCAAAGATTTTTACCAGTTGGAGTTAATAATTATTTGTTAAAGGATTACAAGTACCTTGATAATATTGTATACACTGTGTACATGATAAATATGTTACTAGAAATAACTTCTGAATATGCCAAACTGTTAATATTAGACGTAGGAACCAGTAATCATATCCTCCATGTTCAACCCATTTAATTTGTAAACATTTAACCTAGAAAAATCAATATAGTTACAGGAGAAAATTACAATCTTTTTTCTTTCATTGTTTTATTTTAATACTTAGATGTTTCTAATGAGACCACAGTAACAGTAGAAATCAGAAAAATTAAATTAGGATTATTTTCTATGAACATTGAACTTTTGATTGTACTTGCGTCAGATTTTGCTCATATGCTAAATGATAATGATAATAGTATAAATTTTTGTACTCAGTTGGTTATGTTCACCTTTTTAATATATTTACTTATTCTAATGCCTAAATATGCATGTATATTTTGCTATTTCTTTATTAATATCTTGCAATAATTGAAATACTGCTTCCAATTTCTTTCAACGTTATAGTTTTTATGAAAAAAGAAATATTCTGAAGACCTTCTAAAAGTAGCTTAATGATTTGATAGCGCATGATTTAAAGATTAGGCCTTTTTTTATTATACATCTTTTTAGATAGTCTGATAGGTGGTATCTGGCGCAACGGTAAGGTTACCCGGCTGGTAATCTGGAGCTAAAATATAGGGTTTTAGTTTATTATTTAGGAACTAAATGCATGCAATTTGGTTGATAACTGACAAGGAGAAATCAAAGGAGAGATCAAAGGATAACTGAAAATGAGAATATTGTCTGGGAGTGGGCCCATTTATTTGATGAGATTATATAGATAATAATTTTAGAAGTATGTACAACTTTAGCTCATAAACGTTATTTTACAATAAACTTCTTTAAGTTGATTACATATAAAATATATTATATTTACGCCTTATGTTATATTATATATGATATACTAGGGCAACATGTCCCACGGTATAGACAAAAAGTGGATATATGAATATGATCAAAGAACTACATACTATAGAGAGAGGGTGGAGAAGTTTATTACTTTTGTTGAAGCAAACGGTGGTAAGAAAGGAGTGTATTTATGCCCTTGCATTAAGTGCCAAAATCCGAAAACGATAAGATTAGAGGTCATTCATTTTCATTTGCATAGATGGGGTTTTATCCAATCATATAGTGTGTGGTATTTACATGGGGGAAAACAACCAGTTAGTTATGCCACAAATACCGATGAGGTCGAACATATTAGGATGGAAGGTCTAGTCAATGATGCAGATAGATTTCATGATTTTCAACTTGAAAATCCATTGTATGATCATGCTAATGTTGGACTGCCGTCTATAGATGATGACAATTGGCAGGCCAATGAAAGTAAGAAGTATAAACCACTTTTTGAGAGCGTAAAAGAGCCATTGTATCCTTTCATGTTCAAAAGGGTTAACGAAGCTGTATGCCATTGTGAAACTGAATAGCTTGAAGACCCAATACGGCTTTTCAGATAATGGGATGACTGCACTTCTCGAACTAATAAAGGAGTTACTCCCCGAAGGTAGCACATTGCCGACAAAATACTCCGACGTGAAGAAGTTAATTAAGCAAGTTGGAATGGATTACAAAACTTATGATGCATGCATCAATGATTGCATATTGTACTGAAAGATGATGCGAACAGAGTTTCTTATAGAAATTGCAATGAACCAAGATATACGACATCATTTGACGAAGAGAGAAAAGGCACCAAAGTAGCTCGAAAGACATTAAGACATTTTCCTTTAATTTCTAGATTGAAGAGATTATATACTATACCGTGGATAGCTAATGCAATGACCTGGCATGGTCATGCCAAGTCTAATCCACAAGTAATGGGTCATCCATGTGACACTTCTCAATGGAAATCCGCGGATTCTTTTGATAAAACATTTCCCATCGAGTCACGAAATGTCACACTTGGAATAGCAACAGACGATGTCTATCCACATGTTCCTTTATCTAACCCTTACAGTTGTTGGCCAGTAACTGTAGTACCATATAATCTTCCTCCATCTATGTTCATAAAATGGAAGTTTTCAATGTTAACGCTGTTGATTTCTAGGCCAAAACAACCAGGAAAGGATATTGATATTTATTTACAGCCGTTGATAGACAAGTTAAAACAGTTATGGGAAGGAGTCATTACATATGATTCGTTAAATAAATCCAAGTTTACAATGAGAGCTAGGGTGTTGTGTGCAATCCATGATCATCCTGCTCTTGTGTAATGGCACGGATTTTCGACCCAGAAAATCAACATAAATACACTGTCAATTTCTCGAGCATCGAAAATACCGGGACATTAATAGAAGAATTTAGAGGGTGAGAAAGAAAAGATAGAACTAATAGAATAGAAGAAGAAGAAGATCACAACTGAACAGAATCAGAGTAAAACACGAAACTCACAGCGGAACAAATAAAATGTATTATATAACATAACTTTGAATACAAAACTTTATTGTATATACATACCATTATCAGAGTACAATACATCTTATCACAACGGAAATAATCTCTAAATACTAAGGGTGGAGCCTTCTGCTTCGAGCTCCTCCAAGTGAAATCTGTAAAGCCTGAAACACTTGACTGCCCGTACAAATTTGGGCACCCAAGAGTTTAGGGAAAACAAACGAAATAAACTCTGGGTCAGTCATGGGACTGGTGTGAGTAAATTCTAACCATACGGTTTTACTTTGAAGAAAATCCTTTTTGAAACAAAAGGATAATAGTAAGACCAGCCCACACATAAACATGGACAGCTTTTACCTTACAATAACCCAAATTACTTTGATATCAAAAACAGTGATATTATGATAATGTCTAAACAGATAATTATCCAAGTAGCAGAATGCTTGCATCTCACGTTCCACATATATATAGTATAAAATCATAAACCGCAGGGAAATTATTGGAGATTGGATTTCAACAAACAAGGTATGGGAGCACCTTCTGAATAGGGTACTCTAGAGGGGATACACTCAGGGTTCAACAAGAACGTCTTGCAACCCGACCACACATGACCGCTCACTCATTTAGCTTGAGTGTCGCAAATATATTTCCACCATGGTTGTAGGCCATCCAACCGTCATCCGAAGATACAGAATCGAAAAGAAGTATAAATATGAATTTTCTCTAGATCGGTGACAATACACCCTGCTTGGGGATGACCCAACTAGCCATGCTGCCTAGCCCAACTTCTGTCATTCTCGGTTGTAAGGCTAGAGGCTACGTCTATCTTCAGAACATATGATCACCATTCACTTTAAATGTCACATCGTCAAATCCGTAATCACACACTGATTACACAAATGCACACTGGGTGTAGAATAAAGAGAAGTTATCTTCTCCCCACCAACTTGGTATATTCGTAAAATCAACGGCATGACCGTTGGAAATACTCTGTCAGACACTCGTCCATACAAGTTGTCCTGGGACTGGACAAACAAAAACACACCATTCTATAACTGGACGATCCTTGCATTTAACTCCGTGTTTAATTATCTTCAGCATATCTAATTCGCAACGATTATGCATATACGGAGTGGTTTTCGGGTAATAACCCAACCGGTCTCTCCGTATTGACAACGATGGTCAAAACACTTCGATAGTCGGTTATTTAACTATCGGAGTTAAAACAAAATCCATTATAATGTATAACTAACATCACACAACCACGGACACTTTTATTTAACATTCGTTTTATTATTCGAGTTCCCATACCTTACCAGATATTCCTCAAATCCCATTTTAGCCTTTTTACACTTCTTGGAAAACATTTCCAGTTCTTATTTTCTCACGTTCCAGAAAATATACGTTATCAACGTTCGATCCATTTTTCACAATCTTTATTTCTATACTTGGATAAACTACCCTAATTATATTGGAAAATATTTCCAATTTCATTTTAACCTTTTAATCGGTCCCACGTTTACTTTTAAAACATTATTCATTTTGAAATGTGAATACCATCCCTTATTATAGAAATCTGAACACCTTGATCATATAACTCTTTATTCACATAATAATCTCCCTTATCTTGTTTACCGAAATATCTTTCATACTTTTTCACTCCTAGTCCACTTTATAAACTCTGTCTCTAAGTCAACTTCTTATCTAATCGATATCAAGTTTATAACTAAATACTGACTCCTATCCTATTAACATTTATTTGTTTAAACTAAATGTTAATTATTCTATCGGATTATAATCCCTAAAAATAGTTTACTTTTAATACATTCGACATCGTCGAATTCTAGTTACAAATCCTAATGGTTTAATTCTAATCACATTTCGAACATCGAAATGCTGTCACCAGTTTCTAGTACGATTCCCCAATTCTTTTTCTAAACTCTTTCTTATATTTCTTTGAACAAACGTCGTTACTTATTTCTCTAGAATAAGTGGATTTCAAACCAAACTGTTACATTTCCTAGGAAGTGCTGCTACATATAAAAGTCATGCTTAAGTCAAATCAACAGCAGTTAATTTGTCGCTATAGTTCTAAACTTGTCATACGCTGTAATATTCTCCTTATAACTAATTACAGTCACACTTACCTTATCAACAACGTGATTTTATTGCTATAGTTCAACTTGTCATACGCTGTAATATTCTTTGTTATAACTAATCTTGACATAACAGTCACACTTATCTTATCAACATCGTTATTTTATCGCTATAATTCTAAGACTGGCAATACGCTGCCGTATTCCTTTTATACACATCTTGATATCTCTTTCCGTTACAACTGTTATCGTTCCTCGATAATAGTGAAGCCGTTCAAGTTGGGGTATTCTATTTACCTCTCAGACCTTGATCGACAACGTTCTTATCTTAGAACAGATATACGTTCGTATCTCTAAACTCCTTATTACTTATAATATACATCAAATCGTATTTCCTTGTTTTATTTTGGAATATGGTTTTATAATACCACATCTTTATTTTGAACTCGGTTGTTTTACGATTATTTATATTCCACATTAACTTTTCACTTTCTCTATTCCACAGTTCTGTTGATAACTTCTTAAATTAAAAGGTAATTAAATCTCATTTATTTCCAAACTGTTTTCATTAGATTAATTAAAGGCCAATTAATCTAATAATCATTTTCCCAATAGCAGTTGATTAAATCAACTTCATTTCATCAGTAAATTCATTAACTGATTTTAATTTCTTTTTAACATTAGATTAATATAATTAATCTTAAAATACTTCTTAACTTTTTGCTTTAAACTAATTATCCAAGTTATCCACTCGCAGGATAATTATATCTTAATAACTTATTTAAATGTCAAACAATCGTCTGTATTTACTTTATAACAAGAACTCTAAAATACTGATTTATAATAGAACTTCAACTATAAATTTAAATCTTCTTTTTAATTATAAAAATATAATTTTTATAATTAACTCCGTTCATTTACCTGACGGTAAATCAACTCCTTAACAAAACGAGGGTTTTACAGTCGACTGTTATCACATTCTAAATTGATATCGTTTATTGATTTATCGAAACAGATGTTGAATTTCCGTTCAACATCAATAATTCACACGGGGTTTAAATGTAATTCGGGTTCAAACAGTGCATACAAAACAAACAGTACATATAAAAATCGAGGAATCCGGTCGAATTCCTCCAACCGACTTCCTCCACCCACAGATGTTAGTCATCATAATTTCCACTAACTCTATACTAGGGAATATTATAATCGATGAGATCAATGTCCAACTGATGATGTGTACATATGTAATGATATATATATTTCACTAATTTAATTGAAATCTACTTATACGACCATCACACATCATTCAAACAACATTAAAATAAAATTAAAATATTTTAAAAAGATCAGAGTTAGTGATTTTACTCACATTGGCGCGTTAACCGTTAAATAACGATTTGCGTCGGTATACCGGATCAAACGTTATAATTTCCAGTGATCTCTGAATCGCTCCACACTAGTTCCAGTGCGTAACCCGTGACTTTACGATTTCAACTGGTCTGCATTCTTATACTTCGCTCCTTCATATCGGCACATTCAAAAACAACCCTTACAGTTGCTTTCACTGTAATTTCACTGGTCTCCACTTTCGGTCGCGCCCCCTAACATTACCATTCGTTGCTCAATTTAATCGTACACCCATTCACAGACTGCAACGCCATCTAATCAACCAGAGATCCCCGTATCCGTACTTCAACCATGGTCACTGGAGATGCGCCTTGCTTTTACTAAATTCCACAAACGGGTCCATTCATGCATCTCCTTTTTAAACTTCAAATTTTCTTTTCTTTTATATAACATTGGGCTTCTACTTCTTCTACATTAGCCTTCTTCCCATTGAACATCAGAAACCGAGCATGCCATTTCAACACCTCTTACTGCCCAACCACCTTCTCTTTCTTTTTCTTTATATTCATGTACGTAGTGACGCAAACCTCTCTCCTTTACACCGCATTACCCCCATCAGAAAGCACAAGGCCAACTTCCTTTAAACTCATCCACGCGTCACCATTTCACAGACCTATTTCCATCATTTTCTAACCACCATTCAGCAATACTCAAAACCCACTTACTTATGAATAGTACCCTTAATTCCCTTAAACAAAAATCACGCCCCAGTATATGCTATGACCCACGACTTTCTTCCTTTAATTCTTCTGTACCCTTTTCTTGAACGTTTGCTGCCCCATTCCAATTTGCATGGCTACGTTCTCAGGCCCTCTCACTTACACGCACATGCTCCTCAACTGTCCCTCGCGTCCTGTCCTTCTTCTATGTTACAGAACCCTGTTCTTCTTCCACTCTTTGTTTTCTTCTAACAGTTTTAAACCCTCCTTCACCTTTTCCGCACTTATGCACCATCATAATGAAGGAAACTTTCCATTTTCTTTCAATGCATGAAGCCATGCATAACCCGTCCCCTACAGTCTGCCGAGAGCCACTCCTTCAGCTCAAACCCCGCCCCATCTGCAAATAACATACGCTACTCCTCACGTGACTGGCCTCCTGTTGCTTTTCATACATCCGCTCCTCTGATCTGAACTTCATGCCGCGACTTTACCCCTACGCTCCTCCATTTCATCGCAAGAACTCCTCCTTCCCTTCCATTTTAATCTTCACATCCTTATAAGCGCCAGATCCCACTTCTTAACAAAATTAGTGGTGCAAACAAGCAACCTCACATCTCCACGTTTCCTTTCTCCTCTCCTGGCATGCCATGGCTCCTCTTTGATCAGCCTATACAGCCGTGATCCCTTCCCACTCCTCCTAACTCGCCCAAAGCCAACATTAGCGCCCACGCAGGAAAGAACAGCGTACCAAAATACCGCTTTCTTGTTAGGTTTCGAATGGCACAAAACAAAGGAATGGGTTTTCGAAAATATATTTAGTTTTGCTTTTGCTTTTCAATTTTCATGATGCCATGAAAATGTGGAGCTTCATTATTACATATATGTAGGTGAAAAGAAGCTTAAGCTTTAAGCTATAGGTCATGGTAGGCATGTTTTTAGAGTATGGTGTAGTATGGATGCTTTGGAAATATCAGCTATACTAGGTTATCTTCGCTTAGGATTTAAGCAAATGTTGTAGAATAGGATAACTGTATACACGTAGGTCCTTTATCCCTTATTTAATTGATCCTTAGGCATGAAGGTTTAGGCTAAGGTAGGTTTTGGACTTTAGAGTATGGGTTGTCATTCACTGTTCGGTATGGGTTGGTTTTGCCTCCATGTTACTTGTCTTCTTGCTTCTGAAAATAAGGGTGGCACGTTCTAGGTGTTAGGCATTTTCTTTCCTAGTGTTGACAAATTTGAGATGGAAAAGAGATGTTGATCTTTGGTTTCTAACGTAGGTATGTATTTATATTTAAAACTTAAGTGTACATTATTACGAAAAATTACGTTAATGTCCAAGCTGCTGTGGACAGAAATAAGATTACAGTCGTGTCCAGTGAGGTGTCACGATCCCGAAAATATAATAATACCGGTAGGTTGACTCATATTTTGAAATCCCAAAATATCGATACAGGGTGCGAAATACTCTAAATAAAAAGTTGCGTATTTAATTTATTAAAAATTTCAGTAAAATTCTAAAATTTAAATTATCACTATGCCTCAAAAGAACCTTGTCCCGATTTGCACCCGATATCAAGTTATATTCAAATAACCGTTACGGTCAATATATGATTTTACAGCAACTTTCTGAATATTTGTTTTGGACATATCTTGCAATCTACACAATGAAATCTTGGTTTTTCACTTCTGTTAGAAATATACAGCTTAAAAGATTCCAGCGTTTCCCATTTCGAAGAAATCCGATTCAAAACGAGTCCAGTACACTCAGTTGAAGTTCATAACGTTAATTTACGAACTGCATGGTCGTTCTGAGCTTGATTATAATTAATATATATTTATATACGTTCAACTTCATTTTAATTAATATATAAATCCATTTATATTCTGAATTCAATATTTAAACTGATTTAAATATTCAAATACAGACCGATAAAATGCGGGACGTTACAGTCCTTCCCCCTTAAAATATTTTCGTCCTCGAAATTGCTAAGATGGGGAAAATGCTACACTCTCTGTTATAAACAGTTAAAAAATCTTTTTGGTTTATTTTATAAATTTCAGTTTCAACTGAACTGATTGATTCCAATTAAAATATTAATTTCTTCTTATTATCGAATATTTTCGGAAATTCTGAAAATTTCCTAACAGCTTAAGTTTTCAGAGAATCTCGCCAGCATCTCCTCTGCACGGCTCACTCGGTACTACAAGCACTTGCCACTCTGGGCCTTCTTCAATCCAAAAGAAAATCAATAACTAAGCATCTTGCCAACGGAATGATAAATCTCATATTCCATTTAAAATATAAACGTGTACCTTTTTGGTCGGGCACTCAACTCTATCGTTCCCATATGTAAATCCATTCAGCACACATAAGCGAATTTCCAACTGATCTCCAGTCAATTTATTCTTCAATCCAATCATTTGTTTTTACCAAGCCAAATTTCTATTTCAACTCCAATTCTATTTACTGGTTTATTTCTCAAATCAGTTATCTTCATCTCCAATTCAAAATTCGATTCTTATTCTCCAAGAATCAACTCGAATTTCCAATATTTCTCTTTTACAATTTCCATTCTGGATCGTCCCAAATTCAGTCCAATTTTTTGTTATTTTAAATTCCACTTTTTCTATTTTAACTCCATAAGTTAAATTTTTATTTCAGAATTCAAATTCCTGGGATTTATTTCAAATCAGTTTGAAATCATATTTATTCAAAACATTTAAATTTCTGAACAATTTGTTCCCTCACAATAATTCAAAAATAAAATCTTTTTGTAGTAATCCGTCACTCTGAAACTCGAAAATGACACTGATGATGTGGCCAGCATCATCAGAATTATTTTCCAGTGGTCGAAGTGAGTTCAATACTATATCACTTTCAAAATTCATTTTTACAACACTTTCATTTTGAATTTGACTTCAAAATATATTTCACAGCACTTGGAAAACAATTTCAAACATTTTCATTTTGAAATCCCTACAAAATATACAACGTTTAGAAAACATTTCTAAATTCACCCAAGATCTTAAAATTTCCATATATTTAATCCAAATATTATTTCCAACTCTTTTCCAAATTTTTAGAGTTTTATTTCAATTCTTGTTTTAACTTCAGATTCAGCTCATCTGATTTTGCATATAATATTTCGATTGGTTATTTATATAACCAGTTCCATCATACATCTTATTTGATCATAATAATGATCACATATCCAAGATATTATAATAATCTCAAGATATATATTTCTTTTATATCAAAATATATTTTGGGTAAAATCATTTCATTTACCCTCTTTTCAAAACATACTATGTCGAATTACTCTGTTCAAGAGTTTACAAACACCTATCGACGCAGTTTGCATTACTGTTTCGACCAGAATTCATAAATCACTCGACTGACCAGTCAACACAATATAAAGCGGTTTTTATACTAAATTACAAATACGCGCTCATATATATACACTCAACTCAATCTAGAGTATCACTGACTCCATCTCTATTGAGTTACGCCATAGAGCCAAGGTAATCACTTAACCTTTTGCTCTGATACCAACTGTAATGCCGCGGATTTTCGACCCAGAAAATCAACATAAATACACTGTCAATTTCTCGAGCATCGAAAATACCGGGACATTAATAGAAGAATTTAAAGGGTGATAAAGAAAAGATAGAACTAATATAATAGAAGAAGAAGAAGATCACAACTGAACAGAATCAGAGTAAAACACGAAACTCACAGCGGAACAAATAAAATGTATTATATAACATAACTTTGAATACAAAACTGTATTGTATATACATACCAGTATCAGAGTACAATACATCTTATCACAGCGGAAATAATCTCTAAATACTAAGGGTGGAGCCTTCTGCTTTGAGCTCCTCCAAGTGAAATCTGCAAAGCCTGAAACACTTGACTGCCCATACAAATTTGGGCACCCAAGAGTTTACGGAAAACAAACGAAATAAACTCTGGGTCAGTCATGGGACTGGTGTGAGTAAATTCTAACCATACGGTTTTACTTTGAAGAAAATCCTTTTTGAAACAAAAGGATAATAGTAAGACCAGCCCACACATAAACATGGACGGCTTTTACCATACTATAACCCAAATTACTTTGATATAAAAAATAGTGATATTATGATAATGTCTAAACAAATAATTATCCAAGTAGCTGAACGCTTGCATCTCACGTTCCACATATATATAGTATAAAATCATAAACCGTAGGGCACTTATTGGAGATTGGATTTCAACAAACAAGGTATGGGAGCACCTTCTGAATAGTGTACTCTAGAGGGGATACACTCAGGGTTCAACAAGAACGTCTTGCAACCCGGCCACACATGACCGCTCACTCATTTAGCTTGAGTGTCGCGAATATATTTCCACCACGATTGTAGGCCATCCAACCGTCATCCGAAGATACAGAATCGAAAAGAAGTATAAATATGAATTTTCTCTAGATCGGTGACAATACACCCTGCTTGGGGATGACCCAACTAGCCATGCTGCCTAGCCCAACTTCTGTCATTCTCGGTTGTGAGGCTAGAGGCTACGTCTATCTTCAGAACATATGATCACCATTCACTTTAAATGTCACATCGTTAAATCCGTAATCACACATTGATTACACAAATGCACACTGGGTGTAGAATAAAGAGAAGTTATCTTCTCCCCACCAACTTGGTATATTCGTAAAATCAACGGCATGACCGTTGGAAATACTCTGTCAGACACTCGTCCATACAAGTTGTCCTGGGACTGGACAAACAAAAACACACCATTCTATAACTGGACGATCCTTGCATTTAACTCTGTCTTCAATTATCTTCAGCATATCTAATTCGCAATGATTATGCCTATACGGAGTGGTTTTCGGGTAATAACCCAACTGGTCTCTCCGTATTGACAACGATGGTCAAAACACTTCGATAGTCGGTTATTCAACTATCGAAGTTAAAACAACATCCATTATAATGTATAACTAACATCACACAACCACGGACACTTTTATTTAACATTCGTTTTATTATTCGAGTTCACATACCTTACCAGATATTCCTCAAATCCCATTTTAGCCTTTTTACACTTCTTGGAAAACATTTCCAGTTCTTATTTTCTCACGTTCCAGAAAATATACGTTATCAACGTTCGATCCATTTTTCACAATCTTTGTTTCTATACTTGGATAAACTACCCTAATTATATTGGAAAATATTTCCAATTTCATTTTAACCTTTTAATCGGTCCCACGTTTACTTTTAAAACATTATTCATTTTGAAATGTTAATACCATCCCTTATTATAGAAATCTGAACACCTTGATCATATAACTCTTTATTCACATAATAATCTCCCTTATCTTGTTTACCAAAATCTCTTTCATACTTTTTCGCTCCTATTCCACTTTATAAACTCTGTCTCTAAGTCAACTTCTTATCTAATCGATATCAAGTTTATAACTAAATACTGACTCCTATCCTATTAACATTTATTTGTTTAAAATAAATGTTAATTATTCTATCGGATTATAATCCCTAAAAATAGTTTACTTTTAATACATTTGACATCGTCGAATTCTAGTTACAAATCATAACGGTTTAATTCTAATCACATTTCGAACATCGAAATGTTGTCATCGGTTTCTAGTACGATTCCCCAATTCTTTTTCAAAACTCTTTCTTATATTTCTTTGAACAAACGTCGTTACTTATTTCTCTAGAATAAGTGGATTTCAAACCAAACTGTTACATTTCCTAGGAAGTGCTGCTATGTATAAAAGTCATGCTTAAGTCAAATCAACAGCAGTTAATTTGTCGCTATAGTTCTAAACTTGTCATACGCTGTAATATTCTCCTTATAACTAATTAAAGTCACACTTACCTTATCAACGGCGTTATTTTATTGCTATAGTTCAACTTGTCATACGCTGTAATATTCTTTGTTATAACTAATCTTGACATAACAGTCACACTTATCTTATCAACAGCGTTATTTTATCGCTATAATTCTAAGACTGGCAATACGCTGCCGTATTCCTTTTATACAAATCTTGACATCTCTTTCCATTACAATTGTTATCGTTCCTCGATAATAGTGAAGCCGTTCAAGTTGGGGTATTCTATTTACCTCTCAGACCTTGATCGACAACGTTCTTATCTTAGAACAGATATACGTTCGTAACTCTAAATTCCTTATTACTTATAATATACATCAAATCGTATTTCCTTGTTTTATTTTGGAATATGGTTTTATAATACCACATCTTTATTTTGAACTCGGTTGTTTTACGATTATTTATATTCCACATTAACTTTTCGCTTTCTCTATTCCACAGTTCTGTTGATAACTTCTTAAATTAAAAGGTAATTAAATCTCATTTATTTCTAAACTGTTTTCATTAGATTAATTAAAGGCCAATTAATCTAATAATCATTTTCCCAATAGCAGTTGATTAAATCAACTTCATTTCATCAGTAAATTCGTTAACTGATTTTAATTTCTTTTTAACATTTGATTAATATAATTAATCTAATAATATTTCTTAACTTTTTGCTTTAAACTAATTATCCAAGTTATCCACTCGCAGGATAATTATACCTTAATAACTTATTTAAACGTCAAACAATCGTCTGTATTTACTTTATAAAACGAACTCTAAAATACTGATTTATAATAGAACTTCTATTATAAATTTAAATCTTCTTTTTTAATTATAAAAATATAATTTTTATAATTAACTCCGTTCATTTACCTGACGGTAAATCAACTCCTTAACAAAACGAGGGTTTTACAGTCGACTGTTATCACTTTCTAAATTGATATCGTTTATTGATTTATCGAAACAGATGTTGAATTTCCGTTCAACATCAATAATTCACATGGGGTTTAAATGTAATTCGGGTTCAAACAGTGCATACAAAACAAACAGTACATATAAATACCGAGGAATCTGGTCGGATTCCTCCAACCGGCTTCCTCCACCCACAGATGTTAGTCATCATAATTTCCACTAACTCTATACTAGGGAATATTATAATCGATGAGATCAATGTCCAACTGATGATGTGTACATATGTAACGATATATATATTTCACTAATTTAATTGAAATCTACTTATACGACCATCACACATCATTCAAACAACATTAAAATAAAATTAAAATATTTTAAAAAGATCAGAGTTAGTGATTTTACTCACATTGGCGCGTTAACCGTTAAATAACGATTTGCGTCGGTACACCGGATCAGACGTTATAATTTCCAGTGATCTCTGAATCGCTCCACACTGGTTCCAGTGCGTAACCCGTGACTTTACGATTTCAACTGGTCTGGATTCTTATACTTCGCTCCTTCATATCGGCACATTCAAAAACAACCCTTACAGTTGCTTTCACTGTAATTTCACCTGTCTCCACTTTCGGTCGCGCCCCCTTCCATTACCATTCGTTTCTCAATTTAATCGTACACCCATTCACAGACTGCAACACCATCTTATCAACCGGAGATCCCTGTATCCGTACTTCAACCACGGTCACTGGAGATGCGCCTTGATTTTACTAAATTCCACAAACGGGTCCTTTCATGCATCTCCTTTTTAAACTTTAATTTTTCTTTTCTTTTATATAACATTGGGCTTCTACTTCTTCTACATTAGCCTTCTTCCCATTGAACATCAGAAACCGAGCATGCCATTTCAACACCTCTTACTGCCCAACCACCTTCTCTTTCTTTTTCTTTATATTCATGTACGTAGTGACGCAAACCTCTCTCCTGTACACCGCATTACCCCCATCAGAAAGCACAAGGCCAACTTCCTTTAAACTCATCCACGCGTCACCATTTCACAGACCTATTTCTATCATTTTCTAACCACCATTCAGCAATACTCCAAACCCACTTACTTATGAATAGTACCCTTAATTCCCTTAAACAAAAATCACGCCCCAGTATATGCTATGACCCACGACTTTCTTCCTTTAATTCTTTTGTACCCTTTTCTTGAACGTTTGCTGCCCCATTCCAATTTGCATGGCTACGTTCTCACGCCCTCTCACTTACACGCACATGCTCCTCAACTGTCCCTCGCATCCTGTCCTTCTTCTACATTACAGAACCCTGTTCTTCTTCCTCTCTTTGTTTTCTTCTAACAGTTTTAAACCCTCCTTCACCTTGTCCGCACTTATGCACCATCATAATGAACGAAACTATCCATTTTCTTTCAATGCATGAAGCCATGCATAACACGTCCACTACAGTCTGCCGAGAGCCACTCCTTCAGCTCAAACCCCGCCCCATCTGCAAATAACATACGCTACTCCTCACGTGACTGGCCTCCTGTTGCTTTTCATACATCCGCTCCTCTGATCCGAACTTCATGTCGCGACTTTACCCCTACGCTCCTCCATTTCATCGCAAGAACTCCTTCTTCCCTTCCATTTTAATCTTCACATCCTTATAAGCGCCAGATCCCACTTCTTAACAAAATTAGTGGTGCAAACAAGCAACCTCACATCTCCATGTGTCCTTTCTCCTCTCTTGACATGCCATGGCTCCTCTTTGATCAGCCTATACAGCCGTGATCCCTTCCCACTCCTCCTAACTCGCCCAAAGCCAACATTAGCGCCCACGTAGGAAAGAAAAGCGTACCAAAATACCGCTTTCTTGTTTGGTTTCGAATGGCACAAAACAAAGGAATGGGTTTTTGAAAATATATTTAGTTTTGCTTTTGCTTTTCAATTTTCCTGATGCCATGAAAATGTGGAGCTTCATTATTACATATATGTAGGTGAAAAGAAGCTTAAGCTTTAAGCTATAGGTCATGGTAGGCATGTGTTTAGAGTATGGTATAGTATGGATGCTTTGGAAATATCAGCTATACTAGGTTATCTTCGCTTAGGATTTAAGCAAATGTTGTAGAATAGGATAACTGTATACACGTAGGTCCTTTATCCCTTATTTAATTGATCCTAGGGCATGAAGGTTTAGGCTAAGGTAGGTTTTGGACTTTAGAGTATGGGTTGTCATTCACCGTTCAGTATGGGTTGGTTTTGCCTCCATGTTACTTGTCTTCTTGCTACTGAAAATAAGGGTGGCACGTTCTAGGTGTTAGGCATTTTCTTTCCTAGTGTTGACAAATTTGAGATGGATAAGAGATGTTGATCTTTGGTTTCTAACGTAGGTATGTACTTATATTTAAAACTTAAGTGTACATTATTACGAAAAATTACGTTAATGTCCAAGCTGCTGTGGACAGAAATAAGATTACAGTCGTGTCCAGTGAGGTGTCACGATCCCGAACATATAATAATACCGGTAGGTTGACTCATATTTTGAAATCCCAAAATATCGATACAGGGTGCAAAATACTCTAAATAAAAAGTTGCGTATTTAATTTATTAAAAATTTCAATAAAATTCTAAAAATTAAATTATCACTATGCCTCAAAAGAACCTTGTCCCGATTTGCACCCGATATCAAGTTATATTCAAATAACCGTTACGGTCGATATATGATTTTACAGCGACTTTCTGAATATTTGATTTGAACATATCTTGCAATCTACACAACGAAATCTTTGTTTTTCACTTCTGTTAGAAAGATACAGTTTAACAGATTACAGCGTTTCTCGTTTCGAAGAAATCCAATTCAAAACGAGTCCAGTACACTCAGTTGAAGTTCATAACGTTAATTTACGAACTGCAGGGTCGTTCTGAGCTCGAGTATAATTAATATATATTTATATACGTTCAAATTCATTTTAATTAATATATAAATCCATTTATATTCTGAATTCAATATTTAAACTGATTTAAATATTCAAATACAGATGTAACACCCCGAATTTTAGTTAATACTAAAATTCACTAATTATAGGATAAATAATCTCAGACGTGGGAATTGGGGGTAACGGGCTGCGTTATTGCGTTCGTCTCGGAAAAATACGCGAAATAGAGTCCGAGTTTTCGAAAATCGGAGTCCGTATGGCCCGGTTATGGCCCAAGGAAGTTTGCAGAAAAATTAGAGCTAAAAAACAGATTTAGGAATTTAAATTTAAATTTAAATTTAGAACCAGCGGGGCCAGGCGGGAAGATTCCCGCCTAAGCATGTCGACAGGGCTGTCGACAAGCCTGTCGACAGGGGTGTCGACATTCCTGTCGACTTGCCTGTCGACATGGCGTGTCGAACCAGGGTGCTTGGGTGCACCAGATCTGGTTTTCTGGCTAGGGCTGGGCTTGGTTCTAGAGGTTTCCTAAATCTAATGGACCTAAATTAATCTAGGGTTAATCCAAGGGCCTAAAACACTCTCTTAATCTATAAATACACCCTAAACCTACCTTAATCCACACTAAAAATAGAAATGAAGGCATCATGCCGCCAAATTAAATCCTAGAAGGAGTCTCCATTAATCTAAGAAGGAAGTTTCAAGCTAATCCCTCTCATATCATTCTTTAATCATCATTATCTTCATAGTTAGCAACTAATTCTACTTCATAAGGTTGCTAATCTTGAGTTTGGTGAGTTTCTATCACTTTAACATCAATTGTTAAAGTAAGTAGATTGGGTGTAATGAGACTTATGGTCTTAAATGCGGATTAGTGAGTTTGAATCATGTACAATGATATGTTACTCTATGTTGTCCTATGTTTATGCATATTTGATAAGTTGGTTTATGCATGCTTAATAAGTTGATTTATGCATGTTTAACAAGTTGATATATGCATGTTTAACAAGTGGATTTATGCATATTTAATAAGTGGAATTATGCATGTTTAGCAAAGTGAGTTATGCAAGTTGAAAGTGATATGCAAGTTAAGTATATGTTTAAATGCAAGTTGAAAGTGATATGCAAGTTATGCATGCTTATGCAAGTGTATGGATGCTTATGCAAGTCATGTATATGTTTAAATGCAAGATTTATGTGATATGCAAGTTATGCATGCTTATGCGAGTATATGAATGCTTATGCAAGATATGTGTATGCTTAAATGCATGTTTGACATGTTATGCAAGTTATGAGAATGCCTATATGCAAGTTCAACATGTTATGCAAGATATGTGTATGATAATATGCGAGCTCATATGCAACATGTTATGCAAATCATGTGTATGATATTATGCAAGTTTGGGTTAAATGTAGTTGGGTTAATATATGCTCATATATGCAAGTTGACATCCTCTTAACCCATGACAATGTTTTATGCTAAACCCATGATATTTGTGATGGATCTTCCCCTTTATTATGTCATGAAATGAGAACGATTTACGTGGGGAACGATGGGGTTGGTAAATAAGTTAATAAATGAATGATTGGGTATGATTAAGCATACCATAAAAATAAATTACCATAAGTGGGAATTTACCTATTGAGTTAGGTCTACCCCATGGGAATTTACCTATTGAGTTAGGTCTACCCATGTTATGGAAAACTTGATATTAATTAGGGATAATTAATATGGGGGTGATTAATTAGGTGTAATTAATCGACTAAGACACGAGGTTGGACTCATTTGTAGTGTAAAACTGCCCGGACCCGACCGGCTTAACCAGTTGCTACAAATGTCAGCCCAATGTGAGAGGTCTTAGCCATAAATTAAATACGTGATTAAGGTAAAGACACGAGGTTAGACTCTGTTATGACATAAGACTGCCCGGATTCTACCGGCTTAACCAGGCGGTCATAACAGCCAGTCTAATGTGGGAGGTCTTTACGGGAGATCACGGTCTTAATTAATTAAGAAACACTTAACCATAATAGCATGTAGTGGGACATGAGGGGTTAAGTGGGTGCCTTGGGTGGCGTGAGGAAATTTGGTGGTTGCCTTGGGTGGCATGTGGAATCTAGTGGTTTGCCTTGGGTGGCAATAGAAAATACGATTAGAATACTTAACCAAGTGGGAACATGTAATTAAACATGATTAAAGGGTTAAGTGGGATACACTAGATATTTGACAAGCTTAAGTGGGTAGCTTGTGGGGGCCCATTTCAACCAATATCCCAAACGTATCTTTGTGGGCTCGACCCATGTCGAGTGATGGGACACGCATATTGGGCTTGATTATAAGAGGCCAAAACGGGTTAGCGGTGGCAACGCAAGTCCAACGGGTTTCATATGCGTGTGTGGGCCCGGGCTGGTAGATAAGCGTTGTTGCATCGTGTAGATATAAAGCCGTGCACCGTTAGTATTGGGTAGCCACTTTAGGGGAGTGATACACCCCACTGTGGGACCAGCACGGGTATCTACGGTAGGGAGCCGATCGCTTGGGGAGTAGTGGGTACACCTAATGAAGATAGGGGCAGACGGCACCTATGTAGGGGTACACGAAACTACTGGGTAAGAATTACTGGGTACACCTAGTGGAGATAGGGGCAGACGGCACCTATGTAGTGGGCTAGGGGTACATGAAACTACTGGGGAAACTTTCTAAGACCTTGGAAGGGATCAACCTTTAAGTAGGAATGACTGGTGTGGTGCAGTTAGTAATTATCCTTGGGTGGGTAGATGCGTCCTGACTGTTATCTTAGTTTATCCTAAGTCTACCAAGCTGCTTAGTGTAGCCATTCATCCCCAGATATTACCGTAGGTTAAGTTTATGTCTTCTCTGGTTACTTTAATGATTGTATTGTTAAAGTTATAGGACTCACTCAGACTTATGTCTGACCCCGTTGTTTTTATCTTTTTCCCAACCCTCAGGTCCTACGGTGGATCCTAGCAGTAGTAGAGCTTGATCGGATTGCTGTTCCAGTCTTTAGGAGCTTGGGTAGATGTAAAGCTCCAGTTATCCAGTTATCTTTTCTTTTGTCATGGCTATTGTATGAGAGAGTGGGATTATGTACTTCTTTATTTTGACAGATATTGTACTTGGCTTTTATCATGGTTTTATGATGTAACCAGACATGTTTATTTCCGCTGTTATGAGATGATGTTTTAAATTTCAAGTACTATTTATATCTGTCGTGGTGAAATTTTTCTGTTCTATATTCACTAAAATACTCCACCGATGCTATGGCATTCCCTTAGTGAGTGACCATAGCGGGCGTGGGGTGTTACACGTGGTATCAGAGCAAAGGTTACCGGAACAGATAAAATTTTTAGAAAACTATTTTTCTAAAACATTTTTGGAAAAGATATTTTCAAAAACATGTCTTCTAAGAGAAAAGTTTTTGAAAGAAAAGCATAATCCCCAATAGCCATATCTATATCCTTCGAATTCTCCGTTTTGAATCTTTCCTTTTTCGTTTCAGCATGGCCGAGAATCTTAATCTTCCGGAGGGTGTGACGGTACCAGTATGGTATAGGAGATTGATGGAGGCTAGGGCCACCACTACGGGTCCAGCAAATGTTCCTCCACCAACCGTAGCACCCGATCTTCCTCCTCCCCCTCCTCCTCGCACGGATACTTTTGCTAAGACTTGCAAGGAATTTAAAGCTATGGGAGGGAAACCTTTTCAAGGATCTGAAACCTTTGTGGAGGCTAGAGATTGGCTTAAAGAGGTGGAAGAGTTGATAGATATCTTTGAGATGGAAGAAGGGAAGAAAGTCAAGTTGGCTGCTTGGTTAATGAAGGGAGAGGCCTCATTCTGGTGGGAGGTCACTAATGGAGAACGCCCCGTTGACTCTTGGGCGGATTTTAGGCAAAGATTTGTGGCAAAGTTTCTCTCAAGGGCGGAGGAAAACTTGTATATGGAAAGATTCTTGACTCTGAAGCAAGGAAATCTTTCGGTGAAGGAATATGTTAACAAGTTTAATCAATTGGCAAGGTTTGGCCTGGACATGGTGAATACACCGGAGAAGAAGGCTTTGCGGTTCGTGAAAGGCTTAAATGAACCTATGCATGGGTTGGCTATGACTCATATCCCTATGGGGGCCACCTTTGAGAAGCTAGTTGACATGGCACTCATGTATGAGGAAGAGAAGGGTCCTAATACTAATAAGGCACCCGAGAAGAAGGGAGATCAAAAGAGACCTCAACAACAGCAAAGCAAAGGTGGGAAAGGCAACGGTGGCAAGGGCAAGAAGAAGAAGTGTTTCAATTGTGGGACACCTGGCCACCTAAGCAAGGATTGTCGCAAGAAGAAGAAGACTGGCTGCTTCCACTGTGGCGAAGCAGGGCACTTAGTGAAGGATTGCCCTAAGAAGGGGCAAAGGACGGGATCTACCTCAGGAGGACAGGTGCAAGCTCTTATGGCACCGAGTCAGGCTAGGGGGCAAGTACAGGCTCTCGCGGTTCCACCGATTCAGGAGAGAGGTAGAACTATTTCCGTTGAAAGTCTGGTTTTTCTATTTGACCATCCTGTCCGTACATTGTTTGATTCAGGCGCATCGCATTCGTTTATCTCATCATCATTAGTTGAGTTACTGCACTTAGACACCAGTCTGGTAGATGATCCCTTGGTTGTTTCAAACCCAATTGGGGGCTCCACTTATTTGTCCATGATATGTTTGGGTTTGAAGATTTCTATACTTAGCATTGAGTTTAGATGTGATGCTTTTGTATTGGGCTTCACGGGCTATGGGTTGATTTTGGGCATGGACTGGTTATCCAGTAATGGTGCCGTTCTTGATTGTGAAAGGAGAGTTGTTAGGCTGATGACCCGCTTGGGTAACACTCTCGAGATTTCTTGTAATCCCAGGGACTCTGTTATGCTAAGTTATCTTTAATCGCTTGACGCTTCGGTCGAGAGTTTGCAATCTGTTAGAGTGGTCCGGGAATATCCGGATGTGTTTGAGGAGGTGAAGGGCTTACCTCCGAAGCGGGAGATTGACTTCCGAATATATTTGGTGGATAATGCTAAACCGGTATCTTTACCAGTGCGCCACATGGCTCCTCGTGAGAGGAGGGAACTCCATAAGCAAGTAGGGGAGTTGCTTGAGAAGGGGTTCATAAGACGGAGCATATCGGAGTGGGGTGCTCCAGTAGTATTTGCTACGAAGGCGGATGGGTCCCTCAGACTTTGTGTAGACTATAGAGAACTCAACAAGCTCACAAAGAAGAATAGACACCCATTGCCGAGGATAGATGATCTTTTCGATCAGTTGGTTGGCGCTTCAGTATTTTCTCAGTTGGACTTAGCCACGGGGTTTCATCAGTTGAGGGTGGCTGAGGATAGCATAGATAAGACTGCCTTTAGGACTCCGGATGGCTTCTATGAGTGGCTGGTGATGCCATTTGGGTTGACGAACGCCCCTGCATACTTTGTTGATTTGATGAGTAGGGTGTTCAGGGAGTTCCTTAATAAATTTGTGGTGGTCTTTGTGGATGATATCTTAGTATTTTCTAAGAGTGAAGAAGAGCATGCCCTACATCTTGGGGAAGTGTTGAGGACTCTTCGAGCACATAACCTTAAGGCTAAATTCTCTAAATGTCACTTCTGGAGGAAGGAAGTACGATTCTTGGGGCACGTGGTCTCCAAGGAAGGGATAGCTGTGGATCCCGCGAAGGTAGTATCAATTCAGGATTGGAAGGTTCCGAAGAATGCTACCGAAGTAAGAAGTTTCTTGGGGTTGGCGGGTTATTATAGGAAGTTCATTAAAGACTTCGCGAAGATATCAGCCCCATTAACCCGCTTAACAAAGAAGAATCTTGTTTTCACATGGGACGTAGATTGTGATGATGCGTTCCGACGGTTAAAGAGAGCATTAACCACGGCTCCGGTTTTAGTGTTGCCAGATGGGAGCAAGCCATTTGTTGTCTATACCGATGCCTGTGGGACAGGACTTGGCGCAGTCTTAATGCAGGAGGGAAGGGTAATAGCCTATGGTGGAAGGCAGTTGAGGGCACATGAGAAAAATTACCCTACCCATGATCTAGAGCTGGCCGCTATTGTTTTTGCGCTTAAGATTTGGCGCCATTATCTTCTTGGTGAGAGATTCGAGTTGTTCACTGACCATAAATCTTTGAAGTACTTGTTCTCTCAGAAGGATCTAAACTTAAGACAGCAAAGGTGGATGGAGTTCTTAGCATCCTATGACTTCGAGATATCGTATACCCCTGGCAAGGGTAACGTGGTGGCGGACGCCTTGAGCAGGAAGAGGTTGTCCTTGAGTCCATTATTCGTGGAACGACAAAGCTTGGAATTTATCTCGATGTTTGATTTCAGACCTTCCATTGATTATGTACCCGGTTTGCTAGCTTCCTTGGAAGTTAGGCCTACTCTTTTGGGGCGAATTGGAGAAGCACAGAGGGGCGACCCACAGTTGGTTGAGTTAGTAGAGAAGCTCATGAGGGGGGAGTCGTCCAGCCATTTGAGTAGGTACACCCTAGACGATAGGGGGTGCTTGCGTAGAGACGGTAGACTTTGCGTTCCGCAAGACGAGGGTTTGAGGAAGGCTATTCTTGATGACGCACACCGTTCTAGGATGACCATTCATCCCGGTGGGGACAAGATGTACCAAGACATGAAGAGGGTTTTCTTCTGGGCCGGTATGAAGAAAGATGTGGCCGAGTATGTCGCTCGATGTTTGGTGTGCCAGCAAGTAAAGGCGGAGCAAAGGAAACCAGGTGGGTTGCTTCACCCATTGGAGGTTCCGCAATGGAAGTGGGATAGCGTCTCGATGGATTTTATTGACGGGTTACCCAGGTCGAGGAAGGGTAATACAGGAATTTGGGTGGTGGTAGATAGACTTACTAAGAGCGCCCATTTCATACCTGTGAAGAGCAAGAGGACTGCTCCATGGCTAGCTTCAGTATATCTTCGAGAGATAGTTCGATTACATGGGGTACCCTCTAGCATAGTAAGTGATCGAGATCCTATCTTCACTAGCGAGTTCTGGAGAAGTTTACAAGAAGCAGTAGGGACTCAATTGTGTCTGAGCACCGCATATCATCCTCAGACGGACGACCAGACTGAGAGGGTGAATCGTGTTCTAGAAGACCTTTTGAGGCTTTGTATCTTAGATTTTGGAGGTACATGGGAAGAGCATCTTCCATTGGTGGAGTTCGCATATAATAACAGCTTTCAGTCCAGTATTGGTATGGCTCCTTTCGAAGCTCTCTATGGAAGGCCTTGTCGATCACCTACGTGTTGGTGGGAATCTACGGATAAGATCTTGCTTGGGCCTGATATGGTTAGGGAGACTTCTGAGAAGATTGACTTGATTCGAAGAAGGATGAAAGCAGCGCAGGATAGGCAAAAATCTTATGCGGACAAGAGAAGGACGGATCTTGAGTTTGAGGTTGGGGACATGGTTTTTGTTAAGGTATCTCCGTTGAGAAATGTTGTTCGCTTCGGATCCGTTGGGAAGTTAGCACCAAGGTTTGTTGGGCCGTTTCCTATTAAGGAAAGGATTGGACGGATGGCATATAGGGTGGAGTTTCCCGACAGACTTAGTGGTGTTCATGATGTATTCCATGTATCACATCTGAGGAAGTGCTTACATGAGACCGCAGAGGTGGTAGAGCCAAGCTTGCTTAGAGATGTAGAGGTTGAGCGTGATGCGACGATTCGACGAGCTCCTACTCGTATCCTTGGGCCAGAGACTAGGAAATTGAGGAATCGAGAGGTTCAGCTAGTCAAAGTGCAATGGGGAGAAGATGAGAGCAACGCGACTTGGGAGACGGAAGCGAAGATGCGTTCATTGTACCCATTTCTTTTTGAGGGTATGTCTTTACTTTCTCCTTTATCACTTGCCTAGTACTTATCTTATCTTTGGTATGTCCTCTCGTTAGTACCTTTGACCTTTAGATAGGGTAAACCTATGGTTGAAACATGTGTTTGAGACATGTTATGGTTGATGGATGCAAGTGTTTGCTAGTGGTTGCTCGTGGATGCATATACACACACTCTAGGCACTAGATCGGCTCAGTCACTTCATATTGCATATTGCATAAGATTGTGTGTAGGAAGATATATTTATGGATGTATAATGGTTGTGTTATCACATGGATGATGCATTTTGGTGAATGATTGTGCACTCATGTAGATATTGTATGTGTCGATAGGGTTCTCTCGCATACATAATGGATGCATGGCACTATCATGGTTTGCATATGTTCATACATTAGATAGGGAACATATACACACACTTTTTGCATATGCTCATACATCATTAGAAACTGTTTAAGGACAATGGATGCCCGTGGTTGATGATTTGAGTAGATGGTTGTTTGGTTGGTAGGATATGCATTCTCCTTAGCTTAGAGATTTCGGGGACGAAATCCTTTAAGGAGGGGAGAATGTAACACCCTGAATTTTAGTTAATACTAAAATTCACTAATTATAGGATAAATAATCTCAGACGTGGAAATTGGGGGTAACGGGCTGCGTTATTGCGTTCGTCTCGGAAAAATACGCGAAATAGAGTCCGAGTTTTCGAAAATCGGAGTCTGTATGGCCCGGTTATGGCCCAAGGAAGTTTGCAGAAAAATTAGAGCTAAAAAACAGATTTAGGAATTTAAATTTAGAACCAGCGGGGCCAGGCGGGAAGATTCCCGCCTAAGCATGTCGACAGGGCTGTCGACAGGCCTGTCGACAGGGGTGTCGACATGCCTGTCGACTTGCCTGTCGACATGGCGTGTCGAACCAGGGTGCTTGGGTGCACCAGATCTGGTTTTCTGGCTAGGGCTGGGCTTGGTTCTAGAGGTTTCCTAAATCTAATGGACCTAAATTAATCTAGGGTTAATCCAAGGGCCTAAAACACTCTCTTAATCTATAAATACACCCTAAACCTACCTTAATCCATACTAAAAATAGAAATGAAGGCCTCATGCCGCCAAATTAAATCCTAGAAGGAGTCTCCATTAATCTAAGAAGGAAGTTTCAAGCTAATCCCTCTCATATCATTCTTTAATCATCATTATCTTCATAGTTAGCAACTAATTCTACTTCATAAGGTTGCTAATCTTGAGTTTGGTGAGTTTCTATCACTTTAACATCAATTGTTAAAGTAAGTAGATTGGGTGTAATGAGACTTATGGTCTTAAATGCGGATTAGTGAGTTTGAATCATGTATAATGATATTTTACTCTATGTTGTCCTATGTTTATGCATATTTTATAAGTTGGTTTATGCATGCTTAATAAGTTGATTTATGCATGTTTAACAAGTTGATATATGCATGTTTAACAAGTGGATTTATGCATATTTAATAAGTGGAATTATGCATGTTTAGCAAAGTGAGTTATGCAAGTTGAAAGTGATATGCAAGTTAAGTATATGTTTAAATGCAAGTTGAAAGTGATATGCAAGTTATGCATGCTTATGCAAGTGTATGGATGCTTATGCAAGTCATGTATATGTTTAAATGCAAGATTTATGTGATATGCAAGTTATGCATGCTTATGCGAGTATATGAATGCTTATGCAAGGTATGTGTATGCTTAAATGCATGTTTGACATGTTATGCAAGTTATGAGAATGCCTATATGCAAGTTCAACATGTTATGCAAGATATGTGTATGATAATATGCGAGCTCATATGCAACATGTTATGCAAATCATGTGTATGATATTATGCAAGTTTGGGTTAAATGTAGTTGGGTTAATATATGCTCATATATGCAAGTTGACATCCTCTTAACGCATGACAATGTTTTATGCTAAACCCATGATATTTGTGATGGATCTTCCCCTTTATTATGTCATGAAATGAGAACGATTTACGTGGGGAACGATGGGGTTGGTAAATAAGTTAATAAATGAATGATTGGGTATGATTAAGCATACCATAAAAATAAATTACCATAAGTGGGAATTTACCTATTGAGTTAGGTCTACCCCATGGGAATTTACCTATTGAGTTAGGTCTACCCATGTTATGGAAAACTTGATATTAATTAGGGATAATTAATATGGGGGTGATTAATTAGGTGTAATTAATCGACTAAGACACGAGGTTGGACTCATTTGTAGTGTAAAACTGCCCGGACCCGACCGGCTTAACCAGTTGCTACAAATGTCAGCCCAATGTGAGAGGTCTTAGCCATAAATTAAATACGTGATTAAGGTAAAGACACGAGGTTAGACTCTGTTATGACATAAGACTGGCCGGATTCTAC
Organism: Allium sativum; assembly: GCA_030737875.1. NCBI lineage: Eukaryota > Viridiplantae > Streptophyta > Magnoliopsida > Asparagales > Amaryllidaceae > Allium > Allium sativum. The sequence goes on from CM060921.1 coordinate 565,337,217, forward strand.
CGGCTTAACCAGGCGGTCATAACAGCCAGTCTAATGTGGGAGGTCTTTACGGGAGATCACGGTCTTAATTAATTAAGAAACACTTAACCATAATAGCATGTAGTGGGACATGAGGGGTTAAGTGGGTGCCTTGGGTGGCATGAGGAAATTTGGTGGTTGCCTTGGGTGGCATGTGGAATCTAGTGGGTTGCCTTGGGTGGCAATAGAAAATACGATTAGAATACTTAACCAAGTGGGAACATGTAATTAAACATGATTAAAGGGTTAAGTGGGATACACTAGATATTTGACAAGCTTAAGTGGGTAGCTTGTGGGGGCCCATTTCAATCAATATCCCAAACGTATCTTTGTGGGCTCGACCCATGTCGAGTGACGGGACACGCATATTGGGCTTGATTATAAGAGGCCAAAACGGGTTAGCGGTGGCAACGTAAGTCCAACGGGTTTCATATGCGTGTGTGGGCCCGGGCTGGTAGATAAGCCGTTGTTGCATCGTGTAGATATAAAGCCGTGCACCGTTAGTATTGGGTAGCCACTTTAGGGGAGTGATACACCCCACTGTGGGACCAGCACGGGTATCTACGGTAGGGAACCGATCGCTTGGGGAGTAGTGGGTACACCTAATGAAGATAGGGGCAGACGGCACCTATGTAGGGGTACACGAAACTACTGGGTAAGAATTACTGGGTACACCTAGTGGAGATAGGGGCAGACGGCACCTATGTAGTGGGCTAGGGGTACATGAAACTACTGGGGAAACTTTCTAAGACCTTGGAAGGGATCAACCTTTAAGTAGGAATGACTGGTGTGGTGCAGTTAGTAATTATCCTTGGGTGGGTAGATGCGTCCTGACGGTTATCTTAGTTTATCCTAAGTCTACCAAGCTGCTTAGTGTAGCCATTCATCCCCAGATATTACCGTAGGTCAAGTTTATGTCTTCTCTGGTTACTTTAATGATTGTATTGTTAAAGTTATAGGACTCACTCAGACTTATGTCTGACCCCGTTGTTTTTATCTTTTTCCCAACCCTCAGGTCCTACGGTGGATCCTAGCAGTAGTAGAGCTTGATCGGATTGCTGTTCCAGTCTTTAGGAGCTTGGGTAGATGTAAAGCTCCAGTTATCCAGTTATCTTTTCTTTTGTCATGGCTATTGTATGAGAGAGTGGGATTATGTACTTCTTTATTTTGACAGATATTGTACTTGGCTTTTATCATGGTTTTATGATGTAACCAGACATGTTTATTTCCGCTGTTATGAGATGATGTTTTAAATTTCAAGTACTATTTATATCTGTCTTGGTGAAATTTTTCTGTTCTATATTCACTAAAATACTCCACCGATGCTATGGCATTCCCTTAGTGAGTGACCATAGCGGGCGTGGGGTGTTACAACAGACCGATAAAATGCGGGACGTTACATCTTGGTACTTTATCAGGATGTATAACTCACGGTTACTTTGCATGTCCCGTTTGGGGGGAAAACACTTGTTCTTATCTTCTCCCTAAAAGTAAAAAGATTTTTTTTATGGGACATTGAATGTTTCTTCCTAATGGACACAAGTTTCAATACGAAAAGTCAAATTTCAATAACGAACAAGAACATCATCGTCCTAAATGATCATTGACTGGTTTTGAAGTTGAGAAGAAAATAGCGAATATCAAAATGAAAGTCGTTAAACAGAAAGAAGAAATTGGTCGAAAACAAAAAAAGCCAGCCATTGAAGAAGTTAACGATGTTTCTAATGGTATAGGAGGTCTATTTTTTATTTATTTATCATATTGGAAAGCAAATATGATTCGACATAGTTTTGATGTTATGCATACGGAGAAGAATGTCACAAAGCATCTCATAAGCACCATTATAGACCATAAAGATAAGTCAAAAGATGGCATCAATGCACGCAAGGTTTTGAAAATCATGGCTATAACAAAAAGTTGTGGGTGATGGAAGATCCTAAAACAAATAAAATAATCATACCGAAGGCAACTTTTACTTTGAGCAAAGAAGAAAAGATACAGTTTTTCACTGTATTGAAAAATCTGAAAGTACCTAATAAATTCTCTTCTAACTTCCACCATAATGTGACCATCAATCCTCCCAAACTAAGAAATATGAAGTGACATGATTATCACGTCATAATGCAACATTTGCTTCCGGTATTGCTTCAACATTCTTATGCACAACACAAGGATCTGCAAAATGTTGTTCATCGTATTAGTTTATTCTTTAACATTTTGTGCTTAAAGGTGATCAATATGGAACACCCTATAAAAGCAAAGGCTGGTTTGATAGAAGCAATGTGTGTTCTTGAAAAACATTTTCCACCTGCATTTTTTGATATTAGTATTCATCTTATGGTTCATTTAGCCGATCAGACATTGATTGGTGGCCCTGTCAGATATAGATGGATGTATCCTTCTGAACGATATATAACTAATTTCATTTATATACATTATTATTCGGTGTAAATAGCTATTGTAACGACCCGTATCTTACGGTGTTATAATTAATCTATTTAATTATATAAATAGTAATTCATAGAATTAAATGATCGTTAAATTAAATTTTATGGATTATTTATTTAAATTAAATAATAGAAATATATATTTAATTCAGAAATAATCAAAATATAGTGGAATTCACAAAATAATATGAATTGGATTATTTAAAATATATAGTTCAGTTTAGAGTTGAATTATATGAACAAATATATTCAATCGACGACAGTTCAACGTATAGTTTATAATATAATTATAAATGAGCTCGAAATGGCATGGCAGTTCGCTATTTGGCAATTCGAACTTCAACTGAATATACAGGGCCCGTTTTAAATCGGATTTCTATGAAACAAGAAACGTTTGGAGCTGGTGGAGTATATTTTTCTAGTGGAAGAGAAAAATCGGGATTTCGTCGTGTAGATTTTGATTCATGTCCAAATCAAATTTTACAAAATTCGTTGTGGAATTCCTTTATAAATTGGAATGCTTTATTTACGTTATAAATGGATTTTTAATATAAATTTGAATATCGAGATAATCTGGAATTCTAGGATATCGAGTATAAACTCTGATATGATTATTCTGGAGCTGTATGATATCGTATATGAATATATACGATAATATTAATTTATTTATTTTTAATTTCATTATATTTAAATATATTTATATATTTAAATGTGTTATTTGGAGCTTTAAAAATAGCCACTTTTGCAAATGAAGTTGGAATTCGACGAAACTAATTTTGTTGGATCTGCAACATCAAATTATTGCTAGCTTCCAAGTTTCGTGATTTTTAGAGTCACTATGTGGCCGTACGGATTTTTAGAGTGAAAAACAGTTGATATTTTGACAGTTAAAAATACGCTGTGTGAGCAAACAGAGTCGGAATTCGACGAAACCAGTTTCGTTGGGACCGTAATGTCAAACTCTAGTCGTATGTCCAGATTTGTGATTTTTGGATATCGTATGTGTGGATACAGGAATTTTAAAGGACAAATAAAAACAGTAGTTGATTATAATTTAATATAATAATCAATAAAAAAATATTTAAAACTTACTTATATAAACACCTTAACTTCCTAAACCTAATCTCATTCTCCAAACAATGCGCCGTTACTCAGAAATTATATAAACAGTAAAATGAACTCTTTGAAAAAACATAGGAATTCAAAGAAAAATCTATAAATAATAAAGGAATGGTCTTTGAATCCCTTGTGCAATGTTCTTCAATCCAGTACAAGTATTATAAGGCTCGATGGTTGTTTAGGTTATTGCGGATTTGTACAGCGTCGGTTTTGTGAGCTAGGGTTACGATTTTTGGGTGATTTAGGCTTTGATTCATGATGTGAGTATCGCAGTTGAGTTTGTGGTTGGATTTGGGTTCATATGTGAAGAAGTTGTTGAATTTGGTGATAATATGGTTCGATGGTTTTTCTGTTGTTGCGGTTTGAAGCAGATGGACGGGTTTCACTTAAAGGCGTCGGGGTTAGTGTTAGGATGCCGGGTAGAAGGAGATTTGAACGAGGAAGGTATTGGTGAACTCGGTTTGGTTAATCATGGAGTGTAATGGTAAAAGCGTGAGTGGAAATGTCGTGGAAATGGTGGAGGACTATCAGGAGCTCGCTGCGTGGTGTTTGGGGAAGATAAAGATGGCAGGTTTGGGCTTAAAGGGAGATGGGCATGTTTTGTTTGAGGGGGTGAGTGCCCAATCCTTTTAAATTCAAGTTTTATTTTAATTTAAATGTACGTTGACTTCGAACTGACATAACTTTGTCATACGTAAACAAAATTCAGCGAAACAAAATCCGTCGAGATCGTATGGACGGACACTACCCAATGGAACTGACTAGGAGTAGATTGAAGCTTGTTTGAATGTATGGAGAAGTAAATTGTTTGATTCAAATCAAATAAACAGTTTATCGTTCTTTAACGATGAACTGCCAAAGTGAGTAAAACTGACCAACTCTGAATAGTTCTATTTTTATAATGTATATTTAGAACTGATAAATGATGACTGATTGATGTGTGTTAACTGTTTGGTTAAATTGTTTGTGTATTGATTGAAATCATAGATAACGATATATATATATATATATATCATTAATCGGATATTGATTCTGTTTAACAGAATATTTTATATTCGTGTTGTTTAACATCTGTGATGCAGGGGAACAGGTTGGAGGGACCCAACTGGGTTCCTCAATATTTATAATATTGTTCTATTCATATATTGTAATATATGATGTGATATATGATCTGTTGTCGATTATGTGTGTTTGGACGATATTGGTCAACATGATTTGATATGTTAAAAACCATAGCATACAAGAATATTGAAAAGGGAATTTTCAAAGTGAATATTGAAAATAAATTATTTATAAAATCATAAGATTTTATAAAAGAGAATATTTATAAACGGAATTATAAATGAAGGGAAATCCTTATAAATGAAATATTTATAAAAGGAAATATTTATAAAATCAAAAGATTCTATAAAGGAGATATTTATTTGTTAAATAGAAAGGAGATATTAAATGAATTATTTATTTATAAAATAAATAAAGATATACAAGGAAATATTTGTGAAAACAAATATACAAGGACATATTTGTGAAAATGAAATCGAAAGAGAAATATTTGTAAAACCTTTACAAATAGATTAAATGGAGATATCTATTCATGGGATAAATAATGTTATAAAAGGAATATTTGTCAGAGATAAATAGAAAAATAAAGGCATATTTGTTTAGAAATAAATAGGAATCGAAAGGAGTATTTATTTGTTAAATAAATAGATAAAGGAAAATTTATTGGGAAAAATAAATAGAGTTAATGAAAAGGAGTTAAATCGAATTGAGTTAATCGAAATGAGTTAATCGAATATTGTTAATCAGAATGGAGTTAAACAAAAATTAGAAACTGACTAGAGATTACTAAGTTGAATGGTTGTATATTCCATTGTTGTGATTTAAGTTGAATGGTCTCCAGATTTTCGTAAATATTCCATTGTTAATACCTATATTTTCGTACGTCTCAGAGAAGGGCGTTAAGTAAGAGAATAAATTCTCCTACTATTTTATATATTTTCTAAACTATAGGTATTTCTCAGTATTCCATTGTTAATACCTATAATAAATCCAACATCGAAATATTCCATTGTTAATACCTATTTTTTCGTACGTCTCAGAGAAGGGCGTTAAGTAAGAGAATAAATTCTCCGCCGCCAAACAGATGTATTTTTAATAGAGATCAATCAACACAGAATAAAATCCAATGTCAGACATATAGTCCATTTACAAGTTCGTTCTGGGTCTGAACGAAACCGGAGGCACTTTCCTTGCATATCCATCGATCTCTAAGTACGTCTAGACGATCACCAATAGATTCCCTCCTCTTGGGTGTACATCCCAATCAAGATCATCAATAATCATCCAAACGATGTGAAGACTTCCGATCTTCAACCACCGTGTGACGTCCCCAAATCCCGTACTGACCGTGACATGGGTAATCTTTGGAATATAACACATAAACAGATAATAGCAGAATAGAAATAAATAAATACACTAGATAATGCACAATAGAATATACTGGATAAACGTAATCATCAGAGTTACACAGTATACAGGATCATACTTAGTACAAATACAGTTCAGCTATACATAAATGTCTATAGCGGAAAACAAACATAATGTACAATAGGAGCTGAACAGCATAAAAAGAGATAAATACTAGAATCCATCATCAGCTCCAGCTATCCAGAAAGAGCCAACTAAACCTGAATACAAGGCTTCCCGTGTAGAAAAAGGGGCACCCGAGTTTGAAAGTGAAACAAGCTACGGGTCAGTCATGAGACTGGTATGAGAAATCTACTCAACACATTTAAAATATGGCTAATCACAGGACCACGCCTTTTTCGTGGAACGGGTTTACTCCATTGGATTGCCAGTGCTTCAAAAACAAATAGATCTTTTAAACATCGCAATGCTTTTTAAAAAAATGAAGCCATTATATGACTTGGTTCCCATCACACAATGCAACGCAAACCGTAGGATAGAGTTTTACCTTATAATGGCCAAAATATGCTTGATACGAATAAAACAAAAGCATTTGATATTATCACTAGTGTTTATAGGTTTCGAAAACAATTTCAATCATAACTATCAATCGTAGACGGCATGGGTACCATATATCATGTCTCCATATATATATATATATATATATATATATATATATATATATACACACAATCCAAAACCGCACAGTCACGTATTTTGAAATTGGATTTCCGTCATGAACAAAGGCAAAAGATAGTCCTTACCGAATTCGAGACGCTCTAGCCCGTGTCTCAGGAACAGCCGCAACTTCCCCTTGGATCGTCAGGGCTGGTCCACCGATGTGGATTATTATGCCTGAACACAACGTTTCCCCGCCCTTTGGGGCGTCAATGAGCCAACGAATGACTCCATCGGTCCTGGATCGACCGATATAACCGAGACGCCTCGTGACAGCAACAACCACATAAGTCAAACTCGTCAGGGCGTGTAAAACCACTGACACCACTTCTAACTAAAAGGAAACACATGACCTCCCTGATGTCCTCTCCCGTTTCTGGTTCATACCGGGGTGTGAGGCTCGCGATTTCACGTTATACACAAAGCTACGCCACACAGGCGGTGCTTTGATCATCAACCACAAGACTTTGCTTTTCAACAGAAGCCCTGATCACTGCATCTTAGCATGCCACACAGGCAATTCACGCCATGTAACTGATTGCTATCAATCACACATAATAAATTCCAATATCAGACACACAGTCCATTTACATGTCCGTCTTGGGTCTTAATGAAACCAGAGGCACTATATACCTCGCAAACCCATCGATCTCCATGTACGTCTGGACGATCACCACTCATTATCCATATTTCGGGATGCCTCCCAATCAGGATGTAATAACCCGGAAATGTGAGCCAGTTTAAAATTATTATTTTGGCAATTTTAGTGAATTTTGAATATTTAAAATGAATTATTTTAAATAATATCAATGAGAAATTTATTTTGAATATAATTAGAACTTATATATTTATATAGATCGTCGTTAGAATATAAATATTTATTTTAAATTATAAAAGGAATTGAAAATGGCGTGGTAGTTCGATAATTCGATTTCAAACTTCAATTGAATGTACCGGGTGCAAAACAAACCGGATTTTGGCGAAACCAAAAATATTAGGATCTATTTGAGGATATCTTTCCAACGAATCCGAAAAATCAAGATTTCATAGCGGGGATCAAAAGATATGTCCAGTTGAAAATTCTGAATAGTCGTTGTGGAATTCAGGCCCTTAAAAATAGACATTTTGCAAACGACCTCGGATTTCGACGAAACCACTTTTGTTGGATCCGCAGTGTCAAGTTATTGCTAGATTCCAAATTTCATAATTTTTTGAATCAATATGTGAGCATGGCAAAGGAAAACGCGTTTGACCAGTTTCAGTTGATTTTAATCGACTGGAAATTGGCCATTTTTCAAACGGTCTCAGAATTCGACGAAACTAGTTTTTTTAGGACCGTATCGTCAATACGAAGCTAGAAAATATTTTTCTAGAATTTATAGAGTTAGTATGTGACTCCAGTAAATTGAAATGCGCGTTCAAATTCAATGTATAGAGTTATATGTTGATTTTGACGGAAACTGATCGAAACAATCGAATTAGCCTACGGGACATATCCCATTGTGTTCGGAATGGGGGTATTACGCTGGGGACAACAGTCGTTGGGTGTTGTTTAGAGATCGTATGAAAAGTCAACATTTTGGAGAATAAAATAAATAAAATAATTAAATAATTAAATATAAAATTCCCTCTCCCTCCTACCCCCTATTCTTTCATTCTGGCCCCCCTTTCTTTCATCATTTTATTCAGAGAGGAAAAAAAAGAAGAAAAAAATCGATCGAAGAGCCCGTCGCCTCAGGCGCTACCACCGCGCAGAAGTCCCCGCCACCACATCCACCTCCCCGTCGCGTCGCCAAGCCTCCAGATCCCCTCCCCCCTTCTGATTCGGATCGCAGCCCCAAAGCCCGAATAAAACCCTAGCGCTGCCTCCATTACTCACCGCAGCCCCACTCCGACCATTCACGGTCGGCGCAGCCTCCCACCACCGGCATGCGCGCCTCCTCAGCTCCCTCCAACTCCGGTGTACACGCAACCCCCCCCCCCCAGGTCAAACAATAGTAAGTTTTTTTGTTTTGTTTTTATTTTATTTGTTTCTGTTTTTATTTAATTTAAATACTTAGCTTTAAAAATCGGGTTTAATATAATGGAAATTAGTCTATAAAAATGTGATTTTATATTTTGATTTCTATTCATTTATGTAATTAGAAAGATTTGATTTTTGATCGTATAAAGATACGAATTTTGATATAGAGAAAATTCTATGATTTTTGTTATAGGGAAAAAATATATAATTTTTAAGTTATATAAAAATATGACTTTTATTTTAAAGAAAGATACGATATTTAAAACCTGTGAAATATGAAAACTTTGATTTTTTTTAATTTATTTAAAAACTTAGATTTTTATAAAAACATTAAGCTTAGAGTTATATAGGAATAAAGATAGAATTTTTATTATTATGAAGTTAGGGAAAATTTAGATCATATGATTTACATGTATAAAGTTGTGATTTTTAAAAAGGAAAAGATAAGATTTTTATAATGTAAAGTTATAATTTTAATATAAAGCTACGATTTTTATAGTTAGAATTTTTAAAGTAGAAAGGCGAAATCTTTTATATTGTAGAAGATGAAAAATGAAATCTTTATTTTTGAAAAGGTGAAATCTTTATTTTTGAAAGGGTGAAATCTTTATTTTTGAAAGGGTGAAATCTTTATATTTGAAAGGGCGAGACTTTTATAAATGAAAAGGCGAGATCTTTATATAGAGAATAGCAGTGTAAAAATAGAATTTTTATCTATATAGTAGCGTTGTAAAAATAGAATTTTTATCCATATGGAGTGATTATAAAAATATGATTTTTATATATTGAATAGCGAAGTGAAAATTCGATTTTTATATATTGAATAGCGAAGTAAAAATTCGATTTTTATATATTGAATAGCGAAGTAAAAATTCGATTTTTATATATTGAATAGCGAAGTAAAAATTCGATTTTTATATATTGAATAGCGAAGTAAAAAATCGATTTTTATATATGTAGTGAATACGAGCAACGAATGTGACAAAGGGAGAGAACGACGAAGATTTCTACATAGGAAGAGTCGAGATGATTGGATTAGCTTTGGTGAGAATTTCTCACTCTTCAATTTCTTTTCTAGTTATATATATATACTAGGATGCAGACGGTGCTTAGCAGCACCCGACACCCGTCATCCACAGACCATGGATGGCTTGTTTGTTTGATTGATGTGTTGTGAAAATTGTTTGTGATGTTGATGTGAAATCGATAATAAAATGTAGATGTGTTGAAATAAATTAATTATCGTTAAAAATATAATTTTTAACGTGAAAGTGAATAAATAAATATTTATACACAAATCAGCCGATTTGTTTATATACAGTGATTTGACTGATATTGATTGGGATGATAAATTTTACACATCGCCCAACTGCACAAATAAAAATCTGTGTTTGTTGATTTGAAACCCCACATGGGTATTGGGATAAAATATGGCATACACTAATCCCAATAATTAGTTGTATGTCGATCGATTGATTGACAGGCCGTTATAAGCGTTAGATATCTATATTTGATGCTTATACAGTGTAGTGCACTTTGGATGATGGTTTATCGTTGCTATTATATACATGTGTTGTATGGAATCCGTATAATTAACGTTATATGGTAATTGATTGGGCCTCATTCCAATTTAGAAAATAAAGAATATTATAAAATAAAGGTTCATGTGTTGACAGTACTCATCCGTTGAGATTAGTCATGTGTTGAACGAAATGTTTTAACAATAAAATTTACATCTTTATCATATATAAAATTAGAACTAACTGGAAAATAGATAAGATGAGTGGTCTCCTGGATATTGATCTGATGTTCGTTTCGGCCTTCGGCGTTAATATTCAGGGAATCGTTCTCTTACTAATTTACGGTTGGAGTCTGATTTTAAATCAAACGATAGATACCATAATTTTCATAAAATATATTAAATAACAAAAATAGTCACACGTGGACGGTACTCATTCGTTGAGATTAGTCATGTGTTGGAAAAAATATAGATTCACATATTGAATAGAATAAATATTCATTTGTTGAATAGAATAACGGGATTATTGAAATATGTAAAGCCGTGTTGACTAGAGATGCGCTATTTTAACGCGAACGATACTTAAATCGATTATAAACGAATTCGAATTGAAATGAATATAAAACGAATTCGAGTTGAAATGAATATAAAACGAATTCGAATTGAAATGAATAGAAAACGAATTCGAATTGAATTGAATAGAAAACGAATTCGAATTGAATTGAATAGAAAACGAATTCGAATTGAATTGAATATAAAACGAATTCGAATTGAGATGAATATAAAACGAATTCGAATTGAAATGAATAGAAAACGAATTCGAATTGAATTGAATAGAAAACGAATTCGAATTGAATTGAACAGAAAACGAATTCGAATTGAATTGAATATAAAACGAATTCGAATTGAATATAAAACGAATTTAATTTGAATAGAAAACGAATTTGATTTGAATTGAATAGAAAACGAATTGAATTTGAGTTGAATAGAAAACGAATTCGAATTGAATTGAATATAGAATGAATCGAGATTTGAACTGAATTGGAAATGGAAGTTGAAATGTTTTTGAAACGAATTTAAAACTATTTATAAAATTCGTTTTAAATAGAAATCGACGAAATATATATTATATATATAATATAATGGCCTGAATAGAACGCGCCGCACCGCGGCAGTTCGTAAATTTCGACCGTTGACTTCGAACGGACATTACGGGAGATTCGACCGTCGGATTCTCCTAAAACTGGAGCCTTGGGTTCGTATCGAAAAGGGCTTTCTAACGAATATTAGAAATTCAAAATCTAACGGTTGGATTTGGAGATACGTCCAAATCAAATTTGGAAACGGTCGCTGTAAGTGCAGTTCGATGGCCGTTGATGGAAATCGACTGTACGTGCCTTGATAAAATTATTAAAAATATCAATAATTTGTGTAAAATCATAAGAAATGATTTGGGAAAAATTGGGATAAAAAAACTCCATATTTGAAAAGATAAAAATAGATTTGTATCGAAATGAACTAGTTTTGAACTGAAATTAAAACCCATTTATTTTTAAATAAATAAATTGGATTTGAAATGGGTTTTAAATAGAATTGATCTGTGGATTTATCGTGAATGGTGTTTTAAATAACACTGGTTCTTTAACCCGATAAGAAATAGAATGTGATTTGGGTTTATCGTGAACTGTGTTTTAAATGACATTAGTTCTTTAACCCAGAAAAGGGAGTTTTGATGAATTTGCAATTAGATTGAAATGTGAATTGATAATTTAAATTATCAAATTTGGCAAATGAGCGAGAATGGAGTATTACCAGTTTTGCTCCAAAGCGATAGATAAATCTTTAATTAGATTTGAACGTGAAATGGTAATTAATTTTACCGATAACACCGTGGTATTAGATATGGAGTACTACCAGTTTTGCTTCATGGGATGAATAAGTTGGGATTGGGAAATAAAATAAATAATTACTTCGGTGCGGTTCGCTAATCTCGACTAGTTTGGAAAACCATAATTTGGTTTGAAATGACATCCAAAGGAAGGTTAAAGAATAAATTTAAAGAATTTATCTTTGGTAAAATTAATGGGAACCTTTCCCTAAGAATTGAAATTTAGAAACTAGCTGTAGGTTAGTTAAGAAGAATGGTTTCCTGGGTATTGATCTGATGTTGGTTTCGGCCTTCGGGGTTAATATTTGGGGAATTGCTCTCTTACTGATTTACGGTTAGTGACTAATGAATTGGAATGAGGCGTATGTTGTGTTTGTGTAACATCTGTTTTTAATATACGCGGGTCGTTCGGAAAGGCCGGGTTTATACCCATTCTGATTAACCGATTCGACGATAAGTCGAAGATGATGACGGTGGTCGAAGATCGGAAGTCTTCACATCGTTTGGATAATTACTGACGATCCTGATTGGGCTGTACACCCAAGAGGATGGAAATAGTTGGTGGTCGTCTAGACGTACTTGGAGATCGATGGATATGCGAGGATAGTGCCTCCGGTTTCGTTCAGACCCAGAACGAACTTGTAAATGGATTGTGTGCCTGACATTGGACTTTATTCTGTGTTGATTGATTTCTGTTAAATATATATCTGTTTGGCGGCGGAGAATTTATTCTCTTTCTTAACGTCCTTCTCTGAGACGTACGAGCTTAGAGGTTATATATCGATAGATATCAATCGCATGGCATGAATTGCCTGTGTGGCACGTTGAGTTGCATGGATCAAGGCTTCTGTTGAAAAGCAAAGTCTTGTGGTTGATGATCAAAGCACGGCCTACGTGGCAGCTTTGTGTATAACGTGAATTCGCGAGCCTCACACCTCGGTATGAGTTAAAAACGGGATAAGGACTGCAGGGAGAGCACGACGTTTCTTTCTAGCTTTGGTGGTGTCAGTGACTTACCAGCCCTGACATTTATATACTTTTCACCTATGTGGTTGTTGGATGAGGCGCCTCGATTTTAGGTCTGTAAAGACCGGGAAACGTGTGTTCAGGAATAACTAATCCTCAAACATAAGAGAGGACCGGCCCTGAAGATCCAGGGGTTACCCAGAGTGTGTAGTCCCGAGGCATTTGCTAGAGTGTCTTAGAGCGGAGAGGAGCTTGCCCCTTGCCTCGACTCATGACGAAAATCCAATTTCCAATACGAGATACTTCGGTTTTATTTGTAGAGCCTAGTATGGCGACATGATAGATGGTACCCATGCCGCCTATGATTGATATTTATGATTGAAATTGTTTTGACACTATACACTTATTATAGTATCAAATGATTTGTTTTAAACGTACCAAGCATGTTTGGTTATTATAAGGGAAAACCCTATCCTCCGGCTTGCGTTGCATTGTGTGATGGGACCTGGGTCTTATAATAGCTTCATTTTTCGAAAAGCATTGCGTTGTTTATCCTATGCACTGGTATTCTTGGGAGGAAACCCGTTCCGTGTTATACGGCGTGGTCCCTTGAATTACTCTCTTTTAAAGTAAAGCTTTAAATAACTGTTTAAGTTCTCACACCAGTCACATGACTGACCTGGAGTTTATTGTTTTAACATAAACTCTGGGTGCCTCTATTTTCGACACGGGCAGCAAGTAGTTTTGGTTTTGCAGATTTATATTCACAGGATCATGGTTTATAGCTGGAACGATGCTCGGAAAGCTCTGTATCCGTGTATTACTTTCAGTTGTGTTTTATATTGTTTTCCGCTGCTATGTAATTTATTGTAATCTCTGATATTTATCGAATGTAATTTATTCATTTATACTCTGTATATTCTTGTATCTGATGGAATTGTTGTAATAACAATGAAATGTTCTTCCGTCTGCTTTCTGATTTGTCGTGTTCTCAAAACGATCAGGGTTTTCGAACGGTCTAGATCGGTTTAACGACTGATTCGGATCGAGCGAAATTCCTTGCCGTTACATTTGGTATTAGAGCTTTGGTTTACAGAGCTCGAGAACAAGGCACATTAGAACCATACGAAAGAATTCATCAGATATCGGATTAGTAATATCCAATTAGAATGACTCGTTAGAGATAGGATCAGTAGTATCCTAGAACGAGTGTGAAGAGTATATTTTTCAAATGAAAACAATCTTGTTTTGAAAATTTAAACCATTCTATACATATTTGGATATTTATTTATTTTGAATTTGGAAAACCGAGTATATAAAGATTTCGCGTATACGCATCATGAACGTATAGTCGAAGTTTTAATATACTGGGTGGATATAGAATCGCACTCTAGTAGCCCGAGGATGATTCCACTGATGACGCACGGCATCAGTGGTTTATTTTTGTGTTTCGAAGGAGTGATATCTATATATTTCCATTTGACTGGTGTGAGAACCAAAACTAATATAGATAGGTTTATTGTTGTGAATTGGCATCAAAAACAAGATTTTCAGTATATATATCAAAATTATGAATTTGAAACGTTAAATTCACTAATTGATAGATGTTTGTGTTGTTTGTTTATTTGTTTGATAATTTTGAATCATTATGCCTAATAGAATCAAATATTGAATATTATTGAAAATTGGTCGCATTTGCTTGCATATACATGTATATCTATTGAACAGGTCACAGCAAGGAGGCTAGAGCAGAGAATAAAATTTGTTTGCCCGACAAATAGGTACATGTTTATCATAATTTACTGTTTTGTTTGGGTGATGATGATTTTATGAGCTGATTGGCTAGCCGCTTGGCTTTTTCTTTTTGAGATCAGAAGGCCTGTATGGCAATTTCGGGATTTTCCTGTGGCTCCCGGTGCAGGGGAGGTTATGGCGAAATTTTTCGAAAATTTAGGGTGTTAGACAAATTTTGAAAAGTTCTTAGAAACTGAAAAGTTGAAGAACTTAAGCCGTAATCAAAATATTGAAAGTTGAGTTGATTAGTTAAACAACTATCGGCTTCGTTCCTTTTTGGGGACGAAAAGTTTTAAGTGGGGGAGATTGTAATAACACGGAAATGTGAGCCAGTTTAAAAATTTTATTTTGGCAATTTTAGCGAATTTTGAATATTTAAAATGAATTATTTTAAATAATATCAATGAGAAATTTATTTTGAATATAATTAGAACGTATATATTTATATAGATCGTCGTTAGAATATAAATATTTATTTTAAATTATAAAAGGAATTGAAAATGGGGCGGTAGTTCGATAATTCGATTTCAAACTTCAATTGAATGTACCGGGTGCAAAACAAACCGGATTTTGGCGAAACCAAAAATATTAGGATCTATTTGAGGATATCTTTTCCAACGAATCCGAAAAATCAAGATTTCATAGCGGGGATCAAAAGATATGTCCAGTTGAAAATTCTGAATAGTCGCTATGGAATTTAGGCCCTTAAAAATAGACGTTTTGCAAACGACCTCGGATTTCGACGAAACCACTTTTGTAGGATCCGCAGTGTCAAGTTATTGCTAGATTCCAAATTTCATAATTTTTCGAATCAATATGTGAGCGTGGCAAAGGAAAACGCGTTTGACCTTTTTAAGTTGATTTTAATCGACTGGAAATTGGCCATTTTTCAAACGATCTCAGAATTCGATGAAACTAGTTTTGTTAGGACTGTATCGTCAATACGAAGCTAGAAAATATTTTTCTAGAATTTATAGAGTTAGTATGTGACCCCAGTAAATTGAAATGCGCGTTCAAATTCAATGTATAGAGATATATGTTGATTTTGACGGAAATTGATCGAAACAATCGAATTAGCCTATGGGGCATATCCCATTGTGTTCGGAATGGGGGTATTACGCTAGGGACGACAGTCGTTGGGTGTTGTTTAGAGATCGTATGAAAAGTCAACATTTTGGAGAATAAAATAAATAAAATAATTAAATATAAAATTCCCTCTCCCTCCTACCCCCTATTCTTTCATTCTGGCCCCCCTTTCTTTCATCGTTCTATTCAGAGAGGAAAAAAAAGAAAAGAAAAGAAAAAAATCGATCGAAGAGCCTGGCGCTGCAACCGCGCCAAAGTCCCCGTCACCACATCCACCTCCCCGTCGCGTCGTCAAGCCTCCAGAGCCGCTACCCCCTTCTAATTCGGATCGCAGCCCCAAAGCCCGAATAAAACCCTAGCGCTGCCTCCATTACTCACCGCAGCCCCACTCCGACCATTCACGGTCGGCGCAGTCTCCCACCACCGGCATGCGCGCCTCCTCAGCTCCCTCCACCTCCGGTGAACACGCAACCCCGCCCCCCAGGTCAAACAACAGTAAGTTTTTTTGTTTTGTTTTTATTTTATTTTTTCTGTTTTTTTTATTTAAATACTTAGCTTTAAAAACCTGGTTTAATATAATGGAAATTAGTCTATAAAAATGTGATTTTATATTTTGATTTCTATTCATTTATGTAATTAGAAAGATTTGATTTTTGATCGTATAAAGATACGAATTTTGATATAGAGAAAATGTTATGATTTTTGTTATAGGGAAAAAATATATAATTTTTAAGTTATATAAAAATATGACTTTTATTTTAAAGAAAGATACGATTTTTAAAACCTGTGAAATATGAAAACTTTGATTTTTTTTTTAAATTTATTTAAAAACTTAGATTTTTATAAAAACATTAAGCTTAGAGTTATATAGGAACAAAGATAGAATTTTTATTATTATGAAGTTAGGGAAAATTTAGATCATATGATTTACACGTATAAAGTTGTGATTTTTAAAAAGGAAAAGATAAGATTTTTTATAATGTAAAGTTATAATTTTAATATAAAGCTACGATTTTTATAGTTAGAATTTTTAAAGTAGAAAGGCGAAATCTTTTATATTGTAGAAGATGAAAAATGAAATCTTTATTTTTGAAAAGGTGAAATCTTTATTTTTGAAAGGGTGAAATCTTTATTTTCGAAAGGGTGAAATCTTTATATTTGAAAGGGCGAGATTTTTATAAATGAAAAGGCGAGATCTTTATATATAGAATAGCAGTGTAAAAATAGAATTTTTATCTATATGGTAGCGTTGTAAAAATAGAATTTTTATCCATATGGAGTGATTATAAAAATATGATTTTTATATATTGAAATGCGAAGTGAAAATTCGATTTTTATATATTGAATAGCGAAGTAAAAATTCGATTTTTATATATTTAATAGCGAAGTAAAAAATTCAATTTTTATATATTGAATAGCGAAGTAAAAATTCAATTTTTATATATTGAATAGCGAAGTAAAAATTCGATTTTTATATATTGAACAGCGAAGTAAAAATTCGATTTTTATATATTTAGTGAATACGGGCAACGAAAGTGACAAAGGGAGAGAACGACGAAGATTTCTACATAGGAAGAGTCGAGATGATTGGATTAGTGTAACACCCCGAATTTCACTTAATATCAATGTTTAGTAATTAAAGAATAATTAATCTCAGACGTGAGAACTAAGGGAAACGGGTTACGCCATTGTGTTCGTCTCGGAATTCTGGTTGAGATAGAGTCCGAGTTTGCGTGATTTGGACTTCGTCTGAAGAAGTTATAGCCATCCGAAGTTTCAGAAAATTCAAAACAGATTTAAAATATTTAAATTTCAAATTTCAGAAGAGCAGGAAAATTCCCGCCAGACAGAGGGTGTCGACACTAGGGTCGACATGGGTGTCGACCCCCCCCCCAAGGGGTCGACCCATGTGTCGACCCAGGGGTCGACCCCCCCTGTCGGTCAGTTTGGCCTTGGTGCACTGATTTGAGCTTTGGGCTGTGTTTTGGTGGCTTGTGACAAAATCTGACGGCTCTAAACTAAATTAGGGTTAATCTAAGGGCCTAAACTACATCCTAATTCTATAAATACACCCTAAGACTACCCTAATTCATACTAAAAATAGATACAACGTCGTTATGCCGTCAAAATGCAACTTGAAGGAGCCTCCATCAAATTGTAGAAGAAGATAGCTTCTCAAATCAACTTCTAATCAACTCTAGCAACTTAATCTTCTTCATAGGAGTGCTAATCAACAAGTTGTGAGTTTCTATGCCTTTAGCAAGCAATTGCTAAACTAATTATGATAGGATATAATGAGGTTATGGTTATGTATGTGGATCAATGCAAGTTATGTTATCATATGCTATGTGTTCATGATGTTATGCAAGTTATGCAAGTCATATGTTATGTGTTCATGATGTTATGCAAGTTATGCAAGTCATATGCTATGTGTTCATGATGTTGTGCAAGTTATGCAAGTCATATGCTATGAGTTCATGATGCTAGTTATGCAAGTTTTATGCTATATGTTCATGATGCTAGTTATGCAAGTTTTATGCTATGTGTTCATGATGCTAGTTATGCAAATCACTATGATAAACATCGATCCATTTTGATACCATGTTATGCAAGTTTGGTGTTTGATTATATGCAAGTTCATATATGACGTGTTATGCAAGTTTGGTGTTTGATTATATGCAAGTTCATATATGACATGTTATGCAAGTTTAGTGTTTGATTATATGCAAGTAACATGTGCAAGTTAACCCCTTTGTATGTCATACATACATATGCAAGTTTACCCCTTTGTATGATATAAGTAACTTATGCAAGTTACCCTCTTTATGACATATGTGATTCATGCAAGTTTGGGTTGATTATTTATGCTAGTTGGGTTTGATGCTATGGTCATATATGCATGTTGGCACCTTTAAAACCCATGTTGATGCTAATGTTATGCAAGTTGAATCCATTGTGTTTGTGATGAATCTCCCCTTTTAGGTATGTCATGTCAACGTATTACGTGGGGAACGATGGGGTTAATGTTCATGTTAATAAAATGGTGTGAAGTTGGTATGATTATGCATACCATAAATTGGATGGACATAATTGAATCAATTATGTACATCGTTAAATTTGTAATTAATTAGGGATAATTAATACAAATTATGGGGGTGATTAATTAGGTGTAATTAATCGACTAAGACACGAGGTTGGACCCTTTTGTAGCATAAGACTGCCTGGAACCGACCGGCAAATCCAGCGGCTACAAATGATTGGCCCAATGTGAGAGGTCTTAGGCATAAACTAAATACGTGACAAGTGTAAAGACACGAGGTTAGACTCTGTTATGGCGTAAGGCTGCCCGGAACCGACCGGCAAATCCAGCTGCCATAAAAGACAGTCTAATGTGAGAGTCCTTTACAAAGGTTACGTTCTTAATCAATTAAGAAACACTTAACCAGATAAGCATGTAGTGGGGCATGAGGGGTTAAGTGGGTGCCTTGGGTGGCATGTGGAAATCAAGTAAGTGCCTTGGGTGGCATGTGGAAATCTAGTGGGTTGCCTTGGGTGGCAATAGAAAATACGATTAGAATACTTAACCAAGTGGAAACATGTAATTAAACATGATTAAAGGGTTAAGTGGGATGCACTAGAAAAAGGGACAAGCTTAGGTGGGTAGCTTGTGGGGGTCCATTTCAACCAGTAACCCATATGTATCTTATTGGGCTCGACCCATGTCGAGGACGGGACACGCGTACTGGGCTTGACTATAAGAGGCCAAAACGGGTTAGCGGTGGCAACGCAAGTCCAACGGGTTTCATATGCGTGTGTGGACCCGGGCTGGTAGGTAAGACGTTGTTGCATCGTGTAGGTATAAGTCGTGCACCGTTGGTTGTATCGGTTTGCCACTTTGGGGAGTGATACACCCCACTGTGGGGCCAGAACGGGTATCTACGTTAGGGAGCCGATCGCTTGGGGAGTAGTGGGTACACCTAGTGGAGATGGGGGCAGACGGCACCTATGTGGTCAGCTAGGGGTACACGAAACTACTAGTTATATTTTCTAAGTCCTTGGGTGGGATCAACCTTTAAATAGGAATGACTGGTGTGGTGCAGTGTAGTAATTACCCTTGGGTCGGTAGATGCGTCTTTACCGTTATCTTAGTTCATCCTATGTCTAGTTGGCTGCTTAGTGTAGTCATTTATCCCCAGTCATCACCGTACCAAGTTTATATCATACCCTAATTACTTTAATGATTGTATTGTTAAAGTTATAGGGCTCACTCAGACTTATGTCTGACCCCGTTGTTTTTATCTTTTTCCCAACCCTCAGGTTCTCAGAGTGGGCCTAACACTAGTGGGCTTTGATCAGATTGCTTTATCTATCTGTTGGAGCTTGGACCGTGATGTAAAGCCCAGCTTATCTTTTCTATTATGGCTATTAGTTATGTAGTGGGATTATGTACTTATGTTTTATCAGGATGGATATTTAGTACTTGACTCTTGTTTTAGTTGGTTTTGATATATAACCAAACATGTTTATCTTCTGCTGCAATGAAATGATGTTTTAGATTTCATGTATTATTCATATCTGTCTTGTTGTAAATTTTCTGTTCTATATTCACTTAAAATACTCCACCGAAGTTAAGGCATTCCCTTAGTGAGTGACCTTAGCGGGTGTGGGGTGTTACACGTGGTATCAGAGCTGAAGGTTACCGGAACAGATAAAATTTTTAGAAAACTATTTTTCTAAAAACATTTTTGGAAGAAGTATTTTCGAAAACATGTCTTTTAAGAGAAAAGTTTTTGAAAGAAAAGCATAATCCCCAATAGCCATATCTTTATCGTTCGAATTCTCCGTTTTGAATCTTTCCTTTTTCGTTTCAGCATGGCTGAAGATCTTAACTTTCCGGAGGGTTTGACGATACCAGTATGGTATAGGAAATTGATGGAGGCTAGGGCCACCGCTGCGGGTCCAGCAAATGTTCCTCCACCAACAGTTGCACCCGATCTTCCTCCTCCTCCTCCTCGCACGGATACTTTTGCTAAGACTTGCAAGGAATTTAGGGCTATGGGAGGGAAACCTTTTCAAGGATTAGAAACTTTTGTGGAAGCTAGAGATTGGCTTAAGGAGGTGGAAGAGTTGATAGATATCTTTGAGATGGAAGAAGGAAAGAAAGTCAAGTTAGCTGCTTGGTTAATGAAGGGAGAGGCCTCGTTCTGGTGGGAGGTCACTAATGGAGAGCGCCCTGTTGACTCTTGGGCGGATTTCAGGCAAAGGTTTGTGGCAAAATTTCTTTTAAGGGCGGAAGAAAATCTGTATATGGAAAGGTTCTTGACTCTAAAGCAAAGAAACCTATCAGTAAAGGAATATGTCAACAAGTTTAATCAGCTAGCAAGATTTGGCATAGACATGGTGAATACACCGGAGAAGAAGGCTTTGAGGTTCGTTAAGGGCTTGAATGAACCAATGCATGGATTGGCTATGACTCACATCCCTATGGGGGCCACCTTTGAGAATCTAGTAGACATGGCACTCATGCATGAGGAAGAGAAGGGTCCCAATGCTAATAAGGCACCCGAGAAGAAAGGAGATCAGAAGAGACCTCAACAGCAACAGCAAAACAAGGGTGGGAAAGGCAATGGTGGCAAGCGAAAGAAGAAGTGCTTCAATTGCGGGACACTAGGCCACCTAAGCAAAGATTGTCGGAAGAAGAAGAAGACGGGCTGCTTCCACTATGGCGAAGCAGGGCATCTAGTGAAGGACTGCCCTAAGAAGGGGCAGAGGACGGGATCTACCTCAGGGGGACAGGTGCAAGCTCTTATGGCACCAGGTCAGGCAAGGGGGCAAGTTCAGGCTCTGGCGGTTCCACCAATTCAGGAAAGAGGTAGAACTATTTCCGTTGAAAGTCTGGTTTTTCTGTTTGATCATCCTGTCCGTACTTTGTTTGACTCTGGCGCATCGCATTCGTTTATCTCATCATCATTAGTTGAGTCACTGCACTTAGACACCAGTCTAGTAGATGATCCCTTGGTTGTTTCAAACCCAATTGGGGGCTCCACTTATTTGTCCATGATATGTTTGGGTTTGAAGATTTCCATACTTAGCGTTGAGTTTAGATGTGATGCTTTTGTTTTGGGCTTCACGGGCTATGGGTTGATTTTGGGCATGGACTGTTATCCAGTAATGGTGCCGTTCTTGATTGTGAAAGGAGAGTTGTTAGGCTCATGACCCGCTTGGGTAACACTCTCGAGATCTCTTGTAATCCCATGGATTCTGTTATGCTAAGTTATCTTGAATCGCTTGACGCTTCGGTCGAGAGTTTGTAGTCTGTTAGAGTGGTCCGGGAATACTCAGATGTGTTTGAGGAGGTGAAGGGTTTACCTCCGAAGTGGGAGATAGATTTCCGAATATATCTGGTGGACAATGCTAAGCCAGTATCTTTGCCAGTGCGCCACATGGCTCCTCGTGAGAGGAGAGAACTCCATAAGCAAGTAGGGGAGTTGCTTGAGAAGGGGTTCATAAGACGAAGTATATCGGAGTGGGGTGCTCCAGTAGTTTTTGCCACGAAGGCGGATGGGTCCCTTAGACTTTGTGTAGACTATAGAGAACTCAACAAGCTCACAAAGAAGAATAGACACCCATTACGGAGGATTGATGATCTCTTTGATCAGTTGGTTGGCGCCTCAGTGTTTTCGCAGTTGGACTTAGCCACGGGGTTTCATCAGTTGAGAGTGGCTGAGGATAGCATAGACAAGACTGCCTTTAGGACTTCGGATGGTTTCTATGAGTGGCTTGTGATGCCATTTGGTTTGACGAACGCCCCTGCATACGTTGTTGATTTGATGAGTAGGGTGTTCAGGGAGTACCTTAATAAGTTCGTGGTGGTCTTTGTGGATGACGTCTTAGTCTTTTCTAAGAGTGAAGAAGAGCATGCCCTACATCTTAGGGAAGTGTTAGAGACTCTTCGAGCGCATAGCCTCAAGGCTAAATTCTCTAAATGTCACTTTTGGAGGAAGGAAGTGCGGTTCTTAGGGCACGTAGTCTCTAAGGAAGGGATAGTTGTGGATCCCGCGAAGGTAGTATCCATCCAAGATTGGAAGGTTCCGAAGAGTGCTACCGAGGTGAGGAGTTTCTTGGGGTTGGCTGGCTACTATAGGAAGTTTATCAAGGACTTCGCGAAGATATCAGCCCCATTAACTCGCTTGACAAAGAAGAATCTAGTCTTCGCATGGGACGTAGATTGTGATGATGCGTTCCAACGGTTAAAGAGAGCTTTAACCACAGCTCCAGTCTTAGTGTTGCCAAATGGGAGTAAGCCATTTGTTGTTTATACAGATGCTTGTGGGACAGGATTAGGCGCAGTCTTAATGCAAGAGGGAAGGGTAATAGCCTATGGGGGAAGGCAGTTGAGAGTGCATGAGAAAAATTATCCTACCCATGACCTAGAGTTGGCCGCTATTGTTTACGCGCTTAAGTCTTGGCGCCATTATCTTCTTGGAGATAGGTTCGAATTGTTCACTGACCACAAATCATTGAAGTACTTGTTTTCTCAGAAGGATTTGAACTTGAGACAGCAAAGGTGGATGGAGTTCTTAGCATCCTATGATTTCGAGATAGCGTATACCCCTGGAAAGGGTAACGTGGTGGCAGACGCCTTAAGCAGAAAAAGGTTGTCCTTGAGTCCATTGTTCGTGGAACGACGAAGCTTGGAATTTATCTCTATGTTTGATTTCAGACCTTCCGTTGACTTTATACCCGGTTTGCTAGCATCCTTAGAGGTCAGACCTACTCTTTTGGGACGGATTGGCGAGGCACAGCGGGATGACCCACAGTTGGTTGAGTTAGTAGAGAAGCTCATAAGGGGGGAGTCGTCCAGCCATTTGAGTAGGTACAGCCTAGACGATAGGGGGTGGTTGCGTAGAGACGGTAGACTTTGTGTACCGCAAGACGAGGGTTTGAGGAAGGCTATACTTGATGATGTGCATCGTTCGAAGATGACCATTCATCCCGGTGGGGACAAGATGTACCAAGACATGAAGCGAGTTTTCTTTTGGGCCGGTATGAAGAAAGATGTGGCCGAGTATGTCGCTAGATGCTTGGTGTGCCAACAAGTGAAAGCGGAGCAAAAGAAACCCGGTGGGTTGCTTCACCCATTGGAAGTTCCGCAATGGAAGTGGGATAGCGTCTCGATGGATTTTATTGATGGGTTACCGCGATCGAGGAAGGGTAATACGGGAATTTGGGTTGTGGTAGACAGACTTACTAAGAGCGCCCATTTCATACCCGTGAAGAGCAAGAGGACTGCTCCATGGCTAGCTTCAGTTTACCTTCGAGAGATAGTTCGATTGCATGGGGTACCTTCTAGCATAGTGAGTGATCGAGATCCTATCTTCACTAGCGAGTTTTGGAAGAGTTTGCAAGAAGCAGTGGGGACTCAGTTGTGTTTGAGCACCGCATATCATCCTCAGACGGACGGCCAGACCGAGAGGGTGAATCGTGTTCTAGAAGACCTTTTGAGGCTATGTATCTTAGATTTTGGAGGTACATGGGAAGAGCATCTTCCATTGGTGGAGTTCGCGTATAATAACAGCTTTCAGTTTAGTATTGGTATGGCTCCTTTCGAAGCTCTTTATGGAAGGCCTTGTCGATCACCTACATGTTGGTGGGAATCTACGGATAAGATCTTGCTTGGGCCTGATATGGTTAGAGAGACTTCGGAAAAGATTGATTTGATTCGAAGAAGGATGAAAGCAGCGCAAGATAGGCAGAAATATTACGCGGATAAGAGGAGGACGGATCTTGAGTTTGATGATGGGGACATGGTCTTTGTCAAAGTATCTCCATTACGGAACGTTGTTCGCTTTGGGTCCGTTGGGAAGTTAGCAGCAAGATTTGTAGGACCATTTCCTATTCAGGAAAGGATTGGACGGATGGCATATAGAGTGGATTTACCTGAGAGACTTAGTGGGGTACATAACGTATTCCATGTGTCACATTTGAGGAAGTGCCTACATGAGACCGCAGAGGTGGTAGAGCCGAGCTTGCTTAGAGAAGTGGAAGTAGAGCATGATGCGACTATTCGACGAGCTCCTACCCGCATCCTTGGGTCAGAGATTAGGAAGTTGAGAAACAGAGAGGTTCGACTAGTCAAAGTGCAATGGAGAGAGGATGAAGCAATGCTACTTGGGAGACAGAAGCGAAGATGCGTTCATTGTACCCATTCCTTTTTGAGGGTATGTCTTTTAACTTCTCCTTTATCGTTTGTCTAGTACTTATCTTATCTTTAGTATGTCCTCTCATTAGTACCTTTGACCTTTAGATAGGGTAAACCTATGGTTGAAACATGTGTTTGAGACATGTTATGATTGATGGATGCATGTGGATGCAAGTGGTTGCTAGTGGTTGCTCGTGGATGCATATGCACACACTTTAGACACTAGATCGGCTCAGTCACTTCATATTGCATATTGCATATAATTGTGTGTAGGTAGCAATATTAATGGATGTATAATGGTTGTGTTATCATATGGATGATGCATTTTGGTGTATGGCTGTGCACACATGTAGAAATAGTATGTGTAGATAGGGTTCTTTCGCATACATATTGGATGCATGGCACTATCATGGTTTGCATAGAGGAGGTCAACTGAATCAGTAGACCGCCTGATTTTGCATTAGACAGGGAACATATACACACACTTTTTGCATATGTTCATACAGCATTAGAAACTTTAAGGACAATGGATTCCAGTGTTTGATGGTTTGAGTAGATGGTTGTTTGGTTGGTAGGATACGTTCTTCTTGACTTGGAGATTTCGGGGACGAAATCCTTTAAGTAGGGGAGAATGTAACACCCCGAATTTCACTTAATATTAATGTTTAGTAATTAAAGAATAATTAATCTCAGAAGTGAGAATTAAGGGAAACGGGTTGCGCCATTGTGTTCGTCTCGGAATTCTGGTTGAGATAGAGTCCGAGTTTGCGTGATTTGGACTTCGTATGGAGAAGTTATGGCCATCCGAAGTTTCAGAAAATTCAAAACAGATTTAAAATATTCAAATTTCAAATTTCAGAAGAGGCGGGAAAATTCCAGCCAGACAGAGGGTGTCGACACTAGGGTCGACATGGGTGTCAACCCCCCTCCCAAGGGGTCGACCCATGTGTCGACCCAGGGGTCGACCCCCCCCCCTGTCGGTCAGTTTATCCTGGGTGCACTGATTTGAGCTTTGGGATGTGTTTTGGTGGCTTGTGACGAAATCTGACGGCTCTAAACTAAATTAGGGTTAATCTAAGGGCCTAAACTACATCCTAATTCTATAAATACACCCTAAGACTACCTAATTCATACTAAAAATAGATACAACGTCGTTATGCCGTCAAAATGCAACTTGAAGGAGCCTCCATCAAATTGTAGAAGAAGATAGCTTCTCAAATCAACTTCTAATCAACTCTAGCAACTTAATCTTCTTCATAAGAGTGCTAATCAACAAGTTGTGAGTTTCTATGCCTTTAGAAAGCAATTGCTAAACTAATTATGATAGGATATAATGAGGTTATGGTTATGTATGTGGATCAATGCAAGTTATGTTATCATATGCTATGTGTTCATGATGTTATGCAAGTTATGCAAGTCATATGCTATGTGTTCATGATGTTATGCAAGTTATGCAAGTCATATGCTATGTGTTCATGATGTTGTGCAAGTTATGCAAGTCATATGCTATGAGTTCATGATGCTAGTTATGCAATTTTTATGCTATATGTTCATGATGCTAGTTATGCAAGTTTTATGCTATGTGTTCATGATGCTAGTTATGCAAATCACTATGATAAACATTGATCCATTATGACACCATGTTATGCAAGTTTGGTGTTTGATTATATGCAAGTTCATATATGACGTGTTATGCAAGTTTGGTGTTTGATTATATGCAAGTTCATATATGACTTGTTATGCAATTTGGTGTTTGATTATATGCAAGTAACATGTGCAAGTTAACTCCTTTGTATGTCATACATACATATGCAAGTTTACCCCTTTGTATGATATAAGTAACTTATGCAAGTTACCCTCTTTATGACATATGTGATTCATGCAAGTTTGGGTTGATTATTTATGCTAGTTGGGTTTGATGCTATGGTCATATATGCATGTTGACACCTTTAAAACCCATGTTGATGCTAATGTTATGCAAGTTGAACCCATTGTGTTTGTGATGAATCTCCCCTTTTAGGTATGTCGTGTCAACGTATTACGTGGGGAACAATGGGGTTAATATTCATGTTAATAAAATGGTGTGAAGTTGGTATGATTATGCATACCATAAAGTGGATGGACATAATTGAGTCAATTATGTACATCGTTAAATTTGTAATTAATTAGGGATAATTAATACAAATTATGGGGGTGATTAATTAGGTGTAATTAATCGATTAAGACACGAGGTTGGACCCTTTTGTAGCATAAGACTGCCCGGAACCGACCGGCAAATCCAGCGGCTACAAATGATTGGCCCAATGTGAGAGGTCTTAGGCATAAACTAAATACGTGACAAGTGTAAAGACACGAGGTTAGACTCTGTTATGGCGTAAGGCTGCCCGGAACCGACCGGCAAATCCAGCTGCCATAAAAGACAGTCTAATGTGAGAGGCCTTTACAAAGGTTACGTTCTTAATCAATTAAGAAACACTTAACCAGATAAGCATGTAGTGGGGCATGAGGGGTTAAGTGGGTGCCTTGGGTGGCATGTGGAAATCAAGTAAGTGCCTTGGGTGGCATGTGGAAATCTAGTGGGTTGCCTTGGGTGGCAATAGAAAATACGATTAGAATACTTAACCAAGTGGAAACATGTAATTAAACATGATTAAAGGGTTAAGTGGGATGCACTAGAAAAAGGGACAAGCTTAGGTGGGTAGCTTGTGGGGGCCCATTTCAACCAGTAACCCATATGTATCTTATTGGGCTCGACCCATGTCGAGGACGGGACACGCGTACTGGGCTTGACTATAAGAGGCCAAAACGGGTTAGCGGTGGCAACGCAAGTCCAACGGGTTTCATATGCGTGTGTGGACCCGGGCTGGTAGGTAAGACGTTGTTGCGTCGTGTAGGTATAAGCCGTGCACCGTTGGTTGTATCGAATTGCCACTTTGGGGAGTGATACACCCCACTATGGGGCCAGCACAGGTATCTACGTTAGGGAGCCGATCGCTTGGGGAGTAGTGCGTACAACTAGTGGAGATGGGGGCAGACGACACCTATGTGGTCAGCTACGGGTACACGAAACTACTAGTTATATTTTCTAAGTCCTTGGGTGGGATCAACCTTTAAATAGGAATGACTGTTGTGGTGCAGTGTAGTAATTACCCTTGGGTGGGTAGATGCGTCTTTACCATTATCTTAGTTCATCCTATGTCTAGTTGGCTGCTTAGTGTAGTCATTTATCCCCAGTCATCACTGTACCAAGTTTATATCATACCCTAATTACTTTAATGATTGTATTGTTAAAGTCATAGGGCTCACTCAGACTTATGTCTGACCCCGTTGTTTTTATCTTTTTCCCAACCCTCAGGTTCTCAGAGTGGGCCTAGCACTAGTGGGCTTTGATCAGATTGCTTTATCTATCTGTTGGAGCTTGGACCGTGATGTAAAGCCCAGCTTATCTTTTCTATTATGTCTATTAGTTATGTAGTGGGATTATGTACTTATGTTTTATCAGGATGGATATTTAGTACTTGACTCTTGTTTTAGTTGGTTTTGATATGTAACCAAACATGTTTATCTTCTGCTGCAATGAAATGATGTTTTAGATTTCAAGTATTATTCATATCTGTCTTGTTGTAATTTTTCTGTTCTATATTCACTTAAAATACTCCACCGAAGTTAAGGCATTCCCTTAGTGAGTGACCTTAGCGGGTGTGGGGTGTTACAATTAGCTTTGGTGAGAATTTCTCACTCTTCAATTTCTTTTCTAGTTATATATATATACTAGGATGGAGACAGTGCTTAGCAGCACCCGACACCCGTCATCCACAGACCATGGATGGCTTGTTTGTTTGATTGATGTGTTGTGAAAATTGTTTGTGATGTTGATGTGAAATCGATAATAAAATGTAGATGTGTTGAAATAAATTAATTATCGTTAAAAATATAATTTTTAACGTGAAAGTGAATAAATAAATATTTATAAACAAATCAGCCGATTTGTTTATATACACTGATTTGACTGATATTGATTGGGACGATAAATTTTACACATCGCCCAACTGCACAAATAAAAATCTGTGTTTGTTGATTTGAAACCCCACACGGGTATTGGGATAAAATAATACATACACTAATCCCAATAATTAGTTGTATGTCGATCGATTGATTGACAGGCTGTTAAAAGCGTTAGATATCTATATTTGATGCTTATACAGTGTAGTGCACTTTGGATGATGGTTGATGGTTTATCGTTGCTATTATATACATGTGTTGTATGGTAATTGATTGGGCCTCATTCCAATTTAGAAAATAAAGAATATTATAAAATAAAGGTTCATGTGTTGACAGTACTCATCCGTTGAGATTAGTCATGTGTTGAACGAAATGTTTTAACAATAAAATTTACATCTTTATCATATATAAAATTAGAAACTAACTGGAAAATTGATAAGATGAGTGGTCTCCTGGATATTGATCTGATGTTGGTTTCGGCCTTCGGGATTAATATTCAGGGAATCGTTCTTTTACTAACTTACGGTTGGAGTCTGTTTTTAAATCAAACGATAGATACCATAATTTTTATAAAATATATTAAATAACAAAAATAGTCACACATGGACGGTACTCATTCGTTGAGATTAGTCATGTGTTGGCAAAAATATAGATTCACGTATTGAATAGAATAAATATTCATTTGTTGAATAGAATAATGGGATTATTGAAATATGTAAAGCCGTGTTGATTAGAGATGCGCTATTTTAACGCGAACGATACTTAAATCGATTATAAAAGAATTCGAATTGAAATGAATATAAAACGAATTCGAATTGAAATGAATAGAAAACGAATACGAATTGAATTGAATAGAAAACGTATTTGAATTGAATTAAATAGAAAACGAATTCGAATTGAATTGAATTGAATATAAAACGAATTCGAATTGAAATGAATATAAAACGAATTCGAATTGAAATGAATAGAAAACGAATTCGAATTGAATAGAAAACGAATTCGAATTGAATAGAAAACGAATTCGAATTGAACTGAATATAAAACAAATTCGAATTGAATTGAATATAAAACAATTTTGAATTTGAATAGAAAACGAATTTGATTTGAATTGAATAGAAAACGAATTGAATTTGAGTTGAATAGAAAACGAATTCGAATTGAATGAATATAGAATGAATCGAGATTTGAATTGAATTGGAAATGGAAGTTGAAATGTTTTTGAAACGAATTTAAAACTATTTATAAAATTCGTTTTAAATAGAAATCGATGAAATATATATTATATATATAATATAATGGCCTGAATAGAACGTGCCGCGCCGCGACAGTTCGTAAATTTCGACCATTGACTTCGAACGGACATTACGGGAGATCCGACCGTCAGATTCTCCTAAACCGGAACCGTTGGGTTCGTATCGAAAAGTGCTTTCTAACGAATATTAGAAATTCAAAATCTAACGGTTGGATTTGGAGATACGTCCAAATCAAATTTGGAAAAGGTCGCTGTAAGTGCAGTTCGATGGCCGTTGATGGAAATCGACTGTACGTGCCTTGATAAAATTATTAAAAATATCAATAATTTGTGTAAAATCATAAGAAATGATTTGGGAAAAATTGGGATGAAAAAACTCCATATTTGAAAAGATACAAATAGATTTTTATCGAAATGAACTAGTTTTGAACTGAAATTAAAACCCATTTATTTTTAAATAAATAAATTGGATTTGAAATGGGTTTTAAACAGAATTGATCTGTGGGTTTATCGTGAACGGTGTTTTAAATAACACTGGTTCTTTAACCCGATATGAAATAGAATGTGATTTGGGTTTATCGTGAACTGTGTTTTAAATGACATTAGTTCTTTAACCCAGAAAAGGGAGTTTTGATGAATCTGCAATTAGATTGAAATGTGAATTGATGATTTAAATTATCAAATTTGGCAAATGAGCGAGAATGGAGTATTACCAGTTTTGCTCCAAAGCGATAGATAAATCTTTAATTAGATTTGAACGTGAAATGGTAATTATTTTTACCGATAACACCGTCGTATTAGATATGGAGTATTACCAGTTTTGCTTCATGGGATGAATAAGTTGGGATTGGGAAATAAAATAAATAATTACTTCGGTGCGGTTCGCTAATCTCGACTAGTTTGGAAAACCATAATTTGGTTTGAAATGACATCCAAAGGAAGGTTAAAGAATAAATTTAAAGAATTTATCTTTGATAAAATTAATGGGAACCTTTCCCTAAGAATTGAAATTTAGAAACTAGCTGTAGGTTAGTTAAGAAGAATGGTTTCCTGGGTATTGATCTGATGTTGGTTTCGGCCTTCGGGGTTAATATTTGGGGAATTGCTCTCTTACTGATTTACGATTAGTGACTAATAAATTGGAATGAGGCGTATGTTGTGTTTGTATAACATTTGTTTTTAATATACACGGGTCGTTCGAAAAGGCCGGGTTTATACCCATTCTGAATAACCGATTCGACGATAAGTCGAAGATGATGACGGTGGTCAAAGACCGGAAGTCTTCACATCGTTTGGATAATTACTGATGATCCTGATTTGGTTGTACACCCAAGAGGATGGAAATAGTTGGTGGTCGTCCAGACGTACTTGGAGATTGATGGATATGCGAGGAAAGTGCCTCCGGTTTCGTTCAGACCCAGAACGATCTTGTAAATGGGTTGTGTGCCTGACATTGGACTTTATTCTGTGTTGATTGATTTCTGTTAAATATATATCTGTTTGGCGGCGGAGAATTTATTCTCTTGCTTAACGCCCTTCTCTGAGACGTACGAGCTTAGAGGTTATATATCGATAGATATCAATCGCATGGCATGAATTGCCTGTGTGGCACGCTGAGTTACATGGATCAAGGCTTCTGTTGAAAAGCAAAGTCTTGTGGTTGATGATCAAAGCACGGCCTACGTGGCAGCTTTGTGTATAACGTGAATTCGCGAGCCTCACACCTCGGTATGAGTTAAAAACGGGATAAGGACTGCAGGGAGAGCACGACGTTTCTTTCTAGCTTTGGTGGTGTCAGTGACTTACCAGCCCTGACATTTATATACTTTTCACCTATGTGGTTGTTGGATGAGGCGCCTCGATTTTAGGTCTGTAAAGACCGGGAAACGTGTGTTCAGGAATAACTAATCCTCAAACGTAAGAGAGGACCGGCCCTGAAGATCCAGGGGTTACCCAGAGTGTGTAGTCCCGAGGCATTTGCTAGAGTGTCTCAAAGCGGAGAGGAGTTTGCCCCTTGCCTCGACTCATGACGGAAATCCAATTTCCAATACGAGATACTTCGGTTTTATTTGTAGAGCCTAGTATGGCGACATGATAGATGGTACCCATGCCGCCTATGATTGATATTTATGATTGAAATTGTTTTGACACTATACACTTCTTATAGTATCAAATGATTTGTTTTAAACGTACCAAGCATGTTTGGCTATTATAAGGGAAAACCCTATCCTCCGGCTTGCGTTGCATTGTGTGATGGGACCTGGGTCTTATAATAGCTTCATTTTTCGAAAAGCATTGCATTGTTTATCCTATGCACTGGTATTCTTAGGAGGAAACCCGTTCCGTGTTATACGGCGTGGTCCCTTGAATTACTCTCTTTTAAAGTAAAGCTTTAAATAACTATTTAATTTCTCACACCAGTCACATGACTGACCTGGAATTTATTGTTTTAACCTAAACTCTGGGTGCCCCTATTTTCGACACGGGCAGCTAGTAGTTTTGATTTTGCAGATTTATATTCACAGGATCCTGGTTTATAGCTGGAACGATGCTCGGAAAGCTCTGTATCCGTGTATTACTTTCAGTTGTGTTTTATATTGTTTTCCGCTGCTATGTAATTTATTGTAATCTCTGATATTTATTGAATGTAATTTATTCATTTATACTCTGTATATTCTTGTATCTGATGGAATTGCTGTAATAACAATGAAATGTTCTTCCGTCTGCGTTCTGATTTGTCGTGTTCTCAAAACGATCAGGGTTTTCGAACGGTCTAGATCGGTTAAACGACTGATTCGGATCGAGCGAAATTCCTTGCCGTTGCACAGGACATCAGTTACCATCCAAACGAGGTGAAGAACTCTGGTCTTCGACCACCGTCTTCCTCTTCGATTTCTTATCGTCGATTCAGTTATTCAGAATGGGATAAACCCGGTCTTCCTGAGAAACTCGCGTATATAATAAACAAGTGCTACACAAACACAGCATACGCATCCTTTCAATTCATTAGTCACTAACCTAAATCAGTAAGAGATCGATTTCCCAAATATTAACCCCGAAGGCCGAAACCAACATCAGATCAAAACCCAGGAAACCATTCGACTTAGCCAACCTTCAGTTAGTTTCTAAATTTCATATTCCATATTGTTTATAATATTTTATAACAATTTGTCACTATTTTTATTTATTTTTAAAATAGCCAATTCATTCAAACGACGCTTCGGGCCATAACGCGGCCGTGGCGCTGTTTTTCTTCAGATTTGATTTACACATATCTGAAAATCTAACCGCTGGATCTACACAAAATTTACATCATTAAAAAGATCTTTTCAAAACGAATCCAACGGTTCCAGTTTTGGGAAAATCCGACGGTCGGATCACCCGGTACATTCGTTTGAAGTTTCAATTTCAAAATACGAACTGCAGCGTCGTTATTCGATTAAATATAATTATATTTATATAAATATATAAATATAATCGATTCTGGCGCTGTTTTTCTTTAGATTTGAATTAAACATTCCAGACATCCAACCGTTGAATCTTCACAAAGTTGGTGTCGTTGGAAAGATATTTCCAAAGCGAACCCAACGGTTTCGGTTTCGGGAAAATCCGATGGTCGGATCTCCCGCACTAATCGTTTGAAATCACGGTTTCAAAACACGAACTGCAGCTTCGCTATTCGATTCTCTCTCTCTCTCTCTATATATATATATATATATATATATATATATATATATATATATATACATATATCGATTCTTCGATTTCAAAACTATATTCTTTTCATACATTTGATAAAAATGATATTTTTATCTAATCGATAATTATTTCAACACTTCGCTATTTTCAAATATTCGTGTATATAGTAAAAATGTGATTTTTATAGAAAGACAATTTATTTCAAAACACGATTATTTTATATAGTTCATATTGATGATAAAAAAATAGGATTTTTGTTATAAAACAATTTCTTTCAAAATACGAATACCATTCAACACATGAATTTCAATTCAACGAATGAATTTCGATTCAACACATGAAGGTTTTCTATAGTTTGTATATATGGAGTAAAAATATGATTTTTATTGTTAAAACAATTTATTCAAAACACGAATACCATTCAACACATGAATTTCAATTCAACGAATGAATTTCGATTCAACACATAAAGGTTTTCTATAGTTTGTATATATAGAGTAAAAATGTGATTTTTATTGTTAAAACAATTTATTCAAAACACGAATACCATTCAATATATGAATTTCAATTCAACGAATGAATTTCGATTCAACACATGAAGGTTTTCTATAGTTTGTATATATAGATTAAAAATGTGATTTTTATTGTTAAACCAATTTATTCAAAACACGAATACCATTCAACACATGAATTTCAATTCAACGAATGAATTTCGATTCAACACATGAAGGTTTTCTATCCAACAGACGAATATAGTTTCAACACAGTATTCAAAATTTCGGCTACATAATGGCAGGGTAGTTAAAACTGGGATCGTCCCTAGTACGGCTCCTCCCTCTACCTTAAAGCCTCGCAGCTTTTGACAATAGGGAATCATGCATCTAGTTCGCACGCAGGCGGCATGTATATTTTTTTCATTTCCACAAACTAATCCTATGTGGTTTCAACCAAATAATTCTCAACCACAAACGGGTATCTTTCAACCACAATCAATCAATTTCAACCACAAACAATTCTAATCAATCATTCGTAATCAACC
Source organism: Allium sativum (assembly GCA_030737875.1). Taxonomy (NCBI): domain Eukaryota; kingdom Viridiplantae; phylum Streptophyta; class Magnoliopsida; order Asparagales; family Amaryllidaceae; genus Allium; species Allium sativum. The sequence goes on from CM060921.1 coordinate 565,372,418, forward strand.
AATTTTCACACCAATCACAACCAATAAATATCGTCCACGGTTTGTGGACGAGGGGCGTATATATATATATATATATATATATATATATATATATATATATATATATATATAAGCACTTCACTTCTATTTCAACACAAATATAATTTTTACAACGTATATACAAATTATACATCGAACGTACAACTTATACAACGCTTATACAAGAGGTGTACAACGCTTATATAACTCATACATCGACTATATAATTTATACATCGTCGTTTTCTCTATCGTTTATAAATTAGAAATCTCATATTGGGTTCCACTCCACCAAAAATAGCAGAAGGCTCAGAAAAATATGCGGTCTCTTCTAGAATGTAGAAGGCGTCCGCACGAGTCCACTATCTCTTGTTTCACTGAATTTCATCAATAAACAAAAAAGATATGAATTTAACAGTGAAATCTAAAACCGTAGCGCTTTAAAGTTCTATTAAAACAGTTTTAATATTATCAGCTGTTACGTTTCTGAAATCTTCGAATCTAGGTTTTCGATTTTTACCCAAACCGTTGCTCGCTGTTCCGATCAGGTTGCAGCACCTTGTTGGCGGTCGGAGGGCGCCCAGATCGACGGTGGAGCGGCCTACTCCGGTGGTCGGAGCTGACGTCGGCGGGCGATGGAAGTTCGAAACTTTCGAACTCGATTCCTCCCCCAATCCTGAACGAAAAAATTCAAACTATATATCGATTTGAAGGTGGAGAGGAGATCTACAATTTCTTCAACTGGAGGGAAGGCTCTAGATGCGTGGATTTGGAGGAATCGAGGAGAGAAGGGAGGAGTGTATTTTCGCCTTGCGTCGATGGTATATCGGCGAGAGAGAATCTGAGTTGGCCCAATGAAATTTTTTTATATTTATAAATTTTTTAAAAATTCGAAAATACCCCTTATCTCATACGAACTCCAATCCAAACCCAACGACTGTCGTCTCTAGCTAAATACCCCTATTCCGAACACAACGGGATATGTTTCGTAGGCCCATTCGACTGTTTCAGTCAGTTTTCATTCAGATTAAAATATAAAACATTCAATATTTTATTTGAACGTACATTTCAATTTGCTGGGGCCACATACTGATTCGAAAAATTCCAGAAAAATAAATCTAGCTATGTTTTGACGATACGGTCCCAACAAAACTAGTTTCGTCGAATTCTGAGACCGTTTGTAAAATGGCCCTTTTCTGGTCGATCCAATTTAACTATAATTGACCAAAACACATTTTCCTTTGCCACGCTCACATACTAGCTTCAAAAATTATGAAATTTGAAACCTAGCAATAACTTCACGTCCCGGATCCAAAAAAGTGGTTTCGTCGAATTCCGAGGTCGTTTGCAAAATGTCTATTTTCAAGGGCGATATAATTTCTATAGCGACCTTTCTGAAAATTCATTTGGACATAACTTTTGATTCCCTCTATGAAACTTCAATTTTTCAGATTTGTTAGAAAGGTATTCACTAATAGATTTAAATATTTTTGGTTTCACTCAAATCCGTTTTGTTTTGATTCCGGTACAGTCAATCAAAGTTTGAATTCAAATTTTGAAACTACCGCGCCATTTTAGGCCTTGTTTATAATTCAAAGTAATTATATTTAATTTCAGTGTCGATTCAAACTTACTTTTCATCTTTATTATTTAAAATATATATTTTAATTATTTAAAATCCACTAAAATATCCAATTTAAAAAAAAATGGTTTAGATTTTCCGGGTCGTTACAATCTCCCCCACTTAAAACTTTTCGTCCCCGAAAAGGAACAAAGTCGAAAGTGGTTTGATTAATCAACTCTACGTTCAATCTGGCTTCCATTATCCAACTTTTCAGTTCCTGAGAATTTTCAAATTCTTCACAAATTTGGCTAACACCCGGAATTTTCGAAAAATTTCGCCATAACCTCCTTTGTACGGGGAGGGGTTTAGAAATTTATTGGGCCGTATTAGGTACCCAATAAATCCTATAAAGCATACACATATTTATAGTGATATATTCTGGTGTTTACAGGGGAGCGTGTATAGATTATAACTCCAGAGAATAAATTCTCGTCACCCTGTCAAAGCCTGAGGGAGTGTGTATTTTAGTTGCTTCAGAGAATAAATTCTCGTCACCTCGTCCCGTGTGGGAAATAAATATTCTATGTGCCGTATCTAATGACTAGAGAGACGTGATTATTGTCAACTCCAGACCCGTGTGGGGTTTTTATTAATTTGGCGATTTATCATTACAATTTTATATGGTCATATCAGTCATCAGTTCAACCTGTAAAATATAGTCATCGCCATACAAGCCTCTCGCTCGTATAGTAATTCTTCCACCTCGTCACACAAGCTCCAAATGCTTATGTGGTATATGATGAAGTATGCATATCTTCGAGAAGTATGCCATGTAATGTAGTTCAAAATTAATTGTTACTACCCTATGGCGATGTTTATTATTACACACAGAATAACCAGCACTCCGCATCCAATGGCATTCACAGGCGTTGATATAATAATATTTCGCATCCAACTCATTAAGGCTTACCTATTTGTCGGGCACGCAAATAATTTCTTTACTCAACCGCTATCCATTTACCTGTTCAAACATATATAATGCACAAGTATATATTTCTATCTATTTTCTAATCAGTTCAATGTGTGATTTAATCGAATAAATTCTACTATTCATTCCATTATTGATTAAATTAACTATCGTTTTAATAATTTAATTAATCAGATCTACTATCACACAACCCAAACAACAATCTAATTGTTTTTAACTTTTCAAAAATATACTAATCAATTTCTATACTCTCTTAAAATCATTCAGACTATAGAATTAAAAGTGCACATCCATGAAAAGAAAATAACAACATAGTAGAGAACTAATTGGTAATGCAAAGTATGGTAAATGTACCTTGCACCGGAGTCAATCAGAGATGTCTACTCGACACTTAGGATAGGCTTTCTGAATGCTCTCCTCAGTTTCCCAAGTACAATCTCGCGGATCTCCACTCCATTGTACTTTGACTAAGTGAACCTTCTTGTTCCTTAGCTCTTTGGTTTCTTTGCCGATAATCTTGAGCGGCTCTCTTCTCACAGCTAATTCTGGAGTAATTTCAGTATCCTGTTGAGCTGCTTCTTCCACGATCAAATCTGGATCATGAACGTGCTTTCGAAGTTGAGATATGTGAAATACATCATGCACTCCAGACAACCAATCAGGCAATTGAACCCTATAAGCGAGAGTTCCAATCCGTTCAAGAATAGGAAATGGACCAATGAATTTGGTTGCCAACTTCCTTATTTTACCGAACCGGATAACTCCTCTCATCGGTGATACTTTCAAATATACATAGTCGCCAACATCAAATGATATATCTCTTCTTCTCTTATCGGCATAGCTCTTTTGTCGGCTTTGAGCGGTGAGTAATCGTTTCTTAATAAAATCGACTTTGTCGGCAGCTTCTCGGATCATATCTGGCCCCAACACAAGTCTATTACCGGGTTCGACCCAACAAGCAGGGGATCGACAAGGTCTACCATACAATGCTTCGAATGGCGACATTGTCAGGCTTGCTTGGTAGCTGTTGTTATATGAGAATTCAGCCAAATGCAGATGGTCTTCCCATGATCCACCGAAATCTATAACACAAGCCCGCAATAGATCTTCTAAAATACGATTCACCCTCTCAGTCTGACCATCTGTCTGAGGATGATAGGCGGTGCTCAAGTTCAGCTTTGTTCCCAGCTCTACTTGAAATGCCTCCCAGAACTTGCTAGTGAATATTGGATCTCTATCACAAACTATACTGATCGGCACTCCGTGTAGTCTAATAATTTCCTTGAAGTAAATCTGCACCAGACTCTGAGCAGTTCTGTTTGATCTGACAGGTATGAAATGGGCGGTCTTCGTGAAGCGATCTACGATCACCCAAATACTATCATTTCCTTTCCTGGTTCTGGGAAAACCATCTATGAAGTCCATGAAAATATGTTCCCACTTCCAGCCTAGAACGTCCAGCGGTTGCAACAACCCGGCCAGTTTCTGTTGGTCGCTTTTGACTAGCTGGCAAGTAGGGCATCAGCTAACATATAAAGAAATGTCCCTCTTCATCGACTTCCACCAGAAAGTGCATTTGATGTCATTATACATTTTTCTTACTCCCGGATGGATACTAAATTTTGACTTGTGGCACTCATCCAGTACTTCCTTTCAGAGCTCAGAAATGTTAGGGACACAGATTTGACCTTTTAGCCTTAGAATCCCATCATTATCAACTTGAAAACTCAAGGGCTCGCCTTTCTGAATTATCTCTTTGATCTTCTGAAGAGCAGATTTTTATTTGAGCAGATACTTTAACGACTGATGATAAAACTCAAGGATTGATAAAACTCAAGGATTGATAAAACTTTTCAAAAATAGATAAAACTCAAGGATTCAAGTCTTTCTGGGTGAACAGATACTTTAACGACTGATGATCTGTAAACAGTTCAAATTTCTCACCTAGAAGATAGTGCCTCCAGATTTTCAAAGAGAATACTATAGCCAACAACTCAAGATCATGAGTGACGTAGTTCTTTTCATGTGGCTTCAGTTGACGGCTAGCATAAGCAATCACTTGACCTCTTTGCATTAACACTGCGCCAAGGCCTTCTCTAGAAGCATCTGTCCAGACTTTCAAGTCCTGATTGCCGTCGATAATGGTTAACACTGGAGCAGTTGTTAATCTTAACTTTAGCTCTTCAAAAGCCTCTTCACATTCTGGAGTCCATTTGAATTTTGAGTGCTTCTTTGTAAGCTTCGTTAAGTGACCAGATATCTTCGAAAAGTTTTTAACGAACTTCTGGTAATAACTAGCCAATCCGAGAAAACTGCGGACTTCTGTAGGGGCACTGGGCTGTTTCCAATTCTGAATAGCTGTGATTTTACTTGGATCCACAGCAATTCCTTCTTTTGATATGACATGGCCCAGAAATTTTACTTCATCTTGCCAGAATATACATTTGGATAGTTTGGCTTTTAATACATTCGTTCTCAGAATTTCCAGAACTTACTCCAAATGTTTTTCATGTTCGGCCTTTGATTTAGAGAAGATTAGAATATCGTCAATAAAAACCAGAACAAACTTATTCAGGACTCCTCTGAACACTCTATTCATCAAATCAACGAAGTATGATGGAGCGTTACATAAGCCGAACGGCATTACTAACCACTCGTAGAATAAGTCTGGACCTCTGAACGCTGTCATAGGAACACTCTCTTCGACAATACGAAGTTGATGGAAGCCTGTAGCTAGGTCCATCCTTGAAAATACCTTGGCTCCATTCAAACGATCCAATAAATCATCGATTCTCGGCAATGGATATTTATTCTTTATTGTCTATTTGTTCAGATCACGATAATCCACACATAGTCGTAGAGTACCGTCAGACTTTGGGACAAACACCACTGCTGCTCCCCAATCAAAGAAACTAGGCCTGATTAGACCCTTCCATACAAGCTATCTTGTTTGATTGTCTAATTCCTCTTTCTCTTTCAAGGACATTCTTCGAATAGCGTGAACTACCGGCCTTGCATTCGGAATCAAAGCGATCTTGAAATCTATTTCTCTATGCGGAGGTAAGCGAACAACTTCTTCGAACACATCCGCATAGTTCTTGACGACGGGAATATCTTTTACGAGGTCGAGAATATTCTCTGTGACTTCAGGGATATTTTCTATTTGAGCAGGAGAAACATCCAAAGCTGCCCAGAAGTCTTTTCTATTAGAATTCTTACCTTCACAGGGAATGGTTATATAATTCCCTGATTTAATCTTTTCCCTAACAACTCTCTCGGCGCATCTAACCTCAGCTTCATATTTGGTTAGCCAATCCAATCCCAGAATAAGATCGAATTCAGTAAAATTCATGACGATAGAGATAGTAGGGAATTTATAGCAGGAAAAAGAGACAGGTACTGCACAAACCCAACTGGGATCGAGGGAACCCCCAACCGGATTTTGGATAGTCATTGGTTCTTTGAGCTTCTTCAAATTCAAATCCAACTTCTGAACTGCATTCTTGGCAATGAAGCTTCGTGACGCGCCTGTATCAAACAGTACTTTAACTAGAATGTTTTTGACATTAAGCGTGCCTTCCAAAACATCTAGTCTTCCCTGACTAGCTGAGGGCTCAGAAGTTTCTACTACTTCATTCACTTGAACTATTTCAGCCTTTTTCAACTGCCAGCAATCTTGCTTACGTGACCAACCTGATGGCAGAGATTGCATTTTCTATTTTCTTGAAATCCCTCCTTGGATTGAAGTCCACCTTTTAATCGCTTCTTTAAGGGTCCGTAGTTTATCGAAAAATGCCTTTTCAGATGGCAGTCAGAGCAAATGGCGGTCTTTACTTGTTCTTTCATAGAATTAGCCCTTTTCCAATTGACTTTAGGCTTCTTACTGACCTCAGACATCGTACTGGCCACAGGACGATCAGTTCCAGACTCAACTTTATTGCTAGAGTTGACCTCCTCTTCGTATCGTAACATACCTTTCTTGTCGAGATCTTCATACTGATAAGCCATGTATATCATTTCAGAAAAAGGAAGCTTCACATTCCTCATAACACTATTCTGATATTTCCTTTGCAGGCCATGAATAAATCTCAGATTCTTCCTCTTTGGATCTTGAATCAGATGAGGAGCAAAGTGAGAAAGTTCATTGAATTTCTTATGATATTCTGGGATGGTCATATCTCCTTGTATCAGATAAGAAAATTCATCACATAGTCGCTCAATTGCTTCAGGAGGAGTAAATCTTTCTACGAAAATCACTTTGAATCTATCCCAGGTGATATCACCTTCTGGATTATCCTTGATAACCGAATCCCACCAGAACAAAGCTTCGTCTTTGAGTGCCCAGGAGGCCAGTAATCTTTTCTGGTCATCCCTCAGCTTTAATCCTTCGAAGATTTTATTAGCCGAACGAATCCAAGCTTGTGTTCTCATAATAGATTCTTCGCCAGAGAACGGCTTTCCACCCAGATTTCTATATTTCATAAATAGGGCTTCAATATCCGGGTCAGTATTACTTCTTCTGTTTCTGGCACTCATTTTCTAGAGCGTCTGCAATTAGCAGACAAAGTGTCAGGTCAACAGAAAAGATATTTCAAAATATAGAGACAAATACTTGAATGTAAATGTATCTATCGAGGTGTTATTTCATTCTGCTACTCATATTAGGATAATACTGATCCTTTCTGTAATGAGTTACCCGTCCTAGAACACTACTGGTTCTATTTCTGACGAGTTCGTTAATATATTATATTCCGGAACTAAGCTTAACCAAAGCTCTGATACCACGTTGTGACGTCCCCAAATCCCATACTGACGGTGACAAGGGTAATCTTTGGAATATAACACATAAACAGATAATAGCAGAATAGAAATAAATAAATACACCAGATAATGCACAATAGAATATACTGGATAAACGTAATCATCAGAGTTACACGGTATAGAGGATCATACTTAGTACAAATACAGTTTAGCTATACATAAATGTCTACAGCGGAAAACAAACATAACGTACAATAGGAGCAGAACAACATAAAAAGAGATAAATAATAGAATCCATCTTCAGCTCCAGCTATCCAGAAAGAGCCAGCTAAACCTGAATACAAGGCTGCCCATGTAGAAAAAGGGGCACCCGAGTTTGAAAGTGAAACAAACTACGGGTCAGTCATGGGACTAGTATGAGAAATCTACTCAACACATTTAAAATATGGCTAATCACAGGACCACGCCACTTTCGTGGAACGAGTTTACTCCATTGGATTGTCAGTGCTTCAAAAACAAATAGATCTTTTAAACATCGCAATGCTTTTTATAAAAATGAAGCCATTATTTTTTTTTGAGCAAATGGATATGTAGCGCGAGGCTACACAGCCGGTTAAATAATAAATATTAATAGTTATCCAACTGACAAACCCAGTTGGTAGTCCAAAAAACAACCATCACCCCAAAGTTTAAGACACTTCATACAACACACATAGAGCATGTTACGAATACAACTACAAAGCATGCAGATCAAACTGTTAACCATCATAATTATACAAATACAACGATGAGAATTAAAGAAGAATCATCTGTCATCACATAAGCTCCATGCTAGACGTTGTATCATTGCTATCAACAGAAGTAGCTGGAGAAGTGGCCACCGGCAGAGCAAACCTGAAAACAGCAGCATGATTGACTCCAAAACCTGACCAGGACGAAAAAATATGAATGATGCGGTGACAAATAGTCATGATCGAACTAGCTTTGTTATTAAAAATCCTTGCATTTCTTTCTTTCCACACACACCAACTATAAACAGCCAGGAAGATATCAAGTACTGGACAAGAATTAGATTCCCAATGATCAAAGAAAGAAGAAATGATGGGGATGAAACCAATTAAATGGGTACTTGATGCAGCCCAAATTGGGTAGGTATAGTCATAGGAGAAGAAGAGATGATGAATGGATTCAGCATGAGAATTACAGAAAGGGCAGTTAGGGTCTGAAACCACATTGCATTTGAAAAGCTTCTCTCTTGTATTGACCTTTTCATGAATCAAACACCATTGGAAGAAGAGAATTCTTGGAGCCAGCTTGCATTTCCAAAGTCTTGAGAATTTAAACAATCTACCAGAAAAATTCAGATACTTGTAACATGATGAAACAGAAAAGCCTCTAGATGGAGAGAGAACCCAAACAAAATGATCAACCAAGTTATTTAGCTGAGTGTTGCGAATGAGTGCAAAGATATTCAGCAACTGAAAAAGAATACTCCGTTCAAAAAGCGAACCTGGAACTAAGCTAACATAACCATTGTTAAAAGCATCAGCTACAGAAAGCGAAGGATTAGATTGAAGAGAAAAGAGTGAAGAAAAGGTAAGAGAGAGAGGTAACTGACCATGCCAAATATCATGCCAAAATAAACAGGATGAACCACCCCCCAAAGAGACATGAAACAGAAATTTAATACGAGGAAGACAAGATAGAATCCCATGCAAGAAGGGAGAGATTCTTGAGGAAGGATGATGATGTAAAACAAGATGAGGGTTTGAAGAAAAGTAGCGAGCTAAAATCCAATTTTTCCAAATGAAATTTCCAGGAATAAGGAGTCTCCAAATCCATTTAGCCAGCAAAGCTACATTAAAGTGGTGAAGGTCAAGAACACCAAGCCCCCCTTGATCAGAGTGCAGGCATACCGTCCTCCAGTTAATTAATTTCTTTATGTTATGACCATTCCAAAGAAATGAACTTCGAATTGAATCAATCTTACAAATTACCCATTTAGGGAGTTTATGAAAAGACATCCAGTATGTAGGGATAGCGGAAAGCACATATTTGACTAAAATTACACGGCCCATAGATGATAAATCATTTGCTTTCCAAGCCGCTAATCTAGTTTCAATCTTATTAATAAGGGGAAGCCAATCATTTTTATGAAGCTTAGAGGGTCTGAGAGGTAAACCAAGGTAGGTCATTGGGAATTTTGCTACATTGCAGTTGAGAGTAGAAGAAATCAAATCACCAAGATGATCTGACTTGCCAAGCACGTAAATAACACTTTTATTAAAATTAATGGAAAGACCAAATATCAGCTTGAAGACATATAACAGGATTTTGAGGCAATGGATATGGTAAAGCTCAGGGGAAGAGAAAATAATGGTATCATCTGCAAATTGTAAATTGTTGATGCACAGGGGAGTATTTGGGAGAGAAATACCAGCCAAGTAACCATGTGAAGAAGCTTGTTTAACCAATTGATTAAACACATCAGCAACAAGCACAAAAATCAAAGGGGAAAGAGGATCGCCTTGTCTAAGCCCACATTTAGATTTGAAAAGGTTTCCAGAAGCACCATTTACTGAAATGGATGAGCAGCATGAATTAAGTATACTATCAATCCATGAACACCATTTATCTGAGAATCCCCTATGTTTAAAAACATCCATGATAAAGGGCCAACTTACTGAATCAAATGCTTTGGAAAAATCCAACTTAAGTAAAACACCAGGGGTAGATGAGTGATGACAGAAGGAGATTATTTCCTGAGTTGCAGCGATACAGTCATGAATGTTTCTTCCCAAAATGAAAGCAGATTGTTCTGGTCCAACAAGCGTGGCAATAACTGATTGAAGACGATTAGCCAACACCTTTGTGATGATTTTAAAAGTAGTATTTAGCAGGCTAATAGGACGGAAAGAAGATAAAGTGTTGGCCCCCGAATGTTTGGGAATGAGGATAATATTGGCATAATTTAGTCTGGCAATTGAAGAAGGGTCATTATAAAATTCGTTGCACATATCAATTATATCAAATTTGACCAAGGCCCAAAAATGCTTAAAGAAAACTGGGCCAAACCCATCAGTACCGGGGGCCTTATCATCCGACATATCTTTCAATACAGCCCAAATTTCTGATTCAGAGAAAGGATGATCAATATGAATAGGCGCAGGGTTTGGATAAAGAAGATCCCACTCAACATCAGGTGAATTTGAGTGTGAACGACCAAGCTGAGATCGAAAGTAGTCAGAAAAGGGAGAGAGGATGACATTTTGATTAGAGAAAGAGTGACCATCTTTAATAATTTCCGAGATGAATGTTGATCTACGTCTACCATTAGCCATCCGGTGAAAATATGAAGTACTTCTATCACCTTCCTCTAACCATTTGGCTTTGGATCTTTGCTTCCAACCAATTTCTTCTTGTTTCATCAGCCTATCCAGCTCATCTTCTAAGGCACGTAAGTTATTATACTCAGTTTCAAGAAGTGGGCGATGTTCTTCTAGTATGTTAATGTCAATGATTTCATTTTGAATAGAGGAGATGCGAGAGCGAATAGAACCCCATAAGTTTTTAGCCCATGGTTTAATAATCTTTCTAAGGGCTCTCAGTTTTAGGACAATCCTTTGAGATGCTGATACTACTTCTAAGTTTTGAGACCAAATTGAATGAATAAAGTCATCAAACGAAGGTTCAAGTAGCCACAACCTTTCAAATCTAAAGGGGCGTTTGTTGCATATAGAAATATCAGAATTTAGCAGAATGGGGCAGTGATCTGATATAACTGAAGCCAAACCATACACAACAGTCATAGGGAAAAGCTCATCCCAAGCGCCATTATATAGAAAGCGGTCAAGTTTCGCCAACGATGGAGATGATCTATGGTTTGACCAAGTGAAGGAGCGGTTACTTATCGGTGGATCAATCAGGGAACAGTCAAAAATGAAATAATTGAAAACTTCAGAGTCCTAGGATAGATTGCCTGAGTTTCTATCATAAAAAAATCTGGTAGTGTTGAAATCTCCACCAATCACCCATGGGCCCAAGAATTGAGATGCGAGTGAGCAACATTCCGACCAGAGAAGAGATCTATCATTTGCATCTTGAGGACCATAAATATTAGAGAAGAAGTAGATTTGGTTTGAGGGAATATGACGAAGTGCAACATGAAGGGCTGATTTTTTTTGAATAGACCAACATAAAGACCAAATTGATTCATTCCAAGCCGAAATTAAACCTCCACATGTGTCAATTGCCTTAACAAAAGTCCAACCAGAAAGAAAGGAGCCCCCCACAAGCCTAAAATGATATGGAGAAGGGTCATCAAGTTTAGTTTCTTGGAGAAAAAGAATATCGACTTTTAGAGGAAGTAAAACCAATCTAATTGCATGGCATTTTGAGGGGTTGCCCAAACCCCTAACATTCCATGAAACGATTTTCATTTGGCACCATTAATACGGTCAAGTTCCAAATCATGCATGGAAATATAGTGTGATTCACATAAGTTAACACCCATGCAACGTGACATTTTTCTACATAGACTTTTATTAGCAGAAGAAAAAACAACAGGAGTAAATAAACTACCCGAGCCTTCGGGATGATCCTCTCTATTCTTGACCCTTGCGCTACGCCTGACAATGACCGGTGAAAGAAACTGGGTCCAGTTCTCTTCTTCTGCGTTGTGAGAAGCATCAGCAGGGAGGATTTGTTGGAGAGGGGGGATAGATTGAGGAGGCATCAGGCTGTCTTGAGGGATCACATTAGGAGGAGCAGCAGATTGAGGGTCATCAAGTTGGAGAGGGACAATTGGGAGGGGGATAGAAAACGGGAAGGGCATAGGGATATTTTGGGAAAACATGTCAGCGTTGAAGAGGTGATTTATGTTCTGTTGAGGAGCTTGTTCAACTTCGTGTTCAACATCAGGTGTGGCCATAGCAAGCATATCATTTGGTGTGTCTTCAACAGAATCCTCAAAGTTATCATGCATGCAGGGAATCGTTAGCTCTTCGACGTTACCAATAAGTAAGGATTCGGGTTTAACACCAGGATGTTCATGGATGCAGCGTTGGACTTTAATGAGATGTTTCTTCTTATTGATATTAACCACAAGGAAAGTAATCAGGTCAATCCCCTCAAAAAACTGAATTTTGATAAATAAGTTTCTGTGGTCGAAGTGAGCCCATTCACAATCATCTAATGCTACAACTTTTCCCAAAGGACTTAGAATATTCCTAACTGCAGAAGTTATAAGACTCAGATCCCATCACACAATGCAACGCAAACCGAAGGATAGAATTTTACCTTATAATGGCCAAAATATGCTTGATACGAATAAAACAAAAGCATTTGATATTATCACTAGTGTTTATTGGTTTCGAAAACAATTTCAATCATAACTATCAATCGTAGACGGCATGGGTACCATATATCATGTCACCATATATATACAATCAAAACCGCACAATCACGTATTTGGAAATTGGATTTCCGTCATGAACCATGGCAAAAGATAGTCCTTACCGAATTTGAGATGCTCTAGCCCGTGTCTTAGGAACAACCGCAACTGCCCCTTAGATCGTCAGGACCGGTCCACCGATGTGGATTATTATGCCTGAACACTGCGTTTCCCCGCCTTTTGGGGCGTCAATGAGCCAACGAATTACTCCATCGGTCCCGGATCGACCGATATAACCGAGGCGCCTCGCGACAGCAACAACCACATAAGTCAAACTCGTCAGGGCGTGTAAAACCACTGACGCCACTTCTAACTAGAAGGAAACGCATGCCCTCCCTGATGTCCTCTCCCGTTTCTGGTTCATACCGGGGTGTGAGGCTCGCGATTTCACGTTATACACAAAGCTACGCCACACAGGCGGTGCTTTGATCATCAACAACAAGACTTTGCTTTTCAACAGAAGCCCTGATCACTGCATCTTAGCATGCCACATAGGCAATTCAAGCCATGTAACTGATGGCTATCAATCACACAGAATAAATTCCAATGTCAGACACATAGTCCATTTACAAGTCCGTCCTAGGTCTGAACGAAACCGGAGGCACTATATACCTTGCAAACCCATCAATCTCCACGTACGTCTGGACGATCACCACTCATTATCCATATTTCGGGATGCCTCCCAATCAGGACATCAGTTACCATCTAAACGAGGTGAAGAACTCTGGTCTTCGACCACCGTCTTCCTCTTCGATTTCTTATCGTCGATTCAGTTATTCAGAATGGGATAAACCTGGTCTTCCTGAGAAACTCGCGTATATAATAAACAAGTGCTACACAAACACAACATACGCATCCTTTCAATTCATTAGTCACTAACCTAAATCAGTAAGAGATCGATTTCCCTAATATTAACCCCGAAGGCCGAAACCAACATCAGATCAAAACCCAGGAAACCATTCGACTTAGCCAACCTTCAGTTAGTTTCTAAATTTCATATTCCATATCATTTATAATATTTTATAACGATTTATCACTATTTTTATTTATTTTTAAAATAGCCAATTCATTCAAACGACGCTTCGGGCCATAATGCGGTCGTGGCGCTGTTTTTCTTCAGATTTGATTTACAAATATCTGAAAATCTAACCGTTGGATCTTCACAAAATTTATATCATTTAAAATATCTTTTCAAAACGAATCCAACGGTTCCAGCTTTGGGAAAATCCGACGGTCGGATCTCCCGGTACAATCGTTTGAAGTTTTGATTTCAAAATACGAACTGCAGCGTCGTTATTCGATTAAATATAATTATATTTATATATATATATATAAATATAATCGATTCTGGCGCTGTTTTTCTTTAGATTTGAATTAAACATTCCAGACAATCCAACCGTTGGATCCTCACAAAGTTGGTGTCGTTGGAAAGATATTTCCAAAGCGAACCCAACGGTTTCAGTTTCGGGAAAATCCGATGGTCGGATCTCCCGCACTAATCGTTTGAAATCACGGTTTCAATACACGAACTGCAGCTTCGCTATTCGATATATTTCAATTCTATTTATATATATATGTGTATATATATATATCGATTCTTCGATTTCAAAACTATATTCTTTTCATACATTTGATAAAAATGATATTTTTATCTAACCGACAATTATTTCAACACTTCGCTATTTTCAACTCTTCGTGTATATAGTAAAAATGTAATTTTTATTGTAAGACAATTTATTTCAAAACATGATTATTTTATATAGTTCATATTGATGATAAAAAAATAGGATTTTTATTATAAAACAATTTCTTTCAAAATACGAATACCATTCAACACATGAATTTCAATTCAACGAAAGAATTTCGATTCAACACATGAAGGTTTTCTATAGTTTGTATATATAGAGTAAAAATGTTATTTTTATTGCTAAAACAATTTATTCAAAACACGAATACCATTCAACACATGAATTTCAATTCAACAAATGAATTTCGATTCAACACATGAAGGTTTTCTATAGTTTGTATATATAGAGTAAAAATGTGATTTTTATTGTTAAAACAATTTATTCAAAACACGAATACCATTCAACACATGAATTTCAATTCAACGAATGAATTTCGATTCAACACATGAAGGTTTTCTATAGTTAGTATATATAGATTAAAAATGTGATTTTTATTGTTAAAACAATTTATTCAAAACACGAATACCATTCAACACATGAATTTCAATTCAACGAATGAATTTCGATTCAACACATGAAGGTTTTCTATTCAACAGACGAATATAGTTTCAACACAGGAAAATAATTCTAACACATGAATATTATTCAAAATTTCGGCTACATAACGGCAGGGTAGTTAAAACTGGGACCGTCCCTAGTACGGCTCCGCGCTCTACCTTAAAGCCTCGCAGCTTTTAACAATAGGGAATCATGCATCTAGTTCGCACGCAGGCGGCATGTATATTTTTTTCATTTCCAAAAACTAATCCTTTGT
Source organism: Allium sativum (assembly GCA_030737875.1). Lineage (NCBI taxonomy): Eukaryota > Viridiplantae > Streptophyta > Magnoliopsida > Asparagales > Amaryllidaceae > Allium > Allium sativum. The sequence goes on from CM060921.1 coordinate 565,387,702, forward strand.
GGTTTCAACCAAATAATTCTCAACCACAAACGGGTATCTTTCAACCACAATCAATCAATTTCAACCACAAACAATTCTAATCAACCATTCGTAATCAACCAATTTTCTCACCAATCACAACCAATAAATATCATCCATGGTTTGTGGACGAGGGGCGTATATATATATATATATATATATATATATATATATATATATATATATATATATATATAAGCATTTCACTTCTATTTCAACACATATATAATTTTTACAATGTATATACAACTTATACATCGAACGTACAACTTATACAACGCTTATACAAGAGGTGTACAACGCTTATATAACTCATATATCGACTATATAATTTATACATCGTCGTTTTCTCTATCGTTTATAAATTAGAAATCTCACATTGGGTTCCACTCCACCAAAAATGGAAGAAGGCTCAGAAAAATATGCGGTCTCTTCTAGAATGTAGAAGGCGTCCGCACGAGTCCACTGTCTCTTGTTTCACTGAATTTCGTCAACAAACGAAAAAGATATGAATTTTATAGTGAAATCTAAAACCGTAGCGCTTTAAAGTGCTATTAAAACAGTTTTAATATTATCAGTCGTTACCTTTATGAAATCTTCGAATCTAGGTTTTTGATTTTTACCCAAACCGTTGCTCGTTGTTCCGATCAGGTTGCCGCACCTTGTAGGCGGTCGGAGGGCGCCCAGATCGACGGTGGAGCGGCCTACTTCGGTGGTCGGAGCTGACGTCGGCGGGCGATGGAAGTTCGAAACTTTCGAACTCGATTCCTCCCCCAATCCTGAACGAAAAAACTCAAACTATATATGGATTTGAAGTTGGAGAGGAGATCTACAATTTCTTCAACAGGAGGGAAGGCTATAGATGCGTGGATTTGGAGGAATCGAGGAGAGAAGGGAGGAGTGTATTTCTGCCGTGCGTCGATGGTATATCGGGGAGAGAGAATCTGAGTTGGCCCAATGAAATTTTTTTTATTTATAAATTTTTTAAAAATTCGAAAATACCCCTTATCTCATACAAACTCCAATCCAAACCCAACGACTGTCGTCCCTAGCTAAATACCCCCATTCCGAACACAATGGAATATGTTTTGTAGGTCCATTCGACTGTTTCAGTCAGTTTTCATTCAGATTAAAATATAAAACATTCAATATTTGATTTGAATGTACATTTCAATTTGCCAGGCCACATACTGATTCGAAAAATTCCAGAAAAATAAATCTAGCTATGTTTTAACGATACGGCCCCAACAAAACTAGTTTCGTCGAATTCTGAGACCGATTGTAAAATGGCCCTTTTCTGGTCGATCCAATTTAAGTGTAATTGACCAAAACACATTTCCCTTTGCCACGCTCACATACTAGCTTCAAAAATTATGAAATTTGAAACCTAGTAATAACTTCACATCCCGGATCCAATAAAAGATGTTTCGTCGAATTCCGAGGTCGTTTGCAAAATGTCTATTCTCGAGGGCGATATAATATCTATAGCGACCTTTCTGAAAATTCATTTGGACATAACTTTTGATTCCCGCTAGGAAACTTCGATTTTTTAGATTTGTTAGAAAGGTATTCACTAACAGATTTAAATATTTTTGGTTTCACTCAAATCCGTTTTGTTTTGCACCCGGTATAGTCAATCAAAGTTTGAATTCAAATTTTGAAACTACCGTGCCATTTCAGGCCTTGTTTATAATTCAAAGTAATTATATTTAATTTCAATATCGATTCAAACTTACTTTTCATCGTTATTATTCAAAATATTTATTTTAAATATTTAAAATCCACTAAAATATCCAATTTAAAAAAAATTGGTTCAGATTTTCCGGGTCGTTACACACCATCTTCATCTTCGAAATATCGTCGAATTGGTTATTTAGAATGGGTATAAACCCGGCCTTTCCGAATAACCCGCGTATATAATAAACACGTGTAACACAAACACAACATACGCCTCATTCCAATTCAGAATATTCTTTTATTCAAATTTTCACATCTTAGGGATAGGTTCCCATTAATTTTATCAAATATAAATTCTTCTAAATTTATTCTTTAATCTTCCTTTGGATATCACTTCAAACCATGTTATGGTTTGCCAAACTAGTCGGGATTAGCGAACCACACCGAAGTAATTATTTATTTTATTTCCCAATCCCAACCTATTCATCCCATGGAGCAAAACTGGTAATACTCCATATCTAACACCACGGTGTTACCGGTAAATATTAATTACCATTTCACGTTCAAATCTAATCAAAGATTTAACTATCTCTTTGGAGCAAAACTAGTGATACTCCATTCTCGATCTTTTCAATCTAACTAAAGATTCATTAAAACTCCACTTAGTTTTAATCTTCTCAACAATCAATATCCTGCCTTTAACTGGGTTAAAGAACCAATGTCACCTAAAACACGATTCACGATAAACCCAAAATCACTTTCTATTGTTAATCGGGTTAAAGAACAGGTGTTATTCAAAACACCGCTCACGATAAACCCCAAAAACCAATTCAAATTCAATTCCAATTAACTGGACAATTTCACTAAATCTTAATTAAAAGATTTATTCTTTTCTAAACTGGGTTCAAGAACAGTGTTATTTAAGACACCATTCACGACGAACCCAAAATCCCATTTGATATTAAATACAAGGCTATGAATAGAAAATATACCGGCTTATATTCAATATCAAATTCTGAAACCAACAAATATCGTATTGGAAATAATGATATAAGATATATCTTTCAAATTTCCACAACCATATATGTATAATCACGAAATACAACATCGAAATATTCCGAAGATAATTTTGATTCAAATCCATTCCAATTCAATTATTGGAAATTCTGGTTACTTTTAAAACCCCTTTCGAATTCAGTATATTTATTTCAAAAATAAATTAATTTTAATTCTAGTTCAAAACTAGTTCATTTCGATAAAAATATATTTTTATCCTTTCAAATGTGAAATTTTTCATCCCAGTTCTTTCTAATTCATATATTATGATTTTAAACAAACTATTAATATTTTTAATAATTTTATCAAGGCCCGTACAGTCGGTTTTCAATAACTGCCACCAAACTGCACTTACAGCGACCTTTTCCAAATTTGATTTGGACATAATTCCAAATCCAACCGTTAGATTTTAAATTTCTAATATTCGTTGGAAAGCTCTTTTCGATACGAACCCAACGTTCTGGGTTTAGGAGAATCCGATGGTCGGATCTCCCGCAACATCAATTCGAAGTCAATGGTCGAAATTCGCGAACTGCCGCGGCGCGGCGCGTTCTATTTATGCCATTTAATATATAATATATATATATATATATATATATATATATATATATATATATTATATATATATATTTCATCGATTTTCTTTTAAAACGTATTTCATAAATCGTTTTAAATTCGTTTTCAAAACGATTTCAACTTCATATTCAATTTCGAATCAAAATTGAATATTCCACTTCATCGATATACAAATGATAATATTTTCAAAACGTTATATTTTGAAATCACTTCCTCTTCTATATTCATTATAAAAACGAATATAATCGACATAAATATCGTTCGCATCAAAATGGCGCATCTCTAATCAACACAGCTTTATATATTTCAATAACTTCGTTATTCCATTCAACAAATGAATATTTATTCTATTCAACACATGAATCTATTTTTCTTTCAACACATGAGCATCGTCAACACATGACTATTTATTCTATTTAATATATTTTATAAAATTATGGTATCTATCATTTGATTTTTAATCAGACTCCAACCGTAAAGTAGTAAGAGAATGATTCTCTAAGTATTAACCCCGAAGGCCGAAACCAACAGCAGATCAATGCCTAGGAAACCACTCATCTTATCTAGTTTCCAGTTAGTTTCTAACCCTAAATATGATAAAGATGTAAATTTTATTGTTAAAATATTTTACTCAACACATGATAAGTTTCAACACATGAATATTCTCAACACATGAGCATCGTCAACACATGACTATTTATTCTATTCAACACATGAATATTCTTTTATCAATTCAACACATGAATATATATTTTATAATATTCTTTATTTTCCCGATTGGAATGAGGCCCAATCAATTACCATATAATGTTAATTATATGGTTTCCATACAACACATGTATATAATAGCAACGATAAATAATCAACCATCATCCAAAGTGCACTACACAACTGCATAAACATTAAATATAAATAATTAATGCTTACACAGTCTGTCGACCAATCGATCGACATACTATTAAATAATTGGGATTAGTGCATGTAAAATATCATCCCAACACCCGTGTGGGGTTTTAATCCACAAACACTGAATATTGTTTGTGCAGTTGGGCGAAGTGTAATATTTATCGTCCCAATAATATCCTTCAAATAGGTGTGCATAAACAAACCGTCCGGTTTGTAAATGAATATTAATTTATTCACATTCACGTTAAAAAATTTATTTTTAATAAATTCCTTTATTTCAACACATGAATATTTTATTATCTATTTCACATCAACATCACAAACAAACTTCACAACACATCAAACAAGCATACAAGTCGTCCATGGTCTGTGGACGACAGGTGTCGGGTGCTGCTAAGCACCGTCTGCATCCTATTTGTAACGACCCGGAAAATCTGAACCAATTTAAAATTTTTAAATTGGCTAAACTAGAGGATTTTAAATATTTAAAATAAATATTTTAAATAACAACAATGAAAGGTGAGTTTGAATCGACGTTTGAAAACTAATATAATTATTTCTAATTATAAACAAGGCCTGAAATGGCGCGGTAGTTTCAAATTTTGAATTCAAACTTTGACTGACTGTACCGGGTGCAAAAAAAACGGATTTGAGTGAAACCAAAATAATTTAAATCTGTTAGTGAATACCTTTCTAACGAATCTGAAAAATCGAAGTTTCATAGCGGAAAGCAAAAGTTATGGCGAAATGAATTTTCAGAAAGGTCGCTATGGAATTTATATAGCCCGTGAAATTAGCCATTTTGCAAATGACCTCGGAATTCGACGAAACCGCTTCTGTTGGATCCGGGATGTGAATTTTTTACTAGGTTTCAAATTTCATAATTTTTGAAGCTAGTATGTGAGCGTGGCAAAGGAAATGTGTTTTGGTCAATTACAGTTAAATTGGATCGACCAGAAATGGGCCTTTTTGCAAACGGTCTCAGAATTCGACGAAACTAGTTTTGTTGGGACTGTATCGTCAAAATATAGCTAGATTTATTTTTCTGGAATTTTTTGAATCAGTTTGTGGCCCTAGCAAATTGAAATGTACGTTCAAATCGAATATTGAATGTTTTATATTTTAATTCGAAGGAAAACTGACTCAAACAGTCGAATGGGCCTACGAAACATATCCCATTTTGTTCGGAATGGGGGTAAAACGCTAGGGACGACAGTCATTGGGTTTGGATTGGTGTTCGTGTGTGAAAGAGGGTATTTTAGAGATTTTAAAATATATAAATAAAAAAAATCATTGGTCAATAAACTTTCTCTCTCCCTAATAATATCGCGATCGACGACGGAAAGGTATTCATCACTTCCCGTTCATTTTCTGATCAATCCACTCAAAATTAGCCCCTCCTCCAGTTGAAGATTTTGAAGAGCTCGAGAAGATCTTCAAATCCATGTATAGTTTGGATTTTTTTTCATTGAGTATTGAGGGAGATCCACCGCCATGAACATCTGCCGTTCGAGCCACCGCCGCGCCGCCATATCGCCGTCGAGTTGGGGGTGGCCACCACCGTTGGAGGCGCCTCTCCGTCCTCTTCCACGTGGCATCTTCCGATCGTCACCAAACCTCACGGATTGCAAGAAAAACTCCAACCTAGTTTTGAAGAAATCAGACAGGTAACGGCTGAAATTAATTTCAACTATATTATAGCAGTTTAAAGCGCTACGGTTTTTGTTTTCACTGTAAAAATCATATCTTTTTCGTTTCTTGACGAAATTCAGTGAAACAAGAAACAGTGGACTCGTGTTGACGTCTTCTACATTCTAGAAGAGACCGCATATTTTTCTGAGCCTTCTGCTATTTTTGGTGGAGTGGAACCCAATGTGAGATTTCTAATTTATAAACGATATGGAAAACGACGATGTATAAATTATATAGTCGATGTATGAGTTATATAAGCGTTGTACACCTCTTGTATAAGCGTTGTATAAGTTGTACATTCGATATACAAGTTGTATATGCATTATAGAAATTATATATGTGTTGAAATAGAAGTGAAATGCTATATATATATATATATATATATATATATATATATATATATATATGCCCCTCGTCCACAAACCATGGACGATATTTATTGGTTTTGATTGGTGTGAAAATTGGATGATTACGATTGGTTGATTGGAATTGTTTGTGGTTGAAATTGATTGATTGTGGTTGAAAAATACCCGTTTGTGGTTGAGAAATATTTGGTTGAAAGCACATAGGATTAGTTTGTGGAAATGAAAAAAATATACATGCCGCCTGCGTGCGAACTAGATGCATGATTCCCCATTGTCAAAAGCTGCGAGGCTTTAAGGTAGAGCGAGGAGCCTTACCAGGGACGGTCCAGGTTTTAACTACCCTGCCGTTATGCTGCCGAAATTTTGAATAATATTCATGTGTTAGAATTATTTTCATTTGTTGAAACTATATTTATTCGTTGAATAGAAAACCTTCATGTGTTGAATTGAAAATCATTCGTTGAATAGAAATTCATGTGTTGAATGGTATTCGTGTTTTAAATATAAAAATCACATTTTTATCTATATATACAAACTATAGAAAACCTTCATGTGTTGAATTGAAATTCATTCGTTGAATAGAAATTCATGTGTTGAATGGTATTCGTGTTTTAAATATAAAAATCACATTTTTACTCTATATATATATAAACTATAGAAAACCTTCATGTGTTGAATTGAAATTCATTCGTTGAATAGAAATTCATGTGTTGAATGGTATTCGTGTTTTAAGTATAAAAATCACCTTTTTATCTATATATACAAACTATAGAAAATCTTCATGTGTTGAATCGAAATTCATTCGTTGAATTGAAATTCATGTGTTGAGTGGTATTCATATTTTGAAATAAATTGTTTTATAATAAAAATCATATTTTTATCATCTATATGAACTATATAAAATAGTCGTGTTTTGAAATAAATTGTTTTACATTAAAAATCCTATTTTTATCATCGATATGAACTATATAAAATAATCTTGTTTTGAAATAAATTGTTTTACATTAAAAATCAAATTTTCATTATATACATGAATTGTTAAAAATAGTGAAGTGTTGAAATAGAAAACAGTTAGAAAAAAAATATCATTTTTATCAAATGTATGAAATTCATATGGTTTTGAAATCGAAGAATCGATATATATATATATATATATAAATAGAATTGAAATATATCGAATAACGAAGCTGCAGTTCGTATTTTGAAACCGTGATTTCAAACGATTAGTGCGGGAGATCCGACCATCGGATTTTCCCCAAACTGCAACCATTGGGTTCGCATTGGAAATATCTTTCCAACGACACCAACTTTGTAAAAATCCAACGGTTGGATTGTCTGGAATGTTTAATTCAAATATGAAGAAAAATAGCGCCAGAATCGATTATATTTATATATATATATATATGTAATTATATTTAGTCGAATAACGACGCTGCAGTTCGTATTTTGAAATCGAAACTTCAAAGATTGTACCGGGGGATCCGACCGTCGGATTTTTCCCGAAACTAGAACCGTTGGATTCGTTTTGAAAAGATCTTTCTAATGATGTAAATTTTGTGAAGATCCAACGGTTAGATTTTCAGGTATGTGTAAATCAAATCTGAAGAAAAAACAGCGCCACGGCCGCGTTATGGCCCGAAGCGTCGTTTTGAATAAATTGGCTATTTTAAAATAAATAAAAATAGTGATAAATTGTTATAAAATATTATAAACGATATGGATGTGAAATTTAGAAACTAACTGAAGGTTGGCTAAGTCGAATGGTTTCCTGGGTGTTGATCTGATGTTGGTTTCGGCCTTCGGGGTTAATATTCGGGAAATCGTTCTCTTACTGATTTACGGTTAATGACTAATGAATTGAAATGATGCGTAGTAGTGTTTGTGTAGCACTTGTTTATCATATACGCGAGTTGCTCAGAAAGACCGGGTTTATCCCATTCTGAATAACTGAATCGACGATAAGAAATCGAAGATAAAGACGGTGGTCGAAGACCGGAGATCTTCACCTCGTTTGGATGGTAACCGAGGGCCTGATTGGGAGGCATCCAGAAATATGGATAATGAGTGGTGATCATCCAGACGTACGTGGTGATCGATGGGTTTGTGAGGTATATAGTGCCTCCGGTTTTGTTCAGACCCAGAACGGACTTGCAAATGGACAGTGTGTCTGACATTGGAATTTATTCTGTGTGATTGATAGCCATCAGTTGCATGGTGTGAATTGCCTATGTGGCATGCTAAGATGCAGTGATCAGGGCTTTTGTTGAAAAGCAAAGTCTTGTGGTGATGATCAAAGCACCGCCTGTGTGGCGTAGCTTTGTGTACAACGTGAATTCGCGAACCTCACACCCGGTATGAACTAGAAACGGGAGGAAGGACCTCAGGGAGGGCATGCGTTTCCTTCTAGCTAGAAGTGGCGTCAGTGGTTTTACACGCCCTGACGAGTTTGACTTATGTGGTTGTTGCTGTTGCAAGTCGCCTCGGTAAGATCGGACAATCCGGGTCCGATGGAGTCATTCGTTGGCTCATTTACGCCCCATAGGGTGGGGAAATGCATTGTTCAGGAATTTTAATCCACATCGGTGGACCGGCCCTGAAGATCCAAGGGTCACTCGAGCTCTGACCCTGAGACATGGGCTAGATTGTCTCGAAGTCATTAAGGACTATCTTTTGCCTTGGTTCATGATGGAAATCCAATTTCCAAATACGATATCGTGCGGTTTTGATTGTATACCTATATATGGCGACATAGTGGTATGGGGCATTAATGTCGTCTATGATTGATACTTATGATTTGAAATTGCTTTTGAAACATATAAACACTAGTAGTAGTATCAAATGCTTTTGTTTTATTCGTATCAAGCATATCTTGGCCGTTATAAGGTAAAAACTCTATCCTCCGGTTTGCGTTACATTGTGTGATGGGAACTGAGTCTTATAATGGCTTCATTTTTATAAAAAGTGTTGCGATGTTTAAAAGAATGATTTGTTTTAAAGCACTGGCAATCCAATGGAGTAAACCCGTTCCACGAAAGTGGCGTGGTCCTGTGATTGGCCAAATTTTAAATGTGTTGAGTAGATTTCTCATACCAGTCCCATGACTGACTCGTAGTTTGTTTCACTTTCCCATAAACGAGTTTTCAAAAGTCATACAGTGCAATCTTGGATTTTCAAACGGATGTTGCACCTCAAGACTTCGATGTTGCACCCAACAGACGTGGGTTGTTCCGCCAACCATAACTTTGTGTCCATTTTGCGTTACAAGAACCATAACCACTCAAAACGAAGCTCTCTCATAGATCTACAGGACAAATAGGTTCCACCCATATCATCTTAGTTCAGTAACCAAGAAATTCTATCTTAATGACATTTGGGAACATCGAAAGCTTTTTTTGCTCAATTTTTCACATGTTGTTTTGTTGGTTAAAGGGGGTTTGACCGTGGTCATAATTCGATTTACAATGTTTTGAAATATGATGCACCATGTTATATTTCTATTTCATACTCACAAACGAGTTTTCAAAAGTCATACAGTGCAATCTTGGATTTTCAAACTGATGTTGCACCTCAGGACTTCGATGTTGCACCCAACAGACGTGGGTTGTTCCGTCAACCATAACTTTGTGTTCATTTTGAGTTACTAGAACCATAACCAGTCAAAACGAAGCACTCTCATAGATTTATACGACTGACAGGTTCCGCCCATCTCATCTTTGTTCAGTAACCAAGAAATTCAATCTTATATGACTTTTGGGAACATAAAAAGCTTTTTTAGCTCAATTTTTCACACGTTGTTTTGTTGGTCAAAGGGGGTTTGACCGTGGTCATAATTCGATTTACTATATTTTGAAATATGATGCACCATGTTATATTTCTATTTCATACCCATAAACAAGTTTTCAAAAGTCAGACAGTGCAATCTTGAATTTTCAAACTGATGTTGCACCTCAGGACTTCGATGTTGCACCCAACAGAAGTGGGTTGTTCCGCCAACCATAACTTTTTATTTATTTTGAGTTACTAGAACCATAACTAGTCTGTTGACACACTTTTTGGTCAAAGCTATCACATATGGAAAATCTAAATAAGCAACGCTCTCAGGTACTGAGAACATCGTTATAAGACATAGAGCGATTTGGTTGAAATCGCAACATCAATATAAACAGTCCCGAAACTCCTATCAGACGAACGCTTTTAGGCCCGAAAACATCGATTACGGAGCTTTGCTCCGTAACTCCTGTAGCCCTCTGACATAGCTTCAAGTAGAGCTTTAGTTTGGGAAAAACGGACTTACGGATTGGAAGTTACGCCCGTTTCCGTGAACGCGTGCAGAACTTGGATTTTGGAATTGGTGACATTTCTGTTCGGCTCGCCCCCCTGGATCGTGGACTAGCCTTGGCTCGATTTACTATATTTTGGAATATGATGCACCATGTTATATTTCTATTTCATCCCCATAAACGAGTTTTCAAAAGTCATACAATCCAATCTTGGATTTTCAAACGGATGTTGCACCTCAAGACTTCGATGTTGCACCCAACAGACGTGGGTTGCTCCGCCAACCATAACTTTGTGTCCATTTTGAGTTACAAGAACCATAACCAGTCAAAACGAAGCACTCTCATTGATCTATAGGACTGACAGGTTCCACCCATCTCATATTTGTTCAATAACCAGGAAATTCAATCTTAATGACATTTGGGAACATCGAAAGTTTTTTAGCTCAATTTTTCACATGTTATTTTGTTGGTCAAAGGGGGTTTGACCGTGGTCATAATTCAATTTACTATATTTTGAAATATGATGCACCATGTTATATTTCTATTTCATGCCCATAAACGAGTTTTCAAAAGTCATACAGTGCAATCTTGGATTTTCAAACTGATGTTGCACCTTAGGACTTCGATGTTGCACCCAACCGAAGTGGGTTGTTCCGCCAACCATAACTTTGTATTTATTTTGAGTTACTAGAACCATAACCAATCTGTTGACACACTTTTTTTGTCAAAATTGTCACATATGGAAAATCTAAATAAGCAACGCACTCAAGTACTGAGAACATCATCAGAAGACATAGAGCGATTTGGTCGAAATCGCAACATCAATATAAACAGTCCCGAAACTCCTATCAAACGACCTCTTTTTGGCCCGAATACATCGATTACGGAGCTTTGCTTCGTAACTCTTGTAGCCCTCTGAGATAGCTTCAGGTAGAGCTTTAGTTTGGAAAAAACGGATTTACGGATTGGAAGTTACGCCCGTTTCCGTGAACGCGTGCAAAACTTGGATTTTGGAATTGGTGACATTTCTGTTCGGCTCGCCCCCCCTGGATCGTGGACTAGCCTCGGCTCGATTTACTATATTTTGGAATATAGTGCACCATGTTATATTTCTATTTCATCCCCATAAACGTGTTTTCAAAAGTCATACAGTGAAATCATGGATTTTCAAATGGATGTTGCACCTCAAGACTTCGATGTTGCACCCAACAGACGTGGGTTGTTCCGCCAAGCATAACTTTGTGTCCATTTTGAGTTACAAGAACCATAACCAGTCAAAACGAAGCTCTCTCATAGATCTATATGACAAACAGGTTCCACCCATATCATCTTAGTTCAGTAACCAAAAAATTCAATCTTAATGACATTTGGGAACATCGAAAGCTTTTTTAGCACAATTTTTCACATGTTGTTTTGTTTGTTAAAGGGGGTTTGACCGTGGTCATAATTCGGCTTACTATGTTTTGAAATATGATGAAACATGTTATATTTCTATTTCATACCCATAAACGAGTTTTCAAAAGTCATACAGTGCAATCCTGAATTTTCAAACTGATGTTGCACCTCAGGACTTCGATGTTGCACCAAACAGACGTGGGTTGTTCCGCCAACCATAACTTTGTGTCCGTTTTGAGTTACAAGAACCATAACCAATCAAAACGAAGCTCTCTCATAGATCTATAGGACTGATAGGTTCCACTCATCTCATCTTTGTTCAGTAACAAAGAAATTCAATCTTAATGACATTTGGGAACATCAAAAGCTTTTTTAGCTCAATTTTTCACATGTTGTTTTGTTGGTCAAAGGGGGTTTGACCGTGGTCATAATTCGATTCACTATATTTTGAAATATGATGCACCATGTTATATTTCTATTTCATCCCCATAAACGAGTTTTCAAAAGTCATACAGTGCAATCTTGGATTTTAAAACTGATGTTGCACCTCAGGACTTCGATGTAGCACCCAACAGAAGTGGGTTGTTCCGCCAACCATAACTTTGTATTTATTTTGAGTTACTAGAACCATAACTAGTCTGTTGACACACTTTTTGGTCAAAGCTGTCACATATGAAAAATCTAAATAAGCAATGCGCGCAAGTACTTAGAACATCGTCAGAAGACAAAGAGCGATTTGGTCGAAATCGCAACATCAATATAAACAGTCCCGAAACTCCTATTAGACGACCTCTTTTGAGCCCAAAACCATCAATTATGGAGCTTTTCTCCGTATCTCTTGTCGCCCTCTGAATTAGCGTCAGGTTGAGCTTTCGTTTGGGCAAAACGGACTTACAGATTGGAAGTTACGCCCGTTTCCGTGAACCCGTGCAGAACTTGGATTTTTGAATTGGTGACATTTCTGCTCGGCTCGGCCCCTAGATCGTGGACTAGCCTCGGCTCGATTTACTATGTTTTAGAATATGATGCACCATGTTATATTTCTATTTCATCCCCATAAACAAGTTTTCAAAAGTCATATAATGCAATCTTGGATTTTCAAACGGATGTTGTACCTCAAGACTTCGATGTTGCACCCAACAGACGTGGGTTGTTCCGCCAACCATAACTTTGAGTCCATTTTGAGTTACAAGAAACATAACCAGTCAAAACGAATCTCTCTCATGGATCCATAGGACTAACAGGTTCCACTCATATCATCTTGGTTCAGTAACCAAGAAATTCAATCTTAATGACTATTGGGAACATCGAAAGCTTTTTTAGCTCAATTTTTCACATGCCGTTTTGTTGGTCAAAGGGGGTTTGACCGTGGTCATAATTTGATTTACTATATTTTGGAATATGATGCACCACATTATATTTCTATTTCATACTCATAAACGAGTTTTCAAAAGTCATTCAACGCAATATTGGATTTTCAAATGATGTTGCACCTCAGGACTTCGATGTTGCACCCAACAGACGTGGGTTGTTCCGCCAACCATAAATTTGTGTCCATTTTGAGTTAAGAGAGCCATAACCAGTCAAAACGAAGCTATCTCATAGATCTATAGGACTAATAGGTTCCACCCATCTCATCTCAGTTCAGTAACCAAGAAATTCAATCTTAATGACATTTGGGAAAATAAAAAGCTTTTTTAGCTCAATTTTTCACATGTTGTTTTATTGGTCAAAGGGGGTTTGACCATGGTCATAATTCGATTAACTATATTTTGAAATATTATGCTCCATGTTATGTTTCTATTTCATACCCATAAACGAGTTTTCAAAAGTCATACAGTGCAGTCTTGGATTTTCAAACTGATGTTGCACCTCAGGACATCGATGTTGCAACTAACAGACGTGGGTTGTTCCGCCAACCATAACTTTGGGTTTATTTTGAGTTACTAGAACTATAACCAGTCTGTTGACACACTTTTTGGTCAAAGCTATCACATATGGAAAATCTAAATAAGCAACACGCTCAAGTACTGAGAACATCGTCAGAAGACATAGAGCGATTTGGTCGAAATCGCAACATCAACATGAACAGGCCCGAAACTACTATCAGACGAACTCTTTTAGGCCCGAAATCATCAATTATGGAGATTTTCTCCGTAACTCTTGTAGCTCTCTGAATTAGCTACAGGTAGAGCTTTCGTTTGGGTAAAACAGACTTATGGATTGGAAGTTACGCCCGTTTCCGTGAACGCGCGCAGAACTTGGATTTTGGAATTGGTGACATTTCTGTTCGCCTCGCCCCCTGGATCGTGGACTAGCCTCGGCTCGATTTACAATATTTTGGAATATGATGCACAATGTTATATTTTTATTTCATCCCCGTAAACGAGTTTTCAAAAGTCATACAGTGCAATCTTGGATTTTCAAACGGATGTTGCACCTCAAGACTTCGATGTTGCACCCAACAGACGTGGGTTGTTCCACCAACCATAACTTTGTGTCCATTTTGAGGTACAAGAACTATAACCAGTCAAAACGAAGCTCTCTCATAGATCTATAGGAAAAATAGGTTCCACCCACATCATCTTAGTTTAGTAACCAAGAATTTCAATCTTAATGAAATTTGGGAACATCGAAAGCTTTTTTAGCTCAATTTTTCACATGTTGTTTTGTTGGTTAAAGGGGGTTTGACCGTGGTCATAATTCGATTTACTATGTTTTGAAATATGATGCACCATGTTATATTTCTATTTCATACCCATAAACGAGTTTTCAAAAGTCATTCAGTGCAATCTTGGATTTTCAAACTGATGTTGCACCTCAGGACTTCGATGTTGTACCCAACAGACGTGGGTTGTTCCGCCAACCATATATAACTCTTCATCCATTTTGTATTACAAGAACCATAACCAGTCAAAACGAAGCACTCTCATATATCTATAGGACTGACAGGTTCAACTCATCTCATCTTTGTTTAGTAACCAAGAAATTCAATCTTAATGAAATTTGGGAACATCGAAAGCTTTTTTAGCTCAGTTTTTCACATGTTGTTTTGTTGGTCAAAGGGGGTTTGACCGTGGCCATAATTCGATTTACTATATTTTGAAATATGATGCACCATGTAAGATTTCTATTTCATCCCCATAAACGAGTTTTCAAAAGTCATACAGTGCAATCTTGGATTTTCAAACTGATGTTGCACCTCAGGACTTCGATGTAGCACCCAACAGAAGGGGGTTGTTCCGCCAACCATAATTTTGTATTTATTTTGAGTTACTAGAACCATAACCAGTCTGTTGACACACCTTTTGGTCAAAGCGGTCACGTATGGAAAATCTAAATAAGCAACGCGCTCAGGTACTGAGAACATCGTCAGAAGACATAGAGCGAATTTGTCAAAATTGCAGCATCTATATAAACAGTCTCGAAACTCCTATTAGACGACCTCTTTTGGGCCCGAAAATATCAATTACGGAGCTTTGCTCCGTAATTCTTGAAGCACTCTGAATTAGCTTCAGGTAGAGCTTTTTGGCCAAAACGGACTTACGGATTGGAAATTACGCTCGTTTCCGTGAACGCGTGCAGAACTTGGATTTTGGAATTGGTGACATTACTGTTCGGCTCAGCCCCTAGATCGTGGACTAGCCTCGGCTCGATTTACTATATTTTGGAATATGATGCACCATTTTAAATTTCTATTTCATCCCTATAAACAAGTTTTCAAAAGTCATACAGTGCAATCTTGGATTTTCAAATGGATGTTGCACCTCAAGACTTCGATGTTGCACCCAACAGACGTGGGTTGTTCAGCCAACCATAACTTTGTGTCCATTTTGAGTTACAAGAAACATAACAAATCAAAACGAAGCTCTCTCATAGATCTATAGGACTAACAGGTTCCACCCATATCATCTTGGTTTAGTAACCAAGAAATTCATTCTTCATGACTATTGGGAACATCGAAAGATTTTTTAGCTCAATTTTTCACATGCCGTTTTGTTGGTCAAAGGGGTTTAACAAGCTCAATTTTTCACATGTCGTTTTGTTGGTCAAAGGGGGTTTGACCGTGGTCATAATTCGATTTACTATATTTTGGAATATGATGCACCATTTTAGATTTATATTTCATCCTCATAAACGAGTTTTCAGAAGTCATTCAGCGCAATCTTGGATTTTCAAACCGATGTTGCACCTCAGGACTTCGATGTTGCACCCAACTGACGTGGGTTGTTCCGCCAACCATAAATTTGTATCCATTTTGAGTTAGTAGAAACATAACCAGTCAAAACGTAGCTCTCTCATAGAACTGTAGTACTAACAGGTTCCTCCCATCTCATCTTAGTACAGTAACCAAGAAATGCAATCTTAATGACTATTGGGAAAGCTTTTTAAACTCAATTTTTCACATGTCGTTTTGTTGGTTAAAGGGGGTTTGACCGTGGTCATAATTCGATTTATTATATTTTGGAATATGTTGAACCATGTTATACTTTTATTTCATACCCATAAACGAGTATTCAAAAGTCATACAGTGCAATCTTGGATTTTCAAACTGATGTTGCACCTCAAGACATCGATGTTGCACCCAACAGATGTGGGTTGTTCCGCCAACCATAACTTTGTGTCCATTATGAGTTAGAAGAAACATAACCAGTCAAAACGAAGCTCGCTCATAGATTTATAGGACTAACAGGTTCCACCCATCTCATCTTAGTTCAGTAACCAAGAAATTCAATCTTATTGACATTCGGGAACATTAAAAGCTTTTTTAGCTCAATTTTTCACATGTTGTTTTGTTGGTCAAAGGGGGTTTGACCATGGTCATAATTCGATTTACTATATTTTGAAATTTGATGCACCATGTTATATTTCTATTTCATACCCATAAACGATTTTTCAAATTTCATACAGTGCAATCTTGGATTTTCAAACTGATGTTGCACCTCAGGACATCGATGTTGCAACGAACAGACGTGGGTTGTTCCGCCAACCATAACTTTGGGTTTATTTTGAGTTACTAGAACAGTAACTAGTCTGTTGACACACTTTTTGGTCAAAGCTGTCACCTATGGAAAATCTAAATAAGCAACACGCTCAGGTACTGAGAACATTGTCAGAAGACATAGAGCGATTTGGTCGAAATCGCAACATCAACATAAACAGGCCCAAAACTACTATCAGACGAACTCTTTTGGGCCCGAAAACATCAATTACGGAGATTTGCTCCGTAACTCTTGTAGCACTCTGAATCAGCTACAGGTAGAGCTTTCGTTTGGGTAAAACGGACTTACGGATTGGAAGTTACGCCCGTTTCCGTGAACGCGCAGAACTTGGATTTTGTAATTGGTGACATTTCTGTTCGCCTCGCCCCCTTGGATCGTGGACTATCCTCGGCTCGATTTACTATATTTTGGAATATGATGCACCATGTTATATTTTTATTTCATCCCCATAAACGAGTTTTCAAAAGTCATACAGTGCAATCTTGAAATTTCAAACGGATGTTGCACCTCAAGACTTCGATGTTGCACCCAACAGACGTGGGTTGTTCCGCCAACCATAACTTTGTGTCCATTTTGAGTTACAAGAACCATAACCACTCAAAACGAAGCTCTCTCATAGGTCTGTAGGACTAACTGGTTCCACCCATCTCATCTTAGTTCAGTAACCAAGAAATTTAATCTTAATGACTATTGGGAACATCGAAAGCTTTTTTAACTCAATTTTTCACATGTCGTTTTGTTGGTCAAAGGAGGCTTGACCGTGGTCATAATTCGGTTTATAATATTTTGGAATATGATGCACCATGTTATATTTCTATTTCATACCCACAAACGAGTTTTCAAAAGTCATGCAGTGCAATCTTGGATTTTCAAACAGATGTTGCACCTCAAGATTTCGATGTTGCACCCAACAGACGTGGGTTGTTCCGCCAACCATAACTTTGTGTCCATTTTAAGTTACAAGAACCGTAACCAGTCAAAATTAAGCTCTCTCATATATCTATAGGACTGACAGGTACCACTTGTCTCATCTTTGTTCAATAACAAAGAAATTCAATCTTAATGACATTTAGGAACATCGAAAGCTTTTTTAGCTCAGTTTTTCACATGTTGTTTTGTTGGTCAAAGGGGGTTTGACCGTGGTCATAATTCGATTTACTATATTTAAAAATATGATGCACCATGTTATATTTCTATTTAATACCCGTAAACGAGTTTCAAAAGTCATACAGTGCAATCTTGGATTTTCAAATTGATGTTGCACCTCAGGACTTCGATGTTGCACCCAACAGAAGTGGGTTGTTCCGCCAGCCATAACTTTGCATTTATTTTGAGTTACGAGAACCATAACCGGTCTGTTGACACACTTTTTGGTCCAAGCTGTCACATATGGAAAATCTAAATAAGCAACGAGCTCAGGTACTGAGAACATCTTCAGAAGACATAGAGCGATTTGGTCGAAATCGCAACATCAATATAAACAGTCCCAAAACTCCTATCAGATGACCTCTTTTGAGCCCGAAAACATCGATTATGGAGCTTTGCTTCATAATTCTGGCAGCCCTCTAAATTAGCTTCAGGTAGAGATTTTGTTTAGGCAAAACGGACTTACGGATTGGAAGTTACGCCCGTTTCCGTGAACGCGTGCAGAACTTGGATTTTGGAATTTGTGACATTTCTGTTCGGCTCGCCCCCCTGGATCATGGACTAGCCTCGACTCGATTTACTATATTTTGGAATATGATGCGCCATGTTATATTTCTATTTCATCCCCATAAACGAGTTTTCAAAAGTCATACAGTGCAATCCTGGATTTTCAAACGGATGTTGCGCCTCAAGACTTCGATGTTGCACCCAACAGACGTGGGTTGTTCCGCCAACCAAAACTTTATGTCCATTTTGAGTTACAAGAAACATAACCAGTCAAAACGAAGCTCTCTCATTGATCTATAGGTCTAACAGGTTCCACCCATATCATCTTGGTTCAGTAACCAAGAAATTCAATCTTAATGACTATTGGGAACATCGAAAGCTTTTTTAGCTCTATTTTTCATATGCTGTTTTGTTGGTCAAAGGGGTTTGACCAGCTCAATTTTTCATATGCCGTTTTCTTGGTCAAAGGGGGTTTGACTGTGGTCATAATTCGATTTACTATATTTTGGAATACGATGCACAATGTTATATTTCTATTTCATCCTCATAAACGAGTTTTCAGAAGTCATTCAGCGCAATCGTGGATTTTCAAACTGATGTTGCTCCTCAGGACTTCGATGTTGCACCCAACAGACGTGGGTTGTTCTGCCAACCATAAATTTGTATCCAATTTGAGTTAGTAGAACCATAACCAGTCAAAACGAAGCTCTCTCATAGAACTGTAGGACTAACAGGTTCCTCCCATCTCATCTTAGTTCAGTAACCAAGAAATTCAATCTTAATGACTATTGGGAAAGCTTTTTAAACTAAATTTTTCACATGTCGTTTTGTTGGTTAAAGGGGGTTTGACCGTGGTCATAATTCAATTAATTATATTTTGGAATATGATGCACCATGTTATATTTCTATTTCATACCGATAAACGAGTTTTCAAAAGTCATACAGTGCGATCTTGGATTTTCAAATGGATGTTGCACCTCAAGACTTCGATGTTGCACCCAATAGACGTGTGTTGTTCCGCCAACCATAACTTTGTGTACATTTTGAGTTACAAGAACCATAACCAGTCAAAATGAAGCTCTCTCATAGATATATAGGACTAACAGGTTCCACCCATCTCATCTTAGTTCAGTAACCAAGAAATTCAATCTTAATGACATTTGGGAACATAAAAAGCTTTTTTAGCTCAATTTTTCACATGTTGTTTTGTTGGTCAAAGGGGGTTTGACCATGGTCATAATTCGATTTACTATATTTTGAAATATGATGCAACATGTTATATTTCTATTTCATACCCATAAACGAGTTTTCAAATTTCATACAGTGCAATCTTGGATTTTCAAACTGATGTTACACCTCAGGACATCGATGTTGCAACTAACAGACGTGGGTTGTTTCGCCAACCATAACTTTGGGTTTATTTTGAGTTACTAGAACAGTAACTAGTCTGTTGACACACTTTTTGGTCAAAGCCGTCACATATGGAAAATCTAAATAAGCAACACGCTCAGGTACTGAGAACATTGTCAGAAGACATAGAGCGATTTGGTCGAAATCGCAACATCAACATAAACAGGCCCAAAACTACTATCAGACGAACTCTTTTGGGCCCGAAAACATCAATTACGGATATTTGCTTCGTAACCCTCGTAGCCCTCTGAATCAGCTACAGGTAGAGCTTTCGTTTGGGTAAAACGGACTTACAGATTGGAAGTTACGCCCGTTTCCGTGAACGCGCAGAACTTGGATTTTGTAATTGGTGACATTTTTGTTCGCCTCGCCCCCCTGGATCGTGGACTACGCTCGGCTCGATTTACTATATTTTAGAATATGATGCACCATGTTATATTTTTATTTCATCCCCATAAACGAGTTTTCAAAAGTCATACAGTGCAATCTTGGATTTTCAAACGGATGTTGCACCTCAAGACTTCGATGTTGCACCCAACAGACGTGGGTTGTTCCGCCAACCGTAACTTTGTGTCCATTTTGAGTTACAAGAACCATAACCACTCTAAACGAAGCTCTCTCATGGGTCTATAGGACTAACTGGTTCCACCCATCTCATCTTAGTTCAGTAACCAAGAAATTTAATCTTAATGACTATTGGGAACATCGAAAGCTTTTTTAACTCAATTTTTCACATGTCGTTTTGTTGGTCAAAGGAGGCTTGACCGTGGTCATAATTCGATTTATAATATTTTGGAATATGATGCACCATGTTATATTTCTATTTCATACCCACAAACGAGTTTTCAAAAGTCATACAGTGCAATCTTGGATTTTCAAACAGATGTTGCACCTCAAGATTTCGATGTTGCAACCAACAGACGTGGGTTGTTCCGCCAACCATAACTTTGTGTCCATTTTAAGTTACAAGAACCGTAACCAGTCAAAATTAAGCTCTCTCATAGATCTATAGGACTGACAGGTTCCACTCGTCTTATCTTTGTTCAATAACAAAGAAATTCAATCTTAATGACATTTAGGAACATCGAAAGCTTTTTTAGCTCAGTTTTTCACATGTTATTTTGTTGGTCAAAGGAGGTTTGGCCGTGGTCATAATTTGATTTACTATATTTTAAAATTAGATGCACCATGTTATATTTCTATTTCATACCCGTAAACGAGTTTTCAAAAGTCATACAGTGCAATATTGGATTTTCAATTTGATGTTGCACCTCTGGACTTCGATGTTGCACCCAACAGAAGTGGGTTGTTCCGCCAACCATAACTTTGTATTTATTTTGAGTTACTAGAACCATAATCAGTCCAATGACACACTTTTTGGTCAAAGCTGTCATATATGGAAAATCTAAATAAGCAACGCGCACAGGTACTGAGAACATCTTCAGAAGACATAGTGTGATTTGGTCGAAATCGTAACATCAATATAAACAGTCCCGAAACTCCTATCAGACGACCTCTTTTGGGCCAGAAAACATCGATTACGGAGCTTTGCCCCATAACTCCTGTAGCCCTCTGAAATAGCTTCAGGTAGAGCTTTAGTTTGGGAAAAACGGACTTACGGATTGGAAGTTACGCCCGTTTCCGTGAACGCGTGCAGAACTTGGATTTTGGAATTAGTGACATTTCTGTTCGGCTCGCCCCCTAGATCGTGGACTAGCCTCGGCTCGATTTACTATATTTTAGAATATGATGCACCATGTTATATTTCTTTTTCATCCCTATAAACGAGTTTTCAAAAGTCATACAGTGCAATCTTGGATTTTCAAACAGATGTTGCACCTCAAGACTTCGATGTTGCACCCAACAGACGCGGGTTGTTCCGTCAACCATAACTTTGTGTCCATTTTTAGTTATAAGAACCATAACCAGTCAAAACGAAGCTCTCTCATAGATCTATAGGACAAATAGGTTCCACCCATGTCATCTTAGTTCAGTAACCAAGAAATTCAAACATAATGACATTTGGGAACATCGAAAGCTTTTTAAGCTCAATTTTTCACATGTTGTTTTGTTTGTTAAATGGTGTTTGACCATGGTCGTAACTCGATTTACTATGTTTTGAAATATGATGCACCATGTTATATTTCTATTTCATACGCATAAACGAGTTTTCAAAAGTCATACAGTGCAATCTAGGATTTTCAAACTGATGTTGCACCTCAGGACTTCGATGTTGAACCCAACAGACGTGGGTTGTTCCCCCAACCATAACTTTGCGTCCGTTTTGAGTTACAAGAAACATAACCAGTCAAAACGAAGCTCTCTCATAGATCTATAGGACTGACAGGTTCCACTCATCTCATCTTTTTTCAGTAACCATAAAATTCAAACTTAATGACATTTGGGAACATCGAAAGCTTATTTAGCTCAATTTTTCACATGTTGTTTTGTTGGTCAATGGGGGTTTGACCGTAGTCATAATTCGATTTACTATATTTTGAAATATGATGCACCATGTTATATTTCTATTTCATCCTCATAAACGAGTTTTCAAAAGTCATACAGTGCAATCTTGGATTTTCAAACTGATGTTGCACCTCAAGACTTCGATGTAGCACCCAACAGAAGTGGGTTGTTCCACCAACCTTAACTTTGTATTTGTTTTGAGTTACTAGAACCATAACCAGTCTGTTGACACACTTTTTGGTCAAAGCTGTCACATATGGAAAATCTAAATAAGCAACGCGCTCAGGTACTGAGAACATCGTCAGAAGACATAGAGCGATTTGGTCGAAATCGCAGCATCAACATAAACAGGCCCGAAACTCCTATCCAACGACCTCTTTTGGGCCCGAAAACATCAATTACGGAGCTTTGCTCTGTTACTCTTGTAGCCTTCTGAATTAGCTTCCGGTAGAGCTTTCGTTTGGGCAAAACATACTTACGGATTGGAAGTTACACCCGTTTCCGTGAACGCGTGCAGAACTTGGATTTTGGAATTAGTGACATCTCTGTTCGGCTCGGCCCTTAGATCGTGGACTAGCCTCGGCTCGATTTACTATATTTTGGAATATGATGCACCATGTTATATTTCTATTTCATCCCCATAAACGAGTTTTCAAAAGTCATACAGTGCAATCTTGGATTTTCAAATGGATGTTGCACCTCAAGACTTCGATGTTGCACCCAACAGACGTGGGTTGTTCCGCCAACCATAACTTTGTGTCTATTTTGAGTTACAAGAACCATTACTACTCAAAACGAAGCTCTCTCATAAATCTATAGGACTGACAGGTTCCACCCATCTCATCTTAGTTCAGTAACCAATAAATTCAATCTTAATGACATTTGGGAACATCGAAAGCTTTTTTAGCTCAATTTTTCACATGTTGTTTTGTTGGTCAAAGGGGGTCTGACCGTTGTCATAATTCGATTTCAAAAGTCATATAGTGCAATCTTGGATTTTCAAACTAACATTGCACCTCAGGACTTCGATGTTGCACCCAACAGACGTGGGTTGTTACGCCAACCATAACTTTATATTTATTTTGAGTTACTGGAACCATAACCAGTCTATTGACAACTTTTTGGTCAAAGCTGTCACATATGGAAAATCTAAATAATCAACGTGCTCAGGTACTGGGAACGTCGTCAGAAGACATAGAGCGATTTGGTCGAAATTGCAACATCAACATAAACAGGCCCAAAACTCCTATCAGACGGCCTCTTTTGGGCCTGAAATCATCAATTACGAAGCTTTGCTTTAAAACTCTTGTAGCCCTCTGAATTAGCTTCAGGTAGAGCTTTCGTTTGGGCAAAATGGACCTATGGATTGGAAGTTACGCCTGTTTCCGTGAACGCGCGCAGAACATGGATTTTGGAATTAGTGACATTTCTGTTCGGCTCCCCCCCTGGATCGTGGACTATCCCCGGCTCGATTTACTATATTTTGGAATATGATGCACCATGTAATATTTCTATTTCATCCTCATAAACGAGTTTTCAAAGGGTATTCAGCGCAATCTTGGATTTTCAAACGGATGTTGCACCTTAAGACTTCGATGTTGCACCCAACAGACGTGGGCTGTTCCGCCAACCATGACTTTGTGTCCGTTTTGAGTTACAAGAACCATAACCAGTCAAAACGAAGCCCTCTCATGGGTCTACCGGATCAACAAGTTCTACCCATCTCAACTTTGTTTAGTAATCAAGAAATTCAATCTTAATTACATTTGGGAACATCGAAAGCTTTTTTATCTCAATTTTTCACATGTTGTTTTGTTGGTCAAAGGGGGTTTGACCGTGGTCATAATTCGATTTACTATATTTTGGAATATGATGCACCATGTTATATTTCTATTTCATACCCATAAACGAGGTTTCAAAACTCATACATTGCAATCTTGTATTTTCAAACTGATGTTGCACCTCAGGACTTCGATGTTGCACCCAAAAGACGTGGGTTGTTCCGCCAACCATAACTTTGTATTTATTTTGAGTTACTGGAACCATAACCAGTCTGTTGAAACACTTTTGGTCAAAGCTGTTAGATATGGAAAACCTAAATAATCAACGCGCTCAGGTACTTGGAACATTGTCTGAAGACATAGAGCGATTTGGTCGAAATCGCAACATCAACATAAACAGGCCCGAAAATCCTATCAAACGACCTCTTTTAGGCCCGAAAACATCTATTACAAAGCTTTGTTCCATAATTCTTGTAGCCCTCTGAATTATCTTCAGGTAGAGCTTTAGTTTGGGCAAAATGGACCTACGGATTGGAAGTTACGCCCGTTTCCGTGAACGTGCACAGAACATGGATTTTGGAATTGGTGACATTTCTGTTCGGCTCGCCCCCCTGGATCGTGGACTATCCCCGGCTCGATTTACTATATTTTGTAATACGATGCACCATGTAATATTTCTATTTCATCCTCATAAACGAGTTTTTAGAGGGTATTCAGCGCAATCTTGGATTTTCAAACGAATGTTGCACCTCAAGACTTCGATGTTGCACCCAACAGACGTGGGTTGTTCCGCCAGCCATAACTTTGTGTACGTTTTGAGTTACAAGAACCATAACCAGTCAAAACGAAGCTCTCTCATGGATCTACCGGACCAACAGGTTCTACCCATCTCATCTTTGTCCGGTAACCAAGAAATTCAATCTTAATTACATTTGGGAACATCGAAAGATTTTTTAGCTCAAATTTTCACATGTTGTTTTGTTGGTCAAAGGAGGTTTGACCGTGGTCATAATTCGATTTACTATATTTTGGAATATGATGCACCATGTTATATTTCTATTTCATACCCATAAACAAGGTTTCAAAAGTCATACAGTACAATCTTGGATTTTCAAACTGACATTGCACCTCAGGACTTCGATGTTGCACCCAACAGACGTGGGTTGTTCCGCCAACCATAACTTTGTATTTATTTTGAGTTACTGGAACCACACCCAGTCTGTTAACACACTTTTTGGTCAAAGCTGTCACATATAGAAAAACTAAATAATCAATGCGCTCAGGTACTGGGAACATCGTCAGAAGACATAGAGCGATTTGGTCGAAATCGCAACATCAACATAAACAAGCCCGAAACTCCTATCAGACGGCCTCTTTTGGGACTGAAAACATCAATTACAGAGCTTTGCTATTTAAATCTTGTAGCCCTCTGAATTACTTCAGGAAGAGCTTTCGTTTGGGCAAAATGGACCAATGGATTGGAACTTACGTCCGTTTCCGTGAACGTGCGCAGAACTTGGATTTTGGAATTGGTGACATTTCTGTTCGGCTCGCGCCCCCTGGATCGTGGACTATCCCCGGCTCGATTTACTATATTTTGGAATATGATACACCATGTAATATTTCTATTTCATCCTCATAAATGAGTTTTCAGAGGGTATTCAGCGCAATCTTGGATTTTCAAACGGATGTTGCACCTCATGACTTCGATGTTGCACCCAACAGACGTGGGCTATTCCGCTAGCCATAACTTTGTGTCCGTTTTGAGTTACAAGAACCATAACCTGTCAAAACGTAGTGCTCTCATTGATCTACCGGACCAATAGGTTCTACCAATCTCATCTTTGTTCAGTAACCAAGAAATTCAATCTTAATTACATTTGAGAACATCAAAAGCTTTTTTAGCTCAATTTTTCACATGTTGTTTTGTTGGTCAAAGGGGGTTTGACCGTGGTCATAATTCGATTTACTATGTTTTGGAATATGATGCACCATGTTATATTTCTATTTCATGCCCATAAACAAGGTTTCAAAAGTCATACAGTGCAATCTTGGATTTTCAAACTGACGTTGCACCTCAGGACTTCGATGTTGCACCCAACAGACGTGGGTTGTTCCACTAACCATAACTTTATATTTATTTTGAGTTACTAGAACCATAACCAGTCCGTTGACACACTTTTTGGTCAAAGCTGTCACATATGGAAAATCTAAATAATCAAAGCGCTCAGGTACTGGGAACATCGTCAGAAGACATAGAGCGATTTGGTCGAAATCGCAACTTCAACATAAACAGGCCCGAAACTCCTATCATACGACCTCTTTTGGGCCCGAAAACATCAATTACGGAGCTTTGCTACGTAATTCTTGTATCCCTCTGAATTAGCTTCAGGTAGAGCTTTTGTTTGGGCAAAATGTGCCTACGGATTGGAAGTTACGCCCGTTTCCATGAACGCACGCAGAACATGGATTTTGGAAATGGCGATGTTTCTGTTCGGCTCGCCCCCTGGATCGTGGACTATCCCCGACTCGATTTACTATATTTTGGAATATGATGCACCATGTAAGATTTTTATTTCATCCTCATAAATGAGTTTTCATAGGGTATTCAGTGCAATCTTGGATTTTCAAACGGATGTTGCACATCA
This sequence comes from Allium sativum, assembly GCA_030737875.1. Lineage (NCBI taxonomy): Eukaryota > Viridiplantae > Streptophyta > Magnoliopsida > Asparagales > Amaryllidaceae > Allium > Allium sativum. The sequence continues at coordinate 565,414,628 of CM060921.1, forward strand.
AGACTTCGATGTTGCACCCAACAGACATGGGCTGTTCAGCCAGCCGTAACTTTGTGTACGTTTTGAGTTACAAGAACCATAACCAGTCAAAACGAAGGTCTCTCATGGATCTACCGGACCAATAGGTTCTACCCATCTCATCTTTGTTCAGTAACCAAGAAATTCAATCTTAATTACATTTTGAAACATCAAAAGCTATTTTAGTTCAATTTTTTACATGTTGTTTTGTTGGTCAAAGGAGGTTTGACCGTGGCCATAATTCGATTTACTATATTTTGGAATATGATGCACCATGTTATATTTCTATTTCATACCCATAAATGAGGTTTCAAAAGTCATACAGTGCAATCTTGGATTTTCAAACTGACGTTGCACCTCAGGACTTCGATGTTGCACCCAACAGACGTGGGTTGTTCCGCCAACCATAACTTTGTATTTATTTTGAGTTACTGGAACCATAACCAGTCGGTTGACACACTTATTTGTCAAAGCTGTCACATATGGAAAATCTAAATAATCAATGCGCTCAGGTACTGGGAACATCGTCAGAAGACATAGAGCGATTTGGTCGAAATTGCAACATCAACATAAACAGGCCCAAAACTCCTCTCAGACGACCTCTTTTAGGCCCGAAAACATCAATAACGGAGCTTTGCTCCGTAACTCTTATAGTGTCTGAATTAGCTTCGGGTAGAGCTTTTGCTTGGGCAAAATGGACCTACGGATTGGAAGTTACGCCCGTTTCCGTGAACGTGCGCAGAACATGGATTTTGGAATTGGTGACATTTTTGTTCGGCTCGCCCCCCGGATCGTGGACTATCCCCGGCTCGATTTACTATATTTTGGCATACGATGCACCATGTAATATTTCTATTTCATCCTCATAAACGAGTTTTCAGGGGGTATTCAGCGTAATCTTGGATTTTCAAACGGATGTTGCACCTCAAGACTTCGATGTTGCACCCAACAGACGTGGGCTGTTCCGCCAGCCATAACTTTGTGTCCATTTTGAGGTACAAGAACCATATCAGTCAAAACGAAGCTCTCACATGGATCTATAGGACCAACAGGTTCTACCCATCTCATCTTTTTTCAGTAACCAAGAAATTCAATCTTAATTACATTTGGGAACATCGAAAGCTTTTTTAGCTCAATTTTTCACATGTTGTTTTGTTGGTCAAAGGGGGTTTAACCGTGGTCATAATTCGATTTACTATATTTTGGAATATGATGCGCCATGTTATATTTCTATTTCATACCCATAAACGAGGTTTCAAAAGTCATACAGTGCAATCTTGGATTTTCAAACTGACCTTGCACCTCAGGACTTCAATGTTGCACCCAACAGACGTGGGTTGTTCCGCCAACCATAACTTTGTATTTATTTTGAGTTACTGGAACCATAACCAGTCTGTTGACACACTTTTTGGTTAAACCTGTCACATATGGAAAATTTAAATAATCAACGCGCTCAGGTACTGGGAACATCGTCAGAAGACATAGAGCGATTTGGTCGAAATCGCAACATCAACACAAACAGGCCCGAAACTCCTATCAGACGGCCTCTTTTAGGCCTGAAAACATCTATTACGGAGCTTTGCTCCGTAACTCTTGTAACCCTCTGAATTAGCTTCAGGTAGAGCTTTCGTTTGGGCAAAATGGACCAACGGATTGGAAGTAACGCCCGTTTCCGTGAATGCTGGCAGATCTTGGATTTTGGGATTGGCGACATTTCTGTTCGGCTCGCCATCTGGATCGTGGACGTGCCCCGGCTCGATTTACTATATTTTGGAATATGATGCACCATGTTAAATTTCTATTCCATCCTCATAAATGAGTTTTCAGAGGGTATTCAGCGCAATCTTGGATTTTCAAACGGATGTTGCACCTCAAGACTTCGATGTTGCACCCAACAGACGTGGGTTGTTCCGCCAGCCATAACTTTGTGTCCATTTTGAGTACAAGAACCGTATCAGTCAAAACGAAGCTCTCTCATGGATCTACAGGACCAACAGGTTCTATCCATCTCATCTTTGTTCAGTAACCAAGAAATTCAATCTTAATTACATTTGGGAACATCGAAAGCTTTTTTAGCTCAATTTTTCACATGTTGCTTTGTTGGTCAAAAGGTGTTTAACTGTGGACATAATTCGATTTACTATATTTTGGAATATGATGCACCATGTTATATTTCTATTTCGTACCCATAAACGAGGTTTCAAAAGTCATACATTGCAATCTTGGATTTTCAAACTGACGTTGCACCTCAGGACTTCGATGTTGCACCCAACTGACGTGGGTTGTTCCGCCAACCATAACTTTGTATTTATTTTGAGTTACTGGAACCATAACCAGTCTGTTGACACACTTTTTGGTCAAAGCTGTCACATATGGAAAATCTGAATAATCAACGCGCTCAGGTACTGGGAACATCGTCAGAAGACATAGAGCGATTTGGTCGAAATCGCAACATCAACATAAACAGGCCCAAAACACCTATCATACGACCTCTTTTGGGCCCGAAAACATCAATTACAAAGCTTTGCTCCGCAACTCTTGTAGTCATTTGAATTAGCTTCAGGTAGAGCTTTCGTTTGGGCAAAATGGACCTACGGATTGGATGTTACGCCCGTTTTCGTGAACGTGCGCAGAACATGGATTTTGGAATTGGTGACATTTTTGTTCGGCTCGCCCCCCGGATCGTGGACTATCCCCGGCTCGATTTACTATATTTTGGAATATGATGCACCATGTAATATTTCTATTTCATCCTCATAAACGAGTTTTCAGAGGGTATTCAGCGCAATCTTAGATTTTCAAACGGAAGTTGAACCTCAAGACTTCGATGTTGCACCCAACAGGTGTGGGTTGTTCCGCCAGCCATAACTTTGTGTCCATTTTGAGGTACAAGAACCATATCAGTCAAAACGTAGCTCTCTCATGGATCTATAGGAACAACAGGTTCTATCCATCTCATCTTTGTTACGTAACCAATAAATTCAATCTTAATTACATTTGGGAACATCGAAAGCTTTTTTAGCTCAATTTTTCACATGTTGTTTTGTTGGTCAAAGGGGGTTTAACCTTGGTCATAATTCAATTTACTATATTTTGGAATATGATGCGCCATGTTATATTTCTATTTCATACCCATAAACGAGGTTTCAAAAGTCATACAGTGCAATCTTGGATTTTCAAACAGACGTTGCATCTCAGGACTTCAATGTTGCACCCAACAGATGTGGGTTGTTCCGCCAACCATAACTTTGTATTTATTTTGAGTTACTGGAACCATAACCAGTCCGTTGACACACTTTTTGGTCAAAGCTGTCACATATGGAAAATCTAAATAATCAACGCGCTCAGGTACTGGGAACACCGTCAGAAGACTTAGAACGATTTGGTCGAAATCGCAACATCAACATAAACAGGCCCGAAACTCCTATCAGACGGCCTCTTTTAGGCCTGAAAACATTAATTACGGAGCTTCTCTCTATAACTCTTATAACCCTCTGAATTAGCTTCAGGTATAGCTTTCGTTTGGGTAAAATGGACTAAAGGATTGGAAGTTACGCCCGTTTCCGTGAACGCGCGCAGAACTTGGATTTTGGGATTGGTGACATTTCTGTTCGGCTCGCCATCTTGATCGTGGACTAGCCCCGGCTCGATTTACTATATTTTGGAATATGATGCACCATGTTATATTTCTATTTCATCCACATAAATGAGTTTTCAGAGGGTATTCAGTGCAATCTTGGATTTTCAAACGGATGTTGCACCTCAAGACTTCGATGTTGCACCCAACAGACGTGGGCTATTCCGCCAGCTATAACTTTGTGTCCATTTTGAGTTACTAGAACCATATCAGTCAAAATGAAGCTCTCTCATGGATCTACAGGACCAACAGGTTCTACCCATCTCATCTTTGTTCAGTAACAAATAAATTCAATCTTAATTACATTTGGGAACATCGAAAGATTTTTTAGCTCAATTTTTCACATGTTGTTTTGTTGGTCAAAGGGGGTTTAACTGTGGTCATAATTCGATTTACTATATTTTGGAATATGATGCACCATGTTATATTTCTATTTCATACCCATAAACGAGGTTTCAAAAGTCATACAGTGCAATCTTGGATTTTCAAACAGACGTTGCACCTCAGGACTTCGATGTTGCACCCAACAGACGTGGGTTGTTCCGCCAGCCATAACTTTGTATTTATTTTGAGTTACTGGAACCATAACCAGTCTGTTGACACACTTTTTGGTCAAAGCTGTCACATATGGAAAATCTGAATAATCAACGCGCTCAGGTACTGGGAACATCGTCAGAAGACATAGAGCGATTTGGTCGAAATCGCAACATCAACATAAACAAGCCCGAAACTCCTATCAGACGGCCTCTTTTGGGACTGAAAACATCAATTACAGAGCTTTGCTATTTAAATCTTGTAGCCCTCTGAATTACTTCAGGAAGAGCTTTCGTTTGGGCAAAATGGACCTACGAATTGGAAGTTACGCCCGTTTCCGTGAACGTGCGCGTAACATGGATTTTGGAATTGGTGACATTTCTGTTCGGCTCGCCCCCTGGATCGTGGACTATCCCTGGCTCGATTTACTATATTTTGGAATATGATGCACCATGTAATATTTCTATTTCATCCTTATAAACGAGTTTTCAAAGGGTATTCAGCGCAATCTTGGATTTTCAAACGGATGTTGCACCTCAAGACTTTGATGTTGCACCTAACAGATGTGGGCTGTTCCGCCAGCCATAACTTTGTGTCCGTTTTGAGTTACAAGATCCATAACCAGTCAAAACGAAGCTCTCGAATGGGTCTACCGGACTAACAGGTTCTACCCATCTCATCTATTCTCAGTAACCAAGAAATTCAATCTCAATTACATTTGGGAACATCGAATGCTTTTTTAGCTCAATTTTTCACATGTTGTTTTGTTGGTCAAAGGGGGTTTGACCGTGGTCATAAATCGATTTACTATATTTTGGAATTGATGCACCATGTTATATTTCTATTTCATTCCCATAAACAAGGTTTCAAAAACACATACATTGCAATCTTGGATTTTCAAACTGATGTTGCACCTCAGGACTTCTATATTGCACCCAAAAGACGTGGGTTGTTCCGCCAACCATAACTTTGTATTAATTTTGAGTTAGTGGAACCATAACCAGTCCGTTGACACACTTTTTGGTCAAAGCTATCACATATGGAAAATCTAAATAAGTAACGCGCTCAGGTACTGGGAACATCGTCAGAAGACAGAGCGATTTGGTCGAAACCGCAACATCTACATAAACAGGCCCGAAACTCCTATCAGACGACCTCTTTTGGGCCCGAAAACATCAATTACGGAGCTATGATCCGTAACTCTTACAGCCCTCTTAATTAGCTTCAGGTAAAGCTTTCGTTCGGGCAAATTGGACCTACGGATTGGAAGTTATGCCCGTTTCCGTGAAATCGCGCAGAACTTGGATTTTGGAATTGGTGACATTTCTGTTCGGCTTGCCCCCTGGATCGTGGACTGGCCCCGGCTCGATTTACTATATTTTGGAATATGATGCACCATGTAATATTTCTATTTTATCCTCATAAACAAATTTTCAGAGGGTATTCAGCGCAATCTTGGATTTTCAAACGGATGTTGCGCCCAACAGACCTTCGGCTGTTCCGCCAGCCATAACTTTGTGTCCATTTTGAATTACAAGAACCATATCAGTCAAAACGAAGCTCTCTCATGGATCTACAGGACCAACAGGTTCTACCCATATCATCTTTGTTCAGTAACCAAGAAATTAAATCTTAATTACATTTGGGAACATCGAAAGCTTTTTTAGCTCAATTTTTCACATGTTGTTTGGTTGGTCAAAGGGGGTTTGACCGTGGTCATAATTCGATTTACTATATTTTGGAATATGATGCATAATGTTATATTTCTATTTCATACCCATAAACGAGGTTTCAAAAGTCATAAAGTGCAATCTTGGATTTTTAAACTGACGTTGCATCTCAGAACTTCGATGTTGCACCCAACAGACGTGGGTTGTTTCGCCAACCATAACTTTGTATTTATTTTGAGTTACTGGAACCATAACCATTCTGTTGACACACTTTTTGGTCAAAGCTGTCACATATGGAAAATCTAAATAATCAACGCGCTCTGGTACTGGGAACAACGTCAGAAGACATAGAGCGATTTGGTCGAAATCGCAACATCAACATAAACAGGCCCGAAACTCCTATTAGACGGCCTCTTTTGGGCCCGAAAACATCAATTACGGAGCTTTGCTCTAAAACTCTCGTATCCCTCTGAATTAGCTTCGGTTAGAGCTTTCGTTTGGGCAAAACTGACCTACGGATTGGAAGTTATGCCCGTTTCCGTGCACGCGCGCAGAACATGGATTTTGGAATTGGTGACATTTCTGCTCGGCTCGCCCCCCTGGATCGTGGACTTTCCCCGGCTCGATTTACTATATTTTGGAATACGATGCACCATGTAATATTTCTATTTCATCATCATAAACGAGTTTTCAGAGGGTATTCAGCGTAATCTTGGATTTTCAAACGGATGTTGCATCTCAAGACTTCGATGTTGCACCCAACAGACGTGGGTTGTTCCGCCAGCCATAACTTTGTGTCCGTTTTGAGTTACGAGAACCATAACCAGTAAAAACGAAGCTCTCTCATGGATCTACCGGACCAACAGGTTCTAGCCATCTCATCTTTGTTCAGTAACCAAGAAATTCAATCTTAATTACATATGGGAACATCGAAAGCTTTTTTAGATTTATTTTTCACATGTTGTTTTGTTGGTCGAAGGAGGTTTGACCGTGGTCATAATTCGATTTACTATATTTTGGAATATGGTGCACCATGTTATATTTCTATTACATACCCATAAACGAGGTTTCAAAAGTCATACAGTGCATTCTTGGATTTTCAAACTGACGTTGCACCTCAGGGCTTCGATGTTGCACCCAATAGACGTGGGTTGTTCTGCCAACCATAACTTTGTATTTATTTTGAGTTACTGGAACCATAACCAGTCTGTTGACACACTTTTTGGTCAAAGTTGTCACATATGGAAATTCTAAATAATCAACGCGCTCTGGTACTGGGAACATCGTCAGAAGACATAGAGCGATTTGGTCGAAATCGCAACATCAACATAAGCAGGCCCGAAACTCCTATCAGACGGCCTCTTTTGGGCCTGAAAACATAAATTACGGAGCTTTGCTTCGTAATTCTTGTATCCCTCTAAATTAGCTTCAGGTAGAGCTTTCGTTTGGGCAAAATGGACCTACGGATTGGAAGCTACGCCCGTTTCCGTGAACGCGCGCAGAACTTGGATTTTGGAATTGGTGACATTTCTGTTCGGCTCGCCATCTGGATCGTGGACTAGCCCCGGCTCGATTTACTATATTTTGGAATATGATGCACCATGTCAGATTTCTTTTTCATCCTCATAAACGAGTTTTCAGAGTGTATTCAGCGCAATCTTGGTTATTCAAACGGATGTTGCACCTTAGGACTTCGATGTTGCACCCAACAGACGTGGGCTGTTCCGCCAGCCATAACTTTGTGTCCATTTTGAGTTACAAGAACCATATCAGTCAAAATGAAGCTCTCTCATGGATCTACAGGACCAACAGTTTCTACCCAACTCATCTTTATTCAGTAACCAAGAAATTCAATCTTAATTACATTTGGGAAATCGAAAGCTTTTTTAGCTCAATTTTTCACATGTTGTTTGGTTGGTCAAAGGGAGTTTGGCCGTGGTCATAATTCGATTTACTATATTTTGGAATATGATGCACCATGTTTAATTTCTATTTCATACCCATAAAGGAGGTTTCAAAAGTCATACAGTGCAATCTTGGATTTTCAAACTGACGTTGCACCTCAGGACTTCGATGTTGCACCCAACAGACGTGGGTTGTCCCGCCAACCATAACTTTTATTTATTTTGAGTTACTGGAACCATAACCAGTCTGTTGACACACTTTTTGGTCAAAGCTATCACATATGGAAAATCTAAATAATCAACGCGCTCAGGTACTGGGAACATCATCAGAAGACATAGAGCGATTTGGTCGAAATCGCAACATCAACATAAACAGGCCCGAAACTCCTATCAGACGACCTCTTTTAGGCCCGAAACCATCAATTATGGAGCTTTGCTTTGTAACCCTTGTAGCGCTCTGAATTAGCTTCAGGTAGAGATTTCATTTGGGCAAAATGGACATACGGATTGGAAGTTACACCCATTTCCGTGAACGCGCGCAGAACATGGATTTTGGAATTGGTGACATTTCTGTTCGGCTCACCCCCTGGATCGTGGACTATCCCCAGCTCGATTTACTATATTTTGGAATACGATGCACCATGTAATATTTCTATTTCATCCTCATAAACGGGTTTTCAGAGGGTATTCGGCGCAATCTTGGATTTTCAAACGGATGTTGCACCTCAAGACTTCGATGTTGCACCCAACAGACGTTGGTTGTTGCGCCAGGCATAACTTTGTATCTGTTTTGAGTTACGAAAACCGTAACCAGTCAAAACGAAGCTCTCTCATAGATCTACCGGACCAACAGGTTCTACCCATCTCATTTTTGTTCAGTAACCAAGAAATTCAATCTTAATTACATTTGGGAACATCGAAAGCTTTTAAAGCTCAATTTTTCACATGTTGTTTTGTTGGTTAAAGGAGGTTTGACCGTGGTCATAATTCTATTTACTATATTTTGAAATATGATGCACCGTGTTATATTTCTATTTCATACCCATAAACGAGGTTTCAAAAGTCATACAGTGCAATCTTGGATTTTCAAACTGACGTTGCACCTCAGGACTTCGATGTTGCACCCAACTGACGTGGGTTGTTCCGCCAACCATAACTTTGTATTTATTTTGAGTTACTGGAACCATAACCAGTCTGTTGACACACTTTTTGGTCAAAGCTGTCACATATGGAAAATCTAAATAATCAACGCGCTCAGGTACTGGAAACAACGTCAGAAGACATAGAGCGATTTGGTCGAAATCGCAAACTCAACATAAACAGGCCCGAAACTCCTATTAGATGGCCTCTTTTGGGCCTAAACACATCAATTACAGAGCCTTGCTCTATAACTCTTGTATCCCTCTGAATTAGCTTCGGTTAGAGCTTTCGTTTGGGCAAAACTGACCTACGGATTGGAAGTTATGCCCGTTTCCGTGCACGCGCGCAGAACATGGATTTTGGAATTGGTGACATTTCTGTTCGGCTCGCCCCCCTGGATCGGGGACTTTCCCCGGCTCGATTTACTATATTTTGGAATACGATGCACCATGTAATATTTCTATTTCATCATCATAAATGAGTTTTCAGAGGGTATTAAGCGCAATCTTGGATTTTCAAACGGATGTTGCACCTCAAGACTTTGATCTTACACCCAACAGACGTGGGTTGTTCCGCCAGCCATTACTTTGTGTCTGTTTTGAGTTACAAGAACCATAACCAGTCAAAACGAAGCTCTCTCATGGATCTATCGGACCAATAGGTTCTACCCATCTCATCTTTGTTCAGTAACCAAGAAATTCAATCTTAATTACATTTGGGAACATCAAAAGCTTTTTTAGCTCAATTTTTCACATGTTGTTTTGTTGGTCAAAGGGGGTTTGACCGTGGTCGTAATTTGATTTACTATATTTTGGAATATGATGCACCATGTTATATTTCTATTTCATACCCATAAACGAGGTTTCAAAAGTCATACAGTGCAATCTTGGATTTTCAAACTGATGTTGCACCTCAGGACTTCGATGTTGCACCCAACTAACGTGGGTTGTTCCGCCAACCATAACTTTGTATTTATTTTGAGTTACTGGAACCATAACTAGTCCGTTGACACACTTTTTGGTCAAATCTATCACATATGGAAAATCTAAATAAGTAACGCGCTCAGGTACTGGAAACATCGTCAGAAGACATAGAGCAATTTGGTCCAAATCGCAACATCAACATAAACAGGCCCGAACCTCCTATCAAATGACCTCTTTTGGACCTGAAAACATTAATTACGGAGCTTTGCTCCGTAACCCTTGTATCCCTATGAATTAGCTTCAGATAGAGCTTTCGTTTGGGCAAAATGGACCTACGGATTGGAAGTTACGCCCATTTCCGTGAAAGCACGCAGAACCTGGATTTTGGAATTTGTGTCATTTCTGTTCGTCTCGCCCCCTAGATCGTGGACTAGCCTGGCTCGATTTACTATATCTTGGAATATGATGCACCATGTAATATTTCTATTTCATCCTCATAAACGAGTTTTCAGAGGGTATTCAACGCAATCTTGGATTTTCAAATGGATGTTGCACCTCAAGACTTCGATGTTGCACCCAATAGACGTGGATTGTTCTGCCAACCATAACTTTGTGTCCATTTTGAGTTACAAGAACCATAACCAGTCAAAACGAAGCTCTTGCATAGATATATAGGACTAACTGGTTCAACCCATCACTACTTAGTTCAGTAACCAAGAAATTCAATCTTAATGACATTTTGGAACATCGAAAGCTTTTTTAGCTCAAATTTTCATATGTTGTTTTGTTGGTCAAAGGGGGTTTGACCATGGTCGTAATTCGATTTACTATATTTTGAAATATGATGCACCATGTTATATATCTATTTCATACCCATAAACAAGTTTTCAAAAGTCATACAGTGCAATCCTTATTTTCAGACTGATGTTGCACCTCAGGACTTCGATGTTGCACCCAACAGACGTGGGTTGTTCCGCCAACCATAACTTTGTATTTATTTTGAGTTACTAGAACCATAACCAGTCTGTTGACACACTTTTTTCTCAAAGCTGTCACATATGGAAAACCTAAATAAGCAACGCGCTCAGGTACTGAGAACATCATCAGAAGTCATAGAGCGATTTGGTCGAAATCGCAACATCAACATAAACAGGCCCGAAACACCTATCAGATGACCTCTTTTGGGCCAGAAAACATTAATTACGGAGCTATACTATGTAACTCTCATAGCCCACTGAATTACCTTTAGGTAGAACTTTCGTTTGGGCAAAATGGACTTACAGATTGGAAGTTACACCCGTTCCGTGAATGCACGCAGAACTTGGATTTTGGAATTGGTGACATTTCTATTCGGCTCGCCCCCTGGATCGTGGACTAGCCCGGGCTCGATTTACTATATTTTGGAATATGATGCACCATGTTATATTTATATATCATCCCCATAAATGAGTTTTCAAAATTCATACAGTGCAATCTTGGATTTTCAAACGGATGTTGCACCTCAAGACTTCGATGTTGCACTGAACAGACGTGGGTTGTTCTGCCAACCATAACTTTGTGTCCATTTTGAGTTACAAGAACCATAACCAGTAAAAACGAAGCTCTCGCATAGATCTAAAGGACTAACAGATTCCACCCATCTCATCTTAGTTCAGTAACCAAGAAATTCAATCTTAATGACATTTGGGAACATCGAAAGCTTTTTTAGCTCAAATTTTCATATGTTGTTTTGTTGGTCAAAGGGGTTTTGACCGTGATCATAATTCGATTTACTATATTTTGATACATAATGCACCACGTTATATTTCTATTTCGTACCCATAAATGAGTTTTCAAAAGTCATACAGTGCAATCTTGGATTTTCAAACTGATGTTGCACCTCAGGACTTCGATGTTGCACCCAACAGACGTGGGTTGTTCCGCCAACCATAACTTTGTATTTATTTTGAGTTTCTAGAACCATAACCAGTCTGTTGACACACTTTTTGTTCAAAGCTATCACATATGGAAAATCTAAATAAGCAACGCGCTCAGGTACTGAGAACATCGTCAGAAGACATAGAGCGATTTGGTCAAAATCGCAACATTAACATAAACAGGCCCGAAACTCCTATCAAACGACCTCTTTTGGGCCCGAAAACATCAATTACGGAGCTATGCCCCATAACCCTTGTTGCCCACTAAATTAGCTTCAGTTAGAACTTTCGCTTGGGAAAAATGGACTTACAGATTGGAAGTTACGTCTGTTTCCGTGAACGCACGCAGAACTTGGATTTTGGAATTGGTGACATTTCTGTTCGGCTCGCCCCCCTGGATCGTGGACTAGCCCCGCTCGATTTACTATATTTTGGAATATGATGCACCATGTTATATTTCTATTTCATCCCCATAAACGAGTTTTCAAAAGTCATACAGTGCAATCTTGGATTTTCAAACGGATGTTGCACCTCAAGACTTCGAGGTTGCACCCAACAGACGTGGATTGTTTTGCCAACCATAACTTTGTGTCCATTTTGAGTTACAAGAACCATAACCAGTCAATACGAAGCTCTTGCATAGATATATAGGACTAACAGGTTCCACCCATCTCTTCTTAGTTCAGTAACCAAGAAATTCAATCTTAATGACATTTGGGAACATTGAAAGTTTTTTTAGCTTAAATTTTCATATGTTATTTTGTTGATCAAAGGGGGTTTAGCCGTGGTCATAATTCGATTTACTATATTTTGAAATATGATGCACCATGTTATATTTCTATTTCATACCCATAAACGAGTTTTCAAAAGTCATACAGTGCAATCCTTATTTTCAAACTGATGTTGCACCTCAGGACTTCGATGTTGCACCCAACAGACGTGGGTTGTACCGCCAACCATAACTTTGTATTTATTTTGAGTTACTAGAACCATAACCAATCTGTTGACACACTTTTTGCTCAAAGCTGTCACATATGGAAAATCTAAATAAGCAACGCGCTCAGGTACTGAGAACATCATCAGAAGACATAAAGCGATTTGGTCGATATTGCAACATCAACATAAACAGGCCCGAAACTCCTATCAGATGACCTCTTTTGGGCCCGAAAATCAATTACTGAGCTATGCTCTGTAACTCTCGTAGCCCACTGAATTACCTTTGGGTAGAACTTTCGTTTGGGCCAAATGGACTTACAGATTGGAAGTTACACCCGTTCCGTGAACGCACGCAGAACTTGGATTTTGGAATTGGTGACATTTCTATTCGGCTCGCCCCCTGGATCGTGGACTAGCCCCGGCTCGATTTACTATATTTTGGAATATGATGCACCATGTTATATTTATATCACATCCCCATAAACGAGTTTTCAAAAGTCATACATTGCAATCTTGGATTTTCAAAAGGATGTTGCACCTCAAGACTTCGATGTTGCACCCAACAGACATGGGTTGTTCCACCAACCATAACTTTGTGTCCATTTTGAGTTACAAGAACCATAACTAGTAAAAACGAAGCTCTCGCATAGATCTGTAGGACTAACTGATTCCACCCATCTCATCTTAGTTCAGTAACCAAGAAATTCAATCTTAACGACATTTGGGAACATCGAAAGCTTTTTTAGCTCAAATTTTCATATGTTGTTTTGTTGGTCAAAGGGGCTTTGACCGTGGTCATAATCCGATTTACTATATTTTGATATATAATGCACCATGTTATATTTCTATTTCATACCCATAAATGAGTTTTCAAAAGTCATACAGTCCAATCTTGGATTTTCAAACTGATGTTGCACCTCAGGACTTCGATGTTGCACCCAACAGACGTGGGTTGTTCCGCCAACCATAACTTTGTATTTATTTTGAGTTACTAGAACCATAACCAGTCTGTTGACACACTTTTTGTTCAAAGCTGTCATGTTTGGAAAATCTAAATAAGCAACGCGCTCAGGTACTGAGAACATCGTCAGAAGACATAGAGCGATTTGGTCGAAATCGCAACATTAACATAAACAGGCCCGAAACTCCTATCAAACGACCTCTTTTGAGCCCGAAAACATCAATTACGGAGCTATGCCCCATATCCCTTGTAGCCCACTGAATTAGCTTCAGGTAGAACTTTCGTTTGGGCAAAATGGACTTACAGATTGGAAGTTACGCCCGTTTCCGTGAACGCACTCAGAACTTGGATTTTGGAATTGGTGACATTTCTGTTCGGCTCGCCCCCCTGGATCGTGGACAAGTCCCGCTCGATTTACTATATTTTGGAATATGAATCACCATGTTATATTTCTATTTCATCCCTATAACCGAGTTTTCAAAAGTCATACAGTGCAATCTTGGATTTTCCAACGGATGTTGCCCCTCAAGACTTCGATGTTGCACCCAACAGACGTGGGTTGTTTTGCCAACCATAACTTTGTGTCCATTTTGAGTTACAAGAACCATAACCGGTCAAAACGAAGCTCTTTCATAGATCTATAGGACTAACAGGTTCCACCCGTCTAATCTTAGTTCAGTAACCAAGAAATTCAATCTTAATGACATTTGGGAACATCGAAAGCTTTTTTAGCTCCAATTTTCATATGTTGTTTTGTTGGTCAATGGGGGTTTGACCGTGGTCATAATTCGATTTACTATATTTTCAAATATGATGCACCATGTTATATTTCTATTTCATACCCATAAACGAGTTTTCAAAAGTCATACAGTGTAATATTGGATTTTCAAACTGATGTTGCACCTCAGGACTTCGATGTTGTACCCAACAGACGTGGGTTGTTCCGCCAACCATAATTTTGTATTTATTTTTAGTTACTAGAACCATAACCAGTCCGTTGACACACTTTTTGATCAAATCTGTCACATATGGAAAATCTAAATAAGCAACGCGCTCAGGTACTGAGAACATCGTCAGAAGACAAAGAGCGATTTGGTCGAAATCGCAACATCAACATAAACATTCCCAAAACTCCTATCAGATGACCTCTTTTGGGCCCGAAAACATCAATTACGAAGCTGTGCTCTATAACACTCGTAGCCTACTGAATTAGCTTCAGGTAGATCTTTCGTTTGGGCCATATGGACATACAGATTGGAAGTTACGCCCATTTCCGTGAACGCACGCAGAACTTGGATTTTTGAATTGGCGACATTCCTGTTCGGCTCGCCCCCTGGATCATGGACTAGCCCCGCTCGATTTACTATATTTTGAAATATGACGCACCATGTTATATTTCTATTTCATCCCCGTAAACGAGTTTTCAAAAGTCATAAAGTGCAATCTTGGATTTTCAAACGGATGTTGCACCTCAAGACTTCGATGTTGCACCCAACAAACGTGGGTTGTTCCGCCAACCATAACTTTGTGTCCATTTTGAGTTACAAGAACCATAACCAGTCAAAACGAAGCTCTCTCATAGATCTATAGGACTAACAGGTTCGACCCATCTCACCTTAGTTCAGTAACCAAGAAATTCAATCTTAATGACATTTGGGAACATCGAAAGCTTTTTTAGCTCAATTTTTCACATGTTGTTTTGTTGGTCAAAGGGGGTTTGACCGTGGTCATAATTCGATTTACTATATTTTGAAATATGATGCACCATGTTATATTTCTATTTCATACCCATTAACGAGTTTTCAAAAGTCATACAGAGCAATCTTGGATTTTCAAACTGATGTTGCACCTCAGGACTTCGATGTTGCACCCAACAGACGTGGGTTGTTCCACCAACCATAACTTTGTATTTATTTTGAGTTACTAGAACCATAACCAGTCCGTTGACAAACTTTTTGGTCAAAGCTGTCACATATGGAGAATCTAAATATGCAACGCGCTCAGGTACTGAGAACATCGTCAGAAGACATAAAGCGATTTGGTCGATATCGCAACATCAACATAAACAGGCCCGAAACTCCTATCAGCTGACCTCTTTTGGGCCCGAAAACATCAATTACGAAGCTATGCTCTGTAACTCTCGTAGCCCACTGAATTAGCTTTAGGTAGATCTTTCGTTTGGGCAAAATGGACTTACAGATTGTAAGTTACGCCTGTTTCCGTGAACGCAGGCTAAACATGGATTTTGGAATTGGTGACATTTCTGTTCGGCTCGCCCCCTAGATCATGGACTAGCCCGGATCGATTTATTATATTTTGGAATATGACGCACCATGTTATATTTCTATTTCATTCTCATAAATGAGTTTTCAAAAGTCATACAGTGCAATCTTGGATTTTCAAACGGATGTTTCACCTCAAGACTTCGATGTTGCACCCAACAGATGTGGGTTGTTCCACCAACCATAACTTTGTGTCCATTTTGAGTTACAAGAACCATAACCAGTCAAAACGAAGATCTCTCATAGATCTATAAGACTAACAGGTACCACCCATCTCACCTTAGTTCAGTAACCAAAAAATTCAATCTTAATGACATTTGAAAACATCAAAAGCTTTTTTAGCTCAATTTTTCACATGTTGTTTTGTTGGTCAAAGGGGGTTTGACCGTGGTCATAATTCGATTTACTATATTTTGAAATATGATGCACCATGTTATATTTCTATTTCATACCCATAAACGAGTTTTCAAAAGTCATACAGTGCAATCTTGAATTTTCAAACTGATGTTGCACCTCAGGACTTCGATGTTGCACCCAACAGACGTGGGTTGTTCCGCCAACCATAACTTTGTATTTATTTTGAGTTACTAGAACCATAACCAGTCTGTTGACACACTTTTTGGTCAAAGTTGTTACATATGGAAAATCTAAATAAGCAACGCGCTCAGGTATCGAGAACATCGTCAGAAGACATATAGCGATTTGGTCGAAATCGCAACATCAACATAAACAGGCCCGAGACTCCTATCAGATGACCTCTTTTGGGCCCGAAAACTTCAATTATGGAGCTGCTCCATAACCCTCGTAGCCCACTGAATTAGCTTCAGGTAGAACTTTCGTTTGGGCAAAATGGACTTATAGATTGGAAGTTACGCCCATTTCCGTGAACGCACGCAAAACTTGGATTTTGGAATTAGTGACATTTTTGTTCGGCTCGCCCCCCCGGATCGTGAACTAGCCCCGCTCCATTTACTATATTTTGGAATATGACGCACCATGTTATATTTCTATTTCATCACCACAAACGAGTTTTCAAAAGTCATACAGTGCAATCTTGGATTTTCAAACGGATGTTGCACCTCAAGACTTCGATGTTGCACCCAACAGACGTGGGTTGTTCCGCCAACCATAACTTTGTGTCCATTTTGAGATACAAGAACCATAACCAGTCAAAACGAATCTCTTGCATAGATCTATAGGACTAACAGGTTCCACCCATCTCATCTTAGTTCAGTAAAAAAGAAATTCAATCTTAATGACATTTGGGAACATCGAAATCTTTTTTAGCACCAATTTTCATATGTTATTTTGTTGGTCAAAGGGGGTTTAACCGTGGTCATAATTCGATCTACTATACTTTCAAATATGATGCACCATGTTATATTTCTATTTCATACCCATAAACGAGTTTTCAAAAGACATACAGAGCAATCTTGGATTTTCAAACTGATGTTGCACCTCAGGACTTCGATGTTGCACCCAACAGACGTGGGTTGTTCCACCAACCATAACTTTGTATTTATTTTGAGTTACTAGAACCATAACCAGTTCGTTGACACACTTTTTGGTCAAAGCTGTCACATATGGAGAATCTAAATATGCAACGCGCTCAGGTACTGAGAACATCGTCAGAAGACATAGAGTGATTTGGTCGAAATTGCAACATCAACATAAACAGGCCCGAAACTCCTATCAAATGACCTCTTTTGGGCCCGAAATCATCAATTACGAAGCTATGCTCTGTAACTCTCGTAGCCACTGAATTAGCTTTAGGTAGATCTTTCGTTTGGACAAAATGGACTTACAGATTGGAAGTTACGCCTGTTTCCGTGAACGCAGGCAGAACTTGGATTTTGGAATTGGTGACATTTCTGTTCGGCTCACCCCCTGGATCGTGGACTAGCCACGCTCGATTTACTATATTTTGGAATATGACGCACCATGTTATATTTCTATTTCATCCCTATAAATGAGTTTTCAAAAGTCATACAGTGCAATCTTGGATTTTCAAACGGATGTTTCACCTCAAGACTTCGATGTTGCACCCAACGGACGTGGGTTGTTCCACCAACCATAACTTTGTGTCCATTTTGAGTTACAAGAACCATACCAGTCAAAACGAAGCTCTCTCATAGATCTATAGGACTAACAGGTTCCACCCATCTCACCTTAGTTCAGTAACCAAGAAATTCAATCTTAATGACATTTGAAAACATCGAAAGCTTTTTTAGCTCAATTTTTCACATGTTGTTTTGTTGGTCAAAGGGGGTTTGACCGTGGTCATAATTCGATTTACTATATTTTGAAATAGATGCACCATGTTATATTTCTATTTCATACCCATAAACGAGTTTTCAAAAGTCATACAGTGCAATATTGGATTTTCAAACTGATGTTGCACCTCAGGACTTCGATGTTGCACCCAACAGACGTGGGTTGTTCCGCCAACCATAACTTTGTATTTATTTTGAGTTACTAGAACCATAACCAGCCGTTGACACACTTTATGGTCAAAGCAGTCACATATGGAAAATCTAAATAAGCAACGCGCTCAGGTACCAAGAACATCGTCAGAAGACATACAGCGATTTGGTCGAAATCGCAACATCAACATAAACAGACCTGAAACTCCTATCGGATGACCTCTTTTGGGCCCGAAAACTTCAATTACGGAGCTGCTCCATAACTCTCGTAGCCGACTGAATTAGCTTCAGGTAGAACTTTCGTTTGGGCAAAATGGACTTATAGATTGGAAGTTACGCTCATTTCCGTGAACGCACACAAAACTTGGATTTTGGAATTGGTGACATTTCTGTTCGGCTCACCCCCCTGGATCGTGGACTAGCCCCGCTCGATTTACTATATTTTGGAATATGACGCACCATGTTATATTTCTATTTCATCACCATAAACGATTTTCCAAAAGTCATACAGTGCAATCTTGGATTTTCAAACGGATGTTGCACCTCAAGACTTCGATGTTGCACCCAACAGACGTGGGTTGTTCCGCCAACCATAACTTTGTGTCCATTTTGAGTTATAAGAAGCCTAACCAGTCAAAGCGAAGCTCTTGCATAGATCTATAGGACTAACAGGTTCCACCCATCTCATCTTAGTTCAGTAACCAAGAAATTCAATCTTAATGACATTTGGGAACATCGAAAGCTTTTTTAGCTCCAATTTTCATATGTTGTTTTGTTGGTCAAAGGGGATTTGACCGTAGTCATAATTCGATTTACTATATTTTCAAATATGATGCACCATGTTATATTTCTATTTCATACCCATAAATGAATTTTCAAAAGTCATACAGTGCAATCTTGGATTTTCATACTGATGTTGCACCTCAGGACTTCGATGTTGCACCCAACCGACGTGGGTTGTTCCGCCAACCGTAACTTTGTATTTATTTTGAGTTACTAGAACCATAACCAGTTCGTTGACACACTTTTTGGTCAAAGCTGTCACATATGGAAAATCTAAATAAGCAACGCGCTCAGGTACTGAGAATATCGTCAGAAGACATAGAGCGATTTGGTCGAAATCGCAACATCAACATAAACAGGCCCGAAACTCCTATCAGATGACCCCTTTTAGGCTCGAAAACATCAATTACGGAGCTGTGCTCTGTAACTCTCGTTGCCCACTGAATTAGCTTCAGGTAGCTCTTTCGTTTGGGCAAAATGGACTTAAGTTAAATCCATTTTCGTAGGCAGCACGATTGCATTGAGTGTATGCAACAAGCCGTTAAACCTCTGGGTGTCCCCAGTAGGACGAGTGTTGTCTCGTGAGGGTTTTTAGAGGATACTACCCACAAAATCCAATCGTTAAACGCAAAAAAATATTTACAAAATGCTAGATTCAAAAATATTTACAAGATAAAATGCAAGTTTTTAAAAAAATATTTGCAAATGGGTAATTTACTTTTAAATTTTACACGAAGGAGTTAAAACAAGTTTGGGTCGTCCCTATGAAATTTAAGTCCGTTACTAATCAAAACTTCAAACCGAAGTCGGTTATTGTTACAAACTCCTCCAGCTTGGCCAGTTGTTTTGGTAGAAACATAGTGCAAATATGAAATGAATTCTGTAATCGATATCAACAATCGTATATTGGCATCTTTATTTACTTTTGGTTAGCAAGTTAGGTCAAATAAGTGAAGAGTGTGCTTGGATTTCAAGTGATAACTCTCTCTTTATTACAAAATATTTACATTATTATTATTTACAAATACCTAGGTATACCACCCCTACACTTCATTACGACTTTCGTAAGGGTCAGTAATCCTAAGGTGTCCAATCTCATGAAATGAGACCAAGATATACCGACGCTGACTTTGTCAACAAGGTGTTGGAAAGAGCTTGGCGGGTTTGCACACCAACGCTAGATGTACCAGCAATGTTGGATACCCTTGGATTATATATATATATATATATACTCTTTTTTCTTCTTTTTTTTTTCTTCTTTTTTCTTTTTTTTCTTTTTTTAAGAGAGATATTAGCGAGAATTTCTTAGCACAACTTCACTTAAAAGATCTAAAATGTTATCGCAAGTAATCTAAATCAACCGTTCATTTAATCGGATTACAATTTAGAAAACACTTCATACTCATCACCTACAAATCTCCCTATATACCAGTTACACCAAATTTGCTCATGATTCAAACTTTCCTTTCGTTATCCGCTAAAAGAAGTAAAATTCCAAATATTTTAATCGTACGACCAAACCCATATATTTACTTCATTGTGCCCATTTAAAAGTAAATTAAAATGCAATTTTTTTTTGAATTTTTTTTTGGAATGAAAAAAGAAAAGCGAAATCTATGCAAAAACCAAAATAAATATCAAACTCCCCTCACACTTGATTTTTACAGTGTCCCCACAGTCAGTCCAAGTGGAAGGAGAAAAGAAAAAGATTTTTTGTTTGAAAAGATGCCCTATATTTACAAAAGAAAAAAAAAGTATTTACAGTATATCAGAAAGTATATTGACACGAAGTAAATAAAACAGTCTTCTAAAGACCGGTTCATTTGTCTCTTCAAGTACGAGAAACACAGCTCAAGTTTGAAAAAACAAATCGTAAAAGCTTTCGAAGTTAGACGTAGATTTGGAAAAACAAATGTCGTTATATTAAAAATCGAATGAGTTAAATTATTTTTGATGATTTTTGGGGTAGATTGAATGATGGACGGAATTTCAAGTTTATTTTCACCCATTTGAATTTCAAAATTATCACTAACAGTTTGTTCAAAAATATTGATTTCAAAATCCAAATGGTGATTGAAATCTACACTTTCACAATTCAACTCATCATCGAAAAGACCAAAAAAATCGTTTTCATTAAATTCATCCTCCTTTGAATTATTAACAACTTCATTACTTACATCATTTTACAAGTCTAAAGTTGTTGTTTTCAAATTTTCAGAAAAAGGAAGATCGAATTTTAATTTTTGTTCCATCCTCTCAAAAGAATTGAAATCCAAATAAATTACCGTGTTATTAACAACTTCGCTAAGATCGTTATTTTCAATTTCGAAAGTCGTTATTTGAAAATCGTCGATTTTGGTAAAAGGTGGATTATTATTCGAATCGTCACACGTTCGGTTTTGATTATATTGTTTTTCACGAAAATTCAAGTTGTTTTCAAACCACAAATTTGTGTGATTGTCGTGATTTTCATTCATTTGCTCAACAAAATCAAATTTATAATTATTTACTTGAAAATTTTCAATTTGAAACTGCTGAGAACAAAAATTTTCGGGTTCACCACAATTGAAATTATGCCCATTGCCAAAATCATTTGAAAAATTATTCGCATTTTCATTTTGAATTTGAAATTCATTATGGAGTTCGAAGTTGATTTGGCAAGGGTTATAGTCAAAATCATTTGAATTTGAATTTGGAATTAAATTCGAAATTGATTCATTTAATAGTTGACTTTCTTCAACTAGAAATTGAATTATTTCAAGACTTGAGGGTTGATTATCATTTTGAATTTTTTTTGGTGTAAAATCCAAGTTATTTGTACAATTCACGTTTTCATTTTGAATTGGAAATTCATTTTGGTGTTCGAAATTGAATTGACAAGGGTTATAATCAAAATCATTTGAATTTGAATTTGGGATTAAATTTGAATTTTGATTATTTTGAAAACTTTGGCTTGAATTGATGCACATTAATTCAATTAATCTTTCATTAAATCTTTAGTTTTCTTCAAGTAGAGCTTGAACTCTTATTTCAAGACTTGAGAGTCTATCATCATTTTGAAAATTTTGTGGTGCAAAATTGTAACACCCCGCCTCCGCTAGGGTCACTCGCAAAGGAATGCACTAGCTTTAGAGGGGCATTATTGGTAAACATGCACAGAAATATCACAAGACAGAACATATAAAATAGCGGAAGTAAAATCAAACTTTCATAACATGAATAAATAAGGTCTAAAGCCTTTTACATCAGAGTACATCAAAACCTGTCTTGCAATAGTAAAGAAGCATAAAGACATTTTCATAAATTATTCCCCAAGTAAAAACAGTAAAGTAGCCATTAGCCAAGAAAAGTCCAAGCCATCCATGATGACCTTCAAGCAGAAGAAGTCCGAACTAAACAACAGTATTTCCTCCCTGTAACCTGGGGGGAAACGGAAGAAAAGAGGCGAAACAAAACGGGTCAGTCAAAAAGACTGAGTAAGCCCTATCTACTATTAGCATAAAAACTAGTAAAGTTAACTGACATGAGAAACTGAGATGAACATAAGCATGATAACAAGATAGATAAGCTAAATCAAAATAACAGGATGAACTACTGAACTCAGATAAACTAAGGTGTCATGATAAATTACGATGTCAAGATAAAACAAGGTATCACATCGTCAGGTTTCTATCAAGTATAATATCCCCAAGATATCTGTCACGTATAACGCCCCGTGATATCTATCCTGTATTTTAGCTCTGCACCTACCGTACTAGTATCCCCACCGTGTCATGTGTTAACCAAGAATGACCCTCACTCAAAAGTCGTGTAATGGTCCATGTCAACCTAATATATCGCATATATAGGTTACTCAACTTGTATGTTTTATTCCATGTAAATGTTCAGTCCCTTGCCGTAGACCATACGGGCTTTCCCATGAGATTCTATATTACTTTAACATAGTTCCATGATCCTTAAGATCGGTTTGGACTGTTACCCTAAACCTAGCTAGGGTCTTCCAACATGAATTATTGTTTGTACAACTAGGACTTATGCTACCTAGGGCTGCTAGGGATTATGCTTACCTATCGCACATTTTCGTATCTCGGTTTGGGTTCAACCACCTAGGGCCACTAGGGATTACCCTAACCGCCAACTGCGCCCTTTTTCCCACGCATTCATCGTGAATCGCTTTTCCATGACTGTATGCACATGTATCACATCGTGCCATCCGAGTCCTGTCACAGGGCAAATCAAGAAATACAGGACTCGGTCGGGAGCTTTCGATTTATCTGCCGATGCAGATGCTAAGGTCTGTTTTTCTTATACGTGGCTATGGTCCCACGAGACCACTCCCTCAACTAGTGAAAGACAAGACAGGATAAATCCTATATGAGAACACAACACTGGCCAACCCACATCCAAGCCTTACCGCAACCATAATTAGATAGCAATTATGGTCTTTTGGGTGTTCTCTGCCTTTCCGTACGTACACGCTTGACCAAAGATGGTAGGTAGCCTGACGAAATGCTATCTAGGGTACAACCGTGTATCGTCGACTATCCCCTATCCATCCCCGTCTTTAGGTCGCTCGTATAGCAACCAAGGCATACTCTTGGTTCTTCTAACGCAGACCTTAACCTCTCTTGAGCCTAGTATAATCACCTGGCAGCTCATAGAGGGATACCAAGAATATCCTCACGTTCCCCGAAGCCGCTGCTTCGTTACCCAGTTCGCTGGAGCCTTTATCTAAATCAGATACTTGCTCCTACTCGTATACTTAAACGATGACCTACCGTATCAGGTTACTCATCTATCTATGAACTGGTCTAAATTTCCTTGACTAAGAATCATTACTTAGTTATTCCTCAACTAAGGTTTACCACTTAGCCTTATTCCCGTTATCCTTGTTAACTACGGTTATCCCCTATCCTCAGAACTAGGGTTTACATAATGGATTAAGTGTCACTTAAGTTCATGACTTAACCCGTCTACAAATCCTGTCAAAATTGGCTAAGTATCCAAGTTCAAGGCTTAACCCTACAAACCATGCTCAAGTTGGTTAAGTATATTAAGCAATTCACGACTTAACCTCGTCCAATTATCATTCTAGATTGGTTAAGTATATATTAACTTGACCCTATCAATTTACTTAGTCAAATTGGTCAAGTGTATTCAAGCGATTCGTGACTTAGCCTTATCATGTTTTCACGTTATATTGGTTAAGTATTGGTTAACTTAACCACAATAAATTAACGAGTTAGATTGGATAAGTATAGGTCACTTAACCACATCAATTCATCATGTTTAGATTAGTTAAGTGTTTAACTTAACCCCATTAAACTACCAAGTGGGATTAATTAAGTCTAGGCTAACTTAAACCCATCCGATTTCCATGTTTAGACTAGTTGAGTCTAATCTTAACCCCATTCGTTAACCATATTTTTCGGTTAAGTGTCATTAAGAAAACTTACTTAACCTTACCAAGTTATCGCGTTGGATTGATTAAGTGTTGGTTAACTTAACCCCATCCACTAGTCATATAAAAATGGTTAAGTGTCATTAGGCAAATCAAGTTACTTAACCTACCCAACCTTGTCATGTTTTGTTAAGTATCATTAGCCTAATCAAATTACTTAACCCATTTGTCCATGTCATATTTGGTTAAGAGTCATTAATCAAATTAACTTAACCCTATCATGTGGCATTAATTATTTAATGCACCTTCACCTCTCACATTAGACTTTGTTGTGGTTACTAGTTAAGCCGGTCGGTTCCGGGTAGCTTTACACCACAACTTGGTCTAACCTCGGGTTCAAGCATAACATGACCAACTTCTCACATTGGGTCCTATTGTTTGCAACTACTAGTTAGGCCGGTCGGTTCCGGGTAGTTTTACGTTGCAAACTCAACCCAACCTCGAGTTGGCCACACTTATATTATCTAAGTGTCATGTCCATCATGTTTCCCAAAACATGTTACAAGTTTTCAAGCATTTGGGTAGACCTAACTTAATAGGTAAATTCCCAAAGGGTAGACCTAACTTAATAGGTAAATTCCCAAGCTTATGTTTTTATGCATACTTACATGTCAACTTCCATGTTATATTTCAAGTCATGTTTTCAAGTTGTATTTTCATGTCATTAGAAATTACCCATAACATAACCCAACGCTTTTAAACTCGCATATACGTTCGCGACAACGTAATGGATTAAAAGAAGAGACTTGGCAAAGGCATGACAAAAATGGATATTAAGCCACAAGTTAATCATGGTGGCAAATGAGGAACAAATGTGTTCATTAACTTGCATGTTACATTCTTAAGCCTCAAAACATGCATAAACCCAAACTTGGCACATAAGCGAATCATGGTGACAAAAGATATGGAATGATGACTAGTAACTCGCATATATCATCATATAAGGGTTATGACTTCATATGCAAGTTGACATAAAGGTTATGAGGGTTCTCATGTTGCCTAATACAACATTTCAACATAAAGGTTGTAGCTTTTAGCTCACAAGATCAAGATAATGACTTCATAAACTGGCATGACATGATAGCATGTATCATACTCAATGATCAAACCCAAACTTGCAACATGAACATTTAACTTCATAGTTAATATCTAAGAGTAGGGAAAGGGCTTACATTGCTATGAAGGCACAAAAGATATGACAAAGCCCTTATGCAATCAAATAGACCCAAAATGCAAGCTCTAACATAAAAACCCTTGAGCCAAAATCATCAAAATCCTTGCTTTATGATGCAAAGATAGAAACTTGACTTGAATGCAAGCTAATGGCACTCATACAAGCTTGAAAACACTTGTATGCATGGAAAATCTCTCATAGAAACCATTTAGAAATTTTATGAAGAGAGTGGAGGCCATGAGAGGTAAAATTTTGCCATAGTTTAGTTGCATGAATGAATAATGATGATTTAGGATAGGTTAGGGTCTTATTTATAGATTAGGCAAGTGTTTTAGGCCATAGGATTAAACCTAGATTCAATCCAAGCCATCAAAGCATGTCTTGGGGAAGAAGTCAAGTGTAGGAACCATCTAGGGCCTTTAGATTAAAGATGAACCATGAGAACCATCCAAATGCAAAATCTGCATTTGAGCGAATCGGCCCACGGGTTGACAGCCAAACACCTTGGATTAACCCCTAGTCGACCCAGCGAGCTCGGGTCGACCTCAAAAATCGGCCCCAAGCTTATGTTTTTATGCATACTTACATGTCAACTTCCATGTTATATTTCAAGTCATGTTTTCAAGTTGTATTTTCATGTCATTAGAAATTACCCATAACATAACCCAACGCTTTTAAACTCGCATATACGTTCGCGACAACGTAATGGATTAAAAGAAGAGACTTGGCAAAGGCATGACAAAAATGGATATTAAGCCACAAGTTAATCATGGTGGCAAATGAGGCACAAATGTGTTCATTAACTTGCATGTTACATTCTTAAGCCTCAAAACATGCATAAACCCAAACTTGGCACATAAGCGAATCATGGTGACAAAAGATATGGAATGATGACTAGTAACTCGCATATATCATCATATAAGGGTTATGACTTCATATGCAAGTTGACATAAAGGTTATGAGGGTTCTCATGTTGCCTAATACAACATTTCAACATAAAGGTTGTAGCTTTTAGCTCACAAGATCAAGATAATGACTTCATAAACTGGCATGACATGATAGCATGTATCATACTCAATGATCAAACCCAAACTTGCAACATGAACATTTAACTTCATAGTTAATATCTAAGAGTAGGGAAAGGGCTTACATTGCTATGAAGGCACAAAAGATATGACAAAGCCCTTATGCAATCAAATAGACCCAAAATGCAAGCTCTAACATAAAAACCCTTGAGCCAAAATCATCAAAATCCTTGCTTTATGATGCAAAGATAGAAACTTGACTTGAATGCAAGCTAATGACACTCATACAAGCTTGAAAACACTTGTATGCATGGAAAATCTCTCATAGAAACCATTTAGAAATTTTATGAAGAGAGTGGAGGCCATGAGAGGTAAAATTTTGCCATAGTTTAGTTGCATGAATGAATAATGAGGATTTAGGATAGGTTAGGGTCTTATTTATAGATTAGGCAAGTGTTTTAGGCCATAGGATTAAACCTAGATTCAATCCAAGCCATCAAAGCATGTCTTGGGGAAGAAGTCAAGTGTAGGAACCATCTAGGGCCTTTAGATTAAAGATGAACCATGAGAACCATCCAAATGCAAAATCTGCATTTGAGCGAATCGGCCCATGGGTTGACAGCCAAACACCCTGGATTAACCCCTAGTCGACCCAGCGAGCTCGGGTCGACCTCAAAAATCGGCCGGTTCGGTTATTCCCCTCTCCCAATTCGCTGTTTTGAACATTTTTGCATATTTATTTATTTAATTTTCAATTATATATATATATATATCAATATATATATATTTCTCTGCGCAACCCATTTCACTTAATTAAGTATACTTTAATTTGGGAATTTTTCGTGAAACTTCGCGAGGCCATATCTTGGTCATACGGACTCCGATTTTCGAAAACTCGGACTCTATTTCGCGTATTTTTCCGAGACGAACGCAATGGCATAGCCCGTTTCCCTTGATTCAGATTTTACAGTTTAATTCTGCCTCCATTTATGTTCTAACAGGTTATTGAAAATACGGGTTGTTACATTCTCCCCACCTTTTAGGATTTCGTCCCCGAAATCTCCAAGTTAGGAAGAACATATCCTACCATCCATCATCCATCTACTCAAAACATCATCCACAAGCAACCATTGTCCTTAGATGATTTCTAATGCTGTATGAATATATGCAAAACGTGTGTGTACATGTTCCTTAGCTAATGCTAATGATCAGGCCTGAATAATCTTTCTAATGCAAAATATGTATAGTGCCATGAATCCAACATGTATGCAAGTAGTCCTAGTCATATAGATACTATATGCGTGCACAATCATTCATTCATATGCAACAACCGCATGATAATACATTCGATTTCATCCATAAACAAGTATAAATACTCGTGCATATGCAATATGAAATGTGACCGAGTCGAGCTAGTATCTAATGTGTATTCGCGCATCCACGAGCAACCACTTGCAACCATATCAATCATAACATGTTTCAAATACATGTTTACATCCATAGGGTTCTACCTAGAATTCCCTGAAACAGGGTCGAGAAGATAAACAGGACAAACTCCTTACAGGGTTTGTAACGGAGAATAGGACCGAGAGGATGTCCACAAAAGATAGCCTACAAGTAAGATCTACAGAAAACAGGGATCAAGGATATACTCCCAAAAAGAGATATCATGCGCGTATCTAGTCTTTGACCATCAAAGTCGTCTTTTAACTTCGCGATTTTGTAGCTTCTTATTCCTGTTTCCATAACATGAGCTGGAACTCATTTCTTCGTCGCCTCTCGTTCCACTTGCACTTATCCTTTTCCTAGAATACTTGACGCAAACATGACTGCGTACTCATGATCTCATGCAAGCTTTCCAAAATTCACTAGTGAATCTTGGATCTCGTTTATATACTATAAGGCATTCCATGTAGAAGAACTTTCTCTTGAAAGTAAACAGATGTCAATCAGGTTATCATGCACACTTACTAGGGTGATCTCTATAACCCATGCATAAATGAAGTAAACCATCCGTCTTATTGGCGAACACCACTCGATCGGGCTTCAAATTTCCAATAAAGGCATCAAGGGATTCTAAGTAACTAGTCATGACAGAACCTCAAAAAGGTTACCCGATACTTCGAGGGCATTACCAAGGCTAGTCAAAAGGTCTATCTACCCTCCTATCAAAACCGAGAGTGGCACCCCCTACTGGATAACCACTTCATCCCTAGAATCCATCCATAGCTTATAAACATAAGCATTATTTCCAAACTCAACACTTGGCATAGACATTCCCAAATCCAAACAAGTCATGTATAAATGGACTGATTCTCCAATAGGACTTTGAGACAAAAATGGGATTCTCTATTACGCTAGTACTTAAGGTGCAGAGACTCAACTATCGAAGCAGACTTAAATGATACGAACAACGAAGTCCTAACGGGATGATAGAGAAGAAAAGCTAAACCTTTAACAAGATCGTTACCCTCCTTCCGAGGTACTCTAGAAATGAGAGCATACTACTGCCCTCCCGATGATCTTGTCCTTGTCCCATAATACTTAACTATCCGCCCCGTTTTACCATGCCAAAGGTACTCTCTCGTCATGGGTTTCATTGTTCATCTTTCTCCCTCCTTTGAGGACTAAGCCATACCAACAAGTTGCTCATCCTTAAGCTCGTATCCTTTATCCTTCTTTCTCACGATCCTTTCTTATAACGCGGCCACTGGTCTCTCGAGAACCACCTCCATCGTATGGAAAGCACTTTCGTAGGTAGAAAAGACTAGTCGCAGTTAAAACTACTGTGACTACAGATGGAGGAAAGAAAGGAAAAGAGACTCAATTAAGGAAACAAGGATAGTGCTAATGGCCTTTGGGGAATAGCCTTATTCTTTTAAAAGAAAATTTTCTTGAAAAATGCTTCTTTGTAAACGGTTTTTTTTTTTTCAAATAGTTTTCAGAAGGTCTTTAAAAACTTTTGCCCAGTCTGGTAACCTTCTGCTTTGATACCACGTGTAACAACCCGCCTCCGCTAGGGTCACTCGCAAAGGAATGCACTAGCTTTAGAGGGGCATTGTTGGTAAACATGCACAGAAATATCACAAGACAGAACATATAAAATAGCGGAAGTAAAATCAAACTTACATAACATGAATAAATAAGGTCTAAAGCCTTTTACATCAGAGTACATCAAAACCTGTCTTGCAATAGTAAAGAAGCATAAAGACATTTTCATAAATTATTCCCCAAGTAAAAACAGTAAAGTAGCCATTAGCCAAGAAAAGTCCAAGCCATCCATGATGACCTTCAAGCAGAAGAAGTCCAAACTAAACAACAGTATTTCCTCCCTGTAACCTGGGGGGAAACGGAAGAAAAGAGGCGAAACAAAACGGGTCAGTCAAAAAGACTGAGTAAGCCCTATCTACTATTAGCATAAAAACTAGTAAAGTTAACTGACATGAAAAACTGAGATGAACATAAGCATGATAACAAGATAGATAAGCTAAATCAAAATAACAGGATGAACTACTGAACTCAGATAAACTAAGGTGTCATGATAAATTACGATGTCAAGATAAAACAAGGTATCACATCGTCAGGTTTCTATCAAGTATAATATCCCCAAGATATCTGTCACGTATAACGCCCCGTGATATCTATCCTGTATTTTAGTTCTGCACCTACCGTACTAGTATCCCCACCGTGTCATGTGTTAACCAAGAATGACCCTCACTCAAAAGTCGTGTAATGGTCCATGTCAACCTAATATATCGCATATATAGGTTACTCAACTTGTATGTTTTATTCCATGTAAATGTTCAGTCCCTTGCCGTAGACCATACGGGCTTTCCCATGAGATTCTATATTACTTTAACATAGTTCCATGATCCTTAAGATCGGTTTGGACTGTTACCCTAAACCTAGCTAGGGTCTTCCAACATGAATTATTGTTTGTACAACTAGGACTTATGCTACCTAGGGCTACTAGGGATTATGCTTACCTATCGCACGTTTTCGTATCTCGGTTTGGGTTCAACCACCTAGGGCCACTGGGGATTACGCCAACCGCCAACCGCGCCCTTTTTCCCATGCATTCATCGTGAATCGCTTTTCCATGACTGTATGCACATGTATCACATCGTGCCATCCGAGTCCTGTCACAGGGCAAATCAAGAAATACAGGACTCGGTAGGGAGCTTTCGATTTATCTGCCGATGCAGATGCTAAGGTCTGTTTTTCTTATACGTGGCTAT
Source organism: Allium sativum (assembly GCA_030737875.1). Taxonomy (NCBI): domain Eukaryota; kingdom Viridiplantae; phylum Streptophyta; class Magnoliopsida; order Asparagales; family Amaryllidaceae; genus Allium; species Allium sativum. Next base: position 565,445,653 of record CM060921.1, read on the forward strand.
GGTCCCACGAGACCACTCCCTCAACTAGTGAAAGACAAGACAGGATAAATCCTATATGAGAACACAACACTGGCCAACCCACATCCAAGCCTTACCGCAACCATAATTAGATAGCAATTATGGTCTTTTGGGTGTTCTCTGCCTTTCCGTACGTACAAGCTTGACCAAAGATGGTAGGTAGCCTGACGAAATGCTATCTAGGGTACGACCGTGTATCGTCGACTATCCCCTATCCATCCCCGTCTTTAGGTCGCTCGTATAGCAACCAAGGCATACTCTTGGTTCTTCTAACGCAGACCTTAACCTCTCATGAGCCTAGTATAATCACCTGGCAGCTCATAGAGGGATACCAAGAATATCCTCACGTTCCCCGAAGCCGCTGCTTCGTTACCCAGTTCGCTGAAGCCTTTATCTAAATCAGATACTTGCTCCTACTCGTATACTTAAACGATGACCTACCGTATCAGGTTACTCATCTATCTATGAACTGGTCTAAATTTCCTTGACTAAGAATCATTACTTAGTTATTCCTCAACTAAGGTTTACCACTTAGCCTTATTCCCGTTATCCTTGTTAACTACGGTTATCCCCTATCCTCAGAACTAGGGTTTACATAATGGATTAAGTGTCACTTAAGTTCATGACTTAACCCGTCTACAAATCCTGTCAAAATTGGCTAAGTATCCAAGTTCAAGGCTTAACCCTACAAACCATGCTCAAGTTGGTTAAGTATATTAAGCAATTCACGACTTAACCTCGTCCAATTATCATTCTAGATTGGTTAAGTATATATTAACTTGACCCTATCAATTTACTTAGTCAAATTGGTCAAGTGTATTCAAACGATTCGTGACTTAGCCTTATCATGTTTTCACGTTATATTGGTTAAGTATTGGTTAACTTAACCACAATAAATTAACGAGTTAGATTGGATAAGTATAGGTCACTTAACCACATCAATTCATCATGTTTAGATTAGTTAAGTGTTTAACTTAACCCCATTAAACTACCAAGTGGGATTAATTAAGTCTAGGCTAACTTAACCCCATCCAATTTCCATGTTTAGACTAGTTGAGTCTAATCTTAACCCCATTCGTTAACCGTATTTTTCGGTTAAGCGTCATTAAGAAAACTTACTTAACCTTACCAAGTTATCGCGTTGGATTGATTAAGTGTTGGTTAACTTAACCCCATCCACTAGTCATATAAAAATGGTTAAGTGTCATTAGGCAAATCAAGTTACTTAACCTACCCAACCTTGTCATGTTTTGTTAAGTATCATTAGCCTAATCAAATTACTTAACCCATTTGTCCATGTCATATTTGGTTAAGAGTCATTAATCAAATTAACTTAATCCTATCATGTGGCATTAATTACTTAATGCACCTTCACCTCTCACATTAGACTTTGTTGTGGTTACTAGATAAGTCGGTCGGTTCCGGGTAGCTTTACACCAAAACTTGGTCGAACCTCGGGTTCAAGCACAACATGACCAACTTCTCACATTGGGTCCTATTGTTTGCAACTACTAGTTAGGCCGGTCGGTTCCGGGTAGTTTTACGTTGCAAACTCAACCCAACCTCGAGTTGGCCACACTTATATTATCTAAGTGTCATGTCCATCATGTTTCCCAAAACATGTTACAAGTTTTCAAGCATTTGGGTAGACCTAACTTAATAGGTAAATTCCCAAAGGGTAGACCTAACTTAATAGGTAAATTCCCAAGCTTATGTTTTTATGCATACTTACATGTCAACTTCCATGTTATATTTCAAGTCATGTTTTCAAGTTGTATTTTCATGTCATTAGAAATTACCCATAACATAACCCAACGCTTTTAAACTCGCATATACGTTCGCGACAACGTAATGGATTAAAAGAAGAGACTTGGCAAAGGCATGACAAAAATGGATATTAAGCCACAAGTTAATCATGGTGGCAAATGAGGCACAAATGTGTTCATTAACTTGCATGTTACATTCTTAAGCCTCAAAACATGCATAAACCCAAACTTGGCACATAAGCGAATCATGGTGACAAAAGATATGGAATGATGACTAGTAACTCGCATATATCATCATATAAGGGTTATGACTTCATATGCAAGTTGACATAAAGGTTATGAGAGTTCTCATGTTTCCTAATACAACATTTCAACCTAAAGGTTGTAGCTTTTAGCTCACAAGATCAAGATAATGACTTCATAAACTTGCATGACATGATAGCATGTATCATACTCAATGATCAAACCCAAACTTGCAACATGAACATTTAACTTCATAGTTAATATCTAAGAGTAGGGAAAGGGCTTACATTGCTATGAAGGCACAAAAGATATGACAAAGCCCTTATGCAATCAAATAGACCCAAAATGCAAGCTCTAACATAAAAACCCTTGAGCCAAAATCATCAAAATCCTTGCTTTATGATGCAAAGATAGAAACTTGACTTGAATGCAAGCTAATGACACTCATACAAGCTTAAAAACACTTGTATGCATGGAAAATCTATCATAGAAACCATTTAGAAATTTTATGAAGAGAGTGGAGGCCATGAGAGGTAAAATTTTGCCATAGTTTAGTTGCATGAATGAATAATGAGGATTTAGGATAGGTTAGGGTCTTATTTATAGATTAGGCAAGTGTTTTAGGCCATAGGATTAAACCTAGATTCAATCCAAGCCATCAAAGCATGTCTTGGGGAAGAAGTCAAGTGTAGGAACCATCTAGGGCCTTTAGATTAAAGATGAACCATGAGAACCATCCAAATGCAAAATCTGCATTTGAGCGAATCGGCCCACGGGTTGACAGCCAAACACCCTGGATTAACCCCTAGTCGACCCAGCAAGCTCGGGTCGACCTCAAAAATCGGCCGGTTCGGTTATTCCCCTCTCCCAATTCGCTGTTTTGAACATTTTTGCATATTTATTTATTTAATTTTCAATTATATATATATATATATCAATATATATATTTCTCTGCGCAACCCATTTCACTTAATTAAGTATACTTTAATTTGGGAATTTTTCGTGAAACTTCGCGAGGCCATATCTTGGTCATACGGACTCCGATTTTCGAAAACTCGGACTCTATTTCGCGTATTTTTCCGAGACGAACGCAATGGCATAGCCCGTTTCCCTTGATTCAGATTTTACAGTTTAATTCTGCCTCCATTTATGTTATAACAGGTTATTGAAAATACGGGTTGTTACAAAAATCAGGATTATTTTGAAAATTTTGAAACGTTGGTGGTGTAAAATCCAAATTGTTTGTACAATAGTTGTTATTAAAATATCCATATGAATTTAATGTGAAATTATATGAATTATACTGATTTTCGCAACTATCGTAATATCCATTAAAATGAGGAAATTCGGACATTTTTGTTTTCTGATTTTTTTCAATTTTTAAAAGAGAAAAGGAAATAAATATTCACAAAAGGGAAACGTTTTTTTTTATTTTCATATTATATATATATATGCATGAACCTAATGCAACTATATGAATGCAGACTAAATATTTACAAATTTTCTAAAATTATATAATGACGGTTAGATTAATTTCAACAAAAGATTTCTCAGCTAGTTAACGGATAGGAGTTATCGATGCACCAGGAATCACCCTAGCAATGCAACCGAAGGTTTAAATACCTTCAGAGGAACAACCGTTATAATATTTACGAATCACTGTAATATTTATACATGGTTATAAGTCTGCCGTAGTCTAGACACCGAGAAATAAATCATTAAAAATTAACCAATTTGTTAAAATGTAATGATGTGCTTAAAAAGATAAAAACAAAACTAAATGAATGCAAAACAGAAATTAAACGTGAATAACGATGCAATTAAGAATGAATTTTTGTTTTGTTTTTGAATTTTTTTTTGATGCAAATGCAAGCAAATAACAATGCAAGAAAATAAAAATAGAGTCAGAATACAATACCTGGGCGTGCTGAATTTATTAGCATATATATTTTTTTTTTTAGCGGCAATTTTTTTTAACAAGCAAGCATGTAACGACCCGGGGATTTTGTCGACCTTGGTTACCGACATATACTCAATGTCGACACTCCAAGTGTCGGAAAATATCGGATAGTCCATGAAAGAAATTAGAGGGTGAGAATAGATAAGATAGAAACTTAGAATAGAAGAAGAAGAAGAAGAAGAACACACAACATCAGAGTAACACAAAACTCACAGCGGAACGAATAAAATATAACATAACTTTTGAAGTAAAAGATTATACTTGAATATACATATCATTGTCAAGTACAACACTTACAACACAGCGGAATAACAATAGCTATATAAAATCATGAAGCCTCCAGCTCTAGCTCTTCAAGTATCTGTAAATCCCGACTACTTGACTGCCCGTACAAAATTGGGCACCCAAGAGTTTAGGGTAAACAAAACAAAATAAACTCCGGGTCAGTCATGGGACTGGTGTGAGTAAAACAGTTTAAACGGTTTGAACAAGTAAACGATATCTCATAAGACCACGCCATATAACGGAACGGGTTTTTCCCTTATGAGAATCCAAAATATCTTTATATCAAAAACCATTTGATATTATAATAATGTCTATCAACCACAATATAATAATCATCTAGCAGAAACGCTTTCATCTCACGTTCTACATACATAGTATACAATTAAAACCGCGGGCAATTATTGGATAATGGATTACCAACTATGACAAGGTATGGAACCACCTTTCGCGAGTGTACCTCTAGAGAGGAATACACTGGGTTCAACAAGACCATCTTGCAACCCGGCCACACATGACTGACCACTCATTTCGCTTGAGTGTATCGAATGTATATCAGCAACGGTTGGGATCAGCAACTGTTTCCCGAATGGGACAGTATCAAACAGATTAAAGAATGAAATGAATATCTCTAGATAGGTGATTATACACCCTAATGGGAGCTACCCACATAGCCATGCTGCCTACCCGATTTTTGTCATTTACCAGATGTGAGGCTAGAAGCGACATCTTCATTCACTTAGAATGTCACATCGTCATACCCGCCAAATCACAAATTGATTTATTCAAAAATAACACGGGTATACAGCTAAGAGAAACGAATTCCTCCGCCACAAAACGTGAATACGTTTGAAGAGATCAACTTAGCGATCTATTAGATATACTTTGTCAGACCTTCTTCCATACAAGTTGTCCTGGGACTGGACAAACCGAAGGCACTATTCAGTACATCCATCTTAGGCAATTGTTATCTAAGATTTATACAACAGCCCTTGCACTTTACTCCGTCTTCAATATATTCAGCATACTTGATTCGCAACGCTTATGCCAATACGGAGTGGTTCTTCAGATAATAATCCAATCGGTCACTCCATATTAACAACGTTAAAATGGTCAAAACTTTGATAGTATGTGATTTAACTATCAAAGAAAAACACGTGTGCAAACAACGATATTATTTCCAGATGGAGATTATATCGATCAATCATCATTTAACATTTATCTCTTTATTTCATTAATTTACTTATCTCCTGTTTCATATATTCTAAATTCTTATTTTCTATTATCAGAAAACATTTTTGATTCTTATTTAGGAAAACATTTCCAAAACTCCTTCACTAGCAAACCTTACCATTCCTTAGTTAAGAAGGAATTCAATCAAGTTGGGGTATAATTACTCTCAGACCTTAACTGAACAACAGTTTAACTTCGAAATGGTCAAAGTTTATCTTTTAAATCTTTAACAAACTTCCTTACGAAACTCTTAGATTCTATTTACGAATCCACTTCTTTATTGAAAACATTGATTTTAACGATAACATTATAATCCCTACTTTCGAAATATCTAACTTAAATTATAAGTTTTATTCCTTAATGTGAATAAATAAATAAACACCTAATTTAAAATTAAATAAATCTTGATTTAAACACCGGAAAGTATAAGTACTTTCCCGAATTCGATATAATCGAATTCGACGATTAACTCTCTTTCGATTAAACTAGCATCGATTACTCCTTTTGAATAACTAAATTCGATAACTCCTTTCGATTTAACTAATCGATAACTCCTTTCGAATAACTAAATTCGATTACTCCTTTCGATTTAACTAATCGATAACTCCTTTCGATTAAACTAATCGATGACTCCTTTCGAGTAACTAAATTCGATTTACTCGACTCGATGAACCATATTCGATTAACTCGACTAACTTAACTTGATTCACTTAACTCGATTCACTCTTAACCATATAACTTAACTTGATTCACTTAACTCGATTCACTCTCATCGATTAACTTAACTTGATTCACTTAACTCGATTAACTTAACTCGATTCACTTAACTCGAATAACTTAACTCGATTAACTTAACTCGATTCACTTAACTCGATTAACTTAACTCGATTCACTTAACTCGATTAACTTAACTCGATTCACTTAACTCGATTAACTTAACATATTCACTTAACTCGATTAACTTAACTTATTTAACTCAACTTGAATAACTTCTATCGAATAACTACTATTTGATTTAACTCCATTCGCTCGACTCTAGATCGCAGCGATCACAATGGTTACACCTGATTCCCTCAGGAAACATCCGACCGCCGTAGGCTATTTACAGCCCTGCGAATTACGCTAGCAGTCGTACGAGATGGCAACTCATCTTGAATAACTATGTTTGACTAACTCTATCTCAAATAACTATATTTGATAACTTTAATTGAATAACTAATATTCAATTAATCCCAATTCGATTAACTATGTTCAATTAACTCTATCTGGTTAACTCTAACTGATTAACTCTAACTGGTTAACCCTAACTGGCTAACTCTAATCGACTAACTCTATTCAATTAACTCTAATCAATTTACCCTATTTGGTTAACTTAAATTGATTAACTCTTTTTGGTTAACTCCTTTTGGTTAACTCTATTTATTTTCCAAATAAATATTTCTTTTTAACTCCATTTATTTATCAAATAATTCCCTTTTTATCTTTATTTATTTTCTAAATAAATAAATCCCTTTTTCAATTCTATTTATAAATGTTTTACAAATATTTCTCTTTCTATTTTGTTTGTAAATGTTTTTACAAATATTTCCTTTATCTTTATTTATTTCCTAAATAAATATCCCTTATATTCTTTCTATTTATTTTCTCAATAAATATTCCTCTTTATAAAATCCTTTGATTTTATAAATAAATTCTTCTTTATAAAATCCCTTGATTTTATAAATATATTTCCTTTTATAAAATCTTGTGATTTTATAAACAATTCCTTTTATAAAATCTTGTGATTTTATAAACAATTATTTTCAATATACACTTTGAAAACTCCCTTTTTAACATTCCAGTATTCCTTATGGTATTTAACGTACCGTATAACAATGATCAGAATCATTAAAACATATAAAATCATCAACAGATTTCATATCACATCGTATAACACAATATATGAAACAAACAGTATTTTATATATTGAGGAACCCAGTTGGGTCACTCCAACCTGTTTCCCTGCATCACAGATGTTAAACAACACAAATATCACAAATAAAATATTCTGGTAAACAGAATCAATATTCGATTAACGATTTATATATATATCGTTATCTATAATTTCAACCAATACGTACGAAATTTAACCAAACAGTTAACACACAGCAATCAACAGAAAATTACCAGTTCTAAGAATATTTTATAAAAATATAACTGTTCAGAATTGGTGAGTTTTACTCACATTGGACGATCATCGTTAATAACGATAACCATCGCTTGATTTGATTCTGACAATTTATTTCACTATAAATTGTAACGAGCCTCGTTTCACTTCCAGTTAGTTCCATGGTGTAGTGTCCGTCCCTACGATCCCAACGGATCTTGTTTAGTGAAATTCTGATAACGTATGACGAAGATATTAAAGTTACAAGTGGGTATAACATTTAAATAGTTTTAAATTAAATAAACTTGGGTTTTATTTAAAACTGGGCTTCACTTACATCGGTCCATCACGTTAAAACCCATCCGCACTACAGATTCCATCTCCTCCACTCACGTACACATCCCCCTGCTCCTGTTTCGATGTTAGCCATTTCCGAACTTTCAGATGCTCCTCCCTTCCTCTAAACTCAACCATTTCACAAACCGTTAATGCCATTGAATCCCCCTTTAAAATCTCAACCAACTCAACACCAGTTTCATCACTCGCATGCCAACAACAAATTTGCGGCATATGCTCTTTCCACGGTTACAGTAATCAGAGCGACAAATCAACCTCCTCTTACTCCTTCTTCTTCCCACGATAATTCAAACAAAACATATTGATAAACTTCTCTTCTGAACCACTATCCATCTATACCCATTTCTCAAAGCTCGATGCACCATACCTCATTGCGGTTTTCAGCAAAACCCCCTACCCTAATGCATTTCGATTGACATCATATTACAGAGAATCCTTCCAACTTCCACTCTGATGTGCTAATCACTCATCCGAACCCAAATACATTACTCAAATCCAAAATCGAGGTTCCAAACATTTAAAACAACAAACCCTAGACTACTGTACACACACACTTCAACAGGAAATCATGATTGAACTCCCAGAAAAGGGTATCGATTTGTACAATGACTTGTAGTGAATCCAACTATACAAGTTTGGAGATTTATAAGAATTTATACGAATTGTTCTAATTTTTGGTTCTTTCGTTTTTAGCTTTTGATGATTTTGGTGACGGCAGAATTCTTTTGACCGTGGAAAAGTAATGAATTAGGTTTAGGAGCATAAGGATGTTATATAGGATATATTTTTTATTTTTTTATTCGATTATTTTATTTATTTTTAAGAAAACATTATATATATCTGTCCTTTAAAATTCCTATGATCACACATGATACCCAAAAATCACGAAAATGGTCATGCAGCTACAGTTCGACATTACGGTCCCAACGAAACTGGTTTCGTCGAATTCCGACTCCGTTTGCTCAAACAGCGTATTTTTAACCGTCAAATTATCGACTGTTTTTCACATTAAAATCCCGCATGGCCACATACTAACTTCAAAAATCACGGAAACTGAAATGTAGCAATAATTTAACATTGCGGATCCAACAAAATTAGTTTCGTCGAATTCTGAGGTCATTTGCAAAACTGGCTATTTTTAAAGCCTTAAATAACCCTTTTAAATATATAGATATATTTAAATACAATTAAATTCAATATTTAAAAATAAATATTATCGTATATATTCATATACGATATCATTCAGCTTCAGAATAATCCTATATGAATTTCTAACTCGATATTTCAAATCTCACTTTAAATCGATATTCGATTTATAAAGAAATTCCTTTTATAAATATAAATAAATCGTTATAAATTTTAAAGGAATTTCCACAGCGACTTTTCTAAAATTTTATTTGGACATAAATCAAAATCTACATGACGAAATCCTGATTTTTCTCTTCCATTAGAAAAATATACTTCACCAGCTCCTAACGTTTCTTGTTTCACAGAAATCCGATTTAAAACGGCTTCTGTATACTCGTTTAAAGTTCGAATCTCCAAATTACGAACTGCCACACCATTTCGAGCTCGATTTTAATTATAATATAAATTATACGTTTGACTGGCGTTATTTAATATATTCGTCAATATAAACTAAATTATATATTTTGTATTGTCCAATTCACACCATATCATGAATTCTGATATTTCCGATTATTTCGGAAATATATTATCCTGTTATTCATATTAATTAAATATAAATATTATTTAATTCTGGTTATCGATATCGCCAACTCGATATTTAATAATTAAATTAATTAATTATTCGATAGCTAAAAATGCGGGTCATTACAATCTTTCCCCCTTAAAATAATTTCGTCCTCTAAATTGCTAAGGTAGAGGACGACCCTATCTACTGGGTAAAAATTTATCTGTTTACCACATAACTTCAGTTTAAACTGAACCAATTAATATCGACTAAAATATTAATTTATTCCGACTAACTAAAATTTTCAAAAATCCTGAAAATTTTCTAACACCTTAAATTTTCGGAAAATTTCGCCATAACCTCCTTTGTACAGTCCTATCGGTAAAACCACAAATCGCCTCTCTAGGCCTTCTCCAACCCAAAAGAAAAACAAACAGCCAAGCGGCTTGCCAAATCGGCTCATAAATCTCATTCCCAATATAAATATAAACTTGTACCTTTTTGTCGGGCATATCATTATATCCTTTGCATCTGTTACCAATTTAACATATACCAATATCATCTTAATCAAACTCCTCAACTCAAACATTTTGTTCTATCCAAGCCAAATTCCATTCAAACTCCAATATCAAATTTCAATCTCTTAACTCATCAACTCAATTCAATTCCAGATTATCCTCTAATCCATTTTAGTTTTGCTTAACTTATAATCTCAAGTTAAATTCTGGTTTATTATTTACTTTCATCATCCCATTTGAATTAACTTCACAAGTTAAATTTAAATTCTAGAATTTAAATTCCTGGGTTTTTATTTCAAATCAATTTGAAATCACAATAACAATTCAAAACCCTTGAATTTCTGAACACCTTGTTTTCGCAAAACAAATTTGAAAACAAAATCTTTGGTAGTAATCCGTCACTTACAACTCGAAAATGAACACCGATGATGTCTAGATCATCATCGGAATCTATTTTCCAGCTATCGAAGTGAGTTCAATACTATATCTCTTTTCAAACCTCATATTCAAACACTTCCCATTTTGAAATCAAATTTCAAAATACCATTCACACTGCTTGTAAAACAAATTTAAAATCTCCCAGGATTTTAAAATTCTCATATATTTAATCCAAGTCCATTTACAAACCCCTATTCAAATTTCCAGGGTTTTAATTTCAATCTATATAATTTCTCTATATCAAAATATACTTTGGGTAAAATTATTTCGTTTACCCTTATTTCAAAACATACTGTGTTGGTCCATCGTATTCAAGTGTTTAGAAACTCCTACCGATACAATGGATCAAACTGATCGACCAAAACTCATAAACGACTCAACCAATAAATCTCCACAATATAAAACAAATTTATATTGAATAACAAATACGCTCTCGTATATATACACTCAAACTCAATCAAGGGTATTACTAACCCCATCTCTACCGAGTCACGCCATAGAGCCAAGGTAATTACTTAACCTTAAGCTCTGATACCACTGTAACGACCTGGGGATTTTGTCGACCTTGCTTACCGAAATATACTCAATGACGACACTCCAAGCATCGAAAAATACTAGATAGTCCATGAAAGAAATTAAAGGGTGAGAATAGATAAGATGGAAACTTAGAATAGAAGAGGAAGAAAAAGAACACACAACATCAGAGTAACACGAATCTCACAGCGGAACGAATAAAATATAACATAACTTTTGAAGTAAAAGATTGTACTTGAATATACATATCATTGTCAAGTACAGCACATACAACACAGCGGAATAACAATAGCGATATAAAATCCTGAAGCCTCCTGCTCCAGCTCTTCAAGTATCTGTAAATCCCGACTACTTGACTGCCCGTACAAAATTGGGCACCTAAGAGTTTAGGGAAAACAAAACAAAATAAACTCCGGGTCAGTCATGGGACTGGTGTGAGTAAAACAGTTTAAACAGTTTGAACAAGTAAACAATATCTCATAAGACCACGCCGTATAACGGAACGGGTTTTTCCCTTATGAGAATCCAAAATATCTTTATATCAAAAACTTTTTGATATTATAATAATGTCTATCAACCACAATATAATAATCATCTAGCAGAAACGCTTTCATCTCACGTTCTACATACATAGTATACAATCAAAACCGCGGGCACTTATTGGATAATGGATTACCAACTATGACAAGGTATGGAACCACCTTTCGCTAGTGTACCTCTAGAGAGGAATACACTGGGTTCAACCAGAACATCTTGAAACCCGGCCACACATGACGGACCACTCATTTCGCTTGAGTGTATCGAATGTATATCACAAACGGTTGGGATCAGCAACCGTTTCCAGAATGGGACAGCATCGAGCAGATTAAAGAATGAAATGAATATCTCTAGATAAGTGATTATACACCCTAATGGGAGCTACCCACATAGCCATGCTGCCTGCCCGATTTTTGTCATTTACCGGATGTGAGGCTAGAAGCTACGCTTATCTTTTACATGCCACATCTTTATTCACTTAGAATGTCACATCGTCATACCCGCCAAATCACAAATTGATTTATTCAAAAATAACACGGGTATACAACTAAGAGAAACGAATTCCTCCGCCACCAAACGTGAATACGTTTGAAGAGATCAACTTACGCGATCTATTAGAAATACTCTGTCAGACCTTCTTCCATACATGTTGTCCTGGGACTGGACAAACCGAAGGCACTATTAAGTACATCCATCTTAGGCAACTGTTATCTAAGATTTATACAACAGCCCTTGCACTTTACTCTGTCTTCAATATATTCGGCATACTTGATTCGCAACGCTTATGCCAATACGGAGTGGTTCTTCGGATAATAATCCAACCGGTCTCTCCATATTAACAACGTTAAAATGGTGAAAACTTTGATAGTCTGTGATTTAACTATCAAAGAAAAACACGTGTGCAAACAACGATATTACTTCCAAATGGATATTATATCGATCAATCATCATTTAACATTTATCTCTTTAGTTCATTAATTTACTTATCTCCTGTTTCATATATTCTAAATTCTTATTTTCTATTATCAGAAAACATTTCTGATTCTTATTTAGGAAAATATTTCCAAAACTCCTTCACTAGCAAACCTTACCATTCCTTAGTTAAGAAGGAAGTCAATCAAGTTGGGGTACAATTACCTCTCAAACCTTAACTGAACAACGTTTTTACTTCGAAATGGTCAAAGTTTATCTTTTAAATCTTTAACAAACTTCCTTACGAAACTCTTAGATTCTATTTACGAATCCACTTCTTTATTGAAAACATTGATTTTAACGATAACATTATAATCCCTACTTTTGAAATATCTAACTTAAATTATAACTTTTATTCCTTAATGTGAATAAATAAATAAACACCTAATTTATAATTAAATAAATCTTGATTTAAACACCGGAAAGTATAAGTACTTTCCCGAATTCGTTATAATCGAATTCGACGATTAACTCACTTTCGATTAAGCTAACATCGATTACTCCTTTCGAATAACTAAATTCGATAACTCCTTATATTTAACTAATCGATAACTCCTTTCGAATAACTAAATTCGATTACTCCTTTCGATTTAACTAATCGATAACTCCTTTCGATTAAACTAATCGATAACCCCTTTCGAATAACTAAATTCGATTTACTCGTCTCGACGAACCATATTCGATTAACTCGACTAACTTAACTTGATTCACTTAACTCGATTCACTCTTAACCATATAACTTAACTTGATTCACTTAACTCGATTCACTCTCATCGATTAACTTAACTTGATTCAATTAACTCGATTAACTTAACTCAATTAACTTAACTCGATTCACTTAACTCAATTCACTTAACTCGATTAACTTAACTCGATTCACTTAACTCGATTAACTTAACTCGATTCACTTAACTCGATTAACTTAACTCGATTCACTTAACTCGATTAACTTAACTTATTTACTTAACTCGATTAACTTAACTTATTTAACTCAATTTGATTAACTCCTATCGAATAACTAATATTCGATTTAACTCCATTCGCACGACTCTAGATCGCAGCGATCACAATGGTTATGCCTGATTCCCTTAGGAAACATCCGACCACCGTAGGCTATTTACAGCCCTGCGAATTACGCTAGCAGACGTGCGAGATGGCAACTCATCCTGAATAGCTATGTTTGACTAACTCTATCTCAAATAACTATATTTGATAACTTTAATTGAATAACTAATATTCAATTAATCCCAATTCGATTAACTATGTTCAATTAACTCTATTTGGTTAACTCTAACTGATTAACTCTAACTGGTTAACTCTAACCGGTTAACTCTAATCGACAAACTCTATTCAATTAACTCTAATCAATTTACCCTATTTGGTTAACTTAAATTGATTAACTCTTTTTGGTTAACTCCTTTTGGTTAACTCTATTTATTTTCCAAATAAATATTTCTCTTTAACTCCATTTATTTATCAAATAATTCCCTTTTTATCTTTATTTATTTTCTAAATAAATAAATCCCTTTTTCAATTCTATTTATAAATGTTTTACAAATATTTCTCTTTCTATTTTGTTTTTAAATATTTTTACAAATATTTCCTTTATCTTTACTTATTTCCTAAATAAATATCCCTTATATTCTTTCTATTTATTTTCTCAATAAATATTCCTCTTTATAAAATCCTTTGATTTTATAAATAAATTCTCCTTTATAAAATCCCTTGATTTTATAAATATATTTCCTTTTATAAATTCTTGTGATTTTATAAACAATTCCTTTTATAAAATCTTGTGATTTTATAAACAATTCCTTTTATAAAATCTTGTGATTTTATAAACAATTATTTTCAATATACACTTTGAAAATTCCCTTTTTAACATTCTAGTATTCCTTATGGTATTTAACGTACCATATAACAATGATCAGAATCATTAAAACATATAAAATCATCAACAGATTTCATATCACATCGCATAACACAATATATGAAACAAACAGTATTTTATATATTGAGGAACTCAGTCGGGTCCCTCCAACATGTTTCCCTGCATCACAGATGTTAAACAACACAAAAATCACGAATATAAAATATTCTGATAAACAGAATCAATATTCGATTAACGATTTTATATATATATCTTTATCTATAATTTCAACCAATACATACGAAATTCAACCAAACAGTTAACACACAGCAATCAACAGAAAATTATCAGTTCTAAGAATATGTTATAAAAATATAACTGTTCAGAGTTGGTGAGTTTTACTCACATTGGACGATCATCGTTAATAACGATAATCATCGCTTGATTTGATTCTGACAATTTATTTCACTATAAATTGTAACGAGCCTCGTTTCACTTCCAGTTAGTTCCATGGTGTAGTGTCCGTCCCTACGATCCCAACGGATCTTGTTTCATGAAATTCTGATAACGTATGACGAAGATATTAAAGTTACAAGTAGGTATAACATTTAAATAGTTTTAAATTAAACGAACTTGGGTTTTATTTAAAACTGGGCTTCACTTACATCGGCCCATCACGTTAAAACCCATCCGCACTACAGGTTCCATCTCCTCCACTCACGTACACATCCCCCTGCTCCTGTTTCGATGTTAGCCATTTCCAAACTTTCAGATGCTCCTCCCTTCCTCCAAACTCAACTATTTCACAAACCGTTAATGCCATTGAATCCCCCTTTAAAATCGCAACCAACGCAACACCAGTTTCATCACTCGCACGCCAACAACAAATTTGCGGTATATACTCTTTCCATGGTTACAGTAATCAGAGCGACAAATCAACCTCCTCTTACTCCTTTTTCTTCCCACGATAATTCAAACAAAATCCACCGATCAACTTCTCTAACGAACCACTATCCATCTAAACCCATTTCTCAAAGCTCGATGCACCATACCTCATCGCGGTTTTCAGCAAAACCCCCTACCCTAATGCATTTCGATCGACATCATTCTACACAGAATCCTTCCAACTTCCACTCTGATGTGTAATCACTCATCCGAACCCAAATACATTACTCAAATCCAAAATCAAGGTTCCAAACATTTAAAACAACCAACCCTAAAACTGCTGTACACACTCATTTCAACAGGAAATCGTGATCGAACTCCCAGAAAAGGGTATGGATTTGTACAGCGACTTGCAGCGAATCCAACTATACAAGTTTGGCGATTTATAAGAATTTATACGAATTGTTCTGATTTTTGGTTCTTTCATTTTTAGCTTTTGACGATTTTGGTGATGGCGGAATTCTTTTGACCGTGGAAAATTAATGAATTAGGTTTAGGAGGATAAGGATGTTATATAGGATATTTTTTTATATTTTTTATTCGATTAGTTTATTTATTTTTAAGCAAACGTTATATATATCTGTCCTTTATAATTCCTATGAACACACGTGATACCCAAAAATCACGAAAATGATCATGCAGCTATAGTTCGACATTACGGTCCCAATCAAACTGGTTTCGTCGAATTCCGACTCTGTTTGCTCACACAGCGTATTTTTAACTGTCAAATTATCAAATGTTTTTCACATTAAAATCCCCCACGACCACATACTGACTTCAAAAATCACGGAAACTGAAATCTGGCAATAATTTAACATTACGGATCCAAAAAAATTAGTTTCGTCGAATTCTGAGGTCGTTTGCAAAAATGGTTATTTTTTAAGCCTTAAATGACCCTTTTAAATATATAAATATATTTAAATACAGTTAAATTTAATATTTAAAAATAAATATTATCATATATATTCACATACTATATCGTTCAGCTTCAAAATAATCGTATATGAATTTCTAACTCGATATTTCAAATCCCACTTTAAATCGATATTCGTTTTATAATGAAATTCCTTTTATAAATATAAATAAATCGTTATAAATTATAAAGGAATTTCCATATCGACTTTTCTAAAATTTGATTTGGACATAAATCAAAATCTACACGACGAAATCCTGATTTTTCTTTTCCATTAGAAAAATATACTTCACTAGCTCCTAATGTTTCTTGTTTCACAGAAATCCGATTTAAAACGGCTTCTATATACTCGTTTAAAGTTCGAATCACCAAATTACGAACTGTCGCACCATTTCGAGCTCGATTTTAATTATAATATAAATTATACGTTCGACTGGCGTTATTTAATATATTCATCAATATAATTCAATATAAACTGAATTATATATTTTATATTGTCCAATTCACACCATATCATGAATTCTGATATTTCCGATTATTTCAGAAATATATTATCCTGTTATTTATATTCATTAAATATAAATATTATTTAATTCTGGTTATCGATGTCGCCAACTCGATATTTAATAATTAAATTAATTAATTATTCGACAGCTTAAAATGCGGGTCATTACAAAGCAAACGCGTGGATTTTGTGCAAAGCAACACAATTAATCTCTAGCAAATAAAATGCTCTTCCTATTTCTACAACCTGAAATAAAATGAAAACAAAACTCCATACAAGGCAATTGAATACTTGAACTTTTGCTTTTTTTTCTTTTTCAAAGGAGAGAAAAAAAAGGAAATTTCAACTAAAAGCCAACTAAAAAAAGAAAAAGAAAAGGGGCACACAAGTTTTAAACAGCCCAAAGCCCAACTCGGCCCAAGAGTCCTTAAACGAAATCGAATATTTCACAAAGTACACGTAGTTCGATAACCAAATCAGATTGTTTTTTATTTAATGCCCGGTCCCTTAAGAAAACAAGCCCACCGTTGAAATAAATTAATTGGAGTAAAACACACTTCTTTCTTGGAAAATCTCGACATAGAAAAAGCAATTCAGTGGGATCTCGAAATCAAAAATTGCCAAAAAACCAAAATTCAATTCCGAAGGTCAAAGTCAAATCTCGATTTTTTAGGAGTTGCAAAGGGTGGTGCATGGATGTGGGTATCGCTTTTGCGATTGGAGGAATTTGGATTTGAATGTTCGAACGGTGGCGGTGCGTGTATGTCGAATTTGTGGAGATGGAAGACTGCAATCGAAAATCGTGGAATTTTTTGATGTCCTTGGTGGTTCGTCTTTGGTAGAGGAGTTAGGGTTTTGAGTTGCGACAGGAGATGGAGGGATTTGAGGCTACGAGTTCTGGGGGTTTGTATGGAGGGCGTCTGTGTTGAGTTGGTATCAGTAAGGTGATTTTAGGGTTTCGATTTTGACTATGGGGAGGATTCGGCGAATTGTTAATTGAGTGTATGGAGATTGGAGCTTGCTGTGGAGGTGATAATGTAGGGGGTTCAGTGAGTTGATGAGTTGCTGGGTGTGTGGTTTTCTGGAAGTGCTGAAGTGAAGTTGCAGTATTGGTATGTTGATTGGTGGGTTGTTTAGCAGTGGAGTTGCTATGTGAAATGAAGTGTGAGATGGTTTATGTGATAGAAGCAGGCTGATAGGTGGTTTGTTTGAAGTAGTTTGGTTGACTTTGGGTTTGGATATGGCAGTGGTTGGGAACTTGTTTGAAGGATTGTTTTATGTTGTTGGCAAGGCAATGATGTTTGAGGAGGCGATGGAACAAGGTATGGTGTTGGTGATTGGTGAACTTGAAGTGATGATGGACTGTGAATGGGTGGTGTTTTGTTGGAGGTGAACTTAAAGTGCTGGTGCAAGCTGTGAGTATGAGTATGAGTAGAGTAGAGTAGGAGTGGTTTTGGTTATAGTTGTGCTGAACTAGTGATTGTGTATGGATGTGTATGCAGTATTGGCTTGGTTGATGGTGAAGTGACAATATGAAGGGGTAATTAAGAAGTCGTGGTGTGGTTATGTAGTGGAAGTGGTGAGGTGATAAGGTGATTATGTAGATGGTATGAGTTAGGGTGTGATGGTGAAGTGAATGTATGGGGGTGCTTTGGAGGAGATACTGAAGCTGTGTAGTGATGAATTTTGCGGAGGCAGAGGGTGGTGAAGTTTGTTTCTGTGAATGGTGAACAATATATGGGGCAGATATTGATGCACTTGTGAATGGTGAATGGTGAACAGTGTGGTTGTGGGATGTTTTGCTTGTAGCAGGTTGATGAACACAGTCTTGTTAAAGAGGAGTTCCGGCGAATTGGTAAGTATAAGTGGGGAGATAAGGTTGATAGTTATAAGAGGTTGACGATCCGGTTAATGGTAAGGAATGAGTCGAAGCAGTGGAATGAAGTTGCTCTGAAGTAGGTGATATGTTATGCAAGTTTTGTATGTCAACAGTGGGTGAATGTTGTGGATGAAATGTGTGCGAGTGTATAATGTAATGTGACAGAAAATGTTGACAAGAATGAAGTTGGTATAAGAACAGAAATTCAGATGTTGTGGTACCTTTTTTTTATAGCAGATCACCAGCTGCAAACCAAAGAGGAGACTGCATAACAATAAGCAGGAAGTAGACACAACAGAGAAAAACAGAACTAGTGTGAAGCTCGGAAATGAGCAAAACTGCTTTGAAAATGAGTATCAAATGGTTTTTTTAGAGGAGAAAAACAAAGAGTGTTTGTGAACAGAGAATGCACACTGGAGCAGAAAATACAGAGAACAAAGAAAGTCTAGAACATCAACAGGATGAGATGCAAACAATGGCAACAAGCTAACAAAAAAAATTGAATGGAACATTCTTTTTTTAAAGGAAAGCCTACACTAAAAGAAAAGAAATACAAATAAATGCAAAAAATGCAAATAAACAAACTAGAACAAATGGACAAACTTTTTTTTTATATATATAAACGAAGACTAATGCAAAACAAACAAAAACGAAACTAACACAAAACACAATTGCAACAAAAACAAACACCAAAAATGCACACAAATTTTTTTTAGATGACTACACAAACAAAACAAAACACAAATAGAACAACACAAAACAAACACAATTTTTTTTTTAAAAGAAGAGCAAGAAAACTAATCCGAAGAATAAAACTAAAATAAATTCTTTCCCCGGCAACGGCGCCAAAAACTTGTTCGACGACGGAAATTCTATCGAATTAGAAAACCGTCGCGAATATTGAAATAATCGCAAGCGCACGGCGTACACTTGTAGTACGTTAGCGAGTACGAGTCGATCCACGGGGAAAGAAATCATTTTAATTATATCAAATCAAATTAAACCAAAGTCTAGTGAGGATTTAACTAACTACAACTACACTAAACTAACCAATTAAGCTAAATACGAATATGAGAGTTAAATAACAACTTAGGAATAACTCCACTCTCTAGATCACAAGAATCAACATAAAATGAAACCATGATCTCTCTTTTCTTGGTCATAAGTGAATTTAGTTGATATGATTATTATAAGCATAGCTTATTCATGCTATTGATTAGCACAAAATAAACTATCAAACTATAACATACCCACTAAATCACCAAACTAGTTCAAATGAAAAATGAACAAGTTGAAATTGAAATATACTTTAAGCATGGTCTATGAACTATTAATTAGAACTATAGACCATCAAAATTTTATTCCAAACTCCACTTAATCACCATCATCATATGTAGATGAAGAGGCAATTAGTGAACACGTGATTAAGCATAGCCTATTTGGTGTCAACAATATAGGCTATCAAATTCAATAATGAACACAAAACCAATAACATTAACATGCCATGAAGCACAAAAAGAGAGCATGAATAAACATATTATGTTGCATCTACATAATCATGAGAGCTTCATTACCCCTAAGTTGAAAGGGATTAGTATGTAATCATGACAACAAAAGTAGATTGCATAAAATAAATCTAGAATACTTGCATAAAATAACTCTAAGCTACTTGCATAAAATAAAAAAATATGTAATTCAAAGACAATTAATTAAAATTGCATTAACATGAAAATTACATAAGAAGAAAAATGGCTAAGAGGCCATGAAAGAAAAAGAGAGCTTTCCTCCAAACTAAACTAACTAAAAGAGAGCCTAAAAGAGAAGAGGCTATTTACATCACATAAAGGGGTATATATACATGTTTGAAACCCGAAAAACCTAATCACATTTGTTGGGAACTCCCCAAAATGCCCCTTCATGAAGCTTCTAATCCTCTCTTAGCCAGTAATGAGTCATGTAGGATGCATGAGACCTTTTGTCTTATTCAATTAGCCTTTAATAAGAAGCTTAAGAGAAAGAGGGCAATTTGAGAGGTGGGGTCCTCCATGATCATGTATGAGAATTATTTCCTCTTCATTCCTTTGTATGCATGCATTTGTGCTCCAAATCTTCATGTGTATGCATTATTTGTGCTCCAAAATTCCTATAAGAGACAAATACAAAGAACAAGTAAATGCAATCACAAATTAAAACATGCACAAGTGACCATTTTTTTCCCAAAATGAGTGATTAATGTATGATTATTTAAGCATTTTGGGTTTTTGGTTTAAAACATGTAAAAATAGCCAATTATGTTATTTATTTAATTCAAAAAAGAATAAATGTTTGAATATAAATATGCACATTTACGTGCACATCAATGATTTTAAAATAAGTGTTTACTTAAGAATTGAATTAAGTAAAACGTTTGTATTTGAAAGAAGGATTTCAAAAATGCAAAAGGAATGATGTTTAATGAGCTTGTGTAAAAGATTGGGAGATGGTTTTTTTTGTAAATAATCCAAACTATAAATGAATTGTATTAAAGAGGTTTAAAGCCAAAGGTTTGTGTTTAGTAGAATTTACTTAATAAACGAATGAAGTAAAGGTAATTATAATTGAAATGAGATTTTCCAAATGCAAGTAATGGTTTATAAAACCATATTTAAATCGTATAGTAAATAGGACTTGTGACATTTTAATCAATATTAGCTTTTGAGTTACAAATTTTATCTACCTTAAGATAAGAACGTTGTTGAGTCAAGGTCTGAGAGGTAATTAAAATATCCCAACTTGAACAACTTCGTGATTATCCGAGGTTGATACTAGTTTGAAATGGTAATGATATTGGAAATAATTTATTATTTCCACAAGAAATATTGCAATTTTATTTTGCAAGATTTAGAAATTTAATAAACTACTGGGTTTTATAGTAAATAATGTATCACTTGAAATTGTTTGGCCCCTGTATGAAGTGTGACTATACTTATACCATTTGGTTAATTATATAGCACTATTTTCCCAGCAATGAAAATGGTGTGGTTTTTGTGAATATACTTATTCCAAGAAATAAGTATTGGGATATAGTTTTCGAAGATATGAACAATAAGTTATTCTAATTTGAAACGGAAGTGGATATTGGAAATTTAAATTATTATTTTCATAAGCATTATTGTAAACTTCAATTTTGCGAAGTTTTGAAGTTAATTAAAAGATTTTAGGGTTATATAATAAAGAATATGTCGTTGACACTGTTTTGGCCTATATATGATTTGATGATTAGACCTATACCATTTGTGTATATATATATATATATATATTTACACACACATATATAGTGATATTTTCGAAGTAAAGGAAATAAAGCGTGGGTTTTGTGAATACATTTATTCTGAAGAGATAAGCGTATGACTATTGTTTCATAGTAACGAATATAAGGAATTTGTGAATATACTTATCCGGTTGAGATAAATATATGGAATCTATTTTTAATAATTGACGAAATGATTTTAATAAATGATTTTATTCAAAAGGGCCTGAGCTTCTGTTTTAAGTTAATAGTTAAAGATCCGACTATTAAAAGTATCCCTTTTGACATGTAAAATGTTAGTTAAAGGAGACCAGGATGGGAACTGGACCCAAAACCACTTTGAAACCGACTTTACGTTCGAAACCTAACTTGCAGGAAAGCTTATGCATATTGGGATGATTTAAAGACATGGATCTTCGGAGCGAGAGGGGTGCTCGCTGATGTCTCTGGTTAACTACTAAGATTAAACTTGTAGCAGTAATCCTTACGTTCTGGGTTCTAAGCGATGCAAGGACTTCTTTTTACTATTCCTAGGGTTATCCCGACAGGATGTAGTAAAAGAGTACCTTCGGTTTGTGGTGTTCCTGGACAACTTGTATGGAATTATGTCTGACAGAGTATTTCCTGAAATCACGTACGTTGGTTTTTACAAATATACCAAGTATGGTGGCAGAGAAGGAAGCTTCTTTTGGCTTAACACGCAGAGTATCTTTGTGAAAATCAACTAGTGATTGACGGATCTGACAATGTGGCATTCAAAGGAATGTGATGTCTCGAAAAGGTAATCGTAGTCCAAGCCTCATCAACTGCGAAATGACTGAAATCGGGAAGGCAACAGGGCTATGTGGGTCTTAACCATTAGGGTATATCATCAACTGATCTAGAGAAATTGGTTGTCCCTTTTTATGTCCTTCGGAATGATACGACTGCTGATTCAAACTATGGTGATGAAATATTTGGTACACTCATGTTGAATGAGTGGTTGGTTCTATGTGGCCGAATTGCAAGTTGTTCTTGTTAAACCGTAATGTTTTATCCTTAAAGGACACTGATTGGAAGGTAGTTCCTTACTTAATCATGTATGTAAATACAAACTCCAATACATGTTGTACGGTTTTAGATGTAACCAACTATGTCGAAAAGTGAGATGCAGGCTTTTCGGTTATATTCCTATTTTATTTGTCGTTTGTTAGACATTATTATAATATCATTCGATTTTATAATAAAAATGATTTGGTTATCGTAAGGGAAAAACACGTGTCATGTTTATGTATGGTCGTGTCTTATGGGAGTTCCATTCTTTCAAGGATTTTCTAAAAATTAAGCAAGTTGTTTGTGATGTGAGTTTTATCATTGAAAGTATTCCGTAGTGATCGGAGTGGTTTTTTGTAACACCCCGCATTTTTAATTAAATAACAAAATAAATTTTTAAAAGCTTTCAGAATATGGTCATGGAATTATTTTCATCGCATCCATGGCGATTTTCTGATCAATTTAGACCTATGATTTGCAGGAAACGGATTTAAGATGCAAAAAATATCTTTAAAACAAAATATTACAACAAACATGAAAAGAAGGTATAAGAAAATAATAATGAACACTATTGTTTTTAGTCTTGTTAACAAAAGACTATGTGCTCAGGTTATAAAGACATGTCTCTCCCAAGTCAGTGATGCTATTTCAAGTTCCGCTGGCACCATATTTTTATGTATAAGTGCATATATAAGGAAAATTATACATAAATGTGAGTATAAAAATATATGTATACATGCATATGTAAATATAACATAATGTCGTTTGAATTTTGAAAAAGAAATAAAAGCTGCACGTATCTATAATCTATACTAGATATATTATATTATATTATAATAATTAGTGAGTTTCTTTTTTTTGTTTTGGCATAGCCGACCGGTAATTATAGTGTTCCGTAACACTTTTTTACTATGACAAATAATAAAATTACAATATAGTGCAGGTGATTGTAGTTAGAAGATAGCTAATTCGGTTTTTAAGGTGGATCGTCCACTGCTTACGGAGTTTATAGTGTTCCATCCACGATACCGAGACAGGCTTAAGGTACTGGAGCTAGCTAATACACTAGACTACAAAACAAATCTACGCATAGTAGAGAGTTACATACGTTTACAACAGTAGTAAATAAAACAATATGAAGTATAACACTCTCTATAGCACTGCGTAAACGTGAGATGTCATGACCGGCAGCAGGTTGCTCCATGTTTTGAGTTGGCAGTGACCAACCACATCCAAGAGGGGACGTAGCAGAAGCTATCACAAGCTAGTAAATATATCTACAGCAACAATTGTGTAACATCCGAGATTTTTGAACGTTCAAATCGACAATGATCCTCAAATGTCGACTTAAGCAAATCAAATATACAGATAGTTATTGGGATTAATATAAGAAAAGAAGAAAGAAGGAAAAGAAACACAGAATCTCACAGCGGAACGACAAAATATAATTAATAAATAACAGTTCATGAGGCTGTTAAAACATACATTTGATTATACACTTACAACGATTATCAAAATTAATTAACATAAACATACCAATATCGTAGCGGAATAATAATAATAAATATGCCTATTGGGCTCCATCTTTATCTTCATAATGGTATCTTCAATAACTGAAACTCAGCTGACCCGAGCACAAAAGAAAAGAAAAAATACTCGGATCAGAACTAAAATATTCTCATATCAGTGAAATCAAATCCATATGATAATATGAGTGCAATAACATAAGAGATGTTACAGGTATTTCCATCTCCTAAGGCCGATCCGTTAAACTAGATACTATATAATATAATATGGTATTATAATAGTGTCTACGGTTAAATATAAAATATTAAAATAGCATAAACGGGTTTACATTTTTACCCTTACACCGTGTAATGACCCGGACTCTTAGGGGTTAATTTTAAAATATTTAATATGGATTTAAACATTTGGTTAAGTAAATAAATCAATTTTTATAGGGAGTGATCGATTTAATAATCAATTTCGATTTAATATCGATTATATTAAAATAACAGAATACGAAAATGGATTTAGATAAATTCAAATTTTAATTTGAATTGAAAACAGTTCAAATAATTAATATGAAATTCTATTTGAATTTATAACGATAATAATATTTATTTATTTTCGAGGAGAATAAATGGTCTGAAATGAACTTATATTGATTTAAATTAATATCTCCTTCAGAGGATCGAATTGGACTTCGTGACCTATCCCAGTGTGTTCGCAACAGGGGTATTACCCTAAAAATGTCAGTAGTTGGGTTCAGAGGCATAAGATATTTTAAAGGATATCGGTTCGAATTAAAAACTAATTCAAAATGAAATAAAAATATCAGAAAAATGAAAGGTAGAAAAATCGAACACATTTCTCCTTCTTTAACCGGAGAAAATGAATGTAGGAAAATATGCTACGTTTCCTTTCTCCTCATTATTTAATCGGAGCCACTCCCCTTAAAATCGCATTCACTTTCTTCTGTTATCATACTTCAGTAAAACCAATTCAAAGCCGCACCTAAATTCCTCAAATCAAATGGAAAATCGGAAGCCGCTACCTTTCTTTCTTTCTGCAAACCCAAATCATCACTTCGTTCTCCACAAAAATTCAAACAACTGCAACCCTTGAAGCTCGATTCAATGTTGGCGACGCTGACAGTTTCGTGGGAGGCTCGCGATGGGGTTGGGAGTTCAAAGTCGCGATTTCCAATTGTTCGATTCTATGATGGGGAAGTTAGGGAGATCGCGAGTTCTGAATTGAGGCAGTGAATGCGAGTAGGAAGGACGCAAGGTCGATGAGTCCAAGTGGAGTAGATGGATTACGAGATGATCATACTGAAGGGGATTCGAGACAACAGGCATCGCGATGGCGAGTTCTGGGATTTCGAATTCAAACTCGCGGATCTAGGGGATACTGGAATTTGACATTTGAGGATTGAGGGAGTTCGAAGATGGAAAAAACGATTTCCGTGGTGTTGAACGAGAGAAGTGACGCACTGCCACTGAAGACTGGAAGCAGGTTCAGGTCTGGATGATTACTGTTGCAGTGATTGAAGTGATAAGAAGGAGAAAGAAGATCGCCTGCAAGGTGTTTGGGAAAATGTCAGAATAGATGATCGCTGTTTTGGGGCTGTTTCGATCCACTTGGAGCTGTTGGGGTCTTGCTTCGTAGTTGGTCAATTTATTTGCAAATGGCAATAAGGTATATGTTTCACAGAATTTAAAATAGATAATTTAAATTATTTGTGTCGATAGTTAATAAATGGTTAATCGAATATAAAATTTAATAATTATAGGTAACAAACAAATGAGTTTCATTCAAGAAAACTCATACCGTGACTTTACGAGATTTATCGAGATATTCAACGCAGTTAAAAACCCTGGTGAGTAAATCTCACTCACCTGTTTAATTAGAAATATTTTTATTCGTTAAAAATATTTGTGTGTTGATTGTTGGATGCTTTAAATATTTATTTATTGTTGTTAAATATATATATATATATATATATAGTTATTTAGGATTGGTTGACTATTATATATATATATTGGGTTGATGATTGGTTGGATTCCCGCAGTCTCATTAGCGGATGCCCGCGGTTTCATAGCGGATGATTACCCTATACGCCCCACGCTATGATTAGTGGATGACCTTCTATACCGCGATATCCTGCCTCGAAGCAGGATAGGTATTATTTATGTGCTAACATCTGTGGATGCAGGAAAACAGGTTGGAGGAATCCAACTGGATTCCTCAAAAATATATATTATCTGTTTGTTGGTTTGATTTCATATATATTCATATATGATGTGTTAAAAATCAAATGATTGAAAATTGGTTGATTTGATTGTTTAAAATATCACTTGGGCATGAATATTGATTTATAAAAATATCGAAAAGGGTATTTGAGATTTTAAAAAGGGAATTCTATTTTTTTTAAATAGAATTTGAATTTTAAATAAAACTATAGAAAATATTAACTTGTTTGAAGGTATATAAAACAAGTATGAATTTATAAACGTTGTTTATAAATAGAAAGATGGGATTTGAATTGAATTTATAAACGTTGTTTATAAATGGAAAGATGGGATTTGAATCGAATTTACAAACTTTGTTTATAAATGAAATTATGGAATTTGAATTGAATTTATAAACGTTGTTTATAAATGGAAAGGTGGGATTTGAATTGAAGTTATAAACATTGTTTATAAATAATGCCGAGAATTCAAATGGACTTTGAATATAGGGAATTGAAATATAGATTTGAATATAGAATTCAAATGGACTTTAAACTATAGAATTTCAAAATAGAATTCAAATGAAGTTTAAATAAAGAGAATTCAAATAGAATTGAATTGGAATTTGAATAGAGAAGTCGATAAGGGAACGAGAGTAATAGTATAATTAGGATGTGTAATATGCAAGTTAAAAATATATTTGAACATGTCATGTTCAAATATGAAGGTGAAATAGACTGAAAAGTTAAGTAACAGATTTAATTAACAAATTGAGTAAAACGATTGGTATAGTTAAAATAGATTGGACAGGCATAAATATACAGGAGACAGGTATGGAATAAAGTATAGAAGTGAAATAAATAGAATGCCCGACAAGAAGGTACGTATTTAATTTCCATATGAGATTTTATGCGCCGTATCGGCTAGCCGCTTGGCTTTTTTCTTTTTCTTTTTGAGATAAGAAGGACCGGGAAAGCTATTTGAAATTTCCCGATGCTCCCGGTACAAAGGAGGTTATGGCGAATTTTTCCGGGAATTTAAGGAGATAGAATATTTTTAAGATAATTTGATAGTTAGAAATCAACATATCAAAATACATAGAAGTCGATAAGAAAACAAACTTAGAAATAGAATAGTATAATCAAAAAGGAAGTATAAGAATAAAATCTAGTAAGAATAGAAAGAGAAAGTATATACGTGTTTAAAGGTAAAGAAGTAGTTGTATGGTATTGATTATTCGAGTAAGTAGTCTTTTCTGTTTTGACTTTAAATGTTATTCAATCAAGGTTTGAGAGGTAATTATACCCCAACTTGGTTGATTTCATGATATACCGATAAGTAGCAAGATTCAGGCTCGAAGATCAATGTGGAATAAGAATTAGTTAAATACTGTATTTGAGTTGTCGTAACGATGTTTTACACAACATCTGTTTTAACCCAAATATGTGCAAAGCTTGGAAATAAATAATGAATATTTTCTAAAGTTTAGAAAATAAAAGAAGGCGATATATGGAAATGTTTTCCAAAGACCGTAAAAGGCCAATATGGTTATCGAAAATATTTGGTTAACAAATATTGATAAGAAATAGAGAAGAGATTTAATTAATGGAATATTAATTAAAGGTTCAGTGATTGTTGGATGTTTGGATGAACACTTGTTTTATTCGATAGTTAAATCATCGACTATCGAAACACTTGTTTTTGTTCGATAGTTAAATCACAGACTATCGAAGTTTTGACCATCGTTGTCAATATGGAGAGACCGGTTGGATTATTTTCCGAAGAACCACTCCGTATTGGCAGTAGCGTGCGAATCAGATTATATAAAGATAATCGAAGACGGAGTAGAGTGCAAGGAATTTTTCTATTTATAGAAATAGTACCTTCAGTTCATCCTGTTCCTGGGTGACTTGTATGGATGAATGTCTGACAGAGTATTTCCAGAATGGTCACGTACATTGATTTCTTCAACTGTACCAAGAGTGGAAGCGGAGGAGGAAACTTCTTTTAGCTGACACGTAATGTACTGTTGTAGACGTCAATTAGTGATTTTCGATGGATTTGACGATGTGGCATTCGAAGTGAATCTGGTGTGATGATAAAGCGTAGCTTCTAGCCTCATCAACCGGTAAATGACAGAAATCGGGCAGGCAACATGGCTATATAGGTCGCACATATTAGGGTGTATAATCACCTGATCTATAGTTTCATTTACTTCTAAAAATCTATTGTCGATGCTGTCCCATTCGGGAAACGGTTGCTGATCCCAATCGTTGGTGATATACATTCGATACACTCAAGCAAAATGAGTGGTCGGTCATGTGTGGCTGAGTTGCAAGATGTTCTTGTTGAACTCGGTGTATTCTCCTCTAGAGATATACCAGCGGAAGGTGATTCCATACCTTGTCATAGTTGGAAATCAAATACCCAATACGTGCTTGCGGTTTTGATTGTATATTATATATGTGGAACGTGAGATGCAAGCGTTTCCACTAGATTGTTATCTACTTGATTTAGACATTATTATAATATCAAAAGAGTTTTGATATAAAGATAAATCAAGTGTTTGGATTCTCATAAGGGAAAAACCCGTTCCGTGTTATACGGCGTGGTCTTATGAGATATCATTTAGTTTTCTGAAACTGTTTTAAATTGTTTACTCATACCAGTCCCATGACTGACCCGGAGTTTACTTTGTTGTTTTCCCTAAACTCTTGGGTGCCTAAATTTGTACGGGCAGTCAAGTAGTCGGGAATTTACAGATATACTGGAAGAGCTTGGAGCAGGAGGCTTCAGGATCATATAGCTATAGTTATTTCTACTGTGTTGTAAGTGATGTACTTTGATGTTGATGTATATTCAAGTACAGATGTATATTTCAAGTTATGTTATATATATTATATGTTATTCGTTCCGCTGTGAGATTCGGGTTACTCTGATGTTGTGTTCTTCTTCTTCTTCTATTCTAAGTTTCAATCTTATCTATCCTCACCCTCTAACTTCTTTCTATTAATGGTTCGAATTTCCGTGATATTTGGGGTTGGACTTGTGTTTTTGGTCAGCTCAAATTCTACCGGATTTTCGGGTCATTACACACCGTTTAGACGTTATCGTAAACAATGCATATAAAACACCAGTAACGGTCGATGGATAGGGATGCGCCGCTATACGACAACGTTAAATCAAAATTATAGGAGGCTTGATCAAGATAATATGACAAGGCACAGGAGGAATGCCTAGAGTAGGAATATACTAGTTGAATGCCCGGACTGGTGGTAACGCATAGCCGCGACTACCGCCCACCTCGAACAACACTCCCAAATCACGGATGCGCATCAAATCAATCAAACCGAGGGACTATAGTAATAAAGGAAGAAGTGTTGCTGATGGGGGAAGCTAACCCCACTTGGTCTGGTATATCCCTATTTTAGTCATTTTAATTATGACCTGAAGGTCAAGGATATCCATCATCGTTCTCTTTCTTCAAATCCAATAATCGCCTCCAAATCAACCTACTTCATTCTGCAACTCCACCGCATACACAGTTGTTAAAGTGGTTAGCAGAGAGTATGACAATATCCGGTCCCGGTCTTTTTAACAACCAAAGGTATACATTTTTCACACTGGTCAGTTCTTTTACATTTCAAAGATATTCGTACTTCATGTCAAAATATCATATTTTGCTTTAAAACTCGTTTCAATAGTTGAGATAGAATATTTCATAATAAAATCTCCATTTAAAACCATACTTAAATCATGAAACTGTAACACCCCACCTCCGTTAAGGTCACTCACAAAGGGAATGCCTTAACTTTGGTGGAGCATTTTGGCAAACAGA
Source organism: Allium sativum (assembly GCA_030737875.1). Taxonomy (NCBI): domain Eukaryota; kingdom Viridiplantae; phylum Streptophyta; class Magnoliopsida; order Asparagales; family Amaryllidaceae; genus Allium; species Allium sativum. The sequence goes on from CM060921.1 coordinate 565,476,355, forward strand.
ACAGAAACTTACAAAACAGATAAAACAGTACTTGAAAATTTTTAACTTTATTACAGTAGAAACAGAAATCAATATGGTTACATCCTTTCAAATCTCAGAATTCAAGCACAAATATCAGTCTTGTACAAAAACCTTCAAAATGCATAGTTTAAAATCATAATCCCCATGGAACGGAAGCTATACAGAGCCAAGCCATACTTTAAGCACTTCAAGCAAAGAGAAATCCGGATCAAGCTAAAGTATTTCCCTCCTTGGATAACCTGGGGGGGAAACGGAAGAAAGGAGGCGAAACAACAAGGGTCAGACAAAAAGTCTGGCAAGTCCAGTGACTTTCAGCATATGAACAGATAATAATAATATGATATGAACATAAAACTGGATGAGAGATAACTATAACAGGTGTAGCAGATATAACAGAAAAACAGAATGATATAAACTATTGTTTTACACTTCTCTGCACTAATACTAGTATAGCAGAATTAGGTGTCTCCCTAATGTCTAAATTGAAGCAGGAACGGGTACAGAATACTTTAACAGAAACAGAATGCTAATAATGGGCCTTTACTACCCGATCAGAAACAGACAGAAGCAGAAACAGATTTATCTCTACGGAAACAGAATGTGGAATTAGGTGTACACTAGTAATGGGCCTTTACCACCCGAACAGACGGTACCACACAGAAACAGACAGATGTTACCACCCAACAGAAACAGACGGTACCAACAGAAACAGACAGAACTAAGCGTACCCTAAAACCCTACCCCAAGCGATCGGCTCCCTAATACATAAATATCATGTGTCGGCCCCACAGTAGGGTGTATCACTCCCTAAAGTGACAACCAATCGGCACAGACCTATTTACAGATGTCACGGCGTCTTACATCCTCAGAGGCAGACCGGGATCCATGCACGCACATGACCCGGTTGGAACGCACCATCAACACCCCTCGCCATTATCAGAATGAACCACTTATAATTAGTTCAGTAAGCGTGCCCGGACCCTACCTACTATTGGGTCAAAGTTTTGATACCAGAAAGGGTTACTGACAAATATTGGTCCCGAACAACAGATGACACAAGTAATTCCCCTCCTAACCTTGTGTCCCCAGACTAACAGATTTCAGATTTATTTGTTTACAAGTTCAGACATACAGAATTTAGATTTACTAGTTCACAAATTAAGTTAACAAGTTTTTCAGACTAACGGATCAGATGTACAGATTTTTCAAATTTGTCTAACTTTGTATTGGGCCTACAGATTCATGGACGGGTTTACTACACCTATTAATCCATTTGGTTTAACCCTATTTTTCCCCAATACGTTTTAGACGTCATTCTTATCTTAGATTTGCATTAATTAATTATTAATGTCCAGACCTCTCACATTAGGTCGCTAGCTTGTGGCCGCTGGATGTGCCGGGCGGTTCCGGGCAGACTTCTGCCACAAGCCAGACCTAACCTCGTGTCTTAAGCAGGTTATGACTAACTTCTCACATTAGAACCTATTGTTTGCGGCCACTGGATGTGCCGGGCGGTTCCGGGCAGATTTACGTCGCAAACTCATTCTAACCTCGAGTTAGCCATATTCATCTTTGCGGCCAATTAAATAATTATTTACCGTTTATGCGCACGCCCAATATATATGCCAATTCAGATTATATCAATAACAGAATGATCACATCAACTCAACTGATATAGCAGATAACAGATTTTAGCAGATTGGGTGACTTAACAGATTTAACCGATTTAGCACTTAGCAGATTTTGGCATATAACAGATTAGGCATCTCAACAGACAAATTTAACAGATTTGGCATTTCAATCTAATTAGCAGTCTAGGCAATATAACAAAACTAGCAGTTTAGGCAACTTAGCAAATTAGCAGATTTAGCAAATCTAATATTTCTAAAGGTTCTATTTACATGCCTTGCCTAGTCATAAATTAGGCCTAAATTCATATGCCTACATAATTTCATGATGAACATATACTCCATGTTTGCATAAAGTTACATAGCACAGAATATGGACATAATTTACCATATAACATATGTTCCAATTTTTGTTAAACTAGAATTTTACAGCAGATTCACATGTAAATTATACCAAATATAATCATTAATTACAATGCATGCCATATATCCAAAAATTCCTATTTAGGTGTAATCACAATAATAGATATCCTAATTAATGTAAATCTTTACACCTAACTTTCCATATCCTTCTTCTTTTCATGTCATGAATCATTATGCAAACTATACCCAACAATATAAATCTTTAAATCATATCTTCTAAAAATCAGATCTTGACTTTTATATGCATTTTGTCCAAAGTCTCAAATCATATGTAATCTTACAGTGGTTCCTCTTTTCTTCTATCACAGAATATGCATAGATCCAAATCTAGTTTACAACATATGCTCATTAATTACAGATCTAAATTACAACATAACTATGCATACAACATGCATAAATTATATGTTCATAGTCAAATTTATGCATATGTCCAATATATTTTATGCCTCAGACCTAAAGTCATACATTCAATTTAGTCTTGTCAAACTTCGCATAATTCATCCCAAAATTTGCGTTCATACGTTCATCTCTTATGAGATTAGGCACAGGCTCGTGGTAGCCTGGCTATAGAAACAGAAAAGAAGAAAAGGGATACAGAACAGTCACAGAAAAACAGATCTGACAGAAGAGAATATATATACAATCTCAGATTCAGAATAAAAAACATATCAAAATTATTATTAACGTTTATAGCGGAAAATAACTGTACTTGCCTTGATTAGATTAAAGAAAGGACTTTAACTTGCTGTAGAATCTTTGCAGAAACTATAATCTCTAGTTTGAATTGAGTTGCTTAGGCTGATGTTGATTATCTTCTAGTTTTAATTCCAGCAGAGCAGCGACGCCATTTTTATTTTTTTATTAGAAGAAGAGAGCAATGGAGGCTAGAGAATTGTGTAAGAAACCTAGGTAGAGTCTAGGGTCATTTTATAGAGTTTATGAACTGATTAGGACCATCGATGTTGCTTGGATTGATCGTAGCCATTCATTCGCAAGAGGGACCAATTAGAGCCTGCCACCTAGCCCTAATGACAAAGCAGACCACAGAAAATCGACCAACATAGAATAGGCCAGCCAGGGTGGACTGGGTTCGACCTGGGTCTGGACCAGGTCGACAGTCCTGTCGACAGCCCTGTCGACCTGGTTAGACCAGGTCGACAGCCCAGTCGACCTGGGTGTCTTAGGCGGGAGTTTTCCCGCCTTGGCCAATTGGGCCCGGTTTTAATTTTTAAACTTAATTCAGAAACTTCCGAAGGCCATATCTTCTTCATACGGACTCCGTTTTTGGAAAACTCGGACTCTATTTCGCGTATTTTTCCGAGACGAACGCAATGGTGTATCCCGTTTCCCTTAGTTCTTTGATTTCAAATTAATTATACTTTAATTTGTTAATTCCACAGTTATAGAATACACGGGGTGTTACATTCTCCCCCACTTAAAAGGATTTCGTCCCCGAAATCTTCAAGTTAAGAAGAATGTGTCCTACCATCCAATCACCCATCTACTCAACCATCATCCACAAGCATCCATTGTCCTTAGAAAACTTCTAATGTTGTATGAACATATGCAAAAGTGTGTGTATATGTTACTTACCTAATGCGAAGATCAGGCGGTCTACTGATTCAGTTGACCTCCTTAATGCGAATTATGTCAGTGCCATGAGTCCAACATGTATGCAATAGAATTCTGATGATATATATTATTTCTATATGAGTGCACAACCATTCACTCAAATGCAACATCCATGTGCTGAATCAACCATTTTGCATCCACAAGAATTGAAAAATGCTCACTCATCCATATGCAGTATGAGAGTGTTTTCGAGCCGATCTAGTGCCTAGTGTGTGTATATGCATCCACGGGCAACCACTAGCAACCACTTGCATCCACTTGCAACCATCAAACATAACATGTCTCAAACACATGTTTACACCCATTAGTTTCTACCTAAAGTTCAAAGATTCGATCGATAGGATACAGTCGAATGATGGAAGCGAGTACAGATAGAACGAAAATTTGGTTCCCATTAGACATGGGTCCTAAGTATCGGCCCCAAAGACCGGAACCAACATCAAATTGATACCCCACGAAAACTCAGAATGTATGCGTCATACTTGACGCCTAACACAGATATCCCTCAAACCCCAGTCCCAAACAGATGATCCATAACCCTTATGGGTCTGAGTCTACAGCGGAATTCAGAAATAATACTAGTATTAAAGTGCAGAGTATCGATTACAAAATCAAAATACCAGAATCAGAAAAAGTCTTGACTTCATAATCAGATAAATAAATTAAACCTACTATAGAAATTTTCCTATTTCTATCCTAGCCACTAGCCTCAAGAGTGTTCGCCTGCCCTCCTTGTCCTCGTCTCTTTGGGCAGTCCCTAGTGAAGTGTCCCATCTCCCCATAGTTGAAGCAAGCGCCCTTCCTTTTTCTGCAATCCTTTTTCAGATGAGTTGAGCTCCCACAAGTAAAGCACTTTTTCCCCTTCTTATCTTCAGACTTCTCATCCTTCTTTTGTGTTTCCTTTTCGGGCCCCGCTTTCTTATTCTGTGGTTCTTCCTTCTTTGTCTCTTTCGGGCCCTTGTCTTCCTCGTGCAGTAGTGCCATATCCACCAATTTCTCGTAAGTTGCTCCCATGGGTACATGGGTCATGGCTAGGCTGTGCAGTGGCTCATTCAATCCTTTAACAAAGCGGAGAGCCTTTTTATGCTGAGTGTTGACTAAATCCAATCCGAATCTTGCTAGTTGGTTGAACTGGTTGACGTATTCCTTGACCGTCATACTTCCTTGCTTAAGAGACAAGAACTTTTCCAATTGTAAACTTCGTTCAGCTTGCGATAGGAATTTTGTCTCAAACCTTGTTCTGAAATCCATCCATGTCTCAACCGGCCTCTCGGCGTTAGTGACTTCCCACCAGTAGGAAGCTTCGTCTTTGAGCAGCCATACTGCCAACTGTACCTTCTGCCTATCGTCCACCTCGAAGATAACGAATAGATCCTCAGTTTCTTTGAGCCAATTCCTTGCTTCTACGAATGATTCAGTTCCTTTGAAATCCTTCCCACCCATGGCCCTAAAATCTCTACAGATTTTTGAGAAAGCAATAGCACGAGGAGGGGGTGGAGGAGGGGGATCATTTGCTGGACCTGCAGCGGCGGTCCTAGCCTCAAGATATTGACGAAACCAATCGGGTACATGAACACCCTCTGGTATCTCATATGCTTCAGACATGCTGGAATGAAAAAGGAAAGGTTCAATACAAAAAGGACTGAAAGAAAGATATATGGCTCTTGGGGATCATGTTTTTCAAAATAAGCTTTATTTTTGAAAATACTTCCTTTCCAAAACCTTTTTGAAAATAGTTTTCAAAAACTTTACCCAATCTGGTAACCTTCAGCTCTGATACCAAGTGTAACACCCCACCTCCGTTAAGTTCACTCACAAAGGGAATGCCTTAACTTTGGTGGAGCATTTTGGCAAACAGAACAGAAACTTACAAGACAGATAAAACAGTACTTGAAAAATTTTAACTTTATTACAGTAGAAACAGAAATCAATATGGTTACATCCTTTCAAATCTTAGAATTCAAGTACAAATATCAGTCTTGTACAAAAACCTTCAAAATGCATAGTTTAAAATCATAATCCCCATGGAACGGAAGCTATACAGAGCCAAGCCATACTTTAAGCACTTCAAGCAAAGAGAAATCCGGATCAAGCTAAAGTATTTCCCTCCTTGGATAACCTGGGGGGGGGAACGGAAGAAAGGAGGCGAAACAACAAGGGTCAGACAAAAAGTCTGGCAAGTCCAGTGACTTTCAGCATATGAACAGATAATAATAATATGATATGAACATAAAACTGGATGTGAGATAACTATAACAGGTGTAGCAGATATAACAGAAAAACATAATGATATAAACTATTGTTTTACACTTCTCTGCACTAATACTAGTATAGCAGAATTAGGTGTCTCCCTAATGTCTAAATTGAAGCAGGAACGGGTACAGAATACTTTAACAGAAACAGAATGCTAATAATGGGCCTTTACTACCCGATCAGAAACAGACAGAAGCAGAAACAGATTTATCTCTACGGAAACAGAATGTGGAATTAGGTGTACACTAGTAATGGGCCTTTACCACCCGAACAGACGGTACCACACAGAAACAGACAGGTGTTACCACCCAACAGAAACAGACGGTACCAACAGAAACAGACAGAACTAAGCGTACCCTAAAACCCTACCCCAAGCGATCGGCTCCCTAATACATAAATATCCTGTGTCGGCCCCACAGTAGGGTGTATCACTCCCTAAAGTGACAACCAATTGGCACAGACCTATTTACAGATGTCACGACGTCTTACATCCTCAGAGGCAGACCGGGATCCATGCACGCACATGACCCGTTTGGAACGCACCATCAACACCCCTCGCCATTATCAGAATGAACCACTTATAATTAGTTCAGTAAGCGTGCCCGCACCCTACCTACTGTTGGGTCAAAGTTTTGATACCAGAAAGGGTTACTGACTAATATGGGTCCCAAACAACAGATGACACAAGTAATTCCCCTCCTAACCTTGTGTCCCCAGACTAACAGATTTCAGATTTATTTGTTTACAAGTTCAGACATACAGAATTTAGATTTACTAGTTCACAAATTAAGTTAACAAGTTTTTCAGACTAACAGATCAGATGTACAGATTTTTCAAATTTGTCTAACTTTGTATTGGGCATACAGATTCATGGACGGGTTTACTACACCTATTAATCCATTTGGTTTAACCCTATTTTTCCCCAATACGTTTTAGACGTCATTCTTATCTTAGATTTGCATTAATTAATTATTAATGCCCAGACCTCTCACATTAGGTCGCTAGCTTGTGGCCGCTGGATGTGCCGGGCGGTTCCGGGCAGACTTCTGCCACAAGCCAGACCTAACCTCGTGTCTTAAGCAGGTTATGACTAACTTCTCACATTAGAACCTATTGTTTGCGGCCACTGGATGTGCCGGGCGGTTCCGGGCAAATTTACGTCGCAAACTCATTCTAACCTCGAGTTAGCCATATTCATCTTTGCGGCTAATTAAATAATTATTTACCGTTTATGCGCACGCCCAATATATATGCCAATTCAGATTATATCAATAACAGAATGATCACATCAACTCAACTGATATAGCAGATAACAGATTTTAGCAGATTGGGTGACTTAACAGATTTAACCGATTTAGCACTTAGCAGATTTTGGCATATAACAGATTAGGCATCTCAACAGACAAATTTAACAGATTTGGCATTTCAATCTAATTAGCAGTCTAGGCAATATAACAAAACTAGCAGTTTAGGCAACTTAGCAAATTAGCAGATTTAGCAAATCTAATATTTCTAAAGGTTCTATTTACATGCCTTGCCTAGTCATAAATTAGGCCTAAATTCATATGCCTACATAATTTCATGATGAACATATACTCCATGTTTGCATAAAGTTACATAGCACAGAATATGGACATAATTTACCATATAACATATGTTCCAATTTTTGTTAAACTAGCATTTTACAGCAGATTCATATGTAAATTATACCAAATATAATCATTAATTACAATGCATGCCATATATCCAAAAATTCCTATTTAGGTGTAATCACAATAATAGATATCCTAATTAATGTAAATCTTTACACCTAACTTTCCATATCCTTCTTCTTTTCATGTCATGAATCATTATGCAAACTATACCCAACAATATAAATCTTTAAATCATATCTTCTAAAAATCAGATCTTGACTTTTATATGCATTTTGTCCAAAGTCTCAAATCATATGTAATCTTACAGTGGTTCCTCTTTTCTTCTATCACAGAATATGCATAGATCCAAATCTAGTTTACAACATATGCTCATTAATTACAGATCTAAAGTACAACATAACTATGCATACAACATGCATAAATTATATGTTCATAGTCAAATTTATGCATATGTCCAATATATTTTATGCCTCAGACCTAAAGTCATACATTCAATTTAGTCTTGTCAAACTTCGCATAATTCATCCCAAAATTTGCGTTCATACGTTCATCTCTTATGAGATTAGGCATAGGCTCGTGGTAGCCTGGCTATAGAAACAGAAAAGAAGAAAAGGGATACAGAACAGTCACAGAAAAACAGATCTGACAGAAGAGAATATATATACAATCTCAGATTCAGAATCAAAAACATATCAAAATTATTATTAACGTTTATAGCGGAAAATAACTGTACTTGCTTTGATTAGATTAAAGAAAGGACTTTAACTTGCTGTAGAATCTTTGCAGAAACTATAATCTCTAGTTTGAATTGAGTTGCTTAGGTTGATGTTGATTATCTTCTAGTTTTAATTCCAGCAGAGCAGCGACGCCATTTTTATTTTTTTATTAGAAGAAGAGAGCAATGGAGGCTAGAGAATTGTGTAAGAAACCTAGGTAGAGTCTAGGGTCATTTTATAGAGTTTATGAACTGATTAGGACCATCGATGTTGCTTGGATTGATCGTAGCCATTCATTCGCAAGAGGGACCAATTAGAGCCTGCCACCTAGCCCTAATGACAAAGCAGACCACAGAAAATCGACCAACATAGAATAGGCTAGCCAGGGTGGACTGGGTTCGACCTGGGTCTGGACCAGGTCGACAGCCCTGTCGACTGCCCTGTCGACAGCCCTGTCGACCTGGTTAGACCAGGTCGACAGCCCAGTCGACCTGGGTGTCTTAGGCGGGAGTTTTCCCGCCTTGGCCAATTGGGCCCGGTTTTAATTTTTAAACTTAATTCAGAAACTTCCGAAGGCCATATCTTCTTCATACGGACTCCGTTTTTCGAAAACTCGGACTCTATTTCGCGTATTTTTCCGAGACGAACGCAATGGCGTATCCCGTTTCCCTTAGTTCTTTGATTTCAAATTAATTATACTTTAATTTGTTAATTCCACAGTTATAGAATACACGGGGTGTTACAGAAACAATTCCAACTTTAAAATAATTTGAATATTAAAATAGTTAAATATATTTAAAATAGTTTAGTTATATAATTGAAATAGTTTGAAAATAAATAATTTGTATTTAAATAGAAATTTCAGGTTTAGTGAAATCTAGTTAAAATATTAAAATAGTTTATAAAATAAACAGTTAATTATTAAAATGGTTTATTTAAAATAAGTAATAAAATAAAATAGTTAAAAGATAAATAGTTCATAAAGAAAAATAATTATTATTAAAAATAGTTTATTAAAGGGTTTAAAATACTATAGTTGGAATTAGAACCGTTTCTTCAAAATTTAACCAAACATGAAATCATATTTCAGTTTCAAATCAATTCGACTAAATTTCGATATCTTAATTCAAAAGGATTAGACTTCCTATTTATATTTCAATTCGATTCAATAGTTCGATTTCAAACAATTCGATTCAAATAATTGAATTTCAATTATAATTCTCACTTTGAATTATTCATTTATAAAATCTCTAGTTCACAATTCAACTATTACTATAAATCAAGTTAATTTAAAGTAAATATCAAAGATGGATAAAAAATTCAATTTCAATAAATTTATTTCATATTCAATTCAGTTTTAACTTCAGTTATCCATAATTACGAATTCCTTAAAATTTTAAATTATACATCTCAAAGCTCAAAGTTCAAATTTAAAGAAAATCGATTAATAATGTCATTTATTTTGTCTTTAAAACAATATTCTAAAATTCATAGTTAAATTTTTTTTATATTTAACCAACCGGTGTCCATATATAATTTTCTATCCTATGGCCAAGTAATACTTAAAGTTTAATTTTAGTATTCTGGGGAGGGATATATATCATTTCAATCCAAATCAGGGTCATAGGTATTTATTATTTCAACCTACGTTCTTAATTCATTTTTAATGATTAATCCCGGATTTATTTGATGCCCGTAACATCTAGGGTACTGGTTGGGATTAATCAACAAAATCACTAACATATACAAACAAATGTCGATAACATGATGAATTACATATCAATACATTAAATATATAATTTCCATGGCATCAATCAAAATCACTACATCTAAACAATTCAATGTGATATCAGTTTACTAGTCATTAGATATGAGAGTTTTAAACAGAAATTAAATTATAACTGTACAATTTATATCAACAATTAAATTAAATTATACAGTTTATGCAAATTTAACATAAATAATAAATTTAAACAGTTAATCGACAACCAAAACAATCATATCATAACATGAATTAAATTTAACTAACAATCAAATATTTTTGTCAGGTGTGAGTGGGTTTAATCACTCACCTTGGTTCTGAACGCATTTGAAATTCAAATCTTAGCCCAAAAATCAACAATCTCAGAATCATTCCAAACCAACGACATCGTGAAGAGATCGTCGATACGATTCCAAGAAATTTATTTCATCCAAAACAGACCTCGTAGCAGAAAGTTATTATCGTTTAAACATTGGAATTTAAACTATATAAAAAAATCATCCACAAAAGAATTTACACGTCAGCTGATTGAGGAAGGTCGCCTTCTTCTTCGTTACAGATAACTCCTTCACGCAAAACCCAATCCCGCGTTGAAAGCTCCCTTATCACACACCCCCAATCGATCACCGGCCGATGATCTAACGCCACCGCCGTGTGCGCCATGCTCCACCTTGTCGCCGCCTAGGATATTGGCTCACTCGTTCAACTCCTCGGTCAACAAACGGCCTAAAACCACGTGTCCTTCCTCAATGAATTCTGGCAAAATTTGATACAAAAACATACCATTAACCATATGGATTGGAAGATCGTCTCGAGCTCTACGATTTTCGTTTTTGAATTTTTCGATTTCATTGAACGAATTAGGATAAATCGAAGGAGGAAGATTGGAGAATCCACTGGAAATTAAAGAACGGAGGTCACGATAAAGATTTATGGTTTCGAATATAATAATATTAATTATTTCTCGATTTGCGTGATATTTAAGTCAAAAAATTCGGACTGAGTCCAAATCAGGCCCACTTGCTGCCTAACAATTTGTTTTGACGCCTTCTGAACACAATCGAATAGGTTTCAAAGCCCAATTCCAAAGTCTCTAGCAGTTTCGTCTAAAACTCGACTATTTAATCAAATTATACACACAAATTTCTACAAGATTTAAATTATTACGATCAAACGATAATTCTGATGGGAACGAAATTTTAGATCATAAAATAATTTACCATTCCGGATTCAATAAAATTAATTTCATCGAATTCCAAGATCGTTTGCAAAATGACAATTTTAACTAGTTCATTAATATATTAAAATATACAGTTTTTGTTTGTTTACCTTTAAATTGAATTTTAAAGGTTTATTAATTTCATATAAATCAAACAAAATTTTTAATTAATAATATAAATCAAATTTCATTTAATTTGAATTCCGTTCTTGATTATTAACCAAATCCAATTCAAATTTCATTTTCAAATTAAACAACCAATTTCACTCTAATAATTATATATTTATTTCAACTCTCGGTATTTATTAATATAAACTTAATCAAAATTTTATTTACAAACAATACAATTTACTATTTTTAATATAAATTTATTTTTATTACATAAACAGTTTAATTAAGTTTACAAGTAAATTTACAAAATTAAATCATCAATTTTTTTATAACCATTTATTTTCAAAAATCATACTAAATTTAATAATTTAAATATTTGAAAAATACGGGTTGTTACAGATTGGAAGGAGAAGAGATCATCAATCCACACTAACAGGTTTGAGCAAAAGCTTCCATATTTGCTAAAGTACATCAAGAATCAAAGAGAACTAGAGCCCCAGACACTACTACAAATCATCAGAACTAGCGAATTACATGAGGAAGAGCCAAGCTCCAAGTGATAGCAGCTAAATCACCAAACATCCACGAAAGAAACTCAACAAAAAAAAACACAATGACACCACATACTTACAGACTAACACAACAAGTCGAAATTTACCTTCACAAACAAAATCATAACCCCAAATGATGAACCAATAGAAACCATACAACAAAACTAAGCCATTACATAGAAAGCTCACTGAGAAAGAGACATCGCACTCATCTCCATACACACGTTTACTGAAAAATCAGTCGATGTGTGGGTACAAAAAGAAACCTTAACAGATCTAAAACGAACATTAGGGCTGAGTATGGTGTGTCTCGATAGCATCATAGAGGTACGAAGTTGGTGCAACTGCAAAAACACCACGTTGAGCAAGACACTCGACGACGAAGCAAGTCGAACCAGATATGGAAAACAGATCTGGCCACCACGCAAGACAGAGAGAGGTAAGAAGTAGCATTTTTGCGAATTAAAGCTAAGGATATGAGGTTATGGGGTGGAGTTGGAGGAACGAGGCAAATAGCATCAGATCTGAAAATATAGATATGGAAAGTGGTCCGGTGAACACCCACGCATGTATAAGCTAGGAGGATAGTGGAGATTGAAGAAGTGGTTGCGTCGAATTTGTGGTGGTGAGTGAGCAGTTTATGAGAGAGAGATTGGGCAAAGAAAGGGGGAAGAAAAAATTATTCTTAGATGCCATTAACGAGTGTTCACCAGAGTTGGCTTATTCTCATTATTTTGATTAGTGAGTTTCCTTTCTTGATCTCTGAAGCATGCCACGTCAAAGTTAAAAACTAAACCGTCTTCTAACAACTTCTATTTAAATTTACAAAAAATGTCCATCTACTTATCATTCCCCATTTCCCACTTCTCATCTCACAGTAACCCTAAATTGTCTCTTCTTTCCCTAGTAAGAAATTCAACCTCCTGTCCTTGTCTGCTTGACCCTAATTGCATGGTCATCGTTTTTGTCTCTCTTCTCTAACAAAATCCTCATCTCGTTTTTATCCTCTTTGTCCAAATCTGTCTCTCATTCGCCTAGAGCCCAAGACCCCTCATTCGCCGCTGTCTAGGCCATCAGTTTTTGAACCTCTAATCCCATTTTTTCGTCTTCTGCCAGCGAGCAACTCCACGGTCACGAAAGGTAATATCTTCTCTAAGAATCCCTATAGTTATCTTGCTCTTTAGACAAAAAACCGTGTTATATTATATTATTGTGCCATGTTTCGTAAAATACTATTTGCTGATGGTAAGGTTTCTCCTTGGTTCTCATAATTCAAATTTGATGTTATTTCAATTTGGAACATAAAATCCTGTTTGTGTAATTTTTGTCCGTCCACCGAGCTATTGGTAAGGCATGGGAAGGTCATCTAGAAAGCTACCAATTCATCTTCCAGTTTTATGTATTCTGAATTTACTACTTTCTTGGTGCTTCATAAGTGCTGCTTTCGCTAATAATTTATTAATGAATTATCATATTTCGGGAAAAAAGACCTATGCTGCAGTACTAAATTTCCATTATAGATTATCAGAAAGTCATCTTATGTAGATGTATTAATTATAAGAATAGAATAACTACATAATTGGAGGTTTCTTTTCTTTTGGCAAATCTAAAGCATTTTATAACAATCATGAAAAATGATACATAGTTTGGAAATAGATTGTTTTATCTATGCATATGAAATTATCACAACATTATACGAGTCAATTTTAGATAAAAAGTTGATAAGAATAGCTAAGCATACGGATACACGTATTATCACTAAATATGGTAATGATTTTCAATTTTTCATTATTTTTAATCTAAACAACTAACAATACAAAAATCAAATACAAACAATAATATTGACATCATTTCATATTTTCATATGCAATAATGATATATTATATAATGGGTTCATCATTGTTATTAAACGTTGAAAATATATTATGGGTTAAACTCTAAAAAAAAAATCTGAGATTTGATTTTAAGACATCTGGTGCTTCCCCACTACGCTAAAGATCGACGAAATAATACTTGGTTTTTCTTGCTGAATAATGAATACAGTAACTCCATATAAAATTAATATATATTCATATGAAAACAAGTAGATAAACTCAAATATTCCTATGTCACACCAATTTTTTTACAGTATGTGTGAATTTAAAGCTTATTCACATTTTATTTTTTTGGGAATATTGATGCTTTAAATAATTAATTTTTGTTTTGAATGGGTGTAACCGCATGCTTATTTAATACAGGTTCTTTATATTCAGCTTCATGTCATTGTGATACTACTAGCTGTCACTAGAAGTATACATCCCTTCTCAGGTAATTTTTTAGTCCAACTTTTTATCTATTCAAATATTGATCCTTTGTATATTGTATCCACCGACTTTCGATATATTATAAGCCTAAATATCCAACTTTTTATCATTAATGATTAATTCAAGTTATAAGATGTGTATTGAACTATTTTTCCTTGATTTTTTTTTTAATCTCAAATTATGGAAAAAAGAAAAAATCTTTTAAAAAATAATTCAAGGGATAATGAGTCCTAAATTATTTTTTCTTTTATGAATGAGTAATTACAATGTTTTTAAGATAAATTATTCCCTTTATTTCTATATTTTTACCAATTTACTAAAATTATCATCCTTACTTGATGTGAAAATTTTATATTAGACTTTATGCTATAATAACCTGCTTTCATGTAATTGTGTATTGCATTAAAGAGAGGAGTTACAATAAATTTTCGTTTCACTATGGACACAGTAATAGTTCTCTCATGTTATTTATACTTAGAGTTGCCATTCTAGTTTTGTGCTTTTCATCTACAGTTTTTACCGATAGCTGCTACATTGAAATCAAGCCAGTTCTTTTGCAGTTTAATAATGGAGTACGTTTTTTCCCTTCATCTTGCTCTGATTTGGAAAAAAAACTATTTCTTTCATTCTTCACACAACATCTACAAACTTTATTATAGGTAATGCATTTAGAAAATTGCTATTTTAAATTTTTCAGTCATTTGCGTTGTCATTTATTGGCAGTTCATATGTTGCTTATTTTACTATTTTAAGTTTTTGTTTGAAGACATGTTGTGTTGCTTCGATTAAGGAGTACACTACATTACTGTTTTGTAGACAAATTATTTTAAAGAATAGTGAATTAATTTTATGTTCTGACCATATCATAGGAAATAGTTTGAAAAAAGTAAATATGACTATTTTTGGAAATGGGCATACTTCATATATAATTTAAAGGGGACTGTTAAAGGGACTCCACGTTTGGTTAAGGGGAGGACAAATTTGTATTTATTGTATAATTGTTATGGGGAGGACAAATTAAATTAGCCTCCCCTTAAACATATGAATTAAAATTCTAATATTAACTCCCTATAACCACATTAATATAAATCATAAAACCTAATCCTTAATTAATGCTTACAATTTAATGTTGCACATAAAAATAAAAAATAGATATAGTTAATGCAATGAAGACACAAGAAAGTTTCATTGCCGATCAGAAGCCATCGGATTAGTGTAAAGACCCGTAACTTCCCCGTAAAGGAAAGAGCGGATAGTTCGAGAACAAGCCACAACAGAACACATACAGAAGAACATTTCATTGTATATTACAACAATGCATCAGAATAAAAAATATACAGAGTATAAATGAATAAATATTAGACAGAAATATTAGAGATTACAATAAATTACATAGCAGCGGAAAATAATACAATACACAACTAGAAATGGATATACGGATACAAAGCTTTCCGGATATCGTTCCAGCTGTAAACCAGGATCCTGTGAATATAAATCTGCAAAACCAAAACTACTAGCTGCCCGTGTCAAAATAGGGGCACCCAGAGTTTAGGCCAAAACAATAAACTCCAGGTCAGTCATGTGACTGGTGTGAGAACTAAAACAGTTAATCTTTATTTTTAAAGTTAGGTAAATCAAGGGACCACGCCGTATAACACGGAACGGGTTTCCTCCCAAGAATACCAGTGCATAAAACAAACAACGCAATGCTAAATAAAGAAAAATGAAGCTGTTATAAGACCCAGGTCCTATCACACAATGCAACGCAAGCCGGGGGATAGGGTTTTCCCTTATAACAGCCAAAGAATGCTTGATACGTTTTAAAACAAATCATTTGATACTATTATAAGTGCATAGTGTATAAAACAACTTCAAATCATAAGTATCAATCATAGGCGGCATGGGTACCATATATCATGTCGCAATACTAGTTCTACAATTAAAACCGGAAAATCACGTATTTGGAAGTTGGATTTCCATTTATGGTATGAACCGAGGCTAGGGGCAAGATCCTCACCGATTCGAGACGCTCTAGCCCGCCCCTCAGGCAAGTACTCAGTCAAGCCTTTGGATCGTCAGGGCCGGTCCACCGATGTGGATTAAAATTCCTGAACACTGCGTTTCCCCGCCCTTTGGGGCGTAAGCCTGGCCCGTCAGCCGACCAGAAGCATCGGCCGAAACCGATATCACGAGGCGCCTCGCTTTTCAGCAAGTAATAATAAGCAACATCCACATGAGTCAAACTCGTCAGCCAGTTCAAGCACTGACGCCACTCCTAACTAGAAAGAAACGCATGCCCTCCCTGAGGTCCGTCTCCCGTTTTTGGTTCATACCGGGTGTGAAACTCGCGAAGTAAACGTTACACAAAGCTACGCCACAAAGGCCGTGCTTCGATCATCAACCACAAGACTTTGCTTTTCAACAGAAGCCTTGATCATTAGCCACTTAGGCATGCCACACAGGCAATTCACTCCATGCGATTGATATCCATCAATATATAACCCCTGAGCTCGTACATCTCAGAGAAGGGCGTTAAGCAAGAGAATAAATTCCCCGCCGCCAAACAGATATATATTTAATAGAGATCAATCACACGGACTAAAATCCAATGTCAGACACACCGTCCATTTACAAGTCCGTTCTGGGGCTGAACGAAACCGGAGGCACCTAGTACCTCGCATATCCATCGATCTCCAAGTACGTCTGGACGATCACCAACTGTTTCCATCTTCTTGGGTGTACAGCCCAATCAAGATCATCAGTAATCACCCAAACGACGTGAAGACTTCCGGTCTTCGACCATCGTCTTCATCTTCGACTTATTGTCGTATCAGTTATTCAGAATGGGATAAACCCGGTCTTTCCGAATAACTCGCGTATATTTTAAATAAGTGTTACACAAACACAACATACGCCTCATTCCAATTCATCAGTCACTAACCGTAAATTAACCAAGAGAATTATTCCCCAAATATTAACCCCGAAGGCCGAAACCAACATCAGATCAATATCCAGAAAACCATTCTGCTTAGCTAACCGACAGTTAGTTTCTGATTTCACATTCATAGGGAAAGGTTCCCATTAATTTTATCCAAGATAAATTTCTTGAATTTATTCTTTAATCTATTTTTGAATATCAATTCAAACTAGTCGGGATTAGCGAACCTTACCGAAGTAATCATTTGTTTTAATTTCTTAATCCCAACCTATTCATCCCATGAAGTAAAACTGGTTATACTTCATATCTGACACCACGGTGTCATCGGTAAATTCAATTACCATTTCACGTTCAAATCTAATTAAAGATTTAACTATCGCCTGGAGCAAAACTGGTGGTACTCCATTTTCGATCTTTTCAATCTAATTAAAGATTCATTAAAACTCCACTTAGTTTTAATCTGTGACTGGGTTAAAGAATCAGTGTCATTTAAAACACGGTCCACAATAAACCCAAAATCACATTCATTAATTATCGGGTTAAAGAACAAGTGTTATTTAAAACACCGTTCACGATAAACCCAAAAATCAATATCAATTTAATTCCAATTAAATATTATTTAATTGGTACACTTCATTAAATCTAAATAAAAAGATTTAATCTTTTCTCAACTGGGTTCAAGAACAGTGTTAATGAAGACACCATTCACGACAAACCCAAATCACATTTGATATTAAACACAAGGCTCTGAATAGAAAATATACCGGCTTATATTCAATATCAAATTCTACGACTAACAAATATCGTATTGGAAATAACGATATATATATATATATATCTTTCAAATTTCCATAACAACATCTGTATAGTCACGAAATCCAACATCGAAATATTCCGAAGGCAATTTCGATTCAAATCCATACCAATGCAATCATTGGAAATTCTGGTTATTTTCAAAAACATTTCGAATTCAATTTATTTATTTAAAAATAAATAGAATTATAATTCTAGTTCCAAACTAGTTCATTTCGATAAAAATCTATTTTTATCTTTTCAAATATGGAGTTTTACATCCCAAATCTTCACAAATCATTTCTTATGATTTTACACAAATTATTACTATTTTTAATAATTTTATCAAGGCCCGTACAGTCGATTTCCATCAATGGCCATCGAACTGCACTTACAGCGACCTTTTTCAAATTTGATTTGGACGTAACTCCAAATCCAACCGTTAGATTTCTAATTTCTAATATTCTTTAGAAAGCTCTTCTCGATACGAACCCAACGGTTCCGGTTTTAGGAGAATCCGACGGTCGGATCTCCCGTAATGTCCATTTGAAATAAATGGTCGAAATTCACGAACTGCCGCGGCGCGGCGCGTTCTATTCAGGCCATTATATTATATATATAATATATATAATATATACTTCGTCGATTTCTATTTAAAACGAATTTTATAAATCGTTTTAATTTCGTTTCAAAAACAATTTCAACTTCCATTTCAATTCAAATCAAAATTGAATTCTTCTTTATAAATTCGTTTTAAAATTCATTTCTATTCGATTCAAATTTCAATTCAATTTGAATTCATTTCAATTTGCTTTCAATTCAATTTGAATTCATTTTCAATTTAATTCAATTCCAAAGTCGTTTTCTATTCGATTCAATTCAAATTGGTTTTCTATTCGATTCAATTCGTTGTATATTCCATTGAAATCAAATTCGTTATATATTCAAAACAAATTCGATTCGAATTCGTTTTCTATTCAATTTGATTCAAATTTCATTTCAAAATATTCGATTTCGAAATCACTTTTCAATATTCATTTTAAAATGAATAAAATCGATATAAATATCATTCACGTCATAATGGCGTCAATCTAATCAACGCGGCTTCATATATTTCTATTTTCAAATATTCTATTTCAAATATTTCTATTATTAAAATATTTCGTTCAACACATGACCAATCTCAATGGATGAGTACTGTCAACACATGAACCTTTATTTTATATTGATAAAGATGTAAATTTTATTACTAAAATATTTCGTTCAACACATGACCAATCTCAATGGATGAGTATTGTCAACACATGAACCTTTATTTTATATTGATAAAGATGTAAATTTTATTACTAAAATATTTTGTTCAACACATGACCAATCTCAATGGATGAGTATTGTCAACACATGAACCTTTATTTTATATTGATAAAGATGTAAATTTTATTACTAAAATATTTCGTTCAACACATGACCAATCTCAATGGATGAGTATTGTCAACACATGAACCTTTATTTTATATTGATAAAGATGTAAATTTTATTACTAAAATATTTCGTTCAACACATGACCAATCTCAATAGATGAGTATTGTCAACACATGAACCTTTATTTTATATTATTCTTTATTTTCTAAATTGGAATGAGGCCCAATCAATCACCATATAATGTTAATTATATGGATTTTCATACATTACACACATATAATAGCATTGAAAAATAATCAATCATCAACCAAAGTGCACTACACTGTATAAGCATCAAATATAGATATCTAACGCTTATAACAGCCTGTCAATCAATCGATCGACATATTTAATCAATCAGGATGAGTGAACTTCAAATTTCATCCCAACACCCGTGTGGGGTTTCAAACAATCAAACCCAGATTTTATTTGTGCAGTTGGGCGATGTGTAAAATTTATCGTCCCAATCAATGTCATTCAAATAGGTGTACATAAACAAACCGTCCGGTTTGTAAATGAATATTTTATTTTATTCACATTCACTATATTCATATTCACGTTAAAAATTATATTTTTAACGATAAAACATTTTATTTTAACATATGAATTTCTATTCAGTTCATTCTTTAAATAAAATGGTATTTTTATTTTCTAACTTATTTTAGAAAATTTCGACGGCATAACGGCACGATACTAGAAACGGGACAAGGCCTAGCCTTATCCCCGGTCTAGTGAAGGCCCACGCCATTCACACATCAATCAAATTCACCAAACAACCAAATTCAAATCAAATCATCTTACTGATTTATGCAACCAAACAAACAAGTCCATGGTCTGTGGACGATTGTGTCGGGTGCTACTAAGCACCGTCTGCATCCTAGTATATATATATAACTAGAAAAAGAAATTGAAAGGTGAGGAATTCTCACTGATAGCTATCCAATACCACGACTCTTCATTTAGAAATCTTCGCCATTCTCGCTCTTCGTCACTTTCGTCGCCCGTAGCCACTATATATAAAAATTGAATTTTCACTACGCTATTCAATATATAAAAATCGAATTTTTATTATGCTATTCAATATATAAAAATCAAATTTTTACTTCGATGTTCAATATATAAAAATCATGTTTTTACTTCGATGTTCAATATATAAAAATCACATTTTTACTTCGATGTTCAATATATAAAAATCACATTTTTACTTCGATGTTCAATATATAAAAATCTCATTTTTAATATAAAAGTTCTATCTTTTCTGATGTAAAAATTCTAACTTGATTAGATAAAGATCCCGTCTTTCTACCGATAAAAATTTCGTCTTTCTATACTAAAAATTAAATCTTTCTTGATTCAAAAATCTAATCTTTTCGTTACCATTCAAACAATAAAGATCCAATTTTTACCGGCCATTTATTTGAATAAAAATCTAATTCATTTACTGATTTTAATTAACCTAAATCCCTATATAATAAAATCAGATTTTATTGTAGATAATAAATAAATAAATAAATAAATAAAAATTCAAACACTCACTGTTTTCAGGTTTTACAGAGGGAAGAGGAGGAGAGGGCTGCGGTGAGGTCGGTGGTGGGATTACTGGTGGCGGCGGCGGCTCTCAGGTGGAAGAGGGGTTTGGGGATTCGCAGCTTTGTGGCTTGAACGGAGGGAGGAGGGGCAGTGGGGCAGCGGGCCACCGAAGTTGAGGGGAGGCGGAGCGACGGGTGGGGGTGCACGATGGAGAGGCGTCGGCGATGGTGGTTTCCGCCATCGCGGTTTTTTTTTCTCTTCTGTATCGATTAAAAGGAGAGAGGGGGGGCCAGAGCGGGTTAACGGGGGAGAAGGGTTGACCCTTTTTATTATTATTATTATTATTATTATTTAATTTTCATTTTTATTCTCTTAAAGTAACTTTTTCTTTTGACCTCGAAACAAGGCCCACCGCCTGTCGTCCATAGCGTTTCACCCCCATTCCGAACACAATGGGATATGTATCGTTGGTTGATTCGGGCGTTACGATCAGTTTCCGTTGAATTTACATTTAAATCGCTATATTGAATTTTAAATGTACATTTCAAATTACCGGGGTCACATACTAACTAGAAAAATTCCAGAAAAATATTTTCTAGCTTCGTATTGACGATACGGTCCTAACAGAACTAGTTTCGTCGAATTCTGAGACCGTTAGAAAAATGGCCAATTTCCAGTCGATTAAAATCAACTGAAACTGGTCAAACGCGTTTTCTTTTGCCACGTTCACATATTGATTTTAAAAATTATGAAATTTGGAATGTAGCAATAATTTGACATCACGGACCCAACAAAACCCGTTTCGTCGAAATCCGAGGTCGCTTGCAAAATTTCCATTTTTAAGGGCCTGAATTCTATAGCGACTATTCAGAATTTTCAACTGGAGATATCTTTTGATTCCCGCTATGAAATTTTGATTATTCGGATTCGTTGGAAAGATATCATCAATTAGATTCTAATGTTTTTGGTTTCACTAAAATCCGGATTGTTTTGCACCCGGTACATTCAATTGAAGTTTGAAATCGAATTATCGAACTACCGCGCCATTTTCAATTCCTATTATAAATATAAATAATTATTTATATTCTAACGACGACGTATATAATATATACGTTCTAATTATATTCAAAATAAATTTCTTGTCGATATTATTTAAAATTATCTATTTTAAATATTCAAAATTCGCTAAAATTGCCAAAATAAAAATTTTAAACTGACCCAGATTTTCGGGTTATTACAATCTCCCCCACTTAAAACTTTTCATCCCCGAAAAGGAACAAAGTCGAAAGTGGTTTGATCAATCAACGCTACGTTCGATTTGGCTTCCATTCTCCAACTTTTCAGTTTCTGAGAATTTTCAAAAATTTGGCTAACACCCTAAATTTTCGAAAAATTTCGCCATAATCTCCCCTGCAATGGGAGCATCGGGAAATCTCAAATAGCTTCCCCGGTCCTTCAGATCTCAAAAAGAAAAAGAAAAAGCCAAGCGGCTAGCCAATAGGCTCATAAAATCATCATCACCCAAACAAAACAGTAAATTATGTAGTAAACATGTACCTATTTGTCGGGCAAACCAATTTTATTCTCTGCTCTAGCCTCCTTGCTATGACCTGTTCAATGAAAGTACATGTATATGCAAGCAAATGCGACTAATTTTCAATACAATTCAATATTTGATTTAATTAGGCTAAATGGCTAAAAATTAGCAAACAAATAAACAAACAACACAAACATCAATCAATTAGTGAATTAGAGTTTCAAATTCATAATTTTGATACATATACAAAAATCATGTTTTTGATGCCAAATCACAACAATAGGCCCTATCTAATTTTTGGTTCTCACACCAGTCAATAGGAAATATATAGATATTACACGTTCGTCACTCGAATATAAATTCTGATGATGATATATCAATCATCAGAATCAACACCGGGCGACTAGAGTGTAATTCTATATCTATCCAGTATATTAAAACTTCAAATACACGTTTGCAAGGCGTATATGCAAAATCTTTATATACTGGACTGTCCTAATCAATATAAAATAAATAATCAAATACGAATAATTGATTTTAAATTTTGAAAACAAAATTGTTTCCAATTTAAAAATATACCCTTCACACTCGTTCTAGGATACCACTGATCCTATCTCTAACGAGTCATTCCCATTGGATATTACTAACCCAATATCTGATGAATTCTTTCATATGGTTCTAATGTGCCTTGTTCTCTGCTTTGTAAACCAAAGCTCTGATACCAAATGTAAAGACCCGTAACTTCCCCGTAAAGGAAAGCGCGGATAGTTCGAGAACAAGCCACAACAGAACACATACAGAAGAACATTTCATTGTATATTAAAACAATGCATCAGAATACAAAAATATACAGAGTATAAATGAATAAATATTACACAGAAATATCAGAGATTACAATAAATTACATAGCAGCGGAAAATAATACAATACACAACTAGAAATGGATATACGGATACAAAGCTATCCGGATATCATTCCAGCTGTAAACCAGGATCCTGTGAATATAAATCTGCAAAACCAAAACTACTAGCTGCCCGTGTCAAAATAGGGGCACCCAGAGTTTAGGCCAAAACAATAAACTCCAGGTCAGTCATGTGACTGTTGTGAGAACTAAAACAGTTAATCTTTATTTTTAAAGTTAGGTAAATCAAGGGACCACGCCGTATAACACGGAACGGGTTTCCTCCCAGGAATACCAGTGCATAAAACAAACAACGCAATGCTAAATAAAGAAAAATGAAGCTGTTATAAGACCCAGGTCCTATCACACAATGCAACGCAAGCCGGGGGATAGGGTTTTCCCTTATAACAGCCAAAGAATGCTTGATACGTTTTAAAACAAATCATTTGATACTATTATAAGTGCATAGTGTATAAAACAACTTCAAATCATAAGTATCAATCATAGGCGGCATGGGTACCATATATCATGTCGCCATACTAGTTCTACAATTAAAACCGCAAAATCACGTATTTGGAAGTTGGATTTCCATTTATGGTATGAACCGAGGCTAGGGGCAAGATACTCACCGATTCGAGACGCTCTAGCCCGCCCCTCAGGCAAGTACTCAGTCAAGCCTTTGGATCGTCAGGGCCGGTCCACCGATGTGGATTAAAATTCCTGAACACTGCGTTTCCCCGCCCTTTGGGGCGTAAGCCTGGCCCGTCAGCCGACCAGAAGCATCGGCCGAAACCGATATCACGAGGCGCCTTGCTTTTCAGCAAGTAATAATAAGCAACATCCACATGAGTCAAACTCGTCAGCCAGTTCAAGCACTGACGCCACTCCTAACTAGAAAGAAACGCATGCCCTCCCTGAGGTCCGTCTCCCATTTTTGGTTCATACCGGGTGTGAAACTCGCGAAGTAAACGTTACACAAAGCTACGCCACAAAGGCCGTGCTTCGATCATCAACCACAAGACTTTGCTTTTCAACAGAAGCCTTGATCATTAGCCACTTAGGCATGCCACACAGGCAATTCACTCCATGCGATTGATATCCATCAATATATAACCCCTGAGCTCGTACATCTCAGAGAAGGGCGTTAAGCAAGAGAATAAATTCCCCACCGCCAAACAGATATATATTTAATAGAGATCAATCACACGGACTAAAATCCAATGTCAGACACACCGTCCATTTACAAGTCCGTTCTGGGGCAGAACGAAACCGGAGGCACCTAGTACCTCACATATCCATCGATCTCCAAGTACGTCTGGACGATCACCAGCTGTTTCCATCTTCTTGGGTGTACAGCCCAATCAAGATCATCAGTAATCACCAAAACGACGTGAAGACTTCCGGTCTTCGACCATCGTCTTCATCTTCGACTTATCGTCGTATCAGTTATTCAGAATGGGATAAACCCGGTCTTTCCGAATAACTCGCGTATATTTTAAATAAGTGTTACACAAACACAACATACGCCTCATTCCAATTCATCAGTCACTAACCGTAAATTAACCAAGAGAATTATTCCCCAAATATTAACCCCGAAGGCCGAAACCAACATCAGATCAATATCCAGAAAACCATTCTGCTTAGCTAACCGACAGTTAGTTTCTGATTTCACATTCATAGGGAAAGGTTCCCATTAATTTTATCCAAGATAAATTTCTTGAATTTATTCTTTAATCTATTTTTGAATATCAATTCAAACTAGTCGGGATTAGCGAACCTTACCGAAGTAATCATTTGTTTTAATTTCTTAATCCCAACCTATTCATCCCATGAAGTAAAACTGGTTATACTTCATATCTAACACCACGGTGTTATCGGTAAATTCAATTACCATTTCACGTTCAAATCTAATTAAAGATTTAACTATCGCCTGGAGCAAAACTGGTGGTACTCCATTTTCGATCTTTTCAATCTAATTAAAGATTCATTAAAACTCCACTTAGTTTTAATCTGTGACTGGGTTAAAGAATCAGTGTCATTTAAAACACGGTCCATAATAAACCCAAAATCACATTCATTAATTATCGGGTTAAAGAACAAGTGTTATTTAAAACACCGTTCACGATAAACCCAAAAATCAATATCAATTTAATTCCAATTAAATATTATTTAATTGGTACACTTCATTAAATCTAAATAAAAAGATTTAATCTTTTCTCAACTGGGTTCAAGAACAGTGTTAATGAAGACACCATTCACGACAAACCCAAATCACATTTGATATTAAACACATGGCTCTGAATAGAAAATATACCGGCTTATATTCAATATCAAATTCTACGACTAACAAATATCGTATTGGAAATAACGATATATATATCTATATCTTTAAAATTTCCATAACAACATATGTATAGTCACGAAATCCAACATCGAAATATTCCGAAGGCAATTTCGATTCAAATCCATTCCAATGCAATCATTGGAAATTCTGGTTATTTTCAAAAATGTAACACCCCGAGAATACTATAACTGTGAAATTCATGAATTAAAGTATAATCAAATTCAAATCAAAGAACTAAGGGAAACGGGATACGCCATTGCGTTCGTCTCGGAAAAATACGCGAAATAGAGTCCGAGTTTTCGAAAAACGGAGCCCGTATGAAGAAGATATGGCCTTCGGAAGTTTTGAATTAAATTTAAAATTCAAACAGAATAAAATAATAATTAAAAATCGGGCCCAGTGGGCCAGGGCGGATAAACACCCGCCTAGGCCACCCAGGTCGACTGGGCTGTCGACCTGGGCTACCCATGTCGACAGGGCTGTCGACAGCCCTTTCGACAGGGGTGTCGACCTGGTCGAGCCCAGTCAACCTGGCTGGCCAGGTCTGTGTTTGGTCAATTTCTGTGGTCTGCTTTGTCACTAGGGCTAGGTGGCAAGTTTTTATTGGTCTCTCTTCCTAATGAATGGCTATGATCTAACCAAGCAACATCAATGGTCCTAATCAATTCCTAACCTCTATATAAACAACCCTAGACTAAACCCTAATCTATTCATTCAAATTAAGAACATAGCCGCCATGTTGCTGAGGAACGACTAAGAGTAGCCGCCAACTAGAGAGAGGATTAGGGAGAAAGTTCTAAAGCCTAAAGCAATTCAAGCAACCTAAAGCCAATCAATTCAACATAGGAATCATATCTCTTAATTAGAGAATTCGCCGCAACCATTGTAAGTAGAGTATTACTTTGGTATGAATAAACAACTGTATTGATTTGTATGCTTGAATTGGGATAATAAAGTAATTCATATTTGTGCAAAATTATGTTATTCATTATAAAGAACTACATGCGGTAGTTCTATGCAAGTAAACGTTTGGAATATTGCGCAAATTATGTAATCTATGTTGAAGCTACATGTATGTAGTTGATTGAAATTTATGCAAGTTTGGGGCTTTGTTATTATGGCGTCATGATGTATATTTTGTATAAATCATTTTGCAAGCAATTGAGACAAGTTTGGTTGTTATAGTTCATATGAAACTATGTTGGAATTTTGACACCATAATCCATGTATTAAGTCATGCTAGGCTATGAATGATATTTGACATATGTGAGACATGGCTAGGTTAGACTCAAAAATCCTTTTTTTGCAAGTTTAAAGCAAACACCATGATTAGGAATATTTATGCATAAGTATGTTTATACCATCGTTATGTGATTAGACTTAAACTATGCTTAAGTTGAACTATGCTTTTGTGTTAGTAACAAAGTATCCCCTTTGTAAACATGTAGAAACCTTATGAACATGACTTGTTTATGTTTATGCCATGAACAAATTGAACTTTACTTATGCCATGTTTATGCTAAAAGTATTTATGTCATGCTTATGTTTGACATTATGCTATGCTTGTGCTAGAAATATTTATGACATGCTTATGTTTGACATTATGCCTAAATAAGAATATAGGTTCATGTTGTAGTTAAACCTATGCAAGTTCACATGCTTTGATTCATGTCACCTATGTTACCACTATGCAAGAACACCAATTTCTATTTGGTATTTCCAACGTCGTATTGCAAGTTCATGCGCTCACCTTCCCCTCTTTGTGTATACGCCATAAGCCTCCCCTTTTCGCATGGCTAAATTGGGCTTTAAAAGGCTAAGCCCAATATATATGAACGGACGTGTAAAACGGGGGAAAATAACGTTGGGTTAAAATTAATTAATTAATGAAAATATAAAATAGAAGGGCCCAAATTCAAGTATGGGTTGGGCCCGTGGTGGGTGTAATCTTTACACCATTAACTTAATAATGGGCCGCAAATATTTACATATAAATAAAGAAGAATGACAAGATATGTAAATGTAGAACATACGATGTGTTTAACCCGAGGTTGGATTGAGTTGTGATGTAAACCTGCCCGGAACCGCCCGGCTGTCCAGTAGTCACAACAATACCTATCCAATGTTGGAGGTTAAACATGGAGCCCAGCAAGGACCCGAGGTTAGACTGAGTTGTGGCGTAAGACTGCCCGGAACCAACCGGCAACAGGCAGCCACAACAATACCTGTCTAATGTGAGAGGTCAGGGCCTTAATAAGACAATTAAGGCTGAGTCAGGATTGTTAGGATTAAGTGGACTAAAGACTTAATCAAAATGGAACATGCTAAACTAAGCGGACTGGTGGGGGTTAGGTTAGAAAACACTTAACCAACTTAGCATGTTGGCTAGAGATAGAAAACCTAGTAACGGGGGACCCTTTTCAGCAGTAACCCTAAAAGGTGTATCAGGATACCCTGAAACTAGGCAGGGTGGGGCACGATTACTGGGCTGATTGTAAGAGGTCAAAGCGACGGCGGTGGTGTAGCAGTGTAGGTTCTAACGGTGTGCGGGCGTGCACGCACTCCGGCGCAGAAAAATAAGGCACTGGGCACCAGTAGCATACCTGTGCACTCTAAGGTTGTGTCGGGTTGCCACTATGGGACTTGATACACCCCATGGTGGGACCAGCATAGGTAACTACAGACATCGGAGGCCGTAAGACACATGGAACTATGCGAGTAGGAGCCGATCATCATAGAATGGATCACATCACCCTGATTATGGGGTGCAAATTGGAAACTAGTTTATATGGGTTCAGAGATTAACATGGGGTACGATAGTATATTCGACCCTAGACAACTTAACCAAGTTCATAGTGCTTGCCCACTTCTTGTTTATACTTATCATACCCAGTTCTTTATTCATAGACAAAGTAGTACTAGACTTACTCAGGCTTTATGTCTGACTCTATTTTTCTTTCGTCTTCTTTCTTCCGTTCCCCCCCCCCAGGTCCTCAGGGAGGGAACACAGCAGCTTGACCAGCCTTAGCATCCAGCTTGAAGAAGAGAAATGTATTGCTTGGACTTTCCTGTTTTGAACTATAGCTTTGGACAATCACTATGAGGGCTTTGCAGTTTATCTATGTTTTATTTATGCTTCTTTAAAATCATGTACTCAAGACAGATTATGAAAGTATTATGTTATGTTTTTGGAAAGGATGTTGTTGTAACACGTATTTGACTTTATGAAATAAAAGTTTGTTGTTCTTCCGCTATTTACAAATATGTGTTCTTATATCTGTCTTGTATATCTGTGACTTGTACTTATAAACCTCCACTAAAATTAGGGCATTCCCTTTGAGAGTGACCCTAACGGAGGTGGGGTGTTTCACTTGGTATCAGAGCATAGGTTTACCAGATAAGATAAAAAGTTTTGAAAAATTATTTTCAAAAAAGGAAATTTAAAGAAGCATTTTTAAAAGAAAAATATTATTTTATTTTAAAAAGGCAAAGTCCACCCCCCAAAGCCATAGGTACTATCTCTTATCCTTCGTTTTGAATCTATCCTTTTTGTTTCAGCATGTCCCAAGAACTTAACTTGCCGGAAGGGGTGCCCATACCTGGTTGGTTTAGACGGTTCTTAGAAGCAAGGGCCACTCAGCCAGGTCCTACCATTCCTCCTCCCCCAGCTGAAGGAAATCATCCAGCTGCAGCGGCACCTTTTCCTCCTCCTCCTCCACGGGGAAACACGTTTGCTAAGATATGTAAAGACTTTAAAGCTATGGGAGGAAGGGATTTCCATGGAACTGAGTCCTTCGTGGTAGCTAGAAATTGGCTGAAGGAGACGGAGGACCTATTCATCATCTTTGAGGTAGAGGATAGACAAAAAGTACAACTGGCAGTGTGGCTATCGAAGGGCGAGGCTTCCTACTGGTGGGAAGTCACTAATGCTGAAAGACCAGTGGAGACATGGGAGGACTTTAGGGCAAGGTTTGAGACAAAATTTCTCTCAGATGCGGAAAGAAGTTTGCAGTTGGAAAAATTCTTATTTCTTAAGCAAGGGGACAAGACAGTCAGAGAGTATGTGAATCAGTTTGATGAGCTGGCTAGGTTTGGACTTGACCTAGTCAACACCCCGCACAAGAAGGCTCTCCGTTTCGTTAAAGGGTTGAATGAGCCATTACACAGTTTGGCCATGACCCATATACCCATGGGAGCCACGTATGAAAGATTGGTGCAAATGGCATTGCTGAATGAAGAGGATAAGGGCAAGAAGGAGACAAAGGCAGAAAGCTCTCAAGGGAAGAAAGAGGGTTTGCAGCCTAAGAAGGCGGACTTTAAGAAAGGAGGGAAAGGCAACAAAGAGAAGAGGAAGTGTAATTTCTGTGGCAAAGTGGGGCACTTAGTAAAGGACTGCCGGAAAAAGAAGGCCAAGGAGAATGGTGGGTGCTTTTCTTGCGGTGAGACAGGCCATAGGGCTAAGGACTGCCCAAAGAAACGAGGGCAGAGGGCTGGATCCACCCCAGGGGCACAGGTCCATGTGCTAGAAGCGCCACCTCTGCAACAGCGAGGTATAAATACTTCTGTAGAAAGTGTAGTTTATCTTTATGATCACCCCGTTCGCACTTTATTTGATTCCGGCGCATCACACTCCTTTATCTCGTCTGCTTTAGTAGAATCTCTGCACCTAAAAACTAGTATGGTAGAGGACCCCTTAATTGTTTCAAACCCAATTGGGGGCCCAGCTCATTTGTCTATGATCTGTTTGGGATTGAAAATTTCCATTCTAAGTGTAGAATTTCAATGTAGTGCCTTTGTTTTGGGCTTTTCGGGGTATGGTTTGATTTTGGGCATGGATTGGCTATCCAGTAATGGGGCCATCCTTGATTGTGAGAAAAGGGTTGTTAGGCTCCTAACCCAGCTCGGTAATACTTTGGAAATTTCTTGTAATCCCTCGTATGCGGTTATGCTTAGTTATCTTAAATCGCTAGATGCCTCTGTTGAAAATTTGCAATCAGTTACAGTGGTCCGGGAATATCCGGATGTCTTTGAAGAGGTGAAGGGCTTGCCTCCGAAGCGGGAAATAGACTTCCGCATATATCTTGTAGATAATGCAAAGCCCGTTGCGTTGCCCGTTAGACATATGGCTCCACGAGAAAGGAAAGAGCTCAGTAAACAGATTAAAGAGCTTCTAGAAAAGGGGTTCATTAGGAGGAGCATTTCAGAATGGGGCGCTCCGGTGGTGTTCGCTACAAAGGCGGATGGTTCACTCCGTCTATGTGTTGACTATAGGGAGCTCAACAAGCTAACGAAAAAGAATAGGCATCCTCTCCCTAGAATTGACGATTTATTTGACCAGCTTGTAGGAGCGTCTGTTTTCTCCCAACTCGATTTAGCAACCGGTTTCATCAGCTAAGGGTGGCTGAAGATAGCATCGATAAAACGGCGTTCAGAACCCCAGACGGTTTCTTTGAATGGCTTGTCATGCCTTTCGTCTTGACAAATGCACCTGCTTACTTCGTGGACCTAATGAGTAGGGTATTTAGAGATTTCCTCAACAAATTCGTAGTGGTCTTCGTAGATGATATTCTTATCTTCTCAAAGAGTGAAGAGGAACATGCTCAACACTTAAGGGCAATCATGGAAACTTTGCGAGTCCATCAATTAAAGGCCAAATTCTCCAAATGTCACTTTTGGAGAGAAGAGGTGAGGTTCCTTGGGCACATAGTATCCAAACAAGGGTTAGCGGTGGACCCTGCGAAGGTAGTGGCGGTACAGGATTGGAAGACACCAAGGAATGCGACTGAGGTCCGAAGCTTTCTAGGACTAGCGGGTTTCTATCGAAAATTTATAAGGGATTTTGCGAAAATCTCAGCTCCGCTCACGAAATTGACCAAGAAGAATCTAGTGTTCAATTGGGATTTGGATTGCGAATTTGCTTTCCAACGACTGAAAAGGGCTCTCACAACAGCCCCAGTTTTGACACTGCCGGATGGGAGCAAGATGTTCACTGTTTATACGGATGCATGTGGGACAGGGCTAGGCGCCGTCTTAATGCAAGAAGGAAGGGTAGTAGCTTATGGCGGGAGGCAGTTGAAGGCGCATGAAAAGAACTACCCAACCCACGATCTCGAGTTAGCCGCCATCGTCTTTGCACTCAAATCTTGGCGACACTATCTCCTAGGTGAGAAGTTCGAACTTTACACTGACCATAAATCGTTGAAATATCTTTTCTCGCAGAAAGATCTTAACTTGAGGCAACAAAGGTGGATGGAGTTTCTTGCCTCATACGATTTCGAAATCTCCTATACTCCGGGCAAAGGCAACGTAGTGGCAGACGCGTTGAGCCGAAAGAAATTGACCCTAAGCCCGTTGTTTGTTGAAAGACAAAGCCTAGAGTTCATAGCCAGTTTCGACTTTAGGCCCTCCTCCGATTTCGTACCAGGCTTGCTAGCATCTCTCGAAGTACGCCCAACTTTAGTGGATTCAGTAGGGGCAGCACAACGCGAAGACCCTCAGCTTGTGGAAATGATTGATAGGATAATTAGGGGTGAGACTTCAAGTCACCTCAACAGATACTCCATTGACGATAAGGGTGTACTAAGGCGAGACGGAAGACTATGCGTCCCACAGACGAAAGACTTAGTAAAGAAGGTTCTCGAGGAAGCACATCACTCCAAGATGACGATACACCCAGGCGGAGATAAAATGTACAAAGACATAAAAAGGACTTTCTTTTGGAATGGCATGAAAAAGGACGTGGCAGAATTCGTTTCTAAATGTATGGTGTGCCAACAGGTTAAGGCGGAACAGAAAAAGCCTGGCGGACTGCTGCATCCTCTGGAGGTCCCGCAGTGGAAGTGGGATAGCATCTCAATGGACTTTATCGATGGGCTGCCTAGGTCTAGGAGAGGCAACACTAGCATTTGGGTAATAGTGGATAGGCTTACTAAAAGCGCCCACTTTTTACCTGTCAAAAGTAAAAGAACCGCCTCATCCCTAGCATCACTTTATCTCAAGGAAATCGTTCGACTCCATGGGATACCATCTAGCATTGTTAGTGACCGAGACCCCATCTTCACCAGTGAGTTTTGGCGGAGTCTGCAAGAAGCAGTAGGAACGCAGTTATGCTTGAGCACAGCCTATCATCCCCAAACCGACGGCCAAACAGAGAGAGTGAACAGAGTTTTGGAAGACCTTTTAAGGCTATGCGTCCTCGACTTCGGAGGGACATGGGAAGACCACCTTCCTTTGGTGGAATTTGCCTACAACAACAGCTATCAAGCAACCATCGGAATGGCGCCCTTCGAAGCTTTATATGGAAGACCGTGCCGATCGCCGACGTGTTGGTGGGAGTCTACTGATAAGCTCATACTTGGACCAGACATGATCCGAGAGACCTCAGAGAAAGTGGACTTAATACGAAGAAGGATGAAGACGGCCCAAGACAGACAAAATTCCTATGCTGACAAGAGGAGGACCGACCTTGAATTTGAGGTTGGAGACAGAGTTTTTCTCAAGGTGTCACCACTAAGAAACGTTGTTCGTTTTGGAACCACAGGAAAACTGGCACTAAGGTTCGTAGGGCCATTCCCTATTATCGAGAAAATTGGGAAAATGGCCTATAGATTAGAGCTACCCGAGAAGTTGGCTGGAGTCCACAACGTTTTTCACGTTTCACATCTCCGAAAATGTCTACATGAGTCAGCTGAAGTGGTAGAGCCAAATATCCTCGAAGAGGCCGAAGTGGAACGCGAAGCAACCATAAGAAGAGTTCCAACCCGCATCTTAGGAACGGAAGTGAAGAAGCTACGCAACCGTGAAGTCAAGCTCGTCAAAGTTCAGTGGAGCGACGCCGAGGGAGACGCGACTTGGGAAACTGAAGCTAGAATACGTACTGCCTACCCTTTTCTGTTCGAGGGTACATCCTTGATCTTTTCTTTTCCTTAAGTTGCGCTTTTATCTATCTTTTTAGGTATATTTCCTCGACCTTATCCTTTAGGTAGAAACTTTTTGGATGGAAACATGTAGTTGAAACATGTTATGGATGATGGTTGCAAGTGGTTGCAAGTGATTGCTAGTGGTTGCTCGTGGTTGCATATACACACACAATCTAGGTTTTAGATCGGCTCAGTCACTTCATATTGCATATGCATATATGTTTGCATTCGTATATGGTTGAACTTTAATGTGTTGTCATGTGGATGCTGCATTTGTATTGAATGATTGTGCACTCATGTAGAACCAAGAATAGGAAAATTTGCATACATAATGGATTCATGGCACTTACATAATTCGCATTAAGGAGGTCAACTGAATCAGTAGACCGCCTGATTTTGCATTAGATAAGTTCATATACACACACACTTCGCATATGATCATGAAGCATTAGAAGTCTTTTAAGGACAATGGATGCTCGTGTTTGATGGATGAGTAGATGGATGATTGGATGTTAGGATATACATTCCTCCTAACTTGAAGATTTCGGGGACGAAATCCTTTTAAGTGGGGGAGAATGTAACACCCCGAGAATACTATAACTGTGAAATTCATGAATTAAAGTATAATCAAATTCAAATCAAAGAACTAAGGGAAACGGGATACGCCATTGTGTTCGTCTCGGAAAAATACGCGAAATAGAGTCCGAGTTTTCGAAAAACGGAGCCCGTATGAAGAAGATATGGCCTTCGGAAGTTTTGAATTAAATTTAAAATTCAAACAGAATAAAATAATAATTAAAAATCGGGCCCAGTGGGCCATGGCGGATAAACACCCGCCTAGGCCACCCAGGTCGACTGGGCTGTCGACCTGGGCTACCCATGTCGACAGGGCTGTCGACAGCCCTGTCGACAGGGGTGTCGACCTGGTCGACACCCCTGTCGACCTGGCTGGCCAGGTCTGTGTTTGGTCGAATTTCTGTGGTCTGCTTTGTCACTAGGGCTAGGTGGAAAGTTTTTATTGGTCTCTCTTCCTAATGAATGGCTATGATCTAACCAAGCAACATCAATGGTCCTAATCAATTCCTAACCTCTATATAAACAACCCTAGACTAAACCCTAATCTATTCATTCAAATTAAGAACATAGCCGCCATGTTGCTGAGGAACGACTAAGAGTAGCCGCCAACTAGAGAGAGGATTAGGGAGAAAGTTCTAAAGCCTAAAGCAATTCAAGCAACCTAAAGCCAATCAATTCAACATAGGAATCATATCTCTTAATTAGAGAATTCGCCGCAACCATTGTAAGTAGAGTATTACTTTGGTATGAATAAACAACTGTATTGATTTGTATGCTTGAATTGGGATAATAAAGTAATTCATATTTGTGCAAAATTATGTTATTCATTATAAAGAACTACATGCGGTAGTTCTATGCAAGTAAACGTTTGGAATATTGCGCAAATTATGTAATCTATGTTGAAGCTACATGTATGTAGTTGATTGAAATTTATGCAAGTTTGGGGCTTTGTTATTATGGCGTCATGATGTATATTTTGTATAAATCATTTTGCAAGCAATTGAGACAAGTTTGGTTGTTATAGTTCATATGAAACTATGTTGGAATTTTGACACCATAATCCATGTATTAAGTCATGCTAGGCTATGAATGATATTTGACATATGTGAGACATGGCTAGGTTAGACTCAAAAATCCTTTTTTTGCAAGTTTAAAGCAAACACCATGATTAGGAATATTTATGCATAAGTATGTTTATACCATCGTTATGTGATTAGACTTAAACTATGCTTAAGTTGAACTATGCTTTTGTGTTAGTAACAAAGTATCCCCTTTGTAAACATGTAGAAACCTTATGAACATGACTTGTTTATGTTTATGCCATGAACAAATTGAACTTTACTTATGCCATGTTTATGCTAAAAGTATTTATGTCATGCTTATGTTTGACATTATGCTATGCTTGTGCTAGAAATATTTATGACATGCTTATGTTTGACATTATGCCTAAATAAGAATATAGGTTCATGTTGTAGTTAAACCTATGAAAGTTCACATGCTTTGATTCATGTCACCTATGTTACCACTATGCAAGAACACCAATTTCTATTTGGTATTTCCAACGTCGTATTGCAAGTTCATGCGCTCACCTTCCCCTCTTTGTGTATACGCCATAAGCCTCCCCTTTTCGCATGGCTAAATTGGGCTTTAAAAGGCTAAGCCCAATATATATGAACGGACGTGTAAAACGGGGGAAAATAACGTTGGGTTAAAATTAATTAATGAATGAAAATATAAAATAGAAGGGCCCAAATTCAAGTATGGGTTGGGCCCGTGGTGGGTGTAATCTTTACACCATTAACTTAATAATGGGCCGCAAATATTTACATATAAATAAAGAAGAATGACAAGATATGTAAATGTAGAACATACGATGTGTTTAACCCGAGGTTGGATTGAGTTGTGATGTAAACCTGCCCGGAACCGCCCGGCTGTCCAGTAGTCACAACAATACCTATCCATTGTGGGAGGTTAAACATGGAGCCCAGCAAGGACCTGAGGTTAGACTGAGTTGTGGCGTAAGACTGCCCGAAACCAACCGGCAACAGGCACCCACAACAATACCTGTCTAATGTGAGAGGTCAGGGCCTTAATAAGACAATTAAGGCTGAGTCAGGATTGTTAGGATTAAGTGGACTAAAGACTTAATCAAAATGGAACATGCTAAACTAAGCGGACTGGTGGGGGTTAGGTTAGAAAACACTTAACCAACTTAGCATGTTGGCTAGAGATAGAAAACCTAGTAACGGGGGACCCTTTTCAGCAGTAACCCTAAAAGGTGTATCAGGATACCCTGAAACTAGGCAGGGTGGGGCACGATTACTGGGCTGATTGTAAGAGGTCAAAGCGACGGCGGTGGTGTAGCAGTGTAGGTTCTAACGGTGTGCGGGCGTGCACGCACTCCGGCGCAGAAAAATAAGGCACTGGGCACCAGTAGCATACCTGTGCACTCTAAGGTTGTGTCGGGTTGCCACTATGGGACTTGATACACCCCATGGTGGGACCAGCATAGGTAACTACAGACATCGGGGGCCGTAAGACACATGGAACTATGCGAGTAGGAGCCGATCATCATAGAATGGATCACATCACCCTGATTATGGGGTGCAAATTGGAAACTAGTTTATATGGGTTCAGAGATTAACATGGGGTACGATAGTATATTCGACCCTAGACAACTTAACCAAGTTCATAGTGCTTGCCCACTTCTTGTTTATACTTATCATACCCAGTTCTTTATTCATAGACAAAGTAGTACTAGACTTACTCAGGCTTTATGTCTGACTCTATTTTTCTTTCGTCTTCTTTCTTCCGTTCCCCCCCCCCCCCAGGTCCTCAGGGAGGGAACACAGCAGCTTGACCAGCCTTAGCATCCAGCTTGAAGAAGAGAAATGTATTGCTTGGACTTTCCTGTTTTGAACTATGGCTTTGGACAATCACTATGAGGGCTTTGCAGTTTATCTATGTTTTATTTATGCTTCTTTAAAATCATGTACTCAAGACAGATTATGAAAGTATTATGTTATGTTTTTGGAAAGGATGTTGTTGTAACACGTATTTGACTTTATGAAATAAAAGTTTGTTGTTCTTCCGCTGTTTACAAATATGTGTTCTTATATCTGTCTTGTATATCTGTGACTTGTACTTATAAACCTCCACCAAAATTAGGGCATTCCCTTTGAGAGTGACCCTAACGGAGGTGGGGTGTTTCAAAAAACATTTCGAATTCAATTTATTTATTTAAAAATAAATAGAATTATAATTCTAGTTCCAAACTAGTTCATTTCGATAAAAATCTATTTTTATCTTTTCAAATATGGAGTTTTACATCCCAAATATTCACAAATCATTTCTTATGATTTTACACAAATTATTACTATTTTTAATAATTTTATCAAGGCCCGTACAGTCGATTTCCATCAATGGCCATCGAACTGCACTTACAGCGACCTTTTTCAAATTTGATTTGGACTTAACTCCAAATCCAACCGTTAGATTTATAATTTCTAATATTCTTTAGAAAGCTCTTTTCGATACGAACCCAACGGTTCCGGTTTTAGGAGAATCCGACGGTCGGATCTCCCGTAATGTCCGTTTGAAATAAATGGTCGAAATTCACGAACTGCCGCGGCGCGGCGCGTTCTATTCAGGCCATTATATTATATATATAATATATATAATATATACTTCGTCGATTTCTATTTAAAACGAATTTTATAAATCGTTTTAATTTCGTTTCAAAAACAATTTCAACTTCCATTTCAATTCAAATCAAAATTGAATTCTTCTTTATAAATTCGTTTTAAAATTCATTTCTATTCAATTCAAATTTCAATTCAATTTGAATTCATTTCAATTTGCTTTCAATTCAATTTGAATTCATTTTCAATTTAATTCAATTCCAAAGTCGTTTTCTATTCGATTCAATTCAAATTGGTTTTCTATTCGATTCAATTCGTTGTATATTCCATTGAAATCAAATTCGTTATATATTCAAAACAAATTCGATTCGAATTCGTTTTCTATTCAATTTGATTCAAATTTCATTTCAAAATATTCGATTTCGAAATCACTTTTCAATATTCATTTTAAAATGAATAAAATCGATATAAATATCATTCACGTCATAATGGCGTCAATCTAATCAACGCGGCTTCATATATTTCTATTTTCAAATATTCTATTTCAAATATTTCTATTATTAAAATATTTCGTTCAACACATGACCAATCTCAATGGATGAGTACTGTCAACACATGAACCTTTATTTTATATTGATAAAGATGTAAATTTTATTACTAAAATATTTCGTTCAACACATGACCAATCTCAATGGATGAGTATTGTCAACACATGAACCTTTATTTTATATTGATAAAGATGTAAATTTTATTACTAAAATATTTTGTTCAACACATGACCAATCTCAATGGATGAGTATTGTCAACACATGAACCTTTATTTTATATTGATAAAGATGTAAATTTTATTACTAAAATATTTCGTTCAACACATGACCAATCTCAATGGATGAGTATTGTCAACACATGAACCTTTATTTTATATTGATAAAGATGTAAATTTTATTACTAAAATATTTCGTTCAACACATGACCAATCTCAATAGATGAGTATTGTCAACACATGAACCTTTATTTTATATTATTCTTTATTTTCTAAATTGGAATGAGGCCCAATCAATCACCATATAATGTTAATTATATGGATTTTCATACATTACACACATATAATAGCATTGAAAAATAATCAATCATCAACCAAAGTGCACTACACTGTATAAGCATCAAATATAGATATCTAACGCTTATAACAGCCTGTCAATCAATCGATCGACATATTTAATCAATCAGGATGAGTGAACTTCAAATTTCATCCCAACACCCGTGTGGGGTTTCAAACAATCAAACACAGATTTTATTTGTGCAGTTGGGCGATGTGTAAAATTTATCGTCCCAATCAATGTCATTCAAATAGGTGTACATAAACAAACCGTCCGGTTTGTAAATGAATATTTTATTTTATTCACATTCACTATATTCATATTCACGTTAAAAATTATATTTTTAACGATAAAACATTTTCTTTTAACATATGAATTTCTATTCAGTTCATTCTTTAAATAAAATGGTATTTTTATTTTCTAACTTATTTTAGAAAATTTCGGCGGCATAACGGCACGATACTAGAAACGGGACAAGGCCTAGCCTTATCCCCGGTCTAGTGAAGGCCCACGCCATTCACACATCAATCAAATTCACCAAACAACCAAATTCAAATCAAATCATCTTACTGATTTATGCAACCAAACAAACAAGTCCATGGTCTGTGGACGATTGTGTCGGGTGCTACTAAGCACCTGTGCATCCTAGTATATATATATATAACTAGAAAAAGAAATTGAAAGGTGAGGAATTCTCACCGAGAGCTATCCAATACCACGACTCTTCATTTAGAAATCTTCGCCATTCTCGCTCTTCGTCACTTTCGTCGCCCGTAGCCACTATATATAAAAATTGAATTTTCACTACGCTATTCAATATATAAAAATCGAATTTTTATTATGTTATTCAATATATAAAAATCAAATTTTTACTTCGATGTTCAATATATAAAAATCATGTTTTTACTTCGATGTTCAATATATAAAAATCACATTTTTACTTCGATGTTCAATATATAAAAATCACATTTTTACTTCGATGTTCAATATATAAAAATCACATTTTTAATATAAAAGTTCTATCTTTTCTGATGTAAAAATTCTAACTTGATTAGATAAAGATCCCGTCTTTCTACCGATAAAAATTTCGTCTTTCTATACTAAAAATTAAATCTTTCTTGATTCAAAAATCTAATCTTTTCGTTACCATTCAAACAATAAAGATCCAATTTTTATTGGCCATTTATATGAATAAAAATCTAATTCATTTACTGATTTTAAATAACCTAAATCCCTATATAATAAAATCAGATTTTATTGTAGATAATAAATAAATAAATAAATAAAAATTCAAACACTCACTATTTTCAGGTTTTACAGAGGGAAGAGGAGGAGAGGGCTGCGGTGAGGTCGGTGGTGGGATTACTGGTGGCGGCGGCGGCTCTCAGGTGGAAGAGGGGTTTGGGGATTCGCAGCTTCGTGGCTTGAACGGAGGGAGGAGGGGCAGTGGGGCAGCGGGCCACCGGAGTTGAGGGGAGGCGGAGCGACGGGTGGGGGTGCACGATGGAGAGGCGTCGGCGATGGTGGTTTCCGCCATCGCGTTTTTTTTTCCTCTGTATCGATTAAAAGGAGAGAGGGGGGGCCAGAGCGGGTTAACGGGGGAGAAGGGTTGACCCTTTTTTTATTATTATTATTTAATTTTCATTTTTATTCTCTTAAAGTAACTTTTTCTTTCGACCTCGAAACAAGGCCCACCGCCTGTCGTCCATAGCGTTTCACCCCCATTCCGAACACAATGGGATATGTATCGTAGGTTGATTCGGGCGTTACGATCAGTTTCCGTTGAATTTACATTTAAATCGCTATATTGAATTTTAAACGTACATTTCAAATTACCGGGGTCACATACTAACTAGAAAAATTCCAGAAAAATATTTTCTAGCTTCGTATTGACGATACGGTCCTAACAGAACTAGTTTCGTCGAATTCTGAGACCGTTAGAAAAATGGCCAATTTCCAGTCGATTAAAATCAACTGAAACTGGTCAAACGCGTTTTCTTTTGCCACGTTCATATATTGATTTTAAAAATTATGAAATTTGGAATGTAGCAATAATTTGACATCACGGACCCAACAAAACCCGTTTCGTCGAAATCCGAGGTCGCTTGCAAAATTTCCATTTTTAAGGGCCTGAATTCGATAGCGACTATTCAGAATTTTCAACTGGACATATCTTTTGATTCCCGCTATGAAATTTTGATTATTCGGATTCGTTGGAAAGATATCATCAATTACATTCTAATGTTTTTGGTTTCACTAAAATCCGGATTGTTTTGCACCCGGTACATTCAATTGAAGTTTGAAATCGAATTATCGAACTACCGCACCATTTTCAATTCCTATTATAAATATAAATAATTATTTATATTCTAACGACGACGTATATAATATATACGTTCTAATTATATTCAAAATAAATTTCTTGTCGATATTATTTAAAATTATCTATTTTAAATATTCAAAATTCGCTAAAATTGCCAAAATAAAATTTTTAAACTGGCCCAGATTTTCGGGTTATTACAATTAGGTAATTAATTCTAATTTCAAATTGGAAATTGTATGGTTAATTTAAAATAAATGCAGAAACAAAAAATTTGATCTAGTATGTTGTATCGAATTCGTGTAATTGAGATGTTTAGTAATTCACACGTTTGTTACTTGCGCTGAATTTAGTAAATTACGGTTTAACATAAGTGACAAGCCAGGGGTAGTTAGGTCTCTTTTTCTTTTTTATTAAAATAAACCAGAACCCCCCTTAACAAAAAAAATTAAGCTGAAGTCTCCTTAAAATTATCCTCCCCTTAACCAAATGTGGAGTCCCTTTAACAATCCCCAATTTAAATAGGATTTTTGGCCAGATAAGTATATTATTGACCAAACTATAATAATATGAATATGCTTGATTTTTTTTCTTTCATTCCTAGAAAACAAATTAGAATAAATGATATGAAACATTTCTTTTTTATTTACCAACTTTGAATATTAACAATCTTTGTTCTACGTTTATGGTGGATAAAACTTACCCTTTCAAGATTACATTGCCATGATTGACAAGTTTGTAATCAGCAAGGTCTCTTTCCCTTCTTAAACTTTCATTGTTGAAAATAATTTGTTATTGATTTAAAGTGGGTTAATTCATGTTTACTTTATATTTATTGCGACATGTATCCAGATCAACTGATATGTTTTCTTTTTTGTATTTCATTTGAATATTAACTAATGAGTTCCTTAACTTTTGTTGGAAAATAATTATTATCAACGAATCTTGAAGCAATGAGCTAATAACATATTACTTCGAATTTTGGACTTCCGTTGCATGCATTTTTGGGTTTTGCTTACTTGCTTAATTTGACATTCCCTATTTCTCAACTCGACTAAAATATAGTTTTAGTTACTTTTTTGCTAATATCATAGTTAGATATTTGAACACTTTACTATATAATAAAATGGTAGAAAATAGTATGAATATACTTATTTTTCACTTTAATTTATGCTAAATGATTAGTAACAAACATTTCTTTTTATTATTTATTTTGACTGTTAACAATTTTTGGAATAAGCCTATTTTGTAAAACCAAAACCAGTTTGCAGTGTATTTATGCATTACCTAGACCAATTACTACTTTAATAACTTTTTTTTTGATATCACCTTATTTTTCCAGCAGTTCCCTCAATAACTATTTTTTTACCTATGTTACAAATATAAAATGATAATTTAAATTCAAAATAAATATGATTTTTTTCATATCATGATTTACTGTTTTATGATTGGTTTATGCAGTGATTATATGCCCCAATATTGAGTACTTTTAAAAAAATACTATAGTTGGACTTGTTATATATTTTTTAATAGATAAAGTCATTAGAAAATATTTTGTTTATTTTGTAGAAAATTCTGTATATTGGGCTACATGAGCATATGTTGTCAATAATGTATTACATTAAAGTTTATTTTAGGCCAGTATAATTAGAACTTGAGATCCTTAAAATTATAAAAAAAAGTAGTGCTTATGAGTAATTGCTACATTTATTAGATAAATTATTTACTTTTTCCGAAATCTTTACCAATTTATTAAAAGTGTCCTTCCTTAATTCATGTGAAAAAACTACATTAGGTTTTATGCTATAATAATCTGCTTTTATGTAATTGTGTATTGCATTGAAGACATAAGTTTAAATAAATTCTTGGTTTATTATGGACAAAGTAATAGCTCTCTCACATTATTTATGCTTTGAATTACTATTTTGTATTTTGCACCTACAGTTCTCATTGATAGCTGTTGCACTGAAATCAAGTCAGTTCTTTTGCGGTTTAAATAATGGAGCACTTATTTTG
The DNA here is from genome assembly GCA_030737875.1 of Allium sativum. Lineage (NCBI taxonomy): Eukaryota > Viridiplantae > Streptophyta > Magnoliopsida > Asparagales > Amaryllidaceae > Allium > Allium sativum. The sequence goes on from CM060921.1 coordinate 565,519,704, forward strand.
TTTTTTCTTTCATTTTGCTTTGATTAGAAAAGAAAAAGAAAAACTATTTCTTGCATTCTTCATACAACAGCTACAAACTTCATTGTAGATAATGTATCTAGAAAATTGTTGTTTTCGATTTTTCAGGCATCCATGTTGTCATTTATTGGCAATTCATACGTTGCACATTTTACAATTTTTAGTTTTTGCTTGCAGCCTTGTTGTGTTGCTCCGATTAAAGGGTACGCTGCATATTACTGTTTTGTAGACAGATTATGTTTTAAAGTATGGTGAATTTTTTTATGTTTTAGCCATATCATAGGAAATAGTATGAAATAAATACTTTGTTAAATATGATTATTCTTCGAAATGGGCATACTCATATGCAATTAAAATTGGAAATTTGGCCAGATAAGTAAATATTGACCGAATTATAATAATATAAATATGCTTATTTTTTGCTTATATTCATACTTAACAATTTAGAATAAATGATATGAAACATTTATTTTTTAATTTTCCAACTTCGGATATTAACCATATTTGCTCTATGTATATGGGGGATCCAACCTACACTTTTCAAGATTTTATAGCTAAGGCCGTCAAGTTTGTAAACAACAAGGTCCCTTTTCCTACTTGCTCTTTCATTGTTGAAAATAATTTTACTATCTATTTAAAGTGTGTTGATTCATGTTTTCTTCATATTTACTTCCATATGTATCCATATCAACCGATATTTTCTTTATCGTATTTCATTTGAATATTAACTAATGAATTCCTTAAATTTTGTTGGAAAAGAATTATTTTCAAAGAATCTAGAAGCAAATACACTAAAAGCATATTACTTTGAGTTATGGACTTATGTTGCATGCATTTTTGGGTCTGCGTACTTGCTCAATTTGGCATTTCCTATTTTTCAACTCAACTAAATTATAGTTTTAGTATATTTTTTGCTCATAACATAATTATATATGTTGGATATCTAAACAGATAATTATACAATAAACTGGTATAAAATTATATGAATACACTTATTTTTCGCTTTAATTTGTGCTAAATGATTTATAATAAATGATTAGTAACAAATAATTTTTTTAATGTATTTGTTCTTACTATCAATGTAACATCCCAGAATTTTAACTATGTTTGATTTGGATTTTTATTTATTTAATTTTTGATTTTATGAATATAAATTGATTTTATGAATATAAATTTATTTTGTTTGGTTTAAATATGAATTTTAACTTTTAAAAAGTATTTTTTTTATTATGATTTTATAAGAAAACTTATTTTGAAAATTTTGATCATAAGATTTATGTTTAAGTAATGATATTTTTTTGATTTTGATAATATTGATTGGTAAAAATATGAATTTGGTAAAGGATAATTTATTTTATGATTTTACAAGAATGATTATTAATAAGTTGGATTTACTGATATTATTTGTCGTTCGATCGGATTTGTCAAAAGATAACATAAATTAGTAGCATTAGTATTATGCGTTGCTCTTTGTTTTCACAACGTTTAAGGTAAATGCTACCAAAAACACATTCCTTCTCCTTTTTACAAGTGTTAAGACACTTGTAATTTTGCATGCAACATTCCATGCATGTAATAAACATGTCCTATGATGTGTCACTCTCTCCTTACTCCTCTTTTCCTACAAATACCACCCTTTCCTTCCACTTTTTCATTCATTCTCACTTCTTTTCTTTCTCTCTTCTTCTTAAAGCTTATGGCCATGGTTTCCATGGCATAAGTCTTCCTCCTTTCCACCACCACCTTGCCAAAGTTCGTCATTTCTCCTCCTCCTCCTCTTATAATATAAAGAGAGATTAGTGTATATTATATTATATATATTTTTGTGAAGAAGACGTTGCGCCGAAATACTGTCCGACGATTCACTCAACTAGGCTCGCCTACCATGAAGATTTGGAGAGCTGTTAGGTGAGAACTTCTAATTTAAATTATTATTTAAATTAGTTAATTATAATTAGTTGAGATTAATTATAATTTGTTGATGATTGAGTGATGGATGTTGATGTTTGAATGTTTGCTCATGTAATTAGATAATACACTGAACACGAGTAAGCGTTATTGACTATAACGCTTGTGCACAGTTAAAATGTTTGTTGTGAAAATGAATTCATATCCATTTGATCGTATGGTTCATTTGGATAAATAGGGTTGCATTGCATGATATTACACATACCGTGGTTGTGGAATATATGGGTGATCGATTTAGAATCTCCTTCCTATATACAATTTTATTTAATTATTAAATAATATTTAAAATGTTAGTTTTGAATTAAACATCAACCTTTTAAAACTTTGAATAAGGATTGAAAAATGATTTGAATTATGTAATGATTTTTGTATAACAATTATATCTATCTGAAACTACTTATTTTCAATTTAAATTCGAAATGAGATTTTGAAATTTGAATATGAACGATGTCTCTTTATATTAATAATAGAATATACACCAGAACATTCTAGGATGACAGAGAGGATAGTGTCTAGGCTTGGGTTTGGAAATTATGGTTTCCTGCTCTCCCTGGCTATCCCTAACTGATCCGACGGATGGGATGGTTAAATAAAAATCTAATTTGAAATTATTTGAATGGTGATTTAATTTATTAGTAAAAAAAAAGTTGTGTTTTAAATAAGAATAATTTGAAAAGTCAATTAAAATGATTTATATAAGTTTATAATGATTTTTAAGGTATTTTGAAGTATTTAAGAATAATGATTATTTTTGTTAAAATTAGAGCTTGTCGCATTATGGCAATATGTAAATGCTTATAACTTTTCCAATTTAAATCGAATTTCCACGAAACGAAAAACGTTTGATTCCTATTTACGTGAGCTTTCAAATGAGTGAAAGCAGATTTTAATTTCGGGTTATAGTTTTCAAGCTATGTTTAAAACCGTTTTGGAAAAAAATCATTGTAAGGGCATAGTTTTGTAACGCTTTTGTAACACTTTTGAAACGTTGTTGTATCGCTTTCATTAAAACCAATCTATTTTGAAGTTTTTAACCCGTAAACAATTTTCCGAACTATGAGAAATCATTTTTAAATGATTTGCAGGATATTTTCAAAGGTTTAGAAGTATTCGAAATATTGTATATGGGATTTAAATTGATTTATTTAAATAGTGAAATAAGTTTTCTAATTTTGAATAATTGGATATGGTGGGAATAAATCTTCGATGTTTAATATTAATTCAGTCGATGATGACTCTTACTATTTGAGGAATTTAAAAGGTAGCTCATCGTTATTCCACTTATAATTTGAATTGGATACGGAGATTTATATTGAAGATAAGTTGATGTTATTTCTATCCAGATCAAATATCAAAGAGTTGAATAATTCTTTTAATTAAGATATGGGTTTCTACACCTGATTGAAATAAGTTAGATAGAAATAATCTTCGATATTCGGTATAAAAATTTCAGGGTGTAAATAAATACTATCTGTGGAATTTGAAAGATATCATTATATCGCTATTCCACTTATAGTAATCGTTGATTTTGAGAATTTATATCGAATATAAGTGGATAAATATTTCTGTGTAATTTATGATTCAATATCGATTGATTGGGTTTTGTCGTGAATCGTCTCTTCAGTAATATCATTCTTGAAACCCGATGAGATTGAATGGTGGAAATTCATATCATAATTGGGGATTTAATCAAATCTTTGATTCAAGGAAATTAAAGGTAAGAAATTAAAGCGAAGGGATAATCTTTGATTTCAAAGAATTTAAGATGATAACGAGATGTACGAAATTATAGAAATTCAAATCTTTAGTTGTAAATGAATTGATAACTATGTGGAAGGAGATTTGAATTGAAAAGCCTGTGTGAACCATAGCTACTGTTTAAAGTACGCTTATTACATGGAAAGACCGGGATCGAGCATATGTTCGAAAACCATTCCAAGTAATAATACGACGTTATGAAGCAATTCAGGACTTGGTAAACGACGAATGAAGACCGGGAATATTTGAATTGTTTAGATTGATTGTTGATTAATGTCTCGGTTGGGTAGGCCACCCGATACGAGTTGTGAGTTGCATGAGACCTGAACAAATTTTAAGTATTTTCGGGTTGTTCCGTTCAAACCCAGAACGGTCTTGTATGGATGGTGTGTCTGACATTGAAATTGACTGCATAGCACTGATTTTCGTTAATGAATATCAGATTTGTGGCAATATATTATCCTCGTCTCTAAGTCATATGAACTTAGAGGGTATGCATTGATTGAAATCAGTGATATGTCGTGAATTGTCAATGTGACATACCCAAGTTAGGAAACGAGCTATTGATGATCAAATAATGGCTTATCGAAGCATAGCTTGTGTATGACGTGACATCGACAAACCTCACACCCCGGATGATGAGAAACTGGCGGTTAGGTTGTGTATATATATGAATTGATGATGACTGCTGCAGTAGTGGGAAACCACTTATGACTTATGGAATAGGGTATGTTCGGGGGGCCGCGTCTGGTCGAAAACCGTTGATCTACCTCGCGATTTGTATTGGTGTCCGCGTCTGGATGAAAAACCCTTGATTACATTTCGTTTGTGTTCCGATTGATCTTTCGTGCCAGGAATCATCAAGTTGGAAACCAAATCTCCAATACGTACCACACGATTTTGGTTTGTATATATATATATGGCGACATAATAGGATGGGGTATTATGCCGTCTAGGATTAATACATTTATTTGAGAAATGTTTTCCGCACTATATATATATTATGGCTTTGAAAGAGGATTTTACGTATGAAAGCATGTTTGGTTATCATAAGATAAACCTCGCCCATCTGGTGTGCGCTTGCATTATGTGATGTGGGACGAGCTTATGATAACTTCATTTTAGAAAGGTCATTGCGTATTTATATGCACGGGTATTCACATGGAGTAAACCCGTTCCGCGTTAGCGGCGTGGTCCGGTGAAATTCCCAACTTTAAAATGAACCTAATAATAACTGTTTTGAGTTCTCACACCAGTCCCACGACTAACCTGGAGTTTATTGTTCCCTCACTTAAACTCTGGGTGCCCATAATTTTGCACGGGCAGCTAGTAGTTTAGTTTGCAGTTATAGATCGTTGGAGCAGGATTCAGAGTGCTTTTAGAGTTGGAGTTCATGCAAGAGATGGGAGCTTCTGCTATATCATACGATTTTCTTCCGTTGAGAGTATATTTTCTTTTCTTCCGCTGTATGTGTTGTAACTCTGATATTTTATGTAACTCTGATGTAACATTGTATTTCGCATTGAAAAATTCTGTTATTTTGTTCAATATATGTATGCACCCATAACAATTCGTCTTTTTGAACGGTTTGAGTCGGTTTAATTACCGGCAAGAACTGGGCAAAAAGGCGGGTCGTTACAAGTTGGTATCGGAGCTTTGGTTATACAAAGCTATCGGGTACAACATATTTTGAACAAAGGATAGGACTCATCAGAGCTATAGTATCTTATTAGAGATAGGGTTAGAAATGCCCTAGAATGAGATTTCGGAATATTATGACGAGAGGGCGTATTTTTGAAATCTATATAAGGTATTTTTGTACAAGTAAATTATTTTTGAAAATAATAATTATTTGAAATAAAATATTTTGAAGAAGATTTGAAAATAAGATTTTTAAAGGAAATACTTCCAAAATAAAAAGGGCTCCTTAAAACTTCGAAAATCCAGCATCGATCTGTTCGGAGTTATCGAGAAATAAGCGATTAATGAATTGGCTTTAATAAGCGTATTGAAAAAAAAAACGTCGAGCTTGGAATGAGAATTTCAAAATATTTTGCAGCCTATATATAAAAGATTTATATAAGAAGATCGTTAATTCAAAGCTATAGATTTGAAAGATAATCAGCGTGTAATAAAAACGGTTGTGGGTATTTATTTGACGTCAAGGTTGGACGATCAAGTATGTAAGGATTTTGCATATACGCCTAGCTAACGTATATATGAAGTCCAATATATACTAGATGGATATAGAATCACATTCTAGTCGCTTGGGGATAATTCTGGTGATTGATCGATCATCATCAGTCTTATTTCTGGGTTTCGAAAGTAGGATGACTATATGTTTCTGATCGAGACGTCAAGAAGTACTTAAAGCTGTATAGATAAACAATTGAAAGTGTTTTGCGACGTCCTCACAATTGTAAAATTGATTTTGCAAATGACTTTCGAAGTGTTGAATGTATTATGTTATGAAATGGGATATGCGAAAAAATGAATTTAACATAAGGTAGTTAAGTTAAATGCATACTTAACTGATAATTAGAAGCGTGAATCAGACTATTTTGTCAAAACCGCAAGGATATATTTTAGAAGCTAATCTCACTTGAAGAACTGAAAAGTGAAATTTTGAAAATGCATGTAAGCAAGCTCGGTTGACCCCATATTTCGATTTTGACGATACAATTTAATAAAATTATGGTAAATGTCTTAAGTGGGGGAGAAGACCGATTTTCCCACCTGAAGCTATACGAATTTTGAGAAACAAGGTTAATATGATAAAATGGGATTTGTATTGAACAAATCAATTGAATTTTATATTTTCCCTTGTTAAGAGAAACCGGCATGAACGAGTGGGTCAAACGAAAATTTCTCAACAAGTATTCACTTGAAGCACAAAGGAAGAAAATGAAGTTGTTAAAGTAAGATTTATTCGAGAGGAAAATTATGAAAATTTAACGAGTATCCCATGATTAAACTGTTAGAATTTGTATCCTTGTTTGCATGTGAGTCCCCATCTTGGGCTGGACTGTCCATTTAAATTCCAACCATCTGCTATTTAGTAGTGTCATTCGTACCTTTGTATCATGTGCATTTGGCCAAGTATTTGATTCGAACCTTTGCACCTATTGATGCTCATTAGATGTTGAATTTCTATTCCAAGCTCATGAAACCTGATTTGGTCTATGTATACCTTTCATGCGCAAATTAGCATGGAACTTCTATGCATCTTTACTTGACTTGAGCACATGGAATTTTGACTTGATCTATGTATGCCTCTTTGTGCCGTGTGAAACCGTGTCGACAACTTTAATTTGTCCAAGATATTTTGTAACAAAACCTCAATAAATGAGCTTTCTTTGAAATATAGAATCCAACTTATGCAAGAAAATTTGGATTTTTAAACATTAATTTTGAGGATTTGGTTCCGGAAATTTTGAAATCAATGTTTTGGGATGTTTTACCAATACTAGTTTGAATATACGCATAATCAGAGTGCACAGAGGAAGCGTGATGGTATTTTTAAATAAAATTGTTTTAAGAGATTGTACGGCTAGTTAAGTAAGAAACTGTTTCTAAACAAGACATGATAATTTAACAAGAATGAAAAAGAGATTTTATATATTTTGAATTTTAAAGTTCGATTAGGTGAATATGAAAACAAAAATTTGAATATTAAATGAGTATAAAAGTTAACTTATAAATGGGTTAATTTGGAAACGATTGAAATAAAAATTTGAAATAGAATGAGTATTTCGAAAATATAATTCTATCTCTTCCCTTGTCGCTGGGTTCTGCTCGACCCATTGTCATATTTTGAATATCACCCCGAATTGTCATTATTCAACTTTATTTCAGAATTCTTCCTTTTGCCCTGCTCAGATAAAGCATTGGACAAGTGAACTAATTTAGATTTGAAACCAGTATTTTGAATTATCTCTAAAATTGAACTTGATTTGTGTTGAGAGCAATAGAATTTCTAATACTGAATTTAGCCAAGATGTTATATTGCAAGATAAATGAACGATTAGGGAAAAATTTATTTGAGAACTTGGATTTAAATTTCTAATTTGAGCATTTAGTCTTATAATTGATAAGAAAACCATGGGTTCCGTAAGAGTAAGTTAGAAAGATAATTTTCTTAGGGTCATAGACCTCTAAGTACTAGATAGTATCTATCCCAGTTCTCCTTAATGGTAGGATAGCAGCTCTGAGTCTAACTCATAGGATGCGATTTTTAAACAAGACCCGTGACGACCCTAGTAATCACGAGATCATAGAAGTATCCTTAGACTCTACCTTTAGTGAGAATCAGACAGAGTACCCTGAGAATGATGTGAGCCTTGGTTCTGACCATTACATTTCTGGTATGTTGAGAGAGAAATTGGAATTTAAAATTTGTGAAGTAGTTTAAATTTACTCGACTTCCTTTTCGAGGACGAAAAGTTTCTAAGGGGGGGTGAATGTAACATCCCAGAATTTTAACTATGTTTGATTTGGATTTTTATTTATTTAATTTTTGATTTTATGAATATAAATTGATTTTATGAATATAAATTGATTTTGTTAGGTTTAAATATGAATTTTAACTTTTAATAAGTATTTTTTTATTATGATTTTATAAGAAAACTTATTTTGAAAATTTTAATTATAAGATTTATGTTTAAGTAATGATATTTTTTTGATTTTGATAATATTGATTGGTAAAAATATGAATTGGGTAAAGGATAATTTATTTTATGATTTTACAAGAATGATTATTAATAAGTTGGATTTACTGATATTATTTGTCGTTCGATCGGATTTGTCAAAAGATAACATAAATTAGTAGCATTAGTATTATGCGTTGCTCTTTGTTTTCATAACGTTTAAGGTAAATGCTACCAAAAAAACATTCCTTCTCCTTTTTACAAGTGTTAAGACACTTGTAATTTTGCATGCAACATTCCATGCATGTAATAAACATGTCCTATGATGTGTCACTCTCTCCTTACTCCTCTTTTCCTATAAATACCACCCTTTCCTTCCACTTTTTCATTCATTCTCACTTCTTTTCTTTCTCTCTTCTTCTTAAAGCTTATGGCCATGGTTTCCATGGCATAAGTCTTCCTCCTTTCCACCACCACCTTGCCAAAGTTCGTCATTTCTCCTCCTCCTCCTCTTATAATATAAAGAGAGATTAGTGTATATTATATTATATATATTTTTGTGAAGAAGACGTTGCGCCGAAATACTGTCCGACGATTCACTCAACTAGGCTCGCCTACCGTGAAGATTTGGAGAGCTGTTAGGTGACAACTTCTAATTTAAATTATTATTTAAATTAGTTAATTATAATTAGTTGAGATTAATTATAATTTGTTGATGATTGTGTGATGGATGTTGATGTTTGAATGTTTGCTCATGCAATTAGATACACTGAACACGAGTAAGCGTTATTGACTATAACGCTTGTGCACAGTTAAAATGTTTGTTGTGAAAATGAATTTGTATCCATCTGGTCGTATGGTTCATTTGGATAAATATGGTTGCTTTGCATGATATTACACACACCGTGGTTGTGGAATATATGGGTGATCGATTTAGAATCTCCTTCCTATATACAATTTTATTTAATTATTAAATAATATTTAAAATGTTAGTTTTGAATTAAACATCAACCTTTTAAAACTTTGAATAAGGATTGAAAAATGATTTGAATTATGTAATGATTTTTGTATAACAATTATATCTATCTGAAACTAGTTATTTTCAATTTAAATTCGAAATGAGATTTTGAAATTTGAATATGAACGATGTCTCTTTATATTAATAATAGAATATACACCAGAACATTCTAGGATGACAGAGAGGATAGTGTCTAGGCTTGGGTTTGGAAATTATAGTTTCCTGCTCTCCCTGACTATCCCTAACTGATCCGACGGATGGGATGGGTAAATAAAAATCTAATTTGAAATTATTTGAATGGTGATTTAATCTATTAGTAAAAAAAAAGTTGTGTTTTAAATAAGAATAATTTGAAAAGTCAATTTAAATGATTTATATAAGTTTATAATGATTTTTAAGGTATTTTGAAGTATTTAAGAATAATGATTATTTTTGTTAAAATTAGAGCTTGTCGCATTATGGCAATATGTAAATGCTTATAACTTTTCCAATTTAAATCGAATTTCCACGAAACGAAAAACATTTGATTCCTATTTACGTGAGCTTTCAAATGAGTGAAAGCAGATTTTAATTTCGGGTTATAGTTTTCAAGCTATGTTTAAAACCGTTTTGGAAAAAAATCATTGTAAGGGCATAGTTTTGTAACGCTTTTGTAACACTTTTGAAACGTTGTTGTAACGCTTTCATTAAAACCAATCTAGTTTGAAGTTTTTAACCCGTAAACAATTTTCCGAACTATGAGAAATCATTTTTAAATGATTTGCAGGATGTTTTCAAAGGTTTAGAAGTATTCGAAATATTGTATATGGGATTTAAATTGATTTATTTAAATAGTGAAATAAGTTTTTAATTTTGAATAATTGGATATGGTGGGAATAAATCTTCGATGTTTAATATTAATTCAGTCGATGATGACTCTTACTATTTGAGGAATTTAAAAGGTAGCTCATCGTTATTCCACTTATAATATGAATTGGATACGGAGATTTATATTGAAGATAAGTTGATGTTATTTCTATCCAGATCAAATATCAAAGAGTTGAACAGTTCTTTTAATTAAGATATGGGTTTCTACACCTGATTGAAATAAGTTAGATAGAAATAATCTTCGATATTCGGTATAAAAATTTCAGGGTGTAAATAAATACTATCTGCGGAATTTGGAAGATATTATTATATCGCTATTCCACTTATAGTATTCATTGATTTTGAGAATTTATATCGAATATAAGTGGATAAATATTTCTGTGTAATTTATGATTCAATATCGATTGATTGGTTTTTGTCGTGAATCGTCTCTTCAGTAATATCATTCTTGAAACCCGATGAGATTGAATGGTGGAAATTCATATCGTAATTGGGGATTTAATCAAATCTTTGATTCAAGGAAATTAAAGGTAAGAAATTAAAGCGAAGGGATAATCTTTGATTTCAAAGAATTTAAGATGATAACGAGATGTACGAAATTATAGAAATTCAAATCTTTAGTTGTAAATGAATTGATAACTATGTGGCAGGAGATTTGAATTGAAAAGCCTGTGTGAACCATAGCTATTGTTTAAAGTACGCTTATTACTTGGAAAGACCGGGATCGAGCATATGTTCGAAAACCATTCCAAGTAATAATACGACGTTATGAAGCAATTCAGGACTTGGTAAACGACGAATGAAGACCGGGAATATTTGAATTGTTTAGATTGATTGTTGATTAATGTCTCGGCTGGGTAGGCCACCCGATACGAGATGTGAGTTGCATGAGACCTGAACAAATTTAAGTATTTTCGGGTTGTTCCGTTCAGACCCAGAACGGTCTTGTATGGATGGTGTGTCTGACATTGAAATTGACTGCATCACACTAATTTTCGTTAATGAATATCGGACTTGTGGCAATAAATTGTCCTCGTCTCTAAGTCATATGAACTTAGAGGGTATGCATTGATTGAAATCAGTGATATGTCGTGAATTGTCAATGTGACATACCCAAGTTAGGAAACGAGCTAGTGATGATCAAATAATGGTTTATCGAAGCATAGCTTGTGTATGACGTGACATCGACAAACCTCACACCCCGGATGATGAGAAACTGGCGGTTAGGTTGTGTATGTATATGAATTGATGATGACCGTTGCAGCAGTGGGAAACCACTTATGACTTATGGAATAGGGTATGTTCGGGGGGCCGCGTCTGGTCGAAAACCGTTGATCTACCTCGCGATTTGTATTGGTGTCCGCGTCTGGATGAAAAACCCTTGATTACATTTCGTTTGTGTTCCGATTGATCTTTCGTGCCAGGAATCATCAAGTTGGAAACCAAATCTCCAATACGTACCACACGATTTTGGTTTGCGTATATATATATATATATATGGCGACATAATAGGATGGGGTATCATGCCGTCTAGGATTAATACATTTATTTGAGAAATGTTTTCCACACTATATATATATTATGGCTTTGAAAGAGGATTTTACGTATGAAAGCATGTTTGGTTATCATAAGATAAACCTCGCCCATCTGGTGTGCGCTTGCATTGTGTGATGTGGGACGAGCTTATGATAACTTCATTTTAGAAAGGTCATTGCGTATTTATATGCACGGGTATTCACATGGAGTAAACCCGTTCCGCTTTAGCGGCGTGGTCCGGTGAAATTCCCAACTTTAAAATGAACCTAATAATAACTGTTTTGAGTTCTCACACCAGTCCCACGACTGACCTGGAGTTTATTGTTCCCTCACTTAAACTCTGGGTGCCCATAATTTTGCACGGGCAGCTAGTAGTTTAGTTTGCAGTTATAGATCGTTGGAGCAGGATTCAGAGTGCTTTTAGAGTTGGAGTTCATGCAAGAGATGGGAGCTTCTGCTATATCATACGATTTTCTTCCGCTGAGAGTATATTTTCTTTTCTTCCGCTGTATGTGTTGTAACTCTGATATTTTATGTAACTCTGATGTAACATTGTATTTCGCAATGAAAAATTCTGTTATTTTGTTCAATATATGTATGCACCCATAACAATTCGTCTTTTTGAACGGTTTGAGTCGGTTTAATTACCGGCAAGAACTGGGCAAAAAGGCGGGTCGTTACAATCAACAATCTTTGATTTTGGGCTATTTTGTGCCAAAACCAATTTACAATGCAATTATGTTTTAATAACTTCTTTTATTGGTATCACCTTATTTTTCTAGCAGTTCCCTAAGCAACTATTTTTTTTTCCTAACTTACAAATATATAATAATAATAAAATCTAAAATAAATATGATTTATTTTTTCTTTATATGAGGATTTAATGTTTTATGATTGGTTTACGCAGTGGTTATGTGTCCAAATTTTGAATGCTTTTTAAATAACTATAGTCGGACTTATTTTGTATTTTTTATGTGCGAAATCAATAAAATAATTCGGTTTATTTTGCAACAAAATTTTGTATATTGAACCATATGTGCATTTGTTTTCAACAATGTACTATATTGAAGATGATTTTTAAACCAGTATAATTAGAACATGAGATCCCTACAATTATATAAAATAAAGTCCGTGCTTGTAGGAAAAGATTTGTTTACTATATAATTTTAGTTGATTGGCATAGTCTTTTATAGTTAACAAGGAGAGGTTTTTAATAGTTTGAATAATTTCTTCTTTTATGTATGAGTAATTGCTATATTTATTGGATAAATTGTTTCCTTTTTTACTAAATTTCTACCAATTCAATTAAAGTATCCTTCCTTGATTCATGTAAAAACTCTGCATTAGATTTCATGCTATACTTACCTCCTTTCGTGTAATTGTGTATGGCATTAAAGAACAAAGTTTCAATGCATTCATGTTTCATGACATACACAAGAATATTTCTCTCACATTATAATTCTTTAAATTGCTATTTCAGTTTTGGGTTTCACATCTACAGTTTTAATAGATAGCTGCCACATTGAAATCAAGTTGGTTCTTTTGCAGTTTAGTAATGAAGCACTTACTTTCTTTTTTCTTCCATCTTGCTCAGATTTAAAAATACATTTTTCGCATTCTTCATACACCAGCTACAAACCTCTTTTGCTTTATCCACGTATGTTTATATGTTTTACATCAAGCTTTTCAGACAACAAGAGTGAATTGTACAATTTGATAGCTAGATTGCTTTGAATAAAATAATAAGAAGAATACTGTTAGCCTACTTTGTGGTTAGGCTACACAAAGCTAAAGAATTATTCAATGAAATATATTTGAAAATGTGGAACATGATAGGCAGCCCCCTGGATCGGTTCGGAGCTCTCCGATCCGGACCCCTGCTCTTTATTGCGCATGAGTTAGAAGATTGATTACAGGCAACCTACACAGATCGGTTCGGTGCAGACTTCTCCAATCTGAACCCCCTCTCTTCCTTCCGATCCGAACGGAGAACAGAGATCACAATTATTGCATCCCATGTACCTTCAAATTTGGAGCGGTTACACTCCACTATCCCATGTTCTTAGTGTGCTGTCATCATCTTGGAGCCTTGGATCTGATAATCACGAGATGGACCCCACGTGGCACCCAAATCGGATGGTTTCGCAACCTATAAATACCCCCAAAACACCTCATTTGAAGGGATCTTTTGGCAAGTTAATCACTCTAACTTCTAGACCAGCGAATTTTCTTGATTTATTCAAAATATATCCAAACTTTTGAGTATAATTCCACAAATTGAAGAGAGATTATCAATTGTATAAGTGAGATTGATCGAGAATTAGCATTGTATTTGTATTCAAATCGTCAATCAAAGAACTATAGGATTAGCAAACTTAATCCAAATTAACCCAAATTTTTATCAAAGCCATAAAATAATATTTCAGAATTTTTACATATTTTTTTCAGATTTTTCTGAGCCATTAATTCGCTAGTTATCACTAATCACCCATAGTTAGTCGTAATTAGTGTGAAAACATAAAAATCACTCACCTTAGCCAATTATAATTCTCAGTTCTGAAAATATCTCTGATTTGGCTCGAACTCCAATATTGCACAGCAGCTCTACTTCCAATTTAATGTTAATTTGCCTTGATTTGGTGTTGATTAGCTTAATATTGGATTAGAATGTGATTAGGAGGTAGTTTAGAAGGTGGAGGCCATTACTAGGTTTGAAAAAATGAAAGTGGCGGCTGAGAAAATGAAATGAGATGGTTTACTAACTCATTTCAGCCTTCCCATAACCCTAATCCCGATATGGGTTATGGGCCCATCCACTAATCACCCTACTAAGCCCGTTTAAGAAGTTTTTCACCTTCCAAACCTTGTTTCAGCCATATCTCCCAAACGGTAAGTCCGTTTGATCGATGTGACCACTCTACGGAATGGTAAACCATCATCTGAATCCAATGGAAATGATTTTAGGTCAAACTCCTTAACAATCAGAAGTTATAGGCGAAACAGGATTTGCCAGGGGAAAAATGGTCATTTAAAATTTGGCAAAAATCGTGAATATAGGAAATGACCCCAATGGTCGTCCCCCAAAGTTATACGACCATATGACTTCATATGAAAATAAAATAAATATTCTACGATCCTTCGATGCGTAGAATGCAGGTCGTTACAATATGTTTGGCCTCTACTACAAGTATTAAGGGCTCTCATGAAATACCCCAACTATTCCTATTGTTTGCAACGTGTTGTTTGGCGCAGCAGCAAGGAGTGGGTGGCATATGTGGTGAAGCGTTCATGTTTTGGGTTGATTCGGTGATGGTGAGCGAAGAAAGAAGGAGACGTATGGATCTGTTATGGAAGCTTCGCATACAGCAGTGAGAAATGTAAAAGGAATGCGTGACAGGAGAAAGTTTCGAAGCTAAAGCACATAGCTATAAAGATGAGGATGGTTTCTCAGTGACCAAGGTGGAATTGGGTTATAATTGTGGTCAGGGTTCAGGGAAACAGAGCAGGGGAAACGGGTTGACAGTGGAGGTGGAATTGGAGCTTGTTGTTGCCGTTTAAGGGGAAGAAATAATAAGACAAGCGGATGGAGAAATGTTTGTAGTAGGAGCGGAGAGAAATAAAAGGAGAAAAAGGAACTGAGTAAAGCTTACATAAAGGCGGCAGGCAAGGAAATAGTGGGGAAGTAGGCATGGGGGTTAAGAGGACAAACGAAGAAGGCATGGAAAATTATATGGTGGAAATTTGTGGTAAGGGCCTACCATTATCATTCAATTTTTTTGCAGGACACGACTTCGTCGAATAAGTTTTAAGGACAAAAAATAATGTGCTCCTTATTTCACAAACCCGTTTGCCTTTTTTCAATCTTGAAAAAGCGATCTTCATCAAAAAAAATTACTTTGATCTGCCTCTTCTTCGAATTTTGATTTAATATATGCAGATGGATTTGTATTAGCCTCAACTAAGCAACACAAATCAGCAAAAATCAGCACAAATCCATACAAACCACAAGTAATCAGCACAAATCTCTATGAATCAAAGATAATCGCCTGTATTTATCTTCTTCAAACTCCATATGCAGCAAATCAGCACAAATCGCAGTTAAAAACCTTAATCGAACCTTTTTTCACCGTATTAAGTCCCAAATCACTTGAAAATTAAATTCGGATTTGCTCCTGATCTGCCAAATATCTATTATCTGAGTTTCATCTAATTTAATACCGTTAATTTGGCACTTTATCTCTTTGGTTTCGTGTAGTACATCTAAATTCAATTTGGCAATTACTTTGTCAAAAATTAGAGCCACAATCTGTCTATTCCTTGTCATATGTTTTAAAGTGATAGAGTAATTGTTATCAATCCGCTTAACCTAATAAGCTGCAGATAGTAGCTAACTATCCCAACTATGTAATTTCTAAGTGATTCGCCGAAGTAAAGGCAAACAATTTTCTGCGCATTAACGAAGAAATGTTTAAACACAATTACATTTTAAAAAATTTAATAATTCTGAAGTTAGAATTGAATTTGTTTAAAATGATAAACAAGTTTATCTTTTTAAAGTGATATTGTATTTTATGCAAACACATAAATATTAGCCTTTCCCTTGAAATTTTATTAAGCAATCATTTTTTAATATGTTTTGTTGGAGAAAGGAGTTTTGATGACAACAACCTTATTTCAATATCATTGATTATAAAATATATACTTACACTTTTTTTATAGAATATATATATATACGCAGGAATTATATACAGGAAATATTACTGAAAACTGTACAGTTATAAAGATGATAGAGATTCAAAGATCAGAGAAATTTCAAGACTGGTGAGTAATCAAAATTTCAAGAGTTCAAGATTAATATAGTTATAGAGTCTAGATTTTGTAAGACTCTAAATAGCACTCCAGGTTCAAATTCTGATTTTCAATTCCATCCTCAATCCTTTCTATTCTATTTTTCTATCTTTTCTATTTTTATTTTTTATTCTTCTTTGTTTTTTTTTCCAACTTAAATTTTATATATTTATATTCTTATACTTTATATATTTATATAGTTTAAATCCTTATAATGTTATAATTTTATAAATATATTTATATAGTTTAAATGTATGTTTTCATATGTTTTTCTATTATATAATATTAATTTACAACATGATATTTTTACTTAAAAATTTCCAGAATTATTTTTATATCAAAACACTTGAAAAATGCTTTAAAAATCAAAAATACACTAGGGTATGTCGACATATCAAAAACACTATGTCGACATATAACTGTCACTTTTTCCAATTTTGAAAGGAAGTGTCTTTTCACTATTTGAAACGATTCAGAACCGTTGCAACCTTTCATACTCTATAAAAAGAGGTTAACACCGAATTTTTTATTATCTCTTCTTCTCTAACTTCATCCACTTTCTCTACACCATTGATCTTAATCATTTTTATGGTTTCTACACTTATACTTTGCCAAATTCAATTCCGTTTTGATCAAACTTCTTCTCTCTACACTCTCTACTCTCCAAATCAAGTGATATTGAAGAGTTCTAGAGCTGTTTGTAATTGTTTGGGTTGAGTAAAGGTTAGAATCGATGGTATCCCTTGTAACCGTTAAATCAAGGAGGTTTGAATTGGTGGTATCCCTTGTAGTCGTTAAATCAAGGAGGTTCGAATCGGTGTATCCCTTGTAGCCTTGAAATCAAGGAGGTTGTAATTGAATTTGGATATAGTAATAAAACTCTGTGCAATCCAGCGTTGCGTGGGACTGGACGAAGGAGCAATTCGAACCAGTATAAAATCTAGTGTGTACTTTCCTTTTCTGCATCTTTATTTCTGTTTATTTTGTATTTTTGTTTGTATCTGTGTCTGTGATTGAGTTTGTGGTGTTTGATTCATCTCATAGTTCACATAAGTTTTAGATTTCGTTTAAATTCTCACAAACACTATTCACCTCTATCTAATGTTTGTTTTGCCTTAACGATCCATTCCGCATTCCCTAACAATTGGTATCAGAGCAAGGTTTCATAATCTGATTTTTTTGAAATTTTGGAATCTCTGTTAATACTAGTGTCAATTCATGCATTACATCAATATTGAAAAAATCTGCATATAATAATGTTAAAGAAGCATGTAATCTATTGAAATATTGTTCAATTTAGAAAAGGATGAGTTCTATGACTATTGAAAATTCAAAAGTTGAAAAGATGGTTAAAATAGATATTGGCAATTCAAGTTCTGAAAAGGTGTGTAAAAACCCGTAACTTCCCCGGTGAAGGAAAGCGCGGATAGTTCGAGAACAAGCCACCAAAGAACGCAGACAGGAGAACATTTCATTGTATATTACAACAATACATCAGATTACAAGAATATACAGAGTATAAACGAATCAATATTACACAGAAATATCAAAGATTACAATACATTGCATAGCAGCGGAAAATAATACAATACTCAACTAGAAGAGATATACGGATACAAAGCTTTCCGGATATCATTCCAGCTGCAAACCAGGATCCTGTGAATATAAATCTGCAAAACCAAAACTACTAGCTGACCGTGTCAAAATAAGGGCACCCAGAGTTTAGGTCAAAACAATAAACTCCAGGTCAGTCATGGGACTGGTGTGAGAACTAAAATAGTTATTAATCTTTATTCTCAAAGTTAGGTAAATCAAGGGACCACGCCGTATAACACGGAACGGGTTTCCTCCCAAGAATACCAGTGCATAAAACAAACAGCACAATGCTAAATAAAGAAAAATGGAGCTATTATAAGACCCAGTTCCCATCACACAATGCAACGCAAGCCGGAGGATAGGGTTTTTACCTTATAATAGCCAAGAATGCATGATACGTTTAAAACAAATCATTTGATACTATTATAAGTGCATAGTGTATAAAACAATTTCAAATCATAAGTATTAATCATAGACGGCATATGCGCCCCATCCCACTATGTCGCCATACTAGGCTCTACAAATAAAACCGCAAATGTCACGTATTTGGAAGTTGGATTTCCATCTACGAACCGAGGCCAGGGATCGTCCTCTACCGATTCGAGACAATCTAGCCCATGTCTCAGGCAAGTACTCAGTCAAGCCTTGGAGCGACAGGGCCGGTCCACCGATGTGGATTAAAATTCCTGAACACTGCGTTTCCCCGCCCTTTGGGGCGTAAATGAGCCAACGAATGGCTCCATCGGACCCGGATCGTCCGATCTAACCGAGGCGCCTCGCAACAGCAACAACCACACAGGTGAAAAGTATATAAATGTCAGGGCTGGTAGGTCACCGACACCACCCTAGCTAGAAGGAAACGCATGCCCTCCCTGAGGTCCTCTCCCGTTTCTGGTTCACAACCAGGGTGTGAGGCTCGCGAATTCACGTTACACAAAGCTATGCCACACAGGCGGTGCTTTGATCATCAACCACAAGACTTTGCTTTTCAACAGAAGCCTGATATTTTGCCACTTAGGCATGCCACACAGGCAATTCACTCTATGCGTTTGATATCCATCAGTATATAACCCCTGAGCTCGTACGTCTCAGAGAAGGGCGTTAAGCAAGAGAATAAATTCTCCGCCGCCAAACAGATATATATTTAATATAAATCAATCACACAGACTAAAATCCAATGTCAGACACACAGTCCGTTCTGGGTCTGAATGAAACCGGAGGCACCAAGTACCCCACATATCCATCGATCTCCAAGTACGTCTGGACGATCACCAACTGTCTCCATCTTCTTGGGTGTACAGCCCAATCAAGATCATCAGTAATCACCCAAACGACGTGAAGACCTCCGGTCTTCCACCACCGTCTTCATCTTCGACTTATCGTCGTATCAGTTATTCAGAATGGGATAAACCCGGTCTTTCCGAATAACTCGAGTATATTTTAAATAAGTGTTACACAAACACAACATACGCCTCATTTCAATTCATCAGTCACTAACCGTAAATTAATCAAGAGAATAATTCCCCAAATATTAACCCCGAAGGCCGAAACCAACATCAGATCAATATCCAGAAAACCATTCTGCTTAGCTAACCGACAGTTAGTTTCAAACTTTCACATTCATAGGGAAAGGTTCCCATTAACTTTATCAAAGATAAATTCCTTGAATTTATTCTTTAATTTTCTTTTGAATTTCTATTCAACTAGTCGGGATTAACGAACCTTACCGAAGTAATCATTTGTTTTAATTTCCCAATTCCAACCTATTCATCCCATGAAGTAAAACTGGTAATACTTCATATCTAACACCACGGTGTTATCGGTAAATTCAATTACCATCTCACGTTCAAATCTAATTAAAGATTTAACTATCGCCTGGAGCAAAACTGGTGATACTCCATTCTCGATATTTTCAATCTAATTAAAGATTCATTAAAACTCCACTTAGTTTTAATCTATAACTGGGTTAAAGAATCCATGTCATTTAAAACACGGTTCATGATAAACCCAAAATCACATCACATTTCAATCAATCCCTAACCGTAAATTAGCAAGTGAACAATTCCGTAAGTATTAACCCCGAAGGCCGAAACCAACATCAGATCAATACCCCAGAAACCATTCAACTTAACTAATCTCCAGTTAGTTTCTGATTCTTAACTCTGTTGGGTCTAAGAACAGTATTATTGAAGATACCGTTCCCGACAACCCAAAATCACGCTCCATTAATTATCGGGTTAAAGAACAAGTGTTATTTAAAACAATGTTCACGATAAACCCAAAAATCAATACCGATTCAATTCCAATTAAATATTATTTAATTGGTACACTTCATTAAATCTAAATAAAAAGATTTAATCTTTTCTCAACTGGGTTCAAGAACAGTGTTAATAAAGACACCATTCACGACAAACCCAAATCACATTTGATATTAAATACAAGGCTCTGAATAGAAAATATATCGGCTTATATTCAATATCAAATTCTACGACCAACAGATATTGTATTGGAAATAACGATATATATATCTTTCAAATTCCCATAATAATATCTGTATCATCACGAAATCCAACATCGAAATATTCCGAAGACAATTTCGATTCAAATCCATTCCAATAATTATTGGCAATTCTGGTTGTTTTCAAAACCATTTCAAATCCAATTTATTTATTTAAAAATAAATAGAATTATAATTCTAGTTCAAAACTAGTTCATTTCGATAAAAATCTATTTTTATCTTTTCAAATATGGAGTTTTTCATCCCAATTCTTTCTAAATCATTTCTTATGATTTTACAAAAATTATTACTATTTTTAATAATTTTGTTAAGGCCCGTACAGTCGATTTCCATCAACGGCTATCGAACTGCACTTACAGCGACCTTTTTCAAATTTGATTTGGACATAATTCCAAATCCAACCGTTATATTTCTAATTTCTAATATTCGTTAGAAAGATCTTTTCGATACGAACCCAAAGGTTCTGGTTTTAGGAGAATCCGACGGTCGGATCTCCCGTAATATCCGTTCGAAGTCAATGGTCGAAATTCGCGAACTGCCGCGGCGCGGCGCGGCGCGTTCTATTCAGGCCATTATATTATATATATAATATATACTTCGTCGATTTCAATTCAAATTGATTTATAATTCAATTTCAGTTCGTTTTCAATTCAATTTCAATTCGAATTCATTTATATTCAATTTTAATTCGAATTTCAATTCTTTTCAAAATATCAGATTTTGAAATCACTTTCGATATTCATTATAAAATGAATAAAATTGATATAAATATCGTTCACGTCAAAATGGCGTCAATCTAATCAACACGGCTTCATATATATCTATTTTCAAATATTCTATTTCAAATATTTCTATTTTAAATATTTCTTTTTCCAATATTTCTATTTCAAAACTTTCTTTTTCAAAACTGGAACGAGGCCCAATCAATTACCATATAATGTTAATTATATGGATTTTCTACAACACATGTATACAATAACAATGATGAATAATCAACCATCATCCAAAGTGCATTCTACACTGTATAAGCATCAAATATAGATATTCAACGCTTATAACAGTCTATCAATCAATCTGTAACAACCCGTATTTGCAATAACCTGTAATAACGTAAATCGAGGCAGAATTTAATTTATAAATCTGAATCAAGGGAAACAGGCTATGCCATTGCGTTCGTCTCGGAAAAATACGCGAAATAGAGTCCGAGTTTTCGAAAATCGGAGTCCGTATGACCTGATTAAGGCCCAACGAAGTTTTCAGAAAATTTCAAAGTAAAAACAGATTTCAAATTCAAGTTTGAATTTGGAAATTAGGGTAAGATTGGGCCAGGCGGGAAAATTCCCGCCAGAGCACCCAAGTCGACAGCCCTGTCGACTTGGGAGTCGACTTGGTTGACCCAAGTCGACAGCCCTGTCGACTTGGCTGTCGACTTGGCTCAGTCGGGCAGTTTTGCCTGGTGCACCATTTTGGGTTTGTGTTGAGTTTGGGGGCCAGATTCGGTTTTAAGGGCTGAGATTGGAACTAGGGTTTAATCCTAAGGTTGAAACTAATCCTAATCTCTATAAATAAGCCCCTAACCTAACCCTAAATCATCATTATTCATTCAAGTAACTAAACTATGGCAAAATCAATCCTCTCATGGCCTCCACTCTCTTCATAAAATTTCTAAATTATTTCTATGAGAGATTTTCCATGCATACAAGTGTTTTCAAGCTTGTATGAGCATCATTAGCTTGCATTCAAGTCAAGTTTCCATATTTACATCATAAAGCAAGGGTTTTTATTGATTTGGAGCTTGCATTTTGGGTTTAATTGATTGCATAAGGGCTTTGTCATATTTTTGTGTCTTCATAAACATTGTAAGCCCTTTTCTACTTTCATATTTAAACTCTAAAGTTAAATGAATGATGCAAGTTTGGTTGATCATTATGATATGCAAGTTTGCCATGATATGCAAGTTTACCATGTCATGTTATGCAAGTTTGATATGTTATGATATGCAAGTTAATCATGTTATGTTATGCAAGTATGCCATGTTATGATATGCAAGTTAATCATGTTATGTTATGCAAGTTTGCCATGTTATGATATGCAAGTTAATCATGTTATGTTATGCAAGTTTGCCATGTTATGATATGCAAGTTTATCATGTTATGATATGCAAGTTTATATGCAAGTTTGCCATGTTATGTTATGCAAGTTTGCTATGTTATGATAGGCAAGTTTGCCATGTATGTTATGCAAGTTTGGGTGAATCATTTTACTCATGTTATCATGTTATGCAAGCTTATCTTGGGTTTATGAGCCTAAAGCTTCAAGCTTTATGCTAAAGGTTGCATTTTGGAAACATGTAAGTTATCATATCTATTATGATAACTTGCATGTGAGGCTAAATGCGAACTTATGGCCATTTCTACATGTCATTTATCACCATGTATCACCAATATTCTAAGTTTGGTTTTATGCATGCTTTTGAGGCCTAATATGTAATATGCAAGTATATGAACATATGTACATTTCATATGCCACCATGTTAAACTTGTGGCTTCAACACCTTTATGTCATGATTATGCCAAGTTCCCTCTTTCTATCCTTTATGCGCTATTGCGATATGTAGGCGATGGGATTGCGTTTGGGGTTGGGTAAACTTAAAAGACATAAAAACATAAGCTTGGGAATTTACCTATTAAGTTAGGTCTACCCTTTGGGAATTTACCTATTAAGTTAGGTCTACCCAAATGCTTGAAAACTTGTAACATGTTTTGGAAACATGATGGACATGACACTTAGAAAAGATAAGTGTGACCAACTCGAGGTTGGGTTGGGTTTGTAGCGTAAACCTACCCGGAACCGACCGGCTTAACTAGTTGCTACAAACAATAGGACCCAATGTGAGAAGTTGGTCATGTTGTACCTTGAACCCGAGGTTAGATCAAGTTGTGGTGTAAAGCTACCCGGACCCGCCCGGCTTAACTAGTAACCACAACAAGGTCTAATGTGAGAGGTTAAGGCACGTTAATTAATTAATGCCTCATGATTAGGGTTAAGTCATGGTCCACTTAATACTTAACCAATTTGGGCTTGGTAGATTAATCAGGGTTAAGTTGTGAACTCATTGTTACACTTAACCAAGTTAATCCATGATTAGCAAGAGGGTTAAACCGTACTTAACCCACTAGAAAAATCCTAGCAATGGGGGTCCACTCCAGCATAAATCCCAAGTTCGTATCATTAAGACCCTAGGGACTAGGCTAGGGAGGGAGCACGATTACTAAACTGGAGGTAAGTGACCAAAAGCGACGGCGGATGGGTACGCCGGTGTAGTTCCGGGCGGACCATGGTCGTGCACATAGTCCGAAGCCGGGGAAAGCATGCACGGGTACCAGTAGATCGAGACTGTGCACGCATGTTTATGGTGTCCAGGGGTTGCCACCCTAGGGCTTGATACACCCGACGGGAGACCCGGCACAGTCTGACTACAATTATGTTTGGGCCGCATTGACACCAACACGTGACGAGTTAGTCTTGTAGGGAGCCGATCGACTAGACCGTTTGGTTGGACCGCGTATTAGGGTCACTTCATGTTATTGGGCCAAAGCTTGGGCCAAGGGATCAATACTGGTTTATTCAAGTCATGTTAGTTTGCTAGTACACCTGTGGTGCAAAACCTTAATCCTGATTATGCGATGACACCTTTATCTACCTTGTTAGTTAATCATCATGCCAGTATGTAGTTATCCATATGCTCATCTCAGCTTTCATCATGCCAGTTAACTTTATTAGTTTACATTGATTGTAGTAGGGCTTACTCTGTCTTTTTGACTGACATGTTTTCTTTCGCCTCTTTTCTTCCGTTTCCCCCCCCCCCCCCCCAGGTTCTCAGGGTGGGAATATTGGAGCTTAACTTGGATTTCTGATCGCTTGCTTGTGGGATTTAGCTCATGTACGGTTTGACATGAAGCTACCTATGGTTATCACTTATTTTGGGGATAGTACTTATGTATTTCAGTTTTTCAGTGATGTTGTTTTTATCTAGACTTGTGTATTTGGAAAGTTGACATTATGTTGTACCAGACTTGTTTTGAAATGGTTTGAAATCTTCCGTTGTTTTATCTATGTTATTTACTCTGTTTACATATATACATATGTTCTTGTTCTGCCTTGATATATCATTATGCATGTTTACCTGATTCAAACGCCCCTCCAAAGTCAGAGTGCTTGCAAGAGACACCCTGGCGGAGGTGGGGTGTTACACAATCGATCGACATACAACTAAACAATCGGGATTAGTGTACGTCAAATATCATCCCAATACTTGTGCGGGGTTTCAAACAATCAAACACAGATTTTATTTGTGCAGTTGGGCGATGTGTAAAATTTATCGTCCCAATCGATATCAGTCAAATGTGTGTATATAAACAAATCGTACGATTTGTTTATTTTTATTTCCATTCATATACACGTTAAAAATTCTATTTTTAACTATAAAATATTTTTAACTATATAAATATTTTATTTCATTTCATATCACATCACACAATCAACTACACATCAACATCAAACAAACAAGCATACAAGCCGTCCATGGTCTGTGAACGACGGGTGTCGGGTGCTACTAAACACCGTCTGCATCCTAGTATATATTTTAACTAGAAAATAAAATAAAAGGTGAGAAATTCTCACCGAAGGTTCCACTCCTCCATAGAAATTTCTGAAATTCAGAACAGTCTGGATTTGCCCGTACTTCAACGTAGTCTTCTCTACGCTGTTCATATTAAAAATCACATTTTTATCACTCCGCTATATTTATAAAGATCAAATCTTTTCGCTACAACATATATAAAAATCGTATTTTTATATTCTCTATCTTATAAAAATTATATTTTTATAATCTTTGCTATATAAAAATTATATTTTATTCCTTACATACGATAAAATTATATTTTTAACCTTTACATTCAATAAAAAATATATTTTTATATCGCTACATGTACAACAAAGATTATATTTTTATAACTCTACCTAAATAAAAATCATATAAAAATCAAATCTTTTTAATTCCTTTCAAATTTTTACTTTGTTAACAATCTATCTTTCTTCTCTATATGAATTTACACTTTTAAAACGTTATATTATATATAAAAATTATCCTACATACTCACATAAAAAGAATCTTATGTCTTTATATTAATTAAAAATGTGAACTTTATATAATAAAAAATATGAACTTTATATAATTAAAAATATGAACTTTATATAATAAAGGAAATCAAGTTTTATAAAATAAAGAAAATCAGAAAACTTACATTCAATCGAAGAAGGGGGTGCGTTTTCCGTTCAGTTGGCCGTGGGAGGGCACGGGGTGGTGCATTGAGGCCTGAGGCGGTGGTGGGGTCCGCAGTTGGTCGGAGACTGGGCGGTGGCGCGGCTAGGTCTTGCTGGCCTTCGATTCGGGGCGGTTTCCTTTACAGAGAGGGAGAATAGAGGAGCAAGGGGCGGGAGATCATCAGGGCGGCGGCGCCTGAGCTGGAGGGGGGCCGGACTGGCGGCGCCTGATGAGGCGATGGCTGACCTCGCGCTGGAGCGACGGGGACTAGGGCATCGGGTTCCTTTGGGTTTTTTTTTCTAAAGTGAGCGTTGACTGTATCGTAGAGGGAGGGAGAGAGAAAGTAGAAAAGGGGGCCAACCACTTATAATTATTATATTTAATTATTTTAAATTCAAAAAAAGTAACTTTTTTATTCGAACTCGAAATGAGACCCAACGACTGTCGTCTCTAGCTAATTACCCCCATTCCGAACATAATGGGAAATGCCATCTAAGCCAGTTTGGCCGTTTCGATCAATTTTCGTCAGAATCAAAATATAACTCTATATATTGAATTTGAACGCACATTTCAATTTACCGGAGCCACATACTAACTCGAAAAATTCCAGAAAAATTATTTCTAGCTTCGTATTGACGATACGGTCCTAACAAAACTAGTTTCGTCGAATTCTGAGACCGTTTGTAAAATGGCCATTTTCCAGTCGATTAAAATCAACTGAAACTGGCCAAACGTGTTTTCCTTTGTCACGCTCACATATTGATTCGAAAAATTATGAAATTTGTATCCTAGCAATAACTTGACATATCTTTTGATTTCCGCTATGAAATTTTGATTTTTCGGATTCATTGGAAAGATATTCTCTATTAGATTCCCATATTTTTGGTTTCACTAAAATCCGGTTTATTTTGCACCCGGTACATTCATTTGAAGTTTGAAATCGAATTATCGAACTACCGCGCCATTTTCAAGTTCTTTTATAATTAAAATAAAATTATTATATTCTAACGACGATGTATATAAATATATACGTTCGAATTCTATTAAAAATAAATTTCTCGTCATTATTATTTAAAATAATTCATTTTAAATAATCAAAATTCGCTAAAATTGCCAAAATAAAAATTTTAAACTGGCCCAGATTCCTGGGTTATTACAATCTCCCCTACTTAAAACTTTTCATCCCCGAAAAGGAACGAAGCCGAAAGTTGTTTAACAAATCAACTCAACTTTCATTGTTTTGATTACGGCTTAAGTTCTTCAACCTATCAGTTTCTAAGAACTTTTCAAAATTTTCAAAATTTTGGCTAACACCCTAAATTTTCGAAAAATTTCGCCATAACCTCCCCTGCACCGGGAGCACGGGAAAATCCAGAAATTGCCATACAGGCCTTCTGATCTCAAAAAGAAAAAGAAAAAGCCAAGCGGCTAGCCAATCGGCTCATAAAATCATCATCACCCAAACAAAACAGTAAATTATGGTAAACATGTACCTATTTGTCGGGCAAACAAATTTTATTCTCTGCTCTAGCCTCCTTGCAATGACCTGTTCAATGTAAGTACATGTATATGCAAGCAAATGCGACCAAATTTCAATACAATTCCGTATTTGGTTCAATTGGGCTATATGGTACAAATTTTAATAAATCAACCAATAATCAACCACACAACCATCAATCTATTAGTTGATTAGCTTTTCAAATGCATAACTTTGATATATAGTCAAAAATCAGTTTTTTGATGCCAAATCACAACAATAGGCCCTATCTAATTTTGGTTCTCACACCAGTCAGTAGGAAATATATAGAAAGCCCACTTTCGTCACTCGAACATAAATTCTAATGATGGAGCTCCATCATCAAAATCATCTCCGGGCGATTAGAGTGTAATTCTATATCTATCCAGTATATTAAAACTTCAAATACACGTTTGCAAGGCGTATATGCAAAATCTTTATATACTGGACTGTCCAAATCAATATAAATAAATAATCAAATATGAATAATTGATTTAAATTTTCAAAACAAAATTTGTTTTCATTTTAAAAATATACTCTTCACACTCGTTCTAGGATACTACTGATCCCATCTCTAACGAGGCATTCTCATTGGATATTACTAATCCAATATCTGATGAATTCTTTCATATGGTTATAATGTGTCTTGTTCTCTGGGCTTTGTAAACCAAAGCTCTGATACCAACTGTAAAAACCCGTAACTTTCCCAGTGAAGGAAAGCGCGGATAGTTTGAGAACAAGCCACCAAAGAACGCAGACGGGAGAACATTTCATTGTATATTACAACAATACATCAGATTACAAGAATATACAGAGTATAAACGAATCAATATTACACAGAAATATTAGAGATTACAATACATTACATAGTAGCGGAAAATAATACAATACGCAACTAGAAGAGATATACGGATACAAAGCTTTCCGGATATCATTCCAGCTGCAAACCAGGATCCTGTTAATATAAATATGCAAAACCAAAACTACTAGTTGCCCGTGTCAAAATAAGGGCACCCAGAGTTTAGGTCAAAACAATAAACTCCAGGTCAGTCATGGGACTGGTGTGAGAACTAAAACAGTTATTAATCTTTATTCTCAAAGTTAGGTAAATCAAGGGACCACGCCGTATAACACGGAACGGGTTTCCTCCCAAGAATACCAGTGCATAAAACAAATAGCGCAATGCTAAATAAAGAAAAATGGAGCTATTATAAGACCCAGTTCCCATCACACAATGCAACGCAAGCCGGAGGATAGGGTTTTTACCTTATAATAGCCAAGAATGCTTGATACGTTTAAAACAAATCATTTGATACTATTATAAGTGCATAGTGTATAAAACAATTTCAAATCATAAGTATTAATCATAGACGGCATAAGCGCCCCATCCCACTATGTCGCCATACTAGGCTCTACAAATAAAACCGCAAATGTCACGTATTTGGAAGTTGGATTTCCGTCTATGAACCGAGGCCAGGGATCGTCCTCTACCGATTCGAGACAATCTAGCCCATGTCTCAGGCAAGTACTCAGTCAAGCCTTGGAGCGACAGGGCCGGTCCACCAATGTGGATTAAAATTCTTGAACACTGCGTTTTCCCGCCCTTTGGGGCGTAAATGAGCTAACGAATGGCTCCATCGGACCCGGATCGTCCGATCTAACCGAGGCGCCTCGCAATAGCAACAACCACACAGGTGAAAAGTATATAAATGTCAGGGCTGGTAGGTCACTGACACCACCCTAGCTAGAAGGAAACACATGCCCTCCCCGAGGTCCTCTCCCGTTTCTGGTTCACAACCGGGGTGTGAGGCTCGCGAATTCACGTTACACAAAGCTATGCCACACAGGCGGTGCTTTGATCATCAACCACAAGACTTTGCTTTTCAACAGAAGCCTTGATCATTTGCCACTTAGGCATGCCACACAGGCAATTCACTCTATGCGTTTGATATCCATCAGTATATAACCCCTGAGCTCGTACGTCTCAGAGAAGGGCGTTAAGCAAGAGAATAAATTCTCCGCCGCCAAACAGATATATATTTAATAGAAATCAATCACATAGACTAAAATCCAATGTCAGACACACAGTCCGTTCTGGGTCTGAACGAAACCGGAGGCACCTAGTACCCCGCATATCCATCGATCTCCAAGTACATCTGGACGATCACCAACTGTTTCCATCTTCTTGGGTGTACAGCCCAATCAAGATCATCAGTAATCACCCAAACGACGTGAAGACCTCCGGTCTTCCACCACCGTCTTCATCTTCGACTTATCGTCGTATCAGTTATTCAGAATGGGATAAACCCGGTCTTTCCGAATAACTCGCGTATATTTTAAATAAGTGTTACACAAACACAACATATGCCTCATTTCAATTCATCAGTCACTAACCGTAAATTAATCAAGAGAATAATTCCCCAAATATTAACCCCGAAGGCCGAACCAACATCAGATTAATATCCAGAAAACCATTCTGCTTAGCTAACCAACAGTTAGTTTCTAAATTTCACATTCATAGGGAAAGGTTCCCATTAACTTTATCGAAGATACATTCCTTGAATTTATTCCTCAATTTTCTTTTGAATTTCGATTCAACAAGTCGGGATTAACGAACCTTACCGAAGTAATCATTTGTTTTAACTTCCCAATCCCAACCTATTCATCCCATGAAGTAAAACTGGTAATACTTCATATCTAACACCACGGTGTTATCGGTAAATTCAATTACCATTTCACGTTCAAATCTAATTAAAGATTTAACTATCGCCTGGAGCAAAACTGGTGATACTCCATCCTCGATCTTTTCAATCTAATTAAAGATTCATTAAAACACCACTTAGTTTTAATCTGTAACTGGGTTAAAGAATCCATGTCATTTAAAACACGGTTCACGATAAACCCAAAATCACATCATATTTCAATCAATCCCTAACCGTAAATTAGCAAGTGAACCATTCCCTAAGTATTAACCCCCAAGGCCGAAACCAACATCAGATCAATACCCCAGAAACCATTCAACTTAACAAATCTCCAGTTAGTTTCTGATTTTCTTAACTCTGTTGGGTCTAAGAACAGTATTATTGAAGATACCGTTCCCGACAACCCAAAATCACGCTCCATTAATTATCGGGTTAAAGAACAAGTGTTATTTAAAACACTGTTCACGATAAACCCAAAAATCAATACCGATTCAATTCCAATTAAATATTATTTAATTGGTACACTTCATTAAATCTAAATAAAAAGATTTAATCTTTTCTCAACTGGGTTCAAGAACAGTGTTAATAAAGACACCATTCACGACAAACCCAAATCACATTTGATATTAAATACAAGGCTCTGAATAGAAAATATATCGGCTTATATTCAATATCAAATTCTACGACCAACAGATATTGTATTGGAAATAACGATATATATATCTTTCAAATTCCCATAACAATATCTGTATCATCACGAAATCCAACATCGAAATATTCCGAAGACAATTTTGATTCAAATCCATTCCAAATATTATTGGCAATTCTGGTTGTTTTCAAAACCATTTCAAATCCAATTTATTTATTTAAAAATAAATAGAATTATAATTCTAGTTCAAAACTAGTTCATTTCGATAAAAATCTATTTTTATCTTTTCAAATATGGAGTTTTTCATCCCAATTCTTTCTAAATCATTTCTTATGATTTTACAAAAATTATTACTATTTTTAATAATTTTGTTAAGGCCCGTACAGTCGATTTCCATCAACGGCTATCGAACTGCACTTACAGCGACCTTTTTCAAATTTGATTTGGACATAATTCCAAATCCAACCGTTATATTTCTAATTTCTAATATTCGTTAGAAAGATCTTTTCGATACGAACCCAACGGTTCTGGTTTTAGGATAATCCGACGGTCGGATCTCCCGTAATATCCGTTCGAAGTCATTGGTCGAAATTCGCGAACTGCCGCAGCGCGGCGCGTTCTATTCAGGCCATTATATTATATATATAATATATATAATATATACTTCATCGATTTCAATTCAAATTGATTTATAATTCAATTTCAGTTCGTTTTCAATTCAATTTCAATTCGAATTCATTTATATTTAATTTTAATTCGAATTTCAATTCTTTTCAAAATATCAGATTTTGAAATCACTTTCGATATTCATTATAAAATGAATAAAATCGATATAAATATCGTTCACGTCAAAATGGCGTCAATCTAATCAACACGGCTTCATATATTTCTATTTTTAAATATTCTATTTCAAATATTTCTATTTCAAATATTTCTTTTTCCAATATTTCTATTTCAAAACTTTCTTTTTCAAAACTGGAACGAGGCCCAATCAATTACCATATAATGTTAATTTTATGGATTTTCTACAACACATGTATACAATAACAATGATGAATAATCAACCATCATCCAAAGTGCATTCTACACTGTATAAGCATCAAATATAGATATTCAATGCTTATAACAGTCTGTCAATCGATCGATCGACATACAACTAAACAATCAGGATTAGTGTACGTCAAATATCATCCCAATACCCGTGTGGGGTTTCAAACAATCAAACACAGATTTTATTTGTGCAGTTGGGCGATGTGTAAAATTTATCATCCTAATCGATATCAGTCAAATGTGTGTATATAAACAAATCGTTCGATTTGTTTATTTTTGTTTCCATTCATATACACGTTAAAAATTCTATTTTTAACTATAAAATATTTTTAACTATATAAATATTTTATTTCATTTCATATCACATC
The DNA here is from genome assembly GCA_030737875.1 of Allium sativum. Lineage (NCBI taxonomy): Eukaryota > Viridiplantae > Streptophyta > Magnoliopsida > Asparagales > Amaryllidaceae > Allium > Allium sativum. The sequence continues at coordinate 565,552,088 of CM060921.1, forward strand.
ACACAATCAACTACACATCAACATCAAACAAACAAGCATACAAGCCGTCCATGGTCTGTGGACGACGGGTGTCGGGTGCTACTAAACACCGTCTGCATCCTAGTATATATTTTAACTAGAAAATAAAATAAAAGGTGAGAAATTCTCACCGAGGGTTCCACTCCTCCATAGAAATTTCTGAAATTCAGAACAGTCTGGATCTGCCCGTACTTCAACGTAGTCTTCTCTACGCTGTTCATATTAAAAATCACATTTTTATCACTCCGCTATATTTATAAAGATCAAATCTTTTCGCTACAACATATATAAAAATTGTATTTTTATATTCTCTATCTTATAAAAATTATATTTTTATAATCTCTGTTATATAAAAATTATATTTTATTCCTTACATACGATAAAAATTATATTTTTAACCTTTACATTCAATAAAAATTATATTTTTATATCGCTACATGTACAACAAAGATTATATTTTTATAACTCTATCTAAATAAAAATCATATAAAAATCAAATCTTTTTAATGCCTTTCAAATTTTTACTTTGTTAACAATCTATCTTTCTTCTCTATATGAATTTATACTTTTAAAACGTTATATTATATATAAAAATTATCCTACATACTCACATAAAAAGAATCTTATGACTTTATATTAATTAAAAATATGAACTTTATATAATAAAAAATATGAACTTTATATAATTAAAAATATGAACTTTATATAATAAAGGAAATCAAGTTTTATAAAATAAAGAAAATCAGAAAACTTACATTCAATCGAAGAAGGGGGGTGCGTTTTCCGTTCAGTTGGCCGTGGGAGGGCACGGGGTGGTGCATTGAGGCCTGAGGCGGCGGTGGGGTCCGCAGTTGGTCGGAGACTGGGCGGTGGCGCGGCTAGGTCTTGTTGGCCTTCGATTTGGGGCGGTTTCCTTTGCAGAGAGGGAGAATAGAGGAGCAAGGGGCGGGAGATCATCAGGGCGGCGGCGCCTGAGCTGGAAGGGGGCCGGACCTGCGACGGCGACGCCTGATGAGGCGATGGCTGACCTCGCGCTGGAGCGACGGGGACTAGGGCATCGGGTTCCTTTGGTTTTTTTTTACTAAAGTGAGCGTTGACTGTATCGTGGAGGGAGGGAGAGAGAAAGTAGAAAAGGGGGTAACCACTTATAATTATTATATTTAATTATTTTAAATTCAAAAAAAGTAACTTATTTTATTCGAACTCGAAATGAGACCCAACGACTGTCGTCCTTAGCTAATTACCCCCATTCCGAACACAATGGGATATGCCACCTAAGCCAGTTTGGTCGTTTCGATCAGTTTTCGTCAAAATCAAAATATAACTCTATATATTGAATTTGAACGCACGTTTCAATTTACCGGAGCCACATACTAACTCGAAAAATTCCAGAAAAATTATTTATAGCTTCGTATTGACGATACGGTCATAATAAAACTAGTTTCGTCGAATTTTGAGACCGTTTGTAAAATGGCCATTTTCTAGTCGATTAAAATCAACTGAAACTGGTCAAACGCGTTTTCCTTTGCCACGCTCACATATTGATTCGAAAAATTATGAAATTTGTATCCTAGCAATAACTTGACATATCTTTTGATTCCCGCTATGAAATTTTGATTTTTCGGATTCGTTGGAAAGATATTCTCTATTAGATTCCAATATTTTTGGTTTCACTAAAATCCGGTTTATTTTGCACCCGGTACATTCATTTGAAGTTTGAAATCGAATTATTGAACTACCGCGCCATTTTCAATTTCTTTTATAATTAAAATAAAATTATTATATTCTAACGACGACGTATATAAATATATTCGTTCGAATTCTATTCAAAAGTTATATTCAAAGGAGATAGAAAGAAAAATATCTATATATTAAGTATGAAAATCTCCAAAGATAATTTATGTCTTATGGCCAATACAAGTGATCCCTAGATCTAGCATAAGTGATTCGGTCATACAAATTTTAAACACATGTCTAGGATTTCTAAACTAAATTCAGTTAGAGGATTACCCAAAATGAAATTTAAAGTTAATAACTTATGCGATGCTTGTCAACTCGGAAATTTAAAGAAAAGTTCATTTAGGTCAAAAGAAGAAATTACTACTTCAAAACCATTAGAGTTAATACACATGGATTTATTTGGTCCATCTCAAGTTCAATCAATAAATCATAACAAATATGTGTATGTAATAGTTGATGATTTTTCTTGATTTACTTGGACTTTGTTTCTTAAAAATAAAAGTGGTGCTTTCGATCAGTTTAAAACCTTTTCTAAAAGAATTCAAAGTTTATTATCATTAAAAATTAAAATAATATGTAGTGATCATGGCGGAGAATTCGAAAATGAGAATTTCGAAAAATATTGTAATAAAAAGGGAATAACCTACAATTTCAATAACTCCTCAACAAAACAGAGTAGTTGAACGTAAAAATAGAACGATACAAGAATGTGCAAGAACTATGTTATCCGATAGTAATTTACCAAGGAATTTTTGGGCTGAGGCAGTTGCAACAGCTTGCTATATTAATAATAGAATCTCAATTAGACCTTTAACTCATAAAGCACCATATGAACTTTTGTATAACAAGAAACCAAAAGAATCATATTTTAAAATATTTGGAAGTAATGTTTTATACTTAATACAAAAGATAATTTAGACAAATTTGATTCAAAATCCAATAAAGGAGTTTTTATTGGATATTCATAAAGAAGCAAGGCTTATAGAGTTTTCAATACTTGAACCAACACAATAAAAGAAACATTAAACGTATCTTTCGACGAAAACTATAAAAGTATAACTCAAAACAATGAAGACGATTATGAAAATGAATTTAATGAAACAAATTATGAAGATAATCAACCAAATAAAAGAATTAGATTACTTAGAGACCACCCTGTAGAAAATATCTTAGGATATATTGAATCCGTTGTTAGAACTCATAATCAATTAAATAATATGAGTAATACTGCATTTATATCAACTACTGAACCCAAAAAATCCAAAGGAAGCTTCTTTCGATGATTCATGGATACTTGCAATGCAAGAAGAATTGAATCAGTTTACTAGGAATGAAGTATAAGAACTTGTTCCTAGACTAGAGGATAAAACAATAATGGAACCAAATGGGTCTATAAAAATAAGATGAATGAACATGGTGAGGTAGTAAGAAATAAGGCATGACTAGTAGCACAAGGTTATACTCAAAAAGGAGGAATAGATTACGATGAAACTTTTGCCCCACTAGCAAGACTAGAGGCTATTAGAATTTTACTAGCTTTTGCAAACTATAATAATTTCAAATTATATCAAATGGATGTCAAGAGTGCCTTTTTAAATGGATTTGTCAAGGAAGATGTATATGTGGAGAGACCACCCCTATTTGAAGACGAGAAATTTCCAAATCACGTATATAAGTTGAAGAAAGCATTATATGGATTAAAACAGGCCCCTAGAGCTTGGTATGATAGATTACGAAATTATTTATTACAATCAAAGTTTGAAATAGGAAAATGTGACGACCCCAAACTTCCACGAGTGAAAGTAGGAGTAATCATTTTTGGAATACAACATAAATACAATAAAACAGAACACAGATACAATATAACAAAGGAAATTCATAGAGTAATAACATTATAGCAGCGGAAAAATATAATGTCATCAATCACAGAAAATCCACAGTCACAGAATCTAAGCTATTACAACAAATTTGCAGAAAAGAAATAAGTTTGATGTCTAAAAAGAAAAGAAAAGAAAAGATGCCATAGAAACAAAAGATAAATGTCTTCAAGCTCCAAGTCATCACTTCTCCACAAAAGCAAATCCAAGAGAGAGAATAAGCAGCTCCAAAGAAAAGACTCCAAGCAAAGAATGAACCTGTCTACTTGGCTGCCCGTGTGGAAAAGAGGGCACCCAAGTTTGCAAAAAGGTGAAACAAACTATGGGTCAGTCGTGGGACTGGTGTGAGAATTCTTAAGTAAAATACTAGTAGATATAAGGCAAATCCAAAGACCACGCCGCTAACGCGGAACGGGTTTACTCTAATGGATTGCAGTGCATAATTTAAAGTGTCATAACAAATAAATAAGTACCTCGTAAACAACGCAATGCTTTTTTTTTTTTTGAAAAAATGGAATCACCATAAGACCCAAGTCCCATCACACAATGCAACGCACACCAGAGGATAGGGTTTTACCTTATGGTGATTAAACATGCTAAATAGGGCAAATACGCATCTAATATTATTATTAGTGTATATGAAAGCATTTCAAAGTAAATGTATTAATCTTAGGAAGCATAGGTACCATATACTATGCCTCCGTACTAGTAATACGATCAAATTCGTCGGTTCGTATTTGGATTTTGGTTTCCATCATGAGTCAAGGCTAGAGCGGAGCTCCTTACCGATTCGAGACACTCTAGCTAGTGCCTCAGGATTACCCGCAGTTAACCCTTGGAAATGGAAGGGCCGGTCCTCACATACAGCTTAGAGGATTAGTTATTCCTAAGCACACGTTTCCCGGTCCTATAGGACCTATCTGAGGCGCGCCACATTCCATCATCCACATAAGTAAAGTATCAGCGCTGGGAGGTCCCTGACACTACTTCTAGCTAGAAAGAAACGTGCTGCTTTCCCTGCGTTCCCTTCGCCCGTTTTTGACTCAACCGGTGTGTGAGGCTCGCGAAGTCCCGTTACACAAAGCTACGCCTAAACAGGCCATGCTTTGATCGTCTCCACAAGGTTCTGCTTTTCAACAATAAACCTTGATCATTGCATCTTAGTATGCCACACTGTCACTCCATACCATACCATTGCTTCTCCATCAATACATAAATGGGTGTTAAGTAGAGAATAAATTCTCCACCACCAATATTTATATATTAACAGAAAATCAACAATATGATATATAACAAAGTACGATGTCAGACACACCATCCATTTAAATTTATGCTCTGGGTCTGAACGAAAGTCAAATCCGTGAAACCAACACGTACGTCTGGGCAATGACCTTGACCCATGAATTGGTAGCAAGTCAATTCAGGGTCTCGGTTGCTGTCCATTCGAGGGAAGGTTTACGGTCTTCATGCTTCGTCTTCTTACTTCGATCTTTAACGCCGCTGGATAAATTTGGGATGAGAATATCTCGGACTTCCCAAACAATCCTCGTATGTATATACATATATATTTATTTGAAAATCCTTCTTATTTGTTAATAATTATTTTTATTAACAATTCATTCTATTTTAATTATTTAAAATAGTCAAACTTCTTATTCAACGATGCATTCTCAAAATCATATTTTAATTTACATTAATTAAAATGTAAACTTTCATTACATATCGCATTCTTGTTTTCTTTACATTTAATAAAATGCAAACTTGCAATTACATGTCACATTCTTACTTATTTACAATGAATAAAATGTAAACTTGCATTTACATGTCGCATTCTTATATATTGTCATCAAAAAATAATGTTAACTCATTCTACGTTGTAATCCTTCTTTAATGTTAATCATTTAACATAAAAGTTAACTTCCTACGATGTAAATTACATTTAATTTACATTAAGATAATGTAACTCATCCTATGTTAAATTACCTTTTAATTAAAATAATATAATTCAATCCTACGGTCAATTCTCTTTAATTTTCATTATAAATAATGTAACTTATCCTCTGATTAAACTTTCTTGTATTATCTACATTAAAAATAATGTATATTAATCCTATCGTTAAACTCTTTTTAAAATTAAAATTAAAAAAATAAGGTTATTCTCATCCTACGGTGCAATTCTTCTTTTAATTCACATTATAAAATAATGTAACTCATCCTACAGTTAATTCTCTTTTTAAATGCATTTTTAATTTCAATTACATTAAAATGAAATTTTATTTTACGATGGAATTCCCTTTCTATTCCCATTATAAATAATGTACACTTCATCTTACGATGTAGATTACCTTTCTATTTAACATAAAAATAATAATAATGTACATTTCCTACGATGCATTTTTCTCTTTTATATACATTATAAAATAATGAACATCTTATCCTACGGCATAAATTTCTTTTTATATTAACATTTAAAAAATATTAATTACATCCTACGGTGAAATTACCTTTATTACATTAACATTAGCAATGTTAATTTCATCATGCTATGAATTTCAATTATATTATACTTATAAAATAATGTAAATAGCATTCGGTGGATTTCTCTTTTTATTACGTTAACAAAAATGAAATTTTCCTACGATGAAAGTTTTTCTTATTTTTAACATTTAAAGATGATGTTAATACCATATGGTGTAGATATTTTTATTTTAACATTAAAAATATGTTAATCAATCATACGGTGAATCCTCTTGTAAAATAACATTGTAAATGATGTCAAATTTACATACACTTCATTTTCTTTTTAATAACATTGAAAATAAATGTATATGAATCCTATGATTAAATTATCCTTCTTGACATACGGTGCTTTTCTTATTTATTAACATTAAAGATAATGTTAATATTACATATGATGCGTTTTCTATCTATTAACATTAAAGATAATGTTAATATTACATACGGTGCTTTTTATATCTATTAACATTAAAGATAATGTTAATATTACATACGGTGCTTTTTATATTTATTAACATTACAAAAACACTATTTTCACATGCAATGCATTTAATATTTTCTAACATGACAAAATATTATTTACATACAATGCATTTGATACTTTTCTAACTCGACAAAATACTATTTACATACAATGCATTTGATATTTTTCTAACTTGACAAAAATGCTATACATACAATGCATTTAGTACTTTTCTAAATTGACAAAAATACTATACATACAATGCATTTTATACTTTTCTAAATTGACAAAAATACTATACATACCATGCATTTTATACTTTTCTAAGTTGACAAAAATACTATACATACAATGCATTTTATACTTTTCTAAATTGACAAAAATACTATACATACAATGCATTTTATACTTTTCTAAATTGACAAAAATACTATACATACATACAATGCATTTGATTTTTTTTACTAAATTGACAAAATCACTATTTTCACGCAATGCAAATTTTCTATATTAATATTAACAAATATGCTATTTTCATACAATGCAAATATTTCTTATTTATGACAAATATTGTTCATTTCATATAATGCCATATTCTATTTTATAGTGAACAAAAATATAGTCATTCACATACAGTGCTTTCTTCTTTTTATATAATGAACCAAATATATTCATTAACATACAATGGTTTATATCATAGCATACACATACGGTTCATGCCATTCTTTACATTTGTCAAAATGTATATTTTGTCTTTCTTTTACATTGACAAAATATAATTATATCACTACTTCATTATTTGACAAAAATGATTTTGTCGCCAACTTCATTTATATTGACAAAATGATTTTTGTTGCTAACTTTACATTGACAAAAATGAATTTTTATTCTAATGTCATGTTTGCATTGTGAAAATATACTTATTTCGCTAATTCACTCTTAATATACAAAAATGTATATTTTGTCTAATTCTTCTCAATGCAAACAAAATGCTAATTTTGTTTATTCAATCCAATGCAAACAAAAATGTGAATTTTGGTTTTCATTCTTTTCTTTGAACAAAAATGTATATTTTGTTCCTTTTCCATCTTATAAACAAAAATGTATATTTTTGTTCTTATTCATTTCTTTAACAAAATGTAAATTTTGTTTTCATGTATTTCTTTAATCAAAAGGGAGTATTTTTGTTCTTTTTCTTCTTTTATATAAAAAAAAAAAAAATAAGTTTTTGTTCTTATTCTCTTTTTTATAAACAAAAAATAAGTTTTTTTTTTCTCCTACTTTTTCTTACCGCAAATATCATTCAACAATATATGGAACTTCAGTACGGATCTAGCATAACATGAACAACAAACATATCACAAGCAACCATCAACAATTTAAACGAGGAAAAATCTCATTTTTTTCCTACCGATCTATGTTTTTAATTAACAGATCTATGATTAAAAAATAACGGATCTAAAATCATAGAATCACAACAATTTGAATCCATCCCATAGCAACATTCATCACAAATCTACTTGTTTGATGTTCAATTACACATAACACAATAACAATAATAATTTAATTAATTAAATTATATTAAAAATAAATTCTCACCTTGCTTGATTCTGAAAAGACGACTCGGGTTCAATCAGATTCGGTGTTCGTATTCAATTTGATTCTAGATCTGGAATGATTCCAATGCAAATTCATAGAAAAAATCAAATTCAGGCTTTTAACAACTGGCTGTGTAACACTTAAAAGCGTGGGGAAATCTGAAGCAAAAATTACCTTAGAACGTTCAAAACTTTGATTTCGATTTTTTGGAGTTGTAGTTGACGAAACGACGAGCCGTTTGTTGGAGAAGGACCGGCTACGAGAGATCTATGCACGGCCAGAAGGTGGTGAGGTGCGGCGGGACCTACAGGGGGCGGCGGGGCTGAGAACGCGCGGACTTCGGGGGGTTGTGGCGGGCGGCTCAGGCGACGGAAAGGGACGGGACTTGTCGGAGATCGAAGAGCTTGCGAAGAGCTTCGAAACGTGTACTCACACGCAAATTTTCGTTGAGAAATGAAGGAGTTATGAAGGTTTGAAAATCGGCCATGAATGGGTTCAGCAAAGAGGAAGGTGTCGGCTGTATATGGAGGATGAACAGTGAATTTCGGATATTATAATATTATATTAGGGTTAACTAATTATGTAATTAGCCCGTTAAGGCCCGTTTTGGTCCGAACTCCGATTTAGGCCTGCTTACTGTCGTTCTTAAGGTTTTGACACCTTCTGAACGCAATGGGCTATGTGCCGGGGTCCAATTCCTAGGTCTGCTATGAGTTTTGGAATAAATACATTATTTTATTAATATTTTAATGTGTACCGTACGTGAAAATTCACCGAGGTCACAAACTAACTTCAAAAATTCTCGAAAAATACACCTAGCTATGTTTTGATGCTGTGGACCTATGAAAATTAATTTCGTTCAATTCTGGGCCCGTTTGAATTTTTAATGAATTTTTAAAGTCAAAAATTTGCCCGTTTACACTGAAAAATCAATTATAATTATAAATTAATTCCAAAAATTACCAAAAAATCATTTTTAGCTTTGTTTTGATGATACGAATCCAACAAAATTTATTTCGTTCGATTCTGAGACATTTTGAAAAATGACTATTTTTAAGGCCAGTATATTTAATATTAAAAATATATTTTTAAACAAATAATTTCCGAAACTCAAAATATATAAGTGTTTACTGTTTTTCAATGCAGAAACATCATTTTGAAACCAATGGAAGTGGTTTCGAGTTCAAATTCCTACGTATGCAAAAAGTAGCATTTTTGTCCTATGCAAATAACCCAGCGACCTTTCTAAAAATTGAATTGGCCATAACTTTTGATTTCCGCTATGAAATTTCGATTTTTCGGATTCGTTGGAAAGATATTTTTAAATAGATTCTAATATTTTTGGTTTTATTAAAATCCGTTAAATTTTGCATCCTGTATGGTTAGTCAAAGTTCAATTTTGACTTTTCAAACTACCGCGCTATTTCTGGCTCTTTTTATAATTAAAATCAATTTATTCATTCTAACTTCGATTTGAACCAAATTTGTGATCCTTATTATTTAAAATAGATTATTTTAAATATCAAAACTCATTTAAAATCACTTAAAATAAATTTTAAATTGGCCCCAAAATTCAGGGTTGTTACAGAAAATTAGATAATACTCTGTTTATTAAGAAGAAGAACAAAGATATACAACTAGTACAAGTATATGTTGATAATATAATTTTTGGGTCAACAAATGATAAAATTGAACAAAGAATTTTTAGAAATTATGACGAAAGAATTTGAAATGAGTCATACAGGAGAATTAATCTTTTTAGGTTTACAAATTCGACAATTAAATAATGGAATATTTATTAATCAAGAAAAATACGTAAGAGATTTAATTAATAAATATAATTTAACAACAACAAATGGTAGACCAACACCTATGGCAACTAATATTGCTTTAAGTAAAGATGATACATCAAGAGACGTTAATCAAAAACTATATAGAGGAATGATAGGATCTTTATTATGTATCACCGCTAGTAGACCAGATATAATGCATAGTGTATGTCTCTGTGCAAGATACCAATCACAACCTAAGGAAACACATTTAACAGCTATAAAACGAATTCTGAGGTATGTAAAGCATACATCAGATTTTGGATTATTTTATCCTAAGAATGATTCATTCGATTTAGTTTCATACTGTGACGCTGATTATGCAGCATGCAAATCCAATTGTAAAAGTACTAGTGGAACATGTCACTTTCTAGGACATTCCCTCATATCATGGTTCAGTAAAAAGCAAAATACCGTATCTTTGTCAACAACTAAAGCAGAATATATATCTGCTGCTTTGGCATGTTTACAAGTAATATATATTCAACAAGCTTTAAATGATTTTGGTTTAAGTATAAATGAATCACCTATATACTGCGATAATACAAGTGATATAAATATTTCTAAAAATCCAACTCATTATTTCGAGAACTAAACATATCGATGTGAGACATCATTTTCTATGAGATAACGTAAGTAAAGGAAAGATTTCACTCGAATTTATAGAAACAGATAAACAAATTGCAGATATATTAACTAAACCATTAAATGAAGCAACCTTCACTAAATTTAGGAGAGAGTTAGGCATATGTTCATTAAGTGAGTTAGAATAATTAAATATAGTAATATATAAAAATAAAATAAGAAATCAAAATAATAAAATTTAAAACAAGACTATGTCGACATAGAGTTTTTGTTATGTCGACATATAATTGCCAAAAATTTAAAATTTTAATTCCCACCAAATGTTAGTTATTTTAACTATTTAAACCTTTTATTTCGACTTTTCTTCTTCATTTTCATTCTTCTTCTCTATAAAAACTCTAAATTAAAAAATACAATGGCCTCCACTAATTCAAATACTCAAATCAACTCCGATTCATACGCTGGACCATTGTAACACCCCACCTCCGCCAGGGTGGCTCTTGCAAGCACTCTGACTTTGGAGGGGCGTTTGAATCAGGTAAACATGCATAATGATATATCAAGGCAGAACAAGAACATATGTATATATGTAAACAGAGTAAATAACATAGATAAAACAGCGGAAGATTTCAAACCATTTCAAAACAAGTCCGGTACAACATAATGTCAATTTTCCAAATACACAAGTCTAGATAAAACAACATTACTAAGAAACTGAAATACATAAGTACTATCCCCAAAATAAGTGATAACCATAGCTAGCTTCATGTCGAAACCGTACATGAGCTGAAATCCCACAAGCAAGCAATCCGAAATCCAAGCTAAGCTCCAACGTTCCCACCCTGAGAATCTGGGGGGGGGGAACGGAAGAAAAGAGGCGAAAGAAAACAGGTCAGTCAAAAAGACTGAGTAAGCCCTACTACAATCAATGTAAACTGATAAAGTTAACTGACATGAGAAGCAGGGATGATCATAAGGATAACAACATACTAGCATGATGATTAACTAACAAGGTAGATAAAGGTGTCATCGCATAATCAAGATTAAGGTTTTTGCACCACAGGTGTACTAGCAAACTAACATGACTTGAATAAACAAGTATTGATCCCTTGGCCCAAGCTTTGGCCCAATAACATGAAGTGACCCTAATATGCGGTCAAACCCAACGGTCTAGTCGATCGGCTCCCTATAAGCCTAACTCGTCACGTGTTGGTGTCAATGCGGCCCAAACATAATTGTAGTCAGACTGTGCAGGGTCTCCCGTCGGGTGTATCAAGCCCTAGGGTGGCAACCCCTGGACACCATAAACATGAGTGCACAGTCTCGATCTACTGGTACCCGTGCATGCTTTCCCCGGCTTCGGACTATGTGCACGACCAAAAGTCCGCCCGGAACTACACCGGCGTACCACTCTGCCGTCACTTACCTCAAGTCCAGTAATCGTGCCCCCACCCTAGCCTAGTCCCTAGGGTCATGATGATACAAACTTGGGATTACTGCTGGAGTGGACCCCCATTGCTAGGATTTTCTAGTGGGTTAAGTACGGTTTAACCCTCTTGCTAATCATGGATTAACTTGGTTAAGTGTAACGATGAGTTCACGACTTAACCCCGATTAATCTACCAAGCCCAAATTGGTTAAGTATTAAGTGGACCATGACTTAACCCTAATCATGAGGCATTAATTAATTTAATGCGCCTGAACCTCTCACATTTGACCTTGTTGTGGTTACTAGTTAAGCCGGGCGGGTCCGGGTAGCTTTACACCACAACTTGGTCTAACCTCGGGTCCAAGGTACAACATGGCCAACTTCTCACATTGGGTCCTATTGTTTGTAGCAACTAGTTAAGCCGGTCGGTTCCGGGTAGGTTTACGCTACAAACTCAACCCAACCTCGAGTTGGTCACACTTATCTTTTCTAAGTGTCATGTCCATCATGTTTCCAAAACATGTTACAAGTTTTCAAGCATTTGGGTAGACCTAACTTAATAGGTAAATTCCCAAAGGGTAGACCTAACTTAATAGGTAAATTCCCAAGCTTATGTTTTTATGTCTTTTAAGTTTACCCAACCCCAAACGCAATCCCATCGCTTACATATCGCAATAGCGCATAAAGGATAGAAAGAGGGAACTTGGCATAATCATGACATAAAGGTGTTGAAGCCACAAGTTTAACATGGTGGCATATGAAATGTACATATGTTCATATACTTGCATATTACATTTTTAGGCCTCAAAAGCATGCATAAAACCAAACTTAGCATATTGGCGATACATGGTGATAAATGACATGTAGAAATGGCCATAAGTTCGCATTTAGCCTCACATGCAAGTTATCATGAGAGATATGATAACCTACATGTTGCCAAAATGCAACCTTTAGCATAAAGCTTGAAGCTTTAGGCTCATAAACCCAAGATAAGCTTGCATAACATGATAACATGAACAAAAGGATCAACCCAAACTTGCATAACACAACTTGCATATCATATGACAAACTTGCATATCAAACATGCATAACATAACATGATGAACTTGCATATCATATCATAGCATACTTGCATAACATGATAAACTTGCATATTACATCATAGAAAACTTGCATAACATGATAAACTTGCATATCATATCATAGCATACTTGCATAACATGATAAACTTGCATATTACATCATAGAAAACTTGCATATCATAATGATCAAACACAACTTGCATCATTCATTAACTTTAGAGTTTAAGTATGAGAGTAGAAAAGGGCTTACAATGCTTATGAAGACTCAAATGAGTATAAGCAAATATAAGATTGAGACAAAGCCCTTATGCACTCAAATGAACCCAAAATGCAAGCTCCAAATCAATAAAAACCCTTGCTTTATGATGCAAATATAGAAACTTGACTTGAATGCAAGCTAATGACACTTATACAAGCTTGAAAACACTTGTATGCATGGAAAATCTTTCATAGAAATGATTTTAGAAATTTTGTGAAGAGAGTGGAGGCTATGAGAGGATTGATTTTGCCATAGTTTAGTTGTAGGGTTGATTAATGATGGTTTAGGGCTAGCTTAGGGTCTTATTTATAGATTAGGCAAGTGTTTTAGGCCATAGGATTAAACCCTAGTTCCAATCTCAGCCCTTAAAACCGAATCTGGCCCCCAAGCTCAACACAAACCCAAAATGGTGCACCAGGCAGGACTGCCCGTCTGAGCCAAGTCGACAGCCAAGTCGACAGGGCTGTCGACTTGGTCCAACCAAGTCGACTCCCAAGTCGACAGGGCTGTCGACTTGGGTGCTCTGGCGGGAATTTTCCCGCCTGGCCCAAACTGGCCCAATTTCCAAATTAGAACTTGAATTTGAAATCTGTTTTTTACTTTGAATTTTTTTGAAAACTTCGTTGGGCCTTAATCGGGTCATACGGACTCCGATTTTCGAAAACTCAGACTCTATTTCGCGTATTTTTCCGAGACGAACGCAATGGCATAGCCCGTTTCCCTTGATTCAGATTTTAGAATTAAATTCTGCCTCGATTTACGTTATAACAGGTTATTGAAAATACGGGTTGTTACATTCTCCCCTCCTTAAAGGATTTCGTCCCCGAAATCTTCAAGTTAGGAAAAACGTATCCTACCATCCAACATCCATCTACTCAAAACATCATCCACGAGCAATCATTGTCCTTACAAGATTCTAAATGTTGTATGAACATATGCAAAGGTGTGTGTATATGTACTTATCTAATGCAAATATCATCAACGCAAATTATGTTAGTGAAATGAATCCATATGTATGCAATTCCTAACATAATGTATAACATCTATATGTGTGCACATAACATACATCCATATGCGACATCCATGTGATAACACAGAAATTTTCATCCATGAATAAGCATAAACACTCATGAATATGCAATATGAGGAGTGTGTGAGCCGATCTAGTGCCTAACGTGTATAATGCATCCACGAGTAACCACTTGCAAACACTTGCAACCACTTGCAACCATCAAGCATAACATGTTTCAAACACATGTTTCATCCAAAGGGTTTCTACCTAAGGTTCTCATGACAAGATTAACACGATAAACTAGATAAACATGGATAGCAAAGACAAAGATATGCTAACAAAGAAAAGAGATTGAGAGAAAAGGAATGGATAAAGCCCACGCATCTTCTCCTCGGTTTCCCAAGTTGCGTCTTCTTCGGCCTCACCCCATTGAACCTTCACCAACTTGACCTCTCGATTCCTTAGCTTCTTGGTCTCCGTCCACAAGATACGAATCGGAGCTCTCCTCAAGGTAGCCTCTTTCTCCACTTCTACATCTTTTAGAACACTTGGCTCAACAACCTCTGCTGATTCATGTAAACACTTCCGGAGATGCGAGACATGAAAAACATCGTGTACTCCGGCAAGCTTCTCGGGCAACTCCATTCTATAAGCCATCTGCCCGATCCTCTCTATAATAGGGAATGGTCCAACAAACCTCGGTGCTAACTTCCCAACGGCTCCAAATAGGACCACATTCCGCAAAGGAGAAACCTTTACGAAAACCATATCCCCAACATCAAACTCCAAATCAGTTCTTCGCTTATCAGCATAGGATTTCTGTCGGTCTTGGGCCGCTTTCATCCGTCTCCGAATCAACTCGACCTTTTCGGATGTATCTCTGATCATATCAGGCCCAAGTATAAACTCATCTGTAGTCTCCCACCAACATGTAGGCGACTTGCACGGCCTCCCATATAAAGCTTCAAATGGTTCCATCCCTATGCTTGCCTGATAACTGTTATTATACGCAAACTCAACAAGAGGAAGATGGTCTTCCCAAGTACCACCAAAATCCAGAATACAAAGCCTCAACAGATCCTCGAGTACCCTATTCACCCTTTCGGTTTGACCGTCCGTCTGTGGGTGATAAGCCGTACTTAGATTCAACCTTGTGCCCATAGCTTCTTGCAAGCTATTCCAGAATTGACTTGTAAAGATTGGGTCACGGTCACTGACTATACTAGAAGGGACTCCATGTAGTCTCACAATCTCACGAAGATATACAGACGCTAGCCAAGATGCGGTCCTCTTGCTCTTCACTGGAATGAAATGAGCACTCTTCGTAAGTCTATCCACAATAACCCAAATGCTCGTATTCCCTTTCCTCGACCTTGGTAGCCCATTGATAAAATCCATGGAAATACTCTCCCACTTCCAAAGTGGAACGTCTAGAGGATGCAATAGCCCACCGGGCTTCTTCGACTCGGCCTTGACTTGCTGGAAAATGATACATCGAGAGACAAACTCTGCCACATCCTTCTTCATCCCAGGCCAAAAGAAGATGCGCTTCATATCTTTATACATCTTATCTCCGCCCGGATGTATAGTCAACTTAGAGCGGTGCGCTTCCTCAAGAACTTTTCTTACTAAATCTTCTACCATTGGAACACATAACCTTCCGTCTCTCCTCAGCCAACCCTTGTCATCAATAGAATATCGAGCGAGATGACTAGACGCCTCTCCTCGAATCAGCTTATCCATAATCTCAACTACCTGAGGGTCTTCTCTCTGCGAAGCCCCAACTTGATCAAGAAGGGTAGGTCTGAGTTCCAGAGATGCTAAAGAACCGGTCATCGACTCAATCGCCAAAGAGAAATCAAAGGTTGCCACATACTCTAAATTCTTCATCTCAACGAATAGAGGACTCAGAGTCAACCTTCTTCTACTCAATGCATCTGCTACAACATTCCCCTTGCCAGGGGTGTAAGCTATCTCAAAATCGTAGGACGCCAAGAATTCCATCCATCTTTGTTGCCTCAGATTCAGATCCTTCTGAGAAAAGAGATACTTCAATGACTTGTGATTGGTATAAAGCTCAAATCTTTCTCCCAGAAGATAATGGCGCCAAGCCTTGAGTGCATATACTATTGCTGCCAACTCTAAGTCATGAGTGGGATAATTCTTCTCATGCACTTTGAGTTGCCTACCGCCAAAGCATATCACTCTTCCTTCTTGCATCAGAACAGCTCCTAACCCCGTGCCACATGCATCGGTGTATACTGTAAATAACTTCCCTCCATCGGGCAAAGCTAGAACAGGTGCTGATGTGAGAGCTCTCTTGAGCTTCTGAAAAGCAAGCTCGCATTCTATGCTCCAAGCAAAAACTAAATTCTTCTTCGTCAATTTAGTGAGAGGAGCGGATATCTTCGCGAAGTCCTTGATGAACTTCTGGTAAAAACCCGCAAGACCTAGAAAACTTCTCACTTCGGTTGCATTCCTTGGAGTCTTCCAATCCTGAACTGCAACTACCTTAGCGGGATCCACCGCTAAGCCTTGCTTAGATACTATATGCCCAAGGAATCTAACTTCCCTTCTCCAAAAGTGACACTTGGAGAACTTGGCCTTCAACTGATGCGCTCTAAGCGTATCCATCACCTCCACGAGATGCCTTGCGTGTTCTTCCTCATCCTTAGAGAAGATCAGAATATCATCTACGAAGACCACGACAAACTTGTTCAAGAACTCCCTGAACACCCTACTCATCAAGTCCACGAAATATGCGGGTGCATTAGTCAAGCCGAACGGCATGAAAAGCCATTCGAAGAATCCATCTAGAGTCCTGAACGCAGTCTTGTCTATATTATCTTCAGCTACCCTGAGCTGATGGAATCCCGTAGCAAGATCAAGCTGAGAGAAAACAGAAGCACCGACAAGCTGGTCAAAGAGATCATCAATCCTCGGTAACGGGTGTCTGTTCTTCTTAGTCAGCTTATTTAACTCTCGATAGTCAACACAAAGTCGGAGAGAACCATCTGCCTTGGTAGCAAATACCATAGGCGCTCCCCATTCAGATATACTTCGTCTAATGAAGTTCTTCTCAAGCAACTCCTTTACTTGCTTACTTAGCTCCCGCCTTTCACGCGGAGCCATGTGCCGAACGGGCAAAGAAACCGGCTTTGCATTATCCACCAGATAAATGCGGAAATCAATCTCTCGCTTAGGGGGCAACCCCCTAACTTCATCGAAAACATCCGGATACTCTCGAACCACTCTCACAGACTGAAGAGTTTCCATTGACGAGTCGAGTGATTCAAGATAGCACAACATGACGGGACCTCTCGGATTACAAGAAATTTCTAGGGTGTTTCCGAGGCGAGTCACGAGCCTCACCACCCTATGCTCACAATCAAGGATGGCTCCATATCTAGACAACCAATCCATGCCCAATATCAATCCGTATCCCCTAAAACCAAGAACATAAGCACTGCACAAGAACTCTACACTCAGTATAGAGATCCTCAAATCCCCACATATCATAGACAAATGGGCGGAACCCCCAATAGGATTTGAGACACAGACGGGATCATCTACCAAGCTAGTACTAAGGTGCAAACTATCAACAAGATCAGATGAGATAAAGCTATGCGATGCACCAGAATCAAACAAGGTACGAACTGGAAAATCAGAAATATATACAAGGCTCTCAACAGAAATACTACCTCGATCGGGAACTGGAGCGGTATTGAAAGCGTGAACTTGCCCTCTTGAAGGTCTTTGCCCTTGCTTCTTCGGGCAATCCTTACTAAAATGTCCAGTCTTACCGCAGAAAAAGCATTCACCATTCTTCCTTTTCCTCTTCTTACAATCCTTAATAAGATGCCCAACTGAACCGCAATAATGGCACTTCTCCTTGTTGTTATTGCCCTTGTTGTTGTTCCCCTTGTTGCCTTGACTCTTACTCTTGTTCTTGTTCTGATTGCCTTGACTACTCTGACCACTTGGATTACCCTGATTTCCTTTCCCCTGGGAATCAGTCTTCTTGGCTTGAGTATCATTCATCTTGATCTCTTTCTTGACATCTCCCTGAAGTAACGCCATATCAACCAAGCTCTCAAACGTGGCCCCATGGGGAATATGTGACATAGCCAATCCCTGCAACGGCTCATTCCATCCTCTAGCAAAACGAAGAGCCTTCTTCTGAGGAGTATTCACCATATCCAAGCCAAAACGAGCTAACTGATTGAACTTGTTCACATATTCTTTGACAGACATATCTCCTTGTTTCAAAGTTATGAACCTCTCCATTTGCAGATTCTCCTCAGCAGAAGATAGAAACTTAAGCACGAACCTTGCCCTGAAATCGGCCCAAGTCTCAACAGGCCTAGTACCATTGGTGACTTCCCACCAATAAGCGGCTTCATCCTTCATAAGCCAAACCGCCAACAAGATCTTCCTCTGATCATCTAACCCAAAGATAGCAAATAAATCCTCGGTCTCTTTCAACCAATTTCTGGCCTCTACAAAAGTCTCAGTGCCTTGAAAGCTCTTGCCACCCATTGCTTTGAAATCTTTGCAAGTCTTTGCGAAGTCAGCTTGAGGATGCTGAGGGGGAGGAGGAAGAGGAACCTCAGCGACAGGAGGAGGAGGAACATTAACTACTGGAGGAGGAGGAGGAGGAACATTAACTACTGGAGGAGGAGGAGGAACATCTGCGGGGCCGGCTTCGGTCGCCCTAGCCTCCAAAAGTCTCCTATACCAAACAGGTATGTGTACTCCCTCCGGAATAGCAAAGTTGTCGGCCATACTGAAAACGAAGAAAAAAAAGACAGATTCAGAATGGAGAAAAACGAAGGAATTTTGCTAATGGCTTTTTGGGGAATAGCCTTTAAAATAAACTAGACTTTTCTTTGGAAAATACTTTATACTTGGTTTTGAAAAATAGTTTTCCAAAAAGTTTCAAAAACCTTTTTGTTCCTTCTCGTAAACCATATGCTCTGATACCAAATGTAACACCCCACCTCCGCCAGGGTGGCTCTTGCAAGCACTCTGACTTTGGAGGGGCGTTTGAATCAGGTAAACATGCATAATGATATATCAAGGCAGAACAAGAACATATGTATATATGTAAACAGAGTAAATAACATAGATAAAACAGCGGAAGATTTCAAACCATTTCAAAACAAGTCCGGTACAACATAATGTCAATTTTCCAAATACACAAGTCTAGATAAAACAACATTACTAAGAAACTGAAATACATAAGTACTATCCCCAAAATAAGTGATAACCATAGCTAGCTTCATGTCGAAACCGTACATGAGCTGAAATCCCACAAGCAAGCAATCCGAAATCCAAGCTAAGCTCCAACGTTCCCACCCTGAGAATCTGGGGGGGGGGGGGGGGGACGGAAGAAAAGAGGCGAAAGAAAACAGGTCAGTCAAAAAGACTGAGTAAGCCCTACTACAATCAATGTAAACTGATAAAGTTAACTGACATGAGAAGCAGGGATGATCATAAGGATAACAACATACTAGCATGATGATTAACTAACAAGGTAGATAAAGGTGTCATCGCATAATCAGGATTAAGGTTTTTGCACCACAGGTGTACTAGCAAACTAACATGACTTGAATAAACAAGTATTGATCCCTTGGCCCAAGCTTTGGCCCAATAACATGAAGTGACCCTAATATGCGGTCCAACCCAACGGTCTAGTCGATCGGCTCCCTATAAGCCTAACTCGTCACGTGTTGGTGTCAATGCGGCCCAAACATAATTGTAGTCAGACTGTGCAGGGTCTCCCGTCGGGTGTATCAAGCCCTAGGGTGGCAACCCCTGGACACCATAAACATGAGTGCACAGTCTCGATCTACTGGTACCCGTGCATGCTTTCCCCGGCTTCGGACTATGTGCACGACCAAAAGTCCGCCCGGAACTACACCAGCGTACCACTCTGCCGTCGCTTTTGGTCACTTACCTCAAGTCCAGTAATCGTGCCCCCACCCTAGCCTAGTCCCTAGGGTCATGATGATACAAACTTGGGATTACTGCTGGAGTGGACCCCCATTGCTAGGATTTTCTAGTGGGTTAAGTACGGTTTAACCCTCTTGCTAATCATGGATTAACTTAGTTAAGTGTAACGATGAGTTCACGACTTAACCCCGATTAATCTACCAAGCCCAAATTGGTTAAGTATTAAGTGGACCATGACTTAACCCTAATCATGAGGCATTAATTAATTTAATGCGCCTTAACCTCTCACATTAGACCTTGTTGTGGTTACTAGTTAAGCCGGGCGGGTCCGGGTAGCTTTACACCACAACTTGGTCTAACCTCGGGTCCAAGGTACAACATGGCCAACTTCTCACATTGGGTCCTATTGTTTGTAGCAACTAGTTAAGCCGGTCGGTTCCGGGTAGGTTTACACTACAAACTCAACCCAACCTCGAGTTGGTCACACTTATCTTTTCTAAGTGTCATGTCCATCATGTTTCCAAAACATGTTACAAGTTTTCAAGCATTTGGGTAGACCTAACTTAATAGGTAAATTCCCAAAGGGTAGACCTAACTTAATAGGTAAATTCCCAAGCTTATGTTTTTATGTCTTTTAAGTTTACCCAACCCCAAACGCAATCCCATCGCTTACATATCGCAATAGCGCATAAAGGATAGAAAGAGGGAACTTGGCATAATCATGACATAAAGGTGTTGAAGCCACAAGTTTAACATGGTGGCATATGAAATGTACATATGTTCATATACTTGCATATTACATTTTTAGGCCTCAAAAGCATGCATAAAACCAAACTTAGCATATTGGCGATACATGGTGATAAATGACATGTAGAAATGGCCATAAGTTCGCATTTAGCCTCACATGCAAGTTATCATGAGAGATATGATAACCTACATGTTGCCAAAATGCAACCTTTAGCATAAAGCTTGAAGCTTTAGGCTCATAAACCCAAGATAAGCTTGCATAACATGATAACATGAACAAAAGGATCAACCCAAACTTGCATAACACAACTTGCATATCATATGACAAACTTGCATATCAAACATGCATAACATAACATGATGAAGTTGCATATCATATCATAGCATACTTGCATAACATGATAAACTTGCATATTACATCATAGAAAACTTGCATAACATGATAAACTTGCATATCATATCATAGCATACTTGCATAACATGATAAACTTGCATATTACATCATAGAAAACTTGCATATCATAATGATTAAACACAACTTGCATCATTCATTAACTTTAGAGTTTAAGTATGAGAGTAGAAAAGGGCTTACAATGCTTATGAAGACTCAAATGAGTATAAGCAAATATAAGATTGAGACAAAGCCCTTATGCACTCAAATGAACCCAAAATGCAAGCTCCAAATCAATAAAAACCCTTGCTTTATGATGCAAATATAGAAACTTGACTTGAATGCAAGCTAATGACACTTATACAAGCTTGAAAACACTTGTATGCATGGAAAATCTTTCATAGAAATGATTTTAGAAATTTTGTGAAGAGAGTGAAGGCCATGAGAGGATTGATTTTGCCATAGTTTAGTTGTAGGGTTGATTAATGATGGTTTAGGGCTAGCTTAGGGTCTTATTTATAGATTAGGCAAGTGTTTTAGGCCATAGGATTAAACCCTAGTTCCAATCTCAGCCCTTAAAACCGAATCTGGCCCCCAAGCTCAACACAAACCCAAAATGGTGCACCAGGCAGGACTGCCCGTCTGAGCCAAGTCGACAGCCAAGTCGACAGGGCTGTCGACTTGGTCCAACCAAGTCGACTCCCAAGTCGACAGGGCTGTCGACTTGGGTGCTCTGGCGGGAATTTTCCCGCCTGGCCCAAACTGGCCCAATTTCCAAATTAGAACTTGAATTTGAAATCTGTTTTTTACTTTGAATTTTTTTGAAAAGTTCGTTGGGCCTTAATCGGGTCATACGGACTCCGATTTTCGAAAACTCAGACTCTATTTCGCGTATTTTTCCGAGACGAACGCAATGGCATAGCCCGTTTCCCTTGATTCAGATTTTAGAATTAAATTCTGCCTCGATTTACGTTATAACAGGTTATTGAAAATACGGGTTGTTACATTCTCCCCTCCTTAAAGGATTTCGTCCCCGAAATCTTCAAGTTAGGAAAAACGTATCCTACCATCCAACATCCATCTACTCAAAACATCATCCACGAGCAATCATTGTCCTTACAAGATTCTAAATGTTGTATGAACATATGCAAAGGTGTGTGTATATGTACTTATCTAATGCAAATATCATCAATGCAAATTATGTTAGTGAAATGAATCCATATGTATGCAATTCCTAACATAATGTATAACATCTATATGTGTGCACATAACATACATCCATATGCGACATCCATGTGATAACACAGAAATTTTCATCCATGAATAAGCATAAACACTCATGAATATGCAATATGAGGAGTGTGTGAGCCGATCTAGTGCCTAACGTGTATAATGCATCCACGAGTAACCACTTGCAAACACTTGCAACCACTTGCAACCATCAAGCATAACATGTTTCAAACACATGTTTCATCCAAAGGGTTTCTACCTAAGGTTCTCATGACAAGATTAACACGATAAACTAGATAAACATGGATAGCAAAGACAAAGATATGCTAACAAAGAAAAGAGATTGAGAGAAAAGGAATGGATAAAGCCCACGCATCTTCTCCTCGGTTTCCCAAGTTGCGTCTTCTTCGGCCTCACCCCATTGAACCTTCACCAACTTGACCTCTCGATTCCTTAGCTTCTTGGTCTCCGTCCACAAGATACGAATCGGAGCTCTCCTCAAGGTAGCCTCTTTCTCCACTTCTACATCTTTTAGAACACTTGGCTCAACAACCTCTGCTGATTCATGTAAACACTTCCGGAGATGCGAGACATGAAAAACATCGTGTACTCCGGCAAGCTTCTCGGGCAACTCCATTCTATAAGCCATCTGCCCGATCCTCTCTATAATAGGGAATGGTCCAACAAACCTCGGTGCTAACTTCCCAACGGCTCCAAATAGGACCACATTCCGCAAAGGAGAAACCTTTACGAAAACCATATCCCCAACATCAAACTCCAAATCAGTTCTTCGCTTATCAGCATAGGATTTCTGTCGGTCTTGGGCCGCTTTCATCCGTCTCCGAATCAACTCGACCTTTTCGGATGTATCTCTGATCATATCAGGCCCAAGTATAAACTCATCTGTAGTCTCCCACCAACATGTAGGCGACTTGCACGGCCTCCCATATAAAGCTTCAAATGGTGCCATCCCTATGCTTGCCTGATAACTGTTATTATATGCAAACTCAACAAGAGGAAGATGGTCTTCCCAAGTACCACCAAAATCCAGAATACAAAGCCTCAACAGATCCTCGAGTACCCTATTCACCCTTTCGGTTTGACCGTCCGTCTGTGGGTGATAAGCCGTACTTAGATTCAACCTTGTGCCCATAGCTTCTTGCAAGCTATTCCAGAATTGACTTGTAAAGATTGGGTCACGGTCACTGACTATACTAGAAGGGACTCCATGTAGTCTCACAATCTCACGAAGATATACAGACGCTAGCCAAGATGCGGTCCTCTTGCTCTTCACTGGAATGAAATGAGCACTCTTCGTAAGTCTATCCACAATAACCCAAATGCTCGTATTCCCTTTCCTCGACCTTGGTAGCCCATTGATAAAATCCATGGAAATACTCTCCCACTTCCAAAGTGGAACGTCTAGAGGATGCAATAGCCCACCGGGCTTCTTCGACTCGGCCTTGACTTGCTGGAAAATGATACATCGAGAGACAAACTCTGCCACATCCTTCTTCATCCCAGGCCAAAAGAAGATGCGCTTCATATCTTTATACATCTTATCTCCGCCCGGATGTATAGTCAACTTAGAGCGGTGCGCTTCCTCAAGAACTTTTCTTACTAAATCTTCTACCATTGGAACACATAACCTTCCGTCTCTCCTCAGCCAACCCTTGTCATCAATAGAATATCGAGCGAGATGACTAGACGCCTCTCCTCGAATCAGCTTATCCATAATCTCAACTACCTGAGGGTCTTCTCTCTGCGAAGCCCCAACTTGATCAAGAAGGGTAGGTCTGAGTTCCAGAGATGCTAAAGAACCGGTCATCGACTCAATCGCCAAAGAGAAATCAAAGGTTGCCACATACTCTAAATTCTTCATCTCAACGAATAGAGGACTCAGAGTCAACCTTCTTCTACTCAATGCATCTGCTACAACATTCCCCTTGCCAGGGGTGTAAGCTATCTCAAAATCGTAGGACGCCAAGAATTCCATCCATCTTTGTTGCCTCAGATTCAGATCCTTCTGAGAAAAGAGATACTTCAATGACTTGTGATCGGTATAAAGCTCAAATCTTTCTCCCAGAAGATAATGGCGCCAAGCCTTGAGTGCATATACTATTGCTGCCAACTCTAAGTCATGAGTGGGATAATTCTTCTCATGCACTTTGAGTTGCCTACCGCCAAAGCATATCACTCTTCCTTCTTGCATCAGAACAGCTCCTAACCCCGTGCCACATGCATCGGTGTATACTGTAAATAACTTCCCTCCATCGGGCAAAGCTAGAACAGGTGCTGATGTGAGAGCTCTCTTGAGCTTCTGAAAAGCAAGCTCGCATTCTATGCTCCAAGCAAAAACTAAATTCTTCTTCGTCAATTTAGTGAGAGGAGCGGATATCTTCGCGAAGTCCTTGATGAACTTCTGGTAAAAACCCGCAAGACCTAGAAAACTTCTCACTTCGGTTGCATTCCTTGGAGTCTTCCAATCCTGAACTGCAACTACCTTAGCGGGATCCACCGCTAAGCCTTGCTTAGATACTATATGCCCAAGGAATCTAACTTCCCTTCTCCAAAAGTGACACTTGGAGAACTTGGCCTTCAACTGATGCGCTCTAAGCGTATCCATCACCTCCACGAGATGCCTTGCGTGTTCTTCCTCATCCTTAGAGAAGATCAGAATATCATCTACGAAGACCACGACAAACTTGTTCAAGAACTCCCTGAACACCCTACTCATCAAGTCCACGAAATATGCGGGTGCATTAGTCAAGCCGAACGGCATGAAAAGCCATTCGAAGAATCCATCTAGAGTCCTGAACGCAGTCTTGTCTATATTATCTTCAGCTACCCTGAGCTGATGGAATCCCGTAGCAAGATCAAGCTGAGAGAAAACAGAAGCACCGACAAGCTGGTCAAAGAGATCATCAATCCTCGGTAACGGGTGTCTGTTCTTCTTAGTCAGCTTATTTAACTCTCGATAGTCAACACAAAGTCGGAGAGAACCATCTGCCTTGGTAGCAAATACCACAGGCGCTCCCCATTCAGATATACTTCGTCTAATGAAGTTCTTCTCAAGCAACTCCTTTACTTGCTTACTTAGCTCCCGCCTTTCACGCGGAGCCATGTGCCGAACGGGCAAAGAAACCGGCTTTGCATTATCCACCAGATAAATGCGGAAATCAATCTCTCGCTTAGGGGGCAACCCCCTAACTTCATCGAAAACATCCGGATACTCTCGAACCACTCTCACAGACTGAAGAGTTTCCATTGACGAGTCGAGTGATTCAAGATAGCACAACATGACGGGACCTCTCGGATTACAAGAAATTTCTAGGGTGTTTCCGAGGCGAGTCACGAGCCTCACCACCCTATGCTCACAATCAAGGATGGCTCCATATCTAGACAACCAATCCATGCCCAATATCAATCCGTATCCCCTAAAACCAAGAACATAAGCACTGCACAAGAAATCTACACTCAGTATAGAGATCCTCAAATCCCCACATATCATAGACAAATGGGCGGAACCCCCAATAGGATTTGAGACACAGACGGGATCATCTACCAAGCTAGTACTAAGGTGCAAACTATCAACAAGATCAGATGAGATAAAGCTATGCGATGCACCAGAATCAAACAAGGTACGAACTGGAAAATCAGAAATATATACAAGGCTCTCAACAGAAATACTACCTCGATCGGGAACTGGAGCGGTATTGAAAGCGTGAACTTGCCCTCTTGAAGGTCCTTGCCCTTGCTTCTTCGGGCAATCCTTACTAAAATGTCCAGTCTTACCGCAGAAAAAGCATTCACCATTCTTCCTTTTCCTCTTCTTACAATCCTTAATAAGATGCCCAACTGAACCGCAATAATGGCACTTCTCCTTGTTGTTATTGCCCTTGTTGTTGTTCCCCTTGTTGCCTTGACTCTTACTCTTGTTCTTGTTCTGATTGCCTTGACTACTCTGACCACTTGGATTACCCTGATTTCCTTTCCCCTGGGAATCAGTCTTCTTGGCTTGAGTATCATTCATCTTGATCTCTTTCTTGACATCTCCCTGAAGTAACGCCATATCAACCAAGCTCTCAAACGTGGCCCCATGGGGAATATGTGACATAGCCAATCCCTGCAACGGCTCATTCCATCCTCTAGCAAAACGAAGAGCCTTCTTCTGAGGAGTATTCACCATATCCAAG
Organism: Allium sativum; assembly: GCA_030737875.1. NCBI lineage: Eukaryota > Viridiplantae > Streptophyta > Magnoliopsida > Asparagales > Amaryllidaceae > Allium > Allium sativum. The sequence continues at coordinate 565,579,017 of CM060921.1, forward strand.
CCAAAACGAGCTAACTGATTGAACTTGTTCACATATTCTTTGACAGACATATCTCCTTGTTTCAAAGTTATGAACCTCTCCATTTGCAGATTCTCCTCAGCAGAAGATAGAAACTTAAGCACGAACCTTGCCCTGAAATCGGCCCAAGTCTCAACAGGCCTAGTACCATTGGTGACTTCCCACCAATAAGCGGCTTCATCCTTCATAAGCCAAACCGCCAACAAGATCTTCCTCTGATCATCTAACCCAAAGATAGCAAATAAATCCTCGGTCTCTTTCAACCAATTTCTGGCCTCTACAAAAGTCTCAGTGCCTTGAAAGCTCTTGCCACCCATTGCTTTGAAATCTTTGCAAGTCTTTGCGAAGTCAGCTTGAGGATGCTGAGGGGGAGGAGGAAGAGGAACCTCAGCGACAGGAGGAGGAGGAACATTAACTACTGGAGGAGGAGGAGGAGGAACATTAACTACTGGAGGAGGAGGAGGAACATCTGCGGGGCCGGCTTCGGTCGCCCTAGCCTCCAAAAGTCTCCTATACCAAACAGGTATGTGTACTCCCTCCGGAATAGCAAAGTTGTCGGCCATACTGAAAACGAAGAAAAAAAAGACAGATTCAGAATGGAGAAAAACGAAGGAATTTTGCTAATGGCTTTTTGGGGAATAGCCTTTAAAATAAACTAGACTTTTCTTTGGAAAATACTTTATACTTGGTTTTGAAAAATAGTTTTCCAAAAAGTTTCAAAAACCTTTTTGTTCCTTCTCGTAAACCATATGCTCTGATACCAAATGTAACACCCCACCTCCGCCAGGGTGGCTCTTGCAAGCACTCTGACTTTGGAGGGGCGTTTGAATCAGGTAAACATGCATAATGATATATCAAGGCAGAACAAGAACATATGTATATATGTAAATAGAGTAAATAACATAGATAAAACAGCGGAAGATTTCAAAACATTTCAAAACAAGTCTGGTACAACATAATGTCAATTTTCCAAATACACAAGTCTAGATAAAACAACATTACTAAGAAACTGAAATACATAAGTACTATCCCCAAAATAAGTGATAGCCATAGCTAGCTTCATGTCGAAACCGTACATGAGCTGAAATCCCACAAGCAAGCAATCCGAAATCCAAGCTAAGCTCCAACGTTCCCACCCTGAGAATCTGGGGGGGGAACGGAAGAAAAGAGGCGAAAGAAAACAGGTCAGTCAAAAAGACTGAGTAAGCCCTACTACAATCAAAGCAGGGATGATCATAAGGATAACAACATACTAGCATGATGATTAACTAACAAGGTAGATAAAGGTGTCATCGCATAATCAGGATTAAGGTTTTTGCACCACAGGTGTACTAGCAAACTAACATGACTTGAATAAACAAGTATTGATCCCTTGGCCCAAGCTTTGGCCCAATAACATGAAGTGACCCTAATATGCGGTCCAACCCAACGGTCTAGTCGATCGGCTCCCTATAAGCCTAACTCGTCACGTGTTGGTGTCAATGCGGCCCAAACATAATTGTAGTCAGACTGTGCAGGGTCTCCCGTCGGGTGTATCAAGCCCTAGGGTGGCAACCCCTGGACACCATAAACATGAGTGCACAGTCTCGATCTACTGGTACCCGTGCATGCTTTCCCCGGCTTCGGACTATGTGCACGACCAAAAGTCCGCCCGGAACTACACCAGCTTTCCACTCTGTCGTCGCTTTTGGTCACTTACCTCAAGTCCAGTAATCGTGCCCCCACCCTAGCCTAGTCCCTAGGGTCATGATGATACAAACTTGGGATTACTGCTGGAGTGGACCCCCATTGCTAGGATTTTCTAGTGGGTTAAGTACGGTTTAACCCTCTTGCTAATCATGGATTAACTTAGTTAAGTGTAACGATGAGTTCACGACTTAACCCCGATTAATCTACCAAGCCCAAATTGGTTAAGTATTAAGTGGACCATGACTTAACCCTAATCATGAGGCATTAATTAATTTAATGCGCCTTAACCTCTCACATTAGACCTTGTTGTGGTTACTAGTTAAGCCGGGCGGGTCCGGGTAGCTTTACACCACAACTTGGTCTAACCTCGGGTCCAAGGTACAACATGGCCAACTTCTCACATTGGGTCCTATTGTTTGTAGCAACTAGTTAAGCCGGTCGGTTCCGGGTAGGTTTACGCTACAAACTCAACCCAACCTCGAGTTGGTCACACTTATCTTTTCTAAGTGTCATGTCCATCATGTTTCCAAAACATGTTACAAGTTTTCAAGCATTTGGGTAGACCTAACTTAATAGGTAAATTCCCAAAGGGTAGACCTAACTTAATAGGTAAATTCCCAAGCTTATGTTTTTATGTCTTTTAAGTTTACCCAACCGCAAACGCAATCCCATCGCTTACATATCGCAATAGCGCATAAAGGATAGAAAGAGGGAACTTGGCATAATCATGACATAAAGGTGTTGAAGCCACAAGTTTAACATGGTGGCATATGAAATGTACATATGTTCATATACTTGCATATTACATTTTTAGGCCTCAAAAGCATGCATAAAACCAAACTTAGCATATTGGCGATACATGGTGATAAATGACATGTAGAAATGGCCATAAGTTCGCATTTAGCCTCACATGCAAGTTATCATGAGAGATATGATAACCTACATGTTGCCAAAATGCAACCTTTAGCATAAAGCTTGAAGCTTTAGGCTCATAAACCCAAGATAAGCTTGCATAACATGATAACATGAACAAAAGGATCAACCCAAACTTGCATAACACAACTTGCATATCATATGACAAACTTGCATATCAAACATGCATAACATAACATGATGAACTTGCATATCATATCATAGCATACTTGCATAACATGATAAACTTGCATATTACATCATAGAAAACTTGCATAACATGTTAAACTTGCATATCATATCATAGCATACTTGCATAACATGATAAACTTGCATATTACATCATAGAAAACTTGCATATCATAATGATCAAACACAACTTGCATCATTCATTAACTTTAGAGTTTAAGTATGAGAGTAGAAAAGGGCTTACAATGCTTATGAAGACTCAAATGAGTATAAGCAAATATAAGATTGAGACAAAGCCCTTATGCACTCAAATGAACCCAAAATGCAAGCTCCAAATCAATAAAAACCCTTGCTTTATGATGCAAATATAGAAACTTGACTTGAATGCAAGCTAATGACACTTATACAAGCTTGAAAACACTTGTATGCATGGAAAATCTTTCATAGAAATGATTTTAGAAATTTTGTGAAGAGAGTGGAGGCCATGAGAGGATTGATTTTGCCATAGTTTAGTTGTAGGGTTGATTAATGATGGTTTAGGGCTAGCTTAGGGTCTTATTTATAGATTAGGCAAGTGTTTTAGGCCATAGGATTAAACCCTAGTTCCAATCTCAGCCCTTAAAACCGAATCTGGCCCCCAAGCTCAACACAAACCCAAAATGGTGCACCAGGCAGGACTGCCCGTCTGAGCCAAGTCGACAGCCAAGTCGACAGGGCTGTCGACTTGGTCCAACCAAGTCGACTCCCAAGTCGACAGGGCTGTCGACTTGGGGGCTCTGGCGGGAATTTTCCCGCCTGGCCCAAACTGGCCCAATTTCCAAATTAGAACTTGAATTTGAAATCTGTTTTTTACTTTGAAATTATCTGAAAACATCGTTGGGCCTTAATCGGGTCATACGGACTCCGATTTTCGAAAACTCGGACTCTATTTCGCGTATTTTTCCGAGACGAACGCAATGGCATAGCCCGTTTCCCTTGATTCAGATTTTAGAATTAAATTCTTCCTCGATTTACGTTATAACAGGTTATTGAAAATACGGGTTGTTACAAATATCCAAGGGTCCATTTCAACGATCTACGCTATCTAGGGTGATCAAAATCGAAGAACAAATGGAGTATCTACTGCAAATAGTGGCTAAATTACAAGTACTCCAGATTAGGATGAACCAGGAGCAAAACAGGCAAGGGAAAGTAATGAGAAGTCTCTTAAAGTTTATAATGGATAACGAGACTAATCCGATTATCATCAATGATGATAATCAAGCCATGGAAGAAGAGGAAGAACCTGAAGAAGAACTAGAAGAGGAAGTAGAAATGATGGAGGAGGAAGAACAACAAGAGACTCAACCAATGATTACGGATGAAGACAATAACATTGAGTGTGTAGAAGAAGTTCTATTTGACGAAAATGGGTATGTGATTGAAAAGAATGGAGAATTTGTCTCCATTATCCAAACTGTCCAATTCACAAATCTTCCATTGTTAAAAATAATTAGTGATTAAGGTTTTCTTTAATTCTCGTTGTATTACGTTTTTACGATGTATCGTATGTGTATAAATCTATATAGTTGTACAAAGTTGTGTCTAATAAAATTGTCATTTATAATTAGTTATCTCTCTTTAAAATATAAAGAATGTTAAATTAAAGGGGAGTATTTTTTGGATAGTTACTTAGGTTCTATTCATAGAGTTATACAATTTAGGGGGAGTGCCTTTAGGATTTCTTTTTGATAATGCCAAAGGGGGAGAAATTTTAAAATATAGGAATAGTTTATAGGATTCTTACAGACAGGGGGAGTATAGAAGGAACATCATCATCAAACAGTATACAGGTATGATATTTTATGAGCTAAGGTTGTCATCATCAAAAGGGGTAAATTGTTGGAGAACGGGGTTTTGATGACAACAACCTTATTTCATTTATCATTGATTATTAAATATATACTAACACTTTTTGTATATAATATATATGTGTGTGTGTGTGTGTGCAGGAATTATATATGGGAAATATTACTGAAGACTGTACAGTTATAAAGATGATAGAGATTTAAAGATCAGAGAAATTTCAAGACTCATGAGTAATCAAGATTTCAAGAGTTTAAGATTAATATAGTTATAAAGTCTAGATTTTGTAAGACTCTAAATAGCACTCCAGGTTCAAATTCAAATTCTAATTTTCAAATTCTGATTTTCAATTCTATCCTCAATCCTCTCTACTTTATTTTTCTATCTTTTCTATTTTTATTTTTTGTTCTTCTTTGTTTATTTTTTCAAACTTAAATTTTATATATTTATATTCTTATACTTTATATATTTATATAGTTTAAATCCTTACAATGTTATAATTTTATAAATATATTTATATAGTTTAAATTTATGTTTTCATATGTTTTTCTATCATATAATGTTAATTTACAACACTAGATTTTTTCTCAAGAATTTCCAGAATTATTTTTATATCAAAACACTTGAAAAATGCTTTAAAATTCAAAAATACACTAGGGTATGTCGACATACCAAAAACACCATGTCGACATATAACTGTCACTTTTTCCAATTTTGAATGGAGGTGTCTTTTCACTATTTGAAACGATTCAGAACCGTTGCAACCTTTCATACTCTATAAAAGGGGTTAAAACCGAATTTTTTATCATCTCTTCTTCTCTAACTTCATCCTCTTTCTCTACACCATTATTCTTAAACATTTTTATGGTTTCTACACTTATACTCTGCCAAATTCAATTCTGTTTTGATCAAACTTCTTCTCTCTACATTCTCTACTCTTTGAATCAAGTGTTATTGAAGAGTTCTAGGGTTGTTTGTAATTGTTTGGGTTGAGTAAAGGTTAGAATCGGTGGTATCCCTTGTAGCCATTAAATCAAGGAGGTTTGAATCGGTGGTATCCCTTGTAGCCGTGAAATCAAGGAGGTTGTAATTGAATTTGGATATAGTAATAAAACTCTGTGCAATCCAGCGTTGCGTGGACTGGACGTAGGAGCAATCCGAACTAGTATAAAATCCAGTGTGTTCTTTCCTTTTTTGCATCTTTATTTCAGTTTATTTTGTATTTGTGCTTGTATTTGTGTCAGTGATTGTGTTTTGGTGTTTGATTCATCACATAGTTCACATAATTTTTAGATTTTGTTTAGATTCTCACAAACACTATTTACCCCCCTCTAGTGTTTGTTTTGCTTTAACGATCCATTCCGCATTCACTAACATGTTTATCATTTGTATTATTTGTGTATTTTAGTAATAAAAATGTAGTACACAAAAAGGATAAATGAATTTATCTTTTTAAATAAACAGTGTTTTTTCAAGCAGAATTTTTGTTAAATGTATAATGAGATAGGTCGCCAATCGGTGATATAGTTTGGGTCGTTGTATCCAGTTTGTTGAGGCTGTATTCGTTTCATTTTCAGTTTGTTGGGGAGAAAAAAATTCGAAGTCTGAAAATTAGACTGGATGTAGAGTTGTTGGAGGTGCACTTGTCAGTTTTCCAGCGAATATTCTTTTTTTGTCAAATCTTAGTATAATTTTGAATCAACTTTCGGACCTGATAATTAAGTATGCATTTCAGTTTCCATGGTTGGCCGAAATAAAGATTTGACTAGAGTTCAATATAAATAGTAAAAAAACAATTTCAGTTACAGAAATTTATGCATGTAATAGGTAATTTATGCATGTGTTTTATATTTCAAATTTTATTGTTTTTTTGCATCTAATAGATAATTTCCATATATAAAGTTTTGGTACTAAAAAGATAAATATGTTTATCTTTTTTATAAAATGGGATGCTCTTATAAAGAAGATAAAAAATAATATATTTCTAATTAAAACTACATGTATCTATTAGTTTTTAACTTAAAAATCGTGTTAAGATATAATGCTATACATAATTTTAAAATAATTATTTTAAACACAGTAGAAAAAAAAGATAAATAGATTTATCATTTTAAACCATTGATGTTATTTTCAATACAACATATATAATTATTAGTCTTCCTCTAAAAATAATATAATATTTTATGCATTAGATGTTTTAACACATAAGTGTTTTAAAATAAGCAACGTATTTTTATTATACAAAAACAAATAAGGAAAAGATAATATGAATTGTCTTTTTAGATGAGAAATGTCTTTACATAAAATCATACATACAACTAGTTTTTAACATAAAAGTATTGTTAAATTATTAAGGCAGAAATGTTTTAACACTATTATCTTTCTAAATTGGTAATATTTTTTAAGCTACAATTAGAGTTGTCAAAAAAGATAAATAACTTTATCTTTTTAAACTAATATCGTATTTTATGTAAAAACATAAAAACATTAGATTTTACTACAGGATCTACAATCTTTCATGCAAAAAGTTAGTCGTTTATGCATATAATAAGTAATTTACACGTATAATTAGTATATCGATAAATAGATGTATCATTTCAAACAATTTATAATGATAACGAAGAAAAAGATAATTTTTTTTTTAAATGGCTGTTGTCTTTACACAAAATCATACATACAATGTAGCTATTTTTTATATAAAAAAGCAACCTTAAATTATTAAGAAAGAAATGTTTAAACAAAATTATGTTTTAAATCTGTTAATATTTTTCAAGCTAGAATTTAAGTAGCTTAAAAAGATAAATAAGTTTATCTATTTAAAAAGATGTTGTATTTTTATATAAAAACAATCAAACATTAGCTTTTTACTTAAAATTTTGGTAGAGTATTAAGCAATCATTTTTTATAATATGTTTATCCTTTGTATTATCGTGTTTTCTTAGTAATATAAAAGTAGTACACAAAAAAGATAAATAAATTTATCTTTTTAAACAAATAGTGTTTTTTTTAACTTGAAGATTTTGTCAGATTTTCCAATTTGTTTCTTTTTGGGTCTAGCTCCTCTGTCATATAATTATGTACATGAACGTTGCAAACGTGTTTAGAACCCAAAAGGTAGAATACATGTGCAATATTTCAATAGAGTATTTTATTTCAAATTTACAAATGATTAGGACAAGCTTAGGGCTCTTGGCTCTTCTCCACTTATTGCCATGGAGAATTTTTTTCTATTGCTGCTCCATGGCCCCATAGGTTGACAATGTGAGAGAGCAGGCAATTTCTATTCCATTTTGGGATGCCTACAGACAATTCCTTCTATACTTCAATTTTTCCTTAATTTGAATTGGCTAGAAAGCTTGATTAGTGAATTTAAATATTTGGATGCAGTACTGAAGTTTGAACTGTATGCATTTCACTAGAGAACCGATAGATATCACGGCTGCTAAGTTGTTGCCAAATATACTCAAAGTTAGAATAGAAGCAGGAAAGGATATGGAAGTCAATGTGAAATACGAATGGAAACCGGCATTAATGTCTCATGTCACTCCTTTGGTCACACGTCAAAGTAATAATCAGTTCGAGCTATTCGCACTTCAGATCATTCTTCCAAGCTTCCTCTTTATAGGCTAGTTCTGAAATGGGTTCTATATCGATCTTCTCCTTTTGCCTCAAACAGTTCTATTAAAAGGTTACTTTTGTCCCTGTTATTGTAGTTGATCATGGTATTCATAATTCTTTTTTCGTTCTAGAGGTTGCCACTATGGCCAGTTGCGGACTCAGGGAAAAAAATCAGTGGGGTCATGTCCTTCCTTTAATTTTTTGGTTGAATCCTTTATTTTGTTAGTTGAATATTGAATGCTAGCTTGTTTGTATATTCAAATTCCGAATAATCTTCGCATTATACAATTTGTGCCACCTTTGCTAAGTTTTACCTCCCCTTGTCTTTGTATGGTTGTTTTTCAAAGAATATGTGTAAGTGTCAGCACGATCATATTTTTCAGTGGGGTCCTGTCCCCCCACGCAAATGGGTTTGCATCCGGCCCAGACTATGGCACCTGGAATTGAGTACAACATTATCTATCGGAGTCTTGGGGAACCTATATGGGTTCATGCTATCACTGAAATTAGGTATATGATCCAATGGATGACTCTTATCATATGTTTTTTGGCGAGGAAGGTGAAACTAGATGACTTACATATAATTATAAGGAGGAGCGCTGATATTTGAAGGAGAGGTTGGAAAGGCTAATGCAATTGGAAACTTTTTCTTGGCCCAACTTGGGACAGGAAATACATTTAAACTAGGATTTACAGTCGGTTTTGATTACTATAATTTTGTAATTGTATTTTGTTGAACTTTTAAAGTACATCCTTTTGTTTTATTTCTAGTAAACTACGTACCCCCTCTCTCAAGCTGTAAAATGCCACGCTGATCTTGAGGCCAGGAAGAGCTCAGGCCGTGTTCTTTTGATTCCAGATGAAGAACTGCACTCATAATTGTACTGTCTTAAACAGTGGTATATGGCAGCATTATTCTTGTGTATTGTATAAAGCTAAAATGTATCAAGATGGTGATATATGTAAAACAAGCAGGTGAGTGGTTTACTGAAATGTTGCTCTTGTGCTTGAATGTGATGTAATACTGTGTTCAAATTGTGCCCGATAGGCCATACGGGTTGGTCTAGTGTATGGAGCTTTATTTTTTGATAATGTGATTCACATTTGGAGCTGAAGAATGCAATGTCAGATACTGAAACAAATGGAACATCGCCTTCATGTCTGTTCTATTAAAACCATAAGTTTCAGCATTTTTCTTACTTGCATATAAACCGTTTGTTAATGCTACATGTGTATGGAATGGTTTTTACATTATATAAATTTTAATGATATGGCCATGGATGTGGATCACAGTTGAGATTGTTGAAGCATTTTCTTCCAACCAGGAATCAAGTGTTATTTTTACTTATTGTAGTTGTCGGTATGAAGCTTGAAGGTCTTTGATTTGATCAATGTATTAAAATCCAAACCGAGGCAGCTTAATTTCATGTTTAATGTTCAGTCAAAAAAATCAGCCTCCTGCATCCATTTCTTTCGCAAAGTCACATTATTCAGAGAGTTTTAAACAACCATCCAACTTTGTGTAAAAATCACTAAAAATCTACATTGCAATATATTGTTTCCTATTCATATTTATATTATATATTTTCATATAATATAAAGATATAATATGTATGTTATCTTGTGTCAAAACATACAAATTGTTTAAAAAGATACATGTGTTTATCTTTTTAAAATAATATAAATATTAAAATCAAATGATCATCTAAACTTCTTTGTTTCAACATACGATAAAGTTCTCCTACTCACGATAATATGAAAACATATGGTTAAGATATTATATGTATATTATCTTATGTGAAAACATATAATTGTTTAAAAAGATAAACGTGTTTATCTTTTTAAAATAATATAAATATTAAAACCATATGATCATCTAAACTTCTTTGTTTCAATATACGATAAATTATCTTGCTCATATGAAAACATATGATAAAGATATAATATGTATATTATATAGCATGAAAACATATGACTTCTTTAAAAAGATAAATGTATTTACCTTTTTAAAATAATAAACATATCCAAATCGTATGATTGTCAGAGTTTCTTAGCTATGGAATATGATAAATTCACATACTTATAATCATATAAAAACACATAATATGTATATTATATTGGGTGAAAATATGCAAATTGTTTAAAAAGATAAATGCATTTATCTTTTGAAAATAATAAACATATTATAATTATGGTCATCTAAGCTTCTTTGTTTCAGCATATGATAAATTCTTTTAAGTCAAAATTATATGAAAATGTAACGACCCAAGGATTTTTAACCCCGAAAATCAACATAAAATCACCATGTCGACTATTCAAGCATCAAAAACACTGGATTGTTATTAGAAAGAAATTAGAGGATGAGAAAACAAAGAAAGAAATATTAGAATAGAAGAAAAAAAAGAACACATCAGAATCTCCCAGCGGAACGAATAAATATAATATATCAGATCTCTTTATACAAAGAATCTGTATATATACATACCAATCATCAGAGTACAACAGATATCTGTCACAGCGGAAATACACTTTATGTAACAACCCGAAAATCTGGCCCATTTTAAAAATTTTATTTTGGCAATTTTAGCGAATTTTGAATATTTAAAATGAATTATTTTAAATAATATCGACGTGAAATTTATTTTGAATATAATTTGAACGTATATATTATATACGTCGTCGTTAGAATATAAATATTTATATATAATTATAAATAGAATTGAAAATGGCGCGGTAGTTCGATTATTCGATTTCGAACTTCAATTGAATGTACCGGGTGCAAACCAATCCGGATTTTAGCGAAACCAAAAATGATAGGATCTAATTGATAATATCTTTCCAACGAATCCGAAAAATCAAAATTTCATAGCGGGAATCAAAAGATATGTCCAGTTGAAAATTCTGAATAGTCGCTATGGAATTCAGGCCCTTAAAAATAGACATTTTGCAAACGACCTCGGATTTCGACGAAACCACTTTTGTTGGATCCGTGATGTAAAATTATTGCTAGATTCCAAATTTCATAATTTTTCGAATCAATATGTGAGCGTGGCAAGGGAAAACGCGTTTGACCAGTTTCATTTGATTTTAATCGACTGGAAAATGGCCGTTTTTCCAACGGTCTCAGAATTCAACGAAACTAGTTTTGTTAGGACCGTATCGTCAATACGAAGCTAGAAAATATTTTTCAGGAATTTTTAGAGTTAGTATGTGACCCCGGTAAATTGAAATGCGCGTTCAAATTCAATATATAGAGTTATATGTTGATTTTGACGAAAACTGATTGAAACGATCGAATCAGCTTGCGATACATATCCCATTGTGTTCGGAATGGGGGTGAAACGCTATGGACGACAGGCGGTGGGCCTCGTTTAGAGGTCATATGAAAAAGTCAACCTTCATGGATTTAAAAATTAAAAATAAATAAAATAATATAAACATTTACATACCCCCCCCCCCTCTTCTTTCTCTTCCCCGAATCAGATTAAATAAAAAAAAGAAGAAAAAGAAGACGAAGGCGGGGAGGAGCGCCGTCGCTCCTCCCATCGGGGCGCCGCCGCGCGATCAGGCGCGCCACCTCGGCGTTGGCCCCCTCGCCTCCCCCTCCGTTCGAGCTTCCTCCCCTCCTTCTTCTGCATACAACCGCCGCCGCCCCCCTGCGCGCAACCCCCAGCCCCCTCCTCCGCCTGGAACGCAACTGCCGCCGCCACCTCGAGTGCTGCGCCACCCACACGACCCCGCCGACCCCTCCAACCTCCGGCAACCATGAAAACCGCCTCCCCCTCTGCAGTCGAACACTGTGAGCCCCCCTTTTCCTTTTTATTTTTCTTTTGTTTTGTTTAATTAATTTTAGCAATTAAAAATCTGAAATTTTATATTGTAGGAGGATAAAAATATAATCTTTTATATTGTAGGAGGATAAAAATATAATCTTTCATATTGTAGGAGGATAAAAATATAATCTTTTATATTGTAGGAGGATAAAAATATAATCTTTCATATAGTAGAAGGGTAAAAATATGATTTTTATATTTTTAAAGTATTAAAAATATAATCTTTACAATATAAAAGATGTAAAAATATGATTTTTGTTTATGTAGAGAAGTAAAAATATAATTTTTACATGATAGGAATATTAAAAATAGCATCTTTATATGTGTAGCAAAATAAAGATTGATTTTTATAAGACGATATTTTGAGATGAGTAGTAAAGTAAAAATATGATTTTTACTTCGAGAAAAATATAAATTTTATATTATAGAAAGGCGAGATTTTTATATAGATGATAGCAAAGTAAAAATTCGATTTTTATATAGATGATAGCAAAGTAAAAATTCGATTTTTATATAGATGATAGCAAAGTAAAAATTCGATTTTTATATAGATGATAGCAAAGTAAAAATTCGATTTTTATATAGATGATAGCAAAGTAAAAATTCGATTTTTATATATTGAATAGCAAAGTAAAAATTCGATTTTTATATATTGAATAGCAAAGTAAAAAATTCGATTTTTACATATGTAGTGGCTACGGGCAGCGAAACTGATAAGAGACGAGAACAACAAAGATTTCTACTAAAGAAGTGTCGTGAAGTTGGGATAGCTATCGGTGAGAATTTCTCACTCTAAATTTCTTTTTCTAGTTATATATATATACTAGGATGTAGACAGTGTTTAGTAGCACCCAACACCCGTCATCCACAGACCATGGATGGCTTGTTTGTTAAATTGTTTGGTTGTGTATGTGGTTAGATTATTTGGTTTGAATTGAATTATTTGGTGAATTGAATGGATTTGATTGATGTGTGAATGGCGTGGGCCTTCACTAGACCGGGGATAAGGCTAGGCCTTGTCCCGCTTCTAGTATCGTGCCGTTATGCCGCCAAAATTTTCTAAAATATGTTAGAAAAATAAAAATATCATTTTTATTGAATAAATGAACTGAATAGAAATTCACGTGTTAAAATAAAATATTTTATCGTTAGAAATATAATTTTTAACGTGAAAGTGAATAAATAAATATTTATAAACAAATCAGCCGATTTGTTTATATACACTGATTTGACTGATATTGATTGGGATGATAAATTTTACACATCGCCCAACTGCACAAATAAAAATCCGTGTTTGTTGATTTGAAACCCCACACGGGTGTTGGGATGATATTTGGGTACACTAATCCCAATTATTTAATTATATGTCGATCGATTGTTCGACAGACTGTGTAAGCGTCGATTATTTATATTTGATGCTTATGCAGTTGTGTGGTGCACTTTGGATGATGGTTGATTGTTTATCGCTGCTATTATATACATGTGTTGTATGGAATCCATATAATTAACATTATATGGTGATTGATTGGGCCTCATTCCAATTGGGAAAATAATGAATATTATAAAGGAAAATTCATGTGTTGAATATAAAAATAGTCATGTGTTGACAATGTTCATATGTTGAAAATATTCGTGTGTTGAGTAAAATATTTTAACAATAAAATTTACATCTTTATCATATTTAAAATTAGAACTACTTCCCAGTAGAAGTCTAATTAGAAATCAAACGATAGATACCTTAGTTTTATAAAATAATTAGCATAACAAAAATAGTCGTGTGTTGAAGGAAATATATATTCATGTGTTGAATAGAATAAATATTCATTTGTTGAATAGAATAAAGCAGTTTTTGAAAAATATAAAGCCGTGTGGATTAGAGATGCGCTATTTTGACGTGAACGATATTTATATCGATTTTATTCGTTTTACAATGAATATTGAAAAGTGATTTCAAAATCTAATATTTTGAAATGAAATTCAAATTGAATTAGATAAAAATTGAAATTGAAATTTTATTGAATCAATTTGAAATGAATTCGAATCGAATAGAAAATGAATTCGATTCGAATTGAATAGAAAATGAACTCGATTCGAATTGAATAGAAAACGAATTAGAATTTGAATTGAATAGAAAGTGAATTTGAATTCGAATAAAATAGAAATGAATTCAAATGGAATTAAATTGAAATTGAATTAAAAACAAATCGAAATCATTTTGAATGAAATTTAAAACGAACTGAAATTGAATTGAAATCAATTTGAAATGAATTCGAATTGAATTAAATAGAAGGCAAATTCAAATTGAATTGAATCGAAACGAATTAGAGTTTGAATTGAATTGAAACGAATTTGAATTCGAATTAAATAAAATAGAAATGAATTCGAATTGAATTGAAATCAAATCGATTTGAAATTGAAGATGAAGTTGAAATTGTTTTTGAAACGAATTTAGAACTATTTATAAAATTCGTTTTAAAAACGAAATCGACGAAATATATAATATATATATATATTATATATATAATGGCCTGAATAGAACGCGCCGCGCCGCGGCAGTTCGTGAATTTCAACCATTGACTTCGAATTGACGTTGCGGGAGATCCGACCGTCGGATTCTCCTAAAACCGGAACCGTTGGGTTCGTATCGAAAAGAGCTTTCCAATGAATATTAGAAATTTGAAATCTAACGGCTGGATTTGGAGTTATGTCCAAATCAAATTCGAAAAAGGTCGCTGTAAGTGCAGTTCGATGGCCGTTGATGGAAATCGACTGTACGGGCCTTGATAAAATTATTAAAAATATCTATAATTTTTGTAAAATCATAATATGTGAATTGGAAAGAATTGGGCTGAAAAATTCCATATTTGAAAAGATAAAAATAGATTTTTATCGAAATGAACTAGTTTTGAACTAGAATTAAAATCAATTTATTTTTGAAATAAATAAATTGAATTTGAAAGTGATTTTAAAAATAATCAATATTCCCAATACGTGAATTGGACGGGAGTTGAATCGAAATTATCTTCGGGATATTTCGATGTTGGATTTCGTGACTATACAGATATTGTTATGGGAATTTGAAAGATATATTTTATATCGTTATTTCCAATACGATATTTGTTGGTTTCAGAATTCGATATTGAATATAAGCCGGTATATTTTCTATTCAGAGCCTTGTATTTAATATCAAATGTGATTTGGGTTTGTCGTGAATCGTGTTTTAGAAGACATTGGTTCTTTAACCCAGTTAAAGACAGAATAGTGATTTTTGAGACGATTAAAACTAAGTGGAGTTTTAAGGAATCTTTAATTAGATTAAAATGTGAATTGATAATTTAAAACTATCAAATCTGAAAAGTGATCGAGAGTGGAGTACCACCAGTTTTGCTCCAAAGCGATAGTTAAATCTTTAATTAGATTTGAACGAGAAATGGTAATTAATTTTACCAATAACACCGTGGTGTTAGGAATGGAGTATCACCAGTTTTGCTCCATGGGATATATAGGTTGGGGTTGGGAAATAAAATAAATAATTACTTCGGTGTGGTTCGCTAATCCCGACTAGTTTGGAAAACCATAAAATGGTTTGAAATGATATCCAAAGGAAGATTATAGAATAAATTTAGAAGAATTTATCTTGGATAAAATTAATGGGAACCTTTCCCTAAGAATGTGATTTTGTGAATAAAAGAATATCCTGAATTGGAATGAGGCGTTTGTTGTGTTTGTGTAACATTTGTTTATCATACACGTGGGTTATTCAGAAAGGCCGGGTTTATACCCATTTTGAATAACCGATTCGACGTGATGTCGAAGATGAAGACGGTGGTTGAAGACCGGAAGTCTTCACATCGTTTGGGTGATTACTGATGATCTCGATTGGGCTGTACACCCAAGATGAGGGAAACAGTTGGTGATCATCCAGACGTACTTGGAGATGGATGGATATGCGAGGAAAGTGCCTCCGGTTTCGTTCAGACCCAGAACGAACTTTTAAATGGATTGTGTGCCTGACATTGGATTTTATTCTGTGTTGATTGATCTCTATTAAATATAGATCTTTTTGGCGGCGGAGAATTTATTTTCTTGCTTAACGCCCTTCTCTGAGACGTACGAGCTCAGAGGTTGTATATCGATGGACATCAGTCGCATGGAGTGAATTGCCAGTGTGGCACACATAAGTGGCAATTGATCAAGGCTTCTGTTGAAAAGCAAAGTCTTGTGGCTGATGATCAAAGCACGGCCTGTGTGGCGTAGCTTTGTGTATAACGTGAATTCGCGAGCCTCACACCTCGGTATGAGTCAAAAACGGGATAGTGACTGCAGGGAGAGCACGACGTTTCTTTCTAGCTAGGGTGGTGTCAGTGACCTACCAGCCCTGACACTTATATACTTTTCACCTGTGTGGTTGTTGGAATGCGAGGCACCTCGTATATAGGTCTGTAAGGACCGGGAAACGTGTGTTCAGGAATTGCCAATCCTCAAAAGTAAGAGAGGACCGGCCCTGAAGATCCAAGGATCATAGTGGGGTCCTGAGACATTTGCTAGAGTGTCTCGAAGGCGGAGAGGAGCTTGCCCCTTGCCTCGGCTCATGACGGAATCCAATTTCCAATACGTGATATTGCGGATTTAATTGTAGAACTAATATGGCGACATGATAGATGGTACCCATGCCGCCTATGATTGATATTTATGATTGAAAATTGTTTTGACACTATACTCTTATAATAGTATCAAATGATTTGTTTTAAACGTATCAAGCATTATTTGGCTATTATAAGGGAAAACCCTATCCTCCGGCTTGCGTTGCATTGTGTGATGGGACCTGGGTCTTATAATAGCTTCATTTTTCTAAAAAGCATTGCGTTGTTTTGTTATATGCACTAGTATTCTCGGGAGGAAACCCGTTCCGTGTTATACGGCGTGGTCCCCTGAATTACTATCTTTAAAGTAAAGTTTTAAATAACTGTTTTAGTTCTCACACCAGTCACATGACCGACCTGGAGTTAATTGTTTTAACCTAAACTTTGGGTGCCCCTATTTTCCGCATGGGCAGCTAGTAGTTTTGGTTTTGCAGATTTATATTCACAGGGTCCTGATATACAGCTGGAACGATGCTCGGAAAGCTCTGTATCCGTGTATCACTTCTAGTTGTGATTTTGTATTATTTTCCATTGCTATGTAATTTATTGTAATCTCTGGTATTTATCGAATGTAATTTATTCATTTATGCTCTGTATATTCTTGTATTCTGATGGAATTTTTATAATAACAATGAAATGTTCTTCCGTCTGCGTTCCATTTTGTCTTGTCCTCAATTCTATCCGTGCTTTCCTTTACGGGGAAGTTCGGGTCGTCTCAGTTTGGTATCAGAGCATTGGTTCACAGAGCTCGAGAACAAGACACATTAGAACCATACAAAAGAATTCATCAGATATTGGATTAGTAATATCCAATTAGAATGACTCGTTAGAGATAGGATCAGTAGAATCCTAGAACGGGTGTGAAGAGTATATTTTTTCAAATGAAAACAATTTTTGTTTTGAAAATTTAAATCAATTCTACGTATTTGATTATTTATTTATTTTGATTTGGACAATCCAATATATAAAGGTTTTGCATATACGCGTCATGAACGTATATTCAAAATTTTAATATATTAGATAGATATAGAGTCACACTCTAGTCGCCCGGAGATGATTCTACTGATGACTATATAGCATCAGTAGTGTGTTCGAGTTTCGAAGGTGTGATTTTCTATATATTTCCATTAGACTGGTGTGAGAACCAAAACTTATATAGTTAGAACACATTGTTGTGAATTGGCATCAAAACATGATTTTTGTATATGTATCAAAATTATGAATTTGAAACTCTAATCCACTAATTGATTGATGTTTGTGTTGTTTGTTTATTTGTTTGCTAATTTTGAACCATTTAGCCTAATTGTATCAAATATTGAATTGTATTGAAAATTGGTCACATTTGCTTGTATATACTTGTACTTACATGGAACAGGTCATAGCAAGGAGGCTAGAGCAGAGAATAAAATTTGTTTGCCCGACAAATAGGTACATGTTTACTATAATTTACTATTTTGTTTGGGTGATGATGATTTTATAAGCCTATTGGCTAGCCGCTTGGCTTTTTCTTTTTCTTTTTGAGATCAGAAGGCCTATATGGCAATTTCAGGATTTTCCCGTGGCTCCCGGTGCAGGGGAGGTTATGGCGAAAATTTTCGAAAATTTAGGGTGTTAGCCAAATTTTTGAAGAATTTGAAAATTCTCAGAAACTGAAAAGTTAGAGAATGGAAGCCAGATCGAACGTAGAGTTGATTAATCAAACCACTTTCGACTTTGTTCCTTTTCGGGGATGAAAAGTTTTAAGTGGTGGAGATTGTAACAACCCGAAAATCTGGGCCAGTTTAAAATTTTTATTTTGGCAATTTTAGCGAATTTTGAATATTTAAAATGAATTATTTTAAATAATATCGACGTGAAATTTATTTTGAATATAATTCGAACGCATATATTATATACGTCATCGTTAGAATATAAATATTTATATATAATTATAAATAGAATTGAAAATGGCGCGGTAGTTCGATAATTCGATTTCAAACTTCAATTGAATGTACCGGGTGCAAAACAATCCGGATTTTAGCGAAACCAAAAATGATAGGATCTAATTGATAATATCTTTCCAACGAATCCGAAAAATCAAAATTTCATAGCGGGAATCAAAAGATATGTCCAGTTGAAAATTCTGAATAGTCACTATGGAATTCAGGCCCTTAAAAATAGACATTTTGCAAACGACCTCGGATTTCGACGAAACCACTTTTGTTGGATCCGTGATGTCAAATTATTACTAGATTCCAAATTTCATAATTTTTCGAATCAATATGTGAGCGTGGCAAAGGAAAACGCGTTTGACCAGTTTCAGTTGATTTTAATCGACTGGAAAATGGCCATTTTTCCAACGGTCTCAGAATTCAACGAAACTAGTTTTGTTAGGACCGTATCGTCAATACGAAGCTAGAAAATATTTTTCAGGAATTTTTAGAGTTAGTATATGACCCCGGTAAATTGAAATGCGCGTTCAAATTCAATATATAGAGTTATATGTTGATTTTGACGAAAACTGATCGAAACGATCGAATCAGCTTGCGATACATATCCCATTGTGTTCGGAATGAGGGTGAAACGCTATGGACGACAGGCGTTGGGCCTCGTTTAGAGGTCATATGAAAAAGTCAACCTTCATGGATTTAAAAATTAAAAATAAATAAAATAATATAAACATTTACATCCCCCCCCCTCTTATTTCTCTTCCCCGAATCAGATTAAATAAAAAAAGAAGAAAAAGAAGACGAAGGTGGGGAGGAGCGCCGTCGCTCCTCCCATCGGGGCGCCGCCGCGCGATCAGGCGCGCCACCTCGGCGCTGGCCCCCTCGCCTCCCCCTCCGTTCGAGCTTCCTCCCCTCCTTCTTCTGCATACAACCGCCGTCGCCCCCTAAACCCTAAGCCGCCGCCCCCCTGCGCGCAACCCCCAGCCCCCTCCTCATCCTGGAACGCAACTGCCGCCGCCACCTCGAGTGCTGCGCCACCCACACGACCCCGCCGACCCCTCCAACCTCCGGCAACCGTGAAAACCGCCTCCCCCTCTGCAGTCGAACACTGTGAGCCCCCTTTTTCCTTTTTATTTTTCTTTTGTTTTGTTTAATTAATTTTAGCAATTAAAAATCTGAAATTTTATATTGCAGGAGGATAAAAATATAATCTTTTATATTGTAGGAGGATAAAAATATAATCTTTTATATTGTAGGAGGATAAAAATATAATCTTTTATATTGTAGGAGGATAAAAATATAATCTTTCATATAGTAGAAGGGTAAAAATATGATTTTTATATTTTTAAAGTATTAAAAATATAATCTTTACAATATAAAAGATGTAAAAATATGATTTTTGTTTATGTAGAGAAGTAAAAATATAATTTTTACATGATAGGAATATTAAAAATAGCATCTTTATATGTGTAGCAAAATAAAGATTGATTTTTATAAGACGATATTTTGAGATGAGTAGTAAAGTAAAAATATGATTTTTACTTCGAGAAAAATATAATTTTTATATTATAGAAAGGCGAGATTTTTATATAGATGATAGCAAAGTAAAAATTCGATTTTTATATAGATGATAGCAAAGTAAAAATTCGATTTTTATATAGATGATAGCAAAGTAAAAATTCGATTTTTATATAGATGATAGCAAAGTAAAAATTCGATTTTTATATAGATGATAGCAAAGTAAAAATTCGATTTTTATATATTGAATAGCAAAGTAAAAATTCGATTTTTATATATTGAATAGCAAAGTAAAAATTCGATTTTTACATATGTAGTGGCTACGGGCAGCGAAACTGATAAGAGACGAGAACAACGAAGATTTCTACTAAAGAAGTGTCGTGAAGTTGGGATAGCTATCGGTGAGAATTTATCACTCTAAATTTCTTTTTCTAGTTATATATATATACTAGGATGTAGACGGTGTTTAGTAGCACCCGACACCCGTCATCCACAGACCATGGATGGCTTGTTTGTTAAATTGTTTGGTTGTGTATGTGGTTAGATTATTTGGTTTGAATTGAATTATTTGGTGAATTGAATGGATTTGATTGATGTGTGAATGGCGTAGGCCTTCACTAGACCGGGGATAAGGCTAGGCCTTGTCCCGCTTCTAGTATCGTGCCGTTATGCCGCCGAAATTTTCTAAAATATGTTAGAAAAATAAAAATATCATTTTTATTGAATAAATGAACTGAATAGAAATTCATGTGTTAAAATAAAATATTTTATCGTTAGAAATATAATTTTTAACGTGAAAGTGAATAAATAAATATTTATAAACAAATCAGCCGATTTGTTTATATACACTGATTTGACTGATATTGATTGGGATGATAAATTTTACACATCGCCCAACTGCACAAATAAAAATCCGTGTTTGTTGATTTGAAACCCCACACGGGTGTTGGGATGATATTTGGGTACACTACTCCCAATTATTTAATTATATGTCGATCGATTGTTCGACAGACTGTGTAAGCGTCGATTATTTATATTTGATGCTTATGCAGTTGTGTGGTGCACTTTGGATGATGGTTGATTGTTTATCGCTGCTATTATATACATGTGTTGTATGGAATCCATATAATTAACATTATATGGTGATTGATTGGGCCTCATTCCAATTGGGAAAATAATGAATATTATAAAGGAAAATTCATGTGTTGAATATAAAAATAGTCATGTGTTGACGATGTTCATGTGTTGAAAATATTCGTGTGTTGAGTAAAATATTTTAACAATAAAATTTACATCTTTATCATATTTAAAATTAGAACTACTTCCCAGTAGAAGTCTAATTAGAAATCAAACGATAGATACCTTAGTTTTATAAAATAATTAGCATAACAAAAATAGTCGTGTGTTGAAGGAAATATATATTCATGTGTTGAATAGAATAAATATTCATTTGTTGAATAGAATAAAGCAGTTTTTGAAAAATATAAAGCCGTGTGGAATAGAGATGCGCTATTTTGACGTGAACGATATTTATATCGATTTTATTCGTTTTACAATGAATATTGAAAAGTGATTTCAAAATCTAATATTTTGAAATGAAATTCAAATTGAATTAGATAAAAATTGAAATTGAAATTTTATTGAATCAATTTGAAATGAATTCGAATCGAATAGAAAATGAATTCGATTCGAATTGAATAGAAAATGAACTCGATTCGAATTGAATAGAAAACGAATTAGAATTTGAATTGAATAGAAAGTGAATTTGAATTCGAATAAAATAGAAATGAATTCAAATGGAATTAAATTGAAATTGAATTAAAAACGAATCGAAATCATTTTGAATGAAATTTAAAACGAACTGAAATTGAATTGAAATCAATTTGAAATGAATTCGAATTGAATTAAATAGAAGGCAAATTCAAATTGAATTGAATCGAAACGAATTAGAGTTTGAATTGAATTGAAACGAATTTGAATTCGAATTAAATAAAATAGAAATGAATTCGAATTGAATTGAAATCAAATCGATTTGAAATTGAAGATGAAGTTGAAATTGTTTTTGAAACGAATTTAGAACTATTTATAAAATTCGTTTTAAAAAGGAAATCGACGAAATATATATAATATATATATATATATATATTATATATAATGGCCTGAATAGAACGCGCCGCGCCGCGGCAGTTCGTGAATTTCGACCATTGACTTCGAATTGACGTTGCGGGAGATCCGACCGTCGGATTCTCCTAAAACCGGAACCGTTGGGTTCGTATCGAAAATAGCTTTCCAATGAATATTAGAAATTTGAAATCTAACGGTTGGATTTGGAGTTATGTCCAAATCAAATTCGAAAAAGGTTGCTGTAAGTGCAGTTCGATGGCCGTTGATGGAAATCGACTGTACGGGCCTTGATAAAATTATTAAAAATATCTATAATTTTTGTAAAATCATAATATGTGTATTGGAAAGAATTGGGCTGAAAAATTCCATATTTGTAAAGATAAAAATAGATTTTTATCGAAATGAACTAGTTTTGAACTAGAATTAAAATCAATTTATTTTTGAAATAAATAAATTGAATTTGAAAGTGATTTTAAAAATAATCAATATTCCCAATACGTGAATTGGACGGGAGTTGAATCGAAATTATCTTCGGGATATTTCGATGTTGGATTTCGTGACTATACAGATATTGTTATGGGAATTTGAAAGATATATTTTATATCGTTATTTCCAATACGATATTTGTTGGTTTCAGAATTCGATATTGAATATAAGCCGGTATATTTTCTATTCAAAGCCTTGTATTTAATATCAAATGTGATTTGGGTTTGTCGTGAATCGTGTTTTAGAAAACATTGGTTCTTTAACCCAGTTAAAGACAGAATATTGATTTTTGAGAAGATTAAAACTAAGTGGAGTTTTAAGGAATCTTTAACTAGATTAAAATGTGAATTGATAATTTAAAACTATCAAATCGGAAAAGTGATCGAGAGTGGAGTACCACCAGTTTTGCTCCAAAGCGATAGTTAAATCTTTTATAAGATTTGAACGTGAAATGGTAATTAATTTTACCAATAACACCGTGGTGTTAGGAATGGAGTATCACCAGTTTTGCTCCATGGGATATATAGGTTGGGGTTGGGAAATAAAATAAATAATTACTTCGGTGTGGTTCGCTAATCCCGACTAGTTTGGAAAACCATAAAATGGTTTGAAATGATATCCAAAGGAAGATTATAGAATAAATTTAGAAGAATTTATCTTGGATAAAATTAATGGGAACCTTTCCCTAAGAATGTGATTTTGTGAATAAAAGAATATCCTGAATTGGAATGAGGCGTTTGTTGTGTTTGTGTAACATTTGTTTATCATATACGTGGGTTATTCAGAAAGGCCGGGTTTATACCCATTTTGAATAACCGATTCGACGTGATGTCGAAGATGAAGACGGTGGTTGAAGACCGGAAGTCTTCACATCGTTTGGGTGATTACTGATGATCTCGATTGGGCTGTACACCCAAGATGAGGGAAACAGTTGGTGATCATCCAGACGTACTTGGAGATGGATGGATATGCGAGGAAAGTGCCTCCGGTTTCGTTCAGACCCAGAACGAACTTGTAAATGGATTGTGTGCCTGACATTGGATTTTATTCTATGTTGATTGATCTCTATTAAATATACATCTGTTTGGCGGCGGAGAATTTATTTTCTTGCTTAACGCCCTTCTCTGAGACGTACGAGCTCAGAGGTTGTATATCGATGGACATCAGTCGCATGGAGTGAATTGCCAGTGTGGCACACATAAGTGGCAATTGATCAAGGCTTCTGTTGAAAAGCAAAGTCTTGTGGCTGATGATCAAAGCACGGCCTGTGTGGCGTAGCTTTGTGTATAACGTGAATTCGCGAGCCTCACACCTCGGTATGAGTCAAAAACGGGATAGTGACTGCAAGGAGAGCACGACGTTTCTTTCTAGCTAGGGTGGTGTCAGTGACCTACCAGCCCTGACATTTATATACTTTTCACCTGTGTGGTTGTTGGAATGCGAGGCGCCTCGGATATAGGTCTGTAAGGACCGGGAAACGTGTGTTCAGGAATTGCCAATCCTCAAAAGTAAGAGAGGACCGACCCTTAAGATCCAAGGATCATAGTGGGGTCCTGAGACATTTGCTAGAGTGTCTCGAACGCGGAGAGGAGCTTGCCCCTTGCCTCGGCTCATGACGGAATCCAATTTCCAATACGTGATATTGCGGATTTAATTGTAGAACTAGTATGGCGACATGATAGATGGTACCCATGCCGCCTATGATTGATATTTATGATTGAAAATTTTTTTGACACTATACACTTATAATAGTATCAAATGATTTGTTTTAAACGTATCAAGCATTATTTGGCTATTATAAGGGAAAACCCTATCCTCCGGATTGCGTTGCATTGTGTGATGGGACCTGGGTCTTATAATAGCTTCATTTTTCTAAAAAGCATTGCGCTGTTTTGTTATATGCACTAGTATTCTCGGGAGGAAACCCGTTCCGTGTTATACGGCGTGGTCCCCTGAATTACTATCTTTAAAGTAAAGTTTTAAATAACTGTTTTAGTTCTCACACCAGTCACATGACTAACCTGGAGTTTATTGTTTTAACCTAAACTTTGGGTGCCCCTATTTTCCGCACGGGCAGCTAGTAGTTTTGGTTTTGCAGATTTATATTCACAGGGTCCTGATATACAGCTGGAACGATGCTCGGAAAGCTCTGTATCCGTGTATCACTTCTAGTTGTGCTTTTGTATTATTTTCCGTTGCTATGTAATTTATTGTAATCACTGATATTTATCGAATGTAATTTATTCATTTATGCTCTGTATATTCTTGTATTCTGATGGAATTGTTATAATAACAATGAAATGTTCTTCCGTCTGCGTTCCATTTTGTCTTGTTCTCAATTCTATCCGTGCTTTCCTTTACGGGGAAGTTCGGGTCGTCTCACTTTATATATCTAACGGGGAAGCCTCCTGCTTCTATCTCCTGAACTCCAGCGAAACCTAACCTGTAAATATACTCGGTCTAACCCGAGCACATTTGAAGCAAAGCAAAATTCACCCGGATTAGTCTGGAATACTTTCAGTGATAAATTCACAGCACAAACAATTTGTTTAACTTTGAAAAATCCTTTTCTGAAATCAAAGGATAATAGTAAGACCAGCCCACACATAAACACGGACGGTTTTTACCTTACTATAACCCAAAACAGTTTTGAAACCAATATCTTTGCTGATATTAAAATAATGTCTATCAATCCACAAATAAATATGAATCTAGCAGAACGCTTGCATCTCACGCTCTACAAATATAGTATACAATCAAAGTCGCAGGCTCATATTGGATAATGGATTTCCATCCATGGCAAGGTATGGGACCACCTTCCGACAATGTACCTCCGGAAATAAATATATTGGGGTTCAACAAGAACGTCTTGCAACCCGGCTCACACATGACCGGTCCTTCATTTCTCTTCAGAGTACTGAATATATCATTACCACGGTTGGAGGCCAGCCAACCGAACCGATAGCATATATATATAAAATAAAAAAGGTCAACCGAAGGCATTTGATTTCTCCAGATCAGGTAATGATATACCCTTTTAATGGGTGCGACCCACATAGCCATGCTGCCTACCCGATTTTATGCCATTTCCCGGTTGATGAGGCTAAAGGTTACATTTATTCTTCAGAACAGTATGTCACCATTCACTTTGAATGCCACATTGTCAGATCCTCTAGAAATCACTTAATTGATTTCCACAAAAATAATCTAGTTGTTAGGCTAAAGAAGTTTCCCTTCTATGCCATCAACTAGGTACGTTTGAAGAAAACAACGTACGCGATCCCTTTGGAAATACTCTGTCAGACATTCGTCCATACAAGTCATCCAGGAACAGGATAAACCGAAGGCACCCTCCTACTGCATCCTAGGAATCACCCTATAGATCAGCAGCGAGTAGTCCTTGTGAATCCGTAGATTTTAACCACGACAGAGTCACAGTATACCTCTGGCCGCTAAACCAGAGATTATAAGCAACCCTTTTGTTTTATAAATATCTACGGTCTTCAATTTACTCCGTCTCTATCTCTTTCAAGTTAGTCGCATTCGTACAGTTGATTCGAAGTGGTTTTGGGTCTAGTTCCCATCTCGGTTTCTTCGAAACAACACGCCAAAAAGGTCCAAGACTAATTCATTTGATAGTCGGTGTTTTAACTATTAAATCATAACGATGTTTTTCAGTACGTTAGTAACTCAGGTCTTTTATATTAACATATTTCATTTAAAACTATTCCATCGATTCTTATGATCGATTTCACATTCTTACTCCAAATCCCATTGTTCTTGTTATATTGAAAAACAATAGTGTATCTTTATTTATCAGACTCTATTTATTCCTTTATTTCAAAACATCGCTATATATTCGCTAAATCCTTTCCATTTCTTTTATTTGGAAAATCCCTATATATTCTTATTTCAAAGGTATTAAATAGATTCATTCTTCGACTTGGGTCCGACGATTGTTAAAATATACATCGTTTACTTTAAAGTTTATTGTTTTATTATTTGTATTCAAAATCTTTCAATTAACATTGCCATATTTTCTTTGGAATAACGAATTCCAAGCTTCATTCTTTATTTCCCGCGTCACTGGAAATATCGTTATATTTCTATTTAAACAATGCCATGGTTTAATTACCAAAATCCTGCTTTATATCAAATAAAACATTTCACTTAAACCAACTCTCAGGTGAACGTCATTTTTCTTGAATTACCATCTTGGGTATAACCTTCTTTTACCAACTTTGTTCGTAGGATTTGAATTAAACTTCAAATCTTTCCGAAAGCTTTTATTTCATTTTAAATAAAAGAAATTCCAGTTATCAACACTCGCTTTAATTGTTATTCAATAAAAGTAGTTATCTTTCCAATTAATGGAAACTAACATAGTTAATTTATTTAAATGGTTATTTAAATAAACTATAAATTTTATAAATCATAATTTAACTCGATAAACGCTCTTCTACTATTACAACTAATACTATCTCTCGATAATAGTGAAGCCGTTCAAGTTGTGGTATTCTAATTACCTCTCAGACCTTGATCGACAAGATCATTATCTTAAGATAATAAAAGTTTGCCACTCCAACATCTGTTATTCCATTCCCATTTACTATGATTTTTAAAAACCATTTCCTTTTATTTGAAATCCCACTTTACCAATTAATTCTTTTTATTTCACTGAGTAAACTTTCAAATCTTATCTACCATTCGAATCCCATATGATTTTTATAAACCATATCATGTATTTTTAATTGCCTTACAATCTCTCCACTTACGCAACCAACCAATAGTCCTTTGCACAAATTCATTTGATCTTCCTATTATAGTCACCCTCATTTCTACTAAATAAACTTTACCGCAAATGTCGCATTTTAGCTTATAAATTACCTTTACAAACTTTGTTTGTACACTTGGATTTTAAATCCTTGAATAAAACTCCTATTTGGTTTGGATCAACCCTATCGTCGCTTAATCACTTCATACTTAAATTCCAATTAAAAATCATTTCCTTAATTATAATTAATTACAATAATAATTAACTTGATATTAACTACATTAAAATAGTTAACTTTGATATTAACTAAAAATTAGAATAATTATCCTCTTTAAAACTCATTAAATAATAAATAACTTTATTTAACATCAAACAGTTCGATAATTACTTTAAACTATAGTAAATCAAAGATTTACTAACATTTGATACTATTTGTTAAATTTCAACAAATTTTCAACAAACTTATTTATTTGATTAATTCAGAACAAATTGGTCCAATTTATCATTTCCCAATTAGAACAGTTGAATTTCACCAACCGTACATATCAGTTACTATTGACTGATTTTCCATTTCCATTTCCCTCTTAAATTAATTAAAAAACTTATTTAATTTTAAAGCATCAGTTAATTGTTTTATAAAACAATTATCCCATTATTACTAACTCAAAGGTTAGTTTCAAATTTTCCATTCAGAACATGACATAAAAATATGTCATATAAACCGACTAATGATCCCTTTTTGAAAAGAAAACATGATTTAACTAGAAATATATTTATAGAATTCTCATTTTAATTTACTTATATAAAATAAAATTAAAACTTCAAATTAGTTATAAAATAAATTTATAATTAAATATTACGTTGATTCGCCTGACGGCAGAACAGTATATTTTAGGTCCTCGCTGCCAACTATTCAATCAGACTGTTGATTGATTTAAAAACACAACAGGGATTAACACCCATTCAACCATCACTATCTGAACAGAGTTTACTGTCAATTTGGGGTTCCAACAGTTCATAGATAAACAGTATAAAATAAACAATATACAAATATTTTAAGGAATCCGATCGGACCCCTCCAACCTGTTCTTCTCTACAGCACGGGTTATTATAAAAAAATAGATAATTTTAAATAAACAAATAAAATGATGATAATATGGTTAACAGCAATCATTTAATCAACCAATAGCAACCAACGCAGCCAATCAACCAATATATAATGGTATTTTAATTCTATGGATTTATCACATCATAGCAGTCCAGAAAAGTATGAGAATTAACTCACCAATTTAAAAGGTTGACGTGTTTGTTCCATTTAGTTTCAATCAAGCATTTAAAATTGACTGAAAATCCAACTGCGTCCAATCGACTCCCAGTCAGTGTCATTGTCTAGAGCTCGTCTCTACGATCCCAACGGACCCTGTTTCGCGCAAATCCGTTATCGTATGAAAAGGTTATCGAATAATTTCGGTTTGGATAAATTATCGGTTAATAATTAAATAAATAATTAATTTATATTATAATTACCTTTAAATTATCTGTCCACGTCATATTAAGAGAAACGTGTTTTCTTCCCTTCAGATGCCAGAAACCCGATATTTACTTTCCTCCCTCCCGATTGTTTTTCTTCCGCCAGAAATCGAACAAAGCACGATCAAAACAAAACTCCACCGCCGCCTGTCTGAGCCACCGGAACCCCCGCCCCCTACCTCGTTATAACCTCCACTCCTCAACGCCCCTCTACCAGAAGTCCCTGACCTTTGATCACCAGAACTTCGCCAGAATTTGCCTCCAAACCGAATCCGTTCAACTTCTGAAATCCGCCGCCACACCTCATCGTACATCACCAGACCGCCACCATTCGATCAGCGTCACCTCCCCCTAGCTTTCCACTTAAGACTTCGGACCCCTCGACTCGTCAGTTGACCGGAAATTGGTCAAAACCGCCGGCAGCTTCAAAAAGGAACCCAAAAACGTAACCCACGGTGAACTCCCAATTTCTCCCACCTCCGACCACCGGAAGTCTCGAGACCACCACCGTCTGAAAGCCCTTTCTTCCCTCTTCATTTTCCGCCAGGTCCTGGCCTTTGAAATCGACCACATCGCACGCAAAACCATGAAAAACAAAACTGGATTTCGTCGGTTTAAAGACGATTCCGGCTACCACAATGCTCCGATCACCCCCAACTTTTTACAGCGGGTAGATATCGACCCGATCTACAAGTTTAGTTCAGATTCCATCAGCAAATTCATGACAGAATTGAAGAAATAAATTATTTAATGAACAGGGGCTTTTCTGCAAAATATGCTGAAAAAAGATGAAGATGGATAGATTTTCTGATTTGGGCTGAAGGGAATAGGTTGTATTTATAAGGGAAAACAATATTAATTTATTCTGATGTGACCAACGATATTTTATTTTGTGTCTATCGCAAATCTAAACGTTGTTTATTGATTACCGTGCTCACATACAAACCCCGTTCGAGCCGGAACTGGACGGTACACTATAATTTGACGTTACGGTCCTAACGAAACTTGTTTCGTCGAATTCCGAGTCTGTTAGCTAAAACAGCGCTCGTTCACGCCCAAATGGTCGTTTTATTTGCATTTTATTTTGCTACGCTCAAAGGAATAACTCTGATTGACATGCAACTTGAAAATCTAGCAATAATTTACTGTTACGGTCCCAACAAAATTTGTTTCGTCGAAAACGGAGGTCGTTTGAATAAAGTCCCTTTATAAAGGTCCAATTTAAATTAAAATAAATTAATTTAAAAATACTTCAATATAAATAAAATAAAATATTATCATTGGCCATACCTGACCAAAATTTCCTGTAGATTCACAGTAAAATATCCTGGGTTGAAATCGAAGCCAATTCGATATTAAAAATATTTAAAACCCCTTATTTTAGATAATAAATCGATATAATATATAAAGGAATTCCATAGTGACTATTTTAAAATTTGATTTGGATGTAAAACAAAATCTACAACAAGAAAACTCGATTTTTCCCTTCCATTAGAAAAATATCATCAAACAGATTCTGACGTTTCTTATTTCGAGGAAATCCGACTTATTTTGAATCCTGTACGGCCATTTAAAGTTCAAAATCCAATATTGCAAACTGTCGCGCCGCTGCAGCTCTATTTATAATTAAATTATAAACTAAACGTTATAACGCCGTTTAATTAGCAAAATCGTTATTATAATTCCAAATAAACAAGATTAAACCATTTTAAATTTCCCGTTCACCTTATACTGCAAATTCAACATTTTCCAAATATTTTGGAATTAAATTATTATATTATTTATATAAATAATAACTTATTAAAATAATATGGTTAAATTCAATAATTTAAATTCAAACAATATTTTAAAAAATTAAAATAATTCAAATAACTAGCCAGAAAAATACAGGTTGTTACATTCCTTCCGCCTTAAAATAATTTCGTCCTCGAAATTGCTAAGGTAGAAGAAATGCTGCAACCTATTATCTTTTCAAAAATATTTAATCAAAACTCAGTTTTATTTTCAAAATTTACCAAATTGTTTTTAAAGCCAAATTAATTCAAATAATCAAATTTTCCAAAAATCTTTAAAAAAAAATTAACACCTTAAATTTTGGCAGAGCCTCCCCTGTGCGAAGGGACATCTGCAATATTGCAGGCTCAAGAAATAGATATACATCGACCAACACGGTCGGAAAAATTCAAAATCCAAACTCAAAATCCAAATAAAATCCCAAAATTTTATATTTGCGTAGGCGTACCTTTTTGCGAGCGATATTATTCGATAAGCGATAAATTTGTTCTTGTGCTTGCTTAATTTGCAGGCCCAACTGGATTTAATTTACTCCAGAATTCCCTTGGATAGGTTTTCAAAATTGGAATAGCTTTTCTGCACCTATTCTCAACTCCAATAAATTTCATTAGTTTCCAAAACAATGCCAATTAGAATCAAACATCAATATCATCCATATCATCCAATTTCTACACACAATTCAATCAATTCTAACAATCCACTTATGTTTATATATGTGTTTCACTTGAATTCATTGTGTTTGAATTCATTTTTCATAATCTCGACTTATTCATACCAGATGGGTTTCAATCAAATTTATATTTATATCTACGCAATCAACCATCCAAACAATCCAAACATTCCAATCTAATCTTAACTTATATAATTCATTTTGGCTCGACTTAAGTTAATGTTTTCATATTTTCACATTTCAAATATGAAATGTCTTCTGGTTGGTTTAATCCAACCTCATAATCAATCCATCCCAGTCAACACTGGTAAATCAAATTACCCATATTATAATAATTCAAGAAAATTATTACCTTTACTACTTTATAAAATATATTGGGTAAAATAATTTCAAAATAATTTAAAAATAATTTATATCAAATTAGAAATACGCGCACTCATATATATACACTCAACTCAATCTAGGGCATCACTGACCCCATCTCTATTGAGTTACGCCACAGAGCCAAGGTTATCACTAAACCAATAGCTCTGATACCACTGTAACGACCCAAGGATTTTTGATCCTGAAAATCGACATAAAATCACCATGTCGACTATTCAAGCATCGAAAAAACTGGATTGTTATTAGAAAGAAATTAGAGGATGAGAAAAGAAAGAAAGAAATATTAGAATAGAAGAAAAAGAAGAACACAGCAGAATCTTACAGCGGAACGAATAAATATAATATATCAAATCTCTTTATACAAAGAAACTGTATATATACATAACAATCATCAGAGTACAACAGATATATGTCACAACGGAAATACACTTTATATATCTAACGGTAAAGCATCCTGCTTCTAGCTTCTGAACTCCAGCGAAATCTAACCTGTAAATATACTCGTACTGACCCAAGCACATTTGAAGCAAAGCAAAATTCACCCGGATCAGTCTAGAATACTTTCAGTGATAAATTCACAGCACAAACAATTTGTTTAACTTTGAAAAATCCTTTTCTGAAATCAAAGGATAATAGTAAGTCCAGCCCACACGTAAACACGGACGGTTTTTACCTTACTATAACCCAAAACAGTTTTAAAACCAATATCTTTGTTGATATTAAAATAATGTCTATCAATCAACAAATAAATATGAATCTAGCAGAACGCTTGCATCTCACGCTCTACATATATAGTATACAATCAAAGTCGCAGGCTCGTATTGGATAATGGATTTCCAACCATGGCAAGGTATGGGACCACCTTCCGACAATGTACCTCCGGAGATAAATACATTGGGGTTCAACAAGAACGTCTTGCAACCCGGCTCACACATGATCGGTCCCTCATTTCTCTTGAGAGTACCGAATATATCATTACCACGGTTGGGGGCCAGCCAACCGAACCGATAGCATATATATATAAAATAAAAAGGGACAACCGAAGGCATTTGATTTCTCCAGATCAGGTAATGATATACCCTTTTAATGGGTGCGACCCACATAGCCATGCTGCCTACCCGATTTTATGCCATTTCCCGGTTGATGAGGCTAAAGGTTACGTTTATTCTTCAGAACAGTATGTCACCATTCACTTTGAATGCCACATTGTCAGATCCTCTAGAAATCACTTAATTGATTTCCACAAAAATAATCTAGTTGTTAGGCTAAAGAAGTTTCCCTTCTATACCATCAACTTGGTACGTTTGAAGAAAACAACGTACGCGATCCCTTTGGAAATACTCTGTCAAACATTCATCCATACAAGTCATACAGGAACAGGATGAACCGAAGGCACCCTCCTACAACGTACGCGACTGTCGCGCCGCTGCAGCTCTATTTATAATTAAATTATAAACTAAACGTTATAACGCCGTTTAATTAGCGAAATCGTTATTATAATTCCAAATAAACAAGATTAAACCATTTTAAATTTCCCGTTCACCTTATACTGCAAATTCAACATTTTCCAAATATTTTGGAATTAAAATATTATTATATTATTTATATAAAAAATAACTTATTCAAATAATATGGTTAAAATCAATAATTTAAATTCAAACAATATTTTAAAAAATTAAAATAATTTAAATAACTAGCTAGAAAAATACGGGTCGTTACAGAAAACATATAACACAATTAATTTCTAATGATCTATATTAAGTGACATGTTGATTTTGAATGAGTAAGGTATAATATGTATAACTTCTTTGTTTAACACAATTAATATCTGATGATATATATTATTTTAAAAAGTTAAAAAATTAATATGAATATTGTTTTTTATTAAAACATATAACTTATTCAAAAAGATAAATGCGGTTATTCTTTGAAATATGATTTTAATATTTATATTATATTTTTTCATGTAATATAAAGGTATAATATGTATATTATCTTGTGTCAAACATATAAATTGTTTAAAAAGATAAATTTGTTTATCTTTTTAAAATAATATAAATATTAAAATCATATGATCATCTAAACTTCTTTGTTTCAACATACGATAAAATTCTCTTACTCATGACAATATGAAAACATATGATATGTATATTATCTCGTGTGAAAACATATAAATTGTTTTAAAAGATAAACGTCTTTATCTTTTTAAAATAATATGAATATTAAAATCATATGATCATCTAAACTTCTTTGTTTCAGCATACGATAAATTCTCTTAGTCATGATGACATGAAAACATATGATAAAGATATAATATGTATTTTATCTTGTGTCAAAACATATAAATTGTTTAAAAATATAAATGTGTTTACCTTCTTAAATTAACATAAATATTAAAATCATATGATCATCTAAACTTCTTTGTTTCAACATACGATAAAATTCTCTTACTCATGATAATATGAACATATATGATAAATATATAATATGTATATTATCTTGTGTGAAAATATATAAATTGTTTAAAAAGATAACTGTGTTTATCTTTTTAAAATAATATCTAATGCTGTACAAAAACATATAGTATAGAAATATACAGTACGGCTTCAAAAAAACAAGTTTATGATGCTGTACATAATTTACTTAGCAAAACCAATAGCAAAATTTGAACAAAACAACCAATTAATTAGACATAACAACATAATCAAAACACATAAAAACTACAACATAGGAATAAAAAAGATAAATCAATTTATCTTTTTGAACAGAACTAACAACATCGTATTCCAAATAACAGCTAAACACAAACAATTGCATACAACCAAAAGTAATAAAAATCATATCAGAAACAATTCAACATACCCAATTATTCAAATATTCAACTCAAAGTATTCATAGAACAACCAATCAAAAACATTGGACTAAAACACTCAACTAAATTATTCAAATAACACCCCCTTTTATTATGTCCTTCTTTTTTTACACTTTCCATTGTTTTGCTTAGCATAAAAACTAGCCCCTTTTATTATGTCCTTTGTATTTTTGGTTGCTGCTTTGGCTGTGTATCTCGCAAAAAGGACTGGATATGTGTTTAACATTGATGCATTGATTACCCCCTTCATTTATGAATATGCATGTTGCTTGCTTTACGAATACTTTTGATGTGTGAGACGACCCGAAATCCCCGGCCAGTCTAGACCGAACGAGAACGCGGATTGCTTTGAGAACACGACTCATCAGAACACAAACATGGGAACCTTTCATTGCTGTTACAACAACTTACATCAGAGTACGAGAACATAACAGAGTACGAATAAATATTACACAACGTAAATACACCAACTAACACAACTGAAAGAAATTATAATGGTTTTAATATAACCAGAATTTTCCAACGTATGAATTGGAATGGATTTGAATGGAAATAATCTTCGGAATATTTCTATATTGGATTCCGTGATTATACGGATATTGTTGAGGAATTAGGAAGATATAGATATCGCTATTCCCAATACGATATCTGTTAGTTTCAGAAATTGATGTTGAATATAAGCTGATATGATTCCTATTCAAAGTCTTGTATTTAATATCAAATTCGATTTTGGGGTTTGTCGTGAATGCTGTCTTCAATAACACTATTCTTAAACCAAGTTGAGAAAGGAATAAATCTTTTAATTAAGATTTAATGGAATTTTTCTAAAGTAAAGTTTTCCAATTTAATACATTAAATTGGAATTGAATGGAATTCGATTTAATAATAATCGAGATGAGTTTCTGTGAAGGAAGGCATTTACTATTTATGGAATTTAAAAGGCCTTGCCGTTATTCCACTTATAGTATTGGTCGGATATGGAAATTTATATCGATTATAAATTGTTCAGGTTTCCGTGAAGATTCCATATTAATGGAGGATGATTCTGGGTTTATTGCGAGCGGTGTTTTAAATGACATTTGTTCTTTAACCCAAGTAAAGGCGAGATAGATTTCCATAAGTTGAATAATCACTAAATAATGATGTTTGGGATTAAAACTGAACTAGAGTTCTAATGAATCTTTAATTAGATTAAAACATAAAAAGAGATAATTAAATTTATCAAATAAGAGAAATGATTGAGATGGAGTACCCCCTGTTTTACTCCATGCGATAGTTAAATCTTTAATTAGATTTAATTAAAATTATCGATAACACTACGGGTGTTAAATATGAAGTACCACCAGTTTTGCTCCATGGGATGAATATGTTGGGATTGGGAATAATAAAATAAACGATTACTTCGGTAAGGCTTGATAATCCCAACTAGTTTGATAAATCTTAATTTGGTTTATGTTGTAAAAAGATAAAATGGAATATTTTGAAAATGATATCCAAAGGAAGATTAAACTATAAGTTTAAAAGAATTTATCTTTGAAAAATAATAAGGGCAATCTTTCCCAAATATAATGAGTATTTGAATAAAAGAAGATTCTGGATCGAAGATTAAAGATATGTCCAGAGAATTGATAGTCTTCCGTTGTGTTGTTTATATGTTTCTGCTGCATTGTATTACATTTATTGTAATTTATCTTCCACTGTATTATTATCGATGTACTCTGATGTAACATTTATATGATGTTAATAAAGGGTCTTTTGTGGTTGTTCTGATGCTGTTGTGCGCCCAAAGTTAATAATCCGAGGATTTCCGGCTCTCTGATCGGGCCTTGCAGCCGGTTCAGAGGGTGGGAAAATTCGGGTTGTTACAATGTACTTCTGGTCTTCATGATAAACTATAATAACCAGATCAGATGAAAGCAATTTTTGTGCTTAAGAGGAAAAAAGTAAAAACCAACACATGCGCAACAAATTTTTTTACTAATGAAGAAAAATGCAAATAAAAGAAAATTAATTTAAAGAGTAAATTAAATTAAAATACTTTTTATAAAAACATATATGCTTTTATCTTTTTAAAGTAGGGTTTAATTTAGTTGTATATTTAATGTAATAAACCTAAAACAGGAGTAAACGAAAAAAAAACATATTTAACTTGTATTGCTGAATATCAAATATAAGTACATTTTAACTTGTTATTAAATCATCACTAAACAACAAACATCTTACATGCATTATAAAAACTATCGTATGCATCAATAACTAAGTATGATTTATCATGAACCTGAAACGACATTTGCATGAAAGTAGGGTTTGAGATCAAAAGTAGAGTTTCGGATCAGAATAAAACTTACCTGTTGAGTAATTGATTAATCTAAATAGAGGTTTTCGTTAGGACGATGAAGATTGTTCAGGAACTAGCGAATAGAAATCCATGCTTTACTTCTTCAGATGAGAAAAATGAGGCGATTAACAATTTGCTTGTTCGCAAGTGAATACTATGGCTACAAACAAATTTTAAAGAGGAGTAAGTGAAGTTGTTTCTAAGCCCTAGTTTCGTTTTTCGTTCGGAGGTTTCGCGGCCGGTTCAGATTACTGAGAAGTAGCGGTGTAAAGGCCCGCAAATCCGTACTATCTGAGTTGACTAATAACACCACACGTCCAACCCAAATTGCACAGAAATATGAATCATTATTAGAAAGAAGTTAGAGGATGAGGAATAGAAAGAAAGAAATATTAGAATAGAAGAAAACGAAGATCACAAACTCACAGCGGAACGAATAAAATATATTATATAACATAACTTTTGAAATACAAATCAGTAACTTTATATACATACCATCATCAGAGCACAACAGTTATTCCTGGAACAGTTATAAAAACCAGTTTCCAGATACAACATAGTACACAGCGGAAATATGATAGTCTATAGCTAACTGGTGAAGCCTCATGCTTCCAGCTCTTCCAAGTGAATCTGAAAAATCCCGACTACTTGACTGCCCGTACAAAATTTGGGCACCCAAGAGTTTCGGGAAAACAAACAAAACAAACTCTAGATCAGTCATGGGACTGGTGTGAGTAAACTCCAACCATTTGTTTAACTTTCAAAATTCTTTCGAAAGAAATGGTAATCGTAAGACCGATCCACACATAAACACAGATGGTTTTTACCTTACGATAACCCAAAACATCTTTGATACGAAAATCCAGTGATATTATAATAATGTCTACATCAAATAAATAACCAAATAGCAGAACGCTTGCATCTCACGCTCCACATATAATGTAAAATCAAAAACCGCATGGCGCTTATTGGAGATTGGATTTCCAACATGACAAGGTATGGAACCACCTTCCGATAGTGTATCTCTAGAGAGGAATACACTGAGTTCAACAAGAACATCTTGCAACCCGGCCCACACATGACCGACCACTCATTTCGCTTGAGTGTATCGAATGTATATCACCAACGGTTGGAATCAGCAACCGTCTCCCGACTGGGACAGCATCGAATAGAATAAGAAATTAAATGAACCTCTAAATAGGTGATTATACATCCTAATGGGAGCGACCCACATAGCCATGCTGCCTGCCCGATTTTTGTCATTTCCCGGTTGTTGAAGCCTGAGGCTACGCTCGCTTTCTATTCATTGATAGCACAATCACTTTGAATGCCACATTGTCAGATCCGTTAATCACTAATTGATTTGCACAAATATTCCGGGTGTTATGCTAAGGGAATAAATCCGTTGCAACCATATATATTTATACAGACCAACCCATTAGATCATTGGAAACACTTTGTCAGACATTCGTCCATTTACGTTCGTTCTGGGACTGAATGAAACCGAAGGCACAATTTCTATTTATAGAAAAAGCCCTTGCACTTTACTTCGTCTTTGATTGTCTTCATAGAATCTGATTCGCAACGCTACTGCCAATACAGAGTGGTTCACGGATAATAATCCAACCGGTCTCTCCATATTGACAACGATGGTAAAAACTTCGATAGTCTGTGATTTAACTATCGAATAAAAACAAGTGTTCATTCAACATATCAATTCAAATCACTGGGCTCTTTAATTAATATTTCATTAATTAAATATCTTCTCATTTCCCTATCAATATTTGTTAACCAAATATTTTCAATAATCATCTTGGTTTCTTATGCCATTTGGAAAACGTTTCCAAATGTCAACTTCTTTTATTTTCTATATATTAGAAAATATCTCTATTTGCAATTGAAAACAATTTCAATCACTTATCTCTATCCCGACTATTTTAATTATACTCATGAAATATTTACTTTTATATTTCCAAAATTACATCACTTGAGTTAAAACGAATGTTGTATACAACATCGTTACAAACAACCCAAAATATTTTATTCGACCAAACTATTATTCAAGCACTTCTCTTCGAGACTGGATCATGCTATTTATCAATTAAAAATGAAATCAATCAAGTTGGGGTAAAATTACCTCTCAGACCTTAACTGAAAACATCCTCAACTTCAAAACGGCAAAAGCACTTACCTCGAATAAACACACTATAAAACCCAACTATTCATTTTTAAAATATGTATATATATTCGTTTTCTATTTCTACTTTATAGATTTCCCTTTTTGTTTACAAAATTCTATTTTGATTTCGTTACCTTATCGAACTCTATATATATCGATATATAGATTTCTAACTATCAAAGTTTCTTAAAAATATTCTAACTCCTTAAATTCTCGGAAAAATTCGCCATAACCTCACCTGCACCGGGAGCTTCTGGATATTTCAAATAGCCTCCCATGGCCCTCACCAATCCAAAAAGAAAAAGAAAAGCCAAGCGGCTTGCCGATACGGCGCATAAAACCTCATATATGAATTTAAACATGTACCTTTTTGTCGGGCACATAAATTAAAATCTTCATATACTTCATCCCATACCTGTCTAACATATGCTCACCTGTTTTCAATTCAACTCAATCCAATCGTTTGAATTCCGTTTTGAATCGTTTGAATTCAGTTTCGCTCAATTATTCTTTAATTAACCTTTTTGCCTATTTCACTTCTTTGTTTGAACATAACATGTTCAAACAAAATATTTAACTTGCTCATAACCAAATTGAATTTCAATTTCAATTCTAGTTTCCTTTTTGATTTCGAATATAAATTTTCAAATTGAATTTACTTATTCAAAACCCAATATCCATTCGAAATCCCATTAACTAATTTCTATTCAATTTAGTTAATTCTATTCAAAAATCTGATTTCTGTTTCAAAAATCATTTCACTTACTTCACTGGAGCTCACATTTACTTTATATTTCCAGTGTGGATTTTTCTAATGGCAAATTCGGAATTTATTTCTTTAAAATTCCTTTATTTATTTAATTAAACCATTATGGGTTTTAAAACGATTTTTGGCGCTGCTTTTTTAAAAATTTGATTTTGACATAACTCAAAATTTATACGACGAAATCCAGATTTTTCTCTTCCATTAGAAAACTATTATCTAATCGGTCCTGACGTTTCTTGTTTCAAAGAATTCCGACTTCAATTGAGTTCTGTATACTCGAATGAAGTTTGAAACGACAATTTTTGAACTGCAGCGCTGCGGCGGGTTCGTTTTAATTATATTTATAAATATAAACGTTAAACTTCGTTTAAAATGAATTCAACTCCACTCAAACTCCATTTTCACTTTTATTTGAATTCTATATTCAAATTCAAATTTCACTTCTATTTGAGTCCTATATTCAAATTCCATATTTTAAATTCCATTTAAATTATATATTTAAATCTCATAGTTTAAATTTCCATTTGAATGCTATATTCAAATTCTACCATTTAAATTCCATTTGAATTCCTTTTTAATTCTACATTCAAATCCCATATTTAATTCTCTTTGAATTCAATTTCCATATTTATTCTATTTGAATTTCAAATATTCAAACTCCTTTTTAATTCTATTCTTCAAATTCTATTTAAATCCTCTTATTCAAATTCTATTTCAAATTCCCTTCTTCAATTTCTATTCACATTCCTGTATTCAAATTCTATATTTGAATTTCCTTTAAAATTTCTACATTCAACATCTGTTTAAATTTCTATATTCAAATTCTAGATTTGAATTCTCTTTGAATTTCTATATTCAATTTCTATATTAAAATCCCATTTGAATCTCTATATTCAAATTCTATATTTAAACTCCGTTTGAATACCTATATTCAAATACTATATTATTAATTTCATTTGAACTTCCTTTATTTAAATCCATTTGAATTCCTTTGAATTCAAATTCTATTTCCATTCCTTGGAATTCAAATCCTATTTCAAATCTCCATTTGAATTCAAATTCTATTTCAAATCTCCATCTGAGTTTCTATATTCAAATCTATTTTCAAAACTTCATTTGAATTTCTATATTCAAATCTATTTTCAAAACTTCATTTGAATTTCTATATTCAAATTCCATTTTTAAAATTTCTTTATTCAAATTCCAATTTACTTTCGATATTCAAATCCTATATTGAATTCCTTTATATTTTCTATATTCATTCTTTAAACAAGTCTTTATTTCAATTCCTTTTGAAATCGATATTTCTATTTTTGGAAATTAGATTTCCCTTTTTAATTTCACACTCGTATTTTTATTTCTGAATTATCCAATGATAATTCTTTTTACTTCATTTATGAACTGCGTTTATAAAAGAACTATTTATAAACTTCTTTTATAAAATAACTATTTGTTTTATTTTTCAAACAAGTTTATTTTTTTCAAATCTATTTAAAAATTCTATTTTTCAAAAATAGACTTTTCCCCTTTAAATCTCAAATACCCTTTCCACGATATTTTAAATAAATTAACACTTAGCCTAGTGATATTTAAAACAATCAAATCATCCAATTTTCAATCATTTGATTTCTAACATGTCATATATGAATATATGAAATCAAGCAAACAAACAAACAGATAATATATTTTTGAGGAATCCAGTTGGATTCCTCCAACCTGTTTTCCTGCATCCACAAACGTTAGTCAACAGAAATAATACCCATCCTGCTTCAAGGCAGGATATCGCGGTATAAAAGGGAATCAACTTATATATGTGAGCGTAGGTTAATCCGCTAATGATACTGCGGGCATCCGCTAATAGTACTGCGGGAAATCCAATAACCAAAATCACCAAGCCTAGGTATAACTAACATAGTAATCAAGAATGATTAAAATTTGCAAATGCATCCAAACAGCCAACCATTTATTTTTAATGATAAAAAATAAATTTTTAAGTGAGATTTACTCACCTTATGTTTGCGCTGAATATCTTGTTAATTCCTGTATTGTTGCATGGCGAATCATCTCGAATTGCCTAACTAGCACCTTAATCCCGGCGTGAGACCCTTCTACCCCAAATTCCAACAATAAGCAACTGCCTTCAGATCTAATTTTCTCCCCAAAATCCACCTATAACACCACTGATCCACTGTAGCATTCCATCGAACACCTGCTACCCCTCTCACTGTCAATGACCGAATTGCCAACAACCTACCATACTGCCTCAACACAACTCCCTTTCCTCTACAGGTTCATGCTTTGAATTCGTTCATCAAACCTCATCTTGAAATTGTCGTTCAACATTACTGGTTTATCATTTTCTGACCCTGGTCCCCTCGTTCACCCTCTGACATCGCATCGTTCAACCTTGAACTCAAACCACCCTACAGACATCGCATCCAAAACAACGTCGGCCTCTACTACAGATCCACCCAAAACCAACGATCCTCAATTCACGTTGTTCCTCCCCAAACTCCAGTTCGTATTTCAGTCGCCACTCTAATACCATCGCATACCTCAGAACCCCCTCAGCAACTTCAGCTCGATTTCAGATAACCCCAACTTCCCAAATCACGAGTGCCTCCGGTCTCGATTCGAGCTGTAGGGTGTGACGCGATTGGATTTCGGGCTTCCATGAACTACTGGCATAAATTGCCATTCGCGATTTCTCTTTCTTTTTCTTTTTATAAAAAGAGGAACGGTCTTTGATTGGAAAAAGGAACGAGAAGAAAGACTTGAACTGTATGTTGGTTTCAGAATGAAAGTTCGGTTCGTTTATATAGATTTTAAAGGGAACAGAAGTACATCCATCAAAATTCGATGTTTGCTTGATGTTGAACAGAGGAAGACATAAATTTTGGCTCGAGGAAGGCAATAGGGTGGTATTAAAAGAAGTAGGTCGGTTGGTTAAAGTTTTGATTTGATTTTTTTTTTATTAAAAACTAAACTATATCGCGGTCCTTTAATTTAAACCACGAACCGCTGTTTTAACCAACCGACTGACGTTATAACGCTATTTTGAATTTAACGAAATAGATTATACAATTTAATTTGAACGTATATTTAAAATAGTCATGTTAAATCAATATAATATAATTTAAATTCAAAAACAAATAAATTCTCTGATAACAAAATATTTTATTATCATCTATATTCAAATTCAATTAATACTGATCATCAGAAATGTTTTGATTAAATTCTAACTTCGAATTGAATTATTTTAAATTCTCGTATTTCGGTGACTATCAAAATAAATCGTATTTCGATTATTTAATCGATAACTGAATAAAATACCATTTATATTATAAATTCAATATTTAAAACCATGTTAAATATTTAAAATTAATCGACGAAAAATCTAGGTCGTTACAAGCGGGTTTATTTCGACCTGTGTCCTGAAAAATAATATTTTTGAACATGTGTCCTAGAAAATAATTAGTGGATGGAAATAAGCCCTTATAGTAAAATTCCCCAATTATATATGTGTATATACTGTAGCGAAGTAGGGAAGAAGATAGTCCCTATAGCAACTAGTTTAAATGGTGGACGTAGGCTTTGAAATATATACTTAGGCTTTAGCCCGTTAGTAAGAAAAAAAATATTTAAATAAGAAGCCGAGATGACGTTGAGATGATTAAGGAAGTGTGGAAGCAAACGTGAAAGAAGAAATGAGTTACAGTGGAAGGTTGGCAAGCGAATAGAACGTGGAGGGGAAAGGAAATGGGAAGGGCCGAATGCATTTTATATTTAATGAGCTTGAGCCATGCCATGCACAATAGAAAAAAAGATGTAACAGGAGAGAGGCGGCCTGTTTGTTGAGAGCAAGGGTTTAAACGTGATGTGGGCTTCATGTTTTACTGAATAGGAGGAGATCGGGATATTTGTTTTTCGTTGCCTCGTTGAATACAATGATGACGTGGATCAGGTCCTCTTTTTATTTGCCTGTAGCTTCGGGTTTACAAATCAGGGGAGAAATTGTTTAGCATGTATTGTATATGGGGAAGGAGGCCTAAACAGTAAGCGAAGGGCTGAGTGGTTAAATTTTACTGATTGAGTAATGT
The DNA here is from genome assembly GCA_030737875.1 of Allium sativum. Lineage (NCBI taxonomy): Eukaryota > Viridiplantae > Streptophyta > Magnoliopsida > Asparagales > Amaryllidaceae > Allium > Allium sativum. The sequence continues at coordinate 565,623,227 of CM060921.1, forward strand.
GTATTTGTGATATCTGCACCATCAGATCGATTTATAATTAATTTAAAATTGTTAATTTTCATAACTGTAAGTAAAAAATGGTTGGATATCCAAATACAAAAAACATTTATTATTTTAATTTCTCCTGCAAAAGATGATGGGGAACAAAAGAAAAATTGTAATCGTTTGATTTGGTTTATTTTTAAATGTTAAAAGTCAAATATTAAACGTAGTTGTAACACCGTATTCGCCATCTTGTCGTGCGCAAAATAGTGTCCATTTATATAACTTGCTACTTAGTTTTGTTATTTTCATTTTTTATAATTTTTTATTGAATAACATTGTATATAGTTGTGTTGAAAACTCTCTCTTTTTTTGCTCTCTTTAATTTGATGTAAGAAGATCATAAGAAAAGGAAGCAATTTTAATTGTGCACACAAGTGATTGAAAGATTCATAAGCAGTTTACTATGATTACATCTGCGTTGCAACAAATTATTGAAGATTTGTCTGTAATTGAATAAATATCAGTGAAGCACATGAGTTAGATTTCACATGCAAATTCATAAAACAATTGTTGTACAACATCTTTAATCTATGAAATGTCTTGACATGTACATAATGTTCCATTGTATATATATATATATATGTATATGCGCAAACCAACCATGTACCAAAACATGAATGAAACTGTTAATTTAGGATATAATTAATCGAGTAAAGAGAGTAATTGATCATTACATCAATATGTAGAAAAATGTAATAATGATTAAAATTAGCATTTTTCATGGTTTGAAATTAAAAAAAAAAAAAAAAAAATCGCCTCTACTTGAGTAGTATAAAACTACTTGATGCTAGTTTGATTTTGAATTGTTTTTTATCATTTTATTGCAATGAAATTTTATAGAACCTAAATTGATGTAAGGTAGATATCTAACAACAAGACAATCACCTTGTGCTGTCATATTAGAGAAAATATCAATTACTATAATATTTAACTTAGTACAACAACAAATAATTGTTTCAACCACAAATACTTGCGTGTTGGCACTATTAAAGGTCCATTATACACATCAAACTTAGAAGTTGGTTGTACATATTAAAACTTTAAAATGGCGAGAAATATAATTGGAAAAAAAATGAATATGATGGTAACAAAATTCTCAATGGTGATAAATTGAGGTGGAAAAAATGAATAAGCTGATACAGTTAATTGAGTAATTTGAAACGCGATGTCCGCATTTTAACAAAAGGTAGAGATGTCCCAGAATGAAATCTCATCTTTTTTCAGCTCTCTTATTCTCTCGACAATAGCCTAAACATTTTCATAACAAAATGCAGGCAAGTGAGTCAGCAAGCTCTGAATATATTGTTTGACCAAGTTATACTCAACGGAGCATTTAGGTTTTCCTTCAACAATCAGAGTAGGTGCAAACACATACACATTTATGTATTTACAGTCAAAGATCATTGAATCCTATCTCATATATATTGTTAAGGTTTAGTTAATTTACGAAAAGATATCAAAAATTCAGTGGATTTGAAATATATGGATTGCAAAAACAATTTTGTTTCAATTTATTGGCGTCAGTAAAGTGTACCCAACATCAAATGGTTTTCATTGTCCTCAGGATACATAGCTGGCTATCACATGCATATTGGGCATATTCAAAGGCCTATAGTCTTGGTGGTTTACTGCAAATTGGCAGCAAAGATGTCCTCATCTGGTATCAGAAATATTATGAGAATTGAATACCAAATCAAGTTCACAATATGGCATAAAAAGATCTAATATCTCAACAAATAAATGGATAAACTCAAGTATGCTAGTCATTATCACGAATCTCGAAGCACATTGATAAAAACTGTTAAACAATCTCTTATAAATCATTTTGGGTTGGCTGATCACACCAGTATTTGCGAACTTGGGACCTCAGTTGACAACCAAATTGGCAAAAAGGCCGAAGAATCTAGTGGATCAAACACCCATCCTCATGACGGTGGATGTGAGCAGTAAGTTCAGTAAATTATGCACCACCCTATATTCTGTATAAGTAGTAAGTGAACAGGCATACAATTGGAAAAATTGGAAATGAATAATGTGGAAAACCACAAAAACAATCATGATACTATACAACAAAAAACGATTAAGGTGCTATAGTGGTGACTTTCTGGGAACAGTTAACTTTTAGATATTACCCCTCGTAGTTATAAATTGGTAGTATCAACAGCAATGGTGTTGGGTATGGATTTTTCTTATTATATTTATATAGATGGTGAGGTGATGTAATATAAATGGTGTGCATTGGTTTAACTCTTCCGAGCCCTTTTTGCCTTTGGTTTTCTGCTACAAATTGCTTTCTCTTTGGGTTCAGTTGGCAACATTACAGTCGAATTCATTTCAGTACCATACCATTTTGGTAGATTAATTTATTGACTGCTTCACTGTGGGTTTCATGAACACCATCCGCTTGTCCTGTAAATAAACGGCCCATGGAAGCTATTCATCCGTTCGTTTTATTTAAATATCGCATGCCGTATCTTGTGGCTTCCAATCTTCCACACCAGTACTTGTTTGCTAAGACAAAGTTTCAACGTCATTTAAGTCCTCCACATTGATTGACTATAATTATACAAATTTGCAGTTTTTAAAACTAATACCTTTATTCTGCGCATCACTCGTCTTAATGTTGAGGTAGGAAACAAAACATAATATATGGTTAGTTGTAACTATTATCTTGAGCAATAAATTATAACTGACAATGTGTACTTTCCATTAAAACGCTGTTTTTGTATTCAGTTCCAATTATAGGTTAATTATGACAATTCACCAATCGCCCAATGGGATACAACCAAAAAAAGAAGAAGAGAAAACTACACTAATTTTGTTCTGATTTATATAAGGAAAATAGAGGGTACAATATTTAATGAAAATTCATAATGCTTACGATTATACAGTATATATCACCTATATCATATACAGTAAAAAAATACACTAATTCTTTCTTTAGTTTTAATAACTATAGACCTAAGTTTACGTCTACCAAATCACCTAATTCGTTATTTTGTACATCAAGTCCATACATTTGAAAGTTCACTATAACCTAGCGTTAGATTCTACTGTACAACGTTAGTTGCGAATATGGTAACAAAAGATATAGATCATGATTGAGGAAAAATAAAGTCCAGATTAAAACAATAAAATCACCTTTATGGCTTTATTGCAGATTCTTTTTTATTCTTTCGGGATTACAAAACAATAACATAAGAATGCATTTTTGTGCTTTACTCAAAAACCAGTAAACCGCCAAGTTGGAATTTTTAGTTTAGGCATATGAGGTCTGATGTCTTAGGCTATAGAATTTTATGTGCAGTTGATACTTAATTGTTCATCAATAGCTTTGTCTTACATTCCATAATCTTGTCATATCCTGTTTCCATATTACTTTGAAACTTACATCATGGATTCTAGTAATCATACTTTAAATATAGTTACAAATGTTTTATGTTAAAGATCTGTTAATTTGCTAAATCGCTTATGTAGGTCCTACCTCAGTTAACCTAAATTTTAGCATTTCCATTATCCCTTTATGTTTCCAAAAAAGAAGTTAAATTGTAGAAACTAATGTCAAAATAGGGAGAGAAAAAATTGGTTACAATATCTCTCACTATGGCTGAGCTAATATCTTGTTGATTCACCTCATCTAGATGAAAACCAAACAAATTAAATCTCCTAAATAGTAATGCTTATGCACTATATATAACCGTCCTTAGTTATTTTTATTACTTATTTCTTGTCATGGTAATATCTATACACATAAACCAACTTCAAATGGTTTTATTATTTCTTATTAATTCTTTTTCTTTTTGTGTATAAACACCCTCGGTTATTCTCAGTGCATCTTAGGAACATGTTTTATATATAACTCCCACTTTATTTCATCAAATTTTTTCTTAACATTTTTACTTTACAGTATATTGATGACAGTGGTCACGACCATAGGCATGAAGGTAGACACCCACAATGATTAAGAATATAGGGCAAGAGCTAGATTATATATTATCTGGGAAGCTAATACAAAACCATATACGGTAGATTTAAGTTTTTAACACTGATTAAACTAAATATTCAACAACTTAGTACAACGAAGATATAAAGGAAAAAATCCTTCACCTCATCTTTTTTTAATTCTTTCCGGTTTTCAACAATGTGAAACAGCTTATAACTTCTTGCTCACCTTCCTTTTAACGCATCTTTCTTTTTCCATTCTAAAATCTGTAAGAGAAAAAGTATGTAATAGGTTAATATTCAATTCAGTTACATAATAGTGAAAGAAAAGACGATATTTGATCCCAACTTGAATCATTCGTCATCTTCAAAAAATGAAAAGGAAAACTGAAAATATTTTGAGAAATAAACATCGCGTATAATTTAAGGAAGTAACCCGAAACACTTAAACTTAACAGATGACATAAATCAACTTTGCTTGGGTAGAATAATTGATCAGAATTTCAAAACTTATCAAACATGTGTCAGGAGCACAAATGCTATTAAGTTGACAACTTGAGACGTTTGAATAAGGAACGTTTACAACTACGATAAGTAGTTTTGTATATAGCTAAATATATTCACCGTTTTGGTAGATTAATTTGTTTAGTTAAATAGGAAGAAGACATGCAAATAACTGAAAAGAAGCAGCCAATTAACTTGGTCGCAATTGATTCGATTTTAATCAATCCTAACAAACAGATAAACATATCTGGAAAAAGATGAACTTTCATAGGAAGAAAGTTTATATTTTCATAGCCATAATAATCATCAGCAAAATAATATATCATAAGAGAAAATAAATGCAAAGCTTATACCAAAGTTTTATCATACCCTTAAGCAATCTGCTTTTGAATTAGATGAACTTTTTTGCATTTATTTCTCCATCCATCATCAACGTATTATAGCCTAAAGTTCTGATGTCTCCTGTATAATACCAAAACATTAGCAACTTTATTTTGTGATATCTGTCGTTTAATCCGAAACATTAACACGTCAAGTTTAGCGTATGAAGAAACCATTGATAATAATCGACCTTATGCATGAAATCATTATGTTACTTGAAATGCATTTTCGACACAGGTAATTCATTATATCCATAGCTCCCGCTAGTCATAAAATGATAAAAAGAATAAAGTTTACAAAAAAAACTGAAAAAAGAGGTTCTACATGTCAACCTAGTTCTTAGAAATTGTAAACGATTAAAACTTACATATGTTTTTGACATGTTATTTGCAGATTTCACAGTTAACAGCAATAGTTTGCACGTAACATTTAAAACTTGAATAATCAAAATAATTTTCAAGCCTAATTATAAAATTTTGATTAATTGAAGTAGCAAAATCAGGAAATAATCAAACCTTAAGTCAAAAGTGCACCTTTTTTCTATCACAGTTGCAATAATTATTCTTTATTCCTGCCTCATCCAATGTTTTGTCCATTTGTAAAGCATCGCCACAACTTTTCTCAAGCTGATCCATTGTAGCTATTGCCCATTACACATGTAGAGAGTACGGGTGAAGACTGTGTGTTGCCTTTCATAGTGTCAAGCTTTGAGAGGTTGGTCTAGAGTGTGTTGCCTTTTACAGTGCCAAGCTTCGAGAGGTTAATCTACACTTACATGCTTTTACAAACTGGGAATGCTGTGTTTGTGCTAGACAATAAATAGTAGCATCTGGTAAATAATCATCAAATATATCACAACAAAACAGAGTAAATTGTGATCAGGCAGTAGGAGAACAGCTGCATGTTAAATGCATTAACTTTTAGATTAAACCATTTTGTTTTTAAAGTACAGTGGACAACAATGTAATATTACTTGCCCGGACCTATAACTACCAAGGTATAGGATAGTAATGCAACCATATTAAAGTATAAGTCGCCATCATACTCACCATTAAATACTCAAATATGAAAATCTACATGGCAACTATTGTCAAACGAAGACATGCCGTGTACCGTCAATAAAGTAAACTTACCATGAGAGCATGTTTAAAAATATCCCATTTTTGAAAGAGATAGCAAAACCTATAATCTGCTGCCGCTATTTATATCCCACCACTATTGAATGTTGATTGCCCACTTCTTATGATATTAAATTTTAAGTAAGAATTAAATGTTAATTATCTTTTTCAAAGAAAAGGAATACCTTATATGAAGACCTGATTGCAAATGAAGAATAATAATAAATGCATTAATAAAATGAGCGCATGAATAGTTCAAATAAAAAACAAAAAACGACTAACAGTTAATGGAAGATAAAAATTTCAGTATACACAGCGGTAACAGATGAAAATGGAAATATATGAAGTTAACTGAATGGCTTTGAAATGTTTATATTCATTTTTTTCAAACCTCTTGTAACCTTTGTCTCTCTCTCTCTCTCTTTTTTTTTTTTTTTTTTTTTTTTTTTTTTTCCGTCATCAGCACCCTGGTGATAGTAGCATAATATAATTGTAATTTAGATAAACAATTTCATAATGACAGTTAATATCAAAATAAGCACAAAACGTAGATAAGTAGTAATAGGTTAGCATGTAAATTTATTATACTTCTGTTCCCCCAGACAATCCATACAGGTCAGTTTAAAATGTAACCAATTCACAATGTTTGTCGAATTTCCTACATCATTTTTTGCTTAATTCATATCTCCTTTTAATAACTAGAAACTATATAAATAAGAAAAACTGATTTCCAAGTCAGCAACAAGTATTTCCCAACAAATGGTTATGTAACCCAAAAATATTATGTACTTTCAGTAATGAAATTATGTTTACTTAACATGCATCATCAGAAAATAACATAAAGATTACTTCATCTTAGTCGTAAGAATTTCCATCCAAAAGACGATAACTACAACTGAATAACTTTGCCAACTTATAGATGCAAAAGCATTGCTAATCTCAGGTTGTCGATAGGAATATCGGGCGACCCCCTCGCATTCATTAGCTTATAAAATTAGATTGCAGTTAAAATGAATTACGTAAATATATTTTGTATGATGGCAGTGCATCCTAACAGGTTTCCCAATAACACGATGTACAACATTACTGCTGCAACTAAATGCTTCTTTTCTATCTTTCATAGTTGATGCATAGAGGTATATGTGGAAACTTTTCAAATAGATTATAGCAGATTAACCAACAAAAATGTAATCTGAACAACTCTTGACAATAAATTGTATTTTAACGCAAAAAGATTAGGCATATAAATAGAAAAATTCCAATCTATCTTTGTTAAGATCATAATGAGTCATTGTAATTAACCAGGTATTTAATTTTGTTACCTACAATGGTTTTGTTAGGCGTTTTATCCTGAGGGACCAACATAGAGGCAAATTCAACAATTGAATGACATGCCAATTTTGTACTGATAAGATACCAATCTTCTGGATTTGGCATTAATATAATATATAAGATAGGATTTGCTATTTTTATAAATGGAAAAACAGGAAAGCATCGATGGAGTAAGGGGGTGGGACTGTTACAAAAATAAAGAATAGAGCTGAGTTTTGATGTTTTGAAAAGAGATAAAAATGCACTGACTTTTAAGGAACACCAATTTCACGGTTTTAAATTTTAGCTTTTAGTAACAGAGTCGAAACTCATATCAATATGAATGGAAGGTGGGAAAAACTAACATATCACTTAATACACGGAGAATGTCATATTTCCTGGTAAACAACTGCCTTCAAATTTTCCTTTTTTAATCAAAATTTAAATGTAAGCAAAACTTTGTATGCTTATGAATAAGCATTGACTCAGGTTACTGTGGAAGGAGAACCCAGGGAAGCAAATAATAATAAAAAATAAAAAAAGAAGCAAAGAAGCGTATTGGCTCAACATCCAGTGGAAATATTTAGTAAACAATGATTTCGAATTAAAGATAACAAAAATTGTTGGAATAAAAAGGAGAATATTTATTATATGCGGACAAAGAAATAAATTGCAACAAAGTTTCAATGTGCAATTTAATTTCTTATATAGCATTCTTTTCAAAGTGAAAAAAGTCCTGTAGAAATATGAACGTTGTGTTTGATGCTCATGTGCATGGAAATATAACATGAATATATCCCATAATTGCTAAAACTACTGGTAGTAATATTTTATTTTTTTGCTATGGGAAGGTTACTTCTTATGTTTGTGGATGTCAATATGTTTTGGTTTAATGTAACTGTGACGGTGCGAAGGAATAATTATGTTAGTTTAACCGAAGTATGGGTAAAATTAGTAAATGTTAAAGAATAAGAGTGCAATAATAGAATAAAACTAATCCTAGGTAATTTGCAAAACATATTCTAAACTAAAAATTGCTTAAAATTTTGTAATAGTAGCAAAACTAAACAGGCCAAATATTTGAATGCTTACCTGGGTTATACTTCAACTCAATACTCAAACCTTATTTATTAGCATGGAATAGTTTCAGGAGCCGATGTGCTTATTTCCTATCAGTAAATATAAAAGCATAAAAATTCAGATCATCATTGAGTATGAAGTAAAGACATAAAAATCAAGAATTTAAGTGGATTCATATGCATATGCTAGTACATGGGAATATCTATTAATGTTATCTGTTAGCATTCTAACAGGGCAATGTATTGATCAAGAACTATGCAAAAGTAAAAAAAAAAAAAAAAAAAAAAAAAAAAAAAAAAAAAAAACTAAAACATGTTCAAGCATAGATATTCAAACCTGACTGCAAATTGGTAAAACAGTGTGAATGACTTTTACAAGGCATAGGATCTCATTATTTGCTGTGCCAACATATCCATCTGCAATTCAAACAAAATACATAAGGTTTCAGCTTGTGCAATTTAAAGCTGGATATATGAAAAATCACAAGTTAGTAAAAGACTAAAAGTAGTTTAACTTAGCCTTAAAAAATGTATGCGAGAATTGAAAAGTATCTAAACCTTGCATCACAGTTGATCAAAATCGTATGGGACCACAGATTGGGTAAAGTAGCGACAGTAGCAGACTGTATTAAAATCCCTAAGTTGTTGAAAAATAAACAATCAAAAAGAATTATCCATTAGAAAAAAATCCGGAAATTCGAAAACTAATCTCACATAGTTAGATAAAATTAAATCGATGAGTAAATTAAAAAAGACATACCTAATCAGACCAGACATCAACCACTCACTGAAGTTAACATCTTCATCTAATTTGGCAGACTCACAAGTCCAGATTCGATATTTTGGTAAGGGATCCACTGTACACCTTCACGCATGTAAAATTGAAATGTTATTCCTGTATGATTTAAGGAAACAAATATGTTACAGAAACCCAACAAAAGATGAATTCTGAAGCTACAGGAGACTGAAGTAGGAAAATGGTATTTACCTGTAGTTGGTGTAAGAGATGGAAGAAAACGTCGACCCAATTTTTCCGGCAAACGGTCGAGTTTGATTACAGAATGAAGGTAGGTCACGGTCGATTGTTGATTTTGGTGGAAATCGGGTGTCGTTGGTGACGATAGCGAAGGCAGCGACAATTGGGGAATGCAGTTAGAGGACGATCGATTGTTGATTTGGTGCAAATTGGTGTATGTTATCGTTGGTGAAGATGGCGACGGTAGTGGGAATTAAGGGTTGACGATGTCGAAGGCGGCAGTAATTAGGGAATGGAGTTTGGGGATGTAAGCAAAGCGGTTACTGATTCAAAATTGGAAAAGTACACAGTGGGTGCATATTGTATGCAGAATGTGTGGCGAGTAATTTGGGAAGTTTGTTTATTTATTATTTACTATAAAAGTCGGAGGGAAAGAATGAACAGGAGAGCACGAAAAAGAAAATGTTGCATTCTATGCCTCCACATATGCATTGCTCAAGTTGTGCTTTTAGGTTTAAGTAATAGATAGATTGCTGTATTTAAATTGAGATCATCTACTGTGATGCAGAGAAGAACAGGTTGGAGGAATCCAACCGGATTCCTCACTATTATTGATAATGTTTATCAATATGATTATATATTGTTATTGAATGTGAAATTGACTGATATTTCACGGTTTGGTACTGTAAGTGGACATTTTCCTCTTTAGTACGTTCGATAAAAATAAAGATTTTCGAAATCGATATAAAATCATTTTGGAACGTTTTCAAATTTTTATTCGTACATGATTTTGAAATATAATTTTGTTTGAAATAAATTATAACGTGGTTTATAAATGTAAGTAATGATCTGAACGGAATTTGTGTAAATTAATTATATCGGTTAACTTAAAAAGATTAATTGGAATTGACAATACTTTAAGTTGACGAAGTCAACTGTTTAAACCAGAATCAATTATTTATTGAATCGTTTATGATTTTAAAGTCGATCATTATTTTGACGATCTTTAAAGGAAGGTTTGCTATTTTTATAATAGTAAATTATAAAGTAAACAAATGTGATTTCTAATAAATGCTGGAATTTGATTATTACTTAATAATCAAAGTGATCATCTAGGAATTTTAATGGAAGTTTATGAAACCGTAAGGCCTTATGCGTGGTCAAGTGGAATGTTAAGTCAAATTATATTAATAGTAATATAAATTAAAAGTTTTAAGATGAGTTCTTTGTAAAAATTCTATTGATCGATTAAGGGTTTTATTCACAAAAGAATGGTATGCTGGAGTAGACTATGTTGAGTTTTAGGAAAGTAATATTTGCTTTCCACCAAGATTTAATTATTTATTTAATATTTATTTATTTACTCATTTAGATTAACAAATAAAAGTATAATTTAAAGATAAACATTTTGAAAGCGTGGATTATAATACTATTATTATAATCAATGTTATTTCCGTAAAAGAAGCAGAATCTTAAACTGAATCCAAGGTTTACAAGAGTGAATGTTATTGATATTCAAAGTTGTGAACTATGTCTATTTCGAAGTTAATAATGTTGTTCATTAAGGTCTGAGAGGTAATTATACCCAACTTGATTATCTTCATTGTTGACTAAGGAATCATCAGGTTCGATAGAGAGGGTTGGATAAATGAAGTGAGTTTATGAGCGAGAAAGGGTTTAAAGACTATGTTTGAATTGAACAGAGAAAATAAAAATGGAAATGTTTTCCGAATGGGATTTAAAGATTTGTAAGTTAAACTAACCGATGGTTAATTAAAGAGGCCAAATGATGCTAGATATTGAATCAGTGAATTCATTTTCTTTTTATGGATGATTGGTTGTTTTAATTTTGATAGTTAAATAACCGACTATCAAAATCTGGCCAACGATTGCAGGTACAGAAAGACCGGGCTCGAATTCATATTCGAAAACCATTTCGACCAACAAATACGTAATGTTAAAGATAAAAGATGGAGCAATTGAAGACCATGGATCTTCATAAGCAGAAGGATTACTTGTCGAATATTCTCTCGAAGTACAACCAGAGGTATTCTGATGTGATTTGATTGTGGTTGAGATTTTGCGGATTGCAAAGACTTTACGATATTGATCCTTTAAATGTGGTAGGAGGGTGCCTTCGGTTTGTCCAGTCCCAGGGCAACTTGTATGGGTGAATGTTTGACAGAGTACGCCTAACGGGTCACTTAAGACAATCTTTTCAAGGTATTATGTCTGGTGGTGGGGGAATTCGTTCCTCTTTGCTTTTCATACCCATAATATTTTTGGAAAGATCAACAAGTGATTCGACGGGTTTGATAATGTGCCATTCAAAGTGAATGGCGGACATGTGTTCTAAAGGAGATAAACGAAGCCTTAAGCCTTACAACCGGGAAATGACAAAAATCAGGCAGACAACATGGCTAGGTGGGTTATTCCCAAGCAGGGTGTATTATCACCAATCTAGAAAAAATCCTTATTTATTCTTCTTTCGCTTCTGTATCTCCGTGGATGGACAGTGGGCTGTTAAAACTGTCGGGTGATAATACATTCTCTACACTCAAGTTAAATGAGTGGGCGGTCATGTATGTCCAGATTGCAAGATGTTCTTGTTGAACCTCAGTGTATCCCCTCTAGGGTATACTGATCAGAAGGTGGTCCCATACATTTTTATAGTTGAAATCTAATCTCCAATAAGAGCCCCGCGGTTTTTTATTATATAATGAATATATAAAGTTGAAATGCAAGCGTTCCGCTACTTGGTTATTTACTTGATTTACATCACTATTATAATATCTGAATAGTATTGATTTCAAAATGTTTTAGTTATAGTAAGGTAAAAACCGTCCATGTTTATGTATGGGCTGGTCTTACTACTACCTTTTCTTTCAAATGGTTTTTCAAAATTAAGCAATATGGAGGTTATCTACAGACTTAGTGAGTTTTTCTCACGCTGGTTTACCAGACTGATCCATGGCGTTTGTAATGTTCGAGTCAGCCCGAGTAACAGGTTCAGGTTATCAGATGCTGCAAAGTTCAGAGACGAGCTGGAGTAGCCCAGTCGTATGTTATATATAATATTATTCCGATGTGAGTTGTATTTGAGGACATGTTATTATAATTGTCCAGAATGTTTTGACTGCTATACTCTGATGATTGCAAGTATTTCCAAAAGCTCTCGGTAAAGATTTATTTCTGCATTATATTTTATTCTGCTACGATGTGAAACCCTGATTCAGTGTTATGTTAGTTCTTCTTCTTATTCTTCTATTCTAATTTTTCTATCTTATCTTTCTCTCACCCTCCAACTTTTTTCTCTTAACTTTCTGCTTTTCTGTATAACTTGTGTTGATTGTGGTAACTAAATGTTGGCTTTAATTGTACGAAAAAGTGGGATGTTACAGTAATTAACGTAATTGGCGTAATAATGAAGTAATAAATACGATTAGGATAAGATTAGAATTTGAAATATCCCCTTGTATTGACTTCTTGTGTGTGCGTATAGAATAGATTATATAAATATATATATATATATATGTATGTATTAAATAATGACACACAGACAAGGTTTGTTGCCTGCCTGGAACCGACCGGCAAATCCAACAACCACAAGTGGATCCGACTAATGTGAGAGATCTGGGCGCCATGGGTCATTCAAATCTAGTACACTATGACACTAGGTTAAACCTACTTATAGTAGAAGTCTGCCCGGAACCACCCGACATATCCAGCATCTACAGGTATACGGTTTAATGTGAGAGGTCTATTGTATGTATATATATAAAAAAGCCTATTGTATGCGAGAATAGGCATGCTACCATGCCATGGGAAGTCTTAATGACTGACTCTCTTCTTATCTAGTTTGGGTCTTAAGTGGTTAGGACTAGGATCATCTCCGAATGTTCATTCCTTGGATAAGAACCAAGGTCATGAGACTCACCCTTAATAGATTTGAAGTAACTATATGGATCCTCCTTCTCTAAAAGCGGTTATGTATAGCGGTAACGGAGTAGGGTTATTAACGGGGGGTGTCCACTTCCTATAGAAGCTTGTAAGGGATAAACTAGGGACATGACTGGTTTATAAAGGATATGTGGCCATAACTTTCTTACCAACTGTATAAGAGAAGTCTTAAGTGACATAGGCGTTCTACCGTAATATCAGTTAAGCAGTAACGTTCGCAATACTACTTCTCATATTACCGGTGAGAGTATAGACTTAAGAATGTTGACATATTAGGACATGGCCTTAAGAGGCTAGGTCCCGCCTTAGGGTTATAAGAGACCATAAGAATCTACCTTTAATATTGGCACAAACGACCAAGAATGCCCGCCTCGTTGGGTCTTTACCATAAATGGACTAATGAAGGTCTTAAACGATTGACTTGGATATCCACCTCATTGGTTATATACTTTGTGTTCATGTGAGTGTTTTTGTGTTGCGTAGACATACCTTGATATATATATATATATATATATATATATATATAACATGTTAAATCTAGGGTATGATCTTTAAAGTAAATAGTATTTTTAGTCACACAGGACTTTATGTTCTAACCCCTCTCCTTAATACATCAACAGGTCAGTAGGTGGGGTAGGTTCAATGGACGTAACAATGATGGAGGCTAAAGACGAAAACAGAGATATTATGATATTATTAGTTATCATTGCTATAATACTTATGGAAACTTTTGATGATGAGTTTATTGATGTACCGATGGGAGGATTGTATCTTCACAGTTTGTTTTTTAATTCTGTGGCTTTTTAATAAAATGGGACATCATATTTTGGTATTATACTTTCTCGTTCCGCTGTGTGAGATTTCCATAACGCAATGTCCATATATTATTTTATGCAAATGTAATTCCTTAAAGGAACCAATGACCTGTTTAGAGTGGCTCTAAGTTTCGATTAGAACTGTAAATTTTGCACGAATGTCCGACGTCCGTTCGTGTCCGTGACCGAAATACGTACATTCGAGTCGTCCGATTTTGATTTAGGACACGAGTTAGGACAATAAAATTTGTACGTTGTTCGGTCCGTGTTTGTTCTAATTCGTCCGAGCTCATTGTAATTTGGTATATGATTGAGAGAAAATATAATAAAATGTGATATAAATAGCCATGTCTGACCGAGTCCGTTCGCGTCCAAAAAGCATATGTCTGCGTCCGACCGATTTTATTTAGGATACGAATCATGACAACAAAATGTGTCCAAGGAAAATTTTTGTTCAATTCGTGTTTGGTACAACTTTTTTTAGGAAAGAAACTGAACACACCTCTGTCCGGTTCGGTCCGACCGATTTACACCTCTAGTTTCAATGGGCCTTTTCTGGATCAAAATTTAGTCTCATTCCGCGCGGGTTGTTACAATAGTAAATTAATATTTTCGTACATAACCAAATAAAACATCATATAGTTCCTAAACAAGCATACTTGGGTTTATAACTGGACGTCAAAGTTCATGTCAAATCGATATTCAGTATCATAACAAATTCTTTCATTTTAATTAATAAATTATTATAATTGATAAACCTTTCCATCGCAACTATTTAAAATTTTGATTTGGACATAACTTACAATTTATAATATGAAATCTTGGTTTCTCACTCCCGATATAAAACTACAATTCAAAAGATCCTAACATATCTTGTTTTACAGAAATCCAACTTATATCGAGTTCTGCATCTTCATTTGAAGTTCAAAACAAAATATTTCGAAATTCGAACTACCGCAATGTTACAAGTTCGTTTAATAATTAATATGAACTTAAACGATTAACATACGCTTTAAATAAATTTTAAGCCGTTAATTCTCAAGATAAATCGTTCCAAATATTTAATTTTCGTTAAATATTTCTTTGTAAATTTTGGGTTGTTACACAAAACACCTTAAAACGTAAAAAAATATGATAAATTTAGAGTGTAGAAATGAAAAAAGAGGATGAATAACTAATTGATTCACATTATAACTATCATTGGATTATGACATCCATACCTTCCTTAAGCTTCTCTTGTATATTCCTCACTCATAAAGTTAGAATAATAAGTGCTTCATCTGTTAGACATTCTTACTAGTACAAGGAAAAGCTTATAAAAGGACCATGGTCATTGGTTATTTTGTCTTTTATCCATATAAGGTAAGACTTGCATAAGAAACCAAAGAAATGATGTTTCCTTTAGATTCAAACCGAGCCCCAAGGAAGAAATGAAATCATGTCGTTCTTCTTTCATCTTTCCCATAATCTTCTCCACCTTCCCATAATCTTCCTCCATTATATTCTCCTACTAAAATTCTAATTTGCTGGAAATTTGACAAGGTATGAGCAATATTACCATTTTCCATGTAACCTATGACGATAAAAATGTAATCTTTTTGCGTGTAGGAAGCAATGCCAAGAGTATACCTGAAGTAACACAATAATTGGTTTTCAGCTATGATATTTTAGGTTTTCAGCCATGATATTTTCCAAAAAAATGTTTTTTGTGTTATCTCAACTTATTGTTTTCAATGGTATGTGTGAGTCTTGTGCACTTTTATATGAAGGAAAACTAAAAACTAGAAAAAAAATGAAAACAAATAGCCAATAGAAAACAAACTAGAAAAGAATAAGTTGTATCTTTAAGATTTGTTGCAACTTCCGAATATATTTTAGTCCAAACTACGGATTAGGTTTTGTACGGTTGTATTTAGACGAAATTCAGGTGGCATGCAGGAGGTTTGGAGAATCCAGCGGTAGTCATTGTTTCGACATATTTTGACTAACATAATTTTAGTTCAACTATCATTTCTGTGTATATTTACTTGTTTACTTTTAAACGGAACAATTAATGATACTTAATTTCAGATACCATCGTTTTCTGGTTTTTCACTATACTTTCCTTCAATCAGTTACCAACAATGGCAGCTACAAGATAAATATATATTTTTCATATGCCACGGTTTTATTTCATATCCTGCATATATCATTAAAGTATGATTATATACTACATAATAACTATGCATGCAATAATTTGGGGTTGACACTCTCAGTTTTAAGATTTGAAAGGCATCATGTGTTTCCTTGCATTTATTTATAATGCATCTGTTTGGTTTTGATTAAAGAATTACAAATTGAAGTATGTAAGACAATGTTTCGCTTACTGCATTAAGTGGTGGGACAAAACCAATTATGGACCATTAATATTTTTCGATTGATTTGAAATTGCAGCTACTTCCGTTTACTGAAAAGAAGCTTGTGTAAATCTGTTCAAGTCGTTCAGGTCCGTTGGCGTCCTCCGCCAAAGCATTTCGTGAAGATAAATTTCGATGGGTCTTACATTCCTGGGGAACCAAGTACATCCGGTTACGTAGTCCGCGATTTCTTGGGTGAAATTTTAATGGCAGGTGGTGAGAAGGTCATGAATTTTTCTGGTATTGCAGCCGAATTCAAATGACTTGGGGATATGACGAACATGTTTTTGCAGCCGAGGTGTACGGCGTGATCTGTGGAATACACCGGTTGATGCAGCATTACCCGAACATATGGAACATTTGGCTTGAAGGGGATGCGACGGCAGCGATAAGGTATGTGAATAGTTTTCTGCCGTCTACTGTTCGGACGTCACTGATAGCACAGCATATTGATCGCATGCTCCAATGTTATGATAAAGTGGTTATCACGCACATTTATCGTGAAGGAAACGCTACAGCGGATTTCCTGACAAAGCTGAATGATCCGTCTTTCAATTTGTAATTCCTTTATCATAATATTGGAGCATGCGATCAATATGCTGTGCTATCAGTGACGTCCAAGCAGTAGACGGCAGAAAACTATTCAGATACCTTATCGCTGCCGTCGCATCCCCTTCAAGCCAAATGTTCCGTATGTTCGGGTAATGCTGCTGTTAGCCTACTTTGTGAACTAGGCAACACAAAGTCAAGATATCAGACATTGAAGAGCATTTCTAATTAGAAGACTTCTGTTCGGATCGGAGAAGACACTACAGCCTAGATCGGACAGCTGCAATCGTTCGGATCGGGTCAAAGCAACGTATCGGTTCAGAGCGGATAAAATCTCCTGTTCGGATCGGTGAGCTATTGCTTTTGGAGGCGGAGAGCGCGTGTTCGGATCGAAGGGTAGTCTTCTTCAAGATGGATCGGAAAGCCACCCAATTGCTATAGAGATAGGTCGGAGCGGAGCGGAGCAGATTAAAGAAAAGAGAACGTTGCTTCCAAGCCAATCCGGGTCGGATCGGGAATCCCGATCCGAACCCCTTATATGTGTGTCTCCGACCCGAGCCCATTTTCCATATCATTCTCCAGCAAAAGCGCCTGGATATCCGGATCGGCTATGACCAGTTCCTACCCATAACGTTCATTACTCTGATGCGTTGTCAACACAATAATTCATCCGAACCCGAAGCTAATGGGATGGACGACACGTGGCTCCGATCCGGATCGGGTTTTGAGCAAATTCACACCTATAAATACCCCGTCTGGAGACAAAGAAAAGGATCTTTTTTGGGCATTTCGAGAATCCAACCACCTCCATAGTCCGAACTCCAATACTCCTGGAGAATCCAAATCATCTTTCGTTATTTGTTTTAGTCAATTGAGTGAATATAAGTGAGTTGTGAGTGGAATCAAGTGAATCTTACATTGTATTTGCAACTGAATCATTGAATATAGTAAAAGATAAGTGGACGTAGGCATTTCTTCGCCGAACCACTATAAATCCTGTGTGTTCATTTTTATTTTTATCTCATTTCATTTTGCTTTTAATCAATTTGGGTGTTAGAACCACTTGTGGGTCTAACATTTTGGTGCTTTCACTGAGAATCCTCATCTAAATTCTTTATTTTCCGGGATTTCTTTCTACTTTTTGGACCGTTGAGTTCAAAGAAGTTAATCCTTAAGTTTCTCCGCTCTTTTATATTTGTTGAAGTGATTGTCAAAGAATCATGGCCAAAGGAAAAGGCAAAGAAGTTCAATCTGGTCGAGGAAATGGAGCTGGCGAAGATCAGCAAAATGCGGTTGTAACAAGGTCTCGGGGGCAGAGTTCAGCAGCAGGAAGAACCAATGCAGGAAATCCGAGCCGCCAGCAGGGGGAGAGCTCCGATCCGATCCGGGTAGGAGATTCTGAAGCAGTGCATTCCCCCAATCTGAACCGACCCGAGCAGCTTGCCAAGTACCGATCCGACCAGGCCCCCCAGCTCCGAACTGACCCGATCTCCTACCTACGATCCGACCCGATGCTTGGTGAAGCTGGAACCTCTACTCGAGTCCCTACGAATGCTCCAATTCCAGCCACCAGGGTTAGTGATCAGGTCAATCCATCTGCGCCCATCACTCAAGGAGATTTCTCGCGCTTACTTGACATGCTTGAGAGCACAAGGGAGGCTATGAAAGTTCACGAGCGCACTAATCTCATGATGCAGGAAAATATGAGGCTCATGAGTCGGGAGATTAGTGAACTCCGTCGACAGAGAACTCCATCATCGGTTCGTCACACACCAGTGGATCAATCTTCATCTTCCGAGGAAGAGCGGCCCCGTGAACGAAGGCCGCTCGAACGACCTCAGAACGTGGAGCAACTGACATTTGGATCTTTGGGATCTCGTGAGGATATTGCACGAGCGCTAGGAAACAATGACCCCACTTGAGGGCAAAGACTCCAATCCCCTCCTCCCGAGATCGACCGGGAGCGCAGGGAACGGAATCGAGCAGAGGCAGCTCGAAGAAGAAGGGCATCTCCCGAACAAGAGCCCAGAAGGAACTCGGATACTAGGGCTAGGGAACCTGAGCGGCCCTTAACTAATGCTGATGTGCAGGCAATGGTTCGCCAGATCATGTCCGAGAGCCGGAACTATACAAATGAAGATTATGGCATCGAACGAAGCCATACTCCCTTCACCGATGATATCCTCGACTTCCAATTTCCCCGACGCTTTAACTTGCCACAGATGGACAAATACAACGGAAGGACTGATCCGGGACAGCATTTAATGCGATACTCGTGGCTCATGAATGCTGTTGCTGCCCCTGATGAAGTGAAGTGCAAAGCATTCCCAATCTACTTAGAAGATGTGGCGCTATTCTGGTTTACCCGACTTCCTCCTCGTTCGATTTCGAATTACAAGGAACTAAGCGAGCGTTTCATGAACCAGTTTCGACTCCATGCCCGAAAGTCCAAAAGTGTTATTGAATTATCGAGAATCAAGCAGGCACCAGGAGAGTCTTTGAGGGCATATCTTGACCGTTTTAACCAAGCTGTGACTGAGGTCAGTGACCCGCATGAGCCCACTATTCTGATGGCATTGAAGGAAGGAGTTGATCCTGAATCTGAGTTTGGAGATTACCTTTCTGGGAAAACACCCTCCACAAGGGAGATATTCTACGAAAAAGCTGATATTTATCTAAGGCGAGAGGAGGCCAGGGCAAACCGAAAGAGAAAGTCTGAGACGGCTTCAAAGGAGAATGTGCAGAGTAATATCGCCGTGAAGCAGTCTGGGGAAAGTTCTGGCAAGGTTGAAGTAAATGTAGGAAACAAGGGTGGAAACAGCAATGCTGGAAGCGGGGGTAACAACAACAATAACCGTAATCCGAACGGTAACAGAAGAAACAGAAATAGGGGAAGTGATCCTAACAAAAGACCCCGATTCCAGAACTACGAGAATTATACACCATTGAACGACACCCTGGAAAATATTTACCTGGATACGTACAATGTGTTACAGTACAAAAGACCGCCACCTCGTGATTCGACCGAGAAAGAAATGGCGACAGGGAAATTTTGTTTGTTTCATGGAACTCACGGGCATTCAACCAATGAATGTCGGCATTTGAGGGATGTGATTGAGAAGCTGCTGCATGAAGGGAAGTTGGATGAATACAAGGTTGCCCCGAGGGACAGGGGGCAAGGAGAACAGGCTCCAAAACAGATTCTACCGGCTCCCAAGCCTACAGCGCAGCAGAAAGGTAAAGGAATTGTTATCAACTCCATAGTAGGCGGACCTCACCCGGCAGTCCGAAGTTTCAGATCAATGGATCAATATGTAAATGCTGCCAAGCATCTAGATGTGAATGAAGGTGATGATTTGGAAGATATCACCCCCATAAAACAACAGAAGACCATGTTTGACGACGTGGTATTTCGCAGCCGAGACAATACTGGGATCCAATCACTCACCGATGATCCGTTGGTTATTACTACCACCATTGGGCCGGCCTTGGTCCATAAGGTATTAGTAGACAACGGAAGTTCCGTTAATATTTTGTTCAAGAAGTCATTTGATCAGATGAAGCTTGAATCTGAAGACTTGAAGCCATGTGAAGGATGGATCAGAGGCTTCAACGGGGCATCGACAGCCCCCATGGGATACATAGAATTGCCCGTGACCCTGGGGCAAGGAGAACGTAGAAGAGTGCGGATGCTTCAGTTCATAGTATTGGACGTAGATTCGCCTTATAATGCATTTTTGGGGAGGCCTGCCCTTGCTGAATTCAGAGTTTGTATCGCACCTTGGTGCTTGTTACTTAAGTTCCCAACCGAAGCCGGAACTGGAGTAATGAGAGGGGATCAAGTTTCCGGACGGGCCTGCTACGTGGCCGAATTAAAGATGTTGATGAAAGGACTTAACGTTGAGAGTAAAGATGCCTCGTCTCCCTCAAAGGGAGGCTCGGCATAGCAATTAGAGAGATTGACCCCAAAGGAGTTGCCCAAAGGAACGCCCGAAGACCTGGATCCCAGAAAAGACGAGGAACCAGAGGCTAAGAATGCAACTCCTAATGAAGCGACAGTGGAAATTCCCATTGATAAAGCTGATCCGACAAAAGTTTTGAAGATTGGTTCTCAATTGGATCCACGTCGAGCTAAAGAACTAACGGACTTCTTGAAGGCAAACTTAGACGTGTTTGCCTGGACCCATGCTGACATGTGTGGGATATCGCCATCCATTATAAGTCACAAATTAAATGTAAATCCGAAGCAACCGCCTGTGAAGCAAAAGAGACGCATGCTGGGCCCAGAGAGGTCGGCTGCTCTCAAAGAGGAAGTAGAGAAGTTGAAGCAGAATGGATTTATTCGAGATTCAACATATCCCGACTGGATATCGAATCCCGTCTTAGTAAAGAAGCCAAACGGAAAGTGGCGGACTTGCATTGACTTTTCAGATTTAAACAAGACTTGCCCAAAAGATAGTTTC
This sequence comes from Allium sativum, assembly GCA_030737875.1. NCBI lineage: Eukaryota > Viridiplantae > Streptophyta > Magnoliopsida > Asparagales > Amaryllidaceae > Allium > Allium sativum. The sequence continues at coordinate 565,644,766 of CM060921.1, forward strand.
CCACTTCCCAGGATTGACCAGCTTGTAGACTCGACAGCAGGTCATGAACTTCTCTCTTTCATGGACGCATATTCTGGATATAACCAAATTCCTATGCACGTACCAGACCAAGAACATACGAGCTTCATTACGAATTTGGGATTATATTGTTATGTTGTAATGCCCTTCGGATTGGAAAACGCTGGAGCTACTTATCAGTGCTTGGCGAACAGAATGTTTTATAATCAAATAGGAAAAACTATGGAAGTTTATGTGGATGATATGCTTGTCAAATCGAAACAGTCCTCCAGCCATACGCAAGACTTGGCGGAAATGTTTAGTATCCTACGAAAGTACCGGATGAAATTGAATCCTCTGAAATGCTCATTTGGAGTGGCATCGGGAAAGTTCCTTGGCTTCATTGTGAGTTCCCGAGGAATTGAAATAAACCCTAGCCAGATAGCAGCGATTATAAATATCGAAGAGCCGAGGAGAATTAAAGACGTCCAAAGTCTTGCAGGGAAAGTAGCGGCACTGAGTAGATTCATCTCCAAAGCCACAGACAAATGCGTTCCGTTTTTTGATTTGATTAAAAGAGGAAAGAAGAACTTCGAGTGGACTCCGGACCGTGTTGAGGCCTTTCGTAATTTATTGGAACTGCTAGAGAAACCGCCGATTTTATCAAAGCCTGTAGATCACGAAGAATTGTTTGTTTACTTGGCAGTCTCGACTCACGCCGTCAGCACAGCCCTAGTTCGAGAAGAAGACAAAATACAAAGGCCAGTGTATTATGTAAGCAAGAAATTAGCAGCGGCGGAGCGCAACTACCCAAAAATTGAGAAGCTCGCTTACAGCCTCCTAATCGCATCCCGAAAACTTCGTCATTATTTCCAAGCTCATCCAATAACCATATACACCGACCAGCCCTTAAGGCAGGTGTTGCAGAGACCCGAAGCATTGGGAAGGTTGATCAAATGGAACATAGAACTAAGTCAGTTTGATTTGAATTTTCAACCACGAAAGTCGATCAGGGGGCAAGCTCTAGCAGACTTTATTGCGGAGTTCACCATTCCAGAGGAGGAAGTAGTCGATGACAGAATGGTTAAGTCCGAGGATGAGTTAAAGATAGATCCGTGGAAACTATATACAGATGGAGCCAAGAACGACCGAAGGTCCGGAGCTGGAATCGTCTTAGTCACTCCCGAAGGACGGCCGTTATATTACGCCCTGCGATTAGAATTTTCGGTGACTAACAATGACTCTGAATATGAAGCCCTGATTGGCGGGCTGAAGCTTGCTAAAGACCTCGGAGTAAAAATGTTAGATATATTCTGTGATTCTAAAATTGTTGTTTGCCAAGTGCGAGAGGAGTTTGTGGCTCGAGGACCTCGACTTATCGCCTACCTCAAGAAAGTGAGAGAGCTATTGAATAGCTTAGAGCGGTACAACATAACACACATTCCCAGAGTTGAAAACCAGAAAGCGGATAGACTGGCAAAGCTGGCTAGTTCCGACAGTCCAGAAGAGACTGAAATAATTCCAATTGAAACGTTGGAATCGCCAAGCTTTGAGTCAATGGAAATTGAATTCGCTTTTGAAGCGGAACCAGAGAAAGAGTCGTGGATGACTCCAATTAAGAATTTCCTTAAGAATGGGACACTCCCATCAAAGAAGAGTGAGAAAAGAGCTGTAGTTCGCAAAGCTACCAGATATGTCATACAAGATGATACTCTTTATAGGCAAGGATTTTCTATGCCCCTGTTACGATGTATATCACACGACGACATCAAGCGTGTACTAAGAGAAGTACACGAAGGTGAGTGTGGAGATCATACAGGAGTTCAAACTTTAGCAAAGAAGATATTGCGGTACGGATACTTCTGGCCTACGATCAATAAAGATGCAGTTGATTATTCACGACGCTGCGATAAGTGCCAGAGATTCGCCAAAATCCCCAGGGCACCGTCGACCCAACTTAAATCAATGGTGAGTCCTTGGCCATTTGCCACGTGGGGAATTGATATCATTGGAGTTCTACCAATTGCTAAAGGAGGAGCTAAGTATGCAATAGTGGCCGTGGACTATTTTACGAAGTGGGTGGAAGCTGAGCCCTTGACCAAGATCACGACAAGAAAGGTGATAAGTTTTGTGGTCAGAAATATCATATGCCGGTTTGGAATCCCAAGGACGATTATAACTGACAACGGAACCCAATTTGATAGAACTGAATTCAGAAATTTCTGCCAGAAGTATAAGATAGACAAACGATATACTGCAGTTGCCTATCCGCAATCGAATGGGCAAGTAGAGCCAATAAACAAAGTAATAAAATCCATCCTCAAGAAACGATTAGAGCGTGCAAAGGCAAAGTGGGTTGATGAATTGCCCCTAGCTTTGTGGGCATATCGAACAACATTTAAAACGACCACCGGTCATACCCCTTTCTCTCTCTCCTTTGGCTCAGAAGCTGTAATTCCAGTTGAACTAGAAGTTCCTTCCCACAGGGTGACATATTATGACCCGATGACAAATCGAGCACTTTTACTTGAGTCTCTTGATGAAGTCGAAGAGAAAAGGGACGAAGCAGATTTGCGTGCGGCAAGACATCGGCGTCAGATGGCACGCTATTACGACAAAAAAGTTTGCCTCAGGACTTTTGAACCAGGAGATTTGGTGCTAAAGAGAGCCTTTCCATCCCTTCCTCACCTTGGTCCAAAATGGGAAGGACCCTTTGTCATTCAACGGAAACTTGAAAAAGGAACCTTCAAGTTAACGACCGTGGATGGCGAAGAAGTCCCCAGGGCATGGAATGCCCAGCACTTAATGCGATATTTGGATTAGAAATGCTGTACTTTGTGTTATTTTTCTTATGAACTCTGTAATAAGGCACGACTTGCCTTGGGAAAATCTGACGATATGAATGAAGAACTATAAAGTGGATGTAGGCTACGACTTAGCCGAACCACTATAAAAATACTGTGTGTTATTTACTTTTATGCATTACATATATACATTTATCAGTTATTCTGTTGTGATTATAAGATACAGGATAACTCACAGCCTAAAAAGGTTGAAAACAGTTTAGACATAAAAAGAAGCACAACGACTGTTTGTGCGGTAAGACATAAAAGAATGAGAAAACGACATTCTTAACTCTAACTCTCCAGAGAGAGAGAGAGTATAAAAGCGTCTCCGACTGAGCGCTGAAAAAGAAATTCTCCCCCTAACTCTAACTCTCCAGAGAGAGAGAGTATAAAAGCGTCTCCGACTGAGCGCTGAAAAAGAAATTCTCCTCCTAACTCTAACTTTCCAGAGAGAAAGAGAGTATAAAGGCGTCTCCGACTGAGCGCTGAGAAAGAAATCTTTCCCCGTTGAAAGACCGGGGAATAAACAGATGACTGAGCTCGAACTCTAACTCTCAAGAGAAAGAGAGAGAGTATAAAAGAAATGCCAGAAAAAACGATAGGTACTGACGACACAGGAAGTGCTATCCCGTCAGAAAATCGAGAGCATTCAGATTGCTTGATTAAGCATTAAATAATTTGTGGGAATTGACTGGGGACACTTATGTACACGCATATTTCCCCCCTCCACAACTTCATTTCATAACTATAGACATGCATTTTTACATAAGTGCAGAACTACTAACAAATAAACATTGCAAAAAATGAGTTATTTTTATTTACAAATGAGTGAATTTGTACAGGAAAATAGCTAAAAAAGAAAGTGCAGGAGCTACTCTTGTAGCAGCAATTATTGGTTCACTAGATGCTAAAACGATACAAGGCAATCCACTATTTAGATTTTGAATGAGCCTTGGATTTCTTGGCGGCTTTCTCCGCGTCCTTTGCTTCTTTCTCAGCCTCCGTCAAGATTCGTTTTGTCTTCTTTTTTCCTGAAGATGCGGTGCTGGAGCCAGTAGACTTCTTCCCGGAGGGCGGGGCGCTGGAATCAAGAGAAGATTTTTTAGCGAGTTCCTCTGTAATAGATCTAGTTGAGAGCTTAACAACTAACCTTGATCCCGCATCCACGACTACGAGGGGTTTGAGGACTTCGGGGTCTAGCTCTTCAGCTTTTAATTGCAAGCGTTTGTCTTGATCGGCTTTCATTGCAGCCAAGGTAACATCATCAGCATTTTTTGACTCCCCGACTATTGCAACTTCTGGTTCCTCTTCATGCCCCCCGTCTCCGCCATCGTCCTTTAAAGCTGCTATCATTTCTTCATCATGGGGAGTGGCAGCCTTAGTTGGCTCACCTCCTTCTCCCAAATCTATAGAAGCAGCCTTGTCTTCCCCTTTTTTGGCCTTATCTGCGGGCTTTGTCCCAGCGGTGGCTCCCTGAGTCACATCTGTCTTTACGGATGATTCAACACCTACAGAATGAGAAGCAACAGTTATCAACTCAGGCGAAAACAATGGGTCTTTCATCGATTGTTCAATCACGTGGCGAAAAGTAGAAATAGCCTTGGAAAATTGAGGAGAAAAGGTAGGGGTACCTTCCGAAGACTTTTCTGCGGGGGTGGCTACTACCTCTGGTGTTGTTTCAGGAATAGGAGATAGCAGAGTTGTTCGGGGAATTCCCGGATGTTCAGGATCATACCCCTCTACTTCAGAAGTTGCAGGGGCAGAAGAGGAGGAACCAGCTTCGAGAACAGTTTTTTGTTTAGACTTCCGTCTCTCTTCTTCCATGGCCTCAGCAATAAGGCGGCGCCCTTCAGCTAGGCGCTCCGGTTCATCATCCCTCAAGTATTTCTCCATTAGTTTATCTTCATCGAGGGAATCGACCTTAAGCTCCTCTTTTTCCCACTCGACGATCTGATTCCATACTTGAACTAGTGTGGATGGATAATCCTCGATCCAAGAAATGTTTCGGCGACGAATAATATGTGCGAAGAATTCAATCATTAGTTCGCCGAAACCCTGAATATCAGCCTCCGCCTCTGATAGTTGCTTGCGGGCTTCCTCCGCAGATTTAATAGCACACTCCACATTGCCCTCGGCCAGGGCAGCCCTGTTCTCTGCCTCCAGTAGCTTTGAAGCCAAGTCGGCATTTTTCTTTTCTAATTCAGCACTCCTCTTTGCTAACTCGGCGTTTTTCCGTTCAAGCTCAGCATAAGCAAGGCGTGTCTTAGCAGCTTCTGATTTGGCCTCGTCAGCTTGCTTTTTTAATTCAGAACGCTCCTGAGTGTGAGATTCAAGCAAGTCGTGATAACGCTTTTGCATGTCCTCGAATTGTTGTTTGAAATTAGAAGCGTCCCTTTGAGCGACCGCTAGCTGAGCTTGAGTGTCTTCCAAATCTTTTCCTAGAGCTTTTAAGGCCTTAACATCCTCCTCCGCGGTCTTTTGCATTGAAACAACATTTGTGATTAGAGTGCGGATGATTCTAGAAAGATTGCGTGAATATTTGAACATCTCAGTATATTGTTTTTCCACCGCATCAATCTTTGCTTTGGCCTCATCTGCCCACTTAGAAGAAATAGGTTCAAGAGCAGGTAAAAAAGTCAAAGTCTCGAAGTAGTGCTCAGGAAATTGCTCCACCAAATATGCCCGCTTTACTGCGGTTTCCGCATCTAGTGGGGGAGGAGCGGGGATCGATAATTCGGTGTCCCTGTGTGAAGAGGATTCGGTAGTCTCTTTGTCTGTCCTAGGTCGTTTAGTAGCAGGGACCTTGTGCTTGCTTTGAGACCCAGTTTCTTTTGGAGGAGTTCTCTCTCTGCTGCGCTTTTCATGGGAAGAAGTGGAGTCTTTAGATGGTGGTCTGTCCTCTTCCCTGCGGCTTTGATAGCCCTTATATTTCTCTTGTTCCGGTCGAACTGGTGAGCGGGAATGTGAGGGTCGAGAACGATAGGGATCATAAGGTCTTCTCTCCTCCCTACCACGATCATCCCGGCGATCATACTCGACATCCTGAGGAGGATTGGACATGCTGCGACGAAGCTTTCTTATATCGTAGTAGGATCGAGACATCGTACCTGCACGATAAAACGAACAAAATTTAGAATTAATGGATTCACGAGGAAAGAGGTGCAATGAATGCTAATGCCGTTATATAAAGTGTATCCTAAGTGGTGTGTTTCCCCCCAACCAACCCGAGTCTGAAGCTAGACTAGTACGGGCAGGCTCTTTGGCCTTAGCGGGAGTGGTCTCTTCAGAAGAGGTGAAGACTAAAGGATCCTTCCTGAAATCCTCTGAAGTGTATATAGTCTCAGGTAAGGGGAGATCCCCCAAACCCTGAAATATTTGCTCATCAGTACTAGGGACACCCCCCTCGGAAGCGTGAAGTGGTGACTCTTGGGAGGATTTTGACTTTTCTAGAGAAGTAGTTTCCTCGGGGGCAATATATCCTTCACGATGCCTTTCGGCCAGATTAGCCAATTCATCATCTTGTGTAGAAGATGGAGAAGGTGAAGTTTGAAGAGGCGCTGTAGGAACTCCTGAGCCTTCTCCTGTCTCTGGGACTACCTCCACTGGGGGAATGTATGCATATGGAACCGTCCCATGACCAATGCTACGAAAAACAGATAACAGCCCATGAAAGTGAAGGTATTCGTCTTTAAGGGCTTCGTCGATAGTCAAGAACTTCTGATCGCCATTAAGAAGTCGGTGCATCCGGTCAAAGAACACCTGATCTGATATCTGTTTGGGGTTGTCGACTGCAAACAAAAAGGAAAACAAGTCAAGGTGATGATTCAAGTGTATAGAGCCCGGATTTAGAAAATTAGTGCTTTACTTGATTTTGTCCACCTCCTGGCGCATCCCGGCTGTCGCTTCACGTAGAACCATTCTAGTCTGGAATCTCCAGCTTTACTGCTGAATGGTGCAGAGATTATCTTCCTTTTTGGAACTGACTCAAAGTAGCAGAAAGATGGAGTCTCTCGAGTCCAATGCTTGAAATTATAGAAGAAGTGAACGTCATCAAACGTGAGCTCTATGCCTAAGATTTCACGATATGCTATGTACAAGGTGTGCAAATAGGCATATGAATTGGGATGCAACTGCATGGGGGCAATCCGCATTTGTCTTAAAAAGTCAACGATGAAGGGAGAGAATGGAGGAATGGCGCCGACCATGCACATCAATCGGGTGACCGTCATATATCCTTCTGGAGGGTTGTGGGGACGGTCAGAGCGTGAAGGCACTAGAGTGTCCCTTTTCATTATTCTATACTTTAAGCAAATTCGGACAAGTCGATCGTTGTCGATGGTTGATTCAACGGAGTCTGGAGGTGATTCCAATGTGATGGCCGATTCAAATTCATCAGGGGCTCGATCGTCACCAATCCCTCCTTCCTCCTCAAAACCCAGAGAAACTTCATTCTCTGAAGACACCTCGTCCCTTTCTCGATGTCCAACCCCGTAATCTGGACCCTCGCTGTCCCATTCTGGATCCGAAGGAGAAGATATATCCTCGAGAGTGATTTTGTTAGAAGTTTCCGGGGCTTCTTTCCTCTCAGCTAGTCTGGAAGAGCGTCTGGGTCTCATTGTCATAGAACTATTGAAGAAGCAATAGCACGAATTAGAGTAAATTAGCCCGTACCCCCCTGTGCATGTGTGTGAACTAAAATGCGTGCAGCAAATGTGAGAAATGCAAAGTAAAGGTGCAACAATGTAAGACAAAACTTCGAAGAGAAAGTGATAGTCAGAGTAGTTCTTAATGTTCATTTATGTCCGCAAGGCACTATCCTAACTGTTCATGAAGTTAGAAGTAATATCTTTTAAATAGTTGGACGAAAGTTTGTGTTTTGGATTGAGTAGTTTTCGGTTCGGATGCAGACACCAGGATCGGATCGGATAAGCAAAGGCTCACACTCAGAGAGATATATCCGGATCGGTTCGGGGATCGACTTTCGGGGCGGGTCGGATTAACCTGGATAACCATAGTACTATTCTCTCTTTTGTTTCACAACCCGGTCCGATCCGAGCGCATAAGTCTTGACCTCCATTTTATTCATAGGTCCGATCCGACCCGGTCAAGCAAGATAAGTCCCATTTCTTTGCCTTATGGCTCCGACCCGGTCCGATTCTGTGAATTTCTCTCTTTTCCTTTTTCTCCTGCTGTTCTCCCACCCGAACCGATCTCCTTCAATTTCCTTCCTCTTCCTTCTCTTAAGTAGCGAACCCAACTCGATACTCCAAGCCTTAATTAAAACCAAGTGCCTAAGCACTCAAGTATTCAACAACGAGTCTCAGTACCCTCCTCCAACGCCTCGAAATGGCGTCGATGCCATTAACGACGAAGGCGGAGGATGAAGGAAGCCGTGGCGATGGAATTAGTCAATTACCTTGCTAGAATCGTTTATCTTAACTGCGGATATAAATTAAAAGCAATTATGGCAACGAGATTCAAGATTACAAGGCTACCTATGTATTTGATTCAAAGATTGAAGCGAGAATTTTGAAGTTTCTTGGAAAGACTAAAGTTTCGATGTGGAATCGGTTCGGATGAGCAAGAACAGTGAATTAAAGAAAGGAAGAAAAGTGAAGTAAATTTATATAAAAAACAAGCTGACTATTCGTATTCCCGATCGGACCGGTTTGAAAAGCCCAATGACGCAGCTTGGCCCACTAATCTAATGCAGGGAATAGGAAGAAGGAGATCCGTTCGGGTCGGAACCCAAACCGGAAATCCGTTCGGGTCGGAATCCGAACCGAACAGGATGCAGTACGACAACTGGGCATGCGTATTCAAAAGGAAGGATGAAGGCGTTGTGCAACAGCAATCAAAGCATGCTCCGTTTCCAACAGAAGCATCCTTTGAGGGGGCAAAGTGTTAGCCTACTTTGTGAACTAGGCAACACAAAGTCAAGATATCAGACATTGAAGAGCATTTCTAATTAGAAGACTTCGGTTCGGATCGGAGAAGACACTACAGCCTAGATCGGACAGATGCAATCGTTCGGATCGGGTCAAAGCAACGTATCGGTTCGGAGCGGATAAAATCTCCTGTTCGGATCGGTGAGCTATTGCTTTTGGAGGCGGAGAGCGCGTGTTCGGATTGAAGGGCAGTCTTCTTCAAGATGGATCGGAAAGCCACCCAATTGCTACAGAGATAGGTCGGAGCGGAGCGGAGCAGATTAAAGAAAAGAGAACGTTGCTTCCAAGCCAATCCGGGTCGGATCGGGAATCCCGATCCGAAACCCTTATATGTGTGTCTCCGACCCGAGCCCATTTTCCATATCATTCTCCAGCAAAAGCGCCTGGATATCCGGATCGGCTATGACCAGTTCCTACCCATAACGTTCATTACTCTAATGCGTTGTCAACACAATAATTCATCCGAACCCGAAGCTAATGGGATGGACGACACGTGGCTCCGATCCGGATCGGGTTTTGAGCAAATTCACACCTATAAATACCCCGTCTGGAGACAAAGAAAAGGATCTTTTTTGGGCATTTCGAGAATCCAACCACCTCCATAGTCCGAACTCCAATACTCCCGGAGAATCCAAATCATCTTTCATTATTTGTTTTGGTCAATTGAGTGAATATAAGTGAGTTGTGAGTGGAATCAAGTGAATCTTACATTGTATTTGCAACTGAATCATTGAATATAGTAAAAGATAAGTGGACGTAGGCATTTCTTCGCCGAACCACTATAAATCCTGTGTGTTCATTTTTATTTTTATCTCATTTCATTTTTCTTTTAATCAATTTGGGTGTTAGAACCACTTGTGGGTCTAACAGCTGCATCAACCGGTGTATTCCACAGATCACGCCGTACACCTCGACTGCAAAAACATATTCGTCATATTCCCAGGTCGTTTGAATTCGTCTGCAATACCAGAAGAATTCATTACCTTCTCACCGCCTACCATTAAAATTTCACCCAAGAAATCGCGGATTACGTAACCGGATGTACTTGGTTCCTCAGGAATGTAAGAACCGTCGAAATTTATCTTCACGAAATGCTTTGGCGGAGGACGCCAACGGACCTGGACGACTTGAACAGTGTACACAAGCTTCTTTTCAGTAAACGAAAGTAGCTGCAATTTCAAATCAATCGAAAAATATTAATGGCCCATAATTGGTTTTGTCCCACCACTTAATACAGTAAGCGAAACAGTGTCTTAAATACTTCAATTTGTAATTCTTTTATCAAAACCAAACAAATGCATTATAAATAAATGCAAGGAAACACATGATGTCTTTCAAATCTTAAAACTGAGAGTGTCCACCCCAAATTATTGCATGCATAGTTATTATGTAGTATATAATCATACTTCAATGATATATGCAGGATATAAAATAAAACCGTGGCATATGAAAAATATATATTTACCTTGTACCTATCATTGTTGGTAACTGATTGAAGGAAAGTAGAGTGAAAAGCCAGAAAACGATGGTATCTGAAATTAAGTATCATTAATTGTTCCATTTAAAAGTAAACAAGTAAATATACACACAAATGATAGTTGAACTGAAATTATATTAGTCAAAATATGTGGAAGCAATGACTACCGCTGGATTCTCCAAACCTCCTGCATGCCACCTGAATTTCGTCTAAATACAACCGTACAAAACCTAATCCACACTTTGGACTAAAATATATTCGGAAGTTGCAACAAATCTCAAAGATACAACTTATTCTTTTCTAGTTTGTTTTCTATTGGCTGTTTGTTTATCTTTTTCTATTTTTTATTTTCCTTCATATAAAAGTGCACAAGACTCACACATACCATTGAAAACAGTAAGTTGAGATAACGCAAAAAATATTTTTTTGGAAAATATCATGGCTGAAAACCTAAAATATCATAGCCGAAAACCAATTATTGTGTTACTTCAGGTATACTAATGGCATTGCTTTCTACACGCAAAAAGATTACATTTTTATCATCAAAGGTTACATGGAAAATGATAATATTGCTCATACCTTGCCAAATTTCCAGCAAATTAGAATTTTAGTAGGAGAATATAATGGAGAAAGATTATGGGAAGGTGGAGAAGATTATGGGAAAGATGAAAGAAGAACGACATGATTTCATTTCTTCCTTGGGACTCGGTTTGAATCTAAAGGAAACATCATTTCTTTGGTTTCTTATGCACGTCTTACCTTATATGGATAAAAGACAAAATAACCAATGACCACGGTCCTTTTATAAGCTTTTCCTTGCACCAGTAAGAATGTCTAACAGAGTAAGCACTTATTATTCTAACTTTATGAGTGAGGAATATACAAGAGAAGCTTAAGGAAGGTATGGATGTCCTTGTTAACGTAATTAATAGTCTCTTAAGGGCAATATTGTCTTTTGTGTTATGTTTAGCCTATATATAAAGGCCACTTGTGTTGCTTTAGGGTTAACACTTTTTCTCTCTTCTTGTAGCCGCCATCTGCTTTGTACTGTAATGGTGTTGATGAATAAAATGAATTTCTTTAGTCCTCTTTATTAGAATTATCATGGTATCAGAGCCAATAAAATCCACAATACTAATCTAATCCTCTCAGCCATCTCGATCTCGTTCTCGTTCTATCAGAGCAAACCTCACGAACTTCTCAATCTCGTTCCAAAATACCTCACGAACAGCATACCCGAAACCGAAGCCTCACGAAGAATAACAGCAACCCAGACCCGTTCCTTGGCCTCAATCCCGTTCTCAATCCCAAATCCCAAATCCCAAATCCCAAATCTTAGCCATCGGTTTCGGATCCGAAATTGATCTCGGCCTCCACCATCTCCAGCAACTTCCGAACCCATTCCCGAAACCGAATTCTCCACAGCAGATCCGAAACCCATACCCGAAACTTTGAAACCCATACCCCAAAACCCATACCCGAAACCAAACCGACGTTCCACAGAAGATGACGATGTAGACCTAGACCCGAAATCCCAAATCCGAATTCTCCTATACCCAGACCCAGACCCGAAATTGAAAGCTGAGATCCCAGACTAGAATTCTTTTTGGGTTTGTTTTTTTTTCTTTCTTTTGGTTGCTTTGTTTTTTTTTTCAGAGCTGAGGTATTTTGGTTGTTCTATATATTATTAAGATGGATGAAGTTAGAGATGATTCACTCCAAGCTGTTAGTGTTCAGTTAGATGGTAAAAATTATGCTTATTGGAGTTATGTGATTAAAAAGCTTTTTGAAAGGTAAACAAAAATGGGGTTATGTTTCGGGTCCCATTGTTAAGCCTGTGGATAGAACAGCTGCTAATTATGCGTCTTTGTTTGACAAGTGGGAGATTGCAAATTCTAAAATTATTACTTGGATTAATAATTCAGTCAAGCACTCGATAGGTACTCAATTAGCAAAATATGAGACAGCTAAGGAGGTTTGGGATCATCTTGCTAGATTGTATACACAGTCTAATTTTGCAAAACAGTACCAATTGGAGTCTGATATTCGTGCTCTGCAGCAGAAAAGCATGAGTATTCAGGAGTTTTATGATGCTATGACAGACTTGTGGGATCAGTTGGCGCTCACAGAATCTGCTGAATTACGCGCCTTTGGACCTTATATTGCACGAAGAGAAGAACAAAGATTGGTACAGTTTTTGATGGCTCTTCGTGATGAGTTTGAAGGACTTCGTGGGTCTATTCTACATCGTCATCCGCTACCTTCTGTTGATTCTGTTGTTAGTGAACTTTTGGCAGAGGAAATTCGTCTTCAGTCTTTTGTTGCAAAGGAAGTCTCTACTCCATCAGTCTTTGCAATGCCTCCACGACCAAGTTCAAATTCGCAAGTCAGACCTTATATTCCAGTTGCTCGTGATGAATGCAGTTTGTGTAGACAAAAAGGTCACTGGAAATCTCAATGTCCACTGAAAAGAAAGCAGCAGTAGCTCTATCAGCAACCTCAGCAATTGAAAAATTTTCGACCACCAATTCCTCATAATGGACCTCCTCTTCTTCCTCGCCCCCATAATGCTCTTACAGCTCCTACATTAGATTCTTCAATGATTGAACAATTTCAGAAATTCCTTGCATCTCAGCCACATGCTATGTCAACTACATCTCAACAAGGTTTGTCATCTAATTCATCAAGTATATCTTCTTCTTCTGCCTGGATTTTAGATTCAGGCGCTTCAAATCATATGTCACCTAATTTATCCTCTTTCACTTCCTTAGCTCATAAATTTTCTATGCCTGTCATGAGTGCTAGTGGTACATCTATGCCTGTACAAGGTGTTGGTTCAATCATTACACCGTCTCTGTCCTTATCTAATGTCTATTACATTCCTAAACTTGCATTAAATCTTGCTTCTGTTGGTCAAATTTGTGATAATGGCTACTTGGTTTCTTTTTCTTCTTCTGCATGTTATGTTCAGGATCCAAAGTCACAGAAAGTGATTGGGACCGGCCATAGAGAAGGAGGACTTTATGTATTGGATCAGCTCAAAAATTCAAAGATTGCAGCTTCTGTTCCTGGTGTGGATGTTTCGTCTTTTCGTTTGAGTCCATCATCGTCTATATTTTATTTATGGCATACTCGTTTGGGTCATGTTTCTAAGTCTCGATTACAATTCTTAGCGTCTACCGGAGTTTTGGGAGAATTGAAAACTCATGACATTTCTGATTGTAGTGGTTGTAAACTTGCAAAATTTTCTGCTTTACCTTTTCCCCAAAGTAGTAATTTTTCTATTGCACCTTTTGATCTTATTCATTCTGATGTTTGGGGACCCTCTCCTGTTTCTACAAAGGGAGGCTCTCGTTATTATGTCTCTTTTATTGATGACTGCACTCGTTATTGTTGGATTTATCTTATGAAATGTCGCTCAGAATTTTTTGGCATCTATAATGAGTTTCGATCTCTTATTAAAACTCAGCATGGAGCTGTTATCAAATGTTTTAGATGTGACTTGGGGGGAGAATATACTTCTCATGCTTTTAAGGAAATTCTTGCTTTAGATGGTACAATTTATCAGACTTCTTGCACTGATACTCCTGAACAAAATGGGGTTGCTGAAAGAAAACATAGACATATTCTTGAAACTGCTAGATCTCTTTTATTGTCTGCTAGTGTTCCAAGTGAATTTTGGGGAGAGGCAGCTCTTACCTCTGTTTATTTGATTAATAGAATTCCTACTTCTCATAATTCTGGCTTGTCTCCCTATGAGAAGTTGTATGGTTGTCCACCAGATTATTCCTCTCTTCGTGTTTTTGGTTCCACATGCTTTGTTCTTCTTCCTCATGTCCAACGAAGTAAACTAACTTCACGGTCTGCTATATGTGTTTTTCTTGGTTATGGTGCAGGACAAAAAGGATATCGTTGTTTTGATCCAGTCAGTCACAAGCTATATGTTTCTCGGCATGTTGTCTTTCTTGAACATATTCCTTATTTTACAATTCCTGATCGTACTCACAATATATCTATGTCTGATCTTGTTCATATTGATCCTTTCACTGTTGATGATGATGAGCCACCTCCTGCTGAAATTCCAGACACTTCCATTGACTCAACAACCAATCAATCACCTTCTGAGACAGTAGATGTTAGTGAACGTCGATATCCTATCAGAAACCGTCATTCTACTAGACGACCTGATTTTGAATACTCTTGTCTTTCCAGTTCATTTTCTTCATTTCTTGCTTCTATACATTGTCTCTCTGAGCCTTCATCTTTCAAAGATGCTGTTCGTGATCCTCATTGGCAACATGCTATGGCTGAGGAGCTGACTGCTCTTCATCAGACTCATACTTGGGATTTAGTACCTCTTCCTGCAGGAAAACGTGCTATTGGTTCTCGTTGGATCTATAAGATTAAAACTAAAGCTGATGGATCTATTGAAAGGTATAAAGCTCGCTTGGTTGCTAAAGGTTATTCTCAAGAATATGGTATGGATTATGAGGAGACTTTTGCTCCTGTTGCAAAAATGACTACAGTTCGAACTCTTATTGCGGTTGCTTCTGTTCGTCACTGGAATATTACTCAAATGGATGTTAAAAATGCCTTTTTGAATGGAGATCTTCATGAAGAAGTCTATATGATTCCTCCTCCTGGTGTTGATCATCAACCCGGTGAAGTCTGCAAACTTAGGAAAGCTCTTTATGGTCTCAAACAGGCTCCCCGTGCTTGGTTTGAGAAATTCTCTACTGTGATTACTTCTCTTGGTTTTTACTCAAGTAACCATGATTCCGCTTTGTTTGTCAAGTGTACCTCGTCTGGTCGAATTTTGCTTTCTCTTTATGTTGATGATATGATTATTACAGGCGATGATGTTGTTGGGATTAACTTGTTGAAGTCTGAATTGACTCGAAGTTTTGCTATGAAAGACTTGGGTCCCCTTCGTTACTTCTTGGGTATTGAAGTTGCTTCTTCTCCAAAGGGTTATCTTCTTTCTCAATCCAAGTATATTTCTGATATCTTTGAGCGCGCTCGTCTCTCAGATAATAAGACTGTTGATACTCCAATTGAGCTCAATGCTAGATACTCTATTTCTGATGGATCTCCATTGCCAGATCCTAATCTTTATAGAACGATTGTTGGAAGTTTGGTTTATCTCACTATCACTCGTCCTGACATTGCATATGCTGTTCACATAGTCAGTCAGTTTGTTACTTCTCCTACTACAGTTCATTGGGCTGCTGTTATTCGCATTTTGAGATATCTCCGTGGCACTCAGTTTCAGACTCTTTTGCTTTCTTCTACTTCATCTTTGGAGTTATGTGCTTACTCTGATGCAGATTGGGCTGGTGATCCTACTGATCGCAAATCCACTACTGGCTTTTGTATTTTTCTAGGAGATTCTCTAATTTCTTGGAAAAGTAAGAAGCAGGACGTTATATCTCGGTCTTCGACAGAGGCAGAATATCGTGCTATGGCTTCTACTACTTGTGAAATTGTTTGGCTACGATGGTTGCTTGCTGATATGGGTGTTTCCTTACAACGACCAACTCCTTTGTACTGTGACAATAAAAGTGCTATTCAGATTGCTCATAACTCCGTCTTTCACGAAAGGACCAAGCATATTGAGATTGACTGCCATATTACTCGCCATCACCTTCAGAATGGCACTTTGACATTGCCATTTGTCTCTTCCTCCTTGCAACTTGCAGATTTGTTCACTAAATCTCTGTCATCTTCACGTTTCCGGTTTCTGACTGACAAACTCTCGATGCTCATTGCTGTCGCATCATGAGTTTGAGGGGGGATGTTAACGTAATTAATAGTCTCTTAAGGGCAATATTGTCTTTTGTGTTATGTTTAGCCTATATATAAAGGCCACTTGTGTTGCTTTAGGGTTAACACTTTTTCTCTCTTCTTGTAGCCGCCATCTGCTTTGTACTGTAATGGTGTTGATGAATAAAATGAATTTCTTTAGTCCTCTTTATTAGAATTATCAGTCCTAATCCAATGGTAGTTATAATGTGAATCAATTAGTTATTCATCCTCTTTTTTCATTTCTACACTCAAAATGATCACATTTGTTTACGTTTTAAGGTATTTTGTGTAACAACCTAAAATTTACAAAGAAATATTTAACGAAAATTAAATATTTGAAATGATTTATCTTGAGAATTAACGGCTTAAAATTTATTTAAAGCGAATGTTGAACGTTTAAGTTCATATTAATTATTAAACGAACTTGTAACATTGCGGTAGTTCGAATTTCGAAATATTTTGTTTTGAACTTCAAATGAAGATGCAGAACTCGATATAAGTTGGATTTCTGTAAAACAAGATATGCTAGGATCTTTTAAATTGTAGTTCTCTATCGGGAGTGAGAAATCAAGATTTCATATTATAAATTGTAAGTTATGTCCAAATCAAAATTTTAAATAGTTGTTATGGAAAGGTTTATCAATTATAATGATTTATTAAATAAAATGAAAGGATTTGTTATGATACTGAATATCGATTTGACATGAATTTTGACGTCCAGTTATAAACCCAAGTATGCTTGTTTAGGAACTATATGATGTTTTATTTGGTTATGTACGAAAATATTAATTTACTATTGTAACAACCCGCACGGAATGAGACTAAATTTTGATCCAGAAAAGGCCCATTGAAACTAGAGGTATAAATCGGTCGGACCGAACCGGACAGAGGTGTGTTCAGTTTCTTTCCTAAAAAAAGTTGTACCAAACACGAACTGAATGAAATTTTTCCTTGAACACATTTTGCTGTCATGATTCGTGTCCTAAATAAAATCGGTCGGACGCGAACATATGCTTTTTGGACATGAACGCGAACGGACTCGGTCAGACATAGCTATTTATATCACATTTTATTATATTTTCTCTCAATCATATACCAAATTACAAGGAGCTCAGACGAACCTTGTGTCTGTGTGTCATTATTTAATATATATATATATATATATAATCTATTCTATACGCACACACAAGCAGTCAATACAAGGGGATATTTCAAATTCTAATCTTATCCTAATTGTATTTATTACTTCATTATTACGCCAATTACGTTAATTACTGTAACATCCCACTTTTTCGTACAATTAAAGCCAACATTTAATTACCACAGTCAACACAAGTTATACAGAAAAGAAGAAAGTTAAAAACCTCTATATTGTTTGATTTCTTGAAAAGCCTCAGCATTATTGTAGAATAATGGTTGGTATATATATTCCAAGAAGATAATAAAATGACGCGACGAAATAATCTGGATTTAGAGCTGGAGCTATGAAGTGCTTATCGAGCATGCAAAAGCATATGGCATATGCGCTCACCTCTGTTGAACTATGATTACTTGTTCATTGAGGCTTTAATCACTCCTTAGCTTAATGTATTAATCGTTAGACGGGATTAGTTCTTTTTACAAAACTTCAAATATTTTCATGGCTTAAATTTCAATACGCATGTATAGAAACGCTCAGCCTACCAAGATAAATACAATTAGTTATTTAGTTAATTATTTGGGGTCTAAGAATAAGGAGGAAAAAATAACAACTAAACAATTTAATATGGAGCGCAAAGACGCCTTATTTAAAATTTTACACACACAAACACGAAATGCTCAGTTTCTTATAATTAACCTGCTCTACAACCAGAAACATGAACATCCATAGGCTATCTGAGACAATGTTTATCAGGCGTACAAATATCAGTTATACCTAAAAAAATATAAGCCTACCAACAAACTTTAGATGCACATTTTTTTTCTTATTTTTTTCCCTACAAAGAGCTACGCACCATCAGTCCAAGAGCTTTCCAATCAAATTGTTTCTACCTACCTCTTGACAATAGCCATAATGCAAAACAAAATGCATACCATATATTTCATATGAAAATTGGGTTTAAAATGTAGATGGGCATCCCAAACATTCAGGCAGTGCAGCAATATGTAAAGTATAGGTAAAATCAAATGATAATATGATTTTAGAACGTGCGAAATCAAACTGTACTCGATGATGCATTGTCTTGGAACTGGACTGTAGAGAGAGAATCTGATTGTAAACCATAAGTAGCAATAGAACGTCAAAAGCATAAGGGAAGAGCAATTGAGACCATGTAAATCAAATCATGGGCTAATAAATGGAGCAAGTTGGTTACAAAAAAAACAAGATCCTGTTGATTCCAGTAATTGAAACTGACAGAGAGGTTAAAAAGCACATAAATCAAGTAGAAAAGCGAAGTCAAAGAAAATAGGAAACAGTGGTAAGGAAGAATAAAAATGGCATAATCCTTAATTAACGGTGAGGGGATTGGAAACTGCATTTAGAAAAATCGGAGAGAAAAATGAGTGGAGCGCTTGCAAAATCCAGGCCTTTCTTTGTCATGTCTTATGCTAAATCTACACCCCTCTTTGTCCAATTAGCAATTTTATTGTATAGATGCACGCACAAATCAACACATGTATATATACATATACATATACATGTGTGAGTTCACATATAATAGTACTGAAAATGTACTTTTTCTACTTGGATAAGCCCTATGTATGGTCTGGACAACCAATTAAGGTCATTCTATGCTGCGACATCTTTGTTATGATAATATTACATATAATATTTGAACTTTGTTGTTTCATTTCTTTTCCTTTTGTAGCATGTACCAGTTTGTGCTTAAAAATCATAATTTCTAAGTATTCACTTTGTTGTTTTATTTTCGTGTAAAATTGTGAGACATTTTCTTTCACTTAATGAATAATGATATCTGATCTTCATTACCAATTCATAAGCATTATTTATAGACTTATCAGTTTTATTAGTACATATTATACTTGTTTCCTAATAATCATTCACAACGTACAACAGATATTAAATATTATTAATCATACAAAAGTCACTTATTTAAAATTCTATAAACTTTTTCTTTTCACAAATATCATCATGTGTATTTCAGGTCATACATCATGATCATATCAGTTGTTACAATCAATAAAAAACATATACCAGGCCCATCATTTAAGGTCGAAGTGATATTTGGAAATTCATTTTTCAAAGAAAAATTGAAACATAAACAACACTCAGTCTCTTATCAACCAATTTTTTTCTGGTCATATGAGAACATGGTTTTAATTTTGAAATGCAAATCCACTCGACATGTGCTTAACCCAGACATAAGATAAACGAATTAAAATTAGTAACCTATGAATGGTCATTTCGATTTGCCTAAGAGTTCAAATTTCAGCAAATAACTCGAATGCATGGAATCGGAAGCAAACTTTAATGTTCTTACCCCAATCTGCGATACTAAAACTATTCAGATTTGTTAGATAATAGATGTTTAATCTTGGGAATGTATCTATTTTTAATTTTTCCAAGTGTTCGCATTTCAGCAAACAACTTTTGTGCGCGAAATCCAAAATAACCTTAGCAAGTGCTTTTGTAAAACTGCAATACTAAAATTATTCCAAAATAGCGAGACAATAAACATTAAATGATTAACAACATAAAATATATAACTGAATTAGATAATCATGCATTCACGTTATCATGAGAATGATAATCAATATACGGGATTAAGGGTAAAAAAATAATGACCGAAATATTATGCTTGGATAAATGTACCTGCCAATCAAGAACAACTTCACAGGAAACCACTTGTCCTTAGCTCCACATATATTATAGTATGTAAATGTCTGTAGTGCGACATACCCAAGATGAGAATGGAGTGAAAAAACCTGTAAACGAATAGAATGCTTATAGAATTTGGAATCATTACCACGTGATCTAGAGATAGGTCAGCAGGATGATGAACAAAAATGATTACATGGAATGGAATGTGAAAGTGGATTGAGCCATGAATTTTGGCAGTGTGGAAATGACAAATACATACTCCGGCTTCTTTTGTTTTGAGCAAGGATATACGCATGGGAAGACTAAAGGAAAAATTTAGCAAAGAGAAGACAATATCAAATCATTTAATGGAATTCACCACTGTGGCAATGCAACTTTTAACCTATTATCTAAAGTTCATACTTAGTTTAATTTTTTTCCAGCATTTATCTGTAATGTTTGAAATTTTAGAAGATAGGAGATATTAACATTAATGGAAAAAATATGCTACCTGAACATTTTGCTTAGTGCGACACAGTAGCAAGGGATCAAAGCATAAACTAATGAAGCAACTCTTCTTTAAAAACAATTCGTTGAAGTGTGCTTATAGCATGATATAATTTATAAATATTATTTGTTATCAGGTGAATTGCATTTTTGACAAACAACATACTGGATAGTTTCATTTTTTTAGTATATATAAATTTCCCTGCTGTTTCTATTTATAAAAAAGAAAACTTTCTATAGAGAGTCCAACTAAATCATACCTCGAAATTATAATCATATGAAAGTTGATGCCAAAATGTGTTTACTGTGGAAATAGTAAAGATAAACAGCTCTTAAGCTTAACAACCTAGGCTAAAAGATTAAACCGTATCTATTTTGGTTCAAAAGATCTAGATGTCAAACAATGGTAAATTCATGCATATAATAACCACAAAAATTAAGATGTACTGGGTCATAAATATAAAACCTTTTTCCACAATACTGGTATGCATGTTACATACAAATTCATATATGTAAAAAAAAACAGTTATAACCTTAAGGGTCAATCAAATTACCAAGAGAAATAAAGAATCGTTTATTTTTTCATTTTGCATCATAGTTGTAAATTTGAATCAGACCAAAATTTGTGTGCATGGTTGAAAAACTACCTAACATCGAGCATAAAACTTTACCTAATGCAGTTGCCATTCAATCAAATCCTCTACTATCATTGACAACCACCAATCAAACTCCAAACATGCCAAAAGCCTGATAAAAATAACCCATCATACGAATTCAAAATACGATAAATTCCTAAATAAGATATACTAAGTGCTTAGTTCAAGAAAAGAAACACTCTGTTGGATGAAGATGTAAAGAAAACCGCAGTCTAAACATAGAGAACATAAACTACATAAAGCAGCTAGATCTACAAAATGTAAATTCTGAGTAACATATTTTTATTTTAACTAATATATGTTTGAAAGAAGAATCTTCCAAGAAATATGAATAGAAATAAGGAACATAGAAAGACAAAAAATAGCAGTAAATACTAAATATGATTGTAATATAAGAATTTATGGTAAGAGATGTTACCGTATCTTGAAATTAGATCCAAAAAGGTATCTTGACAAATGAAGGACGATAAGCATGTAAGCTACCTAAATCAGTTGGAATTACAATTCATACCAAATGAATCAAAGACAATAAAATCGAAGACCAACCTCAAAAGAACAACGGAGATCTAAAGACGAATTTGTATAATTTGAGAGAATCAATTTCCCATGCAACCTAGAAAATGGAAATTGAGGACAATTGGTACTGATAAGAAAAAAGCGTTAGTTTTAAACAATTAGTACCAATCAAGGATGAATGTAAAATCTAGATTCACGGATCGTAGGATAGGTTGATGGAAGAAGAAAGAGAATCGATACCTGTTGTTTCGATTTCGCATAAATCTTTGATCAAATAGAAATCCCAATCGAGGTTGAAAGCCCTCCTTTTGTTGTTCTCCGGTAGCAGTACAACGCAGCATGAGGTTGCTGAACATTTCAGTATGACCGAGATCTTGTTCATGGCGGTAGTTCAATTCTGCTACTCTCGTCCTCCTCAAATTCCAATACAAATAAACTGAAAAAATAGCGTCTAGAATTTGAAAAAAAATATTGGAAACTATATCTGTAAATAAAACATGAGAAATTGTAACAAACATCGGTTTGTTTAGTGAATTAGAGCTTAAAGATAATATTGGCTTATATAATGAAAACCGCCTCTTTACCCAAAAAAATGATATGAAACCAAAGTATAACAATTACCGATGGAGAACGTGGATTGCAAGAGGAAAAGTTGTGTTTTGTTTTGGGATAGTGGATGAAAACGGAGGTGTGGTTACTTCGACTACGTTCTTTTAATCGGAAGACAAAGAGATGTCTTGGACTATGTCCTTTTAATTCTGAATTTGCCGCATGAAGTAAGATCCATGAAATGAAAGAATACCTTGATAAATTGAACTTATTATAGAAATTGCTTCCAATTTTTCGTAGAAAACTGAATTTTTGTTGGTACGAACAAAGCAAGGATTCTTCTAAAACAAACCGAAGAAATTAGGTTTCGTCATCCTACAAAAAAGGTGAGAAATGTTGCGCAGGAAAAGGGAAAACAACATAATCAGTGATAAACCATGAAATAATAAGAAATCATACAAACAGATGGTTGTAAGAACTTTAAATTACCTGAATGGGAAGGAAAAGAAATGGAGGATAATCAAGGAAAACCTACCAGTCCGCAAGCAAATAGTTGGGTGAGGCATGAACAATGGTCTCCAATATCCAAAGAGATGAAACCGAGGACGTCGGCCTAGGGCTAGGCCTTGTAAGTTTAGATAAAAGCGGCAACCGCCATTGACCGGGTGAAGAAGAAGAACAAAAGGAACTGGCCGACATTTGGTTAGAGCAAATCGAATAGTGTTCGATTTAGGGTTGAGGAGAAGGGAAGGAGAAAGAAATATCCGAAATAGGGAAATAGTAAAAGAGCGAGACAGTTTCTTCTGCGGGCACAATTGATAACCGATTAATAACACAGGGTGCGTTCGCAGACAAAAAATGTCACGCTGAAGTTTTCATTCGCATCCGACGCTTCGGACGCTAACAAGTTTTACTCCGTTCAAACGCCACGATTTCCGAACGTTGGAAATTATACCTATGGCGTTGGACGCGTCGGATGCGTCCGACGCAAGTTAATTATTCTGTCTGTTCTTACTTTGAATTAAAAGTAACCATAGTTTAGTTGGTAAGTGCACATGGCTTGTTGGAGAGAGACCAGAGTTTAAGTCTCACCTTCAACCAAATTTTTAGTTTTTTTTTGTACACTGCATTATTAATGCTTAATGCCTAATGTAGACTATTTGTTAATGCTTAATGTCATTTTTCATTATTTTTTTTTAAATGGTAAAAATACATTCGCTAAGTAGATTTAACGGTCCAATTAAAAATCAGTACATAAATTAAATCAAAACCATTAATTTAACAATTAAATACCACGCTCAGATACCCCGCTCGTAGCTAAAAACACATTTCCCCTTCGCTACAGTATCACGCTCAAATGGCACGCTCAAATACCACGTTCACGTTCGTTAAGAACGCACCCATAATATATAATAACAACATAGACAGATAGAGCGTTAAATTTTAAATCAATACAAAATACCCTAAGAGTTTTAAGCTGAATAAAGAGAAATTAGAGAATTAAGGAGAGGGCTTAGAACTGAGAGAATTAAAGAGAGAGCTTGAAAAGCTTCTGCTTTACTATTATTTAACGAGTGTGCGTTGCACACGTTATTTTTTAAAATGTAACATTTGCAATATTGATGATAATAAATAAAAGCTTATTATGCATCGTCCGATGATTTAAGTAAAATAACTTATTTTTAAAATAATTTTTTTAAAATTATAATGTATAATTTTATGTTATATATCCTATATGTTGGGCTTGAGAAAGAAAATATATTTGTTATTTGCACTTATTTAATCAAGTGATTTTTCCAAAATATGTTAAATTTTTAGTTATGTTATCGGTGTACGTAGTAGACTCCAATGCGGATATTTGAAAAAAAAAACAAAGAAGGGATTAGTAGAAAATTATAATTTATGAAAGATAATGAACTTGGTAAAATATTTAATTACAATATTTAAATGACAAATCAAGCTTGTTAATCCTGTATGATTATTGTGTATATGTTCAATTCAATGTAGCAACGACTATGGACTACTATAAGACGACAAATATCATCAAAATAAATAAATAAATGTATGAGCAACTGTAGTAAGTTGTTATTAGCTATTATTTCAAAACCCTTGGTACGTATGGTGTAAAAAAAATTGCAACCACAAACAAAAAATAATCACTGTGCATCACTTGCTTTTCGGATAGCCTTGGAAAGAAGACTTTATCATCTCCATTTGAAAATAGAATATGGCATATTCATTAGACATGAGCAAAATATACGAAAGACAGCATAACCTAAGATGTATAGGTAAATAATGAAAATCTAAAAGGAAAAAAAATGCAAAATAAAACATCAGAAAATAGAACTGAAGAAACCATGTTAAATGTTAGGATAAAACAAAATTTCACCCTAAATGACCTTGTGACATAAATCACGTTTGAAATTTATATCTTTAAAATTTTAATCTAAAATACACACTTGTTGATACAAATAATTGACAGAAATTTTTCTTGGAAATAACTAAAAATATAATAGTAGCTAATAAGTCACAATACATAACATACCACTTAATCATTAGAAACATAATTGAAAGGCCACACTGTATAATCACAAATTATACAGCTTTCCATGTATAAGTAGACATCAATGAACGAACTTTGAAGCGTAAATATTGGTTGATTTTATATTTCAAGTGACCAAAACATATCTACACAACAGTAAATACGATTAAACAAACATATACATGTATCTCACCCCCCAAACCCTCCCCCCTCCCACACACACACATACATACATATACATACACACACACATCGTGTGTGTGTGTGTATATAAACGCACGTGCACACACACACAAAAGTGCAAACCCGTGCTTCACACGCGGTCTTTGTAAATAAAAGTGATCACTAAAATTGTTGCATGTCATCTAAATGAAAATTGCAGACTCACGTTGAATTTACATATCGGTTCCCTTCGATCTGATGCCCTTCGATTCTATGCCAAAACACATGCATAGACGATTTATTAAATACTAATTAGAAAATCTCTAAAATAGTTTGTTGAAAGGGAAAAACATGCACTAATCCGTACAAAGGATGATAAGGTAAATAATTGCATGGAACAATTGTTAAATTATTAAAGTTCTTGATTTTTGATGTTTTAATGAAGGTTCATAAATATACCATAATGTAGTTTGCACACCTCCGCTTGCAAATTTTATGGAAGAACACTAAATGATCAATACTTATACACATATGCTATATCTTTTAGTATAATATCAATTATGTTCATCCACATAAGTAAACGAAGTGATTGAAACAAACAACTATTCTTTTTCACATTTACCTATAGGTTTAGAATTGGAACAATTTTTTAGAAACACTCATCACTTCAGGTAAGAAAAAGAAACAAAAGAAGGCTTGTGGAATTGGAATATAGAACAACCTTAGCTAATATATTTTTTCTGTGAAATTAGAATAGCAAAGAAGCAAAATGAAAATGAATTAAGTTTACTAACATAATCAAATTACAGAAGTCTATATGATAATACTCCACATTCAAACAAAATGTACAACTTAAGACATTACACAGTTAAACAAATGATTATGTCTGTGGTAAATAGTAACATAAGTAGAAAAGCTCTGAAATTTTTAAGCTTCTTCCATTCCTACTTTCTATAGCCTTTTCAAACGTTCTTGCCATGAATCGCACATGGGGTCTACTGACTGAGGAGCATCAAGAACTGGAACAAAATGATTCACTGGTTTCCCAGCATTCTTTGGCCCCTACAACACAATAATTTTTTTTCCATGTGGAGCGCAAAGAGCTAGTGCTAGTTGATCAAAAGTCAAGAACACTCCTGAAGCATTTAGAATTATCTCCTGTGGTCTTAGTAAACTTCAAGACTGCCACTTCGATTCTATAAGGACCTCACACACCACTATCGTCGTTTACAGCTCAAGCTAATATGCTAACCTTATTTCCTTTGGCATTCAAGAAAGTAATTAATATTAATATTCTCACAGAAAAAGGAGGTTATAAATTCTGCTCGTACGAAGCCAGCTCAAAATTAACATTGCACTTGCTACATGTCTTCCTAAACGAAACATAAAAAGGCTTAATAATTGCTTGAGGTGTCGAATTTTATCATAGCACGTTGTCTTCTTGCTCCTACAGCCAGCAATGAAATGATAGCCATGAGTATTTACGTGGCTTCTTCATCTCAATGTAGAGGCACTCAATAAGAAAAATTATTTGAATATCATGTAGCAAACCATTTCCTTACTATTTTTATATGCATCTTTACACTACATTATCTTGATAAATCTTGAACTTATGTACTGCAGAATGATATACCCGCAACGAACATGATATAACATCAATTATTATCCGCTATAAAACCTTATTTTGTCCTTGCTATAAGTTTATGTTCAATAATTATGATATTTGTGATAACAGTTCCTAGCATATGAGAAGGAAGATGAATGTGAATTTTCGTTTGCTTTCCATTTAATCAATAAATTGCAATTGCATCTACAATTTTGGAGTTAACTCGTAATGGAATATCATGGCTAAGTAAATAGAAATAAATCAAAAAAAAGGGATGGCAAAATCCGTTAAATAACTATTACCTTGCTCTCTCATGAAATTGAGCCTCTGTATAAGCTCCCTTTTCTCGACATACTCAATGTTTTATGTTTTTCTATTATAATCATGCCACCACACTTGCTATTTTAGGATTACACTTTTAGTCACTCTTTTAACATTATCCAAGGCTGCTAGATCCTGCACATGTTAATATCATATAAATTATAATTTACCTTACAATAATTTAAGGGAAAAATGACACGTCAAGGAAATCAAGGAGGATTTGAGAGGTCTACATAGCATACCAATATGTATACGTGGTATAAAATGAAATCATGAGCACTAACATATACAAATTCTAGGACTTTGTATAATGTTCACATCCATTTACCATTATTTGAATTTACATATGCTTTACCAGTGTTGTAAGTCTAATAGGTAAAGTGGACGGAACACTATAAACTCTGAAGACGGTGGACGGTCCACCTTAAAAACTGAATTAGTTGATTGTAACCACAATCACCTATACTGTACTGTTTTTTTATTATTGGTTATAATAAAAAAGTGTTAGGGAACACTATAAAAACCGGTCGACTATGCAAAAAAAAAGGCCTCTCCATAAAGCAACTTATACAATTTCCAACCACCATTAAGTGAGATGAATAATTCTGATATATTTGGAAATTTGTAGTCCATATGAGTTTAGTTAATGAGCTCCGCATTAGAAAGGAAAATTTTCTTTGTAGGATAGTGTTTTCTTGTAATTGAATGTTTTAAGTATTAATCATTCATTTCAAAAAACTAATAATCTTGTTTTTAATATAAAATTTGAGAGTATCTACATACCTCCAACATGTATAAAGATGTAGTAACAATCTCATGACATAAAATACCTACAGTTTTTTTCTATACACGTAATAGATTTACAGTCTTCTTTACACATCGATGGTATATTTAACAAATGATAGCTGCATATAGCGCGCATGGATCGTGTAGTTGCACAGTAGTAATACTACAAATAAACTAAAATAACTGTTTGCAATTGGTTTATTAATTGGCAATAGCAGTAAATATAGAGTGACAACATGGCAATGCAGCACTGCTATCACATGGTTTGGAAGTCCAAAATTGAGCATTATTATTTCCATTTGTTGGTGAGTACATTCTTTGATAGTCAGTTATAAAAAAGCCGCTCCTAACATAACTAAAGATCAGATAAACTATACTTGTTTATTCACAAACAATAATAGCAACAACTTGTTGTAATTTTAATTAAAGTCTGGTGGCTGAGATAATAAACCGAATTGTGCACATGCACAACGACTGCTGAAACGTATATAAGCCATGATTTGGCTCATGTTGTAATTATAATACAAACGTTGGTTGTGGCAATGAAAAGTGATGTACTTTCATTCACTACCACATTTCCCAAGCTACTTCATTTAATATCATTGTGGTATATTCTTACCTAATGCTTCAACTAACAAACCTAATAGAACAACGTGCAATTCTGAAACGTCATAGCATCTTGATCAAAAGCTCATCCAGAGCTATAATGTTTGTCATTAAAATTATATTTCTTTCTAGAGTAATAAAGTGGACTATTAATTATGTAGTCCTTATAAAGAAATGATCATATGCCTAAAGAAAAAATTATGTATATATAAAGAACTTATGCATAAACATTGTCATGTAACAAATAAGCAAACACAGCATGAAAAAGAACAATTATAAAATGCTCTTATCCGCCTGTCCACAACCTTCTTGATTTCTACGTCAAGCTACTCTTTTCTCTTACATGCATCATGGTAAATATTTGTTCAAGTTCTCCACCATTATTTGATCCGAAACCTACTGTATACATAAGGGTCATAAAATCAAATTATCAGAAACATCAAAAATTATAATTATTTTTTGAGAAATAAATAAATGTTATTAATGTAACAACCCGTATTTTCAATAACCTGTTATAACATAAATCGAGGCAGAATTTAATTCTAAAATCTGAATCAAGGGAAACGGGCTATGCCATTGCGTTCGTCTCGGAAAAATACGCGAAATAGAGTCCAAGTTTTCGAAAATCGGAGTCCGCATGACCCGATTAAGGCCCAACGAAGTTTTCAGAAAAATTCCAAAGTAAAAACAGATTTCAAATTCAAGTTTGAATTTGGAAATTAGGGTAAGTTTGGGGCAGGCGGGAAAATTCCCGCCAGAGCACCCAAGTCAACAGCCATGTCGACTTGGGGGTCGACTTGGTTGGACCCAAGTCGACAGTCCTGTCGACTTGGCTGTCGACTTGGTCCAGCCGGGCAGTTTTGCCTGGTGCACCATTTTGGGTTTGTGTTGAGTTTGAGGCCAGATTCGGTTTTAAGGGCTGAGATTGGAACTAGGGTTTAATCCTAAGGTTGAAACTAGTCCTAATCTCTATAAATAAGACCCTAACCTAACCCTAAATCATCATTATTCATTCATACAACTAAACTATGGCAAAATCAATCCTCTCATGGCCTCCACTCTCTTCATAAAATTCCTAAATAAATTTCTATGAGATTTTCCATGCATACAAGTGTTTTCAAGCTTGTATGAGCATCATTAGCTTGCATTCAAGTCAAGTTTCTATATTTGCATCATAAAGCAAGGGTTTTGATCATTTTGGCTTAAGGGTTTTTCTATTGAAGCTTGCATTTTGGGTTTAATTGGTTGCATAAGGGCTTTGTCATATTTTTGTGTCTTCATAAGCATTGTAAGCCCTTTTCTACTTTCATACTTAAACTCTAAAGTTAATGAATGATGCAAGTTGTGTTTGATCATTATGATATGATATGCAAGTTTATCATGTTATGCAAGTTTACTATGATGTAATATGCAAGTTTACCATGTTATGCAAGTTTACTATGATGTAATATGCAAGTTTATCATGTTATGCAAGTTTGTTATGTTATGATATGCAAGTTGCCATGTTATGTATGCAAGTTTGGGTTGATCCTTTTGTTCATGTTATCATGTTATGCAAGCTTATCTTGGGTTTATGAGCTTAAAGCTTCAAGCTTTATGCTAAAGGTTGCATTTTGGCAACATGTAAGTTATCATATCTCTTATGATAACTTGCATGTGAGGCTAAATGCGAACTTATGGCCATTTCTACATGTCATTTATCACCATGTATCACCAATATGCTAAGTTTGGTTTTATGCATGCTTTTGAGGCCTAAAAATGTAATATGCAAGTATATGAACACGTGTACATTTCATATGCCACCATGTTGAACTTGTGGCTTCAACACCTTTATGTCATGATTATGCCAAGTTCCCTCTTTCTATCCTTTATGCGCTATTGCGATATGTAAGCGATGGGATTGCGTTTGGGGTTGGGTAAACTTAAAAGACATAAAAACATAAGCTTGGGAATTTACCTATTAAGTTAGGTCTACCCTTTGGGAATTTACCTATTAAGTTAGGTCTACCCAAATGCTTGAAAACTTGTAACATGTTTTGGAAACATGATGGACATGACACTTAGAAAAGATAAGTGTGACCAACTCGAGGTTGGGTTGAGTTTATAGCGTAAACCTACCCGGAACCGACCGGCTTAACTAGTTGCTACAAACAATAGGACCCAATGTGAGAAGTTGGTCATGTTGTACCTTGAACCCGAGGTTAGACCAAGTTGTGGTGTAAAGCTACCTGGACCCGCCCGGCTTAACTAGTAACCACAACAAGGTCTAATGTGAGAGGTTAAGGCGCATTAAATTAATTAATGCCTCGTGATTAGGGTTAAGTCATGGTCCACTTAATACTTAACCAATTTGGGCTTGGTAGATTAATCGGGGTTAAGTCGTGAACTCATCGTTACACTTCACCAAGTTAATCCATGATTAGCAAGAGGGTTAAACCGTACTTAACCCACTAGAAAAATCCTAGCAATGGGGGTCCACTCCAGCAGCAATCCCAAGTTTGTATCATTAAGGCCCTAGGGTCTAGGCTAGGGAGGGAGCACGATTACTGGACTGGAGGTAAGTGACCAAAAGCGACGGCAGATGGGTACGCCGGTGTAGTTCCGGGCAGACCATGGTCGTGCACATAGTCCGAAGCCGGGGAAAGCATGCACGGGTACCAGTAGATCGAGACTGTGCACTTATGTTTATGGTGTCCAGGGGTTTCCACCCTAGGGCTTGATACACCCGACGGGAGACCCTGCACAGTCTGACTACAATTATGTTTGGGCCGCATTGACACCAACACGTGACGAGTTAGGCTTATAGGGAGCCGATCGACTAGACCGTTTGGTTGGACCGCGTATTAGGGTCACTTCATGTTATTGGGCCAAAGCGTGGGCCAAGGGATCAATACTGGTTTATTCAAGTCATGTTAGTTTGCTAGTACACCTGTGGTGCAAAACCTTAATCCTGATTATGCGATGACACCTTTATCTACCTTGTTAGTTAATTATCATGCCAGTATGTAGTTATCCATATGTTCATCTCAGCTTTCATCATGCCAGTTAACTTTATTAGTTTACATTGATTGTAGTAGGGCTTACTCAGTCTTTTTGACTGACCTGTTTTCTTTCGCCTCTTTTCTTCCGTTCCCCCCCCCCCAAGGTTCTCAGGGTGGGAATATTGGAGCTTAGCTTGGATTTCTGATCGCTTGCTTGTGGGATTTTAGCTCATGTACGGTCTTGACATGAAGCTAGCTATGGTTATCACTTATTTTGGGGATAGTACTTATGTATTTCAGTTTTTCAGCAATGTTGTTTTTATCTAGACTTGTGTATTTGGAAAGTTGACATTATGTTGTACCAGACTTGTTTTGAAATGGTTTGAAATCTTCCGCTGTTTTATCTATGTTATTTACTCTGTTTACATATATACATATGTTCTTGTTCTGCCTTGATATATCATTATGCATGTTTACCT
The DNA here is from genome assembly GCA_030737875.1 of Allium sativum. Lineage (NCBI taxonomy): Eukaryota > Viridiplantae > Streptophyta > Magnoliopsida > Asparagales > Amaryllidaceae > Allium > Allium sativum. Next base: position 565,676,352 of record CM060921.1, read on the forward strand.
GATTCAAACGCCCCTCCAAAGTCAGAGTGCTTGCAAGAGACACCCTGGCGGAGGTGGGGTGTTACATTTGGTATCAGAGCATATGGTTTACGAGAAGGAACAAAAAGGTTTTTAAAACTTTTGGAAAACTATTTTCAAAACCAAGTATAAAGTATTTTCCAAAGAAAAGTCTAGTTTATTTTAAAGGCTATTCCCCAAAAAGCCATTAGCAAAATTCCTTCGTTTTTCTCCATTCTGAATCTGTCTTTTTTCTTCGTTTTCAGTATGGCCGATAACTTTGCTATTCCGGAGGGAGTACACGTACCTGTTTGGTATAGGAGACTTTTGGAGGCTAGGGCGACCGAAGCCGGCCCCGCAGATGTTCCTCCTCCTCCTCCTCAAGTAGTGAATGTTCCTCCTCCTCCTGTCGCTGAGGTTCCTCTTCCTCCTCCCCCTCAGCATCCTCAAGCTGACTTCGCAAAGACTTGCAAAGATTTCAAAGCAATGGGTGGCAAGAACTTTCAAGGCACTGAGACTTTTGTAGAGGCCAGAAATTGGTTGAAAGAGACCGAGGATTTGTTTGCTATCTTTGGGTTAGACGATCAGAGGAAGATCTTGTTGGCGGTTTGGCTTATGAAGGATGAAGCCGCTTATTGGTGGGAAGTCACCAATGGTACTAGGCCTGTTGAGACTTGGGCCGATTTCAGGGCAAGGTTCGTGCTTAAGTTTCTATCTTCTGCTGAGGAGAATCTGCAAATGGAGAGGTTCATAACTTTGAAACAAGTAGATATGTCTGTCAAAGAATATGTGAACAAGTTCAATCAGTTAGCTCGTTTTGGCTTGGATATGGTTAATACTCCTCAGAAGAAGGCTCTTCGTTTTGCTAGAGGATTGAATGAGCCGTTGCAGGGATTGGCTATGTCACATATTCCCCATGGGGCCACGTTTGAGAGCTTGGTTGATATGGCGTTACTTCAGGGAGATGTCAAGAAAGAGATCAAGATGAATGATACTCAAGCCAAGAAGACTGATTCGCAGGGGAAAGGAAATCAGGGTAATCCAAGTGGTCAGAGCAGTCAAGGCAATCAGAACAAGAACAAGAACAAGAGTCAAGGCAACAAGGGGAACAACAACAAGGGCAAGAACAACAAGGGGAAGTGCCATTATTGCGGTTCAGTTGGGCATCTTATTAAGGATTGTAAGAAGAGGAAAAGGAATAATGGTGAATGCTTTTTCTGCGGTGAGACTGGACATTTCAGTAAGGATTGCCCGAAGAAGCAAGGGCAAGGCCAGGGTCAGACTCAGCATGCTGGACCTTCAGGAGGGCAAGTTCATGCTCTCAACACCGCTCCAGTTCCCGATCGAGGTAGTATTTCTGTTGAGAGCCTTGTATATATTTCTGATTTTCCAGTTCGTACCTTGTTTGATTCTGGTGCATCGCATAGCTTTATCTCATCTGATCTTGTTGATAGTTTGCACCTTAGTACTAGCTTGGTAGATGATCCCGTCTGTGTCTCAAATCCTATTGGGGGTTCCGCCCATTTGTCTATGATATGTGGGGATTTGAGGATCTCTATACTGAGTGTAGAGTTCTTGTGTAGTGCTTATGTTCTTGGTTTTAGGGGATACGGATTGATATTGGGCATGGATTGGTTGTCCAGATATGGAGCCATTCTTGATTGTGAGCATAGGGTTGTGAGGCTCGTGACTCGCCTCGGAAACACCCTAGAAATTTCTTGTAATCCGAGAGGTCCCGTCATGTTGTGCTATCTTGAATCACTCGACTCATCGATGGAAACTCTTCAGTCTGTAAGAGTGGTTCAAGAGTATCCAGATGTTTTCGATGAAGTTAGGGGGTTGCCCCCTAAGCGAGAGATTGATTTCCGCATTTATCTGGTGGATAATGCAAAGCCGGTTTCTTTGCCCGTTCGGCACATGGCTCCGCGTGAAAGGCGGGAGCTAAGTAAGCAAGTGAAGGAGTTGCTTGAGAAGAACTTCATTAGTAGAAGTATATCTGAATGGGGAGCGCCTGTGGTGTTTGCTACCAAGGCAGATGGTTCTCTCCGACTTTGTGTTGACTATCGAGAGTTGAATAAGCTGACTAAGAAGAACAGACACCCGTTACCGAGGATTGATGATCTCTTTGATCAGCTTGTCGGTGCTTCTGTTTTCTCTTAGCTTGATCTTGCTACTGGATTCCATCAGCTCAGGGTAGCTGAAGATAGTATAGACAAGACTGCGTTCAGAACGCCAGATGGATTCTTCGAATGGCTTGTCATGCCGTTCGGCTTGACTAATGCACCCGCATATTTCGTGGACTTGATGAGTAGGGTGTTCAGGGAGTTCTTGAACAAGTTTGTCGTGGTCTTCGTAGATGATATTCTGATCTTCTCTAAGGATGAGGAAGAGCACGCAAGGCATCTCGTGGAGGTGATGGATACGCTTAGAGCGCATCAGTTGAAGGCCAAGTTCTCCAAGTGTCACTTTTGGAGAAGGGAAGTTAGATTCCTTGGGCATATAGTATCTAAGCAAGGCTTAGCGGTGGATCCCGCTAAGGTAGTTGCAGTTCAGGATTAGAAGACTCCAAGGAATGCAACCGAAGCGAGAAGTTTTCTAGGTCTTGCAGGCTTTTACCGGAAGTTTATCAAGGACTTCGCGAAGATTTCCGCTCCTCTCACTAAATTGACGAAGAAGAATTTAGTTTTTGCTTGGAGCATAGAATGCGAGCTTGCTTTTCAGAAGCTCAAGAGAGCTCTTACATCAGCACCTGTTCTAGCTTTGCCCGATGGAGGGAAGTTATTTACAGTATACACCGATGCATGTGGCACGGGGTTAGGAGCTGTTTTGATGCAAGAAGGAAGAGTGATATGCTTTGGCGGTAGACAACTCAAAGTGCATGAGAAGAATTATCCCACTCATGACTTAGAGTTGGCAGCAATAGTATATGCACTCAAGGCTTGGCGCCATTATCTTATGGGAGAAAGATTTGAGCTTTATACCGATCACAAGTCATTGAAGTATCTCTTTTCTCAGAAGGATCTGAATCTGAGGCAACAAAGATGGATGGAATTCTTGGCGTCCTACGATTTTGAGATAGCTTATACCCCTGGCAAGGGGAATGTGGTAGCAGATGCATTGAGTAGAAAAAGGTTGACTCTGAGTCCTCTATTCGTTGAGATGAAGAATTTAGAGTATGTGGCAACCTTTGATTTCTCTTTGGCGATTGAGTCGATGACCGGTTGTTTAGCATCTCTGGAACTCAGACCTACCCTTCTTGATCAAGTTGGGGCTTCGCAGAGAGAAGACCCTTAGATTGTTGAGATTATGGATAAGCTGATTCGAGGAGAGGCGTCTAGTCATCTCTTTCGATATTCTATTGATGACAAGGGTTGGCTGAGGAGAGACGGAAGGTTATGTGTTCCAATGGTAGAAGATTTAGTAAGAAAAGTTCTTGAGGAAGCGCATCGCTCTAAGTTGACTATACATCCAGGCGGAGATAAGATGTATAAAGATATGAAGCGCATTTTCTTTTGGCCTGGGATGAAGAAGGATGTGGCCGAGTTTGTCTCTAGATGCATCATTTGCCAGCAAGTTAAGGCCGAGTCGAAGAAGCCCGGTGGGCTATTGCATCCTCTAGACGTTCCACTTTGGAAGTGGGAGAGTATTTCCATGGATTTTATCGATGGGCTACCAAGGTCAAGGAAAGGGAATACGAGCATTTGGGTTATTGTGGATAGACTTACGAAGAGTGCTCATTTCATTCCGGTGAAGAGCAAGAGAACCGCATCTTGGCTAGCGTCTGTTTATCTTCGTGAGATTGTGAGACTTCATGGAGTCCCTTCTAGTATTGTCAGTGACCATGACCCAATCTTTACAAGTCAATTCTGGAATAGCTTGCAAGAAGCTATGCGCACGAGGTTGAATCTAAGTACGGCTTATCACCCATAGACGGACGGTCAAACCGAAAGGGTGAATAGGGTACTCGAGGATCTGTTGAGGCTTTGTATTCTGGATTTTGGTGGTACTTGGGAAGACCATCTTCCTCTTGTTGAGTTTGCATATAATAACAGTTATCAGGAAAGCATAGGGATGGCACCATTTGAAGCTTTATATGGGAGGCCGTGCAAGTCGCCTACATGTTGGTGGGAGACTACAGATGAGCTTATACTTGGGCCTGATATGATCAGAGATACATCCGAGAAGGTCGGGTTGATTCGGAGACGGATGAAAGCGGCCCAAGACCGATAGAAATCCTATGCTGATAAGCGAAGAACTGATTTGGAGTTTGATGTTGGGGATATGGTTTTCGTGAAGGTTTCTCCTTTGCGGAATGTGGTCCGATTTGGAGCCGTTGGGAAGTTAGCACCGAGGTTTGTTGGACCATTCCCTATTATAGAGAGGATCGGGCAGATGGCTTATAGAGTGGAGTTGCCCGAGAAGCTTGCCGGAGTACACGATGTTTTTCATGTCTCGCATCTCCGGAAGTGTTTACATGAATCAACAGAGGTTGTTGAGCCAAGTGTTCTGAAAGATGTGGAAGTGGAGAAAGAGGCTACCTTGAGGAGAGCTCCGATTCGTATCTTGGGGACGGAGACCAAGAAGCTAAGGAATCGAGAGGTCAAGTTGGTGAAGGTTCAATGGGGTGAAGCCGAAGAAGACGCAACTTGGGAAACCGAGGAGAAGATGCGTGGGCTTTATCCATTCCTTTTTGAGGGTACACTCTCAATCTCTTTTCTTTGTTAGCATATCTTTCTCTTTGCTATCCATGTTTATCTAGTTTATCGTGTTAATCTTGTCATGAGAACCTTAGGTAGAAACCCTTTGGATGAAACATGTGTTTGAAACATGTTATGCTTGATGGTTGCAAGTGGTTGCAAGTGTTTGCAAGTGGTTACTCGTGGATGCATTATACACGTTAGGCACTAGATCGGCTCACACACTCCTCATATTGCATATGCATGAGTGTTTATGCTTATTCATGGATGAAAATTTTTGTGTTATCACATGGATGTTGCATATGGATGTATGTTATGTGCACACATATAGATGTTATACATTATGTTAGGAATTGCATACATATGGATTCATTTCACTAACATAATTTGCATTGATGATATTTGCATTAGATAAGTACATATACACACACCTTTGCATATGTTCATACAACATTTAGAATCTTGTAAGGACAATGATTGCTCGTGGATGATGTTTTGAGTAGATGGATGATTGGATGGTAGGATACTTTCTTCCCAACTTGAAGATTTCGGGGACGAAATCCTTTAAGGAGGGGAGAATGTAACAACCCGTATTTTCAATAACCTATTATAACATAAATCGAGGCAGAATTTAATTCTAAAATCTGAATCAAGGGAAACGGGCTATGCCATTGCGTTCGTCTCGGAAAAATACGCGAAATAGAGTCCGAGTTTTCGAAAATCGGAGTCCGTATGACCCGATTAAGGCCCAACGAAGTTTTCAGAAAAATTCCAAAGTAAAATCAGATTTCAAATTCAAGTTTGAATTTGGAAATTAGGGTAAGTTTGGGGCAGGCGGGAAAATTCCCGCCAGAGCACCCAAGTCGACAGCCCTGTCGACTTGGGAGTCGACTTGGTTGGACCCAAGTCGACAGCCCTCTCGACTTGGCTGTCGACTTGGTCTAGCCGGGCAGTTTTGCCTGGTGCACCATTTTGGGTTTGTGTTGAGTTTGGGGGCCAGATTCGGTTTTAAGGGCTGAGATTGGAACTAGGGTTTAATCCTAAGGTTGAAACTAGTCCTAATCTCTATAAATAAGACCCTAACCTAACCCTAAATCATCATTATTCATTCATACAACTAAACTATGGCAAAATCAATCCTCTCATGGCCTCCACTCTCTTCATAAAATTCCTAAATAAATTTCTATGAGATTTTCCATGCATACAAGTGTTTTAAAGCTTGTATGAGCATCATTAGCTTGCATTCAAGTCAAGTTTCTATATTTGCATCATAAAGCAAGGGTTTTGATCATTTTGGCTTAAGGGTTTTTCTATTGAAGCTTGCATTTTGGGTTTAATTGGTTGCATAAGGGCTTTGTCATATTTTTGTGTCTTCATAAGCATTATAAGCCCTTTTCTACTTTCATACTTAAACTCTAAAGTTAATGAATGATGCAAGTTGTGTTTGATCATTATGATATGATATGCAAGTTTATCATGTTATGCAAGTTTACTATGATGTAATATGCAAGTTTATCATGTTATGCAAGTTTACTATGATGTAATATGCAAGTTTATCATGTTATGCAAGTTTGCTATGTTATGATATGCAAGTTGCCATGTTATGTATGCAAGTTTGGGTTGATCCTTTTGTTCATGTTATCATGTTATGCAAGCTTATCTTGGGTTTATGAGCTTAAAGCTTCAAGCTTTATGCTAAAGGTTGCATTTTGGCAACATGTAAGTTATCATATCTCTTATGATAACTTGCATGTGAGGCTAAATGCGAACTTATGGCCATTTCTACATGTCATTTATCACCATGTATCACCAATATGCTAAGTTTGGTTTTATGCATGCTTTTGAGGCCTAAAAATGTAATATGCAAGTATATGAACACATGTACATTTCATATGCCACCATGTTGAACTTGTGGCTTCAACACCTTTATGTCATGATTATGCCAAATTCCCTCTTTCTATCCTTTATGCGCTATTGCGATATGTAAGCGATGGGATTGCGTTTGGGGTTGGGTAAACTTAAAAGACATAAAAACATAAGCTTGGGAATTTACCTATTAAGTTAGGTCTACCCTTTGGGAATTTACCTATTAAGTTAGGTCTACCCAAATGCTTGAAAACTTGTAACATGTGTTGGAAACATGATGGACATGACACTTAGAAAAGATAAGTGTGACCAACTCGAGGTTGGGTTGAGTTTGTAGCGTTTACCTACCCGGAACCGACCGGCTTAACTAGTTGCTACAAACAATAGGACCCAATGTGAGAAGTTGGTCATGTTGTACCTTGAACCCGAGGTTAGACCAAGTTGTGGTGTAAAGCTACCTGGACCCGCCCGGCTTAACTAGTAACAACAACAAGGTCTAATGTGAGAGGTTAAGGCGCATTAAATTAATTAATGCCTCGTGATTAGGGTTAAGTCATGGTCCACTTAATACTTAACCAATTTGGGCTTGGTAGATTAATCGGGGTTAAGTCGTGAACTCATCGTTACACTTCACCAAGTTAATCCATGATTAGCAAGAGGGTTAAACCGTACTTAACCCACTAGAAAAATCCTAGCAATGGGGGTCCACTCCAGCAGCAATCCCAAGTTTGTATCATTAAGGCCCTAGGGTCTAGGCTAGGGAGGGAGCACGATTACTGGACAGGAGGTAAGTGACCAAAAGCGACGGCAGATGGGTACGCCGGTGTAGTTCCGGGCGGACCATGGTCGTGCACATAGTCCGAAGCCGGGGAAAGCATGCACGGGTACCAGTAGATCGAGACTGTGCACTTATGTTTATGGTGTCCAGGGGTTTCCACCCTAGGGCTTGATACACCCGACGGGAGACCCTGCACAGTCTGACTACAATTATGTTTGGGCCGCATTGACACCAACACGTGACGAGTTAGGCTTATAGGGAGCCGATCGACTAGACCGTTTGGTTGGACCGCGTATTAGGGTCACTTCATGTTATTGGGCCAAAGCGTGGGCCAAGGGATCAATACTGGTTTATTCAAGTCATGTTAGTTTGCTAGTACACCTGTGGTGCAAAACCTTAATCCCGATTATGCGATGACACCTTTATCTACCTTGTTAGTTAATTATCATGCCAGTATGTAGTTATCCATATGTTCATCTCAGCTTTCATCATGCCAGTTAACTTTATTAGTTTACATTGATTGTAGTAGGGCTTATTCAGTCTTTTTGACTGACCTGTTTTCTTTCGCCTCTTTTCTTCCGTTCCCCCCCCCCAGGTTCTCAGGGTGGGAATATTGGAGCTTAGCTTGGATTTCTGATCGCTTGCTTGTGGGATTTTAGCTCATGTACGGTCTTGACATGAAGCTAGCTATGGTTATCACTTATTTTGGGGATAGTACTTATGTATTTCAGTTTTTCAGCAATGTTGTTTTTATCTAGACTTGTGTATTTGGAAAGTTGACATTATGTTGTACCAGACTTGTTTTGAAATGGTTTGAAATCTTCCGCTGTTTTATCTATGTTATTTACTCTGTTTACATATATACATATGTTCTTGTTCTGCCTTGATATATCATTATGCATGTTTACCTGATTCAAACGCCCCTCCAAAGTCAGAGTGCTTGCAAGAGACACCCTGGCGGAGGTGGGGTGTTACATTTGGTATCAGAGCATATGGTTTACGAGAAGGAACAAAAAGGTTTTTAAAACTTTTGGAAAACTATTTTCAAAACCAAGTATAAAGTATTTTCCAAAGAAAAGTCTAGTTTATTTTAAAGGCTATTCCCCAAAAAGCCATTAGCAAAATTCCTTCGTTTTTCTCCATTCTGAATCTGTCTTTTTTCTTCGTTTTCAGTATGGCCGATAACTTTGCTATTCCGGAGGGAGTACACGTACCTGTTTGGTATAGGAGACTTTTGGAGGCTAGGGCGACCGAAGCCGGCCCCACAGATGTTCCTCCTCCTCCTCCTCCAGTAGTGAATGTTCCTCCTCCTCCTGTCGCTGAGGTTCCTCTTCCTCCTCCCCCTCAGCATCCTCAAGCTGACTTCGCAAAGACTTGCAAAGATTTCAAAGCAATGGGTGGCAAGAACTTTCAAGGCACTGAGACTTTTGTAGAGGCCAGAAATTGGTTGAAAGAGACCGAGGATTTGTTTGCTATCTTTGGGTTAGACGATCAGAGGAAGATCTTGTTGGCGGTTTGGCTTATGAAGGATGAAGCCGCTTATTGGTGGGAAGTCACCAATGGTACTAGGCCTGTTGAGACTTGGGCCGATTTCAGGGCAAGGTTCGTGCTTAAGTTTCTATCTTCTGCTGAGGAGAATCTGCAAATGGAGAGGTTCATAACTTTGAAACAAGTAGATATGTCTGTCAAAGAATATGTGAACAAGTTCAATCAGTTAGCTCGTTTTGGCTTGGATATGGTTAATACTCCTCAGAAGAAGGCTCTTCGTTTTGCTAGAGGATTGAATGAGCCGTTGCAGGGATTGGCTATGTCACATATTCTCCATGGGGCCACGTTTGAGAGCTTGGTTGATATGGCGTTACTTCAGGGAGATGTCAAGAAAGAGATCAAGATGAATGATACTCAAGCCAAGAAGACTGATTCGCAGGGGAAAGGAAATCAGGGTAATCCAAGTGGTCAGAGCAGTCAAGGCAATCAGAACAAGAACAAGAACAAGAGTCAAGGCAACAAGGGGAACAACAACAAGGGCAAGAACAACAAGGGGAAGTGCCATTATTGCGGTTCAGTTGGGCATCTTATTAAGGATTGTAAGAAGAGGAAAAGGAATAATGGTGAATGCTTTTTCTGCGGTGAGACTGGACATTTCAGTAAGGATTGCCCGAAGAAGCAAGGGCAAGGCCAGGGTCAGACTCAGCGTGCTGGACCTTCAGGAGGGCAAGTTCATGCTCTCAACACCGCTCCAGTTCCCGATCGAGGTAGTATTTCTGTTGAGAGCCTTGTATATATTTCTGATTTTCCAGTTCGTACCTTGTTTGATTCTGGTGCATCGCATAGCTTTATCTCATCTGATCTTGTTGATAGTTTGCACCTTAGTACTAGCTTGGTAGATGATCCCGTCTGTGTCTCAAATCCTATTGGGGGTTCCGCCCATTTGTCTATGATATGTGGGGATTTGAGGATCTCTATACTGAGTGTAGAGTTCTTGTGTAGTGCTTATGTTCTTGGTTTTAGGGGATACGGATTGATATTGGGCATGGATTGGTTGTCCAGATATGGAGCCATTCTTGATTGTGAGCATAGGGTTGTGAGGCTCGTGACTCGCCTCAGAAACACCCTAGAAATTTCTTGTAATCCGAGAGGTCCCGTCATGTTGTGCTATCTTGAATCACTCGACTCATCGATGGAAACTCTTCAGTCTGTAAGAGTGGTTCGAGAGTATCCAGATGTTTTCGATGAAGTTAGGGGGTTGCCCCCTAAGCGAGAGATTGATTTCCGCATTTATCTGGTGGATAATGCAAAGCCGGTTTCTTTGCCCGTTCGGCACATGGCTCCGCGTGAAAGGCGGGAGCTAAGTAAGTTGGTGAAGGAGTTGCTTGAGAAGAACTTCATTAGTAGAAGTATATCTGAATGGGGAGCGCCTGTGGTGTTTGCTACCAAGGCAGATGGTTCTCTCCGACTTTGTGTTGACTATCGAGAGTTGAATAAGCTGACTAAGAAGAACAGACACCCGTTACCGAGGATTGATGATCTCTTTGATCAGCTTGTCGGTGCTTCTGTTTTCTCTCAGCTTGATCTTGCTACTGGATTCCATCAGCTCAGGGTAGCTGAAGATAGTATAGACAAGACTGCGTTCAGAACGCCAGATGGATTCTTCGAATGGCTTGTCATGCCGTTCGGCTTGACTAATGCACCCGCATATTTCGTGGACTTGATGAGTAGGGTGTTCAGGGAGTTCTTGAACAAGTTTGTCGTGGTCTTCGTAGATGATATTCTGATCTTCTCTAAGGATGAGGAAGAGCACGCAAGGCATCTCGTGGAGGTGATGGATACGCTTAGAGCGCATCAGTTGAAGGCCAAGTTCTCCAAGTGTCACTTTTGGAGAAGGGAAGTTAGATTCCTTGGGCATATAGTATCTAAGCAAGGCTTAGCGGTGGATCCCGCTAAGGTAGTTGCAGTTCAGGATTAGAAGACTCCAAGGAATGCAACCGAAGTGAGAAGTTTTCTAGGTCTTGCAGGCTTTTACCGGAAGTTTATCAAGGACTTCGCGAAGATTTCCGCTCCTCTCACTAAATTGACGAAGAAGAATTTAGTTTTTGCTTGGAGCATAGAATGCGAGCTTGCTTTTCAGAAGCTCAAGAGAGCTCTTACATCAGCACCTGTTCTAGCTTTGCCCGATGGAGGGAAGTTATTTACAGTATACACCGATGCATGTGGCACGGGGTTAGGAGCTGTTTTGATGCAAGAAGGAAGAGTGATATGCTTTGGCGGTATACAACTCAAAGTGCATGAGAAGAATTATCCCACTCATGACTTAGAGTTGGCAGCAATAGTATATGCACTCAAGGCTTGGCGCCATTATCTTATGGGAGAAAGATTTGAGCTTTATACCGATCACAAGTCATTGAAGTATCTCTTTTCTCAGAAGGATCTGAATCTGAGGCAACAAAGATGGATGGAATTCTTGGCGTCCTACGATTTTGAGATAGCTTATACCCCTGGCAAGGGGAATGTGGTAGCAGATGCATTGAGTAGAAAAACGTTGACTCTGAGTCCTCTATTCGTTGAGATGAAGAATTTAGAGTATGTGGCAACCTTTGATTTCTCTTTGGCGATTGAGTCGATGACCGGTTGTTTAGCATCTCTGGAACTCAGACCTACCCTTCTTGATCAAGTTGGGGCTTCGCAGAGAGAAGACCCTTAGATTGTTGAGATTATGGATAAGCTGATTCGAGGAGAGGCGTCTAGTCATCTCTTTCGATATTCTATTGATGACAAGGGTTGGCTGAGGAGAGACGGAAGGTTATGTGTTCCAATGGTAGAAGATTTAGTAAGAAAAGTTCTTGAGGAAGCGCATCGCTCTAAGTTGACTATACATCCAGGCGGAGATAAGATGTATAAAGATATGAAGCGCATTTTCTTTTGGCCTGGGATGAAGAAGGATGTGGCCGAGTTTGTCTCTAGATGCATCATTTGCCAGCAAGTTAAGGCCGAGTCGAAGAAGCCCGGTGGGCTATTGCATCCTCTAGACGTTCCACTTTGGAAGTGGGAGAGTATTTCCATGGATTTTATCGATGGGCTACCAAGGTCAAGGAAAGGGAATACGAGCATTTGGGTTATTGTGGATAGACTTACGAAGAGTGCTCATTTCATTCCAGTGAAGAGCAAGAGAACCGCATCTTGGCTAGCGTCTGTATATCTTCGTGAGATTGTGAGACTTCATGGAGTCCCTTCTAGTATTGTCAGTGACCGTGACCCAATCTTTACAAGTCAATTCTGGAATAGCTTGCAAGAAGCTATGCGCACGAGGTTGAATCTAAGTACGGCTTATCACCCATAGACGGACGGTCAAACCGAAAGGGTGAATAGGGTACTCGAGGATCTGTTGAGGCTTTGTATTCTGGATTTTGGTGGTACTTGGGAAGACCATCTTCCTCTTGTTGAGTTTGCATATAATAACAGTTATCAGGCAAGCATAGGGATGGTACCATTTGAAGCTTTATATGGGAGGCCGTGCAAGTCGCCTACATGTTGGTGGGAGACTACAGATGAGCTTATACTTGGGCCTGATATGATCAGAGATACATCCGAGAAGGTCGGGTTGATTCGGAGACGGATGAAAGCGGCCCAAGACCGATAGAAATCCTATGCTGATAAGCGAAGAACTGATTTGGAGTTTGATGTTGGGGATATGGTTTTCGTGAAGGTTTCTCCTTTGCGGAATGTGGTCCGATTTGGAGCCGTTGGGAAGTTAGCACCGAGGTTTGTTGGACCATTCCCTATTATAGAGAGGATCGGGCAGATGGCTTATAGAGTGGAGTTGCCCGAGAAGCTTGCCGGAGTACACGATGTTTTTCATGTCTCGCATCTCCGGAAGTGTTTACATGAATCAACAGAGGTTGTTGAGCCAAGTGTTCTGAAAGATGTGGAAGTGGAGAAAGAGGCTACCTTGAGGAGAGCTCCGATTCGTATCTTGGGGACGGAGACCAAGAAGCTAAGGAATCGAGAGGTCAAGTTGGTGAAGGTTCAATGGGGTGAAGCCGAAGAAGACGCAACTTGGGAAACCGAGGAGAAGATGCGTGGGCTTTATCCATTCCTTTTTGAGGGTACACTCTCAATCTCTTTTCTTTGTTAGCATATCTTTCTCTTTGCTATCCATGTTTATCTAGTTTATCGTGTTAATCTTGTCATGAGAACCTTAGGTAGAAACCCTTTGGATGAAACATGTGTTTGAAACATGTTATGCTTGATGGTTGCAAGTGGTTACTCGTGGATGCATTATACACGTTAGGCACTAGATCGGCTCACACACTCCTCATATTGCATATGCATGAGTGTTTATGCTTATTCATGGATGAAATTTTTTGTGTTATCACATGGATGTTGCATATGGATGTATGTTATGTGCACACATATAGATGTTATACATTATGTTAGGAATTGCATACATATGGATTCATTTCACTAACATAATTTGCATTGATGATATTTGCATTAGATAAGTACATATACACACACCTTTGCATATGTTCATACAACATTTAGAATCTTGTAAGGACAATGATTTCTCGTGGATGATGTTTTGAGTAGATGGATGATTGGATGGTAGGATACGTTCTTCCCAACTTGAAGATTTCGGGGACGAAATCCTTTAAGGAAGGGAGAATGTAACAACCCGTATTTTCAATAACCTATTATAACATAAATCGAGGCAGAATTTAATTCTAAAATCTGAATCAAGGGAAACGGGCTATGCCATTGCGTTCGTCTCGGAAAAATACGCGAAATAGAGTCCGAGTTTTCGAAAATCGGAGTCCGTATGACCCGATTAAGGCCCAACGAAGTTTTCAGAAAAATTCCAAAGTAAAAACAGATTTCAAATTCAAGTTTGAATTTGGAAATTAGGGTAAGTTTGGGGCAGGCGGGAAAATTCCCGCCAGAGCACCCAAGTCGACAGCCCTGTCGACTTGGGAGTCGACTTGGTTGGACCCAAGTCGACAGCCCTCTCGACTTGGCTGTCGACTTGGTCTAGCCGGGCAGTTTTGCCTGGTGCACCATTTTGGGTTTGTGTTGAGTTTGGGGGCCAGATTCGGTTTTAAGGGCTGAGATTGGAACTAGGGTTTAATCCTAAGGTTGAAACTAGTCCTAATCTCTATAAATAAGACCCTAACCTAACCCTAAATCATCATTATTCATTCATACAACTAAACTATGGCAAAATCAATCCTCTCATGGCCTCCACTCTCTTCATAAAATTCCTAAATAAATTTCTATGAGATTTTAAATGCATACAAGTGTTTTAAAGCTTGTATGAGCATCATTAGCTTGCATTCAAGTCAAGTTTCTATATTTGCATCATAAAGCAAGGGTTTTGATCATTTTGGCTTAAGGGTTTTTCTATTGAAGCTTGCATTTTGGGTTTAATTGGTTGCATAAGGGCTTTGTCATATTTTTGTGTCTTCATAATCATTGTAAGCCCTTTTCTACTTTCATACTTAAACTCTAAAGTTAACGAATGATGCAAGTTGTGTTTGATCATAATGATATAATATGCAAGTTTATCATGTTATGCAAGTTTACTATGATGTAATATGCAAGTTTATCATGTTATGCAAGTTTACTATGATGTAATATGCAAGTTTATCATGTTATGCAAGTTTGCTATGTTATGATATGCAAGTTGCCATGTTATGTATGCAAGTTTGGGTTGATCCTTTTGTTCATGTTATCATGTTATGCAAGCTTATCTTGGGTTTATGAGCTTAAAGCTTCAAGCTTTATGCAAATGGTTGCATTTTGGCAACATGTAAGTTATCATATCTCTTATGATAACTTGCATGTGAGGCTAAATGCGAACTTATGGCCATTTCTACATGTCATTTATCACCATGTATCACCAATATGCTAAGTTTGGTTTTATGCATGCTTTTGAGGCCTAAAAATGTAATATGCAAGTATATGAACACATGTACATTTCATATGCCACCATGTTGAACTTGTGGCTTCAACACCTTTATGTCATGATTATGCCAAGTTCCCTCTTTCTATCCTTTATGCGCTATTGCGATATGTAAGCGATGGGATTGCGTTTGGGGTTGGGTAAACTTAAAAGACATAAAAACATAAGCTTGGGAATTTACCTATTAAGTTAGGTCTACCCTTTGGGAATTTACCTATTAAGTTAGGTCTACCCAAATGCTTGAAAACTTGTAACATGTTTTGGAAACATGATGGACATGACACTTAGAAAAGATAAGTGTGACCAACTCGAGGTTGGGTTGAGTTTGTAGCGTAAACCTACCCGGAACCGACCGGCTTAACTAGTTGCTACAAACAATAGGACCCAATGTGAGAAGTTGGTCATGTTGTACCTTGAACCCGAGGTTAGACCAAGTTGTGGTGTAAAGCTACCTGGACCCGCCCGGCTTAACTAGTAACCACAACAAGGTCTAATGTGAGAGGTTAAGGCGCATTAAATTAATTAATGCCTCGTGATTAGGGTTAAGTCATGATCCACTTAATACTTAACCAATTTGGGCTTGGTAGATTAATCGGGGTTAAGTCGTGAACTCATTGTTACACTTCACCAAGTTAATCCATGATTAGCAAGAGGGTTAAACCGTACTTAACCCACTAGAAAAATCCTAGCAATGGGGGTCCACTCCAGCAGCAATCCCAAGTTTGTATCATTAAGGCCCTAGGGTCTAGGCTAGGGAGGGAGCACGATTACTGGACTGGAGGTAAGTGACCAAAAGCGACGGCAGATGGGTACGCCGGTGTAGTTCCGGGCGGACCATGGTCGTGCACATAGTCCGAAGCCGGGGAAAGCATGCACGGGTACCAGTAGATCGAGACTGTGCACTTATGTTTATGGTGTCCAGGGGTTGCCACCCTAGGGCTTGATACACCCGACGGGAGACCCTGCACAGTCTGACTACAATTATGTTTGGGCCGCATTGACACCAACACGTGACGAGTTAGGCTTATAGGGAGCCGATCGACTAGACCGTTTGGTTGGACCGCGTATTAGGGTCACTTCATGTTATTGGGCCAAAGCGTGGGCCAAGGGATCAATACTGGTTTATTCAAGTCATGTTAGTTTGCTAGTACACCTGTGGTGCAAAACCTTAATCCTGATTATGCGATGACACCTTTATCTACCTTGTTAGTTAATTATCATGCCAGTATGTAGTTATCCATATGTTCATCTCAGCTTTCATCATGCCAGTTAACTTTATTAGTTTACATTGATTGTAGTAGGGCTTACTCAGTCTTTTTGACTGACCTGTTTTCTTTCGCCTCTTTTCTTCCGTTCCCCCCTAGTTCTCAGGGTGGGAATATTGGAGCTTAGCTTGGATTTCTGATCGCTTGTTTGTGGGATTTTAGCTTATGTACGGTCTTGACATGAAGCTAGCTATGGTTATCACTTATTTTGGGGATAGTACTTATGTATTTCAGTTTTTCAGCAATGTTGTTTTTATCTAGACTTGTGTATTTGGAAAGTTGACATTATGTTGTACCAGACTTGTTTTGAAATGGTTTGAAATCTTCCGCTATTTTATCTATGTTATTTACTCTGTTTACATATATACATATGTTCTTGTTCTGCCTTGATATATCATTATGCATGTTTACCTGATTCAAACGCCCCTCCAAAGTCAGAGTGCTTGCAAGAGACACCCTGGCGGAGGTGGGGTGTTACATTTGGTATCAGAGCATATGGTTTACGAGAAGGAACAAAAAGGTTTTTAAAAGTTTTGGAAAACTATTTTCAAAACCAAGTATAAAGTATTTTCCAAAGAAAAGTCTAGTTTATTTTAAAGGCTATTCCCCAAAAAGCCATTAGCAAAATTCCTTCGTTTTTCTCCATTCTGAATCTGTCTTTTTTCTTCGTTTTCAGTATGGCCGATAACTTTGCTATTCCGGAGGGAGTACACGTACCTGTTTGGTATAGGAGACTTTTGGAGGCTAGGGCGACCGAAGCCGGCCCCGCAGATGTTCCTCCTCCTCCTCCTCCAGTAGTGAATGTTCCTCCTCCTCCTGTCGCTGAGGTTCCTCTTCCTCCTCCCCCTCAGCATCCTCAAGCTGACTTCGCAAAGACTTGCAAAGATTTCAAAGCAATGGGTGGCGAGAACTTTCAAGGCACTGAGACTTTTGTAGAGGCCAGAAATTGGTTGAAAGAGACCGAGGATTTGTTTGCTATCTTTGGGTTAGACGATCAGAGGAAGATCTTGTTGGCGGTTTGGCTTATGAAGGATGAAGCCGCTTATTGGTGGGAAGTCACCAATGGTGCTAGGCCTGTTGAGACTTGGGCCGATTTCAGGGCAAGGTTCGTGCTTAAGTTTCTATCTTC
The DNA here is from genome assembly GCA_030737875.1 of Allium sativum. Lineage (NCBI taxonomy): Eukaryota > Viridiplantae > Streptophyta > Magnoliopsida > Asparagales > Amaryllidaceae > Allium > Allium sativum. The sequence continues at coordinate 565,693,540 of CM060921.1, forward strand.
TGCTGAGGAGAATCTGCAAATGGAGAGGTTCATAACTTTGAGACAAGGAGATATGTCTGTCAAAGAATATGTGAACAAGTTCAATCAGTTAGCTCGTTTTGGCTTGGATATGGTTAATACTCCTCAGAAGAAGGCTCTTCGTTTTGCTAGAGGATTGAATGAGCCGTTGCAGGGATTGGCTATGTCACATATTCCCCATGGGGCCACGTTTGAGAGCTTGGTTGATATGGCGTTACTTCAGGGAGATGTCAAGAAAGAGATCAAGATGAATGATACTCAAGCCAAGAAGACCGATTCGCAGGGGAAAGGAAATCAGGGTAATCCAAGTGGTCAGAGCAGTCAAGGCAATCAGAACAAGAACAAGAACAAGAGTCAAGGCAACAAGGGGAACAACAACAGGGGAAAGAACAAATAGGGGAAGTGCCATTATTGCGGTTCAGTTGGGCATCTTATTAAGCATTGTAAGAAGAGGAAAAGGAATAACGGTGAATGCTTTTTCTGCGGTGAGACTGGACATTTCAGTAAGGATTGCCCGAAGAAGCAAGGGCAAGGCCAGGGTCAGACTTAGCGTGCTGGACCTTCAAGAGGGCAAGTTCATGCTCTCAATACCGCTCCAGTTCCCGATCGAGGTAGTATTTCTGTTGAGAGCCTTGTATATATTTCTGATTTTCCAGTTCGTACCTTGTTTGATTCTGGTGCATCGCATAGCTTTATCTCATCTGATCTTGTTGATAGTTTGCACCTTAGTACTAGCTTGGTAGATGATCCCGTCTGTGTCTCAAATCCTATTGGGGGTTCCGCCCATTTGTCTATGATATGTGGGGATTTGAGGATCTCTATACTGAGTGTAGAGTTCTTGTGTAGTGCTTATGTTCTTGGATTTAGGGGATACGGATTGATATTGGGCATGGATTGGTTGTCCAGATATGGAGCCATTCTTGATTGTGAGCATAGGGTTGTGAGGCTCGTGACTCGCCTCGGAAACACCCTAGAAATTTCTTGTAATCCGAGAGGTCCCGTCATGTTGTGCTATCTTGAATCATTCGACTCGTCGATGGAAACTCTTCAGTCTGTAAGAGTGGTTCGAGAGTATCCGGATGTTTTCGATGAAGTTAGGGGGTTGCCCCCTAAGCGAGAGATTGATTTCCGTATTTATCTGGTGGATAATGCAAAGCCGGTTTCTTTGCCCGTTCGGCACATGGCTCCGCGTGAAAGGCGGGAGCTAAGTAAGCAAGTGAAGGAGTTGCTTGAGAAGAACTTCATTAGACGAAGTATATCTGAATGGGGAGCGCCTGTGGTGTTTGCTACCAAGGCAGATGGTTCTCTCCGACTTTGTGTTGACTACCGAGAGTTGAATAAGCTGACTAAGAAGAACAGACACCCGTTACCGAGGATTGATGATCTCTTTGATCAGCTTGTCGGTGCTTCTGTTTTCTCTCAGCTTGATCTTGCTACTGGATTCCATCAGCTCAGGGTAGCTGAAGATAGTATAGACAAGACTGCGTTCAGAACGCCAGATGGATTCTTCGAATGGCTTGTCATGCCGTTCGGCTTGACTAATGCACCCGCATATTTCGTGGACTTGATGAGTAGGGTGTTCAGGGAGTTCTTGAACAAGTTTGTCGTGGTCTTCGTAGATGATATTCTGATCTTCTCTAAGGATGAGGAAGAGCACACAAGGCATCTCGTGGAGGTGATGGATACGCTTAGAGCGCATCAGTTGAAGGCCAAGTTCTCCAAGTGTCACTTTTGGAGAAGGGAAGTTAGATTCCTTGGGCATATAGTATCTAAGCAAGGCTTAGCGGTGGATCCCACTAAGGTAGTTGCAGTTCAGGATTAGAAGACTCCAAGGAATGCAACCGAAGTGAGAAGTTTTCTAGGTCTTGCAGGCTTTTACCGGAAGTTTATCAAGGACTTCGCGAAGATTTCCGCTCCTCTCACTAAATTGACGAAGAAGAATTTAGTTTTTGCTTGGAGCATAGAATGCGAGCTTGCTTTTCAGAAGCTCAAGAGAGCTCTTACATCAGCACCTGTTCTAGCTTTGCCCGATGGAGGGAAGTTATTTACAGTATACACCGATGCATGTGGCATGCGGTTAGGAGCTGTTTTGATGCAAGAAGGAAGAGTGATATGCTTTGGCGGTAGACAACTCAAAGTGCATGAGAAGAATTATCCCACTCATGACTTAGAGTTGGCAGTAATAGTATATGCACTCAAGGCTTGGCGCCATTATCTTCTGGGAGAAAGATTTGAGCTTTATACCGATCACAAGTCATTGAAGTATCTCTTTTCTCAGAAGGATCTGAATCTGAGGCAACAAAGATGGATGGAATTCTTGGCGTCCTACGATTTTGAGATAGCTTATACCCCTGGCAAGGGGAATGTGGTAGCAGATGCATTGAGTAGAAAAAGGTTGACTCTGAGTCCTCTATTCGTTGAGATGAAGAATTTAGAGTATGTGGCAACCTTTGATTTCTCTTTGGCGATTGAGTCGATGACCGGTTGTTTAGCATCTCTGGAACTCAGACCTACCCTTCTTGATCAAGTTGGGGCTTCGCAGAGAGAAGACCCTTAGATTGTTGAGATTATGGATAAGCTGATTCGAGGAGAGGCGTCTAGTCATCTCTTTCGATATTCTATTGATGACAAGGGCTGGCTGAGGAGAGATGGAAGGTTATGTGTTCCAATGGTAGAAGATTTAGTAAGAAAAGTTCTTGAGGAAGCGCGTCGCTCTAAGTTGACTATACATCCAGGCGGAGATAAGATGTATAAAGATATGAAGCGCATTTTCTTTTGGCCTGGGATGAAGAAGGATGTGGCAGAGTTTGTCTCTAGATGTATCATTTGCCAGCAAGTTAAGGCCGAGTCGAAGAAGCCCGGTGGGCTATTGCATCCTCTAGACGTTCCACTTTGGAAGTGGGAGAGTATTTCCATGGATTTTATCGATGGGCTACCAATGTCAAGGAAAGGGAATACGAGCATTTGGGTTATTGTGGATAGACTTACGAAGAGTGCTCATTTCATTCCGGTGAAGAGCAAGAGAACCGCATCTTAGCTAGCGTCTGTATATCTTCGTGAGATTGTGAGACTTCATGGAGTCCCTTCTAGTATTGTCAGTGACCGCGACCCAATCTTTACAAGTCAATTCTGGAATAGCTTGCAAGAAGCTATGGGCACGAGGTTGAATCTAAGTACGGCTTATCACCCATAGACGGACGGTCAAACCGAAAGGGTGAATAGGGTACTCGAGGATCTGTTGAGGCTTTGTATTCTGGATTTTGGTGGTACTTGGGAAGACCATCTTCCTCTTGTTGAGTTTGCATATAATAACAATTATCAGGCAAGCATAGGGATGGCACCATTTGAAGCTTTATATGGGAGGCCGTGCAAGTCGCCTACATGTTGGTGGGAGACTACAGATGAGCTTATACTTGGGCCTGATATGATCAGAGATACATCCGAGAAGGTCGGGTTGATTCGGAGACGGATGAAAGCGGCCCAAGACCGACAGAAATCCTATGCTGATAAGCGAAGAACTGATATGGAGTTTGATGTTGGGGATATGGTTTTCGTGAAGGTTTCTCCTTTGCGGAATGTGGTCCGATTCGGAGCCGTTGGGAAGTTAGCACCGAGGTTTGTTGGACCATTCCCTATTATAGAGAGGATCGGGCAGATGGCTTATAGAGTGGAGTTGCCCAAGAAGCTTGCCGGAGTACACGATGTTTTTCATGTCTCGCATCTCCGGAAGTGTTTACATGAATCAACAGAGGTTGTTGAGCCAAGTGTTCTGAAAGATGTGGAAGTGGAGAAAGAGGCTACCTTGAGGAGAGCTCCGATTCGTATCTTGGGGACGGAGACCAAGAAGCTAAGGAATCGAGAGGTCAATTTGGTGAAGGTTCAATGGGGTGAAGCCGAAGAAGACGCAACTTGGGAAACCGAGGAGAAGATGCGTGGGCTTTATCCATTCCTTTTTGAGGGTACACTCTCAATCTCTTTTCTTTGTTAGCATATCTTTCTCTTTGCTATCCATGTTTATCTAGTTTATCGTGTTAATCTTGTCATGAGAACCTTAGGTAGAAACCCTTTGGATGAAACATGTGTTTGAAACATGTTATGCTTGATGGTTGCAAGTGGTTGCAAGTGTTTGCAAGTGGTTACTCGTGGATGCATTATACACGTTAGGCACTAGATCGGCTCACACACTCCTCATATTGCATATGCATGAGTGTTTATGCTTATTCATGGATGAAAATTTTTGTGTTATCACATGGATGTTGCATATGGATGTATGTTATGTGCACACATATAGATGTTATACATTATGTTAGGAATTGCATACATATGGATTCATTTCACTAACATAATTTGCATTGATGATATTTGCATTAGATAAGTACATATACACACACCTTTGCATATGTTCATACAACATTTAGAATCTTGTAAGGACAATGATTGCTCGTGGATGATGTTTTGAGTAGATGGATGATTGGATGGTAGGATACGTTCTTCCCAACTTGAAGATTTCGGGGACGAAATCCTTTAAGGAGGGGAGAATGTAACAACCCGTATTTTCAATAACCTATTATAACATAAATCGAGGCAGAATTTAATTCTAAAATCTGAATCAAGGGAAACGGGCTATGCCATTGCGTTCGTCTCGGAAAAATACGCGAAATAGAGTCCGAGTTTTCGAAAATCGGAGTCCGTATGACCCGATTAAGGCCCAACGAAGTTTTCAGAAAAATTCCAAAGTAAAAACAGATTTCAAATTCAAGTTTGAATTTGGAAATTAGGGTAAGTTTGGGGCTGGCGGGAAAATTCCCGCCAGAGCACCCAAGTCGACAGCCCTGTCGACTTGGTTGGACCCAAGTCGACAGCCCTGTCGACTTGGCTGTCGACTTGGTCCAGCCGGGCAGTTTTGCCTGGTGCACCATTTTGGGTTTGTGTTGAGTTTGGGGGCCAGATTCGGTTTTAAGGGCTGAGATTGGAACTAGGGTTTAATCTTAAGGTTGAAACTAGTCCTAATCTCTATAAATAAGACCCTAACCTAACCCTAAATCATCATTATTCATTCATACAACTAAACTATGGCAAAATCAATCCTCTCATGGCCTCCACTCTCTTCATAAAATTCCTAAATAAATTTCTATGAGATTTTCCATGCATACAAGTGTTTTAAAGCTTGTATGAGCATCATTAGCTTGCATTCAAGTCAAGTTTCTATATTTGCATCATAAAGCAAGGGTTTTGATCATTTTGGCTTAAGGGTTTTTCTATTGAAGCTTGCATTTTGGGTTTAATTGGTTGCATAAGGGCTTTGTCATATTTTTGTGTCTTCATAAGCATTGTAAGCCCTTTTCTACTTTCATACTTAAACTCTAAAGTTAATGAATGATGCAAGTTGTGTTTGATCATTATGATATGATATGCAAGTTTATCATGTTATGCAAGTTTACTATGATGTAATATGCAAGTTTATCATGTTATGCAAGTTTACTATGATGTAATATGCAAGTTTATCATGTTATGCAAGTTTGCTATGTTATGATATGCAAGTTGCCATGTTATGTATGCAAGTTTGGGTTGATCCTTTTGTTCATGTTATCATGTTATGCAAGCTTATCTTGGGTTTATGAGCTTAAAGCTTCAAGCTTTATGCTAAAGGTTGCATTTTGGCAACATGTAAGTTATCATATCTCTTATGATAACTTGCATGTGAGGCTAAATGCGAACTTATGGCCATTTCTACATGTCATTTATCACCATGTATCACCAATATGCTAAGTTTGGTTTTATGCATGCTTTTGAGGCCTAAAAATGTAATATGCAAGTATATGAACACATGTACATTTCATATGCCACCATGTTGAACTTGTGGCTTCAACACCTTTATGTCATGATTATGCCAAGTTCCCTCTTTCTATCCTTTATGCGCTATTGCGATATGTAAGCGATGGGATTGCGTTTGGGGTTGGGTAAACTTAAAAGACATAAAAACATAAGTTTGGGAATTTACCTATTAAGTTAGGTCTACCCTTTGGGAATTTACCTATTAAGTTAGGTCTACCCAAATGCTTGAAAACTTGTAACATGTTTTGGAAACATGATGGACATGACACTTAGAAAAGATAAGTGTTACCAACTCGAGGTTGGGTTGAGTTTGTAGCGTAAACCTACCCGGAACCGACCGGCTTAACTAGTTGCTACAAACAATAGGACCCAATGTGAGAAGTTGGTCATGTTGTACCTTGAACCCAAGGTTAGACCAAGTTGTGGTGTAAAGCTACCTGGACCCGCCCGGCTTAACTAGTAACCACAACAAGGTCTAATGTGAGAGGTTAAGGCGCATTAAATTAATTAATGCCTCGTGATTTGGGTTAAGTCATGGTCCACTTAATACTTAACCAATTTGGGCTTGGTAGATTAATCGGGGTTAAGTCATGAACTCATCGTTACACTTCACCAAGTTAATCCATGATTAGCAAGAGGGTTAAACCGTACTTAACCCACTAGAAAAATCCTAGCAATGGGGGTCCACTCCAGCAGCAATCCCAAGTTTGTATCATTAAGGCCCTAGGGTCTAGGCTAGGGAGGGAGCACGATTACTGGACTGGAGGTAAGTGACCAAAAGCGACGGCAGATGGGTACGCCGGTGTAGTTCCGGGCGGACCATGGTCGTGCACATAGTCCGAAGCCGGGGAAAGCATGCACGGGTACCAGTAGATCGAGACTGTGCACTTATGTTTATGGTGTCCAGGGGTTGCCACCCTAGGGCTTGATACACCCGACGGGAGACCCTGCACAGTCTGACTACAATTATGTTTGGGCCGCATTGACACCAACACGTGACGAGTTAGGCTTATAGGGAGTCGATCGACTAGACTGTTTGGTTGGACCGCGTATTAGGGTCACTTCATGTTATTGGGCCAAAGCATGGGCCAAGGGATCAATACTGGTTTATTCAAGTCATGTTAGTTTGCTAGTACACCCGTGGTGCAAAACCTTAATCCTGATTATGCGATGACACCTTTATCTACCTTGTTAGTTAATTATCATGCCAGTATGTAGTTATCCATATGTTCATCTCAGCTTTCATCATGCCAGTTAACTTTATTAGTTTACATTGATTGTAGTAGGGCTTACTCAGTCTTTTTGACTGACCTGTTTTCTTTCGCCTCTTTTCTTCCGTTCCCCCCCCCCAGGTTCTCAGGGTGGGAATATTGGAGCTTAGCTTGGATTTCTGATTGCTTGCTTGTGGGATTTTAGCTCATGTACGGTCTTGACATGAAGCTAGCTATGGTTATCACCTATTTTGGGGATAGTACTTATGTATTTCAGTTTTTCAGCAATGTTGTTTTTATCTAGACTTGTGTATTTGGAAAGTTGACATTATGTTGTACCAGACTTGTTTTGAAATGGTTTGAAATCTTCCACTGTTTTATCTATGTTATTTACTCTGTTTACATATATACATATGTTCTTGTTCTGCCTTGATATATCATTATGCATGTTTACCTGATTCAAACGCCCCTCCAAAGTCAGAGTGCTTGCAAGAGACACCCTGGCGGAGGTGGGGTGTTACAATTAATAAGAAGTTATGGTAGCCTATTTTATTTATTAGCAAATATAACAATCTAATAATAGAAATCTTCTAATGCAAGGGTTACATACCTAGTTTAATATTAAATCCAAATTTGTAATTTGGACGATCATTGTTAATTTTGATAGAATTATTAACATATATAGAATAAACAGACTTGATGCCAATGTTCATAAAATAATAATAAGTATACGACAATGGAATAAATTTGTAGAACACACATGTTTGTAAGTCATGTTTATTATATTATTTTACAATGACCTACATCAATAATTCTTTGTAGTTCTTTTTCCGTGAAAATAAGAAACTGGATTACATATAAAACTGGTACTGTAGGCCAACAGGTCTAAATACAATTTATGTCTTGAAAGAAGGCAATAAATAGTAATATAAATGTATGTATGTGTGTGTGTATCATCTGCTTTCTCATTTCTTTTATATACGTACAATGTCAGTGGCAAGAATTTTCTTTCTTGTAATCTCAAGAAATAAGCACACATCATAATAGTTTTTTTCATTTGATTTAGGTAGATCATAAGAGGCTTCCACTCTAGCGAGGAAAGCTTTAATAATATACATATTCATGAGTCATTTTCAGTAATATGTTGAGACGTACAATTACCACTATTTGTCTAATTAGCTATTAAATTTAGACTATAGAAATAAAAAAATATGTGGGCTTTCCATTATATAATTCAGGTTTAGAATAATACATAAATATGTGACCCATGCAACAGCTAAGATGAATATATAAAATCAATTAAGAAATGATTCTTTAATATTTAAGTTCATTGTAGTCTCTAAAATCCAAAATTTTATACGTCTTAGTCGAGCAATAAAAAACCACTCAAAGTATTTTGACTGGAAATTTAACAATGTTACAGCTATGTGTAAATACAATTCTGCTTGAAAACTAATAAGAAAAAAATGAACGCAATCATCCACCCAGGCCAATTGGAAGAGTAGTAAAATGAATTAACAATACAATATGTCAAACTTTCATAATTGGTCATTACAGTTTATAAATATGATATGTAGAAAAAAGAAGATTACAAGAGCTTGGTAACAGAATCATATATGAATGGATGTTTAATACCAGCAGTAGTAGCAACTTTGTTTACCTACTGATTTGCCAAAGACTAAAAATAGAAAAACGATTTCTTCCCATGATAATAACCAAATGATGTTTGGTATTTTCAGTCGAGACATGACCTTTTTCAGTTGAGACACAACCCTAAATGAAATAATTCCAATATTTGTTAAAATAATTGGCATCAAATTTAGTAGAAGAAATCTATGACTTTCACCAAAAAAACATCACTTATAAAAATTAGATTAATAATATACAAACCTAAAAACATAAATTAATCACTGATATTTATATAAATAAACCAACTACAATAAATATTTAGTAAACTCTATCTTATTCAATTTTTAAAACATAAAACTCAGCATAACATTGCTCTGAAGCAAATTTTGTAAAATTTAGTTGCAAGATAGAATTTGAAAGGAAAGGAAGTAGATTTAATGAGCTAATTATGAAAGAATTACTAAAAGTTTACTTTCTAAAAAACTGAAAATCTAAACAATGTTGAAAAGGAATGAAACTAACAATGTATGTCTCTCCATTGTTCCAAATACTGAGTAACGGTTTCTGCTTTGAACGAAGATGTCACATCAGTATTTTTGGTGAAATCCAAAATGTTAATAAGTATAAAGAATTCAAGTTTCAAAAAATAAAATAAATATGCCAAAATATAAAACTTAAAATAAATGTAACTAAAAAGTTTCGAAAGTTTAAAATTCATAATGGTCAAACTGTAAATTTGAAAATTTAGATAAAACCATATATCATTGAGCTGAAATAACCTAGCTATTAGTTAAATATTAGACAATTCCTCAAACTTACCTAAAAATACATATAACTCACGCTTGAAAACATATAAACCTACAAAGCATAAGAATCATACTTTAGGAGTTCAATACTTAATTCAGGAAGTACTTTAAAATAGTGTAAATCTCGATTTCCTCGAATACTAACATAGAATTTGAAACAAATATTGTTAACGACTTAAACTAACCTGAATATATCTAAGGTAGACATATCTTAGAGATAAAAAAGCAAAGCTGACAAAAGAAGCATCAAAATTTTTAAGGTACTAAAGACATCTTACCACGAACATAATCCATGATTCATTAATGAATTTTGAACCAATGTCACACATTCAGACAAAGGTTTGACATGAAAATTGATTATTGGAGCATTCCGCGCTTTTTTTTTCTACGATAACAAAACAAAATGTAAAAAGAGATTAATTTCATGAGGGAGAAGTATAGGAAACAAACAGAGTATAATAGTTATGAGAGATTGAATTTTTATTGAATACGATACGTTACCAATACAAATGCATTTGAAAATTCTAACAAATTTGGATGTCTATGTAAAAGGATGCAGTAGTAGGCAACGCATAAAAAAGTGTGGAGCTCGCCAAGTAAGAAAAGAAAATTCCACAAATTTGTCTCTTGTTCTTAATAGTTCAGTGTGCGCAGGTTTGTTCTAATAAAGGGAATCTACAGTGGAAGTGAAGAACACATTAAAATTGTTAAAAAAAAATATAGTGTGATGAATAATATTATTTTAATATTTTGAAAAAAGTTAATTTTCATTTAATGGGTTGCATTCTATTATGGTAATGAATTTTGCTAGGTATTCAATGTGTATATACATATCAATTAAGATAATGAATAAAATAAAGAAATTAAGATAATGCATGATGCATGAGATGATAATTGTAAACAAAAGTCCATGCTACATAAGGAACACCCGCCTATCTCATCCGGTCCCATGACAGATAACCCATAGCCTTCATACTCTTAATGAAAATAATAATGAGAAAGAAAAACTTATAGTGTTTGACCAATTGCAACAAAAGCTCAATTTTCAAACACAAAACCATGAAAATTTACAGATTTTTTTTATTTTTTTTATGAAAGTAAGAACAAAATTTCATATGGAATCAAACTGTATAAACAAAAAGGCATTCCCAATAATGTATATGCTAATTACATCTGGCAGCAATTATACTGCTGAAACTATAATTTGAAAAAAAAATCACTTTCAAAGCCTAAAACTACTATAATCGGTTGTTTTTATATATAATTTATATAATTGTCTTAAATCAAAAGACTCAGTTTTATGCAAAAGCACCTGTAGCTGCAGAAGAGGAAGATGGAAGGCAAACTGTTGACACTACGCAGCAAAAAACCATCGACGATGGCCGGAGAAGAGTGAAATCCCGCGATGATGGGAGAAGAACGGGGACAGAAAACGGCAAACGGAAAAGGCTAACGCTGGATTGGCCACAGATCTGGAGTAGAAGGGCCGCCAACGATTTGCAAGAGGGGAGGTCAACCTGGAAGGCGTGTAAAAGGCTAAGAAGGAAATCATGTATAGGTAGGGTTTGGAAGTAAGAAGAAGGAAAATAGTCAATTATTGTAGGTAATTATGAGAAGAGGAAAATACGGAGAGAATTAAAAGATTTAATTGATAATATGTTAGACGTCTGCTTAAATAATTTAATTATAATTAAAAGATTCAAATTTTAAGTGTCAAAGAGAGAATTAAGGTAGACAGAGAGAATAGGTAATTTAATAGATTTAAATTGTTGCATTATTTTGATTTAGTAAAAGTATTTTAGAGTTTTAAGGAGGATTCAGAGAATTGATATTATACAACAATTATTTGTTGTTGTACTAAGTAAAATATTATAGTAATTGATATTTTCTCTAATATGACAGCACAAGGTGATTGTCTTGTTGTTAGATATCTACCTTACATCAATTTAGGTTCTATAAAATTTCATTGCAATAAAATGATAAAAAACAATTCAAAATCAAACTAGCATCAAGTAGTTTTACACTTCTTAAGTGGAGGCGATTTTTTTTTAATTTCAAACCATGAAAAATGCTAATTTTAATAATTATTACATTTTTCTACATATTGATGTAATGATCAATTACTCTCTTTACTCGATTAATTATATCCTAAAATAACAGTTTCATTCATGTTTTGGTACATGGTTGGTTTGCGCATATACATACATACATACATACACACACACACACACATATATATATATATATATATATATATATATATATATACACAATGGAATATTATGTACATGTCAAGACATTTCATAGATTAAAGATGTTATACAACAATTGTTTTATGAATTTGCATGTGAAATCTAACTCATGTGCTTCACTGATATTTATTCAATTAAAGACAAATTTTCAATAATTTGTTGCAACGCAGATGTAATCATAGTAGACTGCTTATGAATCTTTCAATCACTTATGTGCACAATTAAAATTGCTTCCTTTTCTTATGATGTTCTTACATCAAATTAAAGAGAGCAAAAAAAGAGAAAGAGTTTTCAACACAACTATATACAATGTTATTCAATAAAAAATTATAAAAAATAAAAATAACAAAACTAAGTATCAAGTTATATAAATGGACACTATTTTGCGCACGACAAGATGGCGAATAAGGTGTTACAACTACGTTTAATATTTGACTTTTAACATTTAAAAATAAACCAAATCAAACGATTATAATTTTTTTTTGTTCCCCATCATCTTTTGCAGGAGAAATTAAAACAATAAATGTTTTTTGTATTTGGATATCCAACCATTTTTTACTTACAGTTTTCATGAAAATTAACAATTTTAAATTAATTATAATATCGATCTGATGGTACAGATATAACAAATACACATTACTCAATTAGTAAAATTTAACCACTCTGCCCTTCGCTTACTCAACCTATACACATCGACCCATCAATGTCACCGAAAATGCACCTATCCTCTACTTCTACTTCACTATACCTTCATTTCATTTTTCTTCGCTGTACATAATGCCATTATAACCTTCTTTTTAAATCCATATATCCTTCCATAAAAATACGTAAACTAAACTTTAGTACTGTAGAAAACTCAATTTACCCTTTTCAAATCCCAACAAATAGAACATTCTTAACCCCCGTGATTTTATCTCCCTTCTAACACCTTCACATCATAATATCCACATCTCCCCGTGTGCGTAGGACGGGTTCCAACCTAGTATATAAATATATCACAATAACGGAAATAAACAGTTCAAGTAATAATAGTCAACAATCAATTAACGACACCCATTCAAGCATCCAATTAGTTATTAAATACGTTTATATTATTATAAACGTAATCAACAAGGTAAGTTACCTCGTTTGGAATATAATCGTTAAAATAACGATTTATTCAATTAAATTAAACAACATTTAATTTAATCAATGAATATTCAGCATCCATGCAAACAATCATCCAATCATCAATCATTAGAAAACATTGCACACAAATAAAGCCCGACTTATAAAAATACAAGCGGGGTAAACTGAGTGGGTTGAACTCACTTTGGGTTTCCATTTATGGATTAACCGAGTCGTTTTAATAAAATTAAACACTTGTTTAATTTTAACAAAAATTCCAGTAGCTTCTAGTGCTGTCCGAATCAACTCAATATTGTCGTGATCGATGATAAGATCCTGACGCCTATAAGTTTGTTTGTATATGATAACGTATGTAATAGTTTCGCGCGTTATAAATTTGAATTTGGAGTTAAAATAATTTATACGCAAATGACTTCATTAATTATAATTACCATGATTAGTTGCTTTTAGAATGATACTGTTTAGGCCTCCTACCCCATATACAATACATGCTAAACAATTTCTCTCCCCTGATTTGTAAACCCGAAGCTCCAGGCAAATAAAAAGAGGACCTGATCCACGTCATCATTGTATTCAACGAGGCAATGAAAACAAATATCCCGATCTCCTCCTATTCAGTAAAACATGAAGCCCACATCGCGTTTAAACCCTTGCTCTCAACAAACATGCCGCCTCTCTCCTGTTACATCTTTTTTTCTATTGTGCATGGCATGGCTCAAGCTCATTAAATATAAAATGCATTTGGCCCTTCCCATTTCCTTTCCCCTCCACGTTCTATTCGCTTGCCAACCTTCCCCTGTAACTCATTTCTTCTTTCACGTTTGCTTCCACACTTCCTTAATCATCTCAACGTCATCCCGGCTTCTAATTTAAATATATTTTTTCTTACTAATGGGCTAAAGCCTAAGTATATATTTCAAAGCCTACGTCCACCATTTAAACTTGTTGCTACAGGGACTATCTTCTTCCCTACTTCGCTACAGTATATACACATATATAATTGGGGAATTTTACTGTAAGGGCTTATTTCCATCCACTAATTATTTTCTAGGACACATGTTCAAAAATATTATTTTCCAGGACACGGGTCGAAATAAACCCGCTACTTCTCAATAATCTGAACCGGCCGCGAAACCTACGAACGAAAAATGAAACTAGGGCTTAGAAACAACTTCACTTACTCCTCTTTAAATTTTGTTTGTAGCCATAGTATTCACTTGCGAACAAGCAAATTGTTAATCGCCTCATTTTTCTCATCTGAAGAAGTAAAGCATGGATTTCTATTCGCTAGTTCCTGAACAATCTTCATCGTCCTAACGAAAACCTCGATTTAGATTAATCAATTACTCAACAGGTAAGTTTTATTCTGATCCGAAACTCTACTTTTGATCTCAAACCCTACTTTCATGCAAATGTCATTTTAGGTTCATGATAAATCCTACTTAGTTATTGATGCATACGATAGTTTTTATAATGCATGTAAGATGTTTGTTGTTTAGTGATGATTTAATAACAAGTTAAAATGTACTTATATTTGATATTCAGCAATACAAGTTAAATATGTTTTTTTTCCGTTTACTCCTGTTTTAGGTTTATTACATTAAATATACAACTAAATTAAACTCTACTTTAAAAACATAAAAGCATATATGTTTTTATAAAAAGTATTTTAATTTAATTTACTCTTTAAATTAATTTTCTTTTATTTGCATTTTTCTTCATTAGTAAAAATTTTTGTTGTGCATGTGTTGGTTTTTACTTTTTCCTCTTAAGCACAAAAATTGCTTTCATCTGATCTGGTTATTATAGTTTATCATGAAGACCAAAAGTACATTGTAACAACCCGAATTTTCCCACCCTCCGAACCGGCTGCAGGGCCCGATCAGAAAGCCGGAAATCCTCGGATTATTAACTTTGGGCGCACAACAACATCAAAACAACCACAAAAGACCATTTATTAACATCATATAAATGTTACATCAGAGTACATCAATAATAATAGAGCGGAAGATAAATTACAATAAATGTAATACGATGCAGCAGAAACATATAAACAACACAACGGAAGACTATCAATTCTCTGGACATATCTTTAATCTTCGATCCAGAATCTTCTTTTATTCAAATACTCATTATCTTTGGGAAAGATTCCCCTTATTTTTTTTCAAAGATAAATTCTTTTAAACTTATAGTTTAATCTTCCTTTGGATATCATTTTCAAAATATTCCATTTTATCTTTTTACAACATAAACCAAATTAAGATTTATCAAACTAGTTGGGATTATCAAGCCTTACCGAAGTAATCGTTTATTTTATTATTCCCAATCCCAACATATTCATCCCATAGAGCAAAACTGGTGGTACTTCATATTTAACACCCGTAGTGTTATCGATAGTTTTAATTACCATTTATCATTTCAGATCTAATTAAAGATTTAACTATCGCATGGAGTAAAACAGGGGGTACTCCATCTCAATCATTTCTCTTATTTGATAAATTTAATTATCTCTTTTTATGTTTCAATCTAATTAAAAATTCATTAGAACTCTGGTTCAGTTTTATTCCCAAACATCATTATTTAGTGATTATTCAACTTCTGGAAATCTATCTCGCCTTTACTTGGGTTAAAGAACAAATGTCATTTAAAACACCGCTCACAATAAACCCAGAATCATCCTCCATTAATATGGAATCTTCACGGAAACCTAAACAATTTATAATCGATATAAATTTCCATATCTGACCAATACTATAAGTGGAATAACGGCAAGGCCTTTTAAATTCCATAAATAGTAAATGCCTTCCTTCACAGAAACTCATCTCGATTATTATTAAATCGAATTCCATTCAATTCCAATTTAATTGGAAAACTTTACTTTAGAAAAATTCCTTTAAATCTTAATTAAAAGATTTATTCCTTTCTCAACTTGGTTTAAGAATAGTGTTATTGAAGACACCATTCATGACAAACCCCAAAATCGAATTTGATATTAAATACAAGACTTTGAATAGGAATCATATCAGCTTATATTCAACATCAAATTCTGAAACTAACAGATATCGTATTGGGAATAGCGATATCTATATCTTCCTAATTCCTCAACAATATCTGCATAACCACGGAATCCAATATAGAAATATTCCAAAGATTATTTCCATTCAAATCCATTCCAATTCATACGTTGGAAAATTCTGGTTATATTAAAACCATTATAATTTCTTTCAGTTGTGTTAGTTTGTGTATTTACGTTGTGTAATATTTATTCATACTCTGTTATGTTCTCGTACTCTGATGTAAGTTGTTGTAAAAGCAATGAAAGGTTCCCATGTTTGTGTTTTGATGAGTCGTGTTCTCAAAGCAATTCGCGTTCTCGTTCGGTCTAGACTGGCCGGGGATTTCGGGTCGTCTCACACATCAAAAGTATTCGTAAAGCAAGCAACATGCATATTCATAAATGAAGGGGGTAATCAATGCATCAATGTTAAACATGTATCCAGTCCTTTTTGCGAGATACACAGCCGAAGCAGCAACCAAAAATACAAAGGACATAATAAAAGGGGCTGGTTTTTATGCTAAGCAAAACAATGGAAAGTGTAAAAAAAGAAGGACATAATAAAAGGGGATGTTATTTAAATAATTTAGTTGAGTGTTTTAGTCCAATGTTTTTGATTGGTTGTTCTATGAATACTTTGAGTTGAATATTTGAATAATTGGGTATGCTGAATTGTTTCTGATCTGATTTTTATTACTCTTGGTTGTATGCAATTGTTTGTGTTTAGCTGTTATTTGGAATACGATGTTGTTAGTTCTGTTCAAAAAGATAAATTGATTTATCTTTTTTATTCCTATGTTGTAGTTTTTATATGTTTTGATTATGTTGTTGTGTCTGATTAATTGGTTGTTTTGTTCAAATTTTGCTATTGGTTTTGCTAAGTAAATTATGTACAACATCATAAACTTGTTTTTTTGAAGCTGTACTGTATATTTCTATACTATATGTTTTTTTACAGCACTAGATATTATTTTAAAAAGATTAACACAGTTATCTTTTTAAACAATTTATACGTTTTTCACACAAGATAATATACATATTATATATTTATCATATGTGTTCATATTATCATGAGTAAGAGAATTTTATCGTATGTTGAAACAAAGAAGTTTAGATGATCATATGATTTTAATATTTATGTTAATTTAAGAAGATAAACACATTTATATTTTTAAACAATTTATATGTTTTGACACAAGATAAAATACATATTATATCTTTATCATATGTTTTCATGTTATCATGACTAAGAGAATTTATCGTATGCTGAAACAAAGAAGTTTAGATGATCATATGATTTTAATATTCATATTATTTTAAAAAGATAAACACGTTTATCTTTTAAAACAATTTATATGTTTTCACACATGATAATATACATATCATATATTTATCATATGTTTTCATATTGTCATGAGTAAGAGAATTTTATCGTATGTTGAAACAAAGAAGTTTAGATGATCATATGATTTTAATATTTATATTATTTTAAAAAGATAAACAAATTTATCTTTTTAAACAATTTATATGTTTGACACAAGATAATATACATATTATACCTTTATATTACATGAAAAAAATATAACATAAATATCAAAATCATATTTCCAAAAATAACCACATTTATCTTTTTGAATAAGTTATATGTTTTAATAAAAAACAATATTCATATTAATTTTTTAACTTTTTAAAATAATATATATCATCGGGTATTAATTGTGTTAAACAAAGAAGTTGTACATATTATATCTTACTCATTCAAAATCAACATGTCACTTATTATAGATCATTTGAAATTAATTGTGTTATATGTTTTCTGTAATGACCCGTATTTTTCTGGCTAGTTATTTGAATTATTTTAATTTTTTAAAATATTGTTTGAATTTAAATTATTGAATTTAACCATATTATTTGAATAAGTTATTATTTATATAAATAATATAATAATATTTTAATTCCAAAATATTTGGAAAATGTTGAATTTGCAGTATAAGGTGAACGGGAAATTTAAAATGGTTTAATCTTGTTTATTTGGAATTTTAATAATGATTTCGCTAATTAAACGGCCTTATAACGTTTATTTGATAATTTAATTATAAATAGAGCTGCAGCGGCGCGACAGTTCGCAATATTGGATTTTGAACTTTAAATGGTCGTACAGGATTCGAAATAAGTCGGATTTCCTCGAAACAAGAAACGATGGAATCTGTTTGACGATATTTTTCTATTGGAAGGGAAAAATCGAGTTTTCTTGTTGTATATTTTGTTTTACGTCCAAATCAAATTTTAAAATAGTCGCTATGGAATTCCTTTATATATTATATCGATTTTTTATCTAAAATAAGGGGTTTTTAAATATTTTTAATATCGAATTGGCTTCGATTTCAACCCGAGATATTTTAATGTGAATCTACAGGTAATTTTGATCAGGTATGGCCAATGATAATATTTTATTTCATTTATATTGAAGTATTTTTAAATTAAATTATTTTAATTTAAATTGGACCTTTTAAAGTGGACTTTATTCAAATGACCTCCGTTTTCGACGAAACAAATTTTGTTGGGACCGTAACATTAAATTATTGCTAGATATTCAAGTTACACGTCAATCGGAGTTATTCTGTGAGCATGGCAAAATAAAATACAAATAAAACGACCATTTGGGGGTGAACGAGCGCAGTTTGAACAAACGGACACGGAATTCGATGAAACAAGTTTCATTAGGACCATAATGTCAAATTATAGTATACCGCCCAGTTCCGGCTTGAACGGAGTTTGTATGTGGGCACGGTAATCAATAAACAACGTTTAGATTTGCGATAGACACGAAATAAAATATCGTTGGTCACATCAGAATAAATTAACATTGTTTTCCCTTATAAATACAACCTATTCCCTTCAGCCCAAACCAGAAAATCCATCCATCTTCATCTTTCTTCAGCCTATTTTGCAGAAAAGCCCCTGTTTATTAAATAATTTATTTCTTCAATTCTATCAAGAATTTGCTGATGGAATCTGAACTAAACTTGTAGATCGGGTCGATATCTACCCGCTGTAAAAAATTGGGGGTGATCAGAGCATTGTGGTGGCCGGAATCATCTTTAAACCTACGAAATCCAGTTTCGTTTTTCATGGTTTTGCTTGCGATGTGGTCGATTTCAGAGGCCGGGACCTCGGGGAAAATGAAGAGGGAAGAAAGGGCTTTCATACGATGGTGGTCTCGAGACTTCCGGTGGTCGGAGATGAGAGAAATTGGGAGTTCACCGTGGGTTACGTTTTTGGGTTCCTTTTTGAAGCTGCCGGCGGTTTTGACCAATTTCCAGTCAACTGACGAGTAGAGGGGTCCGAAGTCTGAAGTGGAAAGCAAGGGGGAGCTGACGCTGATCGAATGGTGGCGGTCTAGTGGTGTACGACGAGGTGTGGCGGCGGATTTCAGAAGTTGAACGGATTCGGTTTGGAGGCAAATTCTGGCGAAATTCTGGTGATTTGAGGTCGGGGACTTCTGGTAGAGGGGCGCTGAGGAGTGGCGGTTCTAACGAGGTAGGAGGCGGGGGTTCCGTTGGCTCAAACAGGCGGCAGTGGAGTTTTGTTTTGATCGTGCTTTGTTCGATTTCTGGTGGAAGAAAAACAATCGGGAGGGAGGAAAGTTAATATCGGGTTTCTGGCATCTGAAGGGAAGAAAACGCGTTTCTCTTAATATGACGTGGACAGATAATTTAAAGGTAATTATAATATAAATTAATAATTTATTTAATTATTAACCGATAATTTATCCAAACCGAAATTATTCGATAACTTTTTCATACGATAACGGATTTGCGCGAAACAGGATCTGTTGGGATCGCAGAGACGAGCTCTAGACAATACACTGACTGGAAGTCGATTGGACGCAGTTGGATTTTCAGTCAATTTTAAACGCTCGATTGAAACTAAATAGAACAACACGTCAACCGTTTAATTGGTGAGTTAATTCTCACACTTTTCTGGACTGCTATGATGTGATAAATCCATAGAATTAAAATACCATTATATATTGGTTGATTGGCTGCGTTGGTTGCTATTGGTTGATTAAATGATTGTTGTTAACCATATTATCATCATTTTATTTATTTATTTAAAATTATCTATTTTTTTATAATAACCCGTGCTGTAGAGAAGAACAGGTTGGAGGGGTCCGACCGGATTCCTCAAAATGTTTTGTATATTGTTTATTTTATACTCTTTATCTATGAACTGATGGAACCCCAAATTGACATTAAACTCTGTTCAGATAGTGATGGTTGAATGGGTGTTAATCCCTGTTGTGTTTTTAAATCAATCAACAGTCTGATTGAACAGTTGGCAGCGAGGGCCTAAAATATACTGTTTAAGATACTGTTCTGCCGTCAGGCGAATTAACGTAATATTTAGTTATAAATTTATTTTATAACTAATTTGAAGTTTTAATTTTATTTTATATAAGTAAATTAAAATGAGAATTCTATAAATATATTTCTAGTTAAATCATGTTTTCTTTTCAGAAAGGGATCACTAGTCGGTTTATAGGACATATTCTTATGTCATGTTCTGAATGGAAAATTTGAAACTAACCTGCGAGTTGGTAGTAATGGGATAATTCTTTTATAAAACAATTAACTGATGTTTTAAAATTAATTAAGTTATTTAATTAATTTAATAGGGAAATGGAAAATCAGTTAACAGTAACTGATATGTACGGTTGGTGAAATTCAACTGTTCTAATTGGGAATTGACAAATTGGACCAATTTGTTCTGAATTAATCAAATAAATAAGTTTGTTGAAAATTTGTTGAAATTTAACAAATAGTGTCAAATGTTCGTAAATCTTCAATTTACTATGGTTTAAAGTAATTATCAAACTGTTTGATGTTAAATAAAGTTATTTATTATTTAATGAGTTTTAAAGAGGATAATTATTCTAATTTTTAGTTAATATCAAAGTTAACTATTTTAATGTAGTTAATATCAAGTTAATTATTATTGTAATTAATTATAATTAAGGAAATGATTTTTAATTAGAATTTAAGTATGAAGTGATTAAGCGACGATAGGGTTGATCCAAACCAAATAGGAGTTTTATTCAAGGATTTAAAATCCAAGCGTACAAACGTAATTTGTAAAGGTAATTTATAAGCTAAAATGCGACATTTGCGGCAAAGTTTATTTAGTAGAAATGAGGGTGACTATAATAGGAAGATCAAATGAATTTGTGCAAAGGACTATTGGTTGGTTGCATAAGTGGAGAGATTGTAAGGCAATTAAAAATACATGATATGGTTTATAAAAATCATATGGGATTCGAATGGTAGATAAGATTCGAAAGTTTACCCAGTGAATTAAAAAGAATTAATTGGTAAAGTGGGATTTCAAATAAAAGGAAATGGTTTTTAAAAATCATAGTAAATGAGAATGGAATAACAGATGTTGGAGTGGCAAACTTTTATTATCTTAGGATAATGATGTTGTCGATCAAGGTCTAAGAGGTAATTAGAATACCCCAACTTGAACGGCTTCACTATTATCGAGAGATAGTATTAGTTGTAATAGTAGAAGAGCGATTATCGAGTTAAATTATGATTTATAAAATTTATAGTTTATTTAAATAACCTTTTAAATAAATTAACTATGTTAGTTTCCATTAATCGGAAAGATAACTACTTTTATTGAATAATAATTAAAGCGAGTGTCGATAACTGGAATTTCTTTTATTTAAAATGAAATAAAAGCTTTCAGAAAGATTTGAAGTTTAATTCAAATCATATGAACAAAGCTGGTAAAGAAGGTTATACCCAAGATGATAATTCAAGAAAAATGGCGTTCACCTGAAAGTTGGTTTAAGTCAAATGTTTTATTTGATATAAAGGAGGATTTTAGTAATTAAACCATGGCATTGTTTAAATAGAAATATAACGATATTTCCAGTGACACAGGAAATAAAGAGTGAAGCTTGGAATTCGTTATTCCAAAGAAAATATGGCAACGTTAATTGAAAGATTTTGAATACAAATAAGAAAACGGTAAACTTTAAAGTAAACGATGTATATTTCAACAATCTTCGGACCCAAGTCGAAGAATGAATCTATTTAATACCTTTGAAATAAGAATATATAGGGATTTTCCAAATAAAAGAAATGGAAAGGATTTAGCGAATATATAGCGATGTTTTGAAATAAAGGAATAAATAGAGTCTGATAAATAAAGATACACTATTGTTTTTCAATATAACAAGAAAAATGGGATTTGGAGTAAGAATGTGAAATCGATCATAAGAATCGCTGGAATAGTTTTAAATGAAATATGTTAATATAAAAGACCTGAGCTGCCAACGTGCTGAACAACATTGTTATGATTTGATAGTTAAAACACCGACTATCAAATGAATTAGTCTTGGACCTTTTTGGCGTGTTGTTTCGAAGAGACCGGGATGGGAACTAGACCCAAAACCACTTCGAATCAACTGTGTGAACGCGACTAACTTGATAGAGATAGAGATGGAGTAAATTGAAGATCGTAGATATTTATAAAACGGAAGGGTTGCTTAAAATCTCTGGTTTAGCGGCCAGAGGTATACTGTGACTCTGTCGTGGTTAAAATCAACGGATTCACAAGGACTACTCGCTACTGATCTATAGGGTGATTCCAAGGATGCAGTAGGAGGGTGCCTTCGGTTCATCCTGTTCCTGGATGACTTGTATGGACGAATGTCTGACAGAGTATCTCCAAAGGGATCGCGTACGTTGTTTTCCTCAAACGTACCAAGTCGATGGCATAGAAGGAAAACTTCTTTAGCCTAACAACTAGAGTATTTTTGTGGAAATCAATTAAGTGATTTCTAGAGGATCTGACAATGTGGCATTCAAAGTGAATGGTGACATACTGTTCTGAAGAATAAACGTAACCTCTAGCCTCATCAACCGGGAAATGGCATAAAATCGGGTTGGCAGCATGGCTATGTGGGTCGCACCCGTTAAAAGGGTATATCTTTACCTGATCTGGAGAAATCAAATGCCTTCGGTTGTCCCTTTTTATTATATATATATGTATATATATGTTATCGGTTCAGTTGGATGGCACCCAACCGTAGTAATGATATATTCGGTACTCTCAAGAGAAATGAGGGACCGGTCATGTGTGAGTCGGGTTGCAAGACGTTCTTGTTGAACCCCAATGTATTTATCTCCGGAGGTACATTGTCGGAAGGTGGTCCCATACCTTGCCATGGTTGGAAATCCATTATCCAATACGAGCCTGTGATTTTGATTGTATACTATATATGTAGAGCGTGAGATGCAAGCGTTCTGCTAGATTCATATTTATTTGTGGATTGATAGACATTATTTTAATATCAACAAAGATATTGGTTTCAAAACTGTTTTGGGTTATAGTAAGGTAAAAACCGTCCGTGTTTATGTGTGGGCTGGTGTTACTATTATCCTTTGATTTCAGAAAAGGATTTTTCAAAGTTAAACAAATTGTTTGTGCTGTGAATTTATCACTGAAAGTATTCCAGACTGATCCGGGTGAATTTTGCTTTGCTTCAAATGTGCTCGGGTCAGACCGAGTATATTTACAGGTTAGGTTTTGCTGGAGTTCAGGAGCTAGAAGCAGGAGGCTTCACCGTTAGATATATAAAGTGTATTTCCGCTGTGACAGATATCTGTTGTACTCTGATGATTTATATGTATATACAGTTTCTTTGTATAAAGAGATTTGATATATTATATTTATTCGTTCCGCTATGAGATTCTGAAGTGTTCTTCTTTTTCTTCTATTCTAATATTTCTTTCTTTCTTTTCTCATCCTCTAATTTCTTTCTAATAACAATCCAGTGTTTTTGATGCTTGAATAGTCGACATGGTGATTTTATGTCGATTTTCGAGGTCGAAAATCCTTGGGTCGTTACATTTTCATATAATTTTGACTTAAGAGAATTTATTATATGCTGAAACAAAGAAGCTTATATGACCATAATTATAATATGTTTATTATTTTTAAAAGATAAATGCATTTATCTTTTTAAACAATTTGCATATTTTCACACAATATAATATACATATTATATGTTTTTATATGATTATGAGTATGTGAATTTATCATATTCTGTAGCTAAGAAACTCTGACAATCATACGATTTGGATATGTTTATTATTTTAAAAAGATAAATACATTTATCTTTTTAAAGAAGTCATATGTTTTCATGCTATATAATATACATATTATATCTTTATCATATGTTTTCATATGAGCAAGGTGATTTATCTTATATTAAAACAAAGAAGTTTAGATGGTCATATGATTTTAATATTTATATTATTTTAAAAAGATAAACACGTTTATCTTTTTAAATAATTATATGTTTTCACACAAGATAATATACATATAATATCTTTATCATATGTTTTCATATTATCATGAGTAGAAGAACTTTATCGTATGTTGAAACAAAGAAGTTTAGATGATCATATGATTTTAATATTTATATTATTTAAAAAATATAAACACATTTATCTTTTTAAACAATTTATATGTTTTGACACAAGATAACATACGTATTATATTGTAATATCCCGATATTTTTGACCGTTCAAATCGACAATGATCCTCAATGTCGACATGAACAAATCAAAAATAAGGATAGTTATTGGGATTTATATAAGAAAAAAGAAGAGAAGAAGAAGAACAAATACAGAATCTCGCAGTGGAAGGACTAAATATAATAAATAAATAACAGTTTATAAAGCTGTTAAAAACATACATTTTATTTCATTTACAACAATTATCAGAGTAAATTAACATACAACATACCGATGCATTTGCAGCGGAATAATAATTATAGTACGTCTGTTGAATTCCATCTTCATCTTGTATCTTCAAAGTAAGAAATCTTCGCTAACTGCAACTCGGTCTGACCCGAGCGTATTGCATAAAAAGTAACACAACAAACACTCGGATCAGAACTAAATCATTCTCATATTAGTTAAATCAAATTTCATGTAATAATATGAATGCAATAACTTAAGAGATGTTACGGGAATTTCCATCTCCTAAGGATCCGTCAAACTAATACTATATAATATAATATGCTATTATAATAATGTCTATGGTTAAATATAACATAATAAAATAATGTAAGCGGGATTACCATTATTACCCTTACACCGTTTATACCGTTGCCGTACAGTTTGCATATAACACACCGGTACGTCGGCGGATAGAGATGCGCCGTGATACGACAACATTAAATCAAAATCGTAGGGGGCCCGATCAGGATAAATATGACAAGGCATCGAGGAAATACCCATCAGTAGTGATTCTACTGGATTGCTGACCTAGGCCGGTGGTAACGCATAGCCGCAACTACCGCCCACCCCAAACATACCCCAAAATCAAATCAAAGGCGCCAATCAATCACAAAGTATATATATGGTATCGAAGAAGTATGTCTGCTCAGAGTAGCTAACTCAATTAACCTGGGTATGGCTCCTGTTTTAGTCATTTTAATTATGACCCGAAGGTCAAGGCTATCCATCATCGTTCTCTTTCTTCAAATCCAGTAAACGCCTCCAAATCCATCCAACACCATTTCTGGAACTCCACCGCGTACACAGTTGTTAAAGTGGTTTTCGATATTGGCAGAGAGTATGACAATATCCGATCCCGGTCTCTTTAACAACCAAACGTTTACATTTTTCACACCGGTCAGTTCTTTTACATTTCAAAGGGGTTCATACTTCATATCAAAATATTAGATTTTCAAAATCATTCAATATTCAAGATAGAATATTATTCATACTAAAATCTCCATTTAAACCAGTTAAAATCTTGAAACAATTCCAACTTTAATAATTTGAATATTAAAATAGTTAACAGTATATTTAAAATAGTTTAGATATATAATTGAAAAGGTTTGAAAATAAATAGTTTGTAATTAAAATAGAATTTATCAAATTTATTAAATATATAGTTAAAACATTAAGTAATTTATTAAATAAATAGTAAATGTTAAAATGATTTATTTAAAGTAATTTATAAAATAAAATAGTGATAAAGTAAAATAGTTTATAAAGAAAAATAATTATTATTAAAATAGTTTATAAAATGATTTTGAAATACTATTGTTGGAATTAGAATCGTTTCTCTAACATTTTCAATTAAACTTGAAGTCAAATTTCAAAACTTCAATTCAACCAACTCAATTTTTAATAATTCCACCGATTAAAATTCCAATTTACATTCATTTCAATTCGATCAAATTAATTCAATAGTTACATAATCAAGTTCTCATTTTCAATGATTTCAATTTATAACAAATATCAAGTTCACAATTCATATATAATTCAAACCAATGTTGATTCATAACAAATTTCAAAGGTGGGTGAAACCATTCAATTTCAATAAATTCTATTTACATTTTATTTCACTTTATTTAGCTTCATTTACAATACTAATTTATTCTCCCTTTTTTGTTTATATTTCAAAATTCAAGGTTCAAGTTCAAGGAAAAATAAGTTATAAACATCACTTATTTTGTCTTTAAAACAATATTTCAAAATTCATGGTTAAAACAAATTTTATTTAACCAACCGGTGTCCGTATATAATTTTCTATCCTACGGCCAAGTGATACTTAAATTTTAATTTTAGTATTTAGGGAAAGGATATATCATTTCAATCCAAATCAGGGTCATAGGTATTTATCATTTCAACCTACGTTCTTAATTCATTTTAATGATTAATCCCGGGTTTATTCGATGCCCGTAACATCAAAGGTAAATGATTGGGATAAATCAGCACAAACAATGATCATATATGAATAAATGTAAATAACAGGTAAATTCACCCAATTAACATCAATTTGTCAACATATCAAATTCAAGCCATTCATCACATCAGTACATACAACAGTCTAACATCGTATAAATTTACAAATTATCAGGTGTCAGGTTTTATACAGTAATTAAATGTCGAATTTTAACATAATGGTGAAATTTAAACTAACAGTCAAATTTAATTACGCTATCGATGCAAATCAATATAAATATGTAATTTAACTGTCAAACATCAATCCATACAATCATATCACGACATGGTATTAATTTAACTAACAATCAAATATTTTAGTTAGGTGTGAGTTGAACTCACCTTCAGTGGCACAGAAATAGGGACGATAACAGAGAGACGCAGAAATGAACGGCACTGAAACTTCAACGAACTGGACATACAAATGATGGTTAAAATACGTACAATTTCAGCAGAGTTTGATTTTGAATATATATATATATATATATGTATATATATATATATGTATATGTATATATATATATATATATATTAGGCTAAAAGGTGTGTGGCAAAATGGATAAAATGTTACATGCATTTGAATAGCACTTTGCCACCATATATGCTACATGTACAAATGCATGGAACCAATGGTTGCATGGACCTCTTTTTTTTTTTAGTGAAATACGCATGGCAAGGTGGAACAAAAGGAAAAAAAATTTGATTCATAAAAGTTTAACAAAGCCTAGAACACTTGCAGTAAACTTATTTGAAAAGAGATTCCATATGTGTACCAGTTCATGGCTTCAAGCCATTCAATTAGCATATAGTTCTGGCACAAATGTTTCAGCAAAACAAAGTTTCAGTGAAGTTTAATATATATAAACTTAAAACTAGTGTGCAGGCCAATGTAAATAAAACTTGAAATTTCCACCGTTGCCATTTTAATTAGTGCGCAGGCATCAACTAACAGTCCAGGTTTCAACTTATTTAACACTTTCAAAGTTGGCATAAAAAAACAAAACTTCATGCACTATAAACAACTAAAACTCTAACGTCAAGCACAACGGTTCGGCCATGAGGAGAGGTCGGCTGTAAGGGTTCGGTCGGACTAACATCGGCATGGGTTCAAGCCATCAAGCTGCTAATTTTTTTTCTTTTTCCAAATCCATACACTGAAATAAGGCTTCAACGTGGAATTAGGCTGATGTACATCTTCTCTAACTCCTATCCTACCACGCATGCCGTGACAGCAAACACACCCACATATTTTCCCTTTTTAAAATATAAAACCAAACTTATTTTGGTCTATAGCTACCAATGTAAAGTCTTGGCACAACCATTCAGTAAAATATAGTTTTACACAAACTAGACTTTAATTCTCTAAACCCCAAAGTATGCAATATGTTTCCGCAAGCTAAAATGATTCACAGTACTAAATTTTTAAACATAATACACATATAAATTTAGCAAAACAAGAGTTTCATATCTAAAGTATTCATTACTAAAGTTTCAACCATTTTTGAGACAGCAAGACAATTGTAAAAGGAGAAAAACATGGGGTTTCCTATTCTCAGTCTCGGCCAAGGGAATCTCAATTGCAGCAAGTTCTGATTTTTATTTTTATTTTATTTTAAAACAACAGCTCGGTTCTAATCAAACAAGAAGAAGGATAAATAAAGAAATAAAATAAAAGATCAGTAGATTTACCTTGCGAAGGATTTCTGAGTTTGGAAGAAGAACTGTTTGAAGGAGAGAGCAAACTGGTTTCTCAGCAAATGGAACGATTATACATAACGGCGAATAGGTTTACTCATAAAAGGAATAAATAATGTATATAATGGAACCATCGTGTTATCAATTTTTCAAGACCTTTCAAATTTTCTAACGTCATTGATTCCTGAATTAATGGTTGAGTTGTCAAAAGCTTTCCTAATAAGCCAAGTTTTAAAAGGAAGGTGATAAATAAATTTTAAATGTTATTAATGTTCTCATTAACTATCAATCAAATTTTTTATGCGAACGTTAACATATTTTAAACGAAATAAATGTTCATAAATTTATACTTTCAAATTGCGCTAGGAAAATATAAAGTTCCCTATAATTCAACGTTCATATTTAGTTATTAATCATTCTATACTAGAAAAATGTCAACCGTACTTTGCATATACAAATTTCAAAATATTATCATACATACCATATTTTAATATTTCAAATTTATTAATTTAATTTTTTTCTACGTAAAAAAATATCATGCGAAATTATGGGATGTTACATATATCTTTATATTATATGAAAATATATAATATAAATATGAATAGGAAAAAATATATTGCAATGTAGATTTTTAGTGATTTTTACACAAAGTTGGATGGTTGTTTAAAACTCTCTGAATATTGTGACTTTGCGAAAGAGATGGATGCAGGAGGCTGATTCTTTTGACTGAACATTAAACATGAAATTAAGCTACCTCGGTTTGGATTTGAAAGTTCACAAAATGTTCATCACTATCCGAACAATTTCGTGCATAACATTGATCAAATCAAAGACCTTCAAGCATCATACCGACAACTACAATAAGTAAAAATAACACTTGATTCCTGGTTGGAAGAAAATGCTTCAACAATCTCAACTGTGATCCACATCCATGGCCATATCATTAAAATTTATATAATGTAAAAACCATTCCAAACACATGTAGCATTAACAAACGGTTTATATGCAAGCAAAAAAAACGCTGAAACTTATGGTTTTAATAGAACAGACATGAAGGCAATGTTCCATTTGTTTCAGTATCTGACATTGCATTCTTCAGCTCCAAATGTGAATTACATTATCAAAAAATAAAGCTCCATACACTAGATGAACCCGTATGGCCTATCGGGCATAATTTGAACACAGTATTACATCACATTCAAGCACAAGAGCAACATTTCGGGAAACCACTCACCTGCATGTTTTACATATATCACCATCTTGATACATTTTAGCTTTATACAATACACAAGAATAATGCTGCCATATACCACTGTTTAAGACAGTACAATTATGAGTGCAGTTCTTCATCTGGAATCAAAAGAACATGGCCTGAGCTCTTCCTGGCCTTAAGATCAGCGTGGCATTTTACAGCTTGAGAGAGGGGGTACGTAGTTTACTATAAATAAAACAAAAGGATGTACTTTAAAAGTTCAACAAAATACAATTACAAAATTCTAGTAATCAAAACCGATTGTAAATCCTAGTTTAAATGTATTTCCTGTCCCAAGTTGGGCCAATAAAAAGTTGCCAATTGCATTAGCCTTTCCAACTTCTCCTTCAAATATCAGCGCTCCTCCTTATAATTATATGTAAGTCATCTAGTTTCACCTTCCTCGCCAAAAAACATATGATAAGAGTCATCCGTTGGATCATATACCTAATTTCAGTGATAGCATGAACCCATATAGGTTCCCCAAGATCCCGATAGATAATGTTGTACTCAATTGCAGGTGCCTTAGTCTAGGGCGGATGCAAACCCATTTGCGTGGAGGGACAGGACCCCACTGAAAAATATGATCGTGCTGACACTTGCACATATTCTTTGAAAAACAACCATACAAAGACAAGGGAAGGTAAAACTTAGCAAAGGTGGCACAAATTGTATAATGCGAAGATTATTCGGAATTTGAATATACAGACAAGCTAGCATTCAATATTCAACTAACAAAATAAAGGATTCGACCAACAAATTAAAGGAAGGACATGACCTCACTGATTTTTTTTCCCTGAGTCCGCAACTGGCCATAGTGGCAACCTCTAGAACGAAAAAAGAATTATGAATACCATGATCAACTACAATAACAGGGACAAAAGTAACCTTTTAATAGAACTGTTTGAGGCAAAAGGAGAAGATCAATACAGAACCCATTTCAGAACTGGCCTATAAAGAGGAAGCTTGGAAGAATGATCCGAAGTGCGAATAGCTCGAACTGATTATTACTTTGACGTGTGACCAAAGGAGTGACATGCGACAATAATGCCGGTTTCCATTTGTATTTCACATTGACTTCCATATCCTTTCCTGCTTCTATTCTAACTTTGAGTTTATTTGGCAACAACTTAGCAGCCGTGATATCTATCGGTTCTCTAGTGAAATGCATACAGTTCAAACTTCAGTACTGCATCTAAATATTTAAATTCACTAATCAAGCTTTCTAGCCAATTCAAATTAAGGAAAAATTGAAGTATAGAAGGAATTGTGTGTAGGCATCCCAAAATGGAATAGAAATTGCCTGCTCTCTCACATTGTCAACCTATGGGGCCATGGAGCAGCAATAAAAAAAAATTCTCTGTGGCAAAAGTGGAGAAGATCCAAGAGCCCTAAGCTTGTCCTGATCATTTGTAAATTTGAAATAAAATACTCTATTGAAATATTGCACATGTATTCTACCTTTTGGGTTCTAAACCTGTTTGCAACGTTCATGTACATAATTATATGACGGAGGAGCTAGATCCAAAAAGAAACAAATTGGAAAATCTGACAAAATCTTTGAGTTAAAAAAAACACTGTTTGTTTAAAAAGATAAATTTATTTATCTTTTTTGTGTACTACTTTTATATTATGAAGAAAACACAATAATACAAAGGATAAACATATTATAAAAAATGATTGCTTAATACTCTACCAAAATTTTAAGTAAAAAGCTAATGTTGATTGTTTTTATATAAAAATACAGCATCTTTTAAAATAGATAAACTTATTTATCTTTTTAAGCTACTTAAATTCTAGCTTGAAAAATATTAACAGATTTAAAACATAATTTTGTTTAAACATTTCTTTCTTAATAATTTAAGGATGCTTTTTTATATAAAAAATAGCTACATTGTATGTATGATTTTGTGTAAAGACAACAGTCATTTAAAAAAAATATTTATCTTTTTCTTCGTTATCATTATAAATTGTTTGAAAGGATACATCTATTTATCACTATACTAATTATACGTGTAATTTACTTATTATATGCATAAACGACTAACTTTTTGCATGAAAGATTGTAGATCCTGTAGTAAAATCTAATGATTTTATGTTTTCACATAAAAATAAGATATTTGTTTAAAAAGATAAAGTTATTTATCTTTTTTGACAACTCTAATTGTAGCTTAAAAAATATTACCAATTTAGAAAGATAATAGTGTTAAAACATTTCTGCCTTAATAATTTAACAATACTTTTATGTTAAAAACTAGCTGTATGTATGATTTTATGTAAAGACATTTCTCATCTAAAAAGATAATTCATTATATCTTTTCCTTATTTGTTTTTGTATAATAAAAATACTTTGCTTATTTTAAAACACTTATGTGTTAAAACATCTAATGCATAAAAAGTTATATTATTTTTAGAGGAAGACTAATAATTATATATGTTGTATAGAAAATAACATCAATGGTTTAAAATGATAAATCTATTTATCTTTTTTGTCTACTGTGTTTAAAATAATTATTTTAAAAACATGTATAGCATTATATCTTAACACTATTTTTAAGTTAAAAACTAATAGATACATGTAGTTTTAATTAGAAATATATTATTTTTTATCTTCTTTATAAGAGCATCCCATTTTATAAAAAAGATAAACGTATTTATCTTTTTAGTACCAAAACTTTATATATGGAAATTATCTATTAGATGCAAAAAACAATAAAATTTGAAATATAAAACACATGCATAAATTACCTATTTCATGCATAAATTTCTGTAACTGAAATTGTTTTTTACTATTTACATTGAACTCTAGTCAAATCTTTATTTTGGCCAACCATGGAAACTGAAATGCACACTTAATTATCAGGTCCGAAAGTTGATTCAAAATTATAATAAGATTTGACAAAAAAAGCATATTCATTGGAAAACTGACAAGTGCACCTCCAACAACTCTACATCCAGTCTAATTTCCAGACTTCGAATTTTTTTCTCCCCAACAAACTGAAAATGAAACGAATACAGCCTCAACAAACTGGATACAATGACCCAAACTATATCACTGATTGGCGACCTATCTCATTATACATTTAACAAGAATTCTGCTTGAAAAAACACTGTTTATTTAAAAAGATAAATTCATTTATCTTTTTTGTGCGCTACTTTTTTATTACTAAAAAACACAAATAATACAAATGATAAACATGTTAGTGAATGCGGAATGGATCGTTAAGGCAAAATAAACACTAGAGGGGGGTGAATAGTGTTTATGAGAATATAAAAAAAATCTAAAACTTATGTGAACTTTGTGATGAATCAAACACCACAAACACAATCACTGACACAAATACAAGCACAAATACAAAATAAACTGAAATAAAAATGCAAAAAAGGAAAGAACACACCGGATTTTATACTGGTTCGGATTGCTCCTACGTCCAGTCCACGCAACGATGGATTGCACAGAGTTTTATTTCTATATCCAAATTCAATTACAACCTTCTTGATTTCACGGCTACAGGGGATACCACCGATTCAAACCTCCTTGAGTTAACGGCTACAAGGGATACCACCGATTCAAACCTCCTTGATTTAATGGCTACAAGGGATACCACCTATTCTAACCTTTACTCAACCCAAACAATTACAAACAACCCTAGAACTCTTCAATAGCACTTGATTCAAAGAGTAGAGAGTGTAGAGAGAAGAAGTTTTATCAAAACAGAATTGAATTTGGTAGAGTATAAGTGTAGAAACCATAAAAATGATTAAGAATAATGGTGTAGAGAAAGAGGATGAAGTTAGAGAAGAAGAGATGATAAAAAATTCGATTTTAACCCCTTTTATAGAGTATGAAAGGTTGCAACGGTTTTGAATCGTTTCAAATAGTGAAAAGACACTTCCTTTCAAAATTGGAAAAAGTGACAGTTATATGTCGACATGGTGTTTTTGGTATGTCGACATACCCTAGTGCATTTTGGAATTTTAAAGCATTTTTCAAGTGTTTTGATATAAAAATAATTCTGAAAATTCTTGAGAAAAAATCTAGTGTTGTAAATTAACATTATATGATAGAAAAACATATGAAAACATAAATTTAAACTATATAAATATATTTATAAAATTATAACATTGTAAGGATTTAAACTATATAAATATATAAAGTATAAGAATATAAATATATAAAATTTAAGTTTGAAAAAATAAACAAAGAAGAACAAAAAATAAAAATAGAAAAGATAGAAAAATAAAGTAGAGAGGATTGAGGATAGAACTGAAAATCAGAATTTGAAAATTAGAATTTGAATTTGAACCTGGAGTGGTATTTAGAGTCTTACAAAATCTAGACTTCATAACTATATTAATCTTGAACTCTTGAAATTGTAACAACCCGAAATTTAACAACATGTTAAATCAAGAATCAAGGCAGAATTATATTATAAATTCTGAATCAGGAGAAACGGGCTGTGCCATTGCGTTCGTCTCGGAAAAATACGCGAAATATAGTCCAAAATTTTGTAAATCGGAGTCCGTATGGCCGAGATATGGCCTTCGGAAGTTTCACGAAAAATCAGAATTCAAAACAAATTCAAAATTTCAAAAAATCAGGGTAGGCGGGAAAAATCCCGCCCAGACCAGGTCGACCAGGGGGTCGACCTGGGTGGGACCAGGTCGACTGGGGAGTCGACCCCAAGGTCGACCTGGGGGTCGACCTGCCTGGTCGAACCCAGGCAGCCTGGTGCACATGTTTTGCTGTTTGGCTCGGTTTTGGAGGCTTGTGACGATTTTTGAGGGCTTGGATCTATCCTAGGGTTAACCTAACGGCCTAAACTACTCCTAATCTCTATAAAAAGACCCCTAAGCCTACCCTAAGCCCTCACAAATCACTCATGCCACGAAGTGCTGCCCAAATGCCAAGTGATCATGGCCTCCATCTCCAATTCCTAGAGACTATGCATTCAAATTGGGTTCAAATCAAAAGGTGCAAGCTTGCTACACCAAATAGAGGCCAAATCAACGTTGCTATGCGAGTTTCATGACGGTTCTTCGATAAAGGAGCCACCTTTCTTCATCAAGATGATGCATGATCCTTTTCCTAAGCCTCGCTATGTAAGTTCTAGCTACTTCGAGATGTTAACGGTAGTTTAATGATGGCATGGAATAAAATGCGGTTAAACATAAGTGCTATAACCTATGTGAACCTAGTTTTGCCTCTCACCTTGAATATATGACTTGGAACTATGTTTTAGCGACTATATCATGTCACTCATGTTATGTTTAGCCTAGTCTATCATGAAAGATTGAACCTTTAACTTGTGAATGTGGGCATAAGACCTTAGAACCACTTTGGGCTTGTGAAATATGTGCATGAACTTAACTTGGGGCTTATGAAAGTATATGAACCCGAAACCCCTTATGATAATATGCAAGTTTGTGGCCAATCACCTTTTTATGTTATGCATGCTTGTGGCCAACCCCTTCTTGATTTGTCATGCATGCTTGTGGACAAATTCCCTTATGATACTATGCATGTTTGTGGCCAAATTCCCTTACGACACTATGCATGTTTGTGGCCAATATGTTGGCATAACACCCTACTATGTGACTCGCTTCCACTTGGGTTGGAAATACGTTTGGGTAGCTTAGGAAAAACGTGGTTATGACATGAAAAACTTGACATGGGGCTTACATGAGAACATGACATTCATGATACATTTAAATATGGTCATGACACGGGGGAAAACATGGAACTTGAACTAGACATGGGTGGGTTGTAAGTGTAAAAAGACACTAGACCAAACATGAAAGTGGCCAACTCGAGGTTGGGTTGAGTTTGTAGCATAAATCTACCCGGACCCGCCCGGCTTAACTAGTGGCTACAAACAATAGGATCCAATGTGAGAAGTTGGTCATGTCGCGCTTAAGACCCGAGGTTAGACTAGGTTGTGGTGTAAAACTACCCGGACCCGCCCGGCTTAACTAGTAACCACAACAAGGTCTAATGTGAGAGGTTGAGAGTGCATTAATTAAATTAATGCCACATGATAAGGTTAAGTAAATTTGACTAATGACACTTAACCGATATGACACGAATGGGTAGGTTAAGTGGGACCGGGCTTGATTTCTTAACGACACTTAACCATACAAGACAATTAGGGGATGGGGTTAAGTAATTTACGCTTAACTAATCCGACTTGGTAATTAGATGGGTTAAGTAATCCACACTTAACTAATCTAAACACGGTAAATTCGATGAGGTTAAGTAATCCATACTTAACTAATCTGACACGGTAATTAGATGGGGTTAAGTAACTTAGACTTAACTAATCTAACACGGTAATTAGATGGGGTTAAGTAACTTAGACTTAACTAATCTAAACACGGTAATTAGATGGGGTCAAGTAACCTTCACTTAACTAATCTAAACACGGTAATTCGATGGGGTTAAGTTAAACACTTAACCAATCTAAACTTGGTAATTCAATTAGGTTAAGTAACCAATACTTAACCAACTTAACACGGTAATTTAATGAGGTTAAGTAACTTATACTTAACCAATTATACATGATAATTTGATGAGGTTAAGTAACCTATACTTAGCCAATCTAATAGGTGGACCTGATAGGGTTAAGTCACAAGACCTTTTAAAATTAGGCTTAACCATTATAATACGATTAGTGGATGGGGTTAAGTTAACCCATACTTAACCAATCCGACTCGATAGTCTGATGGGATTAAGATAATCTATGGTTAATCAATCTAACATGATAATCTGACGGGGTTAAGACAAATAAATACTTAACCAATTTGACTTGGTAAGGTTAAGTCATGAGCTTCTTGGTACACTTAACCAACCTGTAGGGCTAAGCCTTGAACTTGAGTACTTAGCCAATCTTGACGTGATTCGTAGGCGGGTTAAGTCATGAACTTGGATAACAACACTTAACCCATTTGACAAAACCCTAGCTCAGAGGACTAGGTTGGAAATCGTAGTTAACAAGGATAGCGGAAAGAGGGGCTAAGTGGTAAACCTTAGTTAAGGGTAACTAAGTAATAACTATTAGCTAAGGACATGGGACTAGTTCATAAAGAGATGAGTAACCTGGTACGGTAGGTCATCGCTTAGTATACGAGGAGGAGCAAGTTATCTGACTTGGATAAAAGCTCCAGCGAACTGGGTGACGAAGCGGAAG
The DNA here is from genome assembly GCA_030737875.1 of Allium sativum. Lineage (NCBI taxonomy): Eukaryota > Viridiplantae > Streptophyta > Magnoliopsida > Asparagales > Amaryllidaceae > Allium > Allium sativum. Next base: position 565,730,425 of record CM060921.1, read on the forward strand.
CTTCGGGGAACGTGAGGGTACTCTTGGTATCCCTCTGTGAGGCGGCAAGGGGTGCATGAAACCCGGCCTCACAGAGGTTAAGGTCTGCGGTAGAAGAGCCAAGAGTATGCCTTGGTTGCTATACGAGTGACCTAAAGACTGGGATGGATTAGCGTGGACTCGGCAATACTTGATTTTGCCCTGGATAGCATGTCGCCGACTACCTACCATCTTTAGTCAATCGTGTACGTACGGAAAGGCAGGGAACTCCCAACAGACCATATACTGGCTATCAAGTTATGGGTGAGGTTGGCTATCTAGAAGTGGGCATCGATGGGCCGTAGTGTAGTTCTCATACATGATTTTTCTTGGGTTGCCTTTCAGTAGTTGAGGGAGGGGTCACGTGGGACCATAGCCATGGGTACAAAAACAGACCTTGATATCTGCATCAGCAGACGACTTAAAGCTCCCGACCGAGTTCCGTATTTCTTGATTTTCCCTGGAACGGAACTCGGATTGCACATTGAGGAACATGTGCTTCTAGACATGGAAAACGATTCACGATACATACACGGGATAAAGGGCGCGGTTGACGGGTGGCATAATCCCTAGTGGCCCTAGGTGGCTGAACCCAAACCGAGACACGGGAACGTTCATTAGGTAGCATAATCCCTAGTGGTCCTAGGTGGCATAAATCCTAAGTGGACACGCGATAGTTCATGGTAAGAAAACATAACTAGATCAAGGGTAGCAGTCCAAAATAACCTCAAGGATAAAATGTTTACATGGGAAAGCCCGTACGGCCTATGGCAAAGGACTAAACTTGTACATGGTAAAAGAAACATACGAGTTGGGAAAACCTACATATGTTATATATTAGGTTGACATGGACCATTACATGACATTGGGTGATGGACATTCATGGTTCACACATGACGCGGATTGGGATACTAGTACGAGAGGTGCAGAGCAAATATACATGATAAATGTCGGGGAATGTTATACATGATAGATACCTTGAGATAGTATACTTGATAGAAACCTGGCGCCGTGATACCTTGATTTATCTTGACACCGTAGTTTATCATGATACCTTAGTTTATCTTGCTGTAGTAGTTCATCCGGTTATCCTGGTTTAGCCTATCTATCTTGTCGGCATCCTTATGTTTACTTTCAGTTTATGCATGTCATGTTACCTTTACCTGTTTTTATACTGGAAGTAGATAGGACTTACCAGTCTTTATGACTGACCCCGTTTTCTTTCGCCTCTTGTCTTCCGTCCCCCCCCCCCCCCCCGGTTTTCAGGGAGGAAACACTATTATCTAGTTCGGCTTCTTCTACTTGAAGGTCATCACGCATGGCTTGGACTTTTCTTGGCTATGGCTACTTTACTGTTTTACTTGGGGAATAATTTATGAAATGGTTTTATGCTTCTTTACTATTGCAAGACAGGTTTTGATGTATTCTGATGAAAAAGGCTTTAGACCTTATTTTATAAGGTAATGAAATTTGTTTTACTTCCGCTGTTTTATATATATATGTTATGTCTTGTAATATTTCTGTGCATGTTTACCTCGATAATGCTTCATCAAACCTAGTGCATTCCCTTATGAGTGACCCTAGCAGAGGTAGGGTGTTACATTTGGTATCAGAGCAGAAGGTTACCAGACGGGGCAAAAGTTTTTAAAAACCTTCTGAAACTATTTGAAAAACCGTTTACAAAGAAGCATTTTCAAGAAAAGTTTTGTTTTAAAAGGCTATTCCCCAAAGGCCATGAGCACTATCCTTTGATTCCTTGATTGAACCTCTTTTCCTTTCTTTCCTCCATCCGTAGTCACAGTAGTTCTAACTGTGACTAATCTTTGTCTAGCCACGTAGGTGTTTTCCATACGATGGAGGTGGTTCTCGAGAGACCTGCTGCCGTGGTACAAGGAAGGATAATAAGAGTAGGGATAAAGGACGCGGGCTTAAGGATAAGCAACTTGTTGGTATGGCTTAGTCCATCAAGGAGGACAAGGACAATATCATCGGAGAGGGCAATTGTACGCTCCCATTTCTAGGGTACCTAAAAGAGATGGTACCGTTTCTGGTAAAGGTTTAGTCGTTCTTTTCTATCATCCCGTCCGGACTTTGTCTTGATCATCGTATCATTTAAGTCTGCTTGGATAGTTGAGTCTCTGCACCTTAGTACTAGCATGGTAGAGGATCCCAGTTTTGTCCCAAAAATCTGGTTGGAGAGTTGGCCCATTTCTTCATGACTTGTTTGGATTTGAGAATGGCATTTCTCGGCTACGGATGGATTCTAGGGATAAAGTGGTCACCCAATAAGGGGTGCCATTCTCGGTTTTGGAAAGAGGGTAGTTAGACTCTCGACTCACCTTGGTGATACCCTCGTAGTCTCGTGTGACCTTTTGGGTTCTGTCATGGTTAGTTACCTAGAATCTCGGGATGCAGTTGTTGGTAATCCGTTCGAATAGAATTCGCCGCTAAGGCGGATGGTTCGTTTCGCTTATGCATGAGTTATGGGAATCACCCTAGTAAGTACTCTTGGCAACATGGATTGGCATCGGCAAACGAGATCCAGAATTCCCTAGTGAATTTTGGAGAGCTTGCATGAGTAAGTGGATACGTTTGAGCCAAGTATACTAGGGAAAGGATAAGTGAAAGTGAAATAAGAGGCGATAATGAAATGAGTTCTAACTCATATCTTGGAAATAGGAATCAAGGAGCTACGAGATCATGGAGTTAAAAAGATGGTCAAGGCACCGAGGAATTAAGCTCAAGGAAACGCGACTTAGAAGACATAAGGCTAGACACGCGCATCGTACCTCTTTTTAAAGAGTGTATCCTTGGTCCCTGGTTTTTCCTGTAGAGCTTGCTCGCATGTTATCTTTAGGTGAATATCCTCTCGGTCCTGTTTCTGTTACAAACCCCGTAAGGAGTTTGTCTTGTTTATCTCCTCGATCTTATCTTGGGAACCTTAGATAGAACTCTATGGATGTAAACATGTATTTGAAACATGTTATGATTGATATGGTTGCAAATGGTTGCAAGTGGTTGCTCGTGGATGCGCGAATACACATTAGATACTAGATTGACGCGGTCACGTTTCATGTTGCATATACACGAGTATTTATACTTGTTTATGGATGAAATTGAATGTGGTGTCATGCGAATGTTGCATATGAATGAATGTTTGTGCACACATGTAGTACTTATATGACTAAGACTATTTGCATACATGTTGGACTCATGGCACTAAACAAATTTTGCATTAGAAAGAACATTCAGGCCTGATCATTGGCATTAGCTAAGGAGCATATACACACACGTTTTGCATATGTTCATATGACATTAGAAATCGTCTAAGGACAATGTTTGCTTGTGGATGATGTTTTGAGTAGATGGATGATGGATGGTAGGATACGTTCTTCCTAACTTGGAGATTTCAGGGACGAAATCCTTAAAGGAGGGGAGAATGTAACAACCCGAAATTTAACAACATGTTAAATCAAGAATCAAGGCATAATTATATTATAAATTCTGAATCAGGAGAAACGGGCTGTGCCATTGCGTTCGTCTCGGAAAAATACGCGAAATAGAGTCCGAAATTTCGTAAATCGGAGTCCGTATGGCCGAGATATGGCCTTCAGAAGTTTCACGAAAAATCAGAATTCAAAACAGATTCAAAATTTCAGAAAATCATGGTAGGCGGGAAATATCCTGCCCAGACCAGGTCGACCAGGGGGTCGACCTGGGTGTCGACCTGGGTGGGACCAGGTCGACTGGGGAGTCGACCCCAGGGTCGACCTGCCTGGTCGAACCCAGGCAGCCTGGTGCACCTGTTTTGCTGTTTGGCTCGATTTTGGAGGCTTGTGACGATTTTTGAGGGCTTGGATCTATCCTAGGTATAATCTAACGGCCTAAACTACTCCTAATCTCTATAAAAAGACCCCTAAGCCTACCCTAAACCCTCACAAATCTCTCATGCCACGAAGTGCTGCCCAAATGCCAAGTGATCATGGCCTCTATCTCCAATTCCTAGAGACTATGCATTCAAATTGGGTTCAAATCAAAAGGTGCAAGCTTGCTACACCAAATAGAGGCCAAATCAACGTTGCTATGCGATTTTCATGACGGTTCTTCGACAAAGGAGCCACCTTTCTTCGTCAAGATGATGCATGATCCTTTTTCTAAGCCTCGCTATGTAAGTTCTAGCTACTTCGAGATGTTAACGGTAGTTTAATGATGGCATGGAATAAAATGCAGTTAAACATAAGTGCTATAACCTATGTGAACCTAGTTTTGCCTCTTACCTTGAATATATGACTTGGAACTATGTTTTAGCGACTATATCATGTCACTCATGTTATGTTTAGCCTAGTCTATCATGAAAGATTGAACCTTTAACTTGTGAATGTGGGCATAAGACCTTGGAACCACTTTGGGCTTGTGAAATATGTGCATGAACTTAACTTGGGGCTTATGCAAGTATATGAACCCGAAACCCCTTATGATAATATGCAAGTTTGTGGCCAATCACCTTTTTATGTTATGCATGCTTGTGGCCAACCCCTTCTTGATTTGTCATGCATGCTTGTGGCCAAATTCCCTTATGATACTATGCATGTTTGTGGCCAAATTCCCTTATGACACTATGCATGTTTGTGGCCAATATGTTGGCATAACACCCTACTATGTGACTCGCTTCCACTTGGGTTGGAAATACGTTTGGGTAGCTTAGGAAAAACGTGGTTATGACATGAAAAACTTGACATGGGGCTTACATGAGAACATGACATTCATGATACATTTAAATATGGTCATGACACGGGGGAAAACATGGAACTTGAACTAGACATGGGTGGGTTGTAAGTGTAAAAAGACACTAGACCAAACATGAAAGTGGCCAACTCGAGGTTGGGTTGAGTTTGTAGCATAAATCTACCCGGACCCGCCCGGCTTAACTAGTGGCTACAAACAATAGGATCCAATGTGAGAAGTTGGTCATGTCGCGCTTAAGACCCGAGGTTAGACTAGGTTGTGGTGTAAAACTACCCGGACCCGTCCGGCTTAACTAGTAACCACAACAAGGTCTAGTGTGAGAGGTTGAGAGTGCATTAATTAAATTAATGCCACATGATAAGGTTAAGTAAATTTGACTAATGACACTTAACCGATATGACACGAATGGGTAGGTTAAGTGGGACCGGGCTTGATTTCTTAATGACACTTAACCATACAAGACAATTAGGGGATGGGGTTAAGTAATTTACGCTTAACTAATCCGACTTGGTAATTAGATGGGGTTAAGTAATCCACACTTAATTAATCTAAACACGGTAAATTCGATGAGGTTAAGTAATCCATACTTAACTAATCTGACACGGTAATTAGATGGGGTTAAGTAACTTAGACGTAACTAATCTAACACGGTAATTAGATGGGGTTAAGTAACTTAGACTTAACTAATCTAAACACGGTAATTAGATGGGGTTAAGTAACCTTCACTTAACTAATCTAAACACGGTAATTCGATGGGGTTAAGTTAAACACTTAACCAATCTAAACTTGGTAATTCAATGAGGTTAAGTAACCAATACTTAACCAACTTAACACGATAATTTAATGGGGTTAAGTAACTTATACTTAACCAATTATACATGATGATTTGATGAGGTTAAGTAACCTATACTTAGCCAATCTAATAGGTGGACCTGATAGGGTTAAGTCACAAGACCTTTTAAAATTAGGCTTAACCATTATAATACGATTAGTGGATGGGGTTAAGTTAACCCATACTTAACCAATCCGACTCGATAGTCTGATGGGATTAAGATAATCTATGGTTAATCAATCTAACATGATAATCTGACGGGGTTAAGACAAATAAATACTTAACCAATTTGACTTGGTAAGGTTAAGTCATGAGCTTCTTGGTACACTTAACCAACCTGTAGGGCTAAGCCTTGAACTTGAGTACTTAGCCAATCTTGACATGATTCGTAGGCGGGTTAAGTCATGAACTTGGATAACAACACTTAACCCATTTGACAAAACCCTAGCTCAGGGGACTAGGTTGGAAATCGTAGTTAACAAGGATAGCGGAAAGAGGGGCTAAGTGGTAAACCTTAGTTAAGGGTAACTAAGTAATAATTCTTAGCTAAGGACATGGAACTAGTTCATAAAGAGATGAGTAACCTGGTACGGTAGGTCATCGCTTAGTATACGAGGAGGAGCAAGTTATCTGACTTGGATAAAAGCTCCAGCGAACTGGGTGACGAAGCGGAAGCTGCGGGGAACGTGAGGGTACTCTTGGTATCCCTCTGTGAGGCGGCAAGGGGTCCATGAAACCCGGCCTCACAGAGGTTAAGGTCTGCGGTAGAAGAGCCAAGAGTATGCCTTGGTTGCTATACGAGCGACCTAAAGACTGGGATGGATTAGCGTGGAGTCGGCGATACTTGATTTTGCCCTGGATAGCATGTCGCCGACTACCTACCATCTTTAGTCAATCGTGTACGTACGGAAAGGCAGGGAACTCCCAACAGACCATATACTGGCTATCAAGTTATGGGTGAGGTTGGCTATCTGGAAGTGGGCATCGATGGGCCGTAGTGTAGTTCTCATACATGATTTTTCTTGGGTTGCCTTTCAGTTGTTGAGGGAGGGGTCACGTGGGACCATAGCCACGGGTACAAAAATAGACCTTGATATCTGCATCAGCAGACGACTTAAAGCTCCCGACCGAGTTCCGTATTTCTTGATTTGCCCTGGCACGGAACTCGGATGGAACATTGAGGAACATGTGCGTCTAGACATGGAAAACGATTCATGATACATACGCGGGATAAAGGGCGCGGTTGACGGGTGGCATAATCCCTAGTGGCCCTAGGTGGCTGAACCCAAACCGAGACACGGGAACGTTCATTAGGTAGCATAATCCCTAGTGGTCCTAGGTGGCATAAATCCTAAGTGGACACGCGATAGTTCATGGTAAGAAAACATAACTAGATCAAGGGTAGCAGTCCAAAATAACCTCAAGGATAAAATGTTTACATGGGAAAGCCCGTACGGCCTACGGCAAAGGACTGAACTTGTACATGGGAAAAGAAACATACGAGTTGGGAAAACCTACATATGCTATATATTAGGTTGACATGGACCATTACATGACATTGGGTAATGGACATTCATAGTTCACACATGACGCGGGTTGGGATACTAGTACGAGAGGTGCAGAGCAAATATACATGATAAATGCCGGGGAATGTTATACATGATAGATACCTTGAGATAGTATACTTGATAGAAACCTGGCGCCGTGATACCTTGATTTATCTTGACACCGTAGTTTATCATGATACCTTAGTTTATCTTGCTGTAGTAGTTCATCCAGTTATCCTGGTTTAGCCTATCTATCTTGTTGGCATCCTTATGTTTACTTTCAGTTTATGCATGTCATGTTACCTTTACCTGTTTTTATACTGGAAGTAGATAGGACTTACCAGTCTTTATGACTGACCCCGTTTTCTTTCGCCTCTTGTCTTCCGTTCCCCCCCCCAAGTTTTCAGGGAGGAAACACTGTTATCTAGTTCGGACTTCTTCTACTTGAAGGTCATCACGCATGGCTTGGACTTTTCTTGGCTATGGCTACTTTACTGTTTTACTTCGGGAATAATTTATGAAATGGTTTTATGCTTCTTTACTATTGCAAGATAGGTTTTGATGTATTCTGATGAAAAAGGCTTTAGACCTTATTTTATAAGGTAATGAAATTTGTTTTACTTCCGCTATTTTATATATATATGTTCTGTCTTGTAATATTTCTGTGCATGTTTACCTCGATAATGCTTCACCAAACCTAGTGCATTCCCTTGTGAGTGACCCTAGCGGAGGTGGGGTGTTACAGAAATCTTGATTACTCATGGGTCTTGAAATTTCTCTGATCTTTGAATCTCTATCATCTTTATAACTATACAGTCTTCAGTAATATTTCCTATATATAATTCTTGCACACACACACACATATATATATATATATTCTATACAAAAAGTGTTAGTATATATATAATAATCAATGATAATTGAAATAAGGTTGTTGTCATCAAAACCCCGTTCTCCAACAATCTCCCCCTTTTGATGATGACAACCTTAGTTCATAAAATATCATACCTGTATATACCTATTTGATGATGTTCCTTCTATACTCCCCATGTCTATGAGAATCCTATAAACTATGCCTATATTTTAAAATTTCTCCCCCTTTGGCATTATCAAAAAGAAATCCTAAAGGCACCCCCCTAAATTGTATAACTCTATGAATAGAACCTAAGTAACTATCCAAAAAATACTCCCCTTTAATTTAACATTCTTTATATTTTAAAGAGAGATAACTAATTATAAATGACAATTTTACAACGAGAATTAAAGAAAACCTTAATCACTAATTATTTTTAACAATGGGAGATTTGTGAATTGGACAGTTTGGATAATGGAGACAAATTCTCCATTCTTTTCAATCACATACCCATTTTCGTCAAATAGAACTTCTTTAACACACTCAATGTTATCATCTTCATTCGTAATCATTGGTTGAGTCTCTTGTTGTTCCTCCTCCTCCATCATTTCTTCTTCCTCTTCTAGTTCTTCTTCAGGTTCTTCCTCTTCTTCCATGGCTTGATTATCATCATTGATGATAATCATATTAGTCTCGTTATCCATTATAAACTTTAAGAGACTTCTCATTACTTTCCCTTGCCTGTTTTGCTCTTGGTTCATCCTAATCTGGAGTACTTGTATTTCAGCCACTATTTGCAATAGATACTCCATTTTTTCTTCGATTTTGATCACCCTAGATAGCGTAGATCATTGAAATGGACCCTTGGATGGTCCAGTGTATGAATCAGAGTTGATTTAAGTATTTGAATTAGTGGAGGCCATTGTATTTTTTAATGTAGAGTTTTTTTGAGAAGAAGAATGAAAATGAAGAAGAAAAGTCGAAATAAAAGGTTTAAATAGTCAAAATAACTAACTTTTGGTGGGAATTAAATTTTTAAATTTCTGGCAATTATATGTCGACATAACAAAAACTCTATGTCGACATAGTCTTGTTTTAAATTTTATTATTTTGATTTCTTGTTTTATTTTTATATACTACTATATTTAATTATTCTAACTCACTTAATGAACATATGCCTAACTCTCTCCTAAATTTAGTGAAGGTTGCTTCATTTAATGGTTTAGTTAATATATCTGCAATTTGTTTATCTGTTTCTATAAACTCGAGTGAAATCTTTCCTTTACTTACGTTATCTCGTAGAAAATGATGTCTCACATCAATATGTTTAGTTCTCGAAATAATGAGTTGGATTTTCAGAAATATTTATATCACTTGTATTATCGCAGTATATAGGTGATTCATTTATACTTAAACCAAAATCATTTAAAGCTTGTTGAATATATATTACTTGTGAACATGCCAAAGCAGCAGATATATATTCTGCTTTAGTTGTTGACAAAGATACGGTATTTTGCTTTTTACTGAACCATGATACGAGGGAATGTCCTAGAAAGTGACATGTTCCACCAGTACTTTTACAATTGGATTTGCATGCTGCATAATCAGCGTCACAGTACGAAACTAAATCGAATAAATCATTCTTAGGATAAAATAATCCAAAATCCGATGTATGCTTTACATACCTCATAATTCGTTTTATAGCTATTAAATGTGTTTCCTTAGGTTGTGATTGGTATCTTGCACAGAGACATACATTATGCATTATATCTGGTCTACTAGCGGTGATATATAATAAAGATCCTATCATTCCTTTATATAGTTTTTGATCAACGTCTCTTGATGTATCATCTTTACTTAAAGCAATATTAGTTGCCATAGGTGTTGGTCCACCATTTGTTGTTGTTAAATTATACTTATTAATTAAATCTCTTACGTATTTTTCTTGATTAATAAATATTCCATTCTTTAATTGTCAAATTTGTAAACCTAAAAAGAATAATTCTCATTTCAAATTCTTTCATCATAATTTCTGAAAATTCTTTGTTCAATTTTATCATTTGTTGACCCAAAAATTATATCATCAACATATACTTGTACTAGTTGTATATCTTTGTTGTTCTTCTTAATAAACAAAGTATTCTATAATTTTCCTATTTCAAACTTTGATTGTAATAAATAATTTTGTAATCTATCATACCAAGCTCTAGGGGCCTGTTTTAATCCATATAACGCTTTCTTCAACTTATATACATGATTTGGAATTTCTCGCCTTCAAATAGGGGTGGTTGCTCCACATATACGTCTTCCTTGACAAATCCATTTAAAAAGGCACTCTTGACATCCATTTGATATAATTTGAAATTATTATAGTTTGCAAAAGCTAGTAAAATTCTAATAGCCTCTAGTCTTGCTACTGGGGCAAAAGTTTCATCGTAATCTATTCCTTCTTCTTGAGTATAAGCTTGTGCTACTAGTCATGCCTTATTTCTTACTACCTCACCATGTCCATTCATCTTATTTTTATAGACCCGTTTGGTTCCATTATTGTTTTATCCTCTAGTCTAGGAACAAGTTCATATACTTCATTCCTAGTAAACTGATTCAATTCTTCTTGCATTGCAAGTATCCATGAATCATCGAAAGAAGCTTCCTTTGGATTTTTGGGTTCAATAGTCGATATAAATGCAGCATTACTCATATTATTTAATTGATTACGAGTTCTAACAACGGATTCCATATATCCTAAGATATTTTCTACAGGGTGGTCTCTAAGTAATCTAATTCTTTTATTTTGTTGATTATCTTCATAATTTGTTTCATTAAATTCATTTTCATAATCGTCTTCATTGTTTTGAGTTATACTCGTCGAAAGATACGTTTAATGTTTCTTTTATAGTGTTAGTTCGAGTATTGAAAACTCTATAAGCCTTGCTTCTTTATGAATATCCAATAAAAACTCCTTTATTGGATTTTGAATCAAATTTGTCTAAATTATCTTTTGTATTAAGTATAAAACATTACTTCCAAATATTTTAAAATACGATTCTTTTGGTTTCTTGTTATACAAAAGTTCATATGGTGTTTTATGAGTTAAAGGTCTAATTGAGATTCTATTATTAATATAGCAAGCTGTTGCAACTGCCTTAGCCCAAAAATTCCTTGGTAAATTACTATCAGATAACATAGTTCTTGCACATTCTTGTATCATTGTATTTTTACGTTCAACTACTCTGTTTTGTTGAGGTGTTCTTGAAATTGAAAAATTGTGGGTTATTCCCTTTTTATTACAATATTTTTCAAAATTCACATTTTCGAATTCTCCGCCATGATCACTACGTATTATTTTGATTTTTAGTTATAATAAATTTTGAATTCTTTTAGAAAAGGTTTTAAACTGATCGAAAGCACCACTTTTATTTTTAAGAAACAAAGTCCAAGTAAATCTAGAAAAATCATCAACTATTAAATACACATATCTGTTATGATTTATTAATTGAACTTGGGATGGACCAAATAAATCCATATGTATTAACTCTAATGGTTTTGAAGTAGTAATTTATTCTTTTGACCTAAATGAACTTTTCTTTAATTTTCCGAGTTGACAAGCATCGCATAAGTTATTAACTTTAAATTTCATTTTGGGTAATCCTCTAACTGAATTTAGTTTAGAAATCCTAGACATGTGTTTAAAATTTGAATGACCGAATCACTTATGCAAGATCTAGGGATCACTTGTATTGGCCATAAGACATAAATTATCATTGGAGATTTTCATACTTAATATATAGATATTTTTCTTTCTATCTCCTTTGAATATAACTTTTGAATTCCTATCTTCTATGAAACATTTATTCTTTTCAAAATTTATTTTATAACCTTTGTCACAAAGTAGACTTATACGTAGTAAGTTGTGTTTTAAATTCCTAACTAATAAAACACTAGAAATAGTAGGAGTTTCAGAATTATCGACATTGCCGATTCCAATGAAATATCCTTTAAAATTATCTCTGAAGTTCAACAATCCACCATCTTCATACTTCAGATCATTGAGTAGTTCTGGATTTCAAGTCATATGTCTCGAACAACCACTATCCAGTATCCAGTTGTCCTTTTTTCATTTCCACTAATTGCTTTCTAGAGTTGGAATTTTCAACAGTCATGTAACACACCAGTTCGAGATTAGAATTTCCAACAACCACCTTTTCAGAATTTGAATTGCCAATATCTATTTTAACCATCTTTTCAACTTTTGAATTTTCAATAGTCATAGAACTCATCCTTTTCTAAATTGAACAATATTTCAACAGATTACATGCTTCTTTAACATTATTATATGCAGACTTTTTCAATATTGATGCAATGCATGAATTGACACTAGTATCAACAGAGATTCCAAAATTTGCCATTTTACCAAAATTTCAAAAAAATCAGATTATGAAACCTTGCTCTGATACCAATTGTTAGGGAATGCAGAATGGATCGTTAAGGCAAAACAAACATTAGAGGGGGGGGGGGGGGGGGTGAATAGTGTTTGTGAGAATTTAAACAAAATCTAAAACTTATGTGAACTATGAGATGAATCAAGCACCACAAACACAATCACAGACACAGATACAAACAAAAATACAAAATAAACAGAAATAAAGATGCAGAAAAGGAATGTACACACTAGATTTTATACTGGTTCGAATTGCTCCTACGTCCAGTCCCACACAACGGTGGATTGCACAGAGTTTTATTACTATATCCAAATTCAATTACAACCTCCTTGATTTCACGGGTACAAGGGATACCACCGATTCAAACCTCCTTGATTTAACGGCTACAAGGGATGCCACCGATTCAAACCTCCTTGATTTAACGGCTACAAGGGATACCACCGATTCTAACCTTTACTCAACCCAAACAATTACAAACAACCCTAGAACTCTTCAATAGCACTTGATTTGGAGAGTAGAGAGTGGAAAGTGTAGAGAGAAGAAGTTTGATCAAAATGGAATTGAATTTGGCAAAGTATAAGTGTAGAAACCATTAAAATGATTAAGATCAATAGTGTAGAGAAAGTGGATGAAGTTAGAGAAGAAGAGATAACAAAAAATTCGGTGTTAACCCCTTTTTATAGAGTATGAAAGGTTGCAACGGTTCTGAATCGTTTCAAATAGTGAAAAGACACTTCCTTTCAAAATTGGAAAAAGTGACAGTTATATGTCGACATGGTGTTTTTGATATGTCGACATACCCTAGTGTATTTTGATTTTTAAAGCATTTTTCAAGTGTTTTGATATAAAAATAATTCTGGAAATTTTTAAGTAAAAATATCGTGTTGTAAATTAATATTATATAATAGAAAAACATATGAAAACATACATTTAAACTATATAAATATATTTATAAAATTATAACATTATAAGGATTTAAACTATATAAATATATAAAGTATAAGAATATAAATATATAAAATTTAATTTTGAAAAAAAAAACAAAGAAGAACTAAAAATAAATATAGAAAAGATAGAAAAATAGAATAGAAAGCATTGAGGATGGAATTGAAAATCAGAATTTGAAAATTAGAATTTGAACCTAGAGTGCTATTTAGAGTCTTACAAAATCTAGACTCTATAACTATATTAATCTTGAACTCTTGAAATCTTGATTACTCATCAGTCTTGAAATTTCTCTGATCTTTGAATCTCTATCATCTTTATAACTGTATAGTTTTCAGTAATATTTCCTGTATATAATTCCTGCGTGTATATATATATATATATATATATATATATATATTCTATACAAAAAGTGTAAGTATATATTTTATAATCAATGATATTGAAACAAGGTTGTTGTCATCAAAACTCCTTTCTCCAACAAAACATATTAAAAAACGATTGCTTAATAAAATTTCAAGGGAAAGGCTAATATTTATATGTTTGCATAAAATACAATATCACTTTAAAAAGATAAACTTGTTTATCATTTTAAACAAATTCAATTCTAACTTCAGAATTATTAATTTTTTTAAAATGTAATTGTGTTTAAACATTTCTTCGTTAATGCGCAGCAAATTGTTTGCCTTTACTTCGGCGAATCACTTAGAAATTACATAGTTGGGATAGTTAGCTACCATCTGCAGCTTATTAGGTTAAGCGGATTGATAACAATTACTCTATCACTTTAAAACATATGACAAGGAATAGACAGATTGTGGCTCTAATTTTTGACAAAGTAATTGCCAAATTGAATTTAGATGTACTACATGAAACCAAAGAGATAAAGTGCCAAATTAACGGTATTAAATTAGACAAAACTCAGATAATAGATATTTGGCAGATCAGGAGCAAATCCGAATTTAATTTTCAAGTGATTTGGGATTTAATACGGTGAAAAAAGGTTCGATTAAGGTTTTTAACTGCGATTTGTGCTGATTTGTTGCATATGGAGTTTGAAGAAGATAAATACATGCGATTATCTTCGATTCATAGTGATTTGTGCTGATTACCTGTGGTTTGTACGGATTTGTGCTGATTTTTGCTGATTTGTGTTGCTTATTTGACGCTAATACAAACCCATCTGCAGATAATAAATCAAAATTTGAAGAAGAGGCAGATCAAAGTAAAGAAATTTGATGAAGATCGCTTTTTCAAGATTGAAAAAAGGCAAACGGGTTTGTGAAATAAGGAGCACATTATTTTTTGTCCTTAAAACTTATTTTGACGAAGTCGTGTCCTGCAAAAAAATTGAACGATAATGGTAGGCCCTTACCACAAATTTCCGCTATATAATTTTCCATGCCTTCTTCGTTTGTCCTCTTAACCCCCATACCTACTTCCCCACTATTTCCTTGCATGCCGCCTTTATGTAATCTTTACTCAGTTCCTTTTTCTCCTTTTATTTCTTTCCGCTCCTGCAACAAACATTTCTCCATCCGCTCGTCTTATTATTTCTTCCCCTTAAACAGCAACAACAAGCTCCAATGCCACCTCCACTGTCAACCCGTTTCCCCTGCTCTGTTTCCCTGAACCCCGACCACAATTATAATCCAATTCCACCATGGTCACTGAGAAACCATCCTCATCTTTACAGCTATGTGCTTTAGCTTCACAACTTTCTCCTGTCACGCCTTCCTTTTACATTTCTCACTGCTGTATGCGAAACTTCCATAACAGATCCATACGTCTCTTTCTTTCTTCGCTCACCATCACCGAATCAACCCAAAACATGCACGCTTCACCACATATGCCACCCACTCCTTGCTGCTGCGCCAAACAACACGTTGCAAACAATAGGAATAGTTGGGGCATTTCATGAGAGCCCTTAATACTTGTAGTAGAGGCCAAACATATTGTAACGACCTGCAATCTAGGCATCGAAGGATCGTAGAATATTTATTTTATTTTCATATGAAGTCATATGGTTATGTAACTTTGGGGGACGATCATTGGGGTAATTTCCTATGTTCACGATTTTTGCCAAATTTTAAATGACCATTTTGCCCCTGGCAAATCTTGTTTCGCCTATAACTTCTGATTGGTAAGGAGTTTGACCTGAAATCATTTCCAATGGATTCGGATGATGGTTTACCATTCCGTAGAGTGGTCACATTGATCAAACGGATTTACCATTTGGGAGATATGGCTGAAACAAGGTTTGGAAGGTGAAAAATTGCTTAAACGGGCTTAATAGGGTGATTAGTGGATGGGCCCATACCCCATTTCGGGATTACGATTATGGGAAGGCTGAAATGAGTTAGTAAACCATCTCATTTCATTTTCTCAGCCGCCACTTTCATTTTTTCAAACCTAGTAATGGCCTCCACCTTCTAAACTACCTCCTAATCACATTCTAATCCAATATTAAGCTAATCAACACCAAATCAAGGCAAATTAACATTAAGTTGGAAGTAGTGCTGCTGTGCAATATTGGAGTTCGAGCCAAATCAGAGATATTTTCAGATCTGAGAATTATAATTGGCTAAGGTGAGTGATTTTCATGTTTTCACACTAATTACGGCTAACTATGGGTGATTAGTGATAACTAGCGAATTAATGGCTCAAAAAAATCTGAAAAAATATGTAAAAATTTTGAAATATTATTTTATGGCTTTGATAAAAATTTGGGTTAATTTGGATTAAGTTTGCTAATCCTATAGTTCTTTGATTGATGATTTGAATACAAATACAATGCTAATTATCGATCAATCTCACTTATACAATTGATAATCTCTCTTCAATTTGTGGAATTATACTCAAAAGTTTGGATATATTTTGAACAAATCAAGGAAATTCGATGGTCTAGAAGTTAGAGTGATTAACTTGCCAAAAGATCCCTTCAAATGAGGTGTTTTGGGGTATTTATAGGTTGCGAAACCATCCGGTTAGGGTGCCACGTGGGGTCCATCTCGTGATTATCAGATCCGGGTGCTCCAAGATGATGACAACACACTAAGAGCATGGGATAGTGGAGTGTAACCGCTCCAGATTTGAAGGAACATGGGATGCAATAATTGTGATCTCTGTTCTCGGTTCAGATCGGAAGGAAGAGAGGGGGTTCAGATTGGAGAAGTCTGCACCGAACCGATCTGTGTAGGTTGCCTGTAATCAATCTTCTAACTCGTGTGTAATACAGAGCAGGGGTCCGGATCGGAGAGCTCCAAACCGATCCAGGGGGATGCCTATCTTGTTCCACATTTTCAAATATATTTCTTTGAATACTTCTTTAGCTTTGTGTAGCCTAACCACAAAGTAGGCTAACAGTATTCTTCTTATTAGTTTATTCAAAGCAATCTAGCTATCAAATTGTACAGTTCACTCTTGTTGTCTAAAAAGCTTGATGTAAAACATATAAATGTACGTGGATAAAGCAAAAGAGGTTTATAGCTGGTGTATGAAGAATGCGAAAAATGTATTTTTAAATCTAAGCAAGATGGAAGAAAAAAGAAAGTAAGTGCTTCATTACTAAACTGCAAAAGAACCAACTTGATTTCAATGTGGCAACTATCTATTAAAACTGTAGATGTGAAACCCAAAACTGAAATAGCAATTTAAAGAATTATAATGTGAGAGAAATATTCTTGTGTATGTCATGAAACATGAATGCAATGAAACTTTGTTCTTTAATGCCATACACAATTACACGAAAGGAGGTAAGTATAGCATGAAATCTAATGCAGAGTTTTCACATGAATCAAGGAAGGATACTTTAATTGAATTGGTAGAAATTTAGTAAAAAAGGAAACAATTTATCCAATAAATATAGCAATTACTCATACATAAAAGATGAAATTATTCGAACTGTTAAAAACCTTTCCTTGTTAACTATAAAAGATTATGCCAACCAACTAAAATTATATAGTAAACAAATCTTATCCTATAAGCACTGACTTTCTTTAATATAATTGTAGGGCTCTCATGTTCTAATTATACTGGTTTAAAAATCATCTTCAATATAGTACATTGTTGAAAACAAATGCACATATGGTTCAATATACAAAATTTTGCTGAAAAATAAACAAAATTATTTTGTTGATTTCGCACATAAAAAATACAAAATAAGCCCGACTATATTTATTTAAAAAGCATTCAAAATTTGGACACATAACCACTGCGTAAACCAATCATAAAACAATAAATCCTCATATGAAGAAAAAATAAATCATATTTATTTTGGATTTTATTATTATTATATATTTGTAAGTTAGGAAAAAAATAGTTGCTGAGGGAACTGCTAGAAAAATAAGGTGATACCAATAAAAAAAGTTATTAAAACATAATTGCATTGTAAATTGGTTTTGGCAGTAAATAGGCCAAAACCAAAGATTGTTGATATTAAGAACAAATAAATTAAAAAAAATATTTGTTACTAATCATTTATTGTAAATCATTTAGGACAAATTGAAGCGAAAAATAAGTATATTCATATAATTTTATACCAATTTATTGTATAATTATTTGTTTAGATATCCAACATATATAACTATGTTATGAGCAATAAATATACTAAAACTATAATTTAGTTGAGTTGAAAAATAGGAAATGCCAAATTGAGCAAGTATGCAGACCCAAAAATGCATGCAACATAAGTCCATAACTCAAAGTAATAAGCTTTTAGTTTATTTGCTTCTAGATTCTTTGACAATAATTCTTTTCCAACAAAATTTAAGGAATTCATTAGTTAATATTCAAATGAAATACGATAAAGAAAATATCGGTTGATATGGATACATATGGAAGTAAATATGAAGAAAACATGAATCAACACACTTTAAATAGATAGTAAAATTATTTTCAACAATAAAAGAGCAAGTAGGAAAAGGGACCTTGTTGTTTACAAACTTGACGGCCGTAGCTATAAAATCTTGAAAAGTGTAGGTTGGATCCCCCATATACATAGAGCAAATATGGTTAATATCCGAAGTAGGAAAATTAAAAAAGAAATTTTCATATCATTTATTCTAAATTGTTAAGTATGAATATAAGCAAAAAATAAGCATATTCATATTATTATAATTCGGTCAATATTTACTTATCTAGCCAAATTTCCAATTTTAATTACATATGAGTATGCCCATTTCGAAGAATAATCATATTTAACAAAGTATTTTTTTTCATACTATTTCCAATGATATGGCTAAAACATAAAAAAAATCACCATACTTTAAAACATAATCTGTCTACAAAACAATAATATGCAGCGTACCCTTTTATCGGAGCAACACAACATGGCTGCAAGCAAAAACTAAAAATTGTAAAATGTGCAACATATGAATTGCCAATAAATGACAACATGGATGCCTGAAAAATCAAAAACAACAATTTTCTAGATACGTTATCTACAATGAAGTTTGTAGCTGTTGTATGAAGAATGCAAGAAATAGTTTTTCTTTTTCTTTTCTAATCAAAGCAAAATGAAAGAAAAAATGAAATAAGTGCTCCATTATTTAAACTGCAAAAGAACTGACTTGATTTCAATGCAGTAGCTATCAATGAGAACTGTAGGTGCAAAATACAAAATAGTAATTCAAAGCATAAATAATGTGGGAGAGCTATTACCATGTCCATAATAAACCAGGAATTTATTTAAACTTATGTCTTCAATGCAATACACAATTACATAAAAGCAGATTATTATAGCATAAAACCTAATGTAGTTTTTTCACATGAATTAAGGAAGGATACTTTTAATAAACTGGTAAAGATTTCGGAAAAAGTAAATAATTTATCTAATAAATGTAGCAATTACTCATAAGCACTACTTTTTTTTTTATAATTTTAAGGATCTCAAGTTCTAATTATACTGGCCTAAAATAAACTTTAATGTAATACATTATTGATAACATATGCTCATGTAGCTCAATATACAGAATTTTCTACAAAATAAACAGAATATTTTTTAATGACTTTATCTGTTAAAAATATATAATAAGTCCAACTATAGTTTTTTTAAAAGTACTCAATATTGGGGCATATAATCACTGCATAAACCAATCAGAAAACAGTAAATCATGATATGAAAAAAAATCATATTTATTTTGAATTTAAATTATCATTTTATATATGTAGCTTAGGTAAAAAATAGTTATTGAGGGAACTGCTAGAAAAATAAGGTGGTATAAAAAAAGTTACTAAAGTAGTAATTGGTCTAGGTAATGCATAAATACACTGCAAACTGGTTTTGGTTTTACAAAATAGGCTTATTCCAAAAATTGTTAACAGTCAAAATAAATAAATAAAAAGAAATGTTTGTTACTAATCATTTAGCATAAATTAAAGTGAAAAATAAGTATATTCATACTATTTTCTACCATTTTATTATATAGTAATGTGTCCAAATATCTAACTATGATATTAGCAAAAAAGTAACCAAAACTATATTTTAGTCGAGTTGAAAAATAGGGAAAGTCAAATTAAGCAAGTAAGCAAAACCCAAAATTGCATGCAACGAAAGTCCAAAATTCGAAGTAATATGCTATTAGCTCATTGCTTCAAGATTCGTTAACAATAATTATTTTCCAACAAAAGTTAAGGAACTCATTAGTTAATATTCAAATGAAATACAAAAAAGAAAACATATCAGTTGATCTGGATACATGTCGCAATAAATATAAAGTAAACATGAATTAACCCACTTTAAATCAATCACAAATTATTTTCAACATGAATTAACCCAAAAAGGATTAGGTTTTATGATTTATATTAATGTGGTTATAGGGGGTTAATATTAGAATTTTAATTCATATGTTTAAGGGGAGGCTAATTTAATTTGTCCTCCCCATAACAATTATACAATAAATACAAATTTGTCCTCCCCTTAACCAAATGTGGAGTCCCTTTAATAGTCCCCTTTAAATTATATATGAATTATGCTCATTTCCAAAAATAGTCATATTTAACTAAGTACTCTTTTCAAACTATTTCCTATGATATGGTCAGAACAAAATTCACTATTCTATAAATTAAATTGTCTACAAAATAGTAATATAGTGTACTCCTTAATCGGAGCAACACAACATGTCTTCAAACAAAAACTTAAAATAGTAAAATAAGCAACATATGAACTGCCAATAAATGGCAACGCAAATGACTAAAAAAATTAAAATAGCAATTTTCTAAATGCATTACCTGTAATAAAGTTTGTAGATGTTGTGTGAAGAATGAAAGAAATAGTTTTTTTTCCAAATCAGAGCAAGATGAAAGGAAAAAAAAGTACTCCATTATTAAACTGCAAAAAAACTGGCTTGATTTCAATGTAGCAGCTATCGGTAAAAACTGTAGATGCAAAGCAAAAAACTAGAATGGCAACTCTAAGTATAAATAACATGAGAGAACTATTACTATGTCCATACTGAAACGAAAATTTATTGTAACTCCTCTCTTTAGTGCAATACACAATTACATGAAAGCAGGTTATTATAGCATAAAGTCTAATGCAAAATTTTCACATCAAGTAAGGATGATAATTTTTGTAAATTGGTAAAAATATAAAATTAAAGGGAATAATTTATCTTAAAAACATAGTAAATACTCATTCATAAAAGAAAAAATAATTTAGGACTCATTATCCGTTGAATTATTTTTTAAAAGGTTTTCTTTTTGCTATAATTTGAGATTAAAAAAAATCACGGAAAAACAGTTCAATACACATCTTATAACTTGAATTAATCATTAATGATAAAAAGTTGGATATTTAGGCTTATAATATATCGAAAGTCGGTGGATACAATATACAAAGGATCAATATTTGAATAGATAAAAAGTTGGACTAAAAAATTACCTGAGAAGGGATGTATACTTCTAGTGCCAGCTAGTAGTATCACAATGACATAAAGCTGAATATAAAGAACCTGTACTAAATAAGCATGCGGTTACACCCATTCAAAACAAAAATTAATTATTTAAAGCATCAATATTCCCAAAAAAAATTGTGAATAAGCTTTAAATTCACACATACTGAAAAAAAATTGGTGTGACATAGGAATATTTGAGTTTGTCTACTTGTTTTCATATGAATATATATTAATTTTATATGGAGTTATTGTATTCATTATTCAGCAAGAAAAACCAAGTATTATTTCATTGATCTTCAGCGTAGTGAGGAAGCCCTAGATGTCTTAAAATCAAATCTCAGAAAAATTCTTAGAGTTTAACCCATAATATATTTTCAACATTTAATAACAATGACGAATCCATTATAAAATATATCATTACTGCATATGAAAATATGAAATGATGTCAATATTATTGTTTGTATTGTTAGTTGTATAGATTAAAAATAATGAAAAATTGAAAATAATTACCATATTTAGTGATAATACGTGTATTCGTATGCTTAGCTATTCTTATCAACTTTTTATCTAAAGTTGACTTGTATAATGTTGTGATAATTTCATATGCATAGATAAAACAATCTATTTCCAAACTATGTATCATTTTTCATGATTGATATAAAATGCTTTAGATTTGCCAAAAGAAAAGAAACCTCCAATTATGTAGTTATTTTATTCTTATAATTAATATTCTACATAAGATGACTTTCTGATAATCTATAATGAAAATTTAGTAATGCAGCATAGATCTTTTTTCTCGAAATATGTTAATTCATTAATAAATTATTAGCGAAAGCAGCACTTATGAAGCTCCAAGAAAGTAGTAAATTCAGAATACATAAAACTGGAAGATGAACTTGTAGCTTTCCAGATGACCTTTCCATGCCTTACTAACAGCTCGGTGGACGGACAAAAATTACACAAACAAGATTTTACGTTCCAAATTGAAATAACATCAAATTTGAATTATGAGAACCAAGGAGAAACCTTACCATCAGCAAATAGTATTTTATGAAACATGGCACAATAATATAATATAACATGGTTTTTTGTCTAAAGAGCAAGATAACTATAGGGATTCTTAGAGAAGATATTACCTTTCGTGACCGTGGAGTTGCTCGCTGGCAGAAGACGAAGAAATGGGATTAGAGGTTCAAAAACTGATGGCCTAGACAGCGGCGAATGAGGGGTCTTGGGCTCTAGGCGAATGAGAGACAGATTTGGACAAAGAGGATAAAAATGAGATGAGGATTTTGTTAGAGAAGAGAGCCAGAAAAGATGGCCATGCAATTAGGGTCAAGCAGACAAGCACAGGAGGTTGAATTTCTTACTGGGGAAAGAAGAGAATTTAGGGTTACTGTGAGATGAGAAGTGGGAAATGGGGAACGGTAAGTAGATGGACATTTTTTGTAAATTGAAACAGAAGTTGCAAGAAGACGGTTTAGTTTTTAACTTTGACATGGCATGCTTCAGAGATCAAGAAAGGAAACTCACTAATCAAAATAATGAGAATAAGCCAACTCTGGTGAACACTCATTAATGGCATCTAAGAATAATTTTTTCATCCCCCTTTCTTTGCCCAATCTCTCTCTCATAAACTGCTCACTCACCACCACAAATTCAACGCAACCACTTCTTCAATCTCCTCTATCCTCCTAGCTTATACATGCATGGGTGTTCACCGGACCACTTTCTAGATCTGTATTTTCAGATCTGATGCTATTTGCCTCGTTCCTCCAACTCCACCCCATAACCTCATATCCTTAGCTTTAATTCGCACAAACGCTACTTCTTACCTCTCTCTGTCTAGCGTGGTGGCCAGATCTGTTTTCCATATCTGGTTCAACTTGCTTAGTCGTCGAGTGTCTTGCTCAACGTGGTGTTTTTGCAGTTGCACCAACTTCGTACCTCTATGATGCTATCGAGACACACCATACTCAGCCCTAAGGTTCATTTCAAATCTGTTAAGGTTTCTTTTTGTACCCACACATCGACTAATTTTTCAGTAAATGTGTGTATGGAGATGAGTGCGATGTCTTTTGCTCAGTGAGCTTTCTATGTAATGGCTTAGTTTTGTTGTATGGTTTCTGTTGGTTCATCATTTGGGGTTATGATTTTGTTTGTGAAGGTAAATTTCGACTTGTTGTGTTAGTCTGTAAGTATGTGGTGTCATTGTGTTTTTTTTGTTGAGTTTCTTTTGTGGATGTTTGGTGATTTAGCTGCTGTCACTTGGAGCTTGGCTCTTCCTCATGTAATTCGCTAGTTCTGATGATTTGTAGTAGTGTCTGGGGCTCTAGTTCTCTTTGATTCTTGATGCACTTTGGCAAATATGGAAGCTTTTGCTCAAACCTATCAGTGTGGATTGATGATCTCTTCTCCTTTCAATCTGTAACAACCCGTATTTTTCAAATATTTAAATTATTAAATTTAGTATGATTTTTGAAATAAATGGTTATAAAAAAATTAATGAATTAATTTTGTAAATTTACTTGTAAACTTAATTAAACTGTTTGTGTAATAAAAATAAATTTATATTAAAAATAGTAAATTGTATTGTTTGTAAATAAATTTTTGATTAAGTTTATATCAATAAATACCGAGAGTTGAAATAAATATATAATTATTAGAGTGAAATTAGTTGTTTAATTTAAAAATGAAATTTGAATTGGATTTGGTTAATAATCAAGAATGTAATTCAAATTAAATGAAATCTGATTTATATTATTAATTAGAAATTTTGTTTGATTTATATGAAATTAATAAACCTTTAAAATTCAATTTAAAGGTAAACAAAAAAAAAATTGTATATTTTAATATATTAATGAACTGGTTAAAATTGTCATTTTGCAAACGATCTTGGAATTCAATGAAATTAATTTTATTGAATCCGGAATGGTAAATTATTTTATGATCTAAAATTTCGTTCCCATCAGAATTATCGTTTGATCGTAATAATTTAAATCTTGTAGAAATTTGTGTGTATAATTTGATTAAATAGTCGAGTTTTAGACGAAACTGCTAGAGACTTTGGAATTGGACTTTGAAACCTATTTGATTGTGTTCAAAAGGCGTCAAAACATATTGTTAGGCAGCAAGTGGGCCTGATTTGGACTCAATCCGAATTTTTTGACTTAAATATCACGTAAATCGAGAAATAATTAATATTATTATATTCGAAACCATAAATCTTTATCGTGGCCGCCGTTCTTTAATTTCCAGTGGATTCTTAGATCTTCCTCCTTTGATTTATCCTAATTCGTTCAATGAAATCGAAAAATTCAAAAACGAAAATCGTAGAGCTCGAGACGATCTTCCAATCCATATGGTTAATGGTATGTTTTTGTATCAAATTTCGCTAGAATTCATTGAGGAAGGACACGCGGTTTTAGGCCGTTTGTTGGCCGAGGAGTTGAGCGAGTGGGCCAATATCCTAGGCGGCGACAAGGTGGAGCATGGCACACACGGAGGTGGCGTTAGATCATCGGCCGGTGATCGATTGGGGGTGTGCGATAAGGGAGCTTTCAACGTGGGATTGGGTTTTGTGTGAAGGAGTTATCTGTAATCAAGAAGAAGGCGACCTTCCTCAATCAGCTGACATGTAAATTCTTTAGTGGATGGTTTTTTTATATAGTTTAAATTCCAATGTTTAAACGATTATAACTTTCTGCTACGAAGTATGTTTTGGATGAAATAAATTGCTTGGAATCGTATCAACGAGCTCTTCGCGATGCCGCTGGTTTGGAATGATTCTGAGATTGTTGACTTTTGGGCTAGGATTTGAATTTCAAATGCGTTCATAACCAAGGTTAGTGATTAAACCCACTCACACCTAACAAAAATATTTGATTGTTAGTTAAATTGACTTCATGTTATGATATGATTGTTTTGGTTGTCGATTAACTATTTAAATTTATTATTTATGTTAAATTTGCATAAACTGTGTAATTTAATTTAATTATTGATATAAATTGTACAGTTATAATTTAATTTCTGTTTAAAACCCTCATATCTAATGACTAGTAAACGGATATCACATTAAATTGTTTAGATGTAGTGATTTTGATTGACGCTGTGGAAATTATATATTTAATCATTTTAATATATTGATATGTAATTCATCATGTTATCGACATTTGTTTGTATATGTTAGTGATTTTGTTGATTAGTCCCAACCAGTACCCTAGATGTTACGGGCATCAAATAAATCCAGGATTAATCATTAAAAATGAATTAAGAACGTAGGTTGAAATAATAAATACCTATGACCCCGATTTGGATTGAAATGATATACATCCCTCCTCAAAATACTAAAATTAAATTTTAAGTATTACTTGGCCATAGGATAGAAAATTATATACGGACACCGGTTGGTTAAATAAAAAAAATTAACTATGAATTTTAGAATATTGTTTTAAAGACAAAATAAATGACATTATTAATTGATTTTCTTTAAATTTGAACTTTGAGCTTTGAGATTTATAATTTAAAACTTTAAGGAATTCGTAATTATGGATAACTGAAGTTAAAGCTGAATTGAATTTGATATAAATATATTGAAATTGATTTTTTTTATCCAACTTTGACATTTACTTTAAATTAACTTGATTTATAGTAATAGTTGAATTGTGAACTAGAGATTTTATAAATGAATAATTCAAAGTGAGAATTATAATTGAAATTCAATTATTTGAATCGAATTGTTTGAAATCGAACTGTTGAATCGAATTGAAATATAAATGGGAAGTCAAATCCTTTTGAATTAAGATATCGAAATTTAGTCGAATTGATTTGAAACTGAAATATGATTTCATGTTTAGTTAAATTTTGAAGAAACGATTCTAATTCCAACTATAGTATTTTAAACCCTTTAATAAACTATTTTTAATAATAATTATTTTTCTTTATGAACTATTTATCTTTTAACTATTTTATTTTATTACTTATTTTAAATAAACCATTTTAATAATTAACTATTTATTTTATAAACTATTTTAATATTTTAACTATAGATTTCACTAAACCTGAAATTTCTATTTAAATACAGATTATTTATTTTCAAACTATTTCAATTATATAACTAAACTATTTTAAATATATTTAACTATTTTAATATTCAAATTATTTTAAAGTTGGAATTGTTTCATGATTTAAGTATGGTTTTAAATGGAGATTTTATTATGAAATTTCTATCTCAACTATTGAAACGAGTTTTAAAGCAAAATATGATATTTTGACATGAAGTACGAATATCTTCGAAATGTAAAAGAACTGACCGGTGTAAAAAATATAAACCTTTGGTTGTTAAAAAGACTGGGATCAGATATTGTCATACTCTCTGCTAACCACTTTAACAACTGTGTATGCGGTGGAGTTCCAGAATGAAGTAGGTTGATTTGGAGGCGATTATTGGATTTAAAGAAAGAGAATGATGATGGATATCCTTGACCTTTAGGTCATAATTAAAACGACTAAAACAGGGATATACCGGACCAAGTGGGGTTAGCTTCCTCTATCAGCAACACTTCTTCCTTTATTACTATAGTCCCTCGGTTTGATTGATTTAATTTGATGCGCATCCGTGATTTGGGAGTGTTATTCGAGGTGGGCGGTAGTCACGGCTATGCGTTACCACCAGTCCGGGCATGCAACTAGTATATTCCTACTCTGGTCATTCCTCTTGTGCCTTGTCATATTATCTTGATCGAACCTCCTACAATTTTGATTTAACGTTGTCGTATAGCAGCGCATCCCTATCCGTCGACCGTTACTGGTGTTTTATATGCAATGTTTACGATAACGTCTAAACGGTGTAAGGGTAAAAATGTAAACCCGTTTACGCTATTTAAATATTTTATATTTAACCGTAGACACTATTATAATAGCGTATTATATTATGTTGTATCTAGTTTAACGGATCGACCTTAGGAGATGGAAATACCTGTAACATCTCTTAAGTTATTGCACTCATATTATCATATGGATTTGATTTCACTGATATGAGAATATTTTAGTTCTGATCCGAGTATTTTTTTCATTTCTTTTGTGCTCGGGTCAGCCTTAGTTTCAGTTATTGAAGATACCATTATGAAGATGAAGATGGAGCCCAATAGGCATATTTATTACTATTATTCCACTGCGATATTGGTATGTTTATGTTAATTAATTTTGATAATCGTTGTAAGTGTATAATCAAATGTATGTTTTAACAGCATCATGAACCGTTATTTATTGATTATATTTTGTCCTTCTGCTGTGAGATTCTATGTTTGTTTTCCTTCTTTCTTCTTTTCTTATATTAATCCCAATAACTATCTGTATTTTTGATTTGCTTAAGTCGACATTTGAGGATCATTGTCAATTTGAACGATCAAAAATCTCAGATGTTACACAATCGTTGATGTAGATATATTTACTAGCTTGCGATAGCTTCTGCTACGTCCCCTCTTAGATGTGGTTGGTCACTGCCAACTCAAAACATGGAGCAGCCTGCAGCCGCTCATGACATCTCACGTTTACGCAGTGCTACAGAGAGTGTTATACTTCGTATTGTTTTATTTACTGCTGTTGTAAACGTATGTAACTCTCTACTATGCGTAGAATTGTTTTGTAGTCTAGTGTATTAGCTAGCTCCAGTACCTTAAGCCTGTCGAGGTATCGTGGACGGAACACTATAAACTCCGTAAGCAGTGGACGATCCATCTTAAAAACCGAATTAGTTGTCTGCTAACTACAATCACCTGCATTATATTGTAATTTTATTATTTGTCATAGTAAAAAAGTGGTCGAGCGGTCAAGGAAAGATGATGCACAAGTGTGCACAAAGAAATATTAACAAGTGCATGGTATATGTGCAGCTTTACAAATTTGCAAAGAAATACCACACAAGTTTGGTCATTAGTACTTACATACAGTACAACTCAAGTAAGCATGGATGGTGATGTATGTACATACATATGGATCTAAAAGTAGTGAGAACAGAAAAACATGTATTCAAGTGACATGGGACAAGTTTTACTAATGCCTCGGCAGTTTTCAAGATCATTTATAATATAGTAAAGCAAATACATGGTCCAACAATTTCACAAAATGGTACATTTTCACAAATGACATAGCAGTTGTTTCAAAGTGCACAAATCAACATGTCTGCATGGTGCATTTCAAACATAAAGCAAGGAGGAAGCTCAAGTGGACAATACAACAACTATATATACATTAGTATACAACTGAAAGTGGCAATAGTTTCAAGTATATGCAAGGATGCATGGTCAATAACTCAGGACAAACCCCAGAGCAGAGGACATGACGTATATGGCAACTACAAGTCAAGGAGACAATGATCAAACAACATAGCATGGGGTGTGTGTGTGTGTGCGCGCAATACAAGTGTGCAACTGGACTACATGTTTCAGGAATTTCTCATATGTATGATACATGGCCCAAAGTGAATATATCAAAACAACATGATACATGGATAGAGTAGTTTGGAAATAACAAGAAGACACACATCATATCTACAAATGTATGTAGGAAAATTGAAGTTCATAATCAAACCAGAAAGAAAATCAGAGGAGTAATACTTGGAAACAAATCGCATTTTTTGGATAGATATTATCTCCACAAAATTTGGCAAGTTTTTTAAATCATACGAGAATTCAGCAAAAGTTTTGGATGAAAAACAAATCGGCTTAAATCTTTCCAGAGTCATTTGTAGGCCTAATTCAAGTCTGGATTCTTTTCATTAAAAGTTAAGAAATTCAAGGCAAATCAAAAAGGGAAAGCGACACAATATTTCAGCCAAGAACAAGTCAAGATTTCATTTTTTCTGGAATATACAGCAGAATTCAAATCATGAATTTCGTAAGTTAAGAATTCAAATCACCAGATCAGTCGCAAGAAATCCATTTCAAAAGCCCCAAAATTCATGAATATATCATAACCAAATCACTAGACGAAATCAGAGATATTTTCGGACTTGTAACCCTATTTAACACCCACATCCTTATCGGCAATTATTCATCCAAGTTCAAGTATAATAAAAGAGAAATTCAAATTCAAAATCATACCAGAGAACAAGCAAGTAACTTGGATACAAAATCAAAGCATTTCAATTCAAACAAGCAACGAGTAAGGTCACTGGATATTCAGAGAATCACTAGAGAAAGAGCAGCAGGCTCAAATTGAAGAGAATAGAAACCACAGAACTAATCACTATCGCCATATTTATTTCCAGAAGGAAACCCTAGATTGGAAATCAAATCACCAGCCCCCATTTTTGTTTCCAGAGAGACAAAGGAGATTGGTCAAAATAAATGAAGAAGGGTGCACCACTTTCAAGTGGCCGGCCAAGCTAATATTAAGAAAAGTGATTTTTTTAAACTAGGGTTTCTAGTTTAATTTTCATTCTTCTTGTATTTTTTTAAAATAGTTCTGAACAGTTTCTAGAGTCTATAAAATCTAGGTGGTTTTCTAGTTTGTCTTTAAAACTAGGGAGACGAATTAAGGGATTTGTAATTCGTGGAAATCTGGTTTCAGGGATAGAAACCATTCAGCGGTTTGAGCATAGGGTTAAGAACAGTTGGGTGCGAGTGTCGCGAGTTTACAGGGGATTGTAAGCGAAGAGACTATTTTAACTCCTAGTAGAAACCTTGGGGAATGCAACAGTAAGCAGGCTTATGCATAAGCCTGGTATATCTGTGTGTTATTTATTTTTTCCGCATTTATTCCAATTATTATCTGTGTTGTTATTATTTAATTACTCTGCAAAAATCTACGATAAACCCTATTCACCCCCTCCCCCCCTCTAGTGTTAACTTAGATCCTTCAAGTGGTATCAGAGTAGGTATCATTTATTTTATTTTAACTCTAGAGTCATGAATCTATCTAATAACGCTTTTTCTTAGGGTCAGTCCATAGCTAGGCCACTAATGTTTAGTGGAACTGATTAGGCATATTGGAAAGCTAGGATTAAAATTTATTTGAGTTCAGTCGATTATGATGTGTGGGATATTATCGAAATGGGTTATAGGACTCCCACTGTTATTGTTAATGGTATTGTTCCAAAATCAAAAGACAGGTGGGATGCTAATGATAAAAAATTATTTTTAACTAATGCCAAAGCGATGAATGTTTTAATCTGTGCTCTTGATGAAACTGAATTTAATCGAATTTCTCGTTGTGAAACTGTGCAGGAAATATGGAATATGTTGGAGGTCATACACGAAGGAACATCTCAAGTGAAGGAATCTCATCTCGCTCTACTCAGCAACGAATATGAAAATTTCTCTACGCAAAGAGACGAATATATAAAAGAGATGTATGGATGCTTCTCATCACTAGTCTATAATGCAAAAACTCTCGACAAAACTTATACTGAAGTGGAATTGATTAGAAAAATATTGAGAGTGCTACCGATGAATTTTGAAGCTAAAGTGACGGCGATACGAGAATCAAATGATCTGAATAAAATAAGCACGGAAGAGTTGATCAAAAATATGATTACTTACGAGATGGAGTTAAAAGCAAGAGAAGAACGAAATAATTCTAAATCAAAGAAAAAGACGACCGCTCTAAATAATATTGTTAAAAGTGGTGATGAAGATCCCGCTGAAGAGCTAGCCATGGTTTTGAGAAAGTGGGCCAAAGGAAATTACAAGACACAAAAGAAGAATACAAAAACTAACAAGTCCAAAAGTTCAGAAAGTTCAGACGATGAAGTGTTTTGCTACAATTGCAAGAAACCCGGCCATATCAAACCAAACTGCCCACAGCTTAAAAATGAAAAGAAGAAGAAGTTCAGAAGAAAAAAGAAGGCTTTTGCTACTACATGGGATGATGCGGAAGGAGAAGAAGTTTCTGAAAGTGATGAAGAGGAAGCTAATTTATGTCTTATGGCACGATCTGATTCGGAAACTAGTGAAGAGGATTCAAGCGAGGTATCGAATTTTACATATAAAGATTTAATTTTAATGTGTCACGATCTCACAAAAACTGTTGATTCTTTTGAACTAAAAGTTAAGAAATTGAAATCTGATAGGTCAAAACTAGTTCAAGAAAATAACAGTTTAGAAAGAAAACTTGAAACAGTTATGAATTCACCGTTTTCAGAATGCAGGAAATGTCAGTTTTTGAGCAGTCATCTTTTGAAATTCAAAACTAATTTTGAGTTACTTAAAAGTGAAAACATGAATTTGAAGAATGAAAATCGTGATTTTGAGAAGGAGATTGAAAAACTTAGAGAATCTGAAAAATTTTATTTTGAAAAGAGAAAACAATTTGAAATTGAAATTTCTAAGTCCAATGCTAAAATCAAAGCACTTGAAAACGAAAATTTGGTTTTAAAACAAACTGAAGAAAATCGCTATTAATCGTTGTTCAAATTTAATGAAAAAAATATCGATCTTAAATCTAAAATTCAACGACTTGAATCAACTTTGACAAAATTTTCTAAATGAGAGAAATTGTTCAATATGTTGTTTAAAAAACCAATTTTTAGTGCAGAATAAAAAGGGACTTGGTTTTGAATTTGATCAAGTTGAAGAACAAAATCCAAATGATTTTAAAAATCGTTTAAATGGTTTTGAAAACAATCGAATTGAAATTTTGAAATCTAATAATTTCGAAGGGTTTTTAAATCATAAACGAAATGATAACTCGTTTAAAAATAATTCATTTAAACATGTTCGGATTCCAAAAAATAACAAATTGAATTTGAGTAAGTCTAAACGAATTTGGGTTCCAAAAGGTACTTTAATAGATAATAATGGATTGTTATATAAACAGGTTTGGGTACCAAAATGTGTAAACGAAGATAAGAGTGGTAAAACAACTTTTGTTAGACCGCTCGATCCTATAAACATTTAGGTACCGAGGGAGGCTAAGCAACAACTGTGCTTAAAAGAGATAAAATTCAAGTTGTTCCACTTTATTGAATTGTCTAAAGTTCCTTAGCCATCAATTCTGAGTTGGAGATTCAATGGTTCACACTAATTATGGTAAGTCAGGTATGATCTCTAAACTCTTGCTTTTATTTTATTTTATTCCCTTTTTATTTTGTTTTATGCTGATTATATTGACAGGGTCATTAAATTTTGAACATATCTTGAACACTGGAAATTGGAATTTTAAAATTTATGATGTTCTTGAAATTTCACATTTTTTTGCTGTTTTGAGTTTCTTATTCACTTTGGAAAATATTGAAAAACTGAACTCAATACAACGGATTACTTGAAAGCAGTGATTGATTAGTTATGAAAATTTCATTTTTTTACTTGGCTTGATAATATTGATTTTGAAATCATTCGTTATTGGTTGTTAAATTTCTTGGATTATAAAATTTTGATTTTTTTCTCAAGTGATTTTAAATAATTATCTTCAGATTTGATCGTTGACTATTTCTTGTGCTTGTTTAAAAATTCTCTGAAAAATTCACTTGTGATTCTTGCTTTGAAAATGATCTTGTGCTGTCTGATAAGGAAATTGCTTTGATTCGTTTGAATACCTTGGTGATTGGACGATGATTTGAAAAATCAGTGATTAAATATCTTTAAAATCCATAGACAATTTGAATTAAATATATATGTGTTTTTAAAATTGTCTAGGAGCAATCAGCATTAGAAATATTAGATAATTTCTTATTCTACTGATTGATTTCTGAAACTGATTTTCAAACTTGCATTGATATTTTCAAAAACTCCTCTTGAAATTGTTATTATCAATTTCAAAATTATTTTTGATTATTTATTCAAAAATTGAAATTATTGATTGATTTGAACCATTTTGTGACTCATCAAAATTATTATTAGATTTATGAAATTGTAATGAGTTGTGGCTATGGTATAATTCATAACTAGAGGAGATGTTATTTTAAATCTCATGATGATTGGATAGATTTTATAATATCTTTGAATTAGAGCTTATTTCATGACCATCTTCTATATCTACCATATTTCTGTCGTTCATCATGGTTCTATTTAATTTGGGGAGTTCTAATTATTCTTGGAAATAAAATTAAAATAAATAAAAAGAAATATATATATAATTTATCCTTGGTATTCATTCCCATTTAGAAGTCCTCGCGGTTATGCGTAGGTGGATTACCTTAATCACTATGTGCTTCCATTCTCACTTAAAAGATCTTTGTGCTGTGCATGGAAGGAACTCATTAGAGAGGTTAAAGTTAAGTTACTACCAACCCCATTTAAAAGACCTTTGGGCTATGCGTGGTTAGCAAGTGCTTAACACATTTTGAGCATATTTAAAATCTTCAAAATTCATATTCAAATAGTCAATTTTTATTGAACTATCCCCATTCTATAAAATCCATCATAAAACCACTCATTCTGAAAGTGAAATTTGCCTCTGATCTAAAGATTATTATGATTTTTGTTTGATTAAATGGGATTTGTGATATATATTCTCTCTCTTATTCAGAATTTATATTTCTAATCTATATTCATCAATATTTCGATTTCTATTATTTTTTGATGATAACAAAAGGGGTAGAATGGTCAAGATTTTGATTGATGGGTATATAATTCAAAAATATTTTAAGATTGGAAATTAAATATCTAGAGGGAGAATGGTCAACTGGATTTCATTATTCATATTTTCCACATATACAGGGGGAGTTCAGTTGTAGGGGGAGCAAACAAATAGGGGAAGCTAATAAATAGGGGGAGTTCAATATTCACTGTCAAACAAATTTATTATGCTCAAAATCTTTTATTTGTTTGTCATTATCAAAAGAAGGAGATTGTTGTATATGACATAGTTGTATACACAATTATATGATTTTTTTATGATAACAACCAAATAAATATTATTTTAAAATGTATTTGTTACTATACTGTTCTATATATACATCACAAACAAGAATATAATATCTACATTTAAATAGAATATGACTGTACAGACATTCACATATTCGTACAGTATTTTATTTAAATTAAATATTATATTTCAAACAGTACAAATATTTATAACTCCACTCTTTATTCAATTCACATGAGATTGTACTTGTAAATAAACTGAATACGATAGACAAGTTTGTTTGACAATAATAAAATAATATTTTATTTCAATCAAATTTGTTTATTACATATATCAGTACAGTTCTCTCACAGCTCCTCACTACAGTTCATTCATCACTTAGTACATTTTCATATACACTACATTTAGTTTACAGACTCACTCATATACATATATTCTTATATATTTTTCTCTGTCATCTTCAATCTTCTGTCTTCACAGCTTTCAGTCAGTCTTGTCTTCATACCTATATTTTTATTAAGTTGATGGTCTCTAGTTATGATTGTAATTCATGATCTTGAGCCGTAATGCTCAGTTGAAACTCAGCGTAAGGCTCAGTCTCGCTGAGCCGTAAGGCTTAGTTGAAACTGAGCTTTATGACTTAGTTGAAACTGAGTGTAAGGCTTAGTTATGCTGATCCGTAATGCTCAGTTTCAGCTGAGACTTTCAGCTCAGCGAAACCAAGCCGTAAGGCTCAATTGAAACTGAGCCTTTCGGCTCAGCGAAACTGAGCCGTAAGGCTTAGTTGAAACTGAGCGTAAGGCTCAATTTCGCTGAGCCGTAATGCTCAGTTTCAGCAGAGCCTTTCGGCTCAGCGAAACTGAGAGTGAGGCTCAGTTTCGCTGAGCCGTAAGGCTCAGTTGAAACTGAGCTTTATGGCTTAGTTTCAACTGAGCCTTATGCTCAGTTTTGGTTTTTTTCCTGATCTTAAAATGTAATTAACGTTCTAAAAGAAACATTATAATATTTGCATAAATTACAATGAGCATGCTGTGTTTCAATTATAGAAAGAAATTTTTTGATATTTTTGATACGGTTGTTTTAACTTTACTAATGTAAAAACTAGATTTTAGTTATATATGTAAGAAATGGAATGTGAATAATTGATTCTCACAGAGGACATTTTTATTGTCATAACAAAGATCTGCATTTTTTTTGGTTAAATGACAATATATGCATTTTAAGGAAGTATCTAATAGTAGGAATTCAACATTATATCCCAATAAAGTCAAGAAACACACAATTATAAATATGTCATTAAAGTTAATAAACAAAATTTGGTTATGGAATCATTTTTATTTAAGACAATCACTAAATGATATGTAAGAAAATGAATACAGTCAACAATTGGGCAGTCAACTATTTTCCGACAGACTGTGCTTGAATGGCGAGGAAAAAAGATTTTAACTTCACAAATAGAATCTCAAATGCGAGAAGGCTCAGCAAAACTATTATGCTCGCCTATATCCATTATACTGCAGCTAAGATTTTGGACTATATCCATTATACTACAACTAAGATTTTGGACAGGTTAGATAAATGAGTGTTTTTCTTGGTTTGTGAAATTGAAGATTATGTTGAAGATGATAATTTTGGCCAAAGTTTTCCATGAATACGAACGACAAAATGATGGGCAATAGTCCATCAGAAATTGAATATGATGAAATAAGGTCCTTAAGATCGACTAATTTTACCTTTTATCCTATCAGAAACAACGATTTATTTATGCTTAGATTTTTCCAATGGAGATTAACTCTTATTTGTGTCAAGTTCTATCGAAAGGCAGTGCTCCGTCTAATTGAGCTGTTTACACTTTCCTCACCGGGCATGATTAATGTTCAAATTGTAAATGGTTTAGTCTTTTATGGTGCAAACACTCAGCAGTTAAAGTGTCGCTATAGCGCATAGCGGATTTTCGACGCTATGGTTTTTCAAAAAAGCGGTTAGAAATAGCGGATCCGCTTAAAGCGGGTGAATAGCGGATTTATTCCGCTAAATCATCAATTTCATAGCACCGCTAAAAGATTTATATTACAGGTTGAAATTCTTGAGCATCTAATATTACATGTACTGTCATTTTCAATTTGACCCTAATTTAAAACATAATAAAAAAAATTCAATGTATTAAGCTTCAATTTCTTCGCCAGAAAACCATAAGCATCTGACCTTAAACTTCAACCGTCTTTAATCCCGTGAAGCTTCTCATCCACGTCTTTGTCTCGCAACGCAACATCATCTCTGTATACTCGTCGACTGTCACTGCTTCAAAATACGAACGTAGGCACAATTATTGGTTATAACGATTTGATAATCTTTGTACTGATTCATGTTGCAAACACATCTCTAGGCTTGGATCGCATCGTCTCTTTTTCCTTTGAATGAAACTTTTTCTATTTCATTCTGTTTCGTTCATGTCATTTTCAGGTGGTTTTAACTTCCTTTTTTGTTACCAATCATGTAGATTTTTTTTCTTGATGAGATGTTTGTGCCACTGGACCTAGATCATTGGACTAATGTATTTGGAATATTGAACGTAAATAATTATGGGGAGAATAAATAAAAGAAAATAATAGGCTATAATTGCTTTAAATGAATTGTATTTTATAAATTGTTTTAACAGCTCTCGTGAAAGTGCTTTTCATTTGGATTTAATGCTCAAGTCTGTGTTTGTCCTCTAGGTTTCAGATAATGAATTAGCAGAGATGGAAATAGTGATTTCATCCTTTTAAAAATTTACAGTTGATGGATGTATTAGTTGATGAAATATATTTCATCCATTGAATCAGTTCTATTTTCAGAAATGTATTAGTTGATGACACTAGTGTATACCACTATTTCCAAATGAAAATACTCTGTTAATTTCAGAAATGTATTAGTCGCCACATACTATACATTACAACTTGCATGACTACCTCCAAATAAAAATAGTCTATTAATTTCTTCCTTGCTTCTTGTGGCTCCTGACGATCTCTATTTTCGCACCCGTCACTCTTTTCCAACTTTCTCTATCCAGCCACTTTAAATATCATGGTAAAATGGTGTACGCATATTCCTTATGCGAGTATTAATATGAGAAATAATAGCAGCTCAGTTGCTTGTGTGAGAAATGCTGCATCATTAGGGGCATCCATTTTATGTACCACTGTGGCCAGAATTTGGTGCATGTTATGTACATGGAAGTTCTTGAAGCCCTTATTTCAAAGTATGTCCCTTGATGAAAGGTTCTCATCTTTTTGCAATAAAAATATTAACATACCTGTAGTTTGATTCTAGGGTATATAATTATTATATAAGTACGATAGGGTATATAAGTATGATAGGGTATATAAGTATGATATGGTATATAAGTATATAGGGTAAATAATAGCTTAGTCACATATCTGACCTTTGCAATAAAGTTGCTTCATGTTGACTTGTGTGTCCCACTCTCTGTTTATTATTTAATTTGAGTTCTACCTTTGTTTAAGTGAATTTTCTATGTTGTTTTCTTTGCAAGCATCATGTGTAAAGGTCCCTAAGCATCATGAAAATGATTGAAATAATTGCAGGAAAGACTAAATACGGTAAAGCGAATTTAAAGGTTTTGCTGAAACATTTCTACTTCTCAACAGATATAAATTAACTATAGTATTTTTTATGATACTGATTAATAGTTAAATCTCATCTCATACGTTATACAACATTATGATAACTCAGCGTCTGAATTAAAAAATTAGGCATCAGGGATGGTTGATTCATATCTCCCTGTCGTGTGAATCTGTTATCCTACAACATCTGATATTTGATAGATTAATTGCGCATAAACTCACCTCTAAAGCTAATTAGTGGACGAAGCACGATACCTCTGTTAGTGAATTTGTCCATACGTTGACAGTATGATACAAAGTCTCCTGCCAAATTTTATGCTAACCGGTCGTATCTAATGATTTTCGGAAAAGTCCTTTTCGAAACTTGGGTTTTTTTGTTTCTATACGGCTGTATTTGTATGTTTTAAATTGTAAATAATATTTTTATAATAATAAAGATATTTTGAATTAGCACTGTTTTCGGATTGTTGTCAATCACTTTTGTAACCAGTGTGGTCCGCAAATATATACTACTGTAACCACACAACGGCATAGAAATCAGCCGTACACATACGCATGTGTGCAGGCTCGACTCAAAAGCAAGACATGAACAAGGAATCATGTCCTTCAATTGTATGTTGACATGAATAAGGAATCTATATATATATATATATATGTATTTAAAAATATTTTTCATGTATATGTTGACGTATTAGTATACTAAGTAACATGAATAAATTCCGAAAGTTATATACAAATTAGAATCAGTTTTAATTGTATGCATGCATAAGGAATCATGTCCTTTAATTGTATGCTTAAGGACTAATGTCCTTTGATTGTTTATAGCTTTTGGAAACATTGTCATGCCTCTTGCTTTGTTTCATGCCTTGGACATACACACACACACACACCTGACATATTGTTCAATTGCATAGTACATGCACTTTTAGTTATAAAAAATTAGAAGCCGTCAGGATTGCACCTACTGCCATATTGTTCAATTGCACTTTTAGTTATAAAATTTGTGTTTTGTGCAAGTTGATCAAGAGACCTACTGCCTTTCTTTTTGTTTACTGGATGCGCTTACTGATTGTCATTGTGGAATAGACTTTTGAGTAAATTTCTCAGTAGGCATTGTTGCTACGCATGACATTCTTTAATCATTTTGTAAAATTATCATTCTGTAAATGAAGCAGAATGAAGATACTGTTAGCCGTTAGGCACTCTACTTTTATCCATTCTACCTAACACCTAAAGAAAAAAAGGATAGGAAATGTAAATTTATTGTTGCAGGCACAAAATTTTAGAAGCCATCAGGACTTGTTGTTGTGGAGGCGAAACTAAACTGATGTTTGTTATTTTAATTTCTTTTCAGGCTTTGGAACAAGCATGAGTTGTATGGGCTCGACAACTGCAGTTTTGTTGTTTTTTTTTCAAAGGAAGAACTGTGAACATTATACTTTATATATATTGTGTTATGTGGTTTGTATTAACTGAAGTTATGGTTTATGTATTAATCGAATTATGCTTAGCGTATCTTCTTTATAAACTGTTATATGGGTGTAACGTATCGTCTTTATTGTGTGTATATATATATATATATATCAATGGGTGCAGTGTTTCTGTATATTGCATTTATGATATACCAGTTTTGATACAGTTAAAAGCCGTATCTAATTCATTGTTATCATTGTAGGAATGAGGCATTAAACACGGTTTTATATCGTATCAGCATACCAGTTTAATACGGTTTTAAGCCGTATCAATATACCATTTTGATACGGCTTAAAACCGTATCGATCTATGAATTTGATAGTGCCAACATACCAATTTGATACAGTTTTAAGCCGTATCAAATTTGTAGATTGATACGGCTTAAAACCGTATCAAATTAGAAGTTGGACAGTGCCATCATGCTACTTTGATACGATTTTAAGCCGTATCAATTTATGAATTTGATATGGTTTTAAGTATCAAATTTATTAATTGATACGGCTTAAAACCGTATCAAATTGATAATTTAGTACGGCTTTCTAGCCGTATCAATTTATGAATTTTATACGGTTTTAAGCTGTACCAAAGCAACAGAGACGCCATT
Organism: Allium sativum; assembly: GCA_030737875.1. Taxonomy (NCBI): domain Eukaryota; kingdom Viridiplantae; phylum Streptophyta; class Magnoliopsida; order Asparagales; family Amaryllidaceae; genus Allium; species Allium sativum. The sequence continues at coordinate 565,770,213 of CM060921.1, forward strand.
TTTTGATACGGTTCCGAGCACTGCCAAATCGATTTTGATACGGCCCTGAGCACTGCCAAATTGGCCTTTTTGGTGTAGTGTTTGCCATTTCCAATTCTTCAATTTCTTTCATAGCGTCGTATTATTACTTGGAATGACTTTCAGACTTATATCCGATCCCGGTCTTTCCAAATAACTAACGCATTCTATAGAATATAAATTTTCAAATTCAGTTCTTTTCGTCATATATATGCATAACTTAATTCATTCTAAATTTAGAATGATCGTAAAAATTCATTTATAAATCAAGGTTCAAGATTTACATTATTTCTTTAATTCGAACTCGTTGAGTTTATTCAATCAAGGATTGGTTATATTCGAATCAAAGGTTTCAAGACTGGAACAATTCCCAATTTAATTAAATTAAATATTTGAAATAATAAATTTGTTATAAACTAATTTATATATATTAAGAAAATCTTAAAATAAAAATGATTAAAACAATTACTTACTATATATTAAAGTTTGAAGAAATAAATAGAATGATTTATACATATCCTTTAAATCAAATAAGTCTTATTAAAATATTTGAAATTAACATACCATGTTTTATAAAGTTGAAAACCTATATAAATATACAAATACTTTAAATTGGAATTGTTTCCTTTTCATGCCGATGATTTTAATTTATATTCATATTTGAAAAATATAACTGGTTTTGATAATCTAGAGTTCATCCAATCGATCTCAAAGACATTCAACTTATTTACTTTCGTTCACTTAGTTCCATATTAACTTCCATAATTAACCTAAACAATATTCGGGTAAACAATATTATCATCATAGCATTCAAGCTAAATCCAAACAATTTATATTAATATACAGTTGGTTAAAAATCAAAACTTCTTATATCCAATATATGTTTTCATATTAAACTGATACTATAAGCGAAAGTATGATATTTCCACCGTTTAATTCCTCAAATAGTATTAGTCATCATCTACAGAACTTATTAAAAATCTGAAGATCACTTCCAACTAATTTAACCTAATTTTATATTGGAAAACTATTTATTATAGTTGTTGTTTCACAATATTCGAGATTCACTTTCAATTTGCTCTTTTACCAGTCTAGATAAGTAAACATTGGCCAGGTAACTTCAGCGCACTGGTTACTGCATCCTTTGCCTTAGTTACACACCCCATTTATCGTTCTAGAATTGATAACGGAACAAACCTATTTAGTAACCCGAAACTTAAGTTACATTCCTTATTTAACTTTAAATTCAAATTATTATCCAAAGCAATTTATAATATATCATTATAAAATTTATCTAAACGTATATCAAATTTCATATTAAATAATGAAGTTTAAATATCTTTTCATCCAATTTTTATTTTTATAATATCATTTCAAATTATTATCTAAAGTCATATTAGATTTCACAAGTCCAATAGTTCATGTTTGCCAAATTTTACAACAATTTATCAATAGAACGGTAATTAAGTTTAGAATTAACAATTTTAATTCAATGCACTTTTAAAATAAATTTTAATATCAATTGACATTGATAATAACATTTTGATTAGTTTCCAACATCAAGTTAATTCTACTATTAAATCTAATTAACATTTTTCCAAGGTGTTAACCAAAATATTATTTCATTCCATATTTAAAATGTTATTAACGTAACTTAGTTAATAAATCGTTTTAATAACACCATATAATTATATCAACATTAACCAATTTATTCAATATCATAAAATGTTAATTATGAAAATTATTCGAGGAATCAAACATAACTTTAATTAACAAACGTTATCGAGCCAAAGAATATTGGTATTAGTAAACATTATTGAGTCAGTATTATTAAGTTAATAAAACACTACATAATCACTAAATTGTCATTTAGCTAATAAATCATTATTTAATTAAATATATGAAATTTCCTAACTTTCCGTTGGCAATTCAATTAAGGTTGCAATGAGTGTGTGTGTGTTTATATATATATATATATATATATATATATATATATATATATATGTATATATTCGAACATTTAACCATCGTTTTATGCATTTATTTCCTATATGCAATCAAAAAATAAATTTCCAAATACGCATTAAAGAATTAACGTGCGTTGATATGCATTTATTTTGGCAACCATCATGAACTATCAATATGTAACAACCCGGAAATGCGAGCCAATTTAAATTTTTTATTTTGGCAATTTAGTGAATTTTGAACATTTAAAATGAATTATTTTAAATAATATCGACGAGAAATTTATTTTGAATAGAAATAGAATGTATATATTTATATAGATCGCCGTCAGAATATAAATATTTTATTTTAATTATAAATAGAATAGAAAATGGCGCGGTAGTTCGATAATTCAATTTCAAACTTCAATTGAATGTAACGGGTGCAAAATAAACCGGATTTTAACGAAACCGAAAATATTAGAATCTATTTGTGAATATCTTTCCAACGAATCCGAAAAATTGAAATTTCATAGCGGGGATCAAAAGATATGTCCAGTTGAAAATCCTGAATAGTCGTTATGGAATTCAGGCCCTTAAAAATGGGAATTTTGCAAACGACCTCGGATTTCGACGAAACCACTTTTGTTGGGTCCGTTATATCAAGTTATTTCTAGATTCCAATTTTCATAATTTTTTGAATCAATATGTGAGCGTGGCATGGGAAAACGCGTTTGACCAATTTTAGTTGATTTTAATCGATTGGAAAATGGTCATTTTTCAAACGGTCTCAGAATTTGACGAAACTAGTTTTGTTAGGACCGTATCGTCAATACGAAGCTAGAAAATATTTTTCGGGAATTTTTAGATTTCGTATGTGACCCCAGTAAATTGAAATGCGCGTTCAAATTCAATATATAGAGTTATATGTTGATTTTGACGAAAACTGATCGAGATGGTCGAATCAGCTTACGATACATATCGCGTTGTGTTCGGAATGGGGGTAATTAGCTATGGACGACAGGCAGTGGGTCCCGTTTCGAGGTCGAAATAAAAAGTACCCTTTTGAAATTAAAATAATTAAATAAAATAAAATAATCCTTCCCACCCCTTTCCTCTTCCCTCATTAGTCAAACCTCCCCCCTCCCCTGTTCGATTTAATTCCAATCAAAAAAAAAAGAAAAAAAAAGAGGAAGCGGGGAGGAGCTGCGCTCCCCCAAGCAACGAGCCGCCGCCCCTCTGGCGCGCCGCCGCCAGAGAAAGCCCCCTCCCCTTCAGCCTCTCGTGTCGCCCAACCCTCCTCCACCTCAAATCAGAAACCGCGCACCAAATCAGAGCCGCCGCCCCATCCTTCCGCCACCACCGCCTGCGCCCCACCCCTCCGCCCGCTCCGGCGCTTGCCCTTCTTCCCCGACCTCCTTCTCCTCTTCCTCCTTCAATTAAAACCCCCTAACACCTAAGATCCGATCGCCGCAACCTCTGTTGGGCCGCCTCCGACCTGCCGACCACTTGAGCGACGCCATCATCGCCATGGGACCCTCCCCTTTCGACAAAGATTCGGTTTTTATAGAAAAGGTGAGTATTTATTTTATTTTACTTAAGGTAATTCGTTAAATTAATAATTAAACAGAAAGTAAATTATATGTAATGTTTTATTTATATAAAAAGATGCGATTTTTATTAGAGAAAGGTTTGATTTTTATCGTATGGTAAATACGAAGTTGAAACTATAAAAATCTGATTTTTAATATGAAGTTAGAGTTATAAAACTACGATTTTTATATATGTAACAGAGTTATAGAAAATATTATTTTAGTGATATAAAAATATGATTTTTATATTATAGAAAGAATAAAAAAATATGATTTTTATTATATAAATGTCGAAATCTTTATATTTGAAAAGGCGAAATCTTTATATTTGAAAAGGCGAAATCTTTATATAGAGAATAGCATGATAAAAATATAATCTTTATTATATGAACACCATTGTAAAAATAGAATTTTTATCTATATAGTAGCGATATAAAAATAGAATTTTTGTCTATATAGTAGGATTGTAAAAATATAAATTTTATATAAGAAAACGAAATAAAAATGTGATTTTTATATATGTAGCGAATACGAGCAACGAAAGTGTCAGACGGCGAAGATTTCTACATATGAAGAGTCGTGGTATTGGATTAGCTAGTCGGTGAGAACTTCTCACTTTAAATTTACTTTTCTAGTTAGAAATATATACTAGGATGCAGACGGTGTTTAGTAGCACCTGACACCCGTCGTCCACAGACCATGGACGACTTGTTTGTTTGACTGATGTGTTGTGAAAATTGATTGTGTTGTGGAATGATTAAAAAATAAATATTCATTTGTTGAAATAAATAAATTATCGTTAAAAATATAATTTTTAACGAGAATGTGAATTTGAACGATTTGTTCGTGTACACTGATTTGACTGATATTGATTGGGACGATAAATTTTACACATTGCCCAACTGCACAAATAAAATCTGTGTTTGATTGTTTGAAACCCCTCACGGGTATTGGGATGATATATGACATACACTAATCCCAATAATTAGTTGTATGTCGATTGATTGATTGACAGACTGTTATAAGCGTTAGATATTTATATTTAATGCTTATGCAGTTGTGTGGTGCACTTTGGATGATGGTTGATTATATATCATTGCTATTATATACATGTGTTGGGTGGAATCCATATAATTAAAATTATATGGTAATTGATTGGGCCTCATTCCAATTGGGAAAATAAAGAATATTAGAATATAAAATTAGTCATGTGTTGACGATGCTCATGTGTTGAGAATATTCATGTGTTGAAACTATTCATGTATTGAGTAAAATATTTTAACAATAAAATTTACATCTTTATCATATTTAAGATTAGAAACTACTTTACGGTTGGAGTCTAATTAAAAATCAAACGATAGATACCATAATTTTATAAAATATATTACATAACAAAAATAGTCATGTGTTGACAGTACTCATGTGTTGAGATTAGTCATGTGTTGAAAGAAATATAGATCCATTTGTTGAATAGAATAAATATTCATTTGTTGAATAGAATAATGAATTTATTGAAATATATAAAGCCGTGTTGATTAGAGTTGCACTATTTTGACGTGAACGATATTTATATCGATTATATTCGTTTTTATAATGAATATAGAAAAGGTAGTGATTTCAAAATATAATGTTTTGAAAATATTATCATTTATATGTTAATGATATGAAATATTCAATTTTGTTTTGAAATTGAATGTAGAGTTGAAATGGTTTTGAAAACGAATTTAAAACGATTTATAAAATACATTTTAGAAGGAAATCAACGAAATATAATACATATATATATATACATATATATATTATATATATAATGGCCTGAATAGAACTCGCCACGCTGCGGTAATTAGTGAATTTCGACCATTGACTTCGAATGAACATTACGGGAGATCCGACCGTCAGATTCTCCTGAAACCGGAACCGTTGGGTTCGTATCGAAAAGAGCTTTCCAACGAATATTAGAAATTTGAAATCTAGCAGTTGGATTTGGAATTATGACCAAATAAAATTTGGAAAAGGTCGCTGTAAGTGCAGTTCGATGGCCGTTGATGGAAATCGACTGTACGGGCCTTGATAAAATTATTTAAAATATTTATAATTTGTGTAAAATCATAATATATGAATTGGAAAGAACTGGGATGAAAAATTCCACATTTGAAAGGATAAAAATGTATTTTTATCGAAATGAACTAGTTTTGAACTAGAATTAAAATCAATTTATTTTTGAAATAAATAAATTGGATTTGAAGTGGTTTTAAAAATAGTCAGAATTTCCAATACATGAATTGGGATGGATTTGAATCGAAATTACATTTGGAATATTTTGATGTTGAATTCCGTGATTATACAGATATTGTTATGGGAATTTGAAAGATATATTTATATCGTTATTTCCAATACGATATTTGTTGTTTCAGAATTTGATATTGAATATGAGACGATATATTTTCTATTCAGAGCCTTGTATTTAATATCAAATGTGATTTTGGGTTTATCGTGAATCGTGTTTTGGATGACATCGGTTCTTTAACCCAGTTAAAGACAGGACATTGATTTTTGGGAAAACTAAAACTAAGTGGAGTTTTAATGAATCTTTAATTAGATTGAAAGTGAATTAATACCTTAAATTGTCAAATCTGAAAAGTGATCGAGAATGGAGTATCACCAGTTTGGCTACAAAGCGATAATTAAATCTTTAATTAGATTTGAACGTGAAATGGTAATTAATTTTACCGATAACACCGTGGTGTTAGATATGGAGTATTACCAGTTTTGCTCCATGGGATGAATTGGTTGGGATTGGGAAATAAAATAAATAATTACTTCGGTGTGATTCGCTAATCCCGATTAGTTTGGAAAACCATAATATGGTTTGAAATGATATTAAAAGGAAGATCAAGAATAAATTTAGAAGAATTTATCTTGATAAAATCAATGGGAACCTTTCCCTAAGAATGTGAAATTTTGAATAAAATAATATTCTGAATTGGAATGAGGCGTATGTTGTGTTTGTGTAACACGTGTTTATTATATACGCGGTTTATTCAGAAAGGTCGGGTTTATACCCATTCTGAATAACCGATTCGACGATAAATCGAAGATGAAGACGGTGGTTGAAGACCGGAAGTCTTCACATCGTTTGGGTGATTACTGATGATCTTGATTGGGCTGTACACCCAAGAGGAGGGAAACAGTTGGTGATCGTCCAGACGTACTTGGAGATCGATGGATATGCGAGGAAAGTGCCTTCGGTTTCGTTCAGACCCAGAACGAACTTGTAAATGGATTGTGTGTCTGACATTGGATGTTATTCGGTGTTGATTGATCTCTATTAAATATACATCTGTTTGGCAGCGGAGAATTTATTCTCTTGCTTAACTCCCTTCTTTGAGACGTACGAGCTCAGAGGTAGTATATCGATGGACATCAGTAGCATGGAGTGAATTGCCTATGTGGCACGCCTAAGTGACAGATGATCAAGGCTTCTGCTGAAAAGCAAAGTCTTGTGGTTGACGATCAAAGCACAACCTGTGTGGCGCAGCTTTGTGTATAACGTGAATTCGTGAGCCTCACACCTCGGTTGTAACAACCCGAAAATCTGGGCCAATTTAAAAATTTTATTTTGGCAATTTTAGCGAAGTTTGAACATTTAAAATATATTATTTTAAATAATATCATCGAGAAATATATTTTGAATAGAATTCGAACGTATATATTACATACGTCGTCGTTAGGATATAATAATTATATATAATTATAAATAGAATTGAAAATGACGCGGTAGTTCAATAATTCGATTTCAAACTTCAATTGAATGTATCGGGTGCAAAACAATCCGGATTTTAGTGAAACCAAAAATAATGGAATCTATTTGAGAATATCTTTCCAACGAATCCGAAAAATTGAGATTTCATAGCGGGAATTAAAAGATATGTCCAGTTGAAAATTCTGAATAGTCGCTATGGAATTCAGGCCCTTAAAAATGGGAATTTTGCAAACGACCTCGGATTTCGACGAAACCACTTTTGTTGGATCCGTGGTGTCAAATTATTGCTAGGTTTCAAATTTCATAATTTTTCGAATCAATTGGTGAGCGTGGCAAACGAAAACGCGTTTGACCAGTTTCAGTTGATTTTAATCGACTGGAAAATGGCCATTTTTCCAACGGTCTCAGAATTCGACGAAATTAGTTTTATTAGGATCGTATCATCAATACGAAGCTAGAAACTATTTTTTGGGAATTTTTATAGTTCATATGTGACCCCGGTAAAATGAAATGCGCGTTCAAATTAAATATATAGAGTTATATTTGGATTTTGACGAAAACTGATTGAAACGATCGAACCAGCTTACGATACATATCCCATTGTGTTCGGAATGGGGGTAATTAGCTGTGGACGACAGGCCGTAGGCCTCGTTTAGAGGTCGTATGTAAAAGTCAACTTTTTGAAATCAAAATAATTAAAAAAAATAAAACCTCTCTCTTCCCCATATCTCCTCTGCCCCCCCCCCCGTTATAATTCAGTTCGAAAAAAAAAACCCTAAACCCGAATCGCGACCGCCCCCCCCCCCCCCCCCCACGATGAGCTCGCCACCGCCCAAGGTGGGGCGCCACCACCTGCCGCCGCCTCCCTCTCCTCTTCTTCCTCCTCTTCCTTTCTTCTCTCTCCACCTAGCACTCGAGCCCCCCTAAAACCCCCCGCAACCCTCCCCTGGCCCGCCGCTGGCCCATGTAGGGACCCCCGACGCCGCACCCGACTGCGACCCCTCCTCCATCCCCCTCTGACATCGACACGAGCCCCCTCCCATTCACAGTAAGTTTCCTTTAATTTTAATTTTATTTTTGGTTTGTTAAATTCATTTAAAAACTGATTTAGATTAGAATGAAAAAAATACTGATTTTATTTAGTTATGAAAATAGATTTTATTAAGTTATAAAAACTGAAATAGATTTGCTTTGAGAATAAAAATGGAGTTTTTTTATATATACAAGTGATATAAAAATAGGATTTTTCTTTGGTTGAAAAGAAGATCAAAAATAGAATTTTTATCTATATAGTAGCGATGTAAAAATAGAATTTTTATCTATATAGTAGCGATGTAAAAATAGAATTTTTATCTATATAGTAGCGATGTAAAAATAGAATTTTTATCATGAAGGAATGAAAATAAAAATGTGATTTCTATATATGTAGCAAACACGGACAACAAAAGTGACAAAAGGCGAGAACAGCGATGACTTCTACATATGAAGAGTCGAGACGTTGGGATAGCTATTGGTGAGAACTTCTCACTCTAAATTTCTCTTTCTAGTTATATATATATATATACTAGGATGTAGACGGTGCTTAGCAGCACCCGACACCCTTCATCCACAGACCATGGATGGCTTGTTTGTTTGATTGATATGTTGTGAAAATTTGTTTGTGAAGTTGATGTGAAATAGATAATGAAATATATTCATGTGTTGAAATAAATTAATTATTTTTAAAAATATAATTTTTAACGTGAAAGTGAATAAATAAATATTTATAAACGAATCGACCGATTTGTTTATATACACTGATTTGACTGATATTGATTGGGATGATAAATTTTACACATCACCCAACTGCACAAGTAAAAAAATCCGTGTTTGTTGATTTGAAACTCCACACGGGTGTTGGGATGATATTTGGGTACACTAATCCCAATTATTTAATTGTATGTCGATCGATTGGTCGACAGACTGTGTAAGCGTTGATTATTTATATTTGATGCTTATGCAGTTGTGTGGTGCACTTTGGATGATGGTTGATTGTTTATCGTTGCTATTATATACATATGTTGTATGGAATCCATATAATTAACGTTATATGGTAATTGATTGGGCCTCATTCCAATCGGGAAAATAATGAATATTATAAAAGAAAATTCATGTGTTGAATATAAAAACAGTCATGTGTTGAAATTATTCATGTGTTGAGTAAAATATTTTAACAATAAAATTTACATCTTTATCATATTTAAAATTAGAACTACTTCACGGTGGAGTCTGATTTAAAAATCAAACGATAGATACCATAATTTTATAAAATATTTTACATAACAAAAATAGTGATGTGTTGACAGTACTCATGTGTTGAGATTAGTCGTGTGTTGAAAGAAATATAGATTCATGTGTTGAATAGAATGTATATTCATTTGTTGAATAGAATAACGAATTTATTGAAATATGTAAAGCCGTGTTGATTAGAGTTGTGCTATTTTGACGTGAACGATATTTATATCGATTATATTCGTTTTTATAATGAATATAGAAAAGAAGTGATTGCAAAATATAACGTTTTGAAAATATTATCATTTATATAGTAATGATATGAAATATTCAATTTTGATTTGAAATCGAATATAGAGTTGAAATGGTTTTGAAAACGAATTTAAAACGAATTGTAAAATACGTTTTAAAAAGGAAATCGACGAAATATATATAATATATATATATATATTATATATAAAATGGCCTGAATAGAACGCGTCGCGCCGCGACAGTTCGTGAATTTCGACCATTGACTTTGAATTGACGTTGCGGGAGATCCGACCGTCGGATTCTCCTAAAACCGGAACCGTTGGGTTCGTATCGAAAATAGCTTTCAAACGAGTATTAGAAATTTAAAATCTAACGGCTGGATTTGGAATTATGTCCAAATCAAATTTGGGAAAGGTCGCTGTAAGTGCAGTTCGATGGCCGTTGATGGAAATCGACTGTACGGGCGTTGATAAAATTATTAAAAATATTAATAATTTGTATAAAATCATAATATGTGAATTGGAAAGAACTGGGATGAAAAACTCCACATTTGAAATGATAAAAATAGATTTTTTTCGAAATGAACTAGTTTTGAACTAGAATTAAAATCAATTTATTTTTGAAATAAATAAATTGAATTTGAAAGTGATTTAAAAAATAATCAATATTCCCAATACGTGAACTGGACTGGAGTTGAATCGAAATTATCTTCGGAATATTTCGATGTTGGATTTCGTGACTATACAGATATTGTTATGAGAATTTGAAAGTTATATTTTATATCGTTATTTCCAATACGATATTTGTTGGTTTCAGAATTTGATATTGAATATAAGCCGGTATATTTTCTATTCAGAGCCTTGTATTTAATATCAAATGTGATTTGGGTTTATCGTGAATCGTGTTTTAGATGGCATTGGTTCTTTAACCCAGTTAAAGGCAGGATGTTGATTTTGAAAAGATTAAAACTAAGTGGAGTTTTAATGAATCTTTAATTAGATTGAAATGTGAATTGATAATTTAAATTATCAAATCTAAAAGGTGATCGAGGATGGAGTACCACCAGTTTTGCTCCAAAGCGATAGTTAAATCTTTAATTAGATTTGAACGTGAAATGGTAATTAATTTTACCGATAACACCGTGGTGTTAGATAAGGAGTATTACCAGTTTTTCTCTATGGGATGAATAGGTTGGGATCGGGAAATAAAATAAATAATTACTTCGGTGTGGTTCGCTAATCCCGACTAGTTGAAATGATACCAAAAGGAAGAATAAAGAATAAATTTAGAAGAATTTATCTTTGATAAAATTAATGGGAACCTTTCCCTAAAAATGTGATTTTGTGAATAAAAGAATATTCTGAATTGGAATGAGGCGTTTGTTGTGTTTGTGTAATATTTGTTTATCATATACGTGGGTTATTCAGAAAGGCCGGGTTTATACCCATTCTGAATAACCGATTCGACGAGATGTCGAAGATGAAGACGGTGGTTGAAGACCGGAAGTCTTCACATCATTTGGGTGATTACTGATGATCTTGATTGGGCTGTACACCCAAGATGAGGGAAACAGTTGGTGATCGTCCAGACGTACTTGGAGATGGATGGATATGCGAGGAAAGTGCCTCCGGCTTCGTTCAGACCCAGAACGAACTTGTAAATGGACTGTGTGTCTGACATTGGATTTTATTCTGTGTTGATTGATCTCTATTAAAAACGTTTGGCAGTGGAGAATTTATTCTTTTGCTTAACGCCCTTCTCTGAGACGTACGAGCTCAGAGGTTGTATATCGATGGGCATTAGTCGCATGGAGTGAATTGCCAGTGTGGCACGCGTAAGTGGCAATTGATCAAGGCTTTTGTTGAAAAGCAAAGTCTTGTGGTAGATGATCAAGGCCCGGCCTGTGTGGCGTAGTTTTGTGTATAACGAGAATTCGCGAGCCTCACACCTCGGTATGAATCAAAAACGGGATACGGACCCAAGGAGTGCACGGCGTTTCTTTCTAGCTATGGTGGTGTCAGTGACCTACCAGCCCTGACATTTATATACTTTTCACCTGTGTGGTTGTTGGATACGAGGCGCCTCGGATATAGGTCTATAAGGACCGGGAAACGTGTGTTTAGGAATAATTAATCCTCAAAAGTAAGGGAGGACCGGCCTTGGAGATTCCAAAGGATCAGAGTGGGGTCCTGAGGCATTGCTAGAGTGTCTTGAACGCGGAGAGGAGCTTGCCCCTTGCCTCGACTCATGATGGAAATTCAATTTCCAATACGTGATATTGTAGTTTTTAATTGTAGAACTAGTATGGCGACATGATAGATGGTACCCATGCCGCCTATGATTGATATTTATGATTGAAAATGTTTTGACACTATACACTTATAATAGCATCAAATGATTTGTTTTAAACGTATCAAGCATTGTTTGGCTATTATAAGGGAAAACCCTATCCTCCGGCTTGCGTTGCATTGTGTGATGGGACTTTGGTCTTATAATAGCTTCATTTTTCCAAAGAGCATTGCGCTGTTTTGTTATATGCACTAGTATTCTTGGGAGGAAACCCGTTCCGTGTTATACGGCGTGGTCCCTTGAATTACTCTCTTTTGAAGTAAAGTTTTAAATAACTGTTTTAGTTCTCACACCAGTCACATGACTGACCTGGAGTTTATTGTTTTAACCTAAACTCTGGGTGCCCCTATTTTCCACACGGGCAGCTAGTAGTTTTGGTTTTGCAGATTTATATCCATAGGGTCCTGATTTACAGCAGGAACGATGATCGGAAAACTCTGTATCCGTGTATCACTTTCAGTTGTGTTTTGTATATTTTTCCGCTGCTATGTAATTTATTGTAATCTCTGATGTTTATCGAATGTAATTTATTCATACTCTGTATATTCTTGTATTCTGATGGAATTGTAATAATAGCAATGAAATGTTCTTCCGTGTGCGTTCTATTTTGTCTTGTCCTCAAAAGTATCCGTGCTTTCCTTCACGGGGAAGTTACGGGTCGTCTCATCGGTATGAGTAAAAAACGGGATACGGACCATTGGGAGAACACGACGTTTCTTTCTAGCTAGTGGTGGTGTCAGTGCTTAAACTGGTTGACATTTATATATACTTTTCACCTGTGTGGTTGTTGGAATGCGAGGTGCCTCGGATATAGGTCTGTTAGGACCGGGAAACGTGTGTTCACGAATTGCCAATCCTCAATAGCAAGAGAGGACCGGCCCAACCAATTCCAAGAATCATAGTGGGGTCCTGAGACATTTGCTAGAGTGTCTCGAATGGAGAGGAGCTTTCCCCTTGCCTCAACTCATGACGGAAATCCAATTTCCAATACGTGATATTGCGGTTTTATTTGTAGAGCCTAGTATGGCGACATAATAGATGGTACCCATGCCGCCTAGGATTGATATTTATGATTGAAATTGTTTTGACACTATACACTTATAATAGTATCAAATGATTTGTTTTAAACGTACCAAGCATGTTTGGCTATTATAAAGGAAAACCCTATCCTCCGGCTTACATTGCATTGTGTGATGGGACCTGGGTCTTATAATAGCTTCATTTTTCGAGAAAGCATTGCGTTGTTTATTCTATGCACTAGTGTTCTTGGGAGGAAACCCGTTCCGTGTTATACGGCGTGGTCCCTTGAATTACTCTCTTTTAAAGTAAAGTTTTAAATAACTGTTTTAGTTCTCACACCCGTCACATGACTGACCTGGAGTTTATTGTTTTAACCTAAACTCTGGGTGCCCCTATTTTCTATACGGGCAGTTAGTAGTTTTGGTTTTGCAGATTTATATTCACAGGAACCTGGTTTACAGCTGGAATGATATCCGGAAAGCTCTGTATCCGTATATCTCTTTCAGTTGTGTTTTGTATTATTTTTCCGCTGCAGTACTGTATTTAAATCTCTGATATTCTTTGTTGTATAATATTTATTCATACTCTGTATATTTTTGTATTCTGATGGAATTGTTGTAATAAACAATGAAATGTTCTTCTGTTTGCGTTCTATTTTGTCATGTTCTCAAAACGATTAGGGGTTTCGAACGGTCTTTGTAACGACCCGGAATTTTCGACACCGAAAATCGACACAAAACCCAACGTCGACTGTTCAGACATCGAAAATACCGGATCATTAATAGAAAGAAATTAGAAGATGAGATAGAAAGATAGAACTAATAGAATAGAAGAAGAAGAAAAACCACAACTGAGTAGAATCAGAGTAAACACGAATCTCACAGCGGAACGAATAAAATATATTATATAACATAACTTTGAAATACAAAAACTGTATTGTATATACATACCATTATCAGAGTACAATACATCATATCACAGCGGAAATAGTCTCTAAATACTAACGGTGAAGCCTTCTGCTTTTAGCTCCTTCAAGCGTATCTGTAAAAGCCTGAAACACTTGACTGCCCGTACAAATTTGGGCACCCAAGAGTTTAGGGAAAACAAACAAAATAAACTCTGGGTCAGTCATGGGACTGGTGTGAGTAAATTCCAACCATACGGTTTAACTTTGAAAATCCTTCCGAAACAAAAGGATAATAGTAAGACCAATCCACACATAAACATGGACGGCTTTTACCTTACTATAACCCAAAATATTTTTGATATCAAAATCCAGTGATATTATAATAATGTCTAATCAAATAAATAACCAAATAGTAGAACGCTTGCATCTCACGCTCTATATACATAGTATAAAATCAAAACCCGCAGGGCGCTTATTGGAGATTGGATTCCAACTATGATAAGGTATGGGACCACCTTCCGATGATGTATCTCTAGAGGCGAATACACCTAGGTTCAACAAGAACGTCTTGCAACCCGGCCCACACATGACCGACCACTCATTTCGCTTGAGTGTATCGAATGTATATCACCAACGGTTGGACTCAAACCACCGTTCCCGAATGGGCAGAATCGATAGATTTAGAAACAAAAGGAATTTCTCTAGATAGGTGATTATACACCCTAATGGGAGCGACCCACATAGCCATGCTGCCTGCCCGATTTTTGTCATTTCCCGGTTGTGAGGCTAGAGGCTACGTCTACCTTTCAGAACATCTGGCCATCGTACACTTTGAATGCCACATCGTCAAACCCTTCAAATCACTAGTTGATCTACCCAAAAATATTACGGGTATAGAAGCTAAGAGAAACGAATTCCTCCGCCACCAAACGTAATACTTTGAAAAGATCGTCTTATGTGACCGTTAGGAATACTCTGTCAGACATCCGTCCATACAAGTTGTCCTGGGACTGGACAAACAGAAAACACCATTCTGAAACAGGACGACCCTTGCATTTCACTCCGTCTTCAACTTTCTTCAGCATAATCAAATTCGCAGCGCTTACGCCTATACGGAGTGGTTTTCGATAATATATCCAACCGGTCTCTCCGTATTGACAACGATGGTCAAACACTTCGATAGTCGGTTATTTAACTATCGAAGTAAAAACAAACATCTATTCAAATGTATAACGAGCATCACACAATCACTAGCCCCTTTTTATTTAACATTACTTCCCCAATTTTCCATATCCTCCCAGATATGTTCCAAGACTCGTTTAGCCATTTGCATCTCTTGGAGAACGTTTCCAGTTATTATGAACCTATATTCGTCTTTGTTCCCCACCCAACATAATACTTCTATATTTTCTTTGGGCAAAACATCGTCACTTATTTCTTTAGAATAAGTAGATTCAAACCAACTGTCTTTATTCCCTAGGGAGTAATGCTATGTACAAAAATCACGCTTAAGCTTGGCCAACAGCGTTAATTTAACGTTATAGTTCAAAACTTGTCATACGCTGTAATATTCCCATTTTTAACTAATCTCGACACAACAGTCACGCCCAAACCTCGACAGCGTTATTTTATCGCTATAGTTCACAGACTTGCAATATGCTATTATACTCCACTTTATAATTAATCTCAACGCCTCTTTCCGTTACAAAAGTCTTGATATCTTTTTCCATTACAAAAACCTTGGCTTTTATTTCCGTTACAAAAATCTTGACATATTTTAAATATGATTTTATAATGTCATATCCTTATTTGAAAACTCGGTTTAAAATTATTTACATTGGTCATTAACCCTTCACTCCATCTTCCTTAAACATTTCTCTTTAGACTTCTCTTATCTAAACTCGATCACGTTCTTTGTCTTTTTGGCAATTTACTTCTTATTCGTATTATGATACCCAATTCAATAAAACATCTCAATACAACTTAATACCAGTTTATAATAGAATTTCTATTATAATTTAAACCTCGCTTTAATTATAAAAATATAATTTTTATAATTGCCTTTGTTGATTTGTCTGACAGTCAACCAATTTCTTAACAAAATGGGTTTATGGTTGACTGTCGCTGATATCGTTTATTTACCAAATCAACATAACGTTAAATTTCCATTCAACACGGTTCAAACAGTGCACAACCAGTACATCTAAATATTTAGGAATCCGGTTGAGTTCCTCCAACCGATTTCCGCATCCATAGATGTTAGTCAATTCAGTATCCAACCAATGGTGTGTACATATGCAACGATATATAATATTCAACCAATTTAACCATAATCTGTCTAAACAACCATCACACAGCATTCAACCATTATTTAAAATATAATTAAAATATTTTAAATAAAACAGAGTTAGTGAATTTACTCACCTTTGCGCGTTAACCGTTAAATAACGATTTGCGTCAGTCGATCCGATCTGGCGTTTAATTCTATCATAAATTCATATCAGCTCCAGATGGTTCCGAACCGGCTTCACCATGCAGTCTGCACCCGTAAGATCCTGACGGATCAGACCGTTCACGAAATTTTTTTTTTTTTTTTCGTCAGCTCAATACCCATACCACACATATCCATACTGTCAACCTTCTTCAATTTCTTCATGCTTTATAAACTGAAACCATTAAGACCCATCTCGTAATCTTCTCTTCATCACCAGAGAACAAACACGACATCACTTCAAAACATCATCGCACCTCGTCCCTGTAGCAACTTCTTCCTTCTGCTATTGGACAGACTTGTTTCCCGTTTTCATTTCGAACTCCAAAAACACGCATAACTCAACTGTGAACTGCCGACTATTTTACACTATTTCAACCTCCATTATCCCCATACAGACATCCACGTGATTACCCTATTCACCTGTTAACAAATAAAACCTGTAATCCCAATGCAAGTGCCACTTTTCAAAGCCGAACTCTTTTTTTTTTCCCGCTACAGTACTTAATTGCTTTTCCGGTCACCAAACCTTCTCGTGATGACCACAACTTCATGCTGCTAAGTGCGTTTTGAAGCATGAGTGTACATCTGACTGGAGAAGAGATTTGACAGTACGATTCTTCCTCCATTTTCCGCATCTACTCCTTCCTCCCATTCTTCATATACACAGCAAATGTTCAATTCCCATACACTACCCAAAACGGAACTCTGGAAATAAGGGTTTTAAAGTGTGTGAACGTTGGATTTTTAGTTGACGGTTTCGTTTGCCTTTGATTTCATTTACGAGCCATGGAAAAATTCTCAGTTTTGAAGTGTTCAAGCAACTCCAGGAAAAGAGTGGCCATGCTCGTATATATATAGAAAAGGTGGAAGAAGAAGAAAAAAATAATAAGGATGATGTTGTTTCATAGACTTTAGGTTATCTGTCCTACGCGGTGAGTTTTCTTTTCCTTGCTATCTTTTCTAACAGTGGTGGACTTGAAAGCATGACTGCTGTAGCATCTTTTCACCATGAAGTAATAGGATTTAGCTACTTTCATGATTTGAAAATACGAGTATTATAGGGAAGAGAGAGTCGACAGGGGTCTCTGTGCTTCAAAGGTAGGATGGTGCTATATAAAACATATAGTTTCTTTCCTACAAATAGCACTGTATTATCTTACTTTGTTTCTACGGAAAATTCAAAACGTACAGGTGTTTTAAATGGTGGAAGTAATTGTCTGGGATACCGAAGCAACTTTGGTTGACAAAGAAACCAAATGGCAGACTACGTACAGCTCTAGTGTCGTATGGGGTATGGGGTGCGTGCATTGGTCTCTTGGGTGCAGTCACTTGGGAAGATCACTCTGGCACTTTGGCTCTATTTTTCTTAGACCTATCGCGATAGTCTGATTTCCTTGTCGGCAATGTGATGGGAACAGTTTTGATAATAGGTAAGCAATGTGATGTCTTGTATAGGGTAGGCTTTTAGCATGTGAAATCATGTTCTATTCATGCGCGACTGGTTTGAAAATGGGCTGATAGATGGTAACAAGGGTAGTTTTATATATTATGAATTTTAGCGTACCCGCTACGAATAATTCCGTTTACATACAACTGCCATGAACGAAAATAAAAATACCATCGTTTTACGCGATGTGCCACGATCCTAAAAAAATAATAATATCGGTAGGTCAACTTATATTTTGAAACCCCAAAATATTGAAACATAGTGCAAAATACTCCAAATAAAAAGTTGCGTATTTAATTAAGTAAAAATTACAGTAAAATTCTAAAAATTAAATTATCACTATGTCTCAAAAGAACCTTGTCTAAATTCGAAACCGATGAGAAGTTATTTCAAATAAACCGTTATGGTCGATATACGATTTCATAGCGACTTTTCTGAATATTTGATTTTGACATATCTTGCAATCTATACGACGAAATCTCAATATTTCACTTCTGTCAGAAAGATACAGTTCAACAGGTTCCAATATTTCTTGTTTTGCAGAAATCCGATTTAAACTGGTTTCTGTACACTCAGTTGAAGTTCAGAACGTTAAATTACGAACTGCAACGTCGTTATGAGCTCGATTATATTGAATATATATTTTTATACGTTCAACTCTGTTTTTAATTAATATTTAAATCTAATTATATTAAGAATTCAATATTTAAATTGATTTAAATATATAAACCGATAAAAATGCGGGACATTACAGTCTTGGTCGGTTTAACGATCGATTCAGATCGAGCGAAATTCCTTACCGTTACATTTGGTATCAGAGCTTTGGTCTAAAGAGCTCGAGAACAAGACACATTAGAACCATACGAAAAGAACTCATCAGGTATTGGATTAGTAATATCCAATTAGAATGACTCGTTAGAGATTGGATCAGTAGTGCCCTAGAACGAGTGTGAAGAGTATATTTTTCAAATAAAACAAATTTTGTTTTGAAATTTAATTCGTTTTATTCATATTTGAATATTAATTTGTATTGAATTTGGACAATCCAATATATAAATATTTTGCATATACGCGTCATGAACGTATATTCGAAGTTTTAATATACTGGATAGATATAGAATCACATTCTAGACACCCGGAGATGATTCTAATGATTGATATATCATCATCAGAATTTGTGTTTGTGTTTCGAAAGTGTGATATCTATATATTTCCATAGACTGGTGTGAGAACCAAAATTTAATTAGACAGGATTATTTTTTGTGATTTGGCATCAAAAACATGATTTTCTGTAGATATATCAATATTATGAATTTGAAACGTTAATCCACTAATTGATTGATGGTTGTGTTGTTTGTTTATTTGTTTGATAATTTTGAACCATTTAGCCTAATTGAATCAAATATTGAACTGTATTGAAAATTGTTGAAAATTGCATGCATATACATGTACTTACATTGAACAGGTCATAGCAAGGAGGCTATAGCGGAAGAATAAAATTGTTTGCCCGACAAATAGGTACCTGTTTATCATAATTTACTATTTTGTTTGGGTGATGATGATTTTATGAGCCGATTGGCTAGCCGCTTGGCTTTTTCTTTTTCTTTTTGATTGAAGAAGGCCATGGGAGGCTATATGAAATATCCCTAAGTCCCCGGTGCAGGGGAGGTTATGGCGAAATTTTTCGGAAATTTAGGGTGTTAGCCAAATTTTTGAAAAATATGAAAAGTTCTTAGAAACTGAAAAGTTGAAGAACTAAGCCGTACTAAAAATAAAGGAAGTTGAGTTGATTAATTAAACAACTTTCTGCTTCGTTCCTTTTCGGGGATGAAAAGTTTTAAGTGGGGGAGATTGTAACAACCCGGAAACGCGAGCCAATTTAAAATTTTTATTTTGGCAATTTTAGTGAAATTTGAACATTTAAAATGAATTATTTTAAATAACATCAACGAGAATTTTATTTTAAATAGAAATAGAACGTATATATTTATATAGTTCGCCGTTTGAATATAAATATTTTATTTTAATTATAAATAGAATAGAAAATGGCGCGGTAGTTCAATAATTCGATTTCAAACTTCAATTGAATGTACCGGGTGCAAAATAAACCGGATTTTAACGAAACCAAAAATATTAGAATCTATTTGTGAATATATTTCCAACGAATCCGAAAAATTGAAATTTCATAGCGGGGATCAAAAGATATGTCCAGTTGAAAATCCTGAATAGTCACTATGGAATTCAGGCCCTTAAAATGGGAATTTTGCAAACGACCTCGGATTTCGACGAAACCACTTTTGTTGGGTCCGTGACGTCAAGTTATTGCTAGATTCAAATTTTCATAATTTTTCGAATCAATATGTGAGAGTGGCATAGGAAAACGCGTTTGACCAGTTTTAGTTGATTTTAATCAATTGGAAAATGGCCATTTTTCAAACGGTCTCAGAATTTGACAGAACTAGTTTTGTTAGGACCGTATCGTCAATACAAAGCTAGCAAATATTTTTCGGGAATTTTTAGAGTTCGTATGTGACCCCAGTAAATTGAAATGCGCGTTCAAATTCAATATATAGAGCTATATGTTGATTTTGACGAAAACTGATCGAGATGGTCGAATCAGCTTAAGATAAATATCCCGTTGTGTTCGGAATGGGGCTAATTAGCTATGGACGACAGGCGGTGGGTCCCGTTTCGAGGTCGAAACAAAAAGTAACATTGTGAAATTAAAATAAAAAAAATAAAATAATCCCTCCCACCCCTTTCCTCTCCCCTCGTTAGTCAACCCCCCCCCCCGTTCGATTTAATTCCAATCAAAAAGAAGAAGGAAAAAAGAGAGGGGAGGAGCTGCGCTCCCCCCAAGCAATGCGCCGCCGCCAGAGGAAGCCCCCTCCCCTTCAGCCTCCCGCGCCGCCCAACCCTCCTCCACCTCGAATCAGAAACCGCGCCCCAAATCAGAGCCGCCGCCCCTTGCTTCCGCCACCACCGCCTGCGCCCCACCCCTTCGCCCGCTCTGGCGCTTCCCCTTCTTCCCCGACCTCCCTCTCCTCTTCCTCCTTCAATTAAAACCCCCTAACACCTAAGATCCGACCGCCGCCAGCTCTGAGGGGCCGCCTCCGACCTGCCGACCACCTAAGCGACGCCATCTTCGCCATGGGACCCTCCCCTTTCGACAAAGATTCGGTTTTTATAGAAAAGGTGAGTATTTATTTTATTTTACTTAAGGTAATTCGTTAAATTAATAATTAAACAGAAAGTAAATTATATGTAATGTTTTATTTATATAAAAAGATGTGATTTTTATTAGAGAAAGGTTTGATTTTTATCGTATGGTAAATACGAAGTTGAAACTATAAAAATCTGATTTTTAATATGAAGTTAGAGTTATAAAACTACGATTTTTATATATGTAACAGAGTTATAGAAAATATTATTTTAGTGATATAAAAATATGATTTTTATATTATAGAAAGAATAAAAAAAATATGATTTTTATTATATAAATGTCGAAATCTTTATATTTGAAAAGGCGAAATCTTTATATTTGAAAAGGCGAAATCTTTATATAGAGAATAGCGTGATGAAAATATAATCTTTATTATATGAACATCATTGTAAAAATAGAATTTTTATCTATATGGTAGCGGTATAAAAATAGAATTTTTATCTATATAGTAGCATTGTAAAAATATAATTTTATATAAGAAAACGAACTAAAAATGTGATTTTTATATATGTAGTGAATACGAGCAACGAATGTGTCAAAGGGCGAAGATTTCTACATATGAAGAGTCATGGTAGTGGATTAGCTAGTCAGTGAGAACTTCTCACTTTGAATTTACTTTTCTAGTTAGAAATATATACTAGGATGCAGACGGTGTTTAGTAGCACAAAACACCCGTCGTCCACAGACCATGGACGGCTTGTTTGTTTGACTGATGTGTTGTAAAAATTGATTGTATTGTGGAATGATTGAAAAATAAATATTCATGTGTCGAAATAAATTAATTATCGTTAAAAATATAATTTTTAACGAGAATGTGAATAAAATAAATATTCATTTACAAATCGAACGATTTGTTTATGTACACTGATTTGATTGATATTGATTGGGACGATAAATTTTACACATCGCCCAACTGCACAAATAAAATCTGTGTTTGATTGTTTGAAACTCTTCACGGGTATTGGGATGATATATGACATACACTAATCCCAATAATTAGTTGTATGTCGATTGATTGATTGACAGACTGTTATAAGCGTTAGATTTTTATATTTAATGCTTATGAAGTTGTGTGGTGCACTTTGGATGATGGTTGATTATATATCGTTGCTACTATATACATGTGTTGGGTGGAATCCATATAATTGATATTATTTGGTAATTGATTGGGCCTCATTCCAATTGAGAAAATAAAGAATATTAGAATATAAAAATAGTCATGTGTTGACGATGCTCATGTGTTGAGAATATTCATGTGTTGAAACTATTCATGTGTTGAGTAAAATATTTTAACAATAAAATTTACATCTTTATCATATTTTAGATTAGAAACTACTTTACGGTTGGAGTCTAATTAAAAATCAAATGATAAATACCAAAATTTTATAAAATATATTACATAACAAAAATAGTCATGTGTTGACAGTACTCATGTGTTGATATTAGTCATGTGTTGAAAGAAATATAGATCCATGTGTTGAATAGGATAAATATTCATTTGTTGAATAGAATAACAAATTTATTGAAATATATAAAGTCGTGTTGATTAGAGTTGCGCTATTTTGACGTGAACGATATTTATATCGATTATATTCGTTTTTATATTGAATATGGAAAAGGTAGTGATTTCAAAATATAACGTTTTGAAAATATTATCATTTATATGGTAATGATATGAAATATTCAATTTTGTTTTGAAATTGAATGTAGAGTTGAAATGGTTTTGAAAACGAATTTAAAACGATTTATAAAATACGTTTTAAAAGGAAATCGACGAAATATATATATATATATAATATAATGGCTTGAATAGAACGCGTCACGTTACGGTATTTCGTGAATTTCGACCATTGACTTCGAATGAACATTATGGGAGATCCGACCGTCGGATTCTCCTGAAACCGGAACCGTTGGGTTCGTATCGAAAAGAGCCTTCCAATGAATATTAGAAATTTGAAATCTAACAGTTGGATTTGGAATTATGTCCAAATCAAATTTGGAAAAGGTCGCTGTAAGTGCAGTTCGATGGCCATTGATGGAAATCGACTGAACGGGCCTTGATAAAATTATTTAAAATATTAATAATTTGTGCAAAATCATAATATATGAATTGGAAAGAACTGAGATGAAAAATTCCACATTTGAAAGGATAATTTTTTTTTATCGAAATGAACTAGTTTTGAACTAGAATTAAAATCAATTTATTTTTGAAATAAATAAATTGGATTTGAAGTGGTTTTAAAAATAATCAGAATTTCCAATACGTGAATTGGGATGGATTTGAATCGAAATTACCTTCGGAATATTTCGATGTTGAATTCCGTGATTATACAAATATTGTTATGGGAATTTGAAAGATATATTTATATCGTTATTTCCAATACGATATTTGTTGGTTTCAGAATTTGATATTGAATATAAGCCGATATATTTTCTATTCAGAGCCTTGTATTTAATATCAAATGTGATTTTGGGTTTATCGTGAATCGTGTTTTGGATGACATCGGTTCTTTAACCCAGTTAAAGACAGGACATTGATTTTTGGGAAAATTAAAACTAAGTGGAGTTTTAATGAATCTTTAATTAGACTGAAAGTGAATTGATAATTTAAATTATCAAAACTGAAAAGTGATCGAGAATGGAGTATCACCAGTTTTGCTCCAAAGCGATAATTAAATCTTTAATTAGATTTGAACGTGAAATGGTAATCAATTTTACCGATAACACAGTGGTGTTAGATATGGAGTATTACCAGTTTTGCTCCATAGGATGAATAGGTTGGAATTGGGAAATAAAATAAATAATTACTTCGGTGTGGTTCGCTAATCTCGACTAGTTTGGAAAACCATAATACGGTTTGAAATGATATTAAAAGGAAGATTAAAGAATAAATTTAGAAGGATTTATCTTTGATAAAATTACTTGGAACCTTTCCCTAAGAATGTGAATTTTTGAATAAAAGAATATTCTGAATTGGAATGAGGCGTGTGTTGTGTTTGTGTAACACGTGTTTATTATATACGCGGGTTATTCAGAAAGGCCGGGTTTATACCCATTTTGAATAACCGATTCGACGATAAGTCGAAGATGAAGACGGTGGTTGAAGACCGGAAGTCTTCACATCGTTTGGGTGATTACTGATGATTTGATTGGGCTGTACACCAAAGAGGAGGGAAACAGTTGGTGATCGTCCAGATGTACTTGGAGATCGATGGATATGTGAGGAAAGTGCCTCCGGTTTTGTTCAAACTCAGAACGAACTTGTAAATAGACTATGTGTCTGACATTGGATTTTATTCTGTGCTGATTGATCTCTATTAAATATACATATGTTTGGCGGCGGAGAATTTATTCTCTTGCTTAACGCCCTTCTCTGATACGTACGAGCTCAGAGGTTGTATATCGATGGACATCAGTCGCATGGAGTGAATTGTCTATGTGGCACGCCTAAGTGACAGATGATCAAGGCTTCTGTTGAAAAGCAAAGTCTTGTGGTTGATGATCAAAGCACGGCCTGTGTGGCGCAGCTTTGTGTATAACATAAATTTGCGAGCCTCACACCTCGGTATGAGTCAAAAACGGGATACAAACCGTTGGGAGAACACGACGTTTCTTTCTATCTAGTGGTGTCAGTGCTTAAACTGGCTGACATTTATATATACTTTTCACCTGTGTGGTTGTTGGAATGCGAGGAGCCTCGGATATAGGTCTGTTAGGACCGGGAAATGTGTGTTCAGGAATTGCCAATCCTCAAAAGTAAGAGAGGACCGGCCCAACCGATTCCAAAGATCACAGTGGGGTCCTGAGACATTTGCTTGAGTGTCTCGAACGGAGAGGAGCTTGTCCCTTGCCTCGGCTCATGACGGAAATCCAATTTCCAATACGTGATATTGCGGTTTTATTTATAGAGCCTAGTATGGCGACATGATAGATGGTACCCATGCCGCCTAGAATTGATATTTATGATTGAAATTGTTTTGACACTATACACTTATAATAGTATCAAATGATTTGTTTTAAACATACCAAGTATGTTTGGCTATTATAAGGGAAAACCCTATCCTCCGACTTGCGTTGCATTGTGTGATGGGACCTAGGTCTTATAATAGCTTCATTTTTTGAAAAAGCATTGCGTTGTTTATTCTATGCACTGGTGTTCTTGGGAGGAAACCCGTTCCCCGTTATACGGCGTGGTCCCTTGAATTACTCTCTTTTAAAGTAAAGTTTTAAATAACTGTTTTAGTTCTCACACCCGTCACATGACTGATCTGGAGTTTATTGTTTTAACCTAAACTCTGGGTGCCCCTATTTTCTACACGGGTAGCTAGTAGTTTTGGTTTTGTAGATTTATATTCACAGGAACCTGGTTTACAACTGGAATGATATCCGGAAAGCTCTGTATCCGTATATCTCTTTCAGTTGTATTTTGTATTATTTTTCCGCTGCAGTACTGTATTTAAATCTCTTATATTCTTTGTTGTATAATATTTATTCATACTCTGTATATTCTTGTATTCTGATGGAATTGTTGTAATAAATAATGAAATGTTCTTCTGTTTGCATTCTATTTTGTCGTGTTCTCAAAACGATCAGGGATTTCGAACGGTCTTGGTCGGCTTAACGATTGATTCGGATCGAGTGAAATTCCTTACCTTTACACAATAAATAATTAATCATTCATGCAACCACACATTATCAAATTCATTGACCATGTATAAAAAAACTAAATCGTATTAATAAATTTAAAGTGTTCTCACCTATATTTGCTTTCCAAACTTTCAACGTCAAGTTCCAAATCAACTCCGTCAGCCTCAGATAATCTATTATCTCTTACACATGCGTCGCGCACTACTCCTCGGCTACCAACATGTATATAGTTATATACACTCTCCGCACTGCTCTATGTTTGTGTTAACCTCTTGGCACAAGAAAAGGCCGCGACTTCTATACTAGACGGTGGACTGTTGGAATAGAGCTTGTTAGGGAGGACTATTCGCAAGAAAAGAGAAGAAATAGGATTGTTTTTTAGAAGAAAAGAAGATTCTTTTGTGCATTGAAGCAGGAGGCATGCATTTATAATGTAGAGAAGAGGGGACAGAGAATATCGCATGGTATTGGGTTCCGTGAATACGAATTATTCACAATCTTAGGCCACTATTTCAAAAATCTTGCACTGATATAACAAGATTTAAAATTAGATTTTCTCATATTTGGTTGTCTAACATATCTTCTTTAAAGAAGGAAAATTTAATTTGTTTCCTATGAACGGCATGTTAGGCTAACAACGTTGTTTATGTAATTATCTGAACGTTATAAACTTAACTATCATACACCGAAAATTAAATTCAATTGGTAACGAATTTATTCGTTTTCTTTTATTATGCATTGCTTATATAAAGTTGCGTTATATTTTTAGATTAATTACAACGTTTGTACATCAAAATTTCATTAACTTTATCACAATTAATACCGTAATAAATTTAAATTTTAACGGTTTATTCAAAACAAAATTTATTACTATTTGTATTAAAATTTTCAACTTGTAAATTAAAAATTGATTTAAGCGTTTTATTACACTATTTAACTAACGGTTTAAATTGGAAATAAATTTATCCCAACGATATCTTTCTTTGCAACAAAATTCTCTCTTCAATAAATTTTCTCCTTTAATTAGATTTTGAATTTATTTCAAAGTTAATTTTTATTGTGTCGTTCATACTTATCGGTTTAATTGGGAATAGATTAATCCTAACGATATTCTATTATGCAAATAGATTCTTTATTCAGAACAGATCATTTCTCAAACAGAATTTATTCCAAAACTGATTTTGGTTCAAATGTCAAGTCTTAAATATTCCAAACGGCTAACTATTTATTGGAATAATAAATTTTTGACAAATGTTTACGCTGACACCATACTTGCAATGCGCCTTTATTTCTAAAATGAACACTGCATTAAATAACGGTCCAAATTGAATTTTAAGCATATATTTTCTTCTTATCAAATTGAATGATAAGTATTAAATTCATTTCTTACTCAAATTGCAAACTAAATTTGTGACGGTACAACTCTTTACATAATATTCATTTTTAAACAGCGAAGGATTTTTTACGCTAAATATTCAAATCGGTTAGTAATGGATATCACGTTTGTTTATAAATTTATGAAATGGTTCGCACCTATTGTTTAAGAATTGACAAAATCCCAAATATAAATATTTATTTTACATTGAATCTTAATTTAATTTATATTTTTGAATGTCAATTTTTCTAGGTCGTTACACAGTTTGGAAACCTCATGTTTATGTGATGGTTACAGTGGAACATGTTCGCAGTCCAAACAAAATAGAAAATATAGGCATAAAGAAATTCCTTACAAGCTTACCACAACAATGCTTGGTATAGTTGATAACCTGACTTGGTAGAATATGATATTACATTTGAAGTCGAAATGTAAAAATGAAATGAACAAAGTCAATTACGAGTATTCTCTTGAGCGGCGTAAACAATAACTCTGGCTTGACTAAAGTGAAGTAGCACTGGACCTCCTCAATTATGTGAGACGAGCGTCTAAATCAATGAGTTTTGTTAAAACGATGTGCATTTATCGCTTAGCCATTGTACAGCGGTGGAGGTGTAAAAACGTATAATAATAAAATTAGTAGGGATATAAAGGAGGCACAAAAATATTCAATAAATGTTAAACTAAATATTTAAAATTAATCAATTAATTATCATTTCCACATTATTTATATGGAAGAAACTAGTATTGATCTATCTTGTATAATAAAATCAAAGAGTATTATATATATGCACTAAATTGGATAATTATAATAGATTTCTATAATATGTTATAGTACTTATGTCTTAAAATTAGATATTTACACTAGCTAAATTGATTTTTTACAAAGAGAAATAATCATATCAATGGAAAATAGTGGGACTTCATGTGGATTTTCTGTTCATCGGCGCTAAATCGGAATATCATATCTATTGAAGAGTGCTACAAGCTATAGAAGGGATTTTACGGGGCTTTAGCGGGGATCTAACCGCACAGTTGAAATGTTAAACACCTTGGCACTAATGAATTCTCACTTATATGCGGATTTTGTATCAAACAAAGTTTATTAGTGTTCAACATGGGGTATACTATAGTCCAACATGACTAATGCTTTTTGCTAAAAAAAATTCTTCCTTTTTTCAATCTTTTTGAGATTTAATGAACATATGTTGGTTTAGGAGTAGGATTTATGTTTATCACTTTTACGATGATATATTCTTTATATGTTACAAACTGTACAATTTATTTGTTTTTAGTATATAAAATATATACTTATAGAAAAACCCTTGTATTTATTTTATCTTGGGCCTTTTCTTTTATATATTGTTAGATGAATGGTACTTTTGAAAAATGCGACTCAAACATTTCATGATTAATCTAGCAAATAAATGATTTATTATTAAACAGTATTTACTTATTATGGTCAGAATCATATTTATGTAAATCCCAATAGTGAATTATACATTTGTGACATATATAACAAAACAAGGTTTATGACCTTTTTGGGAGGAAATCAGTTTAAACATAATTTTGGATTAGACTGTATTATCATTTCAAATTTCTATGTTTGATATCTTTTTAATTGGTAGGTTTTTATAATTCTTAGCCAACATATAAATTGTAAAGACCTGAAAATCTCTGCCTTTTGAATCGACCATAAACCACATAGATCTGATCCAAAAGTTAGAAAGCCTCGAATACTTTTAACTTTGGGAATACAACACATCAGAACAAATAACAGATGGCTTTTATAAACATTATAATAATGTTACATCAGAGTGCATAATATATCAGAGTACATCGGTAAATAATACAGCGGAAGATAAATTTACAATAGATTAAATACAATGCATTGGAATTAAACATGATATACTAAATGAAGCCTGAATAGCAAAATAGAAATGATAGGATCCATCTTCAGCTCCATAGCTATCCAGAATGAACCTGCTAAAACCCGAATACAAGGCTGCCCATGTGGAAAAGAGGGGACCCGAGTTTGCAAAGTGAAACAAACTACAGGTCAGTCATGGGACTGGTATGAGAAATCTTATTTAACCTATTTAATAATAAGACTAATCACAGGACTATGCAGCTAACGCGGAATGAGTTTACTCCATTGGATTTCCAGTGCATAATTAAAGTAAATCGTTGAACGACGCAATGCTTTTTAGAAAAATGAAACCATTATAAGACTCAAGTCCCATCACAAAATGCAACGCAAACCGGAGTATAGAGTTTTACCTTGTAATGGTCAAAAATGATTGATACGATAAAGCGGATTTGATATTATTATTAATGTATATGTGTTTCAAAAACACTTCAATCATAATTTATCAATCATAGACAGCATAACTATCATATACTATGTCGCCATACTGGTTAGACAATCAAAACCGCATGGGTCGTATTGGAAGTTGGATTTCCATCATGAACCAAGGCAAAATATAGTCCTTACCGAATTCGAGACACTCTAGCCCGTGCCTCAGGACTCAGACTCGGGTGAGCCCTTGGATCTTCAGGGCCGGTCCACTAAAGTGCAATGGTTGGATTAGTTGTGCTTGAACAATACGTTTCCCCGCCCTATGGGGCGTAAATGGAGCCACTAGGGACTCAAATAACCGAGGCGCCTCATTCCATCATCCACATAAGTAAAAATGTCAGGGATGGTAAGTCGTTGACACCACTTCTAGCTAGAAAGAAACGTGTGTCCTCCCTGCAGTCCTTACTCCCGTTTCTGGTTCATACTGGGGTGTGAGGCTCGCGAAGTATCATTATGCACAAAGCTATTCTAAATTAAAGCTGTGCTTTGATCATCAACCACAAGGCCGTGCTTTTCAACAGAAGCCTTGATCATTTACATCTTAGCATGCCACATTGTCAATCCATACCATACCATTGATTTCGTCCAATATATAACCTCTAAGCTCGTACGTATCAGAGAAGGGTGTTAAGCAAGAGAATAAATTCTCCGTCACCACATATATATATTTAGCAGATATCAACAAATGCAGCATAAAGGAATACAACGTCGGACATACCATCCATTTACAAGTTCGTTCTGGGTCTGAACGAAACCGGAGACACCTTATTCCAATACAGAAGAGAGGGTTTCGCATATCCATCGATCTCCAAATACGTCTGAACGATCACCACTTATTACCTAGACGTGAGTGGCCGCCCAAGCAAGACATCAGTAACCATCCAAACGATGTGAAGATCTCCGGTCTTCAACCACCGTCTTCATCTTCGAATTTTGATCGTCGTAGTAATTATTCAGAATGGGTTAAGCCTGGTCTTTCTGAATAACTCGCATATTTTATAATCAATAATAAAGTGCTTTAAAAACAAATCACACACCTCATTCCAATTCACAATATTCTTCTAATAAAATATTCATATTTATAAGGGAAAGGTTCCCATTAATTTTATCAAAGATAAATTCTTTAAATTTATTCCTTAATCTTCTTTTTAAGGATTCAACTAAAATCCAATTTGCTTTTAATATCAAAAATCATTATCTAATGAATATTCAACTTTAAGAAATAAATCTTGTCTTAAACTGGGTTAAAGAACCAATGTCATTTAAAACACAGTTCACGATAAACCCAAAATCATCTTCCATTTAATATGAAATTTCTACAGAAATCAATCAATATATAATCGATATAAGTTTCCGTATCAGTCCAATAATATAAATGGAATAACGGCAAAGCCTTTTAAATTCCATATATTAACGGTCTTCTTTTATAGAAGCTCATCTCGATTATTATCAAATCAGACTTCATTCAATTACAATTTAATATTTTAAATTGGAAAACTTTACTTTGGAAAAAATTCCGTTCAAATCTTAATAAAAGATTTATAAATTCCAAATTATATTTTCATTGTTAATTAATTTAAATTACAAATGTCGTTTATAAACACAGTTCAAAATAAACCCAATTCACATTACATTTTATTCCAATTATTAAATATAATTGAAAAACCCTAAAATCTTAATTAAAAGATTTATTCCTTTCATACAGAATTCAAGAACAAATGTCGTTTAAAATACCATCCATGACAAACTCAAAAATCCAATTTATTTAATTAATCCCAATTAAATATTGTTGAATTGGGAAACTTCATCAAATCTTAAATTAAAAGATTTATTCTAGTTAATAACTAGTTCAATTTGATAAAAATATTCTTTTATTTTTTCAAATATGAAATTTTTAACCCAAACTCTTTTAAATCATTTATTATGATTTTACATAATTTTTCCATATTTTTATAATTTTATTAAGGCCTGTACAGTCGGTTTCCAATAACGGTCATCGAACTGCACTTACAACGAACTTTTTAATAATTGATTTAGACATAACTCCAAATCTAACCGTCAGATTTCAAATCTCTTATATTCATTGGAAAGCTCTTTTTGATACAAACCCAACGGTTCCGGTTTTAGGAGAGTCGAACAGTCGGAACTCCCGTTACGCCAATTTGAAGTTAATGGTTGAAATTCGTGAACGGTCGCTGTGCGCCACGTTCTATTCAGGCTATTAAATATATATTATATATTATCGTCAATTTCTATTATAAATCATTTTTAATATATTTATAAATTTGTTTTAAAATTATTTTAATTGCATTTTCAATTTCAAGTCAAATCTGAATGTTCTATCATATTAAAATATTTATATTTTCAAAATATAAGATTTATAAATCACTTCTTTTATATTCATTTTAAAATGAAGTAAATCGACCGATAAACCCGTTCGGTTTAAAAATGGCGTTTCTACTTAGTTTGGCTTCACATGTCAATATTTTTATTCTTCATTGAATATTATTCTAAAATATTCATTATGTTAAAATATTCTTTATTTTAAAAGATTCTTTATTTTAAAATATCCTTTATGTAAAGATGTTCTTTATTTCAAAATATCCTTTATATCAAAAGATATTCTGAATCGGAATGTGACTCAATCAGTTACCATACAATTCTAGTTATATGGATTTCATACATTGCACGTACATAACAATAATTATAAATAATCAATAATCAAACCATTCACAACCAGAGTGAAATTATAATTGTGTGGGCGTTAAGATAAATAAATGAGTAACGCTCAACACAGACTGTCAATCCATCGATTGACATACATCTAAATATTGGGACTAGTGTATGTCGTCCCAACACCCATGTGGGGTTTTCAAACAATAACAGTTCATCTATATAGATTATTGGTTAATGGATATAACCAATTATTCAGTTTGAATTATTTATTTAACATGAATGTAATCTAAATAAATGACATGTTTATTTAACATGGACATGATCTAAATATATGACCTTTTTAATGTAATATGACATTAATCTAAATATATGACAATTTTAATGTAACATGACATTTCTATATAAAATGACATTTTTTGATCTAATGACATAAATTACCTTTTTAATTCTATGATAAATGACATGATTCTGACAATATGATATTTTTAATTAACATGACAATTTTAAATAAAATGATATTTCTAGTTTAATGTCATTTCTAATATAATGACATTTCTAATTCACTAACATATTAATAATAATTTTTTGAATAAACAAAACATATAATGGTTATTTTTCTACTACATGTAAATGGTAATGTTTTTATTAAACAAAACATACCATGACAAATGATTATTTTTCTTCTAACAGGTAAATGATAATGTTTTGATTAAATAAAACATAAATGACTACATAAAAATGAAATCTTTTATTCTTTTTACATTACATAAAAATTGTAAACACATTTCTAATGTAAAAAATTTTCTAAGGTAAACTGTAGCGACCCAATGATTTTCAGCCCTAAAAATCGACACAAATACCTTTACTGTGACGGCCTGGAATTTCGCTCGATCCGAATCAGTCGTTAAACCGATCTAGACCGTTCGAAACCCCTGATCGTTTGAGAACAGGACAAATCAGAACACAAACGGAAGAACATTTCATTGTTATTACAACAATTCCATCAGATACAAGAATATACATAGTATAATTAAATAAATTACATTCGATAAATATCAGAGATTACAATAAATTACATAGCAGCGGAAAATAATACAAAGCACAACTGAAGGTGATATACGGATACAGAGCTTTCCGGATATCATTCCAGCTGTAAACCAGGATCCTGTGAATATAAATCCGCAAAACCAAAACTACTAGCTGCCCGTGTCGAAAATAAGGGCACCCAGAGTTTAGGTTAAAACAATAAACTCCAGGTCAGTCATGTGACTGGTGTGAGAACTAAAACAGTTATTTAAAGCTTTACTTTAAAAGAGAGTAATTCAAGGGACCACGCCGTATAACACGAAACGGGTTTTCTCCCAAGAATACCAGTGCATAGAATAAACAGCGCAATGCTTTTTCGAAAAATGAAGCTATTATAAGACCCAGGTCCCATCACACAATGCAACGCAAGCCGGAGGATAGGGTTTTCCCTTATAATAGCCAAACATGCTTGGTACGTTTAAAACAAATCATTTGATACTATAATAAGTGTATAGTGTCAAAACAATTTCAATCATAAATATAAATCATAGACGACATGAGTGCCCCATCCCACTATGTCGCCATATTAGGCTCTACAAATAAAACCGAAATACACGTATTGGAAATTGGATTTCCGTCATGAGTCGAGGCAAGGGGCAAGCTCCTCTCCTCTTCGAGACACTCTAGCAAATGCTCAGGACTACACACTCTGGGCAGCCACTTGGATCAGTTGGGCCGGTCCTCACTTACGTTAGAGGATTAGTTATGCCTGAACACACGTTTCCCGGTCCTTACAGACCTATAATCGAGGCGCCTCATTCCAACAACCACAAAGGTGAAAAGTATATAAATGTCAGGGCTGGTAAGTCACTGACACCACCAAAGCTAGAAAGAAACGTCGTGCTCTCCCAACGGCCCGTATCCCGTTTTTAACTCATACCGAGGTGTGAGGCTCGCGAATTCACGTTATATACAAAGCTACGCCACAATGGTCATGCTTTGATCATCAACCACAAGACTTTGCTTTTCAACAGAAGCCTTGATCATTGCATCTCAGCTTGCCACACAAGCAATTCATGCC
Source organism: Allium sativum (assembly GCA_030737875.1). Classification (NCBI taxonomy): domain Eukaryota; kingdom Viridiplantae; phylum Streptophyta; class Magnoliopsida; order Asparagales; family Amaryllidaceae; genus Allium; species Allium sativum. The sequence goes on from CM060921.1 coordinate 565,804,656, forward strand.
ATGTGACTGATGTCCATCGATATACAACCTCTGAGCTCGTACGTCTCAGAGAAGGGCGTTAAGCAAAAGAATAAATTCTCCGCCGCCAAACAGATGTATATTTAATAGAAATCAATCAACACAGAATAAAATCCAATGTTAGACACACAATCCATTTACAAGTTCGTTCTGGGTCTGAACGAAACCGGAGGCACTTTCCTCGCATATCCATCCATCTCCAAGTACGTCTGGACGACCACCAACTATTTCCGTCCTCTGGGGTGTACAGCCCAATCAGGATCGTCAGTAATCACCCAAACAATGTGAAGACTTCCGGTCTTCAACCACCGTCTTCATCTTCGACTTATCGTCGAATCGGTTATTCAGAATGGGTATAAACCCGGACTTTCCGAACAACCCGCGTATATTAAAACAAATGTTACATAAACACGACATACGCCTCATTCCAATTCAGAATATTCTTTTATTCACAAAATCACATTTTTTTAGGGAAAGGTTCCCATTAATTTTATCCAAGATAAATTCTTTAAAATTTATCCTTTAATCTTCCTTTGGATGTCATTTCAAACCAAATTATGGTTTTCTAAACTAGTCGAGATTAGCGAACCACACCGAAGTAATTATTTATTTTATTTCCCAATACCAACCTATTCATCCCATGAAGCAAAACTGGTAATACTCCATATCTAATACTATGGTGTTATTGGTAAGATTAATTACCATTTCACGATCAAATCTAATTAAAGATTTAACTATCGCTTTGGAGCAAAACTGGCAATACTCCATTCTCGCTCATTTCTAAATTTGATAATTTAGATTATAGATTTACATTTCAATCTAATTGCAGATTCGTTAAAACTCCTTTTACTGGGTTAAAGAACTAATGTCCTTTAAAACACAGTTCACGACAAACCCAAATCACACTATTTATTATCGGGTTAAAGAACTAGTGTTATTTAAAACACCGTTCACGATAAACCCATTTCAAATCCGATCAAATATATTAGAAATTCCGATTATTTAAAACCCCTTTTTAAATCTAATTTATTTATTTAAAAAATAATAATTGGGTTTTAAATTTAGTTCAAAACTAGTTCATTTTGATAAAAATCCATTTTTATCTTTTCAAATATGGAGTTTTTCACCCCAATTTTTCCCAAATCATTTCCTATGATTTTACACAAATTATTGATATTTTTAATAATTTTATCCAGGCCCGTACAGTCGATTTCCATCAATGGCCATCGAACTGCACTTACAGCGACCTTTTCCAAATTTGAGTTGGACGTATCTCCAAATCCAACCGTTAGATTTTGAATTTCTAATATTCGTTAGAAAGCTCTTTTCGGTACGAACCCAACAGTTCCGGTTTTTGGAGAATCCGACGGTCGGATCTCCTGCAATGTCCGTTTGAAATAAATAGTCGAAATTCACGAACTGCCGCAGCGCGACGCGTTCTATTCAGGCCATTATATTATATATATAATATATAATATATATTTCGTCGATTACTACCTAAAAACGAATTTTATAAATAGTTTTGAATTCGTTTCAAAATCAATTTCAACCTTTATATCCAATTCAAATCAAAATTGAATTTCCTATTATAAATCCTTTTTACTTTCATTTCTATTTGATTTCAATTCAAATCGATTTTAATTCGATTCGAATTCATTTCGTTTTCTATTCAATTTAAATTCAATTCGTTTTCTATTCAATTCGAATTCAAATTGGTTTTCTTTTCAATTTAAATTCAATTCGTTTTCTTTTCAATTTAAATTCAATTCGTTTTCTATTCAATTTGAATTCAATTCGTTTTCTATTCGATTCGAATTCAAATTGGTTTTCTTTTCAATTCGAATCAAATTCGATATATATTCAATTCAAATCAAATTTGTTTTCAATTCAATTCAATTCGAAATCGTTTTATATTCAATTCATTTCGAAACCGTTTTATATTCAATTCATTTCGAAACCGTTTTATATTCAATTCATTTCGAAATCGTTTTATATTCAACTCATTTCGAAATCGTTTTTTTATTCAATTCATTTCAAAATGAGTAAAATTGATATAATATCGTTCACGTCAAAATGGCGTCAATCTAATCAACACGGCTTCATGTATTTCTATTTTCTAATACTCTATTTCAAATATTTCTTTTTCAAATATTTCTATTTCAAATATTCTATTTATCAAAATATTTCGTTCAACACATGACTAATCTCAACGGATGAGTATTGTCAACACATGAACCTTTATTTTATAATATTCTTTATTTTCTAAATTGGAATGAGGCCCAATCAATCAACATATAATGTTAATTATATGGATTTTCATACATCACACGTATATAATAGCATTGAAAAATAATCAACCATCAACCAAAGTGCACTACACTGTATAAGCATCAAATATAGATATCTAATGCTTATAACAACCTATCAATCAATCGATCGACATACAACTAATTATTGGGATTAGTGTATACCGCATTTTATCCCAATACCCGTGTGGGGTTTCAAACAATCAAACACAGATTTTTATTTGTGCAGTTGGGCGATGTGTAAAATTTACCGTCCCAATCAATGTCAGTCAAATCAGTGTACATAAACAAACCGTCCGGTTTGTAAATGAATATTTATTTATTCACATTCACTATATTCATATTCACATTAAAAATTATATTTTTAACGATAAAACATTTTATTTTAACATATGAATTTCTATTCAGTTCATTTACAAAATAAAAATGATATTTTTATTTTTCAAACTTATTTTAGAAAATTTCGACGGCATAACGGCACGATACTAGAAACGGGACGAGGCCTAGCTTTATCCCCGGTCTAGTGAAGGCCCACGCCATTCACACATCAATCAAATCAATTTTATTTCACCAAACAATTCAATTCGAACCAAATAAACTAACCAACTACACAATCAAACAATTTAACAAACAAGCCATCCATGGTCTGTGGATGACGGGTGTCGGGTGCTACTAAACACCGTCTGCATCCTAGCATATATATATAACTAGAAAAAGGAATTGAAGAGTGAGAAATTCTCACCGATAGCTATCCAATACCACGACTCTTCATTTAGAGAAATCTTCATCGTTCTCGCCCTTTTATCACTTTCGTTTCCCGTAGTCACTACATATGTAAAAATCACATTTTTACTTCGCTATTCAATATATAAAAATCGAATTTTTACTATGCTATTCAATATATAAAAATTGAATTTTTCCTATGCTATTCAATACATAAAAATCGAATTTTTACTATGCTATTCAATATATAAAAATCGAATTTTTACTATGCTATTCAATACATAAAAATCAATTTTTTCCTTGATTAAAAATATCATCTTTTCTAATTAAAAATATCAACTTTCACGTTATAAAAATATAACTCTTCATCGTATAAAAATATAGCCTTTTCGATATGAAAAATTCGACCTTTCTATTTTAAAAATTCTAACTTTTCCTTTATAAAAATTCTAACTTTCCATTTTAAAAATCATTTCTTCTCTATTTTAAAAATCTAAATTTACTCCTCGCTATTTATATATTTTATAAATTTCCAAAAAAATACCCATTTTATTTATATTTATATTTAAAACAATATGATTTTCCTATATAAAAACTATGATTTTCACAAACAAAACTAATTTAAACTCTGATTTAATATCATGATTTATATGTTAATAAAATCGAATTCATAAAAACTCACTGCTCCCCGTCGATTTCCATTCTGGAGTGCTGCGGTCGGGGTCAGGTGATCAGGGAGGCTCGGCTCGGCGGCTTGAGGTGCTCCGATGGGTGGCGATCTTCGCAGGAGAGGGTGGCAGCGCTGGGGGGGGGGGGTGTGCGGCGGTGGAAAATCGAACGGGCGGGGGGGGGGGGGGGGGTCTCGACTTCGTCGCGCGGTCTTCGATGGGCGGGGGGGGGGGGGGGTTTCGAGAGGAGGTTGGCGCCCTCCTTTAAGGCGGCGGCGGTACCATCGGAGGAGCGGCGGCTCCTCCGCCTCTTTTCCTCCTTTTTTTTTATTTTTTTTATTTTAACCGATGAATCGAAAATGAAGGGAAAAGGGGGGGGGGGCAGAGCGGGTTAAAGGGGGAGAAGGGTTGACCCTTTTTTTTTATTATTTAATTTTAATTTTTATTCACATAAAGTAACTTTTTATATCGACCTCGAAACAAGGCCCACTGCCTGTCGTTTATAGCGTTTTACCCCCATTTCGAACACAATGGGATATGTATCGTAGGCTGATTCGTTCGTCTCGATCAGTTTCCGTTGAATTTACATTTAAATCGATATATTGAATTTTAAACGTACATTTCAAATTACCGGGGTCACATAACAACTCTATAAATTCCATAAAAATATTTTCTAGCTTCGTATTGACGATACGGTCCTAACAAAACTAATTTCGTCGAATTCTGAGACCGTTGGAAAAATGGTCATTTTCCAGTCGATTAAAATCAACTTAAACGGGTCAAACGCGTTTTCCTATGCCACGCTCACATATTGATTCAGAAAATTATGAAATTTGAAACCTAGCAATAATTTGACATCACGGATCCAACAAAAGTGGTTTCGTCGAAATCCGAGGTCGTTTGCAAAATTTCCATTTATAAGGGCCTGAATTCCATAGCGACTATTCAGAATTTTCAACTGGACATATCTTTTGATTCCCGCTATGAAATTTTGATTTTTCGGATTCGTTGGAAAGATATTATCAATTAGATTCTAATGTTTTTGGTTTCACTAAAATCCGGATTGTTTTGCACCCGGTACATTCAATTGAAGTTTGAAATCGAATTATCGAACTACCGCGCCATTTTCAATTCTATTTATAATTATATATAAATATTTATATTCTAACGACGACGTATATAATATATACGTTCGAATTATATTCAAAATAGATTTCTCGTTGTTATTATTTAAAATAATCTATTTTTAATGTTCAAAATTCGCTAAAATTGCCAAAATAAAAATTTTAAACTGGCCCAGATTTTCCGGGTTATTACATTTACCGTAACTCATGCCGACCTTTCAAACACCGAAAACACTGGAACGTTATTAGAAAGAAGCTAGAGGTTGATATAAGAAAGAAAGAAATATTAGAATAGAAGAAGAAGGAGAAGAACCAACACAACACAGAGTCTCACATCGCAGCAGAACGAAATGTAATACGGAAATAGCTTTATTGAGAGCTTTAAATAAAACTTAAAATATCGGAGTACATCACACAACGGGACAGTTATAATAATCTGTTCCTATATACAACACACAGCGGAAGAGTAGCTATATAATATCATACGTCAGAACATCTTCAACTCGTCTCTGGACTTCATAGCATTCGATAACCTGAACCTGTACACCTCGGGCTAACCCGAGCATTTACAAAACACTGGGTCAGTATGGTGAACCAGAGTGAGAAAAACTCGCATAGTATTAAGGGTATCACACAACCTGATTTTAAGTTAAAATCTTTCTGAAAGAAAAGGATAATAGTAAGACCAAATCCACACATAAACACAGACGGTTTTTACCTTACGATAACCAGAACATTTTTGAAACAAATACCTTGTCGGATATTATAATAATGTCTAAATACAAGTAAATAGAATCTAGTAGAACGCTTGCATCTCACGCTCCACATATATAGTATACAATTAAAACCGCGGGCGCTTATTGGAAATTGGATTTCCTACTATGACAAGGTATGGGACCACCTGCCGATAGTGTATCTCTAGAGGCGAATACACTGGGTTCAACAAGAACGTCTTGTAATCCGGCCCTCACATGACCGACCACTCATTTCGCTTGAGTGTATCGAATGTATATCACCAACGGTTGGGAGCAACCCACCGTTTCCCGCAAAGGGACAGCATAGAAATAGATTTAAGAAGCAAATTTTTTTTCTAGATAGGTGATTATACACCCTAATGGGAGCTACCCACATAACCATGCTGCCTGCCCGATTTCTGTCATTTCCCGATTGTTGAGGCTTGAGGTTTAAATATCCTCTACCACACTTGGCTACCATTCACTTTGAATGCCACATCGTCAGATCCGCCAGATATCACTAATTGACGTCCCCAAAAATACTCTAGTGGTTAAGCTAAGAGAACCGTCGTCCTCCGCCACCAACCATGGTACGTTTGAAGAAATCAACATACGTAATTCCTTTGGAAATACTCTGTCAGACATCCGTCCATACAAGTCATCCAGGAACAGGATGAACCAAAGGTACTCTCCTACTGCATCCAATATAGGAATCACCCCATTGATCAGTAGCGAGAAGTCCTTGCAGCCCGAAGATTCCAATCACGATAGACTTACTGTCGAAATATCTCTGGCCGCTAAACCAGAGAAACTCAACAAGTAGTTCTTCCGCTCATGGCGATCAACGGTCTTCAATTGCTCCATCGTGATCATCGCTGATATCTTCACGTATTTGTTGGTCGGAATGGTTTTTGAATATAAATTCGATCCCGGTCTTTTCGTACCAACAATCATATTGGACAAATTTAATAGTCGGTGATTTAACTATCAAAATAATCAATGTTTCGATCATGACAATCCAATTGTTTCACTGGTTCAGTATTCGGTCTCACTTGGCCTTCAAATTAAAGCAATTGTAAATTTAAACTCTTATATATTTCGATCCCATAAACATATTTTTGCTTCTTGTGTATCATAAGATTTCTCTTTAAACCAATTCAATTTACTACTTAAGAAAGTTCTATACATATCCAGATTTCTATTTCACTTTCAAAAATAACATTATCCACATTATTGTCAAATATTGGGAAATCAAATCAACTTATTTATATACCTAAAACAAAGTTACAACATGTCTTTTATTCCTTTACTTGAAAATGATAATTCCTGCTTATTCTTATAGAATAAACTCATCTTTACATTTCCTTTTCAAACCTCGACAATATCGTTATAATTTACGCGATCCCCTTTTTAATTCCCTTTACTTTGGAAATCCTTATTATATATACATATATAGTCGAAATCTTCATCGAAATGTTGCATTATTATTTCTCTAATGAAATAATAAACCATTACTATTTTCTTGTACCATTACAACTAATATCACCTTCAGATACTCCCGCTGTCGTTCAAGTTGCGGTATTTAGTTACCTCTCAGACCTTGACCAACAACGTTCATACCTAAAGATAATATAAGTCATAATCCCAAAAACCAATATCTCAATCCAATATCAATTCAAATCCCCTTTAAACTATTTCTCGCTCGAAATTCTCATTTCAATTTCCCATCTTTACTCAATCCCATTTTTAGCAACGTTAATTGAGAATTAACGTAATAACACCTCAAATCTCTTTTATGCAACTCTGGTTTATCATCAACTCTTTATCTTACTTTCCCTTTTACTTAATTCAAATAATTAAGTAATATTTATTTTACTCTAACACACTTACTTAACCATTCCTTCCATATCTTCATTATAAAACTCAAGTGTTAAACAAACTTGTTCACACTCTACTTTCGTCATTCAATTGTATTCCCTTTTTAACTTAGATTACTTTTTAAAGGATTTCCCATTAAAAATTAATTTCCTAGATTATAATTAATTACGATAATAATTTATTTCAACCATTAACTACATAGGTAGTTAATTTCTTTATTAACCATAATAACCAGTAAATCCTTTTTTAAAATCTAACAATATTCATTAAACTATTTTCTATTCAGAACAAACTAATTCATAAATCAATGCAAATAAAGAGTTTTATTCACTTAAAACACGATTACCTTATTAACAAATTTCCATTTTGTTTTTCCCTTTAAATTAATTAATAATATAATTAATTTAAATAATTCCATTGAATTGTTTCTCAACAACACAATTATCCAAATTTAACCCTTTGGTTAATTTCCTTATTCTCACATTTCCAAATCTGACTAACATCAGTTTGATTTTATAAGATCAATTTACCCTTGATTATCGCCATATATATTTATTTCCTTTGAATAAAGTTTTATTCAATTTTTTTTTCAAAATCTATCACTAGTTATAAGAGAAATTTTATAACTTCAGTTCTATCAATTTACCTGACGGTAAATCGATATAAACAAACAATTTACTTTTAGGCCATTTACTGCCGATTACTCAACCATTTCTGCCCATTGGTTAAAACACAACACAGGCTGGTTTTCAAATCAATGATCAACAATCAAATCCATCACACTAAATTGGACAGTTCATAGTGATGATATGAAATAAATAATATTTTAGAGGAATCCGGTTGGATCCCTCCAACCCGTCCTTCCCTGTATACAAATGATTGTCTCAAATCAGATCATTCAACCATTTGACTGATAATAATAATAACTAATGACCATTTAATCCAACCACAAACAACTCAACCAATTAAACACGTTTATTTTATAAACATGACCAACAAGGTAAGTTACCTTTATTGGAACCAATCGTTAATGCAACGATTTGGTATTTCATTGAAGTTAAACGACGGTTTAATCTCATCTGTTAAATCAGCAAATAAATCTATAATTAGCAAACAGTCAACCATTGGCAAGCAGAGCACACAAAATAAAAACCCACTTTATATAAAATGTAAATGGGGAAAATGAGTGAGTTTAACTCACCTTGAGTTGTTGAACCGGTTTGGTTACAATTAAATTAAACAGTCATTAATTTAACTGTAAATTTTGTGGTCTTTATTTCTGTCCAGAACAGTTCTAGAATGTAGTTCTCATTACCGCATTTCTAGTGCAAATTCATTTTGTCTAATTCTGTTCACGGCATAAGCTATACAAATTTTACCATATGATTTAATTAAGTATATTAACCCTTGATTTAATTATAAATTAAGAAAATTAATTTTTGTTTGAAATTATGGCAGGCCGTTTTCTTTTATTCCTTCGCTAGTATTGTCCTTCGTCCCCTCTTTCATGTTGCTCACGAACACCTGCTCGATGTTAATCATTGTTTTAATACACAAGAGTCTCTTTAAATAATAATATTTGAACAATATTTTGTCAAAATTAATTTATTGTTTTACTTAAATAGGCTGACGCTTTCATCTTCTTTCTGTGGAAATGCGATGTCCAGACCTTGGCTATTCAAATAGATGAGCCATATGCAGCAAATTTCAGTTAATAATTAATATACCTAATTATATAAATTCTTAATTATCAAATTCACTAATTTAATTATCTCAGGAAGTATTAACGTTCAGGTATAAACCTTCCTAGTCCCGTTCATGCATCATCAGTTAACAAGGCAGCTCGTTTTACCTGCTTCCCCCAAAATACACACCTCACCACTATTTTACCACACGCTGACAACTTCAGTGGATCACAGTGCCTCCCCTTGACGTCCGGTGACCCATCCAATATGACCAGAACAACCGCTTCACCCTCCTTCATGTTCGATCCACACGGCGCCTCATCAGACCTCGCCGTTTACCCACAAGGACCCCCAAACCGCCAAGGTCTTCCGACGAAATTTCGGCCTCCACGTCGGGTTTCACTCCGTCGAAACCGTCCAATTCGTAGATCTAGGAGAGCTTAAGAGTTTTGCAGTTGGAAAATGGTTGAGATATCAAACGGATTTCTTGTTTGATTGAGGGGAAGATTGGAACGCTGCAGTTCGTTGATTAGGGTGGAGGCAGCTTGTTGAACGGGTTGATCACGAATATTAGTTTTGACCCATTTTCTTTGGGCTGATGTGTTATATATAGTATGTAAAATTAATATAATATTTATATTGAAATTTCAGTGTAAAGTAATTGATTAAAACCACTACAACCAATTTCTGTTTTCTGATAAAAAGGCTAATACTAGCATAGAAAAATACTCCGGACCCAATGGGACAAGTTTCATTGAAATCCGACATCGTATAAAACCAGAAATAAACACGCATTTAAATTTTCCATGATCACTAGATAAATCTAATCAACTTGAAACCTTGAAATCCTATAATAATTCTTCAATATGAACCCAACGGCACCAGTTTCATCGCATTCTGAGACTGTTTCCCCAGTAGGCAATTTTTACGCGCATCGCAATGCCATTTTGGACACCCAATTTCCCAGTCTTCAAATATAACAAATTATATACCTATCCCGACTCTAATCGACGATACGAACTCAACGTGACTGATTTCGTGGCTTAATTCGATCGTCTGTTCAAATTACATTCAAAAATCTCTTTATTAAATTAAGTACGCGTTATAGAAATTTAACGAGCTTTTATGGCTGTCGTGATCGCATATGACATCGGTTTGCCACACTATTCAACACCGTATAAAAATTTAACGATTCGGTTCTAATGAAACTAGTTACATCGAAATCTGAGTCCGTTTGCAAAATGGCCATTTTAAAGGTCGATATTTAAATAACGATTTTCACAGCGACTATTTCAAAATTTGATTTAGTTATAACTTACAATCTATAACATGAAATCTGAATTTTTCTCTTTCATATGAAAATTATCGTCAAATACGATTCCAACGTTTCCCGTTTCACAGAAATCCAACTTATATCAGATCCTGTACATTCAATTAAAGTTCAAAATTCAATATTACGAATTCCAGCGCCATTTCGAGCTCAATTTATATTTAAATAAATTATAGTGTTTAAACTTCATTTTAAATAATGAATTAAATAATAAAATCCATTAATATTGTAAATAAAATATTGAAAATAATAAATTAAATTGAATATTCGACTGCCAAAAATACGGTTCGTTACATAAACCCTTTTCTAATGTGATCATAATTCTAATGTAATCATTTTCCTAATGTAAAATGTCCATTTTAATCTAATTCAACATTTTTAGCTAATTGACATTTTAATTCTAATGTACATTTCTTACCATAAATGATATTTTATTTTGACATGACATGATCTAACCAAAATGCTATTTTTATTTCCAATGTTACATTTTATATCAAAATGTTATTTCTTTTTATATTGCAAGCATTTATACTAAAATGTTATTTCTTTACATAACATATTTCAAAAAAAATGTTGATTTTATTTACGTTACATATTCTAACCAAAATGGTATTTTTGTTCACACAACATATTCTCATCGAAAATGGGGTTTTTATTTAAACAAAACAATTTATAACAAAAATGTTTATTTTAATCTAACAAGACAATATATGGTAAAAATGTTAATTTTGTCTAACATGAAAAAAATGTTAATTTTTGTTCAAACTTGACACTTTCTAACAAAAATGTTATTTTTTTTCCTAATGTAACATTTTTGGTAAAAATGACACCTTTAATCTAATATACCATTTCAAATAAAAATGACTTTTTTTAATCAAATATAATATCCCAAATAAAAATTATTCTTTTAATCTAATATAACATTCCAAATAAAAATGACCCTTTTTGTTAACATGACAAGTTCTACATGTTTCCAATGCAACATTCTATAACAAACTAGTATCTTTATTTTGATATAACATTTTATAACAAAATGGTATTTTTATTTTAAGGTAACATTCCATAACAAAATGGTATTTCTATTAACATGGCATGATTCTAACATAGATGATATTTTTAAACTAATATGACAATTCTAACATCAAAGATATTTTATTCTAATATGTCAATGCTAACATAAAAGTTATTTTTATTCTAATATGTCAATTCTAAATAAAAGTTATTTTTATTTCTAATATGTCAATTCTAACATAAAAGTTATTTTTATTCTAATATGTCAAATCTAAATAAAATGACATATTTATGGCAAAATAAGATTTCTAACATTAACGACATATGTATTGACAAATTTGATTTCTAACATGAGGAACATACGTGTTGACAAATTTAATTATTAACATTAATAACATGACAAATAAAAAGGATATTTCATTTATATACAAATTCTATGTTTTCATTGGTATAAATAAAAAATGAAAATTTTATTTACACAACAAACTTCTATTATTAACGTATACAATAAAAGAATACTTTTATTGTACGATCAATTATAATATTCTGATTAGATCCAACAAACAATATCAAACAATTTATGTCACATACAATACACACAATCGAATATTGGCAGCATATGTAAAATTTTCCAATGAAATAATAATTAATTTTAATTTTAAAAAGAAATCTCACATTTGAGTTTTGAATTCTTCAAAATTCTATATCACTCCATTTCAGTTCTGATCTGTTCTATGATGTAGAGCTCGTCTTCACTGTCACAACGAATCTTCGTTTGCTAAATTCTGATTCCGTTACAAAAAGTTATGAACATTTGAATATTTAATTACATTAATAATATTATAATTAAATTAACCTAATTATTATTTACCCTAATCAAAGATTAAGGCCCCTAATCATCTTCTTTCCGTCGTCCTTTTCTTCCTGATTCACGCCCAGGAAACTGAACCCAACATCGCCTGAATCCTCACCATGTCGCACGCACTCCCTTGCGCCAGACCATGATCCGCGACCACCATTATGAAGCCCCACATTAGAGCCGCCTCAACCTAGCACTGGTCACCGCTCGACAGCCCCCATCCTCACCAATTCGAGGTCAAAGTCGGCTTCTTTAGGGTAGAAATTTTCTCTATTTTCACAATGAAAACTGATCATAACCGTTAAACTAGAAGATCTCAACATGCTCGTCATTTTTGTCTTTGGAATTGTTTGAATTCGTTGTGTGGATTGGAAGAAAAGAGGAGGAGAAGTTTAGAACACGGTGGCCATCGATTCTTGGGGCGGCAGCTAGGTTAAAATGAAATTAGGGTTTGAATAGTGTTTGGCTATTTATAATATTAAATTATTAAATTTCTATTTTTTACAAAAAGGTCCTTTAATTCTTAACAGCTCCAAATTCAACCCAACTAATGTTTTACTTAGCCAAATATCCCCCTTCCTGACACAATGGACTAGGTCACATCAGCCCATTTGATCATCTCAGCCTACTTTTCTTAATTTTTAATTATAAATCATTTAATTATTTAATTTGGTCGTACATTAAATTTACCGAGGTCACATACTGGCTCTAAAAATTCCAAAAAATTATTTCTAGTTATGTTTTGACGACATGGTCCTAACAAAACTAATTTCATCGAATTCCGAGACCATTTGAAAATTGGCAATTTTCTGGTCGATCGAAATTGACTGAAACTAGCAGAACACATTTTCTTTTGCCACGCTCACATATTAATTCGAAAAATTATGAAAATTGAAACCTAGCAATAATTTGACATTCCGGTTCCAACAAAAGTGGTTTCATCGAAAACGGAGGTAGTTTGCAAAATGGCTATTTTTAGTTTTAAAATGTATATTTTTGGTTTTAAAATGTATATCCTACAGGGAGTATTCGAAAAATTAAACTTGACATAACTTTTGATTTCCGATATGAAATTTCAATTTTTCGGATTCGTTGGAAAGATATTCTTAAATAGATTCTAATATTTTTGGTTTCACCAAAATCCGATTTAATTTGCATCCTGTGTGGTCAGTCAAAGTTCAAATTCAAAATTTCAAACTACCGTGCCATTTTAAATACCTTTTAAAATTAAATTAAAATTCCTCATTCTAACTTTGATTTAAATAAATTTTTGGTCGTTATTATTTAAAATAAATTAGTTTAACCAATAAAATCCCATTTAAATTTCTAAAATAAAAATTTTAAATTGGTTCTGAAATTGCGGGTTGTTACAACCCCCTCCCCCCCACTTAAAATCTTTTCATCCTCGAAAAGAAACGGAGCTAAAAATTGTTTAATTAACCAACTAAATTTTCACTCTTTCATTGATTTCAATAATTTTATTAGTTGAACTAATATTTACACAACACAATCATTAATCAATTAGTTGATTTTGCTTTTAAAAAATATATATCTTTTATGTATTCCAAATATCATATTTTCTAAAATCGGATTATATACATATAATTAAAAATACGTTAATTATCACTCTCAACTCATTCTAGGGCATATCTAACCCCATCTCTAATGAGTTTTCTCATTCTAGGATACAAATGATTCTATCTCCAATGAGTATTCTTTTATAGGATATTACTAGTCCTACCTCTGATAAGTCTTTTGTTCTATTCCAACAAGTTGTACCCCAAAGATTTGTGCTAACCAAAGCTCTGATACCAACTGTAAAGACCCGAAAATCCCCGCCTTTTGAATCGATCATAAACCACAAAGATCTGATCCAAAAGTTAGAAATCCTTGAATACTTTAACTTTGGGAATACAACACATCAGAACAAATAACAGAAGACTTTTATAAACATTATAATAATGTTACATCAGAGTACAGAATATATCAGAGTACATCGATAAATAATATAGCGGAAGATAAATTTACAATAGATTAAATATAATGCAGCGGAATTAAACATGATATACCAAATGAAGCTTGAACAACAAAATAGAAATGATAGGATCCATCTTCAGCTCCGTAGCTATCCAGAACGAATCTGCTAAAACTTGAATACAAGGCTGCCCATGTGGAAAAGAGGGCACCCGAGTTTGCAAAGTGAAACAAACTACAGGTCAGTCATGGGACTGGTACGCGAAATCTTATTTAACCTATTTAATAATAAGGCTAATCAAAGGACTACGCCGCTAACGCAGAATGGGTTTACTCCATTGGATTGCCAGTGCATAATTAAAGTAAATCGTTAAACGACGCAATGATTTTTAGAAAAATGAAACCATTATAATACTCAAGTCCTATCACACAATGCAACGCAAACTGGGGGATAGAGTTTTACCTTATAATGGTAAAAAATGCTTGATACGATAAATCGGATTTGATACTATTAGTAGTGCATATGTATTTTAAAAACATTTCAATCATAGTGTATCAATCATAGATGGCATAACTACCATATACTATGTCGCCATGCTAGTTATACAATCAATACCGCATGGGTCGTATTGGAAGTTGGATTTCCATCATGAACCAAGGCAAAAGATAGTCCTTACCGAATTCGAGGCACTCTAGCCCGTGCCTCAGGACTCAGACTTAGGTGAGCCCCTAGATCTTCAGGGCTGGTCCACCAAAGTGCAATGGTTAGATTAGTTCTGCCTGAACAATACGTTTCCCTGCCCTATGGGGCGTAAATGGAGCCACTAGGGACTCAAATAACCGAGATGCCTCATTCCATCATCCACATAAGTAAAAATGTCAGGGCTGGTAAGTCGCTGACACCACTTCTAGCTAGAAAGAAACATATGTCCTCCCTGCAGTCCTTACTCCCATTTCTGGTTCATACCGGGGTGCGAGGCTCGCGTAGTATCGCTATACACAAAGCTATGCTAAATTAAAGTTGTGCTTTGATCATCAACCACAAGGCTCTGCTTTTCAACAAAAGCCTTGATCATTTGCATCTTAGCATGCCACATTGTCAATCTGTAACGAACCGGGAGTTTCGACTCCGAAAATCAACATCAAACTACCATGTTGACCATTCAGACATCGAACATTCCAGATCATTAATAGAAAGAAGTTAGAGGGTGAGATAAGAAAGAAAGAAATATTAGAGTAGAAGAAGAAGAAGAAACACCACAACACAGAGTCTCACATCGCAGTGGAACAAAATATAATACAGAAATAAATCTTTATTGAGAACCTTTAAAATACTTACAGTATCAGAGTACATCATCTGGAGAGTGATAATAATCTGTCCTCATATAACACACAGCGGAATAGTAATAATATCATACGTCTGGACTCTCCAGCTCGTCTCTTCACAGCAGTCGATAACCTGAACCTGTACAACCCGGCCTAACCCGAGCATTTACAAAACACCGGGTCAGTCTGGTGAACCAGAGTGAGATAAACTCGCACAGTAATAAGGGTGAATCATCCAATCATGATTTTAGAGTTCAAAAATCTTTTCAAAAGAAAAGGATAATCGTAAGACCAAATCCACACATAAATACGGACGGTTTTTACCTTACGATAACCCAAAACAGTTTGAAATCAATATCTTTTCTGATATTATAATAATGTCTAAATACAAGTAAATAGCAATCTAGTAGAACGCTTGCATCTCACGCTCTACATATATAGTATACAATCAAAAACCGCAGGTGCTTATTGGAAATTGGATTCCAACTTGACAAGGTATGGGTCCACCTTCCGATCGTGTATCTCTAGAGACGAATACACTGGGTTCAACAAGAACTTCTTGCAACCCGGCCCTCACATGACCGACCACTCATTTCGCTTGAGTGTATCGAATGTATATCACCGACGGTTGGGATCAGCAACCGTCTCCCGACAAGGGACAACATCGAAACATAGATTAAAGAAGCAAATAGGATTTCCTCTAGATAGGTGATCATACACCCTAATGGGAGCGACCCACATAGCCATGCTGCCTGCCCGATTTTTGTCATTTCCCGGTTGATGAGGCTTGAGGCCAGAATTAACTCTTGACATCTGGTCGCCATTCACTTTGAATGCCACATCGTCAGATCCGTCAGATATCACTAATTGACGTCCACAAAAATACTCTAGCTGAAAGCTAGAGAACGGCGATTCTCCGCCAACAACTATCGTACGTTTGAAGAAATCAACGTACGTGATCCTTTGGAAATACTCTGTCAGACATTCATCCATATATGTCATCCAGGAACAGGATGAACCGAAGGCACTATCCTACTGCATCCATATAGGAATCACCCCATGGATCAGTAGCGAGTAGTCCTTGCAACTCGTAGACTCCAACTACGACAGAATCACAGCTTATCTCTGCTTGCCAGGCAGAGAATATTAGTGGTTCTTCCGGTTATGAAAATCCAAGTCTTCAATGCTCCATCTCAATCATCTTCTGAGATCTTCACGTATTTGTTGGACGGAATGGTTTTCGAATATAAATTCGATCTCGGTCTTTCCATACCAACACTCGTATTGGTCAGATTTGATAGTCGGTGTTTTAACTATCAAAATATACAGTGTTTCAAACATGACACTCCAATGAGTTCACTGATTCAGTATTTAGCATCATTTGGCCTTTGACAATCTAATTTCCTTTTTGTTAAATTGAAACTTCCAATTCTTTTAATATTCAAAAATATGATATTTGAATAACTCTAATTTCAATTAACTAACATTCGACTTACTCTATTCGCTCGACTCTAAATCGCAGCGATCACAATGGTTACGCCTGATTCCCTCAGGAAACATCCGACCGCCGTAGGCTATCTGCAGCCCTGCGAATTACGCTAGCAGTCGTACGCAATGGCAACTTAGCCGAATAATTATGTTGGCTAATTCTATCTCGAATAACTATATTCGATTACCTACTTAAATCTTCTTTCAAATCATCTTTTAGATTCGGAAATCCATTAGTTTTAACAAAGAAATTTATAGCACATATGTTATAACTATAGCGTTATAATTACTATTTAGATTTACAAAAAAACAACAGCGCTATAATCGCTGTTTAGGTTTACAACCCATTTACTATAGCAAAAGCTCTACAATTGCTATATTAGATTTACAAAACATATATTATAATAACAGCGCTAAAATCGCTGTTTAGATTTCAAAACATATCCACTAACGTCTCTTATGATTACCAATTAATACTATCTTCAGATAATCCTGATGTTGTTCAAGTTGGGGTATTTTAATTACCTCTCAGACCTTGATCAAACAACGTTCTTATCCTCAGATAAATATCAGTTATAATCAATGCCAAAATTCCATTTATAACTCTGGTTTATAATAAACCCTTTTATCGTAATCTCCTTTCACTTAATTCATATAATTGAGTACGTTTATTTCCTTTCACCATTCAATTGGCTTGCATCTCACATTCGGTAACTTTTTAAATGAATTCCCATTTAAAAAAAAAATAACTTATTTCATTCATTAACTACTTTAGTAGTAAATCCCTTTATTAACTAAATTAAATATTAAATCCCTTTTAAATCCTTATTTAAATTCAAACAATATTCATTTAACTATTTTAGTCAAAACTTGATAAACAATTCTAATTCCAAACGGTCGATTTAATTAACTCAAAAACTTGATTATCTCATTAACCGATTTCAACAATCCTCGCTTTAAATTAATTAACAATATAATTAATTTAGATAGATTCTAATTATTTGTTTCCTTTACAAAACAATTTCCAAGGTTTTACCATTTAATTCATTTCTTATTCTTCAACTGGTAAATCTGATTACATCAGCATTTGCTTTGCAAAATAACTTCATAACAAATCAAAGTCTTAAACAAATAAAATATTTATTTATTTCTCTTAAATAACTTTTATTCAAATCTAACTCTGGTTATAAAATAAATTTTATAACCTCAACTCTATCGATTCACCTGACGGTGAATCAATACCTATAACTCGATTGGTTTTAAAGGCCATACTCTGCCAAACACTTAACCAATATCACCCATTGGTTTAAACCAAACAGATGTTGAATATTAAAAATCAACAATCAATTCAAACAATACAAACAGGGCAGTTCATATATGAGAATATGAAAATAAATAATATATTCGAGGAATCCGGTTGGATCCCTCCAACCTGTTCTTCCCTGTATTCAAAACGGTTATCACAAACCAGGTCAAACAATTCCATTTAACTGATATATCATAGCAATTAGCAACCATTTTATATCAACTAACCAACAAAACATTTTCATCAGTTCCTCCAGTTCAAACGAAAACACGTTTATTTTATAAACGTGACCAACCAAGGTGAGTTACCTTTATTGGAACCAATCGTTAAAAATAACGATTTGGTATTTCACTGAAATTAAACACAGTTTAATTTCATCGGTTAAATCAACAAACAATTGTATAACTAGCAAAATAGTCAACCATTGGCAAGCAGAGCACACAAAATAAAAACACCCAATTTATATAAAATATAAAAAGGGTAACTGAGTGAGTTTAACTCACCTTGGTTTCATTCGACGTTGAAAAATTTCGTTTTAGTAACTCGCAGTTGTAACCAATTCTGCCAAAACTAGCTCCATTGTTGATTCAGACCTGACGTCGCTTGGTTTGGACCATTCTGTTACGGGATGATCGAGATATAATTTAATACGGTATTTGTTTATCTAAATAATATTATCAAAATTTTGATAATATTCTAATTCCTAATTTTCTTGAATTTTTGTTAGCTAGAAGGACTCGGTTAGGCATGAAAATGGTGTTGAGCATATCTTAGACAATGGTTCTGGACATATATTCAACACGCTAAAACTAAATTTTATATTTTAACCATAACTATATACTACTCCACACATCATAATGTAATTTTAATTCATAACTAAATAGGCATGTTCCAAACTTAGGCTATTCAATAACATACTACTGTCCCACGCCCCCTTTCTTACTTACGTTCTCATAGTGATTAGGCAGAACTTAAAACAAAATTAGGCATTTAATTTAAAACTTGATTAAGCAAATGTTGAACTGTTAATTAGGCATGTTAATGTATACCTTCCTGTCTCCTTCTGTTATAACCATTCGAACCCACCTTCTCAGCCACGTCCGCCCCTCCTTGCTTCCATCACATCGAAACCCACAGCAGTACACATCACCTCACCACGTTGTTCCCCTCCCATGCATGAAAATATCCCACTACATGTCTCCACTCCACAAAACACGCGCCACTCCCCTCTTCCCTTTCTTTCGCTTCTCTTCCCAATCAAAAATAAGTGCACCAGCTTCCTTCCTTTCCACTAGCGTCCCCTTCTTCTTTTTTTTTTTACATATATATAAGTTGCGGAAACAAATTTAAATGGATTCGCCTTATCAGCAAGGGAGGAGATGGAATTCAGCACCCAGAGTAGAAAAGAAGCATATACTGTATATATAGGCGAGGGGAGAAACAGATAGGAACAATGTTAACTCAGTAGGTCTGCGCCTCAGCTTAGCTTAGGGGTTGAGTTTTCCTTTCATTTCATTTCTCAGTAGCTTTAACGTAGTAAGGTCAGTGGTCGATAGCAGAAGAAAATAGATAGGCCTCAGTAATGTGTTTTCAGAAGTAGTCATGTGCGGTTTATCTTGTCCCCATCGATAGCTGGTAAAAGGTTTAGTGTAGCATATGTGTAGGTACAGAACGTCAGGAGCATTTGTGCTTTGCTTTAAATCTCATGAAGGACCGGTCACGGCAATAGATTACAGAAATGTTCAGATGTAGGGTGTGTATAAGTTCTGCTGTAGAGAAATAGTCATGTGGATAGGTATAGGCCTCTAAATGCATTAAAAGTGTGGGCTGCCTGTGTACGAGTCGTATGTGCTTCATTAAATTATGAAAGGAAATATGATGCAGTGATGTTTACATTAGATTAGACAAAACAATGCCATAGGTTACATAAAGGGTAAGTAGGGTAGAAATAGTGTGGGCGACAGGAAAATACATTTTATTTAGTTACTTACAAGTGACGCCTTCTATATATTAATATTAAGCAAAACTTCATCTTGAAGTAACACGCAAATATACCAACAAACGACTCTGTTTTCTGATTAAAAAGCTAATCTTAGTGTAAAAAGATATTCCGGATCCAATGGGACAAGTTTCGTCGAATTCCGACTTCGTATGAAAAAAATTCCTTTATAAAACCAGAAATGAACACGCATTTAATTTTTTTACGGTCACCAGATAAATCAAATCCACATGAAACTGCGAACATCGACAATAACTTTCCGATACGAACCCAACGGCACTAATTTCGTCGCATTCTGAGACTGTTGCCCCGGTAGGCTGTTTTTACCCTGAACCGCTATATCCTTTTTAACACCAAATTTTCCGGTCTCTAAAAATAACAAACTATATACTTATTCTGACTCTAATCGACGATACGAACTCAACGGAACTGGTTTCGTGGCCTAATTCGATCGTCTGCTCCAGTTACACTCAAATATCCTTTTATTTATTTAAATACACGCTATAGAAAATGAACGGGCGTTTATGGCTACCGTGGTCACATACGATATCGGTTTTCCACGCAGTTTGATTTTCTGACAATAATTTAACGATACGGTTCTAATGAAACTGGTCTTGTCGAAATCTGAGTCCGTTTGCAAAACGGCTATTTTAAAGGCCTATAATTTAATAACGATTTTCCATAGCGACTATTTCAAAATTTGATTTAACCATAACTATCAAACTATAACACGAAATCTGGATTTTTCTCTTTCATATGAAAGCTATTGCCAATACGGCTCCAACGTGTCTGGTTTCATAGAAATCCGACTTAAAACGAATTCTGTATTCTCAGTTGAAGTTCAAAACCCAAATTACGAACTGCACGCCATTTTAAAGCTCGATTTATAATTATAATAAAATTAACGTTCAACTTCGTTTTAAATAGTGAATTCAATATTAAATTTCATTATTATTCCCAATATAATATTTAAAACTAATTTAAATATTCATATTCAAATGGTCGAAAAACACGGGTCGTTACATTCTTCCCCCCTTAAAATAATTTCGTCCTCGAAATTGCTAAGGTAAGAAAGAACGTTATAAACCCAATAACTTTCAAATCTAATTTTATATTAAATTAGAAACCAATTCAATACTGTAAATAAATATTTTCAAAAAATATCGAAAATTTTCTAACACTTTAAATTTTCGAAAAATTTCGCCAGCACCTCCTCTGTATGGCTCAATTGGTACAACCACAACTCGCCTTTCTAGGCCTCCTTCAATCCAAAAGAAAATAAAACAGCCAAGCGGCTTGCCAAATAGGCTCATAAATCTCCAAACCCATATAGAAATAAACGTGTACCTTTTTGGTCGAGCATATCATTATATCATTTCCATCTGCTGCCGTGTCAGCATATATAAATGCAATCCCAAACAAAATTCCAATTTTATCCTCAAAACCAGATCATTCACGCGTCCAAGCCAAATCTCATTCTTAGCTCAATTTCCATCCATCATCAATTCCAACCAACACTATTTCAGATTCTTGTCTCACAAATTTCAAAATCTGATTCTACTTGATATATTATCTCCCGATTCAATTTCCAGTTAATCGGTTTCAATTCAATCCATATTTGCTTTCACAACTTTTATTTAATTTTGCCTTGTTCAACAATTTGCCTGGGAGTTTTCAAACAGTTCATCTCTTTTCAAAAATCAAATATTTCTTCCCAGGATTCAAACAACTCGTTTTTTTTCTTTCTCAAAGCATTTCAAAACAAGATTTTTGGTAGTAATCCGTCACTTAGAACTCGGAAATGAACACTGATGATGTGGCCAGCATCCTCAGAGTTATTCCCCAGCTATCAAAGTGAGTTCAATACTATATCACTTATCAAACCATATTTAAACACTTCCATTTTGAAATTTATTTCAAAATATCATTCACGATGCTTGTAAACCAAATTTAAAATCTCCCAGGATCTTAAAATTCCCATACATTTAATCCAAAATTACTTTTCACACTCTTCTAATTTTTCACCATTTCAATCTAAATTCTGGTTTAACTTCAAATTTAATTCATCTGATTCCATATATTATATCCATAGGAATTTTGATTGGTTACTTACATACCCATTCCATTATAACACATCCAATATACTATAATACTCCAAATATTAATCATCAAAATATAATTTGGGTAAAATTATTTCATTTACCCTCTTTCAAAAACATACTGTGTCGAATTATTCTGTCCAAGAGTTTAGAAACACTTATCGACACAGTTTGCATTACTGTATCGACCAGAATTCATAAACTACTCGACAAACCAACCAACACAATATAAACAGTTTTTTTATATCAATTTACAAATACGCGCTCATATATATACACTCAAACTCAATCTAGGGTATTACTAACCCCATCTCTACTGAGTCACGCCACAGAGCCAAGGTACTCACTTAACCAATAGCTCTGATACCACTGTAACGAACCGGGATTTTCGACTCCGAAAATCAACATCAAACTACCATGTTGACCATTCAGACATCGAACATTCCAGATCATTAATAGAAAGAAGTTAGAGGGTGAGATAAGAAAGAAAGAAATATTAGAGTAGAAGAAGAAGAAGAAACACCACAACACAGAGTCTCACATCGCAGTGGAACAAAATATAATACAGAAATAAATCTTTATTGAGAACCTTTAAAATACTTACAGTATCAGAGTACATCATCTGGACAGTGATAATAATCTGTCCTCATATAACACACAGCGGAATAGTAATAATATCATACGTCTGGACTCTCCAGCTCGTCTCTTCACAGCAGTCGATAACCTGAACCTGTACAACCCGGCCTAACCCGAGCATTTACAAAACACCGGGTCAGTCTGGTGAACCAGAGTGAGATAAACTCGCACAGTAATAAGGGTGAATCATCCAATCATGATTTTAGAGTTCAAAAATCTTTTCAAAAGAAAAGGATAATCGTAAGACCAAATCCACACATAAATACGGACGGTTTTTACCTTACGATAACCCAAAACAGTTTGAAATCAATATCTTTTCTGATATTATAATAATGTCTAAATACAAGTAAATAGCAATCTAGTAGAACGCTTGCATCTCACGCTCTACATATATAGTATACAATCAAAAACCGCAGGTGCTTATTGGAAATTGGATTCCAACTTGACAAGGTATGGGTCCACCTTCCGATCGTGTATCTCTAGAGACGAATACACTGGGTTCAACAAGAACTTCTTGCAACCCGGCCCTCACATGACCGACCACTCATTTCGCTTGAGTGTATCGAATGTATATCACCGACGGTTGGGATCAGCAACCGTCTCCCGACAAGGGACAGCATCGAAACATAGATTAAAGAAGCAAATAGGATTTCCTCTAGATAGGTGATCATACACCCTAATGGGAGCGACCCACATAGCCATGCTGCCTGCCCGATTTTTGTCATTTCCCGGTTGATGAGGCTTGAGGCCAGAATTAACTCTTGACATCTGGTCGCCATTCACTTTGAATGCCACATCGTCAGATCCGTCAGATATCACTAATTGACGTCCACAAAAATACTCTAGCTGAAAGCTAGAGAACGGCGATTCTCCGCCAACAACTATCGTACGTTTGAAGAAATCAACGTACGTGATCCTTTGGAAATACTCTGTCAAACATTCGTCCATATATGTCATCCAGGAACAGGATGAACCGAAGGCACTATCCTACTGCATCCATATAGGAATCACCCCATGGATCAGTAACGAGTAGTCCTTGCAACTCGTAGACTCCAACTACGACAGAATCACAGCTTATCTCTGCTTGCCAGGCAGAGAATATTAGTGGTTCTTCCGGTTATGAAAATCCACGTCTTCAATGCTCCATCTCAATCATCTTCTGAGATCTTCACGTATTTGTTGGACGGAATGGTTTTCGAATATAAATTCGATCCCGGTCTTTCCATACCAACACTCGTATTGGTCAGATTTGATAGTCGGTGTTTTAACTATCAAAATATACAGTGTTTCAAACATGACACTCCAATGAGTTCACTGATTCAGTATTTAGCATCATTTGGCCTTTGACAATCTAATTTCCTTTTTGTTAAATTGAAACTTCCAATTCTTTTAATATTCAAAAATATGATATTTGAATAACTCTAATTTCAATTAACTAACATTCGACTTACTCTATTCGCTCGACTCTAGATCGCAGCGATCACAATGGTTACGCCTGATTCCCTCAGGAAACATCCGACCGCCGTAGGCTATCTGCAGCCCTGCGAATTACGCTAGCAGTCGTACGCAATGGCAACTTAGCCGAATAATTATGTTGGCTAATTCTATCTCGAATAACTATATTCGATTACCTACTTAAATCTTCTTTCAAATCATCTTTTAGATTCGGAAATCCATTAGTTTTAACAAAGAAATTTATAGCACATATGTTATAACTATAGCGTTATAATTACTATTTAGATTTACAAAAAAACAACAGCGCTATAATCGCTGTTTAGGTTTACAACCCATTTACTATAGCAAAAGCTCTACAATTGCTATATTAGATTTACAAAACATATATTATAATAACAGCGCTAAAATCGCTGTTTAGATTTCAAAACATATCCACTAACGTCTCTTATGATTACCAATTAATACTATCTTCAGATAATCCTGATGTTGTTCCAGTTGGGGTATTTTAATTACCTCTCAGACCTTGATCAAACAACGTTCTTATCCTCAGATAAATATCAGTTATAATCAATGCCAAAATTCCATTTATAACTCTGGTTTATAATAAACCCTTTTATCGTAATCTCCTTTCACTTAATTCATATAATTGAGTACGTTTATTTCCTTTCACCATTCAATTGGCTTGCATCTCACATTCGGTAACTTTTTAAATGAATTCCCATTTAAAAAAAAAATAACTTATTTCATTCATTAACTACTTTAGTAGTAAATCCCTTTATTAACTAAATTAAATATTAAATCCCTTTTAAATCCTTATTTAAATTCAAACAATATTCATTTAACTATTTTAGTCAAAACTTGATAAACAATTCTAATTCCAAACGGTCGATTTAATTAACTCAAAAACTTGATTATCTCATTAACCGATTTCAACAATCCTCGCTTTAAATTAATTAACAATATAATTAATTTAGATAGATTCTAATTATTTGTTTCCTTTACAAAACAATTTCCAAGGTTTTACCATTTAATTCATTTCTTATTCTTCAACTGGTAAATCTGATTACATCAGCATTTGCTTTGCAAAATAACTTCATAACAAATCAAAGTCTTAAACAAATAAAATATTTATTTATTTCTCTTAAATAACTTTTATTCAAATCTAACTCTGGTTATAAAATAAATTTTATAACCTCAACTCTATCGATTCACCTGACGGTGAATCAATACCTATAACTCGATTGGTTTTAAAGGCCATACTCTGCCAAACACTTAACCAATATCACCCATTGGTTTAAACCAAACAGATGTTGAATATTAAAAATCAACAATCAATTCAAACAATACAAACAGGGCAGTTCATATATGAGAATATGAAAATAAATAATATATTCGAGGAATCCGGTTGGATCCCTCCAACCTGTTCTTCCCTGTATTCAAAACGGTTATCACAAACCAGGTCAAACAATTCCATTTAACTGATATATCATAGCAATTAGCAACCATTTTATATCAACTAACCAACAAACATTTTCATCAGTTCCTCCAGTTCAAACGAAAACACGTTTATTTTATAAACGTGACCAACCAAGGTGAGTTACCTTTATTGGAACCAATCGTTAAAAATAACGATTTGGTATTTCACTGAAATTAAACACAGTTTAATTTCATCGGTTAAATCAACAAACAATTGTATAACTAGCAAAATAGTCAACCATTGGCAAGCAGAGCACACAAAATAAAAACACCCAATTTATATAAAATATAAAAAGGGTAACTGAGTGAGTTTAACTCACCTTGGTTTCATTCGACGTTGAAAATTTTCGTTTTAGTAACTCGCAGTTGTAACCAATTCTGCCAAAACTAGCTCCATTGTTGATTCGGACCTGACGTCGCTTGGTTTGGACCATTCTGTTACGGGATGATCGAGATATAATTTAATACGGTATTTGTTTATCTAAATAATATTATCAAAACTTTGATAATATTCTAATTCCTAATTTTCTTGAATTTTTGTTAGCTAGAAGGACTCGGTTAGGCATGAAAATGGTGTTGAGCATATCTTAGACAATGGTTCTGGACATATATTCAACACGCTAAAACTAAATTTTATATTTTAACCATAACTATATACTACTCCACACATCATAATGTAATTTTAATTCATAACTAAATAGGCATGTTCCAAACTTAGGCTATTCAATAACATACTACTGTCCCACGCCCCCTTTCTTACTTACGTTCTCATAGTGATTAGGCAGAACTTAAAACAAAATTAGGCATTTAATTTAAAACTTGATTAAGCAAATGTTGAACTGTTAATTAGGCATGTTAATGTATACCTTCCTGTCTCCTTCTGTTATAACCATTCGAACCCACCTTCTCAGCCACGTCCGCCCCTCCTTGCTTCCATCACATCGAAACCCACAGCAGTACACATCACCTCACCACGTTGTTCCCCTCCCATGCATGAAAATATCCCACTACATGTCTCCACTCCACAAAACACGCGCCACTCCCCTCTTCCCTTTCTTTCGCTTCTCTTCCCAATCAAAAATAAGTGCACCAGCTTCCTTCCTTTCCACTAGCGTCCCCTTCTTCTTCTTTTTTTTTTTTACATATATATAAGTTGCGGAAACAAATTTAAATGGATTCGGCTTATCAGCAAGGGAGGAGATGGAATTCAGCACCCAGAGTAGAAAATAAGCATATACTGTATATATAGGCGAGGGGAGAAACAGATAGGAACAATGTTAACTCAGTAGGTTTGCGCCTCAGCTTAGCTTAGGGGTTGAGTTTTCCTTTCATTTCATTTCTCAGTAGCTTTAACGCAGTAAGGTCAGTGGTCGATAGCAGAAGAAAATAGATAGGCCTCAGTAATGTGTTTTCAGAAGTAGTCATGTGCGGTTTATCTTGTCCCCATCGATAGCTGGTAAAAGGTTTAGTGTAGCATATGTGTAGGTACAGAACGTCAGGAGCATTTGTGCTTTGCTTTAAATCTCATGAAGGACCGGTCACGGCAATAGATTACAGAAATGTTCAGATGTAGGGTGTGTATAAGTTCTGCTGTAGAGAAATAGTCATGTGGATAGGTATAGGCCTCTAAATGCATTAAAAGTGTGGGCTGCCTGTGTACGAGTCGTACGTGCTTCATTAAATTATGAAAGGAAATATGATGCAGTGATGTTTACATTAGATTAGACAAAACAATGCCATAGGTTACAGAAAGGGTAAGTAGGGTAGAAATAGTGTGGGCGACAGGAAAATACATTTTATTTAGTTACTTACAAGTGACGCCTTCTATATATTAATATTAAGCAAAACTTCATCTTGAAGTAACACGCAAATATACCAACAAACGACTCTGTTTTCTGATTAAAAAGCTAATCTTAGTGTAAAAAGATATTCCGGATCCAATGGGACAAGTTTCGTCGAATTCCGACTTCGTATGAAAAAAATTCCTTTATAAAACCAGAAATGAACACGCATTTAATTTTTTTACGGTCACCAGATAAATCAAATCCACTTGAAACTGCGAACATCGACAATAACTTTCCGATACGAACCCAACGGCACTAATTTCGTCGCATTCTGAGACTGTTGCCCCGGTAGGCTGTTTTTACCCTGAACCGCTATATCCTTTTTAACACCAAATTTTCCGGTCTCTAAAAATAACAAACTATATACTTATTCTGACTCTAATCGACGATACGAACTCAACGGAACTGGTTTCGTGGCCTAATTCGATCGTCTGCTCCAGTTACACTCAAATATCCTTTTATTTATTTAAATACACGCTATAGAAAATGAACGGGCGTTTATGGCTACCGTGGTCACATACGATATCGGTTTTCCACGCAGTTTGATTTTCTGACAATAATTTAACGATACGGTTCTAATGAAACTGGTCTTGTCGAAATCTGAGTCCGTTTGCAAAACGGCTATTTTAAAGGCCTATAATTTAATAACGATTTTCCATAGCGACTATTTCAAAATTTGATTTAACCATAACTATCAAACTATAACACGAAATCTGGATTTTTCTCTTTCATATGAAAGCTATTGCCAATACGGCTCCAACGTGTCTGGTTTCATAGAAATCCGACTTAAAACGAATTCTGTATTCTCAGTTGAAGTTCAAAACCCAAATTACGAACTGCACGCCATTTTAAAGCTCGATTTATAATTATAATAAAATTAACGTTCAACTTCGTTTTAAATAGTGAATTCAATATTAAATTTCATTAATATTCCCAATATAATATTTAAAACTAATTTAAATATTCATATTCAAATGGTCGAAAAACACGGGTCGTTACACAATCCATACCATACCATTGATTTCTGCCAATATATAACCTCCAAGCTCGTACGTCTCAGAGAAGGGTGTTAAGCAAGAGAATAAATTCTCCGCCACCATAGATATATATTTAGCAGATATCAACAAATGCAGCATAAAGGAATACAACGTCGGACATACCATCCATTTACAAGTTCGTTCTACGTCTGAACGAAACCAGAGAAACCTTATTCCAATATAGGAGAGAGGTTCTCACATATCCATCGATTTCGAAATACGTTTGGATGATCACAAATTATTACCTTGACTTGGGTAGTCGCCCAAGCAAGACATCAGTCACCATCCAAACGGTGTGAAGATCTCTTGTCTTCAACCACCATCTTCATCTTCGACTTTTGATCGTCGTAGTAATTGTTCAGAATGGGTTAAGCCCGCTCTTTCTGAATAACTTGCGTATTTTATAATCAATAATAAAGTGCTATAAAACACATCATACGCCTCATTCCAATTTAGAATATTCTTCTAATAAAATATTCACATTTATAAGGGAATGGTTCTCATTAATTTTATCAAAGATAAATTCTTTAAATTTATTCCTTAATCTTCTTTTTTAAGGATTCATCAAAATCCAATTTTCTTTTAATATCAAAAACCATTATCTAATGATTATTCAAATTTAAGAAATAAATCTTGTCTTTAAATTGGGTTAAAGAACCAATGTCATTTAAAACACAGTTCACAATAAACCCAAAATCATCTTCCATTTAATATGGAATTTATATAGAAATCAACCAATATATAATCGATATAAGTTACCATATCAGTCCAATAATATAAATGGAATAACGGAAAAGCCTTTTAAATTCCATATATATTAACCGTATTCTTTAACAGAAGCTCATCTCGATTATTATCAAATCAAACTCCATTCAATTCCAATTTAATATTTTAATTGGAAAACTTTACTTTGGAAAAATTTCCATTCAAATTTTAATAAAAAATTTATAAATACCAAATTATATTTTCACTGTTAATTGAGTTAAAGAACAAACGTCGTTTAAAAACATAGTTCACAATAAACCCAATTCACATTACATTTTATTCCAATTATTAAATATAATTGAAAAACCCTAAAATCTTAATTAAAAGATTTATTCCTTTCAGATAGGATTCAAGAAAAAATGTCTTTTAAAACACCGTCCACGACAAACCCAAAATTCCAATTTATTTAATTAATCCCAATTAAATATTGGTGAATTGGAAAACTTTATTAAATCTTAAATTAAAAGATTTATTCTAGTTAATAACTAGTTCAATTTGATAAAAATATTCTTTTATCTTTTCAAATATGAAATTTTTAACCAAAACTCTTTTAAATCATTTACTATGATTTTACATAATTTTTCCATATTTTTAATAATTTTATTAAGGCCTATACAGTTGGTTTCCAATAACGGTCATCGAACTGTACTTACAACGACCTTTTTAAAAATTGATTTGGACATAACTCCAAATCTAACAGTCAGATTTCAAATCTCTTATATTCATTGGAAAGCTCTTTTCGATACGATACCAACGGTTCCGGTTTAGGAGAATCCGATGGTCGGATCTCCCGTTACGCCAATTTGAAGTTAATGGTCGAAATTCGCGAACAGTAGTTGCGCGGCGCGTTCTTTTCAGGCCATTAAATTTATGTATATATATTATATATTATTGTCGATTTCTATTATAAATTATTTTTTAATATATTTATAAATTTGTTTGAAAATGATTTTAATTACACTTTCAATTTTAAGTCAAATCTGAATGTTCTATCATATTAAAATATTTATATTTTCAAAATATAAGATTCATAAATCACTTCTTTTATATTCATTTTAAATTGAAGTAAATTGAACGATAAAACCGTTTGGGTTAAAAATGGCGTTTCTACTTAGTTCGGCTTCATATGTCAATATTTTTATTCTTCATTGAATATTATTCTAAAATATTCATTATGTTAAAATATTCTTTATTTTAAAAGGTTCTTTGTTTTAAAATATCCTTTATGTAAAGATGTTCTTTATTTTAAAATATCCTTTATATCAAAAGATATTCTGAATCGAAATGCGACTTAATCAATTACCATACAATTCCAATTGTATGGATTTCATACATTGCACGTGCATGACAATAATGATAAATTATCAATAATCAAACCATTTACAACCAGAGTGAATTATAATTGTGTAGGCATTAAGATAAATAAATGAGTAACGCTCAACGCAGACTGTCAATCCATCGATTGACATACATATAAATATTGGGACTAGTGCATGTCATCCCAACACCCATATGGGATTTTCAAACAACAACAGTTCATCTAAATAGATTATTGGTTAATGGATTTAACCAATTATTCGGTTTGAATTATTTATTTAACATGAATATAATCTAAATAAATGACATGCTTGTTTAACATGGACATGATCTAAATATATGACTTTTTAATGTAACATGACATTAATCTAAATATATGACATTTTTAATGTAACATGACATTTCTATATAAAATGACATTTTTTGATCTAATGACATAAATTACTGTGATGACCCTAAAACCCCGTACGACAGTGGCAAGGGTAATCTTTGGAATATAACACATAAACAGATAATAATAGAACAGAAATAAATAAATATACCAGATAATGTACAAATAATACA
The DNA here is from genome assembly GCA_030737875.1 of Allium sativum. Lineage (NCBI taxonomy): Eukaryota > Viridiplantae > Streptophyta > Magnoliopsida > Asparagales > Amaryllidaceae > Allium > Allium sativum. Next base: position 565,836,278 of record CM060921.1, read on the forward strand.
CTGGATAAACTTAATGATCAGAGTTAAACAGTATACAGGATCATACTTAGTACAAAATACAATTCAGCTATACATAAGTGTCTACAGCGGAAAACAAAACATAATATATACAATAGGAGTTGAACAGCATAAAAAGAGGTAATGATAGAATCCATCTTCAACTCCAGCTTTCCAGAAAGCCTGCTAAAACTTGAAAACAAGGCGGCCCGTGTAGAAAAAGGGGCACCCGAGTTTTCTAGTGAAACAAACTACGAGTCGGTCATGGGAATGGTATGAGAAATTTACTTAACACATTTTATAATATGGCTAATCACAGGACCACGCCACTTTCGCGGAACGGGTTTACTCCATTGGATTGCTTGTGCTTTAAAACAAGTAAATCTTTTAAACATTGCAATGCTTTTTAGAAAAATGAAGCCATTATAAGACTAAGTTCCCATCACACAGTGCAACGCAAACCGGAGGATAGAGTTCCACCTTATAATGGCCAAAATATGCTTGATACGAATAAAACAAAAGAATTTATATTATTACTAGTGTTTATATGTTTTAAGAACAATTTCAAATCATAAGTATCAATCATAGATGGCATGGGTACCATATATCATGTCGCCATATATAGGTATATCAAAACCGCACGGTATCGTATTTGGAAATTGGATTTCCGTCATGAACCAAGGCAAAAGATAGTACTTACCGAATTCGAGACTGTCAAGCCCAAGTCTCAGGATCAGAGCTCGAGTGACCCTTGGATCGTCAGGGACGGTCCACCAATTTGGATTAAAATGCCTGAACACTGCTTTTCCCCGCCATTTGGGGAGTAAATGAGCCCAATGACTCCATCGGCTCCACATAGTCACCGATATATCCGAGGCGCCTCGCAACAGCAACAACCACACAGGTGAAAATAATATAAATGTCAGGGCCGGTAGGTCATTGACACCACCCTAGCTAGAAGGAAACGCATGCCCTCCCCGATGTCCTCTCCCGTTTCTGGTTTATACCGGGGTGTAAGGCTCGCGAATTCACGTTATACACAAAGCTATGCCGCACAGGCCGTGCTTTGATCCTCAACCACAAGACTTTGTTTTTCAACAGAAGCCTTGATCATTTGCCACTCAGGCGTGTCAGACAGGCAGTTCACTCCATGCGACTGATTTCTATCTATATATAACCTCTGAGCTCGTACGTCTAAGAGAAGGGCGTTAAGCAAGAGAATAAATTCTTCGCCGCCAAACAGATATATATTTAATAGAGATCAATCAGCATAGAACAAAATCCAATGTCAGACACACAATCCATTTACAAGTTCGTTCTGGGTCTGAACGAAACTGGAGGCACCACATACCTTACATATCCATCGATCTCCACGTACGTCTGGACGATCACCACTTATTACCTATATTTCGGGATGCCTCCCAATCAAGACGTCAGTTATCATTCAACCGAGGTGAAGACCTCCGGTCTTCTACCACCGTCTTCATCATCGACTTCTCATCGTCGATCAATTATTTGAAATGAGATTTAACTCGGCCTTTTCAAATAATTCATGTATATTTAGAATTTCAAATAAATTTATTTCAATGGTTAAATTATTCGACACCAATAATTAAATTCATTAATGTAACTTTCACGCCAAACACATTAAAACATCAAATATCACATAAACCGAGCAAATTCAATTTATTTCCATTCCATATCGTTTATAATATTTTATCATGATTTATCACTATTTTTATTTATTTAAAAATAGCCAATTCATTCAAACGACGCTTCAGGACATAACGCGGTCGTGGCACTGTTTTTCTTCAGATTTGATTTACACATATCTGAAAATCTAACCGTTGGATCCTCACAAATTTTATATCATTGGAAAGATCTTTTCAAAATGAATCCAACGTTTTCAGTTTCGGTAAAATCCGACGGTCAGACCTTCCAGTACAATCGTTTGAAGTTACGATTTCAAAATACGAACTGCGGTGTCGTTATTCGATTTAATTTAATTATATTTATATATTTATAAATATAATCGATTCTGGCCCTGTTTTTCTTCAGATTTGAATTAAACATTCCAGACAATCCAACCGTTGGATCTTCTCAAAGTGGGTGTCGTTGGAAAGATATTTCCAAAGCGAACCCAACGGTTTCGGTTTCGGGAAAATCCGACGGTTGGATCTCCCGCACTGATCGTTTGAAATCACAGTTTCAAAACACGAACTGCAGCTTCGTTATTCAATTTATTTTATTTATATTTGTATATATATAAATATAATTCATTCTTCGATTTCAAAACCATATTCACTTCATATATTTGACAAAAATGATATTTGTATCATCAAAAATATTTATTCAACACATGAATATTTTTAGCACTTCATATTCACAATAAGATGTAGATTTTATTGTTCAATCTATATATTTAACACATGAATGTTTTTGACTTCACACATACGATAAAAATATGATTTTTATCGTTCTAGTCCTTTATTCAACACATGAATATTTTCTATAGTTGATATATATAATATAAATGTGATTTTTATTGTAAAACAATTTTTTTCAAAACATGGTTATTTTATATAGTTTATATATAAGGTAAGAATGTTATTTTTGGTGTTAAAACAATTTATTTAAAACACTACTATTTTATATAGTCTATATATATGATAAAAATGTTATTTTTGTCTTTCAAAGAATTTATTCAATACACAAACTCCATTCAACACCTGAATTTATTTCAACACATGAATTTCTATTCAACGCATGAATTTTATTTCAACATTCAACACATGAATTTTATTTCCACATTCAACACATGAATTTAAATCAAACACAGAAATATTTCAGGAAATTTCGGCAGCATAACGGCAGGGTAGTTAAAACCGGGACCATCCCTAGTACGACTTCTTGCTCTACCTTAAAGCCTCGCAGCTTTTGACAATGGGGATTTTCAATATCTAGTTCGTACCCAGATGAATTTTCCCATATACTAATCCTATTAGGATTTCAACCACAATCATTCATTTCAAACCAACCATTCATGATATTCACCAAATTTTCACATTAACCAATAATCCGAACAATATCACAACCAACATATATCGTCCATGGTCAGTGGACGAGGGGAGTATATATAGATATATAAATATATGTATATAACTATATTTCGATTTCCTTTCAATATCATTTCAATTTATTTCAACGCATATATCATTTTTACAACGCGTATATAACTTATACATCGAACATACAACTTATACAACGCTTATACATGAGGTGTACAATGCTTATATAACTTATACTTCAAATATATAATTTATACATCGTTATTTTCATATCGTTTATAATTCAGAAATCTCACATTGGATTCCACTCCACCAAAAATAGCAGAAGGCTCAGAAAAATATGCGGTCTCTTCTAGAATGTAGAAGACGTCCACACGAGTCCACTATCTCTTGTTTCACTGAATTCCGTCAACAAACGAAAAAGATATGATTTTTACAGTGAAATCATAAACCGTAGCGCTTTAAAGTGCTATTAACCATTTAAAATAAAATAAACCGTACCTCTCTTTCGATGTTCAAAACTAGGTTTAGCTTTTTCGATTAATCCACGAAGCTATAGCACGATCGGACATCACCACGTTGCCGAGCCTCGAGAGAGCTTTCCGGCGCCACCAAACAGGGTCAGATCGACGACGGCAGGTGCGAGCGGTGGCTGTCCAAAGGCGGCAACTTTTAGGGCGCGATTCTAGCAGAATACTCGACGAGGAAGGATGAGGCTGACATTGATTTGAAGCTGGAGGAAAGGTCTTCAATCCTCCAAAGGAGCACCTGATTTTGTTGAGAGGTTTAAGAGAAAAGGAGGAGAGAAGGTACGAGCTAGTTTCCGTCATTCGCTTCGAAGGATCGGGAGGAGAGAGAGAGTGATGGCTAATGAGATAATTTTATTTTATTTATATATTTTAAAAATTCCAAAAATACCCCTTATCTCATATGAACTCCAATCCAAACCCAACGACTGTCGTCCCTAGCTAAATACCCTCATTCTGAGCACAATGGGATATGTTTCGAAGGCCTATTCGAATGTTTCAGTCAGTTTTCCTTCAAATTAAAATATAAAACTTTCAATATTCGTTTTGAACGTACATTTCAATTTGTCGGGGCCACATACTGATTTTAAAAATTCCCAAAAAATAAATCTAGCTATGTTTGTTGATACGGTCCAAACAAAACTAGTTTCGTAGAATTCTGAGACCGTTTGAAAATGACCCTTTTCTGGTCGATCCAAATTAACAAAAATCGACCAAACACATTTTTCTTTGCCACACTCACATACTAACTTCAAAAATTATGAAATTTGAAACCTAGCAATAATTTGACATCCCGGATCCAACAAAAGTGGTTTCGTCGAATTCTGAGGTCGTTTGCAAAACGGCTATTTTCACGGGCTATATAAATTCCATAGCGACCTTTCTGAAAATTAATTTGGCCATAACTTTTGATTCCCGCTATGAAACTTCAATTTTTCAGATTCGTTAGAAAGATATTCATTAACAGATTTAAATGTTTTTGGTTTCACTAACATCCGTTTTATTTTGCATCCGGTACAGTCAGTCAAAGTTTGAATTCAAATTTTGAAACTACCGCGTCATTTCAAGCCTATTTTATAATTAAAATTAATTATATTTATTTTCAAATGTCGATTCAAACACACTTTTCATCGTTATTATTGAAAATATTTATTTTAAATATTTAAAATCCACTAAAATAGCCAATTTAAATTTTTTTTAATTGGTTCAGATTTTCCAGGTTGTTACAATCTCCCCCACTTAAAACTTTTCGTCCTCGAAAAGGAACGAAGTCGAAAGTTGTTTAATTAACCAACTCAACTTTCATTCTGCCTTCCATTCTCCAACTTTTCAATTTCTAAGAATTTTCAAATTCTGCAAAAATTTGGCTAACACCCTAAATTTTCGAAAAATTTCGCCATAACCTCCTTTTTACGGGGAGGGGTTTGGAAATTTATTGGGCCGTATTAGGTACCCAATAAATCCTAATAAGAATGCATATATTTATAGTGATATATTCCGGTGTCCACAGGGGAGTGTGTATAGATCATAACTCCAGAGAATAAATTCTCGTCACCCTATAAATGGTTTTTGTGCCTTAATGACCCGAGAGACGTGTTTATTGTCATCTCCAGACCCGTGTGGGGTTTTTATTAGTCTTGCAATTTACTGTTACGTTTTATATGGTTCATATCAGTCATCAGTTCAACCTGTAATATATAGTCATCGCCATACGAGCCTCTCGCTCGTATGGTAAATCTTCAAGCTCGTCACACAAGCGCTAAATGCTTATGTGGTATTCGATGAAGTATGCATATCTTCAAGAAGTATGCCATGTAGTGTTGTTCAAAATTAATTGTTACTATCCTATGGCGACGTTTATTATTACACACAGAACAAGCAGCACTCCGCATCCAATGACATTCACAGGAGTTGATATAATAATAAAATTTCGCATCCAACTCATTAAGGTTTACCTATTTGTCAGGCACGCAAATAAATTCTTTACTCAACAGCTAATCCTTTTACCTGTTCAAACATATATAATGCATGTGTATATATTTCTATCTATTTTAAATCAGTTCAATACGCGATTTAATTGCATAGATTTACCCTTCATTTATTGACTAAATTAACTATCATTCTAATAATTTAATTAATCAAAACCACTATCACACAACACTAACAATAATCAATTAGTTTTTAACCTTTCAAAAATATACTAATCGATTCATATACTCTTTTAAAATAATCATACTATAGAATTAAAAGTTTACATCCATGAAAAGAAAATAACAACAAAGTAGAGAACATAATGAAAATATCAAAATATGGTTACCTTGCACCAGAGTCAATCAGAGATATCCACCCTGCATTTAGGATAGGCTTTCTTAATGCTTTCCTCTGTTTCCCAAGTACAATCTCGCAGATCTCCACTCCATTGCACTTTGACTAAGTGAACCTTCTTGTTCCTCAGTTCTTTGGTTTCTTTTCCAATAATCTTTAGCGGCTCTCTTCTCACAGCCAATTCTGGAGTAATTTCCATATCCTGTTGTGCAGCTTCTTCCACAACCGAGCCCGGATCATGTACATGCTTCCTAAGTTGAGAAACATGAAATACATCATGTACTCCAGGCAACCAATCAGGTAATTGAACTTTATAAGCGAGATTTCCAATCCGTTCAAGTATAGGGAATGGACCAATAAATCTGGGCGCCAACTTCCCAGTTTTGCCAAATCGAATTACTCCTCTCATCGGAGAAACCCTTATATACACATAGTCTCCAACAGCAAATGCTAAATCCCTCCTTCTCGAGTCTGCATAGCTCTTCTATCGGCTTTGAGCCACTAGCAATCGTTTCTTAATGAAATCGACTTTATCCGCAGCTTCTCGAATCATATCGGGCCCCAGTACAAGCCTATTACCAGGTTCTACCCAACAAGTAGGAGATCGGCATGGTCTACCATACAATGCTTCAAATGGTGACATTGTCAGGCTCGCTTGGTAGCTGTTGTTATATGAGAACTCAGCCAAATGTAAATGGTCTTCCCATGATCCACCAAAATCAAGTACACAAGCCCGCAATAAATCTTCTAGAATACGATTCACCCTCTCAGTCTGATCATCTGTCTAAGGATGATAGGCGGTTCTTAGATTCAGCTTCGTTCCCAGTTTTACTTGAAATGCCTCCCAGAATTTGCTAGTAAATATTGGATCTCTATTACTGACTATACTGATCGGCACTCCCTGTAGCCTAATAATTTCTTTGAAATAAATCTGTGCTAGACTTTGGGTGGTCCTATTAGATCTGACAGGTATAAAATGGGCGGTCTTCGTGAAGCGATCTACGATCACCCAAATACTGTCATTTCCATTCCTAGTTCTGGGCAAACCATCTATGAAGTCAATGGAAATATGTTCCTACTTCCAACCTGGAATGTCCAACAGTTGCAACAATCCAGCAAGTTTCTGTTGGTCGCTTTTGACTAGTTGGCAAGTAGAGCACTTGCTAACATAAAAAGAAATGTCTCTCTTCATCAATCTCCACCAAAATGTACGCTTAATATCATTATACATTTTGCCCACTCCTGGATGGATAATAAGCTTTGACTTATGGTATTCATCCAGTACTTCCCTTCGGAGCTCAGAAATGTTAGGGACACATATTCGACCCTTTAGCCTTAGAACCCCTTGGTTATCAATCTGGAAACTCAAGGGTTCGCCTTTATGTATTCTTTCCCTGATTCTCTGAATGAAGTGATCGTCCTTTTGAAGAGCAGATATTTGATCAATGAATGAAGTCGTAATAATAAAACTGGCGATCGTTACATTCTTTCTACTTAGCGCATCGACCACAACATGGGCTTTCCCTGGAGTGTACAAAATCTCAAAATCTTATGTTGCAAGAAATTCTAGCCAACGTTGCTGCCTCAGATTCAAGTCTTTATGGGTGAACAGATACTTTAGCGACTGATGATCTATAAACAGTTCGAATTTCTCACCCAGTAGACAATGCCTCCAGATTTTTAAAGCAAATACAATGGCTAACAACTCAAGATCATGAGTAACGTAGTTTTTCTCATGCGGCTTCAGCTGACGGCTAGCATAAGCAACCACTTGACCTCTCTGCATTAATACTACACCAAGGCCTTCTCTAGAGGCATCTGTCCAGACTTTCAAGTCTTGATTGCCATCGATAATCGTTAACACTGGAGTAGTTGTTAATCTTAATTTTAGCTTCTGAAAAGCCTCCTCACATTTGAGAGCCCACTTGAATCTTGCGTGCTTCTTGGTAAGCTTCGTTAAGGAACTAGATACCTTCGAAAAATCTTTGATGAACTTCCGATAATAACTAGCCAATCCAAGAAAACTCCAGACTTCTGTGGGAGTACTAGGCTGCTTCCAATTTTGAATAGCGGTGATTTTACCGGGATCCACATAAATTCCTTCCTTTGATACAACATGGCCAAGAAATTTGACTTCTTCTTGCCAGAATACACATTTGGAAAGTTTGGCCTTCAAGACGTTCTTTCTGAGAATTTCTAACACTTGTTCCAAATGTTTCGCGTGATCGCTCTCTGACTTAGAGAAGATCAATATGTCATCAATGAAAACCAAAACAAATTTATTCAAGATATCGTGGAACACTCGATTCATCAAATCCACAAAATAGGAAGGAGCGTTACATAAGCCGAACGGCATTACTAACCACTCATAAAACAAATCGGGACCTCTGAATGTTGTCATAGGAACACACTATTCGACAATACGAAGCTGATGGAAGCCTGTGGCTAGGTCCATCCTTGAGAATATTTGTGCACCGTTCAATCGATCCAGCAAATCATCTATCCGCGACAATGGATATTTGTTCTTCAATGTCTGTTTATTCAAATTACGATAATCCACACATAGTCAAAGAGTACCGTCTGACTTTGGGACAAACACCACTGCTGCTCCCTAATCAGAGAAACTAGGCCTGATCAGACCCTTATATACCAGCTGTCGAGTTTGATTATCTAATTCTTCTTTCTCCTTTAGAGTCATTCTCCGAATAGCGTGCACTACTGGCCTTGCATTCGGAATTAAAGTGATCTTGAAATCAATTTCTCTCTTCGGAGGTAAACTAACAACTTTTTCGAACACATCTGCATAATTCTTGACGATAGGAATATCCTTTATGAGGTCTGGAATATTCTCTGTGACTACAGGGATATTTTCTATTTGAGCAGGAGAAACATCAAGAGCTGACCAAAAGTCTTTTCTATCTGAATTCGGGCCCTCACATGCTATGGTTATATAATTCCCTGATTTAATCTTTGCCCTAAGAACTCTCTCGGCGCATCTAACCTCTGCCTCATATTTGTTTAACCAATCCAATCCCAAAATAAGATCGAATTTAGTAAAATTCATGACGATAGAGATGGTAGGGAACTTATAACAGGAAAAAGAGACAGGCACCCCATAAACCCAACTGAGATTGAGGGACCCCAACCGAATTATGGGCGGTGATGGGTTTTTCGAGCTTTTTTAATTTCAAATCCAACTTCTTAACTGCATTCTTTGCAATAAAGCTTCGTGATGCGCCTGTATCAAACAGTACTTTAACCGAAATGTTTTTGACAGTAAGCGTGCCTTCCTAAACATCAGACCTTTCCCGACTAGAAGAAGATGCAAGCACTTCTGCCACTTCATTTACATGTACTGCTTCAGGTTTCTGAATAGCGGGCAGGCCTTTAAAAGATGACCAGTCTGATGACATCCATCGCATTTTCTATTCTCTTGAAACTTCTTACCGGATTTAGATTCATCCTTCTTTCATTTCTTCGTGGATTTACAGTTTCTAGTCAAATGCCCTTGCTTACTGCAGTTAGAGCATGTGGCCGTCATTATGGGTTCTTTCTCAGACCTAACCCTTTTCCTCTTGGCTCTGGGCTTCGTACTGACCTCAAGACTATCATTCTCAGACTCCTCTTTATTACTAGAACTAACTTCCTCTTCGTCGTTCAAAAGATCTTTCTTATGGAGATCTTCATACTGATAAGCCATGTATATCATTCAGAAAAAGGAAGCTTCACATGCCCCATTACTTTACTTTGGTACTTTCTTTGAAGCCCGTTAATAAATCTCAGATTCTTCCTCTTTAGATTTTCAATTAGATGCCGGGAAAAATGAGAAAGTTCATTGAATTTCTTGTGATATTCTGGAATGCTCATATCCCCTTGTATCAAATAACAGAATTCATCACATAACCGCTCAGTTTCTTCTGGAGGAATAAATCTTTCATTGAAAATATCTTTAAATCGATCCCAGGTAATATTAGCTTCTAGATTATCCTCAATAATCGAATCCTACCAGAATAAAGCTTCGTCCTTGAGTGCCCAAGATGCCAGTAATCTTTTCTGGTCATCTCTTAGCTTTAAACCTTTAAAAATTTTCTCAGCAGAACGAATCCAAGCTTGTGTTTTAATAACAAATTCTTCGCCCGAGAACGATATTCCACCCATATTTCGATACTTAATTAATAGAGCCTCAATATCTGGTTCCATATTCCTTCTTCTGTTTCTGACACTCATTTGCTAGTACTTCTGTAAATAGCAGACCAAGTGTCAGGTCAACAGAAAAGATTTTATAAAGCATAGAAACATGTACTTGAATGTAAATGTGTCTATCGAGGTGTTATTTCATTCTTCTATACTCATACTAGGATATTACTGATCCCATCTGTAATGAGTTATTCGTCCTAGAACACTACTGGTTCTATTTCTGACGAGTTCGTTAATATGTTATATTCCAGCACTAAGCTTAACCAAAGCTCCGATACCACGTTGTGATGACCCCAAAACCCCGTACGACGGTGGCAAGGGTAATCTTTGGAATATAACACATAAACAGATAATAACAGAACAAAAATAAATAAATACGCCAGATAATGTACAAATAATACACTGGATAAACTTAATCATCAGAGTTACACAGTATACAAGATCGTACTTAGTACAAAATACAGTTCAGCTATACATAAGTGTCTACCGCGGAAAACAAAACATAATATGTACAATAGGAGCTGAACAACATAAAAAGAGATAAATGATAGAATCCATCTTCAACTCCAGCTATCCAGAAAGCCTGCTAAAACCTGAATACAAGGCTGTCCGTGTAGAAAAAGCGGCACCCAAGTATGCAAGTGAAACAAACTACGAGTCAGTCATGGGACTGGTATGAGAAATCTACTTAACACATTTTATAATATGGCTAATCACAGGACCACGCCACTTTCGCGGAACGGGTTTACTCCATTGGATTGCCAGTGCTTTAAAACAAGTGAATCTTTTAAACGTCGCAATGCTTTTTAGAAAAATGAAGCCATTATAAGACTGAGTTCCCATCACACAATGCAACGCAAACCGAAGGATAGAGTTTTACCTTATAATGGCCATAATATGCTTGATACGAATAAAACAAAAGAACTTGATATTATTACTAGTGTTTATATGTTTCAAGAACAATTTCAAATCATAAGTATCAATCATAGACGGCGTGGGTACCATATATCATGTCGTCGTATATAGGTATACAATCAAAACCGCATGGTATCGTATTTGGAAATTGGATTTCCTTCATGAACCAAGGAAAAAGATAGTCCTTATCGAATTCGATACTGTCTAGCCCAAGTCTCAGGATCAAAGCTCGAGTGACCCTTGGATCGTCAGGGCCGGTCCACCGATGTGGATTAAAATACATGAACACTACGTTTCCCCGCCCTTTAGGGCGTAAATGAGCCCTGTGACCCCATCGGCTCCACATAGTCACCGATATATCTGAGGCACCTCGCAACAGCAACAACCACACAGGTGAAAATAATATAAATGTCAGGGCTGGTAGGTCACTGACACCACCATAACTAGAAGGAAACGCATGCCCTCCCTGATATCCTCTCCCGTTTCTGGTTCATACCGGGGTGTGAGGCTCGCGAATTAACGTTATACACAACGCTATGCCACATAGGCTGTGCTTTAATCATCAACCACAAGACTTTGTTCTTCAACAGAAGCCTTGATCATTTGCCACTCAGGCGTGTCACATAGGCAGTTCACTCCATGCGACTGATTTCTATCGATATATAACCTTTGAGCTCGTACGTCTCAGAGAAGGGCGTTAAGCAAGAGAATAAATTCTCCGCCGCCGAACAGATATATTTTTAATAGAGATTAATCAGCACAGAACAAAATCCAATGTCAGTCACACAATCCATTTACAAGTTCGTTCTGGGTCTGAACGAAACCGGAGGCACCACATACCTCGCATATCCATCGATCTCCACGTACGTCTAGACGATCACCACTTATTATCTATATTTTGGGATGCCTCCCAATCAAGACGTCAGTTATCATCCAACCGAGGTGAAGATCTCCAGTCTTCAACCACCGTCTTCATCATCGACTTCTCATCGCCGATCAATTATTTGAACTGAGTTTAACTCGGCCTTTTCAAATAATTCACGTATATTTAGAATTTCAAATCAATTTATTTCAATGGTTAAATTATTCGACACCAATAATTGAATTCATTAATGTAACTTTCACGCCAAACACATTCAACCATCAAATATCACATAAACCGAGAAAATTCAATTTATTTCCATTCCATATCGTTTATAACATTTTATCATGATTTATCGCTATATTTATTTATTTAAAAATAGCCAATTCATTCAAATGACGCTTCAGGCCATAACGCGGCCGTGGCGTTGTTTTTCTACATATTTGATTTACACATATCTGAAAACCTAACAGTTGGATCCTCACAAATTTTATAACATTAGAAAGATCTTTTCAAAATGAATACAAGGTTTCAGTTTTGGGAAAATCCGACAGTCAGATCTTCCAGTACAATCGTTTGAAGTTACGATTTCAAAATACGAACTGCAGTGTCGTTATTCGATTTAATTTAATTATATATATCTATATCTATATATATATATATATAGATATAATCGATTCTGGCGCTGCTTTTCTTCAGATTTGAATTAAACATTCCAGACAATCCAACCGTTGGATCTTCGCAAAGTGGGTGTCGTTGGAAAGATATTTCCAAAGTGAACCCAACGGTTTCGGTTTCGGGAAAATGCGACGGACTGATCTCCCGCACAAATCGTTTGAAATCACAGTTTCAAAACACGAACTGCAGCTTCGTTATTCAATTTATTTTATTTATATTTGTATATATATAAATATAATTCATTCTTCGATTTCAAAACCATATTCACTTCATATATTTGATAAAAATGATATTTTTAGCATCAAAAATATTTATTCAACACATGAATATTTTTAGCACTTCATATTCAAAATAAAATGTAGATTTTATTGTTCAATCTATATATTCAACACAAGAATGTTTTTGACTTTACACACACGATAAAAATATGATTTTTATCGTTCTATTCCTTTTTTCCTCACATGAATATTTTCTATAGTTGATATATATAATAAAAATGTAATTTTTATTGTAAAACAATTTTTTTCAAAACATGGTTATTTTATATAGTTTATATATAAGGTAAGAATGTTATTTTTGGTGTTAAAACAATTTATTTAAAACACTACTATTTTATATAGTCTATATATATGATAAAAATGTTATTTTTATCTTGCAAAGAATTTATTCAATACATGAACTCCATTCAACACCTGAATTTATTTTAACACATGAATTTCTATTCAGCACATGAATTTTATTTCAACATTCAACATATGAATTTTATTTCAACATTCAACACATGAATTTAAATCAAACACAGAAACATTTAAGGAAATTTCAGCAGCATAATGGCAGAGTAGTTAAAACTGGGACCGTCCCTAGTACAGCTCCTCGCTCTAACTTAAAGCCTCGCAGCTTTTGACAATGGGGATTTTCAATATCTAGTTCATACACAGACGAATTTACCCATATGCTAATCCTATTGGGATTTCAACCACAATCATTCATTTCAAACCAACCATTCATGATATTCACCAAATTTTCACATCAACCAATATTCCAAACAATATCACAACCAATATATATCGTCCATAGTCTGTGGACGAGGGGAGTATATATAGATATATAGATATACATATATAACTATATTTCAATTTCATTTCAATTTATTTCAATGCATATATCATTTTTACAATGCGTATATAACTTATACATCGAACATACAACTTATACAACGCTTATACATGAGGTGTATAACACTTAACTCATACTTCGAATATATAATTTATACATCGTTATTTCCATATCGTTTATAATTCAAAAATCGCACATTGGGTTCCACTCCACCAAAAATAGCAGAAGGCTCAGAAAAATATGCAGTCTCTTCTAGAATGTAGAAGACGTCCACACGAGTCCACTGTCTCTTGTTTCACTGAATTTCGTCAACAAACGAAAAAATATGATTTTTACAGCGAAATCATAAACCGTAGCGCTTTAAAGTGCTATTAACCATTTAAAATATAATAAACCGTACCTCTCTTTCGATGTTCAAAACTAGGTTTAGCTTTTTTGATTAATCCACGAAGCTATAGCACGATCGGACTTCACCACATTGCCGAGCCTCGAGAGAGCTTTCCGGCGCCACCAATCAGGGTTAGATCGACGGCGGCAGGTGCGAGCAGTGGCTGTCCAAAGGCGGCAACTTTGAGGGCGCGATTCTAGCAGAATACTCGACGAGGAAGGACGAGGCTGACGTTGATTTGAAGCTCGAGGAAAGGTCTTCAAAATCCTCCAATGGAGCACCTAATTTCATTGAGAGGTTTAAGAGAAAAGGAGGAGAGAAGGTGCTAGCTAGTTTCCGTCGTTCGCTTCGAAGGATCGGGGGGAGAGAGAGTGATGGCCAATGAGATATTTTTATTTTATTTATACATTTTAAAAATCCAAAAATAACCCTTATCTCATACGAACTCCAATCCAAACCCAATGACTGTCGTCCCCAGCTGAATACCCCCATTCTGAGCACAATGGGATATGTTTCGAAGGCCTATTCGAACGTTTCAGTCAGTTTTCCTTCAAATTAAAATATAAAACATTTAATATTCGTTTTGAACGTACATTTCAATTTGCCGGGGCCACATACTGATTCTAAAAATTCCCGAAAAATAAATGTAACAACCCGGAAATTGCGAGCCAATTTAAAATTTTTATTTTGGCAATTTTAGTGAATTTTGAATATTTAAATTGAATTATTTTAATTAATTCAAGGAGAAATTTATTTTGAATAGAATTGAACGTATATATTTATATAGATCGTCGTTAGAATATAAATATTTTATTTATATATATAAAAGGAATTGAAAATGGCGCGGTAATTCGATAATTCGATTTCAAATTTCAATTGAATGTATCGGGTGCAAAATAAACAAGATTTTAGCGAAACCAAATATATTTGAATCTAATCGAGAATATCTTTCCAACGGATCCAAAAAATTGAAATTTCATAGCGAGGATAAAAAGATACGTCCAGTTGAAAATTCAGAATAGTCGCTATGGA
Organism: Allium sativum; assembly: GCA_030737875.1. Taxonomy (NCBI): domain Eukaryota; kingdom Viridiplantae; phylum Streptophyta; class Magnoliopsida; order Asparagales; family Amaryllidaceae; genus Allium; species Allium sativum. The sequence goes on from CM060921.1 coordinate 565,851,383, forward strand.
ATTCTGGCCCTTAAAAATGGAAATTTTGCTAACGAACTCGGTTTTCGACGAAACCACTTTTTTTGGATCCATGATGTCAAGTTATTGCTAGGTTTCCAATTTCATAATTTTTCGAATCAGTATGTGAGCGTGGCAAAGGAAAACACGTTTGACCTGTTTTAGTTGATTTTAATCGACGGCAAAATGACCATTTTTCAAACGGTCTCAGAATTCGATGAAACTAGTTTTGTTAAGACCGTATCGTTGATACAAGCTAGAAAATATTTTTCTGGAATTTTTCGAGTTAGTATGTGCCCCAGTAAATTGAAATGCGCGTTAAAACTCAATATATAGAGTTATATGTTGATTTTGACGAAAACTGATCGAAACGATCGAATCAGCTTACGTGACATATCCCATTGTGTTCGGAATGGAGGTAATTAGCTATAGACGACAGGCGGTGGGTCTCGTTTCGAGTTCGAATAAAAAGGTTACTTTTTAAAATTAAAATAAAATAAAATATAAATTATTATATATATTCCAACTCCCTCTTCTCTCTCTTCTCGGAAAACAAATCAAAAAAAAAGAGGCCCGATCCCCTTTTCCCGCCGCTCCCCTCCTTAACCGCCGCCGACGACGAACGCCTCCCCCTCCTCAGGCGATGCGCCGCACCCCCCCAGTCAACCCCGCACCGCCCTCCTTTTCCCCACCGTGAACCCTAGCACCCACCAGACCCCCAAATCCACCAACCCGCAACCCTAGGAACCGCCGCTACGCCCTTGTCTGCGCCGCCTGACCACCTCCTTGGCACCCTCCTCCCTACCCATCGCAAGCCCAACCCCAAAGCCGCCATTCGAGCTCAGCAGCACCCCAACCTCCTGAAGCCGACGTCGACGCCACCCATTAGTACCTCGCGCAGGTGGACAGACCGCCGCCGGCAGCTCCGATCCCTCCCTGCTTTCTTGATCGAAATAATAGTGGTGAGTGATTTCTGTTTTTCTTATTTTATTTAGCATCGAAAATTGGTTTTCTTTAACATCTGAAATAGGATTTTCTTTAAAACCTGAAATATGAATTTCTTTAACTTATAATACGATTCTTCTTATTGTGAAAATATGGTTTTTCATTGACTCAAAATAAAGATTTTTCATTGATTCAAAATATTGTTTTTATTATATGAGAAGAATGAAATAAAAATATAATTTTTATATGAGTAGCTATAAAAATATGAATTTTATCAATATGAAATAGTGTTAAAATTTTGATTTTTACCTATGGAGGAGAGATGTAAAGTTATGATTTCTATTTTTAAAAAAGATTTGATTTTTAATCTAACAAAGATTTGATTTTTAAACAAAGGAAGAAGTGATTTTTATACGTAGGAAAGAAGTAATCTTTATACATAGAAAAGAAATGATCTTTATCATAGAAAAGTGATGATTTTTATACGAATGGGATATGAGTAAAAATATGATTTTTATATATGTAGCGAAATAAAAATCTGATTTTTATTATATATACATGTTGAAATGAAAATGTGATTTTTCATAGCGTTGAAATAAAAATGTGATTTTTAATATGAACAGCGCAGAGGGGACTATGCAGGCAAATCCAAACGATTCAGAAATGAAATGGCGGAGTGGAACCCCAATGTGAGAGCTTCTCACCTTTAATTTAATTTTCTAGTTAAAATATATACTAGGATGCAGATGGTGTTTAGTAGCACCCGACACCCGTCGTCCACAGACCATGGACGGCTTGTATGCTTGTTTGTTTGATTTTGATGTGTAGTTGATTGTGTGGTGTGATGTGAAATGAAATAAAATATTTTATAGTGGAAAATATTTTATAGTTAAAAATAGAATTTTTAATGTGTATATGAAATGAAATAAAAATAAACAAATCGGACGATTTGTTTATTTACACACATTTGACTGATATTGATTGGGACGACAAATTTTTTACATCGCCCAACTGCACAAATAAAATCTGTGTTTGATTGTTTGAAACCCCACACGGGTATTGGATTGATATATGATATACACTAATCCCAATAATTAGTTGTATGTCGATCGATTGATTGACAGACTGTTATAAGCGTTGAATATTTATATTTGATGCTTATACAGTGTAGAATGCACTTTGGATGATGTTGATTATTTGTCATTGTTGATATATACATGCGTTGTATGGAAATCCATAGAAATAAAATCTATGTTAATTGATTGGGCCTCATTCCAGTTTCGAATAGAATATTTGAAATAGAATATTTGAAAAACAAATATTTGAAATAAAATATTTGAAAATAGAAATATATTAGAAATTAGAAAAGAGCTTTCTAAAGGGTATTAGAAATTAGAAATCAGTTTGGTTGGATTTGGAATTATATCCAAATCAAATTTGGAAAAGGTAGGTGTAAGTGCAGTTCGATGGCCGTTGATGGAAATCGACTGTACGAGCCTTGATAAAATTATTAGAAATATCAATAATTTGTGTATAATCATAAGAAATGATCTGTGAAGAATTGGGATGAAAAACCCCATATTTGAAAAGATAAAAATAGATTTTTATTGAAATGAACTAATTTTGAACTAGAATTATAATTCATTTATTTTTGAAATAAATAAAGTGAATTTGAAATGGTTTTAAAATATAACCAGAATTTCCAATAATTGAATTGGAAGAGATTTGAATCGAAATTGTCTTTGGAATATTTCGATGTTGGATTTCGTGATGATACAGATATTGTTATGGAAATTTGAAAGATATATTAATATCGTTATTTCCAATACGATATTTCTTGGTTGTAGAATTTGATATTGAATTTAAGCTGGTATATTTTCTGTTCAGAGCCTTGTATTTAATATCAAATGGGATTTGGGTTTGGTGTGAATGGTGTCTTCATTAACACTGTTCTTAAACCCAGTTGAGAAAAAGATTAAATCTTTTTATTTGGATTTAATGAAGAATACCAATTAAATAATATTTAATTGGAATTGAATTGGTATTGATTTTTGGGTGTATCGTGAACCGTGTTTTAAATAACACTTGTTCTTTAACCCGATAATTAATGGAATATGATTTTGGGTTGTCGTGAACGGTATCTTCAATAATACTGTTCTTAGACCCAACAAAGTAAAGAAAATCAAAAACTAACTGGAGATTAGTTAAGTTGAATAGTTTCTGGGGTATTGATCTGATGTTGGTTTCGGCCTTCGGGGTTAATACTTAGGGAATTGCCCACTTGCTAATTTACGGTTAGGGACTGATTAAAATGTGATGTGATTTTGGGGTTTATCGTGAACCGTGTTTTAAATGACACTGATTCTTTAACCCAGTCAAAGATTAAAACTAAGTGGAGTTTTAATGATTCTTTAATTAGATTGAAAAGATCGAGAATGGAGTATCACCAGTTTTGCTCCAGGCGATAGTTAAATCTTTAATTAGATCTGAACGTGAAATGGTACTTGAATTTACCGATAACACCGTGGTGTTAGATAGGAAGTATTACCGGTTTTACTTCATGGGATGAATAGGTTGGGATTGGGAAATTGAAACAAATGATTATTTCGGTAAGGTTCATTAATCCCGACTAGTTTGGATAAACTATAATTTGGTTTGAATTGATATTCAAAAGGAGATTAAGGAATAAATTTAAATAATTTATCTTTGATAAAATTAATGGGAACCTTTCCCTAAGAATGTGAAATTTAGAAACTAACTGTAGGTTAGTTAAGAAGAATGGTTTCCTGTGTATTGATCTGATGTTGGTTTCGGCCTTCGGGGTTAACATTTGGGGAATTGTTCTCTTACTAATTTACGGTTAGCGACTGATGAATTGGAATGAGGCGTATATTGTGTTTGTGTAACACTTGTTTATTATATACGCGAGTTATTCGGAAAGACCGGGTTTATCCCATTCTGAATAACTAATACGACGATAAGTCGAAGATGAAGACGGTGGTTGAAGACCGGAGGTCTTTACGTCGTTTGGATAATTAATGATGATCTTGATTGGGTCGTACACCCAAGAGGAGGGAATCAGTTGGTGGTCTTCCAGACGCATTTGGAGATCGATGGGTATGCGGGGTAATAGGTGCCTCCGGTTTCGTTCAGACCAAGAACGAACTTGTAAATGGACTGTGTGTCTGACATTGGATTTCATTCTGTGTGACTGATATCGATTGCATAGAGTGGTTTGCCTGTATGGCATGCTAAGATGCAAATGATTAAGGCTTCTGTTGAAAAGCAGAGTCTTGTGGTTGATGGTCAAAGCACAGCCTTTGTGGCATCGCTTTGTATAGCGTTGATTCACGAGACTCACACCCCGGTGTGAACCAAAAACGGGAGACGGACCTCAGGGAGGACATGCGTTTCTTTCTAGCTAGAAGTGGCATCAGTGGTTTTACACGCCCTGACAAGTTTTACTTATGTGGTTGTTGCTGTTGCGAGGCACCTCGGTTTGATCGGACGATCCGGGTCCGATGGAGTCATTCGTTGGCTCACTTACGCCCCAAAGGGCGGGGAAACGCAATGTTCAGGAATTTTAATCCACATCAATGGACCGGCCCTGTCGCTCCCAGATCACTCGAGCTTTGACCTGAGGCTCGGGCTAGAGAGTCTCGAATCGGTGAGGACTATCTTTTGCCTCGTTTCATAGATGGAAATCCAACTTCCAATACGTGACACGTGCGGTTTTGATTGTAAACCTATATATGGCGACATAGTGGCATAGGACGCTTATGCCGTCTATGATTGATACTTATGATTTGAAATTGTTTTTGACACTATACACCTATAATACTATCAAAATAATCTGTTTTAAACGTATCAAGCATTCTTTGGATATTATAAGGTAAAAACCCTATCCTCCGGCTTGCGTTGCATTGTGTGATGGGACCTGGGTCTTATAATAGCTTCATTGTTCTTTATTTAGCATTGCGCTGTTTGTTTTATGCACTGGTGTTCTTGGGAGGAAACCCGTTCTGTGTTATACGGCGTGGTCCCTCGATTTACCTAACTTTAAAATTAAGATTAACAACTGTTTTAGTTCTCACACTAGTCCCATGACTGACCTGGAGTTTATTGTTTTAACCTAAACTCTAGGTGCCCTTATTTTGACACGAGCAGCTAGTTGTTTTGGTTTTGTAGATTTATATTTATAGGATCCTGGTTTACAGCTGGAACGATATACGGAAAGCTTTGTATCCGTATCTCTCCTTCAGTTTTGTTTGTATTATTTTCCGCTGCTATGTAATGTATTGCAATCTCTGATATTTTATAATGTGTAATATTATTCATACTCTGTATATTCTTGCATTCTGATGAATTGTTGTAATAAACAATGAAATGTTCTTCTGTTTGTGTTCTGATTCGTCTTGTCCTCAATTCTATCCGTGCTTTCCTTCACGGGGAAGTTCGGGTCGTTTCAATAAATCTAGCTATGTTTTGACGATATGTGTGACGACCCCAAACTTCCGTGTAACGAAAGTTAGGAAAATCGTATGGAATATAACATAACTAGAACAATAACAGATCTCAGTATATAGAAGAACATATAAATCATTGCAGCGGAAAGAAATGTCATCACAAACATCATCACTGAAACATCAGAGTATGCAGCACAGGATTACACTTAGCAAAATAAATGTCTCAAGAAAAAGAAATAGAGTCTCAATCTCTCAAATTACATCAATACTAAGTACTGTCTCAAAGTCTTAAGCAGAAAATAAAAGATAAAAAGAAAGTTTCTTCAGCATCTCCATCAGCAAGCTTCCATCCAACGAATATTCAATCCTAACCTGTCACTTGGCTGCCCATGTAGAAAGAGGGCACCCGAGTTTGCAAAAGGTGAAACAAACTACGAGTCAGTCATAGGACTGGAATGAGATATCTTAATTAACTAACGGGTTTGACAATCACGAGGACCACGCCGCTATCGCGGAACGGGTTTACTCCATGGGATTATCAGTGCAATAAATAAAGTAAAACGTTAAATAACGCAATGCTTTTTAGAAAAATGAAACCATTATAAGACCCAAGTCTCATCACACAATGCAACACAAACTGGAGGGTAGGGTTTTACCTTATAATGGTTAAAAGATGATAAATACGCAAAATACGATATTATTATTAGTGTGTATATGTTTTAAGAAAATATTTCAATTATAATATTAATCCTAGACGGCAGAGCTACCATCTACTATGTCGCCATACTAGTTATTCAATCAAAACCACCTGGGACGTATTGGAAGTTGGGTTTCCATCATGATTCAAGGCTAGGAACAATCTCCTGACCGATTCGAGACACTCTAGTAATGTCCCAGCATTCGGATACTGGCGAACCCTTGGATACAACAGGGCCGGTCCACAAATACTTTAGTGGATTAGTTATGCCTGAACACACGCTCCCCGATCGTATTGGACCTACAAATCAGCCGTGGGCGACCGATAAGAATAAACAGAGGCCTCGCAAAATTCCAACAACCACATAAGCAAATGTCAGCCAGTTTAAGAAATGACACCACTTCTAGCTAGAAAGAAACGTGTGCACTCCCTGCGTTCCCTTGCTCCGTTTTAGACTCTACCAGGGGTGAGGTTCGCGAAGTAACACTATACACAAAGCTGGGTCTGAACACACCATGCTTTGATCATCAATTACAAGGTCTGCTTTTCAACATAACCTTGATCATTTGCATCTTGGCGTGCCCCGTTGACAATCCATGCCATGAAATTAACAACTATCAATACACAACCTCTGAGGGTGCTGAGCGAAAGAATAAAATCTTTTGCCACCAACGGTTGTATATTAAACAGAAATCAGTTACATGGTACGAAGTTCAATGTCAGACTTGCAACCATTTACAAGTCCGTTCTGGGTCTGAACGGAACCGGAGACACCTGAGAGGCTCTCGTATATCGGGACAATCATCACATACTTTCGGACGACTACCGCCGAAATCCCTTCAACGTAGCTACTCCTATCGAGGACCTCAGTAGCAATACATCCGTTTGATGCGAGGACCGCCGGTCTTCGACGCCGTCTTCGTCTCTTCATCGACGTATAATTATTTGAAATGAGTATAACTCGGACTTTTCAAATAATTATCGAATAATTATTATTTAAATCATTTCATATCGTTAACATTTATTTAAAACGATATATCGCTATTTTTATTTATTTAAAAATAGCTCAATAGAATCAAACGACGCTTCAGGTTAAGTATAGCTTTGGCGTTGTTTTTTCTCAAAATTTGATTTATACATATCTTGCCAGTCTTCGACGCCGTCTTCGTCTCTTCATCGACGTATAATTATTTGAAATGAGTATAACTCGGACTTTTCAAATAATTATCGAATAATTATTATTTAAATCATTTCATATCGTTAACATTTATTTAAAACGATATATTGCTATTTTTATATATTTAAAAATAGCTCAATAGAATCAAACGACGCTTCAGGTTAAGTATAGCTTTGGCGTTGTTTTTTCTCAAAATTTGATTTATACATATCTTGAAATCTAACTGTTGGATTTTGACAAAATTTGTCTTATTGGAAAGATCTTCCCAAAGCGGTCCTAACGGCTCCGGTTTTTGGAAAATCCGACGGTTGGATCTTTCGATACAATCGTTTAAAGTCACGACTACCAAAATGCGAACTGCCGCGTGCGATTCGTTTAATTTCTATTTATATATATATATATATATACACATAATTTCTTAAGCGATTACATTCACGTGAATATCACACCAAATAAAGGTGTGAATTATATACAAATCATATGTTCATGTTTGTTTCGTTAGCTATAACATGTTTTTATTTCATACACCAATTTGATAGCACTGACTATAAATTGTATTGTTCGTTCATTCATGATTTTTAATGTCAATTCATGTTTCAACTTCCTTACCTGTACCAAGTGTAAATTTCTTTTATAATGAACAAATTGCATATTTCTGTTCGTTTTATTTTAAGGAATGAAATTGTTGATTTCCCTCCAATGAACAAAAATGAATATTTTGTTCAATCCATTTTATGAACAAAATGTAAATTCCTTCCTATGCTTCTAACCTTACATTAAAATTGTATTTTTAATACAAACCATATTTCTAAATGAAATGGGATTCTTATTCTCCTCCCTTTTAAAAATCATTAAAAATGCAACCTTTAATTCTCATATTTTATTTGCATTCTGGACTGCAAATAAAAATGTATATTATCCTATTCATGATTTATTTGCATTGAGGAACGCAAATAAAAATGTATCTTTAAATTTTTAATTTTATTTACAACAAGGAATGTAAATAAAGGACAACTCTTTATTTCATGTTTATTTAAATTAAGGGAAGTAAATAAATAAAAGAAAAATGTAATCTTTCTTTTAATATTTTATTCGCATCTAGATTTGCCAACAAAATGTGGACCTTCTTCTACTAATTTGTTTGCATCTAAAATTGCAAAAAAAAAAATGTATCTTTTTATTTTATAATTTGTTTGCATCTAAAATTGCAAACAAAAATGTATTTTTTTATTTTATAATTTGTTTGCATCTAAAATTGCAGACAAAAATGTATTTTTTTATTTTATAATTTGTTTGCATCTAAAATTACAAACAAAAATGTATTTTTTTATTTTATAATTTGTTTGCATCTAAAATTGCAAACAAAAATGTATTTTTTTTCTTTATAATTTGTTTGCATCTAAAATTGCGAACAAAAATGTATTTTTTTAATTTTATAATTTGTTTGCATCTAAAATTGCAAACAAAAATGTATTTTTTTATTCTCTATGTTTCGTTTGTATAGTAGAAGGCAAATGTGAGTTTTTAATTTACATACATTGTTTGCATTGTAGAATGCAAACATAAAATAAAATCTCTTTTCTCTTTTTCTTTTTGTAGCGTTTGCATTTTGGAATGCAAACAGAAAATGTAATTTTATATTTTTATTTTCTATCTCGTTACATTAAGAAATGCAAAAGATGATATTTTTTCTTTCTACAGTTTGTTCGCATTAAGGAATGCAAAAAAAATGATATTTCATTTTCTACATTTTGTTTGCATTGGGGAATGCAACAAAAATAATATTTCCTTTTTCTACATTTTGTTTGCATTAGGGAATGCATCAAAAATGATAATTTATTTTTCTACATTTTGTTTGCATTAGGGAATGCAACAAAAATGATAATTTATTTTTCTACATTTTGTTTGCATTAGGGAATGCAACAAAAATGATAATTTATTTTTCTACATTCTGTTTGCATTAGGAAATGCAACAAAAATGATAATTTATTTTTCTACATTTTGTTTGCATTAGGGAATGCAATAAAAATGATAATTTATTTCTCATGTCATTTTTACATTGAAAAAGGTAAATAGAAATGTGCTACTTTTATAACATATTTTATTTGCATTGGAGAACACAAATAAAAATACACTTTTTATTGTTAATATTTTATTTGTGTTTGAGAATATACCCAAAATGTCATTCAATTTTTCTATGTAACATTTGTGTTTATGGACACAAATAAAAATGAAATTAAATGTTCTAGGTAATATTTGTGTTTATAGTCACAAATAAAATGAATAACTTATTTTTCTATATATATTTGTGTTGAAACACAAATAAAAAGAATAACTTATTTCAACCCAATGAGGTGACAAGGTATGTTCTATATTGGATCGACAATTCTGTGTTCTATATTGGATTGACAATTCTATGTTCTAGATTGGATTAACAATTCTATGTTCTAGATTGGATTGACAATTCTATGTTCTATCCAATAATAATGGTAAAATATAGTTTAATCATTGAATTTCTAATTAATCCAAAGTGACAAATTTATCTTCCAAGTTGAATCGATAAACTAAATCAATTCAACAAAAAAGGCAAATTATATTTTTGTCCAAACAAATCGATTCAAATAATAAGGCAAATTAATTTTCTCTATGTTGAATTGATTAACTAGATCAATTCAAATAAATAAAATAAAACAATATTTATTTTCTATATGTTGAATTGATAAACTAGATCAATCCCTTTACGAAGCAAATAATTTGATATAGAAACGATGACCTAAATCAATTCAATAATATTATTATTATTAACTTTTTTTCCATATGTAGATCTATGATTATTCGTTGTATAAATGAATATTGAATTGATTATCTAACTCAGTCCAATAAAATTAAATAAATGATTAAAACACAAGACACTCTACATAACAATCCATAATATCCAACAGAATCATTCATTATACAACATCCACACAATCAGATCTGAAATGAATAACTATAAATAAAAATAAATAAATTAATTAATTAAAACAAGAGATATCTCACAGTCGTTCATGATTTTAGCCAAAATTCCAACATCTCAGAAATTCCCCGTTTCAGTCTAGAACTGTAGTTCAAGATCGTACGAGTCCAACGCTTCAGAAATTGTGTAATTTTGAGTTTATTTGACAAAGTTATGGGTAAAATAAGATTAGGGGTTAATTTAATCATTAAATTAAGTAAAAATAATTATGTTAATCCTTCTTCCTCCTTACAGTATTCACGGCCGACACTTTATCCCTTTGTTCAAAACTAGGGTTGCCTCTATCTTCCAATTCAAGCCACCAGTGTCCGATCAGAGGATGCTGCAGCGAAGAGGACGGAGAGGCGCACGCGTGGGGCCTGGAGTGGTTGAACTCGGTTGGGTCTAGGGGGGTGCGACGCGGGTTGTAGGCGGCGGGTTTGGTTGCGTGGTTCGAGGTGATGGTGGCACCAGGGGAGATCTGACCGTATGAAAATGAAGAGAAGAAGAATCTTTTCGAAGTGGTATAAGATTTGCTTTCTAATTCGCTGAGGAGAGGGAGAGATTGATGAGAGAAATTTCGGCCATGGATAGGGGGGGCGGCAGCTGTAAGAGAAGATGAATAGTGGTTTTGAAATCAGGGTTTTTCCAATATTTTTATAATATTTAAATGTTATTTTTGCAAAAAAACCCAAATCTCTTATGGTATTCAGAATTCAATCCAACAAGAAGCTACCCTACCCAATAACCCCTATTCCAGATCCATCTAACCATGTCTCGCAGGCCCAAGAGGTCAACTCAGCCTCCATTTTTCAAATTTAAAATTAATTCTTTTTATTATTAAATTTTGACAAATTCAAAAATCCACCGGAGCCACATACGAACCCCAAAAAAATATTTTTGGCTATGTCTTGACGATACGAATCCAAAAAAAATTAATTTCGTCGAATTCTAAGACTGTTTGAAAAATGGCTATTTTCCAGTCGTTCAATTTTGACTATATTTGACCAAACACAGTTTCTTTTGCCATGCTCACATACTAAATCGAAAAATTCTAAAAATTGAAACCTAGCAATAATTTGACATTCCGGTTCCAATAAAAGTGGTTTCGTCGAACACAGAGGTCGTTTGAAAATTGACCATTTTCACTGGCTTTAATATTTTTTTTTATTTGGGCACATTTTCTAACCAATTTATTAAAAATAAAAATTTTAAATTGGTTCGGATTTTCCGGGTTGTTACAGTCTCCCCACTTGAAAACTTTTCGTCCTTGAAAAGGGAAATAAAAATAAAGTAGGAACAAAACGGAAAATGCAAGGTATTATAAATGTACCTCAGCATAAAGCTATTCGGAGATAACCACTCTACACTTGGGATAGGCTTGCTTGAAGCTATCCTCGGTCTCCCAAGTGCAGTCTCTAGGATCCCTGCTCCATTGGACCTTGATGAGGTTGATCTTCTTATTCCTCAAAGCTCTGATTTCCTTGCGCACAATTTTTACTGGCTCTCTCTTTACGGCTAAGCTCGGAGTAATTTCCAAATCTCGTTGTGCTTCTTCCTCCACAACTAAATCTGGATCATGAACATGCTTCCTGAGTTGGGACATCTGAAATAAATCGTGCACCCCTGGCAGCCAGTTGGGCAACTGTACTCGATAAGCTAGAGTCCCGATTCTTTCAAGAATAGGGAATGGACCAATGAACCTCGCTGCCAACTTTCCAGTCTTTCCAAAACGAATTACGCCTCTTAATGGGGAAACCTTCAAATACACAAGATCACCAACAGAGAATTCTAGATCTCTTCTTCGAGTGTCTGCATAGCTCTTCTGTCGGCTTTGAGCAGCCAGCAAACGCTTCTTAATAAAATCAACTTTATCTGAAGCTTCCCGAATCGTATCGGGGCCCAAGACTATTATATTGCCTGGCTCCACCCAACATACTGGAGATTTGCATGGCCTGCCATATAAAGCTTCAAATGTCGACATTTTCAGGCTTTCTTGATAGCTGTTATTATAAGAGAATTCCACCAAATTCAGATGATCCTCCTATGAACCGCCAAAGTCAAGGATGCATGCTCGCAACAAATCTTCTAAGATGCGTTTACCCTCTCTGTCTGGCCGTCTGTCTGAGGGTGATAAGCTGTACTCATATTCAACTTGGTTCCTAGCTCTTCTTGGAAAGCTTCCCAGAACTTGCTAGTAAATATTGGATCACGGTCACTGACAATGCTGCTGGGAACTCCATGAAGTCTGACAATCTTTTTTAAATAAAGTTGTGCCAAAGTTTGAGCCGTTCTATTGGATTTGACAAGGATGAAATGAGCAACTTTCGTCAAGCGATCTACAATCACCCATATGCTATCATTCTCTCTCCTAGTCCGAGGCAAACCATCAATAAAGTCCATAGAAACTTTGTCCCACTTCCAATTAGGAACTCCTAATGGCTGCAATAGACCTGCTAGCTTTTGTTGATCACTCTTGACCAGCTGACAGGTGGGGCACTTAGCAACATATATGGAGATGTCGCTCTTCAATGCTCCCCACCAAAAGGTACGCTTAAGATCGTGGTACATTTTTCTTGCTCCAGGATGAATACTGAGCTTGGATTTGTGACATTCGTCCATAACTTCCCTTCTTAGTTCAGGAATGTTTGGGACACAAATCTGGCCTCGTAGCCTCAGAACTCCTTTGTCATCAATTTGGAAGCTCGTGGGTTCGCCTTTTCGAATTCTTTTGCTAATCCTTTGGATAAACTCATCATCTTTTTGAAGGGCATAAATCTTGTCGATCAAAGAAGGAGTAATAATGAGATGGGCAAGGATAAGATTGGTGCTGGCCATGTTCTTTCTGCTAAGAGCATCTGCCACTACATTTGCTTTCCCCGGAGTATATAGGATATCCAGGTCATAGGGTGCAAGGAATTCAACCCAACGCTGTTGTCTCAGGTTTAAAACTCTTTGGGTAAATAGATGCTTCAAGGATTGGTGGTTCGTATACAGCTCGAACTTTTCCCCCAAGAGATAATGCCTCCGTATCTTTAGAGCGAATACAATGGACATTAGCTCAAGATCATGAGTGGCATAATTCTTTTCATGCGGTTTCAATTGCCTGCTAGCGTATGCTACCACTCTACCTTTTTGCATAAGCACCGCACTAATACCTTAAATAGATAGAAAGGTAACATGTTAAAATGAGATTTGACATCAAAAGAAAATGTTATCTCAGACATGTTTTATCCAGATAAAGAGAATGACCTTCGTTGGAAGCGTCTGTCCAGACTTTCAGATCCTCATTGCCATCTATGATGGTCAACACAGGAGCGGTGATCAATCTCTGTTTCAGCTCTTGGAATGCAGCCTCACATTCAGGTGTCCAAACGAACTTTGAATGCTTCTTAGTTAATTTTGTCAGTGGGCAAGATAATTTCGAAAAATCCTTAACGAACTTTCGATAATAACCAGCTAGTCCTAAGAAACTTCGGACTTCTGTGGGAGTGGTAGGCTGCTTCCAGTCTTGGATGGCCAAGATCTTTCCTGGATCTACTGAGATACCTTCTTTTGATACCACGTGGCCGAGGAATTTCACCTCTTCTTGCCAAAATATGCATTTGGAAAATTTAGCTTTCAGCACATTCCTCTGCAAAATCTCCAAGACTTCTTTCGAATGTTTTTCATGTTCAGCAATGGTTTTGGAAAAGATAAGGATATCATCAATGAACACAAGCACGAATTTATTTAGAACCCCACGAAATACTCTATTCATCAAATCTACAAAGTATGCTGGGGCATTGCATAGACCGAAAGGCATTGCTAGCCATTCGTAAAATAGATCAGGCCCTCTGAAAGCAGTTAACGGGATACTCTCTTCTGCAATGCGCAGTTGATGGAATCCTGTGGCTAGGTCCATTTTGGGGAATACCAGTGCTCCATGCAGACGGTCTAATAGATCATCATTCCGGGGCAATGGATATTTGTTCTTCATCGTTTGCTTGTTTAGATCGTGGTAGTCTACACACAAATGGAGTGTGCCATCTGACTTTGGGACAAACACCACCGCTGCACCCCATTCTGAGAAGCTAGGTCTAATCAGACCCTTGGCCAAAAGCTGCTTAGTTTGATTGCTCAGCTCTTCTCTTTCTTTTGGCGACATTCGCCTAATAGGATGCACCACAGGCCTTGCATTAGGAACCCAGTCAATTCTGAAATCGGTTTCTCTGCGAGGAGGTAAGCTGTTTACTTCTTCAAATGCATCAGCATAGTCTTTGACGATGGGAATAGTTTCAATAGAAGGAGGGGTGACTTCTAAAGAAGACCAGAATTCTTTTCTATCAGTGGCTGAGCCGTGGCATGGTATAGTCATTATATTCCCAAATTTCGTTTTAATTTTAACAACCCTTTCAGCACACAACAACTCAGCCCCATACTTTGTTAGCCAATCTAGCCCAAGTATGACATCATATCCAGAAAAGTTCATGATGATTAAATTGAAAGGAAATAGGAAGTGAGAGTAAGAAACTGGCACTCTACAGTACTGATCAAGAATAAGTGAACCTCCTATCGGGCTATGGGCTTTAATCAGTTCTTTAAGTTTTCTTGGTTTCAATTTAAGCTTTTTAATAGTATCACTTGATATGAAACTTCTAGATGCACCAGTATCAAACAAGACAGTAATGGGAATATCCTTAATGTTAAGAGTACCGCCTAAAACATCAGGCTTACCTGCTCCTTCAGAAGAAGCCAGTGCAGCCGTACATTCGTAGACGTGTGCTACTTCAGATTTCTTGAGCAGAAGGCAATTCTTGATAAGGTGTCCAGGCTTGTGGCAGTTGTACCACTCTTTTGTACCATGGGGATTCTGTCCACTGCTTTGGCTCGACCCAGACTCGTTCGTCTTTGGCTTCTTCGGGGCCCTGCACTCGTAGTCGTAATGTCCCATCTTCTGGCAGTTGAAGCATTTGACTTTACATTTGTCTCTCTTCTTGTTTCCCTGAGGTTTTGTGGTCGAAGAACTGCCTTCCCCTTTTTTCTTGTCTGCCTCCTTCTTCTTGTTAGCTTGATTCCTGTTCTTTTCTTGCTGAGCACCCTTTTGATCAATTTCTTCGTATCTGCATGCCATCTCTATCACCTTGGCAAATGGGCTCTCAATATGGGCTGTCACTCTGTTATGGTATCGCCTTGCAAGCCCATTTATGAACCTCTTATTCTTCTGTAAGGCGTCTTGCACTAGCTCAGGGGCATACCTAGAAAGCTCCTCAAATTTCTTCACGTACTCTGCAATGGTCATGTTGCCTTACTGTAGGTTAGCAAATTCATCGTGTAGACGTTCTACTTCATGAGGCAGAATAAACTTTTCATTAAAAAGCTCTTTAAATCTTGCCCAAGTTATCTCTGCAACGTCTCTCCCTATCATGGCTGTTTCCCACCAAGTTTGAGACTATCCTTGCATGAACCATACTGCCATAAAACGCTTCCTATGATCCTCAAGCTCCAAACCTCCCAATATCTTTTCCATCGTCTTAAGTCATTCTTGCGCTTCTACCACCGTCTCTCTACCAGTGAAATGTACTCCTCAAAGATTCTTAATTTTCTTTGCCACTTTATCAAGGTCAAAAGCAACTGGGGTAGTGGTGGTGGTGGCACCTCGGCCTCAAAATTGGGTTGGTCTTGCTCAGTTGGGGGTGTATCTCTCTCTCCACCCCTACCAGCTACTCCGCCACTACCTCTTCCTCTTGTCCTAGCTCTTGTACTCATCTTTCAATTAGTCTGTACCACCAAGGAAAGAGTCAGACCAAAGGAAATGATAAATTCAAAGAGAAGGTTAAAAGTAGAGACATGTCCAGGTGATAATGAAGTAATGACTGATAAATATGTGCTATTCTGTTTAAGTTCGTTCTAGGATATTATTAATCCTATCTCTAATGAACCTCTCGTCTAAGAACACTACTGATTCTATCTAGACAAATTGTTCTAAAAATGTTATATTCCAAAGCTAAGGTTAACCAAAGCTCTGATACCAAATGTGACGACCCCAAACTTTCGTGTAACGAAAGTTAGGAAAATCGTATGGAATATAACATAACTAGAACAATAACAGATCTTAGTATATAGTAGAACATATAAATCATTGCAGCGGAAAGAAATGTCATCATAAACATCATCACTGAAACATCAGAGTATGCAACACAGGATTACACTTAGCAAAATAAATGTCTCAAGAAAAAGAAATAGAGTCTCAATCTCTCAAATTACATCAATACTAAGTACTGTCTCAAAGTCTTAAGTAGAAAATAAAAGATAAAAAGAAAGTTTCTTCAGCATCTCCATCAGCAAGCTTCCATCCAGCAAATATCCAAGCCTAACCTGTCACTTGGCTGCCCGTGTAGAAAGAGGACACCCGAGTTTGCAAAAGGTGAAACAAACTATGAGTCGGTCATGGGACTGGAATGAGATATCTTAATTAACTAACGGGTTTGACAATCATGAGGACCACGCCGCTATCGCGGAACGGGTTTACTCCATGGGATTATCAGTGCAATAAATAAAGTAAAACGTTAAATAACGCAATGCTTTTTAGAAAAATGAAATCATTATAAAACCCAAGTCCCATCACACAATGCAACGCAAACCGGAGGATAGGGTTTTACCTTATAATGGTTAAAAGATGATAAATACGCAAAATACGATATTATTATTAGTGTGTATATGTTTTAAGAAAATATTTCAATTATAATATTCATCCTAGACGGCATAGCTACCATCTACTATGTCGCCATACTAGTTATACAATCAAAACCGCATGGGAAGTATTGGAAGTTGGGTTTCCATCATGAGTCAAGGCTAGGAACGATCTCCTGACCGATTCGAGACACTCTAGCAATGTCTCAGGATTCGGACGCTGGCGAACCCTTGGATACAGCAGGGCCGGTCCACAAATACTTTAGTGGATTAGTTATGCCTGAACACACGCTCCCCGATCCTATTGGACCTACAAATCAGCCGTGGGCGACCGATAAGAATAAACCGAGGCCTCGCAAAATTCCAACAACCACATAAGCAAATGTCAGCCAGTTTAAGCACTGACACCACTTCTAGCTAGAAAAAAACGTGTGCACTCCCTGCGTTCCCTTGCTCCGTTTTAGACTCTACCGAGGTGTGAGGCTCGCGAAGTAACGTTATACACAAAGCTGGGTCTGAACAGACTATGCTTTGATCATCAATTACAAGGTCTGCTTTTCAACATAACCTTGATCATTTGCATCTTGGCATGCCCCGTTGACAATCCATGTCATGAAATTAACAACTATCAATACACAACCACTGAGGGTGTTGAGCGAAAGAACAAATTCTTTTGCCACCAACGGTTGTATATTAAACAGAAATCAGTTTACATGGTACGAAGTTCAACGTCAGACTTGCATCCATTTACAAGTCCGTTTTGGGTCTGAATGGAACCGGAGACACCTGAGAGGCTCTCGTATATCCGGACAATCATCACATACATCCGGACGACTACCACCGAAATCCCTTCAGGGTAGCTACTCCTATCGAGGACCTCAGTAGCAATACATCCGTTTGATGCGAGGACCGCCGGTCTTCAACACCGTCTTCGTCTCTTCATTGACGTATAATTATTTGAAATGAGTAGAACTCGGACTTTTCAAATAATTATCGAATAATTATTATTTAAATCATTTCATATCGTTAATATTTATTTAAAACGAAATATCGCTATTTTTATTTATTTAAAAATAGCTCAATAGAATCAAACGACGTTTCGGGTTAAGTGTAGCTTTGGCGCTGTTTTTTCTCAAAATTTGATTTACACATATCTTGAAATCTAACCGTTGGATTTTGACAAAATTTGTCTTATTGGAAAGATCTTCCCAAAGCGGTCCTAACGGCTCCGGTTTTGGGAAAATCCGACAGATGGATCTTTCGATACAATCGTTTAAAGTCACGATTACCGAAACGCGAACTGCCGCGCGCGATTCGTTTGATTTCTATATATATATATATATATATATATATATATATATATAAAATTTCTTAAGCGATTACATTCACGTGAATATCACCCCAAATAAAGGTGTGAATTATATACAAATCATATGTTCATGTTTGTTTCGTTAGCTACAACATGTTTTTATTTCATACACCAATTTAATAGTACTGACTATAAATTGTACTGTTCGTTCATTTATGATTTTTAATGTCAATTCATGTTTCTACTTCCTTACCTATACCAAGTGTAAATTTCTTTTATAATGAAAAAATTGCCTATTTCTGTTCATTTTATTTTAAGGAATGAAATTGTTGATTTCCCTCCAATGAACAAAAATGAATATTTTGTTCAATCCATTTTATGAACAAAATGTGAATTCCTTCCTATGCTTCTAACCTTACGTTAAAATTGTATTTTTAATACAAACCATATCTCTAAATGAAATATGATTCTTATTCTCTTCCCTTTTAAAAATTATTAAAAATGCAACCTTTAATTCTCATATTTTATTTGCATTCTGGATGCAAATAAAAATGTATATTATCCTATTCATGATTTATTTGCGTTGAGGAACACAAATAAAAATGTATCTTTAAATTTTTAATTTTATTTACAACAAGGATAGTAAATAAAAGACAACTCTTTATTTCATGTTTATTTAAATTAAGGGATGTAAATAAATAAAAGAAAAATGTAATCTTTCTTTTAATATTTTGTTCGCATCTAGATTTGCCAACAAAATGTGGATCTTCTTCTACTAATTTGTTTGCATCTAAAATTGCAAACAAAAATGTATCTTTTTATTTTATAATTTGTTTGCATCTAAAGGTGCAAACAAAAATGTATTTTTTTCATTTTATAATTTGTTTGCATCTAAAATTGCAAACAAAAATGTATTTTTTTTATTTTATAATTTGTTTGCATCTAAAATTGCAAACAAAAATGTATTTTTTATTTTATAATTTGTTTGCATCTAAAATTGCAAACAAAAATATAATTTTTTCCTCTATAATTTGTTTGCATCTAAAATTGCAAACAAAAATGTATTTTTTTTATTTTATAATTTGTTTGCATCTAAAATTGCAAACAAAAATGTATTTATTTATTCCTTATGTTTCGTTTGTATAGAAGAAGGCAAATGAAAATGTGAATTTTTAATTTACATGCATTGTTTGCATTGTAGAATGCAAATATAAAATAAAATCTCTTTTCTCTTTTTCTTTTTGTAGCGTTTGCATTTTGGAATGCAAACACAAAATGTAATATTTTTATTTTCTATCTCGTTACATTAAGAAATGCAAAAGATGATATTTTATCTTTCTACAGTTTGTTCGCATTAAGGAATGCAACAGAAATGATATTTCGTTTTCTACATTTTGTTTGCATTAGGGAATGCAACAAAAATGATATTTCCTTTTTCTACATTTTGTTTGCATTAGGTAATGCAATAAAAATGATAATTTATTTTTCTACATTTTTTTTGCATTAGGGAATGCAACAAAAATGATAATTTATTTTTCTACATTTTGTTTGCATTAGGGAATGCAACAAAAATGATAATTTATTTTTCTACATTTTGTTTGCATTAGGGAATGTAACAAAAATGATAATTTATTTTTCTACATTTTGTTTGCATTAGGGAATGCAACGAAAATGATAATTTATTTTTCTACATTTTATTTGCATTAGGGAATGCAACAAAAATGATAATTTATTTTTCTACATTTTGTTTGCATTAGGGAATGCAACAAAAATGATAATTTATTTCTCATGTCATTTTTACATTGAAAAAGGTAAATAGAAATGTGCTACTTTTAAAACATATTTTATTTGCGTTGGTGAACACAAATAAAAATACACTTTTTATTGTTAATATTTTATTTGTGTTTGAGAATATACCCAAAATGTCATTCAATTTTTCTATGTAATATTGTGTTTATGGACACAAATAAAAATGAAATTAAATGTTCTAGGTAATATTTGTGTTTATAGCCACAAATAAAATGAATAACTTATTTTTCTATATATATTTGTGTTGAAACACAAATAAAAAGAATAACTTATTTCCACCCAATGATGTGACAAGGTATGTTCTATATTGGATTGACTATTCTATGTTCTATATTGGATTGACAATTCTATGTTCTAGATTGGATTGACAATTCTATGTTCAAGATTGGATTGACAATTCTTTGTTCTATCCAATAGTAATGATAAAATATAGTTTAATCATTGAATTGCTAATTAATCCAAAGTGACAAATTTATCTTCCAAGTTGAATCGATAAACTAAATCAATCCAACAAAAAAGGCAAATTCTATTTTTGTCCAAACAAATCGATTCAAATAATAAGGCAATTTTATTTTCTCTATATTGAATTGATTAACTAGATCAACTCAAATAAATAAAATAAAACCATATTTATTTTCTATACGTTGAATTGATAAACTAGATCAATCCCTTTACGAAGCAAATTGTATGATTTGATATAGAAACGATGACCTAAATCAATTCAATATTATTATTATTAACAACTTTTTCCACATTTAGATCTATGATTATTTGTTGTATAAATGAATATTGAATTGATTATCTAACTCAATCCAATAAAATAAAATAAACGATTAAAACACATGACACTCTACATAACAATCCATAATATCCAACAGAATCATTCATTATACAACATCCACACAATCAGATCTGAAATGAATAACTATAAATAAAAATTAATTAATTAATTAATTAAAACAAGAGATATCTCACAGCCGTTCGTGATATTAGCCAAAGTTCCAATAGCTCAGAAATTCCCTGTTTCAGTCTAGAACTGTAGTTCAGGATCGTACGCGTCCAATGCTTCAGAAATTGTGTAATTCTGAGTTTATTTGACAAAGTTATGGGTAAAATAAGATTAGGGATTAATTTAATCATTAAATTAAGTAAAAATAATTATGTTAATCCTTCTTCCTCCTTACAGTATTCACGGCCGACACTTTATCCCTTTGTTCAAAACTAGGGTTGCCTCTATCTTCCAATTCAAGCCACCAGTGTTCGATCAGAGGATGCTGCAGCGAAGAGGACGGAGAGGCGCACGCGTGGGGCCTGGAATGGTTGAACTCGGTTGGGTCTAGGGGGTGCGACGCGGGTTATAGGCGGCGGGTTTGGGTGCGTGGTTCGAGGAGATGGTGGCACCAGGGGAGATCTGACCGTATGAAAATGAAGAGAAGAAGAACCTCTTCGAAGTGGTATAAGATTTGTTTTCTAATTCGCTGAGGAGAGGGAGAGATTGATGAGAGAAATTTCGGCCATGGATAGGGGGGCGGCGGCTGTAAGAGAAGATGAATGGTGGTTTTGAAATTAGGGTTTTTCCAGTCTTTTTATAATATTTAAATGTTATTTTTACAAAAAACCCAAATCTCTTAAGGTATTCAGAATTCAATCGAACAAGAAGCTACCCTACCCAATAACCCCTATTCCGGATCCATCTAACCATGTCTCGCAGGCCCAAGAGGTCAACTCAGCCCCCGTTTTTCAAATTTAAAATTAATTCTTTTTATTATTAAATTCTGACATATTCAAAAATCCACCGGAGCCACATACGAACCCCGAAAAATCCAAAAAGAATTATTTTTGGCTATGTCTTGGCGATAAGAATCCAACAAAATTAATTTCGTCGAATTCTGAGACTGTTTGAAAGATGACTATTTTCCAGTCGTTCTATTTTGACTGTCGGCTACGCTCACATACTAAATTGGAAAATTCTAAAAATTGAAACCTAGCAATAATTTGACATTCCGGTTCCAACAA
The DNA here is from genome assembly GCA_030737875.1 of Allium sativum. Taxonomy (NCBI): domain Eukaryota; kingdom Viridiplantae; phylum Streptophyta; class Magnoliopsida; order Asparagales; family Amaryllidaceae; genus Allium; species Allium sativum. The sequence continues at coordinate 565,873,466 of CM060921.1, forward strand.
AAGTGGTTTCGTCGAAAACAGAGGTCGTTTGAAAATTGACTATTTTCACTGGCTTTAATATTATAAAAAAAGAAAAAAATTATTTGGGCACATTTTCTAACCAATTTATTAAAAATAAATTTTTAAAATTGGTTTGGATTTTCTGGGTTGTTACAATACGGTCCCAACGAAACTAGTTTCGTAGAATTCTGAGACCGTTTGAAAAATGGCCCTTTTCTGGTCGATCCAAATTAACAGAAATTGACCAAACACATTTTCCTTTGCCACGCTCACATACTAACTTAAAAAATTATGAAATTTGAAATCTAGCAATAATTTGACATCCTGGTGTAACGACCCAGAAAATCTGAACCAATTTAAAAAATTTTAAATTGGCTAAAGTAGTGGGTTTTAAATATTTAAAATAAATATTTTAAATAATAGCGATGAAAAGTAAGTTTGAACCGACGTTTGAAAAAGAATATAATTAATTCTAATTATAAACAAGGCCTGAAATGGCGTTGTAGTTTCAAAAATTGAATTCAAACTTTGTCGGACTGTACCAAGTGCAAAACATAACGGATTTGAGTGAAACCAAAAATATTTAATTCTGTTAGTGAATACCTTTCTAACGAATCTGAAAAATCGAAGTTTCATAGCGGAAAGCAAAAGTTATGGCCAAATGAATTTTCAGAAAGGTCGCTATGGAATTTATATAGCCCGTGAAATTGGCCATTTTGCATACGACCTCGGAATTCGACGAAAACACTTTTGTTAGATCCGGGATGTAAAGTTATTGCTAGGTTTCAAATTTCATAATTTTTGAAGATAATATGTGAGCGTGGCAAATGAAAATGTGTTTTGGTCAATTATAGTTAAATTGGATCGACCAGAAATGGGCCTTTTTGCAAACGGTCTCAAAATTCGGCGAAACTAGTTTTGTTGGGACCGTATCGTCAAAACATAGCCAGATTTTTTTTTTTTGGAATTTTTTGAATTTTTTTGTGGCCCTGGCAAGTTGAAATGTACGTTCAAATCGAATATTGAATGTTATATATTTTAATTTGAATGGAAACAGACTGAAACAGTCGAATGGGCCTTCGAAACATATCCCATTGTGTTCGGAATGGGGGTAAAACGCTAGGAACGACAGTCGTTGGGTTCGAATTGGTGTTCGGGTGGGAAAGAGGGCATTTTTGGAATTTTAAAAGTTATAAATAAAAAAACCATTCGCCCACGTCAGACCCCCCCCCCCCCCCCCCGCCCCGCGTCTTCTCTCTGCCTAATTACGATATACGGCGGAAAACGCTCGTATCTTCTCTCCTCCTCCACGCAATAAAATCAAGAGCTCCAGTTGAACTTTTTGAAGAGCTCTCTCCACTCTTCAAATCCATACTAGTTGCTTTAATTTTCGTTGAGGATTGAAGGAGAATTGTAGCTTCATGTGTTGAATGGTAATCATATTTTGAAATAAATTGTTTTATAAATAAAAATCACGTTTTTATCATCTATATGAACTAGATAAAATAATCTTGTTTTGAAAGAAATTGTTTTATAATAAAAATCCTATTTTTATTACCTATATGAACTATATAAAATAATAGTGTTTTGAAATGAATTGTTTTACAAAAAAAATCACATTTTTATTACATACATGAATTGTTAAAAATAGTGAAGTGTTGAAATAGAAAACAGTTAGATAAAAATATCATTTTTATCGAAAGTATGAAAGTTATATAGTTTTGAAATCGAAGGATCGATATATATATATATATATATATATAAATAGAATTGAAATATATCGAAAAATGAAGCTGCAGTTCGTATTTTGAAACCATGATTTCAAACGGTTATACCGAGAAATCCGACCATCGGATTTTCCCGAAACTGCAACCGTTGGGTTCGCTTTGGAAAAATCTTTCCAACGGCACCAACTTTGTAAAAATCTAACGGTTGAATTGTCTGGAATGTTTAATTCGAATCTAAAGAAAAACAGCGCTAGAATCGATTATATTTATATTTATATATATAAATATAATTATATTTAATCAAATAACGATGCTGCAGTTCGTATTTTGAAATCGAAACTTCAAACGATTATACCAGGAGATCCGATCGTCGGAATTTCCCGAAACTGGAACCGTTGGATTCGTTTTGGAAGGATCTTTCTAATGATGTAAATTTTGTGAAGATCCAATGGTTAGATTTTTAGATATGTGTAAATCAAATCTAAAGAAAAACAGCGCCATGGCCGCGTTATGGCCCGAAGCGTCATTATTGAATAAATTGGCTATTTTAAAATAAATAAAAATAGCGATAAATCATTATAAAATATTATAAACGATATGGATGTGATTTAGAAATTAACTGAAGGTTGGCTAAGTCGAATGGTTTCCTGGGTGTTGATCTGATGTTGGTTTCGGCCTTCGGGGTTAATATTTAGGAAATCGTTCTCTTACTGATTGACGGTTAGTGACTAAGGAACTGAAATGATGCGTGTGTATGTTAGTGTTGCACTTGTTTATTATATACACGAGTTGTTCAGAAAGACCGGGTTTATCCCATTCTGAATAACTTAATCGACGATAAGAAATCAAAGATGAAGACGGTGGTCAAAGACCGGAGATCTTCACCTCGTTTGGATGGGAACCGAGGTCTTGATTGGGAGGCATCCCAAAATATGGATAATGAGTGGTGATCTTCCAGACGTACGTGGTGGTCGATGGGTTTGCGAGGTATATAGTGCCTCCGGTTTCATTCAGACCTAGAACGGACTTGCAAATGGATAGTGTCTCTGACATTGGATTTTATTCTGTGTTGATTGATCACTATTAAATATACATATGTTTGGCGGCAGAGAATTTATTCTTTGTTGGTTTCGGCCTTCAGGGTTAATATTTGGGAAATCGTTCTCTTACTGATTGACAGTTAGTGGCTAATGAATTGAAATGATGCGTGTGTATGTTAATGTTGCACTTGTTTATTATATACACGAGTTGTTCAGAAAGACCGGGTTTATCCCATTCTGAATAACTTAATCGACGATAAGAAATCGAAGATGAAGACGGTGGTCAAAGACGGCAGAGAATTTATTCTTTTGCTTAACGCCCTTCTCTGAAACGCACGAGCTCAGAGGTTGTATATCGATGGACATCAGTCGCATGGCATGAATTGCTAGTGTGGCATGCCTAAGTGGCAAACGATCAGGGCTTCTGTTGAAAAGCAAAGTCTTGTGGTGATGATCAAAGCACCGCATGTGTGGCATAGCTTTGTGTATAACATGAATTCGCGAGCCTCACATCCCGGTATGAACCAGAAACGGGAGGAGGACCTCAGGGAGGGCATGTGTTTCCTTCTAGCCAGGAGTTGTGTCGGTGTTCTTACACGGCCTGACATTTTACTTATGTGGATGATGGATAGCGAGGCACCTCGGATATATCGGTCGATCTGGGACCGATGGAGCCATTCGTTGGCTCATTGACGCCTCATAGGGCGAGGAAACATATTGTTCAGGCATTATAATCCACATCGGTGGACCGGCCCTGACGATCCAAGGGGCAGTTGTGGCTGTTCCTGAGACACGGGCTAGAGCGTCTCCAAGTCGGTAAGGACTATCTTTTGCATTGGTTCATGACGGAAATCCAATTTCCAAATACGTGACTGTGCGGTTTTGATTGTATACCTATATATGAAGACATAGTGATATGAGGCATTAATGCCGTCTATGATTGATAGTTATGATTTGAAATTGTTTTTGAAACATATAAACACTAGTAGTAATATCAAATGCTTTTGTTTTATTCGTATCAAGCATATCTTGGCTATTATAAGGAAAAAACTCTATCCTCCGGTTTGCGTTGCATTGTGTGATGGGAACTGAGTCTTATAATGGCTTCATTTTTATAAAAAGCATTGCGAGGATTAAAAGAAAGATTTGTTTTTAAAGCACTAGCAATCCAATGGAGTAAACCCGTTCCACGAAAGTGGCGTGGTCCTGTGATTAGCCATATTATAAATGTGTTGAGTAGATTTCTCATACCAGTCCCATGACTGACTCGTAGTTTGTTTCACTTTCAAACTCGGGTGCCCCTTTTTCTACACGGGCAGCCTTGTATTCAGGTTTAGCTGGTTCCTTTTGGATAGCTGGAGCTGAAGATGGATTCTATCATTTATCTCTTTTTATGCTGTTCAGCTCCTATTGTACATATTTTGTTTGTTTCCGCTGTCGACATTTATGTATAGTTGAACTGTATTTGTACTAAGTATGATCCTGTATACTATGTAACTCTGATGATTACGTTTATCCAGTATATTCTATTGTTCATTATCTGGTGTATTTATTTATTTCTGTTCTGCTATTATCTGTTTCTATGTTATATTCCAAAGATTCCCCTTGTCTCCGTCTGTACGGGAAATGGGGTCATCAGAACGTGGTATCAGAGCTTTGGTTAAGCTTAGTTCTAGAATATAACATATTAACGAACTCATCAGAAATAGTACCAGTAGTATTCTAGGACGGACAACTCAGTACAGATAGGATCAGTGATATCCTAGTATGAGTAGCAGAATGAAATAACACCTCGATAGACACATTTACATTCGAAGTATTTGTCTCTATGTTTTAAAATATCTTTTCTGTGACCTGACACTTGATCTGCTATTTGTAGAAGTACTAGGAAATGAGTGTCAGAAACAGAAGGAATCAGAACCGGATATTGAGGCCCTATTAATCAAATATCGAAATATGGGTGGAATACCGTTCTCTGGTGAGGAATCTATTATGAAGACACAGGCTTGGATGCGCTCTGCTGAGAAAATCTGTGAGGGTTTAAAGCTGAGGGATGAACAGAAAATATTATTGGCATCCTGGGCACTCAAAGATGAAGCTTTGTTCTAGTGGGATTCAGTTATTGAGAATAATCCAGAAGGTGATATCACCTGGGACAGATTCAAAGTGATTTTCCTGGAAAGATTTACTCCTCCAGAAGCGACTGAGCGATTATGTGATGAATTTTCTTATCTGATACAAGGTGATATGACCATCCTAGAATATCATAAGAAATTCAACGAACTTTTTCACTTTGCTCCTCATCTGATTAAAGACCCAAAGAGGAAGAATCTGAGATTTATTCATGGCCTGCAAAGAAAATATCAGAATAGTGTGATGAGGAATGTGAAGCTTCCTTTCTCAAAAATGATTTATATGGCTTATCAGTATGAAGATCTCCATAAGAAAGGCATGTTGCGCGACGAAGAGGAAGTCAGCACTAGCAATAAAAATGAGTCTGAAACTGATCGTCCTGAGGCCAGCACGATGTCAGAGGTCAGCAGGAAACCCAGTGCCAAGAGAAAAAGGGCTAAATCTGAGAAGGAACCACTAACGACTGCCATATGCAATAACTGCCATAAGAAAGGGCATTTGCAGGGGAATTGCAAATCTTCGAAGAAACGAATAAAGAGTGGATCTAAATCCAAGGAGAATTTTCAAGAGAAAAGGGGTTGCAGTAAATGCCATCAGATTGGTCATCTTGCAAAGGATTGCTGGCTCTTAAAGAAGCCTGGAATGGTACAAGTGAATGAAGTGGCAGAAACTTCAGCACCCTCGGCTACTCAGGAAAGGCCAGATGTATTAGAAGGCACGCTTACTGTCAAAGATATCCCAGTTAAAGTAATGTTTGACACCAGCGCGTCGCGAAGCTTTGTTGCAAAGAATGCAGCTAAGAAGCTGGATTTGAAGTTGAGGAAACTCATGGAACCAATGACTGTCCAGAATGCGGTTGGGGGTTCCATTGATCTCAGTTGGGTTTGTGGAGTGCCGGTTTCCTTTTCTCGTTATCGGTTCCCTACCATCGCAGCCGTCATGAATTTTATATTTGATCTTATCTCAGGGTTAGACGGTTTGACCAAGTATGAAGCTGAGGTTAAATGCGCCGACAGAGTCGTTAAGGCAAAGATTAAATCAGGTGATTATATAACCATCCCCTGTGAAGGTCAGAATGCTAATAGAAAACACTTCTGGGAAGCTTTGGATGTTTCTCCAGCTCAAATAGATGCCGAGTGGATATCTCTGATTGACTACGGTGCAAGGTACATTTAACATACTTTGCATTACCATTTAATTCTCTACTCTGTTGTTATTTTCTTTCCATGGATGTGCACTTTTAATTCTATAGTCTGAATGATTTTAAAAGAATATAGAAATTGATTAGTATATTTTTGAAAAGTTAAAAACAATTGATTGTTGTTTGTGTTGTGTGATAGTAGATTTGATTAATTAAATTTATTAAATCGATAGTTAATTTAATCAATAATAGAATAATGGTAGAATTTATTCATTTAAATCACACATTGAACTGATTTAAAAATAGATGGAAATATATATATACTTGTGCATTATATATGTTTGAACATGTAAATGGATTAGCTGTTGAGTAAAGATTTTATTTGCGTGCCCGACAAATAGGTAAACCTTAATGAGTTGGATGCGAAATATTATTATATCAACTCCTGTGAATGCCATTGGATGCGGAGTGCTGGTTGTTCTGTGTGAAATAATAAACATCGCCATATGATAGTAACAATTAATTTTGAACTACATTACATAGCATACTTCTGAAGATAGGCATACTTCATCATACCACATAAGCATTTGGAGATTGTGTGACGAGGTGGAAGATTTACCATACGTGCGAGAGGCTTGTATGGCGATGACTATATTTTACAGGTTGAACTGATGACTGATATGGACTATTTAAATTGTAACGATAAAATTGCCAGATTAATAAAAACCCCACACGGGTCTAGAGTTGACAATAATCACGTCTCTCTAGTTATTAGATACGGCACATGGACTATTTATTTCCCACACGGGACGAGGTGACGAAGATTTATCCACTGGAGCATTTAAAATACACACTCCCTCAGGCTTTGACAGGGTGATGAGAATTTATTCTATGGAGTTATTATCAATACACGCTCCCCTGTAAACACCAGAATATATCACTATAAATATGTGAATGCTTATTAGGATTTATTGGGTACCTAATACGACCCGATAAATTTCCAAACCTCTCCCCGTACAAATGAGGATATGGCGAAATTTTTCGAAAATTCCGGGTGTTAGCCAAATTTTTGAAGAATTTGAAAATTCTCAAAAACTGAAAAGTTAGAGAATGGAAGCCAGATCGAACGTAGAGTTGATTAATCAAACCACTTTCGACTTTGTTCCTTTTCGGGGATGAAAAGTTTAAGTGGGGGAGATTGTAACGACCCAGAAAATCTGAACCAATTTTTTTTTAAATTGGCTAAAATAATGGTTTTTAAATATTTAAAATAAATATTTTAAATAATAGCGATGAAAAGTAAGTTTGAATCGACGTTCGAAAACGAATATAATTAATTCTAATTATAAACAAGGCCTGAAATGGCGCTGCAGTTTCAAAAATTGAATTCAAACTTTGTCGGACTGTACCGGGTGAAAAACAAAACGGATTTGAGTGAAACCAAAAATATTTAAATCTGTTAGTGAATACCTTTCTAACGAATCTGAAAAATCGAAGTTTCATAGCGGAAAGCAAAAGTTATGGCCAAATGAATTTTCAGAAAGGTCGCTATGGAATTTATATAGCCCGTGAAATTGGCCATTTTGCATACGACCTCGGAATTCGACGAAAGCACTTTTGTTAGATACGGGATGTGAAGTTATTGCTAGGTTTCAAATTCATAATTTTTTAAGCTAATATGTGAGCGTGGCAAAGGAAAATGTGTTTTGGTCAGTTACAGTCAAATTGGATCGACCATAAATGGGCCTTTTTGCAAACGGTCTTAGAATTCGGCGAAACTAGTTTTGTTGGGACCGTATCGTCAAAAAAAAGCCAGATTTATTTTTCTGGAATTTTTCGAATTAGTTTGTGGCCCTGGCAAGTTGAAATGTACGTTCAAATCGAATATTGAATGTTATATATTTTAATTTGAATGGAAACTGACTGAAACAGTCGAATGGGCCTTCGAAAGATATCCCATTGTGTTCAAAATGGGGGTAAAACGCTAGGGACGACAGTCGTTGGGTTCGAATTGGTGTTCGGGTGGGAAAGAGGGTATTTTTGGAATTTTAAAAGTTATAAATAAAAAAAAAAAACATTCGCCCACGTCAGCACCCCCCAGCGTCTTCTCTCTCTCCGATTGCGACATACGGCGGAAAACGCTCGTATCTTCTCTCCTCTTTTTCTCCTCCTCCACGCAATAAAATCAGGAGCTCCAGTTGAACTTTTTGAAGAGCTCTCTCCACTCTTCAAATCCATACTAGTTGCTTGAATTTTCGTTGAGGATTGAAGGAGAATCACAGCTTCAAAGTCGCGGGGTTTAAACCGCCGCCGTGGCCACGTCAGACCACTGAAGTGGACCCCACTTCAGGCGCAGGGCCGCCTCTCGAGGCTCACAGCGTGGTAAAGGCCAATCGGCCCCTAGCTACACGGATTCGAAAAAAAATCGCGACCTAGTTTTGAAGATTTTCAGAGAGGTACGGCTATTTTAAATAAACTATATTGTAGCAGTTTAAAGCGCTACCGTTTTTGATTTCACTGTAAAAATCATAACTTTTTCGTTTCTTGACGAAATTCAGTGAAACAAGAGATAGTGGACTCATGTGGACATCTTCTACATTCTAAAAGAGACCGCATATTTTTCTGAGCCTTCTGCTATTTTTGGTGGAGTGGAACCCAATGTGAGATTTCTAATTTATAAACGATATGGAAAACGACGATGTATAAATTATATAGTCAATGTATGGGTTATATAAGCGTTGTACACCTCATGTATAAGCGTTGTATAAATTGTACGTTCGATGTATAAGTTATATATGCATTGTAGAAATTATATATGTGTTGAAATAGAAGTGAATTGCGATATATATATATATATATATATATATATATATATATATATATATATATATATATACGCCCCTCGTCCACAAACCATGGACGATATTTATTGGATGTGATTGATGTGAAAATTGATTGATAGCGAATGGTTGATTGGAATTGTTTATGGTTGATATTGATTGATTGTGTTTGAAAAATATTTGGTTGAAACCTCATAGGATTAGTTTGTGGAAATGAAATATACATGCCGCCTGCGTGCGAACTAGATGCATGATCCTCATTGTCAAAAACCGCGAGGTTTTAAGGTAGAGCGAGGTGCCGTACTAGGGACGGTCCCGGTTTTAACTACCCTACCGTTATGCTGTCGAAATTTTGAATAATATTCATGTGTTTGAATTATTTTCATTTGTTGAAACTATATTTATTCGTTGAATAGAAAACCTTCATGTGTTGAGTCGATATTCATTCGTTGAATTGAAATTCATGTGTTGAATGGTATTCGTGTTTTAAATATAAAAATCACATTTTTATCTATATATATAAACTATAGAAAACCTTCATGTGTTGAATCGATATTCATTCGTTGAATTGAAATTCATGTGTTGAATGGTATTCATATTTTGAAATAAATTGTTTTATAAATAAAAATCATGTTTTTATCATCTATATGAACTATATAAAATAATCTTGTTTTGAAAGAAATTGTTTTATAATAAAAATCCTACTTTTATTACCTATACGAACTATATAAAATAATAGTGTTTTGAAATGAATTGTTTTACAATAAAAATCACATTTTTATTACATACATGAATTGTTAAAAATAGTGAAGTGTTGAAATAGAAAACAGTTAGATAAAAATATCATTTTTATCGAAAGTATGAAAGTTATATAGTTTTGAAATCGAAGGATCGATATATATATATATATATATATATAGATTTGAAATATATCGAAAAACGAAGCTGCAGTTCGTATTTTGAAACCGTGATTTCAAATGATTATACCGAGAGATCCGACCATCGGATTTTCCCGTAACCGCAACCGTTGGGTTCGCTTTGGAAAAATCTTTCCAACGGCACCAACTTTGTAAAAATCCAACGGTTGGATTGTCTGGAATGTTTAATTCAAATCTGAAGAAAAACAGTGCCAAGATCGATTATATATATATATATATATATATATATATATATATAATCGAATAACGACGCTGCAGTTCGTATTTTGAAATCGAAACTTCAAACGATTATACCGAGAGATCCGACCGTCGGAATTTCCCGAAACTGGAACCGTTGGATTCGTTTTGAAAGGATCTTTCTAATGATGTAAATTTCGTGAAGATCCAACGGTTAGATTTTCAGATATGTGTAAATCAAATCTGAAAAAAAAGCGCCACGGCCGCGTTATGGCCCGAAGCGTTGTTTTGAATAAATTGGCTATTTTAAAATAAATAAAAATAGTGATAAATCGTTATAAAATATTATAAACGATATGGATGTGATTTAGAAATTAACTGAAGGTTGGCTAAGTCGAATGGTTTCCTGGGTGTTGATCTGATGTTAGTTTCGACCTTCGGGGTTAATATTTGGGAAATCGTTCTCTTACTGATTGACGGTTAGTGACTAATGAATTGAAATGATGCGTGTGTATGTTAGTGTTGCACTTGTTTATTATATATGCGAGTTGTTCAGAAAGACCGGGTTTATCCCATTCTGAATAACTGAATCGACGATAAGAAATCGAAGATGAAGACGGTGGTCGAAGACCGGAGATCTTCACCTCGTTTGGATGGTAACCGAGGTCCTGATTGGGAGGCATCCCAAAATATGGATAATGAGTGGTGATCATCCAGACGTACGTGGTGATCGATGGGTTTGCGAGGTATATAGTACCTCCGGTTTCATTCAGACCCAGAACGGAATTGCAAATGGATAGTGTGTCTGACATTGGATTTTATTCTGTGTTGATTGATCTCTATTAAATATACATCTGTTTGGCGGCGGAGAATTTGTTCTTTTGCTTAACGCCCTTCTCTGAAACGCATGGGCTCAGAGGTTGTATATCGATGGACATCAGTCGCATGGCATGAATTGCTAGTGTGGCATGCCTAAGTGGCAAATGATCAGGGCTTCTGTTGAAAAGGAAAGTCTTGTGGTGATGATCAAAGCACCGCCTATGTGGCGTAACTTTGTGTATAACGTGAATTCGCGAGCCTCACACCCCGGTATGAACCAGAAACGGGAGGAGGACCTCAGGGAGGGCATGCGTTTCCTTCTAGCTAGGAGTTGTGTCGGTGTTTTTACACGGCCTGACATTTTACTTATGTGGATGATGGATAGCGAGGCGCCTTAGATATATCGGTCGATCCGGGACCGATGGAGCTATTCGTTGGCTCATTGACGCCCCATAGGGCGGGGAAACGTATTGTTCAGGCATAATAATCCACATCGGTGGACCGGCCCTGACGGTCCAAGGGGCAGTTGCGTCTGTTCCTGAGACACGGGCTAGAGCGTCTCGAAGTCGGTAAGGACTATCTTTTGCCTTGGTTCATGACGGAAATCCAATTTCCAAATACGTGACTGTGCGGTTTTGAATGTATACCTATATATGGCGACATAGTGGTATGAGGCATTAATGCCGTCTATGATTGATAGTTATGATTTGAAATTGTTTTTGAAACATATAAACACTAGTAGTAATATCAAATGCTTTTGTTTTATTTGTATCAAGCATATCTTGGCCATTATAAGGTAAAAACTCTATCATCCAGTTTGAGTTGCATTGTGTGATGGGAACTGAGTCTTATAATGGCTTCATTTTTATAAAAAGCATTGCGAGGTTTAAAAGAAAGATTTGTTTTTAAAGCACTGGCAATCCAATGGAGTAAACCCGTTCCACGAAAGTTGCGTGGTCCTGTGATTCGCCATATTATAAATGTGTTGAGTAGATTTCTCATACCAGTCCCATGACTGACTCGTAGTTTGTTTTACTTTCAAACTCGGGTTCCCCTTTTTCTACACGGGCAGCCTTGTATTTAGGTTTAGCTAGTTCCTTCTGGATAGCTGAAGTTGAAGATGGATTCTATCATTTATCTCTTTTTATGCTGTTCAGCTCCTATTGTACATATTTTGTTTGTTTCCGCTGTAGACATTTATGTATAGCTGAACTGTATTTGTACTAAGTATGATCCTGTATACTGTGTAACTCTGATGATTTCGTTTATCCAGTATATTCTATTGTTCATTATCTGGTGTATTTATTTATTTCTGTTCTGCTATTATCTGTTTCTGTGTTATATTCCAAAGATTACCCTTGTCTCCGTCTGTACGAGAAATGGGGTCGTCAGACCTGGATCCAACAAAAGTGGTTTTGTCGAATTCCAAGGTCGTTTGCAAAACGGCTATTTTCACGGGCTATATAAACTCCATAGCGACCTTTCTGAAAATTCATTTGGCCATAACTTTTGATTCCCGCTGTGAAACTTTGATTTTTCAGATTCGTTAGAAATATATTCATTAACTGATTTAAATATTTTTGGTTTCACTAACATCCGTTTTATTTTGCACCCGGTATAGTCCGTCAAAGTTTGAATTAAAATTTTGAAACTACCGCGCCATTTCAGGCCTTGTTTATAATTAAAATTAATTATATTCAAACGTCGATTCAAACACACTTTTCGTCGTTATTATTGAAAATATTTATTTTTAATCTTTAAAATCCACTAAAATAGCCAATTTAAAAATTTTAAGTTGGTTTACATTTTCTGGGTTGTTACAATTACCTTTTTAATTCTATGATAAATGACATGATTCTAATAAAATAATATTTTTAATTTACGTGACATGATTCTAACAATATGATATTTTTAATTAACATGACAATTTTAAATAAAATGATATTTCTAATATAATGTCATTTCTAATATAATGACATTTCTAATTCACTAACATATTAATAATAATGTTTTGAATAAACAAAACATATAATGGTTCTTTTTCTACTACATGTAAATGGTAATGTTTTGAATAAACAAAACATACCATGACAAATGATTATTTTTCTACTAACAGGTAAATGATAATGTTTTGATTAAAAAAAACATAAATGATTACATAAAAAAGAAATCTTTTATTCTTTTTACATTACATAAAAAGGAAATCATATTTCTAATGTAAACACATTTCTAATGTAAACATTTTTCTAAAGTAAACCCTCTTCTAATTTGATCATAATTCTAATGTAATCATTTTTCTAATGTAAAATTCAATTTTAATCTAATGCAACATTTTTAGCTAAGTGACATTTTAATTCTAATGTACATTTCTAACCAAAAATGATATTTTATTTTGACATAACATGATCTAACCAAAATGTTATTTTTATTTCCAATGTTACATTTTATATCAAAATGTTATTTCTTTTTATATTGCAACATTTTATACTAAAAATGTTATTTCTTTTACATAACGTATTTCTAACAAAATGTTGATCTTATTTACATTACATATTCTAACCAAAATGATATTTTTGTTTACACAACATATTCTAACCGAAAATGGTGTTTTTATCTAAACAAAACAATTAATAACAAAATATTTATTTTAATCTAACATGACAATATATGATAAAAATGTTAATTTTATCTAACATGACAAAAATGTTAATTTTTGTCCTAACTTGACACATTCTTACAAAAATGTTATTTTTTTCCTATTGTAACATTTTTGGTAAAAATGACACCTTTAATCTAATATACCATTTCAAATAAAAATGACTTTTTTTAATCTAATATAATATCCTAAATAAAAATGATTCTTTTAATCTAATATAACATTCCAAATAAAAATGACTCTTTTTATTAACATGACCAGTTCCACATGTTTCCAATGCAACATTCTATAACAAACTAGTATCTTTATTTTGATGTAACATTTTATAACAAAATGATAATTTTATTTTAAGGTAACATTTCATAATAGAATGGTATTTCTATTAACATGGAATGATTCTAACATAGATGATATTTTTAAACTAATAAGACAATTCTAACATCCAAGATATTTTATCCTAATATGTCAATTCGAACATAAAAGTTATTTTCATTCTAATATGTCAATTGTAACATAAAAGTTTTTTTATTCTAATATGTCAATTCTAAATATAATGACATATTTATGGCAAAATAAGATTTCTAACATTAACGACATATGTATTGACAAATTTGATTTCTAACATGAGGGACATGTAACGACCCAGATTTTCAGCGGCTTTGGTTATCGACATAAACACGATGTCGATAACCAAAACATCGAATAAATCCTGGTAATTAGTGAAAGAAATTAGAGGGTGAGGAAAGATAAGATAGAAACTTAGAATAGAAGAAGAAGAAGAACATAACATCAGAGTAACACGAATCTCACAGCGGAACGAATAAATATATTTCATAACATAACTTTGAAATACAAATTTGTACTTGAAAATACATATCATTATCAAAGTACAGCACTTACAACACAGCGGAAATAACTATAGCTATATGATCCTGAAGCCTCCTGCTCCAAGCTCTTCCAGTATATCTGTAAATCCCAATTACTTGACTGCCCGTACAAATTTAGGCACCCAAGAGTTTAGGGAAAACAACAAAGTAAACTCCGGGTCAGTCATGGGACTGGTATGAGTAAAACAGTTTAAAAACAGTTGAACAAGTAAATGATATCTCATAAGACCACGCCGCATAACGGAACGGGTTTTTCCCTTATGAGAATCCAAAATATCTTTATATCAAAACCCTTTTGATATTATAATAATGTCTATCAACCACACTTATAATAATCATCTAGTAGAAACGCTTTCATCTCACGTTCTACATATATAGTATACAATCAAAACCGCAAGCACGTATTGGGTAATGGATTTCCAACTATGACAAGGTATGGAACCACCTTTCGCTCGTGTACCTCTAGAGAAGAATACACTGGGTTCAACAAGAACAACTTGCAACCCGGCCACACATGACCGACCACTCATTTCGCTTGAGTGTATCGAATGTATATCACCAACAGTTGGGATCAGCAATCGTTTCCCGAATGGGACAGCATCAATAATAGATTTTTAGAAGTAAATGAAACTCTAGATCAGGTGATTATACACCCTACTTCGGTGCGACCGACTTATCCATGCTGCCTGCCCGATTACTGTCATTTACCGGATGATGAGGCTAGAAGCTACGCTTTATCATCAAACCAGATTCACTTTGAATACCACATCGTCAAATCCATCAAATCACCGATTGACGTCTACAATACATTATGTGTTAGCTAAAAGAAGTTTCCTTCTCCACTTCCACTCTTGGTACGGTTGGAGAAATCAATATACGTGATCATCTGGAAATACTCTGTCAGACATCCGTCCATACAAGTCACCCAGGAACAGGATGAACCGAAGGCACTATTTTGTAAACAGGATAGCCCTTGCATAACTCCGTCTTCAATTTCCTTTGGCATATATGATTCGCAACGCTTATGCCAATACAGAGTGGTTCTTTGGAAAATAATCCAACCGGTCTCTCCATATTAACAACGTTAAAATGGTCAAAACTTCGATAGTCTGTGATTTAACTATCGAATAAAAACAGGTGTGCAACCAACGATATTATTCCCAAATGGAAATTATATCGATCAAACATCATTTAACATTTCATCTCCTTAGTTCATTAATCTACTTATCTCTTGTTTCCTATGTTCAATATTTCTTATTTTCTAGATTTTGAAAATATACGTTATTTACAATGGAAAACATTTCCATTTTTCGTTTTCTTTATTAGAAAACATTTCTGGTTTCTTATTTGGAAAACATTTCCAAAGCTTCTTCATTGGGCTTAGACAGATGTTTAAACAAACCATCGCGATGCCAACTCAAACCATTTCCTTTACTGCCGAACCTTAACCATTCCTTAGTCAAAAACGAAGCCAATCAAGTTGGGGTAAAACTACCTCTCAGACCTTAACTGAGCAACATTTCTAACTTTGAAATAGGCAAAGTTCACTTTATATCCCTTTTACTAACTTCCTTACTTAACCCTCTTCGAATAGCTATGTTCGATTTACTCTTTTCACTTAACTCTATTCGATTTAACTCTAACTCTATTCACTTAACTCCTATCGAATAAAATATATTCGATAGCTCTTTTAATTCTATTTGAATACTATATATTTGATTAACTCCTTCATTCTATTCGAATAAACTATATTCGATTAACTCCTTTTACTTTAACCTCTTTGCTTTCTATTCGAATAACTATATTCGATTAACTCCTTTTACTTTAATCTCTTAATCGATTAACTAACATCGATTAACTCCTTTTACTTTATTCTCTAATCGATTAACTAACATCGATTAACTTCTTTTTAACTTTATTCTCTAATCGATTAACTAACATCGATTAACTTCTTTTTACTTTAACACTAATCAATTAACTAACATCGATTAACTTCTTTTTACTTTAACACTAATCGATTAACTAACATCGATTAACTTCTTTTTACTTTATCACTAATCGATTAACTAACATCGATTAACTTCTTTTTACTTTAACACTAATCGATTAACTAACATCGATTAACTTCTTTTTACTTTAACACTAATCGATTAACTAACATCGATTAACTTCTTTGATAAACTACGTTTTCCGTTACAACTATTTCCTTTTTATAACGTTTACTTACCGTTACAAATATATCCTATTTATAACTTCTATTTACCGTTACAAATATTTCCTATTTATAACTTCTATTTACCGTTACAAATATTTCCTATTTATAACGTTTACTTACCGTTACAAATATATCCTATTTATAACGTTTACTTACCGTTACAAATATATCCTATTTATAACTTCTATTTACCGTTACAAATATTTCCTATTTATAACTTCTATTTACCGTTACAAATATTTCCTATTTATAACGTTTACTTACCGTTACAAATATATCCTATTTATAACTTCTATTTATTTTCTAAATAAATATTCCTTTTCTATTTCTATTTATTTTCTAAATAAATATCCCTTTTATAAAACCGTGTTCGTTTTATAAATAATTCCTTTTAAAAAATCCTGTGATTTTATAAAATTTCTTTATTTCAATATACATTGAAATACTTCTTTTTACATCCCAGGGTCTTTTATGATATTTACAATATCGAATAACAATGATCAACATCATTCCAACACACATAATCCATAACAGATTATATAACACATCATATATCACAATATATGAAAAACAGTAATATAAATGTTGAGGAATCCAGTCGGATTCCTCCAACCTGTCTCCCTGCATCACAGATGTTAAACAATATAATATAACATCACTTTTCCGTTCCATATGATATATTCTATTAAACAGAATCAATATAGAAATTTAGCTAACTGACTAGCAGTTCAATCAAACAATCAACACACAGTAACTCAGACAATTTCTAACAGTTCTAAAAATACAACATGAAATTATAAACTGTTCAGAGTTAGTGAGATTTACTCACATTGGCGCGTTAATCGTTAAATAACGGTTTGCGTTATTTGATTGCGACGGACAATTTATTTCGCCATAAATTGTAACTGTCTCTGATCCACTCCCGGTCAGTCTCGTGTTGCTCCCGTCCATACGATTTCACTGTGACCAGTTTCGTAAGTTTTCTTTTTCCCCGCCCTGCACTTGGGCCTCACGTTGATTTACTCAGCCCAAAATCCAGAACATCCCGTGTTCTTCAACTTCACAAACGAAAAGGGGGACGCAAGCTCCTGTTTCCACGGCCCTTTTCCAATTCGTTCAGCACCAAAACAGTCCCCATCCTTCATTAACATACTGACCCGCAATCCGCTTCTCGTCCATTCTCCTTCTCCAGAAGATTTTGATCCCACTAATGGATTCAACTCCTCATTCACGCAGAAAGCAATGTTATTTTTAAATCACCCCCCCTTCGTTGTTTCACCTCATTCTCACCGTGATAACCAGTGTCTTTACCACCATCTACCCAATCGTTTTTGACGCACAGACCCATTCACGGCCACATCTTCAAACAACCAGACTCCCTGCTCCTCTTCTATTCAGCCATTGCCGCATTTTTTCATCTACTTCGAACTCAGCTGCACGTCCTCAATAGTCCACGTCTTCACGACTTCCAAGCCAACGCTTGCTTACATCCAAATGCTCTCAGTTGCTTAGGAACCTTTGAGGCAAACCGTACTTGTAAGGTTTTGTTTCTTACCAGGCATCAACGTTTTAGGGGGGGTTTGATTTTCATTTTACTGTGAAGTCTTTGTTTGGCTTTTTTTTTGAATCAGGGAATGGCGACTTGTTTCAGAAGAGTAAAAAGAAAAGAATGAGCTCGCGGTTGTGTATTTATAAGGACGGATACTTGGTGGTTAGGTAAAGCTTAGGGTGGTAGCTGAAGCACGTCTGCATAATGGAAGGGATGGAGCGTGGCTTGTTTTAGATCAAGGAATATGTTAGGATATTTGTTTCGGTTTAAAAGATTTTGGTCATCACATTTTACAAAACTTCGTCAATTACGAACTGCTATAGACAGAGTTGATCATACCATTGTGACGACCAACGTACCACGATCCCAAAGATATAATAATACCGGTAGGTGGACTCATATTTTGAAAGTTCAAAAATGTTGGTTTCAGGGTGCGAAATACTTCAAATAAAAAGTCGCTTATTAAATTAATTAAAAATTACAGTAAAATTCTAAAAATTAATTTATCGTTATGTCTCAAAAGAACCTCGTCTAAATTCAAACCCGATATTCAAATATATTGAAAAACCCTTTTATAACGTAAATAAAGCGTTGCGAGTTATAAAGGAATTCCACAGCGACTTTTCTAAAATTTGATTTGGACATAAATCAAAATCTACACGACGAAATCCCGATTTTTCTCTTCCACTAAAAAGATATACTCCACCAGCTCCACACGTTTCTTGTTTCACAGAAATCCGGCTTAAAACGAATCCTGTACATCCAGTTGAAGTTCGAATCGCCAATGTACGAACTGCAGCGCCATTTCAAGCTCGTTTATAATTATAATATAATTATTCGTTCAAACTGTCGTTTATATAATATATTCGTTATTCAAATTCAATTCCAAACTGAATTAAATATCACCAATGATCCAGTTCACACCATATCGCCATTCCAGCCAATTCTGATTATTTCAGAATTAAATATATTATTTAATTATTATTTTAAATAAATATTCACTATTATTTTATTCCACGACCATGAAATTCTCTAAACCAACATTTATACAATTAAATAAATTAATCATAATACCCCTGCCAATGCGGGTCATTACAATATTCCCCACTTAAAATAATTTCGCCCTCGAAATTGCTAAAAAGTAGAGGACGACCCTATCGACTGGTTAGAACATATTTCTTTACTTCTTAACTTCAGTTTCAATTGAACCAAATTAATTTCAATTAAATTATTAATTAATTCTTATCAACGAATATTTTCAAAAATCCTGAAAATTTTCTAACGCTTAACTCTTCGAAAAATTCCGCCAGCACCTCCTTTGTACTGGTCAATCGGTCAAACCACCACTCGCCTCTCTGGGCTGTCTTCAACCCAAAAGAAAATATAACAGCCAAACGGCTTGTCAATTTGGCTCATAAATCTTATATCCAATAGGAATATAAACTTGTATCTTTTTGTCGGGCATATCAACCCCATCACTTCCATATGCTATCAACTCAGCATATACTAATATTAATCAAACTAAACTCTGATCAATTTATCCTCAACACAACCATTCGCTTTTTACCAAGCCAAATTTTCATTTCAACTCAAGTTTCGTTCTTGATCCCCAACTCTTAACTTGATTATCACATTACACTTCAAATTTGAATCTCACAATCCAATTTGTCTTGATATCATTCTGATTCAACCTCAGTTACCACTTTACTGGCTTTACTTTAATTCAAATTTGCTTTTACAAATTCCTATTTCATTTGGTTTTAATTCAACAGTCTTTCCCTGGGAATTTTCAAACAGTTTACTCTTTCCAAAAATCAAATTTTCCTTTTTGAAATTCAACTGAGCCCAAAATCAATATTCCATTAGTTAAATCACTTCTCTATTTCTTTATCAATATTTGTTAACCAAATATTTGCAATAACCATATTGGCCCTTTATGTTATTTGGAAAACATTTCCGAATATCGCCTTCCTTCATTTTCTAAACTTTAGAAAATATATGCTATTTATAATTGGAAAATATTCCAATTACTTATCTTTTTCCCGATCTCGTTTATTTCTATACTTAGGAAATATTCTTTATTATATTTCCAAGCTTACACTTATTTGGGTTAAAACAGATGTTGTGTAAAACATCGTTACGACAACCCAGATACTATATTCAACTAACTCTTATTCGACATTGATCTTCGAGCCTGAAATCTTACTATTTATTTGTTAATAATGAAATCAATCAAGTTGGGGTATAACTACCTCTCAGACCTTGACTGAATAACATTTATAACGTCAAAACAGATATGACTACTTACTCGAATAATCAATACCATACAACTACTGATTAACTTTCAAACACGTATATGCTTCCTCTTTCTATTCTTACTAGATTTTATCCATAATCTTCCTTTTTGATTTTACTATTCTATTTCTAATTTCATTTCCTTATCGACTTCTATATATATTGATATATAGATTTCTAGTTGTCAGATTTTCTTAAAAATATTCTAACTCCTTAGATTCCCGGAAAAATTCGCCATAACCTCCTTTGTACTAGGAGCATCGGGATATTTCAAATAGCCTCCCATGGCCCTCACCAATCCAAAAGAAAAGGAAAAAGCCAAGCGGCTAGCCGATACGGCGCATAAAATCTCATATATGAATCAAATACATACCTTTTCGTCGAGCATTCTATTTATATACCTTCATATCTTATCCATACATATTTCATGTATATCTATACACTTCTAATTCATTTCAACTTAATCCAATCATTTTAACTTAGTAAGTTAAGTGATTTTCAAATTACTGGTTTGCCCATTTCACCTTTTTATTTGAATATACATGTTCAAATATATTTTAACTTGTTTATCAACTAATTGAATCCCATTTCAATTTTATTTGAATTTCCTATATTCAAATTCCATTTCAAATCTCTTATTCAAATTCTGTATTTGAATTTCATTTCAATTCTCTTATTCAAATTCCATTTCAATTCTCTTATGTCAAATTCTATTTGATTTTTCATATGTCAAATTCTATTTGATTTCCCATATTCGAATTTCCTCTATTCAAATTCTATATCACTTCCATTGAATTTCATATATTCAAACTCCCTTTGAATTTCTATATTCGAATCCTATTATTACTCTATATGAATTCTACATTCAATTTTCCATTATTTAAATCTTCTTTATTCAAATCTCATTTGAATTTCTATATTCAAATCCCCTTTGAATTTCCTTATTTAAATTCTATTTCAATTCCATTGAATTTCACATATTCAATTTATATTTCAAATTTTCTTTATTCAATCTTTACATAAGTCTCGATTTCGATTCTTTTTGGAATCGATATTTCTGCCATTGGAAAATAGATTTCCCTTCCAATTTCACACTTGTATTTTTTTATTTCTGAATTATCCAATGATAATTCTTTTAACTTCATTTATAAACTTCGTTTATAAAAGAACTATTTATAAACTTCGTTCATAAAGGAACTTCTCGTTTTATTTCTTTTAAAACAAGTTAATATTTCAAATCTATTTCAAAATTCAAATTCTATATTTGAAATCCCATTAGAAATTCAACACAACTTGTCTTTCGCAAAACAAATTCAAAACAGTATCTCTGGTAGTAATTCGTCACTTACAACTCGAAAATGAATACTGATGATGCAGCTGTCATCATCAGAATCTATTTTCCAGCGATTGAAGTGAGTTCAATACTATAAAACCATTTTTAAACATTTCCACTTTGAAATTCATTTCAAAATATAATTCACACTGCTTGTAAAACAAATTTAAAATCTCCCAGGATCTTAAATTTTCCTTATTTTTAATCCCAATCCATTTACAAACATTTATCCAATTCTCCAGAGGTTTAATTCAATTTCTGGTTTAAATTTCAGATTTAACTCATCTGATTTCACGTATTTCACTTATATGAATTCTGATTGGTTATTTACATAACCATTTAATTTATAATCTTACTCGATTATAATAACAACCAATGTATCCACTATATTATAATTTTGGTATATATATCTTCTCTATATCAAGATATACCTTGGGTAACTTATTTTAATTTACCCTCTTTTCAAAACATACCATGACGGTTCATCGTATTCAAGAGTTTAGTAACTCCTGTCGATACAGTGGATCAAACTGATCGACCAGAACTGATAAACGACTCAACCAATGAATCTCCACAATATAAAACAAATTTTTATATCAAATAACAAGTACGTTCACTCGTATATATACACTCAAACTCAATCTAGGGTATTACTAACCCTATCTCTACCGAGTCACGCCACAGAGCCAAGTAATTCTTAACTTAAGCTCTGATACCAACTGTAATGACCCGGATTTTCAGCGGCTTTGGTTATCGACATAAACACGATGTCGATAACCAAAACATCGAATAAATCCTGGTAATTAGTGAAAGAAATTAGAGGGTGAGGAAAGATAAGATAGAAACTTAGAATAGAAGAAGAAGAAGAACACAACATCAGAGTAACACGAATCTCACAGCGGAACGAATAAATATATTTCATAACATAACTTTGAAATACAAATTTGTACTTGAAAATACATATCATTATCAAAGTACAGCACTTACAACACAGCGGAAATAACTATAGCTATATGATCCTGAAGCTTCCTGCTCCAAGCTCTTCCAGTATATCTGTAAATCCCAACTACTTGACTGCCCGTACAAATTTAGGCACCCAAGAGTTTAGGGAAAACAACAAAGTAAACTCCGGGTCAGTCATGGGACTGGTATGAGTAAAACAGTTTAAAAACAGTTGAACAAGTAAATGATATCTCATAAGACCACGCCGCATAACGGAACGGGTTTTTCCCTTATGAGAATCCAAAATATCTTTATATCAAAACCCTTTTGATATTATAATAATGTCTATCAACCACACTTATAATAATCATCTAGTAGAAACGCTTTCATCTCACGTTCTACATATATAGTATACAATCAAAACCGCAAGCACGTATTGGGTAATGGATTTCCAACTATGACAAGGTATGGAACCACCTTTCGCTCGTGTACCTCTAGAGAAGAATACACTGGGTTCAACAAGAACAACTTGCAACCCGGCCACACATGACCGACCACTCATTTCGCTTGAGTGTATCGAATGTATATCACCAACAGTTGGGATCAGCAATCGTTTCCCGAATGGGACAGCATCAATAATAGATTTTTAGAAGTAAATGAAACTCTAGATCAGGTGATTATACACCCTACTTCGGTGCGACCGACTTATCCATGCTGCCTGCCCGATTACTGTCATTTACCGGATGATGAGGCTAGAAGCTACGCTTTATCATCAAACCAGATTCACTTTGAATACCACATCGTCAAATCCATCAAATCACCGATTGACGTCTACAATACATTATGTGTTAGCTAAAAGAAGTTTCCTTCTCCACTTCCACTCTTGGTACGGTTGGAGAAATCAATATACGTGATCATCTGGAAATACTCTGTCAGACATCCGTCCATACAAGTCACCTAGGAACAGGATGAACCGAAGGCACTATTCTTTAAACAGGATAGCCCTTGCATAACTCCGTCTTCAATTTCCTTTGGCATATATGATTCGCAACGCTTATGCCAATACAGAGTGGTTCTTTGGAAAATAATCCAACCGGTCTCTCCATATTAACAATGTTAAAATGGTCAAAACTTCGATAGTCTGTGATTTAACTATCGAATAAAAACAGGTGTGCAACCAACAATATTATTCCCAAATGGAAATTATATCGATCAAACATCATTTAACATTTCATCTCCTTAGTTCATTAATCTACTTATCTCTTGTTTCCTATGTTCAATATTTCTTATTTTCTAGATTTTGAAAATATACGTTATTTACAATGGAAAACATTTCCATTTTTCGTTTTCTTTATTAGAAAACATTTCTGGTTTCTTATTTGGAAAACATTTCCAAAGCTTCTTCATTGGGCTTAGACAGATGTTTAAACAAACCATCGCGATGCCAACTCAAACCATTTCCTTTACTGCCGAACCTTAACTATTCCTTAGTTAAAAACGAAGCCAATCAAGTTGGGGTAAAACTACCTCTCAGACCTTAACCGAACAACATTTCTAACTTTGAAATAGGCAAAGTTCACTTTATATCCCTTTTACTAACTTCCTTACTTAACCCTCTTCGAATAGCTATGTTCGATTTACTCTTTTCACTTAACTCTATTCGATTTAACTCTAACTCTATTCACTTAACTCCTATCGAATAAAATATATTCGATAGCTCTTTTAATTCTATTTGAATACTATATATTTGATTAACTCCTTCATTCTATTCGAATAAACTATATTCGATTAACTCCTTTTACTTTAACCTCTTTGCTTTCTATTCGAATAACTATATTCGATTAACTCCTTTTACTTTAATCTCTTAATCGATTAACTAACATCGATTAACTCCTTTTACTTTATTCTCTAATCGATTAACTAACATCGATTAACTTCTTTTTAACTTTATTCTCTAATCGATTAACTAACATCGATTAACTTCCTTTTACTTTAACACTAATCGATTAACTAACATCGATTAACTTCTTTTTACTTTAACACTAATCGATTAACTAACATCGATTAACTTCTTTTTACTTTATCACTAATCGATTAACTAACATCGATTAACTTCTTTTTACTTTAACACTAATCGATTAACTAACATCGATTAACTTCTTTTTACTTTAACACTAATCGATTAACTAACATCGATTAACTTCTTTGATAAACTACGTTTTCCGTTACAACTATTTCCTTTTTATAACGTTTAATTACCGTTACAAATATATCCTATTTATAACTTCTATTTACCGTTACAAATATTTCCTATTTATAACTTCTATTTACCGTTACAAATATTTCCTATTTATAACGTTTACTTACCGTTACAAATATATCCTATTTATAACGTTTACTTACCGTTACAAATATATCCTATTTATAACTTCTATTTACCGTTACAAATATTTCCTATTTATAACTTCTATTTACCGTTATAAATATTTCCTATTTATAACGTTTACTTACCGTTACAAATATATCCTATTTATAACTTCTATTTATTTTCTAAATAAATATTCCTTTTCTATTTCTATTTATTTTCTAAATAAATATCCCTTTTATAAAACCGTGTTCGTTTTATAAATAATTCCTTTTAAAAAATCCTGTGATTTTATAAAATTTCTTTATTTCAATATACATTGAAATACTTCTTTTTACATCCCAGGGTCTTTTATGATATTTACAATATCGAATAACAATGATCAACATCATTCCAACACACATAATCCATAACAGATTATATAACACATCATATATCACAATATATGAAAAACAGTAAAATAAATGTTGAGGAATCCAATCGGATTCCTCCAACCTGTCTCCCTGCATCACAGATGTTAAACAGTATAATATAACATCACTTTTCCGTTCCATATGATATATTCTGTTAAACAGAATCAATATAGAAATTTAGCTAACTGACTAGCAGTTCAATCAAACAATCAACACACAGTAATTCAGACAATTTCTAACAGTTCTAAAAATACAACATGAAATTATAAACTGTTCAGAGTTAGTGAGATTTACTCACATTGGCGCGTTAATCGTTAAATAACGGTTTGCGTTATTTGATTGCGACGGACAATTTATTTCGCCATAAATTGTAACTGTCTCTGATCCACTCCCGGTCAGTCTCATTGTGTTGCTCCCGTCCATACGATTTCACTGTGACCAGTTTCGTAAGTTTTCTTTTTCCCCGCCCTGCACTTGGGCCTCACGTTGATTTACTCAGCCCAAAATCCAGAACATCCCGTGTTCTTCAACTTCACAAACGAAAAGGGGGACGCAAGCTCCTGTTTCCACGGCCCTTTTCCAATTCGTTCAGCACCAAAACAGTCCCCATCCTTCATTAACATACTTACCCGCAATCCGCTTCTCGTCCATTCTCCTTCTCCAGAAGATTTCGATCCCACTAACGGATTCAACTCCTCATTCACGCAGAAAGCAATGTTATTTTTAAATCACCCCCCCTTCGTTGTTTCACCTCATTCTCACCGTGATAACCAGTGTCTTTACCACGATCTACCCAATCGTTTTTGACGCACAGACCCATTCACGACCACATCTTCAAACAACCAGACTCCCTGCTCCTCTTCTATTCAGCCATTGCCGCATTTTTTCATCTACTTCGAACTCAGCTGCACGTCCTCAACAGTCCACGTCTTCACGACTTCCAAGCCAACGCTTGCTTACATCCAAATGCTCTCAGTTGCTTAGGAACCTTTGAGGCAAACCGTACTTGTAAGGTTTTGTTTCTTACTAGGCATCAACGTTTTAGGGGGGTTTGATTTTCATTTTACTGTGAAGTCTTTATTTGGCTTTTTTTTTGAATCAGGGAATGGCGACTTGTTTCAGAAGAGTAAAAAGAAAAGAATGAGCTCGCGGTTGTGTATTTATAAGGACGGATACTTGGTAGTTAGGTAAAGCTTAGGGTGGTAGCTGAAGCACGTCTGCATAATGGAAGGGATGGAGCGTGGCTTGTTTTAGATCAAGGAATATGTTAGGATATTTGTTTCGGTTCAAAAGATTTTGGTCATCACCTTTTACAAAACTTCGTCAATTACGAACTGCTATAGACAGAGTTGATCATACCATTGTGACGACCAACGTACCACGATCCCAAAGATATAATAATACCGGTAGGTGGACTCATATTTTGAAAGTTCAAAAATGTTGGTTCAGGGTGCGAAATACTTCAAATAAAAAGTCGCTTATTAAATTAATTAAAAATTACAGTAAAATTCGAAAAATTAATTTATCATTATGTCTCAAAAGAACCTCGTCTAAATTCAAACCCGATATTCAAATATATTGAAAAACCCTTTTATAACGTAAATAAAGCGTTGCGAATTATAAAGGAATTCCACAGCGACTTTTCTAAAATTTGATTTGGACATAAATCAAAATCTACACGACGAAATCCCGATTTTTCTCTTCCACTAAAAAGATATACTCCACCAGCTCCACACGTTTCTTGTTTCACAGAAATCCGGCTTAAAACGAATCTTGTACATCTAGTTGAAGTTCGAATCGCCAATTTACGAACTGCAGCGCCATTTCAAGCTCGTTTATAATTATAATATAATTATTCGTTCAAACTGTCGTTTATATAATATATTCGTTATTCAAATTCAATTCCAAACTGAATTAAATATCACCAATGATCCAGTTCACACCATATCGCCATTCCAGCCAATTCTGATTATTTCAGAATTAAATATATTATTTAATTATTATTTTAAATAAATATTCACTATTATTTTATTCCACGACCATGAAATTCTCTAAACCAACATTTATACAATTAAATAAATTAATCATAATACCCCTGCCAATGCGGGTCATTACAGGACATATGTGTTGACAAATTTAATTTCTAACATTACTAACATGACAAATAAAAAGGATAATTCATTTGTATACAAATTCTATGCTTTTGTTTGTATAAATAAAAATGAAAATTTTATTTACACAACAAACTTCTATTATTAACGTATACAATAAAAAAATATTTTTATTGTACGATCAATTCTAATATTTCCAGTTAGATCCAACAAACAATATTAAACAACTTATATCACATACAATACACACAATCGAATATTGGCAGCATATGTAAATTTTTCCAATGAAATAATAATTAATTTTAATTTTAAAAAGAAATTTCACATTTGGGTTTTGAATTCTTCAAAATTCTATATCGCTCCGTTTCAGTTCTGATATGTTATATGATTTTTCACGGTCACAACGAATCTTCATCTGTTAAATTCTGATTCCATTACAAAAAGTTATGAACATTTGAATATTTAATTACATTAATAATATTATAAGTAAATTAACCTAATTATTATTTACCCTAATCAAGGATTAAGGTCCATAATCATCTTCTTATCGTCGTCCTTTTCTTCCTGATTCACGCTCAAGAAATCGAACCCAACATCGCCTGAATCCTCACCACGTCGCACGCACCCCCTTGCGCCAGACCATGATCCGCGACCGCCACTACAAAGCCCCACATTAGAGCCGCCTCCGCCCAACACTAGTCACCGCTCGGCAGCCCCCATCCCCACCAATTCGAAGTCAAAGTCGACTTCTTTAAAGTAGAAATTCTCTCAATTTTCACAACGAAAACTGATCATAACTGTTAAACTAGAAGATCTCAACATGCTCGTCATTTTCGTCTTTGGAATTGTTTGAATTTTGTAACGACCCACATTTTTGACCGTTCAAATTCGACAATAAACCACACATGTCGACCCGAACAAATCGCAAATGCAGGTAGTTATTGGGAAAAGAAGAAAAAGAAAGAAAGAAGAGAAAAACCAATCACAGAACCTCACAGCGGAAGGACAACATATAATAAACAAATAGCAGTTTAGAAGCAGTTGAAATATATATATATATACATTGACTATAACCTTCAATGATTATCAGAGTTACATATACATACAGCTGTACATAATAAGCAGCGGAAATAATGCAGCGGAAATACTTATGTTTGATATATATATATATCAAATCCTCGTCTCCGTCCTCCAAGCTATTGAGATCTTCGCTAACTGCAACTTCTGCTGACCCGAGCATATTGCATAAAAGAAAACACAACAAACACTCGGATCAGCACTAAATCATTTCATATTAGTCAAATCAAAATACGAAATAACATCAGTGTCATGGGTACAGTAACTCAAGAGATGTTACGGGATTTTTCCATCTCTCAAGGATCCGTTAAACTAATACATATATAATATAGTACGCTATTATGATAGTGTCTATCCAGTAAAGTATAAATACTGAAAATAGCGTAAGCGGGATTACCATATTACCCTTACGCCGTTTATAGGCATCAACAGTCTATACTGTACCGTAAATTCACCGTACTAGTGTTATCAAAGGGCACTCCATAGAAGGCAATGCTAAATCAAAATCGTATGGGGCTCGATATGGATATATATGACAAGGCACTCGAGGCAATGCCCAGGGTAGGATTCTACCAATTGCACTCCTGGACCGGTGGTAACGCATAGCAGCCACTACCGCCCACCTCGGAGCACACTCCCAAAGTCATAAATGGACCCAAATCATCATCATCATCATAGTCATAGAAATAGTATCGAAGAAGTGTGTCTGATCAAAGGAGCTACCTCAGTTAGTCACGGTATAGCTCCTGTTTTAGTCATTTCAATTCTGACCCTAAGATCAGGGCTATTTCGTCCTCGATCATCTTCTTCGATTCAATAATCGACTCCAAGTCATCATATCTCGTTCTGGATACGTCCAAACGTTCATGGTTGTCAAAGTGGTATCGACACTGACAGAGAGTATGCCTTATGTCGACTCCGGTCTCTTTGACAACCAACGTTTACATTTTTCCACATCGGTTGGTTCCTTTACATTTCAAAGGTTCGCTTTCATCTCAAATATCATATTTGTTTCGAACCCGTTTTATATTCAAATAGAATATAATTTCATATCAACGTATCGTAATCATTCCAAACCGCTTATATTCTAAAACTAGAATATATTTCATATCATTATATTATAATCATATAATATTTTAAAACGACTTATATTCGAATAGAATATAATTTATCTCAAAGATTTCACATTATCACGGATACTTATCTCAACTCCATTTGAACCAGCGGTTCAAACTCAAGCATTTCCATTCGGAAGAACTTATACTTAAAAGAATTATAATTTTAAAAGATAGATACTCATAAGGAAAACCTTTATATAAATAATGTATATACATATATAATATCATAGTTAGAATAGGACAAGATAAATTTTAAACACTATATATACATATAAATTGAAAGTATTACTAAATAATTTAATAATAGAATATAAGAAAAAAAATTGTTGCTATAAAAATAGTTATAGATAAAGGTTAATAAATAAATTCCTGAAGAGAGGATAATAATTTGAAATCAAACGGTGTAAATATATATAAGAAAATTCTTTAACTAAAAATTTACTCTTCCTCCCGAACTTCAATACTTGAATCTAAACTCCAGTCTCAATGGAGTTGTTTAGCTCAAAGGACTTGTTTCAAATCCCATTTCAACCCATTTTCAAATTCAAGGATTCAATGTTATACTTGTATTAAGTTGAAACAATCCCGGGTATTCTTGATTATCTTAATTCCGAAATTAAATTCAATAAGAGTTTGTTTTATTCGAGTCCGCCCAATCTTGATAATCCCAAATTGTATAAATTTAACTCTTAAACCTTTAAATTCACTTTGGGTAAATACTTAAATCATTTCAAATAATCTTTAAGATTCAGTTTTTCAAAGGGAGAATAAAGCTTATCGAAGTAGATACATTTCCTTCAAATGAAATTTCCATCAAAATAAAATTTCAAATATTCAAATCATTTAACCAACCGATGTCCATATATAATTTACTACCCTATGGCCAAATGGTTTAAAATTTAATTTCTCGATATTCAAGGATGGATCTATCATTTCAATCCAAATCAGAGTCACAGAGGTTTATCATTTCACTCTGTATTCTTAATTTATTTTATCGATAAATCCCGGGTTCATTAGATGCCCGTAACATCAAGGGTAAATGAGATTTATCGTCATAATCAACATGCATTACCATATACTGAAATGAGGAGCATTAAAATGTCACTATAAATTCAGTAATAAATTTCAACCAACATCCATCACAACAATTCCATTCAACTGATCAGCATTACACTGTTTCAGGATTTTTGCAGGGGTTCATAATTTTTAAATTAGAAATTTAAATTAAATTAGATAACTAATCGTTACCTAAATTGCATGTAAACACACTTGCATGTCAAATTTAAACAACGCATCAACAATCCAACACAACCATGCAACCAAACTTATTTCATAATTTAATTCAATAAATATGGGAATAATTCAGTACTTCGTGAGTGAGAAAATCACTCACCTTTGGTTCTCTAGTTAGTCGAACACCCAACTAAAGCTCAAAATTTGATAGTCTTTAAATGCAGCGAAACCAGTGCCAAAATATCCGCAATTCCGCCACGATCCCAACGCAACAAACCGCGTCCAAATTCGAGTTATTATGAAGAAGTTATCAGTGTTTTTCTATACTGTAATGACCCGGATTTTTAGCGACTTTGGTTATCGACATAAGCACGACGTCGATAACCAAAACATCGAAAAATCATGGTAATTAGTGAAAGAAATTAGAGGGTGAGGAAAGATAAGATAGAAACTTCCACCTAACGAAAAGCGAGAACCCCCTATCATGCGACACATGCCTTAAAGCACGCAACATGGACTGGTATGGGTAAAACAGTTTAAAACAGTTCAAGCAGGTAATTGATATCTCATAAGACCACGGCGTATAACGGAACGGGTTTTTCCCTTATGAGAATCCTAATTATCTTTATATCCAAAAACCTTTTGATATTATAATAATGTCTATCAACACAATATAATAATCATCTAGCAGAAACGCTTTCGTCTCACATTCTACATATATGGTATACAATCAAAACCGCAAGCACGTATTGGGTAATGGATTTCCAACAATGACAAGGTATGGAACCACCTATTGCTCGTGTACCTCTAGAGAGGAATACACTGGGTTCAACAAGAACATCTTGCAACCCGGCCACACATGACTGACCACTCATTTCGCTTGAGTGTATCGAATGTATATCACCAACAGTTGGGATCAGCAACCGTTTCCCGAATGGGACAGCATCAACAATAGATTTTTAGAAGTAAATGAAACTCTAGATCAGGTGATTATACACCCTACTTCGGTGCGACCGACTTAGCCATGCTGCCTGCCCGATTTATGTCATTTTCCGAATGTGAGGCTAGAAGCTACGCTTTATCATCACACCAGATTCACTTTGAATGCTACATCATTAAATCCATCCAATCACCGATTGACGTCCTCAACAATACATTATGTGTTAGCTAAAGAAGTTTCCTTCTCCGCTTCCACTCTTGGTACGGTTGGAGAAATCAATATACGTGATCGTCTGGAAATATTCTGTCAGACATCCGTCCATACAAGTCATCCAGGAACAGGATGAACCGAAGGCACTATTCTGTAAACAGGATAGCCCTTGCATAACTCCGTCTTCAATTTCCTTTGGCATATATGATTCGCAATGCTTATGCCAATACAGAGTGGTTCTTTGGATAATAATCCAACCGGTCTCTCCATATTAACAACGTTAAAATGGTCAAAACTTCAATAGTCTGTGATTTAACTATCGAAGAAAAATAGGTGTGCAACCAACGATATTATTTCCAAATGAGAATTTATATCAATCAAACATCATTCAACATTTTTCTCTTTATTTCGTAAATTTACTTATCTCTTGTTTCCCTATATTAAATATTTCTTATTTTCTAAATTTGGAAAATATACGTTATTAACAATGGAAAACATTTCCATTTCTTGTTTTCTTTATTAGAAAACATTTCTGGTTTCTTATTTGGAAAACATTTCCAAATCTTCTTCATTGGACTTAGACAGATGTTTAAACAAACCATCGCGATGCCAACTCAAACCATTTCCTTTACTGCCGAACCTTAACTATTCCTTAGTTAAAAACGAAGCCAATCAAGTTGGGGTAGAACTACCTCTCAGACCTTAACTGAACAACATTTCTAACTTTGAAATAGGCAAAGTTCACTTTATATTCCTTTTACTAACTTCTTTACTTAACCCTGCTTGAATAGCTATATTCGATTGACTCTTTTCACTTAACTCTATTCTATTAACCCTAATCAATTAACTCTATTTGACTAACGCTATTGATTTACTCATTTTACTTAACCCCTTTCGAATAAACTATATTCGATAACTCTTTTTACTTTCTTTTCGAATAAACTATATTCGATTAACTCATTTTCCTTTCTATTCGAATAAACTATATTCGATTAACTCCTTTTACTTTCTTTTCGAATAAACTATATTCGATTAACTCATTTTACTTTCTATTCGAATAAACTATATTCGATTAACTCCTTTGCTTTAACTCTAATCGATTAGACTAACATCGATTAACTCCATTGCTTTAACTCTAATCGATTAAACTAACATCGATTAACTCCTTTACTTTAACTCTAATCGATTAAACTAACATCGATTAACTCCTTTATTTTAACTCAAATCGATTAAACTAACATAGATTAACTCCTTTACTTTAACTCTAATCGATTAAACTAACATCGATTAACTCCTTTATTCTAACTCTAATCGATGAAACTAACATCGATTAGCTCCTTTATTCTAATTCTAATCGATTAAACTAACATCGATTAGCTCCTTTATTCTAACCCTAATCGATTAAACTAACATCGATTAACTCCTTTACTTTAACTCTAATCGATTAAACTAGCATCGATTAACTCCTTTACTTTAACTCTAATCGATTAAACTAACATCGATTAACTCCTTTATTTTAACTCTAATCGATTAAACTAACATCGATTAACTCCTTTTCTTTAACTCTAATCGATTAAACTAACATCGATTAACTCCTTTATTCTAACCCTAATCGATTAAACTAACATCGATTAGCTCCTTTACTTTAACTCTAATCGATTAAACTAACATCGATTAACTCCTTTACTTTAACTCTAATCGATTAAACTAACATCGATTAACTCCTTTACTTTAACTCTAATCGATTAAACTAACATCGATTGACTCCTTTATTCTAACTCTAGTCGATGAAACTAACATCGATTAACTCTTATTCTAATTCTAATCGATTAAACTAACATCGATTAGCTCCTTTATTCTATTCGAATAAACTATTCATTTTTAAAGATTTACTTCTAGTAACGGTTCTCCACTTTACAAATGATTTCTTTTTATTTATTCTAACTTATCCTTTGATTTTATAATTATTTCTTTTATAAAAATCCTTTTCCTTTTCTATATAAAATCCATCGATTTTATATAAATAATTCATTTTCAAAATACACTTTGAAAACATTCCTTTATCAATATTCGGTATGTTATGGTATTCAACATATCAAATCACGATGATCAAAATCGTCCAAACACATATAATCGACAACAGATTATATATCACATCATATATCACAATATATGAAAAACAGTAAAATAAATGTTTGAGGAATCCAGTTTGATTCCTCCAACCTGTTTCCCTGCATCACAGATGTTAAACAATATAGATAACATCACTTTTCAGTTCCATATGATATATTCTGTTAAACAGAATCAATACAGAAATTCACTAACTGACTAGCAGTTCAATCAAACAATCAACACACAGTCAATCAGCCAATATTTAACAGTTCTAAAAATACAACATGAAATTATAAACTGTTAAGAGTTAGTGAGATTTACTCACTTTGGCAGTT
The DNA here is from genome assembly GCA_030737875.1 of Allium sativum. Lineage (NCBI taxonomy): Eukaryota > Viridiplantae > Streptophyta > Magnoliopsida > Asparagales > Amaryllidaceae > Allium > Allium sativum. The sequence goes on from CM060921.1 coordinate 565,908,072, forward strand.
CATCGTTAAAGAACGATAAACTGTTGTTTGATTTGAATCAAACAGTTTATTTCACCGTAAATTGTAACGAGCTCAGATTCACTCCCGGTCAGTCTCATTGTGTTGCTCCCGTCCATACGATCCTAACGCAACTTACGGTTCTCGATTCTGACCTCGTATGGATGAGATATCACATTCACAAGTTAATACGAATTTTAAATTAAATTAAAACTTGAAACTTAAATTCCTTATTGGGCTCACCATTGCCTTAAGGCCCAATACCCTTCCTATTACCCAGACCCGCATTGAAATATCTCCTTCTCCAGAAAATGGCCGAGCTCCAGAGAACCCAAACTCAACGTCAATGTCCAGCATTGACCCCTCTTTCCTCCTCCTCCTTTCCACTAATTCAAACCCCACTACCACCGAGATGCTCCTCTTCGTGACCTCCTTCCAACCCGCTTGTCCTTGTCCAACTCGACCCCACCTGAGCATAGCACCGCCGGCAGTCTTCAGTCGCCAGCACGACTCCAAATGCAACCGAGAGCCACTAACCTTGGCACACAAGTGCTAAAACCCTCCAGAAGTTCGAATATGACCTCGAATTCAAACCCGATGCACCAAAATCAAAAAAGCAATGAACCCTAGTTTTCTACTGTGCCATCATCGATCTCACAAAAAGGGCGTCGCATCCATTGAAATAGGACCAGATCGTAGAGAATTCGTCCAGCAATTCAACCATATAACTTTGCTATTTTATAGGATTTTACTTTTATTGTTTTTGATTTTCTCTTTTGGAATTCTTCTAGCTGTACTTGGGATAACAGTGTTATATAGTCGGTGTTGTGGTAGGTGATGTTTGTGGTTGAGATACAATGCTGCGTGGTCTTCTATTGTCCAAGAAAAATGTTGGATATTTTTATTTTCTATTTTCTTTATTCTTTTATTCGATCGTTTGCTTTCTAAAAATCACCATGATTACATATGATACCTAAAAATCACCAAACTGGACGTATTGCTAGAGTTTGACATTACGGTCCCAACGAAACTGGTTTCGTCGAATTCCGACTCCGTATGCTCACACAGCGTATTTTTAACTATCAAAATACTGACTGTTTCTCACTCTAAAAATCCGTACGGCCACACAGTGACTCTAAAAATCACGAAACTGGAAATCTAACAACTATTTGATATTGCGGATCAAACAAAACTGGTTTCGTCGAATTCCGACTTCGTTTGCAAAAGTGGCTATTTTTAACGCTCTAAATAGCCGATTTATATATATAAATATATTTAAATATAATTAGATGAAATATTTAAAATTAAATATTGTCGTCTATATTCACAGTGGGACACCACACAGCTCTAGAATATTCCTGTATGTATTTACAACTCGATATTCACTTCTGGGTCAACCCGATATTCGATTTATATTGAAATCCCTTTTTAAAATATAAATAATTCCTTTATAAATTATAAAGGAATTCTACAGCGACTTTTCTAGAATTTGATTTGGACATATCTCAAAATCTATATTACGAAATCCTGATTTTTCTCTTCCACTAGGAAGATATACTCCACCAGCTCCACACGTTTCTTGTTTTACAGAAATCCGATTTAAAACGAATCCTGTACTTTCAGTTGAAGTTCGAATCGCCAATTTACGAACTGCAGCGCCATTTCAAGCTCGATTTTAATTATATTATAACTCTACATTTCAAACTGTCATTTATATAATATATTCATTATTCAAATTCAATTCTAAACTGAATTAAATATCACAGATGATCCAGTTCACACCATATCGCCATTTCAGCCAATTCTGATTATTTCAGATTTAAATATATTATTTAATTTATTGTTTTAAATTAAATATTCACCATTAATTAATTCAACGATCATTGAATTCACTAATCACCATTAATATAATTAAATAAAATTAATTATAATACCTCTGCCAATGCGGGTCATTACATATACGAAATTTAAATATATAAAATAAATAAACTATTTTCTCTCACCAATTAAATGATGCCACGTCACCATCCTCCCTCCCGCTCATTCTCTTTTTCGTAACATTATCCTTCGACGGAAATGAACCCAATTACACCGCGCCTTTGACCATCAACCTCTCGCCGCTCCGTCCGTCTGAAGACCTCCGACCACCCTAAAGCTGACCGCCTCCTTCAGCCGCATCTACTCGCCTCAGAACCAGCACCTCCGGTGGTAGCGTTCGCCACCGCCCAGACAATGAACAGACGGGTTTCAAAACCCTAAAACAATAAATTCCGACGCTACCAACCATTTTAGATCGTGCTACCACCTTCATTCAACTCCACTAACCATCTTCTACAATACCCAGGTCTCGATTCCTCCGATTTACCCTCAAATCAAAATCCCTCAATTTGAACCCTAGCCGGCTAAACAGTGTACCGCATGTCGAATCTGCGAACACCAGTAGGTTTGTATCGCCAAGAGCTTCGATTCGGTATATCATAAGCTAGGGTTTGGAGAAATTTTATTTTAAGCTTGTAAATTATTTTAGATCTAGGGTTTGAAATATGTTTTCAGCCATTAGAGATATAAGAAGAAGAAAAAAATGAACGTAGAATTAGAGAATGGGCTGATGGGTTGGAAAAGAGGTTCATTTATATATATATATATATATATATATATATATATATATATATATAAGGTCTACCACAAGAACAACCAATTATCCACTTATACTGACTTCTTTCACATTTTCTTCCGTATGCTCAAACGGTAATTCAGATTGTCACGCAAATTGAAATCCTATAATAATTCACCGTTCCGGTTCTGATGGCGCTAATTCCGTCGAATTCCGAGACAGTCGCCAAAACAGTTAAATTTTCATCGTCAATTAATTATTAAAATATTCAATTATTCGATTAACCGTTTCAAATTCAAATTAAATATTCATTAATTCAAATTAAATCAAATTATAACTTAAATAAATTTATAAATCAAATTTCACATATTTTAAGTTCCCAAATTTTATTATTTATCAATTTAAATTTGTATTTCAATTATACATTAAACAATTTAACTTCAGTTAAATTGTAGATACTATATTTGAATTTTCAATTCTTTATCACTATAACCAAATGAAATTTCACTTATCCTAAGTCATTAAAATTAAATTTTAATAGACTTTATAAATGGGTTTTCAGGTAATTTAAATTCCCTTTTTATCTTAAACAACTTAAGTCTAATTAGTTATTAAAATATTAAATTTCACATCACAACATTTCTATCCTAACTCAATTTATTCAAATTCATTAATATTAAATCAAAAGTTTCAAATCTAAATTAATATTATCAAATTTAGATTTCCGGTTTATGCTTAAGGTAAGTTATCACATAAGAAAAACCATTAAAATTTGAATGTTACCATTTATCATTGAATTTATTCTATTAAATTCAGAAATTTAAATATAGAGAAAATATGGGTTGTTACATTCTCCCCCACTTAAAAACTTTTCGTCCTCGAAAAGAGAACGAAATGATATTAAGCACATATCTATTTCAAATCTATACTTAAAATAGTGTTTATAAAATAAGTTATAGATGTAAAACTCGTAATTTTCTAACTTCCGAAATTACGGAAAATTTCGGCAGCATTTCTCCTGTACGGAGAGCTCCGGGAAAATCCCGATATATATATCAACCCAAAATATACATCTCATCATCGATGAGGCATCCCTGTACAAGGGGAAAACACAAACCAAACTACCAACCCATATAGCACACATACGTACCTTGTTTAGAGTTTATTTGCACTTTTATTTACCTTAACATTTAGCATTTAGCGCAAGCGAGCCCCAAAAGCATAGCGCGACTTCCTTACACCTGCTACATACTCACAAACACATAAGAATCAAACATATATGTAATACATAGCAAGAGTACACAATTTACACAACATATAATCAACATTTCAACTACAAATCCAAAATATTCATAACAGGTCAGCGAACAAAACAAAGTTTATCACTCGCTAAAAGTTGGAATTTGGCTAAAGCACACTAGGGAAAAGTTGTTCTAATCGTTTCAGGCTTTCCGAATTGTTCGGATTCGTCGAATTCGGATAACTCGTTCAAAAGTTATGACTAATTTTAGCGAGAGCGAACACTTCAGCTCACGCAAGAAAAATGCAGACCTGAATTGTTCAACCCAGTTTTTAACACTTCAAACATCAAAATCTCAGCAAGCATAATAAGGAAAAGTTTTAGTTCGCATCCTGGCCTTTCCGAATTGTACTCGCACATCCAAATCCGATGCTTGGTTAGGGAGTTATGGTCTAAACAATATTGGTATTCAGTTAAGGTTTTTATTTTCTGTGCATACAACTACGACTAGTTCTTGGTTTTCAACTTTATAAACTTGGAAACTAGGCAAGGCTTTATTAACACAAAATTTAGCTCAGTTTCTAAAGTTTCCAAAAAGTTCGAGATCGTCGAATTCCGACCAGCCCATCGAAAGTTATGGCCATTTTAGCTTCCGCTTATCGAACATTTTAAATTTTCCGCCCAAAAGTCGAGTTATTTTATTTGGAGTTTCAACCCTCGAGTTCCAAAAACTTGAGTAGCACTTAACCATCTGCAAAGGGGTTATTGTTCCATTAAGCACATAATATGATTCACCATTTATTGCTTAAATATATTCATGTTCGTTTCGCTTATATTAAATGAATTTCATTCCATTTACTTATATTTCATTTTCATTCATCCTATATTAATTTCATTTGCAACTCATCCATTTCACTTATTCTTGTTCATTTACTTAACTATTTACATTCACTTTATTTTTCGAGAATTGAATTCACACTACTTTCTTACCTCATTCTGATATACTCTCTATTCATTTTCCCGTTTCATTCCGAACATTAACTTTAGTTGAGATTTTTAATCCATTTTAACCTTTCCAACTTCTTGACTCTGTTGAATTCTTAATTCATTAACGTGGATCGATTTTCCACATTTCATTACTTATTACTATTTACTTAAACTATATTCCATTGAATTATCATTCCAATTTCCATATTCAATTAGCCATTTTCTTGAATTAATTCAGATTTCTTGAGTTTACTTTCATTCATTCAAATTCATTTGGCTTACTTGAATATGCTTGGTTTCAAATTCTCTCGATATTCAACTTTAATGACTTAGACTTTGGTTTATATTTCAACACCTCATTTCATTCCGAATATTACCTCGACGCTAAGACTTTAATTTGCTTTAACATTTCCAACTAACTCGATAGTATTAAATCTTTAAATCTATTAGTAGGAAATCAATTCGCCACATTTCAAGGTTTTTATTTTCTTTCCTAAGTACTAAATTCTTGATCGACCTTATATGTTTTTTTTCTTTTCCTTAAGTTAACTCATGTTGATTTAACTTCGCCGAACTTGACTCGCTTCCATGCTTTTCTCAAATTGGTACATATACCAAATCATCATGTTGTTAGTGGAATTGAATCAAGTTTGAATCGTACGTCATTTCATTCTCTCATAAATTTTCATCGACTCTAATAAATTCCTTAAGTTTCCTTCCATTTATCGTAGTTCATCAACTTAAATTGATTCACTTTCCAATTCAAATTCCATCGAATGTTCCATTTAACAAAATTCAAATTTCCTTATAACACTTTTCAAAGTCTTCAACTCCAAAAATTAGAATTCATTCCTTAAACATTACCCATTTATTTCTATTCTCAAGAGCTTATATATTATTAATATATATATATATAAATTCCATAGCGCTATCTCTAAATTTTAATTTAGTCATAACTCACAATTTATAAAGTGAAAACTAAATTTCTTACATTCATTAAAGGGATATGATCAAATCGATCCTACCGTTTATTGTTTTATCCAATTCCGACTTATATTGAATTTTATATATTTATTCAAAGGTAGAGATCGAATTTTTCAAACTACCGCGCCATTTCAGGCTCATAATATAAGTTTTTATAAATTTGAACTCAAGTGTCATTTTAAATAAATTTACAATTGTTACTAGTTAAAGTAAACTCAATACTTGATTCCGGGTTTCCAAATCAAGTTTAAAATAACATACGTTTAATATTTATACTATTTATAAACCATACTATATGAAATTTCAAATCAAACTTTTAAATTTAAGAAAGAAATTGAAATCCTGGTTTTAAATTAAATTCAACTTTAAATATGGTATGCTAATACCTTTATAAAAAATTCTATGCCATATGGAAATCGAGCCCAAAATCCTTGTAAAACCAAATTTTAATGATCATTGAATGGTCTCTCCCCCACTCAAACTCTTCAGAATAACCATCGATAACGCGTGCACTCATTACTAAGGCTATTTCGAAGATCCAAGCAAGGGATTTTCCACTTGTTTCATACTTTTTGAAATCATTTCCAGAACCATTCTTATAATATAATATTATCTCAACTTTGGTAAAACTCTTTTAAATACCCCAGGATCAAGTTTCGAGTTCACTTTTATTTCAATCACAACCTTTCTCTTTCGATTATACTTAAAGATATCATTTTATTTCCAAGTATTCGCAACACCTAGTTATTATCTCTTATTATTTAATCGACCATAATAGATAATACTTAATATTACTACCTACCAACGACCAATGATTATACACTTAAAACCACTAGTAGTATATAATATATATAAATAAATAAATAAAAATATAATCGAAAATCATATTATGTCGATCATTCTGTTCGATTACTTAGGGATTCCTATTGATTCTATGGCATCCCATATATCGACTAGAATCCATAATATTCAACAGAACAAACCAACACAATGGAAAGCCAATTTATCAAAATACAAGTACGCTCTCTCATATCACTCAAACCCATTCTAGGGCATTACTAACCCCATCTCTAATGAGTTAATTCCCAAATAGAGCCAAGGCTATCGCTAACCATCGCTCCGATACCAACTGTAACGACCCACATCTTTGACCGTTCAAATTCGACAATAAACCACACATGTCGACCCGAACAAATCGCAAATGCAGGTAGTTATTGGGAAAAGAAGAAAAAGAAAGAAAGAAGAGAAAAACCAATCACAGAACCTCACAGCGGAAGGACAACATATAATAAACAAATAGCAGTTTAGAAGCAGTTGAAATATATATATGCATTGACTATAACCTTCAATGATTATCAGAGTTACATATACATACAGCTGTACATAATAAGCAGCGGAAATAATGCAGCGGAAATACTTATGTTTGATATATATATATATCAAATCCTCGTCTTCTTCCTCCAAGCTATTGAGATCTTCGCTAACTGCAACTTCCGCTAACAAGAGCATATTGCATAAAAGAAAACACAACAAACACTCGGATCAGCACTAAATCATTTCATATTAGTCAAATCAAAATACGAAATAACATCAGTGTCATGGATACAGTAACTCAAGAGATGTTACGGGATTTTTCCATCTCTCAAGGATCCGTTAAACTAATACATATATAATATAGTACACTATTATGATAGTGTCCATCCAGTAAAGTATAAATACTGAAAATAGCGTAAGCGGGATTACCATATTACCCTTACGCCGTTTATAGGCATCAACAGTCTATACAGTACCGTAAATTCACCGTACTGGTGTTATCAGAGGGCACTCCATAGAAGGCAATGCTAAATCAAAATCGTATGGGGCTCGATATGGATATATATGACAAGGCACTCGAGGCAATGCCCAGGGTAGGATTCTACCAATTGCACTCCCGGACCGGTGGTAACGCATAGCAGCCACTACCTCCCACCTCAGAACACACTCCCAAAGTCATAAATGGACCCAAATCATCATCATCATAGTCATAGCAATAGTATCGAAGAAGTGTATCCGATCAAAGGTGCTACCTCATTTAGTCACGGTATAGCTCCTGTTTTAGTCATTTCAATTCTAACCCTAAGGTCAGGGCTATTTCGTCCTCGATCATCTTCTTCGATTCAATAATCGACTCCAAGTCATCATATCTCGTTCTGGATACGTCCAAACATTCATGGTTGTCAAAGTGGTATCGACACTGACAGAGAGTATGCCTTATGTCGACTCCGGTCTCTTTGACAACCAACGTTTACATTTTTCCACATCGTTTGGTTCCTTTACATTTCAAAGGTTCGCTTTCATCTCAAATATCATATTTGTTTCGAACCCATTTTATATTCAAATAGAATATAATTTCATATCAACGTATCGTAATCATTCCAAACCGTTTATATTCTAAAACTAGAATATATTTCATATCATTATATTATAATCATATAATATTTTAAAACGACTTATATTCAAATAGAATATAATTTATCTCAAAGATTTCACATTATCACGGATACTTATCTCAACTCCATTTGAACCAGCGGTTCAAACTCAAGCATTTCCATTCGGAAGAACTTATACTTAAAAGAATTATAATTTTAAAAGATAGATACTCATAAGGAAAACCTTTATATAAATAATGTATATACATATATAATATCATAGTTAGAATAGGACAAGATAAATTTTAAACACTATATATACATATAAATTGAAAGTATTACTAAATAATTTAATAATAGAATATAAGAAAAAAAAATTGTTGTTATAAAAATAGTTATAGATAAAGGTTAATAAATAAATTCCTGAAGAGAGGATAATAATTTGAAATCAAATGGTGTAAATATATACAAGAAAATTCTTTAACTAAAAATTTACTCTTCCTCCCGAACTTCAATACTTGAATCTAAACTCCAGTCTCAATGGAGTTATTTAGCTCAAAGGACTTGTTTCAAATCCCATTTCAACCCATTTTCAAATTCAAGGATTCAATGTTATACTCGTATTAAGTTGAAACAATCCCGGGTATTCTTGATTATCTTAATTCCGAAATTAAATTCAATAAGAGTTTGTTTTATTCGAGTCCGCCCAATCTTGAAAATCCCAAAACGTATAAATTTAACTCTTAAACCTTTAAATTCACTTTGGGAAAATACTTAAATCATTTCAAGTAATCTTTAAGATTCAGTTTTTCAAAGGGAGAATAAAGCTTATCGAAGTAGATACATTTCCTTCAAATGAAATTTCCATCAAAATAAAATTTCAAATATTCAAATCATTTAACCAACCGATGTCCATATATAATTTACTACCCTATGACCAAATGGTTTAAAATTTAATTTCTCGATATTCAAGGATGGATCTATCATTTCAATCCAAATCAGAGTCACAGAGGTTTATCATTTCACTCTGCGTTCTTAATTTATTTTATCGATAAATCCCAAGTTCATTAGATGCCCATAACATCAAGGGTAAATGAGATTTATCGTCATAATCAACATGCATTACCATATACTGAAATAAGGAGCATTAAAATGACACTATAAATTCAGTAATAAATTTCAACCAACATCCATCACAACAATTCCATTCAACTGATCAGCATTACACTGTTTCAGGATTTTTGCAGGGGTTCAAAATTTTTAAATTAGAAATTTAAATTAAATTAGATAACTAATCGTTACCTAAATTGCATGTAAACACACTTGCATGTCAAATTTAAACAACGCATCAACAATCCAACACAACCATGCCACCATATTTATTTCATAATTTAATTCAATAAATATGGGAATAATTCAGTATTTCGTGAGTGAGAAAATCACTCACCTTTGGTTCTCTAGTTAGTCGAACACCCAACTAAAGCTCAAAATTTGACAGTCTCTAAATGCAGCAAAACCAGTGCCAAAATGTCCGCAATTCCGCCACGATCCCAACGCAACAAACCGCGTCCAAATCCGAGTTAATATGAAGAAGTTATCAATGTTTTTCTATACGAAATTTAAATATATAAAATAAATAAACTATTTTCTCTCACCAATTAAATGATGCCACGTCAGCATCCTCCCTCCCGCTCATTCTCTTTTTCGTAACAGTATCCTTCGACGGAAATGAACCCAATTAAACCGCGCCTTTGACCATCAACCTCTCGCCGCTCCGTCCGTCTGAAGACCTCCGACCACCCTAAAGCTGACCGCCTCCTTCAGCCGCATCTACTCGCCTCGGAACCCGCACCTCCGGTGGTATCGTTCGCCACCGCCCAGACAATGAACGGAAGGGTTTCAAAACCCTAAAACAATAAATTCCGACGCTACCAACCATTATAGATCGTGCTACCACCTTCATTCAACTCCATTAACCATCCTCTACAATACCCAGGTCTCGATTCCTCCGATTAACCCTCAAATCAAAATCCCCCAATTTGAACCCTAGAACTCGAAAACCGTCAGCTTTGACCGCGAATTCCGGCTAAACGGTGTACCGCATGTCGAATCTGAGAACACCAGTAGATTTGTATCGCCAAGAGCTTCGATTCGGTATATCATAAGCTAGGGTTTGGAGAAATTTTATTTTAAGCTTGTAAATTATTTTAGATCTAGGGTTTGAAATATGTTTTCAGCCATTAGAGATATAAGAAGAAGAAAAAAATGAACGTAGAATTAGAGAATGGGCTGATGGGTTGGAAAAGAGGTTCATTTATATATATAAGGTCTACCACAAGAACAACCAATTATCCACTTATACTGACTTCTTTCACATTTTCTCCCGTATGCTCAAACGGTAATTCGGACTGTCACACAAATTGAAATCCTATAATAATTCACCGTTCCGGTTCTGATGGCGCCAGTTCCGTCGAATTCCGAGACAGTCGCCAAAACAGTTAAATTTTCATCGTCAATTAATTATTAAAATATTCAATTATTCGATTAACCGTTTCAAATTCAAATTAAATATTCATTAATTCAAATTAAATCAAATTATAACTTAAATAAATTTATAAATCAAATTTCACATATTTTAAGTTCCCAAATTTTATTATTTATCAATTTAAATTTGTATTTCAATTATACATTAAACAATTTAACTTCAGTTAAATTGTAGATACTATATTTGAATTTTCAATTCTTTATCACTATAACCAAATGAAATTTCACTTATCCTAAGTCATTAAAATTAAATTTTAATAGACTTTATAAATGGGTTTTCAGGTAATTTAAATTCCCTTTTTATCTTAAACAACTTAAGTCTAATTAGTCATTAAAATATTAAATTTCACATCACAACATTTCTATCTTAACTCAATTTATTCAAATTCATTAATATTAAATCAAAAGTTTCAAATCTAAATTAATATTATCAAATTTAGATTTCCGGTTTATGCTTAAGGTAAGTTATCACATAAGAAAAACCATTAAAATTTGAATGTTACCATTTATCATTGAATTTATTCTATTAAATTCAGAAATTTAAATATAGAGAAAATATGGGTTGTTACAAATTTGTTGTGTGGAGGGGAAGTATAGAACACGGTGGCCATCGATTCTTGGGGCGACTGCTAGGTTAAAATGAAATTAGGGTTTGAATAGTGTTTGGCTATTTATAATATTAAATTATTAAATTTCTAGTACTTACAAAAAGTAATTTTTAACAGCTCCAAATTCAACCCAACTAATGTTGTCCCTAGCCAAATACCCCCTTTCCGGACACAATGGACTAGGTCCCATCAGTCTGTTTGATCGTCTCAGCCTACTTTTCTTTATTTTTAATTATAAATCATTTAATTATTTAATTTGGTCGTACTATTTAATTTACCTGGGCCACATACTGGCTCTAAAAATTCCAGAAAAATATATTTCTAGTTATGTTTTGACGATATGGTCCTAACAAAACTAATTCATCGAATTCCGAGACCGGTTGAAAAATGGCTATTTTTTGGTCGATCGAAATTGACTGAAACTGACAAAACACATTTCCTGTTGCCACGCTCACATATTAATTCGATAAATTATGAAAATTGAATCCTAGCAATAATTTGATATTATGGTTCCAACAAAAGTGGTTTCGTCGAAAACGGAGGTCGTTTGCAAAATGGCTGTTAGACCCAAAAGTGGTTCTAACACCCAAATTGATTAAAAGCAAGATGAAATGAGATAAAAATAAAAATGAACACACAGGATTTATAGTGGTTCGGCGAAGAAATGCCTACGTCCACTTATCTTTCACTATATTCAATAATTCAGTTGCAAATACAATGTAAGATTCACTCAACTCCACTCACAACTCACTGATGTTCACTCAATTGACTAAAACAAAAAATGAAAGATAATTTGGATTCTCCGGGAGTAATGGGGTTCGGATTATGGAAGTGGTTGAATTCTCCAAGTGCTGAAAAAAAGATCCTCCTCTTTGTCTCCATACGGGGTATTTATAGGTGTGACTTTGCTCAAAACTTGATCCGGGTCGGGGCCACATGTCGTCCATCCCACTGCCTTCGAGTTCGGATGAACTATTATGTTGACAACGCATCAAAGTAACGGACGCTATGGGTAGGAACTGGTCATAGCCGGTCCGGATATCCAGGCGCTTTTGCAGGAGAATAACATGGAGCATGGGTTCGGGTCGGAGACGCACAGATAAGGGGTTCGGATCGGGATACCCGATCCGAACCGGATTGGCTTGGATGCAATGCTCTCTTCTTCTCTAATCTGCTCCGCTCCGATCCATTTTCGTGGCAAACAGGTGGCTTTCCGATCCAATCGAGATTTAGTTGCCCTCCGATCCGATTAGATATGCCTTACCAATTTACTCAGTAGGAGTTCACCGATCCGAACAAAGGACTCTATCCGACCCGAACCGATAGGTTGCTCTGACCCGACCCGAACAGCTGCTGCTATCTAATCTAGATTGTAGTGTCTTCTCCAATCCGAACCGAAGTCTTCTAATTAAAAATGCTCTTCAATGTCTGGTTTCTTGACTTTGTGTTGCCTAGTTCACAAAGTAGGCTAACACTTTGCCCCCTCAAAGGATGCTTCTGTGGGGAACGGAGCATGCTTTGACTGCCATAGCGCAAAAGCTTCATCCTTCCTTTTGAATTCACGCGCTAAGTTGTCGTACTTCATCCTGTTCGGTTCGGATTCCGACCCGAACGGATTTCTGGCTTGGGTTCCGACCCGAACAGATCACTTTCCTTCTGTACTCTGCGATGAACCAGTGGGCCAAACTGTGTTACTGGGCCTTTCGAGCCGGTCCGATCGGGAATACGAATAGTCAGCTTGTTTTTTTTATATAAATCTACTTCTTCTCTCCTCTTCTTTCATTCACCATTCTTGCTCGTCCAAACCGACTCCACATCGAAGCTTTTACTTTTTCAAGAAACTTAAAAAATTTCGCTTCCATCTTCGAATCAAACACATAGGTAGTTTTGTAATCTTGAATCTTGTTGCCATAATCGCTTTTAATTTACCTTCACGGTTAATTTGAACGACTTTAACAAAGTAATTGAATAATTCCATTATTGCGCCTTCTTCCTTCCTCCGCCCTCGTCGTCAACGACATCGACGCCATTTCGAAGCGTTGGAGGAAAGTATTGACACTTGAGTACTCAATCTCTCGACTTTAATTAAAGCTTGGGATTTCGAGTTGGGTTCGCTATGTAAGAGGAGGAAGAGGAAGAAAACTAAAGAAGGTTGGTTCGGGTAGGGGAACAGTAGGAGGAAAAGAGGGAAAGAGGGAAATTTACAGAGCCGGATCGGGTCGGAGCAATAGGGTCAAGAAATGGATCTTAAACTGCTTGACCGGGTCGGGTCGGATCTACGAATACAATGAAGGTCACGGCTTATACGCTCGGATCGGACCCGATTGAAAAACAAAAGAGAGAATAGGAGTCTGGTTATCCAAGTCAATCTGATCCGCTCCGGGTGTCAATCTCCGAACCGATCCGGACATATCTTTCTGAGCCTGGGCCTTTGCTCATCCGATCCGAACCCGTTGTCTGCACCCGAACCGAACACCACTCAATCTAAAACACAAGCTTTCGTCCGACTATTTAAAAGATATTACTTCCATCTTTACGAACAGTTAGGATAGTGCCTCGCGGACATAAGTGAACATTAAGATCTACTCTGACTATCACTTTCTCTTCAAAGTTTCGTCTTACATTGCTGTACTTTTACTTTGCATTTCTCACATTTGCTGCACACATTTTAGTTCACACACATACACAGGGGGGCACGGGATAATTTACTCTAATCCGTGCTATTGCTTCTTCAATAGTTCTATGACAATGAGACCCAGACGCTCTTCCCGACTAGCTGAGAGGAAAGAAGCCCCGGAAACTTCTAACAAAATCACTCTTGAGGATATATCTTCTTCGTCTGATCCAGAATGGGACAGTGAGGGTCCAGACTACGGGGTTGGAAATCGAGAAAGCAACGAGGTGTCTTCGGAGAACGAAGTTTCTCTGGGTTTTGAGGAGGAAGGAGGGATCGGTGACGATCGAGCCCCTGACGAATTTGAATCAGCCATTATATTGGAATCACCTCCAGATTCCGTAGAATCAACAATCGACAACGATCGACTTGTTCGAATTTGCTTAAAGTATGGAATAATGAAAAGGGACACTCTAGTGCCCTCACGCTCTGACCGTCCCCACAACCCTCCAGAAGGATATATGACGGTCACTCGATTGATGTGCATGGTCGGCGCCACTCCTCCATTCTCCCCTTTCATCGTTGATTTCTTAAGACAAATGCGGATTGCCCCCATGCAGTTGCATCCCAATTCATATGCCTATTTGCACACCTTGTACATAGCATATCGTGAAATCCTAGGCATAGAGCTCACGTTCGATGACGTTCACTTCTTCTATAATTTCAAGCATCGGACTCGAGAAACTCCATCCTTCTGCTACTTTGAATCAGTTCCAAAGAGGAAGATAATCTCTGCACCATTTAGCAGTAAAGCTGGAGATTCCAGACTAGAATGGTTCTACGTGAAGCAACAGCCTGAATGCGCCAGGAGATGGACAAAATCAAGTAAAGCGTTGATTTTCTAAATCCGGACTCCATACACTTGAATCATCACCCTGACCTGTTTTCCTTTTTGTTTGCAGTCGACAATCCCAAACAGATATCAGATCAGGTGTTCTTTGATCGGATGCACCGACTTCTTAATGGCGATCAAAAATTCTTGACTATCGACGAGGTCCTTAAAGATGAATACCTTCACTTTCATGGGCTGCTATCCGTTTTTCGTAGCATCGATCATGGGACGGTCCCTTACGCATACATTCCTCCAGTGGAGATAGTTCCAGAGACAGGAGAAGGCTCGGGAATTCCTACAGTGCCTCTTCAAACTTCACCTTCTCCATCTTCCACACAAGATGATGAATTGGCTAATCTGGCCGAAAAGCATCGTGAAGGGTATATTGCCCCCGAGGAAACTACTTCTCTAGACAAGTCAAAATCCTCCCAAGAGTCGCCACTTCATGCTTCCGAAGGGGATGTTCCTAGTACTGATGAGCACATATTTCAGGGTTTGGGGGATCTCCCCTTACCTGAGACTATATATACTTCAGAGGATTTCAGGAAGGATCCTTTAGTCTTCACCTCTTCTGAAGAAACCACTCCCGCTAAGGCCAAAGAGCCTGCCCGCACTAGTCTAGCTTCAGACTCGGGTTGGTTGGGGGGAAACACACCACTTAGGATACACTTTACACCACAGCATTAGCATTCATTGCACTTCTTTCTCCATGAATCCATTAATTCTAAACTTCGTTTATTTTATCGTGTAGGTACAATGTCTCGATCTTACTATGATATAAGAAAGCTTCGTCGCAGCATGTCCAATCCTCCTCAGGATGTCGAGTATGACCGCCGGGATGATCGTGGTAGGGAGGAGAGAAGGCCTTACGATCGCTATCGTTCTCGACCCTCACGTTCTCGCTCACCCGTTAGGCCGGAACAAGAGAAATACAAAGGTTACCAAAGCCGTAGGGAGGAGGATAAACCACAATCCAAAGATTCCTCCTCTTCCTATGAAAAACGTAGTAGAGAGAAAAGTCCTCCAAAGGAAACCGGGTCTCGAAGTAAGCAAAAGGTCCCTGCTACTAAACGACCTAGGACAGACAAAGAGACTACAGAATCCTCTTCAGGAAGGGACACCGAATTGACAATCCTCGCTCCTCCCCCACCAGATGCGGGAACTGCAATAAAGCGGGCATATTTGAAAGAGCAATTTCCCGAACACTACTTCGAAACTCTGACTTTTCTACCTTCCCTTGAACCTATTTCGTCTAATTGGGCAGATGAGGCCAAAGCGAAGATTGATGCGGTGCAAAAACAATATACTGAGATGTTCAAATATTCACGCAATCTTTCTAGAATCATCCGCACTCTAATCACAAACACTGATTCAATGCAAAAGACCGTGGAGGAAGATGCTAAGGCCTTAAAAGCTCTAGGAAAAGATTTGGAAGACACTCAAGCTCAGCTAGCGGTCGCTCAAAGGGACGCTTCTAATTTCAAACAACAATTCGAGGACATGCAAAAACGTTATCACGATTTGCTTGAATCTCATACTCAGGAGCGTTCTGAATTAAAAAAGCAAGCTGACGAGGCCAAGTCAGAGGCTGCTAAGACACGCATTGCTTATGCTGAGCTTGAGCGGAAAAACGCTGAGTTAGCAAAGAGGAGTGCTGAATTAGAAAAGAAGAACGCTGACTTGGCTTCAAAGTTGTTGGAGGCAGAGAACAGGGCTGCTCTGGCCGAGGGCAATGTGGAGTGTGCTATTAAATCTGCGGAGGAAGCCTGCAAGCAATTATCAGAGGCGGAGGCTGATATTCAGGGCTTCGGCGAGCTAATGATTGAATTCTTCGCACACATTATCCGTCGTCGAAACATTTCTTGGATCGAGGACTATCCATCCACTCTAGTTCAAGTATGGAATCAAATCGTTGAGTGGGAAAAAGAGGAACTTAAGGTCGATTCCCTCGATGAAGATAAACTGATGGAGAAATACTTGAGAGACGATGAACCGGAGCGCCTAGCTGAAGGGCGCCGCCTTATTGCTGAGGCCATGGAAGAAGAGAGACGGAAGTCTAAACAAAAAACCATTCTCGAAGCTGGTTCCTCTTCCTCTTCCCCTGAAACTCCCGAAGTAGAAGGGTATGACCCCGAAAATCCGGGAATTCCCCGAACAACTCTGCTATCCCCTATTCCTGAAATAGCCCCAGAGGTAGCAGTTACCCCTGCTGAGAAGTCTTCGGAAGGTATCCCTACTTTTTCTCCTCAATTCGACAAAGCTATTACTACCTTTCGCTACGTGATTGAACATTCGATGAGAGACCCATTGTTTTCGCCTGAGTTGATAATTGTTGCTTCCCATTCTGTAGGTGTCGAATCATCCGAAAAGACAGATGTAGCTCAAGGAGCTGCCGCTGGGACAAAGCCCGCAGATGGGGCCAAAAAAGGGGAAGACAAGGCTGCTTCTATAGACTTGGGAGAAGGAAGTGAGCCAACTAAGGTCACCACTCCCCATGATGAAGAAATGATAGCAGCTTTAAGGGACGACGGAGGAGACGGGTGGCATGAAGAGGAACCAGAAGTTGCAATTACCGGGGAGTTAAAAAGTGCTGATGACATTACCTTGGCTGCAATAAAGGCTGACCAAGACAAGCGTTTGCAATTAAAAGCCGAAGAACTAGACCCTGAGGTCCTCAAGCCCCTCGCGGTTGTGGATGCGGGTTCAAGGTTAGTTGTTAAGCTCTCAACTAGATCTATTACAGAAGAACTTGCTAAAAAATCTTCCCTTGATTCCAGTGCCCCGCCCCCCGGGAAGAAGTCTACTGGCTCTAGTACCGCATCTTCAGGGAAAAAGAAATCAAAACGAATCTTGACCGAAGCCGAGAAGGAAGCAAAGGATGCGGAGAAAGCCGCCAAGAAATCCAAGGCTCATTCCAAATCTAAATAGTGGATTGCCCTGTGTCTTTTTAGCATTTTTGTGATCCAATAATTGCTGCCACAAAAGCAGCTCTTGCACTTTCTTTTTTAGCTATCTCCCTGTACAAATTCATTCATTCGTAAATAAAAATAATTCACTTTTTGCAATGTTTATTTGTTAGTAGTTCTGCACTTATGTAAAAATGCATGTCTATAGTTATGAAACGAAGTTGTGGAGGGGGGAAATATGTGTATGCATACGTGTCCCCGGTTAATTCCCACAAATTATTCAATGCTTAACCAAGCAATCTGAAAGCTCCCGATTTTCTGACGGGATAACACTTCCTGTGCCGTCAGTACCTGTCGTTTTTTTCTGGCATTTCTTTTATACTCTCCTTCTTTCTCTTGAGAGTTAGAGTTCAAGTTCAGTCATCTGTTTATTCCCCGGTCGTTCAACGGGGAAAGATTTCTTTCTCGGCGCTCAGTCGGAGACGCCTTTATACTCTCTTTCTCTCTGGAAAGTTAGAGTTAGGAGGAGAATTTCTTTTTCAGCGCTCAGTCGGAGACGCTTTTATATTCTCTCTCTTTCTCTGGAGAGTTAGAGTTAGGAAGAGAATTTCTTTTTCGGCACTCAGTCGGAGACGCTTTTATACTCTCTCTCTTTCTCTGGAGAGTTAGAGTTAAGAATGTCGTTTTCTCATTCTTATATGTCTTATCGCACAAATAATCGTTGTGCTTCTTTTTATGTCTAAACTGCTTTCAACCTTTTTAGGCTTTGAGTTATCCCGTATTTTATAATCACGACAAAATAACTGATGAATGTAAATGCATAAAAGTAAATAACACACAATATTTTTATAGTGGTTCGGCTAAGTCGTAGCCTACATCCACTTTATAGTTCTTCATTCATATCTTCAGATATTCCCGAGGCAAGTCGTGCCTTATTACAAAGTTCATAAGAAAATTAACACAAAGTACAGCATCTCTAATTCAAATATCGCATTAAGTGTTGGGCATTCCATGCTCTGGGGACTTCTTCGCCATCCACGGTCGTTAACTTGAAGGTTCCTTTTTCAAGTTTCCGTTGAATGACAAAGGGTCCTTCCCATTTCGGACCAAGGTGAGGAAGGGATGGAAAGACTCTCTTTAGCACCAAATCTCCTGGTTCAAAAGTCCTAAGGCGAACTTTTTTGTCGTAATAGCGTGCCATCTGACGCCGATGTCTTGCTGCACGCAAATCTGCTTCGTCCCTTTTCTCTTCGACTTCATCAAGAGACTCAAGTAAAAGTGCCCGATTTGTCATCGGGTCATAATATGTCACCCTGTGGGAAGGAACTTCTAGTTCAACTGGAATTACAGCTTCTGAGCCAAAGGAGAGAGAGAAAGGGGTATGACCGGTGGCCGTTTTAAATGTTGTTCGATATGCCCACAAAGCTAAGGGCAATTCATCAACCCACTTTGCCTTTGCACGCTCTAATCGCTTCTTGAGGATGGATTTTATTACTTTGTTTATTGCCTCTACTTGCCCATTTGATTGCGGATAGGCAACTGCAGTATATCGTTTATCTATTTTATACTTCTGGCAAAAAATTCTGAATTCAGTGCTATCAAATTGGGTTCCATTGTCAGTTATAATCGTCCTTGGGATCCCGAATCGGCATATAATATTTCTGACCACAAAACTTATCACCTTTCTTGTTGTGATCTTAGTCAAGGGCTCAGCTTCCACCCACTTCGTAAAATAGTCCACGGCTACTATTGCATACTTAGCTCCTCCTTTAGCAATTGGTAAAACTCCAATGATATCAATTCCCCATGTGGCAAATGGCCAAGGACTCACCATCGATTTAAGCTGGGTTGACGGTGCCCTGGGGATTTTGGCGAATCTCTCGCACTTATCGCAGCGTCGTGAATAATCAGCTGCATCTTTGTTGATCGTAGGCCAGAAGTATCCGTACCGCAATATTTTCTTTGCTAAAGTTTGACCTCCTGTATGATCTCCACACTCACCTTCGTGTACTTCTCTTAGTACACGCTTGATGTCGTCGTGTGCTATACATCGTAACAGGGGCATAGAAAATCCTTGTCTATAGAGAGTATCATCTTGTATGACATATCTGGTAGCTTTGCGAACTACAGCTCTTTTCTCACTCTTCTTTGATGGGAGTGTCCCATTCTTAAGGAAATTCTTAATTGGAGTCATCCATGACTCCTTCTCTGGTTCCGCTTCAAAAGCGAATTCAATTTCCATTGACTCAAAGCTTGGCGACTCCAACGTTTCAATTGGAATTACTTCAGTCTCTTCTGGATTGTCGGAACTAGCCAGCTTTGCCAGTCTATCCGCTTTCTGGTTTTCAACTCTGGGAATATGTGTTATGTTGTACCACTCTAAGCTATTCAATAGCTCTTTCACTTTCTTGAGGTAGGCGATAAGTCGAGGTCCTCGAGCCACGAATTCCTCTCGCACTTGACAAACAACAATTTTAGAGTCACAAAATATGTCTATCATTTTTACTCCGAGGTCTTTAGCAAGCTTCAGCCCGGCGATCAGGGCTTCATATTCGGAGTCATTATTAGTTGCCGAAAATTCTAATCGCAGGGCGTAATATAACGACCGTCCCTCGGGAGTAACTAAGACAATTCCAGCTCCGGACCTTCGGTCATTCTTGGCTCCATCTGTATATAATTTCCACGGATTCATTTTTAGCTCATCCTCGGACTTAACCACTCTGTCATTGATTATTTCCTCCTCTGGAATGGTGAACTCCGCAATAAAGTCTGCTAGAGCTTGCCCCCTGATTGACTTTCGTGGTTGAAAATTCAAATCAAACTGACTTAGTTCTATATTCCATTTGATCAACCTTCCCGATGCTTCGGGTCTCTGCAACACCTGCCTTAAGGGCTGGTCGGTGTATATGGTTATTGGATGGGCTTGGAAATAGTGACGAAGTTTTCGGGATGCGATCAGGAGGCTGTAAGCGAGCTTCTCAATTTTTGGGTAGTTGCGTTCTGCCGCTGCTAATTTCTTACTTACATAATACACCGACCTTTGTACTTTGTCTTCTTCTCGAACCAGGGCTGTGCTGACAGCGTGAGCCGAGACTGCCAAATAAACAAATAATTCTTCGTGATCTACGGGCTTTGATAAAATCGGCGGTTTCTCTAGCAGTTCCAACAAATTTTGAAAGGCCTCAACACAATCCGGAGTCCACTGGAAGTTCTTCTTTCCCCTTTTTATCAAATCAAAAAACGGAACACATTTATCTGTGGCTTTGGAGATGAATCTACTCAGCGCCGCTACTTTCCCTGCAAGACTTTGGACGTCTTTAATTCTCCTAGGTTCTTCGATGTTTCTAATCGCTGCTATCTGGCTGGGGTTGATTTCAATTCCTCGGGAACTCACAATGAAGCCAAGGAACTTTCCCGATGCCACTCCAAATGAGCATTTCAGAGGATTCAATTTCATCCGGTACTTTCGCAGGATACCAAACATTTCCGCCAAGTCTTGCGTATGGCTGGAGGAATGCTTTGATTTGACAAGCATATCATCCACATAAACTTCCATAGTTTTTCCTATTTGATCATAAAACATTCCGTTTACCAAGCGCTGATAAGTAGCTCCAGCGTTTTTTAATCCGAATGGCATTACAACATAACAATATAACCCCAAATTCGTAATAAAACTCGTATGTTCTTGGTCTGGTACGTGCATAGGAATTTGGTTGTATCCAGAATATGCGTCCATGAAAGAGAGAAGTTCATGACCTGCTGTCGAGTCTACAAGCTGGTCAATCCTGGGAAGTGGGAAACTATCTTTCGGGCAAGCTTTATTTAAATCTGAAAAGTCAATGCAAGTCCGCCACTTTCCGTTTGGCTTCTTTACCAAGACGGGATTCGATATCCAGTCGGGATAAGTCGAATCCCGAATAAATCCATTCTGCTTCAACTTCTCTACTTCCTCTTTGAGAGCAGCCGACCTCTCTGGGCCCAGCATGCGTCTCTTTTGCTTCACAGGCGGATGCTTCGGATTTACATTCAATTTGTGACTTATAATGGATGGTGATATCCCACACATGTCAGCATGGGTCCAGGCGAACACGTCTAAGTTTGCCTTCAAGAAGTCCGTTAGTTCTTCAGCACGACGTGGATCCAATTGAGAACCAATCTTCAAAACTTTCGTCGGATCAGCTTTATCAATGGGGATTTCCACTGTCGCTTCATTAGGAGTTGCATTCCTAGCCTCTGGTTCCTCGTCTTTTCTGGGATCCAAGTCTTCAGGCGTTCCTTTGGGCAACTCCCTCGAGGTCAATCTCTCTAATTGCTATGCCGAGTCCCCCTTTGAGGGAGACGAGGCATCCTTACTCTCAACGTTAAGTCCTTTCATCAACATCTTTAGTTCGGCCACATAGCAGGCCCGTCCGGAAACTTGATCCCCTCTCATTACTCCAGTTCCGGCTTCGGTTGGGAACTTAAGTAACAAGCACCAAGGGGCGATACAAACTCTAAATTCAGCGAGGGCATGTCTCCCCAAAAATGCGTTATAAGGCGAATCTACGTCCAATACTACGAACTGAAGCATTCACACTCTTCTACGTTCTCCTTGCCCCAGGGTCACGGGCAACTCTATGTATCCCATGGGAGCTGTCGTCGCCCCGTTGAAGCCTCTAATCCATCCTTCACAAGGTTTCAGATCTTCGGACTCAAGCTTCATCTGATCAAATGACTTCTTGAACAAAATATTAACGGAACTTCCATTGTCTACTAATACCTTATGGACTAAGGCCGGCCCAATGGTGGTAGTAATAACCAACGGATCATTGGTGGGTGATTGTATCCCAGTATTGTCTCGGCTGCGAAATACCACGTCATCAAACATGGTCTTCTGTTGTTTTATGGGGGCGACATCCTCCAAATCATCACCTTCATTCACGTCTAGATGCTTGGCAGCGTTTACATATTGATCCATTGACCTAAAACTTCGGATTGCCGGATGAGGTCCGCCTACTATGGAGTTGATGACAATTCCTTTACCTTTCTGCTGCGCTGTAGGCTTGGGAGCAGGTAGGATCTATTTTGGAGCCTGCTCTCCTTGCCCCCTGTCCCTCGGGGCAACCTTGTACTCATCCAACTTTCCTTCACGCAGCAGCTTCTCAATCACATCCCTCAAATGCCGACATTCATTGGTCGAATGCCCATGAGTTCCGTGAAACAAGCAAAATTTCCCCGTCGCCATTTCTTTCTCGGTCGAATCACGAGGTGGCGGTCTTTTGTACTGTAACACATTGTACGTATCCAGGTAAATATTTTCCAGGGTGTCGTTCAATGGTGTATAATTCTCGTAGTTCTGGAACCGGGGTCTTTTGTTAGGATCACTTCTCCTATTTCTGTTTCTTCTGTTACCGTTTGGATTACGATTATTGTTGTTGTTACCCCCGCTTCCAGCATTGCTGTTTCCACCCTTGTTTCCTACATTTACTTCGACCTTGCCAGAACTTTCCCCAGACTGCTTTACGGCGATGTTACTATGCACATTCTCCTTTGAAGCCATCTCATACTTTCTCTTTCGGTTTGCCCTGGCCTCCTCTCGTCTTAGATAAATATCGGCTTTTTCGTAGAATATCTCTCTTGTGGAGGGTGTTTTCCTAGAAAGGTAGTCTCCAAACTCAGATTCAGGATCGACTCCTTCCTTCAATGCCATCAGAATAGTGGGCTCATGCGGGTCACTGACCTCAGTTACAGCTTAGTTAAAACGATCAAGATATGCCCTTAAAGATTCTCCTGGTGCCTGCTTGATTCTCGATAATTCAATAACACTTTTGGACTTTCGGGCATGTAGTCGGAACTGGTTCATGAAACGCTCGCTTAGTTCCTTGTAATTCGAAATCGAACGAGGGGGAAGTCGGGTAAACCAGAACAAGGCCACATCTTCTAAGTAGATTGGGAATGTTTTGCACTTCACTTCATCAGGGGCAGCAGCGACATTCATGAGCCACGAATACCGCATCAAATGCTGTCCCGGGTCAGTCCTTCCATTGTACTTGTCCATCTGTGGCAAGTTAAAGCATCGGGGAAATTGGAAGTCGAGGATATCGTCGGTGAACGGAGTATGACTTCGCTCAATGCCATAATCTTCATTTGTATAATTCCGGCTCTCTGACATGATCTGGCGAACCATTGCATGTACATCAGCATTAGTTAGGGGCCGCTCAGGTTCCCTGGCCCTAGCATCCGAGTTCCTTCTGGGCTCTTGTTCAGGAGATGCCCTTCTTCTTCGAGCTGCCTCTGCTCGATTCTGTTCCCTGCGTTCCCGGTCGATCTCGGGAGGAGGGGACTGGAGTGTTTGCCCCCCGAGTGGGGTCATTGTTTCCTAATGCTCGTGCGATATCCTCACGAGATCCCAAAGATCCAAATGTCAGCTGCTCCACGTTCTGAGGTCGTTCGAGTGGCCTTCGTTCACGGGGCCTCTCTTCCTCGGAAGATGAAGATTGATCTACTGGTGTGTGACGAACCGGTGATGGAGTTCTCTGTCGACGGAGTTCACTAATCTCCCGACTCATGAGCCTCATATTTTCCTGCATCATGAGATTAGTGCGCTCGTGAACTTTCATGGCCTCCCTCGTGCTCTCAAGCATGTCAAGCAAGCGCGAGAAATCTCCTTGGGTGATGGGCGCAGAGGGATTGACCTGATCACCAACCCTGGTGGCTGGAATTGGAGCATTCGTAGGGACTCGAGTAGAGGTTCCAGCTTCACCAAGCATCGGGTCGGATCGGAGGTAGGAAGTCGGATCGGTTCGGAGCTGGGGAGCCTGGTCGGATCGGTGCGTGGCAAGCAGCTCGGGTCGGTTCAGATTGGGGGAATGCACTGCTTCAGAATCTCCTACCCGGATCGGATCGGAGCTCTCCCCCTGCTGGCGGCTCGGATTTCCTGCATTGGTTCTTCCTGCTGCCGAACTCTGCCCCCGAGACCTTGTTACAACAGCATTTTGCTGATCTTCGCCAGCTCCATTTCCTCGAAAAGGTTGAACTTCCTTGCCTTTTCCTTTGGCCATGAGTTTTTGACAATCACTACAACGAATATAAAAAAGCGGAGAAACTTAAGGATTCACTTCTTTGAACTCAACGGTCCAAAAAGTAGAAAGAGATCCCGGAAAATAAAGAATTTAGATGAGGATTCTCAGTGAAAGCACCAAAATGTTAGACCCAAAAGTGGTTCTAACACCCAAATTGATTAAAAGCAAGATGAAATGAGATAAAAATAAAAATGAACACACAGGATTTATAGTGGTTCGGCGAAGAAATGCCTACGTCCACTTATCTTTCACTATATTCAATAATTCAGTTGCAAATACAATGTAAGATTCACTCAACTCCACTCACAACTCACTGATGTTCACTCAATTGACTAAAACAAAAAATGAAAGATAATTTGGATTCTCCGGGAGTAATGGGGTTCGGATTATGGAAGTGGTTGAATTCTCCAAGTGCTGAAAAAAAGATCCTCCTCTTTGTCTCCATACGGGGTATTTATAGGTGTGACTTTGCTCAAAACTTGATCCGGGTCGGGGCCACATGTCGTCCATCCCACTGCCTTCGGGTTCGGATGAACTATTATGTTGACAACGCATCAAAGTAACGGACGCTATGGGTAGGAACTGGTCATAGCCGGTCCGGATATCCAGGCGCTTTTGCAGGAGAATAACATGGAGCATGGGTTCGGGTCGGAGACGCACAGATAAGGGGTTCGGATCGGGATACCCGATCCGAACCGGATTGGCTTGGATGCAATGCTCTCTTCTTCTCTAATCTGCTCCGCTCCGATCCATTTTCGTGGCAAACAGGTGGCTTTCCAATCCAATCGAGATTTAGTTGCCCTCCGATCCGATTAGATATGCCTTACCAATTTACTCAGTAGGAGTTCACCGATCCGAACAAAGGACTCTATCCGACCCGAACCGATAGGTTGCTCTGACCCGACCCGAACAGCTGCTGCTATCTAATCTAGATTGTAGTGTCTTCTCCAATCCGAACCGAAGTCTTCTAATTAAAAATGCTCTTCAATGTCTGGTTTCTTGACTTTGTGTTGCCTAGTTCACAAAGTAGGCTAACAATGGCTATTTTTAATATATATATATATATATATATATATATATATATATATATATATATATATATATATATATTCTACAGCGACTATTCAAAAAATTAAACTAGGCATAACTTTTGATTCCCGCTATGAAATTTCAATTTTTCGGATTTGTTGGAAAGATATTCTTAAATAGATTCTAATATTTTTGGTTTCACCAAAATTCGATTTAATTTGCATCCTATGTGTTATGATTTTTGTGCGCAGCGAAAGCTTGACAAAATGCCAAGAAAAATTGGATCTTTATCACCCAATCACTTGAAGATGAATTTAATAAAAAAAAAACACCAATAATATCGGAAATATGAGCACACGATATTCCACCCAACCACCCTCTTTATTGATTCACTAATAAAAATTGTTTACAAACGATCTCAACTATCGTTACAAACAATTACAACTTGAACCAATAACCTAATTGAGAAATGGGTAGAGAATATCTAATGGCTAAAAATTTGAGGAGAAAGACAATGAAGAATAATGGAAAATTTTCCACACCTAATGAAGAGATTAGCTAGCCCTTTTTATAGTGAGAATTGCTTCATGCCCAAGAAAAACTTGGCTTCATGCCTAAGAAAACTTGGCTTCCAAATATCTTCATATATGTTATAAAACTATTTGGTTAAGCACCAAATATCCTTGCAATAAATGTCCACAAATATAGCAACCAATATCTGTCCATAAAATCTAGCACCAAATCTCTTCATCAAATCTAACAACAAATCTCTCCACAAAATATGTAAGATTATTTGTTGCCCAAAATTGTGATTTACGTATCACCAATTTCAACACTCCACCTTGATACCAAATCACAACATCTCCTCCACTCAAACAATAGCCCCTTAGTTCTCACTTTCAACCTTTCTTTCACAATTAACACTATTACAAACCTCCACCATCGCCCACTAATGATGCACCTCCCTTATCCGTGCACCATTCCACTAGTGATCTTCAAAAGCATTTGTAATACCACAAAGACCTCCATCTCATCTTTGTGGATTTCACAACTCGACATCCGTCTTCTGCTTGACATGATCTCTTCATCTCCGGGATCCCTCGAGCATCATCAACATCTAGACCCTTGTCGATATCATGATCCTCCACCTTAGGACCATCAGCGGTGACCATATTAACCTCTCCACCTTGCTGTGGACTAGGTTCTTCAACCGTCACCCGTCTTTCATTATTGACCACCGAACCGACCAAACTATATAGGTTTCCCTCCTTCAAAACTCCTCGCATCATCACACACCACCCTCCTTCACTCTCAAAACTCCACCTCCAGTCTCATAAGTGTAACCGCGGCGATCTAACTGACTGAGAGATATGAGGTTATGCGAACAAGTGGGTATGTGCCTCACACCGGCCACTTCTCTCACCACTCCTTCATGCATCCGAAACCTAACAGCTCCAACTCCAAAATTGGTAGCTCTACTCCATTGGCCGTCTTCATCATGCCAACACTCTTATCATATGAAGAAAAACTTTTCACATCACGACATATGTGAAAACTAGCTCCTGAATCCATATTCCAAGGCTTCACAACACTAAATAGGACATCACATGAAGAATCGCTTTCGGTACCTTCAGCAAAACCTGCTTGTCCCAAATCATTATTATTATCACCTTGCGCCTTCTACTTATCCCTCTGATAAGCATAACAATCATTGCGCTTGTGGCCTTTCTTACCACAATAATAACAAGCACCTTCACCATTAGCCCCTTTCTTCTTCCTTTTTGTATCTTTCCCCGAGCCCCTTGCTACCATCGCCTTAGTTTGAACCGATTTCAACTCCGACCCTTTTCTCCTTAGCTCCTCATTCAAAAGACTGCTTCGAACCATTTCTAAAGAGATAGTTCCATTAGCATTGGAATTACTCAATGAAACAACCAAAATCTCCCAACTTTCCGAAAGAGAACTCAACAACAAAAGAGCCTGCAATTCATCATCAAAATTGACCTTCATATTTGCCAGTTGATTGATGACATCCTGAAACTCGTTCAAATGCTCTACAACAGACTTCTCCTCATCCAATCGAAGTTGCACCAACTTTCGAACCAGAAAAGCCTTACTTGTAGCACTTCTCGACTCATACATAGATACTAATTTGTCCCACAACGCCTTCGCGGATTCACAACTAGCCACATGGTGGAATACAGAATCATCCAAATATTGACGAATCAATGCAATCGCCTTTTTGTCCATTTTCTTCCACTTTCCCTCATCCATATTCGAGGGCTTCACCCCATCTCCATCAATGGGATCATGCAAATCAATGAGATATAGAATGTCCTCCATCTTCGGCTTCCATATACCCCAATTCTTCCCATTTAAAATAGCCATCTTTGAAAACGTCATCATCTCCGACATCTCCAATTTTCAATCCAACAAACACACCAAGCTATGCGATGATCTGGCTCTGATACCAAACTGTTATGGTTTTTGTGCGCAGTGCAAGCTTGACAAAATGCCAAGAAAAATTGGATCTTTATCACCCAATCATTTGAAGATGAATTTGATTGAAAAAAAACGATACAAATAATATCGAAAATATGAGCACATGATATTCCACCCAACCACCCTCTTTATTGATTCACTAATAAAAATTGTTTACAAACGATCTCAACTATCGTTACAAACAATTACAACTTGAACCAATAACCTTATTGAGAAATAGGTAGAGAATATCTAATGGCTAAAAATTTGAGGAGAAGGACAATGAAGAATAATGGAAAATTTTCCACACCTAATGAAGAGATTAGCTAGCCCTTTTTATAGTGAGAATTGCTTCAAGCCTAAGAAAAACTTGGCTTCATGCCCAAGTAAAATTGGCTCCCAAATATCTTCATATATGTTATAAAACTATTTGGTTAAGCACCAAATATCCTTGCAATAAATGTCCACAAATATAGCAACCAATATCTCTCCATAAAATCTAGCACCAAATCTCTTCATCAAATCTAACAAAAAATCTCTCCACAAAATATGTAAGATTATTTGTTGCCCAAAATTGTGATTTGCGTATCACCAATTTCAACACTATGCAGTCAGTCAAAGTTCTAATTCAAATTTTCAAACCGTGCCATTTTAAACTCATTTTATAATTAAATTAAAATTCCTCATTCTAACTTTGATTTATATAAATTTTTGGTTGTTATTATTTAAAATAAACTATTTTAACCATTAAAATCCCATTTAAATTTCTAAAATAAAAAATTTAAATTGGTTCTGAAATTGCGGGTTGTTACATAAATAGAGAAGAATACATTCGATTACATCAAAACATCCTCTTTAGGATTATAAAACATCTGTTATTATTGCATTATTTCTTATTTCATATTTGGAGGATTTTTGATCACTTATCAACAAATCTAGAGGCTGAAATTTTGATCTCAAACTTTAAATGTGTATCGGTAGGTTAATCGGCCTAAATATTAAATCAATAGTGAATTACAATAAATCATCCTAAATCTCTATAAATGATCATATTTTATATGTTCCCTACCAAAAAAAGCATTATAGAGAAAAATTCCTCGAAATTCATATATGATATTAGACACTGATTTCATTGCAGTCTTGTCCAATACCTTTATTTTCATTCCGTGAAAAGAAATCACATTCGAAGCAAAAGAAATCAAATGATCTAACATAATAAATTCAGCGTCATACTGTAATTTCAAAAATAAGCTATTTTTTTTTATGATTATTATACTCATAGTTATCACATATAAGCTTAAGAACCCAATACTAAACTGCTTCGGAGGAGTAAGTCATTTATTGGTCTTGTCATTTTTAAAGTTATTTTTAACAGAAAGATTACTTATATGAATTGAACTCATTAAATTAAGTAATCTACACAAAATATTGTGTAACTTCAGAATTAAGCAAAAAATTAAAGAAAAACCATTAAAGAATTCCAATAAAATAAAGACAAAGAATGAGTAGGAATCATAAAAAAAACCTCTTGAATGTCCCCTGTGGTCACAATGGAAGAATTGGCCATTATGGTTTTTGTTTGAATCGAAGAAATAGTTTAAGGTTTGTGGGTATTTGTACAATATGCGCGAAGCAAAATATTCAAATAATATTATTTTTCTAAGCTAGATTTTAATCCCAAATCCAGCTATTCCATGTGCCCAATTAAATTTTTTGCATATTTCCTGCCAGTATATCATGTCAATTACAGGTTGTGTTGGTTAATTCTTATTACTGCTAATTAAGTGCGGAAATTAATAATGACAACTGCATATGACAACAAAAAAGATATTAGCATACGGAAACTTATAATAATTGATTATAAACTCATATTACAATTATAGTGAAAAGATATTTATATGTACGCCCAACGTGTTCTCAAGTTTCTGAATAAGTATACACACACACAAATGTAAATTCAGTTTTCTTAACCTTGTACATATAGATATATATTGAGCATGAACTAAAAAGATACACTAGTAAGATGTAACTTCATAACTCTGAAGCTACTACATAATGCTTATGTATCAATTGGGTACATGCGGTCGCCATCTTATGGTTCATAACTTTTTTTTTGAGAAAAAGCAAATACATACTACAAGAAATAAGAGCTTTGCAAGTTTTACATTGTAATAAAACGTTCGTTTTTATACATAAATATGAGTTTACTTTCATTTTAGTCAAAAGTAGATAAGAAATAAGATTAAAAATGAAATATTCACATCATTTAGTGTGATAACTTAATTTTATATTCTATCTAATTGTTCTAAAATTATTTATACCTTTTTTAGTGTAACTATTTCAAAGCAATATTATAATGATGATTGCATTTTTTCTTTTGTCCATTTGATTCATACTAAACATAGTAATATTGTTATTAAATTAAATATCATGCAATATTCAAGTAATTATCATAATTTCAAGATGTACTCACAAGATTATATCCATGCATATTATAACAACGAAACAAAAACTAGTACAAATAATTAAATAGTTGTAAACTGACAAATATAATAAAATGAACTGAAATTATATGATATAAAAAAGTAAACACGTGTCCAGTAAAAAGCTATATATTAACTCAGATAATTTTATACATACAACATACGTAACAACCTTAAATAATCTTATCAAATGCTATCTTGGAAATATTATGCTAAAGCATATTATGAACAAAAGTAATATACATTAACAATTATAATATTCTTATCATCAGTTTTTATTCATTAAAAGCAGCATCGTAAGCATCATCTGTTTTTATAGATATTAAATCTATGCAGGGTACATATGATTTTGAAAATATTAGGGTAAAACCCTAACAACCCACTTTTTCAACCCTCAAAGTTGGCATTGATACATTTACAATATTCATGTATTAAGCTTCCATGTAGGGGAAAGACAGATAGTTGGGAAAATAAAGGCGTAGACACAAAATAATTCACAGCAAAACTGATATTTTATAATATGAATAAAGATCTTTACAAAAGGAAAAAACTATAATTTATATACATGAATCAGAGTACTAATCTCCAAACTAGTCTGGAAGATTATAATAGTTTGTCCTTATAAATGTTGATACATACATGAATAGACAAGGCAGAAAATATAAAAGAATACGAAGTTATGTCTCAGCCTTTTAGCTTATCTCTTAAAGCTCTAAAGTAATTCAAATCCAATCTGACAAATACACGTGGTCTAACCCGAGAACTAAACGAAAATAATTCCCAAGTCATTCTTAGATACCAGCATGTGAAAGCTCACATCACATGGAATTTTCTATAATTTAGAAAACCTTTTGAAATACAAGGTATTCCACAGCACCACATTGCCAATAAATAAGTATTGGCTTTTTACCTTACGATAACAAATATACTTTTATTAAATCAGATTATTTCTAATATCATTACATTGGAATCGCTTTTCAAATACATAATCAAAATTGTCGTAATTGTTACATTTGTCAAATTCAATAGGAAATTTATGCTTAAAATCGAATCCTTAAGGGCACATATTGAAGATTGGGTCCCGATAATGACAAGGTATAGGACTAACTTCCATAATATAAACCTTTAGAGGAACGTACGAAGGCACGACCTAGCTATCATTGACCTACACAGAGCCGACCAACTCTTTCTGGATAATACCGAATAATGCATCAGTCAAGCCATTAGTAAACTGTCTGAGACATTACGTAGCATCCACAACAAAACAATTATTTAGATGTTGTCTACATAGGTGATGACCATACCTTAATGGGAATAACCCACAAAGCTTTAAGCATCTACATTTTTATGTCATTTCCAATATATAAGGCATGTGGTAACGTTTCACATTCAATAGGACATCAAATTCCACTTAGAATGCTACCTTGCCATTTCCAAAAACAAAGTAACGAATTTCCATTAAAGTACAATACTCAAGATTATATGCCTTAGGGAAGAGGGCTAAGTATATAAGGGTTCACCTTCTACATAAAATAAATGTATGTTAATAGAAACCAATGTAGATGATGATTTCAGAAATGCGAGTCCAGACACTCACTTATATGAGTTGTCGAAGTAACAGAAAAACCAAGACACTCCTCCTATTGGATCCTGTTTAGAAATCACGCCTAGGATTAGTAAGACCAGTAATTACATCTAAGATTTCAAAATAAAGGTATTAATACCACCATATATATATATATATATATATATATATATATCAATCTAGAGATTAGTGGCAATAACACAACATTATGAAGATCTACATTTTAACATCAATGTCTCTAAGAGTCTTTCATGTTCAAATACTCAAGTTGATTTGAAGTGGTTCTCGGATGACATTGTTGTCCGATTTCAGCATTTCCAAATTGACAACAATAATTTAAAATCTGATCAACATTTGATAGTTGGTATTTAGCTCTTAAATCCACAAAATAACAAGTCAAGATTTCAAATTCCATCGGGCGGCTAACTTGTTAAGAACATAAGTAGAGAGAGCCTCTTTTAAATTAATCACCATTAATTAAAATTGCTTGGTAATGCTAAAACCTCCATTTTTGAACTAGATTTTGATTATGACAACTATATATCGATGATATTATTCACTAACATCTTTTACTGGAAATGAGAAAAGAAAATAGCCTAAATACACAGATTTGACAAGAAGATATATTGGTATATTTGTTATGTATTCGAAATTAATTATTTGAGATACGTCTAACTAGACAAAACATAGAAATGAATTTCGTGGAAAAATAAAGAAGTTCGTTCCATTTGAGTTAAGTTAATTAAATTGCAATGAATAAAACGTTGTCAGAATTCGAGTGAATTAGAACAAAAAAAATACTAGATTGAATTCTAAGAATAACGCTATTTTTCGTTTCGTAAAATTCAATCGTATATTTGTCCTGAAGAAATGATTTTGTGTCTACGGCGTGCAGAAAAAGCAGTGTCAATTTTGTAGTGTTTTTTACATATGTGTATGGGTTCGTGTCCTTTTTTCTCCTAAGACAATTTTAAAAAGTTAAGTATTTACGTCATATATAAGTGTTTTTGAAATTTCACAAAATAAGTTATCTTGTCTAGCTTATTATAGTTATGTGATTAGGGCGAATTGCTGGTCACAATGGTAATTTTTTTTTTTGTAATGCCTCGTAAGTGAACGGAATTTTACATAGCGGGGTACGCTAAACTTTAAAAACATAATATGTATATAACTCACGTTACCTTCATCATAATCCATTTGCACCCTACTTACATTTGATTGATGGGCATGCTAGGACTATGTTTACATTTAATTATTTGCAGCAGAAACCTTAGCTTAGAAGTATTTCTTACCAATATATATATATATATATATATATATATATATATATAATGTTCACTTGCAAGAGGTGATAATTTTTTTCACTTCTCACTTAGAGCAACTACAAGAGAGCTTTATTTTGTTGGTGGCTCTAGCTCCGTTCATATGCTGATCGTACTTGAACAAATAGATGTTTAGATCTCCAGTCCCCACATAAGCTGCTATCGTCGGAGGTGTAAATTTCTTAGGGAATTTTGCCTAACGGATTCTTTCTGTGAATGGATTCTTACTTGGCGAAAATTCCCATTCTCTTTCATCACCTTCACGAGTCATTCTCTCTTTCATTATTCGCTCGACCATGTCTGAGATATACTGCTTGTCACTGGTTCGTTCCATGGAGCAGGCGCTGGTCCTCTTACCGGAATGATCGCAGTTTGAGTCCCGGTGCCCTGGACCTCTCTTGGGAAGTGCCCCTTTGGTGGGACTAGCAGTTCTCCAAGCAGTACACTTCTCGACATGTTGTCATGCTTTGACTTTGGAGTCCTCAACGCCGGCCTCCCCCTCGTTATTCCCTTTATCCTTGATTTCCACTTCAAAATGGGAACTACTAGGGTCCGAGGCAGAAGAGTCCTCTTTTTCATCTATAGGGGATTGGCTTGAGCATTAAGTAAAGCATCAAGCTTCTCCATCAGCATCTTAGTTGTAGCATCCATTCTCTCATTTAAGCCAGTTATGACCACATTCAATTCTTCTCGAGTTACGGCTGGCCTTGATGATTGACCAACCTCCTCTTTCAAAGTTTGCGGTGTAACCGCATGGTTATCAGCACTTGCAGAAGTTCTAACAGACTTGCCATTCTTCTTTGAAGCAAACATTATTTCTGACGACTTTTTAAACTTTGAAGTAAATTCTTCAACGAGCCCACTCTTTAGACTTCGGGAGCCTATCGCAGAAAGTAGGCTTTTGCAAAACACTTTAGCAAAACCCACAAAGTCTCTTAACCTTGTGGTTGTGGATTCGAGCCCCACGGTGATTGCCAAAAATGTTAATAGAAAAAGTGGCACTAACACTCCAAAATGCCTATCAATGGTTCAAAATATAAGCAAACACAATTCTAAGAAAGATTAAGGCGGGGAAAAATAAAGTGCAAGCTATTTATAGTGGTTCAGCCTAAAAATGGCCTACGTCCACTATGGAAGAGACTTTCATTAACATTGAGGATATTACAAAATACATCATGTTTCTCTCAAGTTTATACATTTCACTCTAATCTCTTTAATGTCTCAAACTTGATAGGAAAATCCTCTTAGATCTATGGGCTATGGAGATTAATGGAATGAATCTTCAAAACTTTACATCCAGATGATCCTTGTTGATTCCATATTGAATGAGATTGTAGATTTGAGATTGAATGAACTCTAATGGAGGTTATAATGGCTTAGAGTAGTGGAGAAAAAAATGAGCAGCACTTCGTGGAGCTACAAATCGATCCCCCAAAACATGGAAGCCACGGGGTAATTATAGGTGGAGTCCAAATGAAGTGGTGTGCCGAAACTCATAAATGTATGCTTTGGGTTGTTCATGCCATAATTACGAAAATGTCATTATGCCAACTGTTGCTAGCTATCTGTCTGAGCGACCAGAGAGGTGCTCGATGACCATGTTGTTCGACGGACCAAAAATAGTGCATGACCGCTACCATGCATGACTCAAGATGATGTGCGAGCAGGATAGTGCTCGACCAATGGATGCACGACCGACTAGGAAGATAGGCTACTTGACCGACCTGGATGCTCGAGCACACGAATGTTTGACCGACCAGAGTGCACGACCGACCATAATTGTGATAGACCCCTTATGCTGCTTGACCCATGTAATTTCTGAATGACATGTCACCGACCGACCCTTAGAATGATGATATGCTTGACCCATTGTTTTAGCATAGATTCAATCAATCAATTGTGTGTAACTTTTAACGGATAAACAACAGGATGCGAAGATTTAATCCTTCATGCTTTGAAGAATTCGAGTGGTTAGAGTATAGTATAGAGAAAGATGTTGCTTATTGTCTATGTTGCTATCTTTTCAAAAATGAATGTGGAAAACAAGGAGGAGGTGATGTATTTGTTAGCAAGGGATTCACAAATTGGAAAAAGAAAATTAAGTTTTGAGAACATAAAGGAGGCCCTAATAGTGATCATAATCAAGCTCTAAGCAAATGTCGAGACTTACTTAACCAACAACAACATATTAAAACTAATTTTACTGGGATGATGGAGGAAGCAAAAGTTTATTATAGAACTCGACTTAATTCATCGGTTAAAAATTCTGGATTTCTTTTGAATCATGGTCTTCCTTTTCGTGGGCTTGACGAATCTGAAGACTCAAGCAACAAAGGACTTTTTATTGAGTTATTAAAATTTCTTTTTGACAATAATGAAGAGGTTAGAAATGTTGTACTAAAAAAAATGCTCCTAACAATATGAAGTTAATAGCTCCTTCAATTCAGAAGGATATTGTAAGAGCCGCTTAACGCTATTACTAAAAAAACTCGAAAATGGTCTTTTTCCGTTCTTGTTGACGAAGCTCATGATATATCTACAAAAGGGCAAATGGATGTCGTGTTGAGGTTCATAAATAAAAATGGATGCATTATTGAACTATTTTTAGGACTTAAGCATATGGCTAACACGTCTACAAAATCACATAAAGAAGCGCTTGATGATTTGTTTTCCACACATGGATTGAGCATTGCTATGTTGCGTGGTCAAGGATATGATGGGGCTAATAATATGCAAGGTGAATACAACGGATTGAAAGCCATGATTTTGAAAGAAAATGAATGTGCACACTTCATACATAGTTTTGCTCATCAACTTCAACTAGCTC
Source organism: Allium sativum (assembly GCA_030737875.1). NCBI lineage: Eukaryota > Viridiplantae > Streptophyta > Magnoliopsida > Asparagales > Amaryllidaceae > Allium > Allium sativum. The sequence continues at coordinate 565,944,654 of CM060921.1, forward strand.
TTGTAGGCATTGCAAAAAACATGTATTTGTTTTAGGATTTTTTTACTTAATCTCTAATATTGTTAGTGTGGTTGGTAGTTCTTGTAATTGACATGATATTATGCAAGAATCACACGCTATTAAAATAACTGAAGCATTATCAAATGAAGAAATCACAAGTGGGAGAGGTTTGAATCAAGACACCACTCTTGTTCGTCCTTGTGATACACGTTAGGGATCACATTATAATACACTCATTAGTTTGACTTCATTATTTGATTATGTGGTTGATGTTCTTGATGCAGTCGTAGAAGACGGATTGTATGTTGATAAAAAATTTGAAGCATCTCGTTTACTTGAAGGGATTCAATCTTTTGAATTTATAATTTCCTTACACTTGATGATTTCGATACTTCGGATCACAAATGAGTTGTCACAAGCTTTGCAATGAAAAGACCAAGATATAGAAAATGCTATGGGGTTGGTTGATATTTCTAAAAGAACGACTTCAAATGTTGAGGGATGATGAATGGAATGCTTTAATAGTAGTTTCTATATTTTGTGGCAAACATTTAATTTCAATTCCAAATATGGATGATTTTTATGTTATTTGTGGAAGATCACGTCGTAAAGCTGAAGAGGTGACAAATTTTCACCATTATCATATTGAATTATTCAACACCATCACAGATATCCAATTACAAGAGCTAAATAATTGGTTTAATGAAACAATTACCGAATTGTTACTTTATGTTGCATGCTTGAATCCTTCATACAATTTTCTTGCTTTTGACAACCAAAAATTGACTCGATTAGCTAAATTTTATCCAAAAGATTTTTCAACCATTGACATTTTAGCATGATAAAACCAACTTGAGACTTTTATTATGGATGCACGAACAAATGTTGATTCTTCAGATTTGAAGGGATTAAGTGACGTTACCCAGATGATGGTCAAAAGTAAAAGAAATATGAAATATCCATTAGTTTATAAACTTTTTGCTTTGGTTTTGATACTACCGGTTGCAACTGCTACAGTAGAGCAAGCTTTTTCTGAAATGAAGATAATGAAGAATCGACTACGTAACCTAATGTGTGATTAATGGTTGATACTACCGGTTGCAACTGCTACAGTAGAGCAAGCTTTTTCTGAAATGAAGATAATGAAGAATCGACTACGTAACATAATGTGTGATTAATGGTTGAATTATAGTTTGGTGTATACATTGTAAAGAATGTATTTAAGAATTTATCTAATAATGGTGTCATGAATTATTTTCAAAAAATGAAAAATTGTAGAGTCCAATTGTAAGTCTATTTCAATATTTCTATGTACCTTACCAACTTTATTTAAACTATTTCAATGTGCTACCGATGTTTAAATTTTTTGTACTTTTTAATTTTATATTAATATTATGACCCCCACCCCCTTCCCCCTTCGTTTGAATTTTCTGGATCCGCCACTGATGATTATGGTGTAACGACCCGCCATTTTTAACGTCTCGAATCAGTAATTAAACCGACTCAAGATGCTTAAAAATGACAAATCATTATTGCTTAGCAGGTTTAAACAGAATAACACACAGAATCACAGACAGAAAGTTGCAGCAAAATGAATTTTTATACATAAAAATCAGAGTTGTATACAATACGTTTAGTACAGCGGAAGAATTTATAAATGTATATACGATTTTTTAAAGATAAAACTTTACGGTTTTGTCGGGACTTGCGCGAACAAAATTGTCTTGCAACTTCACGTTCCTCTCCATTTTTTTCGAGCCGATTATCTCTAAATCTGGAACAGTTAGGACCTGACCCGAGCGTTCCATGCAAAATACACAAAACACCCGAGTCAGGATTAAACTTATTTCAAGTTAGCAAACTTCGATAAACACATAAATATAATTATTTAATCCCACTATATATATTAACCCATGAAATGCCGACATAAGTGGAGCATAACAAGGCAAGATAACATGCATGCAAGGAAAAATTGACAAGCGTGTATAGTGACGACATAAAAGGTGGCAGCTGGGTTAGCATGCGCGTGCAACACAACTTATTTCCAAATGGTAGAAAGCATATTATAGAGTGGGGCATGTACAAGTGAGAAGGACGCAATATAACAGCTACAATTTTTTTTTTTGCAAGTAATAGTTCTCATGACTTAGATACCCATCGTAAAGGAAGACATTATGTAGTTGCGCCTTATCAAATTATTGGTTCTGTTGTATTTATATTGAACCCAATAAAGTTGTGTACACAAGTGCTGAAATGTTTTTATGGGCTAGTCTAAATGTCTCAACAACCTCTTATGTGTTTAACTGGAAGCATTCACAGCAAGTGTGCCAACTATGTGCAATATAAATATACCCAACATTAGTAGCCATGACACATCAACAAGTACAGCTCAACAAGGGTTAGTGTAGGGAATGAAACTAGGAGCATGAGCAACTGCATAAATGTGCATGTATGGAAAAAGTGATGTTCGTGACACTTAGTTGGTAAAACCAGACAATACAAAACCCAGTTATGACTGCGGTGCAAATAAGTATTGCATATGTCTAAGATTACATGAGTAACAGGGTTCACGACAGAATGACCGTAATATATTATGCATACATGAAAAACCACTGCAACATACACGAGAAATAGAGAATACTAAGTGGAACAAAGGTTTCGGATGAACAAGGCAAGCGATTTGTGAAAATAAGATTCTATTTCTATAAAGGGGCATGCGGCAAATCTTATAAGGAAAGGGAACATCCATACACTTCTATATTAACATAAGAAGTGAGCAGGCAATAGAAATGAACATCAATTTAAAGGTAACATGCACATAATAGCAAGGTGTTTCATTGAGAGTCCCAGGGTGAACATAAGGTCAGTAAAGAAATCTGAATATAACAGGTAAAATGAAAAATGTCATAAACAACCTACAGAGGAATGCAAACCAAAATGTACAACAATATATGCAGACTGGGATGCATATAACATAACCCAAGTTTATCATCTTATAAGTGAAATAGCATATTGGTCACTGGGATGGAAATCTGAAAATTGGTGTATGTTAACGCGTCAAACCCGGGAAACAAAAGTTTTTTTTTTACATACTGTAGCTTACGCCACCGCTCAACATTTCTATATTAACACAATAGGGGTACAAATATGCAACATCAATGACACTGCATACATAAAATTAGCCTAGAACTGAGGCCTCAAACGATTATACTTAGTGGACCGAAGTCGACAACTTGGAACAGATTTAATCGTAAGGGAACTTACATTGATCGTTGAAGGGAACGCAGAAAACAGCAGATGGGGTGGACTGGCTCAGCTTCGAATGGTGCCGGTGGCTTTACGGCGACGGATGGAGAAACAGTTGCGGCGGTTTGTGTTTTGGTTTCAAGTGTCTTGGTTCGAACTTGAGGCGGCGTCTGAACCCAAGATGAGGCTCAGGCGATTTACGGTTTTTTTTTTTTAAACAAGGGTGGTTCGACAGCGGTAGTTGCTTGCAGCGGAGCACTGGTGGCAAGGTGACAGACTCGGCGACGACTGAATTTTGAAGGATGGAGCGGTGGTTTCAGTTGGCCCTAATTTTCGAATTGGGAAAAAAATAAAATTTAGGGAAGATATGGAACGGAAATGAAAACGGGGGAATGGAATAAAATAAAAGGGAATGAAGCCAGGTTTAAAACGAGAGGAGGTAGGAATATAAAGCACCCAAGTGAGAGTGACGGTTACAAGGTTCTACAGATTACAAAGTGGAAATGTATGCATAAAAAGGAACGGTTCATGCTCCCCGAGAAAAGCTAACGCATACTGATTCAAACATATAATAATTAATTAACTTTTTTTTTTTTTTTTACATGCGTTGAACTGGAAAAGGGAATTTGTGGCAAGTTTAAAATGTATATCAGTGTATGAGGCATGCGTTTGTGATTAAAGGAAATAGCAAAGAAGTTATTAAACTTTTCACATTCAGGCTTCCATCCCTCTTCTTTTTTTTCCTTTTTTTTTTTTTTTTTTTTTAAGTGCCTTACGTTTGTTTGTTTTCTTTTCTTTAAAAGGTTATAAACAAAGAAGGCAAGCCAAAGAAGAGGGAAATCTGAAAGGAACATGCATGTTTCATCCAAAGGGAAGTGGTGGAAACGTAAGCATGCAAGAAAGTGAGAAGGTTTTGAGTATTAAAGTTTCATTGGTTTGCTGCATGTTGCCATGCATATAATATGTCCAAAACATACGTCTCTATTCGCATTTTTGTCCTTTGGAGCGCCATGTGAAAGTTACAGACTGAGTTTGCAGACCTAAAACGACTATAAAAACATGTTGAATCTGAATAGGGACACGTCGAACTCAAATGACTCCGTTTCCAAAATGAACTGTGCAAACTATTTTGCAAATTTTGCGGCGCATCGAATACCGAAACTGAAGAATAAATATACTACGGTGATTAGCGTGACGAGATGGACGCAACGGTACACAGGTTACAGTGCAACGACACTCTGATCAAAAACGCGTTTCGGACCCCTTTTAACGTAAAATTTGCAAGTGAAAATAATTAAATGGAGGTTAGAACGTCTTATTTTCGCGAAACGAAACATGACGTTCTCTTCAGAATTCAGTCTAGTATTTTTAGTTCAAGTTCGCTTAAGTTTCGACAACGTTTTGTTCGTAGTGATTTTATTAAATCTCTAATTTAATTAACGCGCGAACGGAACAAACTTGCATATTTTTCAACGAATTTCATTCCTTCGCAATGTCACATTAGACGCATCTCAAATAATTAATTTCGGATTTTTATCTTAATTTTACATTTTTATTATTATTTGAAATATATCGGTTGTCGCTACTGTAAATAATCATAAAAAAATCAGTTCAAACGAAACGATAAAAATTTGGTGTTTTCAATATAAAATTATTTAAATCACTTCTAAATGAAAATAACAAATTATAAAGATCAATGTTTCATTATAAAATCGATTTCATATGTTAATTTCTATAAAATTACATTCTACGTTAAATTTATCGCTTAGTTTTTATTTTAAAACATTTTAAGCCAAAAATTAAATTAAATTCAATATTTTAAATGGTCAAAATTTATGGGATGTTACAATCTCCCCCACTTAGAACTTTTCGTCCTCGAAAAGGAACGAAATAAGGAACTCTAGTAATTAAACGATATATCATTCATACACATATCAACTTCGATTATTTGTTCGAACATAAAATTTTGCTTCCAAATTAGTATCGTTAACCCGATCATTCTAATACAATCTTCTGAGTCGACTTCTTGATTAGAAACTTCTATCCTCCTTGCATAACAATAAACTATGATAGAAAATTTTAGATTCACATCAAAAACTCTTGTCAGTGTCTGTCATGAAGAATCGAGCAAACGATTCTATTTATAATCAACATTGTATATTCAAACTAAATCAAAAATGTTATGCAAATACAATGATTTATGTTCACCTACATGTTCATTCCATTAGTTCTTTTTCTTTCTGGAGACAAAAATTAGTATTTTGATTTATTTCAAAGCAATGAACTTGCAAAACATTTAAAAATCTCTTTTTTAGTTTATCATGTTGAAGTGATACAATGCTAAAATTCCATGTTATTGATTTGTTATTTAACGTCAAAATACTTTTATAACTCGAAGGCTTGACAAGTTTATTTTCGTTCTTAAAAATTTTAGACATACGTTGATCAGACGCACAACTAAAAAATTTCCAAGTACTCAATATACTTGTTTCAACTTCCAGTGAAAATACTTTAGAAACTTTTAAAAATAGATATGGAAAGTACATTCCCCCATGGATCGCGGACACGCGGCGGTTGCGCTACTATCCCAGTAGAATCGCTTGTGCCCGTAGGTATCACACCCCATCGAATTTCGCCATGGTTGTTGCCATAGATCGCAGTTACGCGACGGTTACACCACTATCCCAGTGGAATCGCTTGTAACTGCAGGCATCTCGCCCCTCGAATTTCGCTATGGTTATAGATCGCAGTTACGCAGCGGTTACGCCACTATCCCAGTGGAATCGCTTGTAACTGTAGGCATCTCGCCCCTCGAATTACGCTATGAAACATCATGTGAATATAAATAAATCAAAGTGACCCCATCGAGTGGGATTCCAGTACGTGTTCCTATCGAGTAGGACCCCGATTTCCGATGGATACTCACGTCAGGTGGAGTTCCAACGCACCCCTACCGGGTTGGTTCGCGATTTCCGATGGACACCCCGTGCGGAGTTCCAACGTAACCCTGTCGAATAGGATCACGATTTTCAATAGAAAGCACTTTCCATATCTTCGACTTCAAAACAGATAATATACTACATATAGTATTTTTCATTTCGTACTTCGCATATATCGTGCTTATATAAAATTCCATTTATATAAGTTTTTTCTTCCTTTCCAATTGGGATTTGTTCAAATCAGTAATATCAAATTCACTACATACTTATATAACTTCCAGTTTTATATATAAGAATCAAATTGTTCAATTTCTAATCTTTGTCGAATTCAAATATTTTAGTAGTCCTAGCTTTCAAAACTATTTCATTTCCACACTTATATGATTATAAGATTACCAATTTCCAAATTCTAAAATTTTAGAATTTACCGTTTGGATTTGTTTCATGTTCGGATAACATTCATTCTTGATATTTTCAAATATCTCTCATAAATTATTTTCCATATAACTCAATAGGTAAATGTAAACATAACTCGTACGAATTCCATTTTATCAAGTCGCAATTTTGAGTTCGACGTACTTACATAATTATCTGTAAGATTTCTCAATTCCATGAAATAAGTTTCATTTATAAATGTTATTTCCATATCTTCATTTCAAAACATACATATTATATATAATACTACATATATCGCACTTACATAAATATCAGTTACATAAGATTTCCTTTTCAACATCATGTTAATATAAATTCCGTTATATAAGACTATTATTTCAATCAATTATCTTACAAATCAGTGGTTTTCGAATTAATCTAATACCTATATAAGTTTCAAGCATTTCATATCACAATATTCATAGTCGTTAATCTTCCAAATTTCCATTTCAAATATCAAATTAAATAGATTTCAAATTGATTCGAGTACTCAATGTCATTTCAAAATTTTAAATTTTAAATTCATATTTGTATATTCAAAAATATTTCAGAAGTTAAATTCGCTTTATCAAACAAATAAGTAGCAAATCTACCTATGCTGGTCTCCCTCTCTTTAAAACCCTATAATGAATCCTAACGACGAAAATGTATCCTCGAAATTATTATTTAACGACAAAGTGGGTTCTCCATTCATATAGTTATTTTCAAAAACATTTTGGACAATCATTTGAAAACACATTTTTTTTTCAAAAATACTCGTATAAATTACTAATATATTTAAATAACTTGAAACATTCCATTTCAAATGTTTATCAATATAACTTAAGTATTTCTCGACGTTTCAATCGGAATCATATGATTATCCCACTTTCGAAACTTGAAAATAAATAATGGTGACGTTGCAACAATCACCAGAATCATCTTCAAGCGACTAGAGTGTGATATCATATCCATCTAGTATAGATAAGACTTCGTATATACGTTAGCTACGCGTATATTCAAAATCTTACATACTCAATAGTCCAACAATGACGTCGAATAAAATACTCAAATTTTCTATTTTATAAGATACATCATTTCAAAATAATCATGTTAAATGATTTATTTAATTTCAAAATAACTTATACTTTCAAAATACACTCTCTCTACGGTGATTCTAGTGACAATTCCACTCATTCAAGGGTATTAATACCCTATCCCTAATGAGTTTTTAAACCCGATAAGCTAAGCTTTGTATAACCTCGCTCTGATACCAACTGTAACGACCCGCCATTTTTAACGTCTCGAATCAGTAATTAAACCGACTCAAGATGCTTAAAAATGACAAATCATTATTGCTTAGCAGGTTTAAACAGAATAACACACAGAATCACAGACAGAAAGTTGCAGCAAAATGAATTTTTATACATAAAAATCAGAGTTGTATACAATACGTTTAGTACAGCGGAAGAATTTATAAATGTATATACGATTTTTTAAAGATAAAACTTTACGGTTTTGTCGGGACTTGCGCGAACAAAATTGTCTTGCAACTTCACGTTCCTCTCCATTTTTTTCGAGCCGATTATCTCTAAATCTGGAACAGTTAGGACCTGACCCGAGCGTTCCATGCAAAATACACAAAACACCCGAGTCAGGATTAAACTTATTTCAAGTTAGCAAACTTCGATAAACACATAAATATAATTATTTAATCCCACTATATATATTAACCCATGAAATGCCGACATAAGTGGAGCATAACAAGGCAAGATAACATGCATGCAAGGAAAAATTGACAAGCGTGTATAGTGACGACATAAAAGGTGGCAGCTGGGTTAGCATGCGCGTGCAACACAACTTATTTCCAAATGGTAGAAAGCATATTATAGAGTGGGGCATGTACAAGTGAGAAGGACGCAATATAACAGCTACAATTTTTTTTTTTTGCAAGTAATAGTTCTCATGACTTAGATACCCATCGTAAAGGAAGACATTATGTAGTTGCGCCTTATCAAATTATTGGTTCTGTTGTATTTATATTGAACCCAACAAAGTTGTGTACACAAGTGCTGAAATGTTTTTATGGGCTAGTCTAAATGTCTCAACAACCTCTTATGTGTTTAACTGGAAGCATTCACAGCAAGTGTGCCAACTATGTGCAATATAAATATACCCAACATTAGTAGCCATGACACATCAACAAGTACAGCTCAACAAGGGTTAGTGTAGGGAATGAAACTAGGAGCATGAGCAACTGCATAAATGTGCATGTATGGAAAAAGTGATGTTCGTGACACTTAGTTGGTAAAACCAGACAATACAAAACCCAGTTATGACTGCGGTGCAAATAAGTATTGCATATGTCTAAGATTACATGAGTAACAGGGTTCACGACAGAATGACCGTAATATATTATGCATACATGAAAAACCACTGCAACATACACGAGAAATAGAGAATACTAAGTGGAACAAAGGTTTCGGATGAACAAGGCAAGCGATTTGTGAAAATAAGATTCTATTTCTATAAAGGGGCATGCGGCAAATCTTATAAGGAAAGGGAACATCCATACACTTCTATATTAACATAAGAAGTGAGCAGGCAATAGAAATGAACATCAATTTAAAGGTAACATGCACATAATAGCAAGGTGTTTCATTGAGAGTCCCAGGGTGAACATAAGATCAGTAAAGAAATCTGAATATAACAGGTAAAATGAAAAATGTCATAAACAACCTACAGAGGAATGCAAACCAAAATGTACAACAATATATGCAGACTGGGATGCATATAACATAACCCAAGTTTATCATCTTATAAGTGAAATAGCATATTGGTCACTGGGATGGAAATCTGAAAATTGGTGTATGTTAACGCGTCAAACCCGGGAAACAAAAGTTTTTTTTTTACATACTGTAGCTTACGCCACCGCTCAACATTTCTATATTAACACAATAGGGGTACAAATATGCAACATCAATGACACTGCATACATAAAATTAGCCTAGAACTGAGGCCTCAAACGATTATACTTAGTGGACCGAAGTCGACAACTTGGAACAGATTTAATCGTAAGGGAACTTACATTGATCGTTGAAGGGAACGCAGAAAACAGCAGATGGGGTGGACTGGCTCAGCTTCGAATGGTGCCGGTGGCTTTACGGCGACGGATGGAGAAACAGTTGCGGCGGTTTGTGTTTTGGTTTCAAGTGTCTTGGTTCGAACTTGAGGCGGCGTCTGAACCCAAGATGAGGCTCAGGCGATTTACGGTTTTTTTTTTTTAAACAAGGGTGGTTCGACAGCGGTAGTTGCTTGCAGCGGAGCACTGGTGGCAAGGTGACAGACTCGGCGACGACTGAATTTTGAAGGATGGAGCGGTGGTTTCAGTTGGCCCTAATTTTCGAATTGGGAAAAAAATAAAATTTAGGGAAGATATGGAACGGAAATGAAAACGGGGGAATGGAATAAAATAAAAGGGAATGAAGCCAGGTTTAAAACGAGAGGAGGTAGGAATATAAAGCACCCAAGTGAGAGTGACGGTTACAAGGTTCTACAGATTACAAAGTGGAAATGTATGCATAAAAAGGAACGGTTCATGCTCCCCGAGAAAAGCTAACGCATACTGATTCAAACATATAATAATTAATTAACTTTTTTTTTTTTTTTTACATGCGTTGAACTGGAAAAGGGAATTTGTGGCAAGTTTAAAATGTATATCAGTGTATGAGGCATGCGTTTGTGATTAAAGGAAATAGCAAAGAAGTTATTAAACTTTTCACATTCAGGCTTCCATCCCTCTTCTTTTTTTTCCTTTTTTTTTTTTTTTTTTTTTAAGTGCCTTACGTTTGTTTGTTTTCTTTTCTTTAAAAGGTTATAAACAAAGAAGGCAAGCCAAAGAAGAGGGAAATCTGAAAGGAACATGCATGTTTCATCCAAAGGGAAGTGGTGGAAACGTAAGCATGCAAGAAAGTGAGAAGGTTTTGAGTATTAAAGTTTCATTGGTTTGCTGCATGTTGCCATGCATATAATATGTCCAAAACATACGTCTCTATTCGCATTTTTGTCCTTTGGAGCGCCATGTGAAAGTTACAGACTGAGTTTGCAGACCTAAAACGACTATAAAAACATGTTGAATCTGAATAGGGACACGTCGAACTCAAATGACTCCGTTTCCAAAATGAACTGTGCAAACTATTTTGCAAATTTTGCGGCGCATCGAATACCGAAACTGAAGAATAAATATACTACGGTGATTAGCGTGACGAGATGGACGCAACGGTACACAGGTTACAGTGCAACGACACTCTGATCAAAAACGCGTTTCGGACCCCTTTTAACGTAAAATTTGCAAGTGAAAATAATTAAATGGAGGTTAGAACGTCTTATTTTCGCGAAACGAAACATGACGTTCTCTTCAGAATTCAGTCTAGTATTTTTAGTTCAAGTTCGCTTAAGTTTCGACAACGTTTTGTTCGTAGTGATTTTATTAAATCTCTAATTTAATTAACGCGCGAACGGAACAAACTTGCATATTTTTCAACGAATTTCATTCCTTCGCAATGTCACATTAGACGCATCTCAAATAATTAATTTCGGATTTTTATCTTAATTTTACATTTTTATTATTATTTGAAATATATCGGTTGTCGCTACTGTAAATAATCATAAAAAAATCAGTTCAAACGAAACGATAAAAATTTGGTGTTTTCAATATAAAATTATTTAAATCACTTCTAAATGAAAATAACAAATTATAAAGATCAATGTTTCATTATAAAATCGATTTCATATGTTAATTTCTATAAAATTACATTCTACGTTAAATTTATCGCTTAGTTTTTATTTTAAAACATTTTAAGCCAAAAATTAAATTAAATTCAATATTTTAAATGGTCAAAATTTATGGGATGTTACATATGGTATATTTACTGTTACCGCAACAACCTAAATAAAATGTTTTTCCTCAAATTGGCCAGAATTTGCAAACATAAATCAATGCTTCATACAAGTGAAAGAGATCAAACTGTAGTATAATTAGAAATGATAAGCTTACCTCAAGGAAGCAGCATTACTTATATTTCGAAGAAGCATAATAAGATATAAAAATCTTATAAATCGAGTTTTTAACACATAATTTTCATCTGCACGTATAAAAGTACTCGTGCGCATGTGTGTATGTATAAAAAATCCAAGATCTTTGTATACAAAACCATGTGACTTCCCTTGTCAATCAGATTTTATAGTCTGATTGGCTTATTCATTGCATTTAAGGAAAATGCTTTCTACACAGGCATCAGTGGGGAAAAATAACCACCATTTTATAACAGTAGAATTACCATTCTGGGCAATCTCCAAGCTATAGTTGGTATCAAAGCGAACATCAGCAACTGGTTTGGAACACAAACCAACGATATCAACAAAAAACATCGAACGGCAGGGTTAGTAGCTAAGAGAAAATGGCACAAAATAATCATAAATATAATCAGTAATCCGCATAAAAAGAATTTCAAGGTATTATTGCACCCCAAAGCACGAGCGAATCAGAAGAAAAACTTGAAATAAAATGCTCCTAAGAAGAAAACATATCAATGTACCCAGTTTCCATGCAGAAGTTACACAGAATATCCAAATAGTTTAATCATGAAGAAGGATATTGGAACACACTCAATTTTTTAGGTTTAAGTTTTTAACGAGGTCGAGAGTAGCTTTGCTATTCTGTCCTGTAGAAGAGCTAGAAGCTTGACCACCATTAAAGCTGCTTTCTCCAGTTGCATAGAAAGAGGAGTCAAATGGTTGAATGGGGTAAAAAAGAAGAAGAAGGGCAAGTTGTTATTGATGTAAACAAAAGGGTAATAAAATTCTTCCTAGGAAAGTATACTTATATGATGTGGCAAATTTAGTAGATTTATATGAACTCGTTTGAATGTTTACATATTGATGCAAAATAACAGACATGCATCATAAAAAATTCAACATGCCCGAAACTAGCAATTGTACAATAATTAAATACTACAATTAAATTGGATAACCAATCAACACAATAAGAAGCTTTATCTGTTTGATCACATTTAAACACTGGAGTTATATTTTCAAGTGATTTGTGCATAACCATATATGCAATTAAACCTCAATCTAAGCAATGCAAAAAGAACACAGATCAGTTGTGCAGTTTGTAATAACAATTTCATCCATCTTGGGCTTGCATTTTGTTTAATTTCTTGTTTTGACATTATGGTTTTAGTTGAATTAGAAATGCGTTGAGTTGACGTTAAAGAACCCTTTTTAGTTAAACTTGTTACAATTTATGGTTCTAATGGTTCTACCATAATAATTGTTCTATATGAAATACCTGAGATGTATGTTCCGCCTTCTCTTAGGCATCAGCCAGAGCACATATTAAAAGCAGGTCGGATTCCAGCTTTTCTTCAAGGCTGCAATTTCAAAGAAATTTACGATTAATGGAACGTATATAAATTATTATTTTCCTTTTTCAGTTTCATTTTTAAACTTGTTACCACCAGTCAATAAAAGAAATAATGCAATGATCGAAACATAATATAGAACATATAAAGTATAAATTATGTGATATGAGACATGATATACCAATTTATGACATAAGATTTTGAAATAATATGTAAGAATATGATGTCATACTAACGGTGTACATAGCTGCTCCTTCCCCGAATTACGCAAGTGGATAATTCTCTTGATTAGTCTTTCATTTTCATTAAGTTTCTGCATAGCCAATGTTAGACTTGTCAGTTTGCGTTTACTTCTACAAAGTGCGCATGAAAACAAAATAAACAAATAGGCGCGTAGACATATGACATGCAAAAATTCCATACCTAGTTAAATTCTGTAAATAGCTTCATAACAGTCCACTAGGAATACTTAGAAACATATAGTTGTTTTGAGTTTGTAAATATTATCTTTTTTTAATCTTTTTTCCCTAAAGATTTAGCAAATCTTACTTTCATGTTTATTAGTGTTTTTATTTCGTATGTATATTTCTATATAATCAGACAGACCATACATGAGGTTTGCCTAACGCCAAAATCAAACTCTCTGAAACCAATTATATTCAGCCATGAAGTCTCAGTTTCGCGTGACCATCGTCTTTTCTCTCTTTCTTCGATTATTCCTCTTTTAATCCAATAAAGGTCGATTCTTTCTCTATTAATCAAATCAACGCGCGATACTCCAATCCATTTTCCTTCGAAAGAACTCTAGTTCTGAAATCCCTACCTCATTTAATCAAATCTGATTCTCTTCACAAATTTGTTTTTCCTCACACATTCTTGCCTTCATCGCTGTACCTCTAAAATAATCTAAGCACGGACCACATCCTTCTAATTCGGAAGAGAGCTAACTGACGATGGAGAATAAAACGGATCGCTCCGTTGGTCGTTTGGAAAATAAGGTAATTTTTTGAACTAGTATGGTTCTGAACTGATTTTGATGTTAACGCTAGTAATTGTTATTCTAGATCTAGTTTTGCTAGAAAATGTTTATACTAGTAACGTCAAGAAATTAGTATTCCTTTGAAAAGTTTTGCTATTTACGGTTATGATTGATCAAAATTGGCTATTTTGGCCAATGAGAACTGCTTCAATGATGTTACAGGCTGAGTCAAGGTAATTTTTATATTTATCCACGAGTTTGGTCAATTAATCCACATGTAAGTGAATCCACGAAATAATGATTAGTTAATCCATATGTGGATTAACTGATCAGTCAATTAAATGTTTTTTTTTTCCAATAAGTTTGTTTGAAATTAAAATACTAAATCCAGCTGCCTAAATCAACATGCAACCGAAAAAGAGAAAAGACCAAAACAAACATCATGAAATCCAAAAACATGTTTTAATTATATATACAAACTATCATCACTAGATTTGCACTATTCTATCTCCATATTCTTTTGTGTATGGCTACCTTCCTTTTTTTCAGCACTAACAACCTTTTCTTCCTCTCCAGTCACTAACATAACAGCGTAGAATTATTTACATCAAATGTTCGATCCAATATATGGTTGTAACACACGTCAAATGCCCGTGGGTATCAGCAGAAGGCAGGTTCAACTCTGACTTTGTCAAAGGTGGCTTTTTAAGTGGCGACTTGCGTGAATGTATAAGACGTGGGATTCAGGTTTGCGTGGAGTCTTTAGGTGGCGGAGACTTTGACCGGACGATGGATGCAGGGTGGAGGGTTTAGATGGCGCCGGTATGGGAAGAGGGGCAGTGGCTTGGGGAAGGCACGCTTGGGGTTGTAGGTGGAAGGAGAGAACTAGGTTCGGGAAGAAAACACTTTAATTTCGTTTTTTTGGTAAATTTATTATGCGCATGCTGAACCTGCTCATAACCAGGCTTAGAGTTTGTACTAGCATTCTATAAATTATACTTGGAAATTATATGATTGAATCTATAATTTGATGAGGAAGTACTAGAAATTTTTGTAGAACACAACTTATTATGTTTTAATTATATTACTTATCTACACAGAGAGAATGTAAAGACCAGTATTTTTAGAGTATTTATTTAATTATTTAATTTAAATTTTGATTTTTTATTTTATTTTATTCATTCAAAACTCCATTTGTTTGTATTTTTATTTAATAACTATTTTTATTTATGATTTAAAATTATATTTATTTTGATTTTTATATAACAAATTAATTTTGTTTTTGATTTAAATATATATATTTTATAATACAAATCAATGTTGTAATTTCAAATCTTATTCATCGATAAATTTTGATCATGTTTATTAATTTGAATTTGAATTTATTCTTATCATTTAATTTAAAACTTGTATTGTTATATAATTTGTTTGATACTAATAAATTTATATCTTTGATTTAATTTCAAAATATTTCTCACATTCATCTACTATTTTGTATTAATCGATTTTTGCTGTAAATATCGTTCGTACTTTGATTTGTAAAATCGTTCATTTTCATTTGCAAATGTCCGTTCTCTTTCCATATTTTGAGCATTTATTTTATATATTTTTAAAGTTGTTTACTGTAATATTTTCAAAACCGTTCGTTCATTTTCTTTTTAATTAAGCCGTTAGTTCTTATCGCTAAATGGTCACTTTTTGTTTCCATTATTTTACTACATTCGTTTGCCATTTTGAAATTCAAATCAAACGTTTAATTCAATGATCTCATGCGGTTCCAAAGTTTATGGTTTCAAAGGTACTTCGTTCAAAAAAAAAACAAGTTCATTTTCTTTGTTAATTAAAAAAATATTGACCGGTTCCAACGTTATAATTGCCAAATGTGATGCAGATTTTGTGTATATCTGTACATAAAATAAGAAAAGGAGATATGCTCATCTTTCCTCCTCACCAAGAAAATAAAACGCAACAGCCATTTCTCACCGATCCCCTCCTAGTTCGCCCTCTGCTCATCTCGCCTCCCACTTTCTTTTCTTTCCTCCCGTGAATGGGCAGAGCTCCTTCTTATTCCCCACACACATGCCCAACCCTTGAAGTCCCGAGACCCCACTGCCGACAAGCCCAGTATCAGCCGCGTCCAGCTCGCCTGTCATCCTCTCGAACCCGACAGCTTTTCCGACCACTTGGCACCAGCGTGGATGACCCCTTTGCAGCGAAGCCTGAAGGCTTCGTGACCCATTTCTACTAAGATCCGAACCCTGAGCCATCTTCTCCTTTCACTCTACCCTAAACTGTGCTCACCCACCTGCCTAAAAGCCAAGCTCCGTCCAAGCTTGCATCTGTTGACCCTCTCCGACCCAACAACCGAAACAGCCTCACCTGTTTCTCCTTCCACCCAAAACCGAGCGTGCCACCAACAGCCTTGCTTCGTTGTCCAATTGAGTCACATGCTGCACTGTCACCTTGTTGAACGAGCCGAACCCTGAACCCTGCAGCGCTGAGCACCATTAGAAACCTTGTAACTGCATTCCCTTTCCAATCGAGCTCTGAGTCTTGTTTTTTTTATTTTGTGTTATTTGTTATAGATATTTTGAGTGGTGCGAGTTTGGGTTTTCTGGCGTGGTGTGTATTTGTGTTGAGTCCCGCGTGAGTTTGTCCAGCAGTGAGTGTTTTGTATGTGTTGTTTGTATGTTGTGTCATTTTGTTATGGGTGATTATTTTATCTACATGTATATGTTTGTTTGTAAATATTTTGTGTTATGGAGTTCAAATGTATGTATGTGTGTGTGCGGGCATTTATAATCGATTCGGTTTCTTTTAAAATAAATATTTTATGGTTTGGTGTTTATATAATTATATATATATATATATTTGGTTTTGAAATATTGTGTGGGTGTACTGATTATAAAAATATATATGAGTATATATATTATTTCGAAGAAAAAATTTTGTTGCGTTCATTTTGAATTAAATTTAGTGTTGAGTCTGCAACCCATTCCCAAAACCCTAAAAGCCGCACAAACACGTTGATAGATTTTCCAACCTTATCTTGAAAAAAAATATGTATGTCGAGTGGTTACTATGATTGAATCCATTTCAAGTCGTGCTTGAGTGTTGTTGATTCATTCTACATCAATCTGCTAGTTGTCTCCATTTCTCTAGCACGAAAGGTGAGTTTATCTCACACCTGACTTACATTATTTCATAGATATTCGATCAACTAAATGAACTGTTATGAAATGTATAGGATTGCAAGTAGAAATTGTTTGTTTAAAATATACACTTTCATATGTGACATGATATTCATATAACATGTATGTACACTGATTATATATGACTGTGATGTGACTGATGATATGTGATGATTTGTTATGCTGTAGATACCCCTAGTTTAGGAAAATCACTAAGGGTTGAAATGATACATACCCGAACGGACATTAGAATAGGAAAAAATTTGTTATGGGCTGAAATGATAGACCAAAACGATTTTTACTGAATTTGGGATCGCGGGTTGAAATGATAGACCCGTAGATATTTTTTTTTAAATTGCGGATTGAAATGATAAATATCCGTATCACTTGACCGTAGGGTAGAAAACTATGTACGGGCAGCATTGGTCGTATTTTCGAAGTATTTTGAATTTTTGGCATTTGATTTTTAAATAATCCTTAAGATTTTATATTTTTATATATTTATATTTTAAATATTTTAAACTTCATTTTTTTATTTTGAAATATATGTTTTAAAATGATTTTTTTATAAGTAAATATAGATTTAATGCTTATTTAAGTTTTACTTATAATTTATTTATTTTGAACTATATAATTTAATTTTATAAGTATTTTTAACTTTTATATTTTTACAAATAATTATTTTAAACTTATTTTCTATATTATTTTAATCTTATATATTCTAATTAATTTTAGAATTTTATACACTTATATATATATATATTCAAAAGTTATTTTCCTTTTACTTGTATATTATAAACTTTAATAATAAAGTCAAGTTGGATAAGTTAAGATTTCAAGATTTGAATTCGAGTTTAAAGATTTAAATTTATACAATGATACTTGGTTTAACGAATGAACTTATAAGATATGAATTTGAATTATGGAATTGTTTTGAATTTAAGATTTCCAAAAGAATGAATTTGAATCTATAAGGGATGAAATGAATTTGATTCTAAATCAACTGAATGCGAATTTAAATATTTGTTTTGGAATTTTATAAGAAATGATCTCGAATTTCGTAAATTGATTTTTCTTTGGATATATAATTGGTTTGAAACGAATTCAATAAATATTATATATAGAATTGATTATATAATTGATTTGGTATGAATTAAGAAGTTGTATAAGCCGAGTTATAAGAATAATCTTATAATTGTTTTGAAACTCCCAATAATGATTTTGAATTATTTGGAATATTATATATATTGTTGGATTAGAATGATATGTTTTTTTCGAATTGTATAGATCGGAATAAAAGGTTAGATTTGAATTATTTGAATTGTTTCGAACTTGAATTTTTGAGAATATGAACTGAACCAAAATATTATCAAGGTTAAAATGTTTTAGTATTGAATTAAACAAAGATTGAGATATTTAAGGTATTTCTTAAATATAAGTCGATTTGGATTGAAATCGTTATGTGGATATTTTCAAAACTTATATAAAATCGAAGTTAAATAGTATCGTATTTGCTTATACTATATTTTGAAATCTTTTCGATATAGTTTTAAATCGATTTGATTTGAGCGATTCTCATAAGACGTTTTCAAAATTGAATATAATCAAAGTTAGATATTTAAATTTGATTTAAAATTCGAATATGAGAATTTGTATAAACTATTTCATAAAGTGACTTATAAAATAATGACCACGGTGTGAAAAATGTAAACGATTGGTTGTTAAAGAGACCGGGATCGGCTATTGTCATACTCTCTGCCAATACCGAAAACCACTTTAACAACTGTGTACGCGGTGGAGTTCCATAATGAAGGGGATGATTTGACGAACGACTCCGTTTTATTTTATTTCATATTAATTACGAGACCCTGACTACCTTGAGTCAGCTCTATGTAGCTAAAATGGGAGCTATGCACGGACTAAGTGAGGTCATACCTCTTATCGAGGACACTTCTTCGATATTATTCTATTACCGTTGAGATTCGATTTGGGCCCTTTTGATTATGGGAGTGGATATCGAGGTGGGCGGTAGTTGCTACTATGTGTTACCACTAGTATGGCTCTACAAACGGTGAATCCACCCTGACATTCCTTGCATGCCTTGTCACATGCCTTATACGATTCCACTACGAGTTTGTTTTATACTATTTTATATGGAGTGCCCTCTGATCAACCTCCAATTTACGGAGGAATTACAGAACTGTATATGCTATGGGAATATATAAACGGTGTAAGGGTAATCATGGTAATCCCGCTTACGCTATTTTGATATTTTACTTTACTGATAGACACTATTGTATATAGCATATTATACTATATAGTATTAGTTTGATGGATCCTTAGAGGATGACGATCCCAAACATCCTTTAAGTTATTTATTGAATTTCATCGAACATTTCATTTGAGTTGATTTACTTCAATGAGTATGTTAGTCCTGATCCGAGTTGTTTTGTTTTGCATTATTGGTCGGGTCAGATCGAGTATATCAGTTTTCGAGATTCGCCTTTGGAGTTAGGAGCTTATGTTGGATTTAGCTCACTTATAACTACCTGTTGATCAGTTGTTCCAATCACTCAGTTACTTCTGTCATTCTTTTTCAGACTGTTATCAATTATTTATTGTATTGGACTTCCTCTGTATTATTTATGTAAACTCTGATGTGAATTTATTCAGTAGCTTCATGAACTACTTTGTGTTTTTAAATTTTCTGCTGCAAGATAATATATTGCGATTCTGTGATTTATTCTATTTACCCCAGAAGCTAATAACAATCTTTATTTTGGGTGTTTCGAGTTGACATGTTTTGTCGATTCGGCACAATCAAAATGGCGGGTCGTTATATGTGGTATCAGAGCTTTGGTTTTATCAAAGTTTTAGCCTATGAGGTAAAAACTAATTAGAGATAGGGTAGTGATACCCTAGAATGAGTGGGATAAATCTAAGAATCCTTCTTGAGAGAGCATAATTTTGAAAGTTTAAATAGTTTTTAAAATGTTTTAAAACAAATATTTTTGATAAAATTTCGTTTAATATTTTAATCCTTTTCTGAAATTTTCCTTCCATTTGAATCCATCTTCCTTTATTGATCCTCTTTGATTAAGTTCCTTCATTCGTTCTGATTTTAACTCGAATTCTATATCTTATCCTTGTCCCAAACAAGGTAACAAGTAGAGAGAGAGAGAGAGTATAAGTCTTCTAGCGAGTCCATTCCTATTTAAAACATTGGTTTGAAATAGTTATTATGATTCTCTTGATAGAATATTGAAAATTTGATATATATTTTGGAAGATGTAATTTGGAAATAATATTTTTCTTTGGTAATACCATTATTTTGAAAGGTTTGATGTTTATACTTTAAGATTTTATATATTTTTAAACTATATATTTTGAATAAGATTTAAAGGTCTAGATTTTTCTCTTGATTGAAATCTATAACGATATAGTTATAAATATATGCATATAAAGGAATTTATTAATTCAAATTGGTTTATAAAGATTTTAATTTGTGATGCATATATATATATATATATATATATATATATGTTAACTATTGGAATTAAACTTTTATAGATTTGAATATTGATAACATGTATTTGAAATTATTTTGGTATAATATATAATAATATTGTTATGTATTTGATTTAGTAATAAAATTGTTTATATATATTTATTAAGATTCAAGGTCGAATTTTAATAAATAAATGAGTGGGAGAGATATAAATTTTCGCTACTTGAAATTCTAATGATTTGACATATATTATTTATAGTATGTGATTTGAAAAACTTGGTATATACTCTGTTTAAATAAAATGTTTTGAGTATTTACCTGATGTCGAAGTTGGCTCATCGAATACTTAGCGACTTGGTGTATGCGCCTGATCAACATATATTCTAAATCCTATATGTATTAGATAGATATAAACTCACACTCTAGTCGCTTGAAAATGATTCTGGTGATGACCGCGACATCACCGATATTTATTTTCAGGTTTCGAAAGTGGGATAACTATATATTGTTAATCGAGACATTGAGTTAATACTTAAACTATTTTGAAATATTTGGAAATACTTTAACTTTTGATTTATATATATTTATTATATATACAGGTATGAAAATATATATGAACTATTGCTTTATAAATATTAAATTATTTAATTACTATTTCCCTACCTTTTTCTTTTTCGGGGACGAAAAGGTTTGAGTGGAGGAGATTGTAACAACCAGTATTTTTTAAAGTATTTATTTAATTATTTAATTTAAATTTTGATTTTTGATTTTATTTTATTCATTCAAAACTCCATTTGTTTGTATTTTTATTTAATAATTATTTTGATTTATGATTTAAAATTTTTTGATTTTTATATAACAAATGAATTTTGTTTTCAATTTAAATATATATATTTTATAATACAAATCAATGTTGTAATTTCAAATCTTATTCATTGATAAATTTTGATTGTGTTTATTAATTTGAATTTGAATTTATTCTTATCATTTAATTTAAAACTCATACTATTATATAATTTTCTGATATTAATAAATTTATATCTTTGATTTAATTTCAAAATATTTCTCATGTTCATCTGCTATTTTGTATTAATAGATTTTTACTGTAAGTATCGTTCGTACTTTGATTTGTAAAACCGTTCATTTTCATTTGCAAACGTCCGTTCTCTTTCCATATTTTGAACGTTTATTTTATTTATTTTTAAAGTTGTTCACTGTAATATTTTCAAAACAATTCGTTCAATTTCTTTTTAATTAAACCGTTCGTTCTTATTGCCAAACGATCACTTTTTGTTTCCATTATTTTACTACGTCCTTTTGCCATTTTAAAATTCAAATCAAACGTTTAATTCAATGTTCTGTTGCGGCTCCAAAGTTTACAGTTTCAGAGGCACTTCGTTCAAAAAAAACAGGTTCATTTTCTTTGTTAATTAAATAAATATTGACCGGTTCCAATGTTATAATTGCCAAATGAGATGCAGCTTTTGTGTATATCTATATATAAAATAAGAAAAAGAGATATGCTCATCTTTCCTCCTCACCAAGAAAATAAAACGCAGCAGCTATTTCTCACCGATCCCCTTCCAGTTTGGCCTCTGCTCATCTCGCCTCCCACCTTCTTTTCTTTCCTCCGTGAATGGGCCGAGCTCCGTCCTATTCCCCACACACATGCCCAACCGCTGAAGTCCCGAGACACCACTGTCGACGAGCCCAGTATCAGCTGCGTCCAGCTCGCCTGTCATTCTCTTGAACCCGACAGCTTCTCCGACCACTTGGCACCAGTGTGGATGTAATAACCCGGAAATCCGAGGCAATTAAAAATTTTTATTTTGGCAATTTTAATGAATTTTGAATATTTAAAATGAATTATTTTAAATAATAATGACGAGATATTTATTTTGAATAGAATTAGAACATATATATTTATTTGAATCGTCGTTAGAATATAAATATTTTATTTTAAAAATAAAAGGAATTGAAAATGGCGCGGTAGTTCAAAAATTCGATTTCAAATTTTAAATGATTGTACAAGATTCAAAATAAACTGGATTTTAGCGAAACTAAAAATATTGGAATCTATTTGAGAATATCTTTCCAACAAATCCGAAAAATTGAAATTTCATAGCGGGGATAAAAAGTTATGCCCAGTTGAAATTTCAGAATAGTCGCTATGGAATTTTGGCCCTTAAAAATGGAAATTTTGCAAACGGCCTCAGTTTATGACGAAACCACTTTTGTTGGATCCGGGATGTAGAATTATTGCTAGATTCCAAAATTCATAATTTTCTGAATCAATTTGTGAGCGTGGCATAGGAAACGCATTTTGACAGTTTCAGTCAATTTCAATCGACCAGAAAATGGCCATATTTCAAACGGTCTCGGAATTGACGAAATTAGTTTTGTTAGAACCGTATCGTTAATACGAAGCTAGAAAATATTTTTCGGGAATTTTTAGAGTCAGTATGTGGCCCCGGTAAATTGAAATGTACGTTTAAAACTCAATATAATGATTTATATTTATTTTAAACGAAAACTGATCGAAATAGCTGAATCAGCTAATGAAATATATCCCATTGTGTTCAGAATGGGGGTAATTAGCTAGGGCGACAGTCGTTGGGTCTCGATTGGGGTTCAAACGAAAAGTCAACTATATGGAAAATAAATAAAATAATTAAATTAAGTAAATAAAATATAACTCACCCCCTTCTCCCTCTTCTCACTCCTCAGCTCAGAAAGTGATTTTAAAAATAAAAAAAATAAAAGAAAAACCCAAAGGTGATCGACGCACTCGTCCGCCGTTACGCCACCATCGAGCGCTGCTCCTCCCAAGCCCGCTGTAATGACCCGCATTGGCAGAGGTATTATGATTAATTTATTTAATTATATCAATGGTGGTTTAGAGAATTTAATGGTCGTGGAATTAGATAATGATGAATATTTAATTAAAATAATAAATTAAATAATATATTTAATTCTGAAATAATCAGAATTGGCTGAAATGACGATATGGGGTGAACTGGATCATCTGTGATATTTAATTCAACTTGGAAATTAATTGAATAACGAATATATTTATATAAACAACAGTTTGAACATAGAATTATAATATAATTAAAATCGAGCTCGAAATAGCGCTGCAGTTCGTAAATTGGCGATTCGAACTTCAAACGAATATACAGAAGCCGTTTCAAATCGGATTTCTGTGAAACAAGAAACGTTAGGAGCTGGTGGAGTATATCTTTCTAGTGGAAGAGAAAAATTGGGATTTCATCGTGTAGATTTTGATGTATGTCCAAATCAAATTTTAAAATAGTCGCTATAGAATCGTTTATCGACCGTAACGGTTTATTCGATATAACTAGAGATTGGGTTTGAATTTAGACAAGGTTCTTTTGAGACGTAACGATAATTTAATTTTTAGAATTTTACTATAATTTTTAATTAATTAAATAAGAACTTTTTATTTTGAAGTATTTTGCACTCTATATCGATATTTTGGGGTTCCACAAAATGAGTTAAACTACCGGTATTATTATATTTTTGGAATCATGAGGTTTTGTTCGACATGGTCGTATTTTCATTTCTGTATATAGTAATACGGATGTAAACAAAAATGGTTGATTTTAAAATAATATAAATGGTCCAAAATCCTCTGCCTAAACCTAAGTCTGCTCTCAAGTTTTTCCTGCGTGGCCTATTCTTTGCCAAGACCCGTTTTCGTGGGCAAAAAAAGAAACAAGTCACCCAATAAATGAATGAACAGAATCCAACGCTTTCCTTTATAAATAAGTTAAGTTTCTAAACCTAATAATTTTTGCTGCGTCAAAACATTTCTAGGGTCAAACTTCATTTCCGCCTCTACCTTATATTTCGAACGGCCATCATCTTCTGGCCTTCCTCCTCAAAAGAAATCCGGCCATCCATTCTCTTTTCAGAAAGTCTTCAACATGAAATCGTTAAACACTTCGAGATCTCCTAACTGAAAGGTTCTGATCAATATTGGGGCTCTGAGATGGCTTGAATCTGGCCTTGATTGCGCAGCATTCGATGAAGCATTGGCAAAGCAGGACGACGTCGGGTTGGATGAAATTGCTGGCGAAGGTGGACTGGGGTGCGACGCACCACCTGGTGTTGTCAGATCATCTGCTGGAGGGTCGGAAATTGGTGCGATGGTGGGAATTTGATCGGCAGTGGGTTGTTTGCTTTTCGCGATGCTGGAGGATCTTTGTGAATGAAGGAAGGCGTGAGCATGTTGGGTTTTTGTGTGAAGGATAGGAGCAGTCGACGGGAATGCTTTTGGGTGGTGTCGAGTAGCGATTCACATATGGAGATGGCTGAGTTCGTTACTGACAGGAGGAGTTGCGGTCTGGATAAGTGTAGGTGAAAGCAGTTGAAATGTTTTTGAGAGGAGTGGGAGAACGGTGTAGCTGAGTAGATGTTGCGGTGAGATGAGGTTAGTTGGCTGATAAATTTGTGATAAAAGGGGAGAAGGCACGATAGTTTGGTGCAGTGTTTTCATGGAGTAATAGTGTTGAACGAGATGGGCAAAGTTCCAGCAACGGAAAAATGAAGAGCTGCTATTGTATTAATTAATCGGAGAAGAAGGGTAATGAAGAGGGCGGGTCTGTTTTTGTAGTGGGCCGGAGGAAAGAAATAAAGAACTCGACAAAACAAGATCCAATAGGATCATATGGACGGGAGCAACACAATGGAACTGACTGGGAGCGAATCAAAGCCCGTTACAATTTATAGCAAAATTAATTGTCCGTCAGAATCAAGCGATGGCTATCGTTATTAACGATGATCATCCAATGTGAGTAAATCTCACTAACTCTGAATAGTTTATAATTTCATGTTGTATTTTTAGAACTGTTAGATATTGGCTGATTGATTGTGTGTTGATTGTTTGATTGAACTGCTAGTCAGTTAGTTAAATTTTCTATATTGATTCTGTTTAACAGAATATATCACATGGAACGGAAAGTGATGTTATCTATATTGTTTAACATCTGTGATGCAGGGAAAACAGGTTGGAGGAATCCGACTGGATTCCTCAACATTTATTTTACTGTTTTTCATATATTGTGATATATGATGTGATATATAATCTGTTGTCGATTATATGTGTTTGGACGATACTGATCATCGTGATTTGATTTGTTGAATACCATAACATACCGGATGTTGATAAAGGAATATTTTCAAAGTGTATTTTGAAAATGAATTATTTATATAAAATCGATAGATTTTATATAGAAAAGGAAAAGGATTTTTACAAAAGAAATATTTATAAAATCAAAGATAAGTTAGAATAAAAGGAAATCATTTGTAAAGTGAAGAACCGTTACTAAAAGTAAATCTTTATAAATGAATAGTTTATTCGAAAAGAAGTTAATCGATGTTAGTTAATCGATTAGAGAATAAAGTAAAAGAAGTTAATCGATGTTAGTTAATCGATTAGAGAATAAAGTAAAAGAAGTTAATTGATGTTAGTTAATCGATTAGTGAATAAAGTAAAAGAAGTTAATCGATGTTAGTTAATCGATTAGAGAATAAAGTAAAAGGAGTTAATCGATGTTAGTAAATCGATTAGAGAATAAAGTAAAAGGAGCTAATCGATGTTAGTTTAATCGATTAGAGTTAAAGCAAAGGAGTCAATCGATGTTAGTTAATCGATTAGAGAATAAAGTAAAAAGAGCTAATCGATGTTAGTTTAATCGATTAGATTTAAAGTTAAAAGAGCTAATCGATGTTAGTTTAATCGATTAGAGTTAAAGTAAAAAGAGCTAATCGATGTTAGTTTAATCGATTAGAGTTAAAGCAAAGGAGCTAATCGATGTTAGTTTAATCGATTAGAGTTAAAGCAAAGGAGTTAATCGATGTTAGTTTAATCGATTAGAGTTAAAGAAAATGAGTTAATCGAATATAGTTATTCGAATAAAAAGTAAAATGAGTTAATCGAATATAGTTTATTCGAAGAAAGTAAAAGGAGTTATCGAATATAGTTTATTCGAAAGGAGTTAAGTGAAATGAGTAAATCAATAGCGTAGTCAAATAGAGTTAATCCAATAGTGTTAGTCCAATAGAGTTAATTGATAAGGGTTAATCGAATAGAGTTAAGTGAAAAGAGTAAATCGAATATAGCTATTCGAAGGAGGGTTAAGTAAGGAAGTTAGTAAAAGGGGTATAAAGTGAACTTTGTCTATTTCAAAGTTAGAAATGTTGTTTAGTTAAGGTCTGAGAGGTAGTTCTACCCCAACTTGATTGGCTTCATTTTTAACTAAGGAACAGTTAAGGTTCGGCAGTAAAGGAAATGGTTTGAGTTGGCATCGCGATGGTTTGTTTAAACATCTGTCTAAGTCCAATGAAGAAGCTTTGGAAATGTTCTTTTCAAATAAGAAACCAGAAATGTTTTCTAATAAAGAAAACAAGAAATGGAAATGTTTTCCAATGGTAATAACATATATTTTCTAAATTTAGAAAATAAGAAATGTTGAATATAGGGAAACAGGAGATGAAAAATGAACTAAGGAGATGAATGTTAAATGATGTTTGATCGATATAATTTCCATTTGGAAATAATATCGTTGTTTGCACACTTGTTTTTATTCAATAGTTAAATCATAGACTATCGAAGTTTTGACTATTTTAACGTTGTTAATATGGATAGACCGGTTGGATTATTATCCAAAGAACCACTCTGTATTGGCATAAGCATTGCGAATCATATATGCCAAAGGAAATTGAAGACGGAGTTATGCAAGGGCTATCCTGTTTACAGAATAGTGCCTTCGGTTCATCCTGTTCCTAGATGACTTGTATGGACGGATGTCTGACAGAGTATTTCCAGACGATCACGTATATTGATTTCTCCAACTGTACCAAGTGTGGAAGCGGTGAAGGAAACTTCTTTTAGCTAACACCTAATGTATTGTTGAGGACGTCAATTGGCGATTTGATGGATTTGATGATGTGGCATTCAAAGTGAATCTGGCATGATGATAAAGCGTAGCTTCTAGCCTCATCATCTGGTAAATGACAGAAATCGGGCAGGCAGCATGGCTAAGTCGGTCGCACCGAAGTAGGGTGTATAATCACCTGATCTAGAGTTTCATTTACTTCTAAAAATCTATTGTTGATGTTGTCCCATTCGGGAAACTGTTGGTGATATACATTCGATACACTCAAGCGAAATGAGTGGTCGGTCATGTATGGCCGGGTTGCAAGATGTTCTTGTTGAACCCAGTGTATTCCTCTCTAGAGGTACACTAGTGAAAGGTGGTTCCATACCTTGTCATAGTTGGAAATCTGTTACCCAATACGTGCTTGCGGTTGTGATTGTATACTATATATGTAAAACGTGAGATGAAAGCGTTTCTGCTAGATGATTATATATACTGTGGTTGATAGACATTATTATAATATCAAAAGGTTTTTGATATAAAGAGATTTTGGATTCTCATAAGGGAAAAACCCGTTCCGTTATGCGGTGTGGTCTTATGAGATATCGTTTACTTGTTCGAACTGTTTTTAAACTATTTTACTCATACCAGTCCCATGACTGACCCGGAGTTTACTTTGTTGTTTTCCCTAAACTCTTGGGTGCCTAAATTTGTATGGGCAGTCAAGTAGTCGGGATTTACAGATATAGTTGAAGAGCTGGAGTAGGAGGCTTCAGGATCATATAGCTATAGTTATTTCCGCTGTTTTGTAAGTGATGTACTTTGATATTGATGTATATTCAAGTACAGATGTACATTTCAAGTTATGTTATATATATTATATGTTATTCGTTCCGCTGTGAGATTCGTGTTACTCTAATGTTGTGTTCTTCTTCTTCTTCTATTCTAAGTTTCTATCTTATCTTTCCTCACCCTCTAATTTCTTTCACTAATTACCAGGATTTTTCGATGTTTTGGTTATCGACATCGAGTTTATGTCGATAACCAAAGTCGCTCAAAATCTGGGTCGTTACACCCGCAGCCTCCCCATCGCAACCCCCCTCCTCTCTGTAGTGTTCTTCTCTCCCTTCCCCTTTTCCTGCTTCAAAATCCGTCGCATAAGCCAACCCTAACCCACCGCCAGAGCTGGCCGCGCTCCCCGTCCCCTCGTCCTCCTTGCATCAGCACCCCCTCCCCTTTGCAAGCCACGCGCCGACCTGAAGTCTTCGCTGTAAGTTTATTTATTTTATTTTAATTTATTTTAAATATTTAGGTTAGTGTAATCAATTTAATCAATATAAAAATCTGATTTTTATAAGGGGAAATATACATTGTTTTACAAAGAAAAAGATTTGATTTTTCTTATATGAATGTTATAAAAAAGATTTGACTTTCTTATAAGAACATTAGCAAAGAGATTCGATTTTTAATTATGTAAGTAGCTTTAAAAAGATTTGATCTTTATTAGGAAAAGATTGGATTTTTAAATATGAAGTAGCGTGTTAAAAAAATATATGATTTTTATCATATGATAGCGAAGAAAAAAAATATGATCTTTATATTATAGAATGCATAAAAATATGATTTTTTTTTATTATAGAGATATTAAAAATATGATTTTTATATAGTAGAGATAATAAAAATATGATTTTTATAAGATAGGGAATATAAAAATACGATTTTGATATATGTTGTACTGAAATAAAAATTCGATTGTTATATGTGTAGCGGATTGAAAATAGAACTTTTATATAATAGAGGATATAAAAATATAATTTTTATATATGTAGAGAAATATAAATATGATTTTTATTATATATGTAGCGAGATAAAAATGTGATTTTTAATGTGAACAGGATGAAAAAGATTGCATTGGAATTTCAGGCTGATTCAAGCCATTCAGAAATTCAGAAATGAAACGGCGGAGTGGAACCGTCGATGAAAACTCCTCACTTTTATTTTAATTTCTAGTTTGAAATATATACGCGGATGCAGACAGTCCTTGGCAGCACCCGACACCCGTCGTCCACAGACCATGGATGACTTTTTTGTTTGATTGGTGTGTTGTGAAAATTGATTGTGTGATGTGGATTGAATAAATATATTATAGTTAAAAATATAATTTTTAACGTATATATAAAATAAATATTTATAAACAAATTAGACGGTTTGTTTATGTACACCCATTTGAAGGATATTGATTGGGACGATAAATTTTACACATCGCCCAACTGCCCAAATAAAAATCTGTGTTTGTTGACTGAAACCCCACACGGGTATTGGGATGATATTTGACGTACACTAATCCCGATTGTTTAGTTGTATGTCAATCGATGGGTTGACAGACTGTGTAAGCGTTAATTATTTATATTTAATGCTTATGCAGTTGTGTGGAGCACTTTGGATGATGGTTGATTATTTATCATTGCTATTATATACATGTGTTGTATAGAATTCATATAAATAACATTATATGGTAATTGGTTGGGCCGCATTCCAATTGGGAAAATAAGGAATATTATAAAAGAAAACTCATGTGTTGAATAGAAAGAAAATTCATGTGTTGAATAGAAAGAAAATTCATGTGTTGAATAGAATAAAAATTCATGTGTTGAATAAAGTAAAAATTCATGTGTTGAATAGAATAAAAATTCATGTGTTGAATAAAGTAAAAATTCATGCGTTGAATAGAATAAAAATTCATGCGTTGAATAAAGTAAATATTCATGTGTTGAATAAAATAAATATTCATGTCTTGAATAAAAGTATAAATTCATGTGTTGAATAAAAATATAAATTCATGTATTGAATAAAATATATATTCATGTGTTGAACAAAAATATATATTCATGTGTTGAAGAAAATATTCATTTGTTGAATAGAATAACGAAGATATTGAAATATATAAAGCTGTGTTGGTTAGATATGCGCCATTTTGACGCGAACGATATTTATATCGATTATATTCATTTTTATGATGATTATAGAAAAGGAAGTGATTTCAAAATATAACGTTTTGAAAACATTATCATTTGTATATCGATGATGTGGAATTTTCAATTTTGATTCGAAATTGAATATGAAGTTGAAATCGTTTTGAAAACGAATTTAAAACGATTTATAAAATATTTTTTAAAAGAAAATCGACGAAACATATAATATATATATAGAATGGCCTAAATAGAACGTGCCGCGCCGCGGCGGTTCGCGAATTTCGACCATTGATTTCGAATGGACATTACGGGAGATCCGACTGTCGGATTCTCCTAAAACCGGAACCGTTGGGTTCGTATCAAAAAGAGCTTTCTAATGAATATTAGAGATTTGAAATCTAACGGTTGGATTTGGAGTTATATCCAAATCAAATTTGGAAAAGGTCGCTGTAAGTGCAGTTCGATGGCCGTTGATGGAAATCGACTGTACAGGCCTTGATAAAATTATAAAAAATAGTAATAATTTGTGTAAAATCATAAGAAATGATTTGGAATGAATTGGGATGAAAAACTCCATATTTGAAAAGATAAAAAATAGATTTTTATCGAAATGAATAAGTTTTGAACTAGAGTTATAATCCATTTATTTTTAAAATAAATAAATTGGATTTGAAAGGGTTTTAAAAGTAACGAGAATTTCCAATAATTGAATTGGAATGGATTTGAATCGAAATTGTCTTTCGAATATTTCGATGTTGGATTTCGTGATGATACAGATATTGTTATAGGAATTTGAAAGATATATTTATATCGTTATTTCCAATACGATATTTGATGGTCGTAGAATTTGATATTGAATATAAGCCGATATATTTTCTATTCAGAACCTTGTATTTAATATTAAATTGTATTTTGGGTTGTTGTGAATGGTATCTTTAATAATACTGTTCTTAGACCCAACGGAGTTAAGAAAATCAGAAACTAACTGGAGATTAGTTAAGTTGAATGGTTTCCTGGGTATTGATCTGATGTTGGTTTCAGGCTTCAGGGTTAACACTTAGGGAATTATTCACTTGCTAATTTACGATTAAAGGCTGATGGAATAGAATGTGATTTTGGGTTTATTGTGAACTGTGTTTAAATGACATTGGTTATTTAACCCAGTTAAAAACGGGATATAATTTCCCAAGTTAAATAATCATTGATAGTGATTATTGGGAAGATTAAAACCAAGTGGAGTTTTAATAAATCTTTAATTAGATTGAAATGATCGAGAATGGAGTATTACCAGTTTTGCTCCAGGCGATAGTTAAATCTTTAATTAGATTTGAACGTGAAATGGTAATTGAATTTACCGATAACACCGTGGTGTTAGATATGAAGTATTACCAGTTTTACTTCATGGGATGAATAGGTTGGGAAGGGAAATTAAAACAAATGATTACTTCGGTGCAGTTCGCTAATCCCGACCAATTTGAATTGATATTCAAAAGAAGAACAAATTTAAAGAATTTATCTTTGATAAAATTAATGGGAACCATTCCCAAAGTATAAGAATATTTGAATAAAAGAATATCCTGAATTTGAATGAGGCGTATGTTGTGTTCGTGTAACACTTGTTTATTATATACGCGAGTTATTCAGAAAGACCGGGTTTATCCCATTCTGAATAACTGATTCGACGATGTGTCGAGGATGAAGATGGTGGTCGAAGACTAGAGGTCTTCACATCATTTGGATAATTACGAATGATCTTGATTGGGCTGTACACCCAAGAGGAGGGAATCAGTCTGTGATCGTCCAGACGTACTTGGAGATCGATGGATATGCGAGGTACAAGGTGCCTCCGGTTTCGTTCAGACCTAGAACGAACTTGTAAATGGACTGTGTGTCTGATATTGGATTTTATTCTGTTTGATTGATTTCTATTAAATATATATCTTTTTGGCGGCGGAGAATTTATTCTCTTTCTTAACGCCCTTCTCTGAGACGTACGAGCTCAGAGGTAATATATTGATGGATATCAATCGCATGGAGTGAATTACCTATGTGGCATGCCTAAGTGGCAAATGATCAAGGCTTTTGTTGAAAAGCAGAGTCTTGTGGTTGATGATCAAAACACAGCTTGTGTGGCATATCTTTGTGTAACGTTAATTCGCGAGCCTCACACCCCGGTAGTGAACTAGAAACGGGAGAGGACATTAGGGAGGGCATGCGTTTCCTTCTAGCTAGGGTGGTGTCAGTAACCTACCAGCCCTGACATTTATATTATTTTCACCTGTGTGGTTGTTGGATTGCGAGGCGCCTCGGATATATCGGTGACTATGTGGAGCCGATGGAGTCATTTGGCTCATTTACGCCCCCAAAGGGCGACGAAACACAGTGTTCAGGCATTTTAATTCACATCGGTGGACTGGCCCTGACGATCCAAGGGTCGATGCGCTCTGACCCTGAGGCTCGGGCTAGAGAGTCTCGAAGCCGGTGAGGGCGATCCCTTGCCTCGGTTCACAGATGGAAATCCAAATTCCAATACGCGATTTTGCGGTTTTGATTGTAGAACCTGTATATGGCGACATAGTGGTATAGGGCACTTGTGCCGTCTATGATTGATACTTATGATTGAAATTGTTTTGACACTATACACTTATAGTAATAATAAAACATGAAATTTCACGTACTAAGCATTCTTGGCTATTATAAGGTAAAAACCCTATACTCCGGCTTGTGTTGCATTATGTGATGGGACCTGGGTCTTATAATAGCTTCACTGTTCTTTATTTAGCATTGCGCTATTGTTTTATGCACTGGTATTCTTGGAAGGAAACCCGTTCTGTGTTATACGGCGTGGTCCCTTGATTTACCTAACTTTAAAATAAAGATTAATAACTGCTATAGTTCTCACACCAGTCACATGACTGACCTGGAGTTTATTGTTTTAACCTAAACTCTGGGTGCCCTTATTTTGACACGGGCAGCTAGTAGTTTTGGTTTTACAGATTTATATTCATAGGAACCTAGTTTACAGCTGGAATGATATCCGAAAAGCTCTGTATCCGTTTATCTCTTTCAGTTGTGTATTGTATTATTTTCCCGCTGAAGTAACGTATTTAAATCTCTGATATATCTCTGATGTATAATATTTATTCATACTCTGTATATTCTTTTATTCTGATGGAATTGTTGTAATTAACAATGAAATGTTCTTCTATTTGCGTTCCGATGTGGCTTGTCCTCAACTCAATCCGGGCTTCCTTACCGAGGAAGTTCGGGTCCTGTCAGTGGATGACTCCTTTGTAGCAAATCCTGAAGCCGTTATGACCCATTTCTACTAAGATCCAAACCCTGAGCCATCTTCTCCTTTCCCTCTACCCTAAACTGCGTTCACCCACCCGCCTAGAAGGCAAGCTCCGTCCAAGCCTGCATCTGTTGACCCTCTCCGACCCAACAACCGAAACAGCCTCACCTATTTCTCCTTCCACCCAAACCTGAGCGCGCCACCAACAGCCTTGCTCCGTTGTCCAGTCGAGTCACATGCTGCACCGTCACCTTGTTGAACGAGCCGAACCTTGAACCCTGCAGCGCTGAGCACCATCATAAACCCTATAACCGTATTCCCTCTCCAATCGAGCTCCGCATCTTGTTTTTTTCTTGTATGTTATTTGCTATATATATACTTGTTTATATATTTTGAGTAGCGTGAGTTTAGGTTTTCTGGCGTGTTGTGTATTTGTGTTGAGTCCCGCGTGAGTTTGTCTAGCAGTGAGTGTTTTGTATGTTGTGTCATTTTGTTATGGGTGAGTATTTTATCTATATGTATATGTTTGTTTGTAAATATTTTGTGTTGTGGAGTTCAAATGTATGTATGTGTGTGTGCGGGCATTTATAGTCGACTCAGTTTCTTTTAAAATAAATATTTTATGGTTTGGTGTTTATATAATTATAATTATATTATATATATATATATTTGGTTTTGAAATATTGTGTGGGTGTATTGATTATATATATGTGTGTGTGTGTGTGTGTGTGAGTATATATATTATTTCGAAGAAAAAAATTTGTTGCGTTCATTTTGAATTAAATTAGTGTTAAGTCCACAACCCATTCCCAAAATCCAAAAAGCCGCACAAATCCATTGACAGATTTTCCAACCTCATCTTGAAATTTTTTTTAAATATATATGCATATCGAGTGGTCACTATGATTGAATATATTTCAAGTCTAGCCTGAGTGTTGCTTATTCATTCTACATCAATCTATCTGTTGTCTCCATTTCTATCCCACGAAAGGTGAGTTTATCTCACACCTGACTCACATTATTTCATAGATATTAGATCAACTAAATGAACTGTTATGAGCTGTATAAGATTGCCAAAAGAAATTGTTTGTTTCAAATATACACTTTCATATGTGACATGATATTCATATAACATGTATGTACACTGATTATATATGACTATGATGTGATTGATGAAATGTGATGATTTGTTATGCTGTAGATACCCCTAGTTTAGGAAAATCACTAAGGGTTGAAATGATACATACCCGAACGGACATTAGAATAGGAAAAAAATCGTTATGGGTTGAAATGATAGACCCGAACGATTTTTACTGAATTTGGGATCGCGAGTTGAAATGATAGACCCGTAGATTTTTTTTTTCAAATTGCGGATTGAAATGGTAAATATCTGTATCACTTGACCATAGGGTAGAAAACTATATACGAGCACTGTTGGCCGTATTTTCAAAGTATTTTGAATTTTTGGCATTTGATTTTTAAATAATCCTTAAGATTTTATATTTTTATATATTTATATTTTAAATTTTTAAACTAATAATTTTTTTTGATTTTGAAATATATGTTTTCAAATAATTTTTTATAAGTAAATATAAATTTAATGCTTATTTAAGTTTTACTTATAATTTATTTATTTTGAACTATATAATTTAATTTTATAAGTATTTTTAACTTTTATATTTTTATAAATAATTATTTTAAACTTATTTTCTATATTATTTTAATCTCATATATGTTTATAATCTATATTATAAATAATTTTAGAATTTTATACACTTGTATATATAATCAAAATTATTTTTCTTTTACTTGTATTTTATAAACTTTAATAATAAAGTCAAGTTGGATAAGTTAAGATTTCAAGATTTGAATTCGAGTTTAAAGATTTAAAGTTATATAGCAATACTTGGTTTAACGAATGAACTTATAAGATAAGAATTTGAATTATGGAATTGTTTTGAATTTAAGATTTCCAAAAGAATGAATGTGAATCTATAAGGGATGTAATGAATTTGATTTTAAATCAAATGAGTGCGAATTTGAATATTTGTTTTGGAATTTTATAAGAAATGATCTCGAATTTCGAAAATTGATTTTTCTTTGGATATATAATTGGTTCGAAATGAATTCAATAAATATTATATATAGAATTGATTATATAATTGTTTTGGTATGAAGTAAGAAGTTGTATAAGCCGAGTTATAAGAATAATCTTATAATTGTTTTGAAACTCTAAATAATGATTTTGAACTATTTGGAATATGATATATTTTGTTGGAATGGAATGATATGTTTTGTTTGAATTGTGGAAATCGGAATAGAAGAGTTAGATTTGAATTATTTGAATTGTTTCGAACTTGAATTTTTGCAAATATGAACTGAACAAAAATATTATCGAGGTTAAACCGTTTTGGTATTGAATTAAACGGAGATTGAGATATTTAAGGTATTTCTTAAATATAAGTCGATTTGGATTGAAATCATTATGTGGATATTTTCAAAAATTATATAAAATCGAAGTTAAATAGTATCGTATTTGCTTATACTATATTTTGAAATCTTTTCGATATGGTTTTAAATCGATTTGATTTGAGCGATTATCGTGAGACGTTTTCAAAATTGAATATATAATCGAAGTTAGATATTTAAATTTGATTTAAAATTCGAATATGAGAATTTGTATAAACTATTTCATAAAGTGACTTATAAAATAATGATAACGGTGTGAAAAATGTAAACGATTGGTTGTTAAAGAGACCGGGATAGGCTATTGTCATGCTCTCTGCCAATACCGAAAACCACTTTAACAACTGTGTATGCGGTGGAGTTCCATAATGAAGGGGATGATTTGACGAAGGATTCCGTTTTATTTTATTTCATATTAATTACAAGACCCTGACTACCTTGAGTAAGCTTGATGTGGCTAACACAGGAGCTGTGCACGGACCAAGTGAGGTCATACCTCTTATCGAGCACACTTCTTCGATATTATTCTATTACTGTTGAGATTCGATTTGGGCCCTTTTGATTATGGGAGTGTGTATCAAGGTGGGAGGTAGTTGCTACTATGCGTTACCACCAGTCTGGCTCTACAAATGGTGAACCCACCCTGGCTTTCCTTGCGTGCCTTGTCACATGCCTTATACAATCCCACTACGACTTTGTTTTGTACCGTTCTATATGGAGTGCCATCTGATCAACCTCCAGTTTACAGAGGAATTACGGTACTGTATATGCTATGGGAATATATAAATGGTGTAAGGGTAATCATGGTAGTCCAGCTTACGCTATTTTGATATTTTACTTTACTGATAGACACTATTGTTTAAAGTGTATTATAATATATAGTATTGGTTTGATGGATCCTTAAAGGGTGACGATCCCAAACATCCTTTAAGTTATTTATTGCATTTCATTGAACATTTCATTGAACATTTCATTTGAGTTGATTTACTTCCATGAGGATGTTAGTCCTGATCTGAGGTGTTTTGTTTTGCATTATTGCTCGGGTCAGATCGAGTATATCAGTTTTCGAGATTCATCTTTGGAGTTAGGAGATTATGTTGGATTTTTCTCACCTATATCTGCCTGTTGATCAGTTGTTCCAGTCACTCAGTTATTTCTGTCATTCCGTTTCAGACTGTTATCAATTATTTATTGTATTGGACTTCCGCTGTATTATTTATGTAAACTCTGATGTAAATTTATTCAATAGCTTCATGAACTACTATTGTATTTTTAAATTTTCCGCTGCAAGATATTATATTGCTATGTATCTGTGTTTGTGATCTGTGATTTTGTGATTTATTCTATTTACCCTAGAAACTAATAACAATATGTTATTTTGGGCGTTTCGAGTTGAAATGTTTTGTCGATTCGGCACAGTCAAAATAGTGGGTCGTATAGAGAAATATATTGCTTGTTTACAAAGGGATGAAAAAAATAGTACCTTCTGAATAATTGGATCTAAGAGAATGAAAAGGAAGATGAAGCATTGAATTTTTTGTATTGGAAATGTGGATGAACTGAATACTTTTTGTTAATACTGAAAAATTTAAAATTGCTAGAAAAATACAGTGGATGAACTAACTAAAATGGTGGATATGAATATAGTTTACCTATTAGAAAATAAATTGTAGCTAACTAGGGTTACCGTAATTGAGACAATTTTAGACCAGGTTCCCAATCTTTGCATTTTTTGTTTGAATCTTTATAACTTGCATTATACTATTTACTAAAAAATATGTTGTTATCGTGCCACAAACAATTATTGGGAAACTTGAACCTCGATGAGTAGCGAATCCTCTACGTGCAGCTTGGTAAATTCGTTCAAGAAAGACTATTGAAGCAATTTTGACAACTCACTTGATTGTATCTTACTTACCATGTACATTATTTTTGTATGACATTATGGCGTGTATGATTCTTTTTATTGATGAACATGGCTTTGGGTCAATACACATGAGTATGAGATTTATAGATGTACATGTACAGTTTCCACACTACTTTGATTGATTGTGCACTGAAATATCTTATTACCAATCCCTTGTAGTAGCATTGATTACATTTGTTTTTTCACAAATCCGAGAGACCCTTTAATTTTCTCATTATCATGGTTATGCATGATTTTTCAATTGTGTTACCTAACGTTTACATGTATACAGCATTTTAAATCCACGTGAATAAATAGAATTCGGTTTACTCTTTCTTGGATAATGCTAAAATAAGATAATTTTTTGTTGGATGACTGGTGTACAATATATTATTCAAACCGTAAATTTGACTATAATTGCATGATTATGTTCACAAAAGTCAGCAGCTTTTGCAAATGCTAAAGGTAACATGAGGATTCACTTGTTTAATCCAAAATTTTCTTCCTAGAAGGAACTTAATTGTTATTATCGATTATAAGAGCTTGATTCAAACTTGTCAAAGGATAACAAATGGACTTTGTATCTATTTAATACAATGGCCATTAACAATGTCTAGTTACCAAGACGTAGAAGCAGCGTCACCGATGTTATCTTTCGTTGTTTTATCTTAACAGCTTCAGTTTCTGAAATGACAATGGTACTTTGAAGTGATTTATTTAAATAAACAAGTTCAATAATTTATGATTTATTACATCTAATCTTACATTCTTTTTTATTTTAATTAAATATTCATTAATATTATGATATATTTTGAGTTTACTTTGTTTCTTTTATTTATTCAATTCATTAATGGATTAGAGCTAAAAAAACTAAACTTTAAGAGTACATTGATCCTACTTGATATATATACACATATATACATAAAGTATATATGTGTTTATCAGCGATTTATAATAATATATTGATAGCATACTTTTAATCTTAAGTTGCTTTTCATGTACAATTCGTAATGTAATTGGATCTATATTTTTTCAATTACAACCATGTTCAGTTAAACCAAGCCATAATTATTTCACTAAAATTTGATTTAAAATAAAATTTAATAAATAATTTTATATTTTATATTAACACTTTTAACGGTTGGTTTTTCCACCGTTGTGCGATTATATTAGTATAAGAAAAATTGGATATCTATGTAATACTGCGGTTCAAAAGAATCAAAAAATAACATTATTTTGGTTGGTGCTATGGTTGTAACGACCCGGTTTTTAGCGACTTTGGTTATCGACATAAACTCAATGATGACTAACCAAACATCGAAAAATACCGGTAGGGTGAGGAAAGATAAGATAGTAACTTAGAATAGAAGAAGAAGAAAACAACATCAGAGTAACACGAACCTCACAGCGAAACGAATAACAAATGATAGATAATATATCCTTGAAATAAAATCAGTATATGTATACAATAACATTTTCAGAGTACAACACTTAGAATATAGCGGAAATAAACTATAGCTATATGATCCTGAAGCCTCCTTCTCCAGCTCTTCAAGTATCTGTAAATCCCGACTACTTGACTGCCCGTACAAAATTAGGAACCCAAGAGTTTAGGGAAAACAAAACAAAATAAACACCGGGTCAGTCATGGGACTGATGTGCGTAAAACAGTTTAAAAACAGTTTGAACAGGTAAACGATATCTCATAAGACCACGCCATATAACGAAACGGGTTTTTCCCTTATGAGAATCCAAAAATATCTTTATATCAAAAACCTTTTGATATTATAATAATGTCTATCAACCACATTATAATAATCATCTAGAAGAAAAGCTTTCATCTCACGTTCTACATATATAGTATATAATCAAAACTGCAAGCACGTGTTGGGTAATGTATTTCCAACTATGACAAGGTATGGAACCACCTTTCGCTAGTGTACCTCTAGAGAAGAATACACTAGGTTCAACAAGAACATCTTGCAACCCGGCCACAAATGACCGACCACTCATTTCGCTTGAGTGTATCAAATGTATATCACCAACGGTTGGGATCAACAACCGTTTCCCGAATGGGACAACATCGACAATAGATTTTTAGAAGTAAATGAAACTCTAGATCAGGTGATTATACACCCTAATAGGTGCGACCTACATAGCCATGCTGCCTGCTTGATTTCTGTCATTTCCCAGTTGTGAGGCTAGAGGACATGCTTATCTCTGATAGATCACACGTTTATTCACTTTGAATGTCACATCGTCATACCCTCCAAATCACAAATTGATTTCCCCAAAAATACCATGGGTATATAGCTAAGAGAAACGAATTCCTCTGCCACCAAATGTAAATACGTTTGAAGAGATCAACTTACGTAATCTATAAGATATACACTGTAAAACCTTCGTCCATACAAGTTGTCCTGGGACTGGACAAACCAAAGGCACTATTCAGTACATCCATCTTAGGCAATTGTTATCTAATATTTATACAACAGCCCATGCACTTTACTCCGTCTTCAATTATCTTTGGCATATATGATTCGCAACGCTTATGCCAATACAGAGTGGTTCTTCGGTTAATAATCCAATCGGTCTCTCCATATTAGCAACGTTAAAATGGTCAAAAACTTTGACAGTCGGTGAGTTAACTATCAAAGAAAAACAGATGTGTAAACAACGATATTATTTCCAGATGGAAATTACATCGATCAATCACCAACCAACTCTTATCCCTTTGAATTAATTTATCATTAATTTATTTCATTTGTCAGTTCCTGTTTCCATATATTCAACATTTCTTATTTTATGTTATCAGAAAACATTTCTGATTCTTATTTGGAAAACATTTCCAAAACTCCTTCACTATCAAACCTTACCATTCCTTAGTTAAGAAGGAAGTCAATCAAGTTGGGGTATAATTACCTCTCAGACCTTAACTGAACAACGTTTTAACTTCGAAATAGTCAAAGTTTATCTTTTAAACCTTTAACAAACTTTCTTACGTAACTCTCGTTCGAATAAATCTCTATTCGATAACTCCTCCCTTCGAATAACTATATTTGATAATCTCTCTTATGAATAACTAGATTTGAAAATCTTTCTTCGAATAAACTATATTCGATTAACTCTATTGATTTAACTCTAATCGATTAACTCTTTTTACTTAACTCCTTTTGAATAAACTATATTCGATAACTCTTTAATTCTATTCGAATAAACTATATTCAATTAACTCATTAAATTCTATTCGAATAAACTATATTTGATTAACGCATTTAATTCTATTCGAATAAACTATATTCGATTAACTCATTTCGAATAACTAGATTCAATAACTCCTTTCGAATAACTAATTCGATAACTCCTTTCGAATAAACTATAATAGATAACTCCTTTGGATTAAACTATAATCGATAACTCCTTTCGATTAACTCATTTGGATTACCTCGGTTTGATTAAATCTAACTTGATTTAACTCTAATCGATTAACTCTAATTGATTAACTCTGGTTGGTTAACTCTGACTGATCAACCCTAACTGGTTAACCCTAACTGGTTAACTCTAACTATTAACTATATTCAATTACTCTATTCGAATAACTGATATTCAATTTAACTCTTCTCGATTAACTCATTTCAATTAACTCTTTCGATTTATTCCTTTTGAATTAACTCCTTTGATTAATTCCTTTTCTATTTGTTTATACAAATAATTCCTTTTCTATTTGTTTACTTATCAAATAACTATTACCTTTTCAATTCTATTTATTTAACCAATAAATATTTCTTTTATCTTCTCTATTTATTTCCCAATTAATATTCCTTTTATTCTTCTATTTATTTTCTAAATAAATATTTCCTTTATACTTTTATTTATTTCCTAAATAAATATTTCCTTTATACTTCTATTTTATTTGTAAATGGTTTACAAATATTTCTCTTTCTATTTTATTTGTAAATAGTTTACAAATATTTTCTTTTAATCTTTAATCTATTTATTTTCTAAATAAATACCCCTTATATTCTTTCTATTTATTGTCCCAATAAATATTCCTCTTTATAAAATCCTTTGATTTTATAAATTCTCCTTTATAAAATCCCTTGATTTTATAAATAATTTCTCTTTAACAAATTCTAATTTATTTCATAAACAAGTATCCCTTTTATAAAATCCTTTGATTTTATAAATAAATTTCCTTTTATAATATCATATTTATTTTCTAAATATTTGAGACGACCCCAAACCCCATACTGACGGCGGCAAGGGTAATCCTTGGAATATAACACAGAAACAGATAATAACAGAACAGAAATGAATAAATACACCAGATAATGCACAATAGAATATACTGGATAAACGTAATCATCAGAGTTACACAGTATATAGGATCATACTTAGTACAAATACAGTTCAACTATACATATATGTCTACAGCGGAAAAAATAACATAATATGTACAATAGGAGCTGAACAACATAAAAAGAGATAAATAATAGAATCCATCTTCAGCTCCAGCTATCCAGAGAAAGCCAGCTAAAACCTGAATACAAGGCTGCCCGTGTAGAAAAAGGGGCACCCGAGTTTGAAAATGAAACAAACTACGAGTCAGTCATGGGACTGGTATGAGAAATCTACTCAACACATTTAAAATATGGTTAATCACAGGACCATGCCACTTTCGTGGAACGGGTTTACTCCATTGGATTGCCAGTGCTTTAAAACAAATCATTCTTTTAAACATCGCTATGTTTTTTATAAAAATGAAGCCATTATAAGACTCAGTTCCCACCACACAATGCAACGCAAACCGGAGGATAGAGTTTTTACCTTATAACGGCCAAAATATGCTTGATACGAATAAAACAAAGGCATTTGATATTATTGCTAGTGTTTATATGTTTTGAAAACAATTTCAAATCATAACTATCAATTATAGACGGCATTAATGCCCCATACCACTATGTCTCCATATATAGGTATACAATCAAAATCGCACAGTCACGTATTTGGAAATTGGATTTCCGTAATGAACTAAGGCAAAAGATAGTCCTTACCGAATTCGAGACTGCCTAGCCCGAGTCTCAGGATCAGAACGCATCAACACTTGGATCGTCAGGGCCGGTCCACACGAAGTGGATTAAAATGCCTGAACACTATGTTTCTCCGCCTTTTGGGGCGTAAGTGAGCCAACGAATGACTCCATCGGTCCTGGATCGACCGATCTAACCGAGGCGCCTCACAACAGCAACAACCATATAAGTAAAACTCGTCAGGGCGTGTAAAACCACTGACGCCACTTCTAGCTAGGAAGAAACGCAGGCCCTGCCTGATGTCCTCTCCCGTTTCTGGTTCATACCGGGGTGTAAGGCTCGCGAATTCACATTATATACAAAGCTACGCCACACAGGCGGTGCTTTGATCATCACCACAAGACTTTGCTTTTCAACAAAAGCCCTGATCACTGCATCTTAGCATGCCGCACAGGCAATTCACACCGTGCAACTGATGGCTATCAATCACACAGAATAAATCCCAATGTCAGACACACTGTCCATTTGCAAGTCCGTTCTGGGTCTGAACGAAACCGGAGGCACTAAATACCTCGCAAACCCATCGATCACCACGTATGTCTGGACGATCACCACTCATTATCCATATTTCGGGATGCCTCCCAATCAGAACCTCGGTTACCATCCAAACGACGTGAAGATCTCCGGTCTTCGACCACCGTCTTCATCTTCGATTTCTTATCGTCGATTCAGTTATTCAGAATGGGATAAACCCGGTCTTTCTGAGCAACTCGCGTATATGATAAACAAGTGCAACACAAATACACATACGCATCATTTCAATTCATTAGTCACTAACCGTCAATCAGTAAGAGAGCGATTTCCCAAATATTAACCCCGAAGGCCGAAACCAACATCAGATCAATACCCAAGAAACCATTCGACTTAGCCAACCTTCAGTTAATTTCTAAATTTCACACCCATATCGTTTATAATATTTTATAACGATTTATCGCTATTTTTATTTATTTTAAAATACCCAATTTATTCAAAATGATGCTTCGGGCCATAACGCGGTCGTGGCGCTGTTTTTCTTCAGATTTGATTTACACATATTTGAAAATCTAACCGTTGGATCTTCACAAAATTTACATCATTAGAAAGATCTTTTCAAAACGAATCCAATGGTTCCAGTTTCGGGAAAATCCGACGGTTGGATCTCTCGGTATAATCGTTTGAAGTTTCGATTTCAAAATACGAACTGCAGCGTCGTTATTCGATTAAATATAATTATATATATATATATATATATATAATCGATTCTGGCACTGTTTTTCTTCAGATTTGAATTAAACATTCCAGACAATCCTACCGTTGGATTTTTACAAAGTTGACGCCTTTGGAAAGATATTTCCAAAGCGAACCCAACAGTTGCAATTTCGGGAAAATCCGATGGTCGGATCTCCCGCACTAATCGTTTGAAATCACGGTTTCAAAATACGAACTGCAGCTTC
The DNA here is from genome assembly GCA_030737875.1 of Allium sativum. Taxonomy (NCBI): domain Eukaryota; kingdom Viridiplantae; phylum Streptophyta; class Magnoliopsida; order Asparagales; family Amaryllidaceae; genus Allium; species Allium sativum. The sequence continues at coordinate 565,989,420 of CM060921.1, forward strand.
GTTATTCGATATATTTCGATTCTATTTATATACATATATATATATCGATTCTTCGATTTCAAACTATATGATTTTCATACTTTTGATAAAAATGATATTTTTATCAAACTGTCTTCTATTTCAATACTTCACTATTTTTAACAATTCATGTATATAATAAAAATGTGATTTTTAATGTAAAACAATTTATTTCAAAACCCAATTATTTTATATAGTTAATATACGTGATAAAAATAGTATTTTTATTATAAAACAATTTATTTCAAAACAAGATTATTTTATACATTTCATATTGATGTTAAAAATGGGATTTTTATTATTAAACAATTTCTTTCAAAATATGAATACCATTCAACACATGAATTTCAATTCAACGAATGAATTTCGATTCAACACATGAAGGTTTTCTATAGTTTATATAAATAGATAAAAAGGTGATTTTTATATTTAAAAACACGAATACCATTCAACACATGAATTTCAATTCAAAGAATGAATATCGATTCAACACATGAAGGTTTTCTATAGCTTGTATATATCGATAAAAAGGTGATTTTTATATTTAAAACACAAATACCATTCAACACATGAATTTCAATTCAACGAGTGAATATCGATTCAACACATGAAGGTTTTCTATAGTTTGTATATATAGAGTAAAATGTGATTTTTATTGTTAAAACAATTTATTCAAAACACGATTACCATTCAACATATGAATATGATTCAACGAATGAATTTCTATTCAACACATAAAGGTTTTCTATTTAACAGACGAATATAATTTCAACATAGGAAAATAATTCTAACACATGAATATTATTCAAAATTTCGGCAGCATAACGACAGGGTAGTTAAAACCGGGACCGTCCCTAGTACGGCTCCTCGCTCTACCTTAAAACCTCGCGGTTTTTGACAATGGGGAATCATGCATCTAGTTCGCACGCAGGCAGCATGTATATATTTATTTCATTTCCACAAACTAATCCTCTGTGGTTTCAACCAAATATTTCTCAACCACTAACGGGTAGTTTTCAACCACAATCAATCAATATCAACCACAAACAATTCCAATCATCCATTCGCTATCAATCAATTTTCACACCAATCAAAACCAATAAATATCGTCCATGGTTTGTGGACGAGGGGCGTGTGTATATATATATATATATATATATATATATAGCATTTCACTTCTATTTCAACACATATATAATTTTTACAACGCATATACAACTTATACATCAAACATACAACTTATACAACGCTTATACAAGAGGTGTACAACGCTTATAAAACTCATACATCGACTATATAATTTATACATCGTCGTTTTCCATATCGTTTATAAATTAGAAATCTCACATTGGGTTCCACTCCACCAAAAATAGCAGAAGGCTCAGAAAAATATGCGGTCTCTTCTAGAATGTAGAAGACGTCCACACGGTCATGATGTTTTCCATATCGTTTATAAGTTAGCAACGGTTTCAAGTGTTAAAATCAGTTGAAAATAGCCAAACCCGTACCTTTCAATAAATGTTCAAAACTAGGTTTGCAATTTTCGATCAAACCGTGAATCGATGGAAGGATCGGCCGGTGCAGCGACGAAGAGGGGGGAGGCACGCGCCTGCGCGTGGTGGTGGGGGCCCACTCGGAGGTCCCTGTTGATGGCGGTGGCGGCTGAAAGTTGCTGACTTCACAGCGTCGATCCGACCAAGATACTCCACGATAGGTAGCAAAATTTATATGGATGTGAAGCCCTTGAGAATCTCTACGAAAACCTGAACTGGAGCTAGTGATTTTATTCAGTGTGGAAGGAGGAATCGAGGGGGGAAAGTTTCATAGTTTTTCGCCGTGCGTTTGGTTGAGGGAGAGAGAGAAAGCGGGGAGAGAGAGAGACGTTGACCAATAGTTTTTTTTATTTATATATTTTAAAAATTCGAAAATACCCCTTGTCACAAACGAACACCAATCCAAGCCCAACGACTATCGTCCCTAGCGTTTTACCCCCATTCCGAACACAATGGAATATGTTTCGTAGGCCCATTCGACTGTTTCAGTCAGTTTTCTTTTAAATTAAAATATATAACATTCAATATTTGATTTGAACGTACATTTCAATTTGCCAGGGCCACAAACTGATTCGAAAAATTCCAAAAAAATGAATCTAGCTATGTTTTGACGATACGGTCCCAATAAAACTAGTTTCGTCGAATTCTGAGACCGTTAGAAAAATGGCCCATTTCTGGTCGATCCAATTTAACTGTAATTGACCAAAACACATTTTCCTTTGCCACGCTCACATACTAGCTTCAATAATTATGAAATTTGAAACCTAGAAATAACTTCACATCCCGAATCCAACAAATGTGGTTTCGTCGAATTCCGAGGTCGTTTGCAAAATGGCCAATTTCACGGGCTATATAAATTCCATAGCGACCTTTCTGAAAATTCATTTGGCCATAACTTTTGCTTCCTGCTATAAAACTTCGATTTTTCAGATTAGTTAGAAAGGTATTCACTAACAGATTTAAATATTTTTGGTTTCACTCAAATCCGTTTTGTTTTGCACCTGGTACAGTCCGACAAAGTTTGAATTCAATTTTTGAAACTACAGTGCCATTTCAGGCCTTGTTTATAATTAGAATTAATTATATTCGTTTTCAAACGTCGATTCAAACTCACTTTTCATTGCTATTATTTAAAATATTTATTTTAAATATTTAAAATCCATTATTTATCCAATTTAAAATTTTCAAATTGGTTTAGATTTTCCGGGTCGTTACAATATTTCCCCTTTTATAACCCTATTTATTTATTCGAAATAAATATCCCCTTTTTATTTCTATTTGTAAATGGTTTACAAATATTCTCCTTCTCTATTCTATTTACAAATGGTTTGCAAATATTTCCTTGATTTTATAATTATTCCCTTTCTAAATATCTCCTATTTATAAATATTCCACTTTATAAATATTCTCTTTTAAAACAATCTCCATTTATAAAATCCTTTGATTTCATAAATATTTTATTTTCAATATCGCTTTGAAAATCCCTTTTTCAACATCCCGGTATTTCATATGGTACTTAACACATCAAATCACGATGACTAATATCGTCCAAACATATAAAATCACCAACAGGTTACATATCACATTATATATTCAATTATATGAAACAACGGTATTTTAAATATTGAGGATTCCAGTCGGATCCCTCCAAGCTGTTTCCCTGCATCCACAGATGTTACACAATATAATCAACATCACTTTCAGTTTAATATGAAATATCCTACTAACAGAATCAGTATATATAGATTTAACGGTTTATATATATATATTCCACTAACTGACTAGCAGTCCAATCAAACAGTCAACACACAGTCAATCAGACAATTTTTAACAGTTCTAAAAATACAATATGAAAATATAAACTGTTTAGAGTTAGTGAGATTTACTCACATTAGCAGTTCATCGTTAAAGAACGATAAACAGTTTGTTTGATTTGAATCAAACAATTTATTTTGCCATAAATTCAAACGAGCTCCAATAGATTCAAGACCAGTTTGTAAGCGTAGTATTTTCCGTTATGAATCCAACGCTCCCGACCGTTCGTTGATCTGACATCGTATGAATGAAGTGTAGCAATTACAAGTTAATATGCTTTTAAAATGGTTTTAAGCTAAATATTACTTTGTGAATTAGGCCTCACCCTATTATTTATTGGCCCAATCATCCATTCAAAAGCCCAGTATCCTTCTCACGTGACCGACCCCCACTCCCATTTCTTCTTCTTTACCAAAACTCAAAACCATCCGCTCCCTACTCCAGTACCCAACGACACCATTTCAGACATTGCAAACCTCCACTTCACCGCCATTTTTCAACATAATTCAAACAATTTACACTGGTGTTTTCTCCCTTATCTGCTCGTATACTTCTTCCGCAACTCGACAGGATCAAGCGTCGCGATGATCAGCTCCCTGTTGAGACCATCGACACTAATTCGAACAAAAACCCACAAAACCCCTTTCAGATAGTGCGGTTTTCCATTTTAAGCTTAAATCTGACCTCCCTTTCATCCAACAAAGCCCCAATCCCCTCGAACTCGTGAACCCTAGCTGCTGTAGCAAAAAACAGTGAACAAAAAGGACTGTCGAACCCATAAAAATGTGTACGAACACGAAGAGGAAGCTATAATCATTTCAATTCTATGTGTGTCTCAATTTGTATAATATCATTTGAATTGATTTCATTTTTCTTTGGGTTATACTTTGATCGAAACAAAAGTTTAGTGAATAAAACTTACGGCGGAAAGAAGTCTGACCTGAGAATGAGTTGAATTAGGTTTAGGATGTTGGGTAGGTATTTATAGAAGGATTTTATTATTTTTTATTCGATTATTTTATTTATTTTAAGCAATTGTTAAGTGTATACGTCTTCTAAAAATTCCTGTGACCACATACGATACCCAAAAATCACGAAAATTGGCATATAGCTACAGTTCGACATTACGAACCCAAGAAATTGGTTTCATCGAATTCGGACTTCGTTTGCTCATACAGCGTATTTTTAACCGTTAGAATACTGATTGTTTTTCGCTCTAAAAATCCGTAATGCCATACAGTGACCCCAAAAATCACGGAATTTGGAATCTAACAATAATTTGATGTTGCGGATCCAAAAATTTGTTTCGTCAAATTCCGACTTCGTTTGCAAAAGTAGCTATTTTTAAAGCTCTAAATAACCCTTTTAAATATATAAATATAATTAAAAACTATTAAATTTAATATTTAAAAATAAATATTATCGTATATATTCACAAAAGATTATCACACAGCTCTAGAATATTCCTCTCTGAATTTCCAACTTGATATTTCAAATCCCGATTAACTCGATATTCGATTTATAATGAAATTCCTTTTTATAAATATATTTATAAATTTCAAAGGAATTCCATAGCGAATTTTCTAAAATTTATTTGGACATAAATCAAAATCTAAATGACGAAATCCCAATTTTTCTCTTCCACTAGAAAAATATACTTCACCAGTTCCTAACGTTTCTTGCTTCACAGAAATCCGATTTAAACCGAACACCCTGTACATTAAGTTGAAGTTCGAATCGCCAAATCGCGAACTGTCGTGCCATTTCGAGTCGATTTTAATTATAATATAATTATACATTCAAACTATCGTTCAGATAATATATTCGTTATTCTAATTCAATTTTAAACTGAATTGAATATCATAGATGATCCAGTTCACACCATATCGCCATTTCAGCCAATTCTAATTATTTCAAAATTCAGTATATTATTTAATTATTATATTAATTAAATATTCACTATTATTTAATTCAACGACCATTTGAATTCAAAACCACTATTTAAATAATTAAATAAATTAATTATATATCGCAGAAAATACGGGTCGTTACATTCTTCCCCACTTAATATAATTTCGTCCTCGAAATTGCTAAGGTAGAAAACAAACCCTATCGACCGGTTAGACTTATTTGTTCACTTCTTACATTCGATTTCAACTGGACCAATTTAATTTCAATTAAATAATTAATTAATTCTTATCAACGAAAATTTCCAAAAATCCTGAAAATTTCCTAACACCTTAACTTTTTAAATTTTTTTGCCAGCACCTCCTTTGTACTGGTCAATAGGTCAAACTCCAACTCGCCTCTCTGGGCCATCTCCAACCCAGAAGAAAATCAAACAGCCAAGCGGCTTGCCAATTCGGCTCATCAAAATCTCAAAACCATATATAATATAAACTGGTACCTTTTTGTCGGGCATATCAATATATCATTTACGTCTGCTGCTAATTCAGCATATACCAATGTCATCCCGGTCAAACTCATATCCCTTTTATCTCTAATACAACCATTCGCTTTTAACCAAGCCAAATTCCATTTCAAATTCGAGTTTCATTCTCGATTCCAAATTCTTAACTTGATTATCAAATTACACTTCAAATTCGAATCTCACACATCCAATTTTTCTCTATCATTCTAATTCAATTTCAGCTACCACTTAACTGACTTTATTTCAAATTTTGAATTTTCTTTCACAAATTTCTATTTAATTTGTTTTTGATTCAAAAAATCTTCCCCAGGGATATTGAACAGCTTTGCTTTTCTAAAACTAAACTTTCCTTTTTGGATTTCAAACAACTTGTTTCTCTCAAAACAATTCAAAAACAAAATCCTTTCGGTAGTAATTCGTCACTTACAACTCGACAATAAACACCGATGATGTCATGATCATTATCAGAATCTATTTCCAGCTTTTGAAGTGAGTTCAATACTATATCGCTTTTCAAAACCATTCCTAAACATTTCTATTTTGAAATCATTTCAAAATACCATTCTCAAAACAATTTAAAATCTCCTAGGATTTTAAAATCCTCTTATATTCAATTCAAATCCGTTTACAATTACTTTCCCACATTTGGGAATTTCAATTCCAATTCTGATTTAAATTTCAGATTTAACTCATCTGATTTCACGTATTTCACTTATATGAATTCTGATTGGTTATGTACACAACCATTTAATTTATAATCTTACTCGATTATAATAACAACCAGTATATCCAATATATATATATATATATATATATTCATTCCGATATATATATTCTTTATATCAAAATCTAATTTGGGTAAAATTATTTCATTTACCTTCTTTTTCAAAACATAACGTGTCGACCCATCATATTCAAGTGTTTAGTAACCCTTATCGATACAGTGGATCAAACTGATCGCCTAGAACCCATTAACAACTCAACCAAAAAAGCTACTCAATATAAAACAACAAAATTTTTTATATAAAATAACAAATACGTTCACTTGTATATATACATTCAACTCAATCTAGGGTATTCCTAACCCCATCTCTTCTGAGTCACGCCGCAGCGCCAAGGTAATACTTAACCTTAAGCTCTGATACCAACCGTAACGACCCGTATTTTCTACGACTTTGGTTATCGACATAAACCCAATGACGACTAATCGAACATCGAAAAATACCGGTAGTTAATGAAAGAAATTAGAGGGTGAGGAAAGATAAGATAGAAACTTAGAACAGAAGAAGAATAAGAACACAACATCAGAGTAACACGAACCTCACTGCGAAACGAATAACATATAATAGATAATATATCCTTGAAATAAAATCAGTATATGTATACAATATCATTTTCAGAGTACAACACTTAGAATACAGCGGAAATAAACTATAGCTATATGATCCTGAAACCTCCTGCTCCAGCTCTTCAAATATCTGTAAATCTCGACTACTTAACTGCCCGTACAAAATTGGGCACCCAAGAGTTTAGGGAAAACAAAACAAAATAAACTCCAGGTCAGCCATGGGACTGGTGTGAGTAAAACAGTTTAAAAACAGTTTGAACAGGTAAACGATATCTCATAAGACCACGCCGTATAACGGAACGGGTTTTTCGCTTATGAGAATCCAAAATATCTTTATATCAAAAACCTTTTGATATTATAATAATGTCTATCAACCACAATATAATAATCATCTAGCAGAAACGCTTTCATCTCACGTTCTATATATATAGTATGCAATCAAAACCGCAAGCATGTATTGGGTAATGGATTTCCAACCATGACAAGGTATGGAACCACCTTTCGCTAGTGTACCTCTAGAGAGGAATACACTGGGTTCAACAAGAACATCTTGCAACCCGGCCACACATGACCGACCACTCATTTCGCTTGAGTGTATCGAATGTATATCAGCAATGGTTGGGATCAGCAACCGTTTCCCGAATGGGACAACATCGACAATAGATTTTTAGAAGTAAATGAAACTCTAGATCAGGTGATTATACACCCTAATAGGTGCGACCTGCATAGCCGTGCTGCCTGCTTGATTTATGTCATTTACCCATTGTGAGGCTAGAGGCCACCCTTATCTCTGACAGATCACACGTTTATTCACTTTGAAAGTCACATCGTCATACCTGCCAAATCACAAATTGATTTCCCCAAAAATACTACGGGTATACAGCTAAGGGAAACGAATTCCTCTGCCACCAAACGTAAATACGTTTGAAGAGATCAACTTACGTGATCTATTACATATACACTATCAGACCTTCGTGCATACAAGTTGTCCTGGGACTGGACAAACAGAAGGCACTATTCAGTACATCCATCTTAGGCTATTGTTATCCAAGATTTATACAACAACCCTTGCACTTTACTTCGTCTTCAATTATCTTTGGCATATTGATTCGCAACGCTTATGCCAATACAGAGTGGTTCTTCAGATAATAATCTAACCGGTCTCTCCATATTAACAACGTTAAAATGGTCAAAAACTTCGATAGTCGGTGAGTTAACTATCAAAGAAAAACAGGTGTGCAAACAACGTTATTATTTCCAGATGGAAATTACATCGATCAATCACCAACCAACTCTTATCCCTTTAAATTAATTTATCATTAATTTATTTCTTTTGTCAGTTCCCGTTTCCATATATCCATCATTTCTTATTTTATATTATCAGAAAACATTTCTGATTCTTATTTGGAAAAAATTTCCAAAACTCCTTCACTATCAAACCTTTCCATTCCTTAGTTAAGAAGGAAGTCAATCAAGTTGGGGTATAATTACCTCTCAGACCTTAATTGAACAACGTTTTAACTTTGAAATAGTCAAAGTTTATCTTTTAAACCTTTAACAAACTTTCTTACCTAACTCTCGTTCGAATAAATCTCTATTCGATAACTCTTCCCTTCGAATAACTATATTTGATAATATCTCTTACGAATAACTAGATTCGAAAACCTATCTTCGAATAAACTATATTCGATTAACTTTATTGATTTAACTCTAATCGATTAACTCTTTTAACTTAACTCCTTACTTAACTCCTTTTGAATAAACTATATACGATAACTCCTTTAATTCTATTCGAACAAACTATATTCGATTAACTCATTAAATTTTAATCGAATAAACTATATTCGATTAACTCATTTAATTTTATTCGAATAAACTATATTCGATTAACTCATTTCGAATAACTAGATTCAATAACTCCTTTCGAATAACTAATTCGATAAGTCCTTTCGAATAAACTATAATCGATAACTCCTTTAGATTAAACTATAATCGATAACTCCTTTCGATTAACTCATTTGGATTACCTCGGTTTGATTAACTCTAACTCGATTTAACTCCAATCGATTAACTCTAATTGATTAACTATGGCTGGTTATCTCTGACTAATCAACCCTAACTAGTTAACTCTGATTGGTCAACCCAAACTAATTAACCCTAACTGGTTAACTCTAACTATTAACTCTATTCAATTACTCTATTCGAATAACTGATATTCGATTTAACTCTTCTGGATTAACTCATTTCAATTAACTCTTTCGATTTATTCCTTTTGAATTAACTCCTTTGATTAATTCCTTTTCTGTTTGTTTATACCAATAATTCCTTTTCTATTTGTTTACTTATCAAATAACTTTCAATTCTATTTATTTAACCAATAAATATTTCTTTTATCTTCTCTATTTATTTCCCAATTAATATTCCTTTTATTCTTCTATTTATTTTCTAAATAAATATCTTCTTTATACTTCTATTTATTTCCTAAATAAATATTTCCTTTATACTTCAATTTTATTTGTAAATGGTTTACAGATATTTCTCTTTCTATTTTATTTGTAAATGGTTTACAAATATTTTCTTTTAATCTTTATTATATTTATTTTCTAAATAAATATCCCTTATATTCTTTCTATTTATTATCCCAATAAATATTCCTCTTTATAAAATCCTTTGATTTTATAAATAAATTCTCCTTTATAAAATGCCTTGATTTTATAAATAATTTCTCTTTAACAAATTCTAATTTATTTTATAAACAAATATCCCTTTTATAAAATCCTTTGATTTTATAAATAAATTTCCTTTTATATTATCATATTTGTTTTCCAAATATTTCCCCTTTTATAACCATATTTATTTATTCTAAATAAATATCCCCTTTTTAATTCTATTTGTAAATGGTTTACAAATATTCTCCTTTTCTATTCTATTTACAAATGGTTTGCAAATATTTCCTTGATTTTATAATTATTCCCTTTCTAAATATCCCAATTTATAAATATTCCACTTTATAAATATTCTCTTTTAAAACAATCTCCATTTATAAAATCCTTTGATTTCATAAATATTTTATTTTCAATATCGATTTGAAAATCCCTTTTTCAACATCACGGTATTTCGTATGGTACTTAACACATCAAATCACGATGACCAATGTCGTCCAAACATATAAAATCGCCAGCAGATTACATATCACATCATATATTCAATTATATGAAACAACAGTATTTTAAATATTGAGGAATCCAGTCGGATCCCTACAACCTATTTCCCTGCATCCACAGATGTTACACAATATAATCAACATCACTTTCAGTTTAATATGAAATATCCTATTAGCAGAATCAATATATATATATATATATAGATTTAACGGTTTATATATATATATATATATATATATATATAAATTCCACTAACTGACTAGCAGTTCAATCAAACAGTCAATTAGACAATTTTTAACAGTTCTAAAAATACAATATGAAAATATAAACTGTTCAGAGTTAGTGAGATTTACTCACATTTGCAGTTCATCGTTAAAGAACGATAAACTGTTTGTTTGATTTGAATCAAACAATTTATTTCGCCATAAATTCAAATGAGCTCCAATAGATTCTAGACCAGTTTGTAAACGTAGTATTTTCCGTTATGAATCCAACGCTCCCGACCGTTCGTTGATCTGACGCCGTATGAATGAAATGTAGCAGTTACAAGTTAATATGCTTTTAAAATGGTTTTAAGCTAAATATTACTTAATGAATTAGGCCTCACCCCTATTATTTCGTGGCCCAATCATCTATTCAAAAGCCCGGTATCCTTCTCACCTGACCGACCCCCCACTCCCATTTCTTCTTCTTTACCAAAACTCAAAACCATCCGCTCCCTACACCAGTACCTAACGACACTATTTCGGATATTCCAAACCTCCACTTCACCACCGTTTATCAACATAACTCAAACAATTTACATTGTTGTTTTCTCCTTCGAATCCCCTACCTGCTCGTATACTTCTTCTGCAACTCGACAGGAACCAGCGTCGCGATGATCAGCTCCCTGCTGAGACCATCGACACTAATTCGAACAAAAACCCACAAAACCCCTTCCGGACAGTGCGGTTTTCCATTTTAAGCTTAAATCTGACCTCCCTTCCATCCAATAAAGCCCCAATCCCCTCGAACTCATGAACCCTAGCTGCTATAGCAAAACGCAGCAAACAAAAAGGACCGTAGAACCCATAAAAATGTGTATGAACACGAAGAGGAAGCTATAATCATTTCAATTCTATGTGTGTGTCTCGATTTGTATAATATCATTTGAATTGATTTCATTTTTCTTTGGATTATACTTTGATCGAAACAAAAGTTTACTGAATAAAATTTATGGTGGAAAGAAGTTTGACCTGAGAATGAGTTGAATTAGGTTTATGATATTGGGTAGGTATTTATAGAAGGATTTTATTATTTTTTTATTCGATTATTTTATTTATTTAAGCAATCGCTAAGTGTACACGTCTTCTAAAAATTCCTGTGACCACATACGATACCCAAAAATTACGAAAACTTGCATGTAGCTACAGTTCGACATTACGAACCCAACGAAACTGGTTTCGTCGAATTCCGACTTCGTTTGCTCACACAGTGTATTTTAACCATTAGAATACTGACTATTTTTCACTCTAAAAATCCGTACGGCCACACAGTGACCCCAAAAATCACGAAACTTGGAATCTAACAATAATTTGATGTTGCAGATCCAACAAATTAGTTTCTTCGAATTCCGACTTCGTTTGCAAAAGTGGCTATTTTTAAAGCTCTAAATAAACCTTTTAAATATATAAATATAATAAAAAACAATTAAATTTAATATTTAAAAATAAATATTATCGTATATATTCACAGCAGAATATCATACAGCTCTACAATATTCCTCTATGAATTTCTAACTTGATATTTCAAATCCCGATTAAATCGATATTCGATTTATAATGAAATTCCATTTTTATAAATATAACTATATATTTATAAATTTCAAAGGAATTCCACAGTGACTTTTCTAAAATTTGATTTGGGCATAAATCAAAATCTACACGACAAAATCCTGATTTTTCTCTTCCACTAGAAAAATGTACTTCATGGCTCCTAACATTTCTTGTTTCACAGAAATCCGATTTAAAACAAACCCTGTACATTCAGTTGAAGTTCAAATCGCCAAATCGCGAACTGCCACGCCATTTCGAGCTCGATTTTAATTATAATATAATTATACGTTCAAACTATCGTTCAAATAATATATTCGTTATTCTAATTCAATTTTAAACTGAATTAAATATCACAGATGATCCAGTTCACACCATATCGCCATTTCAGCCAATTCTGATTATTTCAGAATTTAATATATTATTTAATTATTATATTAATTAAATATTCACTATTATTTAATTCAATGACCATTTGAATTATAAACCACTATTTAAATAATTAAATTAATTATATATCGCAGAAAATACGGTCGTTACAATGGCCCTCAATATAAGCCCTAATGGTCATAAATTCAGAGTTTCTATGTCATTAACTGGTGTTCAGCTGATCAATTTGTGTCGTGCATTCCGTTGGGATTTTGAAATATTTTGACTTGAAACTTTGTCATATATATTTACATGTTTCTGTCAATGAACTGGGACATCATATTGTGAAATAGAGCACTCAAATTTTCTATATCAAGCAACGATTTTTTATGTTTATTTTTCTTATTTGTTTGGAAAGTTAGTTAGTTGGGACATTATTTCAATCTTGAACACCATTATTCAATGTCAAAGAGGTTTGATTTCAAAACTTAAAGATAGAAATTCTGGGGACATTTCAAAACCCATATGAGCGGTCCTCTAGCTACAACCTTTATTTAAGATCTACAATATTTAGTTGGCAAATGTAACGATCAGTAATCTCGCTCGATCCGAACCGATCGTTAAACCGACCAAGACCGTTCGAAACCCCTGATTGTTTTGAGAACACGACAAACCAGAATGCAGACAGAAGAACATTTCATTGTATATTACAACAATTTCATCAGATTACAAGAATATACAGAGTATAAACAAATAATATACATTATCAAATATCAAAGATTTAAATTACATTTAAATACATCGCAACGGAAAAACAATACAATACACAACTGAAAGGAATACGCGGATACAGAGCTTTCCGAGTATAATTCTAGTTGTAAATTAGGATCCTGTGAATATAAATCTGCAAAACCAAAACTACTAGCTGCCCGTGTCAAAATAAGGGCACCCAGAGTTTAGGTTGAAACAATAAATTCCAGGTCAGTCATGTGACTGGCGTGAGAACAAAAAAAATTATTTAAAGCTTTACTTTAAATTAGATATATCAAGGGACCACGCCATATAACACGGAACGGGTTTCCTCCCAAGAATACTAGTGCATATAACAAAACAGCGCAACGCTTTTTGGAAAATGAAGCTATTATAAGACCCAGGTCCTATCACACAATGCAACGCAAGCCGGGGGATAGGGTTTTCCCTTATAATAGCCACACATGCTTGGTACGTTAAAAACAAATCATTTGATACTACTATAAGTGTATAGTGTCAAAACAATTTCAATCATAAGTATCAATCATAGACGACATGGGTACCATATATCATGTCGCCATACTAGGCTCTACAATCAAAACCGCAAAGTTACGTATTTGGAAATTGGATTTCCATCTATGAACCGAGGACAGGGATCTTCCTGTAGAGGATTCCAGACTGTCTAGCCCGAGCCTCAGACAAGTACTCTGTCAAGCCTTAGGAGCCACAAGGCCGGTCCACCGATGTGGATTAAAATGCCTAAACACAGCATTTCCCCGCCCTTTAGGGCATAAATGACTCCAATGACTCCATCGGTCCTGGATCGACCGATATATCAGAGGCTCCTCGCAATAGCGACAACCACACAGGTGAAAAGTATATAAATGTCAGCCAGTTTAAGCACTGACACCACCACTAGCTAGAAAGAAACGCATGCCCTCCCTGGGGTCCTCTCCCGTTTTTGGTTCACAACCGGGGTGTGAGGCTCGCGAATCAACGCCACACAAAGCTATGCCACACAGGCCGTGCTTTGATCATCAACCACAAGACTCTGCTTTTCAACAGAAGCCTTGATCATATTGCCACTTAGGCATGCCACACAGGCAATTCACTCCATGCGCTTGATATCCATTAATATATAACCTTTGAGCTCGTACGTCTCAGAGAAGGGCGTTAAGCAAGAGAATAAATTCTCCGCCGCCAAACAGATATATATTTAATAGAAATCAGTCACATAGAATAAAATCCAATGTCAGACACACAGTCCATTTACAAGTCTATTCTGGGTCTGAGCGAAACCGGAGGCACCTTGTACCTCGCATATCCATCGATCTCCAAGTACGTTTGGACGATTACCAATTGATTCCCTCCTCTTGGGTGTACAGCCCAACCAAGATCGTCAGTAATCACCCAAACGATGTGAAGACCTCCGGTCTTCAACCACCGTCTTCATCCTCGACACCACGTCGAATCAGTTATTCAGAATGGAATAAACCCGGACTTTCTAAATAACTCGCGTATAATAATAAACATGTGTTACCCAAACACAACATACGCCTCATTCCAATTCAGAATATTCTTTTATTCAAATATTCTAACACTTTGGGAAAGGTTCCCATTAATTTTATCAAAGATAAATTCTTTAAATATATTCTTTAATCTTCTTTTGAATATCAATTCAAACTAGTCGGGATTAGCGAACCACACTGAATTAATCATTTATTTTATTTCCCAATCCCAGCCTATTCATCCCATGAAGTAAAACTGGAAATACTTCATATCTAACACCACGGTGTTATCGGTAAATTCAATTACCATTTCACGTTCAAATCTAATTAGAGATTTAACTATCGCCTGGAGAAAAACTGGTGATACTCCATTCTCGATCTTTTCAGTCTAATTAAAGATTCACTAAAACTCCACTTGGTTTTAATCTTCCCAAAAATCAATATTAATGATTATTTAACTTGGGAAATCATATCGTGTCTTTAACTGGGTTAAAGAACCTATGTCATTTAAAACACGGCTCACTATAAACCCAAAATCACATTCCATTAATTATCGGGTTAAAGAACAAGTGTTATTTAAAACACCGTTCACGATAAACCCAAAATCCAATTCAAATTCAATTCTAATTAAATACCATTTAATTGGTACACTTCATTAAATCTAAATAAAAAGATTTAATCTTTTTCTCAACTGGGCTCAAGAACAGTGTTAATGAAGACACCATACACGTACATAAAAATTATATTTTTATTTCCACTTTAAATATATAAAAATCGAATTTTTATCTTCTTTACCTTATAAAAATCGTACCCTTTTATACTTCAAAATCTAGTCTTTTAACATATAAAAATTCGATCTTTTAACATAGAAAAATTCGATCTTTTAGCATAGAAAAATTCGATCTTTTAACATAGAAAAATTCGATCTTTCTACCATGACCAAATATGAAAATTTTAGATTTTTATTTCATATAAAAACCATATTTTTATTCTTTCTATAATATAAAAATCATACTTTTATTCTTATATTCTTTTCGTTATATAATAAAAAAAATCAAATCTTTATTTAAATTAAAAATCAAATTCCTTATTTATAAATAACATAAAAACCCTATTTTTTTTAATAAACTAAACACTCTTATATATATATAAAATAAAAAGAATAGAATTAAAGTAATAAAAACTTATAGTTAAAATGGAAGAGAGGGGGGTTGCGTTCTTCTGTGGCTCGAGGTGGTGCGTCGGAAGCTCGGGGGGGGGGGGGGGGGGGTACTTCGTACTTCGCGGTGGAATAGGGTGGATTGAGGGGGCGCAGTTTCAAATCGAGAAAAGGGGGGATTCGAGCTCGATGTGGAGGAGAGGGGGCAATGTCAGGTGGGTGGCGCGCTCCTGTGATGGAGCGCGTGGGGGGAGCGGCCTTCGCCAATCTCGATTCGGGATCGCGTTTTTTTTTTCTTTTTTTCTCTGAACGAAGAACGCGGGGCCTGAGAGAAAGTAAGGGGTAGAGGGTTGACTAAGGAGAAGGTAAGGGGTGAGGTGTCTAATATATATTATTTAATTATTTAATCATTTCAAAAAGGTTCCTTTTTATTTTAACCTCGAAACGAGACCCACCGCATGTCGTCCATAGCTAATTACCCCCATTCCGATCATAATGGGATATGTATCGTAAGCTGGTTTGATTGTTTCGATCGGTTTCATCAAAATCAACATATAACTCTATATATTGAATTTGAACGCCCATTTCAATTTACTGGGGCCACATACTAAATCTAAAAATTCCCGAAAATTATTTTCTAGCTTCGTATTGATGATACGGTCCTAACAAAACTAATTTCGTCGAATTCTGAGACCGTCTGAAAAATGGCCATTTTCCAGTCGATTAAAGTCAACTAAAACTGGTCAAACGCGTTTTCCTTTGCCACGCTTACATATTGATTCGAAAAATTACAAATTTTGGAATCTAGCAAAAACTTGACATCCTGGATCCAACAAAAGTGGTTTCGTCGAAAAATGAGGCCATTTGCAAAATTTCAATTTTTAAGGGCCGAAAATTCCATAGCGACTATTCTGAATTTTCAACTGGACATATCTTTTGATTCCCGCTATGAAATTTCGATTTTTCGGATTCGTTGGAAAGATATTCTCAATTAGATTCTAATATTTTTGGTTTTGCTAAAATCCGGTTTATTTTGAATCCTGTACATTCATTTGAAATTTGAAATCGAATTTTCAAACTACCGCGCCATTTTCAATTCCTTTTATAATTTAAAATAAATATTTATATTCAAACGACTATCTATATAAATATATACGATCTAATTCTATTCAAAATAAATTTCTCGTCGTCATTATTTTAAAATAATTCATTTTAAATATTCAAAATTCACTAAAATTGCCAAAATAAAAATTTTAAATTGGCTCAGATTTCTGGGTTATTACAGCAAATTCTATATCAACTCGATGAATTGTTGTGTTATCCTTCGATTTTTGTAAAAATTGAAAGCTTGTTGTTTTACTAAGTTTCCCCTTGTTCTAAAAAAACTCGAAGGTACCTTGAAAGGACCTCGCAGTGCCAGGGCGTAAAGTAAGCTAAAAGTGTAAAAAAAAGAAAATTAAATCGAAAATAAAAAATATGTAATGTTGTCATTATTTTTTTTGACTAAAACGGAGGGGGTGCTCAACATTTTGTTGAGTTCAAATAGAATTTACCTATTTTGTTTTATGTTCTCTTTTATTTCAATATTCTTAGATTTAGCTTGTTTCATTTTCTAATAATTTTGTTCAATAACAAAATAAAACCTACACCATATTTCACAATCTAACTTGATAAAATTTATATTAAATAAGAAAATATTGCATCTCTATTTAGTTTTAAACTTGTTTATTTATGATTTACTGACTAATTAGGTTGGACTCGAATCATCTGGACACTGGACTGAATCATGTTTTCTTTTTCTTTTTTTCAGTAGCTAACTTATACACTAAAAGCAAATAAGGGTCAACTTACAACATAGAGAAGAAACCATGAAAGAAGTAGTAAAAAAAAATTCTTACTTAATCTATCATACGTTCTCTAAATATCCCTAAGGTTCCTTTAGAGAGAACCATACAAGCATTAGCCATGCAAGACTGAAATATACTAAAAATCTCGTACGTTCTCTAAATATCCCTAAGGTTCCTTTAGAGAGAACCGTACAAGCATTTGCCATGCAAGACTAAAGTATACTAAATTCCACATCTAAGCAAGAATTCATAACTGTCAAGGTGCTTAACATTTCAACAAAACTCACTGATTTTGACACTTATCACACATAAATGGGAAGGTCCAGCGCTACTTCCATTTAGTCTAAATCAACGTTATTCCTTATGCAGCTTAAGTGAATACTATAATAGGAGTTGGGATCACCTGGACCCAATTCTCCTTGGTCCGGCGGTGCCAATGAAATCTGAAACACCCCACCTCCGTTAGGGTCGGAATGCCCTAATTTTGGTGGAAGTTTATAAGTCACAGATATACAAGACAGATATAATAACACATATTTTTGAACAGCGGAAAACAACAACTTTTATTTCACCAAAATACGTGTTACACAAACCATGTCATAATTGTCTTACAATACTTCCAAATATCATAACTGTCTTGATTACATTATTTAAAGAAGCATGAAGAAAACATAAATAAACTGCAAAAGTCCCCTAATTGCTGTCCAAAGCCATAGTCCAAAACGAAAAAGATCCAAGCAATACATTCTTTCTCTTCAAGCTGGATGTGAAAACTGGTCAAACTGCGGTATTCCCTCCCTGAGAACCTGCGGGGGGGGGGCGGGGGGGGGGGGGGGGGGAACGAAAGAAAAAGAGGCGAAGGGAAAAAGGGTCAGTCATAAAGACTAAGTTCTAGTGACTTTCAGTGTAGAAACGGTTAAAACAACCTGTCATGTATGAACTGGAACTAAACTTTAGAATGGTGTCAAGGTGAACAAGATAGACTAAGGTGATCAGGATAAGTCAAGACAAGTCAAGTAAAGCATCACATGTTCGAGATTCGTTGCATCGACTGTACTAGTATACTAAGCCCATATCACAAGTTAATCACGAAATAAATCCCACGGCCCAATGTCATGAAATGACCCTGAAACGGGGTCTGACCCAAGTACGGGGTCCTATGGAGCGATTATCTAGTCGATCGGCTCCCTACAAGTTCTAGCTCGTCAAGTGTCCGTGTCATACGGCTAATCACGAATGTAGTCACCTGTGCTGGGTCCACCTTCGGGTGTATCAGCCCTAGGGTGTCAACCCCTGACACGATTCAAGATGCACAGATAAATCTACGGATACCCAGTGTCTGCCCCGGATACGTGCACGATCGTAGTCCACCGAACCTACACTGGCGTACCCCACTGCCGTCGTTCACCTCTTACAATTCGCCCAGTAATCGTGCCCCACCCGGCCTAGCCCCAGGGTACCTTGATACATCTAGAGGGTTACTGCTGAAAGGGGTCGTGTCTAGGGTTTCGCCTAATAGATTAGGTCATGTAATTCGTGACCTAACCCGCCTAACAGATTAAGTCATGTAATTTGTGACTTAATCCTTTTCCAGTCTAGTCATGTCAAGATGGTTAAGTATGTCATTTCAGTTCACGACTTAACCCGCCTACGTGTCATGTCAAGTTGGCTAAGTGTTGTCATTTTCAAGTTCATGACTTAGCCCTACAAATCGTGTTCAAGTTGGTTAAGTTGTCTTTTCATGTTCATGACTTAACCCTAATTGGCATTAATTGATTCGTTAATGCACTGAACCACTCACATTGGATCCTATTGTTCGTAGCCACTGGATTTGTCAGGCAGTTCCAGGCAGGTTTACGCTACGAACTCAACCCAACCTCAGGTTTCAAGCGCGATGTGACCAACTACCCACATTGGATCCTATTGTTTGTAGCAACTGGATTTGCCGGGCGGTTCCGGGCAGATTTACACTACAAACTCAACCCAATCTCGAGTTGGCCACTTTCTTGTTTTCTAAAGTCATGCCCATGTTCTTATCAGATTTTTCTATTTCCACATCATGTTCATATATCAACTTCGTGCCCAACTAAGGCATGTTTAAAGTCAAGTTATGGCATGTTCAAGGCAAGTTTTCGTGCCATATTTCATGTTCTACTTATGCCAAATTTCACAGTTTATTCTTATAATTAATTCAAGTTTTGCCTATTCTACCCAATCGTATCCCCAACGTATATAAACATACTTCGTTCACAAGCATAAACAATTCAAGAGATAAAGGGGAATAACACCAAACTTGTGATAGGCATATGTGACAATTCCAACATTACTTGCATAATAAACAGGCTATTACATATCACATGGTTTCAATACTAGTATGATGATAACTTGGCATAGCAATGATTCCAACTTAATTTAACATGATGATTTCAACTTTACATCATAGGCATAATAATCATTGCGGGCATAATAACAACTTTATTACAAACGTGAAACATTAAAGGCATAGTAATCCTAATAGGCATAGTGGATTCCAATTTAGCATTTTTAACATAATGATTCTCATAGACATAACGATTCCAATTTATCATAATGATTCTCATCTAACATTATAAACATAATGGTACCAACTTAGCATTTTTAACATAATGATTCTCAACTAACATTATAGACATAATGATTCCAATTTAGCGTTTTTAACATAATGATTTCCAACTAACATTATAGACATAATGATTCCAATTTAGCGTTTTTA
The DNA here is from genome assembly GCA_030737875.1 of Allium sativum. Lineage (NCBI taxonomy): Eukaryota > Viridiplantae > Streptophyta > Magnoliopsida > Asparagales > Amaryllidaceae > Allium > Allium sativum. The sequence continues at coordinate 566,009,945 of CM060921.1, forward strand.
ACATAATGATTCTCAACTAACATTATAGACATAATGATTCCAATTTAGCGTTTTTAACATAATGATTCTCAACTAACATTATAGACATAGTGAAACTAGAATTCTGAATATAAATGAGAGAGAGAAAATTAGCAGTCTTAGAAATGATCTTAAGTTAATATTAGAAAAGGAAGAGATCATGTGGAAGCAAAGATCTCGAGTTCAATGGATTAAAGAAGGGGATAGTAATACGAAATTCTTTCATAGTGTGGCAAACAAGAGGAGACGTGATAATCTGATCCATTCTATTTTTATTAATGATGTGGAGATGTCTTTACAAAAGGACTTAAATGAAGCTTTTACAAGGTATTATAAACAGATTTTAGGATCAAAAACTAACAGAAGGATTAATATTAGATGGAATGATATTTATCCGATGACCTCTAGGGTCGATTTAGCTGATCTAGACAGTCCTTTTACTGAGAGGGAGATTTGGAAGGCTATCTATGATATGCCTAGTGACAAAGCTCCGGGACCAGATGGTTTTTCTGTTCTTTTTTATAAACAATTCTGGGAGGTTTTAAAAATAGATATTATTAATCTTTTTAATGAATTTTATAATGGTGAATTGCGTTTAAGTAACTTTAATTTTGCTAATGTCATTCTTATACATAAGAAAGTAGGAGCAAATACACTTAAGGATTTCAGACCGATATCCTTAATTAATTTATCGGTCAAGATCATTTCAAAAGTCTTAGCTAACAGACTTAGCACTAAGATGAATGATCTAGTAGATGTCTCTCAAACAGCCTTTATTAAGGGTAGGAATATAGTGGATGGAGTAGCGGCTGTGCAGGAGTACATAAACGTATGTGTTAAAAATAATTTTTCATGTGCCATTTTGAAGTTAGATTTTGAGAAGGCTTTCGACTCAGTAGATTGGGAATTTATCTGTGAGCTGTGTATTGCTAGGGGGTTTAGTATCAGATGGACTAACTGGATTATGCTTCTGCTTCGGTCGGGATGTTCCAGTATTGTCGTCAATGGAGTGGTAGGCAAGAAGATTCAGTCCAAGAGGGGTCTAAGGCAAGGGGACCCTCTATCGCCCTTCTTGTTTAATTTAGCGGTTGATGTTTTCTCTAGAATCATTAAGAGAGCTGGGAATTTAGGGGTTTTAGGTAGTATTGGTAATGAGGAGTTTTATAATGAACTTTCTATACTTCAATTTGCAGATGATACTTTATTATTTTCTTCTCATTTGCCTAAGCATGTAATTGCGCTTAAGTTTATTCTATACTGTTTTGAGATGTTGTCTGGTCTTCAAATAAATTTTGAAAAGAGTGCAGTCATGGTTCTTAATGATAGTAGTAGTGTTGAGTCTTTAGTTGCTAGAACCTTAAACTATTCAACTATGAAATTTCCTTTTGACTATTTAGGTTTTAAGATTAGACCTTCGAAGCTTAAGAAGGAAGATTGGATAGTTATTATAGATAAGATAAATAATAGATTATTGTGTTGGAATAATAGATTTCTCTCTAGAGCAGGTAGATTAGTTTTAGTTAACTCGGTTTTGTCATCTATTCCTATGTATTGGATGGCAGTTCATCGCTTTCCTAAATGGGTAATAGAGAGTATTGATAGAATTAGAAGAAATTTTCTTTGGAGTGGTGGTCCTAATAGTAGAGGTTATAATTGCTTGGTTAATTGGGAAGTGTGTTGTAGGTCTAAGAAAGAGGGGGGTTTAGGGATTATTAATCTTTTTAATTTTAATTCAGCCTTGTTAACAAAATGGCTATGGAAATTTAGAAGTCATGATGTAGTGGCCTCTTGGAAGAATATTGTTTCTAAATTTTATTATACTAGGGGTGAGTTTATAGTTGGTTCGGGAGTCAGTTGGTCTAATAGATTATCATATTTTTGGAAGTCAGTTTTATATTGTTACGACTTTTTTAAGTTAGGTTATAAGGTGACTGTACACTCAGGTAACTCTACTTTTTTTTGGCATGATGCTTGGATATCTAGTGTACCTCTTAAAATTGAATTTGGTGAGCTTTTTAACATTTGTGACTTTAAGAATGCTTTAATTGCTGATGTTTATCGTAGAGATTTAGATCCCTTGTGGGAGTTTTCCTTTATTAATACCTTAGAGGGGGGACTGTTAAGACAACTGGCCTTACTAAAATCTAAACTAACTTTGTACCACCTGGATGGGAATAGTGATACCATTAGTTGGGGATTAGATAAAAGTTCTGTTTTCTCAGCCAATTCAATGTACAAAATTATTAATTTTTCTGGAATTTCTTCTCTCATCTTTAAGTTTATTTGGTCTTCGAATGCTCCTCCAAAAGCAAAGTTTCTTATGTGGCTGATCATCCATAAGAAGCTTAATACGGTGGAACACTTAAAGAAAAAGAACATTTTGTTGAATGTTAAATGTTGTTTATGTAGTCATCATGATGAAGATGTTGATCATTTGTTCTTTTCTTGCTATTATACAACTTATATTTTAACTATGGTTTTAAGGATCTATATTATGGATAATTGTAATATTTTAAGTAGTTGTGAAGAATATTGGAATCATTTTAGACTTAATCATAAACCAAAAAAGAGATATGTAATGGACTCTCTAATTATTATCATTAGTTGGTTCATCTGGTTGGAAAGGAATCAGAGATATTTCCTTTCCATGTCGATGTCCGCTGATGATTTAATCATTAAGATAGTTTATTTCTGTCTGGACTGGATGTCCACTTCGTGCTATAAGGTTTATAGAGATTCACGATTTGGTTATTTTTTGCATAAGGTTAGGTTAAACTTGGGTTTATTTATGAGAATTAATAGGTACTTTAGAGGTGGAAGATTGCGAATTTGTGGTTAAATGCATTTTTTAAGGAGGTTGATAGTTTTTTCTTTGTTTTGTTTTTGTTAAATTTTTCTTTTTCCTCATTACATATTTGTATGGATATATATAAATTTAAATGGAATATATATTTTTTAATTAATATATATATCTATTTATATATTCATACATATATGTGATGGTTACTTATGTTTTTTGTTTAGTTATTTTTCAGGTTTTCAGGATTCCAGGTGATTTACTATTATTGGGGAGCTATGGGCTATGCAGAGCACTGATTGGTCGGGTATTTGGTCCTACTGATTCCAGGTTATAATGCAGTTGAGGAGTTTTTGTTATAGTTGTCTGGATTGTTCTTTGTTGTTTGACTGGATCTTGTTGTATATGTGGAGTAGGAGAGTCATTTGGGGTGTTTGTGTCTCCCTTTATTTTACAGTACAGTGATTGTAATATGTAGTGGAGTAGATATACTTCTTATCGGGTGGTGGCCTTGCCGGAATTCGATATAGAGGTATGATGGGCGGTGGCCTTGCCGGAATTCGATATAGAGGTATGATGGGCGGTGGCCTTGCCGGAGCTCATCTATCTATTATTCTCTACATATATGTTGGGGAGACAGTTTTGTTGTTTTTCATGTCAGGGTCTGTATTCGGATGTTGTATTTCTTACATTCTATATTATATATGTGTGCTCTTCTCTTTAATGAGGATCACACATTATTTGTTTTAAAAAAAAACTAACATTATAGACATAATGATTCCAATTTAGCGTTTTTAACATATCTAACATTTTAAACATAATGATTCCAACTTTTCATCATAACCTAGCAATACCCAATTTTTCATTAATCATGATGGGTATATTAACATCACAGGCATAATTCCATCAATGGTCATAGACATGGTTCAATTAGCATCATAGGCATGGTTTAATCAACATAAAGATTTCAATAAACATAGTGATTCCATGGACATGTATTAGTCCAACTTGCCAAACAATTTAGCCCAAGTGATTCATAACAACATCAAAATCATGACAAGTTTAACTTGCAACGTTGCCATAGCAATATCCCCAAATTATAATTCAAAGATAAACAATATAAACAATGGATTAACAATAGTTCCTAAATCCGGTTTCAATTCATGGCATGTCCATATTGTTTTAGCGTTTTTGCCTAAAAAGTAACATAGAACTTACAATATGAAGCAAATAATCCAAATAAAAATCCCAAATCAAATAGTCCCAAATTCGTTGTCTAAAGCGTCGTAGTTGTTGTAGCTTCTAGTTGTAGCCTTCAAGAATCGTCCTCCATCTTCTATAATTTTATTCTTTGTATTTTTATTTCAGAGCTTTTGGTTTAATGGCGGCGGCCTGAGGCTAAAATGAAATAGTATGATTTAGGCTAGGTCTTAGGTCCTTTTTATAATGTTTGCAAGTTGTTTTAGACCATCGATGGAGCTTGATTCAATAATAACCGTTCGTTTGAAGGAGAGGCCAATCAGGAGCTGACACCTAGCCCTAGTGACAAGGTAAGGCTCAGAAATTCGACCAGGCCCTGGTCAGGCCAGCCAAGACCTGACCAGCAGGTCATTCTGACCTGGGCGCACTTGGCAGGTGCGACACGCTAAAAATGCACTGGCGCACTTCCCAAGTGCGCCAGTTCATTTTTGTTCTGGCGCACTTCCCAAGTGCGCCAGTGCATTCTGACCCGTTTTCTGGTTTTTCGCCCAACTTCGTTTGTCCATATCTTCTTCATACGATATCCGTTTTACGCAAACTCGGACTCTATCTCAAGCAGAATTCCGAGACGAACGCAATGGCGTATCCCGTTTCCCTTAATTCTTTGATTTCAAATTAGTTATACTTTAATTTGTGCATAGAATACACGGGGTGTTACATTCTCCCCCACTTAAAAGGATTTCGTCACCGAAATCTTCATGTTCAGGAAGAATGTACATCCAAACATCCATCTACTCATCCATCAAACACGAGCATCTATTGTCCTTAAAAGACTTCTAATGCTTTATGATCATATGCGAAGTGTGTGTATATGTTCCTTAGGTAATGCTAATGATCAGGCCTGATTGATCTTCTAAATGTAAAATATGTTTAGTGAAATGAATCCAATATGTATGCAAATTTTTCCTATTATAATTCATAATTTCTACATGAGTGCTCGAACATTCAATCATATGCAACAACCAAATGATAGCACAACCAAGTTTCCAAAATAAACACTCATGCATATGCAACATGAAAATGTGTCTGAGCCGATCTAGTGCCTAATGTGTATTCATGCATCCACGAGTAACCACTTGCAACCATTTCGCAATCATAACATGTTTCAATTACATGTTTACATCCAAAAAGATTCTACCTATGGTTCTCAAGATAGGATCGAGGAGCGAAATAAGATAAAACAAAGCATCTAGAATAAGTTAACGATGTACCGCCAGAAGGTCCGGTCTGCTTCTCAGGGCAGTCTTTGTTGATGTGTCCAGTCTTCCCACAATGAAAACATTCGGCTTGCTTTCTCTTCCTCTTTCTACAATCCTTGGCTATGTGCCCTTCCGTACCACAGTAATTGCATTTCCTTTTATCACGTGAGTTGTTGTTCTTGCCTCCTTTCTCGGAGTCTACCTTCTTATTCTTAGAATCGTTGGGCTTGACCTCTTTCTTCCCTTGAGAGTTTTCTGCCTCTGTCTCCTTCTTGCCTTTATCTTCCTCGTTCAGCAATGCCATCTGCACCAACCTTTCATACGTAGCTCCCATGGGTATATGGGTCATGGCCAAACTGTGTAATGGCTCATTCAACCCTTTGACAAAGCGGAGAGCCTTCTTGTGCGGGGTGTTGACTAGGTCCAGTCCGAACCTAGCCAGCTCATCGAATTGATTAACATACTCTTTGACTGTCATATTCCCTTGCTTAAGAAATAAGATTTTTTCCAACTGAAGTCTCCTTTCAGCTTCTGAGAGAAATTTAGCCTCAAACCTTGCCCTAAAGTCCTCCTATGTTTCCACTGGTATTAGTGACTTCCCACCAGTAGAAAGCCTCGCCCTTTAGTAGCCACACTGCCAGTTGTACTTTCTGCCTATCTTCTACCTCAAAAATGACGAATAAGTCCTCGGTTTCTTTCAGCCAATTCCTAGCTGCCACGAAGGACTCAGTTCCATGAAAGTCCTTTCCTCCCATAGCCTTAAAATCTTTACATATCTTAGCAAAGGTATTTCCCCGCAGAGGAGGTGGAGGAAGAGGTGCTGTTGCAGCTGGATGATTTCTTGCAGCTGGGGGATGAGGAACGGTAGGACCTGGCTGGGTGGCCCTTGCTTCTAAGAATCGTCTAAACCAACCAGGTATTGGTACACCCTCTGGCAAGTTAAGTTCTTCGGACATGCTGAAACAAGAAGGATAGATTCAAAACGAAGGATAAGAGATAATACCTATGGCTTTGGGGGACTTTGCCTTTTTAAAGTAAAATAATATTTTATCTTTTAAAAATGCTTATTTAAATTTTCTTTTGAAAATAAATTTTCAAAACTTTTTATCTTATCTGGTAAACCTATGCTCTGATACCAAGTGAAACACCCCACCTCCGTTAGGGTCACTCTCAAAGGGAATGCCCTAATTTTGGTGGAGGTTTATAAGTATAAGTCACAGATATACAAGACAGATATAATAACACATATTTTTGAACAGCGGAAAACAACTACTTTTATTTCACCAAAATACGTGTTACACAAACCATGTCATAATTGTCTTACAATACTTCCAAATATCATAACTGTCTTGATTACATTATTTAAAGAAGCATGAAGAAAACATAAATAAACTGCAAAAGTCCCCTAATTGTTGTCCAAAGCCATAGTCCAAAACGAAAAAGATCCAAGCAATACATTCTTTCTCTTCAAGCTGGATGTGAAAACCGGTCAAACTGCGGTATTCCCCCCCAGAGAACCTGGGGGAGGGGGGGGAACGAAAGAAAAAGAGGCGAAGGGAAAAAGGGTCAGTCATAAAGACTGAGTAAGTTCTAGTGACTTTCAGTGTAGAAACGGTTAAAACAACCTGTCATGTATGAACTGGAACTAAACTTAAGAATGGTATCAAGGTGAACAAGATAGACTAAGGTGATCAGGATAAGTCAAGACAAGTCAAGTAAAGCATCACATGTTCGAGATTCGTTGCATCGACTGTACTAGTATACTAAGCCCATATCACAAGTTAGTCACGAAATAAATCCCATGGCCCAATGTCATGAAATGACCTTGAAACGGGGTCTGACCCAAGTACGGGGTCCTACGGAGCGATTATCTAGTCGATCGGCTCCCTACAAGTCCTATCTCGTCAAGTGTCCATGTCATACGGCTAATCACGAATGTAGTCACCTGTGCTGGGTCCACCTTCGGGTGTATCAGCCCTAGGGTGTCAACCCCTGACACGATTCAAGATGCACAGATAAATCTACGGATACCCAGTGTCTGCCCCGGATACGTGCATGATCGTAGTCCACCGAACCAACACTGGCGTACCCCACTGCCGTCGTTCACCTCTTACAATCAGCCCAGTAATCGTGTCCCACCCGGCCTAGCCCCAGGGTACCTTGATACATCTAGAGGGTTACTGCTGAAAGGGGTCGTGTCTAGGGTTTCGCCTAATAGATTAGGTCATGTAATTCGTGACCTAACCCGCCTAACAGATTAAGTCATGTAATTTGTGACTTAATCCTTTTCCAGTCTAGTCATGTCAAGATGGTTAAGTATGTCATTTCAGTTCACGACTTAACCCGCCTACGTGTCATGTCAAGTTAGCTAAGTGTTGTCGTTTTCAAGTTCATGACTTAGCCCTACAAATCGTGTCCAAGTTGGTTAAGTTGTCTTTTCATGTTCATGACTTAACCCTAATTGGCATTAATTGATTCGTTAATGCACCGAACCACTCACATTGGATCCTATTGTTCGTAGCCACTGGATTTGCCGGGCGGTTCCGGGCAGGTTTACGCTACGAACTCAACCCAACCTCGGGTTTCAAGCGCGATGTGACCAACTACCCACATTGGATCCTATTGTTTGTAGCAACTGGATTTGCCGGGCGGTTCCGGGCAGATTTACACTACAAACTCAACCCAACCTCGAGTTGGCCACTTTCTTGTTTTCTAAAGTCATGCCCATGTTCTTATCAGATTTTGCTATTTCCACATCATGTTCATATATCAACTTCGTGCCCAACTAAGGCATGTTTAAAGTCAAGTTATGGCATGTTCAAGGCAAGTTTTCGTGCCATATTTCAAGTTCTATTTATGCCAAATTTCACAGTTTATGCTTATAATTAATTCAAGTTTTGCCTATTCTACCCAATCGTATCCCCAACGTATATAAACGTACTTCGTTCACAAGCATAAACAATTCAAGAGATAAAGGGGAATAACACCAAACATGTGATAGGCATATGTGACAATTCCAACATTACTTGCATAATAAATAGGCTATAACATATCACATGGTTTCAATACTAGTATGATTATAACTTGGCATAGCAATGATTCCAACTTAATTTAACATGATGATTTTAACTTTACATCATAGGCATAATAATCATTGCGGGCATAATAACAACTTTATTACAAACATGAAAAATTAAAGGCACAGTAATCCTAATAGGCATAGTGGATTCCAATTTTGCATTTTTAACATAATGATTCTCATAGACATAACGATTCCAATTTATCATAATGATTCTCATCTAACATTATAAACATAATGGTTCCAACTTAGCAGTTTTAACATAATGATTCTCAACTAACATTATAGACATAATGATTCCAATTTAGCGTTTTTAACATAATGATTCCTAACTAACATTATAGACATAATGATTCCAATTTAGCATTTTTAACATAATGATTCGCAACTAACATTATAGACATAATGATTCCAATTTAGCATTTTTAACATAATGATTCGCAACTAACATTATAGACATAATGATTCCAATTTAGCGTTTTTAACATATCTAACATTTTAAACATAATGATTCCAACTTTTCATCATAACCTAGCAATACCCAATTTTTCATTAATCATGATGGGTATATTAACATCACAGGCATAATTCCATCAATGGTCATAGACATGGTTCAATTAGCATCATAGGCATGGTTTAATCAACATAAAGATTTCAATAAACATAGTGATTCCATGGACATGTATTAGTCCAACTTGCCAAACAATTTAGCCCAAGTGATTCATAACAACATCAAAATCATGACAAGTTTAACTTGCAACGTTGCCACAGCAATATCCCCAAATTATAATTCAAAGATAAACAATATAAACAATGGATTAACAATAGTTCCTAAATCTGGTTTCAATTCATGGCATGTCCATATTGTTTTAGCGTTTTTGCCTAAAAAGTAACATTGAACTTACAATATGAAGCAAATAATCCAAATAAAAATCCCAAATCAAATAGTCCCAAATTCGTTGTCTAAAGCGTCGTAGTTGTTGTAGCTTCTAGTTGTAGCCTTCAAGAATCATCCTCCATCTTTTATAATTTTATTCTTTGTATTTTTAATTCAGAGCTTTAGGTTTAATGGCGGAGGCCTGAGGCTAAAATGAAATAGTATAATTTAGGCTAGGTCTTAGGTCCTTTTTATAATGTTTGCAAGTTGTTTTAGACCGTCGATGGAGCTTGATTCAATAATAACCGTTCGTTTGAAGGAGAGGCCAATCAGGAGCTGACACCTAGCCCTAGTGACAAGGTAAGGCTCAGAAATTCGACCAGGCCCTGGTCAGGCCAGTCAAGACTGACCAGCAGGTCATTCTGACCTGGGCGCACTTGGCAGGTGCGCCAGGCTAAAAATGCACTGGCGCACTTCCTAAGTGCGCCAGTTCATTTTTGTTCTGGCGCACTTCCCAAGTGCGCCAGTGCATTCTGACCCGTTTTCTGGTTTTTCGCCCAACTTCGTTCATCCATATCTTCTTCATACGATATCCGTTTTACGCAAACTCGGACTCTATCTCAAGCAGAATTCCGAGACGAACGCAATGGCGTATCCCGTTTCCCTTAATTCTTTGATTTCAAATTAGTTATACTTTAATTTGTGCATAGAATACACGGGGTGTTACAAAATCACACCATTTGGGGGTGATTTACACTTTGCCCCCTGAGTTACACCTGAATTTCAGGGGGCAAAATGGAAAATCCCCAAAATGGTGTGATTTCATTGGTACGGACCACCGGACTAGGGAGAATTGTGTCTAGGTGATCCGCTCCCCTATAATAGATCTTGTTCATTTCATTTTCTAACTTTTTTGATTTAAATGCGGTACCATATTTTGTCACGTGGGTTATCAATCACATCAGGCATTATCGCGATAAAGTTGAAAGGAATTTCTTCGTTCCTATGATTCATATTGTATTTAGACTTTGAACGTGTTTCATTGTGACCACTAGATATCAGCATGGGGTTTTCAAACTACTAACACTTATTCTGACCATCTGCCGTAATGTGATCATCATTGTGATTTAAAACATTAGCAGGTACACTAATTTCTGCAGTAGTACCTATATTTATATCTTAATTTTTGTGTGTTGTATTCATGCCTTCCTCACATTGAGATGCATTGTTTGGCGGATGATGTTCATGTTCATAGTATGTTGTTGTCGTTCATGGAACAATATATTTTTTACACTGTTATCTCGATTAGTAATTGATCAGTTTTGGTTTGTATTGATTTTATCCATATAAACCTTTTTAACTAAGCATTGATTCAATGGATGATCAACACATACAATTAAAACCTACAAGGGATTACCATTCGTGTTCTATAGGTTGAATGAACACCTCATTGTTCTCACTCACTATCATAATTGTATTTGGTAATTCAAATTCATAATTAATTTTAACTAGAATCCAAGCATACGAATTTTAATCATAGTAGATGAGAACTTTGAGGCATTGACCCAACCCGTAAAATACGAATGGAAGCCTCTTGTATGTCCTAACTATAACTATAAGTATTTTGATCACCCATTGAAACTATGTTCATTTGAAAAGGCTTGGATAGAAAAAACCAGCACAAACCACAGTAGTTCAACTACTAACAAATTAACAAAACAATTTAGAAAATTCATTGTTTAATGAACAATAGCAAGACACTATGAATATTGAATTTTATCCATCAAATAGTGCATCTCAATTAAAAAATGCATTTGAAAATGAAGAAGCTACAAATACCACACATCAAAAATAAAGTATAACTATATGTATTACTGAAGAACTTTGTGTAGTTGTTAATATTTTTGGATCAGAATGGTCAAATTATGCTAGATAGTTAGGAAAAATGTTCACAATTTGAAAACCTCATGTTTATGTGATGGTCACAGTGGAACATGTTCGCAGTCCAAACAGAATAGGTAATATAGGCATAAAGAAATTCCTTACAAGCTTACCACAACAATGCTTGGTATAGTTGATAACCCGACGTGGTAGAATATGATATTACATTTGAAGTCAAAATGTAAAAATGAAATGAACAAAGTCAATTACGAGTATTCTCTCAAGCGGTGTAAACAGTAACTCTGGCTTGACTAAAATGAGACCTCCTAAATTATGTGAGACAAGCGTCAAAATCAATGAGTTTTCTTAAAACGATGTGCATTTATCGCTTAGCCATTGTATAGCGGTAGAGGTGTAAAAAAGTATAATAATAAAATTAGCAGGGATATAAAGGAGGCATAAAAATATTCAATAAATGTTAAACTAAATATTTAAAATTAATCAATTAATTATCAATCCCACATTATTTATATGGAAGAAACTAGTATTGATCGATCTTGTATAACAAAATCAAAGAGTATTATATATACACACTAAATTGGATAACTATAATAGATTTCTATAATATATTATAGTACTTATGTCTTAAAATTAGATATTTAAACTAGCTTAATTGATTTTTTACAAAGAGAAATAATCAAATCAATGGAAAATAGTGGTACTTCATGTGGATTTTCTGTTCATCGACGCTAAATCGGACTATCATAGCGGTTGAAGAGTGCTACAAGCTATATGAGGGATTTTACGGGGCTTTTGCGGGGATCTAACCGCGCAGTTGAAATGTTAAACACCTTGGCACTAATATATTCTTGCTTAGATGCAGATTTAGTATCGAACAAAATTTATTAGTGTTCAGCACGAGGTATACTACAGTCTATCATGACTAATGCTTTTTGCTAAATTTTGTTTTTTTCCCTTTTTTCCATCTTTTCAACATTTAATAAACATATGATGGTTTTGGAGTAGGATTTATGTTTATCACTTTTACGATGATATATTCTTTACATGTTATAAATTGTACAGTTTATTTCTTTTTAGAATATAAAATATATATTTATAGATAAACCCTTGTATTTATTTTATCCTGGACCTTTTCTTTTACATTTTGTGAGATGAATAGTACTTTAGAAAAATGCGACTCAAACATTTCATGCTTAATCTAGCAAATAAATGATTTATTATTATACAGTATTTACTTATTATGATCAGATTCCTATTTATGTATAATCCCAATAGTGCATTATGCACTTGTGACATATATAACAAAATAAGGTTTATGACCTTTGGGAGGAAATCACTTTAAAAATAATTTTGGATTAGACTGTATTATCATTTCAAATTTCTATGTCAGATATCTTTTTAATTGCTAGGTTTTTATAATTCTTGGCCAACATATAAATAGAGAAGAATACATTCGATTACATTAAAACATCCTATTTATGATTATAAAACTTCTTTTATTATTGCATTAATTCTTATTTCACATTTGGAGGATTTTTGATCACTTATCTACAAATCTAGAGTGTAATGTCCCGCAGTTTTATCGGTTTATGTTTGAATATTTAAATCAGTTTAAATATTAAATTCGTAATATAAGTGGATTTATATATAAATTAAAATGACGTTGAACGTTTAAAAATATATATTAAATATAATAGAGCTTATAACGACGCTGCAGTTCGTAATTTAATGTTCTGAACTTCAACAGACGATACAGGATCCGTTATAAATCGGATTTCCTCGAAACAAGAAACGTTCTAATCCATTGAACTGTATTTTTCTAATGAAAGAGAAAAATGAAATTTCATTGTATATATTGCAAGATATGTCTAAATCTAATTTTCAGAAAGTCGCTATGAAATTGTATATCGACCGTAACGGTTTATTCGATATAACTAGATATCGGTTTCAATTTGGACAAGGTACTTTTGAGGCGTAGTGATAATTTAAATTTTAGAATTTTACTGTAATTTTTAATTAATTAAATATGCAACTTTTTATTTGGAGTATTTCGCACCCTATATCAATATTTTGGGATTTCAAAATATGAGTCAACCTACCGATATTAGTATATTTTTGGGATCGTGACACCTCGCTGGACACAACTGTATTTTTATTTCTGTCCGTAGAAATCTATAAATAAACAGTTTTCTTTATAACCGAGATTGCATAAACTTTAAACAAATAAAAGGCAACATTGCTCCAATATATCAAATGGACCCAATCAACACTTATTCGTCGTATGTAGACGGTGCCCTTATTGTAACAAAAGCCACGGAAACAAGGCCAAATCCATACAAAAGGATATGTTACAAGTACAATTCATAATTGGATCTTCTAACGCTTAAGTTTATACTATAATAACCACCTTATATTAATATATTTAGTGTACCACGTACATACAGTAATTTGAAATGAAAACACTACACAGCATACAACTTGCAAGCATCATCTATATCTTGCAGTCACACATGAGATCAAAACGCATAGCAGACGAGTCCTGCATCCTACTCCTTAGCTCCAGAACCCTGTAACTTACACACGCATAAGGTAAATAAAATAAATTATATAAAATCACGTGAACTGAAAGTATGGTTCTTATTCTTTAGTCTTTACAACTTTATATTTTTTAGCTATAAAGTAGGGAACTAATAACAGCTTAGTCCATGTGACAAACAGTAGATAAATACTCAATGAATGGATTCTTTAAATATTCACAACATATTTGTTTCTCATATATCTTGCCAAAATAATTATGTCCAGCTAACGTAAATATACTTGCACCGTTAGAGCTTACTTCACACTAAGAATATCATCATATAATATACATATATTTCAATTACTTCGTTGCCAAGTTTCGTACTTCTATACCTTTTCAGCTATAGCTACCCTTTTCCCTAATGAAACCGCAGACTGCTTACATCAAAAAACAGTCACCTACTTATCATCCTATTATTGCAGACCTACATGTACTGGAAGCCTTGGCCGTGCAGGTATTGAAAACCCGTACTCCTATTGTCTAAAATCTGCAAACCTAAACACAACTATTACGTGGGTATGAAGAGTTCTTTTTTGTGGGATCCAAGGCTCTCTTCATCTATATAAAGGCAGCTTCTTCTCTTTATTTTTCATCTCGTGTTCAAGAATCTATTGCCAAACTCTTTCATTTCTTTCAAAAATCTAAAGTAAATTCCAACATAAATACTGCTCTATAAATTCTAGAAAAATGGCATTAAGTTTGAGCTTCACGTCGATACATATTGTTTGCAGCTCGTTTGTTTTGTTTTGAAAATCACGGCAGAATTATCATTGAGGGAAGTTTTCGGGTTTGGATTCGAAGCATTGGCGGAGGACTGAGATTAACGTGCGAAGTGAGTGTACGCAGTTGTGGTGTATGTAATGGGTCTTGTGGTGGTTTAAATGGGGAGAATGAAAACCAGGTGATCACGGTCTTACTAAAGGATGAAACGTGGAAGTACTGTCAACGTGGAGTGTGCATGTGAATTAGTGAAGTGGGACACTGGAATGCCATACGTGGACGAGGGGAGTTTTCAGAATAAAATGGGAATGGCTGTTCCTATATATATACATACAGGCGGCAGAATTTTATTGGGAGTGAAGGAGAAGGATTTGGTGTTAAATTAAGAGTGGAAGGAGTTGGTGATATTTCTTTTGGCCAAGCATGTGAAGCCGCAAGTCCAAACTGAAAACCAAAGAGGTGGTTTGACTGGTGCGAAATGGGGGCATGCAGTGTACTCAACGATGGTGGAGTTTTGTTTTAGTTTACTGGGAAGGTGACGTTTTTGTGTTGAACAGAGATGGTGAAGGTTCTCTGGTCAGGGTGTATTTCGGCAAGGATAGGAGTTTTGATGTGAACCATTGTTGTGGTTTCCGTACAGACGCAAGGGGACTTCAGTGGGGGTTCAGGAGCAAATAGTGTGAGGGGAGTGTTTCGCATGGTGCCAACTTTTGTAAGGGAGGAGGTATAACAGGTTTTAAAAGTGGGTTAAGGAATTGTTGTGCACTTGAATGTTTGGGAAAAACCGACGGGTTCAAAATATAATGGACATTAGTGTATGAGGGAGTTAAGTTGTAATGGGTTCAACAGGAAGAATAAAAGAAGTAGGCCAACTAAATGGAAGCACAGTCGGCCATTTATACACGGAGATGGGTATTTTGCGAAAGAAGAAATACACAGTGCGTGATGTGTTAGTTCACCGTAATAGAGATGGAGGAAAGCGTTTGGAGCTGGTAAATCGTGGAAGGCGGACGTGGGTTTGTGGGGTGGCATTGGGCCGAGTTTCCAACGGTGAAGCCCAAGTAAAATAAAAATAAGAAAAAGGGATGTGAAGGGAGGGAATAAAGAATGAAAGACGAGGAAATTCAAAGTTGCTGACGGGCTTAAAATTTAATTGGGAAATGAAGCTTTGCTGTTCGAAATGTTTGGCGAGGACTGTGTCGTTGGAACCGCACAATCGCAGGCTACACAATGAATCTGATTTAGAGCCATCTGAAGCTCGTTTGAATTTCAGAGAATTAAGCGCCTGGTTTAATAGACTGACGCAAATCGTTATTAAACGGTTAACGCGCAAAAGTGAGTAAATTCACTGACTCTGATATATTTTAAAATATTATAATATTGGTTGAATGCTGTGTGATGGTCGCTTTGGTAGATTACAATTAAATTGGTTAAATTATATGTCGTTGCATATATACACATCATTGGTTGGACTGATTCCATCGATTTTAATATTTCCTGGTATGGAATCAGTGTTAATTGTTGACTAACATTGGTGGATGCAAGAAACCGGTTGGAGGAATCCAACCGGATTCCTCAATATTTACATGTACTGTTTGTTTGGTATAGATGCACTGTTTGAACCCAAACGACTTTTGAAACCTTGTGTTGATATTAGCGTTGAATGGAAATTCAAACGTTATTTTGATTTAATCAATAGATGATATCGATTAAGAAAGTGGCAACAACCAACCATAAATGTATCATTTGTTTTAACCGATATTGTTTTACCAAAATCCCACCGTGTGCGAAGCACGTGTTTCACCATACTTACTAAATGATTTGGTAAAGTGGATTCTTATATTAATAAGATTAATAAGTAAGTAGGCTGAGATTAACTTGATGATTGATAACAAGAATTTATTGTTTTAAGAATAATTAAATGAGATATTTACAATTAGATTATGGTTGATTTCATATTAAGTAAAATTAGTTAGAATCGATTATTGTTTATTTAATAGTAAATGAGATTATTTAGAAATAAATTATTATTTTTATAGTAATCGATACAAGTGAAATTATTTGGATTATTATATGTTATTTATTCAAAATGAAAAGATTTGTTAGAATTGATTAGTGGGTTAATCATGGCTAAATATTTACCAAGCAAACTGTTTTGATCAATAATTGTTATTTAATTAAATTAGATTGGGTTGATTAATCTAATGTAATAAATTAACGAATAGTTGATTTAGTTTAAATAAGATTTTAAGGTATAAGGGATTTGTCTAAAGAAGACAAAGCGAAGAGGAATGTTTAATAAGGGATTTGACTAAGAAAGACGAAGCGGAGAGAAATGTTTAAAAATGGATTTGTGTAAGCTAATGTAAATAACCGAGTTTTTCAAAATAAGGATATGACGTCATAAAACCATATTTAAAATATAGCAAGAAGCACGTTTACGGATTTTAAAGCATAAGGGGTTAGAGTTACGAACTTTTATCTATTCTAAGATAAGAATGTTGTTGATCAAGGTCTGAGAGGTAATTAAAATACCCCAACTTGAATGGCTTCACTATTATCGAAGGATGGAATTTGTTTGTAACAGAAAGAGATGTCAAGATTTTTGTAATGGAAAGGGATGTCAAGATGAGTTATAAAGAGGATATTACAGCGTATGACAAGTCTTAGAACTATAGCGATAAAATAACGCTGTTGACTAGGCTTAAGCGTGACTGTTATGTCGAGATTAGTTATAAAGGGGAATATTACAGCGTATGATAAGTTTTTAAACTATAACGATAAATTAGCGCTGCTGACCAAACTTAAGCGTGATTGCTTGATGTTTAGTTATACATTAGAATGGATGTTTGTTTTTACTTCGATAGTTAAATAACCGACTATCGAAGTGTTTTGACAATCGTTGTCAATACGGAGAGACCGGCTGGATATATTATTCGAAAACCACTCCGTAAAGGCATAAGCACTGCGAATTAGATCGTGCTGAAGACGGAGTGTAATGCAAGGGTCATCCTATTTCGGAATGGTGTTTTCTGGTTGTCCAGTCCCAGGACAACTCGTATGGACGAATGTCTGACAGAGTATTCCTAGTGGTCACATAAGACGATCTTTTCAAGGTATTACGTCTGGTGGTGGAGAAATTCGTTTCTCTTAGCTTATATACCCGTGATATTTTTGGGAAGATCAACTAGTGATTTGACGGGTTTGACGATGTGGCATTCAATGTGTATGGTGGCTAGATGTTCTAAAAGATAGACGTAGCCTCAAGCTTCACAACCAGGAAATGACTAAAATCGGGCAGGCAGCATGGCTATGTGGGTCGCTCCCATTAGGGTGTATAATCACCAATCTAGAGAAATTCCTTTTGTTTCTTATTCTATCGATTCTGCCCATTCTGGAATGGTGGTTTGAGTCCAACCGTTGGTGATATACATTCGATACACTCAAGAGAAATGAGTGGTCGGTCATGTGTGGACCGGGTTGCAAGATGTTCTTGTTGAACCCAGTGTATTTGCCTCTAGAGATATACTATCGGCAGGTAGTCCCATACCTTGTCATAGTTGGAATCCAATCTCCAATAAGCGCCCTGCGGTTTTTTGATTTTATACTATGTATGTAGAGCGTGAGATGCAAGCGTTCTGCTATTTAGTTATTTACTTGATTAAACATTATTATAATATCACTGTATTTCGATATCAAAATATTTTGGGTTATAGTAAGGTAAAAACCGTCAATGTTTATGTGTGGGTTGGTCTTACTATTATCCTTTTGTTTCAAAAAGGATTTTCAAAGTTAAACCGTATGGTTGGAATTTACTCACACCAGTCCCATGACTGACCCAGAGTTTATTTTGTTTGTTTTCCCTAAAACTCTTGGGTGCCCAAATTTGTACGGGCAGTCAAGTGTTTCAGGCTTTACAGATACACTTGGAGGAGCTTGAAGCAGGAGTCTTCACTGTTGGTTATTTAGAGTTATTTCCGCTATATCAAATGTAATGTTATCCTCGGATATGGTATGTATATAAAAAACAGATTTGTATTTCAAAGTTGTGTTATATAATATATTTTATTCGTTCCGCTGTGAGGTTCGTGTTTACTCTGATTCTGCTCAGTTGTGTTCTTCTTCTTCTATTCTATTAGTTCTATCTTTTCTATCTCATCCTCTCATTTCTTTCTATTAATGATTCGTATTTCCGTGCCATTTGGGTCGGACCTGTATTGTATTTGGTCGACTCAAAGGGCTCGAATTTGCGGGTCGTTACATAGAGGCTGAATATTTGATCTCAAACTTCAAATGTGTATCGGTAGAGTAAACCTGCCTAAATATTAGATCAGTAGCGATTTACAATAAATCATCCTAAATCTCTATAAATGATCATATTTTATATGTTCCCAACCAAAAAAAGCATTATAAAGAAAAAATTCCTCGAAATTCATATATGATATTAGACATTCATTTCATTGCACTATCGTCCTATACCTTTATTTTCATTCCTTGTAAAGAAATCACACTCGAAGCAAAAGAAATCAAATGATCTAACATAACAAATTCAACATCATACTGTAATTTCAGAAATAAGCAAAAAATTTATGATTATTAAACTCATAGTTATCACATATAAGCTTAAGAACGCAATACTAAACTGCTTCGGAGGAGTAAGTCATTTATTGGTCTTGTCACTTTTAATGTTAGAGTTTTTAACAAAAAGATTCCTTATATGAATAAAACTCATTAAATTAAGTAATCTACACAAAATATACGAGCAACTTCAGAATTAAGCAATAAATTAAAGAAAAACCGTTAACGGATTCCTATAAAATAAAGACAAAGAATGAATAGGAATCATAAAAAATTACCTCTTGAATGTCCGTTGTGGCCACAATGGAAGAATTGAAAGCCATTATGGTTTTTGTTTGAATCGAAGAAATAGTTTAAGGTTTGTGGGTATTTGTACAATATGTGCGAAGCAAAATATTCAAATAATATTATTTTTCTGAATTAGGTTTTAATCCCAAATCCAGCTATTCCATGTGCCCAATTAAAATGTTCACATATTTACTGCCAGTATACCATGTCAATTACAGGTTGTGCTGGTTAATTCTTTTTGCTGCTAATTAAGTGCGGAAATTAATAATGACAACCGCATATGACAACAAAAAAGATATAAGCGTACGAAACCTTATAATAATTGATTATAAACTCATATTACAATTATAGTGAAAAGATATTTATAATGGGGTGATCGTTTGGTTGGATTGGTTTATCCAATTATAAAAAATTGTCAAACCAAACTAAAACCGATAAAAATGGAAGCCAAATCAAACCAACCAAATTAAGATTGGTTGATTCGGTTAGTTATCCGATTTAACCAAACTAAAAATACTTTAGACTTTATGTTCATAATATAAACTATAATTTGAAATAAAATATAAATATATGATTAAAATATTATAACTACTGATTCTTATGCTTCCCAGACGTACGCCCAACGTGTTCTCAAGTTTGTGAATAAATATACACATGCACAAATGTTTATTCAGTTTTATTAACCTTTTACATATAGATATAAATTGAGCATGAACTAAAAAGACACACTAGTAAGATGTAACTTCATAACTCTGAAGCTACTACATAATGCTTATGTATCAATAGGGTACATGCGGTCGCCATCTTATGGTTCATAGTTTTTTTTTTTTTTTTTTTGAGAAAAAGCAAATACATACTACAAGAAATAAGAGCTTTGCATGTTTTGCATTGTAATAAAACATCCATTGTTATACATAAATATAGGCTTACTTTCATTTTGGTCAAAAGTAGATAAGAAATAAGATTAAAAATGAAATATTCACATCATTTAATGTGATAGCTTAATTTTACATTCTATATAATTGTTCTAAAATTGTTTATACCTTTTTTTGTTTAATTATTTCAAAGTAAATGTTATAATGATGATTGCATTTTTTTTCTTTTGTCCATATAATTCATACTAAACATAGTAATATTATTATTAAATTAAATTAAATATCATGCAATATTAAAGTAATTATCACAATTTCAAGATGTATTCACAAGATTATATCTATACATATTATAAGAACCAAACAAAAACTAGTATAAATAATTAAATAGTTGTAAACTGACAAATTTAATAAAATGAACTGAAATTATATGATATTAAAAAGTAAACATGTGTACAGTATACATGTTAACTCATATAATTTTATACATACAACATATGTAACAACCTTAAATAATTGTATCTAATGCTATCTTGGAAATATTATGCTAAAGCATATTATGAACAAAAGTAATATACATTAACAATTATAATATTCTTACTATCAGTTTTTATTCTTTAAAAGCAGCATCATAAGAATAATCATTTTTTATAGATATTTGATCTATGCAGGGTACATACGATTTTGAAAATATTAGGGTGAAACCCTAAAGACCCACTTTTTCAACCCTCAAAGTTGGCATTGATACATTTACAATATTCATGTATTAAGCTTCCATGTAGCAGAAAGATGGATAGTTGGGAAAATAAAGACATAGATACAAAATAATTCACAACGGAACTGATAATTTATAATATGAACAATGATCTTTACTAAAACAACCCGAACTTCCCCGTTAAGGGAAGAACGGATTGCTTTTGAGAACATGACGAATCAGAACACAAACAGTAGAACATTTCATTGCATATTACAACAATTTCATCAGAATACAAGAATATACAGAGTATGAATAAATATTATACATTTATTAAATATCAGAGATTTACAAGTTACAATGCAGCGAAAATAATACAAAACACAACTGAAAGGAATATGCGGATATAGAACTTTCCGAATATCGTTCCAGCTGTAAACCAGGATCTTGTGAATATAAATCTGAAAAACCAAAACTACTAGCTGCTAGGGTGGAAAATAGGGGCACCCAGAGTTTAGGTTAAAACAATAAACTCCAGGTCAGTCATGTGACTGGTTTGAGAACTAAAACAGTTATTTAAAACTTTACTTTAAATCAGATATATCAAAGGACCACGCTGTATAACACGGAATGGGTTCCTCCCAAGAATACCAGTGCATATAACAAAACAACGCAATGCTTTTTGGAAAAATGTCGCTATTATAAGACCTATGTCCTATCACACAATGCAACGCAAGCCGGGGGATAGGATTTCCCTTATAATAGCCAAACATGCTTGGTACGTTAAAAAAATCATTTGATACTATTATAAGTGCATAGTGTATAAAACAACTTCAAATATAAATGTATCAATCCTAGACGGCATGGATACCATATATCATGTCGCGAATACTAGGCTCTATAATCAAAATCGCAAATGTCACGTATTGGAAGTTGGATTTCCATCTGTGAACCAAGGCAAGGGATCGTCCTTACTGCTTCGAGACTATCTAGCCCGAGCCTCAAGGTCAGAACGCATCAACTCTTGGATCGTCAGGGCCGGTCTACACGGAGTGGATTAATAATACCTAAACGATATGCTAGTCTGCCTTATAGGGCATAAATGAGCCAAATGACTCCATCGGCTCCGCAGAGACCGATATAATCGAGGCGCCTCACTATCCATCATCCACATAAGTAAAATGTCCGGGTGTGTAAAACCCAAAACACCACTTCGAGCTAGAAACCAGCATATGTCCGTTTCCCTGAAGTCCTCTCCCGGTTTTGGTTCACATTGGGGCGTGAGGCTCGCGAATTAACGCTACACAAAGCTAAGCTATATTAAAGTCGTGCTTTGATTATCAACCACAAGACCCTGCTTTTCAACAGAAGCCTTGATCATTTGCATATCAGCATGCCACACAGGCAATTCATGCTATGCAACCGATGTCTATCAATCACGCAGAATGAAATCCGATGTCACACACATCCAGTTACAAGTTCGTTCTGGGTATGAACGAGACCAGAGGCATCTTATTCCTCCCCCATATGTCCAATACAGGGGAGAGGTCCTCGCATATCCGCTCGATCTCCAAGTACGTCTGGATGATCACCACTTATTACCTTGTCTTGGGTGTACAGCCCAATCCAGACATTAATAATCATCCAAACGATGTGAAGACCTCTGGTCTTCAACCACCGTCTTCATCCTCGACACATCGTTGAATCAGTTATTCAGAATGGGATAAACCCAGTCTTTCTAAATAACTCGCGTATATAATAAACAAGTGCTATAAAAACACAACATACGCCTCATTCCAATCCAGAATATCCCTTTATTCAAATTTTCATATACTTTGGGAAAGGTTCCCATTAATTTTATCAAAGATAAATTCTTTAAATTTATTCTTTTGATCTTCCTTTGTATATCATTTCAATCTAATTAAAGATGCATTAAAACTCCACTTTGTTTTAATCTTCCCAAAAATCAATATTAACGATTGTTTAACTTGGAAAATCATATCCTTCCTTTAACTGGGTTAAAGAACCAACGTTATTTAAAACACGGTTCACAATAAACCCAAAATCACATTTCATTCCATCATCATAGTAAGTGAACAATTCCCTAAGTATTAACCCCGAAGGCCGAAACCAACATCAGATCAATACCCAGGAAACAATTCAACTTAACTAAGCTCCAGTTAGTTTCTGATTTTCTTAACTCCATTAGGTCTAAGAACAGTATTATTAGAGATACCATTCACGACAACCCAAAATCTTATTCCATAGTTAATTGGGTTAAAGAACAAGTGTTATTTAAAACACCGTTCACGATAAACCGAAAGACCAATTTCGATTCAATTCTAATTAAATATTAATTAATTGGTATACTTCATTAAATCTAAATAAAAAGATTTAATGTTTTCTCAACTGGGTTCAAGAATAGTGTTAATGAAGACACCATTCACGATAAACCCAGAATCACATTCCATTCCATCAGCCTTTAACCATAAATTAGCAAGTGAACAATTCCCTAAGTATTAACCCCGAAGGCCGAAACCAACATCAGATCAGTACCTAGAAAACCATTCAACTTAACTAATCTCTAGCTGGTTTCTGATTTTCTTAACTCCGTCGGGTCTAAGAACAGTATTATTAAAGATACCATTCACGAAAAACACAAAATCACATTTGATATTAAATACAAGGCTCTGAATAGAAAATATATCGGCTTAAAATCAATATCAAATTCTGGAATCAACAAATACCGTATCGGAATAACGATATATATATCTTCCAAATTACTTCACAATATCCATATAATCACGGAATCCAATATCGAAATATTTTGAAGACAATTTCGATTCATGTCCCTTCAATTTATATATTGGAAATCCTGGTTATTTCTAGAACCATTTCAAATCCAATTTATTTATTCAAAAATATTGGATTATAATTCTAGTTCAAAACTAGTTCATTTCAATAAAAAAATATTTTTATCTTTTCAAATATGGAATTTTTCATCCCAATTCTTTCCAAATCGTTTATTATGTTTTTATACAAATTATTATTATTTTTAATAATTTTATCAAGGCCCGTACTGTCGATTTCCATAAACGGTCATCGAACTGCACTTACGACGACCTTTTTCAAATTTGATTTGGACATAATTCCAAATCAAAATGTTAGATTTCAAATCCCTTACATTCTTAGAAAGCTCTTTTTGATACAAACCCAAGGGTTTCGGTTTTAGGAGAATCCGACGGTCGGATCTCCCGTAATGTCCATTCGAAGTCAATGGTCGAAATTCGCGAACTGCCGTGGCGCGGCGGTTCTATTCAGGCCATTATATTATAAATATATAATTTATATTTCATCAATTTCCTTTTAAAACCTATTTTATAAATCGTTTTAAATTCGTTTTCAAAATAAATTCAACTTCATATTCAATTTCAAATCAAAATTGTATATTTCATATCATCGATATATAAATGATACAAAACATTATATTTTGAAATCAAATCCTTTTCGATATTCATTATAGAAACGAATAAAATCGATATGAATATCCTTCATGTCAAAATGGCGTCAATCTAATCAACACGGCTTTAAATATTTAAATATTTTCGTGTCCATCCCAAATCGGACATCAAAATTAAATTTTGATCTTTTACTAAATGTTATTTTAAAACATTCATTATTTTAAAATAATTGTTATTTTAAAATATTCATTCTTTCTGAACTGGAATCAGACACAGTCAATTACCATATAATGTGATTTATATGGATTTCATACACGCATGTATACAACAACAATCAAACACAGTCAACCATCATCTAGAGTGCATTCTACACTGCATAAGCATCAAATATAAATATTTAACCCTTACACAGCTTGTCAACCAATCGATTGACATACAACTAAATATCGGGATTAGTGTATGTCCAATAGCATCCCATTACCCATGTGGGTTTCAAACAATCAAACACAGGTTTTATTTGTGCAGTTGGGTGATGTGTAAATTTATCATCCCAAACAATATCAGTCAAATGTGTGTACATAAACAAATCTTTCGATTTGTTTATAAATATTTATTTTATTCATATACACGTTAAAAATCATATTTTTAACTATAAAATATTTTACTCCATTCCACATCACACAATCAATTTTTACAACACAAACAAACAAGTCGTCCATGGTCTATGGACGACGGGTGTTGGGTGTTGCTAAGCACCGTCTGCATCCTATTATATATTTTAACTAGAAAAATAAAATAAAAGTGAGGAGTTCTCACCGAGGGTTCCACTCCTCCATTTCATTTCTGAAATTCAGAACAATCTGGATTTGCCCGTAATTCCAACGTAGTCTTCTCCACGCTGTTCATATTAAAATCACATTTTTAATATGATGTTCATATATTAGAAATCATATTTTTATTCGCTACTTCCTATATAAAAATCGAATTTTTATAACTTCAACTTCATATTTTCCTTCCACCTGAAAATATATTTTTCATACGATAAAAAATCAAACCTTTTTCTATACAAAATTTTATATTTTTATCATATTAAAAAATCGTATCTTTTCCTAATTAAAAATCATATCTTTTTATAACCAAAAATCAAATCTTTTTATAAAGAAAAATTAAATCTTTTCATATCTATAAAAAATCGAATTTTTTATCTAGTTTTGATGTCTATAAGAATCGAATTTTTATTTCAAATCCATATAGATAAAAATCATATTTTTACCTAACTAAAAATCAATCCTTTTCATATTTAAAATTCCAATCTTTATAAATTTCAAAGTCAAATATTTATTTATAAAAATCTAGTCTTTCTAACTATAAAAATCTCGTCTTTCTAACTATAAAAATTTCGTCTTTCTAACTATAAAAATCTAAACTTTCTAACTATAAAAATCTTAACTTTCTAACTATAAAAATGTAAACTTTCTAACTATAAAAATCTAAATTTTTTAACTATAAAAGTCTAAACTTTCTAACTATAAAAATCTAAACTTTCTAACTATAAAAATCTAAACTTTCTAACTATAAAAATCTAAAATTTTTAAATATTAAAAATCTAAACTTTCTAACTATAAAAATCTAAACTTTTTAAATAAATAAAAATTCAATCTTTACATTGTAGATCATCTAATAACACTGAATTTTTATTTGCAATTTTACCTACTTTAAATTAAACAAAGAAAACAAATATATAGAAAAAACTCACATCATTTTAAGGGGGGAGGTTTCACGTGGCTGAGGAGTGGTCGGAGGAGGGAGTTCGCCAGAGCAGTGGGGAGGTGGTGGGCAGTTCAGGCTAGGCGGCGGCGTTTGGTTTCAGGGCTAGGCCTTCTTCAAATCAAGGAGAAGAGGGGGTGGTTTCGAACGGAGGAGGGAGCGTGGCGGAGGTGGAAGGAGATCGGAGGGGGGGCTGTTTGCCTGGAAGCAGCGCGGCGGCGCCAGGAGCAGAGCTTCAGTTCCGTTCATCGTTCTCTTTTTTTTTCTCTAATCGGGATATAAACTGAAGAAGGAAAAGGAAAGAAGGGGGTTAATATAAAAAGGTTTATATATAATATTTTTATTTTATTTTATTCTCTATACAGTTGACTTTCTATTTGAACTCTAAACGAGATTCAATGACTGTCACCCTTAGCTAATTACCCCCATTCCGAACGCAATAGGATATGTATCATAAGCTAATTCGATCGTTTCGATCAGTTTCCGTCAAAATCAAAATACAAATCTATATATTGAAATTAAACGCGCATTTCAATTTACTGGGGCTATATACGGACAATAAAAATTCCCAAAAATTAATTTCTAGCTTTGTATTGACGATACGGTTCTAAAAAAACTAATTTCGTCAAATTTGGAGACTGTTTGAAAAACGGCCATTTTCTGGTCGATCCAAATTGATTGAAACTGTTAAAACACAATTTCTTTTGCTAGCTCACATACTAATCCCAAAAATTATGAATTTTAGAATCTAGAAATAATTTGAAATCCCGGATCCAACAAAAGTGGTTTCATCGAAAATAGAGGTCGTTTGCAAAATGGCTATTTTTAAGCGTTATATTTCCATGGCGATTATTCTGAATTTTCCACTGGGCATAACCTTTTATTCCCACTATGAAATTTCAATTTTTTGGATTCTTGGAAAGATAATTTCAAATTGATTCAAATATTTTTTGTTTCACTAAAATCCAGTTTATTTTGAATCCTATACATTCATTTGAAATTTGAAATCAAATTTTCAAACTACCGCGCCATTTCCAATTCCTTTTATAATTAAAAATGAATATTTATATTCTAACGTCGATTCAAATAAATATATACATTCTAATTCTATTCAAAATAAATTTCTCATTTTTATTATTTAAAATAATTCATTTTAAATATTCAAAATTCACTAAAAAGGCCAAAATAAAAAATTTAAATTGTCTCAGATTTTTCGGGTTGTTACATTTACAAAAAGATAAAACTATAATTTATATACAGAAATCCCAGTACTAATATACAAACTAGTCTGGAAGATTATAATTGTTTGTCCTTATAAATGTTGATACATACATGAACAACCAAAGCGGAAAATAGAAAAGAATATGGAGGTATGTCTCAGCCTTTTAGCTTATCTCTTAAAGCTCTAAATAATTCAAATCCAATCTGACAATTACACATGGTCTAACTCGAGAACTAAACGAAAATAATGCCCAAGTCAACCTCAGATACCATCATGTGAAAGCTCACATCACATGGAATTTACTATAATTTAGAAAACCTTTTGAAATAAAAGGTATTCCACTGTACCACATTGTCAATAAATAAGGATTGGATTTTTACCTTACGATGACACAAATACTTTTATTAAATCAGATTATTTCTAATATCATTACAATGGAATCACTTTTCAAAATACATAATCAAAATAGTCGTGGTTGTTACATTTGTCAAATTCAATGGGAAATTTATGCTTAAAATCAAATCCTTAAAGGCACATATTGAAGATTGGGTCCCAATAATGATAAGGTATAGGACTACCTTCCATAATATAAACCTTTAGAGGAACGTACAAAGGCACGACCTAGCTATCATTGACCTACATAAAGCCAGCCAACACTTTCTGGATAATACCGAATATTGCATCAGTAATGCCATTAGTAAACTGTCTGAGACATCACGTAGCATCCATAACAAAATGTAACGACGCGGATTTTGCCCGACCTTAATCGATCACAAAATCGACCAAGACCGTTCAAAACTCGCATACGTTAACTTTGGGAATACAAAACATTAGAACAATAACAGCAGACTTTTATTACATTACAATAATTTAGCATCAGAGTACAGAATATCAGAGTACAAATAAAGTAAACTACAGCGGAAGATAAATTACAACAGATTTAATACATTAAACAACGGAAGACTTCTAAGCTCTGGACACAGCTTTAGGCTTCGATCCAGGATCCTGCTAAAAGAATAGATATCTGCAAAAAGCTACTCGACTGCCCGTGTGGAAAAGAGGGCACCCGAGTTTGCAAAGTGAAACAAACTACGAGTCAGTCATGGGACTGGTGTGAGAATTCTTAACTAGTTTAACTAATAGTAATACGGCAAATCCAAGGACCACGCCGCTAACGCGGAACGGGTTTACTCCAATGGATTGCCGGTGTATAAACTAAAGTAAATCGAGAAATAACGCAATGTCTTTTTGGAAAAATGAAACCATTATAAGACCCAGGTCCCATCACACAATGCAACGCACACCAGAGGATAGGGTTTTACCTTATAATGGTCAAAAGATGCTTGATACGTATAAAACGGATTTGATATTATTATTAGTGTATATATGTTTTAATAAAAAGATTTGAATCATAAGTATCAATCCTAGACGGCATGGTTACCATATAGCATGTCGCCAATACTAGTTATACAATCAAAACCGCAAGGGCGTATTGGAAATTTGGATTCCATCATGAGTCGAGGCTAGGGGCAAGCTCCTCTCCGATTCGAGACACTCTAGCAAATGCCTCAGGATCCCCCGCAGTGAACCCTTGGATCTTCAGGGCCGGTCCCCGCCTATGGGCAGTGGATTAGTTATGCCTGAACACACGCTTCCCGGTCCCTTTGGACCTATAGTATGACCACCAACGGTCTATAAAAATAACGAGGCGCCTCAAAATCCATCATCCACATAAGTAAAATGTCAGGGCTGGTAGGTCACTGACACCACTCTAGCTAGAAAGAAACGTGTGCACTCCCTCCAGTCCATATCCCGTTTTTGACTCATACCGGGGTGTGAGGCTCGCGAAGTCACGCTATACACAAAGCTACGCCTAAACAGGTCGTGCTTTGATCATCAACCACAAGGCCTGCTTTTCAACAAAGGCCTTGATCAATGCATCTTAGCATGCCACCTTGTCAGTCCATACTATACCATTAATTTCTACCAATATATAACCTCTAAGCTCGTATGTCTCAGAGAAGGGTGTTAACCACCAAACATATATATATTAAGAGAGATCAACGAATGTAGTATAAGGGACTACAACGTCAGACATACATTCCATTTATAAACTTATGCCCTGGGTCTGGGCGAAAGTCAAATCCGTGCAATCAACACTACGTCCGGACGGCTACTACTGTCGCCCCTTCAAGGTAGCTACTCCCATCATGGGTCTCAATAGCAACACACCCATTCGATGTGAAGATCGTCGGTCTTCAATCACCGTCTTCAACTCTTCGAACGTCGTATCATTATTTGGAATGAGAGTAAACTCGGACTTTCCAAATAATTCTCGCATATATAAATTTGCAAACCATTATATATCGTTATTTATTCTTTTATAAATATAAATATCGTCTATTCATTTCATGTATATATATCGTCCATTCATTTCATATGCAGTAATACTACTCTAAACATGAATTTTTATATCATATGCGGTTTCTTGCTTATGCATTTCATATGCGACTTCATGCTTTTTAAAACATGTTAAATTTTCATATGCGGTTCATGCTTCTAAATCATGTTTCATTTCATATTTTCATCTTTTTATTTACATGTGAAAAGTAAATAAAAGTTTCATTCTTATTTTCATCTTTTTATTTACATGTGAAAAGTAAATAAAAATTTCATTCTTATTTTCATTCTTTTATTCACATATGAAATCTAAATAAAAAGTTTCATTACTTTTATTTATATAAAATATATAAATAATATAACCATTTCATGTTTTCATTCATTTATTCATTTATAACATGAAAATATTCATTGCTATATGGTTCATTTTCCATTTTCGATCACTTTCTTAATTCAGTGATCTTAACTACTTAATTCCTTTTCAATCTAATTAAAGATTTAATTAAAATTTTATTTAGTTTTAATCTTCCAAAGAAATTATTAAATGATTATTCAATTTCTAGGGAATTAATTCTATCATAAATTCGGGTTAAAGAATAAATGTTATTTAAAACATAATTCACGATAAACCCAAATTTAAATTTCATAAATTTCCCATTTAATATATATAATTAGACATCATTTATTTCAGAGTATTTCATTTAATCTTATATAAAATATTAATCATCTTCGATTTCCTTTATAAAATGTATAACATAATTTATACGGGTTAAAATGGAGTTACTATTTTAAAATGGACCGAATAGCCCAATTCATTTTCCTTATCCATTTATTATGTTTATCTTTACATTTTATTATTTAATAGCGGGCCAGACCTCTCACATTAGGCCTACAACTTGTGGATGCTGGATATGCCGGTTGGTTCCGGGCAGACTTCTACCACAGGTTGGGCTTAACCTCGTGTCTTGACCCAATTCGTATTTGCGCACTTGGACCTCTCACATTAGGCCCAACATTTATGGCTGCTGGATATGCCGGTTGGTTCCGGGCAGACTTCCGCCATAAATGTGACCTAACCTCGTGTTCAAGTACAATTAATAATTATCATTATAATTATCTCTTAAAAGTATTATTTTAAAACATTTCATATTTTAGAATATCTAATTTCTAAAATATCATTCATTCTTTTACTTATCCTTTCATTTCAGTAAACATTACTTTTTCCATATTAATATCATAAAACTATTCCCAAAATGTTTCAATTGTAATATCAAAACTTACCATTTTAATATTAAATGAAATCTTCCTCAATTAATCCATTTATGTTAAATTTTAAAGTCAAATCTTCTAAATTTACAAGTTAACATAAAAACGAGATTTTTCAATTCAAATCTTCATTATTATAATTGGAATGAAATCTTACCAATTTAAACTTTTTATTTCCTCCTTTATAAATGCGCAATCTTCTTAATTAAATCGTCCATTAATTCCATTAATTGAGTAAATAATGAAAATATTTCAAGTTCCTCAATAACGCTAATTATATATTCACTTTCATGTACAACTTTTATGTGCAATATCCATATATAAATTTTTTATATATTTTTAATCAGAAACACTACGAATATATTTATTTACATATTTTACTTAAAAACGCTTAAAATAAACTTGCATTCATGTTTTTGACATAACAATAAAAATAAAGTTGCATTCATATTTTTATGTAAATAAAAATAAAGTTTCATTCATATTTTTATCAAAACAATAAAAATAAAGTTTCTTTTCTATTTATTTTTTTCATTCTTTTTAACTTTTATTTCCTTTTACAAAGAAAATGTACTTTTTATCCCTTTATTTTCTTTTACAAAGAAAATGTACTTTTTATCCTTTTATTTTCTTTTATAAAGAAAATATATTTTCCTTTAAATTAGAAATATGTTTTCTTTTTCTTTAACATAGAAAAATGTTTGCCTTTTCTTTAACATAGAAAAATGTTTGCTTTTTCTTTAACATAGAAAATGTTTGCTTTTTCTTTAACATAGAAAATGTTTGCTTTTTCTTTAACATAGAAAATGTTTGCTTTTTCTTTAACATAGAAAATGTTTTTCTTTTTAACAAAGAAAATGTTCTCCAAAGTTAATCTACCTTTCTATGTAATATTTGCATCGTAAAATGCAATAAAAAAAGTGAATTTTATTTCTAATGTAGACGTCTTCTCTAGCGTCAACATTTCTAAAATAACAACATTTTCTAATGTAAGTTTTTGATTTATTTCTACACTATAAACATGACGGTGAAGTTTTGATTCATATCAACATTATAAACTTGACGGTGAAATTCAATGTCATTTCAACCAATTAACATCATATGGTTATTTGTGCCATTACACTAGATTAACACACAAAAAGGGGATTTGGTGTCATTGCACTAAATTAACACAACAAAAGGGATTTTGTGTCATTACGCTACATTAACACAACAATTAAATTGGTGTTGTCACAATACAGTTAACCCAACATATAAATTGGTGTCATCATAATACAGTTAACACAATGATATAGGTTTGGGTGTCATCTCAGTCTATATTAACATAGACATGATTTGGTGCAACTTTGATGAATCAAAATAAAGGCCTCATCTTTACTTTTATTTGTAAATAAAAATAAAGATTAAAACTTACATTTTATTTTATAAATAAAGATTTAACTTGCATTTATGAAATAAAGATAGAAATGGGTATTTTAATTTGTAGACAAGACAAGGATAAAAATTGTCCTTTTATTTGTTTTGACCAAATGAACCCAAAATTTGTTCTCTCACCTTGTTGACAAAATTAACACAAAACTTGCCCTTTTACTTTGTTGACAAAATTTACATAAAATTTGTCCTTTTACTTTGTTGACAAAATTTACATAAAATTTGACTTTTAATTTATAAAGAAAACCACATGTCAAAATTTGTCCTTTTTGTTTACAAAGAAAATAACATGAAATAATTCCTTTTTGTTTTGTTAACAAAATTTTGTCTTTTTCTTATGCATACAAAATAACACAAAAACTTGTCCTTTTATTAACAAAGTTAATGTTAGAACTTGTTAACCAAATTTATGTTAAAACTTTATCCTTTTTATTTTACTAACAAAATTAATGTTAGAAACTTTGTTCTTTTATTTTACTAACAAAATTGTGTTAAAACTTTGTCCTTTTCATTATGTAAACAAAAATTTGTTTTTCTATTATGTAAACAAAAATTGGCCTTTTTTTTTATGTACATAAAAATTTTGTCTTTTTATTTTACAACAAAATTACATATTAAAATCGTCTTTTATTTGTAAACAAAATAAACCAAACAAGATTAAATGTTTTAATTTTATTTAAGAAAATAAAATGAGAGTAAAAATCAAAGTAAAAACTTTGTCATTTGTTTTGTAAACAAAAATTTATGTTAACAATTGGTGTTTTATTTTATAAACCAAATTCATGTAACAAGGATTTAATATTTAATAATTTAAGAAATAAAAAAATAAAATAAAAAAACAAAACAATAAAGATGAGACTTTATCTTGAATACATCAAGAAATGGAGAACCAGAATAACATGGCTAATTCAACACAGCACAGAACATTATAGATCACAACAAATCAGCACTGCAACAATTTACATGCAACATCAACATACAACAAGCATACATCGCAGAACTAAATTAATCACCACACATACAACGATTTAAATCATCGATAAAAATAATTAAATTACTTAATTATTTAAAAGTAAGAAATCTCACAGTCGTATTTATCTGAATTTCCAACTGCTTCAGCATTTGTTATAGTCTGCTTCAAAAGAGAACCCAAAGCATCTCCACCTACATCCGAACATCGCATCACCTACAGGCCGTCGGACCACCATCCATGGCGCCAGCGTCGACCGCCTTCAGTCGCTCCTCCCACGCGCCGAGCCACAGGGAACTCGGATCCCTCCTTGCTTCGCGAATTGAACCCAAACCCAACGTCTTTGGCCTCCAAATCCTCATGATATTCGCCACTAAATTCGATCATAGCCATCCATTATAAAGAGCTTATCCACCTCTATAATTTCCTTTTGGAGTTTTTGATTTTCATTGATTATGTAGGAAGAAAAGTGGGGTTAAGATTCGGAGCTTTGTGGCCATTGTTTCAATGAAGTGGCGGCTGAAAGATTAGGCTTTGGGTTTGGTTTTTCTATTCTATTATAGTAAAATGTTATTAAATAACCTTAAAAGCCTGTTAATTTGTATGTTACAAAGGAAAATGAATTGAATAAATATTAAATATTGATTGATTGATCGTAAATAAATTTTATTTACATTATTTGGAAAGAAATTTCTCTTGATTGCAATTATGAAGGAAAGAAAATTATCTCATAAAGTCTACACATTTTTCCTGCTATATATTATATAGAGGTTGTGGTTTTAAATAAAACCCCTTGCCTATTTTTATTTACATGCATTAATGACTCTTCACATATGGTAGGTTACGAAAAAAATAAATTAGCTGACTAGGCATGCGGTAATGGTCTAATTAATGTTTAATTATTATTTTATTAACTTAACATTTAACTCACAAAATAATTAACATTTCTTAATGTTCAATTTACAATTTTTTTTATTCACAAAATATCATTAATTTAAGTGGTAATTAAGTTCAAAGTCAACCATTTACATTTTGAGCTACTTTAATATACATTATAATATCGCTTAAGGTTGATAATAATATGTTAATTGGTTTCCAAAAATCGAATTTACTTATAATATCATATTAACAATCTTTCAAATATTACTCAAACCATTATTTCCTTCCATAATTCAAATTTTTATTAACATAACTTAAATAACAAATCAATCTTATCAAATGTATTCAATGTCATAAAATGTTAATTAGAAAAAAATTATTCGCATAATCAGATATTACCTAATTAACAAGATGTTATCAAACCGAAGAATATTAGTATTAGTAAATCAACAAACACTATTAAGTCAATGCTACATATTCACTAAATTGTCATTTAGTTAATAAATCATTATATTTGGGAAGTTTTCCAAATTTTCCCTTGATAATTCATATAAATCGCAATGAGACCTATATGCATTCACCCATCAAGCAACCGTTTTATACATTCATTTCCTACATGCACAACAAATAAATTTTCGAATATGCGTTATACACTAACGCGCATTGAAATGCATTTATTGGCAACTATTACAACGTTATATACTATATTCATATGACAATATTGTTTCATAACCAGTAACTAATCACCTATGCAACCAATTACCATTCATTATCACATCCTTTAACTACGTATATCATAAATTTAAATCATATCAAGAAAAAAAAATTAAATTGCAGTGTTCTCACAATTACATACATCTCCCTTATAGGAATTAGAATAGGAATACGGGAATTTCTTTATTTAGAATTAAACTACATATAAAGTTAAAATATTCTCCATTAGCAAAACGTTCACATTAAGAATTTAAATAAATAATCCATATATTTTATTACATGTGAATTGTTCACGCTCCGTATTTGCATTAAAAAGAATATTCTTGACATATTTTAAATATAAGTTTCTTTTCTCTTTTAGCAGTTAATTTCTGGCAATGTTAAAAATAATGTTTTTAACACTTTTATATTTTCTAACATATATCTTTCTTTACTTCAAATAAAATAAATTTTTAGTTCATACTAATTCAAAATAAATTATTTTAAACAACCAAAACTCATTAAAATAACTTAAAATAAATTTTAAATTTTGCCCCAAAATTCAGGGTTGTTACAGTCGCCCCCACTTAAAATCTTTTCGTCCTCGAAAAGGAACTAAGGTAAAAGTTGTTTAATTAACTAACTAAATTTTAATTTTCTTTTGTAAATTTAATTTGTTGACTAACTTATCAAATATATATATACTTTTATATATTCAAAAATTATATTTTCTAAAATAGATTATAATTACAAATACGTATACTGTACGCTTGGCACTCTCAACTCATTCTAGGATACTGCTGATCCTATCTCTAATGAGTTTTCTTATTGGATATTACTAATCCAATCTCTGATGAGTCTTTTGTTCCGTTCTAACAAGTTGTACCCCAAAGATTTGAGCTAACCAGAGCTCTGATACCACCTGTAACGACACGGATTTTGCCCGACCTTAATCGATCACAAAATCGACCAAGACCGTTCAAAACTCGCATACGTTAACTTTGGGAATACAAAACATTAGAACAATAACAACAGACTTTTATTACATTACAATAATTTAGCATCAGAGTACAGAATATCAGAGTACAAATAAAGTAAACTACAGCAGAAGATAAATTACAACAGATTTAATACATTAAATAACGGAAGACTTCTAAGCTCTGGACACAGCTTTAGGCTTCGATCCAGGATCCTGCTAAAAGAATAGATATCTGCAAAAAGCTACTCGACTGCCCGTGTGGAAAAGAGGGCACCCGAGTTTGCAAAGTGAAACAAACTACGAGTCAGTCATGGGACTGGTGTGAGAATTCTTAACTAGTTTAACTAATAGTAATACGGCAAATCCAAGGACCACGCCGCTAACGCGGAACGGGTTTACTCCAATGGATTGCCGGTGTATAAACTAAAGTAAATCGAGAAATAACGCAATGTCTTTTTGGAAAAATGAAACCATTATAAGACCCAGGTCCCATCACACAATGCAACGCACACCAGAGGATAGGGTTTTACCTTATAATGGTCAAAAGATGCTTGATACGTATAAAACGGATTTGATATTATTATTAGTGTATATATGTTTTAATAAAAAGATTTGAATCATAAGTATCAATCCTAGACGGCATGGTTACCATATAGCATGTCGCCAATACTAGTTATACAATCAAAACCGCAAGGGCGTATTGGAAATTTGGATTCCATCATGAGTCGAGGCTAGGGGCAAGCTCCTCTCCGATTCGAGACACTCTAGCAAATGCCTCAGGATCCCCCGCAGTGAACCCTTGGATCTTCAGGGCCGGTCCCCGCCTATGGGCAGTGGATTAGTTATGCCTGAACACACGCTTCCCGGTCCCTTTGGACCTATAGTATGACCACCAACGGTCTATAAAAATAACGAGGCGCCTCAAAATCCATCATCCACATAAGTAAAATGTCAGGGCTGGTAGGTCACTGACACCACTCTAGCTAGAAAGAAACGTGTGCACTCCCTGCAGTCCATATCCCGTTTTTGACTCATACCGGGGTGTGAGGCTCGCGAAGTCACGCTATACACAAAGCTACGCCTAAACAGGCCGTGCTTTGATCATCAACCACAAGGCCTGCTTTTCAACAAAGGCCTTGATCAATGCATCTTAGCATGCCACCTTGTCAGTCCATACTATACCATTAATTTCTACCAATATATAACCTCTAAGCTCGTATGTCTCAGAGAAGGGTGTTAACCACCAAACATATATATATATTAAGAGAGATCAACGAATGTAGTATAAGGGACTACAACGTCAGACATACATTCCATTTATAAACTTATGCCCTGGGTCTGGGCGAAAGTCAAATCCGTGCAATCAACACTACGTCCGGACGGCTACTACTGTCGCCCCTTCAAGGTAGCTACTCCCATCATGGGTCTCAATAGCAACACACCCATTCGATGTGAAGATCGTCGGTCTTCAATCACCGTCTTCAACTCTTCGAACGTCGTATCATTATTTGGAATGAGAGTAAACTCGGACTTTCCAAATAATTCTCGCATATATAAATTTGCAAACCATTATATATCGTTATTTATTCTTTTATAAATATAAATATCGTCTATTCATTTCATGTATATATATCGTCCATTCATTTCATATGCAGTAATACTACTCTAAACATGAATTTTTATATCATATGCGGTTTCTTGCTTATGCATTTCATATGCGACTTCATGCTTTTTAAAACATGTTAAATTTTCATATGCGGTTCATGCTTCTAAATCATGTTTCATTTCATATTTTTATATTTTTATTCGCATGTGAAATGTAAATAAAAATTCCCTTCTTATTTTCATCTTTTTATTTACATGTGAAAAGTAAATAAAAGTTTCATTCTTATTTTCATCTTTTTATTTACATGTGAAAAGTAAATAAAAATTTCATTCTTATTTTCATTCTTTTATTCACATATGAAATGTAAATAAAAAGTTTCATTACTTTTATTTATATAAAATATATAAATAATATAACCATTTCATGTTTTCATTCATTTATTCATTTATAACATGAAAATATTCATTGCTATATGGTTCATTTTCCATTTTCGATCACTTTCTTAATTCAGTGATCTTAACTACTTAATTCCTTTTCAATCTAATTAAAGATTTAATTAAAATTTTATTTAGTTTTAATCTTCCAAAGTCATTATTAAATGATTATTCAATTTCTAGGGAATTAATTCTATCATAAATTCGGGTTAAAGAATAAATGTTATTTAAAACATAATTCACGATAAACCCAAATTTAAATTTCATAAATTTCCCATTTAATATATATAATTAGACATCATTTATTTCAGAGTATTTCATTTAATCTTATATAAAATATTAATCATCTTCGATTTCCTTTATAAAATGTATAACATAATTTATACGGGTTAAAATGGAGTTACTATTTTAAAATGGACCGAATAGCCCAATTCATTTTCCTTATCCATTTATTATGTTTATCTTTACATTTTATTATTTAATAGCGGGCCAGACCTCTCACATTAGGCCTACAACTTGTGGATGCTGGATATGCCGGTTGGTTCCGGGCAGACTTCTACCACAGGTTGGGCTTAACCTCGTGTCTTGACCCAATTCGTATTTGCGCACTTGGACCTCTCACATTAGGCCCAACATTTATGGCTGCTGGATATGCCGGTTGGTTCCGGGCAGACTTCCGCCATAAATGTGACCTAACCTCGTGTTCAAGTACAATTAATAATTATCATTATAATTATCTCTTAAAAGTATTATTTTAAAACATTTCATATTTTAGAATATCTAATTTCTAAAATATCATTCATTCTTTTACTTATCCTTTCATTTCAGTAAACATTACTTTTTCCATATTAATATCATAAAACTATTCCCAAAATGTTTCAATTGTAATATCAAAACTTACCATTTTAATATTAAATGAAATCTTCCTCAATTAATCCATTTATGTTAAATTTTAAAGTCAAATCTTCTAAATTTACAAGTTAACATAAAAACGATATTTTTCAATTCAAATCTTCATTATTATAATTGGAATGAAATCTTACCAATTTAAACTTTTTATTTCCTCCTTTATAAATGCGCAATCTTCTTAATTAAATCGTCCATTAATTCCATTAATTGAGTAAATAATGAAAATATTTCAAGTTCCTCAATAACGCTAATTATATATTCACTTTCATGTACAACTTTTATGTGCAATATCCATATATAAATTTTTTATATATTTTTAATCAGAAACACTACGAATATATTTATTTACATATTTTACTTAAAAACGCTTAAAATAAACTTGCATTCATGTTTTTGACATAACAATAAAAATAAAGTTGCATTCATATTTTTATGTAAATAAAAATAAAGTTTCATTCATATTTTTATCAAAACAATAAAAATAAAGTTTCTTTTCTATTTATTTTTTTCATTCTTTTTAACTTTTATTTCCTTTTACAAAGAAAATGTACTTTTTATCCCTTTATTTTCTTTTACAAAGAAAATGTACTTTTTATCCTTTTATTTTCTTTTATAAAGAAAATATATTTTCCTTTAAATTAGAAATATGTTTTCTTTTTCTTTAACATAGAAAAATGTTTGCCTTTTCTTTAACATAGAAAAATGTTTGCTTTTTCTTTAACATAGAAAATGTTTGCTTTTTCTTTAACATAGAAAATGTTTGCTTTTTCTTTAACATAGAAAATGTTTGCTTTTTCTTTAACATAGAAAATGTTTTTCTTTTTAACAAAGAAAATGTTCTCCAAAGTTAATCTACCTTTCTATGTAATATTTGCATCGTAAAATGCAATAAAAAAAGTGAATTTTATTTCTAATGTAGACGTCTTCTCTAGCGTCAACATTTCTAAAATAACAACATTTTCTAATGTAAGTTTTCGATTTATTTCTACACTATAAACATGACGGTGAAGTTTTGATTCATATCAACATTATAAACTTGACGGTGAAATTCAATGTCATTTCAACCAATTAACATCATATGGTTATTTGTGCCATTACACTAGATTAACACACAAAAAGGGGATTTGGTGTCATTGCACTAAATTAACACAACAAAAGGGATTTTGTGTCATTACGCTACATTAACACAACAATTAAATTGGTGTTGTCACAATACAGTTAACCCAACATATAAATTGGTGTCATCATAATACAGTTAACACAATGATATAGGTTTGGGTGTCATCTCAGTCTATATTAACATAGACATGATTTGGTGCAACTTTGATGAATCAAAATAAAGGCCTCATCTTTACTTTTATTTGTAAATAAAAATAAAGATTAAAACTTACATTTTATTTTATAAATAAAGATTTAACTTGCATTTATGAAATAAAGATAGAAATGGGTATTTTAATTTGTAGACAAGACAAGGATAAAAATTGTCCTTTTATTTGTTTTGACCAAATGAACCCAAAATTTGTTCTCTCACCTTGTTGACAAAATTAACACAAAACTTGCCCTTTTACTTTGTTGACAAAATTTACATAAAATTTGTCCTTTTACTTTGTTGACAAAATTTACATAAAATTTGACTTTTAATTTATAAAGAAAACCACATGTCAAAATTTGTCCTTTTTGTTTACAAAGAAAATAACATGAAATAATTCCTTTTTGTTTTGTTAACAAAATTTTGTCTTTTTCTTATGCATACAAAATAACACAAAAACTTGTCCTTTTATTAACAAAGTTAATGTTAGAACTTGTTAACCAAATTTATGTTAAAACTTTATCCTTTTTATTTTACTAACAAAATTAATGTTAGAAACTTTGTTCTTTTATTTTACTAACAAAATTGTGTTAAAACTTTGTCCTTTTCATTATGTAAACAAAAATTTGTTTTTCTATTATGTAAACAAAAATTGGCCTTTTTTTTTTATGTACATAAAAATTTTGTCTTTTTATTTTACAACAAAATTACATATTAAAATCGTCTTTTATTTGTAAACAAAATAAACCAAACAAGATTAAATGTTTTAATTTTATTTAAGAAAATAAAATGAGAGTAAAAATCAAAGTAAAAACTTTGTCATTTGTTTTGTAAACAAAAATTTATGTTAACAATTGGTGTTTTATTTTATAAACCAAATTCATGTAACAAGGATTTAATATTTAATAATTTAAGAAATAAAAAAATAAAATAAAAAAACAAAACAATAAAGATGAGACTTTATCTTGAATACATCAAGAAATGGAGAACCAGAATAACATGGCTAATTCAACACAGCACAGAACATTATAGATCACAACAAATCAGCACTGCAACAATTTACATGCAACATCAACATACAACAAGCATACATCGCAGAACTAAATTAATCACCACACATACAACGATTTAAATCATCGATAAAAATAATTAAATTACTTAATTATTTAAAAGTAAGAAATCTCACAGTCGTATTTATCTGAATTTCCAACTGCTTCAGCATTTGTTATAGTCTGCTTCAAAAGAGAACCCAAAGCATCGCCACCTACATCCGAACATCGCATCACCTACAGGCCGTCGGACCACCATCCATGGCGCCAGCGTCGACCGCCTTCAGTCGCTCCTCCCACGCGCCGAGCCACAGGGAACTCGGATCCCTCCTTGCTTCGCGAATTGAACCCAAACCCAACGTCTTTGGCCTCCAAATCCTCATGATATTCGCCACTAAATTCGATCATAGCCATCCATTATAAAGAGCTTATCCACCTCTATAATTTCCTTTTGGAGTTTTTGATTTTCATTGATTATGTAGGAAGAAAAGTGGGGTTAAGATTCGGAGCTTTGTGGCCATTGTTTCAATGAAGTGGCGGCTGAAAGATTAGGCTTTGGGTTTGGTTTTTCTATTCTATTATAGTAAAATGTTATTAAATAACCTTAAAAGCCTGTTAATTTGTATGTTACAAAGGAAAATGAATTGAATAAATATTAAATATTGATTGATTGATCGTAAATAAATTTTATTTACATTATTTGGAAAGAAATTTCTCTTGATTGCAATTATGAAGGAAAGAAAATTATCTCATAAAGTCTACACATTTTTCCTGCTATATATTATATAGAGGTTGTGGTTTTAAATAAAACCCCTTGCCTATTTTTATTTACATGCATTAATGACTCTTCACATATGGTAGGTTACGAAAGAAATAAATTAGCTGACTAGGCATGCGGTAATGGTCTAATTAATGTTTAATTATTATTTTATTAACTTAACATTTAACTCACAAAATAATTAACATTTCTTAATGTTCAATTTACAATTTTTTTTTATTCACAAAATATCATTAAT
This sequence comes from Allium sativum, assembly GCA_030737875.1. NCBI lineage: Eukaryota > Viridiplantae > Streptophyta > Magnoliopsida > Asparagales > Amaryllidaceae > Allium > Allium sativum. The sequence goes on from CM060921.1 coordinate 566,052,198, forward strand.
TTAAGTGGTAATTAAGTTCAAAGTCAACCATTTACATTTTGAGCTACTTTAATATACATTATAATATCGCTTAAGGTTGATAATAATATGTTAATTGGTTTCCAAAAATCGAATTTACTTATAATATCATATTAACAATCTTTCAAATATTACTCAAACCATTATTTCCTTCCATAATTCAAATTTTTATTAACATAACTTAAATAACAAATCAATCTTATCAAATGTATTCAATGTCATAAAATGTTAATTAGAAAAAAATTATTCGCATAATCAGATATTACCTAATTAACAAGATGTTATCAAACCGAAGAATATTAGTATTAGTAAATCAACAAACACTATTAAGTCAATGCTACATATTCACTAAATTGTCATTTAGTTAATAAATCATTATATTTAGGAAGTTTTCCAAATTTTCCCTTGATAATTCATATAAATCGCAATGAGACCTATATGCATTCACCCATCAAGCAACCGTTTTATACATTCATTTCCTACATGCACAACAAATAAATTTTTGAATATGCGTTATACACTAACGCGCATTGAAATGCATTTATTGGCAACTATTACAACGTTATATACTATATTCATATGACAATATTGTTTCATAACCAGTAACTAATCACCTATGCAACCAATTACCATTCATTATCACATCCTTTAACTACGTATATCATAAATTTAAATCATATCAAGAAAAAAAATTAAATTGCAGTGTTCTCACAATTACATACATCTCCCTTATAGGAATTAGAATAGGAATACGGGAATTTCTTTATTTAGAATTAAACTACATATAAAGTTAAAATATTCTCCATTAGCAAAACGTTCACATTAAGAATTTAAATAAATAATCCATATATTTTATTACATGTGAATTGTTCACGCTCCGTATTTGCATTAAAAAGAATATTCTTGACATATTTTAAATATAAGTTTCTTTTCTCTTTTAGCAGTTAATTTCTGGCAATGTTAAAAATAATGTTTTTAACAGTTTTATATTTTCTAACATATATCTTTCTTTACTTCAAATAAAATAAATTTTTAGTTCATACTAATTCAAAATAAATTATTTTAAACAACCAAAACTCATTAAAATAACTTAAAATAAATTTTAAATTTTGCCCCAAAATTCAGGGTTGTTACACAAAACAATTATTTAGATGTAGTCTACATAGGTTGTAATGTCCCGTATTTTTACGATGTAATAATTAACTTATTTAATTACTTAAATAGTTATTTAGAAATTTAAATGGTTATTTAATTAAATATTATTGAATATTTAATTAATATATATAATACAATAATGTGTTATTCGAAATAGTCAGAAATAGTAGAGTTCGCAATATTGTGTGAATTGGATCATTTAAAATATTTAATTCAGTTTAGAATTGAATTAGAATAACGAATATATTATTTGAACGATAGTTGAACATATAATTATATTATAATTATAATTGAGCTCAAAATGGCATAGCAGTTCGTAATTTGGCGATTCGTACTTCAGTCGAATATACAGAATCCGTTTTAAGCCGGATTTCTGTCAAATAAGAAACATTCGGAGCTGGTGAAGTATATTTTTCTAATGGAAGAGAAAATCAAGATTTCGTCATGTAGACTGTGAGTTATGTCCAAATCAAACTTTCGAAAAGTCGCTATGGAATTCCTTTATAATTTATAATGATCTATTTATATAATAAATGGATTTTTATATATAAACTGAATATCGATATAATCTGGACTTGAAATATCGGGTTATAAATCCCGATATGTTTATTTTGGAGATGGATAATATTCTATGTGAATATATACAATAATATTAATTTATTAATATTTAATTTAATTATTTTTAAATATATTAATATTTAAATGGGTTTATTTAGAGCTTTAAAAATAGCCATTTTTGCAAATGACCTCCATTTTTGACGAAACTAATTTTGTTGGATCAGGAATATTAAATTATTATTAGATTTCAAATTTCGTGATTTTTGGAGTCAGTATGTGGCTGTACGGGACTTTAATGTGAAAAATAATTGATAATTTTTCCTTTAAAAATACGTTATATAAGCAAACGGACTACGAATTCGACGAAACAAGTTTCTTTGGGTCCGTAATGTCAAACTCTAGCTACATGTCAGTTTCCATGATTTTTCGATATTGTATGTGATCATAGGGATTTTTAGAAGATGGATAAACTAGAAAATGACTTAAATAAAATATAAAAATAGAATAAAAAATAATATATCCTACCTATAAATACTCATAACCATTTCTAACCATAAACCTTTCTTTATCTGGTCAAAACGTGGCTGCCTCCAAGAGATAAAATTCCAACATAAAACCAAGCTTTGAAAAATCAAATCAAATCCCATTCAAGGTTATAAATTCCGAAGTTTGTATGTATGAGATCCTAATTCGATGCTTTTCGATCTGGTATCAACGTTGTTGGGTTCGGTGATGATTTCAGTCGATCAAAATATACACAGCGCGTGTATTATGAACTAGGGTTGGATTGTCGAGGAAAAACAATAATCAAAGTTTTTAATATCGGATTCGACTTCGTTTTGGAGTTTAGCACCTCGTGTGGATTTTTGGGGTGATTTGGTGCAAATTTCTGTCGAGACCGGTAGGGGGAGACGCGGGTTCACTGAGAACCGCAATGAAGAGAGATGCAGCGGGTTGGACAGGATAGACACAAGGTTGGAGAGAAGGAGATGAGAAGCAATATGGTGAGCTCGGTTGGTTGATCGGTGGTGTATAGGAGGAGATGGAGATCGGCGAAGTCGGCAAAATGGGGGAGGAGCACAGGTTTCTCCAGTTCTGTCCATCGGGGAAGAAGGAGGGTGTAGTAGCCGATTGGGTATTTTACGAGTATGGGCCGACACTGTTAAAATGGGCTAAGCCCATTTTTAAATTAAATCCAAGTTTTATTTTTATTAAATCTATATTAACTTCTAATCATCATAACTTTATCATATGTGAACGAAATTCAACGAAATTAGTTACTTGTGATCGTATGGACGGGCGCTACGCAATGGAACTGACTAAGAGTGAATTGTAGCTAATTACAATTTATAGCAAAATAAATTGTCTGTCTGAATCAACCGACAGTTATCATTATTTAACGATGATCATCTAATGTGAGTAAAACTCACTAACTCTACACGGTTAAATTTTTATAACGTACATTTAGAATTGACAAATTATGGTTGATTGTTGTGTATTGATTGTTTGGTTAAATTGTTGATTTATAGTTTGGAATTACAGATAACGATATATACACATATCATTAAATAAACAATGATTCTATTTATCAGAATAGTACATATTGAAATGAAATTGATGTGAATTATGTTGTGTAACATCTGTGGATGTAGGGAAAAAGGTGGAGGGATCCAGTTAGATTCCTCAACATTTATTTTACTATTTTTCATATATTGTTATATATGATGTGATGTATAATCTATTGTTGATTATGTGTGTTTAGATGATATGGATCATTGTTACATGGTATGTTAAATACCATAAGGAATACTGGGATGTAAAATGAGAATTTTCAAAGTGTATATTGAAAAGAAATTATTTATAAAATCAAAGGATTTTATAAAAGAAATTGTTTATAAAATAAATAGAATTATTAAAGGAAATATTTGAAAAAAAAGAGAATTATAAAAGGAATTATTTATAAAATGAATAGGATTTTACAAAAGGAATTATTTATAAAATAAATAGATATTTTAAAAAGGGAATATTCCAGAAATAAATAGATATTATTAAAAAATTGTTTGGAAAATAAACAGCATTTATAAAAGGAAATATTTCAAAAATTAAATAGAAATATTAAAAGAAAATATTTGGAAGTAAATAGAATTATAATAGGGAATTGACAAGATATAAAAGAACAAAGAGAAGATGGTTTCAAAGTAGATTTTAAATAGAAATATGTTTTAACAAATAAATGGAGACGATTAATTTATAAATAATGTTTTATAAATTAAATAACATATTTATCATTTGTTAAATGGGATATATAAATCTGAACTTACATAGAGAAGTAGAAATTGGTTTTAACACTGATATTTTAAATAGAATGTGAACTCAGCATTTATAAAAGGATTTATGAATGAGATTTAAGTGTTATAAATAAAAGGAGATTTCGTATGAATAATTCTATAAATAGAAGTATAAATAGAATTTGGAAACGGGATATTAGTTTAAATACGAAATCAACTTAATGAATGATATAAAGAGAAATATTTTTCACTTGTGATGTGAATAATGGATTTAAGTAAATAAATTGCAAATAAACATATTTATAAACGAAATTGGATTTTTGAAATAGGAATTTAACCAGAAATGGAATTTCGACTGGTTGGAAATAAATAACTTGTTTAATAATGAAAACAAGTGTTGTGATTTATAAATAATGTTTTTAAATGAATTAAAATATAATTATCAGTGGATAATTGAGAATGAAAATTCAACAGTGAATATAAAATGGGAAATTTGGAGTTATTTAAAAAGGAAATGATGAAATCTATTTCGAGATTCGAAATGTAAAAAGGATTAAATAAAATCCGTAAAGATGTGTAATTAGAATTCGAATGGGTAAGATGTTATACAATAATTTATTTAAGAAATTACATATTGAATAAATTAGTATTTGACAAGATAATTAGTGCTCGATTGGAAACTGATATTTTATAATCAAATGTAGTTTATTTGAAGGAGAGTTAATCGAATAGAAATTACTCGGAAGAGAGTTAATCGAATATAAGTTATTCGAAGAAGAGTTAATCGAATAGAGATTACTCGAAAGGGAGTTATATGCTGAAATTCGATTATACCGAATTCAGGAAAGTACTATTTACTTTCCGATTTTTAAATCAAGATTTATTTATTAAATAAATAAATATATTATTATATTATTCAAATTAAGAAATAAAAGTTATAGTTTCAAAGTTAGATATTTCGGAAGTAAGGTTTATAACGTTATCATTATAACCAATGTTTTATCAAAGAAGGAGATTCATAAATGTAAATCTGAGAATTTGCATGAGCAATGGTTGTAAAAAAAAAAAAAGTGTTGAGCTTTATCTATTTCAAGGTTAAGAACGTTGTTCGGTTAAGGTCTCAGAGGTAATTATACTCCAACTTTATTGACTTTGAAATTAACTAAGGAATAGTTGAAGTTCGATGGCGAAGACTGATTAAAGATACATAAAGCAATGAGCGACGAATGGATTGAGTAGTCATAATGTAACTACCCGAAATTTAGAACAAGAATAAATATTATTTTTGGTCAATTTAATGAATTTAGAATATTTTAAACAATTTATTTTAAATATGACATCCTTTACATAATTTTTTTATATACATAAAAAATAAAAAAGATATACGTTATGAACTCAATCTTAATAGCACCTTTTTCAATATGTTTATTGTAAAACAAATATTCAATATGTCTCTTTCCTTTCTAATTTGAGCCATGTATTTGTTCCATGTTTTCCTCACATTGTAGCAAGTTATTGGTTTACACTTCATATTAGGTAGGTTACGAAGTAAAATTCGTTGACTAAGCACAAGGTGTCTCTCTTATCAACGTTTAATTATTATTCTAAATTCAAAAGAAAATTACATAGAAAAAAAAAGATGACAATTTTTTTTTATTAATTAACGTGCATAGAATTAAATGGCATGCATACGAAGATATAACCTATGGTGGCAAGTTTCAAATGTACACAAATATTAAACTTATACAAACCTGTTATATTGCTTTTATATTAACAGTAGTTGTCATTAAACATATGTCTAATAACATTGATTGTAATTATGGAGAATATATTCGAGAAAGGTTATGATCGAAAGTTTAGAGTGAAAAAAAAAACATCAACAAAATAATAAATATATATAGTATTATTTGTGTAAGTGCTAAATCCAAATTAGCAGTAAATTTGCAAGAAAAATAGTAAAGCGCTGAAAGTTAATTTCATAGTTAATAATAACATTTATTATTCAATAAAAAAGGAAAATAGAAAAAGCATGCATCATCCAAGAATAATAACATTTATTATTCAATGTTAATTTCATAGTGCATAAATTATTTAATAAAAATTTACATGCATACATAGACTCTCTCTCTCTCTCTCTCTCTCTCTATATATATATATATATATATATATATATATATATATATATATATATATTGGTCAATGTATTTAGATAGCAAATGTAACACCCTAAAAGTTTACAAGTAATTTCCATTGCTCAAATAAAAATATCCACCGAGAGTGTGCACTTTAATTGCACTAAAAGAGGAAACATTTTGTCATCAAAATATAAAATATATCTCTATTTTGATTATTTTCTTCGTATGTGTGTGTATGACTAAATTATATTGATGAACTTACATATAAATCAAAAATTACATTATTTTTAGTATGTGATATTATCTAAACATCTTATTCGTTTTGTCATTAGAATATAGAATTAATGCATATATTAGGAGTTGTTATTAAAAAATATACTAGTGCATATATGTTTGTATATATCTATGTGCGTGTGTGTGTGAGTGTATTTACATATGTACTTAAAATTAAATCTCTCTCTTAATTATCTTCTTTTTATGCACAAGAAGACAAAAAGTTAATAAAGGAACAATTGTGGTTGGATACATAAGTAGCTGCATAAAAAGTCACAAAACGTACGAAATTTAAGACGGTGAAAATGGACTAAAATGTAAATAAAATATTAAATTTTAAAACACATATGGGCCTAAATTGAAAACTACCTACTCGTATATAATGTCTCATATTCCCTAACCTAAGTTCCCTCTTCCTCCTCTTTGCAATGGCGGCTCCCTTCTCCTCAAAATACATGATGAAAATCAAATCTCTCCAAACCATAGCAAATTATATATAAAAACGAAGGTCTCAACGATAAGAAGCTATTGATATCATTAGTTTTGTCATACAGCGCTCGGATTTGCCGAAATTTTGGATCAAACTTTCTGATTTTCGAAATTAAAAAGCAGCAGACGTAAATGATTTTTTTCTTGCTAATCTAAGAAGAACTGGAAAAGGTTGTCAACATGAAAGTTCTTCGTCTTCACGTGTAATGACCCGGGATTTTCGACCCGAAAATCAACATAAAACCCAGCGTCGACTATTCAGATATCGAGAGTACCGGATCATTAATAGAAAGCAATTAGAGGATGAGATAGAAAAGATAGAACTAATAGAATAGAAGAAGAAGAAGAAGAACACAACTGAGCAAAATCAGAGTAAACACGAATCTTACAGCGGAACGAATAAAATATATATTATATAACATAACTTTGAAATACAAATCTGTTTTGTATGTACATACCGTATCAGAGTATAAAATAACATTTGATACAGCAGAGATAACTCCAAATAACCAACAGTGAAGACTCCTGATTCAAGCTCCTCCAATTGTATCTGTAAAGCCTGAAACACTTGACTGCCCGTACAAATTTGGGCACCCAAGAGTTTAGGGAAAAACAAACAAAATAAACTCTGGGTCAGACATGGGACTGGTGTGAGTAAATTCCAACCATACTGTTTAACTTCAAAAAAATCTTTTGAAAGAAAGAGATAATAGTACGACCAGCCCACACATAAACACGGACGGTTTTTACCTTACTATAACCCAAACATTTATGATATCAAAATCCAGTGATATTATAATAATGTCTAATCAAATAAATAACCAAATAGTAGAACACTTGCATCTCAAGTTTTACGTACATAATATAAAATCAAAAACCGCAGAGCGCTTATTGGAGATTGGATTCCAACTGTGACAAGGTATGGGACCACCTTCCGATGATGCATCTCTAGAGGAAAATACACCTGGGTTCAACAAGAACGTCTTGCAACCCGGCCCACTCATGACCGACCACTCATTTCTCTTGAGTGTATCGAATGTATATCACCAACGGTTGGGCTCAAACCACCGTTTCCCGAATGGGCAGAATCGATAGAGTAAGAACAAAAGGAATTTCTCTAGATAGGTGATTATACACCCTAATGGGAGCGACCCACATAGCCATGATGCTTGCCCGATTTTTGTCATTTCCCGGTTGTAAACTGTAAGAACCCGTAACTTCCCCGTGAAGGAAAGCACGAATACTTTGAGAACAACACACAAAAGGACGCAGACAGAAGAACATTTCATTGTTATTACAACAATTCCATCAGATACAAGAATATACAGAGTATAAATGATTAAATTACATTCGACAAATATCAGAGATTACAATAAATTACATAGCAGCGGAAAAATATACAAAACACAACTAGAAGTGATACACTGATACAGAGCTTTCCAAGCATCGTTCCAGCTGTAAATCAGGACCCTGTGAATATAAATCTGCAAAACCAAAACTACTAGCTGCCCGTGAGGAAAATAGGGGCACCCAGAGTTTAGGTTAAAAACAATAAACTCCAGGTCAGTCATGTGACTGGTGTGAGAACTAAAACAGTTATTAATCTTCATTCTTAAAGTTAGGTAAATCAAGGGACCACGCCGTATAACACGGAACGGGTTTCCTCCCAAGAATACCAGTGGGTAAAACAAACAGCGCAATGCTAAATAAAGAAAAATGAAACTGTTATAAGACCCAGGTCCCATCACATAATGCAACGCAAGCCGGAGGATAGGGTTTTTACCTTATAACAGCCAAAGCATGCTTGATACGTTTAAAACACATTATTTGATACTTATTATAAGTGTATAGTGTCAAAACAATTTCAATCATAAATATTAATCATAGGCGGCATGAATGACCCATACCACTATGTCGCCATACTAGGTTCTACAAATAAAACCGCAATATCACGTATTGGAAATTGGATTCCATCATGAGTCGAGGCAAGGGGCAAGCTCCTCTCCGCGTTCGAGACACTCTAGCAAATGCCTCAGGACCCCACTATGATCCTTGGATCTTCAGGGCCGGTCCTCTCTTACTTTTGAGGATTAGTTATTCCTGAACACACGTTTCCCGGTCCTTACAGACCTATATCCGAGGCGCCTCGCATTCCAACAACCACACAGGTGAAAAGTATATAAATGTCAGGGCTGGTAGGTCACTGACACCACCCTAGCTAGAAAGAAACGTCGTGCTCTCCCTGTAGTCACTATCCCGTTTTTGACTCATACCGAGGTGTGAGGCTCGCGAATTCACATTATACACAAAGCTACACCACATAGGCCGTGCTTTGATCATCAACCACAAGACTTTGCTTTTCAACAGAAGCCTTGATCAATTGCCACTTACGCGTGCCACACTGGCAATTCACTCCATGCGACTGATGTCCATCGATATACAACCTCTGAGCTCGTACGTCTCAGAGAAGGGCGTTAAGCAAGAGAATAAATTCTCTGCCGCCAAACAGATGTATATTTAATAGAGATCAATCAACATAGAATAAAATCCACTATCAGACACACAATCCATTTACAAGTTCGTTCTGGGTCGGAACGAAACCGGAGGCACTTTCCTCGCATATCCATCCATCTCCAAGTACGTCTGGACGATCACCAACTGTTTCCCTCATCCTGGGTGTACAGCCCAATCAAGATCATCAGTAATCACCCAAACGATGTGAAGACTTCCGGTCTTCTACCACCGTCTTCATCTTCGACATCTCGTCGAATCGGTTATTCAGAATGGGTATAAACCCGGCCTTTCTGAATAACCCACGTATATAATAAACGAATGTTACACAAACACAACAAACGCCTCATTCCAATTCAGAATATTCTTTTATTCACAAAATCACATTCTTAGGGAAATGTTCCCATTAATTTTATCCAAGATAAATTCTTCTAAATTTATTCTTTAATCCTCCTATGGATATCATTTCAAGCTAGTCGGGATTAACGAACCACACCGAAGTAATTATTTATTTTATTTCCCAATCCCAACCTATATATCCCATGGAGCAAAACTGGTGATACTCCATTCCTAACACCACGGTGTTATCGGTAAAATTAATTACCATTTCACGTTCAAATCTAATTAAAGATTTAACTATCGCTTTGGAGCAAAACTGGTGATACTCCACTCTCGATCACTTTTCAGATTTGATAATTTAAATTATCAATTCACATTTTAATCTAATTAAAGGTTCATTAAAACTCCACTTAGTTTTAATCTTTTCAAAAATCAATATCCTGTCTTTAACTGGGTTAAAGAACCAATGTCATATAGAACACGATTCACGACAAACCCAAATCATATTTGATATTAAATACAAGGCTCTGAATAGAAAATATATCAGCTTATATTCAATATCAAATTCTGAAACCAACATATATCGTATTGGAAATAACGATATAAAATATATCTTTCAAATCCCCATAACAATATTTTTATAGTCACGAAATCCAACATCGAAATATCCCGAAGATAATTTCGATTCAACTCCAGTCCAATCCACGTATTGGGAATATTGATTATTTTTAAAATCACTTTCAAATTCAATTTATTTATTTCAAAAATAAATTGATTTTAATTCTAGTTCAAAACTAGTTCATTTCGATAAAAATCTATTTTTATCATTTCAAATATGGAATTTTACATCCCAGTTCTTTCCAATTCACATATTATGATTTTACACAAATTATAGATATTTTTAATAATTTTATCAAGGCCCGTATAGTCGATTTCCATCAACGGCCATCGAACTGCACTTATAGCGACTCTTTTCGAATTTGATTTGGACATAATTCCAAATCCAACCGTTAGATTTCAAATTTCTAATATTCATTGGAAAGCTCTTTTCGATATGAACCCAACGGTTCCGGTTTTAGGAGAATCCGACGGTCGGATCTCCCGCAACGTCAATTCGAAGTCAATGGTCGAAATTCACGAACTGCTGCGGAGCGGCGCGTTCTATTTAGGCCATTTTATATATATAATATATATATTATATATATTTCGTAAATTTCCTTTTAAAACGTATTTTATAAATCGTTTTACTTCGTTTCAAAACCATTTCAACACTATTTCAATTTCTAATCAAAACTGAATATTTCATATCATTACTATATAAATGATAATATTTTCAAAATGTTATATTTTGAAATCACTTCTTTTCTATATTCATTATAAAAACAAATATAATCGATATGAATATCGTTCACGTTAAAATGGCGCAACTCTAATCAGCACGGCTTTATATATTTCAATAAATTCGTTATCCTATTCAACAAATGAATATTTATTCCATTCAACACATGAATCTATATTTCTTCCAACACCTGACTAATCTCAACACATGAGTACTGTCAACACATCACTATTTTTGTTATGTAAAATATTTTATAAAACTATGGTATCTATCGTTTGATTTTTTTATCAGACTCCTACTGAGAAGTAGTTCTAATTTTAAATATGATAAAGATGTAAATTTCATTGTATAAAATATTTCACTCAACACATGAACATCGTCAACACATGACTATTTTTATATTCAACACATGAATTTTCTTTGATAATATTCATTGTTGTCCCGATTGGAATGAGGCCCAATCAATCACCATATAATGTTAATTATATGGATTTTCATACATCACACATATATAATAGCATTGAAAAATAATCAACCATCAACCAAAGTGCACTACACTGTATAAGCATCAAATATAGATATCTAACGCTTATAACAGCCTGTCAATCAATCGATCGACATATTTAATCAATCAGGATGAGTGAATTTCAAATTTATCCCAACACCCGTGTGGGGTTTCAAACAATCAAACACAGATTTTATTTGTGCAGTTGGGCGATGTGTAAAATTTATCGACCCAATCAATGTCAGTCAAATCAGTGTACATAAACAAACCGTCCGGTTTGTAAATGAATATTTTATTTATTCACTTTCACGTTAAAAATTATATTTTTAACGATAAAATATTCTATTTCAACACATGAATTTCTATTCATTTCATTTACACAATAAAAATGATATTTTAATTTTTCTAACATATTTTAGAAAATTTCGGCGGCATAACGGCACGATACTAGAAACAGGATGAGGCCTAGCCTTATCCCCGGTCTAGTGAAGGCCCACACCATTCACGCATCAATCAAATCAATTCCATCTCACCAAACAATTCAATTCAAACCAAACAACTAACCAACTACTCAACCAAACAATTTAACAAACAAGCCATCCATGGTCTGTGGATGACGGGTGTCGGGTGCTACTAAGCACCGTCTGCATCCTAGTATATATATATATATATAACTAGAAAAAGAGAATTTAGAGTGAGAAGTTCTCACCAATAGCTATCCAACTTCACGACACTTCATTTATAGAAATCTTCTTCATTCTCGCATTTTTATCATCTTCGTTGCCCGTAGTCACCACATATATAAAAATCACACATTTTTATATTTTGATGTCTTTAAAATAAAAGTCACATTTTTATTTGTTCACTCTCAATTTAAAAATAATATTTCTATAATCACTTCATATATTTAAAAATCGAATTTTTACACCGCTACTATATAGATAAAAATTCTATTTTTACAACGATGTTCATATAATAAAGATTATATTTTTATCATGCTATTCTCTATATAAAGATTTCGCCCTTTCAAAACTAAAGTTTTCGCCTTTATAAAAATAAAGTTTTCGCTTTTATAAAAATAAAGATTTTGCTTTTATTTCCTCATTATAAAAATCACCTCTTTATTTCAATGTATATATAATAAAAATCAGATTTTTATTTCGCTATTCATATACAAAGGTGATATTTTTAATTCTCTTCATAACCAAAAATCATATTTTTACCCCTTCTATATAGTAAAGATTATATTTTTAATACTTTAAAAATATAAAAACCATATTTTTAATCCATTAAAAAAAATATAAAAATCATATTTTTAATCCTTTAAAAAAAATATAAAAATCATATTTTTAATCCTTTAAAAAAAATATAAAAATCATATTTTTCCAATACAAAAATCTAAACTTTTCTTTTTTATTAATCTAATCTTTTATATTCTAAAAATCTGAACTTTTAACAAATAAAAATCATATAATATCAGTTTTAAAATCAGTTTTTAATTATAAACAAAAAGGAAAATTCTTACTGTCTTTGAAGGAGGGAGGCCGGAGGAGTCACAGTCGGAGCCTGGTGGGGGCGGAGGCGTCACAGCAGGTCGGGGTGGTCGTGGGCTTCAGGCGGCGGTGGTAGGCGCGGGTTTCAGAAGAGGAGGGAGAGGAGAACGAGGGGAGGAGGTGAAGAACGGAGGGAGGGAGTGCGATGGGGCGCGACTGCCTGGCGTCGGTCGTGGGGGCCACAGGGGGTCGGGTCTGGAGTCGGTCGCGGGGAGGAAGGAGAAGAAGGGGAAGATGGAGGGGGGCGCGACGCTCGTCTGGAGGGAGGGGAAAGGAAGAAGTGGCGGCGGCACACCTGGGGAGCGGCGCGCGTCGATCGGAGGAGGGGCAGCTCCTCCGTCTTCGTTCTCTCTCTTTTTTTTTTTATCTGTAATCGATTTAGTGAATAAGGGGGGGGGCAACGTATAAGGGTTATATATATTTTTTTTTATTTAATTATTTTATTTTCAAAAAAAAGTTGACTTTTACATACGACCCCGAAACGAGGCCCACCGCCTGTCGTCCATAGCGTTTTACCCCCATTCCGAACACAATGGGATATGTATCGTAGGCTGATTCGACTGTTTGAATCAGTTTCCGTTAAATTCACATTTAAATCACTTTATTGAATTTTAAACGTACATTTCAAATTACCGGGGTCACATATTAACTTTAAAAATTCCAAAAAAATATTTTCTAGCTTCGTATTGACAATACGGTCCTATCAAAACTAGTTTCGTCGAATTCTGAGACCGTTGGAAAAATGGCCAATTTCCAATCGATTAAAATCAACTAAAACTGGTCAAACGCGTTTTCCTTTGCCACGCTCACATATTGATTCGAAAAATTATGTAATTTGAAACCTAGCAATAATTCGACATCACGGACCCAACAAAAGTGGTTTCGTCGAAATCCGAGGTCATTTGCAAAATTTCCCTTTTTAAGGGCCTGAATTCCATAGCGACTATTCAGAATTTTCAACTGGACATATCTTTTGATTTCCGCTATGAAATTTTGATTTGTCGGATTCGTTGGAAAGATATTCTCAACTAGATTCTAATGTTTTTGGTTTCACTAAAATCCGGATTGTTTTGCACCCGGTACATTCAATTGAAGTTTGAAATCGAATTATCGAACTACCGCGCCATTTTCAATTCTATTTGTAATTATATATAATTATTTATATATTCTAACGACGACGTATATAATATATACGTCGAATTCTATTCAAAATAAATTTCTGGTCGTTATTATTTAAAATAATCTATTTTAAATATTCAAAATTCGCTCAAATTGCCAAAATAAAATTTTTAAACTGGCCCAGATTTTCGGGTTGTTACAATCTCCCCCACTTAAAACTTTTCGTCCCCGAAAAGGAACAAAGTCGAAAGTGGTTTGATTAATCTACTCTACGTTCGATCTGGCTTCCATTCTCCAACTTTTCAGTTTCTGAGAATTTTCAAATTTTCAAAAATTTGGCTAACACCCTAAATTTTTGAAAAATTTCGCCATAAGCTCCCCTGCACCGGGAGCATCGGGGAATTTCAAATAGCTTCCCCGGTCCTTCAGATCTCAAAAAGAAAAAGAAAAAGCCAAGCGGCTAGCCAATAGGCTCATAAAATCATCATCACCCAAACAAAACAGTAAATTATGTAGTAAACATGTACCTATTTGTCGGGCAAACAAATTTTATTCTCTGCTCTAGCCTCCTTGCTATGACCTGTTCAATATAAGTATATGTATATACAAGCAAATGCGACCAATTTTCAATACAATTCAATATTTGATTCAATTAGGCTAAATGGCTAAAAATTAGCAAACAAATAAACAAACAACACAAACATCAATCAATTAGTGGATTAGAGTTTCAAATTCATAACTTTTGATACATATACAAAAAATCATGTTTTGATGCCAATTCACAACAATGTGTTCTAGCTATATTAGTTTTGGTTCTCACACCAGTCTAATGGAAATATATAGAAGTCACACCTTCGAAACACGAACATAAACACTGATGATGTGGCCACATCACCAGAATTATCCCCGGGTGTCTAGAATGTGACCCTATATCTATCCAGTATATTAAAACTTCGACTATACGTTCATGACGCGTATACGCGAAATCTATATATACTCGATTGTCCATATTCAAAATAAATAAATAATCAAATACGTATAAAGCGATTTGAATTTTAAAACAAAATTGTTTTCATTTGAAAAATATACTCTTCACACTCGTTCTAGGATACTACTGATCCTATCTCTAACGAGTCATTCTAATTGGATATTACTAATCCAATATCTGATGAATTCTTTCGTATGGTTCTAATGTGTCTTGTTCTCGAGCTCTGTAAACCAAAGCTCTGATACCAAACTGTAAGAACCCGTAACTTCCCCGTGAAGGAAAGCACGAATACTTTGAGAACAACACACAAAAGGACGCAAACAGAAGAACATTTCATTGTTATTACAACAATTCCATCAGATACAAGAATATATAGAGTATAAATGATTAAATTACATTCGACAAATATCAGAGATTACAATAAATTACATAGCAGCGGAAAAATATACAAAACACAACTAGAAGTGATACACGGATACAGAGCTTTCCGAGCATCGTTCCAGCTGTAAATCAGGACCCTGTGAATATAAATCTGCAAAACCAAAACTACTAGCTGCCCGTATGGAAAATAGGGGCACCCAGAGTTTAGGTTAAAAACAATAAATTCCAGGTCAGTCATGTGACTGGTGTGAGAACTAAAACAGTTATTAATCTTCATTCTTAAAGTTAGGTAAATCAAGGGACCACGCCGTATAACACGGAACGGGTTTCCTCCCAAGAATACCAGTGGGTAAAACAAACAGCGCAATGCTAAATAAAGAAAAATGAAACTGTTATAAGACCCAGGTCCCATCACACAATGCAACGCAAGCCGGAGGAAAGGGTTTTTACCTTATAACAGCCAAAGCATGCTTGATACGTTTAAAACACATTATTTGATACTTATTATAAGTGTATAGTGTCAAAACAATTTCAATCATAAATATTAATCATAGGCGGCATGAATGACCCATACCACTATGTCGCCATACTAGGTTCTACAAATAAAACCGCAATATCACGTATTGGAAATTGGATTCCATCATGAGTCGAGGCAAGGGGCAAGCTCCTCTCCGCGTTCGAGACACTCTAGCAAATGCCTCAGGACCCCACTATGATCCTTGGATCTTCAGGGCCGGTCCTCTCTTACTTTTGAGGATTAGTTATTCCTGAACACACGTTTCCCGGTCCTTACAGACCTATATCCGAGGCGCCTCGCATTCCAACAACCACACAGGTGAAAAGTATATAAATGTCAGGGCTGGTAGGTCACTGACACCACCCTAGCTAGAAAGAAACGTCGTGCTCTCCCTGCAGTCACTATCCCGTTTTTGACTCATACCGAGGTGTGAGGCTCGCGAATTCACGTTATACACAAAGCTACGCCACACAGGCCGTGCTTTGATCATCAACCACAAGACTTTGCTTTTCAACAGAAGCCTTGATCAATTGCCACTTACGCGTGCAACACTGGCAATTCACTCCATGCGACTGATGTCCATCGATATACAACCTCTGAGCTCGTACGTCTCAGAGAAGGGCGTTAAGCAAGAGAATAAATTCTCTGCCGCCAAACAGATGTATATTTAATAGAGATCAATCAACATAGAATAAAATCCACTATCAGACACACAATCCATTTACAAGTTCGTTCTGGGTCGGAACGAAACCGGAGGCACTTTCCTCGCATATCCATCCATCTCCAAGTACGTCTGGACGATCACCAACTGTTTCCCTCATCCTGGGTGTACAGCCCAATCAAGATCATCAGTAATCACCCAAACGATGTGAAGACTTCCGGTCTTCTACCACCGTCTTCATCTTCGACATCTCGTCGAATCGGTTATTCAGAATGGATATAAACCCGGCCTTTCTGAATAACCCACGTATATAATAAACGAATGTTACACAAACACAACAAACGCCTCATTCCAATTCAGAATATTCTTTTATTCACAAAATCACATTCTTAGGGAAATGTTCCCATTAATTTTATCCAAGATAAATTCTTCTAAATTTATTCTTTAATCCTCCTATGGATATCATTTCAAGCTAGTCGGGATTAACGAACCACACCGAAGTAATTATTTATTTTATTTCCCAATCCCAACCTATATATCCCATGGAGCAAAACTGGTGATACTCCATTCCTAACACCACGGTGTTATCGGTAAAATTAATTACCATTTCACGTTCAAATCTAATTAAAGATTTAACTATCGCTTTGGAGCAAAACTGGTGATACTCCACTCTCGATCACTTTTCAGATTTGATAATTTAAATTATCAATTCACATTTTAATCTAATTAAAGGTTCATTAAAACTCCACTTAGTTTTAATCTTTTCAAAAATCAATATCCTGTCTTTAACTGGGTTAAAGAACCAATGTCATATAGAACACGATTCACGACAAACCCAAATCATATTTGATATTAAATACAAGGCTCTGAATAGAAAATATATCGGCTTATATTCAATATCAAATTCTGAAACCAACATATATCGTATTGGAAATAACGATATAAAATATATCTTTCAAATCCCCATAACAATATTTGTATAGTCACGAAATCCAACATCGAAATATCCCGAAGATAATTTCGATTCAACTCCAGTCCAATCCACGTATTGGGAATATTGATTATTTTTAAAATCACTTTCAAATTCAATTTATTTATTTCAAAAATAAATTGATTTTAATTCTAGTTCAAAACTAGTTCATTTCGATAAAAATCTATTTTTATCATTTCAAATATGGAATTTTACATCCCAGTTCTTTCCAGTTCACATATTATGATTTTACACAAATTATAGATATTTTTAATAATTTTATCAAGGCCCGTACAGTCGATTTCCATCAACGGCCATCGAACTGCACTTATAGCGACTCTTTCCGAATTTGATTTGGACATAATTCCAAATCCAACCGTTAGATTTCAAATTTCTAATATTCATTGGAAAGCTCTTTTCGATACGAACCCAACGGTTCCGGTTTTAGGAGAATCCGACGGTCGGATCTCCCGCAACGTCAATTCGAAGTCAATGGTCGAAATTCACGAACTGCTGCGGAGCGGCGCGTTCTATTTAGGCCATTTTATATATATAATATATATATTATATATATTTCGTAAATTTCCTTTTAAAACGTATTTTATAAATCGTTTTACTTCGTTTCAAAACCATTTCAACACTATTTCAATTTCTAATCAAAACTGAATATTTCATATCATTACTATATAAATGATAATATTTTCAAAATGTTATATTTTGAAATCACTTCTTTTCTATATTCATTATAAAAACGAATATAATCGATATGAATATCGTTCACGTTAAAATGGCGCAACTCTAATCAACACGGCTTTATATATTTCAATAAATTCGTTATCCTATTCAACAAATGAATATTTATTCCATTCAACACATGAATCTATATTTCTTCCAACACCTGACTAATCTCAACACATGAGTACTGTCAACACATCACTATTTTTGTTATGTAAAATATTTTATAAAACTATGGTATCTATCGTTTGATTCTTTTATCAGACTCCTACTGAGAAGTAGTTCTAATTTTAAATATGATAAAGATGTAAATTTCATTGTATAAAATATTTCACTCAACACATGAACATCGTCAACACATGACTATTTTTATATTCAACACATGAATTTTCTTTGATAATATTCATTGTTGTCCCGATTGGAATGAGGCCCAATCAATCACCATATAATGTTAATTATATGGATTTTCATACATCACACATATATAATAGCATTGAAAAATAATCAACCATCAACCAAAGTGCACTACACTGTATAAGCATCAAATATAGATATCTAACGCTTATAACAGCCTGTCAATCAATCGATCGACATATTTAATCAATCAGGATGAGTGAATTTCAAATTTATCCCAACACCCGTGTGGGGTTTCAAACAATCAAACACAGATTTTATTTGTGCAGTTGGGCGATGTGTAAAATTTATCGACCCAATCAATGTCAGTCAAATCAGTGTACATAAACAAATCGTCCGGTTTGTAAATGAATATTTTATTTATTCACTTTCACGTTAAAAATTATATTTTTAACGATAAAATATTCTATTTCAACACATGAATTTCTATTCATTTCATTTACACAATAAAAATGATATTTTTATTTTTCTAACATATTTTAGAAAATTTCGGCGGCATAACGGCACGATACTAGAAACGGGATGAGGCCTAGCCTTATCCCCGGTCTAGTGAAGGCCCACGCCATTCACGCATCAATCAAATCAATTCCATCTCACCAAACAATTCAATTCAAACCAAACAACTAACCAACTACTCAACCAAACAATTTAACAAACAAGCCATCCATGGTCTGTGGATGACGGGTGTCGGGTGCTACTAAGCACCGTCTGCATCCTAGTATATATATATATAACTAGAAAAAGAGAATTTAGAGTGAGAAGTTCTCACCAATAGCTATCCAACTTCACGACACTTCATTTATAGAAATCTTCTTCATTCTCGCCTTTTTATCATCTTCGTTGCCCGTAGTCACTACATATATAAAAATCACACATTTTTATATTTTGATGTCTTTAAAATAAAAGTCACATTTTTATTTGTTCACTCTCAATTTAAAAATCATATTTCTATAATCACTTCATATATTTAAAAATCGAATTTTTACACCGCTACTATATAGATAAAAATTCTATTTTTACAACGATGTTCATATAATAAAGATTATATTTTTATCATGCTATTCTCTATATAAAGATTTCGCCCTTTCAAAACTAAAGTTTTCGCCTTTATAAAAATAAAGTTTTCGCTTTTATAAAAATAAAGATTTTGCTTTTATTTCCTCATTATAAAAATCACCTCTTTATTTCAATGTATATATAATAAAAATCAGATTTTTATTTCGCTATTCATATACAAAGGTGATATTTTTAATTCTCTTCATAACCAAAAATCATATTTTTACCCCTTCTATATAGTAAAGATTATATTTTTAATACTTTAAAAATATAAAAACCATATTTTTAATCCTTTAAAAAAAATATAAAAATCATAGTTTTAATCCTTTAAAAAAAATATAAAAATCATATTTTTAATCCTTTAAAAAAATATAAAAATCATATTTTTCCAATACAAAAATCTAAACTTTTCTATTTTATTAATCTAATCTTTTATATTCTAAAAATCTGAACTTTTAACAAATAAAAATCATATAATATCAGCTTTAAAATCAGTTTTTAATTATAAACAAAAAGGAAAAATCTTACTGTCTTTGAAGGAGGGAGGCCGGAGGAGTCACAGTCGAAGCCTGGTGGGGGCGGAGGCGTCACAGCAGGTCGGGGTGGTCGTGGGCTTCAGGCGGCGGTGGTAGGCGCGGGTTTCAGAAGAGGAGGGAGAGGAGAACGAGGGGAGGAGGTGAAGAACGGAGGGAGGGAGGGAGTGCGATGGGGCGCGGCTGCTTGGCGTCGGTCGTGGGGGCCACAGGGGGTCGGGTCTAGAGTCGGTCGTGGGGAGGAAGGAGAAGAAGGGGAAGATGGAGGGGGGGCGCGACGCTCGTCTGGAGGGAGGGGAAAGGAAGAAGTGGCGGTGGCACACCTGGGGAGCGGCGCGCGTCGATCGGAGGAGGGGCAGCTCCTCCGTCTTCGTTCTCTCTTTTTTTTTATCTGTAATCGATTTAGTGAATAAGGGGGGGGCAACGTATAAGGGTTATATATATATATATATTTTTATTTATTTATTTATTTTATTTTCAAAAAAAAAGTTGACTTTTACATACGACCCCGAAACGAGGCCCACCGCCTGTCGTCCATAGCGTTTTACACCCATTCCGAACACAATGGGATATGTATCGTAGGCTGATTCGACTGTTTGAATCAGTTTCCGTTAAATTCACATTTAAATCACTTTATTGAATTTTAAACGTACATTTCAAATTACCGGGGTCACATATTAACTTTAAAAATTCCAGAAAAATATTTTCGAGCTTCGTATTGACAATACGGTCCTATCAAAACTAGTTTCGTCGAATTCTGAGACCGTTGGAAAAATGGCCAATTTCCAATCGATTAAAATCAACTGAAACTGGTCAAACGCGTTTTCCTTTGCCACGCTCACATATTGATTCGAAAAATTATGAAATTTGAAACCTAGCAATAATTCGACATCACGGACCCAACAAAAGTGGTTTCGTCGAAATCCGAGGTCATTTGCAAAATTTCCCTTTTTAAGGGCCTGAATTCCATAGCGACTATTCAGAATTTTCAACTGGACATATCTTTTGATTTCCGCTATGAAATTTTGATTTGTCGGATTCGTTGGAAAGATATTCTCAACTAGATTCTAATGTTTTTGGTTTCACTAAAATCCGGATTGTTTTGCACCCGGTACATTCAATTGAAGTTTGAAATCGAATTATCGAACTACCGCGCCATTTTCAATTCTATTTATAATTATATATAATTATTTATATATTCTAACGACGACGTATATAATATATACGTCGAATTCTATTCAAAATAAATTTGTGGTCGTTATTATTTAAAATAATCTATTTTAAATATTCAAAATTCGCTCAAATTGCCAAAATAAAAATTTTAAACTGGCCAAGATTTTCGGGTTGTTACATAAAGTTTGAGGCTACATCTATCTTTTAGAACATCTAGCCACCATACACTTTGAATGCCACATCATCTAATTCATCAAATCACTAGTTGATCTTCCTAAAAATATTACGGGTATAAAAGCTAAGAGAAACGAATTTCTCTGCCACCAGACGTAATATCTTGAAAAGATCGTCTTATGTGACCGTTAGGAATACTCTGTCAGACATTCGTCCATACACGTTGTCCTGGGACTGGACAACATAACAGCTCTTGAATTTCACTTCGTCTTCGATTTGTCTTTAGCATAATCAAGTTCACAACGCTTATGCCTATACGGAGTGGTTTCAGATAATATATCCAACCGGTCTCTCCGTATTGACAACGATGGTCAAAATACTTCGATAGTCGGTTATTTAACTATCAGAGTAAAAACAAACATTCATAACTAACATCACACAATCACAAGCACTTTTCATTTAACATTCGTTATTTATTATTTACGAATAAGTGGATTTCAAACCAAATTGTTTCCATTCCATAGGGAGTAGTGCTATATATAAAAATCACGCTTATGCTTGGTTAACAGCTCTAATTTACCTTTATAGTTCAAAACTGGTCATACGTTGTAATATTCCCCTTTATAACTAATCTTGACATAACAGTCACGCTTAAGCCTAGTCAACAGCGTTATTTTATCGCTATAGTTCTAAGACTTGCAATACGCTACTATATTCCACATTATAATTAATCTCAACACCTCTTTTCGTTACAAAAATCTTGACATCTCTTTCCGTTACAAAAATCTTGACATCTCTTATTCAATAACATTTTAAATGAGGTCCACTTAAGAAACAATTATTTAATTAAAAATAATTAACTAATATTTTACTTTATAAAATGAATTAAAAAGTACCGTTTATAATAGAATTTTATTACAGTTTAAAGCTTCGCTTAAATTATAAAAAAATCTAATTCTTTTATAATCGACTTCGTTGATTTGCCTGACGGCCAATCTACTTCTTAACAAAATGGGTCTATGGTCGACTGTTGCTATTTCTTAATCGATATCGTCTATTTATTAAATCAACGTAACGTTGAATTTCCATTCAACATGGTTCAAACAGTGCATATAAAACAAACAGTACATATAAATACTGAGGAATCCGGTTGGATTCCTCCAACCGGTTTCCTCCATCCACAGATATTTGTCAACACAATTAACACCAATTCCATACTAGGGAATATTATAATAGATGGAATCAGTACCCAACCAATGATGTGTACATATGCAACAATAGATATATATTTCAACCAATTTTAATGGTAATCTACCCTAACAACCATCACACAACCTTCAATCATTATTTAAAATATAATTAAAATATTTTAAATAAAACAGAGTATGTGAATTTACTCACCTTGGCGCGTTAACCGTTAAAAACGATTTGCGTCAATTGTTCTAGTCGGACGGTTTATTCTGCCATAATTTCTAACGATCTCCCAATGGTTATGAATCCTCTTCATAACGTAACATGCCCTTCGTATGGTTCCAACGAATCAAATCGATTGAAATTCTTTTTAAGCACAGTGCACATTTTTAATTGGTGAAAAATGATACCTGCCCATCTCCTTTCTTGTTCCAGTGAGAACCCATATTTGAACAAATGCCCAACGTCCGCTATTCTCTCCACAACGTGAACGTTTCCAACTAC
This sequence comes from Allium sativum, assembly GCA_030737875.1. Taxonomy (NCBI): domain Eukaryota; kingdom Viridiplantae; phylum Streptophyta; class Magnoliopsida; order Asparagales; family Amaryllidaceae; genus Allium; species Allium sativum. The sequence continues at coordinate 566,075,777 of CM060921.1, forward strand.
TATTATGATAAATATATTTTTCTTTTTAAAACCCGGCCTTGCTTTATAAATCAGCCCAATTTCCATGCGCGTTGAAACCCAAACCGCTCAGCCCCTTTACCATGCTCCAGAAGCCATCCACGTTCTTCATTTCCAAACCAACCTTCATCTCAAAACTCCCCTCTCTCCCTTCAACAGCACAACCGAAATTTCTGCATCTTCACCAACGCCACCGAACACTCCAGCTTCCCCCACGTTTGAAAACACTTCACTTGATTAACAGCCGTGACCCCTCCCACTTCCAGAAAGCTGTAAGTGCCATGCACGTCCACCCACTGTACACCGTTTAAACAAACAGCTCGCGGTCCACTTTAACAAGCCCACTCCACATACTCTTCCTCTCAAATGAAGGAAAGCCATTCATCTCTTCTTGTTAAAAACGTAGGCACACACGCTTCTTTCCTTGAACTCCTCTCTTCCCTTCAAGTTTGCCAACGCTACACTTTCATACATATCAGTTTCAGTATCTATTTCGGAGTGTATTATTTGTTTTTAGAAGTGAGCGTGCGTTGTGCTTTATCGTTTTACAGAAGAAGGAAAAACTAGTGAGGCGAATTGTTTATTTATAGTTTCAAGTTACTTAGTACCCAAGTATTAGGCCGTAGAACAGCTGCTTTAACAGGTAAGTCTGTGTTGAGCTTTCACCTCCTTGTCATGTTCAAAGGACGATGACAATTCATTTAAGCTGGAAAAAGTGATACAGGGTAGGCTGTAGGAAAGGGACAATTCATTTTAGTCAACATGATGAACCAATATGTTGAGGTCCTAGCACGTATTGTCTACATGAAAAGAAACAACTACTAGGATGGACAACACATAATATAGATCTGCGTATCGTCTGCGCTTGTAAGGACGGTATGGCCTAAGTATGGAATTTGAGTTTTCCCTTCAATGAATTGTCACGTTGGTATGATATTAGGGGTAGCTAATATGAGCTTTCGTTTCCTATTCTACACAGGTAGTGTATGCGCAATTAATTTGCTTTGGAATTAAGGAATGTTATAATATATATATTTCTCTTATTTTATATTTCTCTTTTACTGATCGTTTGCTCTGAAGTACTTGAATATGGGAGAGTCTATGTTTTCAGGGTAAAAGATAATTGTACTTTTGTAAAAATTACTTGGCAAACGAAAGTAGCGGCACATGTATAGGTTGACAAAGATGGTGACAACTCTTGTAGCTAGGTAGGTCTGCCTTTGAGTTTACATTGAATCGACTTGGAGTACTTTAGAATAGGCTACGGATGGGTGGAGATATTTTTTTTAAGTCTTAAAGGTTTAACATACTCTACTATGAGAATTTTATCCATGTACAAGCGCTGCAGACTGAAATAAAAATACAGTCGTGTCTATTGAGGTGCTACGATCCCAAAAATATAATAATATCGGTAGTTTAACTCATATTTTGAAACCCCAAACTATTGATACAGGGTGCAAAATACTCCAAATAAAAAGTTTCCTATTTAATTAATTAAAAATTACAGTAAAATACTAAAAATTAAATCATCACTGTATCTCAAAAGAACCTTGTCTAAATTCGAAACCGATATCTAGTTATATCGAATAAACCATTACGGTCGATAAACGATTCTATAGCGACTATTCGAATATTTGGTTTGGACATAACTCACAATCTGTAACATGAAATCTTGGGTTTTCACTTCCATTAGAAAGATACAGTTCAACAGATTCGAACGTTTCTTATTTCGCAGAAATCCGGTTTATAACGAATCTTATATACTCAGTTGAAGTTCAAAATGTTAAATTACGAACTGCAGCGTCGTTATGAGCTCGTTTATATTTAATATATTTTTTATACGTTCAACTTCATTTAAAATATATAAAAATCCACTTATATTACAAGTTCAATATTTAAACTGATTTAAATATACAAATAAAAACCGATAAAAATGCGGGATATTACATTCCTTCCCCCTTAAAATAATTTCTTCCTCGAAATTGCTAAGATGGTGAAAATGCTACAATATCTGTTGCAAACAGGTTAAAAATCTTTTTGGTTTACTTCATAATTTCAGTTTTCAACTGAACTGATCAAAATATTAATTCCCTTCTTTGTAACGAAAATTTTCAAAATTCTGAAAATTTACTAACATTTTAATTTTCGGAGAATTTCGTCAACCTCTCCGCTGCATGGTTCATTCGGTACTACTACAACATGCCACTCTGGCCTTCTCCCTTTTTTGGGCATCCAACTTTCTCGCTTCCATTTGCAATCCATTCAGCATACCCAAATGCATCTCCAACTGATTTCCAGTCAGTTTATTCTCAATCAATAATCCCAACTCAAATTTCTTTTTCAAACTCCAGTTCAATTCCAATTCCAAATAATCAAATTTCCCAACCAAGTTTGGTTCCATTCCCATTCTCAATTCACAACTCAACTACTTTGCCAAGTCAAATCCTTATTTCAGTACGATTTCCACTTACTTGGCTTCAATTCAACTCAAATTTTATTTGACTTATTTAAATTCGCTGTTTATTTACTTCATAAGTAAATTTTAAATTTCAGAATTCAAATTCCTGGGGTTTTCATTTCAAGCCAGTTTGAAATCATATACGAATATATTCATAACTTAGCAATTCAAACATTTGAATTTCCGAACAACTTATTTTAAACAAGATCTTTAGTAGTAATCCATCACTTAGAGACTCGAAAATGAACACTGATGATGTTGTAGTCATCATCAGAATTATTTTCCAGCGACCGAAGTGAGTTCAATACTATATCATTTTCAAATACTTAAATTTTGAAATGATTTCAAAATATCTTTCAAAATGCTTGGAAAAACATTTTCAAATCTCCTAGGATTCAAATTTCCCATATATTCAATTCAAAACACCTTTCCAAGTTCTTAGAGTTTTATTTCAATTCTGGTTTTAAATTCAGATTTTGTTCATCTGATTTTGCATATTATACTTATATAATATTTCGATTTGTTATTTATATAACCAACTTAATTATAAATCTTATTTGATCATAATAATGATCACACCTCCAATATATTATAATATCTCAAGAATATATACTTCTTTTTGTATCAATATATATTTCGGGCAAAATTATTTCATTTACCCTCTTTCAAAACAATACTATATCGAAATTCTCTATCCAAGTGTTTATAAATTTCTATCGACCTCATCAGCTAAACGCATCGATCTGGAATTTATATACCACTCACCAGACCAATCAACATAATATAAAATAGTTTTTATATCAATTCACAAATACGCGCTCATATGTATACACTCAAACTCAATCTAAGGTATCACTAACCTTATCTCTATTGAGTCACACCACAGAGCCAAGGTAATCATTTAACCTTCAGCTCTGATACCAACTGTAATGATCCGGGATTTTCGACCCGAAAATCAACACAAAACCCAGCGTCGACTATTCAGACATCGAGAGTACCGGATCATTAATAGAAAGCAATTAGAGGATGAGATAGAAAAGATAGAACTAATAGAATAGAAGAAGAAGAAGAACACAACTGAGCAGAATCAGAGTAAACACGAATCTTACAGCGGAACGAATAAAATATATATTATATAACATAACTTTGAAATACAAATCTGTTTTGTATGTACATACCATATTAGAGTATAACATAACATTTGATACAGCAGAGATAACTCCAAATAACCAATAGTGAAGACTCCTACTTCAAGCTCTTCCAAGTGTATCTATAAAGCCTGAAACACTTGACTGCCCATACAAATTTGGGCACCCAAGAGTTTAGGGAAAAACAAACAAAATAAACTCTGGGTCGGTCATGGGACTGGTGTGAGTAAATTCCAACCATACTGTTTAACTTCAAAAAAAAAAATTTGAAAGAAAGAGATAATAGTAAGACCAGCCCACACATAAACACGGACGGTTTTTACCTTACTATAACCCAAACATTTTTGATATCAAAATCCAGTGATATTATAATAATGTCTAATCAAATAAATAACCAAATAGTAGAACGCTTGCATCTCACGCTCTACGTACATAGTATAATATCAAAAACCGCAGGGCGCCTATTGGAGATTGGATTCCAACTGTGACAAGTTATGGGACCACCTTCCGATGATGTATCTCTAGAGGCAACTACACCTAGGTTCAACAAGAACGTCTTGCAACCCGGCCCACACATGACCGACCACTCATTTCTCTTGAGTGTATCGAATGTGTATCACCAACGGTTGGGCTCAAACCACCGTTTCCTGAATGGGCAGAATCGATAGAGTAAGAACAAAAGGAATTTCTCTAGATAGGTGATTATACACCCTAATGGGAGCGACCCACATAGCCATGTTGCCTGCCTGATTTTTTTCATTTCCCGGTTGTGAAGCTTGAGGCTACGTCTATCTTTTAGAACATCTGGCCACCATACACTTTGAATGCCACATCATCAAATCCATCAAATCACTAGTTGATCTTCCTAAAAATATTACGGGTATAAAAGCTAAGAGAAACGAATTTCTCCACCACCAGACGTAATACCTTGAAAAGATCGTCTTATGTGACCGTTAGGAATACTCTGTCAGACTTTCGTCCATAGACGTTGTCCTGGGACTGGACAACATAATAACTCTTGAATTTCACTCCATCTTCGATTTGTCTTTAGCATAATCAAGTTCGCAGCGCTTATGCCTATACGGAGTGGTTTCAGATAATATATCCAACCGGTCTCTCCGTATTGACAACGATGGTCAAAACACTTTGATAGTCGGTTATTTAACTATCAAAGTAAAAACAAACATTCATAACTAGCATCACACAATCACAAGCACTTTTCATTTAACATTCGCTATTTATTATTTCCGAATAAGTGGATTTCAAACCAAATTGTTTCCATTCTGTAGGGAGTAGTGCTACATATAAAAATCACGCTTATGCTTGGTTAACAACGCTAATTTACCGTTATAGTTCAAAACTGGTCATACGCTTTAATATTCCCCTTTATAACTAATCTCGACATAACAGTCACGCTTAAGCCTAGTCAACAACGTTATTTTATTGCTATAGTTCTAAGACTTGCAATACGCTATTATATTCCACTTTATAATTAATCTCAACACCTCTTTCTGTTACAAAAATCTTGACATCTCTTTCCGTTACAAAAATCTTGACATCTCTTATTCAATAACATTTTAAATGAGGTCCACTTAAGAAACAATTATTTAATTAAAAATAATTAACTAATATTTTACTTTATAAAATGAATTATAAAGTACCGTTTATAATAGAATTTCTATTACAATTTAAAGCTTCGCTTAAATTATAAAAAAAGTCTAATTCTTTTATAATCGACTTCGTTGATTTGCCTGACGGCCAATCTACTTCTTAACAAAATGGGTCTATGGTCGACTGTTGCTATTTCTTAATCGATATCGTCTATTTATTAAATCAACGTAACATTGAATTTCCATTCAACATGGTTCAAATAGTGCAAGTAAAACAAACAGTACATATAAACACTGAGGAATCCGGTTGGATTCCTCCAAAGAGTTTCCTCCATCCACAGATATTTGCCAACACAATTAACACCAATTCCATACTACGGAATATTATAATTGATGGAATCAGTACCCAACCAATGATGTGTACATATGCAACGATAGATATATATATTTCAACCAATTTTAATGGTAATCTAACCATACGACCATCACGCAACATTCAATCATTATTTAAAATATAATTAAAATATTTTAAATAAAACAGAGTCAGTGAATTTACTCACCTTGGCGTGTTAACAGTTAAAAAATGATTTGCGTCAGTTGGTCTAGTCGGACGGTTTATTCTGCCATAATTTCTAACGATCTCCCAATGGTTTCGAATCCTCTTCATAACGTAACATGCCCTTCGTATGGTTCCAACGAATCAAATCGATTGAAATTCTTTTTAAGCACAGTGCGCATTATTAATTGGTGAAAAATGATACCTGCCCATCTCCCTTCTTGTTCCAGTGAGAACCCATATTTGAACAAATGTCCAACGTCCGCTATTCTCTCCACAACGTGAACGTGTCCAACTACTATTATGATAAATATATTTTCCTTTTTAAAACCCGACCTTGCTTTATAAATCAGCCCAATTTCCATGCGCGTTGAAACCCAAACCGCTCAGCCCCTTTACCATGCTCCAGAAGCCATCCACGATCTTCATTTCCAAACCAACCTTCATCTCAAAACTCCCCTCTCTCCCTTCAACAGCACAACCGAAATTTCTGCATCTTCACCAACGCCACCGAACACTCCAGCTTCCCCCACGTTTGCAAAAACTTAACTTGATTAACAGCCGTGACTCCTCCCACTTTTTTCCCACTTCCAGAAAGCCGTAAGTGCCATGCACGTCCACCCCCTGTACACCGTTTAAACAAACAGCTCGCGGTCCACTTTAACAAGCCCACTCCACATACTCTTCCTCTCAAATGAAGGAAAGCCATTCATCTCTTCTTGTTAAAAACGTAGGCACACACGCTTCTTTCCTTGAACTCCTCTCTTCCCCTCAAGTTTGCCAACGCTACACTTTCATACATATCAGTTTCGGTATCTATTTCGGAGTGTGTTATTTATTTTTAGAAGTGAGCGAGCATTGTGCTTTATCTTTTATAGAAGAAGGAAAAACTAGTGAGGCGAATTGTTTATTTATAGTTTTAAGTTACTTAGTACCCCAGTATTAGGCCGTAGAACAGCTGCTTTAACAGGTAAGTCTGTGTTGAGCTTTCACCTCCTTGTCATGTTCAAAGGACGATGACAATTCATTTAAGCCGGAAAAAGTTATACAGGGTAGGCTGTAGGAAAGGGACAATTCATTTTAGTCAGCATGATGAACCAATATGTTGAGGTCCTAGCACGTACTGTCTACATGAAAAGAAACAACTACTATGATGGACAACACATAATATAGATCTGCGTATCGTCTGCTCTTGTAAGGACGGTATGGCCTAAGTATGGAATTTGAGTTTTCCCTTCAATGAATTGTCACGTTGGTATGATATTAGGGGTAGCTACTATGAGTTTTCGTTTCCTATTCTACACAGGTAGTGTATGCGCAGTTAATTTGCTTTGGAATTAAGGAATGTTATAATATATATATTTCTCTTATTTTATATTTCCCTTTTACTGATCGTTTGCTCTGAAGTACTTGAATATGGGAGAGTCTATGTTTTCAGGGTAAAAGATAACTGTACTTTTGTAAAAATTACTTGGCAAATGAAAGTAGCGGCACATGTATAGGTTGACAAAGATGGTGACAACTCTTGTAGCTAGGTAGGTCTGCCTTTGAGTTTACATTGAATCGACTTGGAGTACTTTAGAGTAGGCTTCGGATGGGTGGAGATATTTGTTTTAAGTCTTAAAGGTTTAACATACTCTACTATGAGAATTTTATCCATGTACAAGCGCTGCAGACTGAAATAAAAATACAGTCGTGTCCAGCAAGGTGCCACGATCCCAAAAATATAATAATATCGGTAGTTTAACTCATATTTTGAAACCCCAAACTATTGATACAAGGTGCAAAATACTCCAAATAAAAAGTTGCTTATTTAATTAATTAAAAATTCCAGTTAAATTCTAAAAATTAAATCATCACTACGTCTCAAAAGAACCTTGTCTAAATTCGAAACCGATGTCCAGTTATATCGAATAAACTGTTACGGTCGATAAACGATTCTATAGCGACTATTCGAATATTTGATTTGGATATAACTCACAATCTGTGACATGAAATCTTGGGTTTTCACTTCCATTAGAAAGATACAGTTCAACAGATTCGAACATTTCTTGTTTCGCAGAAATCCGGTTTATAACGAATCTTGTATACTCAGTTGAAGTTCAAAATGTTAAATTACGAACTGCAGCGTCGTTATGAGCTCGTTTATATTTAATATATATTTTTTATACGTTCAACTTCGTTTAAAATATATAAAAATCCACTTATATTAAAAGTTCAATATTTAAACTGATTTAAATATACAAATACAAACTGATAAAAATGCGGGATATTACATCACGTTATCTGGATGCTGGAATTTTTTCAGATTTTTTGGAGTTGGGGTGCGGCCTGTGGGGCCTGCGAGGCGAAATTCACTCTCAAGCCAGATTCCGACGGTCGGAGCACGAACGGCGGCTGCGATTTGGTAGGATGATGCAGCTTGCCAAGATGAAGAGATGAGCGGTGTTTCAGGTCAATTGGAGGTCAGAGGTGGAAGTTATGGGCGGTCAAAGTTGGGAAAAGGAGGGTTGACCGAAAATTTGGGGTAGAATTTGAATTTTAATCTATTTAATTTTATTCCAATCTTTGTAATTGTATATCTCTCTCATACGAAGTTGAAATTTGACGATTTCAGATCCGCCGCGATCGTGGCGACGAGACGTTCGCATGGACACTAATTTTGTCCAATTTGGGGACAGTCAATTTTTTTTTGGTATTTTTGGTATTTTAAATAATTAACTAAATTGTCCGAACTTCCGAAATTCATAACTTGTTGTAAAGAACTCGAAATCGTTCGAAACAGGTTTTGCCATGATTAGTGAATTTTTAGTTTCGCATAGACATCAATTTTGCCCAATTCTGAGCATGTTGGATTTTGGACCAAAATTGGGCCCAGATCGCCCATTTGGACCCGATAAAGTCAAATTTCGGTGAGAACTCTTTTCTCACTCAATCTATATTTACAATTATTATTTATTTTCATTAATAAATATATTTTATTGTCTGGGATGAAATGTTGTGAATTATTTTTGTGGCATACATGATTTGTTGTGTATTGATGTTGGATGTGATGCAATGTTTGAATTTGAAAATTTGTAACTTGCTAATTAATGATAATTTATTATTATTTATGATGTATGAAATATGTTACACTGTCATATATGAGTTGACTGACTTGTATATGTGATTGGGCTGATTTATATTCACACATCGCCCATGTGCACAAATAATAAGTTATTGTTATTTGGATGTTATTCGATTTTTTTTTTGAATGTTATGTTATTGGGGTGTAAAATCAATGTTATTATTGAATACATGTATTGTTTGAAATCCATTAATTAATGGTATTTGATTTGGGTCTCATTCCAATGAAGGAATTTCAAAAGTTTTCAAAAAGGGTTTTCAGTTAAAGAATTAAATGTTATGTTAATGCTTTTAAAATTATTTAATGTGCATAAAATCAATTAGGTAGATTTGCGCTACTTATACGGGAATGGATATTTCCATGAATATCATTTATTATATAATAAATGTTGAAGGATTAAAATTTGAAATTTAACAATTTAGAGTTTTAATTTAATGATTATTATAATAAAATGAATATGGCTTAACCCGAGGTTAGAATGAGTTTGCGGTATAAGTCTGCCCGGACCCGCCCGGCACATCCAGCAACCGCAAACAATAAATCTAATGTGAGAGGTTAATGCAGTAATTAATAATTAATTAATATTAGAAGTTTGAATTTCAAAATTTACATTTTGAAAATATTTTTATTTTAATGTTATAAGAACCTGATCTTTATTGAAATTCAAAATACAAGTAGAAATCATTTTAAATGATTGTATTGAACAATTTATAAATGTTTTTAAATGAAAGATTACATTTTCCAATGTAATAAAGTTGAATTAAAAAGATTACATTTTTCAATGTAATTAAGTTGGAAATAAAAGATTGCATTTTTTTCAATGTGATGAAGTTGAACTAAAAAGATTTCATTTTTTTATATAAAAAGAATCGAATTAAAGATTTGATTTTTAATGTCATTTGTTTACATTAAAAAGAATTGAATTAAAGATGTGATTTTTAATGTCATTTGTTTATATTAAACGGATTGAAAATATAAGATTTGAATTTTTATTGTCATTTATTACAATAAAAAGAATAGTTATTTAAAAGTTCATTTTCATTGATAGTTTGTTTCGATAAAAAGACTTAACCTTAAAAATTACATTTTTATGTAATATGGCTTTCAAAAGATGAAGATATATTTTATTGAAATGAACTAGTTGTTAATTAAACCTTTAATTAAGATTTAATGGGGTTTCCAATTAATTAATTTTTATTTGGAATTAATTTAAATAAATAGATTTTGGGTTTGTCGTGAATGGTATCTTAAATAACACCGTTCTTAAAACCCGTGTGAGAAGAATAAATCTTTTAATTAAGATTTAGAAAGGTTTTCTAATAAATTAATTGGAATTGTAATGAAAGTTGATTGTGGGTTTACCGTGAACTATGTTTCTAACGACATTTGTTCTTTAATCCCAATTGACGGTGAAAATGTAATATGGAGTGTTATAAATCTTTATTAAGATTTAAATGAGGATTTTCAATTTATAAACATAATTGAAAATAGAATTGAAAATCAATGGTTTGGTTGATTGTGAACAATGTTTTTAAAATAACATTAGTTCTTAAACCCGATTAACGATGAAATTTGAAATTTAGAATTTTATTATTCTTTTAACTAAGATTTAATAAAATTTTCTAAAGCGAAGACTTTAGTTTAATACATTAAATTGAAATTAAATGGAATAAGATTTTGGGTTTATTGTGTACGATGTTTTCAGTGACATTTGTTCTTTAACCTAGTTAAAGACGAGATAAATTTCTTGAAAATTTTACAATCATTAAATGATACGATTTTGGAAGATTAAAACTAAATAGAGTTTTAATAAATATTTAACTAGGCTGAAATGGGGATTTAGTAATTCAATTTACAAAGGAGTCGGAAATGGAATACCACCAGTTTTATTCCATGTGATAGTTGAATCTTTAACTAGATTCAAACGATTAAACGGTAATTAAATTTATCGTAACACATTGGGGTTTAGAGATGGAGTACCACCAGTTTTACTTCATGGGATATATAGGTTGGGATTGGAATAATAGTACATAATTACTTCGGTAAGGCGTTAATCCCGACTAGTTGAATGAATCTTAATTTGGTTTAAGCTAAATTAAAGAAATATTCTTGATGGGAATGAGGCGTTGGTTGTGTTTTAAAGCACATGATTTTAAATTACGCAAATTATTCAGAAAGACCAGGTTTAACCCATTCTGAATAATTCATACGACGATTGAAGATCGATGATGAAGACGGTTATTGAAGACTGGGAATTTTCCATATCGAATGGATGATTATTGATATATTGATTGGACCGTACACCCAAAATGAGGAAAAAATTGGTGATCATTCAGACGTATTTGGAGATCTACTGGATATGGTTTCGTTCAGACCCAGAACGGACTGATAAATGGATTGTGTGTCTGACATTGTATTCCTTTATATTGTATTTGTTGATCTCTATTTAATATATAGCTGTTTGGTGGCGGAGAAGTTATTCTCTTGCTTAACACCCTGTTATATACCGATAGATGAATCAATGATATAGTATGGATTGACGATGTGGCATGCTAAGATGCATATGATCAAGGATTTATTGAAAAGCAGGCCTTGTGGGATGCTCAAAGCATAGCCTATTTAGGCGTAGCTTTGTGTATAGCGTGACTTCGCGAGCCTCACACCCTGGTATGAGTCAAAAACGGGATTAGGACTGCAGGGAGTGCACATGTTTCTTTCTAGCTAGGAGTAGTGTCGGTGCTTAAACTGGCTAGCATTTTACTTATGTGGATGATGGATTTTGAGGCGCCTCGGATTTATAGGCCGTTAGTGGTCATACTATAGGTTCAAAGGAACCGGGAAGCGTGTGTTCAGGCATAATTAATCCACTACCCTTAAGTAGGGACTGACCCTGAAGATCCAAGGGTTGCCCATAGGTGTGATCCTGAGGCATTTGCTTGAGTGTCTCGAATCGGAGAGGAGCTTGCCCCTAGCCTCGACTCATGATGGAATCCAATTTCCAATACGATCTTTCTGTTTTGATTGTAGAACTAGTATAGCGACATAGTAGGATGGGGTACTATGCCGTCTATGATTAATACATTTACATTCGAAATTGATTTCAACACTATGCACTTATAGTAATTTTAAAAGATAAATTTTCGCGTACCAAGCATATTTGGCTATTATAAGGTAAAACTCTATCCTCTGGCTTGTTTGCATTGTGTAATGGGACCTGAGTCTTATAATAGCTTCATTTTCCTTTATTTAGCATTGCGCTGTTTATTTTTATGCACTGGTATTCTTGGAGGTAAACCTGTTCCGTGTTATACGGCGTGGTCCCTTGATTTACCTAACTTTAAAATCAACTTAATAACTGTTTTTGAGTTCTCATACCAGTCTCATGACTGACCTGGAGTTTATTGTTTTAACCTAAACTGTGGGTGCCCATATTTTCCACACGGGCAGCTAGTAGTTTTGGTTTGCAGATATTATATTTACAGGATCCTGGTCTACAGCTGGAGCGATATTCGAAACGCTCTGTATCCGTGTATTTCTTTCAGTTGTGTTTTGTATTATTTTTCGCTGCTATTTAAATGTAATTTAAACTCTGATATTATTGTATTCCCAATGTATATTATTATTCATACTCTGGAAAATTCTTGTACTCTGATGTAATTCTTGTAACAGCAATAAAATGTTCTTCTGTTTTGTGTTCTGATGTGTGTTGGTCTCAAAGCAATCCAGGATTTCCTTCACAGGGAAGTTTGGGTCGTTTCATTTGGTATTAGAGCATTGGTTTACAAAGCTAGAGAACAAGACATATTAAAACCGAACAAAACAATTCATCGGAGATAGGATTAGTAATATCCTATAAGAATGACTCGTCAGAGATAGGACCAGTAGTATCCTAGGATGAGTCTAAAGAGTGTTTTTATTTTAAAACAAAATTGGTTTTTGAAAATTTTAACTTATTATACGTATTTGAGTATTATATTTTTTGGACTATCAAGTGTTAGTGGATTTTTCATATACGCCTAGCTAGCGTGTATTCGAAGTCTCAATATACTGGGTAGATATAGAATAACACTCTAGACACCGGGGAATGATTCTGATGATGGCGCGTCATCATCAGTATTTATGTTCGAGTTTCGAAAGTGGTATATCTATATATTTCCATTTGACTGGTGTGAGAACCAAAAATTACATATTGTTGTGACTTGGCATCAAAAACATGATTTTTATGTATATATCTAGAAGTTAGATGTTTTGAAATTTAATTAACCAATTGATTGATGTTTGTGATATTTGATTATTAGTTAAACTAATAAAAGTATAGAGAATTGGTTGGAATTGCATATGTATGTATGAACAGGTCAAGCAAGGAGGCTAGAGCAGAGGAATAAAATTGTATGCCCGACAAATAGATATATGTTTACTATATTTCTTGGGTTTTGATTTTATGAGCTGATTGGCTAGCCGCTTGGCATTCTACTTCTTCTTCCCCTTCTTCTTTTTTTCTTGGATGATAAGAGCCCTATGAGGCGAGTTGTGCTTTTTCGATACTGCCCGTACAAAGGAGGTTATGGTAAAAAAATTCAAAAATTTAGAGCATTAGCCAAATTTTGAGAAGTTAGAAAATTCTTATAAAGGGTAAAATTGAAAAACTTAAGCCGTATTAAAATAATAAAAGTTGATTTGATTAATATAACAACTTTTAGCTTCGTTCCTTTTCGAGGACGAAAAGATTTTTAAGTGGGGGCGATTGTAACAACCCGGAATTTAGAGCAAGAATAAATATTATTTTTGGTCAATTTAATGAATTTAGAATATTTTAAATATGACATCCTTTACATAAAATTTTTTATATACGTAAAAAATAAAAAAGATATATGTTATGGACTCAATCTTAATAGCACCTTTTTCAATATGTTTATTGTAAAACAAATATTCAATATGTCTCTTTCCTTTCTAATTTGAGCCATGTATTTGTTCCATGTTTTCCTCACATTGTAGCAAGTTATTGGTTTACACTTCATATTAGGTAGGTTACGAAGTAAAATTCGTTGACTAAGCACAAGGTGTCTCTCTTATCAACATTTAATTATTATTCTAAATTCAAAAGAAAATTACATAGAAAAAAAAGATAAAAAAAAATTTATTAATTAACGTGCATAGAATTAAATGGCATGCATACGAAGATATAACCTATGGTGGCAAGTTTCAAATGTACACAAATATTAACTTACCTTGCATGCCACAACTGCTTTAAATGAAGGATTAAACTTATACAAACCTGTTATATTGCTTTTATATTAATAGTAGTTGTCATTAAACATATGTCAAATAACATTGATTGTAATCATGGAGAATATATTTGAGAAAGGTTATGATCGAAAGTTTAGAGTGAAAAAAAAACATCAACAAAATAATAAATATATATAGTATTATTTGTGTAAGTGCTAAATCCAAATTAGCAATAAATTTGCAAGAAAAATAGGAAAGCGCTGAAAGTTAATTTCATAGTTAATAATAACATTTATTATTCAATAAAAAAGGAAAATAGAAAAGCATGCATCATGGATCATGCAAGAATAATAACATTTATTATTCAATATTAATTTCACAGTGCATAAATTATTTAATAAAAATTTACATGCATACACAGACTCTCTCTCTCTCTCTCTCTCTATATATATATATATATATATATATATATATATATATATATATATATAGTCAATGTATTTAGATAGCAAATGTTACACCCTAAAAGGTTTACAAGTAATTTCCACTGCTCAAATAAAAATATCCACCGAGAGTGTGCACATTAATTGCACTAAAAGAGGAAACATTTTGTCATCAAAATATAAAATATATCTCTATTTTGATTATTTTCTTCGTATGTGTGTGTATGACTAAATTATATTGATGAACCTACATATAAATCAAAAATTACATTATTTTTAGTATGTGATATTATCTAAAAAAAAATCCATCTTATTCGTTTTGTCATTAGAATATAGAATTAATGCATATATTAGGAGTTGTATATTAAAAAAATACAAATGCATATATGTTTGTATATATCTATATGCGTGTGCGTGTGAGTGTATTTATATATGTATTTAAAATTAAATCTATCTCCTAATTAGCTTCTTTTTATGCACAAGAAGACAAAAAGTTAATAAAGGAACAATTAGTGGTTGGATACATAAGTAGCTGCATAAAAAGTCAAAAAACGTACGAAATTTAAGACGGTGAAAATGGACTAAAATGTAAATAAGATATTAAATTTTAAAACACACATGGGCCTAAATTGAAAACTACCTATGCCTATATAATGTCTCATATTCCGTAACCAAAGTTCCATCTTCCTCCTCTTTGCAATGGCGGCTCCCTTCTCCTTAAAATACATGATGAAAATCAAATCCCTCCGAACCATAGCAAATTATATATCAAAATGAAGGTCTCAACGATACGAAGCTACTGATACGATTAGTTTTGTCATACAGCGCTCGAATTCGCCGAAATTTTGAATCAAACTTTCTGATTTTCGAAATTAAAAAGCAGTAACATAAATGATTTTTTTCCCGCTAATCTAGGAAGAACTGGGAAAAGTTGTCAAATGAAAGTTCTTCGTCTTCACGTTATCTGGATGCTGGAATTTTTTTTAGATTTTTTGGAGTTGGGGTGTAGCCTGTAGGGCCCGCGAGGCGAAATTCACTCTCAGGCTAGATTCCAGCGGCCGGAGCATGAACGGCGGCTACGAATTGGTGGGATGATGCAGCTTGCCAAGATGAAGAGATGAGCGGTGGTTTCAAGTCAATCGGAGGTCGGAGGTGGAAGTTATGGGCGGTCAAAGTTGGGAAAAGGTGGGTTGACCGAAAATTTGGGGTAGAATTTGAATTTTAATCCATTTAATTTTATTCCAATCTTTGTAATTGTATATCTCTCTCATACGAAGTCGAAATTTGACGATTTCAGATCCGCCGCGATCGTGGCGATGAGACGTTCGCGTGGACACTAATTTTGTCCAATTCGGAGACAGTCAAAATTTTAGGTATTTTTCGAATTTTAAATAATTAACTAAATTGTCCAAACTTCAGAAATTCATAACTTGTTTTAACGAACTCGAAATCGTTCGAAACAGGTTTTGCCATGATCAGTGAATTTTTAGCTTCGCATAGACATCAATTTTGCCCAATTCTGAGCATGTTGGATTTTGGACCAAAATTGGGCCCAAATTGCCTATTTGGACCCGATAAAATCAAATTTTGGTGAGAACTCTTTTCTCACTCAATCTATATTTACGGTTATTATTTATTTTCATTAATAAATATATTTTATTGTCTGCAATGAAAAGTTGTGAATTATTTTTGTGGCATACATGATTTGTTGTGTATTGATGTTGGATGTGATGCAATGTTTGAATTTGAAAATTTGTAACTTGCTAATTAATGATAATTTATTATTATTTATGATGTATGAAATATGTTACACTGTCATATATGAGTTGACTGACTTGTATATGTGATTGGGCTGATTTATTTGCACACATCGCCCATGTGCACAAATAATAAGTTATTGTTATTTGGATGTTATTCGATTTTTTTTTTTGAATGTTATGTTATTGGGATGTAAAATGAATGTTATTATTGAATACATGTATTGTTTGAAATTCATTAATTAATGGTATTTGATTTGGGTCTCATTCCAACGAAGGAATTTCAAAAGTTTTCAAAAAGGGTTTTCAGTTAAAGAATTAAATGTTATGTTAATGCTTTTAAAATTATTTAATGTGCATAAAATCGATTAGGTAGATTTGCGCTATTTATACGGGAATGGATATTTCCATGAATATCATTTATTATATAATAAATGATGAAGGATTAGAATTTGAAATTTGAAATTTAACAATTTAGAGTTTTAATTTAATGATTATTATAATAAAATGAATATGGCTTAACCCGAGGTTAGAATGAGTTTGCGGTATAAGTCTGCCCGGACCCGCCTGGCAAATCCAGCAACACCAAACAATAAATCTAATGTGAGAGGTTAATGCAGTAATTGATGATCAATTAATATTAGAAGTTTGAATTTCAAAATTTACATTTTGAAAATATTATTATTATATTATTTTAATGTTATAAGAACCTGATCTTTATTGAAATTCAAAATACAAGTAGATATCATTTTAAATGATTGTACCGAACATTTTATAAATGTTTTTAAATGAAAGATTACATTTTCCAATGTAATAAAGTTGAATTAAAAAGATTACATTTTTCAATGTAATTAAGTTGGAAATAAAAGATTACATTTTTTTCAATGTAATGAAGTTGAACTAAAAAGATTTCATTTTTTTATATAAAAAGAATCGAATTAAAGATTTGATTTTTAATGTCATTTGTTTACATTAAAAAGAATTGAATTAAAGATGTGATTTTTAATGTCATTTGTTTATATTAAAAGGATTGAAAATATAAGATTTGAATTTTTATTGTCATTTTTTACAATAAAAAGAATAGTTATTTAAAAGTTCATTTTAATTGATAATTTGTTTCGATAAAAAGACTTGACATTAAAAATTACATTTTTATGTAATATGGCTTTCAAAAGATGAAGATATATTTTTATTGAAATGAACTAGTTGTTAATTAAACCTTTAATTAAGATTTAATGAGGTTTCCAATTAATTAATTTTTATTTGGAATTAATGTAAATAAATAGATTTTGGGTTTGTCGTGAATGGTATCTTAAATAACACCGTTCTAAAAACCCATGTGAAAAGAATAAATCTTTTAATTAAGATTTAGAAAGGTTTTCTAATTAATTAATTGGAATTGAAATGAAAGTTGATTGTGGGTTTACCATGAGCTATGTTTCAAACGACATTTGTTCTTTAATCCCAATTGACGGTGAAAATGTAATATGGAATGTTATAAATCTTTATTAAGATTTAAATGAGGATTTTCAATTTATAAACATAATTGAAAATAGAATTTAAAATCAATGGTTGGGTTGATTGTGAACAACGTTTTTAAAATAACATTAGTTCTTAAACCCGATTAACGATGAAATTTGAAATTTAGAATTTTATTAATCTTTTAACTAAGATTTAATAAAATTTTCTAAAGCGAAGACTTCAATTTAATACATTAAATTGAAATTAAATGGAATAAGATTTTGGGTTTATTGTGTACGATGTTTTCAGTGACATTTGTTCTTTAACCTAGTTAAAGACGAGATAAATTTCTTGAAAATTTTACAATCATTAAATTATATGATTTTGGAAGATTAAAACTAAATAGAGTTTTAATAAATATTTAACTAGGCTGAAATAGGGGTAATTTAATTTACTAAGGAGTCGGAAATGGAATACCACCAGTTTTATTCCATGCGATAGTTGAATCTTTAATTAGATTCAAACGATTAAACGGTAATTAAATTTATCGTAACACATTGGGGTTTAGAGATGGAGTACCACCAGTTTTACTCCATGGGATATATAGGTTGGGACTGGAATAATAATAAATAATTACTTCGGTAAGGCGTTAATCCCGATTAGTTAAATGAACCTTAATTTTGTTTAAGTTAAATTAAAGAAATATTCTTGATGGGAATGAGGCGTTGGTTGTGTTTTAAAGCACATGATTTTAAATTATGCAAATTATTCAAAAAGACCGGGTTTAACCTATTCTGAATAACTCATACGACGATTGAAGATCAATGATGAAGACGGTTATTGAAGACCGGGAAATTTCCAAATCGAATGGATGATTATTGATATCTTGATTGGACCGTACACCCAAAATGAGGGAAAATTTGGCGATTATTCAGTCGTATTTGGAGATCTACCGGATATGGTTTCGTTCAGACCCAGAATGGACTGATAAATGGATTGCGTGTCTGACATTGTATTCCTTTATATTGTATTCGTTGATCTCTATTTAATATATAGCTGTTTGGTGGCGGAGAATTTATTCTCTTGCTTAATACCCTGTTATATATCGATAGATGAATCAATGATATGGTATGGATTGACGATGTGGAATGCTAAGATGCATATGATCAAGACTTTATTGAAAAGTAGGCCTTGTGGGATGATCAAAGAATAGCCAACTTAGGCGTAGCTTTGTGTATAGAGTGACTTCGCGAGCCTCACTCCCCGGTATGAGTCAAAAACGGGATTAGGATTGCAGGGAGTGCACACGTTTCTTTCTAGCTAGGAGTAGTGTCAGTGCTTAAACTGGCTGGCATTTTACTTATGTGGATGATGGATTTTGAGGCGCCTCGAATTTATAGGCCGTTAGTGGTCATACTATAGGTTCAAAGGAACTGGGAAGCGTGTGTTCAGGCATAATTAATCCACTACCCTTAAGTAGGGACCGGCCCTGAAGATCCAAGGGTTGCCCATAGGTGTGATCCTGAGGCATTTGCTAGAGTGTCTCAAATCGGAGAGGAGCTTGCCTCTAGCCTCGACTCATGATGGAAATCCAATTTCCAATACGACCTTGCGGTTTTGATTGTAGAACTAGTATAGCAACATAGTAGGATGGGGTACTACGCCGTCTATGATTAATACATTTACTTTCAAAATTGATTTCAACACTATGCACTTATAGTAATTTTAAAAGATAAATTTTCTCGTACCAAGCATATTTGGCTATTATAAGGTAAAACTCTATCCTCTGGCTTGTGTTGCATTGTGTGATGGGACCTGAGTCTTATAATAGCTTCATTTTCCTTTATTTAGCATTGCGCTGTTTATTTTTATGCACTGGTATTCTTGGGGGTAAACCCGTTCCGTGTTATATGGCGTGGTCCCTTGATTTACCTAACTTTAAAATCAACTTAATAACTATTTTTGAGTTCTCATACCAGTCCCATGATTGACCTGGAGTTTATTGTTTTAACCTAAACTCTGGGTGCCCATATTTTCCACACGGACAGCAAGTAGTTTTGGTTTGCAGATATTATATTCACAGGATCCTGGTCTACAGCTGGAGCGATATTTGGAAGGCTCTGTATCCGTGTATTTCTTTCAGTTGTGTTTTGTATTATTTTTCCGCTGCTATTTAAATGTAATTTAAACTCTGATATTATTGTATTCCCAATGTATATTATTATTCATACTCTGGAAAATTCTTATACTCTGATGTAATTGTTGTAACAACATTAAAATGTTCTTCTGTTTTGTGTTCTGATGTGTGTTGTTCTCAAAGCAATCCAGGCTTTCCTTCACGGGGAAGTTTGGGTCGTTTCACGTAACGACGTTTTATACAACATCCGTTTGAAATCTATATAAATGAGTTTTGGAAACATTTTCCAAATATAATCAGAAATGTTATTTAAGTGTAGAAAATGAAATGTTTTGTTGTTAAGAAATACTGGAATGATAGTGACACGTAAATAAGAAATGGAAAAGTTTTCCAATATTAATAAGGTATATTTTCTAAATTTAGAAAGATAGAATGCATGTATACACAAACAGGAAATGGGTAAATGGATAAATTAATGATAATTTAATATAAAGAGATAAATGTTGATTGATGATTGATCGATCGAATTTCTATCTAGAAATAAGATCGTTGGTTGTACACTTATTTTTCTTTCATAGTTAAATCACCGACTATTGAAGTTTTTGACCATTTTTCCATCGTCAATACGGAGAGATCTGGATCAGATTTATTATCTGAAAACCACTCTGTAAAAACCCGGAAAATCAGAGCCAATTTAAAATTTTTAGTTTGGCTATTTTAGTGAATTTTGAATATTTAAAATGAAATATTTTAAATGATAACAACAAGAAATTTATTTTGAATAGAATTAGAACGAATATATTTATTTTAATTTTAAAAAGGAGTTGGAAATAGCGTGGCAGTTTGAAAATTTGAATTCGAACTTTGACTGACTGTACAGGATGCAAAATAAAACGGATTTTAGTGAAACCAAAAACATTTAAACTTTTTTAAGAATATCTTTGTAACGAATCTGAAAAATCAAAATTTCATAGTGGGAATCAAAAGTTATGGCCAAATGAATTTTCAGAAAGGTCGCTAAGGAATTTATATAGCCCTTGAAAGTAGATATTTTGTAAATGACCTCCGTTTTCGATGAAACCACTTTTTTTGGATCCGGAGTGTCAAATTATTGCTAGGTTTCAAATTCCATAATTTTTGGAAGTAATATGTGTTACAACCCGAACTTCCCCATGAAGGAAATCACGGATGTAATTGAGAACAAGCCACATCGGCACACAAACAGAAAAACATTTCATTGCTAATTACAACAATTCCATCAGAATACAAGAATACACAGAGTATGAATAAATATTACACGTCATAAATTATCAAAGATTTAAATACATTACTGCAGCGGAAAATAATATAAAACACAACTGAAGGTGATATACGGATACAGAGCTTTCCGAATATCATTCCAGCTGTAAACCAGGATCCTGTGAATATAAATCTGCAAAACCAAAACTACTAGTTGCCGTTTCAAAATAAGGGCACCTAGAGTTTAGGTTAAAACTATAAAATCCAGGTCAGTCATGTGACTGGTGTGAGAACTAAAACAGTTATTAATCTGATTTTAAAGTTAGGTAAATCAAGGGACCATGCTGTACAACACGGAACGGGTTTCCTCCCAAGAATACCAGTGCATAAAACAACAGCGCAATGCTAAATAAAGAACAATGAAGCTATTATAAGACCCAGGTCCCATCACACAATGCAACACAAGCCGGAGGATAGGGTTTTACCTTATAATAGACAAAGAATGCTCGATACGCTAAATTTCATCTTTTATTATTACTATAAGTGCATAGTGTCAAAACAATTTCAATCATAAGTATCAATCATAGACGACATAAGTGCCCCATACCACTATGTCGCCATACTAGGATCTACAAACAAAACCACAAAGTCACGTATTGGAAGTTGGATTTCCATCTGTGAACCGAGGCCAGGGATCGTCCTCACCGCTTCGAGACAATCTAGCCTACCATGTCTCAGGATCAGAGCTCGAGTGACCCTTGGATCGTTAGGGCCGGTCCACCGATGTGGATTAAAATGCCTGAACACTGCATTTCCCCGCCCTTGGGGCATAAATGAGTCCTATGACTCCACCAGCTCAACGTAATCACAATTATATCCGAGGCGCCTCGTAATCCAACAGCCACACAAGTGAAAATAATATAAATGTCAGGGCTGGTAGGTAACTGACACCACCCTAGCTAGAAAAAAAGCATGCCTTCTCTGATGTCCTCTCCCGTTTCTGGTTCAGAACCAGGGCGTGAGGCTTGCGAATTAACGCTACACAAAGATATGCCACACAGGCGGTGCTTTGATTGTCAACCACAAGACTTTGCTTTTCAACAAAAGCCTTGATCATTTGCATCTTAGCATGCCACACAGGATAACCATTCCATGCAACTGATATCCATCAATCACACAGAATGATATCCAATGTCATACACACGGTCCATTTACAAGTCCGTTCTGGGTATGAACGAAACTGGAGGCACCTTGTACCTCGCATATTCATCGATCTCCAAGTACGTCTGGACGATCACCAACTGATTCCCTCCTCTTGGGTGTACAGCCCAATCAAGATCATCAGTAATTATCAAAACGATGTGAAGAACTCTGGTCTTCGACCACCTCAGTTATTCAGAATGGGATAGACCCGGTCTTTCTGAATAACTCGCGTATATAATCAACAAGTGTTACACAAACACAACATACGCCTCATTCCAATTCAGAATATTCTTTTATTCAAATATTCTTATACTTTGGGAAAGGTTCCCATTAATTTTATCAAAGATAAATTCTTTAATTTATTCTT
Source organism: Allium sativum (assembly GCA_030737875.1). NCBI lineage: Eukaryota > Viridiplantae > Streptophyta > Magnoliopsida > Asparagales > Amaryllidaceae > Allium > Allium sativum. Next base: position 566,098,527 of record CM060921.1, read on the forward strand.
TAATCTTCTTTTGAATATCAATTCAAACCAAATTATGGTTTATCCAAACTAGTCGGGATTAGCGAACCTTACCGAAGTAATCAGTTATTAAATTTCCCAACCCAACCTATTCATCCCATGAAGTAAAACTGGTCATACTTCATATCTAACACCAAGATGTTATCGGTAAATTCAATTACCATTTCACGTTCAAATCTAATTAAAGATTTAACTAACGCCTGGAGCAAAACTGGGGATACTCCATTCTCGATCATTTCATCTAATTAGAGATTCATTAAAACTACGCTTGGTTTTAATCTTCCCAAAAATCAATATTAACGATTGTTTAACATGGGAAATCATATTCTGTCTTTAACTGAGTTAAAGAACCAATGTCATTTAAAACATGGTTTACGATAAACCCAAAATCACATTCTATTCCATCAGCCTTTGTTAGACCCAAAAGTGGTTCTAACACCCAAATTGATTAAAAACAAGAAGAAATGAGATAAAAATAAAAATGAACACACAGGATTTATAGTGGTTCGGCGAAGTAATGCCTACGTCCACTTATCTTTCACTATATTCAATAATTCAGTTGCAAATACAATGTAAGATTCACTCAATTCCACTCACAACTCACTTTTGTTCACTCAATTGACTAAAACAAGAAATGAAAGATGATTTGGATTCTCCGGGAGTAATGGAGTTCGGATGATGGAGGTAGTTGAATTCTCAAAGTGCTGAAAAAAGATCCTTCTCTTTGTCTCCAGACGGGGTATTTATAGGCGTGAATTTGCTTGAAACTTGATCCGGGTCGGGGCCACATGTCGTCCATCCCACTATCTTCGGGTTCGGATGAACTATTATGTTGACAGCGCATCAAAGGAACGACCGTTATGGGTAGGAACTGGTCATAGCCGGTCCGGATATCCAGGCGCCTTTGTAGGAGAATAACAGGGAGCATGGGTTCGGGTCGGAGGCGCGCAGATAAGGGGTTCGGATCGGGATAGCCGATCCAAACCGGATTGGCTTAGATGCGATGCTCTCTTCTTCTCTAATCTGCTCCGCTCCGATCCATTTTCGTGGCAAACAGGTGGCTTTCCGATCCCATCGAGATTTAGTTGCCCTCCGATCCAATTAAATATGCCTTACCAATTTACTCAATAGGAGTTCACTGATCCGAACAGAGGACTCTTTCCGACCCGAACCGATGGTTTGCTCTGACCCGATCCGAACAGCTGCTGCTATCTAATCTAGATTGTAGCGCCTTCTCCAATCCGAACTGAAGTCTTCTAATTAAAAATGCTCTTCAATGCTTGGTTTCTTGACTTTGTGTTGCCTAGTTCACAAAGTAGGCTAACAGCCTTTAACGGTAAATTAGCAAGTGAACAATTCCCTAAGTAATAACCCCAAATTCCGAAACCAACATCAGATCAATACCCAGGAAACCATTCAGCTTAACTAATCTTCAGTTACTTTCAGATTTTTTTAACTTCGTTGGGTCTAAGAACAGTATTATTAAAGATACCGTTCGCGGCAACCCAAAATCACATTCCATTTACAATGGAATCTTCATGGAAAACTAATCGATATATATAATCGATACAAACTTCCATATCCGACTAATAATATAAATGGAATAACGACAAAGCCTTTTAAATTCCAGATATATTAGTTGTCTTCCTCCATAGAAATTCACTTCGATTATTTCCAAATCGAATTCCATTCCATTCCAATTTATTTTATTAAATTGGAAAACTTTATTTTGGAAAATCTCCTTTAAATCTTAACAAAAGATTTATAAATTACAAATCACATTTCACTGTAAATCGGGTTAAAGAACGAATGTCGTTAAAACATAGTTCACGATAAACCCAATTCACATCCCATTAATTATCGGGTTAAAGAACAAGTATTATTTAAACATCGTTCATGATAAACCCAAAAATCAATTCAAATTCAATTCTAATTAAATACCATTTAATTGGTATACTTCATTAAATTTATGTGATGACCCCAAACTTCCACTAGGTGAAAGTAAGGAATAATCATATGGAATACAACATAAATATAACAATACAAATCACTGATACAATATAGCAGAGGAAAACCATAGCATAATAACATCATAGCAGCGGAAATATAATGTCATAAACCACAGAATCCCAACAGTCACAGAATCCAAATTATTACATCAAGTTTGCAGAAATGAAAATAAGTTCCAACTCCCAAAATAAGCAATACGAAATGAAACAAGTCTAATGACTGAACTTAAAGATAGAAAAATGCAATAGAAGTAAATGATAGCTGTCCTCAAAGCTCCAAGTCATCACCTCTCCGCAAAAGCAAATCCAAGCAAAGATAATGAGCAACTCCAAGAAGACTCCAAGCAAAGAATGAACTTGTTTACTTGGCTTCCCGTGTAGAAAAGAGGGCACCCGAGTTTGCAAAAAGGTGAAACAAACTACGGGTCAATCGTGGGACTCGTATGAGAATTCATAACTAGTTTAGTAATAATAATATGACAAATCCAAAGACCACGCCGCTAATGCAGAACGGGTTTACTCAATGGATTGTCGTGCATAATTTAAAGTGTCAGAACGTACAACATCGCAATGCTTTTTAGAAAAATGGAATCACCATAAGACTCAAGTCCCATCACACAATGCAACGCACACCAGAGGATAGAGTTTTCCCTTATGGTGATTAAACATGCTAAATACGGCAAATACGAGTTCAATATTATTATTAGTGTATAATAATAAAAACATTTCAAAATAAATGTATCAATCCTAGGAAACATAGTACCCCATCCTACTATATCTCCATACTAGTAATACAATCAAAATCGTAGGGTCGTATTTGGAATTTGGATTTCCATCTAAGTCAAGGCTAGGGAGGAGCTCCTTACCGATTCGAGACACTCTAGCAATGCCCTAGGATTGGTACTCTGTCCAACCCTTGGATCCTGCAGGGCCGGTCCATACGTTAACGCTTAATGGATTGGCAATTCCTGAACACACGCTTCCCGGTCCTTTTGGACCTATAATACGGCCAGTGGCGACCACATAAAACCGAGGCCTCGAAAAATCCAACAACCACAATGAATAAATGCCAGCGCTGGTAGGTCCCTGGCACCACTCAAGCTAGAAAGAAATGTGTGCACTCCCTGCGTTCCCTTCTCCCGTTTTAGACTCCGCCGGTGTGTGAGGCTCGTGAAGTCACGTCATACACAAAGCTATGCCTAAACAGGCTATGCTTTGATCATCCCACAAGGCCTGCTTTTCAACAAGAAACCTTGATCATTGCATCTTAGTATGCCACACTGTCACTCCATACCATACCATTGCTTCTCCATCAATACATAAATGGGTGTTAAGTAGAGAATAAATTCTCCACCACCAATATTTATATATTAACAGAAAATCAACAATATGATATGTAACGAAGTACGATGTCAGACACACCATCCATTTAAACTTATGCTCTAGGTCTGAACGAAAGTAAAATCCGTGAAACCAACACGTACGTCTGGGCAATGACCTTGACCCATGAATTGGTAGCAAGTCAATTCAGGGTCTCGATCGTTGTCCATTCGAGGGAAGATTTACGGTCTTCATGCGTCGTCATCTTACTTCGATCTTCATCGTCGTTTTGATTATTTGGAATGAGATTAACTCGGCCTTTCCAAATATATATATATATATATATATATTGGAAACTCTTCCTTATCGTTATTTCTAATTTATAACGATTATTTCCTATTCTATTTAATTGAAAATAATTAAATCTTTAATCAGCGACGATTCAGGTCAATGGCGATTCTGGTGCTATTTTCAATCAATTTTGATTTTCACATATCTCAAAATCTAACTGTTGGATTTTGACGTATTATATATCGTTGGAAAGATTTTTCCAAGACGGTCCTAGCGGTTTCAGTTTCAGGAAAATCCGACGGTTGGATCTTCTTGTATAGTCATTTAAAGATATAATTTTAAAACGCGAACTACTGCGCTCGATTCGTTTAATTTTAATTGTATTTATATATAAATATATAAACGTAACCCGTTTAACTCTTTATTCTTAAGTATATTTTCCTTCTTTATCCTTTCATCCCTTCATTTACAGAGAAATGCAAATCATACTTGAATGATGAATTCTTCCTTTTTGATTCTTTTAATTTCTTTAATTTACGGTAAAATGTAAATTATATTTCATCGTTCAATTCCTTCATACATGTAAAATGTAATTTATAATTCATCGTTCTTAAGTACATATAAAAATATAAATTCTATTTACAATGTAAATCCTATTTCTTATTTACATTATAAATATGTAATCTTTATTTACAAAGAAAACCTATACATTCATTTCATAGAATAAAATGAAATTCATTCATGTGGGTTAAATTCATTCATAAATTACATAATAATATGTAATTTATTTCATACGATGAAAATTCATTCATAAATTACATATAAAAATGTAATTTACTTTATGCGGACTAATTTCATTCATAAAATAAAATGTAATTTATTTCATGCGATCTTAACTCATTCATAAAATGCATATACAATTGTATTTTATTTCATGCGATGTTAATTCATTCATAAAATACATATAAAAATGTAATTTATTTTATAAGGTCTTAATTCATTCATAAAATACATATAAAAATATATTTTATATTATGCGGGCTTCATTCATTCATAAATTACATAAATAAATGTAATTTATGTCGTGTGGTCTAATTTCATTTATAAATTACATAAATAAATGTAATTCATGTCATACGGTCAAAATTTCTTCAAATTACATTATAAAATAACGTAACTTATCCTACGGTCAATTCTCTTTTTATTAACATTATAAATAATGTCAATTCATCCTACAATATCATTCTTTTATCTTAACATTATAAATAATGTTAATTTCCTACAGCGAAAATCCCCTTTTTATTTACATTATAAAATAATGCAAAATTATCCTACGTTGTGATTACTATATAATTTACATTAAAAATAATGTAAAATGGACATACGGTGAAATTCATGTATATTTACATTAAGAAAAATGTAAATTTTACATACGGTGAAATTCTACCATATTAATATTAAGAAAATGTAAATTTCACTCTTGTCACATTTCTATTTAATTTGTGTTAAACAAAACGTAAACTTCCATTCTCAAGTTACAATATAAAATCCACTCTTCTTTACAATGTAAATTTTACTATTTAAATCCAATGTAAATTCCATTCCTTTTATACATTAAAATTAATGTAAATCTTCCTACGGTGGAATTTTCATGTATTAACATTAAAAATAATGTTAACAAATCCTACGGTTAATATTCACATATATTAATATTAAAAATAATGTTAACAAATCCTATGGTTAAATATTCTCTTTAATTTACATTAATAAATATGTAAATTTTCATACGGTAAAAATTTCCTTTATTTACATAAATAAAAATGTAAACTCCTCTTACGGTGAATGTTCATATATATTAATATTAATAAAAATGTAAACTTTTCATACGGTGAAATTTTAACGTTAATTTACATAATAAAATGTAAAATTTATGTCATCACCAAATTCTAATTTTAATTTACATAATAAAATGTAAAATTTATGCCATCTCCAAATTCTAATTTTTAATTTACATAATAAGATGTAAATTTATATCAACGCCAAATTCTAACATTTCATTTACATAATAGGATGTAAATTTTATGTCAACGCAAAATTCTAACATTAAATTTATATAATAAGATGTAAATTTATGTCAACGCAAAATTCTAACATTAACAAATATGTTAAATTTGTCATACGATGAAATTTCTTATTTTTTTAACATTAACAAAAATGTTAAACTTCTCATACGATGTTATTTCTTATTAATATTAACATTAACAAAAATGTTAAACTTCTCATACGATGTTATTTCTTATTAATATTAACATTAGAAATGTTAATAACATACTATGGTCAAATTACTTTTTAATATTAACATTAGAAATGTTAATAACGTACTATGGTCAAATTACTTTTTTATATTAACATTAGAAATGTTAATAACGTACTATGGTCAAATTACTTTTTTTAATATTAACATTTCTATTAATATTAACATTTAGAATAATGTTAATTCATCCCATGATAAAACTTCTCATTAATATTAACATAAAAAAATGTTAATTGCATTCTGCGGTTGAATTTTATACTATTAACATTAAAAAAAATGTTAATTTACATCCTACGGTGAAATACTTTTTGATTAACATTAAAAATGTTAATTTCATCCTACGGTAAAAATACTTTAATATTAACATTAAAAATAATGTTAAACTTTCACATGCGGTAAAATGCTTATTATTAACATTACAAATAATGTTAAACTTTCATGCAGTGCAATTTCTTAATATTAACATTAAATAAAATATTAATTAACATACGGTAAAATTACTTAATGTTAACATTAAATAAAATGTTAATTAACATACGGTGCAATCTTCTTTTTAATCAATATTAAAAATGATGTTAAACAATCTTTTCTTTTTATATAACATTAAATGATGTTAATAAACCATACGGTCCATTTCCTTTAAGATTTACATTAGAATAATGTTAATCAATCTTTTCTTTTTATATAACATTCAAAATAAATGTCAATGAATCCTATCGTGTACATTTTCTAACTTAACATTAAATAAAATTGTCAACCTAACATACGGTGAAAATTTTCTTTTTTAACATTAAATAAAAATGTCAAACTCACATACGGTGATATTTTCTTAATTGACATCAACATAATAAATGTCAATGAATCACACGGTGTAAATTTCCTATATTAACATCAACATAATAAATGTCAATGAATCATACGATGTAAATTTTCATATCTACAAGTTTGATCAACCCAAATCCTGACACAAGCGATAACATGGGATAGCGATATCAAATTTCTTTGATGATAAATTAAATCAATCCAATCCTAACACAAGCGATAACATATGAGTAGTGACCATTTTATGTCCTTTTAGTTTAAATTGAAAATTAGATCAGTCTAATATCAATCCAAAGTGATAACATGTGATAGTGATAAGCACGAAAATCAAATGGATCTATACTAGCTACTCAATCATAGAACAATCATCATCAAACATGACCAAACAAGCAGATCTGAACCATACATCGTAATTGAATAATTTAATTTTATTAAGTTTTAAATAAAGGAACTCTCACCTTGTTTGGATTAGAATAATAATAAATCCAAATAATTTTCAGAATGCTCCAATCAATCAATCAATATTCTTTAATAATAAAGAATTAATAATTAAATAAATTAAATTTAATTAAAAATAAATTCTCACATATCTAATCACTTAAAGTTTCAGATCTAGCATCCTAACATCGCAAAGCAATCCAAATCTATAATCCATAATAACATCCATTATTGATTTTCAACTTCTCATAACGCAAGCATAACAATTAAACTAATTAAATTTAACTTAAAATGAATTCTCACCTTGATTGGATAAGAATTTAAAATGCCAAATAATTTCAGAATTCACTCTAATCAGTCTCAGCAAAGCCTACTCGTCGCCACAGTCCTGTCGGATCTGAAATTTTCAGATTCGGGGTTCATACGCATTAGTTATCAATGTTTGAATAATTCTGACTTTTAACAACTGCTGCAGCAACTCTTAAAAGCGTCGCAAAATCTGAAGCATACCTTATTTTCAGAATTTGTTCAAAACTTTGGATCAAGATATCTCAGGCTACGGTTGACGGTTTTAGGTGCCGTTTGTCGGAGAATGACCGCCTTGGAGAGAGCTATCGGCGCCAGGAATTGGAGGAGGTGCGCACGCACGTGGTGGGCCCGGTTTGCAGCAAACGTCGGCGGCTTCTCGGCCCTGGTGGCGGCGCTACGATGCACGAGAGGTGCTGGGACTTGTCGGAGATCGAAGAGCTCGAGAAGAGCTTCGAAACGAGTACTCACACGCTAAATTCCGTTAAGAAATGAGAGAGAAATCAAGGTTTGAAGGGTAATGGGTTTTGGTGGCTGCAGAAAATGATGGGAAGGAGACGATGAACAGTGAATTCGGGTTTAAATAATATTATATTAGGTTTTCCTAATCATTAGTTAATAATTTAATTAGCCCGTTAAGGCCCTTTTTGGTCCGAACTCCGATTTAGGCCTGCTTACTGTCGTTCTTAAGGTTTTGAGGCCTTCTGAACGCAATGGAACATGTTACAGGACCCAATTCCAAAATTTATTATGAGTTTTGAAAAAATTATATTATTTTATTAATATTTTAATGTATACCGTACATGAAAATTCACCGAGGTCACAAATTAACTTCAAAAATTCTCGAAAAATATATTTACCTATGTTTTGATGCTGTGGACCTATAAAATTAGTTTCGTTCAATTCTGAGCCCGTATGAATTTTTAAAGTCAAAAATTTGCCCGTTTACACTGAAAAATCAATTATAATTATATTTTAATTCTAAAAATTACCAAAAAATCATTTTTAGCTTTGTTTTGATGATACGAATCCAACAAAATTTATTTTGTTGAATTCTGAGACTTTTTGCAAAATGGCTATTTTTCAGTTAATTAATTTTGACCGAAATTGACTAAATACTGTTTCATTCGCCACGCTCACATACTAGCTCGGAAAATTCTAAAAATTTAAACCTAGCAATAATTTGACATTCCGGTTCCAACAAAGGTGGTTTCGTCGAAAGCGGACACTGTTTGAAAAATCACTATTTTCTATGGCTATATATTTTATATTAAAAATACATTTTTAAACAAATAATTTTCGAAACTCCAAATATGTAAGTGTTTATACTTTTTAGATGCAGAAACATCATTTCGGACTCAATGGAAGTGGTTTCGAGTCGAAATTCCTTTATATGCAAAAAGTAGCATTATTGACCTATGCAAATTACCTAGCGACCTTTCTAAAAATTGAATTGGCCATAAATTTTGATTTCCGCTATGAAATTTCGATTTTTCGGATTCGTTGGAAAGATATTTCTAAATAGATTCCAATATTTTTGGTTTCACTAAAATCCGTTAAATTTTGCGTCCTGTATGGTCAGTCAAAGTTCAAGTTTGACTTTTCAAACTACCGCGCTATTTCTAACTCTTTTTATAATTAAAATTAATTTATTCATTCTAACTTCGATTTGAACCAAATTTGTGATCATTATTATTTAAAATAGATTATTCTAAATATCAAAACTCATTTAAAATCACTTAAAATAATTTTTAAATTGGCCCCAAAATTCAGGGTTGTTATAGTCTCCCCTACTTAGGAACTTTTCGTCCTCGAAAAGCAAAAGAGAAATAAAAGAGTAGGAACGAACCTAGAGAACATAGAATGTTTTAATTTCTAACTTCTTAACCGTGTCGTTGGGAATAAAGCTCCTCAGTTCCTGTAGCGTCTTGCCTCCTTGCTCTAGCTCTACTAGTTCTGGCGACCCGAGTACCCATTTTTAGTTAGTTCTGTACGATCAAGGGAAGAGTCAGAACAACTGTAATGGTGATTCTAAGAGATAGAAAAGATCGATGGATGAATGAAAAGATGACGAAAGTGACTGGCTATTATGTATCTCATGAAATGTCCGCCATAGAATATTGTGATTCTATGTAAACGAATTTGTTATAAATATGTTATATTCCAAAGCTAAGTTTAACCTAAGCTCTGATACCAACTGTGATGACCCCAAACTTCCACTATGTGAAAGTAAGGAATAATCATATGGAATACAACATAAATATAACAATACAAATCACTGATACAATATAGCAGAGGAAAACCATAGCATAATAACATCATAGCAGTGGAAATATAATGTCATAAACCACAGAATCCCAACAGTCACAGAATCCAAATTATTACATCAAGTTTGCAGAAATGAAAATAAGTTCCAACTCCCAAAACAAGCAATACGAAATGAAACAAGTCTAATGACTGAACTTAAAGATAGAAAAATGCAATAGAAGTAAAGGATAGCTGTCCTCAAAGCTCCAAGTCATCACCTCTCCGCAAAAGCAAATCCAAGCAAAGATAATGAGCAACTCCAAGAAGACTCCAAGCAAAGAATGAATCTGTTTACTTGGCTGCCCGTGTAGAAAAGAGGGCACCCGAGTTTGCAAAAAGGTGAAACAAACTACGGGTCAGTCGTGGGACTGGTATGAGAATTCATAACTAGTTTAGTAATAATAATATGACAAATCCAAAGACCACGCCGCTAATGCGGAACGGGTTTACTCAATGGATTGTCGTGCATAATTTAAAGAGTCAGAACGTACAACATCGCAATGCTTTTTAGAAAAATGGAATCACCATAAGACTCAAGTCCCATCACACAATGCAACGCACACCAGAGGATAGATTTTTCCCTTATGGTGATTAAACATGCTAAATACGGCAAATACGAGTTCAATATTATTATTAGTGTATAATAAAAACATTTCAAAATAAATGTATCAATCCTAGGAAACATAGTACCCCATCCTACTATATCTCCATACTAGTAATACAATCAAAACCGTAGGGTCGTATTTGGAATTTGGATTTCCATCTGAGTCAAGGCTAGGGAGGAGCTCCTTACCGATTCGATACACTCTAGCAATGCCCCAGGATTGGTACTCTGTCCAACCCTTGGATCTTGCAGGGCCGGTCCATACGTTAACGCTTAATGGATTGGCAATTCCTGAACACACGCTTCCCGGTCCTTTTGGACCTATAATACGGCCAGTGGCGACCGCATAAAACCGAGGCCTCGAAAAATCCAACAACCACAATGAATAAATGCCAGCGCTGGTAGGTCCCTGGCATCACTCTAGCTAGAAAGAAACGTGTGCACTCCCTGCGTTCCCTTCTCCCGTTTTAGACTCCGCCGGTGTGTGAGGCTCGTGAAGTCACGTCATACACAAAGCTATGCCTAAACAGGCTATGCTTTGATCATCCCACAAGGCCTGCTTTTCAACAAGAAACCTTGATCATTGCATCTTAGTATGCCACACTGTCACTCCATACCATACCATTGCTTCTCCATCAATACATAAATGGGTGTTAAGTAGAGAATAAATTCTCCACCACCAATATTTATATATTAACAAAAAATCAACAATATGATATATAACGAAGTACGATGTCAGACACACCATCCATTTAAGCTTATGCTCTGGGTCTGAACGAAAGTAAAATCCGTGAAACCAACACGTACGTCTGGGCAATGACCTTGACCCATGAATTGGTAGCAAGTCAATTCAGGGTCTCGATCGCTGTCCATTCGAGGGAAGATTTAAAGTCTTCATGCGTCGTCATCTTACTTCGATCTTCATCGTCGTTTTGATTATTTGGAATGAGATTAACTCGGCCTTTCCAAATAATCTTCGTATATATATATATATATATATATATATATATATATATATATATATATATATTGGAAACTCTTCCTTATCGTTATTTCTAATTTATAACGATTATTTCCTATTCTATTTAATTGAAAATAATTAAATCTTTAATCAGCGACGATTCAGGTCAATGGCGATTCTGGTGCTATTTTCAATCAATTTTGATTTTCACATATCTCAAAATCTAACCGTTGGATTTTGACGTATTATATATCGTTGGAAAGATTTTTCCAAGACGGTCCTACCGGTTTCAGTTTCAAGAAAATCCGACGGTTGGATCTTCTTGTATAGTCATTTAAAGATATAATTTTAAAACGCGAACTACTCTGCTCGATTCGTTTAATTTTAATTATATTTATATATAAATATATAAACGTAACCCGTTTAACTCTTTATTCTTAAGTATATTTTCCTTCTTTATCCTTTCATCCCTTCATTTACAGAGAAATGCAAATCATACTTGAATGATGAATTCTTCCTTTTTGATTCTTTTAATTTCTTTAATTTACGGTAAAATGTAAATTATATTTCATCGTCCAATTCCTTCTTACATGTAAAATGTAATTTATAATTCATCGTTCTTAAGTACATATAAAAATATAAATTCTATTTACAATGTAAATCCTATTTCTTATTTACATTATAAAAATGCAATCTTTATTTACAAAGTAAACCTATACATTCATTTCATAGAATAAAATGAAATTCATTCATGTGGGTTAAATTCATTCATAAATTACATAATAATATGTAATTTATTTCATACGATGAAAATTCATTCATAAATTACATATAAAAATGTAATTTACTTTATGCGGACTAATTTCATTCATAAAATAAAATGTAATTTATTTCATGCGATCTTAACTCATTCATAAAATGCATATACAAATGTATTTTATTTCATGCGATGTTAATTCATTCATAAAATACATATAAAAATGTAATTTATTTTATGAGGTCTTAATTCATTCATAAAATACATATAAAAATGTATTTTATATTATGCGGGCTTCATTCATTCATAAATTACATAAATAAATGTAATTTATGTCGTGTGGTCTAATTTCATTTATAAATTACATAAATAAATGTAATTCATGTCATACGGTCTAACTTTCTTTAAATTACATTATAAAATAACGTAACTTATCCTACGGTAAATTCTCTTTTTATTAACATTATAAATAATGTCAATTCATCCTACAATATCATTCTTTTATCTTAACATTATAAATAATGTTAATTTCCTACAGTGAAAATCCCCTTTTTATTTGCATTATAAAATAATGCAAAATTATCCTACGTTGTGATTACTATATAATTTACATTAAAAATAATGTAAAATGGACATACGGTGAAATTCATGTATATTTACATTAAGAAAAATGTAAATTTTACATACGGTGAAATTCTATCATATTAATATTAAGAAAATGTAAATTTCACTCTTGTCACATTTCTATTTAATTTGTGTTAAACAAAATGTAAACTTCCATTCTCAAGTTACAATATAAAATCCACTCTTCTTTACAATGTAAATTTTACTCTTTAAATCCAATGTAAAGTCCATTCCTTTTATACATTAAAATTAATGTAAATCTTCCTACGGTGGAATTTTCATGTATTAACATTAAAAATAATGTTAACAAATCCTACGGTTAATATTCACATATATTAATATTAAAAATAATGTTAACAAATCCTACGGTTAAATATTCTCTTTAATTTACATTAATAAATATGTAAATTTTCATATGGTAAAAATTTCCTTTATTTACATAAATAAAAATGTAAACTCCTCCTACGGTGAATGTGCATATATATTAATATTAATAAAAATGTAAACTTTTCATACGGTGAAATTCTAACTTTAATTTACATAATAAAATGTAAAATTTATGTCATCACCAAATTCTAATTTTAATTTACATAATAAAATGTAAAATTTATGCCATCTCCAAATTCTAATTTTTAATTTACATAATAAGATGTAAATTTATATCAACGCCAAATTCTAACATTTCATTTACATAATAGGATGTAAATTTTATGTCAACGCAAAATTCTAACATTAAATTTATATAATAAGATGTAAATTTATGTCAACGCAAAATTCTAACATTAACAAATATGTTAAATTTGTCATACGATGAAATTTCTTAATTTTTTTAACATTAACAAAAATGTTAAACTTCTCATACGATGTTATTTCTTATTAATATTAACATTAACAAAAATGTTAAACTTCTCATACGATGTTATTTCTTATTAATATTAACATTAGAAATGTTAATAACATACTATGGTCAAATTACTTTTTAATATTAACATTAGAAATGTTAATAACGTACTATGGTCAAATTACTTTTTTATATTAACATTAGAAATGTTAATAACGTACTATGGTCAAATTACTTTTTTTAATATTAACATTTCTATTAATATTAACATTTAGAATAATGTTAATTCATCCCATGATAAAATTTCTCATTAATATTAACATAAAAAAAAATGTTAATTGCATTCTGCGGTTGAATTTTATACTATTAACATTAAAAAAAATGTTAATTTACATCCTTCGGTGAAATACTTTTTGATTAACATTAAAAATGTTAATTTCATCCTACGGAAAAAATACTTTAATATTAACATTAAAAATAATGTTAAACTTTCACATGCGGTAAAATACTTATTATTAACATTACAAATAATGTTAAACTTTCATGCAGTGCAATTTCTTAATATTAACATTAAATAAAATATTAATTAACATACGGTAAAATTACTTAATGTTTACATTAAATAAAATGTTAATTAACATACGGTGCAATCTTCTTTTTAATCAATATTAAAAATGATGTTAAACAATCTTTTCTTTTTATATAACATTAAATGATGTTAATAAACCATACGGTCCATTTCCCTTAAGATTTACATTAGAATAATGTTAATCAATCTTTTCTTTTTATATAACATTCAAAATAAATGTCACTGAATCCTACCGTGTACATTTTCTAACTTAACATTAAATAAAATTGTCAACCTAACATACGGTGAAAATTTTCTTTTTTAACATTAAATAAAAATGTCAAACTCACATACGGTGATATTTTCTTAATTGACATCAACATAATAAATGTCAATGAATCACACGGTGTAAATTTCCTATATTAACATCAACATAATAAATGTCAATGAATCATACGATGTAAATTTTCATATCTACAAGTTTGATCAACCCAAATCCTGACACAAGCGATAACATGGGATAGCGATATCAAATTTCTTTTATGATAAATTAAATCAATCCAATCCTAACACAAGCGATAACATATGAGTAGTGACCATTTTATGTCCTTTTAGTTTAAATTGAAAATTAGATCAGTCTAATATCAATCCAAAGTGATAACATGTGATAGTGATAAGCATGAAAATCAAATGGATCTATACTAGCTACTCAATCATAGAACAATCATCATCAAACATGACCAAATAAGCAGATCTGAACCATACATCGTAATTGAATAATTTAATTTTATTAAGTTTTAAATAAAGGAACTCTCACCTTGTTTGGATTAGAATAATAATAAATCCAAATAATTTTCAGAATGCTCCAATCAATCAATCAATATTCTTTAATAATAAAGAATTAATAATTAAAGAAATTAAATTTAATTAAAAATAAATTCTCACATATCTAATCACTTAAAGTTTCAGATCTAGCATCCTAACATCGCAAAGCAATCCAAATCTATAATCCATAATAACATCCATTATTGATTTTCAACTTCTCATAACGCAAGCATAACAATTAAACTAATTAAATTTAACTTAAAATGAATTCTCACCTTGATTGGATAAGAATTTAAAATGCCAAATAATTTCAGAATTCACTCTAATCAGTCTCAGCAAAGCCTACTCGTCGCCACGGTCCTGTCGGATCTGAAATTTTCAGATTCGGGGTTCATACGCATTAGTTATCAATGTTTGAATAATTCTGACTTTTAACAACTGCTGCAGCAACGCTTAAAAGCGTCGCAAAATCTGAAGCATACCTTATTTTCAGAATTTGTTCAAAACTTTGGATCAAGATATCTCAGGCTACGGTTGACGGTTTTAGGTGCCGTTTGTTGGAGAATGACCGCCTTGGAGAGAGCTATCGGCGCCAGGAATGGGAGGAGGTGCGCATGCACGTGGTGGGCCCGGTTTGCAGCGAACGGCGGTGGCTTCTCGGCCCTGGTGGCGGCGCTACGATGCACGAGAGGTGCTGGGACTTGTCGGAGATCGAAGAGCTCGGGAAGAGCTTCGAAACGAGTACTCACACGCTAAATTCCGTTAAGAAATGAGAGAGAAATCAAGGTTTGAAGTTTTGAAGGGTAATGGGTTTTGGTGGCTGCAGAAAATGACGGGAAGGAGACGATGAACAGTGAATTCGGGTTTAAATAATATTATATTAGGTTTTCCTAATCATTAGTTAATAATTTAATTAGCCCGTTAAGGCCCGTTTTGGTCCGAACTCCGATTTAGGCCTGCTTACTGTCGTTCTTAAGGTTTTGAGGCCTTCTGAACGCAATGGAACATGTTACAGGACCCAATTCCGAAATTTATTATGAGTTTTGAAAAAATTATCTTATTTTATTAATATTTTAATGTATACCGTACATGAAAATTCACCGAGGTCACAAATTAACTTCAAAAATTCTCGAAAAATATATTTAGCTATGTTTTGATGCTATGGACCTATTAAAATTAATTTTGTTCAATTCTGAGCCCGTATGAATTTTTAATGAATTTTTAAAGTCAAAAAATTTGCCCGTTTACACTGAAAAATCAATTATAATTATATTTTAATTCTAAAAATTACCAAAATATCATTTTTTGCTTTGTTTTGATGATACGAATCCAACAAAATTTATTTCGTTGAATTCTGAGACTTTTTGCAAAATGGCTATTTTTCAGTTAATTAATTTTGACTGAAATTGACTAAATACTGTTTCTTTCGCCATGCTCACATACTAGCTCGGAAAATTCTAAAAATTTAAACCTAGCAATAATTTGACATTTCGGTTCCAACAAAGGTGGTTTCGTCGAAAGCGGACACTGTTTGAAAAATCACTATTTTCTATGGCTATATATTTTATATTAAAAATACATTTTTAAACCAATAATTTTCGAAACTCCAAATATATAAGTGTTTATACTTCTTAAATGTAGAAACATCATTTCGGACTCAATGGAAGTGGTTTCGAGTCGAAATTCCTTTATATGCAAAAAGTAGCAATATTGACCTATGCAAATTACCTAGTGACCTTTCTAAAAATTGAATTGGCCATAACTTTTGATTTCCGCTATGAAATTTCGATTTTTCGGATTCGTTGGAAATATATTTTTAAATAGATTCCAATATTTTTGGTTTCACTAAAATCCGTTAAATTTTGCGTCCTGTATGGTCAGTCAAAGTTCAAGTTTGACTTTTCAAACTACCGCGCTATTTCTAACTCTTTTTATAATTAAAATTAATTTATTCATTCTAACTTCGATTTGAACCAAATTTGTGATCATTATTATTTAAAATAGATTATTCTAAATATCAAAACTCATTTAAAATCACTTAAAATAAATTTTAAATTGGCCCCAAAATTCAGGGTTGTTACAATTTAGATAAAAAGATTTACTCTTTTTCTCAACTGGGTTTAAGAACAGTGTTAATGAAGATACCATTCACGACAAACCCAAATCCCATTTGATATTAAATACAAGGCTCTAAATAGAAAATATATCGGCTTATATTCAATATCAAATCCTACGACCAATCAAATATCGTATTGGAAATAACGATATAAATATATCTTTCAAATTTCAATAACAATATATGTATAATCACGAAATCCAACATTTAAATATTCCAAAGACAATTTCGATTCAAATCCATTCCAATTCAATTATTGGAAATTCTGTTACTTTTAAAACCCTTTCAAATTCAATTTATTTATCTAAAAAATAAATGGATTATAATTCTAGTTCAAAACTTAATCATTTCGATAAAAATCTATTTTTATCTTTTAAAATATGGAAATTTTCATCCTAATTCTTTCCAAATCATTTCTTATGACTTTACACAAATTATTGCTATTTTTAATAATTTTATCAAGGCTCGTACAGTCGATTTCCATCAACGGCCATCGAACTGCACTTACATCGACCTTTTCCAAATTTTATTTGGACATAATTCCAAATCCAACCATTAGATTTCCAATTTCTAATATTTTTTAGAAAGCTCTTTTCGATACGAACCCAATGGTTTCGGTTTTAGGAGAATCCGACGGTCAGATCTCCCGTTATGTCCATTCGAAGTCAATGGTCGAAATTCGCGAACTGCCGCAGCGCGGCGCGTTCTATTCAAGCCATTATATATATATATATTTATTTATATTTATATATTTCGTCAATTGCCTTTTAAAACGTATTTTATAAATCGTTTTAAATTCGTTTTCAAAACGATTTCAACTTCATATTCAATTTCAAATCAAAATTGAATATTCCATATCATCGATATATAAATGATAGTATTTTCAAAATATTATATTTTGAAATCAATTCCTTTTCGATATTCATTATAAAAATGAATAAAATCGATATAGATATCGTTCACGTCAAAATGGCGCATATCTAATCAACACGGCTTTATATATTTCAATAACTTCGTTATTCTATTCAACAAATGAATATTTTCTTCAACACATGAATTTTCTTTTATTCAACACATGAATATATATTTTATTCAGCACATGAGTTTTCTTTTATTCAACACATGAATATATATTTTATTCAACGCATGAATTTCTTTTATTTAACACATGAATATATATTTTGTTCAACACATGAATTTTCTTTTATTCAACACATGAATATATATTTTATTCAACACATGAATTTTCTTTTATTTAAAACATGAATATATATTTTATTTAACACATGAATTTTCTTTTATAATATTCTTTATTTTCCAAATTGGAATGAGGCCCAATCAATTACCATATAATGTTAATTATATGGATTCCATACAACACATGTATATAATAGCAACGATAAATAATCAACCATCATCTAGAGTGCACCACACAATGGCATAAGCATTAAATAAAAATAATTAGCGCTTACACAGTCTGTCAACCAATCGGTCGACATACTACTAAACAATTGGGATTAGTGTATGTCAATATCATCCCAATACCCGTGTGGGGTTTCAATCAATCAAACACATATTTTATTTGTGCAGTTGGGTGATGTGTAAAATTTATCGTCCCAATCTATGTCAGTCAAGTAGGTGTACATAAACAAATCGTTCTAATTTGTAAATGAATATCTATTTCATTCACATCAACATTAAAAATTATATTTTTGACTATAAAATATTTTATTCCATTCCACATCACACAATCAACTTTCACAACACATCAATCAAACAAACAAATCATCCATGGTCTGTGGACGACGGGTGTCGGGTGCTGCTAGGCACCGTCTACATCCTACTATATATTTCAACTAGAAAACAAATTAAAAGTGAGAAGTTCTCACCTTTGGGTTCCACTCCGCTGTTTCATTTCTGAATTTCAGATTTGCCCGCATTTCCAACACAATCTTTTTCACGCTGTTTATAGTAAAAATTATCTTTTTTTTTTGCTTCATTCCAATAAATAAAAATCACATTTTATTTCTACTTCATATATTTTTACAACTCTACCTTCTATATAAAAATTATATATTTTTTATTTCTACCTCTTATATAAAGATCGAATTTTTACTATCTATATAATATAAAAATCATATTTTTATTATCTCTATAATATAAAATTCATATTTTTATTTGGTTACTTCATATATAAAAATTCAATTTTTTTTATCTTAACGCTATAGATATAAAAATCGCCTTTTTATTATGATGTTATATATGTATAAAAATCTCAATTTTAATTTAACTCTCTATGGATAAAAATCATATTTTTATCTTCATAAAAATAATACTTCTATCTACTAAAAATATAATCTTTTATTCGCTAATACCATAAAAAAAATATTATAGCATTATATAATAAAAATTATAATTTATGGTATAAAAGTTATAGCTTTATAGTTCTACATAATAAAACCATAAATAAACAAAAAGTCTGAAAAGAAAATTCGAATAATAAACCCAAAAAAAGAAATCTTACAGTTGGAATTTGGGAGAAGGGGGGCTGCTTCGCTCAGCGGCGTCCTTAGGGGCCGACGGAGCGGCGGTCGGAGATCAGAACGAGGCAGTGGCGGTTTTAATTTGGGGGTTAGGGCATGGGTTTGTGGCGTGCGGCTTTAGAAAGGGGAGGTAGGAGAGATTGAAGGAGGCGCGACATGAGGAGGGGGTGGATTGTTAGGGGGTGGCGGCGCCCAGCGCGAGGTGGCGGTGATAATCCCCGGGGAGACGGCGATTAAATCGATTGGGGAGGGGCAGAAAGGTTTTAATGGGGATGGATTATAATGGGGGTTGAACCTCCCCTTTTGACCAAGAATATATATATATTAATTTAATTTAGAACTCCAAAAAGAAACCTTTTCATTCGAACCCCAAATCGAACCCAACGACTGTCATCCCTAGCTAGCTACCCATATCCCAAACACAATGGGATATGTATCGTAAGCCAATTCGGCTGTTTCGATTACTTTCCATCAAAATTAAAATATAAATCATTATAATAGTCAATATTGATTTTAACGCACATTTTAATCTACCGGGGACACATACTGATTCTAAAAATTCCAGAAAAATTATTTCTAGCTTCTATTACGATACAGTTCTAACAAAACTAATTTCGTCAAATTCTGAGACCGTTTGAAAAATGGCCATTTTCTGGTCGGTCGAAATTGACTGAAACTTTTAAAACACATTTTCTTTTGCCACGCTCACATATTAATTCAGAAAATAATGAATTTTGGAATCTAGCAATAACTTGACATCACGGATCCAACGAAAGTGGTTTCGTCGAAAACCGAGGTTGTTTGCAAAATTTCCATTTTTAAGGGCCAGAATTCCATAGCGACTATTCTGAATTTTCAAATGGGCATAACTTTTTATCCCCGCTATGAAATTTTGATTTTTCGGATTCATTGGAAAGATATTCTCAAATAGATTCAAATATTTTTGGTTTCGCTAAAATCCGGTTTATTTTGAATCCTGTACATTCATTTGAAATTTGAAATCGAATTTTCAAACTACCGCGCCATTTTCAATTCCTTTTATAATTAAAATAAAATATTTATATTCTAACGACGATTCAAATAAAAATATACATTCTAATTCTATTCAAAATAAATTTCTCGTCGTTATTATTTAAATTAATTCATTTTAAATATTCAAAATTCATCAAAATTGCCAAAATAAAAATTTTAAATTGGCTCGGATTTCCGGGTAATTACAATCTCCCGCACTTAAAAATTTTTCGTCCTCGAAAAGGAACGAAGCTGGAAGTTGTTTTACAAATCAACTCAACTTTCATTATTTTCATTATGGCTTAAGTTCTTCAACTTTTCAGTTTCTAAGAACTTTTCAAATTTTTCAAAAATTTAGCTAACACCCAAAATTTTCGAAAAATTTCACCATAACCTCCCCTGCACGGGAGCACTGGAAAAATCCCGAAATTGCCATACAGGTCTTTCCAATCCAAAAAGAAAAAGAAACTGCCAAGCGGCTAACCATCGGCTCATAAAATCTTCCAAAACCCAAGAAATACAATAAACATGTAACTATTTGTCGGGCAAACAATTTTATTCCTCTTCTCTAGCCTCCTTGCTATAACCTGTTCATTGTAAGTACATGTATATGTATGCAAATGCGAATAATTTTCAATACAACTCATTATTTGGTTGAATTTGGCTAAAGGTTCAACATTTAATTAATCGAACAATAATCAAACAACACAATCAGCAATCATTTAGTTGATTATCTTTTCAAATTCTTAATTTTGATGCATATACAAAAATCATATTTTTGATGCCAAGTCATAACAATATATTCTAACTATATTTTGGTTCTCACACTAGTCAAATGGAAATATATAGAAATCCCACTTTCGAAACTCGAACATAAACACTGATGATGCCCGGGTATCACCAGAATCATCTCCGGGCGAATAGAGTGTGATTCTATATCTACCCAATGTATTAAAACTTCGAATACCCGTGGATCAGACGTATATTGTAACACCCCGTGTATTCTATAACAATGAAATTCACAAATTAAAGTATAATTAAGTTCAAATCAAAGAATTAAGGGAAACTGGATACGCCATTGCATTCGTCTCGGAATTCTGCTTGGGATAAAGTCTGAGTTTGCGTAAAACGGACTCCGTATGAAGAAGATATGGCCTCCGGAAGTTTCAGAATTCAGTTTAAAATTCAAACAGACAGAAACAGCTCAGAACAAATTCAAATTTCAAAAAAAAAACAATCGGACCAAAATAGGCTGGGCGGGAATTTTCCCGCCCAAGGCACCCAGGTCCACTGGGTAGTCGACCTGGGCTAACCAGGTCGACTGGGTAGTCGACCTGGGGCACCCAGGTCGACTACCAAGTCGACCTGGGGGTCGACTGGGGAGTCGACCTGGCCCCTGAGCCAGGTCGAACCCAGCCCCTCCTGGCTGGCCTGGTCTGTTCTTGGCCGAATTTCTGAGTCTTGCCTTGTCACTATGGCTAGGTGTCAGCTCCTGATTGGTCTCTCCTTCAAACGAACGGCTAATATTAATCCAAGCTCCATCGACGGTTCTAATCAATTCACAAACTCTATAAAAAGGACCTAAGACTCCACCTAATTCATACAAATAAAAATGAGAATGAGACCGTCATGCTACTGAGGAAAGACTAGGAGTAGCCGTCAAAATTGAGAGACGATTAGGAGACAATTCAAAAGCTTAAAGCAACGACAACTTAATCAAAACAACGCCTACAACAAAGGATAGCATCTCCAAATTCAGAATTCAGAATCCTAAATTGAAGATTCGTCATACGTTGTAAGTAGAGTGCTATTCCGATGTGAATGAATAATTGAGTTTTGATTTGTGTGAAATGAGAAATGGAATTGTACTTAATTTGTGGTGATGATAATTCATAATTGTATGTTGCTATGATTTTAATTATGAATAGATTTGTGATGTTGTGGTATAATGATGTTAGACCTATTGGATATTTGCAAGTATATGACTCATGCTGAAAGTTAACGACTATATGTTTGTGGTAGTTTATTACAACACCTATTGGATAATTGCAAGTAAATGTTTCATGTTGAAAGTAACGACTATATGTTTGTGATAGTTTATTACAACAAAGTTGAGATTCATGCAAGTATATGGTTCACTATTATGCCAACATGATGTATATTTTTATGGTCATCTTTAGTGTAGTTGGATCCATTTGAGTAGTATGATTCATATGAATTTATGTTGGAATTGGCATCATGATTCAAGTGTAAAACCATACTTTTGTGTTAGTAACAAAAGTAAGCACCTTTGTGAACTTGTGTTGACTTTATGAACATGGCTAGTTTATGTTTGACTTTATGCCCAAACAAAATATGTTTTAGGCCTATGTTTTTATCAAAATCATATGATAATATATGCGACACATAATTAAGTTAGATTTGAATTTCAAATGCAAGTTTACATGAACAGATTAAAAACCATGATTTCATGTTTAGGTATGTTTTATGTCATGATTATATGCTGTTACAATGCAAGTTCACAAGTGCCTAATTTATGTTAATTAGTTCGCTATGATGCAAGTTCATGCGTTCACACACCCCTTTTGATGCTACTTAGAATATATAAACACCATGTTCTAAGCCTCCCCTTTTTCATGTGGCTAAGTTGGGTTTAAATGTTAAACCCAACATATGTTATATTGTAGCGAACGTATAAAACGGGGGTAACGACGTTTGGGTTAAAATATAAAACATATGTGTTGGCATGTTTGACGCATGCCAACGACCTTGAGAACATCTAAGGGGTATAAATTAATTTTACCCAATAAAGATGAATTTGAATAATGGGCTGCAAATATTTCCATATAAAAAGAAAAGAGACAAAATATGTAAACTTAGAAAATACGATGTGTTTAACCCGAGGTTGGATTGAGTTGTGACGTAAACCTGCCCGGAACCGCCCGACTGTCCAGTAGTCACAACAATACCTATCCAGTGTGGGTGGTTAAACATTGAGCCCAATAAACACCCGAGGTTAGACTGAGTTGTGACGCAAGACTGCCCGGAACCAACCGGCAACAGGCAGTCACAACAATACTTGTCTAATGTGAGAGGTCGAGGCTTTAATAAGACAATTAAGGCTGGGTCATGATTGATAGGATTAAGTAAATTGAATTAATACTTAATCAAATTGAACATGCTAAACTATACATACTGATTTGGGGCTTAGGTTTACAATACACTTAACCAACTTAGCATGTTGGCTAGAAATAGAAAACCTAGTAGTGGGGGACCCTTTTCAGCAGTAACCCTTAAAGGTGTATCAGGATGCCCTGAACTAGGCAGGGTGGGGCACGATTACTGGCTGACTGTAAGAGGTCAAGTCGACGGCGGTGGTGCAGCAATGTAGGTTCTAACGGGGTGCGGGCGTGCACACACTCCGACGTAGAAAAATTAGGCACTGGGCACCAGTAGTATACCTGTGCATTCTAGAATTGTGTCGGGCCGCCACCATAGGACTTGATACACCCCATGGTGGGACCAGTATAGGTAACTACAACATCGGGGGCCGTAAGACACATGTAACTATGCGAGTAGGAGCCGATCATTAGAAATGGATCACTTCACCCTGATTATGGGGTGCCTTTTGGGAACTAGTTTATATGGGTGCAGAGAGTAATATGGGGTACGATAGTATATTCGACTCTAGACAACTTAACTTAGTTTATAGTGCTTTCCCATTTCCAGTTTATACTTATTATGCCCAATTCTTTATTCGTAGACTGAATAGTCCTAGACTTACTCAGGCTTTATGTCTGACTCTACTTTTATTTCGTCTTCTTTCCTTTCGTCCCCCCTCCCCCCAGGTCCACAGGGAGGGAATACCGCAGCTTGACCAGTTTTCATATCCAGCTTGAAGAAAAAGAATGTATTGCTTGGATCTCTTTCGTTTTGGACTATGGCTTTGGACAGAAATTATGGGACTTATGCAGTTTACTTATGTTTTTATGCTTCTTTAAATAATGAAATCAAGACAGTTATGAAAATGTAATGTTTTTGGGAGTATTGTAAGACAATTATGGCATAGTTTGTGTAACACGTATTTTGAAGGAATAAAAGTTGTTGTAGTTTTCCGCTGTTCAAAAATATGTGTTCTTATATCTATCTTGTGTATCTGTGACTTATACTTATAAACCTCCACCAAAATTAGGGCATTCCCTTTGAGAGTGACCCTAACGGAGGTGGGTTGTTTCACTTGGTAGCAGAGCATAGGTTTACCATATGAGATAAAAAGTTTTGAAAATTTATTTTCAAAAGAAAATTTAAAGAAGAATTTTTAAAGATAAAATATTATTTTATTTTAAAAAGGCATTGTCCCCCAAAGCCGTAGGTACTATCTTTTATCCTTCGTTTTGAATCTATCCTTTTTGTTTCAGCATGTCCGAAGAACTTAACTTGCTAGAGGGTGTACCAATACCTGGTTGGGTTAGACGATTCTTAGAAGCAAGGGCCAATCAGCCAGGTCCCACTGTTCCTCCTCCCCCAACTGCAGGAAATCGTTCAGCTGCAGCAGCACCTCTTCCTCCACCTCCTCCGCGTGGTAATACTTATGCTGAGATATGTAAAGACTTTAAAGCTATGGGAGGAAAGGACTTTCATGGAACCGAGTCCTTCGTGGAAGCCAGGAATTGGCTGAAGGAAACCGAGGACTTATTCGTCATTTTTTAGGTAGAAGATAGGCAGAAGGTACAACTGGCAGTATGGCTACTTAAAGGCGAGGCTTCCTACTGGTGGGAAGTTACCAATGCATAAAGACCAGTGGAAACATGGGAGGACTTTAGGGCAAG
Source organism: Allium sativum (assembly GCA_030737875.1). NCBI lineage: Eukaryota > Viridiplantae > Streptophyta > Magnoliopsida > Asparagales > Amaryllidaceae > Allium > Allium sativum. Next base: position 566,124,031 of record CM060921.1, read on the forward strand.
GTTTGAGGCTAAATTTCTCTCAGAAGCTGAAAGGAGTCTTCAGTTGGAAAAATTCTTATTTCTTAAGCAAGGGAATATGACAATCAAAGAGTACGTTAATCAGTTCGATCAGCTGGCTAGGTTCGGACTGGACCTAGTCAACACTCCGCACAAGAAGGCTCTCCGCTTTGTCAAAGGATTGAATGAGCCATTACACAGTTTGGCCATGACCCATATACCCATGGGAGCTACGTATGAGAGGTTGGTGCAGATGGCATTGCTGAACAAAGAGGATAAGGGCAAGAAGGAGACAAAGGCAGAAAGCTATCAAGGGAAGAAAGAGGGTTTACAGCCTAAGAAGACAGACTTTAAGAAGGGCGGGAAAGACAACAAAGAGAAGAGGAAGTGTAATTTCTATGGCAAAGTGGGGCATTTAGTGAAAGATTGCCGGAAAAAGAAGGCCAAGATGAATGGTGGGTGCTTTTCTTGCGGTGAGACAGGCCACATGGCTAAGGATTGCCCAAAGAAACGAGGGCAGGGGCAGAGGGCTGGATCCACCTCAGGGGCAGTGGTTCATGTGCTAGAAGCGCCACCTCTGCAACAACGAGGTATAAATACTTCTGTAGAAGGTGTAGTTTATCTTTATGATCACCCAGTTCGCACTTTATTTGATTCTGGCGCATCACAGTCCTTTGTCTCATCTGCTTTAGTAGAATCTCTGCACCTAGAAACTAGTACGGTAGAGGACCCCTTAATTGTTTCAAATCCAATCGGGGGCCCGGCTCATTTGTCTATGATCTGTGTGGGATTGAAAATTTCTATTCTAAGCGTAGAATTTAGATGTAGTGCCTTTGTTTTGGGCTTCTCGGGATATGGTTTGATTTTGGGCATGGATTGGCTATCCAGTAATGGTGCCATCCTTGATTGTGAGAAAAGGGTGGTTAGGCTTCTGACCCAACTCGGTAACACTCTGGAAATTACTTGTAATCCCTCGTATGCGGTTATGCTTAGTTATCTTGAATTGCTAGATGCTTATGTTGAAAGTTTGCAATCGGTTAGAGTGGTCCGGGAATATCCGGATGTCTTCGAAGAGGTGAAGGGCTTACCTCCTAAGCGGGAGATAGACTTCCGCATATATCTTGTAGATAATGCAAAGCCCGTTGCGTTGCCTATTAGACACATGGCTCCACGGGAAAGGAAGGAACTCAGTAAACAGGTTAAAGAGCTTCTAGAGAAGGGTTTCATTAGAAGGAGCATTTCAGAATGGGGCGCTCCAGTGGTGTTTTCCACAAAGGCGGATGGTTCACTCCGTCTATGTGTTGACTATAGGGAGCTCAACAAAATAACGAAAAAGAATAGGCACCCTTCCCCAGAATTGACGATCTGTTTGATCAGCTTGTAGGAGCGTCTGTTTTCTCCCAACTTGATTTAGCGACCGGATTTCATCAGCTAAGGGTGGCTGAAGATAGCATCGATAAGACAGCATTCGGAACCCCAGACGACTTCTTTGAATGGCTTGTCAAGCCCTTCGGCTTGACAAACACACCCGCTTACTTCGTAGACCTGATGAGTAGGGTGTTCAGGGAATTCCTCAACAAGTTCGTAGTGGTATTCGTAGACGATATCCTTATCTTCTCAAAGAGTGAAGAGGAACATGCTCAGCACCTAAGGGCAATCATGGAAACTCTGCGAGTCCATCGGCTAAAAGCCAAATTCTCCAAGTGCCACTTTTGAAGAGAGGAAGTGAGGTTCCTTGGGCACATAGTATCCAAAGAAGGGTTAGCTGTGGACCCTGCTAAGGTAGTAGCGGTACAGGATTGGAAGACACCAAGGAATGCAACAGAAGTCCGAAGCTTCCTCGGGCTAGCAGGCTTCTATCGGAAATTCATCAGAGACTTTGCAAAAATATCATCTCCACTCACGAGGCTGACAAAGAAGAATCTAGTGTTCAATTGGTACTTGGATTGCGAGTTTTCTTTCCAACGACTAAAAAGGGCTCTTACAACAGCCCCAGTTCTGACGTTGCCAGATGAAAGCAAGATGTTCACAGTTTATACAGATGCATGTGGGACAGGACTAGGCGCTGTCTTAATGCAAGAAGGAAGGGTAGTAGCTTATGGCGGGAGACAGTTGAAAGTGCACGAAAAGAACTACCCGACCCACGATCTTGAGTTAGCTGCCATCGTCTTTGCGCTTAAGTCTTGGTGCCACTATCTCCTAGGTGAGAAGTTCGAACTTTACACTGACCATAAATCGTTGAAATATCTCTTCTTGCAGAAGGACCTTAACTTGAGGCAACAGAGATGGATGGAGTTTCTTGCCTCGTACAATTTCGAGATCTCCTACACTTCGGGCAAAGGCAACGTAGTTGCAGACACGTTGAGCCAAAAGAAACTGACCCTAGTCTCGATGTTTGTTGAAAGGCAAAGCCTAGAGTTTATAGCCAGCTTTGACTTTAGTCCCTCCTCCGATTTTGTACCGGGCTTGCTAGCATCTCTCGAAGTACGCCCGACTTTAGTGGACTCAATAGGGACAGCACAACGCGAAGACCCTCAGCTTGTGGAAACGATTGATAGGCTAATTAGGGGTGAGACTTCAAGTCACCTCAAAAGATACTCCATCGACGATAAGGGTTGGCTAAGGCGAGACGGAAGACTATGCGTCCCACAGACAAGGGATTTAGTAAAGAAGGTCCTCGAGGAAGCACATCACTCCAAGATGACGATACATCCAGGCGGAGATAAAATGTACAAGGACATAAAGAGATCTTTCTTTTGGAGCGGCATGAAGAAAGACGTGGCAGAATTCGTTTCAAAGTGTATGGTTTGCCAACAGGTTAAGGCGGAACAGAAGAAACCTGGCGGTTTGCTCCATCCTCTAGAGGTCCCACAGTGGAAGTGGGATAGCATCTCAATGGACTTCATTGATGGGCTGCCTAGGTCTAGAAGAGGCAACACTAGCATTTGGGTAATAGTGGATATGCTTACTAAAAGCGCCCACTTTTTACCTGTCAAGAGTAAAAGAACTGCCTCATCCCTAGCATCTCTTTATTTCAAGGAAATTGTTCGACTCCATGGAATACCATCCAGCATTGTTAGTGACCAAGACCCTATCTTCACAAGTGAGTTTTGGCGGAGTCTGCAAGAAGCGGTGGGCACACAGTTATGCTTGAGTACTGCTTATCATCCCCAAATCGACGGCCAGACAGAAAGAGTGAACAGAGTTTTGGAGGACCTTTTAAGACTGTGCGTCCTTGACTTTGGAGGGACGTGGGAAGACCATCTTCCTTTGGTGGAATTTTCCTACAACAACAGCTACCAAGCCACCATCGGAATGGCGCCCTTCGAGGCTCTATATGGAAGACCGTGCCGATCGCCCACTTGTTGGTGGAAGTCTACTGACAAGCTCATACTTGGACCAGATATGATCCGAGAGATTTCAGAGAAAGTAGACTTAATACGGAAAAGAATGAAGACAGCCCAAGACAGACAAAACTCCTACGCAGACAAGAGAAGGACTGACCTTGAGTTTGAGGTTGGGGATAGAGTTTTTCTGAAGGTATCTCCTCTAAGGAACGTTGTTCGTTTTGGATCCACATGGAAGCTAGCACCAAGATTCGTAGGGCCGTTTCCTATTATCGAGAAATTTGGGAAAATGGCCTATAGATTAGAGCTACCTGAAAAACTAGCCAGAGTTCACAACGTTTTTCATGTTTCGCACCTCCGAAAATGTCTACATGAATTTGCTGAATTGGTAGAGCCAAACATCCTAGAAGAAGCTGAAGTGGAACGCGAAGCAACCGTGAGGAAAGTCCCAACACGCATCTTAAGAACTGAAGTGAAAAAGCTACGCAACCGCGAAGTCAAGCTCGTCAAAGTTCAGTGGAGCGACGCCGAGGAAGACGCGACTTGGGAAACTGAGGCTAGAATACGCGCAGCATACCCTTTTCTTTTCGAGGGTACATCTTTGATCTTTCTTTTTCCTTAAGTTGCGCTTTTATCTATCTTTTTAGGTATATCTCCTCGACCTTATCTTTTAGGTAGAAACCCTTTGGATGAAAACATGTAATTGAAACATGTTATGGATGATGGTTGCAAGTGGTTGCAAGTGATTGCTAGTGGTTGCTCATGGTTTCATATACACACACAATCTAGGTTTTAGATCGGCTCAGTCACTTCATATTGCATATGCATATATGTATTTATATTCGTATATTGTTGAAGTTTAATGTGTTGTCATATGGATGTTGCATTTATATATGAATGATTGTGCACTCATGTAGAATCATGAATAGGAAAATTTGCATACATAATGGATTCATGACACTTACATAATTTGCATTAAGGAGGTCAACTGAATCAGTAGGCCGCTTGATTTTGCATTAGATAAGTACATGTACACACACTTCGCATATGATCATGAAGCATTAGAAGTCTTTTAAGGATAATGGATGCTCGTGTTTGATGGATGAGTAGATGGACGTTTGGATGTTAGGATATACATTCTTCCTGAACTTGAAGATTTCGGGGACGAAATCCTTTTAAGTGGGGGAGAATGTAACGCCCCGTGTATTCTATAATAGTGAAATTCACAAATTAAAGTATAATTAATTTCAAATCAAAGAATTAAGGGAAACGGGATACACCACTGTGTTCGTCTCGGAATTCTGCTTGGGATAGAGTCCGAGTTTGCGTAAAACGGACTCCGTGTGAAGAAGATATGGCCTCCGGAAGTTTCAGAATTCAGTTTAAAATTCAAACAGACAGAAACAGCTTAGAACAAATTCAAATTTCAAAAAAAAAAAAATGGACTAGAATAGGCTGTGTAACACCCCACACCCGCTATGGTCACTCACTAAGGGAATGCCATAGCATCGGTGGAGTATTTTAGTGAATATAGAACAGAAAAATTACAACAAGACAGATATAATTAGTACTTGAAATTATAAAAATATCATCTCACAACAGCGGAAATAAACATGTCTGGTTACATCATAAAACCATGAAAAAGTCAAGTACAATATCCATCAAAATAAAGGAGTACATAATCCCACTCTCTCATACAATAGCCATAACAAAAGAAAAGATAACTGGATAACTGGAGCTTTACATCTACCCAAGCTCCTAAAGACTGGAACAGCAATCCGATCAAGCTCTACTACCACTAGGATCCGCCGTAGGACCTGAGGGTTGGGAAAAAGATAAAACAACGGGGTCAGACATAAGTCTGAGTGAGTCCTATAACTTTAACAATACAATTATTAAAGTAACCAGAGAAGACATAAACTTGACCTACGGTAATATCTAGGGATGAATGGCTACACTAAGCAGCTTGGTAGACTTAGGATAAACTAAGATAACCGTCAGGACGCATCTACCCACCCAAGGATAATTACTAACTGCACCACACCAGTCATTCCTACTTAAAGGTTGATCCCTTCCAAGGACTTAGAAAATTTCCCCAGTAGTTTCATGTACTCCTAGCCCACTACATAGGTGCCGTCTGCCCCTATCTCCACTAGGTGTACCCAGTAATTCTTACCCAGTAGTTTCGTGTACCCTACATAGGTGCCGTTTGCCCCTATCTTTATTAGGTGTACCCACTACTTCCCAAGCGATCGGCTCCCTACCGTAGATACCCGTGCTGGTCCCACAGTGGGGTGTATCACTCCCTTAAAGTGGCTACCCAATACTAACGGTGCACGGCTTTATATCTACACGATGCAACAACGGCTTATCTACCAGCCCGGGCCCACACACGCATATGAAACCCGTTGGACTTGCGTTGCCACCGCTAACCCGTTTTGGCCTCTTATAATCAAGCCCAATATGCGTGTCCCGTCACTCGACATGGGTCGAGCCCACAAAGATACGTTTGGGATATTGGTTGAAATGGGCCCCCAACAAGCTACCCACTTAAGCTTGTCACATATCTAGTGTATCCTACTTAACCCTTTAATCATGTTTAATTACATGTTTCCACTTGGTTAAGTATTCTAATCGTATTTTCTATTGCCACCCAAGGCAACCCACTAGATTCCACATGCCACCCAAGGCAACCATTAAATTTCCACATGCCACCCAAGGCACCCACTTAACCCCTCATGTCCCACTACATGCTACTATGGTTAAGTGTTTCTTAATTAATTAAGACCGTGATTTCCCATAAAGACCTCCCACATTAGACTGGCTGTTATGACCGCCTGGTTAAGCCGGTAGAGTCCGGGCAGTCTTACGTCATAACAGAGTCCAACCTCGTGTCTTTACCTTAATCACGTATTTAATTTATGGCTAAGACCTCTCACATTGGGCTGACATTTGTAGCAACTGGTTAAGCCGGTCGGGTCCGGGCAGTTTTACACTACAAATGAGTCCAACCTCGTGTCTTAGTCGATTAATTACACCTAATTAATCACCCCCATATTAATTATCCCTAATTAATATCAAGTTTTCCATAACATGGGTAGACCTAACTCAATAGGTAAATTCCCATGGGGTAGACCTAACTCAATAGGTAAATTCCCACTTATGGTAATTTATTTTTATGGTATGCTTAATCATACCCAATCATTCATTTATTAACTTATTTACCAACCCCATCGTTCCCCACGTAAATCGTTCTCACTTCATGACATAACAAAGGGGAAGATCCATCACAAATATCATGGGTTTAGCATAAAACTTTGTCATGGGTTAAGAGGATGTCAACTTGCATATATGAACACATATTAACCCAACTACATCTAACCCAAACTTGCATATTATCATACACATGATTTGCATAACATGTTGCATATGAGCTTGCATATTATCATACACATATCTTGCATAACATGTTGAACTTGCATATAGGCATTCTCATAACTTGCATAACATGTTAAACATGCATTTAAGCATACACATAACTTGCATAAGCATTTACATACTTGCATAAGCATTCACATACGTGCATAAACATTCACATACTTGCATAAACATGCATAACTTGCATATCATGTCATTTAAGCATATACATATCTTGCATAAGCATTCATATACTCGCATAAGCATGCATAACTTGCATATCACATTAAACTTGCATTTAAACATATACATGACTTGCATAACTCACTTTGTTAAACATGCATAATTCCACTCATTAAATATGCATAAACCCACTTATTAAACATGCATAAACCAACTTGTTAAACATGCATAAATCAACTTATTAAGCATGCATAAACCAACTTGTTAAACATGCATAAATCAACTTATTAAGCATGCATAAACCAACTTGTTAAACATGCATAAATCAACTTATTAAGCATGCATAAACCAACTTGTTAAACATGCATAAATCAACTTATTAAGCATGCATAAACCAACTTATCAAATATGCATAAACATAGAACAACATAGAGTAACATATCATTATACATGATTCAAACTCACTAATCCGCATTTAAGACCATAAGTCTCATTACACCCAATCTACTTACTTTAACAATTGATGTTAAAGTGATAGAAACTCACCAAACCCAAAATTAACCAACTTATGAAGAGGAATTAGTTGCTAATTATGAAGATGGTGATGATTAGAGAATGATATGAGAGGGATTAGCTTGAAACTTCCTTCTTAGATTAATGGAGACTCCCTCTAGGATTTAATTTGGCGGCATGAGGCCTTCATTTCTATTTTTAGTATGGATTAAGGTAGGTTTAGGGTGTATTTATAGATTAGGTGAGTGTTTTAGGCCCTTAGATTAACCCTAGATTAGATTAGGACCCTTAGATTTCAGAAATCTCTAGAACCAGCCCTCCTAGCCAGCCTGAAACCCAACCTGGTGCAACCTGGTGCACCCAGGTTCAATGGACGGCGCGCCCCTGTCGACAGGCAAGTCGACAGGCAAGTCGACACCCCTGTCGACAGGCCTGTCGACAGCCCTGTCGACATGGGTAGGGCGGGAATCTTCCCGCCTGACCCCGCCTGTTCCATTCCACAATCTGAAATTTAAATTTTTAAATCTGTTTTTAGTTTTAAATTTTCTGCAAACTTCTTTGGGCCATAACCGGGCCATACGGACTCCGATTCTCGAAAACTCGGACTCTATTTCGCGTATTTTTCCGAGACGAACGCAATGACTCAGCCCGTTACCCCCAATTCCCACATCTGAGATTATTTATCCTGTAATTAGTGAATTTTAGTATTAACTAAAATTCGGGGTGTTACATTCTCCCCTCCTTAAAGGATTTCGTCCCCGAAATCTCTAAGCTAAGGAGAATGCATATCCTACCATCCAAACAACCATCTACTCAAATCATCAACCACGGGCATCCATTGTCCTTAAACAGTTTCTAATGACTTATGAGCATATGCAAAAAGTGTGTGTATATGTTCCCTATCTAATGTATGAACATATGCAAACCATGATAGTGACATGCATCCATTATGTATGCGAGAGAACCCTATCGACACATACAATATCTACATGAGTGCACAATCATTCACCAAAATGCATCATCCATGTGATAACCCAACCATTATACATCCATAAATATATTTTCCTACACACAATTTTATGCAATATGCAATATGAAGTGACTGAGCCGATCTAGTGCCTAGAGTGTGTGTATATGCATCCACGAGCAACCACTAGCAAACACTTGCATCCACTTGCATCCATCAACCATAACATGTCTCAAACACATGTTTCAACCATAGGTTTACCCTATCTAAAGGTCAAAGGTACTTACGAGAGGACATACCAAAGATAAGAGAAGTACTAGACAAGCGATAAAGGAGAAAGTAAAGACATACCCTCAAAAAGAAATGGGTACAATGAACGCGTCTTCTCTTCCGTCTCCCAAGTTGCGTTGCTCTCATCTTCTCCCCATTGTACTTTGACTAGTTGAACCTCTCTGCTTCTCAACTTCCTAGTCTCTGACCCAAGGATGCGAGTAGGAGCTCGTCGAATAGTCGCATCACGCTCTACCTCTACATCTCTAAGGAAGCTCGGCTCTACCACCTCTGCGGTCTCATGTAAGCACTTCCTCAAATGGGACACATGGAATACATCATGAACACCACTAAGTCTGTCGGGCAACTCCACCCTATATGCCATCCGTCCAATCCTTTCCTTGATAGGAAACGGCCCAACAAACCTCGGTGCTAACTTCCCAACGGATCCGAAGCGAACAACATTTCTCAACGGAGATACCTTAACAAAAACCATATCCCCAACCTCAAACTCAAGATCCGTTCTTCTTTTGTCCGCATAAGATTTTTGCCTATCCTGCGCTGCTTTCATCCTTCTTCGAATCAAGTCAATCTTCTCAGAAGTCTCTCTAACCATATCGGGCCCAAGCAAGATCTTATCCGTAGATTCCCACCAACACGTAGGTGATCGACAAGGCCTTCCATAGAGAGCTTCGAAAGGAGCCATACCAATACTGGACTGAAAGCTGTTATTATATGCGAACTCCACCAATGGAAGATGCTCTTCCCATGTACCTCCAAAATCTAAGATACAAAGTCTCAAAAGGTCCTCTAGAACACGATTCACCCTCTCAGTCTGGCCGTCTGTTTGAGGATGATATGCGGTGCTCAGACACAATTGAGTCCCCACTGCATCTTGCAAACTTCTCCAGAACTCGCTAGTGAAGATAGGATCTCGATCACTTACTATGCTAGAGGGTACCCCATGTAATCGAACTATCTCTCGAAGATATACTGAAGCTAGCCATGGAGCAGTCCTCTTGCTCTTCACAGGTATGAAATGGACGCTCTTAGTAAGTCTGTCTACCACCACCCAAATTCCTGTATTACCCTTCCTCGATCTGGGTAACCCGTCAATAAAATCCATCGAGACGCTATCCCACTTCCATTGTGGAACCTCCAATGGGTGAAGCAACCCACCTGGTTTCCTTTGCTCCGCCTTCACTTGCTGGCACACCAAACATCGAGCGACATACTCGGCCACATCTTTCTTCATACCGTCCCAGAAGAAAACCCTCTTCATGTCCTGGTACATCTTGTCCCCACCGGGATGAATGGTCATCCTAGAACGGTGTGCATCATCAAGAATAGCCTTCCTCAAACCCTCGTCTTGCGGTACACAAAGTCTACCGTCTCTACGCAAGCACCCCCTATCGTCTAGGGTGTACCTACTCAAATGGCTGGACGACTCCCCCCTTATGAGCTTCTCTACCAACTCAACCAACTGTGGGTCGTCCTTCTGTGCTTCTCCAATCCGCCCCAAAAGAGTAGGTCTAACTTCCAAAGAAGCTAGTAAACCGGGTACATAGTCAACGGAAGGTCTGAGATCAAACATCGAGATAAATTCCAAGCTTTGTCGTTCCACGAACAATGGACTCAAGGACAACCTCTTCCTGCTCAAGGCATCCGCCACCACATTACCCTTGCCAGGGGTATACGATATCTCGAAGTCATAGGATGCTAAAAACTCCATCCACCTTTGCTGTCTTAAGTTAAGATCCTTCTGTGAGAACAAGTACTTCAAAGATTTATGGTCAGTGAACAACTCGAATCTCTCACCAAGAAGATAATGGCGCCAAATCTTAAGCGCAAAAACAATAGCGGCCAGCTCTAGATCATGGGTAGGGTAATTCTTCTCATGTGCCCTCAACTGCCTTCCACCATAGGCTATTACCCTTCCCTCTTGCATTAAGACTGCGCCAAGTCCTGTTCCACAGGCATCAGTATAGACAACAAATGGCTTGCTCCCATCTGGCAACACTAAAACTGGAGCCGTGGTTAAAGCTCTCTTTAACCGTCGGAACGCATCATCACAACCTACGTCCCATGTGAAAACAAGATTCTTCTTTATCAAGCGGGTTAATGGGGCTGATATCTTCGCGAAGTCTTTAATGAACTTCCTATAATAACCCGCCAACCCCAAGAAACTTCTTACTTCGGTAGCATTCTTCGGAACCTTCCAATCCTGAATTGATACTACCTTCGCGGGATCCACAACTATCCCTTCCTTGGAGACCACGTGCCCCAAGAACCGTACTTCCTTCCTCCAGAAGTGACATTTAGAGAATTTAGCCTTAAGGCTATGTGCTCGAAGAGTCTTCAACACTTCCCCAAGATGTAGGGCATGCTCTTCTTCACTCTTAGAAAATACTAAGATATCATCCACAAAGACCACCACGAATTTATTAAGGAACTCCCTGAACACCCTACTCATCAAATCAACAAAGTATGCAGGAGCGTTCGTCAACCCAAATGGCATCACCAGCCACTCATAGAAACCATCCGGAGTTCTAAAGGCAGTCTTGTCTATGCTATCCTCAGCCACCCTCAACTGATGAAACCCCGTGGCCAAGTCCAACTGAGAAAATACTGAAGCGCCAACCAACTGATCGAAAAGATCATCTATTCTCGGCAATGGGTTTCTATTCTTCTTTGTGAGCTTGTTGAGTTCTCTATAATCTACACAAAGTCTGAGGGACCCATCCGCCTTCGTAGCAAATACTACTGGAGCACCCCACTCCGATATGCTCCGTCTTATGAACCCCTTCTCAAGCAACTCCCCTACTTGCTTATGGAGTTCCCTCCTCTCACGAGGAGCCATGTGGCGCACTGGTAAAGATACCGGTTTAGCATTATCCACCAGATATATTCGGAAGTCAATCTCCCGCTTCGGAGGTAAGCCCTTCACCTCCTCAAACACATCCGGATATTCCCGGACTACTCTCAAAGATTGCAGACTCTCGACCGAAGCGTCAAGCGATTCAAGATAACTTAGCATAACAGAGTCCATGGGATTACAAGAAATCTCGAGAGTGTTACCCAAGCGGGTCATGAGCCTAACAACTCTCCTTTCGCAATCAAGAACGGCACCATTACTGGATAACCAGTCCATGCCCAAAATCAACCCATAGCCCGTGAAGCCCAACACAAAAGCATCACATCTAAACTCAATGCTAAGTATAGAAATCTTCAAACCCAAACATATCATGGACAAATAAGTGGAGCCCCCAATTGGGTTTGAAACAACCAAGGGATCATCTACCAGACTGGTGTCTAAGTGCAGTGACTCAACTAATGATGATGAGATGAACGAATGCGATGCGCCTGAATCAAACAATGTACGGACAGGATGGTCAAATAGAAAAACCAGACTTTCAACGGAAATAGTTCTACCTCTCTCCTGAATCGGTGGAACCGCGAGAGCCTGTACTTGCCCCCTAGCCTGACTCGGTGCCATAAGAGCTTGCACCTGTCCTCCTGAGGTAGATCCCGTCCTTTGCCCCTTCTTAGGGCAATCCTTCACTAAATGCCCTGCTTCGCCACAGTGGAAGCAGCCAGTCTTCTTCTTCTTGCGACAATCCTTGCTTAGGTGGCCAGGTGTCCCACAATTGAAACACTTCTTCTTCTTGCCCTTGCCACTGTTGCCTTTCCCACCTTTGCTTTGCTGTTGTTGAGGTCTCTTTTGATCTCCTTTCTTCTCGGGTGCCTTATTAGCATTAGGACCCTTCTCTTCCTCATACATGAGTGCCATGTCAACTAGCTTCTCAAAGGTGGCCCCCATAGGGATGTGAGTCATAGCCAACCCATGCATCGGTTCATTCAAGCCTTTCACGAACCTCAAAGCCTTCTTCTCCGGTGTATTCACCATGTCTAGGCCAAACCTTGCCAATTGATTAAACTTGTTAACATATTCCTTCACCGAAAGATTTCCTTGCTTTAGAGTCAAGAATCTTTCCATATACAAGTTTTCCTCCGCCCTTGAGAGAAACTTTGCCACAAATCTTTGCCTAAAATCCGCCCAAGAGTCAACGGGGCGTTCTCCATTAGTGACCTCCCACCAGAATGAGGCCTCTCCCTTCATTAACCAGGCAGCCAACTTGACTTTCTTCCCTTCTTCCATCTCAAAGATATCTATTAACTCTTCCACCTCCTTAAGCCAATCTCTAGCCTCCACAAAAGTTTCAGATCCTTGAAAAGGTTTCCCTCCCATAGCTTTAAATTCCTTGCAAGTCTTAGCAAAAGTATCCGTGCGAGGAGGAGGGGGAGGAGGAAGATCGGGTGCTACGGTTGGTGGAGGAACATTTGCTGGACCCGTAGTGGTGGCCCTAGCCTCCATCAATCTCCTATACCATACTGGTACCGTCACACCCTCCGGAAGATTAGGATTCTCGGCCATGCTGAAACGAAAAAGGAAGGATTCAAAACGGAGAATTCGAAGGATGTAGATATAGCTATTGGGGATTATGCTTTTCTTTCAAAAACTTTTCTCTTAAAAGACATGTTTTTGAAAATATCTTTTCCAAAAATGTTTTAGAAAAATAGTTTTCTAAAAAATTTATCTGTTCCGGTAACCTTTGCTCTGATACCACGTGTAACACCCCACACCCGCTATGGTCACTCACTAAGGGAATGCCATAGCATCGGTGGAGTATTTTAGTGAATATAGAACAGAAAAATTACAACAAGACAGATATAATTAGTACTTGAAATTTTAAAAATATCATCTCACAACAGCGGAAATAAACATGTCTGGTTACATCATAAAACCATGAAAAAGTCAAGTACAATATCCATCAAAATAAAGGAGTACATAATCCCACTCTCTCATACAATAGCCATAACAAAAGAAAAGATAACTGGATAACTGGAGCTTTACATCTACCCAAGCTCCTAAAGACTGGAACAGCAATCCGATCAAGCTCTACTACCACTAGGATCCGCCGTAGGACCTGAGGGTTGGGAAAAAGATAAAACAACGGGGTCAGACATAAGTCTGAGTGAGTCCTATAACTTTAACAATACAATTATTAAAGTAACCAGAGAAGACATAAACTTGACCTACGGTAATATCTGGGGATGAATGGCTACACTAAGCAGCTTGGTAGACTTAGGATAAACTAAGATAACCGTCAGGACGCATCTACCCACCCAAGGATAATTACTAACTGCACCACACCAGTCATTCCTACTTAAAGGTTGATCCCTTCCAAGGACTTAGAAAATTTCCCCAGTAGTTTCATGTACTCCTAGCCCACTACATAGGTGCCGTCTGCCCCTATCTCCACTAGGTGTACCCAGTAATTCTTACCCAGTAGTTTCGTGTACCCTACATAGGTGCCGTCTGCCCCTATCTTTATTAGGTGTACCCACTACTTCCCAAGCGATCGGCTCCCTACCGTAGATACCCGTGCTGGTCCCACAGTGGGGTGTATCACTCCCCTAAAGTGGCTACCCAATACTAACGGTGCACAGCTTTATATCTACACGATGCAACAACGGCTTATCTACCAGCCCGGGCCCACACACGCATATGAAACCCGTTGGACTTGCGTTGCCACCGCTAACCCGTTTTGGGCTCTTATAATCAAGCCCAATATGCGTGTCCCGTCACTCGACATGGGTCGAGCCCACAAAGATACGTTTGGGATATTGGTTGAAATGGGCCCCCAAAAAGCTACCCACTTAAGCTTGTCACATATCTAGTGTATCCTACTTAACCCTTTAATCATGTTTAATTACATGTTTCCACTTAGTTAAGTATTCTAATCGTATTTTCTATTGCCACCCAAGGCAACCCACTAGATTCCACATGCCACCCAAGGCAACCATTAAATTTCCACATGCCACCCAAGGCACCCACTTAACCCCTCATGTCCCACTACATGCTACTATGGTTAAGTGTTTCTTAATTAATTAAGACCGTGATTTCCCATAAAGACCTCCCACATTAGACTGGCTGTTATGACCGCCTGGTTAAGCCGGTAGAGTCCGGGCAGTCTTACGTCATAACAGAGTCCAACCTCGTGTCTTTACCTTAATCACGTATTTAATTTATGGCTAAGACCTCTCACATTGGGCTGACATTTGTAGCAACTGGTTAAGCCGGTCGGGTCCGGGCAGTTTTACACTACAAATGAGTCCAACCTCGTGTCTTAGTCGATTAATTACACCTAATTAATCACCCCCATATTAATTATCCCTAATTAATATCAAGTTTTCCATAACATGGGTAGACCTAACTCAATAGGTAAATTCCCATGGGGTAGACCTAACTCAATAGGTAAATTCCCACTTATGGTAATTTATTTTTATGGTATGCTTAATCATACCCAATCATTCATTTATTAACTTATTTACCAACCCCATCGTTCCCCACGTAAATCGTTCTCACTTCATGACATAACAAAGGGGAAGATCCATCACAAATATCATGGGTTTAGCATAAAACTTTGTCATGGGTTAAGAGGATGTCAACTTGCATATATGAACACATATTAACCCAACTACATCTAACCCAAACTTGCATATTATCATACACATGATTTGCATAACATGTTGCATATGAGCTTGCATATTATCATACACATATCTTGCATAACATGTTGAACTTGCATATAGGCATTCTCATAACTTGCATAACATGTTAAACATGCATTTAAGCATACACATAACTTGCATAAGCATTTACATACTTGCATAAGCATTCACATACGTGCATAAACATTCACATACTTGCATAAACATGCATAACTTGCATATCATGTCATTTAAGCATATACATATCTTGCATAAGCATTCATATACTCGCATAAGCATGCATAACTTGCATATCACATTAAACTTGCATTTAAACATACACATGACTTGCATAACTCACTTTGTTAAACATGCATAATTCCACTCATTAAATATGCATAAACCCACTTATTAAACATGCATAAACCAACTTGTTAAACATGCATAAATCAACTTATTAAGCATGCATAAACCAACTTGTTAAACATGCATAAATCAACTTATTAAGCATGCATAAACCAACTTGTTAAACATGCATAAACCAACTTATTAAGCATGCATAAACCAACTTGTTAAACATGCATAAATCAACTTATTAAGCATGCATAAACCAACTTATCAAATATGCATAAACATAGAACAACATAGAGTAACATATCATTATACATGATTCAAACTCACTAATCCGCATTTAAGACCATAAGTCTCATTACACCCAATCTACTTACTTTAACAATTGATGTTAAAGTGATAGAAACTCACCAAACCCAAAATTAACCAACTTATGAAGAGGAATTAGTTGCTAATTATGAAGATGGTGATGATTAGAGAATGATATGAGAGGGATTAGCTTGAAACTTCCTTCTTAGATTAATGGAGACTCCCTCTAGGATTTAATTTGGCGGCATGAGGCCTTCATTTCTATTTTTAGTATGGATTAAGGTAGGTTTAGGGTGTATTTATAGATTAGGTGAGTGTTTTAGGCCCTTAGATTAACCCTAGATTAGATTAGGACCCTTAGATTTCGGAAATCTCTAGAACCAGCCCTCCTAGCCAGCCTGAAACCCAACCTGGTGCAACCTGGTGTACCCAGGTTCAATGGACGGCGCGCCCCTGTCGACAGGCAAGTCGACAGGCAAGTCGACACCCCTGTCGACAGGCCTGTCGACAGCCCTGTCGATATGGGTAGGGCGGGAATCTTAACGCCTGACCCCGCCTGTTCCATTCCACAATCTGAAATTTAAATTTTTAAATCTGTTTTTAGTTTTAAATTTTCTGCAAACTTCTTTGGGCCATAACCGGGCCATACGGACTCCGATTCTCGAAAACTCGGACTCTATTTCGCGTATTTTTCCGAGACGAACGCAATGACGCAGCCCGTTACCCCCAATTCCCACATCTGAGATTATTTATCCTGTAATTAGTGAATTTTAGTATTAACTAAAATTCGGGGTGTTACAGGCTGGGTGGGAATTTTCCCGCCCAAGGCACCCAGGTCGACTGGGTAGTCGACCTGGGGTACCCAGGTCGACTGGGTAGTCGACCTGGGGTACCCAGGTCGACTACCAAGTCGACCTGGGGGTCGACTTGGGAGTCGACCTGGCCCCTGAGCCAGGTCGAACCCAGCCCCTCCTGGCTGGCCTGGTCTGTGCTTGGCCGAATTTCTGAGTCTTGCCTTGTCACTAGGGCTAGGTGTCAGCTCCTGATTGGTCTCTCCTTCAAACGAACTGCTAATATTAATCCAAGCTCCATCGACGGTTCTAATCAATTCACAAACTCTATAAAAAGGACCTAAGACTCCACCTAATTCATACAAATAAAAATGAGAATGACACTGTCATGTTGCTGAGGAAAGACTAGGAGTAGCCATCAAAATTGAGAGACGATTAGGAGACAATTCAAAAGCTTAAAGCAACGACAACTAAATCAAAACAACGCCTACAACAAAGGATAGCATGTCCAAATTCAGAATTCAGAATCCTGAATTGAAGAAACGTCATACGTTGTAAGTAGAGTGCTATTCCGATGTGAATGAATAATTGAGTTTTAATTTGTGTGAAATGAGAAATGGAATTGTACTTAATTTGTGGTGATGATAATTCATAATTGTATGTTGCTATGATTTTAATTATGAATAGATTTGCGATGTTGTGGTATAATGATGTTAGACCTATTTATATATTTGCAAGTATATGACTCATGCTGAAAGTTAACGACTATATGTTTGTGGTAATTTATTACAACACCTATTGGATAATTGCAAGTAAATGTTTCATGTTGAAAGTAACGACTATATGTTTGTGATAGTTTATTACAACAAAGTTGAGATTCATGCAAGTATATGGTTCACTATTATGCCAACATGATGTATATTTTTATGGTCATCTTTAGTGTTGTTGGATCCATTTGAGTAGTATGATTCATATGAATTTATGTTGGAATTGGCATCATGATTCAAGTGTAAAACCATACTTTTGTGTTAGTAACAAAAGTAAGCACCTTTGTGAACTTGTGTTGACATTATGAACATGGCTAGTTTATGTTTGACTTTATGCCCAAACAAAATATGTTTTAGGCCTATGTTGTTATCAAAATCATATGATAATATATGCGACACATAATTAAGTTAGATTTACATTTCAAATGCAAGTTTACATGAACAGATTAAAAACCATGATTTCATGTTTAGGTATGTTTTATGTCATGATTATATGCTATTACAATGCAAGTTCACAAGTGCCTAATTTATGTTAATTAGTTCGCTATGATGCAAGTTCATGCGTTCACACACCCCTTTTGATGCTACTTAGAATATATAAACACCATGTTCTAAGCCTCCCCTTTTTCAAGTGGCTAAGTTGGGTTTAAATGTTAAACCCAACATATTTATATTGTAGCGAACGTATAAAACGGGGGTAATGACGTTTGGGTTAAACTATAAAACATATGTGTTGGCATGTTTGACGCATGTCAACGACCTTGAGAACATATAAGGGGTATAAATTAATTTTACCCAATAAATATGAATTTGAATAATGGGCTGCAAATATTTACATATAAAAAGAAAAGAGACAAAATATGTAAACTTAGAAAATACGATGTGTTTAACCCGAGGTTGGATTGAGTTGTGACGTAAACCTGCCCGGAACCACCCGGTTGTCCAGTAGTCACAACAATACCTATCCAATGTGGGTGGTTAAACATTGAGCCCAATAAAGACCCGAGGTTAGACTAAGTTGTGACGTAAGACTGCCCGGAACCAACCGGCAACAGGCAGTCACAGCAATACCTGTCTAATGTGAGAGGTCGAGGCTTCAATAAGACAATTAAGGCTGAGTCAGGATTGATAGGATTAAGTAAATTGAATTAATACTTAATCAAATTGAACATGCTAAACTATATAGACTGATTTGGGGGTTAGGTTTAAAATACACTTAACAACCTTAGCATGTTGGCTAGAAATAGAAAACCTAGTAGCGGGGGACCCTTTTCAGCAGTAACCCTTCAAGGTGTATCAGGATACCCTGAACTAGGCAGGGTGGGGCACGATTACTGGCTGATTGTAAGAGGTCAAATCGACGGCGGTGGTGCAGCAGTGTAGGTTCTAACGGGGTGCGGGCGTGCACACACTCCGGCGCAGAAAAATTAGGCACTGGGCACCAGTAGTATACCTGTGCATTCTAGAATTGTGTCGAGCCGCCACCATGGGACTTGATACACCCCATGGTGGGACCAGCATAGGTAACTACAACATCGGGGGCCGTAAGACACATGTAACTATGCAAGTAGGAGCCGATCATTAGAAATGGATCACTTCACCCTGATTATGGGGTGCCTGTTGGGAACTAGTTTCTATGGGTGCAGAGAGTAATATGGGGTACGATAGTATATTCGACTCTAGACAACTTAACTTAGTTTATAGTGCTTTCCCATTTCCAGTTTATACTTATTATGCCCAATTCTTTATTCATAGACTGAATAGTCCTAGATTTACTCAGGCTTTATGTCTGACTCTACTTTTCTTTCATCTTCTTTCCTTTCATTTCCCCCACCCCCCAGGTCCACAGGGAGGGAATACCGCAGCTTGACCAATTTTCATATCCATCTTGAAGAGAAAGAATGTATTGCTTGAATCTCTTTCGTTTTGGACTATGGCTTTGGACAGAAATTATGGGACTTATGCAGTTTACTTATGTTTTTATGCTTCTTTAAATAATGAAATCAAGACAGTTATGAAAATGTAATGTTTTTGGGAGTATTGTAAGACAATTATGGCATAGTTTGTGTAACACGTATTTTGAAGGAATAAAAGTTGTTGTAGTTTTCCGCTGTTCAAAAATATGTGTTCTTATATCTGTCTTGTGTATCTGTGACTTATACTTATAAACCTCCACCAAAATTAGGGCATTCCCTTTGAGAGTGACCCAAACGGAGGTGGGGTGTTTCATATATGCTAAATCTTTATATATTGGATTGCCCAAATTCAATACAAATAATATTCAAATACGAATAATCGATTTAAATTTTCAAAACAAAACTTGTTTTCAATTTTTATTTTAAAAACACTACTCTTCACACTCGTTCTAGGATACTACTGATCCTATCTCTAACGAGTCATTCTCATTGGAGATTACTAATCCAATCTCTGATGAATTCTTTCGTTTGGTTCTAGTATGTCTTGTTCTCGAGCTTTGTAAACCAAAGCTCTGATACCAAACTGTTACGACCTGAACTTCCCCGTGAAGGAAAGCACGGATTGAATTGAGAAGAAGAAACATCGGGACACAAACAGAAGAACATTTCATTGCTAATTACAACAATTCCATCAGAATACAAGAATATACAGAGTATGAATAAATATTACACGTCATAAATTATCAAAGATTTAAATACATTACTGCAGCGGAAAATAATACAAAACACAACTGAAGGTGATATACGGATACAAAGCTTTCTGAATATCATTCCACCTGTAAACCAGGATCCTGTGAATATAAATCTGCAAAACCAAAACTACTAGCTGCCCATGTCAAAATAAGGGCACCTAGAGTTTAGGTTAAAACAATAAACTCTAGGTCAGTCATGTGACTAGTGTGAGAACTAAAACAGCTACTAATCTGATATTAAAGTTACGTAAATCAAGGGACCACGCCGTATAACACAGAACAAGTTTCCTCACAAGAATACTAGTGCATAAAACAACAGCGTTATGCTAAATAAAGAACAATGAAGCTATTATAAGACCCAGGTCCCATCGCACAATGCAACACAAGCCGGAGGATAGGGTTTTACCTTATAATAGCCAAAGAATGCTTGATACACTAAATCTCATTTTTATTATTACTATAAATGCATAGTGTCAAAATAATTTCAATCATAAGTATCAATCGTAGACGACATAAGTGCCCCACACCACTATGTCGCCATACTAGGCTCTACAAACAAAACCGCAAAGTCACGTATTGGAAGTTGGATTTCCATCTATGAACCGAGGCCAGGGATCGTCCTCGCCGCTTCGAGACAGTCTAGCTTACCATGTCTCAGGATCAGAGCTCGAGTGACCCTTGGATCGTCAGGTTCGGTCCACCAATGTGGATTTAAATGCCTGAATACTGCGTTTCCCCGTCCTTTGGGGCTTAAATGAGTCCTATGACTCCATCGGCTCCACATAATCACTGATATATCCGAGGCGCCTCACAATCCAACAACGACACAGGTGAAAATAATAGAAATGTCAGGGCTGGTAGGTCACTGACACCACCCTAGCTTGAAAGAAACGCATGGCCTCCCTGATGTCCTCTCCTGTTTCTGGTTCACAACCGGGGTGTGAGGCTCGCGAATTAACGCTACACAAAGCTTTGCCATACAGGCAGTGCTTTGATCATCAACCACAAGACTTTGCTTTTCAACAAAATCCTTGATCATTTGCATCTTAGCATGCCACACAGGCAAACCACTCCATGCAACCGATATCCATCAATCACACAGAATGATATCCAATGTCAGACACATAGTCCATTTACAAGTCCGTTCTGCGTCTGAACGAAACAAGAGGCACCTTGTACCTCGCATATCCATCGATCTCCAAGTACGTCTGGACGATTACCAACTGATTCCCTCCTCTTAGGTGTACAATCCAATCAAGATCATCAGTAATTATCCAAACAATGTGAAGACCTTCGGTCTTCAACCACCGCCTTCATCCTCGACACATCGTCGAATCAGTTATTCAGAATGGGATAAACCCGGTCTTTCTGAATAACTCGCATATATAATCAACAAGTGTTACACAAACACAACATACGACTCATTCCAATTCAGAATATTCTTATACTTTGGGAAAGGTTCCCATTAATTTTATCAAAGATAAATTCTTTAAATTTATTCTTTAATCTTCTTTTGAATATCAATTCCAACCAAATCATGGTTTATCCAAACTATTCGGGATTAGCGAACCTTACCGAAGTAATCACTTGTTAAATTTCCCAACCCAACCTATTTATCCCATGAAGTAAAACAGGTCACACTTCATATCTAACACCAAGGTGTTATCGGTAAATTCAATTACCATTTATAACGACCCGGAATTTTGGGCCGAATTTAAAATTTTTATTTTAATGGGTTTTTAATATTTGAAATAATTTATTTTATATAATAACGACTATAAATTTATTTTAATTGAAGTTAGAACGAATAGATTTTATTTAAATTATAAAAGGAGTTAGAAATAGCGCGGCAGTTTTAAAATTTGAATTTTAACTTCAACTGACTGTACAGGATGCAAAACAAATCGGATTTTAGCGAAACCAAAAATATTAGAATCTATTTAAAAATATCTTTCCAAAGAATCCGAAAAATTGAAATTTCATAGCGGGAATCAAAAGTTATGACAAATTCAAAATCTCAGAAAAACGCTATGGAATATATATATATATATATATATATATATGTATATAATATATACAAGGCCCAAAACGCTACTTTTTACATACGAATGAATTTGGACTAGAAACCACTTCCATTGAGTTCAAATTGATGTTTCTGCATTGAAAAAAATATAAACACTGATATATTTTGAGATTCGAAATTTATTTATTTATATATGTATTTTTAATATAATTTATTTACGCCTTAAAAATAGCCATTTTTCAAACGGTCTTCAAATTTGACGAAATTAATTTTGTTGGGACCGTATCATCAAAACAAAGCTAGAAATAATTTTTCTGTAATTTTTGGAGCTAGTATGTGGTCGTAATAAATTTTACAGTGAAAAACAGTCAATTTTCAGACTTTAAAAATTCGCTATTTATTCATATGGACTCGAAATTCAACAAAACTAGTTTCTATGGATTCGTAATATCATGAAATAATTATGTTTCAATTTTCATAAAAAATGGAATTCGTAGGTGTTTACACGGATTTTTAAACTTAGAAAACGGACAAAATTTGAAGAAGATAAATTACATAAGAGGTTAAAATAAGGGTAGTGGGCCAAATTAAATTATTAACCATATAAAATATCATAAGTGCTGTCATTAGCTGAATCCTAAGACAAAACATAGCCACCTTCATCTTCCTCTATTCCATGGCGGCTCCCTCCTCTAAAATTTATTTTGCAAATAAGTCCTTGGAAACAAAACAATTTATATCTCTTAATCAGAACCAAATCAGACCAAACCCTTTTTGGGTTTTGTTCATCTTCTTATCCTCTATCTACCACGAAAAATTCAAGATCTATCGTCGCACGGATTCGCCAGGATCTGAGTTTGATTGTAAAAAGTCAGTTTCGGATTTTGGTGTTTTCTGGCCAAATCGTGAAGAATTGGAGGATGGCGCAATGGAAGAAATTATAGAGGAGACAAAGATCTACAACTTTGCTACAGAAAGTTTTGTCTGAAAGTCGATGGAAGGGCACGGAAATTGAGAAAAACTGAGTTGGAGAAAAACAGAAAATTCCGGCGAGCTCAGAACATAGATGATCAATTTCTGGCCAATCCGGGAAGAATCAGGCGAAGGGCCGAACACGAAAGTTCTTCGTTTATATAAGGAGAAGGTGCTCAGAAATTTTCAGTTCATTTGGATAAGAGGTGTGGCATGTGGGGCCCGCGAGACGAATTTCTCTTTCTAGCGAAATTCCGGCGATCGGAGCATCAACGGCGGCGGCGGCTTGGAGCGTGGATGCGCCTCTCGAAGGCGAAGAGGATGGCGGTGGTTTCAGGTCAATCATAGGTCTGAGTCAACGGGAAAACGCGGTCAAAGTTCGGAAGGGGCTGTTTGACTGAGATTTGGGGTAATTTTGTAATTCAAACTTTGAAATTATATATCTCTCTCATACGAAGTCGAAATCTGACGACTTTAGATCCGCTGCAATCGTGGAGTCGAGAGCTTCACAATGACACTAACTACATTCAATTCTGAGCAAGTTGAAAATTTGGGTAATTTTCATAATTTACAAACTTCAAAAATTAATATCTTTTTGTTACGAACTCGAAATCACACGAAACAGAATTTAATGCGATCGTGGCATTGGGAGCTTTGCGTAGATATCAATTTTGTCAACTTTAGAGCATGTTGGATTTTGGGCCAAAATTGGGCCCGAACCGTCAATTAAAGCCCGGCAAAGGTGAGAACTCCTTCTCGCTAAATTTTTGAACAGTTATTTATTTTTATAATTTAATAATAAATAAATTATCTGTGATGGAAGTAATTGTTTGTTGAATGAATGATGGATTGGAATGTCATGTTATGTTTTGAAATTGGAAATTTTAACAAGATAATGTAATGCTATATTATTTATGATTATTTAAATAATGTTTACATAGCCATAACAAGCTTCCTGACTTGTTTATTTTGATTGGACGATAATTTTTCACACATCATCCAAGAGCACAAATAATAATATATTATTTGAATTTGTGTTGGTTGAAACCCCACACGGGTCTTGGGTTGATATTCTGACTACACATCGCCCTTGTGATTAGTTTAAAATGCACTTTGCCAGTTATTGAATGTTTTATCATTATTATGGAATTAATGCGATGTTTGAAATCCATATAATTAAAATTATATGGTAATGGATTGGGTCTCATTCCAATTTTGAATTAAAAGAATATTTTAATTTAATATTCAGTTAATGGAATTAATTGACGTATGAATTAGAAAGATTATATCTTTATTGTTTAAAAGTGATAAGAAAAAGGGTTAATTTAGAACGATTACATCTTTACGGTCAGTATGATAAGACAAGAAGGTTTGATTTCAAAATGTGAACGTTTGAAAAGATTATTATTATAATATAATAATAATATAGAAAGTTCAAATTTTCATTAAAAATTGAAATGTCAGTTAGGATATTCGAAAACAAAGGGTTTTATAAAATTATTAACAAATTAATGTAAAGATCATACCTTTATTTTAAAATAATATTTAAAAATATTATTTTCAGTGAATTAATTATAATTATTAATTATGTTTGTACTTGGACACGAGGTTGGGTTACATTTGTGGTATAAGTCAGCCCGGACCCGCCCGGCATATCCAGCAGCCACAAATGTTGAGCCTAATGTGAGAGGTCCAAGTGCGCAAATACAAATTGGGCCATGACACGAGGTTAAGCCCAACTTGTGGGATAAGTCTGCTCGGAACTAACCGGCATATCCAGCATCACAAGTCGCAGGCTTAATGTGGGAGGTCTGGCCCAGTACAAAATATAAATGAATAAGAGAACGAATTGGGCTATTTAATTTGTTTTAAGTAGCAACGCCATTTTAAACCGAACATATTTATCGATTTAATTTATCAATTTTGTAATGAATATTAAAAGAGTTAACTTCAAAATTTATATTTTGGAAATAATATTATTTTAATATGATAATAGATAGAATAATCAATTTTGATTTAAAATTGAAAATAAAGATTAGAATTAAAATATTACGTTTTTCAATGTAATAAAGATTGAATTAAAATATTACATTATTCAATGTAATAAAGAGAAAAATTGAAAATAAAGATTAGAATTAAAATATTACATGTTTCAATGTAATAAAGATTGAATAAAAATATTACATTTTTCAATGTATTAAAGAGAAAAATTGAAAATAAAGATTAGAATTGAAATATTACATTTTTCAATGCAATAAAGATTGAATTAAAATATTACATTTTTCAATGTAATAAAGAGAAAAATTGAAAATAAAGATTAGAATTGAAATATTACATTTTTCAATGTAATAAAGATTGAATTAAAATATTACATTTTTCAATGTAATAAAGAGAAAAATTGAAAATAAAGATTAGAATTAAAATATTACATTTTTCAATGTAATAAAGATTAAATTAAAATATTACATTTTTCAATGTAATAAAGGTTGAATTAAAAAGATTACACTAAAAGATTACATTTTTTTATTTAGATTGATTACATTAGGAAGAATACATTTTTATAGTTCATTTGTTTCATTAAAAAGATTAGATAATAAGAATGACATTTTCACTATAATATGGTTTTCAAGTATGTTTTGCATTAAGAAGAATTTGATGTTAAAGTATGATTTGTGATTTAGAAATTCTTTAATTAAAATTTAATAGAAATTTCTAAAGAGAAGTTTTCCAATTCAATATATATTAAATTGGAATTGAAAGAGAAAAATTCGATTTTGGGGTTGTCGTGTACAGTGTCTTTAATAACAATGTTCTTAAACCCCGATTAGAGAAGAATAAATCTAAGATTTAATGGATTTTTCCAATCAATATTTAAATTGGGATTAAATAGTAAATATACATTTGTAAAAGATAAATCTTTTGATTAAGATTATTAGAGTTTCCAATTATATTTAGTAATTGGAATAAATTGAAACGTAAATTTGGTTTATCATGAACTATGTTTTTAACGACATTCGTTCTTTAACCCAATTTACATAGAAGTAAAATTTGGAATTTATATATCCTTTATGTGGGTTTAATGAAAATTCTCCAAAGTAAGCTTTCCAATTTAATATGTTAAATTGGAATTGAATGGAATTCGATTAATTAATAATTGAGATGAACTTCTGTGGATGAAGACTGTTACTATATATGGAATTTAAAAGGCCTGGCCGCTATTCCATTTATATTATTAGTCTAATACAGGAATTTATATCGATTATATGTTGATCTAATTTCAGTGAAGATTCCATATTTTATGGAGGAGATTTTGGGTTTATCGTGAACTGTGTTTTAAATGACACTAGTTCTTTAACCCAGTTAAAGATAAGATTTATTTCTTAAATTTGGATATTAAAACCGAATTGGAGTTTTAATAAATACTTAGTTGGATTGAATAGAATAATTTCAAAGGGTTTTATCTTTGATAAAATTAATGGAAATCATTCCCTAAAAATAAGAATATTTTATTAAAAGAATATTCTGAATTGGAATGAGGCGTTGGATGTGTTTTGATAGCACTTGATTATAAAATACACGAATTATTCAGAAAGACTGGGTTTAACCTGATCGTCGCTAGTCTATGAATTAGAAAAGCGCGACATTTGTAATAAATTCTGCAAGCATACAGGTGTGTAGCATACAGGTCGAACACAGGGAGGTGAATTAAATCAAATTATTTATCTAATCTCTTGGGCGAGTTAGACAAAACTTTGGAGGTTGATTTTGAAAATAAAACAAAACAAAATTAAAACTGTAATTTGATTCAGAACAGATCTAACTGAACCGACGATCAAATCACAATTTCAATGGAAAAACAATGAAACTATGAATCAGATTCAAATCTAATCAAATCCAATTTAACCTATGAACGCGATTAAAATACAGAAAATAAAAGTGCAGAATATAAATAACAATAGGAAATAAAATTAGGATTACCGCTGAATCTAATCAGACGGTCAATCACTAATGAAAAGAAATGCAAAATACAAATAGTGTTCTACCGAATCTAATCGTGTAGACAACACTAATTGCTAAGAAATAGAAAATTGCATAAAATAAAAAGAAAAATGAGTTTTATTAATGAAGAAGAGAATAGAATGAGATATACGATGGTGGCTACAATGATATTATAAGGGTATATATAGGGTAGATAGCCATACCCTAACCCTAACCCTAATGATAACTGGGCCTGGTCATTACATCACTAATTAGTTTACAATGAGAAACATAAATGGGCCTTAGGTAAATAAAGCAAATTTGGGCCTTTTCTCTTTTCCTCTTGCTTCCTTGACGCTTCTTCATTGATTTGTGATGTGCAAAGCCTTTTTATCAATCCTTTTCTTGTCCAACAGCAACTAGATGTGAGATCTTCATCTACAATTCTTCAAAATGTAAATATATATCAATTTCATCTCTATTTCTCTACTTTTCTGGTTGCATGCGGGCTGGGTTGGAATATCTGTAAAAGTAACAAAACAATACCCAAGTAATATTTATTTATATATAAAAAAATAAGAAATAAGAGCATAAAATAAACACATTTCTATGTAAATCAAATACCCCCACACTTATCTTTTACTCGTCCTCAAGTAAAACAAAAATGAAAAACTAAACTAGATAGGTCACATTTTCGTAGGAAACACGATTGCATTGAGCGTATGCAACAAGCCGTTAAACCTCTAGGTGTCCCTAGTAGGACGAGTGGTGTCTCGTGAGGGTTTTCAGCGGATACTACCCACAAAATCCAAATGTAGTATGCTATGATTCTAATGAAACTACATGAATGCAATGGACATATGCAAATAAAAACGAAAAATGACAACATGGCTTATTTCAGGAAAGTGGTACAACAAATTAAGTTAATAATTTCTAATCAGTTGATTTTATTTTAGATACCTCGACTTGTCACAAATTTTCAATATAAATCAAGTTTTCAAATGTTAAATTCCAGTTTGGCCAGTTAGTTCGGTCGATAACATAGTGCAGCCATGAAATAAATTCTTAGTTTGCTTGGCACAGTTTGCAAAGTGGTATTCTAATTTTCTCGTGTATGGCTAGTCAAATCAATAAGGTCAAGAAGTGTTTGGGTATCATTGCTTATTCTTTATTCTATAAAATTTTAAGATTTATGATTAAGTACATACACCTAACTAAAAAGACCAAGGTTTACCACCCATGCACTGCCTCGCAGACTAACAGAGAGTGGGTAAAGAGCTTGGCGGATTGTGCAGGCCGACTTTGACTTTGTCAACAACGTGTCGGTAATCCTTAGGTGTCCAATCTCATAAAATGAGACCAAGATATTTCAACGCTGACTTTGTCAACAACGTGTCGGATAGAGCTTGGCGGGTTTGCACACCAACGCTCGATATACAAGCAATGTTGGATACCCTTGGATTACTATTATTATTATTGAATTTATAAGCACAAAAGGAGAGTTACGCGAATTCAACTTAACACAACTTAGTTTTAAAGATTCGAAAAGCCAACATAAGTCTTTTAAGTCCTCCACTTATTTAAACAAAGTCTACAATATAGAATAGATTTCATGGCCATCACCTAAGAATCTCACTATGTACCGGTTACACTATTATCCCTCAAAATTAAACTTTTCATTATATTTCTTATTTGATCTAAGCTGAGAGAAAAAAATACTATCAACTGATTAATAATCCTTAACTTATTTTGTTGTATCAAATCTAAAATGAGTCGTATTTTCCACACAAAAAAATTATGAAAAAAAAAATTATGGTATGTTACTACGATATGAAATGTATGATGGTCCTACATGAAAAGAAAGAAAAATTAAAGAAAAATCAAAAGAATGCAATGCAGACTCCCCCCACACTTGATTGAGACAGTGTCCTAACTGTCTAAGGCATAAAAACAAAAATAAAATAAAATGAAATGAAAAAGAAAAATAAAAGAAAAAGAACGTGTACCACCTGATTTCGTGGTGGATGATCAGGCTCATGCAGATCGATAGGGTCATCTTCGTCATATTGCTCGAATTCCAAAAATGGTTTCAGTCGTTGACCGTTTACTTTGAAGACTTTTCCATCCCTAGGATTTTCAATTTCAACCGCTCCATGAGGATATACTGTTTTCACAACATAAGGTCCAGTCCATCGAGATCTGAGTTTTCCTGGAAACAAGTGAAGTCTAGAGTCGTATAAAAGAACTTTTTGACCTACGTTGAATTCCTTACGAAGTATGTTTTTGTCGTGTTGGGCTTTGGTTCTTTCTTTGTAGATTTTCGCATTTTCATACGCCTCATTTCTTAATTCCTCTAATTCAGAAATTTGTAACTTCCTGTGTGAGCCGGCTTTTTCTAAGTCAAAGTTCAAAAATTTTATGGCCCAAAGAGCACGATGCTCTAATTCAAGAGGTAAGTGACAGGCCTTTCCAAAGACTAATCGATATGGTGACATCCCTAGATTGGTTTTATTAGCAGTGCGGAAAGCCCAAAGTGCATCAATCAGTTTTACAGACCAATCTTTTCTATTGGAATTCACGGTTTTCTCAAGAATTTGCTTGATTTGTCTATTGGAAACTTCTACTTGTCCACTAGTTTGTGGATGGTAAGGTGTTGACAGCTTGTGTGTGATTGAGTATTTCTTGAGCAAGGACTCAAAAGCACGATTACAGAAATGAGTGCCATTATCGCTAATGATAGCTCGAGGCATGCCATAGCGTGAAAAGATGTTTTCTTTGAGGAATTTGACAACAACCTTGTTGTCGTTGGTTTTGGTCGGAATGGCTTCAACCCATTTTGAGACATAATCTACCGCAAGTAAGATGTAAAGATTCCCAAATGAATTAGGGAATGGTCCCATGAAATCGATGCCCCAAACATCGAATAACTCAATCACTAAAATAGGGTTGAGAGGCATCATGTTTCGCTTAGAGATTCGACCCGTTCTTTGACATCGCTCACATTTAGAGCAAAATTCGAAAGCGTCACGGAAGATTGTGGGCCAGTAAAAACCGCTTTGCAAAACTTTTGCAGCAGTTTTTCTTGCTCCAAAATGACCGCCACAAGCATGGTCATGTGAGAAGGAGAGAATACTTTGGTGTTCATGATCGGGCACACAGCTTCGAATGATTTGGTCTGGACAGTATTTGAAAAGATATGGGTCGTCCCAATAGAAATTTCGAACTTTCGAGAGAAATTTTTGTTTATCTTGTTTCGACCATTCAGCGGGTGTTTGTTGTGTGACAAGATAATTCACAATGTCAGCATACCAAGGGGTGTTAGAGATCGAAAGGAGTTGTTCGTCAGGAAAATAGTCATCGATTTGGGTGTCGTTATCATTTCCATGCACAATTCGAGAGAGATGATCAGCTACGACATTCTCAGAACCCTTTTTATCTCGTATTTCTATATCGAATTCTTGAAGAAGAAGGATCCAACGAATCAAGCGGGCCTTGGCATCCTTTTTAGAAAGCAAATATCGTAGGGCAGCATGGTCAGTGTAAACTATGACTTTGGATCCTATGAGATATGGTCTGAATTTCTCAAGAGCGAAGACAACTGCCAAAAATTCCTTTTCAGTAGTTGAGTAATTCAATTGGGCCTCGTTTAAGGTTTTTCTAACGTAGTAAATGACTCGAGAGAGTTTATCAATTCGCTGACCCAAGATGGCTCCAATTGCAAAGTCATAAGCGTCGCACATAAGTTCAAAGGGTTGAGTCCAATCAGGGGGTTGAATGATGGGAGTTGTGGTCAAGATTGACTTAAGAGTTTCAAAAGATGTTTTGCAATCATTGGAAAATTCAAACTTTACGTCTTTGGCAAGTAAATTTGAGAGAGGTTTTGAAATTTTTGAGAAATCCTTAATGAATCTTCTATAGAATCCCGCATGGCCAAGAAATGAACGAACATCCTTGACAGACTTAGGGGGAGGTAAATTAGCAATCAAATCGATTTTGGATTTATCGACTTCTAGGCCATCTTTGGAGACGACATGACCTAGAACTATCCCCCTTTTTACCATAAAGTGACATTTTTCCCAATTAAGCACGAGTGATTTCTCCTTACAACGCTTAAGGATGAGTTCTAAATGAGTGAGACATTGGGAAAAAGATGATCCATATATTGAAAAGTCATCCATGAATATTTCCAAGAATTCTTCCACCATATCGGAGAAACTACTCATCATACACCTTTGGAAAGTCGCGGGGGCATTACAAAGACCAAAAGGCATGCGGCGATAAGCAAAGGTTCCAAAGGGACAAGTAAAGGTGGTCTTATATTGATCTTCTAAAGCAATAGGAATTTGGTTATAGCCAGAGTATCCATCGAGAAAACAATAGTACTCATGTCCCGCTAAGCGTTCGAGCATTTGGTCAATAAAAGGCAAGGGAAAATGGTCTTTTCGTGTGGCTGAGTTAAGCTTTCGATAGTCGATACACACACGCTATTTGGTTTTGATTTTTGTTGGGACGAGTTCATTACTGTCGTTTTTGATCACTGTGACTCCCGACTTCTTTGGTACAACTTGTACCGGACTCACCCAAGTACTATCAGAGATGGGATAGATGATGTTATTGTCTAGACATTTGATTATCTCTTCCTTGACCGCTTCTCTCATGTTTGGGTTTAATCTCCTTTGAACCTCACGGGTGGGTTTAGCCTCATCAACTAAATGTATGCGATGTTCCACAATTGATGGGCTAATTCCTTTTATATCGCTAATTTCCCATCCCAAGGCGTCCTTATTTTCCCGCAAGATACCCAAAAGTTTTTCTTCTTGGTCCTTGATAAGATCGGAAGCCAAGATTACGGGAAAAGTTTTTGAAGAGTCTAGGTAGGCATACTTAAGGTCTGGTGGCAAGGGTTTGAGGTCTAACTTAGGAAGTTCTTGTGTATCAACATTGGTCAACATTCCTTGGTTAGATTCAGGTGACGAAGTGTCGGAGTCAAGAATTTTGTTTAGTTCAGAAATGTATTCGAGTTCGTCGAAATCAGAGTCGAAATGGTCAAGACACATTTTCAAGGCTTCAGAAGTGTCACTAGAGGTTTCATCAACTGTGGTTTGAATCATGTCAATTTCATCGATCTCAAAATCCCTAGGTTGCTTGTTGAGATTAAAGATGTTTAGCTCAATGGTTAGGTGCCCGAAGGAAAGTCGAAGCTGACCATTCCTACAATTAATGACAGCATTAGAGGTTGCTAAGAAAGGGCGTCCTAAGATCAATGGTATTTGAACGTTGGGATTTGAGACAGGCTCTGTTTCTAGAACTATAAAATCGACAGGGAAGTAAAACCGTTCGATCTGTATCAAGACGTCTTCGATAATTCCCAATGGCTTTTTGATAGATCGATCGGCTAGTTGAAAGTGTGATGTTTGTTGGTTTAATCTCCCCTAGTCCAAGTTGACGATAGACAGTATAAGGGAGAAGGTTGACACTAGCACCAAGGTCGAGTAGGGCACGAGAGATGTGAGTGTTTCCTATTTTACAATCAATCGTAGGGCAGCCAGGGTCTTTATACTTGACTGGGGCAAGATTCGAAAGAACAGAGCTTGTATTTGCAGTTAGAAAAGCGGTTTTTGGGACATTGGTCGCACGTTTTTGTGTGCACAATTCCTTAAGACATTTAGCATGTTGAGGAATTTGTTCAATGGTGTCTAAAAGAGGAATGTTTACACGGACTTGTTTTAAAATTTCCAGAATTTTATCGAAATTTGCCGCTTTCTTCTTATTATTGAGTCTATGAGGAAAAGGAGCTACTGGTTTTTCAACTCTGTGATGAGTTTCATCATTCGAGGAAGAAGGTTTATCCAAGGAAATAGAAGGTGGTAAGGTTGTAGAAGATGGAATGTTGGTATTGCCAACATTAATTTTCGAAGGTGGGTCGGGTTTGCCGACACTGGGAGAAGAATTGTTGGGATTTCCAACATTTAAGGAAACTTGAGGTTTAGGGTAATTGGCATTCGAAGCCAATGGGTGATCAGCAAGATTAGGGATTGGGGTCGAGTTAGAAGGTTCGTCAGGGTCTCCCACGTTATTATCAATCCTCTTTCCAGATCGAAGAGTTGTAATAGCGTTGACTGGATTATGGTTTTCATCCTCACAAGAATTTACAGCACGAGAGTTATATTTTGGATTCACCTCAGGTTGACTCGGCAACTTTCCCCTCTCATTATTTTTTGCCATTTCCTTTATCATATTCATCATTTGGTCCATTTTAGCGTCTTGCAAGTTTATTTTGGCTTCGTAAGAGCTCAACTGTTTTTCTAGACGCACAATTTCTTGTGACGATTGAGAAGATTGAGAGGATTGGTTTGATGATTGAAAATTGGGGTGCCCATAAGGTTGTTTGGATTGAGGCGAAGCTTGAGATGTTTGAGAATTGGAAGAAGGAGCTTGGTAATTCGGATTGGGAATAAAGGGTTGCACGTGAGATGGGTTAGCCGAATTATTGGGGTTTGACCAGGAAAAATTTGGGTGGTTCCTCCAACCAGGGTTGTACGTGGATGAGTAAGAATTATTTTGAGCTATGGCATTGGCTTGGTCTTGAGAGTAATAGTGGGGTAACCCTTCTCCGGCTTGAGGAGTTTGATTTTCTAAGGGAATTTGACTTGGGTCCACGACATGCACTCCTCTAGTAGAAGTACGAATGGGAACACGAATCGATTCCCACTGCATGTCCTTTTCAGAATAATCTTCTAAAAACCGCCAAGCTTCATCGGCTGTTTTAGACATAAAGTCTCCTCCACACATTGATTCTAGTTGAGTTCTAGTCTGATAGTTTAGCCCTACATATGCAATTCGACATAAGTGATCTTTTAGAATTCCATGATGAGGACAACTATATAATAGCTGGTTGAATCTCTCAAAGTATTTTGAAAAAGTTTCCCCCTCATTTTGACAAAATTGATTTATCTCGGTTCGGATTTTTAGAGTTTTATGGAAAGGGAAAAACTTTTTCAAGAATGCAGTGACAAATTCATCCCAACTTCTTATGGAATGTCGTGGAAGAGAATTTAGCCATCTTTTAGCGCTTTCAAGTAGTGCAAATGGAATTAGCCTTAGCTTGATCGATTCGTTAGATAATTGTTGCATTTTTGTTGTGGACGCATACAGTTCAAATTCACTTAGAAATTCATAAGCATTTTCAGACCCAGTAAATTTTGGTACCCCTTAGATAAAAGAATGTTTTAGCTCAAAATTGTTTCCTTCAGCTGGTGGGAACACAATGACAGATGGTTGAACGGTCCTAGTACGATAACATCGATCACGAAGAGACAAGGGTCTATCCACTTGGATATTGAGATTTTGAAAATTTTGATTTATTTGGTTTTGATCCCCAAAGTTTGGAAAGTTTTGATTCACTCGATTTTGATCCAATTCGGTTGGAAATTTTTGGTTGATTCGAGAACCCCTAGGAGAATTTTGTTGGCTAACATTTTTTCACTCATTGTTGTTGAATGCAAGCACAGAAATTTGCTACAATGAAGTTTTCTGTCCTTATTGGCTCCTAACCCAAAATTATAAAGTGATGCGTTTGATTACTTAGATCAAAAGATTTCTCATCCAGTTAACGGACAGGAGTTATCGGTGCACCAGGAATCACCCTAGCAATGCAGCCGAAGGTTTAAGTACCTTTAGAGTAACAACCGATATAATAATTACGAATCACCGTAATATTTATAAACGGTTATTTCTCTGCCGTAATCTAGACACTAAGAAATAATTCGTTCCAAATGAATCAACTATCACAATATAATTAAGCCCTAGATGAGCCCGTGACTCCCTTAAGTCCAACGTCTAACCGTTATTATTAGTCAGATTCTACGATGAAATGTAATTTGTGGGCTAAGGAAAGGGTGATGAAATCCCCCACCTTATGTGAATTGGGGTATTGCCCTTAATAGAATGAATAGAAAAAATGCAGAAATAACAACAATCACACAAAATAATTGCAGAAATTAAAATTGTACATTGCAAGCCGCTGCCCCTGCAGAAATTTTTACAACAATTGTCTGTAATTTTTTTGTTTTTGCAGCAGAGCACCTGTAGAGTTAAAAGAAATTTACAGTGGGGTATGGCAGTCCGTCCAGAGTAATTGGGTAGCACTGATACTTCAATTCAATTGTTTGAAAAATCTCTTGACCGTTGACTTTCTTGTTGCTTGTTCGAATTCTCTTCGCTTTTGCTTTGATTTTGTTGCTTGAACTGCTTCTTCTCTTTTTCCTTTGATTTGAATTAAAACTTCGCACACACTCACTTTTTATTTTATTTAATTTTTTGAAAAGAGAAGAAAAAAATGAAACAAACTAAAAAGAATAAAAAAATAATATAATTAAAATGAAAGCTAGACTAGAAAGAAAGAAAAGAAAATTGAACTAAATAACACTAAACAAAATAGAACTAGGTTTTTTTTTAAAAGGAAAACATAAAAAGAACTAAGCTTCAAAATAAATAAAAGAAAACAAGGGCTAGCTTACTTCAACCAGAACAGGGCCGCACTCAAATCAAGATAGAACGCATCAACAAAAAAAAAATGTCGCTACCCTCCTCTTTTATTTTATTTCTTTGCAAACAATCAAATCTATCCACAAGATCACACACGCAGAAACAAAAGGCAACAAATCAAGATAAAAATCCAGTGTTCCCAAACTTTAAACTCACGCCCCTTTGTTTTCCCTCAGGAGATCGAAACGCCCCCAAATAGATCACGCACCACTCCCTTGCTTCATAAAACAAATCCCGAAATTGTTTACTTTTTATTTTTCTGGTTTCAAAATCGGAATGGGGTTTGAATTCGATGTGGTTCGATTTGGGTATGATTGTAACGGAGAGGTGTTTGCGTGGTGATAATTCGATGGGGTGGTCTGGGTTGTTTGGTGAATTCGGTGAGGAGGTTTTGATGGTGAAGCGGGTGGTTTTGGCTTGAAGGAGTTGGGTGATGCATTGTGTATTACTAATGTGGAAGTGGCAGGTTGAGATTGGGGTTTTGTGGTGAATGAGGAAGGGATAGGGTGATGCTGGAAAGTGGTCTCGGCGGAGGGTTACGTGACAGGGTGAATTCGGTTCAGGGATTTTGTGGACTAGTTTGAGGATCTGGAGTATGACGTTGGTTTTTCACTGAGTGGTGTGATGGATATGATTTGCGGACGTGGTAGGGTGAAGATGTGGTGTTTGCGTGGAGTATTTGTGGAAGTGGAATTTATTGGTGAGTGCGGATGTGAAGTGACGCTCAGCGAGTTGTGACTGGATTGTATAGATCGTGATGAAGGTTGAACAAGCAGATGAGGCCGTAGTTGGTGAGGGCGTTTGTGTCTGACAGTCACGCTGTAGGCGATCGAGGCAGAAGTGGTGGAATATGGTTTAGATTTGGAATTTGGTTGTAGGTTCGGATTCTGTTGATGTTGGCGAATGAATTGGGGAATTTGCTGTGGGCTTGATGGGGGGAGTTGTGGTTGTAGTGGTAGATGGTTTGTTTGCGTTGCAGAATTGGTTTGTGATCGGAAGAGATGTGGTGTGGGCACAGGTTATGAATGGTTGGTGGTATTTGCGGTAGGGTGTTTGGTTTGAGTTTGGTGATGTCTGGGGAAGATGGACGTGGGGTATGAGAGTTTTGTCAAAGTTAGGAAGAAGGTGCAGAGAAGGAAATCAAAGGAGGAAATTTTGTATTTTTTTTTTCTTTTTTCGAGAATTGCAAAGGAAGAAGGGAAACTATTGTAAAAAAAAAATGTTTTTTTTTAGTGAAACTTGTAGAAGAGGAAATGTGAGAATTTGAAAGGAATTCAGAAACGGGAAAGAAATCAAAGGAAAGAAAAAAAAAGCAAGTTTTTTTTTTTTGAAAAATTGGTGAAAAGAGCGAAAGAATTGTGAAAAGGAAAAAAATCAAATGAAAAAGTGGAAAGTTATTTTTTTTTTTGTTTAGAAGATTATGGCATCAGTTATCAATACCAAATCAGCTAAAAGAGAATTTTTTTTAATATCTATACACAAGAAAACAAAATAAAAATAAAATAAAAACTAACATGAATCAAAAATTAAATAAATAATAAAATTTAATCGTTACCTCCCCGGCAACGGCGCCAAAAAACTTGATCGTCGCTAGTCTATGAATTAGAAAAGCGCGACATTTGTAATAAATTCTGCAAGCATACAGGTGTGTAGCATACAGGTCGAACACAGGGAGGTGAATTAAATCAAATTATTTATCTAATCTCTTGGGCGAGTTAGACAAAACTTTGGAGGTTGATTTTGAAAATAAAACAAAACAAAATTAAAACTGTAATTTGATTCAGAACAGATCTAACTGAACCGACGATCAAATCACAATTTCAATGGAAAAGCAATGAAACTATGAATCAGATTCAAATCTAATCAAACCCAATTTAACCTATGAACGCGATTAAAATACAAAAAATAAAAGTGCAGAATATAAATAACAACAGGAAATAAAATTAGGATTACCGCTGAATCTAATCAGACGGTCAATCACTAATGAAAAGAAATGCAAAATACAAATAGTGTTCTACCGAATCTAATCGTGTAGACAACACTAATTGCTAAGAAATAGAAAATTGCATAAAATAAAAAGAAAATTGAGTTTTATTAATGAAGAAGAGAATAGAATGAGATATATGATGGTGGCTACAATGATATTACAAGGGTATATATAGGGTAGATAGCCAAACCCTAACCCTAACCGTAATGATAATTGGGCCTGGTCATTACATCACTAATTAGTTTACAATGAGAAACATAAATGGGCCTTAGGTAAATAAAGCAAATTTGGGCCTTTTCTCTTTTCCTCTTGCTTCCTTGACGCTTCTTCATTGATTTGTGATGTGCAAAGCCTTTTTTCAATCCTTTTCTTGTCCAACAGCAACTAGATGTGAGATCTTCATCTACAATTCTTCAAAATGTAAATATATATCAATTTCATCTCTATTTCTCTACTTTTCTGGTTGCATGCGGGCTGGGTTGGAATATCTGTAAAAGTAACAAAACAATACCCAAGTAATATTTATTTATATATAAAAAAAATAAGAAATAAGAGCATAAAATAAACACATTTCTATGTCAATCATAACCCATTCTGAATAATTAATACATCGATCAAGAGTCGAAGATGAAGACGGTGGTTGAAGACCGGAGTTCTTCACATCGTTTGGATAGTTATTGCTATCTAGATTGGACCGTACACCCAAGACGATGGAAAAGTGGTGATCATCCAAACGTACTTGGAGATCGACGAAAATGCGAGGAATAAGGTGCCTCCAGTTTCGTTCAGACCCAGAACGGACTTGTAAATGGATTGCGTGTCTGACATTGTATTCCTTTATATTGTATTCGTTGATCTCTGTTTAACCTATAGCTGTTTGGTGGTGGAGAAATTTTTCTTCACTTAACACCCGGTTATATGTTGATAGATGATCAATGATATGGTATGGTCTGACAATGTGGCATGCCAAGATGCAAATGATCAAGGCTTTTGTTGAAAAGCAGGGCCTTGTGGGATGATCAAAGCATAGCCTGTTTAGGAGTAGCTTTGTGTATGGCGTGACTTCGCGAGCTTCACAACCCGATTGGAGTCTAAAACGGGAGAAGTGACCGTAGGGAGTGCACACGTTTCTTTCTAGCTAGAGTGGTGTCAGCGACTTACCAGCCCTGACATTTTACTTATGTAGATGATGGATTATGAGGCACCTCAGATTTATAGGCCGTTAGTGGTCATATGGAGGTCCAAAAGGACCGTGAAGCGTGTGTTCAGGCATAACTAATCTACTACCGTTAGGTGGGGACCGGCCCTACCGCTCCAAGGGTTGCCCATAGGTGTGATCCTGAGGCATTTGCTAGAGTGTCTCGAATCGGTAAGGAGTTCCTCCCTAGCCTTGACTCATGATGGAAAACCAATGTCCAATACGACACCATGCAGTTTTGATTGTAGAACTAGTATGGCGACATGATATATGGTACCTATGCCGTCTATGATTAATACATTTACTTTTGAAATTGATTTATGCACTATGCACTTATAGTAATATTAAAAGATAAATTTCGCGTACCAAACATATTTGGCTATTATAAGGTAAAACTCTATCCTCCGGCTTGCTTTGCATTGTGTGATGGGACCTGAGTCTTATAATAGCTTTATTTTCCTTTATTTAGCATTGCGCTGTTTATTTTTATGCACTGGTATTCTTGGGGGTTAACCCGTTCCGTGTTATATGGCGTGGTCCCTTGATTTACCTAACTTTAAAATCAACTTAATAACTGTTTTTGAGTTCTCATACCAGTCCCATGACTGACCTGGAGTTCATTGTTTTAACCTAAACACTGGGTGCCCATATTTCCACATGGGCAGCTAGTAGTTTGGTTTTGCAGATATTATATTCACAGGATCCTGGTCTATAGTTGAAGCGATATTCGGAAAGCTCTATATCCGTGTATTTCTTTCAGTTGTGTTTTGTATTAAATTTTTTTCCGCTGCTATTTAAATGTAATTTAAACTTTGAAATTATTGTATTTCCATTGTATATTATTATTCGTACTCTGGAAAATTCTTGTACTCTAATGTAATTGTTGTAACAACAATAAAATGTTCTTCTGTTTTGTGTTCTGATGTGTGTTGTTTTCAAAGCAATCCGGCTTTCCTTTACGGGGAAGTTTGGGTCGTCACATTTGGTATCAGAGCTTTGGTTTACAGAGCTTAAGAACAAGACACATTAGAACCGAATGAAAGAATTCATCAGAGATTGGATTAGTAATATCCAATAAGAATGACTTGTTAGAGATGGGGTCAGTAGCATCCTAGAACGAGTGTGAAGAGTATTATTTTCTTTAAAATTTGATTAAAAACAAATTTAGTTTAGAAAATTTTATCTTAATATGCGCATTTGATATATTATTATATTTTAATTTGGACAATTGAGTATATAAAGATTTCGAATATACGAGTAATTAACGGATATTCGAAGTTTTAATATACTGGTTAGATACAGAATCACACTCTAGTCGCCCGGGGATAATTCTGATGATTGATGCATCATCATCAGAGTTTATGTTTGAGTTTCGAAAGTGGTGTATCTATAAATTTCCATTGACTGGTGTGAGAACCAAAACTAGATAGAGTCTATTGTTGTGATTTGCAGTAAAAACATGATTTTTGATTATATATAAAAATTACATATGTTTGAAAAGTTAATTACCTAATTGATTGCTGGTTGTGATATTTGATTTTTAGTTTAACTAATAAAATATTGGAATGATAATTAAGTTAACCACTATATAATAGAATGATAAATTTAGCTTAATCGAATTTAACATTGAACTGAATTGGAAATCAATTAGAATTGAAAGTTGAGTTGGTTAATTAAATGACTTTTAGCTTCATTCCTTTTTGAGGACGAAAAGTTCTTAAGTGGGGGAGATTGTAACGACCCGGAATTTTGGGCCGAATTTAATTTTTTTATTTTAATGGGTTTTTAATATTTGAAATAATTTATTTTATATAATAACGACTATAAATTTATTTTAATTGAAGTTAAAACGAATAGATTTATTTAAATTATAAAAGGAGTTACAAATTGCGCGGCAGTTTTAAAATTTGAATTTTAACTTCGACTGACTGTACAAGATGCAAAATAAATCGTATTTTAGCGAAACCAAAAATATTAGAATCTATTTAAAATATCTTTCCAACCAATCGAAAAATTGAAATTTCATAGCGGGAATCAAAAGTTATGACAAATTCAAAATCTTAGAAAAACGCTATAGAATATATATAGGGTCCGTTTGTCACAGGTCCCTATTAAGTTTCAAAATTAGGCTCACATCCGGTCCAACTTTTCATGTAAATTAGGTCCCTATTTTTTGAAAATTCATTAAAAAAATATAAAAAAATCATGTAAATTCATAATTAAATAAAACATGTTCACGCCAAAAAAATCAGGTGGAAAATCAATCAACAAACACGTCAAAATCAAAAAATACACAAAACAGCGAAAAATGCAGTAAAATGCATGAAAACATGCACATATTTCAAATAGTTGCATACATGTATGCATCTATTTCAATTCCGCATCATAGAGCAGCATATATGCATACATGTATGCAGATTTTCTGAAATACATGCATGATTTCATGCATGTATTCGGTTTCCGCATGAAAAGCACGCATGCTTGCATATGTGCATACGAGCATGCAGTTATGCAGAAAATATGCATTCAAGTATGCACATATTGTCACGCCTTCGGCCTTCAACACATTACTGCATACATGTATGCAGCTATTCTGAATAACAGCATACTTGTATGCAATTATTCAGCAGGCTTGCGGATTTTATTTGCATGTGTATTTAAAAAGTTGCATACATGTATGCAACTATCAGCAATAGTTGCATACATGTATGCAACTTTTTTTTTCGATTTGCGTGGGCTCCTGAGATTATTTCCAGATTTTAGATTTTTTTTTTTTTTATGCATGAGCGCATTTTTTTTTGGCCAGAAATTGAAAAAGGCGAAGGGGACATAAGGAGCAGGCGAAGGGATCAAAAATTTTGGGCGGCATCTAATTTTAGGGACCGGAAACGTATGGAAAACTTTGGCTGGACGTGGCGTGAATTAACTTTGGTTTTAGGGATGTGTCCCTAATTTTCACATATATATATATATATATATATATATATAATATAATATATATATATAAGGCCCAAAATGCTACTTTTTACATACGAATGAATTTGGACTCGAAACCACTTCCATTGAGTTCAAAATGATGTTTCTGCATTGAAAAGGTATAAACACTGATATATTTCGAGATTCGAAATTTATTTATTTATATATGTATTTTTAATATAATTTATTTACGCCTTAAAAATAGCCATTTTTCAAACGGTCTTCAAATTCGATGAAATTAGTTTTGTTGGGACTGTATCATCAAAACAAAGCTAGAAATAATTTTTCTGTAATTTTAGGAGCTAGTATGTGGTCGTAATAAATTTTACTGTGAAAAACAGTCAATTTTCAAACTTTAAAAATTCGCTATTTATTCATACGGACTCGAAATTCAACGAAACCAGTTTCTATGGATTCGTAATGTCAAAAAATAATCATGTTTCAATTTTCATAAAAAAATGGAATTCGTAGGTGTTTACACGGATTTTAAACTGAGAAAACGGACAAAAATTGAAGAAGATAAATTACATAAGGGTATTGGGCCAAATTAAATTATTAACCCATATAAAATATCATAAGTGCGGTCATTAGCTGAATCCTAAGACAAAACATAGTCACCTTCTTCTTCCTCTATTCCATGGCGGCTCCCTCCTCTAAAATTTATTTTGCAAATAAGTCCTTGAAAACAAAATAATTTATATCTCTCAATCAGAACCAAATCAGACCAAACCCTCTCTGAGTTTGTTCATCTTCTTATCCTATATCTACCACAAAAAATTCAAGACCTATCGTCGCACGGATTCGCCAGGATCTGAGTTTGATTGCAAAAAGTCAATTTCGGATTTTGGTGTTTTCTGGCCAAACCGTGAAGAATTGGAGGATGGCGCAATGGAAAAAATTGTAGAGGAGACAAAGATTTACAACTTTGCTGCATAAAGTTTTGTCTGAAAGTCGATTGGAAAGGCACGGAAATCGAGAAAAACTGAATTGGAGCAAAACAGAAAATTCCGGCAAGCTCAGAACATAGATGATCAATTTTCGGCCAATCCGGGAAGAATCAGGCGAAGGGCCGAACACGAAAGTTCTTCGTTTACACAAGGAGAAGGTGCCCAGAAATTTTCCGGTCATTTGGATAAGAGGTGTGGCCTGTGGGGCCCGCGAGGAGAATTTTGCTTTCTGGCGAAATTCCGATGATCAGAGCATAAACGACGGCGAGGGCTTGGAGCGTGGATGCGCCTCTTGAAGACGAAGAGGATGGCGGTGGTTTCAGGTCAATCGGAGGTCTGAGTCAACGGGAAAATGTGGTCAAAGTTCGAAAGAGGCTGTTTGACCGAGATTTGGGGTAATTTTGTAATTCAAACTTTGAAATTGTATATCTCTCTCATACGAAGTCAAAATCTGACGACTTCAGATCCGCTGCGATCGTGGAGTCGAAAGCTTCGCAATGACACTAACTACGTTCAATTCTGAGCAAGTTGAAAATTTGGGTAATTTTCATAATTTAAATTAATTATTTAATTATTACAAACTTCGAAAATTAATATTTTTTTGTTACGAACTCGAAATCGCACGTAACAGGATTTGCTGCGATCGTGGCGTCGAGAGCTTCGCGTAGACATCAATTTTGTCAACTTTAGAGCATGTTGGGTTTTGGCTAAAATTGGGCCCGAACCGTCAATTAAAGCCCGGCAAAGGTGAGAACTCCTTCTCACTAAATTTTGGAACAGTTATTTATTTTTATAATTTAATAATAAATAAATTATCTATGATGGAAGTAATTGTTTGTTGAATGAATGATGGATTGGAATGTCATGTTATGTTATGTTTTGAAATTGGAAATTTTAACAAGATAATGTAATGCTATATTATTTATGATTATTTAAATAATGTTTACATAGCCATAACCAGTTTCTTGACTTGTTTATGTTGATTGGACGATAATTTTTCACACATCGTCCAAGAGCACAAATAATAATATATTATTTGAATTTGTGTTGGTTGAAACCCCACACGGGTCTTGGGTTGATATTCTAACTACACATCGCCCTTGTGATTAGTTTAAAATGCACTTTGGCTGTTATGAATGTTTTATCATTATTATGGAATTAATGCAATGTTTGAAATCCATATAATTAAAATTATATGGTAATGGATTGGGTCTCGTTCCAATTTTGAATTAAAA
Organism: Allium sativum; assembly: GCA_030737875.1. NCBI lineage: Eukaryota > Viridiplantae > Streptophyta > Magnoliopsida > Asparagales > Amaryllidaceae > Allium > Allium sativum. Next base: position 566,168,029 of record CM060921.1, read on the forward strand.
GAATATTTTAATTTAATATTCAGTTAATGGAATTAATTGACGTATGAATTAGAAAGATTATATCTTTATTGTTTAAAAGTGATAAGAAAAAGGGTTAATTTAGAACAATTACATCTTTACGGTCAGTATGATAAGATAAAAGGTTTGATTTCAAAATGTGAACATTCGAAAAGATTATTATTATGATATAATAATAATATAGAAAGTTCAAATTTTAATTAAAAATTGAAATGTCAATTAGGATATTCGGAAACAAAGGGTTTTATAAAATTAGTAACAAATTAATGTAAAGATCATACCTTTATTTTAAAATAATATTTAAAAATATTATTTTCAGTGAATTAATTATAATTATTAATTATATTTGTACATGGACACGAGGTTGAGTTACATTTGTGATATAAGTCTGCCCGGACCCGCCCGGCATATCCAGCAGCTACAAATATTGAGCCTAATGTGAGAGGTCCAAGTGCGCAAATAAGAACTGGGCCATGACATGAGGTCCTAATGGAATTCAATTAGTTAATAATTGAGATGAACTTCTGTGGATGAAGACTGTTACTATATATGGAATTTAAAAGGCCTTGCCGCTATTCCATTTATATTATTAGTCTAATACAGGAATTTATATCGATTATATGTTGATCTAATTTCGGTGAAGATTCCATATTTTATGGAGGATGATTTTGGGTTTATCGTGAAATGTGTTTTAAGTGACACTAGTTCTTTAACCCAGTTAAAGATAAGATTTATTTCTTAAATTTGGATATTAAAACCGAATTGGTGTTTTAATAAATACTTAGTTGGATTGAATAGAATAATTTCAAAGGGTTTTATCTTTGATAAAATTAATGGAAATCTTTCCCTAAAAATAAGAATATTTTATTAAAAGAATATTCTGAATTGGAATGAGGCGTTGGATGTGTTTTGATAGCACTTGATTATAAAATATGCGAATTATTCAGAAAGGTTTGATTTAACCCATTTTGAATAATTAATACGTCGATCAAGAGTCGAAGATGAAGATAGTGGTTGAAGACCGGAGTTCTCCACATCGTTTGGATGGTTATTGCTATCTTGATTGGACCGTACACCCAAGATGATGGAAAAGTGATGATCATCCAAACGTACTTGGAGATCGACGGAATGCGAGGAGTAAGGTGCCTCCGGTTTCGTTCAGACCTAGAACGGACTTGTAAATGGATTGCGTGTCTGACATTGTATTCCTTTATATTGTATTCGTTGATCTCTGTTTATCGTATAGCTGTTTGTTGGTGGAGAATTTATTCTTCACTTAACACCCGGTTATTTGTTGATAGATGATCAATGATATGGTATGGTCTGACAATGTGGCATGCCAAGATGCAAATGATCATGGCTTTTGTTGAAAAGCTGGGCCTTGTGGGATGATCAAAGCATAGCCTGTTTAGGAGTAGCTTTGTGTATAGCGTGACTTCGCGAGCCTCACACCCCGATTTGAGTCTAAAACGGGAGAAGAGACCTTAGAGAGTGCACACGTTTCTTTCTAGCTAGAGTGGTGTCAGCGACTTACCAGCCCTGACATTTTACTTATGTGGATGATGGATTATGAGGTACCTCAGATTTATAGGCCATTTGTGGTCATATAGAGGTCCAAAAGGACTGGGAAGCGTGTGTTCAGGCATAACTAATCCACTACCGTTAGGTGGGGACCGACCCTACTGCTCCAAGGGTTGCCCATAGGTGCGATCCTGAGGCATTTGCTAGAGTGTCTCGAATCGTAAGGAGTTCCTCCCTAGCCTTGACTCATGATGGAAAACCAATGTCCAATACGACACCATGCGATTTTGATTGTAGAACTAGTATGGCAACATGATATATGGTACCCATGCCGTCTATGATTAATACATTTACTTTCGAAATTGATTTCTGCACTATGCACTTATAGTAATATTAAAAGATAAATTTCGCGTACCAAGCATATTTGGCTATTATAAGGTAAAACTCTATCCTCCGGCTTGCGTTGCATTGTGTGATGGGACCTGAGTCTAATAATAGCTTCATTTCCCTTTATTTAGCATTGCGCTGTTTATTTTTATGCACTGGTATTCTTGGGGGTTAACCCGTTCCGTGTTATATGGCGTCGTCCCTTGATTTACCTAACTTTAAAATCAACTTAATAACTGTTTTTGAGTTCTCATACCAGTCCAATGACTGACCTGGAGTTTATTGTTTTAACCTAAACTCTGGGTGCCCATATTTCCACACGGGCAGCTAGTAGTTTGGTTTTGCAGATATTATATTCACAGGATCCTGGTCTATAGCTGAAGCGATATTCGGAAAGCTCTATATCCGTGTATTTCTTTCAGTTGTATTTTGTATTAATTTTTTTTCCGCTGCTATTTAAATGTAATTTGAACTCTGATATTATTGTATTTCCAATGTATATTATTATTCTACTCTAGAAAATTCTTGTACTCTGAAGTAATTGTTGTAACAGCAATAAAATGTTCTTCTGTTTTGTGTTCTGATGTGTGTTGTTCTCAAAGCAATCCGGCTTTCCTTTACGGGAAAGTTTGGTTCGTCACACCATTTCACATTCAAATCTAATTAAAGATTTAACTATCGCCTGGAGCAAAACTGGTGATACTCCATTCTCGATCATTTCAATCTAATTGAAGATTCATTAAAATTCCACTTGGTTTTAGTCTTCCCAAAAATCAATATTAATGATTGTTTAACTTGGGAATCATATTCTATCTTTAACTGGGTTAAAGAACCAGTGTCATTTAAAACACGGTTCACGATAAACCCAAAATCACATTCTATTCCATCAGCCTTTAACCGTAAATTAGCAAGTGAAGAATTCCCTAAGTAATGTCCCCGAAGGTCAAAACCAACATCAGATAAATACCCAGGAAACCATTCAACTTAACTAATCTTCAGTTAGTTTCTGATTTTCTTAACTTCGTTGGGTCTAAGTACAGTATTATTAAAGATACCGTTCACGACAACCCAAAATCACATTCCAGTTACAATGGAATCTTCATGGAAAACAAATCGATATATATAATCGAAATAAACTTCCATATCCGACTAATAATATAAATGGAATAATGGAAAAGCCTTTTAAATTCCAGATATATTAGTTGTCTTCCTCCAAAGAAATTCACTTCGATTATTACCAAATCGAATTCCATTCCATTCCAATTTATTTTATTAAATTGGAAAACTTTACTTTGGAAAATCTCCTTTAAATCTTAACAAAAGATTTATAAATTCCAAATCACATTTCACTGTAAATCGGGTTAAAGAATGAATTTTGTTAAAACACAGTTCACGATAAACCCGATTCACATCCCATTAATTATCGGGTTAAAGAACATGTGTTATTTAAAACACTGTTCATGATAAACCCAAAAATCAATTCAAATTCAATTCCCATTGAATACCATTTAATTGGTATACTTGATTAAATCTGAATAAAAAGATTTAATCTTTTTCTCAACTAGGTTTAAGAACAGTGTTAATGAAGACACCATTCACTACAAACCCAATTCCCATTTGATATTAAATACAAGGCTCTGAATAGAAAATATATCGGCTTATATTCAATATCAAATCCTACGACCAATCAAATATCGTATTTGAAATAACGATATAAACATATCTTTCAAATTTCCATAACAATATCTGTATAATCACGAAATCCAACATCGAAATATTCCAAAGACAATTTCGATTCCAATCCATTCCAATTCAATTATTGGAAATTCTAGTTACTTTTAAAACCCTTTCAAATCCAATTTATTTATCTAAAAAATAAATGGATTATAATTCTAGTTCAGAACTAGTTCATTTTGATAAAAATCTATTTTTATCTTTTCAAATATGGAATTTTTCATCCCAATTCTTTCCAAATCATTTCTTATGATTTTACGCAAATTATTGGTATTTTTAATAATTTTATCAAGGCCCGTACAGTCGATTTCCATCAACGCCATCGAACTGCACTTACAACGACATTTTCCAATTTTGATTTGGACATAATTCCAAATCCAACCGTTAGATTTCCAGTCTCTAATATTAGTTAGAAAGCTCTTTTCGATACGAACCCAATGGTTCCGGTTTTAGGAGAATCCGGCGGTCGGATCTTTCGTAATGCCCATTCGAAGTCAATGGTCGAAATTCGCGAACTGTCGCGCGCGGCGCGTTCTATTTAGGCCATTATATAATATATATATATATATATTATGTATGTCGTCGATTTCCTTTTAAAACGTATTTTATAAATCGTTTTAAATTCTTTTTCAAAACGATTTCAACTTCATATTCAATTTCAAATCAAAATTGAATATTCCATATCATCGATATATAAATGATAGTATTTTCAGAATTTTTTATTTTGAAATCAATTCCTTTTCGATATTCATTTTAAAAATGAATAAAATCGATATAGATATCGTTCACGTCAAAATGGCGCATATCTAATCAACACGGCTTTATATATTTCAATAACTTTGTTATTCTATTCAACAAATGAATATTTTCTTCAATACATGAATTTTCTTTTATTCAACACATGAATATATATTTTATTCAACACATGAATTTTCTTTTATTCAACACATGAATATATATTTTGTTCAACACATGAATTTTCTTTTATTCAACACATGAATATATATTTTATTCAATATATATTTTATTCAACACATGAATTTTCTTTTATTCAACACATGAGTATATATTTTATTTAACACATGAATTTTCTTTTATTCAACACATGAATATATATTTTATTTAGCACATGAATTTTCTTTTATAATATTCTTTATTTTCCAAATTGGAATGAGGCCCAATCAATTACCATATAATGTTAATTATATGGATTCCACATAACACATGTATATAATAGCAACAATAAATAATCAACCATCATCCAGAGTGCACCACACAACGACATAAGCATTAAATATAAATAATTAACGCTTACACAGTCTGTCAACCAATCGGTCGACATACTAATAAACAATTAGGATTAGTGTACGTCAATATCATCCCAACACCCGTGTGGGGTTTCAAACAATCAAACACATATTTTATTTGTGAAGTTGGGCGACGTGTAGAATTTATCGTCCCAATCTATGTCAGTCAAATAGGTGTACATAAACAAATCGTTATGATTTGTAAATGAATATCTATTTTATTCACATCGACGTTAAAAATTATATTTTTAACTATAATTTTTTTTATTCCATTCCACATCACACAATCAACTTTCACAACACATCAAAAACAAGTCATCCATGGTCTGTGGATGACGGTTGTCGGGTGCTGCTAAGCACCATCTGCATCCTGATATATATTTCAACTAGAAAACAAAGTAAAAGTGAGAAGTTCTCACATTTGGGTTCCACTCTGCCGTTTCATTTCTGAATTTCAGATTTGCCCGCATTTCCAACACAATCTTTTTCACGTTGGTCATAGTAAAAATTATATTTGTATTGCTTCATTCCAATAAATAAAAATCACATTTTATTTCTACTTCATATATTTTTACAACGCTTCTTTCTGTATAAAAATTATATTTTTATATTTCTACCTCTTATATAAAGATTGAATTTTTACTATCTATATAATATAAAAATCGTATTTTTATTATCTCTACAATATAAAAATCATATTTTTATCTGGTTACTTCATATATAAAAATTCAATTTTTTTTATCTCAACGCTATACATATAAAAATCGTCTTTTTAATGATGCTATATATGTATAAAAATCTCAATTTTAATTCAACTCTCTATGGATAAAAATCATATTTTTATACTCATAAAAATAATATTTCTATCTACTAAAAATCTAATCTTTTATTCGCTAATTCCATAAAAAAAATATCATAGCATTATATAATAAAAATTATAACTTTATAGTATAAAAATTATAGCTTTATACTTCTACATAATAAAACCATAAATAAACAAAAATCTGAAAAGAAAATTCGAATAATAAACAAAAAAATAGAAATCTTACAGTTAGAATTCGGGAGAAGGGGCTTGCTTCGCTCAGCGGCGTCCTTGGTGGCCGACGGAGCGGCGATCGGAGATCAGAACGAGGCAGTGGCGGTTTTAATTTGGGGGTTAGGGCATGGGTTTGTGGCGTGCGACTTTAGAAAGGGGAGGGAGGAGAGATTGAAGGAGGCGCGACAGGAGGAGGGGGCGGATCGTTTGGGGGCGGCGGCGCCCAGCGCGAGGTGGCGGTGATAAGCCCCGGGGAGGCGGCGATCAAATCGATTGGGGTGGGGGCTGAAAGGTTTTAACGGGGATGGATTATAATGAGGGTTGAGCCTCCCCTTTTGACCAAGAATATATATATATATTAATTTAATTTTAAATTCCAAAAAGCAACCTTTTCATTCGAACCCCAAATCGAACCCAATGACTGTCGTCTCTAGCTAACTACCCCCATTCCGAACACAATGGGATATGTATCGTAAGCCAATTCGGCTGTTTCGATCAGTTTCCATTGAAATTAAAATATAAATCATTATAATAGTCAATATTGATTTTAACACACATTTTAATTTACCGGGGCCACATACTGATTCTATAAATTCCAGAAAATTATTTCTAGCTTTGTATTGACAATATAGTTCTAACAAAACTAATTTCGTCAAATTATGAGACCATTTGAAAAATGTCTATTTTCTGGTCGATCGAAATTGACTGAAACTGTTAAAACACGTTTTCTTTTGCCACGCTCACATATTGATTCAGAAAATTATTAATTTTGGAATCTAGCAATAACTTGACATCACGGATCCAACAAAAGTGGTTTCATCGAAAACCGAGGTCGTTTGCAAAATTTCCATTTTTAAGGGCCAAAATTCCATAGCAACTATTCTGAATTTTCAACTGGACATAACTTTTTATCCCCGCTATGAAATTTTGCTTTTTTGGATTCGTTGGAAAGATATTTTCAAATAGATTCGAATATTTTTGGTTTCACTAAAATCCAATTTATTTTGAATCCTGTACATTCATTTGAAATTTGAAATCGAATTTTCAAACTACCGCGCCATTTTCAATTCCTTTTATAATTAAAATAAAATATTTACATTCTAACGACGATTCAAATAAAAATATACGTTCTAATTCTATTCAAAATAAATTTCTCATTGCAATTATTTAAAATAATTCATTTTAAATATTCAAAATTCATCAAAATTGCCAAAATAAAAATTTTAAATTGGCTCGGATTTTCGGGTTATTACAATCTCCCCCACTTAAAACTTTTCGTCCCTGAAAAGGAATGTAGCTGAAAGTTGTTTAACAAATCAATTCAACTTTCATTATTTTCATTATGGCTTAAGTTCTTCAACTTTTCAGTTTCTAAGAACTTTTCAAATTTTTCAAAAATTTGGCTAATACCCTAAATTTTCGAAATAATTCGCCATAACCTCCCCTGCATGGGAGCACTGTGAAAATCCCGAAGTTGCCATACAGGCCTTTTCAATCCAAATAGAAAAAGAAACAACCAAGCTGCTAGCCAATCGGCTCATAAAATCTTCCAAAACCCAAGAAATACAATAAACATGTACCTATTTGTCGGGCAAACAATTTTATTCCTCTTCTCTAGCCTCCTTGCTATGACCTGTTCAATGTAAGTACATGTATATGTATGCAAATGCGACTAATTTTCAATATAACTCACTATTTGGTCAATTTGGCTAAAGGTTCAGCATTTAATTAGTCGAACAATAATCAAACAACACAATCAGCAATCATTTAGTTGATTATCTTTTCAAATTCTTAATTTTGATGCATATACAAAAATCATGTTTTTGATGCCAAGTCATAACAACATATTCTAACTATATTTTGGTTCTCACACCAGTCAAATGGAAATATATAGAAATCCCACTTTCGAAACTCGAACATAAACACTGATGATGCCCGGGCATCACCACAATCATGTCCGGGCGACTAGAGTGTGATTCTTTATCTACCCAATGTATTAAAACTTCGAATACCCGTGGATCAGATGTATATGCTAAATCTTTATATATTGAATTGCCTAAATTCAATACAAATAATATTCAAATACGAATAATCGATTTAAATTTTCAAAACAAAACTTGTTTTCAATTTTCATTTTAAAAACACTACTCTTCACACTCGTTCTAGGATACTACTGATCCTATCTCTAACGAGTCATTCTCATTGGAGATTACTAATCCAATCTCAGATGAATTCTTTCGTTTGGTTCTAATATGTCTTGTTCTCGAGCTTTGTAAACCAAAGCTCTGACACCAAACTGTTACGACCCGAACTTCCCCGTGAAGGAAAGCACAGATTGAATTGAGAACAAGCCACATCGGGACACAAACAGAAGAACATTTCATTGCTAATTAGAATAATTCCATCAGAATACAAGAATATATAGAGTATGAATAAATATTACACGTCATAAATTATTAGAGATTTAAATACATTAATGCAGCGAAAAATAATACAAATCACAACTGAAGGTGATATACGGATACAGAGCTTTCCGAATATCTTTCCAGCTGTAAAGCAGGATCCTGTGAATATAAATTTGCAAAACCAAAACTACTAGCTGCACGTGTCAAAATAAGAGCACCCAGAGTTTAGGTTAAAACAATAAACTCCAGGTCAGTCATGTGATTGTTGTGAGATCTAAAACAACTATTAATCTGATTTTAAAGTTATATAAATCATGGGACCACGCCGTAAAACACGTAACAGGTTTACTCCCAAGAATATCAGTGCATAAAACAACAGCGCAATGCTAAATAAAGAACAATGAAGCTATTATAAGACCCAGGTCCCATCACATAATGCAACACAAGCCGGAGGATAGGGTTTTACCTTATAATAGCCAAAGAATGTTTGATACGCTAAAGTTCATCTTTTACTATTACTATAAGTGCATAGTGTCAAAACAATTTCAAACATAAGTATCAATCATAGATGGCATAAGTGCCCCATACCACTATGTCGCCATACTAGGATCTACAAACAAAACCGCAAAGTCACGTATTGGAAGTTGGATTTCCATCTGTGAACCGAGGCCAGGGATCGTCCTCACCACTTCGAGACAATCTAGCTACCATGTCTCAGGATCAGAGCTCGAGTAACCGTTGGATCGTCAGGGCCGGTCCATCGATGTGGATTTAAATGCCTGAACACTGCGCTTCCCCGCCCTTTGGGGCGTAAATGAGTCCTATGACTCCATCGGCTCCACGTATTCACCGATATATCCGAGGCGCCTCGCAATCCAACAACCACACAGGTGAAAATAATATAAATATCAGGGATGGTAGGTCACTGACACCACCCTAGCTAGAAAGAAACGCATGCCCTCCATGATGTCCTCTCCCGTTTCTAGTTTACAACCGAGGTGTGAGGCTCGCGAATTAATGCTACACAAAGCTATGCCACACAGGAGGTGCTTTGATCATCAACCACAAGACTTTTCTTTTCAACAAAAGCCTTGATTATTTGCATCTTAGCATGCCATATAGGCAAACCACTCCATGCAACCGATATCCATCAATCACACAGAATGATATCCAATGTCAAACACATGGTCCATTTACAAGTTCGTTCTGGGTATGAACGAAACTGGAGGCACCTTTTACCTCGCATATTCATCGATCTCCAAGTACGTCTGGACGATCACCAACTGGTTCCCTCCTCTTGGGTGTACAGCCCAATCAAGATCTTCAGTAATTATCAAAATGACGTGAAGACCTCTGGTCTTCGACCACCGCCTTCATCCTCAACACATCGTCGAATCAGTTATTCAGAATGGGATAAACCCGGCCTTTCTGAATAACTCGCGTACATAATCAACAAGTGTTACACAAACACAACATACGCCTTATTCCAATTCAGAATATTCTTTTATTCAAATATTCTTATACTTTGGGAAATGTTCCCATTAATTTTATTAAAGATAAACTCTTTAAATTTATTTTTTGATCTTCTTTTAAATATCAATTCAAACCAAATTATGGTTTATCCAAACTAGTCAGGATTAGCGAACCTTACCGAAGTAATGGCTTGTTAAATTTCCCAACCCAACCTATTCGTCCCATGAAGTAAAATTGGTCATACTTCATATCTAACACCACGGTGTTATCGGTAAATTCAATTACCATTTCACGTTCAAATCTAATTAAAGATTTAACTATCGCCTGGAGCAAAACTGGTGATACTCCATTCTCGATCATTTCAATCTAATTAAAGATTCATTAAAACTCCACTTGGTTTTAATCTTCCCAAAAATCAATACTAATGATTGTTTAACTTAGGAAATCATATTCTGTCTTTAACTGGGTTAAAGAACCAATGTCATTTAAAACACGGTTCACAATAAACCCAAAATCACATTCTATTTCATCAGCCTTTAACCGTAAATTAGCAAGTGAACAATTCCCTAAGTAATAACCCCGAAGGCCGAAACCAACATCAGATTAATACCCAGGAAACCATTCAACTTAACTAAACTTCAGTTACTTTCTGATTTTCTTAACTTCATTGGGTCTAAGAACAGTATTATTAAAGATACCGTTTACGACAACCCAAAATCACATTCCATTTACAATGGAATCTTCATGGAAAATAAATCGATATATATAATCGATAAACTTCCATATCCGACTAATAATATAAATGGAATAACGGCAAAGCCTTTTAAATTCCAGATATATTAGTTGTCTTCCTCTACAAAAATTCAGTTCGATTATTACCAAATCGAATTCCATTCCATTCCATTCCATTTTATTTTATTAAATTGGAAAAAATTACTTTGGAAAATCTCCTTTAAATCTTGATAAAAGATTTATAAATTCCAAATCACATTTCACTGTAAATCGGGTTAAAGAACGAATGTCGTTAAAACACAGTTCACGATAAACCCAGTTCACATCTCATTAATTATCGGGTTAAAGAACAAGTGTTATTTAAAACACCATTCATGATAAACCCAAAAATCAATTCAAATTCAATTCCAATTAAATACCATTTAATTGGTATACTTCATTAAATCTAAATAAAAAGATTTAATCTTTTTCTCAACTGGGGTTTAAGAACAGTGTTAATGAAGACCATTCACGAAAACCCAATTCCCATTTGATATTAAATACAAGGCTCTAAATAGAAAATATATCGGCTTATATTCAATATCAAATCCTACGACCAATCAAATATCGTATTGGAAATAACGATATAAATATATCTTTCAAATTTCCATAACACTATCTGTATAATCACGAAATCCAACATCGAAATATTCCAAAGACAATTTCAATTCAAATCCATTCCAACTCAATTATTGGAAATTCTGGTTACTTTTAAAACCCTTTCAAATCCAATTTATTTATCTCAAAAATAAATGGATTATAATTCTAGTTATAAACTAGTTCATTTCGATAAAAATATATTTTTATCTTTTCAAATATGGAATTTTTCATCCCAATTCTTTCCAAATCATTTCTTATGATTTTACACAAATTATTGCTATTTTTAACAATTTTATCAAGGCCCATACAGTCGATTTCCATCAATGGCCATCGAACTGCACTTACAGGGACCTTTTCCAAATTTGATTTGGACATAATTCCAAATACAACCTTTAGAATTCCAATCCCTAATATTCGTTGGAAATCTCTTTTCGATACGAACCCAACGGTTCTGGTTTTGGGAGAATCCGACGGCCGAATATCCTGTAATGTCCATTCGAAGTCAGTGGTCGAAATTCGCGAACTACCACAGCGTGGCGCGTTCTATTCAGGCCATTGTATATATAATATATATATTATATATATTTCGTGGATTTCCTTTCAAAACGTATTTTATAAACCGTTTTAAATTCATTTTCAAAACGATTTCAACTTCATATTCTATTTCAAATCAAAATTGAAAATTCCATATCATCGGTATATTAATGATAGTATTTTCGAAATATTATATTTTGAAATCAATTCCTTTTTGATATTCATTATAAAAATGAATAAAATCGATATAGATATCGTTCACGTCAAAATGGCGCATATCTAATCAACACGGCTTTATATATTTCAATAACTTCGTTATTCTATTCAACAAATGAATATTTTCTTCAACACATGAATTTTCTTTTATTCAACACATGAATATATATTTTATTCAACACATGAGTTTTCTTTTATTCAACACATGAATATATATTTTGTTCAACACATGAATTTTCTTTTATTCAACACATGAATATATGTTTTGTTCAACGCATGAGTTTTCTTTTATTCAACATATGAATATATATTTTATTCAACACATGAATTATCTTTTATTCAACACATGAACATATATTTTATTTAATATATGAATTTTATTTTCTAATATTCTTTATTATCCAAATTGGAATGAGGCCCAATCAATTACCATATAATGTTAATTATATGGATTCCATACAACACATGTATATAATAGCAACGATAAATAATCAACCATGATCCAGAGTGCACCACACAACGGCACAAGCATTAAATATAAACAATTAACGCTTACACAGTCTGTCAACCAATCGGTCGACATACTACAAAACAATTGGGATTAGTGTATGTCAATATCATCCCAACAACCGTGTAGGGTTTCAATCAATCAAACACATATTTTATTTGTGTAGTTAGGTGATGCGTAAAATTTATTGTACCAATCTATGTTAGTCAAATAGGTGTACATAAAAAAATCATTATGGTTTGTAAATGAATATCTATTTTATTCACCTTAATGTTAAAAATTATATTTTTAACTATAAATATTTTATTCCATTCCACATCACACAATCAACTTTCACAACACATCTATCAAACAAACAAGTCACCCATGGTCTGTGGACGACAGGTGTCGGGTGCTGCTAAGCACCGTCTGCATCCTAGTATATATTTTAACTAGAAAACAAATTAAAAGTGAGAAGTTCTCACCTTTGGGTTCCACTCCACCGTTTCATTTCTGAATTTAAGATTTGCCCGCATTTCCAACAAAATCTTTTTCACGCTGTTCATATTAAAAATTATATTTTTATTGCTTCATTCCAATGAATAAAAATCACATTTTATTTCTACTTCATATATTTTTACAACGCTTCCTTCTATTTAAAAATTATATTTTTATATTTCTACCTCTTATATAAAGATCGAATTTTTACTATCTATATAATATAAAAATCATATTTTTATTATCTCTATAATATAAAAAATCGTATTTTTATCTGGTTACTTCATATACAAAAAATCAATTGTTTTATCTCAACGCTATACATATAAAAATCGCCTTTTTATTATGATGTTATATATGTATAAAAATCTCGATTTTAATTCAATTCTCTATGGATAAAAATCATATTTTTATCTTCATAAAAATAATATTTCTATCTACTAAAAATTTAATCTTTTATTCGCTAATATTATAAAAAAAATATCATAGCATTATATAACAAAAAATATAACTTTATAGTATAAAAATTATAGCTTTATAGTTCTACACAAGAAAACCATAAATAAACAAAAAGTCTAAAAAGAAAATTCGAATAATAAACAAAAAAAAAAAGAAATCTTACAGTTAGAATTCGGAAGAGGGGGGGGCTGCTTCGCTCAGCGGCATCCTTGGGGGCCGACGGAGTGGCGGTCTGAGATCAGAACGAGGCAGTGGCGGTTTAAATTTCGGGGTTAGGGCATGGGTTTGTGGCGCGCGTCTCTAGAAAGGGGAGGGAGGTGAGATTGAAGGAGGCACGACAGGAGGAGGGGGCGGATCGTTATGGGGCGACGGCGCCCGGCGCGAGGTGGCGGTGATAAGCCCCGGGGAGGCGGCAATCAAATAGATTGGGGATGGGCTGAAAGGTATTAACGGGGATGGATTACAATGAGGGTTGACCCTTCCCTTTTGACCAAGAATATATATATATATTTAATTTTAAACTCCAAAAAGCAACCTTTTCATTTGAACCCCAAATCGAACCCAACGACTATCATCCCTTGCTAACTACCCCCATTCCGAACACAATGGGATATGTATCATAAGACAATTCTTCTGTTTTGATCAGTTTCCATCAAAATTAAAATATAAATCATTATAATAGTCAATATTGATTTTAATGCATATTTTAATCTACAAGGGACACATACTGATTCTAAAAATTCCAAAAAAATTATTTCTAGCTTCGTAATGACGATACGGTTCTAACAAAACTAATTTTGTCAAATTCTGAGACCGTTTGAAAAATGGCCATTTTCTGGTCGATCTAAATTGACTGAAACTGTTAAAACACGTTTTCTTTTTCCACGCTCATGTATTGATTCAGAAAATTATGAATTTTGGAATCTAGCAATAATTTGACATCACGAATCCAACAAAAGTGGTTTCGTCGGAAATCGAGGTCGTTTGCGAAATTTCCATTTTTAAGGGCCAGAATTCCATAGCGACTATTCTGAATTTTCAACTGGGCATAAATTTTATCCCCGCTATGAAATTTTGATTTTTCGGATTCGTTGGAAAAATATTCCCAAATAGAATCAAATATTTTTGGTTTCGCTAAAATTCAGTTTATTTTGAATCCTGTTCATTCATTTCAAATATGAAATCGGATTTTCAAACTACCACGCCATTTTCAATTCCTTTTATAATTAAAATAAAATATTTATATTCTAACGACGATTCAAATAAAAATATACGTTCTAATTCTATTCAGAATAAATTTCTCGTCATTATTATTTAAAATAATTCATTTTAAATATTCAAAATTCATCAAAATTGCCAAAATAATTTTTTTTTAATTGGCTCGGATTTCCGGGTTATTACAATATGTGAGTGTGGCAAAAGAAAATGTGTTTGGTTAATTTCGGTCAATTTGGATCGACCAGAAAATGGCCATTTTTTAAACAGTCTCCAAATTCGATGAAACTAGTTTTGTTGGGACCGTATCATCTGGACATAGCCAAATTTATTTTTCTGGAATTTTTGGAATCAGTATGCGGCCTCGGCAAATTGTAATGTATGTTCAAATCCATGTTTGAATGTTTTATACTTTAATTTGAAGAAAAACTGACTGAAACAGTCAAATGGGCTTACGAAACATATTCCATTGTGTCCGGAATGAGGGTACTTAGCTAAGGATGACAGTCGTTCGGTTTGATTTGGAGTCTGGATATGAAAACACTATTTTAAAATTTAACATAAAAAAATTGGCCAATCAACAAAATTTCTTTCATTAAATTATTTTCCATTTAAAAATCAGAAAACCTGTGTACTCCAGAAACTCAATGGCTACTACCTTACGATCCTTCTCTCCTCATTTTTGGCAATTCCGTTCATCGTTACCCTTCGACGTAGTTGAAGCTTTTGTAGATCCCCTCCTTCTCTTCGAATCCGTACCCACCACCCTCCGTCTCGTCGCCTGTACGAGAAGAACTATCGCCGCAAAGTCTCCAATTTCATCGAACCGCCGGAGCTCCGATCTGCCGTCGAGCTACACCAAACCCCCAGGCGTCGGTGCGCATTTCCATGCTCTACAACGTGGTATGGCCCGATCTTCGTCAAGCTCAACGGATGGAGCACAAATCTAAAACCTAGCTTTGAAGGGTTTAGTTGAAGGTACGACTGTTCAAAATTATAAATGATAATAGCACTTTAAAGCGCTACGAATTATGATTTTACAATAAAATCATATCTTTTTGCTATGTTGTCGAAATCCAATGAAACAAGAGACACCGGGACCGTGAGGATGTCTTCTACATTCTAGAAGAGACCGGAGAATTTTTGGAGCTTCCTACAATTTTCGGAGGAGTGGAACCCAATGTGAGATTTCTAAATTCAAAACGATATGGAACGGCGATGTATAAATTATATAATCGATGTATAAGTTATATAAGTGTTGTACACCTCATGTATAAGCGTTGTATAAATTATACGTGCGATGAATAAGTTATATGTACGTTGTAAAAATCATATGTGCATTGAGTGGAGTTGAAATGAAATGGAAATATATTTATATATGTATATGTATATATATATACTCCCCTCGTCCACAGACCATGGACGATGTATATTGGTTGTGATTGTTTGGATCTTGGTTGACATGAAATTTGGTTGATAAATGCAAATGGTTGATAATGATTATTTGTGGTTGAAACAAAATTGGAATTGTTTGTGGAAAAATTCATTGAGATATGAAAATGAATCGAAATACTTAGATTATAAGGATAAGCCCCTTAGGGAACGTCGCGAGGTGTAAGGTAGTGCGAGGAACTGTACTCGGGACGATGCAGTTTTAATCTCCCTGCCGTTATGTTGCCGAAATTTTCTAAATATTCATGTGTTGGAAAAATATTCATATGACGAATGAATTGTTTGAAAGATAAAAATCACATTTTTATCATGCATATGAAGTATATAAAATATTCATGTTTGAAATAAATTGTTTTAATAATAAAAATCACATTATTATTATATATATGAGTCGCTAAAAATATCCACGTTTGAAATAAATTGTTTTAACAACAAAAATCACATTTTATTATATATATGAAGTGTTAAAAATAGTCATGTGTTGAAATAAATTTTTGTTGGGTAAAAATATTATTTTTATCAAATATGTGAAATGAAAATGGTTTGAAATCGAAGAATGGATTATATATATATATATATATATATAATTAAAATAAAACAAATAACAACGCTGCAGTTCGTATTTTGAAATCGTGATTTTAAACGATTATTACAGGAGATCCGACCATTGGATTTTCCCGAAACTGAAACCGTTGGGTCCGCTTTGAAAATATCTTTCCAACGATACCAAATTTGTAAAGATCCAATGGTTAAATTGTGTGAAATGTTTAATTCAAATCTGAATAAAAACAATGCCAGAATGGATTATATATATATAATTAAAATAAAAATAATAACGATGTTGCGGTTCGTATTTTGAAATCGTAACTTTAAACAATTGTACCGGGAGATCCTACCATCGGATTTCCCCAAAACTGGAACTGTTGGATCCATTTTGAAAAGATCTTTCCAATGATGTAAAATGTATAAAGATCTAATGGTTATATTTTCAGATATGTCTAAATCAAATCTGGTGAAAAATAGCGCCATGGCCGCGTTATGGCCCAAAGCGTCGTTTAAATAAATTGGCTATTTTTAAATAGATAAAAATAGCTATAAATCGTTATATTATATTATAAATGATACAGAATGGAAATAAACCGAATTTACTTGGTTTATTGGATATTTGATGGTTGAATGTGTTTGACATGAAAATTACATTAATGAAATGAATTATGGATGTCAAATAATTTAAGAAAGAAATGAATTGATTTTAATTCTAAATATACGTGAATTATTTGAAAAGGCCAAGTTAATTCTCATTTCAAATAATTGATCGACGATTTGAAGCCGAAGATATGAAGACAGTGCAAGACCGATGATCTTCACATCGAATGGATGGCTACTGATGCTTTTGATGGGAGTTGCTGCGCTGAAAGGGTTATAGTGTTCATTGTCCGGACGTGCTTGTTGATCGTTCTGATGTGCGAGGGCCTCTCTCCCGTATTGGACATATGGGACAAGGAATAAGGTGCCTTCGGTTTCGTTCAAATCTAGAATGGACTTGTAAATGGATGTGTATCTGACGTTGTAGAATGACAACGTGACATACAGCGATGTTGTGGTCAAGGCTTTTGTTGAAAAGCAGATCCTTGTGGTTGATGATCAAAGCATGGCTTTAAATAGCATAGCTTTGTGTATAGCATTGATTCGCGGGCCTCACACCCCGGTATGGACTAGAAACAGGAGAGGACATCAGGGAGGACATGCATTTCCTTCTAGCTAGGAGTGATGTCAGCGTTTTACAAGCCCTGACATTTTACGTATGTGGATGATGGATAGCAAGGCACCTCGGTTATTTCGGTCTCTGCGGAGCCGATGGATGGTCTTTATACAGACCAGATTTACGCCCTACTGGGCGGGGAAACGCAATGTTCAGGCATTTTAATCCACTCTGTGTGGACCGGCCCTGACGTTCTAAGGGTCGATGCATTCTGATCCTTAGACATGGGTTAGATTGTCTTGAGGCGGTAGGGATGATCCCTTGCCTTGGTTCATGACAGAGGTCCAATTTCCAAATACGACATAGTGCGATTTTGATTGTAAACCTATATATGGCAACATAATGGTATGGGGCATTTATGCCATCTATGATTGATATTTATGATTGAAATTGTTTTGAAACATATAAACACTAGTAATAATATAAGATGCTTTTGTTTTATATGTATCAAGCATATTTTGGCCATTATAAGGTAAAACTCTATCCTCCGGCTTGCGTTGCATTGTGTGATGGGACCTGAGTCTTATAATGGCTTCATTTTTATAAAAAGCATTGCGGTATTTAAATGATTTACTTGTTTTAAACACTGACAATCCAATGGAGTAAACCTGTTCCGCGTTAGCGGCGTGGTCCTGTGATTGGCCTTATTGTAAAATAAGTTAAGTAGATTTCTCATACCAGTCCTATGACTGACTCGTAGTTTGTTTCAATTGCAAACTTGGGTGCCCTATTTTCTACATAGGCAGCCTTTTAGCAGTCTCTTTCTGGATAGCTATGGAGCTGAAGATGGATTCTACCATTTCTTTTAATGTTGTTCAGCTCCTGTTATGTATATTATGTTTGATTCCACTGTAGACATTTTATATAAAGCTGAAACTATATTTTGTGCTAATTATGATCCTGTATGTGCAACTCTGATGATTATTATTTCCAGTATATTTTGATGTACATTATCTGGTGTATTTATATATTTATGTTCTGCTGTTATTTGTTTATGTATTATATTCCAAAGATTACCCTTGTCACCATGGAACAGGATTTTGGGGTCATCACACGTGGTATCAGAGCTTTGGTTAAGCTTAGTTCCAGAATATAACATATTACCGAACTCGTCATAAATAGAACTGGTAGTGTTCTAAGACGAATTACTCATTTTAGATAGGATCAGTAATGTCCTAGAATGAGTGTAGCAGAATTGGGAACAAAACTGAACTTGAGCACCGCTTATCATCCTCAAACAGATGGCCAAACTGAGAGGGTGAATCGTATACTGGAAGATTTACTACGGGCTTGTGTTATTGATTTTGGCGGATCATGGGAAAACCACTTGCATTTGGCTGAGTTCTCATACAACAAAAGCTACCAAGCAGGCTTGCAAATGTCACCATTCGAAGCATTATATGGTCGATCGTGCATATCTCCTTCATGTTGGGAAGAAGCTGATAATAGACTTGTATTCGGACCCGATATGATTTGTGAAGCTTTAGACAAAGTCGATTTCATTAAGAAGCGAATGCAAACAGCTCAAAGCCGACAAAAGAGCTATGCAGACTCGAGAAGAAGAGATTTAGCGTTGGTTGTTGGTGACTATGTGTATCTACGAGTTTCTCCGATGAGAGGAGTCGTCCGACTTGGCAAAACAGGGAAATTGGCGCCCATATTTATTGGTCCATTTCCTATACTTGAACGGATTGTAACTCTCGCTTATAGAGTTCAATTGCCTGACTGGTTACCTGGAGTACATGACGTGTTTCACGTATCTCAACTTCGAAAGCATGTACATGATCTAGATTTGGTCGTTGAAGAAGCCGCGCAACAAGATTTGGAAATTAATCCAGAATTAGCTGTTAGAAGAGAGCCGATAAAGATTATTGGCAAAGAAACTAAAGAGCTGAGGAACACGAAGGTTCACTTAGTCAAAGTGCAATGGAGTGGAGATCCACGAGACTATACTTACGAAACTGAGGAGAGCATTAAGAAAGCTTATCCTAATTGCAGGGTGGATATCTCTGATTAACTCTGGTGCAAGGTACATTTACCATACTTTGCATTTCCGTTTTGTTCTCTGCTTTGTTGTTGTTTCCTTTTCATGGATGTAAATTTTTTAATTATATAGTATGATAATTTTAAAAGAGTATATGAGTTAATTAGTATATTTTTGAAAAGTTAATCAATAAATTGATTGTTGTTTGTGTTGTGTGATTAAGAATTTGATTAATAAAAAAACAGTGGAATAGTAGAAACCATAAGAGAATGAAAGGTAAATTTATGCAAATTGAATCAAATATTGAACTGATTTGAAAATTGACTGAAATACATGCATGTACATTATATATGTTTGAACAGGTAAATGGATTTTCTGTTGAGTAAAGAATTTATTTGCGTGCCCGACAAATAGGTAAACCTTAATGAGTTGGATGCACAATTTTATTTATTATATCAACTCCTGTGAATGCCATTAGATGCAGAGTGCTGGTTGTTCTGTGTAAAATAATAAACGTCGCCATAGGATAGTAACAATTAATTTTTAACTACACTACATGGCATACTTCTTGAAGATAGCATACCATATCATATACCGCATAAGCATTTATAGCTTATGTGACGAGGTTGAAGGTTTACCATACGAGCGAGAGGCTTGTATGGCGTTGACTATATTACAGGTTGAACCGAAGATTGATATGGACTATATAAAATATAACGGTAAATTGCCAGATTAATAAAAAAAAACACATGGGTCTGGAGATGACAATAAACGCGTCTCTCTGGTCATTAAGGCACAAAAACCATTTATAGGGTGACGAGAATTTATTCTCTAGAGTTATGATCTATACACACTCCCCTGTGGACACCAGAATATATCACTATAAATATGTGATGCTTTTTAGGATTTATTGGGTACCTAATACAGCCCAATAAATTTCCAAATCCCTCCCCGTACAAAAGAGGTTATGGCGAAATTTTTCAAAAATTTAGGGTGTTAGCCAAATTTTTGAAGAATTAGAAAATTCTTAGAAACTGAAAAGTTGAAGAATGAAAGCCAAAATGAAAGTAGAGTTGGTTAGTTAAACAACTTTCAACTTCATTCCTTTTCGTGGATGAAAAGATTTTAAGTGGAGGAGATTGTAACAACCCGGAAAATCAGAACCAATTTAAAATTTTTAATTTGGCTATTTTAGTGAATTTTGAATATTTAAATTGAATTATTTTAAATGATAATGACAAGAAATTTATTTTGAATAGAATTAGAACAAATATATTTATTTTAATTTTAAAAAGGTGCTAGAAATAGCGCGGCAATTTTAAAATTTGAATTTGAACTTTGACTGACTATACAGGATGCAAAATAAAACGGATTTTAGTGAAACCAAAAATATTTAAATCTATTTAAGAATATCTTTGTAACGAATCTGAAAAATTGAAATTTCATAGCGGGAATCAAAAGTTATGGCCAAATGAATTTTCAGAAATCACTATGGAATTAACATAGCCCTTGAAAATAGAAATTTTGCAAACAACCACCGTTTTCAACGAAACCACTTTTTTCGGATCCAAAATGTCAAATTATTGCTAGGTTTCAAATTCCATAATTTTTGGAGTTAATATGTGAGCGTGGAAAAAGAAAATGTGTATGGTTAATTTCGGTCAATTTGGATCGACCAGAAAATGACCATTTTTCAAACGGTCTCCAAATTCGACGAAACAAGTTTTGTTGGGACAGTATCGTCCAGACATAGCCATATTTATTTTTATGGAATTTTTGGAATCAGTATGTGGCCCCGGCAGATTGAAATGTACGTTCAAATCCATATTTGAATGTTTTATATTTTAATTTGAAGAAAAACTGATTGAAAATTTTGAATGGGCTTACGAAACATATTCCATTGTGTCCAGAATGGGGGTAGTTAGCTAGGGACGACAACCGTTAGGGTTTAATTTGGAGTTTGGATATGAAAACACTATTTTAAAATTTAACATAAAAAATTGGCCAATCAAAAAAAAAATTCTTTCATTAAATTATTTTCCAATTAAAAATCAGAAAACCCATGTACTCCAGAAACTCGATGACGACCACCTTACGATCCTTCTCTCCTCATTTTTGGCAATTTCGTTCATCGATACCCTTCGACGTAGTCGAAGCTTTTGTAGATCCCCTCCTCCTCTTCAAATCTGTACCCACCACCCTCCGTCTCGTCGCCTATACGAGAAGAACTATCGCCACGAAGTCTCCAACTTCATCGCACCACCGGAGCTCCGATCTGCCGTCGAGCTGCACCTTCAGGCGTCGGTGCGCCTTCCCACGCTCTACAACGTGGTATGGTCCGATCTTCGTCAAGCCCAACGGATGGAGCGCAAATCTAAAACCTAGTTTTGAAGGGTTTAGTTGAAGGTATGGCTATTTAAAATTATAAAGGATAATTGCATTCGAAAGTGCTACGAATTATGATTTTACAAAAAAATCATATCTTTTTGCTATGTTGTCGAAATCCAGTGAAACAAGAGACACCGAGACAGTAAGGACATCTTCTACATTCTAGAAGAGACCGGAGAATTTTTTGAGATTCTTAGAATTTTTGGAGGAGTGAAACCCATTGTGAGATTTTTAAATTCAAAACGATATGGAATGACGATGTATAAATTATATAATCGATGTATAAGTTATATAAGTGTTGTACACCTCATGTATAAGCATTATATAAATTATATGTGTGATGTATAAGTTATATATACGTTGTAAAAATCATATGTGCGTTGAGTGGAGTTGAAATGAAATGGAAATATATTTATATAGGTATATCTATATATATACTCCCCTCGTCCACAGACCATGGACGATATATATTGGTTGTGATTGTTTGGATTTTGGTCGACATGAAATTTGGTTGATAAATGTGAATGGTTGATAGTGATTGTTTGTGGTTGAAACAAAATTGGAATTGTTTGTGGAAAAATTCATTGAGATATGAAAATGAATCGAAATACTTAGATTATAAGGATAAGCCCCTTTGGGAACGCTGCGAGGCGTAAGGTAGTGCGAGGAGCTGTACTCGAGACGATGCCAGTTTTAAACCCCCTGCCGTTATGTTGCCGAAATTTTCTGAAATATTCATGTGTTTGATTTATATTCATGTGTTGAAATATATTCATGTGTTGGAAAAATATTCATATGACGAATGAATTGTTTGAAAGATAAAAATCACATTTTTATCATGCATATGAAATATATAAAATAATCATGTTTGAAATAAATTGTTTTAATAATAAAAATCACATTATTATTATATATATGAGTCGCTAAAATATCCATGTTTGAAATAAATTGTTTTAACAATAAAAATCACATTTTATTATATATATGAAGTGTTAAAAATAGTCATGTGTTGAAATAAATATTTGTTGGGTAAAAATATTATTTTTATCAAATATGTGAAATGAAAATGGTTTGGAAATCCAAGAACGGATTATATATATATAATAAAAATAAAATGAATAACGACGCTGTAGTTCATATTTTGAAATCGTGATTTTAAACGATTATTACGGGAGATCCGACCGTTAGATTTTCTCGAAACTGAAACCGTTGGGTCCGATTTGAAAATATCTTTCCAACGATACCAAATTTGTAGAGATCCAACGGTTAGATTGTGTGAAATGTTTAATTCAAATCTGAATAAAAACAGCGCCAGAATGGATTATATATATATGTATAATTAAAATAAAACGAATAATGATGCTATAGTTCGTATTTTGATATCGTTACTTTAAACATTGTACCGGGAGATCCGACCGTCGGATTTCCCCAAAACTGGAACCGTTGGATCCATTTTGAAATGATCTTTCCAATGATGTAAAATGTGTAAAGACCCAACGGTCAGATTTTCAGATATGTGTAAATCAAATCTAGGGAAAAATAGCGCCATGGCCGCTTTATGGCCCGAAGCGTCGTTTAAATAAATTGGCTATTTTTAAATAGATAAAAATAGCGATAAATCATTATAAAATATTATAAACGATATGGAATGGAAATAAATCGAATTTACTTGGTTTATTGGATATTTGATGGTTGAATGTGTTTGACACGAAAATTACATTAATGAACTGAATTATGGATGTCAAATAATTTAACCAGGAAATGAATTGATTTGAATTCTAAATATATGTGAATTATTTGAAAAGGCCTAGTTAATTCTCATTTCAAATAATTGATCGACGATTAGAAATCGAAGATATGAAGACGGTGCAAGACCGATGATCTTCACATCGAATGGATGGCTACTGATGCCTTTGATGAGAGTTGCTGCCCTGAAGGGGTTACCGTGGTGGTTGTCCGGACGTACTTGTTGATCGTTCTGATGTGCGAGGGCCTCTCTCCTGTATTGGACATATGGGACAAGGAATAAAGTGCCTCCGGTTTCGTTCAGACCCAGAACAGACTTGTAAATGGATGTGTGTTTGACATTGTAGATTGACATCGTGGCATATAGAGATGCTGTGGTCAAGGCTTTTGTTGAAAAGAAGAGCCTTGTGGTTGATGATCAAAACATGGCTTTAAACAACATAGCTTTGTGTATAGCGTTGATTCGCGGGCCTCACACCTCGGTATGGACCAGAAACGGGAGAGGACATCAGGGAGGACATGCGTTTTCTTCTAGTTAGGACTGGTATCAGCATTTTAAAAGTCCTGACATTTTACTTATGTGGATGACAGATAGCGAGGCGCATCAATTATTTCGGTCTCTGCAGAGCCGATGGATAGTCTTTATACAGACCAGATTTACGCCATAGGGCGGGGAAACGTTGTGTTCAGGCATTTTAATCCACTCCGTGTGGACCGGCCCTGAAAATCAAAGGGTTGATGCGTTCTGATCCTGAGACATGGGCTAGACTGTCTCAAAGCGGTAGGGACGATCCCTTGCCTTGGTTCATGACGCAGGTCCAATTTCCAAATACGACATAGTGTGGTTTTGATAGTAAACCTATATATGGCAACATAGTGGTATAGGGCATTTATGCCGTCTACGATTGATATTTATGATTGAAATTGTTTCAACATATAAACACTAGTAATAATATCAAATGCTTTTATTTTATATGTATCAAGTATATTTCGGCCATTATAAGGTAAAACTCTATCCTCCGTGTAACAACCCGGAAAATCCGAACCAATTTAAATTTTTTATTTTAGTAATTTTAATGAACGTTTAATATTTAGAATGAATATATTTAAATAATAACGACAATAAATTTATTTTGAATATAATTAGAATTTATATATTTATTTGAATCGACGTTAGAATATAAATATTTATTTTTAATTATAAAACGAATTGAAAATGGCGCAATAGTTTGAAAATTCGATTTCAAATTTCAAATGAATGTACAGGATTCAAAATAAACTGGATTTCAGCGAAACAAAAATATTTGAATCTATTTGAAAATATCTTTCCAACGAATCTGAAAAATCCAAATTTCATAGCGGGGATTAAAAGTTATGCCCAGTTGAAAATTCAAAATAGTCGCTATGGAAAATATAGCCCGTAAAAATGGAAATTTTGCAAACGACCGCCATTTTCGATGAAACCACTTTTGTTGGATCTGGGATGTCAAGTTATTGCTAGATTCCAAAATTCATAATTTTTGAAATTAATATATGAGCGTGGGCGAAGTAAAACGTGTTCGGATAGTTTTAGTCAATTTGGATCGACCAGAAAATGACCATTTTTCAAACGGTCTTTAAATTTGATGAAATTAGTTTCCTTAAGACCGTATCGTCAATACGAAGCTAGAAATAATTTTTCTGAAAATTTTGAGGTCCGTATGTGGCCCCAGTAAATTGAAATGTATGTTTAAAATTTAATATAATGATTTATATTTTAAATTTAGCGGAAACTGATCATAACAGCTGAATTATGTTATGAAACATATCCCATTGTGTTCGGAATGGGGGTAATCAGTTAGGGGCGACAGTCGTTGGATTTGAATTGGAGTTCGAAAAAAGTCACATTATGGAATTAATTAATAAAATAAATAATATAATAATATATATACCTTACCCCCTTTTCTCCTAATCCTTCAACAGAAAAAAAAAACCGCGTTGACCCTCCCCCCTGAACCCATCGCCTCCCATCCACGATCGCCGCCGCCACCGCGAGGAACCCCACCACCGCCGGACCCTTATCAGCCTCCAACGCCCTCTCCCTCCTCCTTCTCCATATAAAACCGCACCCCCCAAAGGCCCTAGCCCTGAGAACAACCGACGTCGCCACCTGATGGGCCCACCGCCACCTGCACTAACCTGTGACCGTCATTCTCCTCCACCTCCGACCGCCGAGGGTGACGCGCCCCCTTGATCCGAGACAGACGTGAAACCCCGTCTGCCAAGCAAGAAAATGTTAGTTCCACCTTTTTCTTTCTTCTATTAAAACTGACTTTTATTATAGAACCGATTTTAAGGTTTATGACAGAAAAGATTTTAATTTTTATTATAGAACTGATTTTAATTTTGATTACAGAAAATATAATTTTTATTTATATATCTTCGGTTTAAAAATGTAACCTTTATATAAAAGACATAAGATAAAGAGGAGAGTTTTAATCATCAAAGATTCGATTTTTACCAATCAAAAAATAAGATTTTTATTTATATTTCTAGCGAATAAAAATATGATTTTTATATTATAGAGATAATAAAAATATGATTTTTATATTATAGAGATAATAAAAATATGATTTTTTATATTATAGAGATAATAAAAATATGATTTTTATATTATAGAGATAATAAAAATATGATTTTTATATTATATAGATAATAAAAGTATGATTTTTATCATATATGTAGCAAAGTAAAAATATGATTTTTATCGTTTTAATGGCAAAGTAAAAATGTGATTTTTATATATTCATTAGCGATAGAAAGATTTGACTTTTATCTATATAGTAGCGGCATAAAAATGTGATTTTTATCTATGTAGCGTTGTTATAAAAATATGAAATTATTTTTAGAAAGATAAAAATATAATTTTAGCCTATGTATATTATTTATAGAATAATCATACAAAAAAATAGTTATTGATTGGTTAAAAATTATAATTTTTAACATAGGTATGCTACATAGATCGATAATCAAAGCACGACGGAGTGGAACCCTAAAGTGAGAACTCCTCACTTTAAATTTATTTTCTAGTTGAAATATATACTAGGATGTAGACGGTGCTTAGTAGCACCCGACACCCGTTGTCCACAGACCATGGATGACTTGTTTGTTTGTTTGATTTTGTTGTGAAAGTTGATTGTGTGTTGTGGAATTGAATTAAATATTTTATAGTTAAAAATATTTTATAGTTAAAAATATAATTTTTTAATGTGTATATGAATATAATAAATATTCATAAACAAATCGGATGATTTGTTTATGTACACACATTTGACTGATATTGATTGGGATGATAAATTTTACACGTCGCCCAACTGCACAAATAAAATCTTTGTTTGATTGGTTGGAACCCCACATGGGTATTGGGATGATATTGGACATACACTAGTCCCAATATTTAGTTGTATGTCAGTTGATTGGTTGACAGACTGTTATAAGCGTTAAATATTTATATTTGATACTTATGCAGTGTAGGATGCACTTTGGATGATGGTTGACTGTGTTTGATTGTTGTTTTGCACATGTGTGTATGAAATCCATATAAATAACATTATATGGTACTTGATTGTGTCTGATTCCAGTTCAGAAAGAATGAATATTTTATAATAACGATTATTTTAAAATAATGATTATTTTAAAATAATATTTAGTAAAAGATCAAAATCAAATTTTAATGTCCGATTTGGGATGGACACGAATATATTTAAATATATAAAGCCGTGTTGATTAGATTGACGCCATTTTGACGTGAACGATATTTATATCGATTTTATTCGTTTCTGTAATGAATATCGAAAAGGAAATGATTTTGAAATCTAATGTTTTGAAAATACTATTATTTATATATCGATGATATAGAATATTCAATTTTGATTTGAAATTGAATATGAAGTTGAAATCGTTTTGAAAACGAATTTAAAACGATTTATAAAATACGTTTTAAATGGAAATCAATGAAATATATATTATATATATATAATATAATGGCCTGAATAGAAGGCGTCGCATTGCGGCAGTTCGCGAATTTCGACCACTGACTTCGAATGGACATTACGGGAGATCCGACCATCGGATTCTCCTAAAATCGGAACGTTTGGGCTCGTATCGAAAAGAGCTTTCTAAGAATATTAGAGATTTGAAATCTAATGGTTGGATTTGGAATTACGTCCAAATAAAATTTGGAAAAGGTTGATGTAAGTGCAGTTCGATGGCCGTTTGCGGAAATCGACAATACGGGCCTTGATAAAATTATTAAAAATATTAATAATTTGTGTAAAATCATAATAAATGATTTGGAAAGAATTGGGATGAAAAATTCCATATTTGAAAAGATAAAAATATATTTTTATTGAAATGAACTAGTTATGAACTAGAATTATGAAATCCAATATTTTTAAATAGATAAATCGGATTTGAAATGGTTTTAAAAATAACCGGAATTTCCAATATATGAATGGGAATGAATTTGAATCAAAATTGTTTTCGGAATATTTCGATATTGGATTTCATGATTATACAGATATTATGGAGGAATTTTCAAGATATATATATCGTTATTCCAATATGGTATTTGTTGATTCCAGAATTTGATATTGTACATAAGCCGATATATTTTCTATTCAGAGTCTTGTATTTAATATTAAATGTGATTTTGGGTTTGTCGTCAATGGTGTCTTCATTAACACTGTTCTTGAACCCAGTTGAGAAAAGATTAAATCTTTTTATTTAGATTTAATGAAGTATACCAAGTAATTGATATTTAATTAGAATGGAATTGAAATTGGTCTTTGGGTTTATAGTGAACGGTGTTTTAAATAACACTTGTTCTTTAACCCGGTTAACAATGGAATAAGATTTTGGGTTGTCATGAATGGTATCTTTAACAATACTATTCTTAGACCCAATGGAGTTAAGAAAATCAGAAACTAACTAGAGATTAGTTAAGTTGAATGGTTTCCTAGGTATTGATCTGTTGTTGGTTTCGTCCTTCGAGGTTAATACTTAGGGAATTGTTCACTTGTTAATTTACGTTTAAAGGCTGATGGAGTGGAATGTGATTTTGGTTTATCGTGAACTGTGTTTTAAAGGACATTGGTTCTTTAACCTAGTTAAAGACTGGAATAAGATTTTGGGTTGTCATGAATGGTATCTATAATAATACTGTTCTTAGACCCAATGGAGTTAAGAAAATCATAAACAAACTGGAGATTAGTTAAGTTGGTTTCCAGGGTATTGATCTGATGTTGGTTTCGGCCTTAGGGGTTAATACTTAGGGAATTGTTCACTTGCTAATTTACGGTTAAAGGCTGATGGAATGGAAAGTGATTTTGGGTTTATCGTGAACCGTGTTTTAAACGACATTGGTTCTTTAACCCAGTTAAAGACAGTATATGATTTCCTAAGTTAAACAATCGTTAATATTCATTTTTGGAAAGATTAAAACCAAGTGGAGTTTTAATGCATCTTTAATTAGATTAAATTTATATCCAAAGGAAGATTAAAGAATAAATTTAAAGAATTTATCTTTGATAAAATAAATGGAACCTTTCCCAAAGTATTTGAATATTGGGATAAAGAAATATTCTGGACTCTAACGAGGCGTATGTTGTGTTTTTATAGAACTTGTTTATTATATACGCGGGTTATTCAGAAAGACAGGGTTTATCCCATTCTGAATAACTTATTCGACGATGTGTCGAGGAAAAAGACGGTGATTGAAGACCAGAGGTCTTCACATCGTTTGGATGATTACTGATGTCTTGATTGGGCTGTACACCCAAGACAAGGTAATAAGTGATGATCGTCTAGACGTACTTGGAGATCAACGGATATGCGAGGACCTCTCCCCTATATTGGACATATGGGGGAGGAATAAGGTGCCTCCGGTTTCGTTCATACCCAGAACGAACTTGTAAATGGATGTGTGTCTGACATCGGATTTCATTTTGTGCGATTGATATACATCAGTTGCATAGCGTGAATTGCCTGTGCGGCATGCTGAGATGCAAATGATCAGGGCTTCTATTGAAAAGCAGAGTCTTGTGGTTGATGATCAAAGCACGGCTTTAATATAGCGTAGCTTTGTGTAGCGTTAATTCGCGAGCCTCACACCTCGGTGTAGACCAGAAACGAGAGAGGACTTCAAGGAGGACATGCGTTTCCTTCTTGCTAGGAGTGGTGTCAACGTTTTGCAAGCTCTGGTGTTTTACTTAGGTGGATGATAGATAGCGAGGCGCCTCGGTTATATCAGTCGATCTAGGACCGATGGAGTCATTTGGCTCATTTATGCCCCATAGGGTGGGGAAACATATTGTTCAAGGTTTTTTTAATCCACATTGCACTTTGATGGACATCACTGACAATTCAAGGGCCCACCTGAGTCTAGGTCATGAGGCTCGGGCTAGAGAGTCTCGAAGCGGTAAGGACGATCCCTTGCCTTGGTTCACAGTTGGAAATCCAACTTCCAATACGACATTTTGCGGTTTTAATTGTAAACCTATATATGACGACATAGTGAAATGGGGCACTTATGCCATCTATGATTGATATTTATGATTGAAATTGTTTTAACACTATACACTTGTAGTAATAATAAAAAATAAAATTTTATGTAATAAGCATTCTTAGCTATTATAAGGTAAAAAATCTATCCTCCGGCTTGCGTTGTATTGTGTGATGGGACCTGAGTCTTATAATAGCTTCATTATTCTTTATTTAGCATTGCGCTATTGTTTTATGCACTGGTATTCTTGGGAGCAAACCCGTTCTGTGTTATATGGCGTGGTCCCTTGATTTACCTTACTTTAAAACCAAGACAATAACTGTTTTAGTTCTCATGCCAGTCACAAGACTTACCTGGAGTTTATTGTTTTAACTTAAACTCTAGGTGCCCTTATTTCCGCACGGGAAGCTAATAGTTGGGTTTTGCAGATATTATATTCACAGGATTCTGGTTTACAACTGGAATGATAGCAGGAAAGCTCTGTATCCGTTTATCTTTTTTAGTTGTGTTTTGTATTATTTTTCCGCTGTTATGTATTTAAATGTTAATTAAATCTCTTATATTTATCAAATATATTTTATTAATTCATACTCCGTATATTCTTGTATTCTGATGAAATTGTTGTAATAAGCAATGAAATGTTCTTCTGTTTGTGTTCTGATTCATCTTGTTCTCAAAGCAATCCGTGCTTCCTCTTCTCTTCGAAGACCGGGGAAGTTTCGGGGCATTTTAGTTTGGTATCAGAGCTTTACAGACCTCGGAGAACAAGATACGTTAGAACCAAATGAAAGAATTCATCAGAGATTGGATTAGTAATATCCAATGAGAATGACTCGTTAGAGATAGGATCAGTAGTATCCTAGAACGAGTGTGAAGAGTGATATTTTTAAAATAAAAATGAAAACGAATTTTGTTTTGAAAATTTAAACCTGTTTATGCGTATTTGAATATTTATTTTAAATCGATTTAGACTATCGAGTATATAGAGATTTTAATATACATCTGATCCATGTGTATTGAACCGTAAAATATACGGGATGGATAGAGGATCACACTCTAGTCGCTCGAAGATGATGCTAATGATCTCTCGAGCATCATCAGCATTTATATTCGGGTTTCGAAAGTGGGATTTCTATATATTTTCAATTGACTCGTGTGAGAACCAAAACTAGATAGGGTTTATTGTTGTGATTTGGAATCAAAAACATGATTTTTGGATACATTAAAGCTATAAATTTGAAATATTAATCCACTAATTGATTGATGTTTGTGTTGTATGATTATTCATTTAAACCAACATGTGAATGAAAGGTGAATTAGGCCAAACTGAATCAAATTTTGAACCGAATTGAAAATTGTTTGGAAATGCATGCATGTATATACATGTATATACATTGAACAGGTCATAGCAAGGAGGCTAGAGAAGAGGAATAAAATTGTTTGCCCGACAAATAGGTACATGCTTATTGTATTTCTTGGGGTTTTTGATGATTTCATGAGCCGATTGGCTGTTTCTTTTTTTTTCTTTTTTTTTGGATTGGAGAGGCCTGTATGGCGATTTCGGGATTTTCCCCGTGCTCCCGTACAGAGGAGGTTATGGCGAATTTTTTTGAAAATTTAGGGTGTTAGCCATATTTTTGAAAAATTTGAAAAGTTCTTAGAAACTGAAAAGTTGAAGAACTTAAGCCGTAATGAAAATAATGAAAGTTGAGTTGGTTTGTAAAACAATGTTCATCTCCGTTCCTTTTCGAGGACGAAAAGATTTTAAGTGGGGGAGATTGTAACAACTCGGAAAATCCGAGCCAATTTAAAATTTTTATTTTAGTAATTTTAATGAATTTTGAATATTTAAAATGAATTATTTTAAATAATAACAACAAGAAATTTATTTTGAATAGAATTAGAATGTATATATTTATTTGAATCGACGTTAGAATATAAATATTTATTTTTAATTATAGAAGGAATTGAAAATGGCGCGGTAGTTTAAAAATTCGATTTCAAATTTCAAATGAATGTACAAGATTCAAAACAAACCGGATTTTAGCGAAATCAAAAATATTTGAATATATTTGAAAATATCTTTCCAACGAATCTGAAAAATCCAAATTTCATAGCGGGGATAAAAAGTTATGCCCAGTTGAAAATTCAGAATAGTCGCTATGGAAAATATAGCCCGTAAAAATGGAAATTTTGCAAAGACCCTCTGTTTTCGACGAAACCACTTTTGTTGGATCCGGGATGTCAAGTTATTGCTATATTCCAAAATTCATAATTTTTAAATTAATATGTGAGCATGGTGAAGTAAAACCTGTTTTGGCAGTTTCAGGCAATTTGGATCGACCAGAAAATGGCCATTTTTCAAACGGTCTTGAAATTTGATGAACTTAGTCTCGTTAGGCTATATCATCAATACGAAGCTAGAAATAATTTTTCTGAAATTTTTGGGGTCCGTATGTGGCCCCAGTAAATTGAAATGTACGTTTAAAATTCAGTATAATGATTTATATTTTAAATTTAGCGGAAACTGATCGTAATAGCCGAATAAGGTTACGAAACATATCCCATTGTGTTCGGAATGGGGGTAATCAGCTAGGGGCGACAGTCATCGGATTTGAATTGGAGTTCAAAAAAAAAGGTCACTTTATGGAATTAATTAATTAAATAAATAATATAATAATATATATACCTTACCCCCTTTTTCTCCTAATCGTTCAACAAAAAACAAAACAGAAAAAAAAAAACCGCGTTGACCCTCCTCCTCCACATGAACCCGTCGCCTCCCCTCCGTGATCGTCGCTACCACTGAGAGGAACCCCACCACCGTCGGACCCTCGTCAGCCTCCAACGCCCTCTCTTTCCTCCTTCTCCACATAAAACCGCACCCCCCAAAGGCCCTAGCCCTGAGAACAACCGACATCACCACCTGATGGGCCCACCGCCGCCTGCACTGACCAGCGACCGTCACTCTCCTCCCCCTCCGACTGCCGAAGGTGATGCGCCCCCCTTGATCCGAGACAGACGTGAAACCCCCTCCGCCAAGCAAGAAAATGTAAGTTCCTTCTTTTTATTTCTTCGATCAAGACTGACTTTTATTATAAATTCGATTTTAAGGTTTATGATAGAAAAGATTTTAATTTTTATTATAAAACTGATTTTAGTTTTGATCAAAGAAAATATAATTTTTATTTATATATCTTTGTTTTAAAAATGTAACCTTTATATAAAAGACATAAGATAAAGAGGAGATTTTTAATCATCAAAGAGGAGATTTGAAATATATACTAGGATGCAGACGGTGTTTAGCAGCACCCGACACCCGTTGTCCACTGACCATGGACGACTTTTTTGTTTGATTTTGTTGTGAAAGTTGATTGTGTGATGTGGAATGGAATAAAATATTTTATAGTTAAAAATATTTTATAGTTAAAAATATAATTTTTAACGTGTGTATGAATAAAATAAATATTCATAAGCAAATCGGACGATTTGTTTATGTACACACATTTGACTGATATTGATTGGGACGATAAATTTTACATGTCGCCCAACTGCATAAATAAAATCTGTGTTTGATTGATTGGAACCCCACACGGGTATTGGGATAATATTGGACATACACTAATCCCAATATTTAGTTGTATGTAAATCGACTGGTTGACAGACTGTTATAAGCATTAAATATTTATATTTGATGCTTATTCAGTGTAGGATGCACTTTGGATGATGGTTAACTATGTTTGATTGTTGTTGTATACATGTGTGTATGAAATCCATATAAATAACATTATATGGTACTTGACTGTGTCTGATTCAGTTTAGAAAGAATGAAAATTTTATAATAATGATTATTTAAAATAATGAATATTTTAAATTAAAATTCAGTAAAAGATCAAAATCAAATTTTAATGTCCGATTTGGGATGGACAAGAATATATTTAAATATATAAAGCCGTGTTGATTAGATTGACGCCATTTTGGCGTGAACGATATTTATATTGATTTTATTCGTTTCTATAATGAATATCGAAAAGGAAATGATTTTGAAATCTAATGTTTTGAAAATCCTATTATTTATATATCGATGATATGGAATATTCAATTTTGATTTGAAATTGAATACGAAGTTGAAATCGTTTTGAAAATGAACTTAAAACGATTTATAAAATACGTTTTAAATGGAAATCAACAAAATATATACTATATATATTATATATAATATAATGGCCTGAATAGAACGTGCCGCGCTGCGGCAGTTCGCGAATTTCAACCATTGACTTCGAATGGACATTACGGGAGACTTGACCATCAGGTTTTACTAAAGCCGGAACCGTTGAGTTCGTATCGAAAAGAGCTTTCGAACAAATATTAGAGATTTGAAATCTAATGTTTGGATTTGGAATTATGTCCAAATCAAATTTGGAAAAGGTCGCTATAAGTGCAGTTCGTAGCCGTTTGCGAAAATTGAATGTACGGGCCTTGATAAAATTATTAAAAATATCAATAATTTGTGTAAAATCATAACAATTGATTTGGAAAGAATTGGGATGAAAAATTCCATATTTGAAAAGATGAAAATTTATTTTTATCGAAATGAACTAGTTATGAACTAGAATTATGAAATCCAATATTTTTAAATTAATAAATCGGATTTGAAATGGTTTTAAAAATAACCGGAATATCCAATATATGAATTGGAATGGATTTGAATCGAAATTTTCTTTGGAATATTTCTCCGCGATTATACGGATATTGTGGAGGAATTTGGAAGATATATATATATATATCGTTATTCCAATACGGTATTTGTTGATTCCAGAATTTGATATTGAATATAAGCCGATATATTTTCTATTCAGAGCCTTGTATTTAATATTTAATGTGATTTCGGGTTTGTCGTGAATGGTTTCTTCATTAACACTGTTCTTGAACCCAGTTGAGAAAAGTTTAAATCTTTTTATTTTGATTTAATGAAGTATTACCAATTAATTGATATTTAATTGGAATGAAATTGAAATTGGTCTTTGGGTTTACCGTGAATGGTATTTTAAATAACACTTGTTCTTTAACCCGATTAATGGAATAACATTTTGGGTTGTCGTGAATGGTATCTTTAATAATACTATTCTTAGACCAAATGGAGTTAAGAAAATCAGAAACTAACTAGAGATTAGTTAAGTTGAATGGTTTCCTGGGTATTGATCTGATATTGGTTTCGGCCTTTGGGGTTAATATTTAGGGAATTGTTCACTTGCTAATTTACGGTTAAAGGCTGACGGAATGGAATGTGATTTTGGGTTTATCGTGAACCGTGTTTTAAAGGACATTGGTTCTTTAACCCAGTTAAAGACAGGAACAAGATTTTGGGTTGTCGTGAATGGTATCTTTAATAATACTGTTCTTAGACCCAATGGAAATAAGAAAATCAGAAACTAACTGGAGATTAGTTAAGTTGAATGGTTTCCTGGGTATTGATCTGGCGTTGGTTTCGGCCTTTGGGGTTAATACTTAGGGAATTGTTTACTTGCTAATTTACGGTTAAAGGCTGATGGAATGGAATGTGATTTTTGGTTTATCGTGAATCATGTTTTAAATGACATTGGTTTTTTAACCCAGTTAAATACATGATATGATTTCCTAAGTTAAACAATCGTTAATATTGATTTTTGGGAAGATTAAAACCAAGTGGAGTTTCAATGCATCTTTAATTAGACTGAATTGATATCCAAAGGAAGATTGAATAATTAATTTAAAGAATTTATCTTTGATAAAATTAATGGGAACCTTTCCCAAAGTATATGAATATTTGTATAAAGAAATATTCTGGATTGGAATGAGGCGTATGTTGTGTTTTTATAGCACTTGTTCGTTATATACGCGAGTTATTCAGGAAGACCGGGTTTATCCCATTCTGAAAAACTGATTCGACGATGTGTCGAGGATGAAAACGGTGATCGAAGACCGGAGGTCTTCACATCGTTTGGATGATTACCGATGTCTTGATTGGGCTGTACACCCAAGACGAGGTAATAAGTGGTGATCGTCCAGACATACTTGGAGATCAACTGATATGCGAGGACCTCTACCCTGTATTGGACATATGGGGGAGGAATAAGGTGCCTTTGGTTTCGCTCAGACCCAGAACGAACTTGTAAATGGATGTGTGTCTAACATCGGATTTCATTTTGTGCGATTGATATACATCGGTTGCATAGCGTGAATTGCCTGTGCGGCATGCTGAGATGCAGATTAGGGCTTCTGTTGAAAAGAAGAGTCTTGTGGTTGATGATCAAAACACGGCTTTAATATAGCATAGCTTTGTGTAGCGTTAATTCGCGAGCCTCACACCTCGGTGTGGACCAGGAACGGGAGAGGACTTCAGGGAGGACATGCATTTCCTTCTAGCTAGGAGGGGTTTCAGTGTTTTGCAAGCCCTGGCGTTTTACTTATGTGGATGATGGATAGCGAGGCGCCTCAGTTACATCGGTCGATCCAGGGCCGATGGAGTCATTTGGTTCATTTACGCCTCATAGGGCCGGGAAACGTATTGTTCAAGGTTTTTTAATCCACATTGCACTTTGATGGGCCATCCCTGACGATCCAAAGGCCCACCTGAGTCTGGGTCTTGAGGCTCGGGCTAGAGAGTCTCGAAGCGGTAAGGACGATCCCTTGCCTTGGTTCACAGATGGAAATCCAACTTCCAATACGACATTTTTCGGTTTTAATTGTAAACCTATATATGGCGACATAGTGGTATGGGGCACTTATGCCGTCTATGATTGGTACTTATGATTGAAATTGTTTTAACACTATAAACTTATAGTAATAATAAAACATGAAATTTTACGTACCAAGCATTCTTGGCTATTATAAGGTAAAAACTCTATCCTCCGGCTTGCGTCGCATTGTGTGATGGGACCTGAGTTGTAATGACAGGGAATTTCGCTCGATCCGAATCGATCGCTAAACCGACCCAGACCGTTTGAAACCCCTGATTATTTTAAGAACATGACAAATTGGAAGTTGGATTTCCATTTGTGAACCGAGGCAAGGGAACGTCCTCTACTGAATTCGAGACAATCTAGCCCATGTCACAGGAAAAGAACGCATCGACCCTTTAGGGCGACAGGGCCGGTCCACCGATGTGGATTAAAATGCCTGAACACTGCATTTCCCCACCCTTTGGGGCGTAAATAAGCCAAATGACTAAATCGGCTCCACATAGTCACCAATATATCTGAGGCGCCTCGCAACAACAACAACGACACAGACGAAAATAATATAAATGTCAGGGCTGGTAGATCACTGACACCACCGTAGCTAGAAGGAAACACATGCCCTCCCTAAGGTCCTCTCCCATTTCTGGTTCACAACCGGGGTGTGAGGCTCGCGAATTAACATTATACACAAAGCTATGCCACACAGGCGGTGCTTTGATCATCAACCACAAGACTTTGCTTTTCAACAAAAGCCTTGATCATTTGCCACTTAGGCATGTCACACAGAAAGTTCACTCCATGCGATTGATATCCATCAATATATAACCTCTGAGCTCGTACATCTCAGAGAAGGGCGTTAAGCAAGAGAATAAATTCTCCGCCGCCAGACAAATATATATTTAATAGAAATCAATCACACAAAATAAAATCCAATGTCAGACACACGGTCAGTTTACAAGTTCGTTCTGGGTCTGAACGAAACCGGAGGAACCTTATTCCTCGCATATCCATCGATCTCCAAGTACGTCTGGACGATCACCAACTGATTCCCTCCTCTTGGCTGTACAACCCAATCAAGATTATCAGTAATCACCCATCCTCAACACATCGTAGATTCAGTTATTTAGAATGGGATAAACTCGGTCTTTCTGAATAACTCGCGTATATAATAAACAAGTGTTACACAAACACAACATACGCTTCATTCCAATTCAGAATATTCTTTTGTTCAAATATTCTTATACTTTGGGAAAGGTTCCCATTAATTTTATCAAAGATAAGTTCTTTAAATTTATTCTTTAATCTTCTTTTGAACATCAATTCAAACCAAATTATGGTTTATCCAAACTAGTCAGGATTAACGAACCTTACCGAAGTAATCATTTGTTTTAATTTCCCAATCCCAACCTATTCATCCCATGAAGTAAAACTGGTAGTACTTCATATCTAACACCACGGTGTTATCGGTAAATTTAATTACCATTTCACGTTCAAATCTAATTAAAGATTTAACTATCGCCTGGAGTAAAACTGGTGATACTCCACTCTTGATCATTTCAATCTAATTAAAGATTCATTAAAACTCCACTTGGTTGTAATCTTCCCTAAAATCAATATTAATGATTGTTTAACTTGGGAAATCATATCCTGTCTAAAGAACCAATGTCATTTAAAACACGGTTCACTATAAACCCAAAATCACATTTCACTGTAAATCGAGTTAAAGAACGAATGTCGTTAAAACACAGTTCACAACAAAACCAATTCCCGTTTGACTGATATTGATTAGGACGATAAATTTTACACATCGCCCAACTGCACAAATAAAAATCTGTGTTTGTTGAAACCCTACATGGGTATTGGGATGATATTTGACGTACACTAATCCCGATTGTTTAGTTGTATGTCAATCGATGGGTTGACAGACTGTGTAAGCGTTAATTATTTATATTTAATGCTTATGCAGTTGTGTGGTGCGCTCTGGATGATGGTTGATGATTTATCGTTGCTATTATATACATGTGCTGTAGAAAATCCATATAATTAACATTATATGGTTATTGATTGGGCCTCATTCCAATTTGGAAAATAAGGAATATTATAAAGGAAAATTCATGTGTTGAATAGAAAGAAAATTCATGTGTTGAATAGAATAAAAATTCGTGTGTTGAATAAAATAAATATTCATGTGTTGAATAAAATATATATTCATGTGTTGAATAAAAATATATATTCATGTGTTGAAGAAAATATTCATTTGTTGAATAGAATAACGAAGTTATTGAAATATATAAAGCCGTGTTGGTAAGATATGTGCCATTTTGACGCGAACGATATTTATATCGGTTATATTCATTTTTATATTGATTATAGAGAAGGAAGTGATTTCAAAATATAACATTTTGAAAATATTTATATCTATTTGAGAATATCTTTCCAACTAATCCGAAAAATTGAAATTTCATAGCGGGGATAAGAAGTTATGTCCAGCTGAAAATTCAGAATAGTCACTATGGAATTTTGGCCCTTAAAGATAGCAATTTTGCAAACGACCTCGGTTTTCGACTAAACCACTTTTGTTGGATCCGGGACGTCAAATTATGGCTGATGTCAGTTACCTTCCAGCCCTGACATTTATATTATTTTCACCTGTGTGGTTGTTGCTGTTGCGAGGCGCCTCGGATATATCGGTGACTATGTGGAGCCGATGGAGTCATTTGGCTCATTTACGCCCCAAAGGGCGGGGAAACGCAGTGTTCAGACATTTTAATCCACATCGGTGGACCAGCCCTGTCGCTCCAAGGTTCGATGCGTTCTGATCCTGAGACATGGGCTAGATTGTCTCGAATTCAGTAGAGGACGATCCCTTGCCTCGGTTCACAGATGGAAATCCAACTTCCAATTTGTCGTGTTCTCAAAACAATCAGGGGTTTCGAACGGTCTGGGTCGGTTTAACAGTGGATTCGGATCGAACGAAATTCCTTGTCGTTACATGAGTCTTATAGTAGCTTCATTGTTCTTTATTTATCATTGCGCTATTGTTTTATGCACTGTATTCTTGGGAGGAAGCCCGTTCCGTGTTATACGGCATGGTCCCTTGATTTACCTTATTATAAAACCAAGATAATAACTGTTTTAGTTCTCACACCAGTCACATGACTGACCAAGAGTTTATTGTTTTAACCTAAACTCTGGGTGCCCTTATTTCCACACGGGCAGCTAGTAGTTGGGTTTTGCAGATATTATATTCACACGATCCTGGTTTACAACTGGAATGATATCCGGAAAGCTCTGTATCAGTTTATCTTTTTCAGTTGTGTTTTGTATTATTTTTCCGTTGCTATGTATTTAAATGTAATTTAAATCTCTGATATTTATCAAATGTATTTTATTTATTCATACTTTGTATATTCTTGTATTCTGATGAAATTTTTGTAATAAGTAATGAAATTTTCTTCTGTTTGTGTTCTGATTCGTCTTGTTCGAACAATCCGCGCTTCCTCTTCTCTTCGACGACCGAGGAAGTTTCGAGTCGTTTTACTCCGGCTTGTGTTGCATTGTGTGATGGGACCTGAGTCTTAAATGGCTTCATTTTTATAAAAGGCATTGCGATGTATAAATGATTTACTTGTTTTAAACACTGGCAATCCAATGGAGTAAACCCGTTCCGCGTTAGCGGTGTGGTCCTGTGATTGGCCTTATTGTAAATTAAGTTAAGTAAATTTCTCATACCAGTCCCATGACTGGCTCGTAGTTTGCTTCATTTGCAAACTCGGGTGCCCTATTTTCTACACGGGCAGCCTTGTATTTAGGTTTTACCAGGCACTTTCTGGATAGCTATGGAGCTGACGGTGGATTCTATCATTTCTTTTTGTGTTGTTCAACTCATGTTATGTATATTATGTTTGATTCCGTTGTAGACATTTTATATAAAGCTGAAATGTATTTTGTACTAAGTATGATCCTGTATACTATGTAACTCTGA
The DNA here is from genome assembly GCA_030737875.1 of Allium sativum. Classification (NCBI taxonomy): domain Eukaryota; kingdom Viridiplantae; phylum Streptophyta; class Magnoliopsida; order Asparagales; family Amaryllidaceae; genus Allium; species Allium sativum. The sequence continues at coordinate 566,209,267 of CM060921.1, forward strand.
TGATTATTATTTCCAGTATATTTTGATGTACATTATCTGGTGTATTTATATATTTTTGTTCTGTTGTTATTTGTTTATGCGTTATATTCCAAAGATTACCCTTACCACCGTGGAACGGGGGTTTGGGGTCATCACACTCTCTGTATGGACGTTAGCGTTGCGGTCAAATATGATGAAGATAATTGAAGACGAAGTTATGCAAGGATTGTCCTCTTTACATAGTAGTGCCTTCAGTTTGTCCAGTCCTAGGACAACATATATGGAAGAATGTCTGACAAAGTATATCTAATGGATCACATAAGTTGATCTCTTCAAACGTATTTACGTTTGGTAGCGGTGTAATTCGTTTCTCTTTGCTTTATACACGTGATATGTTTGGGGAAATCAATTTGTGATTTGGCGGGTATGACAATGTGACATTCAAAGTGAATGAAGATCAAAAGATATGTTATGACCTCTAGCCTCACAACCAGGAAATAGTATAAAATCGGTAGGTCGCATGGCTAAGTGGTTAGCTTCCAAGTAGGGTGTATTGCCACCTGATCTAGAGAAATTCCTTTTGCTTCTTAAATCTATCGATGTTGTCCCTTTCGGGAAACGGTTGTTGATCCCAACCGTTGGTGATAATACATTCGGTACTCTCAAGCGAAGTGAGGCTTTAGCCTGGGTTGCAAAATATTCTTATTGAACCTGATGTATTTCTCTCTAGAGTTACACTATCGGAAGGTGGTCCTGTACCTTGCCAGTTGGAATCCATTATCCAATAAGAACCCATGGTTTTGATTGTATACTATGTATGTAGAGCGTGAGATTCAAGCGTTCTGCTAGATTGATATTACTTGTACTTAGACATTATTATAATATCAGATGAATATTGATTTCAAAGAATGCTTTGGGTTATCGTAAGGTGAAAACCATCCGTGTTTATTTATGGATCGATCTTACGATTATCCTTTCTTTTAGAAGGATTTTTAAAAGTTAAACCAAATGGTTGGAGTTTACTTACACCAGTCCCATGACTGACCAAGAGTTTATTTTTGTTCTGTTTTTCCCTAAACTCTTGGGTGCCTAAATTTGTACGGGCAGTCAAGTAGTTCAGGTATTTTTAGATATCATTGGAGGAGCTTAGAGCAGGAGGCTTTAGCACTTCTAATATTGGTATTTTCCGCTATGTTATAAGTGTTGTACTCTGATAATGTCATTGTATAAATATTGTTTTATTTCAAAGTAATGTTATATTTTATTCGTTCCGCTGTGAGATTCGTGTTTACTTCGATGTTGTATCTATGATCTTCTTCTTTTATTCTAATTTTTTATCTTATCTATTCTCACCCTATAACTTCTTTCTATTAATGATCGGGAATGTTCGATGCCTGAATTTTCGACATGGGTTTTATGTCAATTTTCTAGGTCGAAAATTCGCGTTTGTTACAGTGGTATCAGAGCTGAAGGTTAAGTAATTACCTTGGCTCTGTGGCGTAACTCAGTAGAGATGGGGTTAGAAATATCCTAGATTGAGTTTGAGTGTATATATATGAGCGCGTATCAGTTATTCAATATAAAATTGTTTTATATTGTAGAGATTTATTGGTTGAGTTGTTTACGGGTTCTGATCGATCAGTTTGATCCACTGTATCGGTAGGAGTTTATAAACACATGAATACGATGAACCAACACAATATGTTTTGAAAAAGAGGGTAAATGAAATAATTTTGCCCAAATTATATTTTGATATAAAAGGTATAAATATTGGAAATATTTTAGTATATTCGATGTATTGGTTGTGATTATAATCAAATAAGATTATAAAAGTAAAATGGTTATGTAAATAACCAATAAAATTCGTATACGTGTTACAAAATGGATTATATCTAAATTAAAACCAGAATAGGAATTAAAACTCTAGAAATTTGAATAAGTGTTTGTAAATGGACTTAGATTGGATATAAGAGAATTTTAAAATCCTGGGAGATTTTTAAATTGTTTTACAAACATTGTGAATGATATTTTGAAATGTATTTCAAAATGGAAGTGTTTAGAAATGGTTTTGAAAGTGTTATAGTATTAAACTCACTTCAATCGCTAGAAACTAAATTCCAAAGATGACTGCGCAGCATCATCGGTGTTCATTTTCGAGTTTCTAAGTGAAGGATTACTACCAAAGATTTTGTTTTGATTCGTTTTGAGAAAAACAAGTTGTTCGATACTCCGAAATGAATATTTTTATTTTTGAAAAGAGTAAACTGTTTAAAACTCCCAATGAGAGATTGATGAATTAAAAACAAGTTAAATAATACTTGTGAAAGCAAACTGGAATTGAATTAAAGCTAATTAATTAAAGAAATTAATTAGTAATGAAATATGTGGATGAAACTTAACAAGGTTAAGTGAGTTGGATTGATATGTTAAGAATTTGGAATCGAGAATGGAACTTGAGATTAAGAATGAAATTTAGCTTGGTTACAAGAAAATGATTGTATTTGAGAATGAATGATTGGATTTTGATTGGAGTTTGACTGGAGAACATTAGTATATGTTGAATGGATAGCAGATGGAAGTGATAGAGTTGATATTCCCGACAAAAAGATATAAGTTTATATTTTATATTGGGTATGAGTTTTTTTAAGCCGGATTGGCAAGCCACTTGGCTGTTAGATTTTCTTTTGGGTTGGATAAGGCCCAGAGAGGCGAGTGGTAGTTGTACTGACTGAGCCATATAAAGGAGGTGCTGGCGAAATTTTCCGAAAATTTCCATAATTTTTGAAAATTTTAGTTATCCGGAAATGAATTAATATTTTTAATTGGAATTAATTGGTTCAGTTAAAGCTGAAGTTTATAAGTAAACAAATAAATTTTAAACAGTCAATAGGTTTTTTTCTACCTTAGCAATTTCGAGGACGAAATTATTTTAAGGAGGGAAGAATGTAATGTCCCGTTTTTTTACAGTGTAATAATTAATGTATTTAATTATTTAAATACCAATTTAGAAATTTAAATGGTTATTTAATTAAATAATATTGAATAATAAATTAATTTATATAATAATAATGTATTATAATTTCGAAATAGTAGAATTCACAATATTGCGTGAATTGGATCATTTAAAATATTTAATTCAGTTTAGAATTGAATTAGAATAATGAATATATTATTTGAATAATAATTGAACGTACAATTATATTATAATCGAGCTCGAAATGGCACGGTAGTTCGTAATTTGGTGATTCGAACTTCAATCGAATATACAGAATCCATTTTAAGCCGGATTTCTGTGAAACAAGAAATATTTGAAGCTGGTGAAGTATATTTTTCTAATGAAAGAGAAAATTCGAGATTTTGTCGTGTAGATTGTGAGTTATGTCAAAATCAAATTTTCGAAAACTCATTATGGAATTCCTTTATAATTTATAACGTTCTATTTATATAATAAATGGATTTTTATATATAAATTGAATATTGATATAATCTGGACTTGAAATATCAGGTTATAAATCCCATATGTTTATTTTGGGGCTTGATAACATTCTATGTGAATATATAAATTAATATTTAATTTAATTATTTTTAAATATATTAATATTTAAATGGGTTTATTTAGAGCTTTAAAAATAGCCGTTTTTGCAAACGACCTCCATTTTTTACGAAACTAATTTTGTTGGATTCGGAATGTTAAATTATTGTTAGATTTCAAATTTCTTGATTTTTGGAGTCAGTATGTGGCCATATGGGATTTTAATGTAAAAAACAGTCAATAATTTGACCTTTAAAATACTCTGTGTGAGCAAACGGTCTCAGGATTCGATAAAACGATTTTCCTGGGTCCGTAATGCAAACTCTAGCTGCATGTCGATTTTCATGATTTTTGGATATTGTATGTGACCATAGGGATTTTTAAAAGACGAATAAATTAGAAAATGACTTAAATAAAATATAAAAATAGAATAAAAAAATAATATATCCTACCTATAAATATTCCTAACTATTTCTAACCCTAAACCTTTCTTTATCTGGTCAAAACATGGCCGCCTCCAAGAGATAAAATTCCAACATGAAACCAAGCTTTGAAAAATCAAATCAAATCCAATTCAAGGCTATAAATTCCAAAGTTTATATGTATGAGATCCTCATTCGATGCTCTTCGATTTGGTATTAGCGTTGTTGGGTTCGGTGTTGATTTTAGTTGGTCAAAATATACACAGCGCGTGTATTATGAACTAGGGTTGAATCGTGGAGGAAATACAGGAATCGATGCAAGTTTTTAATATCGGATTCGAGTTCGTTGTGGAGTTTAGTACCTCATGTGGATTTTTGGGGTGATTCAATGCAAATTTCTGTCGAGACCAGTAGGGGGAGACGCGGGTTCACCGAGAACCGCGATGAAGGAGGGTGCAGCGGGTTGGACGGGATGGACATGAGGTTGGAGAGAACGAGATGAGAAGCAATATGGTGAAGACGGTTGGTTGATCGGTGGTGTATAGGAGGAGTTGGAGATTGGTGAAGTCGGCATATTGGTGGAGGAGCACGGGTTTCTCCATTTCTGTGCATCGAGGAAGAAGGGGGGTGTAGTAGCGGGTTGGGTATTTTACGGGTATGGGCCGGCACTATTAAATGGGCTAAGCCTATTTTTAAATTAAATCCAAGTTTTATTTTTGTTAAATCTATATTAACTTCTAATCGTCATAACTTTATCATACATGAACAAAATTCAGTGAACTGGTCACGTTGGGATCGTATGGACGGGGGCTACGCAATGGAACTGACTGGGAGTGAATTGGAGCTCGTTACAATTTATAGTGAAATAAATTGTCTGTCTGAATCAACCGATAATTATCATTATTTAACGGTGATCGTCCAATGTGAGTAAAACTCACTAACTCTGCATAGTTATATTTTTATAACGTACTTTTAGAATTGATAAATGATGGTTGATTGCTGCGTTTTGATTGTTTGGTTGAATTTCTAAATTATTGTTTGGAACTACAGATAACGATATATACACATATCGTTAAAAAAAACAATGATTCTGTTTATCAGAATAGTACATATTGAAATGAAATTGATGTGAATTATACTATGAAACATCTGTGGATGTAGGGAAATAGGTCGGAGGGATCCAACTAGATTCCTCAACATTTATTTTACTGTTTTTCATATATTGTGATATATGATGTGATATATAATCTGTTGTTGATTATGTGTCTTTGGATTATATTGGTCATTGTTATATGGTATGTTAAATACCATAAGGTATACTGGGTTGTAAAATGGGAATTTTAAAAGTGTATATTGAAAAGAAATTATTTATAAAATCAAAGGATTTTATAAATGAAATTATTTATAAAAGAAATAGAATTATAAAAGGAAATATTTGGAAAAATAAAGAGAATTATAAAAGGAATTATTTATAAAATGAATATGATTTTATAATAGGAATTATTTATAAATTAATAGATATTTTAAAAAGGGAATATTCCCGAAATAAATAGATATTATTAAAAACAATTATTTGGAAAATAAACAACATTTATAAAAAGAAATATTTCAAAAATTAAATAGAAATATTAGAAGAAATTATTTTGGAAATAAATAGAATTATAAAAGGGAATTGACAAGATATAAAAGAACAACGAGAAGATGGTTTCAAAGTAGATTTTAAATAGAAATATGTTTTAACAAATAAATGGAGACGATTAATTTATAAATAATGTTTTATAAATTAAATAAAATACTTATCATTTGATAAATGGGATATATAAGTCTGAACTTATATAGAGAAGTGGAAATTGGTTTTAACACCAATATTTTAAATAGAATGTGAACTCAGCATTTATAAAAGGAATTATGAATGAGATTTAAGTGTTACAAATAAAAGGAGATTTCATATGAATAATTCTATAAACAGGAGTATAAATAGAATTTGGAAATGGGTATTAGTTTAAATACGAAATCAACTTAATGAATAATATAAAGAGAAATATTTTTCACATGTGATGTGATTAATGGATTAAATTAAATAAATTGCAAATAAACACATTTATAAAGGAAATTGGATTTTTGAAATAGGAATTTAACCAGAAATGGAATTTCGAATGGTTGGAAATAATAGTTTGTTTAATAATGAAAACAAGTGTTGTGATTTATAAACAATGTTTATGAATGAATTAAAATATAATTATCAGTGGATAATCAAGATTGAAAATTCAACAGTGAATATAAAATGGGAAATTTGGAGTTGTTTAAAAAGGAAACGATGAAATCCATTTCGAGATTCGAAATGTAAAAAGGATTAAATAAAATCCGTAAAGATGTGTAATTAGAATTCAAATGGTTAAGATGTTATACAATAATTTATTTAGGACATTACATATTGAATAAATCAGTATTTGACAAGATAATTAGTACTCGGTTGGAAATTGATATTTTATAATCGAATACAGTTTATTCGAAGGAGAGTTAATCGAATGGAAATTACTCGGAAGAGAGTTAATCGAATATAAGCTATTCAAAAGAAAGATAATTGAATATAAGTTAATCGAAGAAGAGTTAGTTTAATAGAGATTACTTGAAAGGGAGTTATACGTTGAAATTCGATTATATCGAATTCGAGAAAGTAATATTTACTTTCCGGTTTTTAAATCAAGATTTATTTATTAAATAAATAAATATATTATTATATTATTCAAATTAAGAAATAAAAGTAATATTATTAAAGTTATATATTTTGGAAGTAAGGTTTATAACGTTATCGTTATAACCAATGTTTTATCAACGAAGGAGATTCGTAAATGTAAATCCGAGAATTTGCATAAGCAATGGTTGTAAAAAAATTAGACTGTTGAGCTTTATCTATTTCAAGGTTAAGAACGTTGTTCGGTTAATGTGTGAGAGGTAATTATACCCCAACTTGATTGACTTCGAAATTAACTAAGGAATAGTTCAAGTTCAATGGCAGAGATTGATTAAAGATACATAAAGTAATAAGCGATGAATGAATTGAGTAGTCGTAACGACGTTTTAATCCATATAAATGAGTTTTGGAAACATTTTCCAAATATAATCAAAAATGTTATTTAAGTGCGGAAAATGAAATGTTTTATTGTTAAGAAATACTGGAATGACAGTGGCACGTAAATAAGAAATGGAAACGTTTTCCAATATTAATAAGGTATATTTTCAAAATTTAGAAAGAAAGAATGCATGTATATGGAAACAGGAAATGGGTAAACAGATAAATTAATGATAATTTAATATAAAGAGATAAATGTTGATTGATGACTGATCGATCGAATTTCTGTCTGGAAATAAGATCGTTGGTTGTACACATATTTTTCTTTGATAATTAAATTACCGACTATCGAAGTTTTTGACCATTTTTCCATCGTCAATACGGAGAGACGGGGATCAGATTCATTATCTTAAAACCATTCTGTATGGACGTTAGCGTTGCGATCAAATATGATGAAAATAATTGAAGACGAAGTTATGCAAGGGCTGTCCTGTTTACAGCATAGTGCCTTTGGTTTGTCCAGTCCTAGGACAACTTATATAGAAGAATGTCTGACAGTATATCCAATGGATCGCATAAGTTGATCCCTTCAAACGTATTTACATTTGGTGGCGGAGGAATTTGTTTCTCTTAGCTGTATACCCATGATACGTTTGGGGAAATCAATTTGTGATTTGGCGGGTATGACAATGTGACATTCAAAGTGAATGAAGATCAAAAGATACGTTATGACCTCTAGCCTCACAACCGGGAAATGGTATAAAATCGGGTATGTTGCACGGCTAAGTGGTTAGCTGCGAAGTAGGGTGCATTGTCACCTGATCTACAGAAATTCCTTTTGCTTCTTAAATCTATCAACGCTGTCCCTTTCAGGAAACGATTGCCGATCCCAACCGTTGGTGATAATACATTCGGCACTCTCAAGCGAAGTGAGGGGCCGGTCATGTTTAGCCAGGGTTGCAAGATGTTCTTGTTGAAACTGGTGTATTTCTTTCTAGAGGTACATTGTCGGAACGTGGTCTCGTACCTTGCCAGTTGGAATCCATTATCCAATAAGAGCCCACAGTTTTGATTGTATACTATGTATGTAGAGCGTGAGATACAAGCGTTCTGCTAGATTGATATTACTTGTATTTAGACATTATTATAATATCAGATGAATATTGATTTCAAAGAATGCTTTGGGTTATTGTAAGGTAAAAACCATCCGTGTTTATGTGTGGATCGGTCTTATGATTATCCTTTCTTTTAAAAGGATTTTTAAAAGTTAAACCAAATGATTGGAGTTTACTCACACCAGTCCCATGACTGATCCAGAGTTTATTTTTGTTTTGTTTTTCCCTAAACTCTGGGGTGCCTAAATTTGTGCAGGCAGTCAAGTAGTTCAGGTATTTTCAGATATCATTAGAGGAGCTTGGAGCAGGAAGCTTCAGCGCTATCTAGTAATTGTTATTTTTCGTTCTGTTGTAAGTGTTGTACTATGATAATGTTATTATATATATATATATATATATATGCTGTTTTATTTCAAAGTTATGTTATATTTTATTCGTTCCGCTGTGAGATTCGTGTTTACTCTGATGTTGTATCTATGTTCTTCTTCTTCTTCCATTCTAATTTTCTATCTTATCTATTGTCACCCTCTAACTTCTTTCTATTAGTGATCGAGAATGTTTGATGCCTGAATTTTTGACATGGGTTTTATGTCGATTTTCTAGGTCGAAAATTCGCGTTCGTTACATAGGTGATGACCATATCTTAATGGGAATAACCCACAAAGCTATGAGCAGCTACATTTTTATGTCATTTCCAATATATAAGGTCGGTGGTAACGTTTTACATTCAATAGGACATCAAATTCCACTTAGAATGCTACCTTGCCATTTCCAAAAACAAAGTAACGAATTTCCATTAAAGTACAATACTCAAGATTATATACCTTAGGGAAGAGTGCTAAGTATATAAGGGCTCGCCCACTACACAAAATAAATGTATGTTAATATAAACCAATGTAGATGATCTTTATAGAAATGTAAGCCCAGACACTCATTTATACGAGTTGTCGAAGTAACAGACAAACCAAGGCACTCTTCCTACTGCATCCTGTTTAGAAATCACGCTTAGGATTAGTAGAGACCAGTAATTACATCTAAGATTTCAAAATAAGATTATCAATACCACCATATATATATATATATATTAATCTAGAGGTTAATGACAATAACCCTACATTATGAAGATCGACATTCTTAACATCATTGTCTCTAAGAATTCTTTGACGTTAAAATACTTAAGTTGATTTGAAGTGGTTCTTGGATGACATTATTGTCTGATTTCAGCATCTACAAATTTACAACAATAATTTAGAATCTGACCAATATTTGATAGTTGGTATTTAGCTCTTAAATCCATAAAACAACAAATCAAGATTTCAAATTCCATAGGGCAACTAACTTGGTTAAGAACATAAGTAGAGAAAGCCTCTTTTACATTAATCATCATAATTAAAATCGCTTGGTAATGTTAAACCTCTATTTTTGAACTAGATTTTGATTACGACAACTATATATCGACGATATTATTCACTAATATCTTATACAGGAAATGAGAGAAGAACATAGCCAAAATACACAAAGATTTGACAAAAAGATATATTGGTATATTTATTATGTATTCGAAATTAATTATTTGAGATATGTTTAACTAGACAAAACATAGAAATGAATTTTGTGAAAAAATACGGAAGTTTGTCCATTTGCGTTAATTTAATTAAATATTTAATTAAATTGCTACGAATAAAACGTTGTCGAAATTCGAGCAAATTAGAACAAAAAATACTAGTTTGAATTCTAAGAATAACGCTATTTTTCGTTTCGTAAAATTCGAACGAATATTGTCTTGAAGAAATAATTTTGTGTCTGCGGCATGCAGAAAAAGCAATGCCAACTTTGTATTGTTTTTGCACATGCGTACAGGTTTATGTCCCTTTTTCTCCTAAGACAATTTTAAGAAGTTAAGTATTTACGTCATATATAAGTGTTTTTGGAATTCACAATATAAGTTATCTTGTCTAGTTTATTATAGTTATGTGATTGGGGAGAATTGCTCATCACAATGGTATTTTTATTTTTGTTTGTAATGCCTCGTAAGTGAACAGAATTTTACATAGCGAGGTACGCTAAACTTTAAAAACATAATATGTACATAACGCACGTTACCTTCATCATAATCCATTTGCACCCTACTTACATTTGATTGATGGGCATGCTAGGACCATGTTTGCATTTAATTATTTGCAATAGAAACCTTAGCTTAGAAGTATTTCTTACCTTTATATACATACATATATATATATATATATGTATGTATGTGTGTATGTGTGTGTGTATATATATTATGTTCACTTGCAAGAGGTGATATTTTTTTCCACTTCTCACTTAGAGCAACTACAAGAGTGCTTTATTTTGCTGGTGGCTCTAGCTCCGTTCATATGCTGATCGTAATTGAACAAAAAGATGTTCGGATCTCCAGTCCCCCCATAAGCTGCTATCGTCGGAGGTGTAAATTTCTTAAGGAATTTTGCCTAACGGGTTCTTTCTGTGAATGGATTATTACTTGGCAAAAATTCCCATTCGCTTTCATCATCTTCACGGGCCATTCTCTCTTTCATTATTCGCTCGATCATGTTTAAGATATATTGCTCGTCACTGGTTAGTTCCATGGAGCAGGTGCTGGTCCTCTTACCAGAATGATCATAGCTCGAGTCCCGGTGCTCTGGACCTCTCTTAGGAGGTGCCCCTTTGGTGGGACTAGCAGTTCTCCAAGTAGTCCGCTTCTCAACATGTTGTCGTGCTTTGACTTTGGTGTACTCAACGTTGGCCTCCCCCTCGTCATTCCCTTCATCCTTGACTTCCACTTCAAAATGGGAACTACTAGGGTCCGAGGCAGAAGAGTCCTCTTTTTCGTTAATAGGGGATTGGCTTGAGCATTAAGCAAAGCATCAAGCTTCACCATCATCATCTTATTTGTAGCATTCATTCTATCATTTAAGCCAGTTACGACCACATTCAATTCTTCTCGAGTTACGGCTGGTCTTGATGATTGACCAACCTCCTGGTTCAAAGTTTGCGGTGTAACCTCATTGTTATCAGCACTTGCAGAAGTTCTAACAGACTTCCTATTCTTCTTCGAAAAACCATTATTTCTAATGACTTTTTAAAGTTTGAAGAAAATTCTTCAATGGGCCCACTCGTTAGACTTCGGGAGCCTATCGCAGAAAGTAAGCTTTTGCAAAACACTTTAGCAAACCCCCACCAAGGCTCTTAACCTTGTGGTCGTGGAATCGAGCCCCACGGTGGGCACCAAAAATGTTAATACAAGAAGTGGCGCTAACACCCCCAAAATGCCTATCAACACTTCAAAATATAATCAAACACAAAGCTAAGAAAGATTAAGGAAGGAAAAAGTAAAGTGCAAGCGATTTAGTGTTGTTCGACCTAAAAATGTCCTATGCCCACTATGGAAGAGACTTTCATTAACATTGAAGAGATTACAAAATACAACATGTTTCTCTCAGCTTTATACATTTCACTCTATTCTCTTTAATGTCTCAAACTTGATAGGAAAATCCTCTTGGATCTATGGATCTTTGGAGATTAATGGAATGAGTCATCACAACTTTACATTCGGATGATCCTTGTCATTTCCATATAGAATGAGATTGTAGATTTGAGCTCGAATAAACTCTAATGGAGGTTAGAATGACTTAGAACGGTGGAGAAAACAAATGAGCAGCACTTCTTGAAGTTACGAATTGATCCCCCAAAACATGGAAGCCACTAGGTAATTATAGGTGGAGTCTAAATGAAGTGGTGTGCCGAAACTCATATATGCAGGCTTCGGGTTGTTCATGCCATAATTACGAAAATGTCATTATGCCAATTGTTACTAGCTGTCTGTCCGAGCGACCAGAGTGGTGCTCGACCGACCAAAAAAAGTGCATAACCCCAACCATGCTTGACTCAAGAAGATGCGTGAGCAGGATGGTTCTTGAACCATGGATGCACGACCAACTAGGAAGATAGGCTACTTGACTGACCAGGATGCTCGAGCACAAAAATGTTTGACCGACCAAAGTGCACGACCGACCCTACTTTTGACGGACCCCTTATGTTGCTCGACCCGTGTAATTTCTGAATGGCACATGACCGACCGACCCTTAGAATGATGATATGCTCGACCCATTGGTTTAGCATAGATTCAATCTATCAATTTTGTGTAACTTTTAATGGATAAACAGCACGATACGATGATTTAATCCTTCATGGTTTGATGAATTCTAGTGGTTAGAGTATAGTACAGAGAAAGATGCTACTTATTATCTATGTTGCTATCTTTTCAAAAATGAATGTGGAAAACAAGGAGGAGGTGATGTATTTGTTAGCAAAGGATTCACAAATCGAAAAAAGAAAATTAAGTTTCGAGAACATGAAGGAGGCCCTAATAGTGATCATAATCAAGCTCTAAGCAAATGTCGAGACTTACTTAACCAACAACAACATATTAAAACTAATTTTGCTGGTATGACGGAGGAAGCAAAAGTCAATTATAGAACTCGACTTAATTCATCGGTTAAATATTCTAGATTTCTTTTGAATCATGGTCTTCCTTTTCGTGGGCTTGACAAATGTGAAGAATCAAGCAATAGAGGACTTTTTATTGAGTTACTACAATTTCCTTCTGACAATAATGAAGAGGTTAGAAATGTTGTACTAAAAATGCTCCTGACAATATGAATTTAATAGCTCCTTCAATTCAGAAGGATATTATAAGAGTCGCTGCATTTGAAACAAATAATGTTATTGTTAAAAAACTCGAAAATGGTCTTTTTTCCATTCTTGTTGACGAAGCTCATGATATATCTACAAAAGAGCAAATGGATGTCGTGTTGAGGTTCATAAATAAAAATGGATGCGTTATTGAATGATTTTTAGGTCTTAAGCATGTGGCTAACACGTCTACAAAATCACTTAAATAAGCACTTGATGATTTGTTTTCCACACATGAATTGAGCATTGCTATGTTGCGTGGTTAAGGATCACTACAAGAAAAACAATTTTTTGTTGCAAAAATCAGTGGTGTTTATTATCAAATGCAAGCATAAGTGTTTTCATGACCAATGTAAGTGCGGTAAAAAAAAATTCACATTCCCGCCTCTTCGTAAACACAAGTCCATGTTTCCTAAGAAAAACATAACCAACCTAATCTCTTTTCCTATTCCTTCATACTTAACATCATTTAAGTTTTAACCCTCGTTCACTTTTCTTTCTTTTTTTGGAAAAAAATCCCTAGCTTTTCACCCCTTTTGATCTCCCGCTTTTTATTTCTCAGTTAAATTCGAATTTGTAAAGATTATCTCGTTCAACGTTGGTATGGATACCATTAGAGGCAGTTCATCTCATACACGCTACAAAGCAATTCAATTCAATTCCTAATAATATTCAAGATTGTGAAATCGGTAAAGCTAAAAAGGTATAAAATCAAACTTGATTTATCTAATTTTGTTTGGATTCTATCGTTTAGGGTTTTAAACAGTTAAAATTTGCTGAGTGTTGAGTTCTGCAACCACAAACCAAACAGTTGATTTTTGCAAATAATGTTTGCAAAGTATCTAGGTTTTTAAGTTACTTTTGAGCTTTGGGTTTTGACAGTATACCAGATTAAATTACTTCTGAATCGAATGGGTTTTTAACTCTGGGTTTTGACAGTTCACCCGAAAAAATTACCAAACAGTGTTGATTTCTAGTGTTTGCATCTGCATCGAATGGGTTTTGAACCTGTTTTGTACATGTATGTTGACTGCCTGAACTATAATCTATACTGATTGGAATTTAATATGAACATTGATTTTAAATGTTAACATGTTCATTTAAATTGCTTGATTGAGTACTTGCAGCAAACATATTACATTGATATACATATATGTATATATACACATATATATGTATATATATATATGTATATGTATGTATGTATGTATGTATATAGGAACCTTGCAATGCATGAATTATATATGTGAGTTACTTAGTATACAAAATTGTGCAGCTTATGACTTGGGAGTTTATGAATTTTGCAATATGTGATATTATGCAAGTATATCAGAATGTGTTTATGTATGCTAATTTAATCTGTTTTCTTTCATCTGATTTGCATGTATATGAGTATACATGAATAATGAAATTGTGCAGTATAAAAGAGTGACACTTAATTGATACATTTCATACAAAATTTCTCTGTAGGCTCAGGGGAACCCAAAGGGACCAAGATAATTTGGTTTAGGCCCTTGTCCCATTAATATCAATAATCGAGATTTGCAAAATTTGTGTTAGGCCATCAACGACCAAGTTGAACCTGAACCGTATTTGCAGTCTCAATATTGATATTTATGAGCGAGAAAAGTGAATTGATGTGGGAAACTGAACAAAGAAACAGGTTCAAAACAGGTATACCTACATTGCAATCATAATGTGTTTATGTATGTTAATTTATTTTATTTTATTCCATCTGATTTGCATGCATAGGTGTATATATACGTGAACAATGAAATATGCCATATATTTGTTGTGACTGAACATGTGAATCCAGGTTGCCCCACCCCTATATATATATATATGCAAGGTTTTCAAAATGGGGTTTAAATCGTAAAGTTTATATTTCAAATCGAAACGGCTTTTAAATCGTAAATCATAGTTTCTGAATATCATTACTTATGGGTTTCATATGCGCTTTGAATTTGATTTGGATGTTTGAATTTCTACAATAAAATTTAAAACTCAAATTTTTTTTCCCTCCAATTTCATTCTTATTTTGTTTTAAAAGCATTGTCAAGTGATTATGAATCTAAACAAGTATACTACATATGGTAGTTTGAGTTGAATGTGTTTTTTATAACTAAGTTTGAATCGTAATGTAAAAAATCGAGTCGTAAACAGGGAGATTCAGGTTGGATCGGGATTCAAATCACAAGATTTTAGGATTTTTGACAAAAATATGCGTGTATATACGCACACGGGTAGGCCAGGAAATTGTGTTGTGATGACCACGCAGAAGTATCAAAAGCATTTGTGTAAAGTAATGCATGGATAGGAGTAAAAGAAATTCAGTTGACGTAGTATGAGTTGGCTAGGTAAGAGTATGATGTTGTAGGGTAGGAATAATGTTGTGGAACAATAATGGTTGTACTTTCAACAGTGATATAACATAAGATAGATATTAAGTTGGGTTAAGTTAAACTGAAATATGATTGTGCAAGAATAGCAGCTTTTATGATGACAAAAGTTTATCATTCATACATGTTATGACGTAAATTGCTTATGTAGTAAAGTGAGTGATTTAAGTAGGGATGGGCATAGTTTGATCTGATGCGGTTTGAAGTCCATACCGCTTTCGCACCGCATCAAACGATTGATCAAAAATATAAATCATTATACTAATCATTCAAACAGTTCAATTTCAGTTCGGTTTTGGTGTAATACGCTCTTGTTTCGGGTCGGTCTGGTTTGAACTCGTATTAAATATGAAATAAAAGAATTACTTTTATCAACAATCAACTTACGCTTGTCTCGATGTTGTGTCACTTAAAGGTTAAAACACAGTGTTATCCTGATATGAATGAGAGTCAGTTTGTTGAGATATGAATGAGAGCCCGTTATTTTAGGACATAATAAAATAAAGTAAAGAAAGTAAACAAATATTATATTAATATCTTTATAAATGCAATAAACACAAAAATTGACACTTCTTGTAGCGTGGAATCTAAAAACCTTGCGTCTTCTCTATTTTAAAAATAAATACTGTATTACCGATGTAGTTAAATTTCCTATTTGAATGAAGTACAAACATATGTATCATCACAACTTCAATTCATACATTCAGAGGCTTGTATCGAGTTCTGTTTATCAGGAAATTGTATGCTTATTAAAGTATAATTCTTACCTACTGCTGAAAAGTTTCAATGATAAGGTAATATTGAAAATGTTTCCTCATTATCTTTTCAAAAAAAAAAAAAAAAAAAAAAAAAAACATTATGATGTACAATCGATGAAGGTTTAAAGTCATCACAGAGATATGTTAAGTTTTGAAAGTATAGTTAGTGGGTTGGTCATGTTTATGCAACGTAAATAGAGTATACACTTCGTTGTCGTTGTTTTATCCTGTTCATCGGTATACCTGTTTAGGTGCAACGTTGATAAGTGATTATTCAATGAGAACAAAAGGATATGTTATGTTACCAACTTCAAACTTCATGTTACATGAACGGTACGAATTAGTTTCTTCAGGTAAATGGTTTGTTTTGTTGATGCCTACTATGGATTGACAGTCTAAATATTTACCGTTGGCCCCAAAAGAAAATCTAATTAGTATTTGACTTATGACTAAGCTATCAAACAAACCCATCCCTACTTCTCTCTTAGGTTTATGATGAAATAGACTTACAAATTTACATCCATTGGTGAAAATTAGTAATCCCCAAATCATATCAGAAAATAAAATCTGCAACCCCATCCACTATCAGTAAACGGAACAAATATAAGTAACCATACATACAAAATCAGATAAAAAATTAGACTTAATTAAAAGTAAAGAAAGCATATCTAAAAATAGAATAGGGTATTTTTATTTGAAAGACATTTCTAACTCAGATAAAATATTTACATAATAAAGTCAACATAAGCCAGTCGCAATCATGCATACATGCTGCAAAATTACAAATGAGCAGAAATTGAGTTCTCACATACACAAATTTGGCAGAGGAATGGACACATATTATCTAGGGAACAACATTAGCATTGAAGAGTCTCCAACTAAACACTACCCAGAAATCTATTAATTTGGTTATCCATGTTTCATGCACCTGATAATGTATGGTTATCCATGTTTTGCACCTCTTTTCACATTTGTCTCCCCTGCTCCTGCTATCACTCCAGCAGCACCATTGTAGCTTCCTAATTTATAAAATAATGATAACACTAGACTTTTTAAGTTATGAAATGGCAAGATATATAGGGTTGGACGAACTAATATGCAATATAAGTCATAAAAGTATTTGGGAATGCAATCTGCATTTTTAAGTTAACCAAAATCAATCTGCAAATAGATTTGTAGACCTGTCATTAGAATAACATAAAAAATAGATCAATAGCATGAAAGTAGCTGATTTAGATACATGATCATCACTCTGAAACAGTGTGCAACAAAAGTTGGAACTGTTAGCGAATACTGCACTTAGGTTTAACAATTATTCAAACTGAAAACTGCAGTATATTTCCGGTTAAATTCAGTCAGTGGATTGAAGAGAATTCTAAAACACGTTCCAGGTAGCGGCCTTACATCATTCCCTATTTCCACATACTATCGGTTTCACAATGAAAAGCTGGCCCATCAATTTCAAGCCTAAGCACTTATAGGCTACGCACTCTGCAAAGCAATAAGCTTTACAATTAAACTCATTTATCGATGTCATACTAAACCATTAGTTATCATGTCAACGTAATAAATTAATAGTTGTTCTTGTTGATATTGTCATGTACGCAAATAAGTAACTTGAAGTCTTCTTTTGAGTTTACCAAAGTCAGGTGCTACTAATCCTTTAAAATCTAAAATTTCAAGTTACATAATAATTGAGTCATGATATAATAAATAGTTCAAATTTTTGTTATTTCCCACAAGGTTACTGAATTCGTTATACACTACATTTTAATAAAATACACAGCCTGAATTTTTTTTCTTCAACTATTGGTAGTAGTATGTAACGTACGAAAATATTAACTTACTGCAATCAGTACTGTATACTATAAGATTAGCCCTTCTTTATCCACCGTTTCCGCCAAACAAAAGGCATTTTGTTATATATTCAAGAATAAAAAATTAGTTAAGTCCACCGGCATTGATTATCATAACTAAGTAATCCAATATCATAACTTTAAAGAAGGTAAGAAATAATGAATTAAATTTTTAGCACCCAATGTAACGTTGCTTTAAGCAATGAAATTAAACATAACAGGTATCTTCAGTAAGATGTGCTGTCTTGGTGTGATGTGTTCTGCATTCAAATATTGTGTACACCCGTTAATTTAGTCATGCGGTATTACCTGATTTTGCACAAAATGCAAGCAATTAATTTCATCCTATATTTATATATCCATACATGCCGTTATTATCTACTATGTCATACATATGCAGAAGCATGAGGGATATCATACTCATATATACATGCTTCGCACATACTTATTTCATGTGAAGAAGCCCATCAGCTAAATATTTATTAGAACCATTTTGAGTTGAGGTTACTAATATTGTCGGAGAAAATAAGAGATTATGTGTTGAAAATTAAGTGAAAAAATGCAACAAGGTCTCAATATGAACTGTTATGACAATGTAATTTTTAATATAGTATTCTTTTCAACAGTGAAAATACTGCATCAAAAACATGAATGTTGTGTATATCTCTCTCATACATGAAACTGTCATCCTAAGATAACTATTAACATGTTAAAAAGCAATTGGCACAATAGTTTTTAATGTTTTTGATTAAGAAACCCAAGCTTTTATGAAGGTTGTAGTTATATTGTTTCATGCTTCAACATGCTGCAGCTACTTTAACAGAACATGTAGGTGCACATCTGTGTTATGGTATGGAGTTTAACAGTGACAGCAAGGAGGAAAACCAATATTAATTTGACCTAAGTATAGACAAAATCCATTAAAAAAAAAGACTAAAAATAATATAAAATTCAACTCTGGCTAACTTGCAAGTATAAAATTCAAAAGTTTATAATGGCATAAAAATTGAAAATAATATTGATACCAGAAAAGCACATCTATTGAAAGCTTACCCAGGTATTATAAAAACTCGATAAATCAATCATAATAGCATGTATATTATCATGGAAAGTGTCAGGAAGAATCATTGAGGTTGCCCTTTCCCTATCAATAAAAATAAAAGCATGAAAGCAGAAGAATCAGAACATTAGTTTATAATCAAGTAAATACACAAATGTAAAAAATTTGATTAGATTTGTGTGGTAGATTAATGTGAATATTCGTTCATGTTATATGGTAGCACCCTAAAAACATGATGTGCTGATCATAAGTAGCACAAATGTTAAAATATAACAGATTTAAGTATAGCAATTCAAATCTAGTTGCATCTTCTATGGTTATTTAAGTGATTCCGAGCAGGTATAGGATTTCATCTTTTCTCATGCTAGCATGTCTGTCTGCATTTTGAAACATATCTTTAAGATTTTTATCATGTATAGTTTTTGTTAGAAAATATGAACGATCATAATTTATTTAAATTATATAATTTTAAGACACTTAAGGGCCAAACTTTCATGGTGTACTGATGATTCCTGATGTATGATTATAGTGGACTTCCTCAATTGTGACCACTCTTTAGGTTATGGTACCTGCATCATACAGTTGAAATTTTATACAGTGAAATGATTTTAAATATCATAATTACAATGATAAAATGGAAAATTTAATTCTCTTGAGAATGAAGTGGAGCTTTGCATATTACAACCTGTTCTGTATCTCAATTCTTTTATTTTTACTAGAGTAATGCAATTTTGAGATAATTAACCAAGCATTGTACGATTTTTCTGATAAAAATTTAAGTTTCGTTCTTAAGCTACACAATAGGATTAACCAAATTATAAGACCAGTAAATAAACGCTCGTAATAAACTTGTACCTGCATGTCGAATCTCTGTGGTGTGGTCATTTCATTAATTCCTGAATTGAAAAACCTCCATTGCAAATACTTTTGAACATCATTCCAAAGGAATGTGCTTGTTTAATCTAATTCTTTGTTTTTTTACTGTGAAATTCAAAACTGAAGGCATATCGACCACTGGATTATTTTGAGACCAACCAATCTTTTTTCAAAGCAACTGATTCTAGAAGTAGCTTCCTTGTTGAAGCAAAATTGTTGTTCACAACACCAGAATTGTCATTTCTTAACGGTTTAAGTGTTACGAATTACATTCTTAACGGTTATAATTCAGTCATTTGCTCTTAGCATTGTGTGATGCTCCTGATCACTTTAGATTGTAGCTGTTCTAAAAACTAGACTGTGCTTGCAATAATCTGTGCGAGACACAAATTTGAGTGTCTCACAATAATATGTTTCGTTATCAGCATAGCAATAACGATTTCCTTATTAAACAAAATTCTTTGATATTTCTAATTTTCAGATTTGACAAGCTGCCAATTTTCACTATAAACACGTGTAGTCTAATTCAACAGCTTCGTTTGTCCTAGCCTTGTCTACTTATGAAATTTTCTTCACCATGGGAAATTGGGAATACTATATTATACTTGGAGAAATTTTTATTAGAGATAATCAAATTCTTAGGTTTGGTCATACACTTAAGAAAGACGTGTCATTTGAAAAGGAATATCCAACAATTCAAAAAACAGTAACATGAAGCATCAAAATGTACATGTGCCTATCATGATCCCTTGACCGCTCCCTAGATCGAGATCTGCGTCGACTCCTTGAATCCCTATCCCGATCCCTATCAAAATATCTGCCATAAGCTCTACTTCGGTGATCAGGTCAATCTCTACTCTGACTTCTAGAAGCCCTATCACGATCTCAACTGGAAGCCCTATCACGATCTCGACTGGAAGCACTATCACGATCATGGTCTCGAATGGAAGCCCTATCGCGGTCACCTCTTTCTCCTGACCTAAATAGGAGAAAATGCATCTTAGAATAATATCTTAAGATCACCAGTAGAAAATTCAAATGAAGATACAAGCAATTGGAAGTTAACAAATCAGTATTATACCTTCTGTCATCATCTATCTTCCGGCGTTTTTCTCTGTCTTCCTGTTGCAGCAATTAATATTTTAAGACACAAATACAAAGATGCCAAGGGGAAAAAAGACAATTCTTCTTTCAAGCATCAGACTCAAGCAGTGAAAATTGCAGCTAGAATGAATGATGCATAGTACCATTCTACAATTTTGCTATAGCATGTAGCAAAAATATATGATGGGGAAAACCATAGTTGCATCGTATCAGAAATAGACCAATTATGTACTCATGACGAATTCAGAAGTTCACCTGGTAAAGTCATTACCAAGTATGTAAGACGGCTAAAAAAAAGAAAGCAGTATGATAGAAGCTACACAAAAGAGAGTGCAAAATCTAAGGATTTTGGGCCAACACGAAGAGTGCAAAATCTATTGACTGAATACCTCTTTAGTTATTTCTAACCACCTTAATCCCTTTAGGCTTCAGCATTCTTTTTTCTTTTTTTTAAACATCAAAAGTAGTGTTTTTCTTTAATTAATTATCATTTTTGTTAGAGAAAAAAAAACTAAAATGGAAATCAACCAGTCGGTAATACAAATAAGCCTAAAAATATGTTTTCTCATTCAGTAAGCCTAAATGAATGCACTAGTATATTCAAATCACCAATGATACTTAAATGGGATTAGTGATCGAACAATTGATAATACTTGGCATTTTCTTACTACGCTTTTATCTTTTTAATTATCAGGCTGAGTCAATCAAATAATCATACATCAAAAATAAAATGCCAAAAGGAAGAATCTTTCTTCAACCATGAGTCCATTACTATCACAAAATAGTGTTTTCTCATAAGTATCTATATAAAATGTGGCCATAAAAGGGATAATAAAGCAAAAGCTTACCCTCATTAGCAAAAATACTCATTTGCAAGTGGGTGGAAAGAATGTTAACAACAATTGAATTTTGAATTGGTGCACATGCCGACAGATGTCAACAAGCCTTATGCTTGATTGATTAGTTTTGGCTATGGGGAAAAAGCAAGCAAGAAACAAATACGTTAAGAAAATTAAGGACTTACCCTCAATGTGTGCTTTTTACAATTATGATATGATGAACTGAGCAGTATATCTGATGACACAATATACCCTGGTCCATTTGCATATGGTGGATAAACCTCTTCGGGTCATTCCTGAAAGAGTGGTGGATATCCAGTGCCGAAGGCTCCCATACTCAAGCGTGAGGAGTTCCTAGACAGTCTCCCATCTGGTACTATTCTCACGACTTTCCGGGCTCTGTGGGTGGTCGATTAGCGCGCACAGCCTTTCCCTCATACTATGTGAAGAGACCGGGGCTCGAACCTGTGCGTTCCAGATTTCCAGCCGGTAACCCTACCGTTTGCGCCAGGCACATAAATTAGTATAAATGTTCATCAAAATTTTGATAAAAATATGTTGTGTAATTGTTTTATAAAATGTTAGTTACAGATGAATCAAACTTACATGGAAGATGTAAAAAAAATTCTTCGCATTATGGATATTTTAATAATAATAAGAGGGCATATATACCAATTGCCTTTTTTGTAAAATTATAAAGGATCTATGTAGTGTAGCACAGTTCATTGATATCGTATACCTGCCAACAAATGAAGCAACCACCTTTGTACAAAAAACAACTTGATTATAAATATAACCGGATAAGCAAACATTAAGTCAAAAAGTAATATGAAACAGTAACGATGATGGTGAACAACTTAACTGTAAGGTTTGTGAACTGTAGGCCATAGAGGATACATTTTTTTATTTTATTTTTAACACAAAATATAGGATCAATGGATGAATCACTGCTTAATCTATGCTTATTATGTCTTCTTCACTATAACCTAACTAAGACTTATTTAAACTTTACTTTTCTTCACATTGATATTCACTGTATATCTATTCCAAGTAGCATGTAATAATTAGTGATAAAGAATGTATGGGGGTAAGTTCAGTACTGTAATCGTCATTAGATCATTTACACCCAATTTTATGAGAACTAAGCAATGATTATTGGAAAACCATATTTTCTACATGTTATTAACAGACAGACTTAGTAATGCAACACTTATGATCAGCGTCGATAAAAGGTTCATATTAGCTGATTATTCGTGATGTATAATACTGCATGAGGAAAGAGAGCAATTGGATTTGGCGAAAGTAAAATACCCGTAGGTGGAAGTTAATGCTGTTTTGGGTGTAGAATTTCAAAGCGTAGTAAAGCATTTAATTTGTACATTCTTGATGACAAAGAACAATGCAATTAGAATAACAACATCTTGGATATAAAAAATGTAAACAGTCCCACGACAGTTTATAATAGCTTGTACTTTCTATTATAACTGATGTATAGGAAATACTACATGTTAATGATATTATATAGCTAAAATTGCATACAAAGTACCTAGAACTGTGTGGCTACAAAATGCCGTCCAAGGACAACCTAGCTACTGATCGCAACAGTCAAGTGAGGATACAATGCAAATTTACAGTCTTTCACCCATTTTGCAAACAAAGTTTTCCATTTATTAGCAATTCAAATATTCGTCCCATCACAAAATGCACTTAGATGTGCTTAAATATAAAGGTAATCCCATTTGGAAAATAATTTTATACTAAGTGTGACCTACTAAATAAAAGGTTTACAGAAGATGTACTACTAAAATTGCCCGTTATGAAACAACTAAGACACAATTTAAATTTATGAGATAACTCGACGGATAGTGGATTTTTTTTTGGGGGTTTCGTAAACCATTATGTTTGTAATTTATTTGGAATCATCGTACAAAAGACAGAACATCCCACGTAAAAGAAAGCGTTACCGTTGAAGTTCGAAGCTATCAATTAGTTTTCATACAACATTCCACCTAACTATTGGTAAATGCAAACTAAATGTTATTAGAGTGGACGAACCTAGCCTAAAGAAAGTAGGAATGAAAACAGCCGTAAAAGCTTGTCATATGCAGATAAAATTGGTGCTAACTGAGAAACTGTCCCCTTGACATAAATATGAAACAAAAAATAATTTTATGTGCAATAATATGACTTAGCTGTGAAAATTAAATAAGCAATGTATTCAAAGGAGTATACGACGTTCAGTTCCTATTTTGCAAATTAGGTGGAATCAGGATGACATAATATTTAGTATAGCTGTCACTTAATATATGCATTGATAATATCAAACAAAATTAGCATGCGTGTAATACCATGAATTAATTATGGGCGGAAAATAATTTTCAATCCTGAAGTCTATTTTCGCACTGTCAGTATATAATGAAAACTATGACAGTGAATCAAATGTGGGGAAGAAGGTAGATCGGTGAATAAACCTAATGGTTCACACGAGCAAGATGGCTAATATATCGGCGACATCAACTGTGGGATGGACATGGCTCAATTATCAATTCGAATAGCGACTGAAATCGGCTGAACCAAGGAAGTTATATGAATAAGGTATGTGAATGGTGCAGACAAAGCCTGAAGTTAGTACGCAACAGCAGATGTGGTGGAATAGAACTGACCTTGAATTAATGGGATGAAAAATTGAAAAAAAAAAACGTACTTGTTGGGGAATCCCAACATTGATGCGAAATCGACGAATGGAAGCAAGCAGTCGCAAGTCAGGTAGAAGGCCTGGAAGAAATGATGTCGATTCGGGTTGAGAAGCAAGAATTGATGGCGGAAATGATAAATTTGGTTGAGTTGTAAGTTGGTGGATGAAGAAAAATAAATTGGGGAAACAAACTTGGGGAAAAGAGGAAAAGATTGGACCGAAGGAGGGAACGGTTACGGAGAAGGTAAAGCAAGGGAAAATATGTGCGGAAGGCGTTATTTTAAAATGTCGAACAATGGATTTACTGGACATGGGAAGGCGGCTTCTTCTCACGACACGTCAGTTTTGTGAAAAATGAAACAATCCAACTCAGCATGTTCTCTAGTTTATTTTCTATTATAGGTAATAGATATACATACACACAATGATATACATCAGCACATGTATATATATAACATATAAAGATTATGAGCATACAGACATAGATACTACAGGTGAAACTATGTTTCGTATCTGTGGAGCATGAGCACATATGTTTATGAGTGGTGTATATATCAAGTGTGTGTGAACATTTCGAGAAATCTCAGAATTATGAGCAGTATAGTCAAGGCGAAAAAGCCCCAGGCTGGCCCTAGCGCTTTTTTGTGCCTCTTGAGCATGACTTTTGCAGTTTTACAGGCAAAAAAACCGCACTTAAAAAATGGCATAAAACTCCATTTTTGGCTTTTAAAAAGTATATACAAATGCAATATTGAAATTAAACAAACTGCATTTGTCCAAAACTTCCAAAAAAAAATGCATTTGTTCCAAAAAAAAAATCTGCATGTTTTAAAAAAAAACATCTTATGTTTTATAAAAAAAACCGCACTGCACTTGTTTTAAAAAAAATTTGCTCTGATTTAAAAAAAAAAAAAACATTTGTTAAAACTTAAAAAAACATTTGTTCAAAACAAAAATCAACATCTGTTACAAAAAAAATTGCATTTGTTCAAAAATTCAAAAAAAAAAAGCTGCATTTGTTAAAAAAAAGCGCACTTCTTCAACAAAAAAAATAACACGACACTTACGCTTGTTTAAAGAAAACAGCTGTTGTTCATCTTACAAAAGAACATAACCGAAGGGCGCTTTTTTAGGACTTCGGCGCCTTGAGCGCTTTTCTGGTGCCTCGAGCACGGCTGGCGCTTCGATGGCCAAAAAATCCCTAGGCTGGCACCTAGGGCTTTTTGGCGCCTAGGCGAGCGCCTTGACTACACTGATTATGAGAAAGTTAATTTTGTGGCCCAAGAGGTCTAATTTATATGAGCTGACAATGAATCTGTCCTAAGAGTTACTAAATTAATTTAAGTTGACTTGGGAGTTAATAAATTAAGTTAATTTGGCTTGAGAGTTACTAAATTAAGTTAATTTGACTTGGGAGTTACTAAATTAAGTTAATTTGACTTGAGAGTTTCTAAATTAAGTTAATTTGACTTGAGAGTTACTAAATTAAGTTAAGTGACTACGTAAATTTAGTTTATCTTGGAGGTAAGAGAGGTATTGATTTCCTATCAATGAATCGACAATTAATTTGAAACGAAACACTAACATGGTAGGATCTCCTATCAAAGTTCATTGTTAGTGCATAGTAGTGTTGTCAGGAGGTATATTTCAGATCCATTTCAGTTGGTGTTTAGTATTTTTAGGATACTACAACTTACTAAGAAACAAATTCATGAGTTCTAAGTGTATACTTGGATGTAAGAGAGTTATTGTTCTAGCTTTCTGTGGTCTGGTTAAGGAAACATTCCAGAATGATGAAAAATTTAAAATAAATTTTCAATCATTAAAGAGCTTCAAAATTCAGTAAATCAATTTCAGAAAATCAATAAGTTTCAATGGATCAATTTAGTAACTCCCAAGATAAGTCGAGTTTAGTTGGTTTGTTAACCAGACCAAATTATTAAACAGTAAGTGGTAAAAATATTTGTCCATATGATAAAAAATATCATTTCGGAGCGTTTCCTCGCAGTATCTTAAGATTACTGAGCATCTGGTCGCCATGGTTCTGAAATTTACTTTTTGGCAGTACTACTTAACAGTGTCAGAATCTTTAAAAGTCTATGTTGGCTAATGAATGTTACATTGGTGAACATACTTATTTTTTGTGCATAGGCAGATCACTCAAGGATTATGTAATGGTACAAGGATTTTGTAACATTCTAATACATTTCATACAAAATTTCCATGTATACTCTGGAGAAGCATTATGTTATGTAGGGGACGAAGACAATTAGTTTTAAGCTCTTCCCCCATCAATATTAATAGTTGAGATTGCAAATTTCCATGTTAGGCCATCAACGATTAAGTTGAACTTGAACTGTATTTTCAATCTCGATTATTAATATTGTTGAGGCTAGAGGAACTTGAATTGATGTGGGAAACTGAACAGAGATCCGGTCAACCTGAATTGGCGTTATAGAAGAAATGATTATACCGTACAAGGGGAGTTTGAGATCCGGTCTTACATTTGTTCGTACAATTATGTTTCTTCATATCTGAATATGCCTGCAGTTCGAAAGGCTCTGCAAGTTTGTCGCATTGCTTGGAACTCTACATGCATGCCTATTACTTACAAAAACTTCGTCTTTTTTATTAATTTAACATTGTTGTATGTCTTAACAATTTTGATTGCTTATAGTACCTATTACTTTCGAAATTTACAGGCATGCTCTTGGATTTTCTACAAGACAAACTGATACGGTATGATTTCTTATTGCTGCATGTTAGCACATTTTATCCTAAAACTAATCCCAAGTCACTGCTGTTTAAACTAGTTTGCATTCTGTTATATTATGCGGATTAGCAATGCCAAGAATATCTACGAGAGCATGATTGCATGTGCATGTTAGGCCATCAATGTAAATAATAGAAGGTAGGAAAACAGGTAAACCTTAGGTATATCTAGGGTAATTCAAATCCCAAATGCATATACATACATGTGTGTGTGTGTGTGTTTATGTGTGTGTAATATATGTGTGTATGTATGCATATGTTTTAGCTAAGATCGTAGATCGTGGAGAGAAATAATATGGCTATTTACGTGTACAGATGACATGCTGAAATTGATCAAGAAACATGGTTGAGTGATCCTGAAGGTTTATGTCTATATATATCTTCTCAGCTTAGAAAAATGGATCTTGAGGCAAGAAGTTTGCAACCAAGTGTTAAAATTGTACTGCTGACAAAGCTGAGAGAGTACAAGTCCGATTTGCATAATCTAAAAGCTGAAGTTAGGAAAATTTCTTCAAGTAATTTGGATAGCTACTCGAGAGAACTTCTGAAGGCAGGATTGGCAGATACTTTAGCGATATTGATTTGGAACTTTTTAGTTATGTTATGCGTTTTACATTGAAGTGTTTATTTGCAATCATGTTCTGCTTAATGTTGAACTTCAAAACAGTATTCATCGTGTTGTTGTAGCCATTGAAAGTCAGTGCTATTTTTCCACCCATTGTTCTGCACATAGATTAATGACTGTTTCCTACAACCTAAGTAAAATGTTCGTCCTTTTGTAAGTAGATCAGAATTTATTTCCTGTTCCTAAATTGCAGTTGTAAACTTCTTTACATCAGATATATATAGGAAACATGGCCGAGTTCACCATTTCAATGGAAGTACGTTAACTCATAAACATTTGATAGTCTAATTTTGTTGTATACAGTTTGACGAATAGGTCTTTTCACTGCTGTATACAGTTATCACATAAACATTTCAATGGCTGAGTTCATCATTTCAATGGAGCTGCCTATGGAAGTACTTTCGGGTCTATTGCCTATGGAAGTACTTTCAATTGCTGAGTTCACATTAATTTGTAGTATACTACTTTACTATTTACATGAATGGAACTCATAAAAGCCGGCTTCAGCTGAGACTAGTATTTTGTATTATCACTTGTGTTCAGCTGCTGCTAAAGCTACACATTAGTATTCTGTATTTACACGAACGTAACAAACATATGAACTTGCATTGCCTAGTATGTCCAGTCATGTTTTGCGATGACTCATAATCTGCTGGATTGTTAACATACCTTGTTAACATTTGTGTATCTTATTGTGAAATCAGGGTGGAGCTGTCTGACTATATCTTGCATCACTTCAAAGAGAAAAGTGGTTATTGTATTGATGTGTACATTACGGATATAACCTTTTCTTTGTATAAATTGTGTAAATTTGTATATTATAGTGGTTATTGTATGTGAGTTTTTGATCAGCTGTACGAAAAACTATTGTATTGAATCATGTATCCATATTTTACTTGATTATATGGTTAATTGTTTGTCTGATTGTTTGAACGTCATGAGTATGTGAATGATTATGGATTGATATTGTAGAAACAAAATAGACTACTAACAGGAAATAATTACAGGGAAAAAAGAGCAAATTAATTAATAATTTTTAGTTGCGTTTTAAAAATGCTACAGAAATATATTTAGTGGCGTTGAATTAACGTAACCGTAAACCAAGGGTAAAATTGGAAATTTTATCAGTAACATTATAAGCTTTTTTATGGCATTTATTTAGTGCAACGAAATTATTTTGGTGGCGTTTAATAAACGATACAATAGAAGAAATTACAGTGGCGTTAAAAATAGTGTAACCAATTTGAAATGATTTTTAGTAGCATGTTTTCTCGTAATGATTATCGAAACGCCACCAAAAGTATAACAACCCAGATTTTTACAACATGCTAAGACGAGAATCAAGGCAGAATTTAATTATAAAATCTGAATCAAGGGAAACGAGCTATGCCATTGCGTTCGTCTCGGAAAAATACGCAAAATAGAGTACAAGTTTTCGAAAATCGGAGTCCGTATGACCAAGTTATGGCCCGTCAAAGTTTTCAGAAAATTTCAAGTTCAAAAACAGTTGAAAATTGAATTCAGAATTCAAATTCAGCCAAGCAAAACAGGCGGGAAAAATTCCCGCCACCCCCAAGTCGACTGGGGAGTCGACTTGGGAGTCGACACACCCCAGGTGGTGTCGACTGCCCAGTCGACACCCCTGTCGACTTGGGTGGTCGGCCAGTTTGGCCTGGGTGCACCTGACTTGTTCCTCAAGACATGGTTGGAGGCTTGTGACAGATTTTAAAGGCTCAGATCTATCCTAGGGTTAATCTAAGGGCCTAAACTACTCCTAATCTCTATAAAAAGACCCCTAAGCCTACCCTAAACCCTCACAAATCACTCATGCCACGAAGTGCCGCCAAAATCTATCTTGATCATGGCCTCCATCTCCAACTCCAAGAGCTCATGCATTCAAATCGGATCCGAATCAAAGGTGCTAGCTTGCTACATCAAATCAAGGGAGTAAATCAACGTTGCTATGCAAGTTTCATGACGATTCTTCAACAAAGGAGCCACCTTTCTTCGTCAAGACGATTCATGCTCCTAGCCCTCTTGCCACGCTATGTAAGTTCTAGCTACTTGTAGATTCTAACGGTGGTTCTAATGTGACATGGAATAAAATGCGATGAAACATAAGTGTGCTAGCCTATGTGAACCTAATTTTGCCCCTTTTCTATGATCTATTACCTTGGGCTAATTTTTAGTGACTTAATCATGTCACTCATGTTATGTTTAACCTAGTATATCTTGCAAGTTTGAATCTTTATCTATGGAATGTTAGCATGAACCTTTGGGAACCATTTGACTTGTGAAACATTGGCAAAGGCTTGACTTTGGGGCTTATGCATGTAAATGAACCCAAACCCCTTATGATACCATGCATGTTTGTGGCCAAATCCCTTTTTGACATCGTGCATGTTTTGAGGCCAATATGTAGCATAGTATTCTTACTATGTTGACTCGCTTTTACTTGGGTTGAAAACACGATTTGGGGTAGGTTAGACGAGCGTGATTATGACATGATAATTTGACATGGGATTTCATGAAAATATGACACTCATGATACACCTAAATGGGGACATGACATGTGGGGGTAAACATGGGACTTGAAACTAGACACGTATGGGTTGTAAGTGTAATATGGCACTAGACCAAACATGAAAGTGGCCAACTCGAGGTTGGTTTGAGTTTGTAGCATAAATCTACCCGGACCTGCCCGGCTTAACTAGTGGCTACAAACAATAGGACCCAATGTGAGTAGTTGGTCATATAGCACTTAAAACCCGAGGTTAGACTAGGTTGTGGTGTAAAGCTACCCGGACCCGCCCGGTTAACTAGTAACCACAACAAAGTCTAATGTGAGAGGTTGGGGTGCATTAATCTAATTAATGCCACATGAAAAGGTTAAGTAATTTTGACTAATGACACTTAACCAATATGACATGAATGGGTAGGTTAAGTGGAACCTGACTTGATTTCTTAATGACACTTAACCATATAAGACAATTAGGGGATGGGGTTAAGTAATTTACACTTAACTAATCCGACTTGGTAATTAGATGGGGTTAAGTAACTTAGACTTAACTAATCTAAACACGGTAATTAGATGGGGTTAAGTAACCTACACTTAACTAATCTAAACACAGTAATTAGATGGGGTTAAGTAACCTACAATTAACTAATCTAAACACGGTAATTCGATGGGGTTAAGTTAAACACTTAACCAATCTAAACTTGGTAACTCAATGAGGTTAAGTAACCAATACTTAACCAACTTAACATGATAATTAAATGGGGTTAAGTAAGTTATACTTAACCAATTATACATGATGATTTGATGAGGTTAAGTAACCTATACTTAACCAATCTAATATGCGGACCTGATAGGGTTAAGTCACAAGACCTTTTAAATATACTTTACCATTGTAATACGATTAGTGGATGAGGTTAAGATAGCCTATACTTAACCAATCCAACTCGATAATCCGATGAGGTTAAGGTAATCTATGCTTAACCAATCTAACATGATAATCCGATAGGGTTAAGATAAACAAATACTTAACCAATTTGACTTGATGATTGAATAAGGTTAAGTCATGAGCTTCTTGGTATACTTAACCAACTTGTAGGGCTAGGTCTTGGACTTGAATACTTAGCCAAATCTTGACATGATTCGTAGGCAGGTTAAGTCATGAACTTAAATGACAATACTTAACCCATTAGACAAAACCCTAGTTCAGGGGACTAGGTGGAAAACCGGGATTAACAAGGATAACGGGAAAGGAGACTAAGTGGTAAACCTTAGTTTAGGAAACTAAGTAATAATTCTTAGTCAAGAGATTTGGACCAGTTCACAGATAGATGAGTAACCCGATATGGTAGGTCATCGCTTAAACACACGAGGAAGAGCAAATTATCTGACTTAGATAAAGGCTCCAACGAACTGGGTGACGAAGCGTTAGCTTCGGGGGACGTGAGAGTACTCTTGGTATCCCTCTGTGAGGTGGCAGATGGTCCATGAAACCTGGTCTTACAGAGGTTAAGGTCTGCGGTAGAAGAGCCAAGAGTATGCCTTGGTTGCTATGCGAGCGACCTAAAGACTGTGATGGATTAGCGTGGAGTCGACGATACTTGTTTTTGCCCTGGATAGCACGTCGCCGACTACCTACCATCTTTAGTCAATCGTGTACGAACGGATAGGCAGAGAACTCCCAACAGACCATGTTCTTGCTATCGAGTCATGGGTGAGGTTGGCCCATAGGAAAGTGGGGCTATAGTGGGGCCGGGATGTAGTTCTCATACATGATTTTTCTTGGATTGCCTTTCAGTAGTTGAGGGAGGGGTCACGTGGGACCATAGCCACAGATACAAAAACAGACCTTGATATTTGCATCAGCAGACGACTTAAAGCTCCCGACCGAGTTCCGTATTTCTTGATTTTCCCTGGCACGGAACTCGGATGGCACATTGAGATACATGTGCATCTAGACATGGAAAACGATTCACGATACATACATGGGACAAAGGGCGTGGTTGACGGGTGGCATAATCCCTAGTGGTCCTAGGTGGCTAAAACCCAAACCGAGACACGGAAACGTTCATTAGGTAGCATAATCCCTAGTGGTCCTAGGTGGCATAAATCCTAAGTGAACACGCGATACTTCATGGTAAGAAAACATAACTAGATCAAGGGTAGCAGTCCAAAACAACTTCAAGGATAAAATGGTACTACGTTGAGGTGGTATAGATTTACATGGGAAAGCCTGTATGGCCTACGGAAAAGGACTGAACTTATACATGGAAAGAAACATACGAGTTGGGAAAACCTACATATGCTATATATTAGGTTGACATAGACCATTACATGACATTGGGCAAGGGACATTCATAGTTAACACATGACGCGGGTTGGGATACTAGTACGAGAGGTGCAGAGCGAATATACATGATAAATACCGTGGGATGTTATACGTGATAGATACCTTGGGATAGTATACTTGATAGGAACTCGACGATGTGATACCTTGATTTATCTTGACACCGTAGTTTATCATGATACCTTAGTTAATCTTGCTACAGTAGTTCATCCAGTTATCTTGGTTTAGCTTATCTATCTTGTTGTCATCCTTATGTTTACTTTCAGTTTATGCATGTCATGTTACCTTTACCTGTTTTTATACTGGAAGTAGATAGGACTTACCAGTCTTTATGACTGACCCCGTTTTGTTTCGCCTCTTTGTCTTCCGTCCCCCCCCCCTCCCCCCCAGGTTTTCAGGGAAGAAATGATGTTGTTTAGTTCAGACCTCTTATGCTTGAAGGTCATCATGTATTACTTGGTCTTCTCTTGGCTATGGCTGCTTCACCGCTTTATTTTGGGGAATAATTTATGAAAAGGTTTTATGCTTCTTTATTATTGCAAGACAGGTTTTAATGTATTCTGATGTAAAAGGCTTTAGACCTTATTTTATAAGATAATGAAATTTGTTTTACTTCCGCTGTTTTATATATGTTCTGTCTTGTAATATTTTTTTGCATGTTTACCTCGATAATGCTTCATCAAACCTAGTGCATTCCCTTTGTAAGTGACCCTAGCGGAGGTGGGGTGTTACAAAAAGTGATTGGTAGCGGTTTTTGAGCACTACAAAAAAATCATTTTTCTTGTAGTGGATATGACGGGGCAAGTAATATGTAAGGTGAATACAACGGACTGAAAGCTCTGATTTTGAAAGAAAATGAATGTGCACACTACATAAATAGTTTTGTTGATCAACTTCAACTAGCACTTGTTGGCATTGCAAAAAAACATGTACTTGTTGTCGGATTTTTTACTTAATCTCTAATATTGTTATCATGGTTGGTAGTTCTTGTAATCGGCATGATATTATGCGAGAATTACAAGCTATTAAAAAAAATGGAGCATTATCAAATGAAGAAATCACAAGTGGGAGAGGTTTGAATCAAGACACCACTCTTGTTCGTCCTTGTGATACACGTTGGGGATCACACTATAAGACACTCATTAGTTTGACTTCATTATGTGGTTATGTGGTTGATGTTCTTGATGCAGTCGTAGAAGACGGATTGTA
Source organism: Allium sativum (assembly GCA_030737875.1). Classification (NCBI taxonomy): domain Eukaryota; kingdom Viridiplantae; phylum Streptophyta; class Magnoliopsida; order Asparagales; family Amaryllidaceae; genus Allium; species Allium sativum. The sequence goes on from CM060921.1 coordinate 566,243,156, forward strand.
TGTTGATAAAAAATTTGAAGCATCTCGTTTACTTGAAGAGATTCAATCTTTTGAATTTATAATTTCTTTACACTTGATGATTTCGATAATTCGGATCACAAATGAGTTGTCACAAGCATTGCAAAGAAAAGATCATGATATAGAAAATGCTAGGAGGTTAGTTGATATTTCTAAAAAAAACGACTTCAAATGTTGAGGGATGATGGATGGAATGCTTTAATAGCGTAGTTTCTATATTTTGTGGCAAACATTTTATTTCAATTCCAAATATGGATGATTTGTATGTTATTTGTGGAAGATCACGTCGTAAAGCTGAAGAGGTGGTAAATTTTCACCATTATCATATTGAATTATTCAACACCATCATAGATATCCAATTACAAGAGCTAAATAATTGGTTTAATGAAACGATTACCGAATTGTTACTTTGTGTTGCATGCTTGAATCCTTCATACTATTTTCTTGCTTTTGACAACCAAAAATTGACTCGATTAGCTAAATTTTATCCACAAGATTTTTCAACCATTGACATTTTAGAATTATCAAACCAACTTGAGACTTTTATTATGGATGCACGAACAAATGTTGATTCTTTAGATTTGAAAGGATTTAGTGATGTTACCCAGATGATGGTCAAAAGTAAAAGAAACATGACATATCCATTAGTTTATAAACTTTTTGCTATGGTTTTGATACTACCGGTTGCAACTGCTATAGTAGAGCGAGCTTTTTTTGAAATGAAGATAACGAAGAATTGACTCCGCAACTGAATGTGTGATTATTGGTTGAATAATAGTTTGGTGTATATATTGAAAAGAATGTATTTAAGAATTTATCTAATAATGGTGTCATGAATTATTTTCAAAAAAATGAAAAATCGTAGAGTTCAATTGTAAATCTATTTCAATATTTCTGTGTACCTTACCAACTTTATTTAAACTATTCCAATGTGCTACCGATGTTTAAATTTTTGTACTTTTTAATGTTATATTAATATTGTGACCCCCTCCCCTCTTCGTTTGAATTTTCTGGATTCGCCACTGATGGTAATCGTACATTTGACGTTACCATAACAACCCTAAATAAAATATTTTTCCTCAAATTGGCCAGAATTTGCAAACATAAATCCTCGAAAAATGCTTCATACAAGTGAAAGAGATCAAATGGTAGTATAATCAGAAATGATAAGCTTACCCCCAAGAAATCAGCATTACTTATATTTAGAAGAATCTTAGTAAGATACAAAAATCTAATCAGTAATCCGTAATCCGCATAAAAAAGAATTGCAAGGTACTTTTGCACCCCAAAGCACGAGCAAATCAGAAAAAAAAACATGAAATAAACTGCTCCTAAGAAGATAAGATATCAATGCACCCAGTTTCCATGAAAAAGTTTACACAGAATATCCAAATAGTTTAATCATGAAGTAGAATATTGGAACACACTCAATTTTTTAGGTTTAAGTTTTTAATGAGTTCAAGAGAAGCTTTGCTATTCTGGCCTGCAGAAGAGGTAGAAGCTTGACCACCATTAAAGCTGCTTTCTCCAGTTGCATACAAAGAGGAGTCAACTGGGAGTGGTGGCATTTGCTGCTCCTGAACTTGCTTAGAACTTTTTCTAACAGATCGAGCTACACCTTTTCGTGATGCAAGACCTGGTGCCGGTAGAGCAAGAACCAGAGGTTGTGCTGAGCTTTGCTTAGTACCAGAGGATCCTTCTGCAGCTCCATGAGGTTGTACTGACCTTTGTCCAGAACCAGAGGGTTCTGCTGCGACTCCGTGAGGTGCGACTGATGAAGATTGTCTCATCTATAATAAATCAAATTTTATGTAAATAATAATCTTTGTCCAGCTCTGGAATACTTGTTTAATAGCTTGAGTTGAGCTCGTAAACCTTCTAATTAATAAGCATTTATAAATATGCAAATGATAATGTATTGTGGCAAATGGTTGAATTGGGTAAAAAAGGAGAAGAAGGGCAAGTTGTTATTGATGCAAACGAAAGGCTAATAAAATTCTTCCCAGGAAAGTATACTTATATGATGTGGCAAATTTTGTAGATTTATACGAATTCGTTTGAATGTTTACATATTTGATGCAAAATAATAGACATGCATCATAAAAAATTCAACATGCCCGAAACTAGAAATTGTACTATAATTAAATACTACAACTTAATTTAATTGGATAACCAATCAACACAATAAGAAGCTTTATCTGTTTGATCATGTTTAAACACTGGAGTTATATTTTCCAAGTGATTTGTGCATAACCATATATGCAATTAAACCTCAATCTAAGCAATGCAAAAGGAACATAGATCAGTTGTGCAGTCTATAATAACAATTTCATCCATCTTGGGCTTGCATTTTGTTTAATTTCTTGTTTTGACATTACGGTTTTAGTTGAATTTGAAATGTATTGGGTTGGCATTAAAGAACCCTTTTTAGTTAAACTTGTTACAATTTATGGTTCTAATGGTTCAACCATAATAATTGTTTTATATGAAATACCTGAGATGCATGTTCCGCCTTCTCTTGGGCATCAGCCAAAGCACATAGTAAACGCAGGTTAGATTCCAGTTTTTCTTCAAGGCTGCAATTTCAAAAAAAATTACGAATAATCAAACGTATATAAATTATTTTTTTCCTTTTTCGGTTTCATTTTTAAACTTGTTACCACTAGTCAATAAAAGAAATAATGCAATGATCGAAACATAATATAGAACATATAAAGTAGAAATTACGTGATATGAGACATGATATACCAATTTATGACATAAGCTTTTGAAATAATATGTCGGAATAGGATGTCGTACTTACGGTGCACATAGCTGCTCCTTCCCCGAATTACGTAAGTGGATAATTCTCTTGATCAGTCTTTCATTTTCATTAAGTTTCTGCAAAGCCAATGTTAGACTTGTTAGTTTGTGTTTACTTCTACAAAGTGCGCATGAAAACAAAATAAACAAACAGGCACGTGGACATATGACATGCAAAAATTCCATACCTAGTTAAATTCTGTAAATAGCTTCATAACAGTCCACTGGGAATACTTAAAAACATATAGTTATTTTGATTTTGTTAATATTACCTTATTTTTTAATATCTTTTTTCCCTAAAGATTCAGCAAAGCTTACTTACATGTTTATCAGTGTTTTTAGTTCGTATGTATATTTCTGTATAATCAGACCGACCGTAAGTGAGGTTTGCCTCGCGCTAAAATCAAAATCTCTGAAACTAATTATATTCGGCCACAAAGTCACAGTTTCGCGTGACTATCATCTTTTCTCTCTTTCTCCAATTGTTCCTCTTTTAATCGAATCAATGTCGATTCTTTCTCTTTTAATCAAATCAACGCGCGATACTCCAATCTGTTTTCCTTCGCAACAATCCTAGTTCTGAAATCCCTACCTCTTTTAATCAAATCTGATTCTCTTCACAAATTTGTTGTTCCTTACACATGCTTGCCTTCATCGCCGTTCCTCTAAAATAATCTAAGCACAGACTACATCCTTCTAATTTGGAGAAGAGTTAACCGACGATGGAGAATAAAACGGATCACTCCGTTGGTCATTTGGAAAATAAGGTTATTTTTTGAATTAGTATGGTTCTGAACTGATTTTGATGTTAACGCTAGTAATTGTTATTCTAGATCTAGTTTTGCCAGAAAATGTTTATACTGGTAACATCCAGAAATCAGTATTCCGTTGAAAAGATTTGCTATTTACGGCTATGATTGATCAAAATTGGCTATTTTCGCCAATGAGAACTGCTTCAATGATGTTACGGGCAGAGCCAAAGTAATTTTTATATATATCCACAAGTTTGGTCGGTTAATCCACATGTAAGTAAATCCACGAAATAATGATTAGTTAATCCATATGTGGATTAACTGATCAATCTACTAAATGTTTTTTTTTTTCAATAAGTTTGTTTGAAATTAAAATACTAAATCCAGCTGCCTAAATCAACATACAACCGAAATAGGGAAAAGACCAAAACAAACATCATGAAATCCAAAAACATGTTTTAATTATATATACAAACTATCATCACCAGATTTGCCCTATTCTATCTCCATATTTTTTTGTGTATGGCTACCTTCATTTTTTTCAGCACTAACAACATTTTCTTCCTCTCTAGTCACTAACATAACAGTGCAGGATTATGTACATCAAATGCTTGATACAATATATGGCTGTAACATGGAGGAGGACACGTCAGGTGCCTGTGCGGATCTCGGCAGAAGGCGGGTTCGGCTCTGACTTTGTCGAAGGTGGCTTTTTAAGTGGAGACTTGCGTGAACGTACAAGACGTGGGATTCGGGGTTGCGTGGAGTCTTTAGGTGGCGGAGACTTTGACCGGACGGTGGATGCAGGGTGGACGGTTTGGATGGTGCCGGTATGGGAAGAGGGGTAGTGGCTTGGGGACGGCACGCGTGGGGTTTTAGGTGGAAGAGAACTGGGTTTGAGAAGAAACACTTTAATTTCTTTTTTTTTTCTTTTTTCTTTTGGTAAGTTTACCATGAGCATGCCGAACCTGCTCATAACCAGACTTTGAGCTTGTACTAGCATTCTATAAATTATACTTGAAAAATATATAATTGAATCTATAATTTGATAAGGAAGTACAAGAAAATTTTGAAAAATACAACTTATTATTTTTTAATTATATTGCTTATCTACACAGAGAAAAATATATTTCTTATTTACAAAGGGATGAAAAAAAATAGTACCTTGCGAATTCTCTACGTGCAGCTTGGTAAATTCGTTTAAGAAAGACTATTGAAACAATCTTGACAACACACTTGACTGTATCTTACTATGTATATTATTTTTGTATGACGCAATGACATGTGTGATTCTTTTTATTGGTGAACATGGTTTTGGGTCAATACACATGAGTATGAGATTTATAGATGTACATGTATAGTTTCCACACTACTTTGATTGATTGTGCACTGAAATATCTTATTACCAGTCCCTTATAGTAGCATTGATTACATTTTTCCCCACAAATCTGGGAGGCCCTTTCATTTTCTCATTATCATGGTTATGCATGATTTTTTAGTTGTGTTACATAACGTTTGCATGTATCCGGCATTTTAAATCCATGTGAATAAACAGAATTTGGTTTACTCTTTCTTAGATAACGCTAAAATAAAATAAATTTTTGTTGGATGGCTGGTGTACAATATATTATTCAAACCGTAAATTTGACTATAACGTTTGCAAAAGTCAGCAGCTTTTTCAAATGATAAAGGTAGCACGAGGATTCACTTGTTTGATCCAAAATCTTCTTCTTAGAAAGGACTTAATTGTTATTGTCGATTATAAGAGCTTGATTCAAAACTTGTCAAGGATAACAAACGGGCTTTGTATTTATTTATTACAATGGCCATTAACAATGTTTAGTTGTCAAGAAGTAGAAGTAGCGTCATCAATGCTATCTTTCGTTGTTTTATCTTAACAGTTTCAGTTTTTGAAATGACAATGGTACTTTTAAGTGATTTATTTAAATAAACTAGTTCAATAATCTATTACATCTAATCTTACATTCTTTTTTATTTTAATTAAATATTCATTAGTATGATGATATATTTTGAGTTTACTTTGTTTCTTTTATTTATTCAATTCATTAATGGATTAAAGCTACAAAAAAAACTAAATTTTAAGAGTACGTGGATCCTACTAAATATATATACACATACATACATAAAGTATATATGTGTTTATCTGTGATTTATAACAATATATTGATAGCATATTTTTAATCTTAAGTTGTTTTTCATGTACAATTCGTAATGTAATTGGATCTGTATTTTTTCAATTCAACCATGTTCTGTTAAACCACGCTATAAATATTTCACTAAAATCTCATTTAGAATAAAATTTAATAAATAATTTTATATTTTATATTAACGCTTTTAACGGTTGGTTTTTCCACTGTTGTGCGGCTATACTAGTATAAGAAAAATTGGATGTCCATGTAGTAATGTGGTTCAAAAGAATAAAAAAAATAACATTATTTTGATTGGTGCTATGACCCTCAATATAAGCCCTAATGATAATTAATTCATAGTTTCTATCTCATTAACTGGTGTTCAGCCGATTAATTTGTGTTGTGCATTCCGCTGGGATTATGAAATATTTTGACTTGAAACTTTGTCGTATATATTTACATGTTTGTGTCTCGTAAACATCTGGGACATCACATTCTGACATAGAGCACTCAAATTTTCTATATAAAACAATGATTAATTATGTTTATTTTTATTATTTGTTTGGAAAATTAGTTAGTTGGGACATTATTTCAATCTTGAACACCATTACTCAATATCAAAGAGTTTTGATTTCAAAACTTAGAGATAGATATTATGGGGACATTTCAAAACCCATATGAGCGTTCCTCTAGCTACAAGCTTTATTTAAGATCTACAATATTTAGTTGGCAAATTCTATATCAACTCAACGAATTGCTATGTTATCCTCCGATTTTTGTAAAAATTGAATGCTCGTCGTTTTACTGAGTTTCCCCTTGTTCTAAAAAACTCGAAGGTACCCTGAAAGGACCTCGCAATGCCAAGGTGTAGTAAGCTAAAAGTATTTAAAAAAAAAGTAAAAAGAAAATTAAATCGAAAATTAAAAACATGTAATGTTGTCACTATTTTTGACTAAAACGAGGGGGGCTGCTCAACATTTTGTTGAGTTCAAACAGAATTTACCTATTTTGTTTTATGTTCTCTTTTATTTCAATATTCTTAGAATTATCTTGTTTCATTTTCTAATAATTTTTTTCAATAATAAAATAAAACCTACACCATATTTCATAATCTAATTTGATAAAATTTATATTAAATTAGAAAATATTACATCTCTATTTAGTTTTAAACTTGTTTATTAATGATTTACTGACTAATTAGGCTGGACTCGAATCATCTGCACACTAGAGTGAATCATGTTTTCTTTTTCTTTTTTTGAGCAGTTTCCTTATACACTAAAAGCAATTAAGGGTCAACTTACCACATATAGAGAAGAAACCATGACAGAAGTAGTAAACATAAATCTTACTTAATCTATCAGACGTTCTCTAAATATCCCTAAGGTTCCTTTAGAGAGAACCGTACAAGGATTAGCCATGCAAGACTAAAGTATACTAAAAAGCTCATACGTTCTCTAAACATCCCTAAGGTTACTTTGGAGAGAACCGTACAAGCAGTAGCCATGCAAGACTGAAGTATACTAAAAATTAACAAACTTCGTTCAATACTAAATTCCGCATCTAAGCAAGAATTCATGGTTGTCAAGGTGCTTAACATTTCAAAAAAACTCACTGATTTTGACACTTATCTCACATAAATGAAAAGGTCCAACGCTACTTCCATTTAGTCTAAATCAACGTTATTCCTTATGCGACTTAAGTGAATACTATAATAGGGGTTGGGATCACCTGGACCCAATTCTCCCTGGTCCGGTGGTCCCCACTAATGAAATCACCCCTTTGGGGGTGATTTACACTTTGCCCCCTGAATTACACCCGAATTTCAGGGGCAATATGCAAAATCCCCCAAATGGGGTGATTTCATTGGTGCAGACCACCAGATTAGGGAGAATTTGGTCTAGGTGATCCGCACCCGTATAATAGACCTTGTTCATTTCATTTTCTTACCTTTTGATTTAAATATGATACCATATTTTGTCACATGGGTTATCAATCACATTAGGCATTATCGTGATAAAGTTGAAAGGAATTTCTTCTTTCCTATGATTCATATTGTATTTGGACTTTGAATGTGTTTCATTGTTACCACTAGATATCAGCATGGGGTTTTCAAACAACTAACGCTTATTCTGACCATCTGCCGTAATGTGAACATCATTATGATCTAAAATATTAGCAGCTACACTAATTTCTGCAGTAGTACTTATATTCAGATCTTAATTTTGGTGTGTTGTATTCATGCCTTCCTCACATTGAGTTGCATTGTTTGGCTGATGATGTTCATGTTCATAGTATGTTGTTGTTGTTCATGGAACGATAAATTTTTTACACTGTAATCTTGATTAATAATTGATCAGTTTTGGTTTGTACTGGTTTTATCCATATAAACCTTTTTAATTAATCATTGATTCAATGGAAGATCAGAACATACAATTAGAACCAACAAGGGATTTCCATTCGTATTCTATAGGTTGAATGAACACCTCACTGTTCTCACTCACTATCATAACTGTATTTGGTAATTCAAATTCATAATTAATTTTAATTAGAATCCAAGCATATGAATTTTAATCATAGTAGATGAGAACTTTGAGGCTTTGACCCAACCCGTAAAATACGAATGGAAGCCTCTTGTATGTCCAAACTATAACTATAAGTATTTTGATCATCCATTGAAACTATGTCCATTTGAAAAGGCTTGGATAGAAAAAACCAACACAAACCATAATATTTCAACTACTAGCAAATTAACAAAACAATTTAGAAAATTCAATGTTTCATGAAAAATAGCAAGACACTATGAATATTGAATTTTATCCGTCAAATTAGTACTGAAGAACTTTGTGTAGTTGTTTATGTTATTGGATCAGAATGGTCAAATTATGCCAAATAGTCAGGAAAAATGTTCATGATTTGAAAACCTCATGTTTATGTGATGGTCATAGTGGAACATGTTCGCAGTCCAAACAAAATAGGAAATATAGGCATAAATAAATTCCTTACAAGTTTACCACAACAATGCTTTGGTAGTTGATAATCCGATGTGGTAGAATATCATATTACATTTGAAGTTGAAATGTAAAATTGAAATGAACAAAGTCAATTAGGTGTGTTCTCTCGAGCGACTTAAACAATAACTCTGGCTTGACTAAAGCAAAGTAACACTGGACCTCCTCAATCATGTGAGACAAGTGTCAAAATCAATGAGCTTTGTTAAAACGATGTGCATTTATCGCTTAGCCATTGTATAGCGGTGGAGGTGTAAAAATGTATAATAATAAAATTAGCAGGGATATAAAGGAGGCACAAAAATATTCAATAAATGTTAAACTAAATATTTAAACATCAATTAATTATCATTCCCACATTATTAATATGGAAGAAACTAGTATTGATCGATCTTGTATAACCAATTCAAAGAGTATTATATATACGCGCTAAATTGGATAACTATAATAGATTTCTATAATATATTATAGTACTTATGTCTTAAAATTAGATATTTACACTAGCTTAATTGATTTTTTACAAAGAGAAATAATCCAATCAATGGAAAATAGTGGGACTTTATGTGGATTTTCTGTTCATCGACGCTAAATCGGAATATCATTGCGGTTGAAAAGTGCCACAAGCTATAGAAGGGATTTTTCAGGGATCTAACCACACAGCTGAAATGTTAAACACCTTGGCACTAATAAATTCTTACTTAGATGCAGATTTAGTATCGAACAAAGTTTATTAGTGTTCAGCATGAGGTCTACTATAGTCCAACGTGACTAATGCTTTTTGCTAAATTTTGTTTTTCCCTTTTTTCCATCTTTTCGACATTTAATGAACATATGATGGTTTAAGAGTAGGATTTATGTTTATCACTTTTACGATGATATATTCTTTATACGTTATAAATTGTACAGTTTATTTGTTTTTAGTATATAAAATATATATTTATAGAAAAACCCTTGTATTTATTTTATCTTGGACCTTTTCTTTTTTATTTTGTTGGATGAATAGTACTTTAGAAAAATGCGACTCAAACATTTCATGATTAATCTAGCAAATAAATGATTTATTATTATACAGTATTTACTTATTATGGTCAAAATCATATTTATGTATAATCCCAATAGTGCATTATGCACTTGTGACACATATAACAATATAAGGTTTATGACCTTTGGGAGGAAATCACTTTAAAAATAATTTTGGATTAGACTGTACTATCATTTCAAATTTCCATGTCAGATATCTTTTTAATTGCTAGGTTTTTACAATTCTTAGCCAACATATAAATAGAGAAAAATACATTCGATTACATCAAAACATTCTCCTTAGGATTATAAAACTTCTTTTATTATTGCGTTAGTTCTTATTTTACATTTGGAGGATTTTTTATCACTTATCTACAAATTTGGAGGCTGAATGTTTGATCTCAAACTTTAAATGTGTATCGGTAGGGTAAATCTGCATAAATAATAGATCAGTAGCGAATTACAACAAATCATCCTAAATCTCTATAAATGATCATATTTTATATGTTCCCTACCAAAAAAAGCATTATAGAGAAAAAAATTCCTTGAAATTCAAATATGATATTAGACACTGGTTTCATTGCAGTCTTGTCCTATACCTTTATTTTCATTCCGTGAAAAGAAATCAAATTCGAAGCAAAAGTAGTCAAATGATCTAACATAACAAATTCAGCATCATACTGCAATTTCAAAAATAAGCTAATTTTTTATGATTATTAAACTCACAGTTATCACATATAAGCTTAAGAACCCAATACTAAACTTCTTCGGAGGAGTAAGTCATTTATTGTTCTTGTCACTTTTAATGTTAGAATTTTTAACAAAAAGATTCCTTATATGAATTAAACTCATTAAATTATGTAATCTACACAAAATATACGAGCAACTTCAGAATTAAGCAATAAATTAAAGAAAAACCATTAAAGGATTCCAATAAAATAAAGACAAAGAATGAATAGGAATTATAAAAAATTACCTCCTGAATGTCCGTTGTGGTCATAATGGAAGAATTGGAAGCCATTATGGTTTTTGTTTGAATCGAACAAATAGTTTAAGGTTTGTGTGTATTTGTACAATATGTGCGAAGCAAAATATTCAAATAATATTATTTTTCTGAACTAGTTTTCAATCCCAAATCCAGCTATTCCATGTGCCCAATTAAAATGTTTACATATTTACTGCCAGTATGCCATGTCAATTACAGGTTGTGTTGGTTAATTCATTTTGCTGCTAATTAAGTGCGAAAATTAATAATGACAACCGCATATGAAAATAAAAAAGATATAAGCGTACGGAACCTTATAATAATTGATTATAAACTCATATTACAATTATAGTGAAAAGGTATTTATATGTACGCCCAACGTGTTCTCAAGTTTCTGAATAAATATACACACGCACAAATGTATATTCAGTTTTCTTAACCTTTTACATATAGATATAAATTGAGGATGAACTAAAAAGATACATTAGTAAGATGTAACTTCATAACTCTGAAGCTACTACATAATGGTCATGTATCAATAGGGTACATGCGGTCGCCATCTTATGGTTCATAACTCTTTTTTTTTTTTTTTTTGAGAAAAACCAAATACATACTACAAGAAATAAGAGCTTTGCATGTTTTGCATTGTAATAAAACGTTCGTTGTTATACATAAATATAAGCTTACTTTCATTTTAGTCAAAAGTAGATAAGAAATAAGATTAAAAATGAAATATTCACATCATTCAGTGTGATAGCTTAATTTTATATTCTATCTAATTGTTCTAAAATTGTTTATACCTTTTTTAGTGTAATTATTTCAAAGTAAATATTATAATGATGATTGCATTTTTTCTTTTGTCCATTTAATTCATACTAAACAAAATAATATTGTTATTAAATTAAATTAATATCACGCAATATTCAAGTAATTATCATAATTTCAAGATGTATTCACAAGATTATATCCATGCATATTATAACAACCAAACAAAAACTAGTATAAATAATTAAATAGTTGTAAACAGACAAATTTAATTAAAAGAACTGAAATTATATGATATAAAAAAGTAAACACGTGTACAGTAAAAAGCTACATATTATCCCATATAATTTTATACATACAACGTATGTAACAACCTTAAATAACCTTATCTAATGCTATCTTGGAAATATTATGCTAATATGAACAAAAGTAATATACATTAACAATTATAATTTTCTTATTATCAATTTTTGTTCATTAATAATAGCATCATTGGTTTTTATAGATATTAGATCTATGTAGGGTACATATGATTTTGAAAATATTAGGGCGAAACACTAACGACCCACTTTTTCAACCCTCAAAGTTGGCATTGACACATTTACAATATTCATGTATTAAGCTTCCATGTAGCGAAAAGACGGATAGTTTGGAAAATAAAGGCATAGACACAAAATAATTCACAGCGGAACCGATAATTTATAATATGAACAATGATCTTTACAAAAGGATAAAACTATAATTTATACACATAAATCGAAGTACTAATCCACAAACTAGTCTGGAGGATTATAACAGTTTGTCCTTATAAATGTTGATACATACATGAATAAATAAGGCGGAAAATACAAAAGAATATCTAACACCCAGTATGTTGAATAACTTGCTATAATATAAAACCGGGCAGAATTAAATTTTAAAATCTGAATCAGGGGAAACGGGCTATGCCATTGCGTTCGTCTCGGAAAAATACGCGAAATAGAGTCCGAGTTTTCGAAAATCGGAGTCCGTATGACCCAGATATGGCCCGAAGAAGTTTCAGAAAATTTAAAAAACAGATTTCAAAAATGCAGATTATGGGCTAGGCGGGAAAATTCCCGCCAGACCCAGGGAGTCAACCTGGGGGTCGACTGGGGAGTCGACCTGCCCACCAGGTCGACTGGGGAGTCGACCCTAGTGTCGACCTGGGGGTCGACCTCCCTGGTCGAGCCCAGGTGACCTGGGTGCATCAACTTGGCTTTTGGGCTGTGTTTTGGTGGCTAGGACGAGACCTGACGGCTCTAATCTAATTTAGGGTTAATCCAATGGCCTAAAACACCTAACTACTCTATAAATACACCCTAAGACTACCCTAATTCATACTAAAAATAGATACAACACCGTTATGCCGTCAAAATGCAACTTGAAGGAGCCTCCATCAATCTAAAGAGGAAGATAGCTTCTCAAATCAATCTCTAATCAACTCTAGCAACTTAATCTTCTTCTTAGGAGTGTTAATCAACAAGTTGTGAGTTTTCTATAGCCTTAATAACCAATTGTTGAAATGATTATGATAGGATATAATGAGGTTATGGCTATGAATGTGGATCAATGCAAGATTATGTTATCATATGCTATGTGTTAATGATGTTATGCATGTTATATGCTATGTGTTAATGATGTTATGCATGTTATATGCTATGTGTTAATGATGTTATGCATGTTATGCATGTTATATGCTATGTGTTAATGATGTTATGCAAGTCATATGCTAAGTGATCATGATGTTATGCAAGTTATGCAAGTCATATGCTACATGTTCATGATGTTATGCAAGTTATGCAAGTCATATGATATATGATCATGATGTTATGCAAGTGTTAGGCTATGTGTTCATGATGCTAGTTATGCAAATCACTATGATAAACATTGATCCATTATGACACCATGATATGCAAGTTTGGTGTATGATTATATGCTAGTTCATACATGATATGTTATGCAAGTTTGGTGTGTGATTATATGCAAGTTCATATATGACATGTTATGCAAGTTTGGTGTTTGATTATATGCAAGTAACATGTGCAAGTTTACACCTTAGTATGATATGCATACATATGCAAGTTAACCCCTTTGTATGTCATACATACACATGCAAGTTTACCCCTTTGTATGACATAAATAACTTATGCAAGTTAACCTCTTTATGACATATGTGATTCATGCAAGTTTGGGTTGATTATTTATGCTAGTTGGGTTGATGCTATATGCATGTTGACACCTTTAAACCCATGTTGATGCTAATGTTATGCAAGTTGAACCCATTGTATTTGTGATCAATCTTCCCTTTTATGTCATGTTGGCGAATTACGTGGGGAACGATGGGGTTAATATACATGTTAATGAAATGGTGTGAAGTTGGTATGATTATGCATACCATAAAGTGGGTGGACATAATTGAGTCAATTATGTACATCATTAAAATTGGAATTAATTAGGGAAAATTAATTCGGGGGTGGTTAATTAGGTGTAATTAATCGACTAAGACACGAGGTTGGACCCTTTTGTAGCGTAAGACTGCCCGGAACCGACCGACAAATCCAGCGGCTACAAATGATTGGCCCAATGTGAGAGATCTTAGGCACAAACTAAATACGTGACAAGTGTATAGACACGAGGTTAGACTCGGTTATGGCGTAAGGCTGCCCGGACCCAACCGGCGAATCCAGCTGCCATAAAAGATAGTCTAATGTGAGAGGTCTTTACAACGGTTACGTTCTTAATCAATTAAGAAACACTTAACCAGATAAGCATGTAGTGGGGCATGAAGGGTTAAGTGGATGCCTTGGGTGGCATGTGGAGATTAAGTAAGTGCCTTGGGTGGCATGAGAAAATCTAGTGGTTGCCTTGGGTGGCAATAGAAAATACGATTAGAATACTTAACCAAAGTGGGACATGTAATTAAACATGATTAAAGGGTTAAGTGGGTGCCTTGGGTGGCATTAGGAAATTTAGTGGTTGCCTTGGGTGGCAATAGAAGATAAGATTAGAATACTTAACCAAAGTGGGACATGTAATTAAACATGATTAAAGGGTTAAGTGGGTGCCTTGGGTGGCATGTGGAAAAATCTAGTGGTTGCCTTGTGTGGCAATAGAGAATACGACTGGAATACTTAACCAAAGTGGAACATGTAACTAAACATGATTAAAGGGTTAAGTGGGTGCCTTGGGTGGCATGTGGAAATCAAGTGGGTGCCTTGGGTGGCATGCAGAAATCTAGTGGGTGCCTTGAGTGGCAATTGAAATATGATTAGATGACTTAACCAAACCTTAACATGTAAGTGGGCATGATTATAAAAAAAAGGGGTTAAGTGGGATGCACTAGATAAAAATGACAAGCTTAAGTAGTAGCTTGTGGGGGCCCATTTCAACCAGTAACTCATATGTATCTTATTGGGCTCGACCCATGTCGAGGACGGGACACGTGTACTGGGCTTGACTATAAGAGGCCAAAACGGGGTAGCGGTGGCAACGCGAGTCCAACGGGTTTCATATGCGTGTGTGGATCCGGGCTGGTAGGTAAGACGTTGTTGCATCGTGTAGATATAAGTCGTGCACCATTGATAGTATCGGGTTGCCACTTTGGGGAGTGATACACCCCACTATGGGGCCAGCACGGGTATCTACGGTAGGGAGCCGATCGCTTGGGAAGTAGCAGGTACACCTAGTGGAGATAGGGGGAAGACGACACCTATGTAGTCATCTAGGGGTACAAGAGACTACTATTAAAATTACCAAGTGTGGGTATACGTAGTGGAGATAGGGGCAGACGACACCTATGTAGTCAGCTAGGGGTACACGAAACTACTATTAAAAATTACTAAGTACACTTAGTGGGATCAACCTTTAAGTAGGAATTACCCTTGGGTGGGTAGAACTGGTGTGGTGCAGTGTAGGAATTATCCTTGGGTGGGTAGATCTGGTGTGGTGTAGAATAGTATTTATCCTTGGGTGGATAGGCGCGTCTTTACCGTTATCTTAGTTTATCCTAAGTCTAGTTGGCTGCTTAGTGTAGTCATTTATCCCCAGTCGTACCGTACTAGGTTTATATCATACCCTAATTACTTTAATGATTGTATTGTTCAAGTTATAGGGCTCACTCAGACTTATGTATGACCCCGTTGTTTTTATCTTTTTCCCCAACCCTCAGGTTCTCAGAGTGGGCCTAGCACTAGTGGGCTTTGATCAGATTGCTTTATCTATCTTTTGGAGCTTGGACTCTTGAAGAAAAGCTCGGTTATCTTTTCTATTATGGCTATTAGTATGTAGTGGGATTACGTACTTATGTTTTAACGAGATGGATATTTTGTACTTGACTCTTGTTGGTTTTTGAGATGTAACCAAACATGTTTACCTTCTGCTGCAATGAAATGATGTTTTAAATTTCAAGTATTACTTATATCTGTCTTGTTGTAATTTTTCAGTTCTATATTCACTTAAATACTCCACCGAAGCTAAGGCATTCCCTTTGTGTGTGACCTTAGCGGGTGTGGGGTGTTACACGTGGTATCAGAGCTCAAGGTTACCAGAACCGATAAAAATTTTAGAAAACTATTTTTCTAAAAACATTTTCGGAAGAAGTATTTTCAAAAACATGCCTTTTAAGAGAAAAGTTTTTGAAAGAAAAGCATAATCCCCAAATATCCATATCTTTATTCTTCGGATTCTCCGTTTTGAATCTCTTCCTCTTTCTCTTTTTGAATTTCCCCTCCGCGTATAGATGTGTTTTTAAGATAAATAAGGACTTCCGTATGAAGGACGGAAGAACCACTTCAAGGGACTAAGACGTTTGTCAGGCCAAGAAGTTAGTCCAAGGAGGTGGAGGGCTTATGGGTACCTTTAAGATGGACGAGAGAGGAAGGTTCAAATAGCCATTAGGTGAATAAAGGACGAAACCTCATTGTGGTAAGAAGGCCACGAAAGGAGAATGAGAAGGGGAAGGCTAGTTGTTTTGGAGAAATAGGACACCTTATTAGGGTTGACCAAAGAGGTAAGGACGAAGTACAGGATCTTCTGGAGGGTAGATGTATTCCCTCACGACGGGTATACCTGATGGGGGTAGGACAGTCTAAGTTGAAATTTGGTTCTCTCGATCATCCTGTTCGAACTTTATTCGACTCTGGCGCACCACATTCGTTTATCTCATCATTATTAGTTGAGTCACTGCACCTAGACACTAGTTTAGTAGATGATCCTATGGTTGTTTCAAACCCAATTGGGGGCTCCACTTATTTGTCCATGATATGTTTGGGTTTGAAGATTTCTATACTTAGCGTTGAGTTTAAATGTGATGCTTTTGTTTTGGGCTTCACGGGCTATGGGTTGATTTTGGGCATGGACTGGTTATCCAGTAATGGTGCCGTTCTTGATTGTGAAAGGAGAGTTGTTAGGCTCATGACCCGCTTGGGTAATACTCTCGAGATCTCTTGTAATCCCATGGATTCTGTTATGCTAAGTTATCTTGAATCGCTTGACGCTTCGGTCGAGAATTTGCGATCTGTTAGAGTGGTCCAGGAATACTCGGATGAGTTTGAGGAGGTGAAGGGCTTACCTCCGAAGCGGAGATAGACTTCCGAATATACCTGGTGGACAATGCTAAACCGGTATTTTTACCAGTGCGCCACATGGCTCCTCGTGAGAGGAGGGAACTCCATAAGCAAGTAGGGGAGTTGCTTGAGAAGGGGTTCATAAGACGAAGTATATCGGAGTAGGGTGCTCCAGTAGTTTTTGCTACGAAGGCAGATGGGTCCCTCAGACTTTGTGTAGACTATACAGAATTCAACAAGCTCACAAAGAAGAATAGACACCCATTGCCAACGATTGATGATCTTTTTGATCGGTTGGTTGGTGCCTCAGTGTTTCGCAGTGGGGCTTGGCCACGAAGTTTCATCAGTTGGGAGTGATTGAGGATAGTATAGAGAAGACCGCCTTTAGGGCTCCGGATGGTTTCTATGAGTGGCTGGTGATGCCATTCGGTTTGACGAACGCCCCCGCATACTTTGTTGATTTGATGAGTGGAGTGTTCAGGGAGTACCTAAATAACTTCGTAGTGGTCTTTGTGGATGACATCTTGGTCTTTTCTAAAGAGCGAAATAAGTTTTAGTGTGTGCTTAATAGGTTAAGCAAAGCCAGTTATTTGATCAACGGTGGTTTTGGAGCGAGATTGGCAAGGACATCCAGAGTTGGACAAGGGCTTAATCATTTAGCCGTTTTACTAGTATCATCTCACGTAGGTCGTCTGAATTCGAAGGAGGTATCCCTTGGGTGTTTGTCTGATATTGGTTTAGGCCTTTGGGGCTTGCACTTGGGGGATGTCGAGTTCGACTAGGATGGTCTGTGTGAGAGATGGAGAGTTGTGACGATTTTGTATGAGAGAATATCCTGGTTTTCTCCAGAAGTGGAGCATGCCCTACATCTTAAGGAAGTGTTGGAGACTCTTCGAGCGCATAGTCTTAAGACAACAAAGGTGGATGGAGTTCTTAGCATCCTATGATTTCGAGATAGCGTACACCCCAGTAAGGGTAACGTGGTGGCGGACACCTTGAGCAGAAAAGGTTGTCCTTGAGTCCATTGTTCGTGGAACAACGAAGCTTGGAATTTATCTTGATGTTTGTTTTCAGACCTTCCGTTGACTTTATGCCGGTTGGCTAGCATCCTTGGAGGTCAGGCCTACTCTTTTGGGACGGATTGGCGAGGCACAGTGGGACGACCCACAGTTGGTTGAGTTGGTAGAGAGGCTCATAAGGGGGAGTCGTCCAGCCATTTGAGTAGGTACACCCTAGACGATAAGGGGTGCTTGCGTAGAGACGGTGGACTTTGTGTACTGCAAGACGACGGTTTAAGGAAGGCTATTCTTGATGATGCACATCGTTCGAAGATGACCATTCAACCTGGTGGGGATATGATGTACCAAGACATGAAGCGAGTTTTCTTTTGGGCCGGTATGAAGAAAGATGTGGCCGAGTATGTCGCTAGATGCTTGGTGTGCCAACAAGTGAAGGCGGAGCAAAAGAAACCAGGTGGATTGCTTCACCCATTGGAAGTTCCGCAATGGAAGAGGGATGGCGTCTCGATGGATTTGATTGACGAGTTACCCAGATCGAGAAAGGGTAATACGGGAATTTGGGTTGTGGTAGACAGACTTACTAAGAGCGCCCATTTTATACCTGTGAAGAGCAAGAGGACTGCTCCATGGCTAGCTTCAGTTTATCTTCGAGAGATAGTTCGGTTGCATAGGGAACATGACGTATTCCATGTGTCACATTTGAGGAAGTGCCTACATGAGATCGCAGAGGTGGTAGAGCCGAGCTTGCTTAAAGAGGTGGAGGTAGAGTGTGATCCGACTATTCGACGAGCTCCTACCCGCATCCTTGGGTCAGAGATTAGGAAGTTGAGAAACAGAGAGGTTCGACTAGTCAAAGTGCCAAGGGGAGAAGATGAGAGTAATGCTACTTGGGAGACAGAAGCGAAGATGCATTCATTGTACCCATTCCTTTTTGAGGATATGTCTTTTAACTTCTCCTTGATCGTTTGTCTAGTACTTATCTTATCTTTAGTATGTCCTCTCATTAGTACCTTTGACCTTTAGATAGGGAAAACCTATGGTTGAAACATGTGTTTGAGACATGTTATGTTTGAAGGATGCGTGTGGATGCAAGTGGTTGCTAGTGGTTGCTCGTGGATGCATATACACACACTCTAGGCACTAGATCGGCTCAATCACTTCATATTGCATATTGCATAAAATTGTGTGTAGGAAGCTATATTAATGGATGTATAATGGTTGCGTTATCATATGGATGATGCATTTTGGTGTATGGTTGTGCACACATGTAGAATTAGTATGTGTCGATAGGGATCTTTCGCATACATATTGGATGCATGGCACTATCATGGTTTGCATTGAGGAGGTCAACTAAATAAGTGGACCGCCTAATTTTGCATTAGACAGGGAACATATACACACACTTTGCATATGATTCATTCAGCATTAGAAACTTTAAGGACAATGGATGCCAGTGTTTGATGGTTTGAGTAGATGGTTGTTTGGTTGGTAGGATACGTTCTTCTTGACTTAGAGATTTCGGGGACGAAATCCTTTAAGTAGGGGAGAATGTAACACCCCGTGTGTTGAATAACTTGCTATAATATAAAACAGGGCAGAATTAAATTTTAAAATCTGAATCAGGGGAAACGGGCTATGCCATTGCGTTCGTCTGGGAAAAATACGCGAAATAGAGTCCGAGTTTTCGAAAATCGGAGTCCGTATGACCCAGATATGGCCCGAAGAAATTTCAGAAAATTTAAAAAACAGATTTCAAAAATGCGGATTATGGGCTAGGCGGGAAAATTCCCGCCAGACCCAGGGAGTCGACCTGGGGATCGACTGGGGAGTCGACCTGCCCACCAGGTCGACTGGGGAGTCGACCCTAGTGTCGACCTGGGGGTCGACCTCCCTGGTCGAGCCCAGGTGACCTGGGTGCATCAGCTTGGCTTTTGGGCTGTGTTTTGGTGGCTAGGACGAGATCTGACGGCTCTAATCTAATTTAGGGTTAATCCAATGGCCTAAAACACCTAACTACTCTATAAATACACCCTAAGACTACCCTAATTCATACTAAAAATAGATACAACACCGTTATGCCGTCAAAATGCAACTTGAAGGAGCCTCCATCAATCTAAAGAGGAAGATAGCTTCTCAAATCAACTCTAGCAACTTAATCTTCTTCTTAGGAGTGCTAATCAACAAGTTGTGAGTTTTCTATAGCCTTATTAACCAATTGTTGAAATGATTATGATAGGATATAATGAGGTTATGGCTATGAATGTGGATCAATGCAAGATTATGTTATCATATGCTATGTGTTAATGATGTTATGCATGTTATATGCTATGTGTTAATGATGTTATGCATGTTATATGCTATGTGTTAATGATGTTATGCATGTTATGCATGTTATATGCTATGTGTTAATGATGTTATGCAAGTCATATGCTAAGTGATCATGATGTTATGCAAGTTATGCAAGTCATATGCTACATGTTCATGATGTTATGCAAGTCATATGATATATGATCATGATGTTATGCAAGTTATACAAGTGTTAGGCTATGTGTTCATGATGCTAGTTATGCAAATCACTGTGATAAACATTGATCCATTATGACACCATGATATGCAAGTTTGGTGTATGATTATATACTAGTTCATACATGATATGTTATGCAAGTTTGGTGTATGATTATATGCAAGTTCATATATGACATGTTATGCAAGTTTGGTGTTTGATTATATGCAAGTAACATGTGCAAGTTTACACCTTAGTATGATATGCATACATATGCAAGTTAACCCCTTTGTATGTCATACATACACATGCAAGTTTACCCCTTTGTATGACATAAATAACTTATGCAAGTTAACCTCTTTATGACATATGTGATTCATGCAAGTTTGGGTTGATTATTTATGCTAGTTGGGTTGATGCTATATGCATGTTGACACCTTTAAACCCATGTTGATGCTAATGTTATGCAAGTTGAACCCATTGTATTTGTGATGAATCTTCCCTTTTATGTCATGTTGGCGAATTACGTGGGGAACGATGGGGTTAATATACATGTTAATGAAATGGTGTGAAGTTGGTATGATTATGCATACCATAAAGTGGGTGGACATAATTGAGTCAATTATGTACATCATTAAAATTGGAATTAATTAGGGAAAATTAATTCGGGGGTGGTTAATTAGGTGTAATTAATCGACTAAGACACGAGGTTGGACCCTTTTGTAGCGTAAGACTGCCCGGAACCGACCGGCAAATCCAACGGCTACAAATGATTGGCCCAATGTGAGAGGTCTTAGGCACAAACTAAATACGTGACAAGTGTATAGACACGAGGTTAGACTCGGTTATGGCGTAAGGCTGCCCGGACCCAACCGGCAAATCCAGCTGCCATAAAAGATAGTCTAATGTGAGAGGTCTTTACAACGGTTACATTCTTAATCAATTAAGAAACACTTAACCAGATAAGCATGTAGTGGGGCATGAAGGGTTAAGTGGGTGCCTTGGGTGGCATGTGGAGATTAAGTAAGTGCCTTGGGTGGCATGAGAAAATCTAGTGGTTGCCTTGGGTGGCAATAGAAAATACGATTAGAATACTTAACCAAAGTGGGACATGTAATTAAACATGATTAAAGGGTTAAGTGGGTGCCTTGGGTGGCATGAGGAAATTTAGTGGTTGCCTTGGGTGGCAATAGAAGATAAGATTAGAATACTTAACCAAAGTGGGACATGTAATTAAACATGATTAAAGGGTTAAGTGGGTGCCTTGGGTGGCATGTGGAAAAATCTAGTGGTTGCCTTGTGTGGCAATAGAGAATACGACTAGAATACTTAACCAAAGTGGAACATGTAACTAAACATGATTAAAGGGTTAAGTGGGTGCCTTGGGTGGCATGTGGAAATCAAGTGGGTGCCTTGGGTGGCATGTAGAAATCTAGTGGGTGCCTTGAGTGGCAATTGAAATATGATTAGATGACTTAACCAAACCTTAACATGTAAGTGGGCATGATTATAAAAAAAAAGGGGTTAAGTGGGATGCACTAGATAAAAATGACAAGCTTAAGTAGTAGCTTGTAGGGGCCCATTTCAACCAGTAACCCATATGTATCTTATTGGGCTCGACCCATGTCGAGGACGGAACACGCGTACTGGGCTTGACTATAAGAGGCCAAAACGGGGTAGCGGTGGCAACGCGAGTCCAACGGGTTTCATATGCGTGTGTGGACCCGGGCTGGTAGGTAAGACGTTGTTGCATCGTGTAGATATAAGCCATGCACCATTGATAGTATCGGGTTGCCACTTTGGGGAGTGATACACCCCACTGTGGGGCCAGCACGGGTATCTACGGTAGGGAGCCGATCGCTTAGGAAGTAGCAGGTACACCTAGTGGAGATAGGGGCAGACGGCACCTATGTAGTCAGCTAGGGGTACAAGAGACTACTATTAAAATTACTAAGTGTGGGTATACCTAGTGGAGATAGGGGCAGACGGCACCTATGTAGTCAGCTAGGGGTACACGAAACTACTATTAAAATTTACTAAGTACACTTAGTGGGATCAACCTTTAAGTAGGAATTACCCTTGGGTGGGTAGAACTGGTGTGGTGCAGTGTAGAAATTATCCTTGGGTGGGTAGATCTGGTGTGGTGCAGAATAGTATTTATCCTTGGGTGGATAGGCGCGTCGTTACCGTTATCTTAGTTTATCCTAAGTCTAGTTGGCTGCTTAGTATAGTCATTTATCCCCTGTCGTACCGTACCAGGTTTATATCATACCCTAATTACTTTAATGATTGTATTGTTAAGGTTATAGGGCTCACTCAGACTTAAGTCTGACCCCGTTGTTTTTATCTTTTTCCCCAACCCTCAGGTTCTCAGAGTGGGCCTAGCACTAGTGGGCTTTGATCAGATTGCTTTATCTATCTTTTGGAGCTTGGACTCTTGAAGAAAAGCTCGGTTATCTTTTCTATTATGGCTATTAGTATGTAGTGGGATTATGTGCTTATGTTTTAACGAGATAGATATTTTGTACTTAAATCTTGTTGGTTTTTGAGATGTAACCAAACATGTTTACCTTCTGCTGCAATGAAATGATGTTTTAAATTTCAAGTATTACTTATATCTGTCTTGTTGTAATTTTTCAGTTCTATATTCACTTAAATACTCCATCGAAGCTAAGGCATTCCCTTTGTGAGTGACCTTAGCGGGTGTGGGGTGTTACAGAATACGAAGGTATATCTCCGCCTTTTAGCTTATATCTTGAAGTTCTAAAGTAATTCAAATCCAATCTGACAAATGCACATAGTCTAACCCGAGTACTAAACGAAAATAATGCCCAAATCATTCTTAGATACCAGCATGGGAAAGCTCACATCACATGGAATTTACTATAATTTAGAAAACCTTTTGAAACAAAAGGTATTCCACAGTACCACATTGCCAATAAATAAGGATTGGCCTTTTACCTTACGATAACACAAATACTTTTATTAAATCAGATTATTTCTAATATAGTTACATTGGAATCGCTTTTCAAAATACGTAATCAAAATAGTCGTAATTGTTACATTTGTCCAATTCAATGGGAAATTTATGCTTAGAATCAAATCCTTAAAGGCACATATTGAAGATTGGGTCCCAATAATAGCAAGGTATAGGACTACCATCCATAATATAAACCTTTAGAGGAACAAGCGAATGCACGACCTAGCTATCATTGACCTACATGGAGTTGTCCAACTCTTTCTGGATAATACCGAATATTGCATCAGTCAAGCCATTAGTAAACTGTCTGAGACATCACGTAGCATCGACAACAAAACAATTATTTAGATGTATTCTGCATAGGTGATGACCATATCTTAATGGGAACAACCCACAAAGCTCTAAGTATCAACATTTTTATGTCATTTCCAATATATAAGGCCTGTGGTAACATTTTACATTCAATAGGACATCAAATTCCACTTAGAATGCTACCTTGCAATTTCGAAAAACAAAGTAACGATTTTCCATTAAAGTAAATACTCAAGATTATATTCCTTAGGGAAGAGTGCTAAGTATATAATGGTTCACCCCCTACACAAAATAAATGTATGTTAATAGAAACCAACGTAGATGGTTTTTTAGAAATGCAAACCAGACACTCATTTATAAATGAGTTGTCGATGTAACAGACAAACCAAGGCACTCCTCCTACTTCATCCTGTTTAGAAATCACGCCTACATCTAAGATTTCAAAATAAAGGTATTAATACCACCATATATATATTAATCTAGAGGTTAGTGGCAATAACCCTACATTATGAAGATTTACATCCTTAACATCATTATCTCTAAGAGTTCTTTCACGTTCAAATACTTAAGTTGATTTGAAGTGGTTCTCGGATGACATTGTTGTCCGATTTCAGCATCTCCAAATTGACAATAATAATTCAAAATCTGACCAAAATTTGATAGTTGGTATTTAGCTCTTAAATCCACAAAATAACAAATCAAGATTTCAAATTCCATAAGGCAGCTAACTTAGTTAAGAACATAAGTAGAGTGAGCCTCTTTTAAATTAATCATCATTATTTAAAATTGCTTGGTAATGTTAAAACCTCCATTTTTGAACTAGATTTTGATTACGACAACTATATATCAACGATATTATTCACTAACATCTTTTACAGCAAATGAGATAAGAACATAGCCTAAATACACAAAGATTTGACAAGAAGATATATTGGTATATTTGATATGTATTCAAAACTAATTATTTAAGATACGTCTAACTAGGCAAAACATAGACATGAATTTTGTGGAAAAATACGGAAGTTCATTCCATTTGCTTTAATTTAATTAAATATTTAATTAAATTGTTACGAATAAAAAGCTGACGGAATTCGAGCGAATTAGAACAAAAAAAAAAAATACTAGATTGAATTCTAAGAATAACGCTATTTTTCATTTCGTAAAATTCGATCGTATATTGTCCTGAAGAAATGATTTTGTGTTCGCGACGCGTAGAAAAAGCAACGTCAATTTTGCATTGCTTTTGCACATGCGTATGGGTTCGTATCCTTTTTTCTCCTAAACCAATTTTAAAAAGTTAAGTATCTACGTCATATATAAGTGTTTCTGGAATTTCACAAAATAAGTTATCTTGTCTAGTTTATTATAGTTATGTGATTGGGGCAAATTGCTCGTCACAATGGTATTTTTATTTTTGTTTGTAATGCCTCGTTAGTGAACGGAATTTTACATAGTGGGGTACGCTAAACTTTAAAAACATAATATGTACATAACGCATGTTACCTTCATTATAATCCATTTGCACCCTACTTACATTTGATTAATGGGCATGCTAGGACCATGTTTGCATTTAATTATTTGCAGTAGAAATCTTAGCTTAGAAGTATTTCTTACCTTTATATATATATATATATATATATATATATATATATATATATATATATATATATTATGTTCACTTATAAGAGGTGATATTTTTTTTCCACTTCTTACTTAGAGCAACTACAAGAGTGCTTTATTTTGCTGGTGGCTCTAGCTCCGTTCATATGCTGATCGTACTTGAACAAAAAGATGTTCGGATATCCAGTCCCCCCATAAGCAGCTATCTTCGGAGGTGTAAATTTCTTAGGGAATTTTGCCTGACGGATTCTTTCTATGAATGGATTCTTACTTGGCGAAAATTCCATTCTCTTTCATTATCTTCACGAACCATTCTCTCTTTCATTATTCGCTCGACCATGTCTGAGATATATTGCTTGTCACTGGTTCGTTCCACCAAGCAGACGCTGGTCCACTTACCCAAATGATCACGGTTCGAGTCCCGGTGCCCTGGATCTCTCTTGGAAGGTGCCCCTTTGGTGGGACTAGCAGTACTCCAAGTAGTACGCTTCTCGACATGTTGTCGTGCTTTGACTTTGGAGTCCTCAATGTTGGCCTCCCCTTCGTCATTCCCTTCATCCTTGACTTCCACTTCAAAATGGGAATTACTAGGGTGCGAGGCAGAAGAGTTCTCTTTTTCGTCAACAGTGGATTGGCTTGAGCATTAAGCAAAGCATCAAGCTTCTCCATCAGCATCTTAGTTGTAGCATCCATTCTCTCATTTAAGCCAGTTACGACCACATTCAATTCTTCTCGAGTTACGGCTGGTCTTGAGGATTGACCAACCTCATGGTTCAAAGTTTGTGGTGTAACCAGCATTTGCAGAATTCTAATAGACTTGCTATTCTTCTTCGAAGCAACCATTATTTCTGACGACTTTTTAAACTTTGAAGCAAACTCTTCAACGGGCCCACTCTTTAGACTTCGGGAGCCTATCGCAGAAAGTATGAAACGACCCAAACTTACCCTTTTAGGAAAGCCCGGATTGAGTTGAGAACACGACAAATCAGAACACAAACAGAAGAACACTGCATTGCTTATTACAATAATTTACGTTAGAGTACAAGAATATTCCTGAGTATGAATAATTATACAACCAAAAATATTATCAGAGATTTAAAAATTACATAGCAACGGAATAAGACATAAGTATAATGCATAGCGGAAAAGCTTTACGAATATAGCTCCAGTTGAAATCCAGGATCATGTTAAATAGAAATCTGCAAAACCAAAACTACTAACTGCCCATGTGGAAAATACGGTTACCCAGAGTTTAGGAAGGAACAATAAACTCCAGGTCAGTCATAGGACTGGTATGAGAGCTCAAAACAGTTATTAATTTGATTTTAAAGTTAGGTAAATCAAGGGACCACTCCGTATAACACAGAACAGGTTTATCCCCAAGAATACCAGTGCTTAAATAAAACAGTACAATGCAAATTAAAGAAAAATGAAGCTATTATAAGACTCAGGTCCCATCACACAATGCAACGCAAGCCGGAGGATAGAGTTTTACCTTATAATAGCCAAAAATGCTTGGTACGTGAAATTTCTCTTTTATTATTACTATAAGTGCATAGTGTAGAAATCAATTGGCATGAGTGCCCCACCCCACTATGTCGCCATATATAGGTTTATAATTAAAACCGCATAGCTCGTATTGGAAAGTTAGATTTCCATCATGATGGCTCCTGATCCGAAAGATCTATCCCGTAGTGCAATACTCCACGGCTTACGTCGTAGGCATGTGAAAACACCGTAATGCACATCGCACTTTTGGGACATCAAGTATCACTGCGGTTTACGTCCCGGCAAGAGAAAACACCGCTTACTCTATCCCTATATGGGAATTGGCAGAAATGCCCTATCCCTCATCTCGATTATTACCGAATCGAATTCCATTCAATTCCAATTTAATATATTAAATTGGAAAATTTACTTTGGAAAATTCCGATTTAAATCTTAATAAAAGATTCATAAATTCCAAATTATTTCTTCACTGTTAATTGGGTTAAAGAACAAATGTTATTTAAAACATTGTTCATGATAAACCCAAAAATCCAATTCTTTTATCCAATTCCAATTTAATATAAATTAATTGGTAAAATCTCCTAAATCTTAGTTAAAAGATTT
Source organism: Allium sativum (assembly GCA_030737875.1). Lineage (NCBI taxonomy): Eukaryota > Viridiplantae > Streptophyta > Magnoliopsida > Asparagales > Amaryllidaceae > Allium > Allium sativum. The sequence continues at coordinate 566,270,787 of CM060921.1, forward strand.
ATTATTTTCTAAACTGGGTTTAAGAACAGTGTTAATAAAGACACCGTCCACGACAAACCCAAAATCCCATTTGACATTAAATATAAGGTTTTGAACAGAGATTATATCGGCTTATATTCAATATCAAATTCTGAAAACAACAAATATTGTATTTGGAATAATGATATAAATATATCTTCCAAATTCCCTATAACAACATTTGTATAATCATGGAATCCAATATCGAAATATTCCGAAGATTATTTCCATTCCGAATCCATTCCAATTTATTCTTTGGAAAAATTCTAGTGATTTTAAAACCATTTTCAAATCCAATTTATTTATTTCTAAAAATAATTAAATTATTGTTAGTTAATAACTAGTTCATTTCGATAAAAATATATTTTTATCTTTTCAAAACTAGAATTTTTCATCAAAAATCTTTCCTAATCATTTATTATGATTTTATATAATTTTTCCATATTTTTAATAATTTTATTATCGCCCGTACAGTCGGTTTCCAATAACGTCCACCGAGCTGCATCCATAGCGACCTTTTCTAAAATTGATTTGGATATATCTCCAAATATAACCGTTAAATTTCAAATCTCATACATTCATTGGAAAGCTCTTTTTGATACGAACCCAACGATTCTGGTTTTAGGAGAATCCGACGGTCCAATCTCCCGTTACGCCAATTTGAAATTAATGTTCGAAATTCGCGAACGGTCGCTGCGCGGCGCGTTCTATTCATGCCATTAAATATATATATTATATATATTTCATCGATTTCCATTTAAAACGTATTTTATAAATCGTTTATTATTTCATTTTAAAACGATTTCAACTTCATTTTGATTTTTAATCAAAATGGAATATTCCACATCTTTATCATATTAAAACGATAATATTTTCTACTTTGCTATCATGTAAATGATTTACATTTTAACGATTTTATAATACAATAACAATGTAATTTCATTGTTTAAACATTTTATTTAAAACATTGAATATTTTCAATCATTCCTACATACACAATAAAAATGTATATTTTTGTTGTTAACATATTCTAGTCCAAACAATGAATATTTTGATGAATCATACTTACATTAAAATGCAATTTTTAATGTTACAACATTTTTATTCAACAATGAATTTTTTAATGAATCATACTTACATTAAAAATGTAATTTTTTATATTGAAATATTTTTATTCAAACTTGAACCTTTTTCACCATTTCTTATATGCAAAGAAAATATAATTTTTTATTGTTAAACCAGTTTATTTCAATCAATGAATATTTTTCATTATTTTATGTTCAATAAAAATGTGAAGTTTTATTGTTTAACTTTTCTATTTCAATCAATGGTCATTTTTCATTGTTTCTGCATGTACAATAAAATGTAAATTTTATCATTAACATATTTTCATTTCAAACAAGTGATCATTTTCATATTTTCTACATATAAATGATTTACATTTTAATAAACAAAATCTCTTTAATAATCAAACATACAATAAAAAATATAATTTTTTATTGTCCAATCTTTTTATTGAATCATGATTCTTTTTTAATGATTTTATAATACAATAAAAATGTAATTCTCATTGTATTAAACATTTTATTTAAAAACATTGAATATTTTCAATCATTTCTACCCGCACAATAAAAGTATATATTTTTATTGTTAACGTATTCTGTTTCAAACAATGAATATTTTATTCATTCATACAATAAATAAAAATGTGATTTTTATTACATAAACATTTTCTTTTTAAAACAATGAATATTTTATTGGTTCATACATTCAATAAAAACGATATTTTTATTGTTTAAATATTTCCATTCAACACATGAATATTTTTATTCAACACATGAATATTTTATATCGTTTACGGAATATTATTTTAAAATATTCTTTATTTTTTCCAAATTGGAATGAGACACAGTCAATTACCATATAATGTCATTTATAGGTATTTCATACATCGCATGTATACAACAATAGTGATAAACAATCAATAAAAATTCATACGACATCCAGAGTGCAATTTACAACTGTGTGAGCATTAAAATAAATAAATAAAGCTCATCATAGACTGTCAATCCATCGATTGACATACAACTAAATATTGGGAATCGTGTATGTCAAATATCATCCCAATACCTGTGTGGGGTTTTCAAACAACAACAATTTATTTGTGCAGTTGGGCGATGTGTAAAATTTATCGTCCCAATCATATTAGATAAATGGGTGTACATAAACAAATCGTCCGATTTGTAAATTAATATTTATTTCTTTCTTTTCATGATAATTTTAGGCCATATATATATACGTTAAAAATTATATTTTTAACGATAAAATATTTTATTCAACATATGAATATTTTATTTTCTATTTCACACCAAAATTACATCACAATATAGTCCAAACAAATAATCATGGTTTCAACCAAAGGTGTCGGGTGCTACTAAGCACTGTCTGCATCCTAATATATATATATATATATATATATATATATATATATTTAACGGTAAATAAATTGAGTGAGGAATTCTGTAATGTCCCGTATTTTTGGTCATCAAATATTTTATTTAATTTATTTATTTTAAATATTATATTTGGGGATATAATGGTTTTTAATATCTAAATCGTTATTTAAACGAAGTTTGAACGTATATAATTTATATAACATAAAACGAGCTCGAAATGGCACGGTAGTTCGTAATATTTGGTTTTAACTTCAATTGAGAATACAGGACCCGAAATAAGTCGGATTTCTGTGAAACAAGAAATGTTGGAAGCGTGTTGACGATAATTTTCATATGAAAGAGAAAAATCCAGATTTCGTATTATAATTTGATAGTTATGGCCAAATCAAAATTTGAAATAATCACTGTGAAAATCAGTATTAAAATATAGGCCTTTAAAATAGCCATTTTGCAAACAGTCTCGGATTTCGAGGAAATCAGTTTCATTGGGACCGTAACATTAAATTATTGCACGGTGTTAAATGGCGTGGCAAACTGATGTCGTATGTGACCACGGTAGCCATAAACGCCCGTTCGTTTTCTATAACGCGTAATTAAATTAATAAAGGGATAATTGGGCATAACTTGAATAGATGATCAAATTAAGCCATGAAACCAGTCCCGTTGACTTCGTATCATCGATTAGAGTCAGAATAAGTATATAGTTTGTTAGTTTTGAAGACTGGGTAATTTGGCCTTAAAAAGGGTATTGCGGTGCGCGATAAAAATAGCCTACCACGGAAATAGTCTCAGAATGCAACGAAACTTGTGCCGTTGGGTTCGTATCAACAAATTATTGTAGGATCTCAAAGTTTCAAGTTGATTTGATTTACCTAGTGATTGTGGAAAAATTTAACGCGTGTTTATTTCTGGTTTTATAAAGGAAATTTTTTCATATGATGTCGGAATTCGACGGAACTTGTTCCAGTGGATCCGAAATATTTTTTTCACTAAGATTAGCTTTCTTATCAGAAGACATAGATCATTTGTAGAGGTTTTAATCAACTACTTTATGGCGAATTTTCGTAAAAAAATAAACTAATATTAAAATTCCATCCCCTTACACAATATAAATACCAAACTGTGAGATCAAACCCCTAAGCTTGTTACACCGTGGTCAATGCGTTTCAGCAGCGGTTCCATCCTTTAGTTGAACAGCCACAAAACAGTCCTAATCTTCCTCAATTTACTTCCAAATCCAGTAATGAATTCAAAACCCTTCTACTAAAAAAATTGGACTCAATTAGATCTCCAATTCGACCGGTGAAGATCCCCTCTAATGATCCACATCGACCGGAATCTCAGCTCGAAGCTGTTGCGATTCTGGGCTGTTTACTGGCAAAAGGCGAACGCGGATAGGAGGATTAATTGGCCAGCAAACAAATAAAACGAAATTATAATAGAATGGAACGAAGGTAGTGGGGCTTGGTGACGTAAGTGGCTGAGGTCAATACGTAGGCAAACCGTTTGAGCTGGGTATTAGGAATGGGAACAGTAGGGGTGAAAAATAATCTTGCTCTAGTAATATATGTTTAATTAGTTTTTAAATCATGCCTTAATATGGTTTAGTATATATATGTATAAACCGTGGCCTGCATTATACTTGCAGATGGGTTTTTACCATGTTGAGGAATGCCTAATCCTCTTTATAACAGACTAATGACGTTTATAGATAATGCCTAATCCGAGTTAGATATTAACGTATGTAAATGGGAAGTTGGACTTAATCAAAGGTAGTAAGGAGTGGAAGTGCTTTTGAGCACAGCGTGATGAAAAGGGTAATCAGGTATTGTGCACTGTGAACCAAGATAGGAAGTCGAATGATGTTTATTGAACCATGTAATTTGAACATAGCTGGGAAGAAAAGAGTTTGGACTATTTGTCCAACGCAAATATAATTAGATTAAAGTTTAAATAATTTGTACCTAGGTTAATTGTTTTAAAGAATTAAAATTTCGGGCCTGTTTAGTCGGCCCAATATATATAAAAATTATTTAGTCTAGTAATTAAACAATCACGAGTAAATGATTTAATTTTAAATCATACATACAAACTGAAATATATATATATATATATATAACCGTTTGTTATATCACCAGAATCTGACGAAATAAGTTGTGACGGAGTCATGGTAACAAGCACAATATTTTTGAGACGACCCCAAACCCCGTACTGACGGTGGCAAGGGTAATCCATGGAATATAACACAGAAACAGGTAATAGCAGAACAAAATTAAATAAATACACCAGATAATGAACAATAGAATATACTGGATAAAAGTAATCATCAGAGTTACACAGTATACAGGATCTTACTTAGTACAAATACAGTTCAGCTATACATAATTGTCTACAGCGGAAAACAAACAAAATATGTACAATAGGAGCTGAACAGCATAAAAAGAGACAAATGATAGAATCCATCTTCAGCTCCAGCTCTCCAGAAAGAACCAGCTAAACCTGAATACAAGGTTGCCCGTGTATAAAAAAAAGGGCACCCGAGTTTGAAAGTGAAACAAACTACGAGTCAGTCATGGGACTGGTATGAGAAATCTACTCAACACATATATAATATGGCTAATCACAGGACCACACCACTTTCGTGGAACGGGTTTACTCCATTGGATTGCCAGTGCTTAAAACAAATCTTTCTTTTAAACATAGCTATGCTTTTTATAAAAATGAAGCCATTATAAGACTCAGTTCCCATCACACAATGCAACGCAAACCGGAGGATAGTGTTTTTACCTTATAACGGCCAAAATATGCTTGATACGAATAAAACAGAGGCATTTGATATTATTGCTAGTGTTTATATGTTTTGAAAACAATTTCAAATCATAACTATCAATCATAGATGGCATTAATGCCCCATACCACTATGTCGCCATATATAGGTATACAATTAAAACCGCACGATGTCATATTTGGAAATTGGATTTCCGTCCTGAACCAAGGCAAAAGATAGTCCTTACCGAATTCGAGACGCTCTAGCCCGTGTCTCAGGAACAGCCGCAACTGCCCCTTGGATCGTCAGGGTCGGTCTACCGATGTGGATTATTATGCCTGAACACTACGTCTCCCCGCCCTTTGGGGCGTAAACGAGCCAACGAATGACTCCATCGGACCCGGATCGTCCGATCAAACCGAGGCGCCTCGCAACAGCAACAACCACACAGGTGAAAACTATATAAATGTCAGGGCTGGTAGGTCACTGACACCACCCTAGCTAGAAAGAAACGCAGGCCCTCCCTGATGTCCTCTCCCGTTTCTGGTTCATACCGGGGTGTGAGGCTCGCGATTCTACGTTATACACAAAGCTACGCCACACCGGCGGTGCTTTGATCATCACTACAAGACTTTGCTTTTCAACAGAAGCCCTGATCACTGCATCTTAGCATGCCACACAGGCAATTCATGCCATGCGACTGATGTCCATCGATATACAACCTCTGAGCTCTTGCGTTCCAGAGAAGGGCGTTAAGCAAAAGAATAAATTCTCCGCCGCCAAACAGATGTATATTTAACAGAGATCAATCAACACGGAATAAAATCCAATGTCAGACACATAGTCCATTTACAAGTCCGTTCTGGGTCTGAACGAAACCGGAGGCACTAAATACCTCGCAAACCCATCGATCACCACATACGTCTGGACGATCACCACTCATTATCCATATTTCGGGATGCCTCCCAATCAGGACCTCGGTTACCATCCAAACGAGGTGAAGAACTCCGGTCTTCGACCATCGTCTTCATCTTCGATTTGCTATCGTCGATTCAGTTATTCAGAATGGGAAAAACCCGATCTTTCTGAGCAACTCACGTATATAATAAACAAGTGCAACACTAACATATACACGCATCATTTCAATTCATTAGTCACTAACCGTCAATCAGTAAGAGAACGATGTCCCAAATATTAACCCCGAAGGCCGAAACCAACATCAGATCAACACCCAAGAAATTATTCGACTTAGGCAACCTTCGGTTAATTTCTAAATCACATCCATATTGTTTATAATATTTTATAACGATTTATCGCTATTTTTATTTATTTTAAAATCGCCAATATATTCAAAACGACGCTTCGAGCCATAACGCGATTGTGGCGCTGTTTTTCTTCAGATTTGATTTACACATATCTGAAAATCTAACCATTGGATCTTCATAAAATATACATCACTAGAATGATCTTTTCAAAACGAATCAAATGGTTCAGTTTTGGGAAAATCCGACGGTCGGATCTCCCGGTACAACCGTTTGAAGTTTCGATTTCAAAATACGAACTACAGCATCGTTATTCGATTAAATATAATTATATATATATTTATATATATATATAATCGTTTCTGGTGCTGTTTTTCTTCAGATTTGAATTAAACATTCCAGACAATCCAACCGTTGGATTTTTACAAAGTTGGTGCCGTTGGAAAGATTTTTCCAAAGCGAACCCAACGGTTACGATTTCAGGAAAATCCGATGGTCGGATCTCCCGGTATAATCGTTTGAATTCATGGTTTCAAAATGCGAACTGCACGGCCACGTTTCGTTTTAATTTTATTTATATTTATATATTTATATAAATATAGTTCATTCAAAAATTCCTATATCGCTTTCACTTCAAATATTTCACTAACGCCTTTAAATTTCGGAAAAATTCGCCATAACCTCCTTTGTACGGGAGGGGCTAGGAAAATTCCCAAATAGCCACATGGGCGTCTCATGACAAAAAGAAAAAGAAAAAGCCAAGCGGCTAGCCAACAGGCTCATAAAATCATCACCCAAACAAAACAGTAAATGTGTACCTATTTGTCGGGCACAAAAATTTATTCCTCTTCTCTAGCCCCTTTGCTATAACCTGTTCAATAAATATGCATGTACATATATACAGTTCTTATCATTTATAATTTTCTATTCAACTTCATATTTGATTCCATTTGGTTTAAAAACACCATTCATTCTAATGTTACATATATAGGAAAAAATCATATCATTAGCTTATTAATGAATATTTCAACTCATATATATTTATTTGAACGAGTGGTTATTTTTAACACTTCACATTTCAAATATTCGTGTATATAATAAAAATGTGATTTTTATTGTAAAACAATTCAAGTCAAAACACTATTATTTTATATAGTTTATATAGGTGATAAAAATAGGATTTTTATTATAAAACAATTTCTTTTAAAACGAGATTATTTTACATAGTCCATATAGATGATAAAAAGGTGATTTTTATTATAAAACAATTTATTTCAAAATATGAATACCATTCAACACATGAATTTCTAATCAACGAATGAATATCGATTCAACACATGAAGGTTTTCTATATTTTCTATATATAGATAAAAATGTGATTTTTATATTTGAAACGCGAATACCACTCAACACATGAATTTCTAATCAACGAATGAATATCGATTCAACACATGAAGGTTTTCTATTCAACGAATAAATATAGTTTCAGCAAATGAAAATAATTCAAACACATGAATATTATTCAAAATTTCGGTAGCATAACGACAGGGTAGTTAAAACCGGGACCGTCCCTAGTACGGCTCCTCGCTCTACCTTAAAACCTCGCGGTTTTTGACAATGGGGATCATGCATCTAGTTCGCACGCAGGCGGCATGTATATATTTATTTCATTTCCACAAACTAATCCTATGTGGTTTCAACCAAATATTTCTCAACCACAAATGGGTATTTTTCAACCACAATCAATCAATATCAATCACAAACAATCCCAAACAACCATTCGCTATCAATCAATTTTCACACCAATCACAATCAATAAATATCGTCCATGGTTTGTGGACGAGGGGCGTATATATATATATATATATATATATATTTATATATAGCAATTCACTTCTATTTCAACACATATATAATTTTTACAACGCATATACAACTTATACATCGAACGTACAACTTATACAACACTTATACATGAGGTGTACAACGCTTATATAACTCATACATTGACTATATAATTTATACATCGTCATTGTCCATATCGTTTATAAATTAGAAATCTCACATTGGGTCCCACTCCACCAAAAATAGCAAAAGGCTCAGAAAAATATGCGGTCTCTTCTAGAATGTAGAAGGCGTCCACACGGTCACGATGTTTCCTGTTTCATCGAATTTCGTTAAAGTATGAAAAAGATATGATTTTTAAATGATGAACGAACTTTGCGACGGTTTTATAGCGTTGAAATCACTTTAGAAATTCAAACCCGTTTACCTCGTTAAAACTTTGAAACTAGGTTTCGAATTTTCACCCAAACCGTAGCACGATGTCTCGATCAGACAGCACCACCTCGGAGTGCTTGGAGAGGCGCGCTGGCACCTGAAGTAGGGCGGAGCTCGACGCAGCAGGGGCGGCGGAATCGAGGCGCGAACGGCAAGACTTCGTGGACCTCGTTCTCGAAGCAGGGGCAACGATAGGTGATGCGGTTTGTTTTGATTTGAAGAGGGAGAGGAGATCTTCAAAAACCCCAACTGGAGCCTGGCCTGAAGATGAACGTTGTAACACCCCGTATGTTGAATAACTTGCTATAATATAAAATAGGGCAGAATTAAATTTTAAAATATGAATCAGGGGAAATGGGCTATGCCATTGCGTTCGTCTCGGAAATATACGCGAAATAGAGTCCGAAATTTCGTGAATCGGAGTCCGTATGTCCGAGATATGGCCTTTAGAAGTTTCACGAAAAATCAGAAAACGAAACAGATTTCAAATTTCAGAAGTGGCGGGAAAATTCCCGCCAGACTCAGGGAGTCGACCTGGGGGTCGACAGGGGTGTCGACCTGCCCACCAGGTCGACTAGGGTGTCGACCCTAGTGTCGACCTCCCTGGTCGAGCCCAGGTGACCTAGGTGCATCGGTTTGGCTTTTGGGCTGTGTTTTGGTGGCTAGGACGAGATCTGACGGCTATAATCTGATTTAAGGTTAATCTAATGGCCTAAAACACTTAACTACTCTATAAATACACCCTAAGACTACCCTAATTCATACTGAAATTGGAGACAACGTCGTTATGCCGTCAAAATGCAACTTGAAGGAGCCTCCATCGAATTAAAGAGGAAGATAACTTCTCAAATCAACTTCTAATCAACTCTAGCAACTTAATCTTCTTCTTAGGAGTGCTAATCAACAAGTTGTGAGTTTCTATAGCCTTAATAACCAATTGTTGAATGATTATGATAGGATATAATGAGGTTATGGCTATGAATGTGGATCAATGCAAGTTATGTGTTATGTGTTCATGATGTTATGCAAGTTATGCAAGTCATATACTATATGATCATGATGTTATGCAAGTTATGCAAGTTATATGCTACATGTTCATGATGTTATGCAAGTTATGTAAGTCATATGCTACATGTTCATGATGTTATGCAAGTTATGCAAGTTATATGCTATATGATCATGATGATTATGCAAGTTATGCAAGTGTTAGGCTATGTGTTCATGATGCTAGTTATGCAAATTGCTATGATAAACATTGATCCATTATGACACCATGATTATGCAAGTTTGGTGTATGATTATATGCAAGTTCATATATGACATGTTATGCAAGTTTGGTGTATGATTATATGCAAGTTCATATATGACATGTTATGCAAGTTTGGTGTATGATTATATGCAAGTTCATATATGACATGTTATGCAAGTTTGGTGTATGATTATATGCAAGTTCATACATGATATGTTATGCAAGTTTGGTGTATGATTATATGCAAGTTCATACATGATATGTTATGCAAGTTTGGTGTATGATTATATGCAAGTTCATACATGATACGTTATGCAAGTTTGGTGTATGATTATATGCATGTTCATACATGATATGTTATGCAAGTTGGTGTTTGATTATATGCAAGTTCATATATGACATGTTATGCAAGTTTGGTGTTTGATTATATGCAAGTAACATGTGCAAGTTTACACCTTTGTATGATATGCATACATATGCAAGTTAACCCCTTTGTATGTCATACATACATATGCAAGTTAACCTCTTTATGACATATGTGATTCACGCAAGTTTGGGTTGATTATTTATGCTAGTTGGGTTTGATGCTATATGCATGTTGACACCTTTTAAACCCATGTTGATGCTAATGTCATGCAAGTTGAACCCATTGTATGTGTGATGAATCTTCCCTTTTAAGTATGTCATGTTAGCGAATTACGTGGGGAACGATGGGGTTAATATTCATGTTAATGAAATGAAGTTGGTATGATTATGCATACCATAAAGTGGATGGACATAATTGAGTCAGTTATGTACATCGTTAAATTTGTAACTAATTAGGGATAATTAATACAAATTATGGGGGTGATTAATTAGGTGTAATTAATCGACTAAGACACGAGGTTGGACCCTTTTGTAGCATAAGACTGCCCGGAACCGACCGGCAAATCCAGCGGCTACAAATGATTGGCCCAATGTGAGAGGTCTTACGCACAAACTAAATATGTGACAAGTGTAAAGACACGAGGTTAGACTCGGTTATGGCGTAAGGCTGTCCGGAACCGACCGACAAATCCAGCTGCCATAAAAGATAGTCTAATGTGAGAGGTCTTTACAACGGTTACGTTCTTAATCAATTAAGAAACACTTAACCAGATAAGATTAGAATACTTAACCAAAGTGGAACATGTAATTAAACATGATTAAAGGGTTAAGTAAGTGCCTTGGGTGGCATGTGGAAATCAAGTAAGTGCCTTGGGTGGCATGAGGAAATCTAGTGGGTGCCTTGAGTGGCAATTGAAATATGATTAGATGACTTAACCAAACCTTAAACATGTAAGTGGACATGATTATTAGAAAAGGGTAAAGTGGGTGCCTTGGGTGGCATGTGGAAATCCAGTAAGTGCCTTGGGTGGCATGTGGAAAAACCTAGTGGTTGCCTTGGGTGGCAATAGGAAATACGATTAGAATACTTAACCAAAGTGGAACATGTAATTAAACATGATTAAAGGGTTAAGTAAGTGCCTTGGGTGGCATGGGGAAAATCTAATGGTTGCCTTGGGTGGCAATAGAAGATAAGATTAGAATACTTAACCAAAGTGGAACATGTAATTAAACATGATTAAAGGGTTAAGTAAGTGCCTTGGGTGGCATGTGGAAATCAAGTAAGTGCCTTGGGTGGCATGAGGAAATCTAGTGGGTGCCTTGAGTGGCAATTGAAATATGATTAGATGACTTAACCAAACCTTAAACATGTAAGTGGACATGATTATTAGAAAAGGGTTAAGTGGGATGCACTAGATAAAATGACAAGCTTAGGCGGGTAGCTTGTGGGGGCCCATTTCAACCAGTAACCCATATGTATCTTACTGGGCTCGACCCATGTCGAGGACGGGACCCGCGTACTGGGCTTGACTATAAGAGGCCAAAACAGGTTAGCGGTGGCAACGCAAGTCCAACGGGTTTCATATGCGTGTGTGGACCCGGGCTGGTAGGTAAGACGTTGTTGCATCGTGTAGGTATAAGCCGTGCCCATTGATTGTATCGGGTTGCCACTTTGGGGAGTGATACACCCTACTGTGGGGCCAGCACGGGTATCTATGTTAGGGAGCCGATCGAATGAGAGTAGTGGGTACACCTAGTGGAGAGAGGGGCAGACGGCACCTATGTAGTCAGCTAGGGGTACAAGAGACTACTATTAAGATTACTAAGTACATGGTACACCTTGTGGAGATAGGGGCAGACGACACCTATGTAGTCAGCTAGGGGTACACGAAACTACTAGGTAAATTTTTCTAAGTCCTTGGGAGGGATCAACCTTTAAGTAGGAATGACTGGTGTGGTGCAGTTAGAAATTTACCCTTGGGTGGGTAGATCTGGGGTGGTGCAGTGTAGTATTTATCCTTGGGTGGATAGGCGCGTCTTTACCGTTATCTTAGTTCATTCTAAGTCTAGTTGCCTGCTTAGTGTAGTCATTTATCCCCAGTCGTACCGTACCAGGTTTATATCATACCCTAATTACTTTGATGATTGTATTGTTAAAGTTATAGGGCTCACTCAGACTTATGTCTGACCCCGTTGTTTTTATTTTTTTTCCCAACCCTCAGGTTATCAGAGTGGGCCTAGCACTAGTGGGCTTTGATTCAGATTGCTTTATCCATCTTTTGAAGTTTGGACTCTTGAAGTAAAGCTCGATTATCTTTTCTATTATGGCTATTAGTATGTAGTGGGATTATGTACTTATGTTTTAGAGAGATGGATATTCTTTACTTGACTCTTGTTGGTTTTTGATATGTAACCAAACATGTTTACCTTCTGCTGCAATGAAATGATGTTTTTAAATTTCAAGTATTACTTATATCTGTCTGTTGTAATTTTTCTGTTCTATATTCACTTAAAATACTCCACCGAAGTTAAGGCATTCCCTTAGCGAGTGACCTTAGCGGGTGTGGGGCGTTACACGTGGTATCAGAGCTCAAGGTTACCAGAACAGATAAAATTTTTAGAAAACTATTTTTCTAAAAACATTTTTGGAAGAAGTATTTTCAAAAACATGTCTTTTGAGAGAAAAGTTTTTGAAAGAAAAGCATAATCCCCAATAGCCATATCTTTATCCTTCGGATTCTCCATTTTGAATCTCTTCCTCTTTCTCTTTTTGAATTTCCCCTCCGGTATAGATGTCTTTTTAAGATAAATAAGGACTTCCGTATGAAGGACGGAGGAACCACTTCAAGGGACTAAGACGTTTGTCGGGCTAAGGAGTTAGTCCAAAGAGGTGGAGGGCTTGTGGGTACCTTTAAGATGGACAAGGGAGGAAGGTTCAAATAGCTATTAGGTAAATAAAGGACGAAACCTCATCGTGGTGGGAGGTCACGAAAGGAGAATGTGAAGGAGAAGGCTAGTTGTTTTGGAGAAATAGGACACCTTATTAGGATTGTCCAAAGAGGTAAGGACAAAGTACAGGATCTACGGGAGGGTATATGTATTCCCTCACGGCTGGTATACCTGATGGGGGTAGGACCATCTAGGTTGAAATTTGGTTCTCTTGATCATCCTGTTCGAACTTTATTCGATTCTGGCGCATCGCATTCGTTTATCTCATTATCGTTAGTTGAGTCACTGCACGTAGACACCAGTCTAGTAGATGATCCCTTGGTTGTTTCAAACCCAATTGGGGGCTCCACTTATTTGTCCATGATATGTTTGGGTTTGAAGATTTCTATACTTAGCGTTGAGTTTAGATGTGATGCTTTTGTTTTGGGCTTCACGGGCTATGGGTTGATTTTGGGCATGGACTGGTTATCCAGTAATGGTGCCGTTCTTGATTACGAAAGGAGAGTTGTTAGGCTCATGACTCGCTTGGGGAACACTCTCGAGATCTCTATTAATCCCATAGATTCTGTTATGCTAAGTTATCTTGAATCGCTTGACACTTCAGTCGAGAGTTTGCGATCTGTTAGGGTGGTCCGGGAATACTCGGATGTGTTTGAGGAGGTGAAGGGCTTACCTCCAAGGCGGGAGATAGACTTCCGAATATATCTGGTGGACAATGCTAAGCCAGTATCTTTACCAGTGCGCCACATGGCTCCTCGTGAGAGGAGGGAACTCCATAAGCAAGTAGGGGAGTTGCTTGAGAAGGGGTTCATAAGACGAAGTATATCGGATTGAGGTGCTCCAGTAGTTTTTGCCACGAAGGCGGATGGGTCCCTCAGACTTTGTGTAGACTATAGAGAACTCAACAAGCTCACAAAGAAGAATTGACACCCATTGCCGAGGATTGAGGATCTCTTTGATCAGATTGGTTGGCGCCTCAGTGTTTTCGCAGTTGGACTTGGCCATGGGGTTTCATCAGTTGGGAGTGGCTGAGGATAGTATAGAGAAGACCGCCTTTAGGACTCCGGATGGTTTCTATGAGTGGCTGGTGATGCCATTTGGTTTGACGAACGCCCCTGCATACTTTGTTGATTTGATGAGTAGGGTGTTCAGGGAGTACCTAAATAACTTTGTAATGGTCTTTGTGGATGACATCTTGGTCTTTTCTAAGAGCAAAATAAGTTTTCATATGTAGGTTAAGCAAAGCCAGTTATTTGATCAACGGTGGTTTTGGAACGAGACTGGCAAGGACATCCAGAGTTGGATAAGTGCTTAATTATTTAGCCGTTTTACTAGTATCATCTCACGTAGGTCGTCTGAATTCGAAGGAGGTATCCCTTGGGTGTTTGTCTGATATTGGTTTAGGCCTTTGGGTCTTGCACTTGGGGGATGTCGAGTTCGACTAGGATGGTCTGCGTGAGAGATGGATAGTTGTGACGATTTTTGCATGGGAGAATATCCTGGTTTTCTCTAGAAGTGAAGAAAAGCATGCCCTACATCTTAGGGAAGTGTTGGGGACTCTGCGAGCGCATAGTCTTAAGACAACAAAGGTGGATGGAATTCTTAGCATCCTATGATTTCGAGATAGCGTATACCCCTAGCAAGGGTAACGTGGTGGCGGACGCCTTGAGCAGAAAAAGGTTGTCCTTGAGTCCATTGTTCGTGGAACGACGAAGCTTGGAATTTATCTCGATGTTTGATTTTAGACCTTCCGTTGACTTTGTACCCGGTTTGCTAGCATCCTTAGAGGTCAGACCTACTCTTTTGGGACGGCTTGGCGAGGCACAGCGGGACGACCCACAGTTGGTTGAGTTGGTAGAGAGACTCATAAGGAGGGGAGTCGTCCAGCCATTTGAGTAGGTACACTGTGACGGCCCGCTCCGCACCAGCCTACATTTCCTTCGGAAGTGCGCTGTACACATGTCCCGACTAGCACGGAACAGTCGCCAAAGAAAGGAAAGAAGAGAATGAACTAATCAAGGAACCTGTAGAATGTCTCACAGCGCATGGAATAAAATATAATAATAACATACTTGACATAAAACAGGCGAGACAGTGCATAAGCTGATAACTAATAATCAATGTCAACATCAGAGCAGCGGAAATCCAAATACAGCTTATTACAACTTTCCAAATTTACTGTCTCTAACAAAAGAAAACCAAAGCAGAAGATGCACCACCAATGCCCAAGCAGTGATCTTCAACAACACAGGGAGAATACTATATATATTACGTGGAAGCCTCCTGCTCGTCTCCGGATCATCTACGCGTGCATCACCAGCTAACCTGTCTCTAGTCTGCTAGTGTGAGCACCCAGAGTAATAAGAGGAGACATAAAACTCTGGGTCAGACATAAAGCCTGGTATGAGCGATAAGCATCTAAACAGAATAATAACAGGTATACTAAACCATACCTGAACCTGGACCTGCGACCAAAGAGTTAGTACCACATACCGTACAATACTCTAGGGTGCCATAATAAAGGGTGTAAGGATACGGGGGTGGGGTGTGCATGTCATAATGATAGCAAACAAATCAACCATAGCAACCATCCTCACATCTCTCACTCAGTGCGTAAAGCATACGACATCTACCACCTTGGAACACTAGACAAATTGAGGTAACGACGAATCCCGACTTGTAGAAACCCTACTATGACCAAGCTAAACATATGAAGTCATGACCAAACATTTCAATGACCCATTTCATTGATCGTAGCCCTTGGTTCTACCGCTGCCATTATGGCCCTGAATCCGCCTTCGTACCTCCTACCATAGTGGTCCAAATCTATAGACGTCGATAACCCCTTGACACGCGTCCCGCAGCAAAGCCCAATCATGAAGCCCACTCATTGGTTCCCAGTTGGATCCTGAGTCAAAGCTCCTCATTTGGACTTCCTTTGCATCTCGGGTTTTGATCGAATTGGAGTGGGTCTTCAGAAGAGTTGTCGTGCAGTAGCAGCCCTAGAATACGGTTCGGTTCGGTGGTCATCATCCTCGTCGGTTCGGTTTGGTAGTCATCTTTCCATTCGGTTCGGGTCGGGTACTCCACTTCGGGTCGGATCGGTGTCCTCCTCCGGGTCGGGTCGGGTGTCCTTCCTTCCAGCGCTCCGATCCGCTCCCTTATTTCTTCACGTATTCCGATCTGATCCCTCCTTGCCATCTGATCCGCGTGGCCTTCCCTCTTGCTCGTTCTCCCAAATGTTTACTTCCGATCCGAGCCCTGCATTTCCAAGTCGATCCGATCTGGCCTCCAATTATTCTTCCGATCCGATCCCCTTGTCCACCCCAACTCCAAGTAAACGGCCTTCCTTCTCGCCAAGCCTCCTTCAGTGACAAGTTCCAACCCAGTTCGAATTCCCTTGGTCAGTTCACAAATCCGATCCGACCCCTTTCCCCGATCCGAACCGGTTCGGAACCTGCACACTTCTGCAACTTTCCAGCGAGCTTTCTACGCCATTCGACGACGTTTTTGACCAATTTAACTATTCTAATCAATCATGAAACATACCATAGAGTCATAGCAACATGTAACATCAATTGCAAACACCATAACAACAATTCGATAGATTTAAAATGGATCAAACATAGCTAGAACTCCTCATTTTCCCCTAATCACTCTTAATCATGTTCAAGCATACAATTATCAAAACACATCGAAATTAACCCAAATTTCTAACAGAGCCTTAAAACATTATTTTAGAATTTTAAGAATTTTTCCAGAATTTATTTACGTATAAATTCGCTAATCTTCACTAATTACCCTTAATCACCGTAATTAGTGCAAAACTATGCAAATCACTCACCTTGGCCACAAATGAAACACCAAATATGAAATACTCTCTGTTTGGGTCGAATTCCTATGTATAGCAGCAGCTCCAACCTTGCTTTGTTGCTATTTGGCCTTACTTTGATGTAGTTTAGGCTTAATCTTCACTAAAAATGTGTTTTGGAGTGGTTTTAGAGGATGAAAGCCATTACTAAGGTCTCAAGAAGGTTTGTGGCGGCTCAAAACTGAAATGAAAGTGATAACCTAACCCTAATCAGTCTTCCTATACCTCTAAACCCGAAATTCCCCTGTGGGCCTAGCTGCTAATCACCCGGTTAAGCCCAATTAAGCTGTTTTTCACCATCTGAAACTTGTTTCAGCAATATCTCCCAAACGGTGAGTCCGTTTGACTAATGTGACCACTCTACGGAAAGAGAAACCATCATCCGGAGCCAATGGAAGTGGTTTCAGGTCAAAATTCCTTTCTAGTCAAAAGTTATGGCCAAAACAGTGCCAACTAGGGGTAAAATGGTCATTTAAAAATCGGGAAAAATCATGAACATGGGAAATGACCCCAATAGTCGTCCCCCAAAGTTACACGACCATACGACTTCGTATGTGACAGAAATAAATATTCTACGATCCTATGATGCGTAGAATGCGGGTCGTTACACTCTCCCCCCCTTAAGAAATTTCGCCCCCGAAATTCCTTAACCCAAAACATACAAAGAATCCCGCATGCCTAACAACCACATACAACAATCAAACATGCAAAACAAGCAAACAAGCCTATCCTAGCATGCGGAAAACTAAATCGAAGTCAAAATCTTACCAGGCAAAGAGTTCTGGGTGTGTCTTCCTAATGTCCTCCTCTGTCTCCCAAGTACAATCACTCTCGTCCTCGCTCCACTGTACCTTGACTAGCTTCACCGCCTTCCTTCGAAGTTGCTTCATGTCGTGCTCGACAATACGGGCCGGCTTGCGGTTCCCAACCGCCTCGGGTTCTACTTCGAAGTCCTCTAACTGATCAGGTGAAATAGTCATATCTGAGTCGTGAACGAACTTCCTTAGTTGGGAAACATGAAATACGTTGTGAACTCCCGCCATCTTCTCCGGTAAGTCAATTCTATATGCCAAATTCCCGACTAGCTCAAGAACAGGGAATGGGCCAACAAATCTTGGTGCCAACTTGCCTCTCCTGCCAAATCGTATTACGCTCTTCAACGGAGAAATCTTGACAAACACCAAGTCGCCAACGGAGAATTTTAAGTCTCTTCTCCTTTTATCGGTATAACTCTTCTGCCTATCTTGGGCAGCCTTCATTCGTTGTTGAATGGTCTTGATTTTATCTGAAGTTTCCCTCACCACATCTGGTCCAAGCATAAACTTCTCGCCAGTCTCTATCCAACATGATGGTGAGTTGCATGGTCTTCCGTACAAAGCTTCAAACGGAGCCATACCGATACTGGATTGGTAGCTATTATTATATGCAAACTCTACTAGATGCAAATGGTCATCCCATGATCCACCAAAATCCAATATACATGCTCTCAAGAGATCTTCCAAAATACGGTTCACCCTCTCCGTCTGACCGTCGGTCTGAGGATGATATGCGGTACTGAGATGTAACTCTGACCCTAGAGCCTCTTGTAAGCTCCTCCAAAACCCACTAGTGAACAACGGGTCTCGGTCGCTCACAATGCTTTTAGGTACTCCATGGAATCTCACTACCCACTTCATATACAATTCTGCTAACTTAGATGCCGTTCTGGTCGATTTGACTGGTATAAACCTTGCGCTTTTAGTCAATCGATCCACAATCACCCAAATGCTATCATATCCCGATCTAGTCCTTGGTAAACCATCGATGAAATCCATCGAGACTTGCTCCCATTTCCATTCGAGAATTTCTAAGGGCTGTAACAAACCACTAGGCTTCTTTTGCTCGGCTTTAACTAGCTGGCAATTCATGCATTTGGATATAAACTTCCCAACGTCTCTTTTCATTCCTTCCCAGTAGTAAGTCTGTTTCATGTCTCTATACATTTTATTACCACCGGGATGTATAGTCAACTTTGAGTGATGACATTCTTTAAGCACTTCATCTCTCAATCCATTGACATTGGGTACAACAAGCTTTCCATTCTTTCTAAGCCATCCATCTCGATCAAGCCCATACTTGTTCATCTCCTCATCGATACCCATCTCTAACTTGGAGATGATTTCCAATAGGTTAGGATCGTCCCTCTGACTAGAGCCGATCCGCTCAATCAAAGTGGGTCTGATCGTCAAACTTGCTAACATTTCTGGATCCAATTCGCACTTTGGTCTGAAATCAAACCCCGCGATAAACTCCAGTTGCTTCCATTCAAGGAACATAGCCCCTAAGCTGGCATGTCTTCTGCTCAATGCATCAGCCACCGCATTGCCCTTTCCTGGTGTGTATGCGATGTCAAAATCATAGGAAGCTAAGAACTCTAACCATCTCTGCTGACGGAGATTCAGATCTTTCTGAGAGAAGAGATACTTTAACGATTTATGATCTGTAAACAGCTCAAATCTTTCTCCCAAGAGATAGTGTCTCCACATCTTTAACGCGAACACGATTGCTGCCAATTCTAAATCATGGGTAGGGTATCTTCTCTCGTGCGGTTTCAATTGCCGACTTGCGTAAGCTACAACCCTACCGCCTTGCATCAATACAGCACCCAGTCCGGTACCACAGGCATCCGTGTATACCGTCATCTCTTCATTCCCCTTAGGAATGACTAACACTGGTGCGCTTGTCAACTTGTCCTTTAGACTTCTGAATGCATTCTCGCACCTTCCATCCCAGACAAAAGCTTGATTCTTCTTGGTCAACTGGGTCAATGGTGCTGCTATCTTGGAGAAACCTTGGATAAACTTACGATAATATCCAGCTAACCCCAAGAAACTTCTTACATCTGTTGCATTCTTGGGCGTAGGCCAATCCTGTACCGTAGCCACCTTCGCCGGGTCCACGGCAATCCCATTTTCTGATACAACATGGCCCAAGAACCTCACTTCCCTCTTCCAGAAGTGACACTTAGAAAACTTTGCTTTCAATTGGTGTTTTCTCAACACCTCCATCACTATTCTTAAATGTCCCTTGTGTTCTTCCTCTGTCCTCGAATAGACCAAAATATCATCAACGAACACAAGGACAAACTTATTCAACTGATCTCTGAATACCCTATTCATAAGATCCACAAAATATGCTGGGGCATTGGTCAGCCCGAATGGCATGACCAACCACTCATAAAATCCAGATGGCGTCCGAAATGCCGTTCTAGCTATACTCTCAGCTTCCACTCTAAGCTGATGAAAACCTGTCGCGAGATCCAACTGAGAAAATACTCTCGCGTCACTCAACTGATCAAACAAATCATCTATCCGCGGTAGAGGATACTTGTTCTTCCTCGTCACTTTATTCAACTCGCGGTAGTCTACACACAAACGAAGGGAACCATCCGCCTTGGTAGCAAACACAACTGGTGCTCCCCATTCAGAAACACTCCTTCTGATAAATCCCTTCTTCAAAAGATCGCTAACTTGCACCTCGAGCTCTCGCTGCTCTCTTGGTGCCATACGACGAAGTGGCATCACTATAGGCCTGGCATCCTTTACCAAATCAATACGAAACTCAATCTCTCAGTGTGGTGGAAGTCCGGTCACTTCTTCGAAAACATCCGGATACTGGCCAACCACGGGCAAACCTGACAACTCACTATGCGGAATGTCGAGGGAGTTTAGAAAACTAGCCAATACCCCCTTACTGGGTAGACCACCAAACACTATCCTCCGCCCATCATCCGCTCTAGCTGTCACCAACAAGCCCTCACAGTCTACCACTACCCCGTATCTTTGGAGCCAATCTACTCCCAAAATAATGCCAAACACAGTAAAGCCCAAAACAAAGCAATCACAACCAAACATGCATCCATGACTCGATAAGACCACATTACGACAAATCATGCTAAGGCTAGTCGAACCACCAATCGGGTTCGTCACTACTAAAGGTCTATCGACAATCTCGGGCTCCAATCCCAACCTATCTACCAGGTCACTAGATATGAAAGAACTGGAAGCTCCGGTATCAAACAAAACTCTAACAGGAACATCATAAACGGAAAGCATACCTTGAATGACGACATTCTTTCCCTTCTCCGCCGCTGTTGGGGCATTCGACGAAGAAGGAATAGCATTAAGAGCGTAGGCTTTCACCATTTGCTTTTCCTTAGGGGGCTGTGGACACTTGTCCTTATGATGTCCCATTTGGCCACAGTTGAAGCACTTCCTATCCGTTGGCTTGGCTCGACAATTACTAGCATAATGGCCCTTCTTACCACAGCTGAAGCACTCAACATCTTGCTTATTCTTTTTCTTCTGGCCATCCTTAGCTTGGTTCTGCTTTCTCTTATTCTGGGAACCACCCTTGCCTCCACCACTTGCTTGTGGCTTTGGCTCTTCTGCAGATGCAACCTCAGTCTTCGACTTAGGGTAGAGACTTTCTGACCTTAATGCTTTCCCCACAATCGATTCAAACGTCTCATCGATGTGGTTAATAAGTTTTTCCCCCAAGTACTGATCCAAACCAGTTATGAATTTCTCATTCTTTTTCTCGGCAGTATCAATAAGAGATAACCCATATTTTGACGAAGTGTCAAATTCAGCAATATATTCCGAGACAGCTCTGCCATTCTGCTTGAGCTCCAAGAATTTCTTAAACAGCATTGACTTCTGAGCAGCGGGGATGAACTTCTCACTAAAGCGAGCCTTAAACTGCTCCCAAGTAATCTGATCTTCGGGAGTAGCTGCCTTTATAGCATTCCACCAATTCATTGCCCGCCCTTGTAGCTGACGGGACGCTAGCTTTCTCTTCATCGCATCTTCGATACCCAAATCCTCGAAGATACGTTCGCAACTATCCAACCAATCTTGAACATCCGTGGCCGACTCCATTCCGTGAAACGACTTCCCACCAAGGCTAGTATAATCCTTATTCAACTTGGCGAAGTCGACCCTCGGCGCCTGCACTATTGGACCACCACCATTTCCACCATTGGGAGCTGCCCTCTGCACATCTCTAAGCATCTCTCTCATGAGGTCAGTAAACATCGTCCTCATGTCAGCAGCATTCCCATTATTGGCTCCCCTACCAGCACCTCTAGTATATCGGCTCATCGTCAATCTGAAAAAGGAAACGATTAACGACTCCATAGTGGTGCTAGTGCAGTACGACTTCATCCTTATACTACTAATAGTATATATATATATAGCTTTTAAAAACCAAAGTAATCACAAATACGCTCTCTCGTATACGTATATTATCTCTCCCTGATAACTTCCCTAGGTTAACTACGCAACCTAGAGCTCTGATACCAAGTGTGACGGCCCGCTCCGCACCAGCCTACATTTCCTTCGGAAGTGCGCTGTACACATGTCCCGACTAGCACGGAACGGTCGCCAAAGAAAGGAAAGAAGAGAATGAACTAATCAAGGAACCTGTAGAATGTCTCACAGCGCATGGAATAAAATATAATAATAACATACTTGACATAAAACAGGCGAGATAGTGCATAAGCTGATAACTAATAATCAATGTCAACATCAGAGCAGCGGAAATCCAAATACAGCTTATTACAACTTTCCAAATTTACTGTCTCTAACAAAAGAAAACCAAAGCAGAAGATGCACCACCAATGCCCAAGCAGTGATCTTCAACAACACAGGGAGAATACTATATATATTACGTGGAAGCCTCCTGCTCGTCTCCGGATCATCTACCCGTGCATCACCAGCTAACCTGTCTCTAGTCTGCTAGTGTGAGCACCCAGAGTAATAAGAGGAGACATAAAACTCTGGGTCAGACATAAAGCCTGGTATGAGCGATAAGCATCTAAACAGAATAATAACAGGTATACTAAACCATACCTGAACCTGGACCTGCAACCAAAGAGTTAGTACCACATACCGTACAATACTCTAGGGTGCCATAATAAAGGGTGTAAGGATACGGGGGTGGGGTGTGCATGTCATAATGATAGCAAACAAATCAACCATAGCAACCATCCTCACATCTCTCACTCAGTGCGTAAAGCATACGACATCTACCACCTTGGAACACTAGACAAATTGAGGTAACGACGAATCCCGACTTGTAGAAACCCTGCTATGACCAAGCTAAACATATGAAGTCATGACCAAACATTTCAATGACCCATTTCATTGATCGTAGCCCTTGGTTCTACCGCTGCCATAATGGCCCTGAATCCGCCTTCGTACCTCCTACCATAGTGGTCCAAAGCTATAGACGTCGATAAACCCTTGACACGCGTCCCGCAGCAAAGCCCAATCATGAAGCCCACTCATTGGTTCCCAGCTGGATCCTGAGTCAAAGCTCCTCATTTGGACTTCCTTTGCATCTCGGGTTTTGATCGAATTGGAGTGGGTCTTCAGAAGAGTTGTCGTGCAGTAGCAGCCCTAGAATACGGTTCGGTTCGGTGGTCATCATCCTCGTCGGTTCGGTTCGGTAGTCATCTTTCCATTCGGTTCGGGTCGGGTACTCCACTTCGGGTCGGATCGGTGTCCTCCTCCGGGTCGGGTCGGGTGTCCTTCCTTCCAGCGCTCCGATCCGCTCCCTTATTTCTTCACGTATTCCGATCCGATCCCTCCTTGCCATCTGATCCGCGTGGCCTTCCCTCTTGCTCGTTCTCTCAAATGTTTACTTCCGATCCGAGCCCTGCATTTCCAAGTCGATCCGATCTGGCCTCCAATTATTCTTCCGATCCGATCCCCTTGTCCACCCCAACTCCAAGTAAACGGCCTTCCTTCTCGCCAGGCCTCCTTCAGTGACAAGTTCCAACCCAGTTCGAATTCCCTTGGTCAGTTCACAAATCCGATCCGACCCCTTTCCCCGATCCGAACCGGTTCGGAACCTGCACACTTCTGCAACTTTCCAGCGAGCTTTCTACGCCATTCGACGACGTTTTCGACCAATTTAACTATTCTAATCAATCATGAAACATACCATAGAGTCATAGCAACATGTAATATCAATTACAAACACCATAACAACAATTCGATAGATTTAAAATGGATCAAACATAGCTAGAACTCCTCATTTTCCCCAAATCACTCTTAATCATGTTCAAGCATACAATTAGCAAAACACGTCGAAATTAACCCAAATTTCTAACAGAGCCTTAAAACATTATTTTAGAATTTTAAGAATTTTTTCAGAATTTATTTACGTATAAATTCGCTAATCTTCACTAATTACCCTTAATCACCGTAATTAGTGCAAAAACTATGCAAATCACTCACCTTGGCCACAAATGAAAACCAAATCTGAAATACTCTCTGTTTGGGTCGAATTCCTATGTATAGCAGCAGCTCCAACCTTGCTTTGTTGCTATTTGGCCTTGCTTTGATGTAGTTTAGGCTTAATCTTCACTAAAAATGTGTTTTGGAGTGGTTTTAGAGGATGGAAGCCATTACTAAGGTCTCAAGAAGGTTTGTGGCGGCTGAAAACTGAAATGAAAGTGATAACCTAACCCTAATCAGTCTTCCTATACCTCTAAACCCGAAATTCCCGTGTGGGCCTAGCTGCTAATCACCCGGTTAAGCCCAATTAAGCTGTTTTTCACCATCTGAAACTTGTTTCAGCAATATCTCCCAAACGGTGAGTCCGTTTGACTAATGTGACCACTCTACGGAAAGAGAAACCATTATCCGGAGCCAATGGAAGTGGTTTCAGGTCAAAATTCCTTTCCAGTCAAAAGTTATGGCCAAAACAGTGCCAACTAGGGGTAAAATGGTCATTTAAAAATCGGGAAAAATCATGAACATGGGAAATGACCCCAATAGTCGTCCCCCAAAGTTACACGACCATACGACTTCGTATGTGACAGAAATAAATATTCTACGATCCTATGATGCGTAGAATGCGGGTCGTTACATACACCCTAGACGATAGGGGGTGGTTGCGTAGAGACGGTAGACTTTGTGTACCGCAAGATGAGGGTTTGAGGAAGGCTATACTTGATGATGCACATCGTTCGAAGATGACCATTCATCCCGGTGGGGACAAGATGTACCAAGACATGAAGTGAGTTTTCTTTTGGGCCGGTATGAAGAAAAATGTGGCCGAGTATGTCGCTAGATGCTTGGTGTGCCAACAAGTGAAAGCAGAGCAAAAGAAACCTGGTGGGTTGCTTCACCCATTGGAAGTTCCGCAATTGAAGTGGGACAGCGTCTCGATGGATTTTATTGATGGGTTACCGAGATCGAGGAAGGGTAATACGGGAATTTGGGTTGTGGTAGACAGACTTACTAAGAGCGCCCATTTCATACCCGTGAAGAGCGAGAGGACTGCTCCATGGCATATAGAGTGGATTTACCCGAGAGACTTAGTGGGGTACATGGCGTATTCCATGTGTCACATTTGAGGAAGTGCCTACATGAGACCGTAGAGGTGGTAGAGCCGAGCTTGCTTAGAGAGATGGAGGTAGAACGTGATCCGACTATTCGATGAGCTCCTACCCGCATCCTTGGGTCAGAGATTAGGAAGTTGAGAAACAGAGAGGTTCGACTAGTCAAAGAGCAATGGGGAGAAGATGAGAGCAATGCTACTCGGGAGACAGAAGCGAAGATGCGTTCATTGTACCCATTCCTTTTTGAGGGTATGTCTTTTAACTTCTCCTTTATCGTTTGTCTAGTACTTATCTTATCTTTAGTATGTCCTCTCATTAGTATCTTTGACCTTTATATAGGGTAAACCTATGGTTGAAACATGTGTTTGAGACATGTTATGATTGATGGATGCGAGTGGATGCAAGTGGTTGCTAGTGGTTGCTCGTGGATGCATATACACACACTCTAGGCACTAGATCGGCTCAATCACTTCATATTGCATATTGCATATAATTGTGTGTAGGTAGCTATATTAATGGATGTATAATGGTTGTGCTATCATATGGATGATGCATTTTGGTGAATGATTGTGCACTCATGTAAAAATAGTATGTGTCGATAAGATTCTTTCGCATACATATTGGATGCATGGCTCTATCATGGTTTGCATTAAGGAGATCAACTGAATCGGTAGACCGCCTAATTTTGCATTAGACAGGGAACATATACACACACTCTATGCATATGTTCATACAGCATTAGAAATTTTAAGGACAATGGATGCCAGTGTTTGATGGTTTGAGTAGATGGTTGTTTGGATGGTAGGATACGTTCTTCTTGACTTAGAGATTTCGGGGAAGAAATCCTTTAAGTAGGGGAGAATGTAACACCCCGTATGTTGAATAACTTGCTATAATATAAAACAGGGCAGAATTAAATCTTAAAATCTGAATCAGGGGAAATGGGCTATGCCATTGCGTTCGTCTCGGAAAAACACGTGAAATAGAGTCCGAAATTTCGTGAATCGGAGTCCGTATGTCCGAGATATGGCCTTTACAAGTTTCACAAAAATCAGAAAACGAAACAGATTTCAAATTTCAGAAGTGGCGGGAAAATTCCCGCCAGACTCAGGGAGTCGACCTGCCCACCAGGTCGACTAGGGTGTCGACCCTAGTGTCGACCTGGGGGTCGACCTCCCTGGTCGAGCCCAGGTGACCTGGGTGCATCGGTTTGGCTTTTGGGATGTGTTTTGGTGGCTAGGACGAGATCTGACGGCTATAATATGATTTAGGGTTAATCTAATGGCCTAAAACACTTAACTACTCTATAAATAAACCCTAAGACTACCCTAATTCATACTAAAATTAGAGACAACATCGTTATGCCATCAAAATGCAACTTGAAGGAGCCTCCATCAAATTAAAGAGGAAGATAGCTTCTCAAATCAACTTCTAATCAACTCTAGCAACTTAATCTTCTTCTTAGGAGTGCTAATCAGCAAGTTGTGAGTTTCTATAGCCTTAATAACCAATTTTTGAATGATTATGATAGGATATAATGAGGTTATGGCTATGAATGTGGATCAATGCAAGTTATGTGTTATGTGTTCATGATGTTATGCAAGTTATGCAAGTCATATACTATATGATCATGATGTTATGCAAGTTATGCAAGTTATATGCTACATGTTCATGATGTTATGCAAGTTATGCAAGTCATATGCTACATGCTCATGATGTTATGCAAGTTATGCAAGTTATATGCTATATGATCATTATGATTATGCAAGTTATGCAAGTGTTAGGCTATGTGTTCATGATGCTAGTTATGCAAATTGCTATGATAAACATTGATCCATTATGACACCTTGATTATGCAAGTTTGGTGTATGATTATATGCAAGTTCATATATGACATGTTATGCAAGTTTGGTGTATGATTATATGCAAGTTCATATATGACATGTTATGCAAGTTTGGTGTATGATTATATGCAAGTTCATACATGATATGTTATGCAAGTTTGGTGTATGATTATATGCAAGTTCATACATGATATGTTATGCAAGTTTGGTGTATGATTATATGCAAGTTCATACATGATATGTTATGCAAGTTTGGTGTATGATTATATGCAAGTTCATAGATGATATGTTATGCAAGTTGGTGTTTGATTATATGCAAGTTCATATATGACATGTTATGCAAGTTTGGTGTTTGATTATATGCAAGTAACATGTGCAAGTTTACACCTTTGTATGATATGCATGCATATGCAAGTTAACCCCTTTGTATGTCATACATACATATGCAAGTTTACCCCTTTGGATGACATAAGTAACCTATGCAAGTTAACCTCTTTATGACATATGTGATTCATGCAAGTTTGGGTTGATTATTTATGCTAGTTGGGTTTGATGCTATATGCATGTTGACACCTTTTAAACCCATGTTGATGCTAATGTTATGCAAGTTGAACCCATTGTATGTGTGATGAATCTTCCCTTTTAAGTATGTCATGTTAGCGAATTATGTGGGGAACGATGGGGTTAATATTCATGTTAATGAAATGAAGTTGGTATGATTATGCATACCATAAAGTGGATGGACATAATTGAGTCAATTATGTACATCGTTAAATTTGTAATTAATTAGGGATAATTAATACAAATTATGGGGGTAATTAATTAGGTGTAATTAATCGACTAAGACACGAGGTTGGACCCTTTTGTAGCATAAGACTACCCGGAACCGACCGGCAAATCCAGCGGCTACTAATGATTGGCCCAATGTGAGAGGTCTTAGGCACAAACAAAATACGTGAAAAGTGTAAAGACACGAGGTTAGACCTGGTTATGGCGTAAGGCTGCCCAGAACCGACCGGCAAATCCAGCTGCCATAAAAGATAGTCTAATGTGAGAGGTCTTTACAACGGTTACGTTCTTAATCAATTAAGAAACACTTAACCAAATAAGATTAGAATACTTAACCAAAGTGGAACATGTAATTAAACATGATTAAAGGGTTAAGTAAGTGCCTTGGGTGGCATGTGGAAATCAAGTAAGTGCCTTGGGTGGCATGAGGAAATCTAGTGGGTGCCTTGAGTGGCAATTGAAATATGATTAGATGACTTAACCAAACCTTAAACATGTAAGTGGACATGATTATTAGAAAAGGGTTAAGTGGGTGCCTTGGGTGGCATGTGGAAATCCAGTAATTGCCTTGGGTGGCATGTGGAAAAACCTAGTGGTTGCCTTGGGTGGCAATAGAAAATACGATTAGAATACTTAACGAAAGTGGAACATGTAATTAAACATGATTAAAGGGTTAAGTAAGTGCCTTGGGTGGCATGGGGAAAATCTAATGGTTGCCTTGGGTGGCAATAGAAGATAAGATTAGAATACTTAACCAAAGTGGAACATGTAATTAAACATGATTAAAGGATTAAGTAAGTGCCTTGGGTGGCATGTGGAAATCAAGTAAGTGCCTTGGGTGGCATGAGGAAATCTAGTGGGTGCCTTGAGTGGCAATTGAAATATGATTAGATGACTTAACCAAACCTTAAACATGTAAGTGGACATGATTATTAGAGAAGGGTTAAGTGGGATGCACTAGATAAAATGACAAGCTTAGGCGGGTAGCTTGTGGGGGCCATTTCAACCAGTAACCCATATGTATCTTATTGGGCTCGACCCATGTCGAGGACGGGACACGCGTACTGGGCTTGACTATAAGAGGCCAAAACAGGTTAGCGGTGGCAACGCAAGTCCAACGGGTTTCATATGCGTGTGTGGACCCGGGCTGGTAGGTAAGACGTTGTTGCATCGTGTAGGTATAAGCCGTGCACCATTGATTGTATCGGGTTGCCACTTTGGGGAGTGATACACCCCACTGTGGGGCCAGCACGGGTATCTACATTAGGGAGCCGATCGAATGGGAGTAGTGGGTACACCTAGTGGAGATAGGGGCAGACGGCACCTATGTAGTCAGCTAGGGGTACAAGAGACTACTATTAAGATTACTAAGTACAGGGTACACCTAGTGGAGATAGGGGAAGACGGCACCTATGTAGTCAGTTAGGGGTACACGAAACTACTGGGTAAATTTTTCTAAGTCCTTAGGAGGGATCAACCTTTAAGTAGGAATGACCGGTGTGGTGCAGTTAGAAATTTACCCTTGGGTGGGTAGATCTGGGGTGGTGCAGTGTAGTATTTATCCTTGGGTGGATAGGCGCGTCTTTACCGTTATCTTAGTTCATCCTAAGTCTAGTTGGCTGCTTAGTGTAGTCATTTATCCCCAGTCGTACCGTACCAGGTTTATATCATACCCTAATTACTTTAATGATTGTATTGTTAAAGTTATAGGGCTCACTCAGACTTATGTCTGACCCCGTTATTTTTATTTTTTCCCCAACCCTCAGGTTATCAGAGTGGGCCTAGCACTAGTGGGCTTTGATTCAGATTGCTTTATCCATCTTTTGAAGTTTGGACTCTTGATGTAAAGCTCGGTTATCTTTTCTACTATGGCTATTAGTATGTAGTGGGATTATGTACTTATGTTTTAACGAGATGGATATTTTGCACTTGACTCTTGTTGGTTTTTGATATGTAACCAAACATGTTTACCTTCTGCTGCAATGAAATGATGTTTTTAAATTTCAAGTATTACTTATATCTGTCTATTGTAATTTTTCTGTTCTATATTCACTTAAAATACTCCACCGAAGTTAAGGCATTCCCTTAGTGAGTGACCTTAGCGGGTGTGGGGTGTTACAAACGTGGCAGCGGCAAAATGTCCGGGAAGATTCGAACTATTTCCGTCGTCGATCGTATACGAGAGAGAGAGAGAGCGCGGTTTTTTAATTTTTTTAATTTAATGAATGAAATTTTTTCTATTGGTCGATATATTTATTTATTCAACAATTGGGGTTTCTTAAACGAACTCGAAATCAAACCCAACGACTGTCGTCCCTAGCATTTTACCCCCATTCCGGACACAATGGGATATGTTTCGTAGGCCCATTCGACTGTTTCAGTCAGTTTCCCTTCAAATTAAAATATAAAACATTCAATATTTGATTTGAACGTGCATTTCAATTTTTCAGGGCCACAAACTAATTCTAAAAATTCCAGAAAAATAAATCTAGCTATGTTTTGACGATACGGTCCCAACAAAACTAGTTTCGTCGAATTCTGAGACCGTTTGCAAAAAGGCCCATTTTTGGTCGATCCAATTTAACTGTAATTGACCAAAACACGTTTTCCTTCGCCACGCTCACATACTAGCTTCAAAAATTATGAAATTTGAAACCTAGCAATAACTTCACATCCCGGATCCAACAAAAGTGGTTTCGTCGAATTCCGAGGTCGTATGCAAAATGGCCAATTTCACGGGCTATATAAATTCCATAGCGACCTTTCTGAAAATTCATTCGGCCATAACTTTTGCTTTCCGCTATGAAAATTCGATTTTTAAGATTCGTTAGAAAGGTATTCACTAACAGATTTAAATATTTTTGGTTTCACTAAAATCCATTTTGTTTTGCACCCGGTATAGTCCGATAAAGTTTGAATTCAAATTTTTTTTTTTTTAAACTACAGCACCTTTTCAAGCTTTGTTTATAATTAGAATTAATTATATTCATTTTCAAATGTCAATTCAAACTCAATTTTCATTGCCATTATCTAAAATATTTATTTTAAATATTTAAAATCCATTACTTTAACCAATTTAAAAAATTTAAATTGGTTCAGATTTTCTGGGTTGTTACAATCTCCCCCACATAAAACTTTTTGTCCCCGAAAAGGAACAAAGTCGAAAGTGGTTTGATAAATCTACAATCACACAACACAACAACCAATCCAAGCGTTTTCAACCTTTCAAAAATATACTAATCACTTTCTATACTCTTTTTAAAATCATTCAGAGTATAGAATAAATAGTGCACATCCATGGGAAGAAAATAGCAACAGAATAGAGAATTAAATGGTAATGCAAAGTACGGTAAATGTACCTTGCACCGGAGTCAATCAGAGATATCTACTCGGCATCTGGGATAGGCTTTCTGAATGCTCTCCTCAGTTTCCCAAGTACAATCTCGCGGATCTCCACTCCATTGCACTTTGACTAAGTGAACCTTCTTGTTCCTCAGCTCTTTGGTTTCTTTGCCGATAATCTTTAGCGGCTCTCTTCTCACAGCCAATTCTGGAGTAATTTCAATATCCTGCTGAGTTGCTTCTTCCACGATCAAGTCTGGATCATGAACGTGCTTTCGAAGTTGAGATATGTGAAATACATCATGAACTCCAGGCAACCAGTCAGGCAGTTTGACCCTATAAGCGAGAGTTCCGATCCGTTCCAGAATAGGAAACGGACCAATGAATTTGGGTGCCAACTTTCCAGTTTTACCGAACCGGATAACTCCTCTCATCGGCGATACTTTCAAATACATGTAGTCGCCAACAGCAAAGGATATATCTCTTCTTCTCCTATCGGCATAGCTCTTTTGTCGGCTTTGAGCGGCGAGTAATCGCTTCTTAATAAAATCGACTTTGTCGGCAGCTTCTCGAATCATGTCTGGCCCTAACACAAGTCTATTTCCAGGTTCGACCCAACAAGCAGGAGATCGGCACGGTCTACCATATAATGCTTCAAATGGCGACATTGTCAGGCTCGCCTGGTTGCTATTGTTATATGAGAATTCAGCCAAATGCAGATGGTCTTCCCATGATCCACCGAAATCTATAACACAAGCCCGCAATAGATCT
The DNA here is from genome assembly GCA_030737875.1 of Allium sativum. Taxonomy (NCBI): domain Eukaryota; kingdom Viridiplantae; phylum Streptophyta; class Magnoliopsida; order Asparagales; family Amaryllidaceae; genus Allium; species Allium sativum. Next base: position 566,303,143 of record CM060921.1, read on the forward strand.
TCTAAAATACGATTCACCCTCTCAGTCTGACCGTCTGTCTGTGGATGATAAGCGGTGCTCAAGTTCAGCTTTGTCCCTAGCTCGACTTGAAATGCCTCCCAGAATTTGCTAGTAAATATTGTATCTCTATCACTGACTATACTGAGCGGCACTCCATGTAGTCTAACTATTTCCCTGAAGTATATCTGCGCCAGACTCTGAGCAGTTCTGTTTGATCTGACAGGTATTAAATGGGCGGTCTTCGTGAAGCGATCTACGATCACACAAATACTGTCATTCCCTTTTCTGTTTCTAGGCAAACCATCAATGAAATCCATAGAAATATGTTCCCACTTCCAACCAGGAACTTCTAGCGGTTGTAACTATCCAGCCAATTTCTGTTGGTCGCTCTTGACTAGTTGGCAAGTAGGGCATCGGCTAACGTATATTGAGACATCTCTTTTCATAGCCTTCCACCAGAATGTTCGTTTGAGATTGTTGTACATTTTGGCCACACCAGGGTGGATACTCAATTTGGACTTGTGACACTCGTCTAACACTTCCATTTTTAACTCTGGGATATCAAGAACACAAATCCTTCCTTTCAACCTCAAGGTCTCGTCGTTATTGATTTGAAAACACGAGGGTTCGCCTTTCTGAATCCTTTTGATCATATCGTTAATAAATTTATCCTCCTTCTGAAGAATAGATATTTTGTCAATCAAGGAAGTCGTGATAATAAAGCTGGCGATCATTACATTCTTTCGGCTTAGCGCATCGGCCACAACATTGGCTTTCCCTGGAGTGTATATGATTTCAAAGTCATATGCTGCAAGAAACTCTAGCCAACGTTGTTGTCTCAGATTCAAGTCTTTCTGGGTGAACAGATACTTTAACGACTCGTGATCTGTAAACAGTTCAAATCTCTCACCCAGAAGATAGTGTCTCCAGATTTTCAAAGCGAACACGATAGCCAATAACTCAAGATCATGAGTTTCATAGTTTTTCTCATGCGGCTTCAGTTGACGGCTAGCATAAGCAATCACTTGGCCCCTTTGCATTAACACTGCGCCAAGGCCTTCTCTTGAAGCATCAGTCCAGACTTTCAAATCCTGATTGCCATCGATGATGGTTAACACTGGAGCAGTCGTTAGTCTAAACTTTAGCTCTTCGAAAGCCTCCTCACTTTCTGGAGTCCATTTGAATTTAGAATGCTTCTTCGTAAGCTTCGTTAAATGACCAGATATCTTTGAAAAGTTTTTAACGAACTTCCGGTAATAGCTAGCCAATCCGAGAAAACTGCGGACTTCAGTGGGGGTACTGGGCTGTTTCCAATTCTGAATAGCTGTGATTTTGCTTGGATCCACAGCGATTCCTTCTTTCGATACGATGTGGCCTAGAAATTTTACTTCATCTTGCCAGAAGATACATTTAGAAAATTTGGCTTTTAATACATTCTGTCTCATAATTTCTAGAACCTATTCCAGATGCTTCTCATGTTCGGCCTTTGATTTAGAGAAGATTAGAATATCGTCAATGAAAACCAGAACAAATTTATTCAAAACCCCTCTGAACACTATATTCATCAGATCGACGAAGTAAGCTGGAGCGTTACATAAGCCGAACGACATTACTAACCACTCATAGAATAAGTCGGGACCTCTGAATGCTGTCATTGGAACACACTCTTCGGCAATTCGAAGTTGATGGAAGCCTGTAGCAAGGTCCATCCTTGAGAATACTTGTGCGCCATTTAATCGATCCAACAAATCATCTATTCGCGGCAATGGATATTTATTCTTTATGGTCTGCTTGTTCAAATCACGATAATCCACACATAGACGTAGAGTACCGTCAGATTTTGGGACAAACACCACTGCTGCTCCCCAATCAGAGAAACTAGGCCTGATCAGACCCTTCCACACTAGCTGTCGTGTTTGATTGTCAAGTTCTTCTTTCTCTTTCAAGGACATTCTTCGAATAGCGTGAACTACCGGCCTTGCATTCGGAATTAAAGCAATTTTGAAATCTATTTCTCTCTGCGGAGGTAAGCGAACAACTTCTTCGAACACATCCGCATAGTTCTTGACGACAGGGACGTCTTTCACTAGATCGGGGATATTCTCTGTGACTTCAGGGACATTTTCTATTTGGGCTGGAGAAACATTCAAATCTGCCTAGAAGTCTTTTCTATTAGATTTCTAACCTTCACAGGGGATGGTTATATAATTTCCTGATTTAATCCTAGCCCTAACAACTCTCTCGGCGCATCTAACCTCTGCTTCATATTTGGTTAGCCAATCCAATCCCAGAATAAGATCGAATTCATTAAAATTCATAACGATAGAGATAATAGAGAATTTATAGCAAGAAAAGGAGACAGGTACTGCACAAATCCAGCTGAGATTGATAGAACCCCCAACTGGATTCTGGACAGTCATTGGTTCCTTGAGCTTCCTCAAATTCAAATCTAGCTTTTTAGCGGCACCCTTTGCAATGAAACTTCGTGACGCGCCTGTGTCAAATAGTACTTTAACTGGAATGTTTTTGACAGTAAGCGTTCCTTCTAAAACATCAGATCTTCCTTGACTTGCCGAGGGATCAGAAGTTTCTGCTACTTCATTCACTTGAACTATTTCAGTCTTTTTCAACTGCCAGCAATCTTGCTTTACGTGACCAGCCTGATGGTAGAGATTGCATTTTCTATTCGCTTGAAGTCCTTCTTTGGATTGAAGTCCACCTTTTAATCGCTTCTTTAAGGGTCCGCAGTTTATCGACAAATGGCCCTTCAGATGGCAGTTAGAGCAAGTGGCGGTCTTTACTGGTTCCTTCTCAGATTTGGCCCTTTTTCGATTTACTTTGGGCTCCTTACCGACTTCAGACATTGTACTGGCCTCAGGACGATCACTTGCAGACTCAATTTTATTACTAGAGCTGACTTCTTCTTCATACTGTAACATACCCTTCTTGTCTAGATCTTCGTACTGATAAGCCATGTATATCATTTCAGAAAAGTGGAGCTTCAGGTTCCTCATTACACTGTTATGATATTTTCTTTGCAGGCCATTAATAAATGTCATATTCTTCCTCTTTGGATTTTCAATTAGATGAAGGGCAAAGTGAGAAAGTTCGTTGAATTTCTTATGATATTCTGGGATGGTCATATCACCTTGTATCAAATAAGAAAATTCATCACATAGGCGCTCAGTTGATTCTGGAGGAGTAAATCTTTCCAGGAAAATCACTTTGAATCTATCCCAGGTGATATCACCTTCTGGATTATCCTTAATAACTGAATCCCACCAGAACAAAGCTTCATCTTCGTGTGCCCAGGAGGCCAGTAATCTTTTCTAGTCATCCCTCAGCTTTAATGCTTCGAAGATTTTCTCAGCCGAACGAATCCATGCTTGCGTTCTCATAATAGATTCTTCGCCCAAGAATGGCTTTCCACCCAGATTTCTATATTTCATATATAGGGCTTCAATATCCGGGTCAGTATTACTTCTTCTGTTTCTGGCACTCATTCTTTAATTCTTCTGCAAATGGCAGATCAAGTGTCAGGTCACAGAAAAGATATTTTAAAATATAGAAACACATACTTCAAACGTAAATGTGTCTATCGAGGTGTAATTTCATTCTTCTTTACTCATAATAGGATATTACTGATCATATCTGTATAGAGTTACCCGTCCTAGAACACTACTGGTTCTAGTTCTGACGAGTTCGTTAATACGTTATATTCCAGCACTAAGCTTAACCAAAGCTCTGATACCAAAATGAGACGACCCCAAACCCCGTACTGACGGTGGCAAGGGTAATCCATGGAATATAACACAGAAACAGGTAATAGCAGAACAAAATTAAATAAATACACCAGATAATGAACAATAGAATATACTGGATAAAAGTAATCATCAGAGTTACACAGTATACAGGATCTTACTTAGTACAAATATAGTTCAGCTATACATAATTGTCTACAGCGGAAAGCAAACAAAATATGTACAATAGGAGCTAAACAGCATAAAAAGAGATAAATGGTAGAATCCATCTTCAGCTCCAGCTCTCCAAAAAGAACCAGCTAAACCTGAATACAAGGCAGCCCGTGTACAAAAAAAGGGCACCCGAGTTTGAAAGTGAAACAAACTACGAGTCAGTCATGGGACTGGTATGAGAAATCTACTCAACACATATATAATATGGCTAATCACAGGACAACACCACTTTCGTGGAACGGGTTTACTCCATTGGATTGCCAGTGCTTAAAACAAATCTTTCTTTTAAACATCGCTATGCTTTTTATAAAAATGAAGCCATTATAAGACTCAGTTCCCATCACACAATGCAACGCAAACCGGAGGATAGAGTTTTTACCTTATAACGGCCAAAATAAGCTTGATACGAATAAAATAGAGGCATTTGATATTATTGCTAGTGTTTATATGTTTTGAAAACAATTTCAAATCATAACTATCAATCATAGACGACATTAATGCCCCATACCACTATGTCGCCATATATAGGTATACAATCAAAACCGCACGATGTCGTATTTGGAAATTGGATTTCCGTCCTGAACCAAGGCAAAAGATAGTCCTTACCGAATTCGAGACGCTCTAGCCCGTGTCTCAGGAACAGCCGCAACTGCCCCTTGGATCGTCAGGGCCGGTCCACCGATGTGGATTATTATGCCTGAACACTACGTCTCCCCGCACTTTGGGGCGTAAACGAGCCAACGAATGACTCCATCGGACCCGGATCGTCCGATCAAACCGAGGCGCCTCGCAACAGCAATAACCACACAGGTGAAAACTATATAAATGTCAGGGCTGGTAGGTCACTGACACCACCCTAGCTAGAAAGAAACACAGGCCCTCCCTGATGTCCTCTCCCGTTTCTGGTTCATACCGGGGTGTGAGGCTCGCGATTCTACGTTATACACAAAGCTACGCCACACCGGCGGTGCTTTGATCATCACCACAAGACTTTGCTTTTCGACAGAAGCCCTGACCATTGCATCTTAGCATGTCACACAGGAAATTCATGCCATGCGACTGATGTCTATCGATATACAACCTCTGAGCTCATGCGTTCCAGAGAAGGGCATTAAGCAAAAGAATAAATTTTCCACCGCCAAACAGATGTATATTTAACAGAGATCAATCAACATGGAATAAAATCCAATGTTAGACACACAGTCCATTTACAAGTCCGTTCTGGGTCTGAACGAAACCGGAGGCACTAAATACCTCGCAAACCCATCGATCACCACATACGTCTGGACGATCACCACTCATTATCCATATTTCGGGATGCTTCCCAATCAGGACCTCGGTTACCATCCAAACGAGGTGAAGATCTCCGGTCTTCGACCATCGTCTTCATCTTCGATTTGCTATCGTCGATTCAGTTATTCAGAATGGAAAAAACCCGGTCTTTCTGAGCAACTCGTGTATATAATAAACAAGTGCAACACTAACATATACACGCATCATTTCAATTCATTAGCCACTAACCGTCAATCAGTAAGAGAACGATGTCCCAAATATTAACCCCGAAGGCCGAAACCAACATCAGATCAACACCCAAGAAATTATTCGACTTAGCCAACCTTCGGTTAATTTCTAAATCACATCCATATTGTTTATAATATTTTATAACGATTTATCGCTATTTTTATTTATTTTAAAATTGCCAATATATTCAAAACGACGCTTCGGGCCATAACGCAACCGTGGCGCTGTTTTTATTCAGATTTGATTTACACATATCTGAAAATCTAACCGTTGGATCTTCATAAAATATACATCATTAGAAAGATCTTTTCTAAAAGAATCCAAGGTTCCAGTTTCAGGAAAATCCGACGGTCGGATCTCCCGGTACAATCGTTTGAAGTTTCGATTTCAAAATACGAACTGCAGCATCGTTATTCGATTAAATATAATTATATATATATATATAATCGTTTCTGGCGCTGTTTTTCTTCAGATTTGAATTAAACATTCCAGACAATCCAACCGTTGGATTTTTACAAAGTTGGTGCCGTTGGAAAGATTTTTCCAAAGCGAACCCAACGGTTGCGATTTCAGGAAAATCCGATGGTCGGATCTCCCGCTATAATCGTTTGAAATCACGGTTTCAAAATGCGAACTGCACGGCCACGTTTCGTTTTAATTTTATTTATATTTATATATTTATATAAATATAGTTCATTCAAAAATTCCTATATCGCTTTCACTTCAAATATTTCACTAACGCCTTTAAATTTCGGAAAAGTTCGCCATAACCTCCTTTGTACGGGAGGGGCTGGGAAAATTCCCAAATAGCCACACGGGCGTCTCATGTCAAAAAGAAAAAGAAAAAGCCAAGCGGCTAGCCAACAGGCTCATAAAATCATCACCCAAACAAAACAGTAAATGTGTACCTATTTGTCGGGCCCAAAATTTTATTCCTCTTCTCTAGCCGCTTTGCTATAACCTGTTCAATAAATATGCATATACATATATACAGTTCTTATCATTTATCATTTTCTATTCAACTTCATATTTGATTCCATTTGGTTTAAAAACACCATTCATTCTAATGTTACATGTATAGGCAAAAATCATATCATTAGCTTATTAATGAATATTTCAACTCATATATATTTATTTGAACGAGTGGCTATTTTTAACACTTCACATTTCAAACATTCGTGTATATAATAAAAATGTGATTTTTATTGTAAAACAATTCATTTCAAAACACTATTATTTTATATAGTTTATATAGGTGATAAAAATAGGATTTTTATTATAAAACAATTTCTTTTAAAACGAGATTATTTTACATAGTCCATATAGATGATAAAAAGGTGATTTTTATTATAAAACAATTTATTTCAAAATATGAATACCATTCAACACATGAATTTCTAATCAACGAATGAATATCGATTCAACACATGAAGGTTTTCTATAGTTTCTATATATAGATAAAAATGTGATTTTTATATTTGAAACGCGAATACCACTCAACACATGAATTTCTAATCAACGAATGAATATCGATTCAACACATGAAGGTTTTCTATTCAACGAATAAATATAGTTTCAGCAAATGAAAATAATTCAAACACATGAATATTATTCAAAATTTCGGCAGCATAATGGCAGGGTAGTTAAAACCGGGACCGTCCCTAGTACGGCTCCTCGCTCTACCTTAAAACCTCGCGTTTTTTGACAATGGGGATCATGCATCTAGTTCGCACGCAGGCGACATGTATATATTTATTTCATTTCCACAAACTAATCCTATGTGGTTTCAACCAAATATTTCTCAACCACAAATGGGTATTTTTCAACCACAATCAATCAATATCAATCACAAACAATCCCAAACAACCATTCGCTATCAATCAATTTTCACACCAATCACAATCAATAAATATCGTCCATGGTTTGTGGACGAGGGGCGTATATATATATATATATAGCAATTCACTTCTATTTCAACACATATATAATTTTTACAACGCATATACAACTTATACATCGAACGTACAACTTATACAACGCTTATACATGAGGTGTACAACGCTTATATAACTCATATATCGACTATATAACTTATACATCGTCGTTGTCCATATCGTTTATAAATTAGAAATCTCACATTGGGTCCCACTCCACCAAAAATAGCAAAAGGCTCAGAAAAATATGCGGTCTCTTCTAGAATGTAGAAGGCGTTCACACGGTCACGATGTTTCCTGTTTCATCGAATTTCGTTAACGTATGAAAAAGATATGATTTTTAAATGATGAACGAACTTTGCGACGGTTTTATAGCGTTGAAATCACTTTAGAAATTAAAACCCGTTTACCTCGTTAAAACTTCGAAACTAGGTTTCGAATTTTCACCCAAACCGTAGCACGATGTCTCGATCAGACAACACCACCTCGGAGTGCTTGGAGAGGCGCGCTGGCGCCTGAAGCAGGGCGGACCTCGACGCAGCAGGGGCGGAGGAATCGAGGCGCGAACGGCGAGATTTCGTGGACCTCGTTCTCGAAGCTGGGGCAACGATAGGTGATGCAGTTTGTTTTGATTTGAAGAGGGAGAGGAGATCTTCAAAAACCCCAACTGGAGCCTGGCCAGAAGATGAACGTGGCGGCGACAAAATGTCCGGGAAGATTCGAACTATTTCCGTCGTCGATCGTATATGAGAGAGAGAGAGAGAGCGCGGTTTTTTTAATTTTTTTAATTTAATGAATGGAATTTTTTCTATTGGTCGATATATATATTTATTCAAAAATTGGGGTTTCTTAAACGAACTCGAAATCAAACCCAACGACTGTCGTCCCTAGCATTTTACCCCATTCCGGACACAATGGGATATGTTTCGTAGGCCCATTCGACTGTTTCAGTCAGTTTCCCTTCAAATTAAAATATAAAACATTCAATATTTGATTTGAACGTGCATTTCAATTTGCCAGGGCCACAAACTAATTCGAAAAATTCCAGAAAAATAAATCTAGCTATGTTTTGACGATACGGTCCCAACAAAACTAGTTTCGTCGAATTCTGAGACCGTTTGCAAAAAGGCCCATTTTTGGTCGATCCAATTTAACTGTAATTGACCAAAACACGTTTTCCTTCGCCACGCTCACATACTAGCTTCAAAAATTATGAAATTTGAAACCTAGCAATAACTTCACATCCCGGATCCAACAAAAGTGGTTTCGTCGAATTCCGATGTAGTATGCAAAATGGCTAATTTCACGGGCTATATAAATTCCATAGCGACCTTTCTGAAAATTCATTCGGCCATAACTTTTGCTTTCCGCTATGAAAATTCGATTTTTCAGATTCGTTAGAAAGGTATTCACTAACAGATTTAAATATTTTTGGTTTCACTAAAATCCATTTTGTTTTGCACCCGGTACAGTCCGACAAAGTTTGAATTCAATTTTTTTTTTTTTTTTTGAAACTGCAGCGCCTTTTCTAGCCTTATTTATAATTAGAATTAATTATATTCGTTTTCAATTGTCAATTCAAACTGAATTTTCATTGCCATTATCTAAAATATTTATTTTAAATATTTAAAATCCATTACTTTAACCAATTTAAAAAATTTAAGTTGGTTCAGATTATCTGGGTCGTTACAATTTTGGAGCTAGTCTAGACAGATTCGGAAGCCGCAAGGGATTGTCGATTTAATTAAACGACTGTTTAGTTCAATTGAAATGGAACTTTTCAGCGATAACTCAAGGTGAGTTAAACTCATTCAGTTTTCCCATTTATATTTTATATAAACTGGGTTCTTTATTTTGTGTGTTCTGCTTGCTGATGGTTGCTTATTTGCTAGTTATACAATTGTTTGTTGATTTAACTGATGAAATTAGACTGTGTTTAATTTGAGTGAAATACCAAATCGTTATTTTTAACGATCAGTTCCAATAAAGGTAACTTACCTTATTGGTCACATTTATTTATAAACGTGTTTAAATTGTTGAATTGTTAGCATTTCTTGTGGTTGATGTTAAATGGCCGTTATTTATTGTTATCAGTTAAATAAAACTGAATGATATGGTTTGTGATAACCGTTTTGAATACAGGGAAGAACAGGTTGGCGGGATCCAACCGGATTCCTCAAATACATTATTTATTTTCATATTATCATATATGAACTGTCATGATTGGTGATTGATTTGGTTTGTGATCATTTACTGAAAATTCAACCTGTGTTGTGTTTAAACCAATGAGCGGTATTGGTTGAGTATTTGGCAGCGTATGGCCGATAAAATCAACCATTTTATAAATATTGATTCACCATTAGGTGAATCGATATAGATGAAGTTATAAAATTTATTTTATAACTGGAGTTATATTTTGAAATATATTATTTTAAATAAAAGTTATTAAAGAGAAATAAATATTTTATTTATTTAAGACTTTGATTTGTTATTGATTTATTTTATAAAGTAAATGCTGATGTTAATCAGATTTACAAGTATGAGAATGAGAAGTGAATCGAATGATTAAACTTTGATAATTTTTTTGTAAAGAAAACAATTAATGGAATTATTTAAATTAATTATATTTTTAATTAATTTAAAGTGTGGACTAATTAGAATTGGTTAATGAGATAATCGAGTTTTTGAGATAATAAAATCGACCTGTTGAATTAAAATTGATGATCAAATTGATGTGTTTCGATTGAAATAGTTTAATGAATACTATTTAAATGTAAATAAGGTTTTAAAAAAGGATTTACTATTTATTTTAATTATTAAAATTAACTACTAATGTAGTTAATGATTGAAATAAATTATTATTTTCGTTAATAATAATTTAGAAAATTACTTTTCAAAAGTAATCGAAGTGAAATGAAATCTAATGGTATGGCGTAAGGAGTCTATGAATGAGTTTTATATTTAAAACCCGAATTTTTATAACAAAGTTGTAAAGAATAAAAATATGTGTAAAGTTGAGTTTTAATTTTTATAACAAAGTTGTAGAGATCCGAACTAAGAGAAATGTAAAGTTGAGTTTTAATTTATACTGATAAATATGTGTTTCAAGAATGGAATACAAGATATGACGTAACGCTGTTTAAGAATAATAAGTTAAATGGATTTTTCCAAGTTAAATAATAAGGAATGAGGTAATAAATGTTTTTGAAAGGAGAAGTAAGGGGAAATTTAGTATGGTTATTTTACTGAGCATTATAATGGAATGGTTTTGAGAACATTAGTATATAAGATTCAAATATCGAAATTTTAAAATATTAAAAGAGTTAGAAGTTTAATTGAACAGAAGTGAATTAATTTGTTTAATTAAAAGGCCAAGTGATGTTGAATACTGACCAGTGTACTCATTTGTTTGTCATGATTGAAAAACTGTTTATTTTGATAGTTAAATCACCGACTATCAAATCTGTCCACTACGATTGTTGGTACGGAAAGACCGGGATTGAATTTATATTCGAAAACCATTCCGACCAACAAATACGTGAAGATATCAGAAGATGATCGAGATGCAGCATACAAGACCGTGGATTTTCAAAAATGGAAGGACTACTAATATTCCCTGCCTGGCAAGTAGAGATAAACCGTTATTCTGTCGTGGTTGGAATCTACGGGTTGCAAGGACTTCTCACTACTGATCCATGGAGTGATTCCTATATGAATGCGGTAGGAGAGTGCCTTCAGTTCATCCTGTTCCTGGATGACTTATATGGACGAGTGTCTGACAAAGTATTTCCAAAGGGTCACGTACGTTGATTTCTTCAAATGTGCTATAGTTGTTGGCGGGGAATTGTCGTTCTCTTAGCTTCTAACTAGAGTATTTTTATGGACGTCAGTTAGTGATATCTGACGGATCTAATGATGTGGCATTCAAAGTGAATGGTGACCAGTTGTTTCAAGGGTTAATCTAAACCTCAAGGCTCACCAACTGGGAAATGACAAAAATCGGGCAGGCAGCATGGCTATGTTGGTCGCTCCCATTAGGGTGTATAATCACCCATCTAGAGAAAATCCTATTTGCTTCTTTAATCTATGTTTCGATGCTGTCCCTTTTCGCGAGAAGGTTGTTGATCCCAACCGTCGGTGATATACATTCGATACACTCAAGTGAAATGAGTGGTCGGTCATGTGAGGGCCGGGTTGGAAGACGTTCTTGTTGAACCCAGTGTATTCGTCTCTAGAGATACACTATCGGCAGGTGGTCCCATACCTTGTCATAGTGGGAATCCAATTCCCAATAAGCGCCCGCGGTTTTGATTGTATACTATATAAATGGAGCGTGAGATGCAAGCGTTCCACTAGATTACTATTTACTTGTATTTATACACTATTATAATATCAGAAAAGATATTTGTTTTCAAAACTGTTTTGGGTTATCGTAAGGTAAAAACTGTCCATGTTTATGTGTGGATTTGGTCTTACGATTATCTTTCTTTTGAAAAAGATTTTGAACTTTAAAAATCATGATTGGATTATTTACCTGTAATACTGTGCGAGTTTATCTCACTCTGTTTCACCAGACTGACCCAGTGTTTTGTAAATGCTCGGGTTAGCCCGGGATGTACAGGTTCAGGTTATCGAATGCTATGAAGTCCAGAGACGAGCTGGGGATGTTCAGACGCATGATATTTTATAGCTACTATTCCGTTGTGTGTTGTATATGGGAACAGGTTATTATAACTGTCCCGTTGTGTGATGTACTCTGATACTGTAAGTATTTTTAAAAGCTTTCAATAAAGATCTATTTCTGTATTATATTTTGTTCCGTTGCGATGTGAAATTCTGTATGGTGGTGTTTTCTTCTTCTTCTATTCTAATATTTTTTTCTTTCTTATCTCACCCTCTAATTTGTTTCTAATAACTATCCAGTGTTTTCGGTGCTTGGAGGGTCGGCATGAGTTACGGTAAAGGTATTTATGTCGATTTACAGGGCCAGAAATCCCTGGGTCGTTACAGTGGTATCAGAGCTGAAGGTTAAGTGATTACCTTGGCTTTGTGGCGTGACTCAGTAGAGATGGGGTTAGCAATACCATAGATTGAGTTTGAGTGTATATATATATGAGTGAACGTATCTTTATATTTTATAAAAATTGTTTATATTGTGGAGATTTATTGGTTGAGTGTTCATGAGTTTTGGTCGATCAGTTTGATCCACTGTATCGATAGGGGTTTCTAAACACTCAAGTACGATAACCCGTCGCAGTATGTTTTAAAGGAGGGTAAATGAAATAATTTTACCTAAATTATATTTTAATATAAAAGGATGATTAATATTTAAAGTATTATAGTATATTGGATGTGTTGTTTGTTATTATAATCGAATGAGATTATAATTGAAATGGATATATGAATAACCAATTAGAATTCGTATAATATAAAAACAGATTTATTAAATCTTAAATTAAAATTAGAATTGGAATTAAAATTCCTAAAGTTGGGAAAGGTGTTGTAAATGGATTTGAATTGGATATAGGATAATTTTAAAATCCTGGGAGATTTTAAATTGTTTTACAGACATTGAGATGGATATTTTGAAATAATTTTAGAAGGAAGTGTTTAAATATGATTGTAACGGCCCGGGAAAATCTCAACGCTCGAATTTTCAACAATGATACACAATCCCGTATCACTTGCCAAAAACCCCAGTATTGAATCCCCTGACTGTAAATAGAAAGAAGTTAGAGGGTGAGAAAAGAAAGAAAGAAATGTTAGAATAGGAAAAAGAAGAAGAACACACATCAGAATCTCACAGCGGAACGAATAAATATAATATATCCAATACCTTTATACAAAAGGAAACTGTATATATATGCATACCAATCATCAGAGTACATCATACATCAGACACAGTGGAAATAACTTTGAATAATTAATGGTGAAGCCACCTGCTTCCAACTCCTGGAACTCCAAGCGAAACCTAACCTGGAACATACTCAGTCTGACCCGAGCACATTTGATTTAAAACAAAATTCACCGGGTCAGTCTGGAATACTATCAGTGAAAAATTCACAACACAACAACTTGTTTAACTTTGGAAATCCTTTTGAAATAAAAGGATAATAGTAAGACCAGTCCAAACATAAACACGGATGGTTTTTACCTTACTATAACCCAAATCATTTTTGAAATCAATATCTTCTCTGATATTATCATAGTGTCTATCAACCACAAATAAATAACAAAGTAGCAGAACGCTTGCATCTCACGCTCTACATATATAGTATACAATCAAAAACCGCGGGCGCTTATTGGAAATTGGATTTTTGACTATGACAAGGTATGGGACCACCTGCCGATAGTGTATCTCTAGAGGCGAATACACTGGGTTCAACAAGAACTTCTTGCAACCCGACCCTCACATGACCAACCACTCATTTCGCTTGAGTGTATCGAATGTATATCACCAACGGTTGGAATCAAACCATCGTTTCCCGATAAGGGACAACATCGATAGGTTAAAGAAGCAAAAGGAATTTCTCTAGATAGGTGATTATACACCCTAATGGGAGCGACCCACATAGCCAAGCTGCTTGCCCGATTTTTGTCATTTCCCGGTTGATGAGGCTTGAGGCTAGAATTCATCATCCTTTTTAGGTCAGCACATCACTTTGAATGCCACATCGTCAGATCCATCAAAAATCACTGATTGACGTCTACAACAATACATTACGTGTTGGCTAAAGAAGTTTCCTTCTCTACTTCCACTCTTGGTACGGTTGAAGAAATAAATATACGTGATCGTCTGGAAATACTCTGTCAGACACTCGTCCATACAAGTCATCCAGGAACAGGATGGACCAAAGGCACTCTCCTACCGCATCCATATAGGAATCAACCCAAGGATCAGTAGCGAGAAGTCCTTGCAACCCGTATACTTCAACCATGATAGAACCCCAGTATATCTCTGCGTCGACTCAGAGATTGTTAGTGGTTCTTCCACTTATGAAGATCTGCGGTCTTTAATACTCCATCTTCATCGTCTACCAATTAGTCGCGAACGTACAGTTGATTCGAAGTAGTTTTGGGTCTAGTTCCCATCCCGGTCTCTTCGAAACAACTCATCAAAAAGTAGATAGAACATTTCATTTGATAGTCGGTTGTTTAACTATCAAATCTTAACAGTGCTATTAAGTACATTGGCAACTCAGGTCGTTTATAACAAAACACTTCATTAAACCAATTTATCGATTCTTATAATCGATTTCATCAATCCCATTTTCGACACAACTCTTTTGGTTCATTATTTTGAAAATATTAATCAATCCTCGCTTCCGAATAACTTTTTTGTCAAACTTTCACTTTTATTTCCTTGGTTCTGAAATATTCTTATATATTTCAAAATCATATTTATTTCCCCTTATCTTGGGAAAATACCATTTCTATTCTCTTATCTTATATATCGTTATCGCTTCATAACCTCCTTTCTGTTTCGTTAATTACTGGGAATGTCATCTGTTTATATTTAACCAAAGGTATAACTTAAGTTAAAACTCTTATATGTTTAATATATCGTCGAGTGACATATCTTCTATAATAAAACCTCAAACGGGTTTATCTACTTCAAAGAATCGCGCTTTTTAAACTTATAGTTTATTTTCAATATATGGTTTCATTACAAAATCAAGATCGCTCTTTATTTCTCATTCCCATGAAACCCAACATCCTCTACCATTGCAACCCAATATTATCCTTTGATAATAGTGAGGTCGCCCAAGTTGGGGTATTTTAATTGCCTCTCAGACATTGACCGACAACGTTCTTATCGCAAGACAATACGAGTTTGCAACTCAAAAACCTTATATTCCATTTCCATCTTCCACTTATCATGGTTTTATAAGTCATTTCATTTGATTTAAAAACCCACTTCACATGTAAATTCTCTTTCCTTGATTAAGTAAAATGCTCGACAAATCTCATTTGCCATCGGATTCAAATATGGTTTTATCACCCGTTCCTTTCATTTGTAATTCTCTTAGGATCTCTTTACTTAATGTACTAAGTAATTATTTATCGAACCTCCTTTAATCCCTATTTTAACCATACTCGTTTACTTAATTCAATAAACCTTATTTATATCCTCGCTTTCGCTTACAAATCCCCTTTTTACATCTTGTTTGAAATCATGAATATAAATCTCCTTTATGCTATTACTAGATCGTAATCAACTTGTTTTTCATTTGTTTATTTCTCAAATCTAATTTACCATTAGAAGCCATCGCTTTGATTATCATTCCTTAAAATGATAATTCTACTTTAACATTAACCACTTAAAAAGTGGTTAATTCCATTAAAACAGGTAACTAATCAATTTAAGGGATGATTAAATAAAAATACTTCATTAACAATAGTTAACTTGATAATCCTTTTTTAAAATATAGTTAGTCAACGATTAACTAACTTCTAACCATATTCATTTAGTTTAATAAATATTCAAACCTATCGATTTGATTAAATTTAAATCAAATCATTTTAATCGTCAACTTTGGTTAAACAGTTGCTTTCGTCGACCGTCAACATCAGTTAACCATTAACTGATATTCATTCATCGTTTTCCCTTTTTAAATTAATTAATAACTTAATTAATTTAAAAATATCGTTTAAGTGTTTTGTAAACACTTTTACCCAATTTTACCTATCCATAAATAAATTTCTACCTTTCTAATCATTAAAGACATCATGATTCATTTTATAAAATGTTTACATAAATTCTTATATAAACATGATTATAAATATATTTATAAAATTTCTATTTTAATTAACTCGTATAAAACAGTATAAAATTCCCTTTCAGTTATAAAATAAAGTTATAACTAATATCTTTGTCAGTTCGCCTAGCGGCAAAACGACGCCATAAGCGATGGATTTTACACCATCACTGCCAATTACTTAATCAATACTGTCAATTGATTAAAAACACAACACGATCAACAATCATTTAGTCTGAACAGGTTTGATGTCATTTTGAGGTAAACAATTCATATATGTGAATAATGTGAACAACAAACAACAAACAATAAATTTGAGGAATTCGATTTGATTCCTCCTACTTGTTCTTCTCTGCTCCACAGATTATTATAACAATTCATGATATAATATAATTTAAATAAATAAATTAACGACGATAACATAATTATCAGCAATCATTAAATCAGCCATAAGCAACCAATGCAGCCAATCAACCAATTTGTATTTTAATATGGATTTATCACATCATGGCAGTCCAGAAAAGTGTGAGAATTAACTCACCAGTGATTACGGTTGACGATGGACACGTTTGTTCTTCTTTAATTTAAACGAACATTCAAAATTAACTGAAATTTCAACTGCGTCAGATCGACTCCCGGTCAGCGCCATCATCTAGAGCTCGTCTCTGCGATCCCAACGGATCCTGTTTCGTTGAATTTCGTTAACGTATGAAAGAGTTATCACGCTTCAAAATTTATAAGGATTTGACGAATATTAATTAATAAATTAAATCAAAATACCTTAATTAAAGAAAATTCGTTATTACTCAGGTCCACGTCAGCATGTCTTAATGCATTTTCTAATTTGGTCTCCATCAAACCCGTCTTCCCTGATTTCACCATTCACCATCGTAGAACCCATCACCTTACTCGGCCAATTCTGCCGCCAACAGCTGGCCGGAGCTCCGACCAAGTGCCCCACCAGAACCGCCGGTCCCTGATGCCCCCTCGCCGGAAGCAATGCCACCCAATTTGATCGCAGGCCGCCGGAAAACCGATTTGACCCAACTCCGTTCAAGTAGCGATTGATGCCACCTCCAGCCATAATAGCCGACCGGACCTCCCCTGTTCTAACCGCCACCCTCACGTCGTCATCCCCCTTCAGAGACTCGACACCAATTCGGCCTCCATCACCAGCATTTTAGCCTAATCCGACCGTGACTTCAAATAAAACACCCAAATCTTCATCTCTGATCATCTCATCCCCAACGCCACCACAAGCCGTATCAACACTTCCGGCCAAAGCCAAAAACCACCGCCTTTCTGTCCTCTACAACTTCCCTTTTGGCTCCACCCCTATCGACAACCCAAAACTCCAAAAAAGACCCAAAAACAAAATTGATTTTCTGCCTTTCCTCGCAATTTCCGGCCACCACCGGCCACGAAACCTTCCCAACTTTTGGCTGTAGGTAGCCGTTGCCCCGATCTACAACATTACTTAAGGACCCCATAGCAAAATCTCCACGGATCGAGAGATATAATTGATTTTAGGATTAGGGAATTTTTTGCAAATTTGAGGATGGAAAATATGTTCTTGGCTGGAAAAACTGATGGGAAAGGGTTTACATAAAGGGATTTTATTATATTTTATATTGACGCGATGTCTGACAACGACCGACGATTTTTATTTCGTGTCTATCGCTATTTCTAAATGTTGTTCTTCGCTCCTGCGCTCACATACAAACCCCGTTCGAGATGCGAATAGACGCCATAATATAGTTTGACGATACGGTCCTAACGAATCTTGTTTCGTCGAATTCCGTGTCCGTTTGCTAGAACAACGCTCGTTCACGTCCAATTTGGTCGTTTTTATTTGCATTTTATTTTACCACGCTCCCAAAATAACCCCGATTGACGCGCTGATTGAAATCTAGCAATAATTTGTTATTGCGGTCTCAATAAAATTTGTTTCATCGAAAACTGAGGTTGTTTGAAAAATGGACCTTTTATAACTGCCCAATTCAAATAAAATAAACCAATTTTAAAATACCTCAATATAATATTAGTAAAATATTGAAATTGGCCATATACGACCAGAATTGTATACACTACCAAGATAAAATATCCCGGGTTGGATTCCAAGCCAAATGGATATTCAAAATATTTAAAAAACCCTTTATTTAATATAAATAACGATAAAATTTATAAAGGAATTCCACAGCGACCTTTTCAAAATTTGATTTGGGCATAAAATAAAATCTACAACACGAAAACTCAATTTTTCTCATTCATTAGAAAAATATTATCAAACCGGTTCTAACGTTTCTTGTTTCGAGAAAATCTGACTTATTTTGGGCCCTCTACGGCCGTTTAAAGTTCAAAACGCCAAATTATGAACTGTCGCGTCGCTGCAGCTCGTTTTATAATTAAATTATATATTAAACGTTTGACGGTCGTTTAATTAACGAATCATTATTATATTTTCAATACAGGCCATATTAACCCTTTATATTTTGCCAATTCACATTATACAGCGATTTCAACATTTTCCAATATTTTAAAATTAAAATATTATTACATTATCCATATTAATTAAAATATTCAACTAAATAAATATTCAAGCCATAAAAATTCAAATCCACGTTTTAAAATATTAGAAATAAATTTAAATAATTGGCCAGAAAAGCACAGGTCGTTACAATGATTTTGAAAAGTTATATGGTATTGAACTCACTTCGATAGTTGGGAAATAACTCTAAGGATGCCGGCCACATCATCAGTGTTCATTCCGAGTTCTAAGTGACAGATTACTACCAAAAATCTTGTTTTGAATTTCTTTGAGAAAAACAAATTGTTTTGAATCCGGAAAAGGAATATTTGATTTTTGAAAGAGCTGAACTGTTTAAAAACTTCCAGGGAAATTGTTTGAACAAAGGCAAAATTAAATAGAAATTGTGAAAACAAATATGAATTGAATTGAAACCAATTAACTGGAAATTGAATCAGGAGATAATATATCAAATAGAATTAGGTTTTGGATTGTGAGACAGGAATCTAAAATGGTGTTGGACTGGTAAGTTAAGAGTTAGAATTGATAATGGATGGAAATTGAGTTAAGAATGAGATTTGGCTTGGACGAGTGAAGGATTTGCTTTTGAGGATAAAATTGGAATTTTGTTTGGAAACACATTTGTGTATGATGACATGGTAGCAGATGAAAAGGATATAATGATATGCCTGACAAAAAGGTAAACGTTTATTTTTATATGGGTTTGGTGATTTATGAGCCTATTTGGCAAGCCGCTTGGCTGTTTTATTTTCTTTTGGATTGGAGAAGGCCGAGAAAGGCGAGTTGTAGTTGTACCGATTGAGCCATACAAAGGAGATGCTGGTGAAATTTTACGGAAATTTAAGGTGTTGGAAAATTTTCAATATTTTTGAAAATGTTTATTTACAGTATTGAATTGGTTTCTAATTTAAAATAAATTAGATTTGATAATTAATGGGTTTGTAATGTTCTTTCTTACCTTAGCAATTTCGAGGACGAAATTATTTTAAGGGGGGAAGAATGTAATGTCCCGTATTTTTGGCCGTCAAATATTTTATTTAATTTATTTATTTTAAATATTATATTTGGGGATATAATGATTTTTAATATTTAAATCATTATTTAAACGAAGTTTGAACGTTATATAATTTATATAATACAAAACGAGCTCAAAATGGCATGGCAGTTCGTAATATTTGGTTTTGAACTTCAACTGAGAATACAGGACCCGATATAAGTCGGATTTCTGTGAAACAAGAAACGTTGGAAGCGTGTTGATGATAATTTTCATACGACAGAAAAAATCCAAATTTTGTACTATAATTTGATAGTTATGGCCATATCAAAATTTGAAATAATCGTTGTGAAAATCATTATTAAAATATAGGCCTTTAAAATAGCTATTTTGCAAGCGGTCTCGTATTTCGACGAAATCAGTTTCATTGGGACGATAACGTTAAATTATTGCACGGGGTTAAATGGCGTGGCAAACCGATGTCGTATATGACCACGGTAGCCATAAACGCCCGTTCGTTTTTAATAACGCGTAATTAAATTAATAAAGTGATAATTGGGCACAAATTGAACAGACGATCGAATTAAGCCACGAAACCAGTCCCATTGAGTTCGTATCGTCGATTAGAGTCAGAATAGGTATATAGTTTGTTAGTTTTGAAGACCGGGTAATTTGGCCTTAAAAAGGGTATTGTGGTGCGCGGTAAAAATAGCCTACCGGGGAAACAGTCTCAGAATGCGATGAAACTGGTGTCGTTGGGTTCGTATCAACAAATTATTATAGGATCTCAAAGTTTCAAGTTGATTTGATTTATCTAGTGATTGTGGAAAAATTTAACGCGTGTTTATTTCTGGTTTTATAAAGGAAATTTTTTCATACGATGTCGGAATTCGACGAAACTTGTTCCAGTGGATCCGAAATATTTTTTTCACTAAGATTAGCTTTTTATCAAAAGATAGAGATCATTTGTAGAGGTTTTAATCAATGACTTTACGGCGAAGTTTCGTAAAAAAATAAACTAATATTAAAATTCCATCCCCTTACACTATATAAATACCAAACTGTGAGATCAAACCCCTAAGCTAGTTTCACCGTGTTCAATACGTTTTGGCAGCACCTCCATCCTTTAGTTGAACAGCCACAAAACAGTCCTATTCTTCCTCAATTTACTTGAAAATTCAGCATTGAATTCAAAACTGTAATAGCCCATAACTTCCCCGGTAAGGAAAGCCCGGATTATCTTGAGAACAGGACAAAATAGGACGCATACAGAAGAACATTTCATTGTATATTACAACAATTCCATCAGATACAAGAATATACAGAGTATGAATAAACATACATTCGATAAATATCAGAGATTATAATAAATTACATAGCAGCGGTAAATAATACAAAGAACAACTGAAGGTGATATACGGATACAGAGCTTTCCGGATATCATTCCAGCTGTAAACCAGGATCCTGTGAATATAAATCTGCAAAACCAAAACTACTAGCTGCCCGTGTCGAAAATAAGGGCACCCAGAGTTTAGGTTAAAATAATAAACTCCAGGTCAGTCATATGACTGGTGTGAGAACTAAAACAGTTATTTCAAACTTTACTTTAAAAGAGAGTAATTCAAGGGACCACGCCGTATAACACGGAATGGATTTCCTCCCAAGAATACTAGTGCATATAACAAAACAGCGCAATGCTTTTTGGAAAAATGAAGCTATTATAAGACCTAGGTCCCATCACACAATGCAACGCAAGCCGGAGGATAGGGTTTTCCCTTAAAATAGCCAAATAATGCTTGATACGTTTAAAACAAATCATTTGATACTATTATAGGTGTATAGTGTCAAAACAATTTCAATCATAAATATCAATCATAGACGTCATGGGTACCATATATCATGTCGCCATACTAGTTCTACAATTAAAACCGCAATATCACGTATTGGAAATTGAATTTCCGTCATGAGTCGAGGCAAGGGGCAAGCTCCTCTCCGCTTCGAGACACTCTAGCAAATGCCTCGGGACTACACACTCTGGGTAACCCCTGGATGCTTCAGGGCCGGTCCTCTCTTACATTTGAGGATTGGCAATTCCTGAACACACGTTTCCCGGTCCTTACAGACCTAAAATTGAGGCGCCTCATCCAACAGCCACATAGGTGAAAAGTATATAAATGTCAGGTCTGGTAAGTCACTGACACCACCAAAGCTAGAAAGAAACGTCATGCTCTCCCTGCAGTTCTTATCCCGTTTTTGACTCACACCGGGGTGTGAGGCTCGCGAATTCACGTTATACACAAAGCTAAGCTGTATTAAAGCCGTGCTTCGATCATCAACCACAAGACTTTTCTTTTCAACAGAAGCCTTGATCCATGCAACTCAGTGTGCCACACAGGCAATTCATGCCATGCGATTGATATCTATCGATATATAACCTCTAAGCTCGTACGTCTCAGAGAAGGGCGTTAAGCAAGAGAATAAATTCTCCACCGCCAAACAGATATATATTTAACAGAAATCAATCAACATAGAATAAAATCCAATGTCAGACACACAATCCATTTACAAGTTCGTTCTGCGTCTGAACGAAACTGGAGGCACTTTCCTCGCATATCCATCGATCTCCAAGTATGTCTAGACGACCACCAACTGATTCCCTCATCTTGGGTGTACATCCCAATCAAGATCACCAGTAATCACCCAAACGATGTGAAGACTTCCGGTCTTCGACCACCGTCATCATCTTCGACTTATCGTCGAATCGGTTATTCAGAATGGGTGTAAACCCGGCCTTTCCAAACAACCCGCGTATTTTATAAACAAATGTTACACAAACACAACATACGCCTCATTCCAATTCATTAGTCACTAACCGTAAATCAAAAAGAGAACAATTTCCCAAATATTAACCCCGGAGGCCGAAACCAACATCAGATCAATACCCAGGAAACCATTCTTCTTAACTAACCTACAGCTAGTTTCTAAATATCATATTCTTAGGGAAAGGTTCCCATTAATTTTATCTAAGATAAATTCTTTAAAATTTATCCTTTAATCTTCCTTTGGATGTCATTTCAAACCAAATTATGGTTTTCCAGACTAGTCGGGATTAGCGAAACACACCGAAGTAATTATTTATTTTATTTCCCAATCCCAACCTATTTATCCCATGAAGCAAAACTGGTAATACTCCATATCTAATACCACGGTGTTATCGGTAAAATTAATTACCATTTCACGTTCAAACCTAATTAAAGATTTAACGATCGCCTGGAGCAAAACTGGTGATACTCCATTCTCTCTCATTTTCCAAATTTGATAATTTAAATTATCAATTCACATTTCAATCTAATTACAGATTCATTGAAACTCCTTTTACTGGGTCAAAGAACTAATGTCATTTAAAACACAGTTCACGATAAACCCAAATCACATTCTATTTATTATTGGGTTAAAGAACTAGTGTTATTTAAAACACCGTTCACGATAAACCCACAAATCAATTTTGATTCAATTCCAATCAAATATATTAGAAAGTTCGATTATTTAAAACCCCTTTTAAATCTAATTTATTTATTTAAAAATAATTGGGTTTTAAATTTAGTTCAAAACTAGTTTATTTTGATAAAAATCTATTTTTATCTTTTCAAATATGGAGTTTTTCATCCCAATTTTTCCCAAATCATTTCTTATGATTTTACACAAATTATTGATATTTTATATAATTTTATCAAGGTCTGTACAGCCGATTTCCAACAACGGCCATCGAACTGCACTTTCAGCGACCTTTTCCAAATTTGATTTGGACGTATCTCCAAATCCAACCGTTAGATTTCAAATTTCTAATATTCGTTAGAAAGCCCTTTTCGATACGAACCCAACGGTTCCGGTTTAGGAGAATCCGACGGTCGGATCTCCCGTAATGTCCGTTCGAAGTCAATGGTCAAAATTCGCAAACTAACGCGGCGCGGCGCATTCTATTCAGGCCATTATATTATATATATAATATATATAATATATATTTCGTCGATTTCTATTTAAAATGAATTTTATAAATAGTTTTAAATTCGTTTCAAAAACATTTCAACTACCATTTCCAATTCAAATCAAAATTGAATTTTTCCTTATAAATTCGTTTTAAAATTCATTTCAATTCAAATTTCAATTCAATTTGAATTCATTTCAAATTGATTTTTATTCTATTTCAATTCATTTTCAATTCAATTCGAATTCGTTTTATATTCAATTCGAATTCGTTTTCTTTTCAATTCATTTCAAACTTGGTTTCTTTTCAATTCATTTCGAATTCGTTTTCTTTTCAATTCATTTCAAATTCGTTTTCTTTTCAATTCATTTCGAATTCATTTTATATTCAATTCAATTCAAATTCGTTTTCTTTTCAATTCAATTCAAAAACGAATATAATCGATATAAATATCATTCGCGTCAAAATAGCGCATCTCTAATCAACACGGCTTTATATATTTCAATAATTCCGTTATTCTATTCAACAAATGAATATTTATTTTATTTAATACGTGAATCTATATTTTTGTCAACACATGACTAATCTCAACGAATGAGTACTGTCCACATGTGACTATTTTTGTTATTTAATATATTTTATAAAAAATTTGGTATCTATCGTTTGATTTCAAATCAGACTCCAACCGTAAATTAGTAAGAGAACGATTACCTGAATATTAACCCCGAAGGCCGAAACCAACATCAGATCAACATCCAGGA
Organism: Allium sativum; assembly: GCA_030737875.1. Lineage (NCBI taxonomy): Eukaryota > Viridiplantae > Streptophyta > Magnoliopsida > Asparagales > Amaryllidaceae > Allium > Allium sativum. The sequence goes on from CM060921.1 coordinate 566,327,619, forward strand.
GACCACTCATCTAATCTATTTTCCAGTTAGTTTCTAATTTTCTATAAGATAAAAATGTAAATTTTATGGTTAAAATATTTCGTTCAACACATGACTAATCTCAACGGATGAGTACTGTCAACACATAAACCTTTATTTTATAATGATAAAGATGTAAATTTTATTGTTAAAATATTTCGTTCAACACATGACTAATCTCGACGGATGAGTACTGTCAACACATGAACCTTTATTTTATAATATTCTTTATTTTCCCGATTGGAATGAGGCCCAATCAATTACCATATAAAGTTAATTATATGGATTCCATACAACACATGTATATAATAGCAACGATAAATAATCAACCATCATCCAAAGTGCACTACACTGTATAAGCATCAAATATAGATATCTAACCCTTATAACAGCCTGTCGATCCATCGATTGACATACAACTAATTATTGGGATTAGTGTATGCCGTTTTTATCCCAATACCCGTGTGGGGTTTCAAACAATCAAACACATATTTTATTTGTGCAGTTGGGCGATGTGTAAAATTTATCATCCCAATCAATGTCCTTCAAATAGGTGTACATAAACAAACCGTCTGGTTTGTAAATGAATATTTATTTATTCACATTCACGTTAAAAATTATATTTTTAACGATCGAATTATTTTATTCAACCTATGAATATTCTGTTCGGTTCATTTATTAAATAAAATGATATCTTTATTTTTCTAACTTATATTTGAAAATTTCGGTGGCATAACGGCACGATACTAGAAACGGGACAAGGCCTAGCCTTATCCCCGGTCTAGTGATGGCCCACGCCATACACATATCAATCAAATCAATTTCAATTCACCAAACAACCAACTTCAAATCAAATAATCTAGCTAATCTACGCAACCAAACAAACAAGTCCATGGTCTGTGGACAGTGGTGTCGGGTGCTACTAAACACCGTCTGCATCCTAGTATATATATAACTAGAAAAAGAAATTGAAGAGTGAGAAATTCTCACCGATAGCTATCCCAATTCCACGACACTTCAAATGTAGGGAATCTTCATCGTTCTCGCCTTTTTGTCACTTTCGTTGCCCGTAGCCACTACATATATAAAAATCACATTTTTATATTGTTGCTATGTATATAAAAATCATTTTTTTAAAATCACTCCATATGGATAAAAATTCTATTTTTACACTGCTACTATATAGATAAAAATTCTATTTTTACACCGCTACTATATAGATAAAAATTCTATTTTTACACCGCTACTATATAGATAAAAATTCCATTTTTATAACGGTGTTTATATAATAAAGATTATATTTTTATCTCGCTATTCTCTATATAAAGATTTCTCCCTTTCAAATATAAAGTTTCAACCTTTTCAAATATAAAGATTTCGCCTTTTCTATCTTCTACCTGATAAAAATCCGAACTTTCTTTTATAGGGTAAAAATCATTTCTTTCTATAAATGAAAATCTTATCATTATATAAATTAAAAACCATATCATATATAAACATTAGATTTTAACTAATTAAAAATCAGTGTTCATAAAACAAAATAAAAGAATAAATAAAAATTACAAAAATCAGAGAACTTACAGTTACTTTCAAGAAGGGGAGGGGGTTTACTGAGCCATCGTCAGAGGAAGGGGGTCCTCTGATCGCCGGAGGCGGTCAGTGCACGGCGCCGGGGCCACTGATTGTCTGGGCGGTGGTTTACTGGAAAGGGGGCTAGGGCTTTCACGTGTCACGCGAGGGGGGGTTGGAGGGAGTGGCCGTCGTCGAGGAGAGGGGGGTTTCCGGCTAGGCGGCGGCCGTGGGGAGCAGCGGTGCTGCGATGGGGGGGTGGATCGAGGTAGGTGACGCGATTTTTAGTTTTTAGGTTTTTTTTTTATTTCAATCTGGTTTTGACTGGGTAAGGGAAGAGAGAAAAGTGGGAGGATAGGGTGAGTGTATATATATTTATATAATTTAATTTTTATATTAAATCCATAAAGTAATTTTTTATTTCGACCTCGAAATCGAACCCACCGCCTATCATCCCTAGCTAATTACCCCCATTCCGAACACAATGGGATATGTATCGTAAGCTGATTCGATCGTTTCAATCAGTTTCCGTTGAATTTACATTTAAATCATTATACTGAATTTTAAACGTACATTTCAAATTAACGGGGTCACATACGAACTCTAAAAATTCCAGAAAAATATTTTCTAACTTCGTATTGACGATACGGTGCTAACAAAACTAGTTTCGTCGAATTCTGAAACCATTTGAAAAATGGCCATTTTCCAGTCGATTAAAATCAACTTAAACTGGTCAAACGCATTTTCCTTTAACACGCTCACATATTGATTTGAAAAATTATGAAATTTGGAATTTAGCAATAATTTGACATCACGGATCCAACAAAAGTGGTTTCGTCGAAATCCGAGGTCGTTTGCAAAATTTCCATTTTAAGGGCCTGAGTTCCATAGCGACTATTCAGAATTTTCAACTGGACATATCTTTTGATTCACGCTATGAAATTTTGATTTTTCGGATTCATTGGAAAGATATTCACAATTAGATTCTATTATTTCTGGTTTCACTAAAATCCGGTTGTTTTGCACCTGGTATGTTCAATTGAAGTTTGAAATTGAATTATCGAACTACCGCGCCATTTTCAATTCCTTTTATAATTTTATATAATTATATATAATTATTTATATTCTAACGACGACGTATATTAATATATACGTTCTATTTATATTCAAAATAAATTTCTTGTCGATATTATTTAAAATAATTGATTTTAAATATTCAAAATTCGCTAAAATTGCCAAAATAAAAATTTTAAACTGGCTCGCATTTCCGGGTTATTACAATCTCCCTCACTAAAAACTTTTCGCCCCCGAAAAGGAATGAAGCCGAAAGTTGTTTTACAAACCAACTCAACTTCCATTATTTAGATTATGGCCTAAGTTCTTCAACTTTTCAGTTTCTAAAAACTTTTCAAATTTTTCAAAAATTTGGCTAACACCCTAAATTTTCGAAAAATTTCGCCATAACCTCCCCTGCAACGGGAGCACCGGGAAAATCCCGAAACTGCCATACAGGCCTTCTGATCTCAAAAAGAAAAAGAAAAAGCCAAGTGGCTAGCCAATAGGCTCATAAAATCATCATCACCCAGACAAAACAGTAAATTATAGTAAATATGTACCTATTTGTCGGGCAAACAAATTTTATTCTTCTGCTCTAGCCCCCTTGCTATGACCTGTTCAATGTAAGTACTTGTATATGCATGCAAATGCGACCAATTTTCAATACAATTCAATATTTGGTACAATTAGGCATAATGGTTCAAAATTATCAAACAAATAAACAAACAACGCAAACATCAATCAACTAGTGGATTCACGTTTCAAATTCATAATTTTGATACATATACAGAAAATCATGTTTTTGATGCCAAATCACAACAATAAACCTATCTAGTTTTGGTTCTCACACCAGTCTAATGGAAATATATAGATATCACACCTTCGAAACACGAAAATAAATACTGGTGATGGCGCGCCATCATCAGAATCATGTCCGGGCGACTAGAATGTGATTCTATATCTATCCAGTATATTAAAACTTCGAATATACGTTCATGATGCGTATATGCAAAATCTTTATATATTGGATTGTCCAAATTCAATAAAAATAAATATTCAAATACGTATAAAACGATTTAAATTTTCAAAACAAACTGTTTTCATTTGAAAAATATACTCTTCACACTCGTTCTAGGATACTACTGATCCTATCTCTAACGAGTCATTCTAATTGGATATTACTAATCCAATATCTGATGAATTCTTTCGTATGGTTCTAATGTGTCTTGTTCTCGAGCTCTGCAAACCAAAGCTCTGATACCAAATGTAATAGCCCGTAACTTCCCCGGTAAGGAAAGCCCGGATTATCTTGAGAACATGACAAAATAGGACGCAGACAGAAGAACATTTCATTGTATATTACAACAATTCCATCAGATACAAGAATATACAGAGTATGAATAAATATACATTCGATAAATATCAGAGATTACAATAAATTACATAGCAGCGGAAAATAATACAAAGCACAACTAAAGGTGATATACGGATACAGAGCTTTCCGGATATCATTCCAGCTGTAAACCAGGATCCTGTGAATATAAATCTGCAAAACCAAAACTACTAGCTGCCCATGTCGAAAATAGAGGCACCTAGAGTTTAGGTTAAAATAATAAACTCCAGGTCAGTCATGTGACTGGTGTGAGAACTGAAATAGTTATTTCATACTTTACTTTAAAAGAGAGTAATTCAAGGGACCACGCCGTATAACACGGAACGGGTTTCCTCCCAAGAATACTAGTGCATATAACAAAACAGCGCAATGCTTTTTGGAAAAATGAAGCTATTATAAGACCCAGGTCCCATCACATAATGCAACGCAAGCCGGAGGATAGGGTTTTCCCTTATAATAGCCAAATAATTCTTGATACGTTTAAAACAAATGATTTGATACTATTATAGGTGTATAGTGTCAAAACAATTTCAATCATAAATATCAATCATAGACGGCATGGGTACCATATATCATGTCGCCATACTAGTTCTACAATTAAAACCGCAATATCACGTATTGGAAATTGGATTTCCGTCATGAGTCGAGGCAAGGGGCAAGCTCCTCTCCGCTTCGAGACACTCTAGCAAATGCCTCGGGACTACACACTCTGGGTAACCCCTGGATGCTTCAGGGCCGGTCCTCTCTTATGTTTGAGGATTGGCAATTCCTGAACACATGTTTCCCGGTCCTTACAGGCCCAAAATCGAGGCGCCTCATTCAGCAACCACATAGGTGAAAAGTATATAAATGTCAGGGCTTGTAAGTCACTGACACCACCAAAGCTAGAAAGAAACGTCGTGCTCTCCCTGCTGTCCTTATCCCGTTTTTGACTCATACCGGGGTGTGAGGCTCGCGAATTCACGTTATACACAAAGCTAAGCTGTATTAAAGCCGTGCTTCGATCATCAACCACAAGACTTTGCTTTTCAACAGAAGCCTTGATCCATGCAACTTAGTGTTCCACACAGGCAATTCATGCCATGCGATTGATATCTATCGATATATAACCTCTAAGTTCGTACGTCTCAGAGAAGGGCATTAAGCAAGAGAATAAATTCTCCGCCGCCAAACAGATATATATTTAACAGAAATCAATCAACACAGAATAAAATCCAATGTCAGACACACAATCCATTTACAAGTTCGTTCTGCATCTGAACGAAATCGGAGGCACTTTCCTTGCATATCCATCGATCTCCAAGTACGTCTGGACGACCACCAACTGATTCCCTCATCTTGGGTGTACAGCCCAATCAAGATCATCAGTAATCACCCAAACGATGTGAAGACTTCCGGTCTTCGACCACCGTCATCATCTTCGACTTATCGTCGAATCGATTATTCAGAATGGGTGTAAACCTGACCTTTCTGAACAACCCGCGTATATTATAAACAAATGTTACACAAACACAACATATGCCTCATTCCAATTCATTAGTCACTAACCGTAAATCAACAAGAGAACAATTTCCCAAATATTAACCCCGAAGGCCGAAATCAACATCAGATCAATACCCAGGAAACCATTCTTCTTAACTAACCTACAGCTAGTTTCTAAATTTCATATTCTTAGGGAAAGATTCCCGTTAATTTTATCCAAGATAAATTCTTTAAAATTTATCCTTTAATCTTCCTTTGGACGTCATTTCAAACCAAATTATGGTTTTCCAAACTAGTCGGGATTAGAGAAACACACTGAAGTAATTATTTATTTTATTTCCCAATCCCAACCTATTCATCCTATGAAGCAAAACTGGTAATACTCCATATCTAATACCACGGTGTTATCGGTAAAATTAATTACCATTTCACGTTCAAATCTAATTAAAGATTTAACAATCGCCTGGAGCAAAACTGGTGATACTCCATTCTCGCTCATTTTCCAAATTTGATAATTTAAATTATCAATTCACATTTCAATCTAATTACAGATTCATTAAAACTCCTTTTACTAGGTCAAAGAACTAATGTAATTTAAAACACAGTTCACGATAAACCCAAATCACATTTTATTTATTATCGGGTTAAAGAACTAGTGTTATTTAAAACACCGTTCACGATAAACCCACAAATCAATTCTGATTCAATTCCAATCAAATATATTAGAAATTCCGATTATTTAAAACCCCTTTTAAATCTTATTTATTTATCTAAAAATAATTGGGTTTTAAATTTAGTTCAAAACTAGTTTATTTCGATAAAAATCTATTTTTATCTTTTCAAATATGGAGTTTTTCATCCCAATTTTTCCCAAATCATTTCTTATGATTCCACACAAACTATTGATATTTTTAATAATTTTATCAAGGTTTGTACACCCAATTTCCAACAACGGCCATCGAACTGCACTTACAACGACCTTTTCCAAATTTGATTTGGACGTATCTCCAAATCCAACCGTTAGATTTCAAATTTCTAATATTCTTTAGAAAGCTCTTTTCGATACGAACCCAATGGTTCCAGTTTTAGGAGAATCCGACGGTCGGATCTCCCGTAATGTCCGTTCGAAGTCAATGGTCGAAATTCGCGAACAGCCACGACGCGTTCTATTCAGGCCATTATATTATATATATAATATATATTTCGTCGATTTTTATTTAAAACGAATTTTATAAATAGTTTTAAATTCGTTTCAAAAACATTTCAACCACCATTTCCAATTCAAATCAAAGTTGAATTTTTCCTTATAAATTCGTTTTAAAATTCATTTCAATTCAATTCAAATTTCAATTCAATTTGAATTCATTTCAAATCGATTTTTATTCTATTTCAATTCGTTTTCAATTCAATTTGAATTCGTTTTATATTCAATTCGAATTCGTTTTCTCTTCAATTCATTTCAAATTCGGTTTCATTTCAATTCATTTCGAATTCGTTTTCTTTTCAATTCATTTCAAATTCGTTTTCTTTTCAATTCATTTCGAATTCGTTTTATATTCAATTCAATTCAAATTCGTTTTCTTTTCGATTCAATTCAAAAACGAATATAATCGATATAAATATCATTCGTGTCAAAATAGCGCATCTCTAATCAACACGGCTTTATATATTTCAATAATTTTGTTATTCTGTTCAACAAATGAATATTTATTTTATTCAATACGTGAATCTATATTTTTGTCAACACATGACTAATCTCAACGAATGAGTACTGTCCACGTGTGACTATTTTTGTTATTTAATATATTTTCTAAAAAAATTGGTATCTATCGTTTGATTTCAAATCAGACTCCAACCGTAAATTAGTAAGAGAACGATTCCCTGAATATTAACCCCGAAGGCCGAAACCAACATCAGATCAACATCTAGGAGACCACTCATCTAATCTATTTTCCAGTTAGTTTCTAATTTTCTATATGATAAAGATGTAAATTTTATGGTTAAAATATTTCGTTCAATACATGACTAATCTCAACGGATGAGTACTGTCAACACATGAACCTTTATTTTATAATGATAAAGATGTAAATTTTATTGTTAAAATATTTCGTTCAACACATGACTAATCTAAACGGATGAGTACTGTCAATGCATGAACCTTTATTTTATAATATTCTTTATTTTCCCGATTGGAATGAGGCCCAATCAATTACCATATAAAGTTAATTATATGGATTCCATACAACACATGTATATAATAGCAACGATAAATAATCAACCATCATCCAAAGTGCACTACACTGTATAAGCATCAAATATAAATATCTAACCCTTATAACAGCCTGTCGATCCATCGATCGACATACAACTAATTATTGGGATTAGTGTACGCCGTATTTTATCCCAATACCCGTGTGGGGTTTCAAACAATCAAACACATATTTTATTTGTGCAGTTGGGCGATGTGTAAAATTTATCATCCCAATCAATGTCCTTCAAATATGTGTACATAAACAAACCGTCCGGTTTGTAAATGAATATTTATTTATTCACATTCACGTTAAAAATTATATTTTTAACGATCGAATTATTTTATTCACCCTATGAATATTCTATTCGGTTCATTTATTAAATAAAATGATATCTTTATTTTTCTAACTTATTTTAGAAAATTTCGGCGGCATAACGGCACGATACTAGAAACGGGACAAGGCCTAGCCTTATCCCCGGTCTAGTGATGGCCCACGCCATACACATATCAATCAAATAAATTTCAATTCACCAAACAACCAACTTCAAATCAAATAATCTAACTAATCTACGCAACCAAACAAACAAGTCCATGGTCTGTGGACAGTGGTGTCGGGTGCTACTAAACACCGTCTACATCCTAGTATATATATATATATATAACTAGAAAAATAAATTGAAGAATGAGAAATTCTCACCGATAGCTATCCCAATTCCCCGACACTTCAAATGTAGGGAATCTTCATCGTTCTCGCCTTTTTGTCGCTTTCGTTGCCCGTAGCCAGTACATATATAAAAATCACAATTTTATATTGTTGCTATGTGTATAAAAATCATATTTTTATAATCACTCCATATGGATAAAAATTCTATTTTTACACTGCTACTATATAGATGAAAATTCTATTTTTACACAGCTACTATATAGATAAAAATTCTATTTTTACACCGCTACTATATAGATAAAAATTCCATTTTTATAACGGCGTTCATATAATAAAGATTATATTTTTATCTCGTTATTCTCTATATAAAGATTTCGCCCTTTCAAATATAAAGTTTCAACCTTTTCAAATATAAAGATTTCGCCTTTTCTATCTTCTACCTAATAAAAATCCGAACTTTCTTTTATAGGGTAAAAACCATTTCTTTCTATAAATGAAAATCTTATCATTATATAAATAAAAAACCATAGCATATATAAACCTTAGATTTTTAACTAATTAAAAATCAGTGTTCATAAAACAAAATAAAAGAATAAATAAAAATTACAAAAATTAGAGAACTTACAGTTACTTTCAAGAAGGGGAGGGGGTTTACTGAGCCATCGTCGGAGGAAGGTGGTCCTCTGATCGCCGGAGGCAGTCAGTGCACGGCGGCGGGGCCACTGATGGTCTGGGCGGTGGTTTACTGGAAAGGGGGGCTAGGGTTTTCACGTGTCGCGCGAGGGGAGGGGGGTTGGAGGGAGTGGCCGTCGTCGAGGAGAGGGGGGGTTTCCGGCTAGGCGGCGGTCGTGGGGAGCAGCGGCGCTGCGAGGGGGGAGTGGATCGAGGTAGGCGACGCGATTTTTAGTTTTTAGGTTTTTTTCATTATTATTTCAATCGGGTTTTGACTGGGGTAAGGGAAGAGAGAAAAGAGGGAGGATAGGGTGAGTGTATATATATTTATATAATTTAATTTTTATGTTAAATCCATAAAGTAACTTTTTATTTCGACCTCGAAATCGAACCCACCACCTGTCATCCCTAGCTAATTACCGCCATTCCGAACACAATGGGATATGTATCGTAAGCTGATTCGATCGTTTCGATCAGTTTCCGTTGAATTTACATTTAAATCATTATACTGAATTTTAAACGTATGTTTCAAATTACCGGGGTCACATACGAACTCTAAAAATTCCAGAAAAATATTTTCTAATTTCGTATCGACGATACGGTCCTAACAAAACTAGTTTCGTCGAATTCTGAGACCGTTTGAAAAATGGCCATTTTCCAGTCGATTAAAATCAACTAAAACTGGTCAAACGCGTTTTCCTTTGCCATGCTCACATATTGATTAGAAAATTATGAAATTTGGAATCTAGCAATAATTTGACATCACGAATCCAACAAAAGTGGTTTCGTCGAAATCCGAGGTCATTTGCAAAATTTCCATTTTTAAGGGCCTGAATTCCATAGCGACTATTCAGAATTTTCAACTGGACATATCTTTTGATTCCCGCTATGAAATTTTGATTTTTTGGATTTGTTGGAAAGATATTCACAGTTAGATTCTATTATTTTTGGTTTCACTAAAATCCGGTTTGTTTTGCACCTAGTATGTTCAATTGAAGTTTGAAATCGAATTATCGAACTACCGCGCCATTTTCAATTCCTTTTATAATTATATATAATTATTTATATTCTAACGACGACGTATATAAATATATACATTCTATTTCTATTCAAAATAAATTTCTCGTCGATATTATTTAAAATAATTCATTTTAAATATTCAAAATTCGCTAAAATTGCCAAAATAAAAGTTTTAAACTGGCTCACATTTCCGGGTTATTACAAAAACCCTTCTACTACAAAAATATTGGACTCAACTACATCTCCAATTTGACCGGTGAAGATCCCCTCTAACGATCCACAGCGACCGGAATCTTAGCTCGAAGTTGTTGTGGTTCTGGGCTGTTTACTGGAAAAAGGCGAATGCGGATGGGAGGATTAATCGGTCAGCAAACAAATAAAACGAAATTATAATAGAATTGAACGATGGTAGTGGGGCTTGGTAATGTGAGTGGCTGAGGTCAATACGAAGGTAAACCGTTTGAGCTGGGTATTAGAAACGGGAACAGTAGGGGTGAGAAATAATCTTGCTCTAGTAATATATGTTTAATTAGTTTTTAAATCATGCCTTAATATGGTTTAGTGTATATATATGTATAAACCGTGGCCTGCATTATACTTGCAGATGGGTTTTTACCATGTTGAGGAATGCATAATCCTCTTTATAACAGACTAATGACGTTTATAGATAATGCCTAATCCGAGTTAGATATTAACGTATGTAAATGGGAAGTTGGACTTAATCAAAGGTAGTAAGGAGTGGAAGTGCTTTTGAGCACAGCGTGATGAAAAGGGTAATCAGGTATTGTGCACTGTGAACCAAGATAGGAAGTCGAATGATGTTTATTGAACCATGTAATTTGAACATAGCCGGGAAGAAAAGAGTTTGGACTATTTGTCCAATGCAAATGTAATTAGATTAAAGTTTAAATAATTTGTACCTAGGTTAATTGTTTTAAAGAAGTAAAAATTTGGGCCTGTTTAGTCGGCCCAATATATATAAAAAAGTAATTAGTCTAGTAATTAAACAATCACGAGTAAATGATTTAATTTTAAATCATATATACAAAATGAAATATATATATATATATAACCATTTGTTATATCATTAGAATCTGACGAAATAAGTTGTGACGGAGTCATGGTAATAAACACAATATTTTGGAGCAGGTCTGTACAGATTCGGAAGCCGCAAGGGATTGTCGATTTAATTAAACGACTGTTTAGTTCAATTGAAATGGAATTTTTCAGCGATAAGTCAAGGTGAGTTAAACTCACTCAGTTTTCCCATTTATATTTTATATAAATTGGGTTCTTTATTTTGTGTGTTCTGCTTGCTGATGGTCCCTTATTTGTTAGTTATACAATTGTTTGTTGATTTAACTGATGAAATTAAACTGTGTTTAATTTCAGTGAAAAACCAAATCGTTATTTTTAACGATCGGTTCCAATAAAGATAACTTACCTTATTGGTCACATTTATTTATAAACATGTTTAAATTGTTGAATTGTTTGCATTTCTTGTGGTTGATGTTAAATGGCCGTTATTTATTGTTATCAATTAAATAAAACTGAATGATCTGGTTTGTGATAATTGTTTTGAATACAGGGAAGAACAGGTTGGCGGGATCCAACCGGATTCCTCAAATACATTATTTATTTTCATATTATCATATATGAACTATCATGATTGGTGATTGATTTGGTTTGTGATCATTTACTGAAAATTCAACCTGTGTTGTGTTTAAACCAATGAGCGGTATTGGTTGAGTATTTGGTAGCGTATGGCCTATAAAATCAACTGTTTTATAAATATTGATTCACCATTAGGTGAATCGATATAGATGAAGTTATAAAATTTATTTTATAACTGGAGTTAGATTTTGAACTATATTATTTTAAATAAAAGTTATTAAAGAGAAATAAATATTTTATTTATTTAAGACTTTGATTTGTTGTTGATTTATTTTATAAAGTTAAATGCTGATGTTAATCAGATTTACAAGTACGAGAATGAGAAATGAATCGAATGATTAAACTTTGATAATTGTTTTGTAAAGAAAACAATTAATGGAATTATTTAAATTAATTATATTTTTAATTAATTTAAAGTGAGGACTAATTAGAATTGGTTAATGAGATAATCGAGTTTTTGAGATAATAAAATCGACCTGTTGAGTTAAAATTGATTATCAAATTGATGTGTTTCGATTAAAATAGTTTAATGAATACTGTTTAAATGTAAATAAGGTTTTAAAAAAAGGATTTACTATTTATTTTAAATAATAAAGAATTGACTACTAATGTAGTTAATGATTGAAATAAATTATTATTTTCATTAATAATAATTTAGAAAATTACTTTTCAAAAGTAATCGAAGTGAAATGAAATCTAATGGGATGGTGTAAAGAGTCTATGAATGAGTTTTATATTTAAAACCCGAATTTTTATAACAAAGTTATAAAGAAAAGTTGAAGCGAATACAAAAGAGTAAATTAAATGGTTGCTTAATATTTGAGTTAAGAAAAAGGAATTGAGAACAGAAGGGTTATAGAAAACCAGGGTTATGTAAATGAGATTTTAAGTATAAAAGCGTTGATATTCGAGTAACGTTATTTGAAATTTGAAATCATGTAAAAAGGGGAGAGTTGAAACAACATTTTCAAAGTGGGAAATGGTTAAATAGATTTGAAAGGAGATTGGTAAAAGTGAATTTGGGTTAATAAACTAGGTCATAGGGTTGTATAACCAAATCAAAGTTAAATGGAAATTTTTTTGAGATGTGAATGGAATATTAGGCTTTGATTACAACTTATATTTATCTGAAGATATGAACGTTGTTGGTCAAGGTCTGAGAGGTAATTAAAATACCCCAACTTGAACGACTTCAGGATTATCTGAAGATAATATTAGTTGATAATCGTAAGGGAGGTTAGTGATAGTTCATTATTTCCATTAGTGAAATAATGCAACATTTGGTGCGAGTTTGGAAAATATATAACGAGAGATCTGAAGTAAGAGAAATGTAAAGTTGAGTTTTAATTTTTACTTATAAATATGTGTTTAAAGAATGGAATGCAAGATATGACGTAATGCTGTTTAAGAATAATAAGTTAAATGGATTTTTCCAAGTTAAATAATAAGGAATGAGGTAATAAATGTTTTTGAAAGGAGAAGTAAGTGGAAATTTAGTATGGTTATTTTATTGAGCATTATAATGGAATGGTTCTGAGAACATTAGTATATAAGATTCAAATATCGAAATTTTAAAATATTAAAAGAGTTAGAAGTTTAATTGAACAGAAGTGAATAAATTTGTTTAACTAAAAGGCCAAGTGATGCTGAATACTGACCAGTGTACTCATTTGTTTGTCATGATTGAAATACTGTTTATTTTGATAGTTAAATCACCGACTATCAAATCTATCCAATACGATTGTTGGTACGGAAAGACTAGGATTGAATTTATATTCGAAAACCATTCCGACCAACAAATACGTGAAGATATCAGAAGATGATCGAGATGGAGCATAGAAGACCGTGGATTTTCATAGACGGAAGGACTACTAATATTCTCTGCCTGGCAAGTAGAGATATATTGTTAATCTGTCGTGGTTGGAATCTACGGGTTGCAAGGACTTCTCGCTACTGATCCTTGGGGTGATTACTATATGGATGCGGTAGGAGATTGCCTTCGGTTCATCCTGTTTTTGGATGACTTGTATGAACGAGTGTCTCACAGAGTATTTCCAAAGGGTCACGTACGTTGATTTCTTCAAATATGCTATAGTTGTTGGCGGGGAATTGTCATTCTCTTAGCTTCTAACTAGAGTATTTTTGTGGACTTCAATTAGCGATATCTGACGATGTGGCATTCAAAGTGAATGGTGACCAGTTGTTTCAAGAGTTAATCTAAACCTCAAGCCTCACCAAACGGGAAATGACAAAAATCGGGTGGGCAGCATGGCTATGTAGGTCGCTCCCATTAGGGTGTATAATCACCTATCTAGAGAAAATCCTATTTGCTTCTTTAATCTATGTTTCGATGCTGTCCCTTTTCAGGAGACGGTTGTTGATCTCAACCGTCGGTGATATACATTCGATACACTCAAGCGAAATGAGGGGTCAGGCATGTGAGGGCCAGGTTGCAAGACGTTCTTGTTGAACCCAGTGTATTCGTCTCTAGAGATACACTATCAGTAGGTGGTCCCATACCTTGTCATAGTTGGAATCCAATTCCCAATAAGCGCCCGCGGTTTTGATTGTATACTATATATGTGGACCGTGAGATGCAAGCGTTCCACTAGATTACTATTTACTTGTATTTAGACATTATTATAATATCAGAAAAGATATTGGTTTTCCAAACTGTTTTGGGTTATCATAAGGTAAAAACCGTCCATGTTTATGTGTGGATTTGGTCTTACGATTATCCTTTCTTTTGAAAAAGATTTTGAACTTTAAAAATCATGATTGGATGATTTACCCGTAATATTGTACGAGTTTATCTCTCTCTGGTTCACCAGACTGACCCGGTGTTTTGTAAATGCTCGGGTTAGCCCGGGATGTACAGGTTCAGGTTATCGAATGCTATGAAGTCCAGAGACGAGCTGGAGATGTTCAGACGTATGATATTATATAGCTACTATTCCGCTGTGTGTTGTATATGGGAACAGGTTATTATAACTATCCCATTGTGTGATGTATTCTGATACTGTAAGTATTTTTAAAAGCTTTCAATAAAGATTTATTTCTATATTATATTTTGTTCCGCTGCGATGTGAAATTCTGTATGTGGTGTTTTCTTCTTCTTCTATTCTAATATTTCTTTCTTTCTTATCTCACCCTCTAATTTCTTTCTAATAACTATCCAGTGCTTTCGGTGCTTGGAGGGTCGACATGAGCTATGGTAAAGGTATTTATGTCGATTTCCAGGGCCAGAAATCCCTGGGTCGTTACGAGTTCTCACCTTTGGTTTCCACTCTGCCAGTTTAATTTCTGAATTTCTGTACAATTTGGATTTTCCCGAAATACTAACGCAATCTTCTTCACGCTCTTCACAGTAAAACTCATATTTTTAATATGATGTTTATATATTTAAAAATCGCATTTTTAAACGGCGATATTTATAAATAAAAATCATATTTTTCTATAGAATGAAAAATAATGTTTTTTCTATACAATGAAAAATAATGCTTTTCCTATATAATCAGAAATCATGTTTTGTTATATAATGAAAAATCATGTTTTGTTATATTAATTCCCAAAATCATTGCTACTTTTATTTTTAAAACAACACTATTTATATTTTTAAAACAATGATGTTTATATTGTTAAAACAATATATTTATATTTTTAAAACAAAGCGATTTATTTCTACTTAAACAATGCTATTCATTTATATTTAAAACCATATTATTCATTTATATTTATATTAAAATTTCAGATTTAAAACAAGTATATTTTCATTTTTAAAACAATGTATATTTTACTTACAAAATATATATTTTATCTACAAAACATACTTTTATTCACAAAGCATATTTCTATTTACAAAGCTATTTATTATTTTCTAAACATTGCTATTTTTTATTATTTTAAACAATGCAATTTTATTTTAAAAGTGCTGCTAATTTTATTTTAAAAACTATGCGTTTAATATTTTAAAATCATAAATTTAAACAATGTTTTTCATATGTAAAATCTGAAATTAAATCCATGTTGTTTACAATTTTTAAAACAATTAATATAGTAGGTAAAAAAAGCTACCCTCCTTCCTCTGTTCAATTCCCCGTAACCAGAAAAAGTGCGACCTCGTCTTCAACAGGCTGGCGCGGCTCCTCTTTCCATGGATCGGAACTGGATCCGGTGGTGTCACGATGGCATACTTCGCGCTCTCATCCATCACGAGCGACAGTGCCTGATTCGAACCCCTCCTCCAACCTAAAAACGCCTCCAAACCGATTGACTTTTAGCCCCAAATACGTTCCTATACTCATCGAGGAAGGATCAAAACCGTACAGATTAAAAGCCTTAGAAATTCTCAAAAATATTTATATGAGAATCATGATTTATTTTGACTTGATTTGGCCTTGATTAAGGAAGAAAGATGGAACGATATCGACCATTCGTTGAGTTCTGGCAGCTGCGTTTCCGTGATTAGGGTTAGGAGAGATACATATTGGAACTGTATATATATAGTATATTATATATCGTTTTAATTATTTAATTTATTTAATTCCAGTATACATATTTATCAATCCGAACTCCAAATCGAACCCAACGACCATCGTCCCTAACTAAATACTCTCATTCCGGACACAATGGGATATGTATGGTAAGCCAATTTAACTGTTTCGATCAGTTCTCATCGAAATTAAAATATAAATCAATTTATATTGAATTTGAATGTATATTTTAAATTACCAGGGCCACATACTGACTACAAAAATTACAAAAAAATTATTTCTAGTTATGTTTTGACATACGGTCCTAACAAAACTAATTTCGTGGAATTTGGAGACCGTTTGAAAAATGGGCTTTTTCTGGTCGATCCAATTCAAATTTAAATTGCCGAACACATTTAAATTTACTGCGTTCACATATTAATTCCAAAAATTATGAAAATTGGAGTCTAGCAATAATTTGACATTCCGGATCCAATCAAATGGTTTCGTCGAAAACGGAGGTCGTTTGCAAAATGACTATATATAATGGCTATATATTATATTAAATTCCATAATGACTACTCTGAATTTTAAACTGAGCATAACTTTCAATTTTTCAGATTCGTTGGAAAGATATAATTAAACAGATTTAAATATTTTTGGTTTTACTGAAATCCGATTTATTTTGAATCCTGTATATTCAGTTGAAATTTGAAATCGAATTTTCAAACTACCGCACCATTTCTAATTCCTTTTATAATTAAATTAAAATTTTCCGTTCTAACTTCGATTTAAATAAATTTTTAATCGTTATTATTTGAAATAAATTATTTTAAATATTTAAAATCTATTAAAATAACTAAAATAAAAATTTTAAATTTGTTCTGAAAATCCGGTTTGTTACAAAGTAGGCTTTCGCAAAACACTTTAGCAAACCCCCACCAAGGCTCTTAACCTTGTGGTCGCGGATTCGAGCCTCCACGGTGGGCGCCAAAAATGTTTATAGAAAAAGTGGCACTAACACCCCAAAATGCCTATCAGCACTTCAAAATATAATCAAACATAAAGCTAAGAAAGATTAAGGCGGGGAAAAGTAAAGTGCAAGCGATTTAGAGTAGTTCGGCCTAAAAATGGCCTACGTCCACTATGGAAGAGACTTCCATTAACATTGAGGAGATTACAAAATACATCATGTTTCTCTCAAGTTTATACATTTCACTCTAATCTCTTTAATGTCTCAAACTTGATAGGAAAATCCTCTTGGGTATATGGAGATTAATGGAATGAATCTTCACAACTTTACATTCGGATGATCCTTGTCGATTCCATATTGAATGAGATTGTAGAATTGATTTTGAATGAAATCTAATGGAGGTTAGAATGGCTTAGAACAGTGGAGAAAACAAATGAGCAGCACTTCGTGGAGCTATGAATCAATCCCCCAAAACATGGAAGCCATGGGGTAATTATAAGTGGAGTCCAAATGAAGTGGTGTGCCGAAACTCATATATGCAGGCCATGGGTCGTTCATGCCATAATTACGAAAATGTGATTATGCCAGCTGTTGCTAGCTGTCTGTCCGAGCGACCAGAGTGGTGCTCGACCGACCAGGTTGTTCGACCGACTAGAAATAGTGCATGACCCCTACCGTGCTTGACTCAAGATGATGCGCGAGCAGGATGGTGCTCGATCCATGGATGCGCGAGCAGGATGGTGCTCGATCCATGGATGCACGACCGACCAGGAAGATAGGCTACTTGACCGACCAGGACGCTAGCGCACAAGAATGTTTGACCGACCAGAGTGCACGAACGACCCTACTTGTGACCGACCCCTTATGTTGCTTAACCCATGTAATTTCTGAATGACACATGACCGACCGACCCTTAGAATGATGATATGCCTGACCCATTGTTTTAGCATAGATTCCATCTATCAATTATGTGTAACTTTAACGGATAAATAACACGATGCGAAGATTTAATCCTTCATGGTTTGATGAATTCGAGTGGTTAGAATATAGTATAGAGAAAGATGCTGCTTATTGTCAATGTTGCTATCTTTTCAAAAATGAATGTGGAAAACAAGGAGGAGGTGATGTATTTGTTAGCAAGGGATTCACAAATTGGAAAAAGAAAATTAAGTTTCGAGAACATGAAGGAGGCCCTAATAGTGATCATAATCAAGCTCTAAGCAAATGTCGAGACTTACTTAACCAACAACAACATATTAAAACTAATTTTGCTAGTATGACGGAGGAAGCAAAAGTCAATTATAGAATTTGACTTAGTTCATCGATTAAATATTCTCGATTTCTTTTGAATCATGGTCTTTTTCATGGGCTTGACGAATCTAAAGACTCAAGCAACAGAGGACTTTTTATTGAGTTATTACAGTTTCTTTCTGACAATAATGAAGAGGTTAGAAGCGTTGTACTAAAAAAAATGCTCTTGCCAATATGAAGTTAATAGCTCCTTCAATATAAAAGGATATTATAAGAGCCGCTGCATTTGAAACAAATAACACTATTATTAGAAAAACTCGGAAATGGTCTTTTTTCCATTCTTGTTGACGAAGCTCGTGATATATCTACAAAAGAGCAAATGGATGTCGTGTTGAGGTTTATAAATAAAAATGGATGCGTTGTTGAAAGATTTTTAGGTCTTAAGCAAGTGGCTAACACGTCTGCAAAATCACTTAAAGAAGCACTTGATGATTTTTTTCCACACATGGATTTAGCATTGCTATGTTGCGTGGTCAAGGACATGACGGGGCTAGTAATATGCAAGGTGAATACAACGGATTGAAAGCTCTGATTTTAAAAGAAATGAATGTGCACACCTCATGCATAGTTTTGCTCATCAACTTCAACTAGCTCTTGTAGGCGTTGCAAAAAAAACATGTACTTGTTTTCGGATTTTTTCACTTAATCTCTAATATTGTTAGGGTGGTTGGTAGTTCTTTTAATCGGCATGATATTATGCGAGAATCACAAGCTATTAAAATTACTGAAGCATTATCAAATGAAGAAATCACAAGTGGGAGAGGTTTGAATCAAGAAACCACTCTTGTTCGTCCTTGATACATGTTGGGGATCACACTATAGGACACTTATTAGTTTGACTTCATTATTTGGTTATGTGGTTGATGTTCTTGATGCAGTCATAGAAGATGGATAGTATGTTGATAAAAAATTTGAAGCATCTTGTTTACTTGAAAGGATTTAATCTTTTGAATTTATAATTTCTTTACACTTGATGATTTTGATACTTCGGATCACAAATGAGTTGTCACAAGCATTGCAAAGAAAAGATCAAGATATAAAAAATGCTATGAGGTTGGTTGACATTTCTAGAAAACGACTTATGTTGAGGGATGATGGAAATGTTGAGGGATGATGGATGGAATGCTTTAATAGTAGTTTCTATATTTTCTGGAAAACATTTAATTTCAATTCCAAATATGGACGATTTGTATGTTATTTGTGGAAGATCACGTTGTAAAGCTAAAGAGGTGACAAATTTTTACCATTATCATATTGAATTATTCAACACCATCATAGATATCCAACTACAAGAGCTAAATAATCGGTTTGATGAAACGAATACCGAATTGTTACTTTGTGTTGCATGCTTGAATCCTTCATACTATTTTATTGCTTTTGACAACCAAAAATTGACTCGATTAGCTCAATTTTATTCAAAAGATTTTTCGACCATTGACATTTTAGCATTGTCAAACCAACTTGGGACTTTTAATATGGATGCACGAACAAATGTTGGTTCTTCAGATTTGAAGGGATTGAGTGATGTTACCCAGATGATGGTCAAAAGTAAAAGAAATATGACAAACCCAGTAGTTTATAAACTTTTTGCTTCAGTTTTGATACTACCGGTTACAACTGCTACAGTAGAGTGAGCTTTTTCTGAAATGAAGATAATGAAAAATCGACCCCGTAAGAATGTGTGATTAATGGTATAATAATAGTTTGGTGTACACATTGAAAAAAAATGTATTTAAGCATTTATCTAATAATGGTGTCATGAATTATTTTCAAAAAATGAAAAATCGTAGAGTTCAATTGTAAGTCTATTTCAATATTTATATGTACCTTACCAACTTTATTTAAACTATTCCAATGTGCTACCGATGTTTAAATTTTTGTACTTTTTAATGTTATATTAATATTATGACCCCCTCACCTCTTCGTTTGAATTTTCTGGATTCGCCACTGATGGTAATGGTACATTTAGCGTTATCATAACAACCCTAAATAAAATATTTTTCCTCAAATTGGCCAGAATTTGCAAACATAAATCCTCGAAAAATGCTTCATACAAGTGAAAGAGATCAAATGGTAGTATAATCAGAAATGATAAGCTTACCCCAAGAAATCAGCATTACTTATATTTAGAAGAATCTTAGTAAGATACAAAAATCTAATCAGTAATCCGTAATCCGCATAAAAAAGAATTGCAAGGTACTTTTGCACCCCAAAGCACGAGCAAATCAGAAAAAAAAACATGAAATAAACTGCTCCTAAGAAGATAAGATATCAATGCACCCAGTTTCCATGCAAAAGTTTACACAGAATATCGAAATAGTTTAATAATGAAGTAGAATATTGGAACACACTCAATTTTTTTTGTTTAAGTTTTTAATGAGGTCAAGAATAGCTTTGCTATTCTGTCCTGCAGAAGAGGTAGAAGCTTGACCACCATTAAAGCTGCTTTCTCCAATTGCATACAAAGAGGAGTCAACTGGGAGAGGTGGCATTTGCTGCTCCTGAACTTGCTTAGAACTTTTTCTAACAGATCGAGCTACACCTTTTCCTGATGAACGACCTGGTGCCGGTAGAGCAAGAACCAGAGGTTGTACTGACCTTTGTCCAGAACTAGAGGGTTCTGCTGCGACTTCGTGAGGTGCGACTGATGAAGATTGTCCCATCTACAATAAATCAAATTTTATGTAAATAATAATCTTTGGCCAGTTCTGGAATACTTGTTTAATAGCTTGAGTTGAGCTTGTAAACCTTCTAATTTATAAGCATTTATAAATATGCAAATGATAATGTATTGTGGCAAATGGTTGAATGGGGTAAAAAAGAAGAAGAAGAGCAAGATGTTATTGATGTAAACGAAAGGGTAATAAAATTCTTCCCAGGAAAGTATACTTATATGATGTGGCAAATTTAGTAGATTTATATGAATTCATTTGAATATTTACATATTTGATGCAAAATAACAGACATGCATCATAAAAAAATTCAACATGCTCGAAACTAGCAATTACAATAATTAAATACTACAATTTAATTTAATTGGATAACCAATCAACACAATAAGAAGCTTTATCTGTTTGATCACGTTTAAACGCTGGAGTTATATTTTCCAAGTGATTTGTGCATAACCATATATGCAATTAAACCTCAATCTAAGCAATGCAAAAAGAACACAGATTAGTTGTGCTGTCTATAATAACAATTTCATCCATCTTGGGCTTGCATTTTGTTTAATTTCTTATTTTGACATTACGGTTTTAGTTGAATTAGAAATGTATTGAGTTGACATTACAGAACCCTTTTTAGTTAAACTTGTTACAATTTATGGTTCTAATGGTTCAACCATAATAATTGTTCTATATGAAATACCTGAGATGCATGTTCCGCCTTCTCTTGGGCATCAGCCAAAGCACATAGTAAACGCAGGTTAGATTCCAGTCTTTCTTCAAGGCTGCAATTTCAAAGAATTTTACAATTAATCGAACGTATATAAATTATTTTTTTCCTTTTTCAGTTTCATTTTTAAACTTGTTACCACCATTCAATAAAAGAAATAATGCAATGATCGAAACATAATATAGAACATACAAAGTAGAAATTATGTGATATAACACATGATATACCAATTTATGACATAAGCTTTTGAAATAATATGTCGGAATAGGATGTCGTACTTACGGTGCACATAGCTGCTCCTTCCCCGAATTACGTAAGTGGATAATTCTCTTGATCAGTCTTTCATTTTCATTAAGTTTCTGCATAGCCAATGTTAGACTTGTTAGCTTGTGTTTACTTCTACAAAGTGCGCATGAAAACAAAATAAACAAGACATATGACATGCAAAAATTCCATACCTAGTTAAATTCTGTAAATAGCTTCATAACAGTCCACTGGGAATACTTAAAAACATATAGTTATTTTGATTTTGTAAATATTACCTTATTTTTTTAATATCTTTTTTCCCTAAAGATTCGGCAAAGCTTACTTACATGTTTATCAGTGTTTTTAGTTCGTATGTATATTTCTGTATAATCAAACCGACAGTAAGTGAGGTTTGCCTCGCGCCAAAATCAAACTCTCTGAAACCAATTATATTCGACCACAAAGTCTCAGTTTCGAGTGGCCATCGTCTTTTCTCTCTTTCTCCAATTGTTCCTCTTTTAATCCAATCAACGTCGATTCTTTCTCTTTTAATCAAATCAACGCGCGATACTCCAATCCATTTTCCTTCGAAACAATCCTAGTTCTGAAATCCCTACCTCTTTTAATCAAATCTGATTCTCTTCACAAATTTGTTGCTCCTCACACATGCTTTCCTTCATCGTCGTTCCTCTAAAATAATCTAAGCACAGACCACATCCTTCTAATTCAAAAGAGAGCTAACCGACGATGGAGAATAAAACGGATCGCTCCGTTAGTCATTTGGAAAATAAGGTAATTTTTTGAATTAGTATGGTTCTGAAATGATTTTGATGTTAATGCTAGTAATTGTTATTCTAGATCTAGTTTTGCCAGAAAATGTTTACACCGGTAACGTCCAGAAATCAGTATTCCTTTGAAAAGTTTTGCTATTTACGACTATGATTGATCAAAATTGGCTAATTTCGCCAATGAGAACTGCTTCAATGATGTTACGGGCAGAGTCAAGGTAATTTTTATATATATCCACGAGTTTGGTCGGTTAATCCACAAGTAAGTAAATCCATGAAATAATGATTAGTTGATCGATATGTGGATTAACTGATCAATCTACTAAATGTTTTTTTTCTAATAAGTTTGTTTGAAATTAAAATACTAAATCCAGCTGCATAAATCAACATACAACGAAATAGGGAAAAGACCAAAACAAACATCATGAAATCCAAAAACATGTTTTTATTATATATACAAACTATCATCACCAGATTTTCACTATTCTATCTCCAAATTTTTTTGTGTATGACTACCTTCATTTTTTTTAGCACTAACAACATTTTCTTCCTCTCTAGTCACTAACATAACAGTGTCGAATTATGTATATCAAATGCTTGATACAATATATGGCTGTAAGTTGGAGGAGGACACGTCAAGTGCCTGTGGGTCTCGGCAGAAGGCGGGTTCGGCACTGACTTTGTCGAAGGTGGCTTTTTAAGTGGAGACTTCCATGAATGTACAAGATGTGGGATTCGGGGTTGCGTTGAGTCTTTAGGTGGCAGAGACTTTGACCGGACGGTGGATGCAGGGTGGACGATTTGGATGGCACCGGTATTGGAAGAGGGGCAGTGGCTTGGGGAAGGCACGCGTGGGGTTTTAGGTGGAAGAAGAGAATTAGGTTTGGGAAGAAACACTTTAATTCCCTTCTTTTTTTGGTAAATTTACCATGAGCATGTCGAACTTGCTCATAACTAGACTTTGAGCTTGTACTAACATTCTATAAATTATACTTGAAAATTATATGATTGAATCTATAATTTGATAAGGAAGTACAAGAAAATTTTGAAAAATACAACTTATAGTGTTTTAATTATATTGCTTATCTACATAGAGAGAAATATATTGCTTATTTACGAAGGGATGAAAAAAAATAGTACCTTGCATATTCTCCACGAGCAGCTTGGTAAATTCGTTCAAGAAAGACTATTGAAGCAATCTTGACAACACATTTGACTATACCTTACTTACCATGTACATTATTTTTGTATGACGCAATGGCATGTATGATTCTTTTTATTAGTGAACACGGTTTTGGGTCAATACACATGAGTATGAGATTTATAGATGTACATGTATAGTTTCCACACTACCTTGATTGATTGTGCACTGAAATATCTTATTACTAATCCCTTATAGTAGCATTGATTACATATTTTTTTTCACAAATCTGGGAGGCCCTTTCATTTTCTCATTATCATGGTTATGCATGATTTTTCAGTTGTGTTACATAACGTTTGCATGTATCCGGCATTTTAAATCCACGTGAATAAACAGAATTTGGTTTACTCTTTCTTGGATAACGCTAAAATAAAATAAATTTTTGTTGGATGGCCGGTGTACAGTATATTATTCAAACCGTAAATTTGACTATAATGTTTGCAAAAGTCAGCAACTTTTGCAAATGATAAAGGTAGCACGAGGATTCACTTGTTTGATCCAAAATCTTCTTCCTAGAAGGGACTTAATTGTTATTGTCGATTATAAGACCTTGATTCAAAACTTGCCAAGGGTAACAAATGGACTTTGTATTTATTTATTACAATGGCCATTAACAATATTTAGTTATCAAGAAGTAGAAGCAGCGTCATCGATGTTATCTTTCGTTGTTTTATCTTAACCGTTTCAGTTTTTGAAATGACAATGGTACTTTTAAGTGATTTATTCGAATAAACTAGTTCAATAATCTATTACATCTAATCTTACATTCTTTTTTATTTTAATTAAATATTCGTTAATATGATGATATATTTTAAGTTTACTTTGTTTCTTTTATTTACTCAATTCATTAATGGATTAGACCTACAAAAAAACCAAATTTTAAGAGTAGATTGATCCTACTAAATGTATATACACATATATACATAAAGTATATGTGTATTTATCTGTGATTTATAACAATATATTGATAGCATATTTTTAATCTTAAGTTGTTTTTCATGTACAAATCGTAATGTAATTAGATTTATATTTTTTCAATTCCAACCATGTTCTATTAAACCACGTTATAAATATTTCTCTAAATTCTGATTTAAAATAAAATTTAGTAAATAATTTTATATTTTATATTAACACTTTTAATGGTTGGTTTTTCCACTGTTGTGCGGTTATACTAGTATAAGAAAAATTGGATGTCCATGTAGTAATGTGGTTCAAAAGAATCAAAAAATAACATTATTTTGGTTGGTGCTAGGCCCTCAATATAAGCCCTAATGATCATAAATTCATAGTTTCTATCTCATTAACTGGTGTTCAGCCGATCAATTTGTGTCGTGCATTCCGCTGGGATTATGAAATATTTTGACTTGAAACTTTGTCTTATATATTTACATGTTTGTGTCTCGTAGACCTCTGCGACATCACATTGTGACATAGAGCACTCAAATTTTCTATATAAAACGATGATTATTTATGTTTATTTTTATTATTTGTTTGGAAAATTAGTTAGTTGGGACATTATTTCAATCTTGAGCACCATTACTCAATGCCAAAGAGGTTTGATTTCAAGACTTAGAGATAGATATTCTGGGGACATTTCAAAACCCGTATGAGCGGTCCTCTAGCTACAAGCTTTATTTAAGATCTACATTATTCTGGGGACATTTCAAAACCCATATGAGCGGGTCCTCTATCAACTCAACGACTTGCTATGTTATCCTCCGATTTTTGTAAAAATTGGAAGCTCGTCATTTTACTGAGTTTCCCCTTGTTCTAAAAAAACTCGAAGGTACCTTGAAAGAACCTCGCAGTGCCAAGGCGTAGTAAGCTAAAAGTATTTAAAAAAAGTAAAAAGAAAATTAAATCAAAAATAAAAAACATGTAATGTTGTCATTATTTTTTTGACTAAAACGGAGGTGGGGGGGTGCTCAACATTTTGTTGAGTTCAAGTAGTTCTCTTTTATTTCAATATTCTTAGATTTAGCTTGTTTCATTTTCTAATAATTTTGTTCAATAATAAAATAAAACCTACACCATATTTCATAATCTAATTTGATAAAATTTATATTAAATTAGAAAATATTACATCTCTATTTAGTTTTAAACTTGTTTATTAATGATTTACTGACTAATTAGGTTGGACTCGAATCATCTGCACACTAGAGTGAATCATGTTTTCTTTTTCTTTTTTTTTTAGCAGCTACCTTATACACTAAAAGAAAATAAGTGTCAACTTACAACATATAGTGAAGAAATCATGACAGAAGTAGTAAACATAAATCTTACTTAATCTATCTACGTTCTCTAAATATCCCTATGGTTCCTTTAGAGAGAACCGTACAAGGATTAGCCATGCAAGACTAAAGTATACTAAAAAGCTCATACGTTCTCTAAACATCCCTAAGGTTCCTTTGGAGAGAACCGTACAAGCAGTAGCCATGCAAGACTGAAGTATGCTAAAAATTAATAAACTTCGTTCAATACTGAATTCCGCATCTAAGCAAGAATTCATGGTTGTCAAGGTGCTTAACATTTCAAAAAAAAACTCACTGATTTTGACACTTATCTCACATAAATGAGAAGGTCCAGCGCTACTTCCATTTAGTCTAAATCAACGTTATTCCTTAAGCGACTTAAGTGAATACTATAATAGGGGTTGGGATCACCTGGACCCAATTCTCTCTGATCTGATGGTCCCAACCAATGAAATCACCCCATTTGGGGGTGATTTACAATTTGCCCTCTGAATTACACCTGAATTTCAGGGGGCAATATGCAAAATCCCCCAAATGGGGTGATTTCATTGGTGCAGACCACCAGACCAGGGAGAATTTGGTCTAGGTGATCCGCACCTGTATAATAGACCTTGTTCATTTCATTTTCTTACCTTTTGATTTAAATGTGATACCATATTTTGTCACGTGGGTTCTCAATCACATTAGGTATTATCATGATATAGTTGAAAGGAATTTTCTTCTTTCCTATGATTCATATTGTATTTGGACTTTGAATGTGTTTCATTGTTACCACTAGATATCAGCATGGGGTTTTCAAACTACTAACACTTATTTTGACCATCTACCATAATGTGAACATCATTTTCTGCAATAGTGCTTATATTTAGATCTTAATTTTGGTGTGTTGTATTCATGCCTTCCTCACATTGAGATGCATTGTTTGGCTGATGATGTTCATGTTCATAGTATGTTGTTGTCGTTCATGGAACAGTAAAAATTTTACACTATAATCTTGATTAATAATTGATCTGTATTGGTTTTATCCATATAAACCTTTTTAATTAAGCATTGGTTCAATGGATGATCAAAACATACAATTAGAACCCACAAGGGATTTCCATTCGTATTCTAGAGGTTGAATGAACACCTTACTGTTCTCACTCGCTATCATAACTGTATTTGGTAATTCAAATTCATAATTAATTTTAACTAGAATCCAAGCATTTGAATTTTAATCATAGTAGATGAGAACTTTGAGGCATTGACCCAACCTGTAAAATACGAATGGAAGCCTCTTGTATGTCCAAACTATAACTATAAGTATTTTGATCATCCATTGAAACTATGTTCATTTGAAAAGGCTTGGATAGAAAAAACCAGCACAAACCACAATAGTTCAACTACTAACAAATTAACAAAACAATTTAGAAAATTCACTATTTCATGAAAAATAGCAAGACATTATGAATATTGAATTTTATCTGTCAAATTATTACTGAAGAACTTTGTGTAGTTGTTAATGTTTTTGGATCAGAATGGTCAAATTATGCCAAATAGTCAGGAAAAATGTTCACAATTTGAAAACCTCATATTTATGTGATGGTCATAGTGGAACATGTTCGCAGTCCAAACAAAATAGGAAACATAGGCATAAATAAATTCCTTACAAGTTTACCACAACAATGCTTTGGTAGTTGATAATCCGACGTGGTAGAATATCATATACATTTGAAGTTGAAATGTAAAATTGAAATGAACAAAGTCAATTAGGTGTGTTCTCTCGAGCGGCATAAACAATAACTCTAGCTTGACTAAAGCGAAGTAGCAGTGGACCTCCTAAATTATGTGAGACAAGTGTCAAAATCAATGACTTTTGTTAAAACGATGTGCATTTATCGCTTAGCCATTGTATAGCGGTGGAGGTGTAAAAATGTATAATAATAAAATTAGCAGGGATATAAAGGAGGCACAAAAATATTCAATAAATGTTAAACTAAATATTTAAACATCAAATAATTAGCATTCCCACATTATTTATATGGAAGAAACTAGTATTGATCGATCTTGTATAACAAAGAGGATTGTTAAAGGGACTCCACTTTTGGTTAAGGGGAGTACCATTTTCAATTTATTTTAAAATTGCTAAGGGGGAGGGGGTTAAAATAGATTTGCCTCCCCTTAAACATATTAATAAAATTTCCAATACTAACCCAATATTCTTCATTAATGCAGCCTTAAAACATAAACTCTAATTTAATTCTGCACATAAAAAAAAAAAATGAAACATAAACGTTTTGCACACATGAAAAAAACATATTCAATCATTGTTTACTTTATTTTTCACTATCAAAGTAAGCATGGAACATAATAACAACAAATAAACACATACAAAACACACTAGCCACAAAAAAAAGAGTAACAACATACACTTACGCTTAACACAGCATAAACATAAGCATAAGTTCACTTAACAAACATTTGTTTCAATGTTGGAATAAATACACAATTTTATTGTAATTACTTTTGACAAATGATCTCAAATCGATGTTGTTTTTCTTATCAAACTGTAAGATCTAAACCGTAACACACTGTATTCACTCTCGAAAAAAATCCAAACTTTCCATGGCGAATGTATTCGTCATTCAAGCAAATGAAAGAAATTCATCCGCTTTCTGCAAATTGTATTCATCTTTTTCAACAAAATCTAAATTTTCAAAAAGGGTATTTATCAACATTTAATTTTTTTTTAACCTTGCGCGTGTTTGGATCGAACTGAGATTGAATATTGATCAACAGAGTTTAAGGGATGATGAGGCCGGGGTAATTTAGCCTATATTTTATTTTATTTTTAAAGTTCCAAACCCCCCACCCTTAACAAATAAAAAATAAGATGGAGTCCCCTTAAGTTTATCCTCCCCTTAAAAAAAATGGAGTCCCTTTAACAATCCCCATAACAAATTCAAAGAGTATTATATATACGCACTAAATTGGATAACTATAATAGATTTCTATAATATATTATAGTACTTATGTCGTAAAATTAGATATTTACACAAGCTTAATTGATTTTTTAAGAAGAGAAATAATCCAATCAATGGAAAATAGTGGGACTTCATGTGGATATTCTGTTCATCGGCGCTAAATCGGAATATCATAGCAGTTAAAGAGCTACAAGCTGTAGAAGGGATTTTACAGGGTGTAGATCAGAGGATCTAATCACAGCGGAAATATATAACAAAACAAAACTGAAAATGAAAGAACACAAAAAGATTTAACGAGGTTCGGCAATAGCCTACGTCCTCGGGCAAGAGAGAATGATTTTATTTCTTACGGTGGAGAAGCAAAAGGGGAGAGATACATACATGTTTCATCACAACTCTCTCATGACGGCTGAAGCCATAACCCTCACATAAATTTTCAGCTCACACACCCTAAAACCCTCACAAATGAGACAATATATATTATGGTGTTTGGGCTTTAACATGTAATAGGCCCATAAGGCTTTAACATAAAAAAAACTGAAGTGCACGTGACTGCACAAAAATGCAGCATACTTCACAATTCTCCACCTCGGATCATGCACAAAAGCATGAGACGATCATTCACAAAGCTCTCTGATTGTCACATATCCAGCTGCACCACCAAAGTAGCTGCCTACGTACCCAAAGGATCAAGCTGTCGTAGTTCATCATAATGTCTCAGAACGAGACTTCACAGTGTTCCGAAGAACCTCCACCCCATTGGGGTATCATACATCAAACATACAAAACATTAATCAAGTCAAGACAATGCTTGAACTTGACACTAGGAACCACTTTAGTCAACATGTCTGCGGGATTCTCTTTTGTATCAATCTTCACCAAGAGAATATGACCTTCAGTTAATACTTCTCTAATGAAATGATAACGCACATCAATGTGCTTTGTTCGGGCATGATGAACTTGATTCTTTGCTAGGTGGATGGCACTCATACTATCAGAATACACAGGAAGTTGATCTTGCACCACTCCCAAATCATCCAACAAACCTTGCAGCCATATAGCTTCTTTGAAAGCTTCAGTCACAGCCATATACTCTGCCTCGGTAGTAGACAATGCTACCGTCGATTGCAAAATCGATCTCCAACATATATGACCACCTGCCAATGTAAACACATATCCAGTAGTGGAACGTCTTTTATCCAAATCACCTGCATAATCCGAGTCCACATATCCAACACATAAACGATTGTTGTTCATGTCTCTCACAAATTCCAAACCCACATCAATAGTTCCCAAAAGATATCTCAAAATCCATTTGACCGCATTCCAATGCTCTTTTCCAGGAGCATGCATGTAACGACTAACCATACTCACGGCATGTGAAATGTCAGGTCGTGTACACACCATCGCATACATAAGGCTCCCCACGGCATTAGCATACGGTATATTTGCCATAAATTGAATTTCATCATTGGAAGAAGGACACATAGTTGCATTTAATTTAAAATGAGCAGCCAAAGGTGTACTCACTGTTTTGGTGCTCTCATTAATGCCAAACTTCTTTAATACCTTCTTCAAATATGCCTTTTGAGATAAACATACTTTACCATTTATCTTATCTCTTCGAATTTCCATGCCAAGAATTTTCTTAGCATCTCCAAGATCCTTCATTTCGAATTCAGCCGACAACTTGCACTTTAACATCTCGATTTCAGATTTGCAAGCCGATGCAATAAGCATATCATCTACATATAAAAGCAAATAAATGAAAGAACCATCATTTAGCTTTTTCAAATAAACACAATGGTCATGGTGGCTTCTAGTGTATCCTTGATCTAACATAAAACGATCAAATCGTTTATACCATTGTCTCGGAGATTGTTTCAATCCATACAATGATCTCTTCAATTTACACACAAGATCCTCTCCACCGGAAGCTTTGAATCCACTTGGTTGAGACATATAAATTTCCTCCTCTAAGTCACTATGTAAAAACGCTGTTTTTACATCCATTTGAACAAGACTCAAATCATATTGCGCTACCAAGGCTAACAAAATGCGAATAGAGGATTGTTTCACAACCGGAGAAAACACTTCATTATAGTCAATTCCCTCCTTTTGAGCATAGCCTTTTGCAACTAGTCTCGCCTTGTAGCGGATCTCATTCTTCTTTGTTCCTTCTTTCTTCGCATATACCCACTTGCATCCAATTGCTTTCTTGCCTTTTGGAAGTTTGGTGAGAACCCAAGTGTCATTCTTGTGAAGAGATGCCATTTCTTCACTCATAGCCGCTATCCATTCCTCACTTTCAACACTATGAATAGCTTGCATATATGTTTCAGGAATTCCTTCATCATTAACAGATAAAGCATATGTTACACAATCTCGAAACCAACCCGGTTTCTTGATATCTCTTCTTGGTCTGCTAGTAGCAATCGATTCCTGAACATTCCTCTCAGTTTCTGCTTCTGAATCATCAGCACTACTCGGATCAGCAGTGCTTTCATCAATTTCAGCATCATATTCTGCCATTTCAGTAGCAGTTTTTGACATAACAGGAGCAGTTTTTGACATAACAGGAGCAGTTTTTGACATATTAGCAGCAGTTTTTGTCCTTTCAGCAGCAGTTTTTGACCTTTCAGCATCACCTGGAGCTTGCGATACAACATCAAACTTCACACGCTGCACATTCTTGGGATTGTTGGAGCTGTTTGGGCTGCTAGTGCTAATTTCTGTCGATTTAGCATTATTTGACTTCAGCATAGCATCTTCATTGAATGTAACATCTCTACTTATGATCATCTTCTTTTCAACAGGATTCCAAAGTTTGAATCCTTTGACACCACTCTTCATGCCAACAAATATTGATTCAATGGCACGTACACCAAGCTTATTGTCTTTCACATGATACCAAGCAGAACAACCAAATACATGAATCATATCATAGTCATAAGCAGGCTTACCATACCATACTTCCATAGGTGTTTTACCTTTCAATGCGGATGAAGGCAACCGATTGATAAGAAAACATGCATACGTAACAGCTTCAGCCCAAAATGCTTTACTCAAACCAGAATTTGATAACATACACCGTACTCTCTCCAACAATGTACGATTCATCCTCTCTGCAACTCCGTTTTGCTGCGGTGTTTCTCTAACGGTGAAATGTCTTTTAATTCCTTCATCTTGACATACTTTGTGGAATGGATCACTAGTGTACTCTCCACCGTTGTCTGAACGAAGCACTTTGAGTTTTCTTCCAGTTTGAGTCTCTACCGCTTTCTTCCATCTCACAAATACTTCTAGAACATCACTTTTCTGTTTCATAACATACACCCATACACGTCTAGAATAATCATCAATAAAAGAAACAAACCAATGCTTACCTCCCAAAGATGCATTTTTGGAAGGACCCCATACATCCGAGTGTACATAATCCAAAACACCACTAGATTTATGCATTCCTTTACTGAAATGAGACCTGGTCTTCTTGCCTTTCACACAATGTTCGCAGAAATCAAGCTTACTAACAGCAGCCCCTTTCAACAAATTTTGTTGTATCAAAGTATTTAATGACTTCTCACCTGGATGTGCAAGTCTCATATGCCATAGCATTGACATTTCTTTAGCTGCAACTTCACTTTGTTCATCTGTAGCAACATCTCCAATCACCGTTCTTCCATTCAAGTAATATAAGTTGTGACGACGTGTACCTTTCATAATAACCATAGCACCAGAAACCACCTTTATAACACCATTTCGACCGTCAAGTCTGAGCCCCTTGGATTCGAGCATTCCTAAAGAAATCAAATTCTTTTTCATACTTGGCACACATCTCACATTTTTCAATTCTCTAATTGTCCCATCATGCAACTTTAGCCGAATGCTTCCAATACCCACAATGCTACAAGAATGATGGTTTCCCATCAATACTTCACCTTCAAATTTTGTAAAACTTGAGAACCATTCTCTATGTGGAGTCACATGAAAAGTTGCTCCCGAGTCTAGTACCCACTCATCATCTTCTGCCAAAAGAATTGAAGGCATTGTGATTAAGGAAAAATCCGATTCAGCCCCGTCATCTTTGTTGGACTGCACAACATTCGCTGCATTTTTCTTTTTCTTGTCTCGCTCCTTCACTTTCGGACAATCTTTAGCCCAATGGCCTTTCTCATGACACCATGCACATTCATCTTTAGCTAAACGTCCCTTTCCTTTAGATGGTCCTCTACTTTTATCACGACTTTGGCCAACATTTTTCTTGCGGTCATTTTTTCTACCCCTCACTACTAGAGCTTCACCACTATCTTCTCTAGAGATGTCATCTTTATGCATCTTACGAAATTCTTCACTACATAATGCGGTGACAACTTCATCATAAGTGAGCTTGTCTTTGCCATGAATCAACGACTTGATTACGGGCTCATGTTTCTCTGGAAGAGAATTCACCAAACATATAGCCTTTTCTTCATCCGGAATTACCTCATCATAATTGACCAGTTCGGTTAAAAGCTTGTTGAAGGAATCGATGTGCTCCGTTAGAGTTGCATCCTTCTTCATATTAAACCGATACAAATTTCTCTTCAAATGAATTCGGTTTGCTACATTTTTCACGAGGTATTTTGCTTCAAGCTTCTCCCACAACACTTTTGGCGAGGTTTCATGTTGATAGTTCACTCTAATATGGGCTTCTAGGCAGCCTGTAATCGCAGCCAAGCAAAGCCGCTGATTCTTCTCCCACTGTTTGTCGGACCAATCATCAGGCTTTTCTTCTCCCAAGCAAGCTTCTAGATCCAAGTGTTCAAGAGCATCGGCCACATCAGTCCTCCATAAGCCGAAGTTATTGGTACCATTGAACTTGTCTACCTCTAACCTTGCTCTATGATAAACCGTTCTCTCCTCTTTTGGTGCTCGAACAGTTCCAACAGTCGTAGATGGACTTGATCCAGTCATATTCAGCACAAACACCTTTCAGGAATAAACACAAACACCTTCTGTGCACTTCAAAAAAAACACCACCACACCTCCAGAAACTGAAACCGGGTGCTCTGATACCAATTGTAGATCAGAGGATCTAATCACAGCGGAAATATATAACAAAACAAAACTGAAAATGAAAGAACACAAAAAGATTTAACGAGGTTCGGCAATAGCCTACGTCCTCGGGCAAGAGAGAATGATTTTATTTCTTACGGTGGAGAAGCAAAAGGGGAGAGATACATACATGTTTCATCACAACTCTCTCATGACGGATGAAGCCATAACCCTCACATAAATTTTCAGCTCACACACCCTAAAACCCTCACAAATGAGACAATATATATTATGGTGTTTGGGCTTTAACATGTAATAGGCCCATAAGGCTTTAACATAAAAAAAACTGAAGTGCACGTGACTGCACAAAAATGCAGCATACTTCACACAGGGTTTTAGCAAGGATTTAACCACACATCTGAAATGTTAAACACCTTGGCACTAATAAATTCTTGCTTAGATGCAGATTTAGTGTCGAACAAAGTTTATTAGTGTTCAACATGAGGTATACTATAGTCCAACATGACTAATGTTTTTTGCTAAATTTTGTTTTTTTTCCCTTTTTCCCATCTTTTCAACATTTAATGAACATATGATGGTTTAGGAGCAGGATTTATGTTTATCAGTTTTACGATGATATATTCTTTATATGTTATAAATTGTACAGTTTATTTGTTTTTAGTATATAAAATATATATTTATAGAAAAACCCTTAATTTATTTTATCTTGGACCTCTTCTTTTATATTTTGTTGGATGAATAGTACTTTAAAAAAAGGCGACTCAAACATTTCATGATTAATCTAGCAAATAAATGATTTATTATTATACAGTATTTACTTATTATGGTCAGACTCATATTTATGTATAATCCCAATAGTGCATTATGCACTTGTGACATATATAACAATATAAGGTTTATGACCTTTGGGAGGAAATCACTTTAAAAATAATTTTGGATTAGACTGTATTATCATTTCAAATTTCTATGTTAGATATCTTTTTAATTGCTAGGTTTTTATAATTCTTAGCTAACATATAAATAGAGAAGAATACATTTGATTACATCAAAACATTATCCTGAGGATTATAAAACTTCTTTTATTATTGCGTTATTTCTTATTTCACATTTGGAGGATTTTTTATAGCTTATCTACAAATATGGAGGCTAAATGTTTGATCTCAAAATTTAAATGTGTATCGGTAGGGTAAATCTGCCTAAATATTAGATCAGTAGCGAATTACAATAAATCATCCTAAATCTATACAAATGATCGTATTTTATATGTTCCCTACCAAAAAAAGCATTATAGAGAAAAAAATCCTTGAAATTCGTATATGATATTAGACACTGAATTCATTGCAGTCTTGTTCTATACCTTTATTTTCATTCCGTGAAAAGAAATCACATTCGAAGCAGAAGAAATCAAATGATCTAACATAACAAATTCAGCATCATACTGCAATTTCAAAAATAAGCTAATTTTTTTATGATTATTTAACTCACAGTTATCACATATAAGCTTAAGAAGCCAATACTAAACTTCTTCGGAGGGGTAAGTCATTTATTGGTCTTATTACTTTTAATGTTAGAATTTTTAACAAAAAGATTCCTTATATGAATTAAACTCATTAAATTATGTAATCTACCCAAAATATATGAGCAACTTCGGAATTAAGCAAAAAATTAAAGAAAAACCATTAAAGGATTCCAATAAAATAAAGACAAAGAATGAATAGGAATCATAAAAAATTACCTCTTGAATGTCCACTGTGGTCATAATAGAAGAATTGGAAGCCATTATGGTTTTTGTTTGAATCGAAGAAATAGTTTAAGGTTTGTGGGTATTTGTACAATAAGAGCAAAGCAAAATATTCAAATAATATTATTTTTCTGAACTAGTTTTTAATCCCAAATCCAGCTATTCCATGTGCCCAATTAAAATGTTTACATATTTACTGCCAGTATGCCATGTCAATTACAGGTTGTGCTGGTTAATTCTTGTTGCTGCTAATTAAGTGCGGAAATTAATAATGACAACCGCATATGACAATAAAAAAGATATAAGCATACGGAACCTTATAATAATTGATTATGAACTCATATTACAATTATAGTGAAAAGATATTTATATGTACGCCCAACGTGTTCTCAAGTTTCTGAATAAATATACACAAACACAAATGTATATTCAGTTTTCTTAACCTTTTACATATAGATATAAATTGAGCATGAACTAAAAAGATACATTAGTAAGATGTAACTTCGTAACTCTGAAGCTACTACATAATGGTCATGTATCAATAGGGTACATGCGGTCGCCATCTTATGGTTCTTAACTCCTTTTTTTCTTTTTGAGAAAAAGCAAATACATACTACAAGAAATAAGAGCTTTGCATGTTTTGCATTGTAATAAAACATTCGTTGTTATACATAAATATAAGCTTACTTTCGTTTTAGTCAAAAGTAGATAAGAAATAAGATTAAAAATGAAATATTCATATCATTTAGTGTGATAGCTTAATTTTATATTCTATCTAATTGTCCTAAAATTGTTTATACCTTTTTTTGTGTAATCATTTCAAAGTAAATATTATAATGATGATTGCATTTTTTTTCTTTTGTCCATTTAATTCATACTAAACATAGTAATATTGTTATTAAATTAAATTAATATCATGCAATATTCAAGTAATTATCATAATTTCAAGATGCACTCATAAGATTATATCCATGCATATTATAACAACCAAACAAAAACTAGTATAAATAATTAAATAGTTGTAAACAGACAAATTTAATAATATGAACTGACATTATATGATATAAAAAAGTAAACACGTGTACAGTAAAAAGCTACATATTAACCCATATAATTTTATACATACAACGTATATAATAACCTTAAATAATCTTATCTAATGTTATTTTGGAAATATTATGCTAAAGCATATTATGAACAAAAGTAATATACATTAACAATTATAATATTCTTATTAACAAATTTTATTCATTAATAGCAGCATCATAAGCATCATTTGTTTTTATAGATATTAGATCTATGTAGGGTACATATGATTTTGAAAATATTAGGGCGAAACACTAACGACCCACTTTTTCAACCCTCAAAGTTGGCATTGATACATTTACAATATTCATGTATTAAGCTTCCATGTAGCGAAAAGACGGATAGTTGGGAAAATAAAGGCATAGACACAAAATAATTCACAGCGGAACTGATAATTTATAATATGAACAATGATCTTTACAAAAGGATAAAACTATAATTTATATACATAAATACGAGTACTAATCTACAAACTTGTCTGGAGGATTATAACAGTTTGTCCTTATAAATGTTGATACATACATGAATAAACAAGGTGGAAAATATAAAAGAATACGAAGGTATGTATCAGCCTTTTAGCTTATCTCTTGAAGCTTTAAAGTAATTCAAATCCAATCTGACAAATGCACATGGTCTAACCCGAGAACTAAACGAAAATAATGCCCAAGTCATTCGTAGATACCAGCATGTGAAAGCTCACATCACATGGAATTTACTATAATTTAGAAAACCTTTTGAAACAAAAGGTATTCCACCATATTACATTGCCAATAAATAAGGATTGCCTTTTTACCATACGATAACACAAATACTTTTATTAAATCAGATTATTTTTAATATCGTTACATTGGAATCGCATTTCAAAATACATAATCAAAATAGTCGTAATTGTTACATTTATCAAATTCAATGGGAAATTTATGCTTAAAATCAAATCCTTAAAGGCACATATTGAAGATTGGGTCCCAATAATGACAAGGTATAGGACTACCGTCTATAATATAAACCTTTAGAGGAACGTACGAAGGCACGACCTAGCCATCATTGACCTACATTGTGACGGCCTGCCCTGCACCAGCCGACATTTCCTCCGAAACGCGTTGTGCCAATGCCTAACTAGCACGGGACGGTCGCCAAAGAAAGGTAAAAGGATGGAGAAACTAACAAAAAACCTGTAGAATGTCTCAAAGCGCGTGGAATGAAATATAATAACAATATACTTGACATAAAACAGGCGAGATAGTGCATAAGATGAAACTAAAACTAAACATCATAACAGCGGAAATCGAAATACAGCTTATGTTCCATAACCATCATTATTACAACTTTAAAACTGTCTCTAAAGCAAAAGAAAGCAAAAGAAGGAGGTAGACTACTAATGCCCAAGCAGTGACCTTCAACAACACAGGGAGAATATCTATATATCATACGTGGAAGCCTCCTACTCGTCTCCGGTACAGCTACTCGTGCATACCACCTAACATGTCTCTAGTATGCTCATTTAGGAGCACCCAGAGTAATAAGAAGAGACATAAAACTCTGGGTCAGACAAAAGTCTGGTTTGAGCGATAAGCAACAAAACAAAACAATAACAGGTATAATCCAATCATACCTGAACCTGGACCTACAACCAAAGAGTTAGCACTACATACCGTACAATACTCTAAGGTGCCACTAACATAGGTGTAAAGAAATACGGGGGTAGGGGTGTGCATGTCATGGTGATGGAAAACAATCAAGCATAGCAACCATCCTCACATCTCTCACTCAGTGCATAAAGCATACGATACCCGTTACTTTGGTCACCTAATTCTTTGGGCCATGACGGAGTCTAACCCCATACAACTATCACTACAAGCCCACACCCTGTCTCTCAGTAGTGAACCAAAGTCACGGATACCAATAACCCCTTTGCACACGTCCTGCAGCAAAGTCCAATCGTGAAGTTAACTCGTTGGTTCCCATCTTGATCCTGAGCTCTACTTCCTATTTGGACTTCCTTGGCATCTCGGATTTTGGTCGAATTGGAGTTGGTCTTTAAATGAGTCGTCGTGTAGAAGTAGTTAAAGTCTAGTTCAGTTCGGCTATACATCATCTTCTGATTTCTTATTCGGTTCGGTTCGGGTGCCATCCTCCAACTTGGTTCGGTTTGGTGCAATGCTTTATAGTATGCTCCTGGGTGTGGTTCGGTTCGGTGGTTCTCCTCCTTCAGACGCCGGTTCGGTTCAGTGGTGGCACTTAAGTCCTGGTTCGAAGCACTATACTCCGGTCTGGTTCGGTGGTTCTCATCTCCAGTCAATCTGATCCGATCCCATGTCCAGCTTTGGTCCAATTCCAACTCCAACTTTTGTACGAACGGCCTCCGTTTTTTCCTAGCTTCCTTTAGTGCAAGTCCCGATCCGGATTGAATCCCCTTGCCCACCGATCCGAGCCCTGTATCCGATCTGATCCGGTTCGGCTAGTTTCCTGCACTTCTTTCCAGCGACTATTTTACGCCATTCGACGGTGTTTTCAAGCAATTTATCTTTTCTAATCAATCACACAACATACCATACAGTCATAGCAACATGTATAATCAACCAAAAACATCCAAACAACAATATGATATGTTAAAATGGATCAAACATACCCAAAAAGCATGATTTTCCCCTTAATAACTTGATCATGGTTTAACAATACGATTAGCAAAACATGTCCAAATCAACCCAAATTTTTTATCAGATCCCTAAAATATTATTTTAGAATTTTACAAATTTTTCCAGATTTTTCTGAGCCATAATTTCGCTAATTATCTTTAATCACCCTTAATTAGCCGTAATTAGTGTAAAAAGATGTTAATCACTCACCTTTGCCACAAATTAAACTATAGATCTGAAATATCCTCTGTTTTGGGTCGAACCCCAATGCTTAGCAGCAGCTCCAACTCTGATTTGACACTAATCTTCCTTGATTTGGGGTAGATCTTCTTAATTAGTGATTAGAAGGTGATTTGGTGTGTTTTTAGAGAGTGAAGGCCATAGCTAGGGTTAAAGATGCGTTTGTGGCAACTGGAAAATGACTAAAAACCGAAGTTCCTAACCCTAGCAGCCTTTAATACTTCTAAACCCGAAATCCCCCATTGGGCCTAGCTGCTAATCACCCGGTTAAGCCCAATTAAGCTGTTTTTCACTCTCTAAACCTTAATTCAGCCATATCTCCCAAACGGTAAGTCCTTTTGGCTAATGTGACCAGTCTACGGAAAGATAAACCATCATTCAAATCTAATGGAAGTGGTTTCAGGTCAAAACTCCTTACCAATCAAAAGTTATGGTCAAAACAAGATCAGCTAGGGGCAAAACGGTCATTTAAAAATCGGCAAAAATCATGAACATGGGATATGATCCCAATAGTCGTTCTCCAAAGTTACATGACCATACGACTTCACAAGAAAAAGAAATAAATATTCTACGATCTTCCGATGCATAGAATGCGGGTCGTTACATTCTCCCCCCTTAAGAAATTTCGTCCCTGAAGTTCCTTAACCAAGACATACAAAAGATCCCGCATGCCTACCAATCATTAACAAAACAATAAAGCATACAAAACAACATAATCAGCCTATCCTAGCATGCGGTTTTACTAACAAGGAAGTACTATATCGATATAAAACCTTACCAGGAAAAGAGTTCTGGATACTTCCTCCTTATGTCCTCCTCTGTTTCCTAAGTACAGTCTTTCTCATCATCACCCCCACTGAACTTTGATTAGTTTCGCCACCTTCCTTCGAAGCTGCTTCGTATCGTTCCCAATCAATACACATAGGCTTGCGGTTCCCAACCGCCTCGGGTTCAACCTCGATATCGTCCAACTGATCTGGTGAAACAGTCACATTAGGGTCTTGCACAAACTTCCTTAACTGGGAAACATGAAATACGTTGTGAACTCCCGCCATCTTGTCCGGTAACTCAACTTTATATGCTAAATTCCCATCTTGCTCGAGAACTGAAAATGGACCAACAAACCTTGGTGCTAACTTACCTTTCCCACCAAAAACAAATCACATTCTTCAACGAGAGACCTTGACGAACACCAAGTCGTTAACAAAGAATTCCAAATCTCTTCTTCTCTTATCGACATAAGTCTTCTGCCTATCTTAGGTAGTCTTCATTCTCTATTGGATAACATTGATCTTGCCTAACGTTCCTCTTATTATTTCTGGTCTAAGATCAAATTTCTCACCGTTTTCCAACCAACATGATGGTGCCTTGCACGGTCTTCTATACAAAGTTTCAATTGGAACCATACTAATACTGGGCTAATTACTATTATTAGCCATAACTCAACCAGGTACAAATGGCCATCCCATGACCCTCCAAAATCCAATATATAAGTTTTCAAAAGATCCTCTAATATAAGACTCACTCAAATACCATCATGACCTGACCTGGTCCTGGGTAAACCATCAATATAATCCATTGAGACTTGTTCCCATTTCCATTTAGGAATTTCTAATGGTTGTAACAAACCACTAGGCTTCTTTTTCTCATCTTTAACTAACTGGCAATTCATGTATTTGGAGATAAACTTCCCAACGTCTCTCTCCATAACTCAATCCTTTTACGTTGGGTACAACCAGCCTTTCATTCTTTTGAAGCCATCCTTCTCGATTGAGTCCTTACTTGATCAATCTCTCGCCATCGATATACATCTCTATCTTAGAGGTGATTTCCAATAGGTTAGGATCGTTCCTCTAACTGGAACCAATCCACTCCATCAAAATCGATCTAATCGTCAAACTTGCTAACATTTCTGGATCCAATCCGTACTTAGGTCTAAAATCATATCTCGCAATATACTCTAATGGCTTCCATCCCAGAAACTTAACCCCTAGACTGGCGTGTCTCCTACTCAATGCAACTGTTACCGCACCTAAATCCTTTGCTATGTCCACTCTGCCCTATGATGTCATGACAACTTCACTGCACTGGCTCATAGCCTTGCTACGATCACTCTACCCCATGAAGTAATGACTATCCAACTGCACTGATACGTAGCCTAATGTCCGTATATACCACCATCTCTCATTGCTAGAATCCTATAGGTGATAGTCTACCCAAGAGAAGAAAGATAGGAACAAACATAGCAACCATAGCATCTATCAAACAAGTCTTATCTATCACGTGCTAAAGTCATAAACACGTCGATGCCTACATGACTGGTCTAACCAATCCCAATACGTCGATTCTTGTATGTCTGGTCCAACCAACATTAAGAACTAATGGAAGCCCAGCCTCCAAACGGACTACCGTATGTCCAACGCATGTTTATCCTCCAAGGATAACTAGATCACATCCAACGGATCCAAGGTAACGGGCATTCCCAGATACCCTTGCTTTAAGTCCACCTAAAATACTTGAGTCCAACCCAAGTTTGTCCATTATCTCGTTGCCCTCTCGAGTCCAACTCGAGCCAAATCCAATTCCTTGCAGCCTTCTCGAGTCTAACTCAAGTTAATCTATAACTCAGACCTAGTCTTGAGTATACATTACCGACAAACTCTAGTCCAACATGAGTCGTCTCCCTATTCATTGCATCTCCAAGATCAACGAACTCCCATTTTCTTTTACGAGTTCAAGTCCAACTTAAATCATCCTAATTTTCATTGCATCTTCCATGATCAATGAACACATCCTATTCCTTCAAGGTTATACTATCCAAAGAGAACACCAACATAGGGTCCTAAACAATCCATTACCTTGCATCTTTCTCGAGTCCCAATCGAGCCATCTCATAACCCTATCGAGTCTGACTCAGGGCAATCCATGCCATCAAACAGTCTTATCATGTCATGGCTGCCCATCACTCCTCGAGTAAACCAAGATATCATCTAATGAAAAATCGCAACAACTATTTATCTCTCACGCGAACCATCCTAATTGAACTCTACATTCCCCAAGCACAAGCTCCAAAGGCCTAAACCAATATCAGACAAGCACCCAAGGAACATCTCTTCCGAATTCGGACAATCCATGTGAGGTGATACTAGCAAAACAACCAAGCACTGGAGCACTCATTTGCCTCCCAAAGACAACTAGAACTTATTACAACGATAACCTCTCAACTTCCTTAACTCTAGTTACTATCGCCATTACTAGGTAGGTACCTAATACCAACCTATACCTTTGGAGTAGATCGACTCCCCAAAATAATGCTAAACCTAGTAAAGCCTAAACAAAACAATCACAAGCAAACATACATCCATGACTCGATAAGACCAAACTACAACAAATCATACTAAGATCAGTCGAACCATCTATCGGGTTTGTCACAACTAGAGGTCTATCGACTATCTCGAGTTTGTCAAACAATACTTGAACAGAAACACCTTAAATAGAAAGCATACCTTTGATAACGTCACCCTTTCCCTTCTGCGCTGCAGTTGGAGCATTCGACGAAGAAGGAACAGCGTTGATAGCATATGCTTTCACAATCTGCTTCTCTTTAAGGGGTTGTGGACAATCATCCTTGTGATGTCACGCCTGGCCGCAGTTAAAGCACTTCCTTTCCCCAGGCTTTTCTCGACAATCTCTGGCATAGTGGCCCTTCTTTCCATAACTAAAGCACTCGCCACCATTCTTATTCTTCTTATTCTGACCATCCTTGGTCGGGTTCTGCTTCCTCTTGTTCTGAGAATTCTTCTTGCCTTCACCACCTGCTTGCGGCTTTGGCTCCTCTGTAGATGCAATAGCAACCTCAGTCTTCGACTTAGGAAAAAGGCCCTCTGACCTTAATGCCTTTCCTACAATAGACTCGAACGTCTCATCGATATGTTTTATAAGTCTCTCCCCCAAGTATCCATCCAAGCCAGTTATGAACTTCTCGTTCTTCTTCTCGACTGTATCAATGAGGGACAATCCATATTTCGATAAAGTATCGAATTCAGCGATGTACTCCGAGGCTGCCCTACCATTCTTCTTAACAAGAACTTCCTGAACAATTCTGATTTCTGAGCAGCTTGGATAAACTTATCACAAAAGCGAGCCTTAAATTGATTCCAAGTATTTTGATCCTCTGGGTAGCTGCCTTAATAGCATTCCACTAATTCATAGCCCGTCCTTGCAGTTGACGCGATGCTAGCTTCCTCTTCATTGTGTCCTCGATTCCCAGATCCTCGATGATGCACACACAACTATCTAGCCAATCTTGGACTTCTGTAGCCGACTCCGGTCCGTGGAACGGCTTCCGACCAAGACTAGTGTAATCCTTGCACAGCTTAGCGAAATCGGCCCTAGGCGCCTAGACTACTGCACCACCACCGTTAGCAGCATTAGGAGCTGCTCCCCGAGCATCCCTAAGCATCTCTCTCATGAAGTCAGTGACATAATCCTCATATCAGGAGCATTCCCATTATTGGCTCCTCTACCAATACACCTCGTATATCGGCTCATCGTTCAATCTGTACATAGAAAACGATTAACCATCTTCTTTGTGGTGTCAGTGCAGTGCAACCTCATCCCTAGATATAATAATAGTATATATATAGCTTTTGAAAACCAAAATAATCACAAATACGCGCTCTCAT
Organism: Allium sativum; assembly: GCA_030737875.1. NCBI lineage: Eukaryota > Viridiplantae > Streptophyta > Magnoliopsida > Asparagales > Amaryllidaceae > Allium > Allium sativum. The sequence continues at coordinate 566,372,460 of CM060921.1, forward strand.
ATACGTATACTATCCCTCCCCGATGACTTCCCTAGGTTAACTATGCAACCTAGAGCTCTGATACAAAGTGGACGGTCCGCCCTGCACCAGCCGACATTTCCTCCGAAACGCATTGTGCCAATGCCTAACTAGCACGGGACGGTCGCCAAAGAAAGGAAAAAGGATGGAGAAACTAACAGAAAACCTGTAGAATGTCTCACGGCGCATGGAATGAAATATAATAACAATATACTTGACCTAAAACAGGCGAGACAGTGCATAAGCTGAAACTAAAACTAAACATCATAGCAGCGGAAATCCAAATACAGCTTATGTTCCATAACCATCATTATTACAACTTTAAAACCGTCTCTAAAGCAAAAGAAAGCAAACGAAGGAGGTACACTACTAATGCTCAAGCAATGACCTTCAACAATACAGGGAGAATATTTATATATCATACGTGGAAGCCTCCTGCTCGTCTCTGGTACAGCTACTCGTGCATACCACCTAACCTGTCTCTAGTCTGCTCGTTTAGGAGCACCCAGAGCAATAAGAAGAGACATAAAACTCTGGGTCAGACAAAAGTCTGGTATGAGCGATATGCAGCAAAACAAAACAATAACAGGTATAATCTAATCATACTTGAACTTGGACCTGCAACCAAAGAGTTAGCAATACATACCGTACAATACTCTAAGGTGCCACTAACATAGGTGTAAAGAAATACGGGGATGGGGGTGTGCATGTCATGGTGATGGCAAACAATCAAGCATAGCAACCATCCTCACATCTCTCACTCAGTGCGTAAAGCATACGATACCCGTTACTTTGGTCACCTAATTCTTTGGGCCATGACAGAGTCCAACCCCATACAACTATCAGTACAAGCCCACCATCTGTCTCTCAGTAGTGAACCAAAGTTATGGATACCGATAGCCCCTTTGCACACATCCCGTAGCAAAGTCCAATCGTGAAGTTAACTCGTTGGTTCCCATCTGGATCCTAAGCTCTACTTCCTATTTGGACTTCCTTTGCATCTCGGGTTTTGGTCGAATAGGAGTAGGTCTTCAAAAGAGTCGTCGCGTAGAAGTAGCTAAAGTCTAGTTTGGTTCGGCTATACATCATCTTCAAATTTCTCATTCGGTTCAGGTGCCTTCCTCCAACTCGGTTCGGTTCGATGCAATGCTTCATAGTATGCTCCTGGGTGCGGTTCGGTTCGGTGGTTCTCCTGCTTCAGACGCCGGTTCGGTTCGGTAGTGGCACTTTAAGTCCTGGTTCGAAGCACTATACTCCGGTTCGGTTCGGTGGTCCTTCATCTCCAGTCAATCTGATCTGATCCCATGTCCAGCTTTGGTCCAATTCCAACTCCAACTTTTATACGAACAGCCTCCCTTTTTTCCAAACTTCCTTTAGTGCAAGTCCCGATCTGGATCGAATCCCCTTGCCTACCGATCTGAGCCCTGTATCCGATCTGGTTCGGCTAGTTTCCTGCACTTCTTTCCAGCAACTATTTTACGCCATTCGACGGCGTTTTCGAGCAATTTATCTTTTCTAATCAATCACACAACATACCATACAGCCATAGCAACATGTGTAATCAACCACAAACATCCAAACAACAATATGATATGTTAAAATGGATCAAACATACCCAAAAAGCCTGATTTCCCCCTTAATCCCTTTAATCATGGTTTAACAATACGATTAGCAAAACATGTCCAAATCAACCCAAATTTTTTAACAGAGCCCTAAATATTATTTTAGAATTTTACAAATTTTTCCAGATTTTTCTGAGCCATAATTTCGCTGATTATCACTAATCACCCTTAATTAGTGTAAAAAATGTTATTCACTCAACTTTGCCACAAATTAAACTATGGATCTGAAATATCCTCTGTTTTGGGTCGAATCCCAATGCTTAGCAGCAGCTCTGATTTGACACTAATCTTCCTTGATTTGTGTAGATCTTCTTAATTAGTGATTAGAAGGTGATTTGGGGTGTTTTTAGAGAGTGGAGGCCATGGCTAGGGTTAAATATATGTTTGTGGCGACTGGCAAATGACTAAAAACCGAAATTCCTAACCCTAGTAGCTTTTAAATACTTCCATTCCCGAAATCCCCCATTGGACCTAGCTGCTAATCACCCGGTTAAGCCTAATTAAGCTGTTTTTCACCCTCTAAAACTTAATTCAGCCATATCTCCCAAATGATAAGTTCGTTTGGCTAATGTGACCACTCTACGGAGAGGTAAACCATCATCCAAATCTAATGGAAGTGATTTTAGGTCAAAACTCCTTACCAATCAAAAGTTATGGTCAAAACAAGATCAGTTAGGGGTAAAACGGTCATTTAAAAAATCGGCAAAAATCATGAACATGGGAAATGACCCCTATAGTCGTTCTCCAAAGTTACATGACCATACGACTTCACAAGAAAAAACAATATTCTACGATCTTCCGATGCATAGAATGCGGGTCCCAATAATGACAAGGTATAGGACTATCGTCCATAATATAAACCTTTAGAGGAACATACGAAGGCACTACCTAGCTATTATTGACCTACATAGAGTCAGCCAACTCTTTCTGGATAATACTGAATATTGCATTAGTCAAGCCATTAGTAAACTGTCTGAGACATCACGTAGCATCCACAACAAAACAATTATTTAGATGTATTCTACATAGGTGATGACCATATCTTAATGGGAACAAACCACAAAGCTCTGAGTATCTATATGTCATTTCCAATATATAAGGCCTGTGGCAATGTAACATTCAATAGGACATCAAATTCCACTTAGAATGCTACCTTGCCATTTCAAAAAACAAAGTAACGAATTTCCATTAAAGTAAATACTAAAGATTATATTCCTTAGGGAAGAGTGCTAAGTATATAAGGGTTCACCCCCTACACAAAATAAATAAATGTATGTTAATAGAAACCAACGTAGATGATCTTTTTCGAAATGCAAGCCAGACACTCATTTATACGAGTTGTCTATGTAACAGACAAACCAAGGCACTCCTCCTACTTCATCATGTTTAGAAATCATGCCTACATCTAAGAATTCAAAATAAAGGTATTAATACCACCATATATATATATATATATATATTAATCTAGAGGTTAGTGGCAATAACCCTACATTATGAAGATCTACATCCTTAACATCATTGTCTCTAAGAGTTCTTTCACGTTCAAATACTTAAGTTGATTTGAAGTGGTTCTCGGATGACATTATTGTTCGATTTCAGCATCTTCAAATTGACAACAATTATTTAAAATCTGACCAAAATTTGATAGTTGGTATTTAGCTCTTAAATCCACAAAATAACAAATCAAGATTTCAAATTCCATAGGGCAGCTAACTTGGTTAAGAACATAAGTAGAGTGAGCCTCTTTTAAATTAATCATCAATAATTAAAATCGCTTGGTAATGCTAAAACCTCCATTTTTGAACTAGATTTTGATTACGACAACTGTATATCGACGATATTATTCACTAACATCTTTTACAGGAAATGAGAGAAGAACATAGCCTAAATACACAAAGATTTGACAAGAAGATATATTGGTATATTTGTTATGTATTCGAAATTAATTATTTGAGATACGTTTAACTAGACAAAACATATAAATGAATTTTGTGAAAAAATACGGAAATTTGTTCCATTTGCATTAATTTAATTAAATATTTAATTAAATTGCTACGAATAAAACGTTGTCAAAATTTGAGCAAATTAGAACAAAAAATAATAATACTAGATTGAATTCTAAGAATAACGCTATTTTTCATTTCGCAAAATTCGATCGTATATTGTCTTGAAGAAATTATTTTGTGCCTGCGGCACGCAGAAAAAGCAGTGCCAACTTTGTATTGTTTTTGCACATGCATACAGGTTTATGTCCTTTTTTCTCCTAAGACAATTTTAAAAAGTTAAGTATTTACGTCATATATAAGTGTTTTTGGAATTCACAATATAAGTTATCTTATCTAGTTTATTATAGTTATGTGATTGGGGTGAATTGCTCGTCACAATGGTATTTTTATTTTTGTTTGTAATGCCTCGTAAGTGAACGGAATTTTACGTAGTGGGGTACGCTAAACTTTAAACATATAATATGCACATAACGCACGTTACCTTCATCATAATCCATTTGCATTCTACTTACATTTGATTGATGGGCATGCTAGGACCATGTTTGCATTTAATTATTTGCAGCAGAAATCTTAGCTTAGAAGTATTTCTTACCTTTATATATATATATATATATATATATATTATGTTCACTTGTAAGAGGTGATATTTTTTTCCGCTTCTCACTTAGAACAACTACAAGTGCGCTTTATTTTGCTGGTGGCTCTAGCTCCGTTCATATGCTGATCGTACTTAAACAAAAATATGTTCGGATCTCCAGTCCCTCCATAAGCTGCTATCTTCAGAGGTGTAAATTTCTTAGGGAATTTTGCCTGACATATTCTTTCTATGAATGGATTCTTACTTGGCGAAAATTCCATTCTCTTTCATCATCTTCACGAGCCATTCTCTCTTTCATTATTTGCTTGACCATGTCTGAGATATACTGCTCGTCACTGGTTCGTTCCACCAATCAAACACTGGTCCTCTTACCCGAATGATCACGGTTCGAGTCTCGGTGCCCTGAACCTCTCTTGGGAGGTACCCCTTTGGTGGGACTAGCAGTACTACAAGTAGTACGCTTCTAGACATGTTGTCGTTCTTTGGCTTTGGAGTCCTTAATTCTGGCCTCCCCTTCGTCATTCCCTTCATCCTTGACTTCCACTTCGAAATGGAATTACTAGGGTGCAAGGCAGAAGAGTCCTCTTTTTCATCGTGGATTGGCTTAAGCATTAAGCAAAGCATCAGCTTCTCCATCAGCATCTTAGTTGTAGCATCCATTCTCTCATTTAAGCTAGTTACGACCACATTCAATTCTTATCGAGTTACGGCTGGCCTTGAGGATTGACCAACCTCCTGGTTCAAAGTTTATGGTGTAACCACATTGTGATCAGCATTTGCAGAAGTTCTAACAGACTTGTTATTCTTCTTCGAAGCAACCATTATTTCTGACAACTTTTTAAACTTTGAAGCAAATTCTTCAACGGGCCCACTCTTTGGACTTCGAGAGCCTATTGCAGGAAGTATGAAACGACCCAGACTTACCCTTTTGGGAAAGCCCGGATTGAGTTGAGAACACGACAAATCATAACATAAACAGAAGAACATATCATTGCTTTTTACAAAAATTTACATCAGAGTACAAGAATATTACAGAGTATGAATAATTATACAACAGAAAATATTATCAGAGATTTAAAAATTACATAGCAGCAGAAAATAAGACATAAGTATAATGCGCAGCGGAAAAGCTTTCCGAATATAGCTCCAGCTGAAATCCAGGATCCTGTTAAATAGAAATCTGCAAAACCAAAATTACTAACTGCCCGTATGGAAAATATGGGCCCCCAGAGTTTAGGAAGGAACAATAGATTCCAGGTCAGTCATAGGACTGGTATGAGAGCTCAAAACAGTTATTAAATTGATTTTAAAGTTAGGTAAATCAAGGGACCACTCTGTATAACACAGAGCGGGTTTACCCCCAAGAATACCAGTGCTTAAATAAAACAGCGCAATGCTAATTAAAGAAAAATGAAGCTATTATAAGACTTAGGTCCCATCACACAATGCAACGCAAGCCGGAGGATAGGGTTTTACCTTATAATAGACAAAAATGCTTGGTACGTGAAATTTCTCTTTTATTATTACTATAAGTGCAAAGTGTAGAAATCAATTTCGAAAGTAAATGTATCAATCATAGACGGCATGAGTGCCCTATCACATTATGTCGCCATATATAGGTTTACAATTAAAACAGCAAAGCTCGTATTGGAAAGTTAGATTTCCATCATGATGGCTGCTGATTCGAAAGATCTATTGCGTAGTGCAATACTCCACGGCTTACGTCGCAGGCATGCGAAAGCACCGTAATGCGCATCCGCACTTTTGGGAAATCAAGTATCACTGTGGTTTACGTCCCGGCGAGAGAAAACACCGCTTACTCTATCCCTATATGGGAATTGGTAGAAATGCCCTATCGCTCATCTCGATTATTACCGAATCGAATTCCATTCAATTCCAATTTAATATATTAAATTGGAAAACTTTGGAAAATTCCCATTTAAATCTTCATAGAAGATTCACAAATTCCAAATTATTTCTTCACTGTTAATTGGGTTAAAGAACAAATGTTATTTAAAACATTGTTCACGATAAACCCAAAAATCCAATTCTTTTATTCAATTCCAATTGAATATAAATTAATTGGTAAAATCTCCTAATTCTTAGTTAAAAGATTTATTAATTTTTAAACTGGGTTTAAGAACAGTGTTAATAAAGACACCGACCACGACAAACCCAAAATCCCATTTGACACTAAATATAAGGTTTTGAATAGAAATTATATCGGCTTATATTCAAAATCAAATTCTGAAACCAACAAATATTGTATTGGGAATAACGATATAATATATCTTCCAAATTCCCTATAACAACATATGTATAATCACGGAATCCAATATCGAAATATTCCGAAGATTATTTCCATTACGAATCCATTCCAAATTATTCTTTGGAAATATTCTGGTTATTTTAAAACCATTTTCAAATCCAATTTATTTATTTCTAAAAATAATTAAATTATTATTCTAGTTAATAACTAGTTCATTTCGATAAAATTATATTTTTATCTTTTCAAAACTGGAATTTTTCATCAAAAATCTTTTCTAATCATTTATTATGATTTTATATAATTTTTTCATATTTTTAATAATTTTATTCTCGACCGTACAGTCAGTTTCCGATAACGGCCACCGAACTACATCCATAGCGACCTTTTCTAAAATTGATTTGGACATATCTCCAAATCTAACCGTTAGATTTCAAATCTCTTATACTCATTGGAAAGCTCTTTTCGATACGAACCCAATGATTCCGGTTTTAGGTGAATCCAACAGTCGGATCTCTCGTTGGCCAATTTGAAGTTAATGGTCGAAATTCGCGAACGATCGCTGCGCGTTTTGTTCTATTCAGGCCATTAAATATATATTATATATATTTCATCGATTTCCTTTTAAAACGTATTTTATATATCGTTTATTATTTCATTTTAAAACGATTTCAACTTCATTTTCGATTTTTAATCAAAATGGAATATTCCACATCTTTATCATATTAAAATGATAATATTTTCTACTTTGTTATCATGTAAATGATATACATTTTAATTATAATACAATAAAAATGTAATTTCATTGTTTAAACATTTTATTTAAAAACATTGAATATTTTCAATCATTCCTACATACACAATAAAAATGAATATTTTTATTGTTAACATATTCTAGTCCAAACAATTAATATTTTGATGAAACATACTTAAATTAAAAATGTATTTTTTATTGATACAACATTTTTATTCGAACAATGAATATTTTAATGAATCATACTTACATTTAAAATGTAATTTTTTATATTGAAATAGTTTAATTCAAACTTGAATCTTTTTCACCATTTCTTATATACAATGAAAATGTAAATTTTGATTGTTAAACCTTTTTATTTTAATCAATGAATATTTTTCATTATTTTTATATTCAATAAAAATGTGAACTTTTATTGTTTAACTTTTCTGAAAGGAACATTAATTGCATAATCTTTATAACTAATTTCTTTTTCTTGTATATCTAAAGCAATTATAGAAGATCCATCTTGAATCCACCATTTTTGTGGTAAAATATGTTTTTTACACAAAGATATTCTTGAACCCGTATCAAAATACGCATTTAGTTTTATTGGTTGGTAATAAAGTATTTTTATAGTTCCTTTAATATATGTGGAATATGGCGAAGTAACTACTGCCTTTTTCATATGTTGTTTATCAATTCTTGGAAATTCATATTGATCTAACTGTATAAATGAATCTTTTAATGTAAAAGTATATTTTGTAATGAAATTCATTCCTAATAATATTTCATTTTTTGCTAATTTATCATCTACTAACATTTCCGTTTGTATTTGCAGGACCTTCCCACTTCTGTCTATGAGTGATAGTCTAGCTTCTACACTTTTATTTAATACATGTATTTGTATGGTCATTTTTCATTATTTCTACATGTACAATAAAATGTAAATTTTATTGTTAACATATTTTCATTTCAAACAAATGATCATTTTCACATTTTCTACATATAAATAATTTACATTTTAATAGACAAAATCTATTTCATAAATCAAATATACAATAAAAATATAATTTTTTATTGTCTAATCTTTTTATTGAATTATGATTCCTTTTTTAATGATTTTATAATACAATAAAAATGTAATTCTCATTGTATTAAATATTTTATTTAAAAACATTAAATATTTTCAATCATTTCTACCCACACAATAAAAGTGTATATTTTTATTATTAACGTATTCTGTTTCAAACAATAAATATTTCATTCATTCGAACATACAATAAAAATGTGATTTTTGTTATATAAACATTTTTTTCCAAAACAATGAATATTTTATTGGTTCATACATTCAATAAAAACAATATTTTTGTTGTTTAAATATTTTAATTCAACAGATGAATATTTTTATTCAACACATGAATATTTTATATCCTTTATGGAATATTATTTAAAAATATTCTTTATTTTTTTCAAATTGGAATGAGACCCAATCAATTACCATATAATGTCATTTATATGGATTTCATACATCGCATGTATACAACAATAGCGATAAACAATCATTAAAAATACATACGACATCCAGAGTGCAATTTACAACTGTTGAGCATTAAAATAAATAAATAACGCTCATCACAGACTGTCAATCCATCGATTGACATACAACTAAATATTAGGAATCGTGTATGTAAAATATCATTCCAATACCCATGTGGGGTTTTCAAACAATAACAGTTTATTTATTTGTGCAGTTGGGCGATGTGTAAAATTTATCGTCCTAATCATATCAGATAAATGGGTGTACATAAACAAATCGTCCGATTTGTAAATGAATATTTATTTCTTTCTTTTCATGATAATTTTATGACATATATATACGTTGAAAATTATATTTTTAACAATAAAATATTGTATTCAACATATGAATATTTAATTTTCTATTTCACACCACAATCACATCACAATATAGTCCAAACAAACAATCATGGTTTCAACCAAAGGTGACGGGTGCTACTAAGCACCGTCTGCATCCTAATATATATATATATATATATATATATATATATATATATATATATATATATATATATCTGTAAATAAATTGAGTAAGGAGTTCTCACCTTTGGTTTCCACTCCGCCAATTTGATTTCTGAATTTTTGAACAGTTTGGATTTTCCCAAAATTCTAACGCAATCTTCTTCACGCAGTTCACAGTAAAAATCATATTTTTAATATGATGTTTATATATTTAAAAATCGCATTTTTAAACAATGATATTTATAAATAAAAATCATATTTTTCTATACAATGAAAAATAATGTTTTTTTATACAATGAAAAATAATGTTTTTCTATATAATCAAAAATCATGTTTTGTTATATAATGAAAAATCATGTTTTGTTATATTAATTCCCAAAATCATTGCTACTTTTATTTTTAAAACAACACTATTTATATTTCTAAAACAATGATGTTTATATTGTAAAAATAATGATATTTATATTTTTAAAACAAAGCGATTTATTTTTATTTAAACAATGCTATTCATTTATATTTAAAACCATGTTATTCATTTATATTTATATTAAAATTTCAGATTTAAAACAATGTATATTTTTATTTTTAAAACAATGTATATTTTATTTACAAAATATATATTTTTATTTACAAAACATATTTTTATTCACAAAGCATGTTTCTATTTACAAAGCTATTTATTATTTTCTAAACATTGCTATTTTTATTATTTTAAACAATTCGGTTATATTTTAAAAGTGCTGCAATTTTATTTTAAAAACTATGCTTTTTATATTTTAAAATCATAAATTTAAACAATGTTTTTCATATGAAAAATCTGAAATTAAATCCATGTTGTTTATAATTTTTAAAACAATTAACATAGTAGGTTAAAAAAAGCTACCCTCCTTCCTCTGTTCAATTCCATGTAATCAGAAAAAGTGCGACCTCGTCTCAACAAGCTGGCGCGGCTCCTCTCTCCGGCGATCGGAACTGGATCCGATGGTGTCACGATGGTGTGCTTCGCGCTCTCATCTATCACGAGCGACAACGCCTGATTCGAACCCCTCTCCAACCTAAAAGTGCCTCCAAACCAATCGACTTTGAGCCCCAAATACGATCCGTATACTCATTAAGGAAGGATCAAAATCGTACAGATTAAAAGCCTTTGGAATTCTCAATAATATTTATATGAGAATTATGATTTAATTTGAATTAATTTGGCCTTGATTAAGGAAGAAAGATGGAACGGTATTGGCCACTGGTTGAGTTCTGGTGGCTGCGTTTCTGTGATTAGGGTTAGGAGAGATACGTATTGAAACCGTATATATATATATATATATATATATATATATAGTATATTATATATTATTTTAATTATTTAATTTATTTAATTCCAATATACATATTTATCAATCCGAACTCCAAATTGAACCCAACGACTGTCGTCCCTAACTAAATACCCCCATTCTAGATATAATGGGATATGTCTGGTAAGCCAATTTGATTGTTTTGATCAGTTTTCATCGAAATTAAAATATAAATCAATTTATATTGAATTTGAACGTATATTTTAAATTACCGGGACCACAAACTGACTCCAAAAATAACAGAAAAAATATTTGTAGTTATGTTTTCACGATACAGTCCCAACAAAACTAATTCCGTTGAATTTGGAGAACGTTTGAAAATGGGCTTTTTCTGGTCGATCCAATTCAAATTTAAATTACCAAACATATTTAAATTTACTGCGTTCACATATTAATTCCAAAAATTATGAAAATTGGAATATAGCAATAATTTGATATTCCAAATCCAACCAAAGTGGTTTCATCGAAAACGGATGTAACAACCCGGAAAATCTGAGCCAATTTAATTTTTTTTATTTTGGCCCTTTTAGTGAATTTTGGATATTTAAAATGAATTATTTTAAATAATATTGGCAAGAAATTTATTTTTTATAAAACTAGAATGTATATATTTATTTGAATCGACGTTAGAATATAAATATTTATAGCGGGAATAAAAAGTTATGCCCAGTTGAAAATTCAGAATAGTTGCTATGGAATTTTGGCCCTTAATAATGAAAATTTTGCAAACGAACTCAGTTTTCAATGAAACCACTTTTGTTAGATCCAGGATGTTAAGTTATTACTAGATTCCAAAATTCATAGTTTTCTGAATCATTATGTGAGTGTGGTGCAGTAAAACGTGTTTTGACAGTTTTAGTCAATTTGGATCGACCAGAAAATGGCCATTTTTCAAACGGTCTCCAAATTTGATGAAATCAGTTTAGTTAGGACCGTATCGTCAATACGAAGCTAGAAATAATTTTTTAGGAATTTTTGAATTAATATGTGACCCCAGTGAATTGAAATGTACGCTTAAAATTCAGTCTATTGATTTATATTTTAATTTAAATGAAAACTGATCGTAACATCCGAACTGGCTTAAGAAACATATCCTATTGTATTCGAAATAGGGGTAATTAGCTATGGACGACAGTCAGTGGGTTTGATTTGGGGTTCGAATTAAAAAGTTACCTTTTGGAAATTAAAATAAATTAAATATAATAAAGTAATATTATATAACTCTCCTTCTCTCTCCATGTTCTCTAACCCCGACAGTTATAAAAAAACAGAAAAAAAACGACGTTGATGGAGGCCTAGCATAGCGCAGCCCACCCTGGCGCCGCCTCAGGTAGTGCGAGCTTCCCAAGGTCCGCCGCGGATCCTCCAAACCCTCCTCCCTCGTCGAACCGTGAAACCCCTCCAGAAAAACCCCCAACTTGAAAACTCAGCATGCCCCACCATCACAACTGCACCGCCTAGCCTGCCATAGCCCCACCGCCAGCGATTCGAGCCTTCCCCGATCACTGACGACGCACAACACCCCCCTCCCTCGACAAAGCTTCAATCTTTACATAAAAAAGTGAGTTTTTCTTGTTTGTTTTACTTTTAAAATCAGTTTTTATATTTTTAAAACATGCTTTTAAATTCAGTTTTTTGGGTAGATAAAGTTTTGATTTATATGAATGGTATAAATAAAAACTAGATTTTTAGATGTAAAAAGCGAAGATAAAAATTTGGTCTATATATATATAACGATATGATAAAAATGTGGATGTTATTATATGAAGAGCGAAATAAAAATATAATTTTTATAGTGTTAGCATCATCATAAAGATTAGATTTTTTATATATAGGAATGTTTTGATTTTTAAAAGAGGAAAGTTTTGATTTTTAAACTAGGAAAGTTTTGATTTGTAGATTAGGAAAGTTTTGGTTTTTAAACTAGAGAAAGATATGATCTGTGTTCATAGAAAAGATATGATTTTTATATATGTATAAAGCATTATAAAAATTCGATTTTTATATATGTAAATAGTGAATAAAGTTTTGATTTTTATTATAAAGTCAGCGGTATAAAAATGTGATTTTTATCTATGTAGCGTTGTGTTAAAAATATAATTTTCATCATATAAATAGCAAGTTAAAAAGATGATTTTTAATATAGATTTCGTGAAACAGATTGCGCTGGAATCAAAATGGCGAATCTGAGCAACAATAGGTAATGAAGGAGTGGATCCCAAAGGTGAGAACTTCTCACTTTTATTTTATCTTCTAGTTAAAATATATACTTGGATGCAGACGGTGCTTAGCAGCACCCGACACCCGTCGTCCACAGACCATGGATGACTTTCTTGTTTGATCGATGTGTTGTGAAAATTGATTGGGTATTGTAAGATGCAATAAAATATTTTGTAGTTAAAAATATAATTTTTAACGTGTATATGAATAAAATAAATATTCATAAACAAATCAGGCGATTTGTTTATGTACACACATTTGACTGATATGGATTGCGATGATAAAGTTTACACATCGCCCAACAACACAAACAAAACCTGTGTTTGATTGTTTGAAACCCTACATGGGTATTGGGATGATATTGGACATACACTAGTCCCAATATTTAGTTGTATGTCGATCGATTGATTGACAGACTGTTATAAGCATTGAAAATTTATATTTGATGCTTATGCAGTGTAGAATGCACTCTGGATGATGGTTGACTGTGTTTGATTGTTGATGTATACACGTGTGTATGAAATCCATATAAATCAAATTATATGGTAATTGACTATGTTCGATTCTAGTTCAAAAAGAATGAATATTTTAAAATAACGAATATTTTAAAACAACGAATATTTTAGAATAATATTTAGTAAACGATCAAAATCTGATTTTGATGTCCAATTTTGGATGGACACGAATATATTTAAATATATAAAGCCGTGTTGATTAGATTAACGCCATTTTGACATGAACAATATTTATATCGATTTTATTCATTTTTATAATGAATATTGAAAAAAAAATGATTTCAAAATCTAATGTTTTGAAAATATTATCATTTACATATTGATGATATGGAATATTCAATTTTGATTAGAAATTGAACATGAAGTTGAAATCGTTTTGAAAACGAATTTAAAACGATTTATAAAATACGTTTTAAAAGGAAATCGACGAAATATATATTTTATATATATATATTATATACATATAATGGCCTGAATAGAACGCGCCGCGCTGCGGTAGTTCGCAAATTTTGACCATTGACTTTGAACGGACATTACGGAAGATCCGACCGTCGAATTCTCCTAAAACGGGAACCATTAGGTTCGTATCGAAAACAGCTTTCTAACGAATGTTAAATATTAGAAATCTAACGGTTGGATTTGGAATTATGTCCAAATCAAATTTGGAAAAGGTCGTTGTAAGTGTAGTTCGATGGCCGTGTATGGAAATCGACTATATGGCCTTGATAAAATTATTAAAAATATCAATAATTAGTGTAAAATCATAAGAAATGATTTGGAAAGAATTAGGATGAAAAATTCCATATTTGAAAAGATAAAAATAGTTTTTTATCGAAACGAAATAGTTTTGAACCAGAATTATAATCCAATATTTTTAAATAATTAAAAATGGATTTGAAATTGTTCTAAAAATAACCAGTATTTCCTATATATGAATTGGAATGGATTTAAATCGAAATTATGCTTAGATTATTTCGATATTGGATTTCGTGATTATACGGATATTGTGGAGGAATTTGGAAGATATATATATCGTTATTCCAATACGATATTTGTTGGTTTCAGAATGTGATAATGAATATAAGCCGATATATTTTCTATTCAGAGCCTTGTATTTAATATCAAATTGGATTTTGGGTTCATCAAGAATGGTATCTTTAATAATACTGTTCTTGAACCGAATGGAGTTAAGAAAATTATTAACTGGTTGGAAATTAGTTAAGTTGAAGGGTTTCCTGGGTATTGATCTGATGTTGGTTTCGCCGTTTGGGGTTAATACATAAGGGATTGTTCTCTTACTAATTTACTGTTAGAGGCCAATGTGAATTGGGTTTATTGTGAACTGTGTTTTTTTACGACATTCGTCCTTTAACCCAATTTACAGTGAAATGTGATTTATAAACTTTTTACTAAAATTTAACGGGAATTTTCCAAGGTAACATTTTTCCAATTTAATATATTAAATTGGAATTTAATGGAATTCGATTTGATAATAATCGAAGTGAACTTCAATGGAGAAAGACTGTTAATACATATGGAATTTAAGAGGCGTTGTCGTTATTCCATTTATATTATTGGTCGGATATGGAAATTGATATTGATTATATATTGATTTGTTTTTCCGTGAAGATTCCATAATTAATGGAATGTGATTTGGGTTGTCGTGAATGGTATCTTTAATAATACTATTCTTAGACCCAATGGAGTTAATAAAATCAGAAACTAACTGGAGATTAGTTATGTTGAAGGGTTTCCTAGGTATTGATCTGATGTTGGCTTCGGCCTTTAGGGTTAATACTTAGGGAATTGTTCACTTGCTAATTTACGGTTAAAGGCTGAGAGAATGGAATGCGATTTTGGGTTTATCATGAACTGTGTTTTAAATTACATTGGTTCTTTAACCCAGTTAAAGGCAGGATATGATTTCCCAAGTTAAACAATAGTTAATATTGATTTTTGGGAAGATTAAAACCAAGTGTAGTTTTAATGCATCTTTATTAGATTGAAATGATATCCAAAGGATGATTAAAGAATAAATTTAAAGAATTTATCTTTGATAAAATTAATGGGAACCTTTCCCAAAGTATTAGAATATTTGAATAAAGAAATATTCTGGATTGGAATAAGGCGTATGTTGTGTTTTATAGCACTTGTTTATTATATACGTGAGTCATTCGGAAATACCAGGTTTATCCCATTCTAAATAATTGATTCGACGATGTCGAGGATGAAGACGGTGGTTGAAGACCAGAGGTCTTCACATCGTTTGGATGATTACTAAGGTTTTGATTGGGCTGTACACCCAGGACACGGTAATAAGCGGTGATTGTCCAAGCGTACTTGGAGATCAACGAATATGCAAGGACCTCTCCCATGTATTGGACATATGTGGGTGGAATAAGGTGCCTTTGGTTTTGTTCAGATCCAGAACGAACTTGTAAATGGATGTGTGTCTGACATCGGATTTCATTCTGTGTGATTGATAGACATCGGTTGCATAGCATGAATTGCCTGTGTGGCATGCTGAGATGCAAATGATCAAGGCTTCTGTTGAAAAGCAAAGTCTTGTGGTTGATGATCAAAGCACGGCCTTTGTTGCATAGCTTTGTGTAGCGTTAATTCGTGTGCCTTACACACCAGTGTGAACCAGAAACGGGAGAGGACCTCAGGGGAGGGCATGTGTTTCCTTCTAGCTAGGAGTGGTGTCAGCGTTTTGCACGCCTAGGAATTTTACTTATATGGATGATGGATAGCGAGGCGCCTTGGTTATATCGGTCGATCTGGGACCGATGGAGTCATTTGGCTCATTGACGCCCCATAGGGTGGGGAAACGCATGTTCAAGCATTTTATTCCACTCGGTGTGGACTGGCCCTGACGATCTAAAGGATTGACAGAGTACTTGCCTAAGGGGCGGGCTAGAGCTTCTCGAAGCGGTAAGGACGATCCCTTGCCTTGGTTCCAGATGGAAATCCCACTTCCAATACGTGACATTTGCGGTTTTGATTGTAGAGCCTAGTATTGGCGACATGATATACGGTACCCATGTCGTCTAGGTTTGATACATTTATATTTGAAGTTGTTTTACACACTATGCACTTATAATAGTATCAAATGATTTGATTTAACGTACCAAGCATGTTTGGCTATTATAAGGGAAAACCGTATCCCCGGCTTGCATTGTGTAATATGACCTGGGTCTTATAAAAGCTTCATTTTTCCAAAAAGCATTGCGCTGTTTTGTTATATGCAGTGGTATTCTTGGGTGGAAACCCGTTCCGTGCTATACGGCATGGTCCCTTGATATATCTGATTTAAAGTAAAGTTTTAAATAACTGTTTTAGTTCTCACACCAGTCACATGACTGACCTGGAGTTTATTATTTTAACCTAAACTCTGGGTGCCCCTATTTCCGCACGGGCAGCTAGTAGTTTTGGTTTTGCAGATTTATATTCCCAGGATCCTGGTTTACAGCTGCAATGATATTCGGAAAGCTCTACATCCGTATATTCTTTTCAGTTGTGTTTTGTATTATTTTTCCGCTGCATTTAATTTGTAAATCTCTGATATTTAGTAAAGGTGTAATATTTATTCATACTCTGTATATTCTTGTATTCTTATGAAATTGTTGCACTAAGCAATGAAATGTTCTTGTGCTTGGGTTCTGATTTGTCGTGTTCTCAACTCAATCCATGCTATCCTTCACGGGGAAGTTCGGGTCCTTACAGTGGTATTAGAGCTTTGGTTTACAGAGCTCGGAGAACAAGACATGTTAGAACCAAACGAAGGAATTCATCAGAGATTGGATTAGTAGTATCCAATGAGAATGACTCGTTAGAGATGGGAGCAGTAGTATCCTAGAACGAGTGTGAAGAGTAGTGTTTTTAAAATAAAGATGAAAAAAATTTGTTTTGAAAATTTAAATCAATTATTCGTATTTGAATATTATTTTTATATTGATTTGGACAATCAAGTATATAAAGATTTTGCGTATACGTCTGATCTGCGTGTATTTGAAGTTTTAATATATTAGATAGATATAGAGTCACACTCTAGTCACCCGTAATGTTCTGATGGTGGTCCAAAACATCATCAGAATTTATGTTCGAGTTTCGAAAGTGAGATATCTATATATTTCCAATTGATTGGTGTGAGAACCAAAATATAGTTAGAATATATTGTTGTGAATTGGCATCAAAAACATGATTTTCTGTATATATATATATATATATATATTTATATATATATATATATCAAAATTATGAATTTGAAACGTTAATCAACTAATTGATTGCTGATTGTGTTGTTTGATTATTGTTTTGATTAATTCGAATTTGGAACCATTAAGCCAAATTGTATCAAATATTGAACTGTATTGAAAATTTATCGCATTTGCATAAATGTACATGCGTATATATATCGAACAGGTCATAGCAGAGAAGCTAAGCAGAGGAATAAAATTGTTTGCCCGAAAAATAGGTACATGTTTATTGTATTTCTTGGGGTTTTTGATGATTTTATGAGCCGCTTGACTGTTTCTTTTTCTTTTTGGATTGGAGAGGCCTGTATGGCAATTTCGGGATCTTCCAAGTGCTCCTGTACAGGGGAGGTTATAGTGAAAATTTAGGGTGTTAGCCAAATTTTTGAAAAATTTGAAAAGTTCTTAGAAACTGAAAAGTCGATGAATTTAAGTCATAATGAAAATAATGATAGTTAAGTTAGTTAGTAAAACAACTTTCAGCTTCGTTCCTTTTCGAGGACGAATAGATTTTAAGTTGGGGAGATTGTAACAACCCGGAAAATCTGAGCCAATTTAAAATTTTTATTTTGGCCTTTTTAGTGATTTTGGATATTTAAAAATAATTATTTTAAATAATAATGAAAAGAAATTTATTTTGAATAAAATTAGAATGTATTTATTTATTTGAATCGATGTTAGAATATAAATATTTATTTTTAATTATAAAAGGAATTGAAAATGGTGTGGTAGTTTGAAAAATCGATTTCAAATTTCAAATGAATGTACAGGATTCAAAATAAACCAGATTTTAGCGAAACCAAAAATATTAGAATCTATTTGAAAATATATTTCC
The DNA here is from genome assembly GCA_030737875.1 of Allium sativum. Taxonomy (NCBI): domain Eukaryota; kingdom Viridiplantae; phylum Streptophyta; class Magnoliopsida; order Asparagales; family Amaryllidaceae; genus Allium; species Allium sativum. The sequence continues at coordinate 566,390,918 of CM060921.1, forward strand.
AATGAATCCAAATAATTGAAATTTCATAGCGGGAATAAAAAGTTATGCCCAGTTGAAAATTTAGAATAATCGCTATGGAATTTTGGCCCTTAATAATGGAAATTTTGCAAACGACCTCCGTTTTTGACGAAACCACTTTTGTTGGATCCGGGCTCCAAAATTCATAATTTTTTGAATCACTATGTGAGTGTGGCACAGTAAAACATGTTTTGACAATTTCAGTCAATTTGGATTGACCAGAAAATGGCCTTTTTTCAAACGGTCTCCAAATTTGATGAAATCAATTTAGTTAGGACCGTATCGTCAATGCGAAGCTAGAAATAATTTTTCTAGAATTTTATGAATCAATATGTGACCCTAGTGAATTGAAATGTACGTTTAAAATTCAATCTATTGATTTATATTTTAATTTAAAGGAAAACTGATCGTAATATCTGAACTGGCTTACGAAACATATCCCATTATGTTCGGAATGGGGGTAATTAGCTATGGACGATAGTCAGTGGGTTTGATTAAGGGTTTGAATTAAAAAGTTACCCTTTGGAAATTAAAAGAAATTAAATATAATATTATATAACTCTCCCTCTCTCTCAATATTCTCTCACCCCGACAATTATTAAAGAAACAGGAAAAACCGATGATGACGGAGCCCTAGCCTAGTGCCGCCCACCCTGGCGCCACCTTAGGCAGCACGAGCCTCCCCAGGTCCGCCGCAGATCCTCCAAACCCTGCTCCCTCGTCGAATCGTGAAACCCCCTCCAGATAAACCCCCAACTTGAAAACCCAGCACGCCTCACCACCACAACTGTGCCGCCCAACCTACCATAGCCCCACTACCGGATATTTGAGCCTTCCCCAACCGCTGACGACGCACAGCACCCCCCCTCCCCGACAAAGCTTCGATCATTACAAAAAAAAGTGAGTTTTTCTTGTTGGTTTTACTTTTAAAATCAGTTTTTATATTTTTAAAACATGTGTTTAAATTCATTTTATGGGTAGATAAAGTTTTGATTTTTATGAACAGTATAAATAAAAAGTAGATTTTTATATGTAAAAAGCGAAGATAAAAATTTGATCTTTATATATATAACGATATGATGAAAATGTGAATTTTATTATATAAAGAGCAAAATAAAATATAATTTTTATAGTGTTAACATCATCATAAAGATTAGATTTTTTATATATAGGAAAGTTTTGATTTTTAAAATAGGAAAGTTTTGATTTTTAAACTAGGAAAGTTTTGATTTTTAGATTAGGAAAGTTTTGGTTTTTAAACTAGAGGAAGATATGATCTTTGTTCATAGAAAAGATACGATTTTTATATATGTATAAAGCATTATAAAATTTCGATTTTTATATATGTAAATGGCGAATAAAGTTTTGATTTTTATTATGAAGTTAGCGGTATAAAAATGTGATTTTTATCTATGTAGCGTTGTGTTAAAAATATAATTTTCATCATATAATTAGCATGTTAAAAAGATGATTTTTAATATAGATTTCGTGAAACAGATTAAGTTAGAATCAAAATGGTGAATTTGAGCGACAATAGAGAATGAAGGAGTGGATCCCAAAGGTGGGAACTTCTCACTTTTATTTTATTTGCTAGTTAAAATATATACTAGGATGCAGACAGTGCTTAGCAGCACCCTACAACCGTTGTCCACAGACCATGGATGACTTGTTTGTTTGATCAATGTGTTATGAAAATTGATTGGGTGTTGTGGAATGGAACAAAATATTTTTAGTTAAAAATATATTTTTTAACTTGTATATGAATAAAATAAATATTCATAAACAAATCGGGCGATTTGTTTATGTGCACACATTTGACTGATATGGATTGGGATGATAAATTTTACATATCGTCCAACAGCACAAATAAGACTTGTGTTTGATTGTTTGAAACCCCACACGGGTATTGGGTTGATATTGGACATACACTAGCCCCAATATTTAGTTGTATGTCGATCGATTGATTGACATACTGTTATAAGCGTTAAAAATTTATATTTGATGCTTATGCAGTGTAGAATGCACTCTGGATGATGGTTGACTTTGTTTGATTGTTGTTGTATACACGTTGTGCGAAATCCATATAAGTCAAATTATATGGTAATTGAATGTGTCTGATTCCAGTTCAAAAAGAATGAGTATTTTAAAATAACGAATATTTTAAAATAATGAATATTTTAAAATAATATTCATTAAAAGATCAAAACCTGATTTTGATGTTCGATTTTGGATGGACACAAATATATTTAAATATATAAAGCCGTGTTGATTAGATTAACGTCATTTTGACATGAACGATATTTATATCGATTTTATTCATTTTTATAATAAATATTGAAAAGAAAATGATTTCAAAATCTAATGTTTTGAAAATATTATCATTTATATATCGATGATATGGAATATTCAATTTTGATTAGAAATTGAATATGAAGTTGAAATCATTTTAAAAACAAATTTAAAACGATTTATAAAATACATTTTAAAAGGACATCGATGAAATACGTATTATATATATATTATATAATGGCCTGAATAGAACGCGTCGCGTTGCGGTAGTTCGCGAATTTCGACCATTGACTTCGAATGGACATTACGGGAGATCCGACCGTCGGATTCTCCTAAAACTGGAAATATTGGGTTCGTATTGAAAAGTGCTTTCTAACTAATGTTAGTAACTAGAAATCTAATGGTTGGATTTGGAATTATGTCCAAATCAAATTTGGAAAAGGTCTTTGTAAGTGCAGTTCGATGGCCATGTATGGAAATCGACTGTACTGGCATTGATAAAATTATTAAAAATATCAATAATTAGTGTAAAATCATAAGAAATGATTTGGAATGAATTGGGATGAAAAATTCCATATTTTAAAAGATAAAAGTAGTTTTTTATCGAAATGAAATAGTTTTGAGCTAGAATTATAATCCAATGTTTTTAAATAATTAAAAATGGATTTGAAATGGTTTTAAAAATAACTAGAATTTCCAATATATGAATAGAAATGGATTTGAATCAAAATTATGCTCGACTTATTTCGATATTGGATTTCATGATTATATGGATATTGTGGAGGAATTTAGAAGATATACATATCGTTATTCCAATACGATATTTGTTGGTTTCAGAATTTGATATTGAATATAAGCCGATATATTTTCTATTCAGAGCCTTGTATTTAATATCAAATTGGATTTTGTGTTCGTCGAGAATGGTATCTTTAATAAGAATGTTCTTGGACTGAATGGAGTTAATAAAATTAGAATTGGCTAGAGATTAGTTAAGTTGAAGGTTTTCCTGGGTATTGATCTGATGTTGGTTTCGGCCTTCGGGGTTAATACTTAGGGGATTGTTTTCTTACTAATTTATGGTCAGAGGCTAATGTGAATTGGGTTTATTGTGAACTATGTTTTTTTAACGACATTCGTTCTTTAACCCGATTTACAGTGAAATGTGATTTGGGATTTATAAATCTTTTTACTAAGATTTAACGGGAATTTTCAAGGTAACATTTTCCAATTTAATATATTAAATTGGAATTGAATAGAATTCGATTTGATAATAATCGAAGTGAACTTCTATGAAGGAAGACTATTAATACATATGGAATTTAAGAGGTGTTGTCGCTATGATCGGATATGGAAACTAATATCGATTATATATTGATTTGTTTTTCCATGAAGATTCCATAATTAAAGGAATGTGATTCGGGTTTTCATGAATGGTATTTTTAATAATGTTATTCTTAGACCCAATGGATTTAAGAAAACCAGAAACTAACTAGAGATTAGTTAAGTTGAAGGGCTTCCTGGGTATTAATCTGATGTTGGTTTCGGCCTTCGGGGTTAATACTTAGGGAATTGTTCACTTGTTAATTTACGGTTAAAGGCTGAGAGAATGGTATGTGATTTTGGGTTTATCGTGAACCGTGTTTTAAATGACATTGGTTCTTTAACCCAGTTAAAGGTAGGATATGATTTCCCAAGTTAAACAATCATTAATATTGATTTTTGGGAAGATTAAAACCAAGTGGAGTTTTAATGCATCTTTAATTAGATTGAAATGATATCCAAAGGAAGATTAAAGAATGAATTTAAAGAATTTATCTTTGATAAAATTAATGGGAACTTTTCCAAACTATAAGAATATTTGAATAAAGAAATATTCTGGATTGGAATAAGGCGTATGTTGAGTTTTATAGCACTTGTTTATTATATATGCGAGTTATTCGAAAAGACCGGGTTTATCCCATTCTGAATAAATGATTCGACGATGTCGAGGATAAAGACGGTGGTTGAAGAGCGGAGGTCTTCACATCGTTTGGATGATTACTGAGGTCTTGATTGGGCTGTACACCCAAGACAAGGTAATAAGTGGTGATCGTGCAGGTGTACTAGGAGATCGACGGATATGCGAGGACCTCTCCCCTGTATTGGATATATGGGGAAGGAATAAGGTACCTCCTGTTTCGTTCAGACCCATAACGAAATTGTAAATGGATTTTTGTCTGACGTTGGATTTCATTCTATGTGATTGGTAGACAATGGTTGCATAGCGTGAATTGCCTATGTGGCATGCTGAGATGCAAATGATCAAAGCTTCTGTTGAAAATCAGAGTCTTGTAGTTGATGTTCAAAGCACGGCCTTTGTGGCATAGCTTTGTGTAGCGTTAATTCGCGAGCCTCACACACCAGTGTTAACCAAAAACGGGAGAGGACCTCAGGGAGGGCATGCGTTTACTTCTAGCTAGGAGTGGTGTCAGCGTTTTTCACGCCATGGCATTTTACTTATGTGGATGATGGATAGCGAGGCGCCTCGGTTATATCGGTAAATCCAGGATCGATGGAGTCATTTGGCTCATTGAAGCCCCATAGGGCGGGGAACGCATGTTCAGGCATTTTAATCCACTCCGTGTTCACCGACCCTGACAATCTAAAGACTTGACAGAGTACTTGGATGAGGGGCTGGCTAGAGCGCCTCGAAGCGGTAAGGACGATTCCTTGCCTTGGTTCACAGATGGAAATCCAACTTCCAATACGTGACATTTGCGGTTTTGATTGTAGAGCCTAGTATTGGCGACATGATATATGGTACCCATGCTATCGAGGATTGATACATTTATATTTGAAGTTGTTTTATACACTATGCACTTATAGTAGTATCAAATGATTTGATTTAACGTACCAAGCATGTTTGGCTATTATAAGGGAAAACCCTATCCCCCAACTTGCGTTGCATTGTGTGATAGGACCTGGGTCTTATAATTGCTTCATTTTTCCAAAAAGCATTGCGCTGTTTTGTTATATGCACTAGTATTCTTGGGAGGAAACCCGTTCTGTTTTATACGGCGTGGTCCCTTGATATCTGATTTAAAATTAAGTTTTAAATAACTGTTTTAGTTCTCACACCAGTCACATGACTGACCTGGTGTTTATTGTTTTAACCTAAACTCTGGGTGCCCCTATTTTCGCTTGGGCAGCTAGTAGTTTTGGTTTTGCAGATTTATATTCCCAGGATCCTGGTTTACAACTGGAATGATATTCGGAAAGCTCTGCATCCGTATATTCTTTTCAGTTGTGTTTTGTATTATTTTTCGGCTGCATTTTAATTTGTAAATATCTGATATTTAGTAAAGGTGTAATATTTATTCAGACTCTGTATATTCTTGTATTCTGATGAAATTGTTGTAATAAGCAATGAAATGTTATTGTGTTTGGGTTCTGATTTGTCGTGTTCTCAACTCAATCCGTGCTTTCCTTCACGGCGAAGTTCGGGTCCTTACAACGGAGGTCGTTTGCAAAATGATTATATATAAGGGCTATATATTATATTAAATTTCATAGCAACTATTTAGAATTTTAAACTGGGGATAACTTTCAATTCCCGCTATGAAATTTCAAATTTTCAGATTCGTTGGAAAGATATAATTAAACAGATTTAAATATTTTTTGTTTTACTGAAATCTGATTTATTTTGAATCCTGTACATTCAGTTGAAATTTGAAATCAAATTTTCAAACTACCGCGCTACTTCTAACTCATTTATAATTAAAATAAAATTTTCCATTCTAACTTCGATTTAAATAATTTTTTAATCATTATCATTTGAAATAAATTATTTCAAAATCCATTAAAATAACTAAAATAAACATTTTAATTTGTTCTGAAAATCCGGGTTGTTACAATCTCCCCCATTTAAAATCTTTTCGTCCTCGAAAAGGAACGGAGCTAAAAGTTGTTTAACTAACCAACTCAACTTTCATTCTGGCTTTCATTATTCAACTTTTTAGCTTCTAAGAATTTTCTATTTTTCAAAAATTTAGATAACATCCTAAATTTTTGAAAAATTTCGCCATAACCTCCTTTGTATGGGTTGATATTTAAAACTGCAACTTGCCACGCAGGGCCCTCATCAATTCAAAAGAAAAGGAAAAAGCCAAGCTGCTAGCCAATCGGCTCATAAAATCATCAAACCCAAACAAAACAGTAAATATGTACCTATTCGTCGGGCATATAATTTTATTCCTCTTCTCTAGCCTCCTAGCTATGACCTGTTCATTTTATACATATGTACATATATGCATTTCTAATCAATTTTCAATTCAGTTCAATATTAATTCAATTTGGCTAAATTTACCATTTATTTACAAATTGGTTAAATTAATTATCATTCCAATATTTTAATTTGTTAAACTAATTACCAAACATCACAGCCAGCAATCAATTAGTTGGTTAAATTTTCAAACAAATATCTTTCTATATATATATATATATTACAAAATCATATTTTTGATGCCAAATCACAACAATAACCCTATCTAGTTTTGGTTCTCACACCAGTCAGTTGAAAATATATATATTCCACTTTCGAAACTCGAACATATATACTCATGATGTCTAGACCATCATCAGAATCATCTCCGGGCGACTAGAGTGTGATTCTATATCTACCCAGTATATTTGAGACTTCGTACACACGCTAGCTAGGCGTATATGCAAAATCTTCATATACTTGATTGTCCAAAATTAATATAAAATCACTAATCAAATACATATAATAAGACATAATTTTCAAAATTATTTTTTTTTAAAAAAAATAACACTCTTCGGACTCATTCTAGGATACTACTGATCCCATCTCTAACGAGTCATTCTTATTGGATATTACAAATAAAATCTCTGATGAATTCTTTCGTTCGGTTCTAATGTGTCTTGTTCTCGAGCTCTGTAAACCAAAGCTCCGATACCAAAAGAAACGACCCAAACTTACCCTTTCGGGCAAGCCCAGATTGAGCTGAGAAAACGACAAATCAGAACACAAACAGAAGAACATTTCATTGCTTATTATAACAATTTACATCAGAGTGCAAGAATATTCTAGAGTATGAATAATTATACAACAGTAAATATTATCCGAGATTTAAAAATTACATAGTAGCGTAAAATAAGACATAAGTATAATGCGCAGCGGAAAAGCATTCTGAATATAGCTCCAGCTGAAATCTAGGATCATGTTGAATAGAAATCTGCAAAACCAAAACTACTAACTGCCCGTGTGGAAAATATGGGCACCCAGAGTTTAGGACGGAACAATAAACTCCAGGTCAGTCATGGGACTAGTATGAGAACTCAAAACAGTTATTAATTTTATTTGAAAGTTAGGTAAATCAAGGGACCACTCCGTATAACACAGAACGGGTTTACCCCCAAGAATACCAATGCATAAATAAAACAGCACAATGCTAATTAAAAAACAATGAAGCTATTATAAGACTCAGGTCCCATCACACAATGCAACGCAAGCCGAAGTATAGAATTTTACCTTATAATAGCAAAAAATGTTTGGTACGCGAAATTTCTCTTTTATTATTACTATAAGTGCATAGTGTAGAAATCAATTTCGAAAGTAAATGTATCAATCATAGACAGCATGAGTGCCCCATCCCACTATGTCGCCATATATAGGTTTACAATTAAAACCGAAAAGCTCGTATTGGAAAGTTGGATTTCCATCACGATGGCTCCTGGTTCGAAAGATCTATCGCGTAGTGCAATACTCCACGGCTTACGTCGCAGGCATGTGAAAACACCATAATGCACATCCGTACTTTTGGGAAATCAAGTATCACTGCGGCTTACGTCCTGGCAAGAGAAAACACCACTTACTCTGTCCCTAAATGGAAATCGGGGGAAATGCCTTATCCCTCATCTCGACTATTGCCGAATCGAATTCCATTCAATTCCAATTTAATATATTAAACTGGAAACTTTACTTTGGGCAATTCCCATTTAAATCTTAATAAAAGATTTAAAATTCCAAATTATTTCTTCATTGTTAATTGGGTTAAAGAACAAATGTTTTTAAAACATTGTTCACGATAAAACCAAAAATCCAATTCTTTTATTCAATTCCAATTTAATATAAATTAATTGGTAAAATTTCTAAATATTAATTAAAACATTTATTATTTTCTAAACTGGATTTAAGAACAGTGTTAATAAAGACACTATCCACGAAAAACCCAAAATCCCTTTTGACATTAAATATAAGGTTTTGAACAGAAATTATATCAGCTTATATTCAATATCAAATTCTGAAACCAACAAATATTGTATTGGAATAAGATTAAAATATATCTTCCAAATTCCCTATAACAACATCTGTATAATCACGATATCCAATATTGAAATATTCCGAAGATTATTTCCATTCCGAATCCATTCCAATTTATTCTTTGGAAAATTCTGGTTATTTTAAAACCATTTTCAAATCCAATTTATTTATTTCTAAAAATAATTAAATTATTATTCTAGTTAATAACTAGTTCATTTCGATAAAATATATTTTATCTTTTCAAAACTGGAATTTTTCATCAAAAATCTTTTCAGATCAACTGTTATGATTTTATATAATTTTTCCATATTTTTAATAATTTTATTATAGGCCGTACAGTCGGTTTCCAATAATGGCCGCCGAACTGCATCCACATTGATCTTTTCTGAAATTGATTTGGACATATCTCCCAAACTAACCATTAGATTTTAAATCTCTTACATTCATTGGAAAGCTCTTTTCGATACGAAACCAAAGGTTCCGGTTTTACGAGAATCTGATGGTCGGATCTCCCGTTACGCCAATTTGAAGTTAATGGTCGAAATTCGCGAACGGTCGCTGCGCGTTCTATTGAGGCCATTAAATACATATAATATATATATTATACATATTTCACCGATTTCCATTTAAAACTTATTTTATAAATCATTTATTTCATTTTAAAACGATTTCAACTACATTTTCAATTTTTAATCAAAATGGAATATTCCACATCTTTATCATATTAAAATGATAATATTTTCTACTTTGCTATCATGTAAATGATTAACATTTTAATGATTTTATAATACAATAACAATGTAATTTCATTGTTTAAATTTTTTATTTAAAACATTGAATATATTTAATCATTCCTACATACACAATAAAAATGTGTATTTTTATTGTTAACATATTCTAGTCCAAACAATGAATATTTTGATGAATCATACTTACATTAAAAATGTACAACATTTTTATTCAAACAATGAGTATTTTAATGAATCATACTTGCATTAAAAATGTAATTTTTTATATAGAAATATTTTTATTCATACTAGAATCTTTTTCACCATTTCTTATATACAACGAAAATGTAATTTTTTATTGTTAAACCTTTTTATTTTAATCAATGAATATTTTTCATTATTTCTCTGTTCAATAAAAATGTAAATTTTTATTGTTTAACTTTACTATTTCAATCAATGGTCATTTTTCATTATTTCTACCGGTATAATAAAATGTAAATTTTATCGTTAACATATTTTCATTTCAAACAAATGATCATTTTCATATTTTCTACATATAAATGATTTACATTTTAATAAACAAAATCTCTTTAATAAATCAAACATACAATAAAAATATAATTTTTTTGTCTAATCTTTTTATCGAATCATGTTTTTTTTTATTAATGATTTTATAATACAATAAAAATGTAATTCTCGTTGTATTAAACATTTTATTTAAAAACATTGAATATTTTCAATCATTTCTACCCACATAATAAAAGTGTATATTTTTATTGTTAACGTATTCTGTTTCAAACAATGAATATTTTATTCATTCATATATATAATAAAAATGTGATTTTTATTGTATAAACGTTTTCTTTTCAAAACAATGAATATTTTATTGGTTCATACATTCAATAAAAACGATATTTTTATTGTTTAAATATTTCCATTCAATACATGAATATTTTTATTCAACACATGAATATTTTATATCTTTTACGGAATATAATTTTAAAATATTCTTTATTTTTTTCAAATTGGAATGAGACCCAATCAATTACCAAATAATGTCATTTATATGGATTTCATACATCGCATGAATACAACAATAGTGATAAACAATAATTAAAAATTCATACGACATCCAGAGTGCAATTTACAACTGTGTAAGCATTAAAATAAATAAATAATGCTCATCATAGACTATTAATCCGTCGATTGACATACAACTAAATATTAGGAATCGTGTATCTCAAATATCATCCCAATACTGTGTGGGGTTTTCAAACAGCAATAGTTTATTTATTTGTACAGTTGGGCGATGTGTAAAATTTATCGTCCCAATCATATCAGATAAGTGGGTGTACATAAACAAATCATCCGATTTGTAAATTAATATTTATTTCTTTCTTTTCACGATAATTTTATGCCATATATATACGTTAAAAACTATATTTTTAACGATAACATATTTTATTTAACATATGAATATTTTATTTTCTATTTCACACCACAATCACATCACAATATAGTCCAAACAAACAATCATGGTTTCAACCAAAGGTGTCGGGTGCTACTAAGCACCATCTACATCCTAATATATATACATATATATATATATCCGTAAATAAATTGAGTAAGAAGTTCTCAACTTTGGTTTCCACTCCGCCAGTTTAATTTCTGAATTTCTGAATAGTTTGGATTTTCCCAAAATTCTAACGCAGTCTTCTTCACGCTGTTCACAGTAAAAATCATATTTTTAATATGATGTTTATGCATTTAAAAATCGCATTTTTAAACAACGATATTTATAAATAAAAATCCTATTTTTCTATAGAATGAAAAACAATGTTTTTTCTATACAATGAAAAATAATGTTTTTCTTTATAATCAAAAATCATATTTTGTTATATAATGAAAAATCATGTTTTGTTATATTAGTTCCCAAAATCATTACTACTTTTATTTTTAAAACAACACTATTTATATTTTTAAAACAATGATGTTTATATTGTTAAAACAATGATATTTATATTTTTAAAACAAAGCGATTTATTTCTATTTAAACAATGTTATTCATTTATATTTAAAACCATATTATTCATTTATATTTATATTAAAATTTCAGATTTAAAACAATGTAAATTTTCATTTTTAAAACAATGTATATTTTATTTACAAAATATATATTTTATCTACAAAACATATTTTTATTCACAAAGCATATTTCTATTTACAAAGCTATTTATTATTTTCTAAACATTGCTATTATTTATTATTTTAAACAATGCAATTTTATTTTAAAAGTGCTGCTAATTTTATTTTAAAAACTACGCTTTTTATATTTTAAAATAATAAATTTAAACAATGTTTTTCATATGTAAATTATGAAATTAAATCCATGTGGTTTATAATTTTTAAAACAATTAATATAGTAGGTAAAAAAAGCTACCCTCCTTCCTCTGTTTAATTCCCTGTTACTAGAAAAAGTGCGACCTCGTCTTCAATAAGCTGGTGCGGCTCCTCTCTCCGGCGATTGGAACTAGATCTGATGGTGTCACGATGGCATGCTTCGCGCTCTCATGCATCACGAGCAACACCGCTTGATTTGAACCCCTCCTCCAACCTAAAAACTCCTCCAAACCAATCGACTTTGAGCCCCAAATACGATCCGTATACTTATCGAGGAAGGATCAAAACCATACAGATTAAAAGCCTTAGAAATTCTCAACAATATTTATATGAGAATCATGATTTAATTTGAATTGATTTGCCCTTCATTAAGGAAGAAAGACAGAATGATATCGACCATTCGTTGAGTTATGGCGGCTGCGTTTCTGTGATTAGGGTTATGTAATAACCCGGAATTCTGAGCCAATTTAAAAATTCTATTTTGGCAATTTTAATGAATTTTGAATATTTAAAATGAATTATTTTAAATAATAACAACGAGAAATTTATTTTGAATAGAATTCGAATGAATATATTTATTTGAATCGTCGTTAGAATATAAATAATTTTTTTTAATTATAAAAGGAATTGAAAAAGGCGCAGCAGTTCGAAAATTCAATTTCAAAGTTCAAATGAATGTACAGGATTCAAAATAAACCGGATTTTAGTGAAATCAAAAATATTTGAATTTATTTGAGAATATCTTTCCAACGAATTTGTAAAATTGAAATTTTATAGCAGGAATAAAAAGTTATGCCCAGTTGAAAATTCAAAATAGTCGCTATGGAAATTTGGCCCTTAAAAATAGATATTTTACAAACAACCTCGGTTTTCGACGAGACCACTTTTGTTGGATCCGTGATGTCAAGTTATTTCTAGGTTTGAAAACTTATAATTTCCTGAAGCAATATGTGAGCATGGCGAAAGAAAACGTGTTTTGACCATTTCTGTCAATTTCGATCGATAGAAAATGGCCATTTTTCAAACGGTCTCAGAATTTGACGAAATTAGTTTTATTAGGACCGTATCGTCAATACGAAGCTAGAAAATAATTTTCGAGAATTTTTAGAGTCAATATGTGGCTCTGGTAAATTGAAATGTGCGTTCAAATTCAATATATAGATTTATATTTTGATGGAAACTGATCAAAATAGCCAAACTGGCTTATGATAAATATCCCATTGTGTTCGGAATGGGGGTAATTAGCTAAGGGCAACAGTCGTTGGGTCTCGTTTGGAGTTCGAATTGAAAACATACTTTTTGGAGAAAATAAAATAATTAAATAATTATAAAAAATTCCTTGGTCAACCCTTACCTTCTCTCCCCTACCCTCCCTTCATTTCAAAATCGACAGAAGGAAATGAAATAGAAAAAAAAAACCTCGATGCCCTCGTAGCCGTTGCCCCTCCCTGCGCTTCCACCCCTCCACGTCGCTCCCCCACCCTCTTCTGCCGCAACCGCCACCATCGCGCCTTCCACTCCGACATCCTCCTCCACTCGAGAAGCCCTAATCGACGATGCTAACGTCGCGAGCCCCCGCCTGAAGACCTCCGACCACCGCATCTCTCCCACGACCCCCCGACCTCCGGCAGCAGCACCTAGCGCGCCATCTTCTTCACCTCCGGTGCAGTAGGTGTCAAGAACAAGCGCTGTAAGTTTTTTTATTTTTATTTATTTAATCATATTTTCTTGTTAAGGAAAATCGGATTTTTCATATGAACACAACTACTTTAATTTCAGATCTTTATATAAATTAATCAATTGTTTACTTTCAGACTTTTATATGAAAAGAATGTGAGTTTTTTTTGTTTGTTTAGTTTTATAAAAATATAATCCTTACTTAGATAAAAATAATTTTTATTTAAGTAGTGGAGTAAAAATATAATCTTCACATTCAAAGTAGCGTTGAGAATATAATTTTATGTTGATAAAGATATAATCTTTAGTTAGGAGAAAATATAATTTATTTTAGTTTGAAGGAAAAATATGGTCTTATATATAAAAATGTGATTTTTATATAGGCAGTGACAAGATAAAAATTCGATTTTTATATATATGAAGTAGCGATAAAAATTTGATTTTTATATATATGAAGCAGCGATAAAAATTCGATTTTTATATAAGTAGCAATATAAGAGAATATAATTTTTATATAGAAAGAAGCATGGTAGAAATATGATTTTTATATTATAGGAATAATAAAAATAGGATTTTTATATAATAGAGATAATAAAAATATGATTTTTATATAATAGAATAAAAATGTGATTTTTATATAGGTAGCGAAATAAAAATTCGATCTTTATATAAGAAGTTGAAATATAAAAATATAAATTTTTATATAGAAAGAAGCGTCGAAAAAGTATATGAAGTAGACATAAAAATATGATTTTTATTTGTTGGAATGAAGCAATAAAAATATAATTTTTATTATGAATAGCGAGAAAAAACCGCATTGGAATTTTGGGCATGTCCGAACCGTTCAGAAATAAGGAATGGAGGAGTGGAACCCAAAGGTGAGAACTTCTCACTTTAATTCTTGTTTACTAGTTAAAAATATATACTAAGATGCAGCCGGTGCTTAGCCGCACCCGACACCCATTGTCCACAGACCATGGATGACTTGTTTGTTTAATTGGTGTGTTGTGAAAGTTGATTGTGTGATGTGGAATGGAATAAAATATTTTATTGTGGAAAATATTTTATAGTTAAAAATATAATTTCTAACGTGTATATAAAATAAATAGTAATAAACAAATCGAACGATTTGTTTATATACACTAATTTGACTGATATTGATTGGGATGATAAATTTTACACATCGCCCAACTGCACAAATAAATCTGTGTTTGTTAATTTGAAACCCCGCACGGGTGTTGGAATGATATTGACGTACACTAATCCCAATTGTTTAGTAGTATGTCGGCCGATTGGTTGACAGACTGTGTAAGCATTAATTATTTAAATTTAATGCTTATGCAGTTGTGTGGTGCACTTTGGATGATGGTCGATTATTTATTTTTGCTATTATATACATGTGTTGTGTAGAATCCATATAAATAATATTATATGGTAATTGAGTGTGTCTCATTCCAATTTAGAAAATGAAGAAATTTCATGTGTTGAATAAAAGAATATTCAAGTGTTGAATAAAATATATATTCAAGTGTTGAATAAAAGAAAATTCATGTTTTGAATAAAATATAAATTCATGTGTTGAATAAAAGAAATTTCATGGGTTGAATAAAAGAATATTCATGTGTTGAATAAAATATATATTCATGTGTTGAAGAAAATATTCATGTGTTGAATAGAATAATGAAGTTATTGAAATATATAATGCCGTGTTGATTAGATTGACGCCATTTTATCGATTGTATTCATTTTTATAATGAATATAGAAGAGGAAGTGATTTCAAAATATAACGTTCTGAGAATATTATCATTTATAAATTAATGATATGGAATATTCAATTTCGATTAGAAATTGAATACGAAGTTGAACGTTTTGAAAATGAATTTAAAATGATTTGTAAAATACATTTTGAAAGGAAATCGATGAAATATATATAATATATATATTATATATATATAATGGTCTGAATAGAACACGTCGCTCCGCGGTAGTTCGCGAATTTCGACCATTGACTTCGAATGGATATTACGGGAGATCCGACTGTCGGATCCTCCTAAAACCGGAACCGTTGGGTTCGTATCGAAAAGATCTTTCTAACGAATAGTAGAGATTTGAAATCTAACAGTTGGATTTGGAATTATGTCCAAATAAAATTTGGAAAAGGTCGGTGTAAGTGCAGTTCGATGGCCGTTGATGGAAATCGACTGTACGGGCCTTGATAAAATTATTAAAAATAGTTATAATTTGTGTAAAATCATAAGAAATGATTTGGAAAGAATTAGGATGAAAAATTCCATATTTGAAAAGATAAAAATAAATTTTTATCGAAATGAACTAGTTTTAAACTAGAATTATAATCCATTCATTTTTGAAATAAATAAATTGGATTTGAAAGGGGTTTTAAAAGTAACCAGAATTTCCAATAATTGAATTGGAATGGATTTGAATCGAAATTGTCTTCGGAATATTTCGATGTTGGATTTCGTGATTATGCAGATATTGTTATGGAAATTTGCAAGATATATTTATATCGTTATTTCCAATAAGATATTTGTTGATCGTAGAATTTGATATTGAATATAAGCCGATATATTTTCTATTCAGAGCCTTGTATTTTGTAACGAAAAGGAATTTCGCTCGATCTGAATCAGTCGCTAAACCGACCAAGACCGTTTGAAACCCCTGATTGTTTTGAGAACACGACTAATCAGAACACAGACAGAAGAACATTTCATTATCAATTACAACAATTCCATCAGATTACAAGAATATTACAAGTATGAAGATTACATAGAAAATATCAGAGATTTAAATTACATTACTGCAGTGGAAAATAATACAAAACACAACTAGAAGAGATATACGGATACAGAGCTTTTCGGATATCATTCCAGCTGTAAATCAGGTTCCTGTGAATATAAATCTACAAAACCAAAACTACTAGCTGCCCTGTCAAAATAAGAGCACACAGAGATTAGGTTAAAACAATAAACTCTAGGTCAGTCATGTGACTAGTGTGAGAACTAAAACAGTTATTTAAAGCTTTACTTTAAATCAAATATATCAAGGGACCACGCTGTATAACACGGAACGGGTTTCCTCCCTAGAATACCAGTGCATATAACAAAACAGCGCAATGTTTTTTTGCAAAAATGAAGCTATTATAAGACCCAGGTCCCATCACACAATGCAACACAAGCCGGAGGATAGGGTTTTTACCTTATAATAGCCAAGAATGCTTGATATGTTTAAAACAAACCATTTGATACTATTATAAGTGTATAGTGTACAAAACAACTTCAAATCATAAGTATCAATCATAGACGGCATAAGTGCCCCCTACCACTATGTCGCCATACTAGGCTCTACAATCAAAACCGCAAAGTCATGTATTGGAAGTTGTATTTCCATCTGTGAACCGAGGCAAAAGATAGTCCTCTACCGTTTCGAGACGCTCTAGCCCGTGTCTCAAGACCCAGACTCAGGTGGGCCCTTGGATCGTCAGGGCCGGTCTACCGATGTGGATTAAAATGCCTGAACACTGCATTTCCCCGACCTTTGGGGCGTCAATGAGCCAAATGACTCCATCAACTCCACATAGTCACCGATATATCTAAGGCGCCTTGCAACAGCAACAACCACACAGGTGAAAATAATATAAATGTCAGGGCTGGTAGGTCACTAACACCACCCAAGCTAGAAGGAAACGCATGTCCTCCCTGAGGTCCTCTCCCATTTCTGATTCACAACCGGGGTGTAAGGCTCGCGAATTCACGTTACACAAAGCTATGCTACACAGGCGGTGCTTTGATCATCAATCACAAGACTTTGCTTTTCAATAAAATCCTTGATCATTTGCCACTTAGGCATGCCACTCCATGCGATTGATATCCATCAATATATAACCTCTGAGCTCGTACGTCTTAGAGAAGGGCGTTAAGCAAGAGAATAAATTCTCCGCCGCCAAACAGATATATATTTAATAGAAATCAATCACACAGAATAAAATCCAATGTTAGACACACAGTCCATTTACAAGTTCGTTCTGGGTCTGAACAAAACTAGAGGCACCTTGTACCTCGCATATCCATCGATCTCCAAGTACGTCTGGATGATCACCAATGTAACAACCCGTATTTTCAATAACCTGTTATAACATAAATCGAGGCAGAATTTAATTATGAAGTCTGAATCAAAGGAAACGGGCTATGCCATTGCGTTCGTCTCGGAAAAATACGCGAAATAGAGTCCGAGTTTTCGAAAATCGGAGTCCGTATGACCCGATTAAGGCCCAACGAAGTTTTCAGAAAATTTCAAAGTAAAAACAGATTTCAAATTCAAGTTTGAATTTGGAAAATTAGGTCAGATTGGGCAAGGCGGGAAAATTCCCACCAGAGCACCCAAGTCGACAGCCCTGTCGACTTGGGAGTCGACTTGGTTGGACCCAAGTCGACAGCCCTGTCGACTTGGCTGTCGACTTGGTCCAGCCGGGCAGTTTTGCCTGGTGCACCATTTTGGGATTGTGTTGAGTTTGGGGGCCAAATTCGGTTTTAAGGGCTGAAATTGGAACTAGGGTTTAATCCTAAGGCTAGAACTAATCCTAATCTCTATAAATAAGACCCTAACCTAAGCCTAAATCAACATTATTCACTCATACAACTAAACTATGGCAAAATCATTCCTCTCATGGCCTCCACTCTCTTCATAAAATTCCTAAATAAATTTCTATGAGATTTTCCATGCATACAAGTGTTTTCAAGCTTGTATGAGCATCATTAGCTTGCATTCAAGTCAAGTTTCTATATTTGCATCATAAAGCAAGGGTTTTGATCATTTTGGCTTAAGGGTTTTTCTATTGAAGCTTGCATTTTGGGTTTAATTGGTTGCATAAGGGCTTTGTCATATTTTTGTGTCTTCATAAGCATTGTAAGCCCTTTTCTACTTTCATATTTAAACTCTAAAGTTAATGAATGATGCAAGTTGTGTTTGATCATTATGATATGATATGCAAGTTTATTATGTTATGCAAGTATGATATGCAAGTTTATCATGTTATGCAAGTTTGCTATGTTATGATATGCAAGTCTATCATGTTATGTTATGCAAGTTTGATATGCAAGTTTGTCATATGATATGCAAGTTATGTTATGCAAGTTTGGGTTGATCCTTTTGTTCATGTTATCATGTTATGCAAGCTTATCTTGGGTTTATAAGCTTAAAGCTTCAAGCTTTATGCTAAAGGTTGCATTCAACATGTAAGTTATCATATCCCTTCTGATAACTCGCATGTGAGGCTAAATGCGAACTTATGGCCATTTCTACATGTCATTTATCACCATGTATCACCAATATGCTAAGTTTGGTTTTATGCATGCTTTTGAGGCCTAAATATGTAATATGCAAGTATATGAACATATGTACATTTCATATGCCACCATGTTAAACTTGTGGCTTCAACACCTTTATGTCATGATTATGCCAAGTTTCCTCTTTCTATCCTTTATGCGCTATTGCGATATGTAAGCGATGGGATTGCGTTTGGGGTTGGATAAACTTAAAAGACATAAAAACATAAGCTTGGGAATTTACCTATTAAGTTAGGTCTACCCTTTGGGAATTTACATATTAAGTTAGGTCTACCCAAATGCTTGAAAATTTGTAACATGTTTTGGAAACATGATGGACATGACACTTAGAAAATGTAAGTGTGACCAACTCGAGGTTGGGTTGAGTTTGTAGCGTAAACCTACCCGGAACCGACCGGCTTAACTAGTTGCTACAAACAATAGGACCCAATGTGAGAAGTTGGTCATGTTGTACCTTGAACCCGAGGTTAGACCAAGTTGTGGTGTAAAGCTACCCGGACCCGCCCGGCTTAACTAGTAACTGCAACAAAGTCTAATGTGAGAGGTTAAGGCGCATTAAATTAATTAATGCCTCATGATTAGGGTTAAGTCATGGTCCACTTAATACTTAACCAATTTGGGCTTGGTAGATTAATCAGGGTTGAGTCGTGAACTCATCATTACACTTAACCAAGTTAATCCATGATTAGCAAGAGGGTTAAGCCGTACTTAACCCACTAGAAAAATCCTAGCAATGGGGGTCCACTCCAGCAGTAATCCCAAGTTCGTATCATTATGGCCCTAGGGACTAGGCTAGGGTGGGGGCACGATTACTGGACTGGATGTAAGTGACCAAAAACGACGGCAGAGTGGTACGCCGGTGTAGTTCCGGGCGGACCATGGTCGTGCACATAGTCCGAAGCCGGGGAAAGCATGCACGGGTACCAGTAGATCGAGACTGTGCACTTATGTTTATGGTGTCTAGGGGTTGCCACCCTAGGGCATGATACACCCGACGGGAGACCCTGCACAGTCTGACTACAATTATGTTTGGGCCGCATTGACACCAACACGTGACGAGTTAGGCTTAGGGAGCCAATCGATTAGACCGTTTGGTTGGACCTCGTATTAGGGTCAAACCATGTTATTGGACCTCATATTAAGGTCGCTTCATGTTATTGGACCTCGTGTTAGGGGCACTTCATGTTATTGGGCCAAAGCTTGGGCCAAGGGATCAATACTTGCTTATTCAAGTCATGTTAGTTTGCTAGTACACCTGTGGTGCAAAAACCTTAAACCTGATTATGCGATGACACCTTTATCTACCTTGTTAGTTAATCATCATGCCAGTATGTAGTTATCCATATGTTCATCTCAGCTTTCATCATTCCAGTTAACTTTATCAGTTTACATTGACTGTAGTAGGGCTTACTCAGTCTTTTTGACTGACCTATTTTCTTTCGCCTCTTTTCTTCCGTTCCCCCCCCCCCCCCAGGTTCTCAGGGAGGGAATATTGGAGCTTATCTTGGATTCCTGATCACTTGCATGTGGGATTTTAGCTCATGTATGGTCTTGACATGAAGCTAGCTATGGTTATCACTTATTTTGGGGATAAAACTTATGTATTTCAGTTTTTCAGTAATGTGTTTTTATCTAGACTTGTGTATTTGGAAAGTTGACATTATGTTGTACCAGACTTGTTTTGAAATGGTTTGAGATCTTCCGCTGTTTTATCTATGTTATTTACTCTGTTTACATATATACATATGTTCTTGTTCTGCCTTGATATATCATTATGCATGTTTACCTGATTCAAACGCCCCTCCAAAGCCAGAGTGCTTGCAAGAGACACCCTGGCGGAGGCGGGGTGTTACATTTGGTATCAGAGCATATGGTTTACGAGAAGGAACAAAAAGGTTTTTTAATCTTTTGGAAAACTATTTTCAAAACCAAGTATAAAGTATTTTCCAAAGAAAAGTCTAGTTTATTTTAAAGGCTATTCCCCAAAAAGCCATTAGCAAAATTCCTTCGTTTTTCTCCATTCTGAAATCTGTCTTTTTCTTCGTTTTCAGTATGGCCGATAACTTTGCTATTCCGGAGGGAGTACACGTACCTATTTGGTATAGGAGACTTTTGGAGGCTAGGTCGACCGAAGCCGGCCCTGCAGATGTTCCTCCTCCTCCTCCTCCAGTAGTTAATGTTCCTCCTCCTCCTGTCGCTGAGGTTCCTCTTCCTCCTCCCCCTCAGCATCCTCAAGCTGACTTCGCAAAGACTTGCAAAGATTTCAAAGCAATGGGTGGCAAGAACTTTCAAGGCACCGAGACTTTTGTAGAGGCCAGAAATTAGTTGAAAGAGACCGAGGATTTATTTGCTATCTTTGGGTTAGACGATCAGAGGAAGATCTTGTTGGCGGTTTGGCTTATGAAGGATGAAGCCGCTTATTGGTGGGAAGTCACCAATGGTACTAGGCCTATTGAGACTTGGGCCGATCTCAGGGCAAGGTTCGTGCTTAAGTTTCTATCTTCTACTGAGGAGAATCTGCAAATGGAGAGGTTCATAACTCTGAAACAAGGAGATATGTCTGTCAAAGAATATGTGAACAAGTTCAATCAGTTAGCTCGTTTTGGCTTGGATATGGTTAATACTCCTCAGAAGAAGGCTCTTCGTTTTGCTAGAGGATTGAATGAGCCATTGCAGGGATTGGCTATGTCACATATTCCCCATGGGTCCACGTTTGAGAGCTTGGTTGATATGGCGTTACTTCAGGGAGATGTCAAGAAAGAGATCAAGATGAATGATACTCAAGCCAAGAAGACTGATTCCCAGTGGAAAGGAAATCAGGGTAATCCAAGTGGTCAGAGCGGTCAAGGCAATCAGAACAAGAACAAGAACAAGAGTCAAGGCAACAAGGGGAACAACAACACGAACAAGAACAACAAGGGGAAATGCCATTATTGCGGTTCAGTTGAGCATCTTATTAAGGATTGTAAGAAGAGGAAAAGGAAGAATGGTGAATGCTTTTTCTGCGGTGAGACTGGACATTTCAGTAAGGATTGCCCGAAGAAGCAAGGGCAAGGCCAGGGTCAGACTCAGCGTGCTGGACCTTCAGGAGGGCAAGTTCATGCTCTCAATGTCGCTCCAGTTCCCGATCGAGGTAGTATTTCTGTTGAGAGCCTTGTATATATTTCTGATTTTCCAGTTCGTACCTTGTTTGATTCTGGTGCATCGCATAGCTTTATCTCATCTGATCTTGTTGATAGTTTGCACCTTAGTACTAGCTTGGTAGATGATCCTGTCTGTGTCTCAAATCCTATTGGGGGTTCCGCCCATCTGTCTATGATATGTGGGGATTTGAGGATCTCTATACTGAGTGTAGAGTTCTTGTGTAGTGCTTATGTTCTTGGTTTTAGGGGATACGGATTGATATTGGGCATGGATTGGTTGTCTAGATATGGAGCCATTCTTGATTGTGAGCATAGGGTTGTGAGGCTCGTGACTCGCCTCGGAAACACCCTAGAAATTTCTTGTAATCCGAGAGGTCCCGTCATGTTGTGCTATCTTGAATCACTCGACTCGTCAATGGAAACTCTTCAGTCTGTGAGAGTGGTTCGAGAGTATCCAGATGTTTTCGATGAAGTTAGGGGGTTGCCCCCTAAGCGAGAGATTGATTTCCGCATTTATCTGGTGGATAATGCAAAGCCGGTTTCTTTGCCCGTTCGGCACATGGATCCGCATGAAAGGCGGGAGCTAAGTAAGCAAGTGAAGGAGTTGCTTGAGAAGAACTTCATTAGACGAAGTATATCTGAATGGGGAGCGCCTGTGGTATTTTCTACCAAGGCAGATGGTTCTCTCCGACTTTGTGTTGACTATCGAGAGTTGAATAAGCTGACTAAGAAGAACAGACACCCGTTACCGAGGATTGATGATCTCTTTGACCAGCTTGTCGGTGCTTCTGTTTTCTCTCAGCTTGATCTTGCTACTGGATTCCATCAGCTCAGGGTAGCTGAAGATAGTATAGACAAGACTGCGTTCAGAACTCCAGATGGATTCTTCGAATGGCTTGTCATGCCGTTCGGCTTGACTAATGCACCCGCATATTTCGTGGAATTGATGAGTAGGGTGTTCAGGGAGTTCTTGAACAAGTTTGTCGTGGTCTTCGTAGATGATATTATGATCTTCTCTAAGAATGAAGAAGAGCACGCAAGGCATCTCGTGGAGGTGATGGATACGCTTAGAGCGCATCAGTTGAAGGCCAAGTTCTCCAAGTGTCACTTTTGGAGAAGGGAAGTTAGATTCCTTGGGCATATAGTATCTAAGCAAGGCTTAGCGGTGGATCCCGCTAATGTAGTTGCAGTTCAGGATTGGAAGACTCCAAGGAATGCAACCGAAGTGAGGAGTTTTCTAGGTCTTGCAGGTTTTTACTAGAAGTTCATCAAGGACTTCGCGAAGATTTCCGCTCCTCTCACTAAATTGACGAAGAAGAATTTAGTTTTTGCTTGGACCATAGAATGCGAGCTTGCTTTTCAGAAGCTCAAGAGAGCTCTCACATCAGCACCTGTTCTAGCTTTGCCCGATGGAGGGAAGTTATTTACAGTATACACCGATGCATGTGGCACGGGGTTAGGAGATGTTTTGATGCAAGAAGGAAGAGTGATATGCTTTGGCGGTAGACAACTCAAAGTGCATGAGAAGAATTATCCCACTCATGACTTAGAGTTGGCAGCAATAGTATATGCACTCAAGGCTTGGCGCCATTATCTTCTGGGAGAAAGATTTGAGCTTTATACCGATCACAAGTCATTGAAGTATCTCTTTTCTCAGAAAGATCTGAATCTGAGGCAACAAAGATGGATGGAATTCTTGGCGTCCTACGATTTTGAGATAGCTTATACCCCTGGTAAGGGGAATGTGGTAGCAGATGCATTGAGTAGAAAAAGGTTGACTCTGAGTCCTCTATTCGTTGAGATGAAGAATTTAGAGTATATGGCAACCTTTGATTTCTCTTTGGCGATTGAGTCGATGACCGGTTCTTTAGCATCTCTGGAACTCAGACCTACCCTTCTTGATCAAGTTGGGGCTTCGCAGAGAGAAGACCCTCAAATAGTTGAGATTATGGATAAACTGATTCGAGGAGAGGCGTCTAGCCATCTCGCTCGATATTCTATTGATGACAAGGGTTGGCTGAGGAGAGACGGAAGGTTATGTGTTCCAATGGTAGAAGATTTAGTAAGAAAAGTTCTTGAGGAAGCGCATCGCTCTAAGTTGACTATACATCCAGGCGGAGATAAGATGTATAAAGATATGAAGCGCATTTTCTTTTGGCCTGGGATGAAGAAGGATGTGGCAGAGTTTGTCTCTAGATGTATCATTTGCCAGCAATTTAAGGCCGAGTCGAAGAAGCCCAGTGGGCTATTGCATCCTCTAGACGTTCCACTATGGAAGTGGGAGAGTATTTCCATGGATTTTATCGATGGGCTACCAAGGTCAAGGAAAGGGAATACGAGCATTTGGGTTATTGTGGATAGACTTACGAAGAGTGCTCATTTCATTCTGGTGAAGAGCAAGAGGACCGCATCTTGGCTAGCGTCTGTATATCTTCGTGAGATTGTGAGACTACATGGAGTCCCTTCTAGCATAGTCAGCGACCGTGACCCAATCTTTACAAGTCAATTCTGGAATAGCTTGCAAGAAGCTATGGGCACGAGGTTGAATCTAAGTACGGCTTATCACCCAAAGACGGATGGTCAAACCGAAAGGGTGAATAGGGTACTCGAGGATCTGTTGAGGCTTTGTATTCTGGATTTTGGTGGTACTTGGGAAGACCATCTTCCTCTTGTTGAGTTTGCATATAATAACAGTTATCAGGCAAGCATAGGGATGGCACCATTTGAAGCTTTATATGGGAGGCCGTGCAAGTCGCCTACATGTTGGTGGGAGACTACAGATGAGCTTATACTTGGGCCTGATATGATCAGAGATACATCCGAGAAGGTCGAGTTGATTCGGAGACGGATGAAAGCGGCCCAAGACCGACAGAAATCCTATGCTGATAAGCGAAGAACTGATTTGGAGTTTGATGTTGGGGATATGGTTTTCGTGAAGGTTTCTCCTTTGCGGAATGTGGTCCGATTTGGAGCCGTTGGGAAGTTAGCACCGAGGTTTGTTGGACCATTCCCTATTATAGAGAGGATCGGGCAGATGGCTTATAGAGTGGAGTTGCCCGAGAAGCTTGCCGGAGTACACGATGTTTTTCATGTCTTGCATCTCCGGAAGTGTTTACATGAATCAGCAGAGGTTGTTGAGCCAAGTGTTCTGAAAGATGTGGAAGTGGAGAAAGAGGCTACCTTGAGGAGAGCTCCGATTCGTATCTTGGGGACGGAGACCAAGAAGCTAAGGAATCGAGAGGTCAAGTTGGTGAAGGTTCAATGGGGTGAAGCCGAAGAAGACGCAACTTGGGAAACCGAGGAGAAGATGCGTGGGCTTTATCCATTCATTTTTGAGGGTACACTCTCAATCTCTTTTCTTCGTTAGCATATCTTTCTCTTTGCTATCCATGTTTATCTAGTTTATCGTGTTAATCTTGTCATGAGAACCTTAGGTAGAAACCCTTTGGATGAAACATGTGTTTCAAACATGTTATGCTTGATGTTTGCAAGTGGTTGCAAGTGTTTGCAAGTGGTAACTCGTGGATGCATTATACACGTTAGGCACTAGATCGGCTCACACACTCCTCATATTGCATATGCATGAGTGTTTATGCTTATTCATGGATGAAAATTTTTGTGTTATCACATGGATGTTGCATATGGATGTATGTTATGTGCACACATATAGATGTTATACATTATATTAGGAATTGCATACATATGGATTCATTTCACTAACATAATTTGCATTGATGATATTTGCATTAGATAAGTACATATACACACACCTTTGCATATGTTCATGCAACATTTATAATCTTGTAAGGACAATGATTGCTCGTGGATGATGTTTTGAGT
The DNA here is from genome assembly GCA_030737875.1 of Allium sativum. Classification (NCBI taxonomy): domain Eukaryota; kingdom Viridiplantae; phylum Streptophyta; class Magnoliopsida; order Asparagales; family Amaryllidaceae; genus Allium; species Allium sativum. The sequence goes on from CM060921.1 coordinate 566,416,699, forward strand.
AGATGGATGTTGGATGGTAGGATACGTTCTTCCTAACTTGAAGATTTCGTGGACGAAATCCTTTAAGGAGGGGAGAATGTAACAACCCGTATTTTCAATAACCTGTTATAACATAAATCGAGGCAGAATTTAATTATAAAATCTGAATCAAAGGAAACGGGCTATGCCATTGCGTTCGTCTCGGAAAAATACGCGAAATAGAGTCCGAGTTTTCGAAAATCGGAGTCCGTATGACCCGATTAAGGCCCAACGAAGTTTTCAGAAAATTTCAAAGTAAAAACAGATTTCAAATTCAAGTTTGAATTTGGAAAATTAGGTCAGATTGGGCAAGGCGGGAAAATTCCCGCCAGAGCACCCAAGTCGACAGCCCTATCGACTTGGTTGGACCCAAGTCGACAGCCCTGTCGACTTGGCTGTCGACTTGGTCCAGCCGGGCAGTTTTGCCTGGTGCACCATTTTGGGATTGTGTTGAGTTTGGGGGCCAGATTCGGTTTTAAGGGCTGAGATTGGAACTAGGGTTTAATCCTAAGGCTAGAACTAATCCTAATCTCTATAAATAAGACCCTAACCTAAGCCTAAATCAACATTATTCACTCATACAACTAAACTATGGCAAAATCATTCCTCTCATGGCCTCCACTCTCTTCATAAAATTCCTAAATAAATTTCTATGAGATTTTCCATGCATACAAGTGTTTTCAAGCTTGTATGAGCATCATTAGCTTGCATTCAAGTCAAGTTTCTATATTTGCATCATAAAGCAAGGGTTTTGATCATTTTGGCTTAAAGGTTTTTCTATTGAAGCTTGCATTTTGGGTTTAATTGGTTGCATAAGGGCTTTGTCATATTTTTGTGTCTTCATAAGCATTGTAAGCCCTTTTCTACTTTCATATTTAAACTCTAAAGTTAATGAATGATGCAAGTTGTGTTTGATCATTATGATATGATATGCAAGTTTATTATGTTATGCAAGTATGATATGCAAGTTTATCATGTTATGCAAGTTTGCTATGTTATGATATGCAAGTCTATCATGTTATGTTATGCAAGTTTGATATGCAAGTTTGTCATATGATATGCAAGTTATGTTATGCAAGTTTGGGTTGATCCTTTTGTTCATGTTATCATGTTATGCAAGCTTATCTTGGGTTTATAAGCTTAAAGCTTCAAGCTTTATGCTAAAGGTTGCATTTTGGCAACATGTAAGTTATCATATCCCTTATGATAACTCGCATGTGAGGCTAAATGCGAACTTATGGCCATTTCTACATGTCATTTATCACCATGTATCACCAATATGCTAAGTTTGGTTTTATGCATGCTTTTGAGGCCTAAATATGTAATATGCAAGTATATGAACATATGTACATTTCATATGCCACCATGTTAAACTTGTGGCTTTAACACCTTTATGTCATGATTATGCCAAGTTCCCTCTTTCTATCCTTTATGCGCTATTGCGATATGTAAGCGATGGGATTGCGTTTGGGGTTGGGTAAACTTAAAAGACATAAAAACATAAGCTTGGGAATTTACCTATTAAGTTAGGTCTACCCTTTGGGAATTTACCTATTAAGTTAGGTCTACCCAAATGCTTGAAAATTTGTAACATGTTTTGGAAACATGATGGACATGACACTTAGAAAATGTAAGTGTGACCAACTCGAGGTTGGGTTGAGTTTGTAGCGTAAACCTACCCGGAACCGACCGGCTTAACTAGTTGCTACAAACAATAGGACCCAATGTGAGAAGTTGGTCATGTTGTACCTTGAACCCGAGGTTAGACCAAGTTGTGGTGTAAAGCTACCCGGACCCGCCCGGCTTAACTAGTAACCGCAACAAAGTCTAATATGAGAGGTTAAAGCGCATTAAATTAATTAATGCCTTATGATTAGGGTTAAGTCATGGTCCACTTAATACTTAACCAATTTGGGCTTGGTAGATTAATCAGGGTTGAGTCGCGAACTCATCGTTACACTTAACCAAGTTAATCCATGATTAGCAAGAGGGTTAAACCGTACTTAACCCACTAGAAAAATTCTAGCAATGGGGGTCCACTCCAGCAGTAATCCCTAGTTCGTATCATTATGGCCCTAGGGACTAGGCTAGGGTGGGGGCACGATTACTGGACTGGAGGTAAGTGACCAAAAACGACGGCAGAGTGGTACGCCGGTGTAGTTCCGGGCGGACCATGGTCGTGCACATAGTCCGAAGCCGGGGAAAGCATGCACGGGTACCAGTAGATCGAGACTGTGCACTTATGTTTATGGTGTCCAGGGGTTGCCACCCTAGGGCTTGATACACCCGACGGGAGACCCTGCACAGTCTGACTACAATTATGTTTGGGCCGCATTGACACCAACACGTGACGAGTTAGGCTTAGGGAGCCGATCGATTAGACCGTTTGGTTAGACCTCGTTTTAGGGTCAAACCATGTTATTGGACCTCATATTAAGGTCGCTTCATGTTATTGGACCTCGTGTTAGGGGCACTTCATGTTATTGGGCCAAAGCTTGGGCCAAGGGATTAATACTTGCTTATTCAAGTCATGTTAGTTTGCTAGTACACCTGTGGTGCAAAAACCTTAAACCTGATTATGCGATGACACCTTTATCTACCTTGTTAGTTAATCATCATGCCAGTATGTAGTTATCCATATGTTCATCTCAGCTTTCATCATGCCAGTTAACTTTATCAGTTTACATTGATTGTAGTAGGGCTTACTCAGTCTTTTTGACTGACCTGTTTTCTTTCGCCTCTTTTCTTCCGTTCCCCCCCCCCTCCCCAAGGTTCTCAGGGAGGGAGTATTGGAGCTTAGCTTGGATTCCTGATCACTTGCTTGTGGGATTTTAGCTCATGTACGGTCTTGACATGAAGCTAGCTATGGTTATCACTTATTTTGGGGATAGTACTTATGTATTTCAGTTTTTCAGTAATGTTGTTTTTATCTAGACTTGTGTATTTGGAAAGTTGACATTATGTTGTACCAGACTTGTTTTGAAATGGTTTGAGATCTTCCGCTGTTTTATTTATGTTATTTACTCTGTTTACATATATACATATGTTCTTGTTCTGCCTTGATATATCATTATGCATGTTTACCTGATTCAAACGCCCCTCCAAAGCCAGAGTGCTTGCAAGAGACACCCTGGCGGAGGCGGGGTGTTACAACCAACTGATTCCCTCCGCTTGGGTGTACAGCCCAATCAAGATCATCAGTAATCACCCAAACGATGTGAAGACCTCCGGTCTTCGACCAACGTCTTCATCCTCGACACCACGTCGAATCAGTTATTCAGAATGGGATAAACCCGGTCTTTCTTAATAACTCGCGTATATAATAAACATGTTTTACACAAACACAACATACGCCTCATTCCAATTCAGAATATTCTTACACTTTGGGAAAGGTTCCCATTAATTTCATCAAAGATAAATTCTTTAAATTTATTCTTTAATCTCCTTTTGAATATCAATTCAAATTGTTCGGGATTAGCGAACCACACCGAAGTAATCATTTATTTTATTTCCCAATCCCAACCTATTCATCTCATGAAGTAAAACTGGTCATACTTCATATCTAACACCACTGTGTTATTGGTAAATTCAATTATCATTTCATGTTCAAATCTAGTTAAAGATTTAACTATCGCCTGGAGCAAAAACGGGTGATACTCCATTCCTGATCATTTCAATCTAATTAAAGATTCATTAAAACTCCACTTAGTTTTAATCTTACCAAAAATCAATATTAATTTTTTCTTAACGTGGGAAATTATATCCTGTCTTTAACTGAGTTAAAGAACAAATGTCATTTAAAACACCGTTCACTATAAACCCAAAATCACATTCCATTCCAATTCAAATTTTGAAACTTCGGGTTACTTTTTAAACCCTTTCAAATCCAATTTATTTATTTCAAAATTAAATAAATTATTATTCTAGTTCAGAACTAGTTCATTTCGATAAAAATCTATTTTTATCTTTTCAAATTTGGAATTTTTCATCTCAATTCTTCACAAATCATTTATTATGATTTTACACAAATTATTACTATTTTTAATAATTTTATCAAGGCCCATATAGTCGAATTCCATCAACGGCCATCGAACTGCACTTACAGCGACCTTTTCCAAATTTGATTTGGACATAATTCCAAATCCAACCATTAGATTTCAAACTAACACTCTTTAGAAAGCTCTTTTCGATACGAACCCAACGGTTCTGGTTTTAGGAGAATCCGATGGTTGGATCTCCCGTAATATCCACTCGAAGTCAATGGTCGAAATTCGCGAACTACCGTGGCGTGACACGTTCTATTCAGGCCATCCTATATATATAATGTATATATTATATATATTTCGTCGATTTCCTTTTAAAACGTATTTTATAAATTGTTTTAAATTCATTTTCAAAGCGATTTCAACTTCATATTCAATTTCAAATCAAAATTGAATATTCCACATCATCGATATACAAATGATAATATTTTCAAAACATTATATTTTGAAATCACTTTCTTTCTTATATTCATTATAAAAATGAATAAAATCAATATAAATATTGTTCATGTCAAAATGGCGTCAAACTAATCAACACGGCTTTTATTCAACACATGAATGTTTATTCTATTCAACACATGAATATTTATTCTATTCAACACATGAATATTTACTCTGTTCAACACATGAATTTATATTATTCAACACATGAATTTTTATTCCATTCAACACATGAATTTATTTTCTATTCAACACATGAATTTATTTTATTAATATTCCTTATTTTCCAAATCGAAATGAGGCCCAATCAATTACCATATAAAGTTAATTATATGGATTTTCTATAACACATGTAGCTAACAACAACGATAAATCATCAACCATCATCTAGAGTGCACCACACAACTGCATAAGCGCTAAATATAAACAACTAACGCTTAAACAGTCTGTCAATCCATCGATTGACATACAACTAAACAATCGGGATTAGCGTACGTCAAATCTCATCCCAATAACCGTGTGGGGTTTCAAATCAACAAACATAGATTTTATTTTGCGGTTAGGCAATGTGTAAAATTTATCGTCCCAATCAATATCAGTCAAATCAGTGTATATAAACAAATCGTCCGATTTGCTTATTACAATTTATTTTATATACACGTTAAAAATCATATTTTTAACTATAAAATATTTTCCCCTAAAAAATATTTTATTCCATTCCACATCACACAATCAAATTTCACAACACAACAACCAAACAAACAAGTCATCCATGGTTTGTGGACGATGGGTGTCGGGTGCTACTAAGCACCGTATGCATCCTAGTATATATTTCAACTAGAAAATAAACTAAAAGTGAGGAGTTCTCACCCATAAGCTTATGTAATAACCCGAAAATCTGGGCCAGTTTAAAATTTTTATTTTGGCAATTTTAGCGAATTTTGAATATTTAAAATAGGTTATTTTAAATAATATCGACGATAAATTTATTTTGAATATAATTCGAACGTATATATTATGCGCGTCGTCGTTAGAATATCAATATTTATATATAATTATAAATAGAATTGAAAATGGCGCGGTAGTTCGATAATTCGATTTTAAACTTCAATTGAATGTACCGGGTGCAAAACAATCCGGATCTTAGTGAAACCAAAGGCAATAGGATCTATTCGTGGATATCTTTTTAACGGATCCGACAAATCGAGATTTCATAGCGGGAATCAAAAGATATGTCCAGTTGAAAATTCTGAATAGTCGCTATGGAATTCAAGCCCTTAAAAATGGGAATTTTGCAAACGGCCTCGGATTTCCACGAAACCACTTTTGTTGGATCCGTGATGTTAATATATTGCTAGGTTTTAAATTTCATAATTTTTCAAATCAATATGTGAGCGTGGCAAAGGAAAACGCGTTTGACCAGTTTTAGTTGATTTTAATCGACTGGAAAATGGCCATTTTTCCAACGGTCTCGGAATTCGACGAAACTAGTTTTGTTAAGACCGTGTCATCAATACGAAGCTAGAAAATATTTTTTTGGAATTTTTCGAGTTAGTATGTGACCCCGGTAAATTGAAATGCGCGTTCAAATTCAATATATAGAGTTATATGCTGATTTTGACGAAAGCGGATCGAAATGATTGAATCAGCTTGCGGTACATATCCCATTGTGTTCGGAGTGGGGGTAAACCGCTATGGACGACAGGCGGTAGGCCTAGTTTAGAGGTCGTATGTAAAAGTCAACCTATTGGGATTAAATAATTAATTAAATAAAAAAAATAACACTACCTCTCCTCTTTAACCAGCCCCCCCCCCCCCCCCCCCCGTTAATAACCTAAATCAGAAAAATGGAAAAAAAAAAACACAACGCTCGACGCTCCTCCATCGCCAGCGCCTTCTCGCGCGCCACCCGCCGCCCCATCGCAGATCCTCCTCCGCCATTTTCTCCTCTATCCTCCACTGATTCTCCATCGCCCCCGCTTCAAAACCCCCTTCCCCTCTCAAAACGTCACCGCCGACCAATACCCCAACCACCACCGCCCAAGGCCGACGCTCCACCACCACTTGCAGTGATCTGCGCCTCCCTACGGCCTCCGCCAGCAACCCTCCTCCCTTCGCCAAAGAACGACGTCCCTCGATAACCCCCAAATTGAGACTGTTGCTGAACCGCGCCTTCTCCAATAGCCATCACCTCCCGACTTCGACGCAGCCCTTCCCCCTCTTCGTTCAGCAGCTGTAAGTGGTTATTTCCATTTTTATTCATATAAACAATTTACAAATATGAACTTTGTTAGTTTAAAAATATAAAAATCAGTTTTAAAATGTGGATATGGTTATAAAAATTGGGTTTTTATAGATATGAATAACAATGGGTTAGTAAAAATGTGATTTTTTATTAATATAAATGATATTGTTTTTATTAACATTTATGAAATTGTTTCTATAAAATGTAAAAGTGCAATTTCTTTAATTATGAAGATCGATAAAAATATGATTTTTGAAAAGGAAAAGAAGTGACTTTTTGAAGCTAAAAAGAAGTGATTTTTAATGAAGTAAAAATATAATTTTTAGCGAAGAAAAAATATAATTTTTATAATGATAAATTTGAAAAGGAGAAATCTTTATAGTTGAAAAGGCGAGATTTTTATATATTGAATAGCAAAGTAAAATTTTGATTTTTATATATGTAGTGGCTTCGGGCAACGAAGATTTCTACCTACGAAGAGTCGAGGGATTGGATTAGCTAATCTATGAGAACTTCTCACCTTTCAATTTAATTTTTCTAGTTATAAATATATACTAGGATGCAGACGGTGTTTAGTAGCACCCGACACCCGTCATCCACAGACCATGGATGGCTTGTTTGTTTAATTGTTTGGATGTGTAGTTGGTTAGATTATTTGGTTTGAATTGAATTGTTTGGTGAATTGAAATTGATTTGATTGATGTGTGAATGGCGTGGGCCTTCACTAGACCGGGGATAAGGCTAGGCCTTGTCCCGTTTCTAGTATCGTGCCGTTATGCCGCCGAAATTTTCTAAAAATAAATTAGAAAAATAAAGATAACATTTTATTTAATAAATGAACCGAATAGAAAATTCATAGGTTGAATAAAATAGTTTGATCGTTAAAAATATAATTTTTAACGTGAATGTGAATAAATAAATATTCATTTACAAACCGGACAGTTTGTTTATGTACACCTATTTGAAGGACATTGATTGGGATGATAAATTTTACACATCGCCCAACTGCACAAATAAAAATCTGTGTGTGATTTCTTGAAACCCCACACGGGTATTGGGATGATATTTGACGTACACTAATCCCGATTGTTTAGTTGTATGTCGATCGATTGATTGATAGGCTGTTATAAGCGTTGAATATTTATATTTGATGCTTATACAGTGTAGAATGCACTTTGGATGATGGTTGATTATTCGTCGTTGTTGATATATACATGTGTTGTAGAAAATCCATATAATTAACATTATATGGTAATTGATTGGGCCTCATTCCAGTTTTAAAATAGAAATATTTGAAATAGAATATTTGAAAATAGGAATATATGAAGCCGTATTGATTAGATTGACGCCATTTTGACGTGAACGATATTTATATCGATTTTATTCATTTTATAACGAATATCGAAAGTGATTTCAAAATCTGATATTTTGAAAAGAATCGAATATAAATAAATTCGAATTGAAATCGAATATAAACGAATTCGAATTGAAATGGAATAGAAATGAATTCGAATTGAAATTGAATTGAATTGAAATCGAACTGAAATTGAATTAGAAATCAATTTGAATTGAAATCAATTTGAAATGAATCTAAAATGAATTTAAATTGGAGTATTCAATTTTGATTTGAAATTGAATATGAAGTTGAAACCGTTTTGAAAATGAATTTAAAAACGATTTATAAAGCACGTTTTGAATTGAAATCGACGAAGTATATATTATATATTATATATATATATAATATAATGGCCTTAATGGAACACGCCGCACCGCGGCAGTTCGCGAGTTTCGACCAATGACTTCGAACGGATATTACAGGAGATCCGACCGTCGGATTCTCCTGAAACCGGAACTGTTGGGTTCGTATCGAAAAGAGCTTTCTAACGAATATTAGAAATTTGAAATCTAACGGTTGGATTTGGAATTATGTCCAAATCAAATTTGAAAAAGGTCGTTGTAAGTGCAGTTCGATGACCGTTGATGGAAGTCGACTGTACGGGCCTTGATAAAATTATTAAAAATAGTAATAATTTGTGTAAAATCATATGAAATGATTTAGAAAGAATTGGGATGAAAAACTGCATATTTGAAAAGATAAAAATAGATTTTTATTGAAATGAACTAGTTTTGAACTAGAATTATAATTCAATTTATTTTTAAATAAATAAATTGGATTTGAAATGGTTTTGAAAATAACCAGAATTTCCAATGATTGCATTGGAATGGATTCGAATCGAAATTGTCTTCGGAATATTTCGGTGTTGGATTTCGTGATGATACAGATATTGTTATGGGAATTTGAAAGATATATTGATATCGTTATTTCCAATACGATATTTGTTCGTCGTAGAATTTGATATTGAATATAAGCCGATATATTTTCTATTCTCAGCCTTGTATTTAATATCAAATGTGATTTGGGTTTGTCGTGAATGGTGTCTTCATTAACACTGTTCTTGAACCCAGTTGAGAAAAGATTAAATCTTTTTATTTAGATTTAATGAAGTGTACCAATTAAATAATATTTAATTGGAATTGAATTAATATTGATTTTTGGGTTTATCGTGGACAGTGTTTTAAATAACACTCGTTCTTTAATATGATAATTAATGGAATGTGATCTTGGGTTTATCGTGAACCGTGTTTTTAAATGACACTGATTCTTTAACCCCGTTAGCGATTAAAACTAAGTGGAGTTTTAATGAATCTCTAATTAGATTGAAATGATCGAGAATGCAGTATCACCGGTTTTGCTCCAGGCGATAGTTAAATCTTTAATTAGATTTGAACGTGAAATGGTAATTGAATTTACCGATAACACCGTGGTGTTAGATATGAAGTATTACCAGTTTTACTTCATGGGATGAATAGGTTGGGATTGGGAAATTAAAATAAATGATTACTTCGGTAAGGTTCGTTAATCCCGACTAGTTGAATCGAAATTCAAAAGGATAGATTAAAGAATAAATATAAAGAATTTATCTTTGATAAAATTAATGGGAACCTTTCCCTATGAATGTGAAATTTAGAAACTAACTGTCGGTTAGCTAAGCAGAATGGTTTCCTGGATATTGATCTGATGTTGGTTTCGGCCTTCGGGGTTAATATTTGGGGAAATATTCTCTTGATTAATTTACGGTTAGTGACTGATGAATTGGAATGAGGCGTATGTTGTGTTTGTGTAACACTTATTTAAAATATACGCGAGTTATTCGGGAAGACCGGGTTTATCACATTCTGAATAACTGATACGACGATAAGTCGAAGATGAAGACGATGGTTGAAGACCGGAGGTCTTCACGTCGTTTGGGTAATTACTGATGATCTTGATTGGGCTGTACACCCAAGAAGATGGAAACGGTTGGTGATCGTCCAGACGTACTTGGAGATCGATGGATATGCGAGGTACTGGGTGCCTCAGGTTTCGTTTAGACCCAGAATGGTCTTGTAAATGGACTGTGTGTCTAACATTGGATTTTAGTCCGTGTGATTGATTTCTATTAAATATATATCTGTTTGGCGGGGGAGAATTTATTCTCTTGCTTAACGCCCTTCTCTGAGACGTACGAGCTCAGGGGTTATATACTGATGGATATCAAACGCATGGAGTAAATTGCCTGTGTGGCATGCCTAAGTGGCAATTGATCGAGGCTTCTGTTGAAAAGCAAAGTCTTGTGGTTGATGATCGAAGCACGGCCTTTTTGGCGTAGTTTGTGTAACGTTTGCTTCGCGGGTTTCGTACCCCGGTTGTGAACCAAAAACAAGAGAGGACCTCAGGGAGGGCATGCGTTTCTTTCTAGCTAGGGTGGTGTCAGTGACCTACCAGCCCTGACATTTATATACTTTTCACCTATGTGGTTGTTGCTGTTGCGAGGTGCCTCGGTTAGATCGGACGATCCGGGTCCGATGGAGCCATTCGTTGGCTCATTTATACCCCAAAGGGTGGGGAAACGCATGTTTAGGCATTTTAATCCACATCGGTGGACCGGCCCTGACGATCCCAGGGTCACTCGAGCTCTGATCCTGAGGGGTGGGCTAGAGCGTCTCGAATCGGTTGAGGACTATCTTTTGCCTCGGTTCATAGATGGAAACCCAATTTCCAAATACGTGACTTTGCGATTTTGATTGTATAACCTATATATGGCGACATAGTGGTATGGGGTATTCATGCCGCCTATGATTGATACTTATGATTTGATGTTGTTTTATACACTATACACTTAATATGGTATCAAATGATTTGTTTTAAACGTACCAAGCATGTTTGGCTATTATAAGGGAAAACCCTATCCTCCGGCTTGCGTTGCATTGTGTGATGGGACCTGGGTCTTATAATAGCTTCATTTTTCGAAAAAGCATTGCGTTGTTTATTCTATGCATTGTTATTCTTGGGAGGAAACCCGTTCCGTGTTATACGGCGTGGTCCCTTGAATTACTCTCTTTTAAAGTAAAGTTTTAAATAACTGTTTTAGTTCTCACACCAGTCACATGACTGACCTGGAGTTTATTGTTTTAACTTAAACTCTGGGTGCCCCTATTTTCCACACGGGCAGCTTGTAGTTTTGGTTTTGCAGATTTATATTCACAGGATCCTGGTTTACAGCTGGAATGATATCCGGAAAGCTCTGTATCCGTATATCACCTTCAGTTGTGCTTTGTATTATTTTCCGCTGCTATGTAATTTATTGTAATCTCTGATATTTATCGAATGTAATTTTTTTCATTTATACTCTGTATATTCTTGTATCTGATGGAATTGTTGTAAAAACAATGAAATGTTCTTCTGTTTGTGTTCTGATTTGTCTTGTCCTCACAGTAATTCGTTCTTTCTCATCTCTTCGGAGACCGGGGAAGTTCGGGTCGCTTCATTTGGTATCAGAGCTTTGGTTTACCAAAGCTCAGAGAACAGGACACATTAGAACCATATGAAAGAATTCATCAGATATTGGATTAGTAATATCCAATGGAATGACTCGTTAGAGATAGGATCAGTAGTATCCTAGAACGAGTGTGAAGAGTATATTTTTAAAATGAAAACAAATTTTGTTTTGGAAAATTTAAATCAATTATTCGTATTTGATTATTTATTTGTATTGATTAGACAGTCCAGTATATAGAGATTTCGCATACACGTCTTGCAAACGTGTGTTCGAAGTTTTAATATATTGGATAGATATAGAATCACACTCTAGTCGCCCAGAGATAATTCTGATGATGAGGCCTCATCATCAGTGTTTATATTCGAGTGACGAAAGTGAGATTTCTATATATTTCCTATTGACTGGTGTGAGAACCAAAATTAGATAGGGCTTATTGTTGTGATTTGGCATCAAAAATGAGATTTTTGACTATGTATCAAAGTTATGAATTTGAAAAGCTAATCAACTAATTGATTGATGGTTGTGTTGTTGATTATTGGTTGATTAATTATAATTTTGAACCATTACGCCTAATTGTATTAAATATTGAATTGTATTGAAAATTAGCCGCATTTGCTTGCATATACATATACTTACATTGAACAGATCATAGCAAGGAGGCTAGAGCCGAAGAATAAAATTTGTTTGCCCGACAAATAGGTACATGTTTATCATAATTTACTGTTTTGTTTGGGTGATGATGATTTTATGAGCCTATTGGCTAGCCGCTTGGCTTTTTCTTTTTCTTTTTGAGATCAGAAGGCCTGTATGGAAATTTCGGGATTTTCCCGTGGCTCCCGGTGCAGGGGAGGTTATGGCGAAATTATTCGAAAATTCCGGGTGTTACCAAATTTTTGAAAAAATTGAAAATTCTCAGAAACTGAAAAGTTGGAGAATGGAAGCAAGATCGAACGTAGAGTTGGTTAATCAAACCACTTTCGACTTTGTTCCTTTTCGGGGACGAAAAGTTTTAAGTGGGGGAGATTGTAATAACTCGAAAAATCTGGGCCAGTTTAAAATTTTTATTTTGGCAATTTTAGCGAATTTTGAATATTTAAAATAGGTTATTTTAAATAATATCGACGATAAATTTATTTTGAATATGATTCGAACGTATATATTATACGCGTCGTCGTTAGAATATAAATATTTATATATAATTATAAATAGAATTGAAAATGGCGCGGTAGTTCGATAATTCGATTTTAAACTTCAATTGAATGTACCGGGTGCAAAACAATCCGGATCTTAGTGAAACCAAAGGCAATAGGATCTATTCATGGATATATTTCCAACGAATCCAACAAATCGAGATTTCATAGCGGGAATCAAAAGATATGTCCAGTTGAAAATTCTGAATAGTCGCTATGGAATTCAAGCCCTTAAAAATGGGAATTTTGCAAACGACCTCGGATTTTGACGAAACCACTTTTGTTGGATCCGTGATGTCAAATTATTGCTAGGTTTCAAATTTCATAATTTTTCAAATCAATATGTGAGCGTGGCAAAGGAAAACGCGTTTGACCAGTTTCAGTTGATTTCAATCGACTGGAAAATGGCCATTTTTCCAACGGTCTCGGAATTCGATGAAACTAGTTTTGTTAAGACCGTGTCATCAATACGAAGCTAGAAAATATTTTTCTGGAATTTTTCGAGTTAGTATGTGACCCCGGTAAATTGAATTGCGCGTTCAAATTCAATATATAGAGTTATATGCTGATTTTGACGAAAGCGGATCGAAATGATTGAATCAGCTTGCGGTACATATCCCATTGTGTTCGGAATGGGGGTAAAACGCTATGAACGACAGGCGGTGGGCCTCGTTTAGAGGTCGTATGTAAAAGTCAACCTATTGGGATTAAATAATTAATTAAATAAAAAAATAACACTACCTCTCCTCTTTAACCAGCCCCCCCCCCCCCCCCCCCGTTAATAACCTAAATCAGAAAAATGAAATAAAAAAACACAACGCTCAACGCTCCTCCATCGCCAGCGCCTTCTCGCACGCCACCCGCCGCCCCATCGCAGATCCTCCTCCGCCATTTTCTCCTCTCTCCTCCACTGATTCTCCGTCGCCCCCGCTTCAAAACCCCCTTCCCCTCTCAAAACGTCACCGCCGACCAATACCCCAACCACCACCGCCAAAGGCCGACGCTCCACCACCACCTGCAGCGATCTGCGCCTCCCTGCGGCCTCCGCCAACAACCCTCCTCCCTTCGCCAAAGAACGACGTCCCTCGATAACCCCCAAATCGAGACTGTTGCTGAACCGCCCCTTCTCCAATAGCCACCACCTCCCGACTTCGACGCAGCCCTTCCCCCTCTTCGTTCAGCAGTTGTAAGTGTTTATTTCCATTTTTATTCATATAAACAATTTACAAATATGAACTTTGTTAGTTTAAAAATATAAAAATCAGTTTTAAAATGTGGATATGGTTATAAAAATTGGGTTTTTATAGATATGAATAACAATTGGTTAGTAAAAATGTGATTTTTTATTAATATAAATGATATTGTTTTTATTAACATTTATGAAATTGTTTCTATAAAATGTAAAAGTGCAATTTCTTTAATTATGAAGATCGATAAAAATATGATTTTTGAAAAGGAAAAGAAGTGACTTTTTGAAGCTAAAAAGAAGTGATTTTTAATGAAGTAAAAATATAATTTTTAGCGAAGCAAAAATATAATTTTTATAATGATAAATTTGAAAAGGAAAAATCTTTATAGTTGAAAAGGCGAGATTTTTATATATTGAATAGCAAAGTAAAAATTTGATTTTTATATATGTAGTAGCTTCGGGCAACGAAGATTTCTACCTACGATGAGTCGAGGGATTGGATTAGCTAATCTTTGAGAACTTCTCACCTTTCAATTTAATTTTTCTAGTTATAAATATATACTAGGATGCAGACAGTGTTTAGTAGCACCCGACACCCGTCATCCACAGACCATGGATGGCTTGTTTGTTTAATTATTTGGATGTGTAGTTGGTTAGATTATTTGGTTTGAATTGAATTGTTTGGTGAATTGAAATTGATTTGATTGATGTGTGAATGGCGTGGGCCTTCACTAGACCGGGGATAAGGCTAGGCCTTGCCCCGTTTCTAGTATCGTGCCGTTATGCCGCCGAAATTTTCTAAAAATAAGTTAGAAAAATAAAGATAACATTTTATTTAATAAATGAACCGAATAGAAAATTCATAGGTTGAATAAAATAGTTTGATCGTTAAAAATATAATTTTTAACGTGAATGTGAATAAATAAATATTCATTTACAAACCGGACGGTTTGTTTATGTACACCTATTTGAAGGACATTGATTGGGACGATAAATTTTACACATCGCCCAACTGCACAAATAAAAATCTGTGTGTGATTGCTTGAAACCCCACACGGGTATTGGGATGATATTTGACGTACACTAATCCCGATTGTTTAGTTGTATGTAGATCGATTGATTGGCAGGCTGTTATAAGCGTTGAATATTTATATTTGATGCTTATACATTGTAGAATGCACTTTGGATGATGGTTGATTATTCGTCGTTGTTGATATATACATGTGTTGTAGGAAATCCATATAATTAACATTATATGGTAATTGATTGGGCCTCATTCCAGTTTTAAAATAGAAATATTTGAAATAGAATATTTGAAAATAGGAATATATGAAGTCGTATTGATTAGATTGACGCCATTTTGACGTGAACGATATTTATATCGATTTTATTCATTTTATAACGAATATCGAAAGTGAGTTCAAAATCTGATATTTTGAAAAGAATTGAATATAAATAATTTCGAATTGAAATCGAATATAAATGAATTCGAATTGAAATGGAATAGAAATGAATTCTAATTGAAATTGAATTGAATTGAAATCGAACTGAAATTGAATTAGAAATCAATTTGAATTGAAATCAATTTGAAATGAATTTAAATTGGAATATTCAATTTTGATTTGAAATTGAATATGAAGTTGAAACCGTTTTGAAAATGAATTTAAAAACGATTTATAAAGCACGTTTTGAATTGAAATCGACGAAGTATATATTATATATATATAATATAATGGCCTGAATAGAACGCGCCGCGCCGCGGCAGTTCGCGAATTTCGACCACTGACTTCGAACGGATATTACGGGAGATCCGACCGTCGGATTCTCCTAAAACCGGAACCGTTGGGTTCGTATCGAAAAGAGCTTTCTAACGAATATTAGAAATTTGAAATCTAACAGTTGGATTTGGAATTATGTCCAAATCAAATTTGAAAAAGGTCGTTGTAAGTGCAGTTCGATGACCGTTGATGGAAATCGACTGTACGGGCCTTGATAAAATTATTAAAAATAGTAATAATTTGTGTAATATCATAAGAAATGATTTAGAAAGAATTAGGATGAAAAACTGCATATTTGAAAAGATAAAAATAGATTTTTATCGAAATGAACTAGTTTTGAACTAGAATTATAATTCTATTTATTTTTAAATAAATAAATTGGATTTGAAATGGTTTTGAAAATAACCAGAATTTCCAATGATTGCATTGGAATGGATTCGAATCGAAATTGTATTCGGAATATTTCGGTATTGGATTTCATGATGATACAGATACTGTTATGGGAATTTGAAAGATATATTGATATCGTTATTTCCAATACGATATTTGTTCGTCGTAGAATTTGATATTGAATATAAGCCGGTATATTTTATATTCTGAGCCTTGTATTTAATATCAAATGTGATTTGGGTTTGTCGTGAATGGTGTCTTCATTAACACTGTTCTTGAACCCAGTTGAGAAAAGATTAAATCTTTTTATTTAGATTTAATGAAGTGTACCAATTAAATAATATTTAATTGGAATTGAATTGATATTGATTTTTGGTTTTATCGTGGACAGTGTTTTAAATAACACTCGTTCTTTAACCCGAAAATTAATGGAATGTGATTTTGGGTTTATCGTGAACCGTGTTTTTAAATGACACTAATTCTTTAACCCAGTTAACGATTAAAACTAAGTGGAGTTTTAATGAATCTCTAATTAGATTGAAATGATCAAGAATGGAGTATCACCGGTTTTGCTCCAGGCGATAGTTAAATCTTTAATTTGATTTGAACGTGAAATGGTAATTGAATTTACCGATGACACCGTGGTGTTAGATATGAAGTATTACCAGTTTTACTTCATGGGATGAATAGGTTGGGATTGGGAAATTAAAATAAATGATTACTTCGGTAAGGTTCGTTAATCCCGACTAGTTGAATCGAAATTCAAAAGGATAGATTAAAGAATAAATATAAAGAATTTATCTTTGATAAAATTAATGGGAACCTTTCCCTATGAATGTGAAATTTAGAAATTAACTGTCGGTTAGCTAAGCAGAATGGTTTCCTGGATATTGATCTGATGTTGGTTTCGGCCGTAGGGGTTAATATTTGGGGAAATATTCTCTTGATTAATTTACGGTTAGTGACTGATGAATTGGAATGAGGCGTATGTTGTGTTTGTGTAACACTTATTTAAAATATACGCGAGTTATTTGGGAAGATCGGGTTTATCCCATTCTGAATAACTGATACGACGATAAGTCGAAGATGAAGACGATGGTCGAAGACCGGAGGTCTTCATGTCGTTTGGGTAATTACTGATGATCTTGATTGGGCTGTACACCCAAGAAGATGGAAACGGTTGGTGATCGTCCAGACGTACTTGGAGATCGATGGATATGCGAGGTACTGAGTGCCTCCGGTTTCGTTCAGACCTAGAATGGACTTGTAAATGGACTGTGTGTCTGACATTGGATTTTAGTCCGTGTGATTGATTTCTATTAAATATATATCTGTTTGGCGGGGGAGAATTTATTCTCTTGCTTAACGCCCTTCTCTGAGACGTACGAGCTCAGGGGTTATATACTGATGGATATCAAACGCATGGAGTAAATTGCCTGTGTGGCATGCCTAAGTGGCAATTGATCGAGGCTTCTGTTGAAAAGCAAAGTCTTGTGGTTAATGATCGAAGCATGGCCTTTTTGGCGTAGCTTTGTGTAACGTTTGCTTCGTGAGTTTCGTACCCCGGTTGTGAACCAAAAACGGGAGAGGACCTCAGGGAGGGCATGCGTTTCTTTCTAGCTAGGGTGGTGTCAGTGACCTACCAGCCCTGACATTTATATATTTTTCACCTATGTGGTTGTTGCTGTTGCGAGGCGCCTCGGTTAGATCGGACGATCCGGGTCCGATGGAGCCATTCGTTGGCTCATTTACACCCCAAAGGATGAGGAAACGCATGTTCAGGCATTTTAATCCACATCGGTAGACCGGCCCTGACGATCCAAGGGTCACTCGAGCTATGATCCTGAGGGGCGGGCTAGAGCGTCTCGAATCGGTTGAGGACTATCTTTTGCCTCGATTCATAGATGGAAACCAAATTTCCAAATACGTGACTTTGCGATTTTGATTGTATAACCTATATATGGCGACATAGTGGTATGGGGCATTCATGCCGCCTATGATTGATACTTATGATTTGAAGTTGTTTTATACACTATACACTTAATATGGTATCAAATGATTTGTTTTAAATGTACCAAGCATGTTTGGCTATTATAAGGGAAAACACTATCCTCCGGCTTGCGTTGCATTGTGTGATGGGACCTGGGTCTTATAATTGCTTCATTTTTCGAAAAAGCATTGCGCTGTTTATTCTATGCACTGTTATTCTTGGGAGGAAACCCGTTCCGTGTTATACGGCGTGGTCCCTTGAATTACTCTCTTTTAAAGTAAAGTTTTAAATAACTGTTTTAGTTCTCACACCAGTCACATGACTGACCTGGAGTTTATTGTTTTAACCTAAACTCTGGGTGCCCCTATTTTCCACACGGGCAGCTTGTAGTTTTGGTTTTGCAGATTTATATTCACAGGATCCTGGTTTACAGCTGGAATGATATCCGGAAAGCTCTGTATCCGTATATCACCTTCAGTTGTGCTTTGTATTATTTTCCGCTGCTATGTAATTTATTGTAATCTCTGATATTTATCGAATGTAATTTTTTCATTTATACTCTGTATATTCTTGTATCTGATGGAATTGTTGTAAAAACAATGAATTGTTCTTCTGTTTGTGTTCTGATTTGTCTTGTCCTCACAGTAATTCGTTCTTTCTCATCTATTCGGAGACCGGGGAAGTTCGGGTCGCTTCAGCTTAACCAAACACCACGACTCTTCTAATGTAGGAAATCTTCCGTGCTTTCAACGAGATCTGTTTCATGCGATTTTATATTAAAAATCCTATTTTTAATTCGTCACATATATAAAAATCACATTTTTATATTCTCTAATATATAAAAAATCATATCTTTATTCTCGCTTTCAAGACGATAAAAATCGTATTTTTATCCCGCTACCCTTTATTTAAAAATCGCATTTTTCTTTGCTATATGCATAAATAAAAATCACTACTTTCTCTTGCTAATGAATAAATAAAAATTACTACTTTAAAAACAGAAAATAAATTCAATATTTTATATAGAAGAAACATATTTTTGCAATGTTATAATTTATACAAAAATCACATTTTTATTATCAAAACCATATATATATATTTATTTATTTTCAGATTTTTAAATCCCTAAAAGTTATATTTTTATTCAACTAATTCATAAATAAACTTGTATAAATTAATCAAAATTAGAAAAACTCACTTTGGAAGGGGGGAAGGTCTGAGCGCTCGTTGTAGGCAAAGGGGGGCTTCAGGGTGGTTGGCGGCGGAATGGTGGTAGTGCAGCCTTGAACGGAGCTCCGGCGGTGGCAATCTAGGGTTAGGGCGGCGGATCTTTTCAGAGGAAGGGGGTTCTCGATAGGACGGAGGAAGCAAGAGGGGGGTGGTGGCGTGGTCGGAGGCCGCCGGAGGGGACCTCGCGGAGGTGCGCGATGGGCGGAGGAGGAGGGAGCGACGAGATAAAGGAGCATTTTTTTTATTTCTTCTTTCTGATTTGTGATGGGGAAGAAAGGGTTGACCCCCCTTTTATTTAATTAAATTTTATAATAAACTATCCCGACAAAGTAACTTTAAAATTCGAACACCAAATCGAGCCCACCGACTGTCTTCCATAGCTAATTACCCCCATTCTGAACATAATGGGATATGTTCCATCAGCTGATTCAGCTGTTTCGATCAGTTTTCGATAAAATCAAAATATAAATCTATATATTGAATTTGAACGCACATTTCAATTTACCGGGGCCACATACTGACTTTAAATTTCCAGAAAAATTATTTATAGCTTCGTATTGACGATACGGTCCTAACAAAACTAATTTCGTCGAATTCTGAGACCGTTTGAAAAATGGCCATTTTCTAGTCGATCGAATTCAACTGAAACT
Source organism: Allium sativum (assembly GCA_030737875.1). Taxonomy (NCBI): domain Eukaryota; kingdom Viridiplantae; phylum Streptophyta; class Magnoliopsida; order Asparagales; family Amaryllidaceae; genus Allium; species Allium sativum. Next base: position 566,436,743 of record CM060921.1, read on the forward strand.
GGCCAAAACACGTTTAACTTCGTTACGCTCACATGTTGATTCAGAAAATGAATTTTAAAACCTAACAATAATTTGACATCCCGGATCCAACAAAAGTGGTTTCGTCGAAATCGAAGGTCGTTTGCATAATTTCCATTTCTAAGGGCTTTATATATATTAAAATATATATAAATTCCACAGCGACTTTTCTGAATTATCTACTGGACATATCTTTCAACTTCTAAAGTGAAATCTCAGTATCTTACATCCTTTAGAAAGATATGATTAAACAGATTCAAATATTTCTTGTTTCGTTCAATTCTGATTTATATTGAATCATGTATATTCATTTGAACTTTGAAATCTAATTTTCGAACTACCGCGCCATTTTCAATTCCTTTTATATTTAAAATAAAATATTTATATTCTAACGATGATTCAAATAAATATATACATTCTAATTCTATTCAAAATAAATTCCTCGTCGTTATTATTTAAAATAATTCATTTTAAATATTCAAAATTCATTAAAATTGTCAAAATAAAATTTTTAAATTGGCTCAGATTTCCGGGTTATTACAATCTCCCCCACTTAAAACTTTTCGTCCGCGAAAAGGAACGAAGCTGAAAGTTGTTTAACAAACCAACTCAACTTTCATTATTTTCATAACGTCTTAAGTTCTTCAACTTTTCAGTTTCTAAGAACTTTTCAAATTTTTCAAAAATTTGGCTAACACCCTAATTTCAAAAAAATTCTCCATAACCTACCCTGCACCGGGGACTTCGGGATATTTCAAATAGCTTCCCATGGCCCTCGTCAATCCAAAAAGAAAAAGAAACAACCAATCGCCTCATAAAATCATCATCACCCAAACAAAACAGTAAATGTGTACCTATTTGTCGGGCAAACAATTTTATTCCTCTTCTCTAGCCTCCTTGCTATGACCTGTTCACACATATATACGTACATGCATGCAATTGTAATCATTTTTCAATACAGTTCAATATTCGGTTCAATTTGGCATAAAGGTTCAAAATTTCAATTAATCATACCAACAATCATACAACACAACCAACAATCAATTAGTTGGTTAATTTTTCAATCATATAACTTTGATATAAATATAGAAAATCATGTTTTTGATGCCAAATCACAACAATAAGCCATATCTAATTTTGTTTCTCACACCAGTCTAATGGAAATATATAGATATCACACCTTTTGAAACTCGAACACAAATTCTGATGATGATCGAACTATCATCATAACCATCTCCGGGCGACTAGAGTGTGATTCTTTATCTATCTAGTATATTAAAACTTCGAATATATGTTTGCAAGGCGTATATGCAAAATCTTTATATACTCGATTGTCCAAATTCAATATAAAATGAATATTCAAATACGTATAAAATGGTTTAAATTTTCAAAACTAACTTGTTTTCATTTTAAAAATAACACTCTTCCGAATCATCCTAGGATACTTCTGATCCTATCTCTAACGAGTCATTCTCATTGGATATTACTAATCCAATCTCTGATGAATTCTTTTGTTTGGTTCTAACGTGTCTTTTTCTCGAGCTGTGTAAACTAAAGCTCTGATACCAAATGTAACGAAAAAGAATTTCGCTCGATCCGAATCAGTCGCTAAACCAACCAAAACCGTTCAAAACCCCTGATTGTTTTGAGAACACGACCAATCAGAACGCAGACAGAAGAACGTTTCATTGTCAATTACAACAATTCCATCAGATTACAATAACATTACAGAGTATGAATATTACACAGAAAATATCGAAGATTTAAATTACATTACTGCAGCGGAAAATAATACAAAACAAAACTAAAAGAGATATACGGATACAGAGCTTTCCGGATATCATTCCAGCTGTAAACCAGGTTCCTGTGAATATAAATCTGCAAAACCAAAACTACTAGCTGCCCGTGTCAAAATAAGGGCACCCAGAGTTTAGGTTAAAACAATAAACTCCAGGTCAGTCATGCGACTGGTGTGAGAACTAAAACAGTTATTTAAAGCTTTACTTTAAATCAAATATATCAAGGGACCACGCCGTATAACACGGAACGGGTTTCCTCCCAAGAATACCAGTGCATATAACAAAACAGCGCAATGTTTTTTTTGGAAAAATGAAGTTATTATAAGACCCATGTCCCATCACACAATGCAACATAAGCCGGAGGATAGGGTTTTTACCTTATAATAGACAAGAATGCTTGATACGTTTAAAACAAACCATTTGATACTATTATAAGTGCATAGTGTACAAAACAACTTCAAATCATAAGTATCAATCATAGACGACATAAGTGCCCCATACCACTATGTCGCCATACTAGGCTCTACAATCAAAACCGCAAAGTCACGTATTGGAAGTTGGATTTCCATCTGTGAACCGAGGCAAAAAATAGTCCTTTACCGATTCGAGACACTCTAGTCCGTGTATCAGGACCCAGACTCAGGTGGGCCCTTGGATCGTCAGGGCCGGTCCACCGATGTGGATTAAAATGCCTGAACACTGCGTTTCCCTGCCCTTTGGGGCGTCAATGAGCCAAATGACCCCCATCGGCTCCACACAGTCACCGATATATCCGAGGCGCCTCACAAAAGCAACAACCACACCGGTGAAAATAATATAAATGTCAGGCCTGGTAGGTTATTGACACCACCCTAGCTAGAAGGAAACGCATGTCCTCCCTGAGGTCCTCACCCGTTTCTGGTTCACAGCCGGGGTGTGAGGCTCGCGAATTCATGTTACACAAAGCTATGCCACACAGGCGGTACTTTGGTCATCAACCACAAGACTTTGCTTTTCAACAAAAGCCTTTATCATTTGCCACATAGGCATGCCACACAGGCAATTCACTCCATGCGATTGATATCCATCAATATATAACCTCTGAGCTCGTGCGTCTCAAAGAAGGGCGTTAAGCAAGAGAATAAATTCTCTGCCGCCAAATAGATATATATGTAACAGAAATCAATCACACAGAATAAAATCCAATGTCAGACATACAGTCCATTTACAAGTTCGTTCTGGGTCTAAACGAATCCAGAGGCACCTTGTACCTCGCATATCCATCGATCTCCAAGTACGTCTGGACGATCACCAACTGATTCCCTCCTCTTAGGTGTACAGCCCAATCAAGATCATCAGTAATCACCCAAACGATGTGAAGACCTCCGGTCTTCGACCACCATCTTCATCCTCGACACCACATCGAATCAGTTATTCAGAATAGGATAAACCCGGTCTATCTGAATTACTTGCGTATATAATAAACAAGTGTTACACAAACACAACGTACGCCTCATTCCAATTCAGAATATTCTTACACTTTGGGAAAGGTTCCCATTAATTTGATCAAAGATAAATTCTTTAAATTATTCTTTAATCTCCTTTTGAATATCAATTCAAATTAGTCGGAATTAGCGAACCACACCGAAGTAATCATTTATTTTATTTCCCAATCCTAACCTATTCATCCCATGAAGTAAAACTGGTCATACTTCATATCTAACACCACGGTGTTATTGGTAAATTCAATTACCATTTCACGTTCAAATATAGTTAAAGATCAAACTATCGCCTAGAGAAAAACGGGTGATACTCCATTCCCGATCATTTCAATTTAATTAAAGATTCATTAAAACTCCACTTAGTTTTAATCTTCCCAAAAATCAATATTAATGATTGCTTAACTTGGGAAATCATATCCTGTCTTTAACTGAGTTAAAGAACCAATGTCATTTAAAACACCGTTCATATAAAACCAAAATCCCATTCCATTCCAATTCAATTATTGAAACTTCGAGTTACTTTTAAAACCCTTCAAATCCAATTTATTTATTTCGAAAATAAATAAATTATTGTTCTAGTTCAAAACTAGTTCATTTCGATAAAAATCTATTTTTATCTTTTCAAATTTGGAAATTTTCATCTCAATTCTTCACAAATCATTTATTATTATTTTACACAAATTATTACTATTTTTAATAATTTTATCAAGGCCCGTACAATCGAATTCCATCAACGACCATCGAACTGCACTTACAGCGACCTTTTCCAAATTTGATTTGGACATAATTCCAAATCCAACCGTTATATTTCAAATCTCTAATATTCTTTAGAAAGCTCTTTTCGTTATGAACCAACGGTTCTAGTTTTAGGAGAATCCGATGGCCGGATCTCCCGTAATATCCATTCGAAGTCAATGGTCGAAATTCGCAAACTGCCGTGGCGCGGCACGTTCTATTCTGGCCATTCTATATATATAATAAATATATTATATATATTTCGTCGATTTCCTTATAAAACGTATTTTATAAATCGTTTTAAATTCGTTTTCGAAACGATTTCAACTTCATATTCAATTTCGAATCAAAATTGAATATTCCACATCATCGATAAACAAATGATAATATTTTCAAAATGTTATATTTTGAAATCACTTTCTTTCTTATATTCATTATAAAAATGAATAAAATCAATATAAATATCATTCATGTCAAAATGGCATCAAACTAATCAACACGGCTTTTATTCAACACATGAATGTTTATTCTATTCAACACATGAATATTTATTCTATTCAACACATGAATTTATATTATTCAACACACGAATTTATATTATATTAAACACATGAATTTATTTTCTATTCAACATATGAATTTATTTTCTATTCAACACATGAATTTATTTTATTATTCCTTATTTTCCAAATCGGAATGAGGCCCAATCAATTACCATATAATGTTAATTATATGGATTTTCTACAATACATGTAGCTAACAACAACGATAAATCATCAACCATCATCCAGAGTGCACCACACAACCGCATAAGCGTTAAATATCAACAACTAACGCTTACACAGTCTGTTAATCCATCGATTGACATACAACTGAACAATTGGGATTAGTGTACGTCAAATCTCATCCCAATAACCGTGTGGGGTTTCAAATCAACAAACACGGATTTTATTTTGCGGTTAGGCGATGTGTAAAATTTATCGTCCCAATCAATATCAGTCAAATCAGTGTATATAAACAAATCGTCCGATTTGCTTATTACAATTTATTTTATATACACGTTAAAAATCATATTTTTAACTATAAAATATTTTCCCCTAAAAAATATTTTATTCCATTCCACATCACATAATCAAATTTCACAACACAGCAACCAAACAAACAAGTCATCCATGGTCTGTGGACGATGGGTGTCGGGTGCTGCTAAGCACCGTCTGCATCCTAGTATATATTTCAACTAGAAAATAAATTAAAAATGAGGAGTTCTCACCCATAAGCTTAACCAAACACCGCGACTCTTCTAATGTAGGAAATCTTCCGTGCTTTCAACAAGATTTGTTTCATGCGAAAAATCCTATTTTTAATTCGTCACATATATAAAATCAAATTTTTATATTCTCTAATATATAAAAATCATATTTTTATTCTCGCTTTCAAGACGATAAAAATCGTATTTTTATCCCGCTACCCTTTATATAAAAATCACATTTTTCTTTGCTATATGCATAAATAAAAATCACTACTTTCTCTTGCTAATGAATAAATAAAAATTACTACTTTAAAAACTGAAAATAAATTAAATATTATATATAGAAGAAACATATTTTTACAATGCTATAATATATACAAAAATCACATTTTTATTATCAAAACCATATACATATATATATTTATATATTTTCAGATTTTTAAATCCCTAAAGGTTATATTTTTATTTAACTAATTCATAAATAAACTTGTATAAATTAATCAAAATTAGGAAAAATCACTTTGGAAAGGGGAAGGTCTCAGCGCTCGTTGTCGGCAAAGGGGGGCTTCAGGGTGGTCGGTGGAGGAATGGTGGTGGTTCAGCCTTGAACGGAGCTCCAGCGGTGGCGATCTAGGGTTAGGGAGGCTGATCTTTTCAGAGGAAGGGGGGTTCTCGATAGGACGGAGGAAGCAAGAGGGGGGTCGTGGGGTGGTGGCGCGGTCGGAGGCTGGCGGAGGGGACCTCGCGGGCGCGATGGGCGGAGGAGGAGGGAGCGACGAGATAAAGGAGTAGGTTTTTTGAATTTCTTCTTTCTGATTTGTGATGGGGAAGAAAGGGTTGATCCCCCTTTTATTTAATTAAATTTTATAATTAACTATCCCGATAAAGTAACTTTAAAATTCAAACACCAAATCGAGCCCACCGACTGTCTTCCATAGCTAATTACCCACATTCCGAACACAATGGGATATGTTTCATCAGCTGATTCAGTTGTTTCGATCAGTTTTCATCAAAATCAAAATATATATCTATATATTGAATTTGAATGCACATTTCAATTCACCGGGGCCACATACTGAATTTAAAAATTCCAGAAAAATTATTTCTAGCTTCGTATTGACGATACGGTCCTAACAAAACTAATTTCGTCGAATTCTAAGACCGTTTGAAAAATGGCCATTTTCCAGTCGATCGAATTCAACTTAAACTGGCCAAAGCATGATTAACTTCGCCACGCTCACATGTTCATTCAGAAAATTATGAATTTTGAAACCTAGTACTAATTTGACATCCCGGATCCAACAAAAGTGGTTTCGTCGAAAATGAATGTCGTTTGCAAAATTTCCATTTCTAAAGGCTTTATATATATTAAAATACATATAAATCCCACAGCGACTTTTCTGAATTTTCAACTGGACATGTCTTTCAACTTCTAAGGTGAATTCTCAGTATCTTACATCCGTTAAAAAGATATGATTAAACAGATTCAAATATTTCTTGTTTCGTTCAATTCTGATTTATATTGAATCCTGTATATTCATTTGAACTTTAAAATCCAATTTTCGAACTACCGCGCCATTTTCAATTCCTTTTATATTTAAAATAAAATATTTATATTCTGACGATGATTCAAATAAATATATACATTCTAATTTTATTCAAAATAAATTCCTCGTAGTTATTATTTAAAATAATTCATTTTAAATATTCAAAATTCATTTAAATTGCCAAAATAAAAATTTTAAATTGGCTCAGATTTCCGGGTTATTACATATTTAATATCAAATAGGATTTGGGTTTGTCGTGAATGGTATCTTCATTAACACTCTTCTTAAACCTAGTTGAGAAAAAGATTAAAGCTTTTTATTTAGATTTAATGAAGTATACCAATTAAATGGTATTTAATTGGAATTGAATTTGAATTGATTTTAGGGTTAATCGTGAATGGTGTTTTAAATTACACTTGTCCTTTAACCCGATAATTAATGGAATGCGATTTTGGGTTGTCGTGAACAGTATCTTCAATAATACTGTTCTTAGACCCAACGGAGTTAAGAAAATCAAAAACTAACTGACGGTTAGTTAAGTTGAATGGTTTCTTAGGTATTTATCTGATGTTGGTTTCGGCCTTCGGGTTTATTACTTAGGGAATTGTTCACTTGCTAATTTACGGCTAAAGGCTGATGGAATAGAATGTGATTTTGGGTTTATCGTGAACCGTGTTTTAAATGACATTGGTTCTTTAACCTAATTAAAGACAGGATATGATTTCCCAAGTTAAATAATCATTGATAGTGATTATTGGGAAGATTAAAACCAAGTGGAGTTTTAATGAATCTTTAATTAGATTGAAATAATCGAGAATGGAGTATCACCAGTTTTGCTTCAAGCAATAGTCAAATCTTTAATTTGATTTGAACGTGAAATGGTAATTGAATTTACCGATAACACCATGGTGTTAGATATGAAGTATGACCAGTTCTACTTCCTTGGATGAATAGGTTAGGATTGGGAAATAAAATAAATGAATACTTCGGTGTGGTTTGCTAATCCCGTCTAATTTGAATTGATATTCAAAATAAGATTAAAGAATAAATTTAAAGAATTTATCGTTGATAAAATTAATGGGAACATTTCCCAAAGTATAAGTATATTTGAACAAAAGAATATTCTGAATTGGAATGAGGCGTATGTTGTGTTTGTGTAACACTTATTTATAAAATACGCGAGTTATTCGAAAAGACCGGGTTTATCCCATTCTGAATAACTGATACGACGATTAGTCGAAGATGAAGACGGTGCTTGAAGACCGGAGGTCTTCACATCATTTGGATAATTACTGATGATCTTGATTGGGTCGTACACCCAAGAGGAGGGAATCAGTTAGTGATTGTCCAGACGTACTTGGAGATCGATGGATATGCGAGGTACAAGGTGCCTCCGGTTTCGTTCAGACCCAGAACAGACTTGTAAATAGACTGTGTGTCTGACATTGGATATCATTCTGTGTGATTGATGGATATCGGTTGCATGGAGTGGTTTGCCTGTGTGGCATACTAAGATGCAAATGATCAAGGCTTCTGTTGAAAAGCAGAGTTTTGTGGTTGATGATCAAAGTACGGCCTTTGTGGCGTAGCTTTGTGTAGCGTTAATTCGCCTGCCTCACACCTCGGTGTGAACCAGAAACAGGAGAGGACCTCAGGGAGGGCATGTGTTTCCTTCTAACTAGAAGTGGCGTCAGTGGTTTTACACGCCCTGATGAGTTTGACTTATGTGGTTGTTGGGTTATGAGGGGCGTCGGATATATCGGTGACTATGTGGAGCTGATGGAGTCATTGGACTCATTGACACCCCATAGGGTGGGGAAACGCAGTGTTCAAGCATTTTAATCCACATCGGTGGACCGGCCCCGTAATTCCAAGGGACGATGCGTTCTGTTCCTGAGACACAGGCTAGAGCATCTTGAATTGCGTAAGGACGATCCCTTGCCTCGGTTCACAAATGGAAATCCAACTTCTAATACGCGACTTTATGGTTTTAGTTGTAATCATATATATGGCGACATAGTGGTATAGGGCACTTATGCCGTCTATGATTGATACTTATGATTGAAATTGTTTTGACACTATACACTTATAGTAATAATAAAAGATGAAATTTAGTGTATCAAGCATTCTCTGGCTATTATAAGGTAAAACCTATCCTCCGGCTTGTGCTGCATTGTGTGATGGGACCTGGGTCTTATAATAGTTTCATTGTTCTTTATTTAGCATTATGTTGTTGGTTTATGCACTGGTATTCTTGGGAGGAAACCCGTTCTGTGTTATACGTCGTGGTCCCTTGATTTACCTAACTTTAAAATAAAGGTTAATAACTGTTTTAGTTCTCACACGAGTCACATGACTGACATGGAGTTTATTGTTTTAACCTAAACTCTGGGTGCCCTTATTTTGACACGGGCAGCTAGTATTTTTTGTTTTGCGGATTTATATTCACATGATCCTGGTTTACAGCTAGAATGATATTCGGAAAGCTCTGTATCCGTATATTCCTTTCAGTTGTGTTTTGTATTATTTTCCTCTGCTATGTAATTTATTGTAATCTCTGATATTTATCGAATTTATTCATTCATACTCTGTATATTCTTGTAATCTGATGGAATTGTTGTAATATACAATGAAATGTTCTTCTATTTGCGTTTCGATGTCTGTTGTTCTCAAAGCAATCTGTACTTTCCTTACTGGGGAAGTTCGGGTCGTTATAGCTTGGTATCAGAGCTTTGGTTTATAGAGCTTGGAGAACAAGACACGTTAGAACCAAATGAAAGAATTCATCAGAGATTGGATTAGTAATATCCAACAGGAATGACTCGTTAGAAATGGCATCAGCAGTATCCTAGAACGAGTGTGAAGAGTATATTTTTAAAATGAAAACAATTTTTGTTTTGAAGATTTAAATCAATTATTCGTATTTGATTATTTATTTTGTATTGAATTTGGACAGTCCAGTGTATAAAGATTTTGTGTATACGTATGATCCACGTGTATTCGAAGTTTTAATATACTGGATAGATATAGAATCACACTCTTGTCGCTCGGACATGATTCTGATGATTGACGCGTCATCATCAGAATTTATTTTCGTGTTTCGAAAGTGGGATTTCTATATGATTCCAATTGACTGGTGTGAGAACCAAAGCTAGATAGGGCTTATTGTTGTAATTTGGCATCAAAAATCTGATTTTTTGGATATGTATTAAAGTTATGTGATTGAAAAGATAATCAACTAATTGATTGTTGGTTATGTTGTTTGATTATTATTTAATTAATTAAATGTTGAACCTTTAGCCAAATTGAACCAAATAATGCATTGTATTGAAAATTTATCGCATTTGCATGCCTGTACATGTACTTACATTGAACACGTCATAACAAGGAGGCTAGAGCAGAAGAATAAAATTGTTTTCCCGACAAATAGGTACATGTTTACGAATTTATTGGGTTTGGATGATTTTATGAGCCGATTGGCTGTTTCTTTTTCGTTTTGGATTGGTGAGAGCCATGCGAGGCTATTTGAAATATCCCAAAGCTCCCGGTGTCGGGGAGGTTATGGCGAAATTTTCCGAAAATTTAGGGTGTTAGCCAAATTTTTGAAAAATTTGAAAAGTTCTTAGAAACTGAAAAATTGAATAACTTAAGCCGTAATGAAAACAATGGAAGCTGAGTTGGTTAGCTTCGTTCCTTTTTGGAGATGAAAAGTTTTAAGTGGGGGAGATTGTAATAACCCGGAATTCTAAGCCAATTTAAAATTTATATTTTGGCAATTTTAATGAATTTTGAATATTTAAAATGAATTATTTTAAATAATAACAACGAAAAATTTATTTTGAATAGAATTAGAATGAATATATTTATTTGAATCATCGTTTGAATATAAATAATTTATTTTTAAATATAAAAGGGATTGAAAATGGCGCGGTAGTTCGAAAATTCGATTTCAAAGTTCAAATGAATGTACAGGATTCAAAATAAACAGGATTTTAGTGAAACCAAAAATATTTAAATCTATTTGAGAATATCTTTCCAACGAATCTAAAAATTGAAATTTCATAGCAGGAATAAAAAGTTATGCCCAGTTGAAAATTCAGAATAGTCGCTATGGAATTTTAGCCCTTAAAAATGGAAATTTTGCAAACGATCTCTTTTTTCGACAAGATCACTTTTGTTGGATCCAGGATGTCAATTTATTGCTAGGTTTCAAAATTCATAATTTTCTGAAGCAATATGTGAGCGTGGCGAAAGAAAACGCGTTTTGACCATTTCTGTCAATTTCGATTGACCAGAAAATGGCATTTTTCAAACGGTCTCAGAATTTGATGAAATTAATTTTGTTAGGACTGTTTCGTCAATACGAAGCTATAAAATATTTTGTGAGAATTTTTAGAGTCAATATGTGGCTCTGGTAAATTGAAATGTGCGTTCAAATTCAATATATAGATTTATATTTTGATTTTGACGGAAACTCACCGAAACAGCCGAACTGGCTTACGATACATATCCCATTGTGTTTGGAATGGGGGCAATTAGCTAGGGGCGATAGTCGTTGGGTCTCGTTTAGAGTTCGAATTGAAAACGTACTTTTTGGAGAAAATAAAATAATTATATAAATTCCTTGGTCAACCCTTACCTTCTCTCCCCTACCCTCCCTTCATTTTAAAATCGACAAAATGAAATGAAATAGAAAAAAAGAAAGAAAAAAACATCGATTCCCTCGTAATCATCGCCCCTCCCTGCGCTTCCACCCCTCCACATCGCTCCCCACCCTCTTCAGCCGCAACCGCCACCATCGCGTCTTCCACTCCGACACCCTCCTCCACTCGAGAAGCCCTAATCGATGACGCTAACCTCGCGAGCCCCCCGCCTGAAGACCTCCGACCACCGCATCTCGCCCACGACCCCCCTCGACCTTCGGCAGCAGCACCCGGCGCGCCATCTTCTTCCCCTCCGGCACAGTAGGTGTTAAGAATGAGTATTGTCGGTTTTTCAATTTTTATTTATTTAATCGTATTTCCTTGTTAAGAAAAATCGGATTTTTCATATGAACACAACTGCTTTAATTTCAGATCTTTATATAAATTAATCAATTGTTTATTTTCAGACTTTTGTATGAAAAGAAAGTGAGTTTTTTTTCTTTTGTTTATTTAGTTTTATAAAAATATAATCCTTACTTAGATAAAAATATAATTTTTATTTAAGTAGTGGAGTAAAAATATAATCTTTATATTCAAAGTAGCATTGAGAATATAATCTTTATGTTGATAAAGATATAATCTTTAGTTAGAAGAAAATATAATTTATTTTAGTTCGAAGGAAAAATATGGTATTATATATAAAAATGTGATTTTTATAAAGGCAGTGACAAGATAAAAATTTGATTTTTATATACATGAAGTAGCGATAAAAATTCGATTTTTACACAAGTAGCAATATAAGAGAATATAATTTTTATATAGAAAGAAGCGTGGTAGAAATATGATTTTTATATTATAGGAATAATAAAAATAGGATTTTTATATAATAGAGATAATAAAAATATGATTTTTATATAATAAAGAAAATAAAATTGTGATTTTTATATAGGTAGCGAAATAAAAAATCGATCTTTATATAAGAAGTAGAAATATAAAAATATAAATTTTTATATAGAAAGAAGCATCGAAAAAGTATATGAAGTAGAAATAAAAATATGATTTTTATTTATTGGAATGAAGCAATAAAAATATAATTTTTATTATGAACAGCGGGAAAAAGTCGCATTGGAATTTTGGGCATATCCGAACCGTTCAAAAATAAGGAATGGAGGAGTGGAACCCAAAGGTGAGAACTTCTCACTTTAATTCTTGTTTACTAGTTAAAAATAAATACTAGGATGCAGACGGTGCTTAGCCGCACCCGACACCCATTGTCCACAGACCATGGATGACTTGTTTGTTTAATTGGTGTGTTGTGAAAGTTGATTGTGTGATGTGGAATGGAATAAAATATTTTATAGTAAAAATATTTTATAGTTAAAAATATAATTTCTAACGTGTATATAAAATAAATAGTAATAAACAAATCGGACGATTTGTTTATATACACTGATTTGACTGATATTGATTGGGACGATAAATTTTACACATCGCCCAACTGCACAAATAAATCTGTGTTTGTTGATCTAAAACCCCACATGGGTGTTGGGATGATATTGACGTACACTAATCCCAATTGTTTAGTAGTATGTCGACCGATTGGTTGATAGACTGTGTAAGCGTTAATTATTTATATTTAATGCTTATGCAGTTGTATGCTGCACTTTGGATGATGATTGATTATTTATCATTGCTATTATATACATGTGTTGTATAGAATCCATATAAATAATATTATATGGTAATTGAGTGGGTCTCATTCCAATTTAGAAAATGAAGAAATTTCATGTGTTGAATAAAAGAATATTCATGTGTTGAATAAAATATATATATTCATGTGTTGAATAAAAGAAAATTCACGTGTTGAATAAAATATAAATTCATGTGTTGAATAAAAGAAATTTCATGGGTTGAATAAAAGAATATTAATGTGTTAAATAAAATATATATTGATGTGTCGAAGAAAATATTCATGTGTTGAATAGAATGATGAAGTTATTGAAATATATAAAGCCATGTTGATTAGATTGACGCCATTTTGACGTGAATGATATTTATATCGATTTTATTCATTTTTATAATGAATATAGAAAAGGAAGTGATTTCAAAATATAACGTTTTGAGAATATTATCATTTATAGATTAATGATATGGAATATTCAATTTCGATTAGAAATTGAATATGAAGTTGAAATCGTTTTGAAAACGAATTTAAAATGATTTAAAAAATACATTTTGAAAGGAAATGGATGAAATATTATATATAAATAATGGCCTGAATAGAATGCGCCGTGCCGCGGCAGTTCGCGAATTTCGACCATTGACTTCGAATGGATATTACGGGAGATCCGACCATCGGATCCTCCTATAACCGGAACCGTTGGGTTCATATCGAAAAGAGCTTTTTAATGAATAGTAGAGATTTGAAATCTAACGGTTGGATTTGGAATTATGCCCAAATCAAATTTGGAAAAACTCAGTGTAAGTGCAGTTCGATGGCCGTTGATGGAAATCGATTGTACGGGCCTTGATAAAATTATTAAAAATAGTAATAATTTGTGTAAAATCATAAGAAATGATTTGGAAAGAATTGGGATGAAAAATTCCATATTTGAAAAGATAAATTTTTTTTATCGAAATGAACTAGTTTTGAACTAGAATTATAATCCATTCATTTTTGAAATAAATAAATTGGATCTGAAAGGGGTTTTAAAAGTAACCAGAATTTTCCAGTAATTGAATTGGAATGGATTTGAATCGAAATTGTCTTTGGAATATTTCGATGTTGGATTTTGTGATTATACAGATATTGTTATGGAAATTTGAAAGATATATTTATATCGTTAGATATTTGTTGGTCGTAGAATTTGATATTGAATATAAGCCGATATATTTTCTATTCAGAGCCTTGTATTTAATATCAAATGGGATTTGGGTTTGTCATGAATGGTGTCTTCATTAACACTGTTATTAAACCCAATTGAGAAAAAGATTAAATCTTTTTATTTAGATTTAATGAAGTAGACCAATTAAATGGTATTTAATTGGAATTGAATTTGAATTGATTTTAGGATTTATCATGAACGGTGTTTTAAATAACATTTGTCCTTTAACCCGATAATTAATGGAATGTGATTTTGGGTTGTCGTGGACGGTATCTTTAATAATACTGTTCTTAGAGCCAACGGAGTTAAGAAAATAAGAAACTAACTGAAGATTAGTTAAGTTGAATGGTTTCTTGGGTATTGATCTGATGTTGGTTTCGGCCTTCGGGGTTATTACTTAGGGAATTGTTCACTTGCTAATTTACAGTTAAAGGCTGATGGAATAGAATGTGATTTTGGTTTTATCGTGAACCGTGTTTTAAATGACATTGGTTCTTTAACCCAATTTAAGACAGGATATGATTTCCCAAGTTAAATAATCATTGATAGTGATTATTGGGAAGATTAAAACCAAGTGGAATTTTAATGAATCTTTAATTTGATTGAAATAATCGAGAATGGAGTATCACCAGTTTTTCTCCAGGTGATAGTTAAATTTTTAATTAGATTTGAACGTGAAATGGTAATTGAATTTACCGATAACACCGTGTTATTAGATATGAAGTATGACCAGTTCTACTTCATAGGATGAATAAGCTGGAATTGGGAAATAAAATAAATGATTACTTCGGTGTGGTTCGCTAATCCCGACTAATTTGAATTGATATTCAAAAGAAGATTAAAGAATAAATTTAAAGAATTTATCTTTGATAAAATTAATGGGAACCTTTCCCAAAGTATAAGAATATTCTGAATTGGAATGAGGTGTATGTTGTGTTTGTGTAACACTTGTTTATAAAATACGCGAGTTATTCGGAAAGACCGGGTTTATCCCATTCTAAATAACTGATAAGACGATTAGTCGAAGATGAAAACGGTGGTTGAAGACCGGAGGTCTTCACGTCGTTTGGATAATTACTGATGATCTTGATTGTGCTGTACACCCAAGAGGAGGGAATCAGTTAGTGATTGTCCAGACGTACTTGGAGATCGATGGATATGCGAGGTACAAGGTGCCTCCGGTTTCGTTCTGACCCATAATGGACTTGTAAATGGACTGTGTGTCTGACATTGGATATCATTCTGTGTGATTGATGGATATCGGTTGCATGGAGTGGTTTGCCTATGTGGCATGCTAAGATGCAAATGATCAAGGCTTCTGTTGAAAAGAAGAGTCTTGTGGTTGATGATCAAAGCACGGCCTTTGTGGTGTAGCTTTGTGTAGCGTTAATTCTCGAGCCTCACACCCTGGTGTGAACTAGAAACGGGAGAGGACCTCAGGGAGGGCATGCGTTTCCTTCTAGCTAGAAGTGGCGTCAGTGGTTAGACACGCCCTGACGAGTTTGACTAATGTGGTTGTTGGGTTACGAGGTGCCTCGGATATATCAGTGACTATGTGGAGCCGATGGAGTCATTGGACTCATTGACACCCCATAGGGTGTGGAAACGCAGTGTTTAGGCATTTTAATCAACATCGGTGGACCGACCCTGTCACTCCAAGGGACGATGCATTCTGTTCCTAAGACACGGGCTAAAGCGTCTCGAATTCGGTAAGGACGATCCCTTGCCTCGGTTCACAGATGAAAATCCAACTTCCAATATGTGACTTTGCGGTTTTAGTTGTAATCCTATATATGGCGACATAGTGGTATGGGGGGCTTATGCCGTCTATGATTGATACTTATGATTGAAATTATTTTGACACTATACACTTATAGTAATAATAAAAGATGAAATTTAGCGTATCAAGCATTCTTTGGCTATTATAAGGTAAAACCCTATCCTCGGCTTGTGTTGCATTGTGTGATGGGACCTGGGTCTTATAATAGCTTCATTGTTCTTTATTTAGCATTGCGATGTTGTTTTATGCACTGGTATTCTTGGGAGGAAACCCGTTCCGTGTTATACGGTGTGGTCCCTTGATTTACCTAACTTTAAAATAAAGGTTAATAACTGTTTTAGTTCTCGCACCAGTCACATGACTACCTGGAGTTTATTGTTTTAACCTAAACTCTGGGTGCTCTTATTTTGACATGGGCAGCTAGTAGTTTTGGTTTTGCAGATTTATATTCACAGGATCCTGGTTTACCACTGGAATGATATTCGGAAAACTCTGTATCTGTATATTCCTTTCAGTTGTGTTTTGTATTATTTTCCGCTGCTAAGTAATTTATTGTAATCTCTGATATTTATCGAATATATTTTATTTATTCATACTATGTATATTCTTGTAATCTGATGAAATTGTTGTAATATACAATGAAATGTTCTTCTGTTTGCGTTCCGATGTGTGTTATTCTTAAAACAATCCGTGCTTTCCTTACCGGGGAAGTTCGGGGCGTTATAGGTTAGGAGAGATACGTATTGGAACCATATATATAGTATATTATATATTATTTTAATTATTTAATTTATTTAATCCCAATATACATATTTATCAATCCGAACTCCAAATCGAACCCAACGACTGTCGTCCCTAACTAAATACTCTCATTCCGGACACAATGGGATATGTATGGTAAGCCAATTTAAATATTTCGATCAGTTTTCACCAAAATTAAAATATAAATCAAATTATATTGAATTTGAGCGTATAGTTTAAATTACCGGGGCCACATACTGACTCCAAAAATTACGGAAAAATTATTTCTAGTTATGTTTTGGCATACGGTCCTAACAAAACTAATTTTGTGCAATTTGGAGACCGTTTGGAAAATGGGCTTTTTCTGGTCGATCCAATTCAAATTTAAATTATCGAACACATTTAAATTTACTGCGTTCACATATTAATTCCAAAAATTATGAAAATTGGAATCTAGCAATAATTTGACATTCTGGATCCAACCAAAGTAGTTTCGTCGATAACGGAGGTCGTTTGCAAAATGACTATATATAGGGGCTGTATATTGTATTAAATTCCATAACAATTATTCTGAATTTTAAACTGGACATAACATTCAATTCCCGCTATGAAATTTCAATTTTTCAGATTCGTTGGAAAGATATAATTAAACGGATTTAAATATTTTTGGTTTTACTGAAATCCGATTTATTTTGAATTATGTACATTCAATTGAAATTTGAAATCAAATTTTCAAACTACTGCGCCATTTCTAACTCCTTTTATAATTAAATTAAAATTTTCCGTTCTAACTTCGATTTAAATAAATTGTTAATCATTATTATTTGAAATAAATTACTTTAAATATTCAAAATCCATTAAAATAACTAAAATAAAAATCTTAAATTTGTTCTGAAAATCCGGTTTGTTACAAAGTAAGCTTTCACAAAACACTTTAGCAAACCCCCACTAAGGATCTTAACCTTGTGGTCGGGGATTCGAGCCCCACGATGGGCGCCAAAAATGTTAATAGAAAAAGTGGCACTAACACCCCAAAATGCCTATCAACACTTCAAAATATAATCAAGCACAAAGCTAAGAAGGATTAAGGCGGAGAAAAGTAAAGTGCAAGCGATTTAGAGTGGTTCGGCCTAAAAATGGCCTACGTCCACTATGGAAGAGACTTTCATTAACATTGAGGAGATTACAAAATACATTATGTTTCTCTCAACTTTATACATTTCACTCTAATCTCTTTAATGTCTCAAACTTGATAGGAAAATCCTCGTAGATCTATGGAGCTATGGAGATTAATGGAATGAATCTTCACAACTTTACATTCGGATGATCCTTGTCGATTCCATATTGAATGAGATTGTAGATTTGAGCTTGAATGAACTCTAATGGAGGTTAGAATGGCTTAGAACAGTGGAGAAAACAAATGAGCAGCACTTCGTGGAGCTACGAATCGATTCCCCAAAACATGGAAGCCATGGGGTAATTATAGGTGGAGTCCAAATGAAGTGGTGTGCTGAAACTCATATATGCA
Organism: Allium sativum; assembly: GCA_030737875.1. Classification (NCBI taxonomy): domain Eukaryota; kingdom Viridiplantae; phylum Streptophyta; class Magnoliopsida; order Asparagales; family Amaryllidaceae; genus Allium; species Allium sativum. The sequence continues at coordinate 566,455,149 of CM060921.1, forward strand.
GGCTTTGGGTCGTTCATGCAATAATTACGAAAATGTGATCATACCAACTATTGCTAGCTGTCTGTCCGAGCGACCAGAGTAGTGCTCGACCGACCAGGTTGTTCGACTGACCAGAAATAGTGCATGACCCCTACCATGCTTAACTCAAGAAGATGCACGAGCAGGATGGTGCTCAACCCATGGATGCACGACCGACCAGGAAGATAGGCTACTTGACCGACTAGGACGCTCGAGCACAAGAATGTTTGACTGACCAGAGTGCACGACCGACCCTACTTGTGACCGACCCCTTATGCTGCTCGACCCATGTAATTTCTGAATGACACATGACCGACCGACCCTTAGAATGATGATATGCTCGACCCATTGTTTTATCATAGATTCAATCTATCAATTTTGTGTAACTTGTAACGGATAAACAGCACGATGCGAAGATTTAATCCTTCATGGTTTGATGAATTCGAGTGGTTAGAGTACAGTATAGAGAAAGATGCTGCTTATTGTCTATGTTGCTATCTTTTCAAAAATGAATGTGGAAAACAAGGAGGAGGTGACGTATTTGTTAGCAGGGATTCGCAAATTGGAAAAAGAAAATTAAGTTTCGAGAACATGAAGGAGGCCCTAATAGTGATCATAATCAAGCTCTAAGCAAATGTCGAGACTTACTTAACCAACAACAACATATTAAAACTAATTTTGCTGGTATGACAGAGGAAGCAAAAGTCAATTATAGAATTCGACATAATTCATCGATTAAATATTCTAGATTTCTTTTGAATCACGGTCTTCCTTTTCGTGGGCATGACGAATCTGAAGACTCAAGCAACAGAGGACTTTTTATTGAGTTATTACATTTTCTTTCTGACAATAATGAAGAGGTTAGAAATGTTGTACTAAAAAATTGCTCTTGACAATATGAAGTTAATAGCTCCTTCAATTCAGAAGGATATTTTAAGAGCCGCTGCATTTGAAACAAATAACGCTATTATTAAAAAACTCGGAAATGGTTTTTTTCCATTCTTGTTGACGAAGCTCGTGATATATCTACAAAAGAGCAAATGGATGTTGTGTTGAGGTTCATAAATAAAAATGGATGCGTTGTTGAAAGATTTTTAGGTCTTAAGCATGTGACTAACACGTCTGCAAAATCACTTAAAGAAGCACTTGATGATTTGTTTTCCACACATGGATTTAGCATTGCTATGTTGCGTGGTCAAGGATATGACGGGGCTAGTAATATGCAAGGTGAATACAATGGATTGAAAGCTCTGATTTTGAAAGAAAATGAATGTGCACACTTCATACATAGTTTTGCTCATCAACTTCAACTAGCTGTTGTAGGCGTTGCAAAATAACATGTACTTGTTTTCGGATTTTTTCACTTAATCTCTAATATTTTTAGCGCGGTTGGTAGTTCTTGTAATCAGCATGATATTATGCGAGAATCACAAGCTATTAAAATAACTGAAGCATTATCAAATGAAGAAATCACAAGTGGGAGAGGTTTGAATCAAGAAACCACTCTTGCTCGTCCTTGTGATACACGTTGGGGATCATGCTATAGGACACTCATTAGTTTGACTTCATTATTTGGTTATGTGGTTGATGTTCTTGATGCAATCGTAGAAGACGGATTGTATGTTGATAAAAAATTTGAAGCATCTGGTTTACTTGAAGGGATTTAATCTTTTGAATTTATAATTTCTTTACACTTGATTATTTCGATACTTCGGATCACAAATGAGTTGTCACAAGCATTGCAAAGAAAAGATCAAGATATAAAAAAATGCTATGAGATTGGTTGATATTTCTAAAAAACGACTTCAAATGTTGAGGGATGATGGAAATGTTGAGGGATGATGGATGGAATGCTTTAATAGTAGTTTCTATATTTTGTGGCAAACATTTAATTTCAATTCTAAATATGGATGATTTGTATGTTATTTGTGGAAGATCACGTCGTAAAGCTGAAGAGGTGACAAATTTTCACCATTATCATATTGAATTATTCAACACCATCATAGATATCCAATTACAAGAGCTAAATAATCGGTTTGATGAAACAAAAATCGAATTGTTACTTTGTGTTGCATGCTTGAATCCTTCATACTATTTTCTTGCTTTTGACAACCAAAAATTGACTCGATGAGCTCAATTTTATCCAAAAGATTTTTCAACCATTGACATTTTAGCATTGTCAAACCAACTTGAGACTTTTATTATGGATGCACGAAAAAATGTTGATTCTTCAGATTTCAAGGGATTGAGTGATGTTACCCAGATGATGGTCAAAAGTAAAAGAAATATGACAAATCCAGTAGTTTATAAACTTTTTGCTTCGGTTTTGATACTACCGGTTGCATCTGCTACAGTAGAGCGAGCTTTTTCTGAAATGGAGATAATGGAGAACCGACTCCGCAAGAATGTGTGATTAATGGTAGAATAATAGTTTAGTTTATACATTGAAAAGAATGTATTTAAGAATTTATCTAATAATGGTGTCATGAATTATTTTCAAAAAATGAAAAATCGTAGAGTTCAATTGTAAGTCTATTTCAATATTTATATGTACCTAACCAACTTTATTTAAACTATTTCAATATGCTACCGATGTTTAAATTTTCGTACTTTTTAATGTTATATTAATATTATAACCCCCTTCGAAGAAGCTTAGTAAGATATAAAAATCTTATAAATAGAGTTTTTAACACATAATTTTCATCTGCACGTACAGAAGTACTCGTGCACATGTATATGTAAAAAAATCCAAGATCTTGATATACAATACCATGTGACTTCCCTTCTCAATCAAATATAGTCTGATTGGCTTATTCATTGCATTTAACGAAAATGCTTTCTACAAAGGTATCTATGGGGAAAAATAACCACCATTTTATAACAGTAAAATTACCATTCTGGGGAATCTCCAAGCTATAGTTGGTATCAAAGCAAACATCAGCAACTGGCTTGGAACACAAACCAACGATATCAACAAAAAACACCGAACAGCAGGGTTAGTAGATAAGAGAAAATGGCACAAAAAAAAAAAATATATAATCAGTAATCCGCATAAAAAAGAATTTAAGGTACTTTTGCACCCCAAAACACGAGAAAATCAGAAGAAAAACTTGAAATAAACTACTAAAGAAGATAAGATGTCCATGTACCCAGTTTCCATGCAAAAGTTTACACAGAATATCCAAATGGTTTAACCATGAAGAAGAATATTGGAACACACTCAATTTTTTAGGTTTAAGTTTTTAATGAGGTCGAGAGTAGATTTGCTATTCTGTCCTGCAGAAGAGCTAGAAGCTTGACCACCATTAAAACTGCTTTCTCCAGTTGCATAGAAAGAGGAGTCAACTGGGAGTAGTGGCATTTGCTGCTTCCGAACTTGATTAGAACTTTTTCTAACAGATCGAGCTACACCTTTTCCCGACACACGACCTGGTGCTGGTAAAGCAAGAATCAGAGGTTGTGCTGAGCTTTGTTTAGTACCAGAGGATCCTTCTGCAGCTCCATGAGGTTGTGCTGAGCTTTGTCCAGAACCAGAGGGTTCTGCTGCGACTCCGTGAGGTGCGGCTGATGAAGATTGTCCCGTCTACAATAAATCAAATTTTATGTAAATAATAATCTTTGGCCAGTTGTGGAATACTTGTTTGATAGCTTGAGTTGAGCTCGTAAGCCTTCTAATTTATAAGCATTTATAAATAAGCAAATGATAATGCATTGTGGCAAATGGTTGAATGGGGAAGAACAGAAGAAGAAGAGGGCAAGTTGTTATTGATGTAAAAACGAATAGGTAATAAAATTCTTCCCAGGAAAGTATACTTATATGATGTGGCAAATTTAGTAGATTTATATGAATTCGTTTGAATGTTTACATATTTGATGCAAAATAACAGACATGCATCATAAAAAAATTCAACATGCCCGAAACTAGCAATTGTACAATAAATACTACAATTTAATTTAATTGGTTAACCAATCAACACAATAAGAAGCATTATCAGTTTGATCACGTTTATACACCAGAGTTATATTTTCCAAGTGATTTGTGCATAACCATACGCAATTAAACCTAAATCTAAGCAATGCTAAAAGAACACGGATCAGTTGTTTCTTGTTTTGACATTACAGTTTTAGTTGAATTAGAAATGTATTGAGTTGACATTAAAGAACACCTTTAGTTAAACTTGTTACACTTCTAATTGGTTCTAATGGTTCAACCATGATAATCTTTCTATATGAAATACCTGAGATGCAAGTTCCGCCTTCTCTTGGGCATCAGCCAGAGCACACAGTAAACTTAAGTTAGACTCAAGTTTCTCTTCGAGGCTGCAATTTCAAAGAATTTTATGATTAACTGAACGTATATAAATTACTTTTTTCCTTTTTCAGTTTCATTTTTAAACTTGTTACCACCAGTCATTAAAAGAAATTATGCAATGACTGAAACAGAATATAGAACATATAAATTAGAAATTATGTGATATATGAGACATGATATACCAAGTTATGACGTAGGCCTTAGAAATAATATATAGGATGTCGAACTTACGGTGCACATAGCTGCTCCTTCCCCGAATTACGCAAGTCAATAATTCTCCTGATTAGCCTTTCGTTTTCATGAAGTTTCTGCACAGCCAATGTTAGACTTGTCAGTTTGTGTTTACTTCTACAAAGTGCTCATGAAAACAAAATAAACAAACATGCACGTAGACACATGACATGCAAAAATTACGTGCCTAGTTAATTCCGTAAATAGCTTCACAACAGTCCACTAAAAAAACTTAAAACAAAACATATAGTTATTTTGATTTTGTAAATATCATCTTACTTCTTTATCTTTTTTCCCTAAAGATTCAGCAAAGCTTACATGTTTATCAGTGTTTTTGTTTGTATGTATGTTTATGTATAGCATGAGGAAAATTGGATGTCCATGTAGTAATGCAGTTCAAAAGAATCAAAAAATAACATTATTTTGGTTGGTGCTATGGCCCTCAATTATAGGCCTTAGTGCTCGTAAATTCAGAATTTCTATCTCTTTAACTGGTGTTCAGCCGATCAATTTGTGCCGTGCACTTCCGCTGTGATTATGAAATATTTTGACTTGGAAACTTCGTCATATATATTTATCACATTGTAACAACTGGGACTAGGACTGTCAATGGATACCCGAAAAATCCGAAATCCGTCTGCATCCGCATTCGAAAAACGGATAAATATCCGATATCCAGAAAAACGGATGCGGATGTGGATATAGGCATATCTGCATCCGAAAATTATCCGTCCGCTTTTTGTCACGATTATAGCTTAAATTATGTGTATTTTAACATAATTAAATATAATAATTTATTATTTTGCAAAGTTGAAAGTATATTAAACGCATGCTAATTGCTCATAATCATAGTCATAGTTATTTATTTTTGGCATTTTAGTAATCAAATAAGTTGAAAAATCTTATTATTAAGCTAGAAAAATTCATTTATGTTCATTGATTTATCGACCATTGGTGGAGCGGATAATTATCCGATATCCGTCCGTATCCGCGGATGCGGATATCCGATATCCGAAAATGGTTTCGGATGCGGATGACACTATCTGCATCCGAAACTATCCGTTGACAGCCCTAACTGGGACATCACATTGTGAAATAGAGCACTCAAATTTTCTATATCAGGCAATGATTTTTTATGTTGATTTTTCTTATTTTTTTGGAAAATCGGTTAGTTGGGACAATATTTCAATCTTGAACACTATTATTCAATGTCAAAGAGATTTGATTTCAAAACTTCAAGACAGATATTCTGGAAACATTTCAAAGCCCGTGTGAGCTGTCCTCTACAAGCTTTATTTAAGCTCTACAATATTTAGTTCGCAAATTCTACTTGAACTCAGCAAACAGCTAAGCTATCCTCCGATTTTTATAAAAAACAAAAAACTAGTAGTTTTATTGAGTTTTCTCTCGTTCAGAAAAATCCGAAAGCACCCTGAACGGACCTCATAGTACCACTGCATGGTAATCTGAAAGTATAAAAAAAGTAAAATAGATATTTAAATCAAAAATAGAAAAAAAGTAATTTTGTCATTAATTTTTTTGAGAAGACGGAGCAGAGGGAAAGGGGGAGGGGTCAACATTTTGCTTAGTTCAAATAGAATTTGCCTATTTAGTTTTATGTTCTCTTTTATTTCGACATTCTTAGATTTAGCTTGCTTTATTTTCTAATAATTTCATTCAATAACAAAATAAAACCTACACCAAATTTCACAATCTAGCTTGATAAAACTTATCTTAAATGCTGTGAATACGGAAGCCGCTTGTATGTCCTAACTATAATTATAAGTATTTCGATCATCCATTGATGCAACGTTCATTTTAAAAGGTTTGGATGGAAAGAAAAAAAAAAAAAACCAACACAAACCACAGCAGTTCAATCAATAACAAAGAGAACAGTTCAGAAAATTCACTGTTTCATGAACAGCAAGATACCATGAATATGGAATTTAATCGGTCAAATAATACATCTCAATTAAAAAAAAATGCATTTGAACATGAAGAAGCATTGAATACCACACATCAAAAACAAAATACGAATATATGTACTACTGAAGAACTTTGTGTAGATGTTAATGTTTTTGGATCAGAATGATTAGATAATTGTAGATGGTCAGGAAAAATGTTCACAATTTGAAAACCTAATGTTTATCTGATGGTCACAGTGGAACATGTTCACAGTCCAAACAAAATAGGAAATATAGGCATGAAGAAATTCCTTACAAGCTTACCACAACAAAATAGGAAATATAGGCATGAAAAAATTCCTTACAAGCTTACCACAACAATGCTTGATATAACTGATAAACCTAGGTGGTAGAATATGATATATTACATTTAAGAGTTGAATTGTAAAAATGAAACGAACAAAGTCAATTACAATTATTCTCTCGAGCGGTGTAAACAATAACGCTGGCTTGACTAAACAGAAGTAGCACCGGACTTCTTCAATCATGTGAGGTAAGTGTCAAAATCGAGGAGTTTTTTTGAAATGTTGTGCATTTAAATCGCTTAGCCATTCTATAGCGATGAAGATGTAAAAATGTATAACAATAAAATTAGCCAGGATATAACGGGGGTGCAAAAATGTTCATTAAATGTTAAACTAAATATTTAAAATTAATTAATTATTGTTCTCACGTTATTTATATGGAAGGAATTAATATTAATCGATCCTGTATAACAAAATCAAAGAGTATTATATATATATATATATATATATATATATATATATATATATATATATATATACACACACACACACACACACACACTAAATTTGATGACTATAATAGATTTATACCATATATTAGACACTCACGTCTTAAAATTAGATATTTACACTTGCTTAATTGATTTTTCATAAAGAGAAATAATCAAATCAAGTTCAATATACTGATACTGCCAAAGAGGATGCTAATAGCGAACACAGTGGAAAACAGCGGGACTTGATGTGGATCTACCATTCATCGGCGTTGATTTGAAATAGCGTAACGGTTGAAGAGTGTTATAAGCTATAGACGGATTTTACGCGGCTTTAGCAGGGGTCTAACCCATAGTTTGAAATCTCGTCTGATACCACGAGATCTCGTTTCGATTTCGGAAGGCACCGGGACGGAAACAATGGAAATTCTCGTTTCGGTTCACCAAAAAAAAAAAAAAATCGCGGCTCAGTAAACACCGAAAAAGGAAAAGCCGCGTGAAACACGAAGAAGAAGAGAAACACGAAAAAATTGCGAGTTCATTTCAAAGCCAGAAGAAGAAGAAGAGAAACATGAAGCATGGATGGATTGGAAAAAAGCAAACCTTATTCGAGGAAAATCCCCCAATTCGACATAATAAAATCCATCTTTGTCGATCTCAGCAGAGTCGAACTGCAGGGAATTTGCGCAAGGCGAATTCGAGTATAGCAGGCTTCATTCTTGCATTCGATCTTCATCTTCGAAGCAGAAGTTTTTTTTAATATATTTTTCCCGCTTCGTTTTTTTCGCCTTTTTCCTGTTTGCGGCTGCGTGTTTGCTAGAAGACACTTTAATTAGGGTTTTAATAATAGTCTGGGCTTGAATTGACATGGGCTTTGGATTAGCTTTTGTGCTGCTAAGAATTGGTATTGGAATGAATATTAATACATACGCTAAAAGTTTGGTTTTTGGACCGAAACCGAAACAAAAACCAAAACCGCCGAAACCGCCAAAATTGACCGAAACTAGTAAATTTTCAAATGACCGAAACCGAGTTTTCGAACCTTGGTCTAACCGCATAGTTGAAATATTAAGCACCTGGGCAACAATGAGTTCTTACTTAGATGCGGGATTGTTTGAGTTTATTAAACCCAAGTTATCACAAAACCAATTGGCAATGTGAATGGTGAACCCTTAATGTATATACTGATTTTATTTTATATATTCCCCGGTGTGGGACTTGTTTCAACACACCTCTACACGTGTGGATCTAGACCCTATCACGTGGCTTAGTGGGTGAAGTGGGCAAGTGTGGCTTGTGTGCACGAAAACCTAGCTCTGATACCATGTTAGAAAACCCCAAATTATCACAAATCAATTGGCAATGTGAAGGGTAAACTCTTAATGTATATATTGATTTTATTTTATATATTCCCTGGTGTGGGACTTGTCTCAACGGGGATTTATAATTGAACAAAGTTAATTAATGTTCAACAAGAGGTATACTATAGTCCTGCATGACTGATACTTTTTGCTGTTTTTTTTTCTTTTTCCCTCTTCTGAGCAATTTAATGAACATATGAATATGATGGTTTTGGAGTAAAACTTATGTTTAGCACTTTTACGATCATATGTTCTTTGTATGTTATAAGTTGTACCATTTATTTATTTTTAGTTTATAAAATATCTGTTTCTAGAAAACCCATGTATTTATTTTATCATGTTGGATGAATAGTAGTTTAGAGAAACACGACTCAAAATTTTCATAATCAATCTAAAACCTAAATGATTTATTATTATATAGTATTTACTTGTTGTGGTCAGGCTCATATTTATGTATCTTGTGATATATATAACAAAATGATAGTTCATCAAGTTTATGACCGTTGGAAGGAAATCACTTTAGAACTAATTTTGTATTTGACTGTATTATCATTTCAAAATTCTATGTCAGGTATCTTTTTAACTGCTGAATTTTTATAATTCTTAGCCGACATATAAATAGAGAAGAAAATTTATACATTCAATTACATCAAAAACTCTCTTTAGGATTCTAAAATTCTTTTATTATTTCGTTATTTTTTATTTCACATTTGGATGATCTTTGATCACATATCTACAAATCTAGAGGCTGAATGTTTGATCTCAAACTTTAAATAAGTATTGGTAGGGTAAATTTGCCTAAATATTAGATCACTAGTGAATTACAATAAATCATCCTAAATCTCTATAAATAATCTTATTTTTTATGTTCCCTAGCAAAAAGCATTATAGAGAAAAAAAATTGCCTCGAAATTCACATATGATATTATAAATTTATTTTATTGCAATCTTGTCCTATGACTTTATTTTCATTCAGTGGAAAAGAAATCACATTCGAAGCAAAAGAAATTAAATCATCTAATATATGAAATTCAACATCACATTTTAATTTCAAAAATAAACCAATTTTTTATGATTCTTAAACTTAAAAATTATCACATATACTTAAGAACCCAATACTAGACTGCTTAAGGGGAAATGAGTTATTTAATTCGTCTTGTCACTTTTAACGTTAGTTTTTAACAAAAAGATTCCTGATATGAATTTAACTCATTAAATTAAGAAATCTACACAAAATATATGAGCAACTTCATAATTAAACAATAAATTAAAGGAAAACCAATAAAATGAAGACAAGGAATCGAATCGTAAAAAATTACCTCTTGAATGTCCGCGGTGGTCGCAATGGAAGATTTTGAAGCCATGATGAAAATATTTTCAGTTTTTATTTGAAGTAAAGAAATAATTTAGGCTTTTGTGGGTAGTGTGAAGCAATATATACAAGTAATATTATCTTTCTAAAATAGTTTTTTAATCCCAAATCCAGCTACATAGGTACCCAATTAAAATGTTTACATATTAACTATAAGTATACTGTGTCAATCACAAACAGCTGAGCCGATTAATTTTCTTTGCTTCTAATTAACTGAGGAAATTAAGGATAACAACCAGATATGACTACAAAAAAGATATAAGTTCACGGAACCTTATTATAATTAATTATAAACCCATATTACAATTATACACAATATTTTTAGATGTACACCCAAGGTATTCGTAAGTTTGTGAATAAATATACACACGCACAAATGGATATTCAGTTTTCTTAACCTTCTACGTAGAGATATAAATTTGTGCATAAAATAAAAAGATACATTAGTAAGGTGTAATTTCATATCTGCGTACCTACTACATAATTGCTTATGTATCAATAGAGTATATGTGATCTCCATCTTATGGCTCATAACTTTTATTCAAGAAAAAGCGAATACATACTATAAGAAACAATAGCTTTACGTGTTTTCCATTATAAAAAAAATGTTCATTGCTATACATAAATTTAAGCTTACTTTCATTTTAGTCGAAAGTAGATAAGAAAATAAGATTCAAAATGAAATATTTTCAACATTTAATGTGATAGCTTAATTTTATATTCTATCTCATTGACCTAAATTTATTTATACCTTCTTTAATGTAACTTTTTCAAAGAAAATGTTATAATGATGATAGCAAAAAATAATGTTTTCTTTAGTCTATTTAATTCATACTAAATATAGTAATATTATTATTAAATAAAATAAAATGTCATGGAATATTCAAGTAATTATCATAATTTCAAGATGAATTCACAAGATGATATCCACGCATATTATAACAAATAAACAAAACTAGTATAAATAATTAAACAGTTATAAATTGATAAATTTAATAAAATAAGCTGAAATTGTATGATATAAAACAGTAAATATGTATACCGTAAAAAGCTACATATTAATTCATATAATTGTATGCATACAACATATGTAACAACCTTAAACAATCTTATCAAATGCTATCTTGGAAATATTATACTAAAGCATATTTTGAACAAAAGTAATATACATTAACAAATATAATACTCTTATTACCAGTTTTTATTTGTTAAAAGCAGCATCATATGCTTATTTGCTTTTGTAGATGTTAGATCTATGCAGGGCGCATATGATTTGAAATAATTATGGTCGAACCCTAATGACCCGTTTTTTCAACCCTCAAAGCCGACACTAATACATCTAATAATATTCACATATCAAGCTTCCAAGTGGTGTAATGGCGCGTTTTGTAAGGTATAAAAATTAAGTTATTTAATTATTTAAATAACGAATATATTTAATAAACGATAGTTGAACGTATAATATAATTATAATCGAGCTCGAAATGGCGCGGCAGTTTGCTATTTGGCTATTCGAACTTCAACTGAATGTACAGGATTCGTTTTAAGCCGGATTTCTGTGAAACAAGAAACGTGTGGAGCTGGTGGAGTATATCTTTCTAGTGAAAGAGAGAGATCAGGATTTCGTCGTGTAGATTTTGAGTTACGTCCAAATCAAATTCTCAGAGATGCAGCGCCCTGACCATAATGATTTAATTATATTCAAATAAGGATTTAAATAGAAATCGAGCGCCGATATAACTCTGACGATGTAATATCGAGTTGTAAATATATAATTATCCTGGAGCCGTATGATATTCCACTGACGATAATATAAATTTATTTATATTTAATTTAATTTATTTAAATATATTTATATATTTAAATGGGTCATTCAAAGCGTTAAAAATAGCCACTTTTGCAAACGAAGTCGGAATTCGACGAAACCAGTTTTGTTGGATCCGCAATGTCAGATAATTGCTAGATGTCAAGTTTCGTGATTTTTAGAGTCACTATGTGGCCGTACGGATTTTTAGAGTGAAAAACAGTCGATATTCTAACGGTTAAAAATACGCGTATGAGCATACGGAGTCGGAATTTGACGAAACCAGTTTCGTTGGGACCGTAATGTCGAACTCTAGCTACATGTCCAGTTTGGTGATTTTTAGGCGTCGTATGTGTTCGCGGTGATTTTTAGAAGACAAATACGAGGAGAAAATCAAATAAATAAAATAGAAAATCAAATATAAAATATCTCCCCTTATTTTATCTGATCACCAACATGCCACGCAGACCCTTTCTACAGCCACACAACCTACCAACCCCAACACAGCCTATATAACAACAAAGAAACCATACACAGCAAAAGTTTTCAAAAGGAGAAATCAAAATAAAATCCAAATACAAATCCTATAAATCAAAGTATGGTTGGATTTGGATTCTGGAGAGGGTAGTCTTCACTGCCGTGGGATTTTTGAGAGGCTCGACACCTCTTTTGCTCGCTGTCTGTTATGCAGCGTCAGCTAGGGCTTTCGATTGTCAGAGACTGAGGCGGTAATAGGTCGTTTCAGGGTCGCCCTTGGGATTAGGATGGCGAGTCAATGCTGTAGGAGCGATTTGGGGAAAGTCTGGGTTAATTTGGTTCGGTGGTTCTTGGGATATCCCGACGCCGTAACTTTGCTGAGGGTCTCAAGCTCCCTGAGGTGGTGATGGAGTTGAAGTAGGGGGAAAGAGGAGATGAAGGGTGAGTTCAGTTTCGAGTTGGGTGGCGGATGGAAGCTGCGATGGTGGTTGGAAGTTTTCGTGAATTGGCTGTTGAAGGGAGCAGGCTACGGTGTAAGTATTGGGGAAGAAAGAAGGGTTCGAGTGGGCCTTGAGCAGAAGGGAATGGGCCGGGTTTTGAATAAAAGGGGTAAGGCCTTTATAGGAATTAAAATTCAAGTTTTAATCTATTTAAATAGTGTATAAACTTCGTAATACCGTATCTTGTCCGTACGAGGTCGGATTTGCAAACCGTAAGTTGCGTTGGGATCGTATGGACGGGAGCAACACAATGGGACTGACTGGGAGTCCATCCGAGCTCGTTACAATTTATGGAGAAATAAATTGTTCGACTGAATCAATGAACGCAAACCGATATTTATCGATTAACGCGCTGATGTGAGTAAATCTCACAAACTCTAAACAGTTTTATTTTCACGTTGTATTCTTAGAACTGTTAATTATCTGTTGTTTGACTGTGTGTTGACTGTTGATTGAACTGCTAGTCAGTTAGTAGAGATTATATATATATGTGTATATACATATATATATATATATATAATCCGTCAAATAGTTATATGTTGATTCTGTTTATTAGAATATTTTTACTGGTGTTGTCTAACATCTGTGGTGCAGGGAAACAGGTCGGAGGAATCCAACTGGATTCCTCAACAGTTATTTTTACTGTGATTTATATACTGTGACATATAATGTGATGTATATAATCCGTTGTGATCATGCGTGTTTGGACAAATATTCATCGTTGTTAGATGATGTGTTAAAAACCATAAGTTAACCAAAGCGAGTTGGTCGAGTTAAACAAAGTAATTGGTTAGGTTAACCAAAGCAAAGTTAGTCGAGTTAAACAAAGTAATTGGTTAGGTTAACCAAAGCAAAGTTAGTCGAGTAAACAAAGTAAATTGGTTAAGTTAATCAAAGTGAATTAGCTAAGTTAAACTAAGTGATTAATCAAAGTGAACTAGTTAAATTAAACTAAGTGATTAATCGATGTGAATTAGTTAAGTTAAACTAAGTGGTTAATCGAAGTAAATTAGTTAAGTTAACTAAGTGGTTAATCGAAGTGAATTAGTTGAGTTAAACTAAGTAAATCGGTTAGAGTTAATCAACGTGAATTAGCTAAGTTAAACTAAGTGGATTTGTTCAGTTAATCAAGACGAGTTAACCAGTTAGGTTAAACCAGTAGAGTTAACCAGTTGAGTTAACCAGTCAGAGTTAACCAGTTAGGTTAAACCAGTAGAGTTAACCAGTTGAGTTAACCAGTCAGAGTTAACCAGTTAGGTCAAACCAGTTGAGTTGACCGGTTAGAGTTATCCGAAGTAGAGTTATCGAATATAGTGTATTCGAGAGAAGAGTAATCGAATATAGTTTATTCGAGTGGAGAAATCAAATGCTATTCATTTGAGAAGAGTTATCGAATATAGTTTATTCGAGTGGAGAAATCAAATGCTATTCATTTGAGAAGAGTTACCGAATATAGTTTATTCGAGTGGAGAAATCAAATGCTATTCATTTGAGAAGAGTTACCGAATATAGTTTATTCGAGTGGAGAAATCAAATGCTATTCATTTGAGAAGAGTTATCGAATATAGTTTATTCGAGTGGAGAAATCAAATGCTATTCATTTGAGAAGAGTTATCGAATATAGTTTATTCGAAGAGGAGTTATCGAGTATTGGTTATTCAAAGTTACTTAATCCAAAGGAGTTATTCGAAGAGTTAATCCGAAGGAGTTAGTCGAAGAGTTAATCCGAAGGAGTTAGTCGAAGAGTTAATCCAAAGGGGTTATTCGAAGTTAGTTAATCCAAAGGAGTTAATCGAAGAGTTAATCCGAAGGAGTAAGTCGAAGAGTTAATCCAAAGGAGTTATTCCGAGTTAGTTAATCTAAAGGAGTTATTCGAAGTTAGTTAATCCGAAGGAGTTAGTCGAAGAGTTAATCCAAAGGAGTTATTCGAAGTTAGTTAATCCAAAGGAGTTAGTCGAAGAGTTAATCCGAAGGAGTTAGTCGAAGAGTTAATCCAAAGGAGTTATTTGAAGTTAGTTAATCCAAAGGAGTTAATCGAAGAGTTAATCCGAAGGAGTTATTCGAAGAGTTAATCCAAAGGAGTTATTCGGAGTTAGTTAATCCAAAGGAGTTATTCGAAGTTAGTTAATCCGAAGGAGTTAGTCGAAGAGTTAATCCCAAGGAGTTATTCGAAGTTAGTTAATCCAAAGGAGTTAGTCGAAGAGTTAATCGAATATAGTTATTCGAAAGAAAGTGTTAATCGAATATAGTTTATTCGAGTAAAGTTAAAAGAGTTAATCGAATATAATTTATTCGAATAGAGTTAGAGAAGTTAATCGAATATAGTTTATTCGAATAGTGTTGGAGGAGATATCGAATATAGTTTATTCGACAGAAGTTAAGTGAATAGGGTTAATCAATAGAGTTAAGCAAATTTAGAAACTGACTGGAGAGGGTAAGTTGAACGGTTTTCTAAGTGACGATCTGATGTTGGTTTCGACCTTCCGGATTGATACTTAGAGAATTGTTCTCATACTAGTTACAGTTAGGGACTGATAGTTGCGAAATAATAGTGATGTGAAAATAAGTTATGGAAATGTTTTCCAAAGAAGAACAAAAATTGTTTTCTAATATAGAAAACAAGGAATGGAAATGTTTTCCAGTATTAATAAATATATTTTCTAAACATTAGAAAATAGCAAATGTCGAATATAGGGAAATAGGAGATGTGAAATGAACCAAAGAGATATATGTTAAAAGATGTTTGTTCGATAAAATTTCCATCTGGAAATAATATCGTTGTTTGCACACTTGTTTTTCTTTGATAGTTAACTCACAGACTATCGAAGTTTTGACCATTTTAACGTTGTTAATATGGAGAGATCGGTTGGATTATTATCCAAAGAACCACTCTGTATTGGCATAAGCGTTGCGAATCATTTATGCCAAAGATAATTGAAGACGGAGTAAAGTGCAAGGGCTGTTGTATAAGTCTTAGATAACAGTGACTAAGATGGATATACTGAATAGTGCCTTCGGTTTGTCCAGTCCCAGGACAACGTATATGGAAGAAGGTCTGACAGAGTATATCCAATGGATCGCGTAAGTTGATCTGTTCAAACGTATTCACGTTTGGTGGCGGAGGAATTCGTTTCTCTTAGCTGTATACCCGTGTTATTTTTGGATAAGTCAATTTGTGATTTGGCGGGTATGACGATGTGACATTCAAAGTGAATGGTGATCAGATGTTCTGAAGAAAGACGTAGCTTCTAGCCTCACACCAGGAAGTAACAAAAGTTGGGCTATGCAGCATGGCTAGTTGGGTCATTCCCAAGTAGGGTGTATTTTCACCGATCTAGGGAATATTCATATTTATACTTCTTTTTTATTCTGTATCTTCGGATGACGGTTTGATGGCCTATAACCGTGGTGGCAATATATTCGCGACAATCAAGCTAAATGAGTGAGCGGTCATGTGTGGCCGGGTTGCAAGATGTTCTTGTTGAACCTGCAGTGTATCACCTCTAGAGTACACTGATCAGAAGGTGCTCCCATACCTTGTCTGTTGGAATCCATTCTCCGTTAAGCACCCTGCGGTTTATGATTTTTACTATGTATGTAGAACGTTAGATGCAGGCGTTTCTACTAGATTGATACCTATTTGTACTTAGACATTATTATAATATCACAATGATATTGCTTGTCAAAGTTGTTCAGATACTCATAAGGAAAAACCCGTTCCGTATTCACGGCGTGGTCTTATGAGATATCATATACCTGTTTTAAACTATTTTACTCACACCAGTCCCATGACTGACCCGGAGTTTACTTTGTTGTTTTCCCTAAACTCTTGGGTGCCTAAATTTGTACGGGCAGTCAAGTAGTCGGGATTTACAGATATACTTGGAGAGCTTGGAGCAGGAGGCTGCAAGATTCTATAGCTATAGTTATTTCCGCTGTGTTGTAAGTGTTGTACTTTGATAAGTGCTATTGTATATATATATAACTGTTTACTTCAAAGCTATGTTATATATTATATGTTATTCGTTCCGCTGTGAGATTCGTGTTACTCTGATGATTCTGATGTTCTTCTTCTTCTTCTATTCTGTTAGTTCTATCTTTTCTTTCTCACCTTCTAATTTCTTTCACTAACGTCGCGGAATTTCCGACTCTCGAGGAGTCGGAAATTTCCGGCCGTTACAGTTGGTATCAGAGCTTAAGTTAAGTGATTACCTTGGCTCTGTGGGATAACTAGATAGAGATGGGATTAGTAATATCCTAGATTGAGTTTGAGTGTATATATATGAGCGCATAATTGTTATTCAATATAAAATGGTTTTATATTGTGGAGACTCATTGGTTGAGTGGCTTATGAATTCTGGTCGATCAGTTTGATCCACTATATCGATAAGGGTTACTAAACACTCGAATACGATGAACCGTCATGGTATGTTTTGAAAGAGGGTAAATGAAATAATTTTTCCCAAAATATATTTGTTTATAGAAGAAATATATATCTTGAAATTATTATAGTATATTGATTGTGTTGGTTGTTATTATAATCGAATGAGATTATAAAAGGGTGAAATGGTTATAAATGACCAATCAGAATTCATATGAATGTAATATATGAAATAGTTTGAACTAAATATGAATTTAAATCAGAATTTGGAATTTAAAATAAGGAAATTTTAAGTTCCTGGGAGATTTTGAAATGTTTTCAAAATGGAAGTATTTAGTAATGGTTTTGAAAATAATATAGTATTGAAATCACTTGGGTCGCTGGAAAATAATTCCGATGATGACTGCGCAGTATCATCGGTGTGATTTTCGAGTTCTAAAGTGGTGGATTACTACCAAAGATTTTATTTTGAATTGTTTTGAGGAAACAAGTTGTTTAGAAAATTCAAAGGCTTTGAATTGGCAGTATGATTTCGAATTTGATTTGAAATTTACCCAGGAACTTAAGTTCTAGAAATTAAAATTTAACTTGTGAAGTTAATTCGAATGGGATGGTAAAAGTAAATAATAAACCAGAATTTAACTTGAGATGATAGGTTAAGAAAAAAATGGAAGTGATTTGAGAATAATATGGTTTTGGATTTGAAACGATTAGTTGAGAGTTTGGAGTTTGAAACTCGAATTTGAAATTGAATTCGGCCTGAATAAGCGAATGGTTGTGTTAAGAATAAATTGGTTGGAGTTGATTGGGATGGCATTTGTATATGCCGAGTTGATAACAGAGGGTAGGGATATAATGATACGACCGACAAAAAGGTACAAGTTTATATTATATATGAGTTTGGATTTTATGAGCCGAATTGGCAAGTCGCTTGGCTGTTTGATTTTCTTTTGGGTTGGAGAAGGCCTAGAGAGGCGAGGGGTGGTTTGTCATATTGACCAATACAAAGGAGGTTATGGCGAAATTTTTCGAAAATTCCAGGCGTTAGAACATTCTCATGATTTATGGAAATTCAGGTTAGCCAGAATGAATTAATAATTTAATGGTTCAGTTGAAACTGGAGTTGAGAAGTAAACTAAAAGATATTTGAATCTAGTTAGTAAAGTTGGTAGCATTTTCCTAGCTTAGCAATTTCGAGGACGAAATTATTTTAAGGGGGGAAGTCTGTAATGGCGCATTTTGTAAGGTATAAAAATTAAGTTATTTAATTATTTAAATAACGAATATATTTAATAAACGATAGTTGAACGTATAATTTATAATATAATTATAATCGAGCTCGAAATGGCGCGGCAGTTTGCTATTTGGCTATTCGAACTTCAACTGAATGTACAGGATTCGTTTTAAGCCGGATTTCTGTGAAACAAGAAACGTGTGGAGCTGGTGGAGTATATCTTTCTAGTGAAAGAGAGAGATCAGGATTTCGTCGTGTAGATTTTGAGTTACATCCAAATCAAATTCTCAGAGATGCAGCGCCCTGACCATAATGATTTAATTATATTCAAATAAGGATTTAAATAGAAATCGAGCGTCGATATAACTCTGACGATGTAATATCGAGTTGTAAATATATAATTATCCCGGAGCCGTATGATATTCCACTGTGAATATATACGATAATATAAATTTATTTATATTTAATTTATTTTATTTAAATATATTTATATATTTAAATGGGTCATTCAAAGCGTTAAAAATAGCCACTTTTGCAAACGAAGTCGGAATTCGACGAAACCAGTTTTGTTGGATCCGCAATGTCAGATAATTGCTAGATGTCAAGTTTCGTGATTTTTAGAGTCACTATCTGGCCGTACGGATTTTTAGAGTGAAAAACAGTCGATATTCTAACGGTTAAAAATACGCAGTATGAGCATACGGAGTCGGAATTTGACGAAACCAGTTTCGTTGGGACCGTAATGTCGAACTCTAGCTACATGTCCAGTTTGGTGATTTTTAGGCGTCGTATGTGTTCGCGGTGATTTTTAGAAGACAAATACGAGGAGAAAATCAAATAAATAAAATAGAAAATCAAATATAAAATATCTCCCCTTATTTTATCTGATCACCAACATGCCACGCAGACCCTTTCTACAGCCACACAACCTACCAACCCCAACACAGCCTATATAACAACAAAGAAACCATACACAGCAAAAGTTTTCAAAAGGAGAAATCCAAATACAAATCCTATAAATCAAAGTATGGTTGGATTTGGATTCTGGAGAGGGTAGTCTTCACTGCCGTGGGATTTTTGAGAGGCTCGACACCTCTTTTGCTCGCTGTCTGCTATGCAGCGTCAGCTAGGGCTTTCGATTGTCGGAGACTGAGGCAGTAATAGGTCGTTTCAGGGTCGCCCTTGGGATTAGGATGGCGAGTCAATGCTGTAGGAGCGATTTGGGGAAAGTCTGGGTTAATTTGGTTCGGTGGTTCTTGGGATATCCCGACGCCGTAACTTTGCTGAGGGTCTCAAGCTCCCTGAGGTGGTGATGGAGTTGAAGTAGGGGGAAAGAGGAGATGAAGGGTGAGTTCAGTTTCGAGTTGGGTGGCGGATGGGAGCTGCGATGGTGGTTGGAAGTTTTCGTGAATTGGCTGCTGAAGGGAGCAGGCTACGGTGTAAGTATTGGGGAAGAAAGAAGGGTTCGAGTGGGCCTTGAGCAGAAGGGAATGGGCTGGGTTTTGAATAAAAGGGGTAAGGCATTTATAGGAATTAAAATTCAAGTTTTAATCTATTTAAATAGTGTATAAACTTCGTAATACCGTATCTTGTCCGTACGAGGTCGGATTTGCAAACCGTAAGTTGCGTTGGGATCGTATGGACGGGAGCAACACAATGGGACTGACTGGGAGTCCATCCGAGCTCGTTACAATTTATGGAGAAATAAATTGTTCGACTGAATCAATGAACGCAAACCGGTATTTATCGATTAACGCGCTGATGTGAGTAAATCTCACAAACTCTAAACAGTTTTATTTTCACGTTGTATTCTTAGAACTGTTAATTATCTGTTGTTTGACTGTGTGTTGACTGTTGATTGAACTGCTAGTCAGTTAGTAGAGATTATATATATATGTGTATATACATATATATATATATATAATCCGTCAAATAGTTATATGTTGATTCTGTTTATTAGAATATTTTTACTGGTGTTGTCTAACATCTGTGGTGCAGGGAAACAGGTCGGAGGAATCCAACTGGATTCCTCAACAGTTATTTTTACTGTGATTTATATACTGTGACATATAATGTGATGTATATAATCCGTTGTGATCATGCGTGTTTGGACAAATATTCATCGTTGTTAGATGATGTGTTAAAAACCATAAGTTAACCAAAGCGAGTTGGTCGAGTTAAACAAAGTAATTGGTTAGGTTAACCAAAGCAAAGTTAGTCGAGTTAAACAAAGTAATTGGTTAGGTTAACCAAAGCAAAGTTAGTCGAGTAAACAAAGTAAATTGGTTAAGTTAATCAAAGTGAATTAGCTAAGTTAAACTAAGTGATTAATCAAAGTGAACTAGTTAAATTAAACTAAGTGATTAATCGATGTGAATTAGTTAAGTTAAACTAAGTGGTTAATCGAAGTAAATTAGTTAAGTTAACTAAGTGGTTAATCGAAGTGAATTAGTTGAGTTAAACTAAGTAAATCGGTTAGAGTTAATCAACGTGAATTAGCTAAGTTAAACTAAGTGGATTTGTTCAGTTAATCAAGACGAGTTAACCAGTTAGGTTAAACCAGTAGAGTTAACCAGTTGAGTTAACCAGTCAGAGTTAACCAGTTAGGTTAAACCAGTAGAGTTAACCAGTTGAGTTAACCAGTCAGAGTTAACCAGTTAGGTTAAACCAGTTGAGTTGACCGGTTAGAGTTATCCGAAGTAGAGTTATCGAATATAGTGTATTCGAGAGAAGAGTAATCGAATATAGTTTATTCGAGTGGAGAAATCAAATGCTATTCATTTGAGAAGAGTTATCGAATATAGTTTATTCGAGTGGAGAAATCAAATGCTATTCATTTGAGAAGAGTTATCGAATATAATTTATTCGAGTGGAGAAATCAAATGCTATTCATTTGAGAAGAGTTACCGAATATAGTTTATTCGAGTGGAGAAATCAAATGCTATTCATTTGAGAAGAGTTATCGAATATAGTTTATTCGAGTGGAGAAATCAAATGCTATTCATTTGAGAAAAGTTATCGAATATAGTTTATTCGAGTGGAGAAATCAAATGCTATTCATTTGAGAAGAGTTATCGAATATAGTTTATTCGAGTGGAGAAATCAAATGCTATTCATTTGAGAAGAGTTATCGAATATAGTTTATTCGAAGAGGAGTTATCGAATATTGGTTATTCGAAGTTACTTAATCCAAAGGAGTTATTCGAAGAGTTAATCCGAAGGAGTTAGTCGAAGAGTTAATCCGAAGGAGTTAGTCGAAGAGTTAATCCAAAGGGGTTATTCGAAGTTAGTTAATCCAAAGGAGTTAATCGAAGAGTTAATCCGAAGGAGTTAGTCGAAGAGTTAATCCAAAGGAGTTATTCGGTGTTAGTTAATCCAAAGGAGTTATTCGAAGTTAGTTAATCCGAAGGAGTTAGTCGAAGAGTTAATCCAAAGGAGTTATTCGAAGTTAGTTAATCCAAAGGAGTTAGTCGAAGAGTTAATCCGAAGGAGTTAGTCGAAGAGTTAATCCAAAGGAGTTATTCGAAGTTAGTTAATCCAAAGGAGTTAATCGAAGAGTTAATCCGAAGGAGTTAGTCGAAGAGTTAATCCAAAGGAGTTATTCGGAGTTAGTTAATCCAAAGGAGTTATTCGAAGTTAGTTAATCCGAAGGAGTTAGTCGAAGAGTTAATCCCAAGGAGTTAGTCGAAGTTAGTTAATCCAAAGGAGTTAGTCGAAGAGTTAATCGAATATAGTTATTCGAAAGAAAGTGTTAATCGAATATAGTTTATTCGAGTAAAGTTAAAAGAGTTAATCGAATATAATTTATTCGAATAGAGTTAGAGAAGTTAATCGAATATAGTTTATTCGAATAGTGTTGGAGGAGATATCGAATATAGTTTATTCGACAGAAGTTAAGTGAATAGGGTTAATCAATAGAGTTAAGCAAATTTAGAAACTGACTGGAGAGGGTAAGTTGAACGGTTTTCTAAGTGACGATCTGATGTTGGTTTCGACCTTCCGGATTGATACTTAGAGAATTGTTCTCATACTAGTTACAGTTAGGGACTGATAGTTGCGAAATAATAGTGATGTGAAAATAAGTTATGGAAATGTTTTCCAAAGAAGAACAAAAATTGTTTTCTAATATAGAAAACAAGGAATGGAAATGTTTTCCAGTATTAATAAATATATTTTCTAAACATTAGAAAATAGCAAATGTCGAATATAGGGAAATAGGAGATGTGAAATGAACCAAAGAGATATATGTTAAAAGATGTTTGTTCGATAAAATTTCCATCTGGAAATAATATCGTTGTTTGCACACTTGTTTTTCTTTGATAGTTAACTCACAGACTATCGAAGTTTTGACCATTTTAACGTTGTTAATATGGAGAGATCGGTTGGATTATTATCCAAAGAACCACTCTGTATTGGCATAAGCGTTGCGAATCATTTATGCCAAAGATAATTGAAGACGGAGTAAAGTGCAAGGGCTGTTGTATAAGTCTTAGATAACAGTGACTAAGATGGATATACTGAATAGTGCCTTCGGTTTGTCCAGTCCCAGGACAACGTATATGGAAGAAGGTCTGACAGAGTATATCCAATGGATCGCGTAAGTTGATCTGTTCAAACGTATTCACGTTTGGTGGCGGAGGAATTCGTTTCTCTTAGCTGTATACCCGTGTTATTTTTGGATAAGTCAATTTGTGATTTGGCGGGTATGACGATGTGACATTCAAAGTGAATGGTGATCAGATGTTCTGAAGATAGACGTAGCTTCTAGCCTCACACCAGGAAGTAACAAAAGTTGGGCTAGGCAGCATGGCTAGTTGGGTCATTCCCAAGCAGGGTGTATTTTCACCGATCTAGGGAATATTCATATTTATACTTCTTTTTTATTCTGTATCTTCGGATGACGGTTTGATGGCCTATAACCGTGGTGGCAATATATTCGCGACACTCAAGCTAAATGAGTGAGCGGTTATGTGTGGCCGGGTTGCAAGATGTTCTTGTTGAACCTGCAGTGTATCACCTCTAGAGTACACTGATCAGAAGGTGCTCCCATACCTTGTCTGTTGGAATCCATTCTCCGTTAAGCACCCTGCGGTTTATGATTTTTACTATGTATGTAGAACGTTAGATGCAGGCGTTTCTACTAGATTGATACCTATTTGTACTTAGACATTATTATAATATCACAATGATATTGCTTGTCAAAGTTGTTCAGATACTCATAAGGAAAAACCCGTTCCGTATTCACGGCGTGGTCTTATGAGATATCATATACCTATTTTAAACTATTTTACTCACACCAGTCCCATGACTGACCCGGAGTTTACTTTGTTGTTTTCCCTAAATTCTTGGGTGCCTAAATTTGTACGGGCAGTTAAGTAGTCGGGATTTACAGATATACTTGGAGAGCTTGGAGCAGGAGGCTGCAAGATTCTATAGCTATAGTTATTTCCGCTGTGTTGTAAGTGTTGTACTCTGATAAGTGCTATTGTATATATATAACTGTTTACTTCAAAGCTATGTTATATATTATATGTTATTCGTTCCGCTGTGAGATTCGTGTTACTCTGATGATTCTGATGTTCTTCTTCTTCTTCTATTCTATTAGTTCTATCTTTTCTTTCTCACCTTCTAATTTCTTTCACTAACGTCGCGGAATTTTCGACTCTCGAGGAGTCGAAAATTTCCAGCCGTTACAAGTGGCGGAGAGACGAGCTGCGGAAAAGAAAGGCGTTGAACAAAAAAATTTCACAGTAGAACTGACAGTTCATAATATGAACAATGATCTTTACAAAAAGTCAAAACTATAATTATATACATAAATCAGAATACTAATCTACAAGCTAGTTTGGAAAGTTATAACAGTTTTTCCTTACAAATGTTGATACATACATGAATAAACAATGTGGAATATATAAACGAATACGAAGGTGTGTCTCAGCCCTTTAGCTCTTCTCTTGGAGCTCTAAAGTAATCCAAATCCAATCTGACAAATACACTTGGTCTGCTTCGAGCATCAAACAAAAATAATGCCCAGGTCATTCTTCGATACTAGCATGTAAAAGCTTACATTACATGGAATATATTATAATTTAGAAAACCTTTTGAATAAAAGATATTTCATAGGACCACATCGCTTATAAATAAAGATTGGCCTTTTACGTTACGGTAATCAAATATTTTTACTAAATCATTTGATATTATCTCTAATGTCATTACATTGGAATTGCTTTTTTAGAAAACATAATCAAAATAGTTGTAGTTGTTACATTTGTCAAATTCGATGGAAAATTTAGTTATACAATCAAATCCTTAAAGGCACATATTGAAGATTGGGTCCCAACAATGACAAGGTATAGGACTACCTTCCGTAATATAAACCTCTACAGGAATGTATGGAGGCACAACCTAGATACCGTCACCCTACATGGAGCCGGCCTACCCTTTCTGGATAAGACTGAATATTACATCGCTCAGGCTGTTAGTAACCTGTCTGAGATATCTCATAGCATCCACAACAAACCCATTATATAGAGGTAGTCTACAAAGGTGATGACCATATATTAATGGGAACGATCTACAAAGCCCTGGGCATCTACCATTTTTATGTTATTTCCAATGTGTAAGGCCTGTGGTAACATTTTACATTCAATAGGATATCAAATTCCACTTAGAATGCTACCTTGCCATTTCCAAAAACAAATTAATGGATTTCTATTAAAGTACAATACCCGAGATTATATGCTGGAGCTAAGTATATAAGGGTTTAGCCCCTACACTACCAAACAAATGTATGTTAATAAAAACTAACATAGGTGATCTTTTTAGAAATGCAAGGCTAGACACTCATTTATACAAGTTGTTCGAGTAAAGAACAAACGAAAGCACTCCTCCTACTGCATCCTCTTTGGAAATCACGCCTAGAATTAGTAGAGAGTAGTGGTTACATCAAAGATTTCAAAATAAAGGTACTAGTGCCACCATATATACATACATATATATATATATATATAAATCTGGATGTTAGTGGCAATAACTGTACACTATGAAGATCATCATCCTCAAAATCATTGTCTCTAAGACGTCTTGCATGTCCAAACACTTAATTTGATTTGAAGTGATTCTCGGATGACATTGCTATCTGATATAGGTCTCTCCAAACCGTCAACGATAGTTTAAAACCTGTCTACCTTTTCATTGATGTCTTGAGTTTGTCTTGCTAATTTTCGTGTATTTGCCGTCAGATCCTGATTTTGTTGAAACAAATGTTGAGTTGTCTATTCCAAAGTCTGAGCTATTATTTCCAAATTCTGAACTTGGCTGTTGGCAGATTGCCTCTGTGGATCTGATCTAATTGGGGTGCCTTGTATCCTTGAATTTCTGTTTTCTTTTAATTCAGAAAAAAATTTGGCTAGAGATTCTTGAAGATTGTTGTGCATGATGTCCACCTTTGTATTGATATCTTCCATCTTTGCTCTAAAATTCTGATTTTAAAATGCTAATTCTTGAGTAGTTTTTTCCAGTTTCTTCAAGCAAGCCTCATTTTTTTTATTAACTAGGTTTTGTATGTGCCATCTTTCTTGTTGAGATAACATATCATTATTACCATTGTCAAGTGATGAGGCATCACGGCTGATTTCCATTGTTGATGGATCTTGAGAGTGAGGGTCAGTATTTAACTCACTCGAAGGCTCCGATACCAATTTGAAAGCAGCCAAGTTGTGCTACAAGTGTAATATTTGGCTGTGCATAATCTTTTGACATGTCCATGGTGCAAATGAGTGGACGGATAAGGGGAACATGGAGTAGGAAAACAATGGTTTTCTTGATAGTAGAAGAAAATGCAGGGGAGGAGGGGATAACTACAGATTGATCATAAGAAAATACGGTGATCGGTGCAGGGGTTTGAAATAGAGGTAAAGACTTAAAAGAAGAAGAAAGAGGTGCAGGGGAAAGAGATCACTGAAGGTTGATTGCTAGAAGTAGGGGAATCGATGCAATGAAAAGAAGGAGGTGAAATGATTCACAGATGAACCAAAAAAGAATACACAGAGATAAAACTCAGGTACTGATTTTATTAATTCAAATCTTATTTTATTACATTTAAACAACTGCATGTATTTATAGCATGAATTAAAACGGTACTTAACTAACCATAGTTAAAATGACTAACTCAAATTGCTAAAAACTACAGCAGGTCGAAAGTGCACAACATCTCATACTTTTAGCCGTAACATCAATGCATTAGAAAATCATTGATACACAAATAACATAAATAAGTGATGGAAATGCAATAATTGAATCACCAAGATAGCAATAGTAGATAGACAACAAGCTCAATCTCCAATGGATCTTCAACACTCAAAATATAAATCACCAAAGTCAATCTCCTTAGTTTGACTCGAGCATCAAGTCAAAAAAATAAACCAAACACTCGAGTCAGGATTAACATGTCCAATAGTAAATCAACTCAAGTGAAATGCTCAAATGGAATGCACAAGTAACTTAAAGAATGTTTGAGATTCCGTTCTTTGAGGATCCGTTAAACTTGATATTATAATATGCTATTATAATAGTGTCTATGGTTAAATATACTATTGAAAATAGTGTAAGGAGCATTTCATTTTTACCCTTATGTTGTTTATAAGCATTGTGGTATATACGGTACTGTAAATGTAATGGTCCATAAATTCCGATGCTCGAATTTTTGACAATAATACATAATCCAGTATTACTTGCCAAAACTCAAGTATCGATAACGCAGATTGTTAATAGAAAGAAGTTAGAGGGTGAGAAAAGAAATAAAATATTAGAATAGAAGAATAAAAAGGCCAGAGTCTCAAAGTGGAATCGACAAAATATAATATACAAAAAAAGTCTTTACACAAAATGAAACTGTATATATCTATTACCTATAATAGAAAGTAAAATATTTTAGAAACTTACATGGGACCGTTTGGTATTTTTTATATCTGACGTGTTGCTATTCCACAATTTCTCCGCACTTTTTTTACTGTCGAGAATTAATAACAACTGAACTTTGAAATTCTTCACCGAAACTCCATATTAACTTCCACTTTCCGGTCTTTTACTTTTCCCAAGTCTAATTTCTATGCTTCCACCCGCTTTCACTGTCTTCTACACCGATTGTCTTCCATTCCATCCTCTCCATCCTGTGGTGGATATTTAAACCGCCATTCGTTTGGCAACCCATCGTTGGTCAACCCGTCACTAAGCCGCCTGTCTGTCCTCCATTTTTGCGTTTCGTGCTTCCGATCAAGCGACATTATGTACAGACCCTTCTTCTTCTCCAAGAATTGAATAACCTCGAAGGTAAGTCTATACATACTCTTTATTTCCTATTGTAATCCTTCGAAATCCAATTTAATTTCAAATGTATGCATGTCCTTCTTCTCTGTCTACAGGTATATCATTCAGCGGTTGTACTTGTGACGGTTGTAATTGTTTTGACAAAGGCCCTCCTTCTTCTCCGTAGGCGGCTTCAGCCTTCTTACAATGGAAGAATTCCATCTTCTTCTTTTTGCAATGGTGATTTTCCCTGCTTTTCATACATTAAATTTACTTATTTACTTGTTCTTCTTTGAATGAGTATTTTTTTTTATAATTTTATTACTGAATTTCGTTGGATTTTCTTAATCTGAGATACTGAAGGACATAAGGGGTGGTTTTTTTGCGTATCCTTTGTCACCTTATAGTATTAAAATCATAAATTATTCCATTTTCAAATCTGCCTGCAGTTTCCACAATGATTATTTGATTTTCTGCTATATTATTGTAGTATATGTTCCAACACCACTCCAGGTCGTACTCCAGGTAGTCCTCCCTTCTTATTTCTATTTGTTTTAATCAAGAAACAACTAGCATTCCTTTCCATTTTCTAGCCTCTCTTCTCTATCATTTTCATTTCTCAGGTCTCAACTTGTTGAAATTTGTGATACACAAATCACAACAATTTTGGACAACAAATAATCTATGAAAATTTTGTAGAAGATTTGTTGCTATATTTGTGGGATATTTGGAATTGAAGGCTATAATTATTTGGTGCTTATCTAAATAGTTTTTTTAACATATATGAAGATCATTTGGGTGCCAAGTTTACTTGGATATGAAGAAATTCATTCTATAAGAGGTCTAGTGAACATCTTCATTTGGTATGGGTGAGAGCCGCCAAGAGTGATCATTTTAGCTATTCCAAATTGAGTGTTCTCCTTCAAATTATTTAGTCATTAGATATTCTCTACCTATTTCTCAATAAGGTTATTGGTTCAAGTTGTAATTATTTGTAACGATAATTGAGATCGATTGTAAACAAAAAAAAATTAGTGAATCAATAAAGAGGGTGGTTGGGTGGAATATCGTATGCTCATATTTCCGATATTATTTGTGTTGTTTTTTTGTTTTGCAATCAAATTCATCTTCAAGTGATTCGGGGATAAAGATCCTGTTTTTCGAGCATTTTGTCAAACTCCCGCTGCGCACAAAACCCCAACAGTTTGGTATCAGAGCAATTTTTGCATAACATATTAGTATCATAGCTCAGTTCATCTCATAGCTTGGAGTGATTTTGGATTGAAGATTGTAGATGTCGGAGATGATGTTGCTTTCATGGATGGTTATTCTGGAGTAGGAGATTTTGAGAATTTGGAATGAAGAACCTAGTCCGCGGCAAGGTGAAGAGGTTGGTTTTGATCGCTGTTGAGGATCTGTTGAGAAATCATGTTTTCGACAGGGGTCTTCAGGTTGATGATGCTCGAGGGATATAGAGTGATCGAGGAAAGAGCTCAAATCAAGCGGTAGACAGGTGTCGATGTGTATTGCAAGCACTTTTAGACCGTTGGTTTATGCGCGATGCAACTCATGGTGGTAGATGCATCTTTTGCAGACGGTGGGTTGTGTTTATAATTGAGGTGCGGTCGTAGTCCTTTCAAATCGACTAGGTGTGATTGAGCCTGGAAATCAATTGAGCCTGGACTTGAAAAGAAGACAGGATGGTTTTATCTCGTAGCCATTAAAATCGAGATAGTGTTAATTGAGAAAAGAAGGTTGAAAGTGAGAGCTAAGTTGGCTGGTGTTGAGTGGAGGAAATGTTGTGATTTGGTATCAAGGTGGAGTGTTGAAATTTGTTATACATAAATCACAACAATTTTGGGCAACAAATAATCTATGAAGATTTTGTAGAAGATTTGTTGCTATATTTGTGTGGGATATTTGGAATTGAAGGCTATAATTATTTGGTGCTTATCCAAATAGTTTTTTAACATATATGAAGATAATGTGGGTGCAAAGTTTACTTGGATATGAAGAAACTCATTCTATAAAAGGTCTAGTGAACATCTTCATTAGGTGTGGGTGAGAGCCACCAAGAGTGATCATTTTAACTATTACAAATTGAGTGTTCTCCTTCAAATTATTTAGCCATTAGATATTCTCTACCTATTTCTCAATAAGGTTATTGGTTCAAGTTGTAATTGTTTGTAACGAAAGTTGAGATTAATTGTAAACAATTTTTTTATTAGTGAATCAATAA
The DNA here is from genome assembly GCA_030737875.1 of Allium sativum. Taxonomy (NCBI): domain Eukaryota; kingdom Viridiplantae; phylum Streptophyta; class Magnoliopsida; order Asparagales; family Amaryllidaceae; genus Allium; species Allium sativum. The sequence continues at coordinate 566,485,084 of CM060921.1, forward strand.
AGAGGGTGGTTGGGTGGAATATCGTGTGCTCATGTTTCCGATATTATTTGTGTTGTTTTTTGTTTTTCAATCAAATTCATCTTCAAGTGATTGGGTGATAAAGATCTTATTTTTCGGGCGTTTTGTCAAACTCCCGCTTCGCAAAAACCCAATGTTTTGGTATCAGAGCAATTTTTGCATAACATATTGGTATTAGAGCTCAGTTCATCGCATAGCTTGGAGTGATTTTAGATTGAAGATTGTAGATGTCGGAGATTGTAACAACCCGGAAAATCAAAACCAATTAATTTTTTTTATTTTGGCTATTTTATTGAATTTTGAATAGTTAAAATAATTTATTTTAAATAATAACGATTAAATTTTTTTTAAATTAAAGTTAGAACGAATATATTTATTTTAATTTTAAAAGGAGTTAGAAATAGCGCGGCAGTTTGAAATTTTGAATTTGAACTTTGACTGAATGTACATGATTCAAAATAAAACGGATTTTAGCAAAACAAAAAATATTTAAATTTGTTTAAAAATATATTTCCAAAAAATTTGAAAAATTGAAATTTCATAGCAGGAATAAAAAGTTATGGTCAGTTGAATATTCAGAATAGTCGCTTTGGAATTTAATATAATATATAGCCCGTATAAATAGTAATTTTGCAAACGATCTCCGTTTTTACGAAACCACCTTGGTTGGATCCAGAAAATCAAATTATTGCAAGATTCCAATTTTCATAATTTTTGAAATTAATATGTGAGCATGGCAAAAGAAAATGTGTTTTGTCAATTTTAGTCAATTTGGATAGACCAGAAAATGGTCATTTTTCAAACGGTCTCCAAATTCGATGAAATGAATTTTTTTAGGACTGTATCGTCAAAACATAACTAGATTTATTTTTGAGAATTTTTGAAATTAGTATGTGGCCCCGGTAAATTAAAATATACGATCAAATTAAATAATTAAATGTTTTAAATTTAAAGAAAAACTTATCGGAACAATTGAATTGGCTTATGGGACATATCACATTGTGTCCGGAATGAGGGTATTTAGCTAGGGGCGACACTCGTTGGGTTTGATTTGGTGTTAGGAGCGATATAGGAATTATATTAAAATTAAATGGAATAAAATAAAAATAAAATAGGAATATGTATAAATACACGTATAGAGTATAAACCCTAATACATCGTATTTTCTCAGCTGCCATCGACAACGAACCACGCACGCCATTCTTCCATTCCCTCTTCATTTTCTCCTAAACTACTCAAAAAAATCGAGCACTCTTTTAGGGAATTCTGTAGAGCTCCGTCTCCTCTACAAGTCCATACTTGTCTCGCCATTTTTCGTTGAGTGTAGAAGGAGAACCGGACCCCCGAAGTTGACCCGCGTCGACCCCGAATCCGCCGCCCACCGTCGATCGCACCCCACCGGACCTCCACCGAAGCGTGCGCCTTCCCTCCCCCTTCGACGTGCCACTGCCCGATCGTCCTCCGGTGCTTCCAGTCCTGCGTAAAGTTAAACCCTAGATTTGAACCAAATAGAAAAACCGACGGCTTGTTCATATTGAAGAAGAAGAAGGGTATATTTAATTAATTAAATTATTTATTATATTTTAAATGTTATCAACCTTCATAAAATCATATCTCGCTCATACGATAACGAAATTCGATGAAACAGGAAACACTGGGACCGTGAATTCGAGATCTACGTTTCAGAAGAGACCACAGAATTTTTGGAGCATTCTACAATTTTAGAAGAAATTAAAAGCAATGTGAGATTTCTGACCCGATATTAAATAAATAAAATTATATTAGGTTGCAGACGGAGTTTAGAAATCCCGACACCGTCGTGAAATTGGTTGATTTTTGGTGAATGATTGTGATTGAAACGAAATCATTCGTGTTTGTGGAAAATTCAATTGTGTAGAAAAAAATTGTATTAGGAAAAATAAAACCCTTGTATAGCGCGAGGCCTTACTAGCGCGAGGAGCCGTACTAGGGACGGTGCCGGTTTTAATTACCCTACCATTATGCTGCCGAAATTTTCTGAAATATTTGTGTGTTGTGAAATATTCATGTTATGATATAAAATTGTTTGAACAATAAAAAATAGATTTTTATTATATATAAAATAAAAAATGATCATTATTTAGGATGAAAAATGTTCAACAATAAATTCACAATTTTTATTGTAAATTAAAATTGATCATTAGATGATATATAAAAATGTGTTTATATTGAAATTTACATTTTTAATGTAAATGAAACATAAAAAAATAAGCATTGATATAAAAAATGTTTTACACTAAAATATCATTTTTTTTAATGTTTTACATTTAAATATCATTTTTAGTGTAAATGAAAACATTAAAAAGAAGCATTGTCATATAAAAATGTTTTACATTAAAATATCCTTTTTTAATGTTTTACATTTAAATATCATTTTTAGTGTAAATGAAAACATTAAAAAGAAGCATTGTCATATGAAAATGTTTTACATTAAAATATCAATTTTTTTAATGTTTTACACTTTAATATCATTTTTAATGTAAATGAAGACATTAAAAAGAATCAGTGCCATATAAGAATGTTTTACATTTAAATATCATTTTTAATGTAAATGAAGACATTAAAAGAAGCATTGTCATATAAAAATGTTTTACATTAAAATATCATTTTTAAATGTTTTACACTAAAATACCATTTTTAATGTAAATGAAACATTAAAAATAAACATCGTGACATAAAAATGTATTCACATTGGATTTTACATTTTTAATGTAAATGAAACATTAAAAATTACATTTCTTTTTGGAAAGAATAAAACAGTTTTATGAAAGGATAAAAAAGGTTACATTTCTATGTAATGTAGGAAGAATAAAAGAAATGTGTTAACATAAAAATTACAATTTTATGTAAAAGTGAATCATTAAAAGTATTCAAGTGAATAAAAGTTTTAATATAAAATTACATCTCTTATGGTAAACTTAAACAATAAAAATTAACATTATTGTTGCAAATTAGAAATATAGCAAATGACCAATATTTGAAATAGAAAAGTTAAACAATAAAAATTAACATTTTTATTGCAAGTTACGAATATAGAAAAATGATTAATATTTGGAATAGAAAAATTGTTTAACAATAAAAGAACATTTTTATTCTATATATATATATATATATATATATATATATATATATATAATGATCATTATACGTTAACATAAAAATTAACATTTTCGTTGTAGGCTTAAATTATCATTTGTTGAAATGAACCATGTTATTACATTGAACTTTACATTTATAATGTAAATGAATCATTAGGAAAAGATACATTGTTTAATAGATGTATTAACATTAAAGATTACACTTTTAATGTAATGAAAGAGAGGTTAAAAGTTTACATTTTCTCTAATGTAAAATATAAAAGATTCAATATTGGAGAAAACTGTATTAAAATTAAAATTACATTAATGTTAGAATGAAAAATATAAAAGAAATCAATGTTAAAATGAAAATGTTTTTAACATTAAAAAATTACATTTTTAATGTAATATATGATTTCATATAAAAGAAATCAATGTTAAAATGAAAATATTTTTAACATTAAAAAAAATTACATTTTAACGTAATGTAAGATTTCATATAAAAGAGATTCAAGATTGTTAGAAATGTTGAAAACATTAAAATGATGTTAACTATACGGTAGAAAGGAAATGGTATTGAAATCGTCGAACGAATTTATATATATATATATATATATATATATATATATATATATATATATATATATATTAAAATAAAACGAATTGCGCAGCTGTAGTTCGTGATTTGAAATCGTAACTTCAAACAATTATAATGAGAGATCCGACCGTCGGATTTTCCCAAAGCTAGAACCATTGGGTTCGCTTTGGAAAGATCTTTCCAACGATATAAAATTTGCTAAGATCCAACGGTTAGATTTTGAGAAATGTGTAAATCAAATTTTGATGAAAACAGCGCCTGGGCCATGTAATGACCTGAAGCGTCGTTTAATTAAAAATGTCTATTTTTATATAAGTAAAATTAGCGATAAATCATTATAAAATATTATAAACGATATGGAATGAAAAGAATTGATTTAAATTATATATATTCGAGAATTATTTGAAAAGGCCAAGTTAAATCTCATTTCAAATAATTATACGACGACTGGAAGTCGAAGATTTGAAGACGATGATTGAAGACCGACGATCTTCACATCGAATGGATGACTATTGATGCCTTTGATTGGAGTTGCTGCCTTGAAAGGGTTACAGTGGTAGTTGTCCGGACGTACTTGTTGATTGTCCGGATATGCGAGAGCCTTTCTTCCGTATTGGACATATGGAACGAGGAATAAGGTGTCTCCGTTTACATTCAGACCCAGAACTGACTTGCAAATGGATGTACGTCTGACATTGGATTTTATTCTATGCTGATTGATTTCTATTAAATATATATCTATTTGGTGGCAAAGAATTTATTCTCTTGCTTAACACCCTTCTCTGAGACGTACGAGCTTAGAGGTTATATATTGGTAGACATCAGTCGCATGGCCTGAATTGCTAGTGTGGCATGCCAAGATGCAAATGATCAAGGCTTATTGTTGAAAAGCAGAGCCTTGTAGTTGATGATCAAAGCAAAGCTTTATTTATCATAGCTTTGTGTATAGCGTTAGTTCGCGAGCCTCACACCTCGGTTAACCAGAAACGGGAGAAGGATCCAAGGAGAACATGTGTTTCTTTCTAGCTAGAAGTGGTGTCATGGTATGGAGCCTAGACATTTTTACTTATGTGGATGATAGAAAGTGAGGTACCTCAGATTGGAGTCCCTAGCGGCTCTTTATTTACGCCCCATAGGGCAGGGAAATGTATTGTTCAGGAATTATATATAATCCACTAACATTAGTTGTGGATAGGCCCTGTGGCTCCTAATGGCTCACCCGAGTCTGAGTCCTGAGACATGGGCTAGATTGTCTCGAATTCGGTAAGGACGATCCCTTGCCTTGGTTCACGATGGAAATCCAACTTCCAATACGACTCCATACGGTTTTGATTGTAAACCTATATTTGGCGACTTAATATATGGTAGCTATGCCGTCTATGATTGATACATTATGATTGAAATGTTTTTGAAATATATATACACTAATAATAATATCAATCCGTTATATCGTATCAAGCATTTTTGATTATTATAAGGTAAAACTCTATCCTCCGGTTTGCGTTGCATTGTGTGATGGGACTTGAGTCCTACAATGGTTTAATTTTTCTAAAAAGCATTGCATTGTTTAACGATTTACTTTATTTATGCACTGGCAATCCATTGGAGTAAACCTGTTCCGCATTAGCGGCGTGGTCGTGTGATTAGCCTTATTATTAAATATGTTAAGTAAGATTTCTCATACCAGTCCTATGACCGACTCATAGTTTGTTTCACTTTGTAAACTCGGGTGCCCTCTTTCCACACGGGCAGCTTTGTATTCAGGTTTTAGCGGACTCATTCTGGATAGCTATGGAGCTGAAGATGGATCCTATCATTTCTATTATGTTGTTCAGACTTCATTTAGTATATTATGTTTGATTCCGCTGCAGACATTTTATATTAAGTTGAAACTGTATTATGTACTAAGTATGATTATATTATGTTGTGTAACTTTGATGATATATTATTTCCAGTGTAATTTGATGTACATTATCTACCGTAATTCTATATTTCTGTTCTATTGTTATTGTTTATGTGTTATATTCCAATGATTATCCTTGCTTTCGTACTACGGGAGTTTGGGGTTATCACAGTTGGTATCAGAGCTTCGGTTAATCTTAGCTCCGGAATATAACATATAAATAAACTTGACAGAAATAGAATCAGAAGTATTCTAAGGTGAATAACTCATTGTAGATAGGATCACTAATGTCCTAGAATGAGTATAGCAGAATAAAATACACCTCTATAGATTCATTTACATTTAAATATGTCTCTATGCTTTACAATATCTTTTCTGTTGGCCTGACTCTTTGTCTGCTATTTGCAGACATAGTAGAAAATGAGTGGTAGGAACAGAAGAAGTAATTCTATGGTTAGACAATCTAATGAGTCAATGTGCTCCCACAGCGAGAACCAGATTTAGAAGCTCTAGTAATGAAGTATCGAAATCTAAGTGGAGTGCCATTTTCGGGAAAAGAATCCGTTATTGAAACACAAGCGTGAACGCATTCCTCTGAGAGAATTTTTGAAGGCTTAAAGCTGAGAGATTATCAGAAAAGATTACTTGCATCTTAGGCACTCAAAGACGAAGCTCTAATCTGGTGGGAAACTATTATTGAGGAAAATCCAGAAGGTAATATTACCTGGGATAGATTTAAAGAAATGTTAAAAGAAAGATTTATTCCTCCAGAAGCAACTGAGCGGCTATATAATGAGTTTTACAATCTGAAACAAGGAGATATGACGATCCAAGAATATCAGAATAAATTCAATGAACTTTCTCGCTTTGCCCCAGAACTTTCGAGATCCTATAAGGAAGAATCTGAGATTTATCAAAGGACTTCAAAAGAAATACGAAGATAGAGTACTTGCTCATGTAAATCTTCCATTTTCTGAGATGGTACAAATGGCTTATCACTATGAGCATATTGATAAGCAACATGGATAGGAAGATGAAAAGGAAGGCAACTCTAGCAGCAAAAGGAAGTTTGAAACTGACAGCCCTGAGGCAAGTTCAAAGCCTAAGGTCAACAAGAAGCCTAAAACTGATAAGAAAAAGGTTGAATCTAAAGAAGGCCGTTAACGACTGCCATATGCAATAGCTGCAATAAACAAGGGCATTTGCTAAAGAATTACAAATCTTTGAAGAGGAAAAGGAATGTTGAATCCAAATCCAATAAGAAGTTGCAAGAGAGCATAAAATGCCATAAGTGCCACTAGTCTGGTCATATTGCGAAGAATTGCCAACTATCAAAGGAGTCTGTGGTAGCTCATATAAATGAAGTCGCAGAAGCTTCAGCACCCTCGGCTAGTCAACAAAGGCCAGACGTTTTAGAAGGCACGCTCATTGTCAAAAATATTCCAGTTACAGTATTGTTTGATAAGGGCGCGTTGCAAAGCTTCATTTCAAGTAATACAGTCAAGAAGCTAAATCTAAAGTTAAGGAATCTTAAAGAATCGATTAAAGTTCATAATCCAATCGGTGGTTCTCTTGTTCTTGGTTTTTATTGTAAAGTGTCTGTCTCTTTTTCCCATTTTCGGTTTCCTTGCACCTTGATTGTCATGGATTTTTCTGAATTTGATATCATTCTTGGGCTGGACTGGTTAACCAAATATGAAGCCGAGGTTAGATGTGCAGAAAGAGTTGTTAGAATAAAAATGAAGCTTGCCAATGATGTTATACTCTGTGTAGGCTCAGATTTAGACATAAAAGAATTTTGGGCTACTCTTGAGATTTCTCCCACTGCCGTTGAGGATATTCCTGTCGTTAAGAATTATGCGGATGTGTTCAAATAGTTGATAGCTTACCGCCACAAAGAAAAATCGACTTCAGGAATGATTTAGTTCTGAATGCAAGGCCAGTGGTGCATCTTATTCGAAGAATGACATGGAAAGAGAAAGAAGAATTGGGCAATCAAACTAAACAGCTTTTGTGGAAAGGTCTGATCAGGCCTAGTTTTTCAAAATGGGGTGCAGCTGTAGTGTTCGTTCCAAAGTCAGACTGTGTGTGGATTACCGAGATTTAAATAAGCAGTCACTGAAGAACGAATATCCATTGCCCTATATGTTAGATCACAGGTTTTTGATTCATGACAAGGAAGAAGAGAAGATCAAAGGAAAAGTGATATAGGTTATGATTATCTATTTAATTAGAGGTGTTATATATTGTTAAAATCTGTCCTCAAATATATAGCATACACAAATGCACTTACGAAAAGACATTTCGCGAAAAGACACTTCGCAAAAAGACACTTCACAAAAAGACACTTCGTGAAAAGACACTTCGCGAAAACACACTTCGTCACTTCATGAAAAGACACATCGCGAAAAGACACTTCATGAAAAGACATGTCGCGAAAAGGCACTTCATCACTTCGCGAAAAGATACTTTATGAAAGGACACTTCACGAAAAGACACTTCATCACTTCGCGAAAAGACAGTTCGAAAAGACAATTCACGAAAAGACACTTCACAAAAAGACACTTCACAAAGAGACACTTCATATTTCCAACGGTCATATTTTACAACGGTCATATTTTACAACGGCCATATTTTCTAACGGTCATATTTTCTAACGGTCATATTTCCAACAGTCATATTTTACAACGACCATATTTTCTAAAAGGCATCGTATTTCATGAAGAGGTTCCTTTTCATTTCTGAAAGGAAATGAGTGCATCTCTTTGATAAAACTCTTCATGGAAGTTGACAACTCTTCAATGATTATATATACATCAAAGCATTTTTTTCACATCACCAAATCTTCTAATATTTTCTGATCTTAAACTCTATACATTCTTGCATACTAAAAAGCTCTCCATTATTCAAATTACTTGTTGAATCGTTGAAATTATTTCATATCTCTTGATTCAATAAGTAATATACTTCCTTCAATCTTCACATACACGTTATATACTTGAGGATAAGATTATAGGAAGGGTGTACTCAACTGTTGGCTATTCAGTGTTACTCAAGAACACAATCAGAAGTCAAACTCTTGTTCTTTGTTGAAGTCCTCGGTGTTGTAAGAGGCAAGTTGTCAAGTCCTCGTGTTGATAGAGGCGTGAAATCCCGTTCGGCTACTCGGGTGTGGTATACATGTTCCTCCGGGTGAAGTGAGGTTGTTGATTAGTGAAAATCCAGATAGAAGTCTGAGACTGGACGTAGGACGATGCTCCGAACCAGTATAAAAATCCCTGGTGTGATTTTTCTATTTTTACTGCATTTACTATTATACAGTTCTGTGATTATCTATTACTTCATACTTGACTATTGTTCATAATATTACACGATCCGTGTGTACTATATTACACACACACAGGACCCTAACGGAGGAAGTGGGTACCAATAAATTCTTTCTATCTTGTAGGTATCTTAGACAAACAAAAGGAGAAATGGATATTGGATAGTGGCTACTCCAAGCACATGACAGGAAATGTAAACATGCTGTCAAACATAAAGTACATGGATGGTGGCACTGTTACATTCAGAGACAATTCAAAAGGTTATGTCAATGGAATTGGTGAAGTCATAAATACTGGTATATCTAACTCTCCTATTATTTCTAATGTTTTATTAGTAAAAAATTTGAAACATAATCTCTTAAGCATAAGTCAACTTTGTGATAAAAAAATTCAAATAAGCTTTGAAAAAGATAAATGTAAAATCTTTGATGAGCATAAACATTTAATTTTTGAAGCTATTAGAAAAAGAAACATATATATTTTGAACATGAAATCAAAGCAGAAGACAAATTTATGTCTATCCATCAACCATGAAGATCCATGGTTATGGCATAAAAGATTTTGCCACATAAATTTTAAGAATATTAATAAACTAGCAAAAAAGGAATTAGTTAGAGGCTTACCAAAAATTAATTTCAAAGTAAAAAATCTATGTGATGATTGTCAGATTGGTAAACTTAAGAAGAGATCTTTCAAACAAAAAAATAAAATTTCTACAAGACAACCCTTAGAATTATTACATTTAGACCTTTTTGGTCCTACTCAAACTTGTTCACTAAACCATAATTAATATGTTTTTGTTATTGTAGATGATTTTTCTAGATATACTTGGACTTTATTTTTAAAACATAAAAGTGATACTTTTGCATTATTTAAAATTTTCGCTAAACGAATAATGAATTTATTTGATTTAAAAATTAAAAAGATTAGAAGTGATCATGGAGGAGAATTTGAAAATGACCTTTTTAAAGAATCTTGTAACAAGAAAGGAATTAGTCGTGATTTTTCAATTCCACGAACACCACAACAAAATGGTGTTGTAGAAAGAAAAAATCGAACTTTACAAGAATGTGCCAGAACCCTTTTAAATAGTAGTAACTTACCAAAATCTTTTTGGGCTGAAGCAGCTGCTACGACTTGTTATGTTCTTAATAGAGTAACCCTTAGACCATTAACGAAAAATACATGTTATGAAATAATTTATGGCAAGAAACCAAATGTCTCGTATTTCAAAACCTTTGGATCAAAGTGTTTTATATTAAATACAAAAGATAATCTTGAAAAATTTGATCCGGAAGTAGATGAAGGAATTTTTATTGGATATTCTGATATAAGTAAGGCTTACAGAATTTTTAATAAAAGAACAAATTCTATGGAGGAAATTTCACATGTTTCTTTTAATGAAAATTTTCAAAATAATAATAAAATTTCTGATGAAGATGAAAATGAATTACAAAATAACACTAACATTAATGACCCAGAAACTAATTCTACTCTAAGATCACCTCCTCGTATTTTAGAAGATCATCCGACAAATAATATTATTGGAGACTTAAATTCAAGAGTTTCTACTGGTATCAACTTAATCAAATGAGTCACACGTTGCTTTTATTTCATCGTTTGAACCTAAAAACTATAAGGAAGCAGTCAATAATGAATAATGGATTTTAGCAATGCCAGAAGAACTTAATTAATTTGAGAGAAATGAAATATGGGAATTAGTTCCTCGACCAACAGAACAATCGGTAGTTGGAACAAAATGGATCTACAAAAATAAATTTGATGAAAATGGAAATATAATTCGTAATAAAGCTCAACTGGTTGCACAAGGATATAATCAAGAAGAAGGAATTGATTATGAAGAAACCTTCTCCCCTGTAGCACGTCTATAAGGAATTATATTTTATTAGCTTTTGTAGTTCATCATAATATAAAATTATTTCAAATGGATGTAAAAAGTGCATTTTTAAATGGATATATAAAAGAACAAGTTTATGTTGAACAACCTCCACTTTTTATACACGAACAATTTCCTAACCATGTTTACAAATTAAAAAAGGCTTTGTATGGTTCAAAACAAGCACCTCGTGCTTGGTATGAAAGGTTAAAATCATATTTAATAAATTCTGGATTTGAAATTGGAAAAGTAGATACGACCCTTTTTATTAAAAGAATTCAAAATGACATTTTAATTGTCCAAATTTATGTTGACGACATCATCTTCGGATCACCAAATGAACTTTTATGTAACGAATTTTCAAACATAATGAAAAATGAATTTGAAATGTCACATATGGGTGAACTAAATTTTTTCTTAGGATTACAAATTAAATAACTAAAAAATGGAATTTTTCTAAACCAAGAAAAATATTGTAGCAATCTCTTAAAAAGATTTAACATAGAGAATACATCAGGGAAACCAACACCTATGAGCACAACTGCTCATTTAGAAAAAGATGAAGAAGGAAAAGATTTTGATCAAAAATTATATCGTAGTATTATTGGTTCTCTCTTATATCTCACTGCAAGTAGACCAGACATCATGACGAGTGTCTGCCTTTGTGCACGGTTTCAAGCTAAACCAAAAGAATCGCACTATAAAGCTGTAAAATGAACCTTAAGATACTTAACCAAAACAAAAGATTGTGGACTTTTTTATCCAACTGGTAGTTCTTTTGATCTAGTGTCATATAGTGATACAGATTTCGGAGGATGTAAGTCCGATAGAAAAAGCACTAGTGGTACGTGTCACTTCATAGGTCAATCTTTGATATCATGGTTTAGTAAAAAACAAAACTCTGTCTCACTTTCAACTTGCGAAGCAGAATATATATCAGCAGCCTTAGCATGTGCTCAAGTAATTTATATGCAACAAACATTAAAGGATTTTGGAAAACGAATTACAAATTCAACAATTTTCTGCGACAACACAAGTGCCATAAATTTGTCATAAAATCTGATTAACCACTCTAGAACTAAACATATTGACATTCGACACCATTTTCTACGTGATTATGTTGAAAAGGGTAATATTTCTTTGGAATTTGTTAATACTACCAAACAAATTGCGGACATTTTTACCAAACCATTAAATGAAACCACTTTTATTAATTCACGTAGAGAATTAGATATATGCTCTCTCTCTGATATATAAATTTTATTCACACCATGTTTTTCTCTCTACCATACCTTTTTTAATGGTTTTTCTAATTCATCTTCTGCATTTTTTAAGGAATAAATATAGTAAAATTTTACCTATAAATAACTTCGTCTAACCTAAAATAATTTTTCATCACAAAAACAATGTCTAATAAGTCCTCTTCAATTAACATCACCTTCACCACCGATAGCTCCGCTGACACTCCACACAACCCAACTCCTACATCTAAACATGCACCGGTTTACAAGTGGCCAGATTATCGGACTGGCTTTACACCGGATTCCAAAGGAACGAAACGGGCTTTGTTTACTTCACCAGATACTAAATGGAAAATTGATGAAATTCATCATTATCAACAGGAACAACTAAGACTTCAAAAAGAGCTTTACTTCGAACAGAAAATCTCTTCTTTTATATTAACATAGCTGCGACAAGTTGCTTTAAAGTTTTGTAGTTCTAATCTAAAAGATGTTTCTGAGCCTCTTCCACGACCAGTCAATCCACTGGATCCATCATCCTCTTATCGTACGTCACATGATCCAGTCAACTCATGGACTTCTCTGATAAGGCCACCTTTCTCACCAAATCTCTAATTCGTTCAAATCATGAAATAATATTTTTTATGTTATGGTGCATGAATAACGTGCATTTTCATGATGCATTAGTATAACATTTTATTTCATGTTTGATTGTAATAATTCTATATGACTATAAACTACTTTTTTCTAAAAAAAATCTTACACAGACGTCTGAATAATATATAACCAGACGTCTGTTCATAAATAAGACAATTCCTACGAATATGGCTCCGCACAGACGTCTGCCCATAATATGTCAAACGTCTGTTAACCCTTTCGGGTTTGAAACACAAATGAAACAGACGTCTGCAACTATACCCCACAGACATCTGGTATACCCTACTAAGTCCATTTTTGTTTTATATCAGCTCAGACATCTGTCAATAAATCAACAGACGTCTGAACAAGTCCTCGGGAAATCTTGTTTCTACCTACAGACGTCTGCCAGCCATCACGACAGACGTCTGAACCCCTTAGCAACCGTTTTTAACCCTCTACCTATATATATTATCTTTTACCAATTCACTCTTCATTTCTTACTTTTACCATTTCCTCAACCAAAAACCTTAATCCCCAAATTCAACTCCTTCTACAATCAAACTCCATGGCTCCAAAAAGGGCTTTCAATAAACGCAAGAAAACTACCAAAGGTTCCTCTTCTCAACAAGAAACTCTGAATTATGCAACCGACAAGCAAATAGAAGATTAGATGAAAGCCCCCGATAGCCTACAACTCATGGAATCATTGAAGAAGAAATCAATTCATACAGGGCCTTTCTATCCTTTGAGACAATTAACTCATTACGATGTTAATGACATTTTGTCTCGTGCAAATTTAACTCAACTTGTCAATTATGATGCCAATAAAGGTATGATTGATTCTCTAGCACTATACTTGTTCTTCATCAACTTGTGCTTGCCTTCACTTTGGTCACCACCAGATCCTGATAACTAGATCTGGTCTTCAGTGTATGGACAACTAATTACAATCAATATTGATATGATCGTTCAAATTTTGGGAACATCATCTACTGGTACTCGTTTACAAGAAATTCCCGACATGCGGTATAAACCTAGGATAGAACTACCCATCTCATTTGTCAAGATCATTTCCCAAAGATGACTCCATCTAATTTCCTTCCTAGGCCACGTATCATAAATCGTATGCCTATTAACACAGTCATGCCACCTCTTGGAAGCCATGAGCAAGTCTATCCTAACGATCATAAAGCTTTGTATGCTATTTTTGGAAACACTCGAGTAAATTGGGCACAAATTATTTTTGAGCAAATTAGAGATTTTTGGGCCCCAACCAAACGAACTATACCCTATGGTGCATATCTCATGAGAATTTTCAAGCCACAAAGAATAAATCTTTATCTCTCCACATATCCGGAAAAAGAAGTAGAGAAGAGTGGCATACGATTTGCTGCTTTAATGCACTTACCTGATCGTCCTCCTCGAATCATTCCCTTTGACCAATGGCAAGCACAACAAAACCAACCTCAACAACCAGTTCAATCTCAAAGGCGACAACGACAATGACCCGAAACTAGCGAACCAACCGAATATCACTCTGATCCCGATATCTAGGATGCTAAACTAGATAAAGGACATGGGGATAGTATACATGATCTTACTTTACAGAATCAACAATTGCTTTCATTAAGTCAAAAAAATTTAGGTACGAAAGTGACAAGGCTAGAACGCTCTTTTTCCACACGTATGAAAAAAGTTGAACACACTTCGGATAAAGTTGTGCACTCTCTTGGAAAAATTTATCGTAAAATTCGTGGTCGTTCATCCTCCTCCCGATCATCGTCAACATCGCCTACTCCTCCTCCGTCTGTACCCTTATAAGAGACATACCACCTGAATCCAGCACTCGGCAAAAATCTCCTCTTGAACATGCTCCTGGTAAGGAAATAACAACTGCTTCCGATGACGAGGAAGATGATGACTGCCCTCCGTACATTGGTCCCGGTACTATTCTGCATGCTTTTCTTGGGCTTTCCATTCATGAAAATAGAAGTTATAACGACGAATCTCAATGGGACTATCACCGAAATCAGTCCAATGATCTATGGGGATACTTTACGGATGCCTAGGAACTTTATTTATCTTTCTTTATTATGCATTATGGTTTGTACTTTAACTTTATTTTCATTTGGCGCACTATGACTTCTATTTAATATTGTATGTTGACATCTATGTTCTGTTTGCTATCAATGTGTCTTCCTATATTTTTTGATAATGCCAAAAGGAGGAGAACAAGGGATATCATCAACTCAGGGGGAGCTTTACATGTATATGTTTGTCATCACCAAAAAGGGGGAGAATGTCAGACTCTAAGTTTTGATGACGACAAACAATATACACATATATCATATGTTAATGCAAGAACTATACAAGGAAGAGATACACAAGGAAAGAATCAAGATTACAAGGATACTTAGTCACAAAGAGTATATTTCTCTCTTATAATTAGATAGATTGAATGTAAGGTCTCCTTGATCAAATATGAGAATTCAATGTGTTTGGGCATAAGCAGACATCTGCCTTCTTAATAGACAGACGTCTGACTGTAAGATAGGTTTTCTTCCTAACTCAGCACAGACGTCTGTCATATTTAAGACAGACGTCTGTCTGAAGTCTCGAGTTACAATCCCATCTTACAGAGATGTCTGTCTCATTACTTGACAGACGTCTGTACATGTATTCTGAATATTAAAAATACACGTACAGACGTCTGTCATACAAGAGACAGACGTCTGATAGGATACAGATGCTCTACAAATAGGCACCTTTTCAAGCTGTCGTATCTTCTCTAAATTAGTTTTCCAAAATATGTCTTCTTTCAAAATGAAGAGTTTTGGTTTCTTTTTGCTCAAAAATTACAACACTTGATAACAACTCTTCACCTATTATAAATACATCTAAGATCAAGATCTAAAGACACTGATTCTTCTTTCTAGATCTATAATCTATTTTCTGAGAAACTCTCCACTTTCATTGCTTAACGATTCTCTATTCAAGAATTTCAAAATCCTTCTATATTCTCTCAGTTCGTCAACAATCATATCTAATCAAGGAGACTATAGGAGCAATTTATATACAGCAGTCCAAATCAGTGTTTAAAGAACATAAGTTTGTCAAAAGATATTCTTATTGTAAGCCTATTCCTCTAGGTGAAGTGAGGGAAGTTTTCTGTGGATAAAGAAAAGGCCGAAGGGGAGCTTCGGGACTGGACGTAGTACGGGAGGTTCGAACCAGGATAAAATATTGGTGTGATTACTTTTTATTTTACCTTTACTTCTTAATATTGCATCATCTGAATACTTGCTACTGTTAGACACTCTTACGATCCATTTATTGACTTTCACTATATAGATGATTTATTGGATCGTTTGAATGGAGCGAAGGTGTTTTCAAGAATGTACCTAGCTACAGGTTTCCATCAACTGCAGATTGCCGAAGAATGTGTTCTTTGGCAGCTTTCAGAGGTCTAGACATATTTTATGATTGGTTAGTAATGTCGTTCGGTTTATGCAACGCTCCTGCTTATTTTGTCGATCTAATGAATAGAGTATTTCGTGATGTATTAAATAAATTTGTGTTGGTTTTCAGTGACGACATTTTAATCTCCTCAAAGTCAACTGCCGAACATGAAAAGCATTTGGAACAAGTTTTGGAAATTCTGAGAAGGAATGTATTAAAGGCCAAATTTTCTAAATGCATATTCTGGCAAGAAGAAGTGAAGTTCCTCGGTCATATAGTATCGAAAGAAGGAATTTCAGTGGTTCCCAGTAAAATCACAGCCATTCAAGATTGGAAGCAGCCTAGCACTTCTATTAAAATCAGAAGTTTCCTAGGATTGGTTGGCTATTATCGGAAATTCATTAAGGATTTTTCGAAGCTAACTTGTCCATTAACGAAGCTTACAAAGAAGCATACAAAGTTTAATTGGACACTTGAATGTGAGGCAGCTTTCTAAGAGCTGAAATTGAGGTTGACCACTGCTCCCGTGTTGACCATTATTGATGGCAATCAAGATTTGATAGTCTATAATGATGCTTCTATTAAAGGTATTGGTGCAGTGTTAATGCAGAGAGGCAAAGTAGTTGCTTATGCTAGCCGTCAGTGGAAGCCGCATGAGAAGAGATACCCCACTCATGATCTTGAGTTGATGGTCATCGTGTTTGCTTTAAAGATATGGAGGCACTATCTTTTGGGTGAGAAGTTCGAATTATATATAGATCATAAGTCATTGAAGTATTTGTTCATCTAGAGAGACTTGAATTTGAGAGCAGTGTTGGTTGGAATTTCTTGCGGCCTATGATCTGGACATCTTGTATACTCCAGGGAAAGCCAATGTTGTAGTCGATGCGCTCAGCAGGAAGAATGCGGTCGTTGCCAATCTTATCATCGCCAATCTTATCATTACACCTTCATTGATTGACAAACTTCTCTTCAGAAAGATGATGAATTTATTCAGAATATTAGTAGAGAGTTCGGGAAGGTGAACCCTCGAGTTTCCAAATTGATAACAAGGGAGTTCTGAGGTTAAAAGGTCGAATTTGTGTCCCGAATATCCCTGAGCTCAGAAGAGATGTAATGGATGAATGTCACAAATCCAAGCTTTGTATTCATCCAGGGGTGAGTAAGATGTATCATGATCTTAAGCGCGCATTCTGGTGGAAATCTATGAAAAGAGACATTTTCATTTATATTAGCAGGTGTTCCACTTGCCAACAAGTCAAGAATGATCAGCAGAAACATGCCGGATTGTTATAACCACTAGAGGTTCCAAGTTGGAAGTTGGATCAAATCTCCATGGATTTTATTGATGGCTTGCCCCGAAACAGGAAAGGTAATGACAGTATTTGGGTGATCGTAGACTGTTTCATGAAGTCTTATTCCTGTCAGATTGACTAGAACAGCTCAAAGTCTGGCGAAAATTTATTTCAAAGAAATTGTCCGACTACATGGAGCTCCCAGTAGCATTGTTAGTGATCGTGATCCGATATTTTCTAGTAAATTCTGGGAAGCATTCCAAGAAGAGATGGGGACAAAGTTAAATCTGAGTACCGCTTATCATCCTCAAATAGATGATCAGACTGAGAGGGTGAACTGTATACTAGAAGACTTGTTGCGGGCATGTATTCTTAATTTTGGCGGATCGTAGGAAGATCACTTGCATTTGGTTGAGTTCTCTTATAATAACAGTTACCAAGAAAGCTTGCAAATGTCTCCATTCGAAGCATTGTATGGCATGCCTTGTAGATCTCCCGCATGTTGGGTTGAACCAGGCAATCGACTAGTATTGGGTCCCGACATGATTCGAGAAGCTTCAGATAAGGTCGATTTCATTAAGAAGTGACTGATAACTGCTCAGAGCCGACAGAAAAGTTACGCAGATTCAAGAAGAAGGGATTTATAATTTGTTGTTGGTGATTATGTATATCTGAGAGTTTCCCTATTGAGAGGAGTAGTTCGTTTCGGGAAGACCGGGAAGGTGGCGCTGAGGTTCATTGGTCCATTTCCTATATTTGAAAGGATTGAAACTCTCACTTATAGGGTTCAGTTGCCTGATTGGTTGCGAGGAGTACATGATGTATTTCATGTGTCTCAACTTTGAAAGCATGTACATGATCCAGACTTGATTGTGGAGGAAGCTACACAACAAGTTTTGGAGATTACCCCAAGCTTAGCAGTGAGAAGGGAGCCGGTAAAGATTATTGGCAAAGAAACCCGAATTCTGAGGAATAAAAGAATTCATCTAGTCAAAGTGCAGTTGAGCGGAGATCCTAGAAACTGTACATGGGAGACCGAGGATAGCATCAAACAGGCTTATCCCCAGTGCAGAGTGGATATCTCTGACTAGATCTTGTGCAAGGTACATTTACAATATTTTACATTTTCCGTTTTGTTTCCTACTTTACTGTTGTTTCCTCTTCGGGGACAAAAAGTTTTTAAGTGGGGAGATTGTAACAACCCGAAAAATCAGAACCAAATTTAAAATTTTATTTTGGCTATTTTATTGAATTTTGAATAGTTAAAATAATTTATTTTAAATAATAACAATTAAATATTTATTTAAATCGAAGTTAGAGTGAATATATTTATTTTAATTTTAAAAGGAGTTAAAATAGCATGGTAGTTTGAAAATTTGAATTTGAACTTTGACTGAATGTACAGGATTCAAAATAAAATAGATTTTAGCAAAAACAAAAATATTTAAATCTGTTTAAAAATATCTTTCCAACGAATCTGAAAAATTGAAATTTCATAGCGGGAATAAAAAGTTATGGTCAGTTGAATATTCAGAATAGTCGCTATGGAATTTAATATAATATATAGCCCGTATAAATAGCCATTTTGCAGACGACCTCCGTTTTGATGAAACCACCTTGGTTGGATCCAGAATGTCAAATTATTGCAAGATTCCAATTTTCATAATTTTTGGAATTAATATGTGAGTGTGGCAAAAGAAAATGTGTTTTGTCAATTTCAGTCAATTTGGATCGACCAGAAAATGACCATTTTTCAAACAGTCTCCAAATTCGATGAAATAAATTTTGTTAGGACCGTATCATCAAAACATAGCTATATTTATTTTTTGGGAATTTTTGAAGTCAGTATGTGGCCACAGTAAATTAAAATGTACGATTAAATTAAATAATTAAATGTTTTATATTTAAATTTAAAGAAAAACTTATCGAAACAATTGAATTAGCTTACGGGAAATATCCCATTGTGTCTGGAATGGGGGTATTTAGCTAGGGGCGACACTCGTTGGGTTTGATTTGGAGTTAGGAGCGATGTAGGAATCATATTGAAATTAAATGGAATTAAATTAAATAAAAATAAAATAGGAATACATATAAATACGTGTATAGCATATAAATCCTAATACATCGTATTTTTTCAGCCGTTATCAACAACAAACGACGCACGCCGGTCTTCTCTTCCCTCATCATTTTCTCCTAAACCACTCAACAATATCGAGCACTCCTTTAGAGAATTCTGTATAGCTCCATCTCCACTACAAGTCCATACTAGTCTCGCCATTTTTCGTTGAGCGTAGAAGGAGAACCGCGCCCCCGAAGTTGACCCGCGTCGACCCCAAATCCGCCACCCACCGTCGATCGCACCCCACCGGACCACCACCGAAGCGCGTGCCTTCCCTCCCCCTTCGACATGCCACTGCCGATCGTCCCCCGGTGCTTCCAATCCTGCGTAAAGTTAAACCCTAGATTCGAACCAAATAGAAAAACCGACAACCTGTTCATATTGCAGAAAAAGAGGGGTTTATTTAATTAATTAAATTATTTATAATCTTTTAAATGTTATCAAAATTCATAAAATCATATCTCGCTCATACGATAACGAAATTCGATGAAACTGGAAACATTGGGACCGTAAATTCGAGATCTACATTTCAGAAGAGGCCTCAAATTTTTTGGAGCATTCTACAATTTTAGAAGAAATAAAAAACAATGTGAGATTTCTAACCTGAAATTAAATAAATTATATTATATTAGGTTGCAGACGACGTTTACAAACTCCCGACACCATCGACCATAGACCATGGACGACTTGATTGTATTGTGGTGTGAAATTGGTTGATTTTTAGTGAATGGTTGTGATTGAAACGAAATCGTTCGTGTTTGTGGAAAATTCAATTGTGTAGAAAAAAGTTGTATTAGGAAAAATAAATCCATTGTATAGACGCAAGGCCTTATTTGCGTGAGGAGCCGTACTAGGGACGGTGTCGGTTTTAATTACCCTGCCGTTATGCTGCCGAAATTACTGAAATATTTGTGTGTTGTGAAATATTCATGCTATGATATAAAATTGTTTGAACAATAAAAATTGATTTTTATTGTATATAAAATAAAAAATGATCATTATTTAGGATGAAAAATGTCCAATAATAAATTCACAATTTTTATCGTAAATTAAAATTGATCAGTATATGATATATAAAAATGTGTTTACATTGAAATTTATATTTTTAATGTAAATGAAACATAAAAAATAAGCATTGGTATATAAAATGTTTTACATTAAAATATCATTTTTTAATGTTTTACATTTAAATATCATTTTTAGTGTAAATGAAAACATTAAAAGAAGCATTGTCATATAAAAATGTTTTACATTAAAATATCATTTTCAATGTTTTACATTTAAATATCATTTTTAGTGTAAATGAAAACATTAAAAAGAAGCATTGTCATATACAAATGTTTTACATTAAAATATCATTTTTTAATGTTTTACATTTAAAATATCATTTTTAGTGTAAATGAAAACATTAAAAAGAAGCATTGTCATGTAAAAATGTTTTACATTAAAATATCATTTTTAATGTAAATGAAGACATTAAAAAGAATCAGTGCCATATAAAAATGTTTTACATTTAAATATCATTTTTAATGTAAATGAAGACGTTAAAAAGAAGCATTGTCATATAAAAATGTTTTACATTAAAATATCATTTTTAAATGTTTTACATTGAAATATCATTTTTAATGTAGATGGAACATTAAAAATGAACATTGTGATATAAAAATATATTCACATGGATTTTGTATTTTTTATGTAAATGAAACATTAAAAATTACATTTCTTTTTGGAAAGAATAAAAGATTACATTTTTATGAAAGGATAAAAAAAGGTTACATTTTTGTGTAATGTAGGAAGAACAAAAGAAATGTGTTAACATAAAAATTACATTTTTATGTAAAAGTGAATCATTAAAAGTATTCAAGTGAATAAAAGTGTTAATATAAAATTACATCTCTTATGGTAAAGTTAAACAATAAAAATTAACATTTTTATTGCAAACTAGAAATATAGCAAATGATCAATATTTGAAATAGAAAAGTTAAACAATAAAAATTAATATTTTTATTGCAATTTAGGAATATAGAAAAATGATTAATATTTTGAATAGAAAAATTGTTTAACAATAAAAGTACATTTTTATTCTATATATTTATATATATATATATATATGTGTGTGTGTGTGTGTGTGTGTGTGTGTGTGTGCGTGTGTGTGTGTGTGTGTGTGTTGATCATTATATGTTAACATAAAAATTAACATTTTCGTTGTGGGTTAAAATTATCATTAGTTGAAATGAATCATGTTGTTACATTGAAATTTACATTTATAATGTAAACGAATCATTAGGAAAAGATACATTATTTAATAGATGTGTTAACATTAAAGATTACATTTTTAATGTAATGAAAGAGAGGTTAAAAGTTTACATTTTCTTTAATGTTAAATGGAAAAATATAAAAGAAAATAATGTTAAAATGAAAATGTTTTTAACATTAAAAAATTACATTTTTAATGTAATATATGATTTCATATAAAAGAAATCAATGTTAAAATGAAAATGTTTTTAACATTAAAAAAGTTACATTTTAATGTAATGTAAGATTTCATATAAAAGAGATTCGAGATTGTTAAAAATGTTGAAAACATTAAAAGGATGTTAACTATATGGTAGGAAGGAAATAGTGTTGAAATCGTTGAACGAATTTATATATATATATATATATATTAAAATAAAATGAATCGTGCAGCTGCAGTTCGTGATTTGAAATCGTAACTTCAATGATTATAACGATAGATCCGACTGTCGGATTTTCCCAAAACTGGAACCGTTGGGTTTGCTTTGGAAAGATCTTTCCAACGATATAAAATTTGCTAAGATCCAATGCTAGATTTTGAGAAATGTGTAAATCAAATTTTGACGAAAACAGTGCTAGGGCCATGTAATGACCTGAAGCCTCATTTAATTAAAAGTGGCTATTTTTATATAAAAAAAATAGCGATAAATCGTTATAAAATATTGTAAATGATATGGAATGAAAAGAATTGATTTAAATTATATATTTTCGAGAATTATTTGAAAAGGTCGAGTTAAATCTCATTTCAAATAATTATACGACGAACGGAAGTCTAACATTTAAAGACGGTGATTGAAGACCGGCGATCTTCAAATTGAATGGATGACTACTGATGCCTTTGATTGGAGTTGCTTCCTTGAAAGGGTTACAGTGGTAGTTGTCCGTACGTACTTGTTGATTGTCTGGATATGCAGGAGCCTCTCTTCCGTGTTGGACATATGGAACGAGAAATAAGGTGTCTTCGATTTCGTTCAGACTCAGAACGGACTTGTAAATGGATGTATGTCTGACATTGGATTTTATTCTATGCTGATTGATTTCTATTAAATATATATCTGTTTGGTAGCGGAGAATTCATTCTCATGCTTAACACCCTTCTCTGAGATGTACGAGCTCAGAGGTTATATATTGGTAGACATCAGTCGCATGGCGTGAATTACCATTGTGGCATGCCATGATGCAAATTATCAAGGCTTATTGTTCAAAAGCAAAGCCTTGTGGTTGATGATCAAAGCACAGCTTTATTTAGTGTAACTTTGTGTATAGCGTTACTTTGCGACCTCACACCTCGGTATGAACCAGAAACGGGAGAAGGGTCCAGGGATAACATGCGTTTCTTTCTAGCTAAAAGTGGTGTCATGGTATGGAGCCCAGATATTTTTACTTATGTGGAAGATGGAAAGCGAGGTACCTTGGATTGGAGTCCCTAGTGGCTCTTTATTTACGCCCCATAGGGCAGGGAAATGTATTGTTCAGGAATTATATATAATCCACTAACATTAGTTGTGGACCGGCCCTGTGGCTCCTAAGGGCTCACCTAAGTCTGAGTCCTGAGACATGGGCCAGATTGTCTCGAATTCGGTAAGTACGATCCCTTGCCTTGGTTCATGACGAAAATCCAACTTCCAATACGACCCCATGCGGTTTTGACTGTAAACCTATATTTGGCGACAAAGTATATGGTAGTTATGCTGTCTATGATTGATACATTATGATTGAAATGTTTTTGAAATATATATACGCTAATAATAATATCAATCCGTTTTATCGTATCAAGCATTTTTGACTATTATAAGGTAAAACTCTATCTTGCGGTTTGCGTTGCATTTTGTGATGGGACTTGAGTCTTATAATGGTTTCATTTTTCTAAAAAGCATTGCGTTGTTTAACGATTTACTTTATTTATGCACTGGCAATCCAATGGAGTAAACCCGTTCCGCATTAGCGGCGTGGTTCTGCGATTAGCCTTATTATTAAATAGGTTAAGTAAGATTTCTCATACCAGTCCCATGACTGACTCGTAGTTTGTTTCACTTTGCAAACTCGGGTGCCCTCTTTCGGCACCGGCAGCCTTGTATTCAGGTTTTAGCAGACTCATTCTGGATAGTTATAGAGCTAAAGATGGATCCTATCATTTTCGTTATGCTGTTCAGACTTCATTTAGTATATTATGTATGATTCCACTACAGACATTTTATATTAAGATGAAACTGTATTATGTACCGAGAATGATCCTATTATGCTATGTAACTCTGGTGGTATATTATTTCCAGTGTTATTTGATGTACATTATCTACTGTAATTCTATATTTCTGTTCTGCTATTATTTTTTATGTATTATATTCCAATGATTATCCTTGATTTCGTACTACAGGAATTTGGGGTTATCACAGAGATGATGTTGCTTTCATGGATGGCTATTGTTGAGTAGGAGATTTTGAGAATTTGGAATGAAGAACCTAGTCTGTAGCAAGGTGGAGAGGTTGGTTTTGATCACTGTTGAGGATCCGTTGAGAAATCATGTTTTCAATAGGGGTCTTCACGTTGATGATGTCGAAGGGATACAGAGTGATCAAGGAAGGAGCTCAGATCAAGTGGTAGACGTGTGTCGATGCGTATTTCAAGCACTTTTAAACCGTTGGTTTATGCGCGGTGCAGCTCATGGTAGTAGATGCATCTTTTGCAGACGGTGGGTTGTGTTTATAATTGAGGTGCAGTCGTAGTCCTTTCAAATCGACTAGGTGTGATTGAGCCTGGACTCGAAGATAAGACAGGATGATTTTATTTCGTTGCCGTTAAAACCAAGATGGTGTTAATTGAGAAAAGAAGGTTGAAAGTGAGAGCTAAGTTGGCTGGTTTTGAGTGAAGGAAATGTTGTAATTTGGTATCAAGGTGGAGTGTTGAAATTCATGGTACACAAATCACAACAATTTTGGGCAACAAATAATCTATGAAAATTTTGTAGAAGATTTGTTGCTATATTTGTGGGATATTTGGAATTGAAGGCTATAATTATTTGGTGCTTTCCAGATAGTTTTTTAACAATATGAAGATAATTTGGGTGCCAAGTTTACTTGGGTATGAAGAAATTAATTCTATAAAAGGTCTAGTGAACATCTTCATTAAGTGTGGATGAGAGCCACCAAGAGTGGTCATTTTATCTATTCCAAATTGAGTGTTCTCCTTCAAATTATCTAGCCATTAGATATTCTCTACCTATTTCTCAATAAGTTTATTGGTTAAAGTTGTAATTATTTGTAATGATAGTTGAGATCAATTGTAAACAATTTTTTTTATTAGTGAATAAATTAAGAGGGTGGTTGGGTGGAATATCGTGTGCTCATATTTCTGATATTTTGTGTTGGATTTTTTTCAATCAATTCAACTTCAATTAGGTGATAAAGATCCTGTTTTTCGGGCGTTTCGTCAAACTCCCACTGCGCACAAAACCCCAACTGTTTGGTATCAGAGCAATTTTTGCATTGCACAATTTGATTCCAATATTTGAAACTTGCGGTCTACTCTTGTTAAATTTCACTGTTGAACAACTGGTAACCACTCTTGCACTCAAAAAGTGGTAAAAATTTCTATCAACTTTTCTGGACCACTAAAATTTTTTTTGACTTTTTGGTAGATGCTTATTTAGATGGTGGATTCGAAATCTTTGGGATCAACTGAATTTGTGGGTGACAGGAAACATATAAATTATGGTGAATAATGTGGATTTAACGTACCAAAGAAAATTCCATGCCTAAGCAGTATGGTCACGTCCCTATTTAACACGGTTTTAATTTTGAAAAAAAAAATATTTACGATAAGTTACTGTTCATAATCATATTTTTGGATGTCCTCATTATCAAGTTAGTTAATTGACATGGTGAATAAGTAAGCATAAAAACAAATTTTGAATTGGTTATGTTATGCTACTAATTGTTAAAAAGGGTTAGTCATGCTCCTTGCGTATTACTACCATTCTATCCTTTATTATGGACTTATTGCTTTCAAATTTTTTTGGTCGGATTTCATTTTTTTTATTACGTTGGTCTTTAGATTGTTTTTTGTTTCTATGTTTTCATCACTAATAATAATCTGATGCTACTAGATGTTAGAAAATGAGATAAATTAACAATTGATTTTTTCTTGCTTACACAATTTTACAAGGAAATTTTTGAATCAAAAAGTGATGGTGCATGGCTGTAAACTGTTTAAACTTTAGTTAGCATGATCATTTACCTATATTGGTAATTCTTTTATATGAATCCAATTTCATACATGGACTCATGCATCTAGAACCATTTCCGAAATAGTTATATTTAGAACATCGTCATAACAGTATTTTAATTGCTATTCACTTCTTCGCCAGTTTTCCACTCAAAACCTTACAGTTTTCTTCATTACTTCTACGGTTTCGCATATTTACTCCTTTTGGTTCTTCTTTTCATGTACTTTCTATTCGTCGATCATGTGTTTTGGGATTCATGCAACGGTTGAGGCAAAGTTAAACTGGAAATTTGATGCATTGAAGCAGTAACCATGGAACATTGCTGGTTTTACATGCAAATTTTATTCAAAAAGCATACAAATAATTAACTGATGGGATTATATGCATAATTTATATGGCCTTTTTAAGTTTGTAACATTAAACAGTAGCATCATTTGTTAAATTATCCATCTGCACTAGATTGTATTATTGAACGAATATGATACAATTTAATGGGGGTGTTTGTTGATATTTTGACAAAATATTCATTTGCAATCGCAACGACGGAGCTAGGTTATTGTACCGATGGTTGATGGTGAACGATTCATTTAATGGTTACAGCTAACAGTTATAGTTTTACAGATATGATTATTTTTAACAGTGCACAAATTTGTAATGACGAATAAACCATTCACTTTTTACTTATTTTGTTCCAAGCTAGGCAAAAAAAAAAACATTGTTGCACTGTCCATGTTTGTTGCTCATATACTAAAAGGTTTATGTCCACATCAGTTAATTTTCCTTGCATGTTGTATCAAACTAGCTGTATTTATTCTTGCAAACAAAAAACATTTATGGTTCATCTTGTACCGCAAACTTGTCCATGGTTATTATAATTATCATTGAAAAATAATGAGAATACCTTTCTTTGTTGGCATAATTAGTTTACCATTTTTTTTATTATAAAATTCTGTAGATTTTAGTTTATCTACATTTGACTACCATAATAATATTTTCGTACCTTCTACCTCAATTATATGTGTTTATCAGTAGATAAGTAGACTCTGAAAACAAATTTTGTTGTAACTGGATAGAGAATATGAGCACTGCTGAGCTATTCTATCTACATCCAACTATTTTAAAATACTAGGCTTCTTAGCGTATCCCACTTTTTTTGAACTTTTAGAAATTGTTCCTCCTAACTATGTTCGTGCTTTCTCAAAAGCTATTTCCCCAAAAGTTTGTATGTGAATCCTAATTTTTGTGGTTTGCTAAATTACATTTCACCCAAGTTAGTCAACTCAATTAACATATTTCATTAGCCAAAGAAGAAAAATCCTCCTTTCAAACTGTAAATCATCCGCCTAGCTTCCCTTCTCAAGGATCCAAGCAGGAAAATCATGTTCGCGTTGTCAATTTGGATCATCATCGTTTTTATTCAGATAACGGGTATTATGCGATGAGTTGTCGCATGATAATGTGTGGTACATGTATTGTTACACCAACATGTAACATACTGCAAAATAGACAACTAAGTCATGCATTTCAATTTATAACTTTCTAGAGAGTGTCAAGGAAAATAATTCTTAAAAACTTGTTAGGTTTTCCACAAGAACACTACACAATTAGATTTTGAAAGAGTGAAGAAGATAACAATAACAAGAAAATTCCTCCAAACAATCCTTTATTAATCCATCGAATTATTACAATGAAAACCTAAAAAATAATTGAGAATTTATCTCAATCCCAAAAACAAGTTTTTTTATTTTTCCTTTCCTTTAAGTACAAATAAATCTATCCCTAATGACATGTTTATATAGACAAATGAAAAGACTAGGTATATACCCAATCGGGCCCTAAAATATCTCAAAAATAAATCCTCCTTAAAGCTTGCTCAAAATAAATCTTTTCTAAAATATCTCAATAGATCCATAAAATCCGCAATAGATCCTTAAATTCCGCAACTTCCATTTCTCCATCTTCAATATCCATGTGACAAATATCACAAATCACAACACTCCACCTTGATGTGTAATCACTTCAACAATCAACAAATCCTTAAACCAAAAAAACATCTATAAATGATGCATCTCTCACATGAGATACGCCACAAAAAATAATCTTAAAATTGCTTGTAATACCACAATGACCTCCATGTATACTTTGTGGCTTTACGTTGATGACTCCACCTTGATTCAGATGAACTCGCCTCTCCAAATCCAATTTTATAACTCTTAACATTCTCCACCGTTTTTCCAAGCAATTTATATATGTTATCATTTCCCCATTTTGCGCGCAGAAGCTCCTTGTTACCCCTTCAAACTCTTATGACTCCGCCTCTAGTCGAGAAATTGCAACCTTTTTGTTCCAACTTGTCCAATTGAAATAAGATTCTTCTTAATTTCTGGGATGTATCTGACTCCCATTAACTTCACCACCTTTCCATCATTCATCTTCAATCGAACCGAACCTACGCCTTTAACATGCAAATCTCGACCGTCGGCGGATACCACTTTACTAATTTGTTCTTCATAATCAATAAATGCTTCCTTTTGATGGCACACATGGAAACAAGCTGTAACACCCCTAAGTCCTACATTGTGGAAGCCTATGTGAAGTGGTTACTTATATAGTAGAGCCCATCTCTTACTAATGCCGAGGCCTTTTGAGGAACAAAACCCCACATCTATATGGTGGCTAAGTTGGAAATAATACCTTGCATGAACGGAGGTGCGGGTTGCTACAGTGGTATCAGAGCCAATACCCAGCCGGAATTGTGGCTCATGTGTGGACCACAACGCTTGGGTGAGGTGTTTGTGAGCCAACGGGGACGTTGGGCTCTGTAGGAGGTGAGAATGTAACACCCCTAAGTCCCACATCGTGGAAGCCTGTGTGAAGTGGGTACTTATATAGTAGAGCCCATCTCTTACTAATGCCAAGGCCTTTTGAGGAACAAATCTTCACACCTATACGTTGGTTAAGTTGGGGACAATATCTTGCGTGAATGGAGGTGCGGGTTGTTACACAAGCTCCTGAATGAAGTATCCAATATTTGCTTTCGCCTTCATTAACACATAAAACATTTCCTTCAATCTCCACACAAAAATTCACCTCATTACCATTATTATCTTGTTCATCCGACTCTTCCTCCAATGCCTTCATCTTCTCCTTATCCCGTTTAAGTTTATGACAAAATCTCGTTGATGACCGGGTTTATCACAATAAAAACAAATGTATTCCTTTTCATGCCTAGTCTATTCGGTTGTCTTTCCATGTTTCATTGATTAACCCTCCTTGCAATAAAAGCTTTTTCAATTGGAGTTACAATTTCCGCTGCCGCCTCCTTATCTTTTCCTTCCATAAGGCTCGTCATCTACAACTCCTCATTCAGCAAGCTACTAACCACTTACCCCATTAAAACAACGCTATTCGAATTTGAGTTATTCAACGCAACCACAAGTGTTTCCCAACTTTTTTGGCAATGAACTCATCATAATTAAGGCTTTTATTTCATCATCCACCTTGAAATTCATGGCAACCAATTGATTCACAATTTCCTGAAAATCATTAAGATGTTTTACAATTGATCCTCCTTCTTAAGCTTTAGATTCACCAATCTTCTCATAAGAAGAGCCTTATTTGTTGCGGAGTTATTTGCATAAACCCCTTCCGGTTTCTTCCATATTGCATAGGAAGATATTTCATTAGCAACAATATGAAACACTGAATTATCCAAAAAACATCAAATAAACGCCACATCCTTCCTATCCAAAGTCTCCCATTTTGCTTCGGATAGATTATTAGGTTTTTCCCCCCATTATTCTCCAGTGGCTGATGAAGATCATTAAGATAAAGGAAATCTTCCATCTTTGCCCTCCATAATCCCCAGTTTCTTCCATTAAGCTTTTCAATGATTATTTTATCCATATTCAAACCCTTTCCAAAAAAATTGTGTGACGGCCCGCCCCGCACCAGCCGGCGTTTCCTCCGAAAGTGCGCTGTACACATGCCCGACTAGCACGGAATGGTCATCAAAGAAAGGAAAGAAGAGAATGAACTAATCGAAAACCTGTAGAATGTCTCACAGCGCATCGAACAAAATATAATAATATACTTGACATAAAACAGGCGAGATAGTGCATAAGCTGATAACTAAAACCAACATCAACATCATCATCAGAGTAGAGGAAATCCAAATACAGCTTATTACAACTTTCCAAATTACTGTCTCTAAACAAAAGAAAGAAAGAAAGAAAGGTACACCACTAATGCCCAAAGTAGTGACCGCAACAACACAGGGAGAATATCTATATATATGTATCATACGTGGAAGCCTCCTGCTCGTCTCCGGTACAGCTACTCGTGCATACCACCTAACCTGTCTCTAGTCTGCTCGTGAGAGCACCCAGAGTAATAAGAAGAGACATAAAACTCTGGGTTAAACAAAAAGTCTGGTATGAGTGATAAGCAGCAAAACAGAACAATAACAGGTATACTAAACCATACCTGGACCTTGACCTGCAACCAAAGGGTTAGCACTGCATACCGTACAATACTCTAAGGTGCCACTAAACAGATGGTGTAAAGATAACGGGGGTGGGTGTGTGCATGTCATAATGATGGCAAACAAATCAAACATAGCAACCATCCTCTCATCTCTCACTCAGTGCGCAAAGCATACGATGTCCACCACTGTCAATCACTAGACCCATCGAAGTAGTGACGGAGTTCGACTTGTAAAACTACTGCTACGACCAAGCTTGCCCCATGGAGTCATGACCAAATCTTTACAAATGACCCCACCTCATTGGTCTATAGCCCTTTAGTTGTACCTAGACCACTGTGGCCCTGAATCCGTTCACGTAGTCCCTACACATAGTGATTCAAAGTTACAGACACCGACAAGCCCTTTGCACACGTCCCGTGGAAACAACTCATAAAGTTAACTCGATAGTTCCCAACTGGATCCTGAGTACAAACTTCCCATTTGGACTATCTTTGCATCTTGGGTTTCGGTCATCATCGTCGTTCGTCCTTCATTTTTACTTCAAGCTTCCATCAAGTCTTGGTTCGATTCGTGACTCGCCCCCTTGCAACAGTTCGATTCGCGGATCGTGGTCATCTCCCTCGCTCGGATTGGGCCGGTCTCCATCATCGCATCGGATCGGTCTCCATCATCCAGGTCGTGGCCCTCCTTCCCTGCGCTGGCTCGTGGCGGGGCTCCAGCTCCATCGGATCGGCTCGTGGTGACGCTCGGGTCGGATCGTGGGTCTCTCTTGGTCCATGGCTTGTGATGCTTGAAGTGACTCGTTGCGCCAGTCTCTAGTTTATGGCCTTCGAAGTGGAGCGGATCGTGGTTGAGAGCTTCGATCGGGTCGGGTCGCATAGGGTAGGGGCGATCCGGTCCGGTGTATTTCCTGCACTTTGTTCCAGCGACTGTTTTTGGCCATTCGACGGCGTTTTTGACCAATCTAACTATTTTAAACAACCACAAAACATACCATACAGTCATAGAAACATATAGAAACGACCATAAACACCTGAATATCAATTTGATAAATTAAAACGGATCAAACATAGCCAAAACC
The DNA here is from genome assembly GCA_030737875.1 of Allium sativum. Classification (NCBI taxonomy): domain Eukaryota; kingdom Viridiplantae; phylum Streptophyta; class Magnoliopsida; order Asparagales; family Amaryllidaceae; genus Allium; species Allium sativum. Next base: position 566,516,779 of record CM060921.1, read on the forward strand.
CCATACTTTCCTTTAATCATGTTTAACAACAAATGATGATAAGATTAACAAAACTTAACCAAATCAACCCAAGTTTCTAACAGAGGTCTAAAATAATATTTCAGAATTTATAAACATTTTTCCAAAATTTTATCATGTCTAATTTCGTTAATCTTCATTAATTACCCTTAATTAACCGTAATTAGTGCAAAACTATTCAAATCACTCACCTTGGCCACAAATAAAATACCAAATCTGAAATGATTCTCTGTTTGGCGCTGTTCCCAATGCAACACAGCAGCTCTAACCTTGCTTTGGTGCTTTCTCTCTTTAATTTGATGTAGTTTAAGCCAAAACTTGATAAAGAAGCGATTAGAGGTGTATGTAGATGTTGGAGGTCATTGTTAGGTCTAAGAGAGGGTTTGTGGCGGCTGGAAACTAAGTGAAAAACCGAAATCCTAACCCTAGCAGCCCTTAAATACCTCTAATCCCGAAATCCCCCATTGGGCCTAGCTGTTAATCACCCGGTTAAGCCCAATTAAGCTGTTTTTCACTATCTAAAACTTGTTTCAGCCATATCTCCCAAACGGTTAGTCCGTTTGGCTAATGTGACCACTCTACGGAAAGGTAAACCATCATATGGAGCCAACAGAAGTGGTTTCAAGTCAAAACTCCTTTCCAATCAAAAGTTATGGACAAAACAGTATCTGCTAGGGGTAAAACGGTCATTTAAAAATCGAAAAAAATCATGAACATGGGAAATGACCCCAATAGTCGTCTCCTAAAGTTACATGACCATACAACTTCGTATGTGAAAGAAATAAATATTCTACGATCCTATGATGCGTAGAATGTGGGTCGTTACACTCTCCCCCCTTAAGAAATTTCGTCCCCGAAATTCCTTAACCCAAAACACACAAAGGATCCCGCATGCCTACCAGCCATATACAACAATCAATCATGTAAAACCAACAAAACAAACTTATCCTAGCATGCAGAAAGACTAAATTGAAACTGTAATCTTACCAGGCGAAGAGTTCTGGATACGTCTTCCTAATGCTCTCCTCTGTCTCCCAAGTACAGTCATTCTCATTCTCGCTCCACTGAACATTGACTAGATTCACCGCTTTCCTTCGAAGTTGCTTCGTATCGTTCCCAACAATACGCATAGGCTTGCGGTTCTCAACCGCCTTGGTTTCAACTTCGATATCATCCAACTGATCAGGTGAAATAGTCACATCTGGGTCATGTACGAACTTCCATAACTGGGAAACATGAAATACGTTATGAACTCCTGCCATCTTCTCTGGTAATTCAACTTTATATGCCAAATTCCCAATTTGCTCAAGAACAAGGAATGGACCAACAAATCTTGGTGCTAACTTGCCTCTCCTGCCAAATCGTATCACGCTCTTCAACGGAGAAATCTTGACAAACACCAAGTCACCAATGGAGAACTTTAAATATCTTCTCCTCTTATCAGCATAACTCTTCTGCCTATCTTGGGCAGCCTTCATTCGCTGTTGGGTAATCTTAATCTTAGCTGAAGTTTCTCTTTTCACATCGGGTCCAAGCACAAACTTCTCACTAGTTTCTACCCAACATGACGGTGAGTTGCACGGTCTTCCGTACAAAGCTTCAAATGGAGCCATACCGATACTGGAATGATAACTATTATTATATGCAAACTCTACTAGATGCAAATGGTCATCCCATGATCCACCAAAATCCAATGCACAGGCTCTTAAGAGATCTTCTAACACTCGATTCACCATCTCTGTTTGTCCATCGGTTTGAGGATGATACGCGGTACTGAGATGTAGTTTTGATCCTAACGCCTCTTGTAAGCTCTTCCAAAATCCACTGGTGATCAACAACAGATCTCGTTCACTCACAATACCTTTGGGTATTCCATGAAATCTCACTACCCACTTTACATATAGTTCAGCTAACTTAGCTGCCGTCCTATTTGACTTGACGGGTATAAACCTTGCACTCTTAGTCAAAAGGTCCACAATCACCCATATGCTATCATGGCCCGACTTAGTTCTTGGTAACCCATCAATGAAATCCATTGAGACTTGTTCCCATTTCCATTCTGGAACTTCTAATGGTTGCAATAAACCACAAGGCTTCTTTTGTTCAGCTTTAACTAGCTGGCAATTCATGCATTTGGATATAAACTTCCCAACGTCTCTTTTCATCCCTTCCCAGTAGTAGGTCTGCTTCATGTCTCGATACATCTTGTTACCACCGGAATGTATAGTCAGTTTTGAGTGATGACATTCTCTAAGCACTTCATCTCTTAATATATTGACATTGGGTACAACTAGCCTTCCATTCTTTCTAAGCCATCCATCTCGATTAAGCCCATACTTGTACATATCTCTGTCGATTCCCATCTCTAACTTTGAGATGATTTCCAATAGGTAGGATCGTTCCTCTAAACTGGAACCAATCTGCTCAAGCAAAGTGGTTCTGATCGTCAAACTTGCTAACATTTCTGGATCCAATTCGCACTTTGGTCTGAAATCATACCCAACGATGTACTCCAGTTGCTTCCATTCTAGAAAAACAGCCCCTAAACTGGCATGTCTTCTACTCAATGCATCAGCTACTGCATTGCCCTTTCCTGGTGTGTATGCGATATCAAAATCATAGGAAGCTAAGAGTTCTAACCATCTTTGCTGTCGGAGATTTAGATCCTTCTGAGAGAAGAGATACTTTAACGATTTATGATCGGTAAACAACTCGAATCTTTCTCCCAAGAGATAATGTCTCCACATCTTCAATGCAAACACGATTGTTGCTAATTCCAAGTCATGGGTAGGGTACCTTTTCTCGTGTGTTTTCAGTTGCCAACTTGCATAAGCTACAACCCTACCTCCCTGCATCAATACAACACCTAGTCCAGTACCACATGCATCCGTATATACCGTCATCTCTTCATTCCCCTTAGGAATGACTAATACTGGTGCACATGTCAACTTTTCCCCTAGACTCCTGAATGCATTTTCGCACTTTTCATCCCAGAAGAAAGCTTGATTCTTCTTGGTCAACTGAGTCAATGGTGCTGCTATCTTGGAAAAGTCTTGGATAAACTTACGATAATATCCAGCTAATCCCAAGAAACTTCGTATGTCCATTGCATTATTGGGCGTAGACCAATCTTTACCGTAACCACCTTCGCAGGATCCACAACAATACCATTCTCTGAAACAACATGGCCCAAGAATCTCACTTCCGTCTTCTAGAAGTGACACTTAGAAAACTTTGCTTACAATTGGTGTTTTCTCAACATCTCCATCACTATTCTTAAATGTTCCTTGTGTTTTTCTCTATCCTCGAGTAAACCAAAATATCATCTACGAACACAAGGACAAACTTATTCAACTGATCTATGAATACCCTATTCATAAGATCCACAAAGTATGATGGGGCATTGGTCAGCCCGAATGGCATGACCAACCACTCATAAAATCCAAACGGCGTCTGAAATGCCATTTTAGCTATGCTCTCAGCTTCCACTCTAAGCTGATGAAAACCAGTCGCGAGATCCAACTGAGAGAATACTCTCGCGCCACTCAACTGATCAAACAAATCATCTATCCGCGGTAGAGGATACTTATTCTTCCTCGTCACTTTATTCAATTCGCGGTAGTTTACACACAAACGAAGGGAACCATCCGCCTTGGTAGCAAACACAACTGGTGCTCCCCATTCAGAAACACTCCTTCTGATAAATCCCTTCTTCAAAAGATCGCTGACTTGCACCCTGAGCTCTCGCTGCTCCCTTGGTGCCATAAAATGAAGTGAAAATCACTATAGGTCTGGCATCTTTCACTAAATCAATACGGAACTCAATCTCTCGGTGTGGTGGAAGCCCAGTCACTTGCTCGAAGACGTCCGGATACTGGCCAACCACGAGCAAACCTGACAACTCACCTTGCGGGATGTCAAGGGAATTTAGAAAACTAGCCATTACCCCATCACTATGTAGACCACCAAACACTACCCTCTGCCATTCATCCGCTCTAGCTGTCACCAAAAAGCCCTCATAGTCTACCACCACCCCATATCTTTGGAGCCAATCGACTCCCAAAATAATGTCAAACCCAGTAAAGCCCAAAACAAAGCAATCACAAACAAACATGCATCCATGACTCGATAAGACCACATTACGACAAATCATGTTAAGTTTGGTTGAACCACCAATCGGGTTTGTCGCTACTAAAGGTCTATCGACAATCTCGAGCTCCAATCCCAACCTATCTACCAGGTCACTAGATATGAAGGAACTGGAAGCTCCGGTATCAAACAAAACTCTAACAGGAGCATCATAAACATAAAGCATACCTTGAATAACGACACTCTTTCCCTTCTCCGCCGCAGTTGGGGCATTCGACGAAGAAGGAATAGCATTATGGGCATATGCTTTCACCATCTGCTTTTCTTTATGGGGTTGTGGACACTTGTCCTTGTGATGTCCCACTTGGCCATAGTTGAAGCACTTCCTATCCGCTGGCTTGGCCCGACAATTACTAGCATAATGGCCCTTCTTATCATAGCTGAAGCACTCAACATCTTTCTTATTCTTTTTCTGACCATCCTTATTCTGGTTCTGCTTCCTCTTATTCTGAGAACCACTCTTAAACAACACTGACTTCTGAGCAGCTGGAATGAACTTATCGCTAAAGCGAACCTTAAACTGATCCCAAGTAATCTGATCCTCGGGAGTAGCTGCCTTTATAGCATTCCACCAATTCATTGCCCGTCCTTGCAGCTGACGGGATGCTAGCCTTCTCTTCATAACATCCTCAATACCCAAATCTTCGAAGAAACGCTCGCAGCTATCCAACCAATCATGAACATCTGTAGCCAACTCCGTTCCGTGGAACGGCTTCCCACCAAGACTAATATAATCCTTATTCAGCTTGGTGAAATCGGTCCTAGGTGCCTGCACTATTGGACCACCACCATTACCATTATTGGGAGCTGCCCTCTGCACATCCCTAAGCATCTCCCTCATGAGGCCAGTAAACATCGTCCTTATGTCAACAACATTCCCATTATTGGCTCCTCTACCGGCACCTCGTGCGTATCGGCTCATCGTTCAATCTGTAAAGAGAAAACGATTAACCATCTCCATAGTGGTGCTAGTGCAGCGCGACTTCATCCTTAGCAATACTAATAGTATACATATATAGCTTTTGAAAACCAAAATAATCACAAATACGCGCTCTCATATACGCATACTATTTCTCCGTGATGACTTCCCTAGGTTAACTACGCAACCTAGAGCTCTGATACCAAGTGTGACGGCCCGCCCCGCACTAGCCGACATTTCCTCCGAAAGTGCGTTGTACACATGCCCGACTAGCACGGAACGGTCACCAAAGAAAGGAAAGAAGAGAATGAACTAATCAAAATCCTATAGAATGTCTCACAGCGCATGGAACAAAATATAATAATATACTTGTCATAAAATAGGCGAGACAGTGCATAAGCTGATAATTAAAACCAACATCATCATCATCACCAGAGTAGCGGAAATCCAAATACAGCTTATTAAAACTTTCCAAATTACTGTCTCTAAACAAAAGAAAAAAAGAAAGGTACACCACTAATGCCCAAAGTAGTGACCGTAGCAACACAGGGAGAATATCTATTATATGTATAATACGTGGAAGCCTCCTGCTCGTCTCCAGTACAGCTACTCGTGCATACCACCTAACCTATCTCTAGTCTGCTCGTGAGAGCACCCAGAGTAATAAGAAGAGACATAAAACTCTGGGTCAGACAAAAAGTCTGGTATGAGCGATAAGCAGCAAAACAGAACAATAACAGGTATACTAAACCATACCTGAACCTAGACCTGCAACCAAAGAGTTAGCACTGCATACCGTACAATACTCTAAGGTGCCACTAAACAGATGGTGTAAAGATAACGGGGGTGGGTGTGTGCATGTCATAATGATGGCAAACAAATCAAACATAGCAACCATCCTCACATCTCTCACTCAGTGCATAAAGCATACAATGTCCACCACTGTCAATCACTAGACCCATCGAAGTAGTGACGGCCAAGCTTGCCCATGGAGTCATGACCAAATCTTTACAAATGACCCCACCTAATTGGTCTATAGCCCTTTAGTTGTACCTAGACCACTGTGGCCCTGAATCCGTTCACGTACTCCCTACACATAGTGATTCAAAGTTATAGACACCGACAAGCCCTTTGCATACGTCCCGCAGCAAAGCCCAACTCATAAAGTTAACTCGGTGGTTCCCAACTGGATCCTGAGTACAAACTTCCCATTTGGACTACCTTTGCATCTTGGGTTTCGGTCATCATCGTCGTTCGTCCTTCAGTCTTACTTCAAGCTTCCATCTAGTCCTGGTTCAATTCGTGACTCGCCCCTCGCAATAGTTCGACTCGCGGATCGTGGTCATCACCCTCGCTCGGATCGGGTCGGTCTCCATTCATCGGATCGGTCTCCATCATCCAGGTCGTGGCCCTCCTTCCCTGCGCTGGCTCGTGATGGTGCTCCAGCTCCATCGGATCGGCTCGTGGTGACGCTCGGGTCGGATCGTGGGTCTCTCTTGGTCCATGGCTTATGATGCTTGAAGTGACTCGTGGCGCCTGTCTCTAGTTTGTGGCCTTCGAAGTGGAGCGGATCGTGGTTGAGAGCTTTGATCGGGTCGGGTCGCATAAGGTATGGGCGATCCGGTCCGGTGTATTTCCTGCACTTTGTTCTAGCGACTGTTTTTTTCCATTCGACGACGTTTTTGACCAATCTAACTATTTTAAACAACCATAAAACATACCATATAGTCATAGCAACATATAGAAACGATCATAAACACTAGAACATCAATTCGATAAATTAAAACGGATCAAACATAGCCAAAACCCCATACTTTCCCTTAATCATATTTAACAACAAATGATGATAAGATTAACAAAACTTAACTCAGTCAACCCAAATTTCTAACAGAGGTCTAAAATAATATTTCAGAATTTATAAATATTTTTCAAAATTTTATCATGTCTAATTTCGTTAATCTTCACTAATTACCCTTAATTAATTGTAACTAGTGCAAAACTATGCAAATCACTCACCTTGGCCACAAATAAAATACCAAATCTAAAATGATTCTCTATTTGGCGCCGTTCCCAATGCAACACAGCACCTCTAACCTTGCTTTGGTGCTTTCTCTCTTTAATTTGATGTAGTTTAAGCCAAAACTTGATTAAGAAGCGATTAGAGGTATATTTAGATGTTGGAGGCCATTGTTAGGTTGAAGAGAGGGTTTGTGGCGGCTGGAAAATGAGTGAAAAACTGAAATCCTAACCCTAGCAGCCCTTAAATATCTCTAATTCCGAAATCCCCCATTGGGCCTAGCTGTTAATCACCCAGTTAAGCCCAATTAAGCTGTTTTTCACTATCTGAAACTTGTTTCAGCCATATCTCACAAACGGTGAGTCCGTTTGGCTATTGTGACCATTCTACGGAAAGGTAAACCATCATCCAGAGCCAATGGAAGTGGTTTTAGGTCAAAACTCCTTTTCAATCAAAAGTTATGGCCAAAACAGTATCTGCTAGGGGGGTAAAACAGTCATTTAAAAATCGGTAAAAATCATGAACATGGGAAATGACCCTAATAGTCGTCTCCCAAAGTTACATGACCATACGACTTCGTATGTGAAAGAAATAAATATTCTACGATCCTATGATGCGTAGAATGCGGGTCGTTACAATTTGTGTAGAAGGCTCTGATACCAATTGTTAGGGTTCCCACAAGATCACTACACAATTAGATTTTTAAAGAGTGAAGAAGATAACAATAACAAGCAAATTTCTCCAAACAATCCTTTATTAATCCACCAAATTATTACAATGAAAACCTAAAAAATAATTGAGAATTTATCTCAATCCCCAAAACAAGTTTTTTTCCTTTCCTTCAAGTACAAATAAATCTATCCCTAATGTCATGTTTATATAGACAAATGAAAAGACTAGGTATATACCCAATTGGGCCCTAAAATATCTCAAAAATAAATCCTCCTTAAAACTTGCTAAAAATCAATCTTTTCTAAAATATCTCAACAAATCCATAAAATTCGCAGCAGATCCTTAAATTCCGCAACTTCCAATTTCTCCATCTTCAATATCCATGTGATAAATATCAAAAACCACAACAAAACTGACTGATATATATATATATATATGTGTGTGTGTGTGTGTGTGTGTGTGTGTGTGTGTGTGTGTGTGTGTGTGTGTGGAAACACTAAACAATGAACATATAGCCGTGCATATGAACAGTATTAGATATGCCTTAAAGACTAAATCAGATGAGATAAAAAAGTATCATCAGCATCACTGCATACATGTTTTTTCAATTCATTAGACTCTGAACCAAAATTTAATTTATAGTAAGCGGTACTAAAGTGTTTTGGCAGTTGGGAACAAAAGGCAACATGTATCTGGTACGGGCTTTTCAACTGAATAATGCATGTACCTAATTGGTGCATCTAGATCACGGCTGCAACTTCTTTACAAGGAATTGCATCTGGGCTCCATATATTCGCTCCCTAGTAATTGCTCTTCCCACCCCGGTTAAAATTTTAAAAACTCGATACCAATTATAACCTTAAACAATGCCATTACCTAGCGTGGAATAATGATAAACCACGCCATCTAAGGGCATTAAATTTCAAATATAAACGCTGCACTCCAGTGTTGAAATGCACTAAACTACTTTGGTTTGAAGGATGGTAAATATCAATGCCAACTTAACGTGTGGGAAAATGTATAATCACGTCATGGTTGCGCGTGGAAACATTTTAATCAATGCCATCACAAGGCATCGAAATTTCTAGTGGTGGGCATAAACTGCACCGCAATGCGGAAACCGCCCAGGCCGAACCGCAAAAACGGTGCAGAAAACTGCATTGGATTCTCTCTCTAAAGCAAGCAGCCCAAACCGAACCGACTCGCAACGATACAGTTCGGTTGCAGTTTGAACTGTTGACCAAACCGTTTTGAACCGAACCGACCGTATACCGACACCAGTAATGTTATGATAAAATTTAACAAATTCCTATCTAACTTTTTATTGTAACGACTTATATTTTATTTTCAGTGTATGTTGTAGTTATACTAATAATGATTGTCATCACAAAGAAAAAAATTATAATTTGCGTATATTAGTTTCCATATCATTTTTTCGGATGATGCTAATTTTAATCTTACTTGAGTTATCTTACTTAATGTCTATACACTGATTAATGTTGATGTTTGCTTAATGTATTAAAACAATTTCACTTTTCAGTAATTGTGAAATTGAAATATTCATATAGTTAGAAAACTATCATTCAATTTAGAATAACACTCTGTGTTTTAACCTTCAAGTGACACGATGTCATACAATCGTAAATTGATTGTTAATTGAAGCAATTTTCTTATTTCATATTTAATACGGATTCAAACCGGACTGAACCAAAACCGTTGCACTAAAACTGAACCGAACCGTTCGAACGATTAGTATAATGGTTTGTATTTTTGATCAACCATTTAATGCGGTGCGGAAGTGGTTTGAGCTCCAAACCGCACCAGACCAAACCGCGCCCACTCGTAGAAATTTCAAAAACAAGGTTTTGCTCCGACATGTATACATTTTATACCACGTAAGTTTCAGGTCATGTACAAAAATGGAGTGAGAAGAGGAAACAGACATAGTTTGGATGACTATATTTTTGTTGGTGAAATGACAAGGTTAGTTTGGGAGTAAACGAGGTGGGAAGTGTAAAAAATTGGGGGAGATTCTTCTTTCTAGGTTACCGAGGAGGGCTTAGCAATTAATGGGATGCAAATAGACAGACCCTTGCATCTGATTGCGGGTTGTGGTGTATTATTCCTATCAACATGAATGATGAAGGAGATAACTAAAAATATTTTTATTTGTGTGTAAATGTTAAAGTCATGTGTAGTGATGAAATGAGGTCAAATGTGAGAATGCATATGCATATTGTAGGAGACATCTGAATTTCTTTTTTAATCATATTTGGAGGATCTTTTGTTGGATTGACAAGCATATGCATACCGTACGAGACATCTGAATTTCTTTTTTAATCATATTTGTAGGATCTTTTGTTAGATTAACAAGCATTTCATTGACGTTGGTGGAATTTATGTCTTTATCTAGATGGCATTAACGTTATTTAATATGTATTCCTATTGTTTTTTCTTTTTGAATATTTTTGGTACATACTCTTAGTTATATAAATGGCAGCAGATATTTTCTTTTGGCTTATAGATCGTTGGGAACTGATATTTAAATGAATTTATCCCTTACAAGTTCCAATAATAAAATTAGCTATAGGCACCGCTAGTGAAAATTGGAGACTAAAGAGCCTTTATCCCTATAAGAAGGACAATACCAGAAGGTTGATTGGTATCATTTCTATTATTATGGTCATAAACTTAGAAATTTTGGATCCTAACAGATACAATGTAAATACAGCTAACGTTGTTCTCATTCAAATAAACAGCAACCCTATCGTTAGTGTAGACTTTTCTTCAGGTGGCAGAGGGAAAAACTTTCAGGAACAACTACTACAATTTAGGACGACGAAGGGACAAAAACAGAGACAGTTTGGTTTCAAGAACAATTAAATGTGCAGCACAAGTGTGGCGGCAGCTGTTCAGATGTGACAAACCAAGCCATGCTTGCTGTTTAATGATCTGCTGTATTAACTAGTGTAATTATCTGTTCAAATTCAATTTTCTTATTTGTGCGTCTATTTGTGAATAAATTAAATTTATGTTGCTGCTTTTTTGGCCTTTTTTCTATAAAAAAAACTAACGGGCACCTCTACAATTTAACTAAAACACGCTGCTCTATGCAACATTCACATTCGTTATTCTACAAACGTGATATCTCGATTTCTTATCTCTTATTCACATAATGCAGCATAATATGAATTCATTTCCCTACCGGCCATACTTTTTTCTCATTTTCAAGCCAAAAGTTTATGACTTAAAATTGGACTAAATGATCTCAAATTCAGATGCCTACTTCCATCGTTTAACTAACAGTCATGGTTCATGTTTATCCTTTCTTAACACTTGAATTTCATAAATATATGATTGTAATAATTTCTTACTCTTACACACAGAGCCGATCCTAACCCTAGGCCAACCAAGCTACCGCCTAGGGCCTCGGGCTCGGGAGGAGGAGGAAAGAGAAGGGGGCCTTAAAATTCACTCTTCCTATATATATAATATGCTATATTGTTATCATCTAAAAGATATGTGTGCCAAGTTGGTGTGATGCGATTTTGTTACAGCAGAGGTCAGCTGTTTGAATCCTAGTTTTGGCATGTCCAATATTTTTTGGACCTTTCCTGCTCTATTCTAGGGCCTCATTTTTTTACAGCTCTTTCTTTTACAACACATTTGGCCTAGGGCCTCATGCTCCTCAGGGCCGGCTCTGCTTACACACACACTCACACAGACACATACACACACACACACACTCTCACACAGACTCTTTATCCAAGTTCCTCCAAAAAATAAAATCATATGTACTATCCTACATTCAAATCAGATATAATTGATTATCCATTATGCCCAGAATTATGCATATTTTCTAGTACGCTTCGTTTAATAAGGGAAAATATTCCAACCATTTCCATATTTGGATGGACTAATATTTCTTAACTAATTTCAGCTTGCTGTCAAATTAACAGTCCACGGATAGGTGTTTCCCTACTTAAGAACTAATTTGCATTTATTAAACAAAGGAATACAAGATTTACATGCTAACACGTTGCACTTTACCTACCCATAATTTAATTTTCGTTTCGTTTGTAATACTACTATAAAAGTGGGCATATTCGATACTATTTTTCTGTGGCCGTAGATCAAAAAAGCGTTGCCGTAGGCCATTTTTCCAAATAGGCAACACCAGGGTGGCGTGACATCCGTGGCCGTTGCATTAGACCTCTAAGGCAACGCTTGTGCCCATCTACTGCCACAGAAAGAAAGTGTTGCATTATAACCCTAATGCAACAGTACTTGCAAATAATGCAACAATATACAGCGTTGCCTTAAGCATTAATTTGAGTCTGGCTGCCAGGTCATGACAGTGGAGCCACGTCAGCTTTCCACATAAGCTGCCTACGTGTCACACGACACATCAGCTCTCTATGTCAACTGCATACGTATCACACGCCATGTCAGCTGTGGGGCCCACATGCCATGTGAAATTAATGCAACACCACTGTATTATGTAACACAACATCATTATCTTAAAATGAAACATCAGAAAAAAGGCAAACGCAACAGTAAAAAAAAGGCAAATACTACAATAGAAGAAAGCAAATACAACGCTTTAATTAAAAAAATTTGCAATACCAATTTTGTACATAGAAGAAATCCAAAATATTAATCATCACATTCAAACCATTAATCATCACATTCAAATCCAAAACAAGACACAACTCCTAGGCATGCAACTTCTATTTGAGACTATGCATCCTCTATAACCTCGAATCCTCGCTCGTTTCAATGTGTTCTTTCACAAATATTCTGACTCTGTGATCTCCAACTATTACCATGACCTATTTGTATACACGGTTTAACATTAGCAAAATTTCAAAATAATAACATAGTTAATGAAATAAGCATTAAATACTACCTTGGCATAGCAGTTAGGATTGGATGAATGATCTGCAAACTTCAGCTTGTCACCTTTACAATATGCATCTAGAACATACTGTGCATTTCGTATAAGTTGAGAATAAATGATTTTATGTACTGACACATATTTAAAAATTAAAAAGCAAAAGTAACAAAATATTAACACTTTGAAGCCATTATTAAAACAACCCCTAACATTACAGAAAATAGTAACCAGATCATTCAAATCAAAGTGGGAGGATGAATTTGCATGACCATATATTTTCATATTGCTTTATTGAAGAATCTGTACTTTAAAGTGGTAGTTGAAGCAAATTAGTAAAGAAGACATAGGAACAGATGCAAAAGTAGCATTAAGCTTGAAAATAAGTGAAAATCAATGTAGACAATTACAACAACAAAATGTACATATCCATATACATATATAAGAGTATAAGCTACAAGGGATCATCAATGTAGTCACTAGTTTGACAATGGGATGTTAGTGTACTTCGTGTCATTTACACCAGTAAGATTGTTAAGCTATTGCGACTAAAATTAAAATACTAAATATTGCTGAAACAAGACCGATTTTTTCTTATAAGATGCCTACTTGTTGTTGTCATAATATATTGGTTCGATCAAAAAATGTGACGAGCATGGCTAATACCAGAGAATGATCATTTCTAGGATACACAATAAGGCTAAATCTACTCCTTGAGTGGATTTTTCCCCCAGTTTGTACAAAGGGTTTAACTGAGCAACGATAGAGCTCTCTGAATCATATATAGTACAAGATCTACGAAAAGTACTGCCTTTTAACCTAAAACTTGGACTCTGATCTGCATTAACCGTATTGGATAATAGATATACTTTTACCTCGGTGTTGAACTGACCATCGGAAATTTTCTTGGCGGTAAATACCAAACCCTCTACTTCATTTTTTCCTCTAAATCCATGCTATTTACCGAAACAAGGAACATGTTTGGAAATTGGCAATGTCCTTGTGTCTATCTGACATGACTCTTGAAAGTCTATTATACCAGCTCTATGCTCTTCCATATACTCTTTGAAATTTCTTTTGAGGAACACATTTCAGTGCATTATGCAGTTGATGCATTATGCAGCCGATTTAAGTAACAAAATAAATATGACAAATAATAATAATAACAAGAAATGTATCCCTACTTACACAACAAGAGAAATAGAAGGTTATATAGATACATACATACATTGAGGTCAAGTATTCTCTGGAATTTTGAAGGCGTGCCCTCAGGAAGAAGAGCACGATATGTATTTCCAACAGAATCAACAGGAGATAATTTAACTTGCAGTCACAGACAGGTTTGATGATAATAGAAACACTTAGCCGATATTAGAGCTCATTCTAGTCAAGTAAACTCCCTTGTACCTTCAAAAGTGCTTCATCTTTGCTCATTCCTCAACTGACAAACTTTGAATAGCTAGCAGCAATGGTTGTCTGTTGACATTTTGACGTCAGAGTATAAAATGGATACATATGAGTGTGGTTTTTATGTGGCATCTTAATGTTTTACAAGTGTGCGCACATAAAAAGTTCAACTCTTATTGTTAGCTAATTTATTGCAGCATTTCCCTTAGGTTGAATTAGCGGTTTATGATAAGTAGGTCATTCCAGTGTATATATATATATATATATATATATATATGCATTTTTAGGGGAAATTTCATAGAAAAAAAATCCTTTTAAATGGGGGTGTCAAGCTAATGCTAAATTTTTCATTACCATATCATTACTAGTCAGTCTTTACCATTTCTGAGTGAAATCGGTATACCAATTTAACCAGTATGGTAAAGGTATATTTATCACTGGTGAATTATCAAAACACGCAACAATGGTAATTTTAACAATCATTTATAACACATATAAATTCATGTAATATACTTTATTCTAAACATTCAGGTACAAGCAAATGACTAAATTTAGCTCGGCAATCAGTTGAGATAATGCTTAAACCTACTTTTTTTTTTCTTAATTGTGTCTTTTATTGATTGCACTGAAATTGTATCGAATTTTTGATTGCACTGAAATTGTATCGAATTTTGCTTTCAAAGTAGCGTTCATCTCTTACATTTTCCACCTGCCACTCCTTCAAATTTCAACAATTTGAAAGTGAAATTAAATCATTTTTTTACGAGAGAGCCCTGTTTGGATAATTGGATTAATAATTGATATGCGTGCTCTTTGAGTCTCATTCATGCTGATGCACCGTATATGCCACATGTACCAACACACAAGTGAAACTCAAAGTCAAATAAAGAAATCTGCCTCATATTTCTCCTATTGTACGGCTTTTACTCCTAATGTATGGCTTTTACTCCTATTGTATGACTTTTACTCCCATTTTGCAGCACTACAATGTTTAGCCATTCACGGAATGATATGGGATGCAGAAACAATCAAGACGATGCATGCAAAAACAGGCATGACTTTCTGTAACTACTGAATTTGTAACACATAGTAAATTATTTGACAAAATTTGTACACAGTTCTACAAAACTGACCACTGATATTGCCCAAAAATTGAAGAGATTAGTAAAGCCTGATCGTGTGTGTCTTTTCCTACAAGATGGTGCTAATTTGGTCTGTTGTTTTGAATTTTACAAGTAATGCTTCTTTTCTTGTAATAAGCCGAGAACTGTAGTACTCTTGCAAGTAAAATGAGAATTTCATTTCATGTTTACATTATTCTACCAGAATTAGTTTGAACGAGTACAACAACAGATAATATGGAAAATCTATTCTGTTATGTAGTTAGTTAAACTCGTGGAATTTTTGTTTTCTCTAACTCCAACAACGTCCAAATTCATAAAACACTTGTAATGACTATTGGAATTGCAACTATGTTACCATCGTAACAAAAAGAATTTAACCGTTGAACAAATTAACTTCCGCAATTAATATAAATTTAAACTTTCATTTAACAACAATTTATAATGTATTTAATTAAAAAGCAAGAAATTGAATCATAGAGCCAACACATCAGCTAAACATATAACGAATCAGTGAATCACTTGTAGACCCTCTTTTTTTTCATCCAGTATCAACATCCAGTACTACTACACAGTATAAACTTAACAGATCCGTTTCTAGTCAGTTTTATGAAGATTATAGAGAATATACAGAGAAGCAGAATGCATACCGAGTAACTTAACAAGTCTAATCCAGTTGCTATCATCATAACCATTTTACGCCTCTCAAACATTTTCACCAAAAGAATCACTTATATACTATTAAATTAGAAGGAAACAAAATATGCAATGAACCATGTCACAGACTGTCCAATTACAAGCATACATTGCAACTAAATTATAATGCACATATTACTTGGTTACAAATCGATTTAAATTGAGTAACATATGATTTGAAATCAAGGCATATTAAAATAGGATAATTCAGAAATTAGGGTTACCTATTTCTGAAACCAAAGACCAGATCTGATTACGTGCTCATTGTCTCTTTCTTCTTCATAATTAGTTGCGCACCTTTTTACTGATTGGATTCTGCTCACATCGAATTTCTGCCATTCAGTTTTCTGTGTGCGTTTTTATCAAGTATGTTTTTATGCCCCTCGTCACTTTGAAATCAAGGAATAACCGAATTAGGGTTTGGGTTTGATACTCCGTGAACACAAGTACTGAGAACGATTTAGTTTGGATTTACGCTTTTAGAACAGAAAACGCAATTATCCAAATCCAAATTAGACGATAGATGTTGGTTGCACGATTTGGTTTTGTAATTCCCTAATTTGCAAATTATAATTTTTTTCCTCCAACCAAATGGTATCGCGGCAATGAAAATATTAGCGGGAAATAGAGATGGGCGACAATGAAAAACTTAGCGGGAAATAGGGGAAGGGTAAGGTGGATTGATCAAGGTGGATCAATGGTTGTGATTTTTTGTTTATGAGGGCATGGATTGATGAGGTGTAATTTTAACTGGTGTAACACAATGCTTTGAACAGGAGTTGCACGTCACAACACAAGAATTTCAACCACAACAGTGCATTCACATCTAATGCAACAACATATGAATATTGTTGCAGAAGATCAAAGAAACCATAGCTTTTGTGACATTTTTCGTGCAACACACACAAATTAGTGTCGAATATGCCCACTTTTATAGTAGTAAGTAGGGAAAATTATCAAGGTAATCGGACATTGTGATGAATTCAGCTTGTTGTTAATTTTCATTTTTGTACCAAATTATTCCTCCCTTTCCCTTTGTGTCCTTTATTGAGTACCAATTTTCATATTTTAAAAAAATGCACGAAAATAGTGTGAAGGACAAAATGAACAAAAAATTGTTCTATAAAGACAAGGTGCTAAACTTTTATCATAAGGAATTTTTTTAGTGTAAAGTATGAAATTATAGTGGGCTCCTGAATTCCTCCCTTTAAAAAAATTTTTGTCCTTATGGATAAATTTTTAGCCTTTTTTCTTATGGAACAATATTTTGTTCATTTTGTCTCTAAAAACCCCAATTACAAATTTATACAATCTGACATTAGCTAGAATTCATATCCTAATATAATGTAAACAACCGAAATGGTTATTCCTCTGTAAGATTGTTAATTTCTTTTCTCCCAGTTCAATTTTAAATTTTGGTATATGTCGTATGTATATGTGTATCATACAATGTTAAGTATGTATATCAGTGCACCGTGAGTATTTACAATTGAATTACGGATCAAAATATTATACACTTGTCTTAGTTCCTCAAAAGTGTTACACTTTATATTTATCATGTTAATAGTGTTATGTTACAAATTAGCATAAATGGATATTGTAATAATGTATTCAGTCAGGGACGTGATCTTATTACCTCTAACTTGATATATTCCATGATATGTTTATTTAATGAATCATGAAAGAGTTAGGTAGTGTTTGGTTGATTTTGTGTTTTGAGTTTTGAGCTTTTGCCGTTAATGTAACGACCTGCCTTTTTGACCGCTTTAAGCCGGTAATTAAACCAATTCGAACTGCTCGAAACGATAGATTGTTATTAGCTTATGAGGTAAATAGAATAAATCAAATCACAGATACGAAAAAAACAGAATATCTCGCAGCAGAATAAATAAATACAATAATAGTTCATGAAGCTAATAAATAAAATTCAAAACTTATACATAATATCAGGGTTACAAAATGAAATACTGCGGAAGTCTAAATACAAGAATTTCTATTACTAAGGAGAAATAACCAGAATCAACAGATAAAGGTGATGTCTGCAACTGCCTCCAGCTTCAAAAGGTGAAATCTCGACACTACAAATCTCGATCTGACTCGAGCGATAATGCAAAACAAAACAACTCGGATCAAGACTAATATGAAATGCCATGGAAATGCACAAGTAATTTAAGAATGCTTGGGATTCCATTCTTTAAGGATCCGTTAAACTAGATATCATATAGTATAATGCGCTATTATAATAATGTCTATTTAGTAAAGTAACATATCAAAATAGTGTAAGCGAGATTACCATTATTACTCTTACATCGTTTATACCATTGTCGTACAGTTTGCATACAGCACACCATTACGTCGGTGGATAGGGATGCGTCGTGATACGACAACGTTAATTCAAAATCGTAGGGGCTCGCTCAGGACAATACGACAAGGCATATGAGGAATACCCACAGTAGGATTCTACCGATGCATGCCCGGACCGGTGGTAACGCATAGCCACGACTACCGCCCACCTCGGAACACACTCCAAAATCAAAGGTGCGCACCAATCAAATCACAAAGTAATAAATATGGGTTCGAAGAAGTGTGTCCAATAGGAGGTGCAACCTCACTTGATCACGGTATAGCATATGTTTTAGTCATTTTAATTATGACCCGAAGGTCTAGGCTATCCATCATCGTTCTCTTTCTTCAAATCCGGTAATCGCCTCCAAATCATCCTACTTCATTTTGCAACTCCACTGCGTACACAGTTGTTAAAGTGGTTTTCGGTATTGGCAGAGAGTATGACAATATCTGATGCTAGACTCTTTAACAACCAAACGTTTACATTTTTCACATCGTGGTCATTATTTTATAAATCAATTTTTAAAAGTCATTTATACGGAATCTCATATTCAAATTTGAAATCAAATTTAAATATCTAACTTCAAATATATTAAATTTTGAAAACAACTCATTTAAACGCTTTAATCAAATCGGTTTAGAAACCATATCATAAAGATCTCAAAATATAATATAAACCAATAACATTTAACTTTGGTTTTATATAATTTTCGAAAATATTCACATAAAGACTTATAATCCAAAATTGACTTATATTTAAATCATACCTTAAAGGTCTAAAAATGCCATTTAAAAAGATACCAAAATATTTTACTTCGATGATACTTGGGTTTGGTTTATATTCGTTAAAATTCAAGTTCAAATGATTCACATAATTAAATTTACCTTATAAAAATTCGTTTCAAGTCGATTCATAAAATCCCACAGTTTGGTTCAAGTTCAATATATGCAATTCAAATCAAAATCTTTATATTACAATTCAAACAAATCATGTCATATTTCATAACTCAAGTCGCACAATTCAAAATCATTATTTATAAATTCAGATCAATTTTAAAATCCTTCTTATAAATTCAATTTAACAAATTTTCTAATTCAAACCAATCGATTTATATAATCGGTTAATATTCAAATTCACGTCCAGTCACTTAAAATCGGGTTCATTTCATATAAATTATAAATTCAAATTAAACATTAGTTTGCACAATTCAAGTTCATTAATTTCTTATAAAGTTCATACTTAAACCAATTTAGACTCATCTCTAATAAAAGTTCATATCAATTCAACTTCAAATTCATCTCAAACACATTTTTACTTCAATTTAGAAGATTTTAAAAAAAACCAATTTCACAGTTCAAATTTACCTCTTATAAGTTCAAATCAATTCGAATTCAAATTCATATCTTATATTAGTTCATTTGTCAAATTAATATCATTATATAATTTAAAATTTTAAAATTCGAATTTAAATCACGAAATCTTAACTTATCCATCTTGAGTTTATTACTAAAGTTTGTAAAATATAAAAAAAAATTAACTTTGAATATATATATATATAATTATAAAATATTTTAGAAAGTAGATTATAAACATATATATAAGTTTAAAAAGAATATAAAAATATGTTTAAAGAAATATTTATTGTAATATAAAAAGTTTAAAATACTTGTATGATTAAATTGTATGAGTTAAGCATTAAAATCCGTTTTACTCATAAAATCATTTTAAAACATATAATTTAATATTTACAAAATATAAGTTTAAAATCTTTAATATATATACATATATGAAATATAAAATCTTAAGTTATTATTTTAAAATCAAATTTCCAAATCACTATACTTCGAAAACATAACCAATGGTGTCCGTATATAATTTTCTACCCAATGGTCAGGTGATACTGATATTTATCATTTCAACCCGCAATTTATAATTTTATGGGTATACATTATTTCAACCCGCAATCCCAAATTTAGTAAAAATCGTTCAGGTCTATCATTTCAACCCATAACGATTTTCCCTAATCTAGTGTCCTTTCGGGTATGTATCATTTCAACCCATAGTGATTTTCCTAACTATGACAATCAACAACATAGATAAACAATACAAATTATCACATAGCATCAATATCATCACATCATAAGTCATATATCATCAGTGCACCTACGTGTCATATATATATATATATATATATATATATATATATATATATCAAAAAAATGGCGGATGAGCAAGAAAGCGTCATCATTAAATCGGCCGCCTAAAACATCTTTGATTTTGCATCAAATCTTATTCAAATGTAGTAAATATGGAATCGGATTGAATTGTAGAGGAGGAGCCAGATTTAAATCTATAGTTCATCAAAACTGAGACAAACCACGTCCTCTTTTCATAAGATACTTTCAATTTATCTGCCGATTCATGGCAGAATACGGTTGTATTACATCTTGTTGATTTCCGATTATCAGTGATCAAGCTTAGAGAATATGTTCCAAAAGTCTGGAGACCTAAAGGTATATTTATTGTTCATATTGCACCTGGTTTCTTTTATACGATTAAATTTGAAGATCCATCTGATTGTAGTTCTGTCTTGAGATCATCCACTTATTCGTATTTTGGAAAATTATCAATGGTTTTTAGATGGTATCCTGGATATAAGTTTGACAGTTTTAAATCTAATTGAGTTGAAATCTGGGTTAAAATGTTTAATCTAGATATGGAAATGTGGTCAAATCAGGGGTTTTCTTTAATTGCGAGCTTTATAGGAGAGCCCATTCATATAGATCCATAGACTGCTAACAAAATTGTGACTAGATAAGCAAGGATTCTTGTTGCTATTGATTTAGATTCAAAGCTAGTATCGCAAGTGCCTATAGTTTTACATAATGGTGGTAGAAGAGAAATTTGTATTAAATATGAGTTCCTTCTTCCTAGATGTGATAAATGTAAACGATTTGGACATAAGAGCATTGTGCATGAATTGTCTAAGGAACCAATTTGGGTTGCTAAAGAGAATATCCCATGCTCTACCAATGTTGGCAATGATAAAGATAATAAGCAGGATGAGGATGTTTTCTTGGATGTAGACGAAAATAAGCATGATGATGCAAATTCACTGGAAGTTGAAATTTTTTTGGAGGTTGAGGATAATTGTAGTGACCCTCCTTATTGGTCGATCCAAATCGATCGTTAAACCGACTTAAATCGAACCAAAAAGGTGGATACGCTAACTCTGGGCATACAACACATCAGAACAAATAACTAAAGACTTTTATAAACATCATAATAATGTTATATCAGAGTATAGAATATCAGAGTACATCGAAAATAATAATACAACCAAAGATTTATTTACAGTAAATGTAATACAATGCAGCGGAAACAAATAAACTAACACAGCGGAAGACTATCAATGCTCTGGACACAACTTTAAGCTTCGATCTAGAATCCTGCTTGTATATCTGCAAAATAAACTACTCGACTGGCCGTGTGGAAAACCGGGGCACCCGGTTTGCAAAGATAAAGCAAACTACGAGTCAGTCATGGGACTGGTGTGAGAAACAGTACAGTTAAAATTAACTTATTTAATCATAAGACAAATCACAGGACCACGCCACTAACGCAAAATGGGTTTACCCCCATGAATGTCAGTGTATAAACAACAATTAGTAATAAAGATATGGATCTACTATGCATCAATCAACATGCAATATCCCAATCTACACATTTAGATTAGTCACCACACTTAGGTTTTCCAAATCCAGTTCAATTTATAGAAATTATTCCTTTGGACTTTATTTCCCGATTTCTATTTCAAATCATTTCGAAATACATATCTAGCTTTTATATCAAAGTAGATTTCACTTTGGGATCTGAAACCAAATCGTTTGGAAATATGAATTCCAAAAAATAACAATGCATACAAACAAGTATGCAACGAAATATCAGAATCTTCCCTCAGACAAGGATGTACGCGCCTCTCTAACTCGATATATAGATGTGCATCTCCCACGATGGAGCAGTGTGACGGCCCGCCCTGCACCAACCGACATTTACTCCAAAAGTGCGTTGTACACATGTCCAGTTAGCACGGAACGGTTCATCAGAAGGAAAAAGGGAAGAAGGAAATGAACTAATCAAGAACCTGTAGAATGTCTCACAGCGCATAGAATAAAATATAATAATAACATACTTGACCTAAAACAGGTGAGACGGTGCATAAGCTGAAAACCAGAACTAAACATCATAGCAGCGGAAATCCAAAATACAGCTTATTACAACTTTTCAAACTGTCTCAAAGTAAAAGTAAGATAAAGGAGGTACACTACTAATGCCCAAGTAGCGACCACCAACGACACAGGGAGAATATATATATCATACGTGGAAGCCTCCTGCCCGCCTCCGAATCAGCTACTCGCGCATCACCAGCTAACCTGTCTCTAGTCTGCTCGTGTGAGCACCCAGAGTAATAAGAGGAGACATAAAACTCTGGGCCAGACATAAAGCCTGGTATGAGCGATAAGCATCTAAAGTGAACAATAACAGGTAGATAAAACATACCTGAACCTGGACCTGCAACCAAAGAGTTAGCACTACATACTGTACAACACTCTAAGGTGCCATATCAAACAGTGTAAAGATACGGAGGTGGGGGAGGTGTGCATGTCATAGTGATGGCAAACAATCAAACATAGCATCCATCCTCACATCTCTCACTCAGTGCGTAAAGCATACGATATTCACCACTTCGATCACCCACCCTTGCTACGATCACTTTGCCCCATGAAGTCATAAATGGCTTCACTGCACTGATAACGTAGCCACTAATCCTTCGCTATGTCCACTTGCCCCATGGAGTTATTTAACCCATCTGCGCTGGCTCATAGCCTTACCAATCCTTACTATGTCCACTTGCCCCATGGAGTTATTCACCCCATCTGCACTGGCTCATAGTCTTACCAATCCTTACTATGTCCACTTGCCCCATGGAGTTATTCACCCCATCTGCGCTGGCTCATAGTCTTACTACGCATCACCTTGCCCCTCGAGTCGTAATGACTCTACTGCACTGATAACGTAGTCTTGCTACCATCACCTTGCCCCTCGAGTCGCAATGACTCTACTGCACTGATAAGTAGCCCATCATTCATTTTTAGTGGTGAATCGAAGTTATGAACGTCGACAACTCCTTAGCACACGTCCCACAGCAAAGCCCAACCATGAAGCGAACTCATTGGGTCCCAACTGGATCCTGAGCTCTAACTTCCCATATTGGACTACCTTTGCATCTCGGGTTATTGGTCAATACTGGGTCGGGTCGGGTTCTCTTCAAACCATCGGTTCGGGTCGGGTGTCTGCATTGCGTTAGCTCATGGTCCTCCTCTGGCACGGTTCGGTTCGGGTCCACTCCATCGCATCGGTTCGGGTATCCCCCTTCGGGTCGGGTCAGGTGCCATCTCCCATCCAGTTCGTGCTTCCGCTCCGATCCGCTCCCTTGTTCTTCACGTGCTCCGATCCGATCTCTCCTCCTTTATCCAATCCGATCCCTCCTCTTTTATCCGATCCGATCCCAGTTCAGTTAGCGTGGACTTCTTTTTTTCCAATTTTCTCAAGTGTCAGGTTCCGATCTGATCGAACCCCTTGCCCAGTTCAACATATCCGATCCGAGCCCCCATATCCGATCCGATCCGATCCTGCACTATTTCCTGTAACTTTTCCAGCAAGTTTTTACGCCATTCGACGACGTTTTCGACCATTCTAACTATTGAAATCAATCACAAAGCATATCATACAGCCATAGCAACATGCATAATCAACCACAAACATCAAAACATCAATATGATAGGTTAAAATGGATCAAACATACCCAAAACCCCATATTTCCCCTTAAGCATATTTAGGTGAAACTAATGATAGGATTAGCAAAACTTAACCAAATTAACCCAAATTTATACCAGAGGTCTAAAACATCATTTAAGAATTTATGAACATTTTTCCTGAATTTTATCATGTTTAATTTCGCTAATTAACACTAATTACCCTTAATTAGCCATAATTAGTGCAAAACTATGCAAATCACTCACCTTAGCCACAAATAAACTAAGATCTGAAATAAATCTCTGATTTGATGTGAATCCCAATGCTAAACAGCAGCTCCAATGTTGATTTGGTGTAGATCTTCCTTGATTAGAGGTTGCTAAGCTTAATCCTTGACCAAAAGATGATTTGGAGGTGATAGAGGTTGGAGGCCATTTTTAAGGTTCCTTGGTGATAAGTGGAGGCTAGAAAACTGAAATGGAATGATTCTCTACTTCATTTCAGCCTCCCCATAATCCTAATCCCGAAATGGGTTATGGGCCTACTCACTAATCACCCTATTTGGTCCGGTTAAGCAGTTTTTCACCCTCCAAACCTTATTTCAGCCATATCTCCCAAACGGTAAGTCCGTTGGCTATTATGAACACTCTACGGATAGGTAAACCATCAAACAAATCTAATGGAAGTGGTTTCAGGTCAAAATTCCTTTCCAATCAAAAATTATGGCCAAAACAAGATCAGTTATGGGCAAAATGGTCATTTAAAAATCGACAAAAATCATGAACATCGGAAATGGCTCTAATGGATGTTTCCCAAAGTTACATGACCATACGACTTCATATGGGAAAGAAATAAATATTCTACGATCCTATGATGTGTAGAATTTGGGTCGTTACACTCTCCCCCCCTTAAGAAATTTCGCCCCCGAAATTCCCTAACCAAAACACACAAAGGGTACCGCATGCCTATCAATCATAAACAACAATCAAACATGCAAAACAAGCAAAACAAGTCTACCCTAACATGCGGAAAAACTAAATTATAAAGTAAATCTTACCAGGCAGAGAGTTCTGGATACGTCTTTCTAATGCTCTCCTCTGTCTCCCTAGTACAATCATTCCCGTTCTCGCCCCACTGAACCTTGACTAGCTTCACCGCCTTCCTTCGAAGTTGCTTCGTATCGTGCCCCACAATACGAATCGGCTTGCGGTTCCCAACCGCCTCGGGTTCTACTTCGAAGTCCTCTAACTGATCAGGTGAAATAGTCATATCTGAGTCGTGAACGAACTTCCTTAGTTGGGAAACATGAAACACATTGTGAACTCCCGCCATTTTCTCTGGTAAGCCAACTCTATATGCCAAATTCCCAACTAGTTCAAGAACAGGGAATGGGCCAACAAATCTTGGTGCTAACTTGCCTCTCCTGCCATATCGTATCACGCTTTTCAACGGAGAAATCTTGACAAACACCAAGTCACCCACGGAGAATTTTAAGTCTCTTCTCCTCTTATCAGCATAACTCTTCTGCCTATCTTGGGCAGCTTTCATTCGTTGTCGAATGATCTTAATCTTGTCTGAGGTTTCCCTCACAACATCTGGTCCAAGCATAAACTTCTCGCCAGTCTCTATCCAACATGATGGTGAGTTGCACGGTCTTCCGTACAAAGCTTCAAACGGAGCCATCCCGATACTGGATTGGTAGCTATTATTATATGCAAACTCTACTAGATGCAAATGGTCATCCCATGATCCGCCAAAATCCAGTACACAAGCTCTTAAGAGGTCTTCCAATATACGATTCACCCTCTCCGTCTGACCGTCGGTCTGAGGATGATATGCGGTACTGAGATCTAATTCTGACCCCAGAGCCTCTTGTAAGCTTTTTCAAAACCCACTAGTGAACAACGGGTCTCAGTCACTCACAATGCGTTTGGGTACTCCATGAAATCTCACTGCCCACTTCATATACAATTCTGCCAACTTGGCTGCCGTTCTGGTCGATTTGACTGGTATAAATCTTGCGCTCTTAGTCAATCAATCCACAATTACCCAAATGCTATCATATCCCGATCTAGTCCTCGGTAAGCCATCGATGAAATCCATCGAGACTTGCTCCCACTTCCATTCGGGAATTTCTAATGGTTGCAACAACCCACTAGGTTTCTTTTGCTCGGCTTTAACTAGCTGGCAATTCATGCATTTGGATATAAACTTTCCAACGTCTCTTTTCATCCCTTCTCAGTAGTAAGTCTGCTTCATGTCTCGATACATCTTATTACCACCGGGATGTATAGTCAGTTTT
The DNA here is from genome assembly GCA_030737875.1 of Allium sativum. NCBI lineage: Eukaryota > Viridiplantae > Streptophyta > Magnoliopsida > Asparagales > Amaryllidaceae > Allium > Allium sativum. Next base: position 566,543,138 of record CM060921.1, read on the forward strand.
GAGTGATGACATTCTCTAAGCACTTCATCCCTCAAACCATTTACGTTGGGTACAACTAGTCTTCCATTCTTCCGAAGCCATCCATCTCGATCAAGCTCATACACATTCATCTCCTCACCGTCGATGTCCATCTCTAACTTGCAGATGATTTCCAATAGATTAGGATCGTCCCTCTGGCTGGAACCAATCCGCTCTATCAAAGTGGGTCTAATCGTCAAACTAGCTAGCATGACTGGATCCAATTCGCACTTTGGTCTGAAATCAAACCCCGCGATATACTCCAGTTGCTTCCATTCAAGAAACATAGCCCCTAAGCTGGCATGTCTCCTACTCAAGGCATCGGCTACCGCATTACCTTTCCCAGGTGTGTATGCGATATCAAAATCATACGAAGTCAAGAACTTTAACCATCTCTGCTGACGGAGATTCAGATCTTTCTGAGAGAAGAGATACTTTAACGATTTATGATCGGTAAACAACTCAAATCTTTCTCCCAAGAGATAGTGTCTCCACATCTTCAGCGCAAACACAATCGCTGCTAATTCCAAATCATGGGTAGGATACTTCTTCTCATGCGGCTTTAGCTGTCGACTAGCATAAGCTACAACCCTACCTCCTTGCATCAATACAGCACCCAGTCCGGTACCACAAGCATCCGTGTATACCGTCATCTCTTCATTCCCCTTAGGAATGACTAACACTGGCGCATGCATCAACTTCTCTTTTAGACTCTTGAATGCATCCTCACACACTCCGTCCCAGACGAAGGACTGATTCTTCTTAGTCAAATGAGTCAACGGTGCTGCTATCTTGGAGAAATCCTGGATAAACTTATGATAATATCCAGCTAATCCCAAGAAACTTCTTACATCTGTTGCATTCTTGGGCGTAGGCAAATCCTGTACCGTAGCCACCTTCGCAGAGTCCACGGCAATACCACTCTCTGAAACAACATGACCCAAGAATCTCACTTCTCTTCTCCAAAAGTGACACTTAGAGAATTTCGCTTTCAATTGGTGTTTCCTTAACACCTCCATCACTATCCTCAAGTGTCCCTTGTGTTCCTCCTCTGTCCTTGAGTAAACAAGGATATCATCTACGAACACAAGAACAAACTTATTCAACTGATCTCCGAATACTTGATTCATAAGATCCACAAAGTAGGCTGGTGCATTGGTCAACCCAAATGGCATGACCAACCACTCATAAAATCCAGATGGCGTCCTAAATGCCGTTTTCGGAACGCTCTCATCCGCTACTCGTAGCTGATGAAATCCTGTCACGAGGTCCAACTGGGAGAACACTCTTGCTCCTTCCAGTTGATCAAACAAATCATCTATCCGCAGTAGAGGATACTTATTCTTCCTCGTTACCTTATTCAACTCGCGATAGTCCACACACAAGCGAAGGGAACCATCTGCCTTAGTGGCAAACACAACTGGTGCTCCCCACTCAGAGACACTCCTTCTAATAAGTCCCTTCTTCAAAAGATTGCTAACTTGCACCCCGAGCTCTCGCTGCTCCCTTGGTGCCATACGACGAAGTGGCATCACTATAGGTCTGGCATCTTTCACTGAATCAATACGGAACTCAATCTCTCGGTGTGGTTGAAGCCCGGTCACCTCCTCGAAGACGTCTGGATACTGGCAACCACGGGCACATCTGACAACTCATCCTACGGGATGTCGAGGGAATTTACAAAACTAGCCATAACCCCATCACTAGGTAGACTACCAAACACTACCCTCCGCCCATCATCCGCCCTCACTATCACCAAAAAGCCCTCACAGTCTACCACCACCCCGTATCTTTGGAGCCAATCGACTCCCAATATAATGCCATACCCAGTAAAGCCCAAAACCAAGCAATCACAAACAAACATACATCCATGACTCGATAAGATCAAATTCCTGCAAATCATACTAAGGCTAGTTGAACCACCATTCGGGTTCGTCACAACCAATGGTCTATCGACTATCTCGGGTTCCAGTCCCAACCTATCTACCAGGTCACTAGATATGAAGGAACGGGAAGCCCCAGTATCAAACAAAACTCGAACTGGTACATCATAAATAGAAAGCATACCTTGAATAACAACATTCTTTCCTTTCTCCGCCGCAGTTGGGGCATTCGACGAAGAAGGAACAACATCAATAGCATATGCTTTTACAATCTGCTTCTCCTTAAGAGGTTGCGGACACTTATCCTTGAAATGTCCCACTTGACCACAGTTGAAGCACTTCTTATCCACTGTCTTGGCCCGAAAATCTTTAGCATAATGGCCCTTCTTACCACAGCTGAAGCACTCAACATCCTTCTTGTTCTTTTTCTGGCCACCCTTAGATTGGTCTTGCTTCCTCTTATTTTGAGAGTTATTCTTGCGTCCACCGCCTGCTTGCGGCTTTGGCCCTTCTACAGACGCAACCTCAGTCTTTGACTTAGGGTAAAGACTCTCTGATCTCAAAGCTTTCCCCACAATCGATTCAAAAGTCTCATCGATGTGGTTGATAAGCCTTTCCCCCAAGTATCCATCCAAACTAGTAATGAACTTCTCATTCTTCTTCTCAGGAGTATCAATAAGAGATAGTCCATACTTCGACAAGGTGTCGAACTCAGCAATATAGTCAAAAACTGCCCTTCCGTTCTGCTTGAGTTCCAAGAACCTCTTGAACAACACTGACTTCTGGGCAGCTGGAATGAACTTCTCGCTAAAGCGAGCCTTGAACTGATCCCAAGTAACATGATCCTCTAGAGTAGCTGTTCTAATGGCATTCCACCAATTCATCGCTCGCCCTTGCAGCTGACGAGACGTTAGCCTCCTCTTCATCGCATCCTCAAGACCCAAGTCATCGAAGATACGGTCATAGCTATCCATCCAGTCTTGAACATCTGTGGCCGACTCCGTCCCGTGGAACGGTTTCCCACCAAGGTTGGTGTAATCCTTGCACAACTTGGTGAAATCGACCCTCGGTGCCTGCACTACTTGACCACCACCATTTCCGGAATTGGGAGCTGCCCCTTGCACTTCTCTAAGCATGTCTCTCATGAGGTCAGTAAGCATCGCCCTCATGTCAGCAACATTCCCATTATGGGCTCCTCTATCAGCACCTCTAGCATATCGGCTCATTGTCAATCTGTAAAAGGAAACGATTAACGACCCCATAGTGGTGCTAGTGCAGTACGACTTCATTCTTATACTACCAATAGTATATATATAGCTTTTGAAAACCAAAGTAATCACAAATACGCGCTCTCATATACGTACTATCTCTCCCTAGTGTCTTTCCCTAGGTTAACCACGCAACCTAGAGCTCAGAAACCAAGTGTGACGGCCCGCCCCGCACCAACCGACATTTACTCCAAAAGTGTGCTGTACACATGTCCAGTTAGCACGGAACGGGTCGTCAGAAGGAAAAAGGGAAGAAGGAAATGAACTAATCAAGAACCTGTAGAATGTCTCACAGCGCATAGAATAAAATATAATAATAACATACTAGACATAAAACAGGTGAGACAGTGCATAAGCTGAAAACCAGAACTAAACATCATAGCAGCGGAAATCCAAAATACAGCTTATTACAACTTTTCAAACTATCTCAAAGAAAAAGTAAGATAAAGGAGGTACACTACTAATGCCCAAGTAGCGACCACCAACGACACAGGGAGAATATATATATCATATGTGGAAGCCTCCTGCCCGCCTTCGAATCAGCTACTCGCGCATCACCAGCTAACCTATCTCTAGTCTGCTCGTGTGAGCACCCAGAGTAATAAGAGGAGACATAAAACTCTGGGTCAGTCATAAAGCCTGGTATGAGCGATAAGCATCTAAAGTGAACAATAACAGGTAGATAAAACATACCTGAACCTGGACCTGCAACCAAAGAGTTAGCACTACATACTGTACAACACTCTAAGGTGCCATATCAAACAGTGTAAAGATACGGAGGTGGGGGAGGTGTGCATGTCATAGTGATGGCAAACAATCAAACATAGTATCCATCCTCACATCTCTCACTCAGTGCATAAAGCATACGATATTCACCACTTCGATCACCCACCCTTGCTACGATCACATTGCCCCATGAAGTCATAAATGGCTTCACTGCACCGATAATGTAGCCACTAATCCTTCGCTATGTCCACTTGCCCCATGGAGTTATTCACCCCATCTGCGCTGGCTCATAGCCTTACCAATCCTTACTACGTCTACTTGCCCCATGGAGTTATTCACCCCATCTGCGCTGGCTCATAGTGAGTTATTCACCCCATCTGCGCTAGCTCATAGTCTTACCAATCCTTACTATGTCCACTTGCCCCATGGAGTTATTCACCCCATCTGCGCTGGCTCATAGTCTTACTACGCATCACCTTGCCCCTCGAGTCGTAATGACTCTACTGCACTGATAACGTAGTCTTGCTACCATCACCTTGCCCCTCGAGTCGCAATGACTCTACTGCACTGATAAGTAGCCCATCATTCATTTCTAGTGGTGAATCGAAGTTATGAACATTGACAACTCCTTAGCTCACGTCCCGCAGCTAAGCCCAACCATGAAGCGAACTCATTGGGTCCCAACTGGATCCTGAGCTCTAACTTCCCATATTGGACTACCTTTGCATCTCGGGTTATTGGTCAATACTGGGTCGGGTCGGGTTCTCTTCAAACCATCGGTTCGGGTCGGGTGTCTGCATTGCGTTAGCTCATGGTCCTCCTCTGGCACGGTTCGGTTCGGGTCCAGTCCATCGCATCGGTTCGGGTCGGGTGTCCCCCTTCGGGTCAGGTTGGGTGCTATCTCCCATCCATTTTGTGCTTTCGCTCCGATCCGCTCCCTTGTTCTTCACGTGCTCCGATCCGATCCCTCCTCCTTTATCCGATCCGATCCCTCCTCCTTTATCCGATCCGATCCCAGTTCAGTTAGCATGGCCTTCCTTTTTGCCAATTTTCTCAAGTGTCAGGTTCCGATCTGATCGAACCCCTTACCCAGTTCAATATATCCGATCCAAGCCCCCATATCCGATCCGATCCGATCCTGCACTGTTTCTTGTAACTTTTCCAGCAAGTGTTTACGCCATTCGACGACGTTTTCGACCATTCTAACTATTGAAATCAATCACAAAGCATATCATACAGCCATAGCAACATGCATAATCAACCACAAACATCAAAACATCAATATGATAGGTTAAAATGGATCAAACATACCCAAAACCCCATATTTCCCCTTAAGCATGTTTAGGTGAAACTAATGATAGGATTAGCAAAACTTAACCAAATTAACCCAAATTCATACCAGAGGTCTAAAACATCATTTAAGAATTTATGAAAATTTTTCCAGAATTTTATCATGTTTAAATTCGCTAATTAACACTAATTACCCTTAATTAGCCATAATTAGTGCAAAACTATGCAAATCACTCACCTTAGCCACAAATAAACTAAGATCTGAAATAAATCTCTGATTTGATGTGAATCCCAATGCTAAACAGTAGCTCCAATGTTGATTTGGTGTAGATCTTCCTTGATTAGAGGTTGCTAAGCTTCATCCTTGACCAAAAGATGATTTGGAGGTGATAGAGGTTGGAGGCCATTTTTAAGGTTCCTTGGTGATAAGTGGAGGCTAGAAAACTGAAATGGAATGATTCTCTACTTCATTTCAGCCTCCCCATAATCCTAATCCCGAAATGGGTTATGGGCCTACTCACTAATCACCCTATTTGGCCCGGTTAAGTAGTTTTTCACCCTCCAAACCTTATTTCAGCCATATCTCCCAAACGGTAAGTCCGTTTGGCTATTATGACCACTCTACGGAAAGGTAAACCATCAAACGAATCTAATGGAAGTAGTTTCAGGTCAAAATTCCTTTCCAAAAAAAAAAAATTATGGCCAAAACAAGATCAGCTAGGGGCAAAATGGTCATTTAAAAATCGACAAAAATCATGAACATGAGAAATGGCTCGAATGGATGTTTCCCAAAGTTACATGACCATACGACTTCATATGGGAAAGAAATAAATATTCTACGATCCTATGATGTGTAGAATACGGGTCGTTACAAGCAGGCTACACGCTGACTACTCACCCTAAGGTCTTAGATCCAGCCCATACTTTTAGTCATCCAGGTACCCGATCTTTAGCCACATACTTGCTAAATCATTTTATATCCCGAAGTAGGGAAAATCATTTCACAACATAATAATCACAAGTACTTTCAAATTATAGTACTTCACATCAGCAATTCACACATATGATTAGTCACTATTAATCACATAACCTTTGAGCTCGTACATCTCAAGAAGGGTGTTAAGCAAGAGAATAAATTTTCCGCCACCAAATAGATATATCATCAATAGCAACTAATCGAATATGTGTTGAACTACAATGTAACACATAATATATTTCTAAATCATTTTAGAAATCATTGTGCTTAGGCCTTGAAATCCTTTCTGTTTTATAAAACATTTTTATAAAACATTCCCTATCCAAAATCGGAAATACATTTCTTTTCACTTAGGAAAAATATCATTTCGAAATCATTCATTAAATTTGAAATGAACACAACATCACTACATATCTCATAGTCAAATCATGAAGTTTTTCACAAGATGTTAGCATACCAGTATTTCTACCCAACCCAATGATAAATGTAAAAGCATATCTTGCTCATAAACTGGTCGAGCACCATCCACACAGTCAATCAATCAATAATAATCAATATCAAGAATCAATTAGCCCAATCCATATCAACAACCAAGTATGTTTGGTTCAATCACGTTTTGGTAATTTATTTATTACCATTTATTCATTCACAATCTAATTAAAAATTTATTCAAACTCCATTTGGTTTCAATCTCTAAAATCATTTCTTATTGATTGTTCAACTTTCTGGAAATTAGTCATGCTTTAACTGAGTTAAAGAACCAATGTCATTTAAACACAGTTCAGACAAACCCAAAATCCAATTCGATATTAAATATAAGGCTCAGAATAGAAATTATATCAGCTTATATTCAATATCAAATTCTGAAACCAACTGATATCATATTGGAATAACGATATCAGTATCTTCCAAATTCCCACAACAATATCTGTATAATCACGGAATCCAATACCCAAATATTCCAAAGATTATTTCCATTCAAATCCATTCCGATTCATATATTGGGAATTTCTGGTTATATTAAAACCCTTTCCAAATCCAATTTATTTATTTAAAAATTATTGGATTATTAATCTAGTTAATAACTAGTTCAATTTGATAAAAATATATTTTTATCCTCACAAATATGGAATTATTAATCCAGATTCTTTCCAAATCATTTATTATTATTTTACACAAATTATTAATATTTTTAATAATTTTATCAACGCGCGTACAGTTGGTTTCCAACAACGGCCACCGAACTGCACTTTCAGCGACCTTTTCTAAATTTGATTTGGACATAATTCCAAATCCAACCATTACATTTCAAATCTCTTATATCCATCGGAAAGCTCTTTTCGATACGAACCCAACAGTTCCGATTTTTGGAGAATCCGACGTTCGGATCTCCCGTTACGTCCATTTTAAGTTAATGGTCGAAATTCGCGAACGGTCGCTGCGCGGCGCGTTCTACTCAGGCCATTTAATATATATAAATTATATTATATATGTATTTCGTCAATTTCCATTTGAAGCATATTTTATAAATCGTTTTAAATTCATTTGAAAAACGATTTCAACTTCCATTTCAATTTTAAATCAAAATTGAATATTCCATTACATGACAATTTTATATAGTGCATGTATATGTTAAAAATTATATTTTTAACAATCTGATAATCATTTCAATACACGACCATTTTATATATCGCATATATAAACTAAAAATAATATTTTTAGCGAACAAATATTTTTCACATCGCATATATAGATTTTATACATCGCATATATATATATATGTATGTATATGTATATGTATTCACATCGTATATATATATTTATTCTCATCGCATATATATATATTCCACTTTGTATGTATATTATTTTTACGTCGTATATATATATATATTATTCACATTTCATATATATATATATATTATTCACATTCCATATATATATATATTATTCACATTCTATATATATATATATTATTTTCATTTCATATATATATTTTTCGCATTTTATATATATATATTATTCGTTTCATGTATATATTTTTCAGATTTCATATATATATATATATATTATTTTCATTTCATTTATATATTTTATTCACACTTCATATATATATATATATTTCACTTTTCATATATATATATATATATATATATTATTTTCATTTCATATATATATTTTATTCACACTTCGTGTATATATTTTTCACATTTCATATATATATTATTTTCATTTCATATTTTTTTTCACATTTCATATATATATATATATATATATATATATATATATTATTTTCGTTTCATATATATATTTTTCACATTTCATAGATATATATATATATTATTCATTTCATATATATATATATATATATTATTTTTCATTTCATATATATACATAATTCATTTCATATATATATAAAATTCATTTCATATATATATTATTTACATTTGATATATATATTATTTTCATTTCATATATATATTATTTTCATTTCGCAAATATATATTTTATTTGTACATAATAATCACAAGTACAACAAAATCAAATAAATTGTCCGTGGTCTGTGGACGATAGGGAGGTGATCTAACAAAAAATAAATAATTGTACAAAAATTTATAGTGAGAGAAGTTCTCACATTGGATTCCACTCCATCAGTATATATCTGAAGATTTATTTTTAAACTAAATTAAACTGAGAATTTAATTTATTCCTAAATCCCGGCTAGCTCTGAATCCTTCCAAATCTGCTTCACTACGTAGTATTCGTTTTTATGATCCTTACGAATCCTATCTCATTTAATTTGGACCTAAAATGAATAAGTTACACATATTTGTAATTTGAATAAATTAATTGTTATTAACAAAGGAATTAAATTAATTTAAATTTCCTAACCCTTATTTAAAGTCACTAACCCCATCGTCTTCCTCAGATAACCTGTCTGAATCCATAACCGCAACTTAGGGCTTCATCGCGCTTCCATCTTCGATCGTCGGAGGACGATCAACCACTTCCATCTCGCGCGCCTCGATACTCCCACCGCCCCAAAAGTTGTCCATCTCGGTGGTCCGTACCCCATCCGAAACGACCACGAATGCCACCAGTTCGAGATCAAAACCTGCGCCCAAAACTCCATTATTTTTTATCCTATCCGTTCATCTTCTAAAGCTCGTCGAGCTCTTCGTTTTAGCCTTTAGATGCTTTAATTTTTATTGAGTGGATGTGGAGATCAGAAGGAAGAAAGGTTCGGGCGATTTCTGCCGCTTATCTCTTCCTGGCGGCGCATACGTGAATGATAAATTCAATTAGGGTTTAGCCATTTTTTTTAAATATATATATATTATTTAATATTACTTAATTCCAAAAATAGTTGCTTTTGCATTTGAACTCCAAATCAAACTCAACGACCGTCGCCCCTAGCTAATTACCCCCATTCCGAACACAATGGGATATGTCCCGTAAGCCAATTCGACTGTTTCGATTAGTTTTCATTAAAATTAAAATTAAAATATAAATCAATGTTTATTAAATTTGAACTTACATTTTAATTTATCGGGGCCACATACTGACTCCAAAAATTCCAGAAAAATAAATCTAGCTATGTTTTGACGATATGGTTCTAACAAAACTACTGTCGTGAATTTGGAGACCGTTTGTAAAATGGCCAATTTCTGGTCAATCCAAATTAATTGAAATTGTCAAAACATGTTTTCTTTTTCCATGCTCACATATTGATTCCAAAAATTATGAAAATTGGAATCAAGCAATAATTTGACATTCCAGATCCAACAAAAGTGATCTCATCAAAAACGGAGGTCATTTGCAAAATGGCTATTTTTAAGGGCTATATATATAAATTCCATAGCGACTGTTCTGAATTTTCAACTGGACATAACTTTTTATTCCCGTTATGAAATCTAGATTTTTCACATTCATTGGAAAGATATTTTCAAATAGATTCAAATATTTTTGGTTTTACTGAAATCCGATTTATTTTGAATCCTGTACATTCATTTGAAATTTGAAATCGAATTTTCAAACTGCCGCGCCATTCCATGCTCGTTTTATAATTAAAATAAATTTATACATTCTAACTTCGTTGAAAATAAAATTTTAGTCGCTAATATTTAAAATAAATCATTTTAAATATTCGAAATTCATTAAAATTGCTAAAATAATTTTTTTTTAATTGGTTTTGATTTTCCGGGTTGTTACAATCTCCACCACTTAAAATATTTTCGTCCTCGAAAAGGAACGAAGCTGAAAGTTGTTTAACTAACCAACTCAACTTTCATTCTGGCGTTCATTCTTCAACTTTTCAGTTTCAAAGAATTTCTAATTTTTCAAAAATTTGGCTAACACCCTAAATTTTCGAAATTTTTTGTCATAACCTCCTTTGTACGAAGAGACCTTTAAAACCGCAACTTGCCTCATGTAATGACACGGTTTTTACACTTATCGCTAATACAAATATTAATTAATCGTAAATACGATTTAAAAATTCATACTTTAAAATATTTCAAACATGTCAAAGGTTTAATTACCATTTTCCTTTACATGTATGATAGCATGTATAAGACAGCATTTGTTTAAATTCATTTTTCCTACATGTAGGTAAGATAACACTTATACATAGCAAAATTTTAAAATGCCATTTTTATTTCGCATGTTTTGTTCATTTTTTTTAAAGGATTTTGAATTTGGGTTTTTGCAAATTTTTGATTTGAAAACTTATAACACTAGAATAAAACATGCCAAAACCACTTTTATTATTAAAACAAGTTCAAGTTCACATGTACATCAACACCAGAACATGAAAGTGCCATTTCCTTTTGCAAGCATGTTTTCATGTACAATAATTCAGGGATAACACCTACACTAGTACTAGACTAGTAAAGAGAATCTAGGAGAAATATATTTCACATGGAAAAATCATTTTGTATCAAATATTTTCAGTTTTAAATCCTTTTCTTTTCTCACATGATTTTCTGAAAATGTCACTTTCTTTTGCATTTTTCAAAACATGTTTACCTTGTCATAACATGTGCCAAAGATCTTGCAAATTCTTGTGTATTTAAACCATATATACACCTACACTAGAACCTATACTAACACATAGATTTTCTAAGATTTTTCCATACATGACCGTCACATGGCCGAGATCAATTGTACAAGGAATTTCAGATTTTTGTAACACCTTTGAAGCCAAGTTAGGATTTTATATATTTTGTGTTAAATCAGATTTGTTATGTGAAAATTGTGGTTTAGAAACCCAATGAAAGCTGAGCATGTAAGGTACAAATATGGTTGGTATAATTTGTTTAAACCAAGGAAAGATTTGGGGAGAACATGGTTGTACCATTGGCATTTAATGTGATGTTTTATAGTAGACCAATGAGAGAAATTGGTGGTTTACACAGGGGATTTTCAGGGTGAGGTTGGCTGATTTAAGCCATGTGAATATTGGTAGTAGTGTTTTGATTTAGAGAGAAAAGAATTTTCTAAGTTGTCTATCAATTATCATAAGGAATCTGAAACTGTTTTGCTCATCTTCCAAAAACAGTATTTAATGCACTCATATTTTATTATTTTTCTACTACTATAAATAAGACCTGAGCTTGCACACTTCTCCTCACAACATAAACCATTCAAGGTAAAATCAGTAAGGAAACTAAGAGCTTCCAGCATTTCCAGTGAGTAAACATTTTCAGAAATTTCTTCCTACGTATTTAATTTTTTTCTGTTTTGAACTGTCCATTTGTATGTCTATGGTTTGCTTTGTTTTGTTGAATGCACACTTGGTTGAATTACCCTCTTTACTTAATCAAGAGTTAGGGGTAAGTACCCTAATTTTATTAACCAACTTTTGGTTTGGAAAACTTATACTAACAGGTTAACAAATCCTGTTGTTTTGATAGAACAAAGTGATAATCCTTGGTCAATAACTTAAGTTAGATAATTTTAATATGATTTCAGGTTAGGTTGATAACACTTCATCACCACTAAACCATTTAAAAGTAAGAAAGAATGTAAAATACCTTAAACAAACACTGGTACCTGAAACAAGAAGAACACAAACACTTTCAAATACCTCTCTGTTTAATTAAAATTTCAAAACTCGTATAAAACCAATCTGAATACATAAACGAAATCCTAGTAAGAAATGGTATTTTTGAAAGAGATTTCATGATTTTTAACGCCATATATATGCGGGGGGCACTGAGATGATCAGAATTGGGAAATGGACCAATTTCCGACCATCTAGATAACTGGAGTCCACGGGGTTGAAGGTGAAGCTTCGTATAGGCTCAGGATTTTCGGTAAAAATACTATTTAATTTTTTTATGAAGAGATTTGGAGTACAAGGCTGAAATAGGGTTTAAACTAGGTGTTTGGTTTCGGTTTTTGATCACTAAACTACTCGTCGTCGAGAGGCCAAGGGGGTGCGGTCCTAGGGGAAAAGCGGTGTCGGGAAGTGGTGGTGGCGGGCAAGAAGGGTGCGGTGGCACATGGGCGAGGCGAGACGTGGTGGCCATTTTCCTGGAGTGTGCTTTTACTGGTAAATGCACGGGTACGATGAAATGTTACTGGCGATGTGGTGATGGTGCTTGGGGCATGGCGTCGTGATCAAGGGATGAGGAATGACTTGCGTGAATGGTCGTTGGTGGATGGAAGTGGTGTGGGTGGCTGTGCACGTGCACGAGAAAGCAGGTGATCGAAAGCAGAAACGCCGGGGTTTTTAAGTGATCGGCCATGGTTTTTGAGGGGTTGATACTACCAGGTGGTACTACCTGGTAGTGGAGGGATCGTGGGGGCTGACGCTGATCTGGCGAGGAAACAACCTGATCTAGAGATGGTACTTTGAGGCTATGTGGTATTTTGGTGTTTGGTTGATAAAATGGTATTTTGCAAAACCATGGGAAACCAGGCAAGTTCCAAGCACATACACCACGATTTCAATGTGGTACTTTCATAAAAACTGGTACTTTGGTACTTTAGTTTTTAAATAAGATTTTAAACTTTATTTTAAATAAAACCAAGTTTTAAATAAATAATAGATTAATTATAATTGGAATAAATAAAATAAATAAAAATAACATTTTTGTTTCAAACTGCCAAGTAGGAAGGGAAAGTGAATCAGGAACAGATGCAGTTTTGTAATAAAGTATAGAAGTGGAATTTATTATAAATTTAGTTTATAAATAGAATTAGAATTTATTTATAATGAAAATATTTGTAGTTTAAAGTAAATAAAATGGAAGTATTTATATTTTTTTTAAGTTAAAAGTAAGGGAAACCTATATACAACACATACGCTAAAATTTGCCAGTTTAAAACTATAAGCCTAAATTTCTGGTCAAAAATATATGGTTATATACCGTTCTGTATTATATAAGAATTGTATTTTTTTTAATCATGTTTAGATAAATTTAAAAAGAAATTTTTATTGGTATGTGGAAAGAAGAAGCAGATCGAGTATAAGGGATCAAAGGGAAATTTGATGAAAACAATATAAAGTGTAAAAGCTGTAAAATAAATTATAAATCATAAATTTAATTCATTTATGAACAATTAGATTAAGGAATAATTATGAGTAATAAATCTCTAAAATAATAATGTAAGTATTTATTTTTAAATTTTACGAACAAAATGGAAAGAAAAACCGTGTGCGGGCGCGCACACTGAAATTGTCCATTTTTAAGAGATGATCAAAATACCCAGAGATAAGCAAGATGATCATATACTGTTTAGTTTGACTATAATTATATATGTAAATTGATTATAATCATGTTAGATTAATAATTTAAAAAGAAAATGTTCGCTAATCATTTCAAACATACCGGATTGAACATTCCACTTTGATTTGATTATACGCCGCGCGTCAGAGATTTTTAAATTGAAGACGACAATATGCAAGGACTATTTTTGAATAGTGCCTTCGGTTTGTTCAATCCCAGGACAACTTGTATGGACGAATGTCTAACAAAGTAGTTCTAACTGAACACGTACGTTGATCTCTTTAAATGTATTTATATGGTGGCAGAGGAATTCGTTTCTCTCGCTTTAAACCTATAATATGTTTTTGGGGAAGTTAATTAGTGATTGGAGAGATTTGACAATGTGGCATTCAAAAGAAATAAACTGTGATGATGAAAAGGTAAGTCTATCCACAAACCTCACACCCAGGAAATGAAAAAAATCGGGTAGGCAGCATGGCTATGTGGGTCGCTCCCATTAGGGTGTATTGTCACCATCTAGAGAATATTCATATTTGTTACTCCTTTCAATTGTGTATCTCCCGAGAATGGTTATGTTGGTATAACAACCGTAAGGTGACAATATATTCGATACACTCAAGAGAAATGAGTGGTCGGTCATGTATGGGCCGGGTTGCAAGAAGTTCTTGTTGAACCCAGGTGTATTCGCCTCTAGAGATACAATGTCGGTAGGTGGTCCCATACCTTGTCATAGTTGGAAATCCAATTTCCATAAGCGCCAAGCAGTTTTATTTGTATACTATATAGGAGAATGTGAGATGTAAGCATTCTTCTAGATTCTAAATTATTTGTGAAACACCTAGACACTATGATAATATTTGATTTCATGTATTCAAAGTGTTTTGATCTCATAAGGTAAAAACCCGTTCCGTAATCACGACGTGGTCTTATGAGATATTTTTAATCTGTTTTTGAATCGTTTACTCATACCAATCCCCTGACTGACCCAGAGTTTATTTTTCTGTGTTTCCCTTAAACTCTTGGGTATTCATAACACTTGTTATGAATAGACAAATGAATCAGGATTGGATAAAACTTGGAAAGCTGGGATGGAACTTTCTGTATGCTGATCTACTTATCATATCTACTATATAATTATAAGTATGCAAGTTTGGTCGTTGACGATATGTATAATTAAAGATGTACTATGAATGGCTTGTATCACTAGACCTATTATGCTCTGATGTAATATGTATTGCTGTGTAATATTATGAAGTATCATCTTTTGTAAAAAAATTGCTATGAGATTCTGATGTTTCATGTGATTTTATCTTCTATCTATTATTATTCTTATTAATGACACGACTTCCGATGTGTTCGAAAGTTGGGTCGTTACAGTTGGTATCAGAGCTTTGGTTACTGATTACCTAGGCTTTGGGTGAGTGTGATAGAGCGTATTTTTCATAAAAATTTAAAATAAATTTAGAACAACTTGGATGATATACCTAAGTTAGTTATATCCAATCAAGTCTTGATTGACGACCTGTTATATTCAGGTGATTAAAATGAGTAACCGAGGATGAAGAGGTCGAGCTAGTGGAACTTCCACTACTACTGGTCGTAATACTGGATCCCAGGATCAAGAACAGACTGTGGAGGAAGTTGAACCAGTCCAACAGGACAAAAGCTTTGCAATTATCTGTAAGGAGTATACAACTTTAGGAGGGAAGGTATTCAAAGGGACTGAGTCCTTTATTGAGGTTCAAGCATGGTTAAGGTCATGTGAGAGGATTTTCAAAGGATTGAAGTTGAACGATGATCGGAAACATCTTTTGGCTTCATGGCAACTCCAAGGAGCTGCTGCAATTTGGTGGGACGCTCAAACTGCAAATGTTCCTGAGGAAGATTTTACTTGGGACAAATTCAAAGAAGCATTTGAAGCACAATTTCTGCCTGCCGCTGGCAAAATGAGGATGTATCGGGATTTCATTGATCTCAAACAAGGGGACATGAAAATATCCGAATATGTAAACAAGTTCAATTCGCTTTCTTGTTTTGGGCCAGAACAGATCAACACCCCACTCAAGAAAAATGAAATGTTCATAGCAGGGTCGAAGGATAGCCTGCAAGTTCAAATGATTAGACATCTAAAGATGCCATTTGTTGATCTAGTTGATATGGCAGTTCGTTATGAGGCACTGGAGGGAAAGAAGCCAGTTGCAAAAGCAGCACAGACGTGAGGACCCAGTGGCGAGAATTCCAACAAAAGGAAATTTAATCTGAACTGGAACAACAAGGGAATACCAAATATGGGGGAGAAAGCCAAAGAGTGTTATAAAGATACGCAATGCCATAACTGCAAGGAGAAGGGACACATTGCTAGGTTTTGTATGAAACCAGCAGGGGAAAAGCCACAACAAACTCAGCAATCAGAGCAACCTTAACAGAAACCAAAGGGAAAAAGTGATGCTATTCCCCAAAAGTTTTCATGCTATAACTGTATCAGCCTGGGCACTTGGTTAAAGACTATCCACTTATGAAAAAGGCACAACAACCAAAGGTCTATGCTTTAATGGATAAGTCATCAACTTCTGAGAATGTGAAAATGGAAGGAGCTTCAGAAGGTACCTTAATCTTTTTAGATAAAAGGAGTAAATTAACTAGGGTCAGCCTTAAGATAAATTAAATAAGGTTGGATTAAATTAGAATAATATCCAATCATATTGATACAAGAAATCGGGTTAGAATTTTAAATTGGATTAAAATTTGGATTTCCTGTAATTAAGTCTAGACTTAAGTATTAATTGGATATGAACTCAGGGAAAGTGAACTGGTCGATTTGTGAAATAAAATCATATTTGTGAGTCCTGAAAAGGAGATAACTAATGTAAGAATAAATTAGTTAAGGATGGCAGTGGACGAAACTTAATGGAGTTAAGTGAATTGACTGATGAGTTAAAAAGGGAATTTGGACATATATATATATGTTTGAGCAAGATTGATTCAAATCAATGAAGTGAATAAGACTTGAGATCTATTTCAAGGATATTTGGAAGTTGATGAGAATTCAGGAGTAGTAATACATAAATGGAAATGTTTTCTAACCATAGTAACAAATATATCCAGTTATGGGAATAACTGTTATAAATAAATTATTTATTGATGTGTGTCGATAACTCTAAATCTACTATTTGCAAATTTCGTGGACGAAATTTTTATAAGGAAGGTAGAATGTAATGACCCAGTTTCTACACTTATCGCTAACACAAATATTAATTAATCGTAAGTACGTATCTACAAATATGATTTAAAAATCCATACTTTAAAATATTTCAAACATGTCAATGGTTTAATTGCCATTTTCCTTTACATGTATGATAACATGTATAAGACAACATTCGTTTAAATTCATTTTTCCTACACGTAGGTAGGATAACACTTATACATAGCAAGTTTTTAAAATGCCATTTTTATTTCACATGTTTTGTTCATTTTTTTCAAAGGATTTAGAATTTGGGTTTTTGCAAATTCTTGATCTGAAAACTTAACACTAGAATAAAAAATGCCAAAACCACTTTTATTATTAAAACAAGTTCAAGTTCACACGTACATCAACACCAAAACATGAAAGTGCCCTTTCCTTTTGCAAGCATGTTTTCATGTACAATAATTCAGGTATAACACCTACATTAGTACTAGACTAGTAAAGAGAATCTAGGAGAAATATCTTTCATATGGCAAAGTCATTTTGTATCAAATATTTTCAGTTTTAAATCCTTTTCTTTTCTCTCATGATTTTCTGAAAATGTCACTTTCTTTTGCATTTTTCAAAACATGTTTACCTTGTCATAACATGTGCCAAAGATCTTGCAAATTCTTGTGTATTTAAACCATAGATACACCTACACTAGAACCTATACTAACACATAGATTTTCTAAGATTTCTCCATACATGACCTTCACATGGCCGAGATCAATTGTACAAGGAATTTCTGATTTTTGTAACACCTTTGAAGCCAAGTTAGGATTTTATATATTTTGTGTTAAATCAAATTTGTCATGTGAAAATTGTGGTTTAGAAACCCAATGAAAGCTGAGCATGTAAGGTACAAAAATGGTTGCTATAATTTGTTTAAACCAAGGAAACATTTTGGGAGAACATGGTTGTACCATTGGCATTTAATGTGATGTTTTATAGTAGACCAATGGGAGAAAATTGGTGGTTTGCGCAGGGGATTTTCAGGGTACGGTTGACTGATTTAAGCCATGTGAATATTGGTAGTGTTGTTTTGCTTTAGAGAGAAAAGAAATTTCTAAGTTGTCTATTAATTGTCATAAGAAATTTGAAATTGTTTTGCTCATCTTCCAAAAACAGTATTTAATGCACTCATATTTTATTATTTTTCTACTACTATAAATAAGACCTGAGCTTGCACAATTCTCCTCACAACACAAACCATTCAAGGTAAAATCAGTAAGGACACTAAGAGCTTCCAGCATTTCCAGTGAGTAAACTTTTCCAGAAATTTCTTCCTGCATATTTAGTTTTTTTCTGTTTTGAACTATCCATTTGTATATCTATGGTTTGCTTTGCTTTATTGAACGCACACTTGGTTGAATTACCCTCTTTACTTAATCAAGAGCTAGGGATAAGTACCCTAATTTTATTAACCAACTTTTGGTTTGGAAAACTTATACTAATAGGTTAACAAATCCTGTTGTTTTGATAGAACAAAGTGATAATCCTTGGTGAATAACTTAAGTTGGATAATTTTAATATGATTTCAGGTTAGGTTGATACCACTTCATCACCACTAAACCATTTAAAAGTAAGAAAGAATGTAAAATACATTAAGCAAACATTGGTACATGAAACAAGAACACCGACACTTTCAAATACCTCTCCGTTTAATCAAAATTTCAAAACTCGTATAAAACCAATCTGAATACATAAATGAAATCCTAATAAGAAATGGTGATTTTTGAAAGAAATTTAATGATTTTTAACGCCCTATATATGCGGGGGCACTAAGATGATCAGAATTGGGAAATTGACCAATTTCCGACCATCTAGATCACTGGAGTCCACGGGGTTGAAGGTGAAGCTTTGTATAGGCTCTGGGTTTTGGGGAAAAATTCTAGTTAATTTTTCTAATGAAGAGATTTGGAGTACAAGGCTGAAATAGGGTTTAAACAGGGTTTTTGGGTTTGGTTTTTGATCCCTAAACTGCTCGTCTTCGAAAGGCCTAGGGGGGTGCGGTCCTAGGGGAAAAGAGGCATCAAGAAGTGGTGGTGGCATGGCAAGAAGGTGGCGGTGGCACATTGGCGAGGCGAAACGTGGTGGCCATTTTTCTGGAGGGTGCTTTTACTGGTAAATGCATGGGTACAATGAACTGTAACTGGCATGTGATGGGGCTTGGGGCATGGCGTTGTGATCAGGGGATGAGGAATGACTTGCATGAATGGTCGTTGGTGGATGAAAGTGGCGTGGGTGGCTATGCACGTGCACGAGCAGGCAGGTGATCGGAAGAAGAAACACCGGGGTTTTTAAGTGATCGGCCATGGTTTTTGAGGGGTTGGTACTACCAGGTGGTACTACCTGGTAGTGGAGGGATCGTGGGGGCTGACACTGATCTAGCGAGGAAACAACCTGATCTGGAGATGGTACTTTGAGGCTATGTGGTACTTTGGTGTTTGGTTGATAAAATGGTACTTTGCAAAACCATGGGAAACCAGGCCAGTTCCAAGCGCGCACACCACGATTTCAATGTGGTACTTTCATAAAAACTGGTACTTTGGTATTTTAGTGTTTAAATAAGATTTTAAACTTTATTTTAAATAAAACCAAGTTTTAAAAAAATAATAGATTAATTATAATTGGAATAAATAAAATAAATAAAAATAACACTTTTATTTCAAACTGCGAAGTAGGAAGGGAAAGTCAATCAGGATCAGATGCAGTTTTGTCATAAAGCACAGAAGTGGAATTTATTATAAATTTAGTTTATAAATAGAATTAGCATTTATTTCTATTGAAAATATTTGAAGTTTAAAGTAAATAAAATGGAAGCATTTATATTTTTTTAAGTTAAAAGTAAGGGAAAGCTATATATAACACATATGCTAAAATTTGTCAGTTTAAAACTATAAGCCTAAATTTCCGATCAAAAATATATGGTTATATACAGTTTTGTATTATATAAGAATTGTATTTTTTTAATCATGCTTAGATAGATTTAAAAATAAATTTTTATTGGTATGTGGAAAGAAGAAGTAGATCGAGTATAAGGGATCAAAGGGAAATTTGACGAAAACAATATAAAGTGTAAAAGCTGTAAAATAAATTATAAATCATAAATTTAATTCATTTATGAACAATTAGATTAAGGAATAATTATGAGTAATAATTCTCTAAAAGAATAATGTAAGTATTTATTTTTAAAATTTACGAACAAAATGGGAAGAAAAACCGTGTGCGGCGCGCACACTGAAATTGTCCATTTTTAAGAGATGATCAAAATACCCAGAGATAAGCAAGATGATCATATACTATTTAGTTTGACTGCAATTATATACGTAAATTGATTATAATCATGTTAGATTAATAATTTAAAAAGAAAATGTTCGCTAATCATTTCAAACAGACCGGATTAAACGTTCCACTTTGATTTGATTATACGTCGTGCGTCAGAGATTTTTAAATTGAAGACGGCGATATACAAGGACTATTTTTGAATAGTGCCTTCGGTTTGTCCAATCCTAGGACAACTTGTATGGATGAATGTCTGACAAAGTAATTCTAACTGATCACGTACGTTGATCTCTTCAAATGTATTTATATGGTGGCATAGGAATTCGTTCCTCTCGCTTTATACCTATAATATATTGTTGGGGAAGTCAATTAGTGATTGGCGAGATTTGACGATGTGGCATTCAAAAGAAATAAACTGTGATGATGAAAAGGTAAGTCTAGCCTCAAGCCTCACACCCAGGAAATGACAAAAATCGGGCAGGAAGCATGGCTATGTGGGTCGCTCCCATTAGGGTGTATTGTCACCATCTAGATAATATTCATATTTGTTACTCCTTTCAATTATGTATCTCCTGGGAATGGTTATGTTGGTATACCAACCGTAAGGTGACAATATATTCGATACACTCAAGAGAAATGAGTGGTCGATCATGTGTGGGCTGGGTTGCAAGAAGTTCTTGTTGAACCCAGGTGTATTCGCCTCTAGAGATACACTTTCGGTAGGTGATCCCATACATTGTCATAGTTGGAAATCCAATTTCCATAAGCGCCAAGCAGTTTTATTTGTATACTATATAGGAGAATGTGAGATGCAAGCATTCTTCTAGATTCTAAATTATTTGTGAAACACCTAAACACTATGATAATATTTGATTTCAGGTATACAAAGTGTTTTGATCTCATAAGGTAAAAACCCGTTCTGTATTCACGGCGTGGTCTTATGAGATATTTTTAATCTGTTTTTAAATCGTTTACTCATACTAGTCCCCTGACTGACCCGGAGTTTATTTTTCTGTGTTTCCCTTAAACTCTTGGTTATTCATAACACTTGTTATGAATAGACAAGCGAATTAGGATTGGATAAAACTTGGAAAGCTGGATGGAACTTTCTGTTTGCTGATCTACTTATCATATCTATTGTATAATTATAAGTATGCAAGTTTGGTCATTGATTACATGTATAATTAAGGATGTACTATTAATGGCTTATATCACTAGACTTATTATGCTCTGATGTAATATGTACTGTTGTGTAATATAATGAAGTACCATCTTTTGTAAAAATTCCGCTGCGAGATTCTGATGTTTCCTGTGATTTTATCTCCTATCTATTCTTATTCTTATTAATGACATGACTTCCGATGTGTTCGAAAGTTGGGTCGTTACACCTCACAGGGCCCTCAACAGTCCAAAAGAAAAGGAAAAAGCCAATCGGCTCATAAAATCATCCGAACCCAATAAATTAGTAAACATGTACCTACTTGTCGGGCATACAAGTTTATTCCTCTTCTTAGCATCCTTGTTATGACCTGTTCAATGTATATACATGTACATATATGCAATTTCAAACAATTTTCAGTGCAGTTCAATATCTGATTCAATTTGGCTAAATTTACCTTCATTCTCATATTGGTTAAATTAATTATCATTACAATATTTTTATTAGTTTAAATTAATAATCATCCATCACAACCAACAATCAATTTGTTGATTAACTTTTCAAATATATAACTTTTATATATTCAAAAATCATATTTTCTAAGATCGGATTATATATATAATCACAGATACGTTATTTATAAACATATCACTCCGAACTCATTCTAGGGCATTTCTAACCCCATCTCTAATGAGTCACTCATTCTAGAATACTACTGATTCTATCTCTAATGAGTATTCTTACAGGATGTTATTAATCCAACCTATAATGAGTCTTTTAATCTGTTCTAACGAGTTGCACCTAAAAGATTTGAGTTTACCAAAGCTCTGATACTAGTTGTAACGATACCGATTCTGCTTGGAATCAATCGATCGCTAAACCAACCAAGACCGTTCGAATCCTGCATACGCTAACTCTGGGCATACAACACATCAGAAAAAATAATAGAAGACTTTTATAAACATCATAATAATGTTACATCAGAGTACAAAATATCAGAGTACATTGAAAATAATAATGCAACGGAAGATTTATTTACAATAAATGTAATACAATGCAGCGGAAACAAATAAACTAACACAGTGGAAGACTATCAATGCTCTGGACACAGCTTTAAGCTTCGATCCAGAATCCTGCTTATATATCTACAAAATAAACTACTCGACTGCCCGTGTGGAAAATAGGGGCACCCGAGTTTACAGAGAAAAGCAAACGAGTCAGTTGTGGAACTGGTGTGAGAAACTATGTAGTTAAAATTAACTTATTCAATAATAAGACAAATCACATGGCCACGCCGCTAAAGCGGAATGGGTTTACCCTCATGAATGTCAGTGTATAAACAACAATCAGTAATAGAGATATGGATCTACTATGCATCAATCAACATGCAATATCCCAATCTACCCATTTAGATTAATCACCACACTTAGATTTTCCAAATCCAATTCAATTTACAGAAATTATTCCTTTGAACTTTATTTCCCGATTTCTATTTCAAATCATCTCGAAAACATATCTAGTTTTTATATCAAAGTAGATTTCACTTCGGGATCTCAAACCAAATCATTTGGAAATATGAATTCCAAAACATAACAATGCATACAAACAAGTATGCAACCAAATATCGGGAATCTTCCCTCAGACAAGGCTGTACACGCCTCTCCATCTCGATATATATATGTGCACCTCCCACGATGGAGTAGGCTACACGCTGACCACTCACCCTAAGGTCCTGGTTCCAGCCCATACTTTTAGTCGTCCAGGTCACCCGATCTTTGACCACATACTTGCGGAATCATTTTATATCCCGAAGTAGGGAAAATCATTTCACAACATAATAATCACAAGTACTATAAAATTATAGTACTTCACATCAACAATTCACACATATAATTAGTCACTATTAATCACATAACCTTTGAGCTCGTACGTCTCTAAGAAGGGTGTTGAGCAAGAGAATATATTATCCACCACCAAACAGATATATCATCAATAGCAACTAATCGGTTATGTGTTGAACTACAATGTAACAAATAATACATTTCTAAATCATTTTAGAAATCATCGGGCTTAGGCCTCGAAATCCTTTCTGTTTTATAAAATATTTTTATAAAACATTCCCTGTCCAAAATCGGGAATACATTTCTTTTCACTTAAGAAAAATATCATTTCAAAATCATTCATTAAATTTGAAATGAACTCAACAACATCGCTACACATCTCATAGTCAAATCATGAAGTGTTTCACAAGATATTAACATACCAGTATTTCTACCCAACCCAATGCTAAATGTAAAAGCATATCTTGCTCATAAACTGGTCGAGCACCATCCACACAGTCAGTCAATTAATAATAATCAATATCAACAATCAATTACCCCAATCCATATCAAAAACCAAGTATATTTGGTTCAATCATGTTTTGGTAATTTATTTATTACCATTTATTCATTCACAATCTAATTAAAGATTTATTCAAACTCCAATTGGTTTCAATCTCTAAAATTATTTCTTATTGATTGTTCAACTTTCTGGAAATTAATCCTGCTTTAACTGGGTTAAAGAACCAATGTCATTTAAACACAATTCACGACAAACCCAAAATCCAATTCGATATTAAATATAAGGCTCAAAATAGAAATTATATCGGCTTATATTAAATATCAAATTCTAAAACCAACGGATATCGTATTGGAATAACAATATCTTCCAAATTCCCACAACAATATCCGTATAATCACGGAATCCAATACCGAAATATTCCGAAGATTATTTCCATTCAAATCCATTACGATTCATATATTGGGAATTTCTGGTTATATTAAAACCCTTTCCAAATCCAATTTATTTATTTAAAAATTATTGGATTATTAATCTAGTTAATAACTAGTTCATTTGATAAAAATATATTTTTATCCTCACAAATGTGGAACTTTTCATCCAAATTCTGTCCAAGTCATTTATTATGATTTTACAAAAATTATTAATATTTTTAGTAATTTTATCAATGCGCGTACAGTCGGTTTCCAATAACGGCCACCGAACTGCACTTACAACGACCTTATCCAAATTTGATTTGGACATAATTCCAAATCCGATCGTTAGATTTCAAGTCTCTTATAATCGTCGGAAAGCTCTTTTCGATATGAACCCAACGGTTTCGGTTTTAGGAGAATCCAATGGTCGGATCTCCCGTTACGTCCATTTGAAGTTAATGCTCGAAATTCGCGAACGGTCGCTGCGCGGCGCGTTCTATTCAGGCCATTTAATATTTATAATATATATTATATATATTTCATCGATTTCCATTTAAAACATATTTTATAAATCATTTTAAATTCGTTTCAAAAATGATTTCAACTTCCATTTCAATTTTAAATCAAAAATAAATATTCCATTACATGACAATTTTGTATAGTGCCTGTATATGTTGAAAATTATATTTTTAACAATCTATTAATCATTTCAATGCACGACCATTTTATATATAGCATATATAAACTAAAAAATATATTTTTAGCAAACAAATATTTTTCACATCGCATATATAGATTTTATACATCGCATATATATATATATATATATATTTTCACATCGTATATATATATATTTATTTAATCTCATCGCATATATATATATATATATTCCACTTTGTATATATATTATTTTTACATCATATATATATTATTCACATTTCATATATATATATATATATATTATTTTCATTTCATATATATATTTTATTCACACTTCATATATATATTTTTCACATTTCAAATATATATATATATATATATATATTATTTTCATTTCATATATATTTTTTGTTCACACTTCATATATATATTTTTCACAGTTCATATATATATATATTATTTTCATTTCATATATATATTTTTCACATTTCATATATATTATTTTCATTTCATATATATATTTTTCACATTTCATATATATATATTAATTTTCATTTCATATATATATAATTTATTTCATATATATATATATAAATCATTTCATATATATATTATTTACATTTGATATATATATTATTTTCATTTCATACATTTATTATTTTCATTTTGCAAATATATATATATATATTATTTTCATTTCGCAAATATATATTTTATTTGTACATCACAATCACAACACAATCAAATAAATCCTCCATGGTCTGTGGATGACAGGGAGGCGATCTAACAGAAAATTAATAATTGTACAAAAATTTATAGTGAGAGAAGTTCTCACATTGGGTTCCACTCCGTCGGTCTTTATCTGAAGATTTATTTTTAAACTAAATTAAACCGAGCGTTTAATTTAATCCTAAATCCCAGCTAGCTCTGAATCCTTCCAAATCTGCTTCACTGCGTAGTATTCGTTTTTTTGATCCTAACGCATCCTGTCTCGTTTGATTTGGACCTAAAATGAATAAGTTACACATATTTGAATTTTGAATAAATTAATTGTTGATAACAAAGGAATTAAATTAACTTAAATTTCCTAACCCTCATTTAAAGTCACTAACCCCATCATCTTCCTCAGATAACCTGTTTGAACCCATAACCGCAACTTAGGGCTTCATCGCGCTTCCATCTTCGATCGTCGGAGGACGATCAACCACTTCCATCTCGCGCGCCTCGACCAACACCCCCACCACCCCGAAAGTTGTCCATCTCGGTGGTCCGTACCCCACTTGAAACGACCACGAACGCCACCAGTTCGAGATCAATATCTGGGCCCAAAACTCCATTATTTTTTATCCTATCCATTCATCTTCTAGAGCTCATCGAGCTCTTCGTTTTAGCCTTTAGATGCTTTGATTTTTATTGAGTGGTTGTGGAGATCAGAAGGAAGAAAGGTTCGGGCGATTTCTGCTGCTTATCTCTTCCTGGCGGCGCATACTTGAATGATAAATTCAATTAGGGTTTAGCTGATTTTTTTAAATGTATATATATATATATTATTTAATATTACTTAATTCCAAAAATAGTTGCTTTTGCATTTGAACTCCAAATCAAACCCAACGACTGTCGCCCCTAGCTAATTACCCCCATTCCGTACATAATGGGATATGTCCATAAGCCAATTCGACTGCTTCGATTAGTTTTCATTAAAATTAAAATGTAAATTGATGTATATTAAATTTGAACGTACATTTTAATTTACCGAGGCCACATACTGGCTCCAAAAATTCCAGAAAAACTAATCAAGCTATGTTTTGATGATACAGTTCTATCAAAACTATATTCGTCGAATTTGGAGACCGTCTGAAAAATGGCCAATTTCTGGTCGATCCAAATTGACTGAAATTGTCAAAACACGTTTTCTTTTGCCGCGCTCACATATTGATTCCAAAAATTATGAAAATTGGAATCAAGCAATAATTTGACATTCCGAAACTAATAAAAGTGGTCTCGTTGTAAACGAAGGTCGTTTGCAAAATGGCTATTTTTAAGGGCTATATATATATATATATAAAAATTCCATAGCGACTATTCTAAATTTTCAACTGGACATAACTTTTTATTCCCGTTATGAAATCTGGACTTTTCACATTCATTGGAAAGATATTTTCAAATAGATTCTAATATTTATAGTTTTACTGAAATTCAGTTTATTTTGAATCCTGTACATTCATTTGAAATTTGAAATCGAATTTTCAAACTACCGTGACATTTCAGGCTCGTTTTATAATTAAAATAAATTTATACGTTCTAACTTCGTCGAAAATAATTTTTTAGTTGTTATTATTTAAAATGAATCATTTTAAATATTCAAAATTCATGCTAAAAAAAATTTAAATTGGTTCTGATTTTCTGGGTTGTTACAATAATATTGGTAAGGATGGTCTGGATTTTTTAGACTTCGAGTTGCCCATTTTACCCAAAGATATATTATTGGAAGTATTAAGTCAAGTAGCAGATAATGTACATGAAGACCCAGTGGTAGAAGAGTTAAATGATATTTCCAGTGGGATATCAGTGAATAAGGATTATTTGAAAATCAGTAAAGGTAAAAACATTGTAGATGCTTCAGTTACAATTGCTCCTCCTAAAAGAATTCTTAGGAGCAATTCAGTTGTTAAATGACATTTATGTCATGGAATGTTAGAGGGATGAATACTTCTCATCGAATGCGAGAAGTATTATCCTTGCTGACCAGTGCCAAACCAACTTTTGTTGGTTTGGTTGAGAACAAATTGAATCAAGAAAATCTAAGAATGTTTGGTCGGACAATTCCTCATGCTTGGGACTATTTTCCGAAAACTCCAATAACTTTTTATGGAAGACTTTTGTTATTATGGAATGCAGAATTTTGGAAGATGGATGCAATCTCATCATCTAATCAGCCTGTCACGTGTAAAGCCTTCAATTTAGGTGGTTTCTCTCTTGTTTTAACATTTGTTTATGCTAGTAATAGTTTTTATGATAGACAAATATTTTGGCAGCAGTTAATTCGAGAATCAGAAGCTTGTGATATGGAGTGGGTTGTTATGGGAGACTTTAATAATTGTACGTCACATATAGATAAGAAGGAAGGATTACTAGTGTTGTTTCTACAAATTAGAGCATTCAACAATTGCTTATCTCAAGCAGGTTTAATAGAAATAAAAGCAGTGGGTTTCACTTACTCTTGGAGATGTAGAGGAATGGCCAATAACATTGCTAAGATTTTTGTTAATCACGCTTGCTTGCAGAAATTTATTGATATGAAGGCCATATCTCTTTCTCAATTATCTAGCAACCACAATCATCTGTCATTGGATCTCATTTCTGAACCTCTTGATAAAGAATTTCCGTTTCGATATTCAAATGAATGTCACTTTAAGTCTAGGTATGATTAATGCATTATGAAAGGCTAACATTCTTTTGGATGGGGTTTTCCAAGCTATACTTTTCTTCAAAAACTAAATGTTTGTAAAACTGAACTGAAAATTTGGAATAAAAGTCGACCCAAGGATGATATGTTATTAGAGATAGCTGAAGAAAAATTCAGGGATTGTCAAATTGCGTCTGATATGGATCCTGAAAATATCGATTTATATGAGAAAATGTTGGAAGCTAAGCAATCGTTGCAAGTACAAAAATGTATTAAATTCTGGAGCTTCAAACAAAAGGCCAAAGTGTCTTGTTACAAGATGGCGATACAAACACGAAGTTCTTTCATTCGAAATTGTCAATGAGGAGAAATTCAAACCATTTGAAGGCTCTGATTAATGCTAATGGAGACTTATAGTACAAAAGAGAGGAAGTTACTACAGAAGCTATTCATTATTTCGAACAGATGTTCAATGGTGATGCTATTTAAGATCTCCCTTCATTCCAATCTTCACATATTATCAACTTGCAAGGACAACTGGTATTGTTAAAACCTTTGACTCTTGATGAAGTTAAAAAGGCCATAGATTCAGTTCATATTGACTCTAGTCCGGGACCAGATGGTTTGAATTCTCATTTCTTTAAACTTCGTTGGGATACAATTAAATATGAACTTCTTGCAACTCTTCAAGATATTTTTACTTCAGCCAAATTACCTAAAAGTATTAATCATACTTTCATCACATTAATACCAAAGGCTGATAGGCCGAATGAAATTTCTCACTACCATCCAATTTCTTGTTGTAATATCTATTACAAGATTTGTAGCGAAATTCTTTGTAATAGAATTAAGTGGTACTTGCGTTATTTAGTTTCCCCCAATCAGTGTGCTTTTATCCCTACAAGATACATTGGAGACAATATATTGCTTGCACATGAGCTTTTAAGAGATTTTAGAAAATTTAGGATCAATAAATTTTGTGTTAAAGTTGACCTTCACAAAGCTTACGATCGGATTAATAGAAAATTTATTTGTCATGCTATGATGAAAATGGGATTTCTAGTGCATTTCACTAATGTTATTTTTGAGTATATCTCGATGCCTACTTTCTCTATTCTAATCCAAGAAGTGCCAAAAGGTTTTATAAAATCCAATAGAGGTATAAGTCAAGGGGATCCGTTATCAGCATTTCTTTTCTCAATAACTATGGAATATTTTACATATTGTATGAATGAAGCATTAGTGCAACATAAAATTATGCCCATGCATAGATTTGATCCAGTGGTTACTCATCTTTTATATGTCGATGATTTAATGGTTTTTGGAAATGTGTTGCCTCGAATGCATATGCTATAAAGGACATTTTTGCTAAATTGGAGAGATTTTGTGGTTTGTCGGTTAGTTGTTTTGAAATCTAAGATTTATTTCAGTAATTCTGCTAGGAATACTATGGAAAATTTTGATATTCTTGAGATACCAAGGGGATTTCTTCCAATGAAGTATTTAGGGATGCCTTTATCATTAAATTATATTCATTATGCGGAATTCCAGTCGTTACTAGATCGAATACAGAATAAAATACAGGCTTGGGATGTGAAGTTCTTAAGTTTTGCTTGTAAAGCTGAGTTAATTCAAACTGTGATTATTCCTATGGTGTTGTATAGGCTGTTTGTGTACCAAATCTCAGAACAGGTAATAGATAAGCTTAATATGATGTGCAGTGATTTCTTTTGGGGTAATTCATCACATAAAATCAGTTGGGAAAAGCTTTGTCTTCCAAAGATAGAGGGGGGAATTGGAACGAAATCCTTTTCAAATTTGAAAAAGGCAGCTGGAGTCAAGCTTTTGTGGAAATTACTCAAGCAGAATTCATTGTGGAGTCGATGGATGATGAAAAGATATTGCAATGACAAGCTTTTTTGGTGCATGGGTATTGATAATAATGCGTCTAGCACATGGAAATCTATCATTAGATTAAGAAGCTCTCAATTGTTCACGAAGGTAATAACTGATGGAAATTCGATTTTGTTATGGTATGAACCGTGGTTGAACAATAAATGCTTGGTGGATATCATTGGATTTTCCAGGGTACATCAAATTGGAAGGAATGATGAGCTGGTTTCTTCGATAATGATATATGGAAAATTAGATGGTAATTTACATGCGGCAACTAGGGAGGTTCTTTCTCTTGTTAATTCAGTTGCTATAAGTAATAATGCACCTCCTGATTTTCATGCATGGATGGATAGTAGTTTATTTTCATTTCATAAAGCTTGGGATTTTTTTCGATTTAAAGAACTAGAGAGGAATTTTTTGAAAATCATTTGGCATGATAAAAATTCTAAAAGGATGACATTCATTTCCTTTTTAGCTACAGTCAAGAAATTAAATACCAAGTATCGTTTGATGAGATATCGGATTGTGAATGAAAATGTGTGTTTACTGTGTGATAATGATGAGGAGTCGATTGATCTATTGTATTTTAAATGTGATTATGCTTGGTTCATTTGGTTCTCTGTTTTACTGAAGCTAAATATTGACGTGATTAACATAGTGAGTTTGGAGGAGGAAGCTCATAGAATTTTGGACATGTTCAGAGAAAAAGACCAATGTTTTGACTTGGCATGTGCGGCTTATACTACTACGATCTATCAGTTGTGGCAAGAAAGGAATGCTAGGCAATTCAATCATAGCAAGATCCGTAGAGAAGTCAGACTGAAGATGATAAAAAGAGAAGTAAGGCTTTTGGTGAAGAACAATGGTAGCAAGTCGAAGAGAATGCAGTGAAAGATCGATATTTTACAAAAGTGGGGTATTGACTTAATTGATACTGGTTGAGTACTATTTTTGTTATGGTTTTCTTTTGCTGTAATGTTCTTTTGTGTGAGAGCAGTGAAGAGTTTGTATGGTGAGACGGAGAGTGATCATTTTTGGTTATTTGTAATGTTAATATATGGAGTTTATATGTACTCTTTTACCTTATGTCGTACCCATCTAGGTTAGGGGGGCATAAGGTTTTGATGAGGCATATAAACAAAGTATATAATTGGTTATGATATAATATTAAACCAATTTTCAAATATATATATATATATATATATATATATATATATCAGTGTGTCATATATGAAATGTATATACATATCAAATAAAACAATTTTCTACTAGTAATCCTACACATTTCACAATAGTTCATTTGTGCTGAATTTAACATCCACGAGACAATGTAGGTCAAGTGTGACATAAACTCACCTTTCATGGCACGAATTGGAGACATCAGACGAATTGACACAGAATGGATCGACGACTTCCAAGCACGACTAAGAATGGATTTAATCACAGTAACCACTCAATATATTTATTTTTATAAGAGGAGGTTAAGGAATTTCTTAATGGATCGATACATCTATTGGCTTTTGCAACAGTTTTCAAACTCAACACCGAATTCGACTCAAAATAAACCCAATAAATTCTTTACACAAAATATTATATAATTTAAAAATTCAAATACACATGGAAAATTATAACATATATATATATATATATATATTTAAAATTCAACGCACACCAAACCAAATATATAAACTATATATATATAAACACAACGCAAAAACACACACAAAATCATATACATGTTGTAACGACCCGGGTTTTCGCCATCCTGGTTATCGACATAAACTCAATGTCGACTACCCAAGCATCGAAAGTATCGGATAGTTAATGAAAGAAGTTGGAGGATGAGAATAGATAAGATAGAAAATTAGAATAGAAGAAGAAGAAGATCACAACAACCGAATCAGAGTAACAAGAATCTCATAGTGGAACGAATAAAATATATCATAACTTTAAAATAAAACCAGTATATGTATACAATAGCGTTTATCAGAGTACAACACTTACAACACAGCAGAAATAAACAATTTCTATAAAATCCTAAAGCCTCCTGCTCCAAGCTCTTAGTATCTGTAAAATCCCGACTACTTGACTGCCCATACAAATTTGGGCACCCAAGAGTTTAGGGAAAACAAAACAAAATAAACTCCGGGTCAGTCATGGGACTGGTGTGAGTAAAACCATTTAAAACAGTTTGAACAATTAAACAATATCTCATAAAACCACACCGCATAACGGAACGGGTTTTTCCCTTATGAGAATTCAAAACACTTGGTCCAACATTCAAAAACCTTTAGAAAGGAATGATAATATTTATATCAAACTCATTTGATATTATAATAATGTCTATCAACCACAATATAATAATCATCTAGCAGAACGCTTTCATCTCACGTTCCACATACATAATATATAATCAAAAACCGTGGGCGCTTATTGGGTAATGAATTCCAACTGGCAAGGTATGGGACCACCTTCCGACAGTGTGTCTCTAGAGAGGAATACATTAGGTTCAACAAGAACATCTTGTATCCCAGGCTAAACATGACCAGTCACTCATTTCGCTTGAGTGTACCGAATGTATAATCACCAACAGTTGGGATCAACAACCGTTTCGCAAAAGGGAAAACATTGAAATAGATTAAAGAAGCAAATGAAACTCTAGATCAGGTGACAATACACCCTACTGGGCAGCTAACCACTTAGCCATGCAGCCTACCCGATTTCATACCA
The DNA here is from genome assembly GCA_030737875.1 of Allium sativum. Classification (NCBI taxonomy): domain Eukaryota; kingdom Viridiplantae; phylum Streptophyta; class Magnoliopsida; order Asparagales; family Amaryllidaceae; genus Allium; species Allium sativum. The sequence goes on from CM060921.1 coordinate 566,576,150, forward strand.
TTTCTGGTTGTGAGGCTAGAGGCCATAAAGTATCCTCTACAAACCACATCTTCATTCACTTTGAATGTCACATCGTCATACCCACTAAATCACAAATTGATTTCTCCAAACATATCACGGGTAAAAAGCTAAGAGAAACGAATTCCTCCGCCACCAAACGTAAATACGTTTGAAGAGATCAACTTAAGCGATCTATTAAATATACTCCGTCAGACATTCTTCCATATAGGTCATCCTGGGACTGGACAAACCGAAGGCACTATTCTGTAAACAGGACAGCCCTTGCATAACTCCGTCTTCCATTATCTTCCTCGCAACGCTAACACCCATACAGAGTGGTTTTCAGATAATGAATCTGATCCCAGTCTCTCCGTATTGATGATAGAAAAATGGTCAAAAACTTTGATAGTCGGTGACTTAACTATCAAAGAAAAACATGTGTGCAAACAATGATATTATTTCCAGATGGAAATTCTATCGATCAATCATCAATCAACATTTATTCATTTCCCTATTTCTCGTTTCCATTTATTCATCAAATCCTTATTATCTAATTTTAGAAAATATACGTTATTAACTTTGGAAAATGTTTCCATTTCTGATTCACGCATCACTATCTTCTAAAATATATCAGTCTCTAACTGTAAACCAGTAAGAGAACAAACCCCTACGTATTAACCCCGAAGGCCGAAACCAACATCAGATCAACACACAGAAAGCTATTCAACTCGACTAATTTCCAGTTAGTTTCTAATTCATTTAACTCCATTTTAAATCCCTATTTCACAACCCAATTTTCTTTATAAAATTTTTAATTTCAAATATTTACTTTAATCCATTATTCACATTGAATGTGAACAATATTTCTTTGTATACTCCAAACAATCTGATTCCATATTTGAAAATAATATCCAAATTCTAAATTCTATTTAATCTCTATTTATAGAATTATTTATACAAAATTCTGTCTTAAACTTCTTTAACATTTAAATGTCATTTATAATTCCCTTTATATAATTCTATTCATTATATACAAATCCTTTTATATAATTCTATACATTCTTTATAAATATTTCATTTTCAATATTCACTTTGAAAATTTCCATTTTACATTACAGTAATTCATATGGTATTTAAAATACCAAATTACATGACCAGTGTCATCATAATCAATCACAGATTATATATCACATCATATCACAATATATGAAAACAAACAGTATTATAAATATTGAGGAATCCAGTTGGATCCCTCCAACCTGTTTCCCTGCATCCAAAGATGTTAAACAATATAAATAACATCGATTTCATTTCAATATGAAATATTCTGATAAACAGAATCAACATTTGATTAATGATATATATATATATATATATATCGTTATCTATAATTTCAACCAATACATCGGCAATTCAACCAAACAATCAACACACAATAATCAATCATCATTTATAAACACTAGATTATATTTATAAAAATGTAAACTGTACAGAGTTATGAGATTTACTCACATTGGATGATCATCGTTAAATAGCGATAACTGTCGGTTGATCCAGACAGACGATTTATTTCGCTATAAATTATATAATTCACTCCCAGTCAGTTCCATTGCGTAGCCGTCTTCCATACGATCCTAACGGACCTTGTTACATCCAATTCTGATAGTGTTTGAATAAGATATGATTATTATAAATTTAACCAAATTATATATAACGGAAGTTGATTAATAAATTAATTAATTTGTTAGTAACCTAAATTCTGCATTATGCCTAAGTCCTTGATTTATAAACCGCTAATTCATCTTCTTCAAACTGTAAGTTTGACAGTACTCCAATTGACATGCAGATTATTCTAAGTCTTCAAACTCTCTCTTCCCATCCTTAATTCTCGCTAATACCCGCAACCCTTCTTTCTAAGGCTTCGAACCCACTCTAGTATTCAATACCCCCAGGTTTATCGTTTGAAGCCTCTCTTCTACCTTAACACCCTACTGAAATTCAAACAAAGGACGTCATCACTTACTTGTCCGGAAACAAAACCGACATCACCATTTCATGGCCTATCAGTTTTAATTTCAAACTAGTGTAAAAGTTTTGTTTCCACCCTTTATAAATTTAAAAACACTTCAGTACATATAAATTCCCAAATAACTCACTTCGGTCTAACCTTGTCCTTACCCTTGATTAAAAATTTAGGCCGTTAAATCCTTCTTTCCTGCTCCTTGTAAAACGCGATTTAATCCAGTAAACCCACAGCCCTAGCCGCATCTTTATCTCTTCCATACTCCTCCTCTTCAACACAGAACTGGACTTCCGTTCGTTCTTCACCATGGCTAACATTTCAACCTAATCTACTCCTCCCACACTTCAAAATTATTCACACAAAAGTCACCAAAACACTTCGTAGGACCTGCTCTCTCAATTCATACCCAAAATGTTCAATTCGAACAGCATCCGATGAATGCGACTTCAGCTATCCCCCCTATGGTCCCAGCAAAAGATCGAACATTTATATGTTCTAAAATCTCCAAAAATTCACGTGAGATACCATTCATCATCACAAACTCAACTTCGTATACGAACATAAAAACTCATCCTCAATCGACAAAAATTTCAAACCCTAAGTCTCGAACTGTCCAACGCAGTGGAAAAAAACAGAGCTCGAAGGCTTTAAAATTAACACCAGAACGGAGAGAAGCATTTGAGGATATCAAACATATATGATGTTTGACTTATAAGATTTTATGTGAATTTAAATGAATTTTTAAACATGAATCATTTACTGGAGATTTAAAGAGTATGGCAGCTGAAGAATTTGACCCGAAGAAAAGTGTTTAGGGTTTGACAAGGGTGGAGTGTATTTATGGTATTTAATAGATTTTTATATTCAATTTCAATCAACCGTTATTTGTTCTTGTCAATTAAAATTTCCTATAATTACATACGATATCCAAATTCAGTGAAAATTGAAATGCAGCTATGGTTCGATGCGGTCCTAACGAAACTGGCTTCGTCGAATTCCTACTTCGTTTGCTCACACAACATATTTTTAAAGTTAAATTATCGACTGTTTTCACATTAAAATTCCGTAAGGCCACGTACTAACTCCAAAAATTACGGAAATTGAAATGTAACAATAATTTAATAATCCGGATCCAACAAAATTAGTTTTGTCGAAAACAGAGGTCGTTTGCAAAATGGCTATTTTTAAAGCTCCAAATAAACCAATTTAAATATAAATATATTTAAAAACAATTAAATTAAATATTTATAAATAAATATTATCGTATAGATTCACATAGAATATAATACAGCTCCAAAATATTCCCATCTGAATTTAGAACTCGACATTTCAAATCCAGATTAAATCAGTATTTAATTTATATCGAAAATTCTTTTATAATATAAATAAATCGTTATAAATTATAAAGGAATTCCATAACAACTTTTTGAAAATTCGATTTGGGCACAACTCATAATCTACACAATGAAATCTCGATTTTTCTGTTCCATTAGAAAAATATACTTCACCAGCTCCGAACGTTTCTTGCTTCACAAAAATCCGACTTAGAACGGATTCTGTATATTTGTTTGAAGTTCAAATCACCAAATTACGAACTGTCACGCCATTTCGAGCTCGATTATAATTATAATGTATTCGTTAATATAATTCAACTCTAAACTGAATTATATATTATAAATGATCCAATTCACACAATATTGTGAATTCCCCTATTTCCGACTATTTCGAAAATTAATTTTTTTATTATATTATTTATTTTATGTAAATATTCAATATTATTTAATTCAACGACCATTTAAATCTCTAAATGACTATTTAAGTAATTGAATAAATTAATTATTATATCGATAAAAATACGGGATGTTACATTCTTCCCCCCTTAAAATAATTTCGTCCTCGAAATTGCTAAGGTAGAAAACAAACCCTATCAATTGGGTTAAGAATTATTTGTTTACTTCTCTAACTTCAGTTTCAACTAAACAAATAAATTTCAATTAAAATATTAATTCATTTCGACTAACAAAAATTTTCAAAAATTCTGAAAATTTTCTAACACCTTAAATTTCTGAAAAATTTCGCCAGCCCCTCCTTTGTACTGGTCAATAGCTAAAACTCCAACTCGCCTCTCTAGGCCTACTTCAACCCAAAAGAAAATTAAACAGCTAAGCGGCTTGCCAATTCGGATCATAAAAACCTCATACCCAATATAAATATGAACTGGTACCTTTTTGTCGGGCATATCAATATATCCTTTCCATGTGTTACCAATGTCATCCCAAACATTCGTTTATACCCAAGTCGAATTCTATTCTGAACTTAGATCCCATTTTTAATTTCAACTCTTAACTTACCTGTCCAATTCCATTTCGGATTATCTCTAATCCAAACTAATTCAACATTTTCCATCTCAATTCATTTTCCCCTTAACTGGTTTCAATTCAATTTCTATTTCTATTTGCTTTTACAAATTCTAATTTAATTTGTTTCAATCCAAACAATCTCTCCTAGAGAATTTTTAAATATTTTAGCTTTTCTAGACCCCGACATCCCTTTTTAGAATTCAAAAAACTTGCTTTTCACAAAGCAATTCAAAAAAAAAATCCTTGGTAGTAATCCATCACTTAGCAACTCGAAAATGACACTGATGATGTGGCCATCATCATTAGGGTTATCTTCCAGTTATCGAAGTGAGTTCAATACTATAACAAATTTCAAAATCATATTTAAACACCTTCATTTTGAAATCACTTCCAAAATATCCTTCACAATGCTTGTAAACAATTTAAAATCTCCCAGAATTTTAAAATTCACATATATTTAAACCAATTCCATTTACAAACACTTTTCATGTTTTCGGAATTTTAATTCCAATTCTGATTTAAATTCAGATTTAATTCATCTGATTTCATATATTACACTTATATGAATTCTGATTGGCTATTTATATAACCATTTAATTTATAATCTTACTCGATTATAATAACAACCAATATATTATAATCATTCCAATATAAATCTTTTATATCAAAATATAATTTGGGTAAAATCATTTCGTTTACCCTCTTTTCAAAACATACTATGTTGGATTATCGTCTGCAAGTGTTTAGAAACTCCTACCGATATAGTGGATCAAACCGATCGACCGGAACTCATAAACAACTCAACCAATAAATCTCCACAATATAAAACAATTTTTATAAAATATACAAATACACGCTCATATATATACACTCAAACTCAATCTAGGGTATTTCTAACCCCCTCTCTACTGAGTTATGCCACAGAGCCAAGGTAACTACTTAACCTTCAGCTCTGATACCACTGTAACGACCCGGGTTTTCGCGATCCTGGTTATCAACATAAACTCAATGTCGACTACCTAAGCATCGGAAATACCGGCCTCTCGACTAGACAAACCCCCATTTTTCAGAACATGTAGGTGTAAGAGTCTCCTGTTCGCCACCTAACCGCGAAGCGAGAACCCACTATCATGCGTCTCCCAGCTTATGCTAGCGACATGGACTGGTGTGAGTAAAACAATTTAAAACAATTTGAACAATTAAACGATATCTCATAAGACCACGCCGTATAACGGAACGGGTTTTCCCTTATGAGAATTCAAAACACTTGGTCCAAAATTCAAAAACCTTTTGAAAGGAATGATAATCTTTATATCAAACTCATTTGATATTATAATAATGTATATCAACCACAATATAATAATCATCTAGCAGAACGCTTTCACCTCACGTTCCACATACATAATATATAATCAAAAACCATGGGCGCTTATTGGGTAATGAATCCCAACTGGCAAGGTATGGGACCACCTTCTGACAGTGTATCTCTAGAGTGGAATACATCAGGTTCAACAAGAACATCTTGTAACCCAGGCTAAACATGATCGGTCACTCATTTCGCTTGAGTTTACGAATGTATTATCACCAACGGTTGGGATCAACAACCGTTTGCTGAAAGGGGCAGCATCGAAATAAATTAAAGAAGTAAATGAAACTCTAGATTAGGTGACAATACACCCTACTTGGTAGCTAACCACTTAGCCATGCGACCTACCCGATTTTATACCATTTCCGGTTGTGAGGCTAGAGGCCATAACGTATCCTTTACAAACCACATCTTCATTCACTTTGAACGTCACATCGTCATACCCTCTAAATCACAAATTGATTTCTCCAAACATATCATGGGTAAACAGCTAAGAGAAACGAATTCCTCTGCCACCAAACGTAAATACGTTTGAAGAGATCAACTTACACGATCTATTAAATATACTCTGTCTGACATTCTTTCATACAGGTCATCCTGGTACTAGACAAACCGAAGGCACTATTCAGTAAACAGGACATCCCTTGCATAGCTCCATCTTCAATTATCTTCATCATATTTGATCGCAACGCTAACGCCCATACAAAGTGGTTTTCAGATATTGAATCTGATCCTGGTCTCTCCATATTGATGATGGAAAAATGGTCAAAAACTTTGATAGTCGATGATTTAACTATCAAAGAAAAACATGTGCGCAAACAATGATATTATTTCCAAATGGAAATTCTATCGATCAATCATCAATCAACATTTATTCATTTCCCCATTTCTCGTTTCCATATATTCATTAATTCCTTATTTTCTAATTCTAGAAAATAAACATTATTAATTTTGGAAAACGTTTCCATTTCTGATTCATGCATCACTATTTTCTCACATATATCAGTCTCTAACTGTAAACCACTAAGAGAACAACCCCTACCTATTAACCTCGAAGGCCGAAACCAACATCAGTTCAACACACAGAAAGCTATTCAACTCGACTAATTTCCAGTCAGTTTCTAAATCATTAAACTCCATTTTAAATCCCTATTTCAAAACCCAATTTCCTTTATAAAAGTTTTACTTTCAAATATGTACTTTAATCCATTATTCACATTGAAAGTGAATAATATTTCTTTATATACTCCAAACAATATGATTCCATATTTGAAAATAATGTCCAAATTCCAAATTCTATTTAATCTCTGTTTATAGAATTATTTATACAAAATCATGTCTTTAACTTCTAACACTTAAATCTCATTTATAATTCCCTTTATATAATTCTATTCATTTTATATAAATCCTTTTATATAATTCTATTCATTCTATATAAATATTTCATTTTCAATATTCACTTTGAAATTTTCCTTTTTACATTCCAGTATTTCATATGGTATTTAAAATACCAAATTACATGACCAGTGTCATCATAATCAATCACAGATTATATATCACATCATATATCACAATATATGAATACGAACAGTATTATAAATATTGAGGAATCCAGTTGGATCCCTCCAACCTGTTTCCCTGCATCCACAGATGTTAAACAATATAAATAACATCGATTTCATTTCAATATGAAATATTCTGATAAACAGAATCAACATTTGATTAACGATATATATATATATATATATATCGTTTTCTATAATTTCAACCAATACATCAGCAATTCAACCAAACAATCAACACATAATAATTAATCATCATTTATAAACACTAGATTATAATTATAAAAATATAAACTGTGCAGAGTTAGTAAGATTTACTCACATTGGACGATCATCGTTAAATAACGATAACTGTCGGTTGATTCAGACAGACGATTTATTTCGCTATAAATTATATCGAGCTCCAATTCACTCCTAGTTAGTTCCATTGCGTAGCCATCTTCCGTATGATCCTAACGGATCTTGTTTCGTCCAATTTTGATAGTGTTTGAATAAGATATGGCTATTATAAATTTAACCACGTTATATATAACGAAAGTTGATTAATAATTTAATTAATTTGTTAATAACCTAAATTCCACGTTACGCCTAAGTCCTTGATTTATAAACTGCTAATTCATCTTCTTCAAACTGTCAATTCGACAGTACTCCAATGGACATGCCGATTATTCTAAGTCTTCAAACACTCTCTTCCCATCCTTGATTCTCGCTAATACCCGCAATGCTTCTTTCTAAAGCTTCGAACCTACTCCAGTATTCAATACCCCCTGGTTGATCATTTGAGGCCTCTCTTTTACCTTAACACGCTACTGAAATTCAAACAAAGGACGTCATCACTTACTTATCCGGAAACAAAACTGACATCCCCATTTCATGGCCTATCAGCTTTAATTTGAGAACCAGTGTAAAACTTTTGTTTCCATCCTTTATAAATTTAAAAACACTTCAGTACATATAAATTCCCAAATAACTCACTTCGGTCTAACCTTGTCATTACCCTTGATCATAAATTTAGGCCATTAAATCCTTCTTTCCTCCTCCCTGCAAAACCCGACTTACTCTAGTAAACCCACAGCCCTAGCCGCATATTTATCCCTTCCATACTTCTCCTCTTCAACACATTACTGGACTTGCGTTCGTTCTTTACCATAGCCAACATTTCCGACCAAATCTGCTCCTCCCACACTTCAAAATAATTCACACAAAAATCACCAATACACTTTGTAGGGCCTCCTCTTTCAATTCATACCCAAAATGTTCAATTCGAACAACATCTGATGAACGCGACTTCAGTTATCCCCCTATGGTCCCAGCAAAAGATCGAACATTTATATGTTATAAAATCTACAAAAATTCATGCGAGATACCATTTATCATCACGAACTCAACTTTGTATTCGAACATAAACAACTCATCCTCAATCGACAAAAATTTCAAACCCTAACTCTCGAACTGTCCAACGCAGTGGAAAAAACAGAGCTCGAAGGCTTTAAAATTAACACTAGAACGGAGAGAATCATTTGAGGATATCAAAAACATATGCTGTTTGATTTATAAGATTTTATGTGAATTTAAATGAATTTTTAAACATGAATCGTTTACTGGAGATGGAAAGAGTATGGCGGCTGAAGAATTTGGCCAAAAGAAAAGTGTTTAGGGTTTGACAAGGGTGGAGTGTATTTATAGGGTCTTTAATAGTTTTTTACATTCGATTTTTATATTCAATTTTAATCAACCGTTATTTGTGCTTGTCAGTTAAAATTTCCTATAATCACATGCGATATCCAAATTCGGTGAAAATTGAAATGCAGCCATGGTTCGACATTGCGGCCCTAACGAAACTGGCTTCGTCGAATTCCGACTTCGTTTGCTTACGTAGCGTATTTTTAAAGTCAAATTATTGACTGTTTTTGTGACGATCCCAAAATCCGAGGGGCGGTATTAAGGATAATCATTGGGAAATAACACATTAATCATCATAGCAGAGTATAGATAATAGCAGAAACAGTAAATAAAGTAATTTTACATGGATATGACAGCGGAATCACAACATGTAGGAATATCAGAATAGCATAACGTAGGATATAACTTAGTAAATAAAAGGAAAGTGATCAATCATCATCGCCAGAGGCAGGATACATACATGCAGTGAGACATAATAAGGGTATCAGTCGACATCGCCGAAGGCGGAATACATATACATATAACAAGAAATACGGAAAGTAAATCAGTCTGCATCGCCCGTGGCGGAATCATAATATAAATACGGTAATGGCGGAAAATATCAAAGTCATCTCTGTGTAGTCAGCCTCGCCATGAGCCAAAAATGCACTCTATGCAGCAGTGCAGAACCAAAAACCACCTGTCACCTGTGTACTAGGCTGCCCGTGTGAAAATAAGGGCACCCGCGTTTGCAAAGTGAAACAAACAACGAGTCAGTCATGGGGACTGGTATGAGGAATCTATTTAACAGTTAAACAACAGTAAATAGAAAATCATAGGACCACGCCACTTTCGCGGAACGGGTTTACTCCAGTGATTACTAGTGCATTTAAAACAAAGTAAATTCTTTTAAAACAACGCAATGTTTTTAGAAAGAATGAAGCCATTATAAGACTCAGGTCCCATCACACAATGCAACGCAAGCCGGAGGATAGAGTTTTACCTTATAAGGGCCAAATATGCTTGATACGTATAAAGCAAAATCATTTGATATTATTACTAGTGCATATATGTTTCAAAAGCGAATAGCATCATAAATATCAATCATAGGCGGCATAGCTACCATCTACTATGTCTCCATACTAGTTCTACAATCAAGTCCGTTATTTCGTATTGGAAATTGGATTTCCGTCATGAGTCGAGGCAAGGGGCAAGCTCCTCTCCGCTTCGAGACACTCTAGCAAATGCCTCGGGACTACGCACTCTGGGTAACCCCTGGATGCTTCAGGGCCGGTCCTCACTTACGTTAGAGGATTAATTATGCCTGAACACACGTTTCCCGGTCCTTACAGACCTATAATCGAGGCGCCTCGCATTCCAACAACCACAAAGGTGAAAAGTAGATATATATGTCAGGGCTGGTAAGTCACTGACACCACCATAGCTAGAAAGAAACGTCGTGCTCTCCCTGCAGTCTGTATCCCGTTTTTAACTCATACCGGGGTGTGAGGTTCGCGAATCTACGAAATACACAAAGCTAGGCTACGTAGGCCTTGCTTTGATCATCATCCACAAGACTTTGCTTTGCAACAGAAGCCTTGATCACAGCATCTTGGCATGCCACATAGGCAGTCCACTCCATACGATTGATTTCCATCGATATATAACCTTTGAGCTCGTACGTCTCAGAGAAGGGCGTTAAGCAAAAGAATAAATTCTCCATCGCCAAACAGATATATAACAGAGATCAATCAGTACAGAACAAAATTCAATGTCAGACACACAGTCCATTTACAAGTCCGTCCTGGGTCTGAACGAAACCGGAGGCGTCAAATTCCTCGTATATCCGTCCAATCAACACATACGTTCATACGGCTACTACTTCCGTCCCTTTCCGGTAGCTACTCCGGTCAGGAACCTCAGTAGCGCCCATCCAACCGATATGAAGATCGTCGGTCTTGAATCGTCTTTGCATTTTCCAATTCGAATCGCTCGATAAATTATTTGAAATGAGGGTTAGCTCGGCCTTTTCAAATAATTCACGTCATTAGAATTTAAATCGATTCTTTTTATGGTTATATTATTTGACATCCATCTTTCAGTTATTTAGTGTTATTTTCGTATCAAACACATACAACCATCAAATATCAAACAATTCAAGCCCAATTGGTTTATTTTCCACCTATGTTGCTTATAATATTTTATAACGATTTTTCGCCATTTTTATTTATTTAAAAATGGCCATATTTAATTAAACGACGTTTCAGGTCGTGCCGTGGCACTGGCGCTGTTTTTCTCCTAATTTGTTTTACACATATCGGAAAATCTAACCGTGGGATTTCTACAAAGTTTATATCAGTGGGAAGATATTCCCAAAGCGAACCCAACGGTTCCAGTTTCGTGAGAATCCGACGGTCGGATCTTCCACACTAGTCGTTTGAAGTTACGGTTTCAAAATTCGAACTGCAGCGTCGTTATTCGATTTAATTTAATTATATTTATATTTATATATAAATATAAACGATTCTGGCGCTGTTTTTCTTCAGGTTTGAATTAAACATTCCGGACAATCCAACCGTTGGATTTTTACAAGGTTGGTGCCGTTGGAAAGATAGTTCCAAGGCGAACCCAGCGGTTGCGGCTTCAGGAAAATCCGATGGTCAGATTTCTCGTACTAATCGTTTCAAATTACAATTCCGAAACGCGAACTGCACGGCCTTTATTCCTTTTAATTATATATATATATAAATATAGTTCAATCTATAATTTCAACTATAGCTCATTCTATATTTTCAACTTCGTTTTTACTTCAAATATTTCACTAACGCCTTAATATTTCGAAAAATTTCGCCATAACCTCCTTTGTACGGGGAGGGGTTTGGAAATTTATTGGGCCGTATAAGGTACCCAATAAATCCTAAAAAGCATTCACATATTTATAGTGATATATTTTGGTGTTTACGGGGGAGCATGTACTGATAATCACTCCAGAGAATAAATTCCCGTCACCTCGTTTCCGTGTGGAAATAAATAGTCCATGTGCCGTATCTAATAACTAGAGCGACGTGATTATTGTCAACTCCAGACCCGTGTGGGGTTTTTTATTAATCTGGCAATTTTTCGTTATAATTTATATAGTCCATATCAGTCATCAGTTCAACCTGTAGTACATAGTCATCGCCATACAAGCCTCCTGCTTATATGGTAAATCTTCCACCTCGTCACACAAGCTCCAATTGCTTATGTGGAATATGATGAAGTATGCCTATCGTCAAGAAGTATGCCATGTAGTGTAGTTCAAAATTAATTGTTACTAACCTATGGCGTTGTTTATTATTTCACACAGAAAAACCAGCACTCCGCATCCAATGGCATTCACAGGAGTTGATATATAAATAAAATTGCGCAGCCAACTCATCAAGGTTTACCTATTTGTCGGGCACGCAAATAATTTCTTTACTCTACAGCTAATCCATTTTCCTGTTCAACACATGTATATATATGCAGAACAAAGCTAATAATAATATTTCTAGCAAATTATTATTGATTTCAACCCATGTGTATTTTTAACTAAGCGTATACTTGATAAAGGGAATATTTTTATCATCAAAAATATTTATTCGACACATGTGTATTTTTAACTAAGCGTATACTTGATAAAAGGAATATTTTTATCATCAAAAATATTTATTCGACACATGTGTATTTTTAACTAAGCGTATACTTGATAAAGGGAATATTTTTATCATCAAAAATATTTATTCGACACATGTGTAATTTTAACTCTGCGTATACTTGATAAAAGGAATATTTTTATCATCAAAAATATTTATTCGACACATGTGTATTTTTTACTCTTCTTATTCACTATAAAAATATAGTTTTCATTGTCGATTCATTTTATTTTTAAAAGATGATAACATTCAACACATGAACTTCAACTCAACGAATGAATTGCAATTCGACACATGAATATTCGATATAGTTTGAATATATATAAAAATGTGATTTTTATTGCTAAAGCCATTTGTTTAAATTCGAATAATATTCAACACATGAATTTCAACTCAACGAATGAATTGCAATTCAACACATGAATATTCGATATAGTTTGAATATATATAAAAATGTGATTTTTATTGCTAAAGCCATTTGTTTAAATTCGAATAATATTCAACACATGAATTTCAACTCTACGAATGAATTGCAATTCAACACATGAATATTCGATACAGTTTGAATATATATAAAAATGTGATTTTTATTGCTAAAGCCATTTGTTTAAATTCAAATAATATTCAACACATGAATTTCAACTCAACGAATGAATTGCAACTCAACACATGAATATTCTATATAGCATATGTAAATAATTTCAATGCATGAAAATTATTCTAACACATAGATATTTCAGAAAATTTCGGCAGCATAACGGCAGGGTCGTTAAAACCGGGACCGTCCCTAGTACGGCTCCTCGCTCTACCTTAAAACCTCGCGGTTTTTGACAATGGGGATCATGCATCTAGTTCGCACGCAGGCGGCATGTTTTATTTTCAATTCCACAATCCTATTCTATTTTGTTTCAACCACAAAAGGGTATTTTTCAACCACAAAGGTATTTTTCAACCATAATATCAACCACAAACAATTATTTCCAACCATTCGTCAAACCATATAATATCACGTCAATCACAAGCAATAAATATCGTCCATGGTCTGTGGACGAGGGGAGTATATATATATATATATATATATATATATATATATATATATATAATACAATAATTCACTTGCATTTCATCACAATTCAAAGCATATATGTTTCATTCAACGCTTGTATAATTTATACATCGCTAATATAACTTATACAACACATGTACATGAGGTATACAATGCGTATATAATTTACACTTCGTTTATATAATTTATACAACACGATTTCATTCACACAAATAGTTTAGATTCCTCACATTGGTTATTGCGGTGCTAAAAATCGTAGGAAGGTCAGAAAAATCCGCGGCTTCTTCTAGAATGTAGAGAGCCTCCTTGCGGTCACGGTGTCTCCTGTTTCATCGAATTTCGTTAACATAGCAAAAAGATACGATTTTTACAAGTTTGCAACGCTTTAAAGTGTAAAAATCAGTTGAAAATGGTTTCAGCCGTATACCCTTTTCGAATTCGAAAACTAGGGTTGAACTTTTCGGCAAAACCACGAAGCTTTAGGACGAACGGCCAGCGCTGCGTCGAAGAGGAAGGAAAGAGCTTCCCAAAGCTACCCGAGATGATCAACTCGGTGGCCTCCAGAACCCACGGCGGCGGCGCAAAGTTCGGGGTTTCCCGACGCTATAACTCCCTCAATACTCAACGATAATTCGTGAAATTACCATGGATTTGAAGATCTCTGAACGCTCTTCAAAATGGATCTGAGTTTGCTTGATTTCGTTGTGTGGTTGTGGAGAAATTTAAGAGAGAAGTTTCGGATCCTTTTCCGCGTCGCGACAGGAAGACGTTGGGGAAGATGAATTGTGATTGGTCGATGCCCTTTTTATTTTAATTTTTAATTTATTTAATTCCAAAAATACCCCCTTCCAAAAACGACCTCGAAATCAAACCCAACGACTGTCGCCCCTAGCTAAATACCCCCATTCCGAACACAATGGGATATGTTTCGTTGGCCATTTCGACTGTTACAGTCAGTTATTTTTCAAATTAAAATATAAAACATTCGATATTTAATTTAAACGTACATTTCAATTTGCCAGGGCCACAAACTGAATCGAAAAATTCCAGAAAAATAAATCTAGCTTTGTTTTGACGATACGGTCCTAACAAAACCAGTTTCGTTGAATTCTGAGCTCGTTTGAAAAACGGCCATTTTTAGGTCGACCCATTTTAACAGAATTTGACCAAACACGTTATCTTTTGCCCCGCTCACATACTAGCTTCAAAAATTATGAAATTTGAAACTTAGCAATAATTTGACATCCCGGACCCAACAAAAGTGGTTTCGTCGAATTCCGAGGTCGTATGCAAAATCTCAATTCCTAAGGGCTATATATACTATATAGCGACCTCTCTGTAAATTCATTTGGCCATAACTTTTGATTTCCATTATGAAATTTCGATTTTTCAGATTCGTTAGAAAGGTATTGATAAACAGATTTAAATATTTTCAGTTTCGTCAAAATCCGTTATATTTTCCACCCGGTACAGTCGGACAAAGTTTGTATTCAAAATTTCAAACTGCAATATTATACCCAATTCTATATTTTATGGGAATAGGCTATCTCAACTATTCGAATTCTTTGGTAATAACCTAATTTAAAATTTTAAAACTGGTTCACATTTTCTGGGTTATTACAATCTCCCCCACTTAAAACTTTTCGTCCTCGAAAAGGAAATAATAGTTAAGCAGGAAATAAATTGTAAATGCAAAGTATTGTAAAGGTACCTTGCACCGGAGTTAGTCAGAGATGTCCACTCTGCATTTGGGATAGGCTTGTTTAATGCTTTCCTCAGTCTCCCAAGTACAGTCTCTAGGATCACTACTCCACTGCACTTTGACTAAATGAATCTTTTTCCTCCTTAGCTCTCTGGTTTCTTTGCCAACTATCTTTAATGGCTCTCTACTGAGTGCTAATTCTGGAGTTATGTCAATATCATGTTGCGCTGCTTCTTCCACAATAAGGTCGGGATCATGAACATGTTTTCTGAGTTGAGATACGTGGAACACATCATGTATACCAGGTAACCAATTAGGTAGTGAAACCCTATATGCAAGAGTTCCAATCCGTTCAAGTATAGGAAAGGGACCAATAAATCTCGGTGCCAATTTCCCAGTCTTGCCAAATCTGATTACTCCTCGCATTGGAGAAACTCTTAAATAAACATAATCGCCAACGGCAAACGATATATCCCTTCTTCTCGCATCAGCATAACTTTTCTGTCGGCTCTGTGCGGTTTTTAATCGCTTCTTAATGAAATCGACTTTATCCGATGCTTCTTGAATCATATCGGGCCCTAACACAAGTCTGTTGCCAGGTTCTACCCAACATGCGGGAGATCTGCACGGTCTACCGTATAATGCTTCAAATGGAGACATTCCCAAACTTGCTTGATAGCTATTGTTGTAAGAGAATTCTGCTAAATGTAAGTGATCTTCCCATGAGCCTCCAAAATCGATAACGCAAGCCCGTAGTAAATCTTCTAAAATTCTATTCACCCGCTCAGTTTGGCCGTCTGTCTGTGGGTGATAAGCGGTGCTTAGATTCAATTTGGTTCCCAATTCTTCCTGGAATGCTTCCCAGAATTTGCTAGTAAATAGGGGATCTCTATCACTGACTATATTGAGTGGCACTCCATGAAGTTTAACTATTTCTCTGAAGTAAATCTGTGCTAGACTTTGAGCCGTTCTGTTGGATCGGACAGGTATGAAATGGGCAGTCTTCGTGAAGCGATCTACGATTACCCATATACTGTCGTTTCCTTTTCTAGTTCGAGGCAGGCCATCGATGAAATCCATCGAGATTTGTTCCCACTTCCATCCTGGAATTTCTAAGGGTTGCAATAATCCAGCCAATTTCTGTTGATCACTCTTAACTAGCTGACAAGTGGAGCATCTGCTAACATATAATGAGATATCTCTTTTCATAGCTCTCCACCAGAATGTGCGTTTGATATCGTTATACATTTTGCTCACACCGGGTTGGATACTTAATTTGGATTTGTGGCACTCATCAAGTATTTCTCTTCTGAGCTCGGGAAGGTTTGGGATGCAAATTCTGCCCTTTAATTTTAGAACTCCTTTGTCATCGAGTCGAAAACTTGTGGATTCACCTCCTTTGACTCTTTGACGGATTCTTTGAATAAATTCATCGTCTTTCTGAAGAGTCGAGATCCTGTCTATTAATGAAGACGTGATGACAAAACTGGCGATGATTTCATTCTTTCTGCTGAGCGCATCGGCTACAACGTTGGCTTTCCCTGGAGTGTATAGAATTTCAAAATCGTATGCTGCAAGGAATTCTAACCAGCGCTGTTGCCTCAAGTTTAAATCTTTCTGGGTGAATAGGTATTTCAGGGATTGATGATTGGTAAATAGTTCGAACTTCTCGCCCAGTAAATAATGCCTCCAGATTCTTAAAGCGAACACGATAGCTAATAACTCAAGATCATGAGTTGCATAGTTTCTTTCATGCGGCTTTAGTTGACGGCTGGCATATGCGATCACTTGGCCTTTTTGCATTAGTACTGCGCCTAGCCCTCTGATAGAAGCATCTGTCCATACAGTCAAGTCTTGGTTGCCTTCTATAATGGTCAATACTGGAGCGGTTGTCAACTTCAGTTTCAGCTCCTGGAAAGCTTCTTCACATTCGGGAGTCCATTTGAATTTCTCATGCTTCTTTGTAAGCTTTGTCAATACACCAGATATCTTTGAAAAATCCTGAACGAATTTCCGATAGTAACTAGCTAATCCAAGGAAACTTCGAACTTCTGTGGGAGTAGTAGGTTGTTTCCAGTTCTGAATCGCTGTAATTTTGCTTGGATCTACAGCAATTCCTTCCTTTGATACGACATGGCCTAGGAATTTAACTCCATTCTGCCAGAAGACACACTTAGAAAATTTAGCTTTCAAGACATTTCTCCTTAGAATTTTCAACACTTGTTCTAAATGTTTTGCATGCTCGTCTTCCGACTTGGAGTAGATTAAAATGTCATCAATAAAGACTAGAACAAATTTATTCAATACACCCCGGAACACTCTGTTCATAAGATCGACGAAATATGCCGGAGCGTTACACAAGCCGAACGGCATTACTAACCATTCGTAGAATAAATCGGGATCCCTGAAGGCTGTCAAAGGAACACAGTCTTCGGCTATACGCAATTGGTGGAAGCCTGTAGCTAGGTCCATTTTGGAGAATACTGTTGCTCCATTTAATTGATCTAACAGATCATCAATTCGGGGCAAGGGATATTTGTTCTTCAGTGTCTGCTTATTGAGATCTCGGTAATCAACACAAAGTCTTAGAGTACCGTCTGATTTCGGGACAAATACTACTGCTGCTCCCCATGCTGAAAAGCTCGGTCTGATTAGACCTTTCCAAAGCAATTCTCGGGTTTGACAACTTAGCTCTTCTTTTTCTTTCGGGGCCGTTCTTCTTATTGGATGTACTACTGGTCGGGCGTTAGGAATTAAATCTATCCTGAATTCAATTTCTCTTTGCGGCGGTAAGTTTTCTACTTCTTCAAACACATCCGCATAGTTTTTAACGACCGGTATCTTTTCTATCGAAGGGGGAATAACTTCTAAAGAAGACCAAAATTCTGTTCTATTGATTTCTGAGCCATGACATGGTATATATATAGGTCCAAGCTTCGTTTCGACTTTAACGATTCTTTCGGCACATCTAACTTCGGCCTTATATTTGGTTAACCATTCCAAACCGAGAATAACATCGAATTCCGATAAATCCATGACAATTAAGTGGATGGGAAACTTGTAACATGAATAAGAGATAGGCACTCTACAGTATATACTGAGACTAACAGAACCTCCTATCGGGTTTTGAACTTTGATTGGTTCCTTAAGTTTTCTTCGTTTCAATTTTAATTTGTGAACAAGGATACCAGATATGAAGCTACGTGATGCACCAGTATCAAAAAGTACAGAAACAGGAACATTTTTAATGGTAAGGGTACCTCCCAAGACATCGGGTTTACCTGATCCATCGGTGATAGCTGGCGGGGTCTTCCCGTCATAGACATGAGCCACTTGTGCGCTCTTCTTCAAAGGACAATTCTTGCTATAGTGCCCCTTCTTATGGCAGTTATAGCATTCGGCTGAGTCATTTGCCTTTGGTTTCCTCGGAGCTTTGCATACATTAGAGAAGTGACCTGGCTTCCCGCAATTGTAGCAATTTCCTTTCGGGATCTTTGCAGGTTTCTGAGTAGCAGCCGCGGTAATGCTAGATTCGAGTTGATCTATTGAAGCCTTGCGCTTGTTTCCAGCTTGGCTTTTAGCGCGGTCTTGGCTAGCATGCCTCTCATCCATGTCTTCGTAATTGCAAGCCATCTCTACTAGTTCTGTAAAGGAGAGTTTGATGTTGCTCATAGCTCTATCATGGTATTTGCGCTTCAGCCCAAATATGAACCTCTTGTTCTTTGCTTTGTTGGTCAAAATCAGCTCTGGAGCATAGCGCGATAACTGAGTGAACTTATTTAGATAATCCTGAATAGAGAGGTCTCCCTGCTGGAGATTAGCAAACTGCTCTCTCATCCTCTCTAGAGCCTGTTCCGGCACAAACTTCTCATTGAACAAAGTCTTGAACTGCTCCCAAGTCCGGATAGTACCAGCTGCATCTTCTGAGGTAATGGCATCCCACCACAGCTCTGCTTCCTCCTGAAGGAGCCAAATGCCAAGTCTTGCTTTGTTGTTAGTTCCCATACCCATGCCTTCGAAGATTTTCTCACAGGTTTTCAGCCAAGCTATTGCCTCGGTCACTGTGCCAGTGCCAGTGCCAGTAAAAGGTTTTCCCCCAAGATTTCTGTACCTCTTGGCTACTTTATCTAGCTCAAAGTCTTCTGGTGCTGGTGGCTGAATAATAGGGCCTTCCACTACTACGGGGATATTCCCCCGTCCTCCTGCTGCATCTCCTCGGCCTCCACGGCCTCCTCTAGCTGCTGCTCCTCGCGTAGCCATCTAAGAGAACTGTATAAGCAAGAAAAGAGTCAAGCTCACAGATTTGATAATTTTCATAAATGATAAAGCAAGGGAATACAAAGAAAGATAATGATGATGTACTGATCAAATTGTTTTGCTAATCTGTTTAGCTCATTCTAGGACATTGAGCTACTCGCATTAGAACACTACTGATTCTATTCTGTCGAGGTGTTTAATGTGTTAGATCCCGGAACTAAGGTTAACCTCGCTCTGATACCAACTGTGACGATCCCAAAATCCGAGGGGCAGTATTAAGGATAATCATTGGGAAATAACACATTAATCATCATAGCAGAGTATAGATAATAGCAGAAACAATAAATAAAGTAATTTTACATGGATATGACAGCGGAATCACAACATGTAGGAATATCAGAATAGCATAACGTGGGATATAACTTAGTAAATAAAAGGAAAGTGATCGGTCATCATCGCCAGAGGCGGGATACATACATGCAGTGAGACATAATAAGGGTATCAGTCTACATCGCCGAAGGCGGAATACATATACATATAACAAGAAATACGGAAAGGGTATCAGTTATTTTTCAAATTAAAATATAAAACATTCGATATTTAATTTAAACGTACATTTCAATTTGCCAGGGCCACAAACTGAATCGAAAAATTCCAGAAAAATAAATCTAGCTTTGTTTTGATGATACGGTCCTAACAAAACCAGTTTCGTCGAATTCTGAGCTCGTTTGAAAAACGACCATTTTTAGGTCGACCCATTTTAACAGAATTTGACCAAACACGTTATCTTTTGCCCCGCTCACATACTAGCTTCAAAAATTATGAAATTTGAAACTTAGCAATAATTTGACATCCCGGACCCAACAAAAGTGGTTTCGTCGAATTCCGAGGTCGTATGCAAAATCTCAATTTCTAAGGGCTATATATACTATATAGCGACCTCTCTGTAAATTCATTTGGCCATAACTTTTGATTTCCGTTATGAAATTTCGATTTTTCAGATTCGTTAGAAAGGTATTGATAAACAGATTTAAATATTTTCAGTTTCGTCAAAATCCGTTATATTTTCCACCCGGTACAGTCGGACAAAGTTTGTATTCAAAATTTCAAACTGCAATATTATACCCAATTCTATATTTTATGGGAATAGGCTATTTCAACTATTCAAATTCTTTGGTAATAACCTAATTTAAAAAATTTAAACTGGTTCACATTTTCCGGGTTATTACAGTTTTCACATTAAAATCCCGTACGGCCACATACTAACTCCAAAAATTACGAAAATTGAAATGTAATAATAATTTAATATTCCTGATCCAACAAAATTAGTTTCGTCGAAAACAGATGTCGTTTGCAAAATGGCTATTTTTAAAGCTCTAAATGAGCCAATTTAAATATAAATATATTTAAAAACAATTAAATTAAATATTTATAAATAAATATTATCGTATACGTTAACATAGAATTTATACAGCTCCAAAATATTCCCATCTGAATTTATAACTTGACATTTCAAATCCAGATTAAATCAGTATTCAATTTATATTGAAAATTCTTTCATAATATAAATAAATCATTATAAATTATAAAGGAATTCCATAGCGACTTTTCGGAAATTTGATTTGGACACAACTCACAATCTACACGATGAAATCTCGATTTTTCTGTTCCATTAGAAAAATATACTTCACCAGCTCCAAATGTTTCTTGCTTTACAGAAATCCGCTTAAAACGGATTCTATAAATTCATTTGAAGTTCAAATCACCAAATTACGAACTGCCACGCCATTTCGAGCTCGATTATAATTATAATATAATTACACGTTCAACTATCATTTATATAATATATTCGTTAATATAATTCAACTTAAACTGAATTATATATTATAAATGATCCAATTCACACAATATTGTGAATTCCTCTATTTCCGACTATTTCGGAAATTAAATATATTATTATATTATTGATTTTAATTAAATATTCAATATTATTTAATTTCACAATCATTTAAATCTCTAAATCACTATTTAAGTAATTAAATAAATTAATTATTATATCGATAAGCAAATGGGACGTTACACACATTTACGTAATTTATATTTAAACACACACACACACACTAGAATACTTCAAAACCAAAAATATATTTTATAAGTTACATAAACAGACCAAAGCTATTATATAAATATTTATAAACTTTTGAAAAAATAAATATATATATATATATATATACACATACATATATTTGTAAAACAATTAATTTCAAAACAACTCACCCAAACGCATACGCTAATACACATGCACTGCACAATACACACACGCAACTCCACACAAAATACACTACAACACATATAATATATATAATACTAAACATCCACTCACACAACATATATACACGCAACACACCAAGCATTCACTAACTCAAACCCATAAACCCTTGCAAGGGTAACACATAGATCTAGGTTAGTACGTGTGGGCTGGTTAGAGCAATTGGGTACGGTAAGGTCAGCTTCAGACATGGTGGAGTTTAGCTGGTGAGAGGGTCGGTCGGGTGAGCTGGTCATCGGCAGGTGATGTGAGAGGCATGAAGTATCGTGCTGGGTGGTCTCAAGGGAGGATGGTCACCAGGCGCGGTTTCACATGGTTGAAGGTGGTTAGCTCGGCTGAGGGTCGACAGGTGGAGCTCGGCTTCATGGGCGTGAGATTCAGGTCAGCTTGGGTAGGATGGCGGTGTAGACGTGGAGGGAGGTTGGAGGCTCGGCGGAGGGGCTTGGCAAGTAATAGGCGCAGCTATTGGAGGCTTCAGCTTTGGTCAAAGAGAATCTCGATGGGGAGGGAGAAAAGACGGAAGTAGGAAAGAAAAGAAAATGGGGAGCTGTTGTCTCTCGTTCATGAAGAAGAATAAAATGTTGAACTATTTATTCTCACGATGTTTTGGAAATGCAAATGTTGAACCATTGTTTATTAAATGGTGCATCGGGACCAATGATATCGGCAGAAACGAAAAGTTCTGGGAAGTAAACTGACATGCGGAGAAGAACAAATAAATAAATAGAGGAGAACGAATGGGTTTTAAAATGAAATTAAATATTTTCTCGCAAAATTTGGGGAACAAAAGGAAATGAACGAAAGGAGATGAACATTTTGAATATAACGAACGTGTAAGGAAAAAAATTATACTAATAAATGGACGTTGAACTTTAAAAAGGTAAACATTAATTGCAAATAAAAGGGAAAAATATAAAATTTAAATTCAAAGGAACGAATGGTTTTGGGAACAATTAAAAGATGAGCGGATGTTTTAGGCAACAAAATAAATAAAATTAGAATAAAACCGAAAATAAAAGCGAACGAACAATTTTGGGAATATATATTTTGTTGGAAATGTTTTACAAACATTATGTGAATTATTAAAAATGATTGAATAAGTGTATGAATGGCTCCTATGTTTGAGTAGTCCCACATCATGGGATTATAGGGAAGAGGCAAGGATTTATACTTGTTTCTAAGAAGTCATGTTGGGGCCTTGGGCTCCCAATACATGCATTGTTGTGAGGAGGGAGAGCATGCATCATGACCACCACACACGCGCGCGCGCGACCGACCGACCCGACCCGGCCCGGCCCGGTTCGGTTCGGGCTCGGGCTTGGGCTTTGTGGTGTAGGCACTTATATTTTTGGACCATAAAACTTAGTTGTTTTCGAACCGTTTTTTATGGAAAAATTATTTTGCGCACCGATATTTATTCTGCAACGGAAAATTTTTTGCAACGGTAAAATAATTAATCCCCCGAAATTTTAGCAGATCCGATATTTTCTCCCAAAACCTAATTCTCGTTCTATATATACTATTTTATCTGAGACGAGAAAAATACCGAATTTTATACTCTCTTCTTCTCAGCCGCCATTAAAACTTCTAACAAATTTCGAGCAGTATTTTTCCCGAAAGTGCAAATCTGCACTGATTTGTTTGTGCAAGCAAATCAGTTACTATTTTAGAGGCTGTTTTATCCTAGAGGCGGCGGCGAAGGAACGAATTGGTTTGCACCTCTGACCAAATCGCCGAATCGTCTTCAAGAAAGCGACCTAGTCCGCGACTCAGCCATTGTTTTCAACAATTTGAAGACGAACTGAAACAATGGCCTCGAACTCAACCATTGACGATTCTGCTCCTCCCTCTGCTTTTCACGGCCCTCTGGTGACTGCTGCTCCTTTCAAGTTCGAAGGTTTGCATTTCAAGCGCTGGCGTCAGAAGATGGAGTTCTTCCTCACGATCAGGAAGGTGGTGGCTGCTCTGACTGCTGAAAAACCGCAGCTACCAGAAAAGCCTGACGAGACTGATGCAGCAAAAATGGCATCATGGACTGAACAGTCAAAGCAACTGCAGACCTGGACTGAACAGGATTACTTATGCAAGAATTTTATACTGAATGGACTGAGCGATGATCTGTATGATTATTATAACTCAGATGAAAAGACAGCAAAAGAAATCTGGGAAGCACTGAAAAAGAAATATGATACAGAGGAGGCAGGGGCAAAGAAATATGCTGTGAGCCGCTATTTAAAATACCAGATGACTGATGATAGATCGGTAGAGATGCAGTCTCATGAGCTGCAGAAAATAGCTCATGAGATCATCTCCGAAGGTATGGTCTTGGACGAACAATTTCAAATTGCTGTTATCATTGACAAATTATCCCCAGGCTGGAAAGATTTTAAGAATGTCTTGCGACATAAGACTAAGGAATTTTCCTTAGAAAGCTTGATTACACGCCTCCGTATTGAGGAGGAGGCACGCAAGCAGGACCAGAAAGAAGAGGTGCTGATTGTGAATAACAACAGTACTAAGAAGACCACTCCCGCTGTTCTAAAACCAAATCAGAAATCTTTTAAGAATCAGAACAGGCGCAACAAACAGAATGGGAATCCGCAAGGAAACCCAAAAGGACAGCAGAAACCAGCCCAAAAGAATGACTCTGGACAGTTGTTTCTTTGTTACAACTGTGGAAAACCAGGGCATATGGCACGAAAGTGCCGGAACAGGCCAAGCTCTGCACCGCAGGCTAACCTGACTGAGGAGCCTCTTACGGCTATGGTTACTGAGATTCACCTTGTTGGTGGATCAGAGGGTTGGTGGGTAGACACTGGTGCTTCTCGCCATGTCTGCTATGATCGTGGCATGTTCTCTACATACACGGCTGCTGAAAATCAGAAAGTGCTGTTGGGAGACTCTCACACCACTACAGTTGCGGGGATTGGAAACGTGGAACTTAAGTTCACCTCTGGAAAAACTGTAATTCTGAAAGATGTTATGCACACTCCAGAGATAAGAAAGAATCTGGTCTCTGGCTTCCTCCTTAATAAGGCTGGTTTCACTCAAGTTATTGGGGCTGATTTGTACACTCTTACTTATAAGGGAACTTTTGTGGGAAAGGGTTATGCTTGTGAGGGTATGTTTAAACTGAATGTTGAATCTAATAAAGTGACTACTTCTGCTTACATGTTGTGTGATTTTAATATCTGGCATTCTAGATTATGTCATGTTAATAATCGAATTATTCGTAATATGAGCACCCTAGATATGATACCTAAAATGACAGAATCTGAATCTGATAAATGTGAATTCTGTACACAAGCTAAAATCACAAAGAAACCTCACAAATCTGTTGATAGAGTTTCTGAATCA
The DNA here is from genome assembly GCA_030737875.1 of Allium sativum. Classification (NCBI taxonomy): domain Eukaryota; kingdom Viridiplantae; phylum Streptophyta; class Magnoliopsida; order Asparagales; family Amaryllidaceae; genus Allium; species Allium sativum. The sequence goes on from CM060921.1 coordinate 566,601,508, forward strand.
TTAGACTTGATTCATTCTGACATATGTGAACTTGATGGCACTTTAACTAGACAGGGACATCGTTATTTTATCACTTTTATTGATGACTGCTCTGATTTCACATATGTATATCTTATGAAAAATAAAAGTGATGCTTTTGACATGTTTAAAACATTCAAAACTGAGATTGAGAATCAAGCAAATAGAAAAATTAAGAGACTTCGTAGTGATAGAGGAACAGAATATGAATCTAATTCTATTCTGGATTTCTATAAACAACATGGTATAGTACATGAGAGAACTGCACCCTACTCACCTGAAATGAACGGTAAAGCAGAAAGGAAAAATAGGACCTTTACCGAGCTAGTAGTTGCCATATTATTAAATTCTGGTGCAGCAAAACATTGGTGGGGGGATATTTTATTGACTGTATGCTACGTTCTGAATAGAATCCCTAAATCTAAGAATAAAATTTCACCTTATGAAATTTTAAAGAATCATAAACCCAATGTCTCATACTTTAGAACTTGGGGTTGTTTAGCATATGTTCGCATTCCAGACCCTAAGAGAATAAAATTGGCAAGTAGAGCGTATGAATGTGCATTTATAGGCTATGCTATTAATAGCAAAGCATATAGATTTTATGACCTTAATGCACATAATATAATTGAATCAAATGATGCCGACTTTTATGAAACTAAATTTCCTTTCAAATTAAGGAATAGTGGGGGCACTTCAAATATGCCTATTAGAACAGAACTTAATGAAAATTCTGAAGCTGAACCTAGAAGAAGTAAAAGAGCAAGAACCATAAAAGACTTTGGTTCAGATTTTTGTGCTTTTACTATTGAGGAGGATCCTATAAACCTCCAAGAAGCCTTATCTTCTTTAGATGCCGATTTCTGGCAAGAGGCTATAAACGATGAGATGGATTCTTTAGAATCCAATAAGACTTGGCACTTGGTAGACTTACCCCCTGGTTGTAAGTCTATAGGCTGTAAATGGGTACTTAAAAAGAAATTAAAACCTGATGGCACTATAGATAAATATAAAGCACGACTAGTAGCTAAAGGTTTTAAACAAAAGGAAAATATAGACTTCTTTGACACTTTTTCACCTGTAACTAGAATAACATCCATTCGGGTATTAATCTCACTTGCTTCCATTCATAATTTACTTATACACCAAATGGATGTTAAAACTGCCTTTTTGAACGGTGAATTAGACGAAGAAATTTATATGGACCAGCCTGAAGGATTTGTAGTACATGGTCAAGAACATAAAGTATGTAAATTGGATAAATCATTATATGGTTTAAAACAAGCACCTAAACAATGGCATAAAAAATTTGATAACTTAATCATTTCAAATGGTTTTAAAGTTAATGAAAGTGACAAATGCATTTATTACAAATCTGAGAATGACATTTGCACTATTATATGCCTTTATGTAGATGACCTACTCATTTTTGGGTCAAATATTCATGCCATAAACTCAGTCAAATCCTTATTAAGTGTCAATTTTGATATGAAAGATCTAGGTGAAGCGAGTGTAATCCTTGGTATTAAGATTACTAGGTCAGAAAAGGGAATTTCTTTGGATCAATCTCATTACATTGAGAAGATACTAAAGAAATATAATTACTTTGACTGTAAACCTGCAAGTACGCCATATGATCACAGTGTAAAGTTATTTAAGAACACTGGTGAAGGTGTAAGACAGTCTGATTATGCGAGCATCATTGGCAGCCTTCGGTATGCCACTGATTGTACTAGACCCGACATTGCCTATGTCGTGGGATTATTGTGCAGGTTTACCAGTAGACCTAGTATAGAGCACTGGCAAGCTATTGAAAGGGTAATGAGATACCTTAAACGAACCATGAACCTTGGATTACATTATGAAAGGTTTCCAGCTGTACTTGAAGGATATTCCGATGCAGACTGGAATACCTTATCTGATGATTCTAAAGCGACCAGTGGCTATATATTTAGCATCGCTGGAGGAGCTGTTTCTTGGAAATCCAAGAAATAGACTATTTTGGCTCAGTCTACTATGGAGTCTGAGATGATAGCACTAGCTACAGCTAGTGAAGAGGCAGAGTACTTGAGAAATCTGCTAGCTGAGATTCCCTTATGGGAAAAACCGATACCGGCTGTGTTGATACATTGCGATAGTACCGCGGCTATTGCAAAAGTTCAGAACCGATATTATAACGGTAAGAGACGACAAATACGTCGTAAGCACAGTACGGTTAGAGAACTACTTTCCACAGGTACCGTTAGAGTGGATTACGTACGTAGTGAGGAAAATTTGGCGGATCCTTTGACGAAAGGACTGTCCAGAGAGAAAGTCCATAACTATTCTAAAAGAATGGGACTATTGCCCCTAGATTGTTGACTCACACACAATGGTAACCCGACCTAAATGACTGGAGATCCCAAGAACTAGGTTCAATGGGTAATAACAAGTTGTGTAGTGATATGAGTTGAACATGCTATTTAATGAACTAAGAAGCATGTATTCCTGAAGTGATTAGAGGATGAGTTGATAGAAACTCTTAATGAGATCTATACTCTATTTGGAGTGGAGTACCTACCTTCAGGAGTGCTCTTGATAGACTCACCTTTGTGAATGTGGAAATGTGGCCGTTTCCTATGGAGTTTGGGCAAAACTTCTAGAGCATTCACTAAACTGGGATAGACGTGCAGGGCCATAAATGCACGGGCTTATCTGATTGCACTATAGAAAAGGTTGTGTGTGGTTTGATGTCAGGAATAGAGTTCAAGACCACGTGTCACTCTAGTAAAAACGGAATCTTACTCACTATGCAAAGGTTCAAGTCCTTGGACACCTTTGTTTATGCACAATCTTATGTTTTTTAAGAAACTGCTCGAAAATATTTTTAAAAATTCAAGTGGGGGATTGTTGGAAATGTTTTACAAACATTATGTGAATTATTAAAAATGATTGAATAAGTGTATGAATGGCTCCTATGTTTGAGTAGTCCCACATCATGGGATTATAGGGAAGAGGCAAGGATTTATACTTGTTTCTAAGAAGTTATGTTGGGGCCTTGGGCTCCTAATACATGCATTGTTGTGAGGAGGGAGACCATGCATCATGACCACCACACACGCGCGCGCGCGACCGACTGACCCGACCCGGCCCGGCCCGGTTCGGTTCGGGCTCGGGCTTGGGCTTTGTGGTGTAGGCACTTATATTTTTGGACCATAAAACTTAGTTGTTTTCGAACCGTTTTTTATGGAAAAATTATTTTGCGCACCGATATTTATTCTGCAACGGAAAAATTTTTGCAACGGTAAAATAATTAATCCCCCGAAATTTTAGCAGATCCGATATTTTCTCCCAAAACCTAATTCTCGTTCTATATATACTATTTTATTTGAGACGAGAAAAATACCGAATTTTATACTCTCTTCTTCTCAGCCGCCATTAAAACTTCTAACAAATTTCGAGCAGTATTTTTCCCGAAAGTGCAAATCTGCACTGATTTGTTTGTGCAAGCAAATCAGTTACTATTTTAGAGGCTGTTTTATCCTAGAGGCGGCGGCGAAGGAACGAATTGGTTTGCACCTCTGACCAAATCGCCGAATCGTCTTCAAGAAAGCGACCTAGTCCGCGACTCAGCCATTGTTTTCAACATATTTAACGAACAATAAATCAACTAACGGATGATATCAAATGAGATTTGGTTTATATATATATTCTGAGAAACTTGTCCATTGCGACAGGCTTATCGCCTGCATGTGCGTGAGTTTCTCCTTTCTCTTCATCCTATTAGATTTCTAGCTGTTTTCTAATTGATTCTATCTGATTTCCACTTGTAAACCTTCAACGAAAATTTATTTTTGTTGATTAGTCATATTTTCATAAAATTTCAAACAAAAGCTAGATCTAATTTCTACTTATAGCTGTTGTAGATCTCAGAGGATCAGGTTGAGATCTGAAGGCACTCGAGTTTTAATATTAAATCACGATCCAGTTTCAAGCTATGCTATACTTCATCTTTCCCAACCTATTGGATCTGATTCGTTTGACTCTGGATGATCAACTCGTTGCTGATTTGGGTTTCGGCATCGCCGACGTAACTGATTTAGCATAAGTTCCAAATCTTCCAACCGATTCTCCAGTTGGGAGAACTATATCGATTTCAGTGATTTTAGAGTAAGATTCTTGTTGTTGTTGTTGGATTGGATTGGTGTATTCGGTCTTCATTTTCACTCAAATCTGGTTTGAGATTTTATTTCACCTTTTAACCCTCGTTTTCTATCTGCAACCTTCAACGATTACATATCGTTGATAAGCCATTCGTTTTCTTTCAATTTATTTCCTCAATTTAACGTTAGATCTATTTCCTCCTCAACAAAAGAGGATAGCCAAATACCAGACCTTAGCACCAGATCTATACAGCAATAGTCAGATCTGATGCTATTCGTGTATCTGTGTTATTTTACTTTGAAGGTGAGAAAGTGAGTACGGATTCAACACTCTGTGTTTTATTAAGATCTAAACCTATTGAATATGCTCCAGTACATGAGTTTTCTTCAGATTTAGATTTGTTTTGATTCAATCGCTTGTAGAAGAAGGATTCTTCATGTATTTTATTCCAATCTGTTAATGAGCAGCCGTTATGAGATGACCTCTTCATATGACTTCATCCCAAATCTAAATGGGTGTCCTGATTTTGGAACTGGTTGTTTATATGTGCACTAGTTTCTTAAGCATGAAAAGGTTTGAATAGATGGGATTTCTACATGAAGGGATTTTTGGTTTCAGTTCCATTATCATTCAAGGAAGAGTATTTTGGTGGAGCGAATCATGAGTTTTTTGGGATTGTTTATGGTCCAAATGTAAATGCCCCGGGCAAAGCTGAAAGTACTGGCTGTTTCATATGGAATTGGAACATCATATACAGCTCTCGTATATTCTCATGGCAAGCTTTTGACTCTAACAGAAGTTCTTGTTTGATGGAGATGGATGCAGTTTCAAGATGGAATTTCATATGTGTGCATTCATTTGGTGCTCAGTTGTATTGGTGTTCATCAAGACTCCCCGACCAGTTCCAGATCTTTAACAATTTAGAAATTTGCACTTGGATTCTTTGTGATTTGTTGATTTTGGGCCTAAGATTGATTCACAAAGTTGTGCATCATCAACCAGACTTAGCGCTTAGAATCAAATCATGTGGGTTTTAGGTGCAGTTACATATGTGTAAAGGCTGTTTTACTAGTCATTTTTCTTCTACTACTTACACTGAAGCAAAACGATGTATGGGGATGTTTTCTTTTTATATGGGTATTGATTGGTTGATGAGAGAAGTGCAGAGTGTTGCATGGTAGCGGGATGGTGGCCTCATCATAGGCTGATACTTGTTAGTTTAGGCTTATAGTTACTTGTATTTTCATGTTTTCTTTTCACTTTTGCTTATGTAATGGTTAGTATGTTAACCTTCCTCTTGTATGGTTTTTTATATTAAAAAAGTGTACCAGTTTTCATATATATATATATATATATATATATATATATATATATATATATATATATATATATATGTAAACGATGAACGAATACATTTCCAATATTGTTTTCTATTATTAAATTCTAGTGAAAATTTGCCATAAGGGCTCCGTAACACCGCTTAACTAATTTGCAGGACACGGCTTTAACATAATTAATTTCCAGGACAAAACGTCACGTGTCCTTTTCTTCTTCAAAACATTCGATCTCTTAAACTTTATCAGGCGGCGTTCTCTGAAATCGATCTCTTTAATATGTCAAAATCTTTAGGTGATTTTCGATTTCGTTCTATGATGGTTAATTCTATCCGGTGAGCTTTAATTTTTTCATTCTTATTTCTATTCTGAAATTCGAAATCAATTTGATAACTTCGTGAGATTAAAGAGGCAATTTTCTTAGCTTTTTTATTTTTCTAATTATATCAGGCTGTTTTCATCATTTTGAATTGAATGTTCAGTTATAATTCTATCAGGTGATTTTCAGTTTTTATTTGAAACCTAAATTGTCGTATATGACATCATTATCTATTTTTGTGTTCCTGATTTTTTTTAGATTCTGTAGTTCTATCAATGGGAGATGGAATTCAAAGTTCAAGTAGTCATTTTGAGTATCTGATTGGTAAAAGGTAAAGTATACAAAAAGAAGGTTCAAGTATGCCAGTATATAAAATTATTTTTAGCCAGAGATAACATATATGATAAATTGTTGTGCATTGGGTATGAAATTGGATCCGAAAAAATATTAGTTGACGATGCTTGTTATTTTGTTTTTGGTGATTTGTGATATGTAAAAGATAAATGATTTTATCTTTTTTCAAAAAGTACGACAATAAATGATATACATGTTACAATATATTGTAAATTTATCAATTAATTCCACAACACAGATTTGTATTGTGTAGTTTATGGGTTTATTTTTCATTCATATTTTATTTTAGGTTATGTTTCATCCATGCTTCTTGGGACTGGTGAAAGCTGGACATTACTGAAGATGATAAGTGTTACAAAGTTCTTAAATCATAAATCAGGTATCATTTATTTGGTGTTCGTCTATACCTTTTTTAATAAAATACCTACAAAAGTTGGCTGTCTTTGCTAAAATCTTTGTAAGAATCACCATTAACATGATACATTAAGCACTCAACATGGCTATAGTTTCTCCTAGAAACATGTAACGTTATGTCATGTGCTCTTTTGTGCTATATATATTGTGGTGATGTTTAGGCTGTGATGTCTTCTTTGGTTAAAGCATAATTGAAACAAAATTTTACCCACTTTCCATAGTTGTAACAAAATTGCAATATGGATTTTCAATTGAGTTTTGTAGTCAGAACATGTGTGATGTTTATTGTTTGAGTTAATGGTGAGTGCTTGTATTGATATATGAATTTTCGAAGATGACAGGCTGTGTCATTAGAGTCATATTACTTTATTGTTTCACTGAATTTCTTTACCTAAATTGAAACAAATTTTCACTGAATTCCTCAACCTAGATTGGAACAAATTTTCAATGAATTCTTCAACTAAATATTATTTTGAATTCCGGAAAAGATATATGGTTATATCTTTTTTATTTATGACATTGCTTCTTGGAAATATTTCTTGTTTACTTACTAGTGAATCTGATAAATGATGAGATTTATCATTTTGAACTGTGCAAAAGATAAATGATTTTATCTTTTTTGAGTATTAGGCTAAAAAGGAATCTTTCATGTAGTATGTTTTATCCCACTTTGGTAAAAGCATAATAAAATAAGAAGTATAATCTTAATTAGCAACTAATTACGTAAAATAGTACATAACAGATCCATTTTTACCCACTTTTCATAGAAAGATATAACCGTATATCTTTTCTGGCATTCAAACTTTGAAAAAATAATGCAACAACTTAAATCTTGAAAAGATATGTGGCTACTGCTTGATACACATTATGAGGACCTTCAATGCCTTGACTTGAATGGTGTATTGTATTGTCTGACTGCGAATTTCTTTAACTGTAGTTCCTCTTGTTTTACTTCCATTACATCAATTAATCTCCAGCCAACCTACCATGGAGTACAAGATTAAGTTTCTTACTATTACTTTACATGGTCTGGAGTTTCTTCCAACGTGTGTAAGTGGCAATTTAACAGATTCTAGATTATAGTTACCAACTCGATAAATGAATAAAACTTGCTTATAAGGCCGAGGCTGTTTACTGCATATTCAAAATGTATTGCAAAACTAGCGTTATTTTTCACCATGAAAATTTAATAATAATAGTTGAAAATTGGATAAATGAATTTATATGTTTAGTAAATTGATAAATGAATTTAAGAAGACAAAAGGATATATATGTCATGTGTTAATTGTTAAATATCTTATTTCAGATTTAATAATTTTAAAAAAAGATATCTTATTTTAACAATTGTAATTAACAATTTTTAAATATTTAGTAGAATATCTTATTTTTTTTCAGACTTAGAAAAGATAGTTGTAACTATCTTTTCAAAACTGAACTTCAAATTTAAAAAAGATAGTTGAATATATATATGTCATGTGCTAATTGTTAGTTGCAGATATGCAATGTTAATGATAAACCTGAACTTTTGATAACAAAATTTCAATTTTGTATTTAACAATTTTAAAATGTTTAGAAGAATATCTTATTATATTTCAGATTTAAAAAAGATAGTTGCATCTATCTTTTCAAAACTGAATTTCAAATTTAAAAACGATAATTGAATATATATATATATATATATATATATATATATATATGTCATGTGTTAATTGTTAGTTGCAAATATGCAATGTTAATGATAAACCTGAACTTTTGATTACAAAAATTCATTTTTGTATTTAACAATTCTAAAATGTTTAGTAGAATATCTTATTTTATTTCAGATTTAAAAAAGATAGTTGCATCAATCTTTTCAAAACTGAATTAAATTTAAAAAAGATAATTGAATATATATGTGATGTGTTAATTGTTAGTTGCAAATATGCAATGTTAATGATAAAAATGAACTTTTAATTACAAAACTTCGTTTTGGTAACTAATAAGTTTTAAATGTTTAATACAATATCTTATTTTATTTCAGATTTAGAAAAGATAGTTGCATCTATTTTTTCAAAACTGAATTTCAGATTTAAACAAGATAATTGAATGTATATGTCATGTGTTAATTGCTAGTTGCAAGTATGCAATGTTAATGACAAAATTGAACTTTTAATTACAAAATTTGATTTTTGTAATTAGCAATTTTTAAATGTTTAGTAGAATATATTATTTTATTTCAGATTTATAAAAAAAGATAATTTCATCTATCTTTTACCAAAAAAACAATGTTTTATGTTTGGCAAATAATTATGTATTTTGTATTGTTGCTCAGATGTTTCTAATTAATTTTTGTTGTATGCAATTTTTTAAGTTTAATTGTTATTTGGTATACACACTTTTTAGTTTTGTCAAAATCATAAATTCATATTTTTTTCTACCTTATAACATTTGTATTCTGCTTTCATTTTGTTGGTGTGTGAGATTAATTGCCAAATTTTGTTGGCGTATAGAATAATTGGAAATTTATATGATGATTTGTGCTTAAACAACTAAAAAGATAAAAACATTTATCTTTTCATTTATATTAGATAACAATTTTAAACATCAGTTCAATTACAAGCACCATTGTAGTGAGGTGATTTCAATTACAGTTCAGTTCATGCATTCAGTGTCTCTTTGCTATTTTTGTTACTGATACATTATTATAAAGCACCCAATTTTCTGCATGATCATTACAGAAAACCAATGCAAAAAAGGAATATAAATGTACCAGGTTCACTTCAAATGTACTGCTTATACGAATGCAAAAAAATCCATATGTACTGAGAGAACTTAGACAATGTACTTCTTATACATATTTGCATGACTCTTGATGCATGCAAGAACAATTCCAGGGGTCATCTCATGACAGAGCTTTCCTTTGACAGGAGACGAGGCATACTTGGTGTAGCAAACTTCTCCACTATCTCCACATAACACTGCCCTTTCAGCAACAGGTTGCACGACGGAGTCTAAATATACAGAAGGGTTTCCATAACAAATTGTATTGCGTAGAGTCATACAAAGTTGCATATATTGGCACTTTTATAGTGCATTTTGCTTTCGAAGCAGTTTGGAAGCATTAGGCTTGCTAATGGTAAAAAAAAGTGGGATATTAATGAAAAGATAAATATATTTATCTTTCTCAAATTTTTTTCTTGTGAATGCTTAATTACGTTTTGTTTGCCAGCATAAATGATATGTCACCAAATTATTGTTTGTATAAATCTATACTATTTGTGTAATTGTAATATATTATTATATTCCAATATACATTGCTGTTACTTTTGTGAATATAATATAGTGGCATATATTGCTATATGTTGTCTGAAACAGATATATGCATGTATCTTTTTTCTAGTCTGAACAAATTGATACCCTAAGTAAGAGTTATAAATTGTTATGTAAATCACAACCACACATAGATAATTAAAGCGCTTGCCAAGTACAAGAAAAAAACAAGAAAATTCAATTAAACACAATGCTTCAAAACAACATCTATCTCTACAGATTGAGCATGTAATTAAACACCAAATTCAGATATAATCTCTAACACCTACGCTTAAATCAGTATCAGTTATTACAAATTAAACACCAAATTCAATATCTAATTGTTAACATCAACCTTTACAAATTAGAGACATCATTTATGATCAATTATGTTTTTAAGGTTTGACCCAGAGCTGCAAAACTTCTCAAGGTTCCAACAGTATGGTTTGTCAGTAAGTATTTGGGCAGCTATATTTGCTCGGAATGCATCTACTTGTTCAGGACTGATTTTTGATGAAGTATGCATTCCTTGAGTTATTTTTTGGATGAAAATGATTACAAATATTCCACAGTCGTACCTGCATTCCTTGTAATTAGTATTAGGATAATGCAAACAAGCGGTACTTTATACAAAAATCAATTTGTAGCCTACTATCAGGAAAAGAAAAAAACATTATCTTTTCTAGAAAATCAAGTTACTAGTAACTTGTAGTCCTTCCATAAAGTTTTAGATCATTTGTGTAATGTTTGAAAACACCTTATCTTAAATAACAACTATTAACATAACTTAGTACATGTCAAATTATTTTTTAGCTCACTTTTCATGAAAAGATAAAACCATTTATCTCTTCCAGAACCCAATGCTATAATTTACTCATATTGGTCAAATTCCTTCCAAATTATATAACATACTACGTATATGCTTACTAGGAATTAGTCATGGTCAAATTTGTTCAACTTATGTAACATATTACATATATGATTACTACGAAAAATTTAATAATCAAATTGAATGGCTAAAAATTACCCGGTATTTTGTTGAGCACAGTCAACATTATTTATCACTGAATTTTTTTTTAGAATGGTTTTCTGTCCTTCATCTTGCAACTCTCTATTCAGGGTGTTGACTGTTGCTTTCTGCAATAATTGAAAGAAATTTACAATAAATATAAACACATTTTATCTTTTTACTTATTTTATTTGCACTTACCACATTAATGACAAATTTTGCATGATCGCTTCTCCTAGTTTTTTATCTAGTGGTTAAGTGTAGAGAGTCATAGTGATTCCAGGTGCAATCTCCAAAAACTAGTTCTAGCAAGCTCCAATGTTTATTGCCATGTATGGGGAACAATATGTGTAACAACCCAGAAAATCCGAACCAATTTAAAAATTTTATTTTGGCAATTTTGATTAATTTTGAATATTTAAAATGATTTAATTTAAATAATAATGATGAGAAATTTATTTCAAATAGAATTAAAATGGAAATATTTATTTGAATCGACGTTAGAATATAAATATTTTATTTTATATTATAAAAGGAATTGGAAATGGCATGGTAGTTTGAAAATTGGATTTCAAATTTCAAATGAATGTATCCGATTCAAAATAAACCGGATTTTAGCGAAACAAAAAATATTAGAATCTATTTGAGAATATGTAGCGACCCGGAATTTTGGGGCCAATTTAAAATTTTTATTTTAGAAATTTTAATGGATTTTAATATTTAAAATAATTTATTTTAAATAATAACGACTAAAAATTTATTTTAAAACGAATAAATTCAATTTAATTATAAAAAGAGTTTAAAACAGTGCTGCAGTTTGAAATTTTGAATTTGGACTTTGACTGAATGTACAAGATTCATTTTAAGTTAGAATTGAGCGAAACCAGAAATATTTGAATCTGTTTAATCATATCTTTCTAACGAATGTAAGAAATTGAAATTTCACTTTAGAAATCAAAAGTTATGCCCAGTTTAAAATTTAGAAAAGTTGCTGTAGAATTTATATATTTTAATATAATATATTGGCCTTGAAAACAGTCATTTTTCAAACGACCTCTATTTTCGATGAAACTACTTTTGTTGGAACCGGAATGTCAAATTATTGCTAGGTTTCAATTTTCATAATATTTCGAATTAATATGTGAGCGTGGTAAAGAAAAACGTGTTTTCTCAGTTTCGGTCAAATTTAATCGACTTGAAAATGGTCATTTTTCGAACAGTCTCATAATTTGACGAAATTAGTCTTGTTAGAACCGTATCGTCAAAACATAACCAGAAATAATTTTTCTGTAATTTTTAAGGGTCGTATGTGGCCCCGGTAATTTAAAATGTATGTTTAAATTTAATAATTAAATGTTTTATATTTTAATTTAAAGAAAAACATGTCGTAACAGCCGAACTGGGTTACGAAACGTGTTCCATTGTGTCCGGGACGGGGGTAATTAGCTGGGGGCGTCACTCGTTGGGTTTGATTTCGGTTTAAGAGCGATATAGAAATTGAATTAAAATTAAATAGAATTAAATTAAATAATATACTAGTATAAATATGGGCCATATACACTAAACCCTAGACAATATGTTACAGCCGTCGTTAACAAATGAAGGGCAGTCGTGCTCCCTCCTTCTTCCCCTTCGATCTCCTTAAATACTCAATGGATTTCAACAACTCCAACGCAGGATCGAAGAGCTTCTTGCGCTCTCCAAGATGAACGGTCATGATCGAGATTAACATCGTGGTTTGTGAGGAAACGAGGCTCAAAGTAGCTCTCTTAGGACCGGAATTCGCACGCCATAGTGGGGCCGAGTTCGTCAGGTCTGAGCGCAGAGGGGTCCGACGTCGAGGCGCAGGTGGAGGCGGATTCAGATGATCGTCCGGCAGCTCCTAGGGCGGCGCGCAGGCGGGTTTTCATCTGGAGTGGATGGGTTCGACATCGGCCAGTAACCTTAATATAGAAGAAGGGTTAAACACCCTTAACCAATGTAATTAAGAATTCTTATTTATTTAATTAATTAAATTATTATGTAATCAAATCTTTAAACTATCATATCTCGTTCAAACAGAAACGAAATTCCAAAATTTCAGTTGCGTTAAGATCGTATCAGAGAATACTACGCTATGGAAAGGACTAGAACTAAAACGGAGCGTTTGGGAATTTCAGGAAATTTCAAACCTGAACTGTTCTGAATTAAAACTATCGGTGAGAAATCTATTCTATTTCTTTCCTTTATAATTGAAATAAATTATGAAATTATTGTTATAAATTTGCAGTTAATTTATACTGTTATTATTCTGTGTTAATTGTAAATACACATCTATTTATTTGATGATGATTGTGGCGATAGAATTGTTAAAAGTTACATTTCTGTTGATTAGAATTAGATTGAACAAATTTATTTTTTTGTTCATTTTATTGTTAAAATTAACTTTCTTGTTAATTTGACTTAGACAAAACAAAATTATCATTTTGTTTGTTGTACTATCGAAATTGAAACATTTCTGTGAATTAGAAATTGGTTTAAACAAAAATACACCATTTTTGTTTATATAAAAAGAATCAAATGAGTATCACCCCAAATGTTGTAAATATGTTGAAGTAGAAATTTTCAACATACATGTAACACAGAATTTTGATAATTTGTTAAATCAGCAATTTTGTTGATAAAATGTTAATATGATTAAAAATAACATTTTGTTTATAATATGTTAATATGATTAAAATGGACATTTTTGTCATATTAAAAGAACGAAGTAAAAATCACATTTTGGTCATTAAAAAGGATTAAAGAAAATTAGCATTTTTGTTTACTTTAAAAGGATGAAGACAAAAATTATCATATTTTGTTACACTGAAAAGGATTTAACAAAAGTACCTTATTTTGTACATTAAAAGGAAATAGACAAAATTACAATTTTTGTCACTTTAAAAGAATTAGAACTAAAAGTACATTTTTGTTAGAAAATGTTTATTAAATAAAAACAATCTTTTTATTTGAAATGTGTTATGTAAACAAAATGACATTTTGATTTGAAAGTTGTTATATAAATAAAAACCACATTTTTGTTAGAAATGGGTTTTGCAAATTAAAATATCATTTTGTGTAAAACATGATTAGTGAAGAAAAATATCATATTTTGTTTATTTAAAAAGATTAGACAAGAACTCACATTTTTGTTTATTTAAAAGGATTAGACAAAATATTAACATTTTGTTTACATAAAAGAACCAATCAAAATTAACATTTTGTTTACATAAAAGAAAGAATCAAAAATTTGCATATTTGTTTACATTGAAGAATTAAATCAAAATTCTCATATTTGTTTACATTGAAGAGAATTTGTTAAAATACACATTTTATACATTGAATAGCATTTGTTGAAAATACCCATTTTAATACATTGAATTGAATTTGTTAAAAATATACATTTTTATACATTGGATAAAATAATAACATTTTTGGTCAAATTGTGATTAGTGAGTAAAAATAACATTTTGGTTAGAACATGATTTATGAAACAAAATAACACTTTTTTTAGAACTTGATTTTTGAGTTGAAAATATCACTTTAATCAGACCTTGATTAGTGAATAGAAAAATTCACATTTTTATCAAAACTTGAATTAGTGAAATAAATATACATTTTTGGTCAAACTTGATTAGAGGTGCAAATACATATTCAAAATAAATTTTGTTTCTTTTATTTGTATTCACTAATGTAAATATTCATTGAAAATAAGTTTTATTCTTTTATTTGTATTCACTAATGTAAATATTCATTGAAACTAAGTTTGTTCTTCTTTACATTCACTCAAATATATATTGAAATTAAAAAGTTACATTTTTCTTTTATTTACATTCCTTGATGTAAATAAAACTAGAAATAAAAAGTTAAATCTTTATCTGCATTCCTTGTTGCAAATAAAGCATGAAATAAAAAGTTATGTTTTTATTTGTATTCCCTTGTTGGAAATAAATCATGTAATGAAAAATTTATATATTTCATTATGAAATATGTTTCACATTAAAAACCCATTTTTAATGTTAATATTATAAAGGGTAGAAAAAATTACATATTTCATTATGAAATATGTTTCACATTAAAAACACATTTTTAATGTTAATATTAGGAACTTAGAAAAAATCATTTTTTGTTTTGATTAATCAAAACATTATCATTTACCTGTTAGTAGAAAAATAATCCTTTGTCATTATATGTTTTGTTTATTCAAAACATTACCATTTACTTGTAGTAGGAAAGCAATCATTATATGTTTTGTTTATTCAACACATTATCATTTATATAGTGAATTAGAAAAATGTTCATTTTTAAAGTAGGTATCGATTCATTAAAATCATGATATTTACATTTGATCGATGTTAATATAAAAATGACCATTTGTTAATATGCTTTGTTAGACTAAGAAATAAGGTGATTTACATGTTAGTCATAGATAATTTGAACCAAATTATAATTGGTTAAATTTATTAACCAATGATTTGTTTATGTAAATTGTTGTTGTGTGAAAACCCCACACGGGTGTTGGGATGATATTGGATACGCACTAGTCCCAATATTTAGTTATATGTCAATCGATGGATTAACAGTCTGTGATGAGCGTTAGTTATTTACTTTAATGCTCACACAGTTATAATTTTCACTCTTGTAACGACCCGCATTCTACGCATCATAGGATCGTAGAATATTTATTTCTTTCACATATGAAGTCGTATGGTCATGTGACCGTGGGAGACGACTATTGGGGTCATTTCTCATGTCCATGATTTTTGTCGATTTTTAAATGACCATTTTGCCCCTAGTTGGTACTGTTTTAGCCATAATTTTTGACTGGAAAGGAATTTCGACCTGAAACCACTTCCATTGGCTTCAGATGATGGTTCACAATTCCGTAGAGTGGTTACATTAGCCAAACGGACTCACCGTTTGGGAGATATGGCTGAAACAAGTTTCAGATAGTGAAAAACAGCTTAATTGGGCTTAATTGGGTAATTAGCTGCTAGGCCCAAAGGGGATTTCGGGATTGGAGATGTATAGGGGCTGATTAGGGTTAGAAAACATTTTTTTCAGCCGTCTCTTTCGTTCTTGAACCCTAACAATGGCTGCCAACATCTAGAAACATCCCCAAATCACTTTCTAATCAAGTTTTGGCTTAATCTACATCAAATTAAGGAGAGAAAACACAAAAGCAAGGTTAGAGCTGCTGTTAGACACCAGAATTCACCTAAATCAGCAAGGTTTCAGTTCTGATAATTTTATTCGTGGCCAAGGTGAGTGGTTACCATCGTTTTGACACTAATTACAGTTAATTAAGGGTAATTAGTGAAGATTAGCGAATTTATACACTAATAAATTCTGGAAAAATATCCATAAATTCGAAAATAATATTTTATGCCTCTGGTAGAAATTTGGTTTAATTTGATTAAGTATTGTTAACCCTATGATTAGTTTTACTTAAACATGCTTAAGGGAAAATAAGGGGTTTTGGGCATATTTGATCCATTTTGACATGTAAATTCATTGTTTTTGGTGTTTGTGGTTAGTTCGCTATGTTGCTATGACGGTTTGACATGTTTTGTGATTGATTAGAATAGTTAGATTGGTCGAAAACGTCGTCGAATGGCGTAAAACACTTGCTGGAAGAGTTGCAGGAAAAGTGCAGATTCTGGACCGGATCGGATCGGATCGGATATGGGGGCTCAGATCGGATAAGTTGAACTGGGCAAGGGATTCGATTGGATCGGAACTTGACACTTGAGAAAACTGGCAAAAAGGAAGTCCACGCTAATTGAACTAGGATCGGATCGGATAGAGGAGGAGAGATCGGATCGGAGCATGTGAAGAACGAGGGAGCTGGTCGGAGCTACGGAGCAGGATCGGATCGGCTTAAGGACGAAGGGCTCGGATCGGAGTATGGTGAAGGAATCGGATCGGATTAGAATAGGGAACGGGACCAGACGAGGCACAGGAGCTGGAGCACGAACTGAATGGGGAATGGCAACCCGACCCGAACCGATGCGATGGAGTGGATCGATGAGTTCACTTCATGATTGGGCTTTGCTGCGGGACGTGTGCCAAGGGGCTATCGATGTCTATGACTTTGGGTCACTATGTATGGGAGGTACGTGAACGGATACTGGGCCACAGTGGCCTAGGTACGGCTAAAGGGCTATAAACCAATGAAGTGGGGTCATTTGTAAAGATTTGGTCATGACTCCATGTGGTAAGCTTGGTAGTAGCAGTAGTTGTACAAGTCGAACTCCGTCACTACTTCAAAGGGTCTAGTGATTGACAGTGGTGGACATTGTACGCTTTACGCACTGAGTGAGAGATGTGAGGATGGTTGCTATGGTTGATTTGTTGCCATCATTATGACATGCACACCCCCACCCCCGTATTCAATACACTATTTATTATGGCACCTTGGAGTACTGTACGGTATGTGGTACTAACTCTTTGGTTGTAGGTCCAGGTTCAGGTATGGTTTAGTATACATGTTATTGTTCTGTTTAGATGCTTATCGCTCATACCAGGCTTTATGTCTGACCCAGAGTTTTATGTCTCTTCTTATTACTCTTGGTGCTCACACGAGCAGACTAGAGAAAGGTTAGCTGGTGATGCACGGGTAGATGATCCGGAGACGAGCAGGAGGCTTCCACGTAATATATACATAGTATTCTCCCTGTATTGTTGAAGATCACTGCTTGGGCATTAGTAGTGCATCTTCTACTTTAGTTTTCTTTTGTTTTAGAGACGGTAAATTTGGAAAGTTGTAGTAAGCTGAATTTGGATTTCCGCTGCATTGATGTTGATGTTGGTTTTAGTTATCAGCTTATGCACTGTCTCACCTGTTTTATGTCAAGTATGTTATTATTATAATTTATTCCATGCGCTGTGAGACATTATACAGGTTCCTTGTTAGTCAATTTCCTTCTTTTCTTTCTTCTGACGACCATCCCGTGCTAGTCGGGCATGTGTACAGCGCACTCTCGGAGGAAATGCAGGCTGGTGCGGGCGGGCCGTCACACTTGGTATCAGAGCTCTAGGTTGCGTAGTTAACCTAGGGAAGTTATCAGGGAGAGATAGTATACGTATACGAGAGAGCGTATTTGTGATTATTTTGGTTTTCAAAAGCTATATATATATATATATACTATTACTAGTATAAGGATGAAGTCGTATTGCACTAGCACCACTATGGTGTCGTTAATCATTTCCTTTTACAGATTGACGATGAGCCGATATGCTAGAGGTACTGGTAGGGGAGCCAATAATGGGAATGCTGCTGACATGAGGACGATGTTTACTGACCTCCTGAGAGAGATGCTTAGAGATGTGCAGAGGGTAGCTCCCAATGGTGGAAATGGTGGTGGTCCAATAGTGCAGGCGCCGAGAGTCTACTTCGCCAAGCTGAATAAGGATTATACTAGCCTTGGTGGGAGGCCGTTCCATGGAACGGAGTCAGCTACGGATGTTCAGGATTGGTTGGATAGTTGCGAACGTATCTTCGAGGATTTGGGCATCGAGGATGCGATGAAGAGAAAGCTAGCGTCTCGTCAGCTGTAAGGGCGGGCAATGAATTGGTGGAATGCTATAAAGGCAGCTACTCCCGAAGATCAGATTACTTGGGAGCAGTTTAAGGGTCGCTTTAGCGAGAAGTTCATTCCAGCTACTCAGAAGTCAGTGATGTTTAAGAAATTCTTGGAGCTCAAGCAGAATGGCAGAGCTGTCTCGGAGTATATTGCTGAATTCGACACCTTGTCAAAATATGTGTTATCTCTTATTGATACTGTCGAGAAGAAGAATGAGAAATTCATAACTGGTTTGGATCAGTACTTGGGGGAAAGACTTATTAACCACATCGATGAGACGTTTGAATCGATTGTGGGGAAAGCATTGAGATCAGAAAGTCTCTACCCTAAGCCGAAGACTGAGGTTGCATCTGCAGAAGATCCAAAGCTGCAAGCAAGTGGTGGAGGCAAGGGTGGTTCCCAGAATAAGAGGAAGCAGAATCAGACTAAGGATGGCTAGAAGAAAAAGAATAAGCAAGATGTTGAGTGCTTCAACTGTGGTAAGAAGGGCCATTATGCTAGCAATTGTCGGGCCAAGCCAGCGGATAGGAAGTGCTTCAACTGTGGCCAAATGGGACATCACAAGGACAAGTATCTGCAGCCCCCCAAAGAAAAGGAAATGGTGAAAGCATATGCCCTTAATGCTATTCCTTCTTCGTAGAATGCCCCAACCGCGGCGGAGAAGGGAAAGAACGTCGTCATTCAAGGTATGCTTTCTGTTTATGATGTTCCTGTTAGAGTTTTGTTTGATACCGGAGCTTCCAGTTCTTTCATATCTAGTGACCTGGTAGATAGGTTGGGATTGGAGCCCGAGATTGTCGATAGACCTTTAGTAGTGACGAACCCGATTGGTGGTTCGACTAGCCTTAGCATGATCTGTCATAATGTGGTCTTATCGAGTCATGGATGCATGTTTGTTTGTGATTGCTTTGTTTTGGGCTTTACTGGGTTTGGCATTATTTTGGGAGTAGATTGGCTCCAAAGATACGGGGTGGTGGTAGACTGTGAGGGCTTTTTGGTGACAGCTAGAGCGGATGATGGACGGAGGATAGTGTTTGGTGGTCTACCCAGTAAGGGGGTATTGGCTAGTTTTCTAAACTCTCTCGACATTCCGCACAGTGAGTTGTCAGGTTTGCCCGTGGTTGGCCAATACCCGGATGTTTTCGAAGAAGTGACCGGGCTTCCACCACATCAAGAGATTGAGTTCCGTATTGATTTGGTAAAAGATGCCAGACCTATAGTGATGCCACTTCGTCGTATGGCACCAAGGGAGCAGCGAGAGCTCGAGGTGCAAGTCAGCGATCTTTTGAAGAAGGGATTTATCAAAAGGAGTGTTTCTGAATGGGGAGCACCAGTTGTGTTTGCTACCAGGGCAGATGGTTCCCTTCGTTTGTGTGTAGACTACCGCGAATTGAATAAAGTGACGAGGAAGAACAAGTATCCTCTACCGCGGATAGATGATTTGTTCAATCAGTTGAGTGGCGTGAGAGTATTTTCTCAGTTGGATCTCGCGACAGGTTTTCATCAGCTTAGAGTGGAAGCTGAGAGTATAGCTAAAACGACATTCCGGACGCCGTCTGGATTTTATGAGTGGTTGGTCATGCCGTTCGGGCTGACCAATGCCCCAGCATATTTTGTGGATCTTATGAATAGGGTATTCAGAGATCAGTTGAATAAGTTTGTCCTTGTGTTCGTTGATGATATTTTGGTCTATTCGAGGACAGAGGAAGAACACAAGGAACATTTAAGAATAGTGATGGAGGTGTTGAGAAAACACCAATTGAAAGCAAAGTTTTCTAAGTGTCATTTCTGGAGGAGGGAAGTGAGGTTCTTGGGCCATGTTGTTTCAGAGAATGGTATCGCCGTGGATCCTGCGAAGGTGGCTGCGGTACATGATTGGTCTATGCCCAAGAATGCAACGGACATAAGAAGTTTCTTGGGATTAGCTGGATATTATCGTAAGTTTATCCAAGATTTCTCCAAGATAGCAGCTCCGTTGACCCAGTTGACCAAGAAGAATCAAGCTTTTGTCTGGGATGAAAGGTGCGAGAATGCATTCAAGAGTCTAAAGGACAAGTTGACAAGCACACCAGTGTTAGTCATTCCTAAAGGGAATGAAGAGGTGATGGTATACACGGATGCTTGTGGTACTGGACTGGGTGCTGTATTGATGCAAGGTGGTAGGGTTGTAGCTTATGCAAGTCAGCAATTGAAACCGCACGAGAGAAGATACCCTACCCATGATTTGGAATTGGCAGCGATCGTGTTCGCGTTGAAGATGTCGAGACACTATCTCTTGGGAGAAAGATTTGAACTATTTACAGATCATAAGTCTTTAAAGTATCTCTTCTCCCAGAAGGATCTAAATCTCTGGCTGCAGAGGTGGTTAGAATTCTTAGCTTCCTATGATTTCGACATCGCATATACACCGGGAAAGGGCAATGCGGTGGCTGATGCATTGAGTAGGAGACATGCCAGTTTAGGGGCTATGTTTCTAGAATGGAAGCAACTGGAGTACATCACTGGGTATGATTTCAGACCAAAGTGTGAATTGGATCCAGAAATGTTAGCAAGTTTGACGATCAGACCCACTTTGATTGAGCGGATCGGCTCTAGTCAGAGGGACGATCCTAACCTATTGGAAATCATCTCCAAGTTAGAGATGGGTATCGATGAGGAGATGAACAAGTATGGGCTCGATCGAGATGGATGGCTTAGAAAGAGTGGAAAGCTTGTTGTACCCAATGTCAATGGATTGAGAGATGAAGTGCTTAAAGAATGTCATCACTCAAAACTGACTATACACCCCTGTGGTAATAAGATTTATCGAGATATGAAGCAGACCTACTACTGGGAAGGGATGAAAAGAGACATTGGGAAGTTTATATCCAAATGCATGAATTGCCAGCTAGTTAAAGCCGAGCAAAAGAAGCCTAGTGGGTTAATGCAACCATTAGAAGTTCCCGAATGGAAATGGGAGCAGGTCTCGATGGATTTCATCGATGGTTTACCAAGGACTAGATCGGGACAAGATAGCATTTGGGTAATTGTGGATCGATTGACTAAGAGTGCAAGATTTATACCGGTCAAATCGACCAGAACGGCAGCCAAGTTGGCAGAATTGTATATGAAGTGGGTAGTGAGATTTCATGGAGTACCTAAAAGCATTGTGAGTGACCGAGACCCGTTGTTCACTAGTGGGTTTTGGAAGAGCTTACAAGAGGCTCTAGGGTCAGAGTTACATCTCAGTACCGCATATCATCCTCAGACCGACGGTCAGACGGAGAGGGTGAATCGTATTTTGGAAGATCTCTTGAGAGCATGTATATTGGATTTTGGTGGATCATGGGATGACCATCTGCATCTAGTAGAGTTTGCATATAATAATAGCTACCAATCCAGTATCGGTATGGCTCCATATGAAGCTTTGTACGGAAGACCATGCAACTCACCATCATGTTGGATAGAGACTGGCGAGAAGTTTATGCTTGGACCAGATGTGGTGAGGGAAACTTCAGGCAAGATCAAGATCATTCAGCAACGAATGAAAGCTGCCCAAGATAGGCAGATGACTTATACTGATAAGAGGATAAGAGACTTAAAATTCTCCGTTTGTGACTTGGTGTTTGTCAAGATTTCTCCATTGAAGAGCGTGATATGATTTGGTAGGAGAGGCAAGTTAGCACTAAGATTTGTTGGCCCATTCCCTGTTCTTGAACCAGTCGGGAATTTGGCGTATAGGGTTGACTTATCAGAGAAGATGGCAGGAGTTCACAACGTATTTCATGTTTCCCAACTAAGGAAGTTCGTTCACGACCCAGATATGACTATTTCACCTGATCAGTTAGAGGACTTCGAAGTAGAACCCGAGGCGGTTGGGAACCGCAAGCCGGTCCGTATTGTCGAGCACGACATGAAGCAACTTCGAAGGAAGGCGGTGAAGCTAGTCAAGGTTCAGTGGGGCGAGGACGAGAATGATTGCACTTGGGAGACAGAGGAGAACATTAGGAAGACATATCCAGAACTCTTTGCCTGGTAAGATTTTGATTTCGATTTAGTTTTCCGCATGCTAGGATAGGCTTGTTTGCTTGTTTTGCATGTTTGATTGTTGTATATGGTTGTTAGGTATGCGGGATCTTTTGTATGTTTTAGGTTAAGGAATTTCGGGGACGAAATTTCTTAAGGCGGGAGAGTGTAACGACCCGCATTCTACGCATCATAGGATCGTAGAATATTTATTTCTTTCACATATGAAGTCGTATGGTCATGTGACCTTGGGAGACGACTATTGGGGTCATTTCCCATGTCCATGATTTTTTTCGATTTTTAAATGACCATTTTGCCCCTAGTTGGTACTGTTTTGGCCATAACTTTTGACTGGAAAGGAATTTTGACCTGAAACTACTTCCATTGGCTCCGGATGATGGTTTACAATTCTGTAGAGTGGTCACATTAGCCAAACGAACTCACCATTTGGGAGATATGGCTGAAACAAGTTTCAAATAGTGAAAAACAGCTTAATTGGGTAATTAGCAGCTAGGCCCAAAGGGGATTTCGGGATTGGAGATGTATAGGGGCTGATTAGGGTTAGAAAACATTTCTTTCAGCCGTCTCTTTCATTCTTGAACCCTAACAATGGCTGCCAACATCTAGAAACATCCCAAATCACTTTCTAATCAAGTTTTGGCTTAATCTACATCAATTTTTTTTTTTTTTGAGGAAATTAATCTACATCAAATTAAGGAGAGAAAACACGAAAGCAAGGTTAGAGCTGCTGTTAGACATCAGTATTCACCCAAATCAGCAAGGTTTCAGTTCTGAGAATTTTATTTGTGGCCAAGGTTAGTGGTTAGCATCGTTTTGACACTAATTACAGTTAATTAAGGGTAATTAGTGAAGATTAGCGAATTTATACACTAATAAATTCTGGAAAAATATCCATAAATTCGAAAATAATATTTTATGCCTTTGGTAGAAATTTGGTTTAATTTGATTAAGTTTTGTTAACCCTATGATTAGTTTTACTTAAACATGCTTAAGGGAAAATAAGGGGTTTTGGGCATATTTGATCCATTTTGACATGTAAATTCATTGTTTTTGGTGTTTGTGGTTAGTTCGCTATGTTGCTATGACGGTTTGACATGTTTTGTGATTGATTAGAATAGTTAGATTGGTCGAAAACGTCGTCGAATGGCGTAAAACACTTGCTGGAAGAGTTGCAGGAAAAGTGCAGATTCTGGACCGGATCGGATCGGATATGGGGGCTGGCATCGGATAAGTTGAACTGGGAAAGGGATTCGATTGGATCGAAACTTGACACTTGAGAAAACTGGCAAAAAGGAAGGCCACGCTAATTGAACTGGGATCGGATCGGATAGAGGAGGAGAGATCGGATCGGAGCATGTGAAGAACGAGGGAGCTGGTCGGAGCTACGGAGCAGGATCGGATCAGCTTAAGGACGAAGGGCTCGGATCGGAGTATGGTGAAGGAATTGGATCAGATTAGAATAGGGAACGGGACCAGACGAGGTACAGGATCTGGAGCACGAACTGAATGGGGAATGGCGACCCGACCCGACCCGAAGGGGGACACCCGACCCGAACCGATGCGATAGAGTGGACCCGAACCGAACCGCTACCAGAGGAAGACCATGCACCAACGCAACGCAGTGGACCCGACCCGAACCGATGGCTTGAATGGAATCCGACCCGACCCAGTATTGACCAATAACCCGAGATGTAAAGGTAGTCCAATATGGGAAGTTAGAGCTCAGGATCCAGTTGTGAACCGATGAGTTCACTTCATGATTGGGCTTTGCTGCGGGACGTGTGCCAAGGGGCTATCGATGTATATGACTTTGGATCACTATGTATGGGAGGTACGTGAACGGATTCAGGGCCACAGTGGCCTATGTACGGCTAAAGGGCTATAAACCAATGAAGTGGGGTCATTTGTAAAGATTTGGTCATGACTCCATGTGGTAAGCTTGGTAGTAGCAGTAGTTGTACAAGTCGAACTCCGTCACTACTTCGAAGGGTCTAGAGATTGACAGTGGTGGACATTGTACGCTTTACGCACTGAGTGAGAGATGTGAGGATGGTTGCTATGGTTTATTTGTTGCCATCATTATGACATGCACACCCCACCCCCGTATTCTTTACACTATATATTATGGCACCTTGGAGTACTGTACGGTATGTGGTGCTAGCTCTTTGGTTGCAGGTCCAGGTATGGTTTAGTATACCTGTTATTGTTCTGTTTAGATGCTTATCGCTCATACCAGGCTTTATATCTGACCCAGAGTTTTATGTCTCTTCTTATTACTCTGGGTGCTCAAACGAGCAGACAAGAGACATGTTAGCTGGTGATGCACGGGTAGATGATCCGGAGACGAGCAGGAGGCTTCCACGTAATATATACATAGTATTCTCCCTGTATTGTTGAAGATCACTGCTTGGGCATTAGTAGTGCATCTTCTACTTCAGTTTTCTTTTGTTTTAGAGACAGTAAATTTGGAAAGTTGTAATAAGCTGAATTTGGATTTCCGCTGCACTGATGTTGATGTTGGTTTTAGTTATCAGCTTATGTACTGTCTCACCTGTTTTATGTCAAGTATGTTATTATTATATTTTATTCCATGCGCTGTGAGACATTCTACAGGTTCCTTGTTAGTCAATTTCCTTCTTTCCTTTCTTCTGACGACCGTCCCGTGCTAGTCGGGCATGTGTACAGCGCACCCTCGGAGGAAATGCAGGCTGGTGCGGGCGGGCCGCCACAACTTTGGTCGTCATTTGGATGTTTGATAATTATTTATCATGCTTGTTGATTTCATGCAATATATGGTTGTTGAGTAAGTCACATTCTAATAAAGAATATTCTAGAAAAAGAATATTTTAGAAAATATCTTAAAAAATATATATATCTTAGAAAAAGAATATATTTTAGAAAAATATATTTATTTGATATGGACTAGTTATTAACTGGAGTAAATCATTAAATTTAGATTTAATGTAGTTTTCCAATTTGTCAATAAATTTAATTGAAATTAAATTAAATAAATGTGAATTTGGGTTTGTCGTGAATAGTGTCTTAAATAACACTGTTCTTAAACCCCGTATGAAATGAATAAATCTTTTAATTAAGATTATTAAAAGTTTTCAATTTATATTTAGTAATTGAAATAAGATGAAATGTGAGTCGGGTTTATTGTGAACTGTGTTTCTAAGCAACATTTGTTCTTTAACCCAACTGACAGTGAAAGTATGATTTGGAATTTATAAATCTTTTATTAAGATTTAAATGGGGAGTTTTACAAAAGCCAAGTTTTCCAATTTAATATATTAAATTGGAGTTGAATAGAATTCGAATAAATTATAACCGAGATAAGCTTCTGTAAAAGAAGACCGATACTACATATGGAATTTAAGAGGCCTTGCCGTTATTCCATTTATATTATTGGTTGGATACAGAAATTTATAACGATTATATATATTGATTTGATTTCTATGAAAATTCCATATTTTTTGGAAGATGATTTCGGGTTTACCGTGAACTATGTTTTAAATGACATTAGTTCTTTAACCCAGTTAAAGATAAGATTAATTTCTTTAATTTAAATAATCATCGAATAATGATTCTTGGTATTTAAAACCAAATTGGAGTTTTGATAAATCTTTAAAAGAAAGATTTAAGAGTAAATGTAAAGAATTTATCTTTGATAGAATAATTTGAATATTTTATTTAAAAGAATATTCTGAATTGGAATGAGGCGTTGGATGTGTTTTTATAGTACTCGATTTTTAATTATAAAAATACGAGAGTTATTCGGAAAGACCGGGTTTAACCCATTCCGAATAATTACTACGACGATGAAGAGTCGAAGATGACGGTTTTGAAGACCGACGATGTGACGACCCAAACTTCCAAGTAAAGGAAAGCATGGATTGCTTTGAGAACAACTCACCTCAGAACACAAACTGAAGAACATTTTATTGCTGATTACAACAATTACATCAGAGTAAAAGAATATAACAGAGTATAAATGAATAATATACATCGGAAATACAATATCAGAGATTTAAATTACATTTAAATAGCAGCGGAAAATAATACAAATATACAACCGAAAGGAATACACGGATACAGAGCTTTCCGAATACCGCTTCAGCTGTAAACCAGGATCCCGTAAATATATCTGCAAAAGCTACTCAACTGCCCGTGTGGAAAATATGGGCACCCGAGTTTGCCAGTGAAACAAACTACAGGTCAGTCATGGGACTGGTATGAGAAATCTTAATTAGACTTATCTAATAATAAGGCGAATCACAGGACCACGCCGCTAACGCGGAACGGGTTTACTCCATTGGATTGCCAGTGCATAAAATAAAGTAAATCGTTAAACAACGCAATGCCCTTTTAGAAAAATGAAACCATTATAAGACCCAAGTCCCATCACACAATGCAACGCAAACCGGAGGATAGGGTTTTATCTTATAATGGTCAAAAGATGCTTGATACGATAAAACGGATTTAATATTAGTGTGTATATATATGGGTATATATATATTTCAAAAATAATTTCAATCATAATGTATCAATCATAGACGGCATAGTACCCCATCCTACTATGTCGCCCTACTAGTTGTACAATCAAAACCACAAGGTCGTATTGGAAATTGGATTTCCATCATGAGTCGAGGCTAGGGCCAAGCTCCTCTCCGATTCGAGACACTATAGCAAATTCCTCAGGATCACACCTATAGGCAACCATTGGAGCGGTAGGGCCGATCCCCGCCTATCGGCAGTGGATTGGTTATGCCTGAACACACGTTTAATATGACCACTATCGGCCTATAAAAATCCGAGGCGCCTCAAAAATCCATCATCCACATAAGTAAAATGCCATCCAGTTTAAGCATTGACACTACCACTAGCTAGAAAGAAACGTGTGCACTCCCTACGGTCCATATCCTGTTTTTAACTCATACCGGGGTGTAAGGCTCGCGAAGTCACGATATACACAAAGCTATGCCGTAATAGGCTATGCTTTGATCATCCCACAAGGCCCTGCTTTTCAACAAAAGCCTCGATCAATTGCATCTTGGCGTGCCACACTGACAATTCACGTCATGCGATCAATCACTATTAACATATACCAGGGTGTTAAGTAGAGAATAAATCCTCCACCACCAAACAGACATACATTAACAGAAATCGATTTAATTCACATGGAACGAAATCCAATGTCAGACACGCATCCATTTACTAGCTTATGCTCTGGGTCTGAGCGAAAACCAAATCCGAACAATCAACAATAGTCTGGACAGCCACCACTGAAGCCCCTACAAGGTAGCTACTCCCATCAAGGGTCTCTGTAGCAACACATCCATCCGATGTGAAGATCGTCGGTCTTCAACCACCGTCTTCATCTTCGACTCTTCGTCGTTGTAGTAATTATTCGGAATGGGTTAAACCTGATCTTCTTGAATAACTCACGTATTTTTATAATTAAAAATCAAATACTATAAAACACATCCAACGCCACATTCCAATTCAGAATTATTCTTCTAATGAATTATTCATATTATCTTATCAAAGATAAGTTCTTTACATTTATTCTTAAGTATTTCTTTTAAAGATTTATTAAAACCCTAATTTGGTTTTAAATATCAAAAAACATTATTCAATGATTATTCAAATTTAAGAAATTAATCTTATTCTTAACTGGGTTAAAGAACTAATGTAATTTAAAACATAGTTCACGGTAAACCCAAAATCATCTTCCATAAAATATGGAATCTCCACAGAAATCAAATCAAAATATAATCGTTATGAATTTCTGTATCCGACTAATAATATAAATGGAATAACGGCAAAGCCTCTAAATTCCATATGTAGTATCAGTTTTCTTTTACAGAAGCTTATCTCGGTTATTATTAATTTGAATTGCATTCAACTCCAATTTGATATATTAAATTGGAAAACTTGACTTCTGGAAAATTCCCATTTAAATCTTAATAAAAGTTTTATAAATTCCAAATCATATTTTCATTGTCAGCTGGGTTAAAGAACACATGTCACTTAAAAACACGGTTCACAATAAACCCAACTCACATTTCTTATTTCAATTACTAAATATAATTGAAACCTTTAATAATCTAAATTAAAAGATTATTCTTTCATAAGGGGTTTAAGAACAGTGTTATTTAAGACACTATTCACGACAAACCCAAAATCCACTTTACTAAATTCAATTTCAATTAATTATAAAATAATTGGAAAACTTCATTAAATCTGAATTTAATGGTTTATTCTAGTACATTTCAATAAAAATATATTTTTCTAAAATATATTTTCTAAAATATTCTTTTCTAGAATATTCTTTATTGGAATGTGACTCAATCAACATCCATATATTGCATGTAATCGATGAGAAATAACTATCAAGCAACCAAATAACAACCAAAGTGGATTCTACACTAAATAATGAGATTAGTGTAGATCAAATATCAACCCAACACCCGTGTGGGTTTTCATCCAACAAACAAATAATAAATTAATTGTGCACTTGGGCGATGTGTAAAAATTATCGACCCAATCACATAAACAAGTCGGATGACTTGTAAATGGAAGTGTAATATTCGATTTGAATATTCTAACATTATCTGTAATACGTTTAACAATTCAACATCGCAGACATATATTTCACACATATGAATGACATGGTTTTTAATTCTTCTTACAATAAAATGTAAATTCAGTTACTAACATTTTTGTAGCAAAATGTTATTTTATTTTCATACGACATTTCATGACAAAAATGTATCGAAATTTCAATGTGACATTTTATGCATGTTTTATTTGCAAAAAGGAATGCAAATAAAAATGTGACTTTTCAATTCTAGTTTTATTTGCAACAAGGAATGCAAATAAAAATATAACCTTTCATTGTAATAAACATTTTCTAAAAAAAATGTCCTTTTTATTCTAATTTACATTTTCTAACAAAAATGTATATTCTGCTTCGCTAACATGTTTTAACATAAAAATGAATATTCTGCTTCGATAACATGTTTTAACATAAAAATGAATATTCTGCTTCGGTAACATGTTTTAACATAAAAATGAATATTTTCTTCGCTAACATGTTTTAACATAAAAATGAATATTCTGCTTCGCTAACATGTTTTAACATAAAAATGAATATTTTCTTCGCTAACATGTTTTAACATAAAAATGTACTTTCCTATTCCTTGTGTAATCCCTTTTCAATGACCAAAAGTATAAATGTATATTTTGGTGAAATCCTTCTAAGTAATTAAAAGTGAATATTTTGGTGTAAATCTTTCAAATGACCAAAAATGTTATATTTTGGTTTAACTCTTTCAAATGACCAAAAATGTTATATTTTGGTTTAACTTTTTTTTTTTTAAATAAACAAGACTATATATTTTGATCGACACCTTTTTAATGTAAACAATTGTTCATCTTTGTTTAATCTTCTTTTTTTTTTTAAATACACAAAACATGTATTTTTGTATAATTCTTATTAGATGACAAAAATGTGATTTCTACTTCATTCTTTTAATGCATAAAAATATACATTTCTAACTTCTTCTTTTTAATGCATAAAAATATACATTTCCCCATTCATTCTTTTAAATGTATACAAATATACATTTTCTAATTCATTCCTTTGAATGGATAAAAATATAATGTCCATTTTTAATCTCAATAACATGTTTATTATAAAAATGAATATTTTTTTCACTAATCATGTTTTGACCCAAAAAAATGTTATTTTCTCGTTAATCATTCTTTTAACAAAAAAAATAGTTTTGTTCGCTAATCAAATTTTGGCAAAAATGTTTATTCTTGTTCGCTAATCAAAATGTTCTTTTATTACTAATGTTCATTTTATAACTAAATGTGCTTATAACCAAATATACCTTTTCTAACATAAACAGTGTTTATATTATGTGTTGACAATTCTAACATAAACGGTGTTTTATTCTAATTAAACAATTCTAATCAAACGGTGTTTTAATGCTAAATGAACATTATTAACAAAAGTGATGTTTTAATTCTAAAGTAACATTTCTAGTCAAATGTGTATTTTTAATCATATATGACATTTCTAACAAAATGTACATTTATATTTCTAATGTACATTTCTAACAAAATGTATATTTATATTTCTAATGAGAAAATGACACTAAAATTGTACTACTAGCAATTTATATTTTTGTTCACATCTAATAGGTAAATAAAATTGTACTTTTTAAATTCATGTTTTTATTTCACATTTATATGTAAATAAAAAGGTGCTTTTTAATTATATATGAACATTTCTAATAAAATGTACTTTTTATTCTATGTGAACTTTTCTAAATAAAATTGAACTTTTTATTCTATGTGAACATTTCTAAATAAAATGAACTTTTTATTCTATGTGAACAATTCTAAATAAAATGAACTTTTATTCTATTTGAACATTTCTCAATAAAATGAGCTTTTATTCTATGTGAACATTTCTAAATAAAATGAACTTTTTATTCTATGTATTCTAATGACAAATTGACATATTTCTATTTCAACTAATTTAATGAAAAAAATGTGACTTCTGTCTAACCATCACCTAATTAACAAAAATTGTTAATTTTGTTTAACTGTCATCTAATTAACAAAAATGTTAATTTTCCTCAATTGCAACATTTTTATATATACCATAAAGATATGGTTTTAACACTTTCTATTTAACCAAATGAATATTTTACCTTCTAATTTAACAAAATCAATATTTTGTTTTTCACTATTTCCTTAGTATGTAAATGACATATTTGCTAACAAAACAGTGTTTTTATTTTAACATCACATTTGCTAACAAGACGGTGTTTTTAGTCAAGTTTGACAACCTAACATAAATGATAATTTTATTTTAGTTTGACAACTCTAACAAAATAATGATTTTATTCTAATTAGACAACTCTAACATAAATGATAATTTTATTTTAGTTACCTTATCTTGACAAAAATTAACAAATTTGTTTTAACAAACTTGTTTTTGACAAACATGACAAATTATTGTCTCAACAATTTTATTCAACAAACATGGTATTTTGGTTTCAACCAAAATAATTCGTTCAATCGACAGATCAACTTAACAGCATTCATCAACCCAAACAAAATCATGAATAACGTCACATAGAATTTAACAGCGGACATAACCATAATTAATAAACTTTAATTATATAAATAAAAGAATAGATTTTCTCACCTTGTTTTGATTTCGTCTCAAATTCCAACGTGTTCCGTTTCTGTTCTGGTCTTTTCCATTGCGAAGCTCTCATTCTTGTGATTCCAACGCAAGTTGTTTTCATGCGATTCTATTTTCGTTTGAGAAAGTTACATGGTTTTATACATTTAATAATTACATAGTTAATAAAATAATCAAATATTAATCACCCTTTTATTCACCGTTAATTATCGTCTTCCTCTTTAATAATTTCCTGGAATAGCCGAACCAACTCTCGCAACTCTTGTTCACCATGGCGCCGCCCTATAAAGCTGAGATTCTTCTACTCCAGTAATCGAGAATAGATCACAACCGTACGAGATTAAAGATCTAGCCTTGCTTTCTGATTTTGGTTTTATAACCTTCGAATAATTTGGCATGGATTGGGGGATATTATGATGGAAAATCGCGACAATATCAGCCATGAATAGGCTCGGTGGCGACTGTGTTATGTTTGGGGAGATAAGGTTTTTGGAATTTCTTATTGGATGTTTTTATATATTTTTTAATATTGTTTAATTTCTTAGTTTCATTTCCCCTAATGTTCTGTTCATATATAGTAGATTACAAAGGAATTTAATCATTTGACTAGGCGTGATGGGACTACACTTATCTTTCTTTATTCAAATTTCAAAGGTAAATAATAAAGAGAGAGAGAATAAATGGGAAGGAAAGAATAAATAGAAGATATATATATATATACATACATATACATATATATATATATAAGGGGTTTGCTTGTGAAGGAAAAAC
This sequence comes from Allium sativum, assembly GCA_030737875.1. Lineage (NCBI taxonomy): Eukaryota > Viridiplantae > Streptophyta > Magnoliopsida > Asparagales > Amaryllidaceae > Allium > Allium sativum. The sequence goes on from CM060921.1 coordinate 566,634,020, forward strand.
AATAACAATGGAAAACAAAAAGGGGAAAAGATGAATGAATGCATGGTTAAGTAACATAAGGAATGAAACATAGTGAGAAAAATAGAATGAAGGAAAGAATTTAATGAAATGAAGGGCAATAAATTAATTTATGAAAGATAACTAAGAAGAATGTGTCAATTTGGAAGGAGATGCATGGTGCAATATTAATGACACAATAAAGAGAGGAGGGCACTGAAATAAATGTAGCTAGTCATATTTCAAAGTAAATAAATTTCGAAGGTTTAAACATGTAAATTTTTACGTTAATTATATACATATCTACATATTATGACATGTTTATCTAACACAATGACATGTTGTCATAATTTATTTAGAATCTACCTATTATTTTAAATCACATATTCAATGCTTATGCAAGAATAAATATACATACATGGAGTTGATTTTTTTTTATTTTATTTAAGGAGAGAAAATAAAAAGAGAAAAAAAAAAGAAAAAAAAACAAGGAAAAAAAAGAATGTAAGTTTAAGAAAAAGGAATACATGAGTGAAAATAGAATGATAGAAATGAATTAATAGAATAGAGGATAATAAATTAATAGATAAAGGAAAGAAATGAATGCGTAATTAATGGAGAGTGGTGAGAAAAGAAGCAGTGAATTTGATGAAATTAGAAAAGGAAAAGGAAGCTAAATAAGCTTGCATGAAATGTGAATGAGCAAAGAAATTATGTGTTGATTTATTATTAATTATCATAAAACTCCTATATTAAAGTTTTTAATAAAACAATGGATCAACTACTGTTTTCTTTTATTATCAATTGCTTGAGGTTAATTATTACAAATACACATACAATTTGATACTAATTTCAATTATAATAAATCACTATTTATCTAGTTACAAATAATTGTTTAATAGAGATAAATTTGAAATCATTTATAAATGACATCATAATGTAATTTAAAAAGTTTTTTTTCGTCGCTATTATTTAAAGTAAATTATTTTAAATATTAAAATCCATTCAAATTTCTAAAATAAAAATTTTAATTTGGCCCCAAAATTCCGGGTTGTTACAGATCTTCACATCGAATGGATGTGTTGCTACAGAGACCCTTGATGGGAGTAGCTACCTTGAAGGGGCTTCTGTGGTGGCCGTCCGGATTATTGTTGATTGTTCAGATTTGGTTTTCGCTCAGACCCAGAGCATAAGCTAGTAAATGGATGCGTGTCTGACATTGGATTTCGTTCCATGTGAATTAAATCGATTTCTGTTAATGTATGTCTGTTTGGTGGTGGAGGATTTATTCTCTACTTAACACCCTGGTATATATTAATAGTGATTGATCGCATGGCGTGAATTGTCAATGTGGCACGCCGAGATGCAATTGATCAAGGCTTTTGTTGAAAAGCAGAGCCTTGTGGGATGATCAAAGTATAGTCTATTACGACATAACTTTGTGTATATCGTGACTTCGCGAGCCTCACACCCCGGTGTGAGTCAAAAACGGGATATGGACCGTAGGGAGTGCACACGTTTCTTTCTAGCTATTGGTAGTGTCAGTGCTTAAACTGGCTGGCATTTTACTTATGTGGATGATGGATTTTGAGCCACCTCGGATTTTTATAGGCCGTTAGTGGTCATACTATAGGTTCAAAGGAATCGGGTAGCGTGTGTTCAGGCATAACCAATCCACTGCCGATAGGCGGGGACCGGCCCTACCGCATCCAAGGGTTTACTGCGGGGGATCCTGAGGCATTTGCTAGAGTGTCTCGAATCGGAGAGGAGCTTGCCCCTAGCCTCGACTCATGATGGAAATCCAATTTCCAATATGACCTTGTGGTTTTGATTATAGAACTAGTATGGCGACATAGTAGGATGGGGTATTATGCCGTCTATGATTGATACATTATGATTGAAATGTTTATTATATGTATACCCATATATATACACACTAGTATTAAATCCATTTGATCGTATCAAGCATCTTTTGACCATTATAAGGTAAAACCCAATCCTCTGGTTTGCGTTGCATTGTGTGATGGGACTTGGGTCTTATAATGGTTTCATTTTTCTAAAAAAAAGCATTGCGTTGTTTAACGATTTACCTTATTTTATGCACTGGCAATCCAATGGAGTAAACCCGTTCCGCGTTAGCGGCGTGGTCCTGTGATTAGCCATATTAGTTAGATAAGTTAAGTTAAGATTTCTCATACCAGTCCCATGACTGACCTGTAGTTTGTTTCACTGGCAAACTCGGGTGTCCTTATTTTCCACACGGGCAATCGAGTAGCTTTTTGTAGATATATTTACAGGATCCTGGTTACAGCTGAAGCGGTATTCGGAAAGCTCTGTATCCGTGTATTCTTTTCAGTTGTATATTTGTATTATTTTTCCGCTGCTATTCAAATGTAGTTTAAAACTCTGATATAATTGTATTTCTATTTTTTGTAATAAGTATTCATACTCTGTTACATTCTTGTACTCTGATGTAATTGTTGTAACCAGCAATAAAGATGTTCCTCAGTTTGTGTTCTGATTTGTATTGTTCTCAAAGCAATCCAGTCTTTCCTTTACTCGGAAGTTCGGGCCGTCACAGAATATCTTTCCAACGAATCCAAAAAATTGAAATTTCATAGTAGGAATAAAAAGTTATGCCCAGTTGAAAATTCAGAATAGTCGCTATGGAATTTTAGCCCTTAAAAATGGAAATTTTGCAAACGGCCTCCGTTTTCGACGAAACCACTTTTGTTGGATCCGGGATGTCAAGTTATTGCTAGGTTCCAAAATTCATAATTTTTGGGATCAATATGTGAGCGTGGAGAAGGAAAACGCATTTTGACAGTTTCAGTCAATTTGGATCGACCAGAAAATGGCCATTTTTCAAACGGTCTCAAAATTTGACAAAATTAGTTTTTTTTAGAATCGTATTGTCAATACGAAGCTAGAAAATATTTTTTGGGAATTTTTAGAGTCCGTATGTGGCCCCGGTAAATTGAAATGTGCGTTCAAATTCAATATATAGATTTATATTTTGATTTTGACAGAAACCGATTGAAACGGTCGAACTAGCTTACGATACATATCCCATTGTGTTCGGAATGAGGGTAATTAGCTAGGGATGACAGTCAGTGGGATCGATTTTGAGTTCGAAAAAAAAGTTGCTTTTTGAAATTAAAAAATAATAAAATATATAAATATTTATATAACCCCCTTTAGTTCTCTTTAGCCCCCCGTTATCTTCCCATTTCAGAAAACAAAAAAAAAACCCGCTTCAGGATCCCGTCGTGCCACACCTCCGGGTGGAGCACCGACGCCACGTGCCACCTCTGGCCGCCGCGCCTGCGGCGAGACCCCCCTCTCTTGTGTTTCTCTCCTCCTCCCATTGAAAGACCACCACGCCCAAATCCCTTCCCCAATTCAAAGCCCTAGCCGCCGATGCCCCACGCCTCCACTGCCACCGAGCTTCGACACCGATCACCACAGCCCTATTCTCAAGTCAGCGCGCAGGCAAACGCCCCTTCCTCCGATAACAGTAAGCATTTCTATTTTATGATTTTCATAGAAAGTTAGGATTTTTATTTAAAAGAAAATTTTATTTTTAATTTATTGAAATGCTTTGTTTTTTAATTTATTTGAAATGTTTAGATTTTTATTTGAAATTTTTAGATTTTTATATTTGAAAGTAGAGATTTTTATACTGGAAAGTTGAGATTTTTATATTGGAAAGTCGAGATTTTTATATGGCAAAGTCGAGATTTTTATATAAGGAAAACTATGATTTTTATTCAGTGAAAGTTATGATTTTTATCTATATGAATAGCGTGTAAAGTTATAATTTTCATCCATATAGATTTGAAATAAAAAATTCGTTTATATATATATATATATATATAAAGTAGAAATAAAAAAATATGATTTTTATTATATATATAGCTAAGTAAAAATGGGATTTTTAACATATAATCATCATTATAAAAAAAATGTGACTTTTTTATGAACAGCGTGGAGAGGACTGCGTTAGAATTTGGGACAAATCCAAATGGTTCAAAAATTTAGAAGTAAAAATGGTGGAGTGGATCCCAAAGGTGAGAACTTCTCACTTTTATTTTATTTTCTAGTTAAAATATATACTAGGATGAAGACGGTGCTTAGCAGCACCCGACACCTGTTGTCCACAGACCATGGACGACTTGTATGTTTGATTATGTTGTGAAAATTGATAGTGTGATGTGGAATGGAATAAATATTTTATAGTTAAAAATATAATTTTTAACGGGTATATAAAATAAAATAAATATTCATAAACAAATCAGACGATTTGTTTATGTACACTGATTTGACTGATATTGATTAGGACGATAAATTTTACACGTTGCCCAACTGCACAAATAATATTCAATATTTGTTGGTTGAAACCCCACACGGTTGTAAACCAAAGACAATTTCGATTCAAATCCATTCCAATTCAATTATTGGAAATCCTGGTTACTTTTAAAACCCTTTCAAATCAAATTTATTTATTTAAAAATAAATAGAATTTTAATTCCAGTTCAAAACTAGTTCATTTCGATAAAAATCTATTTTTATCTTTTCAAATATGGAGTTTTTCACCCCAATTTTTCCCAAATCATTTCTTATGATTTTACACAAATTATTGATATTTTTAATAATTTTATCAAGGCCCGTACAGTCGATTTCCATCAACGGCCATCGAACTGCACTTACAGCGACCTTTTCCAAATTTGATTTGGGCGTATCTCCAAATCCAACCATTAGATTTCAAATTTCTAATATTCATTAGAAAGCTCTTTTCGATCCAACGGTTCCGGTTTTAGGAGAATCCGACGGTCGGATCTCCCGCAATGTCCGTTCGAAGTCAATGGTCGAAATTCAAGAACTGCCGCGGCGCGGCGCGTTCTATTCAGGCCATTATATATATATTATATATATTTCGTCGATTTCCTTTTTAAAACGAATTTTATAAATCATTTCAAATTTGTTTCAAAAACAATTTCAACCTTTATTTCAAATTCAAATCAAAATTGAATTTTCCCTTATAAATTCTTTTATATTCGCTTCTATTTGATTTCAATTCAAATCGATTTCAATTCGTTTTCAATTGAATTCAATTCAATTCAGATTTGTTTTCTATTTGACTCAATTCGAATTCGTTTTCTATTCAATTCAATTCGAATTCATTTTCTATTAAATTCAATTCGAATTCGTTTTCTATTCAATTCAATTCGAATTCGTTTTCTATTCAATTCAATTCAAATTCGTTTTCTATTCAATTCAATTCGAATTCGTTTTCTATTCAATTCAATTCAAATTCGTTTTGAATTTCAATTCTTTTCAAAATATCAGATTTTGAAATCACTTTCGATATTCATTATAAAATGAATAAAATCGATATTCATTATAAAATGAATAAAATCGATATAAATATAGTTCACGTCAAACTGGCGTCAATCTAATCAACATGGCTTCATATATTTCTATTTTCAAATATTCTATTTCGAATATTTCTTTTTCAAATATTTCTATTCAAATATTTCTTTTTCAAATATTTCTATTCAAATATTTCTATTTCAAATATTGAATGAAGCCCAATCAATTACCATATAATGTTAATTATATGGATTTTCTACAACACATGTATACAATAACAACGATGAATAATCAACCATCATCCAAAGTGCATTCTACATTGTATAAGCATCGAATATAAATATTTAACGCTTATAACAGTCTGTCAATCAATTGATCGACATACAACTAAACAATCGGGATTAGTGTACGTCAAATATCATCCCAATACCCGTGTGGGGTTTCAAACAATCAAACACAGATTTTATTTGTGCAGTTGGGCGATGTGTAAAATTTATCGTCCCAATCAATATCAGTCAAATGTGTGTATATAAACAAATCGTCCGATTTGTTTATTTTTATTCCATTTCATATACACGTTAAAAATTCTATTTTTAACTATAAAATATTTTCCACTATAAAATATTTTATTTCAACTATATAAATGTTTTATTTCATTTCACATCACATCACACAATCAACTACACATCAAAATCAAACAAACAAGCATACAAGCCGTCCATGGTCTATGGACGACGGGTGTCGGGTGCTACTAAACACCGTCTGCATCCTAGTATATATTATTAACTAGAAAACAAAATTAAAAGGTGAGAAGTTCTCACAGAGGGTTCTACTCCGCCGTGCTTTTCTTTTGAACTGCTGAACATCTGGATTTGCTTGAAGTTCCAATGTAGTTCTTTTAACGTTGTTCAAATAAAAATTATATTTTTATTTCATCCTATACATAATAAAAATCAAATTTTTTTATTTCGCTACATATATAAAGATAATATTTTTACTATCTATATAATATAAAAAACGTATCTTTATACTTCCTATAATATAAAAATCATATTTTTATTATCTATATTAGATAAAAATCATATTTTTATTATCTCTACTATATAAAAATCATACTTTTAACCTTTCTATATTATAAAAATTATATTTTTATACTTTCTATATTATAAAAATTTGATCTTTTCTCTTCTAAAAACTTGGCCTTTTCTATACATAAAAATCCTAATCTTTTCTATGACTAAAAATCCGAACTTTTTACATTAAAAGATCATATCTTTTTATTCATTAAAAGTCTAACTTTCCAATTAAAAATTCAAACTTTTATCACATGAAATTCCTAGCTGTTTATACTTCAAAAATCTAACCCTTATATAAAGGAAACTGATTTTTCTACAAATAGAATTCTAATTTTTAATAATACCATTAATTAAAAGGAAAAAAACTTACATTTCTTTAAAGAAATAAAAAATCGAATCTTCACTGCAAGGGGGCCCACTGCGGTGCTGACGTGGGGCGGCGCTGCTCGCGACTGATGGCGACAGATGGACCTCGATGTTGCGATGGGAACGGAGGCGGAGGGAAACTGAGCGATCGACGGGGGGGGGGGGGGGGGTTACTGAGGAGGGGTGCTGTTTGAGGGCGTCGGAAGGTGGTAGAGGCCGCTGCGCGCTTCCAGAGGGGGGGTTTCGTCGACGTTGGTCAGAGGGTGGAGGGGGCGGAGCTGCGGTATCGGTTTGGGCGGGATTTAAGGGAGAAGAGGGGCGAAGAGAGAAGACGGAGGGGTAGAAGAGGGGAGAAGTCGGAGGGTGGATGGTTGCGCCACCCGCGACGGCGGAGGACTGAACGGGGGGGGGGGGGGAGATCGAGATCGACAGGTTTTCTTCCTTTTCCCTTTTTTATTATTATTTTGACCTACTGTTGACTGAAGGAGAGGGGAGAGGGAGAGTAATATATATTTAATTTATTTAATTTTATTTTAAATTCTCCTAAAGTAACTTTTTCTTTCGAACTTAGAATCGAACCCAACGACTGTCATCCCTAGCTAATTATCCTCATTCCAAACACATTGGGATATGAATCATAAGCTGATTCGATCGAATCGATCAGTTTTCGTCAAAACCAACATATAACTCTATATATTGAATTTAAACGCGCATTTCAATTTACCGGGGCCACATACGAACTCTATAAATTCCAAAAAAATATTTTCTGGCTTCGTATTGACGATACAGTCCTAACAAAACTAATTTCATCAAATTCTGAGACCGTTTGAAAAATGGCCAATTTCCGGTCGATTAAAATAAACTGAAACTGGTCAAACGCGTTTTCCTTTGCCACGCTCACATATTGATTCGAAAAATTATGAAATTTGAAACCTAGCAATAATTTGACATCGCGGATCCAACCAATGTGGTTTCGTCGAAATCCGAGGTCGTTTGCAAAATTTCCATTTTTAAGGGCCTGAATTCTATAGCGACTATTCAGAAATTTCAACTGGACATATCTTTTGATTCCCGCTATGAAATTTTGATTTTTCGGCTTCGTTGGAAAGATATTATCAATTAGATTCAAATATTTTTGGTTTCACTAAAATCCGGTTTATTTTGCACCCGGCATGTTCAATTGAAGTTTGAAATCGAATTATCGAACTACCGCGCCTTTTTCATTTCCTTTTATATATATAATAAATATTTATATTCTAACGACGACGAATATAAAAATATACGTTCGAATTCTATTCAAAATAAATTTCTCGTCGTTATTATTTAATATAATTCATTTTAAATATTCAAAATTCATTAAAATTGCCAAAATAAAAAATTTAAATTGGCCCAAATTTCCGGGTTGTTACACTAGACATCTATGTATACGTAGCTAAACCTAAACCCTAACCTCATAACCCTAAAACTATGGTGCCCTCATGTTGTTCGCTAGCCTAGCCTCCTTCATCTTCTCCAAACTAGAAAATCAAATCCAAACTAGTAATCGATTAGAAGAACTTTAAATCAAACGCCTACATCAAAGGATAGCTTAACAAATTCAGAAATCAGATCCTAGAATACAAGATCCGTCCATTTTTTGTGGATCCCGCAAAAGTAGTTGTGGATAGTTGTGGATCCCGCAAAAGTAGTTGGGGATAGTTGTGGATCCCGCAAAAGTAGTTGTAGTGCAAGGTTGGAGGATCCCACGGAATGCAACTGAAGTACGGAGTTTTCTCGGACTAGCGGGCTACTACAGAAAATTCATTAAGGACTTTGCGAAGATCTCAGTCCCACTTACTAGGTTGACAAAGAAGAACCTAACTTTTGCTTGAGATTTGGATTGCGATGTTGCTTTCCAACGTTGAAAAGAGCTCTAACAACAGCCCTGGTTCTAACATTACCTAATGGGAGTAAGATGTTTACAGTATACACAGACGCATGCAGTATAGGATTGGGCGTTGTTCTGATGCAAGAGGTAAAAGTAGTTTGTTATGGAGGAAGGCAGTTTAAGGTACATGAGAAAAACTACCCAACTCATGACTTAGAATAGCTGCCATTGTTTTCGCTCTTAAGTCATGGCATAATTACCTGCTAGGAGAAAGGTTTGAGCTGTTTACTGACCATAAATCATTAAAGTACCTTTTCTCATAGAAAGATCTTAACTTAAGACAAAAAAGGTGGATGGAATTTCTTGCCTCATACGATTTTGAGATTGCTTATACCCCTGGCAAGGGTAATGTGGTAGAAGACGCCTTCAGTAGGAAAAAGCTGACCTTAAGTCCTCTCTTTGTAGAAAGGCAAATCTTGGAGTACATATCAAACTTTGACTTTAGACGCTCCTTTGAATTTGTACCTGGTTTGTTAGCATCGTTAGAGGTGTGGCCTACTCTTTCGGACTCAATAGGAACTGTGCAACGTGAAGACCCTCAACTAGTTGATGTGATGGATAAGCTAATTAGAGGTGAGACTTCTAGTCACCTCAATAGATACTCCATTAGTGACAAGGGTTGGTTGAGATGTGATGGAAGACTATGCATCCCACAAGCAAGGAATTTGCTGAAGACCGTTCTCGAAGAGGCACACCATTCTAAGTTGACCATACACCCAGGCGGGGACAAGATGTATAAAGACATAGAAAGGGTTTTCTTCTGGGATGGCATGAAGAAGGATGTAGTAGAGTTTGTCTCTAAATGCTTGATATGCCCGCAAGTCAAGGCAGAGCAGAAGAAGCCTGGTGGTCTGTTTCATCCTCTAGAGGTCCCACAGTGGAAATGGGATAGCATTTCGATGGACTTTATTGATGGATTTCCTAGGTCAAGAAATGGCAATACCAGTATTTGGGTAATAATGGACAGGCTTACTAAAAGCGCTCACTTTACCAATTAAAAGTAGGAGGACTACCTCATCGTTAGCATCCATTTATCTTAAAGAGGTGGTCCGACTGCATGGAATACCCTCCAGCTTAGTAAGTGATCGAGATCCTATCTTTACGAGCGAGTTTTGGAAGAGTTTGCAGGAAGCTGTTGGCACACAGTTATGCTTAAGCACTGTTTATCACCCTCAAACCGATGGTCAGACAGAAAGGATGAACAGAGTATTAGAAGATCTTTTGAGATTATGCATTCTTGATTTTGGAGGAACATGGGAGGATCGCCTTCCTTTGGTGGAGTTTTCCTATAATAATAGCTACCAAGCCACCATAGGCATGGCACCCTTATGGAAGACCGTGCCGATCACCAACTTGTTGGTGGGAGTCTACAGACAAGTTCGTTTTTGGGCCTGACATGATCAGAGAAACTTCAGAGAAGGCGGACTTAATACAAAGATGAATGAAGACCGCATAAGGTGACAGAAGTCCTACGCTGATAAAAGAAGGACCGACCTTGAGTTTGAGGTTGGAGACAGAGTTTTTCTTAAAGTATCTCCTTTGAAGAATGTCGTTAGCTTTGGGTCCGTAGGAAAATTGGCACTAAGATTTATAGGGCCATTTCCTATCATTGAGAGGAATGGGAAGATGGCTAATAAAGTAGAGATGCCCGAAAGATTGGCTGGAGTACATAATGTCTTTCATGTCTCTCATCTACGAAAGTGCTTACATGAGTCTGCGGAAGTTGTGGAGCCACCAAGCATACTAGAGGAAATAGAAGTGGAACGAAAAACTACGGTGAGAAGAGTTCCAAATCGTATCTTGGGTACAGAAGTTAAAAAGCTATGCAATCGTGAGGACAAGCTAGTTAAAGTACAATGGAGTGATGCTGAGGAAGACGCGACGTGGGAGACTGAGGACAAGATACGCTCAACCTACCCTTTTCCTTTTTAGGGTACATTCTTGATCTCTTTTTCCATAAGTTTATGCATGCATCTATCTTTTAAGTATATTTCCTCGATCCTAGTCTTGATCCTTAGGTAGAAACCAATGGATGTAAACATGTATTTGAAACATGTTATGATTGATGGTTGCAAGTGGTTGCTCGTGGATGCATACACACACACACACACACACACTAAGAACTAGATCGGCTCAGTCACTTTCATATTGCATATGCATATATGTGTGTATATATAGAATTAAACTTGATGTGTTATCATATGGACGTTGCATTTGTATGAATGATTGTGCACTACTCATGTAGAAAGTACGATTAGGAATAATTGCACACATAATGGACTCATGGCACTGACATTATTCCCATCAAGGAGGTCAACTGAATCATCCACCAGATTTTGCATTAGATAAGGATATATACACACACTATGCATATGATCATGAAAGCATTAGAAATATATTTTTTAAGGACAATGGGTGCCTGTGGTTAATGGTTGAGTAGATGGATGTTGGATGGTAGGGTACATTCTTCTTAACTTGGATATTTCGGGGACGAAATCCTTTAAGTAGGAGGGAATGTAACACCCCGTAATTTTAAAATGGGGCATAAGAGATAATTAAAGAATAATTAATTATTAAAATAAAAATTAGGTGAAACAGGTTACGCCATTGCGTTCGTCTCGGAATTCTTCTTGAGATAGAGTCTGAGTTTGCGTAAAATGAATGCCGTATGAAGGAGAAATGGACGAACGAAGTTAGGCAGAAAACTGGAAACAAGCCAGAATACACTGGCGCACTTGTGAAGTGAGCCACTACAAAAATGCACTAGCGCACCTGCCAAGTGCGCCCATACCGAGGGAAATCCAGCACAACATTCTGGAGTGTTCTATGATGACGTGTCTTTTTCTGATTTGCTGGATGACCTGTCTTCGAGCCGTGTGGCTCTGGTTACTCCTAGACTAATCTAAAGGCTAGAATTAATCCTAGACATCTATATATACGTAGCTAAACCTAAACCCTAACCTCATAACCCTAAAACTATGGTGTCGTCATGCTGTTCGCTAGCCAAGCCTCCTTCATCTACTCCAAACTAGAAAATCAAATTCAAACTAGTAATCGATTAGAAGAACTTCAAATCAAACGTCTACATCAAAGGATAGCTTAACAAATTCAGGAATCAGATCCCAGAGTACAAGATCCGTCCATTTTTTGTAAGTTCAGTTATTTTTTAGATTTAAATATCTAATAGAAATCATGACTGTAATAATCAGATCTAGAACAATGCCTAATTCTGATTCGTGCCTTTCCTTTTGTCAAATCTGAGTTGCTTATGCCTATGAGACTATTGTGATTGATGTAATGACACCTATCATGCCTATGAGACTGTTGTGACTGACATAATAAAACCTATCATACCTATGAGACTATTGGATTGACATAATGGAACCTATCATGCCTATAGATTGTTGTGATTGATGTAATGACACATACCATGTCTATGAGACTGTTGTGACTGACATAGTGAAACCTATCATGCCTATGAGACTATTATGATTGACATAATGGAACCTACCATGCCTATGAGGCTGTTGTGGTTTATATGATGGAACCTATCATGTTGTACATCCTATGCCTATAAGACTATTGCGATTAAAATAATGGGACTTATCATGTTGTACATAAAAATTAGTGATTCTCTTAAATCCAATTCTATCTAATCTTTATACCTATGGTGTAAATTGCTTATCTTGCCTACACATATTGTTAACGTACAACATTGAAACATGATTCTTGAACTGGGTACATCTTTACATGTCTATTTTTCCTTATGTCAATTCTTATGCTCCTTCTCTATTTTTCCCCTTTTTACTTGCTTTTGTGAATACTAAGTTCATTCGGAACTTAGACTAAATCTCGTTGTACGTGCGATTATAACGCGGGGAAAATTGGGTATAATTTAATTGAGTAAAATTTAGGCACAGCATGGGAACATGGCATAAACTTGTATTGGCTAGACTTGTGGAAAATTTGACACATAGATTTGGATACATATGACAAATATGTAAATTGGCTAAAGATGAACATGCCTAACCCGAGGTTAGATTGAGTTGTGGTGTAAGACTGCCCAGAACCGCCTGGCACATCCAGCTACCACAACAATATAGATCTAACGTGAGAGGTTAGCGCATTAAGCCCAAAAACCCAAGGTTAGATTGAGTTGCGATGTAAGACTTCCCGGAACCGCCCGGCACATCCAGCGACCACAACAATATAGATCTAATGTGGGAGGTAGGTGCTTTAATGAATGAATTAAAGCTAAGGAACAAACATTCTAAAATGGTAGGGTTAAGTTAATTGAGGTAGCACTTAACCAATACAACATGTTAATTAAACAGATGGGTGGGGTTAGGTTAATTGAGAACACTTAACCATTATAACATGTTGATTAGGAAACCCTAGTAATGGGGACCCATTTCAGCAGTAACCCACATGGATGTATCATGGTACCCTGAACTAGGCAGGGTGGGGCACGATTACTGGGCTGATTATAAGCGGTCAAAATAGCAGCGAGGGTGCAGCAGTGTAGGTTCCGGCGGAATGTGGGTGTGCACGTACTCCGGAGTGGATAAAGCAGGCACTGGGCATCAGTAGTATACACCGTGCATCTTGAATTTGTGTCGGGTTGGCACCATAGGAATTGATACACCCTATGGTGGGACTAGCACAGGTTCCTACAATCGAGCGGGGCCGAATGACACAAGTAATAAATGCATGCGAGTAGAAGCCGATCGAAAATGGGATCACTTCGTTATGAACACATGATGGTAGTTGAAACATTTGTTAGTAGGTGCAAAGAAATGGAAATGAGTGCGATAGTATATTCAGTTTATCTTGCCTTATCTTGTGTTATCTGATTTCTATGGTGTTGTCCTATGTTCACTTTATTCATGTCATGATCCTTTTACATGTTTACATGCTGAATAATCACTGGACTTACCAAAATTATGTCTGACCCGTTTTCTTTCGCCTTCTTTTCTTCCCCCCTGGTCCGTAGGGAGGGAATACTTCAGCTTAGTGCAGACCTTTTCCAGCTTGAAGAGATTAGATGTATTGCTTGGATTCTCTTTTCTTGGGCTATGGCTGTGATTGCACTTTTGTTGGGGATTTATGCTGCTTTACTACTGTTTTATGCTTCTTTATGTACTTGGAGTTTTAAATCAAGACAGATGTTTTATTGTAATAATTTAGAAGTTGGGTTTTGAGACAATGCTTGTAATGTTTTGACTGAACCACGCTATTTATGAAATGATTTCATTTTTCCGCTGTTATATGTCTGTCTTGTAAATTATCTGTGCCTTTTACCTAGAATACTTCACCAAAGTTAAGGCATTCCCTTTGTGAGTGACCTTAACAGAGGTGGGGTGTTTCACAAATCAATGCGCCAATTAAACACAAATCAATGCATTAAGGAACTTTGAAGCTCCAAGGTATAAGGGCGAACTTTGGTGCCTGAAAGGGAAGATTGCAAGTCTAAGTAGTTTCATTTCAAATGCCACAGATAGATGCATGCCTTTTGTCTACATGTCGAAGAAAGGGAAAAGGAATTTTGAATGCACTATTGGATGCCAGGTAGCTTTTGAAGACTTGCCTTGACACATAGAAGTTCCCCTAATTCTCTCTAAATCGATGGATAACGAAGATCTGTTTATTTACTTGGCTGTATCACCCCATACACTAAGTGCAATGCTTGTGTGTGAAGACGCCCGAGCCCAAAGACTAATACACTTACATTAAAAATAATTTATAGATGCAGAGGAGAACTAACCAAAGTTGGAAAAGATCTCCTACTATTTGTTAATAGTTTCGGGGAAACTACGACTATACTTCCTTGCTCACATAATATAGGTGCTTGCCGATCAACCGATAAATTAGGCCATATTCAACTTTGAAATTCTAGGTTGATACTTGAAATTGAACTATGAGTTGATTTAGTGCGACTTGACTTATCACCCATGAAGGGCAACCAATGGATATGCACTAGAGACTTCGTCACAGGGTTCACAATCAGGGAAGAGGAAGTGGAAGAAGCAATGATTGTAGTAATAAAATGGAAACTATGTGTTGATGGCATGATGAATGACTATTGCTCGGGACCTGGATCAATTCTTAAGACTTTAGAAAAAAAGCTCCATTTGTTAAACCTTGAGACTGGAATTCTCTGTTATCAATAGAGAAGCATAGTATGAAGCGTGTATTGTAGGATAAAGATAGTGAAAGAGTTAAAAATCCAAGCCCTGCAAATCTTTGATGAATCACAACTTGTTTTTTGCCAAATGCAAAGGGAATTTCAGGACAAAGGTGGAACCTAGCCTTTTACCTATCGAACATTTGGGAATTACTCAATGACCGTGATTACTACACCGTTACTATATTCTAAAAGAAGAAAATATGATGGATGACTCTCTGGCCAAATATGCTGGATTCAGAGAAGACAACTCCTAAGATTAGTACTAGTTGAAGATCTAACAACTCCAAGCATCAATTACATGGACATGTTATGGATTCTAGAAACCGTCAAAGTGCCAAACTCATGGACTAAGCTAATCAAAGAATAATCTGTCCACATAACCTTACTTAAAGATCGAAATGCACGAAAGCGGCTGCTTCAAAAAGCACCATAGTCATCATACATGACGAAAGAATTTATAGACATGTTTTCTCTATGCCACTTTTTGCAATGCGTAACCTAGGATGAAACATACTGAATTCTCATGGCGGTGCGTAAAGGAAAATACGACGACCATTCCAAGGATCAAACATTGACCAATTATGATACAGATATTTCTAGTCAAACATGAATAGGGAAGCAGTTGAGTACACTATGTAATGTGATAAATGCCATAGTTTTTTAAAATATGAAGAGCCCCTCGATTGATTTGACACAAATGGTCAGCCGCTGACCATTCGCAATATAAGGGATTGATCTTACTGGTGCACTGCAAATATCAAAGGAGAAGCAATATACGCAATAGTCTTTGTCGATTACTTCACAAACCAGGCCAAAGTGGAGGCATTGGTCACAATTACTGCTAAGAAAGTTATTATCTTCGTGACTAAAAATATCATTTGCAGGTTTTGGGTTCTGCAAATGATCATAATCAACAAAGGGATTTAGTTCAAAAGTGCATATTCTAGAATTTCTATAAGCTTTACATAGAGAAAAGTTTTTCCGTAGTAGCACATCAGTAGGAAAATGAGCAAGTGGAAGCAGTGAATAAGATCATCAAATCTACCCTCAAGAAATATCTCATGAAGGCTAATGAATTTGGGTTAAAGAGTTTCCACTTACACTATGGAATTACATAGCAACAAACAAATCTGCGATCAGGAGAATACCATTTGCTTTGGCCTATGGTTCGGAAGCCATGATCATGGTAGAGCTAGAAGTCTCTACTCATTGACAAAACCATTTCAAATAAGAAGAAAAAGAACAACTATAGCTCGACCAAGTAGATGAGATGCAGAAAGTACAATTGAGGATCGCTATGTACCAAAGAAGAGCAGCAAGGTACTTCAACAGCAGAGTATGTAGAAGAACATTCGAAGTAGAAGATCTCATCTTCAAAAAAGTAATGACAAATACCATCATATTTGAACCAAACTGGGAAGGACCTTACATGATCAATCAGAAGCTCTCTAACGGAAGTTCCAGCTCACGACGATTGAGGGAACTCCTGTCCCACTAACTAGAATAAATGAAGTGTAACAGCCGTATCATGCTTGAAACTTGTACATTTTGTTGTATTAGCAAAATGAGCGGCCCAAGCTTATGAAGGCACGGTATCTTGGAATAATTGTCTATTTCAAACATGTATAACTTCTGTTCTTAAACTGACCTAACTATGTTTACTCTCCTTTTCCATGCCAATTCAGATATGTAGAACCTCATAAACAAAACCTCATCTGCTAAGGCATACAAAAAACCACTTGTTAAGTTCGACTTTTGAACAAAGGAATCGTTTAGAGAAAACCCCTTGCCCGTTGAGCCATAAAATACCCCCACCAATTAAGGTCGATTCCCAAAGTTATGAATTGTTTACAAAAAACCTCACTTATTGACTCACAAAATGTCCTCACCCGCTGAGGCACCAAAAACCCTCACCCGTTGAGTTTGATTCCCAAAGATGGGAATCATTTCTAGAAAATCTCTCACTGACTAAGGCACAAAAACCTTTTACTTGTTGAGTCATGAAAATACCCTCATCCATTACGGTTGATTCTCGATGATAAGAATTGTTTCCCAAAACCCTCATCTATTGAGGTCAATTTCCAAAGACGGAAATCATTTCCAAAAAAACCTCACTGCTTAAACATAAAAAAACTCATCGATTGAGGTCGATTCTCGAAGATAAGAATCATTTCCAAAAACTCTCATTTGTTGAGTTTGATTACTAAAGATAGAAAACATTACCAAAAATGTCCTCACCCATTGAGGCACAAAAAAACCCTCATCCATCGAGATAGATTCCCAAAGATAGGTTTCTTGTTCAAAAACCGTCATCCATTAAGGTTGACTACTGAAGGTAAGAATTATTTCCAAAAAAAAGTCCTCACCCGTTGAGACTCAAAAACCCTCACCCACTGAGGTCAATTCCCGTGGTAGGAATCACTTTCAAAAACCTCATCCGCTTAGATGGATTCCTAAGGATATACATTAGTTTCAAGAAAGCCTCCAGCCATTGAGGTACAGAAAAGTCTCACCAATTGAGGCCAATTCTAAAGATAAGAATAATTTCAAAAAGAGCCCCCATCCGTGAATACACAAAAAGCCCTTACCCACTAAGGTCAATTCCTGAAGACAGAAATTGTTTTAAAAAGCTCTCATTTGTGAGGGTCGATTCCTAATGATAGGATGCATGCTCAAAGTATGCACAGGTAGCCCTAAACTCAACCAGGACTTGCCTTGCATCAGATAAATGCAGAGAAGCAGAAGAAACTTTAATATCTAAAAACCAAGATAGTTGAATATCTAAACGAAGAGACAAATACGTCCTTTACCATCTTTAATTCACCATTATGATAACCAAAATAGGGTCAAGAAAGCGAGCCACATGTGAAATCCAGGATACAACTTAAAGCACAAAATCTTAGTGCATTTTGCATCACACCATTATGTGGAATTAGTACAACATCATAGTGCTAGAAATCACAAACTCGAATGCTTTTAATTATACACTAAAAAGTGATCACCTAGGATCTAAGTATTGCTAGTTGTAGCAACAAATATATTAGCAAATTATGTGTTTTCTAGCATCTAACCAGTTCGAACGATAACACAACCATGCAAAACTTCTAGGCATAGAGCATTGAATTAATGAGAAAGCATACAATTTTCTTTTACAAGTTTCTCATTTTTGTGAGCATTCCTAATGGGAGTTTGGACACATTAATTCAAACGCTTTCGACCCCAACCCACCTTCAATGGGAGATAATACAAAGCCTTAATAAATGCTTTATGTTTATTCTTAGCAGGCTAAAATTAAGTCGGCTAAGAAAAATCCGGTGGATTACAATCCACATCGCATTCATAGCCATCTTAAAAAAACTCTCATGGATTGCAGTCCACATAGCATTCATAGCCGATTTAACTTTAGCTCGCTATAGATGACTACCTTAATTTTCTTCCTTACACACTCATACTTCTTCTCCTCCGTCTTCCTCCCCTTTAATTCAGTTGAGAGCTACACTAATAAAGAAATAGAAAAAATAGATAGAGAAATATTAAAAATGAGAAGAGCTTGGAATGCAATGCAGGACAGCAGTCATCGCAGTGAAGGAAATATTCCAAAAAATGAAGAAAACTCCCTTGTTGAAGAAGCGAACGACATCATAATGTCACTTGATAAGATGCGGTTAGGCAAAGACGAGCGAGATATATACGAGATGCAGTTCCAGATTTTCTTTGAGACCTGACAATGAACCGAGCAATTTTTGTATACTTCCAACAATGAAAAGCATATTAGCACATGCATCGAAGATTCTGCAAATTGCCTAATTTAGACTTTACTTTATGTTATTTTTTTTTATTATAAACTGAAAATAAGATCTACTTAAAATTAGTATCAGGGTTACTGCACCCATGGCTTTAAGCCTAGTGTTATCCTTCTTTATTTATTAATTCGAATACCGAAGCCGAGGTTAATATTCACATTTTTCTTAGTGATATAAGATTTGGTGATTTTTGAGTATGTATTTATTTAAGTACCCTACTTTAGTTTATGATTTATTAATACTTCCAATAATAGTAAATTTACCAAATAGGTATTGAAAATCTTTCAAATCCTAATGTTCAATTGATTAGTACGCTACCGTGTTGGTGGAAGATCACTCTTACATTTCATTTTAGCTTTATAGAGTTGGATCTGGCCCTTTTGGATCTTACCATGCCTGTCGGTTTAGTAGTCAAACGGGGGAGAACACTATCATATGACGAGCAGTACCAACGCTTTGACCTTTTATCTGGTGTACTACCACATTTTGATTTACAAGAAGGATCATCTTCTAGAGTGTAGCTTCGGGTCAGTTAAATTAGACAAGCAATCTCTGAATTGGTACATTTTATAGGAAAGAAAACAACCTAGAGACTATTCGATTATTTTTTCTCTTCATGATGGGAAACTATTTCTCAAACCCATCTAAGACATTGTCGGTTGGACATGTAGCAGTAGTTACGGAGTTGTCATTTAATCGTAATTCAGACATGATTAAGGCACTCTAATTCTAGCATATTTGTATTGCTCTACGAATCATCAGTGTGTTGTTTAGTTGATAACCATGTTGATTACTATTATTTGGGAGATTCTACCGTATTGGTACTATGAGTATTTTCCCAATTTGACTTACTCGATGGTACAATCTGGTTTACCTCTATTGTTTACCCGATGGACAACATGAGCTCGCGAGAACTGAAAAATAGTAAAAGATGGCAAGGCTCGTCATATATTCACCATGATTCATAATCAAATTGAGTTATGTACTACATGAGAGAGTATTATTTGGCATCCTTCTGATGGTTCACCGTGTATGGTCGATGAGAACATACAGCATGCTAGATTGCTATCTATTAGACGTTTCTCGTCAGTTTCATTTCTCTCCTTGGGAGGATGTTATTGGTGTATTGGGAAATGTAGCTAGAGGCAGACCTTATATGATGATTTTGTTCCTAATCGTTCATGCTCAAATACATCTTTTTTGAAGGTGTACAGCAGCGCTGCTTTACAGGAAACTCGGGAACATGTATGGTGGCTGGCTAGTTACTTCACCATAACTGGTTTAGACTATGCATCTTATCAGTGCAAGTTCTACAACACATATCATACAACGACTTTTATTCATATTGCATGTATTGATTTGGTAGGACTACAGTCATTTGGAGTGGTGTTATTCCCCTTTGGTTTTTCCAGAGCT
Organism: Allium sativum; assembly: GCA_030737875.1. Taxonomy (NCBI): domain Eukaryota; kingdom Viridiplantae; phylum Streptophyta; class Magnoliopsida; order Asparagales; family Amaryllidaceae; genus Allium; species Allium sativum. The sequence goes on from CM060921.1 coordinate 566,654,165, forward strand.
TAAATAGAGTAATCAAGTTGTCATGCTCCATAGCTATCTCAAGGAGCAGATTGTGGTTGGACAATCAGTAATCTTATGATGTCGGCGGGTGATAATATATCGATATTCCTTTAATCTAGGTTTGGCAGTATCCAGATCCAACTACTTTTTCATATGATATTTATAAAAGATGCGGGTAGGACTCGGGCAGGTCTTGTACGTCGAGCATCAATGGAGCATAGATTATTTGACTGCTCAAACTAATAAGCTTAATACTGGTAATGAAGTGCGATATCATACTAAATCTAGATTGGATGATGATGATGATGATGTAACTGGTCTTAAGGATTACATTTTTAATGATTTTTAGATTATGCCTTCTTCGCGATCAGTGTTTCTATTTATTGATAGTGTGTAATCATTGTATCATAAGTGTAAAAAAAATTTAGGTTGACGGATGTGTAGAGTGGTGCTACACAGCCAATTAAATAGCTATATTATAGATATCATAATAGTTCCAGTCGACATGCCCAACTAGTGGCAACTACAATCCAAAATGTTAACAGAAGAAAGTCGTCCAGCAATAAACATACATAGTATATATTACAACCAAAACACAAGACAAGTAAAAGGCAACTTCAAACCAAAAGCAAGAAAATGACCAGATCATGCTGGGTCATTGCTGGTACTTCCAAGAGACTCCGCGGGGCTAAGCGCCTAAGGTAAAGTAAGCCTGAAGGGTGTCGAGTGAGAAGGACATGCCCATGTATGAAATAAACAAGAAATTCGTCTGCAATTTCCTTCAAAGTGATTTTTAGGCTTATTGAAAACAAACATATTTCTTTCTTTCCAAATACACCAACAGTAAATGGCAAGAAAAAATCGAATTTATGATATTCGGTGCCATACTGCCAGTGATAAAAAATGGATACAATTTCAAGAATGAAGCCCAAGAGGTGAATGCTAGTAGCAGCCCAGATCGGATAAGAGACATTACAGTCAAAGAAAAGGTGATGGATATATTCCTCCTGATTAGAATAAAGTGCACAATTAGGGTTTGAAACTAAATTGCGATGGAACATTCTTACCCTAGTATTGATCCTTGCATGAATAAGGCACCATTGGAAGAAGAGAATACTAGGTGGCAGATGGCATTTCCAAAGCCTGGCAAAAGAGAAAGAATGACTGAAGTAGTTAAGGGCAACATTATGCAACAGAGAAACCTCTATTTGGAGACAATGACCAAAAGTAGCGATCAACGTGAATGGATAACCGAGTTTGAAGAAGCAAATCATATGCAACCAAAATCTCCAACAAAGTGGGAATATCAAAAAGAATTGGGGGGGAGTCTAGATGGGCCAAGACCCAACATGTCATAAACCAAGAAGCCCGTCTAAACAAAAAAAAGAAAAAAGGGAAGGGAAAATGCGAGATAACGGAAGTTGGCCATGCCAAATGTCTAACTAGAAAAGGCAATTAGTTCCATCCCCAAGTTCGACGTGGAACAAATTCTTAATGTGAGGGAGAGAGAGTGTAACGACCCAGAAAATCTGAACCAATTTAAAAATTTTAAATTGGCTAAAATAATGGGTTTTAAATATTTAAAATAAATATTTTCAATAATAGAGATGAAAACTGAGTTTGAATCGACAATTGAAAACGAATATAATTAATTATAATTATAAACAGGGCTTGAAAAGGCGCTGCAGTTTCAAAAATTGAATTCAAACTTTGTCGGACTGTACCGGGTGCAAAACAAAACGGATTTTAGCGAAACCAAAAACATTTAAATCTGTTAGAGAATACCTTTCCAACGAATCTGACAAATCGAAATTTGATAGCGGGAATCAAAAGATATGTCCAGTTGAAAATTCTGAATAGTCGCTATGGAATTCAGGCCGTGAAAATGGCCATTTTGCATATGACCTCGGAATTCGACGAAACCACTTTTGTTGGATCCGGGATGTAAAGTTATTGCTAGGTTTCAAATTTCATAATTTTCTGAATCAATATGTGAGCGTGGCAAAAGAAGATGTGTTTTGACAATTATAGTTAAATTGGATCGACCAAAAATGGGCCTTTTTGCAAACGGTCTCAGAATTCGACGAAACTAGTTTCGTTGGGACCGTATCGTCAAAACATAGCTAGATTTATTTTTCTGGAATTTTTCGAATCAGTTTGTGGCCCTGGCAAATTGAAATGCACGTTCAAAATTGAATATTGAATGTTTTATATTTTGATTTGAAGGAAAACTGACTGAAACAGTCGAATGGGTCTACGAAACATATCCCATTGTGTTCGGAATAGGGGTAATTAGCTAGGAGCGACAGTCGTTGGGTTTAAATTGGAGTTCTTGACATTAAACAAATTATCTTCGAATTAAAATATTATTAAATAAAGAAATAAAGGGATAAAAAAGGAAAATTAGAAACCCTAATCTCTTATTCACTTCAGGGCCGCCGCTCCAATCGTTTGAAGGGCTGAGACGCTCCGGACTTCTCGTCCAAAAATCATTCAATTTACTCAAAATTAAATCGAAGTTTTTATACAAAAATTCAAGAGATTTGTGAGATCTCTGATCTGATACGGGTATGATCAGTTTTTATGGCATGGACCGCCAAAAATCTCGCTTCAAAGTAGCGTTGTTCGAAGGAGGATCTTGAGTGGGTAGGCCCACCGAATGTTGCGCCACCACTAGCGATGGGGAGCTTTCGCCAAGGCGTTCGACGGAGTCGGTGAGGATGTGGGTCCGGTGGCACAGGAAGCAGGGCGCAGGCGGTTGTTTGATTGAGAGTTGGGTTCGATGGAAGCAGCTTTACAGAACGAAGACACAATGAGTTGATTTTTATTTAGTTATTGTTTATTTTAGTTTAACTAATTTAAATAAATATAAATGCAGTTTTTTTTATAAATATAAATGCAGTTTTTTTTAAATATAAATGCAGTTTTTTTTTAATAAATATAAATGCAGTTTTTAATAAATATAAAGGCAGCTTTTATTTTCATTTTTTTATAAATATATATAGCATTATGACAATAAAACTAGAAAGGTTTTAAAATAAAGTTAGAAAGGTTTTAAAATAAAATTAGGATTGATTTTGAAAATATAAAACAAGATTGTTTTGGAAAAATAAAATACTTTCAAATAGAAAATATAAAATAGAATTTGTTTTTGAAAATATAAATAGAGTTTGACTTAAAAATAAAATTACCTTTGATTTGAAATTAAAATTATCTTTGTCTATAAAATATAAACCATAGTTTAAAAATGTGATTTTGCTATGTTAACAAAATTCAATGAAACAGGAAACATCGTGACCGTGTGGACGCCTTCTACCTTTTAGAAGAGGCCGCATATTTTTCTGAGCCTTCTACAATTTTTGGCAAAGCCGAAAGCAATGTGAGATTTCTAATTTATAAACAATATGGAAAACGACGATGTATAAATTATATAGTCGATGTATGAGTTATATAAACGTTGTACACCTCATGTATAAGCGTTGTATAAGTTGTATGTTCGATGTATAAGTTATATATGCGTTGTAAATATTATATATGTGTTGAAATAAAAGTGAATTGCTATATATATATATATATATATATATATATACGCCCCTCGTCCACAAACCATGGACGATATTTATTGATTGTGATTGGTGTGAAAATTGATTGATAGCGAATGGTTGTTTGGGATTGTTTGTGGTTGATATTGGTTGATTGTGGTTGAAAAATACCCATTTGTGGTTGAGAAATATTTGGTTGAAACCACATAGGATTAGTTTTGTGGAAATGAAATAAATATATACATGCCGCCTGCGTGCGAACTAGATGCATGATTCCCATTGTCAAAAACCGCGAGGTTTTAAGGTAGAGCGAGGAGCCGTACTAGGGACGGTTCCGGTTTTAACTACCCTGCCGTTATGCTGCCGAAATTTTGAATAATATTCATGTGTTTGAATTATTTTCATTTGCTAAAACTATATTTATTCATTGAATAGAAAACCTTCATGTGTTGAATCGATATTCATTCGTTGATTAGAAATTCATGTGTTGAATGGTATTCGCGTTTTAAATATAAAATCACATTTTTATCTATATATAGAAACTATAGAAAACCTTCATGTGTTGAATCGATATTCATTCGTTGATTTGAAATTCATGTGTTGAATGGTATTCATATTTTGAAATAAATTGTTTGATAATAAAAATCACCTTTTATCGACTATATGAACTGTGTAAAATAAACTCGTTTTGAAAGAAATTGTTTTATAAGAAAAATCCTATTTTTATCACCAATATGAAATATATAAAATAATAGTGTTTTGAAATGAATTGTTTTACAATAAAAATCACATTTTTATTATACATGAATCGTTGAAATGTGAAGTGTTAAAAATAGCCACTCGTTCAAATAAACATATAGGAGTTGTAATATTCATTAATTAGCTAATGATATGATTTGTACCTATGTATGTAACATTAGAATGAATGGTGTTTTTAAACCAAATAGAAATCAAATATGAAGTTGAATAGAAAATGATAAATGATAAGAACTATATATATGCACATGCATATTCATTGAACAGGTTATAGCAAAGGGGCTAGAGAAGAGGAATAAAATTTTGTGCCCGACAAATAGGTACACATTTACTGTTTTGTTTGGGTGATGATTTTATGAGCCTGTTGGCTAGCCGCTTGGCTTTTTCTTTTTCTTTTTGAGATTAGAAGGACCGGGGAAGCTATTTGAGATTTCCCAATGCTCCCAGTGCAGGGGAGGTTATGGCGAAATTTTCCAAAATTTTAAGGTGTTAGTGAAATATTTGAAGTGAAAACGATATTGAAATAATTGAATGAACTATATTTATATAAATATATAAATATAAATAAAATTAAAACGAAACGTAGTCGTGCAGTTCGCATTTTGAAACCATGATTTCAAACAACTAGTGCGGGAAATCCGACCATTGGATTTTCCCGAAATCGCAACCGTCGGGTTCGCCTTGGAAATATCTTCCCAACGACACCAACTTTGTAAAAATCCAACGGTTGGATTGTCTCGAATGTTTAATTCAAAGCTGAAGAAAAACAGCGCCAGAAGCGATTATATTTATATATATATAAATATAATTATATATTTAATCGAATAACGACGCTGCAGTTTGTATTTTGAAATCGAAACTTCAAACGATTGTACCGGGAGATCCGGCCGTCGGATTTTCCCGAAACTGGAACAGTTGGATTCGTTTTGAAAAGACCTTTCTAATGATGTAAATTTTGTGAAGATCCAACGGTTAGATTTTCAGATATGTGTAAATCAAATCTGAAGGAAAACAGCGCCACGGCCGCTTTATGGCCCGAAGCGTCGTTTTGAATAAATTAGCTATTTTAAAATAAATAAAAATAGCGATAAATCGTTATAAAATATCATAAGCGATATGGAATGGAAATAAACTGAATTTGCTCGATTTGTGTGGCTTTTGATGGTTGAATGTGTTTGGTGTGAAAATTACATTAAAGAACAAGATTGGTGTTGTCAAATAATTTAACCATTGAAATAAATTGATTTGAAATTCTAAATATACGTGAATTATTTGAAAAGGCCGAGTTAATTCTCATTTCAAATGATTGACCGACGATTGAAATTCGAAGATGAAGACGACGGTCGAAGACCGGAGATCTTCACCTCGTTTGGATGGTAACCGAGGTCCTGATTGGGAGGCATCCTAAAATACGGATAATGAGTGGTGATCGTCCAGACGTACGTGGTGATCGATGGGTTTGCGAGGTATTTAGTGCCTCCGGTTTCGTTTAGACCCAGAACGGACTTGTGAATGGACTGTGTGTCTGACATTGGAGTTTATTCTGTGTTGATTGATCTCTGTTAAATATACATCTGTTTGGCGGTGGAGAATTTATTCTTTTGCTTAAACGCCCTTCTCTGAGACGCACGAGCTCAGAGGTTGTATATCGATGGACATCAGTCGCATGGCATAAATTGCTAGTGTGACATACCTAAGTGGCAAATGATCAGGGCTTCTGTTGAAAAGCAAAGTCTTGTGGTGATGATCAAAGCACCGCCTATGTGGCATAGCTTTGTGTATAACGTAAATTCGCGAGCCTCACTCCCCGGTATGAACCAGAAACGGGAGAAGGACCTCAGGGAGGGCATGCGTTTCTTTCTAGCTAGGGTGGTGTAAGTGACCTACCAGCCCTGACATTTATATACTTTTCACCTATGTGGTTGTTGCTGTTGCGAGGCGCCTCGGTTTGATCGGACGATCCGGTTCTGATGGAGTCATTCGTTGGCTCATTTACACCCCAAAGGGTGGGGAAACGCAGTGTTCGGGAATTTTAATCCACATCAGTGGACCGGCCCTGACGATCCAAGGGCCCACCTGAGTCTGGGTCCTGAGGCTCGGGCTAGACAGTCTCGAATTCGGTAAGGACTATCTTTTGCCTTGGTTCATGACGGAAATCCAATTTCCAAATACGACATCGTGCGGTTTTGATTGTATATATATATATATATGGCGACATGATATATGGTACCCATGCCGTCTAGGATTGATAGTTATGATTTGAAATTGTTTTCAAAGCATATAAACACTAGCAATAATATCAAATGCCTTTGTTTTATTCGTATCAAGCATATTTTGGCCGTTATAAGGTAAAAACTCTATCCTCCGGTTTGCGTTGCATTGTGTGATGGGAACTGAGTCTTATAATGGCTTCATTTTTATAAAATGCATTGCGTTGTTTAAAAGAATGATTTGTTTTAAAGCACTGGCAATCCAATGGAGTAAACCCGTTCCACGAAAGTGGCGTGGTCCTGTCATTAGCCAAATTATATATGTGTTGAGTAGATTTCTCATACCAGTCCCATGACTGACTCGTAGTTTGTTTCACTCTCAAACTCGGGTGCCCCTTTTTCTACACGGGCAGCCTTGTATTCAGGTTTAGCTGGTTCTTTCTCTGGAAAGCTGGAGCTGAAGATGGATTCTATCATTTATCTCTTTTTATGCTGTTCAGCTCCTATTGTACATATTTTGTTTATTTCCGCTGTAGACATTTATGTATAGCAGAACTGTATTTGTACTAAGTAAGATCCTGTATACTGTGTAACTCTGATGATTACTTTTATCCAGTATATTCTATTGTTCATTATCTGGTGTATTTATTTAATTCTGTTCTGCTATATTCTGTTTCTGTGTTATATTTCAAAGATAACCCTTGTCTCCGTCTGAACGGGATTTCGGGTCGTCTCAGAGAGAAGAACCACAGACCAGAACGGAGAAGCTTTAGCACGAGGAGGGAAGTGAAGAACATGATGGGATTCGAAGAATAGTGGAGTGAAAGTATCCGATCTTTCCAGATAAAACTACCGGGGGAAATAAAACGCCGTATCCATTTAGATGAAAAGGATAAGTTGAATAAGGATAGGATGACAATGCCAAGCCCACCTAATCATGATACAAGCATTCAGTTGCCAGCTGACTAATCTCTTACTATTACTTCCATTCCAAATGAAAGAGCTTCTAATGGAATCAATTTTTTTGATAACCTAGATGAGGAGTTTGTGAAAAGAAATCCAGTACATGGGAATAACAGAGCGAACAGATTTAACTAAGTCCAAATGGCCAGCGGATAAAAGGGAGTTAGCATTCCAAGATGCCAACCTTAATTCAATCTTATTGACAAGGGGAAACCAATCGGATTTGATGAGTTTGGTAGGTCTGAGGGGAATGCCAAGATATTTGATAGGAAATTGTTTGATCAAACAGTTGAGAAAGGAAGAAATGAAAGGACCTAGATGGGAATAATTTCCTAACATATTGATGGAGCTATTGCTGAAATTAATAGAAAGACCCGAGATAAGTTCAAATACATATAGAAGGACCCTGAGGTAGTGAATATAGTTGGGTTTAGGTGAGGCAAAGAGGATGGTGTCGTCAATGAATTGCAAATTGGATACAACCATGTTTGAATGAGGGAGACGATCGAATGCCTGCCAAGAGGTCATTGGCAGTGGATCTCTTGACCATCCGTTTGAACAAATTAGTGATCAGCACAAAAATGAGAGGTGATAAAGGGTCACCTTGTCGAAGACTAGGAGCCAATTTAATTAACCCACAAGATTCTCCATTAACCAAAACAGAGGAAAAGCTGGAGAAGAAGATACATTCAATCCATTTACAACATTTGTCTGGAAACCCTCTATGTTCCATCAAATCTAAAATGAAAGTCCAATTAACTGAATCGAAAGCTTTGGAGAAGTTTTGTTTTAGGAGAACTCCAGGTGTGGAAGTGTGATGGCAAAAAGAAATGATTTCTTGAGCAGTAGCAACACTGTCCAAAATATTCCGACCAAGAATGAAAGCCAACTACTCAGGCCCAACCAAAGGTGAAATGACGGCTTGAAGTTGGTTAGCAAGGACCTTAGTAATAATCTTGAAAGTTGTGTTAAGGAGACTAATAGGACGAAAAGATGATAAAGTATTAGCCTTAGAACTTTTGGGAAGAAGAACAATATTGACATAGTTTATTCTAGCAATGCACATTGGGTTTTCTTAAAATTCCAAGAACAGGTCCAAAATATTAGGTTTGATTATGGCCTAAAAATGTTTGAAGAAAATAGGCCCAAATCCATCAGACACAGGGTTTTTGTCATCTGTCATATCATTGAGTGCATCCCAAATCTCATCTTTAGTGAAAGGGTGATCGACATGAATAGAGGAAGGGTGAAGGTAGAGAAAATTCCAATCAATATCAGGCATTTGAGGAGGAGAACCACCTAAAATGTTACAGTAAAAGTTGGTAAAAAGACAATGAATATCACACTGGTCAGTGAAGAGACAGTCATTATGGATGATTTCAGAGATGAATAAAGATCTACGACAGTCATTAGACAAACGATGAAAGTATGATGTATTTTTATCACCCTCATCAATCCATTTATCTTTTTAACGTTGCCTTCCAACCAATTTCCTCATGTTTGATAAGTCTATCCAATTCAGTTTCAAGCTCCTTTAAGTTGTTACTTTCCATACCATTCAGATGACGAGTCTCTTCAAGGATGTTAAGGTTTAGAATAGCATCTTAAGTGGAAGAATTACGTGAGGGAAGGGAACCCCAAACAGACTTGGCCTATGGTTTAATTATTTTTCTTAATGGTCTAAGTTTTAGCACCATTCTATGTGTGGCAGACTGAGCCAAAACTGGTTGTGCCCATGATGTCTTAATGAAATCTCCAAAGGACGGTTCAAGAAGCCAAAGAAGCTCAAATTTAAAAGGTCTCTTTGGGTTTGGAAGGGCTCTGGAATCAAGAAGGATCAAACAATGGTCGGAGAGAGCGGTGGTGTGGCCATGCACCAGAGAGAGGGGATGCATATCATCCCAAGCAGAGCTAAAGAGGAAGCGGTCCAGTTTAGCAAAGGATGGGACATATCTGTGATTGGTCCATGTGTAAAAACAGTTTCTAATGGGAGGATCGATAAAAGAACAATCAAAGATAAAAAGTTAATAGATTCAGTATCAAGAAATATATTGCCCGAACTTCTTTCTTCAGAGGATCTGGTTGTTTTAAAGTCTCCACCATTGACCCATGGTCCATTAAATTGGGAAGCTAAATCACGACAATTTAACCAAAGGCTTACCCGTTCATGAGCAACTTAAGGTCCATAAATATTGGAGAAGAAATAGGTTGTGTTAGTTGGATGATGGCGAAGTGCAACATGTAAAGCGGAAGGGTTTGAGAAAGATTGACAAAGGGGCCATGCCAATTCATTCCATATAGTAATTAAGCAACCTTTGGTGTCATTAGCATTAACATGTGTCCAACCAATTAGAAGAGATCCTCCGATTAGTCTAAGATGATAATTAGGGGGGTCATGTAGTTTTGTTTCTTGAAGAAAAAGTACATCAATATTAAGGGGAGACAAGATTAAGTTGATGGCATGACATTTTGATGGGTCCCCTAAACCTCGTACATTCCAAGAAACAAGCATCATTGGGATTGGTTTGTATGCTCCAATTCTAGTGCGTGCATGGTAGTGTAGTGTTTATCATGCAAACTCACACCCATGCAACGTGAGATTCTCTTATTTAAACTCTTATTTTCTGAAGAAAAAATAACAAGAGTAAAAAAAAAAACTACACGAACCCTCCGGGCAAGAACTAGCATGGTTGTGCCTGCTGTTACGGCGAACTAAAATAGGCGAGAGAGTATCAGGCTAGTCCTGCACCATGTTAACTTGGGGAAGCGCAGCAGGTTGTGGAGATGTGTGACGAATGAGAGAGCTTATAACTTCATGTCGTAGGGGACTGATGGCTGAACCACTTCAAAATCTTCTCTAACAGAACCCACCACTTCAAGTGATACTTCATGAGCTTTATCTTGTGGTAAAATTGGTAACGGTGGAAACATGGTAACTTCATGAAGCATCACATCATCATGCACGTCGGAGTTCGGCTCTGGGGTTCACTCATGGATGCATGGCACCACTTGCTTTTCCGAGTTTCCCAAAAAAAGGGTCTCTGGTCTAGTGCCTGGATGCACATAAATATAGCGATAGACTTTGATGAGATGCTCAGAGTTATTAAAGTGTGTGCCAAAAGAGCTACCGGTACCAATATCCTCATAAAACTGCATCTTGAGAAATAGAAAACGATGATCAAAGTGTGCCCAGTCACAATCGTCTAGAGCAAGAACGCGGCCCATTAGTTTCATAATTTCCCTTACTACTGCAACATTGTATCTTACGAATTTAGGGAAACCCTCTATCTTAGCCCATGATTCAGTCTCTAATACTGGTGGTGGTTCCAGTTCCCTGCATGACCATGGTTGGAGAAGAATGGCACCACCTGGTTTGTTCAGAATTTTGTGGAGGGGTGCGTGTTCACGAGCACTAAAAGAGGGACAGGAAATGAGAAAAGAGTTGTCGGAAATGATCCACATTGGCTAAGCATCATGGTTCAAAGCCTGAATGAGGGTGAGATGAAGTGATTCGATGAACCAGTGCCCGACGAGAACGGTGGCTGTGAGATAGGGAGATGAATCTTCCATAGAGAAATATTTTGAAGTAGGAGGTTTAGTAGATAATGTTAGAGATGAATGAGTACTAGAAGAAAAACCAGAATATGTGTGGTCATTATTCTCAAGAGGGGAATTACGAAGAAATGTATGAACAGCCGTTTTTGCAGAATAAAGAGATGTGCGCGGGACCCACTCCACTTGATTACCCTTTTTCAAATCGACACCTTTACGTGTGGAATACGAAGCACTCTGTATACTCTTTCTAGTTAGGCAAACGTAGACACGAATGTCCATAAAAACCACAATAATAGCATATCTTCGGTTCCCTACATTCTTTAGTCATGTGTCATCTGCATGCGCAATGTAGGCAACGTCGTTCCATCTTTAAAAGTTTGATAATAAAAGAAATAGATTTGAACTGAGGAAGTGGGTTACGCCTCTTCATCAGTGGTGGTTTCGGTAAGAGTGGTGGTGGGGAAGCTGCCACCTACGCATACAATTTATAGGTGAGGCAAGAACAGATTTGGACTGGGGTAAAAAGCTATTCGGATGAGGTGTTGGTTGAGAAAGCTTGAAAGGTTGAGATTTGGTCTGTGAAGAAGGTTGAGAATGGTTGAATGGAGGAACTTTGGATAGGGATGATCGGGGAGGGGGATGCGAAGGCGAACGAGAGGGAGGAAGTGAGAGCAAACAGGATCTGTATTTCAGTGGAACAAAGGAGATGAGAGGAGGGTTGGCCGCCATTGATGGATGAATGTATCTAATTATATTGTCGGTATTTTTATTTACTGTCAGCGTGTTGTCATTATATTATCATCATTAGTGTATTATTACTATTTCTTTTCCCTGTCAACGTGTTATCATCGTGCCATTAGTGTATTATCAGTGTTCCTATTTCCTATTATCATTGTACCATTTATGTATTATTAATGTTTTTATTTATTGCTAATTTTTCAGATTTACTACTAGCGTTTTCTTAGTGTTTGATATTTTTATTAGCAAGGTTGAATCACAATTTAGGATTAACTATTTGTGTTTCTATTTCATATTATGTACTCCATTTATCACATAAACAAACACACTTGTGTTCATTTCTATTCAAGTTCTCAGACGCTTGACACATGTTAGTTAAGATGATCCTTATTTCATGAAACAAAAATAAAAATTATAAAAATTATTTATTAAATGTTTCTATTGGAATTTGGTGATACAATATTTCCAAATATCAATTAGATTTTCTGGAGATATTCGTGGTAATTTTGTTACCTGTTTTGTGCAAGAAATGAATGGAAAGAAATGGAAGGAATATTAATGAATATGGGATATTGGAAATATTCGTCATTTAATTAGTTGCCATGTTTCATAAAGAAAAGAAACGGAAACAGATTAAAATTGGAAAAGAGATTGATTGATGGAGAAAAGGGAAAATTATCAATCAATCATATGACAATTAATTAATGGAATATTAATTTTTTCCATAACTTGATTTATTTTACATAAATCAATTGTCTCATCCCCAAGTAATCTTTTCTCTATTTAAAGAGAGGCATAGAGGATGTTATTCCTATGAAATGTATGAGAACATTTGTATTCTTCATTTCTTTTGCTCTACTTCAAAAAAAACTCTGTAATCTCTTGAATATTAATAAAATCTCTTCCCCATTGAAGAGGATGTACACTATCTCGTGATAATGGAACCACTATAAATTTGTGTGTTCTCTGTTGCCTTTATTTTTTTTGTGTTTTGAGATTGATATTCATTTCAAGCTGTTTGTTCTATCACATCATTGCAAGATCCTATTGAGGTTTTTCCGCTGAAAGGGATTAATCACCCCTTACAACTGGTATCAGAGCTAGATTCGCAAAGAAGGTGTTTGGTAGAATGGCAGGAGGAGATGAAAACAATACAAATAATACAATAATGGCAGTAGTTGCTCCATACGTTAGAGGCTCCCATGTGGCGTCAGGATCATAGTTGACGATAGAGAAGTGAAATGGTGAAGGAGATTTTGAAAAGTGGCAGTGGATGATGAAAGCAGTTTTGAGAAGAAATCGTGTTCATCGAGTAGTATTTGATACAGAGACATTGCCTGCTGATATTTCATCAGTGGAATTAGAGATATGGAAGAATGGGCCTTTACTACTCTTCATCTTGCTATGGGAAAGAATGTAATTTCTGAAATCGGTCAGGAGACAACAGCTAGAGGCATTTGGAAGAAGCTGGAGGGCCTCTACATGAAGAAATCCCTAACCAACCATCTGATCCTATTGAAGACTTAATTCACTTATAAGATGAAGGAAGGTTCTTCAATTAAGACACACCTAAGTGTGTTTGATGGCCTATTGATGAAGATGAAGTCTGTTGAGTTGAAAATTGATGAATAACAAAAAGCAATGGTTTTGTTGTGTTCGCTTCCAGAGCGATACACTGGTTTTGCTAACAACCTTATCTATGGTAGAGACACATTGAAATTAGATGATGTGAAGATAGGTTTGCTCAGTGAAGATTTGAGAGATCAGATGAAAGAGTTTGGTGTTGGTGATAGTAGTGGAGGAAGTAGTAGTTCAGGCTTATTTGTTGAAAGAGGAAGAGCAGAGAAGAAATGAAGAATAATAGGGGGCGTTCCAATTCTAGGAAGCCTAATTCGAGGAGTAAATCTAAAGACGGAAAGTGCTATAATTGTAAAAAACCAGGCCATTGGAGAAGAGACTGTCCAGATTTGGAGTAGAAGACTGATGGTTCTTCATCTATTGCGATGGAGAAAGGCGGTAGCGATTTGTTGACAGCGGTTGTATCAGATGTTGCAGACCACTGGATTCTAAATTCTGGAGCATCATTTCACATGACTCCTAATAAGGAATATTTTTCTTCCTTCGATGCCAAAGAAGGAAGTTCTATCCTTATGGGGAACGATGCTACATGCAAGTCTATGGGAGTTGGTTCAGTTCGCATTCGCATGTATGATGGGATTGTTCGCACACTTTCAAATGTTCGCTATATCCCAGGTCTTCGGAAGTCATTGATATCATTAGGCCAATTGGCATCATTGGGATACAAGATAACCATTGTCAATGATGGTTTGAGAGTTTCTAGATAGGCACTTGTATTGATGAACGGTGCTATGGTGCGAAATCTATATTTGCTAATGGGTACCGCTGTCCAAGGAGAATTATGTGTTGGATTAGATAGATCTAAAAGTTTGGATGCTACCGAGCTTTGGCATATGAGATTAGGTCATACTTTGGAGAAGAACTTGGAGTTGCTTTGTAAGAATAAAAATATCAAGGGAGAAATCTTCAACAAGTTGGACTTTTGCAAGGAGTGTGTATTGGCAAAGCAAACCAGAGTTTCTTTTGGTGATGGCGTGCATACTTCTAAGAGGGTACTTGATTATGTGCATTCAGATGTTTGGGGGCCATACTCTATAGCTTCTCTTGGTGGAGCATATTATTTTGTTTCCTTCATTGATGACTACTCGTGCAAGGTTTGGGTGTATGTAATGAAAGCTAAGTCGGAAGTATTTGAGAAGTTTAAGGTTTAGTTAGCTCTTGTTGAAAACCAAACATGAAAGAAATTGAAGATTATTAGATCCGACAATAGTGGTGAATATGTCTCCAAAGAGCTCCTCGACTACTACAAACAGCATGGTATTAGAAGACATTTTACTACACCTGGTGATCCGCAATCCAATGGGGTTGCTGAGAGAATGAATAGGACTCTACTTGAAAAGGCCCGTTGCTTGATATTGACTACGGGTATGTCTAAGGGTTTTTGGGCTGAAGCTATTTCGACTGCAACACATATTATTAATCGGATTCCGTGCTCATCCATTGATGGGAAGATTCCAGAGGAGGTATGGAGAGGTAAAAACACTTTATTAAGTTATTTTTATATATTTGGATGTCCAGTTTATGTTCACAATACAGGACATGACAAGGTGGAGCCTAGGGCCTCCAAATGTGTTTTTCTTGGTTATACATATGGCATAAAAGAGTATAGAATTTGGAACCCAGTTACGAAAAAGTTATACATTCCAGACATGTGACTTCTGATGAGTCAGCAATGTTCAAACCTTTGGAAGGTTTATCAGAGAGTTCAGACTTAGTTGATGAGAAGCCTGAAAAGACCGAGATTCTCAGTTTTCAAACCCGAAGTAGAGTTATCACTATTGATAATAGTGATGGAGCAGTTGATGATACATCACATGGTAGTCCAAAGATTTCCTCTAGTAGTGATGGTGATGGTCATGAAGCTAGAGATGATTCGGCTCAAGGTGGAGCTCAAGGTGGAGCGGAAGGAGAGTCGGACGATATAGTCATTCGGGCTAGTCAGAGACCAAAGAGAGCTCCAATTAGATATGGAGATTGGCAGTATGCAAATTTTAGCCTTAATGATCAATTTGAGTATGCTTTACATGTAATTCATGATGAACCATTGAGCCTTGAAGAAGCCACGAAGTCGAGTGACAACTCGAAGTGGAATTGCGCTATGGAAGAGGAGATATAATCTTTGCAAAAGAACAAGACTTGGGATTTGGTACCACTACCTCAAGGAAGCCGAGCCATAGGTTGCAAGCAGGTGTTCAAGGTAAAAGATGATGTAGATACAAGGCAAGATTAGCAACCAAAGGGTTTTCACAAAGAGAGGGGGTTAGAATATGATTAAATATTTGCTCTAGTTTTTATACAAACTTCAATTCGAATCCTACTTGCAATAGTTGCCGCTTACGATTTGGAGTTAGAACAACTTGATGTGAAGACCTCCTTCTTGAATGGTGACTTAAAGGAAACCATTTACATGAAGCAGCCAGAAGGATTTATTGTAGATGGAAAGTCGGATTGGGTATGCAAGTTGAAGAAATCTCTTTATGGTCTAAAACATTTGCCTAGACAATGGTACAAAAGGTTTGATTCTTTTATACTTTCACATGGTTTTAATCATAGTACTAAAGATGCATGTGTTTATTTTAAGCATTTAAAGAATAATAATTGGGTGTATTTACTTTTGTATGTGGATGATATGTTGATTGCTTCCAAGGATAAAGCTGAAATTGATGCATTGAAGCTGAAGTTGAAATTAAAAGCGGAATTCGATATGAATGACCTTGGAGAAGCAAAGAAAATTTTGGGGATGGAAATCCAAAGAGATAGAAAGCTTGGACTTTTGTGACTTACTCAAAAGGAATATATTCAAAAGGTGCTTACTCGGTTTAGCATGGATGGTGCAAAGGCTATCAGTACACCCATGCCTTTGCATATACAGCTTTCTAATCAGGGCTCTCCCATCTCAAAAAAGGACAAGGCCTATATAAAGAAGGTGCCTTATATATGCCAGTGTAGTAGGTAGCTTGATGTATGCTATGGTGTGCACTAGACCGGACATTGCTCAAGCTGTCGGATTAGTTAGTAGATACACGGCAAATCCGGGAAAATCGCATTGGGAGGCAGTAAAGTACATTTTTAGATATCTTAGAGGAACATCAGATTATGGGCTTGTTTTTTTTGGTAGAAATAAGGATTTCAACTTAGTTGGATTCTGTGATTCAGACTATGCCGGAGATAGAGATAGAAGGAAGTCAACCTCAGGCTATGTGTTCACACTTGGAGGAACAACTATTAGTTGGAGAGCGAGTTTGCCGACTATAGTTGCTTTGTCTACTACAGAGACAGAGTTGATAGCTGCAGTTGAGGCAGCTAAGGAGGCACTTTATTTAAAGAAGTTATTGTATGATTTGGGCTTCATGCAAGATGCTTGTTTAGTGAATTGTGATAGTCAAAGTGCAATTCATTTAGCTGAAAATCTGGCTTTCAGTTCTAGAACAAAGCATATAGAGGTAAGAGAGTCTTTCCTTATCTCTATGAATGAGGAGAAGTTAGTTCGTCTTCAGAAGATTCACACAAATGGAAATGCAGCAAACATGTTTACGAAGGCATTACCTGCTACTAAGTTCGAGCATTGCTCGAACTTGATTCACTCGATGAAGTGCTAGGTGCCACAGGGTGGCACAATGGGGAAGAGAATGACTTGGTTGAAGTCAAGAGAATATGTGGTATTCTTCTTGTATGAAGAGATAGAAGTTGGTTGCACAATGTCTACCCTGTTTTTATTTTATTTTATTTTTGAATGCTTCCAACACTTTGTTGGTGGGCGGTGGCCTTGCTGGAGTTCACTGACAAAGTGCAATGAGGGGTGGCTTTTGCAGGAACCCTTTAGGAAGCATTCACATTAGAGACTCTTGGTTGCAAGAGATATTGTATCAAGGTGGAGATTATTGAAATTTGGTGATATAATATTTCCAAATATCAATTAGATTTTTTGGAGAAATTCATGGTAATTTTGTTACCTGTTTTGTGCAAGAAATGAATGGAAAGAAATTAAAGGAATATTAATGAATAGGGTATATTGGAAATATTCATCATTTAATTAGTTGCCATGTTTCATGAAGAAAAGAAATGGAAAGAGATTAAAATTGGAAAAGGGATTGATTGATGGAGAAAAGGGAAAATTATCAATCAATCATATGACAATTAATTAATGGGATATTAGTTTTTTCCATAAATTGATTTATTTTACATAAATCAATTGTCTCATCCCCAAGTAATCTTTTCCCTATTTAAAGAGAGGCATAGAAGATGTTATTCCTATGAAAGAACATTTGCATTCTTCATTTCTTTTGCTCTACTTTAAAAAAAAGCTCTGTAATCTCTTGAATATTAATAAAATATCGTCCCCATTGAAGTGGACGTACACTATCTCGCGATAGTGGAACCACTATAAATTTGTGTGTTCTCTGTTGTCTTTTTTTGTGATCGGAGATTGATATTCATTTCATGTTGTTTGTTTTATCACATCATTGCAAGATCCTATTGAGGTTTTTCCGCTGAAAGTGATTGATCACCCCTTAGAGTTTCATTCTATCTTCTATGCTTTTACCATAAATTTGTAAACTAATGTCTAACATTGCTTGGTCTTCTTTTTAGTTGCTTGTATTTGTGAATTAAATATTGTTGTTGATTGCAAGCATGAAAAGATAATGCGTAGAGATATACGTAAGCCATGAAGGGTTTTGAAACCATGTTAATGAATTTTACAACAATCATCCTGATTTACAATGTAGTGGTAAAATTTAGAAAATAAAATAATGTCTGATTGCATCCCAATACTAATACTCATGACAAAACAAAAGGAAAACTTTGTTATTGGAAGTTGTTCCATTTTTCGATTTGTATGTATGACATTTTTTTGGCGCACTAGCTTTATCAAGTGATATTAATGTTCTATGATAGCCATATTTATTTATTAACTTATGCAATGATGTAGGACCTCCATGCAATTACAAAATAGAAGATAAAGATTATTATACGGGTTATTACCTAGTAGATTCAGTTTATCTAAAGTGGAAAATACTTGTGCAAGCATACAAAAGAGCCAACAATGAAAGAAGCAAAATTCATCAAGCGACAAGTGAGTTTGAGATAAGATATCAAATGAGCATTTGGAGTACTTGAATATAGGTTTCATATATTAAGAAAGACGTATGCTACCACCATCCGATAGTATTGTATGATATCATATATTGTTATATTATTTTATATAATATGGTCGTCAAACAAAAACGTGCTATATATGCAATTCAACTTAGAAACTATCCAAACGTTGCTGTGACATTTCAAAAAAGAAAAGAAAAAAAAAACTTGTAAAGACCCAAATATTTGTATAGAATATATGGATAGAATCGAAGACATTCAGGGTCAACAATCTCATCTTGATCTTAGAGAAGCACTAATTGAACATTACTAGGAACATGTAGAAAACCAGTAGTAAAACAATGTTTGGATTAAATTTGTGGAATTTTTCTTTAGTATGTTTTACTTATCTATTGTATTAGGATATTTTTATAAGAGTGTTGTATTTAAATTTTTAATATCAGTTGAATTACATTATTGTTGACATGTTTATGACCTTATATTCAACATTGATTGTATTTGAACTTCAATTATCAGATGTACACTGAAAATTAATAACAAAATTGACAATGAAAACATGAGAATTGAATGACGACAACAACAACAGTAACATCAACATTAGCATAGCACGTCAGCAATAACATAATAAATACAAGAATCAACAATAAGATACATAATAAGAACACAGATCCGTATAAACCTCCATAACATTTGTCGTACTGCTCAGTTTGCTTTTCCATGTGCAACCTTTGCACTGGAACGAGTTTGTTTAAGTTGCAACTTGAAATACCATATCATTAATTCTTTGTTGTCGAGCTAATTCGTGTTTTCTTGTATCTAACTCGTCTGTTTCTTAACTGTTGTTTTTCATCACAACATCGGTTTCTTTACTTTTACCTCACAAGCCTCTTCGCTTATTTTCCACTCATGTAACATTTAGTTACAACTTCAGTGGTCGCCAATTGCTCACTGATATGTTCCAGTATATTCGACGGTGGTTCTTTTCTTCACTTTGTACTTTCTCGGAAGCTTATCACCTGCACTAGTACTGAAAGAGGTGTCTTCCTATGCATTAGAACTACTAGGAACTGATTCAATGCTTATCTTTTAAGAAAGAAACCACAATACCGAGTGCTCTTGTTGCACTTGGCATCATTTATCATCAGTTGAGAGTAAGTCATAACAGCGCTGCATGGTAAAAGGTTAATTATTGTGTTCAGTCATGTACGGTGCATTTGCATGATTATGATTTAAATGATGAAGTACTGTTATAGAAATAAAACAGAAAGCATGAAAATTTGAACTAACAACCTATGTGCATGGCCAAATCCATGCTGTTCGCCCTAATTTTCTCTCTTGCATGCAACCCAGTTGTTATTTCTTTTCAACACTAGCAAACAAAATTTATTATTTTACATGTCTGCTTCAAAGAATCGATGATTCTAGGAAGACTGTTTGGACATCGATTGTCGATCAAATTGCCCACAAAAAAAAAAAAAAAAAAAAAAAAAAAAAAAAAAAAAACCTTTGAGATTGGCTAGTAGTATCTATACTCTTTTTGTTTGAACATTCAACCTAACAGAATGCTAATTAGCTGGCTCGTCCGCCGACCATTTCCATACAATCGAGTATTTGGGAGCGGATTTGCATTTTCTGGGTTTGGAAATTCATTAATATCGATTTCGGTTGTTTGTTTTATCCTTATTGAGCTATAAACAATTTGAATTTCTGTTAACATCTTATTCTTCGGTAGTTTCATCGTTATCGAATTGTGTTTCTTAATTTTCCCAAATGTTATCTCTAAATGGATTATTCAAATTTTTGGACAATCTTTGTGAAGGACAAGGTGTCACTCTTTGTTGTTAGCTATTGGAGGACACAGTTTTGATCATATTTACAGTTTTGTCGAATGAGTTATTATGGGAATAATTTCAATTTTGAGTGTTTTAATACAGGAGTAAATTTGTATGAAATGGTAGAAGTTCCAATTTTATGGAAATTGATACGAATTTGGAGCTTGTTGTGAAAAACAAAATATGCAATTTGGTTTCATAATCGACAATTTTGAGAATGATATGTGTTTTACTTTGTTGAGAGCGAAACGTATTAGGATTAAATCGAGCCAGGTACTAATTCTCAGGACTGTGTAGTGATATTAATTTTCACTTTTGATGTTTGGACATAACTGAGAATGTTTGTGAAGAAAGTAATGAATTCAAAAGAATATTTTATAAATAAATTTATGTGTTTGTTCTAATATATAAATATGAAAAGAAAAAATGAGCAACAATCAAGAAACTGATCGTCGTCTTTAGTCGGCTTTATTATAATCCATTAAGCGACAATGATCATTTTCTTGATCGTTGTCATATTTTGGTTTTAACCGGTTAAAATAAAGCCTATTAAGTTTATCTGACTTTATTTTAATTGTTTAGGGCAGCAATCTCTCCAATCCTCAACAATCCAACCGAATTGAAGGCTATTGGCATTCCAACCAATCCATGATTTGGATGAGCATTTTTATTAACACTCCAGTTTTGATTAAGGGGTTAATTCGGTTGAAATTCAGTAAGTGTTGCCGAACTTATTAGTGAAATTTGGTAGGGGTATGACGATTTTAGAACTGAAAGTCGGCAAACAACAATCGAAAATGATTAAAATCGAAAAACAGCGAGGATATGACAAATTTTCCTTTTTGGATGTTACGACCCTTAACAAAACGAGTGTTAGTATTAGTAAAAACTTCCCTCTAAAATACTATTGCCTTTTTGTCCTTTCTCTTTTGAACACATCCCTTTTTTTCTCTTTCTCTCTCATCAAGCTCACCCTCTCATTCCTCACCTCCAAAGCTCTTCCGTGCAGTAGTTTGTTGACATCAATTTTTGTGGTGTCAACGTGACTATATCCAACGATTGGTGGGTAGAAGAGGACTTCATACAAGACTCCCTGATTTTCATCAATTGGTGGAGAATGTTTGGTGAAACCACAAAAAGTAGCAAAATCTTGTCAATCTGTCACTTCTCATCTACATATGGCAGAATACTTGAAATAAACGTACCAAATTACCACTAATGTTGAATATTCATAGCCTGGTAAGTAAAATAGCTGCATTGTTAATCCCGTACCTTAATATAATTTAGCATCAGTTAAGCAGAAAGATAAAAAACCTATTATCTATAACTATCACTCCATTAACTCCTTTAGTTCTTCTGACGATGGAAGCTTAATCTTCAATATATCATCAAGTGATGCTCCGTTCTCCTTTCTCTTTCCACCATCTACTGCAGCTTCTTCTTCATATTCATTTGCATTAACAGTACTAATACTCCTCCTTCCTGTCGGCTGCAGCTGCTTTGTACGTAATGCAGCTTGATTTTCATGGCAACTTCTGTTAGAAGTAGAAGAAGATGTTTCCTTGCAAGTTAGATGCTGAACTACGGATTTAAAATGCATGCATCTGCATACACTCTTTGAGTCTCTATAATCTTCATGTTTATTTCTTTGTTTTCTCTTGAGTTCATCATCCTTTCCCTGCTTTTAATTTTATGTGTAAACATGGAATCGGTGGTATATACATATATATAGTAAGGAGAAGAGTCAGAATAGGGTAGCTAGAATCTTATCTGACTTGAACAAGACAAAGCCAACAGCAGGGAGGTCAATTATTCTATACCCAATTCAGGTGTTCCCGTGTGCCCGACAAATCACAATCACACATTAACCACACATATTATTAATAATCTAATGAACGGGTTCTACAATCCACTCAAAACCATTAGATTTTGTACAAATCAATGGCTAAGATTAATCCGGCATACGGTAATGCGTCCAATTTGAATATATAATAATTCATCTCGAGCCGTACGTATGTATAAATATGTAAAGTCAGGAGAAGGGGTCTTTCCAACTAACAGTCCATTTCTCATGCTATATATAATGAGAAGCAAATACCGCGAACTGCATGTATCATGCATATGTCAAATTATATGCAAGTTCGACTGTAGCGTTTAAATCCAAAAGTTGGTGCGTCTATGTTATCATTTCAGAAGCAACTGCAACAGCAAACGAGAGGAGTTAGCTATTATCTCTTAATAGACAAGTCAACAAACACTAATTACCACTCAAGTAGTATAGCCTTGCTTATTTAGCATCGTTTGTAGGTTTTTAAAATGAAGTAAAAAATTATATTAATCCGTAAATGATTAAGAATAATTCTTCTCATCAAGTGACTAAGAATAATCTGCTTATTTAGAAACATTTGCGGTATTATCAAGTCATAATCTTCATGACCAGCTTTACAATCATCATCCACTCTAAATCTACGATTATATTGATCCTCACCACCAATGTTAAGTTCGTTTTAATAAATCATCTAAGCTACGTCAATGATCAACGTACATGACACGCCGCAACTCTAACTGCATCTAATGACGTACCAAATATAGGCCCAGTGGGGTCGCTGACCCCACTGGATTTTGAAGAAAAAAAATGATTCCTGGGTTCATATAATACTTAAGATACTAAATCAACAACGCAATATATTTGTTTGTATTTACATAACATAACATAGCCTTTAATATGATTTCAGTAAAGCTTTTGCATTCATTGATATGACCAACAATAAAGCAAGCATTTCCAGCATTGTATTATTAATATATATCCTTCATACATCCTACTTTACTAGCATGAACATTACCATTAGTAGACATGATTCCGGGAAGGTAACTTGCATAAAGATAACAGGCTGTAGTAAGTTAATAAATCATATACATTATAACACTACAAGAAAAATACCATATTGCAACTAGCTATTTGCAACAGGCAACAAATGACAGTTGCAGTAAATAATATTTAGCAACAGACCTATTATAGCAGTAGCAATAGGTGAGATTTAGCAACTTGCCTTTTTTTCTATTGCGAAAAGCATATTTTTAGCAACTGCACTTCTTTTCCTGTTGCAAAAACATACTTTTAGCAACTGTGCTTCCATAATAGTTGCAACAAACATATTATTTGCAACTGCGCTTCCAAGCTAGTTGCGAATAAATATCTTTAGCAACTGTTTTTGCCTCTTGCAAATAACTGTAAGTTTTGCAACTGGTAAAGTTAGTTGCAAATACTATTAAAAATTACTATCGGCTTTTAATGATTAACTTTTACTAACTAATTTTATATAGTTTCTATTAAATGATTAACTACTAGTAATTATATAATAATTAAGATTAGTAATTATTAATTATTAATTAGTAATAAAATTTAAGTATTATAAAGTGATATTTATAGCTGATAATTAAATAATAATAGTAAGTACTAATTAATTAACTGATAATTAACATTTGGTAAGCATAGTTAATACAAAAGTACAAAGTAATAAGTAATATTTAGTTATAATATAATAAGTATTTAAGTAATAATAATTAATTAATATTTTACTAATTTATCACGGTTAGTTGTTAATAGTGTATAAATTATATTTTAACAATTATTAACTACATATAATAATAAATTAATCTAATTAACAACAAAATTTAAATAAATAATAAAATACTCATAATATTAAATAATTAATAAAATATTCATAATAATTACTAAATAATTAACCATTAGTAATTACATAATAGTTAAGATTACAATTTAATATTATTATTATTATTAATTGACAATAAAATTTAATTATTACAAATTGATATTTATATTTAATAATATTATTCAGTAATTTTACCAAAAAGGTATACAATTTTGGATTACATAAAATAATACCAGATTTTTATGGTTCAATCCAACTTTGTGGCACCAAATCTAAATACTTTTGGTTTATAGTTGTATATTCGCGCCTCCGTTTCCCACGAAAATTTCATTTCCCGCTTTCATCCTCCCAGACCCAATAATCCAAGTCCACCGAAATTTCCAGATCCCATTCTCCACCTTCACGATTCACAATTTACTGAAATTTCCAAATCCCAGACTCTTAAGTTCAAGTTCAGATGGCGACAAGGGCCATCCTAATCTCGGAAGAACCGACTTGAAGATGGCGACCAGAAATTTCGTGTGGGAACAAAACTTAGCCCCTCTTCCGACCTTCCAACCGCCATTCCTGAACCTCCGACCCCTGCTCCGCCCCGACCTTCTCCACCATTTAGAATCCATTATCTCCATTACACAAATAAACACCGCCTCGTGTAATTTCTCATTCACTACAAAATAAAAAAGATCCCCAATATCGAAATCCCTAAGTCTCAAACCTGCCACAACACCGCCTCAAACTCAAAAGCTGTCATCAGCCAAAGCCCTAGAGAATTCGAAAGCGCTAGCTAAAAGTAGCAGCTAAAATCAGTAAACGAAGGGAATCCTTGGAATTTGATTAAAATAATTTTAGGAGAGAAAAAGCTTAGCATCGATAATAGCAGCACACAATTTAGTTTGATTCTCCTAAAATTTGTGAGTTTCATTACTTGTAGCATTTGGATCTGAACTTTTTGCTCACTTAGGACTGCAAGTTTTTTGAATCCGTTCGAATGGAAGTTGAGGGTTGTTTGTGGCAACGTTGATTGAAAACCATGACGGCGGATCAGGGAAGAAGTGGCGGATCAGGCAAGTTTTATTTTATAAATTGGCACAAATTGTTATTATTTTTCTTATATTGAGCATTTTTGTGAATACTCAAATTTAGTGAATATGAAGTTGTTCATATCCTGCTGAGCACAATATTTATTTTGGGGAACGAATAGCAAGATCTGGCCCTGTGCATAAATTAAAGAGGAATATGGCCTGTGTGAAATTCAACTGTGTTCTTCTCATGCTTAAACCACGACCCCAAACCTATCTACCACCATTTAGATCACTGTTCAAATGATAGATTAATATATATATGAATAAAAATATTAATCATATTTTTACACGGAAACAGTGGTTAACACCTTGTCATCAGAAAGAAGGGTTTGAAAATCCACACGTTTTTGAAGACAGCAAGGACAATTCAATAGTGGTAACTTAAATTATAGACTGTAGGCATACTACTACTATAAAGGTCTAGGTCGTAGAATACACCGGTTACCCTTGTTCATTTTTTTTTTCAAATTTCAGAAATAAATTAATTATGCTTGCTTTACCCACACACTTTGGAACCCTGTTTAATTATGCATTTAATGGATATCGAGCACGTGACTTTCTGTGAAATCTTTTTGGATTTTGCGATGTTGACGCAATTCTGGGATCAGATTTTATACTTATTGATTGGTTTGTTTGTATTGGCCGTTAAGGGGATAGTAGTTTACATGGTTGCTAACTAGAAAATCAAAAGTCATTCGTATTGACAGATCTTGAGTAAAAATAACTGAAAATTGAACTGTCAAACTAATATGCGCATTAAAGGAAATTGTTAGGTTTTTCTTAACATATAACATTGTTATACATGCTACATTCTGTTTACTTTAGCCTAAATAGATATGATTGATATCACTAAAACATTCTTCACTGACCCATATGTGGTAATTTGGATATGTCGGGATAATATGGGGTGTATCCAAGTGATATCAATAACAAAATCACACCCAAAACCCTAGAGAATTTTTCCACTTCTTCTCGACTCTTGCTTCATTAAACTATCCAAACCTCAATTTTCTCCTCCCTCATCTAATTGCAGTTTCTATGTCTTTTCAACTGTTAATTTTTGTGCCAATCAAACTAATGAAATGGATCGTAGTGTCGATTTGGCATAGAATTATCATTGATTTTTTTTATGTTGAGCAATCAAAAATGCACACCACTTATCTCTTCTACATGTTATTGCTGACTGATCTTATCTTAAACCCTTTGTTCATTTTTTATTATCACCCAACGTTTGGTAGGTTACTCAGTTTTCTCCCCCCTTGTTAAGAAAAGAAGGCTTGCGTGTGTATAGATGCTTACAGAATGCAGGATAATTCATATTCACATTT
Source organism: Allium sativum (assembly GCA_030737875.1). NCBI lineage: Eukaryota > Viridiplantae > Streptophyta > Magnoliopsida > Asparagales > Amaryllidaceae > Allium > Allium sativum. The sequence continues at coordinate 566,680,580 of CM060921.1, forward strand.
CCCAGAGTGTAACAACCCGAATTTTTATAACATGTTAACACAAGAATCAAATTTTAAAATAAGAATCAAGGGAAATGGGTTGCGCCATTGCGTTCGTCTCGAAATTCTACTTGAAAACGAGTCCGAGTTTGCGAGAATCAGAGTCCGTATGAGAGAGATATGACCCTCTGAAGTTTCAGGATTTTCAGAATCGAAAACAGCTCGAATTCGAATTCAAATTTCGAATTCAAAACCCAGAAAAGGCTGGGCGGGAAATTTCCCGCCCAGTACCCAGGTCGACTGGGGAGTCTACTGGGCAGTCGACCCCCCCCCAGACCAGGTCGACTAGGCAGTCGACCTGGGTGTCGACCTGGTCCACGAGCCCACTTTTGGGCTTGGGTGCATTCTGATGTTTCTAGTCTCGTTTTCTGTCCAGATTCGTTTACCTAATCTTATATAAACCCCCTGATGCCTAAACCCTAATTAACTACAACACGTCTAGCCACCATTATGCTGCTGAAATCCCTCTTGGTCATGGCCACCGTCTCTAATCTTCTTAAGCTCTCATACGCAATCCAATGCAAAGATGAAGACTTCTACAACGATTCAAGGAGATGAATCAACAACGCTACAACATCGATTTCAGTTCTTAAATTCGCTAGCCATGCTATGTAAGTTCTAGTTACTTTTTAGATTAAAATACTTAATTTTAATATGGCTATGGAATAAAGTGTAATTGGATATAAGCATGTTTATCAATTCAGATCTATTCTTGTTTACCTTTGAATCTTGAGTTTTGAGACTTGTTCATCTCCATTCTTATGTCTAGTTCATGCTCTATTCAGTCGTTGTAAATCAGTTTCTTGTATTCATGTTGATATTATTATCAAGATCTAATCTTTATGCCTATCATGATGATCTATGCTGTTTTCTCCCTGATCTTGTTTCATTGCAACTTCTACCTCCCCCTATTTATTTTCCTTTGATGAACCTAGGTCAATTTCGGACCTAGGCCTAAACTGCGATTTATGTGCGATTGGATACGGGGGAAATACCGAGATATTGCCTAGTTAGATATATGTGTGTTTGGTAGAATCGAAGGCATAATATAGATTTGGATAATTGGGTATTGCCATTAAAATGGTAATTGTAAGAATTGGGATTGGCATATGTAATTTTTGGCTAGAACTGGATATGTGTAAATTGACATAAAAATTGACATACGTATAAAACGACATGAACTGAACATATGTAGATTTGGTATGAATTGGGCATATGTAAAACTGATATGTAATCTAGAACTTGGGCATATGTTAATTAAGTGAGATTTGTAGTTGAAACACATATGATAATTTATGTCTTGAAAAATGGCTAATATGAACAGGCCTAAGTGGGTTTTGGGTAGTTGGCATGTAATAGCCTTAAAGGAGGGATAAATATAAATTGAGATAAGTTGCCTTTAATGGCATCAGATAAATTGTGATAAAATTGGTATGATTTTGCATACCATTAATTGATGAACATAATTGATTCAATTATGGACATCGTTAAATTAGGAATTAATTAATAATTTGAATAAGGAAATTATTAAGACTGGGGTAAAAGATTATAAGCGGTAATCAATGCTTAGGACACGAGGTTGGACTCATTTGTGATGTAAAACTGCCCGGACACGCCCGGCGAACCCAGTAGTCACAAATGGTAGCCCAATGTGAGAGGTCCTAGGCCCAAATTAAAAGCGTAACAGTTGTAAAGACACGAGGTTAGACTCTTTTATGGTGTAAGACTGCCCGGACCCGCCCGGCAAATCTAGCTGCCACAAATGTCAGTCTAATGTGAGAGGTCTTTATAGGGTTACGGCCTTAATGAATTAAGAAATACTTAACCAGATAAAAATGTGATGGGACATGGGGGTTAAGTGGGTGACATGTGGGTGACATATGGAAATACGAATAGTAATACTTAACCAACATAACATGGTAATTAGACCAGTGGAGAGGGTTAAGTAAACTAAGAACACTTAACCAATATGGTATGAATGAGTGGGTTAAGTAATATGATTAGGCTAATGACACTTAACCAATATGGTATGAATGGGTGAGTTAAGTAATATGATTAGGCTAATGACACTTAACCAATATGGTATGAATGGGTGGGTTAAGTAATATGATTAGGCTAATGACACTTAACCAATATGGTATGAGTGGGTGGGTTAAGTAATATGATTAGGCTGATGACACTTAACCAATATGGTATGAATGGGTGGGTTAAGTAATATGACCAGGCTAATGACACTTAACTGTTATGACATGAATGGTTGAGTTAAGTAAATCTTAATTAATGCCTAAGTGGGAATGATAACTTATGGAATAAAGTAAGTTAGGCGGAACAATAGATAAGATGAGATAACTTATGTAATAAGGAAAGATGTGCTTCATTGTAGATTAAGCAATATGTAAAGACAAGAATGAATTTACAATTGAAGGCGACATAAGTTATATTATAAAAAGGAACAAAACATTGGTTAGGTTGGATAATCCTCTGAGTATCAATCTGATGTTGATTCCGGTCTTCGGGGTTGGTATTTAGGGAATTATTCTCTCTCTCCAGTGTGTTTGTATGAAAGGGGTACTTGGTTGTAAAGATTGAATAAGAACATGTTATTGTACCATAACAGGGGTTAATGTATGAATCATAGGAATAACATGTTGCGGGCTTATTAATGGACTTAGTATAGTTCAAGTTAAGAATTGGATTAATAAGCAAGTTGAAGGTTGGTATAAATGGAAATAACCAAGTTAAATGATAAGACTGATGAGGTAGCACAAGCGCATAGTTAATGGATAGACATAGGGTCTAATGGCAGATAAAGCCAAGGCGCTTGGTTAAACCCAGACATTGGGGGTAATATGAATGACATGTAAAATATAACCTATAAGCACTTAACCAAGATAAAGCATGTATTAAGACATGAGGATGATGTAGGGGTTAAGTGGAAGACATGGGTAACATGTAAGACATAACTGGTGTATACTTAACCAAAATTTAAGCATGTAAGTGGACATGAATAAGAAGGGGTTAAGTAAGAATTACTAGAGGGGACCAAACATAGGAGGGAAGCTTGTGTCGAGGAAAGGGGACCCTTTTCAGACCAGTAGCCCATTACGTATCTTTGTGAGCTCGACCCATGTCGAGGACGGGACACGCATACTGGGTTTGATTGTAAGAGGTCAAAACGGGTTAGCAATGGCAACGCAAGTCCAACGGGTTTCATATGCGTGTGTGGACCCGAGCTGGTAGGTAAGACGTTGTTGCATCGTGTAGGTATAAGCCGTGTGTCCTCAAGTTGTATCGGGTTGCCACTTTAGGGGAGTGATACACCCCACTGTGGGGCCAGCACGGGTATCTATGAGTTAGGGAGCCGATCGCAAGGGGGTTGGTGGGTACACCTAGTGGAGATAGGGGCAGGCGGCACCTATGTAGTCAGCTAGGGGTACATAAGACTAGTATTATGATTTCTAAGTAGTGGGTGGGATCACCTTATTATATAACACGGGCTACTAGTTGGGACACTAGCAGGGGGTAAGGATCCTTGTTACAGAGGACACTAGTTGGAGTATTAGTAAGAATACGGATCATTCCTTGCAAGACAATTGTAAGGATGCTAGTTAGGTGGTGCAGAGCAAGTAGATCTCATATAAACATTTTAATGGCTAAGCAGAGGAATCTTGTTAAGTTTGATAGGAATCTTACGAAATTATACTTAGTTTATCTTGAATGGGAACCTTGCGTTGTTACTTGACAAAAATCACATCATGTTAACCTTAGTTATCTTGCCTGTTGCTTATCTTGTCATCATGCTTATGTTTACTTTTAGTTTACTCATGCCATATTATCCTTAACTATTTTTATGCTGAAAGTCACTAGGACTTACTCAGTCTTTATGACTGACCCGTTTTGTTTCGCCTCTTTTTCTTCCGTCCCCCCCCCCCCCCCCAGGTTCGCAGGGTGGGAAAACAGCTTAGCTCAGACCTTATCAAGCTCCAAGGCTCTTTCATACAAGGCTTGGATTTTTCTTGCCTATGGCTTGCTTTGCTTTATTGGGGAATACTATAACTTATTTATATGCTTCTTTGTTTTTGAGCAAGACAGATATTTTAACTATGTAACTGGGTATTGGAAGTTGATGGGCTTTTATTGTAAACAATCATATTTAATAAATGATTTTAAGTACTTCCACTTTACTTTCCGCTGTTTTATATATGTCTGTCTTGTAATATTTCTGTTCCAGTACCCATAATGCTCCATTGAAGTTAAGGCATTCTCTTTGTGAGTGACCTTAATGGATGTGGGGTGTTACACAGAGCATATCATTCAGGTTTCAGTTGTGCATTCAACTGTGCCGAAGCTGTAAATGTAGTTCCTATAGATTGGTTGCCTCATGGACAAAATGCTGTAGAGATTTATAGTCAACAATTTCGCAAAGTTACCATTTCTTATGACAATTTACTCTTTGAAACTGCTAAAGAAGCTGTTAGAGCACAGTGGAAAATATCATTGCTTGAGCAGAGTGCTGCTGAGATTTTTATATCGAAAAATGCATGCAGTCCTGATGGAACTTTTGGTAAGTCACTGACGGTTTTAACTTAATTCTATATGCTTCGAGCTCACCCTTTTCTTTGGACATTTCAATGTTAATTGATTGCCAAGTGTTCACCTTTTCTTTTTCTTTTTTTCTCAAGTAGCTTTTCCCGATCATAGAGTGTAGAAGAGAGATTTGGCAAAGCGGTTGCTCCATACTGCGGGATTGCTTTTGTAAGTATTACACTTTTTTCCCCATGCAATTTATTATTCATATTTCCATGTGATTTTATACCAATAACTAGCTGTCTATGATTAGTATTTCTCAGTTTTCCTTTAAGAGGTTTTAAATTAGTTCATAGATAGTAATGGATTGACCTATGCCATCTACGTTTTCCCATTTAATTTTCTTTCTTATCCCTTTTCCACTCACTGTGGCGACGTTCTGCTACTAAGTCCGGTCGATGTACATTATGATGAGAAGTCAAGTTGTTGGAACTTACATGTAGTTGCTAAAATTACACTTTCCTTTAAGGTAATCACTTAGGATTGTTCAAATACTGGATTCCATATTTAAATTTCGAGAGGCCCTTTCCACTGGTCGTTTTTTGAATTGTTAAAACAAAGCGTCATCAGAATTAGTTTCCCACTCAAGTTTTATATGACTTCTAATAGCTAAAATGTTTTTCTTATATATTTAATTTCTCAATTACATTGATGTGTATTCTTGTTGTTATTGAACTTTTGCTCTCAATAGTTGCTCCTATTTGAGTTATGAATTGAATATGTTGTTTGACCATGTAGCATATTATAATTGACATGTTTATTATGATGTTTGCAATGCTACAGTAAATGATGCTACTTTTCTTACTTTCAAATTTGAATCATTTTTTACTTTTACTATGTTTACAAACAGCTGGAGCAAAAGAGAAAGACTAGACACTGATTGGTTATAAAATGAGGGAACAACTTGCACAACTCCAGCTCAAGCCAGAAAGACTGCTGGTGAGAACGTACTGCCAACTTGATATTTTGGTATTATTGGAGTTCTTGAATTTAGTTGTCATATACGTATTTTGGCATTTTGTAGTATTCGAAAAAAATGTGTTGTGTGAGAGAAGAAATTATTGTACATGAATGATGTATGAAAATTATAGAAATTTTTGTTGTAATTGTTTGTACTATTAAAACTTTGTTAAAATAAAATTTTTATTTGCTTATTTTATTTTATGATATACACTATTACTAAAACAAATATATTTAATATGTAATATCTATAAGCTGTAATATTTTTTTAACAATTTATGAATCTATTGCAATGGACATATACTTTTGCAAAAGTATCTATTGCAACAACAAAAGTCCATTGCAAAAAAGTATATTGTAACATCTTATTGCAACGGGCCAAAACTGTTGCGAAAAGGGACTGACCTTTTGCAACTTCGGTTATATAGACGGGCACTGGCCTGTTGCAATAGGTCTACTGCAACAGATATGACCTGTTGCGAAAAGTGGTTTTTGTTGTAGTGTAAGTAAAAGTTCATAATGTACAGACATAAGCTTTACTGAAAAGAGTGCTCTTTAGGATTCTTATCAGTAAACTTATACAATGTATACAACATTGAGACCTAAACCAAGTTCCAATTGCAATTGACATTCATCATCTCCAGCCGGTAAGTTCAGATCAAATAACAGAAAACCCTTTTTAATAGAGTTATTTTATGCAGTTCTTTTTTTTTCAAATTAAACATTCTCCTAATTTTGAGCAACTACCAAATTGCCTCACAACATTCCCTAAGTCAAAATTTAAACTTTCAAGTGGATTGGAATTGCTTTGATTTTCTTATAAGGTATGTTTATATATGGTATTTGTTGAATTTTACTTAGGTGTTACTCGAAATTGAGAAAATCTGCCCCCACCGTATAGTATCTCTGCGTACGTCCCTGGTTGCATCTAATATAAATCCTCTATGTGAAAATAGCTAGACCTGGGTGCTGTGAAACTTTCACTACTGGAGAAAAAGCGTATTTCAACGCCAGTTTTCCAACGGTTAAATTGAAGTCGCTGGCGGCCTTGGAAACTAATGGAAATATGGCTGTTAGTAGCCGTTGGAAATTTTCGAGTTATCTTCTAGAATAGCCAGCTGAGAGAATCTTTTCTCCCCTAACCCACGAATTTTTCTCCAATTTACCCATCTTCACTCCTCCAAATCCACTACAAACACTCCCACCGCCATTCCGACGACGTCTAGAAGCTTCTCCAACCCATCTCCATCTTTGGTGCTCTCCGAATTAGGTAATTTCCTTAAACCTAATTTTTAGGTTTTAACTGATTTCGGGTTTATTTTGAAGTTTGCTTGATTCCTACTTGTTTGTATATGTTTATTACATCATGCTACACCATAATTGCTATTAATATCACCATCATGATCAAATTGTTAGGAATTTTGAATTTTTTTAGTTTTGTACATTGTGTATGTTTAGATAGCTTTGGTTAGCGAACGATATGTATGTGATAGACTTTGTTAATAATAAAATTTATGCAAACACAAAGTATATATTATGTTGAGTGATTGTAGTTTTAGAAAATTTGTGCGCACGTGAGTTTGTTGCTTATGCGAAATGATTTGGTGTATAAATGATTTTAATAGTAATCGTTGTAGTTAGAATTCAATAATTTGTAAAAATATATAATTTAGTATACATGTAAGAAAACGGTAAAATATAAACAAATTGTATATTTAAGTTTAATATAGACAAATATTTAAACCCTTAGATATTATTTGTCCCTTTCTGGAAAGTGTTGTATATGATCGTTATATGGATATTCGTTTTTTCTACAAAACAGACATCTCTATTCATCTGAAAAATCATTTGTCGGATTTGTCTATGTAATGAACAAATTACAAACACGATAAAGTAATTGTATTTCATAGATCATATCACTTTAAACGGTTCACAAAATATCAACGACATTTCCTTTACGTTCCTTGTGTACACTTCGTTCCCTATTTCCACTTGAGGGATCCTAAGAAAAAGAAATTAATTTTGTTTCCACCGAGCTAAAAAATATGCTGATGGCTCCATGTGTGTACAAAACAAGAAACACGGGGGAAATGCTGCTGAAATTTTGTTAATTCCATACATTAATATATTTTAGGAAACAATGGCTAATTCACGGACTAAGTCGCTCTCTTGAAGACGATTCGGCGATCTGGTCAGAGGTGCAAACCAGTCGTTCTCTATCACCGACGCCTTTAGGATAAAACAGCCTTAAATAATAATTGATTTGCTTGCACAACAAATTGGATGTGCACTTTCACATAGAATATAACTCCTCGTTCTGATTTTTATTTTTTAAGAATTTTTAATGGTGGAGGAAAAAGAAGAGCAAGAGATAAAAAAGCGTATTTTTTCTGAGTAGTTCAACAAAAAAATAAACGTGGAAATACTTGTAGAGGAAGTTGGTTCAGATCCAAAAAAAATGGATCTCAATTTTTTACAAACTCAAATAAAAACTTGTTCTTTCATATAGTCTCATGATGTGGGACTATTCATATATGAGTCACCTCACACTTATCCAATTTTTAAATAATTCATCTTTAAAAAATGAACCATTTTTCCAACAATTCCCCACTTGAATTTTTAAAAATATTTTCCGAGCAGTTTCTAAAAACATAAGATTGTGCATAAACAAAGGTGTCATCCGACTTGAACCTTTGCATAGTGAATAAGATTCAGTTTTTACTAGAGTGACACGCAGTCTTGAACTCTATTCCTAACATCAGACCACACACAACCTTTTCTATAGTGCAATCAAATAAGCCCATGCATTAATGGTCATGCACATCTATCACATTTTAGTGAACGCTCTAGGAATCTTGCCCAAAACTCCATAGGAAACGGTCACATTTCCACATTCACATAGGTGAGTCTATCAAGAGTACTCGTGAAGGTAGGTACTCCACTCCAATTAGAGTATAGATCTCATTAAGAGTTTCTATCAACTCATCCTCTAATCACTTCAGGAATACATGCTTCTTAATATAAAAATTTAGCATGTTCATCTATTATCACTACACAACTTGTTTTTACCCATTGAACCTAGTTCTTGGGATCTCCAGACATTTAGGTCGGGTTACCATCGTGCGTGATTCCACAATCTCTGGGCAATAGTCTCATTCTTTTAGAATCATTAAGGACTTTCTTTCTGGTCAGTCCTTTCGTCAAAGGATCTGCCAAATTGTCATCACTTCATATGTGATGTTCTCTAACAATACTATGCATACGACTGTCTTTTCTTACCGTTGTAGTATCGGTTCTGTTCTTCTTTCAATAGTTGTCAAATTTTCATCACTATATATGTGATGTTCTTTTACAGTATTGTGCTTACGACTGTCGTTCTCTACCGTTGTTATAACGGTTCTATACTTTTTGCAATAGCCGTGGAACTATCACAATCGATTACACCACTGGTGTCGGGTTTTTTTTCATAAGGGAATCTCAACTAGCAGATTTCTTTACTTCTCTGCTTCTTCACTAGCTGTGGCCAGTGCTAATATCTCAGTCTCTATAGTAGACTGGGTCAAAATAGTCTGTTTCTTGGGTTTCCAAGAGACATCTTCTCCAGCGATGCTAAATATATAACCATTGGTCGCTTTAGAATCATCAGATAAAGTATTCCAGTCTGTATCAGAATATTCTTCAAGTAAAACTAAAAACTTTTCATAATGTAATCCAAGGTTCATAGTTTACTTTAGGTATCTTATGACTCTCTCAATAGCATGTTAATGCCCTATACTAGGTCTACTGGTAAACTTGCACAATAATCCCATGACATAGGCAATGTCGGGTCTAGTACAATCAGTGGCATCCCGAAGGCTGCCAATGATGCTCGCATAATCAGACCGTCTTACACCTTCAACAGTGTTCTTAAATAACTCTACACTAGGATCATATGGTGTGCATGCAGATTTATAGTCAAGATAATTGTATTTCTTTAGTATCTTCTCAATATAATGAGATTGATCCAAAGAAAGTCTCTTTTTACCTAGTAATCTTAATATCAAGGATTACACTCGCCTCACCTCGATCTTTCATTTCAAAATTGGCACTTAATAAAGATTTGACTGAGTTTATGGCATGAATATTTGACCCAAAAAAAGAGTAGGTCATCTACATAAAGTCATATAATAGTGCAAATGTCATTCTCAGATTTGTAATAAATGCATTTGTCACTTTCATTAACTTTAAAAACCATTTGAAATGATAAAGTTATCAAATTTTTTTCATGTCATAGTTTAGGTACTTGTTTTAAACCATATAATGATTTATCTAATTTGCATACTTTATATTTTTGATTGTGTACTACAAATCTTTCAGGCTGATCCATATAAATTTCTTCTTCTAATTCACCGTTCAAAAATGTGGTTTTTACATCCATTTGGTGTGCTAGTAAATTATAAATGGAAGTAAGTGAGATTAATACCCAAATGGATGTAATTCTAGTTACTGGTTAAAAAGTGTCAAAGAAACCTATATTTTCTTTTTGCTTAAAACCTTTAGCTAGTAGTCGTATTTTATATTTATCAATAGTGCCATCAGGTTTTAATTTCTTTTGAAGCACCCATTTACAGCCTATAGATTTACAATCGGGGGTAAATCTACCAAATGCCAAGTCTTACTAGATTCCAGAGAATCCATCTCATCGTTTATAGCCTCTTGCCAAAAATCGGCATCTAAAGAAGATAAGGCCTCTTGGAGGTTTAAGGGATCCTCCTCTATAGTAAAAGAACAAAAATTCGAACCAAAGTCTTTTACGGTTCTTGCTCTTTTACTTCTTCTAGGTTCAACTTCAGAATTTTCATTAAATTCTGTTCTAATAGGCATACTTGAAGTGCCCCCACTATTCCTTAATTTAAAAGAATATTTTGTGTCATAACTATCGGCATCATTTGTTTCAATTATATTATGTGTATTTAGGTCATAAAATCTATATGCTTTGCTATTAATAGCATAGCCTACAAATACACATTCATATGCTTTACTTGCCAATTTTATTCTCTTAGGATCTGGAATGCGAACATATGCTAAACAACCCCAAGTTCTAAAGTATCACACGTTGTGTTTACAATTCTTTAAAATTTCATAAGGTGAAATTTTATTCTTAGATTTAGGGATTCTATTCAAGACGTAGCATACGGTTAATAATATATCCACCCACCAATGTTTTGCTGCACCAGTATTTAGTAAAATGACAACTACTAGTTCGGTAAAGGTCCTATTTTTTCAGCTTTACCGTTCATTTCAGGTGAATAGGGTGCAGTTCTCTCATGTACTATATCATGTAATTTATAAAAAATCCAGAATTGAATTAGATCCATGTTTTGTTCCTCTATCACTACGAAATCTCTTAATTTTTTATTTGTCAATTACTATTTTGAATGTTTCAAACATGTTAAATGGATCACATCTTTAAGAAACACTGTCTTTTCGATTGTAAGCTTTATTTCCACATTACCAATCTCTACAGTTTTAGTGGTGCGAGGTTCTCCCAACACACTTTCTGTCCGTCAACAGCCATGTATGTTGTGAATACATAACAATCACAATAGACATGGCAAGAAACACCAGTGTCTACCCACCAACCCTCTGATTCACCAACAAGGTGAATCTCAGTAATCATAGCCGTGAGAGGCTCCTCGGTCAAGTTAGTCTGCGGTACAGGGCCTGGCATGTTCCGACACTTTCATGCCATATGACCTGCTTTTCCACAGTTGTAACATAGAGACAACTGTCCAAAATCATTCTTTTTGGTTGGTTGCTGCTGTCATTTATGGTTTCCTTGCGTATTCCATTCTGTTATTTACTGACCGGTTGTGGATGCTTATTATTGTTAAAGATGTTCGTATGTTTGAAAATATATATTTTCTTATAGGAAAATATACCTAATCTCATAGACTAACATAAGTTAATCAAAGAAAATATTATTTTATGCATTTTCTGAAAATTCAGCATGTTCTTTTGGTTTGGCTCAAGGAGTCACAAATTTGAATCAAACAATTTCCATTACATATGTATGCACGGTATTATCGCACTGACTTGAGACTCTATATTTAGTGTATTACCATAAGCAACCAAAAAATTACATATGGCTCTCATAACCAATTAGAAATGGAAATTTTGTCCTCATTGTAAATGTGTCACTTTTTGAAAGTCAAAACGTTTACCATGGGGTCTCATTGATCCATCAACTTTTAAAAGTATTAAGACATGCTTGGATTTGAACCACAGTTCATGAACACTCATCTATTTTAGTACATTATTTTAACACGTTCTCTCTTTTATATCATAGCAGTATCAATTAATTTTAACAAATATGCAACCTTTATGAATACTAGATTACAGACTATCAAAGTGATCATGAACTTCTTTGTTTCTTTCTTCCATACCAAGTATTAAGTAGGAGGATCACGTGTGTTGTATGCTAGTTCAAATTACCATATCCATCTCAACATTTTGATTGTGTTAATATTTTCCAGATCTCAGTAACTGCATAATTAACCTTAACAATCATACATCTCATATCAAAACCTAGTCCAAGCAATGTTCCAAATACTCATTTATAACATATGGAATTATTTGAACCAATGGTTCGAAATGCAAATCTTTGGCCGATTTACCCCAGTTTCGCTAGCAGTCCTAGGAAATAAATCCAATTTTGATGTCCAACTTTTCAGATTTGATTCTGTAAACTTTTTATACTGGATTCCGGTACAATCAAACTTTTGATATTGCCTAATTCAATTAATTACAGTTAGCAACAACTGAAAATAAATAAAATTGTTGATACCAGCGGATGAAAGTGAAGTGAGATCCGGTAGTCTGGAGGCAAGTAGATAGCAACGATACTGTGTCCATCATTCGGATCATTTTCTGCTTCTCACATTTTTGCCTCTAGTTCACGGTGAGAAGGCTCGATAAGCTCCCATCCTTCTGGATACTTGATGCGGCTTGTCCATTCGAAGAATAAGATAAGACCATAACCAACAATCCGTTCTGTTCACTTCTTCTCTTTCATCCAAACAAGCCACAACACAACCAGCAATACAAAACTAGCGACAACCAGCCACAAACCACTTAAAAAATATATTATATAATACAAACAGTACAAAACAGCAAACACCCCTTCCATCCAATATTACCCCTTTTCACCGTAGCAAACAGCGTTTGCATGCTTTTTTATTATTAAAAGTTTATAACGGCAAAGTCTTTGTCGTTATAAATTTATCACGGCAAAGACTTTGCCGTTATAAATTAAAACGGCAAAGACTTCGCCATTATAACCTCCAACATCTGTTCACTCAACCGGACACATACTGGTTCCAAATTAGCCACGGGGAAGTAAACAAGCCATACCTGGTTGCTCCGTGACTTGTTTAGTAACTGAACAAGCCATTGTTGGTTGTGCTCTAAGAATCGCTGCTTTTAATATCACGAACCGCGAGAATCACTCCTTTTATTACCCTAACGCTCAGCGGACCCAACAAATGATCCGTCATTTGTTGATACGGTAGAATACTTCCGCTCTTTCTACCTTTCTAAGCATAGAATGAGGAATATAAAGCAGTGTATACGATGAGAGGCCATTGTTTTTTATCGTCTTCAAATTGTTGGTAAAAAATGGCTGAGTCGCAGACTAGGTCGCTCTCTTGAAAATGGTTTGGCGATCTGGTCAGAGGTGCAAACCAGTCATTCTGTATCACCGACGCCTCTAGGATAAAACAACCTCGAATAATAATTGATTTGTTTGCACAACAAATCAATTCAGATGCGCACTTTCGCATAGAGTATAACTGCTCATTCTGATTTTTGTTTTTTAAGAATTTTTAATGGTGGAGGAAAAAGAAGAGCTAGAGATTAAAAAAATCGCATTTTTTCTGAGTAGTTCAAAAAAAAACGTGGTAATACTTGTAAAGGAAGTCGGTTCAAATCCAAAAAAAATGGATCTCAATTTTTTACCAAGTCAAACAAAAACTTGTTCTTTCGTATAGTTTCATGATGTGGGACTATTCATATATGAGTCACCTCACACTTATCCAATTTTTAAATAATTCATCTTTAGAAAATGAACCATTTTTCCAACAATATAATTTAGCATCAGCTAAGTAGAAAAGAGGAAAAACCTAATATCTAACTATCAATCCATTAACTCCTTCAGTTCTTCTAACGAAGGAAGCTTAAACTTCAGTATATCATCAAAAAATGCTTCATTCTCCTTTTTCTTTCCACCATCTACTGCTGCAGCTTCTTCCTCATATTCATTTGCTATGATAGTACTACTAACACTCTTGCTTTCTATCGGCTGCTGCTGCTTTCTATGTAATGCAGCTTGTTTTCCATGGTAACTTCTATTAGAAGTAGAAGTAGAAGTCTCCTTGCCCGTTAGATGCTGAACTATGGACTTAAAATGCACTGCATCTGCATACACTCTTTGAGTCTCTATGATCTTTATGTTTATTTCTTTGTTTTCTCTCGAGTTCATCATCCTTTTCCTGGTTTTAATTTTATGCGTAATCATGAAATCGGCGATATGTATATATATGGTAAAGAGAAGAGTCAAAGTAGGGTAGCTAGAACCTTATTTGACTTGAACAAGAAAAAGCCAGCCGTACGTATGTATAAATATATAAAGTCAGTCAGGAGAAGGGGTCTTTCCAACTACCAGTCCATTTCTCGTGCTATATATACTGAGCAGCAACATGTTTTCTGTTTTTTCTTTCCAACAAATACCGCGAACTGCATGTATCATGCACAGGTCAAATTATATACAAGTTCAACTGTAGCGTTAACTACAAAAGTTGGTGCGTCTATGCTATCATTTCAGAAGCAACTATAACAACAATAAGAGAAGTTAGCTATTATCTCTTAATAGACAAGTCAACAAACACTAATTACCACTCAAGTTGTATAGCATGTATTTAGCATCGTATGTAGGTTTTTAAAATGAGCTAAAAGTTTATATTAATCCGTAAATGATTAAGGATGATTCTTCTCATCAAATGATTAAGGATAATTCTGCTTATTAATTTAGCATCATTTACGGTATTATTAAGTCACAATATTCAAGACCAGCTATATCATCATCATCCACTCTAGATCTAGGATTCTATCGATCCTCGCCACCAAAATTAAGCTCGTTAATAAATCATCTATACTACGTCAATGTCTCAACGTACATGACATGCCGCGACTCCAGCTGCATCTGATATCCTCTACATGAAAATAGCTAGACCTGGGTACTGCGAAACCTCAATATGAGCAATATCAATATATCTATAGTCACCTGACATCTTCGGAATATCCATTATCCATCCTGTGATAACTCTGGAGTGTGATATAATTAAATGGTCCATGTAAGGTCCGATAAACCAGATGAGACAATACCACTGCAGATGCCCGTAATCCTAACAAATCAACTAATGCAGCATGCATAGAAGATGCTATATATGGTGTAGTGTAAAATCACTGCCAAAATGATGCATAATCTCGACAGGTGATGATGATGTAATTAGCTAACCGCTAATCATGTTTCTAAGCTTCCTAAAGCGGAACTATTGTACACCTTCATAAAAAAATGTATTCGGATGTAAAATCAAGGCTAAAATCATTATTTAAGGTCTTCCTTTAGGTACTTTGTTTGAGGAACCAATAACAGCCTCCCATGGAAGGAGATGACACAAAAGGAAAGTGTCAAACCTATAGCAATCTAACATTAAATACACTCTCCTCGGTCACATAAGAACCATCATAAGGCTTCCAAATAATACTCTCCTCGGTATTGAGAAACTCAATCCAGTTACGGACTACAACGAATATATGATGGAACTAGCTTTCTGGCACCCATCTCTAGTTCTTGCGAGCCTATCCTCTAACTTGGTGAAATAATAGAGATAATGTGGAGTCTACTATCGGGAAAGAAAATCGTGTAAGTACTCGTAATACTAGTAGTATAGTACGTATCTCCCAAAATCAATACAGACATGGATCTCATCCTAACAACGCACTGACACTCCAAAGGGCGATACATATATGTTATATAGTAGGAATCCTCCAATCTCTGATTGGACGATCAAATGTCAACTCCAAATTGATCACTGCATGTCCAATTAATATTGTGTTCAATGTGGTTGAAAATTATAGGTTTTCAATCATAAAGAGAATAAAAAGTCGAGCAAACTTCAAATATTTTCTTCTCTACAAGCATGTATCAATTTACAATTTGTCTGCCTACTGTGACTTATTCTTAGCTACGCTCTAGAACATAATCCATCATGTAAAAAAATTGAGGCAGCAAGCTGGTACTGCTCATCATATGTTAATGTCTTCCCCCACTCAATTCCTAATTTAGTAAGCATAGTAGGATCCAAAGGAGTCAAACTCATCTCTCTAAAACTAAAATGAAATGTATGGGTTGTCCTCCACCAATATGGAACTAACGCACCAATCAAATGGGCATCCTAATTTTTCACATTTTAAGTATACATCAAATAAATTTACAATCATTAAAAATGTTAAAAGTCGTAAATAATTTGTGGAAATTAAATAAAAACATACTCATGTAATCATTAAATCCTATATCCCCAATAAATATGTGAATAATTCTCGAGATTTTAATATTTTAAATTAATATATAAGACGGATAACACTAGGCCGCGTAGCCCATGTGTCATCACGACGAGTCTAATTATAAATCAGCAGCATATTTAGTTTATAATTCTAAAATATAACTAAAACGATATAGAAAAATAGATAACTGGAAGAATATTTAACGCGCGTGCTAATGTATTCCTCATTACCGTGAGGTAGGCAAAAAATTCTTAATTCGTTATTAGATCCCAAATTTTGGCCGATATATAAGTCTAGAACCACATCTCGTCTACCAGTAATTGAAATGTTGATATCTTCTTCCGCAAGGACATTTTTGTTTCGGATGTTCTTGTTACTACGACCGCTATTGTTTCGCTACGTTTTCCACGTTTTTTTAATCTTTTCTTTCAATTTTTCCTTATTTGTTATTTGTCTTTTTGGACGGGTTGCTGAAACAACGAAGGAGGAAAAAGACGAAGGAGAGTGGTGGTGAGAGATAATCAGGGGTGTATCGGTCGGACCGGACTGACGGAGGTGTGTTTAGGTAATGTCCTAAAAAAATCAGATCAAACGTGGATCGGAAAAAAAAAAAAAACTTATTAGGCAAATTTTGTTGTCCTAATTCGTGTCCAAAATAAAATCGGTCAGACACATATATATATCTTCCGGACACGAACGGATCCGGTCGGACATGACTATTTATATCATATTTTATATTTTTTATCAGATTTTCTCTCAATACAAGAAATTCGGACAAATTCGAACGAACTCAAAATCATAGAAAATAACATTCCTAAAGGCGAATATTTGCCTGAATATTCAAGCAAATATTCAGGCAAATACTCCCCAGCAGTGAACTGATCTGTGTGCTCATTAAATCAGCACTCTCTAGCGGGATCTGATTAAATAAGCTTTCGACAAAGGGCGCTGATTTAACCAGTGCCTAAGCTATGAGAGAAAAGAGGCAAAATCCATTCTTATATTTTTAATTGGTTTTGGGCAATGGTATAAACATTGCTCTTTCTATTGGAGCTGAGTAAATCAACAGCCTATACTTAGAGTTGTATATCGGACATGGCAGTCTGCTATCCGGCTCGGTCTGAGGCTATAAGGTGTCTGATCCATGTCCGTACGGTTTTCTTATAGAATAGAGCTTGGACACACCATCTTCCTATCCGATCCAAAATGTTCGATGTTTTCTATTGTCGGAACATTGTTCATCCGTTTTCCGGCTCGTAGGACAGTGCTTGAACTTAATGCTTGTCCGGTCCGTGTTTGTTCGAATCTCTTATAGGACAGCTTGGACACACCTCTGTTCGGTCCGGTCCGACCCGTTTACACCCTATCTATACCATAGTTTCGAAGTGTGAACTTTGAGCTGAACCGTGTTGGTGATAGGTTACAGATTTTGGTGGTAGAACCAGTTAAACCGTGAGAACCTTGTTGATTGATTATTTTTTATTTTTTTAATTCAAATGTAAATTATTTCAATTAAGTTAAAAAAAAGTAATTAAAGTAAATATATTTTACTTTAAAATAATTAGTTTTGAGCAATTTGTGAAAAATATTAGTTGTATTAATTTTATATTAATTAATTTGTTCAAAATTGTAATTTTTCTTATTTGTGAATATGAAAGTGGTTTAGTTCAAAGGTGATTCGTAAATTTCACAATAATAATGTGCATTGGTTATTAGTTAAATTGATTATGTAAAAAATTAAAACGTGAAATGATAGCTTTTCCTCAAATTCGAAGAACCGCGAGGTTCAAAGATGTTGTCCTAGAGGTTTCTTCAAGGTTTTGAGGATACATCGCGAATTTATGCACGCGCAAGGATATTTCATTTTCAGATTCGTAGTGCTTCAAAGTTTGTAACCGTCGTTTAACCGAGGTTGAGTCGAGTCTTTAAAACATTGCCATATACTTAAGCGTTGATTAAATTAGCATCCGCAGTAATATGTTGATTTAATCAGTGCCCTTTCATTGGGTTCGGCACAAAATATTCCAACTGAATATTACATTTCCTAGGATTACGACTTGTAATCTATTGGACATGCTTTGCGTTTATCAACACTTGGCAGAATATTCAAAATATATGCGGCAAGCTGCCGCTGTTGTTGAATATTCACAACCTGGTTAGAGCATCTCTAGCAGTGGCTAGAGATGCTGAAATGGGGAGAATCCCCATTTTAAATCATGTCCCTACGCTCCAGTGGTGGTGATTTGAGCGTGAGGAGAAGAGAGAAACGAAAATTCTCCCCATTTTTTTCTTCTGAGCATGGATTCTAAACGGGGAACTGAAACCCGATCATACGATAATTTGTTTTTGGTTTTGAAGACCGATTAATCTATAATCGGTTTTTAGAATACCGTACATAGATTTATTTATTTTTAATCAGCGTTTAGTGCTGGAGTAGTGGGAGGAATCAACGTTTTTTTCCTCCTCCCCTCGCTCGGAAACGATGGACTGCTAGAGACGCGCTTAGAAAAAGTTTTGATACCTTGTTAACCTAGTGCTTTAATATGACTTTGCACACATTAAACAGAAAAGGAAAAAGCAAACGACAGATTATCAACCAATAACTGTTATGTAACGACGGTCAGAATAAATCCCCCTTCCTTACACGCATATGAGTTGAAACACAACTCCTATATAACAAAAGGAATCCCCTGATGTTTCGTGCCTACCAGCTCATACTTGTACTTCACTCCTTCAATTTATTCCGTAATGTGGGACTATTTATTTAGACCTGTCATTCCTTCTTAAGGACATGCGAGGCTATCCTAACAGTCCCACCCTTAAATCGCATCCTACGAGTATCTTTTGAGAGCACCGCCTTACCTACATGGCCTAGTCCGAACCTTCGGCTCTGATAGCACTGCTATGTAATGATGGTCCGGAAAAAATTCCCCATCCTTGCACGCATATGAGCTGGTACACAACTCCCGTATAACAAAAGTAATCCCTTGGTGTTAAGTGCCTACCAGCTCATATTTGTACTCCATTCCTTCAATTTATTCTGTGATGTGGGATTATTTATTCAGATCCGTCATCCTTAACAACATGCAAGGCAATCCTTACAGTCCTTCAGTTCTTCTAATGAAGGAAGCTTAAACTTCAGTATATCATCAAAAAATGCTTCATTCTCCTTTTTCTTTCTACTATCTACAGTAGCTTCTTCTTCATATTCATTTGCATTAATAGTATTAATACTCCTTTCCATCAGCTGTTGCGGCTTTGTAAGTAATGCAGCTTGTTTTCCATGGCCACTTCTATTAGAACTACAAGAAGATGTCTCCTTGCCTGTTAGATGCTGAACTACTGACATAAAATGCATTGCATCTGCATACACTCTTTGAGTTTCTATTATCTCTATCTTTAATTCTTTGTTTTCTCCAGAGTTCGTCATCCTTTCCGTGTTTTACAAATTGCTCTAGAGTATAATTGCTGCTTTTCTTTTTCTGGCGTGTGAAGCTAATATTTGGATTTTATGTGTTCTTATGAAACCAGAGATATCCATATGTATATATTTATAGGACAGGCATGAGAGGAGGAGTCAGCGTAAGGTGGCTATAAATTGTTTTTCGCTTTAATAACACAAAGACCGCCGTACATATGTGACTATCTATAGTTTGGAGAAATAGTCTTTTTAACTGTACAATTATATGAAGGACACTACCGTATCCAATAATTTTAGGACTTTTTTTTTCTAATTTGGTCACCTTTCAAAAATTAATTACTGAATTAGCCCAGCTTTAAAACTTATTACGGACATAACCTGATTTTGACCACGCTTGCAAAAACAACTATTTATAACTAATGACATTCGAGATGATGCAAGAATGCACAATTCAGAATGCGCAAAAAACAGTTAGGGTGTGTTCTTTGCAAGCGGAAGCGGAGAATTTGAGCGGAGTATTATAGCGGAGAATAGTAGTTAGCGGAGAATGTGTTCTTTGCGTTAAGCGGAGAATTTTAGCGGAGCATTTAAGCGGAGTATTTTATTTTTATTTCGTAATTTAATTATTAAATGATTAAAACTTAACAATATGATTAATGAAAAATAACACATTTAACCATACATAACAGTTCAGTACATAATAATATTTCATACTAGTTCACTACATAATAATAGACACATGCGAGCAACTATCTAATAATAACATAAAAACGTACAACAAACTACTACTGTCTGCGGAATACAGAAAGATGATAAGACATGAACCCCAACAAATCCAAATCAGACAAGGTCTCAACCACCTCCATAATAGACCCGTCGCGACGAAAAATCTCAACGATCTCCCACCGGCTTACATCAATTATGGGCGACAGAAGGACAAAGCATTTCTCGACTGCCACGGCGAAACGGTCTGTCTGTACGAAGACCGGTTCGGGAGGAGCGGGTTCGGAAGGAGCTGCCCTACTGGATGTGGCGCGCGCCGACTGCCTCCGTGCAAACTGAACCGGCGGTGGACTATCTGAACCGGTCTCTGGAGCAGGGGGGATCTCATAACTGCAAGTTCCTGCGCCAATGCAGCCCCTAAAAAGCTGGTCCTGCTCACGAAACTTCAGAGGTGGCTGTCTCCTAAACTTCTGATACAAGCGTGCAGGCCCATTCCACCAGTCGTCTGATCCATCCAAGCGGTCCTGCACAACATCCCAATAACCGCCAGGTATTTGTAAAAGCGCATTCCATGCTGTCCAAACCCTCTTCAGATTGTCCCATTTGTTTTTTATTTGTATCTACGTATATTCGTCTTCAAACATCTCATTGAACTCAGCCTGCACCGCACCGATGAATCTGTTGGTTCCTCGAAGACCAATATTGTTGAGGCAAATATCTATAAAAGCCTCAGTGCAGTCCACTGGCCATAAAACATTTGGGGCGTTGGAAGAGCCAGAAGCAGAAGCAGACGAATGTGCCATTAGACTGGAAAGCAGAAAAATATGAACAAAAAACAAAACGTAAAAAATAAAAATAAAAAAAAAGGTACCTTGGCAGAAGCAGAAAGGAGAAGAAGGAGGAAGAAGGTAGGAGAAGTGAGGAAAAGAAGGAAGGGGGGGGGGGTTTATGAAGGGGTAGAGCCAACGGCTCAATTTTGAGCCGTTGGCCAACGTATCCGTTTGGACACAAAGAACACCCCCTTAAATTTTTATTTTAGGAAAAATTGTGCGATATTCGAGAAGGCGTAAGAATGCGCTATTTCAGATAGCACACAATTAAATAACTATTTTTGCCTACATGGACAAAATCAGGCTAAGACCGTAATAAGTTTTAAAACATGGCTAATTCAGTGATTAATCTTCTAAAGGTGGCCGAATGGAAAAAATCCATAGTTTTATTCTCTAGTTCATCAGTCATCTTAAATCGATTGTTCTGCATTCAGTGCCCGCTGAAAATCCTGTGAAAATCGCAGCGTTTGAAACTAGAAATTTTGCTGAGTATGCAAATTCAGGGACGAAGCCAGGAAATCGGCCAAGGGGGGCGGATTCAAAAGGGGGGCCAATTTTTTTTTTTTTTTACACTAGTTTACCCTTAATTTCAACCTATAATGTCTTATATTATCAATAAAAATGCTTTAAAAGTGGTCATTTTTGCTTAAATCGATAAAAAAAAATCTATTTTTTAAAATCTAGGGGAGGGCCACGCCCCCCCCCCCTCTAGATTCGTCCCTATGCAAATTGCAGTCTTATGCTTCAAACTTCCAATGGATTGTTTCAATTTTTAGATCAGAACTAATTCATATGTTAATATAACCAGTGAGTGGTCCGTGCTTTACACATTTGAAATGTCACACCTGTTTATTTATTTAATAGACGATTTAAGATTGTAAAATATAAAACGTTTAGAAATATAAGCAATGAAACGTATAAGAGCTCATTTGATCTAGAAAGTTGGTTGGATTCATTACAATATAAAGTACTAGCAAAATAAAAGTAAAAAAATTAGTGTGTGCAGTCATTTAGTATGTGTATGCACATACACATGTAAATAAATTTATAATTGTTGTCAAAGCAAATAATATAGTGTTATCAGCTGCTAATAATATATGGATCATAGACTGATGCAAAGCCTTGCAAATCAGTAACATAGCTGTATGAGGATGTATAAGATTGTTAACTCAACATTGTGGAAATGAAATATACCACCTAATTTGTTGTCGGATCAAACCGCCACAGGATGACCGGCAACTTCAGCTGGCACATAAAATCACTGCATGAATTATGACAGAGACGTAAGTGAACATAGGAAAAAAGAGAGGCTATGCAGAAGCGAATACAACCAGCTGATATGAGTTGACTATGCAAAATACGCTTTAACATAGGGTTTGAAAATAAGTGTTACAAACACGAAGTCTGATACTACACAACTGATATGAAAAAATTACACAATAAGAGAACAGAAAAGAGAGTTATAAACATACAAATATATCAAATCACACTAAGCAAGTTTCGAACCTACGACTCTTTACGTCAATGTCAATTTTTTAACCATCAACACAGTAATTGCTTGGCTAAACTAGGGGTGGCAATTAGACCTGACCCGATGGACCCGGACCCGACCCGTCGGGTCTCGGTTCTAGGTGGGTAGGGGTTTGTCGGGTCTAAACTATACATTTCAAAAATCTAGACCCGACCGAGCTTCGATTCGGGTCGGGTCGGGTCGAACCTCGGGTTGGGTCGGGTCGGTTCGGGTCTGGTTGAATAATAATACTAAAAATACATATATTTCAATACTTTTTGGTCGGGCCTTTCGGGTCGGGTCTATGCAGGTCGGGTTTGAACGAGTCTTGATGGTATTTTTCATTACTTAGACCCGACCCGAGACACATCGGGTTCGGTTCGGGTTCGGATCATTTCGGGTCGGTTCGGTTCGAGTTTTCGGTTCTTGGTTCTAATTGCCAGCCCTAGGCTAAACTATAAAGAAAAAGGAAAAAAATAATCATAGCAAACATTTTGATGGCATATATCCATCAATATAAAATATGAAAGAATATAATCTTAGGCAAACCTCAACCGCCTCTTTATTTGTACATATGAAAAACAAAACATATAGTATATGTAAGATAGTTACAAAACAAAACCAGTAATGCTACCCTTTTTCATTCACGTAAGCTCACACCATGTAGTAATAAGCCCTCAAAGATGAGTGCTTTTTCGGAGTGCATGTGCAAACAATATCCACTTTGACCATGTTGATAACTAATTTACAAAAATACACACGCAGTGCAATAGCTCGTGAAACTGTATCTCTCTCCCATTCATGCATTTGCATAATTCACAATTCATGCTGAATGAATTAGCATGGCACTCTATGAACAATGAAATCTTCCACTTCCAGCTTATTGATGAACCCTTTGAAAGTACACAATTTAATAAAATTTTGTATTTTGGAAAAATAAACAAAAAATAATGATATATGAGAAAGTCTATCTAAACATAATATTTTGACACAACTGGTGACACAATTGAAATCCTAGCTATTGGAACGTCCCCTGAATTCCACATCTCCATATAAAGACAAAATGATACAATGGTCAAGACTCTATATGTCTCTCAATTTGTGTCAAATTTTGTGTTTAAATAGCCGTCCCCATGATATATATACGCCTAATTATACATTTCCAATTACGGCTTGACTACATCAGTGATATCATAGAGTTAACTATAGCTATTAGAGCGTAATTTACTTAAAAGCATTTTTTTTAGAACATTCATTCGATGGATTTTTGAATATGACATCGTTCTAAAGAACATGTACACATATTCCTATTATAAAATTTCAAAATGTCTCAAAATGAATGAAACTAATTTCTAAACCTGCATCTGGTATTGAATTATAAAACTGGTAGAATTATGACCAAATTCTAAGCAGCTATAATATAATTTATGACTTCAGTAACGCTACAATCAATTCCATTATCCTAAACCTCTTGAACTGTTTTGAGTTGTCATACTGCTCAAATTTGTTTCAGTTTTCAACCACTCTGGTTTATTTGATTTACAATCTGGAAAAAATATTCACACTTCAGTGGCCAGTAGTAGCGGCAATGTCCGTTCAACTGAGCATGACTAAGGTTCATTTGCCTTTGTAGTCAAGGCTTTCAAAATGGGATTTAAATCATAAATTGCAAGGTTTAAAATATAAGTCGAAACCAAATTTAAGTCGTTATTCATAGGTCCCATATTTAAGGTTTGTACACATTTTGAATTGATTTAAATGTTTGAACTACGATCAAAATTTAAACTCAAATTTCTGTTTAATTCTATTTTCATTTTGATTTAAAGACGTTGTGATGGGAAGTCTGAATTCAAATAAACGTACTAAATGTGCTAGTATGAGTTGGATGCATAATTAATTATGGTTTTAATCAAGTTTGAATCCAAATGTAAATCGAATCAGAAAGGTAGGATCCGATCTGACACCATATTCAAATCATAAGATTTAAAGACTTTTGATATTATTGTTCATAATAATCAAGCTTTTATAGAAATGTATTGCTTCTTAACACAATTTAGCAGAATTATGCTTCAACAAAGAGAAATGCATCATACATGGGTAAAAAAGCTACAAACAAATAATGGAAAAAAGGGAAATGGCACATAAAATTCAAAATATTTGACATGCGCATTGTAATTTTAAGGAAGGTGGTTTTCACCTGCTTCTGCAGAGGATGAACATTAACAAAGAAATTATCATGTTTGCTTAAAATAATGTTGATCAAAATCCTTGACGTAGAAGTCAGTGCAATTTTTTTAAAGGGATATATTTAACTGACTCCACCAATGTGGGCTCCTTCCATGAACTTTGCATCAACAAAAGGTAATTATATCTTTTTTCCTCTTCGTCAAGGCATCAAGTTGTTCTACAGTAAACTAATTTACAAAATTGGAAGCCTTTGCATATAAGTTCTCTCAAACATCAGGTGCACAATGGGAAAGTGACTAAAGGGCAAGCAAACATGAACAGTTAGCAACATGTATATAGACATGAATGCATGATTACATCTAATACAAATATAAAAGATTGAACATTTTCTGACATATCTTAAACAATGTGTTAATTAGAAATCAGCATGAAGCATACAAGTAATCAAAACTATCATGCTACATATGTTTACATAATCAAGTAATGAAACATAGTTAAGGCAATATGAATCACTACATTTATGCAATCATCTTGTTTACATTTTAAAAATATGATAATTAAATTTAAGTTGAACAAAATTTGAGATCAAAATTGTGGAAATAGATCAAGATTAGTGGCTTCTCAGTAATAAAAATAAAGTGGAAATAAGTAGAAAATGGCAACCTTTCAAGAAATAAGGAAAATTTCAAAATAAATCGACATGTATAGAAAGTCAACGGAAATCAGCACCCTGAAACCCAAAAAAAAAAAACAAATAATTATAATAATCAAACTTAAAATACGTTACCAAAATAAAGAGTAATTCGTTGTTTTAATATTTAATACAAAACGATAAAAAGGGGAAAATACACAATGTATTTGCTTGTAAGGTTACCCTCCACTACATATCTCAATCATGCCTGGAAAGGCAATGTCATTTTCTCAACACAACATTTTGACATAATTTGTGACACAATTGAAATCACAGCCAATTGGATCATCACCTAAATTACACATCTCCATATAAAGACAAAAGGATACAATGGTCAAGACTCTATATGTCTCTCAATTTATGTCCAATTTTGTGTTCAAATAGCCGTCCCCATGATATACATATGCCTGATTATACGTTTCCACTTACGGCTTGACTACATCAATGATATCAAAGATTTAAGTGTAGTTATTAGAGCGTGATTTACTTAAAAGCATTTTTTTAGAACATCCATCTGATGGATTTTCGAATATGACATCATTCTAAAGATCATGTACACGCATTGCCTTACCAATCCCTACTATCAAATTTCAAAATGTCTCAAAATGAATGAAACTAATTTCTAAACCTGCATCTGTTATTGAATTATAAAACTGGAAGAATTATGACCAAATTCGAAGCACCTATAATATAATTTATGACTTTAGTTACCTACGATCAATTCCATTATCCTAAACCTCTTGAACTGGTTTGAGTTATCATACTGCTCAAATTTGTTTCAGTTTTCAATCACTCTGGTTTATATGATTTACAATCTGGAAAAAGCTCACACTTTAGTGTACAATAGTAGCGACATTGTTCCGTTCAACTGAGCACGACTATGGTTCATTTGCCTTTGTCATCAAGGCTTTCAAAATGGGATTTAAATCATAAATTACAAGGTTTAAAATATAAGTCGAAACCAAATTTAAATCATTAATCATAGATCCCATATTTTAAGGTTTGTACACAATTTGAATTTATTTAAATGTCTGAGTTTCTGCGATCAAAAATTAAACTCAAATTTCTGTCTAATTCTGTTTTCATTTTGATTTAAAGACGTTGCGATGAGAAGTCTGAAATCAAATAAACATATTAAATGTGTTAATATCAGTTGGATGCATTATTTATTATGGTTTTAATCAAGTTTGAATCCATATGTAAATCGAATCAGAAAGGGAGGGATCGGATCTGACACCATATTTAAATCATAAGATTTAAAGACTTTTGATAATATTGTTCATAATAATCAAGTTTTTATATAACAGTATTGCTTCTTAACACAATTTAGCAGAATTATGCTTGAACAAAGAGGAATGCATTGCATGTGGGTAAAAAAGCTACAATAAATTAATGAAAAAAGGAAAATGACACATTAAAATTTAAAATATTTAACATGCACATTGTAATTTTAAGGAAAGTGGTTTTTTGTTTTCTTTTACAAAGGATGAACGTTAACAAAGAAATTATCATGTTAGCTTAAAATAATGTTGATCAAATTCCTTGACGTAGAAGCCAGTGCAATTTTTTTTAAAGGGACATATTTAACTGACTCCACCAAAGTGGACTCCTTTCATGAACTTTGCAGCAACAAAAGGGTCAAGGCATCAAGTTGTTCTATAGTAAACTAATTTATAAAATTGTAAGCCTTTGCATTTTTTCCATTTGCATTTGAGTTCTCTCAAACATTAGGTGCACAATTGGAAACTGACTAAAGTGCACGCAAATATGAATAGTCAGCAACATGTATATTGTTAGGCACAGCAGAGCAATATGTGGAGATAGATAAAAGATTTAATTTTTTTTCTTTTGATGCTTTTTTATTACATGAGATACAACTTGTCTTTTATAATATAATGCGTTCTCTGGAATATTCCAGATAAAGCCTTATCTAGATTTATCTAATTATGTCATATATAGGAATAAATTATTCCCTACATTAATACAAAAGCATATTAGTCAATGCATTTAATTGTTGCCTAATAAAATTACAAATTAACTTTTAACACTCCTCCTTAATTTGTAATTTTTAATTGCTTCTTGAACTTTTCAAACTTGTCCAATGTGACTGCTTTAGTGAGGAAATCCGCTGGCTGGTCTTTTGTGCTGATGAAGTCCATGATAATCTCCTCCTTGCTAATCAATTCTCGTATAAAATGATAACGTATCTCAATATGCTTTGTGCGAGCATGAAACACTGGATTTTTTGTCATTGCCACAGCCGACATATTGTCACAGTAGATTTTTGTTGGCTTGTCTTGAGTTTGCTTCATATCATTTAGAATTCTCCGCAGCCACACCGCTTCACAGGCTGCCTCTGTAGCTGCCATGTACTCAGCTTCAGCTGAAGATAATGCTACGGTCTTTTGCTTTCTTGAACTCCATGAAATTACGTTGGAACCGAGACAAAATAAATAGCCTGATGTTCTCTTCCGATCATCCAATGCTCCTGCCCAGTCACTATCAGTGAAACCGACTAACTTGCATTCGTCCTCTTTGACATATTGAACCCCACATTCTTTTGTTCCTTTCAAATATCGTAAAATTCTTTTTGCTGCAATCAAGTGATTGTTACTTGGATTTTGCATGAATCTTGAAAGTATACTTACTGCATGACAAATATCAGGCCTTGTATGAGTGAGAAAAATTAGCGAACCAACCAAGCTTCTAAATATTTTTCCATCCGCCTTCTTTGCGCCATCTTCTTGCTTTAATTTTTCATTTAGCATCATTGTTGTGTTAACTGGTTTGCAATCTGCCATGTGAAATTTTTTGAGAATGTCTTCAATGTATTTCTCTTGTGAAATGAAGATTTTGCCCTTTCCTTGTTTGACTTGCATGCCTAGAAAATACTTCATCAGACCGAGGTCCGTTATCTCAAAGTCCGTCATCATTCTTTCCTTAAATTCCTTAACAAGATTGTTGCTTGTACCGAAATAGATTAGATCGTCAACATATAGACATACAACTAGAAATTCTTCTCCTTGATTTTTCACATAAAGGGCAGGTTCGTTCTTACTTCTTTGGAAACCATTTTGAATGAAGTAGTTATCTATCTTGCAATTCCATGCTCGGGGTGCCTGCTTTAGCCCATACAGCGCCTTTTGAAGCTTATAGACTTTATTTTCTTTTCCTCTTATCACAAAGCCTTCTGGCTGCTCAACATATACCTCTTCCTTAAGCTCGCCATTAAGAAAAGCAGACTTCACATCGAGTTGGAAAACTTTAAGCTCTAATTGCGCTGCCACTGCAAGAGTTGTTCTAATGGTTTCCATTCGAACTACTGGAGCAAATGTCTCATTAAAGTCAATTCCGGGCTGCTGCGAATATCCCTTTGCAACCAGCCGTGCTTTGTGTCTTATTATAGAACCATCTTCGCCGTATTTCGTCTTATAAACCCATTTCAGGCCAATGACTTCTTTATCTTTTGGCAAGTCAACTAACTGCCATGTTTTATTTTTCTCAATGGCTGTTATCTCTTCTTTCATTGCTTCAATCCACACATCTTCTTTGCTTGCCTCTTCAAACAACTGCGGTTCACAAGAAAAAAGAACAACATTGCATGAGTCATAAATATCTTGTAAAGAACGCACCTTTCGAATAGGAGAGTCCAAGTCTTCATATTCATTTTCATCATTTGAGCTGTAACTAGGAGCAGTATCTACATGGATACTTTGCTGAGATCGGACAGGTTGTGAGCCATTATTTTGAGATCTTTTAGGCTTCATAGAATTTGATTTTTGGTAGCCATCATGATCCCACTGCCATGCTGCCATTTCATCAAAGACAACATCTCTTGAGACAATGAGTTGATCATTTTTGGGGTTTAATAGCCGATATCCCTTCGACTCTTCGCTGTAACCAACAAAGACATATTTCTCTCCTTTCTTCTCAAATTTATCTTTGTTTGGGCTCTGGTTCAATGCATACGCTACACTTCCAAATACTTTCATGTGATCTACTTTGGGCTTTCTTTTATGCCAGGCTTCAAATGGTGTCATATTTCTAACAGCTTTAGTTGGCGAACGATTCAATATATAGACAGCCGTGTTAACAGCTTCAGCCCATAACTTCTTTGGCATGGATTTTCCTTCTAGCATACTTCGAGCCATTTCAACAATTGTTCGATTTTTCCTTTCTGCGACGCCGTTTTGCTGTGGTGTATATCGCACAGTAAGCTGCCTTGCAATCCCTTCTTTCTTGCAATGATTCATGAACTCGCTGTAAATAAACTCTCCTCCACGATCAGTTCGAAGAGTTTTTATTAAGTGTCCACTTTGGCGTTCTACAAGAGCTTTAAACCGTAGGAAACTTGAGAAAGCTTCTGATTTTTCACTTAAAAAATAAATCCACATCATACGAGTGTAATCATCAACAAAAAGAATGAAATATCTCTTGTTATTTAGTGAAGGAGTCCTTGTAGGACCAAAAATATCAGCATGTATCAACTCCAAAGGAGCTTTTGCTCGCCATGAAGTTTTCGGAAAAGGAAATCTATGCATTTTGCCAAAAATACAACCTTCACACACCTTATTTTCTTTCATGATGATAGGAAGACCAATAACCATATTCTTTGATTTTAGTAAATGCAACCCCTTGTTGCTTAGGTGGCCATATCTCAAATGCCATAAATGAGACACATTAGAATTTTCAGATTTGAATGCACAATTCTCATTTAGAGACATAAATAGGCGGAAAATTTTATTTGGAGTCATGTCAATATTTGCCACTGTTAAATTACTTTTCTTATCAATGATCTTGCAAGAATTATTATCAAAATTCACCACATAACCTTTTTGAACAAGTTGTCCAACACTTAAGAGATTTTGGGCTAAATTTGGCACGTAAAGCACATCATGAATAAATTTCTTACCTTTTTTAGTGTGGACTGCAATGGTCCCCTTTCCTTCAACTTTTTGTGCCTTTCCATCTCCAAGCTTTATCTCTGATGAAAAAATTGCATCAAGTTCTACAAAAATGTCTTTGTTGCCGGTCATGTGGTTACTGCAACCACTGTCAATATACCAAGCATCTTGTGATTCATTTTCAGCTGATAAACAAGAGTAGAAAACCTGCTCTTCATTTTCTTCACTTGTAAAATTTGCTTTGTCCTTCTCTTTTTTATTTTGATACCAACAATCTCTTTGGGAATGATTAGGAATTCGACATCTCGTGCATTTGAAGTGACAATTTTCAGAATTATGATTTGATTTATTGCAAATAATGCAATAAGTGGACGAATTACCTTGAATTTTCTGTTGTTCTCGTCATTGTTCTCCTTTGCCTTGATAATTTCTTTCGTTGCCCTTTCTTTGATTTTGATTTTGCTTTTGAAATGAGCCCTTCTTTGAGTTGTAATAACTTCGTTTCTTTTCTGAAAAACTGAGGGTGGATTGGAATGCTTGCTCCATTGAATTTGCTGATGTTCTATTAATTCTTTGTTCATGAGCTTGAAGTGAACTCATTAGCTCATGTGTTGACATCTTGCCAAGGTCCTTTGATTCCTCTATTGCAGCGACGCAATGATCGAATTTTGGAGGAAGACATATCAATATCTTCTCTACCACTTTCTTTTCTTGAATGTTATCTCCAAGGCATTGAATTTGATTTACAATTTCAGAGACTCTGGAGAAGAAATCTCTGATATTTTCAGATTCCTTCATTTGCAGGTTGTCAAAATCTCTCCATAAAGATTGAAGTTTAATGGAGATAACTTCGTCATTGCCTCGAAATTCTTTTTGCAAAACTTCCCATGCATCCTTTGCTTTTCTTTTATTGAAAATTCTTGGATAGATAGATTTACTCACTCCTTGTTTGATATACTGAAGTGCAGTTGCATCTTTCTTTTGATTTTCTTTGTACAACTTCTCTTGTGCAGCCGTCCATCTTGTAGAATCTCCATCTACAGGTGGCTCCGGATAATCTTTTTCGATGACATCCCATAAATCATGAGAGATGAAGAAGTCCATCATCTCACTGCTCCAATAATCATAATGCTCGCCTTCGAATATTGGCACTTCGCTTGGAGAGTACTTGAACATTGTAGGGACTACTGCCATTGTTTTTTGAGTGACTGATTAATGCTGTTGATATGGCTGTTGATATGGCTCTGATACCAAATTTGTTAGGCACAGCAGAGCAATATGTGGAGATAGATAAAAGATTTAATTTTTTTTCTTTTGATGCTTTTTTATTACATGAGATACAACTTGTCTTTTATAATATAATGCGTTCTCTGGAATATTCCAGATAAAGCCTTATCTAGATTTATCTAATTATGTCATATATAGGAATAAATTATTCCCTACATTAATACAAAAGCATATTTGTCAATGCATTTAATTGTTGCCTAATAAAATTACAAATTAACTTTTAACATATATAGACATGAATGCATGATTACATCTCATATGAATCTAAAAGATTGTACATTTTCTGGCATACCTTAAACAACGTGTTAATTAGCAATCAACATGAAGCATACAAGAAATCAAAACTATCATGCTGCATCTGTTTACACGATCAAGTAATGAAACATGGTTAAGGCAATAAGAATCTACATTATGCAATCGTCTTATTTACATTTTAGAAATATGATACTTAAATTTAAGTTGAACAAAATCTGAGATCAAAATTGTGGAAATAGATCAAGATCAATGGCTTTCTCAGTAATAAAAATGAGGTAGAAATAAGTAAAAAATAGTATCCTTTCAAGAAATAAAGAAAAATTCAAAAAAAATTGACATGTACAAAAAGTCAACGGAAATCAGCACCCTGAGACAAAAACAATCAAATAATTATAATAATCAAACGTAAAATACGCTACCAAAATAAAGAGTAACTCGTTGTTTTAATATTTAATACCAAATGATAAAAAGGGGAAAATACAGAATGTTTTGCTTGTAAGGTTATCCTCCACTACATATCTCAATCATGCTTGGAAAGGCAATGTCATTTTCTTAAAATAGTTGTATTAAACAAGTTTAATTGACATGAGGAACATGACAAAGGATCCCATGAATAAATCTTTAGATTTGTAGACTTATTAGTACATGGTATAAACATAAACTGAGCATGCTTCAACAAAGTAAATTATAGCATAATGGTGTAGTTATCTAGAGTGTGTTAAAATAGAACACGCTCCTTCGTATTCCACAAACTGCAAATTATGGAATTATGATGATGATTAAAATTTTAAGCAATTAGGTGCTTCATAATGTACTTACACAGATATTATGATGATATAAGTTCTGGAAAACATAATGACTGCTACTGTCCAACGGTTTATATAACTGATAACGGTAGTTGTCTAACGAATATATAATTTATACATTATTAAATTGATACTAGGTTAACAGGAGTAACTTTCCTCTATCTAATGTTACTACCCTTTGAATATTACATGAGGCTGGAGGGAAGAACATTTCAATAGTATGACGATAATCGTTTTATCTAAAAACGATATCAAACATTACAGGTCAACCACTGATATGTCAGAAGTTGGGTAATGAAGCGCACTAAAAAAAATATAGCCAGTTTATAGTAAAAACATACACAAGGATATAAAAAAAAAATCACGGTGTACAACCAAAAAAAGTATGGAAAATATACACTACATGGTTTCAAATTTACCTTTTGTGCTTATAATGATCTGAAATCCCTATCAACAAAGAGACGGAAAAGGCCGGATTGAGTTGAGAACACTACAAATCAGAACACAAACAATAGAACATTTCATTGCTATTACAACAATTACATAAGAGTACAATAATATAACAGAGTATAAATAAATAAACAATATACATCCGAAAAATATCAGAGATTTAAATTACACTAGCAGCGAAAAAATAATACATAGCACAATTGAAAGAGATACACGGATACAGAGCTTTCTGAATATCAGAGATTTAAATTCCATATATATATATATATATATTAATAATCTTCCTCCACAGAAGCTCACATGGATTATTACCAAATCGAATTCCATTCAAATCCAATTTAATATATTAAATTGGAAAACATTACTTTGGAAAATTTCCATTAAATCTTAATAAAAGATTTTTTACTCCAAATCACATTTCACTGTTAATCGGGTCAATGAACGAATGTTGTTAAAGACACGATTCACAATAAACCCAACTCGCATACCATTTTATTCCAATTACTAAATATAACTGGAACTCTAATCATCTTGATTAAAAGATTTATTCTTTTCACATGGAGTTTAAGAACAGTGTTACTGAAGACACCATTCATGACAAACCCAAAATCCAATTTGATATTAAATATAAGGCTCTAAACAGAAATTAAATCGGCTTATATTCCATATCAAATTCTGAAACCAACACATATCGTATGGGGAATAACGATATATATCTATCTTCCAAATTCCTCCACAATATATGCATGGTCATGGAATCCAATACCAAAAACTCCCGAAGATGATTTCTATTCAAATCCATTCCAATTTATATATTGGAAATTTCTGGTTTTTATTAAAACCCTTTTTCATCCCATTTATTTAAAAATTACTGAATTTCAATTCTAGTTAAAACTACTTCATTTAAATAAAAATATATTTTTATCATTACAAATGTGAAATTTTTCATCCAACTTCCTTTCAAATCATTTATTATGATTTTACAAAAATTATTAATATTTTTGATAATTATATTAAGGCCCTTTCGGTCGATTTTCATAAACGGTCATCAAACTGCATTTACACCGACCTTTTCCAAATTTAATTTGGACATAATTCCAAATCTAACTGTTAGATTTCAAATCTCTTATATCATTGGAGAGCGCTTTTCGATACGAACCCAACAGTTCTGGTTTTAGGAGAATCCGACAGTCGGATCTCCCGTAATGCCAATTTGAAGTCAATGGTCGAAATTCGCGAACAGTCGCAGCGCGGCGCGTTCTATTCAAGCCATTAATATATATATATAATATTTTGCTCAAAATGTATTTTGTAAATTTGTTTTAAAAACGATTCCCACTTTCATTTCAATTTAAGTTAAAATTGAATACTCCTTACCATTATAATATTTAAATGATAATATTTTCAAAATATCAGATTTTGAAACAATTTCCTTTTCGACATTCATTATAAAAATGAATAAAATAGATATAAATATTGTTCGCGTTAAAATGGTGCAAACCTAATCAACATGGCTTCCCACATTTCAATATTTTCGTGTCCAACCCAAAATCAGACATCAAATTCACATTTTAATCCTTTACTGAAAATTATTCTTAAATATTCGTTATTTTAAAATATTAGTTCTTTCTGAATTGGAATCTGACACAGTCAATTAACATATAATGTTATTTATATGGATTCCATACACACATGTAGACAACAATAATTATACACAGTCGGCCATTATCCAGAGTGCGTTACACAATTGCATAAGCATTAAATATAAATAATTAACGCTTACAATAGTCTGTCAATCAATCGATTGACATACAACTAAACAATTGGGATTAGTGTACGCCAAATATCATCCCAATACCCATGTGGGGTTTCAACCAACAAATACTGAATATTATTTGTGCAGTTGGGCGATGTGTAAAATTTATCGTTCCAATCAATATCAGTTAAATGAGTGTACATAAACAAATCGTCCGATTTATAAATAAATATTTATTTTCAATTCAGGAGAATTTTATGTCATTCATATATAGGTTATAAATTATATTTTTAACAATAAATTATTAATTTCAATACATGAATATTTTTAATAGTTCATACATTCAATAAAAATGATATTTTTATTATTCAAACATTTTATTCAACGCATGAATATTTTATACAATTATATACACATTAAAAATTATATTTTTAATGAATAAATATTTATTTCAGAAAATTTTGGCATTATAACGGTGCAATATTAAAACCAGAGTAATGTCTAACATTACTTCTCTCCTGACGCTGGCTCGCAGCATACAAAATATTCAATCTAATCAACCAAACCACAATAAATTAATAACCACAATACAATCAAATTTCCACAATACAACCAAAAAATACAATCATGGTTTGTACAATAAATAGTGTCGGGGGCTACTAAGCCCCGTCTGCATCTTAAAATGTTTTTAACTGTAAAATAAATTGAGTGAGGAGTTCTCACATTGGGATCTACTCCGCCGTGCTTTTCTGATGCTTTGATTTACTATTCTGATCCCAGACTTTACAAACGAGCTCTAATCTTCACACCATCTTTTTTTCTAGCTTAAATGTGCCATTGCGGACAACTTTCGCTTAGTGGCCTTTCTTCCGAAATCGGTCCATTTTGCCAGAAATCGCGAAAAATCAGTATTTGGACAGCATACTTTGGACGCGTTTTCTGAACAACTCCGCAATCCAAAATCTAAATTCCATATACTCAAATCGAAGAGAAAATCATGCTCATTGATTTTGGCATAGTGGAGTTTTAGCCATATGGGCTCGGTTTGAGAGTTATTGGCCAAGGAAGCTCAGGGGCTTAATTGCAAACACTGAAAATTATAAAAATTGGGTTTTTGGTTGTGAAGGGGCCCACGGTTGCGCTGGTGGTTGGAGGAGGTGGTGGCTGGGGACTGGAGGTCAGGGGGAGGCGTGGTGATCGGTGGTGACTCCTATTGGGCAGTGGCGGCGATTTTCGAGGGGATAAAGGGTTTAGGGTTTTAATTGGCCGGAGAAGGAGGAGGGGGGCCTAACGGCGGCGGTGGTGCCGGGGGTGCGACGAGGTGGCAGCGACCTTAGGAAGGTGGGCGGCGGCATGGGCTATGGATCGGGGCGACAAGACTTGAAGGGGGGGGGGGTAAAGACGGTTTCCCCCCTTTTTATATAAATTTTAAGTTTAGGTTTTCTATTTATAGTAATTTCCATTTGAACTTCGAATCGGACCCAACGACCATCGTCTCTAGCGTAATACCCGCATTCTGGACACAATGAGATATGTTCATTAAGACAATTCAACTTTCTTGATCAGTTTTCATCAAAGTTAAAAATATAAATCAACATATATTGAATTTGAATGCACATTTTAATTTACCGGGGCCACAGACTGACTCCAAAAATTACAGAAAAATAAATCTAGCTATGTTTTGACGATATGGTCCTAACAAAACTAATTTCTTTGAATTTGAAGACTGTTTGAAAAATGGTCAATTTTCAATTGATTAAATTCAAACTGAAATTACCAAACACGTTTAAATTCACCACTCTTACATATTAATTCCAAAAATTCTGAAAATTGAAATCTACCAATAATTTGACATTCCGGATCCAATTAAAGTGGTTTCATCGAAAACGGAGGTCGTTTGCAAAATGGCAATTTTTAAGGGCTATATATTATATAAAATATATATAAATTCCATAGCGACTATTTTAAATTTAAAACTGGACATAACTTTCAATTTATAGTATGAAATCTCAATTTTTCACATTCGTTGGAAAGATATTTATAACGGATTCAAATATTTCTTGTTTTACTGAAATCCGATTTATTTTGAATTCTGCACATTCAACTGAAATTTAAAATCGAATTTTCAAACTGTCGCGCCATTTCAGGCTCGTTTTATAATTAAAATAAATTTATACGTTCTAATTCTGATTTAAATAAATTTATTGTCGCTATTATTTAAAATAAATCATTTTAAATATTCAAAATCCATTAAAATAGCTAAAATAAAAATTTTAAATTGGTTCTGAAAATCCGGGTTGTTACAATCTCCCCCACTTAAAATCTTTTCGTCCTCGAAAAGGAATAGAGCTAAAATTTATTTTGCTAACCAACTCAACTTTCATTCTGGTTTTCATTCTTCGACTTTTTAGTTTCTAAGAATTTTCAAATTCTTCAAAATTTTGGTTAACACCCTAAATTTTTGAAAAATTTAGCCATAACCTCCTTTGTACGGGGAAACCTTTAAAACAACAACTTGCTTCACAGGGCCCTTATCAATCCGAAAGAAAAAGAAAAAGGCAATCGACTCATAAAATCATCAAAACCCAAGAAATACAGTAAACATGTACCTATTTGTCGGGCATACAATTTTATTCCTCTTCTTAGCTTCCATGCTATGACCTATTCACACATATACATGTACATGTATGCAATTTCAAACAATTTTCAATTCAGTTCAATATTTGCTCAATTTGGCTAAATTTGCCTTTCATTATCTTATTGGATAAATTAATTATCATTCCAATATTTTTATTAGTTAAACTAATAATCAAGCATCACAACCAGCAGTCAATTAGTTGATTAGCTTTTTCAAACATATATCTTTAATATATTCAAAAATCATATTTTTAGTGCCAAATCACAACAATAAATTCCTATGTCTTGGTTCTCACACCAGTCAATTGGAAATATATAAATATCCCACTTTCGAAACTTGAAAATAATACTGATGATGGGGCCCCATCATCAAAATCATTCCCGAGCGACTAGAGTGTGATTCTATATCTACCCAGTATATTTGAGGCTTTATATACATGCTAGCTAGGCGTATATGCAAAATCTTCATATACTTGATTGTCCAAAATCAATTTAAAATAAAATACATATAATAAGGTAAAATTTTCAAAACTTAATTTGTCTTTAATAAATAATACTTTTCTAACTCATTCTAGGATAATACTGATCCTATCTCCAATGAGTCATTCTTATTGGATATTACTAATCCAATCTCTGATGAATTCTTTCGTTCGATCCTAATGTGTCTTGTTCTCGAGCTCTGTAAACCAAAGCTCTGATACCAACTATAACGATATGAAATCCCCCAACTCCGAAGACACGGAAAAGGCCGGAATGAGTTGAGAACACGACAAATCAGAACACAAACAATAGAACATTTCATTGCTATTACAACAATAACATTAGAGTATAAGAATATAACGGAGTGTGAATAAATAATATACATCAGAAAAATATCAGAGATTTAAATTAGATTAGCAGCGGAGAAATAATACATAACACAACTGAAAGAGATACACAGATACAAAGCTTTTCGAATATAGCTCTTGCTGTAAATCCAGGATTCTGTGAAAATAATATCTACAAAACCAAAACTACTAGCTGTCCATGTGGAAAATATGGGCACCCAGAGCTTAGGTTAAAACAATAAACTCCAGGTCAGTCATGGGACTGGTGTGAGACGGAGATAGAGTTTTCCCTTATAATTGCCAAACATGCTTGGTACGTTTTAAAACAAATCATTTTGATATTACTATAAGTGTATAGTGTCAAAATCACTTCAAATATAAATGTATCAATCATAGACGGCATAGTACCTCATCCTACTATGTCCCATACTAGTTCTGCAGTTAAAACCGAAATGTCACGTATTGGTAATTGGATTCCATCTATGAGTCGAGGCAAGGGATGGATCCTCACCGATTCGAGACACTCTAGCAAATGCCTCAGGATCCCCCGCAGTGAACCCTTGAACCTTCAGGACCGGTTCACCCTTACGTTTGTGGATTAATTATTCCTGAACACACGTTTCCCGGTCCTATCGGACCTATCCGTTGGCCCCTTAGTGACCGATATATCTGAGGCGCCTTGCTATCCATCATCTACAAAGGTAAAAAAAGCATAAATGTATGGGCTCCATACCATGACACCACCCATAGCTAGAAAGAAACATCGTGCAGTCCCTGTAGTCACGATCCCGTTTTTGACTCATACTGGGGTGTGAGGCTCGTGAATTAATGCAAGCTATGCTATTTAAAGTCGTGCTTTGATCATCAACCACAAGACTCTGCTTTTCAATAGAAGCCTTAATCATTTGCATCTCAGCATGTGACACAGGCAATTCATGTCATGCGACTGATGTCTATCGATATATAACCTCTAAGCTCATATGTCTCAGAGAAGGGTGTTAAGAAAGAGAACAAATTCTCCGCAACCAAACAAATATATATATTTAATAGAAGTCAATCAACACAGAATGAAATCCAATGTCAGACACACATCCATTTACTAGTTCATTCTAGGTCTGAACGAAACCGGAGGCACCTTATTCCTCGTCCCATATGTCCAATACAGGAGAGTGGACCTCGCATATCTGGTCGATCTCGAAGTTCGTCTGGACGATCACCACTTATTACCTTGTCATAGTTGTACATCCCAATCATACATCAGTACTCATCCAAATGACGTAAAGAACTCCGGTCTTCAACCACCGTCTTCATCGTCGTCTTATCGTCGAATCAGTTATTCGGAATGGGTATAAACCCGGCCTTTCCGAATAACTCGCGTATCTTATAATCAAGTGCTATTAAAACACAACATACGCCTCTTTCCAATCCATAATATTCTTTTATTCAAATATTCACATCATTAGGGAATGGTTCCCATTAATTTTATCAAAGATAAATTCATTAAATTTATTCTTTAATCTTCCTTTGGATATCAATTCAAACCAAATTAAGGTTTATAAACTAGTCGGGATTATCGAATCATAACGAAGTAATCATTTCTTTTATTATCCCAATCCCAACCTATTCATCCCATGGAGCAAAAATGGTAATACTCCATATCTAATACCACGATGTTATCGGCAAATTTAATTACCATTTTACGTTCAAGTCTAATTAAAGATTTAACTATTGCCTGGAGTAAAACTAGTGGTACTCCATTCTCGATCATTTCCCAAATTTGATAATTTAAATTATCACATTCACATATCAATCTAATTAAAGATTCATTAAAAATCCACTTAGTTTTAATCTCATAAATCATTACTCAATGATTATTTAACTCTGGAAAATCAAACATGCCGCATCGACAATTTACACCGTACCATTTATTTCTTCCGATATATATAACCTCTAAGCTCGTACGTTTCAGAGAAGGGTGATAAGCAAGAGAATAAATTCTCTGCCACAAATAGATATATATTTAGCAGAGATCAACGATACAGTTCAAAATACAATGTTAGACATGTAATCCTATCTTTAACTGGGTTAAAGAATCAATGTCATTTAAAACACAGTTCACGATAAACCCAAAATCACATTCAATTAATCGTGGAATCATCACGGAAAACAGATTAATATATATAATCAATATCAATTTCCGTATCTGACTAAAAATATAAATAGAATAAAGACAAAGCCTTTTAAATTCCACACATATTAACAGTCTTCTTCCGTAGAAGCTCACTTCGATTATTACCAAATCGAATTCCATTCAAATCCAATTTAATATATTAAATTGGAAAACTTTACTTTGGAAAATTTCCATTGAATCTTAATAAAAGATTTATATATTTAAAATCACATTTCACTGTTAATCGAGTTAAAGAACGAATGTCGTTAAAGACACAGTTCTCAATAACCCCAACTCACATACCATTTTATTCCAATTCCTAAATATAACTGGAACTCTAATAATATTGATTAAAAGATTTATTCTTTTCGCACGGGGTTTAAGAACAGTGTTACTGAAGACACCATTCACAACAAACCCAAAATCCAATTTGATATTTAATATAAGGCTCTGAACAGAAATTATATCGACTTATATTCAATATCAAATTTTGAAACCAACACATACCTTATGGGGAATAACGATATATATCTATCTTCCAATTTCCTCCAAGATATTCGTATGGTCACGGAATCCAATATCAAAATCTCACGAAGATTATTTCTATTCAAATCCACTCCAATTTATATATTGGAAATTTCTGGTTTTATTAAAACCCTTTTTCAAATCCCATTTATTTATTTAATAATTATTGGATTTCAAATCTAGTTAAAACTAGTTCATTTAGGTAAAAATATATTTTTGTCTTGACAAACATGGAATTTTTCATGAAAATTCCTTCCAAATCATTTATTATGATTTTACACAAATTATTAATATTTTTAATAATTTTATTAAGGCCCTTTCAGTCGATTTCCATAAACGGTCATCGAACTGCATTATAGCGACCTTTTCCAAAATTTGATTTGGACATAATTCCAAATCCAACGGTTAGATTTCAAATCTCTTATATTCTTTGGAAATCTCTTTTCGATATGAACCTAGCGGTTTCGGTTTTAGGAGAATCCGACGGTCGGATCTCCCTAATGTCAATTTAAAGTCAATGGTCGAAATTCGTGAATGGTCGCAGCACGACGCGTTCTATTCGAGCCATTAATATGTATATACATAATATATATATATATTATATATTTGGCTCAAAACGTATTTTATAAATTCGTTTTAAAAACGATTCCCACTTTCATTTCAATTTTAAGTCAAAATTGAATACTTCTTATCATTATAATATTTAAATGATAATATTTTCAAAATGTCATATTTTGAAATAATTTCCTTCTCGACATTTAGTATAAAAATGAATAAAATTGATTTAAATATCGTTCGTGTTAAAATGGTGCAAATCTAATCAATATGGCTTCACACATTTCAATATTTACGTGTCCAACCCAAACTCAGACATCAAATTCACATTTTAATCCTTTACTGAATATTATTTTAAAATATTCGTTATTTTAAAATATTTGTTTTTCTGAATTGGAATCAGACACAGTCAATTACCATATAATGTTATTTATATGGATTTCATACACACATGTACACAACAATAATTATACACAGTCCGCCATCATCCAGTGTGCATTACACAACTGCATAAGCATTAAATATAAATAACTAACGCTTACAACATTCTATCAACCAATCGATTGACATACAACTAAACAATTGGGATTAGTGTACGCCAAATATCATCCCAATAACCATGTGGGGTTTCAACCAACAAATACTGAATATTATTTGTGCAGTTGGGAGATGTGTAAAATTTATCGTCCCAATCAATATTAGTTAAATAGGTATACATAAACAAATCATCCGATTTGTAAATGAATATTTATTTTCAATTCAGGAGAATTTTATACCACTCTTATATACATTAAAAATTATAATTTTAACGATAAAATAATTATTTCAACACATGAATATTTTTAATAGTTCATACATTCAGTAAAAATGATATTTTTATTGTTCAAACATTTTATTCAACATATGAATATTTTATACAATTCATATACACATTAAAAATTATATTTTTAATGAATAAATATTTATTTCAGAAAATTTCGGCATTATAACAGCGCGATATTAAAACTGGAGTAATGTCTAGCATTACCCCTCACCTGAAACTGGCTCGCGCCATACAAAATATTCAATCCAATCAACGAAACCACAATACAATCAAATTTCCATAATACAACACAAACAAACAATCATGGTTTGTACAATAAATAGTGTTGGGGGCTAACATAAAATATTTTTAGCTGTAAAATAAATTGAGTAAGGAGTTCTCGCATTGGGATCCACTCCGCCGTGCTTTTCTGACGCTTTGATTTACTGTTCTGATCCCAGACTTTGCAAACAAGCTCCAATCTTCATGTCGTCTTTTTTACTATCTTAAATGCGTCATTCCGGACAACCTCCGCCTAGTGGCCTTTCTTCCGAAATTAGTCCATTTCGCTAGAAATCGCGAAAAGTCAGTATTTGGATACATTTTCTGAACAACTCCGCAATCCGAAATCTGACTTAAAGATACTCAAATCGAAGAGAAAATCGTACTCTTTGATTTTGTCACTGGAGTTTTGGCCATAGGGGCTCGGTTTGAAAGTTATTGGCTGAGGAAGCTCAGGGGCTTAATTGCAAACACAGAAAATTATAAAAATTGGGTTTTTCATTGTGGAGGGGCCCACGGTGGCGTCGGTGGTCGTAGGAGGTGGTGGCTGGGGACTGGAGGTCGGGGGAGGCGCGGTGGTCGGTGGTGGTAGCTATTGGGCGGTGGCGGTGGTTTTTGAGGGGATAAAGGGTTTAGGGTTTTAATTCGCCGGAGAAGGAGGGGGATCTAACAGTGGCGGTGGTGCCAGGAGGGTGCGATTAGGTGGTGGCAACCTTTGTGAGGTCGGTGGCGGCAGATTAGGGTGGCGGCATGGGCTATGGATAGGGGCGACGGGATTTTGAGGGGGGGGGGGTGAAGACGGGTTTCCCCCTTTTTGTATAAATTTTAGGGTTAGGTTTTCCTATTTATAGTAATTTCCATTCAAACTCCAAATCGGACCCAACGACTATCGTCCCTAGTGTAATACCCCTATTCCGGACACAATGGAGTATGTACGGTAAGCCAGTTCGACTGTCTCG
Organism: Allium sativum; assembly: GCA_030737875.1. Taxonomy (NCBI): domain Eukaryota; kingdom Viridiplantae; phylum Streptophyta; class Magnoliopsida; order Asparagales; family Amaryllidaceae; genus Allium; species Allium sativum. The sequence goes on from CM060921.1 coordinate 566,724,345, forward strand.
ATTAGTTTTCATCAAAATTAAAATATAAATCAATATATATTGAATTTGAACGCATATTTTAATTTATCGGGGCCACATACTGACTACAAAAATTCCAAAAAAATAAATCTAGCTATGTTTGGATGATACAGTCCTAGTAAAACTAATTTCATCGAATTTGGAGACCGTTTGAAAAATGGTCAATTTCTAGTCGATTAAATTCAAATTGGAATTACCAAATACGTTTAAATTCACCACGCTCACATATTAATTCCAAAAATTATGAAAACTGGAATCTAGCAATAATTTGACATTCTGGATCCAATAAAAGTAGTTTCGTTGAAAACAGAGGTCGTTTGCAACATGGTTATTTATAAGGGCTATATATCGTAAAAATATATATAAATTCCATAGTGACTATTTTAAATTTTAAACCGGATATAACTTTCAATACATATTATGAAATCTCAATTTTTCAGATTCATTGGAAAGATATTTATAAACAGATTCAAATATTTCTTGTTTTACTGAAATCTGGTTTATTTTGAATTCTGTACATTCAATTGGAATTTAAAATCGAATTTTCAAACTGTCGCGCCATGTCAAGCTCATTTTATAATTAAAATAAATTTATACGTTCTAATTCTGATTTAATTAAATTTATAGTCGCTATTATTTAAAATAAACCATTTTAAATATTAAAAATCCATTAAAATAGCTAAAATAAAAAATTTAAATTGGTTCTGAAAATCCGTGTTGTTACAGCGCTCCTTTTATGCTCTTTTTATGATTGGTTAGGGTTAGCTCTAACAACTGCACGGACCTTACGAAACTCTTTCATTTCAAGTGAAATAATGCCCTTCTTTATGTGCTAATGAAATTAGACAGGTAACGTTTTCTCCTCATTGGCAACTGACAAGGCACTAAACCAAATAAAATGGCAAAATCAACAATATACACAGACATACTGCATGATGTAGGGATATTTATATGTTTGTGGATGAAATGCAAAGCATATCTGTTAAAAATTCAACCTTTATCTTCTACCAAGGAACCAAAGTTCATAGGTTAGTGCTATTGGGTGGTTTTTTAAATCGACTTTGATAACAATCTGGCTAAACTATAAATTTCTATAAGTTTTTTCTATTTATTGCAATATTATCATATCATATCATACATACTTAAAATGTATTACCAAATTATACTGGTATATTTATGTGGAACTGATGCAATAATCAAACATCCATCAAATTGTATAGTTTAGCAGAATTGTCTATTAAATTCATATAGAGGAAATGGAGAAAGTTTACCCGTTTGTAGAAGCATATGTACGCACCTTAAAATCTTCATTGTCGATTATATGTTGAGCGAGTCAAGCCTGGAAACTAACTTGAGGAGTAGGTTTTAATAATCAATCATTTTGTCAACCGCAGTATAGTTTAAAGAAGTGAACGTAGACAGAGAAATAGAGGCTAATTAAGGTCAGTTTTAGTATTACGAAACATGGATTTGAGTAGTCGGTATTGTTTGAAAATTTAAATATGAAAAAATTGGAAGGTACACTTACTGTTTGGTATTTTAAAAAAGGGGTAGATACTCAGTTTTGAGTTTATGAGAACGTGATAGGTAATTTATGTTTTATGACATAAAAAAAGAATTGATGAAAAATCACTATTTTAAAATAGAATCTCCTTCCACATCAGCAGTAGTTGGTTCATGTTTTACCGTTTAAGTATTAGATTAGGCGCAGTGCTACAATACTCGATTTACTTTTTGTAAAAGTCTGCGATTAGTGTAATTCATGGGTGCGCATAGTGTGATTGTGCTCCGGATTTTCAGGAGGAAACTCAGGGGGGCATGTCTTTTACTATGATTCGCAGCTTTTGACAAAACTTTGTTTGGGTACAGTAGAATTTTTGATAGATTAGATACAGTCAATGCAAACCAAGATCCAAGTGTTAAGGGACGTTGAATCTGTAAATCTGAAAATCGAGCAAGAGTGGAAAGCCATAATATAGCAAATAGTTCGGGCTAGCATACCATGGAAGATAGTGATGATTGAGCAGAATATTTCATGGTTGCAAACAGGGTTAGGTATGTAAGATTTTTAAAATCCATGTAGTGTGGGAATACAAAACAAGCATGCATAAGTTCAAAGTTTCCAAAAAGTTGGTTATAGACTGATACAAAAAATTCAAAATTGATGTATGTTGGCATTTTATAGTTTAGAGAGCTATACAGTATGTTCACAAAACCAATTGGTTGATGTGAACTATAGCCTCTTAGTATCTATCCAGGATCTTAGTTGAATATTTCCCGATGTGGGACTTATATTTTCAACACTCCCCCTTCATGTATGGCGTATTTGAGCCATCTACGTGATCATCATAGTTATTTGTTTATTTATTTTTTTGGATGGAGTGGCGGATATATGGCGGTTAAGCACATATGTGGCCTGTGAAGGATGTCTTCTCGAAAAGCAACACAGATCATTATTTCCATCACTATTGACAATTTTATAGTTTAGAGGGCTATATAGTTTATTCACAAAACCAATTGGATTTGTGAACAGCTATGTTGCTATCTAAACAATAAAAATGCCAACAGTGGTATCAGAGCCTAGGATTTGAACTAATTCAACCAGTACATAAGCGCTTCACCGCCATATGTCCGCCACTCCATCCAAAAAAAACTATGATGATCACGTAGATGGCTCAAATACGCCACATGTGAAGGTGGAGTGTTGAAAATATAAGTCCCACATCGGGAAATATTCAACTAAGATCCTGGATAGATACTAAGAGGCTATAGTTCACATCAACCAATTGGTTTTGTGAACAAACTATATAGCTCTCTAAACTATAATATGCCAACAGTGTCATATATTTTGCAAATGTCTCCTTCAAAGTGAAGAGCATAACCCTTCTCCATCATCTGGCCAATGCTCAACAAAATTTCTTTTTGATTTGGAACTAGTAAAACATCTTTTATAAATTTTGTACCTTTCTTTGTTTCCACCATAATCGTGCCTCTGCCTTTTGATTCTAGAATAGTTCCATTCCCTAATCATACTTTTACTTTGACAGAATCGTCAATATCCTTGAAGATGCTCCCATCTTTAGCCATGTGATTGCTACAACCACTATCCAAGTACCAATTTCCTTCATTTTCATCACTGGAATCTTGAGTAGCATAAAAAAAGATATTCATCTCGATCATATTGATGTTTCTGTCAAAGTAGAAGTACGATTAGGGAATGGCACTATCGTAGAATCCAAAGGCAAAGGCACCGTTGTGGTGGAAACAAAGAAAAGTACAAAATTTATCAAAGATGTTTTACTAGTTCCAAATCTAAAAGAAAAATTGTTGAGCATTGGCCAGATGATGGAGAAGGGCTATGCTCTTCACTTTGAAGGAGAAATTTGCAAAATATATGACACTATTGGCATTTTATAGTTTAGAGAGCTATATAGTTTGTTCACAAAACCAATTGGTTGATGTGAACTATAGCCTCTTAGTATCTATCCAGGATCTTAGTTGAATATTTCCCGATGTGGGACTTATATTTTCAACACACCCCTTCACGTGTGGCGTATTTGAGCCATCTACATGATCATCATAGTTATTTTTTATTTTATTTTTTGGATGGAGTGGTAGACATATGGTGGCTAAGCACATATGTACTGGTTGAATTAGTTCAAATCCTGGGCTCCGATACCACTGTTGGCATTTTATAGTTTAGAGAGCTATATAGTTTGTTCACAAAACCAATTGGTTGATGTGAACTATAGCCTCTTAGTATCTATCCAGGATCTTAGTTGAATATTTCTCGATGTGGGACTTATATTTTCAACAATGTAGTTCTTAATGTGAAATAGAAATTGGCACAAGGAGAATAAAATGCAATTTACTTACTTAGGTATAGAATTGGTAGGACACGACCATGGTTTCATCATGGACTGTTTAGTTTGAATAGCCCGTGGTACATAATTTTTTTATGAAATTAAAAAAAACAACTGCACTAAATTTTGATGCATACTCCATCGTGGATCATGAATTTAAAATTCTTCAGATTTAATATACAAATTCAGAAATGTGATGGTAACTGCAACACTATAGGCACAGAGAATATGCTGATATGATCCCAAGAGTCCAACTTTTTATAGGACCCTTTAACTGACCACTTTTACTTTATTCTACTGAATGTGGAGACTTGAATTTATGTTTATCCAGCCAAAAAGAGGCAAAATAGAAGGTGCCTATAAATAGTATTTTGCTACGACGACTCATGGCTGAAATTCTAGATTCAGATAAGATACTTCAGCTCAACATAAAATAATATTTTGCAAAGTCTAATAATCCAAATAAGACGTTCAATTGGACATACTGATTTGTAATATAAACTACATTTTAGATACTTATACATTAAAACAGTATAAAGTCTGCCCCATATCTTCTGTACACATACACTCAAAGTTAGTGTTTAAATTTTATATTGTGTGGTTTCTTGTTCCCATTCATATAATTAGACCAATCAAAATATGAACCTGCCCATTACCCAACCCATTTTACCCTAATTACAACCCTATTGGGTCAATACATTTATATTTTTTTATTAAATGGGTCATAAAAGTGTTGACCCATTTTTGAAAGGGTTACAAATGGGTAACCTACTTACCCATTAAACTCTGCCTACATACGAAATCGATATTTTTTGTAAAAAATGTAGTAATTTCTTCATGCTGCACCGGAACCGGATGAGACTTCGGCCGGTAGATTCCCACCTAAATTACGGACAGTGTGAAACACTCGGACGTTTTGCACTGTGACCAAACATTGTAGTTCTCCAAGGGATTGCCAGTTGTACTTAGAAAATAACAGGCTAAATTTCCATATTTTAACTTACCTACATACAAAGTCGCTATTTTTTTGTAAAAATTGCGGTAGTTTCTTCATACTGTCTTGAAACCGAATGAGACTTCGACCAGTAGATTCCCGCCAAAATTACGGATAGTGTGAGACACTTGGACGTTTTTCCCTACGACCGAACACGGTAGTTCTCTAAGGAGATTGCCAGATTTACTTAGAAGATAACAGATTAAATTCACATATTTGAACTTTGCCTACATACAGAGTGTAACAACCCGCTTTCTACATATCGGAGGATTGTAAAATATTTTTATTTTATTCCTTGAGGGTTGAAACATTCTCATATTTTAATATGTTGCTTATGGGGATGTGAGACATGTCCATAATTTTTACCAATTTTGTTTGTGACCATTTTCCCCTGTCAGTTTTTTTTACAAGGCATAACTTTTGACTCAGGTCGAATTAGGTGGTGAGACATGTGCCATTGGAAAGGAAATGATGATTATCTTTCCGTAGAGTGTTTACATTAAAGATTTGGCTTAGCGGTTTAGGAGGAATCACTATTTTAAGGTTTTTCAATTGCCTGTTCAGGTTTTGGGAGCCTTAGTCGGTTGGTTTTGGGGAGGCCCATTAGTTAGCTGGTGGAAACTATAAATAGAGGGTGAGAGATATGGGAAATGGTTTAGTTTCTATGTTCTCTCATTTGGTCGCTTATGTTCCTCCTTCCTCAAAACCTTTCCACGATTAAAATCAAAATCTAAAGTAAGAAAATCGAAGATCTACACCATTGGAGGCTAGATCTACATCATTTGAAGTGGAAATTCATCGAATCAAGGGATTTGGATCGAATTGCTTGCTTCTCAGAATCTTAATTCATTGTTTTTTGCTTTGATTTGGAGAATTGGTGAGTGATATGCATCTCTCACATGGATTCAATGAAGTATATGAATGATTGATCATGATTTTCATCAAATTTTACTGTTTTACCATAGATCTATCCCTTGATAAGTCCATTATCATATAAATAAGCTTAGGATCTAATTTAGCATGTTTAAACTAGTAATTCCCATGTCATTTCATATGTTTATGCAATTTATATCGCAACTTGGATCATATGTTCATTTATAATGATTCTAGAGCAATTTGCATAATTTTGGTGAAAATAGTCATATTCATAATGTTGGTGATTTCATAACATGTTTGTGGTTGAATTGAATGAATGGATTTTGTCGAGATAGTTGAATTGTGAAGTTTTGGTCGTAATTGGACTTGAATTAGAGCAGTGTAGGTTACGGGTTGTGCGTGCAGACCATGGGTTGAGCATGTAGTACAATGTGTAGTACAACGTAGTACAATGCAGTACAAGAAAGGGGTCGTTCGCATATAGATGGGGTCAGTCGTGCATCAGCTAGTCGGTCAGTCTTGTTGGAAGAACAATGTAACGACCCGGGGATTTCACGATCCTGGATATCGGCATACAACACTATGTCGACTATTCAAACATCGGAAACACTGGATAGTTCATGAAAGAAATTAGAGGGTGAGAATAGATAAGATAGAGTCTTAGAATAGAAAAAGAAGAACATACAACATCAGAATTAACACGAATTGCACAGCGGAATGAACAATATATGATAGATACATAACTTTAAAATAAAATCAGTATATGTATATAGTAACATTATCAGAGTATAACACTTACATCGCAACGGAAATAAATAATAGTCATAAAAACACTGCTAAAGCCTCCTGCTCCAGCTCCTTCTAGTGCATCTATAAATCCCGACTACTTGACTGCTCATACAAATTTGAGCACCCAAGAGTTTAGGGAAAACAAAACAAAACAAACTCCGGGTCAGTCATGGTACTGGTGTGAGTAAAACAATTTAAAAACAGTTGAGTAATTAAACGATATCTCATAAGACCACGCCGTATAACGGAACGAGTTTTTCCCTTATGAGAATCCAGATAAATTTGATTTAACTTTCAAATCATTTTGAAAGAAACAATGATCTTTTATATCAAAACTCTTTTGATATTATAATAGTGTCTATCAACCACAATATAATAATCATCTTGCAGAACGCTTTCATCTCACGTTCCACATATACAGTATACAATCAAAACTGCGAGCACTTATTGGGTAATGGATTTCCAACTATGACAAGGTATGGAACCACCTTCCGACAGTGTACCTTTAGAGAGGAATACACTGGGTTCAACAAGAACATCTTGCAACCCGGCCACACATGACCGACCACTCATTTCGCTTGAGTGTATCGAATGTATATCACCAACGGTTGGGATAAGCAACTGTTTCCCGAATGGGACAGCATCGACAATAGATTATATAATGAAATGAATATCTCTATATAGGTGATAATACACCCTACTTGGTAGTCAACCACTTAGCCATGCTACCTGCCCGATTTTTGTCATTTCCCAGTTGTAAGGCTAGAGGCCACGCTTATCTTTGACAGATCACACATTTATTCACTTTGAATGTCACATCGTCATACCGGCCAAATCACAAATTGATTTCCCCAAAAATACAACGGGGATACATCTAAGAGAAACGAATTCCTCCGCCACCAAACGTATATACGTTAGAAGAGATCAACTTACGCGATCCATTAAATATACTATGTCAGGCATTCTTCCATATAGGTCGTCCTGGGATTGGATAAACCGAAGGAGCTATTCTGTAAACAGGACAACCCTTGCATAACTCTATCTTCAATTTTCTTCATCATATTTGATCACACGCTAACGCCCATACAGGGTGGTTTTCTGATAATGAATCTGATCCCGGTCTCTCCGTATTGACGACGGAAAAATGGTCAAAAACTTCTATAGTCGGTGAGTTAACTATCAAAGAAAAACATGTGTGCAAACAACGGTCGTATTTCCAAATGGAAATCTTACCGATCAATCATCAATCAACATTTTCTCTTTAGTTCATTAATTTATTTCCTATTTCCATATATTCAACATTCCTTATTTTCTAAATTTAGAAAATATACATTATTAATCATTGGAAAACATTTCCATCTCTTTTTCACGTGTCACTGTCATTCTAGTATTCTTTACCATCCAACATTTCATTTTCTATGATTTGAAAATATCTCTGATTATATCTGGAAAATGTTTCCAAAACTTATTCCTTGGATTTAAATAGATGTTTAAATAAAACATCGCTATGTCAATTCAAACCATTACCTTCATTAACTATATTCACTTAACCGAACTTTACTATCAAACCTTAACCATTCCTTAGTTACCAACGAAGTCAATCAAGTTGGGGGTATAACTACCTCTCAGACCTTAACTGAACATCATTTCTAACTTCGAAATAGACAAAGTTTACCTTCTAAATCTTTAACAAACTTCCTTATGTAACTCTTGGATTCTATTTATGAATCCACTTCTTTATTGAAAAAAATTGATTGTAACTATTGCGTTATAATCCCTACTTCTGAAATGTCTAACTTCAAAATATAACTCGATTAACTCAAATCAATTAACCCTAACTCCATTAACCTTAACTCGATTAACTCAATTCATTAACTCTTATCACTTAACTCCTTTCGAATAAACTATATTCGATAACTCCTTTAACTCTATTCGAATAAACTATATTCGATTAACTCCTTTAACTGTATTCGAATAAAATATATTCGATTAACTCCTTTAACTCTATTCGAATAACCAATGTTCGATTAACTCTCTTCGAATAATCAATATTAGGTAATCTTTTTTTTTCAAATAAACAATATTCGACTAACACCTTTCTTCGAATAAACTATATTCGATTACTCCTTTCGAATAAACTATATTAGATTACTGCTTTCGAATAAACTATATTCGATTACTCCTTTTTCGAATAAACCATATTCGATAATATTCTTTCGAACAAACAATATTCGATTAACACCTTTCTTCGAATAACTAATATTCGATAATCTCTAATTCGATTAACTCTAATCGATTAATTCTATTTCGATTAACCCTAATCGATTAACTCTAACTCGATTAACCCTAATCGATTGACTCTAATTCGATTAACTCAAATCAATTAACTCTAATTCGATTAACTCAAATCTATTAACTCTAACTCGATTAACTCTAATCGATTACTCTATTCAATTAACTCTAATTGATTTACTATATTCAATTAACTCTAATTGACTTACTCTATTCAGTTAACTCTAATTGATTAACTCTATTCAATTAACTCTAATTGATTTACTTTATTCAATTAACTCTAATTGATTTACTCTATTCAATTAACTCTAATTGATTTAACTCTAACAGGTTAATTCTAACTGATTAACTCTAACTGATTAACTCTAACTGGTTAACTCCAATTGATTAACTCTAACTGATTAACTCTAACTGGTTAACTCTAACTAGTTAACTCTAACTGGTTAACTCTAACTGGTTAACTCTAACTGATTAACTCTAACTGATTAACCCTATCTGATTTACTCTTTGTCCATATTCAGTTTCAAATATCGATATTTAAATCGATTCTTACTTCTCTATATAAGTCATGACTTATATATTCTATTTATCCAATGATAAATATTTTAGTTAATTTATAAAACCTTATTTATAAATTAATCTTCTTACTCTATTGGTTAGAACATATTCTATTTAAAATCTTTGCTTTAAATCCATATCACGTTAAACCCGTGTGCGAAGCACGGGTTTAAACCTTTCAAATGTAAAATTCTCTTTTTATACAATTCTATTCATTTTTCACGTATTTCCTTTTATAATCTATTTATTTTCGAAATAAATATTTCCTTTATAATTCTATTTATTTTCTAAATAAATATATCTTTTACAACTCTATCTGTTTCATAAATAAATATTGCATTTATTATCTATTTGTAAATGTTTTACAAATATTTCCTTTTCACTTCTATTTGTAAATGTTTTACAAATACTTCCATTTCAATTCTATTTGTAAATGGTTTACAAATATTCCCCTTTCAATTCTATTTGTAAAAGGTTTACAAATATTAACTTTTCGATTCTATTTGTAAATGGTTTACAAATATTCCCTTTTCCATTTGTTTTCACAAATATTTCCTTTCCTATTCTATTTTTTTTCTAAATAAATATTTTCTTTTTATAAAATCTTTTGATTTTATAAATATTTCTTTTTCAATATAACATTGAAAATTTCCTTTTTAACATTCTAGTATTCCTTATGGTATTTAACGTACCATATAACAATGATCGGTATTATTCCAACATACAAAATCAACAACAGATTTCATATCACATCATATAACACAATATATGAAAAACAGTAAAATAAATGTTTAGGAATCCAGTTAGATCCCTCTAACCTGTTTCCCTGCATCCACATATGTTAAACAATATAATTAACATCGATTTCATTTCAATATGAAATATTCTGCTAAACAGAATTAGTATTTGATTAACGATTTATATATTTATTATTATCTAAAATTTCTACCAATACATAAGCAATTCAACCAAACAGTCAACACACAACAATCAATAGATAATTATCAGTTCTAAATATACGTTATAAAAGTATAACAGTTCAGAGTTGGAGAGTTTTACTCACATTGGACGATCATAGTTAATAACGATAACCATCGCTTAATTCAGACGGACAATTAATTTCACTATAAATTATAACAAGCTCCAATCCACTCCCAGTCAGTTCCATCGTGTAGTCCTCGTCCATAAGATCATAACGCGACAGACGGTTCGAAATTCTTACACTGTATGCAGAAGATATTACATTTACAAGTTATACAAATAATTTAAATTAAATAAAAACCTAACTTATTAACATTGGTGTTTGGGCTTTACCCAAAATGTGTCGGCTCATTAAAAATCGAACCTGCTTAATTCATCTTCCCAAACGATGAACAGTAACTTGCGAGAGCTCCTCCTATATCCATTAGCACATTTCAAACCTCCACCGCAACTCCGTCTCTCAATCGAATTCCCAACAGGAAATACCATCGGACTCTTCATCAATTCCTCTCTCCATCCCTCACCATTTCGTCCAGTTCGAACTCGCCATCCTCGAGGCGAGTTTCATCCCTAATAACAGTGACCGCGTCACTTTTATTCACCGTAATCGACCAAAATTTGCTCACAGGTGCGGAAATCCTACAGGAACACGAAATCAAACCACATTACCCAGATCGATGCATCTACATCACGAAATCGGCAAACCCTAGCTATTCGACATCACGCTGTGTAAAAACACAGTGACCAAAAAATGCGTTGAACCCAAAAACACCTACCTAAGATCGAGGAGAAGGGTCTGGCAAAATCTAAAAATATTAGTTTGGAGATTTAAGGAATTTTATTCGATTTTTATTTTTTATTTTTACATTTCACCATTTTTCTCTAAAGAACAAGAAAAAGAACGGCGGAATTTTGTCAACTGAATTAGGTTTAGAAAAGAAAAGGGTATTATATAGGTTAGTTATATTATTTTTATATTCGATTATTGTATTGGTTTTTAAGCAAACATTGTTTTTATTTGTCCTCTAAAATTCCTGTAATCACACATGGCATCCAAAAATCACGAAATTAGACATGCAGCTACAGTTCGACATTACGGACCTAACGAAACTGGTTTCGTCGAATTCCGACTCCGTTTGCTCACACAGCGTATTTTTAACTATCAAATTATCGTCTGTTTTTCACATTAAAATCCCATACGACCACATACTGACTTCAAAAATCATGAAACTTGACATCTAACAATAATTTAACATTGCGGATCCAGCAAAATTAGTTTCATCGAAAACGGAGTTTGTTTGCAAAACTGGCTATTTTTAAAGCTCTAAATAACCCATTTAAATATATAAATATATTTAAAAATAATTAAATTAAATATTTAAAAATAAATATTATCGTATATATTCACACTAGAATACCATACAGCTCCAATTGGATTTATAACTCGATATTTCAAGATTCCCAGTTATATCGATATTCGATTTATATATAAAATCCTTTTATAATATAAATATATATTTATAAATTTCAAAGGAATTCCATAGCGACTTTTCTAAAATTTGATTTGGACATAAATCAAAATCTACACAATGAAATCCCTATTTTTCTCTTCCATTAGAAAAATATACTTCACCAGCTCCGAACGTTTCTTGTTTCACAGAAATCCAATTTAAATCGGACACTGTATATTCAGTTGAAGTTCAAATCGCCAAATAACGAACTGCCGCGCCATTTCGACCTCGATTATAATTATAATATAATTATACGTTCATACTTCGTTTGTATAATATATTCGTGAATATAATTCAACTCTAAACTGAATTATATATTTTATGTAACGACCCGCATTCTACGTATCATAGGATCGTAGAGTATTTATTTCTTTCACATACGAAGTCGTATGGTCATGTAACTTTGGGGGATGACTATTGGGGTCATTTCCCATGTTCATGATTTTTCCCGATTTTTAAATGACCATTTTACCCCTAGTTATCACTGTTTTGGCCATAACTTTTGACTGGAAAGGAATTTTGACCTGAAACCACTTCCATTGGCTTCGGATGATGGCTTCTCTTTCCGTAGAGTGGTCACATTAGCCAAACGGACTTACCGTTTGGGAGATATGGCTGAAACAAGTTTCAGATGGTGAAAAACAGCTTAATTGGGCTTAAACGGGTGATTAGCAGCTAGGCCCAAGGGGAATTTCGGGTTTAGGGGTATATAGGTGCTGATTAGGGTTAGAAAACATTTCTTTAGACATTTTTCAGCCGCCACTTTCATCCTTAGACACTCTAACAATGGCATCCTACATCTAAAACACCCCAAATCACTCTTTAATTGAAGATTAGGCTTAGCAACATCAAATTAAGAAGAAAAAGCACCAAAGCAAGGTTAGAGCTGCTGTTGGACATCAGTATTCGCCCCAAATCAGAGGAGTTTCAGTTCTGAAAATTTTATTTGTGGCCAAGGTGAGTGATAGCATCATTTTGACACTAATTACGGTTAATTAAGGGTAATTAGTGAAGATTAGCGAATTTATACACTAATAAATTCTGGAAAAATGTTTAGAAATTCGTAAATAACATTTTATGCCTCTGTTAGAAATTTGGTTCGATTTGATTAAGTTTTGTTAACCCTATGATTAGTTTTACTTAAACATGCTTAAGGGAAAATGTGAGGTTTTGGCCACTTTTGATCCATTTTGATTCATTTAAATTGTTGTTTGTTGCTTGTGGTTGCTGTTATATGTTACTATGACCCTTTGGTATGCTTTGTGATTGATTCCAATAGTTAGATTGGTCGAAAACGCCGTCGAGAGGCGTATAAACAGTTGCTGGGAAGTTGCAGAAAACTGCAGGGTATCTGACCGGATCGGATCGGATAAGGGAGACCCAAACCGAACCGATGTAAGGACTCCGACCCGATCCGCTGAAAGATGGAGGCTATACTACCCGCCTTCTCGAACCGCGCCACATGCCAGAGCTCGGAGCCACGAAGGGAAGGCCACGATCCGATCTGATAGCGCGACCCGCTCCGCTGATGGCTGAGGACCCCGATCCGATGAACCGATCCGATCCGTCTCTCGAGAGAATGAGCTACTCCGACCCGTTAAGAAGCTCCCGATCCGAACCGATGTTCCTCCACGGCTGAAGGGAAGCACCACGATCCAGATGGGTAGCTCGACCCGAACCAGCGGGTTGCCACGAACTGACAAGCCCGAACCGACCCGACAAGGCGCCACGAGCTGACGAGGTGCGATCCACATGGTGCGACACGATCCGACCCGAGCGTGAAGGATGATCCGAACCGATCCGAGGTTGAAGGCTACGAGCTGATGACTGCGAACCGAATCAGGGAGTTACATACAGAATGAAGACCGATCCGGATGAAGATGACAACCAAAACCCGAGATACAAAGGAAGTCCAAATGAGAAGTTAGAGCTCAAGATTCAGATGGGAATCAACGAGTTCACTTCATGAGTTGGGCTTTGCTGCGGGACGCGTGCCAAGGGGTTATCGACGTCTATAGCTTTGGACCACTATGGTAGGAGGTACGAAGGCGGATTCAGGGCCATTATGGCATCGGTAGAACCAAGGGCTACGACCAATGAAGTGGGTCATTGAAATGTTTGGTCATGACTCCAAGTGTTTGGCTTGGTCACAGCAGGGTTTCTACAAGTCGGGATTCTTCGTTGCCTCAGTTTGTCTAGTGTTCCAAAGTGGTAGATATCGTTTGCTTTACGCACTGAGTGAGAGATGTGAGGATGGTTGCTATGGATGATTTGTTTGCTATCATTGTGACATGCACACCCCACCCCCGTATTCTTACACTATTTATTATGGCACCTTGGAGTATTGTACGGTATGTGGTACTAACTCTTTGGTTGCAGGTCCAGGTTCAGGTATGGTTTAGTATACCTGTTATCACTTTGTTTAGATGCTTATCGCTCACACCAGGCTTTATGTCTGACCCAGAGTTTTATGTCTCTTCTTATTACTCTGGGTGCTCACACGAGCAGACTAGAGACAGGTTAGCTGGTGATGCACGGGTAGATGGTCCGGAGACGAGCAGGAGGCTTTCACGTACTATATACATAATATTCTCCCTGTGTTGTTGAAGATCACTGCTTGGGCATTGTTGGCGTATCTTCTACTTTAGCTTTCTTTTGTTTAGAGACAGTAAATTTGGAAAATTGTAATAAGCTGTATATGGATTTCCGCTGCTCTGATGATTGATGTTGATTTTAGTTATCAGCTTATGCACTGTCTCGCATGTTTTATGTCAAGTATGTTATTATTATATTCTATCCCATGCGCTGTGAGACATTCTACAGGTTCCTTGATTAGTTCATTCTCTTCTTTCTTTTCTTCTGACGACCGTTCTGTGCTAGCTGGGCATGTGTACAGCGCACTTTTGGAGGAAATGCAGGCTGGTGCGGGACGGGCCGTCACACTTGGTATCAGAGCTCTAGGTTGCGTAGTTAACCCAGGGAAGTTATCAGGGAGAGATGATATACGTACACGAGAGAGCGTATTTGTGATTACTTTGGTTTTTAAAAAGCTATATAAATATATATATATATATATATACTATTAGTAGTATAAGGATGAAGTCGTACTGCACTAGCACCACTATGGAGTCGTTAATCGTTTCCTTTTTCAGATTGACGATGAGCCGATATACTAGAGGTGCTGGTAGGGGAGCCAATAATGGGAATGCTGCTGACATGAGGACGATGTTTACTGACCTCATGAGAGAGATGCTTAGAGATGTACAGAGGTCAGCTCCCAATGGTGGAAATGGTGGTGGTCCAATAGTGCAGGCGCCGAGGGTCGACTTCGCCAAGTTGAATAAGGATTATACTAACCTTGGTGGGAAGTCGTTTCATGGAACGGAGTCGGCCACGGACGTTCAAGATTGGTTGGATAGTTGCGAACGTATCTTCGAGGATTTGGGTATCGAGGATGCGATGAAGAGAAAGCTAGCGTCCCGTCAGCTGCAAGGGCGGGCAATGAATTGGTGGAATGCTATAAAGGCAGCTACTCCCGAAGACCAGATTACTTGGGAACAGTTTAAAGCTCGCTTCAGTGAGAAGTTCATTCCAGCTGCTCAGAAGTCAATGCTGTTTAAGAAATTCTTGGAGCTCAAGCAGAATGGCAGAGCTGTCTCGGAATATATTGCTGAATTTGACACTTTGTCAAAATATGGGTTATCTCTTATTGATACTGCCGAGAAGAAGAATGAGAAATTCATAACCGGTTTGGACCAGTACTTGGGGGAAAGACTTATTAACCACATCGATGAGTCGTTTGAGTCGATTGTAGGGAAAGCATTAAGATCAGAAAGTCTCTACCCTAAGTCGAAGACTGAGGTTGCATCTACAGAAGAGCCAAAACCACAAGCAAGTGGTGGAGGCAAGGGTGGTTCCCAGAATAAGAGAAAGCAGAACCAAGCTAAGGATGGCCAGAAGAAAAAGAATAAGCAAGATGTTGAGTGCTTCAGCTGTGGTAAGAAGGGCCATTATGCTAGTAATTGTCGGGCCTAGCCAGCGGATAGGAAGTGTTTCAACTGTGGCCAAATGGGACATCACAAGGACAAGTGTCCACAGCCCCCTAAGGAAAAGCAAATGGTGAAAGCCTACGCTCTTAATGCTATTCCTTCTTCGTCGAATGCCCCAACAGCGGCGGAGAAGGGAAAGAATGTCGTCATTCAAGGTATGCTTTCTGTTTACGATGTTCCTGTTAGAGTTTTGTTTGATACCGGAGCTTCCAGTTCTTTCATATCTAGTGACCTGGTAGATAGGTTGGGATTGGAGCCCGAGATTGTCGATAGACCTTTAGTAGTGACGAACCCGGTTGGTGGTTCGACTAGCCTTAGCATGATTTGTCGCAATGTGGTCTTATCGAGTCATGGATGCATGTTTGTTTGTGATTGCTTTGTTTTGGGCTTTACTGGGTTTGGCATTATTTTGGGAGTAGATTGGCTCCAAAGATACGGGGTGGTGGTATACTGTGAGGGCTTGTTGGTGACAGCTAGAGCGGATGATGGACGGAGGATAGTGTTTGGTGGTCTACCCAGTAAGGGGGTATTGGCTAGTTTTCTAAACTCCCTCGACATTCCGCATAGTGAGTTGTCAGGTTTGCCCGTGGTTGGCCAGTATCCGGATGTTTTCGAAGAAGTGACCGGACTTCCACCACACCGAGAGATTGAGTTCCGTATTGATTTGGTAAAAGATGCCAGGCCTATAGTGATGCCACTTCGTCGTATGGCACCAAGGGAGCAGCGAGAGCTCGAGGTGCAAGTCAGCGATCTTTTGAAGAAGGGATTTATCAGAAGGAGTGTTTCTGAATGGGGAGCACCAGTTGTGTTTGCTACCAAGGCGGATGGTTCCCTTCGTTTGTGTGTAGACTACCGCGAGTTGAATAAAGTGACGAGGAAGAACAAGTATCCTCTACCGCGGATAGATGATTTGTTTGATCAGTTGAGTGGCGCGAGAGTATTTTCTCAGTTGGATCTCGCGACAGGTTTTCATCAGCTTAGAGTGGAAGCTGAGAGTATAGCTAAAACGGCATTTCGGACGCCGTCTGGGTTTTATGAGTGGTTGGTCATGCCATTCGGGCTGACCAATGCCCCAACATATTTTGTGGATCTTATGAATAGAGTATTCAGAGATCAGTTGAATAAGTTTGTCCTTGTGTTCGTTGATGATATTTTGGTCTATTCGAGGACAGAGGAAGAACACAAGGAACATTTAAGAGTAGCGATGGAGGTGTTGAGAAAACACCAATTGAAAGCCAAGTTTTCTAAGTGTCACTTCTGGAAGAGGGAAGTGAGGTTCTTGGGCCATGTTGTATCAGAGAATGGTATTGCCGTGGACCCAGCAAAGGTGGCTACGGTACAAGATTGGCCTACGCCCAAGAATGCAACAGATGTAAGAAGTTTCTTGGGGTTAGCGGGATATTATCGTAAGTTTATCCAAGGTTTCTCCAAGATAGCAGCACCATTGACCCAGTTGACCAAGAAGAATCAAGCTTTTGTCTGGGATGAAAGGTGCGAGAATGCATTTAAGAGTCTAAAGGACAAGTTGACAAGCGCACCAGTGTTAGTCATTCCTAAGGGGAATGAAGAGATGACGGTATACACGGATGCCTGTGGTACCGGACTGGGTGCTGTATTGATGCAAGGCGGTAGGGTTGCAGCTTACGCAAGTCGGCAATTGAAACCGCACGAGAAAAGATACCCTACCCATGATTTAGAATTGGCAGCGATCGTGTTCACGTTAAAGATGTGGAGACACTATCTCTTGGGAGAAAGATTTGAGCTGTTTACAGATCATAAGTCGTTAAAGTATCTCTTCTCTCAGAAAGATCTGAATCTCCGTCAACAGAGATGGTTGGAGTTCTTAGCTTCCTATGATTTTTACATCGCATACACACCAGGAAAGGGCAATGCGGTGGCTGATGCATTGAGTAGAAGACATGCCAGCTTAGGGGCTATGTTCCTTGAATGGAAGCAACTGGAGTTTATCGCGGGGTTTGATTTCAGACCAAAGTGCGAATTGGACCCAGAAATGTTAGCAAGTTTGACGATCAGACCCACTTTGATTGAGTGGATCGGCTCTAGTCAGAGGGACGATCCTAACCTATTGGAAATCATCTCCAAGTTAGAGATGGGTATCGATGAGGAGATGAACAAGTTTGGGCTTGATCGAGATAGATGGCTTAGAAAGAATGGAAAGCTTGTTGTACCCAATGTCAATGGATTGAGAGATGAAGTGCTTAGAGAATGTCATCACTCAAAGCTGACTATACACCCCGGTGGTAACAAGATGTATCGAGATATGAAGCAGACTTACTACTGGGAAGGGATGAAAAGAGACGTTGGGAAGTTTATATCCAAATGCATGAATTGCCAGCTAGTTAAAGCCGAGCAAAAGAAGCCTAGTGGATTGTTACAGCCATTGGAAATTCCCGAATGGAAATGGGAGCAAGTCTCGATGGATTTCATCGATGGTTTACCAAGGACTAGATCGGGACATGATAGCATTTGGGTGATTGTAGATCGATTGACTAAAAGTGCAAGGTTTATACCAGTCAAGTCGACTAGAACGGCAGCTAAGTTAGCAGAATTGTATATGAAGTGGGTAGTGAGATTTCATGGAGTACCTAAAAGCATTGTAAGCGACCGAGACCCGTTGTTCACTAGTGGGTTTTGGAAGAGCTTACAAGAGGCTCTAGGGTCAGAGTTACATCTCAGTACCGCATAACATCCTCAGACCGACAGTCAGACGGAGAGGGTGAACCGTATTTTGGAAGATCTCTTGAGAGCATGTATATTGGATTTTGGTGGATCATGGGATGACCATTTGCATCTAGTAGAGTTTGCATATAATAATAGCTACCAATCCAGTATCGGTATGGCTCCGTTTGAAGCTTTGTACGGAAGACCATGCAACTCACCATCATGTTGGATAGAGACTGGCGAGAAGTTTATGCTTGGACCAGATGTGGTGAGGGAAACTTCAGATAAGATTAAGATCATTCAACAACGAATGAAGGCTGCCCGGGATAGGCAGAAGAGTTATGCTGATAAGAGGAGAAGAGACTTAAAATTCTCCGTTGGCGACTTGGTGTTTGTCAAGATTTCTCCGTTGAAGAGCGTAATACGATTTGGCAGGAGAGGCAAGTTGGCACCAAGATTCGTTGGCCCGTTCCCTGTTCTTGAACTAGTCGGAAATTTGGCATATAGAATTGACTTACCGGAGAAGATGGCGGGAGTTCATAACGTATTTCATGTTTCCCAACTAAGGAAGTTCGTTCACGACTCAGATATGACTATTTCACCTGATCAGTTAGAGGACTTCGAAGTACAACCCGAGGCGGTTGGGAACCGCAAGCCGGCCCGTATTGTCGAGCACGACATGAAGCAACTTCGAGGGAAGGCGGTGAAACTAGTCAAGGTACAGTGGAGCGAGGACGAGAATGATTGTACTTGGGAGACAGAGGAGAACATTAGGAAGTCACACCCAGAACTCTTTGCCTGGTAAGATTTTGACTTCGATTTAGTTTTCCGCATGCTAGGATAGGCTTGTTTGCTTGTTTTGCATGGTTGATTGTTGTATGTGGTTGTTAGGCATGCGGGATCCTTTGTATGTTTTGGGTTAAGGAATTTCGGGGGCGAAATTTCTTAAGTGGGGTAGAGTGTAACGACCCGCATTCTACGTATCATAGGATCGTAGAGTATTTATTTCTTTCACATACGAAGTCGTATGGTCATGTAACTTTGGGGGACGACTATTGGGGTCATTTCCCATGTTCATGATTTTTCCCGATTTTTAAATGACCATTTTACCCCTAGTTATCACTGTTTTGGCCATAACTTTTGACTGGAAAGGAATTTTGACCTGAAACCACTTTCATTGGCTTCGGATGATGGTTTCTCTTTCCGTAGAGTGGTCACATTAGCCAAACGGACTTACCGTTTGGGAGATATGGCTGAAACAAGATTCAGATGGTGAAAAACAGCTTAATTGGGCTTAAACGGGTGATTAGCAGCTAGGCCCAAGGGGAATTTCGGGTTTAGGGGTATATAGGTGCTGATTAGGGTTAGAAAACATTTCTTTAGACATTTTCCAGCCACCACTTTCATCCTTAGACACTCTAACAATGGCATCCTACATCTAAAACACCCCAAATCACTCTTTAATTGAAGATTAGGCTTAGCAACATCAAATTAAGAAGAAAAAGCACCAAAGCAAGGTTAGAGCTGCTGTTGGACATCAGTATTCGCCCCAAATCAGAGGAGTTTCAGTTCTGAAATTTTTAATTGTGGCCAAGGTGAGTGATAGCATCATTTTGACACTAATTACGGTTAATTAAGGGTAATTAGTGAAGATTAGCGAATTTATACACTAATAAGTTCTGGAAAAATGTTTAGAAATTCGTAAATAACATTTTATGCCTCTGTTAGAAATTTGGTTCGATTTGATTAAGTTTTGTTAACCCTA
Source organism: Allium sativum (assembly GCA_030737875.1). Taxonomy (NCBI): domain Eukaryota; kingdom Viridiplantae; phylum Streptophyta; class Magnoliopsida; order Asparagales; family Amaryllidaceae; genus Allium; species Allium sativum. Next base: position 566,744,723 of record CM060921.1, read on the forward strand.
TGATTAGTTTTACTTAAACATGCTTAAGGGAAAATGTGAGGTTTTGGCCACTTTTGATCCATTTTGATTCATTTAAATTGTTGTTTGTTGCTTGTGGTTGCTGTTATATGTTACTATGACCCTTTGGTATGCTTTGTGATTGATTCCAATAGTTAGATTGGTCGAAAACGCCGTCGAGAGGCGTATAAACAGTTGCTGGGAAGTTGCAGAAAACTGCAGGGTATCTGACCGGATCGGATCGGATAAGGGAGACCCGAACCGAACCGATGTAAGGACTCCGACCCGATCCGCTGAAAGATGGAGGCTATACTACCCGCCTTCTCGAACCGCGCCACATGCCAGAGCTCGGAGCCACGAAGGGAAGGCCACGATCCGATCTGATAGCGCGACCCGCTCCGCTGATGGCTGAGGACCCCGATCCGATGAACCGATCCGATCCGTCTCTCGAGAGAATGAGCTACTCCGACCCGTTAAGAAGCTCCCGATCCGAACCGATGTTCCTCCACGGCTGAAGGGAAGCACCACGATCCAGATGGGTAGCTCGACCCGAACCAGTGGGTTGCCACGAACTGACAAGCCTGAACCGACCCGACAAGGCGCCACGAGCTGACGAGGTGCGATCCACATGGTGCGACACGATCCGACCCGAGCGTGAAGGATGATCCGAACCGATCCGAGGTTGAAGGCTACGAGCTGATGACTGCGAACCGAATCAGGGAGTTACATACAGAATGAAGACCGATCCGAATGAAGATGACGACCAAAACCCGAGATGCAAAGGAAGTCCAAATGAGAAGTTAGAGCTCAAGATTCAGATGGGAATCAACGAGTTCACTTCATGAGTTGGGCTTTGCTGCGGGACGCGTGCCAAGGGATTATCGACGTCTATAGCTTTGGACCACTATGGTAGGAGGTACGAAGGCGGATTCAGGGCCATTATGGCATCGGTAGAACCAAGGGCTACGACCAATGAAGTGGGTCATTGAAATGTTTGGTCATGACTCCAAGTGTTTGGCTTGGTCACAGCAGGGTTTCTACAAGTCGGGATTCGTCGTTGCCTCAGTTTGTCTAGTGTTCCAAAGTGGTAGATATCGTATGCTTTACGCACTGAGTGAGAGATGTGAGGATGGTTGCTATGGATGATTTGTTTGCTATCATTGTGACATGCACACCCCACCCCCGTATTCTTACACTATTTATTATGGCACCTTGGAGTATTGTACGGTATGTGGTACTAACTCTTTGGTTGCAGGTCCAGGTTCAGGTATGGTTTAGTATACCTGTTATCACTTTGTTTAGATGCTTATCGCTCACACCAGGCTTTATGTCTGACCCAGAGTTTTATGTCTCTTCTTATTACTCTGGGTGCTCACACGAGCAGACTAGAGACAGGTTAGCTGGTGATGCACGGGTAGATGGTCCGGAGACGAGCAGGAGGCTTTCACGTACTATATACATAATATTCTCCCTGTGTTGTTGAAGATCACTGCTTGGGCATTGTTGGTGTATCTTCTACTTTAGCTTTCTTTTGTTTAGAGACAGTAAATTTGGAAAATTGTAATAAGCTGTATATGGATTTTCGCTGCTCTGATGATTGATGTTGATTTTAGTTATCAGCTTATGCACTGTCTCGCATGTTTTATGTCAAGTATGTTATTATTATATTCTATCCCATGCGCTGTGAGACATTCTACAGGTTCCTTGATTAGTTCATTCACTTCTTTCTTTTCTTCTGACGACCGTTCTGTGCTAGCTGGGCATGTGTACAGCGCACTTTTGGAGGAAATGCAGGCTGGTGCGGGACGGGCCGTCACATTTTAAATAATCCAAATTACACAATATTGTGAATTCCACTATTTTTGATTATTTCTGAAATTAAATATATTATTCTATTATTTAAATTAATTAAATATTTACTATTATTTAACTCTACGACCGTTCAAATCTCTAAATCACTATTTATATAATTAAATAAATTAATTATTATATTGCTAAAATACGGGTCGTTACATTCTTCCCTACTTAAAATAATTTCGTCCTCGAAATTGCTATGGTAGGAAACAAACCCTACTAACTAATTAAAAATTATTTGTTTAATTTTTAACTCCATTTTCACCTGAACAATCCATTCCAATTAAAATATTAATTTATTTCTATTAATGAAAATTTTCAAAAATTCTGAAAATTTTCTAACACCCGAAATTTTTGAAAAAATTCTCCAGTACCTCCTTTGTATTGGTTAATCGGTACAACTATAACTCGCCTCTCTGGGCCATCTCCAACCCAAAAGAAAACCAAACAGCCAAACGGCTTGCCAAACAGGCTCATAAATCTCATGCTTATACCAAATATAAACTTGTACTTTTTTGTCGGGCATATCAAATTTATCACTTCCATCTGCTATTAATTCATCATATACCAATATTATCCCAGTCAAACTCAAATCAGATTTATCTCCAACACAACCATTCGCTTATATCCAAACCAATTTTCATTTCGAACTCGAGTTCCATTCTCGATTCCAAATCTTAACTTATCAACTCAATTCCATTCCAAATCATTTCATAATCAAATCCGGATTCTATATAACTTATTTTAAGTTAAATTCTAATTTATATATTCACCTTTTCCATTTGAATCTTTTTAACTTCATAAGTTAAATTTTAATTTCAAATTCAAAAATTCAATTTCTTGAGTTTTATTTCAAATCAGATTTGAAATCATAATAACAATTCAAAACCTTTGAATTTCCAAACACTTGTTTTCGCAAAACAATTTAAAAACAAAATCTTTGGTAGTAATCCATCACTTAGCAACTCAAAAATGAACACTGATGATGCAGTTGTCATCATCGGAATCTATTTTCCAGCGATCAAAGTGAGTTCAATACTATATCACTTTTAAAATCATTTCTAAACACTTCCATTTGAAATACATTTCAAAATACAATTCACAATGCTTTGTAAACAAATTAAAATCTCCTAGGATTTTAAAATTCTCATATATTTAATTCAATTCCATTTACAAACACTTCTCCAATTTTTAATTCCTATTCTGATTTAAATTCAGATTTAATTCATTTCGATTTCATATATTTCATTTATATGAATTCTGATTGGTTACTTACATAACCATTTCAATTTATAATCTTGCTCGATTATAATAACAACCAATATCTCCAATATATTATTATTCCAATATATATATTTTCTATATATCAAAATAAACTTTGGGTAAAATTATTTTATTTACCCTCTTTTCAAAACATATCATGTCGGTTCATCGTATTTGAGTGTTTATAAACTCCTACCGATACAGTGGATCAAACTGATCGACTAGAACTCATAAACAACTCAACCAATAAATCTCCACAATATAAAACCATTTTTATATCAAATAACAAATACATTCACTCATATATATACACTCAAACTCAATATAGGGTATCACTAACCCCATCTTTACCGAGTAACGCCACAGAGCCAAGGTAATCACTTAATCTTAAGCTCTGATACCACTGTAACGACCCGGGGATTTCGCGATCGTGGATATCGGCATACAACACTATGTCGACTATTCAAGCATCGGAAACACCAGATAGTCCATGAAAGAAATTATAGGGTGAGAATAGATAAGATAGAGACTTAGAATAGAAGAAGAAGAAGAACATACAACATTAGAATAAACACGAATCTCACAGCGGAATGAACAATATATAGTAGATGCATAACTTTGAAATAAAATCAGTATATGTATACAGTAACATTATCGGAGTATAACACTTACATCACAGCGGAAATAAACAATATGTAACAACACGGAAAATCTGAACCAATTTAAAAAATTTAAATTGGCTATTTTGGTGGATTTTAAATATTTAAAATAAATATTTTAAATAATAACGACGAAAGTTAAGTTTGAATCGATGTTTGAAAATGAATATAATTATTTCTAATTATAAACAAGGCCTGAAATGGCGCGGTAGTTTCAAAATTTGAATTCAAATTTTGACTGACTGTACCGGGTGCAAAACAAAACGGATTTTTGTGAAACCAAAAATATTTAAATCTGTTAGTGAATATCTTTCTAACTAATCTAAAAAATTTAAGTTTTGTAGCGGGAAGCAAAAGTTATAGCCAAATGAATTTTCAGAAAGGTCCCTATAGAGTTTATGTAGCACATGAAAATGGCCATTTTGCAAATGACCTCAGAATTCGATGAAACCATTTTTGTTGGATCCGGGATGTCAAATTATTGCTAGGTTTCAAATTTCATAATTTTTGAAGCTAGTATGCGAGCGTTGCAAACGAAAATGTGTTTGGTCGATTTCTATTAAATTGGATCGACCAGAAAAGGGTCATTTTTCAAACGGTCTCAGAATTCGACGAAACTAGTTTTGTTGGGACCGTATCGTCAAAACATAGCTAGATTTATTTTTCGGGAATTTTTATAATCAGTATGTGGCCCCGGCAAATTGAAATGTACGTTCAAATTAAAGATTGAATGTTTTATATTTTAATTTGAAGGAAAACTGACTGAAACAGTCGAATGGGCCAACGAAATATATCCCATTGTGTTCGGAATGGGGATATTTAGCTAGGGACGACAGTTATTGGGTTTGGATTGGAGTTCGTATGAGATAAAGGGTATTTTTGGATTCTTAAAATTTATAAATATAAAAAAATTCATTGGTCCACCTCAGATTTCTCTCTCCCCGTGAATTCTCTCTCCCTCCACGATAAACGATGGACGCCGACTCTTTCCTTCCTCCCTCGATTGCGCCTCCTACAAGCAAAATCAGTCCCTCCTCTAGTTGAAGATTTTGAAGAGCTCGAGACGAGCTTCAAATCCATATATAGTGGGAGAAATCAAGTTCGAAAGTTTCGAACTTCATCTCGCCGCCGACGTCAGCTCCGACCACTGAACTGACCAACTCCGCCGCGCGCAGGTGCGCCGCTCCTTCCCCTTCGACACTGCATAGCCCGAACCTCTTCAAGCTTCATAGATTTCGAGTAAAATCGAAACCTAGTTTCGAACCTTTCAGCTGAGGTACGGCTGATTTAATTTTAAACTATATTATATCACTTTAAAGCGCTACGGTTTTTGATTTCACTGTAAAAATCATATCTTTTTCGTTTGTTGATGAAATTCAATGAAACAAGAGACAGTGGACTCGTGTGGACGTCTTCTACATTCTAGAAGAGACCGCATATTTTTTTGAGCCTCCTGCTATTTTTGGTGGAGTGGAACCCAATGTGAGATTTCTAAATTATAAACGATATGGAAAACGACGATATATAAATTATATAGTCGATGTATGAGTTATATAAGCGTTGTACACCTCATGTATAAGCGTTGTATAAGTTGTACCTTCGATGTATAAGTTATATATGCATTGTAAAAATTATATATGTGTTGAAATAGAAGTGAAATACTTATATAAATATATTTATATATATATATATACGCCCCTCGTCCACAAACCATAGATGATATTTATTGGTTGTGATTGGTGTGAAAATTGGTTGATAGCGAATGGTTGATTTGAATTGTTTGTGGTTGAAATTGATTGATTGTGGTTGAAAAATACCCGTTTGTGGTTGAGAATTATTTGGTTGAAACCACATAGGATTAGTTTGTGGTAAAAAAAAAATATACATGCCGCCTACGTGCGAACTAGATGCATGAAATCCCCATTGTCAAAAGCTGTGAGGCTTTAAGGTAGAGCGAGGAGCCGTACTAGGGACGGCCCCGGTTTTAACTACCCTGCCGTTATACTGCCGAAATTTTGAATAATATTCATGTGTTAGAATTATTTTCATGTGTTGAAACTACATTCATGTGTTGAATAGAAATTCATGTGTTGAATGGTATTCGTGTTTTAAATATAAAAATCACATTTTTATTATATATATACGAACTATAGAAAACATTCATGTGTTGAATAGAAATTCATTCGTTGAATAGAAATTCATGTGTTGAATGGTATTCGAGTTTTAAATAAAAAATTTTAACAATAAAAATCACATTTTTATTTTATATATACTAACAATAGAAAACATTCATGTGTTGAATAGAAGTTCATTCGTTGAGTAGAAATTCATGTGTTGAATGGTATTCGTGTTTTAAATAAATTGTCTTAAATATAAAAATCACATTTTTATTTTATATATACGAACTATAGAAAACATTCATGTGTTGAATAGAAATTCATTCGTTGAATAGAAATTCATGTGTTGAATGGTATTCGTGTTTGAAATAAATTGTTTTATAATAAAGACCATATTTTTATCATCTATATGAACTATATAAAATAGTCGTGTTTTGAAAGAAATTGTTTTATAATAAAAATCATATTTTTATCATCTATATGAACTATATAAAATAGTCGTGTTTTGAAATAAATTGTTTTACATTAAAGATCACATTTTTATTATATACATGAATTGTTAAAATAGTGAAGTGCTGAAATAAATGTTTGTTGGATAAAAATATCATTTTTATCAAATGTACGAAAAGAAAATGGTTTTGAAATCGAAGAATCGATTATATATATATATATAATTAAACTAAATCGAATATCAAAGCTGCAGTTCATGATTTGAAACCGTGATTTCAAACGATTAGTGCGGGAGATCCGACCATCAGATTTTCCCGAAAACGAAACAGTTGGGTTCGCTTTGGAAATATCTTTCCAACGACACCAACTTTGTAAAGATCCAACGGTTGGATTGTCTGGAATGTTCAATTCAAATCTGAAGAAAAACAGCGTCAGAATCGATTATATATATATATAATTAAATTAAATCGAATAACGACGCTGCAGTTTGTATTTTGAAATCGAAACTTCAAACGAGTGTACCGGGAGATCCGACCGTTGGATTTTCCCAAAACTGGAACCGTTGGATTCGTTTTGAAAAGATCTTTCTAATGATATAAAACTTGTGAAGATCCAACGGTTAGATTTTCAAATATGTGTAAATCAAATCTGAAGAAAAACAGCGCCACGGCCGCGTTATGGCCTGAAGCGTCGTTTGAATAAATTGGTTATTTTTAAATAAATAAAAATAGCGATAAATCGTTATAAAATATTATAAACGATATGGAATGTGAAATTTAGAAACTAACTGAAGGTTAGCTAAGTCGAATGGTTTCCTGGGTTTTGATCTGATGTTGGTTTCGGCCTTCGGGGTTAACACTTGGGAAATCGTTCTCTTACTGATTTACGATTAGTGACTGATAAATTAGAATAAGGCGTATGTTGTGTTTGTGTAGCACTTGTTTATTATATACGCGAGTTGCTTAGAAAGACTGGGTTTATCCCATTCTGAATAACTGAATCGACGATAAGAAATCGATGATGAAGACGGTGATTGAAGACCGGAGACCTTCACCTCGGTTGGATGATAACAGATGTCCTGATTGGGAGGCATCCCGAAATATGGATAATGAGTGGTGATCGTCCAGACGTACGTAGAGATCGATGGGTATGCGAGGTATATAGTGCCTCCGGTTTCGTTCAAACCCAGAACGAACTTGCAAATGGACTGTGTGTCTGACATTGGAATTCATTCTATGTGATCGATAGCCATCAGTTGCATGGTGTGAATTGCCTATGTGGCATGCTAAGATGCAGTGATCAAGGCTTCTGTTGAAAAGCAAAGTCTTGTGGTTGATGATCAAAGCCCGGCCTATGTGGCATAGCTTTGTGTATAACGTTAATTCGCGAGCCTCACACCCCGGTATGAGCCAGAAACGGGAGAGGACCTCAGGGAGGACATGCGTTTCTTTCTAGCTAGAGGTGGTGTCAGTGCTTAAACTGGCTGACATTTGTACTATTTTTCACCTATGTGGTTGTTGCTGTTGCGAGGCGCCTTGGATATATCGGTCGATCTGGGACCGATGGAGTCATTCGTTGGCTCATTTACGCCCCAAAGGGTGGGGAAACGCAGTGTCAGGCATTTTAATCCACAACGGTGGACCGGCCCTGAAGATCCAAGGGCCCACCTGAGTCTGGGTCCTGAGGCTCGGGGTAGAGAGTCTCTGTAAGAACCCGTAACTTCCCCGTAAAGGAAGGCACGAATACTTTGAGAACAACACACAAAAGGACGCATACGGAAGAACATTTCATTGTTATTACAACAATTCCATCAGATACAAGAATATACAGAGTATAAATGAATAAATTACATTCGATAAATATCAGAGATTACAATAAATTACATAGCAACGGAAAATAATACAATAGCACAACTAGAAGTGATACACGGATACAGAGCTTTCCGAGCATCGTTCCAGCTGTATATCAGGACCCTGTGAATATAAATCTGCAAAACCAAAACTACTAGCTGCCCGTGCGGAAAATAGGGGCACCCGGAGTTTAGGTTAAAACAATAAACTCCAGGTCAGTCATGGGACTGGTGTGAGAACTAAAACAGTTATAATTCTTTATTTTAAAGTTCGGTAAATCAAGGGACCACGCCGTAAAACACGGAACGGGTTTCTTCCCAAGAATACCAGTGCATAAAACAAACAGCGCAATGCTAAATAAAGAAAAATGAAGCTGTTATAAGACCCAGGTCCCATCACACAATGCAACGCAAGCCGGAGGATAGGGTTTTTACCTTATAACAGCCAAAGCATGCTTGATACGTTTAAAACACATTATTTGATACTATTATAGGTGTATAGTGTCAAAACAATTTCAATCATAAATATCAATCATAGGCGGCATTAATGACCCATACCACTATGTCGCCATACTAGGTTCTACAAATAAAACCGAAATACACGTATTGGAAATTGGATTTCCGTCATGAGCCGAGGCAAGGGGCAAGCTCCTCTCCGCGTTCGAGACACTCTAGCAAATGTCCCAGGACCCCACTATGATCCTTGGATCTTCAGGGCCGGTCCTCTCTTACTTTTGAGGATTGGCAATTCCTGAACACACGTTTCCCGGTCCTTATAGACCTATATCCAAGGCGCCTCGCATTCCAACAACCACACAGGTGAAAAGTATATAAATGTCAGGGCTGGTAGGTCACTGACACCACCCTAGCTAGAAAGAAACGTCGTGCTCTCCCTGCAGTCACTATCCCGTTTTTGACTCATACCGAGGTGTGAGGCTCGCGAATTCACGTTATACACAAAGCTACGCCACACAGGCCGTGCTTTGATCATCAACCACAAGACTTTGCTTTTCAACAGATGCCTTGATCAATTGCCACTTACGCATGCCACATTGGCAATTCACTCCATGCGACTGATGTCCATCGATATACAACCTCTGAGCTCGTATGTCTCAGAGGAGGGCGTTAAGCAAGAGAATAAATTCTCCGCCGCCAAACAGATGTATATTTAATAGAGATCAATCAACACAGAATAAAATCCAATGTCAGACACACAATCCATTTACAAGTTCGTTCTGGGTCTGAACGAAACCGGAGGCACTTTCCTCGCATATCCATCGATCTCCAAGTACGTCTGGACGATCACCAACTGTTTCCCTCATCTTGGTTGTACAGCCCAATCAAGATCATCAGTAATCACCCAAACGATGTGAAGACTTCCGGTCTTCAACCACCGTCTTCATCTTCGACATCTCGTCGAATCGGTTATTTAGAATGGGTATAAACTCGGCCTTTCTGAATAACCCACGTATATGATAAACAAATGTTACACAAACACAACAAACGCCTCATTCCAATTCAGAATATTCTTTTATTCACAAAAACACATTCTTAGGGAAATGTTCCCATTAATTTTATCCAAGATAAATTCTTTTAAATTTATTCTATAATCTTCCTTTGGATATCATTTCAAACTAGTCGGGATTAGCAAACCACACCGAAGTAATTATTTATTTTATTTCCCAATCCCAACCTATATATCCCATGGAGCAAAACTGGTGATACTCCATATCTAACACCACGGTGTTATCGGTAAAATTAATTACCATTTCACGTTCAAATCTAATTAAAGATTTAACTATCGCTTTGGAGCAAAACTGGTGGTACTCCATTTTCGATTGTTATCGATAAAATTAATTACCATTTCACGTTCAAATCTAATTAAAGATTTAACTATCGCTTTGGAGCAAAACTGGTGATACTCCACTCTCGATCACTTTTTAGATTTGATAATTTAAATTATCAGTTCACAATTTTAATCTTATTAAAGGTTCATTAAAACTCCACTTAGTTTTAATCTTTTCAAAAATCAACATCCTGCAATTAACTGGGTTAAAGAACCAATGTCTTCTAAAACACGGTTCACGATAAACCCAAATCACATTTGATATTCAATACAAGGCCCTGAATAGAAAATATATCGGCTTATATTCAATATCAAATTCTGAAACCAACAAATATCGTATTGGAAATAACGATATAAAATATCTTTCAAATCCCCATAACAATATTTGTATAGTCACGAAATCCAACATCGAAATATCCCGAAGATAATTTCGATTCAACTCCAGTCCAATTCACGTATTGGAAATATCGATTATTTTCAAAATCACTTTCAAATTCAATTTATTTATTTCAAAAATAAATTGATTTTAATTCTAGTTCAAAACTAGTTCATTTCGATAAAAATCTATTTTTATCATCTAATGTGGAATTTTCCAGCCCAATTCTTTCCAATTCACATATTATGATTTTACACAAATTATTAATATTTTTAATAATTTTATCAGGGCCCGTACGGTCGATTTCCATCAACGGCTATCGAACTGCACTTACAGCGACCTTTTTCAAATTTGATTTGGACATAATTCCAAATCCAACCGTTAGATTTCAAATTTCTAATATTCATTGGAAAGCTCTTTTCGATACGAACCCAACGGTTCCGGTTTTAGGAGAATCCGACGGTCGGATCTCCCGCAATGTTCGTTTGAAATAAATGGTCGAAATTCACGAACTACCGCGGCGCGGCGCGTTCTATTCAGGCCCTTATATATATAATATATATATATATATATATATATATATTTCGTCGATTTCCTTTTAAAACGAATTTTATAAATAGTTCTACATTCGTTTCAAAACAATTTCAACTTCATCGTCAATTTCAAATCGATTTGATTTCAATTCAATTCGAGTTCATTTCAATTCAATTCAAATTCAAATTCGTTTCAATTCAAATTCAAATTCGTTTCAATTCAAATTGATTTCAATTTAATTTCGATTCGAATTCCATTAAATTTCAGTTCGTTTCCAATTTCAATTTCAATTTAAATCAATTTGAATTCATTTCTATTTTATTCGAATTCAAATTCGCTTCCTATTCAATTCGAATTTTAATCTAATTCAATTTGAATTTCATTTCAAAATATTTAATTTTGAAATCACTTTTCAATATTCATTATACAACGAATAAAATCGATATAAATTTCGTTCGCGTCAAAATAACGCATCTCTAATCAACACGGCTTTATATTTCAATAATTCGTTATTCTATTCAACAAATGAATATTTGTTCTATTCAACACATGAATCTATATTTCTTTCAACACACGACTAATCTCAACACATGAGTACCGTCAACACCTCACTATTTTTGTTATGTAAAATATTTTATAAAACTATGGTATCTATCGTTTGATTTTAATTAGACTTCTACTGAGAAGTAGTTCTAATTTTAAATATGATGAAGATGTAATTTTTATTATTTAAAATATTTTACTCAACACTCGAATATTTTCAACACATGAACATCGTCAACACATGACTATTTTTATATTCAACACATGAATTTTCTTTTATAATATTCCTTATTATCCCGATTGGAATGAGGCCTAATCAATCACCATATAACGTTAATTATATGGATTCCATACAACACATGTATATAACAGCATTGAAAAATAATCAACCATCAACCAAAGTGCACTACACTGTATAAGCATCAAATATAGATATCGTACGCTTATAACAGCCTGTCAATCAATCGATCGACATATTTAATCAATCAGGATGAGTGAACTTCCAAATTTCATCCCGACACCCGTGTGGGGTTTCAAACAATCAAACACAGATTTTATTTGTGCAGTTGGGCGATGTGTAAAATTGATCGACCCAATCAATATCAGTCAAATCAGTGTATATAAACAAATCGGTCGATTTGTTTATAAATATTTATTTCTTTTCAGAAGAGTTTTATGCCGTTTCTTAACACGTTAAAAATTATATTTTTAACGTCAAAAATATTTATTTCAACACTTCACTATTTTTAACTAACACTTTTTATTTTTCAAAATTTCGGCGGCATAACGGCACGATACTAGAAACGGGACGAGGCCTAGCCTTATCCCCGGTCTAGTGAAGGCTCACGCCATTCACACATCAATCAAGTCCATTCAATTCGCCAAACAATTCAATTCAAACCAAATAATCTAACCAACTACACAGCCAAACAATTAAACAAACAAGCCATCCATGGTCTGTGGATGACGGGTGTCGGGTGCTACTAAACACCGTCTACATCCTAGTATATATATATAACTAGAAAAAGAGATTTGAGTGAGAAGTTCTCAACGAAAGCTATCCAAACACCTTGACTCTTCTTTGATAGAAATCTTCTTCATTCTCGCCTTTTTATCATCTTCGTTGCCCGTAGTCACTACATATATAAAAATCACATTTTTATATACTGATGTCTTTAAAATAAAAATCACATTTTTATTTATTCACTTTCAATTTAAAAATCATATTTTTGTAATCACTTCATATATTTAGAAATCGAATTCTTACTATGCTATTCAATATATAAAAATCGAATTTTTACTTTGGTGTCATATAGATAAAAATTCCATTTCAAAAATATTGATTTCGCCTTTATAAAAATGAAGTTTTCGCCTTTATAAAAATAAAGTTTTCGCCTTTATAAAAATAAAGTTTTCGCCTTTATAAAAATAAAGTTTATATTTCTCTCGAAGTAAAAATCATATTTCTACTTCACTACTCATATCAAAATATCGTCTTTTCATATTTAAAAATATCGTCTTTTCATATTTAAAAATATCGTCTTTTCATATTTAAAAATATCGTCTTCTCATATTTAAAAATATCGTCTTCTCACATTTAAAAATATCGTCTTTACTTATAAAATTTCATATCTTTGTTAAATTAAAACAGATGTATTATATATAGAAATCGCTATCTTTATACAAGTAAATTATATAAATATAAATCAGAAAATAAAAGTGTATTATAATTAAATAAAATAAATGAAATAAAGAGGAAAGCTTACAGTGGATAATGGGGTGGAGATGGCGTTTCACGTCGGAGCAGCTTGGGGGGGGGGTCGGCGTCTGTGGGAAGCGGTGGAGGCTAGGGCTAAAAGGGGCGTCGGGTTTTTTTGGGTAGAGGGGGGGCTCGGTTGGGTCAGAAGAGGGGAAGAAGGAAGGAGGAAGAAGAGGAGGGGGTGCGCCCGCCTCTGGCGCGGCGGTGGCCCATCGGGGGTGGGAGGGGGGGGCGATGCGGCGGCGGCTTCCCCCCCGTCGCTCTCGTTTTTTTTTTCTTTGAATCGAACGAATGAAAGAAAAGGGGGTGCCAGAACGAGATTAAAGGGGGAGATTTAATTTTTTTTTATTATTAATTTAATTATTTTCTTTTTTTTCAAAAAGTTGACTTTCACATACGACCTCTAAACGAGGCCCACCGCCTGTCGTCCATAGCGTATTACCCCCACTCCGAACACAATGGGATACGTATCGTTGGCTAATTCGATCGTTTGAATCAGTTTCCGTTAAATTTTCATTTAACTCTATATATTGAATTTTAAACGTACATTTCAAATTACCGGGGTCACATACTAACTAGAAAAATTCCAGAAAAATATTTTCTAGCTTCGTATTGACGATACGGTCCTAACAAAACTAGTTTCGTCGAATTCTGAGACCGTTGGAAAAATGGCCAATTTCCAGTCGATTAAAATCAACTGAAACTAGTCAAACGCGTTTTCCTTCGCCACGCTCACATATTGATTCGAAAAATTATGAAATTTGAAACCTAGCAATAATTTGGAATCACAGACCCAACAAAACTGGTTTCGTCAAAATCCGAGGTCGTTTGCAAAATGTCTATTTTTAAGGGCCTGAATTCCATAGCGACTATTCAGAATTTTCAACTGGACATAACTTTTGATTCCCGCTATGAAATCTTGATTATTCGGATTCGTTGGAAAGATATTATCAATTAGATTCTAATATTTTTGGTTTCACTAAAATCCGGATTGTTTTGCACCCGGTACATTCAATTGAAGTTTGAAATCGAATTATCGAACTACCGCGCCATTTTCAATTCCTTTTATAATTATATATAATATTTATATTATAACGACGACGTATATAATATATATGTTCGAATTATATTCAAAATAAATTTCTCGTCGATTTTATTTAAAATAATCTATTTTAAATAATCAAAATTCGCTAAAATTGCCAAAATAAAAATTTCAAACTGGCTCGCATTTTCGGGTTATTACAATCTCCCCCACTTAAAACTTTTCGTCCCCGAAAAGGAACAAAGTCGAAAGTGGTTTGATTAATCAACTCCACGTTCGATCTGGCTTCCATTCTCCAACTTTTCAGTTTCTGAGAATTTTCAAATTCTTCAAAAATTTGGCTAACACCCTAAATTTTCGAAAAATTTCGCCATAACCTCCCCTGCACCGGGAGCATCGGGGAATTTCAAATAGCTTACCCGGTCCTTCAGATCTCAAAAAGAAAAAGAAAACGCCAAGCGGCTAGCCAATAGGCTCATAAAATCATCATCACCCAAACAAAACAGTAAATTATGTAGTAAACATGTACCTATTTGTCGGGCAAACAAATTTTATTCTTCGGCTCTAGCCTCCTTGCTATGACCTGTTCAATGTAAGTATATGTATGTGCAAGCAAATGCGACAAATTTCAATACAATTCAATATTTGATTCTATTAGGCATAGTGGTTAAAAATTAGCAAACAAATAAACAAACAACACAAACATCAATCAATTAGTGAATTAACGTTGCAAATTCATAATTTTGATATATATAAAGAAATCATGTTTTTGATGCCAATTCACAACAATGTGTTCTAGCTATATTAGTTTTGGTTCTCACACCAGTCTAATGGAAACATATAGAAATCACACCTTCGAAACACGAATATAAATACTGATGATGTGGCCACATCACCAGAATTATCCCCGGGTGTCTAGAATGTGACTCTATATCTATCCAGTATATTAAAACTTCGAATATACGTTCATGACGCGTATACGAGAAATCTTTTGCCTTGGTTCATGACGGAAATCCAATTTCCAAATACGACACCGTGCGGTTTTGATTGTGTGTATATATATATATAGCGACATGATTTATGGTACCCATGCCGTCTATGATTGATAGTTATGATTCGAAATTGTTTTTGAAACAAATATACGCTAGTAATAATATCAAATGCTTTTTTTAAATTCTATCAAGCATATTTTGGCCATTATAAGGTAAAAACTCTATCCTCCGGTTTGCGTTGCATTGTGTGATGGGAACTGAGTCTTATAATGGCTTCATTTTTATAAAAAGCATTGCGATGTTTTAAAGATTTACTTGTTTTAAAGCACTGGCAATCCAATGGAGTAAACCCGTTCCACGAAAGTGGCATGGTCCTGTGATTAGCCAAATTATATAATGTGTTAAGTCGATTTCTCGTACCAGTCCCATGATTGACTCGTAGTTTGTTTCACTTGCAAACTTAGGTGCCCCTTTTTCTACACGGGCAGCCTTGTATTCAGGTTTTAGCAGGCTCTCTCTGGATAGTTGGAGCTGAAGATGGATTCTATCATTTATCTCTTTTTATGTTGTTCAGCTCATATTGTACATATTATGTTTGTTTCCGCTGTAGACATTTATGTATAGCTGAACTGTATTTGTACTAAGTATGATCCTGTATTCTGTGTAACTCGGATGATTACGTTTATCCAGAGTATTATTTGTTCATTATCTGGTGTATTTATTTATTTATTTATTTATTTATTTTTGTTCTGTTATTATCTGTTTATGTGTTATATTCCAAAGATTACCCTTGACACGGTCGTATGGGGTTTTAGGGTCGTCACACAATAGCCATAAAAACGCTACTGAAGCCTCCTTCTCCAGCTCCTTCTAGTGCATCTGTAAATCCCGACTACTTAACTGCTCGTACAAATTTGAGCACCCAAGAGTTTAGGGAAAACAAAACAAACTCCGGGTCACTTATGGGACTGGTGTGAGTAAAACAATTTAAAAACAGTTGAGTAATTAAACGATATCTCATAAGACCACGCCGTATAACGGAACAGGTTTTTCCCTTATGAGAATCCAAATCAATTTGAATTAAGTATCAAATCATTTTGAAAGAAACAATGATCTTTTATATCAAAACTCTTTTGATATTATAATAGTGTCTATCAACCACAATATAATAATCATCTTGCAGAACGCTTTCATCTCACGTTCCACATATATAGTATACAATCAAAATCGCGAGCACTTATTGGGTAATGGATTTCCAACTATAACAAGGTATGGAACCACCTCCCGATAGTGTACCTTTAGAGAGGAATACACTGGGTTCAACAAGAACATCTTGCAACCCGGCCACACATGACCGACCACTCATTTCGCTTGAGTGTATCGAATGTATATCACCAACGATTGGGATCAGCAACCGTTTCCCGAATGGGACAACATCGACAATAGATTATAAAATGAAATGAATATCTCTAGATAGGTGATAATACACCCTACTTGGTAGCCAACCACTTAGCCATGTTGCCTTCCCAGTTTTTCTTATTTCCCGGTTGTGAGGCTAGAGGCCACGCTTATCTTTGACAGATCACACATTTATTCACTTTGAATGTCACATCGTCATACCCGCCAAATCACAAATTGATTTCCCCAAAAATACAACGGGTATACAGCTAAGAGAAACGAATTCCTCCGCCACCAAACGTATATATGTTTGAAGAGATCAACTTACGCGATCCATTAAATATACTATGTCAGACATTCTTCCATACAGGTCGTCCTGGGACTGGACAAACCGAAGGAACTATTCTGTAAACAGGACAGCCCCTGCATAACTCCGTATTCAATTTTCTTCATCATATTTGATCGCATGCTAACGCCTATACAGGGTGGTTTCCAGATAATGAATCTGATCCCGGTCTCTCCGTATTGACGATGGAAAAATGGTCAAAAACTTCGATAGTCGGTGAGTTAACTGTCAAAGAAAAACATGTGTGCAAACAACGATCGTGTTTCCAAATGGAAATCTTGTCGATCAATCATCAATCAACATTTTATCTTTAGTTCATTAATTTATTTCCTATTTCCATATATTCAACATTCCTTATTTTCTAAATTTAGAAAATATACGTTTTTAATCATTGGAAAATATTTCCATCTCTTTTTCACGTATCACTGTCATTCCAGTATTCTTTACCATCCAACATTTCATTTTCTATGATTTGAAAATTTCTCTGATTATATTTGGAAAATGTTTCCAAAACTTATTCCTTGGATTTAAATAGATGTTTAAATAAAACATCGCTATGTCAATTCAAACCATTACCTTCATTAACTATATTCACTTAACCGAACTTTACTATCAAACCTTAACCATTCCTTAGTTACAAATGAAGTCAATCAAGTTGGGGGTATAACTACCTCTCAGACCTTAACTGAACATCATTTCTAACTTCGAAATAGACAAAGTTTACCTTCTAAATCTTTAACAAACTTCCTTACGTAACTCTTGGATTCTATTTATGAATCCACTTCTTTATTGAAAAACATTGATTGTAACTATTGCGTTATAATCCCTACTTCTGAAATGTCTAACTTCGAAATATAACTTGATTAACTCAAATCAATTAACCCTAACTCCATTAACCTTAACTCAATTAATTCAATTCATTAACTCTTATCACTTAACTCCTTTCGAATAAACTATATTCGATAACTCCTTTAACTCTATTCGAATAAACTATATTCGATTAACTCCTTTAACTCTATTCGAATAAACTATATTCGATTAACTCCTTTAACTCTATTCGAATAACCAGTATTCGATAATCTTTTTTTTCGAATAACCAATATTCGACTAACACCTTTCTTCGAATAAACTGTATCTGATTACTCCTTTCGAATAAACTATATTCGATTACTCCTTTCGAATAAACTATATTCAATTACTCCTTTTTCGAATAAACTATATTCGATAATCTTCTTTCGAATAAACTATATTCGATTAACACCTTTCTTCGAATAACTAATATTCGATAAGCTCTAATTCGATTTATCTAATCGATTAATTCTAATTCGATTAACCCTAATCGATTAACTCTAACTCGATTAACTCAAATCGATTAACTCTAGTTCGATTAACTCAAATCGATTAACTCTAATTCGATTAACTCAAATCGATTAACTCTAACTCGATTAATTCTATTCGATTACTCTATTCAGCTAACTCCTATTGATTTACTCTATTCAATTAACTCTAATTGGTTTACTCTATTCAATTAACTCTAATTGATTTACTCTATTCATTTAACTCTAATTGATTACTCTATTCAATTAACTCTAGTTGATTTACTCTATTCAGTTAACTCTAATTGATTTACTCTATTCAATTAACTCTAATTGATTTAACTCTAACTGGTTAATTCTAACTGATTAACTCTAACTGGTTAACTTTAACTGCTTAACTCTAATTGGTTAACTCTAACTGATTAACTCTAACTGGTTAACTCTAACTGGTTAACCCTAACTGATTAACTCTAACTGATTAACTCTAACTGATTAACCCTATCCAATTTACTCTTTGTCCATATTCAGTTTCAAATATCGATGTTGAAATCAATTGTTACTTCTCTATATAAGTCCTGACTTATATATTTTATTTATCCAATGATAAATATTTTACTGATTTATAAAACCTTATTTATAAATTAATCTTCTTACTCTATTAGTTAGAACAGATTCTATTTAAAATCTTTGCTTTAAATCCATATCACGTTATACCCGTGTACGAAGCACGGGTATAAACCTTTCAAATGTAAAATTCTCTTTTTATACAATTCTATTCATTTTTTCACGTATTTCCTTTTATAATCTATTTATTTTCTAAATAAATATTTCCTTTATAATTCTATTTATTTTCTAAATAAATATTTCTTTTATAACTCTATTTATTTCATAAATAAATATTCCATTTATAATCTATTTGTAAATGTTTTACAAATATTTCCTTTTCGTTTCTATTTGTAAATGTTTTACAAATACTTCCTTTTCAATTCTATTTGTAAATGTTTTACAAATATTCCCCTTTTTATTCTATTTGTAAAGGGCTTACAAATATTCTCTTTTCAATTCTATTTGTAAATGGTTTACAAATATTCCCTTTTCTATTTGTTTTCACAAATATTTCCTATTCTATTTTTTTCTAAATAAATATTTTCTTTTTATAAAATCTTTTGATTTTATAAATATTTCTTTTTCAATATAACATTGAAAATTTCCTTTTTAACATTCCAGTATTCCTTATGGTATTTAACGTACCAAATAACAATGATCGATATCATTCCTACATACAAAATCAACAACAGATTTCATGTCACGTCATATAACACAATATATGAAAAATAGTAAAATAAATGTTGAGTAATCCAGTTGGATCCCTCCAACCTGTTTCCCTGCATCCGCAGATGTTAAATAATATAATTAACATCGATTTCATTTCAATATGAAATATTCTGCTAAACAGAATCAATATTTGATTAACGATTTATATATATATATACATATATATATATATTGTTATCAAAAATTTCAACCAATACATAAGCAATTCAACCAAACAGTCAACACATAGCAATCAATAGATAATTATCAGTTCTAAGAATACGTTATAAAAATATAACAGTTCAGAGTTGGTGAGTTTTACTCACATTGGACGATCATCGTTAATAACGATAACCATCGCTTAATTCAGACGGACAATTTATTTCGCTATAAATTGTAACAAGCTTCAATCCACTCCCGGTCAGTTCCACCGTGTAGCCCTTGTCCATACGATCCTAACGCGATAGACGTTTCGAAATTCTGATACAGTATGCCAAAGATATTACATTTACAAGTTATACAAATAATTTAAATTAAATAAAAACCTAACTTATTAACATTGGTGTTTGGGCTTTACCCCAAATGTGTCGGCCCTTTCAAAAATCGAACCTGCTTAATCCATCTTCCCAAACGATGAACAGTAACTTGCGAGAGCTCCTTCTGTAGCCATTACCACATTTCAAACCTCCACCGCAACTCCGTCTCTCAATCGAATTCCCAACAGGAAATACCATCGGACTCTTCATCAGTTCCTCTCTCCATCCCTCACCATTTCATCCAGTTTGAACTGGCCATCCTCGAGGCGACTTCCAACCCTAACAACAGTGGTCGCGTCACTTTTATTCACCGCAATCTATCAAAATTTGCTCATAGGTGCGGAAATCCTACAGGAACACGAAATCAAACCACATTACCCAGATCGATGCACCTACATCACGAAATCGATACACCCTAGCTATTCGACATCACGCTATGTAAAAACACAGTGACCAGAAAATGTGTCGAACCCAAAAACACCTACCTAAGATCGAAGAGAAGGGTCTGGCAAAATCTAAAAATATTAGTTTGGAGATTTAAGGAATTTGATTCGGTTTGTTTTTTATTTTTAATTTCACCATTTTTCTCTAAAGAACAAGAAAAAGAATAGCGGAATTTTGACAACTGAATTAGGTTTAGAAAAGAAAAGTGTATTATATAGGTTAGTCATATTATTTTTATATTCGATTATTATATTGGTTTTTAAGCAAACACTATTTTTATTTGTCCTCTAAAATTCCTGTAATCACACATGGCATCCAAAAATCACGAAACTGGACATGCAACTACAGTTCGACATTACGGACCCAACGAAACTGGTTTCGTCGAATTCTGACTCTGTTTGCTCACACGGCGTATTTTTAACTGTCAAATTATCATCTGTTTTTCACATTAAAATCCCGTACGGCAACATACTGACTTCAAAAATCACGAAACTTGACATCTAACAATAACTTAACATTGCGGATCCAACAAAATTAGGTTCGTCGAAAATGGAGTTTATTTGCAAAACTGGCTATTTTTAAAGCTCTAAATAACCCATTTAAATATATAAATATATTTAAAAATAATTAAATTAAATATTTAAAAATAAATATTATCCTATATATTCACACTAGAATACCATACAACTCCAATTGGATTTATAACTCGATATTTCAAGATTCTCAGTTATATCGATATTCGATTTATATATAACATCCTTTCATAATATAAATATATATTTATAAATTTCAAAGGAATTCCATAGTGACTTTTCTAAAATTTGATTTGGACATAAATCAAAATCTACACAATGAAATCCCGATTCTTCTCTTCCATTAGAAAAATAAACTTCACCAGCTCCGAACGTTTCTTGTTTCACAGAAATCCGATTTAAAACGGACCCTGTATATTCAGTTGAAGTTCAAATCGCCAAATAACGAACTGCCGCGCCATTTCGACCTCGATTATAATTATAATATAATTATACGTTCAAACTTCGTTTATATAATATATTCATGAATATAATTCAACTCTAAACTGAATTATATATTTTAAATAATCCAAATTACACAATATTGTGAATTCCACTATTTTTGATTATTTCTAAAATTAAATATATTATTCTATTATTTAAATTAATTAAATATTTACTATTATTTAATTCTACGACCATTCAAATCTCTAAATCACTATTTATATAATTAAATAAATTAATTATTATATCGCTAAAATACGTGTCATTAAAAACAAGGTCGGTCGGTTGCGAAGTGTGAAGTGATGAAGGTGTTGGGTCGTGCATCAGCTGGTCGGTCGATCGAATGGTGCTCGGTCGGTCGTGCAAGATTGGATATGATTGCAAGTTTTGGGTTGGTCGTTCATACCGGTCGGTTGGTCTATGCTTCAGGACGGATCGGTCTTGCAGGGAGGCCAGGGTCGATCGGTTATGCAGAGAGGCCAGGGTCGGTCTGTCGTGCAGGGAGGCCAGGGTAGGTTGGTCACCAAAGGGTTGGTCGCATAGGGTCATTTTTTAGACAAATTATATTTTTGGGTACGAATCGGATTTGAACGAGAAGGCCTGGAAAAAAATTTGGGAGCGATACTCCTGAACCGTGCAGAAGCGCAGTGCACTGATGTTATGAATTTAAGGAGAATTCAAGTGGGAATATTCGAAGTATTGAATGTGTTCGTTGTTCGGAGTAGAACAATAAATGAGGTGGCAACCCAAAGGTCATGAGTTAGTGGATAATGGTTGCTAGAGAAGGTTGCTTGAGCTATAGTCATCAAGTTGGATGACTAGAAATGCGAAGGCCTAGAGATTATCATTGTCGTAAGGTCTAGCAGGCTCAAAGCAGGGGTATGATGGGGGCACCCAAAAGACCGATTGTAGGTCAAGTTCCCTGGGTATCGTAGAAAGACCGAGTTGTCAAGGTTGAACAAACATTCGTATTGTTGAAAGGCGTATGGAGTTTCTGCTAGAACTGGGGTTACCATTAGCCCTTGACATATGGCAAGGTTGGTCGTCATACGATTAATGATGGTTTCGAAGCAGGATTGGAGTTGATAGCTAGAGTCTGTCATGCATGTTGGATATTCTTTTTGTACCATCTCATGTAGATTATTAGACGTCGTAGGAGATGTTCCTTGGGTGCTTGTCTAATATTGGTTTAGGCCTATGGGGCTTGTGCTTGAGAAATGTTGAATTCGATTAGGGTGGTTTACGTGAGATCTATAATCTAGATGTTGTGAGTGCTATTGATGGTTTATTTCTGATTTCCATGAATGGATGGTTGTTATAATTATCATGGATGAATGGTTGAGATGGTTGATGTAAAGGCTATCACTGTCCGATGTGGGAAAGATAGGGTTGAGTTCTTCTATGGTGTTGTGGGTAAATTAGTATGTTTATCTATCCATTCTCAAATACCTTATTGTTGATGTTTGTTAGCTGTTTTATCGCTCATTAAGACTATTGTCTGACTCAATGTTTCCCTCTTATTACCTTGGGTTGTTCATCCGGTTGTGGATGGGCAGACTAGGTGTCAGGTGACAGGTGATTAGTGCGGACGATGTTGCATTATTGGCTAGCTGGAGGCTTATGTACTAGTTTTATTACCATCTACTATTTTTGTTTCCGCTGTTTGAGTTACTCTGTGAGTGTTGTAGTGAGGCTTTATGTACAGACTTTGATATTTCCTATGATGTTTGGATAATCTTTCAGGATGTTACGAAAGTTTCAAAGGTTTGTTATATGATGCTTCACTATGATTACCTATTGTATATTTTCTACTATATTTTATCCTTGCGCTGTAAGTTCTACGACGGATATCAATTGTGTTATCATACCATGATGTTCGCTTATAGCTGTCTGGCATGTCTTTCAACGCATTATTCTTCTTATTTAGTGCGGGGCTGTGGGCGGTCGTCATATTTGGTATCAGAGCTCCGCAAACGATTTTAGCCAAAGTTCGAAGATGCAGTTACGTATGAGAGATGTATTTATAGATTTTAGTTGTATGTATACTATATGATACTATATAGTATTGTAGCATCTGTACTTCTTTAGCAGTTTTCTTGCAAATGACTAATCATTCTAATTTGCAGATTTAGAATGAGTTGACAAACTATAAGACACACTGCTAGGGAAGGGGTTGTGCCTGGAAGGGGTAATGGCGGTATACGAGACTACCCAGCCATGTTCGAGGCCATGATGGATGCGGTCATACGAAGAGTACCCGCTCCAATGATAGCTACAGTAGACGGAGTTATGCGATTTCCTAAGGTTGTGTATTTTGTAAAGATGTGCAAAAGATTATACATCTCTAGGAGGAAAACCATTCAAAGGGACTGAATCATCTGAAGAGGTTTAGAGGTGGATGGATTCCTATGTCCGTATTTTTGGAGACTTGGGGTTAGATGATGCAACTAAGAGAAAGCTTGCATCAAGGCGGTTGCAAGGCAAGGCCATGGAGTGGTGGAATTCTGTTACACTTGAGACTCTAGAAGGGGAGATTTCATGGGAAAAATTCCAAGCTAAGTTTGAAGCAAAGTTTATCTCCACTGCTCAAAAATCTAGCTCTATTCAAGAAGTTCATAGAGCTGAAACAGAATGGTCGTTCTGTGCTTGAGTATGTTTTTTATTTTGAGGCCTTGCCCAAATATGCTCGTTCATACATTGACATACCTTATCATAAGAACGAGATGTTTGTTATAGGGCTGGATACCTACATTGGAAGGCCGCTGGTGGATCATCTTGACGATCCATTTGAGAAGATTATGGAAAAAGCTGTTCGCCATAAGAGCTTGTTGGCTAAGGAAGCAAATGTTGTCATTGCAACCAAGGAAGTTCAAAAACCATAGCAGGTAGTGGCGGAGCCACGTTACGCCTGGGGAGGGCACGTTCCCCTCCCAGGATTAAGGTTCTTATCGGATTCGCTAGTAATGTATCAAGGTTCCTGGCTACAAGTAGTAAAACTATTACATGTGTAATGTACTCTTTTCAGTATTGATAATACTTAAAATGAACGCCTGTCATATTCATTATTCTATTATAACATTTTCCTTCTGGCCATGTACTTGTTTAGTTTTGACACTTCGTTGCTTTCTGATATATGATTTTCTTCCCATTTTTTTCGGTTCCTTTTTATTAGGTTTTATATATCTAAGAGCCTTGAAAATTTCAATTTCTAAAAATTAGCATCAACATTTATTCACTGAGCAGCAACATTAGTATTCGGTAATGTTTAATTTTCAAACTTCCCAGTTAATGTTCGCGTCCGCGTCGGACGCTTTCGACGCTCGAAGTGGGACCCACCTCATTTACCCCTTCTAATCGAACAGTTCAAAAGTTAGCTTTCGCGTCCGACGCAGGCCAATAACTGTTTTTTCACCCCTTTTATGCATACCCATACAAGTAAAACACATACAAATAATTAATAAAATAATAATTTTACCCCTTCCAGTTTACCTCTTTCGTAGAAAAACACATTCTCCGTTCATAACAATTCCCTTTTAAATAACCCTTCAAAATACCCCTTCCAAATAACCCTTTCCGTTCAAAATCAAATGAAACCTTAGTGTTTTAGTGTCCAAATCATTGCAAACAATAATAATAAATTTTTACCATTGATGTCTTTGAATCATAAATTTCTCAATTGTGCCCAGGCCAACAAAAAATTCTGGCTCTGCCACTGACATCAGGGTGGTAATAATAAGAAGAGGAAGCAGCAACAACATAAAGGAAAGGATGGCCAGAAGAAGCCTAAAAGTGAGGTGGTTTGTTTTAAATGCCAACAAAAGGGTCGTTACTCAAATGAATGCAAGAATCCCAAAGCTGAGAAGAAGTGTTTCAAGTGTGGAAAGCCTGGGCATGAGAAGAAGGAATGTCCAGAATCAGCTAAGGGCAAGCAGATTGTGAAGGCATATGCTTCGGAAGCCATGCCATCTTCTTCAAGATTTCTTACTGCAGAGGAGAAGGGAAAGGGTGTGGTCATTCAAGGTACTCTTTCAGTTAATGGTGTTTTAGTTCATGTGTTGTTCGATACTGGAGCATCACATTCTTTCATTACAATGAGCATGTGTGCCGCTTGGGTATGGAACCCAAGATTTGTGATAGACCATTGATCGTGACTAATCCAGCTGGGGGTTTATCTAGTTTGTGAATGTTGTGTCATGGTCTAATTTTGTCGAGTCATGGTTTCTCTTTTATGTATGATTGCTTTGTTCTTAACTTCACTGGATTGGGATCATCTTGGTCATGGATTGCCTCAAGAGGTATGCGGCAAGGGTGAATTGCGAGAAGCTAGAGGTGAGAGTCGGGGATGTGGAAGGGCGGAAGGTGTTGATTAGATGTAAGCCCGAAGACGAGGTCTTCATAAGTTGTCTATATTCTCTTGTGATTCCATAGAAAGACATGTCGTCTTTGCTGATCGCTAATGAGTATGAAGATGTCTTTGACAAGGTCAAAGGATTACGACCGCATAGAGATCGAGTTTAGGATCGATTTGGTTGAGAATGCTAGACTAATTGTTATGCCTCTTAGGCAGATGGCGCCTAAGCAACAACAAGAGTTAGAGGTGCAAGTTCGTGACCTTTTGGGAAAATGATTCACTCGGAGGAGTGTATCCGAGTAGGGTGCACCGGTCGTGTTTGCAACCAAGGCAGATGGCTCGTTAAGATTATGTGTGGACTATCGTGAGATGAACAAGGTGACCAAGAAGAACAAGTATCCATTTCCAAGGATTGATGACTTGTTCGATTAGCTTCACGAAGCCAAAGTGTTTTCTCAAATAGATTTGGCAACGGGATTTCACCAATTGAGGGTGGCAAAGGATAGTGTGCCAAAGACTGCTTTTAGGACACCATCAGGTTTCTTTGAATGGTTGGTGATGCCATTCGGTTTGACTAACGCGCCAACGTATCTTATGGATCTTATGAATAGAGTTTTCAGAGATTAGTTGAATAAGTTCGTGATTGTGTTCGTGGACGATATTCTAGTTTACTCTGAGCATTAGATGCACTTGAAAGATGTTTTGGAAATCTTGCGAAAGCATCAGCTGAGAGCTAAGTTTTCAAAGTGTCACTTCTGGAAGACGGAAGTGAGGTTCATAGGCCATGTTGTTCCTGGAAATGGGATAGCGGTTGACCCCGCTAAGGTGGCAACAGTCCAGGACTGGGATCGACATAAGAATGCGACGGATGTTCAGATTTTCCTTGGGTTGGCTGGTTGTTACCTATAGTTTATCAAGGATTTCTCCAAGGTAGCTGCACCGTTGACAGGACTGGCGAAGAAGAACCAGGTGTTCACATGGGATGCAAAGTGTAAACAAGCATTCGGGATCCTGAAAGAGGGACTGACGAGTGCATCTTTTATGACCATTCTAAGTGGGAATGAAGAAATGATTGTGTATACCGATACATGTGGTACTGGACTTGGAGTAGTAATGATGCAGAAGGATAAGGTTGCGGCCTACGCGAGTAGAAAGCTAAAGCCACATGAAAGGAATTATCCAACTCATGATTTGGAGTTGTAGGTAATTGTGTTTTCTATGAAGATATGGAGACATTACCTATTGGGAGTTCGATTCGAGTTGTTCATGAATCATAAGTCATTAAAGTATCTTTTCTCCCAAAAGGATTTGAATCTCCGCCAGCAACGGTGGTTAGAGTTTCTGGCGTCATATGATTTTGGTATAGCCTATACTCCTGGTAAGGGTAATGCAGTTGCAGATGCGTTAAGTCGAAGACACGCAAGTTTGGGAGCGATGTTTTCAGAATGGAAAAGCCTTGAGTATTTAGCAAGGTTTAATTTTAGCCCAAGGTGTGAGTTGGAACCTAAAATATTGGCAAGCTTATCAATAAGACCTACTCTTATCGAGAGGATCGGCGAGGGCCAAAAGCGTGATGTGAAGCTTGACGAGTTTATCCAAAAGCTAGAACCAGAGAATAAAGAGTTCGAAGTTGATCAAAAATGTTGGCTTCGAAAGCAAGAGCGACTAGTTATTCCTAATATCGACGGATTGAGAGATGAGGTTCTGAGGGAATGCCACCACACGAAGTTGATGATTCACCCTGGTAGTAAAGATGTATCAGGACATGAGGCGAGTCTATTACTAGGAGGGGATGAAGAAGGATATTGGAACGTTCATTCCCAAGTGCATGAACTATCATTTGGTGAAAGCTAAACAGAAGAAGTCGAGTGGTTTGGTTCAGCCATTGGAAGCTCCTACGTGGAAGTGGGAGCAAATATTTATGTATTTTATCGATGGACTACCTAGAAATAGGGCCGTAAATGCAGGCATTTGGGTCATCGTGGATCACTTGACCAAAGGTGCAAGGTTCATTCCTGTCCAGTTGAATAGGATAACATCGAAATTGGCTGAACTTTATGTGAAATGGATAGTTCAATTCCATGGGGTCCCAAAGAGCATAGTAAGTGACCGAGATCCATTATTTACGAGTGGATTTTGGAAGAGTTCGCAAGAAGCTTTGGGAATCGAATTGTGCTTAAGTACGGCTTATCATCCCCAAGCTGATGGTCAAACCGAGAGGGTTAACCGAATTTTGGAAGATCTCCTGAGGGCTTGTGTGTTAGACTTCATATGATCATGGGACGACCATCTACATCTAGTTGAGTTTGCACGTAAAAATAACTACCAGTCTTGCATTGGGATGGCACCATACGAGGCGTTGTATGGAAGGTCGTCCAATTCTCTAGCATGTTGGTTAGAAACCGGAGATAAGTTGATACTTGGGCCAGAGATAATTAGAGAGACCTCAGACTGTATTGAGATCGTTCGACAATGAATGAAGGTAGCCCAAGATCGTCAGAAGAGTTATGCCGATAAGCGTCGAAAGGATTTAGAGTTCGATGTTAGCGATATGGTTTTTGTGAAGATTTCGCTGTTGAAGCATGTGGTTCGATTTGGAAACAAAGGATAGTTAGCTCTAAGGTTCGTTGGGCTAGTTCCGATAATCAAGCGAATTGGAAAACTCGCATATATATTGGAGTTGCCCAAGAAGATGTCAAGTGTGCATAATGTATTCCATGCGTCCTTTCTACGGAACTTTGTGCATGACTCGAATGTGATGGTACCTCCAGAGCAGTACGAACATCTAGAAGGAGAGTCCGCAGTTGCGAGACCTCGTAAGCCGCTTCGTGTTGTGGGAAATAACATGAAAAAGCTTAGGAGGAAGACGGTTAAGCTAGTCAAGGTACAATGGAGTGAAGATGGCGACGACTATATATGGGAGACGGAAGAGAGCATGAAGGCGACTCATCCAAAACTCTTCGTCGGTAGGACTCTTTGATATCGTATTATCGTTGTATCTTGTTGATGATTGACAGAATTCCACATGCTAGGATAAGGCTATGGATGCAAGGCTTGATGGTTGCTAGTTTGGGCGATATAATTCGTTTCTCATGGATGATAGACATGCAAAATTGTTGTGTTTGCTTGGTATTTCGAGGGTGAAATTCCAAGAGGGGGGGGGGGGAAACGTAACAGCCCGTTATCTACATATCAGAGGATCATAAAATATTTTTATTTTATTGCCTGAGGGTTGGATCATTCTCATATTTTAATATGTTGCTTATGGTGACGTGAGACATGTCCATAATTTTTACCAATTTTGTTTATGACCATTTTTCCCCTGTTAGTCTTGTATAGGGCATAACTTTTGACTCAGGTCGAATCAGGTGGCGAGACCTGTGCCATTGGAAAGGAAATGATGATTGTCTTCCCATAAAGTGGTTACATTAAAGATTCGGCTTAGCAGTCTGGGAGGAATCGCCATTTTAAGGTTTTTCAGTTGGCTGTTCAGGTTTTCGGAGCCTTAATGGGCTGATTTGGGGAGGCCCATTAGTGGGTTGGTGGAAACTATAAATAAGAGGAGAGAGATATGGGAAATGGTTTAGTTCCTCTATTCTCTCATTTAGTGGCCTATGTTCCTCCTTCCTCTAATACCTTTCCATCATTAAAATCCAAATCTAAAGGAAGAAAATCGAAGATCTACACCATTGAAGACTAGATCTACATCATCGAAGTGATAATTCATCGGATCAAGGGGTTTGGTTCAGATTGCTTGCTGTCCGGAATCTCAATTATTGTTTTTTCTTTGATTTGGAAAATTCGTGAGTGATATGCATCTCTCACATGGATTCAATGAAGTATATGAATGTTGGATCAAGTTTTTCATCAAATTCAAGTGCTTTACCATAGATCTATCCCTTGGTAAGTCCACTATCATGTAAATCACCCTAGGATCTGATTTAGCATGTTTAAACCTGTAATTCCCATGCAATTTCATATGTTTATGCAAGTTATATCCGCAACTTGGATCATATGTTCATTTATCATGTTTTTGGAGTAATTTGCATAATTTTGGAGAAAATAGTCATATTCATGATGTTGGTAATTTCATAACATGTTTGTGGTTGAATTAGACGAATATATTTTGTCGAGATAGTCGATTGGTGAAATTTTGGTCGGAATTAGACTTGAATTGGAGTTGTGCAGGTTGCGAGTCGTGTGTGCAGACCATAGGTCGAGCATTCAGTACAATGTATTACAGTGCAGTACAAGAGAGGGGTTGGTCGCACATAGATGGGGTCGGTCGTGCATCAGCTGGTCGGTTGGTCTTGCTGGCAGAACAAGTTCGGTCGGTTGTGAAGTGTGAAGTGGTGAAGGTGTTGGGTCGTGCATTAGCGGGCCGGTCGAATGGTGCTCGGTCGGTCATGCACGATTGGATCTGAATGCAAGTTTTGGGTTGGTCGTTCATAATGGCTGGTCGGTCTGTGCTTCAGGACGGATCTATCATGCAGGGAGGCCAGGGTTAGTCGACCGTGGAGGGAGGCCAGGGTCGGTCGGTTACCAGGGGGACGGTCGCACAGGGTCATTTTCTGGAAAAATTATATTTTCCTGTATGACTTGAATTTGAATGAGAAGGATTGAAAAAATTTCTGGGGCGATACCACCGAACCCATGCAGTAACGCATTGTAGTGATGTTATGGTTTCAAGGGGAATTCAAGTGGGAATATTCGAAGTATTGAATGCGTTCGTTGATCGGAGTAGAACAATGAATGAGGTGGTAACTCAAAGGTCGTGAGTTGGTGGATAACGGTTGCTTGAGAAGGTTGCTAGAGCTATGGTCATCAAGTTGGATGAATATAAATGTGAAGGCCTAGAGATTATCGTTGTCATAAATTCTAGCAGGCTCAAAACAGGGGTACGATGGGGGCACCCAAAAGACTAGTTGTAGGTCGAGTACCATGGGTATCGTTGAAAGGCCTTGTTGTCAAGGTTGGACAAACATACGTATTGTTGAAAGGCGTATGGAGTTTCTGCTAGAATTGAGGTTACCATTAGCCCTTAACATATGGCAAGGTAGGCCATTATACGATAAACGATGGTTTCGAAGCAGGATTGGCGGTGATAGCCAGGGTCTGTCATGCATGCTGGATGTTCTATTTGTACCGTCTCACGTATATTATTCAACGTCGAAGGAGATGTTCCTTAGGTGCTTATCTGATATTGGTTTAGGCCTCTAGGGCTTATGCTTGAGGAATGTTAAATTCGATTAGGATGGTTTACGAGAGATCTATAATCTGGATGCTATGAGTGCTACTAATGGTTGATTTCTGATTGCCATGAATGAATGGTTATTCTATTTATCACGGATGAATGGTTGGGATGGTTGATGTAAAGGCTATCACTGTCCGATGTGGGAAAGATAGGGTTGAGTTCTTCTCTGGTGTTGTGGGTAGATTAGTATGTTTATCTATCCATTCTCATATACCTTATTGTTGATATTTGTTAGCTGTTTTATCGCTCATTAAGACTGTTGTCTGACTCAATGTTTCCCTCTTATTACCTTGGGTTGTTCATCCGGTTGTGGATGGGCAGACTAGGTGGCAGGTGACAGGTGATTAGTGCGGAGATGTTGCATTATTGGCTAGCTGGAGGCTTACATACCAGTTTTATTACTATCTACTATCTCTGTTTCTGCTATTTGAGTTACTTTATGAGTGTTATAGTGAGGCTTTATATACAGACTTTGATATTTCCTATGATGTTTGGATAATATTTCAGGTTGTTGTGAAAGTTTCAAAGGTTTGTTATATAATGCTTTACTATGATTCCCTGTTATATATTTTCTACTATATTTTATCCTTGCACTGCGAGTTCTACGATAAGTATCAATTGTGTTGTCATACCATGATGATCGTCCATAGCTTCCTGGCACGTCTTTCAGCGCATTATTATTCTTACTTAGTGGGGGGGCTGCGGGCGGTCGTCACGCAGAGTCGCTATTATTTTTGTAAAAACTGCGGTAATTTCTTCATACTGCCTCGGAACTGGATGAGACTTCGACCGATAGATTCCCACCTAAATTACGGACAGTGTGAGACACTCGGACGTTTTGCCCCATGATTGAACATTGTAGTTCTCCAAGGGGATTGCCAGTTTTACTTAGAAAATAACAGACTAAATTCTCATATTTGAACTCTGCCTACATACAGAGTCGCTATTTTTTTGTAAAAACTGCAGTAATTTCTTCATACTGCCTCGGAACCGGATGAGACTTCGATCGAAGGATTCCCACCTAAATTACGGACAATGTGGAACATTCGGACGTATTGCCTTGTGACCAAACACTATAGTTCTCCAAAGGGACCGCTAGTTTTACTTAGAAAATAACATGCTAAATTCTCATATTTGAACATTGCCTACATAGAGATTTGCTATTTTTTTTGTAAAAACTACAGTAACTTCTTCATACTGCCTTAGAACCAGATGAGACTTCAACCGATAGATTCCCACCTGAATTACGGACAATGTGAGACACTCGGACGTTTTTCCCTGTGACCGAACACGATAGTTCTCCAAAGGGACTGCCAGTTTTACCTAGAAAATAACAGGATAAATTCTCATATTTGAACTTTGCCTATATACAGAGTCGCTATTTTTTTTGTAAAAACTACCGTAATTTCTTCATACTGCAGTGGAACCGTATGAGACTTCGACCGACAGATTCCCGCTTAAATTATAGACAGTATGAGACATTTGGGCGTTTTCCCCTGTGATCGAACATTGTAGTTCTCCAAGGGGACTTCCAGTTGTACTTAGAAAATAATAGGATAAATTCTCATATTTTAATTCTGCCTACATATAGAGCCGCTATTTTTTTTGTAAACTACAGTAATTTCTTCATACTACCTTAGAATCGAACGAGAATTTGACCAATAGGCTCTCACCTAAATTACAGATAGTATGAACACTCAGATATTTCATCGTATAAACAAACACTATAGCTCCCCAAGATGATTTTATACTTAGAATATAAAAGACTAATTCCCACAATTGTATAAAAAAAATTCCCGACTACCTTTAGATGGGTTAAATGGGTAACCGACATAATATGTGGGTTGGGTCAGGTAAAGCGTTATGTTAAAAGGGTCAGAATAAATAGGTTGCAAATGGATTGGGTCACATTTTGCTTGACCCTCATATGGCCCTAAATGACCTATTTGATACCCTACACATAATTATCCCCAAAGAGTTTAAATACCTCGCTATACTTGATACTAGTGTGTAACCGGTGCATTACACACGACAATATTATTAAAAATAACATTTATTATTTTAATATTAAAATGAGAATTTACCATGCAATATATAATAAATTTCTATGAGAAATACGTAAGTTATTAATTAAAATTATTATTATTGTTTATGTGTAATTTATGTCCTATAGCTTACACAAATAATATGTATGCGTGTGTATTTGAGAATTCTTTTAATCATTTTGGTTAATATAGGTATACATGTTGAAATCGATGTATATTAGTAGATTATTCGATGAATTAGCAAATATTATTTAATAAAATTTGTTAAAATAAGTTAAATGTAAAATTACAAAGTTAGTTTAACCGTATAACATAATAGAAAAATTTTAGAAGAAATATGCAAAAAAAAATGTATAAATTTGGTCTGGAGTTAATGATGTTCATTTTTTTTATATAATATATGATAAATTCTTGATATAAATGAATCATAACTGATTTACAAATTAACTTTGACGTTATTGTTGATATACCTCATTCATTTTATGTGATTTATATAATCATTTTGCATGGATAACTTTTTTAATATGAATATCCATAGTAAAATTGAGAATATTTCCAGAAGTTGTTAAAAAAATGAACTAAATACTCTCTGAGGTTATTTAAATAAATAGAATTTAAGATCTCATGAGTAAGTTTAACCATGTGGATTGAAATATAAAATATCACAAAAGAATTAAAGAGGTTCACCAAATAATTATAGAAATGTTAAAATGCAGGTATTCAAAGCAGAAATTGTTATGTTCAATTTATGATAAAATTATTGAGATAAATGCATAATATATTAATTTTTTATTATATTTTAATTATATTATTAGAAGAAAACTAATTTTGCTATTTTTGTTGAAATGAACATGGTATACATTTTAAAACATCACATTTAGCGCTAATTAGATGAATTAAAATTATTAATTGAATACATTTGTTAAATTCATAATCACATAATTAATTTAAACATATTGACTTAAGTGTACAATTGTTGGTGATATTGTACAGTGTTTTGTAAATAACTAAATAAAATTTAAAATGTGAACGTTTGACATTAATATTACAATGCGATACACAATAAATATATTAAAGTAAATAAGTTCAACTTTGAACTTATGACAGTTATTCGTGTATAATTTATAGGTTCCGTTTTTCAGATGTCCCTATTAAGTTTCAAAATTAGGCTCACATCCGGTGCTAAACTTATTGTAAATTAGATCCCTATTTTTTGAAAATTCATTAAAAAAATATATATATAAAAATCACGAAAACTCATTATTAAATAAAACACGTACACGCCAAAAAATTCAGGTGTTAAAACAATCGAAAACCACGTCAAAACCCAAAAATACACAAAAACAGCGAAACAGCAGGTTTTTGCATCAAAAGATGCACCTATTCGTAAATAGTTGCATACATTCATGCTTATATTTCAGTGTTGCACCCAAACTGCAGTATAAATGCATACATGTATGCAGCTAAACTGCATTACATGCGTCCTTTTATGCATATATTCGAATTTGGCCTATTTTTTCAAGCATTCGCCGTTTTCAGACATTGTTGCACACATTTATGCTATTGTATAAAATAAATGCATGCATTCATGCGTATATTCACAAGCCGTCCTTCCTTTTAAATTTGTTGCACACATGCATGCATATATACAGAATAGTTGCATTCATGTATGCAACTTTTCATTTCACGTGAATCTCAGTTTAACTTTGTATGCATACATGTATGCAGTTATTTGCTAATAGTTGCATACATGTATGCATATATTGGTCCAGATTTTCAACATAAATACACTATATGAATATATGCATATATGTATGCTACTATAGGCAATTGTTGCACAGAAGTATGTAACTTTTTTTCCATTTTGCGTGGACTCATTGGATTATTTCCAGATTTTAGAATTTTTTTTTTTAATGCATGAACGCATTTTTTTTGGGTCCAAAATGGGAAAAAGCGAAGGGGGAGCAGCAGGAGGTGGAAGGGACCAAAAATTTTGAGCGACTGCTTCATTTTAGGAACCAGATATGCATGAAACTTTGGGGTGGATGTGGCGTGAATTAAGCTTGATTTTAGGGATGTGAGCCTAATTTTCACTAATTTATATTACATGATTGAAGCTTTTTTTTTTTTTTGGTTAATATGAATATGGTTAATATTGACGTGATTTATCAAGCAAATCTATCAATGAATAATAGATTGTTAAAGTTATTTAAATAGTTACAATATTATGTGCTTAATTGTAAAATCTAGCACTAAATATAAAATATTAGAAAAGAATTGAGAGAAACTAAAATGGTAATAAAAAATTGAAGTGTAGGTACTTGGAGCCAAAAAAAACATAATTTTGTCATTTTTAGTATTTGAAAAAAAATATTAGTTAATTAAATTTATTTAAATTACTTAAATTTTGAGTTTTGCAATTAATTTAAATATGTGGACTTAAACTGATAGGAGCTAACAGTTAATAAATAATTGTGTAAATTTTGAAATGTTCATATCAAAATGTATAATGTTAGAAGAAGTAAAATAGTGCGAGAGAAATAGTAAATAAGTGTAAACTGATAAGTTAATTTAAAATAATAAAATATCCAAAGAGAAGTAAGGAGAAGAGAGAAAACTCCTCGAATTATGGAGAGGGCTCTATAAGGTTCTGCTTATATTATTTAATAGATTAAAATATTAGATCTCGTGAATTGTACAAACAAATGGATTGAAATATAATATACCACGAAAGGATTGAGCAGGTTCAGCAAATAATTGTAGACATGTTAAAATGCAGGTATTTCAAGCGGACATTGTTTTGTTCAATTTATAATAAATTTATTAGATAAGTTTATAATATATCAAATTTTTATTATTGCTTAAATATAATATTTAAATCGTGTGGCTTATTTCACTTTATATTCGAAAGAAAAAAAACTAATTTTGTTGTTTCTGTTGATATGAACATGATATATATACATTTTAAAACATCACATTTAGTGTTAATTAGATGAATTAATAATCATTTATGATTGAATCCATTTATTAAATTCAAAATCACATAATTAATTTAAACACTTGACTTAAATGTATAATGCTAAGTTATATTATACAATGCTTCGTAAATAACTAAATAAATTTTAAAATGTAAGTGTTAAACATTAATATTACAATGTAATATGCGACAAATATATTGACGTAAATGAGTTCAACTTTGAATTTGTAATAGTTATTTATACATTTAATTTAAATTACGTGAATGAAGCATTTATATATTTGAATTTTTTTCATTTTGTTAATATGAATATGGTTAATATTGATGTGATTTATCAGTCGAATCAAAGAATAATAGTTTGTGAAAACTATTTAAATAGTTTTAGTAATATGTGCTTAATTGTAAAATATGGTACTAAATAGAATATTATAAAAGAATTGAGAGAAACTAAAACGCTTAAAGAAAATTTGAATTGTAGGTACTTGAAGCCAAAAAACGTACTTTTGTCATTTTTTGTATTTAAAAGAAATATTAGTTAATTAAATGAATTTAAATTACGTAAATTTTTGGTTTTACAAATAATTTAAATACGTGGACTTGAATATAAAATAATAGGAGAGGGACCGTTAATAAATAATAGCGTAAATTTTGAAATGTCCATATCAAAATGTATATTGTTAGAAGAAGTAAAATAATGTGAGAGAAACAGTAAATAAGTGTAAAGTGATAAGTTAATTTAAAAATAAATTATTCAGAAAGAAGAAAAAGAGAATAGAGAAAAGACCTCGAATTAAGGAGAGTGCTTTAGAAGGTTCTGCTTTAATATTATTTAATAGATTAGAGAAACAAAGTAAATAAATAAATACTCCACTTTTTGTGTAATGTGGAGACAAATAGCACTAACCTTCCTTTTGATGTTGTATTAAAGATAACAAACATAGCATTTCATTCAGTACATTAAATTCATACATAATCAGGAATTTAATGTCAAAAAGTGAGCAAATTAGAGATTAACATGCCATATATATACTTAAGAAAAACCATTCACAATAAGTGAAAATATCATAATCTGCACATCTATATAGATCAATTTTCAAGCTCTTATACAACTAATTTTTGAAACTAAATAAATTCGTTTCTAAAATGACATGAGACCTAACCATAAAAAAATATGAAAACAAAAACATACAAATTAAAATGCTTCCACTTTATATAATTAGAGAACCACCTTAAGTAAATCAATGCTCCCATTACTGAAATCTTTTCGTATCTTATTAGTTATTGACTTTTTTTTTTGGCAATGACTAAGATCTAAACTTACTTATTGTAGCTTCATCAAAAAGACATACTTGTATATTTACAATGAAGCATGGGAGTCGTGATACCTAAATCTTGCATCGTTTTATAAGAAAAGGTTTTGGATTTCAAAAAAATAATAAAAAGCAGGGCATATACATCTATAACTATACTTTTCTCAGAATCCATCAACGATTCCTGATAGGCTTCTGTTCTCGATGCTAGAAAAGACATTTTAATGGGAATATATAATGGATGTTCTATTTTCTGTGTAGTAACTCAATAAATAATACACGAAGTTGAGTTGAGAAAGAGTAGAAGAACAATTTAAATGAAAGTTCAGCAATTGTCCTACCAAAATATGCTTCTATACGAAGAATCAAATCTCATTTTTGCAGTTGAATTTAAAAATGATTTAAATGGATTTAAGACACCAAAAATATGAAAAGAAAGATATATCATATAGATTTTCTTATCCTTGTTAGCTTGAGCATATGTTCTCATTTCCATCCATTTTTTTAATCGAGGACATTGTTTGGCCATGTATGATTAATTGAAATAGAGAACCCAAGATTTAAGAGATTGTCATTAATTGGTTCGATATTCATGTTGCGAAAAAATCAAGCAATGTAAGTGACTTGATTCAAGAAAATAAGCAGGTGAAGTAGGTTTGTGATGCCGAACGGACTGTAGAATGAAATTTTCATGTCCATTTGTTAAATGTAGACACAACAGCTGATGTAATATTTATGTGAAATTCTAAATTAAAAACTATAATTTCAACAAATGTGGAAGATATGAGTCAAATGAAAATATGATTGCATGCAACCCAGTTGTTATTTCTTTTCAACGCTAGTAGACAAAATTTATTATTTTACATGGCTGCTTCAAAGAATCGGCTGTCCTATAAAGACTGTTTAGACATCGATTGTCGATCAATTTACCCACAAAAATCCCCAAAAAAAAAAAAAAAAAAAAAAAAAAAAAAAATGAAGAAGAAGAAAGAAAAAACTCGTAAGATTGGCTAGTAGTATCTTTACTCTTTTTTTTGAACTTTCAACCCAATAGAATGCTAATTCAGCTCGCTCGTTCGGGGACCATTTCCATACATTTGCTTAATTGGGAGCGGATTTACATTTTCTAGGTTAGGAAATTCATTAATACTCATTTTGGTTGTTTGTTTTATCCTTGTTGAACTGTAAACAATTTAAATTTCTATCAACATCTTATTCTTTGGCAGTTTCATCGTTATCGAACTGTATTTCTTAATTTCTCCCAAATGTTATCTCTAAATCGATATATAAGTATGAAAAGAAAGAAGGAGCAACAATCAAGAAACCGATCAGCGTCTTTAGTCGGCTTTATTATATTTTATCAATCGACAATGATCATTTTCTTGATCATTATAATCTATTATATCCCGCTTTCCCAAAAAAAGCATAGATCTATCAATCTATCACTTCTCATCTTATATATCTACATATGGCAGAATACTCGAAATAAACGTAGCAAATAACCGCTAATGTTGAATATTCATAGCCTGGTAAATAAAATAGCTACATTGTTTATCCCGTACGTTAATACAATTTAGCATCAGTTAAGTAGAAAAGAGGAAAAACCTAATATCTAACCATCAATCCATTAACTCCATCAGTTCTTCTAACGAAGGTAGCTTAAACTTCAGTATATCATCAAAAAATGCTTCATTCTCCTTTTTCTTTCCACCATCTACTGCTGCAGCTTCTTCTTCATATTCATTTGCAGTAAATGTACTAATACTCCTCCTTCCTTTCTGTCGGGCTGCTGCTGCTTTCTACGTCATGCAGCTTGTTTTCCATGGTAACTTCTATTAGAAGTAGAAGAAGATGTCTCCTTGCCCGTTAGATGCTGAACTATGGACTTAAAATGCACTGCATCTGCATACACTCTTTGAGTCTCTATGATCTTTATGTTTATTTCTTTGTTTTCTCTCGAGTTCATCATCCTTTCCCTGTCTTTACAAATTGCTGTAGAGTATAATTGCTGCTTTTCTTTCTATGGTGTGTGTGAAGCTAATATATTTGAATTTTATGCATGAAATCGGGGATATTTATATGTATATGTTTATAGGATGAAGCATGAAGGGAAAAGTCAGAGTAAGGTAGCGAAATTTTTAGTATTTGAAATAAACGTAGCAAATAACCACTAATGTTGAATATTCATAGCCTGGTAAATAAAATAGCTACATTGTTTATCCCGTACGTTAATACAATTTAGCATCAGTTAAGTAGAAAAGAGGAAAAACCTAATATCTAACTATCAATCCATTAACTCCTTCAGTTCTTCTAACGAAGGAAGCTTAAACTTCAGTATATCATCAAAAAATGCTTCGTTCTCCTTTTTCTTTCCACCATCTACTGCTGCAGCTTCTTCTTAATATTCATTTGCATTAATAGTACTAATACTCCTCCTTTCTGTCGGCTGCTGCTGCTTTGTAAGTAATGCAGCTTGTTTTCCATGGCAACTAGTTCTATTAGAAGTAGAAGAAGATGTCTCCTTGCCCGTTAGATGCTGAACTATGGACTTAAAATGCACTGCATCTGCATGCTCTCTTTGAGTCTCTATGATCTTTATGTTTATTTCTTTGTTTTCTCTCGAGTTCATCATCCTTTTCCTGGTTTTAATTTTATGCGTAATCATGAAATCGGTGATATGTATATATATAGTAAAGAGAAGAGTCAGAGTAGGACACCTAGAAACTTATTTGACTTGAACTAGACAAAGCCAGCCGTACGTACGTAAGATTCAAGAAAGATTTGTGGAAATGCCCCAACAAGTGCGCGCCGATTTTATCGGCGCGTCCTGATTTTATCCGTGCGTCAATTACTCGTGTTAAATAATGGGTAGCTGGAAACATTAATCAAGTATTAAACATTGTTTCAGAACGATGGTGTACTAAAGTATCGGTCAAAGTATATATGTGATGCAACATTATTGGTCCAAAGTATATGTTGTACTAAAATATGTGCGGTCCCCAGTGATTAAAGAACATGCAGCAATGCATATTGTGGTCCCTAGCACACACATGGTGCAAAAATATCGGTTGAAAAGTAGTTTTGGAATGCATATTTTATGCGCGTCGATTTAATCGGTGCGCGCCCCGCTTA
This sequence comes from Allium sativum, assembly GCA_030737875.1. Taxonomy (NCBI): domain Eukaryota; kingdom Viridiplantae; phylum Streptophyta; class Magnoliopsida; order Asparagales; family Amaryllidaceae; genus Allium; species Allium sativum. The sequence goes on from CM060921.1 coordinate 566,785,443, forward strand.
CTGATTCAGGATCGATCCCTGAAATTTACTCTGAATATTCAGAAAACAAATATTTGTTGGAACCATTTTTCTTCATAATTTCAGAATTAAGGACATGAACCAACGGGCTGTTGGAGATGCTCTAGATATGTTAAGTCAGGAGAAGGGGTCTTTCCAACTACCAATCCATTTCTCCTGCTATATAGTGAGAAGCAAATACCGCGAACTGCATGTATCATGCACACGTCAGATTATATACAAGTTCGGCTGTAGCGTTAAATCCAAAAGTTGGTACGTCTATGCTATCTTTTCAGAAGCAACTGTAACAGCAATACGAGAGGTTAGCTACTGGTATAATGGTATTAGTACCGTACAACAGTGAGAAAAACCGAACGTTAAAGTGATATAAATATTAAAAGAAAAAATCATTGTTAATTTTTCTTTTAATTTTAAATTTAATGAAAACTTAACAGTATTGTTTGAAAAAAATGAAAGTATTTAGGAAAGTGTAAATCAAATTACACTAAGGCTTAAACATGTAAGCTCGTTTGATAATTATAAATTGCTGTAATTGTATTGATATAAATTACGCAAATTCAAGTGCATACATATTGTATCGCGAATAATAAATATACACTACAAAAAATAAGCTTCTAGAAGTTTTAAATCATTATTGAATTTGAAAAAATAAAAGGATAGATCAAACAAATATTAGCTCAAAACATACGCCTATCATGTTTGCGAATATTTAATCAAAGAAGATGAGAAATTTAATAATAAATGTAATTAATAAATCAAATATTATTGAATTGTGTTATTTAAATATATTACATTGATGTACAATTGTTACCAACAATAATTAACGTTGCTAAAATAAAAAAGTAAGAAAAATAAACCGAAACAACAGTCTGTACAAATTCAAATCATCTTCAAAACAGAGATCGGAAGAGTTTTCATTTCAAATTTTAATTTGCTTGAGTTAATTTCTGGAGAGACAATAGTTGAAGATTTAATGCAAGAAGGCCTGAATAAGAGAGGTGTAACTAGAAGGCTACTAGAGGGCAAAAAGAAGAGTTCATGTGATAAACGTAAGTTTAGTTGAGGTACAACTTCGTCGTATTTAACTTCAATGACCACAAAAAATTTATTTAAGTACGTTCATCAATAGGTCATATGAGCATGATGTAATTTCAAGACAACTATAACAAAATCAAATGGATTATAGCATATATATGCACTGAAAAACAAATCAGCAACTATTCAATATACAATTCACTTCATTCATCACATGTCTAAACACTCAGAAGAAAGAAAAAGGAAAAAAGAAAGAGGAACAATTCGCACAGTAACCACCCAATTTGATAATGAAAACCGTGACTAACCGGATATATTCAACTCAACTAAAATCCCGCAATAAAATGCTTTCAACTTGGGCAAAAATACTCTTTTCATCACTAAAATAGCAGCTTATTTGATCGATTTCATTCATATTGTTTGAGTAGTTGCTTTTTGCACTTGAACTTTCACCGGCCTCATGTTTCTTCACCGCATGCTATTGATCAGATGAACTAATGCAGTGTAGCGATTCCTCGTAAAAGCTTTGTCTTCTCCCATGTTTACATTGACACCATTCATTGTAGCAATTCCTCCTACGTCATTGTCTCCATTTAACGGATGGACAGTACTAGAGAGCCTGATAGTTTGTTTGTCAAAATGTGCGGATTTCATATCTTATGGCTGCAATTGAGCGCAATTCAGGGGGACTTGCATTGCCACGTCATCTTGCATGGCCATGATGTTTCTGGCTTTTTTCTGTTATCATTATTTTCGGGCCCAGCAGCATTTTTGTTAACGGATATGGCACCATAGTGACTGCAATTGCATATGTGACGCCAAGCAAGTATCCGCTTCTAGCAATAATAGATATAACGTATGAACTACTTATGCCTTTTGGCCTATTAACATCTGCATTTTTGTTTCTTCTGCTTATTCACTCCCCCATTATTCGTTTCCAGTATTACTCCTTGGTGTCATATTAAACATGATATTCTCATTACTATTCTTGATGAATTCCAATCAATTCACTCTCCCATCAGCCTGTCGATCATCAACATTATATAAATTTTATGTATATTTGATAAAACCCACATGCATTTAAACAATCATTTTACACGCATTTATAGCTCAAACTGAAATACATAATATATAAATTTAAACAACCATTTTCACTAGACCGTATACAAGCATACCAATCCATGCATATCAACCAAATAATCGATCTAACCAATCCACACGCACTCAATTATTCATTTTACTGCATACTAGGAAACCACGTAGCTAAAACAATCCAAGTTTAAAGAGACGGAATATATAAATAGTTTAATAGTAGAAACAAAATCCAAGTAAATATAAAAGTTCAAAACAAGATAAAATTTACTGCAAAATGAAGACAATTGAAACAAAAATTACTTACTATACCAAAGATTAAAAGATAAGCAACAGTTATAAAAGCGATAACCAATGGATCATAGAAAAAAAGAAGAAATAACGTACAATTAAATCATTTCAAAAGTTTGAAAGAAAAAACATATCAATATAAAATTCAAATGCTGGGACAGTAAGAAAGAAAAGTGAAAACATGGATAATTTTTTTTTTCAACCCCTTTAGCAATACCATCTATAAATTTATTTGACTGTATATATTTCTATTCCCAGAATGATGAGTTGTTCTAAACAATCTTGTTTAAAATCAACTTCAGCAAATATAACAACTGTCATGTTGATAGTTAAAGGTTGGTGCGATAGACCTTTGACTAATAAAATGGAGATCTTAGATTTGATGCCAGTGACCAATAAGAAACATGATCCTGGAGATTATCACAGTACTTAACCACAATAATCAATATAAACTTCTAATCGGCGCGTTCGTTAACAAAACAAAAACAAAGAAGCAACTTGTCATTTATTGACTTATTCATAAGGAGTCCAAATCAGTGATTTTCATGAACTACAAGTTCAGTCAGAATTGCAATTTATGACAATAAAATTAGAATCAGCTCCAAAATATCTAGCTTAGATTAATCAAATAATTTAATAATTATATTATGATTATTATAAAGTACATGAGGTTAGAATTCTCACATTCAGCTCTGTCCTTTTGCAAGCTCATCCTAAACCTCCGGCTTTTTGCTAAATTTACAACGAAAGTGGAAAACAAATGAAATGATAATTAGTCCAATTGAAAAAATAAAAACCACAGTAATCATACTGTATCATTGCAAATAAAAGACGAAAATATACAACTGGAAATGGAACAATATTAATCAAGTAAGCTGGTTTTCGATCTTCAATATTATGATCAACAAGTATATATTGGAAAGGACAATACATGAAATTGCAGAAGCAAAAAAAATCACTTATAGATCTCTGTTTCGAAATACTCGAATCCAGCCTTCAGCCTTTCTACGAAATCCATTTCCTACAATAATCAGTCTGATAACAAACAATTTTCCTTCATAACTAAAAAACCGTAATCGAGCTTGTATGATGAGAATTATTCAGGAAATAACTTAAATTGTTTCGGAATTGCAAAAGTTGTGAAAGGAGGAAATAAATTTCTGGTACAAAGACCATAGCACTTGATTTATGTAGAGAAGAAAGAACAAATGTGTATGTACATAAAAAAGGATTCAAAAATGAATAATTTCCATATTGATCCACTAATTAATTACTAATACATTTATGAGTTAGTTCCTTTCAAGCTGACTTTATTAAAGTGTAAATTTACCTAATTTCGTGATTCTTGGCTTTGCGTTATGCTCTTTTTCTCCCTTTTTTAGTGAGAGATTTGAAAATAGATAAGGAATTCTTAATTAAATCAGATAACAAAATGAAAATGAACCAGAGGATGTTAGCGAGAAAAAATAGGGGAAATGGCTAGTTGGAGAACAACGGGTTACTAGATTCGTATTGCAAGGATGAAGGGAAATGCGTTCTCCAATTGAATTGTGATTCTAGTCCGAAGGAGAAGCAGGTGGAGGAGGAGAAGAACAGGAGAAACAAAAAACGAAACAAAAGCAGCATGTTTTTGGCTTTAGGCGAAATTGATTTTATACCAGTAGATTATCTCTTAATAGACAAGTCAACAAACACTAATTACCACTCAATTGTATATGAAAGTAATTTTGGTTCGAATTCATAACATATTATGAAAATTGCAACCAAAATTAACAGGATCTATGCTTTAAATTTGTAAATCGAGTAAGATTAAAACCATACATTTTCTCGGGCTAGCAAGATTCCATGAAAACGAACTGAAATCTAAGTCGTATCGAACCCTAGCGTGACACAAAGCCTCCGCCTCTAGAGGTATCCACGAGACGCTATGTCTTTAATCGAATCGAAGAGAAGGGGAAAAGAATGGTACTAATCGCCATTCAAATTTAGGGTTTTGAAAAGGGATTATCGGTTGGTCATTTTTATTTCGATCTGATCTATCTTATTTTTATGGTTCTCACGTGTATTTTAAAGGGATGAGTTACACCTTTGAGATCAACATGTATACCATAAACTAAGGAGCCAATCAATATACCATTTCAACACTAGATAAAATATCAACAGTTAATATTTTATTCCCTTAATGAATGCCTTTTCCCTTTATTACGTCCTAAATGTGGGACCCTATAGGTTATTGCAACGTTGGTAATGATTTTAAATTGTGTTTAAAATCATAAACAGTGATTGGCATCTAATAATACGTCGCTGCTACCCAAGTTATAATAAGATCAACAATTCGATACAACCTTTTCGTGATCGGTGTATCAATGTAATATAATCCTTTTAACTAGTATATCCAGAATTAAACTCGAGGCATGAGACATATCACCCTCTTTATAATTTAATTCTTTTATCTTGATCAATGAGTAGACTATCTAAAGCAAATCAATATTTGTGCATGGTCATGCATTTCATAGTCTCACTCAATCAAGAGGCCCATGGATTTCAATACAAATATATCATAGGGTTAAATTCCATCTTGATCATTCATAATTTTCATTCGATGATTCAATATGTATCCAATGATCACCTTTATCGTCTACTCGGTTAAAATTAATTTTTGACGATATCAAAACACAAATATCCTCAAATAAAATTATAATGATTTCAGGTCTGAGGACCATTACATCCCTGCCACTATGAGAATAACTTATGATACTGTTAATTATGTTCCACTTAATTTTCTCATGTGGGGTTATCCCAGTACGCTATTCTCCGATACGTATTTATATCTTGACATTAATATCACATATATTAATGATCAATGGGATATGATCATCAGTCTATCAACATACTAGTCTCAATGTTTCATTATTGTCCTATATAAACAATAAAACTTGACTAGGGACATTTAAGAATTATAATGCTTAACAAATTATATAATCTTATGTTCAAATCATTTACTTGAACTATATAAATCTTTATTATTATGCTAAGGACTTCTATTATGCTAATATTTATATTACGCAGTAATATAACATAACAGAATATTTTTATTCCAAATAAAATAATAACATCAACATTGTTGTTGAGCTACATCTAATGGATTACCTCTCGGGCATAAACTCTAACAATCTCTCACTTGCACTAGAGTCAATCATTCATGTATCATATATCCGTGAAACTAGTGTCACTATTAAACTTCTGCTGCGACAGAGTTTAAACCGGTAGGTCTGCAACATTACAACCTTTTGCAATTTTGTAGATATGTTAATTTCCTCTGTGAACAACTTCACATAAGAAATTGTATTTCTTAACTATATGTTTGGATCGATAATGAGTTCAAGGTTTTAGGCCTGAGCAATAGCCCCATTGTTATCACAATGTAAATCATTGGATCAATAATTAATTTAGTTCAATTATGAACTTCTTAACCCAAATATTTTATTTCTTAGAATCAATATCTATTTCTTCTTTTAATACTAACATTATTCACAATAATTAATGTGTTGTTAATATATAACATTAGAATTATTGTGACACTCCCACTCAATTTCTTGTCGATACAAGGTTGAATTGTATTTTGTGGTTCCCGAGATATTTCGAATTCTATTTCATTCTCATCAGTATCTTAGAGACTAGGTATCTTTTAAATAGATACCAATTCAAGAAATAAACATTTTATTCTCAGAGAGTTTATAGAAATAATATACCTTTGCTTCTTTTGGATATTCCACAAAATAATTATCAGATTTGGATCCGATCTTATCAGAGGCAAGATGTTTAAAAAACGCTTCACATCCCAAATCTTTACAATAGACACACTAGGCCGTTTCCTAGCGCATATCTTATATGGCATCTCTATAACCGTTTTAGTAGGATTACAATTATATATATGTAATTGTTTCAAGGGGATAACCCCTTAAAATTATTGGAAGATCAGTATGACTCATCATTGATTGTACCATATCTTATAAGGTGCGACTTCTCCTTTCAGACATACCATTCCAACATGGTGTTCTAGGTGGAGTGAGTTGTGAAATAATTTCACACACATTACTATAGTCATTAAATTATTGGCTTAAATATTCTTTCGATCTGTTCGAAGTGTATTTATTTTTCTATTAAAATTGGGTTTTAACTTCATTTTGAATTCTTTGAAATTTTCAAAGGATTCCAGTTTGTGTTTCATAAGATACACATATTTATATCTACTTACATCAGCAGTAAATGTAATGAAGTAATAAAACCTACCTCTAGCTTATGTATTTACTGCTCAATATACATCATTATGTATAAGACCCTATACTAAATAGCCCATTCACTATGTCAAATGAAAGGTGGTTCATTTATTGTGCCTAGTAAACAAGATTTTCGTTCTTCATAATATTTGAAATCAGATGATTCCAAAATTCCATCATTATGGAGTCTTGATATGCTTTTCATTAGCTAACGGACAATGCTAAAGGTATGTTGGAGTTAAATCATTAAATTTAATCAGCTTAGTATTTATGTCAAGCACATCATAGTTAAGGATTTATAAAAATCATTAACTATTTGTGAAATTCCATAAGATATTTTATTTAAATAAAATGAATAACGATTGTTCTTTTATTACAAATGAAATTCAAACTTGTTTAAACAAGATTTATTATAACATTTAATTTAAATGGAAATTTCATAATAACAATTATTTTATTTATTCAATTAAGCCAGTACATAGAACAAGAAGTAGCTTCCTATGGATAACCCAGCAGCATTTGCTTCATTTCCAATCGTAAGTCCACTTGTCCTTTTGTCAGATTTCTAATCGTTCTGCAATTCATGCAAATTCACATACATCTATGTGATTCATATCCAGTATCTAATACTAGAGATGTATAAGTAGATTGTTATAACATTTATATCTTATTCGGTTGAAGTCATACTTCAACTTTTCATTTTAGATCCTCTATATTTGTTAAAACAATTACGTTTTAATTTGTTTGAGGAAAATCCCCAAATTTTGATGTTAGTCAAGAAATTTGATTTGATTCAATTTATCCTTATTAAGAATTAATTTTAAAATTTTGGAGTTATTTGTTATTTAATATTTACAGTAGATAATAAATAATAACTGATTATGTAATATTTATTTAATATAAACACAAAATTTTGACAATCAAAATTTATATTAACATAATTGTATAATTTAAACTAAAATACGCTCCCACTCAAATTAACATCTCTTTATTTGTGCGTGCGCGCGTGTGTGTGTGTATAATGGTGGTCCAAGATCCATATCTAGTTATGCCTTGACTTAGCTTTGGCTAATCCCCAAAACACAACATTTTTGACATCTTATGTTAATTATATCTCTTATATAACTCTTTGATCGCATGATAAACAATTTTTTCATAGAATTATTCATTTTCTCAAAATATAGAATAATGCATGCTATTTGTCTCTAAACCCGTAATTCTATTATGCAGCCTATTTAAGTCAGATCCAATAATACAATCGAAGTATCACAATTACTCTACCGCATATAACCAAATAAAAGGATGCACAACGCTTTGGCATTACCTACATCCAATGAGACTAACATTGATGGGTGTATATATTGGAAGACGTCACCATGACTTAATATAATAAGAATTTGCTTGAAGGAATTTTAATACTTGAGAAGGCAAGTCATATTCATTTTATTTACACATTTTAAAATACACGTATTTATATCGTTAAAATTAATTGCAAATAATGCAAGAATAGAAATATCGAATGTATATTTAAATGTTGCATAATATGCCATTATCTATTTATCTCTTGAACATTTCAAGTTTATATCATATATATATATATATATATATATATAGCATGACACAGTGGAAAGACATGCTCTCGTCTAATAAAAGGTCAGGAGTTTGTTGCCTTACACTAGCCACCATGTTGGCATATTAATCAATTTTCAATACATATATATATTTGCATTCTTAGAACGCACGCGTAAGTTCACACATACGTTTATACTGTTGCAAAAACTAAATAGCATACAACGCATGGGATAATGAAATTTTTTATAATCCTAACCCAATATAATACAAACCTTTCTGTAAATTTTAGATAGGCCCATACTTGAGTTGAGTCTTTGAAACATTGCCCTATACTTGAGCGTTGATTAATTTAGCATCCGTAGTAAGATGTTGATTTATTCGATGCCGAAATAGTCCAACTGAATATTACGTTCTATTGTTGAATATTCACATCCTGGCTAGAAAAAGTTTGATACATCGGTAACCTAGTGCTTTAGTATGATTTAGTACACATTAAGCAGAAAAGGAAAAAGCGAATAACAAATTATCACCCCATAACTCCTTCACTTCTTCTAAGGAAGGAAGCTTAAACATCAGTATATCATCAAAAAATGCTTCATTCTCGTTTTTCTACCTACTATCTACAGCAGCTTCTTCGTATTCATTTGCATACTCCTCCTTTCTATCTGTTGCAGCAACTTTGTAAGTAATGCAGCTTGTTTTTCATGGCAGTTTCTATTAGAAGTAGAAGAAGATGTTTCCTTGCCCGTTAGATGCAGCACTACAGTCTACAGAAATGCACTGCATCTGCATACACTCTTCGAGTCTCTATTATCTTTATGTTTATTCCCTTGTTTTTTCTCGAGTTCATCATCCTTACCCTGCCTTTACAAATTGCTCTAGAGTATAATTGCTGCTTTTCTTTTTCTGGTGTGTGAAGCTAATATTTGGATTTTATGCGTACTTATGAAATCAGAGATATCCATATGTATATATTTATAGGATAAGCATGAGAGGAGGAGTCCGAGTAAGGTTGCTATAAATTGTTTTTGACTTTAATAACACAAAGCCCGCCGTACATATATGATTATGGTAGCGTTTGATTTCTGGAAGGGGTGGGTTACGTTGGCGTCGGCGTCGGACGCATCTGACGCATCTAATGTGGGACACACCACTTTGCCTAGTTGATCTTAACGGTTGGAATCGATGCTTTTGCGTCTGATGCGTCAGACGCATCGGACGCGACATCAGACGCCAACTGAAACATTTCTAACAATTGTTCTTTTCCATCTTATAAAATCAACCCCTTTCCACCTCATTTTCTTCAACATTCCACACCTCAAACACCACAATTTTTCATCAACAATGGCTGAAGTTACTCATCCGAAAGCAACATTTTGCCGACCTCCGAAAGTGTTGTCTCTGTTTGCAACTTCAGAGTTTCTCCGTATAGCTTTTAATGCTTACCAAGCTGCTGGAAAGAACAAAAAAGGAATTCACAAGAGTATTGCAGCTGCTTTGAACAAGGTTGTAGCTACATTACCGACTGAGATACTAGTCTATGTTGAACAAGTGACGTCTAATTATGACGCTTATAAGAAGAAATGGACTGTATGGCGCAATTTGAATGAGAAAACGGGCGCTGGATGAGATCCTAAATACGGAGCAGTCAGTTGAAGCGAAAGTTGGTGGGTTGATCGAGTGGCGGTAAAACATTTTAGCTCCATTTTTGTAATTTACAAGTTTAGTATTATATTTCATCTAAAAGTTTACAGTTTAAACGTCTATTAGGAGTATGGCCCTATGGCGTTCAAGTACAAGACGTACCCAATAGAAAATTTGACCGAACTGGAGCAAATTTTCGGCAATAGTGTTGCAACAGGTTCCGGTGCTTACATTCCAGGCTCTACAAGTCAGAACATGCAACAAGAGCCACGTTCTACTCCACCCGAGTTTGTACAACGTACGTTCTTCGATGAATCTCAAGTGCCACTAGAAGACATCCAGACTCAACAGTCGTTTCATGAGCCTCCTAACCAACCACGAGGTGCAGGTTCTGCATCTAGACCTCGTTCTGGCAGAAGATAAAGAACCGAAACTTCTTCGAAGGTGGAAGAAATTGTTGATATGATACACTCCAGGCAATTGAGTAAGAAAGCTCGTTCTGAATCTGACAGTCCGAATTCATATCCATCTATGAATGCTAGTAATTCTCCATCGTCTAACGCAAGCCCTCAGTCTATTGAAATTCCGATTGTGAAGTATGCAATAGACCGTGCAAGAACATTTGATAGTATTGACATAACCCACGCAATATCAATTCTCACAAGTAAGGATAATCAAGATACGTTCATGATTTTTCCTGATGACGAAGCATCAAACTGGTTGCGTTTTGAAATTGAGGTCCACAAGCAAGCACTCCAATACAGGCAGTTTAAGATGAATCCCCCCTAGTATCCACCTCAGTATGCAGCCCAGTGTCCACCCTAGTATCTACCACAGTATCCACCTCAGTATCTACCACAATAGCCTGTTTTTTGTGTTTTATATTTATGTAATTTGTATTCTTCAGTCTGTATTCCATAATTTGAATTCTGCAATTTTTATTCTGCAATTTGTGTTCTGCAATTTGTATCCTGCGTTCTATTCTGTTCAACAATAAATACAAACAATAAAAATAATAAATACAAAAACAATAAAATAATAACTCTACCCCTTCAAATATGCCCCTTTCGCAAAAAAAAAAAAAAAATCCCCGTTCGCAACAATTCCCCTTCAAATATGCTAAAAAAACAATTCCTCTTCAAATACCCCTTCAAAATAACACTTCCAAATACCCCTTCCCATTCAAAATCAAACGCACCCTATGTATAGTCCAGGGAAATAGTCTTTTTAACTGTACAATTATATAAAGGACACTGTTGTATCCAATAATATTTTTCTCTAGTTCATCAATCATCTCAAATCGATTGTTCTGCATTTGGTGCTCGCTGAAAATCTTGTGAAAACCGCAATGTTTGAAACTAAAAATGTGGCTGAGTATGCAAATTGCAGTCTTAGGGTCCATTCGATGGTCCAAAACGGACCGCTAGAGTCTGTTACCCTAACGATTTGTTTTGGACCGTTCGGCCAACGGATGGAAATCCAACCGTTGATAATCGACGCGTCGGTTCCAACGGTTGGATTTCCAGCCATTGGCTCCTCCCCCTATAAACTCCCCTCTTCTCCCCCTCACATTTCTGTGTGCTTCTCTTCCGGCTCTCCTCCACTGCTTCTACTTTCCAGTACTTTACAGCTTGTTTCAGGTAAATTTTTTTAAAATTTAAATGTTCGTATATTCGATTTCAATATGTTGTCCATATTTTTTGTATATTCTTTTTTTCAGTTAAATGACACACACTTCTAACTCGTGTTTAGGATCTTCTAACACTCCCATCGTTTCATGGCCACAGGAGTGAACCGAGGATTTTATAAGTATTTGTCTCAGCAATATTCATCGTAGAGAAACACATAGATTTTTGACCACCGTCCAGGATGAATTCAATGGGCGGTTTGAGGAAGATTTGACGCAGACCCAGATAAAAAGAAATGACATAATATGAAGAGGGTCTGGACTTCTTGGAACGCTCTGCATCAAATTCCAGGGGTTATTGGGATCATGTTCAGGACCGCTTGGACGGCTCAGACAATTGGTGGAACGGGCCTGCATGCTTGTATCAGAGGTTCAGGAGACAACCTCCTTTGAAGTTTTGATAGAAAGACACGCTTTTCCAGGGCTACATAGGGAAATGTAACTGCAGTTATTTTATTCCCCCTCCACCACAACCCTTTACTACGACCGATGCAGCTATGTATCGTGATTTTCTGAGTGGAGATAGTCCACCACTAGTTCAGTCTACACGCAGACAGATGTCGCGCGCCACATCTAGTAGACAACCTACCATACAACCTTCCTTCTATCAGTCAGATCGTTTCACAGCCACAGTGGACCATTGCTTCGATGTTCTCTTGACCATTACTAATGTCGAGAAGTGGGAGATTATTGAGATTTTTTGCAGGGATCGGTCTATTTTTTAGGTGTTGGAAATAATATCTGATCAAGACATGCCTGGTTATATAGGTTATCACCTGACAAATTTTCGTGAACGTTAGTAATTCGTTGTGTTTCTTCGTTTTTTTTAGTTTGTGTGTTCAATGTAATATTATTATGTAATGAACAGTTATGTTTGGTTAACTGTGTTATTCTGCATTAATGATGTTGTTATGTTTTAATCATTATTTAATTACATAATCAAAAAAATGGTCCATTTAAATGCTCCTCTAAAATAGTCCTCTTAACGCGCCGAACACATTCCCCGCTAAGTACAGTTCTCCACTAAGATTCCCTGCTCAAATTCTTCGCTTCCGCTTGCGCCAAACACACACTTATACTTCTGACTTCCAATGGATTGTTTCAATTTTTTTTAGATCAGAACTATATAGGATAACTAATTAATATGTTAATATAACTAGTGAGTGGTTCGTACTTCGCGTAGGTGAAACGTCACTTGTTTATCTATTTGATAGATGATTTAAGATTGTAAAATATAAAATATTTAGAAATATAAGCAATGAAACGTACAATAGCTCATTTGTGTTAGAAAGTTGGTTGGTAGAAATATTGATGTATTCATTGCAGTATAATGCACAAGCAAAATAAAAGTCTAAAAATTAGTGTGTGCAGTCGATTAGTATGTGCGTGCACATACATGCGTAAAAGAATTTATAAATTGTTTTCAAAGCAAATAATATAGTGTTATCAGTTGCTAATAATATGTGGACCGCAGACTGATGCAAAGCTTTGCAAATCAGTAATGTAGCTGTAGCTGTATGAGGATGTATAAGATTGTTAACTCAACATTGTGGAAATGAAATATACCACCTAATTATTGTAGGATCAAACCACCGTAGGATGACCGACAACTTCAGCTGGCACATAGATGGTTTGCTTTTGTTTATGCCGGACTCATTGTACAACTCGTACAATTGACATTACAAAGGAAAAAATTGGATTTAAACCCGGTATACTTAGAAATGCATCAACCATTCCTCCTCACCTATGACACTGACGTAATAGTCATACTAAGCAAATTTCGAACATACTACTCTTTACATCAAAGTCAAAATTTTTAACCATCAACATAGTAATTACTTGGCTAAACTATACATAAAAGGGGAAAAACAAGGCAAACATTTTGATGGCATATAACCGTCAATATAAAATATGAAAGAAGATAATCTTAGGCAAACCTCAACTGCCTCTTTATTTGTACATATGAAAAACAAAACATATAGTCTAAGTAAGATAGTTACAAAACAAAACCCATAATGCTAGTCAACCACCCCTTTTTCATTCACCGTAGGCTCACACCATGTAGTAATAAGTCCTTAAAGATGAGTACTTTTTGGAGTGCATGTTCAAATAATATCCACTTTGACTATGTTGACAATTAATTTATAAATATATGCATATAGTGTAATAGCTCGTGAAACCACATCTCCCCCCATTCATGCCTTTGTACAATTTGCAATTCATGATGAATGAATTAGCATGGCACTCTATGAATAATGAAATCTTCCACTTCCAGCTTATTGACGAACCCTTTGAAAGTACACAATTTAATAAAGTTTTGTATTTTGAAAAAATAAACAAAAAATTATTATATATGAGAAAGTCTATCTAAACACAATATTTTGACACAACTGGTGACACTATTGAGCTCACAGCCATTGGATTGTCCCCTGAATTCCACATCTCTATATAAAGACAAAAGGATACAACGGTCAAGACTCTATGTCTCTTAATTTGTGTCCAATTTTGTGTTCAAATAGTCATCCCCGTGATATATATATGTCTGATTATACGTTTCCAATTACGGCTTGACTACATCAGTGATATCATACCATTGACTGTAGCTATTAGAGCGTAGTTTACTTAGAAGCATTTTTTAGAACATTCATCCAATGGATTTTTGAATATGGCATCGTTCTAAAGAATACATACACGCATTGCCTTACCAATCCCTACTATCGAATTTCAAAATGTGAAAATGAATGAAACTAATTTCTAAACCTGCATCTGTTAATGAATTATAAAACTGGTAGAATTATGACCAAATTTGAAGCAGCTATAATATAATTTATGACTTCAGTTATGCTACGATCAATTCCATTATCCTAAACCTCTTGAACTGGTTTGAGTTGTCATACTGATCAAATTTGTTTCAGTTTTCAACCACTCTGGTTTATTTGATTTACAATCTGAAAAAAAACTCACAATTCAGTGTAGCATCTGCTAATTGTTACAGTAGTGGCGACATTGTTCCGTTCAACTGAGCATGACTATGGTTCATTTGCCTTTGTAATCAAGGCTTTCAAAATGGGATTTAAATAATAAATTGCAAGGTTTGAAATATAAGTCGAAACCAAATTTAAATCGTTAATCATAGATCCCATATTTTAAGGTTTGTACACATTTTGAATTAATTTAAATGTCTGAATTTCTACAATCAAAATTTAAACTCAATTTCTGTCTAACTCTATTTTCATTTTGATTTAAAGACGTTGTGATGGGAACTCTGAATTTAAATAAGCATATTAAATGTTTAGTATAAGTTGGATGCATTATTAATTGTGGTTTTAATCAAGTTTGAATCAAAATGTAAATCCAATCAGAAAGGTAGGGATTCCATCTGACACCATATTTAAATCATAAGATTTAAAGAATTTTGACAATATTGTTCATAATATCAAATTTTTTTAGAAAAGTATTGCTTCTTAACACAATTTAGCAGAATTATGCTAGAAAAAAGAGAAATGCATTATACATGGGTAAAAAAGCTACAAAAAAAATGGAAAAAGGGAAATGGCACATTAAAATTCAAAATATTTGACATGCACATTGTAATTTTAAGGAAAGTGAATTTCGGCTGCTTTTACAAAGGATGAACATTAACAAAGAAATTATCATTTTTGCTTAACATAATGTTGATCAAAATCCTTGACATAGAAGTCAATGCAATTTTTTTAAAATGGACATATTTAACCGACTCCACCCAAGTGGGATCCTTCCATGAACTTTACAGCAACAAAAGGTAATTAGATCCTTTTTTCTGTCCGTCAAGGCATCAAGTTGTTCTATAGTAAACTAATTTATAAAATTGTAAGCCTTTGCATTTTTCCATTTGCATTTGAGTTCTCTCAAACATCAGGTGCATAATGGGAAAGTGACTAAAGTGTAAGCAAACATGAACATTCTCAGCAATATGTATATAGACGTGAATGCATGATTACATCTAATATGAATCTAAAAGATTGTACATTTTTTGACATATCTTAAACAACGTGTTAATTAGCAATCAACATGAAGCATACAAGAAATTTAAACTATCATGCTACATCTATTTACACAATCAAGTAATGAAACATGGTTAAGGCAATATGAATCTACATTTAAGCAATCATGTTGTTTACATTTTAAAGATATGATACTTAAATTTAAGTTGAACAAAATCTGATATCAAAATTGTAGAAATAGATCAAGATCAATGGCTTTCAGTAATTAAAATTAGGTGGAAATAAGTAGAAAATAGTAACCTTTCAAGAAATAAAGAAAAATTCAAAATAAATCAACATGTACAGAAAGTCAACAAAAATCAGCACCCTGAGACAAAAAAAAATCAAATAATTATTGTTATTACCAAAATTAGCAATGAAGTGAGCCGGAGGTGAAGGGGTATCGGATGACCGAAAGCTCATGGAAGGGCTTAATAGAAAGTAGGACCCGACAACAAAAAGAGCGAGAGCAGGAGGACGTAATCCGAAAGGCCGCCACAACCGGCCTCTTCGCCAAAGTCAGTCCGACAAGACCTTCCGGTAGTATCATCTTGACGAAAGGCTCTGTGTAAGGAACCACTCTGATCCAGAACCAAGGAAATCAGAAGCTACAGAACCGACGGAAAAAGCCTAAAGGGAAACCTTCAACACATAACATACCCAACTACCGATACACCTAAAGACGACAATATCGGAAGCACTAACCCAGAAGAACGCGAAGGCCACTCAAAATCGACTTCCGAAGCGTCTACTACATAACTACCGAGAAGGTCACATCCGCAAAATAACAAGAGTGACACTGGAGGCCACCTTCCAAGGGTATAGGCTACCACAAAGGCCCTATTGGAGGGCTAGCCGGAACCCGGACAGGGATTACAGGCTACCCGTGCTAGCCTACCTAGTACAGAAACCTGTAGCGGTTTCAACCCAACAGCTATCAACATACACCACAGGGTCAAGCCCCTCCACGTATCCATGATAAAGCTGAAAGCCTAGATTTGGAAGTTCATGTCCACAAGCCCACATTCATAAGTTGCCCTCAAGAATTCTAGTATCATAACCAAATGCACCCAAGGCGGCCGAAGGTCAAGCACCCAAGACCAGGAATAAAACGACCGGCCAAAAGCCCAAGCGGGTCCGATAGCTCTACGACGAAAGGGACCCAGAACCATTATAAATAGGACCCCAGGGATCACACCAGAGAGGGGACTTTTCTCTTAGTTTCTGTATCCGTAAAAGCAAGTTAGAAAATAACATCAATGGAGAATTCCACTCTATGACGTCTGTGTATTTCCATTAAAATTTTAATGAAAGGAGAACTTCTTAAGAAAATTGCTCTGTAAGTGTGTACTTTTATTTTTCTAATTGCAATAGTCGCAGTTCATCATCTATTCTGCAGAGAAGTTTGAGTTTGCATCCATCAACAACATCGAATGGCGATCAAACCTCGATCACTGGGTCTAGATCCGATCTGGTAATCCTCAATGAGCCCGCAACTTAGAGCCCTAGCATCCCAATTCCCCACTAAGGTCGATCAGGGAAGAGAACCAATCTACCTAATTTTCCCTTAAGATTTGTCCCTATTGATCCACTTCCGATGTTGAAAAAAAATATCATTAATATTTTGGTGCTAGAAGGAGGGCTTGTACCTCCGACCTTGTGGTTAACAACCCTATATCTACCTGTGTTGTTCCATCCCGGATCGGACTAGCTTTAAAGAAGAAAAGTTATGAGCAATAAACCCAAACGAAGGCTTTCAGAATTTCAGGCGGATAAGTCGAGAACCACCAGCCGTAGAGTAATGGAGGAGCAAGATTTAAGAGCAAAGGCTTTGCAAGTAATAAAGAGGAAGAGGAAAATGGAACTACATGCTTACGAGATGAGGAATAACAACTCTTCCTACATAGAACAAACCATGGCGTTCCCACCTAGTGGATCTACATCAGGGGACATTAGCGTTTTCCCCCCACTTAATGGGTGCCCTCTACAGGCCGGTTAAGGGAATGACACTCGAACGAGAAGTAATGGACGATTTCAACCACTTCGCCGATAAATGGACCAAAGAGATGACAACTTGATTATGGTACGTTCCGGAAAGAAAGGATGAAAGTATCAGGACCACAACTAAAACGATTCGCAGAAGGATTAGACCCATCATTGAAAAAGGAAGTGTACGCCAAAGATACCCTAGGAATGCTACCTCACTACTTCTAGGGAGAATGTTTACTCCCTAACCAAACACGAACTCGATTATTGGATCTCCATGAAGAAGAGGCCTAAATATTAAAGAAAGATGGGAGGGCCTTACTATCATTATCACTTCATGAATGGACACGAGACTAATCATTGCTGAACTCTTGAAGAGGCCGTCGTCAGATTCGTTGGTCAAGGCCAATTACGGGAGTTTGTCAAAAAAACGAGATGAGTTTGAGGAAATCCTTAGGAAAAGGATTAATACACATGTTCCAATGTACATAAAGCCCAAAAGGGGTCCAATCGCCAACGGATTAAATCCCTCGTCATCGCCAAATTTGCCAGGGTGAGGCATCCCCCGGAGGGGGATAGTGTGTTAGTTTTTCTCCATGCCCAAACCAGAGGGGGCATGATTAAAGCATCAAAAGCGTAAGCTTTAGTTTCACACCAGAAATGGTCGTGGCGATGCGTCTAAAATTAGCATGCCCTGCCTCTGCTTATAAAAGAGTACGCCCTGCCTCTGTTAGAATTAAGCATGTCCTACCTCTTCTCGCAAAAGAGCACGTCCTATCTCTGCTTATGTTCCGTGTTACCCGCAGAAGGGAACACAAACCCCTATCATCGCCTACGATGGTCAGGATAGGGCACCCCTTGGAGGGGGTGGTGTATAAGCCTCTATCGGTGCTTACGATGGTCCGTGTAGAGCTTCAAAAGAGTAAACCTTAGTTCTGTGCCTACGATGGCACCGTCTAAGTTCCTAAGCCCTTATCATCGCCTATGATGGTCAGGATAAGGCACCTCCTGGAGGGAGGTCGGGTAAGTTCTTAGGCCTTGCTTGTGGATAAGCTAGCCAAGCGCTCCGGACGCACAGGCCTAGAGAGTGGCCAACAAAGCACGTACATCCTCTGCTTTGACATCAAAAGCCTGAGGGGAGGCTCAAAAAGCATGTACCACCTCTTCTTTCTGAATCAAATCCAAAGGGGATACCTACTTGACCAATACCGAATGGGGTTCCGGTCTTCAATACTAATACTCGAATCTGGGTTGATTCGGTGCTTCACTAATATCGGAGGGGGTTTCGGTATCCAATACTAATACCTGAATCTGGCGCTTCACTAATACCGGAGGGGGTTCCTGTATTTAATTCTAATATCTGAATCTAAGTCGATTAGGTGCTTCACTAATACCGGAGGGGGTTGCGGTATCTAATACAAATACCCGAATCTGGGTCGATTCGGCGCTTCAGTAATACCGGAGGTGGTACCGGTCTTTAATACTAATACCCAAATTTGGGACGATTCGGCGCTTCACAAATACCGAAGAGGGTTCTGGTATCCAATACTAATACTCAAATCTAGGTCGATTCGGCGCTTCACTAATACCGGAGGGGCTCCCGGTCTTCAATATTAAATTCCTGAATCAAGGTCGATTCGTTACTCCATTTAATACTGGAAGTAGTTCCAATCTACTAGTTCAAATTCCCGAATCCAGGTCGATTCGACATTCCACTGATATCGGAGGGGTTCCGTTCACCTATATACCAACACCCGAATCTGGATCCATTCAGCTCTTTACAATAGCCGAAAGGGATTCTGATCCCCTACATATTAATGTCCGAATCTAGGATGAATCAATTTCTCGACAAATCCCTAAAGCGAACCGGCGGTCTTACATACCATAACCTGAAACAATCCTACAAAATTTCCATCAGATATGGAGCCACAAATACCATACCTCACTTATGAAGAGCCCAATCCATGGATCAAACAAGAAAAAGTCGCTCGCCCCTCCCGGAAATTCAAGTAAGGGCTCAAGGTTTACCACCAAAAGTGGACTTATAAACCTCTCAGGGAAGTTCTTTTAATTTATATATCCACTAGTTGTTCCCCTTTTTAATATGTCAAATCCTTACGCAACTCTGAAAAACGACATCGTATCATAACGTCGGTTTAAAGAGCAATCAGGAAGAGTATCGCAAACGGTTTCAATAAACATCATGTGAATAACTACCCCTTTTTATTTGTTCTAGGCGATTTTTCGTTGGAATATATTTCAAGGATAGTTGATTCAAGAAGAAGTTCCCTTATAAGACATGTAGTACAGGTCTACCGGAAATCGTGATCACTTCCAGTCTAATAAGACTGATCCCTTCCAGCCTAATAAGGCTATAGCGAGCTACTATAGCATCAAAAGCAAATAGGTAATACCATACACTTGCTACAATTACGTGGCCAACAAAGTGAATGGTGACACAACTGCAGCGTGCAAAGTGCAAATAAAAATGCGATAAAACGGGAAGTAAGGCTACGGTATGACAAACAAAGGCACCATCCCATACTAACAAAGAAAAGCATAGCGACATCACAATGTCACAAAACAGTCACGGGGCCTTCAAAACACCAACATGAGTCTAAGCCACAACACAGGACTGCACCAAGTTAAACGCGAAGACCGGCACTAGCTTATACAACCGATCTAAAGCATAGTTCACAAGAAAAAGGAGAAGCGATCATAGGAAAGCTAAGAAGACTACAGACCCTTCTTCTTCCTAGGCCTACCAACCTTCCTTTTAACCTAAGTAGAGCAGGATGAAGGTTCACCAGCCAAGGGCTTTTTGCGCTTTGGATCTGCCAAATCAATGTCTCCTTGAGCAAAAGAGGCAACAACACTATCCTGGGACCTGGGAGCCTGGATTAACTTCACTTTGTCTTTCTCTAGGATGGGGATACGCTCAAGATTGTCCTTGTGTAGCCTTTGAAGATCTCAAGCTAGTGTGTGCCAATCACTCATTTGTTTTGCACTATGATCCTTGAGCATATCCATGTGTTCCCCAAACTGGTACATGGCGGTCTCGAACCGAGCAAGCATCTGGGTCTTTGCAACGTTCATCTCATTAGAAATTATTTGGTGGTCAAATAGAGATATATCCATGTCAGAAGACATTCCCTACAGATCCTAGCCTCTGAATCGTTTGGTAAGCTCAGGATTGCATGGCTTTGGGGCATAATGAGGCCTACTAATAATTGTTTAAAGCTCCGCATGAGTAGGACAGACGAAGGGGGAATTTACGGATGGCTGGCCAGTCATTTCAACTTTGGTCGTTGCGATGTTTAAATCGAAAAACTTCTCCTGCTCACAGCGCTTCTGAGATGTATCCATCCTGTATAAATGAATCAATAGTCATACAATACAGAGATTTAAGGGTCGGCCAGGATAAAAACAAGTGGCGCGACCAAAGGTAAAGCCGCGAATAATCAACCCCTCCAGCCCTAGCCGCGCACAATAAGGTCATACCGCTCTCACATGCTTGGCTCAAAACGGTCGCTTATACAGGACTGTTCAGGACCGACTTAAAGTTAAATTGAAGTAATCCTCCGCCGAATAAGATTGAGCAACCATAAGAATCAAGCCAAAAGCATAAGTGATAGCAACAATATATCAAGACCAAATAAGGCTATGCGGCTTGGTCATTTCACCAAGCATCATATGTGCTAATAAGTTTGTAACCCTCCGGACACAACAACTGGGACCAAACCATTTTCGCATAGTCATAAGATTGGAAGTCGTGCAAAGTATGAACTAGGAGGTTGTCTAAATCGTCTCAATGAACGTATCATGTGTACAAAGATCAAAACCAGAGAAAAGGGGTATGTTGAGATTGATCTCTCTCTCTCAGACAAGTGCATGCACAAAACAAATCAAGTCCACTCCAAGATTCTGACTATTGTCATCATATAGGGATCTACAACAACACACATCGTGTCCGATGACCACATGAACTTTAGTAAATGATTCAAGGGAGCATAAAGGAAAGCTTATCCCTACTAAACCATGTGCCACAAATTCAAAGGAAAATGCGGATTTGCAAATCTGTGCTCCACAAATTGATAATATGAAAGGAAGAATGAAGCGGCTACCATTAATGCGTTTTCTCCAAAAGATGGAAAACAAATTAAAAGTGAGGAGCAGGAAAACAAGGGAGAAAACCCCCATGCCAGATATGAATGGCCGAATATGCGAAGAATCCTTCTGGACGATACCTAAGGAAGATTATAGAAGCTGCAATCACAGCAGCCACGTCCACTATGCCAAAGTCATCCAATATGGCATTCGCAGACTGTTGGAAAAAAAATCAAGGACAGCTCGGGCGCAAACGCCTCCTAAGGACAGGGAACCTTGGAACCTTTGACCTTCTCCGTAGCAAAGTTTTTATGAAATATGATTCTGCCAGGTAACATCGTTTCATAATAATACGATCAGTACGCATATCTCTTACACAAATGCATGTACCACTGGTGTTTTCAATATTACTAAATGCCATCACACCTCGATTAACAGAGGTCAAGCAGGCAGAAACCTAAGTCAAACCCAGATAGGTGGATACGGAGAAAGTCATGACCTTTTATACCTTAACTAGCATACGATTATGCTCATCGCTGATGTCCTAAAATCCTAAGCAAAACTGACATAATTACTGATAGAGATAGTCTTGATGACATTAGAGTCCTTTTAGGAGTGGTATTAAGATTAGCACCTAGACCTGTCTTTATAAACAAATGTAACCTTAGCTAACCATCGTGTCAATCCTGATGCATAATTAGGATTGCAATTATAGGAAATGTGGAAATGCTCACCAGTAATCAAGCTTGAGTCTTCAAGGAAAAGGAGGATTCGAGCGTTTTCTTTTGTGAGAAAATAATCTTGTTCAGGAATATGATTTGTAGATGAATTATGGGAACGATGAAGAAGAAAAGTTTATGTTCAAATTCCAAGGTCAATCTGGACCGCACAAGTAAAAGTCAATCAACGCCTTTGATTGAGGAAGACCAAGAGACTCTGACATGATACTTCAAAGAAAGGACAAAGTTTGACTTGTAAAGTCGAAAACACCCCTTCACTAGGGGGCAAATGTTATTACCAAAATTAGCAATGAAGTGAGCCGGAGGTAAATGGGTATCAGATGATCGAAAGCTCGCGGAAGGGCTTAATCGAAAGTAGAACCCGACAATGAAAAGAGCGAGAGCAGGAGGACGTAATCCGAAAGGCCGCCATACCTGGCCTCTTCGCAAAAGTCAATCCGACAAGACCTTCTGGCAGTATCGGCTCGACAAAAGGCTCCGCGTAAGGAACCACTCTGATCCAGAACCAAGGAAGTCTGAAGCTATAGAACCAACGGAAAAAGCCCAAATGGAAACCTTCAACACATAACCAACCCAAATACCGATACACCTAAAGACGACAATATCGGAGGCACTAACCCGAAAGAACGCGAAGGCCACTCAAAACCGACTTCCAAAGTGTCTACTACATAACTACCGAAATGGTCACATTCGCAAAATAATAAGAGTGACACCGGAAGCCACCCTCCAAGAGTACATGCTACCGCAAAGGCCCTACTAGAGGGCTAGCTGGAACCCGAACAGGATTACAGGATACCCATGCCAGCCTACCTAGTACTGAAACCCATAGCGGTTTCAACCCAACAACTATCAACATACACCACGGGGTCAAGCCCCTCCACGTATTCATGATAAAGCCGAAAGCCTACATCTGGAAGTTCATGTCCGCAAGCCCACATTCAGAAGCTACCCTCAAGAATTCAAGTATGATAACCAAATGCACCCAAGGTGGCCGAAGGTCAAGCACCCAAGACCAGGAATAAAACGACCGGCCAAAAGCCCAGGCGGGTCCGATAGCCCTACGACGGAAGGGGCCCAGAAGCATTATAAATAGGACCCCAGGGATCACATCAGAGGGGGGACTTTTCACTTACTTTTTGTATCCATAAAAGAAACCTCGAAAATTACATCAATGGGGAATTCCACTCTATGACATCTGTGTATTTCCACTAAAAGCTTAATGAAAGGAGAACTTCTTAAGAAAATTGCTATGTAAGTGTGTACTTTTATTTCTCTAATTGCAATAGTCGCAGTTCGTCATCCATTCTACAGAGAAGTCTGAGTTTGCATCCATCAACACCCTCGAATGGCAATCAAACCTCGACCACTGGGTCTAGATCCGATCTGGTAATCCTCAGTGAGCCTGCGACTTAGACCCCTAGCATCCCAATTCCCTACTAAGATCGATTGGGGAAGAGAACTAATCCACCTAATTTTCCCTTAAGATTTGTCCCCGTTGATCCACTTCCGTTGTTGACGAAAAATATCGTTAACAATTATAATAATCAAACTTAAAGTACGTTACCCAAATAAAGAGTAATTCATTGTTTTAATATTTAATACCAAATGATAAAAAGGGGGAAATACACAATGTATTTGCTTGTAAGGATAGCCTCCACTACATATCTCAATCATGCCTGGAAAGGGAATGTCATTTTCTCAACACAGTTGTATTAAACAATTTTATTTAACATGAGGAACATGACAAAAGATCCCATGAATAAACCTTTAGATTTGTAGACTTATTAGTACATGGTATAAACATAAACTGAGCATGCTTCGACCAAATAAATTATAGCATGATGGTGCAGTTATCTAGAGTGTATTAAAATAAAACACGCTCCTTTATATTCCACAAACTACAAATTATGGAATTATGAGAATGATTAAAATTTTAAGCAATTAGGTGCTTCATAATGTACTTCCACAGATATTATGATGATATAAGTTGTGGAAAACATATTGACTACTGCTGTCCAACTTTTTGTATAACTAATAACGGTAGTTGTCTAACGAATATATAATTTAGAGATTATTAAACTGATACTAGGTTAACAAGAGTAACTTTCCTCTATCTAATGTTACCACCCTTTGAATATTGCATGAGGCTAGAGGGAAGAATATTTCAACTGTATGACGATAATCGTTTTCTCTAAAATGCTATAATACATTATAGGTCAACCACTGATATGCCAGAAGTTGGGTAATGAAGCATACTAAAAAAATAAAGGCAGTTTATAGAAAAAACACACATAAGGACATAAAAAAATTCATGGTGTACAACCAAAAAGATTATCGAAAATATACGCTACAAAATTTCAAATTTACCTTTTGTGCTCCTTCTATGCTCCTTCTATGATTGGTTGGGGTCACCTCTAACAGCAGCACGGACCTTACGAAACTCTTTCATTTCAAGTGCAACAATGACCTTCTTTATGTGCTAACTGAAATGAGACAGGTAACGTTTAGGCTTCTCGTTGGCAACTGGCAAGGGACTAAACAAAATAAAATGGCAAAATCAACAATACACGGACATATTGTATGAAATAGGGATATTTATATGTTTGTGGATGAAAAACTAAGGCATTACCCACAGAAAAACACAACCATTATCTTCTACCAAGGAACCAAAGTGCATAGGTTAGTGCTATTGGGTGGTTTTTCAAATTGATATTGATAACAATCTAGCTAAACTATAAATTCTACAATTTTTTCCTATTTACTGCAATATTATCATATCATACATACTTAAAATTTATTACCAAATTGTACTTGTATATTTATGTAGAACTGATGGGATAATCAAACATCCATCAAATTGTTTTGCGTGAAAATTGCGCGATTGCGGAAGCACAATAAACAAGATCTAGATTTGCCAATTGAACATCAATCTAATCTAATTGCGATTATTCTATTACATCAAACAAATAGTAAATAAGTATAACGAAGAAACAAAGAGACACACAATATTTATACTGGTTCCACTATCATCGAGATAATGTACGTCCAGTCCAAAAGAGAGACATTTTTTTCCACATGAGAGAATTACAAGAGATTACAAAATAAGAGTTTACATATTTAATTAAACCTCAAATTGGCTTAACAAAAGAGACACATTGGGGATCACTGGCTCTATACCAGGATGGATTTACAAAGAAGTCTACCCCTCAATATATAGCCAGTACAAATCTATGTAAGTCATCAATTAAATTACCAACATATGGTAATAAAATAATGGAGGCTGATTACAATAGCAGCAAATGTGCACACATAGAAAGTAAATCAGTCCCTTTCCTTAGGGTAAATGGAAGAAATTATGCCTGCATTTATTTCTTTCCATCTCATGCAAATGCAATCAATTAATTCATGCATTTCCATATTAAACAATTATTTATTTTCCATCTATTTGTGATTTTGTATCACCTAAATTTAACACTCCACCTTGATGCAAAATCACATAATCTTCAATACCCTATCTCGAATCAAATTCTCTTCACAACATAAAACTCTTCAACAGAACTCCACCTTAAATCAAAATCTCAGAATGAGATAGAAACCAAAAATGAATATTTGCCTAATGGGTTCTAGCAAAGCTACCCCCCACCACACCATATTAACGAGCCCAGACTACGTCCCCACCCGCCAACAAAATGTTATAAATATCCAAATAAAAAAAGGCAGATTCCAAAATAATCTCAACACCACCATGGCTAAAAAATAATTTTCTCAATCACCAATTCAAATACAGAGCCAAAATCCGAATCTCTGTAGGCAAGATAAATCTCTCTCCTTCCACATATGTGCATGTAGCACCTCCTTTAAGACGACATCACAATATCAACTGTGTATCACAGTGGCACAAAATCCGCCAAAATCAGCTCTATGAACTGAACTCTCCAAGATGGCAGTACAAGTCGATAAGTCTAAGTGATGTCAAATCCGTCACCAAAATCAGCTACATCAGATACAGTTTCTAAACCTAGTGGTCAATTCAACACATTAAACTCTTTATCTCTCATAGCATTTCTCAACTAAAGTTGAAGTTATACAGTTCTCAAACACCTGGAAAGGCCGCTAACACCTCCAGCGGTTCGTCTTTGGTCGCTACCACCTCTAAGCAATTTCTCCAAGCTATTATCTATGAAGTCACTTTTCTACAGTTGGTTAGGCCGCATTCTAACATATAACTCCACCTTAATGAGAATCCAAAGTTCAAGCTACATCAAAGTTCCAAGCCTGGAACGGTCTTCTCTCTCAACATAATCTTCGCCACCAAAGTCTCCTTTTCTCCCAAAATAGTAATAGCATAATCACCACTGAATCTACCAACCTTTGTAGAAATAATTGATGCACAATTTAAAAAAATTGCCTTGCTTTGATACCAATCTGTTGTGCGAGAAGATTGCGGGAATTCAGAAACACAATAAACAACATCTAGATTTACCAATTGAAAATCAATCTAATCTGATAGCAATTATTCTATTACATCAAACAAATAGTAAATAACTATAACGAAGAAATAAAGAGACACACAATATTTATACTGGTTCCATTTTTATCGAGATTGTGTACGTCCAGTCCAAAAGAGGGAGATTTTATTCCACATGAGAGAATTACAAGAGATTACAAAATAAGAGTTTACATATCCAAACCTCAAATTGGCTTAACAAGAAGAGACACCATTGGGGATCACTGGCTCCATGCTAGGATGGGTTTACAAAGAAGTCTACCCCTCAATATATAGCTAGTGCAAATCTATGTGAGTCATCAATTAAATTACCAACATATGGTAATAAAATAATGGAGGCTAATTACAATAGCAACAAATGTGAACACATAGAAAGTAAATCTGTCCCTTTCCTTAGGGTAAATGGAAGAAATTAATGCCTGCATTTATTTCTTTCCATCTCATGCAAATGCAATCAATTAATTCATGCATTTCCATATTAAACAAATATTTACTTTCCATCTATTTGTGATTTTGTATCACCTAAATTTAACACATCAAATTATATAGTTTAGCAGAATCGTTTATTAAATTCATATAGAGGAAATGGAGAAAGATTACCCGTCTTTAGAGGCATACATATGCCCTTGAAAATTTTCATCATCAATTATTTGTTGAGCGAATCAAGGATGGAAACTAACTTGAGGAGCAGGTTTTAATAATCAATAATTTTGTCAACCGCAGTATAGTTCAAAGAAGTGATCGTAGATGGAGAAATCGAGGCTAATTAAGGATAAACGAATGAGGGATGATTCAGTTTTAGTATTACGAAACAAGGATTTGAGAAGTCGGTATTGTTTTGAAATTTAAATATGAAAAAAATGGAAGATACACTTACTGCTTGATATTTAAAAAAAAGGGTGGTTACTTCATTTTGAGTTTATGCGAACGTGATAGGTTATTTAAATTTTGTAAAAAAAAGAATTGATGAAAAATCACTATTTTAAAATAGAATCTCCTGATGTTTCCACATCAGCAGTAGGTGATTCATGTTTTACCGTTTAAGTAATAGATTAGATACAGTAAATGCAAACCAAGATCCAAGTGTTAGAGACATTGAATCTATAATTCTGAAAATCGAGCAAGAGTTGGAAAGTCATAATATAGCAAATAGTTCAGGCTAGCATACCATGAAAGATAGTGACGATTGAGCAGAATATCTCATGGTTGCGAACAAGGTTAGATATGTAAGATTTTTAAAATCCATGTAGTGTGGGAATACAAATCATGCATGCATAAGTTTATAGTTTCCAAAAAGTTGGTTATAGCGTTAACACTGATACAACATGTTCAAAATTGATATAGTTCTTAATGTGAAATAGAAATTGGCATAAGGAGAATAAAATGCAGTTTACTTACTAAGGTATAAAATTGGTAGAACCTCGGCCATGGACCATGGTTTCATCGTGGACTGTTTAGTTAGAACAACGCAAGGTACATAATTTTTTTATGAAATTAAAAAACAACTGCACAAAATTTTTGTGCAAATTCCATCGTGGATCATGAATTTAAAATTCTTCAGATTTAATATACAAATTTAGAAATATGATGGTAACCGCAACACTATAGGCAGGGAGAATATGTCTGTATGATCGCAAGAGTCCAATTTTTTATAGCACCCTTTACTTTATTC
This sequence comes from Allium sativum, assembly GCA_030737875.1. Lineage (NCBI taxonomy): Eukaryota > Viridiplantae > Streptophyta > Magnoliopsida > Asparagales > Amaryllidaceae > Allium > Allium sativum. The sequence continues at coordinate 566,814,096 of CM060921.1, forward strand.
TACTGAATGTGGAGACTTGAATTTATGTTTATTCAGCCAAAAAGAGGCAAAATAGAAGGTGCATATAAATACTCACGAATGAAATTCTAGATTCAGATAAGATACTTCCGCTCAGTATAAAATAATATTTTGCAAAGTCCAATAATCCAAATAAGAAGTTCAATTGGACATACTGATTTGTAATATCAACTTCATTTTAGATGTGGCTACATTAAAACAGTATAAAGTCTGCCCCGTATCTTCTGTAAACTGACACTCAAAAGTTAGTGTTTCAATTTTATATTGTTTGGTTTCTTGTTCCTATTCACATAATTATCCCAAAAGAGTTTAAATACCTCGCTATACTCGATATTAGATAAACAAAGTAAATAAATAAATACTCCACTTTTTGTGTAATATGGAGACAAATAGCACTAACTTGCCTTTTGATGTATTAAAGATAACAAAAATAACATTTCATTCAGTACATTAAATCATACATAATTAGGAATTTGATGTTAAAAAGTGAGCAAATTGGAGATTAACATGCCATATATATACTTAAGGAAAAACCATTCACAATAAGTGAAAATATCATAATCTGCACATCTATATAGATCAATTTCCAAGCTCTTATATAATAATTATGGAAACTAAATAAATTTGTTTCTAAAATGACATGAGACCTAACCATAAAAAATAAGAAAACAAAAACATACAAATTAAAATGCTTCCACTTTTTATAATCAGAGAACTGCCTTGAGTAAATCAATGCCCCCATTACTAAAATCTTTTCGTATATTATTAATTATTAACCTTTTTTTGGGCAATGACTAAGCACTAAACTCACTTATTGTAGCTTCATCAAAAATATATACTTGTATATTTACAATGAAGTATGGGAGTTGTGATACCTAAATCCTGCATCGTTTTATAAGAAAAGGTTTTGGATTTCAAAAAAATAATAAAAAGCAGGGCTTTCCGGGTTCTAGGGGTGGTCAATTAGTGCGCACAGCCTTTCCCTTACATTATGTGAATTAGCCGGGACTTGAACCTGAACGCTCCAGATTACCAGTCGGGTAACCTTACCATTGCGCCAGGCACACCACCTTAGGGCATATACATCCATAACTATACTTTTCTCAAAATCCATCAACGAATCCTGATAGGATTCTGTTCTTGATGCTAGAAAAGGCATTTTAATGGGAATATATAATGGATGTTCTATTTTCTGTGTAGGAAATCAATAAATAATACACGTATCTGAGTTGAGAAAGAGCAGAAGAATAATTTAAATGAAAGTTCAGCAATTGTTCTGCCAAAATATGCTTCTATACGTACAATCATATCTCATTTTTGTAGTTGAATTTAAAAATAATTTGAATGGGTTTAAGACACCAAAAATATGAAAAGAAAGATAAATCATATAGATTTTCTTATCCTTGTTGGCCTGAGCATATGTTCTCATTTCCATCCATTTTTCCATTGAGGACATTGTTTGGCCACATATGATCAACTGAAATAGAGAACCCAAGGTTTAAGAGGTTATCATTAATTGGTTCGATATTCATGTTGAAAAAAAATAAAGTAATATAAGTGACTTGATTCAAGGAAATAAGCAGGCGAAGTAGGTTTGTGATGCAGAACTAACCGTAGAATAAAATTTCCCATCTATTTATTAAATATAGACACAACAGCTGATGTAATATTTATGTGAAATTCTACATTAAAAACTATAATTTCAGCAAATGTGGAAGATATGAGTCAAATGAAAATAACTAATCATGCAATATGCCAAACACCATTTGACCATGTATGGAAAGTAATATCATCTATTTTCAACGTTTACACAATATTGCATTTAAGTCGCTAAGGATGTGAAATAACAGAATTTCTTGACATAGAGCCACGGTATAACCTGCTAATTTAATATAGAAAACACCAATAATTATTGTATCATTTTTTATAACGAATTAATCAAAGGATGAGAAAGAAAATGTGATATGAGCAAATTATCAAATATTAGAATCAACGTAGGTGAAAGAGGGGTTTAGATTTAGCACCAGTAATCATATCAATGTATTTAATTATCAATTAGCCACTAATTACCATTCTTTCCAACATGGTACACTTCAGCTTGCTCAAATGTGAAAATACGGGGCCATTCAAAGCATAAAATATGCTAGTAGAAGGTAAGTATATATTTTGTTTTACTATGTACATTTCGGAGGGCATAATTCAATACCTAGGTAGTGAGAGAGCTAACTTGACAATGATTGTTAGAAAATCCACATGCAGCAAGAAGAGCAGTAGCACGGTCCAAACAACAAAAGCTTGTAAACACATATTTATCATCACATACATGTCAAAAAATGCAACAATTTTTGATCCATCAAAAATGTACTAAAGCATACAAAAGAAGAGCAACGATTAAAATTTTAATTGTAAAGCATTGCTAAAGCGTGCCTTTGATGACAAATTTAGAGACACATTTGATTTTGATGTGTGTTGTAAGGATTTTTAGGCATTTTGGTTTTATGTTTTCCTGGTAATGAGATAAACTTCTCTCGACTTTTCATGATCCCTGTTAACAACATAAACTAATTAACGTTCTTCTATAATCAAGAAACTTATAACCATCTTTATAATGGAACTGAAACCAAGATAGATATTTCAAAACAAAATCAAGTCATAATCTCGATAGGAACATAAGAAAATATATGACACAAAATCATGAAACCCGTCAATAATAGTTTCTTCTAAAGTCATATAGTGTGAGAAGCAATACATGAGGGCAGATTCAATAAATGGCAATATATTTATGTATTTTAAGTATTTATATAAACTACAATATTGCATCAAGGGAGAGACAAAATCTTTAAATCAAGCACACTGTATCAAATACACTGGAGCCGTTAACCAAAATTTATATTTGCAGTGAAATAAATCAGATGTTACCATCATAAATAAAATATGGTTTTCTTTTAAAAACCCAAACTTTTGTAGATAATGTAATCGAAATAATACAATTAAACAATGGGTCAAATGATTGGCGACATAGTAACCTATGATGCATACTTTGATCAATAATAGTTTCATCTTTATCTCTGTCTAGCCCCAGTTTAATCAATACTGAACATGTATTACCCAGCCATCATATCCCTTGGCCAAATCTAAATTTGGGCGAAATTCGTGACTTTACATAGCCCTCTTTCGATGCACTACTCAAACCAAAAAATACATAGATTAAATTCAAATTCCAAACCGAAGATGATGCGATTCTAGAGGGAAATTAGTTTGTTTTGAATGCAATGCATATTAGGTGTCTAATGGATGGTCATGGAAGATGGAAACCAGCAAGAAGTTGAATCAGATGAAAATGAAAATCAGAGTACATTTCTATGGGAATGGGGAATGAAAAATCAGAGGAAGACGGAGATACAGTTATGATTTGCAAGAGATCGTATTGTTGGTCTGGAATCGGATGGAATGAGAGTACACTTATGTGATGAAAATGGAGCTATAATTAAAACTTGCAAGAAATCGTGCTTTATGTCTGCATATATTGCGAAAATATAAAATAAATGGTAGTTCTATGGGAGAGCTATATTTTGAAATAAAGACCCACTAAACGTCCAAGTAGAGCTGTGTAAACTTACTCAATTAGGACTGACAACTAGAACCGAAAAACTGAACCGACCCGACTAGAAAAGACCTGGACTCGAACTAAACTTGACGGGTCTTAGGTCGGGTCTAGGTGATGAAAAATAGAATAAAGACCCAATAAAACCCGATCCGAATTGACCCAACGCGAAAGAGTCAACCAAAAAGAATTGGAATATATGTATTTTTAGTGTTACTACCAAATAGAACCCGAATCGAGGCTCGTGTCCATATTTTGGAAATGTATGGTTTAGACCCGACAAAACCCGACCCACCTAGACCCGAGACCCGACATGTCGGGTCCGGGTCTATCGGTTCGGGTTTCATTGCCACCCCTATTTAAAATTTAAATGATGGATATTTGTAACTGTTTTAGACTTGATATACATTTTTTCCTATTTCTAGCTTCCATTAATCATTGGTCCGAGTATGAAAGAATGAATTACTTGAGGCTATTATAGATTTTTTTTCCCCATTTCTATTCTTTATATTATTAACGTGTTCGAATTAGATAGATGAATAAATTATTGATAAATTTTATTTATCATTGTCAGAACCTATGTCCAAAAGACCAACACAAAATTTGATCTCATTTTAAAACAAAATAAAGCAGATGTTAGTGGAGCATCATCTTCAAGTCCTCCTATGAATTTGAACTTAGAAAACTTGGATTCAGCAAATGAATTGCATCGTCCTATTAAAGTAAAGAAGATATTGTGAAGCATGACCTAGAATTACATCGAGCTATATGGATGTATAAGCACAAAGAACAAGATGCAATTCGCCATCGCTATATCAATACAGGCCCTTTGTCAACCTAATTTAAAAAAATCAAACGGAACGAAGATGGTCGATGTAAGCATTTTGAATGGTTTAAAAATCATAAATAGTTGAATATTCTTAAACAACTGAAAAGGGTTATTACTTTACTTGTTTTCTCGTGATACACCACAAACAAAATACATGAATTTCTAGTGAATTTAGTAGTTGGAAAAGAACTAGCGAAAAAGATTACAATCGCAAAAAACATGAAGGAGATCCAAATTCACTACATTTAAATAAAGTAATTTTATAGGATTGCTTAAGCAATCGAAAACTGAATTAAAGAAAATTAGATTGTGCCGACTAGCCTTTTTTGGCAAGTCCCCCATGTTTTTAATCCTTCATAGCCACATCGTTCAAGACTCGAGTGGAAATGAACTCATGTTCCAGGTGAGAAAAGACAAGTCATCTCGCCTCAACCTGACTTCACATCGGTTGAAACAGGTAGTTTTGGTTCGGCAAACCCAAACTTCTCAGGTCGGCACACTTCCGGATCAGTTAGATATAATTAGGATAGAAAGAGGTATACTTGATACGGCATGGCTCCAGCTCGACCTTTGCAGTAACTCACATAGCGCATCCTCACCTGGATTGGCGTAGACCCGGTTTGGCATGACATATGCTAGAACCAGATTTGAGCGCGTGCCTGACATATCCTGCTCTTCTAACCTACTCCGCCTACTCACTTCACAAGTCCTATTTTCCTGCTTGCTCACCTAGCCAAACTATATTTGAACCTCACCTATTAATACCACCTTGGAGCATCATTCGAGGACCTCTTCGATTTCCAACACACAAAAATTGTTGTTTCTTTCTGTAGTCAGGATGGTATTGATTCCACTCTTTGTAAACAAAAAAATAATGAGAAATTAGTGATGATTGTTAAGTGGATGCAGGCAAACCAGAGACGAACAACTATAAATTTATGTTTCCTCTGTTTTCTTCATTTATAATTTACTATCTTTAGTTTTTATTTTCCGCTTTCATAATTTGGGATGTTAAACCATCTTTGGTGACATTTTTGGTGCTTTCACTTAGGAACCTGAATTCTCATTTGTAGGATCTTAGTATCTACCAGCAGATTTCCTTATTTGTTGAGAAGAACCCATTCTCTTTTCTTTCCATTACAATGATGTCCAAAAGAGCCATTTCCTCCTTCATACCAGCAAACAACCAACATAGGATTAAGCAAGCCAGCAGCTTACCAACGTTGGAAACACAATTGCGACTACTGCAACCATTGCCCCCGCGCCGACTTCTACTCTAATGACACTCGACGACCCCATGAAGATTATAAGAAAGCCGAATGAGACTAATAGTGCATTGAGCAAGCAAATGCATGATAACATCACATTAAGACATGACATGAGCACTATGGTAGCGCAATGAAATGATTTCAGGAGTCAAAAAGCTCCTACTCTGCCAGACTACCGTTCAGAGGAGTCACTGCCATCCGAGAGAAGTAGAGAAGCACTGCAGCAACAAACAAGAATTGGAAATACTTTGGAAGTCACTCGTTTAATCTGGATCGACTTGAGCTCAGCTTGGCATACCAAACCAAGACAAATTGCATCTACTGGTCTGGTTCGGCTCGACCATGCCAAATTGGAAAATGCCGAACCGAATTTTCCTACTTCTCAACGACCTAACGTTGTTACTCCGTCACATGATCATGATGCTCCAAGGCCTTCTCGTGCACGTACACTTCCCCTTCGCACGTGTGACTGACCGAGGTAACATAGGTCAAGGAAAATCTACATAGACATCAGCACAGGCCATACTGCCTATGAAGGATATGGAGAATATATTTCTCTGTACCCTTCATTTCATTGGGCCTAAGCCCACCATTACTTATCATTACAAAAAGGCCCATGTTGTCTTAACTATAAAATACATTGTATACTCATCTGTATTATTGTTGTAACCAATACAATACAGTATTTTTACACCGTTTCTTGCATGGTATCAGAGCCAACTTGCTAATCGCATCAAGATCTCTATTAAAACAGCTGTGCCTCTAAGAATCTATCTAAAAGATAGATTACCCATCAGAGTAATATCATCACGTGGGTACCCTTCATCTGAGATTTCATCTCATCACTTGAAGGTTGAGGCTGTGAATCAGAAGACAGTGCCTCGCCAGTGTTACGTGGCTGCAACAGTATTCAGTCTCACAAGCTTGGTGATAAAGAATTTCAAAAAAACTCCAATCTGATCAAAAATTCTGGTGAAACCATTCAAAAATCAAAAAAACCATCCAAGAAAGTCAATCAGAAAAAAAAAACATCAAAACATTCAGGAAATCATCATTTTGACTTCTGGTTGCTTTTTTGAAATCATTCAGAGAAATCATCCAGAAAATTCAATTCAAGAATTCGAGTTTTTTGAAAAACTTATCTTCTTTCTCGCCTATTGTTATCAAGTCTCAAGTATTTGTGCATCATGGTTGAAACAAATCCGCCAAATTCCCCAAGATCATCAGCTAGATCAAATCAGACCAGCGCTGTAAGCACTGAAGAGCTTATCAAATCCATCATCAAGCCGCAAAGTAACATCATCTCAATTCAATTGGATGAATCAAATTATCTTTTATGGAAACTGCAGGTGGAAACAGCAGTAAAAGGTTATGGAATTGAAGATTATCTCTATGGAACTCAAACTGTTCCAGCAAAATACATTAGAGGTACTGATAACAACTTAATTCCTAACCAAGAACATGCATCATATCAGAGGCAAGACAATCTTGTGAGTGCATGGCTAATGTGTACTGTTAGTTCATCAATAATGCCACAATTGATTGGTGTTTAGTCATCACATGACATTTGGACTGCTCTAGAAAGATCATTTACTAGTCAGTCTTCTGCAAGAGTGTTAAACTACAAGAAGCAACTACAAAGCATAAAGAAAGATGATTCTAACATGAATGAGTATCTAATGAAGGTAAAGAATCTATGTGATCAACTAGCTTGCACAGGAAACAAGAATGAAGAAAAAGAACAAGTACTATATATAGTTGGAGGGCTGGATGATGAATATGAAGCAGTTGTAGCATTCATAACATCCATAGAACCTACACCCTCACTACAAAGTGTTCATTCTATGCTGTTAGCTCATGAAGGTAGATTATTGCAAAGAAAAGATCAAGTCTCTGATCCATCAGTCAACTACATCACTACAGGGAAAAACAAAAACCAACAAAACAATTCAAGAAACCAAAATACTTACCAACGAGGAGGCCAGTCAAACCGTGGAAGAGGAAGAGCTGGGAGATGGAATCCCAACAACAGACCAAAGTGTCAGATTTGTGGAAAAATGGGTCACACAGCTGACAGATGTTACTTCAGGTTCGACAACAACTACAATGCCAATCAACAAGGCAATAACAATAGCAGGAATAACAATCCAAATGCCAACATGGTTAGCAGTCAATCAGATGCTAAAACTAATCAAGAAATTTCCTCAAATCCTGCTACTATTGATGATATTCAAGATGACTCATGGTATCCAGATTCTGGGGCAACTCATCATGTCACTAACAACTTAAATAATCTGAATCTTGGCAATCGTGAGTACAAAGGTAAGCAATCTCTAATTATGGGTAATGGCAACTCTATACTTATTTCTCATACTGGACATGCTAGTATTAATGGTGCCAAACAAATATATCTAAATAATTTACTATGTGCACCACACATAAGGAAAAATTTAATCAGCATGTCACAGTGTGCTAAAGACAACAAAGTATCATTTGAATTTTACCCAAATCACTGTGTTGTTAGGGACTTGCTGACTAGGAATATCTTATTGCAGGGTAGAGAACAAAATGGCTTATACAAGTTCAATTCTGGAAACTGCAGAAATACTGAGCCTAGAAATAAGTACTGTAATGTAACTGAATTAGACTCAAGTAATGACTGCATGACATTTGATTTGTGGCATTGTAAGCTTGGACATCCAAGTTTGAAAGTTATGAAAGAAATTTTAGTCAACAACGATATCTCTGTTGATACTCCAAGTTATTATGTATGTACATATTGTCAAATGGGAAAGAGCCATAAATTGCCATTCCCAAATTCTGAAACTGAATATATGAACCCATTAGAATTAGTAGCTGTAGACCTATGGGGCCCAACACCAAAAGACACTGACTATGGGTACAAATATTACATTTCATTTATTGATGCTCATTCTAGGTATGTTTGGATATATTTTTTAAAATCAAAGTCCAACACTTGTAACACAGTTATGCAGTTCATAGCCAATGTAGAAAATCAGTTAAGCCATAAAGTTAAAATTATTCAAAGTGATGGTGGTAAGGAGTTTTTGCCCTTAAAAGACTATTTTCATAAAAAGGGTATTACACATAGGTTAACGTGTCCACATACATCTGAACAGAATGGATTAATTGAGAGAAAGCATAGACATATCGTGGAAACAGGGTTGACACTGCTAGCACATGCATCATTGCCTCTAAAATTCTGGCCTGATGCATTTGCCACAGCGGTTCATCTAATAAACAGGTTACCTACTAAGGTACTTGATATGAAGTGCCCCATAGAAGTTTTAAATCAAACCAAACCCAATTATGATGAACTAAAAGTATTTGGATGTCTATGTTTTCCTCATATTAGACCATTTAATAAGCACAAGCTAGATTTCAGATCTACTCCATGCACCTTTTTGGGTTACACTAAAAATTTTAAAGGCTACAAGTGTTTGGACAGCAATGGAAAAATTTACATATCTAGACATGTGATTTTTAATGAAAAAGTGTTTCCTTTCAAGAGTGACACATGCAAAACCACAAAGAAAATTTATAATCCAAGAACTATAATTCCACAATTTCCTGAACAAGTGGATGAAGTTATGCATGTGCCACTTTCTGACAATAGTACTAGACAACCACAAGACACACAAACTACTAGCACGACACAGCATTGCACTCATAGAGATACTTCAGATCATGAAAGTGAAAACAGTGATGGTGGTGACAATGATGATGTGCAACATGATAATGTGAGCAGTGAAGAAAACAGCAGTCCTGAAAGCACTCATGTTGAAAGAAACAGGGAAGTCCCTCAAACTCATAATAGACACCATATGATGACGAGAGCAAAGAGTGGTATATTCAAACCAAAAACTTTTTGTACTGAATTTAATGATACTGAACCATCCACTTATCATCAAGCCAAGTTGAATGATAAGTGGAGATCAGCTATGCAGGAAGAATTAGATGCTTTAGTTAATAAAAGAACTTGGCATCTTGTTCGACCACCCAAAGACAAAAATATCATTGGGTGTAGATGGACATACAGAATAAAAAGAAATGCTGATGGTACAATCTCTAAATACAAGGCTAGACTAGTGGCTAAAGGCTATTCACAACAGTGGGGAATTGATTTTAATGAAACTTTCTCGCCTGTTGTGAAGCCAACAACAATTAGAATTATCTTAACAATAGCCTTGTATAAGAATTGGACCATCAAGCAACTTGATGTTAATAATGCTTTTCTAAATGGTGACTTACAGGAAGAAGTGTATATGGAACTACCACCAGGACTAAAAGAAAAATCAGATAACCACATGGTGTGCAAGTTGAATAAGGCAATTTATGGGCTAAAGCAAGCACCCAGAGTCTGGTTCAATAAGCTCAAGGCAACACTATCAAAGTTTGGATATACATCAGCAAAATCTGACAACTCATTGTTTACAAAGTTTACAGCTAATACAGTGACCTATGTTCTGATTTATGTGGATGATTTCATAATTACAGGCAATTGCAACAATGAAATCAGAAACATCACTGATCAACTAAACAGTGAGTTCTCAGTTAAAGACCTAGGTGAACTGTCATACTTTCTAGGCATTGAAGTCAGCAGAAACAAGAATAATGAACTTCAATTAAGTCAAAGAAAGTTTATCACTGAAATTCTTGTAAGGTCTGACATGAACAAAGCTAATCCCTCACCTACACCTATGGTTACTAACATACATCTAAGAAAAGAGAAGGGTGAAGCTACATGTAATGAAAGATTATACAGAAGCATCATTGGAGCATTACAATACGTCACTATAACTAGACCAGACATATCATACAGTGTGAATAAGGCAAGTCAGTTTATGCAAAGGCTATTGAGTGATCACTGGAAAGCAGTCAAGAGAATTTTAAGATATTTGAGAGGCACTATCAATCAGGGTCTAATACTAAAGGCAAGCAACAACTTAGACATTAACGCTTATGCAGATGCAGATTGGGCAAACGATCATGATGACAGAAAATCCACAAGTGGTTATTGCATTTATCTAGGAAAAAATCCAATATCATGGTGTGCTAAGAAACAAAATACAGTTTCTAGATCCAGTACAGAGGCAGAATATCGCAGCATTGCAAGTACAACAGCAGAGATAATGTGGATTCAATCATTATTGAGTGAGCTAAGAATTAATTTAAATTCAAAGGCAACAATATGGTGTGATAATATGAGTGCTATAGCCCTAACTGCAAATCCAGTATTGCACTCTAGAACTAAGCATCTTGAACTGGATATATACTTTGTACGTGAATTAGTTCAAAGAGACAAGCTTCGAGTTAACCACATACCGTCGACTTACCAAATAGCCGATATTCTGACAAAACCATTGTCCAAAAATAGATTTGAAGCTCTAAAAGACAAGCTATGCATTGCAGAAATTGGAAGCCCTCAATTCAACGGCAGCAGAAGCAAAGAGCAAACCCTAGAAGATAAATACAACAGATCCGCAACTTCAAGCCACGAATCTGCTGTAAAGTATCAACCTTTGCACAGATCTAACAAAGACACCTTGAATTTCATCAACATGAGCAGATCTGACGCAAAAGTCAACAAATCCGTAGCTACCTGCATCAAAGACGAAATACAAGCTCAAAACAAGAGTATAAGATGGAAACAAAGATGTAGAGAAGACAAAGATGTTATCAAAATAGAAGAGAAGTAATTCGAAGACGAAAGCATGAAGATTGAAGTCGGCCGCCATTTCTAATCTCCAGAACTCAAACCCTATTTTGATAATTGGGTTTGCGGGGGGGTATGGAGAATATATTTCTCTGTACCCTTCATTTCATTAGGCCTAAGCCCACCATTACTTATCATTACAAAAAGGCCCATGTTGTCTTAACTATAAAATACATTGTATACTCATCTGTATTATTGTTGTAACCAATACAATACAGTATTTTTACACCGTTTCTTGCAAAGGAGACGACGAGGCCCAATCGTGAAGCTAATTCAGAGTATAGACCACTTATTCGAACTCTAAACTTAACCGCCATGGTTAGATGGATTATCATGATAGACGAGGCTTCAATAATGAAGATTAAGGAATCAATCGTAGCCATACCTCTTCCACCGATGATATTTTGAATTCCGAGTTCCCACGTGGGTTCACTTTGCCATAGATATTGCAATACTCGGGAAAGACTGATCCCACTAGCATCTGATGCAATACATATAGTTTATGAAATTGACTCAAGCCTATGACGTTGTGAAATGTTAGGCATTCGTGATATACTTGGACGATGTAGCCCTTATGTGGTTTACAAGTCTACCACCGAGGTCGGTGCCCTCGTTCGATGATCTTAGCAGAAAGTTCATGAGTCAGTTCCATCTCCATGCTGCCATTTGGAAATATGTTATGATACTCACTTGATGCAACATGCTCTTGGAGAGCTGCTCAAAGATTATCTGGAGCGATTCAATATTGCAATCAGTGAGGTTAATTAGTAATTTTAATGACGAAACTATTCTGATGACTTTGATTAAAGGCATGTACCTCGACACATAGTTTAGAAAGTGGTTGACGAGAAAGCTACCTTCTACTATGAATCATTTGTATGAAAAGGCTTCTCGGTATTAGTGCATTAAGGAAGCCGAGAGAACTCGGAAAAGGAGAATTCTTGAAAGTTTCGGGTAAGTGTTCAAAACCATAACAAGAGAAGTGGAATATGGCAAAAAATCCAACAATGGATGTTGTCGCGATCAAAAGAGGGACACTGGGAAGCGGTCTAGATTTCCAACTTCTGACAATTAAATATCATTGAATGATTCACTAGAGAATGTTTATTTAGATACCTGTAACACATTGTAGTACCAAAAGCCTGCACCAAGAAAGTCGGTGGAGAAAGAAAAACATAGTAGGATGTTTTGTCTATTCAACGAAATGTACGACTATATAATAAACGAATGTGTAACAACTCGCCTGGAGTAGGCCTAAATTTCGACCCAGAAAAGGCCCATCGAAACTTAGAGCCACTCTAAATGGATCATTGGTTCTTATAAGGAATTACATTTACAAAGAATAACAGATAACATAACGTTATGGAAATCTCACGTAATGGAACAAAAAGGTATAATATCAAAATAAGATGCACTGTTTATTAAAAGCCACAGATTCAGATATAAACTGTCAAACACAATTATTCAAAATGGTACATCGTCACTGTCATAATCTAGGGTTTCCATAAGCAAAATAGCAATAATAGCTAATAATAACATAATAGTCTCATCGTCTTCTTCAGGCTCCATCATTGTTTTGTCCATTGAGTTGCCACCCCACCTATTGACCTGGTAGATATGTTAATGAGAGGGGTTAGAACATAAAGTCCTGTGTGACTGAAAATAATATTGGCTTAAAGATTATACCGTAGATTTGGAAGTTTATATATGTCAAGGTAGGTCTACGAAACACATAAGCACACACATATAAAGAAATATTTCAATCAATGAGGTGGACATCTGACTTTATCACTTAGGACATCTATTAATGCATTTAGGGTGAAAACCCAACGAAGTGGACATTCTCGGCCTCTTAAAGCCCATTCTAACATATTTATTGAGGGAAGATTCTCACGAACTTTTATGAACCTAAGGAAGATCCTAGCCACTTAAGAGCCCGTCCTAATACGCCAACGTTCCTAAGTATATATTCTCAGAAGTAATACGAGAAATAGTATCTCCCGCTTAGTACTGGTTTAGGGTAGACCCGCATATAGCCATTTAAGACCCCTTCGGCGGACAACTCATGTTATGTGGTGACCGCTCATAACTCCTGCACTTAACAAGAGGATGCGCTGAAAGACATGCCACACAGCTATGTACGATCATCAAGGTAAGATAAATACAAGCAGAACCTATCGTATAACTCACATTGCAGAGATAAAATATTATAGAACATATACAACAGGCATTAATAGTGAAGCATAATTGAGCAGAAACTTAAACTTTCATATCAACTAGAAAGATACATACATCAAACTAGATACAACATCAATTTCTATACAAATTGTCTCACTACAAGTCACTCAGAGAATCCTACAACAACGTAATAGTGGAAACAACAACTAGTATGCATAGTAGAAAGTAATACGTAAGCCTCCAACTCGTCATCGATCTGTGGCATCATCCTCACTAAGATCTACTACTCAGTCTGCCTATCCACAACACAATGGATGAACAATCCAAGGTAATAACAGGAAACATAAAACCATAAGTCAGACAACAGTCTTAATGAGCGATAAAATAACTATCTAACATCATCAATAAAGTATTTGAGAAATTTTTAGATCAACCATCTAATCTACCAAAAGCTACAGAGAAGAAACTCAAGCCCGTCTTCTCCACATCTGATAGTGATAGCCTTTAAAATAATAAAAAAGAAAACATAGCAGACATAGCACCAGTTATCTAGCGTAGACTATCCTAATCAATATCAACATCCCCAAGCACAAGCCCCGAAGGCATAAACCAACATCAAACAAGCACCCGAGAGATGTCTCCTCCAATGTCGAACAATCTACACAAGACGATATAAGCAAAGCCATTATCATCCATGAATATGGATATCACCGCCTATCTTGCTTTGAAACCATCGTTAATCGTATGACCGACTCAACATCACGCCGTCCGTCAAGGGCTAATCATAACCTTGGTTCTAGAAAAATTCCATATGCCTTTCACCACGAAGTATCTAGACCCATCAAGTTTTTACCCATGGTACTCAACCATTCAACCGGTTTTTTAGGTGTCCCTATTATACCCCTGCTTTGAGTCCGCTAAAACCTATGACAACGATAATTCCTCAGCCTTCAATATCTCTAGTCATCATTACCGATGACTATCCATAGGCTCACACATCCTTAAGCAGCCATTATCCGCAAACCCAAATATCCTTAAGTCGTTTCTATATTCGTTGCATTTCATCGATCAATGAACACTTCAAAACACTTAGAACATTCCTCCTTAAATTCGCGTCGAAGCCATGACCATTATCAAACCAAAAACATATATCTATTGGTCGATATTTGATTCATAGCGTTTTAGCTTTTCTTCTATGAAAAACATACCACGACAATTAGATTTTCATTCATAGCGTTTATGAAACGCTGACATATCTTATGTTGATCCATCAAATATGCCCCCAGAACTCGACCGATCCATCGGTTTTTCTTCCCCGATCGGTGCTCCAGAACTTGCCCAATCCACACCTTTCCGTAGCATTTCCGAAACATTGTAAAAAAACCGCCCGATCCACGTTCTTGAGCCTGATCCTCGGCCTTCACACTTGCCCGATCCACGTTCTTGAGCCTGATCCTCGGCCTTCACACTTGCCCGATCCACTGGAAAAAGCTTTCCCGATCCATTGTTTTTCCACAACATTTTCCAAATGCTGTTGAACACAGATAATCCGATCCAAGTCACGCATACCCAATCCCTATGTGCCCCCTTGCCCGATCTGTTGTTTCCCCAAGTGCTAACCTTGCCCAATCCATCTCTTGAAATGTTGCCAGATCCATCACTTTCTACATCGTTTGCGCGCTGTTTAACCCAAAAATTCCAATCCATTCCAGTTTTTCTCGATCCATCCAGAAATACTTGCCCGATTCATCCTGTCTTGCTTTTTAATCCACGCAACAATCGAACAATGATCAAACAAACATTCATTCATCAATCATAATCATATAACCACATAGATTTCACCAACAATTAAACGAATCAAATAAATGGATCTAACTTGTATAAACATGGAATTAACACAGAGATTTACCAATTTAAGTTGTTAGATTAGATCCAATGGTGATTCCAATGAAAATCTACTTACCATATATAGATCTAGGTGAAAATAACTTGAAAAGATGAAAATAAGATCAAACAACCCATATACGTGATTGAATCCGCGTGAGAGATGCCTATCATTCACCAAATCTTCAAATTAGCTTTAAAACGATGATCTACAAATCCAGACAATGAAGATCAATCTTCAAATCACCCAATTTGACGCGATCTACTCTCTCTCCCTCTCTTAGTGTTGATCTAGCCTTCCTTACTGTAGATCTTCAATCTTCTAATGTAGATCTAAGATTTTAATGGAGGAGAGATGTATTTGATTGGAGTAAGGAGAATCTCAAACCCCAACCATATAAGAAATGAAGAAAGTAAACCATTCTCCTTGCCTCTACCCCCTATTTATAGCCATTTAACGAGCCCACTAATGGGCCTCAACAAATCAGCCCACTACTGACTAGTTAACCTGCCCATAAATTGTGTAACATTAATGGGTCATACCAACAAAGAGTTCCGGATGGATTTCTTCATTCACTCTGTCGTTTCCCACATACAATCATTGTCATCCTCACTCCATTGTACCTTGACTAGTTTAACCACGTTCCTCCAAAGTTGTTTCGTGTCATTCCCCACAAACGCAAAGCGACTTACGAGGATTTGTAACTATGGACTCAACTTCTAAGTCTTCGAGCTGTCCTGGAGATACCACCTCATTCGAATCGTCCACAAACTTCCGTGGGAAAGACACGTGAAACACATTGTGCACACTCAACATCTTCTCTGGTAAACCCAACCTATATGCGAGCTTTAGCATTCGCTCGACTATCGGAAACGGTCCAACGTACCATGGGGCTAATTTTCCTTTACTTCCGAATAGAACAACATTATTCAAAGGAGAAATCTTCACAAAAACCAAATTGCCAACGTCGAATTCCAAATCCATATGATGCTTATCTGCGTAACTCTTGTGATGATCTTGGGCTGCCTTCATTCGTTGTGGAACAGTGTCAATACAATCCGATGTTTCCCTTATCATCTCTGGGCCAAGTATCAGTCTATCTCCAGTCTCTAACCAACATGCAGGAGAATTACACGGTCTACCATACAATGCCTATATGGTGTCATTCCAATGCTTGACTGGTAACTGTTGTTGTAGGCAAACTCAACTAGATGTTGATGATCTTCCCATGATCCCCCAAAATCCAATACATAAGCTCTTAAGTGATCTTCCAAGACTCGGTTAACTCTCTTGGTTTGACCATCAGTCTGGGGATGATAAGCCGTACTAAAACACAACTTGGTTCCCAAAGTCTCTTACAAACTCTTCCAAAATCCACTTGTGAACAATGGATCTCGATCACTCACTATGGTCTTTGGGATACAATGGAATTTAATATAAAGATCATCTAACTTTGATGTTGTCCTAGTCGATCTGACAGGAATAAATCTTGCGCTTTTGGTCAAACGATCCACGATGAACCAAATCCCTTCGTTTCCTACCCTGATTCTAGGTAGTCCATCGATAAAATCCAGCGATATCTTCTCCCACTTCCACGTAGGAATTTCTAATGGTTGAAGCAATCCACTCGACTTCTTCTGTTCAGCTTTCACCAACTGACAGTTCATGCACTTGGAAATAAATTTTCCAACATCTCTCTTCATCCCTTCCCAGTAGTAAGCTCGCTTCATGTCCTTATACATCTTGTTACCACCAGGATGAATATCGTCAAATTCGAGTGTTGATATTCCCTTAGAACCTTATCTTGCAATCATTTGTCCTTTCTTTCGGAGCCAACCCTCTCGATGTACTTTGAATTCCTTATCCTCTGGTTCCAACTTCTAGATGATCTCTGTAACACCCTGAATTTCAATTAACACTAATGGTTAGTAATTAAAGTATATTTAATCTCAGATATGAGAATCAGGGGAAACGGGCTGCGTCCTTGCGTTCGTCTCGGAAAAATACACGAAATAGAGTCCGAGTTTTTGTAAAACGGGTACCGTATGGAAGAGATATGGACGAACGAAGTTAGGCAGAAAAACCCGAAACAGGCCAGAAATGCACTGGCGCACTTGTGAAGTGCGCTAGTACAAAAATACACTGGCGCACTTGGGAAGTGCGCCCATGTCGGGACAGGAAACCTGCACAGTTTCTAGAGAGTTCTGTGGTTGGGTGCACCAGTTTGGGGTTTGGGCTTGGTCTTAGGGCTGGTTTCTGGAAGGTTCCGAAATCTAAGGGTCCTAATCTAATTTAGGGTTAATCTAAGGGCCTAAAACACTCACCTAATCTATAAATACACCCTAATACTACCCTAATTCATACTAAAAATAGAAATGATGCCACCATGCCGCCAAAATCAAACTTGAGAGGAACCTCCACTAGTTTATGAAGAAAGTTGCAAGCTAATCAACCTCTAATCATCATCTTCTTCTTGTATAGCAACTAGTTGTACTACATAAGTTTGCTAATCTTGGTTTTGGTGAGTTTCTATCACTTTAATAACCAATTGCTAAATTAAGTAGATGAGATATGATGAGATCATGCGGTTTTGTATGTGGATTTGTGGGTTTTAAGTCATATGATATGATGTTAGTTTGCTAATCTATGTTTAATGTTAACCCTATGTTTATGCAAGTTAAGTATGTGGGTTTATGCAAGTTAAGTGATGGGTTTCATGCATGCTAAGCATTGGGTTTCATGCATGCTAAGCATTGGGTTTTATGCATGCTAAGTATCTGATTTAATGCATGCTAAGTGTTTGGTTTTATGCATGCTAAGTATTTGATTTTATGCATGCTAAGTATTTGATTTTATGCATGCTAAGTATTTGGTTTTATGCATGCTAAGTGTTTGGTTTTATGCATGCTAAGTATTTGATTTTATGCATGCTAAGTTTTTGGTTTTATGCATACATTATGACATGCAAGTTTACCCTTTTTCTAAATAAGATGCATACATATGCAAGATGACACCTTTGTATGCTATGCATACATATGCATGTTTACCCTATTATGATGCAAGTTCATATGCAAGTTTGTCTCTTTTTATGATATGCATAACATATGCGAGTTTGCCTCTATGTATGACATGTTATGCAAGTTTATGTGCAAGTTCATATGCAAGTTTATGTGCAAGTTCATATGCAAGTTTGTCTCTTTTTATGACATGCATAATGCAAGTTTGGGATAAATGCTAGTTGGGTTTAATGTATGCTCATATATGCAAGTTGACACCTTTTTGAACCCATGATAAAGTTATAAGCTATGTTGGTTAAACCCATGACATTTGTGATGAATCTTCCCTTTTATTTTGTCACGTTACGAGAACGAATTACGTGGGGAACGATGGGGTTAATATGCATGTTAATAAAATGATGTGGAATGGGTATGCTTAAGAGTAACATAAATTAAATGGACATAATTGGGAATTTACCTATTGAGTTAGGTCTACCCATATTATGGAGTTGGGAATTTACCTATTGAGTTAGGTCTACCCATACTACGGAGTTGGGAATTTACCTATTGAGTTAGGTCTACCCATATTCTGGAAAACATGATTAATTAATTAGGGATAATTAATATAAATTATGAGGGTGATTAATTAGGTGTAATTAATCGACTATGACACGAGGTTGGACTCAGTTGTAGCGTAAAACTGCCCGGACCCAACCGGCTTAACCAGTTGCTACAAATGTTAGCCCAATGTGAGAGGTCTTAGGCACAAATTAAATACGTGATTAAAGTAAAGACACGAGGTTAGACCCTTTTTATGACGTAAGGCTGCCCGGACCCAACCGGCATATCCAGCAGTCATAAAAGACGGTCTAATGTGAGAGGTCTTTATGAGGTCATGATCTTAATTAATTAATTAAGAAACACTTAACCATATTAGCATGTAGAGGGACATGAGGGGTTAAGTGGAGGCCTTGGGTGGCAATAGAAAATACGATTAGAATACTTAACCAAAGTGGAACATGTAATTAAAACATGGTTAAAGGGTTAAGTAAGTGCTTTGGGTGGCATGTGGAAATCTAGTGGGTGCCTTGAATGGCAATTAAAATATGATTAATGACTTAACCAGAATTTATAACATGTAAGTGGAAATGGTTAAAGGGTTAAGCGGGATTCACTAGAAATAACAAGCTTAGGTGGTAGCTTGTGGGGGCCCATTTCAACCAATATCCCAAACGTATCTTAGTGGGCTCGACTCTAGTCGAGTGACGGGACACGCATATTGGGCTTGACTATAAGAGGCCAAAATGGGTTAGAGGTGGCAACGCATGACCAACGGGTTTCATATGCGTGTGTGGACCCGGGCTGGTAAATAAGACGTTGTTGCATCGTGTAGATATAAGCCGTGCACCGTTAGTTTTATCAGGTTGCCACGTTGGGGAATGGTACACCCCACGGTGGGGCCAGCACGGGTATCTACGTTAGGGAGCCGATCGAATGGGGAGTAGTGTGTACACCTAGTGGATTGTAGGGCCCTGTGGCGTCTACTCAGTCACCTAGGGGTACGCGAGAACTATTAAGTTAATTTTATAAGTCCATGGGTGGGATCAACCTTTAAGTTAGGAATGACTGGTGTGGTGCAGTTTAGTAATTTACCTTTGGAAGGGTAGATGCGTCTTTACGTTTCTTAGTTTATCCTAAGTCTACCAAGCTGCTTAGTGTAGCCATTCATCCCCAGACGACACCGTATATCAAGCTTATGTCTTCTCTGGTTACTTTAATGATTGTATTGTTAAAGTTATAGGACTCGCTCAGACTTATGTCTGACCCCGTTGTTTTTATCTTTTTTTTTCCCAACCCTCAGGTTATCAGAGTGGGCCCAGTACGAGTGGGCTTTGATCAGGCTGCTTTATTCTCTTTTGGAGCTTGGACCATAGATGTAGAGCTCAGCTTACCCTTTCTTTTATGGCTATCAGTTCATGTATTGGGAATATGTACTTTTATTTATCAGGATGGATATTTTGTACTTGACTCTTATTATGGTTTTGTGATGTAACCAAACATGTTTTACTTTCCGCTGCAATGAAATGATGTTTTGAAATTTTCAAGTATTACTTATATCTGTCTTGTTGTAATTTTTCTGTTCTATATTCACTTAAAATACTCCACCGATGTTATGGCATTCCCTTAGCGAGTGACCATAGCGGGTGTGGGGTGTTACACGTGGTATCAGAGCTTAAGGTTACCAGAACAGATAAAATTTTTAGAAAAACTATTTTCTAAGAATATTTTTGAAAGGAGTATTTTCAAAAACATGTCTTTTAAAAGAAAAGTTTTTGAAAGAAAAGCATAATCCCCAATAGCCGTATCTATATCTTTCGAATTCTCCGTTTTGAATCTCTTCCTCTCTCGTTTTGAGTTTCCCCTCCGCGTATAGATGACCTTTCTAAGATAGATAAGAATGGAAAACCACTTCAAGGGACTTAGACGTTAGTCAGATTAGAAGTTGGTTCAAGAAGGAGGAGGACTGGTAGGTATCTATTGGATAGACGAAGGGAGGAAGGCTCAAATAGTTGTTTGGTTAATGAAGGATGAAACCTCATTGGTGGGTGGTTACGAGTGGAGAATGGGATGAAGAAGGCGAGTAGTTATCCTTTTGGGAGGAATAGGACACCTTATTAGGATTGTCCAAAGAGGCAAGGGCAAGGTACGGAATCTCCTAGAGGGTAGTTGTATTCCCTCACGACTAGGGTACCAAATGGGGATAGACCGTCTAGGTTGGAATTTGGATTTCTTTATTATCCGATTCGAACTTTATTTAATTCTGACGCATCGAGTTCGTTTATCTCATCATTGTTAGTTGAGTCACTGCACTTAGACACCAGTTAGTAGATGATCCCTTAGTTGTTTCAAACCCAATTGGGGCTCCATGAAGTGTTTGAGTTTGAAAGTTGCTATACTTAGCGTTGAGAGTGGATGTGATGCTTTTTGGGCTTCACGAGCTATGGGTTAGTTTTGGGCATGGACTGGTTATCCAGTATGGGTGCCGTTCTTGATTTTGAAGGGAGAGTTGTTAGGCTTATGACCCGCTTGGGTAACACTCTCGAGATTTCTTGTAATCCCATGGAATCTGTTATGCTAAGTTATCTAGAATCGCTTGACACGTCGGTCGAGAGTTTGCGATCTGTCAGAGTGGTCCGGGAATATCCGGATGTGTTTGAAGAGGTGAAGGGTTTGCCTCTGAAGCGGGAGATAGATTTCCGAATTTATTTGGTGGATAATGCCAAACCAGTGTCTTTGCCAGTGCGCCACATGGCTCCTCGTGAGAGAAGAGAACTTCATAAGCAAGTAGGGGAGTTGCTTGAGAAGGGGTTCATAAGGCGAAGTATATCGGAGTGGGGAGCTCCAGTAGTGTTTGCCACAAAGGCGGATGGGTCCCTCAGACTTTGTGTGGATTATAGAGAACTTAATAAGCTCACGAAGAAGAATAGACACCCATTACCGAGGATAGATGATCTCTTTGATCAGTTGGTTGGCGCCTCAGTGTTTTCGCAGATGGACTTAGCTACAGGGTTTCATCAGTTGAGAGTGGCGGAGGACAGTATAGAGAAGACTGCTTTCCGGACTCCGGATGGTTTTTATGAGTGGCTTGTGATGCCATTTGGGTTGACAAACGCCCCTGCATACTTTGTTGATCTGATGAGTAGAGTGTTCAGAGAGTATCTGAATAAATTTGTAGTGGTCTTTGTGGATGACATCTTGGTCTTCTCCAAGAGTGAAGAAGAGCATGCCTTACATCTCAGAGAAGTGTTGGAGACTCTTCGAGCACATAGTCTTAAAGCTAAATTCTCTAAATGTCATTTTTGGAGAAGAGAAGTGCGATTCTTAGGGCATGTGGTCTCTAAGGAAGGGATAGCTGTGGATCCCGCAAAGATAGTATCTATCCAGGATTGGAAAGTTCCTAGAAATGCTACCGAAGTAAGAAGTTTCTTGGGGTTGGCAGGATATTATAGGAAGTTCATCAAAGACTTCGCGAAGATATCAACCCCATTAACCCGCTTGACGAAGAAGAGTCTGGTGTTCTCATGGGACGTAGATTGTGATGATGCTTTTCGACGGTTAAAGAGAGCTTTGACCACCGCTCCAGTTTTAGTGCTTCCAGATGGGAGTAAGCCATTTGTTGTTTATACCGATGCTTGTGGGACAGGATTAGGCGCAGTCTTGATGCAGGAGGGAAGGGTAATAGCCTATGGAGGGAGGCAATTGAGAGTGCATGAGAAGAATTACCCTACCCATGATCTAGAGTTGGCCAAAATTGTTTTCGCACTTAAGTCTTGGCGCCATTATCTTCTTGGTGAGAGATTCGAGTTGTTCACTGACCATAAATCATTGAAGTACTTATTCTCTCAGAAGGATTTAAACTTAAGACAACAAAGGTGGATGGAATTCTTAGCATCCTATGAGTTTGAGATAGCGTATACCCCTGGCAAGGGTAACGTAGTGGCAGACGCCTTGAGCAGAAAAAGGCTGTCTTTGAGTCCATTGTTCGTGGAATGGCGAAGCTTGGAGTTTAATTCTATGATTGACTTTAGACCTTCCGTTGACATTGTACCCGGTTTGCTAGCCTCCTTGGAGGTTAGGCCTACTCTTTTGGGGCGGATTGGTGAGGCATAGTGAGACGACCCACAGTTGGTTGAGTTAGTAGAGAAGCTCATAAGGGGGGGAGTCGTCCAACCATTTGAGTAGGTACACCCTAGATGGTAAGGGGTGGTTGCGTAGTGATGGTAGACTTTGTGTACCGCAAGACGAGGGTCTGAGGAAGGCTATACTTGATGATGCACATCGGTCAAAGATGACCATTCATCCTGGTAGGGACAAGATGTACCAAGACATGAAGAGAGTTTTCTTCTGGGCCGGTATGAAGAAAGATGTGGCCGAGTATGTGGCTAGATGCTTAGTGTGCCAACAAGTTAAAGCGGAGCAAAGGAAACCCGGTGGGTTGCTACACCCATTGGAAGTTCCGCAATGGAAGTGGGATAGTGTCTCGATGGATTTCATCGATGGGTTACCGAGATCGAGGAAGGGCAATACGGGAATTTGGGGTGTGGTAGACAGACTTACCAAGAGTGCCCATTTTATACCCGTGAAGAGTAAGAGGACCGCTCCATGGCTTGCTTCAGTCTATGTTAGAGAGATTGTTAGATTGCATGGCGTACCATCCAGCATTGTGAGTGATCGAGATCCTATCTTCACTTGTGAGTTTTGGAGAAGTTTGCAAGAGGCGGTAGGGACTCAGTTGTGTTTGAGCACCGCATATCATCCTCAGACGGACGGTCAGACCGAGAGGGTGAACCGTATCTTAGAAGATCTCTTGAGGCTTTGTATCTTGGATTTTGGAGGTACATGGGAAGAACATCTTCCTTTGGTGGAGTTCGCATACAATAACAGCTTTCAGTCTAGTATTGGCATGGCACCTTTCGAAGCTCTTTATGGAAGGCCTTGTCGATCTCCTACATGTTGGTGGGAATCTACGGATAAGATCTTGCTTGGGCCAGATATGGTTAGAGAGACTTCAGAGAAGATTGATTTGATTCGAAGAAGGATGAAGGCAGCGCAAGATAGACAGAAATCTTATGCGGATCGGAGAAGGACGGATCTTGAGTTTGAGGTTGGGGACATGGTTTTTGTCAAAGTATCTCCGTTGAGAAATGTTGTTCGCTTTGGGTCCGTTGGGAAGTTAGCACCGAGGTTTGTTGGGTCGTTTCCTATTAAGGAAAGGATTGGACGGATGGCATATAGGGTGGAGTTGCCCGACAGACTTAGTGGTGTTCATGATGTATTCCATGTATCACATTTGAGGAAGTGCTTACATGAGACCGCAGAGGTGGTAGAGCCGAGCTTGCTTAGAGATGTAGAGGTAGAGCGTGATGCGACGATTCGACGAGCTCCTACTCGCATCCTTGGGTCAGAAACTAGGAAGTTGAGGAACAGAGAAGTTCAGCTAGTTAAAGTGCAATGGGGAGATGACGAAAGCAATGCTACTTGGGAGACGGAAGCGAAGATGCGTTCTTTGTACCCATTTCTTTTTGAGAGTATGTCTTTTAACTTCTCCTTTATCGCTTGTCTAGTACTTATCTTATCTTTAGTATATCCTCTCGCTAGTACCTATGACCTTTAGATAGGGTAAAACCTACGATTGAAACATGTATTTTGTAACACCCCACACCCGCTATGGTCACTCGCTAAGGGAATGCCATAACATCGGTGGAGTATTTTAAGTGAATATAGAACAGAAAAATTACAACAAGACAGATATAAGTAATACTTGAAAATTTTAAAACATCATTTCATTGCAGCGGAAAGTAAAACATGTTTAGTTACATCACAAAACCATAATAAGAGTCAAGTACAAAATATCCATCCTGATAAATAAAAGTACATAATCCCAATACATGAACTGATAGCCATAAAAGAAAGGGTAAGCTGAGCTCTACATCTATGGTCCAAGCTCCAAAAGAGAATAAAGCAGCCTGATCAAAGCCCACTCGTACTGGGCCCACTCTAATAACCTGAGGGTTGGAAAAAAAAAGATAAAAACAATGGGGTCAGACATAAGTCTGAGCGAGTCCTATAACTTTAACAATACAATCATTAAAGTAACCAGAGAAGACATAAGCTTGATATACGGTGTCGTCTGGGGATGAATGGCTACACTAAGCAGCTTGGTAGACTTAGGATAAACTAAGAAACGTAAAGACGCATCTACCCTTCCAAAGGTAAATTACTAAACTGCACCACACCAGTCATTCCTAACTTAAAGGTTGATCCCACCCATGGACTTATAAAATTAACTTAATAGTTCTCGCGTACCCCTAGGTGACTGAGTAGACGCCACAGGGCCCTACAATCCACTAGGTGTACACACTACTCCCCATTCGATCGGCTCCCTAACGTAGATACCCGTGCTGGCCCCACCGTGGGGTGTACCATTCCCCAACGTGGCAACCTGATAAAACTAACGGTGCACGGCTTATATCTACACGATGCAACAACGTCTTATTTACCAGCCCGGGTCCACACACGCATATGAAACCCGTTGGTCATGCGTTGCCACCGCTAACCCATTTTGGCCTCTTATAGTCAAGCCCAATATGCGTGTCCCGTCACTCGACTAGAGTCGAGCCCACTAAGATACGTTTGGGATATTGGTTGAAATGGGCCCCCACAAGCTACCACCTAAGCTTGTTATTTCTAGTGAATCCCGCTTAACCCTTTAACCATGTCCACTTACATGTTATAAATTCTGGTTAAGTCATTAATCATATTTTAATTGCCATTCAAGGCACCCACTAGATTTCCACTTGCCACCCAAAGCACTTACTTAACCCTTTAACCATGTTTTAATTACATGTTCCACTCTGGTTAAGTATTCTAATCGTATTTTCTATTGCCACCCAAGGCATCCACTTAACCCCTCATGTCCCTCTACATGCTAATATGGTTAAGTGTTTCTTAATTAATTAATTAAGATCATGACCTCATAAAGACCTCTCACATTAGACCGTCTTTTATGATTGCTGGATATGCCGGTTGGGTCCGGGCAACCTTACGTCATAAAAAGGGTCTAACCTCGTGTCTTTACTTTAATCACGTATTTAATTTGTGCCTAAGACCTCTCACATTGGGCTAACATTTGTAGCAACTGGTTAAGCCGGTTGGGTCCGGGCAGTTTTACGCTACAACTGAGTCCAACCTCGTGTCTTAGTCGATTAATTACACCTAATTAATCACCCTCATAATTTATATTAATTATCCCTAATTAATTAATCATGTTTTCCAGAATATGGGTAGACCTAACTCAATAGGTAAATTCCCAACTCCATAGTCTGGGTAGACCTAACTCAATAGGTAAATTCCCAACTCCATAATATGGGTAGACCTAACTCAATAGGTAAATTCCCAATTATGTCCATTTAATTTATGTTACTCTTAAGCATACCCATTCCACATCATTTTATTAACAAGCATATTAATCCCATCGTTCCCCACGTAATTCGTTCTCGTAACGTGACATAATAAAAGGGAAGATTCTTCACAAATGTCATGGGTTTAACCAACATAGCTTATAACTTTATCATGGGTTCAAAAGGTGTCAACTTGCATATATGAGCATACATTAAACCCAACTAGCATTTAACCCAAACTTGCATTATGCATGTCATAAAAAGAGACAAACTTGCATATGAACTTGCACATAAACTTGCATGTGAACTTGCATAACATGTCATACATAGAGGCAAACTCGCATATGTTATGCATATCATAAAAAGAGACAAACTTGCATATGAACTTGCATCATAATAGGGTAAACATGCATAAGTATGCATAGCATACAAAGGTGTCATCTTGCATATGTATGCATCTTATTTAGAAAAAGGGTAAACTTGCATGTCATAATGTATGCATAAAACCAAACACTTAGCATGCATAAAATCAAATACTTAGCATGCATAAAATCAAATACTTAGCATGCATAAAATCAAATACTTAGCATGCATAAAACCAAACACTTAGCATGCATAAAATCAAATACTTAGCATGCATAAAATCAAATACTTAGCATGCATAAAATCAAATACTTAGCATGCATAAAACCAAATACTTAGCATGCATAAAATCAAATACTTAGCATGCATAAAACCCAATGCTTAGCATGCATGAAACCCAATGCTTACCATGCATGAAACCCATCACTTAACTTGCATAAACCCACATACTTAACTTGCATAAACATAGGGTTAACATTAAACATAGATTAGCAAACTAACATCATATCATATGACTTAAAACCCACAAATCCGCATACAAAACCGCATGATCTCATCATATCTCATCTACTTAATTTAGCAATTGGTTATTAAAGTGATAGAAACTCACCAAAACCAAGATTAGCAAACTTATGTAGTAGAACTAGTTGCAATATTTGAAGAAGATGATGATTAGAGTTTGATTAGCTTGCAACTTTCTTCATAAACTAGTGGAGGCTCCTCCTAAGTTTGATTTTGGCGGCATGATGGCATCAATTCTATTTTTAGTATGGATTAGGCTTGCATTAGGGTGTATTTATAGGATTAGGGTGTAGTTTAGGCCCTTAGATTAACCCTAGAAGCCATCAGGTCCGTCCAGCCCATCAAAAATCGTCACAAGCCACCAAAACACAGCTCAACAGCCAAAACAGTGCACCCAGGCCAAACTGGCTCGACATGGGCGCACTTCCCAAGTGCGCCAGTGTATTTTTGTGCTGGCGCACTTCACAAGTGCGCCAGTGCATTTCTGGCCTGTTTCGGGTTTTTCTGCCTAACTTCATTCGTCCATATCTCCTTCATACGGACTCCGATTTTCGAAAACTCGGACTCTATTTCGCGTATTTTTCCGAGACGAACGCAATGGCGCAACCCGTTTCCCATAATTCAGATTTTAAAATTTAATTCTGCCTTGATTTATGTTATAACAAGTTATTCAAAATACGGGTTGTTACATTCTCCCCTCCTTAAAGGATTTCGTCCCCGAAATCTCTAAGTCAAGAAGAACGTATCCTACCAACCAAACAACCATCTACTAAACCACCAAACACTGGCATCCATTGTCCTTAAAGTTTCTAATGCTGTTATGAACATATGCAAAAAGTGTGTGTATATGTTCCCTGTCTAATGCAAAATCAGGCGGTCCACTGATTCAGTTGACCTCCTTAATGCAAACCATGATAGTGCCATGCATCCATTATGTATGCGAGAGAACCCTATCGACACATACAACATCTACATGAGTGCACAATCATTCACCAAAATGCATCATCCATATGATAACACAATCATTATACATCCATAAATATAGCTGCCTACACACAATTATATGCAATATGCAATATGAAGTGACTGAGCCGATCTAGTGTCTAGAGTGTGTGTATATGCATCCACGAGCAACCACTAGCAAACACTTGCATCCACATGCATCCATCAACCATAACATGTCTCAAACACATGTTTCAACCATAGGTTTTACCCTATCTAAAGGTCATAGGTACTAGTGAGAGGATATACTAAAGATAAGATAAGTACTAGACAAGCGATAAATGAGAAGTTAAAAGACATACCCTCAAAAAGAAATGGGTACAAAGAACGCATCTTCGCTTCCGTCTCCCACGTAGCATTGCCCTCGTCTTCTCCCCATTGCACTTTAACTAGCTGAACTTCTCTGTTCCTCAACTTCCTAGTTTCTGACCCAAGGATGCGAGTAGGAGCTCGTCGAATCGTCGCATCACGCTCTACCTCTACATCTCTAAGCAAGCTCGGCTCTACGACCTCTGCGGTCTCATGTAAGCACTTCCTCAAATGTGATACATGGAATACATCATGAACACCACTAAGTCTGTCGGGCAACTCCACCCTATATGCCATCCGTCCAATCCTTTCCTTAATAGGAAACGGCCCAACAAACCTCGGTGCTAACTTCCCAACGGACCCAAAGCGAACAACATTTCTCAACGGAGATACTTTGACAAAAACCATGTCCCCAACCTCAAACTCAAGATCCATCCTTCTCCGATCCGCATAAGATTTCTGTCTATCTTGCGCTGCCTTCATCCTTCTTCGAATCAAATCAATCTTCTCTGAAGTCTCTCTAACCATATCTGGCCCAAGCAAGATCTTATCCGTAGATTCCCACCAACATGTAGGAGATCGACAAGGCCTTCCATAAAGAGCTTCGAAAGGTGCCATGCCAATACTAGACTGAAAGCTGTTATTGTATGCGAACTCCACCAAAGGAAGATGTTCTTCCCATGTACCTCCAAAATCCAAGATACAAAGCCTCAAGAGATCTTCTAAGATACGGTTCACCCTCTCGGTCTGACCGTCCGTCTGAGGATGATATGCGGTGCTCAAACACAACTGAGTCCCTACCGCCTCTTGCAAACTTCTCCAAAACTCACTAGTGAAGATAGGATCTCGATCACTCACAATGCTGGATGGTACGCCATGCAATCTAACAATCTCTCTAACATAGACTGAAGCAAGCCATGGAGCGGTCCTCTTACTCTTCACGGGTATAAAATGGGCACTCTTGGTAAGTCTGTCTACCACAACCCAAATTCCCGTATTGCCCTTCCTCGATCTCGGTAACCCATCGATGAAATCCATCGAGACACTATCCCACTTCCATTGCGGAACTTCCAATGGGTGTAGCAACCCACCGGGTTTCCTTTGCTCCGCTTTAACTTGTTGGCACACTAAGCATCTAGCCACATACTCGGCCACATCTTTCTTCATACCGGCCCAGAAGAAAACTCTCTTCATGACTTGGTACATCTTGTCCCTACCAGGATGAGTGGTCATCTTTGACCGATGTGCATCATCAAGTATAGCCTTCCTCAGACCCTCGTCTTGCGGTACACAAAGTCTACCGTCTCTACGCAACCACCCCTTACCATCTAGGGTGTACCTACTCAAATGACTGGACGACTCCCCCCCCCCTTATGAGCTTCTCTACTAACTCAACCAACTGTGGGTCGTCTCGCTGTGCCTCGCCAATCCGCCCCAAAAGAGTAGGCCTAACCTCCCAGGAGGCTAGCAAACCGGGTACAAAGTCAACGGAAGGTCTAAAGTCAATCATAGAATTAAACTCCAAGCTTCGCCATTCCACGAACAATGGACTCAAAGACAACCTTTTTCTGCTTAAGGCGTCTGCCACCACGTTACCCTTGCCATGGGTATACGCTATCCCAAACTCATAGGATACTAAGAATCCCATCCACTTTTGCTGTCCTAAGACTATGCGCTCGAAGAGTCTCCAACACTTCCCTAAGATGTAGGGCATGCTCTTCTCCACTCTTATAGAAAACCAGGATATTACCCCATCCAAAATCATCACAACTGTCCATCTCTCACGCAGACCACCCTAGTCGAACTCGGCATCCCCCAAATGCAAGCCCCAAAGGCCTAAACCAATATCAGACAAACACCCAAGGGATACCTCCTTCGAATTCAGACGACCTACGTGAGATGATACTAGTAAAAACGGCTAAATAATTAAGCCCTTGTCCAACTCTGGATGTCCTCGCCAGTCTCGCTCCAAAACCACCGTTTATCCCATAACTGGCTTTGCTCAACCTATTGAGCACATACGAAAACTTATTTCGCTCCTAGAAAAGACCAAGATGTCATCCACCAAGATCATCACGAACTTATTTAGGTACTCCCTGAACACCCTTCTCATCAAATCAACAAAGTACGCGGAGGCGTTCGTCTAACCAAATGGCATCACCAGCCACTCATAAAACCATCCGGAGTCCTAAAGGCAATCTTCTCTATACTATCCTCAGCCACTCTCAACTGACGAAACCCCGTGGCTGAGTCCGACTGCGAAAATACTGAGGCGCCAACCAACTGATCAAAGAGATCATCAATCCTCGGCAATGGGTGTCTATTCTTCTTTGTGAGTTTATTTAGTTCTCTTTAGCCTACACAAAGTCTAAGGGACCCATCCGCCTTCGTAGCAAAAACTACTGGAGCACCCCACTCCGATATACTTTGTCTTATGGACCCCTTCTCAAGCAACTCCCCTACTTGCTTATGGAGTTCCTTCCTCTCGCGAGGAGCCATGTGGCGCACTGGTAAAGATACAGGTTTAGCATTGTCTACCAGATATATTCGGAAGTCAATCTCCCGCTCCGGAGGTAAGCCCTTCACCTCCTCAAACACATCTGAGTATTCCCGGACCACTCTAACAGATCGCAAACTCTCGACCGACGTGTCAAGCGATTCTAGATAACTTAGCATAACAGATTCCATGGGATTACAAGAGATCTCGAGAGTGTTACCCAAGCGGGTCATAAGCCTAACAACTCTCCCTTCAAAATCAAGAACAGCACCCCTACTGGATAACCAGTCCATGCCCAAACTAACCCATAGCCCGTGAAGCCCAAAAAGCATCACATCTAAACTCAACGCTAAGTATAGAAACTTTCAAACCCAAACACATCATGGAGCCCCAATTGGGTTTGAAACAACTAAGGGATCATCTACCAAACTGGTGTCTAAGTGCAGTGACTCAACTAACAATGATGAGATAAACGAACTCGATGCGTTAGAATCTAATAAAGTTCGAACCGGATAATAAAGAAATCCAAATTCCAACCTAGATGGTCCTATCCCCATCTGGTACACTAGCCGCGAGGGAATACAACTACCGTCCAGGAGATTCCATACCTTGCCCATGCCCCTATGGACAATCCTAATACGGTGTCCCATTCCTCCAAAAGGATAACTACTAGCCCTCTTCTTCCCATTCTCCACTCGTAACCTCCCATCAAAATGAGGTTTCGTCCTTCATTAAACAACAACTATTTTAGCCTTCCTCCCATCGTCTATCCAATAGGTACCTACAAGTCCTCCTCCTTCTTGAACCAACTTCTAATCCAACTAACGTCTAAGTCCCTTGAAGTGGTTTTTCGTTCTTATCTATCTTAGAAAGATCATCTATACACGGAGGGGAAACTCAAAACGAGAGAGGAAGAGATTCAAAACGGAGAATTTGAAAGATATAGATATGGCTATTGGGGATTATGCTTTTCTTTCAAAAACTTTTCTCTTAAAAGACATGTTTTTGAAAACACTCCTTCCAAAAATATTCTTAGAAAATAGTTTTTCTAAAAAATTTATCTGTTCTGGTAACCTTAAGCTCTGATACCACGTGTAACACCCCACACCCGCTATGGTCACTCGCTAAGGGAATGCCATAACATCGGTGGAGTATTTTAAGTGAATATAGAACAGAAAAATTACAACAAGACAGATATAAGTAATACTTGAAAATTTCAAAACATCATTTCATTACAGCGGAAAGTAAAACATGTTTGGTTACATCACAAAACCGTAATAAGAGTCAAGTACAAAATATCCATCCTGATAAATAAAAGTACATAATCCCAATACATGAACTGATAGCCATAAAAGAAAGGGTAAGCTGAGCTCTACATCTATGGTCCAAGCTCCAAAAGAGAATAAAGCAGCCTGATCAAAGCCCACTCGTACTGGGCCCACTCTGATAACCTGAGGGTTGAAAAAAAAAAGATAAAAACAACGGGGTCAGACATAAGTCTGAGCGAGTCCTATAACTTTAACAATACAATCATTAAAGTAACCAGAGAAGACATAAGCTTGATATACGGTGTCGTCTGGGGATGAATGGCTACACTAAGCAGCTTGGTAGACTTATGATAAACTAAGAAACGTAAAGACGCATCTACCTATTGAGTTTATCTTTGGAAGGGTAGATGCGTCTTTTTGTTTCTTAGTTTATCCTAAGTCTACCAAGCTGCTTAGTGTAGCCATTCATCCCCAGACGACACCGTATATCAAGCTTATGTCTTCTCTGGTTACTTTAATGATTGTATTGTTAAAGTTATAGGACTCACTCAGACTTATGTCTGACCCCGTTGTTTTTATCTTTTTTTTCCCAACCCTCAGGTTATCAGAGTGGGCCCAGTACGAGTGGGCTTTGATCAGGCTGCTTTATTCTCTTTTGGAGCTTGGACCATAGATGTAGAGCTCAGCTTACCCTTTCTTTTATGGCTATCAGTTCATGTATTGGGATTATGTACTTTTATTTATCAGGATGGATATTTTGTACTTGACTCTTATTATGGTTTTGTGATGTAACCAAACATGTTTTACTTTCCGCTACAATGAAATGATGTTTTGAAATTTTCAAGTATTACTTATATCTGTCTTGTTGTAATTTTTCTGTTCTATATTCACTTAAAATACTCCACCGATGTTATGGCATTCCCTTAGCGAGTGACCATAGCGGGTGTGGGGTGTTACAATCTCGACCTGCTTTTCATCATGCTTTTAGCTTTCGCCAATCCTCTCGATAAGGGTAGGTCTTATTGACAAGCTTGCCAACATTTTAGGTTCTAACTCACACCTTGGCCTGAAATAAAATTCTGCCAAGTACTCGAGGTGCTTCCATTCCGAAAACATCACACTCAAATTTGCGTGTCTTCAACTTAACGCATCCGCCACTGCATTACCTTTACTAAGAGTATAAGCTATACCAAAATCATATAATACTAGAAACTCTAACCACTGTTGCTGTCGAAGATTCAAATCCTTCTGGGAGAGAAGATACTTCAACGACTTGTGATCCGTAAATAACTCGAATCAAAATCCCAACAGGTAATGTATCCACTTCTTCACAGCAAACATGATCGTTGCCAACTCCAAATCATGAATCAGATAACTCCTTTTGTGCAGCTTCAGCTGTCGACTCGCGTAGGCCACAACTCTATTCCTCTACATCAGCACTGCTCCAAGCTCAGTACCACATGCATCAGTGTAAACCACCATCTCTGTATTAACACTTGGAATGGTCAAAACATGAGCATTTGTTAGTCTCTCTTTCATCATTCCAAAAGCATGATCACACTTCGCATCTCATGTGAACACTTGATTCTTCATCATCAATCCTATTAATGGTGCAATTATCTTGGAGAAATCCTTGATAAACCGATGATAATAACCCGCCAACCAAGGGAAAATCCTAACATTCGTTGTATTCTTAGGTATATCCCAATCCTGGATTGTTGCCACCTTAGCGGGGCCAACCGCTATTCCGTTTCCACAAATAACATAGCCTAAGTACCTCACTTCGCTCTTCCATAAGTGACATTTCAAAAACCTAGCTCTCAATTGATGCTTTCGCGGGATTTTCAAAACAACTCGCAAATGTGTCTTATTATCTTCTTCATTTTGAGAGTAAACCAGGATATCATTCATGAACACAAGCATGAACTTGTTTAACTGATCCCTGGAAACCTTATTTATAAGATCCACGAAATACGCTGGTG
The DNA here is from genome assembly GCA_030737875.1 of Allium sativum. Classification (NCBI taxonomy): domain Eukaryota; kingdom Viridiplantae; phylum Streptophyta; class Magnoliopsida; order Asparagales; family Amaryllidaceae; genus Allium; species Allium sativum. The sequence continues at coordinate 566,848,515 of CM060921.1, forward strand.
CATTGGTCAATCCGAATGGCATCACCAGCCAATCAAAGAAACTGGATAGTGTCCTAAAAGTTGTCTTCAGCACACTATCCTTTGCCACTCTTAACTGGTGAAATCCTGTTTCCAAATCCATCTGAGAAAACACCTTGGCTTTGTGAAGCTGATCAAACAAGTCGTCTATCCTTGACAACGAATATTTGTTCTTCTTGGTCACCTTGTTCAGCTCACAATAATCCACACACAATCTCAAAGATCCATCTGCCTTAGTTGCAAACACAACTGGTGCACCCCATTTGGACATACTCCACTGAATGAATCCTTTTCCAAAAAAGTCATGAACTTGCACCTCTAACTCTCATTGTTCTCTAGGCGCCATCCGCCTAAGGGCTATAACGATAGGTCTAGCACCTTTGACCAAATTGATTCTGAACTCAATCTCGTGATGCGATGGCAAACCTTTGACCTTTTCAAAGACATCATCAAACTCACATGCATGGCAAACCTTTGACCAAATAGATCTTGGGTAGTGCACTATTACTTTATGCGGTGCTGAGTTAGTAGAGTACATCCCTACTTAGTGAGGGGATGTCAACCGCAATAGGATGGTTTTCTTCGAATGATGATGATGATGATGTGCGGTATAAGACAATAGATCTTGGATAGTGCAACTATTATTCTATGTGGTATTGAGCCGATAGAGTACATCCTTACTTAGTGGGGGGTACCGACCGCAATAAGATAAAATATCTTAGATTGAGTATGTGTCTTGGATCCAATTTGATAAATATAATCATTTTTCTGACCAAAGAATATCCTGTAAAAACTAGTTTGACTTAATTAAAGATATTCTTTGGAGTCTAGCATGAAAATCTTACTCTTCAATACATTTCGAAGGGTATCGCAACAAAGGGAGTACACTATTACTTGATTAGTTGACATTGGTTGAAATAGGATAAAATATCCTATATTGTGTGCAATATAAATCCACTTAGATGAATAATATGTTGTTTTGATAAAAGTATTTGTTATCAAGATTTCTATTGCAAACTTGTTTGATTTATTTGTTGATATCAATTGAAAGTCAACCTTGAATATCATTTTGAACTTTGATGTGATATTGTCCCGGCAAAGTTAATTGATGATAAACTTAAAGTTCCTTAAAACACGACCGCCACGATTACATTTCAGTACATTTCGAAAGGTACCAAAACAAGAAGATTATGTACTTACTTGATGATTTGACACTGGTCGCAATTATATATAAAAGAAGAAGAGAAGTTCCTAGAATCAACCCTAAATTGAGTGTGTGTGTGTGTGTGTGTGTGTTCATACGAAGGAGATTGGGAACCGATGTGGATTGCAATGAACATGATCCTGAATTTAGTGTAAAAAAAACAATGGTGTATGTGATCCAGTAATAACTTGCAGGATTGATAAAATGTTGATCATAAATTGAGAAGTTACAATCATATAAAATCCAAGTATGTCTTAAACTCTAAATTTCGATTTATGAAATTATTTTTAAAGTATAATTTCAAGAAAAATGCCCTAGATACATAGAGTTTCCTTCATGGAATATTTGGCATTCTTTTGATTAATTATTGCATAAAATTTTGGGGATGAAATTCCTTTTAAGGAGGAAAGAATGTAACAACCTGAAACTTCGGGCAGTAAATATTTAAATATTGAGTTTATTTAAATCTTAGACATAATGTTATAAAAATGGCTTTATAACCTTTATAAATAATAATTAATGAGGAGAAAACATGCTGTTGAAATTTTGTTTACAAAGATAAGTAGTTCAAAGAAATATCGATAATGTGACCGAAAACAGTTTTGTCGATAAACAACGTTTTACTTGTAAAAAGTAGTTAGAACATCATGTGCATGTAGTAACAATAGACGAACACATATACGTATGTACATAGAATATAAATAAAATACAATTGGTATATGTGTATATATTCTCGAATAATAAAAAAATGGCTTGAAATGATAGGGACACGTGTCATTAAATGAGCGGTACACATGCTTGAGATTAAATAAGATAAAGACACAAAAACACATTAGATGTCCATGTGTAGAAACATCTAAAGACACCTAAAGATGCATGTGTCTACATCTTAAGGCTTGCATGAAGATAAGGTGGACAAGTGTCCAAAACCAAATTACCAAACTAGCCTTAAGAAATGCTATTTAAAGGGTGAAAATGTTCACTTCTTTTAATACATTCACAAAACAAAAAAAAAATAAGATAAAGAGGAGAAGTTTAGGAGAAGCCATAAGAATAAATACAAGTTCAATCTGCAATTCTACGGTGAGAGATACTACTTGAGTATAAGTATTCATTACATATTTTGAAGAAAAGTTGTGAAATTTAAGAATAAATGATTAGTCTTGAACTCCTGAAAAATGACGTTCGGTATTTTGACTATAACTTCCTCAATTCTTGATGAATTTATGTTTTCTTTATCAATCTGGAAAACTAACTCAAAGGCCTATAACTTTATTTTGACCACTTTTTCTAATTTGATTGTTTGTGTACCTGAAAACTAGATGCAAAGTTAGGGAAAATCTGTCTAAAATGAACATGTTAAAAATGCCTTATATTGTTGAATTATATATATATATATTAAATTAATAAATGATTTTGAGGTTTTCTTTTCATGATAATTAAGTGGACTAAGAAAGCTTCTTACTATAGAAAAATTGGAGTCAAAAACTATATTTATCATAGAGAAATAGAATCAAACATTTTGCCGAAAAACTGGTCAAAAATCTGAATTTCAGAACTTTTTGTAGCTTTTTGAAATGCTATTTTTTCTTTGAATTATTTATGAAGCACTGTTCCAAGGCCAGAACTTTTAGCATTTCAGAAATGCTGTCTTTTCTCTGAGTTATTTACAAAGCACTTTACCGTGTCAAGAAGTTTTCACAGTGTGCCAGAAACACTGTAATATCTGTTTTGAGTCTTATAAACTACACAGAACTTTTCACAGCGTACCTGAAACAATGTAATAGCATTTTTGAGTCTAAAACTATTATAAACTACCCAAACCTTTTCACAGCGCAATAGAAACACTGTAGTAACTTATTGAGTATGAATACGTGGTAACTACTCCAAATCCTCTCAAATTTGGACTTGATTTTCCTCATCGTATCAGAAACAAACCGTTAAAAGTGGGGATGTTAAATCAAAGTAAAAGAGAGTCAAAATGTGTCAAAACCGAGGACAAAGTAGGTTGACGTAAGTTTTGCGAATTATGATGATTCGAGGAAGACATTTGATAGCTTTGGGTTTGCGTAACTTTTTCTAATTCGATTGTTTGTGTATCTGAAAACTAAATGCAAATTTAGGGATAAAATCTTCCTAAAATGGGCATGTTGAAAATGCCTTGTATTGTTGAATTATATATATTAAATTGATAAAATATTTTGCGGTTTACTTTTCATGATAATTAAGTAGACTAAGAAAGCTTCATACTATAAAAAATTTGGAGTCAAAAACTATATTTATCATAGAGAAATAGAATCAAACATTTTGTCGAAAAACTGGTCAAAAAATTGAATTTCAGAACTTTTCGTAGCTTTCTGAAACGCTATTTTTTTCTTTGAATTATTTATGAAGCAGAGTACCAAGGCTATAACTTTTCATAGCATTTCACAAACGTTGTCTTTTCTCTGAGTTATTTGTAAAGCATTTTAATGAGTCCAGAAGTTTTTACAACGCAGCAGAAACGCTGTAATATATGTTTTAAGTCTTATAAACTACACAGTACTTTTCACAGCGCACCAGAACGATGTAATAGCTGCTTTGAGTCTAAAACTATTATAAACTACCAAGAACTTTTCACAACGCAGAAGAAACCCTGTAATAACTTTTGAGTACAAAACCCTGGTAACTACTCCAAATCCTCTCAATTTTGGACTTGAGCTTCCTCGTCGTATCAGAAACAAATTGTTAAAAGTGGGGAAGTTAACTCAAAGTAAAAGAGAGTCAAAATGTGTCAAAATCGAGAACAAAGTGGGTTGACATAAGTTTTGCAAATTATGGTGATTCGAGGAAGACGTTTGATCGCATTAGGGTGATGATAAGTACTATATTATGTTCTAAAACGCTTTTGCATGAAGATAGCAAGGAGTACTATGAGTATACTCATCATCTAAACAATTACTTATTTCTTAAGCTTATGTTTTAATTTAATGTTGGAAGACTTCAACATACTATATTGATTGTAATCTTTGCATAAGTAAGCAAACAACTTATACGACTTATGATTAACGGCACTGATGACTAAGCATGACTTGCATAAAGTCCTGAAATCAAGAACATAAGGATTGGTAGGGGACTGGGAGAGACATAGAATACCTACGTTTTGATAGCCAAAATTGCATTATCAAAATTCATTACTTTGACAAATGTTTTATGTAAAACAATATTGTCAGGTATTCCTTTTCATGATGATAAGTTTAGAATTATTATTTTTTTTCACAAAGGAGTTTTTTGGTATTTAAAATGGAAGATGTTTAATTTTTGAATCGAAGTTCTATAAGAGATATATACGTATCTTTCAAAATGAGTATTTGCAGAGTGTTTTACCCTTACTTGATATAAAGAGTACTTTGGAAGTAAATATTGATTTTAAATGGTTTGTAAAGAAGAATTATGTTGGCTTGATCCTGTATCTAATTGCTCACCCAATTAGATAAAGGTACGTAGGCAGTCATAAGTGGTAGTGATGCAGCTGTTATATTAATAAAAATATTTTTTGTTTATTATTTGTTATTACAACTTGTGTTGGTGCATCTTTCATGTTTAAAATTTTAAGCCACACTGATATGTTTATCGAGATTGCAGGAATGAATATCGATGTCCATCTCACCAGAATTGCATAAAAGTAGATTATGGTATTTGTATTTAATCTGTATTCAAGCATACCTTGTGAATTAGATTTAGAAAAAACTCGGATAAGTCGTATTTATTAAATTTATATCCAATGCATTTAGTGATGTTGTATATATTTATCAATATGATGGTAGTTGTCATTGTTTTTTTTTAGACGGAAGGATTTTTTGGCAATTTTACCAATTCGAAATTTCCGAGGTGTTATAAGTTAGTATCAGAGCTTAGGTTAGGTGCCTTAATAAAATTTCACCTAAGATTAGAAAATCAACCAAGAAATTTTGAAATGAAGCTACCTAAATTTGATAAATGAAACTGGACCAGGTAAGGCACTATTCCTCTGACTAGGGTTATGAGTAGTATTTATTTATTGTGTTTAACTTTTATTTCGTGTTTATTCTAATAAGAATAATGTGTTAATCTGTTATCGAGCATGACATAGAGAGGTTTAACGAATTTGTAAGTGTTTATGATTAGTCATACAGTAACGAAGGAATGAATGAAGCGGCTTATAAAGGAAGGTAGGTAGAAGCATCAAATGGATGCAATGGAGTAGCTTAAAAGGAATATGGAATAACAACTTGTCGAGGAAGGAATTAAATGAGCTTGGGAAAATAAAGTTGAGGAAGATCAAGATGAGTAATTTGAACACTACAATCATGCAAAACCAGGGTGAGAAAATATTTTAAATATTTTTGTCATTTCGTAATATGATATTAGAATTGTTTAGCATTGATGATGTTACCTTAAAAGCTGCAAAATCATCTCTCTGTAATTTGGTCATAACTATTGATTTCTTGATTTGGGTTTAGTCGAAGTTAATCTTATTGGTAAGTTGGATTAATTATCTAGAATACGTACATCATATATATTTTGAAATTTTGAAAGTTTACTATCTCAATACATTGTTGCAAACTGACTATGTGTTTGAAAAGAAACAGTGGTTGACGTCATTCAGTGTGAATGTCGTAACCAATGACACATATAAGATCTTGAGATACATCAAGTAATTAGGAAAGACTAATGTGGGATTAAAAAAAGGTTCATACTTAATGCCTTACTGATGGTTTTCGAAGTTGAGAGTGTGGATTTTTCTTGAAAGAAAATGATTATCTATGTTGGAGTAATGATTTCAAAGTATAAAGGTACTTTGAGAACACTTTGTTTATACTTATGAAGGATTTTAATGAATCATTTCATCAATTGTGGTACCTTCGGATGACGATGATGATGTGCAGCATAAGACAATAGATCTTGGGTAGTGCACTATTACTCTATGTGGTGTTGAGCTAGTAGAGTACATCCCTACTTAGTGAGGGGATGCCGAACGCAATAGGATGGTTTTCTTCAGATGATGATGATGATAATGATGATGTGCGGTCTAAGACAATAGATCTTGGATAGTGTAACTATTACTCTATGTGGCATTGAGCCAGTAGAGTACGTCCTTACTTAGTGAGGGGATGTCGACTGTAATATGATAAAACATCCTAGATTGAGTATGTGGCTTGGATCCACTTTGATAAATATAATCATCTTTTTGACAAAAGAATATCCTATAAAAACTGGTTTGTCATAATTGGAGATATTGATTGGAGTCTAACTTCAAAATTTTACTCTCCGGTACATTTCGATGGGTATCGCAACAAAGGGAGTACACTTTTACTTGATTAGTTGACATTGGTTGAAATAGGATAAAATATCCTACATTGAGAGTGCAATATAAATCCACTTTGATGAATAAGACGCTGTTTTGATAAAAGTATTTGTTATCAAAATGGGCATTACAATCTTGTTTGATTTATTTGCGGATATCATTTGAAAGTCAACCTTGAATATCATTTCGAACTTTGATGTGATATCGTCCTGACGAAGCTAATTGATGATAAACTTGAAGTTCCTTAAAACATGACTTCCACGATTAGTTTTTGGTACATTTTGAAAGGTACCAAAATAAGAACTACGTTGCTTGATCCTGTATCTAATTGCTCACCCAATTAGATAAGGGTACGTAGGCAGTCAATAGTGGTAGTGATGCAGCTATTATATTAATAAAAACATTTTTGTTTATTATTAGTTATTACATCATATGTTGGTGCATCTTTCATGTTTAAAATTTTAAGCCATACTGACTTATTTATCGAGACTGCAGGAATGAATATCGATGTCCATCTCACCATAGTTGCATAAAAGCAGATATGGTATTTGTATTTAATTTGTATTCAAGCATACCTTGTGAATTAGATTAAAAAAACTCGAATAAGTGGTATTTATTAAAAGTATATCCAATGCATTTAGTGATGTTGTATATATTTATCAATATGATGGTAGTCATCATTGTTTGTTTTGGACGGAAGGATTTCGTCAATTATGACCGATCCGAAATTTCTAGGTCGTAAATACTCATTTTGTCCATCCACAACAAAAAGGATGAACAGCCCAAGGTAATAAGAGGAAACATAAAACCTTGAGTCAGAAAGTAGTCTTAAGGAGCGGTAAAACAACTATCTATCATCATCAATATAGTATATGAGAAATAGGTAGATCAACCATCTAATCTACTAACATTTACGGAGAAGAAACTCAAACCCGTCTTCCTATATTTGAAAGTGATATCCTTTACAATAATAAAAAGAAAACATAGCAGATGTAGCAACCAGTTATCTAGCGTAGACCATTCTAATCGAGATCAACATCCCCATGCACAAGCCCTGAAGGCCTAGACCAACCTCAGGCAAGTACCTAAGAGATGTCTCCTTCGCTATCGAACAATCAGCTCAAGACGATACAAGCAAAACAATTATCATCCATGACTCTGATTATCACCGCCTATCCTGCTTTGAAACCATCTTTAATTGTATGACCGACTCAACATCATGTCGTCCGTCAAGGGATAATGGTAACCATGGTTCTAGCAAAACTACATACGCCTTTCATCGCTACGTATCTAGGCTCATCAAGTTTGACCCAGGGTACTCACGATTCGACCGGTCTTTTAGGCATCCCTATTGTACCCCTTCTTTGAGTCCGCTGGAACCTACGACAACGTTAATTCATCAGCCTTCAATTTCTCTAGTCGTCATCACCGGCGACTATCCATAAGCTCACACATCCAAAAGCAGCCATTATCCACGAACCCAAACATCCTTGAGTCATTTCTACATTTGTTGCATTTCACCGATCAAAGAACACTTCAAAACACTTTGAACATTCCTCCTTGAACTCTCATTGAAGCCACAACCATTATCGAACCAAAACATACATCATTTGGTCGATATTCGATTCATAGCGTTTCAGCCTTTCTGCTATGAAAAACATACCATGGTGTTTATGAAACGATGCCATATCTTCTGCCCGATCCATCAAATATGTCTCTAGAACTCGACCGATCCATCAATTTTTCTTGATCAATCTATGCTTCAGAATTCCCCATCCACACCTTTCCATAACATTTCTGAAACGTTGTAAAAGAACCCGCCTGATCCATAGCAAAACAACTTGCTCGGTCCACGTTCTTGAGCCTGATCCTCGACGTGCACATTTGCTCGATCCACTAGCAAAAGCTTGCTCAATCCATTGTTTTTTCCGCAATGTTTGCCAAACACTGTTGAACCCAGATAATCCGATCTAAGTCGCGCACGCCCGATCCCCATGCGCCCCCCTTGTCCAATCGGTTGTTTACCCACATGATAACCTTGACCGATCCATCACTTTCTACAGCGTTTTCCAAACATTGTTGAATCCATGAATTGCTATCCCTTCCTGTTTTGCCCGATCCATCGAAAAATACTTGCCCAATCCATCTCCATAAACGGGCCTGATCCATCATGTCTTGTTCTCCAAGCTATGCAACAATCGAATAATGATCAAACAAGAATTCATTCATCAATTATAATCATATAGAATTCACCAATAATTAATCGAATCAAACAAATGGAACTAACTTGTATAAACATGGAATTTACATTGAGATTTACCGATTTAAGTTGCTAGATTAGATCCTATAGTGATTCCAACGAAAATATACTTACCATGATGTAGATCTAGGTGAAAACAACTTGAAAAGATGAAAATAAGAACAAAAACCCACATACTCGATTGAATCTGCGTGAGAGATGCCCATAACTCAGCAAATTTTCAAATTATCTTTAAAACTATGATCTACAAATCCGGGTAGCAGAGAACAATCTTCAAATAACCCAATTTGATGCGACCTACTCTCTCTTGATGTTGATCTACCCTTCCTTGGTGTAGATCTTCAATCTTCTAATGTAGATCTAAGATTTTAATGGAGGAGAGATATATTTGATTGAGGTAGGGAAAATCTAAAACCCCAACCAAATAATAAATGAAGAAAGTAAACCATTCTCCTTGCCTCTACCCCCATATTTATAGCCATCTAACCAGTCCACTAATGGGCCTCACCAAATCAGTCCACTAATGACTAATTAACCTATCTAGAAATTGTGTAACACAAAATAGTGATTCCTCCTAAACCTCTGAACCAAATCTTTAATGTGACCACTCTATGGAATTGGTAACACCATTTCCTTTCTAATGAAATTAATCTTAGCACCTGATTTGATCCCAATCAAAAGTTATTCCCGATACAAAACTGACAGGGACAAAATGGTTACAAATAAATTTAATAAAAATTACGGACATGTCTCACATTCCCATAACGAATATATCAAAATATGAGAATGATCTAACCCTCAGAGAATAAAATAAAAATATTTTACGATCCTCCGATACGTAAAATGCGGGTTATTACATGTTAGTTGCAACGACCCGGATTTTTGGTCGATTAATTTTAAACATTTAATATTGTTTTAAATGTTGACTTAGAAATATAAATGGATTTTTGTATGGAGTTTAGCGATTTAATAATGGTTTACGATTTAAATTCGAAGTTAAAACCGAATCAAAACGATTCAGATGGTCAATATAAAAAAACTGAGTATAAACGATAATAATAATAATTTATTATTGAGGAATTGATTTTTTCTGAATTTATATTATATTATATTGATTTAACATGGTTATATTGTTCGAATTAAATTTCAGAATCTATTCCGTTGAGCTCAGAATAGTGTTATAACATTGAAATGTTGGTCATTACGTAAAAGTAGAGGTTCGTGATTTCAAGTTATGAACCTTGAGATATTTTTAATGGATAAGATCAAAATCAATTCGTAATCAAATAGAAATAAATATGAAATTAAATCGCATTAAAATTAATGTACTTTCGCCAACCTATAAATGTACTTAACCGACCTATAAACGTACTTAAAGCCGACCTAACCTTTTCTTTTATATATGTGCTAGCCCCTGCAACTTTTCTCTGTTGAAATTCATTCTCCAGACAATGAAATGGAACCCATCTCCTTTCAAATTTCTTTTCGTTCATTCCCTTGAAACATAATTGAAATCGAAGCCTCTAAAATTAATATGGCCACACCCCTTCCTCATAAACTATGACTTCCTTCTCTTCGTTTTATTTACCTGGAATGCCCTCTTTCAAGTAAAAATTCAAATTCGCATGTTATCAACTCTAAAAGCGTCAATTCAGTTTTGTTGGGCGCACATGAGATTTTGGATCCAAATAGTGGAAGTCACGAACATTTTACATGGAAATCATAGTTCCATTCCTTAATGCGAATGAAGCACGAGAATCCCTTAAGCTCGAGAGTTCGAGCTACACTTTAGGGTTCCAGTTACCTTTGACTTGGGGCAGTATGATTTAGAGATCGTGATCGCAAGGTGAGGAACGAGCGCGTCGTCAGATTCAGGGTGGTGCGATGTGAAGCTACAAGTTGGCGTAGGTGTTGAGGTGGATTTTGAGGTGAAGACAGTATGGTCAGTAAGGTGCGGGTTCTATTAATGTGGGTGGTGCTATGATTTGTGGTTGATGATGAATGACGGAGTTGGAAGTTATATTGGCAAATGGCAGTGAACATTGTGTAAGGTTTAAAGAAGGCAGTAAGGTGGAGAGAAGAAATTTTGGCGGAAGCAGGCATGACAAAAATGTGTCATTTGGAGGAGAAATGTTTGGGCAATAAGGACTATTGGGTTAACGCATTTCCATGGTGATTAAGTGTGATGGTGGTCAGAGTGACTTGCACAGTAGCATTGCAGTGAGATTGGAACAAGGAAGATTAAGTAATTAGATGATTAAGGTATGAATTTATTTCAAAATAGGTAATTAAGTATTTTTGTTAGTGTGAAATAATTTTAATTTTAATTCATGGAAATTAGTTTATATAATTGGTAATTGATTAAAGTAAATTAGTTTATACAAAGGAAATTAGTTAGTAAAGAAATAAAATTTGTAATCATTTGAGTAAGATTAAGGTTTAATTTAGAATTGGTTTACACGTGGTAATTAATTAAATTAAATTAGCATAATTTGATATCTGAAATTTTATTAATATTGTATTACATTGGAAAATAGACGTATAGAGGAATCACTGTGAAATCTATATAATTGGCTTCATTGGGTGTTTAGTAAAAATGAAATCAAGGTGGGTAAACTCACTCTTTGGATTCATTTATAGTTTTATTATAAACGATTTTTTATTTAAATAATTTTTATATGTTGTTTGTTGGTTGTTTGGATGTATTGAAATATTATTATGGCTATTATATATATATATATATATATATATATATATATTTGATATACAGGCTTGGTAGTTGTGGCTATATATACATACATACAGACATATATATATATATATATATATTAGTTTTTTCCCGCAGTACCATTAGCGAGAACTACCATTAGCGAATGATTTCCCTATGCACCCCACAATATATATAGTGGATGACCTTCTATACAGCGATATCCTACTTTGAAGCAGAATGGGTATTATTTATGTTGACTAACATCTTTCGATGCAGGAAAACAGGTTGAAGGGATCCAACTGGATTCCTCAAATTTTATTATTGTTTGTTTTCATATATATTATCATACATGATGTGTTAGAAAGCCTGTGATCTTTAATTGGGTGTTTTGGATGTTTGAATATCACTGGACCTAAATATTGATATATATATATATATATATATATATATATCAGGAATAGGTATTTTGAGATTTAAAAGGGAAAATCTATTTTTCTAAAATAGAATTTGAATTTTGAAAGGGCAAGGAAATATTAACGTGTTTTGAGTAATAAAAACAAGTAGTGAATTTAAAAATGGTGTTTATAAATGAAATGGAATAATTTTCATTGGATAATGTGGTGAATGTAAATTCAAATGTGAATTTAAAAAGGGGCATTGAAATTAGTTTCAAAAAGAAAGGATGAAATCTATCCGATGTTCAGAATGAAAATTGGATTAAAATAAATCAATATGGATTTATGATTGGAACTTAATTATGTCGAATTTGTAAAAATAAATTATTTCTAGAAAGGATATTTAAATTGTATTAGATAGAAACTAAAATTAAATGTGAAAATAGATTCTACAATAATATATATAAGTTATAGTAATAAAATATTCCAAAATAAGAATCAGGATTCAAATAAATTTTGAAATGGAGCTTGTTTTAATGTATAAAATAAGGAAGTTGAATTTAAAAATGATGTTTATAAATCTAGTGAAATAAGTTAACATTAGATGATTTAGAAGTTTAAATTCAAGTATGAATTTAAAAGTGAACTGGAAAACATTTTGAAAAAAGGAACGATAGATTTTATTCCGGAATTTAGAATATAAACTGTATTGAGAAAAATCCAATGGACTTATAATTGAAATTCAATTATATCAAAATTTATAAAATAATTTATTTCAAAACTGGAATTCAGTATAGAAGATTAAATTATAAATAAATTTATAACTGAATTATGAAATAATCGATGATCAGGGATAATTTGAAATATTAAGTTGGATTGGGAAAATTGGTTTAACATATGTTAAAATATATAAGAATGGAGTTGAAATTTATTAATAAACAAAGTTTAAACGTTTATACTTAAATATTATTAAAACGAGCTCACCGTTGCGCAGTAGTTTGTAATTTGATGTTTCGAACTTTAATTGAGTATATATAACTCAATTTAAGTCGGAATTCTTTGAAACAAGAACTGTCGGGACCGATTGAATAATGGTTTTCTAATGGAAGAGAAAAATATGGATTTCACTTTATAGATTTTGAGTTATGTCAAATCAAATTTCCAGTTATAATCGTTATTAAACCATAACGGTTTTATTTAAATTAATAAAAGGATTTTAAGTAAATAAATCTTAGATTTCCATTAGAAAAACCCAGACTTGAGTTATAAAATAAATATGAACTCAAGTGAAGTAAGTGAATTGATTTTTCATACAAAAATCAGATTTTTAATTATTGAATAGAGTTAACTAATTAGAAGAATAATTATTTAATGGAGTTTTGGATCGAAATTGGACCTTGGATAAGTGAATTAGATTTTTGAATTTATATTCAAAATCGAATATGAAACTTATGTTAGAAATAGAATTTGATTGATTTATAAGTAAATAAAAATATGTATGAATGTAATATGTTCAAATAAAAAGAAAAATAGGCAATAAAGCTAATTAGAGAATGAATTATCAAACTGAGTTAAAATGATTGGGTTGACTTGGAATAAATTGGGGATGGTTATATATACGTTAAGCCGGTTTGGAATGAAGTGTATTAAGAGATATAAATTGAATTCCCAACAAAAGTGGTACGTATTTAATTTAATATGAGATTTTATGAGGCTATTTGTCAAGATGCTTGGCTTTTTTTTGAATGGAAAGTGCCCAAAGTTGCAATTTGTAGTTGTACCAAGTGACCCGTACAAAGGAGATCCTGGCAAAATTTTCCGTAAATTTAAGAAGATAGAAAAATTTAAGAAAATTCGATAATTTAAAATCTACTTATCGATTATATATGAAACTAGATACCAAATCGGTTAATAAAATTTAAGAGCATCGTAAAAAAGGTTTTCATCTATAACAAATGATGTTCGAAAAGGAAATAATATAAGATTTTAAATATAGTATTAGGTTTGTCATAACGAAGTTTTACGCAAGAGCCGTTTTAACCCAAATAAGTGTAAGTTTGGAAATATAATAATGAATATTTCCTAAGTATAGAAATAAATGAGTTCATGAAAGAGATAAGTAATTGGAATGTTTTCCAATTATAAGTAGAAGATATTTTCGAAGTATAGAAAATAAAAGAGGATGATATATGAAAATGTTTTCCAAGTAGCGTAAGAGGCCAAGATGACTGTTGAAAATATTAGCTTAACAAATATTGATAAGGAAATGGAGAAGTGATTTAATTAATGAAATATTAATTGAGGGGCCCAGTGATTATTTGGATGAATGTTTGTTTTTCTTCGATAGTTAAATAACCAACTATCAGAGTATTGACCAATATCATTGTCAATATGGAGAGACTGGTTGGATTATTATCCGAGAACCACTCCGTATTAGCAGTAGTGTTGCAAATCAGATTATATGAAGATAATCGAAGATGAAGTAAAGTGCAAGGGCTTTTTATGTTAATCCGAGGTAGAAATTGCCTAATATGGATTAATATAAATTGTGCCTTCGGTTTCGTTCATTCCCAGAATGAACCTATATGGACGAATGTATAACAGAGTTTTTTCAATGATCACATATGTTGGTTTGTACAAGTATACATATGATGGAGGAGAATTTACTCTCTTAGCATAATATCTAGAATGTATTTGTGCAAATCAATTAATGTTTAACGAAATTGACAATGCGGCATTCAAAGTAAATGAAGATGTGGCATGTCAAAAGATAAGTGTGGCCTCAAGCCTCACAACCGGGAAATGGTGTAAAATCGGGTAGGTCGCATGGCTAAGTGGGTAGCTCCCAATTAGGGAGTGCTGTCACCTGATCTAGAGAAAATCCATTTGCTTCTATGATCTTTCGATGCTGCCCCTTTCGGGAATGGTTGCGGATCCTAGCCGTTGGAGATAATACATTCAACACACTCAAGTGAAATGAGTGGCCGATCATGTTTAGCTTGGGTTGTAATATGTTCTTTTTGAACCCAGTGTATCCCTCTTTAGAGATACACTATCGGAAAGTGGTTTCATACCTTGCCAGTTGGAATCCATTATCCAATATAAGATCCTGCGGTTCTTGATTGTATACTATGTATGTGTAGCGTGAGATGCAAGCGTTCCACTAGATTATATTTACTTGATTTAGACACTATTATAACATCAGAAATGTATTGATATTAAAGAAATGTTTTGGGTCATCGTAAGGTAAAAACCATCCATGTTTATGTGTGGATCTCTCTTACGATTATCCTTTCTTTTAAAAAGGATTTTTAAAAGTTATACTAATAGTTGGAGTTTACTCACACCAGTCCTATGACTGACCCAGAGTTTATTTTATTTTGTTTTACCCTAAACTCTTGGGTGCCTAAATTTGTATGGGAAGTCAAATAAATCTGGATCGGTCCAGAATGCATCGGTCGAAACCGAAATAACCGAGGCGCCTCGCAACAGCAACAACCACATAAGTCAAACTCGTCAGGGCGTGTAAAACCACTGACGCCACTTCTAACTAGAAAGAAACGCATGTCCACCCTGAGGTCCTCTCCCGTTTCTGGTTCACAACCGGGTGTGAGGCTCGCGAATCCACGTTACACAAAGCTATGCCACACAGGCCGTGCTTTGATCATCAACCACAAGACTCTGCTTTTCAACAGAAGCCTTGATTATATTGCCACCTAGGCATGCCACACAGGCAATTCACTCCATGCGTTTGATATCCATCAATATATAACCTCTTGGCTCGTACGTCTCAGAGAAGGGCGATAAGCAAGAGAATAAATACTCCGCCGCCAAACAGATATATATTTAATAGAAATCAATCACACAGACTGAAATCCAATGTCAGACACACAGTCCATTTACAAGTTCATTCTGGGTCTGAACGAAACCAGAGGCACCTAGTACCCCGCATATCCATCGATCTCCAAGTACGTCTGGATGATCACCAACTGATTCTCTCCTCTTGGGTGTACGACCCAATCAAGATCATCAATAATTATCCAAATGACGTGAAGACCTCCGGTCTTCAACCACCGTCTTCATCTTCGACACCACTTCGAATTAGTTATTCAGAATGGGATAAACCCGGTCTTTCTGAATAACTTGCGTATATAATAACAAGTGTTACACAAACACAACATACGCCTCATTCCATTTCAGAATATTCTTTTATTCAAATATTCTTATACTTTGGGAAAGGTTCCCATTAATTTTATCAAAGATAAATTCTTTAAATTTATTATTTAATCTTCTTTGAAAATCAATTCAAACCAGTCGGGATTAACGAACCTTACCGAAGTAATCAATTGTTAAATTTCTCAACCCCAACCTATTCATCCCATGAAGTAAAACTGGTAATACTTCATATCTAACACCACGGTGTTATCGGTAAATTCAATTACCATTTCACGTTCAAATCTAATTAAAGATTTAACTATCGCCTGGAGCAAAACTGGTGATACTCCATTCTCGATCTTTTCAATCTAATTAAAGATTCATTAAAACTCCACTTAGTTTTAATCTTTAACTAGGTTAAAGAATCCGTGTCATTTAAAATACGGTTCACGATAAACCCAAAATCACGTTCCATTAATTATCGAGTTAAAGAACAAGTGTTATTTAAAACACTGTTCACGATAAACCCAAAAATCAATACCAATTCAATTCCAATTAAATATCATTTAATTGGTACACTTCATTAAATCTAAATAAAAGATTTAATCTTTTTCTCAACTGGGCTTAAGAACAGTGTTAATGAAGACACCATTCACGACAAACCCAAATCACATTTGATATTAAATACAAGGCTCTGTATAGAAAATATATCGTCTTATATTCAATATCAAATTCTACAACCAACAAATATCGTATTAGAAATAACGATATATAAATATATCTTTCAAATTTCCATAACAATATCCGTATAATCACGAAATCCAACATCGAAATATTCCGAAGACAATTTCGATTCAAATCCCTTCTAATGCAATTATTGGAAATTCTGGTTATTTTCAAAACCATTTCAAATCTAATTTATTTATTCTAAAAATAAATAAATTATTATTCTAGTTCATTTCGATAAAAATCTATTTTTATCTTTTCAAATGTGGAGTTTTTCATCCCAATTCTTCACAAATCATTTCTTATGATTTTACACAAATTATCACTATTTTTAATAATTTTATCAAGGCCCGTACAGTCGATTTCCATCAACGGCCATCGAACTGCACTTACAACGACCTTTTTCAAATTTGATTTGGAAATAATTACAAATCCAACCGTTCGATTTCATATTTCTAATATTCGTTAGAAAGCTCTTTTCGATTCGAACCCAACGGTTCCGGTTTTAGGAGAATCCGACGGTCGGATCTCCCGCAATGTCCATTCGAAGTCAATGGTCGAAATTCACGAACTGCCGCGGCACGGCGCGTTCTATTCATGCCATTATATAATATATATAATATATACTTTGTCGATTCCCTTTTAAAATGTATTTTATAAATCGTTTTAAATTCATTTTCGAAACGATTTCAAATTCATATTCAATTTCTAATCAAAATTGAATATTCCAATATAAATTTGTTTTAATTTCATTTCAAAAAGATTTCAATTCAATTTCAATTTAATTCGAATTTCAATTCAATTTCAATTTAATTCGAATTTCAATTCATTTCAATTTCAATTCGAATTCATTTCTATTCAATTTCAATTCGAATTCATTTCTATTCAATTTCAATTCGAATTCATTTTTATTCAATTTCAATTCGAATTCAATTCTATTCAATTTATCAGATTTTGAAATCACTTTCGATATTCATTGAAAACGGAATAAAATCGATATAAAAATCGTTCGCGTCAAAATGGCGTCAATCTAATCAACACGGCTTCATATATTTCTATTTTCAAATATTCTATTTCAAATATTTCTTTTTCAAATATTTCTATTTCAAATATTTCTTTTTCAAATATTTCTATTCAAATATTTCTTTTCAAAACTGGAATGAGGCATAATCAATTACCATATAATGTTGATTATATGGGTTTTCTACAACACATGTATATATCAACAGTGACAAATAATCAACCATCATCCAGAGAGCATTCTACAGTGTATAAGCATCAAATATAAATATTTAACGCTTATAACAGTTTGTCAATCAATCGGTCGACATACAACTAATTATTGGGATTAGTGTATGTCATATATCATCCCAATACCCGTGTGGGGTTTCAAACAATCAAACACAGATTTTATTTGTGCAGTTGGGAGATGTGTAAAATTTATCGTCCCAATCAATATTAGTCAAATGTGTATATAAACAAATCATCCGATTTTTTTATATTTATTTATTCACATTTACGTTAAAAATTATATTTTCAACTATAAAATATTTTTAACTACATAAATATTTTAATTCTTTTTACATCACATCACACAATCAACTACACATCAAAATCAAACAAACAAGCATACAAGCCGTCCATGGTCTGTGTACGACGGGTGTCGGGTGCTACTAAACACCATCTGCATCTTAGTATATATTTTAACTAGAAAAATTAAATTAAAGGTGAGAAGTTCTCATCGACTAGCTAATCCAAACGCCTCGACTCTTCTTATGTAGAAGTCATCGCTGTTCTCGCCTTTTGTCACTTTCGCTGTCCGTATCCACTACATATATAAAAGTCGAATTTTTACTTCGCTATTCAATATATAAAAATCGAATTTTTACTTCGCTATTCAATATATAAAAATCGAATTTTTATTTCGTTGTTCAATATATAAAAATCGAATTTTCATTTCGTTATTCAATATATAAAAATCGAATTTTCATTTCGTTAGTCAATATATAAAAATCGAATTTTTACTTTGATATTCAATATATAAAAATCGAATTTTTATTTCGTTATTCAATATATAAAAAATTGAATTTTCATTTCATTATTCAATATATAAAAATCGAATTTTTACTTCACTTTATATATAATTAAAATTATATTTCTACGTCGCTATTCATATAATAGGAATCATATTTTTCAAATAAGAGAATTCATATTTTTAAACAAACAAAAATCATATTTTTACTTGAATTTTTTTTCCTCTTATACAAAAGTCGTATCTTTACTTATTCAAAACAATGTTATTCTCCTTTAAAACTGCATTTTGTTCAGAACAAAGCTGAATTTTATTCACTTAAAAAAAACTGATTTTAATTACCGTATAAAACTGATTTTGATAACTATATAAAACTAATAAAGAAAAACAAAGCCTTAGTATAGGATAAATAAAAGTGCTCACTGTTATTTTTTCCTCCGGAGGAGAAGATGGAGAAGGAGAAGTGTCGGTCTTGAGGAGCAGATGTGGCGGCGGACGTGGCGACGCCAGGGAGGGGGCATCGGCCAGAGGAGGTGCGGCCAGAGGACGCGGTGGCTCAACAGAGGTTGGCGTCGTCCTTGTGTTACGCGACAGGGGTCTCGCGGGTTCAGGCTCGCTTCGGTCGAGCTGGGGAAGGAAGGGGATGGCTACGTCGTTGGGAGGAGCGAAGGGAGGGGAAGCGGTTGAGGGTCTTCGACGGTGGAGATGGACGAAGCGATTAGGGTTTTATTTATTTATTTAGGGCACGACTTTTCTGATTAGAGAAAATGAAGACTGGGGGAGGAGGGGTTTAAGTGTGAAATATATATATATTTTTTATTATTTAATTAATTCAAAAAGCAACTTTAAATTTCGACATCGAAATCGAACCCACCGTCTGTCGTTCATAGCCAATTACCCCCATTCCGAACACAATGGGATATGTATCACAGGCTGATTCGATCGTTTCGATCAGTTTTCATCAAAGTCAAAATATAACTCTATATATTGAATTTGAATGCACATTTCAATTTACCGGGGCCACGTACTAACTAGAAAAATTCCTGAAAAATATTTTCTAGCTTCGTATTGACGATACTGTCCTAACAAAACTAATTTCATCGAATTCTGAGACCGTTTGAAAAATGGCCATTTTCCTGTCGATTAAAATCAACTGAAACTGGTCAAACGCGTTTTCCTTTGCCACGCTCACATATTGATTCGAAAAATTATGAAATTTGAAACCTAGCAATAATTTGACATCGCGGATCCAACATAAGTGGTTTCGTTGAAAACCGAGGTGTTTGCAAAATGGCCAATTTTAAGGGCCAGAATTCCATAGCGACTATTTTGAATTTTCAACTGGACATATCTTTTGATTCCCGCTATGAAATTTTGATTTTTCTGATTCATTGGAAATATATTCACATTTAGATTCAAATATTTTTGGTTTCGCCAAAATCCGGTTTATTTTGCATCCGGTACATTCAATTGAAGTTTGAAATCGAATTATCGAACTACCGCGCCATTTTCAATTCCTTTTATATATATAAATAATTATTTATATTCTAACGACGATCTATATAAATATATACGTTCAAATTCTATTCAAAATAAATTTTTCGTCGATATTATTTACAATAATTCATTTTAAATATTCAAAATTCATCAAATTCGCCAAAATAAAATTTTTTAATTGGCTCGGATTTCTGGGTTATTACATAAATCCCCAATAAAAGTGTAACCACAGCCATAGCCTAAGAAGAGCGGAAAACTGAAATCATTTCATAAATAGCGTGGTTCAGTCAAAACATTACAAGCATTGTCTCAAAACCCAACTTCTAAATTATTACAATGAAACATCTATATTGATTTAAAACTCCAAGTACATAAGGAAGCATAAAACAGTAGTAAAACAGCATAAATCCCCAATAAAAGTGTAACCACATCCATAGCCTAAGAAGAGAGAATCCATGAAATACATCTACTCTCTTCAAACGGGAAAAAGTCTGCACTAAGCTGAAGTATTCCCTCCCTGCGGACCGGGGGAGGGGGAACGGAAGAAAAGAAGGCGAAAGAAAATAGGTTAGACATAAGTCTGGTAAGTCCAGTGATTATTCAGCATGTTAACAAGTAAAAGGATCATGATATGAATAAACAGAACATAGGACAATACCATAGAAATAAGATAACATAAGATAGGGCAAGATAAACTGAATATACTTATCACACTCATTTCCATTTCTCTGCACCTACTAATGAATGTTTCAACTACCATCATGTGTTCATAACAAACTGATACTTTCCCGATCGGCTTCTACTCGCATGCATTTCTTACTTGTGTCATTCGACCCCGCTCATGTGTAGATACCTGTGCTGGCCCCAATCATGGGGTGTATCAATTCCCATGATGGCAACCCGACACGATTCAAGATGCGCAGTGTATAGTACTGATGCCCAGTGCCTGCTTTTCCACTCCGGAGTACGTGCGTTCCGATACTCCGTCGGAACTACACTGCTGCACCACCCGCCGCTATTTTGACCGCTTATAATCAGCAGTAATCGTGCCCCACCCTGCCAGGTTCAGGGAACCGTGATACATCTAAGTGGGTTACTACTGAAATGGGTCCCCATTACTAGGTGTGAAAACCCGCAACTTCCCCGTAAAGGAAAGCGTCGGATAGTTCGAGAACAAGCCACAACAGAATACAAACAGAAGAACATTTCATTGTATATTACAACAATGCATCAGATTACAGGAATATACAGAGTATTAATGAATAAATATTACACAGAAATATCAGAAATTTAAATTACATTTAAATACATAGCAGCGGAAAATAATACAATACACAACTAGAAAAGATATACGGATACAAAGCTTTCCGGATATCGTTCCAGCTGTAAACCAGGATCCTGTGAATATAAATCTGCAAAACCCAAAACTACTAGCTGCCCGTGTCAAAATAGGGGCACCCAGAGTTTAGGTTAAAACAATAAACTCCAGGTCAGTCATGGGACTGGTGTGAGAACTAAAACAGTTATTAATTCTTTATTTTAAAGTTAGGTAAATCAAGGGACCACGCCGTATAACACGGAACGGGTTTCCTCCCAAGAATACCAGTGCATAAAACAAACAGCGCAATGCTAAATGAAGAAAAATGAAGCTGTTATAAGACCCAGGTCCTATCACACAATGCAACACAAGCCGGGGGATAGGGTTTTCCCTTATAACAGCCAAAGAATGCTTGATACGTTTAAAACAAATCATTTGATACTGTAATAAGTGCATAGTGTATAAAACAACTTCAAATCATAAGTATCAATCATAGGCGGCATGAATGGCCCATAACACTATGTCGCCATATATAAGTTTACAATCAAAACCGCAAGACGACGTATTGGAAGTTGGGTTATCATTTATGGTATGAACCGAGGCTAGGGGCAAGATCCTCAACCGATTCGAGACAATCTAGCCCATGTCTCCAGAACAGCCGCAACTGCCCCTTGGATCGTCAGGGCCGGTCCACCGATGTGGATTATTATGCCTGAACACTACGTTTCTCCGCCCTTTGGGGCGTAAATCTGGCCCGTCAGCCGACCAGAAGCATCGGCCGAAACCGATATCACGAGGCGCCTCGCTTTTCAGCAAGTAATAATAAGTAACATCCACATGAGTCAAACTCGTCAGCCGGTTCAAGCACTGACGCCACTCATAACTAGAAAGAAACGCATGCCCTCCCTGAGGTCCGTCTCCCGTTTTTGATTCATACCGGGTGTGATACTCGCGAATCAACGTTACACAAAGCTATGCCACAAAGGCCGTGCTTCGATCATCAACCACAAGACTTTGCTTTTCAACAGAAGCCTTGATCATTTGCCACTTAGGCATGCCACACAGGCAATTCACTCCATGTGATTGATATCCATCAATATATAACCCCTGAGCTCGTACGTCTCAGAGAAGGGCGTTAAGCAAGAGAATAAATTCTCCGCCGCCAAACAGATATATATTTAATAGAGATCAATCATACGGACTAAAATCCAATGTCAGACACACAGTCCATTTACAAGTCCGTTCTGGGTCTGAACGAAACCGGAGGCACCTAGTACCCCGCATATCCATCGATCTCCAAGTACGTCTGGACGATCACTAACTGTTTCCATCTTCTTGGGTGTACAGCCCAATCAAGATCATCAGTAATTACCCAAACGACGTGAAGACCTCCGGTCTTCACCATCGTCTTCATCTTCGACTTATCGTCGTATCAGTTATTCAGAATGGGATAAACCCGGTCTTTCCGAATAACTCGCGTATATTTTAAATAAGTGTTACACAAACACAACATACGCCTCATTCCAATTCATCAGTCACTAACCGTAAATTAATCAAGAGAATAATTCCCCAAATATTAACCCCGAAGGCCGAAACCAACATCAGATCAATATCCAGAAAACCATTCTGCTTAGCTAACCGACAGTTAGTTTCTGATTTCACATTCATAGGGAAAGGTTCCCATTAATTTTATCCAAGATAAATTTCTTGAATTTATTCTTTAATATATTTATGAATGTCAATTCAAACGAGTCGGGATTAGCGAACCTTACCGAAGTAATCATTTGTTTTAATTTCCCAATCCCAACCTATTCATCCCATGAAGTAAAACTGGTTATACTTCATATCTAACACCACGGTGTTATCGGTAAATTCAATTACCATTTCACGTTCAAATCTAATTAAAGATTTAACTATCGCCTGGAGTAAAACTGGTGATACTCCATTCTCGATCATTTCAATCTAATTAAAGATTCATTAAAACTCCACTTAGTTTTAATCGTTAACTGGGTTAAAGAATCAGTGTCATTTAAAAACACGGTTCACGATAAACCCAAAATCACATTCCATTCATTATCGGGTTAAAGAACGAGTGTTATTTAAAACACTGTTCACGATAAACCCAAAAATCAATATCGATTCAATTCCAATTAAATATTATTTAATTGGTACACTTCGTTAAATCTAAACAAAAAGATTTAATCTTTTCTCAACTGGGTTCAAGAACAGTGTTAATGAAGACACCATTCACGACAAACCCAAATCACATTTGATATTCAATACAAGGCTCTGAATAGAAAATATACCGGCTTATATTCAATATCAAATTCTACGACTAACAAATATCGCATTGGAAATAACGATATATATATATATATATCTTTCAAATTTCCATAACAACATTTGTATAATCACGAAATCCAACATCGAAATATTCCGAAGACAATTTCGATTCAAATCCACTCCAATGCAATCATTGGATATTCTGGTTATTTTTAAAACCCTTTTTAAATTCAATTTATTTATTTAAAAATAAATAGAATTATAATTCTAGTTCAAAACCAGTTCATTTCGATAAAAATCTATTTTTATCTTTTCAAATATGGAGTTTTTCATCCCAATTCTTTCTAAATCATTTCTTATGATTTTACACAAATTATTACTATTTTTAATAATTTTATCAAGGCCCGTACAGTCGATTTCCACCAATGGCCATCGAACTGCACTTACAGCGACCTTTTTCAAATTTGATTTGGACATAATTCCAAATCCAACCGTTAGATTTCAAATTTCTAATATTCGTTAGAAAGCTCTTTTCGATATGAACCCAACGGTTCCGGTTTTAGGAGAATCCGACGGTCGGATCTCCCGCAATGTCCGTTTGAAATAAATGGTCGAAATTCACGAACTGCCGCGGCGCGGCGCGTTTTATTCAGGCCATTATATTATATATATAATATATATAATATATATTTCGTCGACTTCTATTTAAAACGAATTATATAAATAGTTTTAAATTCGTTTCAAAAACAATTTCAACTTCCATTTCAATTCAAATCAAAATTAAATTTTGATTTATAAATTCGTTTTAAAATTCATTTCTATTCAATTCAAATTTCAATTCAATTTGAATTCATTTCAATTCGCTTTCAATTCAATTCGAATTCGTTTTCAATTCATTTCATTTCGAAATCGTTTTCAATTCATTTCCTTTCGAAATCGTTTTCAATTCATTTCATTTCGAAATCGTTTTCAATTCATTTTCAATTCAATTCATTTCAAAATCGTTTTCAATTCATTTTCAATTCAATTTGAATTCGTTTTCAATTCAATTCATTTCGAAATCATTTTCAATTCATTTCATTTCGAAATCGTTTTCAATTCAATTCATTTCGAAATCGTTTTCAATTCATTTTCAATTCAATTCATTTCGAAATCGTTTTCAATTCATTTTCAATTCAATTTGAATTCGTTTTCAATTCAATTCATTTCGAAATCGTTTTCTCTTTCGAAATCGTTTTCAATTCATTTTCAATTCAATTTGAATTCGTTTTCAATTCAATTCATTTCGAAATCGTTTTCAATTCAATTCATTTCGAAATTGTTTTCAATTCATTTTCAATTCAATTTGAATTCGTTTTCAATTCAATTCATTTCGAAATCGTTTTCAATTCATTTTCTTTCGAAATCGTTTTCAATTCATTTTCAATTCAATTTGAATTCGTTTTCAATTCAATTCATTTCGAAATCGTTTTCAATTCATTTCTAAATGAATAAAATCGATATAAATATCGTTCACGTCAAAATGGCGTCAAACTAATCAACACGGCTTCATAAATTTCTATTTTCAAATATTCTATTTCAGATATTTCTTTTTCAAAATAGTTGTTATTTTCAAAATATTTCGTTCAACACATGACCAATCTCAATGGATGAAACTGTCAACACATGAACCTTTATTTTATATTGATAAAGATGTAAATTTTATTACTAAAATATTTCGTTCAACACATGACCAATCTCAATGGATGAAACTGTCAACACATGAACCTTTATTTTATATTGATAAAGATGTAAATTTTATTACTAAAATATTTCGTTCAACACATGACCAATCTCAATGGATGAAACTGTCAACACATGAACCTTTATTTTATATTATTCTTTGTTTTTCAAATTGGAATGAGGCCCAATCAATTACCATATAAAATTAATTATATGGATTTTCATACAACATATGTATATAATAGCATTGAAAATAATCAACCATCAACCAAAGTGCACTACACTGTATAAGCATCAAATATAGATATTCCAGGCTTATAACAGCCTGTCAATCAATCGATCGACATATTTAATCAATCAGGATGAGTGGACTTCAAATTTCATCCTAACACCCGTGTGGGGTTTCAAACAATGAAACACAGATTTTATTTGTGCGGTTGGGCGATGTGTGAAATTTATCGACCCAATCAATATCAGTCAAATCAGTGTATATACAAACAAATCGGTCGATTTGTTTATAACTATTCATTTATTCACATTCACGTTAAAAATTATATTTTTAACGATAAAACATTTTATTTCAACCTATGAATTTCTATTCAATTCATTTACACAATAAAATGATATTTTTATTTTCTAACATATTTTAGAAAATTTCGGCGGCATAACGGCACGATACTAGAAACGGGACAAGGCCTAGCCTTATCCCCGGTCTAGTGAAGGCCCACGCCATTCACACATTAATCAAAATCACCAAACAACCAAATTCAAATCAAATCATATAACTAATCTATGCAACCAAACAAACAAGTCCATGGTCTGTGGACGATTGTGTCGGGTGCTACTAAGCACCGTCTGCATCCTAGTATATATATATATATATATATATATATATATATATATATATAACTAGAAAAATAAATTGAAAGGTGAGAAATTCTCACCTATAGCTATCCAAGCTCCACGGCACTTCCTTGCATAAAATCTTCGCCAATCTCTCCTTTGTCGCTTTGTTGCCCGTATTCTCTACATATGTAAAAATCGAATTTTTACTATGGTATTCAATATATAAAAATCATATTTTTACCTCGATGTTTAATATATAAAAATTCTATTTTTATTTCGAAGTTCATTATATAAAAATTCTATTTTTAATTCGAAGTTCATTATATAAAAATCATATTTTTAATTTTAAAACAAATGCAAAATTCCTTTTAAAAACAAAGCTAATTTCATTTTAAAAATCTGTTCTATTTATATTTCAAAAATCATTTTTCTATACTGTTCTTTCTATTTTTAAACAAAGTAAATTCCTATCTTCTATTTCAAAACATTGCTAATTTTATTTCAAAATCCAATGCTAATTTTATTTCAAAAACCAAACTATTTTTATTTCAAACACTTATGTTTATTTCTATTTTCTAAACAAAGTATGTTTTTCTATTTTCTAAAACAAAGTATGTTTTTTCTATTTTCAAAAACAAAGTATGTTCTTCTATTTTCTAAAACAAAGTATGTTTTTCTATTTTCTAAAACAAAGTATGTTTTTCTATTTTCTAAAACAAAGTATGTTTTTCTATTTTCTAAAACAAAGTATGTTTTTCTATTTTCTAAAACAAAGTTTATAGGCAAAGTTATAAAATAAAATAAAAACATATTTTTCAATTACAGGGTTTAAAACATTTACACTGTCGCCTGCTGATTTTCCTGGTGGTCTTCAGTCCATCCGCTCGATCAAAAGAAACTACCGCTGCCAACCCTAAACCCTCCGTCGACTTCCACCCCCGGACCAGGATCTGAAGGTGCCGCCGTTACCCCCTAACATTGCTCCACCCACGCCCTTGCCAGCGCGATGCTCGAGGCTCCCTCTCGATGGGAAATCAATTCGAACGGAGGCCGTTTCCAGAGGGGAAATCGAAAGGAGGGAGGGGCGGGGAGATGACTGATCGTCGGTGGAGGAGTTCGGGGGATGGAGGCGTCGGCTGATAGAGGGGGCGTCGGACGAAGGAGGATCGGGATTTGGGTTTTCAGATGAAAAGGAGGCGCGATTTTTCCTTAAAGGGGGTTAGGGTTCTGGGAAAAAAAAAGGAAGGGTCTTTATATTTAATTATATTATTATTTAAATTCTATTTTTATCAATTTTACTTATTTATTGCCCTCAACTCCAAACAAACTCCAAACAAGACCCAAAGACTGTAGCCCCTAGCTAAATACCCCCCCTCCAAACACTCTGGGATATGTTCCGCTGGCCAATTCGACTGTTACGATCAGTTTTCGTTAAATTTACATTTAAATCACTATATTGAATTTTAAACGTACATTTCAAACTACCGGGGTCACATTTTAACTAGAAAAATTCCAGAAAAATATTTTCTAGCTTCGTATTAACGATACGGTCCTAACAAAACTAGTTTCGTCGAATTCTGAGGCCGTTGGAAAAATGGCCATTTTCCAGTCGATTAAAATTAACTGAAACTGGTCAAACGCGTTTTCCTTTGCCACGCTCACATATTGAATCGAAAAATTATGAAATTTGGAATCTAGCAATAATTTGACACTGCGGACCCAATAAAACTAGTTTTGTCGAGATCCGAGGTCATTTGCAAAACGGCTAATTTCAAGGCCTTTATATATATTAAAATATATATAAATTCCATAGCGACTTTTCTGAATTTTCAACTGGACATATCTTTCAACTTCTAAAGTGAAATCTCAGTTTCTCAACTTCGTTAGAAAGATATTCTTCATCAGATTCAAATATTTCTTGTTTCGTTCAATTCTGACTTATAACGAATTCTGTATATTCATTTGAAATTAGAAATCGAATTTTCGAACTACCGCGCCATTTCAGGCTCGTTATATAATTAAATATAAATATTTATATTCTAACGACGGCGTATATAAATATATACGTCGAATTCAATTCAAAATAAATTTCTCGTCGATATTATTTAAAATAATTCATTTTAAATATTCAAAATTCGCTATAATGGCCAAAATAAAAATTTCAAACTGGCCCAGATTTTCCGGGTTATTACAATCTCCCCCACTTAAAACTTTTCATCCCCGAAAAGGAATAAAGTCGAAAGTGGTTTGATCAATCAGCTCTACATTCGATCTGGCTTCCCTTCTCTAACTTTTCAGTTTCTGAGAATTTTCAAAATTTCAAAAATTTGGCTAACACCCTAAATTTTCGAAAAATTTCGCCATAACCTCCCCTGCACCGGGAGCATCGGGGAATTTCAAATAGCTTCCCCGGTCCTTCAGATCTCAAAAAGAAAAAGCCAAGCGGCTAGCCAATAGGCTCATAAAATCATCATCATCCAAACAAAACAGTAAATTATGTAGTAAACATGTACCTATTTGTCGGGCAAACAAATTTTATCCTCTGGCTCTAGCCTCCTTGCTATGACCTGTTCAATGTAAGTATATGTATATGCAAGCAAATGCGACCAATTTTCAATACAATTCAATATGTGATTCCATTAGGCATAATGGTTCAAAATTTGCAAACAATTAAACAAACAACACAAACATCAATCAATTAGTGGATTAGAGTTTCAAATTCATAATTTTGATACATAGTCAAAAATCAGGTTTTTGATGCCAATTCACAACCATAGGCCCTATCTAATTTTTGGTTCTCACACCAGTCAATAGGAAATATATAGAAAGCCCACTTTCGTCACTCGAACATAAATTCTAATGATGGAGCTCCATCATCAAAATCATCTCCGGGCGATTAGAGTGTAATTCTATATCTATCCAGTATATTAAAATTTCGAATACACGCGGATCAGACGTATACGCAAAATCTATATATACTGGATTGTCCACATCAATATAAATAGATAATCAAATACGAATAGTTGATTTAAATTTTCAAAACAAAAATTTGTTTTCACTTTCAAAAGTATACTCTTCACACTCGTCCTAGGATACTACTGATCCCATCTCTAACGAGTCATTCTCATTGGATATTACTAATCCAATATCTGATGAATTCTTTCGTACGGTTCTAATGTGTCTTGTTCTCTAAGCTTTGTAAACCAAAGCTCTGATACCAACTGTGAAAACCCGCAACTTCCCCGTAAAGGAAAGCGTCGGATAGTTCGAGAACAAGCCACAACAGAACACAAACAGAAGAACATTTCATTGTATATTACAACAATGCATCAGATTACAAGAATATACAGAGTATTAATTAATAAATATTACACAGAAATATCAGAAATTTAAATTACATTTAAATACATAGCAGCGGAAAATAATACAATACACAACTAGAAAAGATATACGGATACAAAGCTTTCCGGATATCGTTCCAGCTGTAAACCAGGATCCTGTGAATATAAATCTGCAAAACCCAAAACTACTAGCTGCCCGTGTCAAAATAGGGGCACCCAGAGTTTAGGTTAAAACAATAAACTCCAGGTCAGTCATGGGACTGGTGTGAGAACTAAAACAGTTATTAATTCTTTATTTTAAAGTTAGGTAAATCAAGGGACCACGCCGTATAACACGGAATGGGTTTCCTCCCAAGAATACCAGTGCATAAAACAAACAGCGCAATGCTAAATGAAGAAAAATGAAGCTGTTATAAGACCCAGGTCCTATCACACAATGCAACACAAGCCGGGGGATAGGGTTTTCCCTTATAACAGCCAAAGAATGCTTGATACGTTTAAAACAAATCATTTGATACTGTAATAAGTGCATAGTGTATAAAACAACTTCAAATCATAAGTATCAATCATAGGCGGCATGAATGGCCCATAACACTATGTCGCCATATATAAGTTTACAATCAAAACCGCAAGACGACGTATTGGAAGTTGGGTTATCATTTATGGTATGAACCGAGGCTAGGAGCAAGATCCTCAACCGATTCGAGACAATCTAGCCCATGTCTCCAGAACAGCCGCAACTGCCCCTTGGATCGTCAGGGCCGGTCCACCGATGTGGATTATTATGCCTGAACACTACGTTTCTCCGCCCTTTGGGGCGTAAATCTGGCCCGTCAGCCGACCAGAAGCATCGGCCGAAACCGATATCACGAGGCGCCTCGCTTTTCAGCAAGTAATAATAAGTAACATCCACATGAGTCAAACTCGTCAGCCAGTTCAAGCACTGACGCCACTCATAACTAGAAAGAAACGCATGCCCTCCCTGAGGTCCGTCTCCCGTTTTTGATTCATACCGGGTGTGATACTCGCGAATCAACGTTACACAAAGCTACGCCACAAAGGCCGTGCTTCGATCATCAACCACAAGACTTTGCTTTTCAACAGAAGCCTTGATCATTTGCCACTTAGGCATGCCACACAGGCAATTCACTCCATGTGATTGATATCCATCAATATATAACCCCTGAGCTCGTACGTCTCAGAGAAGGGCGTTAAGCAAGAGAATAAATTCTCCGCCGCCAAACAGATATATATTTAATAGAGATCAATCACACGGACTAAAATCCAATGTCAGACACACAGTCCATTTACAAGTCCGTTCTGGGTCTGAACGAAACCGGAGGCACCTAGTACCCCGCATATCCATCGATCTCCAAGTACGTCTGGACGATCACTAACTGTTTCCATCTTCTTGGGTGTACAGCCCAATCAAGATCATCAGTAATTACCCAAACGACGTGAAGACCTCCGGTCTTCACCATCGTCTTCATCTTCGACTTATCGTCGTATCAGTTATTCAGAATGGGATAAACCCGGTCTTTCCGAATAACTCGCGTATATTTTAAATAAGTGTTACACAAACACAACATACGCCTCATTCCAATTCATCAGTCACTAACCGTAAATTAATCAAGAGAATAATTCCCCAAATATTAACCCCGAAGGCCGAAACCAACATCAGATCAATATCCAGAAAACCATTCTGCTTAGCTAACCGACAGTTAGTTTCTGATTTCACATTCATAGGGAAAGGTTCCCATTAATTTTATCCAAGATAAATTTCTTGAATTTATTCTTTAATCTATTTTTGAATGTCAATTCAAACGAGTCGGGATTAGCGAACCTTACCGAAGTAATCATTTGTTTTAATTTCCCAATCCCAACCTATTCATCCCATGAAGTAAAACTGGTTATACTTCATATCTAACACCACGGTGTTATCGGTAAATTCAATTACCATTTCACGTTAAAATCTAATTAAAGATTTAACTATCGCCTGGAGTAAAACTGGTGATACTCCATTCTCGATCATTTCAATCTAATTAAAGATTCATTAAAACTCCACTTAGTTTTAATCGTTAACTGGGTTAAAGAATCAGTGTCATTTAAAAACACGGTTCACGATAAACCCAAAATCACATTCCATTCATTATCGGGTTAAAGAACGAGTGTTATTTAAAACACTGTTCACGATAAACCCAAAAATCAATATCGATTCAATTCCAATTAAATATTATTTAATTGGTACACTTCGTTAAATCTAAACAAAAAGATTTAATCTTTTCTCAACTGGGTTCAAGAACAGTGTTAATGAAGACACCATTCACGACAAACCCAAATCACATTTGATATTCAATACAAGGCTCTGAATAGAAAATATACCGGCTTATATTCAATATCAAATTCTACGACTAACAAATATCGCATTGGAAATAACGATATATATATATATATCTTTCAAATTTCCATAACAACATTTGTATAATCACGAAATCCAACATCGAAATATTCCGAAGACAATTTCGATTCAAATCCACTCCAATGCAATCATTGGATATTCTGGTTATTTTTAAAACCCTTTTTAAATTCAATTTATTTATTTAAAAATAAATAGAATTATAATTCTAGTTCAAAACCAGTTCATTTCGATAAAAATCTATTTTTATCTTTTCAAATATGGAGTTTTTCATCCCAATTCTTTCTAAATCATTTCTTATGATTTTACACAAATTATTACTATTTTTAATAATTTTATCAAGGCCCGTACAGTCGATTTCCACCAATGGCCATCGAACTGCACTTACAGCGACCTTTTTCAAATTTGATTTGGACATAATTCCAAATCCAACCGTTAGATTTCAAATTTCTAATATTCGTTAGAAAGCTCTTTTCGATATGAACCCAACGGTTCCGGTTTTAGGAGAATCCGACGGTCGGATCTCCCGCAATGTCCGTTTGAAATAAATGGTCGAAATTCACGAACTGCCGCGGCGCGGCGCGTTTTATTCAGGCCATTATATTATATATATAATATATATAATATATATTTCGTCGACTTCTATTTAAAACGAATTATATAAATAGTTTTAAATTCGTTTCAAAAACAATTTCAACTTCCATTTCAATTCAAATCAAAATTAAATTTTGATTTATAAATTCGTTTTAAAATTCATTTCTATTCAATTCAAATTTCAATTCAATTTGAATTCATTTCAATTCGCTTTCAATTCAATTCGAATTCGTTTTCAATTCATTTCATTTCAAAATCGTTTTCAATTCATTTCCTTTCGAAATCGTTTTCAATTCATTTCATTTCGAAATCGTTTTCAATTCATTTTCAATTCAATTCATTTCAAAATCGTTTTCAATTCATTTTCAATTCAATTTGAATTCGTTTTCAATTCAATTCATTTCGAAATCATTTTCAATTCATTTCATTTCGAAATCGTTTTCAATTCAATTCATTTCGAAATCGTTTTCAATTCATTTTCAATTCAATTCATTTCGAAATCGTTTTCAATTCATTTTCAATTCAATTTGAATTCGTTTTCAATTCAATTCATTTCGAAATCGTTTTCTCTTTCGAAATCGTTTTCAATTCAATTTGAATTCGTTTTCGATTCAATTCATTTCAAAATCGTTTTCAATTCAATTCATTTCGAAATCGTTTTCAATTCATTTTCAATTCAATTTGAATTCGTTTTCAATTCAATTCATTTCGAAATAGTTTTCAATTCATTTTCTTTCGAAATCGTTTTCAATTCATTTTCAATTCAATTTGAATTCGTTTTCAATTCAATTCATTTCGAAATCATTTTCAATTCATTTCTAAATGAATAAAATCGATATAAATATCGTTCACGTCAAAATGGCGTCAAACTAATCAACACGGCTTCATAAATTTCTATTTTCAAATATTCTATTTCAGATATTTCTTTTTCAAAATAGTTGTTATTTTCAAAATATTTCGTTCAACACATGACCAATCTCAATGGATGAAACTGTCAACACATGAACCTTTATTTTATATTGATAAAGATGTAAATTTTATTACTAAAATATTTCGTTCAACACATGACCAATCTCAATGGATGAAACTGTCAACACATGAACCTTTATTTTATATTGATAAAGATGTAAATTTTATTACTAAAATATTTCGTTCAACACATGACCAATCTCAATGGATGAAACTGTCAACACATGAACCTTTATTTTATATTATTCTTTGTTTTTCAAATTGGAATGAGGCCCAATCAATTACCATATAAAATTAATTATATGGATTTTCATACAACATATGTATATAATAGCATTGAAAATAATCAACCATCAACCAAAGTGCACTACACTGTATAAGCATCAAATATAGATATTCCACGCTTATAACAGCCTGTCAATCAATCGATCGACATATTTAATCAATCAGGATGAGTGGACTTCAAATTTCACCCTAACACCCGTGTGGGGTTTCAAACAATCAAACACAGATTTTATTTGTGCGGTTGGGCGATGTGTGAAATTTATCGACCCAATCAATATCAGTCAAATCAGTGTATATACAAACAAATCGGCCGATTTGTTTATAACTATTCATTTATTCACATTCACGTTAAAAATTATATTTTTAACGATAAAACATTTTATTTCAACCTATGAATTTCTATTCAATTCATTTACACAATAAAATGATATTTTTATTTTCTAACATATTTTAGAAAATTTCGGCGGCATAACGGCACGATACTTGAAACGGGACAAGGCCTAGCCTTATCCCCGGTCTAGTGAAGGCCCACGCCATTCACACATCAATCAAAATCACCAAACAACCAAATTCAAATCAAATCATATAACTAATCTATGCAACCAAACAAACAAGTCCATGGTCCGTGGACGATTGTGTCGGGTGCTACTAAGCACCGTCTGCATCCTAGTATATATATATATATATATAACTAGAAAAATAAATTGAAAGGTGAGAAATTCTCACCTATAGCTATCCAAGCTCCACGGCACTTCCTTGCATAAAATCTTCGCCAATCTCTCCTTTGTCGCTTTGTTGCCCGTATTCTCTACATATGTAAAAATCGAATTTTTACTATGGTATTCAATATATAAAAATCATATTTTTACCTCGATGTTTAATATATAAAAATTCTATTTTTATTTCGAAGTTCATTATATAAAAATTCTATTTTTAATTCGAAGTTCATTATATAAAAATCATATTTTTAATTCTAAAACAAATGCAAAATTCCTTTTAAAAACAAAGCTAATTTCATTTTAAAAATCTGTTCTATTTATATTTCAAAAATCATTTTTCTATACTGTTCTTTCTATTTTTAAACAAAGTAAATTCCTATCTTCTATTTCAAAACATTGCTAATTTTATTTCAAAATCCAATGCTAATTTTATTTCAAAAACCAAACTATTTTTATTTCAAACACTTATGTTTATTTCTATTTTCTAAGCAAAGTATGTTTTTCTATTTTCTAAAACAAAGTATGTTTTTTCTATTTTCAAAAACAAAGTATGTTCTTCTATTTTCTAAAACAAAGTATGTTTTTCTATTTTCTAAAACAAAGTATGTTTTTCTATTTTCTAAAACAAAGTATGTTTTTCTATTTTCTAAAACA
Source organism: Allium sativum (assembly GCA_030737875.1). Taxonomy (NCBI): domain Eukaryota; kingdom Viridiplantae; phylum Streptophyta; class Magnoliopsida; order Asparagales; family Amaryllidaceae; genus Allium; species Allium sativum. The sequence continues at coordinate 566,883,985 of CM060921.1, forward strand.
AAGTATGTTTTTCTATTTTCTAAAACAAAGTTTATAGGCAAAGTTATAAAATAAAATAAAAACATATTTTTCAATTACAGGGTTTAAAACATTTACACTGTCGCCTGCTGATTTTCCTGGTGGTCTTCAGTCCATCCGCTCGATCAAAAGAAACTACCGCCGCCAACCCTAAACCCTCCGTCGACGTTGACTTCCACCCCCGGACCAGGATCTGAAGGTGCCGCCGTTACCCCCTAACATTGCTCCACCCACGCCCTTGCCAGCGCGATGCTCGAGGCTCCCTCTCGATGGGAAATCAATTCGAACGGAGGCCATTTCCAGAGGGGAAATCGAAAGGAGGGAGGGGCGGGGAGATGACTGATCGTCGGTGGAGGAGTTCGGGGGAGGGAGGCGTCGGCTGATAGAGGGGGCGTCGGACGAAGGAGGATCGGGATTTGGGTTTTCAGATGAAAAGGAGGCGCGATTTTTCCTTAAAGGGGGTTAGGGTTCTGGGAAAAAAAAAGGAAGGGTCTTTATATTTAATTATACTATTATTTAAATTCTATTTTTATCAATTTTACTTATTTATTGCCCTCAACTCCAAACAAACTCCAAACAAGACCCAAAGACTGTAGCCCCTAGCTAAATACCCCCCCTCCAAACACTCTGGGATATGTTCCGCTGGCCAATTCGACTGTTACGATCAGTTTTCGTTAAATTTACATTTAAATCACTATATTGAATTTTAAACGTACATTTCAAACTACCGGGGTCACATTTTAACTAGAAAAATTCCAGAAAAATATTTTCAAACTTCGTATTAACGATACGGTCCTAACAAAACTAGTTTCGTCGAATTCTGAGGCCGTTGGAAAAATGGCCATTTTCCAGTCGATTAAAATTAACTGAAACTGGTCAAACGCGTTTTCCTTTGCCACGCTCACATATTGAATCGAAAAATTATGAAATTTGGAATCTAGCAATAATTTGACACTGCGGACCCAACAAAACTAGTTTCGTCGAGATCCGAGGTCATTTGCAAAACGGCTAATTTCAAGGCCTTTATATATATTAAAATATAAATAAATTCCACAGCGACTTTTCTGAATTTTCAACTGGACATATCTTTCAACTTCTAAAGTGAAATCTCAGTTTCTCAACTTCGTTAGAAAGATATTATTCATCAGATTCAAATATTTCTTGTTTCGTTCAATTCTGACTTATAACGAATTCTGAATATTCATTTGAAATTAGAAATCGAATTTTCGAACTACCGCGCCATTTCAGGCTCGTTATATAATTAAATATAAATATTTATATTCTAACGACGGCGTATATAAATATATACGTCGAATTCAATTCAAAATAAATTTCTCGTCGATATTATTTAAAATAATTCATTTTAAATATTCAAAATTCGCTAAAATGGCCAAAATAAAAATTTCAAACTGGCCCAGATTTTCCGGGTTATTACACTAGGGTTTCCGAATCAACATGCTATAACGGTTAAGTGTTCTCAAAATTTACCTAACCTCACCCATTTGCTTAACTAACATGTTGTACTAGTTAAGGGTCGCCTTAATTAACTTAACCCTACCATTCTTAGCTTGTCTGTTCCTTAGCTTTAATTCATTCATTAAAGCACCAACCTCTCACATTAGATCTATATTGTTGCGGTCGCTGGATGTGCCGGGCGGTTCCGGGCAGCCTTATTCCGCAACTCAATCTAACCTCGGGTTTTTGGGCTTAATGCGCTAACGTCTCACATTAGATCTATATTGTTGTGGTCGCTAGATGTGCCGGGCGGCTCCGGGCAGTCTTACACCGCAACTCAATCTAACCTCGGGTTAGGCATGTTCATCTTTTGGCAATTTACATATTTGTCATATATGTCTAAATTCATGTCTTTTTATGCCAATATTTCCGAAGTGTAGTCAGTACAAGTTTTATGCCACATTCACATGCTATGCCCAAAATTTACTCAATTAAATTATACCCAATTTTCCCCGCATTGTAATCGCACGTACAACGAGATTCAATCTAAGTTCTAAATGAACTTAGTATTCACAAAAGCAAGTAAAAAGGAAAAAATAGAGAAGGAGCATAAGGATTGACGTAAGGAAAAATAAGCATGCAAAGATGTACCAAATTCAAGAATCATGTTTAAATGTTGTACATTAACATTATGTGTAGATAAGCTAAGCAATTCACACCATAGTTATAAAGATTAGATAGAAATGGACTTAAGAGAATTACTAATTTAATGTACAACATGATAAGCCTCATTTGATAAATCACAATAGTCTCATAGGCATAGGTTGTAAAACATGAAAAGTTCCATCCTGTCAATCACAACAGTCTCACAGGCATGATAGGTTCATTTATGTCAGTCCAACAGTCTCACAGGCATGATAGGTTCTATTATGTCAGTCCAACAGTCTTATAGGCATGATAGGTTCTATTATGTCAGTCCAACAGTCTCATAGGCATGATAGGTTCCATTACATCAATCACAATAGTCTCATAGGCATAAGCAATTTAGATTAGACAAAAGGATAGGCACGAATCAGAATTAGGCATCGTTCTAGATCCGATTATAATAGTCATGATTTCTATTAGATGTTTAAATCTAAATAATAACTAAACTTACAAAAAAAGGACGGATCTTGTATTCTGGGATCTGATTTCTGAATTTGAAAAGCTATCCTTTGATGTAGACATATGATTTGAAGTTCTTCTAATCGATTACTAGTTTGGATTTATTTTTCTAGTTAGGAGAAGATGAAGGAGTCTAAGCTAGCTTGTAGACGAATAGCATGACGATGCCATAGTCTTAAGGTTACGAGGTTAAGGTGTAGGTTTGCCTACGTATATATAGATGTCTAGGATTAATTTTAGCCTTTAGATTAGTCTAGGAGAAATCAGAGCCATCAAACCAAAGAGATGTGTCATCCAGCCAATCATAGAACGACACATAAGCCCTAACTCCTCAGAAATTAGTCATTGGCTATCAGAGAAGGGCACATCAGCTCAGGACTATAGAAACTTGTCATAGGAAGCAGATCTCAAAGGGGTCGACTACCTACAGGGGGGTCGACACCTACGTCAACTCCCTATAGAGGGAGTTGACACCTATGTTGACTCCCACTAGGGGGTCGGCACCCTGAGTGGGAATTTTCCCGCTCAGCCTGTTCTGTCCGAATATTGAATTTTGAACTGGATTTATTATTTAATTATTATTTTCTGTTTATTCTTGAAATCTTCTGAACTCTTTAACTTCTTCATATGGAGTCTGATTCACGCAAACTCGAACTCTATCTCAAGCAGAATTCCAAGATGAATGTAATGGCGTAACCCGTTTCCCTTAATTCTTCTTCTAAAAACTAAGTGTTCTTAGATTTGTTAATTTTAATATTCACAGAAAATACGGGGTGTTACATTCTCCCCTCCTTAAAAGATTTCATCCCGAAATCTATAAGTTAAGAAGAATGTATCCTAACACCCAACATCCATCTACTCAACCATAAATCACAGGCATCCATTGTCCTTAAAAGACTTCTAATTCTTTCATTATCATATGCATAGTGTGTGTATATGTCCTTATCTAATGCAAAATCAGGCGGTCTACTAATTCAGTTGACCTCCTTGATGTGAATCATGTCAGTGCTATAAGTCCATCATGTATGCAATTATTCCTATTTGTATTTTGCAACTTCTACATGAGTGCACAATCATTTGTACAAATGCAATGTCCACATGATAACACATCAAGTTTCAGTCCATATATAAATTCATATATGCATATGCAATATGAAAGTGACTGAGCCGATCTAGTACCTAGTGTGTGTGTAAATGCATCCACGAGCAACCACTAGCAACCACTCGCAACCACTTACAACCATCAATCATAACATGTTTCAAATACATGTTTGCATCCATTGGTTTCTACCTAAGGATCAAGAATAGGACCGAGGAGATATACTTAAGATAGAAACAAGCATGCATAAACTTTTGGAAAAAGAGATCAAGAATGTACTTTCAAAAAGATAAGGGTAGGCTACGCGTTTCTTGTCCTCAGTCTCCCACATCGCGTCTTCCTCAGCATCACTCCATTGCACTTTAACTAGCTTGACCTCACGATTACGTAGCTTTTTAACTTTTGTACCCAAGGTACGAGTAGGAACTCTTCTCACTGTTGCTTCTCGTTCCACTTATATTTCCTCTAGTATGCTTAGCTCCACAACTTCCGCAGACTCATGTAGCACTTTCGTAGATGAGTGGCATGAATGACATTATGTACTCCAGCCAACCTTTTGGGTAGCTCTACTTTATAAGCCATTTTCCCAATCCTCTTAATGATAGGAAATGGCCCGACAAATCTTGGTGCCAATTTTCCTACGGACCCAAAGCGAACGACATTCTTCAAAGGAGGTACTTTAAGAAAAACTCTGTCCCTAACCTCAAACGCAAGGTTGGTCCTTCTTTTATCGGCGTAGGACTTCGGTCTATCTTGTGCGGTCTTCATTCGTGTTCGTATCAAGTCCACCTTCTCTAAAGTTTCACCGATCATGTCAGGCCCAAGTACGAGCTTGTCTGTAGACTCCCACCAACAAGTTAGTGGTCTGCATGGTCTTTTATATAAAGCCTCAAAGGGTGCCATGCCTATGGTGGCTTGGTAACTATTGTTGTAGGCGAAATCCACCAAAGGAAGGTGATCCTCCCATGTTCCCCCAAAATTAAGAATGCACAATCTCAGGAGATCTTCTAATACTCTGTTCACTCTTTCCGTCTGACCATCAGTTTGAGTGTGATAAGCAGTGCTTAAGCATAGCTGTGTGCCTAGAGCTTCTTGCAAACTCTTCCAAAACTCGCTCATAAAGATAGGTTCTCGATCACTTACTATGTTGGAGGGTATTCCATGCAGTCGAACTACCTCTTTAAGATAAATGGATGCTAATGATGAGGCAGTCCTCCTGCTCTTAACTGGTATAAAGTGAGCGCTTTTAGTGAGCCTATCCACTATTACCCAAATATTGGTATTACCCCTTCTTGATCTAGGCAACCCATCAATAAAATCCATCGAAATGCTATCCCATTTCCACTGTGGGACCTTTAGAGGATGAAGCAGACCACCAGGCTTCTTCTGCTTTGCCTTGACTTGCTGGCATATCAAGAATTTAGAGACAAACTCAGCTACATCCTTCTTCATGCCATTCCAGGAGAAAACCCTTTTTATGTCTTTATACATCTTGTCCCCGCCTGGGTGTATGGTCAACTTAGAATGGTGTGCCTGTTCGACAATGGTCTTCACCAAAACCCTTGCTTGTGGGACGCATAGTCTTCCATCCCGTCTCAACCAACCCTTGTCATCGATGGAGTATCTATTGAGGTGACTAAAAGTCTCACCTCTAATTAGCTTATCCATCACATCAACTAGCTGAGGGTCTTCACGTTGCGCGGTTCCTATTGAGTCCAAAAGAGTAGGCCGCACCTCTAGCGATGCTAACAAACCAAGTACAAATTCAAAGGAGGGTCTAAAGTCAAAGTTTGCTATGTACTCCAAGCTTTTCCTTTCTACAAAGAGAGGACTTAAGGTCAGCTTTTTCCTACTTAAGGCGTCTGCTACCACATTGCCCTTGCCAGGGGTATAAGCAATCTATAATCATATGAGGCAAGAAATTCCATCCACCTTTGTTGCCTTAAGTTAAGATCTTTCTATGAGAAAAGGTACTTTAACGATTTATGGTCAGTAAACAATTCAAACCTTTCTCCAAGCAGGTAATGATGCCATGACTTAAGAGCGAAAAAAACGGAAGCTAGTTCTAAATCATGAGTTGGGTAGTTTTTCTCATGTACCTTCAACTTCCTTCCTCCATAACATAATACTCTGCCCTCTTGCATCAAGACAGCGCCCAATCCTGTACTGCATGTGTCTGTGTACACTGTAAACATCTTACTCCCATCAGGCAATGTTAGTACCGGGGCTGTTGTTAGAGCACTTTTCAATCGTTTGAAAGCAACATCGCAATCCAAATCCCACGCAAAAGTTAGGTTCTTCTTTGTCAACCTAGTAAGTGGGGCTGAGATCTTTGCAAAGTTCTTAATGAACTTTCTGTAAAAGCCTGCAAGCCCGAGAAAACTTCGTACTTCGGTTGCATTCCGTGGGATCTTCCAATCCTACACCGCAACTACTTTTGCGAGATCCACAGCTATCCCCTCTTTGGATGCTACATGTCCAAGAAACCTTACTTCATCTCTCCAAAAATGGCATTTGGAGAATTTTGTTTTCAGCTAATGTGCATGAATAGTATGCATAACTTCCCTTAAATGGAAAGCATGTTCTTCCTCAGTTTTTGAGAAAATCAAAATGTCGTCCATGAAGACCGCTACAAATTTATTAAGGAACTCTCTGAATACCCTACTCATCAAGTCTATGAAGTAGACAGGTGCATTTGTCAAGCTGAAAGGCATGACAAGCCATTAAAAGAAACCATCCGGGGTCCTGAATGCAGTCTTATCTATGCTGTCCTCAGCCACTCTTAGCTGATGAAATTCGGTGGCTAGATCTAGTTAGGAGAAAACTGAGGCACCTATGAGCTGGTCGAGCAAGTAGTCTATTCTAGGATGTGGGTGCCTATTCTTCTTGGTCAATTTGTTTAGCTCACTATAGTACACGCACAGGCGAAGTGTACCATCTGCTTTGGTTGCAAACACCACTTGAGCACCTCATTCAGAAATACTCCGCCTTATGAACCCCTTTTCAAGCAACTCTTTAACTTGCTTGCTGAGCTCTTTACTTTCCCTTGGAGCTATGTGTCTAACGGGTAAAGCAATAGGTTTTGTGTTATCAACAAGGTATATGCGGAAGTCTATCTCTCGCTTCAGAGGTAAACCCTTCACCTCTTCAAAGACATCTGAGTACTCACGGACCACTCTAACGATTGCTAGTTTTCAACAGACGCATCAAGAGACTCTAGGTAACTAAGCATAACAAAATTCATGGGAATACAAGAGATTTCGATAGTGTTACCGAGGCGAGTCTTAAGTCTAACCACTCTCTTTTCACAATCGAGGATGGCACCATTACTGGATAACCAGTCCATGCCTTGAATCAACCCATAACCCGTGAAACCAAAAACATAAGCATTACATATAAACCCAACGCTTAGTATAGAAATTTCCAAATCCAAACAAATCATTGATAAATAAGTCGAGCCCCCAATTGGATTTGAAACAACCATGGGATCCTCTACTATACTGGTATTTACGTGCAGAGATTCAACTAAAGCAGTAGATATAAAAGAGTATGATGCGCTAGAATCAAAAAGAGTACAAACTGGATGATCAGAAAGATAAACAAACTCTCAACAGAAATATTTCTACCTCTTTCTTGCGGAGGTGCAATGAGAGCGTGAATCTACCCTCTATAAGTTGATCCAGTCCTCTGCCCTTGCCCTTGCCTTTTTGGTCAAACCTTAGCCATATGTCCTGTCTCACCGCATTGAAAGAACCACCCATCTTCCTTTTCTTCTTTCTGCAGTCCTTAATCAGATGTCTAGGTATGCCACAAAATTTACACTTCCTCTTGTCACGGGGTTTGTTATTCTTCCAGCCTTTCTTGGAATTCGTCTTCTTATTCTGCGATCCCTCCACTTTCTTGTCTCGAGGTTCATCCACCATTGCCTCTTTCTTGCCATCCTTTTCTTCCTTCTGTAATAGTGCCATGTCCACCAGTCTCTCAAAAGTCGCACCCATAGGTATGGGACATAGCTAGGCTATGCAGTGGCTCATTCAAACCTTTCACGAAATGAAGAGCCTTTTATGTGGAGTGTTTACCAACTCCAGTCCGAATCTAGCCAGCTGGTTGAATTGGTTGACGTATTCCTTAACCGATAGGCTTTTCTGTTTGAGTGCTAAGAACTTCTCCATCTGTAGGCTTCGTTCAGCTTGCGAAAGGAACTTCATTTCAAATCTCCTTTTGAAATCCTCCGAAGTTTCAACTAGTCTCTCCGCATTAGTAACTTCCCACCAGTAAGAGGCTTTGTCCTTAAGTAACCATACAGCCAATTGTATCTTCTGCCTATCGTCCACTTCGAAGATAACAAAAAAATCTTCTGTTTCCTTGAGCCAGTTTCTTGCTTCCAAAATGACTCAGTCCCATTAAAGTTCTATCTACCCATAGCTCGAAAGTCCCTACATATCTTCGAGAAAGAATTCACCCGCAAAGGAGGGGGAGGAGGAACGACTGCAGCTGGGGGAGGTGGAACGTCTGCTAGGCCTGCGTCATTAGCCCAAGCCTGCTGATACCTTCTGAACCAGCTAGGTATCGGTATGCCCTCGGGAAGATTAAAATCCCCAGACATGCTAAAACGAAAAGGTTCAAAACAAAGGATAGAAAGATTTTGCATATGGCTTTGGGGATTATGCCTTTAAAATAAAATAACACTTTTCTTGAAAATGCTTCTTTAAATTTCTTTTTGAAAAATAATTTTCAAAAACTTTTATCTGATCTGGTAAAACGTCGCTCTAATACCAAGTGAAACACCCCACCTTCGTTAAGGTCACTCACAAAGGGAATGCATTAACTTTTGTGAAGCATTTTAGGTAAAAGACGCTGATAATTTACAAGACAGACATATAAACAGCGGAAAACTGAAATCATTTCCTAAATAGCGTGGTTCAGTCAAAACATTACAAGCATTGTCTCAAAACCCAACTTCTAAATTATTACAATGAAACATTTGTCTTGATTTAAAACTCCAAGTACATAAGGAAGCATAAAAAAGTAGTAAAGTAGCATAAATCCCAAAAAAAAGTGTAACCACAGCCATAGACCAAGAAGATAGAATCCAAGCAATACATCTACTCTCTTCAAACAGGAAAGGTCTGAACTAAGCTGAAGTATTCCCTCCCTGCAGGACCTGAGGAGGGGGGAACAGAAGAAAAGAAGGCAAAAGAAAATAGTTCAGACATAAGTCTGGTAAGCCCAGTGATTAATCAGCATGTAAATAAGTAAAAGGATCATGACATGAATAAACTGAACATAAGACAAAAACATAGAAATAAGATAACATAAGATAAGGCAAGATAAACTGAATATACTTATCGGACTCATTTCCATTTCTCTGCACCTACTAACAAATGTTTCAACTACCATCACGTGTTCATAACAAAGTGATCCCTTTCCCGATCGGCTTCTACTCGCATGCATTTCTTACTTGTGTCATTCGGCCCCGCTCGTGTGTAGATACCTGTGCTGGCCCCAATCATGGGGTGTATCAGTTCCCATGATGGAAACCCGACACAATTCAAGATGCACAGTGTATACTACTGATGCCCAGTGCCTGCTTTTCCACTCCGGAGTACGTGCACGCCCGTACTCCGTCGGAACTACACTGCTGCACCACCCGCCGCTATTTTGACCGCTTATAATCAGCCCAGTAATCGTGCCCCACCCTGCCTAGTTCAGGGTACCGTGATACATATATGTGGGTTATTGCTGAAATGGGTCCCCGTTATAGGGTTTCCTAATCAACATGTTATAATGGTTATGTGTACTCAGAATTTACCTGACCTCACCCATCTGTTTATCTAACATGTTGTATTGGTTAAGTGTTGCCTTAATTAACTTAACCTTACCATCCTTAGCCTGTCTGTTCCATAGCTTTAATTCATTCATTAAAACACCAACCTCTCACATTAGATCTATATTGTTGTGGTCACTGGATGTGTCGGGCGGTTTCGGGCAGCCTTACACCGCAACTCAATCTAACCTCGGGTTTTTGGGCTTAATGCGCTAACCTCTCTCATTAGATCTATATTTTTGCGGTCGCTGGATGTGCCGGGCGGTTCCGGGCAGTCTTACACCGAAACTCAATCTAACCTCGGGTTAGACATGTTCATCTTTTGCCAATTTACATATTTGTCATATTTGTCAAAATTCATGTCTTTTTATGCCAATATTTCCGAAGTGCGGTCAGTATAAGTTTTATGCCACATTCACATGCTATGCCCAAATTTACTCAATTAAATTATACCCAATTTTCCCCGCGTTATAATGCACATACAACGAGATTCAATCTAAGTTCCGAATGAACTTAGTATTCACAAAAGCAAGTAAAAAGGGAAAAGCAGAGAAGGAGCATAAGGATTGACATAAGGGAAAATAGGCATGTAAAGATGTACAAAATTCAAGAATCATGTTTCAATGTTGTACATTAACACTATGTGTAGACAAGCTAAGCAATTCACACCATAGGTATAATGATTAAATGGAATTATACTTAAGAGAATTACTAATTTAATGTACAACATGATAAGTCTCATTTGATAAATCACAATAGTCTCATAGGCATAGGTTGTACAACATGAAAAGTTCCATCCTATCAGTCACAACAATCTCACAGGCATGATAGGTTCATTTATATCAGTCCAACAGTCTCATAGGCATGATAGGTTCTATTATGTCAGTCCAATAGTCTCATAGGCATGGTAGGTTCTATTATGTCAGTCCAACAGTCTCATGGGCATGATAGGTGCCATTACATCAATCACCATAGTATCGTAGGCATAAGCAATTTAGATTAGACAATGGATAGGCACGAATCAGAATTAGGAATCGTTTTAGATCCGATTATTACAGTCATGATTTCTATTAGATGTTTAAATCTAAATAATAACTAAACTTACAGAAAAAGGACGGATCTTGTATTCTGGGATCTGATTTCTGAAATTGAAAAGCTATCCTTTGATGTAGACGTTTGATTCGAAGTTCTTCTAATCGATTACTAGTTTGGATTTATTATTCTAGTTAGAAGAAGATGAAGGAGGCTAGGCTAGCTTGTAGACGAACAACATGACGACACCATAGCCGTAGGGTTATGAGGTTAGGGTCTAGGTTTTGCTACGTATATATAGATATCTAGGATTAATTCTAGCCTTTCGATTAGTGTAGGAGAAATCAGAGCCATCAAACCAAAGAGATGTGTCATCTAGCCAGTCATAGCATGACACTAAGCCCTAACACCTCAAAAATTAGTCATTGGCCAATCAGACAATGCCACATCAGCTCAGGACTACAGAAATTCATCATAGGAAGCAGATCTCAAAAGGGTCGACTCCTACAGGGGGGTCGACACCTACGTTGACTCCCCTATAGGGGGGATCGACACCTATGTCGACTCCCCCTGGGGGGTCGACACCCTGAGCGGGAATTTTCCTGCTCAGCCTGTTCTGTCCGAATATTGAATTTTGAACTGGATTTATTATTTAATTATTATTTTCTGTTTATCCTTGAAATTTTCTGAACTCCATAACTTCTTCATACGGAGTCCGATTCATGCAAACTCGGACTCTATCTCAAGCAGAATTCCGAGACGAACGCAATGGAGTAACCCGTTTCCCTTAATTTTTCTTCTAAAAATTAAGTGTTCTTAGATTTGTTATTTTTAATATTCACAGAAAATATGGGTTGTTACATTCTCCCCTCCTTAAAGGATTTTGCCCCCGTAATCTCTAAGTTAAGAAGAAAGTATCCTAACATCCATCTACTCAACCATCAATCACAGGCATCCATTGTCCTTAAAAGACTTCTAATGCTTTCATGATCATATGCATAGTGTGTGCATATGTTCTTATCTAATGCAAAATCAGGAGGTCTACTGATTCAGTTGACCTCCTTGATGTCAATCATGTCAGTGCTATGAGTCCATCATGTATGCAATTATTCCTAATTGTATTTTGCAACTTCTACATGAGTGCACAATCATTCGTACAAATGCAATGTCTACATGATAACACACCAAGTTTCAATCCATATATAAATTCATATATGCATATGCAACATGAAAGTGACTGAGCCGATCTAGTACCTAGTGTGTGTGTATATGCATCCACGAGCAACCACTTGCAACCACTTGCAACCATCAATCATAACATGTTTAAAATACATGGTTGCGTCCATGGGTTTCTACCTAAGGATTAAGAATAGGACAAAGGAGATATACTTAAGAGATAGACACAAGCATGCATAAACTTTTGGAAAAAGAGATCAAGAAGGTACCCTAAAAAAGATAAGGGTAGGTTGTGCGTATCTTGTCCTCCGTCTCCCACGTCGCATCTTTCTCAGCATCACTCCATTGTACTTTAAATAGCTTGACCTCACGATTACGTAGCTATTTTAATTTTTGTACCCAAGATACGAGTTGGAACTCTTCTCATCGTTACTTCTCGTTCCACTTCTATTTCCTCTAGTATGCTTGGCTCCACAACTTCTGTAGGCTCATGTAAGCACTTTCGTAGATGAGAGACATGAAAGACATTATGTACTCAAACCAACCTTTTGGGCAGCTCCACTTTATAAGCCATTTTCACAATCCTCTTAATGATAGGAAATGGCCCTACAAATCTTGGTGCCAATTTTCCTACGGACCCAAAGCAAACGACATTCTTGAAAGGAGATACTTTAAGGAAAACTATCCCCAACCTCAAACTCAAGGTAGGTCCTTCTTTTATCAGCGTAGGACTTCTGTCTATCTTGTGCGGTCTTCATTCGTCTTCGTATCAAGTCCACCTTCTCTGAAGTTTCTCTGATCATGTCAAGCCCAAGTACGAGCTTGTCTGCAGACTCCCACCAACAAGTTAGTGATCGACATGGTCTTCCATATAAAGGCTCAAAGGGTGCCATGCCTATGGTGGCTTGGTAATATTGTTGTAGGCAAACACCACCAAAGGAAGGTGATCCTCCCACGTTCCCCCAAAATCAAGAATGCATAATCTCAAGAGATCTTCTAATACTCTGTTCACTCTTTCATCTGACCATCATTTTGAGGGTGATAAGCAGTGCTTAAGCATAGCTGTGTGCCTACTGCCTCTTGCAAACTCTTCCAAAACTCGCTCGTAAAGATAGGGTCTCGATCTCTTACTATGTTGGAGGGTATTCCATGCAGTCGAACTACCTCTTTAAGATAAATGGATGCTAACGATGAGGCAGTCCTCCTGCTCTTAACAGGTATAAAGTCAGCGCTTTTATTGGTCCTGTCCACTATTACCCAAATATTGGTATTGGCCCTTCTCGATCTAGGCAAACCATCAATAAAGTCCATCGAAATGCTATCCCATTTCCACTGGGGGACCTCTAGAGGATGAAGCAAACCACCAGGCTTCTTCTACTCTTCCTTGACTTGCTGGCATATCAAGCATTTAGAGACAAACTCAGCTACTTCCTTCTTCATGCCATTCCAGGAGAAAACCCTTTTTATGTCTGTATACATCTTGTCCTTGCCTGGGTGTATGGTCAACTTAGAATGGTGTGCCTGTTCGATAACGGTCTTCACCGAAACCCTTGCTTGTGGGACGCATAGTCTTCCATCCTGTCTCAACCAACCCTTGTCATCGATGGAGTATCTATTGAGGTGACTAGAAGTCTCACCTCTAATTAGCTTATCCATCACATCAACTAGCTGAGGGTCTTCACGTTGCGCGGTTCCCATTAAGTCCAAAAGAGTAGGTCGCACCTCTAGCGATGCTAACAAACCAGGTACAAATTCAAAGGAGGGTCTAAAGTCAAAGTTTGCTATGTACTCCAAGCTTTGCCTTTCTACAAAGAGAGGACTTAAGGTCAGCTTTTTCCTACTTAAGGCGTCTGCTACCACATTGCCCCTGCCAAGGGTATAAGAAATCTCAAAATCGTATGAGGCAAGAAATTCCATTCACCTTTGTTGCCTTAAGTTAAGATCTTTCTATGAGAAAAGGTACTTTAACAATTTATAGTCAGTAAACAATTCAAACCTTTCTCCTAGCAGGTAATGACGCCATGACTTAAGAGCGAAAACAATGGCAGCTAGTTCTAAATCAAGAGTTGGGTAATTTTTCTCAAGTAACTTCAACTGCCTTCCTCCATAATAAACTACTCTGCCCTCTTGCATCAAGATAGCGCCCAATCTTGTACTGCATGCGTATGTGTACACTGTAAACATCTTACTCCCATCAGGCAATTTCAGAACCGGGGCTGTTGTTAGAGCCCTTTTCAAGGAAAGCAACATCGCAATCCAAATCCCAAGAAAAAGTTAGGTTCTTCTTTGTCAACCTAGTAAGTGGGGTTGAGATCATCGCAAAGTCCTTAATGAACTTTCTGTAAAAGCCTGTCAGCCCGAGAAAACTTCGTACTTTGGTTGCATTCCGTGGGATCTTCCAATCCTGCACCGCAACTACTTTTGCGGGATCCACAGATATCCCCTCTTTGGACACTACATGTCCAAGGAACCTTACTTCATCTCTCCAAAAATGGCATTTGGAGAATTTTGCTTTCAGCTGATGTGCACGAAGAGTATCCATAACTTCCTTAAATGCAAAGCATGTTCTTCCTCACTTTTTGAGAAAATCAAAATGTCGTCCACGAAGACCACTAAAAATTTATTAAGGAACTCTATGAATACCCTACTCATCAAGTCTACGAAGTAGGAAGGTGCGTTTGTCAAGCTGAAAGGCATGATAAGCCATTTGAAGAAACCATCCGGGGTACTGAATGCAGTCTTATCTATGTTGTCCTCAGTGACTCTTAGCTGATGAAATCCGGTAGCCAGATCTAGTTGGGAGAAAACTGAGGCACTTACGAGCTAGTCGAACAAGCCGTCTATTAAGAAGTGGGTGCCTATTCTTCTTGGTCAATGTGTTTAGCTCCCTATAGTCCACGCACAGATGAAGTGAACCATCTTCCTTGGTTACAAATACCACTGGACCACCCTATTCAGAAATACTCCGCCTTATGAACCCCTTTTCAAGCAACTCTTTAACTTGCTTGCTGAGCTCTTTCCTTTCCCTTGGAGCCATGTGTCTAACAGGTAAAGCAACAGGTTTTGCATTATCAACAAGGTATATGCAGAAGTCTATCTCTCGCTTCGAAGGTAAACCCTTCACCTCTTCAAAGACATCCGAGTATTCATGGACCACTCTAAAAGATTGCAAGTTTTCAACAGACGCATCAAGAGATTCTAGGTAATTAAGCATAACAGAATTCATGGGATTACAAGATATTTCGAGAGTGTTACCGAGGCGAGTCATAAGTCTAACCACTCTCTTTTCACAATCGAGGATGGCACTATTATTGGATAACCAATCCATGCCTAGAATCAACCCATAGCCCGTGAAATCCAAAACATAAGCATTACATCTAAACCCAACGCTTAGTATAGAAATTTCCAAATACAAATAAATCATTGATAAATAAGCCGAGCCCCTAATTAGATTTGAAACAACCATGGGATCCTCTACTATACTGGTACATAGGTGTAGAGATTCAACTAAAGCAGTAGATATAAAAGAGTGCGATGCGCCAGAATAAAAAAGAGTACGAACTGGATGATCAGAAAGATAAACTAAACTCTCAACAAAAATATTTCTACCTCTTTCTTGCGGAGGTGCAATGAGAGCGTGAATCTGCCCTCCAGAAGTGGATCTAGTCCTCTGCCCTTGCCCTTTCCTTTTTGGGCAATCCTTAGCCATATGTCCAGTCTCGTCGCATTGAAAGCAACCACCCATCTTCCTTTTCTTCTTTTTGCAGTCCTTAATTAGATGTCCAGGTATGCCACAAAATTTACACTTCCTCTTGTCACGGGGTTTGTTATTCTTCCCGCCTTTCTTGGAATCCGTCTTCTCATTCTGCGATCCCTCCACTTTCTTGTCTAGAGGTTCATCTACCTTTTCCTCCTTCTTGCCATCCTTGTCTTCCTCCTGTAACAGTGCCATATCCACCAGTCTCTCAAAATTCGCACCCATAAGTATATGGGACATAGCTAGGCTGTGCAGTGGCTCATTCAACTCTTTCACGAAACGAAGAGCCTTTTTATGTGGAGTGTTTACCAACTCCAGTCCGAATCTAGCCAGCTGGTTGAATTGGTTGACGTATTCCTTAACAGATAGGCTTCCCTGTTTGAGTGCTAAGAATTTCTCCATCTGTAGGCTTCGTTCAGCTTGCGAGAGGAACTTCATTTCAAATCTCTTTATGAAATCCTCCCAAGTTCCAATTGGTCTCTCCGCATTAATAACTTCCCACCACTAAGAGGCTTCGTCCTTAAGTAACCATAAAGCCAATTGTATCTTCTGCCTATTGTCCACTTCGAAGATAACAAACAAAGCTTCTGTTCCCTTGAGCGAGTTTCTTGCTTCCACAAATGACTCAGTCCCATTAAAGTTCTTTCCACCCATAGCTTGAAAGTCCCTACATATCTTCAAGAAAGCATTCACCCATGGAGGTGGGGGAGGAGGAACGGCTGCAGCTGGGGGAGGAGGAACGTCTGCTGGGCTTGCGTCATTAGCCCTAGCCTCCAGATACCTTCTGAACCAGCTAGGTATCGGTACGCCCTCGAGAAGATTAAGATCCCCAGACATGCTGAAATGAAAAGAAAAGGTTCAAAACAAAGGATGGAAAGATAGTGCATATTGCTTTGGGGATTATGCCTTTAAAATAAAATAACACTTTTCTTGAAAATGCTTCTCTAAATTTCTTTTTGAAAAATAGTTTTCAAAAACTTTTATCTGATCTGGTAAACCATCGCTCTGATACCAAGTGAAACACCCAACCTCCGTTAAGGTCACTCACAAAGGGAATGCATTAACTTTGGTGAAGCATTTTAGGTAAAAGACATAGATAATTTACAAGACAGACATATTAACAGCGAAAAACTGAAATCATTTCATAAATAGCGTGGTTCAATCAAAACATTACAAGCATTGTCTCAAAACCCAACTTCTAAATTTTTACAATGAAACACCTGTATTGATTTAAAATCCAAGTACATAAGGAAGCATAAAACAGTAGTAAAGCAGCATAAATCCCCAGTAAAAGTGTAACCACAGCCATAGCCCAAGAAGACAGAATCCAAGCAATACATCTACTCTCTTCAAACTGGAAAAGGTTTGCACTAAGCTGAAGTATTCCCTCCCGGTGGATCGGGAGGGGAGGGGATGGAAGAAAAGAAGGCAAAAGAAAATAGGTCAGACATAAGTCTAGTAAGTCCAGTGATTATTCAGCATGTAAACAAGTAAAAGGATCATGACATGAAAAAACTGAACATAGGACAATACCATAGAAATAAGATAACATAAGATAAAGCAAGATAAACTGAATATACTTATCGCACTCATTTCCATTTATCTGCACCTACTAACGAATGTTTCAACTACCATCATGTGTTCATAACAAAGTGATCCCTTTCCCGATCGGCTTCTACTCGCATGCATTTCTTACTTGTGTCATTAGGCCCCACTCGTGTGTAGATACCTATGTTGGCCCCAATCATGGGGTGTATCAATTCCCATGATGGCAACCTGACACGATTCAAGATGCACAGTGTATACTACTGATGTCCAGTGCCTGATTTTCCAATCCGAAGTACGTGCATGCCCATACTCCGTTGGAACTACATTGCTGCACCACCCGCCGCTATTTTGACCGCTTATAATCAGCCCAGTAATCGTGCCCCACCCTGCCTAGTTCAGGGTACCGTGATACATCTATGTGGGTTACTGCTGAAATGGGTCCCCGTTACTAGGGTTTCCTAATCAATATGTTATAATGGTTAAGTGTTCTCAAAATTTGCATAACCTCACCCATCTGTTTAACTAACATGTTGTATTGGTTAAATGTTGCCTTAATTAACTTAACCCTGCCATTCTTAGCCTGTTTGTTCCTTAGCTTTAATTCATTCATTAAAGCACCAACCTCTCACATTAGATCTATATTATTGTGATCGCTGGATGTGCCGGGTGGTTCCGGGTAGCCTTACACCGCAACTCATTCTAACCTCGGGTTTTTGGGCTTAATGTGCTAACCTCTCACATTAGATCTATATTGTTGCGGTCGATGGATGTGCCGGGCGATTCCGGGCAGTCTTACACCGCAACTCAATCTAACCTTGGGTTAGGCATGTTCATCTTTTGCTAATTTACATATTTGTCATATGTGTCAAAATTCATGTCTTTTTATGCCAATATTTCCGAAGTGTAGTCAGTACAAGTTTTATGCCACATTCACATGTAATGCCCAAAATTTACTCAATTAAATTATACCCAATTTTCCCCGCGTTATAATCGCACGTACAACGAGATTCAATCTAAGTTCCGAAAGAACTTAGCATTCACAAAATCAAGTAAAAGGGAAAAATAGAGAATGAGCATAAGGATTGACATAAGGAAAAACAAGCATGTAAAGATGTACCAAATTCAAGAATCATGTTTCAATGTTGTGCATTAACACTATGTGTAGACAAGCTAAGCAATTCACACCACAGGTATAAAGATTAGATAGAATTGGACTTAAGAGAATTACTAATTTAATGTACAGCATGATAAGTCCCATTTGATAAATCACAGTAGTCTCATAGGTATAGATTGTACAACATGAAAAGTTCCATCCTATCAATAACAAAAGTCTCACAGGCATGATAGGTTCATTTATGTCAGTCCAACAGTCTCATAGGCATAATGGGTTCTATTATGTCAGTCCAACAGTCTCATAGGCATGATATGTTCTATTATGTCATCCAACAGTCTCATAGGCATGATAGGTGCCATTACATCAATCACAATAGTCTCATAGGCATAAGCAATTTAGATTAGACAAAAGGATAGGCATGAATCGGAATTAGGCCTCATTCTGGATCCCATTATTGTAGTCATGATTTCTATTAGATGTTTAAATCTAAATAATAACTAAACTTACAGAAAAAGGACGGATCTTGTATTCTGGGATCTAATTTCTGAATTTGAAAAGTTATCCTTTGATGTAGACTCATGTAAGCACTTTCGTAGATGAGAGACATGAAAGACATTATGTACTCCAGCCAACCTTTCGGGTAGTTGTACTTTATAAGCCATTTTCCCAATCCTCTTAATGATAGGAAATGGCCCTACAAATCTTGGGGCCAGTTTTCCTACGGACCCAAAGCGAACGACATTCTTCAAAGGAGATACTTTAAGAAAAACTCTGTCCCCAACCTCAAACTCAAGGTTGGTCCTTCTTTTATCAGCGTAGGACTTATGTCTATCTTGTGCGGTCTTCATTCCTCTTCGTATCAAGTCCACCTTCTCTGAAGTTTCTCTGATCATGTCTGGCCCAAGTACGAGCTTGTCTTTAAACTCCCACCAACAAGTTGGTGATCAGCATGGTCTTCCATATAAAGCCTCAAAGGGTGTCATGCCTATGGTGGCTTGGTAACTATTGTTGTAGGCGAACTCCACCAAAGGAAGGTGATCCTACCATGTTCCCCCAAAGTCAAGAATGCACAATCTCAAGAGATCTTCTAATACTCTGTTCACTCTTTCCGTCTAACCATCGGTTTGAGGGTGATAAGCAGTGCTTAAGCATAGTTGTGTGCCTACTGCCTCTTGCAAACTCTTCCAAAACTCGCTCGTAAAGATAGGGTCTCGATCACTTACTATGCTGGAGGGTATTCCATGCAGTCGAACTACCTCTTTAAGATAAATGGATGCTAACGATGAGGCAGTCCTCCGGCTCTTAACAGGTATAAAGTGAGCGCTTTTAGTGAGTCTGTCCACTATTACCCAAATACTGGTATTGCCCCTTCTAGATCTAGGCAACCCATCAATAAAGTCCATTGAAATGCTATCCCGTTTCCACTGTGGGACTTCTAGAGGATAAACCAGACCACCAGGCTTCTTCTGCTCTGCCTTGACTTGCTGGCATATCAAGCATTTAGAGACAAACTCATCTATATCCTTCTTCATGCCATTCCATAAGAAAACCCTTTTTATGTCTTTATACATCTTGTCCCCGTCTGGGTGTATGGTCAACTTAGAATGGTGTGCTTGTTCGAGAACGGTCTTCATCAAATCCCTTGCTTGTGGGATGCATAGTCTTCCATCCCGTCTCAACCAACCCTTGTCATCGATGGAGTATCTATTGAGGTGACTAAAAGTCTCACCTCTAATTAGCTTATCCATCACATCAACTAGCTGAGGGTCTTCATGTTGCGTGGTTCCTATTGAGTCCAAAAGAGCAGACCGCACCTCTAGCGATGTTAACAAACCAGGTACAAATTCAAAGGAGGGTCTAAAGTCAAAGTTTGCTATGTACTCCAAGCTTTTCCTTTCTACAAAGAGAGGACTTATGGTCAGCATTTTCCTACTTAAGGCATTTGCTACCACATTGCCCTTGCCAGGGGTATAAGCAATCTCCAAATCGTATGAGGCAAGAAATTTCATCCACCTTTGTTGCCTTAAGTTAAGACCTTTCTATGAGAAAAGGTACTTTAACGATTTATGGTTAGTAAACAATTCAAACCTTTCTCCTAGCTGGTAATGACGCCATGACTTAAGAGCGAAAACAATGGAAGCTAGTTCTAAACCATGAGTTGGGTAGTTTTTCTCATGCACCTTCAACTGTCTTCCTCCATAACAAACTACTCTGCCCTCTTGCATCAAGACAGTGCCCAATCCTGTACTGCATGCGTCTGTGTACACTATAAACATCTTACTCCCATCAGGCAATGTCAGAACTGGGGTTGTTGTTAAAGCCCTTTTCAATCTTTGGAAAGCAACATCGCAATCCAAATCCCAAGCAAAAGTTAGGTTTCTCTTTGTCAACCTAGTAAGTGGGGATGAGATCTTCACAAAAATCCTTAATGAATTTTCTGTAAAAGCCTGCCAGCCCGAGAAAACTTCATACTTCGGTTGCATTCCGTTGGATCTTCCAATCCTGGACCGCAACTACTTTTGCGGGATCCATGGCTATCCCCTCTTTGGACACTACATGTCCAAGAAACCTTACTTCATCTCTCCAAAAATGGCATTTGGAGAATTTTGCTTTCAGCTGATGTGCACGAAGAGTATCCATAACTTCTCTTAAATGCAAAGCATGTTCTTCCTCACTTTTTGAGAAAATCAAAATGTCATCCACGAAGACCACTACAAATTTATTAAGGAACTCTCTGAATACCCTACTCATCAAGTCTACGAAGTAGGCAGGTGCGTTTGTCAAGCCGAAAGGCATGACAAGCCATTCGAAGAAACCATCCGGGGTCCTAAACGCAGTCTTATCTATGTTGTCCTCAGCCACTCTTAGCTGATGAAATCTGGTGGCCAGATCTAGTTGGGAGAAAACTGAGGCACCTATGAGCTGGTCGAACAAGTCGTCCATTCTAGGAAGTGGGTGACTATTCTTCTTGGTCAATTTGTTTAGCTCCCTATAGTCCACGCATAGGCAAAATGAACCATCTGCTTTGGTTGCAAACACCACTGGAGCACCCCATTCAGAAATACTCCACCTTATGAACTCCTTTTCAAGCAACTCTTTAACTTGCTTGCTGAGTTCTTTCCTTTCCCTTGGAGCCATGTGTCTAACGGGTAAAGCAACAGGTTTTGCGTTATCAACATGGTATATGCGGAAGTATATCTCTCGCTTCAGAGGTAAACACTTCACCTCTTCAAAGACATCTGAGTATTCATGGACCACTCTAATAGATTGCAAGTTTTCAATAGACGCATCAAGAGATTCTAGGTAATTAAGCATAAAAGAATTCATGGGATTACAAGAGATTTCAAGAGTGTTACCGAGGCGAGTCATAAGTCTAACCACTCTCTTTTCACAACTGAGGATGGCACCATTACTGGATAACCAATCCATGCTTAGAATCAACGTATAGCCCATGAAAGCCAAAACATAAGCATTACATCTAAACCCAACGCTTAGTATAGAAATTTCCAAATCTAAACAAATCATTGATAAATAAGCCGATCCCCTAATTGGATTTGAAACAACCATGGGATCCTCTACTATACTGGTATCTAGGTGTAGAGATTCAACTAAAGTAGTAGGTATAAAAGAGTGCGATGCGCCAGAATAAAAAAGAGTATGAACTAGATGATCAGAAAGATAAACTAAACTCTAAACAGAAATATTTCAACCTCTTTCTTGCGGAGGTGCAATGAGATCATGAATCTTCCCTCCAGAAGTGGATCTAGTCCTCTGCCCTTGCCTTTCCATTTTGGGCAATCCTTAGCCATATGTCCAGTCTCGTCGCATTGAAAGCAACCACCCATCTTCCTTTTCTTCTTTCTGCAGTCCTTAATCAGATGTCCAGGTATGCCACAAAATTTACACTTCCTCTTGTCACGGGGTTTGTTATTCTTCCCGCCTTTCTTGGAATCCGTCTTCTCATTCTGCGATCCCTCCACTTTCTTGTCTAGAGGTTCATCCACCTTTTCCTCCTTCTTGCCATCCTTGTCTTCCTCCTGTAACAGTGCCATGTCCACCAGTCTCTCAAAAGTCGCACCCATAGGTATATGGGACATAGCTAGGCTGTGCAGTGGCTCATTCAACCCTTTCACGAAACGAAGAGCCTTTTTATGTGTAGTGTTTACCAACTCCAATCCGAATCTAGCCAGCTGGTTGAATTGGTTGATGTATTCCTTAACCAATTGGCTTCCCTGTTTGAGTGCTAAGAACTTCTCCATATGTAGGCTTCGTTCAGCTTGCGAGAGGAACTTCATTTCAAATCCCCTTCTGAAATCCTCCCACGTTTCAACTGGTCTCTCTACATTAGTAACTTCCCACTAGTAAGAGGCTTCGTCCTTAAGTAACCATACAGCAATTGTATCTTCTGCCTTTCGTCCACTTCGAAGATAACAAACAAATCTTCTGTTTCCTTGAGCCAGTTTCTTGCTTCCACAAATGAATCAGTCCCATAATGTTCTTTCCATCCATAGCTCGGAAGTCCTTACATATCTTTGAGAAAGCATTAACCCGCGGAGGAGGGGGAGGAGGAACTGCTGCAGCTGGGGAAGGAGGAACGTCTGCTGGGCCTGCGTCATTAGCCCTAGCCTCCAGATACCTTTTGAACCAGCTAGGTATCGGTATGCCCTCGGGAAGATAAAGATCTCCAGACATGCTGAAACGAAAAGAAAAGGTTCAAAACAAAGGATAGAAAGATAGTGCATATGGATTTGGGGATTATGCCTTAAAAATAAAACAACACTTTTCTTGAAAATGCTTCTTTAAATTTCTTTTTGAAAAATAGTTTTCAAAATTTTTTATCTGATCTGGTAAACCATCGCTCTAATACCAAGTGAAACACCCCACCTCCATTAAGGTCACCCCACCTCTATTAAGGTCACTCACAAAGGGAATGCATTAACTTTAGTGAAGCATTTTAGGTAAAAGACACGGATAATTTACAAGACAGACATATAAACAGCGGAAAACTGAAATCATTTCATAAATAGCATGGTTCAGTCAAAACATTACAAGCATTGTCTCAAAACCCAACTTCTAAACTATTATAATGAAACATTTTGTCTTGATTTAAAACTCCAAGCACATAAGGAAGCATAAAACAGTAGTAAAGTAGCATAAATCCCCAATAAACGTGTAACCACAACAATAGCCCAAGAAGAGAGAATCCAAGCAATAAATCTACTCTCTTCAAACTGGAGAAGGTCTGCACTAAGATGAAGTATTCCCTCCCTGCGAACCTGGGGGGGGGGGGGGGGACGGAAGAAAAAAGGCGAAAGAAAATAGTTCAGACATAAGTCTGGTTAGTCCAGTGATTATTCAGCATGTAAACAAGTAAAAGGATCATGACATGAATAAACTGAACATAGGACAATACCATTGAAATAAGATAACATAAGATAAGGCAAGATAAACTGAATATACTTATCGCACTCATTTCAATTTCTCTGCACCTACTAACGAATGTTTCAACTACCATCATGTGTTCATAACAAAGTGATCCCTTTCACGATCGGCTTCCACTTGCATGCATTTCTTACTTGTGTCATTCAGCCCTGCTCGTGTGTAGATACCTATGCTGGCCCCAATCATGGGGTGTATCAGTTCCCATGATGGCAACCCGACACGATTCAAGATGCACAGTGTATACTACTGATGCCCAGTGCCTGCTTTTCCACTCCAGAGTACGTGCACGCCCATACTTCATCGGAACTACACTACTGCACCACCCACCGCTATTTTGACCGCTTATAATCAGCCTAGTAATCGTGCCCTACCCTGCCTAGTTCAGGGTATCGTGATACATCTATGTGGGTTACTGCTGAAATGGGTCCCCATTACTAGGGTTTCCTAATCCACATGTTATAACGGTTAAGTGTTCTCAAAATTTACCTAACCTCACACATCTGTTTAACTAACATGTTTTATTGGTTAAGTGCTGCCATAATTAACTTAATCCTACCATTCTTAGCCTGTCTGTTCCTTAGCCTTAATTCATTCATTAAATGTAATAACTCACAAATCCGAACCAATTTAAAAATTTTATTTTGACAATTTTGATGAATTTTGAATATTTAAAATGAATTATTTTAAATAATAACGAAGAGAAATTTATTTTGAATAGAATTAGAATGTATATATTTATTTGAATCGTCGTTAGGACATAAATATTTATTTTTAATTATAAAAGGAATTGGAAATGGCGTGGTAGTTCGAAAATTCGATTTCAAATTTCAAATGGATGTACAGGATTCAAAATAAACTGAATTTTAACAAAACCAAAAATATTAGAATCTATTTGAAAATATCTTTCCAACGAATCCAAAAAATTGAAATTTCATAGCGGGGATAAAAAGTTATGCCCAATTGAAATTTTAGAATAGTCGCTATGGAAAATATAGCCCTTAAAACAGAAAATTTTGCAAACGACCTCCGTTTTCAACGAAACCACTTTTGTTGGATCCAGGATGTCAAGTTATTGCTAGGTTCCAAAATTCATAATTTTCTGAATCAATATGTGAGTATGGCAAAAGGAAAACATGTTTTGACTGTTTCAGTCAATTTGGATCGACTAGAAAATGGCCGTTTTTCAATCGGTCTTCAAATTTGACGAAATTAGTTTTGTTAGGACCATATCGCCAATACGAAGCTAGAAATATATTTTTTGGAATTTTTAGAGTTAGTATGTGGCCCGGGAAATTAAAATGAACATTCAAATTCAGTATATACTGATTTATGTTTTGAATTTGATAAAAACTGATCGTAACTGATGAATTTGCTTACGGTCATATCCCATTGTATTCGGAATGGGGGTAATTAGCTAGGAGTGATAGTCGTTGGATTTGATTTGAAGTTCGTACGTAAAATTTCATTAAGTAGCAATATTAGAGAATTAAAATATTTTTTAAATATAATATATATATTCAGACCCTCACCCCCTTTTCTTCTTACAGTCAAACCTCAATTTCTGGAAAGAAAGAAAAATAAAAAACTCTCGCGCCTCTCAATCTCACCGCCGTCCAGGCGATTGCCCCAAGCCACCACCGCGCGGTTTGCTTCCGACCTCCTCCTCCTCGCGTCCGCACCCCCTAGCAGATCGGTTCTCGAACGAAGAAAGCCCCAAACATGAAGTAGGCCCGCCAATGGCCGGAGCACCTCCCTCAGACCGACTGCGCCCTTCCTCCACTGCCTCAGACCTCCCCAGCGCTGCAACGAAACCCTCCGCCTCCGGCAACGCGCAGAAAGTCCCCTCCCCCATTCGCTAAAAACTATGAGTAACTTGTATATTAAAAGCATTGTGAAAATAGTGATTTTTAGTTAGAAAAGATAGTGATTTTTATTTAGGTTAATAGTGATTTTTACTTAGGTAAATATACGATTTTTAAACTAGAAAGATACAATTTTTAAACTAGAAAAGATTAGATTTTTAAATCAAAAAGATTTGATTTTGAAATATAAAAAGATTTGATTTTTATAAATGAAAAAGATTTGATTTTTGAAATTACAAAGATTAGTTTTTATATATGAAAACATAGGGTATAAAAAATGATTTTATTAATGTAGAGGAATAAAAATATGATTTTTATTAATGTAGAGTAATAAAAATATGATTTTTATAAAGGTAGAGTAGTAAAAATAGGATTTTTGTTAAGGTAGAGTAGTAAAAATATGACTTTTATATAAGAATAAAGATTAGTTTTTAGATACGAAATAGCGAAGATTTTTATATATGCAGTGATATAAGAATAGGATTTTCATATGTGAGGTAATGCTATAGAAATGCGATTTTCATATATGTTATAGCTATATAAAAATGTGATTTTTATAATAATGGTATGAATATAAAAATATGATTTTTATAATGAAAACATCGATATAAAAATATGATTTTCATACATGAAGTGATATTATAAAAAATACGATTTTTATACACATAGCGGCAATATAAAAATGTGATTTTTATATGTAAAGCGTTATGTTAAAAATATGATTTTAACGTAAACGGTGTGAAACAGATCTCGTTGGGAACACGGTGAAGATTTCCTACATATGAAGAGTCGCGGCGTTTGGTTTAGCTTCTTGGTGAGACTCCTCACTTTTATTTTATTTTCTAGTTAAAATATATACTAGATGCAGAAGGTGCTTAGTAGCACCCGACACCCGTCGTCCACAGACCATGGATGACTTGTTTGTTTGTTTGATGTGTTGTGAAAGTTGATTGTGTGATGTCGAATGGAATAAAATATTTTATAGTTAAAAATAAAATTTTTAACGTGTATATGAATTAAATAAATATTTATAAACAAATCGGACGATTTGTTTATGTACACACATTTGACTGATATTGATTGGGACGATAAATTTTACACATCGCCCAACTGCTCAAATAAAACCTGTGTTTGATTGTTTGAAACCCCACACGGGTATTGGGATGAAATTGGACATACACTAATCCCAATAATTAGCTGTATGTCGATCGATTGATTGACAGGCTGTTATAAGCGTTAAATATTTATATTTGATGCTTATGCAATGTAGAATGCACTTTGGATGATGGATTGCAATTTTCATTGTTGTTATACACATTTGTTGTGTGAAATCCATATAATCAAATTATATGGTAATTGACTATGTCTGATTCCAGTTCAGAAAGGAATGAATATTTTAAAATAACGTACATTTTAAAATAACGAATATTTTCAAATAATATTCAGAAAAGAATCAAAATTTGACTTTGATGTCCGATTTGGGATGGACACGATTATATTTAAATATATAAAGCCATGTTGATTAGATTAACGCCATTTTGATGTGAACGATATTTATATAGATTTTGTTCATTTTTATAATGAATATTGAAAGAGAATTGATTTCGAAATATAATATTTTGGAAATATTATCATTTATATATTAAAGATAGGGAATATTCAATTTCGATTTGAAATTGAATATGAAGTTGAAACTGTTTTGAAAATGAATTTAAAACGATTTATAAAATACGTTTTAAATGGAAATCGACAAAATATGTATTATATATATTATATATATACTATAATGGCCTGAATAAACGCGCCGCGCTGCGGCAGTTCGCGAATTTCGACCATTGACTTCGAACGGACATTACGGGAGATTCGACTGTCGGATTCTCCTAAAACTGGAGTCGTTGGGTTCGTATCGAAAAGAGCTTTCTAATGAATACAAGAAATTAGAAATCTAACGTTGGATTTGGAATTATGTCCAAATCAAAATAGGAAAAGGCAGTTGTAAGTGCAGTTCGATGACCGTTTATGGAAATCAACTGAAAGGGCCCTGATTAAATTATTAAAAATATTGATAATTTATGTAAAATCATAATAAATGATTTGGGAAGAATTGGGATGAAAAATCCCATATTTGGAAAGATAAAAATAGATTTTTATCGAAATGAGCTAGTTTTGAACTAGAATTATAATCCAATTATTTTTAAAATAAATAAATTGGATTTGAAATGGTTTTAAAAATAACCAGAATTTCCAATATATATATTGGAAATGGATTTGAATCGAAATTGTCTTCGGAATATTTCGATATTGGATTTCGTGATTATACAGATATTGTTATGGAAATTTGAAAGATATACTTATATCGTTATTTCCAATACAATATTTGTTGGTCGTAGAATTTGATATTGAATATATGCCAATATATTTTCTATTCAGAGCCCTGTATTTAATATCAAATGGGATTCGGGTTTGTCGTGAATGGTATCTTCATTAACACTGTTCTTAAACCCAGTTGAGAAAAAGATTAAATATTTTATTTAGATTTAATGAATTATACCAATTAATTAATATTTAATTGGAATTGAATTGGAATTGATTTTTGGGTTTATTGTGAACGGTGTTTTAAATAACATTTGTTCTTTAACCCGATTATTAATGGAATGTGAATTGGGCTTATCGTGAACTGTGTTTTTAGCGACATTCGTTCTTTAACCCGATTTACAATGAAATGGGATTTGGCATTTATAAATCTTTTGATAAGATTTAAAGGAGATTTTCCAAAGTAAAGTTTTCCAATTTAACATATTTAATTGGAATTGAATGGAATTCGATTTGGTAATGATCGAAGTGGACTTCTGTCGAGGAAGACTGTTATTATATATGGAATTTAAGAGGCTCTGCCGTTATTCCATTTATAGTGTCAGTTGGATATAGAAGTTTGTATCGATTATATCTATCGATTTGTTTTCCATGAAGATTCCATTGTCAATGGAATGTGAGTTTGGGTTGTCGAGAATGGTATCTTTAATAATACTGTTCTTAAACCCAACGGAGTTAAGAAAATCAAAAACTAACTGGAGATTAGTTAAGTTGAATGGTTTTCTGGGTATTGATCTGATGTTGGTTTCGGCCTTCGGGGTTAATACTTAGGGAATTGTTCACTTGCTAATTTACGGTTAAGGGTTGATGGAATGGAATGTGATTTTGGGGTTTATCGTGAATCGTGTTTAATGACATTGGTTCTTTAACCCAGTTAAAACACAGGTTATGATTTCCCAAGTAAAATAATCATTAATATTGTTTTTTGGGAAGATTAAAACCAAGTGGATTTTTAATGAATCTTTAATTAGATTGAAATGATCGAGAATGGAGTATCACCAGTTTTGCTCCAAGCGATAGTTAAATCTTTAATTAGATTTGAACTTGAAATGGTAATTGAATTTACCAATAACACCATGGTGTAAGATATGAAGTATTATCAGTTTTACTTCATGGGATGAATAGTTTGGGATTGGGAAATTAAACAAATGATTACTTCGGTAAGGTGCGCTAATCCCGACTAGTCTAGATAAACCATAATTTGGTTTGAATTGATATTCAAAAGAAGATTCAAGAACAAATTTAAAGAATTTATCTTTGATAAAATTAATGGGAACCTTTCCAAAATAAAATAATATTTGAATAAAGGAATATTCTGGATTGGAATAAGGCGTATGTTGTGTTTTATAACACTTGTTTATTATATACGCGAGTCATTCGGAAAGACCGGGTTTATCCCATTCTGAATAACTGAATCGACGATAAGTCGACGACGAAGACGGTGGTTGAAGACCGGAGGTCTTCACATCGTTTGGATAATTACTAATGATCTTGATTGGGTTGTACACCCAAGAGGAGGGAATCAGTTGGTGATCATCCAGACGTACTTGGAGATCGATGGATACGCGAGGAATAAGGTTCCTCCGGTTTCGTTCGGACCTAGAACAAACTGGTAAATGGATGTGTGTCTAACATCGAATTTCATTCTATGTGATTGATAGACATTGGTTGCGTAGCGTGAATTTCCTGTGTGGCATGATGAGATGCAAATGATCAAGGCTTCTATTGAAAAGCAAAGTCTTGTGGTTGATGATCAAAGCACGACTTTAATACAGCGTAGCTTTGTGTAGCGCTAATTTGCGAGCCTCACACACCGGTGTGAACCAGAAACGGGAGAGAACCTCAGGGAGGACATTCGTTTCTTTCTAGATAGGAGTGGTGTCAGCGTTCTGCACGCCCTGGCATTTAACTTATGTGGATGATGGATAGGAGGCGCCTCGGTTATATCGGTCGATCCGGGACCGATGGAGTCATTTGGCTCATTTACGCCCCCATAGGGCAGGGAAACGAATTGTTCAGGGTTTAAGTTTAATCCACATCGAGTGGACCGGCCCTGATGATCCAAGGGCTCACCTGTGTCTGGGTCCTGAGACTCGGGCTAGACAGTCTCGAAGCGGTGAGGATGATCCCTTGCCTCGGTTCACAGACGGAAATCCAACTTCCAATACGTGACAGTTGCGGTTTTGATTGTAGAGCCTAGTATTGGTGACATGATATATGGTACCCATGCCGTCTAGGATTGATACATTTAGATTTGAAGTTGTTTTATACACTATGCACTTATAATAGTATCAAATGATTTGTTTTAACGTACCAAGCATGTTTGGCTATTATAAGGGAAAACCCTATCCCCCGGCTTGCGTTGCATTGTGAGATAGGACCTAGGTCTTATAATAGCTTCGTTTTTTCAAAAAGCATTGTGTTGTTTTGTTATATGCACTGGTATTCTTGGGAGGAAACCCGTTTTGTGTTATGCGGCGTGGTCCCTTGATATATCTGATTTAAAGTAAAGTTTTAAAAAACTGTTTTAGTTCTCACACCAATTACATGACTGACCTGGAGTTTATTGTTTTAACCTAAACTCTGGGTGCCCCTATTTTCTGAACGGGCAGCTAGTAGTTTTATGTTTTGCAGATTTATATTCACAGAATCATGGTCTACAGCTGGAATGATATTCGGAAAGCTCTGTATCCGTATATCTCTTTCAGTTGTGTTTTGTAATTTTTTTCCGCTGCAGTAATGTATTTAAATCTCTGATATTTTTTTCTGATGTATAATATTCATTCATACTTTGTATATTCTTGTATTATGATGGAATTGTTGTAATTAACAATGAAATGTTTTTCTGTTTGTGTTCTGATTTGTCGTGTTCTCAAAGCAATCCGGGCTTTCCTTCACAGGGAAGTTCGGGTCGTGTCAGTTTGGTATCAGAGCTCTGGTTTACAGAGCTCGAGAACAAGACACATTAGAACCTTACGAAAGGATTACTTAGAGATTGGATTAGTAATATCCAATGAGAATGACTCGTTAGAGATAGGATTAGCAGTATCCTAGAATGAGTCCAAAGAGTGTGTTTTTAAAATTAAAAATGAAAACAAATTTTGTTTTGAAAATTTAAACCTTATCATAAGTATTTGAATATTTTATTTGTATTGAATTTGGACAATCTGATATATGAAGATTTTGCATATACGCCTAGTTAGCGTGTATACGAAGTCCTAAAAATACTGGATAGATATAGAATCACACTCTAGTCACCTGGAGATGATACTGATGATTGATATATCATCATCAGTGTTTGTGTTCGAGTTTCGAAAGTGGGATTTCTATATGATTCCAGTCGACTAGTGTGAGAACCAAAACTAGATAGGGTTATTATTGTGACTTGACATCAAAAACATGATTTTCTGTATATGTATCAAAATTATGAATTTGAAAAGCTAATCCACTAATTGATTGATGGTTGTGTTGTATGATTAGTTGTTATCTAAATAAAACCATTATGTAAAAGAAAGGTAAATTTAGGCCAAATTGAACCAAATATTGCACTGTATTGAAAATTGTTTGGAATTGCATGCATATACATGTATACACATTGAACAGGTCATTGCAAGGAGGCTAGAGTAGAGGAATAAAATTGTTTGCCCGACAAATAGGTACATGTTTATTGTATTTCTTGGGGTTTTTGATGATCTTATGAGCCGATTGGCTATTTCTTTTTCTTTTTGGATTGGAGAGGCCTGTATGGCAATTTCGGGATTTTCCCGGTGCTCCCGTGGGAGGTTATGGTGAAATTATTCAAAAATTTAGGGTGTTAGCCAAATTTTTGAAAAATTTGAAAAGTTCTTAGAAACAGTAAAGTTGAAGAACTAAAGCCATAATGAAAGTTGAGTTGGATTGTAAAACAGCTTTCAGTTTCGTTCCTTTTCGGGGACGAAAAGTTTTAAGTGGGGGAGATTGTAATAACCCGGAAATCTGAACCAATTTAAATTTTTTATTTTGGCAATTTTGATGAATTTTGAATATTTATAATGAATTATTTTAAATAATAAC
The DNA here is from genome assembly GCA_030737875.1 of Allium sativum. Classification (NCBI taxonomy): domain Eukaryota; kingdom Viridiplantae; phylum Streptophyta; class Magnoliopsida; order Asparagales; family Amaryllidaceae; genus Allium; species Allium sativum. Next base: position 566,915,905 of record CM060921.1, read on the forward strand.
GATGAGAAAATTATTTTGAATAGAATTAGAATGTATATATTTATTTGAATCGTCGTTAGAACATAAATATTTATTTTTAATTATAAAAGGAATTGGAAATGGCGCGGTAGTTCAAAAATTCGATTTCAAATTTCAAATGAATGTACAGGATTCAAAATAAACCGGATTTTAACGAAACCAAAAATATTAGAATCTATTTGAAAATATCTTTCCAACGAATCCGAAAAATTGAAATTTCGTAGCGGGGATAAAAAGTTATGCCCAGTTGAAATTTCAGAATAGTCGCTATGGAAAATATAGCCCTTAAAAATGGAAATTTTGCAAATGACCTCCGTTTTCAATGAAACCACTTTTGTTGGATCCGGGATGTCAAGTTATTACTAGATTCCAAAATTCATAATTTTCTGAGTCAATATGTGAGCGTGGCAAAAGGAAAACGTGTTTTGACAGTTTTAGTCAATTTCGATCGACCAGAAAATGGCCGTTTTTCAAACAGGCTTCAAATTTGATGAAATTAGTTTTGTTAGGACCGTATCTCCAATACGAAGCTAGAAATAATTTTTCTGGAATTCTTAGAGTTAGTATGTGACACCGGTAAATTAAAATGAACGGTCAAATTCAATATATATTGATTTATGTTTTGAATTTGATAAAAACTAATCGTAACTGATTAATTAACTTATGGGACATATCCTATTGTATTCGGAATGAGGGTAATTAACTAGGCGTGACAGTCGTTGGATTTGATTTGAAGTCCGTACGTCAAATTTCATTAAGAAGCAATATTAGAGAATTAAAATATTATTTAAATATAATATATATATTCAGACCCTCACCCCCCTTTTTCTCCTTACAGTCAATCCTCGATTTCTGAAAAGAAAGAAAAATAGAAAAAAAAACTCTCGCGCCTCTCATTCTCACCACCGTCCAGGCGATTGCCCCACGCCGCCACCGCGCGGTTTGCCTCCGACGTCCTCCTCCTCGCGTCCGCACCCCCCCAGCAGATCTGTTCTCGAACGAAGAAAGCCCCAAACCCAAAGTAGGCCCGTCGATGGCCGGAGCACCTCCCTCAAACCAGCTGCGCCCTTCCTCCACCGCCTCAGACCTCCCCAGCGCTACAATGAAACCATCCGCCTCCGGCAACGCGCAGAAAGTCCCCTCCCCCATTCGCTAAAAACTGTAAGTAACCTGTATATTAAAAGCATTATGAAAATAGTGATTTTTAGTTAGAAAAGATAGTGATTTTTATTTAGGTTAATAGTGATTTTTATTTAGGAAAATATACGATATTTAAACTAGAAATATACGATTTGTAAACTAGAAAGATACAATTTTTAAACTAGAAAAGATTAGATTTTTATAAATGAAAAAGATTTGATTTTTGAAATTACAAAGATTAGTTTTTATATATGAAAATATAGGGTATAAAAATATGATTTTATTAATGTAGAGGAATAAAAATATGATTTTTATTAATGTAGAGTAATAAAAATATGATTTTATTAAGGTAGAGTAGTAAAAATATGATTTTTATTAAGGTAGATTAGTAGAAATATGACTTTTATATAAGAATAAAGATTAGTTTTTGGATACGACATATGCAGTGATATAAGAATAGGATTTTCATATATGAGGTAATGCTATAGAAATGCGATTTTCATATATGTTATAGCTATATAAAAATGTGATTTTTATTTATGAATATAAAAATATGATTTTTATAATGAAAAAATCGATATAAAAATATGATTTTCATACATGAAGTGATATTATAAAAATACGATTTTTATACACATAGCGGTAATATAAAAATGTTATTTTTATATGTAAAGCGTTATGTTAAAAATACGATTTTTAACGTAAACGGTGTGAAACAGATCTCATTGGAAACATAGTGAAGATTTCCTACATATGAAGAGTCGCGGCGTTTGGTTTAGCTTCTTGGTTAGAACTCCTCACTTTTATTTTATTTTCTAGTTAAAATATATACTAGGATGTAGACGGTGCTTAGCAGCACCCGACACCCGTCGTCCACAGACCATGGATGACTTGTTTGTTTGTTTGATGTGTTGTGAAAGTTGATTGTGTAATGTGGAATGGAATAAAATATTTTATAGTTAAAAATATTTTATAGTTAAAAATATAATTTTTAACGTGTATATGAATTAAATAAATATTTATAAACAAATCGGGCGATTTGTTTATGTACACACATTTGACTGATATTGATTGGGACGATAAATTTTACACATCGCCCAACTGCACAAATAAAATCTGTGTTTGATTGTTTGAAACCCCACACGGGTATTGGGATGAAATTGGACATACACTAATCCCAATAATTAGCTATATGTCGATCGATTGATTGACAGGCTGTTAAAAGCGTTAAATATTTATATTTGATGCTTATGCAGTGTAGAATGCACTCTGGATGATGGATTGCTATTTTCATTGTTGTTATACATATTTGTTGTGTGAAATCCATATAATCAAATTATATGGTAATTGACGGTGTCTGATTCCAGTTCAAAAAGGAATGAATATTTTAAAATAACGTACATTTTAAAATAATGAATATTTTCAAATAATATTCAGAAAAGAATCAAAATTTGACTTTGATGTCCGATTTGGGATGGACACGGTTATATTTAAATATATAAAGCCGTGTTTATTAGATTAACGCCATTTTGATGTGAACGATATTTATATCAATTTTATTCATTTTTATAATGAATATTGAAAGAGAATTGATTTCGAAATATAATATTTTGAAAATATTATCATTTATATATTAATGATAGGGAATATTCAATTTCGATTTGAAATTGAATATGAATTTGAAACTGTTTTGAAAACGAATTTAAAACGATTTATAAAATACGTTTTAAATGGAAATCGACGAAATATATATTATATATATATTATATATATAATATAATGGCCTGAATAGAACGCGCCGCACTGCAGCAGTTCGCGAATTTCGACCATTGACTTCGAACGGACATTACGGGAGATCCGACCGTCAGATTCTCCTAAAGCTGGAACCGTTGGGTTCGTATCGAAAAGAGCTTTCTAATGAATACAAGAAATTAGAAATCTAACGGTTGGATTTGGAATTATGTCCAAATCAAAATAGGAAAAGGTCGTTGTAAGTGCAGTTCGATGACCGTTTATGGAAATCGACTGAAAGGGCCTTCATAAAATTGTTACAAATATCGATAATTTGTGTAAAATCATAATAAATGATTTGGAAAGAATTAGGATGAAATATCCCATATTTGAAAAGATAAAAATAGATTTTTTATCGAAATGAGCTTGTTTTGAACTAGAATTATAATCCAATTATTTTTAAAATAAATAAATTGGATTTGAAATGGTTTTAAAAATAACCAGAATTTCCAATATATATATATTGAAAATGAATTTGAATCGAAATTATCTTCGTAATATTTCGATAGTGGATTTCGTGATTATACAGATATTGTTATGGAAATTTGAAAGATATACTTATATCGTTATTTCCAATACGATATTTGTTGGTCGTAGAATTTGATATTGAATATAAGCCGATATATTTTCTATTCAGAGCCTTATATTTAATATCAAATGGGATTTTGGTTTGTCGTGAATGGTGTCTTCATTAACACTGTTCTTAAACCCAGTTGAGAAAAAAGATTAAATCTTTTATTTAGATTTAATGAAGTATACCAATTAATTAATATTTAATTGGAATTGAATTGGAATTGATTTTTGGGTTTATCGTGAACGGTGTTTTAAATAACATTTGTTCTTTAACCCGATTATTAATGGAATGTGAATTGGGCTTACCGTGAACTGTGTTTTTAGCGGCATTCGTTCCTTAACCCGATTTACAGTGAAATGGGATTTGGAATTTATAAATCTTTTGTTAAGATTTAAAGGAGATTTTCCAAAGTAAAGTTTTCCAATTTAACATATTAAATTGGAATTGAATGGAATTCAATTTGGTAATGATCGAAGTGGACTTCTTTCGAGGAAGACTGTTATTATATATGGAATTTAAGAGGCTCTGCCGTTATTCCATTTATAGTATCGGTTGGATATGGAAGTTTGTATCGATTATATCTATCGATTTGTTTTCCATGAAGATTCCATTGTCAATGGAATGTGATTTTGGGTTGTCGAGAATGGTATCTTTAATAATACTGTTCTTAGACCCAATGGAGTTAAGAAAATCAAAAACTAATTGGAGATTAGTTAAGTTGAATGGTTTTCTATGTATTGATCTGATGTTGTTTTCGGCCTTCATGCTTAATACTTAGGGAATTGTTCACTTGCTAATTTACGGTTAAGGGTTGATGGAATGGAATGTGATTTTGGGGTTTATCGTGAACTGTGTTTAATGACATTGGTTCTTTAACCCAGTTAAAAGACAGGTTATAATTTCCCAAGTTAAATAATCATTAATATTGATTTTTGGGAAGACTAAAACCAAGTGGAGTTTTAATGAATCTTTAATTAGATTGAAATGATCGAGAATGGAGTATCACCAGTTTTGCTCCAGGCGATAGTTAAATCTTTAATTAGATTTGAACGTGAAATGGTAATTGAATTTACCGATAACACCGCGGTGTTAAATATGAAGTATTACCAGTTTTACTTCATGGGATCAATAGGTTGGGATTGGGAAATTAAACAAATGATTACTTCGGTAAGGTGCGCAAATCCCGACTAGTCTGGATAAACCATAATTTGGTTTGAATTGATATTCAAAAGAAGATTCAAGAACAAATTTAAAGAATTTATCTTTGATAAAATTAATGGGAACCTTTCGCAAAGTAAAAGAATATTTGAATAAAGGAATATTGTGGATTGGAATAAGGCGTATGTTGTGTTTTATAACACTTGTTTATTATATACGTGAGTTATTCGGAAAGACCGGGTTTATCCCATTCTGAATAACTGAATCGACGATAAGTCGACGATGAAGACGGTAGTTGAAAACCGGAGGTCTTCACATCGTTTGGATAATTACTGATGATCTTGATTGGGTTGTACACCCAAGAGGAGGTAATCAGTTGGTGATCGTCCAGACGTACTTGGAGATCGATGGATACGCGAGGAATAAGGTTCCTCCGGTTTCGTTTGGACCCAGAACGAACTGGTAAATGGATGTGTGTCTGACATCGGATTTCATTCTGTGTGATTGATAGACATCGGTTGCATAGCATGAATTGCCTGTGTGGCATGATGAGATGCAAATGATTAAGGCTTCTGTTGAAAAGCAAAGTCTTTTGGTTGATGATCAAAGCACGGCTTTAATACAGCGTAGCTTTGTGTAGCGTTAATTCGCGAGCCTCACACACCGGTGTGAACCATAAACGGGAGAGGACCTCAGGGAGGACATGCATTTCTTTCTAGCTAGGAGTGGTGTCAGCGTTTTGTACGCCCTGGCATTTAACTTATGTGGATGATGGATAGGAGGCGCCTCGGTTATATCGGTCGATCCAGGACCGATGGAGTCATTTGGCTCATTTACGCCTCATTGGGCAGGGAAACGTATTGTTCAGGGTTTAAGTTTAATCCACATCGAGTGGGCCGGCCCTGATGATCCAAGGGCTCACCTATGTCTGGTCGTGTGACTCGGGCTGGACAGGCTCGAAGCGGTCAGGATGATCCCTTGCCTCGGTTCACAGACGGAAATCCAACTTCCAATACGTGACAGTTGTGGTTTTGATTGTAGAGCCTAGTATTGACGACATGATATATGGTACCCATGCCGCCTAGGATTGATACATTTAGATTTGAAGTTGTTTTATACACTATGCACTTATAATAATATCAAATGATTTGTTTTAACATACCAAGCATGTTTGGCTATTATAAGGGAAAACCCTATTCCCGGCTTGCGTTACATTGTGTGATAGGACCTGGGTCTTATAATAGCTTCATTTTTTCAAAAAGCATTATGCTGTTTTGTTATATGCACTAGTATTCTTAGGAGGAAACCCGTTCTGTGTTATGCGACGTGGTGCCTTTATATATCTGATTTAAAGTAAATTTTTAAATAACTGTTTTAGTTCTCACACCAGTCACATGACTGACCTGGAGTTTATTGTTTTAACCTAAACTCTGGGTGCCCCTATTTTCTACACGGGCAGCTAGTAGTTTTGGGTTTTGCAGATTTATATTCACAGGATACTGGTTTACAGCTGGAATGATATTCAGAAAGCTCTGTATCCGTATATCTCTTTCAGTTGTGTTTTGTATTTTTTTTCCGCTGCAGTAATGTATTTAAATCTCTGATATTTTTTTCTGATGTATAATATTCATTCATACTCTGTGTATTATTGTATTCTGATGGAATTATTGTAATTAACAATGAAATGTTCTTCTGTTTGTGTTCTGATTTGTCATGTTCTAAAAGCAATCCGAGCTTTCCTTCGCGGGGAAGTTCGGGTCGTGTCAGTTTGGTATCATAGCTCTAGTTTACAGAGCTCGAGAACAAGACACATTAGAGCCTTACGAAAGGATTCATTAGAGATTGGATTAGTAATATCAAATGAGAATGACTCGTTGGAGATAGGATCGGCAGTATCCTAGAATGAGTCCGAAGAGTGTGTTTTTAAAATTAAAAATGAAAAAAATTTGTTTTGAAAACTTAAACCTTATCATAAGTATTTGAATATTTTATTTATATTGAATTTAGACAATCTGATATATGAAGATTTTGCATATACGCCTAGTTAGCGTGTATACGAAGTCCTAAAAATACTGGATAGATATAGAATCACACTCTAGTCACCTGGAGATGATACTGATGATTGATATATCATCATCAGTGTTTGTGTTCGAGTTTCAAAAGTGGGATTTCTATATGATTCCAGTTGACTGGTGTGAGAGCCAAAACTAGATAGGGTTATTATTGTGACTTGACATCAAAAACATGATTTTCTGTATATGTTTCAAAATTATGAATTTGAAAAGCTAATCCACTAATTGATTGATGGTTGTGTTGTATGATTAGTTGTTATCTAAATAAAACCATTATGTAAAAGAAAGGTAAATTTAGGCAAATTGAACCAAATATTGCACTGTATTGAAAATTGTTTGGAATTGCATGCATATACATGTATATACATTGAACAGGTCATTGCAAGGAGGCTAGAGCAGAGGAATAAAATTGTTTGCCCGACAAATAAGTACATGTTTATTGTATTTCTTGGGGTTTTTGATGATCTTATGAGCCGATTGGCTAGCCGCTTGGCTATTTCTTTTTCTTTTTGGATTGGAGAGGCCTGTATGGCAATTTCGGGATTTTCTCGGTGCTCCCGTGGGAGGTTATGGCGAAATTTTTCAAAAATTTAGGGTGTTAGCCAAATTTTTGAAAAGTTCTTAGAAACAGAAAAGTTGAAGAACTTAAGCCATAATGAAAGTTGAGTTGGTTTGTAAAATAGCTTTCAGCTTCATTCCTTTTTGAGAACGAAAAGTTTTAAGTGGGGGAGATTGTAATAACCCGGAAATCCGAACCAATTTAAAATTTTTATTTTGGCAATTTTGATGAATTTTGAATATATAAAATGAATTATTTTAAATAATAACGATGATAAATTTATTTTTGAATAGAATTAGAACGTATATATTTATTTGAATCGTCATTAGAACATAAATATTTATTTTTAATTATAAAAGGAATTGGAAATGGCGTGGTAGTTCGAAAATTCGATTTCAAATTTCAAATGAATGTACAGGATTCAAAATAAACCGGATTTTAACGAAACCAAAAATATTAGAATCTATTTGAAAATATCTTTCCAACGAATCCAAAAAATTGAAATTTCATAGCGGGGATAAAAAGTTATGCCCAGTTGAAATTTCAGAATAGTCGCTATTGAAAATATAGCCCTTAAAAATGGAAATTTTGCAAACGACCTCCGTTTTCGACGAAACCACTTTTGTTGGATCCGGGATGTCAAGTTATTACAATATTCCAAAATTCATAATTTACTGAGTCAATATGTGAGCGTGGCAAAAGGAAAACGTGTTTTGATAGTTTCAGTTAATTTGGATCGACCAGAAAATGGCTGTTTTTCAAACGATCTTCAAATTTGACGAAATTAATTTTGTTAGGACTGTATCGCCAATACGAAGCTAGAAATATTTTTTTTGGAATTTTTAGAGTTAGTATGTGGCCCCGGTAAATTAAAATGAACGTTCAAATTCAATATATACTGATTTATGTTTTGAATTTGATAAAAACTGATCGTAACTGATGAATTAGCTTATGGGACATATCCTATTGTATTCGGAATGGGGGTAATTAACTAGGCGTGACAGTCGTTGGATTTGAAGTCTATACGTAAAATTTCATGAAGAAGCAATATTAGAGAATTAAAATATTATTTAAATATAATATATATATATTCAGACCCTCACCCCCCTTTTTGTCCTTACAGTCAAACCTCGATTTATGAAAAGAAAGAAAAAAAAAAAACTCTCGTGCCTCTCAATCTCACCGTCGTCCAGGCGATTGCCCTACGCCGCCACCGTGCGGTTTGCCTCCGACCTCCTCCTCCTCGCGTCCGCACCCCCCCCCCCCCAGCATATCGGTTCTCGAACGAAGAAAGCCCCAAACCCGAAGTAGGCCCGCCGATGGCCGGAGCACCTCCCTCAGACCAGCTGCGCCCTTCCTCCACCGCCTCAGAACTCCCCAGCGCTGCAATGAAACCCTCCGCCTCCGGCAACGCGCAGAAAGTCCCCTCCCCCATTCGCTAAAAACTGTAAGTAACCTGTATATTAAAAGCATTGTGAAAATAGTGATTTTTAGTTAGAAAAGATAGTGATTTTTATTTAGGTTAATAGTGATTTCTATTTAGGAAAATATACGATTTTTAAACTAGAAATATACGATTTTTAAACTAGAAAGATACAATTTTTAAACTAGAAAAGATTAGATTTTTATAAATGAAAAAGATTTGATTTTTGAAATTACAAAGATTAGTTTCTATATATGAAAATATAGGGTATAAAATATGATTTTATTAATGTAGAGGAATAAAAATATGATTTTTATTAATGTAGAGTAAAAAAATATGATTTTTATTAAGGTAGGGTAGTAAAAATATGATTTTTATATAAGAATAAAGATTAGTTTTTAGATACGAAGTAGCGAAGATTCTTATATATGCAGTGATATAAGAATAGGATTTTCATATATGAGGTAATGCTATAGAAATGCGATTTTCATATATGTTATAGCTATATAAAAATGTGATTTTTGTAATAATGGTATGAATATAAAAATATGATTTTTATAATGAAAACATCGATATAAAAATATGATTTTCATACATGAAGTGATATTATAAAAATACGATTTTTATACACATAGCGGAAATATAAAATGTGATTTTTATATGTAAAGCGTTATGTTAAAAATACGATTTTTACGTAAACGGTGTGAAACAGATCTCGTTGGAAACACGACGAAGATTTCCTACATATGAAGAGTCGCGGCGTTTGGTTTAGCTTCTTGGTTAAAACTCCTCACTTTATTTTATTTTCTATTTAAAATATATACTACGATGCAGACGGTGCTTAGCAGCACCCGACACCCATCGTCCACAGACCATGGATGACTTGTTTGTTTGTTTGATGTGTTGTGAAAGTTGATTGTGTAATGTGGAATGGAATAAAATATTTATAGTTAAAAATGTTTTATAGTTAAAAATATAATTTTTAACGTGTATATGAATTAAATAAATATTTATAAACAAATCGGACGATTTGTTTATGTACACACATTTGACTGATATTGATTGGGACGATAAATTTTACACATCGCCCAACTGCACAAATAAAATCTGTGTTTGATTGTTTGAAACCCCACACAGGTATTGGGATGAAATTGGACATACACTAATCCCAATAATTAGCTATATGTAATCGATTGATTGACAGGCTGTTATAAGCGTTAAATATTTATATTTGATGCTTATGCAGTGTAAAATGCACTCTGGATGATGGATTGCTATTTTCATTGTTGTTATACACATTTGTTGTGTGAAATCCATATAATCAAATTATCTGGCAATTGACTGTGTCTGATTCCAGTTCAGAAAGGAATGAATATTTTAAAATAATGTACATTTTAAAATAACGAATATTTTCAAATAATATTCAGAAAAGAATAAAAATTTGACTTTGATGTCCGATTTGGGATGGACATGGTTATATTTAAATATATAAAGCCGTGTTGATTAGATTAACGCCATTTTGACGAGAACGATATTTATATCGATTTTATTCATTTTTATAATGAATATAGAAAGAGAATTGATTTCGAAATATAATATTTTGAAAATATTATCATTTATATATTAATGATAGGGAATATTCAATTTCGATTTGAAATTGAATATGAAGTTGAAACTGTTTTGAAAACGAATTTAAAATGATTTATAAAATACGTTTTAAATGGAAATCGACGAAATATATATATATATATATATATATATATATATATATATATATAATGGCCTGAATAGAACGCGCCGCGCCGCGGCAGTTCACGAATTTCGACCGTTGACTTCGAACGGACATTACGGAAGATCCGATCGTCGGATTCTCCTAAAACCGGAACCGTTGGGTTCGTATCGAAAAGAGCTTTCTAACGAATACAAGAAATTAGAAATCTAACGGTTGGATTTGGAATTATGTCCAAATCAAAATAGGAAAAGGTCGTTGTAAGTGCAGTTCGATGACCGTTTATGGAAATCAACTAAAAGGGCCTTGATAAAATTGTTACAAATATCGATAATTTGTGTAAAATCATAATAAATGATTTGGAAAGAATTGGGATGAAATATCCCATATTTGAAAAGATAAAAATAGATTTTTATCGAAATGAGCTTGTTTTGAACTAGAATTATAATCCAATTATTTTTAAAATAAATAAATTGGATTTGAATTGGTTTTAAAAATAACTAGAATTTCCAATATATATATTGAAAATGGATTTGAATTGAAATTGTCTTCGGAATATTTCGATATTGGATTTCGTGATTATACAGATATTGTTATGAAAATTTGAAAGATATACTTATATCATTATTTCCAATATGATATTTGTTGGTCATAGAATTTGATATTGAATATAAGCCGATATATTTTCTATTCAGAGCCTTGTATTTAATATCAAATGGGATTTGGGTTTGTCGTGAATGGTGTCTTCATTAACACTGTTCTTAAACCCAGTTGAGAAAAAGATTAAATCTTTTATTTAGATTTAATGAAGTATACCAATTAATTAATATTTAATTGGAATTGAATTGGAATTGATTTTTGGGTTTATCTTGAACGGTGTTTTAAATAACATTTGTTCTTTAACCCGATTATTAATGGAATGTGAATTGGGCTTATCGTGAACTGTGTTTTTAGCGGTATTCGTTCTTTAACCCGATTTACAGTGAAATAGGATTTGGAATTTATAAATCTTTTGTTAAGATTTAAAGGAGATTTTCCAAAGTAAAGTTTTCCAATTTAACATATTAAATTGGAATTGAATGGAATTCGATTTGGTAATGATCGATGTGGACTTCTGTCAAGGAAGACCGTTATTATATATGGAATTTAAGAGGCTCTGTCGTTATTCCATTTATAGTATCGGTTGGATATGGAAGTTTTTATCGATTATATCTATCAATTTGTTTTCCATGATGATTCCATTGTCAATGGAATGTGATTTTGGGTTGTCGAGAATGGTATCTTTAATAATACTGTACTTAGACCCAACGGAGTTAAGAAAATCAGAAACTAAATGGAGATTAGTTAAGTTGAATGGTTTTCTAGGTATTGATCTGATGTTGGTTTCGGCCTTCGGGGTTAATACTTAGGGAATTGTTCACTTGCTAATTTACATTTAAAGGTTGATGGAATGGAATGTGATTTTGGGTTTATCGTGAACAGTGTTTAAATGACATTGGTTCTTTAATCCAGTTAAAAAACAGGTTATGATTTCCCAAGTTAAATAATCATTAATATTGATTTTTGGGAAGATTAAAACCAAGTGGAATTTTAATGAATCTTTAATTAGATTGAAATGATCGAGAATGGATTATCACCAGTTTTTCTCCAGGCGATAGTTAAATCTTTAATTAGATTTGAATGTGAAATGGTAATTGAATTTACCGATAACATCGTGGTGTTAGATATGAAGTATTACCAGTTTTACTTCATGGAATGAATAGGTTGGTTTTGGGAAATTAAACAAATGATTACTTCGGTAAGGTGCGCTAATCCCGACTAGTGTGGATAAACCATAATTTGGTTTGGATTGATATTCAAAAGAAGATTAAAGAATAAGTTTAAAGAATTTATCTTTGATAAAATTAATGGGAACCTTTCCCAAAGTAAAAGAATATTTGAATAAAGAAATATTCTAGATTGGAATAAGGCGTATGTTGTGTTTTATAACACTTGTTTATTATATACGCGAGTTATTCGGAAAGACCGGGTTTATCCAATTCTGAATAACTGAATCGACGATAAGTCGACGATGAAGACGGTGGTTGAAGACCGGAGGTCTTCACATCGTTTGGATAATTACTGATGATCTTGATTGGGTTGTACACCCAAGAGGAGGGAATCAGTTGGTGATCGTCAAGACATACTTGGAGATCGATGGATACGCGAGGAATAAGGTTCCTCCGGTTTCGTTCAGACTCAGAACAAACTGGTAAATGGATGTGTGTCTGACATCGGATTTCATTCTGTGTGATTGATAGACATCGGTTGCATAGCGTGAACTGCCTGTGTGGCATGATGAGATGCAAGTGATCAAGGCTTCTGTTGAAAAGCAGAGTCTTGTGGTTGATGACCAAAGCACGACTTTAATACAGCGTAGCTTTGTGTAGCGTTAATTCGCGAGCCTCACACACCGGTGTGAACCAGAAATGGGAGAGGACCTCAGGGAGGACATGCGTTTCTTTCTAGTTAGGAGTGGTGTCAGCGTTTTGCACACCCTGGCATTTAACTTATGTGGATGATGGATAGGAGGCGCCTCGCTTATATCGGTCGATCCAGGACCGATGGAGTCATTTGGCTCATTTACGTCCCATAGGGCGGGGAAACGTATTGTTCAAGGTTTAAGTTTAATCCACATTAAGTGGACCGACCCTGATGATCCAAGGGCTCACCTATGTCTGGGTCCTGAGACTCGGGCTAGACAGTCTCAAAGCGGTGAGGACGATCCCTTGCCTCGGTTCACAGACTGAAATCCAACTTCCAATACGTGACAACTGCAGTTTTGATTGTAGAGCCTAGTATTGGCGACATGATATATGGTACCCATGCCACCTAGGATTGGTACATTTAGATTTGAAGTTGTTTTATACACTATGCACTTATAATAGTATCAATTGATTTGTTTTAACGTACCAAGCCTGTTTGGCTATTATAAGTGAAAACCCTATCCCCCGGCTCGCGTTGCATTGTGTGATAGGACTGGGTCTTATAATAGCTTCATTTTTCCAAAAAGCATTGCGCTGTTTTGTTATATGCACTAGTATTCTTGGGAGGAAACCCGTTCCGTGTTATGCGGCGTGGTTCCTTGATATATCTGATTTAAAGTAAAGTTTTAAATAACTGTTTTAGTTCTCACACCAGTCACATGACTGACCTGGAGTTTATTGTTTTAACCTAAACTCTGGGTGCCCCTATTTTCCGCACGGGCAGCTAGTAATTTTGGGTTTTGCAGATTTATATTCAAAGGATCCTGGTTTACAGCTGGAATGATATTCGGAAAGCTCTGTATTCGTATCTCTTTCAGTTGTGTTTTATATTTTTTTCCACTGCAGTAATGTATTTAAATCTCTGATTTTATTTTTTTGATGTATAATATTCATTCATACTCTGTATATTCTTGTATTCTGATGGAATTGTTGTAATTAACAACGAAATGTTCTTCTGTTTGCGTTCTGATTTGTCATGTTCTCAAAGCAATCCGGGCTTTCCTTCACGTGGAAGTTCGGGTCGTGTCATTGAAGCACCAACCTCTCACATTAGATCTATATTGTTGTGATCGCTGGATGTGCCGGGCGGTTCCGGGTAGCCTTACACCGCAACTCAATCTAACCTCGGGTTTTTGGGCTTAATGCGCTAACCTCTCACATTTGATCTATATTGTTGCGGTCGTTGGATGTGTCGGGCGGTTCCGGGCAGTCTTACACCGTAACTCAATCTAACCTCGGGTTAGGCATGTTCATCTTTTGCCAATTTACATATTTGTTATATGTGTCAAATTCTTGTCTTTTTATGCCAATATTTCTGAAGTGTAGTCAGTACAAGTTTTATGCCACATTCACATGCTATGCCCAAAATTTACTCAATTAAATTATACCCAATTTTCCCTGCATTATAATCGCATGTACAACGAGATTAAATCTAAGTTCCGAATGAACTTAGTATTCACAAAAGCAAGTGAAAAGGGAAAAATAGAAAAGGAGCATAATGATTGACATAAGGAAAAATAGGCATGTAAAGATGTACCAAATTCAAGAATCATGTTTCAATGTTGTACATTAACACTACGTGTAGACAAGCTAAGCAATTCACACCATAGGTATAAAGATTAGATAGAATTGGACTTAAGAGAATTACTAATTTAATGTACAACATGATAAGTCCCATTTGATAAATCACAATAGTCTCATAGGCATAGGTTTACAACATGAAAAGTTCCATCCTATCAATCACAACAGTCTCACAGGCATGATAGGTTCATTTATGTCTGTCCAACAATCTCATAGGCATGATAGGTTCTATTATGTCAGTCCAACAGTCTCATAGGCATGATAGGTTCTATTATGTCAGTCTAACAGTCTCATAGGCATGATAGGTGCCATCACATCAATCACAATAGTCTCATAGGCATAAGCAATTTAGATTAGACAAAAGGATAGGCACGAATAAGAATTAGGCATCGTTCTAGATCTGATTATTATAGTCATGATTTCTATTAGATGTTTAAATCAAAATAATAACTAAAATTATAGAGAAAGGATGGTCTTGTATTCTGGGATCTGATTTCTGAATTTGAAAAGCTATCCTTTGATGTAGAAGTTTGATTTGAAGTTCTTCTAATCGATTACTAGTTGGATTTATTTTTCTAGTTAGGAGAAGATGAAGGAGGCTAGGCTAGCTTGTAGACGAACAGCATGACGACACCATAGTCTTAGGGTTATGAGGTTAGGGTTTAGGTTTGGCTACATATATATAGATGTCTAGGATTAATTCAAGCCTTTAGATTAGTCTAGCAGAAATCAGAGCCATCAACCAAAGAGATGTGTAATCTAGCCAATCATAGAACGACACATAAGCCCTAAAACCTCAGAAGTTAGTCATTGGCCAATCAGAGAAGGCCACATCAGCTCAGGACTACAAAAATTCGTCACAGGAAGCATATATCAAAGGGGTCGACTCCCTACAGGGGGGTCGATACCTATGTTGACTCCCCATGGGGGGTCGACACCCTGAGCGGGAATTTTCCAGCTCAGCCTGTTCTGTTCGAATATTGAATTTTGAACTGCATTTATTATTTAATTATTATTTTCTGTTTATTCTGGAATCTTCTAAACTCCCTAACTTCTTCATACGGAGTCCGATTCACGCAAACTCGGACTCTGTCTCAAGCAGAATTCCGAGACGCATGCAATGGCGTAACCCGTTTCCCTTGATTCTTCTTCTAAAAATTAATTGTTCTTAGATTTGTTAATTTTAATATTCGCAGAAAATACGGGGTGTTACATATATTGTGTTGATTGATTTGGCGAGTGGTTTATGAATTCTGGTCAATACAGTAAGTACAAGTGTATCGATAGGTGTTTCTAAACACTTGAGCAGAGTAATTCGACATAGTATTGTTTAAAAGTGGGTAATGAAATAATTTTACCCAAAATTATATTGTATTATAGAAAGAATAATTTTTTGAAATTACAATTAGATACGTATGTGTTGATTGGTATTATTATAATCAAATGAGATTATAAAATTGAAATGGTTGTATATATCCAAATAGAATTTGTATATAAATAAAATATACAAATAAGATGAACTGGAACTGAATTCAAACTAGAATTTGGAATTTAAATCCCGGAGAATTGGAAAAAAATAATTCTAAAGTATATTAGAATAATATAGCTTTGATTTGGAAGGATTTTCGAATAAAACTCATTTTAGATGATTTTTAAAGTGATAAAGCACTGAACCCACTTCAGTAGCTAGAAAATAATTCTGATGATGACTACATCAGTGTTCATTTTCAAGTTTTTAAGTGACGAGTTGCTACCTTAGAAAAGTTTCTGATGGAAAATTTGTTTGAAAGAAAACAAGTAGGTTTGAAAATTCAAATGTTTTGAATTTGAGATGGTTATAAATATGTGTTTATATTTATAAGATTTCAAAAGGATTTGAAATAAAGCTCGGGAATTTGAATTTCAGAATTTAAACTTAACTTAAGCAAGTTAAATGGATTGAAGTGAATAAATTGATTTAGAATCAATTTGAATGAATTTAAATGTGTATGAATGGAATATGAATTAGATGTTACTATCTTGGTTGTAAATCATTCGAATTGAATAAATATGAGTATAGATCATGTGCAATGTAAACCAAAAGTTTTGTTAGAACTAAATTTTGTGGAAATATGAAAGTTAGTTACAACATAAGTGAATTTACGAAAGGGAATGGGTTTGTAGCATTTTTCCTACCTTAGTAATTTCGAGGACGAAATTCTTTTAAGGGGGGAAGAATGTAACGACCCAAATTTTTGGTCGATTGATTTTAAATGTTTAATATTGTTTTAAATGTTGAGTTAGAAATGTAAATGGATTTTTATATGGAGTTTAACGATTTAATAATCGTTTACAATTTAAATTCGAATATATTAAATTATCATAATGCAAAAATGGAAATAACCGATTTTTTTAATAAGAATAATAATAACATAGCAAAAAGGAGAATCATGCCATTCTCCAATGGCTCACAAAAATAGTTTCTATAGAGATGGCTACAGAAACTATGCACACACAAAAATGGAAATACAAACTAGCCCAAGAACATCTCGAATACAATGGAGAGAAGATAAAACACATGAGAACAAACAGAGTCCATGCAGACATATGTGGCCTATCAAGTCAGATCTCAATCGCCAAAGTCTTGATGGGTCATCAGAAGACAGATCGGTCACCAGTACAGTGCCAGCCTAAGACTTATAAGCAGGCTCGAAAACTCCAAGCAAAAACTCCTGATAATATGGAAACAACAGCTCATCTAAGACCAAAGGATCCTCCTGAAAAGAAAAACCCACAAGCACCAAAATCTTCAAAGAAATTCGAGACTCAGTCACTATAAATCTAGGTCCTGAAGTACTAGAAAAAAACATAAGATCTAAATAGGGGATGAGAAAAAAGAAGGAACAGAGTAAAAGAGCCCAAAACCAATAGAATTAGCCAATTCCTGCTCGAGGAGTGGTCGAAATCGTGATAACACCAAAAGTTCTTGCCAACCTCCTAAAGCGGGCGCCAACAAAACCCCTAAGCGGTCTACCCCGGAAAGCTATGAAGACGTCATTTCTCACCCTCCGGATGATGGACGAAGGATCCATAAGCACTTCATCAATTCTTGCCTTATTCCGCGAGAACCAGATATGCCAGTAGATAAGGCAAGGAATAAGAAGAAAAAGGATCGAGCAAACCGATTTACCTGGGATGTTGGTCCACCAAATTCTCAGTAAATCTTCAAGCAAAGTGGCATTACCTTGGTAGCCTACTAGGTTCCCAAAGTAATTACAGAGAGAATTGGCGCAATCGCCAAAAAAAACAAATGGCATGAGGATTCATGGAAACCGAAAAGCAGCAAGAGCAACAGAAACGATAGGAGGTTGTCGTCTAGCGATAACCCGTGATGCAGGGCTTTCCAGATGAAATGAGAAACCTTAAAGGGAATACGAACATCCCAGATGAAGGAAAAGAGGTGAAGTTGCGGGGATAGAGTTCTCACTTACTGCAAAGCCGCAGAAATAGAGAAAGGACCAACATCCTAGCCGGTTCCACCACCATGTGAATCTGAAAAGGCTTTCACTGATTGCATCCGTTTCCATGTCTCATTTGTGTAGGATGGGGTTCTGTAATAATTCACAGCCGAAAGTCTGTGGTACTTTGCGTGAAGGATCGTCACCCAAAGGGAGTCATTCGCTCCAAACCATGCCCACAGTTTGCAAGCAAAAGAACCACAAATGTCCTTAGGGTTTCGAAGTCCCAGGCCTCCCTCACCTTTAGGATGACAAATGGTATTCCATGAGATCCAATGTTGCCGACTAACATTGTCCTTGTTCCCCCAGAGAAAAGACGAGACCAAAGATCCGTAAGACCAGAAGAAAGAAGAGGTGGGAGTCATGGCAGTAAAGACGTGAGAACCTATAGAGTCTAGCACGAACTTTATGAGAACAAGTCTACCTGCCTGGGAAAGGAGGGTGGCATTCAACGAATGATATTTTCCCTGGCTTTGTCCGTCAGGGGATCAAATATGGCATTAAGCTTCCTGCCTCGGTATAGGACAATAACGAGATAAGGTAAAGGAAGGGAAGCAGCCTTGAAACCTATGAAAGTATTAATCCAAGAAGCACTCAACGGGGGCAGCCATTACGAGGGGATAAAGCAGCTTTTACTAGTGTTAACGAGTTGCCTGGGCTTCTCTCGTACTGCAGGATAAGGGTGATAAGGGGACAGACAGAGCAATGACATCCATTAGTGAAAATGATGTTGTCGTCCGCAAAAGATAAAGAATATACAACGGGGCAGCCATGAGGAATACCAAACCACTGGATCTGCCCAACTAAAGTAAATGCAATCCACGTATGAATGCCTCGGTAACAATGATGAACAAAGAGAGGGATAGGGGGTCTCCTTGAGGAAGACACCGTCCACCTCTGAAAAAACCATTGGCCGATCCATTAATGAGAACGGAAGACACTGTCCACCTCGGTAGCAAAAGAACCTCTGACCTTCTTGTGTCAGCTCCTGGGCGAAGAGAGTGCTATCTGTGATCAAACGTCCTTTCACACACCCAATCTGAGAAGAAGAGATGATATGCTCGAGAAACATTGCTAGCCTAAAGGCTAATACATTTGAAATAACTTTATTGGAGAAATTGCACAAGCTGACCGGGCAAAAATTCACATAAGTGCGAGGGTTTTCGCATTTGGGGATAAGAACCAGATCGGTGGAAGCCCAACCTAAAGGAAGATCTCCGCTGCAGAAAAAGAACTAAATAGCTAGACAAAAGTCGGCCTGATTTATCGGCCAAACACTCTGAATGAAAACCCCATTGAAAACGTCAGGCCCACATGCACTGTCCTTATTGAGAGCAAATACACAAGATCGTATTTCCTCCGAGGAAGGAGGTGCGACTAGACCAGAGCTCTCCGAGGGAAGGACCAAGCTGGGAATGTAAGCCAAAAGGGTCTGATCAGAGACCGCCACTGATGGAGAACCAAGAAAGGATTGGAAATGGGAAAGAATCGTATCTTTAACTTCCCTCGGCGAGGAAGTCATAGATAGATAAGGGTGTTGGATTTGGTGAATTGTATGAAGCTTATTCTTCTTACGGATAGACGAGTGGAAAAACTTGGAATTTGTGTCATCCTCAACAATCCACTTAATCCTCGCCTTCTGGCTAAGATAGTCATGCTCGATACGAAGTTCCGAGGAGAAGGTCAATTAGGCCATCGCCCAGGCTTCCTTATTAGCTAGAGAAGGAGACTAATCAAAAGATGATTCTGCTAAGATAAGAATTTCTTCGGCAGCACAAACGCGATCGAAGATACTCTTGAAGACAAGAACGTTCCACGCCTTAAGACAGTACTTGACTCGCTTCAGCTTTCGAGAAAACATGACATACGAAGAACCTAACATAGGGGAGTTCCAGGAATCCTCCACTACACTATGGAAAGTGTAGTGAAATCTCCATATACTTTGGAGCTGAAAGGAAGAAGGGCCAGAAAGCGCTAGGGGGAGCAACGAAGAATCATGGGAGCATGATCCGAGAAGGTACGACGGAGATGGGAAACAGACAAGTTGAACCAACCTTCCAATCCAAATACTTTGTCCAGCCTGGATAGAATCCGATTAGGCCCTTCTTGGTTGTTACACCAAGTGAAGGCCGGACCGACGAAAGAAACTTTAGAAAGACCCAAACGGATGACAAAGGCATTGAAATCCACAATCGCTAAGTGATTAGCGGCATTGCCTCCCCATTTCTCCGCTTGACAGGTGACAACATTGAAGTCGCCCCCCAAATAGAGACGGGAAAACCTAGATAAAAAAGAGCTAGTATGTCGGACCAAAGGGTCAAATAGTCTACCCTATTACACTTAGCATAAACTGCAGAAAACAGGAAAGAAGGGATAGAACCGGCGACCGAGAGAAGCTGCTCAGAGTCGAAAATAGGGTGTATGACAACATCTTTGGACCAAAGGATCAAACTCTTGTCGGATACATTGGCTATGGCTCCACCAAACCCAATAGACAAGGTCGACTTGGTAATTACCTCTGGACCCAAAAAAGGTTCCAGAAGGGCCGCCATACAAGAAGAATGCTTCTTAACATGACGCTCTAGTCTTGCCATATATGCTTCATTACCAATACCACAAACGTTCCAAAAAAAGGAAAAGAAGAAACAAAAGACAAAAAGAAACAAAGAAGGGAGAATCACACCAACAAAAAAGAAAACTACCAGACCACTCAAATGAGATACAGCGTGTGTTGAGTAGATCAAACGATCTTCTCGGACGCCCCTACAGAGCGTGTACGTATAGTGCAGGGAGTGCGAGGAGCAATTTGCCTCCCGCGACGCGAAGACCTAGTGGAGGAACAACCAGAAGACTCGTAGGACATAGAAAAAACCAAAGATACCCCAATATCCTGGTCGGTAGGACAAGAGACAGACACGCCAGAACGAGAAGGGAAAGAGTTCTCAGTAAGTCGAGAGAGGCGATCATTGATGATCACAATCTCAACCTTACTGAGAAAGGGAGAGGAGACGGAAACAAAGGACTCATAACGACTGGGAAGAGATGTAATGTTGCTCACCGGAGACAACACACTTTTTCGTCTGAACTTAAGAAATGTTGGACTGTCATTATATTGACAGCCCCGCAAACCCGATAAAGTTCTTAATCCCAAGCACCAACTGCCTACATTAAGTAACGTCCATCTCAGGAGGCCATCTCTGCGGTAGATCGTATAATGAACCATAGGATGATCTACTATACAGTTACAACGTAGAGACCACCTATCTAAAGAAGACAATACCCAACATAGGATGTGACAACCCGAATTCCGACAGACCGATTTTTTTTCAAAATTCTAATCTATTAAAACTCGTGTTGGTTTGCTCTGGTATCCTGTAGAAAAGAAGAGACAAAAAATATGTCAGTGCTCAGAAAATATCTCACAGCGGAATGGATAAAATATAATATAATCAAAGTATAGCTTAACTGCATTAATAATACTGCCTAACCAGTATCAAAAGCTTACATGTCTCTGTCACAAATCTAATCTGCGAGTATGTTAGGAGGAGGGGGTCAGAACACAAGTTCTAGTGACTAGATTTAAACTATACACTTTGGATAATCCTACATATACCTTTCAATCACATTTTCTTATTTGTTAGGTTACTTGGGTTAACAACACTCAAGGCTTACACACACGTCGTACCCATTTACTTTCTAGTGGATTAACCTAATACAGTATATATGTAGTTACCCCCAATATTAAGGTACACCCCATGGTACCCCACTCGCATGGTCTCCACCGTAATACCACCGAAATATACATAGTCCCTCATCTTATGCCAGAGTGATGTACGAATCTCTATATAACAATGTTCGTTCTGCATATATATGTCAATTCTATGCTACGTAAGCGTATGGATTGCCACCTTCGAACAAATCAGATTCCATACCAGAGTAATGGCCTTAAGTCTACGATACACCACCCAGAGCAGACATGCATGTATCTAGACTTTCCCACGTATGTGTCGTCAATTGTAGCTCGATGCCTTAACTGTACGTCCTCTAATGTGCTCCGAGTTCCGTGGCAGGGCGATACAAGAAATATGAAACTCGGTCGGGAGCTTTTCCATATCTGTACAGGCCTGCCTTTAAGAGCCTCAAAATACAGATATTCCTAAGGTATGTTTTTCATGGTGGCTATAGCCCCACTTCAGACCCTCCCTCGACTAGTAAAGACTACAAGAGCTAAGCGACATGCCTCTAAAAACAAACAATATAAACATCCAGTTGGCGTCTTCCCTCAACCACCGTACCTCGATAGTGGAAGGTGAATGGTCTATTGGGTTTAGCTCTATTCTTTTCGTATACAACTGGCTGTCGATGATGGGTATCCGACAATCTACTATTCTTGTTGGTCATGACCCTCTGCCTCCCCATTGAGGCGACAACCAAATCAGCCTAATGTCACCTCGTCATAGCATTTTGACTGCAAAACTACTTTTGTAGTCAAGTCTCACTCACCTAGTAGTTACGCGCAGACCCAACCTCTAAGGGCATTGCCTAAACATCTGTAACAACCCGCATTCTACGCATCGGAGGATCGTAGGATATTTATTTCTTTCCCGTATGAAGTCGTATGATCATGTAACTTTGGGAAACATCCATTAGAGTCATTTCCCATGTTCATGATTTTTGTCGATTTTTAAATAACCGTTTTGCCCCTAGCTGATCTTGTTTTGGCCATAATTTTTGATTGGAAAGGAATTTTGACCTGAAATCACTTCCATTAGATTCGTTTGATGGTTTACCTTTCCGTAGAGTGGTCACAGTAGCCAAACGGACTTACCGTTTGGGAGATATGGCTGAATTAAGGTTTGGAAGGTGAAAAACTGCTTAACCGGGCCAAATAGGGTGATTAGTGAATAGGCCCATAACCCGTTTTGGGATTAGGGTTATGGGAAGGCTGAAATGAGTTAGAGAATCATTCCATTTCAGTTTTCTAGCCTCCACTTACCTCCAAGAAACCCTAAAAATGGCCTCCAACCTCTAAATCACCTCCAAATCATCTCTTAATCAAGGATTAAGCTTAGCAACATCAAATCAAGGAAGATCTACACCAAATCAACATTGGAGCTGCTGGTTAGCATTGGGATTTGCATCAAATCAGAGATTTATTTTAGATTTTAGTTTATTTGTGGCTAAGGTGAGTGATTTGCATAGTTCCTCACAAATTATGGCTAATTAAGGGTAATTAGTGTTAATTAGCGAATTTAAACATGATAAAATTATGGAAAAATGTTCATAAATTCTTAAATGATGTTTTAGACCTCTGATATGAATTTGGGTTAATTTGGTTAAGTTTTGCTAATCCTATCATTACTTTCACCTAAACATGCTTAAGGGGAAATATGGGGTTTTGGGTATGTTTGATCCATTTTAACCTATCATATTGATGTTTTGATGTTTGTGGTTGATTATGCATGTTGCTATGACTGTATGATATGCTTTGTGATTGATTTCAATAGTTAGAATGGTTGAAAACATCGTCGAATGGTGTAAACACTTGCTGGAAAAGCTTCAGGAAACAGTGCAGGATCGGATCGGATATGGTGGCTCGGATCGGATAAGTTGAACTGGGCAAGAGATTCAATCGGATCGGAACCTGACACTTGAGAAAACTGGCAAAAAGGAAGGCCACGCTAATTTAACTGGGATCGGATCGGATAAAGGAGGAGGGATCGGATCGGAGCATGTGAAGAACGAAGGAGCTGATCGGAGCGGGAGCATGAACTGGATGGGAGATGGCACCCGACCCGAAGGGGGACACCCGACCCGAACCAACGCAGTGTAGCGAACCCGAACCGAACCGTTACCAGAGGAAGGCTATGAAGCGACGCAATGTAGTGGACCCGACCCGAACCGATGGCTTGAAGAGGAACCCGACCCGACCCAGTATTGACCAATAACCCGAGATGCAAAGGTAGTCCAATATGGGAAGTTAGAGCTCAAGATCCAATTGGGAACCGATGAGTTCACTTCATGGTTGGGCTTTGCTGCGGGATGTGTGCTAAGGAGTTATCGATGTTCATAACTTCGATTCACCACTGAAAATGAATGATGAGCTACTTATCAGTGCAGTAGAGTCATTATGACTCGAGGGGCAAGGTGATGGTAGCAAGACTACGTTATCAGTGCAGTAGAGTCATTATGACTCAAGGGGCAAGGTGATGCATAGTAAGACTATGAGCCAGCGCTGGTGGGGTGAATAACTCCATGGGGCAAGTGGACATAGTGAAGGATTGGTAAGGCTATGAGCCAGCGCAGATGGGGTGAATAACTCCATGGGGCAAGTGGACATACCAAAGGATTAGTGGCTACGTTATCAGTGCAGTGAAGCCATTTATGACTTCATAGGGCAAAGTGATCGTAGCAAGGTATGTTGGGTGATCGAAGTGGTGAATATCGTATGCTTTACGCACTGAGTGACAAATGTGAGGATGGATGCTGTGTTTGATTGTTTGCCATCACTATGACGTGCACATCCCCATCTCCGTATCTTTACACCGTTTGATATGGCACCTTAGAGTGTTGTACAGTATGTAGTGCTAACTCTTTGGTTGCAGGTCCAGGTTCAGGTATGTTTTAGTCTACCTGTCATTATTCACTTTAGATGCTTATCGCTCATACCAGGCTTTATGTCTGACCCAGAGTTTTATGTCTCCTCTTATTACTCTGGGTGCTCACACGAGCAGACTAGAGACAGGTTTGCTTGTGATGCGCGAGTTGCTGATTCGGAGGCGGGCAGGAGGCTTCCACGTATGATATATAGATATTCTCCATGTGTCGTTGGTGGTCGCTACTTGGGCATTAGTAGTGTACCTCCTTTATCTTGCTTTTGCTTTGAGACAGTTTGAAAAGTTGTAATAATGTTTAACTTAGGATCATAGGCTGTACTTACATTTTCCGCTGCTATGTTAGTTGTTTCAGCTTATGCACTGTCTCACCTGTTTTATGTCAAGTTTGTTATTATTATATTTTATCCTATGCGCTGTGAGACATTTTACAGGTTCCTTGTTAGTTCATTTCCTTCTTCCTTTTTCCTTCTAATGACCCGTTCCGTGCTAACTGGACATGTGTACAGCGCACCTTTGGAGTAAATGTCGGTTGGTGCGGGGCGGGCTCTCACACTTGGTATCAGAGCTCTAGGTTGCGTAGTTAACCTAGGGAAAGACACTAGGGAGAGATAGTACGTACATGAGAGCGCATATTTGTGATTACTTTGGTTTTCAAAAGCTATAAATATACATTATTGGTAGTATAAGAATGAAGTCGCACTGCACTAGCACCACTATGGGGTCGTTAATTGTTTCCTCTTTTACAGATTGACGATGAGTCGAGACACGAGGGGTGCTGGTAGAGGGACCAACCATGGGAATGCCGCTGACATGAGGGCGATGTTTACTGACCTCATGAGAGACATGCTTAGAGAAGTGCAAGGGGCAGTTCCTAATCCCGGAGTTGGTGTTGGCCCAGTAGTGCAGGCGCCTAGGGTCGATTTCACCAAGTTATGCAAGGATTACACTAACCTTGGTGGGAAGTCGTTCCACGGAACGGAGTCGGCCACAGATGTTCAGGACTGGATGGATAGCTGTGATCGTATCTTCGATGACTTGGGTCTTGAAGATGTGATGAAGAGAAGGCTAGCGTCTCGTCAGTTGCAAGGGCGAGCGATGAATTGGTGGAATGCCATTAGAACAGCTACTCCAGAAGATCAAGTTACTTGGAATCAGTTCAAGGCTCGCTTTAGCGAGAAGTTCATTCCAGCTGCTCAGAAGTCAGTGTTGTTTAAGAGATTCTTGGAACTCAATCAGAGTGGAAGGGCAGTTTCTGACTATATTGCTGAGTTCGATACTTTGTCGAAGTATGGACTGTCTCTTATCGATACTCCTGAGAAGAAGAATGAGAAGTTCATTACTGGTTTGGACGGATACTTGGGGGAAAGGCTTATCAACCACATCGATGAGACTTTTGAATCGATTGTGGGTAAAGCTTTGAGATAAGAGAGTCTTTACCCTAAGTCAAAGACTGAGGCTGCATCTGTAGAAGGGCCAAAGCCGCAGGCAGGCGGTGGAGGCAAGAATAACTCTCAGAATAAGAGGAAGCATGACCAATCTAAGGGTGGCCAGAAAAAGAACAAGAAGGATGTTGAGTGCTTCAGCTGTGGTAAGAAGGGCCATTATGCTAAAGATTGCCGGGCCAAGCCAGCGGATAAGAATTGCTTCAACTGTGGTCAAGTGGGACATTTCAAGGATAAGTTTCCGCAACCTCTTAAGGAGAAGCAGATTGTGAAAGCATATGCTATTGATGCTGTTCCTTCTTCGTCGAATGCCCCAACTGCGGTGGAGAAAGGAAAGAATGCTGTTATTCAAGGTATGCTTTCTATTAATGATGTACCAGTTCGAGTTTTGTTTGATACAGGGGCTTCCCGTTCCTTCATATCTAGTGACCTGGTAGATAGGTTGGGACTGGAACCCGAGATAGTTGATAGACCATTGGTCGTGACGAATCCGATTGGTGGTTCGACTAGCCTTAGTATGATTTGCAGGAACTTGGTCTTATCGAGTCATGGATGTATGTTAGTATGTGATTGCTTTGTTTTGGGCTTTACTGGGTATGGTATTATATTGGGAGTCGATTGGCTCCAAAGATACGGGGTGGTGGTAGACTGTGAGGGCTTTTTGGTGACAGTTAGGGCGGATGATGGGCGGAGGGTAGTGTTTGGTAGTCTACCTAGTGATGGGGTTACGGGTAGTTTTATAAATTCCCACGACATCCCGCAGGATGAGTAATCAGATGTGCCCGTGGTTGGCCAGTATCCGGACGTCTTCGAGGAGGTGATCGGGCTTCCACCACACCGAGAGATTGAGTTCCGCATTGATTTAGTGAAAGATGCCAGACCTATAGTGATGCCACTTCGTCGTATGGCACCAAGGGAGCAGCGAGAGCTCGGGGTGCAAGTCAGCAATCTTTTGAAGAAGGGATTTATTAGAAGGAGTGTCTCCGAGTGGGGAGCACCAGTTGTGTTTTCCACAAAGGCAGATGGTTCCCTTCGTTTGTGTGTGGACTATCGCGAGTTGAATAAGGTAACGAGGAAGAATAAGTATCCTCTACCGCGGATAGATGATTTGTTTGATCAATTGGAAGGAGCAAGAGTGTTCTCCCAGTTGGACCTCGCGACGGGATTTCATCAGCTTCGATTAGCAGATGAGAGTGTTCCGAAAACGGCATTTAGGACGCCATCTGGATTTTATGAGTGGTTGGTCATGCCATTTGGGTTGACCAATGCACCAGCCTACTTTGTGGATCTTATGAATCGAGTATTCAGAGATCAGTTGAATAAGTTTGTTCTTGTGTTCGTAGATGATATCCTTGTTTATTTAAGGACAGAGGAGGAACACAAGGGACACTTGAGGATAGTGATGGAGGTGTTGAGGAAACACCAGTTGAAAGCGAAATTCTCTAAGTGTCACTTTTGGAGAAGGGAAGTGAGATTCTTGGGTCATGTTGTTTCAGAGAGTGGTATTGCCGTGGACCCTGCGAAGGTGGCTACGGTACATGATTGGCCTACACCCAAGAATGCAACAGATGTAAGAAGTTTCTTGGGGTTAGCTGGATATTATTGTAAGTTCATCCAGGATTTCTCCAAGATAGCAGCACCGTTGACTCAGTTGACTAAGAAGAATCAGTCCTTCGTCTGGGACGGAGTGTGTGAGAATGCATTCAAGAGTCTAAAGGAAAGGTTGACGCGTGCGCCAGTGCTAGTCATTCCTAAAGGGAATGAAGAGATGACGGTATACACGGATGCTTGTGGTACCAGACTAGGTGCTGTGTTGATGCAAGGAGGTAGGGTTGTAGCTTATGCTAGTCGACAGCTAAAGCCGCATGAGAAGAAGTATCCTACCCATGATTTGGAACTAGCAGCGATTGTGTTCGCATTGAAGATGTGGAGACACTATCTCTTGGGAGAAAGATTTGAGTTGTTTACTGATCATAAATCATTAAAGTATCTCTTATCTCAGAAAGATTTGAATCTCCGTCAGCAGAGATGGTTAGAGTTCTTGGCTTCGTATGATTTTGATATCGCATATACACCTGGGAAAGGTAATGCGGTAGCCGATGCCTTGAGTAGGAGACATGCCAGTTTAGGGGCAATGTTTCTTGAATGGAAGCAACTGGAGTATATCGCGGGGTTTGATTTCAGACCAAAGTGCGAATTGGATCCAGTTATGCTAGCTAGTTCGGTGATCAGACCCACTTTGATAGAGCGGATTGGTTCCAGCCAGAGGGACGATCCTAATCTATTGGAAATCATCTCCAAGTTAGAGATGAACATCGACGGTGAGGAGATGAATTTGTATGGGCTTGATCGAGATGGATGGCTTAGAAAGTATAGAAGACTTGTTGTACCCAACGTGAATGGTTTGAGAGATGAAGTGCTTGGAGAATGTCATCACTCAAAACTGACTATACATCCCGGTGGTAATAAGATGTATCGAGACATGAAGCAGACTTACTACTGGGAAGGGATGAAAAGAGACGTTGGGAAGTTTATATCCAAATGCATGAATTGCCAGCTAGTTAAAGCCGAGCAAAAGAAGCCTAGTGGTTTGTTACAACCATTAGAAATTGCCGAGTGGAAATGGGAGCAAGTCTCGATGGATTTCATCGATGGTTTACCAAGGACTAGATCGGGATATGATAGCATTTGGGTAATTGTGGATCGATTGACTAAGAGTGCAAGATTTATACCAGTCAAATCAACCAGAACGGCAGCCAAGTTGGCAGAATTGTATATGAAGTGGGTAGTGAGATTTCATGGAGTACCCAAAAGCATTGTGAGTGACCGAGACCCGTTGTTCACTAGTGGGTTTTGGAAGAGCTTACAAGAGGCTCTAGGGTCAGGATTACATCTCAGTACCGCATAACATCCTCAGACCGACGGTCAGACAGAGAGGGTGAACCGTATATTGGAAGATCTCTTGAGAGCTTGTATATTGGATTTTGGTGGATCATGGGATGACCATTTGCATCTAGTAGAGTTTGCATATAATAATAGCTACCAATCCAGTATCGGTATGGCTCCATATGAAGCTTTGTACGGAAGACCGTGCAACTCACCATCATGTTGGATAGAGACTGACGATAAGTTTATGCTTGGACCAGATGTGGTGAGAGAAACTTCAGATAAGATTAAGATCATTCAGCAACGAATGAAAGCTGCCCAAGATAGGCAGAAGAGTTATGCTGATAAGAGGAGAAGAGACTTAAAATTCTCCGTTGGTGACTTGGTGTTTGTCAAGATTTCTCCGTTGAAGAGCGTGATACGATTTGGCAGGAGAGGCAAGTTGGCGCGAAGATTTGTGGGCCCATTCCCTGTTCTTGAATTAGTCGGAAATTTGGCTTATAGAGTTGGCTTACCAGAGAAGATGGCGGGAGTTCACAATGTATTTCATGTTTCCCAACTAAGGAAGTTCGTTCACGACTCAGATATGACTATTTCACCTGATCAGTTAGAGGACTTCGAAGTAGAACCCGAGGCGGTTGGGAACCGCAAGCCGATTCGTATTGTGGGGCACGATACGAAGCAACTTCGAAGGAAGGCGGTGAAGCTAGTCAAGGTTCAGTGGGGGCGAGAACGAGGATGATTGTACTTGGGAGACAGAGGAGAGCATTAGAAAAGCATATCCAAAACTCTTTGCCAGGTAAGATTTACTTCGTAATTTAGTTATTCCGCATGCTAGGATAGACTTGTTTTGCATGTTTGATTGTTGTTTTATGGTTGATAGGCATGCAGGACCCTTTTGTGTGTTTTGGTTAGGGAATTTCGGGGACGAAATTTCTTAAGGGGGGAGAATGTAACAACCCGCATTCTACGCATCGGAGGATCGTAGGATATTTATTTCTTTCCCGTATGAAGTCGTATGATCATGTAACTTTGGGAAACATCCATTAGAGTCATTTCCCATGTTCATGATTTTTGTCGATTTTTAAATGACCGTTTTGCCCCTAGCTGATCTTGTATTGGCCATAACTTCTGATTGGAAAGGAATTTTGACCTGAAACCACTTCCAATAGATTCGTTTGATGATTTACCTTTCCGTAGAGTGGTCACAATAGCCAAACAGACATACCGTTTGGGAGATATGGCTGAATTAAGGTTTGGAAGGTGAAAAACTGCTTAACCGGGCCAAATAGGGTGATTACTGAATAGGCCCATAACCCGTTTCGGGATTAGGGTTATGGGAAGGCTGAAATGAGCTAGAGAATCATTCCATTTCAGTTTTCTAGCATCCACTTACCTCCAAGAAACCCTAAAAATGGCCTCCAACCTCTAAATCACCTCCAAATCATCTCTTAATCAAGGATTAAGCTTAGCAACATCAAATCAAGGAAGATCTACACCAAATCAACATTGGAGCTGCTGGTTAGCATTGGGATTTGCATCAAATCAGAGATTTATTTCAGATTTTAGTTTATTTGTGGCTAAGGTGAGTGATTTGCATAGATCCTCACTAATTATGACTAATTAAGGGTAATTAGTGTTAATTAGCGAATTTAAACATGATAAAATTATGTAAAAATGTTCATAAATTCTTAAATGATGTTTTAGACCTCTGATATGAATTTGGGTTAATTTGGTTAAGTTTTGCTAATCCTATCATTAGTTTCACCTAAACATGCTTAAGGGGAAATATGGGGTTTTGGGTATGTTTGATCCATTTTAACCTATCATATTGATGTTTTGATGTTTGTGGTTGATTATGCATGTTGCTATGACTGTATGATATGCTTTGTGATTGATTTCAATAGTTAGAATGGTTGAAAACGTCATCGAATGGCGTAAACACTTGCTGGAAAAGCTTCAGGAAACAGTGCAGGATCGGATCGGATCGGATATGGTGGCTCGGATCGGATAAGTTGAACTGGGCAAGGGATTCGATCGGATCGGAACCTGACACTTGAGAAAACTGGCAAAAAGGAAGTCCACGCTAATTGAATTGGGAACGGATCGGATAAAGGAGGAGGGATCAGATCGGAGCATGTGAAGAACGAAGGAGCTGATCGGAGCGGGAGCATGAACTGGATGGGAGATGACACTTGACCCGACCCGAAGGGGGACACCCGACCCGAACCGACGCAGTGTAGCGAACCCGAACCGAACCGTTACCAGAGGAAGGCTATGAAGCGACGCAATGTAGTGGACCCGACCCGAACCGATGGCTTGAAGAGGAACCCGACCTGACCCAGTATTGACCAATAACCCGAGATGCAAAGGTAGTCCAATATGGGAAGTTAGAGCTCAGGATCCAATTGGGAACCGATGAGTTCACTTCATGGTTGGGCTTTGCTGCGGGACGTGTGCTAAGGAGTTGTCGACGTTCATAACTTCGATTCACCACTGAATATGAATGATGGGCTACTTATCAGTGCAGTAGAGTCATTATGACTTGAGGGGCAAGGTGATGGTAGCAAGACTACGTTATAGTGTAGTAGAGTTATTATGACTCGAGGGGCAAGGTGATGCATAGTAAGACTATGAGCCAGCGCAGATGGGGTGAATAACTCCATGGGGCAAGTGGACATAGTGAAGGATTGGTAAGGCTATGAGCCAGCGCAGATGGGATGAATAACTCCATGGGGCAAGTGGACATAGCAAAGGATTCGTGGCTACGTTATCAGTGCAGTGAAGCCATTTATGACTTCATGGGGCAGAGTGATCGTAGCAAGGTATGTTGGGTGATCGAAGTGGTGAATATCATATGCTTTACGCACTAAGTGAGAGATGTGAGGATGGATGCTGTGTTTGATTGTTTGCCATCACTATGACGTGCACATCCCCATCTCCGTATCTTTACACCGTTTGATATGGCACCTTAAAGTGTTGTACAGTATGTAGTGCTAACTCTTTGGTTGCAGGTCCAGGTTCAGGTATGTTTTAGTCTACCTGTCATTATTCACTTTAGATGCTTATCGCTCATACCAGGCTTTATGTCTGACCCAGAGTTTTATATCTCCTCTTATTACTCTGGGTGCTCACACGAGCAGACTAGAGACAGGTTTGCTGGTGATGCGCGAGTAGCTGATTCGGAGGCGGGCAGGAGGCTTCCACGTATGATATATAGATATTCTCCCTGTGTCGTTGGTGGTCGCTACTTGGGCATTAGTAGTGTACCTCCTTTATCTTGATTTTGCTTTGAGACAGTTTGAAAAGTTGTAATAATGTTTAACTTTGGATCATAAGCTGTACTTACATTTTCCGCTGCTATGTTAGTTGTTTCAGCTTATGCCCTGTCTCACCTGTTTTATGTCAAGTATGTTATTATTATATTTTATCCTATGCGTTGTGAGACATTTTACAGGTTCCTTGTTAGTTCATTTCCTTCTTCCTTTTTCCTTCTGACGACCCATTCCGTGTTAACTGGACATGTGTACAGCGCACCTTTGGAGTAAATATCGGTTGGTGCGGGGCGGGTTCTCACAACATCTACCACCATACAGAGGACTACCAGGAGCACCTTACATACCTCAGGAAGCCGCGTGCTTCCCCTTCTAGTCCTTCGGAGCCGACAGAATAATCAGATGAACGTGCGCTCCCCTCGTGCCTTATGACACCACGATGATCTACCTCGTTAGGTTATTCACCCTCAACGTGCGGACTGGTCCAAGCGCCTCACTTTAATATGTTATTAGACCCTATATCTAAACACTCTTTTATGCGCTTTCTTTACCTCATCGGGTTTCCATTTAACTTGGTTATCATCTTAACTTTTTATTCAGGTTACCAAGTTCTTTCCAGCCCCTTCTATCTCTAAGGAATGGGCCCCTCTCGCTTATTAATTTCAATCATATAACTTAACCCATTTAATTTTATTAATAAGCCCATAACATGTTATTCTCTAGATTGTGAACCAAGGTCTGTAATCCACAATCCTTTTATACTCTTGTTTGATTCAAGGTTACAATAACATGTTCTACTTAATACGTAATTAAGTATATCTCAATTTACATGTTTTCTGTCTAACATGTCACTAATCATTTATGATTAAATATAACTTATTTCATTTCATAAGTTTGCCTCATTCTTTCCTATTTAATCATAATTCCATATTACATTGTCTCTACAACTTATCATTGTTTACTTATTAAATTAGTTCTCTTCACTAAGGTTCACTGATAAGTCTCCTTTCCATTTATTATAACCTATGTTATAACTTCGTCTTGTCCCTAGGACAAACCTAAATATGTTATTCTTTTCAGCAGATTTCAGACTTCCAAGTTTATAGATTACTTACTTTATAATTAAGTACAACTTCTTACAATTCATAAAATTTTCCCCTCTCTCTACTTATTACAGACAACTGGTTTCAGGCTTCCCCCATTTACTGATTACTTAATTTACAATTAAGTGCCACTTATCTCCTTTCACCAGTTATCTCATTTCTTTACTAGTTTATTATAACCTAAGTTATAATCTTCACTTGTCCCTAGGACAAGTCTACCTATTATATAACATTCTCATTAACATAATTTATTTATAACAGGTTATTATCATTCCACATTCATTCCCATTTCCTTTTACTATTGTAATTATCTTTCATTCAATTCCATTCAATTCCATTAATTTCAATTAATGTCATTTATCAGTCCTTCCATATACATATATTTATATATATGTTTATGCACTAGACCCCTCACATTAAGCCTACACTTGTGAATGCTGGATTTCCTGCGCGGTTCCAAGTAGACTTGTTCCACAAGTTGACTTAACCTCATGCCTTAGTACTGTTACAAGTTTTTTTTATACACTTAGACCTCTCACATTAGATTTACCACTTATGGATGTTGGATATGCCAGGCAGTTTCAGGCAAAATTCTACCACAAGTGTAATCTAACCTCGTGTCTAAGCGCGGTAACATTTTCTTATTTACTGTAAATTTTCTATATAATCTAGGCATGTGTATTCTTTCAAATTTCCACTGTAATATATATTTTACATGTCATTATATTATGCCTATTTTATGCCATATGTTTTTTCTGACATATAATCAATTCTATTCTAACATGTAATTTTCTCAATTTCTACCGTTAATGGTCCAGGTACATAAATGTCACAAGTTAACATGGAATTGAAACAACAGTAACCGCTGAGCATATCTTGACAAGTATATCTTTCAACATATAAATTTTCCCACATATTAATATCTTAGCATATTCATATTCCAACATGTCATATTCGTCACTTTAATCCTTTTAACGTATGTTTAAACATTTCAGCATATCATATTTAAACATGTCATAATAACATTTCAATACTTTCAATTATTCTAGCAAATTCACATTATACAATAACGGGGAATGTTAAACGATAATATATTATTATAAAAAATGATATAACTTAAATTCACTCACCTTGATATGCCGATCGAAAAAAGAATCTCTTCGGATTGGTTGCAGATGGAGAGTCATGAGTTTGAACTGTTGTTGCAGTTGAAAACGCCTTATTTTCTGAATTTGTCGTTGTTGACGATAAATTTTCTTTTTCTTTTTTTTAATCTTCATTTAGGCAACGCCCCAATATTATAATTAGTAATTTTATTCAGAAATTATATGGAGGAAGAATAAGAGAGTGAAGAAAGAGCAAATGAGAATGGAGAGCTATATGGTCCTTTATATAAGAAGATTAAATCGACGCTAACCGTCTATTTTCCCTAATGAAATCTATTCTCTCCATGTCATATAGTCAATAGGAAGTTGCCACGTCAACAATAATTTTGAATTGCTCCAATAGAATAAAGCCAACAACGCATGCATTGTCACTTCCTACCAATTAAATGTTCCAATTAGGCGCAAAAGTTTGAATTTCGAATGTTTGAATTGTTTTGGTGTAGAAATTTCGAATATTTGAATTTTCTAGAATTTATTTAACTGTTATATTCACATATAATTTTCTTATACGTATACAATTATTCTTACGATCATTTCATGTGTATATATATACGCACAATTTTCATTTCTTTTTCAAAATTCAAACGGTGTTGCACCGTTATTTGATTCTTGTCATATTTCATTAACTTGTAGCCTTATCTTGAATTTTATCTTTTGTATACATATATTTTTGCACACACACACACACACACACACATATATATATATTCTCATATATATACACACACACATATATATTTCCTTTATTTCTTTATATGTACGTTCTTATCCTTTCAAATTTAGAATTTGTATGCGTACATATATTTGAATGTTAAGTTGGCTCTCTCTAAAACAAAGATAAAAATTGTGTCACCGTCGAGGTTCGAACTCTCAACCTCTATGTTACATATCCAATGCCTTAACCAACTGAACTATGTTTCCTTTTGTTAATAAGTTTAGAAACAGTGGTAGTCATTGTTCCCCTTCTTTTACCTTATTTTCATGTTTTGCTACCACACTTCATTTAAAGGTATCTCTTTTATCTTAAATCAATTTTATGCAATCCATAGGTCTAAATTGACCAGAAAATCGCCACAAATGCAACGACGCTAATCCCATGGCCAAACTATGGAAGCTCTTCAATTTCTTTTTTCTTTTTTAAATATGCATAATCAGTGCATGCAACATATTTACACTGCATGCAACTATCCTTTCTTTCTTTTTCTATGCATACATTACATTTTTATTTGCATTAATATTTTCTTCTTTTAAATATATATGTCAATGCATATATATACACATATACATTGTTTAATTACTTAATTTTTACAAAATGCGGTGTGTTACATTCTCCCACCCTTAGGAAATTTCATCCCCGAAATTTGATAAGGGTAAAAGAAATCAATTAACCCATCGCATAATGAACATCCATCATGTGTGCATCCAATTTTTTGCAAACATTGTGCGCTTGTGCAAAGTGAAATACAACATAATAATATATGTATGCCTAAGCAGCACCTCCTATATGTATGAAAATTTCCAAAAATCCTTTAAAAACATGATGCTCCATCCTAAATATACTGGCAGTTCTACATGAATGCAATATTTTGAAAATCAAAAATGCTTTTTCATCCAAATTTTTCCACACTCTTACTGAGCAAGAGCGCAGTTCATCCAATTTTTGCACCCAAAATCCTAGCAACCAACTTTATTTTTCGAATTTCAGAAAAATCTATTTTTCTAAATTCGATTTCTTATGTTACAAAAAGGTGGAAAACGGAAAACGTCACATCTTCCGTCTTTCTTTTAATTACCTTTTTCCAACTGTACTTGGATTTTATGAAATTATTCTATAAAGATCTCCTATTTTTCTATCCAAGCACAGCCCTCATAAGAAACTTTTTCTCTGTTACTGATTTTCTTTTTCACCTTATGCTGGAAATTTTTATCTTTATCCATCTTTCCTCATAATTTATCATGTTTGTTGCTTTACTGAATTTGTTGTTTCCTTTTTTATTATAGCATATCTCTTTTTTAGCTTATTTAATCATCTGATCTAAGTTTAGTTTTCAAAAAAGCCCTCTAGTCTTTCAACTAAAACAGGAAAACAGACACCCTACACAGCTACTACTAAGGGCCAAGAATCTTGGGACTAAGTCCCCCTTTGAAAAATTCAACCAATAGGATGTAAATACTTACTTGCCCTCTAATGTCTAGTAGTCACCACTAGTCCTAGCTGTGTACCAACAATTATTTCAAGCAACACCCTAGGCTTTTCAATGCTTACGCATTCTACGACAACTTACTATATTTCCAAGATA
The DNA here is from genome assembly GCA_030737875.1 of Allium sativum. Classification (NCBI taxonomy): domain Eukaryota; kingdom Viridiplantae; phylum Streptophyta; class Magnoliopsida; order Asparagales; family Amaryllidaceae; genus Allium; species Allium sativum. The sequence goes on from CM060921.1 coordinate 566,952,761, forward strand.
ATTCTCGCTATTTTCTTCTTAGCCTCAAATTTTTTTCCCGTCTTTCCTAGGCTCTAATACTTACCTACTCCATACTTTTTTTTAAAACACGGTTTGGCCTTTTCATTTCACTTTTCTTTCAAAAGTGTCAAAACTTTATTTTCCTCATCAAAACTTACTTTTTCCAAACCATAAAACATGTCATTTAAAAAAAATGTAAATCATCATCATTCATATATATATATATATATATATATATATATATATTTCAGATCACAAAAACTGGAGTAGACAAGGATAACTAATTCTCAAACAGGCTTACGACTGGTTCTTACCTATAAGGTCGGTTCAGTCTCTTACTACAAGGTGCAACCATCTACTCTACTCATAATTTCGACAGCTAATTTTGTCCATCTAAATTAATTTATCAAAAAGGATTATCATAAGAATAGAGAATTCAAACTTCTTTTACTAAAAAATCTTGTAATGAAATTTAACAAGAAAACTAGCGAGCTATACATGCACTATAATATGCACCTTTTACTGAGAGAATTTTATTTTAGACAAAATTTTTGTAAGAAATCACTATTTACAAAATATATCCCATTTTACTTTAAAACTCAATATGTATAATTTACATATTTATAGCTTTTAATATTAAAACTTGAAAACACCATAAACCATTTTCCCAAAACTTTTGCAATTTCAAGTTCTTAAAAGTTAATGATGGGGTAAGACTCAAAGCGGGTTTCCAATTTTTCTAGGCTTTCCTAGACACTCCCACAAAGTCAATTCTCTCAACTATATATATTCCTAATCCATTTTTTTTAACCTTTTCCAATTTATAAGGTTTTACCGCCAAACCCACTAACCCAAAATACTAATCATATGAGATTCACCTTCATTCCATACAAAATTATTGTACACTTTGCACCCAAATTTCCTAAGGGTCTCAAATTTCCATATTCATTCCTTTAGTGTACAAAACAAATATCCCATTTCTTATCATATTATGGTCTTTCTATATAGTGGGTTCCACTATGGATCTAGGTATAAAATGTATAATAGATATATTTTTATTTTCAAAAATACAAATATGTTCACTCATTATCTATACAGGAATCATAAACCTAAGCTCTGATACTAGATGTAACAACCTGAATTTCGATAGACCGATTTTTTTAAAAAATTCCAGTCTATCGAAACTCGTGTTGTTTGCTCTGGTATCCTGCAGAAAAGACAGAGACTTAAAATATGTCAGAGCTCAGAAAATATCTCACAGCGGAATGGATAAAATATAATATAATCAAAGTATAGCCATACCATATTAATAATATTGCCTAACTAGTATCCAAAGTTATCATGTCTCTGCCACAAATCTAACATGCGAGTATTTTATGAGGATTGGGTCAGAACATAAGTTTTGGTGACTGGATTTAAACTATATACTTTGGATAATCCTACATATACCGTTCAATCACATTTTCTTATTTATTAGGTTACTTGGGTTAACAATACTCAAGGCTTACACACACGTCGTATCCACTTACTTCCCAGTGGATTAACCTAATATGGTATATATGCAGCTGCCCCAAATATTAAGGTATACCCCATGGTACCCCACTCGCACGGTCTCCACCGTAATACCATCGAAATATACGCAGTCCCTCATCCTATGCCGGAATGACGTATGAATCTCTATATAACAATGTTACGTTCCGCATATATCTGTCAATTCTATGCTATATAAGCGAATGGACTCCCACCTTCGATCGAATCAGATTCCTTACCAGAGTAATGCCCTTAAGTCTACGATACACCACCCAGAGCAGACATGAATATATCTAGACTTTCCCACGTACGTATCGTCAATTGTAGCTCGATGCCTTAACCTCACGTCTTCTTATGTGCACCGATTTCCGTGGCAGGGTGATACAAGAAACATAGAACTTGGTCGGAAGCTTTTCCATATATGTACAGGCCCCCATTTAAGAGCCTCAAAATACAGATATTCTTAGGGTTTGTTTTTCATGGTGGCTATGGCCCCACCACAGCCCCTCCTTCAACTAGTAAAGACTACAAGAGCTAAGCGACATGCCCCTGATAACAAACAATCTAAACATCTAGTTGGCGTCTTCCCTCAACCACCGTACCTCGATAGTGAAAGGTGAATGGTCTATTGGGTTTAGCTCTCGTCTTTTCGCATCCCACTGGCTGCCGATGATGGATATCCGACAATCTACTACCTTGTTAGTCGTGTTCCTCTGCCTTCCCGTTGAGGTGACTGCCGAATCACCCTAGTGTCACCTAGTCACATCATTCTGACTGCAAAGCTACTTTGTAGTCAAGGCCCACCCACCTGGCAGTCACGCGCAGACCTAACCTTTGAGAGCACAGCCTAAACATCTACCACCACACAGAGGACTACCAGGAGCACCTTACATACCTCAGGAAGCCACGTGCTTGCCCTTCCAATCCTTCAGAGCCAACAGAATAATCAGATGAACGTGTGCTCCCCTCGTGTCCTATGACACCACGATGATCTACCCCATTCGGTTATTCACCCTCAAACGTGCAGACTGGTCCAAGCGCCTCACTTTAATATGTTATTAGACCCTATGTCTAAACATTATTTTATGCACTTGCATTACCTCATCGGGTTTCCATTTAACTTGGTTATCATCTTAACTTTTTATTCAGGTTACCAAGTTCTTTCTAGCCCCTTATATCTCTAAGGAATGGGCCCCTCTCGCTTATTAATTTCAGTCATATAACTAAACCCATTTAAGTTTATTAATAAGTCCACAGCATGTTATTCACAAAAATGATATATTAAAACGGTCAATGCCCATTGTAATAGAGCTTTAACAAGGGCCGACCCGCCCGTCGTCTTAGGCCATGTTGTAATATGTCCTCTTTTACAGTAGGCAAAGAATGTGGTAACAAGCGGTTGTAATTGACTTTTTACAACGGTCTTATTGTGTTGTTGTGTGTTCATTTAGGGGAGTAGTAACCGGTTATAATATTTTTTGCAACAGGTTTTTACCGTTGTAATATCATTTATAACGACTTTCTTCAAACGTCGTAGTTGCCTTTATTACAAGTGATTTTGCATGCAGTAATAAAAATTTTACAACTGTTTTTTGCCTTTTGTGTCATGTTATCATACAATTCCACTATAGGTTCTGACAACGTATTATTTTCGTTGTGAAATTTAATTTAACAACTTAATTTGCCCGTTGCACTATAATTACGAATTAAAAAATGCTATAGCAGCCACGAACCATTAACGTATACCATTCACATACACATAGCACATACAGAAAAGATTAGATAAAACACCACATTCCAAAATATTTAGACAAGTTTCCATAGTCATAATATTTACATCCCAAAAGACTTTGATAAGTTTACATAAGTCATAATATTCACAAGCCAAAAGATCGGATAAGTTTCCACGATAGCCACACAAAACATTAAGTGTCATAACAATAGGAGCTACTAATATAATATGTTATACATACAATCATACTAGACTGAGGAGATGAAGTCCTTGTGCCACGCCACTGCTGATCCAACGGCTCCTTGATAGTGGCCATCTCTGAATTTGGCTTAAACAGAAAGGCGTCCGGTTCCACTACAACATTCACCTATGCCTTCTAAGCATCTGCTCCAAGCTTAACGAAATGCACTAAAGCATCTGGATCGGTACTTGCTATTGTCCCCTCTGTTACTACGTTCTTATGCCAGCTCAACAACTTGCACGTCCTTTTCACCACATCTACAACAACCGGATCAACTTGAATATGCAGACTATTGCTCGAGCGACGCGACTGCAAGCAAATAATAAGCAGCTCTTAATAGTCATCCCACACTCAGCATCCTTAACTATATGCTTAAACGCAAGTAGTTCAACAAATTGGCAGGCTCACAGTTACAAAATAGTAATACTCGTACATTACTGTAACCCAAACAAAAACCGTATGATGCATTGGTCGGGTTTATTAGTGTAACCCAAACAAAAATCGTACATATGATCAATTATGTTTCCAACATTAACTTGTTAATTTGGTGTTCAAGAACATGTTCTTGAAAATGGTGACCAGTAACAAGTTTTAGCTCAGTAATCTGGAAAGGTCTTCATCTTACACAAAAGAGATCGAGTCTCTCATAATTAATGGATGCTTTGCAGCAATTTTAACACTAGAGGCAGAGAGGATAAAACAGTATTTCATAACATACCGAAAAGAAAAAAGTGGCACTTACAAGTGATAAAATAATTATAAATTTAATTAATGCCCTCATTAGATATGGCTGCGGCCGACTGTATTTTTTATATTGCTTGTTTCATATATATAGACACACACATCGTTCTTCCCCATTTTCGAGTTCACTGTTAGTAAATTTGATATTTAATTCATGTCTACTGTGAATGAAGGAAAGGATAAATTAGTTAATTTCATGCAACAGAATCTTGAAACAATAGTAAGTTAATTCAAGGGATTATACACAGCAGTGTAGCCAGTTAACGAATATTTAACCTGTCACATCACTCATTACATTTTAGTACTAAATAAGAAAAAAATAAGCAGTGATGATAATACGATTATATATGTGAATAAGACTGCGGAGTCTTTGATATTTTGGAGCAGGTCTTGGTCTACCAACATCTGTACAGATTTGACTCGCTTGAAGAAATTAAGGGGTTTATCATGTTTACTTATTGACGGACATGGTCAAAACTAGATGTGGAAATCTCTTTACTTTTTACTTAACACCTGGCTATGTACCTTCATTCCCAGTGCTGGTTCCAATTAGGCATGGATTTATTTTCAACTCATCCTTTGACGCATTAATTAAGTGATTAGTTTTGATGCACACTCTTATGTGCATTTAGCCGTATCCGCAACATCATTCAGAAACATAGAATGCATTTTTTGAAACAAAGCATGAGAAGAAATGATATCTAGAGACTTTTGTGATAGTGGCAAGCATAATATTAAAATGGCACTATGGCCTCCTTGCACCAAACATGTGAACATAGTTTACTTTTCTAACAAATTACAATATAAAATTATATATTCTAACATGAGGAGTTTGAGTATGAGTTTGAGTATGAGGAGTCCCCATTTCCACCATATTATCATCACTTCTTCTCTATAAAAGTGCAAGAGATGACTTGTTGATTCATAAGCACATATCGCATTTTCAAATAATAGCTAATTAACTATACATAAAATTACTATCATAATCAAATTAGCTAGCTCGTCTACTCTAGCCAACAAATGAGTTACTTGATTTTCCAATGCAGTCACTTTTTTTGAATTACTCGAATAAATACCCATTCTAGATGGAAATACACTAAAACCTAGTCCTCTCACCCTTCCCCTATGTTCATTTCCAAAAACTTGAGAAACCCCATCTCCACTTACTGATGTTGTTCCTTGAGAGCTCTGAGCATTATCGTGGTGCTCTTTTGTCTTAGCCTTCAAATTAAAATATACTATTTCAAGAAAAATGAAATATGAATAAACTACCACCCATCAAAGTTCAACAGTGGTAAATGTATTGCCACTCAGCTCTTAGACATAAATCGGAACATATCCAAAGTTCAGGTATAAAAATATGATGTGAGTCAATAATAATAGTAAGAATTTGTTTCTATTCTATTCAAAGTTACAGATATCATTCAAGCTGTTATTACATTATAAGATGTAAACTTATATTACATTCAACAGATTTTAATGGTTGAACCAATGGGAAAAACTTACTATGCAATCGGCAGCAATGGAATTCGGTGGGGCTCCATTTTTTGTATGGGCTTTGCACCATAGCTCATCTCTGATACTATCTGTTACTCCATTTTCCTTTTTCTGCAAATAATAAAACAGTAAGTAGTACCAAAGAATAAATTATCACCGACGTACATGTATGTGCTTTCTTACCATATCTTCTTCTAATCTCGCATAACCCTTTCTGCCCATTGTATGTGGAATTTGAATTTTAACTCTCATTGCTTTGAATTTTTTGCTAGTTTCCTACATAGAAATACATTAATAAACTACAATTTACCTTTATTTCGTAATGAATACAATACAAACTTATTACCTAAAATTATTCCGACATCTTTTCCTTAACAAAGTCGTTCCACTCTTGAACATTTTCTATTGTTTCAGGTCTTAGCATTGCTAATCTAATATAAGACTCAGGACGAGTAGAAGTTAATTTAATAGTGGAAACTAATCTAGATTTTGCCTCTCTCCATCGTACTCCCACCATATTAAGCAACAAGTCTTTGTTTGCTTCATCTATCACGAATCTTGACTGCACAACAAAAATAACATGATGTTCTCATAAAATTAACTGGCACATTATTTGTATACAAACAGGTTACAAGTCCATTAAAACTACGGAATTTAACCGGTGTTTTGTTCACTGGCACATTGTTTCTATACAAAACAGGTTACCAGTCCATTAAAACAGGATGTACAATATACACAGGATGTTCTAGATTTTGTTCACTGGCACATTGTTTCTATACAAAGTAGGTTACAAGTCCATTAAAACTAGATGTACTATATACACAGGTTACGAAACAAGTTACAAGTCCATTATACATATCTTTTGAAATGCAAATAGCATGCATTGGATCCAAATAGAGGAACAACTAATAAGTACCTCATTTTATAATTGTTTTGGATCCCTGTTAAAACTAATAAGTACCTCATTTCATCCCTATTAAAACCGTTTCAACATGTTTTTGTAATCGTATCACAAACTGTTTCATCCCTATCAAAAAATCACTTACTATAAGTCCATTAAAACTGTTTCATCCCTATCCGTATGCAAATAGCGTGCTTTGGATTTGGATCCAAACTGTTTCAAGAAAAATCAAGTCCATTAAAACTCTACAAAATATCAAGAAAAATCAAGCTTAATTATAACTAGTATAACAGTGGTATGATAGCATATTTCATACCTGGATACAAGTCCATATATCTTTCTTTAAGTTTGCATCGACATTTTTCCAATCTAAAATTGTCAAAGGTACCATTTCCCTTGCCACGGTACCAATATAGGATGACAAGTGCTTTGAGTTGGAGCCTACTGGTTGACCTCGATCATTGAATTCAACTTCAGCATGTTGGAGAATGGAGCTTTGATGACAACAACCTTATTTCAATTATCATTAATTATAAAATATACACTAACACTTTTTGTATAGAATATATATATATGCAGGAGTTATATATAGGAAATATTACTGAAGACTGTGCAGTTATGAAGATTATAGAGATTCAAAGATCAGAGAAATTTCAAGACTCATGAGTAATCAAGATTTCAAGAGTTGAAGATTAATATATTTATAGAGTCTAGATTTTGTAAGACTCTAAATAGCACTCCAGGTTCAAATTCTAATTTTCAAATTCTGGTTTTCAATTCTATCCTCAATCCTCTCCATTTTGTTTTTCTATTTATCCTCCATTCTCTCTATTTTGTTTTTATATTTTGTTTCTATTTTTATTCTTCTTGATTTTCAAACTTAAACTTTTTGTATACTTTATATTTACTTTATATAGTTTAAAACCTTATAATTTTATAAATATATTTATTTAGTTTAAAAGTATGTTTTCATATGATTTTCTATTATATAATATTAATTTACAACACTAGAATTTTACTCAATAATTTCCACAATTAGTTTTATATCAAAATACTTGAAAAATGTCTTGAAAATGAAAAATACACATGAGTATGTCGACATAACAAAAAGTGTATGTCGACATATAACTGTTATTTTTTCTAATTTTGAAGGGAAGTGTCTTTTCACTTTTTGAAACACTTCAGAACCATTGCAACCCTTCATACTCTATAAAAAGAGGTTAAAACTGAATTTTTTAACACATCTTCTTCTCTAACTTCATACTCTTTCATCCACCATTATTCTCAATCATTTTTATGATTCTTACGCTTATACTACACCGAATTCACTTCTGTTTTGATCAAACTTCTTCTCTCTACACTCTCTACTCACTGAATCAAGTGCTACTGAAGAGTTATAGGGCTGTTTTGTAATTGCTTGGGTTGAATAAATCCTGTTTGTAAGTCAAAGAGTAATCAGTGTATCCTTGTAGCCGTGAAATCAAAGAATAGGAGTCGGTGTCCCCTTGTTGTGCCATGAAATCAAGGGATAGGAGTCGGTGTCTCCTTGTTGAGCCGTGAAATCAAGGAGGTTGTATTTGACTATTGGAAATATTAATAAAACTCTGCATAATCCAGCGTTGTGCGGGAGTGGGCGTAGGAGTGGTCCGAACTAGTATAAAATCCAGTGTTTTTTTCCTTTTTCTGCATTTTTATTTCTATCTATTTTGCATCTGTGTCTGTGATTTTGTTTGTGGTGTTTGATTCATTCCATAATTCTCTTTAGTTTTAAGTTTTGTTTAAATTCTTACAAACACTATTCACCCCCCCCCCCCTCATGTGTTTGCTTTGCCTGAACGATTCATTCCGCAGTCCCTAACACAGCCCTCTCATTCGGCTTCAAAGTAAACGTTTACATCATTGTCTTCCCTCTTTTCTTCCTTCTTGTTTCTTCTTGAATACAATCATTAGAATCTGGGTTTCTCGAAGCATTGATGGCGTTGAGTGGGTCTATGTTCATGGGATTCGAAGTCTGGTTTATATCGAGTGGAGGCTGGCTTTTATCAGGTGTCGAGTTAATATTTGAAGGCAGCTGATTTTTATAGGGAAGAGGCTGGTTTGTAACGAGCTAAGGCTGGATTTCAGTACGCTTCTGAGGGGATCTTCTAAGACCAACACTTCCCGTAACATTTGGATATGCGGACGAACTAGTGCCAGGACTGAGATCTGAAGGCTGGTTTTTATCGGGTGGAAGCTAGTTTTTATCAGGTGGAGGCTAGCTTAGAGTTGAAGGCAGCTGATTTTTATAGGGAAGAGGCTGGTTTTTAACGGGTTTAGGCTATAAGTCGGTCCTCTTCCGAGGGGATCTTCTAACATCAACACATCATGTAACATTGTTTTTTACACCAGCCGCCTTATCCTTTGTATGTAAAGCTGTAACTGCAGCTTGAGATTACTTCTTTGGCGACGGTCTCGTTGCTACCTTTGATACCTGAAATTGGCGTACAAAGTAAAAAAAATGAATTGCTGGAAAGTAATCACATTGCAAGATTTTAATACTTATGCATACATGAATAAATACAAAGTCAGAAAAAAAAACATGATTTGCTAGAAAGTAATCACATGTAAAATATAACTCACAAACAATACTTATGCATGCATGAATAAATATAAAGTTAGAATAAATCACACAACATCATTGCTTGTTTGACAGTTTAAATACAAAATCAAAATAAATCACACAGCCCTTGCATACAATAAATAGATGATACCTTAACAATATTGTAAATAGCTACCACTAAGTACAAAGCTGTCAGTTGGCTATTTATATTAACCAGCTTGCTTTGGTATTTGTACAATATGTGCGAAGAAAAATATTCAAATAACATTTTTTTTCCTAAACTAGTTTTTAATCCCAAATCCAGCTAGCTATTCCATATACCCAATTAAAATGTTTACATGTTTACTGCCCATATACCATGTCAATCACAGATTGTGCTGGTTAATTCTCTTTGCTGCTAATTAAGTGTGGAAATTAATAATGACAACCACATATGACAACAAAAAAGATATAAGTGTACAGAACCTTATAATAATTAATTATAAACTCATATGACAATCATAGTGAAAAGATATTTATATGTACACACAACGTGTTCGCAAGTTTGTGAATAAATATACACACGCACAAATGAATATTCAGTTTTCTTAACCTTTCACATATAGATATAAATTTGACCATGAAATAAAAAGATACATTTGTACTGTGTAACTTCGTAAACCTACTACATAATGCTTATGTATCAATAGGGTATATGTAATCGCCATCTTATGGTTCATAACTATTTTTTTTTTAGAAAAAGCAAATACATACTACAAGAAACAAGGGCTTTGTATGTTTTGCACTATATTAAATTGTTTGTTGCTCTATATAAATATAAGCTTACTTTTATTTTAGTCAAAAGTAGATAAGAAATAAGATTAAAAATGAAGTATTCACATCATTTAGTGTGATAGCTTAATTTTATATTTTATCTTATTGTTCTGAAATTATTTATACCTTTTTTAGTGTAGTTACTTTAAAGTAAATATTATAATGATGACCAATTTTTTTTTGTCCATTTAATTCATACTAAACATAGTAATATTGTTATTAAATTAAATTAAATATCATGCAATATTCAAGTAATAATCATAATTTCAAGATGTATTCACGAGATGATATATCCATGCATATTATAACAAAAAAACCAGTATAAATAATTAAATAGTTGTAAATTGACAAATTTAATAAAATGAGCTGAAATTATATGATATAAAAAAGTAAACACGCATATAGTAAAAAGATACATATTAACTCATGTAATTTTACACATACAACATATGTAACAACCTTAAATACTCTTAACTAATGTTGTCTTGGAAATATTATGCTAAAGCATATTATAAACAAAAATAATATACATTAACAAATATATTATTCTTATTGTCAGTTTTTATTCATTAAAAGCAGCATCATAAGCATCATTTGTTTTTATAGATATTAAATCTATTCAGGGCACATATGATTTTGAAATTATCAAGGCGAAACCCTAACGACCTGCGTTTTCAACCCTCAAAGTTGACACTAATACATTTACAATATTCATGTATTAAGCTTTCATGTAGCAGAAGGGCGGATTGTTGGGAAAAGAAAGGTGCAGAAAAATAATAATTCACAGCGGAACTGATAATTTAGAAAAACTTTTGAAATAAAAGATATTTCACAGTATCACGTCGCCTATAAATAAGGATTGGCTTTTTACCTTACGATAACACAAATACTTATGCATACATGCAGTTCCAAGCTAACTTGTGCACAATATATTATGTAAACACACAGCATCATTATCTACAATATATGAAAATTTAGCATCAGAACCTCATTTTAAAGCATGATAGCAAATGGAAGTCTAAAAAGCCATAAATGAGAAAAAATTATTAACACTAAAAAAAAGACATAATAGCGTTTGTTCCAATGATTAATCAGATGTAACAAACAAATATGATGTGTGATATTTTATCAACAAAATGAATTTAAAAAAACAATGTTTGTAGAAGATTGATGACATCTTCTTGTTTCTTATAACCAAGACACTGCTAGATGCTAGGATGATGAAAATTTCAGCGCTAAAATTGTGTGGATATATAAAAGGTACTTAAATCCATATCTCTCATCAAGCAACAAAGAATTTTTTTGCAGTAGCACGCATGATTCAGACTGCCATTAGATTTGAGGAGACAACAATTTCATGTTCCAGTTGAACCTAAATATGACCATATTGTAATTGATAAACATAATTAAGAGGCCGAGATTAATAAAAGAAAATAATTAATTAAGTAGAGTAGAACTGACGATGTGCGTGTTCATGTTTAATAAGGAATAACAATTAATTTACATCCATGTTCATGTTTAATACGGCTTCAAATTAATAACAAAAGAAAATAATAAGCATAGTAAAAGAGTATACTTGGCATCCAAATGATGGATTTTAGTAACTGGTTACATATAAGAGACATAACTGCTAAATCTTCTTAGTGCAAAATTATTAAGACACAATAAACAAGTACAGTTAATGACTGCACCAAACAGCAGCACCGAAAACAGATTTCATTGCCAAAAGATTTAATAATTTACTTGTCCTTGATTTTGCTTCGTTTTAATTATTGTTGCTTCAAGTTACTATCTTCTGTTGATGGAGGAACCTGAATATATATATATATATATATATATATATATATATATTTGAAAATTGGTAATTTTTATTGCTATACCAACCATATACTTCATTTATATGCCTCATCAAAACCTTATGTCCCGCCTAACCTAGATGGGTACCACATAAGGGAAAAGAGCACATATAAAATCCATATATTGACAATACAAACACAGACAAAATAACCACAAAACAGTCTAAACAACCATCTTGCCATGCTCAACATAGAACACAGAACCTCACACTCAACTCAAAGCTCTCACATACACAAAACATTAACCAGTGTCATGCAAATCAATGCCCCATTTCAACATTAAATCAATCTTCCTTTGGGAGCTACTGAAGGAATTTCCATTATTCTTCACCGTCCATAGAACATCTTTTTCAATAAGTTTAAGTCTGATTTCCTTGGACAATTCCTTACTATTAAACATTCTTCGGTTTCTTTCTTGCCACAAATGATACACAGCAGTCGTAAAAACAGAACATGCCAAGTCTAAAGTCTGATCTTTGTCTCTAAAAACATGCAAAATCTTCTCTGCTTCAAATTCTAAAGGACCAATCATGTTTGTAGACAATCCAAGTTTCAACAGTAGTAATAACCAGATATAACTTGAATAAGAATAACCAAAAAACAGGTGGTTAATTGATTCATCCTCAACTTTACAAAGCACACAAACCTTCTCCTGAGTTAATCCAAATTGAACCAATCGATCTCGAGTTGACAACTTATTCAGAACAGCTAAATATGAAATAATAGCCATTCGCTTTACATTTTTAGAATGCCAGATAACTTTAAAACAAGGTTTACCTTATTGTTTCTTCCTTACATGATCCCAAGCTTTGTGAAAGGAAAAGTCACCATCTTTCCAATCATAATAGTCTCAATCAGCCTGGAGATCAATGATTATAGACTCAACTTCATTTCTGATTTCTCTTGTAGCTGCATGAAGGGATCCATTGATCCTGCCATCAATAATTAAGGAAGAAACACAATCACCATGCCTTCCTATATTATGAAGCCTAGATAAACCTAAGATGTCCACCAAACACTTCGAATTGATCCATGGCTCAAACCAAACATTAGTGTTATTACCATCAACAATGACTTTACGAAACAGTTGTTCACCATGAGTTCTCAATCTTAATATAGATTTCCACGTACATGACGCATTATTATCACAATGCATACTCCAAAACCATCTGCCATGACAATATCTTCTATTCATCCACTGACTCCATAAAGAAGACCCATCTAAAAACTTCCACATTAGTTTAATACACGAGGCCTTCTTCAAATCAAATAGAGATTTCATACCACTACCTCCCTCTGATTTAGGATAGCATAACTTTTCCCAACTAACTTTGTGTGATGAACTCCCCCAAAAGAAATTTGAGCACATAGAATGAAGTTTTGAAATTATAGCCTCAAGGAGTTGATAAACAAATAACCAATAAAGTATAGTGGGATTTATAACAGAAAGAATTAATTCAGCATGTCTAGCATAGCTTAAAAATCTTGCATCCCATGATTGAAGCTTGGACTGAATTCTATGAAGCAATGATTGACATTCACCATAATGTATGTAATTTGAAGATAATGGAACTCCCAAATATCTAACAGGAAGAAAATCTACTTGAAAACCCAAAACTGATGCAATCTCATGAGTATGTTTGACACATAAACTAAAATAAATTTTGGACTTCAAACTGCTGACAGACAGACCACAATACCTTTTTAACTTTTCAAAGCATTCATTCAGAGAAATGGCACAAGAAGGAACACATTTAGCAAAAATCATAAGATCATCAGCATACATCAATTGAGAAACTACTGTCTGAAATTTGTGAACTGGCAAGAATTTCTCTAATGCCACAGCTTCATTCAAGTAGAAAGAAAAGTATTCCATAGCTATAGAGAACAGGTAAGGAGAGAGTGGATCACCTTGCCTCAACCCACGATTAGATGCAATGAAACCATGAGGAATACCTTGAATTAGTATTGAGAATGTAGGAGAAGATATGCATTCATAAATGATATTGATAATATGCACTGGAAACCCCATCTTAAACATAATATGACAAATCAGTCTCCTTTTTATCATGTCATATGCTTTGTGCAAATCTATTTTAACACAAAATTTACAAACTCCTCCTTTCTTAAAATCTCTGAGCAACTCATGAGCTAATAATATATTCTCTCTTATATGTCTGTTCGGAATGTATGCACACTGGTTTGCAGAAATGAGATGTGGCATATACCATTTAATCCTATTACACAATATTTTACTAAAAATCTTGTAAAACATGTTGCAACAAGATATAGGTCTATATTGTGATATAGAAGTAGGCCTCTCAACCTTAGGGATTAAAGTTATAAACGTATGATTACAACCTTTTGGAAGTTTACATGACTCGAATATATCTTGCATAGCAGAATGAAGTTCAACCTTTATAGAATCCCAATGCAGAGTGAAGAATTTAGAATTGAGACCATCAGGTCCAGGACTTGAGTCAATATGAACAAAATGTACAGCAGTTTTGACTTCATCTAATGAAATTGCCTTTAGAAGTTGTTGTTTTCCATGTTGATTAATCTCTGCAATTGACTGAAAAGAAGGAATATCAAAAATGTCTTCACCATTAAATAGTTGCTCAAAGTAGTTAATTGCTTCAGAAGCAATATCCTCTTTCTTATATAAAAGAGAGCCATCTGAATTGAGTAAAGCTTTAAGATTGTTAACATGTTTACGAAGAGACATTTTTGAATGAATTTTTTTTGAATTAGTATCCCCATCTTGTAGCCATGACACTTTGGCCTTTTGTTTATAGCTCCATGAATTAATCTTCTTCTGAAAATATAGAGATTGCTTAGCTTCTAGCATACTTTCATATAATATAATATAATATCCTCTGGATTTGCATCACATGCTTCTTCAAATTCCTTGACCTTGGCTTCAGCTTCTAATAAAAGAGTGTTATCTTTTGGCCTGACTTTGTTCCACTTCTTTAATTCTGATTTACAAGCATAAAATTTTTGGAGACATACATAACTAGCAAAACCATTTACATTGATATTAAGCCCTCTCTGTACACAATCATAATAACCTTCCTTCAAATGCCAATCATTTGAGTATCTAAAAGGGAAACCTTTTGGTGAATCATCAACTAAATGATCTAATAAGATAGGGTTGTGATCACTTGATAAATGTGATAAAGCCATAGCATTGATATCACTAAATTTCTGAAGACACTGATGATTAATAAAAAAAATGTCAATGTTAGTTGCCATGCTTCTTCTCCTCCAGGTAAAGTTAAAACCAGCAACTTTGATTTCAATTAGTCCAGCTTGCATCAGACAATTGTTTAATGATCTAATGTATTGAAATGGGATAGGTAGACCTCCATTTTCGTCTAGATGAGATGTAGCATTATTAAAGTCTCCAATTAATATCCATTCAGAGTTTATAAAACCAGATTCTTGAACAATTTGTTGCCATAGGATTTGTCTTTCATTGAAGTTATTACTTGCATAAATGATAGATAGAAAAATGGAAAGTCCACCTTGGTTCAATGCTTGAACAGTCAGATGTTGATTTGAAGAGGAAATTTCATTGATAGACCTCACAGTCGAATTCCATAATAGCAAAATTCTACCATAAAAAGGAGTATCATTATGAGGCATAAACTCCCAACCACAAGGCAATGATCTACTAAAAGCTTGCAAACTATTTGTAACGATACCAATTTCGCTCGACCTTAATCGACCGCAAGATCGACAAAGACCGTTCAAAATCCACATACGTTAACTTTGGGAATACAACAACATTAGAATAATAACAGCAGACTTTTATTACATCATGATAATATAACATCACAAAACAGAATATATCAGAGTACATCGAAATTAAAATACAGCAGAAGAAAATTTTACAATAAATTAATACATTGCAGCGGAAACAATAAAATAGATATAGCGGAAGATAACTATGCTCTGGACACAGCTTTAAGCTTCAATCCAGCATCCTGCTCGAGATAAGAACCTGTAGACAAACTACTCGACTGCCCGTGTGGAAAAGAGGGCACCCGAGTTTGCAAAGTGAAACAAACTACGAGTCAGTCATGGGACTGGTGTGAGAATTCTTAACTAATATAACTAATAGTAATAAGGCAAATCCAAGGACCACGCTGCTAATGCGGAACGGGTTTACTCCAATGGATTGCCGTGCATAACTTAAAGTAAATCGTTCAACAACGCAATGCTTTTGGAAAAATGAAATCACCATAAGACTCAGGTCCCATCACACAATGCAACGCACACCAGAGGATAGAGTTTTACCTTATGGTGATTAAACATGCTTGGTACGATAATAACGGATTTGATATTATTATTAGTGTGTGTATGTTTTAAAAACAATTTCAATCATAATGTATCAATCCTCGGAAGCAAAGATACCATACTACTAAGCCTCCATACTAGTAATACAATCAAAACCGCATGGGGCGTATTGGAAATTGAGTTTCCATCATGAGTCAAGGCTAGGGAGGACCTCCTTACCGATTCGAGACACTCTAGCTAATGTCTCAGGATCCCCCGCAGTGAACCCTTGGATAGCTGCAGGGTCGGTCCACACATACGATTTTGCAGATTGGCAATTCCTGAACACACGTTTCCCGGTCCTATAGGACCTATCCGAGGCCTCGTAATCCATCATCCACATAAGTAAATATCATCCAGTTTAAGCACCGACACCACTTCTAGCTAGAAAGAAACGTGCTGCTCTCCCTGCGTTCCCTTCTCCCGTTTTAGACTCAACCGGGTTGTGAGGCTCACGAAGTAACGTCATAACCACAAGGCCTGCTTTTCAACAAAGCCTTGATCATCTTCATCTTAGCGTGCCACATTGTCAATCCATACCATACCATTGATCATCCATCAATATATAAACGGGTGTTAAGTAAAGAATAAATTCTCCACCACCAATCATTTATATATAGACAGAAAATCAATAACATGATATTTAACAGAGTACGATGTCGGACACGCAATCCATTTATAAGCTTATGCTCTGGGTCCGAGCGAAAGCCAAATCCATACAAATCAACACTACGTACGGACGGCCACCACTGTAGCCCCTTCAAGGTAGCTACTCCAATCATGGGCATCAGCAGTCGTCGTCCATTCTATATGAAGATCGTCGGTCTTCAATCGCCGTCTTCAACTCTTGAATTTTAAACGTCGTTCAAATTATTTGGAATGAGATAGACTCGGACTTTCCAAATAATTCACGCGTATATATATATATATATATATATATATATATATATATATTGGAAATCATTTCATATCGTTTGATTTTAATCTTTATATATAATTATATATAACTCCTTCATCCATTTCATTTTACTATATTTTGCTAACAACAAATCTTCTTATTTATATCCAATATTGATATATATCATCACACACAACAATGTTTTCTTTTATTTTTCAATTTCCATACATATCCTATGCACAAACTGTATATGTTGTGTATCATTCCAATTACAACAAGCATGAATATTTTTGTACGTCATTTATAATTTAACAAAAATGAGTATATTTGTGTCACTTCAATTTCTAACAAAAATGCAATATAAATTTGGTGTCAACTTCAATTCTACAAAAATGAATAACTTTGTTCATCTTTCATTACAAACAAAATAATAATTTTGTGTGTTAATCTATCCACATAAAAATGTAAATTTCTAACTTTATCCTCTTTTTTTTTTTTTTTTTTTTGATGAAAATCCAATTCATTAAAATGTAAATTCCCTTCCTTAAGTTCCATCCACATGAAAGTGTAAATTTTCATTAAATTCTCTTTACATGAAAATGTAAATTTTCTTACTTTAATTACATTTAAACAAAAATGTAACTTTTCTTTTTTTTAATTACATTTAACAAAATGTAATCTTTTATCTTGGATTTACATTAAACAAAAAGGTAAATTTTGTTCTTCTCTGTTCTTTAAAAAAAAATTGTGAATTTTGGTTCTTTTCTTTTTCTAGTTTCTAAATGACATTTAAACTACTACGCTTAATATGCAAAAAGTATGACCTTAACTATGCATTCCATTTCATACGCAGTATATGACATTAACAAATATATTTCATTTCATATGCAGTATTTGACATTAACAAATAAATATATTTCATTTCATATGCAGTATTTGACATTAACAAATAAATATATTTCATTTCATATGCAGTATATGACATTAACAAATATATATATTTCATTTCATATGCAGTATATGACATTAACAAATAAATATATTTCATTTCATATGCAGTATATGACATTAACAAATAAATATATTTCATTTCATATGCAGTATACGACATTAACAAATAAATATATTTCATTTCGTATGCAGTATACGACATTAACAAATAAATATATTTCATTTCGTATGCAGTATATGACATTAACAAATAAATATATTTCATTTCATATGCAGTATATGACATTAACAAATAAATATATTTCATTTCATATGCAGTATATGACATTAACAAATAAATATATTTCATTTCACTATTTTTCAACTACACACTAAAATACCGTTATGTCCATATCTTAATTACAGTGCTAAAAAATGTTATGTCCATAATTTCTAATCACAACACTAAAAATATGTTGTATACATTTTCTAACTATGACGCTAAAAATATCGTTATGTTCATTTTATTTTAATCTACTCTTTTCTAATAAAAATGTAACTTCATTCTAATGCATATTTTTGTCATTCTTTTACATTTGTCAAAATAAATATTTTGTCATTCTTATATTTTTCTATGTTTCCTTTATATTTGTCAAAATGAATCTTTTTATCTTTCTTTTATAATTGACAAAATGAATCTTTTGTCATTCTTATATTTTTATCTTTCCTTTATGTTTGACATATAATAGGTAATTCCTCTTTTTCTAATGACATAAAAAAAATTATATGTTAACAGATTTTCCATTTCTAATGACATATAAAAAGTGAATTTTATATATTAACATATTTCCCATTTCTAGTGTAACCATTTTTCTATTTACAATGGTATTCTAGTCTAATGCAACATGTTTTATTCTCATATGACGCCACTAACAAAATGAATATTTTCATTCTCATATGACGCTACTAACAAAATGAATATTTTTATTTTCATATGACGCTATTAACAAAATGAATATTTTTATTTTCATATGAAACTACTAACAAAATGAATATTTTTATTTTCATATGACGCTACTAACAAAATGAATATTTTTATTTTCATATGACGCTACTAACAAAATGAATATTTTTATTTTCGTATGACGCTACTAACAAAATGAATATTTTTATTGTCCTAACATACTTTTATACATGTTTTCTTTTCCTCTTTTCTAGTATGTTAAGAATAATGTTTTCAACATATAGATACTGCTAACATTACAAGCAAACAATAAAAGGAATATTTTTAATGACTAGCAATTCTAACGATTCCTAATAACATAGAAATAATATTTTTATGTTCTAACATTTCATGTTATCTAACATAAATGGCATTTAATTTACATGACATGTTTTCTAACAAATGATAATGTTTTGAATAAACAAAACATAATGCAACCTCAAAATTCTATCTTTTTATTTCCTCTAAAAAGACAATAAAAATATAACATAAAAATTATTTCCTTTTACTTTTTTTCTTTTTCTCTTTTACTGCATCCAAAACGACGGTAAAGTATGAATTAGCAAATCTATCATTTTAATGCTTCTAAAATGACGGTGAAATATGACATTCCAAAATGTAACCAAAAATGACATTTATAGATAAATGACAAATTTCTTTAACATAACATTATTATATGTAAAAGATATTTTCTCTAACATGAATATTTTATATTAACATGGCATATTTAACTGACATTACATTTTTACCTATAATGACAGTTTTTATATTACATAATAGAATCTGACTAATATGATGTTTTATATTACATAACGTAATCTAACTAAGATGATGCTTTTATATTCTAACTGAAATTGTGATTTTTGTTTAGACAAAAATATTTTAACTAAACATGTTATGTTTGTCTAACATTCATTCTTAAAAAAAATGATATTTTAATCCTTACGTAACATTTCATAACAAACTATTATTTTAACAGTTTAATGTCAATAAAATAAACATGACAAAATATGATATTTTATTTGGATTAAAGATTCTAATCCAATCCAATCCACAACCAAGGTAATATTTTTAATTGGATTAAAAATTCTAGTTTAATCCAATTTACAAACCATGATGATTTTTATTGAATTCATCAGATCTAGATAATACAATAACAGATCTAACTAATACAATACAACCCAATTCATCACAACTACAATCACAATTCATCACAGCGCAAATCTAATTAAATAATATACAAACAATTATTTAACAGCGATAAAATAATTAATTAAATTAATTAAAATTAGAAATTCTCACATTGGTTTGATTCTGAACGGTTCACGTGTGAAATTCCCTGAAATTCAGAATTGCTCCGTTTCAGTCCTAGTCTTTTCCATAGCGTAGTATTCTCTGATACGAATCCAACGCAACTGACGGTTCGATAAACGGACCTCGTATGAGAAAGTTATCGCATTTTAAAGTTTGTACAAATTAAATATTAAATTAATTAAATTAATAAAAATATATAGTATACCATCTTCCTCCCTCATCGTCTGTACAAGGTCATTCTCTTTTGCTATTATGAACCCATCAAGTTCAAAACTAGGTCTCCACTTATATCGGGATTTGTGCAGCTAGAGGTCGATCGGAAGGTGGCAAATCGAAGAGGGAGGAGGGGGCTTTGTGCGCATGGAGTGGTGGAGGGTGCGGTGGGCCCTGGTGGGGTGCGGCGGGCTGAATAGGCGGCGGGTTTAGGGTGTCCTTTCGGGTAGAATACTCCACTAAATCCCATCATCTCCGTATGGAATCGAAGCTTGAGAGATGCTCTTTGATTTGGTGATGGGGTTGGGTTTTAATTCAAAGTGGATTGGAAAATATTGGCGTTTGAAATTGGGATCGTTTTGGCCATTAATCAGGGTATACGGTGGCTGTACATTGTGTATTAGGGTTACATATGGCCAAGCGTATTTATACGCGTATTTTCTAATTTATTTAATTCATTTTAATTCTATTAAATTCGTTTATCGCCCGGAACTCCAAATTAAATTCAACGAAAAATCTTCCTAGGCAAATACCCCCGTTCCGGACGCAATGGAACAGGCCTCGTAACCCAATTCAGCTATTCCGATATATTTTTATTTTAAAAAAAATCTTTTAATTATTTAATTTTGACGTATAATTAAATTCACCGGGGCCACATACGGACTCCGAAAAATCCAGAAAAATATATTTGGCTTTGTTATGACGATACGGTCCTAACAAAATTAATTTCGTCAAATTCTGAGACTGTTTGAAAAATGGCCTTTTTCTGGTCGATCCGATTTAACTGAAATGGTCAGAACACGTTTTCTTTTGCCACACTCGCATATTAATTCGAAAAATTCTGGAAAATTAAACTTTGCCATAATTTGACATTCCGAATCCAACAAAAGTGGTTTCGTCGAAAACAGAGGTCGTTTGAAAAAAGGCTATTTTCAAGGTGTATATATTAAATATTAAAAATACATTTTTAAACCGATAATTTCCGAAACTCGAAATATATAAGTGTTTACTGTTTTTCAATGCAAAAACGTCATTCTGAACTCAATGGAAGTGGTTTCAAGTCCAAATTCCTTCGTATGCAAAAAGTGGCATTTTGACCTTTATTTATTATATATAAATTTCATAGCGACCTTTCTAAATTTTAAACTGGACATAACTTTTGACTTTTAAAACGAAATTTCAGTTTTTCAGCTTCGCTAGAAAGATATCATTGAACAGATTTAGATATTTCTTGTTCCACTAAAATCCTATTTATTTTGCATCCTGTACAGTCAGTCAAAGTTCAAAATCAAAATTTCAAACTGCAGCGCTGTTTTAAACTCCTTTTATAATTAAATAAAATTTATTCGATTTAACTTCGATTAAAAATAGATTTTTGGTCGTTATTATAAATAATTTTAAATATCAAAATCCATTAAGATAACTTAAAATAAAATTTTAAATTTACCCCAAAATTCAGGATTGTTACACTATTAGGATTTATCTTATTCTCAACTAAACCAACAACAGTTGGTTTATATTTTGTCATAAGGGAAAATACATTAGACATCCTATCAGATGTATTTAACCCTCTGACATTCCATACTAAGATAGTCATTCAATAGGAGCATTGCTCCTTAGTGGCCTTTTAGGAGGAGCTATAAATGATACCTTCTTCTTACCCTTCACATTAGCAAGATACTCTGCATTTCTGGTGACTCCAGCTGACACATCATTAAACTCTTGAGGAGGAATAGAATTATCCAAATTATCTGCTACTTGATTTAAAAGATCAAGCAAAACATCATTAGGCAATTCCTTGTCTAAAAAATCCAAACCATCTTGATTAGTATTTCCATTATCAAAGTATCTTCCTCTTGACTGTGGTTATTTTCCTCTGAATTTTCACTATTAGAATAAGAGCTTGTCACATTTGAAGAAGGTCCAACATTAGAATCATCTGCAGATTGAATAGAAGACCATGCCTGTTTTTAGATATCTCGTGAACAAGTGTTCTATGACCAAATTTCCTGCATCTATCACATTTGTGAGGAATGTATTCATATTCAACTACAATAGATTTAGAAATCCCATTATACAGTTTAATAGGAATATAATCCTCAAGCTTAGAATCCAAATTAATCTCAATGAGTATTCTAGCATATTTTGTAATCTTCTTTGAAATTGTATTAGTATCAGCTCTAATCGGATTACCAATGAAGCTAGCAGTGCTGGAGAAACTAGAATTTGTCCATAGCTCCATATCTAAATTCAAGAGTTTAATCTAGATCTGAACATTTTGAGCATTAAAGTCTTCAAACTTATAGCCAGGAAACCATTTGTTAATCATCAATAATCTCCCAAAGAAAGAATAAGTGGAAGTTTTTAACACAGACAAAAAATCAAACACCTCATCGAACTGTACTGTGTAGTTAAAACCTGGAGCTATATGAATCCTAAACATACCCTTTGATTTCCATACCTTCACGATATAATCCTTGAGTTTAGCCACTGTAAGTTTAAATTCAAATGGATGCAAAGCAATTGTGTTTCTCCATGAACCAGCTGAAGCTTTAAACGATTCTTTAGAATTAAGTACTCCTTCTTCAGACGGTTGAACAAAGCAAAGCGATTCCAAATCATTAACAAGAAAATCTGGATTAGATACAAGCGGATTATGTTGATTTGGATTTGAGTTTTGAGGAGGGAAAGCTTTATCATCTGGCGGGTCATGGTAGAATATCGTATATAAATGCAATATGTGAGTAATGAGGTACGCTAACTAATAATGTAATGAAATTTTCTATCCAATCAACAATTTTCTATTGCAACTTTGAAACAGACAACAATTGTTCTGTTTTCATGATAAAATCTATGTTACACGCGTATTATTAATAAAGGATGTGTATATCATACAATATTTTGATTACATGGTAATTTTTTGATTATATTGTTATACAACTATGTTTTAACACAATCATTAATAAAGGATGTGTATATCATACAATATTTTGATTATATGGTAATTTTTTGATTATATTGTTATACAACTATGTTTTAACAATCAACAATAAAGGATGTGCATATCATACCAAAATACCATCACAATCCTTTCTTATATAACTTTCATCTCCATTATCGATATCTCTATCATCAACTAGTGACTCATCTACCGGTTTGCTAGTTGACTCATCATACATTTCCAACTCATGAAATCCTCTAAGATGTGCTTTTAGCACAACATACCAATTTGAAGAACTATTTTCTCTATAAAAGAACACTGGTACGGCTTGCTTTGCTAAGATGAGAGGATCGCTAATAAATTGATTTTGGAATTGATGTAAATTGACTAACATAAACCCATCTTCAACCTTAACTCCACGATCAATATTTGCCCAATCACACTTAAACAAAGTAATTTGAAGCTGACGATAGTCTAACAACAAAATCTCACTCAAAACACCACAATATATCACTTTCTCAATGGATCCATCTAAGAGAATAGTATTTTCCTCAATGGAAACACCACTATTTTGTGTAGATTTGTCATTGTCTCTAGTATGAAAACGATGACCATTAATTATATAGCAAGTATAAGATATAACTTGATGGCGAGGTCCATGCGAAAGCCAAATCAATAGTTCACTAACATCAGATGTTTTTCTATCCTCATTAACCTGGAAAAGCATAAGATCATATAAAACTAATTAAAATAACAAATACTTCTATGTCGAACTTATCCATCTAAGATGTATAACATTATTAACCTTATTTCTAAACCACTGACTAAAAGTCTCTGAATGCTGCTTTGAAAGTTCCAAATCATCTCACGAAAGATGGGGATGTAAACGTTTCAGCTCCTCGTTGTGCAAACTATATATGTAAACATACAAGTCAAAATCTAATTTATTTCACGCAAAATAATTAAACTCAACTAACACACACTTTATATAAGGCTTCACTTCCTCGGTATTAAACAACACATACCGATGAGTAGCATCAATCACCTCCTTAGTAACTACCATAGGTTTTCCTTTGGAAATAGGATGCTCCTCGAGTATGGAATCACTTTGTTCCACTTCATTCCTATTTTTCCTTTGTCCGACTTCTAATGCACCATCAATATATTCGGCACAATATTTCATGCATTCATCAGCAGAATAGCACTCAGCTATGCACCCTTCAGGCCGTGCTTGATTTTTAACATACCCCTTAAGTGTTCTCATGTACCGATAACGAATATGCATAAGCACATATATTTTTAACATACCCCTTAAGTGTTCTCATCCACCGATACTTTACTGGTCCGCAAATTCTTGCTTCCCTCACTAAATGTATTGTCAAGTGAATCATAATATCAAAAAAAGGAGGAAAATATCTCTCAAGATCGCATAGTGTTAATGCGACCTGATTCTCGATGCATTCTAATTTATCTTTATCAAGAACTCTTTGGCAAATGTCATTGTAAAAAGAACATAGTTGTAGTAATGCATTCCTTGTCCCTTTAGGTAGAAGTCCTCTCAGTGATACAGACAACAATTGTTGCATCAACACATGATAATCATGGGACTTCAGACTTGAAATTTTGTTTTCTTTTGCAAAATATTTTCCAATATTTGGGCTATACCCATCAGGTACTTTCAAATTCCTCATTCTATTGTAAAATATCTCCTTTTCTGGATCAGTTAAGGTGCATGGAGCAGCTGGAAGTAATGCTTTGATTCCCATGTCTATAGGATGTAAGTTTTTCCTAATACCCAGTACTTCTAGATCTTTACGTGAGTTAATGCCATCTTTTGATTTCCCTTTAATATCAAGTAGCGTACCAAGAACACTTTCACCAATATTTTTTTCAACATGCATTACGTCTAAATTTTGATGCAAAGGAAGTACCTAAGAAAATATAGACTATGCATAATTAACAATAAAGTATTGATTATGTAATAGAAAAAGAAGCAATTATGTTTCTACTTAAGTTTTACCTGCCAATAAGGCAAATAAAAAAATAGACTTCTTTTTCTATATTTGACTTCCCTTTTTCTTCTCATCTCCCCCTTTTCTTTTCCTTGTTTCTTTTTCTTCCTCTTTTGGTTTTTTTCCCCAATCATTGCAAATATCTTTAACAATATCAAAGACTTGATCACCGGTTTGTATTGGAGGCCTTCGTCTTTTCTCTATGGTTTCATCAAACAAGCTTTTTCGTTGGCGATATTCATGATAAGGATCAAGGAATCGCCTGTGGGCTTAGTATGCACACTTCTTACTAAATGGTAACCATATTGAGCATGTATTAACACCACAAACAGGACAAGGCCTCTTACCCTTTACGGTACAACCTGATAAATTTTCATAATCTGGAAAATCACTTATTGTCCACATTAGAATTGCACTTAATCTAAATTCATTGCAAGTGTATGCATCATATGCCTTCACCTCTTTATTCCATAATTTATTCAAATCGTCAATAAGTGGTAGTAGATACACATCAATATCATTCCCTAGTTGTCGTGGCCCAGGAATTAATAAAGATAACATCATATTATCTTTGTGCATACAAAGCCACGGAGCAAAGTTGTATGCAACAAGAAATACTGGCCAACAACTATATTTGTTGTTCCAATCCCCAAAGGGATTAAAGCCATCACTTGCAAGACCAAGCCTTAAATTTCGTGGATCGGATGCGAAGGAAGGATACATCCTATCAATTGTAGCCCACTGAGAAGAATCTACTGGATGACGTATTTTACCATCACTCTTATGATCATTATGCCATCTTAATTGCTCTGATGTTTCTGCGGACATAAACATTCTTTTCAGTCTTGGTATTATTGGAAAGTACCTCAAGACCTTTGCAGCTACTTTGGCTTTCTTTCCAACGTGGTTTTCCACATTTCGGACAAGAATCACTATGTGCGAGCTCTTTTCTAAAAAGACAACAATCATTTATGCATGCATATATTAGTCTATAGCCTAAACCAAATGATTTCAGCATCTTCTTTGTTGCATACGTCAATTCAGGAAGCGTGTTTTCCATAGGCAACATATCTTTTAGAAGTTTAAGAAGTTCCGTAAATGTTGTGTCAGATATACCATTTCGAGCTTTGTTCTTGTAATGAAGTATTATAGCCAACAACTTTGTGTAGCTTGCACAACTAGGGTACAAAGGAATTTCGTAATTCTCTATAATCTCCTTAATCTCCACCTTATGTCTTACATCAGACTCCACTCCATGTCTTACATTAGACTCCACCCCATGCCTTATATTAGACTCCACCCCGTGTTCTACGTTAGCATGATATTCCATCACGTCATCACATACTTGTGTGTCTAAATACATTCTATATGTATCTGTCACTTCATCCCCTTTACTTTCTGAAGGGCGTTCCTCCCCGTGAAAAATCCATACATCATACGTGGGGTCAATTCCAAAACAAACAAAATGTGATACAACATCCCTTGGCGATTGGCAGATAAGATTCCTACATTTTATACAAGGGAAAATATTTTTTTCTGGATTTCCCTTCTGTTTTGCATGCTCATATACAAACTTCTGAACAGCTTGCCTATACTCTTCAGACATTCTATGACACATAAAGAGATCGATAATCAACCCTAATGGTAACACGTATAAAATTGAAAATCAAAGCTAACAAAACCTTGGGAGGAGGATCCATGTTTTGTTCATCTTGATAATCCTATAATGTTGGAACCTAAAGAAAAGACGATCGGCGGAAAAGATTCCTACATTTTGAAGGGTAGCAGCAGCCTTGGCGGTGCTACCTCGCAGCAGCCTTGCGGTGCTACCTCGCAACAGCCTTGGCGGTGCTGCCTCGTAACACAATGCCATTTGCTAATCAGTTTTTCTATTACTTGTGCCCCATGTAGCAAGGATCGTGAATGCAGATAACACTCCTAGTATGTAATATAAAAATGTTTGTTATGTGTTAAATAATAACTAATGGAGCAAATATTTTAAATTTAACACTTTTCTGTGCAGTTTGTTACAAATGACAAAAAAATTATTCACTCGCACCACTTTCAGTTATGATAACATATGCAAAACACTGACATTTTATAAATCACTGGAAAAATTTACTGTAAAAAATAAACTGTAAGAAATTACTATAAGAAATTACTATAAAAAAAATTACTGTAAGAAAGGAAAATTACTGTAAGAATGGAATTTACTGTAAAAAGAAATTACTGTAAGAAATTACTGTAAGTATGGAATTTACTGTAAAAAGAAATACTGTAAGAAATTTATTGTAAGAATAGAAAAAATGGTAATGAAATTTTATAAAATAAGAATGGAATTAAAGCACATATACAACAAATGCCTTAACAACCAAAACTTAATGCACAAGTTTACTGTAAGAAGTTACTTAGTTGAAAGAAATGGTTTTATAATTAAGGTTTTTCGATAACAACACAACCAGATTTATATATCGTGGTTCCTTCATGTCTGAATATATATCCACTCGGGACTAACAACAGTTTCAAACTTTAAAACAATTTAATTTGCATATCGTGGTTCCTTCATATCTGAATATGATATATATATATACACACATACACACACACACACACACACACACATATATATATATATATATATATATATATATATATGGGAAAAACCTGGTTTTTAGATAACATGGCTACATGCTAAATAGTCCAATTAAACATTGAGCAAAAAATGTGGCCATATAGAAATTTTGGACTATAACATGGTCATATCCTAATTCAATTCAATGGAACCAAACTCCAAGAGCCTTTAGAGTAACATTTTCGTCATAACATTAATAATTCTTTAGTGACAATCGTCATTTAAAAATACAAATGGAACATTGTACTTGAAGCCTTCTTCAAAGCAAATACGATCACTTAAATATGTACTAGTTAATTTTTTTATTCAAATATAATCAAAAAATCTATTTCGATGAAGCACACATCCGATTAAAGAGTGCCTTATTTTACAGTTTAAATGATATCGATTGCTAAAATGAATTTAATTAATAAATGCATATTAATTAATTTGGTATAATATAACTAAATATATTTTCATTACAAAAAGAAAACCAAGAAGTTAATCAAGTTTCACGTCTTAATATTAAATTTGCTATTACCACAACTACAAACTATGGCTTATTAATAACTCCTTAATGTTATGCAAATCTCATTGTTTAAAGTAAACTACTTAGTAACTATAAGGTAATTAGAAATTGTGAATGCAATAATATTACTAGAAATGTTTTATATAATTTTCTATAATTGTGTTGTCCTTACATTTTCATGTAGTAATACATGTGAAAGTAAGCGTGGCATTCCAATCATGTTGAGAAACTTTAGAAACTAGAAATACCTATAATAGTTATTGAGTAAGAATAAATGTAATTCTTCCAACTGTTCAGGTTTTTGGTCATATTTAGTCGAATCAAGTCAGAAATATTATACGACACAAACATTGATGTGTAATGTGTAAAAAGTTGATGAATCTACAAAATTGTTTATAGTATGGTTTATTTGTTATTGCAAGTGAAAGTGTTGTGTAAATTAATTTTTAGGGACCTTGCATGTCAAACTTGAGTAATCGTCATAAAAAAGTGTTAGTTTTGGAGAATGCAAAAATGAAAACGTTTGCAATAAACTTCCTTTTCAAATACATTATTAAAAGTAGAATAGCTAAAATCACAGTCGAAGCATGTTCAGCCTATCATGTTAAGTGAGTTTTAAAGACCATCTTGTATATTTTGTTAGTATAGAGAAATGAAATAATTTATGCAATAAGCCATACTAACAGATTTTCAGACTGCCTTCACTTATAGTTTTTAGTTTCAAAGAGAAGATGTGCCATTGAATTCAATCACTGAAAAATAAAATTCAATCAACATACCTGCAAAATTGCTCCTAATCTAAACTGTCATTGTTCTAAATCATTTGAAAGAAGCATTCAAATAATAAAATATTATTATTCAATATGAAAAGGAGAGTTCAATATTAAGTGAATAGATTGTTCAATCTTCCAAATCAACTTATGTATTGATACAAACCATACAATAGTTTATTACCCAAAACAACAAAGATGGTGAGCAAACTGAGGGCATATCAAGCACTATATTATTAGATAATCTGAGTATTTTTAAATTGAGAGAGTGAGAGGAAGAAGGGAGAGGGTAATGTATAAGAAATGCAACAAGATAACAGAATAACGAACAATAAAACAAAGAAATAACCAGTATCAGGAAAATGTGAGAGAAGTAGGAAGTTACCGATGATAAGAATCCAATCATAATGAATAAAAGATGTGCTAAATATAGGTTACACGTGGAATGTAATTAGACGTGTGCTTTCCCCTTTCCTCTTTAAAAAATCGGTAACAGATGGATTGATAATGGATCAGTTTGAGTAAAAGTTGGATATGTTCAGTTTAAAACTGTTTTAAAGTTTGAAACTGTTGTTAGTCCCGAATGGATATATTAGCTTGTCCTAAATCAACTATTTATATCGTGTTATACAAGCATACACCTGCATACGATGGCATTATTCATATATACTTCATCTATGGTAAGGTTCATATTGAATTTTACATATGAGGTGCATAAAAGCAAGTTAAAAACATAATTAATTTTACTACAAAAGCATACTACATCATACAGGGAAGATGTGGTTGATCTTGAAACTTGACTGGTCGAGACACATGTACAATAATAGATAACACATAACCAATGATCGATCAGTGTACATTTAAAAACACAACCAGATTTATACATCAATTTATATAAATAATTACGTGACACAGTTATCTCAACCGCTATATATATAAACACATTAGGGTTATATGCGTGAATAAGATGTCACTGAGTACAGTAACCAAATTTCAGTACAATTTTCCAGTACATACAGATATCCATTGCAGGAAGATGTCTAAAACACATAAGAATTACAAACAAAAAGAGTAGAAATCATACCTATTCGCTCTTCAACGATTTCGATCCCTGAATTCCACCGATTTGACCTTCGACTTCGTAGGCAAGCGTCTCGGATGGATTAAAGAACGATCTGGAGAACAATCCAACTGACGATTAGTCCGTACAACAATTGAACCCAAATTAGAACTACAAATAAAATAAAGTAGAAATCATACCTATTCGCAGTGGATTAGAACTATAATCGAAAGAGGGACTGAGATAAACTGAATAATGGATTTGCCCTAGATTTTTGTTGGAATACGATTTCGTTTGCCCTACTTGTAAGGAGAACGATTGAGAAACTTAGCCGTTTGCAAAATGAGTTATGGAGAATACGAGGTGGTATATATTAAACGTTGCTTCAGAATTAGCCGTTTGCCCAATTTTGCACCAACCCATTGTTTATACCAATCTTTTTCCAAACGTTGTATATAAAGAAATAGTTATTAATTTAAATCTTTAATACACAAATTATTATCCTATTAAATAAATTTACTACTGGAGTTTGATATTCAACAAAAAATGCTAATAGCTATAGATATAATTAGTATGTTTTCAATTTTGATTTTTTTATAATATGTTGGTTTTAACAAGATTTTTCAATTTTAAATATAAATCACATACTAACGACTACGGTGCCAACAAAGCTAAATGTTGTTGTTTTGAAGAAGTACTAATTAATGGATGTAGCTATTCGTGTTTTCAAAAGCAATCAAGGGAAAGTTTGAAAGGGATCTGCATTTGTCTGGGACTTGGATTGAGATGCATCTAAATAGTTTATTGTTAGACTTAATGATCTCAAAAGACCAGAAGCTAAAAGAAAAAAATCATTGGAAGTGAATTTGTACTTTTGATGATTTTGCACAAAAATTGTGAAAAGAACTTAGGAAAAAACATGCTTTTCATGTTAAAGGAATTTTAGATGTCAGATGTCTGGAAATTATTTCGATAAATAAATAATATTAAGTTTGTTATATAACTGAATTATCGCTACAAAAAAGTTATATTTATCCTCAATTTCAATCTCATTATTTACTAAGGTTCGCTGATAAATCTCCTTTCCATTTATTATAACCTATGTTATAATTTCCTCTTGTCCCTAGGACAAGCCTAAACATATCATTCTTATCAGCATATTTCAGACTTCCAAGTTTACAGATTAATTAATATGTAATTAAGTACAACTTCTTACATTTCATAAATTTCCCCTTTTCTCTACTTATTACAAACAACTGGTTTCAGGCTTCCTCGTTTATTGATTACTTTATTTATAATTAATTAGTGCCACTTATCTCATTTCTCCAGTTATCTCATTTTCTTACTAATTTATTATAACCTAAGTTATAATCTTCAGTTGTCCCTAGGACAAGTCTACCTATTATATAACATTCTCATTAATGTAATTTATTTATAATAGGTTATTATCATTCCCCGTTCATTCCCATTTCCTTTTACTGTTGTAATTATCTTTCATTCAATTCCATTCCTTTCCATTAATTTCAATTAATGTCATTTATCAATCCTGCCATATACATATATTTATATATATGTTTATGCACCAGACCCCTCACATTAAGCCTACACTTGTGGATGCTGGATTTGCCGGGCGGTTCCGGGTAGACTCGTTCCACAAGTTGACTTAACCTCGTGTCTTAGCACCGTTACATGTTTTATTTATGCACTTAGACCTCTCACATTAGATTTACCACTTATGGATGTTGGATATGCCGGGCGGTTTCGGGCAGAATTCTACCACAAATGTAATCCAATCTCGTGTATAAGCGCGGTTACAGTTTCTTATTTACTGTAAATCTTCTATATAATCTAGGCATGTCTATTCTTTCAAATTTCCACTGCAATATATATATTTTACATGTCATCATATTATGCCTATTTTATGCCATATGTACTTTCTGACATATAATCAATTCTGTTCTAACATGTAATTTTCTCAATTTCTACCGTTAATGGTCTAGGTACATAAATGTCACAAGTTAACATGGAATTGAAACAACAGTAACCGCTACACATATTTTGACAAGTTTATCTTTCAACATATAAATTTTGCCACATATTAATATCTTAACATATTAATATTCCAACATGTCATATTCATCACTTTAATCCTTTTAACATATGTTTAAACATTTCAACATATCATATCTAAACATGTCATAATAACATTTCAATACTTTCAATTATTCTAGCAAATTCACATTATTCAATAATGGGGAATGTTAAACGTTAATATATCATTATTAAAAATGATATAACTTAAATCCACTCACCTTGATATGCTGATCTAAAAAAGAATCTCTTCAGATTTGTTGCAGATGGAGAGTCATGAGTTTGAACTGTTGTTGCAGTTGAAAACACTTTATTTTCTGAATTTGTCGTTGTTGACGATAAATTTTCTTTTTCTTTTCTTTAATCTTCATTTAGACAACGCCCCTATATTATAATTGATAATTTTATTCAAAAATTATATGGAGGAAGAAGAAGAGAGTGAATAAACAACAAATGAGAATGGAGAGCTATATGGTCCTTTATATAAGAAGCTTAAATGGATGCTAGCCGTCTATATTTCCTAATGAAATCTATTCTTTCCATGTCATATAGCCAATAGGAAGTTGCCACGTCAACAATAATTTTGAATTGCACTAATAGAATAAAGCCAACAACGCATGCATTGTCACTTCCTACCAATTAAATGTGCCAATTAGGTGCAAAAGTTTGAATTTCGAATGTTTAAATTGTTTTAGCGTATAAATTTGATTTTCAAATGTTCGAATTTTCTGGAAATTATTTAACTGTTATATTCACATGTAATTTTCTTATACATACACAATTCTTCTAATGATCATTTCATGTGTATATATATACGCACAATTTTAATTTTGTTTTCAAAATTCAAACGGTGTTGCACCTTTATTTGATTCTTGCCATATTTCATTAACTGTAGCCTTATCTTGAATTTTATTTTTTGTATACATATATTTATGCATGCACACACACACACACACATATATATATATATATATATATATATATATATATTCTCATATATATATACATACATATATACACATACATATATATATTTACTTTATTTCCTTATATGTACGTTCTTATCCTTTCAAATTTTGAATTTGTATGCGTACATATATTTGTATGTTCAGTTGGCCCTCTTTAAAACAAAGATAAAAATTATGTCACCATTGGGGTTTGAACCCTCAACCTTTATGTTACATATCCAATGCCTTAACAACTGAGCTATGTTGCCTTTTGTTAATAAGTGTACAAACAATGGTAGTCATTGTTCTCCTTCTTTTACCTTATTTTCATGTTTTGCTACCACACTTCATTTAAAGGTATCTCTTTTATCTTAAATCAATTTTATGCAATCCATAGGTCTAAATTGACCAAAAAATCGCCACAAACGCAATGACGTTAATCCCATGGCCAAATTCTGGAAGCTCTTCAAATTTTTCTTTTCTTCTTAAAATATGCATAATCAGTACATGCAACATATTTACACCGCATGCAACCTATCCTTTTTTTTTTTTTATGCATACATTACATTTTTATTTACACTAATATTTTCTTCTTTTAAATATATATGTCAATGCATATATATATATATATACACATATACGTTGTTTAATTATTTAATTGTTACAAAATGCGGGGTGTTACATAAAATCCACCGAAGCCAAAATAAAATCGACAACCACCAGCTAACCAACCAAATCAATAACGATGCATTAAAGGTCTCGCAGTGATGCCACACAAAGAACATCCCTGACACCATAACCAACCCATTGAACTCATCTATGCAACCTATATAAAAGAACCAAACAGTGGCCAAACCACACGACAAAAAACTGGTCGGTAAAGCCACACCCAAAATACATAGACCGAAGCCCGTAAAAGGACCAATAATCCGCGTAAACAACCCGATAAAGCAACCAACTAAATGAAAGGATATGAATAATAGGAGATGGCCAACTAGGCTGCATAATGTCAACAAGAAACGCATTCCAACTATCAACACCGAAGGGGAAAGCCACAAAAAGATAATATACCACAACTAAAGTAGGAAAGAACCCATAACTAAGCAAAACAACATCCGAAAGGTCAACACACCCGTGATATGTCTCGCCAATATCCAAAAGAGGAGAGGCAGAGATAAGGAGCACACATTGTTTTGTGTCGAGGCTCATAGAAACACCATGCAACAACTAAACAAGTCAAACTGACCCCCAAGAAAATATAGTAAGGCAAGAAACATAAGGTGATAATCAAACCTGAGTGTTGTGTTGTTGCACCAACAAAGAAAACAAATCCAAGCCTTGCACTGAAGAACCAGGAAAGACCTCCTCCACCACTACAGCCTCCAAGCTTCTAGCTACAACAGCTTCATCACAAGAGACCATTGCCAGCTCATCACCCAAGCCCACGCCATGATGCAAATCTAGACATCAAGGATAGCGAGTGTGTATATCTAGCTTGCAACTGTCCTCCGCCACTACGCCAAGAGCATTAGCCTCTGGCTGCAGACGACGAACAACAACAGCTTTATTCCATCTACGGTACTGCCCCCCCCCCACATGACCAAGAAGAACCGCAACCTGCTTAATTCTGTGGCACCATCTGCCCCCTTAACAGCTGAACAAGCCTCCACCAAGCATGGTACTACACCTATTACAACACTTACCATAGAACCAGAAACAATAGAGCCAACAGAGCTTGGCACCAAATCCTCATCAACAACCAAACCATCGAAACCATTGAGCTAGTGGAGCCGTTGGAGCAGCATAGAACATAGAGATAGCAGGAGCCGACATTGCCAATTCTGGTCTAGGATTCGATACACGTTTCAGACGTCGGCAACGTCGACCACTTATTGATCTGAACCCTAACTGGCCAATCGGCTAAACTACCACCTTAATAACCTTCGCCGGCCCGGACGACTTGGCTGCTCTCCCCGAAATGGCAGTAGAAGGCCAACCCAAAGAAACGTAAGACTCTCTAGAACTAAAAAAAGCATCAGAATGAGAAACATCGAACGACAGCCTCACTGATGGTAAAGTTCGGTTCGGGGCCACCAAATCCCCGACACGAACTCTACTCAAACACGGGTCAACAAAAGCGAGAGGACCCGGAGTACCACTGCAATACAAGGAACCAAACATCAAACCAGATGGTGCCGCATGGAGTTCAGTAGTTACGGGATAGAAAGCAACACCCTTAAAAGGTATACAAGGAACAAAATGGGTGATGAAATCTGTGACGACCGCCCACAACCCCTGAACTATACAAGAGGAATAATGCGTTGAAAGGTGTGCCAGGCTGCTATGGACGATCATCAGAGTAGGTAAACACATCGAAACCTATCGTAGAACTCACAACGCAAGGATAAAATATAATAGAACATATACAACATGTAATAGTAGTGAAGCATCATATAGCAAACTTTCTATACTTTCACAACATCCTAAAAGATTGTTCCAACATCATAGGAAATATCAAGTATGTACATAAGGCCTCACTACAACACTCATAGAGCAACTCAAATAGCGGAACAGAAAACACTTGGTACGTGAGCCTCCTGATCGTCGCCGATCAGCATTATCGTCCCCACTAAAGCATCATCTGTCACCTGCTACTCAGTCTGCCCATCCACAACCGGATGAACAGCCCAAGGTAATAAGAGGAAACATAAAACCTTGAGTCAGACAACCATCTTAGTGAGCGATAAAACAACTAACAAACTTCAACAATAAAGTATATGAGAAGGGATAGATAAGCATACTAATCTATCCACGAAACCAGAGAAGAACTCAACCTTTTCTTCCCCACATCGGACAGTGATAGCCTTTACTATAAACGATTCAACCATGGAAACAAGAATACACATTCAATCATGGAAAACACTCATAACATCCAGATTATATAAGTCTCACACATACAACCCTAATTGAGTTTAACATCCCCCAAGTACTCTCCCCAGAGGCCTAAACCAATTTCAGTTAAGAACTCAAAGAACATCTCCCCCGACTTTGGATAATCTGTGTTAGATAGTACAAACAGGACAACCAATCATCTATGACCGACTCTGGCTATCACCGCCAATCCTGCTTTGAAACCATCGTCAATCGTATGACGGCCAACCTTGCCATATGTCAAGGGTTAATGGTAACCCTAGTTCTAGCATAAACTCCATATGTCCAACCTTGACAATGTCCAACCTTGACAACTAGGCCTTTCCCCAAGACCCAGGGTAATCGACCTATAACCAGTCTCTAGTGTACCCCTGCTTCGAGCCTGCTAGAACTTACGACAACGATAATCTCTCTGCCTTCACATCTCTAGTCACCCAACCTGATGAATTTTCATGGCTCAAACAACCTTCTCGAGCAACCATTATCCACCAACTCACGACCTTTGAGTTGCCACCTCATTTGTTGTTCTACACCGATCAACGAGCACCTTTCAACACTTTGAATATTCCCACTTCAATTTTCTTCGAATCCCCTTCGCCCGATCCTCCTAGACTAACCGGTCCTCCATGACCAGCAGTCCTCCCTGAACACCGGTGTCCGCGGACTAACCGGTCCTCCCGGACTAACCGGTCCTCCCTGAACAACCGGTCCTCCCTGATAACCGGTCCACCCTAAACACCGGTCCTCCCGGACTAACCGGTCCTCCCTGAACAGCCAGTCCTCCTTGAACATCGGTCCTCCCGGACTAACCAATCCTCCCTGAACACTGGTCCTCCCTGACCACCGGTCCTCCGTGAACACCGATCCTCCCTGAAGCACTACCTACTGGTCGGTCTTCCTGAAGCACTACCTACCAGTCTTCCTGAAGCACTACCTACCGGTTGGTCTTCCTAAAGCACTACCTACCTGTCGGTCTTCCTGAAGCACTACCTACCGGTCAGTCCTCCTGGAACACTACCTACCGGTCGATCACCTACCTGTTTGTCCTCCCGAAACACTACCTATCGGTCAGTCCTCCTGAAGCACTACCTACCGGTCTTCCTGAAGCACTACCTACCGGTCGGTCTTCATGAAGCTCTACCTACCGGTCGGTCTTCCTGGAACACTACCTAACGGTCGGTCACCTACCGGTCGGTCCTCTTGAAACACTACCTACTGGTCGGTCCTCCTGAAGCACTACCTACCTGTCTTCCTGAAGCACTACCTATTGGTTGGTCTTCCTGAAGCACTACCTACTGGTCGGTCTTCCTTAAGCACTACCTACCGGTCGGTCTTCCTGAAGCACTACCTACCGGTCGGTCCTCCCGAAACACTACCTACTAGTCCTGACTTGTTCCCCAAGACATGATTTCCGACCGATCGATCTACTGTACAACCCCAATCCAACTCCAATTTTGACAAAAACTTTGCCAAACGACGAATTCAACGAAACCAACTCATCCAATGCATCCAATACAATCATAAACATGTTATGGAACCACCAACATCATGAAAATGACAATTATCACCAAATTATGCAAATTCACCAAAAATCATGATAAATGAACATATGATCTAAATTGCGAATCTCACTTGCATATACATGTAAAATGGCATAAGAATTACCGGTTTAAACATGCTAACTTAGACCGTAGGGTGATTCATATGAAAATGGACTTACCAATGCATAGATCTATGGAAAAACACTTGCATATGATGAAAAACATGCACAAACACTCATACACTTCATTGGATCCGTGTGAGAGATGCATATTACTCACTGATTCGCCAAAACAAGCTAAAATGATAGAATTATGAATCTGGACATCAAGCAATCCGAACCAAACTCCTCGATCCGATGAATTCGCACTTGAAATGATGTAGATCTAGCCTCCAATGGCACAGATCTTCGATTTCCCCTATTAGATTTGGATTTTTAATGTGGAAAGGTGTTAGAGGAAGAAGGAGCACAAGGCCACTTAATGAGGAAATGAAATACTATACCATTTCCCATATCCCTCACCCCCTATTTATACCCTCCCATCAGCCCACTAATAGGCCTCTCCAATTCAGCCCATTATGGCTTACCAAACTTGGACAGCCAACTAAAAAATCTTAAAACGGCAATTTCTCCCAAACCGCTGAGCCAAATCTTTGATGTAACCACTCTACGGAAAGAGAATCATCAATTCCTTTCCAATGGCACAGGTCTCACCCTCTGATTCGACCTGAGTCAAAAGGTATGCCCTGTACAAGACTGATAGAGGCAAAATGGTCACGAACAAAATCGGTAAAAATTATGAACATGTCCCACATCCCTATAAGCAACATATTAAAAAATGAGAATGATCTAGCCCTCAGGGAATAAAATAAAAATATTTTACGATCCTCCGATATGTAAAATGTGGGCTGTTACATTCTCTTCCCCCCCCCCCCCACCCCTCTAAGAATTTCGCCCCCGAAATTCCAACCAAACTCAAGCAACCACAACAATTCTGCATGCCTATCATCCATGAGAAGTCAATTCTATCATCCAAACTAGCAACCATCAAGCCATGCATCCATAGCCTTATCCAAGCACGCGGAATTCTACCAAACAACAACAAAATACAACGATATTACGATGTTACGATCAAAGGGTCCTACCGACGAAGAGTTCTGGATGAGTCACCTTCATATTCTCTTCCGTTTCCCACGTATAATTGTCTCCATCTTCACTCCATTGTACCTTGACTAGCTTAACCGTCTTGCTCCTAAACTGTTTCGTGTCATTCCCCACAACACGAAGTGGCTTACGAGATCTTGTAATTGCGGTCTCTACTTCTAGATCTTCATACTGCTCTGGAGATACCATTACCTTCGAATCATGCACGAATTTCCGTAGAAACAACACATGGAAAACATTATGCACACTCGACATCCTCTCGAGTAACTCCAATCTATATGAGAGATTTCCAGTTCGCTCGACTATCGGAAATGGTCCAACAAACCTTGGAGCTAACTTTCCTTTCTTACAAAATCTAACCATGTGCTTTAAAGGTGAAGCTTTCACGAAAACCATATCGCCCACATCGAATTCCAAGTCCTTACGACGCTTGTCGGTGTAACTCTTCTGACGGTCCTGGGCTGCCTTCATTCATTGTCGAACTATCTCGATACAATCTGAAGTTTCTCTAATCATATCTGGTCCAAGCACCAACTTATCTCTAGTTTCTGAATGAACTCGACAAGCTTCGCATCTTTCTTTTGACTCTCGCCAATCCTTTCGATAAGAGTAGGTCTTATCGACAAGCTTGCCAACATTTCAGATTCCAACTCACACCTTGGCCTGAAATCGAACCTTGCCAAGAACTCGAGGCTCTTCCATTCTAAAAACATCGCTCCCAAACTTGCGTGTCTTCGACTCAATGCATCTGCAACTGCGTTGCCTTTGCCAGGAGTATAGGCTATATCAAAATCATATGACGCCAGAAACTCTAACCATCTTTGCTGCCGAAGATTCAAATCCTTTTAGGAGAAAAGATACTTCAACGACTTGTGATCCGTAAACAATTCAAATCGAAGTCCCAATAGGTAATGTCTCCACATCTTCAGGGCAAACACAATTGCCACCAACTCCAAATCATGAGTTGGGTAATTCCTCTCATGCGCCTTTAGCTGTCGACTTGCGTAGGCCACAACCTTATCCTTCTGCATTAGTACTGCTCCAAGCCTAGTACCACATGCATCGGTGTACACAACCATCTCTTCATTACCCCTTGGAATGGTCAACACAGGAGCATTCATCAATCTCTCCTTCAGGATTCCAAACGCTTGTTCGCACTTCGCATCCCGTGTGAACACTTGGTTCTTCTTCGTCAATCCTGTTAATGGTGTAGCTACCTTGGAGAAATCCTTGATAAACCGTCGGTAATAACCAACCAACCCAAGGAAACTCTGAACATCCATCGCACTCTTAGGTCTATCCTAGTCCTGGATTGCTGCCACTTTAGCGCGGTCAACTGCTATCCCATTTCCAGAAACAACATGACCTAAGAACCTCATTTCACTCTTCCAGAAGTGACACTTGGAAAACTTAGCTCTCAGCTGATGCTTTCGCAAGTTCTCTAACACAACTCTCAAGTGCGTCTTATGTTCTTCCTCATTTCTGGAGTAAACCAGAATATCATCCACGAACATAAGCACAAACTTGTTCAAATGACCTCTGAACACTCTATTCATAAGATCCACAAAATACGCTGGCGTGTTAGTCAACCCGAATGGCATCACCAACCACTCGAAGAAACCGGATGGTGTCCTAAAAGCAATCTTTGGCACACTATCCTTTGCCACCCTCAATTGGTGAAATCCCATTGCCAAATCCATATGAGAAAACACTTTGGCTTCATGAAGCTGATCGGACAAGTCATCAATCCTTGGCAATGGATACTTGTTCTTCTTAGTCACCTTGTTCAGCTCACGATAGTCCACACACAATCTTAACGAGCCATCTTCCTTAGTTGCAAAAATGACTGGTGCACCCCACTCGGAAACACCCCTCCGAATGAATCCTTTTCCCAAAAGGTCACGAACTTGCACCTCTAACTCTCGCTGTTCCCTAGGCGCCATCCGCCTAAGAGGCATAACGATTGGTCTAGCACCTTCGACTAAATCGATCCTAAACTCGATCTCACGATGCGGCGGCAACCCTTTGACCTCGTCAACGACATCTACATACTCATTAGCGATCCACACTGATGACATGTCTTCTTGTGGAATCCCAAGCGAATATAGATAACTCACGAAGACCCCGTCTTCGCGCTTACGTCTAATCAACATCATTCACCCTTCCACATCCCCAACCCTCACCTCTAGTTTCTCGCAATTCACCCTTGCCGCATACCTCTTGAGCCAATCCATGCCCAAGATGATCCCATACACAGCAAAGCTAAGAACAAAACAATCACACACAAAAGAGCAACCATGACTCGACAACACTAGACCATGGCAAATCATGCACAAACTGGACGAACCCCCAAATGGATTAGTCACAATCAATGGTCTATCACAAATCTTGGGTTCCAAACCCAAAACAAACTTCTCGTTCTTCTGATAGGGTGTATCAATGCATGAACGAGCATATCTAGACAAGGCTTCAAAGTCAGAAATATAATCAAGCACATAACGACCATTCTGTTTCAGCTTTACGAACTTCTTGAATAGAGTAGATTTCTGAGCTGTGGAGATAAACTTTGCTTCAAACTTGGCTTGGAATTGCTTCCATGAAATTTCTTCCTCTGGAGTCTCGAGTATAACAGAATTCCACCATTCCATGGCCATGCCCTACAGTTGCCTTGATGCGATTTTTCTCTTTATTGCATCCTCAATACCCAAGTCTCCAAAGATTCGGACACATGAATCCATCCACCTCTGAACCTCTTCAGCTGGTTCAGTTCCCTTAAATGGTTTTCCCCTTAGAGATGTAAAGTCCTTGCACAGCTTTGCAAAATCTACTACTCTAGGAACTCGCACACCAACATCTACCGTTGCTGCCACTGAACCGGGTAACCTTCCCATAATTTCTTCTGCCATGGCTTCAAACATGGCCGGGTAATTAGGTTCACCACCATTTCTCCCTCCAGTAGTGGCTCCCCTAGCAGCGTGGCTTGATGGTCGTCTATTCATTCTAAATCTGCAATTTAGAATAATTAGCCACTTCCAAGAAAAACTGCTAAAGAGATACAACCGCTTTGCTAATATATATAGTAAGCATCCAACTAAAATCTACAAATACGTCTCTCATACGTAATTACATCCTTGAACTTTGGCCAAAAATCGTTGACTAGAGTTCTGATACCAAATGTGACGACCGCCCATAGCCCCTGCACTATACAAGAGGAATAATGCGCTGAAAGATGTGCCAGGCTGCTATGGACGATCATCAGAGTAGGTAAACACATCAAAACCTGTTGTAGAACTCACAATGCAAGGATAAAATATAATTGAACATATACAACAGATATTAGTACTGAAGCATCATATAGCAAACTTTCTATACTTTCACAACATCCTGAAAGATTCTTCCAACATCATAGGAAATATCAAGTATGTACATAAGGCCTCACTACAGCACTCACAGCAACTCAAACAGCGGAACAGAAAATACTAGATAGTAATAAATTGGTACGTGAGCCTCCTGCTCGTCGTCTATTAGCATCATCGTCCGCACTAAAGCATCACCTATCACCTGCTACTCAGTCTGGCCATCCACAACTGGATGAACAGCCCAAGGTGATAAGAAGAAACATAAAACCATGAGTCAGACAGCAGCCTTAGTGAGCGATAAAACAGCTAATAAACTTCAACAATAAAGTATATGAGAAGGGATAGATAAGCATACTAATCTACCCACGACACCAGAAAAGAACTCAACCTTATCTTCCCCGCATCGGACAGTGATAGCCTTTATTATAAACAATTCAACCATGGAAACAAGAACACCCATTCAATCATGGAAAACATTCATAACATCCAGATTATATAAGTCTCACACATACAACCTTAATCGAGTTTAACATCCCCCAAGTACTCTCCCCAGAGGCCTAAACCAATATCAGTTAAGCACTCAAAGAATATCTCCCTCAACTTTGGATAATCTATGTGAGATAGTACAAACAGAACAACCAATCATTCATGACTGACTATCATCGCCAATCCTGCATTGAAACCATCGTTAATCGTATGACGGCTAACCTTGCCATATGTCAAGGGCTAATGGTAACCCCAGTTCTAGCATAAACTTCATATGTCCAACCTTGACAATGTCCAATCTTGACAACTAGGCCTTTCCCCAAGACCCAGGGTACTTGACCTACAACCGGTCTTTTAGACGTCTCTAGTGTACCCCTGCTTCGAGCCAGCTAGAACTTACGACAACGATAATCTCTCGGCCTTCACATCTCTAGTCACCCAACCTGATGACTTTTCATGGCTCAAGCAACCTTCTCGAGCAACCATTATCCACCAACTCACGACCTTTGAGTTGCCACCTCATTCGTTGTTCTACACCGATCAACGAGCACCTTTCAACACTTCGAATATTCCCACTTGAATTTTCTTTGAATCCCCTTCGCCTGATCCTCCTAGACTAACCGGTCCTCCCTGAACAACCGGTCCTCCCTGAACACCGGTCCTCCTGGACTAACCGGTCCTCCCGGACTAAACCGTCCTACCTGAACACCGGTCCTCCCGGACTAACCGGTCCTCCCTGAATAACCGGTCCTCCCGGATCACCGGTCCTCCCTAAACACCGGTCCTCCCAGACTAACCAGTCCTCCCTAAACACCGGTCCTCCCGGATTAATTGGTCCTCCCTGAACAACCGGTCCTCCCTGACCACCGGTCCTCCCTGACCACCGGTCCTCCCTGAAGCACACTACTCACCGGTCAGTCTTCCTGAAGCACTACCTACCGGTCTTCCTGAAGCACTACCGGTCGGTCTTCCTGAAGCACTACCTACCGGTCGTTCCTCCTGGAACACTACCTACCGGTCGGTCACCTACCGGTCGATCCTTCCGAAACACT
This sequence comes from Allium sativum, assembly GCA_030737875.1. Taxonomy (NCBI): domain Eukaryota; kingdom Viridiplantae; phylum Streptophyta; class Magnoliopsida; order Asparagales; family Amaryllidaceae; genus Allium; species Allium sativum. The sequence goes on from CM060921.1 coordinate 566,996,866, forward strand.
ACCAACCGGTCGGTCCTCATGAAGCACTACCTACTGGTCTTCCTGAAGCACTGCCTATCGGTCGGTCTTCATGAAGCTCTACCTACCGGTCGGTCTTCCTGGAACACTACCTAGCGGTTGATTACCTACTAATCGGTCCTCCCGAAACACTACCTACCGGTCGGTCCTCCTGAAGCACTACCTACCGGTCTTACTAAAGCACTACCTAACGGCCGGTCTTCCTGAAGCACTACCTACCGATCGGTCTTCTTAAAGCAGTAACTATCGGTCGGTCTTCCTGAAGCACTACCTACCGGTCGGTCATCTACTGGTCAGTCCTCCCGAAACACTACCTACCGGTCCTGACTTGTTCCCCACGACATGATTTCTGACCGATCGGTCTATTGTACAGCCCCAATCCAACTCCAATTTCGATAAAAACTTCGCCAAATGACGAATTCAACAAAACCAACTCATCCAATACAATCATAAACATGTTATGGAACCACCAACATCATGAAAATGACAATTATCATCAAATTATGAAAATTTAACAAAAACCATAATAAATGAACATATGATCTAAATTGCGAATCTCACTTGCGTATACATGTAAAATGGCATAAGAATTACCAGTTTAAACATGCTAACTTAGATCATAAGGTGATTCATATGAAAATGGACTTACCAATGCATAGATCTATGGAAAAACACTTGCATATGATGAAAAACGTGCATAAACACTCATATACTTCATTGGATCCATGTGAGAGATGCATATCACTCACCGATTTGCCAAAACAAGCTAAAATGATAGAATCGTGAATCCGGACAGCGAGCAATCCGAACCAAACTCCTTGATCCGATGAATTCGCACTTGAAATGATGTAGATCTAGCCACTAATGTTATAGATCTTCGATTTTCCCCTTTAGATTTGGATTTTTAATGGTGAAAGGTGTTAGAGGAAGAAGGAGCACAAGGCCACTTAATGAGAAAATGAAAAACTAAACCATTTCCTATATCCATCACCCCCTATTTATACCTCCGATTAGCCCACTAATGGGCCTCTCCAATTCAGACCATTATGGCTTACCAAACTTGGATAGCCAACTGAAAAACCTTAAAATAGCGATTTCTCCCAAACCGCTGAGCCATATCTTTATTGTAACCACTCTACGGAAAGTGAATCATCAATTCCTTTCCAATGGCACAGGTCTCACCCTCAAATTCAATCTGAGTCAAAAGTTATGCCCTGTACAAGACTGATAGGGGCAAGATGGTCACAAACAAAATCAATAAAAATTATGGACATGTCCCATATCCCCATAAGAAAAATATTAAAAGACGAGAATAATCCAACTCTCAAGGAATAAATTAAAAAAAATTACGATCCTCCGATACGTTAAATGCGGGCTGTTACAAAATCCCATTCGCCTTGTTTAACTGTTGAACAGTACGTAGACCCAAAAGCTGATTGACTTCCAATAACTGGCGTACTAGAAGCAAGAGGATACAACCCCAGAGTGTCAGAGAACACTGGAACCAATTCCAAAAAACTGTCCTCAACCACCAAGAACCGATGCCTTAGTAAAACAACAAATGAATCCAGATCCCCCAACCGTACCTCAAAAGAAGTATGGACAGATATAATAATTTCTATTGTACTAGTAACCACATCAAAAATAGCTTTAGAGATGATGTCGAGCGATGGGCACGGTCGATAGAAACAACCACGAACTAGAAAATTACCTTCTGCCCCATTAGAAACGATAATCCTAGAAATTAGGTTAAAATCGATTGAGCAGGCTATAGCTTGATAGCCGAGCAGACAAAGGAGAGAGCTTAAGGTCAGAGTGTACAGGGAGATGAGAAAAGAAAAGAGGAGAAAAATTGTTTTGGATTAAGAGAAAAGACATGGATAGAGCCATTGGAACTTTTTTGACGATTATTTTTAGTGTTGGAAATAATTGAATTCGAAGTTAAAACTGAATCGAAATGATTTAGATAATCAACATAATTTTTTTTTAACTTTAAACGATAATAATAATAATTCATCATCGAGGAATTGATTATTTATGAATTTAAATTATATTATATAGATTTAATATGGTTATTTTATATATATGTTCGAATTAAATTTTACAATTTATTCCATTGAGTTCAGAAAAACATTATAACATTGAAACATCAGTCGTTACATTAAATTAGGGGTTCGCGATTTCAAGTTATGAACCCCAACATATTTTTAATGGATAAGATCAAAATCAATTCAAAATCAAATCGAAATAAATATGAAATCAAATCGCATTAAAATTCATGTACTTTCACCAACCTATAAACGTACTTAACCGACCTATAAACGTACTTAAAGCCGACCTATCCTTTTTTGTATATGCGATGACCCCTGCAACTTTTCTCTGTTGAAATTCATTCTCCAAGCAACGAAATGGAACCCTTTCTTAATCTTTTCATTCAATCCCTTCAGACAAATTTGAAATCGAAGCCTCTAAAATTAATATGGCCGCCCTTCTTCCTTATCAACCGCGACTTCCTTCTCTTCATTTTATTTACCTGGAATGCCCTCTTTCAAGTATTAATTCAAAACTGAATGGTATCAACTCTAAAAGCTTCGATTCAGTTATGTTGGGTGCGCACGAGATTTTGGATCCAAATAGTGGAAGCCGCGAACATTTAACATGGAAATCGCAGTTCCATTCCTCAATACGAATAAAGCACGAGACCCCCTGAAGCTCGATAGTTTAAGCGGCAATCTACGGTTCCGGTTACCTTTGATTTGGGGCAGTGTGAGTTAGGGCTCATGATCGCGAGGTGAGGAACAAGCACGTCGTCGGTTTCTGGGTGGTGCGATGTGAAGCTACAAGTTGGGGTAGGTGTTGAGGTGGATTTCGAGGTGAAGACAGTGAGTCCAGTGAGGTGTGGGTTTTGTTGGTGTGGGTGGCACTATGATTTGTGGTTGATGATTAATGGGAGAGTTGGAAGTTGTATTGGCAAATGGCAGTGAACATTGTGTTAGTTTTAGGGAAGATAGTAAGGTGGAGAGATGAGATTTTGGTGGAAGCAGGCATGACAAAAATGTGTCATTTGGAGGAGAAATGTCTAGGCAGTAAGGACTATTGGGTTACGACATTTCCGTGGTGATTAAGTGACAAGTATTGGCTGACGGTGATCAGAGTGATTTGCACAGTAACATTGCAGTGAGATTGGAACAAGGAAGATAAAGTAATTAGATGATTAAGGTATAAATTTATATCAATATAGGTAATTAAGTATTTTTATTAGTGTGAAATAATTTTAATTTAAATGCATGGAAATTAGTTTATATAATTAGTACTTAATTAAAGTAAACTAGTTTATATAATTAGTTTATATAAAGGAAATTAGTTAGTAAAGAAATAAAATTTGTAAACTAATCGTTTGAGTAAGATTAAGGTTTAATTTGGAATTGGTTTACACATGGGTAATTAATTAAATGAAATTAGAATAAATTGATAACTGGAATTTTATTAATATTGTTTTACATTGAAAAACAGACGTATGGAGGAATCGCTGTGAAATCTATATAATAGGCTTCATTGGGTGTTCAACAAAAATAAAATCAAGGTGAGTAAACTCACCCTTTGAATTTGGTTATAATTTTATTATAAACGAATTTTAATTTTAAATAATTTTTTTATGTTGTTCGTTAATTGTTTGAATGCACTGAAATATTATTGTGGCTATTATATATATATATATATATATATATATGTTATAGTTATATAGGCTTGGTGGTTGTAGCTATGATATATACATATATATATATATTGGGTATGTCCTGCAGTACCATTAGCAGATGATTTCCCTATGCTCCCTACAATATATATGGTGGATGATCTTCTATACCGCGATATCCTGCCTTGAAGCAGAAAGAGTATTATTTATGTTGGCTAACATCTGTGGATACAGGAAAACTGGTTGGAGGGATCCAACAGGATTCCTCAAATTTTATTGTATTTTATTTTCATATATATTATCATATGTGATGTGTTAGAAAATATGTGATTTTTAATTGGGTGTTTTGGATGTTTGAATATCACTGGACCTAAATATTGATATATATATATATATATAAATATCACGAAAAGGAATTTTGAGATTTAAAAGGGAAAATCTATTTTTCTAAATTATTATTTGAATTTCGAACGGGCTAGGAAATATTAACTTGTTTTGAGTAATAAAAACAAGTAGTGAATTTATAAACGGTGTTTATAAATGAAACGGAATAATTTTCATTGAATAATGTGGGGAATGTTAATTCAAATGTGAATTTAAAAAGGGGAATTTAAATTAGTTTCAAAAAGAAATGATGAAATCTATTCCGATGTTCAGAATTAAAATTGGATTAAAATTACCCCATATGGATTTATTATTGGAATTCAACTATGTCGAATTTATAAAAATAAATTATTTCCAAAAAGGACATATAAACTGTATTAGATGGAAGAAATTAAATATGAAAATAGATTATACAATAATATATATAAGTTATAGTAATAAAATATTCCAAAATAAGAATCAGGTTTCAAATAAATTTTGAAATGGAACTTGTTTTAATGTATACAACAAGGAAGTTGAATTTATAAATGATGTTTAAAAATCTAGTGAAATAAGTTATCATTAGAAGATTTAGAATTTTAAATTCAAGTATGAATTTAAAAGTGAACTAGAAAATGTTTTGAAAAAAGGAACGATAAATTTTATTCCGGGATTCAGAATATAAATTATATTGAGAAAAATCCAACGGATTTATAGTTGAAATTCAATTATATCGAATTTTATAAAATAATTTTTTTCAAAGGGAATTGGAATTCAGTATAGAAGATTGAATTATAAATAAATTTATAACTGAATTATGAAATAATCAATGATTAGGGATAATTTGAAATATTAAGCTGGATTGGGAAAATTGGTTTAATATATATTACAATATATAAGAATGGAGTTGAAATTTATTAAGAAACGAAGTTTTAATGTTTATGTTTAAATATAATTAAAACGAGCTCACCGTTGCACGCTAGTTCGTAATTTGATGTTTCAAGCTTCAATTGAGTATATAGAACCCAGTTTAAGTCTGAATTATTTGAAACAAGAATCATCATGACCGATTGAATAATGGTTTTCTAATGGAAGAGAAAAATATGGATTTCATTTTATAGATTTTGAGTTTCGTCAAATCAAATTTCCAGAAAAACAACGTTATAATCGTTATTAAACCATAACGGTTTTATATAAATTTATAAAAGGATTTTAAGCAAATAAAACTTAGATTTCCATTAGAAAAACCCAGACTTGAGTTATAAAATAAATACAAACTCAAGTGAAGTAAGTTAATTGATTTTTCAAAGAAAAATCAGATTTTTAGTCATTGAATAGAGTTAACTAATTAGAGTAATAATTATTTAATGGAGTTTTGGTACGAAATTAGACTTTGGATAAATGAATTAGATTTGTGAATTTATATTCGAAATCGAATATGATACTTGTTAAAAATAGAATTTGATTTATTTATAAGAAAATTAAAAATATGTATGAACGTGATGTGTTTAAATAAAAAGTAAAATAGGCAAAAGAGCTAATTAGAGAATGAATTAGCAAATTGAGTTAAAACAGTTGGGTTGAGTTTGAATAAATTGGGGATGGTTAGATACATTTTAAGCAGGTATGGAATGAAGAGTATGAAGAGATATAAACTGAATGCCCGACAAAAGAGGTACGCATTTAATTTAATATGAGATTTTATGAGCCTATTTGGCAAGCTGCTTGGCTTTTTGATTTTCTTTTTGAATGGAAAGGGCCCAGAGATGCAATTTGTAGTTGTACCCAGTGACTCGTACAAAGGAGACACTGGTGAAATTTTCTGGAAATTTAAGGAATTTTTGAAGAAAATTCGATAACTTAAAATCTACTTATCGATTATATACGAAACTAGAAACCAAATTGGTTAATAAAATTCAAAAGCATTGTAAAAAAGGTTTTCATCTATAATAAATGATGTTCGAAAAGGAAATAATATAATATTTTAATTATAGTTAGTTAAATATAGCATTTGGTTTGTCGTAATGATGTTTTACACAACATTCGTTTTAACCCAAATATGTGTAGGTTTGGAAATATAATAACAAATATTTCCTAAGTATAGAAATAAACGAGTTCGGGAAAGAGATAAGTAATTGGAATGTTTTCCAATTATGAATATAGGATATTTTCTAAGTATAGAAAATAAAAGAAGATGATATATGAAAATGTTTTCCAATAGTGTAAGAGGCCAAGATGATTGTTGAAAATATTAGGTTAACAAATATTGATAAGGAAATAGAGAAGTGATTTGATTAATGAAATATTAATTAAGGGGCCCAGTGATTGTTTGATGGTTTGGATGAATGTTTTTTTTCTTCGATAGTTAAATAACTGACTATCGAAGTATTGGCCAATATCGTTGTCAATATGGAGAGACCGGTTGGATTATTATCCGAGAACCACTCCGTATTGGCAGTAGCATTGTGAATCAGATTATATGAAGACAATCGGAGACGGAGTAAAATGCAAGGGCTTTTTTTATTAATCCTAGGTTGAAATTTCCTAATATGGATTAATAGAAATTGTGCCTTCGGTTTCGTTCAGTCTCAGAACGAACTTGTATGGACGAATGTCTGACAGAGTATTTCCAATGATCACATTTTTTGGTCTGTACAAATATACATACGGTGGAGGAGAATTTATTCTCTTAGCATAATATCCAGAATATATTTGTGCAAATCAATTAATGATTAACAGATTTGATGATGTGGCATTCTGAGTGAATGAAGATGTGGAATGTCAAAAGATTAGCGTGGCCTCAATCCTCACAATGCGGAACTGGTATAAAATCGGGTAGGTCGCATGGCTAAGTGGGTAGTTCCCAATTAAGGTGTATTATCACCTGATCTAGGGAAAATCCATTTGCTTCTTTAGTCTTTTGATGTTGTCCCTTTCGGGAACGGTTGTTGATCCCAACCATTGGTGATAATACATTCGGCACACTCAAGTGAAATGAGTGGTCGGTCATGTTTAGCATGGGTTCCAAGATGTTCTTATTGAACCTGATTTATTCCTCTCTAGAGATACACTGTCAGAAGGTGGTCACATACCTTGCCAGTTGGAATCCATTATTCAATGTAAGATCCCGCAGTTTTTGATTGTATACTATGTATGTGGAGCGTGAGATGCAAGTGTTCCGCTAGATTGTTAATTATTTGATTTCGACACTATTATAATATCAGAATTGTAATTATTTTAAAGAAATGTTTTGTCACCGTGAGGTAAAAACCATCCGTGTCCTTTCTATTAAAAAGGATTTTTAAAAGTTAAATCAATGGTTAAAGTTTACTCACACTGGTCCCATGACTGACCCAGAGTTTATTTTATTTTGTTATACCCTAAACTCTTGGTGCCCAAATTTGTATGGGCAGTCAAGTAGTTCGGGTGTTTACAGATATACTTGGAGGAGCTTGGAGTAGGAGGCTCCAGTGTAGATATAGAGTTAATTCCGTTGTGTCGCATATGTGATGTACTCTGATAATGTATGTAATTACAATTTTGTATGTCAAAGCTTGTTATATATATATATTGTAATGACTCGAAGTTTTAGCGACTTTGGTTATCGACATAAACTCGATGTCGATAACCAAACATCGAAAAAATCCCGGTAATTAATGAAAGAAATTAGAGGGTAAGGAAAGATAAGATAGAAACTTAGAATAGAAGAAGAAGAAGAACACAACATCAGAGTAACACGAATCTCACAGCGGAACGAATAACATATAATATATATAACATAACTTGAAATATACATCTGTACTTGAATATACATCATTATCAAAGTACAACACTTACAACACAGCGGAAATAACTATAGCTATTTAATCCTGAAGCCTCCTGCTCCAAGCTCTTCCAGTATATCTGTAAATCCTGACTACTTGTCTGCCCGTACAAAATTGGGCACCCAAGAGTTTAGGGAAAACAACAAAGTAAACTCCGGGTCAGTCATGGGACTGGTATGAGTAAAACAGTTTAAAACAGTTTGAACACATAAAACGATATCTCATAAGACCACGCCGTATAACGGAACGGGTTTTTCCCTTATGAGAATCCAAAATATCTTTATATCAAAAACCTTTTGATATTATAAAAATGTCTATCAACCACAATATAATAATCATCTAGCAGAAACGCTTTCATCTCACGTTCTACATATATAGTATACAATCAAAACTGCAAGCACGTATTGGGTAATGGATTTCCAACTATGACAAGGTATGGAACCACCTTTCTCTAGTGTACCTCTAGAAAGGAATACACTGGGTTCAACAAGAACATCTTGCAACCCGGTCACACATGACCGACCACTCATTTCGCTTGAGTGTATCGAATGTATATCACCAACGGTTGGGATCAGCAACCATTTCCCGAATGGGACAGCATCAACAATAGATTTTTAGAAGTAAATGAAACTCTAGATGTAACGACACGGATTTTTCCCGACCTTAATTGATCGCAAAATCGACCAAGACCGTTCAAAACCCGCATACATTAACTTTGGGAATACAACGCATTAAAACAAATAACAGCAGACTTTTATAACATCATAATAAATGTTACATCAGAGTACAGAATATATATCAGAGTACATTAAATAAATTTACAGCGGAAGATAATTTTACATTACTTTAATACATTGCAGCGGAAACAAATAGACTTAGTACAGCGGAAGACTTTTCTATGCTCTGGACACAGCTTTAAGCTTCAATCTAAGATCCTGCTAAATAGATAAATATCTGCAATAGCTACTCGACTGCATGTGTGGAAGAGAGGGCCCACGAGTTTGCAAAAGTGGAAACAAACAACGGGTCAGTCGTGGGACTGGTGTGAGAATTCTTAACTAATATAACTAATAGAAATAAGGCAAATCCAAGGACCACGCCGCTAACGCAGAACGGGTTTTATTCCAATGGATTACCTGTGCATAAATTAAAGTTAATCGTCAAAACAGCGCAATGCTTTTTAGAAAAATGAAACCATCATAAGACCCAGTTCCCATCACACAATGCAACGCAAACCGGAGGATAGGGTTTTACCTTATAATGGTCAAAAATGCTTGATACGATAAAACGATATTATTATTAGTGTGTATATATTTTCAAAACATTTCAAAGTAAATGTATCAATACTAGGAAGCATAGGTACCATATGTTATGCCTCCATACTAGTAATACAATCAAAATCGCATGGGGCGTATTGGAAATTGGGTTTCCAACATGAGTCAAGGCTAGGGAGGAGCTCCTTAACGATTCGAGACACTCTAGCTAATGTCTCAGGATCCCCCGCAGTGAACCCTTGGAAAGATGCAAGGCCGGTCCACACATACAGCTTCGTGGATTGGCAATTCCTAAACACACGTTTCCCGATCCTATAGGACCTATCCGAGGCGCCTCATTCCATCATCCACATAAGTAAAATGTCTGGGCTGGTAGGTCACTGACACCACTCTAGCTAGAAAGAAACGTGCTGCTCTCCCTGCGTTCCCTTCTCCCGTTTTAGACTCCGCCGGTGTGTGAGGCTCGCGAAGTCACGATATACAAAAAGCTATGCCTAAATAGACTATGTTTTGATCATCTACCACAAGGCCTGCTTTTCAACAAAGCCTTGATCAATTGCATCTTAGCATGCCACATTGTCAGACCCTACCATATCGTTGATCATCTACCAATATATATATAACCTCTAAGCTCATACGTCTTAGAGAAGGGTGTTAAATGAAGAATAAATTCTTCACCACCAACAGAAATATATAATCAGTAGCGTTCAACAAATACAGTAGAAAAGAATACAATGTCAGACACACAATCCATTTACAAGTCCGCTCTAGGTCTGAGCGAAACAACGTGTCCGTCGATTTCCAAATACGTTTGGACGATCATTACCAAATACCTTGCCTTGGGGTGTCCAGTCCCAATTCAAGATACCAGTCATCGTCATCCCAACGATGTGAGAACCTTCGGTCTTCTACCATCGTCTGCATCTTCGACTCTTGGTCGTCGTGATGATTATTCAGAATGGGTTAAACCCGGTCTTTCTGAATATCTCGCGTAATTTGTGATTAAAAAAAATCAAATATTGGAAAATCACACATTTCGCCGCATTCCAACCCCGAATATTCTTTTAAATAGAATACTCATATTAAAAGGTTCTCATTAATTTTATCAAGGATAAACTATGAAAATAAATTTTAAATCTTTCTTAAAAGATTTATTAAAACTCCAATTTTTAATTTGATATCAAAAGTCATTATTACAAGGTTATTTATTTTAAGAAATAAATCTTGTCTTAAACAGGTTAAAGAACTAGTGTCCTTTAAAACACAGTTCACGATAAACCCGCAAATAAATTTTCAAATTATGGAACTCCACAGAAATCAAATCAATACATAATCGCTATAAATTTCTGTACCGGACTAACAGTATACATGGGATAATGGCAAAGCCTCTTAAATTCCATATATAATATCGGTCTTCTATTACAGAAGCCTATTTCGATTATTACCAATCGAATTTCCACTTAATTCCAATTTTATATATTACATTGGAAAACTTGATTTTTAGAAAAGGGGATTTTTGCCACCAGGACAAAAAGAGCAAAAAGTTTGCTCAAAAGGACAAGAGCCAAAATATTTACCCAAAAGGACATTTTCTAGTGAAATGGTGGAATTCAGGGGGTCCCTTGTTTTTCCACTTTACACTAAAAGTTGGTCTTTTGAGCAAATTTTTTGGCTCTTGTCCTTTTGGGCAAACTTTTTGCTTTTATTGTCCTTCACACAAGTTTCCTGTTTAGAAAATGCCCTTTTTAAAATCTATAAACTAGATTTATAAATTCCAAATAATAATTTCAATGTAAATTGGAATAAAGGACAAATGTCATTTAAAAACATCGTCCACGATAAATCCACTTCACATCTCAATTTATTTCATATCACTAAATATAATTTCGAAATCTAATAATCTTAATTAAAAGATTTCTCTTTAAATGTTAATTCATTATAAAGAAAACATATTTTTAAAATAATTATTAAAAATATTCTTTATAAAAAGATTTTTAATGTACAAATATTCTTCTTAAAAGAACACCTGAATCGGAGTGCGACTCAATCATTCACCATATAATTTGGATTATATGGATTTCACATGCATCATATATATTTCAATAACAATATATTCATCAAGTCATCCATTTACATCCAGTGTGTAAATTTCACTGTGTAAGCGTTAAAATTTAATAATAACGCTTAACGCAGCCTGTCGATCTAACGATAGACATACCATTTAACATTGGGATTTGTGTCAGTCAAATATCATCCCAATACCCGTGTGGGGTTTTCAGCCAACACACTTCTTATAGATATACAAATAAATGATTGGTTAATGGATTTAACCAATTTAAATTATGCTAATAATTGATGATTACGAGCAGGTTATTTAATCCCAATGTCGAAATAAAATATAACTTTCTTGAGATATAAATTTATATGGCATTCCCTTTATTTCTTATATCGCAAAATTTCTCTTTCTTTACTACACTGAAAATTATAATCAACATTATAATGTAAAATTTCTATCTTTCAGTTACATTGCAAAATTTTCTTTTTATTTACATTATAAATGTAATTAATAATACAGTGAAAATTTTTAACTTTTTAAATTACATTAAAAATGTAATTTTCATAACCGTTCCAATCTTTATCCTATAAATTTATATTAAAAAGATAAATTTGATTCTATGACTAACTCTCCTTCCTAATTACATTCAAATGTAATTTTTTTATTTTATTTTAATGTGAATCTTACCTCTTTATTACATTATAAAAATGTAAATTTTATTTTACATTATAGATTCAAGTCCCAATTACATAAAGAAATGTAATTGTTATAATACAATACAAATTCATATTCTAATTTCATTGGAAAATGTAATCTTTATCAAACCGTTATAACTCATATATAAATTACATAGAAAAATGTCATTTTTTTTTATTTTACCATTCTAATTCATAGCTAAATTATATAGAAAGACAAAAATTTTCTCATGCGGCACAAAATCAATTTAAATTACATAGAAAAATGTAATTTTTATCATGCGATGGAAATTCATATCTTAATTACATAGGAAAAATGTAGTTCCTATCATACGACATAAATTCATATTTAAATTACATCTAAAAATGTAATTTTTATCCTATAGTGTAAATTTCTCATTTTAATTACATGTAAAAATGTAATTTTCATTCTAGCGTTATCATTCATTTCTAAATTACATAGAAAAATGTAATTTTAATCATGCAATGTAAATTTCAATTTAAATTACATAGAAAAATGCAATTTTTGTCATATGGTGTAACTTCATATGTAAATTACATATAAAAATGTAACTTTTGTTATGCAAAGTAAATTCACATTTAAATTACATATAAAAATGTAATTTTATTCATACGGTGTGAATTCATTCATAAATACATATAAAAATGTTAATTATTTCATGTGATGAAAATTCATTCATAAATTATGTATAAAAATGTTGTTTATTTCATGCTGTGGAAATTCATTCATAAATTCCATAATAAAATATATTTTATTTCATACAATGTAAAAACACCTTCTTTTTATGTACAATGCAAAAATATCATCTTTTTATATTTATAATATATTAACTTTACTATTTTACGACGTAAAAATATGATCTTTTCTATTTTACAATGTAAAAATATTAACTTTACTATTTTACAATGTAAAAATATTATCTTTACTATTTTACAATGTAAAAATATTATCTTTTCTATTTTACAAGGTAAAAATATCAACTTTACTATTTTACAATGTAAAAATATTATCTTTTCTATTTTACAAAGTAAAAATATCAACTTTACTATTTTACAATGTAAAAATATTATCTTTACTATTTTACAAAGTAAAATTATCAACTTTACTATTTTACAATGTAAAAATATTATCTTTTCTATTTTACAAAGTAAAAATATCAACTTTACTATTTTACAATGTAAAAATATTATCTTTTCTATTTTACAAAGTAAAAATATCAACTTTACTATTTTACAATGTAAAAATATTATCTTTTCTATTTTACAAAGTAAAAATATCAACTTTACTATTTTACAATGTAAAAATATTATCTTTTCTATTTTACAAAGTAAAAATATCAACTTTACTATTTTACAATGTAAAAATATTATCTTTTCTATTTTACAAAGTAAAAATATCAACTTTACTATTTTACAATGTAAAAATATTATCTTTTCTATTTCACAAAGTAAAAATATGACCTTTTCTATTTAACAATGTAAAAATAATAACTTCTTTATTTTAAAATATAAAAAGATCGTCTCTTTATTTTCATCGTCAAAATTTCATTTTTTTGTTTCCAATATAAAAAGGTTGTCTTCTTATCTATCAACATAAAATTTCCATCTTCTAATTTTCGATATACAAAGATGATCTTTTTATTAATCATCCTAAAATTGTCATCTTAAATTTTTTGTCCAACGTTTTCATATCCAATTCCATCACAAACGATAAATATCACATCATCAATTTAGATCTAACTGTAACAACCCATATTTCGATAACATGTTAAGACGAGAATCAAGGCAGAATTTAATTTTAAATTCTGAATCAAGTAAAACGGGCTACGCCATTGCGTTCGTCTCGGAAAAATACGCGAAATAGAGTCTGAGTTTTCGAGAATCGGAGTCCGTATGACCAAGTTATGGTCCGACGAAGTTTTCAGAAAATTCAAGTTCAAAAACGAGTTCTAATTTCGAAAATTTGGCCTAGAAGGCTAGGCGGGAAAATTCCCGCCAGCCACCCCAAGTCGACAGGGCTGTCGACTTGGGAGTCGACATGGCATGACCCAAGTCGACAGCCCTGTCGACTTGGGTGTCGACTTATGGTGGCCGGGCAGTTTTGCCTGGTACACCTGTTTTCTGTTTTGGCTAGGTTTTTGGGCCTGGTTCGAAATCTGATGGTTCAGGTTGATCCTATGGTTAATCTAAGGGTCCTAACTAATCCTAATCTCTATAAATAAGCCCCTAACACTCTCCTAAAATCCTCATTATTCATTCATGCAACTAAACTATGCCAAAATTGCTCCTCTCATGGCCTCCACTCAAAACCCTAGCCTCCATCCTCTTGCCCAAAGTTTCTATCTTCATTTCTATGAGAGGTTTCATGATCATGTGAGTGTTAGAGAGTCTCTATGTTAGTATGAGAGCTTCTCAAGTTGATTTCAAGGCTAAAGCTTTGATCTTTGTTCATCAAGATGGGTTTTTTATTGATTTGGAGCTTTCATCTTTGGGTTTTTGGATGATGGCATGCATAGGCTTTGTCTCAATCTTTAATTTAATCGATTTGTGCCTTCATAGCAATGTAAGCCCTTTCCCTACTCTTAGATATTAACTATGAAGTTAAATGTTCATGTTGCAAGTTTGGGTTTGATCATTAAGTATGATACATGCTATCATGTCATGCAAGTTTATGAAGTCATTATCTTGATCTTGTGGGCTAAAAGCTACAACCTTTATGTTGAAATGTTGCATTATGCAACATGAGAACCCTCATAACCTTTATGTCAACTTGCATATGAAGTCATAACCCTTATATGATGATATATGCGAGTTACTAGTCATCATTCCATGTCTTTTGTCACCATGATTCGCTTATGTGCCAAGTTTGGGTTTATGCATGTTTTTGAGGCTTAAGAATGTAACATGCAAGTTAATGAACACATTTGTGCCTCATTTGCCACCATGATTAACTTGTGGCTTAATATCCATTTTTGTCATGCCTTTGCCAAGTCTCTTCTTTTAATCCATTACGTTGTTGCGAACGTATATGCGAGTTTAAAAGCGTTGGGTTATGTTATGGGTAATTTCTAATGACATGAAAATATAACTTAAAAACATGACTTTAAATATAACATGGAAGTTGACATGTAAGTATGCTTGAAAATATGAAATTGGGAATTTACCTATTAAGTTAGGTCTACCCATACTATGGAATTGGGAATTTACCTATTGAGTTAGGTCTACCCATATTCTTAAGAAAACTTGAATATGAACATGACACTAGACTAAACATGAAAGTGACCAACTCGAGGTTGGGTTGAGTTTGCAACATAAAGCTACCCGGAACCGACCGGCCTAACTAGTAGTTGCAAACAATAGGACCCAATGTGAGAAGTTGGTCATGTTGTGCTTGAACCCGAGGTTAGACCAAGTTGTGGTGTAAAGCTACCCGGAACCGACCGGCTTAACTAGTAACCACAACAAAGTCTAATGTGAGAGGTTGAGGTGCATTAAGTAATTAATGTCACATGATAAGGTTAAGTAAGTTTCCTTAATGACACTTAACCGTATAATACAGTTAATGGATGGGGTTAAGTTAACTTAGACTTAACTAATCTAAACATGGAAATCGGATGGGGTTAAGTTAGCCTAGACTTAATTAATCCAACTTGGTAGTTTAAGGGGGTTAAGTTAAACACTTAACTAATCTAACACGATGATTTGATGTGGTTAAGTGACCTATACTTAACCAACCTAACTCGTTAATTTGATGTGGTTAAGTTAACCAATACTTAACCAATATAACGTGAAACATGATAAGGCTAAGTCACGAATCGCTTGAATACACTTGACCGATTTGACTAAGTAAATTGATAGGGTCAAGTTAATATATACTTAACCAATCTAGAATGATAATTGGACGAGGTTAAGTCGTGAATTTCTTAATATACTTAACCAACTTGACACATGGTTTGTAGGGTTAAGTCTTGAACTTGGATACTTAGCCAATTTTGACATGATTTGTAGACGGATTAAGTCATGAACTTAAGTGACACTTAATCCATTATATAAACCCTAGTTCAGAGAATTAGGTGGATAACCGTAATTAACAAGAATAACGGGAATAAGCTAAGTGGTAAACCTTAGTTGGAGAATAGCTAAGTAATAATTCTTAGTCAAGGAATTTTGGACCAGTTCATAGATTGGATGAGTAACCCGATATGGTAGGTCATCGTTTAAGCACACGAGTAGGAGCAAGTTATCTGATTTAGATAAAGGCTCCAGCGAACTGGGTAACGAAGCAGCGGCTTCGGGGAACGCGAGGATATTCTTGGTATCCCTCTGTGAGCTGTCAGGTGATCATACTAGGCTCATGAGAGGTTAAGGTCTGCGTTAGAAGAACCAAGAGCATGCCTTGGTTGCTATACGAGCGACCTAAAGACGGGGATGGATAGGGTATAGTCGACGATACACGGTAGTGCCCTAGATAGCATTTCGTCAGGCTACCTACCATCTTTGGTCAAGCGTGTACGTACGGAAAGGCAGAGAACACCCAAAAGACCATAATTGCTATCTAATTATGGTTGCGGTAAGGCTAGGATTGTGGGTTGGCCAGTAGTGTGTTCTCATACAGGATTTATCCTGTCTTGTCTTTCACTAGTTGAGGGAGTGGTCTCGTGGGACCATAGCCACGTATAGGAAAAACAGACCTTAGCATCTGCATCGGCAGATAAATCGAAAGCTCCCGACCGAGTCTTGTATTTCTTGATCTGCCCTGTGACAGGACTCGGATGGAACGATGTGATACATGTGCATACAGTCATGGAAAAACGATTCACGATGAATGCGTGGGAAAAAGGGTGCGGTTGACGGTTAGCGTAATTCCTAGTGGCCCTGGGTGGTTGAACCCAAACCGAAATAAGAAAACGTGCAATAGGTAAGAATAATCACTAGTGGTCCTAGGTGGCATAAGTCCTTGTTGCACAAACGATGATTCATGTTGGGAAAGCCTAGCTAGGTCTAGGGTAACAGTCCAAACGAGCTTAAGGATCATGGAATTACATTGGAGTAGTATAGAACCTCATGGGAAAGCCCGTACGGTCTATGGCAAGGAACTGAACATTTACATGGAAAGAAACATACGAGTTGAGTAACCTATAAATGCGATATATTAGGTTGACATGAACCATTACACGACTTTTGAGTAAGGGTCATTCATGGTTAACACATGATACGGTGGGGATACTAGTATGGTAGGTGCAGAGCTAAAATACAGGATAGATACCATGGGACGTTATACGTGATAGATATCTTGGGGATATTATACTTGATAGTAACCTGACGATGGGATACCTTGTTTTATATTGACATCGTAATTTATCATGACACCCTAGTTTATCTGAGTTCAGTAGTTCATCCTGTTATTTTGATTTAGCTTATCTATCTTGTCATCATACTTATGTTCATCTCAGTTTCTCATGTCAGTTAACTTTACTAGTTTTTATGCTGATAGTAGATAGGGCTTACTCAGTCTTTTTGACTGACCCGTTTTGTTTCGCTTCTTGTCTTCCGTTCCCCCCCCCCCCCAGGTTACAGGGAGGAAATACTGTTGTTTAATTCGGACTTCTTCTGCTTGAAGGTCATCATGGATGGCTTGGACTTTTCTTGGCTATGGCTACTTTACTGTTTTACTTGGGGAATAATTTTCGAAAATGTCTTTATGCTTCTTTACTATTGCAAGACAGGTTTTGATGTACTCTGATGTAAAAGGCTTTAGACCTTATTTATTCATGTTATGAAAGTTTGATTTTACTTCCGCTATTTTATATGTTTTGTCTTGTGATATTTCCGTGCATGTTTACCAATAATGCCCCTCTAAAGCTAGTGCATTCCTTTGCGAGTGACCCTAGTCGAGGTTGGGTGTTACACGTGGTATCAGAGCAGAAGGTTACCAGACTGGACAAAAGTTTTTAAAGACCTTCTGAAAACTATTTGAAAATCGTTTACAAAGAAGCATTTTTCAAGAAAATTTTCTTTTAAAAGAAAAAGGCTATTCCCCAAAGGCCATTAGCACTATCCTTGTTTCCTTAATTGAATCTCTTTTCCTTTCTTTCCTCCATCTGTAGTCACAGTGGTTTTAACTGCGACTAGTCTTTTCTATCTACGAAAGTGCTTTCCATACGATGGAGGTGGTTCTCGAGAGACCAGTGGTCGCGTTATAAGAAAGGATAGTGAGAAAGAGGATAAAGGATACGAGCTTAAGGATGAGCAACTTGTTGGTATGGCTTAGTCCTCAAAGAAGGGAGAAAGATGAACAATGAAACCCATGACGAGAGAGTACCTTTGGCATGGTAAAACGGGGCGGATAGTTAAGTATTATGGGACGAGGACAAGATCATCGGGAGGGCAACAGTATGCTCTCATTTCTAGGGTACCTCGGAAGGAGGGTAACGATCTTGTTAAAGGTTTAGCTTTTCTTCTCTATCATCCCGTTAGGACTTCGTTTTTCGTATCATTTAAGTCTGCTTCGATAGTTGAGTCTCTGCACCTTAAGTACTAGCGTAATAGAGAATCCCATTTTTGTCTCAAAGTCCTATTGGAGAATCAGTCCATTTATACACGACTTGTTTGGATTTGAGAATGTCTATGCCAAGTGTTGAGTTTGGAAATAATGCTTATGTTTATAAGCTATGGATGGATTCTAGGGATGAAGTGGTTATCCAGTAGGGGGTGCCACTCTCGGTTTTGATAGGAGGGTAGTTAGACCTTTTGACTAGCCTTGGTAATACCCTCGAAGTATCGTGTAACCTTTTTGAGGTTCTGTCATGACTAGTTACTTAGAATCCCTTGATGCCTTTATTGGAAATTTGAAGCCCGATCGAGTGGTGTTCGCCGATAAGACGGATGGTTTACTTCATTTATGCATGGGTTATAGAGATCACCCTAGTAAGTGCGCTTGATAACCTGGTTGACATCTGTTTACTTTCAAGAGAAAGTTCTTCTACATGGAATACCTTATAGTATATAAACGAGATCCAAGATTCACTAGTGAATTTTGGAAAGCTTGCATGAGATCATGAGTACGCAGTCATGTTTGCACCAAGTATTCTAGAAAAAGGATAAGTGCAAGTGGAACGAGAGGCGACGAAGAAATGAGTTCCAGCTCATGTTATGGAAACAGGAAATAAGAAGCTACGAAATCGCGAAGTTAAAAGACGGTCAAGGCACAATGGAATTAAGCTCAAGGAAATACGACTTTGATGGTCAAAGACTAGATACGCGCATGATATCTCTTTTTGGGAGTATATCCTTGATCCCTGTTTTCTGTAGAGCTTACTTGTAGGCTATCTTTTGTGGACATCCTCTCGGTCCTATTTTCTGTTACAAACCCCGTAAGGAGTTTGTCTTGTTTATCTTCTCGACCCTGTTTCAGGGAATCCTAGGTAGAACCCTATGGATGTAAACATGTATTTGAAACATGTTATGATTGATATGGTTGCAAGTGGTTGCTCGTGGATGCGCGAATACACATTAGATACTAGCTCGACTCGGTCACATTTCATATTGCATATGCACGAGTATTTATACTTGTTTATGGATGAAATCGAATGTATTATCATGCGGTTGTTGCATATGAATGAATGATTGTGCACGCATATAGTATCTATATGACTAGGACTATTTGCATACATGTTGGATTCATGGCACTATACATATTTTGCATTAGAAAGATTATTCAGGCCTGATCATTAGCATTAGCTAAGGAACATGTACACACACGTTTTGCATATATTCATACAGCATTAGAAATCATCTAAGGACAATGGTTGCTTGTGGATGATGTTTTGAGTAGATGAATAATGGATGGTAGGATATGTTCTTCCTAACTTGGAGATTTCGGGGACGAAATCCTAAAAGGTGGGGAGAATGTAACAACCCGTATTTCGATAACATGTTAAGACGAGAATCAAGGCAGAATTTAATTTTAAATTCTGAATCAAGTAAAACGGGCTATGCCATTGCGTTCGTCTCGGAAAAATACGCGAAATAGAGTCTGAGTTTTCGAGAATCGGAGTCCGTATGACAAAGTTATGGTCCGACGAAGTTTTCAGAAAATTGAAGTTCAAAAACGAGTTCTAATTTCGAAAATTTGGCCTAGAAGGCTAGGCGGGAAAATTCCCGCCAGCCACACCAAGTCGACAGGGCTGTCGACTTGGGAGTCGACATGGCATGACCCAAGTCGACAGCCCTGTCGACTTGGGTGTCGACTTATGGTGGCCGGGCAGTTTTGCCTGGTGCACCTGTTTTCTGTTTTGGCTAGGTTTTTGGGCCTGGTTCGAAATCTGATGGTTCAGGTTGATCCTATGGTTAATCTTAGGGTCCTAACTAATCCTAATCTCTATAAATAAGCCCCTAACTCTCTCCTAAAATCCTCATTATTCATTCATGCAACTAAACTATTCCAAAATTGCTCCTCTCATGGCCTCCACTCAAAACCCTAGCCTCCATCCTCTTGCCCAAAGTTTCTATCTTCATTTCTATGAGAGGTTTCATGATCATGTGAGTGTTAGAGAGTCTCTATGTTAGTATGAGAGCTTCTCAAGTTGATTTCAAGGCTAAAGCTTTGATCTTTGTTCATCAAGATGTTTTTTTTTATTGATTTGGAGCTTTCATCTTTGGGTTTTTGGATGATGGCATGCATAGGCTTTGTCTCAATCTTTAATTTAATCGATTTGTGCCTTCATAGCAATGTAAGCCCTTTCCCTACTCTTAGATATTAACTATGAAGTTAAATGTTCATGTTGCAAGTTTGGGTTTGATCATTAAGTATGATACATGCTATCATGTCATGCAAGTTTATGAAGTCATTATCTTGATCTTGTGGGCTAAAAGCTACAACCTTTATGTTGAAATGTTGCATTATGCAACATGAGAACCCTCATAACCTTTATGTCAACTTGCATATGAAGTCATAACCCTTATATGATGATATATGCGAGTTACTAGTCATCATTCCATGTCTTTTGTCACCATGATTCGCTTATGTGCCAAGTTTGGGTTTATGCATGTTTTTTAGGCTTAAGAATGTAACATGCAAGTTAATGAACACATTTGTGCCTCATTTGCCACCATGATTAACTTGTGGCTTAATATCCATTTTTGTCATGCCTTTGCCAAGTCTCTTCTTTTAATCCATTACGTTGTTGCGAACGTATATGCGAGTTTAAAAGCGTTGGGTTATGTTATGGGTAATTTCTAATGACATGAAAATATAACTTAAAAACATGACTTGAAATATAACATGGAAGTTGACATGTAAGTATGCTTGAAAATATGAAATTGGGAATTTACCTATTAAGTTAGGTCTACCCATACTATGGAATTGGGAATTTACCTATTGAGTTAGGTCTACCCATATTCTTAAGAAAACTTGAATATGAACATGACACTAGACTAAACATGAAAGTGACCAACTCGAGGTTGGGTTGAGTTTGCAACATAAAGCTACCCGGAACCGACCGGCCTAACTAGTAGTTGCAAACAATAGGACCCAATGTGAGAAGTTGGTCATGTTGTGCTTGAACCCGAGGTTAGACCAAGTTGTGGTGTAAAGCTACCCGGAACCGACCGGCTTAACTAGTAACCACAACAAAGTCTAATGTGAGAGGTTGAGGTGCATTAAGTAATTAATGTCACATGATAAGGTTAAGTAAGTTTCCTTAATGACACTTAACCGTATAATACAGTTAATGGATGGGGTTAAGTTAACTTAGACTTAACTAATCTAAACATGGAAATCGGATGGGGTTAAGTTAGCCTAGACTTAATTAATCCAACTTGGTAGTTTAAGGGGGTTAAGTTAAACACTTAACTAATCTAACACGATGATTTGATGTGGTTAAGTGACCTATACTTAACCAACCTAACTCGTTAATTTGATGTGGTTAAGTTAACCAATACTTAACCAATATAACGTGAAACATGATAAGGCTAAGTCACGAATCGCTTGAATACACTTGACCGATTTGACTAAGTAAATTGATAGGGTCAAGTTAATATATACTTAACCAATCTGGAATGATAATTGGACGAGGTTAAGTCGTGAATTGCTTAATATACTTAACCAACTTGACACATGGTTTGTAGGGTTAAGTCTTGAACTTGGATACTTAGCCAATTTTGACATGATTTGTAGACGGATTAAGTCATGAACTTAAGTGACACTTAATCCATTATATAAACCCTAGTTCAGAGAATTAGGTGGATAACCGTAATTAACAAGAATAACGGGAATAAGCTAAGTGGTAAACCTTAGTTGGAGAATAGCTAAGTAATAATTCTTAGTCAAGGAATTTTGGACCAGTTCATAGATTGGATGAGTAACCCGATATGGTAGGTCATCGTTTAAGCACACGAGTAGGAGCAAGTTATCTGATTTAGATAAAGGCTCCAGCGAACTGGGTAACGAAGCAGCGGCTTCGGGGAACGCGAGGATATTCTTGGTATCCCTCTGTGAGCTGTCAGGTGATCATACTAGGCTCATGAGAGGTTAAGGTCTGCGTTAGAAGAACCAAGAGCATGCCTTGGTTGCTATACGAGCGACCTAAAGACGGGGATGGATAGGGTATAGTCGACGATACACGGTAGTGCCCTAGATAGCATTTCGTCAGGCTACCTACCATCTTTGGTCAAGCGTGTACGTACGGAAAGGCAGAGAACACCCAAAAGACCATAATTGCTATCTAATTATGGTTGCGGTAAGGCTAGGATTGTGGGTTGGCCAGTAGTGTGTTCTCATACAGGATTTATCCTGTCTTGTCTTTCACTAGTTGAGGGAGTGGTCTCGTGGGACCATAACCACGTATAGGAAAAACAGACCTTAGCATCTGCATCGGCAGATAAATCGAAAGCTCCCGACCGAGTCCTGTATTTCTTGATCTGCCCTGTGACAGGACTCGGATGGCACGATGTGATACATGTGCATACAGTCATGGAAAAACGATTCACGATGAATGCGTGGGAAAAAGGGCGCGGTTGACGGTTAGCGTAATTCCTAGTGGCCCTGGGTGGTTGAACCCAAACCGAAATACGAAAACGTGCAATAGGTAAGCATAATCACTAGTGGTCCTAGGTGGCATAAGTCCTAGTTGCACAAACGATGATTCATGTTGGGAAAGCCTAGCTAGGTCTAGGGTAACAGTCCAAACGAGCTTAAGGATCATGGAATTACATTGGAGTAGTATAGAACCTCATGGGAAAGCCCGTACGGTCTACGGCAAGGAACTGAACATTTACATGGAAAGAAACATACGAGTTGAGTAACCTATAAATGCGATATATTAGGTTGACATGAACCATTACACGACTTTTGAGTAAGGGTCATTCATGGTTAACACATGATACGGTGGGGATACTAGTATGGTAGGTGCAGAGCTAAAATACAGGATAGATACAATGGGACGTTATACGTGATATATATCTTGGGGATATTATACTTGATAGGAACCTGACGATGGGATACCTTGTTTTATCTTGACATCGTAATTTATCATGACACCCTAGTTTATCTGAGTTCAGTAGTTCATCCTGTTATTTTGATTTAGCTTATCTATCTTGTCATCATACTTATGTTCATCTCAGTTTCTCATGTCAGTTAACTTTACTAGTTTTTATGCTGATAGTAGATAGGGCTTACTCAGTCTTTTTGACTGACCCGTTTTGTTTCGCTTCTTATCTTCTGTTTCCCCCCCCCCCCCAGGTTACAGGGAGGAAATACTGTTGTTTAATTCGGACTTCTTCTGCTTGAAGGTCATCATGGATGGCTTGGACTTTTCTTGGCTATGGCTACTTTACTGTTTTACTTGGGGAATAATTTTCGAAAATGTCTTTATGCTTCTTTACTATTGCAAGACAGGTTTTGATGTACTCTGATGTAAAAGGCTTTAGACCTTATTTATTCATGTTATGAAAGTTTGATTTTACTTCCGCTATTTTATATGTTCTGTCTTGTGATATTTCCGTGCATGTTTACCAATAATGCCCCTCTAAAGCTAGTGCATTCCTTTGCGAGTGACCCTAGTCGAGGTTGGGTATTACACGTGGTATCAGAGCAGAAGGTTACCAGACTGGACAAAAGTTTTTAAAGACCTTCTGAAAACTATTTGAAAATCGTTTACAAAGAAGCATTTTTCAAGAAAATTTTCTTTTAAAAGAAAAAGGCTATTCCCCAAAGGCCATTAGCACTATCCTTGTTTCCTTAATTGAATCTCTTTTCCTTTCTTTCCTCCATCTGTAGTCACAGTGGTTTTAACTGCGACTAGTCTTTTCTATCTACGAAAGTGCTTTCCATACGATGGAGGTGGTTCTCGAGAGACCAGTGGCCGCGTTATAAGAAAGGATAGTGAGAAAGAGGATAAAGGATACGAGCTGAAGGATGAGCAACTTGTTGGTATGGCTTAGTCCTCAAAGGAGGGAGAAAGATGAACAATGAAACCCATGACGAGAGAGTACCTTTGGCATGGTAAAACGGGGCGGATAGTTAAGTATTATGGGATGAAGACAAGATCATCGGGAGGGCAATAGTATGCTCTCATTTCTAGGGTACCTCGGAAGGAGGGTAACGATCTTGTTAAAGGTTTAGCTTTTCTTCTCTATCATCCCGTTAGGACTTCGTTTTTCGTATCATTTAAGTCTGCTTCGATAGTTGAGTCTCTGCACTTTAAGTACTAGCGTAATAGAGAATCCCATTTTTGTCTCAAAGTCCTATTGGAGAATCAGTCCATTTATACATGACTTGTTTGGATTTGAGAATGTCTATGCCAAGTGTTGAGTTTGGAAATAATGCTTATGTTTATAAGCTATGGATGGATTCTAGGGATGAAGTGGTTATCCAGTAGGGGGTGCCACTCTCGGTTTTGATAGGAGGGTAGTTAGACCTTTTGACTAGCCTTGGTAATACCCTCGAAGTATCGTGTAACCTTTTTGAGGTTCTGTCATGACTAGTTACTTAGAATCCCTTGATGCCTTTATTGGAAATTTGAAGCCCGATCGAGTGGTGTTCGCCGATAAGACGGATGGTTTACTTCATTTATGCATGGGTTATAGAGATCACCCTAGTAAGTGCGCTTGATAACCTGGTTGACATCTGTTTACTTTCAAGAGAAAGTTCTTCTACATGGAATACCTTATAGTATATACACGAGATCCAAGATTCACTAGTGAATTTTGGAAAGCTTGCATGAGATCATGAGTACGCAGTCATGTTTGCACCAAGTATTCTAGAAAAAGGATAAGTGCAAGTGGAACGAGAGGCGACGAAGAAATGAGTTCCAGCTCATGTTATGGAAACAGGAAATAAGAAGCTACGAAATCGCGAAGTTAAAAGACGGTCAAGGCACAATGGAATTAAGCTCAAGGAAATACGACTTTGATGGTCAAAGACTAGATACGCGCATGATATCTCTTTTTGGGAGTATATCCTTGATCCCTGTTTTCTGTAGAGCTTACTTGTAGGCTATCTTTTGTGGACATCCTCTCGGTCCTATTTTCTGTTACAAACCCCGTAAGGAGTTTGTCTTGTTTATCTTCTCGACCCTGTTTCAGGGAATCCTAGGTAGAACCCTATGGATGTAAACATGTATTTGAAACATGTTATGATTGATATGGTTGCAAGTGGTTGCTCGTGGATGCGCGAATACACATTAGATACTAGCTCGACTCGGTCACATTTCATATTGCATATGCACGAGTATTTATACTTGTTTATGGATGAAATCGAATGTATTATCATGCGGTTGTTGCATATGAATGAATGATTGTGCACGCATATAGTATCTATATGACTAGGACTATTTGCATACATGTTGGATTCATGGCACTATACATATTTTGCATTAGAAAGATTATTCAGGCCTGATCATTAGCATTAGCTAAGGAACATGTACACACACGTTTTGCATATATTCATACAGCATTAGAAATCATCTAAGGACAATGGTTGCTTGTGGATGATGTTTTGAGTAGATGAATAATGGATGGTAGGATATGTTCTTCCTAACTTGGAGATTTCGGGGACGAAATCCTAAAAGGTGGGGAGAATGTAACAACCCGTATTTCGATAACATGTTAAGACGAGAATCAAGGCAGAATTTAATTTTAAATTCTGAATCAAGGTGGGGAGAATGTAACAACCCGTATTTCGATAACATGTTTTGGCTAGGTTTTTGGGCCTGGTTCGAAATCTGATGGTTCAGGTTGATCCTATGGTTAATCTAAGGGTCCTAACTAATCCTAATCTCTATAAATAAGCCCCTAACCCTCTCCTAAAATCCTCATTATTCATTCATACAACTAAACTATGCCAAAATTGCTCCTCTCATGGCCTCCACTCAAAACCCTAGCCTCCATCCTCTTGCCCAAAGTTTCTATCTTCATTTCTATGAGAGGTTTCATGATCATGTGAGTGTTAGAGAGTCTCTATGTTAGTATGAGAGCTTCTCAAGTTGATTTCAAGGCTAAAGCTTTGATCTTTGTTCATCAAGATGGGTTTTTTTATTGATTTGGAGCTTTCATCTTTGGGTTTTTGGATGATGGCATGCATAGGCTTTGTCTCAATCTTTAATTTAATCGATTTGTGCCTTCATAGCAATGTAAGCCCTTTCCCTACTCTTAGATATTAACTATGAAGTTAAATGTTCATGTTGCAAGTTTGGGTTTGATCATTAAGTATGATACATGCTATCATGTCATGCAAGTTTATGAAGTCATTATCTTGATCTTGTGGGCTAAAAGCTACAACCTTTATGTTGAAATGTTGCATTATGCAACATGAGAACCCTCATAACCTTTATGTCAACTTGCATATGAAGTCATAACCCTTATATGATGATATATGCGAGTTACTAGTCATCATTCCATGTCTTTTGTCACCATGATTCGCTTATGTGCCAAGTTTGGGTTTATGCATGTTTTTGAGGCTTAAGAATGTAACATGCAAGTTAATGAACACATTTGTGCCTCATTTGCCACCATGATTAACTTGTGGCTTAATATCCATTTTTGTCATGCCTTTGCCAAGTCTCTTCTTTTAATCCATTACGTTGTTGCGAACGTATATGCGAGTTTAAAAGCGTTGGGTTATGTTATGGGTAATTTCTAATGACATGAAAATATAACTTAAAAACATGACTTGAAATATAACATGGAAGTTGACATGTAAGTATGCTTGAAAATATGAAATTGGGAATTTACCTATTAAGTTAGGTCTACCCATACTATGGAATTGGGAATTTACCTATTGAGTTAGGTCTACCCATATTCTTAAGAAAACTTGAATATGAACATGACACTAGACTAAACATGAAAGTGACCAACTCGAGGTTGGGTTGAGTTTGCAACATAAAGCTACCCGGAACCGACCGGCCTAACTAGTAGTTGCAAACAATAGGACCCGATGTGAGAAGTTGGTCATGTTGTGCTTGAACCCGAGGTTAGACCAAGTTGTGGTGTAAAGCTACCCGGAACCGACCGGCTTAACTAGTAACCACAACAAAGTCTAATGTGAGAGGTTGAGGTGCATTAAGTAATTAATGTCACATGATAAGGTTAAGTAAGTTTCCTTAATGACACTTAACCGTATAATACAGTTAATGGATGGGGTTAAGTTAACTTAGACTTAACTAATCTAAACATGGAAATCGGATGGGGTTAAGTTAGCCTAGACTTAATTAATCCAACTTGGAAGTTTAAGGGGGTTAAGTTAAACACTTAACTAATCTAACACGATGATTTGATGTGGTTAAGTGACCTATACTTAACCAACCTAACTCGTTAATTTGATGTGGTTAAGTTAACCAATACTTAACCAATATAACGTGAAACATGATAAGGCTAAGTCACGAATCGCTTGAATACACTTGAACGATTTGACTAAGTAAATTGATAGGGTCAAGTTAATATATACTTAACCAATCTAGAATGATAATTGGACGAGGTTAAGTCGTGAATTACTTAATATACTTAACCAACTTGACACATGGTTTGTAGGGTTAAGTCTTGAACTTGGATACTTAGCCAATTTTGACATGATTTGTAGACGGATTAAGTCATGAACTTAAGTGACACTTAATCCATTATATAAACCCTAGTTCAGAGAATTAGGTGGATAACCGTAATTAACAAGAATAACGGGAATAAGCTAAGTGGTAAACCTTAGTTGGAGAATAGCTAAGTAATAATTCTTAGTCAAGGTATTTTGGACCAGTTCATAGATTGGATGAGTAACCCGATACGGTAGGTCATCGTTTAAGCACACGAGTAGGAGCAAGTTATCTGATTTAGATAAAGGTCCAGCGAACTGGGTAACGAAGCAGCGGCTTCGGGGAACGTGTGGATATTCTTGGTATCCCTCTGTGAGCTGCCAGGTGATCATACTAGGCTCATGAGAGGTTAAGGTCTGCGTTAGAAGAACCAAGAGTATGCCTTGGTTGCTATACGAGCGACCTAAAGACGGGGATGGATAGGGGATAGTCGACGATACACGGTAGTGCCCTAGATAGCATTTCGTCAGGCTACCTACCATCTTTGGTCAAGCGTGTACGTACGGAAAGGCAGAGAACACCCAAAAGACCATAATTGCTATCTAATTATGGTTGCGGTAAGGCTAGGATTGTGGGTTGGCCAGTAGTGTGTTCTCATACAGGATTTATCCTGTCTTGTCTTTCACTAGTTGAGGGAGTGGTCTCGTGGGACCATAGCCACGTATAGGAAAAACAGACCTTAGCATCTGCATCGACAGATAAATCGAAAGCTCCCGACCGAGTCCTGTATTTCTTGATCTGCCCTGTGATGGGACTCGGATGGCACGATGTGATACATGTGCATACAGTCATGGAAAAACGATTCACGATGAATGCGTGGGAAAAAGGGCGCGGTTGACGGTTAGCGTAATTCCTAGTGGCCCTGGGTGGTTGAACCCAAACCGAAATACGAAAACGTGCAATAGGTAAGCATAATCACTAGTGGTCCTAGGTGGCATAAGTCCTTGTTGCACAAACGATGATTCATGTTGGGAAAGCCTAGCTAGGTCTAGGGTAACAGTCCAAACGAGCTTAAGGATCATGGAATTACAATGGAGTAGTATAGAACCTCATGAGAAAGCCCGTACGGTCTACGGCAAGGAACTGAACATTTACATGGAAAGAAACATACGAGTTGAGTAACCTATAAATGCGATATATTAGGTTGACATGAACCATTACACGATTTTTGAGTAAGGGTCATTCATGGTTAACACATGATACGGTGGGGATACTAGTATGGTAGGTGCAGAGCTAAAATACAGGATAGATACCATGGGACGTTATACGTGATAGATATCTTGGGGATATTATACTTGATAGGAACCTGACGATGGGATACCTTGTTTTATCTTGACATCGTAATTTATCATGACACCCTAGTTTATCTGAGTTCAGTAGTTCATCCTGTTATTTTGATTTAGCTTATCTATCTTGTCATCATACTTATGTTCATCTCAGTTTCTCATGTCAGTTAACTTTACTAGTTTTTATGCTGATAGTAGATAGGGCTTACTCAGTCTTTTTGACTGACCCGTTTTGTTTCGCTTCTTGTCTTCCGTTCCTCCCCCCCCCCCCCCAGGTTACAGGGAGGAAATACTGTTGTTTAATTCAGACTTCTTCTGCTTGAAGGTCATCATGGATGGCTTGGACTTTTCTTGGCTATGACTACTTTACTGTTTTACTTGGGGAATAATTTTCGAAAATGTCTTTATGCTTCTTTACTATTGCAAGACAGGTTTTGATGTACTCTGATGTAAAAGGCTTTAGACCTTATTTATTCATGTTATGAAAGTTTGATTTTACTTCCGCTATTTTATATGTTCTGTCTTGTGATATTTCCGTGCATGTTTACCAATAATGCCCCTCTAAAGCTAGTGCATTCCTTTGCGAGTGACCCTAGTCGAGGTTGGGTGTTACACTAACGCTTCAAACTCAGATCTAATATCACATCATCTAAACACAAATCGAGTTCACAACATAGAATAACATCCATCGCATAACGATTCATTTTCACCATTCAACATTAAACAACAAAAGAATAATAATTAAATTAATTAATATTAAATTAAAAATAAATTCTCACCTTGCTTGATTCTGAAATTAAAGTGGTTTAAATCAGATCTCGTGTTAGGAGTCACGGCGGTTACGGATCTGAAAGATTTCAATTTGAAATTTATGTAAAAATTTGAATTCTGGCTTTTAACAACTGGCACAGTAACGGAAATAAGCGTGACAAAATCTGAAATAATTATACCTTAATTTTCAGAATTGTTCAAAACTTCAAATGCGGATTTCGGGAGCTGTAGTCGACGGTTTTACGAACGGTTTGCGGGAGATTGAAGAGCTACGAGAGGGCTATCTTCACCGGGAAGATGGGAAAGTGCGGCTCAATGTGGAGGGGGTGGCAGGGGTCCGACCAGCGTAGGTTTGGAGAGGTGGTGACGGAGATTCGGGGCACGGTTTGATGTGAGACTTGTCGCAGAAGAAAGAGGAAGAGAAGAGCTTCAAAAAGTTGTACTACGGCATGATCTAATTCTTAGTGGATTGGGAGGATTTGGGGAAGCAAATTTCGGCCATGATGGGTTCGGCGGCTGCAAATGGCGCAAGGAAGAAGAAGACCCCGTACAATGCTTCTTATTTATATTATTATTTAATTAGGTTATTATCTAATTATCCAATAAAGGTCCGTTTTGGCCCGAACTAAGAATTAGGCTTGCTTACTGTCTATCTTAACGTTTTGACGCCTTCTGAACGCGATGGGCTATGTCTCGGGCCCAAATTCTGATGCCTGTAGCGTTTTTTTTATTTAAAATCCTATTAAAAATTAATTAATTAAATATTGACCGTACATGAAAATTCACCGAGGCCACAAATTAACTTCAAAAATTCCCGAAAAATATATTTAGCTATGTTTTGACGTTGCGTACCTAGAAAAATTAATTTCTTTCAATTCTGAGCTCGTATGAATTTTTAATGAATTTTTAAATTCAAAAATTATCCGTTTACACTAAAAAATCAATTATAATTATATATTAATTCTAAAAATTACCGAAAAATCATTTTTAGCTTTGTTTTGACGATACGAACCCGACAAAATTATTTTCGTCGAATTCTGAGACTGTTTGAAAAATGGCTATTTTTAAGGCGTTTAAATTTAACTAAAATAGTAAAAACACATTTCCTTTTCCCACGCTCACATATTAATTCGAAAAATTCTGAAAATTGAAACCTAGCAATAATTTGACATTCTGGTTCCGACAAAAGTGGTTTCGTCGAAAACAGAGGTCGTTTGAAAAATGACTATTTTTAAGGCCAGTATATTTAATATTAAAATACATTTTTAAACAAATAAATCCGGAAACTCAAAATATATAAGTGTTTACTATTTTTCAATGCAGAAACGTCATTCTGAACTCAATGGAAGTGGTTTCGAGTTCAAATTCCTTCGTATGCAAAAAGTAGCATTTTGACCTTTATAAATTTCATAGCGACCTTTCTAAAAATTGAATTGGCCATAACTTTTGATTCCCGCTATGAAATTTCAATTTTTCGGATTCGTTGGAAAGATATTTTTAAATAGATTCTAATATTTTTGGTTTCACTAAAATCCGTTAAATTTTGCATCCTGTACGGTCAGTCAAAGTTCAAGTTTGACTTTTCAAACTACCGCGCTATTTCTAACTCTTTTTATAATTAAAATTAAGTTATTCAGTCTATCTTCGATTTGAATCAAATTTCAATCATTTTTATTTTAAATAAATTATTTTAAATATCGAAAACTCATTAAAATCACTTAAAATAAATTTTAAATTGGCCCAAAAATAAGGGTTGTTACAGTCTCCCCCACTTAAAAATCTTTTCGTCCTCGAAAAGGAAATGAGCTAAAATTCGTTTATTTACCTAATTAAATTTTTCATTTTTTATTTATTGTTTAATAATTTCATAGGTTGAATTAATATTCACACAACACAATCATCCAACAATTAGTTGATTAAATTTTCAAAATTATATAATTTATATATATTTAAAAATCATATTTTCTAAATTCCGATTATATATATAATTACAAATACGTTAGTTATAATCTTTCCACTCTGAACTCATTCTAGGGCATTACTAACCCCATCTCTAATGAGTTTTCTCATTCTAGGATACTGCTGATCCTATCTCTAATGAGTATTCTTATTGGATATTACTAATCCAATCTCTGATGAGTCTTTTGATCAGTTCTAACGAGTTGTATCCCAAAGATTTGAGCTAACCAAAGCTCTGATACCACATGTGATAGCCCGGACGAAATCCGGTAGGCTTTGCAACCATCCCTTCATCCCCCCAAAGCAGCAGGTAAAACCCACCGTGGCTCACAGTGGTCCCCCAGACACCTTGTTTTACGGCGACACTCTCGAGCCTTCCGGCCACTGCCTAACCAACCCTCAACAGGGACATGTGGGGGTAAGAGTCTCCCGTTCGCCACCAAACCGCGAAGCGAGAACCCCCCATCATGCTGCATCCTATTCCCGGCATGCTAAACAAGGACCGGTGTGAGAATTCTTAACTAATATAACTAATAGAAATAAGGCAAATCCAAGGACCACGCCGCTAACGCGGAACGGGTTTTACTCCAATGGATTACCTGTGCATAAATTAAAGTTAATCGTCAAAACAGCGCAATGCTTTTTAGAAAAATGAAACCATCATAAGACTCAGTTCCCATCACACAATGCAACGCAAACCGGAGGATAGGGTTTTACCTTATAATGGTCAAAAATGCTTGATACGATAAAACGATATTATTATTAGTGTGTATATATTTTCAAAACATTTCAAAGTAAATGTATCAATCCTAGGAAGCATAGGTACCATATGCTATGCCTCCATACTAGTAATACAATCAAAACCGCATGGGGCGTATTGGAAATTGGGTTTCCAACATGAGTCAAGGCTAGGGAGGAGCTCCTTACCGATTCGAGACACTCTAGCTAATGTCTCAGGATCCCCCGCAGTGAACCCTTGGAAAGCTGCAGGGCCGGTCCACACATACAGCTTCGTGGATTGGCAATTCCTGAACACACGTTTCCCGGTCCTATAGGACCTATCCGAGGCGCCTCATTCCATCATCCACATAAGTAAAATGTCAGGGCTGGTAGGTCACTGACACCACTCTAGCTAGAAAGAAACGTGCTGCTCTCCCTGCATTCCCTTCTCCCGTTTTAGACTCCGCCGGTGTGTGAGGCTCGCGAAGTCACAATATACACAAAGCTATGCCTAAATAGACTATGCTTTGATCATCTACCACAAGGCCTTCTTTTCAACAAAGCCTTGATCAATTGCATCTTAGCATGCCACATTGTCAGACCCTACCATATCGTTGATCATCTACCAATATATATATATATATATAACCTCTAAGCTCATACGTCTTAGAGAAGGGTGTTAAATGAAGAATAAATTCTTCACCGCCAACAGAAATATATAATCAGTAGCGTTCAACAAATACAGTAGAAAAGAATACAATGTCAGACACACAATCCATTTACAAGTCCGCTCTGGGTCTGAGCGAAACAACGTGTCCGTCGATTTCCAAATACGTTTGGACGATCATTACCAAATACCTTGCCTTGGGGTGTCCAGTCCCAATTCAAGATACCAGTCATCATCATCCCAACGATGTGAGAACCTTCGGTCTTCTACCACCGTCTGCATCTTCGACTCTTGGTCGTCGTGATGATTATTCAGAATGGGTTAAACCCGGTCTTTCTGAATATCTCGCGTAATTTGTGATTAAAAAAAAATCAAATATTGGAAAATCACACATTTCGCCGCATTCCAACCCCGAATATTCTTTTAAATAGAATACTCATATTAAAAGGTTCTCATTAATTTTATCAAGGATAAACTATGAAAATAAATTTTAAATCTTTCTTAAAAGATTTATTAAAACTCCAATTTTTAATTTGATATCAAAAGTCATTATTACAAGGTTATTTATTTTAAGAAATAAATCTTGTCTTAAACGGGTTAAAGAACTAGTGTCCTTTAAAAAAAAGTTCACGATAAACCCGCAAATAAATTTTCAAATTATGGAACTCCACAGAAATCAAATCAATACATAATCGCTATAAATTTCTGTATCGGACTAACAGTATACATGGGATAATGGCAAAGCCTCTTAAATTCCATATATAATATCGATCTTCTATTACAGAAGCCTATTTCGATTATTACCAATCGAATTTCCACTTAATTCCAATTTTATATATTACATTGGAAAACTTGATTTTTAGAAAATGCCCTTTTTAAAATCTATAAACTAGATTTATAAATTCCAAATAATAATTTCAATGTAAATTGGAATAAAGGACAAATGTCATTTAAAAACATCGTCCACGATAAATCCACTTCACATCTCAATTTATTTCATATCACTTAATATAATTTCGAAATCTAATAATCTTAATTAAAAGATTTCTCTTTAAATGTTAATTCATTATAAAGAAAACATATTTTTAAAATAATTATTAAAAATATTCTTTATGAAAAGATTTTTAATGTACAAATATTCTTCTTAAAAGAACACCTGAATCGGAGTGCGACTCAATCATTCACCATATAATTTGGATTATATGGATTTCACACGCATCACATATATTTCAATAACAATATATTCATCAAGTCATCCATTTACATACAGTGTGTAAATTTCACTGTGTAAGCGTTAAAATTTAATAATAACGCTTAACGCAGTCTGTCGATCTAACGATAGACATACCATTTAACATTGGGATTTGTGTTAGTCAAATATCATCCCAATAACCGTGTGGGGTTTTCAGCCAACACACTTCTTATAGATATACAAATAAATGATTGGTTAATGGATTTAACCAATTTAAATTATACTAATAATTGATGATTATGAGAAGGTTATTTAATCCCAATATCGAAATAAAATATAACTTTCTTGAGATATAAATTTATATGGCATTCCCTTTATTTCTTATATCGTAAAATTTCTCTTTCTTTACTACACTGAAAATTATAATCAACATTATAATGTAAAATTTCTATCTTTCAGTTACATTGCAAAATTTTCTTTTTATTTACATTATAAATGTAATTAATAATACAGTGAAAATTTTTAACTTTTTAAATTACATTAAAAATGTAATTTTCATAACCGTTCCAATCTTTATCCAATAAATTTATATTAAAAAGATAAATTTGATTATATGACTAACTCTCCTTCCTAATTACATTCAAATGTAATTTTTTTATTTTATTTTAATGTGAATCTTACCTCTTTATTACATTATAAAAATGTAAATTTTATTTTACATTATAGATTCAAGTCCCAATTACATAAAGAAATGTAATTGTTATAATACAATACAAATTCATATTCTAATTTCATTGAAAAATGTAATCTTTATCAAACCGTTATAACTCATATATAAATTACATAGAAAATGTCATTTTTTTTATTTTACCGTTCTAATTCACATCTAAATTATATAGAAAGACGAAATTTTTCTCATGCGGCACAAAATCAATTTAAATTACATAGAAAAATGTAATTTTTATCATGCGATGGAAATTCATATCTTAATTACATAGGAAAAATGTAGTTCCTATCATACGACATAAATTCATATTTAAATTACATCTAAAAATGTAATTATTATCCTACAGTGTAAATTTCTCATTTTAATTACATGTAAAAATGTAATTTTCATTCTACCGTTATCATTCATTTCTAAATTACATAGAAAAATGTAATTTTAATCATGCAATGTAAATTTCAATTTTAATTACATAGAAAAATGCAATTTTTGTCATACGGTGTAACTTCATATGTAAATTACATATAAAAATGTAACTTTTGTTATGCAAAGTAAATTCACATTTAAATTACGTATAAAAATGTAATTTTATTCATACGGTGTGAATTCATTCATAAATACATATAAAAATGTTAATTATTTCATGTGATGAAAATTCATTCATAAATTATGTATAAAAATGTTGTTTATTTCATGCTGTGGAAATTCATTCATAAATTCCATAATAAAATATATTTTATTTCATACAATGTAAAAACACCATCTTTTTATGTACAATGCAAAAATATCATCTTTTTATATTTATAATATATTAACTTTACTATTTTACGACGTAAAAATATGATCTTTTCTATTTTACAATGTAAAAATATTAACTTTACTATTTTACAATGTAAAAATATTATCTTTACTATTTTACAATGTAAAAATATTATCTTTTCTATTTTACAAGGTAAAAATATCAACTTTACTATTTTACAATGTAAAAATATTATCTTTTCTATTTTACAAAGTAAAAATATCAACTTTACTATTTTACAATGTAAAAATATTATCTTTACTATTTTACAAAGAAAAAATATCAACTTTACTATTTTACAATGTAAAAATATTATCTTTTCTATTTTACACAGTAAAAATATCAACTTTACTATTTTACAATTTAAAAATATTATCTTTTCTATTTTACAAAGTAAAAATATCAACTTTACTATTTTACAATGTAAAAATATTATCTTTTCTATTTTGCAAAGTAAAAATATCAACTTACTATTTTACAATGTAAAAATATTATCTTTTCTATTTTACAAAGTAAAAATATCAACTGTACTATTTTACAATGTAAAAATATTATCTTTTCTATTTTACAAAGTAAAAATATCAACTTTACTATTTTACAATTTAAAAATATTATCTTTTCTATTTTACAAAGTAAAAATATCAACTTTACTATTTTACAATGTAAAAATATTATCTTTTCTATTTTACAAAGTAAAAATATCACCTTTTCTATTTAACAATGTAAGAATAATAACTTCTTTATTTTAAAATATAAAAAGATCGTTTCTTTATTTTCATCGTCAAAATTTCATCTTTTTGTTTCCAATATAAAAAGGTTGTCTTCTTATCTATCAACATAAAATTTCCATCTTCTAATTTTCAATATACAAAGATGATCTTTTTATTAATCATCCTAAAATTGTCATCTTAAATTTTCTGTCCAACGTTTTCATGTCCAATTCCATCACAAACGATAAATATCACATCATCAATTCAGATCTAACGCTTCAAACTCAGATCTAATATCACATCATCTAAACACAAATCGAATTCACAACATAGAATAACATCCATCGCATAACGATTCATTTTCACCATTCAACATTAAACAACAAAAGAATAATAATTAAATTAATTAATATTAAATTAAAAATAAATTCTCACCTTGCTTGATTCTGAAATGAAAGTGGTTTAAATCAGATCTCGTGTTAGGAGTCACGACGGTTACGGATCTGAAAGATTTCAATTTGAAATTTATGTAAAAATTTGAATTCTGGCTTTTAACAACTGGCACAGTAACGGAAATAAGCGTGACAAAATCTGAAATAATTATACCTTAATTTTCAGAATTGTTCAAATCTTCAGATGCGGATTTCGGGAGCTGTAGTCGACGGTTTTACGAACGGTTTGCGGGAGATTAGAGAGCTACGAGAGGGCTATCTTCACCGGGAAGATGGGAAGGTGCGGCTCAACGTGGAGGGGGTGGCAGGGGTCCGACCAGCGCAGGTTTGGGGAGGCGGTGACGGAGATTCGGGGCACGGTTTGATGTGAGACTTGTCGGAGAAGAAAGAGGAAGAGAAGAGCTTCAAAAAGTTGTACTACGGCATGATCTAATTCTTAGTGGATTGGGAGGATTTGGGGAAGCAAATTTCAGCCACGATGGGTTTGGCGGCTGCAAATGACGCAAGGAAGAAGAAGACCCCGTACAATGCTTCTTATTTATATTATTATTTAATTAGGTTATTATCTAATTATCCAATAAAGGTCCGTTTTGGCCCGAACTAAGAATTAGGCATGCTTACTGTCTGTCTTAACGTTTTGACGCCTTCTGAACGCGATGGGCTATGTCTCGGGCCCAAATTCTGATGCCTGTAGCGTTTTTTTATTTAAAATCCTATTAAAAATTAATTAATTAAATATTGACCGTACATGAAAATTCACCGAGGCCACAAATTAACTTCAAAAATTCCCAAAAAATATATTTAGCTATGTTTTGACGCTGCGGACCTAGCAAAATTAATTTCGTTCAATTCTGAGCTCGTATGAATTTTTAAAGTCAAAAATTGTCCGTTTACACTAAAAAATCAATTATAATTATATATTAATTCTAAAAATTACCGAAATATCATTTTTAGCTTTGTTTTGACGATACAAACCCAACAAAATTATTTTCGATGAATTCTGAGACTGTTTGAAAAATGGCTATTTTTAAGGCGTTTAAATTTAACTAAAATAGTAAAAACACATTTTCTTTTCCCACGCTCACATATTAATTCGAAAAATTCTTAAAATTGAAACCTAGCAATAATTTTACATTCCGGTTCCGACAAAAGTGGTTTCGTCGAAAACAGATGTCGTTTGAAAAATGACTATTTTTAAGGCCAGTATATTTAATATTAAAATACATTTTTAAACAAATAAATCCCGAAACTCAAAATATATAAGTGTTTACTGTTTTTCAATGCAGAAACGTCATTCTGAACTCAATGGAAGTGGTTTCGAGTTCAAGTTCCTTCGTATGCAAAAAGTAGCATTTTGACCTTAATAAATTTCATAGCGACCTTTCTAAAAATTGAATTGGCCATAACTTTTGATTCCCGCTATGAAATTTCAATTTTTCGGATTCGTTGGAAAGATATTTTTAATTAGATTCTAATATTTTTGGTTTCACTAAAATCCGTTAAATTTTGCATCCTGTACGGTCAGTTAAAGTTCATGTTTGACTTTTCAAACTACCGCGCTATTTCTAAATCTTTTTATAATTAAAATTAAATTATTCAGTCTATCTTCAATTTGAATCAAATTTCAATCATTTTTATTTTAAATAAATTATTTTAAATATCGAAAACTCATTAAAATCACTTAAAATAAATTTAAATTGGCCCAAAAATCAGGGTTGTTACACTAGATCAGGTGATTATACACCCTACTTCGGAGCGACCGACTTAGCCATGCTGCCTGCCCTATTTCTGTCATTTACCGGTTGATGAGGCTTGAGGTTACGCTTCATCATCACATCAGATTCACTTCGAATGCCGCATCGTCAAATCCATCAAATCACCGATTGACGTCTACAACAGTACATTACGTGTTAGCTAAAGAAGTTTCCTTCTCCGCTTCCACTCTTGGTACGGTTGAAGAAATCAATGTACGTGACCTTTCTGGAAATACTCTATCAGACATTCATCCATACAAGTCATCCAGGAACAGGATGAACCGAAGGTACTATTTAGTATATCCATCTTAGGCACTGTTATCTAAGACTTATACAACAGCCCTTGCACTTTACTCCGTCTTTAATTATCTTTGGCATATATGATTCGCAATGCTTATGCCAATATAAAGTGTTTTTTTGGATAATAATCCAACCGGTCTCTCCATATTAACAATGTTAAAATGGTCAAAACTTCGATAGTCTGTGATTTAACTATCAAAGAAAAATAGATGTGCAAACAATGACATTATTTCCAGGAGGAAATTATATCGATCAATCATCATTCATATATATATATATATATATATATATTCATATTTCCTATTTCATTAATTTACTTATCTCCTGTTTCCCTATATTCAACATTTCTTATTTTATTAATTTACTTATCTCCTGTTTTCCAATATTCAACATTTCTTATTTTATTAATTTACTTATCTCCTGTTTCCCTATATTCAACATTTCTTATTTTCTAAATTTAGAAAATATATGTTATTACCATTGGAAAACATTTCCATTTCTTGTTTTCTGTATTAGAAAACATTTCTGATTCTTGTTTGGGAAAACATTTCCAAAACTCCTACGTTTGGATTAAACAGATGTTTAGATAAAACATCGCTATGCCAACTCAAACCATTTCCTTTAATTACTAAATTCACTTAACCATCCTTCATTATCGAACCTTAACTATTCCTTAGTAAAATACGAAGCCAATCAAGTTGGGGTAATACTACCTTTCAGACCTTAGCTGAACAACGTTTCTAACCTTGAAATAGACAAAGTTCACCTTTTAATTCTTTAACAAACTTCTTTACGTAACTCTCTTTCGAATCATCTCTATTCGATAATTCTTTCCTTCGGTAAGGTATATTCGATAACTCTATTCAATTTACTCTATTCGATTAACCCATATCAGTTTACTCTATTGGACTAACGCTATTGGATTAACTCTATTTGATTTAACTCTAGTTGATAACCCCTTTAACTCTATTCGAATAAACCAAATTCGATTAACTCTTTTAATTCCATTCGAATAAACTATATTCCTTTAACTCCATTTAACTCTATTCGAATAACTAATATTCGATAACTCTATTTAACTCTTGTTCGAATAACTAATATTCGATAACTCCTTTTACTTTATTCGAATCACTAATATTCGATTAACTCAATTTATTCTATTCGAATAAACTATATTCGATTAACTCTTTTATTCTAACTCTAATCGATTAACTCCATCGAATAACGAAATTCGATAACTCCTTCGAATAACCAATATTCTATAACTCACTTCGATTAAACAAATCGATAACTCTTTTCGATTAAACTATAATCGATAACTCCTTCGATTAACTAATAATCGAT
Source organism: Allium sativum (assembly GCA_030737875.1). Classification (NCBI taxonomy): domain Eukaryota; kingdom Viridiplantae; phylum Streptophyta; class Magnoliopsida; order Asparagales; family Amaryllidaceae; genus Allium; species Allium sativum. The sequence goes on from CM060921.1 coordinate 567,037,568, forward strand.
AACTCCCTTCAATTAACTAATAATCGATAATTCCTTTCCTTTAACTCTATTCGAATAAATAATATTCGAATAACAAATATTCGATTAACTCCTTTTCGAATAAACTATTCATTTATAAAGATTTACTTTTTAGCAACGGTTCTTCACTTTACAAATGATTTCCCTTTTAGTAACGTTTTCCTTTTTATAACATCCTATTCGGTTGTAACAACCCGAAAATCTGGGCCAGTTTAAAATTTTTATTTTGGCAATTTTGGCGAATTTTGAATATTTAAAATGAATTATTTTAAATAATATCGACGAGAAATTTATTATGAATATAATTCGAACGTATATATTATATACGTCGTCGTTAGAATATAAATATTTATATATAATTATAAATAGAATTGAAAATGGCGCGATAGTTCGATAATTCGATTTCAAACTTCAATTGAATGTACCGGGTGCAAAACAATCCGGATTTTAGTGAAACCAAAAACATTAGGATCTAATTGGGAATATTTTTCCAACGAATCCGAAAAATTGAAATTTCATAGCGGGAATCAAAAGATATGTCCAGTTGAAAATTCTGAATAGTCGCTATGGAATTCAGGCCCTTAAAAATAGACATTTTGCAAACGACCTCGGATTTCGACGAAACCACTTTTGTTGGATCCGTGATGTAAAATTATTGCTATATTCCAAATTTCATAATTTTTCGATTCAATATGTGAGCGTGGCAAAGGAAAACGCGTTTGACCAGTTTCAGTTGATTTTAATCGACTGGAAAATGGCCATTTTTCCAACGGTCTCAGAATTCGACGAAACTAGTTTTGTTAGGACCATATCGTCAATACGAAGCTAGAAAATATTTTTCGGGAATTTTTAGAGTCAGTATGTGACCCCGGTAAATTGAAATGCGTGTTCAAATTCAATATATAGAGTTATATGTTGATTTTGATGAAAACTGTTCGAAACGATCAAATCAGCCTACGATACATATCCCATTGTGTTCGTAATGGGGGTAATTAGCTATGGACGACAGGCGGTGGGCCTCGTTTAGAGGTCGTATGTAAAAGTCAACTTTTTGAAAATAAAATAATAATAAAAAAATTAAATAAATCTTCCTCCTCCCCTTATCTTCCCTCTGGCCCCCCTTCTTCACAGTCGAATTCAGAAATCAAAAAAAAAAAGACAATGAAGAGGGGGAGGAGCGTCGTTGCTCCTCCCATCAGAGCGGCGCCGCCACACCGCACTCCCCCCCCCCTTTTCGATCCTTCTTCTCCTCCTCCCCGTTGAAACCCGCGAGCCACCCAAACCCGCCACCCCACATCGACGCTGCGACCTTCACCACCAGCCGCCACTCCGATTCAAAGCCCCCCCTTTCGCTGGAGATCGACGCACCCCCCTTCGCACCCCTAGCCTCCGCCTCGCCCTCTCTGACCACCGCCGACGATGAAGCTTCTTTCCCCCCCTTTCAACTCGCGAAAAAAAGGTGAGCTTTTAACTGATTTTTATATATTTACAAACCATAGAAAAAAACTGATTTTTATATATTTACAAACCATAGAAAACTGATTTTATTATATAGAGATTTAGGATTTAAAAAAAAAACTGATTTTATATGATTTTTAAAACTGAAAATTACGTGATTTTTATATGGTAAAAGACGTGATTTTTATACGGTATAAGATGGGATTTTTAGTAGTGAAAAGGCGAGAGTTTTAAATAGAAAGGCGAAATCTTTTATATAGTAGAAGATGAAAAATGAAATCTTTATAATTGAAAAGGCGAAATATTTATAATTGAAAAGGCAAGATTTTTATATATTGAATAACGAAGTAAAAATAGAATTTTTATATATTGAATAACGAAGTAAAAATAAGATTTTTATATATTGAATAACAAAGTAAAAATTCGATTTTTATATATTGAATAACGAAGTAAAAAATAGGATTTTTATATATTGAATAACGAAGTAAAAATTCGATTTTTAATATTGAATAACGAAGTAAAAAATAGGATTTTTATAGATTGAATAACGAAGTAAAAATTCGATTTTTATATATTGAATAACGGAGTAAAAATTAGATTTTATATATTGAATAGCGAAGTAAAAATTCAATTTTTATATATTGAATAGCGAAGTAAAAATTAGATTTTTATATATTGAATAACGAAGTAAAAAATAGATTTTTATATATTGAATAACGAAGTAAAAATTAGATTTTTATATATTGAATAACGAAGTAAAAAATTCGATTTTTATATATTGAATAGCGAAGTAAAAATTCGATTTTTATATATTGAATAACGAAGTAAAAATTAGATTTTTATATATTGAATAACGAAGTAAAAATTCGATTTTTATATATTGAATAGCAGAGTAAAAATGTGATTTTTATATATGTAGTGAATACGGGCAACAAAAGTGACGAAAGGCGAGAACGACGAAGATTTCTATAAATGAAGAGTCGTGGAGTTGGGATAGCTTTGGTGAGAACTTCTCACTCTTCAATTTCTTTTTCTAGTTATATATATATACTAGGATGCAGACGGAGTTTAGTAGCACCCGACACCATCGTCCACAGACCATGGACTTGTTTGTTTGGTTGTGTAGTTGGTTAGATAATTTGAGTTGAATTGAATTGTTTGGTGAAATGAAATTGATTTGATTGATGTGTGAATGGCGTGGGCCTTCACTAGACCGGGGATAAGGCTAAGCCTTGTCCCGTTTCTAGTATCGTGCCGTTATGCCGCCGAAATTTTACAAAATAAATTAGAAAAATAAAAATATCATTTTATTGAAAAATGAACCAAATAGAATATTCATAGGTTGAATAAAATAATTTGGTCGTCAAAAATATAATTTTTAACGTGAATGTGAATAATAAATAATTATAAACAAATCGGCCGATTTGTTTATATACACTGATTTGACTGATATTGATTGGGTCGATAAATTTTACACATCGCCTAACTGCACAAATAAAATCTATGTTTGATTGTTTGAAACCCCACACGGGTATTGGGATAAAATACGACATACATTAATCCCAGCAATTAGTTATATGTCGATCGATTGATTGACAGGCTGTTATAAGCGTTAGATATCTATATTTAATGCTTATACAGTGTAGTACACTTTGGATGATGGTTGATTATGTATCGTTGCTATTATATACATGTGTTGTATGGAATCCATATAATTAACTTTATATGGTAATTGATTGGGCCTCATTCCAATTTAGAAAATAAAGAATATTATAAAATAAAGGTTCATGTGTTGACAGTACTCATCCGTTGAGATTAGTCATGTGTTGAACGAAATATTTTAACAATCAAATTTACATCTTTATCATATATGAAATTAGAAATCAACTGGAAAATAGATGAGATGAGTGGTCTCCTGGATATTGATCTGATGTTGGTTTCGGCCTTCGGGGTTAATATTCAGGGAATCGTTCTCTTACTAATTTACAGTTGGAGTCTAATTTGATATCAAACGATAGACACCTTAATTCTCGTAAAACATATTAAATAACAAAAATAGTCACACGTGGACAGTACTCATTCGTTGAAATTAGTCATGTATTGACAAGAATAAATATTCATTTGTTGAATAGAATAACGGGATTATTGAAATATATAAAGTCGTGTTGATTAGAGATGCGCTATTTTGACGCGAAAGATATTTATATCGATTATATTCGTTTTTAAATTTGATTTGAATTGAATTTGAACAGAATAGAAAATGAATTCGATTTGAATAGAAAATGAATTGAATTTGAACAGAATAGAAAATGTAAAGACCCGCAAATTCCACCCTTTGAATCGACCATAAACCACACAGGTCTGACCCAAAAAGTGAAAATCTACGAATACTTTAACTTTGGGCATACAACAGATAACAGAAGACTTTTATAACACTATAATAAATGTTACATCAGAGTACAGAATATACATATCAGAGTACATTGGAATATAATTACAGCGGAAGAATAAATTACAATAAATGAATACATTGCAGCGGAACTAATCTCAGTGGAAGGCTATCAACATTATGGCCACAGCTTCAGTCTTCAATCCAGGATTCTATTTTATATATCTGTCAAAAAGCTACTCGACTGCCCGTGTGGAAAGAGGGCACCCGAGTTTGCAAAGTGAAACAAACTACAGGTCAGTCGTGGGACTGGTGTGAGAATTCTTAAACTAACCTTAATTAATAATAAGGCTAATCACAGGACCACGCCGCTAACGCGGAACGGGTTTACTCCATTGGATTGCCAGTGCATGACTAAAGTAAATCGTCAAAATAGCGCAATGCTTTTTAGAAAAATGAAACCATTATAAGACCCAAGTCCCATCACACAATGCAACGCAAACCGGAGGATAGGGTTTTACCTTATAATGATCAAAAGATGCTTGATACGATAAACACGGTATTATATAATAATAGTGTGCAAACAATTTGAAATACATCAAAGTAAATGTATCAATCCTAGACGGCATGAGTGCCCCATCCCACTATGTCGCCATATATAGGTATACAATCAAAACCGCGTGATGTCGTATTGGAAATTTGGGTTTCCATCTGAGCCAAGGCTAGGGAGGAGATCCTTACCGATTCGAGACACTCTAGCAATGCCCCAGGATTGGTACTCTGTCCAACCCTTGGATCCTGCAGGGCCGGTCCATACGTTAACGCTTAATGGATTGGCAATTCCTGAACACACGCTTCCCGGTCCTTTTGGACCTATAATACGGCCAGTGGCGACCGCATAAACCGAGGCCTCGAACAATCCAACAACCACAATGAATAAATGCCAGCGCTGGTAGGTCCCTGGCACCACTCTAGCTAGAGAGAAACGTGTGCACTCCCTGCGTTCCCTTCTCCCGTTTTAGACTCTACCGGGCTGTGAGGCTCGCGAAGTCACGATATACACAAAGCTATGCCTAAATAGACTGTGCTTTGATCATCAACCACAAGGCATGCTTTTCAACAAAGCCTTGATCAATTGCATCTTAGCATGCCACATTGTCAGACTCTACCATATCATTGATCATCTACCAATATATATATAACCTCTAAGCTCATACGTCTTAGAGGAGGGGGTTAAATGAAGAATAAATTCTCCACCACCAAACAGAAATATATAATCAGTAGCGTTCAACAAATACAATAGAAGAGAATACAATGTCAGACACGCAATCCATTTACAAGTCCGCTCTGGGTCTGAGCGAAACAACGTGTCCGTCGATCTCCAAATACATGTGGACGATCATTACCAAATACCTTGCCTTGGGGTGTCCAGTCCCAATTCAAGATACCAGTCATCATCATCCCAACGATGTGGAAACTTCGGTCTTCCATTGCCATCTTCATCTTCGACTCTTGATCGTCGTGATGATTATTCAGAATGGGTTAAACCCAGTCTTTCTGAATAACTCGCGTATTTTGTGATTAAAAATCAAATATTGGAAAATCACACATTACGCCACATTTCCCACTCAGAGTATTCTTCTAATAAGATATTCATACTAAAAGATTCTCATTAATTTTATCAAAGATAAATTAATAAATTTAATCATAAATCTTCCTTAAAAGATTTATTAAAAATTCTAAATTTGATTTAATATCAAAAATCATTTTCACAAGATTATTTATTTTAAAGAATAAATCTTCTTTTAAACGGGTTAAAGAACTCGTGTCATTTAAACACAATTCACGATAAACCCACAAATCAATTTCCAAAATATGGAATTCCACAGAAATCAATCAGTACATAATCGATATAAATTTCTGTATCGGACTAATAATATACATGAAATAACGGCAAAGCCTCTTAAATTCCATATATAATATCGGTCTTCTATTACAGAAGCCCATCTCGATTATTACCAATCGAATTTCCACTTAATTCCAATTGAATATATATTAAATTGGAAAACTAGACTTTTAGAAAAATGCTTTTGTTAAATCTATGAATAGATTTATAAATTCCAAATAATGATTTCGATGTAAATTGGATTAAAGGACAAATGTCATTTAAAAACACCGTCCACGATAAATCCACTTCACATCTCGATATATCTCATATCATGAAATATAATTGCAAATTTCAATAATCTTAATTAAAGGATTTCCCTTTTAAATATTAATTCGTTATAAAAACTATATATTTTTTAAAATAATCATTAAAAATATTCTTTATACAAAAGATTCTAATTGGAAAGTATTCTTCACATTACATATTTTATCTTTTACACATATTCTTTATCTTAAAAATATATTTAACTAAAATATCTTTTATATAAAAAGAATTTCTAGTGTAAGAATATTCTTATTTAAAAGATCATCTGAATCGAAATGCGACTCAACCATTTACCATATAATTTGGATTATATGGATTTAACACACATCATATATATGACAATAACAATATAATCGTCCAATCATCCATTTCATCCAAAGTGTAAATTCCACTGCGTAAGCGTTAAAATTAAATAATAACGCTCATCGCAGCTTGTCGATTTAACGATCAACATACAACTAAATATTGGGATTAGTGTATGTTAATTTTCATCCCAACACCCGTGTGGGGTTTCAACCAACAAACAAATAATAATTTATTTGTGCACTTGGGCGATGTGTAAAAATTATCGACCCAATCACATAAACAAGTCGGGTAACTTGCCTATGGCAGTGTAATACACAATATAACACGATGATAAAAATATCTATTTTATTCCTGTTCTTTTTGTCACATGTAAAATGTCAATAAAAATGTAATCTTTATTTCTATTCTTTTATCGCATCAAAAATGATGATAAAAATATAATCTTTATTTCAGTTCTTTTCATTGTAAATAAATGAAAAGAAAAATGTAATCTTTTAATTCCATTCGTAATAGGGGGTATAAATAATAACACAAAATATAACTATTCATTTCATGCTTTATTTGCAATAGAGAATGCAAATAAAGATTCAACCTTTTTATTTGATGTTTATTTACATAGAGGAATGTAAATAAAAAAAAAATGTAACTTTTTCATTTCACAATTTATTTGCATTAAGGATTGCAAATGAAAATATTTCTTTTATTCTCCTGTTTTATTTGCGTTGAGTAAAGCAAATAAAAGTGTAATATTAAATTTCTGGTTTTATTTACATCAAGAAATGTAAATAAAATAACTACTTCTTATTTTATGCTTATTTACATCAAGTGAAGTAAATAAATAAAAATTATAACCTTTATTTTAATGTTTTGTTCGCATTTAAAACATGCAACAAAAATGTATCTTTGGTTTTTAATAAATTTGTTTGCACCTAAATTTGCAACAAAATGTAGTTTTTATTTCTTGTTTGTTTGCAACTGAAGTTACAAACAAAAATGTAATTTTACCTCCTTTATTTTATTTGCATGACAGAATGCAAATAAAAATGCATATTCTCTTTTCTACATTTCGTTTGCATTGTAACATGCAAACAAAAATGTATTTTTTTCTTGTATTGTTTACATTATGAAATGTTAACAAAAATGTGAACCTTTGATTTCATGAAATATTTGCATTGAAAATACAAATTAAAATAAAATGTACTACTTTAAAATCATGTTATATTTGTGTTGGAGTACACAAAAAAAATGTTCTTTTATTTTTATTGTTTTATTTGTGCTTAAGAACGCGAATAAAAAGACCATTTTAATTTTCTATGTTATATTTGTGTTTGAGAACACAAACACAAAGGATCATTCATTTCCTATAATGTATTTGTGTTTGGGAACACAAATAAAAAGATTCGTTCATTTTCAAAATGTATTTGCAAAAGTGAATGCAAATAAAAGAATAAATTTTACTTTAATATATATATTTGTATTCATAAATACAAATAAGAGAACAAGTTTCATTTTTAAATATATATTTTCATTTTTAGATGCAAACAAAAGAACAAGTTTATTTTTAATGTATATTCACATTGGTACATGCAAATAAAAGAATAATTTTATTTTCAATAAACCTTTGCATTGGTGAATGCAAAATAAAGAACAACTTTTTATTTACAAAATGTATTTACAAATATAATGTAACTTCTGAAAATAATTTCTTAAAGGTTTTGTTCGCATTGTGAATGCAAACAAAAAGGCCAATTTTATTTATTTCATGTTACATTCACATTGAAGAACATAATAAAAAGTTAACATATTTCCTATGTTAGATTTGCGTTAGTGAATGCAAAATAAAGAACAAATTTTGTTTTAATGCATAATTGCATTTGTGAGTGCAATTAAAAGAGCAGATTTATTTTCAGTGCATATTTGTATTTGTGAATACAAATAAAAGAATGAACTTTTGTTTTCAATGTTTTATTTGTATTTGAGGATACAAATAGAATAACATATTTCATTTTAATGGTTTATTTGTATATGTAAGGGACAAACTTTATTTTCTATGTTCACTTGTATTTGTGAAAACAAATAAAAAGAACAAATTATTTTTCAATGTTTTATTTGTATATGTGAATACAAATAAAAGAACAAATTATATTTCAATGAACAAAATTTCAACAAAAATGCAATCTTATTTTATAAACTCTTCATTTCAACAAAATGAAAATAAAGATATAATCTTTTTATTCTAATCTTTACGATGAAACCCAAATCACATTCAAAATGTAATTTCTTAATGTAAAATCTTTCTATTGAAAACAATGAACACATAAAAATCAAACCTTTTACATTGCTTCTTTTTACGAAAACACTATTTCATTAAAAATGAAATTTTTAATGTTGCTTCTTTTTATGAAAACACTATTTCATTAAAAATGAAATTTTTATGTTGCAACTTTTTATGAAAACACTATTTCATTAAAAATGAAATTTTTATGTTGCAACTTTTTATGAAAACACTATTTCATTAAAAATGAAATTTTTATGTTGCAACTTTTATTGAACATCAAATTGACAAATAAATTATGACTTTTGACTGAAAACTATTTTTACATAAAAAAAATGAAATCTTTTGTTTTCATTCTTTTTAATAATAGAACCTCATATTAAAATATATTATTTTTAATCACTCTTTTTAATGTAAACAAATCAAAATAAGAATGGATTTATCGCTCAATTTCTTTTGTAAACTCAACAAATAAAAATAAGCTTTCATTGTCGTTCAAGTTCTTATTATAATATTAACAAATAAAAAATGAGTTTTTATTTGTCGATCAAATTCTATTGTTCATTACAGAATAATAGAAATAATATTTAATAACCTGAAATAAATTATGATAACTAAATCTGAATAAATATGATGTAATTCTGAATATAATATATTTTAGATCAAATTTTAGATCTAATTTCTAATCGTAAATAAAATTCAATATTATCTGCAATTTTAATACGGATCTAACACATCGTACACAACAAAACATATCGCAATCACAACCAATGATTCATACAACACCAGACATTTCAGAATTGAATAAACATCATCATGCAATTATTTTTAAAGCGAGAAAATAATTTAATAATTAATTAAATAATAGAATTTTGAATTCTCACATTGAATTTTTGGCCAAAATTTTAATGTCTCCTTTTCAGCTGCGGTCTGCGCCATCGCGAAGCTCTTAATTTTGTGATTCCAACGCAATTTACGGTTCGTCAAACGGACCTCGTATGAAAGAGTTATGAATTTTTAAAGATCGGGTAATTAAATAATTAATTAATATTCGTGAAAATACCTAAAAATTTCACTGTCTCAGAATTGGACAAAATTAGTGTCCACGCGTCCATCTCGTCGCCACGATCCCAACGCACCTGAAATCGTCGATTTTCGACTTCGTATGAGTGAGTTATGCAATTTTAAAGTTCTGGAAATTAATTAAATAATTTAAAAATAAAAAAGAAAATATCCTCAGCCCATTGACCGAAAAACACTGTTCACCGCCGAACTTTGACCGCACTTTGCCGCTTCCTCGGGCCACCTGACGCCACGGGACCACCGCCAATGTCTTCGTCTTGGCGAGACGCACCACCACCAGAAAGAGCCGCCCCTAAAGCTTCTCCGATCATCGGGAAATCGCCTAGAAAGGATTTCTCCTCGCGGGTCCCACAGGCCGCCTCACACCTCCAAACTGCCTGAAATTTTCTGAGCATCTTCGTCTTGCGTAGACGAAGAACTTCCGTGTTCGTGACTTCCTCCAGTTCTCGCTAGATTCGCAGGAAATTTGTGATTTAGGTTTTGAGCTTCTGAATTTCGAAAACAACGATCTTTAAGACGAGATTCCGGCGAATCCGAGCGCTGTTTGACGAAACCGACGACACCATTAGCTTCGTATCGTCGAGACCTTTGAGTGGACATATAATTTGCTATGGTTTGAAGAGATTTTATTTTCGACAAATTTTTGATTGAGGAAGAAGACAGCCATTGACAAGAGGAGGAAGGAAGGGAAAAAGATGGCTGCTGTACAATTTCGAATTTCAGCCTAAATTCTGAGGAAAAAGATAATATATACCAAGGGTTTAATTTTGGTTTGGGCCCAGATATCATTACGTGTCCAATTACTCAATTTTCAACTGTTTTCTTTAGTTCAAAAATTCTTATAAATACATGCTGATTTCAAAATTAATAAAATTTTAAACATAATTATTTCAGGTCATTACGAACCCAACGAACCTGATTTCGTAATTTTCCGATTCCGTATGAATTTATTATAAATTTCCGAAGTCTGAAAATAGACTGTATTTCCACTGTAAAAATTATACAGGCCACAAAATAATTCCAAAAATTATAAATTTTAGAATTTAACCTTAATTTAATATTCCGAATCCATAGAAACTAGTTTCGTCGAATTCGGAGTTCGTTTGCAAAAATTCTATTTTTCAGGTGTATATTTTAATATTTAAAAATATCAAAAATAGTGGAATTTTTCCGAAACTCAAAAATATAAGTTCTTATAGTCATTTTTATATGTAAAAAACATTCTAAAACCAATGGAGATGGTTTCGGGTCCTAATTCCTTATTCTGCAAAATTTAGCATTTTGGCCCTTATAAATTTCATAGCGACCTTTCTAAATATTGAATTGGCCATAACTTTTGATTCCCGTTATGAAATTTCTATTTTTCAGATTCGTTGGAAAGATATTTTTAAATAGATTCTAATATTTTTGGTTTCACTAAAATCCGTTAAATTTTGCATCCTGTACGGTCAGTCAAAGTTCAAGTTTGACTTTTCAAACTACCGCGTTATTTCTAACTCTTTTGTTAATTAAAATTAAATCATTCTATCTTCGATTTAAATCAAATTTGTGATCATTATTATTTAAATAAATTATTTTATATTGTCAAAATTCATTAAAATTTTCTAAAATAAAATTTTTAAATTGGTCCTGATTTTTGCGGGTTGTTACAATCGCCCCCACTTAAAAACTTTTCGTCCTCGAAAAGGAACGTAGCTAAAAATTGTAAAATTAACTATCTTAATTTTAAATTTTAAATGGTTAATTATCTTTTCAAAATATTTATAACTTTATATATATAAAAATTATATTTCACAAAATATATTATAAATATCAAAAATACGTTAATTATAAATTCGTAACTCTGAACTCGTTCTAGGGCATTACTAACCCCATCTCTAACGAGTTTACTCATTCTAGGATACTACTGATCCTATCTCTAATGAGTATTCTTATTGGACATTACTAATCCAATCTCTGATGAGTCTTTTGTCCAGTTCTAACAAGTTGTACCCCAAAGATTTGAGCTAACCTAGCTCTGATACCAACTGTAAAGACCCGCAAATTCCACCCTTTGAATCGACCATAAACCACACAGGTCTGACCCAAAAAGTGAAAATCTACGAATACTTTAACTTTGGGCATACAACACATTACAACAGATAACAGAAGACTTTTATAACACTATAATAAATGTTACATCAGAGTACAGAATATACATATCAGAGTACATTGGAATATAATTACAGCGGAAGAATAAATTACAATAAATGAATACATTGCAGCGGAACTAATCTCAGTGGAAGGCTATCAATATTATGGCCACAGCTTCAGTCTTCAATCCAGGATTCTGTTTTATATATCTGTCAAAAAGCTACTCGACTGCCCGTGTGGAAAGAGGGCACCCGAGTTTGCAAAGTGAAACAAACTACAGGTCAGTCGTGGGACTGGTGTGAGAATTCTTAAACTAACCTTAATTAATAATAAGGCTAATCACAGGACCACGCCGCTAACGCGGAACGGGTTTACTCCATTGGATTGCCAGTGCATGACTAAAGTAAATCGTCAAAATAGCGCAATGCTTTTTAGAAAAATGAAACCATTATAAGACCCAAGTCCCATCACACAATGCAACGCAAACCGGAGGATAGGGTTTTACCTTATAATGATCAAAAGATGCTTGATACGATAAACACGGTATTATATAATAATAGTGTGCAAACAATTTGAAATACATCAAAGTAAATGTATCAATCCTAGACGGCATGAGTGCCCCATCCCACTATGTCGCCATATATAGGTATACAATCAAAACCGCGTGATGTCGTATTGGAAATTTGGGTTTCCATCTGAGCCAAGGCTAGGGAGGAGATCCTTACCGATTCGAGACACTCTAGCAATGCCCCAGGATTGGTACTCTGTCCAACCCTTGGATCCTGCAGGGCCGGTCCATACGTTAACGCTTAATGGATTGGCAATTCCTGAACACACGCTTCCCGGTCCTTTTGGACCTATAATACGGCCAGTGGCGACCGCATAAACCGAGGCCTCGAACAATCCAACAACCACAATGAATAAATGCCAGCGCTGGTAGGTCCCTGGCACCACTCTAGCTAGAGAGAAACGTGTGCACTCCCTGCGTTCCCTTCTCCCGTTTTAGACTCTACCGGGCTGTGAGGCTCGCGAAGTCACGATATACACAAAGCTATGCCTAAATAGACTGTGCTTTGATCATCAACCACAAGGCCTGCTTTTCAACAAAGCCTTGATCAATTGCATCTTAGCATGCCACATTGTCAGACTCTACCATATCATTGATCATCTACCAATATATATATAACCTCTAAGCTCATACGTCTTAGAGGAGGGGGTTAAATGAAGAATAAATTCTCCACCACCAAACAGAAATATATAATCAGTAGCGTTCAACAAATACAATAGAAGAGAATACAATGTCAGACACGCAATCCATTTACAAGTCCGCTCTGGGTCTGAGCGAAACAACGTGTCCGTCGATCTCCAAATACATGTGGACGATCATTACCAAATACCTTGCCTTGGGGTGTCCAGTCTCAATTCAAGATACCAGTCATCATCATCCCAACGATGTGGAAACTTCGGTCTTCCATTGCCATCTTCATCTTCGACTCTTGATCGTCGTGATGATTATTCAGAATGGGTTAAACCCAGTCTTTCTGAATAACTCGCGTATTTTGTGATTAAAAATCAAATATTGGAAAATCACACATTACGCCACATTTCCCACTCAGAGTATTCTTCTAATAAGATATTCATACTAAAAGATTCTCATTAATTTTATCAAAGATAAATTAATAAATTTAATCATAAATCTTCCTTAAAAGATTTATTAAAAATTCTAAATTTGATTTAATATCAAAAATCATTTTCACAAGATTATTTATTTTAAAGAATAAATCTTCTTTTAAACGGGTTAAAGAACTCGTGTCATTTAAACACAATTCACGATAAACCCACAAATCAATTTCCAAAATATGGAATTCCACAGAAATCAATCAGTACATAATCGATATAAATTTCTGTATCGGACTAATAATATACATGAAATAACGGCAAAGCCTCTTAAATTCCATATATAATATCGGTCTTCTATTACAGAAGCCCATCTCGATTATTACCAATCGAATTTCCACTTAATTCCAATTGAATATATATTAAATTGGAAAACTAGACTTTTAGAAAAATGCTTTTGTTAAATCTATGAATAGATTTATAAATTCCAAATAATGATTTCGATGTAAATTAGATTAAAGGACAAATGTCATTTAAAAACACCGTCCACGATAAATCCACTTCACATCTCGATATATCTCATATCATGAAATATAATTGCAAATTTCAATAATCTTAATTAAAGGATTTGCCTTTTAAATATTAATTCGTTATAAAAACTATATATTTTTTAAAATAATCATTAAAAATATTCTTTATACAAAAGATTCTAATTGGAAAGTATTCTTCACATTACATATTTTATCTTTTACACATATTCTTTATCTTAAAAATATATTTAACTAAAATATCTTTTATATAAAAAGAATTTCTAGTGTAAGAATATTCTTATTTAAAAGATCATCTGAATCGAAATGCGACTCAACCATTTACCATATAATTTGGATTATATGGATTTAACACACATCATATATATGACAATAACAATATAATCATCCAATCATCCATTTCATCCAAAGTGTAAATTCCACTGCGTAAGCGTTAAAATTAAATAATAACGCTCATCGCAGCTTGTCGATTTAACGATCAACATACAACTAAATATTGGGATTAGTGTATGTTAATTTTCATCCCAACACCCGTGTGGGATTTCAACCAACAAACAAATAATAATTTATTTGTGCACTTGGGCGATGTGTAAAAATTATCGACCCAATCACATAAACAAGTCAGGTAACTTGCCTATGGCAGTGTAATACACAATATAACACGATGATAAAAATATCTATTTTATTCCTGTTCTTTTTGTCACATGTAAAATGTCAATAAAAATGTAATCTTTATTTCTATTCTTTTATCGCATCAAAAATGATGATAAAAATATAATCTTTATTTCAGTTCTTTTCATTGTAAATAAATGAAAAGAAAAATGTAATCTTTTAATTCCATTCGTAATAGGGGGTATAAATAATAACACAAAATATAACTATTCATTTCATGCTTTATTTGCAATAGAGAATGCAAATAAAGATTCAACCTTTTTATTTGATGTTTATTTACATAGAGGAATGTAAATAAAAAAAAAATGTAACTTTTTCATTTCACAATTTATTTGCATTAAGGATTGCAAATGAAAATATTTCTTTTATTCTCCTGTTTTATTTGCGTTGAGTAAAGCAAATAAAAGTGTAATATTAAATTTCTGGTTTTATTTACATCAAGAAATGTAAATAAAATAACTACTTCTTATTTTATGCTTATTTACATCAAGTGAAGTAAATAAATAAAAATTATAACCTTTATTTTAATGTTTTGTTCGCATTTAAAACATGCAACAAAAATGTATCTTTGGTTTTTAATAAATTTGTTTGCACCTAAATTTGCAACAAAATGTAGTTTTTATTTCTTGTTTGTTTGCAACTGAAGTTACAAACAAAAATGTAATTTTACCTCCTTTATTTTATTTGCATGACAGAATGCAAATAAAAATGCATATTCTCTTTTCTACATTTCGTTTGCATTGTAACATGCAAACAAAAATGTATTTTTTTCTTGTATTGTTTACATTATGAAATGTTAACAAAAATGTGAACCTTTGATTTCATGAAATATTTGCATTGAAAATACAAATTAAAATAAAATGTACTACTTTAAAATCATGTTATATTTGTGTTGGAGTACACAAAAAAAATGTTCTTTTATTTTTATTGTTTTATTTGTGCTTAAGAACGCGAATAAAAAGACCATTTTAATTTTCTATGTTATATTTGTGTTTGAGAACACAAACACAAAGGATCATTCATTTCCTATAATGTATTTGTGTTTGGGAACACAAATAAAAAGATTCGTTCATTTTCAAAATGTATTTGCAAAAGTGAATGCAAATAAAAGAATAAATTTTACTTTAATATATATATTTGTATTCATAAATACAAATAAGAGAACAAGTTTCATTTTTAAATATATATTTTCATTTTTAGATGCAAACAAAAGAACAAGTTTATTTTTAATGTATATTCACATTGGTACATGCAAATAAAAGAATAATTTTATTTTCAATAAACCTTTGCATTGGTGAATGCAAAATAAAGAACAACTTTTTATTTACAAAATGTATTTACAAATATAATGTAACTTCTGAAAATAATTTCTTAAAGGTTTTGTTCGCATTGTGAATGCAAACAAAAAGGCCAATTTTATTTATTTCATGTTACATTCACATTGAAGAACATAATAAAAAGTTAACATATTTCCTATGTTAGATTTGCGTTAGTGAATGCAAAATAAAGAACAAATTTTGTTTTAATGCATAATTGCATTTGTGAGTGCAATTAAAAGAGCAGATTTATTTTCAGTGCATATTTGTATTTGTGAATACAAATAAAAGAATGAACTTTTGTTTTCAATGTTTTATTTGTATTTGAGGATACAAATAGAATAACATATTTCATTTTAATGGTTTATTTGTATATGTAAGGGACAAACTTTATTTTCTATGTTCACTTGTATTTGTGAAAACAAATAAAAAGAACAAATTATTTTTCAATGTTTTATTTGTATATGTGAATACAAATAAAAGAACAAATTATATTTCAATGAACAAAATTTCAACAAAAATGCAATCTTATTTTATAAACTCTTCATTTCAACAAAATGAAAATAAAGATATAATCTTTTTATTCTAATCTTTACGATGAAACCCAAATCACATTCAAAATGTAATTTCTTAATGTAAAATCTTTCTATTGAAAACAATGAACACATAAAAATCAAACCTTTTACATTGCTTCTTTTTACGAAAACACTATTTCATTAAAAATGAAATTTTTAATGTTGCTTCTTTTTATGAAAACACTATTTCATTAAAAATGAAATTTTTATGTTGCAACTTTTTATGAAAACACTATTTCATTAAAAATGAAATTTTTATGTTGCAACTTTTTATGAAAACACTATTTCATTAAAAATGAAATTTTTATGTTGCAACTTTTATTGAACATCAAATTGACAAATAAATTATGACTTTTGACTGAAAACTATTTTTACATAAAAAAAATGAAATCTTTTGTTTTCATTCTTTTTAATAATAGAACCTCATATTAAAATATATTATTTTTAATCACTCTTTTTAATGTAAACAAATCAAAATAAGAATGGATTTATCGCTCAATTTCTTTTGTAAACTCAACAAATAAAAATAAGCTTTCATTGTCGTTCAAGTTCTTATTATAATATTAACAAATAAAAAATGAGTTTTTATTTGTCGATCAAATTCTATTGTTCATTACAGAATAATAGAAATAATATTTAATAACCTGAAATAAATTATGATAACTAAATCTGAATAAATATGATGTAATTCTGAATATAATATATTTTAGATCAAATTTTAGATCTAATTTCTAATCGTAAATAAAATTCAATATTATCTGCAATTTTAATACGGATCTAACACATCGTACACAACAAAACATATCGCAATCACAACCAATGATTCATACAACACCAGACATTTCAGAATTGAATAAACATCATCATGCAATTATTTTTAAAGCGAGAAAATAATTTAATAATTAATTAAATAATAGAATTTTGAATTCTCACATTGAATTTTTGGCCAAAATTTTAATGTCTCCTTTTCAGCTGCGGTCTGCGCCATCGCGAAGCTCTTAATTTTGTGATTCCAACGCAATTTACGGTTCGTCAAACGGACCTCGTATGAAAGAGTTATGAATTTTTAAAGATCGGGTAATTAAATAATTAATTAATATTCGTGAAAATACCTAAAAATTTCACTGTCTCAGAATTGGACAAAATTAGTGTCCACGCGTCCATCTCGTCGCCACGATCCCAACGCACCCGAAATCGTCGATTTTCGACTTCGTATGAGTGAGTTATGCAATTTTAAAGTTCTGGAAATTAATTAAATAATTTAAAAATAAAAAAGAAAATATCCTCAGCCCATTGACCGAAAAACACTGTTCACCGCCGAACTTTGACCGCACTTTGCCGCTTCCTCGGGCCACCTGACGCCACGGGACCACCGCCAATGTCTTCGTCTTGGCGAGACGCACCACCACCAGAAAGAGCCGCCCCTAAAGCTTCTCCGATCATCGGGAAATCGCCTAGAAAGGATTTCGCCTCGCGGGTCCCACAGGCCGCCTCACACCTCCAAACTGCCTGAAATTTTCTGAGCATCTTCGTCTTGCGTAGACGAAGAACTTCCGTGTTCGTGACTTCCTCCAGTTCTCGCTAGATTCGCGGGAAATTTGTGATTTAGGTTTTGAGCTTCTGAATTTCGAAAACAGCGATCTTTAAGACGAGATTCCGGCGAATCCGAGCGCTGTTTGACGAAACCGACGACACCATTAGCTTCGTATCGTCGAGACCTTCGAGTGGACATATAATTTGCTATGGTTTGAAGAGATTTTATTTTCGACAAATTTTTGATTGAGGAAGAAGACAGCCATTGACAAGAGGAGGAAGGAAGGGAAAAAGATGGCTGCTGTACAATTTCGAATTTCAGCCTAAATTCTGAGGAAAAAGATAATATATACCAAGGGTTTAATTTTGGTTTGGGCCCAGATATCATTACGTGCCCAATTACTCAATTTTCAACTGTTTTCTTCAGTTCAAAAATTCTTATAAATACATGCTGATTTCAAAATTAATAAAATT
This sequence comes from Allium sativum, assembly GCA_030737875.1. NCBI lineage: Eukaryota > Viridiplantae > Streptophyta > Magnoliopsida > Asparagales > Amaryllidaceae > Allium > Allium sativum. The sequence goes on from CM060921.1 coordinate 567,056,177, forward strand.
TTAAACATAATTATTTCAGGTCATTACGAACCCAACGAACCTGATTTCGTAATTTTCCGATTCCGTATGAATTTATTATAAATTTCCGAAGTCTGAAAATATACTGTATTTCCACTGTAAAAATTATACAGGCCACAAAATAATTCCAAAAATTATAAATTTTAGAATTTAACCTTAATTTAATATTCCGAATCCATAGAAACTGGTTTCGTCGAATTCGGAGTTCGTTTGCAAAAATTCTATTTTTCAGGTGTATATTTTAATATTTAAAAATATCAAAAATAGTGGAATTTTTCCGAAACTCAAAAATATAAGTTCTTATAGTCATTTTTATATGTAAAAAACATTCTAAAACCAATGGAGATGGTTTCGGGTCCTAATTCCTTATTCTGCAAAATTTAGCATTTTGGCCCTTATAAATTTCATAGCGACCTTTCTAAATATTGAATTGGCCATAACTTTTGATTCCCGTTATGAAATTTCTATTTTTCAGATTCGTTGGAAAGATATTTTTAAATAGATTCTAATATTTTTGGTTTCACTAAAATCCGTTAAATTTTGCATCCTGTACGGTCAGTCAAAGTTCAAGTTTGACTTTTCAAACTACCGCGTTATTTCTAACTCTTTTGTTAATTAAAATTAAATCATTCTATCTTCGATTTAAATCAAATTTGTGATCATTATTATTTAAATAAATTATTTTATATTGTCAAAATTCATTAAAATTTTCTAAAATAAAATTTTTAAATTGGTCCTGATTTTTGCGGGTTGTTACAGAAAATGAATTCGATTTGAATATAAAATGAAATGAATTCGATTTGAATAGAAAATGAAATGAATTTGATTTGAATAGAAAATGAATTGAATTGGAATAAGAAAACGAATTCGAATTGAATTGAAAAGAAAACGAATTCGAATTGAATTGAATTGAAAAGAAAATGAATTCGAATCGAATTAAAATCGATTGGAATTGAAATCAAATAGAAATGAAAGTAAAAAGGATTCATAAGGAAAAATTCAATTTTGATTTGAATTTGAAATAAATGTTGAAATCGTTTTTGAAACGAATTTAAAACTATTTACAAAATTCGTTTTAAATAGAAATCGATGAAATATATATTATATATATTATATATATAATGTAATGGCCTGAATAGAACGCGTCGCGCCGCTGCAGTTCGTGAATTTCGACCATTTATTTCAAACGGACATTACGGGAGATCCGACCGTCGGATTCTCCTAAAACTGGAACCGTTGGGTTCACATCGAAAAGTGCTTTCTAACGAATATTAGAAATTTGAAATCTAACGGTTGGATTTGGAATTATGTCCAAATCAAATTTTGAAAAGGTCGCTGTAAGTGCAGTTCGATGGCCGTTGATGGAAATCGACTGTACGGGCCTTGATAAAATTATTAAAAATAGTAATAATTTGTGTAAAATCATAAGAAATGATTTGGGAAAAACTGGGATGAAAAAATCCATATTTGAAAAGATAAAAATAGATTTTTATCGAAATGAACTAGTTTCGAACTAAAATTAAAACCCAACTATTTTTAAATAAATAAATTGGATTTAAAAAGGGGTTTTAAATAATCGGAATTTCTAATATATTTGATTGAAATTAAATTAGAAGTGATTTGTGGGTTTATCGTGAACAGTGTTTTAAATAACACTTGTTCTTTAACCCGATAATAAACAGAATGTAATTTGGGTTTATCGTGAACTGTGTTTTAAATGACACTAGTTCTTTAACCCAGTAAAAGGAGTTTTAATGAATCTGCAATTAGATTGAAATGTGCATTGATAATCTAAATTATCAAATTTGGAAAATAAGCGAGAATGGAGTATCACCAGTTTTGCTCCAAAGCGATAGTTAAATCTTTAATTAGATTTGAACGTGAAATGGTAATTAATTTTACCGATAACACCGTGGTATTAGATATGGAGTATTACCAGTTTTGCTTCATGGGATGAATAGGTTGGGATTGGGAAATAAAATAAATAATTACTTCGGTGTGGTTCACTAATCTCGACTAGTTTGGAAAACCATAATTTGGTTTGAAATGACATCCAAAGGAAGATTAAAGAATAAATTCAAAGAATTTATCTTGGATGAAATTAATGGGAACCTTTCCCTAAGAATATGAAATTTTGAAACTAGCTATAGGTTAGTTAAGAAGAATGGTTTCCTGGGTATTGATCTGATGTTGGTTTCGGCCTTCGGGGTTAATATTTGGAGAATTGTTCTCTTGCTAATTTACGGTTAGTGACTGATGAATTGGAATGAGGCGTTTGTTGTATTTGTGTAACATTTGTTTTTAATATACGCGGGTTGTTCGGAAAGGCCGGGTTTATACCCATTTTGAATAACCGATTCGACGATATGTCGAAGATGAAGACGGTAGTTGAAGACCAGAAGTCTTCACATCGTTTGGATAATTACTGACGATCCTGATTGGGCTGTACACCCAAGAGGATGGAAATAGTTGGTGGTCGTCCAGACGTACCTGGAGATCGATGGATATGCGAGGAAAGTGCCTCCGGTTTCGTTCAGACCTAGAACGAACTTGTAAATGGATTGTGTGTCTGACATTGGATTTTATTCTATGTTGATTGATCTCTATTAAATATACATCTGTTTGGCGGCAGAGGATTTATTCTTTTGCTTAACGCCCTTCTCTGAGACGTACGAGCTCAGAGGTTGTATATCGATGGACATCAGTCGCATGGCATGAATTGCCAGTGTGGCATGCCTAAGTGGCTATTGATCAAGGCTTCTGTTGAAAAGCAAAGTCTTGTGGTTGATGATCAAAGCACGGCCTTTGTGGCGTAGCTTTGTGTATAACGTGAATTCGCGAGCCTCACACCTCGGTATGAGTTAAAAACGGGATACGGACCGTTGAGAGGACACGACGTTTCTTTCTAGCTTTGGTGGTGTCAGTGACTTACCAGCCCTGACATTTATATACTTTTCACCTTTGTGGTTGTTGGAACGAGGCGCCTCGATTATAGGTCTGTAAGGACCGAGAAACGTGTGTTCAGGAATAATTAATCCTCAAACGTAAGAGAGGACCAGCCCAGCCGAATCTGGGGTTGCCCAGAGTGTGTAGTCCTGAGGCATTTGCTAGAGTGTCTCGAAGCGGAGAGGAGCTTGCTCCTTGCCTCGACTCATGACGGAAACCCAATTTCCAATACATGTATTTCGGTTTTAATTGTAGAACTAGTATGGCGACATAGTGGTATGGGGCACTTATGCCGTCTATGATTTATATTTATGATTGAAATTGTTTTGACACTGTACACTTATTATAGTATCAAATGATTTGTTTTAAACGTACCAAGCATGTTTGGCTGTTATAAGGTAAAACTCTATCCTCCGGTTTGCGTTGCATTGTGTAATGGGACCTGGGTCTTATAATAAATTCATTTTTCAAAAAAGCATTGCGTTGTTTATTGATATGCACTGGTATTCTTGGGAGGAAACCCGTTCCATGTTATACGGCGTGGTCCCTTGAATTACTCTCTTTTAAAGTAAAATTTTAAATAACTGTTTTAGTTCTCACACCAGTCACATGACTGACCTGGAGTTTATTGTTTTAACCTAAACTCTGGGTGCCCCTATTTTCCGCACGGGCAGCTAGTAGTTTTGGTTTTGCAGATTTATATTCACAGGATCCTGGTTTACAGCTGGAATGATGCTCGGAAAGCTCTGTATCCGTGTATCACCTTCAGTTGTGCTTCGTATTATTTTCCGCTGCTATGTAATCTCTGATATTTATCGAATGTAATTTATTCAATTATACTCTGTATATTCTTGTATCTGATGGAATTGTTAAATAGACAATGAAATGTTCTTCCGTCTGCGTTCATTTGTGTGTTGTTCTCAAAGTATCCGCTCTTTCCTTCACGAGGAAGTAACGGGTTCTTACAGTGGTACCAGAGCTTTGGTTTACAGAGCTCGAGAACAAGACACATTAGAACCATACGAAAGAATTCATCAGATATTGGGTTAGTAATATCCAATTAGAATGACTCGTTAGAGATAGGATCAGTAGTGTCCTAGAACGAGTGTGAAGAGTATGTTTTTCGAATGAAAACAATTTTGTTTTGAAATTTAAAATCGTTTTATTCGTATTTGAATATTTATTTATTTTGAATTTGGACAATCCGATATATAAAGGTTTTGCATATACGCGTCATGAACGTATATTCGAAGTTTTAATATATTGGATAGATATAGAATCACACTCTAGTCGCCCGGAGATGATACTGATGATAGCACGTGCATCATCAGTATTTATGTTCGTGTTTCGAAGGTATGATATCTATATATTTCCATTAGACTAGTGTGAGAACCAAAACTTATATAGATAGATTTATTGTTGTGATTTGGCATCAAAAACATGATTTTCTGTATATGTATCAAATTTTATGGATTTGAAACTCTAATCCACTAATTGATTGATGTTTGTGTTGTTTGTTTAATTGTTTGATAATTTTGAACCATTGTGCCTAATTGCATCAAATATTGAACTGTATTGAAAATTGGTCGCATTTGCTTGCATATACATGTACTTACATTGAACAGGCCATAGCAAGGAGGCTAGAGCCGAAGAATAAAATTTGTTTGCCCGAAAAATAGGTACATGTTTACTATAATTTACTGTTTTGTTTGGGTGATGATGATTTTATGAGCCAATTGGCTAGTCGCTTGGCTTTTTCTTTTTCTTTTTGAGATCAGAAGGCCTGTATGGCAATTTCGGGATTTTCCCGTGGCTCCCGGTGCAGGGGAGGTTATGGCGAAATTTTTCGAAAATTTAGGGTGTTAGCCAAATTTTTGAAGAATTTGAAAATTCTCAGAAACTGAAAAGTTGGAGAATGGAAGCCAGATCGAACGTAGAGTTGATTAATCAAACCACTTTCGACTTTGTTCCTTTTCGGGGACGAAAAGTTTTAAGTGGGGGAGATTGTAACAACCCGAAAATCTGGGCCAGTTTAAAATTTTTATTTTGGCAATTTTGGCGAATTTTGAATATTTAAAATGAATTATTTTAAATAATATCAACGAGAAATTTATTTTGAATATAATTCGAACGTATATATTATATACGTCGTCGTTAGAATATAAATATTTATATATAATTATAAATAGAATTGAAAATGGCGCGGTAGTTCGATAATTCGATTTCAAACTTCAATTGAATGTACCGGGTGCAAAACAATCCGGATTTTAATGAAACCAAAAACATTAGGATCTAATTGGGAATATCTTTCCAACGAATCCGAAAAATTGAAATTTCATAGTGGGAATCAAAAGATATGTCCATTTGAAAATTCTGAATAGTCGCTATGGAATTCAGGCCCTTAAAAATAGACATTTTGCAAACGACCTCGGATTTCGACGAAACCACTTTTGTTGGATCCGTGATGTAAAATTATTGCTATATTCTAAATTTCATAATTTTTCGATTCAATATGTGAGCGTGGCAAAGGAAAACGCGTTTGACCAGTTTCAGTTGATTTTAATCGACTGGAAAATGGCCATTTTTCCAACGGTCTCAGAATTCGACGAAACTAGTTTTGTTAGGACCATATCGTCAATACGAAGCTAGAAAATATTTTTCGGGAATTTTTAGAGTCAGTATGTGACCCCGGTAAGTTGAAATGCGACTTCAAATTCAATATATAGAGTTATATGTTGATTTTGACGAAAACGGTTCGAAACGATCGAATTAGCCTACGATACATATCCCATTGTGTTTGGAATGGGGGTAATTATCTATGGACGACAGGCGGTGGGCCTCGTTTAGAGGTCGTATGTAAAAGTCAACTTTTTGAAAATAAAATAATAAAAAAAATTAATTAAATCTTCCTCCTCCCCTTATCTTCCCTCTGCCCCCCCTTCTTCACAGTCGAATTCAGAAATCAAAAAAAAAAAGAAGACTATGAAGAGGGGGAGGAGCGCCGTCGCTCCTCCCATCAGAGCGGCGCCGCCACACCGCACCCCCCCTTTTCGATCCTTTTTCTCCTCCTCCCCGTTGAAACCCGCGAGCCACCCAAACCCACCATCCCACATCGACGCTGCGACCCTCACCACCAGCCGCCACTCCGATTCGAAGCCCCCCCTTTCGCTGGAGATCGACGCACCCCCCCCTTCGCACCCCTAGCCTCCGCCTCGCCCTCTCAGGCCACCGCCGACGATGAAGCTTCTTCCCCCCCCCTTTCAACTCGCGAAAAAAGGTGAGCTTTTAACTGATTTTTATATATTTACAAACCATAGAAAAAAACTGATTTTTATATATTTACAAACCATAGAAAACTGGTTTTATTATATAGAGATTTAGGATTTAAAAAAAAAACTGATTTTATATGATTTTTAAAACTGAAAATTACGTGATTTTTATATGGTAAAAGACGTGATTTTTATACGGTATAAGATGGGATTTTTAGTAGTGAAAAGCCGAGAGTTTTAAATAGAAAGGCGAAATCTTTTATATAGTAGAAGATGAAAAATGAAATCTTTATAATTGAAAAGGCGAAATATTTATAATTGAAAAGGCAAGATTTTTATATATTGAATAACGAAGTAAAAATAGGATTTTTATATATTGAATAACGAAGTAAAAATAGGATTTTTATATATTGAATAACGAAGTAAAAATTCGATTTTTATATATTGAATAACGAAGTAAAAAATAAGATTTTTATATATTGAATAACGAAGTAAAAATTCGATTTTTATATATTGAATAACGAAGTAAAAAATAGGATTTTTATATATTGAATAACGAAGTAAAAATTCGATTTTTAAATATTGAATAACGAAGTAAAAATTAGATTTTTATATATTGAATAGCGAAGTAAAAATTCTATTTTTATATATTGAATAGCGAAGTAAAAATTAGATTTTTATATATTGAATAACGAAGTAAAAATTAGATTTTTATATATTGAATAACGAAGTAAAAATTAGATTTTTATATATTGAATAACGAAGTAAAAATTAGATTTTTATATATTGAATAACGAAGTAAAAATTCGATTTTTATATATTGAATAGCGAAGTAAAAATTCGATTTTTATATATTGAATAACGAAGTAAAAATTAGATTTTTATATATTTAATAACGAAGTAAAAATTCGATTTTTATATATTGAATAGCAGAGTAAAAATGTGATTTTTATATATGTAGTGAATACGGGCAACAAAAGTGACGAAAGGCGAGAACGACGAAGATTTCTATAAATGAAGAGTCGTGGAGTTGGGATAGCTTTGGTGAGAACTTCTCACTCTTCAATTTATTTTTCTATATATATATATATATATATATATATATACTAGGATGCAGACGGTGTTTAGTAGCACTCGACACCATCGTCCACAGACCATGGACTTGTTTGTTTGGTTGTGTAGTTGGTTATTTGAGTTGAATTGAATTGTTTGGTGAAATGAAATTGATTTGATTGATGTGTGAATGGCGTGGGCCTTCACTAGACCGGGGATAAGGCTAGGCCTTGTCCCGTTTCTAGTATCGTGCCGTTATGCCGCCGAAATTTTCCAAAACAAATTAGAAAAATAAAAATATCATTTTATTGAATAAATGAACCGAATAGAATATTCATAGGTTGAATAAAATAATTTGGTCGTTAAAAATATAATTTTTAACGTGAATGTGAATAATAAATAATTATAAACAAATCGGCCGATTTGTTTATATACACTGATTTGACTGATATTGATTGGGTCGATAAATTTTACACATCGCCCAACTGCACAAATAAAATCTGTGTTTGATTGTTTGAAACCCCAAACGGGTATCGGGATAAAATACGACATACACTAATCCCAGTAATTAGTTATATGTCGATCGATTGATTGACAGGCTATTATAAGCGTTAGATATCTATATTTAATGCTTATACAGTGTAGTACACTTTGGATGATGGTTGATTATGTATCGTTGCTATTATATACATGTGTTGTATGGAATCCATATAATTAACTTTATATGGTAATTGATTGGGCCTCATTCCAATTTAGAAAATAAAGAATATTATAAAATAAAGGTTCATGTGTTGACAGTACTCATCCGTTGAGATTAGTCATGTGTTGAACGAAATATTTTAACAATAAAATTTACATCTTTATCATATATGAAATTAGAAATCAACTGGAAAATAGATGAGATGAGTGGTCTCCTGGATATTGATCTGATGTTGGTTTCGGCCTTCGGGGTTAATATTCAGGGAATCGTTCTCTTACTAATTTACAGTTGGAGTCTAATTTGATATCAAACGATAGATACCTTAATTCTCATAAAACATATTAAATAACAAAAATAGTCACACGTGGACAGTACTCATTCATTTAGATTAGTCATGTGTTGACAAGAATAAATATTCATTTGTTGAATAGAATAACGGGATTATTGAAATATATAAAGCCGTGTTGATTAGAGATGCGCTATTTTGACGCGAACGATATTTATATTGATTATATTCGTTTTTAAATTTGATTTGAATTGAATTTGAACAGAATAGAAAATGAATTCGATTTGAATAGAAAATGAATTGAATTTGAACAGAATGGAAAATGAATTCGTTTTGAATATAAAATGAAATGAATTCGATTTGAATAGAAAATGAAATGAATTTGATTTGAATAGAAAATGAATTGAATTGGAATAAGAAAACGAATTCGAATTGAATTGAAAAGAAAACGAATTCGAATTGAATTGAATTGAAAAGAAAATGAATTCGAATCGAATTAAAATCGATTGGAATTGAAATCAAATAGAAATGAAAGTAAAAAGGATTTATAAGGAAAAATTCAATTTTGATTTGAATTTGAAATAAAGGTTGAAATTGTTTTTGAAACGAATTTAAAACTATTTATAAAATTCGTTTTAAATAGAAATCGACGAAATATACATTATATATATTATATATATAATATAATGGCCTGAATAGAACGCGCCGCGCCGCGGCAGTTCGTGAATTTTGACCATTTATTTCAAACAGACATTACGGGAGATCCGACCGTCGGATTCTCCTAAAACCGGAACCGTTGGGTTCACATCGAAAAGAGCTTTCTAACGAATATTAGAAATTTGAAATCTAACGGTTGGATTTGGAACTATGTCCAAATCAAATTTGGAAAAGGTCGTTGTAAGTGCAGTTCGATGGCCATTGATGGAAATCGACTGTACGGGCCTTGATAAAATTATTAAAAATATTAATAATTTGTGTAAAATCATAAGAAATGATTTGGGAAAAACTGGGATGAAAAACTCCATATTTTAAAAGATAAAAATAGATTTTATCGAAATGAACTAGTTTCGAACTATTAAAACCCAACTATTTTTAAATAAATAAATTGGATTTAAAAAGGGGTTTTAAATAATCGGAATTTCTAATATATTTGATTGAAATTAAATTAGAAGTGATTTGTGGGTTTATCGTGAACAGTGTTTTAAATAACACTTGTTCTTTAACCCGATAATAAACAGAATGTAATTTGGGTTTATCGTGAACTGTGTTTTAAATGACACTAGTTCTTTAACCCAGTAAAAGGAGTTTTAATGAATCTGCAATTAGATTGAAATGTGCATTGATAATCTAAATTATCAAATTTGGAAAATAAGCGAGAATGGAGTATCACCAGTTTTGCTCCAAAGCGATAGTTAAATCTTTAATTAGATTTGAACGTGAAATGGTACTTAATTTTACCGATAACACCGTGGTATTAGATATGGAGTATTACCAGTTTTGCTTCATGGGATGAATAGGTTGGGATTGGGAAATAAAATAAATAATTACTTCGGTGTGGTTCGCTAATCTCGACTAGTTTGGAAAACCATAATTTGGTTTGAAATGACATCCAAAGGAAGATTAAAGAATAAATTCAAAGAATTTATCTTGGATAAAATTAATGGGAACCTTTCCTTAAGAATATGAAATTTTGAAACTAGCTATAGGTTAGTTAAGAAGAATGGTTTCCTGGGTATTGATCTGATGTTGATTTCAGCCTCTGGGGTTAATATTTGGAGAATTGTTCTCTTGCTAATTTACGGTTAGTGACTGATGAATTGGAATGAGGCGTTTGTTGTGTTTGTGTAACATTTGTTTTTAATATACGCGGGTTGTTCGGAAAGGCCGGGTTTATACCCATTCTGAATAACCGATTCGACAATATGTCGAAGATGAAGATGGTGGTTGAAGACCAGAAGTCTTCACATCGTTTGGATAATTACTGACGATTCTGATTGGGCTGTACACCCAAGAGGATGGAAATAGTTGGTGGTCGTCCAGACGTACCTGGAGATCGATGGATATGGGAGGAAAGTGCCTCCGGTTTCGTTCAGACCCAGAACGAACTTGTAAATGGATTGTGTGTCTAACATTGGATTTTATTCTATGTTGATTGATCTCTATTAAATATACATCTGTTTGGCGGCGGAGAATTTATTATTTTGCTTAACGCCCTTCTCTGAGACGTACGAGCTCAGAGGTTGTATATCGATGGACATCAGTCGCATGGCATGAATTGCCAGTGTGGCATGCCTAAGTGGCTATTGATCAAGGCTTCTGTTGAAAAGCAAAGTCTTGTGGTTGATGATCAAAGCACGGCCTTTGTGGCGTAGCTTTGTGTATAACGTGAATTCGCGAGCCTCACACCTCGGTATGAGTTAAAAATGGGATACGGACCGCTGGGAGGACACGACGTTTCTTTCTAGCTTTGGTGGAGTCAGTGACTTACCAGCCGTGACATTTATATACTTTTCACCTTTGTGGTTGTTGGAACGAGGCGCCTCGATTATAGATCTGTAAGGACCGGGAAACGTGTGTTCAGGAATAATTAATCCTCAAATGTAAGAGAGGACCGGCCCAGCCGAATCCGGGGTTGCCCAGAGTGTATAGTCCCGAGGCATTTGCTAGAGTGTCTCGAAGCGGAGAGGAGCTTGCCCCTTGCCTCTACTCATGACGGAAACCCAATTTCCAATATGTATTTCGGTTTTAATTGTAGAACTAGTATGGCGACATAGTGGTATGGGGCACTTATGCCGTCTATGATTTATATTTATGATTGAAATTGTTTTGACACTATACACATATTATAGTATCAAATGATTTGTTTTAAACGTACCAAGCATGTTTGGCTGTTATAAGGTAAAACCCTATCCTCCGGTTTGCGTTGCATTGTGTGATGGGACCTGGGTCTTATAATAACTTCATTTTTCGAAAAAGCATTGCGTTTTTTATTGATATGCACTGGTATTCTTGGGAGGAAACCCGTTCCGTGTTTGTAATAACCCGGAAAATGTGAACCAGTTTAAAATTTTTATATTAGGTTATTAACACGAAATTTGAATAATTTAAATAGCCTATTTTAATAAAATATAGAATTAGGTACGGTATGGCCATTTGAAATTTTGAATATAAACTTTGTCTGACTGTACCGGGGGTGAAATATAACAGATTTTAACGAAACTGAAAATATTTAAATCTGTTTATCAATACCTTTCTAACGAATCTGAAAAATCGAAATTTCATAACGGAAATCAAAAGTTATGGCCAAATGAATTTTAAGAAAGGTCGCTATATAGTATATATAGCCCTTGAAAATTGAGATTTTGCATACGACCTCGGAATTCGACGAAACCACTTTTGTTGGGTCCGGGATGTCAAATTATTGCTAAGTTTCAAATTTCGTAATTTTTGAAGCTAGTATGTGAGCGGGGCAAAAGATAATGTGTTTGGTCAAATTCTGTTAAAATGGGTCGACCTAAAAATGGCCGTTTTTCAAACGAACTCAGAATTCGACGAAACTGGTTTTGTTAGGACCGTATCATCAAAACAAAGCTAGATTTATTTTTCTGGAATTTTTCGATTCAGTTTGTGGCCCTGGCAAATTGAAATGTACGTTTAAATTAAATATCGAATGTTTTATATTTTAATTTGAAAAATAACTGACTGTAACAGTCGAAATGGCCAACGAAACATATCTCATTGTGTTCGGAATGGGGGTATTTAGCTAGGGGCGACAGTCATTGGGTTTGATTTCGAGGTCGTTTGTGGAAGGGGGTATTTTTGGAATTAAATAAATTAAAAATTAAAATAAAAAGGGCATCAACCAATCAGAATTCATCTTCTTCCTCGAAACCCCTGTCGCGACGCGGAAACCCATTCGAATCTTCTCTCTTCAATTTCTCCACATCCACTCAACGAAATCAAGCAAACCCAGTTCCAATTTGAAGAGCGTTCAGAGATCTTCAAATCCATAGTAATTTCACGAATTATCATTGAGTATTGAAGGAGATATCGCGTCGGGAAGCTCCGACCTTTGCGCCGCCGCCGTGCCCTCTAGGAGGCGTCGAGTTGAACATCTCAGGTAGCTTTGGAAAGCTCTCTCCTTCCTCTTCGACGTGGCGCTGGCCGTTCGTCCTAAAGCTTCGTGGTTTTGCCGAAAAATTCAACCCTAGCTTTCGAATCAAAAAGGGGTATACGGCTGAAACTGATTTTTACACTTTAAAGCGTTGCAAACTTGTAAAAATCATATCTTTTTGCTATGTTAATGAAATTCGATGAAACAGGAGACACCGTGACCGCAAGGAGGCTCTCTACATTCTAGAAGAAGCCGCGGATTTTTCTGACCTTCCTACGATTTTTAGCACCGCGATAACCAATGTGAGGAATCTAAACTATTTGTGTGAATGGAATCGCGTTGTATAAATTATATAAGCGAAGTATAAATTATATACGCATTGTATACCTCATGTACATGTGTTGTATAAGTTATATTAGCGATGTATAAATTATACAAGCGTTGTTTGAAACATATATGCTTTGAATTGTGATGAAATGCAAGTGAATTATTATATTATATTATATATATATATATATATATATATATATACTCCCCTCGTCCACAGACCATGGACGATATTTATTGCTTGTGATTGACGTGATATTATATGGTTTGACGAATGGTTGGAAATAATTGTTTGTGGTTGATATTATGGTTGAAAAATACCTTTGTGGTTGAAAAATACCTTTGTGGTTGAAAAATACCCTCTTGTGGTTGAAACAAAATATAATAGGATTGTGGAATTGAAAATAAAACATGCCGCCTGCGTGTGAACTAGATGCATGATCCCCATTGTCAAAAACCGCGAGGTTTTAAGGTAGAGCGAGGAGCCGTACTAGGGACGGTCCCGGTTTTAACTACCCTGCCGTTATGCTGCCGAAATTTTCTGAAATATTTATGTGTTAGAATAATTTTCATTCATTGGAATTATTTACATATGCTATATCGAATATTCATGTGTTGAGTTGCAATTCATTCGTTGAGTTGAAATTCATGTGTTGAATATTATTTGAATTTAAACAAATGGCTTTAGCGATAAAAATCACATTTTTATATATATACAAACTATATGGAATATTCATGTGTTGAGTTGCAATTCATTCGTTGAGTTGAAATTCATGTGTTGAATATTATTTGAATTTAAACAAATGGCTTTAGTAATAAAAATCACATTTTTATATATATACAAACTATATGGAATATTCATGTGTTGAGTTGTAATTCATTCGTTGAGTTGAAATTCATGTGTTGAATATTATTTGAATTTAAACAAATGGCTTTAGCGATAAAAATCACATTTTTATATATATACAAACTATATGGAATATTCATGTGTTGAGTTGCAATTCATTCGTTGAGTTGAAATTCATGTGTTGAATATTATTTGAATTTAAACAAATGGCTTTAGTAATAAAAATCACATTTTTATATATATACAAACTATATGGAATATTCATGTGTTGAGTTGCAATTCATTCGTTGAGTTGAAATTCATGTGTTGAATATTATTTGAATTTAAACAAATGGCTTTAGTAATAAAAATCACATTTTTATATATATACAAACGATATAGAATATTCATGTGTTGAATTGCAATTTGTTCGTCGAGTTGAAATTCATGTGTTGAATGTTATCGTCTTCTAAAAATAAAATGAATCGACAATGAAAACTATATTTTTATAGTGAATAAGAAGAGTTAAAAATACATATGTGTCGAATAAATATTTTTGATGATAAAAATATTCCTTTTATCATGTATACGCTTAGTTAAAAATACACATGTGTCGAATAAATATTTTTCATGATAAAAATATTCCTTTTATCATGTATACGCTTAGTTAAAAATACACATGTGTCGAATGAATATTTTTGATGATAAAAATATTCCTTTTATCATGTATACGCTTAGTTAAAAATACACATGTGTCGAATGAATATTTTTGATGATAAAAATATTCCTTTTATCATGTATACGCTTAGTTAAAAATACATATGCGTCGAATAAATATTTTTGATGATAAAAATATTCCTTTTATCATGTATACGCTTAGTTAAAAATACATATGTGTCGAATAAATATTTTTTTGATGATAAAAATATTCCTTTTATCATGTATACGCTTAGTTAAAAATACACATGTGTCGAATGAATATTTTTGATGATAAAAATATTCCTTTTATCATGTATACGCTTAGTTAAAAATACACATGTGTCGAATGAATATTTTTGATGATAAAAATATTCCTTTTATCATGTATACGCTTAGTTAAAAATACATATGTGTCGAATAAATATTTTTTTGATGATAAAAATATTCCTTTTATCATGTATACGCTTAGTTAAAAATACATATGTGTCGAATAAATATTTTTGATGATAAAAATATTCCTTTTATCATGTATACGCTTAGTTAAAAATACACATGTGTCGAATAAATATTTTTGATGATAAAAATATTCCTTTTATCATGTATACGCTTAGTTAAAAATACACACGTGTTGAAATAAATAATAGTTTGCTAGAAATATTATTATTAGCTTTGTTCTGCCTATATTTACATGTGTTGAACAGGAAAAAAAATGGATTAGCTGTAGAGTAAAGAAATTATTTGCGTGCCCGACAAATAGGTAAACCTTGATGAGTTGGCTGCGCAATTTTATTTATATATCAACTCCTGTGAATGCCATTGGATGCGGAGTGCTGGTTTTTCTGTGTGAAATAATAAACAACGCCATAGGATAGTAACAATCAATGTTGAACTACACTACATGGCATACTTCTTGATGATAGGCATACTTCATCATATTCCACATAAGCAATTGGAGCTTGTGTGACGAGGTGGAAGATTTACCATACAAGCAAGAGGCTTGTATGGCGATGACTATATACTACAGGTTGAACTGATGACTGATATGGACTATATAAATTATAACGATAAATTGCCAGATTAATAAAAACCGCACACGGGTCTAGAGTTGACAATAATCACGTCGCTCCAGTTATTAGATACGGCACATGGACTATTTATTTCCATACGGAAACGGGGTGACGGGAATTTATTCTCTGGAGTGATTATTAGTACATGCTCCCCCGTAAACACCAAAATATATCACTAAAAATATGTGAATGCTTTTTAGGATTTATTGGGTACCTAATACGGCCCAATAAATTTCCAAACCCCTCCCCGTACAAAGGAGGTTATGGCGAAATTTTTCGAAATATTAAGGCGTTAGTGAAATATTTGAAGTGAAAACGAAGTTGAAATTATAAAATTAACTATAGTTGAAATAGTGGAATGAACCATATTTATATATAAATAAATATAATTAAAAGGAATAAAGGCCGTGCAGTTCGCGTTTCGGAATCGTAATTTGAAACGATTAGTACGAGAAATCCGACCATCGGATTTTCCCGAAACCGCAACCGCTGGGTTCGCCTTGGAAATATCTTTCCAACGGCACCAACCTTGTAAAAATCCTAACGGTTGGATTGTCCGGAATGTTTAATTCAAATCTGAAGAAAAACAGCGCCAGAATCGTTTATATTTATATATAAATATAAATATAATTAAATTTAATCGAATAACGACGCTGCAGTTCGAATTTTGAAACCGTAACTTTAAACGACTAGTGTGGAAGATCCGACCGTCGGATTCTCACGAAACTGGAACCGTTGGGTTCGCTTTGGGAATATCTTCCCACTGATATAAACTTTGTAGAAATCCAACGGTTAGATTTTCCGATATGTGTAAACCAAATTAAGGGAAAAACAGCGCCAGTGCCACGGCACGACCTGAAACGTCGTTTAATTAAATATGGCCATTTTTAAATAAATAAAAATGGCGAAAAAATCGTTATAAAATATTATAAGCAATATTGATTGAGAATAAACCAAATGGGCTTGAATTGTTTGATATTTGATGGTTGTATGTGTATGACATGAAAATAACACTAAATAACCGAAAGATGGATGTCGAGTAATATAACCATAAAATGAATCGATTTAAATTCTAATGACGTGAATTATTTGAAAAGGCCGAGCAAACCCTCATTTCAAATAATTTATCGAGCGATTCGAATTGGAAAATGCAAAGACGATTCAAGATCGACGATCTTCGTATCGGTTGGATGGGCGCTACTGAGGTTCCTGACCGGAGTAGCTACCGGAAGGGGACGGAAGTAGTAGCCGTCTGAACGTATGTGTTGGTTGTACGGATTTGCAAGGAATTTGACGCCTTCGGTTTCGTTCAAACCCAGGACGGACTTGTAAATGGACTGTGTGTCTGACATTGGATTTTGTTCTATACTGATTGATCTCTGTTAAATATATATCTGTTTGGCGGCGGAGAATTTATTCTTTTGCTTAACGCCCTTCTCTGAGACGTATGAGCTCAGAGGTTATATATCGATGGAAATCAATCGTATGGAGTGGACTGCCTATGTGGCATGCCAAGATGCTGTGATCAAAGCTTCTGTTGCAAAGCAAAGTCTTGTGGATGATGATCAAAGCAAGGTCTGCGTGGCCTAGCTTTGTGTATTTCGTAGATTCGCGAACCTCACACCCCGGTATGAGTTAAAAACGGGATACGGACCGCTGGGAGAGCACGACGTTTCTTTCTAGCTATGGTGGTGTCAGTGACTTACCAGCCCTGACATATATATCTACTTTTCACCTTTGTGGTTGTTGGAATGCGAGGCGCATCGAGTATAGGTCTGTAAGGACTGGGAAACGTGTGTTCAGGAATAACCAATCCTCTAACGTAAGTGAGGACCGGCCCAGCCGCATCCAGGGGTTGCCCAGAGTGTGTAGTCCTGAGGCATTTGCTAGAATGTCTCGAAGCGGAGAGGAGCTTGCCCCTTGCCTCGACTCATGACGGAAATCCAATTTCCAATACGAGATAACGGATTTGATTGTAGAACTAGTATGGAGACATAGTAGATGGTAGCTATGCCGCCTATGATTGATATTTATGATGCTATTCGTTTTTGAAACATATATGCACTAGTAATAATATCGAATGATTTCGCTTTATACGTATCAAGCATATTTGGCTATTATAAGGTAAAACTCTATCCTCCGGCTTGCGTTGCATTGTGTGATGGGACCTGAGTCTTATAATGGCTTCATTCTTTCTAAAAGCATTGCGTTGTTTTAAAAGAATTTACTTTGTTTTAAATGCACTAGCAATCACTGGAGTAAACCCGTTCCGCGAAAGTGGCGTGGTCCTATGATTTGCGATTTATAGTTGTTTAACTGTTAAATAGATTCCTCATACCAGTCCCCATGACTGACTCGTTGTTTGTTTCACTTTGCAAACGCGGGTGCCCTTATTTTCACACGGGCAGCCTAGTACACATGTGACAGGTGATTTTTGGTTCTGCACTGCTGCATAGAGTGCACTTTTGGCTCATGGCGAGGCTAACTTCATAGAGATGACTTTGATATTTTCCGCCATTACTGTATACATATTATTATTCCGCCACTGGCGATGCAGACTGATTTACTTTCCGTATTTCTCACTATATGTATATGTATTCCGCCTTCGACGATGTAGACTGATACTCTTATTATGTCTCACTGCATGTATGTATTCCGCCTCTGGCGTTGATGACTGATCACTTTCCTTTTTATTTACTAAGTATATCCCACGTTATGCTATTCTGATATTCCTACATGTTGTGATTCCGCTGTCATATCCATGTAAAATTGTTTTATTTATTGTTTCTGCTATTATCTGTACTCTGCTATGATGATTAATGTGTTATTTCCTAATGATTATCCTTAATACCGCCCCTCGGATTTTGGGATCGTCACAGTTGGTATCAGAGCTTTGGCTAACCTTAGTTCTGGGATCTAACACATTAAACAGCTCGTCAGAATAGAATCAGTAGTGTTCTAATGCGAGTAGCTAATTAGAGATAGGATTAGCAATGTCCTAGAATGAGCTAAGCAGATTAGCAAAAAAATTTGATCAGTACATCATCATTATCTTTCCTTGTATTCCCTTGCTTTATCATTTATGAAAATTATCAAATCTGTGAGCTTGACTCTTTTCTTGCTTATACAGTACTCTTAGATGGCTACACGTGGAGCAGCAGCTAGAGGAGGCCGTGGAGATGCAGCAGGAGGACGGGGGAATATCCCCGTAGTAGTGGAAGGCCCTATTATTCCGCCACCAGCACCAGAAGACTTTGAGCTCGACAAAGTAGCAAAGTGGTACAGAAATCTTGGGGGAAAACCTTTTACTAGCACTGGCACAGTGACCGAAGCTATAGCTTGGCTAAAAACCTATGAGAAAATCTTCGAAGGTATGGGTATGGGAACTAACAACAAAGCCCGACTTGGCATTTGGCTCCTTCAAGAAGAAGCAGAGCTGTGGTGGGATGCCATTACCTCTGAGGATGCAGCTGGTACTATCCGGACTTGGGAGCAATTTAAAGCTTTGTTCAATGAGAAGTTTGTACCGGAACAGGCTCTAGAGAGGATGAGAGAGCAGTTTTATATCTCCAACAAGGAGACCTCTCTATTCAGGACTATCTAAATAAGTTCACCCAGTTATTGCGCTATGCTCCAGAACTGATTTTAACCAACAAAGCCAAGAATAAGAGATTCATATTTGGGCTGAAGCGCAAGTACCACGATAGAGCTATGAGCAACATCAAACTCTCCTTTACAGAACTAGTAGAGATGGCTTGCAACTACGAAGACATGGATGAGAGGCATGCTAGCCAAGACCGCGCTAAAAGCCAAGCAGGGAATAAGCGCAAGGCTTCAACAGACCAACCCGAATCTAGCATTACCGCGGCCGCTACTCAAAAACCCGCAAAGATCCCGAAAGGAAACTTCTACAATTGCGGGAAGCCCGGTCATTTCTCTAATGTATGCAAGGCCCCAAAGAAGCCAAAGGCCAATGACTCAGCCGAATGTTACAACTGCCACAAGAAGGGGCACTACAGCAGGAACTGCCCTCTGAAGCAGAATGCACAGGTGGCCCATGTCTATGACGGGAAGACCCCGCCAGCTACCACCGATGGATCAGGTAAACCCGACGTCTTGGGAGGTACCCTTACCATTAAAAATATTCCTATTTCTGTACTTTTTGATACTGGTGCATCACGTAGCTTCATTTCTGGTAAATTTGTTCACAAGTTAAAATTGAATCAAAGAATTCTAAAGGAACCAATTAAAGTTCAAAATCCGATAGGAGGTTCTGTTAGTCTCAGTGTATGTTGTAGATTACCTATTTCCTTTTCTCGATACCAATTTCCTTTTGATTCGATTGTCATGGACCTTTCCGAATTTGATATTATTCTGGGACTCGATTGGTTGACAAAATATAAAGCCGAAGTTCGATGTGCCGAAAGAATCGTTAAAGTCGAAACGAAGCTTGGACCTATATATATACCATGCCATGGCTCAGAAATCAATAGAACAGAATTTTGGACTTCTTTAGAAGTTATTCCCCCTTCATTAGAAAAGATACCAGTCGTTAAAAACTATGCGGATGTGTTTGAAGAAGTAGAAAACTTACCGCCGCAAAGAGAAATTGAATTTAGGATAGATCTAATTCCTAATGCTCGACCAGTAGTACTTCCAATAAGAAGAATGGCCCCGAAAGAAAAGGAAGAGCTAAGTAGTCAAACACGAGAATTGCTTTGGAAAGGTCTAATCAGACCGAGCTTTTCAGCATGGGGAGCCGCAGTAGTATTTGTCCCGAAATCAGACGGTACTCTAAGACTTTGCGTTGATTACCGAGATCTCAATAAACAGACACTGAAGAATAAATATCCTTTGCCCCGAATAGATGATCTGCTAGATCAATTAAATGGAGCAACAGTATTTTCCAGAATGAACCTAGCTACAGGTTTCCACCAATTGCGTATAGCCGAAGACTGTATTCCTTTGACAGCCTTCAGGGGTCCCGATTTATTCTACGAATGGTTAGTAATGCCGTTCGGCTTGTGTAACGCTCCGGCATACTTCGTCGATCTCATGAACAGAGTGTTCCGTGGTGTGTTGAATAAATTTGTTCTAGTCTTCATCGATGACATTTTAATCTACTCTAAGTCGGAAGAAGAGCATGCAAAACATTTAGAACAAGTGTTGAAAATTCTCAGAAGAAATGTCTTGAAAGCTAAATTTTCTAAGTGTGTCTTCTGGCAGAATGAAGTTAAATTCCTTGGCCATGTCGTGTCAAAAGAAGGAATTGCTGTAGACCCAAGCAAAATTACAACGATTCAGAACTGGAAACAACCTACTACCCCCACAGAAGTTCGAAGTTTCCTTGGATTGGCTAGTTACTATCGGAAATTCGTTCAGGATTTTTCAAAGATATCAGGAGTTTTGACAAAGCTTACAAAGAAGCATGAGAAATTCAAATGGACTTCCGAATGTGAAGAAGCTTTCCAAGAGCTAAAACTGAAGTTGACAACTGCTCCGGTATTGACAATAATAGAAGGTAACCAGGACTTGACTGTATGGACTGATGCTTCTATTAGAGGGCTAGGCACAGTGTTAATGCAAAAAGGCCAAGTGATCGCTTATGCCAGCCGTCAACTAAAGCCGCATGAAAGAAACTATGCTACTCATGATCTTGAGTTATTAGCTATCGTGTTTGCTTTAAGAATCTGGAGGCATTATCTACTGGGCGAGAAATTTGAACTATACACCGATCATCAATCCTTGAAATACCTGTTCACCCAGAAAGATTTAAACCTGAGGCAACAACGTTGGTTAGAATTCCTTGCAGCATACGATTTTGAAATTATATACACTCCAGGGAAAGCCAATGTTGTAGCAGATGCGCTCAGCAGAAAGAATGAAATCATCGCCAGTTTTGTCATCACGTCTTCATTAATAGACAGGATCTCGACTCTTCAGAAAGACGATGAATTTATTCAAAGAATCAGTCAAAGAATCAAAGGAGGTGAATCCACAAGTTTTCGACTCGATGACAAAGGGGTTCTAAGATTAAAGGGTAGAATCTGCATCCCAAACCTTCCCGAGCTCAGAAGAGAAATACTTGATGAGTGCCACAAATCCAAATTAAGTATCCATCCCGGTGTGAGCAAAATGTATAACGATATCAAACGCACATTCTGGTGGAGAGCTATGAAAAGAGATATCTCATTATATGTTAGCAGATGCCCCACTTGTCAGCTAGTTAAGAGTGATCAGCAGAAATTGGCTGGATTATTACAACCCTTAGAAATTCCAGGATGGAAGTGGGAACAAATTTCGATGGATTTCATCGATGGCCTACCTCGAACTAGAAAAGGAAACAACAGTATATGGGTAATCATAGATCGCTTCACGAAGACTGCCCATTTCATACCTGTCCGATCCAACAGAACGGCTCAAAGTCTAGCACAGGTTTACTTTAAAGAAATTGTTAAACTTCATGGAGTACCGCTCAATATAGTCAGCGATAGAGATCCCCTATTTACTAGCAAATTCTGGGAAGCATTCCAGGAAGAATTGGGGACCAAATTGAATCTAAGCACCGCTTATCACCCTCAGACAGACGGCCAAACTGAGCGGGTGAATAGAATTTTGGAAGATCTATTGCGGGCTTGCGTTATCGATTTTGGAGGCTCATGGGAAGATCATTTACATTTAGCCGAATTCTCTTACAACAATAGCTATCAAGCAAGTTTGGGAATGTCTCCATTCGAAGCATTATACGGTAGACCGTGCAGATCTCCCGCATGTTGGGTAGAACCTGGCAACAGACTTGTGTTAGGGCCCGATATGATTCGAGAAGCATCGGATAAAGTCGATTTCATTAAGAAGCGATTAAAAACCGCACAGAGCCGACAGAAAAGTTATGCTGATGCGAGAAGAAGGGATATATCGTTTGCCGTGGGCGATTATGTTTATTTAAGAGTTTCTCCAATGCGAGGAGTAATCAGATTTGGCAAGACTGGGAAGTTGGCACCGAGATTTATTGGTCCCTTTCCTATACTTGAACGGATTGGAACTCTTGCATATAGGGTTTCATTACCTGATTGGTTGCCTGGTGTACATGATGTGTTCCACGTATCTCAACTCAGAAAACATGTTCATGATCCAGATCTTGTTGTAGAAGAAGCAGCACAACAGGATATTGACATAACTCCAGAATTAGCACTCAAGAGGGAGCCATTAAAGATAGTTGGCAAAGAAACTAGGGAGCTAAGGAGGAAAAAGATTCATCTAGTCAAAGTGCAGTGGAGTAGTGATCCTAGAGACTGTACTTGGGAAACTGAGGAAAGCATTAAACAAGCCTATCCCAAATGCAGAGTGGACATCTCTGACTAACTCCGGTGCAAGGTACCTTTATAATACTTTGCATTTGCAGTTTATTTCCTGCTTAGCTGTTATTTCCTTTTCGAGGACGAAAAGTTTTAAGTGGGGGAGATTGTGATAACCCGGAAAATGTGAACCAGTTTAAAAATTTTAAATTAGGTTATTAACAAGAAATTTGAATAATTTAAATAGCCTATTTTAATAAAATATAGAATTAGGTACGGTATGGCCGTTTGAAATTTTGAATATAAACTTTGTCTGACTGTACCGGGGGGGAAATATAACAGATTTTAACGAAACTGAAAATATTTAAATCTGTTTATCAATACCTTTCTAACGAATCTGAAAAATCGAAATTTCATAATGGAAATCAAAAGTTATGGCCAAATGAATTTTCAGAAAGGTCGCTATATAGTATATATAGCCCTTGAAAATTGAGATTTTGCATACGACCTCGGAATTCGACGAAACCACTTTTGTTGGGTCCGGGATGTCAAATTATTGCTAAGTTTCAAATTTCGTAATTTTTGAAGCTAGTATGTGAGCGGGGCAAAAGATAACGTGTTTGGTCAAATTCTGTTAAAATGGGTCGACCTAAAAATGGCCGTTTTTCAAACGAACTCAGAATTCGACGAAACTGGTTTTGTTAGGACCGTATCGTCAAAACAAAGCTAGATTTATTTTTCTGGAATTTTTCGATTCAGTTTGTGGCCCTGGCAAATTGAAATGTACGTTTAAATTAAATATCGAATGTTTTATATTTTAATTTGAAAAATAACTGACTGTAACAGTCGAAATGGCCAACGAAACATATCCCATTGTGTTCGGAATGGGGGTATTTAGCTAGGGGCGACAGTCGTTGGGTTTGATTTCGAGGTCGTTTGTGGAAGGGGGTATTTTTGGAATTAAATAAATTAAAAATTAATATAAAAAGGGCATCAACCAATCAGAATTCATCTTCTTCCTCGAAACCCCTGTCGCGACGCGGAAACCCATCCGAATCTTCTCTCTTCAATTTCTCCACATCCACTCAACGAAATCAAGCAAACCCAGTTCCAAATTGAAGAGCGTTCAGAGATCTTCAAATCCATAGTAATTTCATGAATTATCATTGAGTATTGAAGGAGATATCGCGTCGGGAAGCTCCGACCTTTGCGCCGCCGTCGTGCCCTCTAGGAGGCGTCGAGTTGAACATCTCAGGTAGCTTTGGAAAGCTCTCTCCTTCCTCTTCGACGTGGCGCTGGCCGTTCGTCCTAAAGCTTCGTGGTTTTGCCGAAAAATTCAACCCTAGCTTTCGAATCAAAAAGGGGTATACGGCTGAAACTGATTTTTACACTTTAAAGCGTTGCAAACTTGTAAAAATCATATCTTTTTGCTATGTTAACGAAATTCGATGAAACAGGAGACACCGTGACCGCAAGGAGGCTCTCTACATTTTAGAAGAAGCCGCGGATTTTTCTGACCTTCCTACGATTTTTAGCACCGCGATAACTAATGTGAGGAATCTAAACTATTTGTGTGAATGGAATCGTGTTGTATAAATTATATAAGCGAAGTATAAATTATATACGCATTGTATACCTCATGTACATGTGTTGTATAAATTATATTAGCGATGTATAAATTATACAAGCGTTGTTTGAAACATATATGCTTTGGATTGTGATGAAATGCAAGTGAATTATTATATTATATATATTTATATACTCCCCTCGTCCACAGACCATGGACGATATTTATTGCTTGTGATTGACGTGATATCATATGGTTTGACGAATGGTTGGAAATAATTGTTTGTGGTTGATATTATGGTTGAAAAATACCTTTGTGGTTGAAAAATACCCTCTTGTGGTTGAAACAAAATAGAATAGGATTGTGGAATTGAAAATAAAACATGCCGCCTGCGTGCGAACTAGATGCATGATCCCCATTGTCAAAAACCGCGAGGTTTTAAGGTAGAGCGAGGAGCCGTACTAGGGACGGTCCCGGTTTTAACTACCCTGCCGTTATGCTGCCGAAATTTTCTGAAATATTTATGTGTTAGAATAATTTTCATTCATTGGAATTATTTACATATGCTATATCGAATATTCATGAGTTGAGTTGCAATTCATTCGTTGAGTTGAAATTCATGTGTTGAATATTATTTGAATTTAAACAAATGGCTTTAGCGATAAAAATCACATTTTTATATATATACAAACTATATGGAATATTCATGTGTTGAGTTGCAATTCATTCGTTGAGTTGAAATTCATGTGTTGAATATTATTTGAATTTAAACAAATGGCTTTAGTAATAAAAATCACATTTTTATATATATACAAACTATATGGAATATTCATGTGTTGAGTTGCAATTCATTCGTTGAGTTGAAATTCATGTGTTGAATATTATTTGAATTTAAACAAATGGCTTTAGCGATAAAAATCACATTTTTATATATATACAAACTATATGGAATATTCATGTGTTGAGTTGCAATTCATTCGTTGAGTTTAAATTCATGTGTTGAATATTATTTGAATTTAAACAAATGGCTTTAGTAATAAAAATCACATTTTTATATATATACAAACTATATGGAATATTCATGTGTTGAGTTGCAATTCATTCGTTGAGTTGAAATTCATGTGTTGAATATTATTTGAATTTAAACAAATGGCTTTAGTAATAAAAATCACATTTTTATATATATACAAACGATATAGAATATTCATGTGTTGAATTGCAATTTGTTCGTCGAGTTGAAATTCATGTGTTGAATGTTATCGTCTTCTAAAAATAAAATGAATCGACAATGAAAACTATATTTTTATAGTGAATAAGAAGAGTTAAAAATACATATGTGTCGAATAAATATTTTTGATGATAAAAATATTTCTTTTATCATGTATACGCTTAGTTAAAAATACACATGTGTCGAATAAATATTTTTGATGATAAAAATATTCCTTTTATCATGTATACGCTTAGTTAAAAATACACATGTGTCGAATGAATATTTTTGATGATAAAAATATTCCTTTTATCATGTATACGCTTAGTTAAAAATACACATGTGTCGAATGAATATTTTTGATGATAAAAATATTCCTTTTATCATGTATACGCTTAGTTAAAAATACATATGTGTCGAATAAATATTTTTGATGATAAAAAAATTCCTTTTATCATGTATACGCTTAGTTAAAAATACATATGTGTCGAATAAATATTTTTTTGATGATAAAAATATTCCTTTTATCATGTATACGCTTAGTTAAAAAATACACATGTGTCGGATGAATATTTTTGATGATAAAAATATTCCTTTTATCATGTATACGCTTAGTTAAAAATACACATGTGTCGAATGAATATTTTTGATGATAAAAATATTCCTTTTATCATGTATACGCTTAGTTAAAAATACATATGTGTCGAATAAATATTTTTTTGATGATAAAAATATTCCTTTTATCATGTATACGCTTAGTTAAAAATACATATGTGTCGAATAACTATTTTTGATGATAAAAATATTCCTTTTATCATGTATATGCTTAGTTAAAAATACACATGTGTCGAATAAATATTTTTGATGATAAAAATATTCCTTTTATCATGTATACGCTTAGTTAAAAATACACACGTGTTGAAATAAATAATAGTTTGCTAGAAATATTATTATTAGCTTTGTTCTGCATATATATACATGTGTTGAACAGGAAAAAAAATGGATTAGCTGTAGAGTAAAGAAATTATTTGCGTGCCCGACAAATAGGTAAACCTTGATGAGTTGGCTGCGCAATTTTATTTATATATCAACTCCTGTGAATGCCATTGGATGCGGAGTGCTGGTTTTTCTGTGTGAAATAATAAACAATGCCATAGGATAGTAACAATCAATGTTGAACTACACTACATGGCATACTTCTTGATGATAGGCATACTTCATCATATTCCACATTAGCAATTGGAGCTTGTGTGACGAGGTGGAAGATTTACCATACAAGCAAGAGGCTTGTATGGCGATGACTATATACTACAGGTTAAACTGATGACTGATATGGACTATATAAATTATAACGATAAATTGCCAGATTAATAAAAACCCCACACGGGTCTAGAGTTGACAATAATCACGTCGCTCCAGTTATTAGATACAGCACATGGACTATTTATTTCCACACGGAAACGGGGTGACGGGAATTTATTCTCTGGAGTGATTATCAGTGCATGCTCCCGCGTAAACACCAAAATATATCACTAAAAATATGTGAATGCTTTTTAGGATTTATTGGGTACCTAATACGGCCCAATAAATTTCCAAATCCCTCCCCGTACAAAGGAGGTTATGGCGAAATTTTTCGAAATATTAAGGCATTAGTGAAATATTTGAAGTGAAAACGAAGTTGAAATTATAAAATGAAGTATAGTTGAAATAGTGGAATGAACCATATATATATATATATATATATATATATATATATATATATAAACATAATTAAAAGGAATAAAGGTCGTGCAGTTCGCGTTTCGGAATCGTAATTTGAAACGATTAGTACGAGAAATCCGACCATCGGATTTTCCCGAAACCGCAACCGCTGGGTTCGCCTTGGAAATATCTTTCCAACGGCACCAACCTTGTAAAAATCCAACGATTGGATTGTCCGGAATGTTTAATTCAAATCTGAAGAAAAACAGCGCCAGAATCATTTATATTTATATATAAATATAATTAAATTTAATCGAATAACGACGCTGCAGTTCGAATTTTGAAACCGTAACTTTAAACGACTAGTGTGGAAGATCCGACCGTCGGATTCTCACGAAACTGGAACCGTTGGGTTCGCTTTGGGAATATCTTCCCACTGATATAGACTTTGTAGAAATCCAACGGTTAGATTTTCCGATATGTGTAAACCAAATTAAGGGAAAAACAGCGCCAGTGCCACGGCACGACCTGAAACGTCGTTTAATTAAATATGGCCATTTTTAAATAAATAAAAATGGCGAAAAAATCGTTATAAAATATTATAAGCAATATTGATTGAGAATAAACCAAATGGGCTTGAATTGTTTGATATTTGATGGTTTTATGTGTATGACATGAAAATAACACTAAATAACCGAAAGATGGATGTCGAGTAATATAACCATAAAATGAATCGATTTAAATTCTAATGACGTGAATTATTTGAAAAGGCCGAGCTAACCCTCATTTCAAATAATTTATCGAGCGATTCGAATTGGAAAATGCAAAGACGATTCAAGACCGACGATCTTCGTATCGGTTGGATGGGCGCTACTGAGGTTCCTGACCGGAGTAGCTACCGGAAGGGGACGGAAGTAGTAGCCGTCTGAACGTATGTGTTGGTTGTACGGATTTGCAAGGAATTTGACGCCTTCGGTTTCGTTCAAACCCAGGACGGACTTGTAAATGGACTGTGTGTCTGACATTGGATTTTGTTCTATACTGATTGATCTCTGTTAAATATATATCTGTTTGGCGGCGGAGAATTTATTCTTTTGCTTAACGCCCTTCTCTGAGACGTATGAGCTCAGAGGTTATATATCGATGGAAATCAATCGTATGGAGTGGACTGCCTATGTGGCATGCCAAGATGCTGTGATCAAAGCTTCTGTTGCAAAGCAAAGTCTTGTGGATGATGATCAAAGCAAGGTCTACGTGGCCTAGCTTTGTGTATTTCGTAGATTCGCGAACCTCACACCCCGGTATGAGTTAAAAACGGGATACGGACCGCTGGGAGAGCACGACGTTTCTTTCTAGCTATGGTGGTGTCAGTGACTTACCAGCCCTGACATATATATCTACTTTTCACCTTTGTGGTTGTTGGAATGCGAGGCGCCTCGAGTATAGGTCTGTAAGGACCGGGAAACGTGTGTTCAGGAATAACCAATCCTCTAACGTAAGTGAGGACCGGCCCAGCCGCATCCAGAGGTTGCCCAGAGTGTGTAGTCCCGAGGCATTTGCTAGAATGTCTCGAAGCGGAGAGGAGCTTGCCCCTTGCCTCGACTCATGACGGAAATCCAATTTCCAATACGAGATAACGGATTTGATTGTAGAACTAGTATGGAGACATAGTAGATGGTAGCTATGCCGCCTATGATTGATATTTATGATGCTATTCGTTTTTGAAACATATATGCACTAGTAATAATATCGAATGATTTCGCTTTATACGTATCAAGCATATTTGGCTATTATAAGGTAAAACTCTATCCTCCGGCTTGCGTTGCATTGTGTGGTGGGACCTGAGTCTTATAATGGCTTCATTCTTTCTAAAAGCATTGCGTTGTTTTAAAAGAATTTACTTTGTTTTAAATGCACTAGCAATCACTGGAGTAAACCCGTTCCGCGAAAGTGGCGTGGTCCTATGATTTGCGATTTACTGTTGTTTAACTATTAAATAGACTCCTCATACCAGTCCCCATGACTGACTCGTTGTTTGTTTCACTTTGCAAACGCGGGTGCCCTTATTTTCACACGGGCAGCCTAGTACACATGTGACAAGTGATTTTTGGTTCTGTACTGCTGCATAGAGTGCACTTTTGGCTCATGTCGAGGCTAACTTCATAGAGATGACTTTGATATTTTCCGCCATTACTGTATACATATTATTATTCCGCCACTGGCGATGCAGACTGATTTACTTTCCGTATTTCTCACTATATGTATATGTATTCCGCCTTCGGCGATGTAGACTGATACTCTTATTATGTCTCACTGCATGTATGTATTCCGCCTCTGGCGATGATGACTGATCACTTTCCTTTTTATTTACTAAGTATATCCCACGTTATGCTATTCTGATATTCCTACATGTTGTGATTCCGCTGTCATATCCATGTAAAATTGTTTTATTTATTGTTTCTGCTATTATCTGTACTCTGCTATGATGATTAATGTGTTATTTCCTAATGATTATCCTTAATACCGCCCCTTGGATTTTGGGATCGTCACAGTGTTATACGGTGTGGTCCCTTGAATTACTCTCTTTTAAAGTAAAATTTTAAATAACTGTTTTAGTTCTCACACCAGTCACATGACTGACCTGAAGTTTATTGTTTTAACCTAAACTCTGGGTGCCCCTATTTTCCGCACAGGCAGCTAGTAGTTTTGGTTTTGCAGATTTATATTCACAGGATCCTGGTTTACAGCTGGAATGATGCTCGGAAAGCTCTGTATCCGTGTATCACCTTCAGTTGTGCTTTGTATTATTTTCCGCTGCTATGTAATCTCTGATATTTATCGAATGTAATTTATTCAATTATACTCTGTATATTCTTGTATCTGATGGAATTGTTAAATAGACAATGAAATGTTCTTCTGTCTGCGTTCATTTGTGTGTTGTTCTCAAAGTATCCGCTCTTTCCTTCACGGGGAAATAACGGGTTCTTACATCGGTTATAAACAAATTTCCTTTTTATAACTCTATTTATTTTCTAAATATTTCCTTTTTATAAAATCTCCTTTGATTGTTATAAATATTATCTCTTTTATAAAATCCTTTGATTTTATAAATATTCTATTTTCAATATTCATTTTGAAAATGCCCTTTTTCACCATTCCGGTATGTTATGGTATTTAACACATCAAATCACGATGACCAATATCGTTCAAACACATATAATCGACAACATATTATATATCGCATTATATATCACAATATATGAAAAACAGTAAAATAAATGTTGAGGAATCCAGTCGGATTTCTCCAACCTGTTTCCCTGCATCCACAGATGTTACACAATAATATCAACATTACTTTCAGTTCCATATGATATATTCTGTTAAACAGAATCAATATAGAAATTCAACTAACTGACTAGCAGTTCAATCAAACAGTCAACACACAGTTAATCAGCCAATATTTAACAGTTCTAAAAATACAACATGAAATTATAAACTATTTAGAGCTAGTGAGACTTACTCACATTGTCAATTATCGTTAAAGAACGAAAATCGATTGTCGATTCTGATCCGACAATATATTTTGCTATAAATTGTAGCGAGCTCTCAACCAATCCAAATCAGTTCCAAAGCCAATAAATCTCACCCGTAATTGTTGTATTTCTGGATACGATTTCAATGCTGTGTGTCCCACTCAATTCTTAAATATAATATCCCCTAAATCTCGTATTAGACCTTGCTGCTTCTTCCTGGAAACCTCCTATGAATCAACCCACAATTCACAGAAACAAACACAAGAAAACTCCCCTCCATCTCTTAACAAACTAAACACAGTTCAACCTGTTAACTGTAGCTCGAGCCCCTACCCAACATAAGAACGAACTTCAACTTCCTGTATAACTCAGCACAATAATTTAAACTGTACTGCATTCCCTTATTTCTGCGCTTCTTCTACTCACCAAAGACACAACACGACTCAGCAGAACAAACCCATACTTACTCCAATCCAAGCATCACCATGCCCACTCCCATCATCTACATTCAACCATCACAAGATTCATTACCATACCCAACAGCAACTTCAACTCCTATCCCCTACAGTTCACAACTCAGTATCCAAATTTCCACTTCACCATTTCATGAATGCCCAAAATGAAACCCGAGTTCATCTTTTTCGCCATCCTTCAAACAACTGCCATCATTAGACCCTCCACTCCGAGCTCGACCTCAACCTCATCTCCCCATCCAGATCGTCACCAAAACAAACCCAAATACAAGTATCACAAAGAACACCCTCCTCAAACACGTTTTCACCAAACTCGAAAATCAACGTCGCCTAATTCCAGCTCGTCGGAAACTGAACTGCACACTCCAAATAGATATCGAAAATGGAGAGAAACATGAGCAAATTCACATATATTTGTTTGAGAATTTTTAGGATTTTATTTTGAGGATTTCTTGAGTGCGGTTTTCTCGTTTTGAGTTTGAGGATGTAAGTGGCGGCTCGTTCTTACTGAGGAATGGAAATTAGGTCCTAAGAACTTGAGGTGTTTATATAGAAAGACAATGGCATATTCTCGGAATATTCCTTTTTTGTTAATTCGTCTTCTAAAATTCCGTGTGTTCACACACGCTACCTAAAAATCACGAAATTGGACAAGCGGCTATAGTTCGACATTATGGTCCCAACGAAACTGGTTTCGTCGAATTCCGACTTCGTATGCTCACACAACATATTTTTAAAGCTCTGGATGACCCATTTAAATATATAAATATATTTAAATATAAATAAATTTATATTATCGTATATATTCACAGTGGAATACCATACAGCTCCAGAAAATCCTGTGTGGATTTCTAACTTGATATTTCAAATCTGGGTCAACCCGATATTCGATTTATATTGAAATCCCTTTTTAAAATATAAATAATTCCTTTATAAATTATAAAGGAATTCCACAGTGACTTTTCTAAAATTTGATTTGGACATAAATCAAAATCTACACGACGAAATCCCGATTTTTCTCTTCCACTAGAAAGATATACTCAACCAGCTCCACACGTTTCTTGTTTCACAGAAATCCAATTTAAAACGAATCCTGTACATTCAGTTGAAGTTCAAATCGCCAAATTACGAACTGCAGCGCCATTTCGAGCTCGATTATAATTATATTAAAATTCTACGTTCAAACTGTTGTATATATAATATATTCGTTATTCTAATTCAATTCTAAACTGAATTAAATATCACAGATGATCCGATTCACACCATATCGTCATTTCAGCCAATTCTGATTATTTCAGAATTAAATATATTATTTAATTTATTATTTTAATTAAATATTCATCATTATTTAATTCCACGACCATTAAATTCACTATATCACTATTTATATAATTAAATAAATTAATTATAATACCTTTGCAAAGGCGGGTCATTACAATCTTCCCCACTTAAAATAATTTCGTCCTCGAAATTGCTAGGGTAGAGAACAACCCTATCGACTGGTTAGAACATATTTGTTCACTTCTTAACTTCAGTTTCAACTGAACCAATTTAATTTCAATTAAATAATTATTTATTCTTATCAATGAAAATTTTCAAAAATCCTGAAATTTTTCTAACGCCTTAATCCTTCCGAAAAATTTCGCCAGCACCTCCTTTGTACTGGTCAATATCCCAAACTCCAACTCGCCTCTCTGGGCCTTCTCCAACCCCAAAAGAAAATCAAACAGCCAAGCGGCTTGCCAATTTGGCTCATCAAAATCTCATACCATATGAAATATAAACTTGTACCTTTTGGTCGGGCATATCAACTCTATCACTTCCATATGCTATCAACTTAGCATATACCAATGTTACCCCAATCAAATTCTAAAATCTCTTTTATCTCCAACACAACCATTCGCTTTTACCAAGCCAAATTTTCATTTCAAACTCAAGTTTCGTTCTTGATCCTGAATCCTTTACTTGATTATCACATTACACTTCAAATTTGAATCTCACAATCCAATTCGTCTTGATATCATTCTAATTCAATCTCAGTTACCACTTTACTGGCTTTACTTTAATTCAAATTTGCTTTCACAAAAATTTGTTTTTAATTCAAACAGTCTTTCCCTGGGAGTTTTTTAACAGTTTACTCTTTTCAAAAATCAAATTTTCCTTTTGAACATGTCCCTGAGCCCTAAATTAATATTCCATTATTTAAATCACTTCTCTATTTCTTTATCAATATTTTTTAACCAAATATTTTCAATAACCATATTGGCCTTTTATGTTATTTGGAAAACATTTCCGAATATCGCCTTCCTTTATTTTCTAAACTTTTAGAAAATATATGCTATTTATAGTTGGAAAATATTCCCATTACTTATCTCTTTTCTGATCTCGTTTATTTCTATACTTAGGAAATATTCTTTATTATATTTCCAAGCTTACACTTATTTGGGTTAAAACGGATGTTGTGTAAAACATTGTTACGACAACCCAAATACTATATTCAACTAACTCTTATTCAACATTGATCTTCGAGCCTGAAATCTTACTATTTATTTGTTAATAATGAAATCAATCAAGTTGGGGTATAACTACCTCTCAGACCTTGACTGAATAACATTTATAACGTCAAAACAGATATGACTACTTACTCGAATAATCAATACCATACAACTACTTATTCACTTTTAAACACGTATACACTTTCTCTTTCTATTCTTGCTAGATTTTATTCTTAGTCTTCCTTTTTTATTTTACTATTCTATTTCTAAGTTCGTTTCCTTATCGACTTATTTATATATATATATATATATATATATATATCGATACGTTGATTTCTAACTATCAAATTATCTTAAAAATATTCTAACTCCTTAAATTCCCGGAAAAATTCGCCATAACCTCCTTTGTACCAGGAGCATCGGGATATTTCAAATAGTCTCCCATGGCCCTCACCAATCCAAAAGAAAAAGAAGAATCCAAGCTGCTAGCCGATACGGCGCATAAAATCTCGTATATGAATTAAGTACATACCTTTTCGTCGAGCATTCTATTTATATACCTTCATACCTTATCCATACCTATCTCATGCATATTTATACCTGCCCAATCTATTTTAACTATACCTGATCGTTTTAACTCAATTCATTAATTAATTTGTTAATTAACTCTTTAGTCTATTTCACTTTTATATTTGAACATGACATGTTCAAATATATTTTAACTTGCTTGTTAACTAATTTGAATCCAAATTTCAAATTTAAGTTCTATATTCGATTTCGAATATCCATTTACAAATCCAATTCACCTTTCAAAGTTCAACTTCAAATTCAAAACTCGATTAACTAATTCCTCTTCGATTTAGTTAATTCTATTCAATTTCTATTCAAATTTTATATCACTTCTATTATTCAAACTAACATATCAAATTCTATTATTCAAATTCTATATTATAAATCCCATTTTGAAATTTAACACAACCTGTCTTTCCCAAAACAAATTCAAAACAGTATCTCTGGTAGTAATTCGTCACTTACAACTCGAAAATGAATACTGATGATGCAGCTGTCATCATCAGAATCTATTTTCCAGCGATCGAAGTGAGTTCAATACTATAAAACCATTTCTAAACATTTCCACTTTGAAATTCATTTCAAAATATAATTCACACTGCTTGTAAAACAATTTAAAATCTCCCAAGATCTTAAATTTTCCTTATTTTTAATCCAAATTCATTTACAAACACTTATCCAATTTTCCCGAATTTTAATTCAATTTCTGATTTAAATTTCAGATTCAACTCATCTGATTTCACGTATTTCACTTATATGAATTTTGATTAGTTATTTACATAACCATTTAATTTATAATCTTACTCGATTATAATAACAACCAATAAATCCACTATATTATAATTTTGATATATATATATCTTCTCTATATCAAGATATACCTTGGGTAAACTTATTTTAATTTACCCTCTTTTCAAAACATATCGTGTTGACCCATCGTATTCGAGTGTTTAGTAACTCTTATCAATACGGTGGATCAAACTGATCGACCAGAACTCATAAACGACTCAACCCACAAATCTCCACAATATAAAACAATTTTTATATCAATATACAAATACGTTCACTCGTATATATACACTCAAACTCAATCTAGGGTATTACTAACCCTATCTCTACCGAGTCACGCCACAGAGCCAAGGTAATTCACTTAACTTAAGCTCTGATACCAACAGTAATGACCCGGATTTTTAGCGACTTTGGTTATCGACATAAACTCGATGTCGATAAATAAACATCGAAAAAATCTCGGTAATTAATGAAAGAAATTAGAGGGTAAGGAAAGATAAGATAGAAACTTAGAATAGAAGAAGAAGAAGAACACAACATCAGAGTAACACGAATCTCACAGCGGAACGAATAACATATAATATATATAACATAACTTGAAATATACATATGTACTTGAATATACATCATTATCAAAGTACAACACTTACAACACAGCGGAAATAACTATAGCTATATAATCCTGAAGCCTCCTGCTCCAAGCTCTTCCAATATATCTGTAAATCCTGACTACTTGACTGCCCGTACAAAATTGGGCACCCAAGAGTTTAGGGAAAACAACAAAGTAAACTCCGGGTCAGTCATGGGACTGGTATGAGTAAAACAGTTTAAAACAGTTTGAACACGTAAAATGATATCTCATAATACCACGCCGTATAATGGAACGGGTTTTTCCCTTATGAGAATCCAAAATATCTTTATATCAAAAACCTTTTGATATTATAAAAATGTCTATCAACCACAATATAATAATCATCTAGAAGAAACGCTTTCATCTCACGTTCTACATATATAGTATACAATCAAAACCGCAAGCACGTACTGGGTAATGGATTTCCAACTATGACAAGGTATGGAACCACCTTTCGCTAGTGTACCTCTAGAAAGGAATACACTGGGTTCAACAAGAACATCTTGCAACCCGGCCACACATGAACGACCACTCATTTCGCTTGAGTGTATCGAATGTATATCACCAACGATTGGGATCACCAACCGTTTCCCGAATGGGACAACATCAAAAATAGATTTTTAGAAGTAAATGAAACTCTAGATCAGGTGATTATACACGCTACTTCGGAGCGACCGACTTAGCCATGCTGCCTGCCCGATTTCTATCATTTACCGGTTAATGAGGCTTGAGGTTACACTTCATCATCACATCAGATTCACTTCGAATGCCACATCGTCAAATCCATCAAATCACCGATTGACGTCTACAACAGTACATTACGTGTTAGCTAAAGAAGTTTCCTTCTCCGCTTCCACTCTTGGTACGGTTGAAGAAATCAATGTACGTGACCTTTCTGGAAATACTCTGTCAGACATTCATCCATACAAGTCATCCAGGAACAGGATGAACCAAAGGTACTATTCAGTATATCCATCTTAGGCACTGTTATCTAAGACTTATACAACAGCCCTTGCACTTTACTCCGTCTTCAATTATCTTTGGCATATATGATTCGCAACGCTTATGCCAATACAGAGTGGTTTTTTGGATAATAATCCAACCGGTCTCTCCATATTAACAATGTTACAATGGTCAAAACTTCGATAGTCTGTGATTTAACTATCAAAGAAAAATAGATGTGCAAACAATGACATTATTTCCAGGAGGAAATTATATCGATCAATCATCATTCATATATATATATATATATTCATATTTCCTATTTCATTAATTTACTTATCTCCTGTTTCCCTATATTCAACATTTCTTATTTTATTAATTTACTTATCTCCTGTTTTCCTATATTCAACATTTCTTAATTTTATTAATTTACTTATCTCATGTTTCCCTATATTCAACATTTCTTATTTTCTAAATTTAGAAAATATATGTTATTACCATTGGAAAACATTTCCATTTCTTGTTTTCTGTATTAGAAAACATTTCTGATTCTTGTTTGGGAAAACATTTCCAAAACTCCTACGTTTGGATTAAACAGATGTTTAGATAAAACATCGCTATGCCAACTCAAACCATTTCCTTTAATTACTAAATTCACTTAACCATCCTTCACTATCGAACCTTAACTATTCCTTAGTAAAATACGAAGCCAATCATGTTGGGGTAATACTACCTCTCAGACCTTAACTGAACAACGTTTCTAACTTTGAAATAGACAAAGTTCACCTTTTAATTCTTTAACAAACTTCTGTACGTAACTCTCTTTCGAATCATCTCTATTTGATAATTCTTTCTTTCGGTAAGGTATATTCGATAACTCTATTCAATTTACTCTATTCGATTAACCCTTATCACTTTACTCTATTGGACTAACGCTATTGGATTAACTCTATTTGATTTAACTCTAGTTGATAACCCCTTTAACTCTATTCGAATAAACCAAATTCGATTAACTCTTTTAATTCCATTCGAATAAACTATATTTGATTTATTCCTTTAACTCCATTTAACTCTATTCGAATAACTAATATTCGATAACTCTATTTAACTCTTATTCGAATAACTAATATTCGATAACTCCTTTTACTTTATTTGAATCACTAATATTCGATTAACTCAATTTATTCTATTCGAATAAACTATATTCGATTAACTCTTTTATTCTAACTCTAATCGATTAACTCCATCGAATAACTAAATTCGATAACTCCTTCGAATAACCAATATTCTATAACTCACTTCGATTAAACAAATAGATAACTCTTTTCGATTAAACTATAATCGATAACTTCTTCGATTAACTAATAATCGATTACTCCCTTAGATTAACTAATAATCGATAATTCCTTTCCTTTAAATCTATTCGAATAACTAATATTCGATTAACTCCTTTTCGAATAAACTATTCATTTATAAAGATTTACTTTTTAGTAATGGTTCTTCACTTTACAAATGATTTCCCTTTTAGTAACATTTTCCTTTTTATAACAACCTATTCGGTTATAAACAAATTTCCTTTTTATAACTCTATTTATTTTCTAAATATTTCCTTTTTATAAAATCTCCTTTGATTGTTATAAATATTATATCTTTTATAAAATCCTTTGATTTTATAAATAATCTATTTTCAATATTCATTTTGAAAATTCCCTTTTTCACCATTCCGGTATGTTATGGTAATTAACACATCAAATCACGATGACCAATATCGTTCAAACACATATAATATATATCGCATCATATATCACAATATATGAAAAACAGTAAAATAAATGTTGAGGAATCCAGTCGGATTCCTCCAACCTGTTTACCTGCATCCACAGATGTTACACAATAATATCAACATCACTTTCAGTTCCATATGATATATTTTGTTAAACAGAATCAATATAGAAATTCAACTAACTGACTAGCAGTTCAGTCAAACAGTCAGCACACAGTTAATCAGCCAATATTTAACAGTTCTAAAAATACAACATGAAATTATAAACTATTCAGAGTTAGTGAGATTTACTCACATTGTCAATTATCATTAAAGAACGAAAATTGATTGTCTATTCTGATCCGACAATTTATTTTGCTATAAATTGTAGCGAGCTCTCAACCAATCCAAATCATTTCCAAAGCCAATAAATCTCACCCGTAATTGTTGTATTTCTGGATACGATTTCAACGTCGTGTGTCCCACTCAATTCTTAAATATAATATCCCCTAAATCTCGTATTAGACCTTGCTGCTTCTTCCTGGAAACCTCCTATGAATCAACCCACAATTCACAGAAACAAACACAAGACAACTCCCCTCCATCTCTTAACAAACTAAACACACTTCAACCTGTTAACTGTAGCTTGAGCCCCTACCCAACATAAGAACGAACTTCAACTTCCTGTATAACTCAGCACAACAATTTAAACTGTACTGCATTCCCTTATTTCTGCGCCTCTTCTACTCACCAAAGACACAACACGACTCAGCAGAACAAACACATACTTACTCCAATCCAAGCATCACCGTGCCCACTCCCATCATCTACATTCAACCATCACAAGATTCATAACCATACCCCAACAGCAACTTCAACTCCTATCCCCTACAGTTCACAACTCAGTATCCAAATTTCCACTTCACCATTTCATGAATGCCCAAAATGAAACCCGAGTTCATATTTTTCGCCATCCTTCAAACAACTTCCATCATTAGACCCTCCAATCCGAGCTCGACCTCAGCCTCACGTCCCCATCTAGATTATCACCAAAACAAACCCAAATACAAGAATCACAAAGAATACCCTCCTGAAACACGTTTTCACCGAACTCGAAAATCAACATCGCCTAATTCCAGCTTGTCGGAAACTGAACCGCACACACCAAATAGATATCGGAAATGGAGAGAAACATGAGCAGATTCACATATATTTGTTTGAGAATTTTTAGGATTTTATTTTGAGGATTTCTTGAGTGCGGTTTTCTCGTTTTGAGTTTGAGGATGTAAGTGGCGGCTCGTTCTTACTGAGGAATGGAAATTAGGTCCTAAGAACTTGAGGTGATTATATAGAAAGACAATGGCATATTCTCGGAATATTCCTTTTTTTGTTAATTCGTCTTCTAAAAATCCGTGTGTTCACACACGCTACCTAAAAATCACGAAATTGGACAAGCGGCTATAGTTCGACATTATGGTCCCAACGAAACTGGTTTCGTCGAATTCCGACTTCGTATGCTCACACAACATATTTTTAAAGCTCTGGATGACCCATTTAAATATATAAATTTATTTAAATATAAATAAATTTATATTATCGTATATATTCACAGTGGAATACCATACAGCTCCAGAAAATCCTGTGTGGATTTCTAACTTGATATTTCAAATCTGGGTCAACCCGATATTCGATTTATATTGAAATCCCTTTTTGAAATATAAATAATTCCTTTATAAATTATAAAGGAATTCCGCATCGACTTTTCTAAAATTTGATTTGGACATAAATCAAAATCTACACGATGAAATCCCGATTTTTCTCTTCCACTAGAAAGATATACTCAACCAGCTCCACACGTTTCTTGTTTCATAGAAATCCGATTTAAAATGAATCCTGTACATTCAGTTGAAGTTTAAATCGCCAAATTACGAACTGCAGCGCCATTTCGAGCTCGATTATAATTATATTAAAATTCTACTTTCAAACTGTCGTATATATAATATATTCATTATTCTAATTCAATTCTAAACTAAATTAAATATCACAGATGATCCGGTTCACACCATATCGTCATTTCAGCCAATTCTGATTATTTCAG
Source organism: Allium sativum (assembly GCA_030737875.1). Taxonomy (NCBI): domain Eukaryota; kingdom Viridiplantae; phylum Streptophyta; class Magnoliopsida; order Asparagales; family Amaryllidaceae; genus Allium; species Allium sativum. The sequence continues at coordinate 567,096,545 of CM060921.1, forward strand.
AATTAAATATATTATTTAATTTATTATTTTAATTAAATATTCATCATTATTTAATTCCACGACCATTAAATTCACTATATCACTATTTATATAATTAAATAAATTAATTATAATACCTCTGCAAAGGCGGGTCATTACATATATATATATATATATTATTTTATTTCGCTGCGATGTGAGATTCTGTGTTGTTATTTCTGTTCTTCTTCTATCTTTTTCTTATTTATTCAAAATGATTCGTAATTCTGTGCAATTTGGGCTGGACGTGTGGAGTATTTAGTCAATTCAGATAGTGCGGAAATTCGGGCAATTACATTAGCACTTAACTGATATTACTATAGAACACCTATGCCGCTTAAGACTTCCCTTACACAGTTGGTGAATTAAATAGCATGTTATGTTCCACGTATACCAATCATTTCCATAGGCTGGTCCTCATAAAACTCCTCGAGGAAGTGAACATTTCGGTAGACTACCACACTCCGTTATTGCCATGATTAAACCACTTTTAGAGATGGAGGTCCCATAGACCTACTTCGAATCTAATAAGGGAGGGTCTCATGACTTTGGTCCATATCCATGGAATAAACCTTCGGAATGGTCCTAGTTCTAACCACTAAAGATCCAAACTAGATAAGAAGAAAGTCAGCCACTTAAGACCTTCTCAAGGCGTAGTAAGCCTACCTATTTACATATATAATAGGTGTGTGTGTGTGTGTGTGTATATATATACATACACACACTAGACCTATCACATTAAACCGTGTACCTGTAGATGCTGGATATGCCAGACGATTCTGGGCAGACTTCTACTACAAGTGGGCTTAATCTTGTGTCATAGTATAATAAATTAAATGGCCCATGGCACCCAGACCTCTCACATTAGCTGAACTCACTTGTAGTTGCTGGAATTGCCGGTTAGTTCTAGGCAGACTTCTACCACAAATGATGAGTAACCTCGTATAGGTGTGTCATTATTTAATATATAAATAAGCCATTTTATATGCACACACAAACAACATTTTATTTGGGGACATTTCCAATTTTCTAACCTTATTCTAACACATTATTTCATCATTATTACGTTAATTACGTTATATAAATAGAATATTTAATATGTATAATAAGCGCTAATTTCCATTTGAATAAAGAAACATTTTAACGGTGTAAATTGTCAATTTGGTCAACATTAAAGGCTTACAAGTTAACTTCCACATCAAACCACAAAATACATTACATAATGGCATAATTAATAATAGCAGTAATGGGAAAAATAACAATATAACTGTCAAAACTTGCAACCTAGGCTTGTTAGAACAATTCAGGTAATGAATCAAGTACAAGGCATATATTTCATACAACATATATATATATATACACACACATAGACCTCTATTTAATCCAATTTACCCCTTTCCCATGTTATACATAAAAACATTGACATTTGATTCGTTTCAAATCTGAATACGTTCAAATTATCCATTTAGAAAGGAAATCCAAACCTATTCAAATATTAAAACTAAATCAAATCCGAACCTTTTACATCACAAACACTTTTAAATAAAAAGGATGAATCAAATCGAACAAAATTAGATCACCCAAAATGTTCTTGATCCATAACCCAAATAAATTCACAAATCCAAACATTTATTGACAATCCTTGTGAAACATATATAAAAATAAAAGATTCGGGGGTTTTACAGTTTGATATTATCATGAATCCAAGTCTCCTTAGGCATACTAATCAATATAAGAATCTATAAAATATAGAATATGTATAAACAATTATTATTTCCACTGACAGTGATTTGACTGTGTGGAAATGTTGCAGATTTGACGATGTTTTCTTATAAGATCTGAAAACCTTTAAGAACGAACACGAATGCGAACCACAATCCCTTAGAAATATATATATATATATATATATATATATATATGTGTGTGTGTGTGTATGTATGTGTGTGTATAAGAATTAAATAGTTAGAAATCTTATATATAAAAATTTTATAATTCCAGATTTAGGTCCTATTCAAATTCTATAAGAAAAGGGATTAGAAAATAAAATTAGATTTTAAGATAGAAAGAAGAAAACCTACAATATATTTCCCTGGAATCAATGGTAGAGTGGAGGCAGGGAAGGAGGAGAAGACTAGGTTTAGATTTAAGGTTTATGGTGTTATTTATAGGTGTGTGAGTGAATAATAGTCATAGGATTATTTAGATTAGATCCCGACTGTTAATCTATAAACAAACACGAAAAACCCAAACCAAACCGAATTAGGCACTGGTCGCACTAGGTGGTCAACTGCTTTCCTAGAAAGGAGGTCGACCGCTCTCCTAGAAGGGCGGTCGACCTCCTAGTCGTAAATTTGGCTAATGGCCTGTGTTTAGGGCTGATAAGATACTTCTTTGTTAACGTTATTTATTATAATTATATCTTGCCTTTTAAATGTTATTGTTGTCTCCTGTTGTTTACTTATATATACATACAACTTCAAATTGGATGGAATATTCCAATCGCTCATTTATTGGTTATATTTTATTCCATATATTTATATTTAAATTTGAATTTCAAACACTGTTGCATATATATTTAATCAACTTTTTGTTAATGTAATTCTTTCATGTGGGTTCAAATTCTGACATATTATATATGAAAATTGATCAGAATTTTGCCACAAATACAACTACAATATTTTTATGGCCAAATTCCTAATACTGCAAAATTCCATTTTCCATCCCATTAATATATTATTACTTTATCGTTAATTTTCATTATTTAATGTTATTAATTTGTTTAGGTATATTTTTATGCAGTGTTACATTCTTTCCTTCTTAAAACAGATTTTGTTCCGAAATCTGTTTGAAGGTGCGAAAAACACAAGTTGCTGCAAACATCCATGTTGTACACCCATGTTGTTTTTAATTCATCCATAAATAACCATGACTCTTAGCGATTATGAACTGCAAACTTAATAAAGTGAGCTCAATCCTAGCGTGTATGTGAGATAAGTGATGTAGTATGTATGCAAAACATCCTATTCTGCATATATTTTTATATGAGTGCATTGTGCCATTATATCGCATCCATATCTCTAACATCCAAGCTGGTAACCACAATGCATCCATAAACGTAATTTACAAGAAAATTACCTGAGAAAAGCTCTAGGTGGGTCTGCATCATCTTATCCTCAGTCTCCCGTGAGCTTTATGAAGATCAATATTTCCCAAATGTACTCGGATGAGCCGAATGGTTTTATTGCGGAGTCTCTTGATTCCATGCTCTACAATATTTGCAGTGGCACGAGGCATCCTGGACTCTAACTAGAGTTTTTTTATGTCCCCAATTTCATCAAGATCGAGTCTGATAGCAGAATCATGAAGGCATTTCCTCAAATGAGATATATGAAAAACGTTATGGATTTCCGATAGACATTCAGAGAGATCCATTCGATAGGTCAAAGATCTGTTAGGGATGAGAATCACAGATCTTAAAGCAAAACTAACACTAGAGGGGGGTGAACAGTGTTTTAAAGAGATTATGGAAAACTTAAACAATTTGCGATTATCCAAACAACTATATGAATCATAGAATGAATATCACAATGGAAACAATCATATATGCAAATATAAACAGAAATAGAAATGCAGAAAAGGAAAGAATACACCGGATTTTATACTGGTTCGAATTACTCCTACATCCAGTCCCACGCAACGCTGGATTGTGCAGAGTTTTATTAATACTAGTATCAATCTTACAATACCCTAGATTTCACGGCTACAAGGCTAACACCAATTCTACACCGTTGTTGATTTCACGGCTACAAGGTTCACACTGATTCACCACCTTCAATTTTAGGGCTACAAGGTTCACACCACTCGTTTTCCTTGATTTACATGATATAAGGAACACACCCTTTCTTTAATAAGTATAAACAGCCCTAGAACCCTTGAATAGCACTTCCAAACAGAGAGTATTTGATACAGATCGAGAAGAGAAAGAGAATGATATAATTTGTATTGAAATCGACAGAGTACAAGTGCACAAATCAGTAAATTAAGTTAGAATAATGGTGGTAGAAGAAATGATAAAGAAGGAGAAGAAAAGATAGGTAAAAATTCAAAAATGACCCCGTTATGTAGAGTGCCAAAGGTTGCAACAGTTCTGAAATGATTCAAATAATGAAAAGACACTTTTTTTGAAAATTAAAATTTGTAACAGTTATATATCGACATACCAAAGTATAAATGTCGACATATATATGTATTTTGAATTTTAAAAATCATTTTTCAAGTGTTTAAACCAATATATATTATGGAATTTTTTGAATCAAAACTAGTTGTTTAAAATGAATTTTCTAAAGTACAAAAACATATTGATATATAATTTAAACCTATAAACATATATAATGTAAATATAAAACTTTATAATATATAATAAACATATATATATATATTTGAAAACATAAGTAAAAATAATTTGAAATCATTTAGAAAGGAGTTTGAAAATAAGATGATTTGAAAACAAAATTTGAGAGTGCTAACCGGAGTTTTAAATACGATCTAGACTCTTTTACTTATATATTCTCGAGCTCTTGAAATCTTGATATCTTAGTTCTCATGAGTCTTGAAATATTAAATCTCTTAAACTCTTAACTGTACAGTCTTCAATATATATTTCCTGCATATGTATACATACATACATATATATGTATGTATGTGTGTGTGTGTGTATATATTCTGGATAAAGATGTTAGTATATATTTTATAGTTGATAATGTTAATAATTGAAACAAGATTGTTGTCATCAAAATTCCATTCTCCAACAATCTACCCCTTTTTGATGGTGACAACCTTTGTCTATAAAATATTACTTGATGATCTGATTTCTTGAATACTCCTCCAACCCCCCCCCCCCCCCCCTTAAACTATGCCTATCTTGACTATATCCTATTTTATAACTTCTCTCCCTTTGTCATCAACAAAAGTATATACAAAACTATATTAAACTATACTAAACTATACTATACTCCCCCAAAATCTATGCTATAATTGATTCTAATTACTTATTGTATATGTAAGAATTGTCCTAAGAAGACAATACTATAATTAATCAAGAATATAAACAAGTAAAGCAATGTTTTCAAACATTTCAACCAATATAAAATCAAGCATTGTTCATGTCAATCCAGTCAAACCAAATCCAAATCAAACAATATTTACATACCAAACAAAGCATATCAAATAAATCAAATTATATATCCTTTGGAACTTCCACCCATCCATCTTCACCGAAGATTGGATCCTTTTTGATGAGTTCCCAGTCTTCGTCATCTTTGGTGAGAGGTGTTCTAGTATTCTTGTTTTCTTCATCTCTGAAAAGAGAAGAGATCAACCAATGAATGGAAACAAAATGTTTCTCTTGATGTTCAAACAACTTTATCTAAATTAATTCTAGATGATGCTGATTACGAAGAATTATAGAAAGAATATTCTTGAATGAGTTGAGTATTTCTTTAAGATTCTCACTTAGATTGTGAATCGGATTGGCCATTATTTAATTATTTAGAGAATGAGAGTTAGAGAATAAGTAGAGAATTACAAATGGTGTTTTTATGGAAGAAAGAGGTATTTATAGGGTCTGGAATTCCTTTGAAATGAAGAGACATAAGGTAGTTTCTTAAAAATTTAAATTTGAAATAATTTAAATTTCCTGGTAGTTATATGTCGACATGTCAATTTATACATGTGGACATACCCATGTATGTTTTTGGGTATTATGAAAATTTTGAATTGTTTGTTATTGTATTATTTAATTTTAATGTTTTTACAGAAATTTAGATCTTGTCTTGACAAAAGTAATAATCATTCATTACTATTAAATGATTACAAGAAAACGATACATGAAATTTAAAGCTAGAAGTACGAAATGTGAAAATACGAAAGGAAACAAAAGCTACTACGGGAAGATAACACAAACTAATAAGCTTGTATTTCAGTGGATGAGGAGGAGGAAGATGAAATTCCAAGTGTTCTTCCTATTTTGCCAAAGAATTTGTTCATTTTATAAGACATCTTATTGAGTGTCTTCTTGATCTTCTTTGCTTCTTGGCTAACTTGACTTGGTTTTGGACAATCAATTCTTTGGATCTGGTTCTACTATTTATTGGACAATCTACGCTTTCCAAAGAGGATTCTTCTATAGATTTCCATTGGATTTTCCTCTTGTTCCATTCGAGCATGATTATCGACAAATGTTTCATAAGGCTTAAAAGAGAGTGGAATTTGCATAAGGGATATATTTCCCAAGTTAAAAAATTTTCTTGACATGAATACCTCTCCTTTGAGATCTACTCCAAAATATTTAAAGGTGCGGGTAAGACAAACTCCATGATAGAGAGTATTTTATTTGATGGACATTTCTTTGGACTTGAATTCTTTTAAAATCACATCAACCCAATTAATATTAGTTGCCAAAGATGTCAAAAAGATCCTTTTAGACCTTTATGGTAGGATTATTGAAATTTCCGGAATGGGGAGTGAGAGAATGTTGAAGTAGGAGATTGACAATTCTTTCTTTTGGGCGAAAAATGAGATTTTTAAAATCCATGTGTTCATCGCTTTCGAATATGTGATGAAACATTTCCAAATCTTGTTCATCAATTTCAAATTCCGAAAAATCCAAGCCCGTACTCTTATAATTTAAAATGGTACCCAAAATATCACAAACCAAAATAATTTGAGTGCCTTTTAAGCTACTCCAAATTGATTTTCATTTCCTTCGTAAAAGCCACAATTCGAATTCGCATAAAGCATTTTGACTAGATTTGGGTAACATACTTCATCGTTATCCCGAGAATCTATCAAGCCTAAAACTTCATTTTGTTCAAAAAGAGAACGAAGATCATAAGTAGGTAAACCTTCAAAGATATCGAAAATTCCCGTGTTGACTTTTCCATTAGTAACATAGTCAATATAGGCTGGAATAGTTTCGGATCATTATAGAGATGACCTTTGAGAGTTTTGGTCAATCTCATGGTTTTTGGTGTACTTGAGGAAGCCATTAGAATGTAGATTTGAAGAAAATAGAAAGAAGAAAGTTATTTTGAACTTTGAATGAAGGGTAAAGAGAATAGAATTGAATAAATAAATAAATAGAGAGCAAATGGACACAACTTTCTAAGTGGAAGGATACCTTTTAGACATTGGGAGTTGGTGAAAAGATGGAGGGAAGTTTAAAAGTTTAAACTTTTAAGATTCAAAGTTTGAATTTCATTTATTGATGTATATGTCAATATGTCTATTTATGTATGTCGACATATATGTGCCTATTCAAATTTCAAGTTGCTTTTGAATTTGATTTACTATTTTAATATTCTTTATTATCATATTTAATCATTTCCTAAGATGACATTAATCTTGAAAAATTAAGATTAATATAATTTTTTATTATATTATTATATTAACATTTTGAATTCCAAAATCCAAAATTCAAATTTAAATTTTAGAATTTAAATTTCAAATTTAAATTTTAGAATTTAAATTTCAAATTCAAATTTTAGAATTCAAATTTCAAACAAGACATGTAAACAAGCATCCATTCAACCAATTCAATCAAAAATTATTAGTTAAGGCGTACCTGGATTTAAGATCCATTTCTTCGATATTTTCTGAGTTCTGAATCGCAGTGAAGCACATATTTGAATTTCTAGTTTCTAGTTCTTCATCATTTGATGATGAATCCGAGTCATCTAAGGTTGCTGCATATGCCCTCTTTCTTTTCTTTGATGAATTGTTGTCTATTTGCTGATTTGATTTATCAGGATATGGACACAACCTTTTTAAATGACTTGTTTTGTTGCAATTGTAACATCTATCGTAATTTCTTCCCGAACTTCCGTGATTATTTCTCTGAAAGTTATTTCTTCTTTTATATCTTAGAAATTTTCTGAAATTCCTTATCATGAAGGCAATTTCTTCTCACTCTCACTGCTTGAAACAGAATCGTCAGTTGTCTCTTTGAATGCAATAGTTTTTTTTTCTATCGGCTTATTTTCCTTTAATTTCTGTAATTGTACTTCGAAGAACATCAGATTCCTTATTAACTCCACAATTTTCATTTCATTGATATTATTGGCCTCTTCAATCACTAGTGTTTTCTGATCCCAGTATGGAGTTAGTGAATTGAGAATTTTTCTAACTTGGTCCTCTTCAATATTAGTTTTTCCCAAAACCATTAATGAATGCATGATTCCTTAAAACCTGCAGTACATATCGGAGATATATTCATTCTGATTCATTTTAAGTAACTCAAACTGATTAGTTAGCATTGATATCTTAGTCTATTTGACTTTATTGGTTCCTTCATGAGTAACTTGCAATGTTTTCCATATATCATGAGCAAATCTACAAATTGATACTCTGTTAAATTCATTTCTCTCTAATGAACAAAATAGCATATTTATACACTTAGAATTACTCTATGCAGCAGCCATTTGTTCATTTGTCCGTTGTGCAAAATTAGTAGTGGGTTCAACATATTCAGTCTGTGTGTATTCCAAGTGTCTAATCTTATAGATTGCAAATATATTTTCATCCTTCATGCCCAATATGAATAATTACCACCATTAAATAGTGGTGGTCTAATGATGGACTGACCCTCTACAAATGAACTATTATTGTTAGCAATTCCACTGTTGGTTGCCATTTAAGATTTCCAAAATTCAGATGATGAACTTTTGAAAACCTATGCTCTAATACCAATTATTGGGGATGAGAATCACATATCTTAAGGCAAAGCTAACACTAGAGAGGGGCGAATAGTGTTTTAAAGAGATTATTGAAAACTTAAACAATTATAATTATCCAAACAACTATAGGAATCACATAATGAATATCACAACAGAAACAATAACAGATGCAAATGTAAACATAAATAAAATGTAAAAAAGGAAATAACACACCGTATTTTATACTAGTTCGGATTACTCTAGCGTCCAGTCCCATGCAACGATGGATTGCGCATAGTTTTATTAATACTAGTATCTATCTTACAACACCCTTGATTTCACGGCTACAAAGTTAACACCAATTCCACATTCTTGATTTCACAGCTACAAGGTTCACACCGATTCACCACCCTTGATTTCATGGCTACAAAGTTCACACTGCTCCTTTTCCTTGATTTACAGGCTACAAGGAACACACCCTTTCCTTAACAATTACAAACAACCCTAGAACCCTTAAATAGCACTTCCAAACAGAGGGTATTTGATAGAGATTGAGAAAAGAATGATATAATTTGTATTGAAATCGGCATAGTATAAGTGTAGAAATCCAGAAATTAATTTAGAATAATGGTGGTCCGAGTAAGGATGAAGAAGGAGAAGAAAAGATAGTTAAAAATTCTAGAATGACCCCTTTATATAGAGTCCTAAAGGTTGCAACAGTTCTGAAATGTTTCAAATAATGAAAAGACACTTCTTTTGAAAATTAAAATTTGTAACAGTTATTTGTCGACATACCAAATTATACATGTCGACATATATATGTATTTTGAATTTTTAAAAACCATTTTTCAAATGTTTAAACTAATATATATATTCTAGAATTTCTTGAATCAAAACTAGTTGTTTAAAATGAATTTTCTAAAGTATAAAAACATATTAATATATAATTTAAACATATATATAATTATGATAAAAAACTATATATTATAATTATAATAATGTAAAATTAAAACTTTATAATATATAATAAACTTATATATATATATATATTTGAAAACATAAGTAAAAATAATCTGAAATCATATAGAAAGTAGTTTGAAAATAAGATGATTTGAAAACAGAATTTGAAAGTGCTAATGGGAGTTTTACATATTTTATAGGCTCTATTACTTAGATATTCTTAAGCTCTTGAAATTTTGATATCTTGGTTCTCTTGAGTCTTGAAATCTTGAATCTCTTAAACTCTTAAATGTACAGTCTTTAATATATATATATTTCCTGCATATAATTCTTGCATATATATATATATATATATATATATATATTCTAGATAAAAATGTTAGTATATATTTCAATGTTAATAATTGAAACAAGGTTGTTATCACCAAAATTCCATTGTCTAACAAGATCATATCCTCTTGATGATGCGTAAAAGCCCAATAAATCTAGGAGCCAACTTCCCAGTCTTTCCGAATCGAAGAGTCTTCTTGAAAGGGGAAACCTTTACAAATACCAAGTCACCAATATTGAACTCAAATTCCCTCCTCCTCTTATCCGCATATGATTTCTAGCGGTGTTGGGCTGCCTTCATCCTCTGCCTTATGAAAGAAATCTTCTTTGTGGAATCACGGACAAAGTATGGTCCGAGTAGAACCTTATCGGTAGTTTCCCACCAACAAGTTGGCGATTCGCATGGCCTCCCATAAAGAACTTCAAAAGGGGCCATACCAATCGTCGCTTGAAAACTATTGTTATAAGTAAATTCCACAAGTGGTAAGTGCTGCTCCCAAACTCCTTCAAAGTCGATAATGCAAGCTCTGAGCAAGTCTTCTAAGATCTGATTTACTCTTTCTGTCTGGCCATCGGTTTGCGGATGATAAGTTATACTTAAATTGAGGGTCATTCCCAATGTTGCTTATAAACTCCAAAATTCTCGCATGAATAAGGGGTCTCGATCGCTCATAACACTAGATGAGATACCATGTAATCTGACTCTCTCTCTGTGCCAATGAAGCTGCAATCCTATTCTTTTTTATTAGTATAAAGTGAGCACTCTTGGTCAAAAGGCCTATTATAACCCAAATAGCCTCACTTCCCTTCTAACTTCTTGGAAGCCCATCCACAAAATCCACATAAATATGTTCCCACTTCCAAATGGGAACTTCTAAAGGTAACAGTAATCCTTCAGGCATTCCTTGCTTCGCTTTTACTTTTTGGCATGTTAAACACTTGGCTATAAACTCAGCTATCTCCCTTTTCGTCCCTTCCGAATGGAGATTCCTCTTCATATCTTTATACATTTTATCTCCACCGGGGTGTATGGTCATCCTCGACCTATAGAACTCCTCTAAAATTTCCTTTCTTAACTCCTCATCCATAGGGGTGCAAAGTCGTTCGTCCCTAAGCAAACTTTCGTTGTCTCCCAATGAATATCTGACTGAATGGGGAAAGGTCTCCTTCTTCAATACTTTATCCTTTAAATTTTTTATTTCTTCGTCAAGGTCTTGCATATTCTGAATCCTTTCTCTTTGAGTGGAGCTAACGATTACAACTCAAAGAAAACTACTAGAATCTACCGGAGGGGGTTGCAAGTTAAAGTTAGAGAGAAACTCCAACTGTTTCCATTCTAAAATTGCATTTATGGATGCATGATTTCTACTCAACGCATCAGCTACGACGTTCCCTTTCCCTAGGGTATACTGGATCATAAAATCAAAAGAGGCAATGTACTACATCCATCGTTGATGTCTTAGATTTAGGTCACGTTGAGAGAATAAATACTTTAGGGGTTTATGGTCAGGAAAAAGTTCAAACTTCTCCCTTAAAAGATAATGCCTCCACATCTTCGGGGGGAACACTACTACGGCTAACTCTAGGTCATGAACTGGATATCTCTTCTCGGAGTCCTTGAGTTGTCTACTGGCATAAGCAACAACTCATCCTTCTTTCGTAAGAACCGCTCCTAAACCGGTTCCACATTCGTCAGTGTAAACTGTGAATATCCTTGAGCCATTAGGTATAATAAGAACTAGCGCACTAATCAATACTTCCTTTAATTTCTTAAAAGTCATGTCGCACTTATTACACCAAGAAAATAACAAGTTCTTCTTCGTTAGTTGGGTTGAAGGAGTAGCAATCTTTGCGAAGTATTTAATAAACTTTTAGTATTATCCAGCCAATCCAAGGAAGCTTCTCACCCCGTAGAATTTCGAGGTACTCTCCATTCCTTAATTGCCTCGATCTTCGTGGGGTCTATTACCAAGCCTTTGCTTGACACGATTGCCCAAAAAATACAATTTCTTCTCTCTAGAAATAACACTTCGAAAAATTGGCTTTCAACTAGTTCTCTATTAATATCCCTAGGACCTGTCTTAGGTGACCTTCATGCTCTTTATGGTCCTTAGAAAATATAAGGATATCGTCCACAAAAACTACCATAATCTTATTCAGAATGCCCCTAAACACTCTGCTCGATAGGTTAACAAAGAAGCTGGGTGTATTTGTCGGTCCGAAGGGCATAACTTCCCATTGGAACAATCCATCCGATGTCCTAAACGCGATTTTTTCCTTACTGTCCTCCGAAATTCTCAATTGGTGAAATCCAGTTGCAAGGTCTAATTGGGAAAATACTCGGGCTCCTACCAATTGGTCAAATAGATCATCAATTCTGGGTAAGGGTACCTATTCTTCTTGGCTAGCTTATTAAGCTTCCTATAATCCACATAGAGTCTTAGAGATCCATCCGCTTTGGTGACAAACACAACATGTGCACCCCATTTAGACGTACTGTAATGACCTGAATTTTGGCGACTTTAGTTATCGACATAAACATGATGATGACTAACCAAACATCGAAAAATCCCGGTAATTAATGAAAGAAATTAGAGGGTGAGAATAGTAAGATAGAAACTTAGAATAGAAGAAGAAGAAGAATACAACATCAGAGTAACACGAACCTCACAGCGGAACGAATAACATATAACATAACTTTTGAAATACAAACAATATATGTATACAATAACATTGCAGAGTACAACACTTACAACAACAGCGGAAATAACTATAGCTATATAATCCTGAAGCCTCCTGCTCCAGCTCTTCAGGTGTATCTGAAAAATCCTGACTACTTGACTGCCCGTCCAATTTAGGCACCCAAGAGTTTAGGGAAAACAAAACAAAATAAACTCCGGGTCAGTCATGGGACTAGTATGAGTAAAAAAGTTTAAACAGTTTGAACAAGTAAACGATATCTCATAAGACCACGCCATATAACGGAACGGGTTTTTCCCTTATGAGAATCCAAAATATCTTTATATCAAAAACCTTTTGATAATATAATAATGTCTATCAACCACAATATAATAATCATCTAGCAGAAATGCTTTTATCTCACGTTCTACATATATATTATACAATCAAAACTGTAAACACGTATTGGGTAATGGATTTCCAACTATGAAAAGGTATGGAACCACCTTCCGATCAGTGTACTCTAGGAACGATACACTGGAGTTCAACAAGAACATCTTGCAACTCAGCCACACATGACTGACCACTCATTTCTCTTGAGTTTATCGAATGTATATCACCAACGGTTGGGATCAGCAACCGTTTCCCGTATATATGGGACATCATTGATAGATTTAAGAAGCAAATGAATATTCTCTAGATAGGTGATTATACACCCTACTTCGGAGCGGCCGACTTGGCCAAGTAGCCTGCCCGATTTTTGTCATTTCCTGGTTGTTGAGGCCAGAGGTTACGCTTTATCATCACATCAGATTACTTCGAATGCTACATTGTCAGATCCATCGAAAATCACTAATTGACGTCTGCAACAGTACATTACGTGTTAGCTAAAGAAGTTTCCTTCTCCGCTTCCACTCTTGGTACGGTTGAAGAAATCGATGTACGTGACCTTTCTGGAAATACTCTGTCAGACATTCATCCATACAAGTCATCCAGGAACAGGATAAACCGAAGGCGCTATTCAGTACATCCATCTTAGGCACTGTTATCTAAGACTTATACAATAGCCCTTGCACTTCACTTCGTCTTCAATTATCTTTGGCATATATGATTCGCAACGCTTATGCCAATACAGAGTGGTTCTTTGGATAATAATCCAACCGGTCTCTCCATATTAACAACGTTAAAATGGTCAAAACTTCGATAGTTGGTGAGTTAACTATCGAAGAAAACAGGTGTGCAAACAACGATATTATTTCCAGATGGAAATTCTATCAATCAATCATCAATCATATATATATTTATATATCTATATATATATATTCATATTTCTTTATTATCTTGTGACGACCCCATTTCCCGTACTGACGGATACAAGGGTAATCTTTGGAATATAACACAGAAATAGATAATAGCAGATCGGAATTAAATAAATACACCAGATAATGAACAATAGAATATGCTGGATAAAAGTAATCATCAGAGTTACACAGTATACAGGATCATACTTAGTACAAATACAGTTCAGATATACATTAATGTCTACAACGGAAAACAAACATAATGTACAATAGGAGCTAAACAGCATAAAAGAGATAAATAATAGAATCCATCTTCAGCTCCAGCTATCCAGAATGAACCAGCTAAACCTGAATACAAGGCTGCCCGTGTAGAAAAAGGGGCACCCGAGTTTGAAAGTGAAACAAACTACGAGTCAGTCATGGGACTGGTATGAGAAATCTACTCAACACATTCAAAATATGGCTAATCACAGGACCACGCCACTTTCGTGGAACGGGTTTACTCCATTGGATTACCAGTGCTTTACAACAAATCTTTCTTTTAAACAACGCAATGCTTTTTATAAAAATGAAGCCATTATAAGACTCAGTTCCCATCACACAATGCAACGCAAATCGGAGGATAGAGTTTTTACCTTATAACGGCCAAAAGATGCTTGAAACGAATAAAACAAAAGCATTTGATATTATTACTAGTGTTTACATGTTTCAAGACAACTTCGAATCATAACTATCAATCATAGACGGCATGGGTACCATATATCATGTCGCCATATATATATATATATATATATATATATATATATATATATATATATATAATCAAAACTGCACGGTCACGTATTTGGAAATTGGATTTCCGTCATGAACCAAGGCAAAAGATAGTCCTTACCGAATTCGTGACTCTCTAGCCCGAGCCATAGGATCAGAGCTCGAGTGACCCTAGAAGCGACAGGGCCGGTCCACCGATGTGGATTAAAATTCCTGAACAATACGTTTCCCCGCCCTTTGGGGCGTAAACGAGCCAATGAATGACTCCATCAGACCCGGATCGTCCGATCAAACCGAGGCGCCTCGCAACAGCAACAACCACATAAGTCAAACTCGTCAGGGCGTGTAAAACCACTGACGCCACTTCTAACTAGAAAGAAACGCATGTCCTCCCTGAGGTCCTCTCCCGTTTCTGGTTCATACCGGGGTGTGAGGCTCGCGATTTCACGTTATACACAAAGCTACGCCACACAGGCGGTGCTTTGATCATCTCCACAAGACCTTGCTTTTCAACAGAAGGCCTGTTCATTTGCCACTTAGGCATGCCATACTAGCAATTCATGCCATGCGACTGATGTCCATCGATATACAACCTCTGAGCTCGTGCGTTTCAGAGAAGGGCGTTAAGCAAAAGAATAAATTCTCCGCCGCCAAACAGATGTATATTTAACAGAGATCAATCAACATACAATAAAATCCAATGTCAGACACACAGTCCATTTACAAGTCCGTTCTGGGTCTGAACGAAACCGGAGGCACTATATACCTCGCAAACCCTTCGATCACCTCGTACGTCTGGACGATCACCACTTATTATCCATATTTCGGGATGCCTCCCAATCAGGACCTCGGTTACCATCCAAACGAGGTGAAGATCTTCGGTCTTCGACCACCGTCTTCATCTTCGATTTCTTATCGTCGATTCAGTTATTCAGAATGGGATAAACCCGGTCTTTCTGAGCAACTCGCGTATATAATAAACATGTGCAACACTAACATACACATGCATCATTTCAATTCATTAGTCACTAACCGTCAATCAGTAAGAGAACGATTTCCCAAATATTAACCCCGAAGGCCGAAACCAACATCAGATCAACACCCAGGAAACCATTCGACTTAGCCAACCTTCAGTTAATTTCTAAATTTCACATCCATATCGTTTATAATATTTTACAACGATCTATCGCTATTTTTATTTATTTAAAAATAGCCAATTTATTCAAAATGACGCTTCGGGTCATAGCGCGGCCGTGGCGCTATTTTTCTTCAGATTTGATTTACACATATCTAAAAATCTAACCGTTGGATCTTCACAAAATTTACATCATTAGAAAGATCTTTTCAAAACGAATCCAACGGTTCCAGTTTCGGGAAAATCCGACGGTCGGATCTCCCGGTATAATCGTTTGAAGTTTCGATTTCAAAATATGAACTGCAGCGTCGTTATTCGATTAAATATAATTATATATATATATAAAAATATAATCGATTCTGACGTTGTTTTTCTTCAGATTTGAATTAAACATTCCGGACAATCCAACCGTTGGATTTTTACAAAGTTGGTGCCGTTGGAAAGATATTTCCAAAGTGAACCCAACGGTTGTGATTTCAGGAAAATCCGATGGTCGGATCTCCCGTACTAATCGTTTGAAATTATGGTTTCAAAATACGAACTGCAGCGTCGTTATTCGATATATTTTAATTCTATTTATATATATATATATATATCGATTCTTCGATTTCAAAGCTATATTCTTTTCATACATTTGATAAAAATATCATTTTTATCTAACCGTCTTCTATTTCAACACTTCACTATTTTTAACAATTCATTTATATAATAAAAATGTGAATTTTATTGTAAAACGATTCATTTCAAAACTCTATTATTTTATATAGTTCATATAGGTAATAAAAATAGGGTTTTTATTATAAAACAATTTCTTTCAAAACGAGATTATTTTATATAGTTCATATAGGTAATAAAAATAGGATTTTTATTATAAAACAATTTCTTTCAAAACGAGATTATTTTATATAGTTCATATAGATGATAAAAATGTGATTTTTATTATAAAACAATTTATTTCAAAATAGGAATACCATTCAACACATGAATTTCTAATCAACGAATGAATATCAATTCAACACATGAAGGTTTTCTATAGTTGGTATATATAAATAAAAATGTGATTTTTGTATTTAAAACACGAATACCATTCAACACATGAATTTCAATCCAACGAATGAATATCGATTCAACACATGAAGGTTTTCTATAGTTTGTATATATAGATAAAAATGTGATTTTTATATTTAAAACACGAATACCATTCAACACATGAATTTCAATCCAACGAATGAATATCGATTCAACACATGAAGGTTTTCTATAGTTTGTATATTTAGATAAAAATGTGATTTTTATATTTAAAACACGAAGACCATTCAACACATGAATTTCTAATCAACGAATGAATATCGATTCAACACATGAAGGTTTTCTATTCAACGAATAAATATAGTTTCAGCAAATGAAAATAATTCAAACACATGAATATTATTCAAAATTTCGGCAGCATAACGGCAGGGTAGTTAAAACCGGGACCGTCCCTAGTACGGCTCCTCGCTTTACCTTAAAACCTCGCGGTTTTTGACAATGGGGATCATGCATCTAGTTCGCACGCAGGCGGCATGTATATATTTATTTCATTTCCAAAAACTAATCCTATGTGGTTTCAACCAAATATTTCTCAACCACAAATGGGTATTTTTCAACCACAATCAATCAATATCAACCACAAACAATCCCAATCAACCATTCGCTATCAATCAATTTTCACACCAATCACAACCAATAAATATCGTCCATGGTTTGTGGATGAGGGGCATATATATATATATATATATATATATATATATATATATATATATAGCAATTCACTTCTATTTCAACACATATATAATTTTTACAACGCATATATAACTTATACATCGAACGTACAACTTATACAACGCTTATACATGAGGTGTACAACGCTTATATAACTCATACATCGACTATATAATTTATACATCGTCGTTTTCCATATCGTTTATAAATTAGAAATCTCACATTGGGTTCCACTCCACCAAAAATAGCAGAAGGCTCAGAAAAATATGCGGTCTCTTCTAGAATGTAGAAGACGTCCACCCGAGTCCACTGTCTCTTGTTTCACTGAATTTCGTCAAGAAACGAAAAAGATATGATTTTTACAGTGAAATCAAAAACCGTAGCGCTTTAAACTGCTATAATATAATTAAAATAAAAATAGCCGTATACCTTTTCGAAACGTTCAAAGCTAGGTCACGCGATTTCGTGAAATCCGTGAATCGATAGCTCGATCGGGCTACGCAGTGTCGAAGGGGGAGGAGAGAGCTTCTCGGCGCTGGTGGTGGGGTCCAGTTCGACGCTGGCAGGAGGGTGTGGCGGCGGTTGGAAGTCGCGGACTTTGAGGCGTTGGATTTCGACGATGGCGCAGCTACAGGGGTCGAATCAGGTATGGATGTGGAGAGGGGATCGAGACCTTCAAAAAGTTCAACTGGAGGGGGTGGAAAAAACGCCTGTGGCGGCGGCGATCGGTCCTGGAAGGTTTGGAGCCTCTTCCGCCTTCGATCGGGGAGAGAGAAAATTAGATTTTTCTTTATTTTTAAAAAAAAAATTATGATTGGCCAGTGGGTTTTAAAGGGGTTTTCTGACACGACCACCAATCTAAACCAAACGACTGTCGTCCCTAGCGTTTTACTTCCATTCCGAACACAATGGGATATGTTTCGTAGGCCCATTCGATTGTTTCAGTCAGTTTTCATTCAAATTAAAATATAGAATATTCAATATTTGATTTGAACATACATTTCAATTTGCCAGGGCCATAAACTGATTCGAAAAATTCCAGAAAAATAAATCTGGCTATGTTTTGACGATACGGTCCCAACAAAACTAGTTTCGTCGAATTCTGAGACCGTTTGCAAAAAGGCCCATTTCTGGTCAATCCAATTTAACTATAATTGACCAAAACACGTTTTCCTTTGCCATGCTCACATACTAGCTTCAAAAATTATGAAATTTGGAACCTAGCAATAACTTCACATCCCGAATCCAACAAAAGTGGTTTCGTCGAATTCCGAGGTCGTATGCAAAATGGCGAATTTCACGGGCTATATAAATTCCATAGCGACCTTTCTGAAAATTCATTTGGCCATAACTTTTGCTTTCCGCTATGAAAAATCGATTTTTCAGATTCGTTAGAAAGGTATTCACTAACAGATTTAAATATTTTTGGATTCACTCAAATCCGTTTTGTTTTGCACCCGGTACAGTCCGACAAAGTTTGAATTCAATTTTTGAAACTACCGCGCCATTTCAAGCCTTGTTTATAATTAGAATTAATTATATTCGTTTTCAATTGTCGATTCAAACTCAGTTTTCATTGCTATTATTTAAAATATTTATTTTAAATATTTAAAATCCATTATTTTAGCCAATTTAAAAATTTTAAATTGGTTCAGATTTTCCGGGTCGTTACATATCTATGTTTAGAAAATTACGTTAACACTGGAAAACATTTCCATTTCAAATCCATATTTCCAATTTCAATATTTGATTATGTTTCTGATTCTATTTGGAAACATTTCCAAATCTTCTTTACTTCGATTTAAACAGATGTTTAAATCAACATCGCGACGACAACTCGAACCACTATACTTATTTACTAAATCACTTAACCACTTTCACTCTCAAACCTTAACCAATTCTAAATTAAAAACGAAGTCAATCAAGTTGGGGTATAAATACCTCTCAGACCTTAACTGAACAACATTTCAAATCTCGAAATAGGGTAAGTTCATCTTTTAACCCTTTAACACTTCCTTTTCTACCCTCGGATTCTATTTACGAACCCCTTATTTTACAAGTTTACGTGATTATAACAAAGGTGTTATAATCTCCTGCATCCGAAATATATTATCTTAAATATGACTTCTATTTCCTAACTCGAATAATATAACGACAACCAATTTATTTACTCCTATTCGGTTATTCTAATCTATAACTCTTATTTGAATAACTCCAACCTAATAATTCTTACTGGATTAACTCTTATTCGAATAACTTATTCGAATAACTTATATTCAATTTGCTTACTTTCGAATACTTATATTCGAAAATCTCTTTCTTCGAATAAATCTTATTCGATTTAACTCCCGTCGAATAACTAAATTTGATCAACTCACTTCGAATATTTCTGATTCGATTATCTCACTTCGAATATCTCTGATTCGATTATCTCACTTCGAATAACTAAATTCGATTAACTCATTTCAACTCTATTCGAATAAACTGAATTCGATTAACTCCATTTGAATAACTCTAGTTCGATTTAACTCTATTCAATAACTCTTGTTCGATAACCTCTTTAACTCTATTCGAATAAACTATATTCGATAACCCCTTTAACTTTATTTGAATAAACTATATCCGATAATCCCTTTAACTCTATTCGAATAAGCTATATTTGATAACCCCTTTAACTCTATTCGAATAAACTATATTCGATAACCCCTTTAACTCTATTCGAATAAACTATATTCGATGACTCCTTTAACTTTATTCGAATAAACTATATTCGATAACCCCTTTAACTCTATTCGAATAAACTATATTCGATAATCCCTTTAACTCTATTCGAATAAACTATATTCGATAACCCCTTTTTATTTGAATAACAAATATTCGATAACTCCTTTAATTCGAATAACAATAATTCGATAACTCCATTTCGAATAACTATAATTGATTTATTCTAATTTGATTAACTCATTTCAACTCTATTGGTTAACTCTAACTCTAACTGGTTAACTCTAACTGATCAACTCTAACTGGTCAACCCTAACTCTAATCGATTATCTCTAACTGGTTAACTCTATTTATTTAGCAAATAAATATTTCCTTTCAATTCTATTTATTTAACCAATGAATATTTCCTTTTTATCTTTCTATTTATTTCCTAAATAGATATCTCGTTTTTTATAACTTCCATTTGTCCCACAAATATTTTCTTTGATATTTGTTTTACAAATATTTCCTCTTTGATTTCATTTGTAAATATTTTACAAATATTTCTCTTTCGATTTATCTATTTATTTTCTAAATAAATAAATCCTTTTATACTTCTATTTATTTCTTAAATAAATATTCCATTTCAATTTTATTTATTTATCAAATAAATATCTCTTTTATATTTGTTTTACAAATATTTCTATTTTAATTCTATTTGACTTGCCAAATATTTCCTTTATAAAATCCTCTGATTTTATAAATAGTTTTCTTTTACAAATTCTATTTATTTCTGAACAAATACCCTTTATAACTTATTTATTTACCAAATAAATAATCCATTTAAAATGTCTTACTTATTTATCTTAATAAATAATTCACTTTATAAATATTCCATTTATAAATATCCTTTTTATAAATATTTCCTATTTATAAATATTCCCGTTTATAATATCTTCTATGATTTTATAATTATATTTTCTTTTATAAAATCCTCTGATTTTATAAATATTTTATTTTCAAATATCACTTTGAAAATTCCCTTATCAATGTTCCGGTATGTTATGGTATTTAACATACCATATAACAATGATCAGTACCATTCACACTTATAAAATCATCAACATGTTTCATATCACATCGTATAACACAATATATAAAACAAAACAGTATTTATATATTAAGGAACCCAGTTGGGTCCCTCCAACCTGTTTCCCTGCATCACAGATGTTAATCAACATAATAACATCGATTTCATTTCAATATGAAATATTCTGCTAAACAGAATCAATATTTGATTAATGATATATATAAATATCGTTATCTATAATTTCAACCAATACACAAATAATTCAACCAAAAAGTTAACACACATCAATCAGTCATCATTTATCAGTTCTAAATATACGTTATAAAAATAGAACTGTTTAGAGTTGGTGAGTTTTACTCACATTGGACGGTCATCGTTAATAACAAAAATCATCGCTTGATTCAGACAGAAAGTTTATTTTGCTATAAACTGTAACGGGCTCAGATTCGTTCCCTGTCAGTTCCATTGTGTAGTGTCCGTCCATACGAACCCAACGGATCTTGTTTCGCTCAATTCTGGTATCGTATGATAAAGTTATGATGTTTACAAGTTTCACATATTTTTAAATTAAATAAAAATAAAGATTGAATTTCAAATGGCCCTTAACTTTGTATCCGGCCCATCCCAAGCCCAAACCCGCTACCTTATAGCCCAACTGTATTCACCCTTTCTTCCCCAACGTGGATAAACCCGCTCCAGTTAAAGAAATGGCCATTTCCGATCTCATTCTCCACCGAACTGCTCCACCGTTTCTCAACTAACATCAAAACCGAAAACTCCGTTGAACTCCCCTTCGAAATCTCCACGGATACACCACCACCAACACCAACTCGGCAGCTCCCCTGCTTATCGCGATTCCCATCTGTTGAAGCTCGTTACTGTTGTTCGAGCGACTTTTTTTTTGTGATCGATCCTCAACAAGTGATGCCAACTCAAACCGAAATCCTATTTCAAACCCAACCCAATCCTCCAATTCGAGCAACGGTGCCTCAATCTCACGGAAAGTCGAACCCTAGCTCGACTGTACAATTTCTGCCCCTCACAAAAACTGATCGTAGATGAAACCGAGGACATCAGTGTGAAGCCCCTTCTTCCCCGAGTTCAAAACAACTTGTTTCAACAATTTAGGATTTTTATTTTCATTGTTTTGATTTCTCAACTCAAGATGCTTACTGTATATTTTATTTCTGAGACAACGGCGCAATGTTTGACCTCAGTAGAAAATGAAATTAGGTTTAGAGGAGTGGAAGAGTATTTATAGGAAGATATTTTGAGATATTTTGGTTTTAGATATTTTCTTTTTATATTCATTTATATTCGTTCTGCACTCTAAAAATCCCTACGAACACATACGATATCTAAAAATCATGAAAATTGACATGCAGCTAGAGTTCGACATTACGGTCCCAATGAAACTGGTTTCGTTGAATTCCGACTTCGTATGCCCACACAGCGTATTTTTAACTGTCAAAATACTGACTGTTTTTCACTCTAAAAATCCGTACGGCCACACAGTGACCCCAAAAATCACGGAACTTGGAATCTAACAACTATTTGACATTGTGGATCCAACAAAATTAGTTTCGGTGAATTCTAACTTCGTTTGCAAAAGTGGCTATTTTTAAAGCCCTAAAT
The DNA here is from genome assembly GCA_030737875.1 of Allium sativum. NCBI lineage: Eukaryota > Viridiplantae > Streptophyta > Magnoliopsida > Asparagales > Amaryllidaceae > Allium > Allium sativum. The sequence goes on from CM060921.1 coordinate 567,119,636, forward strand.
AACCCATTAAATATATAAATATAATTAAAGTTAATATTTAAAAATAAATATTATCGTCTATATTCACAGTGGAATACCATACAGCTCTAGAATATTCCTATATGAATTTCTAACTTGATATTTCAAATCTGGGTCAACCCGATATTCGATTTATATTGAAATTCCTTTTTAAAATATAAATAATTCCTTTATAAATTATAAAGGAATTCTACAGCGACTTTTCTAAAATTTGATTTGGACGTAAATCAAAATCTACCTGACGAAATCCATATTTTTCTCTTCCACTAGAAAGATATACTCCACCAGCTCCACACGTTTCTTGTTTCACAGAAATCCGGCTTAAAACGAATCCTATATATTCAGTTGAAGTTCAAATCGCCAAATTACGAACTGCAGCGCCATTTCAAGCTCAATTTTAATTATAATATAATTATACGTTCAAACTATCGTTATTTAAATATTTTCGTTATTCTAATTCAATTCTAAACTGAATTAAATATCACAGATGATCCAGTTCACACCATATCTCCATTTCAGCCTATTCTGATTATTTCAGAATTATATATATTATTAAATTTATTATTTTAATTTAAATATTCACCATTATTTAATTCCACGACCATTAAATTCACTATATCACTATTTATATAATTAAATTAATTAATTATTATACCTCTGCAAATGCGGGTCATTACAATCTTCCCCACTTAAAATAATTTCGTCCTCAAAATTGCTAAGTAGGAAACGACCCTATCGACTAGTTAGAACATATTTGTTCACTTCTTAACTTCAGTTTAAACTGAACCAATTTAATTTCAATTAAATTATTAATTAATTCTTATCAACGAAAATTTTCAAAAATCCTGAAAATTTTCTAACTCCTTAACTTTTCGAAATTTTTTGCCAGCACCTCCTTTGTACTGGTCAATCGGTCAAACTCCAACTCGCCTCTCTGGGCCATCTCCAACCCAAAAGAAAATCAAAAAGCCAAGCGGCTTGCCAATTTGGCTTATCAAAATCTCAAACCTTATGAAATATAAACTTGTACCTTTTTGTCGGGCATATCAACTCTATCACTTCCATATGCTATCAACTCAGCATATACCAATGTTATCTCACTCAAATTCTGAGATCACTTTCATCTCCAACACAACCATTCGCCTTTTTACCAAGCCAAATATCATTTTAACTCGAGTTTCTTCTCGATTCCCAACTCTTAACTTGATTATCACATTACACTTCAAATTTGAATCTCACAATCCAATTTGCCTTGATATCATTCTAATTCAATCTCAGTTACCACTTTACTGGCTTTACTTTAATTCTAATTTGCTTTCACAAATTTCTGTTAAATTTGTTTTTAATTCAAACAGTCTTTCCCTGGGAGTTTTTAAACAGTTTACTCTTTTCAAAAATCAAATTTTCCTTTTTGAAATTCAACACAACTTGTCTTTCCCAAAACAAATTCAAAACAATATATGTGGTAGCAATTCGTCACTTACAACTCGAAAATGAATACTAATGATGCAGCTGTCATCATCAGAATCTATTTTCCAGCGATCGAAGTGAGTTCAATACTATAAAACCATTTCTAAACATTTCCACTTTGAAATTCATTTCAAAATATAATTCACACTGCTTGTAAAACAATTTAAAATCTCCCAGGATCTTAAATTTTCCTTATTTTTAATCCAAATCCATTTACAAACACTTATCCTATTTTTCCAGAATTTTAATTCAATTTCTGGTTTAAATTTCAGATTTAACTCATCTGCTTTCACGTATTTCACTTATATGAATTCTGATTGGTTATTTATATAGCCATTTAATTTATAATCTTACTCGATTATAATAACAACCAATAAATCCACTTATATTATAATTTTGATATATATATATATACATATATATATCTTCTCTATATCAAGATATACTTTAGGTAAACTTATTTTAATTTACCCTCTTTTCAAAACATATCGTGTCGACCCATCGTATTCGAGTGTTTATAAACTCCTACCGATACAGTGGATCAAACTGATCGACCAGAACTCATAAACAACTCAACCAAAAAATCCACACAATATAAAACAAATTTTATATCAATAACAAATACGTTCACTCGTATATACACACTCAAACTCAATCTAGGGTATTACTAACCCCATCTCTACCGAGTCACACCACAGAGCCAAGGTAATACTTAACCTTTGCTCTGATACCAACAGTAATGACCCGGATTTTGGCGACTTTAGTTATCGACATAAACATGATGACGACTAACCAAACATCGAAAAATCCCGGTAATTAATGAAAGAAATTAGAGGGTGAGAATAGATAAGATAGAAACTTAGAATAGAAGAAGAAGAAGAAGAACACAACATCAGAGTAACACGAACCTCACAGCGGAACGAATAACATATAACATAACTTTTGAAATACAAACAGTATATGTATACAATGACATTGCAGAGTACAACACTTACAACAACAGCGGAAATAACTATAGCTATATAATCCTGAAGCCTCCTGCTCCAGCTCTTCAAGTGTATCTAAAAAATCCTGATTACTTGACTGCCCATACAAATTTAGGCACCCAAGAGTTTAGGGAAACAAAACAAAATAAACTTCGGGTCGGTCATGGGACTGGTATGAATAAAATAGTTTAAACAGTTTGAAAAAGTAAACGATATCTCATAAGACCACGCCGTATAACGGAACGGGTTTTTCCCGTATGAGAATCCAAAATATCTTTATATCAAAAACCTTTTGATATTATAATAATGTCTATCAACCACAATATAATAATCATCTAGCAGAAACGCTTTCATCTCACGTTCTACATATATAGTATACAATCAGAACCGCAAACACGTATTGGGTAATGGATTTCCAACTATGACAAGGTATGGAACCACCTTCCGATCAGTGTACTCTAGGAACGATACACTAGAGTTCAAAAAGAACATCTTGCAACTCAGACACACATGACCGACCACTCATTTCGCTTGAGTGTATCGAATGTATATCACCAACGGTTGGGATCAGCAATCGTTTCCTGTATATATGGGACAACATTGATAGATTTAAGAAGCAAATGAATATTCTCTAGATAGGTGATTATACACCCTACTTCGGAGCGACCGACTTAGCCATGCTGCCTGCCCGATTTTTGTCATTTCCTGGTTGTTGAGGCCAGAGGTTACGCTTTATCATCACATAAGATTTACTTCGAATGCTACATTGTCAGATCCATCGAAAATCACTAATTGACATCGGCAACAGTACATTACGTGTTAGCTAAAGAAGTTTCCTTCTCCGCTTCCACTCTTGGTACGGTTGAAGAAATCAATGTCCGTGACCTTTCTGGAAATACTCTGTCAGATATTCATCCATACAAGTCATCCAGGAACAGGATGAACCGAAGGCACTATTCAGTACATCCATCTTAGGCATTGTTATCTAAGACTTATACAATAGCCCTTGCGCTTCACTCCGTCTTCAATTATCTTTGGCATATATTATTCGCAATGCTTATGCCAATACAGAGTGGTTCGTTGGATAATAATCCAACCGCTCTCTCCATATTAACAACGTTAAAATGGTCAAAACTTCGATAGTCGGTGAGTTAACTATCGAAGAAAACAAGTGTGTAAACAACGATATTATTCTATCAATCAATCATATATATATATATATATATATATATTCATATTTCTTTATTTTCTATGTTTAGAAAATATACGTTCACACTGGAAAACATTTCCATTTCAAATCCATATTTCCAATTTCAATATTTGATTACGTTTCTGATTCTATTTGGAAACATTTCCAAATCTTCTTTACTTGGATTTAAACAGATGTTTAAATCAACATCGCGACGACAACTCCAACCACTATACTTATTTACTTAATCACTTAACCACTTTCACTCTCGAACCTTAACCAGTTCTAAATTAAAAACGAAGTCAATCAAGTTGGGGTATAACTACCTCTCAGACCTTAACTGAACAACATTTCAAATCTCGAAATAGGGTAAGTTCATCTTTTAACCCTTTAACACTTCCTTTTCTACCCTCGGATTCTATTTACGAACCCCCTTCTTTTACAAGTTTACGTGATTATAACAAAGGTGTTATAATCTTCTGCATCTGAAATATATTATCTTAAATATGACTTTTATTTCCTAACTCGAATAATATAACGACAACTAATTTATTTACTCCAATTCGGTTATTCTAATCTATAACTCTTATTTGAATAACTCCAACCTAATAACTCTTACTGGATTAACTCTTATTCGAATAACATATTCGAATAACTTATATTCGATTTTCTTACTTTCGAATACTTATATTCGAAAATCTCTTTCTTCGAATAAATCTTATTCGATTTAACTCCCGTCGAATAACAAGATTCGATCAACTCACTTCGAATATTTCTGATTCGATTATCTCACTTCGAATATCTCTGATTTGATTATCTCACTTCGAATAACTAAATTCGATTAACTCATTTCAACTCTATTCGAATAAACTAAATTCGATTAACTCCATTTGAATAACTCTAGTTCGATTTAACTCTATTCAGTAACTCTTGTTCGATAACCTCTTTAACTCTATTCGAATAAACTATATTCGATAACCCCTTTAACTTTATTTGAATAAACTATATCCGATAATCCCTTTAACTCTATTCGAATAAGCTATATTTGATAACCCCTTTAACTCTATTCGAATAAACTATATTCGATAACCCCTTTAACTCTATTCGAATAAACTATATTCGATAACTCCTTTAACTCTATTCGAATAAACTATATTCGATAACCCATTTAACTCTATTCGAATAAACTATATTCGATAATCCCTTTAACTCTATTCGAATAAACTATATTCGATAACCCCTTTTTATTCGAATAACATATTCGATAACTCCTTTAATTCGAATAACAATAATTCGATAACTCCTTTTCGAATAACTATAATCGATTTATTCTAATTTGATTAACTCATTTCAACTCTATTGGTTAACTCTAACTCTAACTGGTTAACTCTAATTGATCAACTCTAACTGGTCAACCCTAACTCTAATCGATTATCTCTAACTGGTTAACTCTATTTATTTAGCAAATAAATATTTCCTTTCAATTCTATTTATTTAACCAATGAATATTTCCTTTTTATCTTTCTATTTATTTCCTAAATATATATCTCGTTTTTTATAACTTCCATTTGTCCCACAAATATTTTCTTTGATATTTGTTTTACAAATATTTCCTCTTTGATTTCATTTGTAAATATTTTACAAATATTTCTCTTTCGATTTATCTATTTATTTACTAAATAAATAAATCCTTTTATACTTATATTTATTTCTTAAATACATATTCCATTTCAATTCTATTATTTATCAAATAAATATCTCTTTTATATTTGTTTTACAAATATTTCTATTTTAATTCTATTTGACTTGCCAAATATTTCCTTTATAAAATCCTCTGATTTTATAAATAGTTTTCTTTTACAAATTCTATTTATTTCCTAACAAATACCCTTTATAACTTATTTATTTACCAAATAAATAATCCATTTAAAATGTCTTACTTATTTATCTTAATAAATAATTCACTTTATAAATATTCCATTTATAAATATCCTTTTTATAAATATTTCCTATTTATAAATATTCCCGTTTATAATATCTTCTATGATTTTATAATTATATTTTCTTTTATAAAATCCTCTGATTTTATAAATATTTTATTTTCAAATATCACTTTGAAAATTCCCTTATTAACGTTCCGGTATGTTATGGTATTTAACATACCATATAACAATGATTAGTACCATTCACACATATAAAATCATCAACATGTTTCATATCACATCGTATAACTCAATATATAAAACAAAAAAGTATTTATATATTGAGGAACCCAGTTGGGTCCCTCCAACCTATTTCCCTGCATCACATATGTTAATCAACATAATAACATCGATTTCATTTCAATAAGAAATATTCTGCTAAACATAATCAATATTTGATTAACGATATATATAAATATCGTTATCTATAATTTCAACCAATACACAAACAATTCAACCAAACAGTTAACACACAGCAATCAGTCATCATCTATCAATTCTAAATATACGTTATAAAAATAGAACTGTTCAGAGTTGGTGAGTTTTAATCACATTGGACGGTCATTGTTAGTAACGAAAATCATCACTTGATTCAGACGGACAATTTATTTTTCTATAAATTGTAACGGGCTCAGATTCATTCCCCGTCAGTTCCATTGTGTAGTGTCCGTCCGTACGAACCCAACGGATCTTGTTTCGCTCAATTCTGGTATCGTATGATAAAGTTATGATGTTTACAAGTTTCACATATTTTTAAATTAAATAAAAATAAAGATTGAATTTCAAATGGCCCTTAACCTTGTATTCGGCCCATCCCAAGCCCATACCCGCTGCCTTATAGCCCAACTGTATTCACACTTTCCTCCCCAACGTGGATAAACCCGCTCCAGTTAAATAAATGGCCATTTCCGATCTCATTCTCCACCGAACTGCTCCACCGTTTCTCAACTAACATCAAAACCGAAAACTCCGTCGAACTCCCCTTCGAAACCTCCAAGGATACACCACCACCAACACCAACTCGACAGCTCTCCTGCTTGTCGCGATTCCCATCTGCTGAAGCTCGCTACTGTTGTTTGAGGGGCATTTTTTTTGTGATCGATCCTCAACAAGTGATGCCAACTCAAACCGAAATCCCATTTCAAACCCAACCCAATCCTCCAATTCGAGCAACGATGCCTCAATCTCACGGAAAGTCGAACCCTAGCTCGACTGTATAATTTCTGCCCCTCACAAAAATTGATCGCAGACGAAACCGTGGACATCAGTGTGAAGCCCCTTCTTCCCCGAGTTCAAAACAACTTGTTTCAACAATTTAGGATTTTTATTTTCATTGTTTTGATTTCTCAACTCAAGATGTTTACTGTATATTTTATTTATGAGACAACGACGCAATGTTTGACCTCAGTAGAAAATGAAATTAGGTTTAGAGGAGTGGAAGAGTATTTATAGGAAGATATTTTGAGATATTTTGGTTTTAGATATTTTCTTTTTATATTCATTTATATTCGTTCTGCACTCTAAAAATCCCTACGAACACATACGATATCTAAAAATCATGAAAATTGACATGCAGCTAGAGTTCGATATTACGGTCCCAACAAAACTGGTTTCGTCGAATTCCGACTTCGTATGCCCACACAGCGTATTTTTAACTGTCAAAATACTGATTGTTTTTCACTCTAAAAATCCGTACGGCCACACAGTGACCCCAAAAATCACGGAACTTGGAATCTAACAACTATTTGACATTGCGGATCCAACAAAATTAGTTTCGGCGAATTCTGACTTCGTTTGCAAAAGTGGCTATTTTTAAAGCCCTAAATAACCCATTAAATATATAAATATATTTAAATATAATTAAAGTTAATATTTAAAAATAAATATTATCGTCTATATTCACAGTGGAATACCATATAGCTCTAGAATATTCCTATATGAATTTCTAACTTGATATTTCAAATCTGGGTCAACCCGATATTCGATTTATATTGAAATTCCTTTTTAAAATATAAATAATTCCTTTTTAAATTATAATGGAATTCCATAGCGAATTTTCTAAAATTTGATTTGGACGTAAATCAAAATCTACCTGACGAAATCCAGATTTTTCTCTTCCACTAGAAAGATATACTCCACCAGCTCCACACGTTTCTTGTTTCACAGAAATCTGGCTTAAAACGAATCCTATACATTCAGTTGAAGTTCAAATCGCCAAATTACGAACTGCAGTGCCATTTCAAGCTCAATTTTAATTATAATATAATTATACGTTCAAACTGTCATTATTTAAATATTTTCGTTATTCTAAATCAATTCTAAACTGAATTAAATATCACAGATGATCCAGTTCACACCATATCGCCATTTCAGTCAATTCTGATTATTTCAGAATTATATATATTATTAAATTTATTATTTTAATTTAAATATTCACCATTATTTAATTCCACGACCATTAAATTCACTATATCAATATTTATATAATTAAATAAATTAATTATAATACCTCTGCAAATGCAGGTCATTACACATACTTTGTCGAATGAAGCCTTTCTGTAGTGATTCTGAAATCTGTTTTTCCAACTCTCTCCTTTCTTTTGGCATCATATTCCTTAAAGGTAAAGCTATTGGTCTAACATCCTTCTATAGGTCAATACAAAATGGGATTTCCTATGAGGTGGACGCCCCGTGACATCCTCAAAAACGTCAAAGAACTCACATACTATTAGGACTGAAGATGGCCCTTCTGAACTAGGAGATAAGATATATAATAGGGCCTTATCCTTGTTTCTAATGTTACAAGGAATTTTCATACTACATCTCCTCGACTCCTAAGATGAACAATTCTCTTGTCACAATCTAGGATGGCTCCATAAAATGATAGCCAATCCATATCTAAGATAAGGACATACCTCACAAAATCTAAAGCATATGCTTCGCAGAGGAATTTGACATCGTCGATATCCAATACTAGGTCTTTACAGATCAACTCAAGATACTTATTTCCTCTGATAGGGTTGGCCACCTCTATCGGATTACTAGTGATAGATTAGGAAAGGTTCAACAAATCAACTAGTCTCTTAGAAATAAAATAATGGGTCGCTTCTGAGTCAAACAAGGTGTATACGGAAATTCCTAAAATAGAAGTTATACCTTCAAGTGTGGGTTGACCTTGATCTCTTGGGGGTCGACTCTGATCAGTGTTGCCTCCAATTTATAATTTCGACCGCTTTGAATAATCCTAGGCTTTGGGCATTCTCTAGACAAGTGTCCTTCCTCGTGGAAATTGTAGCACTTTCCTTTAAACTCCTTCTTTGCTAAGGCAGTCCTGCAGTCTTTGGCCTCATGGCCTCTATGATTGCACCTTGTACATGTCTTGGCTTCTTTCTTAAACTTACCCCCTTTCTTCTTATTCCTCCCCCACTCTTTCTTTTTATTCTTATTAGAATCGGAATTTCCTTCTCCCTTCTTATTGTTCTTATTCTCTTTAGATCCTTCAGTTGTGCACAAAATGGCCATCTCCACTAATGTTTCAAAGGTTGCTCCGAACGTCACTTGGGCTAATAGGGTGTTTTCAATGGGGAGTTTAACCCTTTAACACACCTTAAAGCTTTACTAATTGGGGTATCCACCAAACCCTTACCAAACTCATATAACTCGGTGAATTTAGCCACATATTCTTGTAGACTCAAACTTCCTTGCTTGAGAAGGATAAAATTTTCTAACTGGATCGACATCTCAGCCTTTAACAGAAGCTTTGTTTCAAAGCGGATCTTAAATTCAACCCATGTAAATAATTGGCCCACATTCTCTTTAGATATAAGGTTCCATTATTCAATAGCTTCTCCTTTTAAGTGTCTTGCTGCAACTCTCCTCTTAACTTTTTCTGACCATCCCGTGGCGTCAAAAATCCTTTCGGAGTCCATTACCCAAGATTTAGCACCAACAAAAACCTTTTGTTCCTAATAATGGTTTTCCACTAAGGCTTGCGAAATTCTTACAGAATCGAGGAAAATCAAAAGCTGCCTCAACGGCAGGAGCTGCTGGCACCGCTGGGGTAGGATTAGCAACAGGGACCTACTCCATAGTACGGAGATACAGTTAGAACCATTAAGGAAAATGCCGAGGTCTTGCTTGGTTTCCCTATTCAGAAGGATTATTAGCCATTCTGCTATCTGAAAAAGAAAAGGAAGAATCCTTCAGCGGATACTCCTGAGATAGTATTTAAGCTGAAAAGGGGAGATAATCATAAAGTTGTGTATGCTTATTGGGGGTGAATAAATAAATAAATAAATTATATATAGTTTGAAAACCTTTTTCAAAATACAAATACACCTCTCATATGTATAATTTCCTTATAATTGGGCAACATATGCTTTGATACCAAATGTAACAACCTGCCTGGAGTGCGCCTAAATTTTAACCTAGAAAAGGCCCATCAAAACATGGAGCCACTCTAAACGGATTGTTGGTTCCTGTAAGGAATTACATTTGCATGTAATAACAAATAACATAACGTTATGGGAATCTCACATAGCGAAACGAAAAAGTATAACACTAAAGTAAGATGCACCATTTATTAAAAGCCACAAATTCAGATACAAATTGTCAAATACAATTATACAAAATGGTACAACATCGTTGTTCATAATCTAGAGTTTCCATAAGCAAAATAGAAATAATAGCTAATAATAACGTAATAGTCTCATCGTATTCTTCAAGCTCCATCATTGTTTTGTTCATTGAGTCATTATCCCATCTATTGACTTGTTGGATATGTTAAGGAGAGGGGTCAGAACATAAAGTACTGTGTGACTGAAAATAATATTTGCTTAAAGACTATACCCTAGATTTGGTAGGTTATATATGTCAAGGTATGTCTAGAAAAACATAAGCACACACTACAAAGAAATATTTTAATCAATAAGGTGGACATATGAATCAATCACTTAGGACTTCTATTGATGCATTTAGGGTGAAGACCCAACTAGATGGACATTCTTGGTCTCTTAAAGCCCATTTTAATTAACATATTTATTGAGGGTAGATTCTCATGATCTCTTATGACCCTAAGGAGGACCCATCCACTTAAGACCCATCCTTGTACACCAACATTCTTAAGTGTATATTCTCTCAAGTAATATGAGAAGTAGTATCTTGCGGCTTAGTACTAGTTTAAGGTAGGCCCGCATATAGTCATTTATGACCCCTTTGGCGGATGCCCATGTTACTACTTAATTGATATTACGGTAGAACACATATGCCACTTAAGACTTCCCCTAGATAGTCGTTGAATTAAACAGCACATTGCGTTCCACGTATACCAATCCTATCCCTAGGTTGGCCCTCACAAAACTCCTAGAGGGTGTGGACATTCCGGTAAACTACCCTATTGCGTTATTGCCATGACTAAACCATTTTTAGAGAAGGAGGAACCATAGACCAACTTAGAGTCTAATAAGGGAGGGTCCCATGACTTTGGTCTACATCAAAGGAATAAACCTTTGGAATGGTCCTAGTCCTAACCACTTAAGATCCAAACTAGATAAGAAGAAAGTCAGCCACTTAAGACCTTCTCAAGGCATAGTAAGTCTACATATATATATGCTAGACCTCTCACATTAAACCGTTTACCTGTAGAGGTTGAATATGCCAAGGGGTTCCAGATAGACTTCTTCTACAAGTGGGATTAACCTTGTGTCATAGTGTAATAAATTAAATGGCCCATGGCACCCAGACCTCTCACATTAGCCAAACTCACTTGTGGCCACTGGATTTGCAGGTTGGTCCCGCGCAGACTTCTACCACAAATGATGACTAACCTCGTGTATGTGTGCCATTATTTAGTATATATAAATAAGCCATTTTATACGCATACATGAACAATAATTTATTTGGGGACATTTCCAATTTTCTAACCTTATTCTAACGCATTTATTTCGTCATTATTACGTTGAATTATGTTAACTGCGTTATGTAAATAGAATATTTGATATGTACAATTAGCACTAATTTTCGTTCAAATAAAGAAACGTTTTAATGGTGTAAATTGTCAATTTGGTCTATATTAAAGGCATACAAGTTAATTCCCACATCAAACCGCTAAATACATTGCATAATGACATAATTAATGATAGCAGTAATGGGAGAAATAACAACATAACTATCAAAACTTGCATCCTAGGCTTGTTAGAACAATTCAGGTAATGAATCAAGTATAAGGTGTAGATTTCATACAATATATATACATTATCAATACATATATACATAGACCTTTATTTAATCCAATTTACCCTTTTCCCATGTTATACATTAAAACATTGACAATTGATTCATTTCAAATCTGAATATGTTTAAATTTTCCATTTAGAATGGAAATCAAAACCTATTTAAATAATAAAAGTAAATCAAATCCACACAATTTTACATCACAAACACTTTAAATAAAAATGATAAATCAAATCAAATAAAAGTAAATCACCCAAAATGTTCTTCATCCATAACCTAAACAAATTCCCAAACCCAAAAATTTATTGACAATCCTTGCGAAACATATATAAATATGAGATTTGGGGGTTTTACAATTTGATATTATCGTGAACCCAAATCTTCCTAGGCATACTGATCAATATAAGAATCTACAAAATATAGACTATGTCTAAACAATTATTATTTCCACTCACAGTGATTTGACTGTATGGAAATGTCACAGATTTGACGATGTTTACCTATAAGATCAGAAAACCTTCAAGAACAAACATAAATGCAAACTCTAATCCCTTAGAAATATGTATATAAGAATTAAACAGTAAGAATTCTTAATTTCTTATATATATTAATCTTATGATTTCAGATTTAGATCTTATTCAAATTCTATAAGAATAGGGATTAGAAAAGAAAAATAGATTTAAGAGATAAAGAAGAAAACCTACAATATATTTCTTTGGAATCAATGGCACAGTGGAGGCAGGGAAGGAGGAGAAGGCTAGGTTTAGATTTGAGATTTAGCGTGTTATTTATAGGTGTGTGAGTGAATAATAGCTGTAGGATTATTTAGATTAGATCCCGGCTTTTAATCTATAAACAAACACCCAAAACCCAACCCGAACCAGGTCAAATTGGGCACTGGCCGCACCCGGCAGTCGACCGCTCCCCTAAAAGGGCGGTCGACCAACAGTCGACACCCCTCTTAGGGGGCGATGGACCTCCTAGTCATAAATTTGGCCAGTGTTCCGCATTAAAGGTTAAAGATATATTTCTTATATAACGTTATTTACTACAATTATATCTTGCCTTTTAAACATTATTGTTGTCCCTTATTGTATAGTTATATACACACATAAATTAAATTTGGATGGAATATTCCAATCACTTGTTTATTGGTTACATATTATTCCATATATTTATGTTGCAATTTGAATTTCAAACACTATTGCATATATATTTAATGTGCAACTTCTTTTATGTGTAATTCTTTCATATGTGCTCGGATTCTGACATATTATATATGAAAATTGATCATAATTTCGCCATGAATATAACTATGATATTTTTGTGGCCAAATTCCTTATACTATAAAATTCCATTTTTCATCCCATTAATGTATTATTACTTTATCGTTAATTTTCATTATTTATTATTATTAATTAGTTTAGGTATATTTTTACAAGGTGTTACAGAATGCTTTCATCTCCGGGACATTATTTAAATGTTGATTCATGAGGAAAACTGGACAAATGCATAATTTCCTTGAGCAAAAGAGGGTAGGGGACTTTGGAACTAACCGAGAAGGTCAGGAAGCTCCTAGAGCCGCTACCCAACAAAAGAAGAAAGATATTATTATTAACATCATTGTCAGTGGATCACTTCTGACTGGTTTTAATTTGAGGACGATGGAACAATAGTCAGTGCGGTAAAGCATGTCAATGCAGTAAAGCACATCGGGATAGAGAAGTGCAACTCCACAGATGAGTCCGTTCCTGTGAAGCAATGGATGATGACAACGGACGATGTCATCTTCTGAAATAGAGATGTGGATAGTGTAGAGGCTTTAAGTATTGACCCATTGGTAATATCAACCTTAATTTGCCCTACTATGATATGGAAAATCCTTTTTGACTGTTGGAGTTCCATAAACATTTTGTTCAAAAAAGACTATGACTAGATAATGTTGGAGGCTAAAGACGTAAAGCTGTGTAATGCCAGAATACATGGTTTTAAAGGATCTACGAATGAATTGGCAGGTATGGTCGAACTACCGGTGGATCTTGGTGAGAGTGACCATAGGGGAGTGTAGATGCTTCCATTTGTTGTGTTGGACATTTAGTCTCTGTATAATGCCTTTTGGCCTGATGACCCTTGTTGACTTTGGAGTTTGCATTGCTCCTTAGTGCTCGTTACCCAATCTTTTGGTCCAGATTCTAGAAGCAGTCCAGGATCACACGACTTGGCCCATCGCATGGTTAAACAGCCTGAAAGTATCGCTAAGTTACATAGGAACAAAGCCTAGATGGAGTCATAAAAATATCATCATTGGTTCGTCGAAACTGTTCAAATTCACCTAAGTGTCCATAACATCCATCAAGATTTCGTATCCCCGATGCCTTAACCAAAACCATATCCCCCAAAATATGACTCCTGGGATCGGTATAACACTCCTATAATAGTTTGTACCCCTGCCTTCGGCTTCCCAGGGCTGGTATAAGCCTCTCCACCCAGTTTTCATATCCCTGAATATGACTCCCCAATTTTGTATCCTCGATGTCATGGGCTACGAAAAGCAACAAAGAATAGGGGATACAAAGACGAAATATAAAGACAACTAAGAGGAAGAGACTTTGGAAGAATAGAAAAATATAGGCTAAGTATGGGGATAGAAAGATAAATGGCCAAAGAAAGCAGAAGATTCAAGACTCTGAAGCAGCAGAACGAACCAAATCCTCGGGATATGTACCAACCCCGGGGTCGATACCGATCTTGAGGTAAGATAATCATGAAGCATGCGCATGCCAACCCCCGCCCCCACCTACTCCCACTTGCTTCTTCCTCCTATAAACATCCTCATTCTGTAGTGTAAAAAGGGTTGAAATCATGCTCATTTGACCCTTCTGGGAGAAGATATTTCCTTTTTGACCTCCTAGATTCGTCACTCTAGAGAGAAAAAACTTATGTCTTTTCGGACACTTGGACATTTTAGACAGCATAGGAATTTCTTGAAGAAGGAATAAAGTTTCATTTTGGATTTTGTAGAATGTAATTTCCACCATTGCCAACATATTCATATGGAACTATGGTTCCTACCATTGTACTTTAACTAAAAGTGAATAAACAAGAAAACCCTTCAAGTGGATGTAGGATCTTGCAGACCAACCACTACCGTGCCATATACTTTCTTGCATATAATTTCCACTCCAGACATATAGTTTCATTATTTGGAGCTCTTTAGGCATTCTGCTAACTTTTGCGCATCAAAAGTGCCTGATATTGAAACTCCCGACTAAAAGTGGAGTCGGGATTAACGAGGAGACCAGGTAGCTGGACAGGCATACTACATGACTGAGTGAAAGGATGACCATAATAAAGAAAAGTAAAAGGTTGTTGATTACCTCCCTTTGCATCAAGGGTGTTGAAGCATAACAATCACAGGACAAATACCGGACCAGACAGTATGACTATCAATTCAAAGATATTAACCCAAGAATAGATGAGGAGCCAGGATACCAAAGGGTTGCACTCAACATAAGTACGATGGCAATTTCGGTTGATAAGGATGATCCTTGTAAGGTCTTGAAAATTGAGTCCTACCTTGGACCCCTTTTCGATGAGGGAATGGACTAATTTTCTCTGTGTAAATCTGGATGTGTTTGCATGAGCCCATAATGATGTATATGCTCGATTCCGAGAGGTCGAAATCATTGAAAGAGGAAGTTGAGAAGCTCAAAAGCATTTGATTCATCCAAGATTCGTTATACCCCGACTAAGTATCGAATTCAGTCCTTAAAAAGAAACGTAATGTAAAGTGCCAGACATGCATTGATTTTTCGAACTTGAATAAGGCCTGTCTCAAAGGAAAATTCTCGCTTCCAAGAATCGACCAACTTGTGGACTCTACAGTGGGACATGAGCTTCTCCCCTTCATGGATGCATACTTCGTATACAACTAGATTCCAATACAAGTATCGATCAGGAACATACTAGTTTTATTACGGACTTTAGACAATACTGTAACGTGGTCACACTATTCGGTTTGAAGAACACTGGAGTGTCATATCAGTAGTTGGTCAATCGCATGTACAAAGAGCAAATTGTTAGAACCTCTATCTTATTATATTTTGATTGTAACAACTATATATCAACAATGACGTATACTAATATTATTGCAGAAGAGATAATAGATATTATGGTTCAAATACGAGAAGATTCGAAGACATGATTAATTGATATATTTTATGTTTTATTCGAATTAGTATTATAATCAGAATTCTTGTTAAAAATTCCTCTTAAATACACATAGCAATATAAGTTGTTTATGTTTATAAATATTAGATTTTGCACATGCACAAAGGCATATGTGCAAAAACCCAGCTGAATTAATTTCAGCTGGTTGATTACTGAATGTTCATAAAATCGTATGAATATTCAGCAGGCTGAATCTACAATTCAGCCACTTGTATCTTCTGCCTTATACATATGCATAACTATTTTAAAAGCTAATAGTTTTTTAGCCAACTAAAATTTATTTTTAGTTGGCTAAACTGAAGGGTTGCGACTTTTTGAAGGGACATAACTCTTTGATTAACTCCAGGATCAATAGTTTTAGCACAGTGAACATACTTGATTCTAATACTTTCTGATTCTATAAAGCATTTTATACATATTCTCTTACGATGTCATTTTTAATATTCTATGACTATAAATAATCACTTTCGTAACAACTAGAAAATTTAATATAGCAGAGTAATAAAAATATTAAAAAGGTAAATATTAATCATAGAAATATTAGGAAATAGGCAAAGGGGGTTGCATCATTGAGTCCGTTACGAAATTCTGGCTAAGATAGACTTTTGGTTTATTAAAATCGGACTAAAAACAAAGAGAATATAAAAGAAACAAGTTTGGGATTTGAATTTTAAAAGGTAGTTACATTTGAATAAATCAGAATTAAAAATCATCGCAAATTACATAAGTTGGTGCAACCCAGCGCTACCCAGACCCCAAGTGGGTAGACCCACCCAGTGTATGAGTCAACCCAACCTGGGCAGCATGCGCACCCTGCGTGCATGTTGTCGATCGGTTTTTGCTGGCTCTTGGGTGCGTTCTTATAGAGAGGTTTGAGATCTGATGGCCCAAATTTAAACCTAAAGTCTAATGCATTTAAACCCACTAGCTCTATCATAAATGGTCTTCAAAACCTAACTAAATCTCATTACTCCATTTCCCTACCTCCCTCTCAAATAACCCTCTTCTCAAATAAAATTCTAATGGAGTATTGATGCTTGATTTTTCATATAATTTTGGAGGATATTCATAGATAGAAACTATCCATCGAGGCCTGATTTGGATTTCTTAAATTTTTTGAGTGTATGTCAGTAATTGTAAGATTTAGTAAAATTGAGGTTTCTACTTGGCAATATAATAAGTTGTAGATTATCTTTTCTGTCTGTAATCTATGTAAATCTGAATCTTTTTGTATCTTCCTTCTGTTTATTTTCAATAAATTTATTATTGTAGTTTTATTCAGTTGGCTGCACCCATTGCTCCTCATGTAATTTCATTATGGTTCTATACCATCCCTATTTTATTTCAGATCTACTTTTTTCTATCTGAACCTAGGATGTGTGAGAGCCTAGGCCATTTCCCTTTTTATTTTGACGTGAATTTTGGGCCTTCTTGAGCGTAAGCCTTTTATTCTTTCTTGTTTGTGTGAAAATTGGGTTAAAACATAGAATGTGACAATAACAGCGCAATTGGAAAATAATAGGAAATAAATATATAAAGGATAAATTGGGTTTAATTGAAATTGTGCAATAAGAGACACATTGAACTGTAACTTTGATAACTGAATAAATGACATTTAGATAGATGCAAACAACGGGGATTGAGTCATACAATAAAATAAAATAAAAGAGATGTTTATAGACAACTTGTATGCAACCTATAAAATGACAGAACAGTTACATAAAGGAAAGTAGGCTTATTACTAAACTTAAGATTGGCGTTAAGTTTAATTATATAATTAATAAGCATGCATAGTTGGAATCCGTTCTTGCAACGACGACTGGTAAGAGAAAATAAAAGGCTCATAGTATTTGGTTCGTTCCGGCAGTGAGAGTGGACTGATTAGGAAAAATAAGAGACCAACTAAAATAATTAAATTGGGGTCTCGGTATGTGGGTGACTTATGTCGAACTGCATATTCTTGGTTGGGGATCCATATTAGTCAGTATTCCTTTTTATCACACTACACCGAGGTCCCACGAAGAGGCAAAGGCACGCTTATACTGTACTGGGTAGAAAGAGGTCCAAACGTGGTGGGTATGGGCGCGTTCCGATGGGGTGGTGAGCGTGCATCACACCGATTAGAGAAGATGAGACGTTGTGACGCCAGTGATATTCACTATGTCCTTAAAGAAACAAGGTTGTTGCATCAAAATTCCATTCTCCAACAATATAATCTCCCATTTTTATGAAGTTAAGCATTTTGGAAAATCTCACATTGTTTCGTATCCTTGGATTCCGTTCTTATCTCTAGCTTTTTGATTATCTCCACTAGCTTTGCATCCTCCTTTAGGTTAGACCCAATCTAGATAAATTTTCAACATTTTAGGTTCTAACTCACAGTGTGGCCTAAAATCAAATCCAACCAAAATTCAAGTTGTTTCCATTCTAGGAACATGGCTCTTAAAATAACATGTTTTATGCTTAGTGCATCTGCAACTACATTACCATTTCTTGGAGTGTATGAAATATCAAAATCATATGAAGTCAAAAACTCCAACCATATCTGCTTCCAATGATTAGTATCCTTTGGGTGAAAAAATATTTCAAATACTTATGATCCGTAAATAACCCAAATTTTACTTCCAAAAACTAATGTCTCTACATCTTCAAAGCAAATAAAATAGCTTCTATCTCTAAATTGTGGATAGGGTAATTCCTTTCTTGTGCCTTCAGCTGTCGACTAGTACAAGAAAATATCTTTCCTTGCTGCATTAATACTACTCCAATATCAGTACCACATCCATCAGTATGTACAATTGTCTCTTCATTCCACTCAGAATAGCCAACACCGGTGTACTTGTCAAACTTTTTTTCAAAGTTACAAAAGCATGTTCACATTCAGCATTCCAAATAAAGGCATTGTTCTTCTTGGTTAGATTAGTCCATGATGCCGATATCTTTGACAAATCCATGATGAAACATCTATAATATCCTGTAAATCAAAGACTACTTCTCACTTTCAAAGTGTTCTTAGGATGATTCCATTCCTAGACTGTTGCAATTTTAGCTAGATCATCCGCTGTTCCTTTACAAGATAACACATGACCCAAAAATCACTTCCAAAAGTGAATACTTAGAAAATGTAGGTTTCAAACGATGCTTCCTTGGAATCTCTAAAACAATCCTCAAGTGCTCTTTTTGTTCTTTCTCACTACTCGAATAGATCAATATATCAGCCATAAACACAAACTTATTTAACTGATCTTTAAAAAATCTTTCATAATATCCACAAAATATGATGGATCATTAGTTAACCTGAGTGATATTACCAAGCACTCATAAAAAACCTAACAAAATGGAACTCAATTCCAACCCCATTCTATATTTTTTAGAGCATAACATTCAAAGTTTAAGGGTTTCCCTTCCACCACCATCCGATCCTCCTTCCATACATTTTCCAACGTCATCTACCACCGCCTCCCATGCCAACGCTTTAGCAATGTCGCCGGACGTCAGTTCACCTGATCTGATGATAGATGAAGAGCTTATCTCCGTCCACCCACCACCTCCACCACCAGATTCTACTCCCCTACCAACTCGTCTCCCCTCGCCACCTACTTCTCAACGCCTCTCATAGGCTGCAGTCATGGCGTCTCGGTCCCATCAGCGCCTTCCGCCGACACAACTGAAGTCTTCTTTGTCGTCTGCTAAGGGTCTTCCTTCCTCATTCATTTCCATCACGCACACTATTGAATTTTTGAAATTCAATCACCGTTGCTATCACTGTGTATCAAAAGGCCATGTGGCAAAGGCCTGTAGGAACACAAAAATTTGCTATAGGTATGGATTTTTCGGACATTCAAACAATATCTACACACGTCGGGGTAAACAAAAAAGGGCTCTTTCTGCATCGATTACCCCAACTGACTCTGCCCATTCCCCTACTGTGGATGAATTGGTTGTTGGATCATCTTCTCTCCCATCACACGTGCCGACCATCCACACCACTTCCTCTCTCTCAACTAAAGACCTTTCTCTTCCTTTTTCTACAAATAAAGCTGCCACTTCTTCAAAAAAACTCACTTCAT
Organism: Allium sativum; assembly: GCA_030737875.1. NCBI lineage: Eukaryota > Viridiplantae > Streptophyta > Magnoliopsida > Asparagales > Amaryllidaceae > Allium > Allium sativum. The sequence continues at coordinate 567,139,812 of CM060921.1, forward strand.
CTTCTAAAAACTTAATTTCTTCTTCCTCTAAAACTATAATGGCACTCCCACCAAACCCCGTCAACTTCGTTCGAGCATCCATCATCACCAGTTATTGGAACCTCCATACCATGCGATCAACACTCTCCGGCTTCTTCCATCATCGTGAGTGGACTGCTTACATACTCACTGACTAAATTCTCATCTAGTTCCCATCCGTAGATCTATGCAACACCGCTCTGAATTGTCAGTTCCTCTCTAAACCAAGAGGTTCTCTCGCCTTCGATCCTTGGACGCCGACAACAAAGACCATAGTTCTGTAGGAACACAAAAATTTGCTATAGGTATGGATTTTTCGGACATTCAAACAATATCCACACACGTTGGGGTAAACAAAAAAGGGCTCTTTCTGCATCAATTATCCCAACTGACTCTGCCCATTCCCCTGCTGTGGATGAATTGGCTGTCGGATCATCTTCTCTCCCATCACACGTGTCGACCATCCACACCACTTCCTCTCTCTCAACTAAAGACCTTTCTCTTCCTTTTTCTACAAATAAAGCTGCCACTTCTTCAAAAAAAAACTCACTTCGTCTTCTAAAAACTCAATTTCTTCTTCCTCTAAAACTATAATGGCACTCCCACTAAACCCCGCCAACTTCGTTCGAGCATCCATCATCACCAGTTATTGGAACCTCCATACCATACGATCAACACTCTCCGGCTTCTTCCATCATCGTGAGTGGACTACTTACATACTCACTGACTAAATTCTCATCTAGTTCCCATCCGCAGATCTATGCAACACTGCTCTGAATTGTCAGTTCCTCTCTAAACCAAGAGGTTCTATCGCCTTCGATCCTTGGACGCCGACAACAAAGACCATAGTTAGGGAGTTCTGGCCCACAACTTGGGTTAGGATTAGGACTTCCCTACCCACCTATATCGCCTCCCTGACTGTCTCACAGCAACCATTTACCCAGTTGGTCTCTGTCTGAGAGCTGAGGATTGTGGTTGGCCCAAAGGGACTTCCGCTTCGTCTTCACCAGAGTTAGACTCATGAAGGCTGTCAACCTTCCCTGTACCTATTCCGTTTACCTTGTAAACCCTATTATATTATTACTGTAGAAAACTGGGATCACTTCCACCTAACTTTAGACCCAAATGACCTTCTTTTAGGCAACCGTTTCGAGAACGATTGGGATTTTTTCATGGAACTCCTCCACCTTCCCTCCCCTTACGTAGACCATCGTTTTGACGCCATGCTTGTTGAATAAACCCTTCCAGAACCCCTAGCACCTCTACTAGTAGCAGCAAATCCCATTCCTGAGCCTATCCCAGACAACTCCATGGAAGTAATCGGGCCACTAGGGTGAGACCCATGGCCTTCCTCTGACCCACAATGGGATCCACTAGCCGATATCGACCTTTCTGATCCCCTTCCCTTAACTGCAACAAACAGGCCCAACGAGTCTTTGGACACTTTATTCACGGAAACCCCACCTCCATCACCACCCTTAGATGGACAATCGCCGTTGCTGGCTCCAGCTTTCTCAACTTCAGCTGTTCGCCGTAGTGCCAAACTCAACGCTTTCACTTCTGGTAATCCCTCGCCTGTTATAGGCAGTTTTTTCAACCTATTGTTTTTTCGGATGAAAATTACACCCTAAATAAAAAGTTAGCACGCTGCATGAGGATAAATTTATCTAAAGAACACTATTCTTCCATGCAATCATTGGAAAAGGAGAGATCCTCCTTTTCTCAATGAAGATTCTTTCTTGGAACATTCGGGGGTTTGGTGACCCCAGCAAACGGTTTGCAGTGAATTTTATCATTTCTTCTTTACACCTTGACATTTTTTGATCCAAGAATTGAAGCTTAACGACCATACCTTCATTAACACCTGTTTGAATTCTATGGTTTCTAACTGGGAATCTGTTGATGTTGTTGGTTCAGGTGGCGGTTTAATTACTGCATGGAATAATGTACTGTGGTCCCTTCAACATGTTTTCAAATCCACGTCAACACTCCACGTCACCCTCCTACATCTTTCAACTTATGTCACCTTTGTATTTTCCAATATTTACGGTCGTTCATGCAGCAACAATAAACAACAGCTATGGCATGACTGCATGCACTTGGGTCTCAACCACGATGGTCCATGGCTTATCGGCGGTGACTCCAACATCACACGTGTGAATGTAACAACATCGTCCCTTCATCCGAATCAGCTGATTTTAACAGCTTCATCAATAGTTGTTCTTTGATCGACCCTCCCATCAGCAACAGACGTTATACGCGGTCGAGTCGTCGTGAACTTCCTACCCTTGTCAAACTTGATCGCTTTTTTTTAACCCGCTTTGGGACGATCTATTCGCTCTATCTACCGTCATTGGCCTTGCTTCAATTCTTTCCGACCACTGTCCCCTTCTGCTTGTCACTGACAACAGTTTACCATCATACTATCCCTTCCACTTTGAACGCTTATGGCTGAACGAACCTGGTTTCCCTAACTTTGTTATCTCTGCATAGTCCTCTTTCTCGCAGTTGGAATTGGCTTCTACCACTTTGATTTCCAAGCTTCGATGGCTTCGTAAGCTTATCAAACCTTAGGCTAACAATGATCGAAGTTTGCTCAAAAGACGTATTACATCCATTCAAAAGGACATCCTTGACCTCAATATCAAAGAAGAGTCATCCCCCTCAGCGTTGATGACGTTAACAAATTGTTAGAGCTCGAGAGTGAACACCAACAGCTTCTCAAGCAAGTAGAAATTCGATGGAAACAATGTTCAAATCCTCGATGGCTTTCTGAAGGGGACCAAAACACTACTTTTTTCCACAGATTTGCTAATGGCAGAAAGCGTTGCATGGCTATCTTCGACCTTCACGATGGTGTCTTCCAAACACTGACCTCACTACCATTAATGCCCATTTCACCACCTTCTTCAGAAACCTACTTGGCCACCATCTATTGACTGGCCTCTTCTTTATCCCAACCAAGCTCCCATCCCTATCGATGATCCCTTCACCAAAAATGAAATTTTGTCTGCTTTAAAAGCCATGGACATCAATAAAGATTGTGGACCTGATGGCTTCGGTCCAGCTTTCTACATAAGTTTTTGGGATGTCGTCAAACCTGATATCATTAACCTGTTCCATGCTTTACACTCTGATCCCTCAAACATCAATCGTCTGAACTATTCCAAGACCGCCCTTCTCCCCAAACATGAAGGTGTTAACCACCCCAACAACTTCAGAATGATTAGCCTTCTAAACTACTCCTTCAAACTCATCACTAAGGTGCTTGCTAATCGACTTCAGGCATAAATCCCCACCCTGATTGGTGCTGAGCAATCAACATTCATCCAAAGTAGAAACATCCATGACTGCATCGCCTCGGCCCAAGAAATCATTTTGTTTTGTCACCGCACTCAAACTTGACTTTCGCAAGACTTTTGACACTATGAGTTGGGACTTCCTCATTCAAATTCTATCTCATAGAGGTTTTCCAGCATGCCGGTGCACATGAATCTGTGCCATCTTCAACTCCAGCTTGTTTTTCGTTCATACCAATGGCATTGATAGTGGCCTCATCAAATCTAGAAGGGGGCTTCGCCAAGGCGATCCTCTTTCTCCTCTTCTATTCATACTTGTCGCTGACACCCTTAATCAAATGATAAGACTTCCCCTTAACAACAACATCTTATCAAGCATCCATACGCATCTCGACAGTCCAGCCTACTCCAACATCCAGTTCGCCAATGACACCATTCTTTTCACCACACCTAGTCCACACAACATACACAGCCTCAAAGTTCTTCTCTACACCTTCGAGCTTATCTCGGGTCTTTCCATCAGTTTCACTAAAAGCACCATTTACATGTTGGGGAACACCGATCACCTTGGTACATCAATCACTCAAGTTCTCAACTGCAAACTTCATCACTTCGCTGTGTCATACTTAGGTGTTCCCCTTCGTCCAACCAAGCTCAGCCGAAATGACTGGAACCCTCTCATCACCATGATTGACATGAGACTTGCTCGTTGGAAAACATTCTCACTGTCATCTGCAGGACGTTTAATTCTCATCAAATCAGTTCATTTTGCTCTCCCTTTGTATAAGCTTTCAATTCATCGCACACCAAGATGGGTCATCAATCACATTGATCAAATCAGACACTCCTTTCTTTGGCACGGTGGACCAGTCAGATCTCTTGGCAATTGGAAGTCGGTCTGCAAGAGCATCATTCCTGGTGGTTTCAGGATACCCAATCTCCGCTCTCTTAATCATGCTCTCCTTGCTAAATGGTTGTGGTGATGCTTAATACCAGGTGTGTTTATCTGGAAATCACTAATCCTTTCCCTTTACCATAAAAACCAACCTAATTCCATACTGCACTCATGACTAAACTCCTGCCCTTTACCATTATGGGGTGAAGTGCTGCGTTCATTACCGCACATCAAACACCTTTTTGCCGTTAATGTTGGTGATGGCACTTCATACTTTGTCTAGTTAGACACATGGTTTTATGAATTCCCTTTAGCACATCTTTTATCTTCACTTTTTTCCATTAGTCCCAACCTCGCCATTAAAATACACGAAGCAGTTCACCAAGGCACTTCTGCCATCATACCAACCACCTACTTCCACCCTAACATCCTACATGACATTCATGAAGTGCTCAGCATCATTCAGGCTACCTCCCTTTCTCCTAACCCTGATTCATTCTCCTAGATACTCTCGTCCAATCGTGTCTTTTCCGTCAATTCATGTTACAATTACCTTACCTACTCTGGAAGATTATTCGTTTACCCCAGAATCTGGAAGATAAAAGCACTACGGAGAGTTCGTTTCTTCCTTTGGTGGCTTGCTCGTCAGAAAATCAACACCAAAGACAAGTTGATCCGCAAAGGCATTTTGGTTAGATCATCTTGCATACTCTGCCACTATGTTAATGAATCTATTACACATCTTTTCTATAACTGTGATCTCAGCTTCTAACTATGGGCATCGGTGGCTATTCATATTTTTGGAAACTTACCACTCTAGTTCCATCTTTTCGATTACTGGCAATACTCTCCCCCTCCATCATGCTGGATACTTTGTTTGCTGCATTTGTTTGGATGGTCTGGTTTGAACGTAACATACGATGTTTCAGTGGACGTTAAGCTTCGAAAATCCAGCTATCTCACAAATTATCTTGCCTTTATCATGTTTGGACAGGTACACATGCTCGCCCTTGCATTCCAACCGTAATGGGCACTGCAGTAATCTGGGATGAATCAGAAGGCATCTCAGAGGTTGTTGGGTTGCGCCAATGTCGTTTTTACCCACGTCCATGGTAACATCCACTTGCTCTTCGGGTGACAGGATGTCTCATGCCCTTAGCCTGTATTTTGGATCGTTGTTCATAACACTTTTTGGAGCTGAAGACTTTTGCTCGATGGTTGTTCTATATGTTTCTAGCTTTAGTGTTATTTGTATCCACATGATGTATATTATGTTATGTTTTGTTGCACTACGTGCTTTGCATCCATGCATGCAAGCTCTTTATCTAGCTCGAACCATTTATGCCAACGGTCAGGCTTGTTGGCCATTATTTTATTTTAATGATTAATATGAATCGGCTGTGTAGATCTGCTTTGCACAACTGTCTATCTCACCAAAAAAACCTAGCGAAGTATGAAATCCAGTAATAAGCACACTATCTTCAATAGCTCTATATCGATGAAAGCGAGTAGCCAGATCCGTTTTAGATAACATCTTTTCCTCTTGTACCCGATCAAATAAATATTGAATCATGGAAAATGATATTATTCTTCCATGTTACTTTATTCAAATCGTTGTTGTTTACACATAATCTCAATGAACCATTCGCCTTTGTTGCAAGCACAATTGGTATATCCCGTTCTCAAATCGTTCACCAAACAAATCTTGTACTTTTACCTCTAGTTCACTTTGTTCTTTAGGCGTCATATCCTTAAAGGAAAGACTATAGGTCTAGCACCATCTACTAAATCAGTCTAAAACCAATCTATCAATGCAGCGGTTATCCCTTAACTTCCTCAAAGACATCTGGGTATTCACTAGCAATAAGCACATATAACAACTTATCTCATGGAATGTTACTTTATTCAAATCGTTGTAGTTTACACATAATCTCAATGAACCATCTGCCATTGTTGCAAGCACAATTGGTATATCCCATTTTCAAATCGTTCACCAAACAAATCTTGTACTTTTACCTCTAGTTCACTTTGTTCTTTAGGCGTCATCTCCTTAAACGAAAGACTATAGGTCTAGCACCATCTACTAAATCAGTCTCAAACCAATCTATCAATGCAGCGGTTATCCCTTAACTTCCTCAAAGACATCTGGGTATTCACTAGCAATAAGCACATATAACAACTTATCTCGTGGAATCTCAAGCGAATATAAAACGCTAATCATAACACCATCATCCGATGGATAATGTATCACAACCATTCCTCCTTTCACATTTCCAATTATCACTTCGAGATTTTCTCCATCAACTTTACCCGTATACTTCTTAAGCCAGTCACACCTAAAATTATTCCAAACCCCACAAAGTTTATAACTAAAAATCACACATGGAGAGCAATCATGATCATTTGGTGAAAGTAGAATGCAAAAAATCATGTACAAAATAGTGTATCCTCTTGTAGGGTTAGTCACAATCAAAAGCCAACCTACTATATCAGGTTCCAAATCCAAACTATACTAGATCAATACAGATAAAAGAATGCAAAGCTCTAATATCAAGTAGAATTCGAGCAAAAACACCTCTAATAGAAAGTAATATGTGCACCAAGACTGCCTTACCTTTATCTTTAGTCGTAAGAGCAATAGAAGAAGCAGGTACAACATCCAATGTGTATACCTTCACAATCTGCTATTTCTTTGCAAGATCTGGACAACCCTAGGCTTGTCACAATTGAAGCACTCTATTACCTTATTGACCTCAAGCTCCTTAGAATAACGACCCTTCTCTTTGCAATTATAGCAGATGACTTCGCTCCTATCCTTTTTCAAATTTGGCCCTCCTTTACCAGTTGTTGTCACTTCCTCTTTCATTTAGTTTCTTCATACCTCCACCGTCTTGCTATGGTTTTGGCTCCACCTTTCCAACAACACCATCAACAACATACTTCTTAGGTTGTAAACTCTCATATCGAAAGGCTTCCTCGATAAGCTTCTCGAAAGGAACTTCAATGTGATCTACTAAATTCTTACTTCAATACTTACCTAGATTTGTTATGAACTTCTTATTCTTTCTTAGGGGATTATCAATTAATAGCATTTCATACTAAGAAAGGGCTTCACACTCAACATCAATTTAAGATATAGACATGCCTTTTTGTATAAACTCTACAAACTTCTTACACAGAATAGACTTTTAAATCAATGAAATGAACTTGTCCTCAAATCTAGCCTTAAATTGTTCCTATAAAATTCAATCTTTTGCAGTAATGTTAGTAGAGCTCAATCAATTCATATCTCTTTCTTTAAGTTGCTTATAAGAAATGTTTCTCAGCATAACATCTTCTGTACAAAGATCATTATGGATGTTGTTACAAGTATCTAACCATTCCCGATATTCAATAGTTGATTCGATTCTACATAATAGTTTGCATACCAAAGCATAGAAATCCTTACACAACTTAGCAAAAATAGTCCAAGGCACGTATACATGAATACCACCATTATCTACTTCTACTCTGGGAGCAAGGCGAGTTCTTCCCATTAGTTATGCCTCCAGGGGGACTGAACATAGCTTGACAATCGAGCGTTGCAACTTTCGATCAACCTTCACTAACCACTCTCAAATTAGGGTTGTTTTAAGTAGCGTTTCTTGTTTTCCATCTCATTATTTATGAGTGATAGGAGTGAGTAGTCTTCATATAAAAGCCACAATGGGACTTAAGCGAATGCTAAAATACTATATTTCTATATAGCTAAACTGTAAAATTTACAAATATTTCCTCTCTTACATATATTCTCTATTAACTTTGGTCAATATAATAACCAGAGCTCTTATACCAAATGTAACAACTTCTACATACCATTTGCACCTAAAGGTGAAAAGATGTGCTATATATGCGCTAGGTGATATGGGATGATCGAAAATGAAGAAAGGAAAATGTCGTATATCTCATAATGCAAGGACAAAACGTAATAATAACATATAAAATAGAATGGTAGTGAGGCGTAATAGATTGAAAACTACAACTCCATAAAACAATAGAGTTACATATTAGATATTATAATATCTTACTACATCAAGCCAGACTACATCCCTTAAAGTATACCAATTAGCATAGAATTAAAAATATCTAGAAGTAATAATACACTAGCTCTCCTAGCTTGTCTCTGTTTCAGGGTCATCAATACTTGTTATCCAATTTATTTATTAGCATCACTGATGAGTACCCAATATAATAAGAGGAAATATAAAACTTTGGATCAAACAACAGGCTGTTGTGAGCAATAAATGACTATCAACAATTATATTAGGAAGTATGCTACTATACAGTCTAGAGTCTTATATCTAATCTATCCCTGCAATCAAAGAGATAACACACAATAACCAAGTAAAATATGCTACTAAATTAAACAAACCAAAAAGGATACCAATTGGGATAGAAGAATCCAACAACCTGGGCAGCCAGTTATATTCCTCATCCCCTCTCTAAAATCTTATAGTTGGTGAACTATGTAGAGAAAGAAGATAAGATCATCCATAATGACCATCACCTCCATCACAAAAACCTATCCATCACCTTCTATAGCCTTAAATACATTGGTTACCTATATATATAACCATCCTCGCTTATGCAAAGGGTCAATGGAAAATCCTTGGTTCTAGTCGGACTATTGTATTTGCAGAACACACATGTTCAACATGTTTGCCGAAGGACCCAAATATCCAGCAAGTCGACTCCTCTCCAATATATATATATAATACCCTTAAACTCCTTCAGTTCCACTCTCATCTGAGTCTCCAACCAAAGAGTCACAGAGTCTCTAACCAAAGAGTCACAACTTCCTTAGAAGAAATTAGCACAACCATTAAGACCTGACTAACCCATCTCATCGATCATCCAATCTTCTCTTACCTCAACCACTTTCTTTGAACAGGACTATAGTTCCATTTTTGAAGCAATATAAAATTATGTTGAAGGCTTTGTAGTGAAAATCATTAAACTAATATCATGATTTGAAACATCGCGCTTTGAATTTCGAAACATTTGGCTTCAAGCTTTGACATGCTAGCTTTTGAAACACTCTACCTCAAAGTTAGAAACTCCAACTTGCCTCAGTCCTTGAAATATCATGCTTCAAAACACGTTGCTAAGTGATCAAGGCACATAGCTTCCAATTACTACAAAAAAAATGCTATATTAGTGGCAAGTAGGGATGGCAAGGGAGCTTAACTTGCTATAGTTATGTGGTTTGTAGTTAATTAGAGTATAGAGGACTACTTATGTAAATTCCCTTGTTATTAACAATGATATCGTTACTGCTCATGTGAATTTTTTTGGCAGTTCCCTTCATCTTTTTTTTCATTGCTGCTAAAATCTCTTATCACTTTTCTTCGTTCACTTCCAATTTACTCACGTTCCTTTCTCTCTTTAATTTGGCTCTGCACCGCAACTCTCTTATCGATTCGAAGATAGTTGGTGATTCTAAGATAGCTGCATGATTACAAGATAGTTGCTTGATTCCAAGATAGCGGCAACCCTCTTCATTAATACAATTCATTATATTCGACAAATTCATGTGTTCTCATCTTCAGGATTCATAAGAGATAGTGTGATTTTAAGGCATTGATTCTGCATGAGTGAGTTTCCTTACTAATTAGATCCAATCTTTTCTTTAATCGATTTCATGGAAGATGCGATGTTGATAGGTTTTTAAAGTGTTAAATATCGATTTTCCTTTTGGGTTTGATCAATTTGTTAGAAGTCTAACGTTTTTATACTGTTCCAGTGTAATTTGCTTGATCCATGTATGAAAATTTGTCGTGACTTTGATATCTATTGAAATATAGCATGTTAGATGTTTATATATAATGATGTTTTCACAAAGTGATTAAATTTTTTTGTAACAACACTAAAGAACAGGATATAAATATTTGGTAGTAAATTGATACTTGACTTAAATTTGCAACAACCGGTTAAATGTTTAGTATAATGATTTTGCAAAATGAAATATAGCCTGTCAAATATTCAGTAAATGTTTTTATATTGTTCTAATGCAATTAAAAAATTGACTTAAATTTGATAATTTGGTAATAAAATGGCACTTGACTTCAATTTTGAAACAACATTAAAGAACAACATGTGATTTTCAATTGTCTGATGTACAAGAGAAGGTACGTACTTGCATTAATAATTGAACCGGTGGTTCATTTTTCTTTTCTTTTGAGCGTTAACATTTTGATTCACTAGGTCGTAATCAGGTTTTCCACATGTGTTATATAACAAAGTTCAGAAAGAATGTCTCAACTATTCACATGTTTTTTCTTCTGCATAATTGAAAGGTTATGCATTGTAACACCCCACATCTGTTAAGGTCACTCACAAAGGGAATGCCTTAACTTCAATGGAGTATTATGGGTACTGGAACAGAAATATTACAAGACAGACATATATACTTCAAATCATTTATTAAATATAAATGTTTATAAGAAAATCCCATCAACTTCCAATACCCAATTTCATAGTTAAAATATCTGTCTTGCTCAAAAACAAAGAAGCATAAAAACAAACTGCAGTATTCCCCAATAAAGCAAAGCAAGCCATATCCAAGAGAAATCCAAGCCATACATGAAAGAGCCTTGGAGCTTGGTAAGATCCGAACTAAGCTGTATTCCCACCCTGTGAACCTGTGGGGGGGGGGGGGGAATGGAAGAACAAGAGGCGAAACAAAACGGGTCAGTCATAAAGACTGAGTAAGTCCTAGTGACTTTCAGCATAAAAATAGGTAAAGATAACATGGCATGAATAAACTGAAAGTAAACATAAGCATGATGACAAGGTAGGCAAGATAAACTAAGATAACAAGATAAACTATGCTAACAAGATAAACTAAGGTAACAAGATAAACTTCGGGCACGATGAATCAAGTATAACATCCCATAATTCCTATCAAGTATCACATCGCATGGTTTCTATCAAGAATAACATCGCAAGGTTTCTAAGCTTCACCATTAAAATGATATCTATTTGCTCTGCACCACCTAACTAGCATCCTCATAAGTGTCTTACATGGAGTGATCCGTATTCCTACTAGTGTCCTAACTAGTGTCCTGTGTAACAAGGATCCGTACCCCCTACTAGTGTCCCAACTAGTAGCCCGTGTTATATAATAATTACAACGTGATCCCAATCCCCGCAATTATGGTAGCCTTCAGGTGTACATCGATTATGAGGATTCCACCTCGATCACCCCAATGGCCATGTATATATTCGATGCACCCTTACTACCATATCGATCGGCTCCCTACTTGACCTAGTTCTCGTTTGTGTCACACGGCCCCCTACCTGTAGATACCTGTGCTGGTCCCACCATGGGGTGTATCAAGTCCCATGGTGGCAACCCTGACACAATCAAGATGCACAGCTTTATACCTACTGATGCCCAATGGCTAAATTTTCTGCGCCGAAGTGTGTGCACGCCCACACTCCGTTAGAACCTGCACTGCTGCACCAACCGCCGCTAATTTGACCTCTTATAATCAGCCCAGTATTCGTGCCCCACCCTGCCTAGCTCAGGGTTCCGTTGATATCTAATGTGGGTTACTGCTGAAATGGGTCCCCGTTACTAGGTTTTTCTAATGGTTAAGTCTGTGGGCCTATATTCTCTGATATTACCCACCAACCCTGATGTGTACTTAACCCCGCTACTGATTTAAGCATGTGTATTTAATGGTTAAGTGTATGTGGGCCTATATTTACTAATATTACCCACCAACCCGATATGTACTTAACCCTTCTACTCGTTATGTTACCATGGTTAAGTGTTTACCTTAGTTAACTTAACCTTTCTCGCTTATTATGTTTGATTGGTTAAGTGTGGTTTATTAACCTAACCCCGTTTGTCTATCTAGTTACATTGGTTAAGAATTTTCTTGTTAACTTAACCCCATGTGTTACTTAACCCTATCACGCATCACATCAGATTGGTTAAGTGCATGTTAACTTAACCCCATCCACTAGTCATATTATAATGGTTAAGTGTTATCAACTTATTCAAGTTAACTTAACCCACCCGCTTGTCCTGTTATGTTGGTTAAGTGTTACTACTTAACCGCAACCACTTGTCTAATTAACCCATTGTATTAGTTAAGTGTTCTCATTAACTTAACCTCATTCTCTAGTCCAGTTTAATCATGTTATAATGGTTAAGCATTTGCTTAACCTTACCCACTCCCGTAGTCAACATATTAAATTGGTTAAGTGTCCAGATTAACCTAATCATATTACTTAACCCACCCATTTATATCATATTGGTTAAGTGTTCTTATTTACTTAACCCTACCCACTGGTCTAATTACCAAGTTACGTTGGTTAAGTATTACTATTCGTATTTCCACATGTCACCCACTTAACCCCCATGTCCCACCACATGTTTATCTGGTTAAGTATTTCTTAATTCATTAAGGCCGTAACCTTATAAAGACCTCTCACATTAGACTGACATTTATGGCAGCTGGATTTGCCGGGCGGGTCCGGGCAGTCATACACCATAAAAGAGTCTAACCTCGTGTCTTTACAACTGTTACACTTTTAATTTGGGCCTAGGACCTCTCACATTGGGCTGACATTTGTGAGTACTGGATTTGCCGGGCGGTTCCGGGCAGGTTTACGTCACAAATGAGTCCAACCTCGTGTCCTAAGCATTGATTATTACTTATAATCTTTTACCCCAGTTTGAATTTATTTCCCCTATTCAAATTATCAATTTATTCCTAATTTAACGATGTCCATAATTGACTCAATTATGTCCATCAATTAATGGTATGCAAAATCATACCAATTTTAACACAATTTATCTTAGGCCATTAAAGGCAACTTATCTCAATTTATATTTATCCCTCTTTTAAGGCTATTACATGCCAACTAATATATGTACCCAATTCTAGTCAGTCTACATATATACCAAGTTTCATGCCTTTTGTCAAGATCTAGCCAAAATTACATGTATCAAGTTTCATACCCAATAAACCCAAATCCGATGATTCATGATATAGTTATCCCAAACTATAATCTTTTTATTTCAATACATGCCAGTTGCCCAAGTTCATAATACATGTTTATGCCAATTATAAAGTTTACAATAGCTTTCATGCTCAAATTTCCAAGTCTACACATGCCTAATTAACATAAGCCCAATCTTTTGATTTAATTTACATAGGCTCCAAAACTCATAATTTTATTTTACATGCCAAATTACATACATATTATATATACCAAATTTCATGTTACATTACATAGATCCAATTGGTGTCGAATTCCATGTATATAATATTTATGCAAATTTTATCATAACAGGATTATACCAAAATTTACAGATCTACCCCAAACTTGCAAATAAAATGATAACATCCAATTTCATGTTGCCAATTATTAATCATATTCTTATAGGCAATAATCCCATTATTCCCCCGTATACATCTCGTATGCGAATCGCGATTTTAGGCCAAGGTCCGAAGTTGACCAAGGTTCATCAAAAGAAAATAAATAGGGGAAGGTAGAAATTTGCATAATAAATAGATCAGAGAAAAAACAACATCATGATAGGCATAAAGATTACAACTTGATGATAACATCATTACGAATCAAGGAAACTGCTGAATAAATCACAAACTTGTCATGAGAATAAAGGTAGACAAGTCTCAAAACTAAAGATTCAAAAAGCAACAGGAATAGATCTGAATCGATAAACATACTTAGATCCGATTCCACTTTATTTCATGCCCATATTAAAATTAAATATTTAGATCTGAAAATAGCTAGCACTTACAGAGAACGACTAATGAATTAAGAAGTGAATTTGTCTTAGAAAGTTGCAGTGTCATTGATCTATCCCCATGAATTTGTTGTAGAAGCATTGATCTTTGATTTGATTTGAGTTTGGACGCTTAAGCTTTAATTTGGAGACGGCGGCCATGGCTCAAGAGAGATTTTAGCAGCATAACGGTGTAAGAATGATTTGTGTGAGTTAGGCTTGGTCTAGGTCTAGGTGTTATTTTATAGGTGTAGGAAACTCATTTAGGCCATTAGATCAACCATAGAGTCAGTCCGGACCATCAAAACTCATCCCGGGCCTCAAAAATGGGTTCTGGGCCACCCCAGGCCGACCAGGTCGACCTGTACAGGGGGGAGTCGACATTACAGTCGACACAGGGGGGGCAGGTCGACTTGGGTGTCGACACTACAGTCGACACGGGTAGTTTGCCAGAAAGTCTGCTGAAATCTTGTTTTGGCTATATCTTGGTCATACGGACTCCGATTTTCGAAAACTCGGACTCTATTTCGCGTATTTTTCCGAGAGGAACGCAATGGTGATAACCATTTTACCTAATTCCTGATTCTTGAATTAGTTATCATTATTTTACTATCTTTTCCGTTACATACGCCGTTATCAAACTAATTTTTCTTCTCTTCCATGTATTAATTAATTCTCCTTATGCATCACCATTATTTACCTATCATAAGCATATTTTCATATATTTTATTTCATTTTTAATTATATTTGAAAAAAAAATGGGGTGTTACATTCTCCCATCCTTAAAGGATTTCGTCCCCGAAATCTTCAAGTTAAGAAGAATGTGTCCTACCATCCATCATCCATCTACTCAATCATCAATCACAGGCATTCATTGTCCTTAAGAGCTTTCTAATGCTGTATGAACATATGAAAGAAGTGTGTGTATATGTTCCTTGTCTAATGCAAATGATCAGGCCTGATTGATCTTCTAAATGCAAAATATGTTTAGTGCCATGAGTCCAACATGTATGCAAATAGTCCTAGTCACATAAACACTATATATGTGCACAAACATCCATCCATATGCAACATTCACATGATAACACATTCAATTTCATCCACAAACAAGTGTAAACACTCATGCATATGCAATATGAAAGGTGATTGAGCCGATCTAGTGCCTAATGTGTGTAAATGCATCCACGAGCAACCACTAGCAACCACTTGCAGCCACTTGCAACCATCAATCATAACATGTCTCAAACACATGTTTACACCCAATTGTTCCTATCTAAAGGTATAGTCGAATGATAGAAGCAAGTAAAAACTTTGTGCCTATTAGGCAATGTCAAAACTGGAAATCTATGCCACATATATATTGATTAGGAGAAGAACTCTCTAAGCATCAGCCCCGAAGACCGAAATCAACATCAGACTGACACCCAAAGAATTACTCAACCCAACCACTATATATGATTCTAGGAAACTAAGCATGATGGACTCCTTTTAGGTCACAAGGGAATCCCTTCCTAAGACCAACCCGTATCCTATAAAACCCAAAAAGTTTAGTCCACCCGACGGACATCCTCAAGCCCCAACATATATTACTAACAGACGAGTCATACTCTCTATGAGGTTCGCAATAGAAATAGGATTGATAATAGGACTGAGAGGATATACACAAAAGATAGCATGTGAGTAAGCTCTATAGGAAAAGAGAGATCATGGATATACTCTTAAAAAGAGATATGATGCGCGAATCTAGTCTTTAATCTTCTAAGTCGCATTTCTTTGAGCTTAACTCCATTGTGCTTTGACTGCCTTTAACTTCATAATTCCATAGCTTCTTAATTCTTGTTTCCAAAATATGGGTTGGAATCCATTTCACTTTTGCCTCTCGTTCCACTTTCACTTATTCTCCTCCTAGTATACTCGGCTCAAACATAACTGCGTACTCATGGTTTCATGCAAGCTCTCCAAAATTCACTAGTGAATCTTGGATCTCGTCCACTTACTATCAGGTATTCCACGCAGAAGAACTATCTCTTGGAAATAAATGCCAACCATGTTGCCAAATGTACTTACTAAGGTGATTCTCTACAACTCATGCATAAGCGAAATGACCCATCCGCCTTAGTGGCGAACACTACTCGATCGGATTACAAATTACCAATAAATGTGTCAAGAGAATCTAGGAAACAAATCCTGATAGAATCCTAAAGGTTACATGCGACTTCGAGGGTATTACCGAGGCAAGTCAAGAGTCTAACTACCCTCTTTTCAAAATCGAGAAGGTCACCCTTACTGGATAACCACTCCATCGCTAGAATCAATCCATAGCCCAAAACATAAACATTACTTCTAGACTCAACACTTAGCATAGACATTCTCAAATCCAAACAAGTCATGAATAAATGAGCCGATTTCCCCAACAGGATTTGAGAAAAGAAGAAGAAAAAATGGGATCCTCTACCATGCTAGTACTAAGGTGCAGAGACTCAACTTTCGAAGCAGAATTAAAAGGATGCGATGTACAAAAAAAAAGTTTTAGTGGGATGATAGAAAAGAAAAGCTGAACCTTTAACAGAAACGTTACCACTCTCTTAGGTACGCTAGTAGTGAGAGCATACAATTGCCCTCTCGACGATCTTGTCCCTTGCCCTTGTCCTATAATACTTAACTACATGTCCCTTCTCACTAAAGATACTCTCTCTTGTCATGGGTTTTACTATTCTTTCTCTTTATCCTCTTTCCTTTCACCTTTTTCCTCCTTCGTGGATTAAGCTATAACAACTAGTTTTTTGTTCTTATTGTCCTTGTATAGTTTGTTGATAAGTCTCTCGAAGCTACCTCCAACGCACGACAACTCTACCCAACTTGAAATAAGATTAGACGCAGATGGAACTACTTCGGCTACAGATGGAGGTTGGGCACTCCTTTGCCCTCTGACCTGTGTCGGATGCCTACGGAACTATGGTGAAAAGAGAGAGAAGAGATTTCAAGAGAGAATCAAAAGATAGTGCATATGGCTTTGGGGAATATGCCTTTTAATTAAAACAAAATTTTCTTGAAAATTTGCTTCTTTGTAAATGTTTTGGAAATAATTTCAGAAGGTTTTTGAAAACTTTTGCCCAGTCTGGTAACCTTCTGCTCTGATACCAAATGTAACACCCCACATCTGTTAAGGTCACTCACAAAGGGAATGCCTTAACTTCAATGGAGTATTATGGGTATTGGAACAGAAATATTACAAGACAGACATATATAAAATAGCGGAAAATAAAGTGGAAGTACTTCAAATCATTTATTAAATATAAATGTTTACAAGAAAAGCCCATCAACTTCCAATACCCAATTTCATAGTTAAAATATCTGTCTTGCTCAAAAACAAAGAAGCATAAAAACAAACTGCAGTATTCCCCAATAAAGCAAAGCAAGCCATAGCCAAGAGAAATCCAAATCATACATGAAAGAGCCTTGGAGCTTGGTAAGATCCGAACTAAGCTGTATTCCCACCCTAAGAACCTGGGGGGGGGGGGGGAACGGAAGAAAAAGAGGCGAAACAAAACGGGTCAGTCATAAAGACTGAGTAAGTCCTAGTGACTTTCAGCATAAAAATAGGTAAAGATAACATGGCATGAATAATCTGAAAGTAAACATAAGCATGATGACAAGGTAGGCAAGATAAACTAAGATAACAAGATAAACTATGCTAACAAGATAAACTAAGGTAACAAGATAAACTTCGGGCACGATGAATCAAGTATAACATCCCATAATTCCTATCAAGTATCACATCGCATGGTTTCTATCAAGAATAACATCGCAAGGTTTCTAAGCTTCACCATTAAAATGATATCTATTTGCTCTGCACCACCTAACTAGCATCCTCATAAGTGTCTTACATGGAGTGATCTGTATTCCTACTAGTGTCCCAACTAGTGTCCTGTGTAACAAGGATCCGTACCCCCTACTAGTGTCCCAACTAGTAGCCCGTGTTATATAATAATTACAACGTGATCCCAATCCCCGCAATTATGGTAGCCTTCAGGTGTACATCGATTATGAGGATTCCACCTCGATCACCCCAATGGCCATGTATATATTCGATGCACCCTTACTACCTTATCGATCGGCTCCCTACTTGACTTAGTTCTCGTTTGTGTCACGCGGCCCCCTACTTGTAGATACCTGTGCTGGTCCCACCATGGGGTGTATCAAGTCCCATGGTGGCAACCCTGACACAATCAAGATGCACAGCTTTATACCTACTGATGCCCAGTGGCTAAATTTTCTGCACTGAAGTGTGTGCACGCCCGCACTCCGTTAGAACCTGCACTGCTGCACCAACCGCCGCTAATTTGACCTCTTATAATCAGCCCAGTAATCGTGCCCCACCCTGCCTAGCTCAGGGTTCCGTTGATACCTAATGTGGGTTACTGCTGAAATGGGTCCCCGTTACTAGGTTTTTCTAATGGTTAAGTCTGTGGGCCTATATTCTCTGATATTACCCACCAACCCTGACGTGTACTTAACCCTGCTACTGATTCAAGCATGTGTATTTAATAGTTAAGTGTATATGGGCCTATATTTACTAATATTACCCACCAACCCGATATGTACTTAACCCTTATACTCGTTATGTTACCATGGTTAAGTGTTTACCTTAGTTAACTTAATCTTTCTCGCTTATTATGTTTGATTGGTTAAGTGTGGTTTATTAACCTAACCCCGTTCGTCTATCTAGTTACATTGGTTAAGAATTTTCTTGTTAACTTAACCCCATGTGTTACTTAACCCTATCACGCATCACATCAGATTGGTTAAGTGCATGTTAACTTAACCCCATCCACTAGTCATATTATAATGGTTAAGTGTTATCAACTTATTCAAGTTAACTTAACCCACCCGCTTGTCCTGTTATGTTGGTTAATTGTTACTACTTAACCGTAACCACTTGTCTAATTAACCCATTGTATTAGTTAAGTGTTCTCATTAACTTAACCTCACTCTCTAGTCCAGTTTAATCATGTTATAATGGTTAAACATTTGCTTAACCTTACCCACTCCCGTAGTCAACATATTAAATTGGTTAAGTGTCCAGATTAACCTAATCATATTACTTAACCCACCCATTTATATCATATTGGTTAAGTGTTCTTATTTACTTAACCCTACCCACTGGTCTAATTACCAAGTTACGTTGGTTAAGTATTACTATTCGTATTTCCACATGTCACCCACTTAACCCCCATGTCCCACCACATGTTTATCTGGTTAAGTATTTATTAATTCATTAAGGCCGTAACCTTATAAAGACCTCTCACGTTAGACTGACATTTATGGCAGCTGGATTTGCCAGGCGGGTCCGGGAAGTCTTACACCATAAAAGAGTCTAACCTCGTGTCTTTACAACTGTTACGCTTTTAATTTGGGCCTAGGACCTCTTACATTGGGCTGACATTTGTGACTACTGGAATTGTCGGGCGGTTCCGGGCAGGTTTACGTCACAAATGAGTCCAACCTCGTGTCCTAAGCATTGATTATTACTTATAATCTTTTACCCCAATTTGAATTTATTTCCCCTATTCAAATTATCAGTTTATTCCTAATTTAACGATGTCCATAATTGACTCAATTATGTCCATCAATTAATGGTATGCAAAATCATACCAATTTTACCACAATTTATCTTAGGCCATTAAAGGCAACTTATCTCAATTTATATTTATCCCTCTTTTAAGGCTATTACATGTCAACTAATATATGTACCCAATTCTAGTCAGTCTACATATATACCAAGTTTCATGCCTTTTGTCAAGATCTAGCCAAAATTACATGTATCAAGTTTCATACCCAATAAACCCAAATCCGATGATTCATGATGTAGTTATCCTAAACTATAATCTTTTTATTTCAATACATGCCAGTTGCCCAAGTTCATAATACATGTTTATGCCAATTATAAAGTTTACAATCGCTTTCATGCTCAAATTTCCAAGTCTACACATGCCTAATTAACATAAGCCCAATCTTTTGATTTAATTTACATAGGCTCCAAAACTCATAATTTTATTTTACATGCCAAATTACATACATGTTATATATACCAAATTTCATGTTACATTACATAGATCCAATTGGTGTCGAATTCCATGTATATAATATTTATGCAAATTTTATCATAACAGGATTATACCAAAATTTACAGATCTACCCCAAACTTGCAAATAAAATGATAACATCCAATTTCATGTTGCCAATTATTAATCATATTCTTATAGGCAATAATCCCATTATTCCCCCGTATACATCTCGTATGCGAATCGCGATTTTAGGCCAAGGTCCGAAGTTGACCAAGGTTCATCAAAAGAAAATAAATAGGGGAAGGTAGAAATTTGCATAATAAATAGATCAGAGAGAAAACAACATCATGATAGGCATAAAGATTACAACTTGATGATAACATCATTACGAATCAAGGAAACTGCTGAATAAATCACAAACTTGTCATGAGAATAAAGGTAGACAAGTCTCAAAACTAAAGATTCAAAAAGCAACAGGAATAGATCTGAATCGATAAACATACTTAGATCCGATTCCACTTTATTTCATGCCCATATTAAAATTAAATATTTAGATATAAAAATAACTAGCACTTACAGAGAACGGCTAATGAATTAAGAAGTGAATTTGTCTTAGAAAGTTGCAGTGTCATTGATCTATCCCCATGAATTTGTTGTAGAAGCATTGATCTTTGATTTGATTTGAGTTTGGACGCTTAAGCTTTAATTTGGAGACGGCGGCCATGGCTCAAGAGAGATTTTAGCAGCATAACGGTGTAAGAATGATTTGTGTGAGTTAGGCTAGGTCTAGGTGTTATTCTATAGGTGTAGGAAACTCATTTAGGCCATTAGAACAACCCTAGAGTCAATCCGGACCATCAAAACTCATCTTGGGCCTCAAAAATGGGTTCTGGGCCACCCCAGGCCGACCAGGTCGACCTGTACAGGGGGGAGTCGACACTACAGTCGACACAGGGGGGGGCAGGTCGACTTGGGTGTCGACACTACAGTCGACACGGGTAGCCTGCCAGAAAATCTGCTGAAATCTTGTTTTGGCCATATCTTGGTCATACGGACTCCGATTTTCGAAAACTCGGACTCTATTTCGCGTATTTTTCCGAGAGGAACGCAATGGTGATGTCCATTTTACCTAATTCCTGATTCTTGAATTAGTTATCCTTATTTTACTATCTTTTCCGTTACATACGCCGTTATCGAACTAATTTTTCTTCTCTTCCATGTATTAATTAATTCTCCTTATGCATCACCATTATTTACCTATCATAAGCATATTTTCATATATTTTATTTCATTTTTAATTATATTTGAAAAAAATACGGGGTTTTACATGCATCATATCAGTAAAACTAGGATTTCTTCTTTCCTACTTCCATAACATAGCAAAGAGTTCTTCATAGTAATTCAGTTCATCTTAGTAAGCGAAGAAATGAGAATGGTTAGTGGCATAGCCAGAAATTGTAGATGGGAAGGGCAAGATTAGGGGGTTTGGGGGCGGCAACCCCCAATTTTTTTTGATTATGTGTATAAAGAATATTTTCGCATATCTAGAATTCTGAAAAAAAAATTACAATCTATTTTTGGTTAGATCTATTCACACCTCAACTATTGCCTTTCCCACCACACTATTTAAACAAAATTTACCACAGCCCATCTATTGCTTTTCCCACCCTAGAATATACCGAAACTACCATTTATTTTATACTTCACAAAAACAATTTAAAATTAATAATGAAATGAAAGAAGAGATGAAGTCCAAAAGCAGCATAATTGTAATTTGTAGTTGCTTTTTATTTTTATTTCCATCATTAGCATTATCTAAAAAAAATATTTTAGTTTAATTTAAAAAAACGATTAAACTATAAATCAAATTCTAAAAAAAAAGATCTTAAGAAAAAAATCAAATCTAAAATATAACATTATTTTTCTGTAAATAATAATTGTCTTCTTCAGTGAACTTTATTATTCTTGTCTTACTTTGCTATTTCACTATGATTAAAGTGCATGATAAAATGAACTGATGAATATTTCAATTTTATTAACAAATGAGGGTAAATTGGTCATTTTATTTTTTAAACCTATAATGGGGTGGCAAAAGCAAAATGTGGGGCATTAATAGAATTATTCTTTATTTTTTTAGCAAATTGAAATCGAAGTTTCAGTATTCTCACACACATGTCTAAGAAGGGTGAAAATATAGTCCTTGAATCAGAATGCAGCCAGTAACGGTAAATGCATTCAGAAAATATAGACCTTAAATCAGAATTTACTCAATACCAGTAACGGTAATTGTTGAATCAGAAAATATAGACCTTGAATTTGATTTGATATGGCATTGACCATTAAAAAAATTGTTAATCCATAAAATCTGGACATAAACACAATACCAATACATTTGATTTCACTATGATAAACACAATACACAATACCAAATCTAGACATAAAAATCAGCAATAACTTTGATTTCACTCTAATAAACTCAATCGGCAATAAGAAGATACGTTACTACCCATTTGAAGCCTGGAATGGAGGTGGTTTGCTAGAGGCCGGACTTGGAGGCGGTTCGCGGGAGCTAGAGGTGGTTCGCTAGAGGTCGGAGCTGGAGGCGGTTCGCTGAAGGGTATAATCACTTATTCACTTAGGGTTTTTTTTCCACTTTTTTTCCCGTGAGCGATTTTTTTACGTTGTCTAACTTGCTGGGCGGGTCACGTTCCCATCCCAACCTACACATGGCTCCGCCCTTGAGAATAGTAGGCAAAAAAAGAATCCATCTCTAATCGACAGTAAGGTAATGCAACGATGATTCCAAGCTCAACACGGTAGGGCGCAACGCAGTTAGAGACATTAACTGTTGGTTTTGGATATTGCTTACGTATTTTAAAAAGTTACTCGATTTTGTACATTTCATGTTCTAATATTTATATATGTAAACAACATAATTATGATTTAATGCCAATTCAATTTTGATCCATATATTCCAAATTTGGGCTAGATTTATTTCCCAAGTGATCAGATATAATTAGTATGCATGAATTCAGTATACATTCTTATGTATAAGTATCACTTTCTAGCCAGCTTTGAAGTACATGAAGCACAACTAGACAACTACAGCTCACAAGGGAAATGAAAATAAAAATAAAATAAGGTGCACAGACACAAAAGTGTCTCAACACGCACATATATACAAGACATCAACCATGCACTTATCATTCTTTCTCCTAATGTTCTTATCGTTGCTGCCAGTGCAGCAGTTCCTTCTTTAGCACTAACCATAGTATCGCTGCAATTTTTTCCTTATTGTTGCTATGGCTGCTGTAATAACCCGGAAAATCTGGGCCAGTTTAAATTTTTTATTTTGGCAATTATAGCGAATTTTCTATATTTAAAATGAATTATTTTAAATAGAATCGACGAGAAATTTATTTTGAATATAATTCGAACGTATATATTATATACGTCGTCGTTTGAATATAAATATTTATATATAATTATAAATAGAATTGAAAATAGCGCGGTAGTTCGATAATTCGATTTCAAACTTCAATTGAACATACCGGGTGCAAAACAATCCGGATTTTAGTGAAACCAAAAACATTAGAATCTAATTGATAGTATCTTTCCAACGAATCCGACAAATCAAGATTCCATAGCGGGAATCAAAAGATATGTCCAGTTGAAATTTCTGAATAGTCGCTATGGAATTCAGGCCCTTAAAAATGGAAATTTTGCAAATGACTTCGGATTTCGACGAAAACACTTTTGTTGGATCCGCAGTGTCAAATTATTTCTAGGTTTTAAATTTCATAATTTTCTGAATCAATAGGTGAGCGTGGCATAGGAAAACGCGTTTGACCAGTTTCAGTTGATTTTAATCGACTGGAAATTGGCCATTTTTCTAACGGTCTCAGAATTCGACGAAACTAGTTTTGTTAGGACCGTATCGTCAATAGGAGGCTAGAAAGTATTTTTCTGGAATTTTTAGAGTTAGTATGTGACCCCGGTAATTTGAAATGTACGTTTAAAATTCAATATAGTGATTTAAATGTAAATTCAACGGAAACTAATCGAAACAATCAAATCAGCCTACGATACATATCCCATTGTGTTCGGAATGGGGGTAAAACGCTATGGACGACAGGCGGTGGGCCTCGTTTAGAGGTCGAAAATAAAAGTTGCTTTTTAGTGATGAATAAAATAATTAAATAAAAAAAAACCTCTCCTCCTTTTATCAGCCGACCCCCCCCCCCCCCCCCGTTCATTTCAAAACGAAACAAAGAAAAAAAAAAGAAAAAAAACCGCGCTGCCCTAGCTCTTCGACGGAGCCGCCGCCACCGACATCCCCCCCCTCCACTGCCTCCTGCTGCCTCCGCCTTCCTCGATTTACGTCCCCCTCCTCTTCTGAATAAATCGAGACCCCCCCTATCGCGAAGCACCCCCCTGGATCGATGCACGCAGGCCCCCCCGTGCCACCACGACCCCGACCTTCTCCTTCAGCTCGCCCGAACCCGCCACGCCCAAACCAACTTCGACCACCGCGACTCCTCCACCACCCTCCGCCTTCAGCCGGCGCTGCCTCCACGGCTTCCAAGGCTGACAGCGACCCCCACTCATTCGTAGTTAACTGTAAGTTTTTTTATTTTACTTGTTTTTATTTATTTTCTAAGTAATTGATTTTATAAATTCGAAATCATTTTTTTTGGCCTAACATACTAAGAAATGATTATTGTTTAAGAAATTTTATATTTTTTTTTTTTATATATATATATATATAAAAGAAAGAGTTTTTATTTTATTTTATTTTCTATAAAGAATAGGTTTTTATTCCTATAAAGAATAGATTTTTAACTTAGCAAAGGTATAGCTTTTAACTAGATAAAGGTGTGAATTTTAACTAGGTAAAAGATTTGATTTTAGTATAATAAAAAGGCGATTTTTATACGAGGAGATTTAAAATAAAAAGGTGATTTTTATAAGGTAAAGAAGGTTAAAAATATGATTTTTATATTTTTAAAGTATTAAAAATATGATTTTTATATTTTTAAAGTATTAAAAAATATAATCTTTACTATATAAAAGATGTAAAAATATGATTTTTGGTTAGTTAGAGAATTAAAAATATAATTTTTACATGATAGGAATATTAAAAATATCATCTTTATATGTGTAGAAAAATAAAAATGAGATTTTTATAAAGATGAAATCTTTAAATTTGAAAAGGCGAAGTCTATGTTTTTATAAAGGCGAAATCTTTATTTTAGAAAAGGCAAAATCTTTATATGGAAAATAGCGTGACAAAAATATAATTTTTATCTATAGAACATAGTAGTAAAAATTCGATTTTTATATATTGGATAACGGAATAAAAATTCGATTTTTAAATGTAGGAAGCGATTATAAAAATATGATTTTTATTTTAAAGACAACAGCAAATATAAAAATGTGTGATTTTTATATATGTAGTGAATACGGGCAACGAAGGTGATAAAAAGGCGAGAACGTTGAAGATTTCTATCAAAGAAGAGTCAAGATGATTGGATAGCTATATGTGAGAATTTCTCACCTTTCAATTTCATTTTCTAATTATATATATATATATACTAGGATGCAGATGGTGTTTAGTAGCACCCGACACAATCGTCCACAGACCATGGACTTGTTTGTTTGGTTGCATAGATTAGTTAGATGATTTGATTTGAAATTGAATTGTTTGGTGAAATGATTAGATTTGATTGATGTGTGAATGGCGTGGGCCTTCACTAGACCAGGGATAAGGCTAGGCCTCGTCCCGTTTCTAGTATCGTGCCGTTATGCCGCCGAAATTTTCTAAAATATGTTAGAAAAATAAAAATATCATTTTTATTGAATAAATGAACTGAATAGAATATATTCATATGTTGAAATAAAATGTGTTATCGTTAAAAATATAATTTTTAACATGAAAGTGAAATAAATAAAATATTCATTTACAAACCGGACGGTTTGTTTATGTACACCTATTTGAAGGACATTGATTGGGACGATAAATTTCACACATCGCCCAACTGCACAAATAAAATCTATGTTTGATTGTTTGAAACCCCACACGGGTGTTGGGATGAAATTTGAAATTCACTCATCCTGATTGATTAAATATGTCGATCGATTGATTGACAGGCTGTTATAAGCGTTATATATCTATATTTGATGCTTATACAGTGTAGTGCACTTTGGTTGATGGTTGATTATTTTTCAATGTTGTTATATACATATGTTGTATGAAAATCCATACAATTAATTTTATATGGTGATTGATTGGGCCTCATTCCAATTTAGAAGATAAAGAATAATATAAAATAAAGGTTCATGTGTTGACTGTACTCATCCGTTGAGATTAGTCATGTGTTGAACGAAATATTTTTATAATAAAATTTACATCTTTATCAATATAAAATAAAGGTTCATGTGTTGACTGTACTCATCCGTTGAGATTAGTCATGTGTTGAACGAAATATTTTTATAATAAAATTTACATCTTTATCAATATAAAATAAAGGTTCATGTGTTGACTGTACTCATCC
Source organism: Allium sativum (assembly GCA_030737875.1). Taxonomy (NCBI): domain Eukaryota; kingdom Viridiplantae; phylum Streptophyta; class Magnoliopsida; order Asparagales; family Amaryllidaceae; genus Allium; species Allium sativum. Next base: position 567,166,451 of record CM060921.1, read on the forward strand.
GTTGAGATTAGTCATGTGTTGAACGAAATATTTTTATAATAAAATTTACATCTTTATCAATATAAAATAAAGGTTCATGTGTTGACTGTACTCATCCGTTGAGATTAGTCATGTGTTGAACGAAATATTTTTTATAATAAAATTTACATCTTTATCAATATAAAATAAAGGTTCATGTGTTGACTGTACTCATCCGTTGAGATTAGTCATGTGTTGAACGAAATAATTTAACAAAAATAGTCACACGTGGACGGTACTCATTCATTGAGATTAGTCGTGTGTTGACAAAAAGAAATATTTTGAAATAGAAATATTTGAAATAGAAATATTTGAAAAAGAAATATTTGAAATAGAAATATTTGAAATAGAATATTTAAAAATAGAAATATATGAAGCCGTGTTGATTAGATTGACGCCATTTTGACGTGAACGATATTTATATCGATTTTATTCATTCGAAATGAATTGAATATAAAACGATTTCGAAATGAATTGAATATATAACGATTTCGAAATGAATTGAATATAAAACGATTTCGAAATGAATTGAATATAAAACGATTTCGAAATGAATTGAATATATAACGATTTCGAAATGAATTGAATATATAACGATTTCGAAATGAATTGAATATAAAACGATTTCGAAATGAATTGAATATATAACGATTTCGAAATGAATTGAATATATAACGATTTCGAAATGAATTGAATATAAAACGATTTCGAAATGAATTAAATATAAAACGATTTCGAAATGAATTGAATATATAACGATTTCGAAATGAATTGAATATATAACGATTTCGAAATGAATTGAATATAAAACGATTTCGAAATGAATTGAATATAAAACGATTTCGAAATGAATTGAATATAAAACGATTTCGAAATGAATTGAATATATAACGATTTCGAAATGAATTGAATATAAAATGATTTCGAAATGAATTGAATATAAAACGATTTCGAAATGAATTGAATATATAACGATTTCGAAATGAATTGAATATAAAACGAATTTGATTTCAATGGAATATACAACGAATTTGATTCGAATAGAAAAGCAATTTGATTTGATTCGAATAGAAAACCAATTTGAATTGAATCGAATAGAAAACGACTTTGGAATTGAATTGAATTGAAAACGAATTCAAAATGAATTGAAAGCGAATTGAAATGAATTCAAATTGAATTAAAATTTGAATTGAATAGAAATGAATTTTAAAACGAATTTATAAAGAAGAATTCAATTTTGCTTTGGGTTGAAATGGAAGTTGAAACCGTTTTTGAAACGAATTTAAAACTATTTATATAATTCGTTTTAAATAGAAATCGACGATATATATATTATATATATTATATATATATAATATAATGGCTTGAATAAAACGTGCCGCGCCGCGGTAGTTCGTAAATTTCGACCATTTATTTCAAACGAACATTACGGGAGATCCGACCGTCGGATTCTCCTAAAACCGGAACCGTTGGGTTCGTATCGAAAAGAGCTTTCTAACGAATATTTGAAATTTGAAATCTAACGGTTGGATTTGGAGGTACGTCCAAATCAAATTCGAAAAAGGTCGCTGTAAGTGCAGTTCGATGGCCGTTGATGGAAATCGACTGTACGGGCCTTGATAAAATTATTAAAAATAGCAATAAATTGTGTAAAATCATAAGAAATGATTTGGGAAAGATTGGGGTGAAAAAACTCCATATTTGAAAAGATAAAAATAGATTTTTATCGAAATGAACTAGTTTGAACTAAATTTAAAACCCGGGTTTTTATTTTTAAATAAATAAATTAGATTTAAAAAGGGGTTTTAAATAATCGGAATTTCTAATATATTTGATTGAATTTGATTTGGGTTTGTCGTGAACTGTGTTTTAAATAACACCTAGTTCTTTAACCCAGTAAAAGGAGTTCTAACGAATCTGCAATTAGATTGAAATGTGAATCTATAATCTAAATTATCAAATTTAGAAATAAGCGGGAATGGAGTATTACCAGTTTTACTCCAAAGCGATAGTTAAATCTTTAATTAGATTTGAACGTGAAATGGTAATTAATTTTACCGATAACACCACGGTGTTAGATATGGAGTATTACCAGTTTTGCTTCATGGGATGAATAGGTTGGGATTGGGAAATAAAATAAATAATTACTTCGTTACGGTTCGCTAATCTCGACTAGTTGGAAAAACCATAATTTGGTTTTAAATGACATCCAAAGGAAGATTACAGGATAAATTTTAAAGAATTTATCTTGGATAAAATTAATGGGAACCTTTCCCTAAGAATGTGGAATTTAGAAAGTAGCTGTAGGTTGGCTAAGAAGAATGGTTTCCTGGATATTGATCTGATGTTGGTTTCGGCCTTCGCGGTTAATGTTTGGGAAATTGTTCTCTTGCTAATTTGCGGTTAGTGACTAATGAATTGGAATGAGGCGTATGTTGTGTTTGTGTAACATTTGTTTTCAATATACGCGGGTTGTTCGGAAAGTCTAGGTTTATACCCATTCTGAATAACCGATTCGACGATATGTCGAAGATGAAGACGGTGGTCGAAGACCGGAAGTCTTCACATTGTTTGGATAATTACTGACGATCCTGATTGGGCTGTACACCCAAGAGGATGGAAATAGTTGGTGGTCGTCCAGACGTACTTAGAGATGGATGGATATGCGAGGAAAGTGCCTCCGGTTTCGTTCAGACCCAGAACGGACTTGTAAATGGATTGTGCGTCTGACACTGGATTTAATTCTGTGTTGATTGATTTCTATTAAATATACATCTGTTTGGCGGCGGAGAATTTATTCTTTTGCTTAACGCCCTTCTCTGAGACGTACGAGCTCAGAGGTTGTATATCGATGGACATCAGTCGCATGGCATGAATTGCCTGTGTGGCACGCTAAGATGCATTGATCAAGGCTTCTGTTGAAAAGCAAAGTCTTGTGGTTGATGATCAAAGCACGCCTATGTGGCAGCTTTGTGTATAACGTGTATTCGCGAACCTCACACCTCGGTATGAGTTAAAAACGGGATACGGACCGCTGGGAGAGCATGACGTTTCTTTCTAGCTATGGTGGTGTCAGTGACTTACCAGCCCTGACATTTATATACTTTTCACCTTTGTGGTTGTTGGAATGAGGCGCCTCGATTATAGGTCTGTAAGGACCGGGAAACGTGTGTTCAGGCATAATTAATCCTCTAACGTAAGTGAGGACCGGCCCAGCCGCATCCAGGGTTGCCCAGAGTGCATAACCCAGAGGCATTTGCTAGAGTGTCTCGAACGCGGAGAGGAGCTTGCCCCTTGCCTCGACTCATGACGGAATCCAATTTCCAATACGTGTAATTCGGTTTTAATTGTAGAACTAGTATGGCGACATAGTAGATGGTAGCTATGCCGCCTATGATTGATATTTATGATTGAAATGTTTTGACACTATACACTTATTATAGTATCAAATGATTTGTTTTTAAACGTATCAAGCATACTTTGGCTGTTATAAGGGAAAACCCTATCCCCCGGCTTGCGTTGCATTGTGTGATAGGACCTGGGTCTTATAACAGCTTCATTTTTCTTTATTTAGCATTGCGCTGTTGTTTTATGCACTGGTATTCTTGAGAGGAAACCCGTTCCGTGTTATACGGCGTGGTCCCTTGATTTACCTAAATTTTAAAGTAAAGTTTTAAATAACTGTTTTAGTCCTCACACCAGTCACATGACTGACCTGGAGTTTATTGTTTTAACCTAAACTCTGGGTGCCCCTATTTTCCGCACGGGCAGCTAGTAGTTTTGGTTTTGCAGATTTATATTCACAGGATCCTGGTTTACAGCTGGAATGATATCCGGAAAGCTCTGTATCCGTATATCACCTTCAGTTGTGCTTTGTATTATTTTCCGCTGCTATGTAATGTATTGTAATCTCTGATATTTATCGAATGTAATTTATTCATTTATACTCTGTATGGAATTGTTGTAATAACAATGAAATGTTCTTCTGTTTGTGTTCTGATTTGTCGTGTTCTCAACGATCAGGGGTTTCGAACGGTCTAGATCGGTTTAACGACTGATTCAGATCAAGCGAAATTCCCGGCCGTCACAGCTGCAGCTCCTCATTTGTGGCAGCAACCATGTTGTTGTTGCTTCCTTTTTAATCACTACGAGAGAATACGGCTATTCCAACGGCTGAAAACCGTTGGAATATAATCAATGAAATCTAACGATTTTCAATGGAATCAACGAAGCATTTCCAACGGTTGTTCCATCGACCATCAACGGTTGCATGCCATTAGAAACCATTTCAAACAGATAACAAATAAGTCCTTGGCAACTGTTTCAAGCCGTTAGAAATACTGGGTGTTTTTTTTAACAGCAAACCTTCCTGCCACCCCATTTCTAATCAATTCCACACATATATAACATATATATATAGCAATAACAATATAAACAACCAATATAAAGCAAATAAACATTAATATAAACAAAATAAATCATTCGAACATTAAAAACCAACCCATCAATGCCACATGTCAACAAACCAAGTACATACCATCTAAATATATCCAAAATAATATCCTCACCCACTCCAAACTAACATATACAACATCAAAATAGAATACTCACCATCTCCAAGTCAATATATACGTCACACAATCACAAACACAGAAAAAACCTCAAGCATCTTCGTCGTTTCCAAAAGAACAAGACGACGAAGGAAAAGAACCATGATTCTGCACATACTCTGCAAGCTTTTGATTCAGATGCTCCATCTGTATAGCTTGCAGACGATTTTGCTCCTACGGCTGCTCAATCATTGTTCTAAGCTCCTTTATTTCTGCTTTGTCTTAGGCTCCTTTTGAGCTTGTCGAGTCTGCAAATAGAATGAATAACAAAAGGGTAATGTAAGCATATAAAATATAATAACACTATATATCTACACACTAATTTGTTGTATATAAGCAAAAGGGTTAATTACTGTTAGGTTCCCGAAGCCATAACGTCTACTTTGTTGTGTTGGATCCATAATAGCATCAAATATGTTATCTTCCTCCTACGGTGTCACCTCATCACGACCAGACTCCTCAAGCACATGAGCCCATGCCTCCTGAAACCTTGCCTATAATGCAAAAAATAATTTCAAATGAAAAATAGTATAATGTTATTTTTATTTTACATATCTAGTAATTAATAAACTTATCTATATGAGTAATATAATTTAAAATACACATATTTACGCATTTGTCTCCCTATCCTGATCACCCAATGATATGTGATGTTGCCAGCCTTGTCTACTTGCCTGGATGTATAGGTGTGAGCAAATACGTCCATGTAGGACACGGGATGTCCACGAGCTCATTCCTCTAATCGATAATTTGGATAATTCAATTCTACATAGCTAATTACTGAATTGATCAATATACAAATGTAATAACTGACAAATTTACCAAGTCCTCGCGGTGATGTTGGAAAGATTTGGATCCTCCATGATGAGTTACTGGATTCTTGATCCTGCTTGCTGAGTTTCTTACTGACTCCGCCTGCAAATTTACGTTGAATAATTATTTAATAATTACCAAAAAATGAATGGGATTCGTTGTAGATTTACCATGAATTTATCAGTGATCCACCAGTCAACCCACTTTTCCTATATAGCCGCGCTCATCCACTTTGGTTTCTTCCCCAATTTTTTAATCTCTTACATTTTCTTGCTGTAGTTCTTAGCGACCTTTGAGTTCCAGTGTCGCTGAACTAGGCTGATGTTGGAATCCTGCAAATCTACTTTGCCTTGTTCAATGAGAAAATAGTACTAATTATATATTTGTATTTAATCATTTTGTAAAGCAATATAAACTAAGCTGATGTCAGATGCTAAATGTTTCAGTCCTTCATCGAGAACCTGATTTATGGATCAGGAACGTACTTCGAAAACTAAGTATTGAAATCTTTGCTTAAATCGCCGCTTGGATTTGTGATTCATAAATATTGCAAATACAAACTCGATATATTACATTATTGTTTATTTACACGTGTAGTATTAAATTTAACAGAACTTGTAACGTGAGAATTACCTAACAAATGGTGCAACTTCAGGACAACTAAGAAGAATATATGTGTGTGCTACATGGTAATCTTTATCATCAAGCCATAATTCGTCACATTTTCCAGCATGTCGACCATGTTGTTTAGAAATATATAACATTGCTTCAAAAGAAGAATCATGTTCAACGGCCTCATCATTACGCGTAACACTTTCAAATGATAAGTTCATATGATCATTAAAATAATGAGAGAAAAAGAAAGAAGCTTCTTCTTCGATATATGATTTGCAAATAAGACCTTGAACTCGAGCTTTTTGTCTCACTTTTTTCTTTAAATGATTTAAGTACCTAATAAAAAATATTTCGGTTCAATATTAACTTTTATTTATAATTAAATTAACATTTGCATACTCAGTATAGTAACATACCTTTCGAATGGGTACATCCATCCATATTGCACAGGACCTCGAAGAAGTGCTTCATATGGAAGATGAACAGGTAAATGCTCCATTACATTAAAGAAACCGGCCAAGGGAGATATTTTATCCAATTTGCAGAGCAGTATAGGGATTTCTTCTTCAAGTTTAAGTAGACGGTCAACTTTTAACGTAGTTGAACAAAGCTCCTTTTAAAATAAACTAAGTTTTGTTATTACCTTCCAAACCTTTACGGGTAGAAGTTCTATGAAAGGGACGGGTAACAAATTTTCCATCATTACATGACAATCATGGCTTTCATTCCACTCAGTCTTCCATTTTTATGGTCGACACATCTAAGAAGATTAGAGCAAATTACATCGAGAAATCGTAATCCTTCCACCCATTTTAACAACATTTTAACTTGGTTGTTGTCTAGTTCATATCATGGTTTGGTTTTTTAACTGTCATTGGGATTTATATGAAGCTCAGGACGATTGCATATTTCTTCAATATCACGTTTAGATTTCAGATCGTCCTTAGTCTTCCCCTTAACATTCAAAACTGTATTAAACACATTATCAAATATGCATTTCTCGTCATGCACCACGTCAATGTTATGACAGATTAAGAGATTTTTCCAGTAAGGCAATTCCGAAAAAATACTCTATTTGCACCAATTATGAACCGTCGATTTTCCTTAAATTTTAGTTTGTTGTACAGTTTCGTGTATCACTGGATAATCTTTTACAAGTTCATATATATCCTCGCCTTACTAAACTATTGGTGGTCGTAGAGTCTTATGTCTATTAACCGTGAATTTTTTTGCCTCTACTTAAAGGATGATTAATATGAAGAAAACATCGATGACAATCAAACCATGAAATTTTCTTCCCATATGGTAAGGAAAATGCTCATGTTTCTTCCATGCAATAAGGGCAAGCAAAATGATTGGTCATACTCCAACCCGAAAGCATTGCATCTGTAGGAAAATCGCTAATAGTACATAACAAAGAAGTAAACATCTGGAAAAAAAATTCTTTTTTGATATGTCATATTTTCAACTTCTTCATACCATAATTTTTTCAACTCTTTGATTAATGGTTGTAAGTAAACATCAATGCCCTTTGTCGGATCATCAAAGCCAGGGACAACAATTGTAAGAAACATATATGGAGTTTTCATACACATCCACGAGGGTAGATTGTAAGGTGTAATTATTATAGGCCAAGATGAATATTTTGAACTAAACTGAGAAAACTGTGAGAAGCCATTTGTACATAAACCTAGTCTAACATTGCGGCTTTCCGCTGTGAAATCAGGATATTTCTTGTCAAAATATTTCCATGTTTCTCTAACGGATGGGTATGTCAACGTATCTACTTGAGATGTTCTCACACTGTGTCATTTCATATGATGCGCTGGTATGAATGATGCATATAACCTTTGAAGTCTAGGGATGATGGGTAAACAAAGCACACGCTTGTACGAAACTTCTTTTCCCTTCTTTTTCCTTGGTTTGTTTCTTCCTTGATTACATATTTTGCAATTTTCAGGATTGATGTCTTCTTTCCAATACAATATTCAACCATTTAAACATCGTCGTTATCAATTTCAGCGGTAGGGAACATTGATCGTGTTGCATCTTCGACCATGTGCTCTATGAGATTCGTACTAACTTCATCACTAATGACCTCCACCGAGTGTTCTTGATTAATAGGGGATACAATTTCTCCATTACGATCCTATAGCAAATAATTGGGTACGAAACCATATTGGGCAAATGAACCGTAACAATATTCGGTATTAAACAATTCAATAATTTTCACCTACTATATGGACAATGAATTTATTCATCATTTCCAACATTACTTAAAACAAATTCGATGAACACTTGTACCCCCATTTAGAAAATGTTCACTTATTGCGCTACTAAATTCCCTTCTTTTATACATCTAGCTCCGATCAATAAAAATAATTGACCATTTTTTTCTACTTTAAAACCTATGATGAAGTAAAAAAAATATTAATCGTTCGTTTTATATTTTGTTTAAATTTTAATTACTGATTTAGTAAACAAATGCTAAATTTATATATTTTTTACAAACTTATTTTAAATAAACAAGTATTGGTTCATTGACAATTATGTGCCTTCTCTGATGGTCGGCCATCCCACTTCTCATTACAAACACAATAGTAATTACAATCCGTAAATCATATCATTTTAAATAATTTCATAAAATTTCGGCAACATTTCCTTGTGTTCCTTATATCATACACAAATGCATGTGCACAAAGAACGTAAAGGAAATGCCACTAAAATTTTGTGGACCGTTTAAACTGATATGATTTACGAATAATAATTACTTTATAGTGTTTGTAACTTGTCCAATACAGGGACAAATACGAGAAATGTTGTATCAGAGGAATAGGGATGTCCGTTTTGTAGAAAAAAGTGTATCCGTATAACGATCATATGCAACACTTGTCAGACATGACCAAATAATATATAAGGATTTAAATATTTATTTATATTAAATTTATGTATATAATTAATTTATATTTTACCGTTTTATTACATATGTACTAAATTATATATTTTTACAATTTATTGAATTATAACTACGACGATTTCTATCAAAATCATTTGAAGTCATCTAAAACTTACTATACACAAAATCAATTCCCGTGTTCGCATAAGCACAAAACACATGTTCGCATAAATTATCCAAAACTACAATCAATCCTAACATAATATATACTTTGTGTTTTTATAAATATACTATTTGCCAACCCTATCGCAAACCTATCATATATGTTACTAATCGAATCAACCTAAACATATGCAATATACTAAATTAGAAAATTTTGCAATTGGTATTAGTTTGATCATTATGGTGATAATAATGGCAATTAGGAGGTAACATGATGTCATATATATACACTAACAATTAGGAATCAATCATAATCTAAATTAGGCCTTAAATCAAAAATATAAATAATAGGTTTAGGGAAATTACCCGATTTAGCAAGCTTGGAGGGTAGAGAGGGGCTACAACACTTCACAGGCGGTGCCGGAGGTTGTTGGTTGGTGGCAACATTGGAGGAGATGGAGAAATGGTGATTTGGGGGTAAAAAACGTGGTTGGGGGAAGATAATAAGTTGAAGCACGCGAGTTCTGAAAATTATCCCGGAAATTTCCAACTGTTTCCAACGGCTGCAAACGGTCCGTATTCCAACGGTTTCCAACATCTCCAGATGACTTATTTAAAAATCAACGAGTCGTTGGATGAACCGTTGGCGACCGTTGGAATATGAGTGTTGGAATATGTTATAGTTCTAGTAGTGGATAGATCCTAAAATAGCTAAAAATTAAACTTGCTCCATTTAACTTATATTCATATAAGTGGGAAAAACCAAATTACTTCAACTGAAGATAATAAAATAATGAGCCAACCATGCTATGTCTGAAAATGTGGAAGTCACCAAAGATCCTTAGGCAAAATTTCAAGTAAATTTTAAAATGCAATTATTATATACATCACGCTAACATGTCAAGCTGATTAAACTAATAATTTAACATGAATTATACTACATGCATACATATACCAAAATTGATTTATTTATTTAAATACTTTGGTTACTGAATGGTTATGGTCTATTAGAACTCAACATATTTAAACATGTTGCATCCATCTCTACACTCGCCAGCTGTAAGTGTTTGAATTAGGGGTGTACATAAATCGCACCGCAATACAGAAACCACCCAGACTGGATCGCGAAAACTGTGCGGAAAACCGCACCGCATACTCTCTCTAAAGCAAATAACCCAAACCAAACCAACTCGCAATGATATGGTTCGGTTGTGGTTTGAACTTTGACCAAACCGTATTAAATTGAACCGAACGGAATATCTACACTTATAATCTTATGATACAGACATAACTAACTCCTATCTAGTTTGTTATTTTAACAATGCGTTAACTATTTTCAACGTATGTTGTTATATTAATAATAACCGTTATCACATTTTTTTTATAGTTTTAGTATAATAGTTTTCTGTATCATTTGTTTGGGTAATATTAGTTATAATATTATTTGAGTTATCTTATTTAATATTTATGCATTAATTAACGCTGATGTTTGGTTAATGTTTTCCATTAACGTAAGACTGAAGTATTCATACAGCTAGAAACCAATATTTCAATTCAGGATTACATTGTTTGTTTTAAACTTTTAGTGACAATGTCACACAATTATAAATTGATTATTGATGTAAGTAATTCTCTTAGTTGATATTTAATACGGGTTCAAACCGAACCAAACCAAAACCAGACCGTATTACAATAAAACCAAATTGTAACCGAGCTGTTTGAACGGTTAGTGTAATGGTTTGTATTTTAGATCAACCGTTTGATGCGGTGCGGAAGAGGTTTGGGCTCCAAACCGCACTAGACTGAACCATGCCCACCCCTAGTTTTAATCCCTTTGTATAGGAAATTCTATGCAAGACTTCGCTCATTTGAAATCATGTATTTATAGAACTAATTATATTTGTGATAGCCAAAATTGTGAACTTAAAATAATAATGTACCTAAAGATCTATTTACTCAAGATCAAGACTTTCACAGCCGTATATAAGGAAATACATAGACGAAATCGGTGGTGTTGATATACTCACATATTTAAAAGCTTATGTCTAAATCTGGGAACATTTAAAAACTATTCTCACCAGAGAATCGTACAAATTATGGCGTGACAGTTTGGTTTTGTTTATGACTTGAGGGACGACAGTTTGGTTGGAGTAGATGGTGGTAGGCATTGTTTGGAAATCTATCCTTGATAACCTAGGAGCAAATTATGGCATGAGGATTGTAGTTTGCTTGGATTTTCTATTGAAATTAATGTCGGTGGAGATGTTTGATGATTAAAGAGGTGAGTGTTGTTGCATCAGGTTTCTAGTGTAAATGTTCTGGTGGTACAAATATTTGAGTAGGTTATATATGTGGGAGGCTGAATGATGAATGAAGTGTGATTTTCAAGTTGCAGCAATGGAGTGTGATGTTGGGTTGTTGGTGGCACAGAAGGAGGTAAGGAGGGTCTCAGTGGTTGCTGCATGATTATTAAGTGATGTTGTAGCAGTTTTTTGATCATAGCATGGATGATGGGTAGTGCTAGTCCTATGACACCGGGTGTCAGTGATGCAATGGAAGTGGTTGTAGATTGTACATTGAGGAGTTTAGAATAGTTGGTGAGGTGAGGCCAGGGCCGGTCCGAGGGTATTGGATGCCCTAGTCGAATAAGTATTTTTGTTTTTTTAATGCCCCTAGACCAAATATATATATATATATATATACACACACACACACACACACACACACCGATGATCAGTGATCACTTCCAATTGGTTGCACATTATTGTGTTTTGTTTCTATGTAAACTGGGAATAAAAAAACTGAGAAAAAAAGAAGAAGAAAATGCACATGTGACCAAAGGAACAAAAAAAATATAGTTCGTGCAATTAATCAACAGAGCATTGTTGTACTGTGTTTCTAAATAAGAAACAAATCAACTTAGAATCAAAGTCATTTAAAAATTATGAAAACCTAAAGAAGGACATTAGTGCCACATAAAAAAATGTAGACCACCTGTTCCAAAATATTGATCATAAAAGTCATATTAATTACATGTCAAAAAATCAAAATGTTATATGATATTCTATTACATTAATATCCTTTTCAACATCAACATCCTTTTCAAGATCAGTAATAGTTACATCGCCAACATCTTCAACATGCTCCTCTACGACTTCTACAAGGTCATCAATTTCTACTGTGAATTTCAAAGTAATTAACAATGGAATGAAAAAACTAAATCTAAATAGTAAACAAACAAAAATATCGTTTTGCTGTTGAAGTTTTCCATCGGATAATAGAGGAATGAAATGTGTCGCATACTTGCATTCAGCAGTAGAAAAGGTTGAATACGGTGACTAAATCTAAATCTAAAGATAGAAAACCCAAAAAATAGAAAAAAAGAAAAAAAATCTAAAAAATGGCATACGGTGAAACAAAAAACCATCAAACACTGGCATACCGTGAAAAAAAAAATCATAAAGAATGAACTAACATTGTTTGAGCTCAGCTGGAGCTTATCCAAATTTTGATTTGAGGCTTTACAACGAAATTGAAGTTAGGGATTGCAATTTGACGGCTGCAATTTGAAAGTCTCTTACTAGGGTTTGCAATTTGAGATGAAGCCTGTTGTAGTGAAGCCGATTGGAGCAGCAAAGACGATTGCAGTGACGATGGCAGCAGCTCAAAGCTTGGAGACATAGGCGGTTGCGACGATTGAAGAATTGCAAGAGTAGAAATCGACTGCAATTCGATATCAGAATTTTTTTTGTTGCCCCAGTCCTTTGTCTCGCTGGACCGTGTAGTGGGCCGGGCCTGGGTGTGGCTATGGATGAAGTATTCATGTGCATGGTTTTTAATGCAAATGGATAGTTTGAAAAAACGGAGTTTTGTGGGATGGTGATAGGTGATGGTGGTTTGTGGTAAGTGGTCGGATGTGACGATTGTCGAAGGAGATTGACTACATAGAATGCTCAGTTTGAGGAAGCGGGAGGGACGGTAGTTTTGTGTGATGGACCGTATAATTAGCGATATTTTTACTTGTTCTTTCACTTGCACATATTTGACATGGGTTGGTTTCAACTATCAGCATGAACATAGTGTATAACATGAAACTAAAGATAGAGAGTCTGAGGTTACTATACTCAATAGTGCATAGCATGTACTACATACTAAACATATTATACTGAAATTATCATTTGAAAATGAAATACCATGTTCTAGTTAATACAAAAGACAAGGATTATTGTTTAAGCGATATTGTTATTCATATAAAAGAACATGTTAGAGCGCATATCATTAACTCGGTTTCAGGCAATTTCCTGAAATCGGGCTTAGGTTTTAGCAAACTACTTGAAACCGAAGTTCAGTTTCAGAAAACTAAAACTGAGCGTCGCTCGGTTTCAGGTAGTTTATTGAAACCAAGTGTTTCAATTTCCTGAAACTGAGGTTAGTTTCAGGAAACTAAAACCTGAAACTGAGGCTCAATTTCAGGAAACTAAAACTGAGCGATGCTCGGTTCAGGCAGTTTCCTGAAACCGAGCTCGATTTTTGTAAACTACCTGAAACCGAGGCTCGGTTTCAGGTAAACCGAAACTTTAGGGCTAGGATTGTCTATCAATACAATGGTAATTATAAAAGAAAAGAATTTTCCTTTTAAATTTCTTTTAATTCTTTTATTATTTTACTTTTGCATGTGAAAATACTTATATATATATATATATATATATATATATTAAGAGTACTTATCTGTGCTGACAATACTTATACATACTTTTATATGCTAACTAACATACGTACGTTTGTGCTTCTTCTTGACAGGTGTTGTGCGATGCTTTTGAGATTGCTACATGATGTCGCACTCTTTCTCATTCAAATCTGTCAAGCTTGCATTAATGTATTATCTATCGATGTTTATATGTTTTTATTTTTAGTATGTAATGTTTTGGTTTACTACAATTTTGTGTATCGTTGATTTCTATCATGGGTATTTGTATGTTTAATCTTCCTGTATGAAATGGATATGTATTTTATGTGGTTAGTCTTATGACCCCATTTATACGCTTACATTACAATGTGATAAATGTAGTTTTTTGAATTGATACAATACATTATTAGAATTGAGAATTGTATGCTTGAAAGTATATGGCATTAAAAAATGCAATTTTTTTTTTACAGTGGTCTGACTCTGCTATGGAAAGAGAAATTGTTATAGCTTTGTTATACTGCAACATTATGCTAGTGCTAAACAGAATATTTTCCAAGGATTAAACAGTTTTCATAGCAAGAAAACCATGTTGCAATAGATAGTAATGAATTTTCTATAGAGTTTAAATGCGTCATAAAAGACTGATACGATACATTTTGTACCACTCTCTGGTGCTATAATAATATGACATGTCAAAATGTTATAGTAATTAAATAACGTCACAAAAGTTCTATAGCATGCTTCAGAACGCTATAAAAAAAGTAGTTACATTGATACAACCTATTTAAGATGGAAACAAAGGTACGTTTTCCATTGCAAGTTTAAAACGCTCTAGTAACCATCAGACCTATTATAACATGTTGATCTATGGTGTTTATAGAATCGCCATGAAATGTTTTTATAGCAGTTTTTAAATGCTATAAAAAACATGTTTTTGTAGCGAGTTGAAAAGAATCACACAATATAACAAACTCGAAAAAGAAAAAAAAATCCTCATCTCATAATTCCATCTTGCTCCAAACACTAACTATCTCCCTTCGAAACACTGCTTTAATGCACCTTTTTTTCTTCGAAATACCTCTTCCCTTCGAACTGCTTCTTTGAGCATCTTGCTTTATACCGATATGAAACCACTCAACTTGGCTTTGCATCAATAAATTATTCATCGCTTCGAATTGAAGCACATAAATCGCTTTGAATCGCCGCTTCATCTCGAAATGCTTCAAGCTTCCATGCTTTACTTCAAATATCTCTTATTACTTTGAATTGCCTGGTTATTGTTTTTTATATCCTCCTAGAATTGCTTTGAAATTCTCTAGTGTTGCTTCGAAACCATCTGAGTTTCTTTTGCTTTGAATCATTGAATTGATTTAAAACTATCCTCCTTGCTCCTAGCAACCTACTTCGAAGTGTTGCAAATCCCTTTAATCTGCTTCAAACTTAACTACGAAGTCCTATTTACTTTGATTCAAAGCTCTTTGATCGCTCTTGAAGTACCCCTTTGTCTTCGAGCCTTCACACATACTCGAAGTTAATGGCGAGCCAGCATATTAGCTTCGAGCCCTCTCCCGTAATTCAAAATGATTTTCCAACACCTCAAATCCACTTAAATCTACTTCAATCATTCTCCGATCCTCTCCAATCATCTTTCGATCTGCTCCAACCATCCATCCAAATCCTAACAAGCACAACACGAAAGAACAAGACCAGGCATGGCAAGCACTTAATCCATTCAATCATTCAAATAGTTCAAACAACGTTTTCAATCAAGCATAAATAATCTATTGCATTCAAACATGATTCTACCAATACGATCATAAATATAATGTAAAACTTTCCTAGTCACATTAGATCTAACATTCTTGACTATAATATTGATTATACCCAAGGTTTTGATTATATATTTGTTAGATTTAGTTAAAGTTTAAAGTTAATAAAATGGTGCCTTTTTTACAGGTCCCTGTTAAGGTTTTAAATCAGGCTCACATCCGATCATAAATTTATTATAAATTAGGTCCCTATTTTTCGAAAATAGATCCAAAAAAATACGTAAATTAATATTAAAATAAATTATGCATTCGACAAAAAAATCAGTCCAAAAAACATAAAAAAACACGGCAAAAACAAAAAACAACAGAAAACAGCGAAAGTGTAGTTAAATGCATAATATTATGCACATATTTGAATTTTCTTGCATATATATGTGAAAGTATTCCAGTTTTGCATCAGCGTTGATTTTCTTGCATATCTTTGTGCAAGTATTGCATATTTTGTGCATAAAAGTGTGCAATAATTCATAAAGGTGCAACTCAGTTTACTTTTATTTTCATTCAAGTATGCAAATAAAACGGAAAACATGCACAACCATGTGCAACATATCTGCAGGCAAAATATTAGCTGAATTTCCTTTATGCAATAATTGCATATATGTGTGCAAGTATTGTAAATAGTTGCACACATGTATGAAACTTTTTTTTTTTGATTGACGTGGACTTCTGCGATTATTTCTAGATTTTAGAATGAAAAAAAAATAGTTAGTGGCGCATTTTTTTTGGGCACAAAAAGGTAAAGGCGGAACATTTGAAATAGAAGGCGGAACTGGTGAAAACAGGGGGCGAGTTTACATTGAAAGTTTGGGAGGGATGTGAGCCTAATTAAGTTTGTTTTTAGGGATGTGTGCCTAATTTTTACTTAATAAAATCTATTAATTAAAATATAAACATGTGAGAGATCATCGTCATTCACGTATTCCTTCAAATCGATGAATTTGAATGGAGATCCAATCTAGACAGAAAGCAGTCACATGTAAAAGCACCTAAAATGACAAGGGCCAATGGATCTAATCTCTAATTGACAATTAGTGTAACAACCCAAGATTTTCGTCATTTTAAAAGATGAAATTAATTAAGATTTAGTATTGAAAACAATGTTTATACTTGAAATTTATTTAGAACTTGAAATCTAGTCTATTTTAATTTGTATTTGGATAAGTTTTTGTATGTATAAATTTAAATTTCAATATTTGAATTTAATATTTTAGTTAAAATTGAACGTTACTAATATTTTAAACTAATTGAAATAATATTTGTTTGGATATTTGTAAATTTGAGTTTGAAATTTAATTTGAGGATTTATAATCTATTATATCTTATTTAATTTGAATTTGGTTTTAATTTAGTTTAAGTTGTATGTATTTGAAATGAAAATGTATTCATGTTGTTTGTATGCTTTGTATAATACAAGAGTATTACCCTTTTGTGAAATAATTTTTTAATAAAATTAACACCACTTGTCCTTCTTCTTTGAATTTTCTTGCCACGTGCTTATTCAATTTTGTTCCTTCTGCAACTTGTCTTTGTTTAAAAAAATTCTCCGTCCCCTTTTCATTTTTTCCACTTAGCCGAAGAAATTCCTAATTTCACAAATCGAAAGAAATGTCTTCCTCCCACTTTTCTATTTTCTTTTCAGCCGAAAAATCCTAATTCCCAATCCTTGGCATCCTCCTTATTCATTTTCGCCTCCACATCCTTCAATCGAAGCCACCACAACAACCCATGTGAGCCACTACAGCGCTTCATTCTCGGGAAAACACGGCAGTATAATGAGTTCCCCCTCACGGTTAATTTAATTTCAATCATCAATTTAAACTGAATATAATAGTTAATGACTTTGCTATACATTCTCCTTGCTGTCTTGGAAGTGTTATTGATTCAGATCACGTTGTATGCCTGTTTGACTGTGAATTGGTGATTGTTGGCTAACCTTATGACTTACTTTTGCACCTCATTATCATGATTCCTATGTGCATTTTGTCCTTACTATATTTACCCATAATTTGTGTGCATTTGCATTTGAAATTCGATGTCCTTTACTACCTGCTAATTCTGGCAATTGTATTTTGGCATGTTTCATTTCTTGCTGTAGCCAGTGTATATTTTCTCACCTAAGTGCATTTGCACTAGTTTATTTTAATATATATATATATATATATATATATATATATATATATATATATATATATATATATATATATATATATATATATATATATATAGACACACGCACGCACACACATGTATGTGTGTGTATTCTGTACTTACATGTTGTCCTAAAATTGAACTGCACTATATTTGGCCTGTAGCCTGAACATGAAACTGTCTATACTTACATGTCTTGTTGAGAAAAAAAACTGAAGTATCCATATTAAATATACCCTTTGCCATATGTTATAAACTAGAAGCATCCCATTGTTGTTTTGGAACCTAAAAATATAGCAACACTTGTTTCTTTGCTTTGTTAACTGAAAACACACTGTCTGGGGTAGGATACATTCAAAAGTTTGAATTGTTATAGGCTGCATCTAATTGCCTATGATGTTATATATAGCAGTGGAATGCCCTTGCTTTCGTCAGTTGAATATTGAGACACACTTTGATGTACCTGTAATATCTCCAATCTTGTCCTTGGTAGTTACACCATCTTGCCTTGATCGAAATACCCTAGTAGGTTGTGATGATAATTTTCTTTTCTTTTCGCATGACCAGGTATCTGCCATATATGTTACCCCTTTTTAAATAAGCATACATCTCCTGTTTGAATTATTGCTGGATACGCTTTGCCTTGCTTGAGATATAGATCTTGGTCAACCTTGCTTTTTAAAACTGCTATTGTGGCTACCCTTGGGTCCTGCACTCTATTACTGCTAAATATGTATGTTACCCTTTTTGATGCATCTTAACTTAGTAAATTGCCAATGGCCATTTAGAACTGGCTTTGTCTACCAAGTTACATGTCTAGCATAATTCAGTCTTGTTCACGCTTGCTGCTCCTTGAAGTATATGTTTTGTTGTGTGCCACTTTTATTGTCATGAAATGGTGACACCCCATCTTATTCACCATAATTTGCATACTTGTTTCTTTGCTTCACAAGCACTATAGTATGCCTTATGTTGATCACCGAGCTGTATTTAAATCATGTTGCTTTGCCACATATTTTGGCCTAATATGTTGCATGTCTGTCTTTGGAAACACTAAAGTATACACATATATATACATATACCTGCTCAATTGCCTGTTATGTTTTTGGATTCCAAACTCCTGCCCTGAATGTGAAATGCAGATTTTCTTTGTTTTGGCACCCTGTCATACTTAATTAATCGAACCCATGTTTCTTTCACTTACGAACCGCCTAAACGTGTATATTTCTTTGCATGAGAATTTAACTATGCACTGCCTATTTTGTTTATGGATACTCATGCATGCTGTCTTGGAACCAAATATATACATGGATGCAACCTTTATTTGTTGTTACTTCCAGTTGTCAAATTTTATACTCGTGTGCTTGCTATTGTATGTGAGACACAAAATGGTTGAATCATTTCATCTTACATGGCTGCGTGAGTCCCATGGTTACATAGGACGTGGTTCGATACGAAAACGGATACGTGGAAGGCTGTCTTGAATGTTTCCGGTACGAGGGAACGCATGGATACGAGGGAACGTAAGGGTGCGAAACATGTTTTTTCTTCTACTTTGGAAAAATCGATCTATTTATTTTTTATGTTAATTACCAAATTTTGTGAAGATCTTGCAAATTTACAACTGCTATTTCAATCTATATACAAATTGATATATTATATAGCAGTCCTTCCAATATATATTACAACCATATACAGTTGTATAACACAAATCGAAGAGTCGTTTATTCTTTTCAAAAACCTGTGCGTCATCATCTTCTTTTCGCGACCGCTAACGTTTCCGGTTCGCATTTCGTTTCGGGATCGGGGACGAACAAACCGGTTCACGGAACGTGGCCACATACCACGTTCCTTGTTTCTATGTGCGTGACCTTGCCAAAATATGTTGAGCGGTTAATTTAGGACATTTGGTATACTTGAATATTAAAAATTTGTTAGGATTAAATATTATATTTTAGTGTTTTATTGAAGTTGTTTTACTTGAAATAAGTTAATCTTGACTTGAGTGTTTTTATGTTTTTGCATGAAACGCTCAGGTCAGACCCGAGTGTTGCAAATTTAAAGATTCTAGCTATCAAAGCTAGAGTGGTGAAGACACTCGCTCTGGGTTCGGGCTATCTGTAAAAAAAATTATTGATAGATTTGTACTTAATTCCGCTGTATAATAAATATTGTATAACTCTGATTTTTTGTAAAAGATTCAGCTGTGAGATATTGTTGTCTATTATGTGTTGTAAATTCTATGACTGATACCATTTAAACCTTGTAAGCTAAATAACAATCTGTCCTTCTGAATGGTTCGTGTTGGTTTAATTATCGACTTGAAGTTGTCAAAAAGGCAGGTCGCTACAATTAGAGATGATTTACTAAAGAATTTGGTGTAAACTTACGAATTATGGAAAAAACTAGAGTGGATTTGAGCTTAGGGTTTGATAAGAGAATGAGAGAAAAACTGAAAATGAATCCCCTCGGCCACTATTTATAGCTAAAGGTGTCAAGACTCCAAACTAATAGGCTTGCAAATTTCAGTCCGTTAGTTCTACTCTAGTTTTAGCATGTTGCTTTTATAATTTAAAACAATTATTTATCCTAGAAAAACCAATTCATTTTCGTACGTTGACCCTGGGAAACCACAATGAGACATGGTATAACATCTAGTTTGGCTCCTATAAAATGTTATTGAAGAAATAAAAAATTGTAAGTGTAAAACTATCCAATAGAATTCAACATAAATCATTGGCATGCAAAACATTCCAAAGAACCATATCCCAAAATATAAGAATGATACGATCGTATATTAATTAAATAGAATTATTTTGCGGTCCTTCGATACGAGAAACATGGATCATTACACCTTCCATCCAAGAGTATGTGCTTCAACTCACTTTTAACATACTATGCAAAGTTCCTAGTATTTCATTTCACTATCTAGACTAATAATTCTTGCTTTTTCGACTGTCTTTCCATGAGAGAATTCGAGCAGCCTCTCCATAGCTGCTTGTTTCACAAATATTTGTCTAGGGAATTTCAAGTAGATATTTACCACTCAAATATTTATCTGCCTTATCCCAGTTATATATTAACATAGTAAGAAAGATAAAATATAATTAGTCGACAGTCCTGACTGATGGCCCAAAAAAATGAATTATTCAGTTTCTAGTAGATAAAATAACAACATAGCAGCAACGTAGCAGGCCAAAAACAAAAAACATGGGCGAAATCGACATCAAGCGAAAACAACAAGTAGTACGAACACCTAGTAAACCAAAATGTAGAAAATGGAACATTACAATCACTGAGGCGGACAAATATCATGGACGTGGAAAGATCGTTCTGAAGCTGAAATTAGTGGCAGTAGAGCTTCCAACCGATTCAATCGAGTTGTTGGAACCCTATATAATTATTGGCTCTAATTGCTTGTATATGGGTAATTTTTAAATAATTGCTTACATTTCTGCAATTTTTTCTATAGATTACTGTTTTTATTTTATTTTTTCATTTTTTTTACTTTTGTAATATAAAAATAAAAATAAATAAAAATTGAAATAAGTTATAAATTTTGGTTTTTTTTACGTTCTTTGATGATTTTCTAAAAAGAATGACCTAATTTACATGGAAAATTGTTTTATGTATTTTGAAAATTAAGACATTATCCTCTTGCAGTTCATTCAGAAAGAACGAAAATGGCGGCGACCGAAAACTGATTCTCCCCCGGATCTAGTCTCATTGCCTTCGTTCTTGATGACGTGTTTTCCCCTCTGTCGCATCCCCCAATATAAAGAGCTCGTCATCCATTGATGGTCTAATTGCTACTGTTTGATCCACTGACCCTCGTACTGCTCTAATATCTGGTATGTTGATTCCACTATGCTCCCATCTCTCCCTATGTTAGCTGCAGCCAGATCTAGTTTTGCCATTGACTGTGATGTTGTGAACAATTATTGTGTTAGAGAGTTGGTTTTAGAACAAGGAATGATGAATGCAGATTGTTGTGCTAATCAGTCAGTATGTGATACAACACCTAAACTAACGAACACTGTGCAAAGCATAAAAGGTGCTTGCGTTAATGCTCCAATGGGTGTCAGTGAAGTTAGGCATACTACAGGCCTGCTAATGCATGACTCTGACTTTGCCGATCTCACTGCACAAGTGGTTGAGCCATCCACTTACACTAATTGGAATGTCCCTGGAAGTAGAAATGCCACCAGAAGTGGAAATACAGATCTCGGAAATAATATGCCTGAATATAATATGAGTGAAATATAATAATGAAATGAATTTACTTAACCACACGAAAAAAACAAGAAGATCAATGAATTGGAAGAGAATAATAAACAGTTGAATAAAACAAACACGTAATTGTGTAAGAGGATTGAGGGTTTGATGATAGGAACAAAAATATTACAACAAATAATGATAAACTTGTAAAAGAACTTACAGCAAATAACGATAAATTTGTAAAAGAACTTGAGGAGCAAAATGCTCTGAATGCAGTGGAGATTGAGAAGAAAGACAAAACAAATGCAGATATTATGGAGGAGAAGGAGAGACTAAGTGCAAACAACAACAATTTGAGAAACGAAGTTGAGGAGATGAAATTTATGAAAGGAGGAAGACGAAGATGGTTCTTGTTCATGTTGTGTACGAACGAATGACCGCCAGCAGGCTCACGCATGCAACAAGAACAAGAACCATCTTCGTGCTCCTCCTTTCGTAAAGCAGATCATTTTTCATTTCTTTATGTTCGCTTCTTAAATTGTTGTTGTATGCACCTAGTCTCTCATTCTCCTCCATAATATTTGCATTTATTTTTATCTTTCTTCTCAATCCCCACTGCATTCAGGGCATTCTGCTCCTCAAGTTTTATTACAAGTTTATCGTTATTTGTTGTAAGCTCTTTTACAAGTTTATCATTATTTGTTGTAACATCTTTGTTCCTATTCACCAAACCCTCAATCCTCTTCTATAATGTCGCGTTTGTCTTCTTCAACTGTTTGTTGTTCTCTTCCAATTTACTGATCTTCTTGTTTTTCTCGTGGTAAAGTAAATTCATCTCATTATTATATTTCTCTCTTTGCCGATCTATGGCCTTGGAATTCTACTACTTCTGAAGACTCATCCCTAGAATGTTGGATCATATAAGCCGAATTCATTTAGTACACAAGTTGTTGGAGGTGTTAATGTGTTCCATGCTAATGTCATTCAAGGGGGTGTTAGCTATTGGTTAATCATCTAGTTGGCTTCTTCCTGGATGTTTCGGCGTCTTATAATGAGGTCCAACTTCAATGTCTTCGTGTTTGGAAGGCAAGAGGTAAACTTCATGTTCAATTATATAGGTCACTGTTCTATTTTCACTTCACTCATAAGGAAGATCATCTCCGTGCACTAGAATCAAGCCTTATAATTATAAATGGAATACCATTCATTATCACTCTAGAGTATTGGAGTAGGCAAAGTCAGGGAGCAAGTTCGATCCATACCAGTTTGGGCCACTTTCACTAACATTCCTTCTGTACTACAACCAGTGATTGGTCTAAATTGACTTGCAGGTCTAATTGGTTAGTTCCATGTTTTGATACGACGATCGAGACATGTAATTGTAAAAGCCTTCTGTCTGCTAGAGCTCTTATTGAGGTTACATTGACTAAGCTATTACCAATGAAACTAAAGGTCAGAACTACTAATGGGATATGGAAGTTGACATACAGTATAGTTGACAATCGAAATTTTGCATCTCTTTCCAATCGTTTGGCCACATCTCTTCCGCCTGTACTAATGCATTCATGCCAATAACAGTCAGACCCTCTCTTCCTAGACCAATATTGAGATGGTTACCTAAGGCTCCTTTGTCGCCGGAGCCTATAGCCACTGTCACCGCTCCAGGTATTCTATAACCAGCAACTGGGCTTTGATCTCTTCTTCAAAAAAGCATTTTTGTCGTCTCTTCTGTTGTTTCCTTTACTGTGACTACCGCTATTTCCCAATGTTATCCATGCTTTTTTCATTTTTCTTCCTCTGATTTTTCATTATTTGATTTTGTGGATGGATCTACTGAAATGGCGAAGGAAGAAAAAAACGAAGGAGAGTGGTGATGAGAGATAGTTGTAGCAGGCTTATTTATAGTCGGCTGTTGTTGTAAAATTTAGTCGACCAAGTATACGGTGTGGATTGCAATCTACAACGTCTTGTGAATTGCAGTCCATGATCTTCACTTAAGAAAAAAACACAAAAATCGCATTGGAGCTTTGTGTTTTTCTCATTTAAAGTGAGTTGGGTTTCAAATGGATCGAAACTGACATGTCCCCACACCTTCACCTTTTTCTAAAACTCCAGAGCATCTCCAACAAAGGAGATATTCAGATTTTGAATTCAAAATTGTAGAAATTAACTTCCCTAATGGTGGATATTTGCCTGAATATTCAAACAAATATTCAGGCTAATAATCCCCAACAGCAAATTGACTCATGCGCTGATTAAATCACCGTCCTCTTTTGGGCTTTGATTAAATCAACGCACGATAAAGGGTACTTGACCAAAATGAAATATCTTTAGACCAAAAAGTGCTTGCTGAGTTTAGATAATGAAAGACCTTCTCAGATCTGAGTATGATCAACCGAGTTTAGGTACACCTTTGCTTAATTACTGCTTTGTTATGGATATGATGAGTTTGGTTTCAGTTCGATTCATCTTTTGAATTTGTTGGATCTTCACATCTACTCTGAGTCGTAAGAAGTTTCAATTTAGTGAGATATATGATCTAATCATAAATTACCTTTAATGGTCTGTTCTCCAACGAGTACAAATATATTTCAATATGCTCTGTTTTGAAGTGTAGAATAAGATTTGCAGATACACACACACACACACACACACACACACACACACACACACACACACATATATATATATATATATATATATATATATATATATATATATATATGCAGTGCTTTGATTGTCACACCATAATATTTTCTTAGATTCATATTTATTCTTTAGTTCATTTAATAATGATTGTATCCATATTATTTCTGTTGTGACATTTGCTACAGTCCTTCATACAGCCTTAAGTGCAAGGTATGAAAATGATGACTGTTGTCAGATCATTTCAAAGCAAATACAATATTCAATAGTTAACTTCATTTCACCTGGGTCTGTGGTCCAGCCTGCACCAGCATAATCTCTTATGTGAAATTTTTTCCATGTCTTCAATGTTAAACTCAAACTCAAATTTACGGTGTCTTTAAGATATATTAGGTTCCTTTTTATTGTCTTTCAGTATTCATCCAATAGTTATATATATATATATATATATATATATATATATATATATATATATATACACACACACACACACACACACACATATAGAGAGAGAGAGGCAGGTTCGAGAGCACCCTAAACAGTGCAGCACCCCAAATGCTCTTCAATCTCCACCAAGTATTTCCCCTTCTCTCTCCTTCACTCACTCTCTCACTTCCCACCCACATTCTTTAATATAAACGGGTGGTGGAAATCAGGGGGCATTTGAGTGCTCCATTTTTGGGGTGCAACCGAACGCTTGCCATATATATATATATATATATATATATATATATATACATATATATATATATATACATATATATATATATATATACATATATATATATATGCATGCAGTGCTTTGATTGTCACACCGCAATATTTTCTTAGATTTATATTTATTCTTTAGTTCATTTAATAATGATTGTATCCATATTATTTCTGTTGTGACATTTGCTACAGTCCTTTATACAGCCTTAAGTGCAAGGTATGAAAATGATGACTGTTGTCAGATCATTTTCAAAGCAAATACAATATTCAATAGTTAACTTCATTTCACCTGGGTCTGTGGTCCAGCCTGCACCAGCATAATCTCTTATGTGAAATTTTTTCCATGTCTTCAATGTTAAACTCAAATTTACGGTGTCTTTATCTTAGGTTCCTTTTTTACTGTCTTTCAGTATTCATCCAATAATTTTCTGCATAAATGGAGACATTTTGTTAATCCTAAATGGTATATTTGGTTAGATTATAATTAAATATTTTAATGCTCCAATGATACTTATGTATTGCTTAATATCAAATATCGGTTTTCCCTTGTTTTTAGAGTAGTATTGTTGATTGCTTATCATAGGCGACGAGTGAGGATTCACACCATCCAATTTTGATTTGATCAGCAGATTTGTGATGTATGTTTTTTAACTTGGCATCCACTCTGAGTTAGATTTTCCTTTTTCCTCTGTGCCTAGAAAGTAATTTAATTTTCCAGGTTCTTTAATGATAATTGTTTGTCCAAATATTGGACAATATTACTGATTTTGGCTTCGCCATCATCTGTACTAATTGAGTTATCAACAGAAATTAGTATTTAGATGATGTAGCATTTATTTTAGTAAAGAATGAAATTATCTTATCTATTAGGCTAATAAACCATGCTATTTAATGTGATTTTCAGTTTATCAAAGCGGACTCTTGGTGCTAGCTTAAGATCGTATATTGCTTTGTTAGGCTTGCACACATAATTCATCTTTGGCTTGTATCCTTGTGGCTGTTAGGTATAAATCTCCTCTTGTAACACACCATTTGAAAAGAATTATTGACATCTAATTGCCTAATACTCCAACTTTTTATAAAGAAATAGCAAGAACAAACTTGATAGTGGTTTGTTTGACCATTGGAGATTTTTTTTCGTTAAAATCCATACTGTTGAGCGTATCATTTAGCAACCAGTCTTGCCTTTGTATCTATTAATAGTTTCATATAAATTTTTCTTTAACTTGTAAGACACTTGCAAACAATTATATTCTTGTTGTTAGGTGGATACATTTGATCCCATGTTTTATTCCTCATGACAACATTGTACTCATTATACTTCCCTTCTTTCCAAATTTTGTCTTTTACAGCCGGTCCAAACGTTTTTGGTTCCTCAAAAAATGAGAATGCAGAGTATCTTTTAAGCTTGAAAACTCCACTTTTAGCCCTTGTGATTATGGAATGCCTTGATCTTATTTGTGGCTCAACTCGTGATAATTTTTCTTTT
Organism: Allium sativum; assembly: GCA_030737875.1. Classification (NCBI taxonomy): domain Eukaryota; kingdom Viridiplantae; phylum Streptophyta; class Magnoliopsida; order Asparagales; family Amaryllidaceae; genus Allium; species Allium sativum. The sequence goes on from CM060921.1 coordinate 567,193,293, forward strand.
GTATTTGAATTTTCATATCTAGCATGTTGCGTTTGACTTATTGAATGTGCAAAAGATTGGTTGATATGACTAGGTAGTTCTAAAGATTCATGACATGGTCTAGTTGATATAATGACTTTCAAATCTGAAACATTTGTAATCCTTTCTTTGTTCCTTACTTGTGAAACATATAAGTAATTCTAGAATGGAACAGTTTTGAATTGTATACTATACTAGTTCTCTTTATATTTTTTTCTACTAAAGGAAACACACATTCGTTAATTACAACGTGTCCATTGATTAAAAAAATTCATTCAACAACAACAACAACAAAACCATATATCCCAAACAAGTTGGGGTTGGCTAGATATGGAACCCAAAATTAAAATGAAATAAAATTAATAATGATGATAATATATATATATATATATATAAAGGGTTTAAAATAACCAATCAAATAAAAAGTCGTCCGATAAAGGGTTTTTTAAAATAATAATAATAATAATAATAAGTAAAAATGTTCAATAAAAGTGAAATAAAATCTAAAATAGTAAATAAAAAGTAAAAAGGTTAAGTAAACGTGAAATAAGTGTATATATATATATATATATAAACCTATGGTTCTGGTACATGGATTGCCAATTTCCATGCACTCCTATCAACTACCAGCTCTTCCGATAAACTCCAGTTACTTAAATCTCTCTTATTATCTCCTCCCATGTCATTTTAGGTCGACCTCTATCTCTCTTTGGGCCTTCGGCGCGACCTAGAATTCCAGCGCGTACAGGTGCATCGTATGGTCTACGTTGGATATGTCCAAACCATCTCAAGCGATATTGGACTAACTTCTCTTCAATAGGTGCAACTCCAAGTTTTTCCCGAATATCCTCATTTCTAATCCGATCTCGTCTGGTATGCCCACAGCTCCAACGCAGCATTCGCATCTCTGCTATACTTATCTTCTGGACGTGTTGCCTCTTAGTAGGCCAACATTCTGCACCATATAACATTGCAGGTCTGATTGCTGTCCTATAGAACTTTCCTTTAAGCTTCTGAGGAATCTTCCGATCACAGAGAATGCCAGATGCTAGTCGCCATTTCACCCATCCTGCTTGAATTCTAAAACTAACATCCTTATCAATCTCACCATCAAACTGCAACATAGATCCTAAGTATCGAAACGATTCCTTCTTGGGTACTACTCTACCGGCCAGAGTAACATCTCCGTCATCTGACCTGACACTGCTAAACTCACACTTCATATACTCTGTTTTAGTTCTGCTAAGCCTGAAACCCTTTGATTCCAGGGTCTCCCTCCACAACTCCAGTTGTCGATTAACCCCTATTCTACTTTCATCAATCAGCACAACATCATCGGCAAAGAGCATACACCAGGGAATCTCCCTTTGTATATCTTTTGTGATTTCATCCATCACTAGTGCGAAAATATAGGGGCTCAAAGCCGAACCTTGATGTAACCCTATGTTAATTGGAAAGTCTCTGGTCTTATCATCGCATGCCCTAACACTAATCACAACTCCCTCGTACATATCCTTAATAAGGGTAATATACTTTGATGGCACTCTCTTCCTTTCTAGCGCCCACCACATAACCCTCCTCGGTACTCTGTCATAAGCTTTCTCCAGGTCAATAAAAACCATGTGGAGATCTTTCTTTTGCTTCCTGTATCTCTCCATAAGTTGCCTAACCAAGAAAATCGCCTCAGTGGTTGACCTTCTCGGCATAAAACCAAATTGATTCCTAGAGACACTTGTCAACCTCCTCAAACGCTGCTCGCAAACTCTCTCCCAAAGCTTCATTGTATGACTCATAAGCTTAATTCCTCTATAGTTTGTGCAACTTTGAATATCTCCTTTATTCTTGAAGATTGGAACTAAAATGCTTCTCCTCCACTCATCTGGCATTTTGTTTGATTTGAAAATATTGTTGAACAACTTAGTTAGCCATTTTATCCCTGCATCTCCAAAGCATCTCCACACCTCAATAGGAATATCATCAGGCCCTACCGATTTGCCTGATTTCATACATTTCAACGCCCCCTTTACCCCAGCTTCTTGAAATCTCCGCACAAAATGTCTATTGGTGCTATCGGCTACGTCTTCCAACTCAATCGAAGAGCTATCACTTTCTTCGTTGAAAAGCTTATCAAAGTATTCTCTCCACCTATTCTTTATCTCATCTTCCTTCACCAAAAGTCTATCATTTTCATCCTTAATGCATTTAACCTGATTGAAGTCTCTTGTCCTCCTCTCGCGTAGCCTAGCTATTCTGTAAACGTCTTTTTCGCCCTCCTTTGTACTTAGCCTTTGATACAAATCTTCGTACGCTCGTCCCCTTGCTTCACTCACTGCTCTCTTTGCAGTCTTCTTTGCCACTTTGTACCTGTGCATGTTCTCATCGCTTCTATGACGGTACATGCATTTGTAGCATTTCTTCTTCTCTTTGATAGCCTTTTGCACCTCGTCATTCCACCACCACGAATCCTTGGGTTCTCGCTTGCTTCCTCTTGTTATCCCAAATACCTCAGTGGCGACTCTCTGAATGCAAGTTGTCATCGCATTCCACATGACATTTGCTTCTCCTTCCACTTTCCAAGCTCCTTCTCCCATCACTCTATCTTTAAACACCCGTGAAGCATCTCCTTTGAGTTTCCACCATTTCGTCCTGCTAATCTTCGCTCTCTTATCCTTCACCACCCGAAGACGAAACACACATACCAACAGCTGGTGTTGTGAGACGACATATTCTCCAGGTATGACCTTGCAATCCACACAATCTCGTTTACTATCTCTTCTAGTTAGGACAAAGTCAATCTGACTAGCCTGTTGGCCACTACTGAAGGTGATCAGATGTGATTGCCTCTTTCTAAAGAAGGTATTAGCAATCATGAGATCAAAAGAGAGAGCGAAATTCAAAATATCTTCACCCTCTTGGTTCCTACTGCCAAATCCAAAACCACCATGCACTCGCTCAAAACCCCCGCTAGATGAGCCAACATGGCCATTGAAGTCTCCTCCTATAAAAAGTTTCTCGCTACTATGCACATTCCTAACCATGACATTCAAGTCTTCCCAGACCTTCCTTTTGGCTTCTTCACTTAGACCTACCTGTGGGGCATATGCGCTAATGACATTCAAAACTGCCTCGCCAACTACTAGCTTAACTAGGATGATCCTATCTCCTCGTCTTCTGACGTCAACCACATTGTTCTGAAGGTTCTTGTCAATCAATATGCCTACCCCGTTCTTGTTACATACTTCTCCCGTGTACCACAATTTGAAGCCAGTGTTCTCCACCTCCTTCGCCTTCTGACCCACCCATTTAGTCTCTTGAACGCACAAGATGTTAACCCGTCTCCTAATCATAGTATCCACTATCTCTCTTAATTTTCTTGTTAAGGACCCTACATTCCAACTACCTAACCGAACCGGCGAACCCTACTATCGTCGACTAGCTTCCTTGCCCCTCGCATCCGCCGAGAAAAATGCGAGGACCCTTGCTCACTTACCACTACACCGGGGCGTCGGTGTAGCGCGCCACTAAGAGAATGGCGGCCCAGCCCTTGCATATTTAACACCATATCCGAGCCTCGATATAGCGCGTCGCTAAGAGGGTTACGCCCCAACGATATATCATAAGGTTCCATATCCATAAGAGTGGCTAAGTTTTTACGTTGGCTCGCCAATCCTATCACAACCCTCCTCCTTTACCCTGGCTTGGGACATGCTGCATAGAAAACTACACAGGCGGAGTTATTAAAAAAATTCATTATCACCCAAAAATTTATTGCAATTATCTTCCAATCATCTGTATCCTTTCTGATTTGTCCAGTATCCTAGAAGGGTGCATGATTTTGATCTAAAGTTTAATCTAGTAGTGTTATGTGGTCTATGACAAGAAAAACATTGACGTCCAAACGTTCTTAAGCTTTGATAACCTGGTTTGGTACCATATGACTTTTCTATTGGACTTATTCCCTTTAGTACCTTTGTTGGTGAGCTATTAATAAAGTACACAACAGTATTGAATAAATCAAACCAAGATTTTGATGGAAGCGATGCATGTGGTAATAACATGAGACATGATTCAGCTATATTTCTATATTTCCTTTCAATAAGCCATTTTGTTTAGATGTACAAGGACATGTAATTTTTTGAACTATTCCTTTCCTGCAAAAGAAATCACTAAGCCACTTAGCGTCACAATCAGCCTACATAATTTTAGCTTGTGAACCAATTTGCTTTTCAACCATTGTTATAAAATGTACAACCACATCACATGCTTCTAATTTTGACTTTAGAAAGTAAATCTTGGTATATCTAAAATATGCATCAACAAATGATATGTAGTATCCATAAGTTAACCATAACCATTACTATAACATATGGGTGCTAGACCCAAAGATCAGCTACAACCAGCTAAATGTCATTTTATATTATGTCTGGGGATCAGCAAAATGCAGTTTATGACTTTTGCCCATTTGACAGGAAGTACAGATATATGGTAATGCTTATTCATCAAAGGAAATTTTGTTCTAAAGTAACTTGTTTTACAATGCATTAGATTGATCAAGTTTGTTGTGTCATAGATCAGAAGCACATATGTTTTTTAATCAGTTTGTTATATCTCAAACACATTTCAACTTTTTTCTTTCCATTCAGAATTTATGCAATTAACTAGATTAAATTTGTATAACATTTATTTCCATTACCCTGAAGAAGAGTTTCTTTATTTGGTTTGTCTATAATCAATCACTATTTTGGATAAAACTCAAAATAAACATTATTACACTTGCAATACAATTATGAAAATTTTCCTTATCTTAGGCACTTTTAATAAATCGTTAAGATATAATTGTCTTTTTCCTTTGGTAAGTGCATTACCAGTACAAGTAATATTAATATACTCACCATTTCCCAAACATATGAACCATTTACCTTTGTGTACTCCTTATTGACTAGGTTTAGATTTTCTAGATTGCTTATAATATGGTAGGTTACTTCTGAATCAAGGTATCATGACTTATCTTGAATAAATTTTCATCTTGTGACCTCACTAAGGTGATGATTTCTGACATGATCTCACTGAGAATTTGTGTCATGCTGTACTTGAGCCAGGTTTGCACTGGATTTGAATCCCTTTATTTCTTGTATTATGACCAATCACATAGTTTTACTGAAATAACAATTTGCCACAGTATGTTCAATTTTTTTCGTATGTAGACAGTTTTGCCTATTGCAATTTTTTTCCATCTTTCTCTGTCCCTTGACATGTTGGAACAACCACCTCTTCGTATTGTCTGATCAGTTTAACTATGGTTCTGATAATTTTTGTAGTTAGCTGCATAATTGACAAACAGATCAGAAGTCTATGGTCGCCTGTGATCAATTCTTGCCTCATGTGGAAGTAGAGTTGAATGAACTTGTTGCATAAATGGTAATGTCTCTTTAGATAATATAACTGCCCCTACTGTTTCACACTCATGACTAAGTCCATTCAAGATTGTTAATACTTGATCAGTTTTAGATATTTTATGCCTGGTTGCCTCTAACAAATCAGATATTTTATTGATCTTTAATAAGTGACCTCCTATTAGTCCGTTATCTCTTCTAACACTTTAAAATTGCCTCTTGTAGTGCATCACGTTAGCAGTAGTTAACGACTAAAAACTTTGTTAATGTTAGTCCATATTTCATTAGCCGATTTACATCCAGTGACTTGTGACAGTAAATTAATGCTTAAAGATGGTAGTAACCACAAACATATTAAACTAACTTGCCTATGATGCTTCATATATTCTTTATTTGATCATTTTATTTTCCGAATCCATGATAAATTTTAGTGGAATAGACAATGTTATTAGCACAAATCCTTCAAAACCATACACTCAAATTGTTGTTTCAACTTGCAGTTTTCACAATACTTAATTGCCTTTTTCAAAATAAACAGTGATCATTTCTTATTGTGATAAAATTAAGATTCCATGTGTTGTTTTGAAGTGGATTTTGCGAAGGCATTTGATATTGTAGAATGGAATTTTGTGTGGATGCATTAAAGGCGAGAGGTTTTGGCTTCCGCTAGATTGGTTGAATTAGAGATCTTTTGTGGTCCGGTAGTTCATTTTGATACTAAACTTACTAGAAGGAAGAGTTCGTCATTGTCTAAGACTGGAAGGTTGGTGTTAATCAATGCAGTCCTTTCGTCCATTCCACTGTTTTGGTTTTCTTTTCATAAATGTCCTAGATCAGTCGTTGATAGAATTGATAATAGTGGATGAAATTTTTTTGGCATCGTGGTAAAGAAGTTAGCTCTTTAACTTGTTTACTTGCTTGGACTCAAGTTTATAAATCGGTTGATCAAGGTGAATTAGGAGTTTTGAATTTAATTGAGATGAACAATGTTAACTGTGTAGTTGAATTTGGGATTTGATTAACGAGAAGGACGTTATGTGGCAGAAGTGGGTTCTAAAGCTATATTTTAACGATTGCTTTATATGGAAGAATGAGTTTAAGAATTGCTCTATTTTTGGAGAAATATTTGGTCTTTTTCTCATATGTTTAAACTAAGTATTGGTTGCGTTCGGAAATATGGTAGATCTATTTCATTTTGGTTTGATTATTGAATTTCTTCCATTCGTTTGGCTATAGAATTTGCTGAGCTGTTTGATATTTTGCTGAATAAATTCAGTTCAATGACTGAAGTGTAAAGGGGCGATGAGCACAGATTCAAATTGGATTTAGCACTTTCCTAAATGTTAGAAGGAAGAATGTTAGTTCAGTTATTTTATTTGACTAACATCATTGATGCTACTATTTTTGATTCAAAAATTTATGATAGTTTTGATTGGGCTGGAGGCGGTAAATTGTTTATAGTTAAATCTTAGTATAGATTTCTTAACTTTTGAGTAGTATTTTTGTTGGTTTCATGGCTTTGTGGGAATTAAAGGTGCCTCTGAAGGTGAAAGTACATATGTGCATTCTGATTCATGGAAAGTTGAACGCTATTGTGATGTTGAAGAGGAAAAATATTCATGTTAATAGAAGATGTGCGTTTTCCAGCACAGAAGATGAAGATTACAACCATTTATTCACTGATCGTGATTTTGGCTTCATGTGTTGACTAAATATTTAATTCATTTTGATATTTGTATTGATTGGGGGAAGTTTCTTGTTGATCAATTTAATTACTTGAATCTAGATAGATGGCAAATTAAAGATCCAAAAAGAAAAAAAAAAAAAAAAAAAAAAACCTGAGCTCACTAACCTTGCTTATTACTGGATGCATTGGAATGAGAGAAATCAGAGAAGTTATTTCTACTCTTTTAGAAGCCCAAATGCTTTTTTTTCCCTCTATTTTGAGATTTAAATACTTGTGAACAGTTGTTGGGACTGGAAGCATGTGGATATGTTGGATGGTATAGCAACTAGATCGAGGAATCGCCATGGTGATGATGGTGCTACTGCTAATGGACATGCCTGATGCTTGCAACTTTTCTGATGTGTAGTATTTTATTGCAGTGGTGTTGTTTATTTTGGGCAATTGTAATGTATGTACGTCCTATGTATATTTGGGCCGTTGTGTTGCATATTTTGTGGTTGTTCTTAGTTTGTGCTTCTTGTGTTTTGTTATTTTCTTGGGTTACGGTGGTGTATATACAATGTTGTTTGTTTTGGGTTGGTGATGGTGTGTCATTGTGTACCTTTCTGATATTAATATATGGCATAATCATATGACCGGTACCGTATTTATCGAAATAAATAGTGATTAGTTGGCTTTGTGGACTAATCACTATCTTGATCAACTTTTCTTTCAGTTGCAGTTATGAGATGTTGCTGAGACTTTATTGTGTTCGCTTGCCGAGTTGTTATTTTTCTAGCCATGATGAATTAGCAAAAGAACGCTGGAGAAATTGGTAATTCAGAAATTGTCAGTTGCAAGAAAAACTCTTAAGAATATGGGAGATTCAAGTTTGATGTAGCCAGCCTAGTGATGATGATGAACTGAGGGTTCTTGGCGAGGCATTAACTTTCCTTTTGCCTATTGATGATTTTCTTGGCCTCTGATCTTGATGTTTTGAAGTTTGAACTTCCTGGTTTGAGTTCTCTTTGTATAACGATAACGAGTAAATTAGATGCGCCAAGAATTTAATAGATTCTTTGGCAGGGAACTTGTTCTATCAAGTGAATTCACAACAAATCCCAAATGATGATATTTATTCTGATATAATGTGATGATACTTAAACTGATGATGTTTCATATTTTTGTTTTCTTGAAGCAACAAGAGACTTTGATTTCCTTCAATATTGACTTGTTGTTAAGCATAAGGCGCTTCGATACCATAATTTATTTTATGATTACAGTATTTTACTATTGAATTTGATCATAGAATGATTATGGAATATTATAATGATATTTGAAGGAAATGAAATTCGGATACAAATATGGTACACAATGTTGCTACTTATAAGTTGCAAACTCAATAAGATCTTCAGCCATTTAACATGATGCGACCCTTACATTAATAGCGCATGTGTATTTTGTGTAAGAAATAATTTGCCTCTGATAACCTCATTTATTCATTCTTCACTTCTTTTTTTTTGAAAGGCAAGTCAAATATTATTCACATTACAGTCAATTACAAGAGTACAATAGCTAAACAAACACCATCTTCTCAGTCGACTAAACAAGAATCCAGAAAAAAAAACAATGAGAAAATTACATTTGAAAACCAGAAAAAAAAAAACTCAAATCTGCAAGTCACATTAGTGTTACACACTCAATCTACAACCACCAAGAGCGACATTCCCAAAAACGAACTGGATACATGTTGCACCTGATCAGGAACCCAAACTTCAGAGTTCAGATGATACTCTGAATACAAAAAATTGACTGTGAGTTTGTTCACACTGCTCATTGTGAACAAAACTCTCTCTATCCATTGGTATGGACCCCCGAATTTTTTCAAATGGGTGGAGAGACTTATGTACACCTCAACGAATGTGAGGTGTACAAACTCAGTCTCCAAAAAATTGCACAACAGCTACCCACAACTTTTTGCGTGCCATTACCATGCAGAATCTTAATATCAGCTAACTCAATTCCCAGAACAATGCCATGATCTTACCAAAACCGTACAAAGCCCTCACAGGAAACTTAACCCATCAGCTCCTTAAAACATGGAAAGCACTGTCATTCATCAATCATTCTTGAACCATGCTCACATGCCACAGTAAACAGTGGCTCATGATAATCAACAGCCAAAACCAAACACCGCAATAACCAATGGTCCAATAACAAAACACAGAACACCATTGACATGCATCAATACAAGATCCATACCTAAACAACACTTAAACTGGATTTCTTCTCGTATGTCTAGGTGGAAATTTCATAGAGTTTGGAAGAAACTCCTCTAGTGAATAATCAATACCCCCATCCAAATCTTCATCATTACACTCAGCAACCTTCTTCTTACGAGCTCTCCTCTTGCATTCTTAGACGCTGTTTTAGTAGGAGACGAAGAGAGTGGTGTAGAGTTAGATGGTGAATTTGATGGATGTGGCAGAACAATATGACGAGGGATGGTCAGATGTTAGTACGGTGACTTACTTAGAGCTGATGTAGTAGCCTTAGAAGAAGAAGACTGATATCATTTACCTCAACAACTTCTTCCCAAAATTTCCCTTTTAACCTTGATAAGGAATTTGGCAAGGGACCAGCTGATGAAGTATTAACATGAAAGTTAACCTGATCTATAGGAGAAAAAGTAGATGCATTAGAATTGGATGGCAAATCCTGAGAATGTGTGCATGTGTGCACGTCAGAGACTATGTGTTTCCTCTTATCCACTGTATACACACAAACTTTATCTCCAACAAACAAACTTCGTAGCCCAAAATCCTCAACCTCATTCTCATGATTACCAGGTTGAGAAATATTTACTTTAACATTTGAGCTCTTATCATTCTGCTGACCTGATTGAACACCTGTTTTAATCCCCTATATTACATTCAAAATCCTTTCCACCTTCAGAAGAGTCCTCGTTAAAAACTTGACGATTCCTATTAATATTAGTTGCAAAACTATCACCAACTCCATTTACATGCAAATTGTTACCAGTTTCAAAACTCAACTTGTTTCCAGTATTTACTTCCTCATTTAAGTCTTGGCCTACCCCAGTACTATCTTTCTTACTCTCAGCATTTAGAACATCAAAAGAATTTGAATTAACAATAACCACATCTGATAGATCAACATCTGTTTTTTTACTATCAATCCCATTTTTCCTCCTCCATAATTTCCTCTATTTAACTGCATTCCAATTATTAGTTTTAACCTCGGAGAAATTCATTTTGTTGTGCTGACTGTCTACTCCACTCCAGTAACTCTACCATTCGGCTCCTTGCTGTTATTTACTACATACTCTTCACTAACCATATCATATTTGGAATTAAATTCACAATTACAAGTTTCATGACCAAATATCTTGCATACTGAAGAGATACTAGGCCTCCAATCATATCTAAGTTGAATTGTAGGACAATTTTTTACCTAAACCATCAACCACAATTTGCTCTGGAAAGTCAAAATCAAAAGAAATTTTGATCAAAGCCTTAGCATAACGAAATCTCTGCAACTTTTCCGTACTTGTATCAAAACAAATTAATCTCCCTATATGGCAAGCTAACCAAATAATACCTAAAAGTGCCCATAGAATAATAGGTATTCTATAAATTTGAACCCACACAGGAACTTTTTTAATTTGAGATTGGGCATGACCAATTGTAGGATCCCATACGGTAATAATGAACATACGCCCTCTAATGAAAATTGGAACCGATTTTAGAATTTTGGATCTGTCCAATTCATTTGAAAACTTGAAGTAAAAGCATAGTTGTGAAGACCGAACCGTACGTCAAACCGTGGTAGTGAAAGGTCCAAGGTTTTCGTGTTTCAACCGGTTAGACCGTGAGAACCGCGCTGATAGTTTATGTCTATTTTTCTGATTTAAACATAACGTTATTTTAAATATAGATAAAATTTAATCAATTATGACAAACAACCGTATCCAAACTACCTAATTGAAATAAATGTATAACAACTTATCATAACAAAGTTGTAAATTTACTAATTTTTCATTGTGAAAAAAGGATTAGTTTAATTGTAGATCGTAAAATGTACATAAAAATGAATTATATCATTCAAAACTCAATGATAATGGCTATGAAATTATTTGTTATAGTAAAAAATAAAGAGTGAAGCACTTATTTTTTTTCATAAAGTTGAAGAACCGTGAGGTTCAAAGAGGTCCGACCAGAGGTTTTATAGGGTTTTGAGGTTAAACCGCGGGTCTGTGAACACGCAAGGTTATTTCATTTTCAAAGCCGTGACGCTCCAAGGTCGGAGGTTAACCGTGGTCGAACCGATGTTGGGTTGGGTCTTTAAAACACTGAGTAAAAGTGAACGCCATCATACTTAATATCCACACTTCCATCTAATTTCCAAAGTCGAGATAAAAAATTGACTACAAGAGGATAAGATAGAGTGACGTCCAAGAAAAACCCTACCAATTGATTACTCCAAAATTTCATACTTCATATTTGATCAATTCTGGCATCTTTTGTGGCACACCGTTTCTTGGAATGTCAAAATGGATAGGCTCGTAAACTCCACCATTCCTTTTACGCGAATTAAAGAGGGAGGCATAATCCATCTTCGTCCGGAGAGTTGCTTGCAACGCATTAATACTGGCAGTAGAATGGACGCAGAAAGGAGAATTTCTTGGATTAGGAAGAGATGAATTAGCTCCAAGATTTGCATCAGAAGGTTTATCGAAGAAAGAATTAACACCAGAGGGAGGTGGATCAGGGGGAATAGGTGGAGAAGGGCGAGAGGGGAGAGGAGGGAAAGCGGCGTCAAAGGATGAGGAAGGAGAAGAGGTGGATCTCACGGTCGCGGTCGCCATTTTATAAATGTTTTAGACATAAAACTGTTCAATGTGATCTTAGAACTCAATTCTTTTAGTGTGATGCTAAGGGCACCCCAATATCCTCTTCCTAATACCGCAATTAAAAAAATAAAACTCATTAAATTTTGTATGCATCCAAATACCACATTAACTCTCCATTCTCATCTTTCACTCAACCAGTATTTGACGAACTAATCATGTAGTTAGCCCTAATCTGAAAATCATAATCAACAAGAATCGTTGTCTATTTCATCTTTCCAACAGGAAAATTCATTTTTTTACCGTTTGAAGCCCTAAACTTACTTTATTGAGTTGACTGTGGTTGAGTATATGCAGTTTTCTTCTTTCTCGACATTGTTGCGGCGTCGAACAATTTATCCTTGATCGATTGATTGAAGAACTAGGGTTTCAGAACGTAATGAAAGAGAAACGAATAAGAGACAAGAGAGAAATAAGGTAACGACGGTGTAGTAGCCCCTAATTTTTACGCGAGGTACTAAGAAGAGTGAAATAATAATTCTTGTGGTATTTTTTAGTTGCAGTAATAGGAAGAGTAAATTGGGGTGCCCTTAGCACCACACTGTAAATAATGCCATGCCCTACGTTTCAAAATATTTAAATAGTAGAAAATCACATAAAAACAGAACAAAAATAAATCAAAGTAACAGTCAAAAAAATTCACATTTTTCTAAAAGAACAGACCTGGATGAAGCAGCCGTGCTAAGGACCGCAGAGAGGTAATCAGAAGGAGTTCTTTTAAATTTGGGCAGCTTTGCACTTTTGCTCCTCGGTGGTATCACACGCTTTTGCTGAAGAAGCTCTTGAGCCGGGTGAGGGAGAAACGATGGAAAATGGAGTGATTTGAAAGAGTTGCAACATGGTCTTGGTGAAGGCTGGTTGATGTAGAGTATGGATTTTGAGAATTGAGAGAAAATAAAATTAGGGATAAGATAATCCTAGAAATGACGATGAGAGTAGGACATGGACTGACAGCATAATGGAAGAAACAAAGTCGCGGAACCAAATAAAATAACATGGAGAGTGATTTGAGCAAAGAGTTTTTGGTTTTGAGCAGCTAACAGTGCAAAGCTGCCCTCTTTCACAAGACTGACAGGGCAACTGACAGTTCAGTGATAAATTCGAACACATCTACCAGTATTCACCACAAGAACAGCAGCCATTCCTAAAAAAAATGAAACCTGCTTCTATCTCTCACGACAATATCCCTTCCATAAACCTTCGATATCATCTTCATCACCACATGACAATCACTGCACATCCTCAAGTTCTTCACAACTCTAATAACAATCCCAACATTCAATTTTCTCCCCATACCAAACGCAACTGCAAGTTTTTCCCTATGTCTAACAACTGCCCCTTGTTTCTCCTCCTCCTCTATATCATGCAAAACATTTCCGGTTTCAGGAACATAACCTTCATCCTTCAATCTCTCCATAATCCCCTTGAGTTTCTCATCAGCTTCAACTCCAACTACACTATAGACATCATTTGCCACAAACCTGTATGCCACTCCTCCTATCTCTATAGAGCTCCATCCTGGGTTCTTCTTCATCTTCTCCTTGCTCATTGATCTTCTAACCTCATAAGCATCTCTCCATTTTCCAACCGAAGCATATAAATTAGACATTAATACATAGTCCCCATAGTGTTCGGGGTCTATTTCAATAAGATGCTTCTTAGCAAGCTCAGCTAGCTTAATATTGCCATGCATACTGCATGCACCAAGCAGCGTCCTCCATATGATAGCATTTGGTTTAAATGGCATTCTACCCATTACTCCATACGCCTCGTCTAATAACCCACAACGACCGTAAAGATCAACTATGCAGCCGTAATGTTCAACTGTTGGAGAAATACCAAAAATTCCCTCCATTTGTTCAAAAAGTTTGTGACCTTCATCCAGTAACCCGGAATGGCTACATGCATATAAAACAGATGTAAATGTTACTTCCTCGGGATTCAAACCAGTGTTCACCAACTCAAAGAAAAGCTTCACTGCCTTCTCTCCATATCCATACATAGCAAAAGCTAAAATCATCAATGTCCATGACACTGTATTCTTATTCCCCATCTCATTGACGAAAACACAATGTGCCATTTCAATTATCCCACACCGTGAGTACATGTCCAATAGTGTGTTGCTGACTGCTATCATACCTATACAACCTGAATTTGTTACATGTGCATGTAAAATCTTCCCGTTTTCCAGTGCACCGGACCACAGAATGCTAGTCAAGCTCATTTCACTTGGCCTTAACCCTTCCCTTAACAAATCCCTAACCAAAATGCATGCATCTTCCAAATGCCCATCAGTACAGAAACCAGTAATCATCGTGCTCCACGAAACTGAATCCTTTTTTTGCATCGTAAAGAATAACTTCTTAGCAGATTTTAGGTCCCCGCCTTTTATGTAACCCGCTAGCATAAGGTTCCATGAAGTTATGTCCTTCTCAGGCATTTTAGCAAATAAACCTTCTGCAGCTTTAACATCATTTGACTTAAAACATGCTGATATGATCGCATTCCAAGACACAACATTTGGTTCTTGAATTTCTTTGAAAGCTTTTCTTGCAAAAGAAACATGTTCACAGTCAGAATACATACTTACGAGAGTTGTAGCAACAAATATATGCGTGTCGAGGCCATGGTGAATAGAAAGAGAATGAATTTGTTCTCCGAAGTGGAAAGCTTTGATTTTTGCTGAAGCTTTAAGTAAGAAAGCAAATGTGAAACTATCAGGAAGGAGCAAGTCACTTCTCATTTGGTTGAAGAATGAAAAAGGTAGAATGGGATTGTGATCGGATTCGGAGAAGCCACGAATAAGAGTGTTGTATGTGAAGGCATCAGGGAACGGAATTTGCAAGAAGAGATTGTAGGCATAGTCGAGAGAGTTAGCAAGTGTGACTGATGAATGAAGGATGAGTTTTCCTATTATTATATTATCGGATTCAAGGCCTGTTTTGGAAACAAAGGCATGGATTTGTTTGAGGTGGTTGATTGATTTGCAGGAGTTTAGCAATGAAATACATAGCTGGTGGGCGTTGACCATTGCTTATTTTTCTCCGACCTGCATGTTATAATATCACAATTACTGGTGAATCTTTTAGTGATGCATTTCAGCAAACACCTAGCATGCGTCATGAAAATTTACTCAACTATAACAAAAAATGCAACTACTTGCTACGGCCAACGACAAACGGTTAGATGTTGTGTTACAATATAGGAAAATGATTTTTGATCGAAGCATCTCTGGACAAAAATACACCAGAAAAGAGTCGAATTTCTCTAAATGGACTAAACAAGCAAAATAATTGAGTTTCTTATCAAATAACAGAGATAATTGCCATGAATTTTAAACACGATCACTCTCAGGTACCATGAATTTTATACACGATCACCTTCATAGTATTAAGTTAAAATTTCTTGTTATTCCAAGAATGAAAGAATCAGAAAGAAAACAAATTTTAAAAAATGTAAAAGGTGCTGACGTAGATTGTTTAAATGAGCAGAACAATTAAATCCCACATCGCCAAGTTTTCTGGCTATTCCAAGGTATATAACAAAGCCTGGTATATGATATCATGAATTAAAATGACTTGGGCTTGAGTAGTGGCTTGGATGGGTATTCATATGGGCTTTGGGCTTATAAAATATATTTGGAGGTCAAAGATTAGGCTTGAGTACTGGTTTGCACACATGTGTTTGAATGCAATTGTTCCATAATGGTCGTGACTCTTTGCTTTTTATAAATACATCTACATGCTGTCAATAACAAACCAATTAATATTATTGGTTAATCAATCTTCAATTAATTGAATTTGTTGGTTTATGCGTTTTGGTCGATAGGTTGATTAATCATACTGTATATATACATATATGTTGGTTTATGCGTTTTGGTCTATAGGTTGATTAATCATACTGTATATATACATATATGTGCGCACGCGCGTGTGTTAGGGTAGGATCAAGGGCATCCGAAATAGTGCAGCAGCTTTTTAACCTCCCTGATTATCACCATACATCTCGGTTTTTCTCTTCTCTTATTAACTCTCTCTCCCTTAGTGACTTATTATCGATTATATATTTTTCTATTACCATAGTCGATTTTGAAAGTGAAGAAGTCATTTTCACTACTTTTATATACAAAAAATTGACCAAGAATTTCACAATTTGAAGATATATATATATATATATATATATATATATATATATATTCCAAGAGTGAAAGAATCAGAAGAAAGAAAACTAATTTTTGAAAATGTAAAAAGGTGGGAAAAAACAAAGATTTATTTCCTTTGTTTTCAAACAAAATAATACAGAGTACCTATTCCATTTTACATAAGAATGT
Organism: Allium sativum; assembly: GCA_030737875.1. Classification (NCBI taxonomy): domain Eukaryota; kingdom Viridiplantae; phylum Streptophyta; class Magnoliopsida; order Asparagales; family Amaryllidaceae; genus Allium; species Allium sativum. The sequence continues at coordinate 567,209,630 of CM060921.1, forward strand.
TGTACCACCAGAAACACGGGTGGACGCGGTCAGTTAATCGAGCCAATCGGTTAATATTTTTTGTTAACTGAGCCTTCGATTAACGAATATTCAGTTAACCGAGTTTGTTGGTCAATGTGTTTGTATGACGACCCAACTTTCAATCACCTAAAGTCGATGTTTAAACCAACTCCAGATGTTTGAAAATCGGATTCGTTGGGGTAGTACACATTAGAATAGAATAAAATAAACTTTTATTTCTCAACATTTGATTACAACAGAGTTTACATTACCAGAGTTACCAAAATATACAGCGGAAAAGAAAACAACACGATAGCGGAAGAACTCCAACTCTAGCTCGAAGCTCCAACCCAAAAGCACTTCGAATCTTGCTCCAAGGATTTATAACTGTAAAACTAAACCACTAGCTGCCCGTGTATAAATTTGTGGGCACCCAGAGTTTAGGAAGAAACAGTAAACTCTATGTCAGTCAAGGAACTGGTGTGAGAATATAAAACATTTTACTTTATACTAAGGTAAATCACAGGACCACGCCCAAAATACGGAACGAGTTTACTCCTATGATTACAGGTGCGTAAGTCGTACATGAGTTTTAAGAAATGAGACTATTATAAGGCTCGCCCGGAACACACCAAACAAAATGCAAATGCAAGCGCACACATGGACGAGTATTATCCTTATAATGCCAAATCCATGATATATATCGATGGTGTGTATTATTACTACTAATAACACTTTAAAACATTTTGCAAATAAATTTACAAATCTATCAAGCATAGTGACTATGCCTACATACATAGTTTACAAACAAAGCGAGAGGCTCGTATTGGTTATTGGATTTCCAACAAGATGGTTCCTGACACGAAAGATCAATCTAGGACACGAAGCTAAGTATCTCCCGGTTAACATCCAAACAACGGACACCAAATACATAGCGCGAAAGTATATAACTCGATTAACATCCAGACATCGGACACCGTATATACTTTATTCCCTCAGGTTTTGAGGTAGATCTACCGCCGCAACTTTCGATTTTTCACTAAAGATTATGTATACAACCTAACCGCCAGTTTACAATCAATTCGGGTTGTGAGGTTCACGAGGTTTCGTACCACAAAGCTACGCTCTTGCACTAAGTCATGCTTTGATCATTCCTTCAACTACAGCACTTCACATGCCACACTGTCATTTCATAATCTGCAACCGACAGTCACTGACCAAATAGCTTTTGGTCAAAGGAATAAATTCCCATCACCAACAAAACATGTTCAGTAAGAATCAGTTAATACACTATAAGATACAGTGTCAGACACATATCTATAAGAGTTCGTTCAGGGTTCGAACGAAGCCGAAGGCACCTTATTTCACGACTCAAGTTTGAGTATGAAGGACCTTGCAATCCTAAAATTCTCCAAATGCGATCGGGCTTTCTGCCACTCCGATAATAGGATCACCTCTCTACTATAGCTATTCAGTAAAGAAACCAATTAGCAGGCAGCCCGTTCGATATGAAGAACCACGATCTTCAATCGCCGTTTATATGTCTTCATTTATTTCATCGTACGGTTATTTTGAATGGTTTTCGGAAAGTAAATTCCGATACCGGTCTTTCCAAATAACCGGTGCTTTGTATGAAGTATGCATTTCAAATCAAGTTCTTTTTATCGTATATATATATATATATATATAACTTAATTCTTCTAAATTTCAAAATGAACGTTTATATAAATTCGAATAGTCTTTCCGAACCATCGTTTATACACCAAGGATCACGTTAACAATATTTCTTTAATTCAAATTCGTTGTATTTATTCAACGTTGATTCATTATATTCGAATCAAAGGATTCAGGACTGAAACAATTTCCAATTTAAAAAATAATATAAAATAAATATTTGAAATAATATGTTTGTTATAATCCAACTAATATATAAACTAATTTTAAAATAGAAAGAGTTAAAAATAATAACTTAACATATATTAAATTTTAAAGAAGTATACAAATAGAATATTTTTAAACATATATATCTTTTAAATCAAATAAGTTTTATATAAATATTTTTGAAATTAACATACCACGATTTAATAGTTGAAACCCATATAAATATACAAAATACTTTAATTGGGATTGTTTCCTTTCGATACTGATGATTTGAATTTATATTCATATTCAGAAGTACATCTGGTTCCGATAATCTTGAGTTAATCCTATCAATTTCAAGGACTTTCGCCTTATTTTCTTTCGTTTTCTTAGTTCGCATTAACTTCCATAATTAACTAAGCTTACTCGAGTAAACAATGTTAATATTATATCGTTCAAGTTAAATCCAACGATTTTATACTAGATATAAGATTTGGTTAGAGATCAAAACTTCTTATATCCAATATATATTCCGTATTAAACTAATATTATAAGTGGAATTCCGATATTTTCACTATTTAATTCCTCAAATAGTATTCGTCATCATTTACAGAACTTATATTAGATATCCGAAGATCACTTTCATCAAATTTAACCAATTCATAAATTGGGAAATTATTATTATTGTTACCGTTTACGGTGTTCGAGATTTCATTTTCAGTTTGCTCTTTTACCAGACTAGATAAGTAAACGTTGGCCAGGTAAGTTCAGCGCACTGGTTGCTGCATCGCTTGCCTTAGTTACACACCCCGTTTACCAATCCAGAACTAGTAATGGGACAAACTTACTTGTTAACCCGAAACATAGGCTACATTCCTCATTTAAACTTCAAATTCAAATTATTATTCAAAGCAAATTATAATATATTATTATAAATATTAATCTTATACCAAATTTCATAACAAACAACTCAAGTTTAAATATCTTTTTCAAACACTTTTATAATGTTATTTCTAATTATTATCTAAAGTCATATTAGATAAACTGAATAGTTCGAGTTTTCCTGAATTTTCTCAACAATTTACTAATTAAAGTGGTAAGTTTAAAAATCAAAAATTCTAATTCAAAGTACTTTCAAAATAAATTATAATATCACTTTAATTTGATAATAACATATTAACTAGTTTCCAAAATCAAATTATTATGCGGTTAAATCCAATTAACAATTTACCTAAGTACTACTCAAACCATTAGTTCGTTCACTATTTAAAATGTTGTTAACATTACTTAGTTAACAAACCATTTTAATAACACCATATAATTAATTCAATAAAACGTTAATTAGAAAATTTATTTAGATAATCAAATATTGTTTAATTAACAAAAATATTATCGAATCAAGGAGTATTAATAACATTAACAAATAAATAAATAAACATTATTAAACCAAAATTATTAGGTAATAAAATATGACAAAATCATTTACATGTCATTAAATCTCATTAATCACTCTTTAATTTAAATTTAAGGAATTTCTAAATTTTCTGCAGAAAATCAGTACATATTCGTATTCACGCATTCAACAACAATTTATGCATCCAACTCTTAAATGCACACAACAAACAATTTACGAACGCGCGTTATACCACTAACGCACCCCGATATGCATTTATTGGCACCCATGACAACATCACATATCATATTCAAATGGAAATATCATCCACTAATCAGTAATTGACCATTCATGCAACCAATTGCTACACATTAACACATCTATCAATTACCCAATATAAATTAAAATAATAAAATTAAATTTTAGTGTTCTCACCAATAATGTTTCCAAAATTTGCATTGCTTCGCCGTCTTCGTACAGCGTACTCTCCACGTCTACCCTTACTCTTGCACTCTCCCTCTTTTCTCTTTCGACCTTTCTCTCTTCCCCCTTTCTTGCGTTTTGTCCCCTCTCTTCTCTTTCTTTATCTCTCGTATTTTTTTCTCTTTTTTTTTATAAAAAAATAAGGTTCTCATCTATAGAAGGGATTCCGCATGCATGCACCAGGCTTCACTTTTCATTCATTTTTTTCGAAGAACAAGGCTTTGGTTTGCAAATGAGAAATTACGCATGCAAGTGTATGCGAGAGGTGCTTGGTGAGGCTGACTTTTGGAAGCGAACACTTTTGGCTCTTTAAATTTTTTTCTTGATGAAGTGGAGCTTCAGTGGAGACTGCGTTGGGTTACAGTGGAGAAGGGTGTGCTGGTATGTGCAGTTGTACTGAGTGAAGGGATACATGCAAGACTTCACGCATTGGGAACAGATGGTTCGGTGTGACACTAGTGAAGTGGAGCTGTTGAAGGGGAGAAGTGTAAATTATAGAAGGGAGGAAGCTGTTCGACTGAGCTTAAGATGGAGGAGCTAAAGGTTGGTTTGACGATGGAAAAGGGAAACGCAAGGTACAAAGGAAGTTGCGGTGCTCGGATGCATGCAGGGTTTTCAATATATATATATATATATATATATATATCATGATAATGGCGGAAATTTGCAGGCAAAATGCAGTGAAGAGAACAATAAACGAAGAATGAAGGGGTAGAGAAGACATTGGGAAAATTAGCTACGAGGTGTTTCTTCAGTGCAACACATGTTACAATTGTTTCCACTTGTCTCGCTTCACTCCTGATTGGTTGCCACATTTTAATCTATATTTTGGCGTGCATCTAAGTCGGGAGATGGCCTTATGTTTTATCCGTGTTCCTCTTATCTACCATACAAACTAAATTTTGTTACGTTAAGCTAGTAAAATATCTTGCTCCTCTCATGCTTACGCTTCTTTATTTTATTTTATAAATATAAATAGCGAATAAACATAACTAATAATAAAATTGTGTACAACAATGTATCATAATCCCAAAACAGAAATAAAACAAACCGGTTGAACAGCTCTATAAAGTGTCAAAAGGGACCACCGTTACCCTAAAATACGTTAGAAAAATATATGCTTATTTTCCAAAATAAAGATTACAGTTAAATTTTATAAAATATTTTAAGGCTACGCGAACAGAAACTGAACAAAAAATTAAAACGAATATTTAATTAAAATTAAATTTCAGATTCTGATCATTTTAGCAATTGGATTACAATTCATTTTAATAATTCGACTAACGACGAAACGTTTTCCAAAACAAACATTGTTTTAACAAATTTTCACAATAATAATTAATTTCAATCATTTTAAAACTATATATTGGAATAAAAATCTTATACATATTTATTTAGATCTTCCAAAATTTATTTAAAATTCATATTAAATTCAAATCAAATTTCAAAAATCTTGGATTGTTACATCCTCCCCCCTTAAGGCAATTTCGTCCTCGAAATTGGAACGGATCTTAGAAAAGAATATAAGTTATCATAATTGATATTATCGCTTCTTAATTTTTTTTCCAAAATCCTTTTCAAATTTGAATTAGGGTCTAAATTCTAAATTCTCATTTAACAATTTTAATTATAGAGAAAATAGACATACAACAATATTATACCAAAATTTCAACTAACACAAACAACCATTCATTCATTCTTGACTCATATACATTAGTTTCTTCACCCTATGTACATTCACAAGTTTATCCAACTAACCTATTTATATTTTAAAAATTGAATTTCAAATATAACCTAAATATTTTATAATCAAATTGCACCACTTATTTACCAGGTATTCAAATACTTATTATTTACTTAACCATATTCAAGGTTTGTGAGTTTAAGGCCGCTCGAATTCTAAAATATTTCGAGCTATTTAATTTCACCCTATCTCATTTTAAATCTCCTGCCATTTTGTTCTATTTCCAAATTTCAAACCTGTAACCTTTTCCCGTATTACCATATTCCAAAAGAAAACCAAGTTTGTAGATTCATTTTGTTTTTCAAACTCATTCTTACGTTTTTCCACTTTCTTAACACATCTTATATGATTACTAACCCTATCGTTCCAAATTGTTTCTACTCTATTCTTTATTAAAACCTATCGATTGTCCAAAATCGTCGATAAATTCTAACCCTATTCCCTTTAAATTAAATCCTTCTTAATTTAAGTCTATCGAATTTTCTAGATTCATAACTATTCCCAACTCGTCTTAACTCATTTGCAAATCCCGTCTATATTCTATAACAATGAAAACATAACTTTTTAAATTTCACTTATTTATTCTAATTCATATTAATTTATCAAAATAATTTATTTGAATTCGTCCAAACAAATTTTCAAACACTTATGTAAATGGTTAAAAGTATTTTCGACGTTTCGATTAGAATCATATAGTCATCCCATTTTCAAAACTTGAAAATGATCACTGATGATTTCCGGATCATCAACAGGATTGTCTTCTAGTGTCTTGAATGTGATTATATATATATCTAGTATATATTGGATTTCGCACATACGTTAGCTAGGTGTATATTCAAAACCCATACATACCTGATAGACTAATCATGACGTCGAATAATATACTCAAAGCCCTTATCATAAATTATATTTCAAAATAATTATACTTCTCAAAATGGTTTATTAAATTTCAAAATAATTTACATTTTCAAAATACGCCCAACTAGTTTCCAAATCATCCTTAATATCATATATATCTTTACTAAATTTTTCATGATCCAGCTTAATCCTTTCTACCAAAATTCTTTAATCTTCACCTATTCTACTCCATATTATTCAAAATATTCTTTGGACTATTTATCTTATTCCTACCATCCATTATCAAGTTATCAAATTTTAGCCATTCCAAAGTATTTTCTTTATATTTAAAGTATAGCCTTTTTGGTTTATTTTAAATTTTAAAAACTGTCCTTGCATACGAAACAGTCGTAAACTCATTTTAGGGTATTGGTTACCCTATCTCTAATGAGTTTCTTACTCTGTTATTCTAATACTAATGAATATACCCCCTTGAACTGGGTTCAACCACAGCTCTGATACCACATGTGACGACCCAACTTCCAATCACCTAGAGTCGATGTTTAAGCCAACTCTTGATGTTTGAAAATCGGATTCGCTGGGGTAGTAAATATTAGAACAGAATAAAATAAACTTTTATTTCTCAACATTTGATTACAACAGAGTTTACATTACCAGAGTTGCCAAAATACACAGCGAAAAAGAAAACAACACTATAGCGGAAGAACTCTGAAACGACCCGAACTTCCCCGTGAAGGAAAGTACGGATTGAATTGAGAACACGACAAACCAGAACGCAAACAGAAGAACATTTCATTGCTTATTACAACAGTTCATCAGAATACAAGAATATACACAGTATTAACAAATAATGTACATTATAAAATATCAGAGATTACAATACATTACATAGCAGCGGAAAATAATACAATACACAACTAGAAGTAATACACGGATACAGAGCTTTTCGAGTATCGTTCCAGCTGTAAATCAGGATCCTGTGAATATAAATCTGCAAAACCAAAACTACTAGCTGCCCGTGTCAAAATAAGGGCGCCCAGAGTTTAGGTTAAAACAATAAACTCTAGGTCAGTCATGTGACTGGTGTGAGAACTAAAACAGTCATTAATCTTTATTTTAAAGTTAGGTAAATCAAGGGACCACGCCGTATAACACGGAACGGGTTTCCTCCCAAGAATACCAGTGCATAAAACAACAACGCAATGCTAAATAAAGAAAAATGAAGCTATTATAAGACCCTAGGTCCCATCACACAATGCAACGCAAGACGGAGGATAGGGTTTTTACCTTATAATAGCCAAAGAATGCTTGATACGCTCAATTTCATGTTTTATTATTACTATAAGTGTATAGTGTCAAAATAATTTCAATCATAAATATCAATCATAGACGGCATGGGTACCATATATCATGTCGCTATACTAGGCTCTACAATCAAAACTGCACATGTCACGTATTGGAAGTTGGATTTCCATCTGTGAACCGAGGCAAAAGATAGTCCTCACCGATTCGAGACAATCTAGCCTACCATGTCTCAGGATCAGAGCTCGAGTGACCCTTGGATCGTCAGGACCGGTCCACCGATGTGGATTAAAATGCCTGAACACTGCGTTCCCCCGCTTTTTGGGGCGAAAATGAGTCCTATGACTTCATCGGCTCCACATAGTCATCGATATATCTGAGGCGCCTCGCAACAGCAACAACCACACAGGTGAAAATAATATAAATGTCAGGGCTGGTAGGTCACTGACACCACCCTAGCTAGAAGGAAACACATGCCCTCCCTGATGTCCTCTCCTGTTTCTAGTTCACAACCGGGGTGTGAGGCTCGCGAATCAACGTTACACAAAGCTATGCCACACAGACGGTGCTTTGATCATCAACCACAAGACTTTGCTTTTCAACAGAAGCCTTGATCAATTGCCACTTAGGCATGCCACACAGGCAATTCACTCAATGCGATTGATACCCATCAATATATAACCCCTGAGCTCGTACGTCTCAGAGAAGGGCGTTAAGCAAGAGAATAAATTCTCCGCTGCCAAACAGATATATATTTAATAGAAATCAATTACACAGAATAAAATCCAATGTCAGACACACAGTCCATTTACAAATTCGTTCTAGGTCTGAACGAAACCGGAGGCACCTTCTACCTCGCATATCCATCGATCTCCAAGTACGTCAGGACGATCACCAACTGATTCCCTCCTCTTGGGTGTACAACCCAATCAAGATCATCAGTAATCACCCAAACGATGTGAAGACTTCCGGTCTTCGACCACCGTCTTCATCCTCGACACCACGTCGAATCAGTTATTCAGAATGGGATAAACCCGGTCTTTCTGAATAACTGGCGTATATAATAAACAAGTGTTACACAAACACAACATACGCCTCATTCCAATTCAGAATATTCTTTTATTCAAATATTCTTACACTTTGGGAAAGGTTCCCATTAATTTTATCAAAGATAAATTCTTTAAATTTATTCTTTAATCTTCTTTGAATATCAACTCAAACTAGTCGGGATTAGCGAACCACACCGAAGTAATCATTTATTTTATTTCCAATCCCAACCTATTCATCCCATGAAGTAAAACTAGTCATACTTCATATCTAACACCACAGTGTTATCGGTAAATTCAATTACCATTTCACGTTCAAATCTAATTAAAGATTTAACTATCGCCTGAAGCAAAACTGGTGATACTCCATTCTCAATCATTTCAATCTAATTAAAGATTCATTAAAACTCCACTTGGTTTTAATCTTCCCAAAAATCATATTAATGATTGTTTAACTTGGGAAACCATATCATGTCTTTAACTGGGTTAAAGAACCAATGTCTTTTAAAACACGGTTCACTATAAACCCAAAATCACATTCCATTAATTATCGGGTTAAAGAACAAGTGTTATTTAAAACACCGTTCACGATAAACCCAAAAATCAATTCAAATTCAATTCCAATTAAATACCATTTAATTGGTACACTTCATTAAATCTAAATAAAAAGATTTAATCTTTTTCTCAACTGGGTTTAAGAACAGTGTTAATGAAGACACCATTCACGACAAACCCAAATCCCATTTGATATTAAATACAAGGCTCTGAATAGAAAATATATCGGCTTATATTCAATATCAAATTCTACGACCAACAAATATCGTATTGGAAATAACGATATAAATATATCTCTCAAATTCCCATAACAATATCTGTATAATCACGAAATCCAACATTGAAATATTCCAAAGACAATTTCAATTCAAATCCATTCCAATTCAATCATTGGAAATTCTGGTTACTTTCAAAACCATTTCAAATCCACTTTATTTATTTCAAAAATAAATGGGATTATAATTCTAGTTTAAAACTAGTTCATTTCGATAAAAATCTATTTTTATCTTTTCAAATATGGAGTTTTTCATCCCAATTCTTAACAAATCATTTCTTATGATTTTACACAAATTATTACTATTTTTAATAATTTTATCGAGGCCCGTACAGTCGATTTCCATCAACGACCATCGAACTGCACTTACAGTGACCTTTTCCAAATTTTATTTGGACATAATTCCAAATCCAACCGTTAGATTTCAAATCTCTAATATTCGTTAGAAAGCTCTTTTCGATACGAACCCAACGGTTCCGGTTTTAGGAGAATCCGACGGTCGGATCTCCCGTAATGTCCATTCGAAGTCAATGGTCGAAATTCGCGAACTGCCGCGGCGCGGCGCATTCTATTCAAGCCATTATATATATATAATATATATATTATATATATTTCATAGATTTCCTTTTAAAACGTATTTTATAAATCATTTTAAATTCGTTTTCATAATGATTTCAACTTCATATTCAATTTCTGGTCAAAATTGAATATTCCATATCATTAATCTATAAATGATAATATTTTCAAAACGTTATATTTTGAAATCACTTCCTTTTCTATATTCATTATAAAATTGAATAAAATCAATATAAATATCGTTCACGTCAAAATGGCGTCAATCTAATCAACACGGCTTTTATTCAACACATGAATGTTTTCTTCTATTCAACACATGAATATTTATTTTATTCAACACATGAATATTTATTTTATTCATCACATGAATATTTATTTTATTCAACACATGAATATTTATTTTATAGTATTCTTTATTTTCCAAATTAGAATGAAGCCCAATCAATTACCATATAATCTTAATTATATGGATTCCATACAACACATGTATATAATAGCAACGATAAGTAATCAACCATCATCCAAAGTGCACCACACAACTGCATAAGCATTAAATATAAATAATTAATGCTTACACAGTCTGTCAATCCATCGATTGACATACAACTAAACAATCGGGATTAGTGTACGTCAAATCTCATCCCAATACCCGTGTGGGGTTTCAAATCAACAAACACAGATTTTTATTTGTGCAGTTGGGCGATGTGTAAAATTTATTGTCCCAATCAATATCAGTCAAATCAGTGTATATAAACAAACCGTTCGATTTGTAAATGAATATATATTTTATTTCAACACATGAATATATATTTTATTTCAACACCTGAATATATATTTCACACATCACAATCAACAGTCAAATTTCACAAACACAGCAATCAAACAGACAAGTCATCCATGGTCTGTGGACGACGGGTGTCGGGTGCTGCTAAGCACCGTCTGCATCCTAGCATATATTTCAACTAGAAAATAAATTAAAAGTGAGGAGTTCTCACCAACTAGCTAAACCAAACGCCACGACTCTTCATATGTAGAACATCTTTGTCGTGCTTCCAACGAGATCTGTTACACGCGGTCCACATTAAAAATCACATTTTAAATTCGCTTCACATATAAAAATCCCCTTTTTATCGAAGTAAAAATCATATTTTTACTTCAGTAGTATATACATAAAAATCAATGTTTCGATATATAACTAAAAATTATATTTTTACTCGACTAAAAAAAAATCATAGATTTTTACAACGCTTCTTTTCTTTTCAAAACATATGTATGTTTTTCTTTTCAAAACATATGTATATTTTTCTTTTCTTTAAAACCATATTTTAAAAGCAAAGTTACACATATATATAAAACCATATTTTAAAAGCAAAGTTACACATATATATAAAACCATATTTTCTTCCAATTAAAAATCATATCTTTATATGCTTAACATATAAATAAAGATCAAATCTCTTTTTTTTTTCTTTCTAAAAATCCAAACATTCCTTATGTAAAAATTCAAACTTTCCTCATGTAAAAACTATATTTTTACATTGTTATATATATTTATAAAAATCAAAATTTTCCTATATAAAGATTCAAACTTTCTTGCATATAAAGATTCAACCTTTCTTGCTTTAAAGATTCAACCTTTCTTGCTTTAAAGATTAGACTTTATGACATATAATAAATCTAAACTTGATGTTAAATACAAAATCAGTTTTTATGTAAACCAAAACAAATAATAATAATATAAAAACTCACCTTTAAATGGATCAGAGGAGGGTTTTCCGCGGGCACCGGAGTGCTGTAGCGCCGGAGGTGGTTGGGGGTGTTAGTGTAGCCGGCAGCGCCCAGAAGTGGTTGCCGGCGTGTCAAGGAAGCAGTGGTGGGGGTTTTCTGGGCGGGTTAGGGTTTGAACGGGGCTAGGGTTCGAATGGGAGGAGGAGGCGACGGGGGTGGGGGAACCAACCACGGCGGCAGCGGCGGAAGACCCGGGGGGGGGGGGGGGGGATGTTGATCTGCTTTTTCTCCCTTTTTTTATTTTTTTTAGTCTCGTTCTGGGAAACATGATGGGGGAAGGGAGGGAATTTAAAAGGGGGGCGTTGACCAATGGTAATATAATAATATACTTACTTAATTTAATTATTTAATTATCCATCAAGGTACTTTTTATTTCTAACACCAAATCAAACTCACTGATTGTCGTTCCTAGCGTAATGCCCTCATTCTGAACACAATGGGATATGTATCGTAAGCTGATTCAATCGTTTCGATCAGTTTCTGTCAAAATCAAAATTTAACTCTATATATTGATTTTGAACGCACATTTCAATTTACTGGGGCCACATACGGACTCTAAAAATTCCCGAAAAATATTTTCTAGCTTCGTATTGATGATACGGTCCTAACAAAACTAGTTTCATCGAATTCTGAGACCGTTTGAAAAATAGTCATTTTCCTGTCGATTAAAATCAACTAAAACTGGTCAAACGCGTTTTCCTTTGCCACGCTCACATATTGATTCAGAAAATTACGAATTTTGAAACCTAGCAATCACTGGACATCATGGATCCAACAAAAGTGGTTTCGTCGAAAACCGAGGTCATTTGCAAAATTTCCATTTTTAAGGGCCAGAATTCCATAGCGACTATTCTGAATTTTCATCTGGGCATAACTTTTGATTCCCGCTATGAAATTTTGATTTTTTGGATTCGTTGGAAAGATATTCTCAAATAGATTCTAATATTTATGGTTTCACTAAAATCCGGCTTATTTTGCATCCTGCACATTCATTTGAAATTTGAAATCGAATTTTCAAACTACCGCGCCATTTCAGGCTCGTTATATAATTAAAATAAAATATTTATATTCTAATGACAACTCAAATAAATATATACATTCTAATTCTATTCAAAATAAATTTCTCGTCATTATTATTTAAAATAATTCATTTTAAATAATCAAAATTCGCTAAAATTGCCAAAATAAAATTTTTAAATTGGCTCGAATTTCCGGGTTATTACAAACTCCAACTCTAGCTCGAAGCTCCAACCCAAAAGAACTTTGAATCTTGCTCCAAGGATCTATAATTGTAAAACTAAACCACTAACTGCCCGTGTATAAATTTGTAGGCTCCCAGAGTTTAGGAAGGAACAATAAACTCCAAGTCAGTCATGGGACTGGTGTGAGAACATAAAACATTTTACTTTATATTAAGGTAAATCACATGATCACGCCGTAAAATACAGAATGGGTTTACTCCTATGATTACCAGTGCATAAGTCGTACATGAGTTTTAAAAAATAAGACTATTATAAGGCTCGCCCTGAACACACCAAACAAAATGCAAATGCAAGCGCACACATGGACGAGTTTTATCCTTATATTGCCAAATCCATGATATATGTCGGTGTGCATTATTACTACTAATGACACTCTAAAACATTTTGCAAATAAAAATACAAATCTAGCAAGCATAGTAACTATGCCTACATACATAGTTTACAAACAAAGCGAGAGACTCACATTGGTTATTGGATTTCCAACAATATGGTTTTTTTGGCAAAGCCGACTGGTTTTAAGGTGACCGCAAACACCTTTTATTATAACCAATAATAAAGATACAGTGAATTACAAGTGATTGTGGTTAACAATCAGCTAAATCGGCTTTTAAGGTGGACCGTCCACCACCTATGGAGTTTAATGTGTTCCTCCACCCTATTTAAACAGGAGCTTGACTAATTACCAAGACTACAAAGTGCGAATGACGACGCTAGTCCCCATCCACATCACATGGGCCAAATACATCCCTAAACGGTACAAAAAGAGCAACAAGATCAGGGAAATAAGGAACCGATTGCCTGTTGTATATATAACGTCTATCCCAGGTTTCATCTTTAAGAATTTCCTCATTGGCAGCACCATCCTCTCCTACCTTGTCTAGAACTAAATCCTCGCCATCCCTACTATACCATAGGTACCTTTGTTCTCCAGCATCTCCACTAACATATGAGTAAATGGAATCTGATTCCGGTTGATAACGCATGTCCGTTTTTATATGTACCCACATTGACTCACATGGAATCCAAACAATTTCATCCTCGACTGTGGCTGTAGCATCAATGTTCGGAGCGGAAAAAGCACATCCTACTGATGCAGCAATGACAGTAGCAAGTTCAGCAGGGCCCGCATCTTGAGATGCAATTGTGTCTGCCAAAGAAGTGTTGGCTGCCGAAGTAGCAATGTCAGCAGCATAGACATCAGGGTCCGCAGCTTGTGATACATCAGTGTTTGCCGAAGCAGCGTTGTCTGCCGTAGCAGGATCAACTTCCAAGAAAGCATTAGAACTAGAATCATCATTTGGTGACAGAGAGACAACAATTTTCGATTTTTGCTTCCATAAAAGTTTAGGCTTGCAGAGAGGAACTTTAGCAGCGATCACCGAGATATCTGCAGGGGGAGAAGTACACGATTCATCATTCTGTTTGAAGAACTTACATTTTGTACAGATCTCTGGACGCCATGAATACGATACATCAATGTCAACATAAAACCCATCTACAAGCGTAACTTTTAACTTATCAGGCAGCGGCATGGATGGCGTGATTTCAATAAGTGCCCGTGCATATTTCCAACAAGATGGTTCCTTGCACGAAAGATCAATCGAGGACACGAAGCTAAGTATCTCCCGTTTAACATCTAGACAACGGACACCGAATACATAGCGCGAAAGTATAAAACCCGGTTAACATCCAGACATCGGACACCGTACATACTTTATTCCCTCAGGTTTTGAGGTAGATCTACCGCTACAGCTTTCGATTTTTCACTAGAGATTATGTATACAACCTAACCGCCAGTTTACCATCAATCCGAGTTGTGAGGTTCACGAGGTTTCGTACCACAAAGCTATGCTCTTACACTAAGCCATGCTTTGATCATTCCTTCAACTGCAGTACTTTGCATGCCACACTGTCATTTCATAATATACAACTAACAGTCACTGACCAAATAGCTTTTGGTCAAAGGAATAAATTCCCATCACCAACAGAACATGTTCAGTAATAATCAGTTAATACACTATAAGATATAGTGTCAGACACACATCCATACGAGTTCGTTCCGGGTTCGAACAAAGCCGAAGGCACCTTATTTCATGACTCAAGTTTGAGTACGAAGGCCCTTGCAATACAAAAATTCTCCACAATCGGGCTTTCTGTCACTCCGGTAATAGGATCACCTCTCTACTGTAGCTATTCAGTAAAGAAACCAATCAATAGGCAGCCCGTTCGATGTGAAGAACCACGGTCTTCAATCGCCATTTATATGACTTTATTTATTTCGTTGTACGGTTATTTTGAATGGTTTTCGGAAAGTAAATTCCGATACCAGTCTTTTTCCAAATAACCGGCGCTTCGTATGAAGTATACATTTCAAATCAAGTTCTTTCCATCATATATAGACATATATATATATATATATATATATATATAACTTAATTCTTCTAAATTTCAAAATGATCGTTCATATAAATTCAAATAGTCTTTCCTAACCATCGTTTATACACCAAGGATCATGTTAACAATATTTCTTTAATTCAAATTCATTGTATTTATTCAACGCGGATTCATTATATTCGAATCAAAGGATTCAGGACTGAAACAATTCCCAATTTAAAAATAAAATAAATATTTGAAATAATATGTTTGTTATAAACTAAATTATATATAAACTAATTTTAAAATAGAAAGGGTTAAAAATAATTACTTAACATATATTAAATTTTAAAGAAGTATACAAATTGAACATTTTTAAATAACTATATCTTTTAAATCAAATAAGTTTTATTAAAATATTTTTGAAATTAACATACCATGATTTAAATAGTTTAAACCCATATAAATATACAAAATACTTTAATTGGGATTGTTTCCTTTCCATACCGATGATTTGAATTTATATTCATATTCAAAAGTACATCTGGTTCCGATAATCTTGAGTTAATCCGATTGATTTCAAGGACTTTCACCTTATTTTATTTCGTTTACTTAGTTTGCATTAACTTCCATAATTAACTAAGCCTTACTCGAGTAAACAATGTTAATAATATATCGTTCAAGTTAAATCCAATGAATTTATACTAGATATAAGATTTGGTTAGAGATCGAAACTTCTTATATCCAATATATATTCCGTATTAAACTAATACTACAAGTGGAATTCCGATATTTTCACTATTTAATTCCTCAAATAGTATTCACCATCATCTACAGAACTTATATTAGATATCTGAAGATCACTTTCATCAAATTTAACACATTCATAAATTGGGAAATTATTATTATAGTTACCGTTTACAGTGTTCGAGATTTCATTTTCAATTTGCTCTATTACCAAAATAGATAAGTAAACGTTGGCCAGGTAAGTTCAGCGCATTGGTTGCTACATCGCTTTCCTTAGTTACACACCCCGTTTACCAATCCAGAACTAGTAATGGGACAAGCTTACTTGTTAGCCCGAAACATAGGCTACATTCCTTATTTAAACTTCAAATTCAAATTATTATTCAAAGCAAATTATAATATATTATTATAAATATTAATCTTCTACTAAATTTCATAACAAACAACTCAAGTTTAAATATCTTTTTCAAACACTTTTATAATGTTATTTCTAATTATTATCTAAAGTCATATTAGATTTCAAAAACCGAATAGTTCAAGTTAGCCTATATTTTCTCAACAATTTACTAATTAAAGTGGTAAGTTTAAAAATCAAAAATTCTAATTCAAAGTACTTTTAAAATAAATTATAATATCACTTTACTTTGATAATAACATATTAACTAGTTTCCAAAATCAAATTATTATGTCGTTAAATCCAATTAACAGTTTACCCAAGTACTACTCAAACCATTAGTTCGTTCACTATTTAAAATGTTGTTAACATAACTTAGTTAATAAACCATTTTAATAACACCATATAATTAATTCAATAAAATGTTAATTAGAAAATTTATTTAGATAATCAAATATTGCTTAGTTAACAAAAATATTATCGAATCAAGGAGTATTAATAACATTAACAAATAAATAAATAAACATTATTAAACCAATATTATTAGGTAATAAAACACTACAAAATCATTTACATGTCATTAAATCTCATAAATCACTCTTTAATTTAAATTTAAGGAGCTTCTATATTTTTTACAGAAAATCAGTACATATTCGTATTCACGCGTTCAACAACAATTTATGCATCCAATTCTTAAATTCACACAACAAACAATTTGCGAATGCACGTTGTACCACTAACGTGCCCCGATATGCATTTATTGGCACCCATGACAACATCACATACCATATTCAAATGGAAATATCATCCACTAATCAGTAATTGACCGTTCATGCAACCAATTGCCACACATTAACACATCTATCAATTACCCAGTATAAATTTAAATAATAAAAATTAAATTTCAGTGTTCTCACCGATAATGTTTCCGGAATTTCCATTGCTTCACTGTCTTCGTACAACGTACTCTCTGCGTCTACCCTTACTCTTGCGCTCTCCCTCTTTTCTCTTTCGCCCTTTCAATCTTTCCCCTTTCTTGCGTTCTGTCCCCTATCTTCTCTTTCTTTATCTTTCGTATTTTTTTCTTTAAAAAACAAGGTTCTCATCTATAAAAGGGATTCCGCATGCATGCACCAGGCTTCACTTTTCATTCTTTTTTTTTTCTAAGAACAAGGCTTTGGTTTGCGAATGAGAAATTACGCATGCAAGTGTATGCGAGAGGTACTTAGTGAGGCTGACTTCTGGAAGTGAACACTTTTGGCTCTTTAAAGTTTTCTTGATGAAGTGGAGCTTCAGTGGAGACTGCGTTGGGTTACAGTGGAGAAGGGTGTGCTGGTATGTGCGGTTGTACTGAGTGAAGGGATACATGCAAAATTTCACGCACTGGGAATAGATGGTTCGGTGCGGCACTAGTGAAGTGGAGCAGTTGAAGGGGAGAAGCGTAAATCTTGGAAGGGAGGAAGCTGTTCGACTGAGCTTAAGGTGGAGGAGCTAAAGGTCGGTTTGACGATGGAAAAGGGAAACGCAAGGTACAAAGGAAGTTGCGGTGCTTGGATGCATGCAGGGTTTTCAATATTTTTTTATGTATATATCATGATAATGGCAGAAATTTGTAGGCAAAATGGAGTGAAGAGAACAATAAACGAAGAGTGAAGGGGTAGAGAAGACATTGGGAAAATTAGCTACGAGGTGTTTCTTCAGTGCAGCACGTGTTACAATTGTTTCCACTTGTCTCGTTTTACTCCTGATTGCTTGCCACGTTTTAATCTATATTTTGGCGTGCATCTAAGTCGGGAGATGGCCTTATGTTTTATCTGTGTTTCTGTTATCTACCGTACAAACTAAATTTTGCTATTTTAAGCTAGTAAAATATCTTTCTACTCTCGTGCTTACGCTTTTTTTTATAAATATAAATAGAGAATAAACATAACTAATAATAAAATTGTGTACAACAATGTATCGCAATCCCAAAACATAAATAAAACAAACCGGTTGATGAGTTATGTAAAGTGTCAAATGGGACCACCGTTACCTTAAAATACGTTAGAAAAATATATGCTTATTTTCCAAAATAAAAATTACAGTAAAATTTTATACAATATTTTAAGGCTACGCGAACATAAACTAAACAAAAATTTAAAACGAATATTTAATTAAAATTAAATTTCAGATTCTGATCATTTTAGCAACTGGATTACAATTCGTTTTAATAATTTGACTAACGACGAAACGTTTTCCAAAAAAAACATTGTTTTAACCAATTTTCACAATAGTAATTAATTTCAATCATTTTAAAATAATATATTGCAATAAAATTCTTATACAAATTTATTTAGATCTTCCAATTTTTATTTAAAATTCATATTAAATTCAAATCTAATTTCAAAAACCTTGGATCGTTACAGTTTCGATTGAGGTCGGCTAAATAAGTTAAGTTGATTAATCATTATATATATATATATATATACAAACTCACACACACACACATCACAAAATGGTGGATCTACTCACAGTCGCAACGAGGGCGGTGATACTACTATTAACATTATTACAACTGAAGTTAATATCCCTAGTACTTTTAATACGCTAGTGGTGGTGGATTCAGATCATCTAGATTCTGGTCCTCTAGAATCTGGGCCATCTGAAGAGGAGGCAGAGGTGCTTCGCCAGACCCAACAAGACGTGGTGGTGGTGTATCCTCCCCAGAATATTCCCTCATGCAGTGAGACTGCAGAAAAGGCTGCACAAGTTGAGAAAGCTCATCTAGAAGAATATGTGACTGGTCTGGAAATACTTCTTGCATCCTTTGAAGATATAAATAAAATGGAAATCAACACTCATAGTGATGAAGAAATTGAAAGTGACAAAGAAACTGAAAGAAGTAAGGAGTGCCTAACAAAATCAAATGACAAATATGAAGAGCAATTCAGAGATAAGGTGGTAAAAGCAAAAGTTACCAAGGCAAGAGATGGATCTCCTCCCATTACGAGGAGTGAAGTCTCAAGTCTTAATGTCGCTAATTACGTGAATGTGAGAGATTTAAAAAGTGATACCCGTTGTCTAGACCTGTCAAATATTAGAAGGAAATTTTTTTCCTTCTATTTTGGGTATTTTGGAGAATAAGCTTGTAACGACCCAGGATTTTTGTGACCTTGGTAATCAACATAAACTCAATGTCGAATATCCAAGCATCGAAAATACCAGACAGTTAATAGAAAGAAGTTAGAGGGTGAGAATAGATAATATAGAAAATTATAATAGAAGAAGAAGAAGAACACAACAACATCAGAGTAAACACGAATCTCACAATGGGACGTATAAAATATAGTATACAAAATAACTTTGAAACACAAATCTGTATTTGTATATTAGAGTACAACACTTACATCATAGCGGAAATAAACAATAGCTAGAAAATGTTGTTGAAGCCTCCTGCTCCAAGCTCCATCTAGTGTATCTGTAAATCCTGACTACTTGACTGCCCATACAAAATTGGGCACCCAAGAGTTTAGGGAAAACAAAACAAAATAAACTCTGGGTCAGTCATGTGACTGGTGTGAGTAAACCCTTTAAAACAGTTTGAGAAAATAAATGATATCTCATAAGACCACGCCGTATAACACGGAATGGTTTTTCCCCTTATGAGAATTCAAAACACTTGATTCAACATTAAAAAATCTTTTTGAAAGAACAATAATCTTTATATCAAAACTCCTTTTATTTTATAATAATGTCTATCAACTACAATATAATAATTATCTAGTAGAACGCTTTCGCCTCACGTTCCACATACAAAATATATAATCAAAAACCGTAGGCGCTTATGGTTAATGAATTCCAACTGGCAAGGTATGGGACCACCTTCCGACAGTGTATCTTTAGAGAGGAATACACCGGGTTCAACAAGAACATCTTGTAACTCAGGCTAAACATGACCGGTCACTCATTTCGCTTGAGTGTACCTAATGTATT
The DNA here is from genome assembly GCA_030737875.1 of Allium sativum. Classification (NCBI taxonomy): domain Eukaryota; kingdom Viridiplantae; phylum Streptophyta; class Magnoliopsida; order Asparagales; family Amaryllidaceae; genus Allium; species Allium sativum. Next base: position 567,230,257 of record CM060921.1, read on the forward strand.
ATCACCGACGGTTGGGATCAGCAACCGTTTCCCGAAAGGGAAAACATCGAAATAGGTTGAAGAAGTAAATGAAATTTCTCTAGATCAGGTGATAACACACCCTAATTGGCAGCTAACCACCTAGCCATGCGACCTACCCGATTTTATACCATTTTCTGGTTGTGAGGCTAGAGGTCATAACGTACAGACCACACCTTTATTTACTTTGAATGTCACATCGTCATACCCGCCAAATCACAAATTGATTTCCCCATAAATACCAAGGGTATACAGTTAAGAGAAACGAATTCCTCTGCCACCAAACGTAAATACGTTTGAAGAGATCAACTTATGCGATCTATTAAATATACTCTGTTAGACATTCTTCCATACAGGTTGTCCTGGGACTGGACAAACTGAAGGCACTATTCTGTAAACCCATCTTAGGCAATTTCTACCTAGGATTTGCCAGAATAGCCCTTGCACAAACTCCGTCTTCAGTTATCTTCATCGTATTTGATTCGCAACGCTAATGCCCATACGGAGTGGTTTTCAGATAATAAATCTTGTAACATCCTAAAATTTTAGTGTATTTTTATTTAATGATTTAATTTAATTTTGATTTACTTTATTTGTTTAAAACTAAATTTCTTTAGATTTTATAAAATAACTATTTGATTTTGGTTTAAAAGTAGAATATTTTGAATTTTATAACAAATAAAATTTGTTTTGATAAATATGTTTTAATAGTGCAAATCAATAGTTGTTCTTGTTTAATTTAGTTTCTTTTGTCAAGTTTATTGATTTGGATTTGAACTTTATTTCTTAAATTTTAATATTTAAACTCTTATCGTTATATATTTTGTTTTCAATATTAATGAATTTTTTTCATTAATTTAATTTTAAAATATTCTATGGTTTTTCGTAAAGGGGATTTGAAATTTGAAATACGTACAGTGAGATGTATCGGAAAATTTGAATGTTTGTCGGTCGCGCAATTTTCAGTGCAAAGCTGCGTATAACAGTTCAAATTTTAGCGATTTTAAAATCTCTCCAAAACCAGTTCGGACAAGCATGAAAAATATTCTATTTGTTGTCACAAATCCAACGACGAAATTCGTTCCGCGAAAATCGGACGTTTTGACCACCGTTTTACTGTCCGTATTTTATGTTTAAGGGGTCTGTAACGCGTTTTTGAACGGAGCATCCATGCACTGCAAATTATATACCGTTGCGTCCATCTCGTTGAGCTGATTAACACAATATATTCATTTGTCAGTTTCGGTGCTTGGTTCGCGCTGAAAATGTGAAAATGCTTGCACAGTTCATTTTTGAAACAGAGTCATATGAGTTCGATGTGTCCCTTTTTCGATCTTACATATTTTTCTAGTCATTTTGGGTCTGCAAAAGCTGTTCTTTTATTTTACTAAATTATCCAAAAAAAATTCAAAGCATGGTATGGACAATTTCTTGTGAAACTATTCATTCCATTTAGAAATGGAAGTCACATTACCGTTGTCTTTGAATTTCCAAACCACCTTTCCCGTTCCATGCATTTAAAACCAAATTTGCATGCGTTAGTCCAGCGCCTCTCATCTAAAAAAAAGGAAGCTAATAAATTTTAATTTAAAGTGTAAAACTAAATGGTTATACTAATCTTCTGTTCAAATTCATGTTGAGATAGTAAAAGTTGGATCTGACATTTATGGCCATGGAACGGGTAGTTGGCATCTTTAAAACCTACTGCATAAAAATAAATACTAGTTGTCATTTCTTAAAAAAAGAAAAAGAAAGGAAAGCATCGCCTGCCCCATGCGTTTGCCATTCCTTGCTTTCCATTCAATATTCTTCTTCACCTGAACCCAAGAACCATGGACTTGAACATCTCTCCCCTCTCCGATCCGAAACCCGAACCTTTGATGCTGCTCAACTTCCCTCCGTCTCGACTCTCCAAACCGACATACCCAGCAGCTCAACAGCTAAGCCGTGGACCTAAGCCAAACCCCTTGAAACCCTGTGCTTTCCCATTTATCCCTTTTTGCAAGTGGCGTGTGTATTTATATTTTGTGTACATTTTTTTGGTATGCATGGGTTATATTTGTGTATTGTGTGTGTTTGTGAATTTATTTATGAGTGAGCGTGTTTCGATTTGCTCATGGTGTGTGTAATCTAGGGTATTATATTTATATATGTATATAATTTGTAATATATATATAGTTTTAGGTGTATTTATAAATTGTATATAATATATGTACGGTTTTGATGTATTGGGGTAAGTGTTTCAAAGTAATATATATATATATATACATGCGTATTTGGGTCCGTCATGTGTGTATGCGTCGTTGTTTATAGATATAATAATTTTTTTTGGTGTACTGTTGATTTTAATATATAAATATATATATATATATATTATGGTTTTCGGTGTGTATAAGTATATATAAATATTTATATATTATAAAATTTTTTGTAAAATTTGTTTTGTAAAATTTGCTGTGTTTGTTTTAAAAGTTGAGTTTAGAACCGTCCCAAAACCCATTGGCGGAACACATCCATTGAAAATTCTATGACCTCCTCTTATAAAATATTAAGTGATATAGAGCTGAAGTCATTCTAAACTGTGTCTGGGAAATCGTCGCTTCATTCTACGTCAATCCACCCGTTCATCGTCTCCTTCTCTGTGCCTCAAAAGGTGAGCTTATCTCACACCTAACTCACATTATTTCATAGATGTTAGATCAACTAAATGAACTGTTATGAAATGTACAGGATTGCCAGTAAAAGTTGTTTGTTTAAAATATACACTTTCAGATGTGACACGATATTCATATGACATGTATGTGCACCGATTATATATGACCAGGATGTGACTGATGATATATGATGATTTGTTATGTTGTAGATACCCCTTGTTTAGGAAAAATCAGTAAGGGTTAAAACGATACATATCCGAACGGACATTAGATTAAGGAAAAATCGTTATGGGTTGAAATGATAGACCTGAACGATTTTACTGAATTTGGGATTGCGGGTTCAAACGATAGACCCGTAGAAATTTATAAACTGCGTGTTGAAATGATAAATATCCATATCACTTGACCATAGGGTAGAAATTTAAATATGGACATCGTTGGTCATGTTTTCGTAATAAAGTAATTTGGAAATTTTGAGTTTAAATAATAATTTAAGATTTTATATTTTTATTTTAAGATTTTTAAACTTAAGTTTTGTAAATTTTAAATTATATGTTTTAAAAAATGATTTTGAGTAAAAATGGTTTGAATACTTATTTGAGAATTTACCTATAACTTTATTTATTTTAAACCATATAATTTAATCATACATGTAATTTAAACTTTTATATATTAACATTTTCTTTAAACCTATTTTATATTATTTTAAATTTATATATGTTTATAATCTATTTTCTAATTATTATTAGAATTCTATAAACTTATATATATACATATATATATATATATTCATAATTAAATTATCTTTATATATAATTTGCAAACTTTAAACACAAAGTTGGTTTAAGTAAGATTTTGTGACTTAAGTCGAGGTTTGAATTTGTAATAACGATATTTGATTTTAGCATTGAACTCATATGGTATGTGGATTTGAATTCAAATTGAATTGAACTTAATGTGACTAAATGTGATTTAGAATATACATATATATAAAATTTCATATACGGAATTGATTTTCATAATCGTTAGTTGAATTATGAAATTTGTGAAATCAAATTTATAAAATGGTTTTGAAATGTATGATGTGAATTTTTTTTATGGAATTGTTCGACTTGAGTAAATAAGACATGGTTTGTCGAATTTGAAATATAAGAGTTTGATTCGAATTTTAAATAATTTATTTGAATTTATGATTCGAGTAATAAGTATGGTACGATTTGTTTTGAATTTTATAGGCAAAATATGAAATTTTGATTTAAAGTGTATGTAATGAAGTTGAACCGAAATATTGGATTTGATAAATCGATTTAAATGATATTTTATAATGGTAAATGTGAAATAATTGAATTGTTTGACTTGAGTTTTGATGAATATAAACCAAACTGAAATATTATCGAAGTAAATATTTTGTATCGATTTAAGTGGATATTGCGATCGTTATGATATGATTTGAAAATAAGTCGTTTTCGGATTTGAAATCGTTATGCAATAATTTTAGAAAATCATATAAACCGAAGTTAAATAATATAGCATTAGTTTATACTATATTTTGAAATCTTTAAGTTATGGTTTTGTAATCGATTTGATTAAAGCAATATAAATGAGTTGTTTTCAAAATTTAATATTTTCGAAGTTAGATACTTAATTTTGAATTCAAATTCAAATATGAGCTTTCATATAAATGAGTTTATAAAGTGTCGATATTATTCTATTACTGTTGAGATTCGATTTGGGCCCTTTTTTATTACGGGAGTGTGTATCGAGGTGGGCGTAGTAGCTACTATGCATTACCACCAGTCCGACTCTGAAAACGGTGAATCCACCCTGGCATTCCTTGCGTGCCTTGTCACATGCCTTATACGATCTCACTACAACTTTGTTTTGCACCGTTTTATATGGAGTGCCCTCTGATCAACCTCCAATTTACGAAGGAATTACGGTACTGTATATACTAGGGAATATATAAACTGTATAAGGGTAATCATGGTAATCCCGTTTACGCTATTTTGATATTTTACTTTACTGATAGACACTATTGTATATAGGATATTACACTATATAGTATTAGTTTGACGGATCCTTAGAGGATGATGATCCCAAACATCCTTTAAGTTACTGATGCATTTCATTTAACATTTCATTTGAGTTGATTTACTTCCATGAGAATGTTAGTCCTGATCCGAGATGTTTTGTTTTGCATTATTGCTCGGGTCAGATCGAGTATTACAGCTTTCGTGGTCCACTCTTGGAGTTTATATTGGATTTTCTCACCTGTATCTACCTATTCAGTTGTTCCAGTTCAATTGTTTCTTGACGTTTCTATTTCAGACTGTTATCCTTTATTTACTACTAGAGATCTTGTATTAGACTTCAGCTGTATCATTTATATAAGCTCTATTGTAAAAAATTATTTAGTAGCTTCATGAACTACTATTGTATTATGTATTTTCCGCTGCGATATATTATATTACTCTATGTCTGTGATCTGTGATTCTGTGATTTATTCTATTTACCTCAAAAGCTAATAACATTCTCTCATTTTGAACTGTTCGAGTTGGTTTAATTACTGGCTTGAAGTGGACGAAAGAAGGTCTGTTACAAATTTGATCCCGGTCTCTCCGTATAGACGACGGAAAAATGGTCAAAACTTTGATAGTCGGTTATTTAACTATCAAAGGAAACATCCATACACACAACGATCTTATTTCCAAATGGAAATTTTATCGATCAATCATCAATCAACATTTTCCCTTTTAAATTAGTTTATCATTAATTTATTCATTTCCTTATTTTCCGTTTTCCATATATTTCGTAAAACCCGTTTAGCCACTCACTTTTCTCGGAAAAGCGTTTCCATCCATTTTAACTATCTATTTTCTATATTTCTTTTTAACCAACGGAAAACATTCTCATATATATATATATATATATATATATATAGCTTCTATATTTAGAAACTATACGTTATTAACATTGGAAAATATTTCCGTAATTACTCTCATTTCTTATTTTCTATATTAGAAAATATTTCTGATTCTTATTTGGAAAACATTTCCAAAACTCCTTCATTGGATTTAAACAGATGTTTAAATAAAACATCGCTACGCCAACTCATACCATTACACTCATTAACTAAATTCACTTAACTAACCGTCACCATCAAACCTTAACCATTCCTTAGTTAAAATTGAAGTCAATCAAGTTGGGGTATAACTACCTCTCAGACCTTAGCTGAACAACATTTTTAACCTCGAAATAGACAAAGTTCACATTTTAAATCTTTAACAAACTTCCTTATGTAACTCTCATATTCAATTTATGAATTCACTTCTTTTACAGAAATCATTTGATTATAACAATAGTTTTATATTCCCATGCTTCCGAAATATAATAACTTAAATAAAACTTTTATTTGTTAAATTTTGATAAATAAACAAATAACTAATTTATTAATAAATAAACCTTGATTTAAAAACGGAAAGTAAATAGTACTTCCCCCAATTCGATATAATCGAATTTCAACGTATAACTCTCTTTCGAATAACCTATACTCTCGATTAACTCTCTTCGAATAACTTGTATTCGATTAACTCTCTTCGGATAAATATATTCGATTAACTCTCTTAGAATAACTATATTCGATTAACTCTCTTCGAATAACTTATTTTTGGTTAATGTTCCAAACTTCAGAGTTTATTTATCATTCAGATCAACTAAATTTCTAAATTCATTTTAGAATTTAGTACTTCCTAATATTTATCAATTTCCTTTTTATTCTGTAAAACGTTTGCTTTTATAAAATTATTCACTTTAAACTATGAATGTTATTCCTTTACAGAAAACTGGATTCGTTTTATCAAATCAAAACTTGATTTCATAATTTAAATACTAACACTGGTTCAAATTCCAATTATCGAGTCATTTTATAACTCATTATTCACATTTCATTTTATTTATCAAATCTCGTTTACCTGTCAACTTCATAGCTGATTTTATTTGATAAGTTTATAATTCTCTGTCGCCTTTATATTTAATTATAAATTATCGGTTTCAGGCCGAATATTAATTATCTTGTCAAATCCCGATTTCATATATAATTTCTTAAAATAATTTATTTATAACATTTGGCCTAGTAGAATTGTAATTACAAATCTTTATGGATTTTATTCTAATCCTATTCACATTTCGAATACCGAAATAGATTCATTGTTTCCTTTTTTAACATAACTCCCAATTTCCCGTTTTCAACTCACTACTGAATTTACAATCCAAATTATCCACTGGTAATTATTTTTATTTCATTTATAAACATTGTTTATAAATCAAACTACTTGTTTTTATTATTAAAACAAGTTATTCATTTCAAGCCACTCGAAATTCCATTTCTATTTTTAAAATAGATTTTCCCCTTTTCGAATTCATATTCCATCCTTTGTAACTCGCTTTAAATGTTAAGTTTGCATCTCATTTCCAAGTATCGGTGTTAAAACCGATTTCTACTTCTCTATATAATTTCAGACTTATATATTCCATTTATCAAATGATAAATATTTTATTTAATTTATAAAACATTATTTATAAATTAACCTTCTCAATTTATCTGTTAAAACAGATTATATTTAAAATCTACTTTAAATTAATCTTCCCATAAATCTTTTATATCTCGCCAATTCCCCTTAATCAATATCGTGTTACTCCCGTGTGTGAAGCACGGGTGTAAACCTCCCTAATGTAAAATTCTCTTTTTATAATCCTATAAATTTCCCAAAATATTATATTTACTCCATATACTCACTTAGTTACCTCATATTACCTTCATTCAGTATTTAAGCCAAAAATGGCCTTTTTAAAACATTCATATAACTGTTAATAATCTTTTACAAAAGTTCTTATTTAATTTTCCAAATAATTCTTTTTTATCAAATCCATTGATTTTATATTAATATTTTATTTTCAATATACACTTTGAAAATTCACTTTTTACATTCCAGTATTTTTTATGATATTTAAAAATACCAAATAACAGGACCAGTCTCATCATAATCAATCACAGATTACATATCACATCATATACAGTATATGAAAACAAACAGTATTATAAATATTGAGGAATCCTATTGGATACCTCAACCTGTTTCCCTACATCACATATGTTAACCAATATAGATAACATCAATTTCATTTCAATATGGAATATTCTGATAAACAGAATCAATATTTGATTAACGACATATATTTATATATCGTTATCCTCAACCAATTAATTAGCAATACATCCAAACAGTCAACACACATCAATCAACATCCATTTATCAATTCTAAAAATACGTTATAAAAATATAAAGTGATCAGAGTTAGTGAGATTTACTCATATTAGGCGTTCATCGTTAAATAACGATAACTGTCGGTTGGTTCAGACAGACAATTTATTTCGCTATAATCCTTGTTAAACAAGTCAAAATTGATGAAATAAGAATCCGTACAGCAAGCACCTCGCACCAAACACCTTGATCAGATGAATCCTTGCTTCAATTGACGTAGATCTAGTCTCCAAAGGTGTAGATCTTCAATTTTCCTTCTTGGATTATGATTTTTAATGGTGGAAAGGTGTTAGACGAAGGAGGAACTCAAGACCTCCCAATGAGAGAATGGAAATTCAAACCCTTTCTCATATCCCTTACCCCTTATTTATAGTTTCCACCAACCCCCTAATGGGCCTTTCCAATTCAGCCCATTTTGGCTTACCAAACCTGGACAGCCAATGGAAAACATTAAAACAGTGATTTCTCCCAAACCGCTGAGCCAAATCTATAATGTAACCACTCTACGGAAAGGCAATCATCAATTCCTTTCCAATGGCACATGTCTCACCCTCTAATTCGACCTGAATCAAAAGTTATGCCCTGTACAAGACTAAAAGGGGCAAAATGGTCACAAACAAAATTGGTAAGAATTATGGACATGTCTCACATCCCCATAAGCAACATATTAAAAGATGAGAATGATCCAACCCTCAAGGAATAAAATAAAAATATTTTACGATCTTCCGATACATAAAATTCGGGCTGTTACATTCTCCCCTCCTTAAGAATTTCGCCCCCGAAATTCCAAGCAAACATAAATAATCACAACAATTCCGCATGCCTATCACCCGTGAGAAGCCAATTCTATAATCCAAACTAGCAACCATCAAGCCATGCATCCATAGCCTTATCCTAGCATGCAGAATTTTATCAAACAACAACAAAGTATAACAATGATATGATATCAAAGGGTCATACCGATGAAGAGTTCTAGATGAGTCGCTCTCATGCTCTCTTCCGTCTCCCATGTACGATCGTCACCATCTTCACTCCATTGTACCTTGACTAGCTTGATCGCCTTTCTCCTAAGCTTTTTCGTGTCATTCCCCACAACACGAAGTGTCTTACGAGGTCTCACAACTGCAGTTTCAACTTCTAGGTCTTCGTACTGCTCTAGAGATACCACCACATTCTAATCATGCACGAACTTCCGTAGAAACGACACATGGAACATATTATGCACACTCGACATCTTCTCAGGTAAATCCAATCTATATGCGAGCTTTCGAATTCGCTCGACTACTGGAAATGGTACAACGAACCTAGGAGCCAACTTTCCTTTTTTTCCGAATCGAACCATATGTTTCAACGGCGAAATCTTCACGAAAACCATATCTCCTACGTTGAATTCCAAGTCTTTCCGGCGTTTATCCGCATAACTCTTCTGACGATCTTGGGCCGCTTTCATTCGTTGTCGAACGATCTTGATACAATCTAAGGTCTCTCTAATCATCTCTGGCTCAAGTACCAACTTATCTCCAGTTTCTAACCAATAGGCTGGAGAATTGTACAGCCTCCCATACAATACCTCGTATGGTGCCATCCCAATGCTAGACTGGTAGCTATTATTGTACGCCAACTCAACTAAATGTAGACGGTCCTCCCATGATCTACCAAAGTCTAACACACAAGCCCTCAGGAGATCTTCCAAAACTCGATTGACTCTCTCGGTCTAACCATCAGTTTGGGGATGATTTGCCGTACTCAAGCACAACTCGGTTCCCAAAGCTTCTTGCAAACTTTTCCAAAATCTGCTAGTGAACAACGAATCTCGATCACTCACTATATTCTTTGGGACACCATGGAATCGAACTATCCATTTCACATAAAGTTCAACCACTTTCGACACCATCCTTGTCGACTTGACAGGAATGAATCTCGCACTTTTGGTCAAACGATCCACAATGACCCAAATCCCTTCATTTCCTGCCCTAGTCCTAGCTAGTCCATCGATAAAATCCATCGATACTTGCTCCCACTTCCATGTAGGAACTTGCAATGGCTAAAGTAAACCACTCGGCTTTTTCTGTTCAGCTTTCACTAACTGACAATTCATACACTTGGAAATGAATTTTCCAACCATCTCGCTTCATACCATCCTAGTAGTAAACTCACTTCATGTCCTGATATATCTTATTACCACCGGGATGAATCGTCGACTTCGAGTGATTACATTCTCTTAGAACCTCGTCTCTCAATCCATTAATATCAGGAACAACTAATCGTCCTTGCTTTTGAAGCCAACCTTCTCGATCGACTTCGAACTCTTTATCTTCCGGTTCCAATTTCTGGAAAACTTCGACAAGCTTTACATCTTGCTTTTGGCCCTCGCCAATTCTTTCGATAAGAGTAGGTCTTATCAATAAGCTTGCCAACATTTCAGGTTCCAATTCACATTTTGGCCTGAAATCAAACTTTGCAAAATACTCGAGGCTCTTCCATTTTGAAAACATTGCTCCCAAACTTGTGTGTCTTATACTTAATGCATCTGCAACTGCGTTACCTTTGCCAAGAGTATAGGCTATACCAAAATCATATGATGCCAGAAACTCTATCCATCGTTGCTGCCGAAGATTCAAGTCCTTTTGGGAGAAAAGATACTTCAATAACTTACGATCCATAAACAACTCAAATCGAACTCCCAACAGGTAATGTCTCCACGTCTTCAGAGCAAACACAACGCCGCCAATTCTAAATCATGAGTTGGGCAATTCTTCTCATGCAGCCCGAGCTATCGATTTGCGTAGGCCACAACTTTATCCTTCACCACTCTCAAATAGTGGAATCTCGTTGCCAAATCCATCTGAGAAAACACTTTGGCTTCATGAAGCTGATCGAACAAGTCATCAATCCTTGGCAATGGACACTTGTTCTTCTTAGTCACCTTGTTCAGCTCACGATAGTTCACACACAACATTAACGATCCATCTGCCTTGGTTGCTAACACGACTGGTGCACCCCATTCGGATACACTCCTCCGAATGAATCATTTTCCTAAAAGGTTTCGAACTTGCACCTCAATCTCTCGCTGTTCCTTAGGCGCCATCCGCCTAAGAGGCATAACGATTAGTCTAGCACCCTCGACCGAATCGATCTCAAACTCGATCTCACGATGCGGCGGCGACCCTTTGACTTTGTCAAAGACATCCTTATACTCCTTAACGATTAGCATAGACGCCAAATCTTCTTGTGGAATCACAAGCAAATATAACAACTCACAAAGTCACCATCCTCGGGTTTACCCCAAGCCAACACCTTTCGCCCTTCCACGTTCTCGACTTTCACCTCTAGCTTTATGCAATTCACACTTGTCGCATTCCTCTTGGACCAATCCATGCCCAAGATGATCCTAAACCCAGCGAAATTCACACTAAGCATCCATTCATAAATAAGCATCCTTGATCAAATGATACTAGTTCCACAAAGTATGCAAAGAGCAGATGAACCATACTACAATAGTTACAACTAAAGGTCTATTACAACACCTAGTTCCGAAACCATTCAACACATAATCTTATTATAAGTAAAAGAAGACAATTCTCTAGTACCGAATAGAACTCAAACAAACTCCATAGGCAGAAAGCATCTTTGAGCTAACAACAACTTCTCTTAATTCTCATCAGGAATGTTATAAGAGATCGGAGTAACTTCCAGAACACATGCTTCCTCCGATTGCTTATTCTTTAGAAAATCCGGGCAGTCTTTCTTCTTATGTCTAGGCTTGCCGCATGTAAAGCAATTCATCCGGGCTCTTGGCTTCTTACAATCCTTGGCATAATGGCCCTTTAGTTGATAGTTAAAGAAAATGTCATTCTTCTTGGGTTTCTTCCTTTCCTTATTTTTCTTCTTTGTAGCACTGTGGCCAACAAAGGTTTCTTCATCCGTAGGAGAACAGTCCCTCTACCGCTTAGCAGAATCCCTTCTGGGTACTTGCACAGGAACACCACACTCTACTGCCGATTCCGAGATTGGTGTCCTTAACATAGCTGCTGCCATCATAGATGCCCCAAACATGACCAGGTATCCTGGTGCAACTGCTAAAGCTCCTAATTGGCTTCCATCTCCTACTCCTCCAGTCTCAGACTCATCCTTGGTAGTGTTTCCTAAAGTTTAACGGCTCATTGTAAATCTGAAAACTAGAATGATCAGCCCACATAGAAAATAACTGCTAAAGAGATACAACTGCTACTACTATATAAGCTAATATATAGTAAGCACCCAATTGCAATCTACAAGTACGTCTCTCATACATGATTACGTCCTCGAACATTGGCCAAAATCGTTTACCAGAGCTCTGATACCAAATGTGACGACCGCCTATAACCCCCGCACTAAACAAGAGGAATAATGCACTGAAGGATGTGCCAGGCAGCTATGGACGATCATCAGAGTATGTAAACACAAGCGGAACCTGTCGTAGAACTCACAACGCAAGGATAAAATATAATAGAACATATACAACAGGTAATAGTAATGAGGCATCATATAGCAAACTTTTGAAAACAAATTTCAACATCTTGAAAGATTATCCAACTGATACCAAAGTTTGTACACAAGTCCTCACTACAACACTCACAGAGCACTCAACAGTGGAAATAGAAATACTAGATAGTAATAAAACTGGTACGTTGGACTCCTGCTCGCCCCCGCACAACAACATCATCCTCACTAATCACATGTAACCTGCTACTTAGTCTGCCCATCCACAACCAGATGAACAACCCAAGGTAACAAGAGGAGACATAAAACCTTGAGTCAGACAACAGTCTTAGTGAGCGATAAAACAGCTAGCCAACTTCATCAATAAAGTATATGAGGAAAGGTAAGCCAATCTACCAAACAACAGAGAAGAATTCAACTCCCATCTTCCCCCCACATCGGGCAGTTATAGCCTTTACAATCCATTCAACCAAAGGAATAACAATTCATCCAGGGGAACCATAACAACCATTGATAACATTCATAGCATCCAGTTTACATAGATCTCACGTAGACAATCTTAATCGAGTTTAATATCCTTCAAGCACTCTTCCCAGAGGCCTAAACCAATATCAGTCAAGCCCTCAAGGAATATCTCCCTCGACTTTGGATAATCCACGTGAGATGGTGCAAACAGAATAACCAATCATCCATGACTGACTCTGGCTATCACCACCAATCCTGCTTTGAAACCATCGTAATCGTATGAATGGCCCATACTGCCATCCGTCAAGGGCTAATGGTAACCCCGGTTCTAGCAAAAAACCCATACACCTTTCAATGATACCTAGGGTACTCGACGTACATCCGGTCTTTTAGGTGTCCTTATTATACCCCAGCTTTGAGCCCGCTAGAACCTACGACAACGATAATTCCTCAGCCTTCACATCTCTAGTTATCTTCACTTGCGACTATCCATAGGCTCAGAACACTTTAGAGCAACCATTATTTCACACAAGCTCAATACATCCTTGAGTCGTCCTTTCACATGAACTCAATACAACCTTGAGTCATTCTCACATTCGTTGCATACGACGAACAACGAACAAATCACATCACTTCGAACATCCTCATCCGGACTCTCGTCGAAGTTACCATCTCAACACCCTTGAGTTGTTATACCCTTCGTTGTTCTACACCGATCAATGAACACTTTTCAACACTTCGAACCTTCTAACTTGAATATACTTCGAAATCCCACCATCATCGGGCCATAAAGCATTAACATACTTAGGTCGTCCCCCCTTAGTTCGTTCACGACCGAAGCCTCATAACGACCCAAACTTTGTAACGACCCAAAGCATTACAACGAGTCAAAGCTTTAGATCTAATTCCTTAGATCTAAAAATGACCCAAGACCTTAGATGTAAAAACGACCCAAGACATTAGATCTAACTCCTTAGGTCTAAAAACGACCCAAGACATTTGATCTTACTCCTTAGGTCTAAAAACGACCCAAGACATTAGATATAACTCCTTAGGTCTAAAAACGACCCAAAGCTAAAAGATCGAGAGCTAAGGAAAACGAACCAAAGCTAAGGAAAAACAACCCAGAGCTAAGGAAAACGACCCAAAGCTAAGGAAAACGACCCAGAGCTAAGGAAGAAGACCCAGAGCTAAGGAAAATGACCCAGAGCTAAGGAAGAACGACCCAAAGCTAAGAAAAACGACCCAATGCTAAGGAAAACGACCCAGAGCTAAGAAAAAATGACCCAAAGCTAAGGAAAACGACCCAGACTAAGGAAAACGACCCAAAGCTCAGGAAAACGGCCCATAGCTAAGAAAAACGACCCAAAGCTAAGGAAAATGACCCAAAGCTAAGGAAAACGACCCAGAGCTAAGGAAAAACGACCCAGAGCCAAGAAAAATGACCCAAAGCTAAGGAAAAACGACCCAGAGCAAATGAATACGACCCAAAGCAAAGGAAAAACGACCCAAAGCTAAATCTGACCAAATTAACTCCAAACTTGACCAACTCTTCGTCAAACGACAACAACGATTCAAACAACTGATCTAAGTTATCCAAATCAGTCACAACCAACTCAACAAATCCATAACAACATCAAAATGATAATTATCATCAAATTATGCAAATTCACCAAAAATCATTATAAATGAACATATGACCTAAATTGCGAATCTAACTTGCATAAACATGTAAAATGGCATAAGAATTACCGGTTTAAACATGCAAACTTAGATCATAGGGTGATTCATATGAAAATGGACTTAACAATGCATAGATCTATGGAAAAACAATTGCACTTGATGAAAAACATGAATAAACACTCATATGCTTTATTGAATCCATGTGAGAGATGCATATCACTCGCCGATTCTCTAAAACAAGTCAAAATTGATGAAATAAGAATCCGGAAAGCAAGCACCTCACACCAAACACCTTGATCCGATGAATCCTTGCTTCAATTGACGTAGATCTAGCCTCCAATGGTGTGTATCTTCAATTTCCCTCCTTGGATTATGATTTTTAATGGTGGAAAGGTGTTAGAGGAAGGATGAACTGAGGACCTCCCAATGAGAGAATGGAAAATTCAAACCCTTTCTCATATCCCTTACCCCCTATTTATAGTTTCCTCCAACCCCCTAATGGGCCTTCCCAATTCAGCCCATTTTGGCTTACCAAACCTGAACAACCAACTGAAAAACCTTAAAACACCAATTTCTTCCAAACTGCTGAGCCAAATCCTTAACGTAACCACTCTACGGAAAGGCAATCATCAATTACTTTCCAATGGCACAGGTCTCACCCTCTGTTTCAACCTGAGTCAAAAGTTATGCCCTGTACAAGACTGACAGGGGCAAAATGATCACAAACAAAATTGGTAGGAATTATGGACATGTCTCTCACATCCCTACAAACAACCTATTAAAAGATGAGAACGATCCAACTCTCAGGGAATAAAATAAAAATATTTTACGATCTTCCGATACATAAAATGCGGGCTGTTACATTCTCCCCCCTTAAGAATTTCGCCCTCGAAATTCCAAGCAAACATAAACAATCACAACAATTCCATATGCCTATCACCCATGAGAAGCCAATTCTATCATCCAAACTAGCAACCATCAAGCCATGCATCCATAGCCTTATCCTAGCATGCGGAATTCTATCAAACAACAACAAAGTATAACGATGATATGATATTAAAGGGTCCTACCGACGAAGAGTTCTGGATGAGTCTCTCTCATGCTCTCTTCTGTCTCCCATGTACAATCGTCACCATCTTCACTCCATTGTACCTTGACTAGCTTGACCGTCTTTCTCCTAAGCTTTTTCGTGTCACTCCCCACAACATGAAGTGGCTTACGAGGTCTCGCAACTGTGGTTTCAACTTCTAGGTCTTCGTACTGCTCAAGAGATACCACCACATTCGAATCAAGCATGAACTTCTGTAGAAACGACACATGGAATACATTATGCACACTCGACATCTTCTCGGGTAACTTCAATCTATATGCGAGCTTTCCAATTCGCTTGACTTTCGGAAATGGTACAACGAACCTAGGAGCCAACTTTCCTTTATTTCCGCATCGAACTATATGTTTCAATGGCGAAATATTCACGAAAACCATATCTCCTACGTCGAATTCCAAGTCTTTCCGATGTTTATCCCATAACTTTTCTGAAGATCTTGGGCCGCTTTCATTCATTGCCGAACGATCTCGATACAATCTGAGGTCTCTCTAATCATCTCTGGCCCAAGTACCAACTTATCTCCAGTTTCTAACCAACAAGCTGGAGAATTGTACAGCCTCCCATGCAATGCCTCGTATGGTGCCATCCCAATGCTAGACTGATAGCTATTATTATACGCAAATTCAACTAAATGTAGACGGTCCTCCCATGATCCACCGAAGTCTTAACACACAAGCCCTTAGGAGATCTTCCAAAACTCGATTGACTCTCTCGGTCTGACTATCAGTTTGGGGATGATATGTCGTACTCAAGCACAACTCGGTTCCCAAAGCTTCTTGCAAACTTTTCCAAAATCCGCTAGTGAATAACGGATCTTGATCACTCACTATTCTCTTTGGGACACCATGGAATCGAACTATCCATTTCACATAAAGTCCAGCCACTTTCGACGCCATCCTCGTCGACTTGACAGGAATGAATCTCGCACTTTTGGTCAAACGATCCACAATGACCCAAATTCCTTCATTTCCTGCCCTAGTCCTAGCTAGTCCATCAATAAAATCCATCGACACTTGCTCCCACATTCATGTAGGAACTTGCATTGGCTGAAGCAAACCACTCGGCTTTTTCTGTTCAACTTTCACTAACTGACAATTCATACACTTGGAAATGAATTTTCCAACCATCTCGTTTCATACCTTCCCAGTAGTAAACTCTCTTCATGTCCTGATACATCTTATTACCACCAGGATGAATCATCGACTTCAAGTGATTACATTCTCTTAGAACCTCATCTCTCAATCCATTAATATCAGGAACAACTAATCATCCTTGCTTTCGAATCCAACCTTCTCGATCGACTTTGAACTCTTTATCTTTTGGTTCCAATTTCTGGATAACTTTGACAAGCTTTACATCTCGCTTTTCGCCCTCACCAATTCTTTCGATAAGAGTAGGTCTTATCAGTAAGCTTGCCAACATTTCAGGTTCCAATTCGCATTTTGGCCTGAAATTAAGCATTGCCAAATACTCGAGGCTCTTCCATTCTAAAAACATCGCTCCCAGACTTGTGTGTCTTCTACTTAACGCATTTGCAACTGCGTTACCTTTGCCAATAGTATAGGCTATACTAAAATTATTTAATGCCAGAAACTCTAGCCATTGTTGCTGCCGAAGATTCAAGTCCTTTTGGGAGAAAAGATACTTCAACGGCTTACGATCCGTAAATAACTCGAATCGAACTCCCAACAGGTAATGTCTCCACGTCTTCAGAGCAAACATAATCTCCACCAACTCCAAATCATGAGTTGGGCAATTCTTCTCATGTGTCCCCAGCTATCGACTTGCGTAGGCCACAACTTTATCCTTCACCACTCTCAACTAGTGGAATCTCATTGCCAAATCCATCTGAGAAAACACTATAGCTTTGTGAAGCTGATCGAGCAAGTCATCAATCCTTGGCAATGGACACTTGTTCTTCTTAGTCACCTTGTTCAGCTCATGATAGTTCACACGCAACCTTAATGATCCATCTGCCTTGGTTGCAAACATGACTGGTGCACCCCATTCAGATACACTCCTCCGAATGAATCATTTTCCCAAAAGGCTTCGAACTTGCACCTCAATCTCTCGCTTCTCCTTAGGCTCCATCCGCCTAAGAGGCATAATGATTGGTCTAGCACCCTCGACCAAATCAATCTTAAACTCGATCTCACGATGCAGCGGCGACCCTTTGACTTTGTCAAATACATCCTTATACTCCTTAACGATTAGCATAGATGCCAACTACTTGTGGAATCACAAGCGAATATAACAACTCACAAAGACACCATCCTCAGGTTTACCCTGAGCCAACACCATTCGCGCTTCCACATTCCCGACTTTCACCTCTAGCTTTTCGCAATTCACACTTGCCGCATTCCTCTTGGGCCAATCCATGCCCAAGATGATCCTAAACCCAGCGAAATTCACACTAAGCATCCATTCATAAATAAGCATCCTTGATCAAACGATACTAGATCCACAAAGCATGCAAAGAGCAGATGAACCCATACTACATTAGTTACAACTAAAGGTCTATTACAACTCCTAGTTCTGAACCCATTCAACACACAATCTTATTATAGGTAAAAGAAGACAATTCTCTAGTATCGAATAGAACTCAAAAAAACTCCATAGGCAGAAAGCATCTTTGAGCTAACAACAACTTCTCTTAATTCTCATCAGGAATGTTATAAGAGATCGGAGTAACTTCCAGAACACGTGCTTCCTCCGATTGCTTATTCTTTAGAAAATCCGGACAGTCTTTCTTTTTATGTCCAGGCTTGCTTCATGTAAAGAAATCCATCTCGGCTCTTGGCTTCTTACAATCCTTGGCATAATGGCCCTCTAGTTGATAGTTAAAGCAAATGTCATTCTTCTTGGGTTTCTTCCTTTCCTTATTTTCCTTCTTTGTAGAATTGTGGCCAACAAAGGTTTCTTCATCCGTAGGAGAACAGTCCCTCTGCCGCTTAGCAGAATCCCTTCTGGATACTTGCACAGGAACACCACACTCCACTGCTGATTCCGGGGTAGGTATCCTCAACATAGCTGCTGCCATCATGGCCGCCCCAAACATGACTAGGTATTCCGGTGCAACTGCTAAAGCTTCTAATTGGCTTCCATCTCCTACTCCTCCAGTCTCAGACTCATCCTTAGTTGTGTTTCCTAAAGTGTGACGGCTCATTCTAAATCTGAAAACTAGAATGATTAGCCCACATAGAAAATAACTACTAAAGAGATACAACTGCTATATGCTAATATATGTAGTAAGCATCCAACTGGAATCTACAAGTACATCTCTCATACGTGATTACGTCCTCGAACTTTGGCCAAAATCGTTGACCAAAGCTCTGATACCAAATGTGACCATCGCCCATAACCCTAGCACTAAATGAGAGGAATAATGCGCTAAAGGGTGTGCCAGGCAGCTATGGACGATCATCATAGTAGGTAAACACAAGCGAAACCTGACGTAGAACTCACAGTGCAAGGATAAAATATAATAGAACATATACAACAGGTAACAGTAATGAGGCATCATATAGCAAACTTTTAAAAACAAATTTCAACATCTTGAAAGATTATCCAACTGATACCAAAGTTTGTACATAAATCCTCACTACAACACTCACAGAGCACTCAATAGTGGAAATAGAAATACTAGATAGTAATAAAACTGGTACGCCCGCCTCTTGCTCGCCTCCGCACAGGAGCATCGTCCTCACTAATCACCTGTAACCTGCTACTTAGTCTGCCCATCCACAACCAGATGAAAAACCTATGGTAATAAGATGAGACATAAAACCTTGAGTCAGACAACAGTTTTAGTGAGCGATAAAATAGCTAACCAACTTCATCAATAAAGTATATAAGGATAGGTTAGCCAATCAACCAAACAATAGAGAAGAACTCAACTCCCATCTTCCCCCACATTGGACAGTGATAGCCTTTACAATCCATTCAACCAAAGGAATAACAATTCATCCGGGGAACCAGAACAACCATCGATAACATTCATAGCATCCAGATTACATAGATCTCACGTAGACAATCCTAATCGAGTTTAACATCCCTCAAGCACTCTCCCCAGAGGCCTAAACCAATATCAGTCAAGTACTCAAGGAACATCTCCCTCGACACTGGATAATCCACGTGAGATGGTGCAAAAAGAACAACCAATCATCCATGACTGACTCCGGCTATCACCGCCAATCCTGCTTTGAAACCATCGTAATCGTATGACTGACCCATACTACCATCCGCAAAGTCTAATGGTAACCCCGGTTATAGCAAAAACCCCATACGCCTTTCAACGATATGTACCTAGGCCTTTCAACGATGCCTAGGGTACTCGACCTTCATCCGGTCTTTTAGGTGCCCTTATTATACCCCTGCTTTGAACTCGCTAGAACCTACGACAACGATAATTCCTCGGCCTTCACATCTCTAGTCATCTTCACTTACGACTATCCATAGGCTCAGAACACTTTAGAGCAACTATTCTTCACACGAGCTCAATACATCCTTGAGTCGTCCTTTCACATGAACTCAATACAACCTTGAGTCATTCTCACATTCGTTGCATACGACGAACAAATCACATCACTTTGAACATCCTCATCCGGACTCTTGTCGAAGTTATCATCTCAACACCCTTGAGTTTTATACCCTTCATTGTTCTACACCGATCAATGAACACTTTTCAACACTTCGAACCTTCTAACTTGAATATACTTCGGAATCCCACCATTATTGGGCCATACAGCATTAACATACTTAGGTCGTCCCCCATTTAGGTCGTTCACGACCTAAGCCTCATAACGACCCAAACTTTGTAACGGCCCAAAGCGCTACAACGAACCAAAGCTTTAGATCTAATTCCTTAGATCTAAAAATGACCCAAGACCTTAGATCTAAGCCCTTAGATCTAAAAACGACCCAAGACATTAGATCTAACTCCTTAGGTCTAAACCCAACCCAAGACATTAGATCTAACTCCTTAGGTCTAAAAACGACCAAAAGCTAAGGGAAAACGACCCAGAGCTAAGGAAAACGGCTCAGAGCTAAGGAAAACGTCCCAGAGCTAAGGAAAAATGACCCAGAGCTAAGGAAAATGATCCAAAGCTAAGGAAAATGACCCATAGCTAAAGAAAACGGGCCAGAGCTAAGAAAAAACGACCCAGAGCTAAGGAAAACGACCCAAAGCTAAGGAAAACGACCCAGAGCTAAGAAAAAATGACCCAAAGCTAAGGAAAACGATCCAGAGCTAAGGTAAAACGACCCAAAGCTAAGGAAAATGACCCAGAGATAAGAAAAACGACCCAAAGCTAAGGAAAACGACCCAGTGCTAAGGAAAACGACCCAGAGCTAAGGAAAACGACCCAGAGCTAAGGAAAAACGACCCAAAACTAAATCTGACCAAATTAGCTCCAAACTTGACCAAATCTTCGCCAAACGACAATAACGATTCAAACAACCGACCCAAGTCATCCAAATCAGTCATAACCAACTCAACAAATCCATAACAACATCAAAATGACAATTATCATCAAATTATGCAAATTCACCAAAAATCATTATAAATGAACATATGACCTAAATTGCGAATTTAACTTGCATAAACATGTAAAATAGCATAAGAATTACTGGTTTAAACATGTAAACTTAGATCATAGGGTGATTCATATGAAAATCTACTTAACAATGCATAGATCTATGGAAAAACACTTGCACTTAATGAAAAACATGAACAAACACTCATATGCTTTATTGAATCCATGTGAGAGATGCATATCACTCACCGATTCTCCAAAACAAGTAAAAATTGATGAAAAAAGAATTCGGACAGCGAGCCCCTCGCACAAAACACCTTGATCCGATGAATCCTTGCTTCAATTAACGTAGATCTAGCCTCCAATAGTGTAGATCTTCAATTTCCCTCCTTGGATTATGATTTTTAATGGTGGAAAGGTGTTAGAGGAAGGAGGAATTCAAGACCTCCCAATGAGAGAATGGAAAATTCAAACCCTTTCTCATATCCCTTACCCTCTATTTATAGTTTCCACCAACCCCCAAATAGGCCTTCCCAATTCAGCCCATTTTGGCTTACCAAACCTGGACAGTCAATGGAAAACCTTAAAACGGTGATTTCTCCCAAACCGCTGAGCCAAATCTTTAATGTAACCACTCTACGGAAAGGCAATCATCAATTCCTTTCCAATGGTACTGGTCTCACCCTTTGATTTGACCTGAGTCAAAAGTTATGCCATGTACAAGACTTATATGGGCAAAATGGTCACAAACAAAATTGGTAAGAATTATGGACATGTCTCACATCCCCATAGGCAACATACTAAAAGATAAGAATGATCCAACCCTCAGGGAATAAAATAAAAATATTTTACGATCTTCCGATATGTAAAATGCGGGCTGTTACATTTCGCTTGAGTGCAACGAATGTATTATCACCAACGGTTGGGATCAGCAATCGTTTTCCGAAAGGGACATCATTGAAATAGGTTAAAGAAGTAAATGAAATTTTTCTAGATCAGGTGATAATACACCCTAATTGGTAGCTAACCACTTAGCCATGCGACCTACCCGATTTTATACCATTTCAGGGTTGTGAGGCTAGAGATCATAACGTACAGACCACACCTTTATTTACTTTGAATGTCACATCGTCATACCCGCCAAATCACAAATTGATTTCCCCAAAAATACCATGGGTATGCAGCTAAGAGAAACGAATTCCTCCGCCACCAAACGTAAATACGTTCGAAGAGATCAACTTATGCGATCTATTAAATATACCCCGTCAGACATTCTTCCATACATGTTGTCCTGGGACTGGACAAACCGAAGGCACTATTCTGTAAGCCCATCTTAGGCAATTTCTACCTAGGATTTGCCAGAACAGCCCTTGCACAAACTCTATCGTCAATTATCTTCATCATATTTGATTCGCATCGCTAATGTCCATACGGAGTGGTTTTCAGATAATAAATCTGATCCCGATCTCCCCGTATCGACGACTGAAAAATGTTCAAAACTTTAATAGTCGGTTATTTAACTATCAAAGGAAACATCCATACACACAACGATCTTATTTCCAAATGGAAATTTTATCGATCAATCATCAATCAACATTTCCCCTTTTTAATTAATTTGTCAATAATTTATTCATTTCCTTATTTTTCGCTTTCCATATATTTCTTAAAACCTGTTTAGCCACTCACTTTTCTCGAAAAAGCGTTTCCATCTATTTTCTATATTCCAGAAAATATTTCTTTTTAACCGACGGATTCTCATATATATATATATATATAGAGAGAGAGAAACTATTCGTTATTAACGTTGAAAAATATTTCCATAATTACTCTCATTTCTTATTTTCTATATTAGAAAATATTTCTGATTCTTATTTGGAAAACATTTCCAAAACTCCTTCATTGGATTTAAACAGATGTTTAAATAAAACATCACTACCCCAATTCATACCATTACCCTCATTAACTAAATTCACTTAACTAACCTTCACTATCAAACCTTAACCATTTCTTAGTTAAAAATGAAGTCAATCAAGTTGAGGTATAACTACCTCTCAGACCTTAACTGAACAACATTTTTAACCTCGAAATAGATAAAGTTCTCCTTTTTAATCTTTAACAAACTTCCTTACGTAACTCCCAGATTCTATTTACGAATTCGCTTCTTTTACAGAAATCATTTGATTATAACAATAGTGTTATAATCCCATGCTTCCGAAATATAAGAACTTAAATAAAACTTTTATTTATTAAATTTGGATAAATAAACAAACAACTAATTTATTAATAAATAAATAAATCTTGATTTAAAAATGGAAAGTAAATAGTACTTTCCCCAATTTGATATAATCGAATTTCAACGTATAACTCTCTTTCGAATAATCTATTCGATAACTCTCTTTCGAATAACCTATATTCGATTAACTCTCTTTAAATAACTTATATTCGATTAACTCTCTTCGAATCAATATATTCGATTAACTCTCTTCGAATAACTTATATTCGATTAATGTTCCAAACTTCAGAATTTATTTATCATTCAGATCAACTAAATTTCTAAATTCATTTTAGAATTTAGTACTTCCTAATATTTATCAATTTCCTTTTTATTCTGTAAAACGTTTGCTTTCATAAAATTATTCACTTTAAACCATGAATATTATTCCTTTACATAAAACTGGATTCGTTTTATCAAATCAAAACTTGATTTCATAATTTAAATACTAACACTGGTTCAAATTCCAATTATCGAGTCATTTTATAACTCATTATTCACATTTCGTTTTATTTATCAAATCTCGTTTACCTGTCAACTTCATAGTTGACTTTATTTGATAAGTTTATAATTCTCTATCGCCTTTATATTCAATTATAAAATATCGGTTTCAAGCCAAATATTAATTATCTTGTCAAATCCCGATTTAATATATTATTTCTTAAAATAAATTATTTATAACATTTGGCCTAGTAGAGTTCTGATTACAAATCTTTATGAATTAAAATAATTTATTTATACCAAAAACGACCTTTTTGAAACATTCATATAACCGTTAATAATCTTATACAAAAGTTCTTATTTAATTTTCCAAATAATTCCTTTTTATAAAATCCATTGATTTTATATTAATATTTTATTTTCAATATACATTTTGAAAATTCACTTTTTACATTCCAGTATTTCTTATGATATTTAAAAATACCAAATAACAGGACCAGTGTCATCATAATCAATCATAGATTACATATCACATCATATACAATATATGAAAAAAAAACAGTATTATAAATATTGAGGAATCCTGTTGGATCCCTCCAACTTGTTTCCCTGAATCACAGATGTTAAATAATATAAATAACATCAATTTAATTTCAGTATGAAATATTCTGATAAACAGAATCAATATTTGATTAACAATATATATTTATATATCGTTATCCATATTCTCAACCAATTAATTAGCAGTTCATCCAAACAGTCAACACACATCAATCAACCAGCATTTATCAATTCTAAAAATACGTTATAAAATTATAAACTGATCAGAGTTAGTGACATTTACTCACATTGGGCGTTCATCGTTAAATAACGATAACTGTCGGTTGATTCAGACAGACAATTTATTTCGCTATAAATTATAACAAGCTCCAATTCACTCCCAGTTAGTTCCATTGTGTAGCCTCCGTCCATACGATGCCAACGTACCTTGTTTCGTTGAATTTGGATAATGTATGGAAAAGATATCGCATTAACAAGTATATATAAAATTTTGAATTAAAATGAACTTGATTTGAGTTGGGTCTCACCCATATATGTAACGACCCATTACCCTTTTACCCACCACTGTACACTCTTCTTCCTTGGATATATATGCATCCTCTTGTGCAATAGTCGATGGCCATTTCCGTGATATTCAGCCACCCATGCTCCCTCTCGACTCCATTCAACTTCGAATAAAAATCGCCATCATATCCGTCATCTAATTCTCTATCAATCCAACACCAAATTTACCAAATCCACATCACCATCCCAGTTCGCACAACAAACTCACTTCGCCAGGGAACCCAACTCGAACTAACGCGTAAAAAAGGGACGTTTTCCATATTTTCTTGCTATAGTTATTTCATGGATACGAAGGGCTTCATCCTCCCCAACTCCAAGTCCGTTTCCGCCTTAAACCATGTTCGCTCCTTCCTATATTATTTCCATCTTACAGTAATGAAGCCACCTTACCTCATTTCGAGCTCCTCCACCACTATCCCTTCCCTTTAACTCATACGCCCACTGGTGATTGCGCCCTCAGTCCAGCACCACGCTGGAAGGTAACCCACTAAACTCTCCATCCCGTCACCACTATGAAACTCAACGCCTTTAGTTTTTGTTTTGATGGCATGGATCCTCTCCATGTTGATAATGCCCTTTCCCCTTTTTAATCAACTCGGCACCTGTATATACAACTTCCATTCCCCTCTAACACCTTTTCTGCTTCGTGAATTCAAATAGGATCAGGACCAACACTCATCTCATGTTCAAAATTTTCCAACCAAAACACCACAAGTTCGCACTCTATTATATATGGATAAGTGACGAGAATAATGTAAGGGTTTTAAATATATTTTTCTTGGAAGATCGAAGCTAATGTGTATAATTTTCCAACGAGAAAACTCTTTTTTGAAAGCTTCAAAAGTAATATGCTAACAAGGGGAAACCCTCCTTGAGCTCAACACAACTGTTTAGATTTGTTTGCAGAGAATTCGTTTTGATCTTTTTTTTACACGCCATTTTAAAAGCAGCTGTAGCTCCTTTATGAAATAGAAGAGAGAAAGGAATGTGTAAAAGAAAACCTCTACCATATGTCTATTACGTGATATATATACACATACATTACTTAGCAGCTAAGACTTGAAACAAATGAATTAAGTAAAGAGGCAAATCCTTAATAACTAAGGAAACAGGTACGCAGCCTTTAAATGAAGAGGGGACAAGCTGTCTTTGTGATGTTATACTTCAGTACATACGGTGTAGTAACTTACCAGTTAAGGAATGGTATATATATTTAATATTGGTTCCTTACTTGCTAAAAAATAGAGACCGTGCAGACTATTTTATATGTAGGTCCATTAAAGTTTTTAAATGAACTTTAAGTTCTTGTTTAATATGCAGGACAACCTACTCCGAATATCATATTCATTTCGGCCATTATGTATGTGGTTTTACAAATTTAAACTGCACGTTGTGGTGTCATTACTAAATTTCTTTTTCAAATGAGTTGTTATAGACAAGAATAAAAATACAATCGTGATAAACAATGTGTCACGATCCCGAAAATTTAATAATATAGACTAGTTAGTTTATTATGTGGAACCCCAAAATGCTGATAAAGGGTGTGAACCACTTCAAATAAAAAGTTGCTTATTTTCCAAAATAAAAATTACAGAAAAATTCTAAAAATTAAATTATAACTACGTCTAAAAGGATTTGTCCAAATTCGAAACCAATATTTAATTATAATTAAATATATTGTTATGGCTTATAAACATTCCATAGCGACTTTTTGAAATTTTAATTTGGACATAACGCAAAATCTATAAAGCCAAATCTCCATTTTTCACTTCCATTAGAAAAATATACTTCACCAGCTCCGAACGTTTCTTGTTTCACAGAAATCCGACTTAAAACGGAGTCTGTATATTTGTTTAAAGTTCGAATCGCCAAATTATGAACTGCCGCACCATTTCGAGCTCGAATATAATTACAATATAATTTATACGTTCTAACGCCATTTATTAAATAGAATCATTATTATAATTAAATTCTAAAGTGAATTAAATTAGTTAAATCATCCGAGTCACACAACATTGCGAATTCTACTATTTCCGACAATTCCAGAAACTGATATATTATTCTATTATTTATATTAATTGAATATTTAATATTATTTAATTAAACAACCATTTAAATCTCTAAATCACTATTTAAATAATTAAATTGATTATTTTTATACCATAAAAATATGGGACATTACAAAACTTAATGATGATAGCTTTAACTTCTTTATTAACACGTTGGGATTTGAATGGGAATTTGCACACAATAATAAGATTGATACCTGTGGACGCATTCTGGTACTATGGAATAAATCTATTTGGCAAGCTAATATTTATGACTCTGATTCACAGCAGATAACTATCAAGGCAAGCAATGTGGGTGGACTTGTCATTTTTGTGACTATCGTTTATCCTGGTAATTTTGCTAATAAACGAGTAGAAATTTGGAATAAAATTATATCTCTCTCAACCTCCATAGATAATGCATGCATAGTTTCAGGAGATTTTAATGCAATTTTAAAGTCAAATGTGAAGAAAGGTGGACTTACTGCTCGAGTATCACAACTCTTTGAATTTAACAATTGTGTTATAGTTTCAGGGTTGGTAGAGCCAGTGCATTCTGGCCTGCAATTCACATGGCATAGTGGTGAAAGTAGGAAAATTTCATGTAAACTGAACATAACTCTCGTTAATGCTGCATGTATGAACTTGTTTGCAGATATCGAAGTTAACGTACTACCCCCTCAACTAGTGATCATTCTCCTTCATATTATTCTGAAGTCACGTGAGAAAGAAGAAAAAGGGAAACCATACAAATATGCTAATCACTGGCATTTAATTAATGGTTATCACACTAATATCATTTGTTCTGAATTAGTTGTTAACAATAGTGGTTACATGTTTCATTTAACATAGTTCCTAAAAAGAACCAAACGAAGGCTAAAAGTGTGGAACAAAGAAAGGTCAAACTACAATAGTATCATTGAGGAGCTGGAGAAAATTAAATAAGGATTTGTTGGATAAACTTAAGGCAGATGATGTGGAGGATACTGTTTAGAGGGAATATGCTGAAAATCAAGCTAAATTAAAGAATGCCTTACATATCAAAGTTGTGGAATTAAAGCAAAATGAAAAGGAGCATTGGCTAACAGAAGGGGATGATTGCACTAATTTTTTTACACTAAGATGTCAGTTAGAAAAAATGCTAGCTATAATTTTCAATTTTTGAATCAGGATGGTAATTTCATTGTTGATTGTAAACAAATTGAAAAAGAGGCTATCAACTATTTTCATGAGCTATATAATGGAGAAGTTTGTGAAGACTTACCCCTGATTAATCCAAGAAGGCTCATTAATGAAGCTGGAAGAAGAAAGTTGACTAGAGCTGTTAGTGTTGATGAAGTAAAAGCTGCTTTGGATGTTATCAACATTAATGCCTCTCCTGGGCCAGATGGGTTCAATTCGGCTTTCTATTTGAGGCATTGGTCCAGTTTGCAACAATATTTGGTGTCAGCAATACAGGAATCTTTCTCTTCTGGAAAGATTTTGAAAGAAATTAATCACACTTTTATTTGCATCATTCCCAAAATTGATCATCCTAATGCCATATCAGATTATCGTCCTATTGCATGTTGCAATGTTATTTATAAAATCTTGAGTAAAGTGATGTACAATAGAATGAAACTATACTGCCAGATTTGATTGCTGAAAATCAGAATGCGTTTATTAAAGGTCGTAGTATTTCTGAAAATTCAATTCTAGCTCATGAATTGATTAGAAACTTCAATAAAAAGGGGGCTGACAAATTGTGTTTGAGAGTAGATCTACAGAAAGCATATGATAAGATCAATTATTCTTTCATTATACATATGATGAAAAGTATGGGATTTCCTGAGATTTTTGTTAAGCTTATTAGAGAATGCATTTATACCCCCAACGTTTTCTATCCTCATTAATGGTGTTCCCAGGGGTTATATTTCTAGTAATCGTAGATTGAGACAAGGCGACCCCCTTTCCCCATATTTATTTTCCATAGAAATGGAGTTTTTCTCTTTAAAAATGGAATTGGCTTGTCACCATCGGTTAATCTGTCTTGTATATAACTTAGAACCACATATCACACATTTATTATATGCAGATGATCTGATTATTTGCATTAAATCTAGTAGTGGAGCTGCAATGACTATTAAGAATATCTTATGAGAATTAGAGAAATATGTTGGACTTAAGATGAATGAGAAAAAATCTAAGTGCTATTTCAACAAGTTTTGTAGAAAAAAAAAATGAAATTTTGGAAGTTTTGAATGCAATTGAAGGATCTCTCCCAGTTAAATATCTTGGTGTCGCTCTATCATTTAATAAAATCACTGATCGTGAACATGCAGTCTTAATATCTAACATACGTGATAAACTACATGGGTGGAGTTCGAAACTTTTGTCGTTTGCAGGGAGAATTGGGCTTGTGCATATGGTTATCCAAGCAAAAGTATATTTTTGGTTGCAAACTTTCTAGTTGCCTGATGCATCGATCGATAAAATAGAGAAGGTGTGTGCTGATTTTATTTAGAGAGGGTGGCTTCATAAGATTAAGTATTCTGAATTATGAAAACCTAAGAAAGAAGGTGGTATTGGCTTGAGGAATTTACGTAGCATAAAGAAAGTCTTTTCACTTATACTTGCTTGGAAATTCATAAATTCTACAAGCTTATGGGCAAGATGGATGAAAAGCAAGTACATGAATGATAATTTCTGGACAATGAGTATATATAATAATGCTTCTTCAACGTGGAAAGCCATTCTAAACATTAGAGACATTCTATCTGGTAATTGTATTAGAGAATTTGCAAATGGGTGTGATACTAACTTACGGAGAGATCCTTGGATTAATGGCAAATCAATCATCGATTTTGTGGGATGGGAAACTTATTCAGACTATGGTTGTCCTAATATTAACGTGAATTCCATTATTGACAGTGCTGAGTGGAATTTGTCGAGCTTACCTATTAGTAATGATCAAAAAGGTAATATAGCAAACATGAAAAAAAATCAGATCGAACGAGTGATGTGTGGGTATGGAAACATGGTGTGGAATTTTCTATCAAATTTGCATACAACAATGTGCGAGACGAAGATGTAAAGTGTGTTTAGGATAAATTCATTTGGAGCAAAGAAAACCTACCAAAAATGGCTTTTACAGCTTACAAGGAAATTAAAGAGCGACTACCAACCAAGGATAGACTTAATCGATGGAATATTATCAATAACACTGATTGTGTATTGTGTAATAATTCTGATGAAACACATCGCCACCTCTTTTTTGAATGTAATTACTCGAATCAAATTGCGAATAACTATTTTCAGAAATAGGGCATGTAATTAAGAGAAAATAACTTAAATCGATTGTTACAGTACCTGGTGAACCAATGGCGAGCCAAAACATGAAATTCGACGAAGATAGCTCCATATTCACTGCTATGATTTGGTGGATTTGGAAAGAAAGGAACCGCCGATTATTTCAATCGAAGACGAGGACAATTGAGGAAGTTAGCAACTTAATTGTAACGTCCTAGATTTTCGGCCATTTAAATTAGAATATTTAAATCTATTTTATTTAAAATATAATAAATTTTATATCGAAATTATTTTATAAAATGGAGTTCGAATATTTGAATATATACTATTTATAATACAATTAAAACGAGCTCGAAACGACGCTGTAGTTCGTAATATTGAATTTTGAACTTCAATTGAATATACAGGATCTGGTATAAATCGAATTTCAATGAAACAAGAACCACTTGAATCCATATGATTATATCCTTCTAATGGAAGAGAGAAATGGAGATTATAGATTGTTAGATATGTGCAATTCAAATTTTCCGAAAATCATTATGGAATCGTTTATAAACCATAACGATAATTTAATATATTTAAATATCGATTTTGAATTTGGATAGGATCTTAGAGACATAGTTATAATTTAAATTTAGAATTTTACTGAAAATTTTAATTTGGAAAATACGCCACTTTTTATTTGGAGTATTTGCACCCTATATCAGCATTTTGGGGTTTCACAATATAAGTTAACGTACCGATATTATTATATTTTTGGGGTCGTGGGACATTGCTCGTCACAACGGTATTTTTATTTTTGTCCATAGCAGTGGTATGTGAACAAAATTGTTCATAACAGGATACGTTAAACTTTAGAACTTAAAATGAAAACTAATCAAAATTATAAACGGTCGGGTGGGGCACTTGATCAAATTGTTTATGAATATAAACAAATAAATTAAAGGGATAAAGTATATGCATTATAAAACATTATGAAATTTTGTAATTTGGCTTCTCCACGGTATAATTAGTTTCAAACGTACAAACATACAAATTTCCCACAGTATATGAATCGTGGCCCCTACCCCAACATTTACAAAGATCTTGAAATATACTTTTATATTTATGACCAAACGAAATACACAGTTGATTGAAATTACATCTTGAACAGCTACCTAACAGTATGGCAGTGCTTACCCGATACTGTAACCTTAGCACCCCCATACTCATTTCCTTCATACAGAAGTAACTTTCTCTTATAAAATATACCTCTTCCTCTCAAAACAAACGCAAATGCAGAGAAAAAAAAGGAGAAAAGAAAATAATAACACAATATGGAGAACAAATGAACCCACTGAAAAAAATCAAAATTCATTCTTCCCAAAACGCAGCACTTAATCCCCTCCGGAAATACAACAATCTATATAAAACATACAGTGCTTCGTTCGTTTCATTCTCTCACTCTTTTCAAAGGCTGGAGAAGAGGGTGCAGTACCTTGCAATAGGAGAGGCTGAGCAGTCGCAGTGGAGTTCGGGCTGGCCACGGAATGGAGCGATAGTGGCATGCACAAGTGGAGTGGCGGGCACTGGTGGGAGGTGTGAATGAAAATAAGCGGAGAAGATGATGCAGTAAAGTGGTGGAGACGAGCTTTGGCATGGAAGCGGACACAAGTTTGGTTTGTTTGCAGGTCAGAAATGAAGAAGTGTGGTCATGCGAGTGAGAAGCCTGGTTTTATAGGATTAATAGGGAACTTAAAGGAGCTGATAATTGGATTTGGAGAGGATGTTGTCGATCCAAGGGCAACGGGAGGTGGACGTGATGGCAGAGTTGAGTCTCGGGAGGCTCAACAGACGATACGGCGAAGTTTGATGGTGCTCTAAGATGTCGCATCATCATTGTGGGTGTTGTAGCTCGATCGTCAAAGCTTACGAGAGAGATCGAGCATGGAGGAGCAGGGTCTGATGGATGGAGTTCGCCAGGGGGTGCAAGTTTCAGTGGAGTCATGGGGGAATCTGTAGATCACCGGAGCAGGCGACACTGGTCTTGGGGAAGTTACTGTGTTTGAACATTAGAGAAGAACGTGATGAGTGTGTGGATCATAAAGTGAATGAGGATTAGTGGGTCGACATGTATGGCATTTTTGTTTTACTGGGGATAAAGTATCGGTGATGCATGAATATGTTGCTGCAACGTATTTTAACAGCGTGAGAAAGTAGGTGATCAAGAATCGTAAGGGACAGTTTCAACGAGGGAGCTGCGTGATGTTGGTATTTTTACTGAAGCAGGTATGTATGTCATAGGAGATCAAGGGGAAAAGGACGTGGGTTTGTGTATTGGGCTATGGGCCTAGGCCCTATGGGTTTGGGAAAAAACTAGAAAAAGAAAATGGAAACACAGGGAAGAAAAGAATTGGAAGACACGAATTGGTCTGCAAGAAAACAAAGAGATCCGGTGTATGGAAGAAGCACACGCACGTGAGGTGAAGAACGTTAAAACGATGGTTAAGGGTATAATAAGGTAATTAATTAATATTAGTTATTAGTGAATGATAAGTTGTTTAAATACAAATTAAAATTTGTAACAATAATATATATTTCATTCATTATCAGAATTTCACAATAACCAAAGGCAATGAGGCGCAGCGGAAATACTGCATTGCTGAGCGGTTCAGACGAGATTGGAGACAGGTGGTTTTTCATTTAATTTTAAACACTACTTTAAAATTAAATGAAACAACGCGTGAATTGATCGTTGAAAAAAATGTGAGTTAATTCTCATGATTTCTGGAATTCTATGATGTGTTAAATTCATATTAAAGTATGATCCATCGTTAGTAATAGAAATTGGATGATTGCATGCCTTGGTTGCTTGTGGTTTGTTAAAATGGTTGTCGGCAATTATATTTGTCATATTGGATGATTTTTATTTGAATAATTAATTCATAAATTATTATCAAATATTATCAGTGATGCAGGGAAGAACAGATTGGAGGGATCCGACCGGATTCCTCAAATATTTCATATGTTGTTTATTATTTCCATATTATCCAAATATAAACTATTTACCCCAAAAAACATTATATCATGTTTGAATGTTGACGGATGATTATATATTGAATGTTGAATTAGAACTGAACGTTGATGTGGAGTTTTAAATCAATAGATGGTATTGATTAAGTTATTGGCCGCCAATAAATCTAAAACGTTGTTGTAAGGCGTTAATTCACCGTCAAGTGAATTGACGTAATTGTAATTATAAAATTTATTTTATAATTGAAATAAAGTTTTAAAATTGATTTCTTTTAAAATAAAAGCTTAAAAATAGGACGATATTTATAAACGGTTTTATAAAATAGTTATATAATATTTTGCAGCAATTGTAATAAGTGTAGAAGCCAGAATTTAACCTACGGGTTATTGTTTTGAAATCAACTGTTTAAGTAAAACAGTTAATCAATATAATTAGATTAATTATATTAATCTAATGAGAGAAGTAATAGAAATCTGTTAGTAAATAACTGAGGTTTAAGTTGACGAAGTCAACTATCAAAATTGAGTGATGATTAGAATTGCTCGTTCTCCGATTAATCTAATGAAAATGGTTTAATGAATAATGATTTTATTTTAATAATATTGTAAGATATTAATTTTCTTTTTAACGATATTTAAAGTTGCTTATCAGTTGATAAATCATTAAGGAATGTATTTATTGTTAATAATATTGGTAAATGATTAGCTGATCTATTATTAATGAAGTAAACTATTTCACTTCAGTTAATAATGAAATTAATTAATAATAATTAAAGTAATTCACTTCTTAAATAGACGTAAATTGAGAAGTGATCGAGTTTTAAAATGTATCATGTTAAGAGCAATGTTGTATCAAAGTTATAAACCAGTTATGACGATAATATGTCGTTTTTAAGTAGTTGTTACTTAATAATTGAATTAAGTATAAGCAAGTGAATCGAAATGAAATTTTTGTAAGTAATTGGATAATTGAATACCATGGGAAGTTTACGAAGAGACCAGTAATGCAAATATTTAGATAGATTAGTTTTTACTTAATTATTCAATTAAGTAAATTAAAGTGAAATATGGCTTCAAAAAGGAAATGATAAATGGATTTCATAAGAAGATTGAATTCCTATTAAGTAAATCGAAGAGGAGATTGGTAAGTGAATACCAAATTTAAATAGGTTTTTAAGTCTAAATAGGACTTAATTAAATTATGTTCAGGGCGAAGTTATACTGAAACTAATACACCGTTTGTGATTACTTGATAGTTGAATTAAGTACAAGTGAAAAGATGGGAAGAAGTTTTCAAATATATAAGGGATATGTCGTAAAAGATTTAAACGAAGTTTTGTTTACTTAATCATTAAAATTAGTAAACAAATATAAAATTGAAAATGTGATTTTTAAAGGAGGAAAATTAATATAGTAATTTAAAGAATTCTATTCCAAGTTTTGCAAACAAAGTTAAACCCAGGCGATACGTCAAAATAAGCGTTTATTCAAAAGATTAGATTAAGTGAAATGATTCTGTTTAGAAGAAGACTTGCAAAGGTAAGAACTTAGTTGAATTTGTGAAAGGAACTTGGTAAGTGGGGTTTAAAATAAATCCAAACGATAATGAGTTATATTACAGAGTTTTAAAGCCAAAGCGTTTGTGTGTTAGTTTACTTGATTAAAAAGAAAAGGAGAATTACTTTGAGATTAGATACGCCAAATCAAGGGATGGTTATTAAGACCATGTTTTGGATAAACCATTGAACGAAATCGATAGTAACAGAAGTGATAAGTTTTATATTCAAACTTTTATCTATTCTGAGTTTAGAACGTCGTCAATCAAGGTCTGAGAGGTAACTAAAATACCCCAACTTGAATGGCTTCACTATTATCGAGGGATGATATTAGTTTGGAATGATAGGAGTGTTGAAATTTTATTATTATTTCTACAAGAGAAATATTGCGACATCATTGACAAGATTTTGAAATGTTAATTAGAACTGGTTAGTTTAATAAAATAATGTATCTTAACATTGTTTAACTCGAGTTTGAATTTGATAAATTTATCGTTAAGTTAAGAATATTAGATGATATTCGCAAGGCTAAAGGTAATATAAAGGATTTGTCGAATATAAGTGAAAAGAGAAATGAAATGGAGTTTGGTAAATAAAGATATGCTATTGATTTCAACATAAGGAAAACAAATGAGATTTGAGATAATAAGAATATGAAAACGATTTCTAAGAATCAATGTGTTACACTATCTTTTGGCAAAGATCGTCTCAACACGAATTTCTATCATCTGGAACGACTCAAGACTTGGGTGTAGACTGGCAATCACTTGGATGAAGTGGCGGAGCGTTGCTAGCATGGAGTTTGTGTCATTTCTCACCTTTCTGGACCGGTTCGCCCCCTAGGAGTCGCACCTCTAGGTCGCGGTCCGATCCTAGGAGTCGCCCCCCTAGGTCGCGATCCGATCCTAGGGGTCGCGATCCGATCCTAGGGGTCACACCCCTAGGTCGCGATCCGATCCTAGGGGTCGCACCCCTAGGTCATGATCCGTTCCTAGGGGTCGCACTCCTAGGTCACGATCCGATCGCGGAGCGCATAGGGACCACGATCCGACCCCCGATCCTGCTCCTGGAAAGCTTGCTCTGACCTATTCTCAAGGCTATTTTTACTCCAACTTGCATGGATCTTATTACACATGTCATATGACGATTTGGAGATGATTTCTGGACGTTTTCCACCACATTTCGAGATTTTTGGGATGCGTGCCATGTGTCCCATGAACCGCCTTCAGGAAATGCCTATAAATACCCCATTTGAAGGCATTTTCAAGGATCTATTTTTGGCTCTAACTCTTCATAGCTTCCACCATTACTGAAGTGCAAGGACTTTGCACCTCCATACACTCAAATTCTTCTCTTTTCAATACAATTAACATACGGATTGTGTGTCTACATATAACTGATTCTTGTAATCTGTCAGTATAACAATAAGATTATAAAGTGGACGTAGGCTACATCTACAGCCGAACCACTATAAAAAACCTTGTCTGTCTCCTCTTTATTTACTCTTTTCCGCATTCTGTGATCTGTGATCTGCATTTGGGTGTTAGGCCCAATTTTTGGTCTAACATTTTGGCATGCCAGGAAGGGGGCACACAAAAACTTCCACTTCTAGCTTGAAAGGAAACTCAATGGCGAACAAAAGGAAGAAGACTGGGACTTCTTCTCATGCTGATGAAGCTGATGCTGAAGGCACAAGGAACGAAGCAAGCCAGGAGGCTTCCTCTCATGGAGATCCTTCTGCATACTTGACCAGAGACGAGATGGATGGAGTTCTTGCTGAACTGAGAGATCAGATGGCACGGCAAGATGATCTCCTCCAGAAACAACAGGAAATGATCAAACAATTCTTCGCTCGGATGGATGGAAGGCCGGGCAACATTCAGCTCGCTGGAAACAATGCAGAAGTTTCTCCAGCAATTGACCAGAATCGGGTCGAATCGCCCTCTTTACGAAACCCTCAGATCGGGCTCACCACGAATCGCGTCACAGATGGAGTCGGGGGCACTCAACCTCCTCCTGCTAGTCTCCAACATGTTACTCATCCGCAATCAGCTCGTGATGGACCAGAACCAGCTCGCGACGGTGACCCACGATCCAATCGGGTTGCACCCTTCCGGCCACAATCCGCGAACCGCGAGCCCATGGACTATGATCCGTCTCGTGATGCACATCATGATCCGCGATCCGTGACCCGCGATCCACTTCTGGCAGCCCACCGACAGCTTCCAACCACTCCTGCATTCAACGCTGGGGGCACCAGCTCTAATTTTGGCAATTTGCAACAACTTTTTGAAGGAAATCGACTAGCAGATCTCATTCAACGCCTCTCGAGAGGCCGCACCTATCAGAATGACGTGGACGACGTCAATCACAATCCATTCACTCAGGAAATTAGAAATTCCCACAATTCACCAGATTTCAAACTTCCACTACTGGAGCCTTACAACGGCAGGACATATCCTACCGTGCATCTCATGCGATACAAACGGCATATGGAAGTCCAATCGGCATCGGAAAACGTCATGGCTAAATGTTTTCCCCTCTTTCTGACTGATATAGCAGCCATGTGGATTCGGCAGTTGGAAACAGAATCGATCAGCAGTTGGAACATGTTGGTCGCACGCTTCCTTGAACAGTTTCGGGTCCACATCGCTCGACCCAAGAATGTCATGTCACTCACTACAATCAAGCAGAGGCCCAGAGAAACTCTGTGTTCTTTCCTGGAAAGATTCAACGTTGCAGCAGCATCATCAGTGGATCGCCCTGAGCAATCGATGGTACTGATGGCTGCGGTATCCGGCGTTCTGGATAACACGGAATTCAAGAAATCTTTGTACTGAGATCCACCACGAAATCTCGGCGAATTCTACCTTGAAGCAGATAGATTTCTGCGGGAAGAAGATGCAACTTCCGAGAAGAAAACCCTCGAAGTCAACATGCTCGGAGATGGAGAACCGCCCAATCCTGGAAAAGGCAATAACAAGGGTAAAGAAAATACCCCTGCTACAAATAATCGTAATGCTCCACCCCGGAGAGGGTCCAGATACGACAAATATACTGAACTGAATGACACTCTGAGCAACATCTACTTGGATACAGGAGGTGCCGCCTCCTATCCAAGGCCTCCCAAGAGGGAGCCAACACTAGCACAACGCAATTCTGGCAGACACTGCATATTTCATGACATAGACGGTCACAACACTGATGACTGTAGACATTTGCGAGATCGTATTGAGGATCGGTCAGACGAGGAGAGCTACCCGAATATGTCACTCGACCAACAACGCCTACACCCGCGCTGCCACCACCTATTCCCCAGAGAGGGAACGATCCTGGATCGAGCAATCGCGGGATTATCATTCGTTGATCCCACTCAGCGGATCTCTTCAGTTTGCTGAACTCTGGTTCATAGTTCATGTTTTCAGGTTTTTAGGCGACTTCTCGCCCTCCTTTGTTTTCCCCGCATGTAATAAGAGCCGTCACATCAGCCCACACGCACGGAACCTACTTGTGGTCTCCAGTCGTGTCTGGCAAACGACTGCTGCATTTTCATGAATTAGCATTAAACATGAGCTCCGGCTCCTAACTGGATCCGTCCAGTATAAACAAATCTTCATGTGCTTTTCCTTGGTCGTCTTACTCCGGTAAGGCCGTCTTGGAACCTTCATGTGCTTTTCCTTGGTCGTCTTTCTCCGGTAAGGCCGTCTTGGAACTTTCATGGCATTTCTTGGGTCGTCTTACTCCAGTAAGGCTGTCTTGGAACCTTTGTTGCTTTTCCTCGGTCGTCTTACTCCGGTAAGGCCGTCTTGGAACCTCTCTAACATCTCCTCGGATGGTTTACCCCGGTAAGGCTATCAAGGAAATATTCTGGCATTGTTTGTTTTATCTTCTTGCAAGCACAAACTCCTGGTCTTCTTGGATTTCTATGGCCTTAATACGATCCTGTGTGATCGTCGGTTTTCTGGCCTTAATACGATCCGGCGTGATCGTCGCATTTTGAATTTGGATTTCTCAGATTATCCAGAACACATCTTCCTTCAATCAGCAAGATATGTTCTAGGGGGCAACTTGTTACACTATCTTTTGGCAAAGATCATCTCAACACGAATTTCTATCATCTGGAACGACTCAAGACTTGGGTGTAGACTGGCAATCACTTGGATGAAGTGGCGGAGCGTTGCTAGCATGGAGTTTGTGTCATTTCTCACCTTTCTGGATCGGTTCGCCCCCTAGGAGTCGCACCTCTAGGTCGCGGTCCGATCCTAGGAGTCGCCCCCTAGGTCGCGATCTGATCCTAGGGGTCGCACCCCTAGGTCGTGATCCGATCCTAGGGGTCGCACCCCTAGGTCGGATCGGGTCGCACCCCTAGGTCGCGTTCCGATCCTAGGGGTCGCACCCCTAGGTCACGATCCGTTCCTAGGGGTCGCACTCCTAGGTCATGATCCGATCGCGGAGCGCATAGGGACCACGATCCGACCCCCGATCCTGCTCCTGGAAAGCTTGCTCTGACCTATTCTCAAGGCTATTTTTACTCCAACTTGCATGGATCTTATTACACATGTCATATGACGATTTGGAGATGATTTCTGGACGTTTTCCACCACATTTCGAGATTTTTCGGATGCGTGCCATGTGTCCCATGAACCGCCTTCAGGAAATGCCTATAAATACCCTATTTGAAGGCATTTTCAAGGATCTATTTTTGGCTCTAACTCTTCATAGCTTCCACCATTACTGAAGTGCAAGGACTTTGCACCTCCATACACTCAAATTCTTCTCTTTTCAATACAATTAACATACAGATTGTGTGTCTACATATAACTGATTCTTGTAATCTGTCAGTATAACAATAAGATTATAAAGTGGACGTAGGCTACATCTACAGCCGAACCACTATAAAAAACCTTGTGTGTCTCCTCTTTATTTACTCTTTTCCGCATTCTGTGATCTGCATTTGGGTGTTAGGCCCAATTTTTGGTCTAACACAATGAAATGGACTTGATAAATGAATTTAGATAAAGGATCCGAGCTGCCAATATACTTAACTGTAATGTGTGAATTGATAGTTTAAAGCCTGACTATCAATGACCAAATTAATCAACCTTTTGACGTGTTGTTTCGAAGAGACCGGGATGGGAACTAAAACCAAATCCACTTCGATCCAACGTTGCGTATAGAACTAACAGGCAGCAAATGAAGATGGAGCATTGAAGACCGTAGATCTTCATAAAATGGAAGAACTACTTATAATCTCTGGTTGGCCCCCTGAGATACACTGTGGTTCTGTCCTGGTTGGAATCTATGGATTGCAAGGACTCTTCGCTACTGATCCTTGGGGTGATTCCTATATAGGATGAAGTAGGAGAGTGCCTTCGGTTCATCCTATTCTTGGATGATGTGACGATGTGGAATTCAAAGCGAATGATGACCATATGTCTAAAAAGAAGATTTATAACCTCAAGCCTCACAACCGGGAAATGACAAAAATCGGGCAGGCAGCATGGCTATGTGGGTCGCACCCATTAGGGTGTATTGTCACCATCTAGAGAATATTCATATTTGTTACTTCTTTTCGTTTTTGTATCACTCGGGAAAACGGTAGCTGCGCAGCCATAAGGTGACAATATATTCGATACACTCAAGTGAAATGAGTGGTCGGTCATGTGTGGGCCGGGTTGCAAGACGTTCTTGTTGAACCCAGTGTATTCCTCTCTAGAGATACACTATCGACAGGTGTTTCCATACCTTGTCATAGTCGGAATCCAATCTCTAATAAGCGTCTGCGGTTTTGATTGTATACTATATATGGGGAGCGTGAGATGCAAGCGTTCCTCTAGATTGCTTTCTATTTGAATGCAGACACTATTATAATATCAGAAAAGATATTGATTTCAAAAATGTTTTGGGTCATAGTAAGGTAAAACCCGTCCGTGTTTATGTGTGGACTCGTCTTACTATTATCTTTTCTTTCAAAAAGGATTTCTAAAGTAAAACAAGTTGTTTGCCATATGAATTTACCACTGAAAGTATTCCAGACTGATCCAGGTGAATTTTGCTTTGCTTCAAATGTGCTCGGGTCAGACCAAGTATCTTTCCAGGTCATATTTCGCTTGGAGTTCCAGAGAAGGAGTTGAAGTCAAGACGTATTCCATATACTTACTGGTACTAGTTTATTTCCGTTGTGCGTTGTATTTATTTGAATGTATACTCTGATGTTTTAATCATATATATAGTTTTCGTATAAAGCATTTGATATTATATTTTATTCGTTCCGCTGTGAGTTTTCTGATGTTCTCTTTATTCTTCTATTCTAATATTTCTTTCTTTTCTTATCTCACCCTCTAATTTCTTTCTCATAACCTTCCGGTATTTTCGGTGCTTGAATGTCGACATGGTGTTTTGTGTTGATTTTCGGGGTCGAAAATCCCTGTTCATTACAGTGGTATCAGAGCATATTGTTTAGAGATAACCTTGGCTCTATGGTGTAACTCAGTAGAGATGGGGTTAGCAACACCCTAGATTGAGTTTGAGTGTATATATATGAGTGTGCGTATTTGTAATTTGTTACAAAATTATTTTTGGCCCAATATATTTTACAAAGCAGTAAAAGTGTAATTTTCTTAAATTATTATTATATTAATCGACTAATGCTGATTTGAATTAGAATTCAGTGTAGATTATAAAATTGGAATGATCTAACCAGATTGGAATTTCAAGTATGAAATTTGAAAATAAAACTTTAATGTAAAGTTTAATTTGGAAGCAAAGTGAATATTAAAAATAAATATGAATTAGAGTGATTTGGTTTGTTGATTGTGCCTTGTTTGGTTAAATGATTGAGTGCATGAGTATAAATTTAAACATTTATTGAAACCAATTTGGAATGAATGAGTCGAACGTATTGAAACTAATTCAAA
This sequence comes from Allium sativum, assembly GCA_030737875.1. Taxonomy (NCBI): domain Eukaryota; kingdom Viridiplantae; phylum Streptophyta; class Magnoliopsida; order Asparagales; family Amaryllidaceae; genus Allium; species Allium sativum. The sequence continues at coordinate 567,272,181 of CM060921.1, forward strand.
TCTAATGGCCCTGAATGAATAAATGAATTGAAATGGAATCGATCTAATTAGAAACCAATTGGTTAATTGAATATGAAAGTAAGACTTGACCTGGTTAAGTGGAATGGAAATTTAAAAAAAAAACATGAAATTTGGAAATCGAATGGATAATGATGGAAACCAATCGAATATTAATCGATTGATATTGATAGTGAATGCAAGCCCATAAGTATTAATGTTGAATATAATTCAAGTGATTTGGTCGAATGTTATTTGGATTGGTTGAATCAAATTCATCAAACGGGTCAATAAAGGAGTTGAATGAATTGAGTATAATGAATTGGAATAAAATCGGTTATGAAATGAATTTGAATTATCTAATCTTGGAATGATTATAAGTGAAGTTAAGTGCAGAATTATGAAGGTTGTGGAGACGATGTGGTTACACAGATTGGATGTATAGCTTGGAAACAAAGATCAGTTTAGTTGATTTGCTGTAAAATTGGAATGGAGTTGCCAGACAAATAGGTAAACCTTAATATTGATTGGAGTGATCGATTTTATACCTCTGGGTGGGATTGCCATTGGCTTTGGTTTTATTTTGGAGAAGTTGAGGCCCAGTGTGGCAGTTGTAGTTGTTGTAATCAAACCACATCGAGGAGGTGCTGGCGAAATTTTCGAAAATTTTTAAGACTCTGAATTAGTTCTGACGATAATTCAAATTATATTTGTTTGAAATAATTGGGTTTGGAGTATTCTTCTTACCTTGTAATTTCGGGTATGAAATTCTTTTAAGGGGGAAGAATGTAACGTCCCAGATTTTCGGCCATTTAAATTAGAATATTTAAATCCGTTTTATTTATTATATTGGAAATATAATGGATTTTATATCAAAATTATTTTATAAAATGGAGTTCGAATATATATTATTTATAATATAAATAAAACGAGCTCGGAACGATGATGCAGTTCGTAATATTGAATTTTGAACTTCAATTGAATATACAGGATCCGATATAAATCGGATTCCAGTGAAACAAGAACCGCTTGAATCCATATGATTATATCCTTCTAATGGAAGAGAGAAATGGAGATTTCATATTATAGATTGTTAGATATGTCCAATTCAAATTTTCAGAAAATCGCTTTGGAATCGTTTATAAACCATAACGATAATTTAATACATTTAAATATCGATTTTGAATTTGGATAGGATCTTAGAGATGTAGTTATAATTTAATTTTGAGAGTTTTACTGAAATTTTTAATTTGGAAAATATGCCACTTTTTATTTGGAGTATTTTGCATCCTATATCAACATTTCGGGGTTTCACAATATAAGTTAACGTACCGATATTATTATATTTTTGGGATCGTGGGACATTGCTCGTCACAACAGTAGTTTTATTTTTTTTCCATGGCAATGGTATGTGAACGAAATTGTTCGTAACATGGTACGTTAAACTTTAGAACTTAAAACGAAAACTAAACAAATTTATAAATGGTCGGGTGGAGCACTTGATCAAATTGTTTATGAATATAAACAAATAAATTAAAGGGATAAAGTATATGCATTATAAAACATTAACAAATTTTGTAATTTGGCTTCTCCACGGTATAATTAGTTTCAAACGTACAAACATTCAAATTTCCCACTATATACGAATCGTGACCCCTACCCCAACATTTACAAAGATCTTGAAATATACTTTCATATTTATGACCAAATGAAATACACGGTTGATTGAAATTACATCTTCAACAGCTACCTAATAGTATGGCAATGTGTACCCTATACTGTAACCTTAGCATCCTCATACTCTTTTCCTTCATACAGAAGCAACTTTCTCTTATATAATATACCTCTTCCTCTCAAACCAAACGCAAATGCAGAAAAACAAAAGGAGAAAAGAAAATAATAACACAGCATGGAGAACAAATGAACCCACTGAAACAAATCAAAATTCATTCTTCCCAAAACATAGCACTTAATCCCCTCCAGTAATACAACAATCTATATAAAACATACAGTGCGTCGTTCGTTTCATTCTCTCACTCTTTTCAAAGGCTGGAGAAGAGGGTGCAGTACCTTGCAATAGGAGAGGCTGAGCAGTCGCAGTGGAGTTCGGGCTGGCCACGGGATGGAGCAATGGTGGCATGCACTGTGGAGTGGCGGGCACTGGTGGGAGGTGTGAATGAAAATAAGTGAAGAAGATGATGCAATAAAGTGGTGGAGACGGGATTTGGCATGGAAGTGGACACGAGTTTGGTTTGTTGGCCGGCTAGAAATGATGAAGTGTGGTCATGCGAGCGAGAAGCCTGGTTTTATTGGATTAGCAGGAAACTTAAAGGAGCTGACGATGGGATTTGTAGAGGACGTTGTCGAGCTAAGGGCAACGGGAGGTGGACATGATGGCGGAGTTGAGTCTCGAGAGGCTGAACAAATGATATGGCAAAGTTTGACGGTGCTCCATTCTGAAAGATGTCGCATCAGCTTTGTAGGCACTGTAGCCTGATCGTCACAGCTTATGAGAGAGACCGAGCATGGAGGAGAAGGGTCTGATGGAAGGAGTTCGCGAGGGGGGCGCGAGTTTCAGTAGACTCGTGGGGGAATCGATAGATCACCGGAGTAGGTGACGCCGGTTTTGGGGAAGTTACTGTGTTTGAAGTTTGAACATCGGAGAAGAACGTGATGAGTGCGTAGATTATAAAGTAAACGAGGATTAGTGGGTTGACACGCATGACAGTTTTGTTTTACTGGGGATAAAGGATCGGTAATGCATGAATATATTGCTGCAACATGTTTTGACAGCATGAGAAAGTAGGTGATCAAGAATCATAAGGGACGGTTTCAACGAGGGAGCTGCGTGACGTTGGTATTTTTACTGAAGCAGGTATGTATGTCGTAGGAGAAGGAGATCAAGGGGAAAAGGACGTGGGTCTGTGTATTGGGCTATGGGCCTGGGACCTATGGGTTTTGAAAAAAAAATAGAAAAAGAAAAGGGGAACGCAGGGAAGAAAAGACCTGGGAGACACGAGTTGGCCTGCAAGAAAACAAAGAGATCCGATGTATGCATGAAGCACATGCACGTGGGGTGAAGACCGTTAAAACGATGGTTAAGGGTATAATAAGGTAATTAACTAATATTAGTTATTAGTGAATGATAAGTTATTTAAATACAAATAAAAATTTGTAACAATAATATATATTTCATTCGTTATCAGAATTTCACAATAACCAAAGGCAATGAGTCGCAGCGGAAATACTGCATTGCTAAGCGGTTCAGACGGGATTGGAGACAGCTGGGTTTTCATTTAATTTTAAACACTAGTTTAAAATTAAATGAAACAACGCGTGAATCGATCGTTGAAAAACAATGTGAGTTAATTCTCATGATTTCTGGAATTCTATGATGTGTTAAATTCATATTAAAATATGATCCATCGTTAATCATAGAAATTGGATGATTACATGCCTTGGTTGCTTGTGGTTTGTTAAAATGGTTGTCGACAATTATATTTGTCGTATTGGATGATTTTATTTAAATAATTAATTCATAAATTATTATCAAATATTATCGGTGATTCAGGGAAGAACAGGTTGGAGGGATCCGACCGGATTCCTCAAATATTTCATATGTTGTTTATTATTTCCATATTATCCAAATATGAACTGTTTACCCCAAACAACATTATATCATGTTTGAATGTTGATGGATGATTATATATTGAACGTTGAATTGGAACTCTTCGTTGATGTGAAGTTTTAAATCAATAGATGGTATTGATTAAGTTATTGGTAGCCAATAAATATAAAACGTTGTTGTAAGGCGTTAGTTAACCATCAGGTGAATTGATGTAATTGCAATTATAAAATTTATTTTATAATTGAAGTAAAATTTTAAAATTGATTTCTTTTAAAATAAAAGCTTAAAAATAGGACGATATTTATAATTGGTTTTATAAAATAGTTATATAATATTTTGCAGCAATTGTAATAAGTGTAGAAGCTAGAATTTAACCTACGGGTTATTGTTTTGAAATCAACTATTTAAGTAAAACAGTTAAGTAATATAATTAGATTAATTATATTAATATAATAAGAGAAGTAATTGAAATCAGTTAGTAAATAACTGAGGTTTAAGTTGACGAAGTCAACTGTCAAAATTGAGTGATAATTAGAATTGCTCGTTCTTCGATTAATCTAATGAAAATTGTTTAATGAATAATGATTTTATTTTAATAATATTGTAAGATATTAATTTTCTTTTTAATGATATTTAAAGTTTCTTATCAATTGATAAATTACTAAGGAAAGTATTTATTGTTAATAATATCGGTAAGCGATTAGATGGTCGATTATTAATGAAGTAAACTATTTCACTTCAGTTAATAATGAAATTAATTAATTATTGTAATTAATAATAATAAAAGTAATTCACTTCTTAAATAGACGTAAATTAAGAAGTGATCGAGTTTTAAAATGTATCATGTTAAGAGCAATGTTGTATCAAAGTTATAAACCAGTTATGATGATAATATGTCGTTTTTAAGTAGTTGTTACTTAATAATTGAATTAAGTATAAGCAAGGGAATCAAAATGAAATTTTCATAAGTAATTGGATAATTGAATACAATGGGAAGTTTACGAAGAGACCAGTAACGCATATATTTTAAATAGATTTATTTTTACTTAATTATTCAATTAAGTAAATTAAAGTGAAATATGGCTTCAAAAAGGAAATGATAAATGGATTTCATAAGAAGATTGAATTCCAATTAAGTAAATCGAAGAGGAGATTGGTAAGTGAATACCAAGTTTAAATAGGTTTTTTAAGTCTAAATAGAACTTAATTAAATTATGTTTAGGGCGAAGTTATACTGAAACTAATACACCATTTGTGATTACTTGATAGTTGAATTAAGTACAATCGAAAAGATGGGAAGAAGTTTTCAAATATATAAGGGATATGTTGTAAAAGATTTAAATGAAGTTTTGTTTACTTAATTATTGAAATTAGTAAACAAAGATAAAATTGAAAATGTGACTTTTAAAGGAGGAAGATTAATATAGTAATTTAAAGAATTCTATTCCAAGTTTCGTAAACAAAGTTAAAGCCAGGCGATAAATCGAAATACGCGTTTATTCAAAAGATTAGATTAAGTGAAATGATTCTGTTTAAAAGAAGACTTGCAAAGGTAAAAACTTAGTTGAATTTGTGTAAGGAACTTGGTAAGTGGGGTTTAAAATAAATCCAAACGATAATGAGTTATATTACAGAGTTTTAAAGCCAAAGAGTTTGTGTGTTAGTTTACTTGAGTAAAAAGTAAAGGAGAATTACTTTGAGATTAGATACGCCAAACTAAGGGATGGTTATTAAGACCATGTTTTGGATAAACCACTAAACTGAATCGAAAGTAACAGAAGTGATAAGTTTTGTGTTCAAACTTTTATCTATTCTGAGTTAAGAACGTCGTCAGTCAAGGTCTGAGAGGTAACTAAAATACCCCAACTTGAACGGCTTCATCGTTATCGAGGGATGATATTAGTTTGAAACGATAGGAGTGTTGAAATTATTATTTCTATAAGATAAATATTGCGACATTATTGACAAGATTTTGAAATGTTAATTAGAACTGGTTAGTTTAATAAAATAATGTATACTTAACATTATTTAACCCGAGTTTGAATTTGAGAAATTTATCGTTAAGTTAAGAATATAAGATGATTTTCGCAAGGCTAAAGGTAATATAAAGGATTTGGCGAATATAAGTGATAAGAGAAATGAAATAGAGTTTGGTAAATAAAGATATGTTATTGTTTTCAACGTAACGAAAACAAATGAGATTTGAGATAATAAGAATATGAAAACGATTTCTAAGAATCAATGAAATGGACTTGATAAATGAATCTAGATAAAGGATCTGAGCTGCAAATATACTTAACTGTACTGTGTGAATTGATAGTTAAGAACCCGACTATCAATGAATATATTATTGAACCTTTTGACGTATTATTTCGAAAAGACTGGGATGGGAACTAAACCCAAATCCACTTCGATCCAACGTTGCGTATATAACTAACTGGCAGTAAATGAAGATTGAGCATTGAAGATCGTAGATCTTCATAAAACGGAAGAACTACTTATAATCTCTGGTTGGTCCCTTGAGATACAATGTGGTTCTGTCGTGGTTGGAATCTATGGATTGCAAGGTCTCCTCGCTACTGATCCTTGGGGTGATTCCTATATAGGATGCAGTAGGAGAGTGCCTTCGGTTCATCCTATTCCTGGATGACGTGACGATGTGGAATTCAAAGGGAATGGTGACCAGATCTCTAAAAAGAAGATTTATAACCTCAAGCGTCACAACCGGGAAATGACAAAAATCGGGTAGGCAGCATGGCTATGTGGGTCGCATCTATTTGGGTGTATTGTCACCATTTAGAGAATATTCATATTTGTTACTTCTTTTCAATTCTGTATCTCCGGGAAAACGGTAGCTGCGTAGCCGTAAAGTAACAATATATTCGATATACTCAAGAGAAACGAGTGGTCGGTCATGTGTGGGCCGGGTTGCAAGACATTCTTGTTGAACCCAGTGTATTCCTCTCTAGAGATACACTATCGGCAGGTGGTTCCATACCTTGTCATAGTCGGAATCCAGTCTCCAATAAGCATCCGCGGTTTTGATTGTATACTATAGATGGGGAGCGTGAGATGCAAGCGTTCCTCTTGATTGCTATGTATTTGTATGTAGACACTATTATAATATCAGAAAAGATATTGATTTCAAAAATGTTTTGGGTCATAGTAAGGTAAAAACCTTCCGTGTTTCTGTGTGGACTAGTCTTACTATTACCCTTTCTTTCAAAAAGGATTTCTAAAGTTAAACAAGTTGTTTGCCATATGAATTTACCACTGAAAGTATTCCAAACTGATCCGAGTGAATTTTGCTTTGCTTCAAATGTGCTCAAGTCAAACCAAGTATGTTTCCAGGTCATATTTCGCTTGGAGTTCCAGAGAAGGAGTTGAAGTCGAGACGTATTCCATATACTTACTAGTACTAGTTTATTTCCGCTGTGTGTTGTATTGATTTGAATGTATACTTTGATGTTGTAATCATATATATACAATTTTCGTATAAAGCATTTGATATTATATTTTATTCGTTCCGCTGTGAGTTTTCTGATGTTCTCCTTATTCTTCTATTCTAATATTTCTTTCTTTTCTTATCTCACCCTCTAATTTCTTTCTCATAACGTTCTGGTATTTTCGGTGCTTGAATGTCGACATGGTGTTTTGTGTTGATTTTCCGGGTCGAAAATCCCTATTCATTACATTAATCATACATGTGGTAGAGATGAAATTGAAGAGCAGAAGACGGAGATTTACCTCAAGCCTGGATAGTAGTGGAGCTGATGCTGTAGCCGATGATCAAGTGGAGACGTGTGTTCAAAACCAAAATAGATTATGCCTTTATCCACCGTGACGCAATTAGGACAAGAAGTGAGTGGAGGGAAATTTTCCTTTTTGGGATGATTGATGCGTTGTCGAAAAGTTACTTAATAGTATGTAAGCAGATGTAAATATGGACTATACATTTGGGCCATAATAAAGATAAACCAATTTTCAAAAAATATATATATGGGAAATGTTCTGCTACACCTCTTATGTTACACTTTTATCTCCCCCTGAATTCCAACCACTCATTCCGGTTCAATATTCAGTTTTTCTCTCTTTTTCCAATACACTATATTATTTAATTCAGTCAAAGGGAGAAAGAATGAATATTAAAATTGCAATGAGTGGTTGGAATTCAGAGAGAGATAAAGGTGTAGCCTAAGAGGTGTAGCGGAATATTTCCCTATACATACACATATATATATATATATATAATATATATATATATATATGCGTGTGTGTGTGTTTCTAAGAATATATATGTATTTTTCGGTTATCTATTAAACAATATATGTTATATGATTAACCATAATTTGGTTGGATAACATCAATAAGTTAACTGAATGTTCGGTTAATCGAACTTATCAGTTAATGCGATTCGTTTAAGGTCGGTTGAATCGATGAACCCATAATAAATGCAAACCGCTAAACCAAATGCACGGCCGATTTTTTCATGTAGCAACAAGCAATAATAAAGTACAAGGGACACACAACTTAGTGGAAAATAAATATAAGGATAAACTTTGAAAAAAAATAGCCTGAAGGACACTAAATTTTATTTTTAGGTTGAAGAACAAACTTTAAAAAAAAGTTAGACTGAAGGACAATGCTAAATATAACTAGCATTTTGTACAGTGTAAAACTGAATAATGCTAATTACAACAAGCATTTTCGTATAGTATAAAAAACTAAATATAATGCTAATTACATTTAGCATTTTCATTCAGCTTAATTTTGGCTCAAAGTTTGTCCTTTAGACTAAAAATAAAACTTGATGTTCTTCAGTCTATTTATTTTTGCAAAGTTTGTCATTCTTCCTAATTACCTCCGTAACTTAATTATGAAATTGAATATTAATATCGGGAATCTATTTCAAAAATAAATTGCAACACGAACCTTGTTGAAAAATTGACAGGTAAGAACAAATAAAAAAGGCAAATTCTCTCTAACTCGCGAAATTGCTGAGTTTCCCGACGAGTTCGGAAAAAATAAAATACAAAAGAAAATCTGCAAATTTTCTTAACAGCTCCATGTTTCAAAAAAAGTTCCATAAATATCTTCCCTCACAGTGGTACTGCATGTGATTTCAAAGCACAACGCAGCGTGGTGCTCTGAAGTCACACACAGTGCCACTGCGAGTTGGAAAAAAAATGATAGAAAAAAAATCATAAATTTAAATAGAAAATAAGTAAAGGATATTTTTATCATTAAATTTTTATTTAAAGGGGTGCAACTCAGCAAAATAATAAATTCAAATAGGATTTGCAAATAAAAAGTGGTGATGTATAATTACTGTTAGCTTTATAAGTTTAACACAAACATTCTTCAAACTTGTGCGCTTTAGGTTGAAGAACTGGAGATTTGTAGAAATCACAACACATAATTTTAAATAATTTGAGAGGTAGTTTTCATTTCATAGAAAACTAAGAAGGTGATATAAAATAATGAAGAAGATGATTTTCTACAGAGTTTTTGGCTTCTCTTTTTTGAAGAGAGAAATTAGAAAGAACGAAAATAAACGTGAAATCATCTCTTATCTTAAATTAATTAATCTCAATAAATAAATCTCACATAAATAAGCTTTCAATAATATAGAATGTATGACGACCCAAACCCATGATCCTAGGCGGAAAGGATAATCGTTGGAATGTAACACATTAATCACAACAACAGATAAAAATGTATAAGAATTTACACCAAATGATAATATTAGAGTTTACAACATCACAGGATCATAATTATACATAACAGAGTTTCAGATTGCTAATAGATACATAGTGGAATCAAGATAATTAATATCACAAAGCCTGGAAGAGTTCAAAAGAAACATCAAAATCCTATCCAGCTCCAAGTCCAAAACCAGCTTCCATAGCTCCCATACACATCCAAAAGAAAGTAAGCTAATAACCTGTTTACTTGACTGTTAGTGTAAAAATATGGGCACCCGAGTTTGCAAGGGAAAAACAAACTATGAGCTAGTCATGGGACTAGTGTGAGAAACCTTACAACTAACTTAACTTATTTTAAAATAAGGCATATCACAGGACCACCCCGTATAACATGGAACGGGTTTCCTCCACACGAATGCCAATGCATAAAATCACACGCTGCTTTTTGAAAAATGAAGTCATTATAAGACTCAAGTCCCATCACACAATGCAAGCGCAAGCCGGAAGATATTGTTTTACCTTGTATTTGCCAAACAAGATTGATACGAGAAAATAATTTGATATTATTATTAGTGTAAAAAAATTTCAAAAATAAATGTATTAATCTTAGACGGCATAATACACCATCCTATTATGTCCCCATATAGGTTTACAACTAAAACTGTAAAGTCTCGTATTGGAGATTGGATTCCATCATGAGCTGAGGCAAAGGATCTTCCTCATCAGATTTGGACCATCTCTAGCAGGATGTCCAGGACTCACGCGCATGTGAACTTTAGATCGACAAAGCCGACCCACCAATACCTGGTGAGTTAGACAATTACATTAACATAACGTTCCCCGGTCCTATCGGACCTACTATTTGGTCAGTACGTCGACCAACTTTCGAGGACCCATGATTCAATTATCCACATAACTAAATTGGCTGGGCTCCATACCATGGCATCACTTCTAGCTAGAAGCAAACGTATGTCCACTATACTTTCCTTCATCCTATTTTTGGCTCATATCGGGGTGTGAAGCTCGCGAATTAACGCACCACAAAGCTTTTCTTTTCAATAAAATTTTTGATCTATCTGCCAGTAGCACTCAGCGTGTCACATTGTCAAATCTCACATATGATCAATTTCTATTAATAATATAAAATTTGAGCTCATGCGTCTCAAAGAAGGGTGTTAAGCTAAAAGAATAAAATTTCCGCCAAAAACATATATATCATCAATAGCAACTAATCGGTTATGCTATGAAATACAATGTCAGATATACCATCCATTTACAAGTTCATTCTAGGTCTGAATGAAACTGAAGTCACCCAATTCCTCGTCCCATATGTACAATATAGGAGAAAGGCCCTTGTACATTCGGACAATCAACAAGTACGTCCGAATCACTGCCACTATAACCCCTTTAAGGGAGCAACCCTTATCCAGGGCATCAGGAAGTAGTCCATTCGATGTGAAGATTCCCGGTCTTCCACTGTCTTCAATGTTTTCGACTTTTAATCGTCGTTCAATTATTTGAAATGGGTTATACCTGGTTTTTTTTGAAGAATTCACGCCAAAACAGATCAAATCAAATCCTTATCAGATTATTGACTCATCAATTAAGTCTCCTTTAATTGGTCTCCTTTTATAAGATTTAAAATCTTATTCTCAAACCTGGTTAGGTTATTTGGCTTCTAAAAATCATTTCATAACGTTATAAAAAGGTTTGCTTAAGAATTCATTCGATTTACGAATTAAAATTCTTATTTCCGAACATCCCTCGAAATCTGTTATATGAGCTTTTACATAAACTTCCAAATTCCACTTAACCACTTTTATCGTTTAAAACCATATAAAATTGGTTTATACCCATTCCAAATAATTTATAACGACTTTTCACTATTTTTATTTATATAAGAATATTCCATACACGTAATTTCCAATTATAGGTCATTACGGGTCATGGGTTCTTATTCAAATTTGATTCGAACATTTCTCAAAATCTAACAGTTAGATTTCAAATTTTTTCTTATCATTTGAAAGATCATTTCAATACGAACCCAAGGGTTTCAGTTTCGGGAAAATCCAACGGTCGGAACTCCCAGTAAATTCAATTAAAGTTATAGGTCAAAATTCGCGAACTGGATCTGTGCGACACATTCTATTCTGACTAATATTCGACGTATAATATAAAATACATCGAATAGCTTCAAAAACATTTTATTTACTATATAAAATATATATAATAAATTTCCAAAACTATACTTTGATTTTTCAGTATCAAAAATCAGTTTTCTCAATATTCCAATATTATAATAATATTTAAATGATTAAAATATTATTATTTTTAAACTTCGTAATTTTTATTTCAAACTTTCCTAATATTCATTATAAAAATAAATAAGAAATTTTTGTAAAGGAAGTTGTTTTAAAACATTCCCTATATGCCCTAACCGAACTTCGCTTTTCTCGGTTACTATTCATTTCGAAAATAAAACTTGAATAAGCCATATCTAGATGAAAATTAATTCAAATCAACTTGTTACAGTTACAAATATTCATCAATATTTTATAATCTTCGTGTCCATCCAAAATAACATATCAATTTCAAACTTTGAGTTTCAACCTAATATTATATTATTAAAATATTCATTAAAAGTCCTTTTTTCTTGATGGATACTTAACTAATGAACCAATAATCATACTTATATTCATTTTCAATCAGTGTATTATGTAACACTCAATCAACCATTAAACAACATCCAATTCACACAAAATGTGGAATTCACTATATAAGCCTTAAATAAATAACACTTACACAACTCGTCAATCAACAGATTAACCGCAAAATCAAAAATTTGGGAGACCCTTAGGTTAATTATCATCCCAATGCCCGTGTGAGGTTTTCTACACATTCAATAAACAGTAATTAATAAATTACTCAACCAAAACCACATAAGGTTAAACCACTTTCCAATCGACAATGTTGTGTTTTTAAGTGTCGTATACCCAAGTGATTTCACATATATCAAATAAAAATGACATTTTTATCATATTAATCATCACTTAACATCATAACAAACTTATATGATTAATCATAAGTCATTATCTAACACAATCAATTAACTATAAATAGTTAATTCTAACTATCCCTTTATAGTGAACTTTGATTTCTCACCGTGGGTTTCCACTCCGTCAAATCTTTACGGAAGGTCTACGGACTCTCGCACATGACTCTAGCACTTATCCAAAGCTTACGAATTTTTCACAGTATTATGGGACTTAATTTGACGGCTACGGGGTTCCTACACTTCATGGATACACTCGCGCTCGCGGATCTGGAGTTTTAAAGCAAACAGATACGGTTTTAGGAGTCCAGGGCACGACTTGGGGTGGGGTCCACGGTGGAGGAGGATTAGGGTTGGCGCTGGTCAAGGGGTTCCTAGCATGGGGTATGAGGGTGGTAGGAAGTGTGAAGATGCCTTTTGGAAGGGGTTATGTGCAAATTAGTATAAAAATTGGGTTTTTATGGTTTTAAGGGGGAATGGGGAATTCGAAAAAGAGGAGTAGGGGGAGTAAGGATGGCACACGTTGGTGGTGGGGTAGGGAAGGCGCGGAATCAGGTTGAGGGGGAAGAAATAGGGGCGGCGACCATTAAATCTCAAGGAAGAGGAGGTGGAGTTTAAGGAGATGAAAGGAAAAAAGAAAAGGAGGAGAAGAGAAGAGGAGATTTTAAAAAGAAGGAAGGTTGCGAATTTCTGAGGTGTCGTGGACGACGAGATGGTGAAGAAAAAAACCCAAACCCTTCAGATGCTTGACACCTCATTTTGCCTATTTAGGCTTATTTTTTATATTTAAACGTTAACGTGTTTTAGTTCAATGTTACGTCTTCTGCTCATGTGACCAAACGGTTATTCCATTTTACATGAAATTTTGAAGCCTGACATAAAATGTAATTCCGGATCCAGTGGAATAGGTTTCATCGAGTTTGGAGTTCATTTGATGCTCCATTTTATATTTAAATTACGTTTTCGCTTAATCTTGACCGATTGACCCAGTATGCGTTTATTTTTCGCACATATACTAGCTCTAAAAATTGTGAAATTTGGAACCCTACCATTTTTCAATGTTCCTGATCTGATAAAATTGGTTTTGTCGAATTCCGAGATCATTTGAAAAATATTCCTTTGTAAGCTTTCGAAATAGTGTTAAATTATCGAATTTTTTAAATTGACCATAAATTCTTATAAAAATAAATTTTAATTTGGTTTCAAAATTTCGGGTCGTTATAATCACACCCACTTAAAAGAATTTCATACTTGAAATTGAATGAATGTAAAGCTGAAATAGAAATGATAAGATAGTAGTAAATTTACCTCACATAAGAGCTAATCAGAGATATCCACTCTACATCTGGGATAAGCCTTTTTTAATGTTATACTCTGTTTCCTAAGTACAGTCTCTTGGATCTATGCTCCACTGCACTTTGACTAGCTTCATCCTTTTGTTTCTCGATTACTTTATTTCCTTGCTAATTATCTTTATTGGCTCACTAACAGCTAAATTTGGGGTGATTTCTAAAAATTCTTGTGATGCTTCCTCAACAATCAAATTATGATCATGTATATATTTCCGAAAATGTGAAATATGTAAAACATTATGCATCTCTGGTAACCAATCTGGTAACTGAATCCTATAAGTTATGGTTCCGACTTTTTCCAATATCGGGAAAGAACCAATATACTTGGGCGATAACTTTCCTGTTTTCCCGAATCGAAGAACTCCCCTCAATAGAGAAATTTTCAAGAATACTTGGTCGCCAACAACTAATTCCAAATATCTTCTTCTAGAATCTGCATAACTTTTCTGATGGCTTTGAGCTTCCTTCAATCTCTTCTTAATAAAGTCTAACTTATCTGCTGCTTCATGGATCTATAAAGTCGACCATATAATGCTTCAAATGGCCTTATTTTCAGACTGTATCCAGCATGCAGGAGATCTGCAAAGTCGACCATATAATGCTTCAAATGGCGACATCTTCGGACTTGCTTGGAAGCTGTTGTTATATGAGAAATCTACAAGATGAAAGTGATCTTCTCATGATCCTCCGAAATCAAGGGTACATGCTCTCAATAGATCTTGCAAAACTCGATTGACCTTTTCAGTCTGCCCATCTGTTTAGGGGTGGTAACCAGTATTGAGATTCAACTTTGTCCCCCATTCCGACTGAAACGCTTCCCAAAACTTACTGGTGAAGATTGGATCCCGATCACTAACAATGCTGCTGAGTACTCCATGTAGTCGAACAACTTCCCTCACATATAACTGCGCAAGCTCTGAGCTATTCTATTTGCTCTCACCAGCAGAAAATGGGCGCTCTTTGTCAGACGATCTGCTATAACCCAAATACTTTCATTACCCTTCTTGGTTCGAGGTAGACCATCAATGAAATTCATTGATATCTGGTCCCACTTCCATTCTGAAATCTCTAGTGGTTGTAGCAACCTAACAACCTTCTATTGATCACTCTTGACTTGTTGGCATGTTGGATACCTACTAACATATATTGAGATATCTCTCTTCATAGATTTCCTCCAAAATGTGCACTTCAAATCTCAATACATCTTATTTACTCCTGGATGGATACTGAGTTTGGACTTGTAGCACTCATCCAGTACTTCTCTTTTAAGCTCCGGAAATTCTGGAACACAAATCCAACCTTTCAACATCGGAACTCCCTTATTATCAATCTGAAAGTTCGAGACTTCACCCTCTTGAATCCTCTTGCTAATCTTCTCAATAAACTCATCATCTTTCTGTAGGATAGAAATCTTCTTTATCAATGAGGGTGTAATAACTAAATTAGCGATAATAGCATTCTTTCTACCGAGCGCATCCGCTGCAACATTTTCTTTCCTGGAGTTTAAAGAATATCCAAATCATATGCTACAAGAAACTCCAACCAACGATGTTGCCTCATATTTAAATCCTTCTAGGTGAATAAATATTTCAAAGATTTATGATCTGTATATAGCTCAAACTTCTCACCCAACAGGTAGTGCCTCCAAATCTTTAAGGAAAATACCACAGCTAGCAATTCCAAAGCATTAGTAGCGTACCTTTTCTCATGCGGTTTCAACTGTTGACTCGCATAAGCAATTACTTTGCCTCTTTGCATCAATACCGCACCAACTTCTTCTCAAGAGGCATTGGTCTAGACAGTTAAATCTTGATTACCATCTATAATAGTCAACACCGGGGCAATGGTTAGCCTTTCCTTCAATTTCTGAAATGTTATTTAACGTTCTGGAGTCCAAACAAACTTAGCATGCTTCTTTGTCAATCGTCAATGGACAAGACAACTTTGAAAAAATCCTTACGAACTTCCGATAATAACTTGCCAATCCATGAAATCTTCTAACTTCAGTTGGGGTCTTTGGTTGCTTCCAATCTTGGATGACAATAATCTTACTCGGATCTATCGAGATTCCTTCTTTCAACGCCACATGTCCAAAAAACTCTACTTCTTCCTTCCAAAATTGGCACTTGGAAAACTTGGCCTTCAATACATTTCTTCTCAAAATCTCCAATACTTGTTCTAAATGTCTTACATGCTCTTATTTTGTCTTAGAGAAGATCAAAATATCATCAATGAAGACTAACACGAACTTATTCAACACCTCTCGGAACACCCGATTCATTAGATCAACAAAATAAGCAGGGGCATTGCACAGTCCGAAGGGCATTACTAACCATTTGTAAAATAAGTTCGGCCCTCTGATAGCATTTAAAGGGATACACTCTTTTGCTATCTTTAGCTGATGAAAACATGTAGCTAGGTCCATCTTGGAGAACATTCGAGCTCCATTCAAGCGATCCAATAAGTCATCAATGCAAGGTAGAGGGTATTTATTCTTAAGAGTTTTCTTGTTGAGGTCTCTGTAATCCACCTATAATCTATGGGTACCATCGAACTTCAGAACAAATACCATTGTTGCTCCTTAGCTCAAGAAACTAGGTCTGGTCAGACCCTTCCATAAAAGTTGTTAAGTTTGATTACTCAATTCTTCTTTTTTCCTTTATCAACATTCTCCGAATTAGCTCCATAACATGCCTCGTATTCGGAGCCAAATCAATCTTGAAGTCAATCTCCCTTCGTGGAGGAAGACTCTTTACTTCCTAACATACATCCGCATAATTTTTAACAGCTGCGATACTTTCTATAGGAGTAGGGAAAACATCGAGAGCACACCAAAATTCATTCCTGTTTAAATCCGGGCCTTCACACGGGATTTCCATAAAAACTCACAACTAGAGTTTTCAAATTAACGATTCTTTCCGCACACTTAACATCAGCTTCGTATTTGTTCAACCAATATAACCCAAGCATATTATCAAATTCTGTGAAATCCATGACAATTAAATAGAAAGGAAATTTATAATGGGAATACGAGATGGATACTCTACAGGGAAGTAAAGGTCGATGGAGCCTCATATTGGATTTCCAACGCATATGGGTTCTTCAAGATATTTGAGTTCTAATCTCGGTTTCTAGACCAAATTGCTTGAGATAAAACTTCGTGATGCACCCGTATCAAACAATACTTTAACCGGAATATTGCCGATGGGTAAGAGTACCCTCCAAGACATCTAGCCCTCCCCTACCAGCTGAGGATGTCAGATCATTTTCCATATTGTAGACATGATCCATTTCAGACTTCTTCGATAGCGGGCAATTTTGTTTAATATGACCAGTCTTATGGCAATTATGCCATTCCCTATTCTCTTGAAACTTCTTTCCTGATTTAGATTCATCCTTCATTCGTTTCTTTAGAGATTTACAATCTATTTATAAGTGTCCTTTCTTGTTGTGGTTGAAGCAGGTGACATTCTTTAACTATTCTTCCTTAGACTTATCCCATTCCTTGTTGGCTTCAAGTTTCTTACTTGCCTCAGATTTCTTACTTTCAAACATTCTTTTCTTCCCAGAGTTGCCTTTCTCCTTGTCTTACAAAGCATTCCGTTTATCTATATATTCATAGCGACAAGCCATTTCCACCATTTCAGTAAATGGAAGCCTCACACGAGCTGTTAGTATGCTTTTATGCCTTCTCCGAAGTCCATCAATAAACTTCATGTTCTTCTTTAACGGAATTTGAATTAGCTCTGGGCCGAAGCGGGAAAGCTAATTAAATTTATTCAGGTATTCATAGATTGTCGTGTCTCCTTGCTTTAGGTTAGAGAACTCATAATACAAACGCTCTACTGCTTCTGAGGGGACAAATCTTTCTTCGAAAACTTCTTTAAATCGATCCTAAGTAATATTACCTTCGAGATTGGTCATAATAATCGTCTCCCACCAAATTAAAGCTTCATCCTTGAGTAAACACGATGCCAAGAATCTTTTCTGATCTCCATTCAATCGTAAGCCTTTGAAAATTCTTTCACCAGAATGCATCCATGTCTGTGCTTCAATAATGGATTCTTTTCCCAAGACTGGTACCCCACCCAGATTCTTATACTTCTTGGCTAGAACTTCTAGATCGGGTTCTGGTTGTTGGGGTACAACTGCTTCGTTTGGTTTTTGAATTGCAGCATTACTTATTTTTTACCTCTTCTGCCTCTACCACTCATTTTCTACTATATCTATAAATAGTAAGAAAAGAGTCAGGCAAACAGAAAAGATATCCCAAGAAAATTGTAAGAGCATAAAGACATATATATATATAAATAGAAATGTATTCACTGGGGTGTAGGTTATTCTTCTATACTCATTCCAGGATATTGCTAATCCTCTCTAATGAGTCACTCATTATATAATATACTAATTCTATCTCTAATGATTCGTTCAATATGTTATACTCCAGAACTAAGGTTAACCCTTAGCTCTGATATAAAATGTGACGACCCAAACCCCTGATCCCGGACGGAAGGATAGTCGTTGGAATATAACACATTAATCACAATAGTAGATAATAATGTACAAGAATTCACATCAAAGGATATTATCAAAATTTACAACATCGCAGGATCATAATTGTACATAACAGAATTCTAGATAATAAATAAATACACAGTGGAATCAAGATAAATAACATCATAAAGCCTGGGAGAGTTCAAAAGAAACATCAAAATCCTATTCAGCTCCAAGTCCAAAACCAGCTTCCACAACTCCCATACACATCTAAAAGAAAGTAAGCTAATAACCTATTTACTTGGCTGCCAGTGTAAAAATATGGGCACCCAAGTTTGCATGGGAAAAACAAACTATGAGTTAGTCATAGGACTGGTATGAGAAACCCTACAGCTAACTTAACTTATTTTTAAATAAGGCATATCACGGGACCACGCCGTATAACATGGAACAGGTTTCCTCCACACAAATGCTAGTGCATAAAATCACGCAATGCTTTTTGAAAAATGAATCCATTATAACACTCAAGTCCCATCAAGCAATGCAAGCGCAAGCCGGAGGATAGAGTTTTACCTTATAATGGCCAAACTTGCTTGATACAAGAAAATCATTTGTTATTATTATTAGTGTCTAAGTGTTGAAAACAATTGCGAAAATAGATGTATTAATCTTAGACGGCATAATACCCCATCCTATTATGTTGCCATATAAGTTTACAACTAAAACCATAAAGTCTCGTATTGGAGATTGGATTCCAATACGAGTCAAGGTAAAGGATCTTCCTATTCCGATTTGGACCATCTCTAGCAAGATATCTAGATTTCACTTGCACATGAACCTTAGATCGAAAGTGCCGGCCCACCAATTTCTGGTGAGTTAGACAATTACCTGAACATAACGCTCCTCGGTCCTATCGGAACTACTATCTGGTCAGTATGTCGACCACCTTCCGAGGGCCTTCGATTCCAACATCCACATAAGTAAATTGCCTAGGCTCCATACCATAGCATCACTTCTAGCTAGAAGGAAACGCATGTTCTCTCAACTGTCCTTCATCCGGTTTTTGGCTCATACTAGAGTGTGAAACTCGATAGTTAATGCACTACAAAGCTCTTTTTCAACAAAAGCTTTGATCTATCTACCAGCAACACTCAGCATGTCACATTGTCAATTCACACATATAATCAATTTCTATTAATAATATAACATTTGAGCTCATACATCTCAAAGAAGTGTGTTAAGCTAAGAGAATAAATTATTTGCCACCAACAGATATATAATCAATAGCAACTAATCGGTTATGCTATGAAATATAATGTCAGACATACCATCCATTTACAAGTTCGTTCGGGGGTCTGAATGAAACCGAAGGCACCTTATACCTTGTCCCATATGTCCAATACAAGAGAGAGGTCCTTGCACATCCGGACAAACAAGTACGTCCGGACCACTGCCACTATAACCCCTTCAAGGGAGCTACCCTTATCCAGGGCATCAACAAGCAGTCCATTTGATGTGAAGATTGTCGGTCTTCCATCATCTTCAATGTCTTCGACTTTTAATCATCGTTCAATTATTCGAAATGGATTGAACCCGGTCTTTTCGAATAATTCGCGCCAAAACAAATCAAATCCTTATCAGATTATTGTCTCACCAATTAAGTCTTCTTTAATTGGTCTCCTTTTATAAGATTTAAAATCTTATTCTCAAACCTGGTTAAGTTATTCGGCTTTCAAAAATCATTTCATAACCTTATAAAAAGGTTTACTTAAGAATTCGATCGAGTTACGAATTAAAATTCTTATTTCTGAACATCCCTCAAAATCTGTTATATAAGCTTTTACATACATAACCAAATTCCACTTTACCACTTTTTTCGTTTAAAACCATATAAAATTGGTTTAAACCTATTCCAAATTATTTATAATGATTTTTCACTATTATTATTTATATAAAAATAGTCCATACACGTAGTTTCAATTACGGGTCATTACGGGTCAGGCGCTATTTTTATTCAAAATTGATTTGAACATTTCTCAAAATCTAACTGTTAGATTTCAAATCTTTTCTTATCACTTGAAAGATCTTTTCAGTATGAAACCACTATTCCAATTTTCGGAAAATCTGACGGTCGGATCTCCCTATACATTCATTTAAATTACAGGTCGAAATTCGCAAACTACCGCTGCACGACACGTTCTATTCTGACCAATATTCGATGTGTAAAATAAAATACGTCAAATAACTTCAAAAACATTTTATTTATGGTTGGAGAATGGAATGTTGATGATGTTTTGATGACAACAACCTTGTTTCAATCATTATCATTATTGATTATAAAATATAAACTAACACTTTTATCTAGAATATATATATGTATATATATATGTATATATATATATATGTATATACAAGATTTATATGTAGGTAATAGATATTGGAGACTATACAGTTGAGAGATTCAAGATTTCAAAGGAGAACCAAGACTCATGAGTATCAAGATATCAAGAGTCTAAGACTATCAGAGTAATAAAGTCTAGATATTACGTAAAACTCTAAATAGCACTCAAACTCTGTTTTCAATCTGTTTTTAAATTATCTGTTTTTAAATTTATTTTCAAAATTGGTTTCAAACTCCTCTCAAAATAATTTTAATCATCCAATGATTTCAAACTTATGATTTCAAATATATATGTCCTAATTTATAAATTTCTTAGTTTATAGTTTTATATTAAATCATTTATATAAATATTTATATACCGAGTTTATATTTAATTATAGATATTTTAATTAAATTTATGTTTTCATAAAACCTTTTATGTTTATATAGTTTTTATATATATATTTATAAATTCTTATATATATATATGTGTGTGTTTGTGTGTTTATAATTAAATTATATAGTATTTATGTCACTTATATATGTAGTTTTTAATCATATATTTAAATAATATTTTATTATGTTATTATACTTGAAATATAATATTTTAACAACTAGTTTTCTTTTAGGAATTTCCTGAATACATGTATTAGTTTAAATACATTAATAAATGATTTAAAGTTGAAAATATAAAGTATATGTCGACTTACACATGTATACATGTCGACATATAACTGTAACATTTTATTTAAATTTAAATGTTGTGTCTTTTCATTTTAAAACGTTTCAGAAATGGTTGCACCCTTTGGAAAACTATAAAAAGGCCTTAAAATTGAATTATTTCATAACTTATCATCGTCTTCTTCCTCCCTTAACATACCACTATTATTACTCCTAAAATTTCAAGTTTATACACTTATACTCCACCGATTTCAAGAAAAAATATATCACTCTTCTTCTATTTTCATTCACAATCAAGTACTCTCTGTTCGGAAGTGCTACTCAAGAGTTATATGGCAACTATAATCAGAAAGAGTGTGGAAAGGTGTGGGCATGTTCCCTGTAGCCTTGAAATCAAGGAAAGGCAGCGGTGTGTTCCTTGTAGCCCGTAAATCAAGGAAAGGGAAGGGTGTTAATCTTGTAGCCCGTGAAATCAAGGGAGTTGTAATTGGATAGTGATATTAATAAAACTCTATACAATCTAGCATTGTGCGGGACTGGAAGTTGGAGCAATCTAAACCAGTATAAAATCCGGTGTGTTATTTCCTTTTATGTATTTTACTTTTGTTTATATTTGCATTTGTGATCATTTCTGTTATAGTATTAATTCTATGAACATATAGTAGTTTGAGTATTTATAATTTATTAAGATTTCTATAAATTCTTTAAAACAGTATTCACCACCTCTACTGTTTGTTTTGCCATTTGATCCTTGATCCTCATCCCTAAAAATTAGCATCAGAGCATAGATTTTCAAAATTTCATCATCTAAATTTGTGGAAATATTAAATGGAAACCAACACTGGAATTGCTAATAGTAATAGTTCTTTTTTAGAGGGTCAGTCCACCATTAGACCACCACTATTTAAAGGAAGTAATTATTCTTATTGGGCATGTAGAATGAAAATATGTTTACAATTTATAGGATTAGACACTTGGAGTATCACACAAATTGAATATGTTGAACCCACAACTAATTTTGCACAATGGACTAATGAACAGAAGAACTCTGCACAAAATAATTCTAAAGCTATGAAAATTTTGTTATATTCATTAGATAGAAATGAATTTAATAGAGTATCAGTTTGTAAATCTACTTATGATATATGGAAAACCTTGCAAGTTACTCACGAGGGAACAAATAAAGTTAAACAAACAAAGATATTTATGTTAACTAATCAATTTGAGTTATTTAAAATGAATCTGTCTCCAATACATACTGCAGTTTCTAGGAAATCATACATTCATTAGTAGCTTTGGGAAAAACTTGTTCTAAAGAGGACCAAGTCAAAAAAAAATCCTTAGTTCTTTAACTCCAGATTTGGCTCAGAAAACACTGGCAATTGAAGAGGCCAATGATATTAGTAATGAAGATTGAGGAGTTAATCGGAAATTTGATGTCATTTGAAGTACATTTACAAAAACGAAAGGAGAATAAATTATCAGAAAAGAAATCTATAACATTCAAAGCAACAATAGATGGTTCTGATTCAAGAAGTGAGGATGATGAAGATTTGCCTTAATGGTAAGGAATTTCAGAAAAATTTTGAGATATAAAAGGATAAATAATTTTAAGAGAAATAATCAAGGAAGCTCGGGAAAAAAATGCTCAGAATGGTAGATGCTTCAAATGTAATGAAATAGGCCATATAAAAAGTTTTATCCGTATCCTGATAGATTGAATCAACAAACAAACAACAATTCATCAAAGACGAGGAAAAGAGCATATGCAGCAACTTTAGATGATTCAGATTCATCATCCAGTGACGAAGAGCTAGAAACCGAAAATTCAAATATGTGCACAGCAATTCATGAATCAGAAAATATCGAAGGAATGGATCGAAAAACCAGGTACGCCTTAATTAATAATTTTTGATTGAAATGGTTGAATGGATGCTTATTTGCTTGCCTTGTTTGAAAATTTGAATTCTAAATTCAAAATTAAAATTTGAATTTTGAGATTTAATATAATAAAACTTAATTTTAGAAGGTTTTTAAATTAATATCGTCTCAGGAAGTAACTAAACAGAGAATATAAAATATTAAAATAACATAAATAAGTCAAAAAGCAACATGAATTTTGAAAATGCACATACATGTCGACATACATAAATGTGCATATCGACATATGCACCAGTTTTTGAAATTCGAACTTTTAATTTCAAATGTTTAAACTTTCAAACTTCCCGCCACCTATTCACCTACTCCCAAGGTCTAAAAAGGTGTCCTTCTAACCAGAAAAGATGTGTCCTTTTGAGCTCTATTTAATTATCTATTCCATACTACTCATATACCTCTCATTCAAAATTCAAAACTATCTTCTTTATTCTATACCCTTCAAAACTATTCTCTAATGGCTTCCTCAGGTATTCCAAAGACCATGAGACTAACCAATACTCTCAAAGGTCATCCTTACAACAACCCAGAGGCTATTCAAGCGTACATCGACTATGTTACAAATGGAAAAGTCAATATAGGAACATTTGCTATTTTTGATTATTTTCCATCTTATGATATTTATTGTCTTTTCAATTAAAATGAGGTTTTAAGTTTGGTTGATTCTCGGGATAACGATGAAGTATGTTACCCGAATTTATCAAAATGTTTTTGCGAATTTAAATCGCAGATTTTATTAAGGAAATGAAAATCAAGTTTGGAGTAGCGTCAAAGGCACTCAAATTATTTTGGATTGTGATGTTTTGGGAACTGTTTTGAATTACAAGAAAACGGGTGCGGATTTTTCAGATTTTGAAATTGATGAACATGATTTAGAAACTTTTCACCATATTTTTGAAAGCGATGAACATATAGAATTCAAAAATCGCTTTTTCCGCCCTAAAGCAAGAATTGTCAACCTTCTTCTTCAACACACTCTTACTCTTCGTTCCAGAGATTTTAATAACCCTACTATCAAGGTCCAAAAAGCTCTTTTTTCCATCATTGCACTTATGATATTAAATGGGCCGAAGTGATTTTATGAGAATTCAAACCAAAGGAGGTTTCAACAAAAGAAAACACTCTCTACCATGGAATTTACCTTACCCCAATCTTAAGTATTTTGGAGTAGATTTAAAAAGAGAGGAATTGTTTCTAGAAAGGTTTTTAATTTGGGAAATATATCCCTTATGAAAATTCCACTCAATTTCAAACCTTATAAGTCATATGTCGAAAAGCAAGCTAGAATGGAACAAGAAGGAAATCAAATGGATATCGAATAAATTGAACCCCCATGGAAAGCATAGAATTTCCTACTTCAACTAGAACCGTATCCAAAGAAGCAAATTTTCAAAACCAAGTAAAACTAGCCAAAAACCAAAAGAAAATCAAGAAGATTTTCAATCAAATGTCGTCCAAAATGAACAAGTTTTTCGGAAAAATTGGAGAAAACTTGGATTATCATCTTCCACATCTTAATCCTCTGAGTTATAAGTGTATTATCTTATGTTCTCTTATCATATTTGCTTGCATTTCCTTTTCGTATTTAGTATTTCGTATCTCATATTTCGTAATATGTATCGTTTGATTGTATTCTCTTATTAGTAGTAATGAATGTTCTTGTTTTCTATCAAATCAAACATTAAACATCTGTAAGAACACATTAAATTAAATAAATTAATATAATATAATAAGAAATAATTCAAAATAGTGTAAAAAAAATCAAAATACCCAATTATGTATAGGTATGTCGACATATAAGTTTATGTATGTCGACATATAACTGCCAGAAAATTTGAATTTGTTCGAATTCAAATTTTTGATAACTACCTTTTGTCTGTTCAATTTTGAACGAATTCCAAACTATATATATATATATCATTTTCTTCCAAAAAAAACTCATTTTTACTTTTCTATTTCTTCTCAAATCACTTCCTCTCTATATAATCATATTAATGGCTACTCCTATTCATAATCTAAGTGAAAATCTTGAAGAGACTCTCAACTCTTTCAAGAATATCCTATCTATCATTCTCCTCAATTGATGTCATTTAGAATTAAGTCAGATACAAATGACTAAACAACAAGAAAAACATTTTCATGCTATCCTTTGGATGATCTCTTCTCTTTCCAGAGATGAAGACAAGAACATCACTGAAGCACCTCTCACCAAAGACAACGAAGATTGAGAAGTCATAAAAGCGGATCAAATCTTCGGTGGAGATGGATTGGTGTAAGTTCCGAGAAATGTATGAAGAAATAACTTGTTTGAGTTGCTTTGTGTGGTGTGCTTTTGAATTTGAAATTGAAAATTTGTAAATATTTGATTTACCTTGTAGATATTGTTTGGATTGATTGTTTGGTTTAAAATATACAATGTTTATATTACATTATACTCTTGTATATTTACTTAGTAGAATAGTATAGCCATATATTTAGGGGGAGTTATAAAATTATAGATTTAAGGAAAATTATAGAGTTACTGATTTATGGGAAGTTATATATAAAATTAGTCATTATGATTATTCTAAGTTTAGATAGATATACTTTTTGTTGATGTCAAAAGGGGAGGGGGGAATTATAAAATAGGCATAGTTTAAGGGGGAGTTAGAAGGAATTCATGGTGAAAAGGGGAGTAATCGAAGAATCAGATTAACAGGTAATATCAGGTATGAATATTTTATAAACCAAGGTTGTCATCATCAAAAAGGGGGAGATTGTTAGATAGTGGAATATTGATGATGTTTTGATGACAATAACCTTGTTTCAATCATTATTGATTATAAAATATAAACTAACACTTTAATCCAGAATATATATATGTATGTATGTATGTATGTATATGTGTATGCAGGATTTATATGCTGGTAATAGATATTGAAGACAATACAGTTAAGAGATTCAAGATTTCAAAGGAGAATCAAGACTCATGAATATCAAGATATCAAGAGTTCAAGAGTCCAGGACTATCAGAGTAATAGAGTCTAGATATTATGTAAAACACTAAATAGCACTCAAACTCTATTTTCAATCTGTTTTTAAATTATCTCTTTTTAAATTTACATTCAAATTGATTTCAAACTCCTTTCAAAATAATTTTAATCATCCAAGTATTTCAAACTTATGATTTCAAATACATATTTCCTAATTAATAAATTTCTTATTTTTATAGTTTTATATATTAAATCATTTATATACTAAGTTTATATTTGAATATAAATATGTTATTTAACTTTAAGTTTTCATAAAACCTTTTATGTTTATATAGTTTATATATCTCTTTATAAATTCCTATATATGTGTGTGTTTATAATTATATTATATAGTTTTTATATAACTTATATATATAATTTTTAATCATCTGTTTAAATAATATTTTATTATGTTTTTATACCTGAAAAATAATATTTTATTATGTTTTTATACTTGAAAAATAATATTTTAACAACCTAATTTTATTTCAGGAATTTCCAGAATACATATATTAGTTTAAATACTTTATGAAATGATTTAAAATTGAAAATATAAAGTATATGTCGACATACACATATATACATGTCAACATATAATAGTAACGTTTTATTTAAATTTAGATGTTGTGTCTTTTCATTTTAAAACGTTTCAGAAACGGTTGCACTCTTTGGAAAACTATATAAAGGCCTTAAAATCGATTTTTTTTCATAACTTATCATCAGTTTATTCCTCCCTTAACATACCACCATTATTACTCTTAAAATTTCAAGTTTATACACTTATACTCCGCCGATTTCAAGAAAAAATTATATCATTCTTCTTCTATTTTCATTCTCAATCAAATACTCTCTGTTTGGAAGTGCTACTCAAGAGTTCTAGGGAAATTATAATCAGAAAGAGTGTGGAAAGGTGTGGGGGTGTTCCTTGCAGCCCTGAAATCAAGGAAAGGCGGGGTTGTGTTCCTTGTAGCCCGTAAATCAAGGAAAGGGATGGGTGTTAATTTGTAGCCCGTGAAATCAAGGGTGTTGTAATTGGATAGTGATATTAATAAAACTCTGCATAATCTAGCGTTGTGCACGACTGGACGTAGGAGAAATCCGAACCAGTTTAAAATTCGGCGTGTTCTTTCCTTTTCTACATTTTACTTTTGTTTATTTGTGATCATTTCTGTTATAGTATTCATTCTGTGATTAATATAATAGTTTGAGTAATTGGTTAAGATTTCTATAAATTCTTTTAAAACACTATTCACCCCATTTACTGTTTGTTTTGCCGTTACATCCTTGATCCTCATCCCTGAATTTACTATATAAATTATATATAATACATTTCCAAAACTATACTTTGATTTTTCGATCTCAAAAATCAATTTTATCAATATTCCAATATTATAAACTTCGTCATTTTTATTTCAAACTTTCTTGACATTCATTATAAAAATAAAGAAGAAAGTTTTGTAAAGGAAATTGTTTTAAAATATTTCCAATATACCCTAACCGAACTTCACTTTTCTCGGATACTATTCATTTCGAAAATAAAAGTTGAATAAGCCATATCTAGATGAAAATTAATTCAAATTAACTTGTTACAGTTACAAATATTCATTGATATATTATAATCTTTGCATCCATCCAAAATCGGACATCAAATTCAAACTTTGATTTTCAGCCTAATATTATATTGTTAAAATATTCATTAAAAATCCATTTTTCTTGATGGAGACTTAACCAATGAACCGATAATCATACTTATTGTTCATTTTCAATTAATTTATTATATAACACTCAATCAACCATCAAACAACATCCAATTCACACACAACGTGGAATTCACTGTATAAGCCTTAAATAAATAATGCTTACATAGACTTGTGAACAGCAGATTAACCACAAAATCAAACACTTGGAAGACATGTAGGTTAATTATCATCTCAATACTTGTGTGGAGTTTTATACACAATCAATAAACAGTAATAAATAAATTACTCAACCAAAACCATTTAAGTTTCAACCACTTTCCAATTAACACTGTAGTGTTTTTAAGTGCAGTATACCTAAGTGATTTCACATATATGAGATAAAATTGCCATTTTTATCATAGTAATCATCACTTAACATCATATCAAACTTATATGATTAATCATAAGTCATTATCTAACACAATCAATTAACTATAAATAATTAATTCTAACTATCCCTTTTTAGTGAGTTTCAGTTTCTCACCGTGGGTTTCCACTCCGTCAAATCTTTACGGAAGGACCACAGACTCTCATACATGACCCAAAACTTCTCCAGAGCTTACGAATTTTTCCCGAGGCCTGTGAGACTTAATTTGACAGCTATAGGGTTTCTAAACTTCACGGATACACTCACGCTCGCGGATCTTGAGTTTTAAAGCAAACAGAAGGGGGTTTAGGGTCCGGAGGCAGGCTTGGGGTGGGGTCCACGGTGGAGGCGAGTCAGGGCTTGCGCAGGTTTTGGGGGTCCTAGTGTGGGGTATGGGGTGGTACGAAGTGAAAATATGGCTTTTTGGAAAGGGGTATGTGTAAATTAGTGTAAAAATTGGGTTTTTATGGTTTTAAGAGGGAATGAGGAGTTCGACAAGGAGGAGGAGAGGGCCTGCGCACGTTGGTAGTGAGGTGGGGGAGGCGTGAAATCAGGTGAGGGGGAAGAAATAGGGGCGGCGTCCATTAAAGCTCAAGGAAGAGGAAGTGTAGTTTAAGGAGAAGGAAGGGAAAAGAAATGGAGGAGAAGAGGAGATTTTAAAAAGAGGGAAGGTAGCAGATTGCTGAGGTGTCGAAAATGGAGAGATGGTGAAGAAAAACACCCAAGCCCTTCATATGCTTGACACCTTATTTTGCTTATTCTGATGATGACTGCAGCATTATCAGTGTTCATTTTCGAATTTCTAAGTGATGGATTGCTACCTTAGAAAAAAATTGATGGAAATCTGTTTGAATGAAAACAAGTTGGTATGAAAATTCAAATGATTTGAATTTGAAATGGTTATGGATATATGTGTATATATTTATGTGATATCTAAAGGATATGAAATAAAAACCCAGGAATTTGAACTCTGGAATTTGAATATTACTTAAGCAAGTTAAATGAATTGAAATGAATAAATTGATGTTGAACCAATTTGATTGGATACTGAATTTGATATGGAAATATTGATTGTAGATCATTAAGATAAAATGAAAATAAGCATATATGGTATGCAATGTAAATGGAAACCAAAAGTTTTGTTAGTACGAGATCTGTAGAAATATGAAATGTTGAGTTTCAACATAAATGGATTTTGAAAAGTAAATGGATTTGAAGCATTTTTCCTACCTTAGTAATTTCAGGGACGACATTCTTTTTAGGGGGGAAGAATGTAACAATCCAGATTTTTGGTCAATTTATTTTAAATATTTAATATTGTTTTAAATATTGAGTTGATGATATAAATCGATTTTTATATCTAGTTATAGATTTAATAATCAAAATACGATTTATTTCGATTATATATAATTATCGTAATATGACAATATATAATAATTAAATTCGAAATTTAAAACAGAGTCAAAATGATTCAAATGGTTAATAGGAATTCTATTTGAATATAAATGATAATAATAATAATTTATTATCAAGGAATTAATTATTTTGAATTTAATTTATATCGATTTAAATTAATATTTTCTCTATATGATCGAATAAGGCTGTGAAACCAATCCCAATTTGTTCGGAATAGTGGTTTAACCCTAGGAAGGCCTGTTGTTGGGCTCAAACAGGAGTTTGAAATTAACGTGATAATTTAAATTAAAGGATACCGGTTCTAATCAAACTAAAAGAAAATAAAATTTACTATAAAAATAAATTCCTTCCTTCTTAAACAAACCTACCCTAAGCTATTGCTGTTTTCCTTCATTTCACATACACTCTACTCCCCAGCATCGCTACTAAGTAAAACATCAAATTAATGGTGTGTACGATGGCTTCACCTCGCACCAGTATAAATTCATCGCCTTGTGATTCTTCTTTCAGAAAAAACATTTCGAATTCCCTACATTTCATTTCTTTCCCCAGGCATTTCAAAATCAAAATCGGAATTCGATTCTCCTTCCTTTTCAATTCATTTCTGATCGAATAATAAAATAAAATAATATGAGAAAAGTGGAATTGTGATTTATCAGCATTGCGAGTTACTCGATGCTTTCGCAGTCGGTCTAGGGTTTTTCCAGCAATGATAGAGTGGTCTCGGGGGACGTTATAGGCGGTTTAAGGCAAAGGGGATGGCATCGCTGAGTTGTTGGGTCGTAGACGGAGTCATTGTCGCGATTCAGGAGTGAGGGTGGTCATCGATTTTGGGTTTGAATAGAGCGATGCAAAGCGTTCAGACAACCATGAGTATCTGTTGCCTGAGTTTGAGGGATTGTTCGACACTAGAAATGTCGACGGTTACAACAGTAGCACAGCGGAAAAGCTCCAGGTCGTGATGCTAAATAGGGAATCGAAGTTGCGTTGGAAATAATGGGGAAGTTCAACATTAAAAAGGGGAGTGAATGGTGAGGTATGATGTTGGTTTTAGTGGGATAAACAAGGAAGATAAAGGAGTTTGAGCTGCTATTTGTAAATGGAGATAAGGCTGGTATTTGAAGCAGGGAAGAAGAAGGGTTTTAAGATGGTGATTAAGGTATATTATTTACTTAAGCTAAGTAATCTATTTATGATTTATTGAAAATCAAATTGGTAGTTACAAAGTTAATTATGAATATTGATCATGAAACTATAATAAAATAGAGGGAAATTTCAATTGTTATAAGGTCAAATTACGCAAGACGAGTCGAGTTGGAATCATAGCTTTGAGGTTAACAAGAAGGAAATTAAAATGGGGATCGAAATGAATCGAAAAAAATATCAAGTGAGTAAACTCACTCTCTAGTTCGTTTATAATTTTATTATAAATGAATTTTCATTTAAATAATTGTTATATGTTGTATATTGGTTGTTTAGATGCATTTAAATATTTTTGTGGCTATTATAAATATATTAGTTATTTAGGCTTGGTGATTGTGGCTATTATATATATATATATAGGTGGTTGGATATTTCCCGCAGTACCATTAGCGGATGCCCGCAGTATCATTAGCGGATGACCCTATGTGCCCCACAATATATTATAGTGGATGACCTTCTATACCGCGATATCCTGCCTTGAAGCAGAATGGGTATTATTTATGTTGGCTAACATCTGTGGATGTAGGAGAACAGGTTGGAGGGATCCAACTGGATTCCTCAAAAATATTATTATTTATTTGTTTTCATATATATTATCATATATGATATGTTAAAAAACTTGTTATTAATAATTTGGTGTTTTTGAATGTTTAAATATCACTGGGCCAAAATGTTGATTTATAAAAATATCGTGAAAAGGGATTTTGAGATTTAAACGGGAAAATCTATTTTTCTAAAAATAGAATATGAATTTCGAATGGGCTAAGAAATGTTAACTTCTTTTTAATAATAAAAACAAGTAACTAAATTTATAAATGATGTCCATAAATTAAATAATGCGGGGAATTTAAGTGAATTTATGAAATGTTTATAAATTGAATAATGTGGGAATTTATGTGAATTTATAAACGATGTTTATAAATTGAATAATGCGGGAATTGAAGTGAATTTATAAACGATGTTTATAAATATAATAACGTGGGAATTGAACTGAATTTACAAACGATGTTTATAAATTAAATAATGCAGGAATTTAGGTGAAATTATAAACGGTGTTTATAACTGAAATGGAAAAATTATCATTTGGATAATGTAACAACCCGGAATTTCTAAACCAATTTAAAATTTTTATTTTAGCTATTTTAATGGGTTTTGAATATTTAATTAAATGATTTATTTTAAATAATAATGACTAAAAATTTATTTAAATCGAAGTTAGAACGTATAAATTTATTTTTATTATAAAACGAGCCTGAAATGGCGCGGTAGTTTGAAAATTCGATTTTAAATTTCAATTGAATGTACAGGATTCAAAATAAATCAGATTTCAGTAAAACCAGAAACATTTGAATCTGTTTAATAATATCTTTCTAACAAAAGTGAAAAATTCAGATTCCATAATATAAATTGAAAGTTATGTCCAGTTTAAAATTTAAAATAGTCACTATGGAATTTATATATTTTTAATATAATATATAGCCCTTAAAAATAGCCATTTTGCAAATGACCTCGGTTTTTTACGAAACCACTTTTGTTGGAACCTGAATGTCAAATTATAGCTAGGTTTCAAATTTCATAATTTTTGGAATTAATATGTGAGCGTGGTGAATTTAAATGTGTTTGGTACTTTTAGTTTGAATTTAATCGACTGGAAAAATGACCATTTTTCAAATGATCTCCAAATTCGACGAAATTAGTTTTATTAGTACTGTATCGTCAAAACAAAGCTCGGTTTAGTTTTCTGTAATTTTTGGAGTTAGTATGTGGCCCCGGTAAATTAAAATGTATGTTTAGAATTCAATATATTGATTTATATTTTAATTTTGATAAAAACTGATCGAAACAATAGCATTGGGTTACGAAACATATCCCGTTGTGTCCGGAATGGGGGTATTTAGCTCGGGGTGACACTCGTTGAGACTCGTTTGGAGTTCGGATAAGAAAACACTATTTTTGGATTTAAAGATAATATAAATATTCCAAGCAATTAGATAATTTCTGAAAACCCTCGTGCGAAAATTGCTCAATCTGTTCCTCCTGCATAACTTTCGATTTACTCAATGGATTCAAGCGATTCTTGAGGCAATTTTGTAGAGAATTTCCCCCTTTACAAATACATACCAGTTTGGTATCATATCGTTGAGAATTGGAAGTGAATCGAGCCTCCAAAGTGCTTCCGCGTCGACCTAATTTCCCGCCGCCACCGTAGCTCGAGTTCGACGAGACCCACCTCGCCGGAAAGCACTCTCGTAGGCGCAGGCCATGGTACCCATGTCGTCTATGATTGATACATTTATATTTGAAGTTGATTTTGACAATATACACTTATAGTAACAACAAAATGATTTATTTTAAACGTACCAAGCATGTTTGGCTGTTATAAGGGAAAACTCCATCCTACGGCTTGCGTTGCATTGTGATGACCCCAAACTCCCTTACCACGGAAGCAAGGATAATCATTGGAATATAACACATTTATCACATCAACAGATTACAGGTAGCAGCATAACACATTAAATCATAGAATAATACTCATCATCATAGCAGCGGAATCATAAATGTCATCAACATCAGAGTTGCACAGACACAGGATACTACTTAGTACATAAAGGTTCTCACAAATAGAAAATAAGTCTAGAACATCATCAAATACAGCATAGATACGGTGATGTCTAAATGTCCAAAATAGAGATAAAAGATAAAGATAGTCTTCGTCTTCTACCAAAAGAGCACCCCCATGCTACGGTGCATATCCAAAAGAAAGCATGTTACCTGTTTACTTGGTTGTCCGTGCAAAGTAAGGGCACCCGAGTTTGCAAGTGAAAACAAACTACGAGTCACTCATGGTACTGGTATGAGAAATCTTACTTAACTTATCTAATAATAGGGCTAATCACAGGACCACGCCGCTAACGCGGAACGGGTTTACTCCATTGGATGCCAGTGTATAAAATAAGTAAATCTTTTATACAACATAATGCTTTTAAGAAAAATGAAATCATTATAAGACTAAGGTCCCATCACACAATGCAACGCAAACCGGAGGATAGAGTTTTACCTTATAATGATCAAACATAATTGATACGTACAAAACAAAATTCATTTGATATTATTATTAGTGTCTAATCAGTTTAAAACACTTTCAAAATAAATGTATCAATCCTAGACGGCATAGCTACCATACACTATGTCGCCATATATAAGTTTACAATCAAATCCGTAATGTCGTATTGGAAATTGGGTTTCCATCATGAGTCAAGGCTAGGAATCATCCTCACCGATTTCGAGACACTCTAGCAAATTCCTCAGGACTCGGACGCTGGCGAGCCCTGGTTAGCAGCAGGGCCGGTCCACACATACTTTAGTGGATTAGTTATTCCTGAACAATACATTTCCCGGTCCTATTGGACCTATCACTTGGCCAGTAGCGACCAATATCTGAGGGCCCTCACAATCCATCATCCACATAAGTAAAAATGTATGGGTTCCATACCATGTCACCACTTCTAGCTAGAAAGAAACACATGCACTCCCTGTCGTCCTCATTCCATTTTTGACTCATACCAGGGTGTGAGGCTCGCTAAGTAATGCTGTACACAAAGCTATGCTAAATAAAGTTGTGCTTTGATCATCAACCACAAGGCTTTGCTTTTCAACAAAAGTCTTGATCACTTGCATCTTAGCATGCCACATTGACAATCCATGCCATGCGACTGATGCCTATCAATATATAACCTCTAAGCTCATACATATCAGAGAAGGGTGTTAAGCAAGAGAATAAATTCTCTGCTACCAAACAGATATATATTTAATAGAAATCAATTCACACATAATGAAATCCAATGTCAGACACACATCCATTTACAAGTCCGTTCTGGGTTTGAACGGAACCGGAGACACCTTATTCCTCGTCCCGTATGTCCAATACGGAAGAGAGGTTCTTGCATATCCGGACAATCAATAAGTACGTCCAGACATCTACCACTTTAACCCTTTACTGAGAGCAAACCAATCCAGGGCATCAGTGGTCGTCCATTCGATGTGAAGATCGTCGGTCTTCAACCACCATCTTCAATGTCTTTGACTTTAAATCGTCGTATAATTATTTGAAATGAGATTGAACTCGGTCTTTTCAAATAATTCTCGAATATATATAATTCAAATCATTTCATATTACTAATATTATTTTATAACGATTTATCGCTATTTTTACTTATATAAAAATAGCTCATTTAATTCGAACGACGTTTCAAGTTGTTACGCGGCCCTGGCGCTATTTTTATCCAAATTTGAATTACACATTTCTCGAAATCTAAACGTTGGATCTTAACAAATTTGAATTACACATTTTTCATGAGAAACACGTTTTACATAAATTCCTTTTTTCTTCTAGCATAATATATTGGAAATTCCATTTTCAATGACACAACATGTTTAACATAAATTCCTTTTTATTCTACCTAACATGATAAAATGTCTTTTTTAATGACAAAACATGTATTAACATGTTTTTCTTTTTATTATAATCTAACATAATAAAATGTCCTTTTTAATGACAAAACATATATTAACATGTTTTTATTTTTATTCTAATATAACATAATAAAATGTCACATTTTAGTGGCAAAACATATATTAACATTTTTTTATTTTTATTGTAATCTAACATAATAAAATATCACATTTTAATGGCAAAACAAGTATTAACATATTTTTATTTTTACTCTAATCTAACATAATAAAATGTCCTTTTTAATGACAAAACATATATTAAAATGTTTTTCTTTTTATTCCAATCTAACATAATAAAATGTCACATTTTAATGGCAAAACATGTATTAACATGTTTTTCTTTTTATTCTAATCTAGCATAATAAAATGTCACATTTTAATGGCAAAACATGTATTAATATGTTTTTCTTTTTATTCTAATCTAACATAATAAAATGCCCTTTTTAATGACAAAACATATATTAACATGTTTTTATTTTTATTCTAATCTAACATAATAAAATGTCATATTTTAATGGCAAAACATATATTAACATGTTTTTCTTTTTCTCTACTTCGCTAATATGTGAATAACATTATTCTAATGAATCAATAGACATTATTGTTTTTC
The DNA here is from genome assembly GCA_030737875.1 of Allium sativum. Classification (NCBI taxonomy): domain Eukaryota; kingdom Viridiplantae; phylum Streptophyta; class Magnoliopsida; order Asparagales; family Amaryllidaceae; genus Allium; species Allium sativum. Next base: position 567,308,263 of record CM060921.1, read on the forward strand.
TACTTCGCTAACATGTAAATAATAATGTTTTAATAAACAAAGCATGTATTAACAAGTGATCATTTTCCTTTGTCGCTAACATGTAAATGGTTACATTTTAATAAACAAAGCATATATTAACAAATGATCATTATTCTTCTCCGCTAACATGTAAATGGTTACATTTTTATTTAGTGAAACCTCTTTAATGAATCAAACAATAAAAATATAATTTTTATTGTCTAATCTTTTTATTTAAAACATGATTCTTTTCATTGAATCAAACATACACTAAACATGTTAATTTTAATGTTTAAAACAATTTATTTAAAACATGATTCTTTTTATTGAATCAAACATACACTAAAAATGTCATTTTTAATGTTTAAAACATTTTATTTAAAACATGATTCTTTTTAATGAATCAAACATACACCAAAAATGTTATTTTTAATGTTTAAAACATTTTATTTAAAACATGATTCTTTTTAATCTAAATTAACATGTAAAAAGTTACATTTTTAATGACAAATCCTACTTTAACCTCTGATCATATTTAATTAATCAATAATACAATATAATGTAATTTTAAATGTTTAAACAACTTATTTAAAATAGTGAATATATTGTTTGTTCATACATACAATAAAAATGTGATTTTTATTGTATAAACATTTTCTTTTCAAACGATGAATATTTTGTTTATTCATACATACAATAAAAAGGTGATTTTTATTTATAAAACATTTTCTTTTCAAACGATGAATATTTTGTTTATTCATACATACAATAAAAAGGTGATTTTTATTGTATAAATATTTTCTTTTCAAACGATGAATATTTTGTTTATTCATACATATAATAAAAAGGTGATTTTTATTGTATAAACATTTTCTTTTCAAATAATGAATATTCTATCCACATATATACAACAAAAAATAGGATTTTTATTGTATAAACAAATTTTATTCCACATGAATATTTTATCTATATATATACAATAAAAATATGATTTTTATTGTATAAACAAATTTTATTCAACATGAACATTTTATCTACATATATACAATAAAAATATGATTTTTATTGTATAAACAAATTTTATTCAATATGAACATTTTATCTACATATATACAATAAAAATATGATTTTTATTGTATAAATTTTTTTGTTTGATTCATATTTACAATAAAAATATGATTTTTATTGCATACACATATTCTTATCAAACATGAACATTTTTCTAGCATACACAATTCAATCCAACCGTTCATCGCAAACACAAACAATCAATTCAAATTTTATACAACACATTTATGAATTTCACATCGCAATCAATAATAAATTTTATTTTAAATTAGAGATCTCACATTGGTTTTGAATTCTTCAAAAATTGTAGATTGCGCTAAAATTTCCCTGGTCACTTCTAAAATGTAGTAGACACTACCACGATCCCAACGGTTCCTGTTTCGTGTGATTTCGATATCGTAGGAACAAGTTATGAATTTTTATAGGTTCATATTATTTAAATTTTATTAATAAATTAATTAATTTTAAAAAATATATATACCTTCTTCTTCTTTATAGAAACAAGGCCGACACCTTTCTCGTTTGTTCAAACTTAGGTCAAGGTTTTTCGATCAACACACTCAACTTCGCGACGATCAGGAGGCGCCACGACGTAGGGGGAGGAGAGGCGGACAGGGTGGACCCCATGGCGGTTAGCTCGATCGAGGTATGGTGGCGGGGCGGCAGTTGATGCAGCCGAACTTCCTGGCCTTGGTGCGAGTGAAATACACCACATCAGGTAGCGATGTCCGTATGGATGTGACGATTGGAGATAATACTGCAAAATCCTCTAAAGGATCAACGGGTTTTGGTGTGAGGATTGAGAGTTATTGGTGGAAGAAGGATTGAATAGTTCTGGCCTTTAAAGAATATGATGGCGGCGGCTACAGATGAATTAGGGTTTGATAATATTATATTATTTAATTTTTTAACACTAAAATGCCCGTTAATTCATACTAACTCCAAATTAAGCCCAGCGACTGTTGTCCCTAGCCAAATACCCCCATTCCAGACACAATGGACTATATTTCGTAAGCCCATTTGACCGTTTCATCCTGTTTTTCTTTAAACTAAAATATAAAACATTCAATATTAAATTTGAACGTACATTTCAATTTATCGGGGCCACATACTGACTCCAAAAATTTCCGAAAAATAAATCTAACTATGTTTTGACGATACGGTCCTAACAAAATTAATTTCGTCGAATTTGGAGACCATTTGAAAAATGGCCTTTTTAATGGCCGATCCAATTCAATAGAAATTACTAAACGCGTTTTAATTTACCATGCTCACATATTAATTCCAAAAATTATGGAAATTTAAAACCGGCAATAATTCGACATTCCGGATCCAACAAAAGTGGTTTCTTCGAAAATGGAGGTCGTTTGCAAAATGGCTATTTTAATAGCTTTATTATTATTTAAAAATAGAATTTTTAAATTCTGACACATTTTTGCTGTCAAAATTTCTTAAAATAAATTTTTTAAATTGGTTCCGATTTTCCGGGTTGTTACAATCTCCCCCACTTAAAAACTTTTCGTCCTCGAAAAGGAAACAATAGTAAAGTAGGAAACAAAACGGAAAATGCAAAATATTGTAAATGTACCTCAACACAAGAGCTAATCAGAGATGTCCACTCTGCACTTGGGATAAGCCTGTTTAATGCTATCCTCGGTCTCCCATGTACAGACTCTAGGATCTCCGATCCACCATACTTTGACTAAATGGATTCTCTTGTTCTCAGAACTCTGGTTTTTTTGCCAATGATTTTCACTGGCTCTCTTCTCACTGCTAAGCTTGGGGTAATCTCCAAATCATTTTGTGCTACTTCCTCCACAATCAAGTCTGGATCATGTACTTGCTTTCGAAGTTGAGACACATGAAATACATCATGTACCCCTGGCAACTAGTCAGGCAACTGAACCCTATAAGCAAGAGTTCCAATTCTTTCAAGTATAGGGAATGGACCAATGAATCTAGGCGCCAACTTCATTGTCTTCCCGTAACAGACTACTCCCCTCAATGGTGAAACTCTCAGGTATACATAATCACCAACAACAAATGCTAAATCTCTTCTTCTCGAATCTGCATAACTCTTCTGTCGGCTCTAAGTTGTTTGCAGTCGCTTTTTATTTAAATCGACCTTATCCGAAGCTTCTCGAATCATGTCGGGACCTAATACTAGTCGATTGTCTAGTTCTACCCAACATGCGGTAGATCTACATGGCCTACCATTGCTTCGAATGGTGACATTTGTAAGCTTGCTTGGTAACTGTTATTATATGAAAACTCAACCAAATGCAAGTAATCTTCCCACGATCCGCCAAAATCAAGAATACATGCCCGCAACAAGTCTTCTAGTATACGATTCACCCTCTCAGTCTGGCCATCTGTTTGAGGATGATATGCGGTGCTCAGATTTAACTTTGTCCCCAACTCCTCTTGCAATGCTTCATAGAATTTACTAGTGAATATCGGATCACGATCACTAACAATGCTACAAGGAACTCCATGTAGTCTGACAATTTCTCTGAAATAAAGCTGCGCTAGACTTTGAGGTGTTCTAGTAGATCTGATAGGAATAAAATGGGCGGTCTTCGTGAAACAATCTATGATCACCCATATATTGTCATTGCCTTTCTTGGTTCGGGGCAAACCGTCAATGGAATCCATGGAAATTTGATCCCACTTCCAATCTGGAACCTCTAGTGGTTGTAACAATCCTGCTAGTTTTTGCTGATCGCTTTTGACTTGTTAACAAGTAGAACACCTGCTAACATATATGGAAATGTCTCTTTTCATAGATCTCCACCAGAACGTGCGCTTGAGATCATGATACATCTTACTCACCCCTGGATGAATACTAAGCTTGGACTTGTGACATTCATCCATCACTTCTCTTCTGAGCTCAGGTTTATTCGGAACACAAATTCGGCCTAATAACCTTAGAACTCCCTTGTTATCAATCTGGAAACTCGAGGGTTCGCCTTCCCAAACTCTTTTACTAATCCTCTGAATAAATTCATCATTCTTCTGAAGAGCAGAGATTTTGTCAATCAATGAAGGCATAATAATGACATTGGCGATGATCGCATTCTTCCTGCTAAGCGCATCAACTACAACATTGGCTTTCCCTGGAGTATACAAGATATCCAGATCGTATGCTGCAAGAAATTCTAACCTACGCTGCTGCCTCAAATTCAAGTCCTTTTGGGTGAACAGATACTTCAATGATTTATGATATGTATATAATTTGAAATTCTCACCCAAAATATAGTGCCTCCATATTTTCAAAGCAAACACGACGTCTAACAACTCAAGATCATGCGTAGATATCTCTTCTCATGCGGCTTCAACTGACGGCTAGCATAAGCAGCTACTTTGCCTCTTTGCATCAATACCGCACCAACACCATCAAGAGAAGTGTTTGCTCCAAATTAGGGATCAAACACCAAAGGTGTAAAAAGTTACACTTTACCAATTCGGTAAGAATATGGAGCCGCGTAATCGCAAAATAAACGGATAAAAACAGTAAGAACACAAAGGAATTTTTATAGTGGTTCGATTCTCTATGAATCTACGACCACTTTCAATCAATTCTCATTATGATATTCAAGCCTACAACACATGAATTTTCCCTCATTATAATCATTTCTCTCTTTTAACTCTCTTTTCACTCTCTTGACGATCTACTTTCACTCAAGTTTGGCGAAGAAAAGGAAAGAGGTTTAGCTTTGTGATGAATCTTCAACCACTTATGTGCTTTGATCCTTTCCCATGATCTTCATAGATTTCATAGTGAATTAGCATTTGATTTAAGCTTTGGAGAGGAATAGAGATCGTTCGAATGATGCTTGAGACACTTATGGTGTAGCTTGAATGAGATTGAAGGTGTTTAGATTCAATTATAGAAAGCTCCAATGATCATTAACATTGATTTGATCTTCATGAAGTTAGAAAAGTATTGTTGAATCCATAGAAGCCATTAGAGAAGTTGTAGATGGGCTTTTAATTTGACAGAGTTTCCTTGTAGAAATGAATTTTCGGTCCCCCTCTCAAATGAATTATGAGGGGTATTTATAGGTGATTTTAGCCCGGGTGGCAATTCTGTAATTTATGCAGAAAAACGCCATGACTCAACTCGCCATGACTTCATCTCACCATGACTCATGTCTTAGGTCGGTTCCACTTTTTATACAGTGAAGCGGCATAGAATGGAATGCCATGCGATATGAATACATGGCATGGGAACGATATGCTTTATTGTACAGTGTAACAGGTCTTGCGGCATGAGTAGCTCATCGCCATAAACTAAATGCCATCCGACATGAATCTTTGCGGTCCAAGCTTGCAATATGAATCATTACATACGACATGATTTCCTTTTTTGCTTTACCACTGGTACCATACAGTTCTTCATTGACATAGGAATATATTTATAATATGCGACATGATAACGTGTAGCCAACACTTTCTCTTTCTGAGTCCATGTGTGTATATTCACTTGCGGAATGCTTTGGTACACATGGGAACGACATGCTTTAATTATGTACAAATATGTACAGCTGGATGTTCCAACTTTACAGCTGTCATCCCTTCATCCATGCACAGTGCATCTAACGACATGAATTAAGCATTAACGGCATGGACTAATACAACATACTCTTCATGTTCTAACAACATGGTCCCTTGCGGCATGAATCAATGCGAGATGGAAGCTTCGCGACTTGACTGGTCTTGAGTAACGTTCCGCGTTTGGATACGTTGTATGCCTTTTGGCTTTCCTCATTTAATTACTTCATGCAACCATCTCAAATGTATCACGTGTGAGCTGGCACATTATTCTTTCCAGTTGGCTTGTTTCTGGTGTCATATGACATAATTCAATACATGAATCATTTGAACGGCATGAACCTGCTTGACTGTCGTATTGGCTGATTCGTGAATGTCATTGGAGCGACATGGTTAATGTCGTACGAAACGATATGAGTTATGTCGCTATTGCCTCAACTGTAGAGCGACATTAGTTTATTACGGCTTGAACACTTGATGACTGTGCGTCACGAATGTGACTCAAGTGTTCCTTTTGAAGTCACCGTTTCACTACGGCATGACTTGGCACGGGATGGAAGGCTTGCGACATGGAAGGCCTACGTCATGGGTGAATGTGGTAACATACGGCATGCTTGGATGCCACATGCTCCTCACGTTTTGGACTAATGATATAAAATGTACGGTATGAGTTTAAGCAGCCTACGACATGAGTCCTTCATGGTTGCCACATGGCCCTTTAACATAACTTGTATATATTATTTTGTACATAATCTGACTCAATGTCGTGATTTTATTCCTTTATGTGGTATGGATCCGCTGGATGAGTGACGTCTTGTCATGGCCCAATGACCTGAATTCGACGACATGATCTATGCGTCATGGATTTAACAACTTGATTATCGCGCTATGGTTTGCGTGGCGACTTGAATATTACTGCTCCGGACGACATGAAAGCTTGCGCCATGATTTAGAATGTCTTAGGCTCATGTCGTATTAACGACTTGAATCCAACTTGTGCCAATGACTTAAAATCATGCCGTGTGGATGAATATAGGATCCATGTTGTAGAAATGACATGAGTCAGTTATGTCGTGTGACATCATCTGTGGATACTTCTTAGTTCTGAATCGCGTTCTAGGAACGTGGTTAACATTTGCCCCTCGGAGCTTGTATTTCTTGCTTGCGAGAAATGCGGGCTCCGAAATAAACATAATTTACATTGAGATTTTGTCATAGTTTTTTGTTTGCCACGACAAGTCATGTCTTTGAATTTGTAAACTTCATGCTACCTGTTCTGTAATCAAAACAAGTACTTGGCAATTTTGGACTTATACTTCACTATCGGTCGTCCATATCGATAGCGGATTAGTTTAATCATTAGAAAGTGAATTATAGCGAATTTTTACTTTGAATTGAATAATGTATCTGCACAGAATTGTTCAACTCAGCGGTTTATAACTTACTGAATATTGTCTATACAAATACGATATTCGAATTCGCATTAAATGCTTAAAATCAGCTAATCGACTAGAGCCGGCTGTAGATCCCAAACACTATCGTTTTATGACTTATATGATGGTATACGATATTTACTATTTGAGAAGTATGTAATTTTGACTTATTCTCTGCTTCTCTTTGGAGAAGTCTTTGATTATTGGTGCCCCGGCTCTGGAGGTCATCACTAGTCTTCATTATGAGAAGAATTTCTTTTATATAGCTCAATTCTTGTTTGTCATGCTGATCAGTTTTGGCATTGAAGATTCTGTTGGATGCCCCGTGTTTTAGTGAGGTCCTTTCAATACAACGTCTTGTCTTTTCCTTGCGATTGAATCAACATGATGGATTTCATTGAACATTGTTAATATCTCCTATGGAGAAGTCGCTTTCTCTATGGAAAGGGATTTTTGGTTGTTGCATCGTTTCGCAGTGCGAACTCCCGCGAGGTTTGGGTTAAGGCTGCATCGCTCCGCGCTTACGAACTCCCACGCTTCGTCTTGCTTTAGCAAGCTCCCGCGCTTCGTTTCGCGCCTATGGATTCCCGCGAACCTTTGGGTTAAGGCTGCATCGCTCCACGCTTATGAACTCCCACACTTCGCCTTGCTTTAGCAAGCTCCCGCGCTTCGTTTCGCGCCTACGGAATCCCGCGAACCATTGGATTAAGGCCGAATCGCTCCGCGCTTACGAACTCCCATGCTTCGTCTTGCTTTAGCAAGCTCCTGCGCTTCGTTTCGCACCTACGGATTCCGGCGAACCATTGGGTTAAGGCCGCATCGCTCCGCGCTTACGAACTCCCACGCTTCGTCTTGCTTTAGCAAGCTCCCGCGCTTCGTTTCGCGCCTATGGATTCCCGCAACCTTTGGGGGATGAGGTTTTGGATCCGTGACAACTTGTTGCTCTATTCACCGTTTGATTCATTGGGACTTCCTTGATCAACCGTTGAGTTGGTATTATCGGAGTTGCCTCATTTTTTCGGATCTTGAGGAAGCCAACGCCTATGGAATAGCCTGCAATGAGAAAATCGTCTTTTAGCAATTTTTTCATATATATTTTGCAAGTCAGAGATTTACACAAGCAGGCAACATTTCATTCGTAGTACTTTTGTTCTGTACAATGCATGTAAACCATTATAGACTTTTTACAAGAAAGTAAATCATAGCAAAGATTAAAGTAATGCAGAGAGGCGATAGTGATCGCTTATTCTGAGCCATAGATATTAGATCATCATCAACGGTTGTCAGTTGATTATCAGCCTTGGAATGATCTGAGAAGAAGCTACATTGCTTGGACCAGACTGATCATTTGACTCCCCTTGCCCTTAGGGAGCTACATAAGGATTTGCATCTTGAGAGTTCTTCACAAATTGTTGCAGACGGTTCTTCCTAATCAACTCTTCAATCAATGATTTCAGATGCCTGCATTCGTTGGTGCTGTGGCCCGGCCGATTATGATACCGACAGAACTTCCTGGATTTAGTCAGATGGTCATTCATTTTTATTGGCCGAGGCTCTGGGTAATCTTCTGCATCCTTTGTGGCAAGGTAGATGTTCTAAAGAGTGTTATTCAGAGGAGTTAACTCAGACGAGTCAAGAAGGCGAATTTTTTTATCGGATTTGTTGTCATTTCAGTCATTTACTCGCTTCTGCCCCTGAGTATTCTTTTGATCACACTGAGTAGTAGCACTTTTAGGAGCTTCAAGAAGTTGGTTACCACCGATGATCTGAAGAGGTATAGGTTCATCGTCCACTTTCATGTACTCCTCCGCCTTCTTATAGAACTTGTCAAGCATAGTTGGTTCCTTCATCTTTATCCATCTTCCGAATTCGCTTGTTTTGTCTATAGCGTCGAGTAAAGCCATGAGAATTATGCGTGGCTCTGGATTCCTCATTTCAGACAAGGAAATATTGAATCGACTGAGGAAGGCTTTGACAGTTTCCCCTGGATTCTGTTTTATTACTGAAAGCATTATAGCATCCTTGGCTTTGGTAGCGTACAAGCGGAATTGCTCCTTAAACTTTTTGGTCAGGTCAGAGAACCGATCGATGGATTTGGGTGGCAGCTTTGTGAACCATAGTAATGCGGAACCTTCTAAGTAGAGAGGAAAGTACGTGCATCTCATCTCATCGGTCGCCTTAGCTGCACTCATATGCCACTCATATTTGAATAGGAAGTAGTTCGGATCAATGAGACCGTTGTACAGAGGTAGAGTCGAAGGATTGAACTTCTTCGGACATTCTGCTTGTAACACCCCGTAATTTTCAATATTAATGTTCATAAATTAAAGAATAACTAATCTCAGATGTGAGAATTAAGGGAAACGGGTTGCGCCATTGCGTTCGTCTCGGAATTCCGGTTGAGATAGAGTCCGAGTTTGCGTGAATTGGACTTCGTGAAGTTATGGCCATCGGAAGTTTCAGAAAAATTTAAACAGATTTCAAAAATTCAAATTTCAGAGTCAGAATGGGCTAGGCGGGAAATTTCTCGACAGGGCCAGGTCGACCAGGGGCTCGACCTGGGGGTCGACCTACCCACACTAGTCGACCAGGGGGTCGACCTGCCCCCCTGGGAAGATTTGTTTGATGACCTTATTATGACTGTATGCTGAGTCATTAGCGTTTCTGATCTGGTCTGAATGGCTGGGGTTAATTCTGGGTTGATCGGACGGCCTAAATTAATCCTAAACTCTATAAAATCACATGTAGACTCAAACCCTAAAATCAAAATTAAAATTAGAATCATAGCCTCCATGCCGTCACCTGGTAACCTAGAATAGCCGCCACCAATTAGAGAGGAAGAAAAGCTAATCAAATTCAATTCTAATCTAAACCACAACAAATTGTCTTCTTCAAAGGAAAGCTAAATCAATTTCATAACTCAGATTTCAGAACTCAAGACCTTCTTTGAGTTATGAGTTCGATTTCTTTAATAAAATAATTAACAATTTAGTTGGATTAAGCTATGATGTGGATTATATAGTTATGTTGTGAATTATTGACCGTATGTTATCATCTATGTTGTAAAATTGTGATGTTATCATCTATGTTGTAAATTCTATAATGTTATCATCTATGTTGTAAAGTTGTGATGTTATCATCTATGTAGTAACTCTATGAATGGCTTATGTATAATCAATTCATAATGATGTTTCATATGCTAGTTTGGTTATGTTGTTGGAACTAATTCATATGATAAGTCATATGTAAGTATGCAAGTTAGGATGTAAATTGAGGCATGGATCATATGCAAGTTAGTAAGAATCATATACAACCTTACATGTTTCATGACATCTATTTTATGTGTAAACTGGATCTAAAGTTAGGCTATGACATGTGTGAGTTATATGCTAGCATACAAAAATTCTATATGCTAGTTTCCATGTTTAGATGTAAGTTTACACCATCGTTTATGTTGCATAAATCACATATGCAAGTGTGTATGTGTGTGTGTGTATATATATATATATGTCTGGAGTAAGAATCATGCCTATGCAAGTTTACCCCTTATGGTTAGATCCATGACATACATGGTTTATGCAAGTTTGTGACTATTACCTAAACAAGTTTACACCTTTAGATTTAGATCTATGACATATGTAGTTTTTTGCAAGTTTGTAACTTTGGCCTATGCAAGTTTTAGATGAAGAACCTCATTCACACATGCAAGTTCACCCCTTATGTTTAGATCAAGTTTTATTTCTATGTATGTTGTGATGTTTTCTCTTTATTCCATAAGTTAAACTATTTGAGTCTAACGTATATTTTACGTTAAACGAACGAACGTACAACGTGGAGCAATGGGATAATATTAAAAGATTTAATATTGAGAATTGGCATAAATGCCTTAAATGGCATAAAATAAATTTATGATGATAATTGGTATAATTTTGCATACCATAAATAGATGGACATAATTGAGTCAATTATGGACATAGTTAAATTTGGAATTGGTTGATAATTTGAATATGGAAATTAATTCAAATTGGGGAACAATTAATTTTGTGTAATTAATCGTCTAAGACACGAGGTTAGGCTCTTTTGTGGTGTAAGATTGCCCGGACCCGCCCGACAAATCCATCTTCCACAAATGCCAGTCTAATGTGGGAGGTCTTAGGCATAAATTAAATGTGTAACACTTGTAAAGACACGAGGTTAGGCTCGTTTGTGGTGTAAGACTGCCCGGACCCGCCCGGCAAATCCACCTGCCACAAATGCCAGTCTAATGTGGGAGGTCTTTACAAGATTACGATGTAAATGAATTAAGAAACACTTTACCAGATAAACATGTGGTGGGACATGGGGGTTAAGTGGGTGCCTTGGGTGGCTTGTGAAATACGATTAGAAACACTTAACCAAAATTTGAAACATGTAAGTGAACATGAATAAGAAGAGGGTTAAGTGGGATGTACTAGAGGGGACCATGCTTAGGTGGATAGCTTGTGTCAAGTAATGGGGGCCCGTTTCAACCAGTAACCCATGAGTAACTTTGTGGGCTCGACCCAAGTCGAGGACGGGACACGCATACTGGGCTTGACTGTAAGGGGCCAAAACGGGTTAGCGGTGGCAACGCAAGTCCAACGGGTTCATGTGCGTGTGTGGGCCCGGGCTGGTAGGTAAGACGTTGTTGCATCGTGTAGGTATAAGTCGTGCATTGTTTGTTTTTTCGGGTTTCCACTTTGGGGAGTGATACACCCCAATGTGGGGCCAACAAGGGTATCTACAAGTTAGGGAGCCGATCGCATGTGGTAAGTGGGTACACCTAGTGTAGATAGGGGCAGGCGGCACCTATGAAGGCAACTAGGGGTGCACGAAACTACCATTATCATTATTAAGTTCTGTAGGCGGGATCAACCTTAGGGTAACTAGTGGTGGTGCAGTATAGTAATTATCTTATAGTGGTTTAGTTGCGCCTTTAACGTTATCTTTGTTCATCTTATTTCCTTGTTTACTCTGTCATACCCAATTGTTCACAGTCATTTCCTTATTTTCCAACTTATGCCTTAGCCTAGTTATTTTGATAATTATATTGTTAAAGTTATCGCACTCGCCAGACTTTATGTCTGACCCCCTTTGTTTCCACCTCTTTTCTTCCTTTTCCCCCCAGGTGCTCAGGGTGGAACTAGCACCTGTGGAGCTTGATTTTGGACAGTTGTATCTCTATCTTTTAGAAGTTGCTTGGATCGCTAAAGTAAAAGTTCAGCCTATCTTATTTATGGCTATTTTGTGTTGGGGTTATGTCTTTCAATTTATGTACTCTAATTTAGTCAAGATGGATATTATGTACTTTGACTCTGGTTTTTGATGATGTAATCAAACCTATGTGTTTACCGCTGTAATGAATAAAATTTTAAATTTTTAAGTACTGTTTATATCTGTCTTGTTGTTACGTTTCTGTTCTATACACACTTAAAACGCTCCATAGAAGTTAATGCATTCCCATTGTGAGTGACATTAATGGACGTGGGGTGTTACACGTGGTATTAGAGTTGAAGGTTACCAGAACAGATACAAATTTTGAAAAACTGTTTTTCAAAAACACTTTTATAAAGAAGTACCTTCAAAAGTATGTTTTAAGGAAAGTATCTTCAAGAGAAAAGCTTATTTTAGAAAGCATAACCCCAAGGGCCATATATCTTTCCTTCAGTTCTTTTGTATTGAATCTTTCCTTTTTCGTTTCAGCATGTCTGGAATTCCCGAGATACCTGAGGGGATACCTATACCAGGATGGTTTAGGAGGTTTTTGGAGACTAGGGCCACCACCGCAGGTCCAGCAAATGCTCCTCCTCCTCCTCGTGTCGATACTTTTGCAAAGATATGTAAGGACTATAGGGCAATGGGTGGAAAACCTTTTCACGGGACGGAGACATTTGTTGAAGCTCGAAATTGGCTAAAGGAGGCGGAAGAATAGTTTGGGATCTTTGAAGTGGAAGATGGAAGAAAGGTCCAGTTAGCTGCCTGGCTAATGAAGGATGAGGCCTCGTTTTGGTGGGAGGTCACTAATGGAGAGCGTCCAATTGATACATGGCCAGATTTCAAGCATAGGTTTGAGGCAAAGTTTCTCTCACGAGCTGAAGAGAATCTATATATGGAAAGGTTTTTGGCATTGAAGCAAGGGAATCTGTCAGTGAAAGAATACGTCAACAAGTTCAATCAGTTGGCGAGATTTGGCTTGGACTTGGTGAATACACCAGAAAAGAAAGCCCTGAGATTTGTTAAGGGTTTGAACGAGCCGCTTTATGGGTTATGTAACAACCCACATTCTACGCATCTAGGATCGTAGAATATTTATTTCTTTTTCTTGGTAAGTCGTATGATCGTGAACCTTTGGGAAACGACTAGTGGGGTCATTTCCCATGTTCATGATTTTTGCCAATTTTTAAATGACCTTTTTGCCCCTAGTTGATCTTGTTTCGTCCATAACTTTTGACTGGAAAGGAATTTTGACCTGAAACCACTTCCATTTGCTCCGGATGATGGTTTCTCTTTCCGTAGAGTGGTCATAATAGCCAAACGGACTTACCGTTTGGGAGATATGGCTGAATTAAGGTTTAAAGGGTTATTTTCAGCTAATTGGGCTTAACCGGGTAATTAGCAGCTAGGCCCAAAGGGGGGTTTCGGGATTAGTGGTATTTAAGGGCTGCTAGGGTTATGATTTCAGTTTTTATTTCATTTTCCAGCCGCCTAAGACATTCCTTCAAGTATAGCCATGGCCTCCACCTTCTAATTTCACTCCAAATCACCTCTAATCACTTTCTAATCAAAGATTAAGCAAAACTACATCAAACCAAAGGGGAATAGCACCAAATCAGAGAGAGAGTTGCTGGAACACATAGAGATTGGATCTATATCAGAGGAGTTTCAGTTCTGAAAGTTTAATTGTGCCAAAGGTGAGTGATTTGCTTAGTTTTTTCACTAATTACGGCTAATTAGGGTAATTAGCGAAGATTAGCGAAATCATGGCTCATAAAAATCTAGAAAAATTTCTAAAATTCTAAAACATCATTTTATGCCTCTGATATGAATTTGGGTTAATTTGGACTAATTTTGTTAATCCCGGAATTTAGGGGATTAAGGGGTGATTAGTGTTAATTAGCGAAATTAAGCGTGATAAAATTTTGGAAAAATATTCAGAAATTCATAAATATTGTTTTAGACCTCTGTTAGAAAATTTGGCTAATTTGGTTAAGTTTTACTAATCCTATCATTAGTTGTTCTTAAACATGCTTAAGGGGAAAATATGGGTTTTTGGGTATGTTTGATCCGTTTTGACATATCATATTGTTGTTTTGCTGTTTGTGGATGTTTGTGCATGTTGCTATGACTGTATGGTATGCTTTGTGATTGGTTTCAATAGTTAGAATGGTCGAAAACGTCGTCGAATGGCGTAAAATACTCGCTGGAAAGGTTGCAGGAAAAGTGCAGGCTCTGAACCGGATCGGATCGGATATAAGGGCTCGGATCGGATAAGTGAACTGGGCAAGGGATTCGATCGGATCGAAACTTGACACTTAAGAAATTTGGCAGAAAGGAAGGCCATGCTAGCAATATTGGGATCGGATCGGATAAAGGAGGGGGATCGGATCGGCTAAAGGAGGAGGATCGGAGCGGCTAAAGGAGGAGGATCGGATCGGAACAAGTGAAGAACGAGGAAGCGGATCGGAGCGGAAGCACGAACTAGAGGGGGAATGGCACCTGACCCGACCCGAAGTAAAGCACCCGACCCGAACCAAGGAAAGACATCCGACCCGACCCGACCAAATGGAGAATACTCGACCCGAAGTGGAGTACTCGACCCGAACCGAATGGAAAGATGACAAGGAAGGAGACCCGACCCGAACCGATGGCTTGAAGAGGACCCGAACCGACCCAGTATTGATCAATAACCCGAGATGCAAAGGTAGTCCAAATGGATGTTAGAGCTCAGGATCCAGATGGGAACCAATGAGTTCACTTCATGGTTGGGCTTTGCTGGGGGATGTGTGCAAAGGGGTTGTCGGTATTCATAACCTTGGTCCACCACTGAGAGATGGATAGTGGGCTTGTAGTGATAGTTACACGGGATTGGATTCCGTCATGGCCCAAAAGATTAGGTGACCAAAGTAGTGGATATCGTATGCTTTACGCACCGAGTGAGAGATGTGAGGATGGTTGCTATGCTTGATTGTTTGACATCACTATGACATACACACCCCCACCCCCGTATTCTTTACACCATATGTTAGTGGCACCTTAGAGTATTGTACGGTATGTAGTGCTAACTCTTTGGTTGCAGGTCCAGGTTCAGGTATGATTGGATTATACCTGTTATTGTTCTGTTTTGTTTAGCTGCTTATCGCTCACACCAGACTTTTTGTCTGACCCAGAGTTTTATGTCTCTTCTTATTACTCTGGGTGCTCACACGAGCAGACTAGAGACATGTTAGGTGGATGCACGGGTAGCTGTACTGGAGACGAACAGGAGGCTTCCACGTATGATATTTATGTATTATCTCCCTGTGTTATCGATGGTCACTGCTTGGGCATTAATAGTGTACCTTTTCCTTTCTTTTGCTTAGAGACAATATTCTTGAAGTTGTAATAAGGATGTTGGATCATAAGCTGTATTTTGGATTTCCGCTGCCATGTTAGACATGATTTAGTTTTTCAGCTTATGCACTGTCTCGCCTATTTTATGTCAAAGTTATGTGATTATTATATTTTATTCCATGCGCTGTGAGACATTCTACAGGTTCCTTGATTAGTTCATTCTCTTCTTTCTTTTCTTATGACGACCGTTCTGTGCCAGTTGGACATGTGTACAACGCACACTTGGAGGAAATGTCGGCTAGTACAGGGCGGGCCGTCACATTTGGTATCAGAGCTCTAGGTTGCGTAGTTAACCTGGGGAAAGTCATCAGGGAGAGATATTATACGTATATGAGAGCGCGTATTTGTGATTATTTTGATTTTTCAAAACTGGTTTTGAAAGCTATATATATATATATATATATATATATATATATATATATATATATATATACTATTAGTATCGTTAAGGATGAAGTTGCACTGCACTGACACCACTAAGGAGATGGTTAATCGTTTGCTCTGTACAGATTGAACGATGAGCCGATATGCGAGGGGTACTGGCAGAGGAGCCAATAATGGGAATGCTACTGAGATGAGGACTATGTTCACTGACTTCATGAGGGAGATGCTTAGGGATGTCCAGAGAGCGGCTCCTAATGTTGCTAACGGTGGTGGTGCAGCGGTGCAGGCGCCTAGGACCGATTTCGCCAAGCTTAACAAGGATTATGCTAGCCTTGGTGGGAAGCCGTTCCACGGAACGGAGTCGGCCACAGATGTTCAGGATTGGTTGGATAGTTGCGAACGTATCTTCGAGGATTTGGGTATCGAGGATGCGATGAAGAGAAAGCTAGCATCCCGTCAGCTTCAAGGACGAGCAATGAATTGGTGGAATGCTATTAAGGCAGCAACTTCCGAGGATCAGATTACATAGGATCAGTTTAAGGCTCGTTTTTGCGATAAGTTTATACCAGCTGCTCAGAAGTCAGAATTGTTTAGAAAGTTTCTGGAGCTTAAGCAGAACGGAAGGGCAGTTTCAGAGTATGTTGCTGAGTTCGATACTTTATCGAAATATGGGTTATCTCTTATCGACACTGCCGAGAAGAAGAACGAGAAGTTCATAACTGGTTTAGATGGGTACTTGGGGGAAAGGCTTATAAACCACATCGATGAGACGTTTGAATCGATTGTAGGAAAGGCATTAAGGTCAGAAAGTCTTTACCCTAAGCCTAAGACTGAGGTCGCTACTACATCTGCAAAGGAGCCAAAGCCGCAAGCAGGAGACGGAGGCAAGAATAATTCCCAGACTAAGAGGAAACAAGACCAAACCATGGATGGTTAGAGTAAGAAGAATAAGAAAGATGGCGAGTGCTTTAGCTGTGGCAAGAAGGGCCACTATGCCAGAGATTGTCGAGAAAAGCCTGGGGAAAGGAAGTGCTTTAATTGCGGCCAAGCGGGACATCACAAGAATGAATGTCCACAATCTCCTAGGGAGAAGCAGATCGTGAAAGCATATGCTATCAAAGCTATTCCTTCTTCGTCGAATGCCCCAACTGCGGCGCAGAAGGAAAAAGGTGTCGTTATTCGAGGTATGCTTTCTATTTAAGATGTTTCTGTTCGAGTTTTGTTTAATAACAAGGTTTCCCATTCCTTCGTACCTAGTGACATGGTAGATAGGTTGGAATTGGAACCCGAGATAGTCGATAGACCTTTAGTAGTGACAAACCCGATAGGTGGTTTGACTAGCCTTTGTAGGATTTGTCGTAATTTGGTCTTATCGAGTCATGGATGTATGTTTGTTGTGATTTCTTTATTTTGAGCTTTGCTAGGTTTGGTTTGATTTTGGGAGCTGATTGACTCCAAAAGTATAGAGTGATAGTAGATTGTGAAGAGCCTTTGATGACCGTTAGAGTGGATGATGGACGAAGGGTGGTATTGGATCGCCTACCTTATGACGAAAATGATAATGGGAGTTAGAGTAGCAAATGTACATTGGATGTACAGTAGTTGGTCAGGACTTGGTCATGCGATCAATGATAATTTCAAGCAAGATTGGCGAGGATAGCCAAAGTCAGTTATGGATGCTTGAGTGTTTGGATGTTTTGCTCATGTCATCTCACGTAGATCGTCTAAACTCGGAGGAGATGTTCCTTGGGTGCTTGTCTGATATTGGTTTAGGCCTTTGGGACTTGTGCTCGGGGAATGTCGAGGTCGACTAGGATGGTCTGCATGAGAGATAGGTAGTTATTGCGATTTTCATTAGATGATATCTTGGTTTACTCGAAGAGTGATGGGCAGTTGTGACAGGATAAGACTATTCGATGGTATGGACTGCCCCGAGTTAGACTCGATAGGGTTATGAGATGACTCGAGTGGGACTCAAGAAAGATGCAAAGTAATGAATTGTTTAGGACCATATGTTGATGTTCTTTTTTTTGAAAGAATAGGATGTGTTCGTTAGTCAAGGAAGGTGCAACGAAGGTTGGGACGATTCAAGTTGGACTTGAACTCGTAAAATAAAATAGATGTTCGATTGATCTTAGAGATGCAACGAATAGGGAGACGACTCACGTTGGACTAGAGTTTGTAGGTAATGGATACTCAATACTGGGTCTGAGTTATGGGTAATAGATTGACTCGAGTTGGACTCGAGGAGGCTGCGAGGAATTGGATTGGCTCGAGTTAGACTCGAGAGGGCAGCAGGATAATGGATAGACTTGGGTGGGACTCGAGTGTTTCAGGCGGACTAAAAGCAGGGGTATCTGGGGACGCCCGTTACCTTGGATCCGTTGGACGTGATCTAGTTATCCTTGGAGGATAAACGTGCGTTGGATGTACGGTAGTCCGTTTGGAGGCTGGGCTTCCATTAGTTATTGATGTTGGTTGGACCAGACATATAGGTGTTGATGTATTCAAGGATTTAGCAGGTGATAGATAGGATTTGTTTGATGGATGCTATGGTTGCTATGTTTGTTCCTACCTTTCTTCTCTTGATTAGACTATCACCTGTAAGGATCCTGTTAAATGGAAATAGGATAGGTTTGTTGATTATAGTGAGATGATGGGTGTATGATACTTTACGTTAGACTTGAAGTATGTTTGGGCATTGTGGAGCGTCCGTTGATCTTGGAGATTCAGCGGATATAGGAGATTCAAGTTGGACTTGGACTCATAGGTAGGGTACCTAGATTCATTGGATGGGTCTAGTTCACCTTTAGAAGGTGAATGTACGTTGGACGTGCAGTACAGATATGGGTAAGGTACCTAGATTCACTAGATGAGTCTAGTTCACCTTTAGAAGGTGAATGTACGTTAGATGTACAGTACAGATATAGATGTAGTGCCCAGGGTCATTGGATGGATCTAGTTTGCCTCTAAGAGGTGAATATACGTTGGACGTGCAGTATGGATGTAGGCAAGATTCGGGTTAGACTTGAAAGGACATTTGGAATGTAGTTGGTAATTTGACGTATATGGTTGGATTACCTAAGAAGATGACAGTACAGACGGATGTCGTAGTACTGGACTAGGTGCGGTAGCTGATGCATAGGGTAGGAGACATGCCAGTTTAGAAGCTATGTTTCTGGAATGGAAGCTACTAGAGTATATCATGGGGCATGACTTCAGACCTAAGTGTGAATTGGATTCAGAAACGCTAGTAAGCTTGACGATTTGATCGGTTTGGATTGAGTGGAACAGTTCCAGTCAGAGGAACGATCCTAACCTATTGGAAATCGCCTCTAGGATAAAGATGGGAATCGATGGCGAGAGGACAACTGTACTTGGGAAGTAGAGGATGACATAAGAAGGTCGTATTTGAAGCTCTTTGTCTGGTAAGATCTTAGCGGTGATGATTTTTCCTTTGTTAGAAAACCGCATGCTAGGATATGCTTTTTGTACTATCATGTATGTTTGATTGTTTGAAATTGGTTGATAGGCATGCGGGACCCATTATTGTTCTTAGTTAAGGAATTTCGGGGGCGAAATTTCTTAAGGGGGGAGAATGTAACAACCCACATTCTACGCATCTCGGATCGTAGAATATTTATTTCTTTTTCTTGGTAAGTCGTATGATCGTGAACCTTTGGGAAACGACTAGTGGGGTCATTTCCCATGTTCATGATTTTTGCCAATTTTTAAATGACCTTTTTGCCCCTAGTTGATCTTGTTTCGTCCATAACTTTTGACTGGAAAGGAATTTTGACCTGAAACCACTTCCATTTGCTCCGGATGATGGTTTCTCTTTCCGTAGAGTGGTCATAGTAGCCAAACGAACTTACCGTTTGGGAGATATGGCTGAATTAAGGTTTAAAGGGTTATTTTCAGCTAATTGGGCTTAACCGGGTAATTAGCAGCTAGGCCCAAAGGGGGATTTCGGGATTAGTGGTATTTAAGGGCTGCTAGGGTTATGATTTCGGTTTTTACTTCATTTTCCAGCCGCCTTAGACATTCCTTCAAGTATAGCCATGGCCTCCACCTTCTAATTTCACTCCAAATCACCTCTAATCACTTTCTAATCAAAGATTAAGCAAAACTACATCAAACCAAAGGGGATTAGCACCAAATCAGAGAGAGAGTTGCTGGAACACATAGAGATTGGATCTATATCAGAGGAGTTTCAGTTCAGAAAGTTTAATTGTGCCAAAGGTGAGTGATTTGCTTAGTTTTTTCACTAATTAGGGTAATTAGCGAAGATTAGCGAAATCATGGCTCATAAAAATCTAGAAAAAATTCTAAAATTCTAATACATCATTTTATACCTCTGATATGAATTTGGGTTAATTTGGACTAATTTTGTTAATCCCGGAATTTAGGGGATTAAGGGGTGATTAGTGTTAATTAGCGAAATTAAGCGTGATAAAATTCTGGAAAAATATTCAGAAATTCATAAATATTGTTTTAGACCTCTGTTAGAAAATTTGGCTAATTTGGTTAAGTTTTACTAATCCTACCATTAGTTGTTCTTAAACATGCTTAAGGGGAAAATATGGGTTTTTGGGTATGTTTGATCCGTTTTGACATATCATATTGTTGTTTTGCTGTTTGTGGATGTTTGTGTATGTTGCAATGACTGTATGGTATGCTTTGTGATTGGTTTCAATAGTTAGAATGGTCGAAAACGTCGTCGAATGGCGTAAAATACTCGCTGGAAAGGTTGCAGGAAAAGTGCAGGCTCTGAACCGGATCAGATCGGATATAAGGGCTCGGATCGGATAAGTGAACTGGGCAAGGGATTCGATCGGATCGGAACTTGACACTTAAGAAATTTGGCAGAAAGGAAGGCCATGCTAGCAATATTGGGATCGGATCGGATAAAGGAGGGGGATCAGATCGGCTAAAGGAGGAGGATCGGAGCGGCTAAAGGAGGAGGATCGGATCGGAACAAGTGAAGAACGAGGAAGCGGATCGGAGCGGAAGCACGAACTAGAGGGGGAATGGCACCTGACCCGACCCGAAGTAAAGCACCCGACCCGAACCAAGGAAAGACATCCGACCCGACCCGACCCAATGGAGAATACTCGACCCGAAGTGGAGTACCCGACCCGAACCGAATGGAAAGATGATAAGGAAGGAGACCCGACCCGAACCAATGAAGGATACCCGACCCGAACCGATGGCTTGAAGAGGACCCGAACCGACCCAGTATTGATCAATAACCCGAGATGCAAAGGTAGTCCAAATGGATGTTAGAGCTCAGGATCCAGATGGGA
Source organism: Allium sativum (assembly GCA_030737875.1). NCBI lineage: Eukaryota > Viridiplantae > Streptophyta > Magnoliopsida > Asparagales > Amaryllidaceae > Allium > Allium sativum. Next base: position 567,329,636 of record CM060921.1, read on the forward strand.
ACCAATGAGTTCACTTCATGGTTGGGCTTTGCTGCGGGACGTGTGCAAAGGGGTTGTCGGTATTCATAACCTTGGTCCACCACTGAGAGATGGATAGTGGGCTTGTAGTGATAGTTACACGGGATTGGATTCCGTCATGGCCCAAAAGATTAGGTGACCAAAGTAGTGGATATCGTATGCTTTACGCACTGAGTGAGAGATGTGAGGATGGTTGCTATGCTTGATTGTTTGACATCACTATGACATACACACCCCCACCCCCGTATTCTTTACACCATATGTTAGTGGCACCTTAGAGTATTGTACGGTATGTAGTGCTAACTCTTTGGTTGCAGGTTCAGGTTCAGGTATGATTGGATTATACCTGTTATTGTTCTGTTTTGTTTAGCTGCTTATCGCTCACACCAGACTTTTTGTCTGACCCAGAGTTTTATGTCTCTTCTTATTACTCTGGGTGCTCACACGAGCAGACTAGAGACAGGTTAGGTGGATGCACGGGTAGCTGTACTGGAGACGAGCAGGAGGCTTCCACGTATGATATTTATGTATTATCTCCCTGTGTTATCGATGGTCACTGCTTGGGCATTAGTAGTGTACCTTTTCCTTTCTTTTGCTTAGAGACAGTATTCTTGAAGTTGTAATAAGGATGTTGGATCATAAGCTGTATTTTGGATTTCCGCTGCCATGTTAGACATGATTTAGTTTTTCAGCTTATGCACTGTCTCACCTGTTTTATGTCAAAGTTATGTGATTATTATATTTTATTCCATGCGATGTGAGACATTCTACAGGTTCCTTGATTAGTTCATTCTCTTCTTTCTTTTCTTATGACGACCGTTCCGTGCCAGTTGGACATGTGTACAACGCACACTTGGAGGAAATGTCGGCTAGTACAGGGCGGGCCGTCACAGGTTAGCTATGACCCACATCCCCATGGGGGCTACCTTTGAGAGACTAGTTGACATGGCGCTTATGCATGAAGAAGAGAAGGGCGCCAATGCTAATAAGGCACCCGAGAAGAAAGGGGATCAAAAGAAACCGCAACAGCAACAACAGAACAAGAAAGGTGGTAAGGGCAACAATGGTAAGGGAAAGAAAAGATGCTTTAACTGTGGGACACCAGGCCATCTAAGCAAAGATTGTAGGAAGAAAAAGAAGACTGGTTGTTTCCACTGTGGCGAAGCGGGATATCTGATTAAGGACTGCCCAAGGAGAGGGCAGAGGGAAGGGTCTACCTCGGGAGGACAGGTGCAGGCTCTTATGGCACCAGGGCAAGCAAGGGGGCAAGTTCAGGCTCTGTGGTCCCACCGCTGCAAGAACGAGGTAGAACGATTTCCGTTGAAAGTTTAGTTTTTCTGTTTGATCATCCTGTCCGTACTTTATTCGATTCTGGCGTATCACATTCGTTTATCTCTACATCATTAGTTGAAACACTGCACCTAAATACTAGTTTAATTACAGATCCCTTAGAAGTCTCAAATCCTATTGGTGCTTCGGCTCATCTTTCTATGATCTATCGGGATTTGAGAGTGTCTATCTTGGGCGTTGAATTTGAATGTAACGCCTTTGTTCTTGGCTTCATGGGCTACGGCTTGATTCTTGGTATGGATTGGCTAACTAGATATGGGGCCATCCTAGATTGTGAAAGAAGGGTAGTTAGATTGTTGACTCGTTGTGGAAAGACCCTTGATATTTCTTGTGACCCTAGAGGTCCAGTAATGCTTAGCTACCTAGAATCCCTTGATGCATCCAATGATGATTTACATTCTGTTCGTATAGTCCGTGAATATGTTGATGTCTTCGATGAGGTGAGGGGTCTACCCCCAAAATGTGAGATAGACTTTCGAATATATCTAGTAGATAATGCAAAGCGAGTTGCATTGCCAGTGCGCCACATGTCTCCAAGAGAGAGAAGAGAACTCAGTAAGCAAGTGAAAGAATTGCTTGAGAAAGGGTTCATCAGACGTAGTATATCAGAGTGGGGTGCTCCAGTAGTATTTGCCACGAAGGCAGATGGGTCCCTTAGACTTTGTGTGGACTATAGGGAACTTAATAAGCTTACTAAGAAGAATAGGCACCCACTGCCGAGGATTGACAATCTCTTTGATCAATTAGTTGGCGCCTCAGTGTTTTCGCAGTTGGACTTAGCCACAGGTTTCCATCAGTTGAGAGTGGCTGAGGATAGCATAGACAAGACTGCCTTTAGGACTCCAGATGGCTCCTTCGAGTGGCTGGTGATGCCCTTCGGTTTGACAAACGCCTCCGCATACTTTGTTGACTTGATGAGTAGGGTGTTTAGGGAATACCTTAATAAATTCGTGGCAGTCTTTGTGGACGACATCTTGAACTTTTCTAAGAGCGAGGAAGAGCATGCCCTACATTTTAGGGAAGTGTTGGAGACCCTTCGAGCGCATAGCCTTAAAGCTAAATTTTCTAAATGTCACTTTTGGAGGAAGGAAGTGCGATTTTTAGGGCATGTGGTTTCCAAAGAAGGGATAGCTGTGGATCCCACAAAGGTAGTGGTCATCCAAGATTGGAAGGTCCCTAAAAATGCTACCAAGGTGAGGAGTTTCTTAGGGTTGGCTAGCTACTATAGGAAGTTTATCAAAGACTTTGCAAAAATATCAGCCCCATTAACACGCTTGACGAAGAAGAACCTAGTTTTCACATGAGACGTAGATTGTGATGATGTGTTCCAACGTTTAAAGAGAGCTTTGACCACAGCCCCAGTCTTAGTGTTGCCAGATGGGAGTAAGCCATTTACTGTTTATACCGATGCTTGTGGGATAGGACTAGCGCAGTCTTAATGCAAGAGGGAAGGGTAATAACCTATGGTGGAAGGTAGTTGAGAGTGCATGAGAGAAATTACCCTACACATGACCTAGAGTTGGCTACTATTGTTTTCGCGCTTAAGTCTTGGCGCCATTATCTTCTTGGCGAGAAATTCGAATTGTTCACTGACCACAAATCGCTAAAATACTTGTTCTCTGAGAAGGACTTGAACTTAAGGCAACAAAGGTGGATGGAATTCTTAGCGTCCTACGATTTCGAGATAGCATATACCCCTGGCAAGGGTAACGTGGTGGCATACGCCTTAATTAGGAAAAGGTTGTCCTTGAGTCCGTTATTTGTTGAGTGGCAACGCTTAGAGTTCATCTCTACGTTTGACTTTAGACCTTCCATTGACTTTGTACCCGGTTTGCTAGCATCCTTCGAGGTCAGACCTACGCTTTTGGGACGGATTGGTGAGGCACAGCGAGATGACCCACGGTTGGTTGGGTTAGTAGAAAAGCTCAAAAGGGGGGAGTCATCGAGCCATCTCAGTAGGTATACCCTAGATGATAAGGGTTGGTTACATAGGGACGGTAGACTTTGTGTACCACGGGACGAGAATTTGAGGAAGACCATTCTTGATGATGCACATCGTTCGAAGATGACCATCCATCCCGGCAGGGATAAGATGTACATAGACATAAGACGAGTTTACTTTTGGGTCGGTATGAAGAGGGATGTGGTTGAGTTTGTCGCTAAATTCTTGGTGTTCCAACAAGTAAAAGTAGAGCAAAAGAAGCCCGGTGGGTTGCTTCACCCATTGGAGGTCCCACAATGGAAGTGGGAAAGTGTCTCGATGGACTTTATTGATGGGTTACAGAGATCGAGGAAGGGTAATACGGGGATTTGGTCGTGGTAGACAGACTTACTAAGAGCGCCCATTTCATTCCCGTGAAGAGTAAGAGGACTGCTCCATGGTTAGCCTCCGTATACATTCGAGAGATAGTTCGTTTGCACGGTGTTCCTTCTAGCATAGTGAGCGACCGCGATCCTATCTTTACTAGCGAGTTTTGGAAGATCTTGCAAGAGGCGGTAGGGAATCAGTTATGTTTGAGCACCGCATATCATCCTTAGACGGACGGCCAGACCAAGAGGGTGAATCGTATTCTAGAGGACCTATTGAGGTTGTGTGTCTTAGACTTCGGAGGTACATGGGAGGAACATCTTCCTTTGGTGGAGTTCGCATATAATAATTGCTTTCAGTCTAGCATTGGCATGGCACCGTTCGAGGCTCTTTGTGACGATCCCAAAACCCCGTGACACGGTGTTAAGGATAATCATTGGAATATAACACATTAATCATCATTAGCAGATCACAGATAATAGCATAAACAGAAAATAGAATAATTTACACACATATGACAGCGGAATCATATAGATATCATCACACCAGAGAAGCACAGTACAGGATACAACTTAGTGCATAATGATACATAATCAGTCACCATCGCCAGAGGCGGAATCATACATAAAGAGTACTCAAAATAAATATCAGTCTACATCGCCAATGGCGGAATCATAATATAGATACAATAATGGCGGAGAAAATCCAAGTCAGCGCAGTGTAGTCAAGCCTCGCCATGAGCCAAAAGGTGTGTCAGAAACCTGTAACTAGGCTGCCCATGTGAAATGAGGGCACCCGAGTTTGCAAGGTGAAACAAACTACGAGTCAGTCATGGGACTGGTATGAGAAATCTATTCAACTTATTAACAACAATAATAAGGCAAATCAAAGGACCACGCCACTTTCGCGGAACGGGTTTACTCCAATGAGTGCTAGTGCATGAAATAAAATAAATAATTAAATCAACGCAATGCCTTTTATAAAATGAAGCCATTATAAGACTCAGGTCCCATCACACAATGCAACGCAAGCCGGAGGATAGAGTTTTCCCTTATAATGGCCAAAGATGCTTCATACGAATAAAACAAAAGTGCTTGATATTATTACTAGTGCATATATGTTTCAAAAGCAAATTCAATCATAAATATCAATCCTAGACGGCATGGGTACCATATATCATGTCGCCATACTAGTAATACAATCACATTCGCATATTTCGTATTGGAAATTGGATTCCTTCATAAGTCGAGGCAAGGGGCAAGCTCCTCTCCGTTCGAGACACTCTAGCAAATGTCCCAGGACCCCACTATGATCCTTGGAATCGGCTGGGCCGGTCCTCTCTTACTTTTGAGGATTGGCAATTCCTGAACACACGTTTCCCGGTCCTTACAGACCTATAATCGAGGCGCCTCGCATTCCAACAACCATACAGGTGAAAAGTATATATAATGTCAGGGCTGGTAGGTCACTGACACCACCATAGCTAGAAAGAAACGTCGTGCACTCCCAGCGGTCCGTCTCCCGTTTTTGACTCATACCGGGGTGTGAGGCTCGCGAATTCACGTTACACACAAAGCTACGTCACACAGACCATGCTTTGATCATCAACCACAAGACTTTGCTTTGCAACAGAAGCCTTGATCATATGCCACTTAGGCGTGCCACACAGGTAATCCACTCCATGCGACTGATTTCTGTCAATACATAACCTCTGAGCTCGTACGTCTCAGAGAAGGGCGTTAAGCAAGAGAATAAATTCCCCGCCGCCAAACAGATATATATTTAACAGAGATCAATCAACACAGAATAAAATCCAATGTCAGACACACAGTCCATTTACAAGTCCGTTCTGGGTCTGAACGAAACCGGAGGCATCAATTCCTCGCATATCCGTACAATCAACAGTATGTTTGGACGGCTACTACTTCAATTCCTTCATGGTAGCTACTCCAATCACAAGCATCAGTAGCGCCCATCCATCCAATGTGGAGATCGTCGGTCTTCAGTCGTCCTTGACTCTTCGACTTCTCAACGTCGATCGATTATTTGAAATGAGATAAACTCGGCCTTTTCAAATAACCCACGTATATTTAGATTTTCAAATCAATTAATCACATGGTTGGACTATTCAACATTCACATTTCAGTTATTTAGTTATAATTTTCATGTCAAATACATTCAACCATCACATATCAAGCAAACACAACAAAATTGGTTTATTTCCACTCTATATCGTCTATAGTACTTTATAACGATATATCGCCATTTTTATTTAATTAAAAACGACCAAATCTAATTAAACGACGATTCAGGTCGTATCGATGCACTGGCGCTGCTTTTTACTAATTTTGTTTTACACATATATGAAAATCTAACCATTGGATCTTCACAAAGTTGGTGCCGTGGGAAAGATATTTCCAAGGCGAACCCAACGGTTGCGCTTTCGGGAAAATCCAATGGTCGGATTTCCCGCACTAGTCGTTTGAAATCACAGTTTCCAAACATGAACTGCACGGCCACGTTTCGTTTTAATTCTATTTATATTTATATATTTATATAAATATAGTTCATTCAAAAATTCCTATATCGTTTCCACTTCAATTATTTCACTAACGCCTTTAAATTTTGGAAAATTTCGCCATAACCTCCTTTGTACGGGAGGGTCTGGAAAAATTCCCAAATAGCCACACGGGCGTCTCATATCAAAAAGAAAAAGGAAAAGCCAAGCGGCTAGCCAACAGACTCATAAAATCATCACCCAAACAAAGCGGTAAATGTGTACCTATTTGTCGGGCACAAAATTTTATTTCTCTTCTCTAGCCCCTTTTGCTTTAACCTATTCAATAGATATGCATGTACATATATACAATTTCTAACATTTATCAATTTCCATTCAATTTCATATTTGATTTGCTTTGGTTTAAAAACACCATTCATTCTAATGTTGCATGCATAGGCTAAAATCATATCATTAGCTAGTTAATGTATATTTCAACTCATGCACGTTTATTTGAACAAGTGGCTATTTTTAACACTTCACATTTCAAAGATGATAATTTTGGCGAACTAAAATAGATTTCAACACCTGACTATTTTATTTAGTTCCTATGCATGTTAAAAATAATATTTCTATCACAAATATTTATTTCAACGTCCGCATATCTTTAGCATGTCACACATATGATAAAAATGATATTTTTATCATTTAAAATATTTATTCGACAAATAGATGTTTCAACACTTCATAGTTTCAATAAAAATGTAATTTTTATTGTTCGATCTTTTTATTCAACACATGAACTTTTACACTACACACACTTCTCAACAAATGAGTATTTCCACACATGGACATTTTATTTATGTTGTTCATATTAGAAAGATGGGATTTTTATGGTTGAAATTATTTATATAAGGCGAATATTTTTCATACTTCATATATATAAAAAATGTGATTTTTATTGTTTAAACACTTCATTCATTCACAAATGAATTTAATTTTCACACAACACTTTTCAACACATGAATATTTCCACACATGGATATAGTTTCAATATATGACTTTAATTTCAACGCATGAAAATAATTTCAACATATGAAAATAATTCTAACACACAAAGATTATTCAAAATTTCGGCAGCATAACGGCAGGGTAGTTAAAACCGGCACCGTCCCTAGTACGGCTCCTCGCTCTACCTTAAAACCTCGCGGTTTTTGACAATGGGGATTCATGCATCTAATTCGCACGTAGGCGGCATGTTTATTTTTATTTCCACAAATATTTCCAATTCATTTCAATCACCAATGGGTATTTTTCAACCACAATCAAACAATATCAACCACAAACAATTATTCAACCATTCGTATTTTTCATCCAATATTTCACATCAATTCACCACAATAAATATCGTCCATGGTTTGTGGACGAGGGGAGTATATATATATATAATATAATATATATTTGCTATATTTCACTTGCATTTCAACACATATATCACTTATTCTATGCATGTGAAAATTCATACTTCGCTTATATAGCTTACACTACGTATGTACATGAGATATACAACACGTATGTAATTTATATTTCGCTTATATAAATTATACACGACATTTTCCATTCAATTTCTCGTTAATTTAGATTTCTCACATTGGTTTTCTGAGCGCTAAAAATCGATACGATGTCAGAAAAATCCGCGGCTTCTTCTATTGGGTAGAGAGCTTCCTTGCGGTCTTGATGTTTCCAATTTCGTCAACACACCAAAAAGATATGATTTTTCAAAGTGTAAAGATCAAAGAAAAACTCACTTTCACGAAGCTTCAAAACTAGGTTTACAGTTTTCGCGAAATCAGTGGCACGTGGGGACGATCGGGGGTGTTGACGTGGAAGAGGGAAGAGAGGGCTTCAGGTCGGTGGTGGTTTGAGGGGGTGCGGTGGCAGATCGGAGCGGCGGCGGCGCTGGGAAGGTCGGGACTTCCTGGCCTCGTTTCAGGCGGAGGAGGCGACGAGGGTGGCGATGCTAGGGTCGGATTTGAAGAGGGGGCTGAGGCGCGTCGAATGGTGGCGGCGGCGAAGGCTGTAGGTGGCGGTAACGGCGGCGACGGAGGAGAGAAGGTGGTGAACGGGTTTCGCCGTTGATCGGGGGGGTTTCTTTTTTTTTTAAAAAAAAAATTTATGAAAGGAAAATTCTGATTGGCCGAGGGTTATATTAAATTTTTAAATAGTGTTTTCTCAAACGAACTCCTTTTTAAACCCAACGACTGTCGCCCCTAGCTAAATACCCCATTCCAGACACAATGGGATATGTTTCGTAGGCCAATTCGACTGTTACAATCAGTTATTTTTCAAATTAAAGTATAAAACATTTAATTTTTAACTCTGAACGCACATTTCAATTTGCCAGGGCCACAAACAGATTCGAAAAATTCCAGAAAAATAAATCTAGCTATGTTTTGACGCTACGGTCCCAACAAAACTAGTTTCGTCGAATTCTGAGGTCGTTTGAAAAATGGTCATTTTCTGGTCGATCCAATTTAACAGAAATTGACCAAACACATTTTCTTTTGCCACGCTCACATACTAGCTTCAAAAATTATGAAATTTGACCTAGCAATATTTTGACATCCCGGACCCAACAAAAGTGGTTTCGTCGAATTCCGAGGTCGTATGCAAAATATCAATTTTCCAGGCCTATATATTCTATATACCGACTCTTCTGAAAATTCATTCGGCCACAACTTTTGATTCCCATTATGAAACTTCGATTTTTTAGATTCGTTAGAAAGGTATTGACTAACAGATTTAAATATTTTTGGTTTCGCTAAAATCCGTTATATTTTCCACCCTGCACAGTCAGTCAAAGTTCGAATTCAAAATTTCAAACTGACTCACTATTCCTAATTCACTATTTTATTGAAATATTCTATTTCAATTGTTCAAATTCCTTTGAAATAATCAATTTAAAAATTTTAAATTGGCTCGTATTTTCTGGGTAATTACAATCTCCCCTACTTAAAACTTTTCGTCCTCGAAAAGGAAACAACAGTAAAGTAGGAAATAAAATGTAAATGCAAAGTATTGTAAAGGTACCTTGCACCGGAGTTAGTCAGAGGTATCCACTCTGCATTTGTGGTAAGCTTGCTTAATGCTTTCCTCAGTTTCCCAAGTACAGTCTCTAGGATCACTGCTCCACTGCACTTTAACTAAATGAACCTTTTTGCTTCTGAGTTCTCTAGTTTCTTTGCCAACAATCTTTAATGGCTCTCTTCTGAGTGCTAATTCTGGAGTTATCTCCACATCCCGTTGCGCTGCTTCTTCTACAACAAGATCTGGATCATGCACATGTCTTCTCAGTTGAGATACGTGAAATACATTGTGCACTCCAGGCAACCAATCTGGTAATTGAACCCTATAAGCAAGAGTTCCAATTCGCTCAAGTATAGGAAAAGGACCAATAAATCTCGGTGCCAACTTCCCAGTCTTGCCAAATCTGATTACTCCTCTCATCGGAGAAACCTTTAAATAAACATGATCACCAACAGCAAATGTCAAATCTCTCCTTCTAGAGTCTGCATAACTTTTCTGTCGGCTTTGGGCGGTTTTCAATCGCTTCTTGATGAAGTCCACTTTATCAGATGCTTCCCTAATCATATCGGGTCCTAGTACAAGTCTGTTGCCAGGTTCTACCCAACATGCTGGAGATCTGCAGGGTCTGCCATATAATGCTTCAAATGGTGACATTCTCAAACTTGCTTGATAGCTATTGTTATATGAGAATTCTGCCAAATGTAAATGATCTTCCCATGACCCACCAAAATCAATTATACAAGCCCGCAATAAATCTTCTAGAATTCTATTCACCCGCTCAGTTTGGCCATCTGTTTGTGGATGATAAGCGGTGCTCATATTCAGTTTTGTTCCCAATTCTGTCTGGAAAGCCTCCCAGACTTTGCTAGTAAATAGGGGATCTCTATCACTGACTATGCTGATGGGAATTCCATGCAGCTTAACAATTTCTCTGAAATATATCTGCGCTAGACTTTGAGCAGTTCTATTGGATCTGACAGGTATAAAATGGGCAGTCTTCGTGAAGCGATCTACGATTACCCAAATGCTGTCATTACCTTTCTTGGTTCGTGGCAAACCATCTATGAAATCCATGGAAATCTGTTCCCATTTCCAGCCTGGGACTTCCAACGGTTGCAACAGTCCAGCTAGCTTTTGTTGGTCACTCTTGACCAATTGACAAGTAGGGCATCTGCTAACATACAAGGAAATATCTCTTTTCATTGCCTTCCACCAGAAAGTGCGTCGGATATCGTTGTACATTTTACTCACACCTGGGTGGATGCAAAATTTGGATTTATGGCATTCGTCCAGCACTTCTCTTCGAAGGCCTGGAATATTTGGAATGCAAATCCTATTATTTAACCTGAGAACCCCCCTATTGTCAATACGGAAACTCGTGGTTTCACCTTCCTTGACTCTCTGACTGATTCTCTGAATGAATTCATCGTCTTTCTGAAGGGCTGAAATCCAATCAATTAAACCAGGTGTAATTATAAGATGGGCAACGATTGCGGTCTTTCTACTAAGCGCATCCGCTACTACGTTAGCTTTCCCCGGCGTATACAGGATATCAAGATCATACGCTGCAAGAAATTCTAGCCAACGCTGCTGTCTCAGATTCAGATCTTTCTGGGTATATAAATACTTCAATGATTGATGATCCGTGTACAGTATAAATTTCTCGCCCAATAAATAATGCCTCCAGATTTTTAAGGCAAAAACGATGGCTAGCAACTCAAGATCATGAGTCACATAATTCTTCTCATGCGGTTTCCGTTGGCGGCTTGCATAAGCAACTACTTGGCCTCTCTGCATTAACACTGCACCAAGACCTCTAATAGAAGCATCTGTCCAAACCGTTAAATCCTGATTGCCATCAATAATTGTTAACACTGGAGCGGTGGTCAGCTTCGATTTCAATTCCTGGAAAGCTTCTTCACAGTCGGAAGTCCACTTAAACTTCTCGTGTTTCTTTGTGAGCTTCGTTAACGGACCGGATATCTTCGAAAAATCCTTAACGAACTTTCGATAATAACTAGCCAACCCCATAAAACTTCTAACTTCTGTGGGAGTAGTGGGTTGTTTCCAGTCTTGAATCGCTGTTATTTTGCTTGGGTCAACAGAAATTCCTTTCTCTGACACGACATGGCCAAGAAATTTAACTTCTTCTTGCCAGAAGACACATTTAGAGAATTTGGCTTTGAAGACGTTCTTCCTTAGAATCTCCAATACTTGTTCTAAGTGTTTTTCATGCTCGGGTTTTGATTTGGAGTAGATTAAAATATCATCGATGAAGACGAGGACAAATTTATTCAGAACTCCCCTGAACACTCTATTCATTAGATCGACAAAGTATGCTGGAGCGTTGCATAGGCCAAACGGCATTACTTACCATTCATAAAATATGTCTGGACCTCTGAAAGCTGTCAAAGGAACACACTCTTCTGTTATTCTCAATTGATGAAAACCTGTAGCTAGGTCCATTCGGGAAAATACTTTCGCCCCATTCAATTGGTCTAGCAAATCATCAATGCGGGGTAATGGATATTTATTTTTAAGCGTTTGTTTGTTGAGGTCTCGGTAATCAACGCATAATCGAAGAGTACCGTCTGACTTTGGGACAAACACAACAGCTGCACCCCAATTAGAAAAACTCGGTCTGATTAGACCCTTCCACAATAGTTGACGAGTTTGATCTCCTAATTCTTCTTTTTCTTTCAGAGTCATTCTACGAATTGGATGTACCACTGGTCTGGCATTGGGAATTAGATCGATTCGGAATTCTATTTCTCTTTGCGGAGGTAAGTTTTTAACTTCTTCAAACACATCCGCAAAGTTTATAACAATCGGAATCTTTTCCATGGAAGTGGGGATTAGTTCTAATGCCGACCAAAATTCTTCTCTATTCGGATTCGAACCATGACAGGGAATCGTAATATATCCAAGCTTCGTTCGAATTTTAACGATTCTTTCCGCACAATTCACTTCGGCTTCATATTTCGTTAACCAATCCAACCCGAGAATAATATCGAATTCGGGAAAATCCATAACGATTAAATCAAAAGGAAACTTTTATCGAGAAAAAGAAGTAGGAACTTTACAATATGAACCTAGAGTAATAGGACCCCCTATCGGGTTATGAACTTCAACCGATTCTTTGAGCTTTCGCTGTTTTAACTTTAATTTGTGCACTGTGTTTCTAGCAATAAAACTACGCGATGCTCCTGTGTCAAATAATACAGAAACAAGAATATTTTTAATTGTAAGGGTACCTCCCAAAACATCGGGTTTACCTGCTCCATCGGAAGCAGCTGGCGGGCTAGACCCGTCATAGACATGAGCTACTGTAGCTTTCTTCAGCAAAGGACAGTCTTTGACCAGATGGTCGGTCTTGCGACAGTTGAAGCACGAGCGAGGGTTCTGAGAGCCTTGGCTCGAGCCTTGAGAATTCGTCTTCTGCCTCTTCGGAGCTGTGCAGACGTTTGAGTAGTGCCCCGGCTTACCACAGTTAAAGCAATTTCCTCTTGGCGGCTTGCCAGTCTGAGGCTTTGAAGATGCTGCTTGGCTTGACTCGCCCTGATTTACAGCAGGCTTGCGCTTGTTTCCGGCTTGGCTCCTAGCGCGATCCTGATCCAGATGCCTTTGATCAAGGTCTTCATAGTTGCAAGTCATTTCCACCAGCTCGTTGAATTCCAGCTTGACATGGGCCATGGCTCTATCATGATATTGTCGTCTTAGCCCAAGGATAAACCTCTTATTTTTGGATTTTGCAGTAGCGACGAGCTCTGGAGCATAGGGCGACAACATTGTAAATTTATTCAGATAATCCTGCACGGAAAGATCCCCTTGCTGGAGATTGGCGAAGTCATCGTGCATTCTTTCTAGAGCTTGTTCTGGGACATATTTCTCCTTGAAGAGTTCTTTAAATCCATCCCATGTTCTTCCAGCTTCTCTATTCCCGGCGGTAAGAGAGTCCCACCATAATTCGGCTTGTTCCTGCATAAGCCAGGCGCCCATAATAGCTTTGTCTTCGTCTCCAAGCCTTAGGCCTTCAAGAATTTTCTCGCATGTTTTGAGCCATGCAAGGGCCTCTATTACGGTGCCAGTTCCCGAGAAGGTCTTGCCTCCTAAGTTCTTATATCTCTTAGCTACGCGGTCAAGCTCGAAGTATTGAGCTGCCGGAGGTTGTATCAAAGGTCCTTCTTGAGCTGGGATTTCTCCCCTTCCTCGGCCTCGGCCGGCACGGCCTCCTCTAGCGGCGGCTGCTCTGGTAGCCATTTGTCAAATTCTGTATAAGCAACGAAAAAAGTCAGCTAACAGAAATGATAGTCTATTGCATAGTTAAGCAGAAATTTCTACGGAAAGATAACGATGGACTGATCAATTGTTTTTGCTATTCTGCTCAGCTCATTCTAGGACTTTGCTAGTCCTATCTCTAATGAGCGACTCGCCTTAGAATACTACTGATCCTATTTTGATGAAGTGTTTAATGTGTTACACTTCAGAACTAAGGTTAACCAAAGCTCTGATACCAGTTGTGACGATCCCAAAACCCCGTGACACGGTGTTAAGGATAATCATCGGAATATAACACATTAATCATCATTAGCAGATCACAGATAATAGCATAAACAGAAAATAGAATAATTTACACATATGACAGCGGAATCATATAGATATCATCACATCAGAGAAGCACAGTACAGGATACAACTTAGTGCATAATGATACATAATCAGTCACCATCGCCAGAGGCGGAATCATACATAAAGAGTACTCAAAATAAATATCAGTCTACATCGCCAATGGCGGAATCACAATATAGATACAATAATGGTGGAGAAAATCCAAGTCAGCGCAGTGTAGTCAAGCCTCGCCATGAGCCAAAAGGTGCGTCAGAAACCTGTAACTAGGCTGCCCGTGTGAAATGAGGGCACCCGAGTTTGCAAGGTGAAACAAACTACGAGTCAGTCATGGGACTGGTATGAGAAATCTATTCAACTTATTAACAACAATAATAAGGCAAATCAAAGGACCATGCCACTTTCGCGGAACGGGTTTACTCCAATGAGTGCTAGTGCATGAAATAAAATAAATAATTAAATCAACGCAATGCCTTTTATAAAATGAAGCCATTATAAGACTCAGGTCCCATCACACAATGCAACGCAAGCCGGAGGATAGAGTTTTCCCTTATAATGGCCAAAGATGCTTCATACGAATAAAACAAAAGTGCTTGATATTATTACTAGTGCATATATGTTTCAAAAGCAAATTCAATCATAAATATCAATCCTAGACGGCATGGGTACCATATATCATGTCGCCATACTAGTAATACAATCACATTCGCATATTTCGTATTGGAAATTGGATTCCTTCATGAGTCGAGGCAAGGGGCAAGCTCCTCTCCGTTCGAGACAATCTAGCAAATGTCCCAGGATCCCACTATGATCCTTGGAATCGGCTGGGCCGGTCCTCTCTTACTTTTGAGGATTGGCAATTCCTGAACACACGTTTCCCGGTCCTTACAGACCTATAATCGAGGCGCCTCGCATTCCAACAACCACACAGGTGAAAAGTATATATAATGTCAGGGCTGGTAGGTCACTGACACCACCATAGCTAGAAAGAAACGTCGTGCACTCCCAGCGGTCCGTCTCCCGTTTTTGACTCATACCGGGGTGTGAGGCTCGCGAATTCACGTTACACACAAAGCTACGTCACACAGACCATGCTTTGATCATCAACCACAAGACTTTGCTTTGCAACAGAAGCCTTGATCATATGCCACTTAGGCGTGTCACACAGGCAATCCACTCCATGCGACTGATTTCTGTCAATACATAACCTCTGAGCTCGTACGTCTCAGAGAAGGGCGTTAAGCAAGAGAATAAATTCCCCGCCGCCAAACAGATATATATTTAACAGAGATCAATCAACACAGAATAAAATCCAATGTCAGACACACAGTCCATTTACAAGTCCGTTCTGGGTCTGAACGAAACCGGAGGCATCAATTCCTCGCATATCCGTACAATCAACAGTATGTTTGGACGGCTACTACTTCAATTCCTTCATGGTAGCTACTCCAATCACGAGCATCAGTAGCGCCCATCCATCCAATGTGGAGATCGTCGGTCTTCAGTCGTCCTTGACTCTTCGACTTCTCAACGTCGATCGATTATTTGAAATGAGATAAACTCGGCCTTCTCAAATAACCCACGTATATTTAGATTTTCAAATCAATTAATCACATGGTTGGACTATTCAACATTCACATTTCAGTTATTTAGTTATAATTTTCATGTCAAATACATTCAACCATCACATATCAAGCAAACACAACAAAATTGGTTTATTTCCACTCTATATCGTCTATAGTACTTTATAACGATATATCGCCATTTTTATTTAATTAAAAACGACCAAATCTAATTAAACGACGATTCAGGTCGTATCGATGCACTGGCGCTGCTTTTTACTAATTTTGTTTTACACATATATGAAAATCTAACCGTTGGATCTTCACAAAGTTGGTGCCGTGGGAAAGATATTTCCAAGGCGAACCCAATGGTTGCGGTTTCGGGAAAATCCAATGGTCGGATTTCCCGCACTAGTCATTTGAAATCACAGTTTCCAAACATGAACTGCACGGCCACGTTTCGTTTTAATTCTATTTATATTTATATATTTACATAAATATAGTTCATTCAAAAATTCCTATATCGTTTCCACTTCAATTATTTCACTAACGCCTTTAAATTTTGGAAAATTTTGCCATAACCTCCTTTGTACGGGAGGGTCTGGGAAAATTCCCAAATAGCCACACGGGCGTCTCATATCAAAAAGAAAAAGGAAAAGCCAAGCGGCTAGCCAACAGTCTCATAAAATCATCACCCAAACAAAGCGGTAAATGTGTACCTATTTGTCGGGCACAAAATTTTATTTCTCTTCTCTAGCCCCTTTTGCTTTAACCTGTTCAATAGATATGCATGTACATATATACAATTTCTAATATTTATCAATTTCCATTCAATTTCATATTTGATTTGCTTTGGTTTAAAAACACCATTCATTCTAATGTTGCATGCATAGGCTAAAATCATATCATTAGCTAGTTAATGTATATTTCAACTCATGCACGTTTATTTGAACAAGTGGCTATTTTTAACACTTCACATTTCAAAGATGATAATTTTGGCGAACTAAAATAGATTTCAACACCTGACTATTTTATTTAGTTCCTATGCATGTTAGAAATAATATTTCTATCACAAATATTTATTTCAACGTCCGCATATCTTTAGCATGTCACACATATGATAAAAATGATATTTTTATCATTTAAAATATTTATTCGACAAATAGATGTTTCAACACTTCATAGTTTCAATAAAAATGTAATTTTTATTGTTCGATCTTTTTATTCAACACATGAACTTTTCCACTACACACACTTCTCAACAAATGAGTATTTCCACACATGGACATTTTATTTATGTTGTTCGTATTAGAAAGATGGGATTTTTATGGTTGAAATTATTTATATAAGGCGAATATTTTTCATACTTCATATATATAAAAAATGTGATTTTTATTGTTTAAACACCTCATTCATTCACAAATGAATTTAATTTTCACACAACACTTTTCAACACATGAATATTTCCACACATGGATATAGTTTCAATATATGACTTTAATTTCAACGCATGAAAATAATTTCAACATATGAAAATAATTCTAACACACAAAGATTATTCAAAATTTCGGCAACATAACGGCAGGGTAGTTAAAACCGGCACCGTCCCTAGTACGGCTCCTCGCTCTACCTTAAAACCTCGCGGTTTTTGACAATGGGGATTCATGCATCTAATTCGCACGCAGGCGGCATGTTTATTTTTATTTCCACAAATATTTCCAATTCATTTCAATCACCAATGGGTATTTTTCAACCACAATCAAACAATATCAACCACAAACAATTATTCAACCATTCGTATTTTTCATCCAATATTTCACATCAATTCACCACAATAAATATCGTTCATGGTTTGTGGACGAGGGGAGTATATATATATATATAATATAATATATATTTGCTATATTTCACTTGCATTTCAACACATATATCACTTATTCTATGCATGTGAAAATTCATACTTCGCTTATATAGCTTACACTACGTATGTACATGTGATATACAACACGTATGTAATTTATATTTCGCTTATATAAATTATACACGACATTTTCCATTCAATTTCACGTTAATTTAGATTTCTCACATTGGTTTTCTGAGCGCTAAAAATCGATACGATGTCAGAAAAATCCGCGGCTTCTTCTATTGGGTAGAGAGCTTCCTTGCGGTCTCGATGTTTCCTGTTTCATCGAATTTCGTCAACACACCAAAAAGATATGATTTTTCAAAGTGTAAAGATCAAAGAAAAACTCACTTTCACGAAGCTTCAAAACTAGGTTTACAGTTTTCGCGAAATCAGTGGCACGTGGGGACGATCGGGGTTACTGACGTGGAAGAGGGAAGAGAGGGCTTCAGGTCGGTGGTGGTTTGAGGGGGTGCGGTGGCAGATCGGAGCGGCGGCGGCGCTGGGAAGGTCGGGACTTCCTGGCCTCGTTTCAGGCGGAGGAGGCGACGAGGGTGGCAATGCTAGGGTCGGATTTGAAGAGGGGGCTGAGGCGCGTCGAATGGTGGCGGCGGTGAAGGATGTAGGTGGCGGTAGCGGCGGCGGCGGAGGAGAGAAGGTGGTGAACGGGTTTCGCCGTTGATCGGGGGTTTTTTTTTTTTTTTAATTTATGAAAGGAAAATTCTGATCGGCCGAGGGTTATATTAAATTTTTAAATAGTGTTTTCTCAAACGAACTCCTTTTTAAACCCAACGACTGTCGCCCCTA
The DNA here is from genome assembly GCA_030737875.1 of Allium sativum. NCBI lineage: Eukaryota > Viridiplantae > Streptophyta > Magnoliopsida > Asparagales > Amaryllidaceae > Allium > Allium sativum. The sequence continues at coordinate 567,347,793 of CM060921.1, forward strand.
GCTAAATACCCCCATTCCGGACACAATGGGATATGTTTCGTAGGCCAATTCGACTGTTACAATCAGTTATTTTTCAAATTAAAGTATAAAACATTTAATTTTTAACTCTGAACGTACATTTCAATTTGCCAGGGCCACAAACTGATTCGAAAAATTCCAGAAAAATAAATCTAGCTATGTTTTGACGCTACGGTCCCAACAAAACTAGTTTCGTCGAATTCTGAGGTCGTTTGAAAAATGGTCATTTTCTGGTCGATCCAATTTAACAGAAATCGACCAAACACATTTTCTTTTGCCACGCTCACATACTAGCTTCAAAAATTATGAAATTTGAAACCTAGCAATATTTTGACATCCCGGACCCAACAAAAGTTGTTTCGTCGAATTCCGAGGTCGTATGCAAAATATCAATTTTCCAGGCCTATATATTCTATATACCGACTCTTCTGAAAATTCATTCGGCCACAACTTTTGATTCCCGTTATGAAACTTCGATTTTTCAGATTCGTTAGAAAGGTATTGACTAACAGATTTAAATATTTTTGGTTTCGCTAAAATCCGTTATATTTTCCACCCTGCACAGTCAGTCAAAGTTCGAATTCAAATTTTCAAACTGACTCACTATTCCTAATTCACTATTTTATTGAAATATTCTATTTCAATTGTTCAAATTCCTTTGAAATAATCAATTTAAAAATTTTAAATTGGCTCGTATTTTCCGGGTTATTACACTCTTTATGGACGGTCGTGTCGTTCGCCTACATGTTGGTGGGAATCTACAGATAAGATCTTGCTTGGGCCCGATATGATTAGAGAGACTTCGGAAAAGATCGATTTGATTCGAAGGAGGATGAAGACGGCGCAAGATAGGCAGAAATCTTATGCGGACAAGAGGAGGACAGATCTTGAGTTTGATATTGGGGACATGGTCTTTGTCAAGGTGTCTCCATTACGGAATGTTGTTCTCTTTGGGTCCGTTGGGAAGTTAGCACCAAGGTTCGTAGGGTCGTTTCCTATTAAGGAGAGGATTGGACAGATGGCGTATAGAGTGGAGTTGCCCGAGAAACTTAGTGGTGTACATGATGTATTCCATGTATCACATTTAAGGAAGTGCTTGCACGAGACCGCGGAAGTGGTAGAACCGAGCTTGCTTAGAGAGGTGGAGATAGAGCGTGATGCGACGATTCGACGAGCTCCTACGTGCATTCTTGGGTCGGAAATTAAGAAGTTGAGGAATCGAGTGGTCAAACTAGTCAAAGTGCAATGGGGAGATGATGAGAGCAACGCTACTTAGGAGACGGAAGAGAAGATGCGTTCAGTGTACCCTTTTCTTTTCGAGGGTATGTCTTTTAATTTCTCCTTTATCGCTTAGTTTGTACTTATTTTATCTTTAGTATGTCCTCTCGTTAGTATCTTTGACCTTTAGATAGGGTAGTCCTATGGTTGAAACATGTGTTTGAGACACGTTATGTATGACGGATGCATGTGGATGCAAGTGTTTGCTAGTGGTTGCTCGTGGATGCATATGCACACACTTTAGGCACTAGATCGGCTCAGTCACTTCATATTGCATATTGCATATAAATGTGTGTACGTATTTAAGTAATGATTGCACTATCGTATGGATGCTGCATTTTGGTGAATGATTGTGCACACATGTAGAAATAATATGTATTGATAGGATTCTTTCGCATACATAATGGATGCATGGCACTATCATGGTTTGCATTAAGGAGGTCAACTAAATCATTAGACCGCCTGATTTTTGCATTAGATAAAGAACATATACACACACTTCTTGCATATGTTCTTACAGGATTAGGAATTTTATAAGGACAATGGATGCATGTGTTTGATGGTTGAGTAGATGGTTGATTGGATGTTAGGATATGCATTCTCCTTAACTTGGAGATTTCGGGTGCGAAATCCTTTAAGGAGGGGATAATGTAACACCCCATAATTTTCAATATTAATGTTCACAAATTAAAGAATAACTAATCTCATATGTGAGAATTAAGGAAAATGGGTTGCACCATTGCGTTCGTCTCGGAATTCTGGTTGAGATAGAGTCCGAGTTTGCGTGAATTGGACTTCGTATGAAGAAGTTATGGCCATCCGAAGTTTCAGAAAAATTTAAACATATTTCAAAATTTCAAATTTCAGAGTCAGAATGGGCTAGGCGGGAAATTTCCTGCCAGGGCCAGGTCGACTAGGGGGTCGACCTGGGGGTCGACCTACCCACACAGGTCGACCAGGGGGTCGACCCGGCCCTCCGGGCAGATTTGTTTGATGACCTTGTTATGACTGTATGCTGAGTCATTAGGGTTTTTGATCTGGTCTAAATGGCTGGGGTTAATTCTGGGTTGATCAGACGACCTAAATTAATCCTAAACTCTATAAAAACACATGTAGACTCAAACTCTAAAATCAAAATCAAAATTAGAATCATGGCCTCCATGCCGTCACCTTGCAACCTAGAATAGCCGCCACCAATTAGAGAGGAAGAAAAGCTAATCAAATTCAATTCTAATCTAAACCGCAACAAATTGTCTTCTTCAAAGGAAAGCTAAATCAATTTCAGAACTCAGATTTCAGAACTCAAGACCTTCTTTGAGTTGTGAGTTTGATTTCTTTAATAAATTAATTAACAATTTAATTGGATTAAGCTATGATGTGGATTATATAGATATGTTATGAATTATTGACCGTATGTTATCATCTATGTTGTAAAATTGTGATGTTATCATCTATGTTGTAAATTCTATGATGTTATCATCTATGTTGTAAAGTTGTGATGTTATCATCTATGTTGTAATTCTATGATTGGCTTATGTATAATCAATTCATAATGATGTCTCATATGCTAGTTTGGTTATGTTGTTGGAACTAATTCATATGGTAAGTCATATGTAAGTATGCAAGTTAGGATGTAAATTGAGGCATGGATCATATGCAAGTTAGTAAGAATCATATACAACCTTACATATTTCATGACATCTATTTATGTGTAAATTGGATCTAAAGTTAGGCTATGACATGTGTGAGTTATATGCTAGTATACAAAAATTCTATATGCTAGTTTACATGTTTGGACGTAAGTTTACACCATCGTTTATGTTGCATAAATCACATATGCAAGTATATATATATATATATATATATATATATATGTGTTAGGAGTATGAATCATGCCTATGCAAGTTTACCCCTTATGGTTATATCCATGACATACATGGTTTATGCAAGTTTGTGACTATTACCTAAACAAGTTTACACCTTTAGATTTAGATCTATGACATATGTAGTTTTATGTAAGTTTGTGACTTTGGCCTATGCAAGTTTTAGATGAAGAACCTCATTCACACATGCAAGTTCACCCCTTATGTTTAGATCTAGTTTTATTTCCATGTATGTTGTGATGTTTTCTCTTTATTCGATAAGTTAGACTATTCAAGTCTAACGTATATTTTACGTTAAATGAACGAACGTACAACGTGGGGCAATGGGATAATATTAAAAGATTTAATATTGAGAATTGGCATAAAATAAATTTATGATGATAATTGGTATAATTTTGCATACCATAAATAGATGGACATAATTGAGTCAATTATGGACATAGTTAAATTTGGAATTGATTGATAATTTGAATAGGGAAATTAATTCAAATTGGGGAACAATTAATTTTGTGTAATTAATCATCTAAGACACGAGATTAGGCTCTTTTGTGGTGTAAGACTGCCCGGACCCGCCCGGTAAATGCAGGTGCCACAAATGCCAGTCTAATGTGGGAGGTCTTAGGCATAAATTAAATGCGTAACACTTGTAAAGACACGAGGTTAGGCTCGTTTGTGGTGTAAAACAACCCGGACCCGCCCGACAAATCCAGCTGCCATAAATGCCAGTCTAATGTAGGAGGTCTTTACAAGGTTACGATGTTAATGAATTAAGAAACACTTAACCAGATAAACATGTGGTGGGACATGGGGGTTAAGTGGGTGCCTTGGGTGGCTTGTGAAATACGATTAGAAACACTTAACCAAAATTTGAAACATGTAAATGAACATGAATAAGAAGAGGTTTAAGTGGGATGTACTAGAGGGGACCAAGCTTTGGTGGATAGCTTGTGTCAAGTAATGGGGGCCCATTTCAACCAGTAACCCATGAGTATCTTTGTGGGCTCGACCCAAGTCGAGGACGGGACACGCATACTGGGCTTGACTGTAAGGGGCCAAAACGGGTTAGCGGTGGCAACGCAAGTCCAACGGGTTCATGTGCGTGTGTGGGCCCGGGCTGGTAGGTAAGACGTTGTTGCATCATGTAGGTATAAGCCGTGCATTGTTAGTGGTATCGGGTTGCCACTTTGGGGAGTGATACACACCACTATGGGGCCAGCATGGGTATCTACGAGTTAGGGAGCCGATCGCATGGGGGTAGTGGGTACACCTAGTGGAGATAAGGGCAGGTGGCACTTATGAAGGCAACTAGGGGTGCACGAAACTACCATTATCATTATTAAGTTCTGTAGGCGGGATCAACCTTAGGGTAACTAGTGGTGGTGCAATATAGTAATTATCTTATAGTGGTTTAGGTGCGCCTTTAATGTTATCTTTGTTCATCTTATTTCCTTGTTTACTCTGTCATACCCAATTGTTCACAGTCATTTCCTTATTTTCCAACTTATGCCTTAGCCTAGTTATTTTGATAATTATATTGTTAAAGTTATCGCACTCGCCAGACTTTATGTCTGACCCCCTTTGTTTCCACCTCTTTTCTTCCTTTTCCCCCCAGGTGCTCAGGGTGGAACTAGCACCAGTGGAGCTTGATTTTGGACAGCTGAATCTCTAGCTTTTAGAAGTTGCTTGGATCGCTGAAGTAAAAGTTCAGCCTATCTTATTTATGGCTATTTTGTGTTGGGGTTATGTCTTTCAATTTATGTACTATGATTTAGTCAAGATGGATATTATGTACTTTGACTCTGGTTTTTGATGATGTAATCAAACCTATGTGTTTACCGCTGCAATGAATAAAATTTTAAATTTTTAAGTACTGTTTATATATGTCTTGTTGTTAAGTTTCCGTTCTATACACACTTAAAACGCTCCATAGAAGTTAATGCATTCCCTTTGTGAGTGACATTAATGGACGTGGGGTGTTACACTGCTCCAAGGATTATTTCGGTAAATGGAGTGCTATCGGGAGAGAAGTCCCATTCTCTTTCGTCGTCCTTGCTAGCTTGATTCTTTTTCATGGCTCGTTCTGTCATGTCCGAAATGTATTCTTCGGTGCTATGGCGCTTTGTGAAGCTGAGCTCTTTACCAAATGTTCGCCTAGGCATTCGACCTCGATTAGTGAATTTTCGCTCTTTGCCTTCTCGACGTGGAGGTGCCCCCGTGACAGGATTAATTGCCTTTCGAGCATTCGCTTCAGAATGGTCCTTAGATTTTGACCTCAAATTCTCGATGTTAGCTTCGTCCCTGTCACTTGCCCAATCATAATCGTCTTCCATATTGTCATCGCGGTTATGATCGGAAGCGAGCGATTTATCATTCTCCTCGAGAACCACGTGCACTTTCAGAGGGGCTAGATTTGATCAAGCATTAAGGATGGCATCAAGTTTCTCCATCATCATTTTAGTAGAGGCATCCACTCGGTTGTTTACGTTGGCAATAGCGACTTTCAATTTATTTTTAGTCACACCGGCACCGGCTCCACTTTCCGAGTTTTCGCCAACTTCAAAGCGGTTTATGAGCAGTGTTTCTTCATAAATAACATCATCGGTTTCTATAACGGTTTTGCTAGTGGTCTTCTTAGATTTGGCCATAATTTCGGAGAAGAATGCGGTTTAGAGCTTTAATGCAAGGATCTCAACTTTGAGAGAGTGCGAGAAGAGGTAGGAGATGTGAGCGCGGCCCCACTGTGTGCGCCAAATGTTTGCTCCAAATTTGGGATCAAACACCAAAGGTGTAAAAAGTTACACTTCACCAATTCAGTAAGCATATGGAATCGCGTAATCGCAAAATAAACGGATAAAAAACAAGTAAGAACACAAAGGAATTTTTATAGTGGTTCGATTCTCTATGAATCTACGTCCACTTTCAATCAATTTTCACTATGATATTCAAGCTTACAACACATGAATTTTCCCTCATTACAATCATTTCTCTCTTTTAACTCTCTTTTCACTCTCTTGACGATCTACTTTCACTCAAGGTTGGCGAAGAAAAGGAAAGAGGTTTAGCTATGCGATGAATCTTCAACCACTTATGTGCTTTGATCCTTTCCCATGATCTTCATAGATTTCATAGTGAATTAGCATTTGATTTAAGCTTTGGAGAGGATAAGAGATCGTTCAAATGATGCTTGAGAGACTTATGATGTAGCTTAAATGAGACTGAAGGTGTTTAGATTCAGTTATAGAAAGCTCTAATGATCATTAACATTGATTTGATCTTCATGAAGTTAGAAAAGTATTATTGAATCCATAGAAGCCATTAGAGAAGTTGTAGATGGGCCTTTAATTTGACGGAGTTTCCTTATAGAAATGAATTTTCGGACCCCTTCTCAAATGAATTGTGAGGGGTATTTATAGGTGATTTTAGCCCTAGTGGCAATTCTGTAATTTATGTAGAAAAACGCCATGACTCAACTCGCCATGACTTCATCTCACCATGACTGATGTCTTAGGTCGGTTCCACTTTTTATACAGTGAAGCGGCATAGAATGGAACGCATGCGATATGAATACATGGCATAGGAACGATATGCTTTATTGTACAGTGTAACAGGTCTTGCGGCATGAATAGCTCAGCGCCATAAACTAAATGCCATCCGACATGAATCTTTGCGGTCCAAGCTTGCAATATGAATCATTACATATGCCATGATTTCCTTTTTTACTTTACCACTGGTACCGTACAGTTCTTCATTGACATAGGAATATATTTATAATATGCGACATGATAACGTGTAGCCAACACTTTCTCTTTCTGGGTCCATGTGTGTATATTCACTTGTGGAATGCTCTGGTACACACGGGAACAACATGCTTTAATTATGTACAAATATGTACAGCTGGATGTTTCAACTTTACAGCTGTCATCCCTTCATCCATGCGCAGTGCATCTAACGACATGAATTAAGCATTAACGGCATGGACTAATACAACATACTCTTCACGTTCTAACAACATGGTCCCCTGCGGCATGAATCAGTGGAGATGGAAGCTTCGCGACTTGACTGGTCTTGAGTAACGTTCCGCGTTTGGACACGTTGCATGCCTTGTGGCTTTCCTCATTTAATTACTTCATGCAACCATCTCGAATGTATCACGTGTGAGCTGGCACATTATTCTTTCCAGTTCGCTTGTTTCTGATGTCATATGACATAATTCAATACATGAATCATTTGAATGGCATGAACCTGCTTGACTGTCGTCTTGGCTGATTCGTGAATGTCATTGGAGCGACATGGTTAATGTCATACGAAACGATATGAGTTATGTCGCTATTGCCTCAACTGTAGAGCGACATTAGTTCATTATGGCTTGAACACTTGATGATTGTGCGTCACGAATGTGACTCAAGTGTTCCTTTTGAAGTCACCGTTTCACTACGGCATGACTTGGCACGGGATGGAAGGCTTGCGACATGGAAGGCCTACGTCATGGGTGAATGTGGTGATATACGGCTTGCTTGGATGCCACATGCTCCTCACGTTTTGGACTAATGATATGAAATGTACGGTATGAGTTTAAGTAGCCTACAACATGAGTCCTTCATGGTTGCCACATGGCCCTTTAACATAACTTGTATATGTTATTTTGTACATAATCTGACTCAATGTCGTGATTTTATTCCTTTATGCGGCATGGATCCGTTGGATTAGTGACATCTTGTCATGGCCCAACGACCTGAACTCGACGACATGATCTATGCGTCATGGATTTAACGACTTGATTATCGCGCTATGGTTTGCGTGGCGATTTGAATATTACCGCTCCGGACGACATGAAAGCTTGCGCCATGATTTAGAATGTCTTAGGCTCATGTCGTATTAACGACTTGAATCCAACTTGTGCCAATGAATTAAAATCATGCCGTGTGGATGAATATATGATCCATGTTGTAGAAACGACATGAGTCAGTTATGTCGTGTGACATCGTCTGTGAATACTTCTTAGTTCTGAACCGCGTTCTAAGAACGGGGTTAACAAGAAGCATCTGTATAGACGGTCAAATCTTGACTGCTAGCAATAATAGTCAACACTGGAGCAGTGGTCAACCTTAATTTCAGCTCTTGGAAAGCTGCCTCACACTCAGGCATCCAATTAAACCTTGTATGCTTCTTGGTAAGCTTCGTTAACGGAAAAGATAGCTTCGAAAAATCTTTAACGAATTTTCGATAATAGCCAGCCAATCCTAGAAAACTTTTGACTTTTGTAGGAGTGTTAGGCTGCTTCCAATCTCGAATGGCTGTGATTTTGCCTGGGTCCACTGAAATTCCTTTCTTCGATACTACATGACCGAGGAACTTTACTTCTTCTTGCCAGAATATTCATTTAGAAAATTTGGCTTTTAATACATTCTTTCTCAGAATTTCAAGAATTTCTTCCAAATGTTTTGCATGCTCAGCAGTGGATTTAGAGAAGATTAAAATGTTATCAATCAAAACCAGCACAAATTTATTCAAGACATCACGGAATACTCTGTTCATCAAATCGACAAAGTAAGCAGGAGCGTTACATAAGCCGAACGGCCTTACTAACCACTCATAAAATAAGTCTAGACCTCTGAAAGCTGTCAAAGGAACACATTCTTCGGCAATGCGCAATTGATGGAAACCTGTAGCTAGGTCCATTCTTGAAAACACTTGCGCTCCATGCAAGCGATCTAATAAATCATCAATACGCGGCAACGAATATTTATTCTTTAGTGTCTGCTTATTGAGGTCTCGGTAATCCACACATAGTCTGAGAGTACCGTCTGACTTTGGAACAAACACTACTGCTGCACCCCAATTTGAAAAGCTAGGCCTGATCAGACCTTTCCACAAAAGTTGTTTAGTTTGATTACTCAATTCTTCTTTTTCTTTCAACGTCATTCTTCGAATAGCGTGCACAACTGGCCTTGCATTCGTAACTAAGTCAATCCTGAAGTCAATTTCTCTTCGTGGAGGCAAGCTATCAACTTCTTTAAACACATCTGCATAATTTTTAACTACAGGAATATTCTCAACAGAAGTAGGAGTAACTTCTAGAGAAGACCAAAATTCTTTTCTATCATTTTCTGAGCCGTGGCATGGTATAGAAATAGTATTCCCCAAATTTGTATTAGCCTTAACAATTCTTTCGGCGCATAATACTTCAGCCCCATACTTCGTTAGCCAATCCAGCCCAAGAATGATATCAAATTCAGAGAAATTCATGACAATCAAATTGAAAGGAAACCAATAACAAGAGTAGGAGAATGGCACTTTACAATATAAACCAAGAACAAGAGAACCTCCTATTGGATTATGGACACTAATCGATTCTTTAAGATTCTTTAGGGTTAAATTTAACCTTTTAACAGTGTTACTTGAAATGAAACTTCGTGATGCACCAGTGTCAAATAATACTATAACAGGAATATTTTTAATAGTAAGGGTACCTCCCAAAACATATGGTTTACCTGCTCCTTTAGAAGAAGCTGGCGCACTCGCCCCATCATACACATGAGCCACTTCGGACTTCTTCAGCAATGGACAGTCCTTGATAAGATGCCCTAGATTGTGGCAATTAAAGCACTCCCTAGTACCACGATGATTCTGACTGGGTCCTGATTCACTCCTCCTTGGCCTCTTTTGAGCTTTGCATTCATAATTATAGTGTCCGAATTTTTGACAGTTGAAGCATTTGACCTTGGCCTTTTTATTCTCTTGAGGCTTAGCGGTTGCAGTGTTGCTCGCCTCGGGCTTCTTATCAGAATGTTTCCTTTTGTTATTAGCTTGATTTCTCTCACGATCTTGCTGAGAGTATTTCTTGTCAATCTCTTCGTATCTACAAGCCATCTCAATCACTTTGGTAAATGGGAGCTCAATATGTGTCGTCACTCTATTGTGGTACTTCCTCTAAAGACATTTATGAACCTCTTGTTCTTCTGGAGCGGGTCCTGAATCAATTCAGGTGCATATCGGGATAACTCTTCAAATCTTCTCACATACTCATTAATAGTTCTATCCCCTTGTTGGACATTAGCAAATTCATCATGCAGACGCTCGACTTCTTGTCGAGGGATGAACTTATCATTAAAGAGTTCTTTGAACTTCGCCCAAATCATGTTAGCATCAATATCGCCAATAGTAACTGTCTCCCACCATATTAAAGCCTCATCCTTTAACAGCCATGATGCCATGAATCTCTTTCTGTGATCCTCTAACTCGAGGCCCGCAAAGATCTTTACGCATGTCTTTAGCAAACCTTGAGCCTCAGTCACTGTCTCACGGCCAGTGAATGGTTCGCCTCCTAAATTCTTGAATTTCTTAGCCACTTTATCCAGGTCAAAAGGTTGCGGGGGTGGTGGTGGCACTACAGCCTCTAGATTAGGTTGGTTCTGAGAAGCGGGGATTTCACCCCTACCTTGGCCTCTGCCTGCTCCACCTCTACCTCTAGCTATAGCTCTAGCTCTCTTACTCATCTCAGTCAGTTCTGTACCATCAAGGAAAGAGTCAGACCAACATAAATGATAATTTTTAAGGAATGGTAAAAGAAGAAGGACATATGGAAAAATGATGATGTAATGACTGATTATTAAGCTATTCGGCTATGTTCATTCTAGGACATTACTAATCCTATCTCTAATGAGCTACTCGCCTTAGAATACCGCTGATTCTTTTTTTGACGAATTGTTTTAAACATATTATACTCTGGAACTAAGGTTAACCTAAGCTCTGATACCAGCTGTGATGACCCCAAACTCCCGTGCCACGGAAGCAAGGATAATCATTGGTATATAACATATCTATCACATTAGCAGATTACAGATAACAGCATAACATATTAAATCATAGAATAATACCCATCATCATAGCAGCAGAATCATAAATGTCATCAACATCAGAGTTGCACAGACACAGGATACTACTTAGTACATGAAGGTTCTCACAAATAGAAAATAAGTCTAGAACATCATCAAATACAACATAGATAAGGTGATGTCTAAATGTCCAAAATAGAGATAAAAGATAAAGATAGTCTTCGTCTTCTGCCAAAAGAGCACCCCATGCTACGTTGTATATCCAAAAGAAATCCTGTTGCTTGTTTACTTGGCTGCCCGTGTAAAAATAAGGGCACCTGAGTTGCAAGTGAAAACAAACTACGAGTCAGTCATGGGACTGGTATGAGAAATCTTACTTAACTTATCTAATAATAAGGCTAATCACAAGACCACGCCGCTAACACGGAACGGGTTTACTCCATTGGATTGCCAGTGCATAAAATAAGTAAATCTTTTAAACAACGCAATACTTTTGAGAAAAATGAAACCATTATAAGACTCAAGTCCCATCACACAATGCAATGCAAACCGAAGGATAGAGTTTTACCTTATAATGATCAAACATGTTTGATACGTATAAAACAAAAATCATTTGATATTATTATTAGTTTCTAATCAGTTTAAAACACTTTCAAAATAAATGTATCAATCCTAGATGGCATAGCTACCATATACTATGTCACCATATATAAGTTTACAATCAAATCCGTAATGTCGTATTGGAAATTGGGTTTCCATCATGAGTCAAGGTTAGGAATCATCCTCACCGATTTCGAGACACTCTAGAAAATGCCTCAGGACTCGGACGCTGGCGAGCCCTGGTTAGCAGCAGGGTCGGTCCACACATACTTTAGTGGCACTACGCCATAGATGGCCTATCACAACGAAAACGCATGGTGTTCCCAGCTACAATGTCGCCATTGTTATGCTATTTATTGTCTACTGCAACGCATACTTAAATGTGTTAGCATATATATCAACATGTGTTGCAGTAGCCTCGTGAATAAAATTATCAGTCCGTGTCAACATGATCCAGCGGTCCAGGTTAGCGATTCGCATGAAGAAATGTTTAGTCCAGATTAGCAATCCGCGCGTGAAAAAATGTCTAAGGCGGGAAGCAAAAACAAAGGGGGAAAAAATAAAAAAAATATTGAAAATTTCAATCGAACTTTACCAAAGTACTCCGCTGCTCAACCTCTCACACAATCACTCTCAGGTTCAATTAGGGCTAAAAGTTTAAGTTTACAAGCTTAATTAGGGTTCGAGCAGGGCAGATTCGAGTTCAAGTTCAATTAGGTCTTCAATTGGGGTTCGTTATGGGTTTCAGATTTCAGTTAGGGTTTCGATTTAATCTTCAGGTATCACTCAATGTATATTTCAATTTTTTATGATTTGATTGTTGTGTTGCGTAATGTACTGCTTTACTTGTGCCTAATTTACTGCTTTAAGGTATCACTCAATGAACAACGAGGAAAAACTATGGGCAGAACTTCCTAAATTCAGTGAAGGGTACATTAGTGGAGTGAAACTTTTTATTCGAAATATTTTTTCTAGATTTGCGGTAGGTAATGAAATTACATGCCCTTGCAAAAAGTGTCATAATCGGAAGTGGCATTGTCAAGAAGTAGTCTACAACCATCTGATTTGGAATGGTCCATCTGAATTGTACATGAAATGGATTTGTGAAGTTTCCTATTTTGCAACAACCCGTATTTTAATAACATGTTAAAACCATAAATCAAGGCAGAATTAAATTTTAAAATTAGAATCAAGGGAAACGGGTTGGGCTATTGCGTTTATCTCGAAATTCTGCTTGGGAACGAGTCCGAGTTTTCGAAAAACGTATTCCGTATAAGGGAGATATGGCCCTCCGAAGTTTCAGGAATTTTTAGAATCGAAAACAGCTCGAAATTCGAATTCGAAATTCGAATTCAAACCCCAGCGCAGGCTGGGCGGGAAATTTCCCACCCAGGACCAGGTCGACCAGGGGGTCAACACTATGGTCGACCTCCCAGGGGCCAGGTCGACCCTATAGTCGACCTGGGGGTCGACCTGGTGTCAAAACCCAGTTTTGAGCCTGGGTTCATTCTGATGTTTTTGGTCTCGTTTTCAGTCTAGATTCATTCGCCTAATCCTATATAAACAGCCCCCTAACCCCATTCTCTTTACACCATTCTTCTCTAACCTTATGCTGCACAAATTCTTGATGTACATGGCTTCTTCTTCTTCTTCAAATTAAATTAAAAATAAAGTTAATCAAATCAGGGGAATTCTTCTACCTTCTTCTTCAAGCAACATAAGATTCGCAAATTGGGGATTTTCTGCTACAATCAAATCGAGATTCAATGATTCAACAATTCGACGACTAGTTTCTAGATTCAACTTCTGCATCTCAATTTCTTAGTCCATGATCTGTAAGTTCTAGTTACTTTGAGATTTAAACTTGTTAATTGTAATTTGTACATGAGATAAAGTGAAATTGGACTTAAGTATGATAATCGATTCACATCTATTCTAGTTTCCATCTTGGATCTTGACATTTGGGAATATTGCTATGAAATCAGTTTGGACCTATTCATGTTGTAAATCAAACTCTTTCATGTCCAAAGCATTATCATGCCTGTGATGTTGAATCAGTCTATTATTTACAAGTTTGGGACTATCACCTTATGCCATGACTATCACCTTATTATGCTAGATTTGAAATCCTATTATTTTCTATATGCCAGTGATGTTGTAACCAATTATCTCAAGTTATGCCATGCTAGTATTGTAATTCCTTTTATCACTTTATGCTCGTCCTTTTTGCCTATCATAGTTTTGATGTTATTCCCTTTATTTCTGGATTTGGATTTACTTGTATTTAGATCGATTCACATTTACATGCGATGGGAATATGATTTGGGTAGGTTAGGCAAAACATGAATTGGTTATGAACATGAATCATGAACTTGATAATAGGCATAAGTTGAAACATGAAAGTTGACATGAAACTTTCCATGAACTTGACATGAAATTTGAACATGGACATGACACTAGAATGAACTTGAAAATGGCGAACTCGAGGTTGGGTTGAGTTTGCAGCGTAATTCTTCCCGGAACCGCCTGGCAAATCCAGTGACTGCAAACAATAGGATCCAATGTGGGTAGTTGGTCATATCGCGCTTGAAACCCAAGGTCAGACTGAGTTGTGGTGTAAATCTACCCAGAACCGCCCGGCATATCCAGTGACCACAACAACAGGTCTGATGTGAGAGGTTGGGGTGCATTAATGAATTAATGTCACATGATAGGGTTAAGTCATGAACATGAAAGACAACACTTAACCAACTTGACACATGATTAGTGGGGTTAAGCCATGAAATTGAAAGACAACACTTAACCAACTTGACATGCTAGACTGATAAGGGTTAAGTCACGAATTTAAATGACAACACTTAACCTGTTGGACGGAAACCCTAGTTACGCGGTCCATTTCAGAAGTAACCCACTTAGATGTATCATGGTACCCTGGAACTAGGCAGGGTAAGGCACGATTACAAGGCTAATTATAAGCGACCAGAATGATGGCTGAGTTGGTGCGCCAGTGTAGGTTCAGGCGGACTATGGTCGTGCACGTAGTCTGGAGTTGAAAAAGAAGACAGTGGGAATCAGTAGGTTTACACTGTGCGTGCTTGATTCGTGTCGGTGGTTGGCACCCTAGGGCTTGATACACCCTATGGTGGACCTAGCACAGGTGACTACATTCGTGATAGGGCCGTATGACCCAGACACATGACGAGCTAGATCTTGTAGGGAGCCGATCGATTAGTGGATCATTCTGTTGGACCTAGTAATGTGTCATTCATGATATTGGGGTAATGGATCATTTCATGGTTAATATTTGACATGGGTTGGGATACTAGTATAGTTGGTGCAGCGAATCTTGAACATGCGATGCTATACTTGATTTATCTTGTTATCTTAGTTTATCATGTCGATCTTGTCATCATCCTTATGTTTACTTTCAGTTTATACATGTCATGTTACCTTTACCTGTTTTTATGCTGAAAGTCACTAGGACTTACCAGTCTTTATGACTAACCCGTTTTCTTTCGCCTCCTTTTCTTTTCTCCCTTCCCCCCAGGTCCTCAGGAAGGAAACTCTAGCACTTAGCTTGGATTTCGCTTGCTTTCGGTTCAACTCATGTATGGTTTGATCTTGAGCTATGCTATGGCTGTATTTCTGCTACCTTTGGGGAATTAAGCTACTTTTGTTGTTTTAAGTTTTATGCTTCTTTATTTATTCAAGGCATAACTTGTTGTAATGGAAAATGATAGTTGGTACTTTGGATGTAAAAGGTTTTGACTCTTTTTGAAAGTAATGAAATTTAGCTTTTGATTCTTCCGCTGTTTTATTTATGTTATGTATTGTAATATTTCTGTGTTTGTTTAACTCAATAACGCTCCTCCAAAACTAGTGCATTCCCTTTGTGAGTGACTCTAGCGGAGGTGGGGTGTTACACTTGGTATTAGAGCAGAAGGTTACCAGACTGGGCAAAAGCTTTTAAAAACCTTCTGAAATTATTTTCGAAACGTTTACAAAGAGGCATTTTTCTAAGAAAAGTTTTGTTTTACGAAAGGCATATTCCCCAAATCCATATGCACTATCTTTTGATTCTCTCCTTGAGTCTCTTCTCTCTTTCTTTTTCACCTTAGTTTGTAGGCATACGACACATGTAGGAGGGCAAAGAAGTGCCCAACCTCAATCAATAGCCGCAGTAGTTCCATCTGCGACTAATCTTATTTCAAGCTTTGTAGGGTTGCCGTGCGAGTGAGGTAGCTTTGAGAAACCGGCCAACAAACTATACAAGGATAGTAAGAGTGAGAATGAGGGAGTTTGGGCTAAGGAGCACAATAACAAGGATGAGAAATCTATTGATATGGCTTAATCCACGGAGAAAAAAAAATAAGTGAAAGGAAAGAGGCCAAAGTGAAAGAATAATAAAACCCATGACAAGAAAGAGTATCGTTAGTATGGTAAAAAGGGACATGTAGTTAAGTGTTATAGGACAAGGGCAAAGGACAAGATCGTCGAGAGGGCAATTGTATGCTCTCACTACTAGCATACCTAAGGGAGGTGGTAACGTTTCTGTTAAAAGTTTAGCTTTTCTTTTCTATCATACCGTGGGAACTTTGTTTTTGTACATCGCATCCTTTTAATTCTGCTTCAATAGTTGAGTCTCTGCACCTTAGTACTAGCATGGTAGAGGATCCCATTTTTGTCCCAAATCATGTTGGGGAATCGACTCATTTATTTGTGACTTGTTTGGATTTGAGAATGTCTATGCCAAGTGTTGAGTTTAGAAGAAATGCTTATGTTTTTGGGCTATGGGTTGATTCTAGGGATGGAGTGGTTATCCAGAAATGGTACCATTTTCAAGTATGAAAAGAGGGTAGTTAGACTCTTGACTTGCCTCGGTAATGCCCTCGAAGTCTAGTGTAACCCTTAGGGTTCTGCCATGCTTAGTACCTAGAATCTCTTGATACATTTATTGATCCACTCGAGTAGTGTTCGCCACTAAGGCGGATGGTTCATTTCGCTTATGCATGAGTTATAGAAAATCACCTTAGTAAGTACATCTGGCAACATGGTTGACATCTGTTTATTTTCAAGAGATAATTCTTCTACGTGGAATACCTTATAGTGAGTAAACGAGATCCAGGATTCACTAGTGAATTTTGGAGAGCTTGCATGAAACCATGAGTACGCAGTTATGTTTGAGCCAAGTATACTAGAAGGCGAATAAGTGAAAGTGGAACGAGAGGCAACAGTGAAATGAGTTCCAACTCATATTTTGGAAACAAGAATTAAGAAGCTACGAAATTGTGAAGTTAAAGACGGTCAAAGCACAATGGAGTTAAGCTCAAGGAAATGCGACTTAGAAGATTGAAGACTAGATACGCGCATCATATCTCTTTTTAAGAGAATATCCTTGATCCCTCTTTTCCTGTAGAGCTTACTTGCATGCTATCTTTTATGCATATCCTCTCGGTCCTATTCTCAATCCTATTTCTGTTGCAAACCCCATAGGGAGTATGACTCATCTGTTAGTAATACATGTTGGGGCTTGAGGGTGTTCGTCGGGTTGACTAAACTTTTTGGGTTTTATAGGATATGGGTTAGTTTTAGGAAGGGATTTCTTGTGACCTAAAGGGAGTTCATCATGCTTAGTTTCCTAGAAACATATATATTGGTTGGGTTGAGTAATTCTTTGGGTGTCAGTCTGATGTTGATTTCGGTCTTCGGGGCTGGTGCTTAGGGAGTTCTTCTCCTAATCAGTATATATGTGACGTAGATTTCCAGTTTTGACATTGCCTAATGGGCACAAAGTTTTTACTTGCCTCTATCATTCGACTATACCTTAGGTAGAACCCTATGGATGTAAACATGTATTTGAAACATGTTATGGTTAATGTTTGCAAATGGTTGCAAGTGGTTGCTCGTGGTTGCATAACACACATTAGGCACTAGATCGGCTTAGTCACATTTTTCATGTTGCATATGCATGAGTGCTTATACTTGTACATAGATGGAAACTTGATATGCTATCATTTGTATGTTGCATATGGATGATTGTTTGTGCACTCATGAAGAGATTATAAAGTATGTTAGGAATTTGCATACATGTTGGACTCATTACACCAACATATTTTGCATTAAGGAGATCTACTGAATCAGTAACCGCCTGATCTTTTGCATTAGAT
The DNA here is from genome assembly GCA_030737875.1 of Allium sativum. Classification (NCBI taxonomy): domain Eukaryota; kingdom Viridiplantae; phylum Streptophyta; class Magnoliopsida; order Asparagales; family Amaryllidaceae; genus Allium; species Allium sativum. The sequence continues at coordinate 567,365,574 of CM060921.1, forward strand.
AAGTACATATACACACACTCTTGCATAAGTTCATACAACATTACAAATCTTTTAAGGACAATGGTTGCTTGTGGATGATGGTTGAGTATATGGATGATTGGATGATAGGATGCATTCTTCTTAACTTGAAGATTTCGGGGACGAAATCCTTTAAGGAGGGGAGAATGTAACATCCCGTATTTTAATAACATGTTAAAACCATAAATCAAGGCAGAATCAAATTAAAATAAGAATCAAGGGAAATGGGTTGTGCCATTGCGTTTGTCTCGAAATTTTGCTTGGAAACGAGTCCGAGTTTTCGAAAAACGAATTCCGTATGAGGGAGATATGACCCTCCGAAGTTTCAGAATCGAAAACAGCTCGAAATTCGAATTCGAAATTCGAATTCAAACCCCAGCGCAGGCTGGGCGGGAAATTTCCCGCCTAGGACCGGGTCGACCTGGGGGTCAACACTATGGTCGACCTCCCAGGGGCCAGGTCGACCTGGGGGTCGACCTGGTGCCAAAACCCAGTTTTGAGCCTGGGTTCATTCTGATGTTTTTGGTCTCGTTTTCAGTCTAGATTCGTTCGCCTAATCCTATATAAACGGCCCCCTAACCCCATTCTCTTTACACCATTCTTCTCTAACCTTATGCTGCAAAAATTCTTGATGGAAATGGCTTCTTCTTCTTCTTCAAATTAAATTAAAAATAAAGTTAATCAAATCAAGGGAATTCTTCTACCTTCTTCTTCAAGCAACATAAGATTCGCAAATTGGGGATTTTCTGCTACAATCAAATCAAGATTCAACGATTCAACAATTCGACGACTAGTTTCTAGATTCAACTTCTGCATCTCAATTTCTTAGTCCACGATCTGTAAGTTCTAGTTACTTTGAGATTTAAAATTGTTAATTGTAATTTGGACATGAGATAAAGTGAAATTGGACTTAAGTATGATAATCGATTCACATCTATTCTAGTTTCCATCTTGGATCTTGATATTTAGGAATATTGCTATGAAATCAGTTTGAACCTATTCATGTTGTAAATCAAACTCTTTCATGTCCATAACATTATCATGCCTGTGATGTTGAATCAGTCTATTATTTACAAGTTTGGGACTATCACCTTATGCCATGACTATCACCTTATTATGCTAGATTTGAAATCCTATTATTTTCTATATGCCAGTGATGTTGTAACCAATTATCTCAAGTTATGTCATGTTAGTCTTGTAACTCCTTTTATCACTTTATCCTCGTCCTTTTTGCCTATCATAGTTTTGATGTTATTCCCTTTATTTCTGGTTTGGATTTACTTGTAATTTAGATCGATTCACGTTTACATGCGATGGGAATACGATTTGGGTAGATTAGGCAAAACATGAATTGGTTATGAACATGAATCATGAACTTGATAATAGGCATAAGTTGAAACATGAAACTTGACATGAAACTTGCCATGAAACTTGACACGAACTTGACATGATATTTGAACATGGACATGACACTAGAATGAACTTGAAAATGGCCAACTTGAGGTTGGGTTGAGTTTGCAGTGTAATTCTGCCCGGAACCGCCCGGCAAATCCAGTGACTGCAAACAATATGATCCAATGTTGGTAGTTGGTCATATCGCGCTTGAAACCCGAGGTCAGATTAAGTTATGGTGTAAATCTGTCCGGAACCGCACGGCATATCCAGTGACCACAACAACAGGTCTGATGTGAGAGGTTGGGGTGCATTAATGAATTAATGCCACATGATTGGGTTAAGTCATGAACATGAAAGACAACACTTAACCAACTTGACGCATGATTAGTGGGGTTAAGTCATGAAATTGAAAGACAACACTTAACCAACTTGACATGCTAGACTGATAAGGGTTAAGTCATGAATTTAAATCACAACACTTAACCTGTTGGACGGAAACCCTAGTTACGCGGTCCATTTCAGCAGTAACCCACTTAGATGTATCATGGTACCCTGGAACTAGGCAGGGTGGGGCACGATTACTGTGCTGATTATAAGTGACCAGAATGATAGCTGAGTTGGTGCACCAGTGTAGGTTCAGGCGGACTATGGTCGTGCACGTAGTCTGGAGTTGAAAAAGAAAGCATTGGGCATCAGTAGATTTACACTGTGCGTGCTTGATTCGTGTCGGTGGTTGGCACCCTAGGGCTTGATACACCTTATGGTGGACCTAGCACAGGTGACTACATTCATGATAGGGCCGTATGACACAGGCACACGATGAGCTAGAACTTGTAGGGAGCCGATCGATTAGTGGATCATTCCGTTGGACCTAGTAATGGGTCATTCATGATATTGGGCCAAGGGATCATTTCATGGTTAATATTTGACATGTGTTGGGATACTAGTACAGTTGGTGCAGCGAATCTTGAACATGCGATGCTATACTTGATTTATCTTGTTATCTTAGTTTATCATGCCGATCTTGTCATCATCCTTATGTTTACTTTCAGTTTATACATGTCATGTTACCTTTACCTGTTTTTATGCTAAAAGTCACCAGGACTTACCAGTCTTTATGACTGACCCATTTTATTTCGCCTCTTTTTCTTTCGTTCCCCCCCCCCCTCAGGTTCTCAGGGAGGAAACTCTAGCACTTAGCTTGGATTTCGCTTGCTTTCAGTTCAGCTCATGTACGGTTTGATCTTGAGCTATGCTATGGCTGCAATTCTGCTACCTTTGGGGAATTAAGCTACTTTTGTTGTTTTAAGTTTTATGCTTCTTTATTTATTCAAGGTAGAACTTGTTGTAATGGAAAATGATAGTTGGTACTTTGGATGTAAAAGGTTTTGACTCTTTTTGAAAGTAATGAAATTTAGCTTTTGATTCTTCTGCTGTTTTATTTATGTTCTGTCTTGTAATATTTCTGCATTTGTTTACCTCGATAACGCTCCTCCAAAACTAGTGCATTCCCTTTGTGAGTGACCCTAGTGGAGGTGGGGTGTTACATGTTTAGATCCTGAGTGGAGCGATAATAATATGGATTGTGAAGCATGAATAAATTTTGGAGATAATCTCGATGAGAAGTTGCAACGTACTTGTGGAAATATGCAGAACAATGAAGATGGATCTTCTGATGGGTCAAATGAAATAGATGTCGATGCTAGAAAATTTCATCAACGTGTTGAAGAGGAAAAACAACCATTATATCCCGGGTGTAATAATTTTTCGCGATTAAGTTTCATTGTCAGGCTTTATTCTTTAAAATGCCTACATAGAATCACTGAGTCTGCATTCAGCGATTTATTAGAGTTGATGAAAGAAGCTTTTCCAGAAGCCCACATCCCTTTATCTTTTAATGCTACCAAAAATATCATTAAAGATTTAGGCCTCGATTACCAAAGAATACATGCATTTCCAAATGACTGCATGCTATATTGGGCAGAAAATGGAAAGGAAAATAACTGCAAAAGTTGTGGTTTTTCAATGTGGGTTATACTGGAAGAGAAAGTGAGTATTGACAAGATTCGGAGAAGCGGATTCACAAAGTACCAGCAAAAGTGATGTGTTATTTTCCACTAAAACCAAGGTTGCAAAGGATGTTCATGTCGAAGGAATACGCAGAACTTATGTTATGGCATGCAGTGGGACGAAAAAACGATGGCAGACTTCGACATCCAGCTGATGGCGAGGTATGGAAGACTATGGATGCCAAATATCCTCATTTTTCATCAAATAACAAAAATATCAGGTTAAGAGTGGCATCTGATGGATTCAGTCCTTTTCGTACAATGACTACACAACACAGCACATGGCCGATCGTACCGGTAAATTATAACCTTCCACCTTGGTTATGCATGAAGACAGAAAATTTGATACTTTCAACCCTTATCCCTGGTCCAGAGTCTCCTAACAATTACAATGATGTCTACATGTAGCCTCTTATTGCAGAATTGAAAGAATTATGGGATCTTGGCATACAAACTTATGATGCCTTCACTGGTGATGATTTCACATTACATGCAAGCGTATTACGGACGATCAGCGACTTTCCGGGTTATGCAATGTTATCCGGCTGGAGCACGAAGGGTAATTTAGCTTGTCCCGTATGCCATTTCGAGACTTCTTCAACTTACTTGAAACATAGTAGAAAAATGTGCTACATGAATCATAGGAAATTTTTAGACTCGGGACACAAGTGGATGTTTGATAAGAAAAGGTTCAATGGTGAAATTGAAATGGGAACACCTCCCGGTATTTTATCCGGAACTGACATCGAAGAATTGTTGGCTGGTTATAAAAATAATTTTGGGAAGAAAGAGGTGATCAAGAAGCATAAAAATGAATCTCCTTTAAAAAAAGTCAATATTTTTTAGTTTACCATATTGGAGTCAAAATGTATGTCGACATAACCTTGATGTTATGCACATAGAGAAAAACATTTGTGATAACATACTTGGTACTTTACTAAATATTGATGGGAAGTCGAAAGACCATTTAAATGCTCGGTATGATTTACAAGAGATAGGCATCAGGGAGGTCCTTCATCTGGTTCTATCAACTGATGGGAATTACCTTGAGACGAGGGCTGCTATATTTGAAATGATGAACAAGGAGAAAGAACTATTTTGCTCGGTGTTGGAGAATACTAAACTGCCTTATGGTTGTGCAGCTAATATCAGCCGGTATGTAAACAAGAAAGAGAGGAAAATTGCAGGGTATAAGAGTCACGATGCTCATTTTCTTCTCCACTACTTGCTGCAGTTTGCCATGAAGAAATCTGTAAAACCTGAAGTTGCAATACCTATGATAAGATTTGGTGCATTTCTAAGAAGTGTTTGGAGTAAAAGTATTGATTTGGCTGATCTCAAGAGGCTACAAAAGGAAATTGTGGAAATTCTTTGTCAATTTGAGATGATATTCCCAATGCTTTCTTCGATACAATGGTGCACTTGCTAGTTCATTTATGCAGGGAACTTGAATATGGTGGACCTGCACATGTTCGTTGTATGTTTCCTATTGAGCACTATCTTTGTAAACTGAAATCATATGTTCGCCACAAAAGTAAACCCGAGGCATCCATTGCTGAAGGTTATCTTGCAGAGGAATGTTTGATATTCTGTTCAAGGTTCTTAGGTGCCGATGGAGCAGGAAAAATGAAATTTGAAACATGTCCACAAAATCTGGAATATCCTATTAGCACAAGAAGAAACAAAGATGGAAAAACTATTCATCTTAAAAATTCTCAATGGAAGGAATGTCACCATTACATTCTATTCAATTGTGATAACAAGGAAATAGAGAGTTTACTTGGGTAAGTATTTTTATTTTAGTAAGTATTGAAGTATTATCCCTATCTTTATGAATCCTTTATTAGTTATTTTGTTCCTTTTTTTATAATAAATAATGTTTTCCTTTTTGAATCTGGCAGATGGAATTTTATGCAATTAAAGTTTACAATGGTTTATTTAATTAGAAAAGTGGACAAGTTCGGTTAACATCAGTAATAATATTCTTCACGTAGCTTGTGAAATGATGTCAACTATTAAAAAAAAACTATTTTTGATGTCATCCTTTTGCCAGCAAAATCAGTTCTTTTAAACAATCTACAAACATGTTATTGATTCTAGCCTCACGTAGTGTTAGTTGTAAATTCCAAGTTTCAGCACTTTCAGGGATTTCAGGCATGATTTGTAGTTAAGCTATATTCTCATTCATATAGAATTGTTTTCGGTATGGTCAGTTTCAGCTTTAGTAATATATCCAGCCAAATTTGTTTCTATCTTTTATTAACCTGGTCTTTATTCTAGGGAACATCGAGCTTTAATTGATGGTCATGCATCATCAAAAAAATATAAAAGAGAGAGAGAGAGAACACATTGAAGAATTTTGGAAGCGGTTAAAGGAAGAGGTTGGGAAAAAGGAGGACATTTCAAAAGAAGTACAACTGCTTGCAATGGGGCCTCTTCCAACAGCTAAGCGGTTTACTGGATATGTTATCAATGGATACAGATTTTATACAAGGTTCAGAGATGCCAAATGTACAACACAAAACAGTGGTGTATTTTTGACAGCCTTGACTACTAGCTTTGCAAGTTCGAAAGATCAAAATCCATTGGTTGGTGTAGTTAGTTACTATGGATCAATTGAAGAAATATTAGAACTAGATTATTGGGGAGAATTTAGTGTGGTTTTATGTAAGTGTCGCTGGTACCAAGAAGAGAAAGATTTATATGGGCTGACTCGTGTCAATTTTAATCGATTGTGCCAGAAATTTGATCCTTATGTTATGGCTTCACAAGTAAAACAGGTGTCTTATATAGCAGATCCAATTGATAAGATGTGCCACAATGTTATCAAGAAATTGCCGAAAGACTAGTGCGAACTCGAAAGAGAATATGAAAATGAAGATTTGAATGATATCCATCCTGCTTATGGAATGGGAAATCAAGATTTTGATGTTCGTTGGTGTAGAGATGATGTCCCAATAAGACGAATCCGCCTTCCACCTAGCAAAGTGAAAAACATTACTTCTTAATTTCATGTTTTTGTAGTCCAAGGCCCTTACAAATTGTGCAAATCGGAGATCGTATACAGACACACACTGCTGGTATGTATTTTTGCTTATTTTTATGGTTGGCTGGTGGTATGCTTCAGAATTCTTACAATTTCCACTTGCTGAAGCATCAGACTAATTCTTACAATTCTGTAGTTCAATGCTGGTATGTAACTAACCATGTACAAGGCTGATGCTTCAGTAATGAACTACATAATTTTAAGAATTTTATTTTCCCTTCAATCAGTAATGATCGTGTCAGTTCGTAATTGATGCAATGGTTGAGTTTGTACTTGAACGAGTCGTGGCATGTCTAAATTTTTAGTGCCACAGGCATTCTGTTTGTATTCCTTGATATCGTAAATACTTTGAACAAGCTGAGTCATTGCATCAATTTGCAATTTAGCCATAGATTGTGAAATGCAATTCTGTGCTGAAAAGCAACTCTGGCCATAGTTTGTGCTGAAATGTCTTTGTGCTGAAGTGCAAGTCAGTTATACTATGGCCATAGTTTGTGCTGAAATGCAACTGAGGCATGCATGTCTTCCATTTTGTGTTGCAATGTAAACAAGGCATTGCATCAGTTTGCATCCGAGGCATGCATGACTTTGTTTGTGCTGAAATGCATTAGTTGTACTGAAGGCTTTTGCTGAAATGCATGACTTTTAAAACTGCTTTATTTTGCAGGTGAAGGAGGCAGTAGAGAGGTACTGAATGCACTGGAGGCTCGGGCTTTATTAATTTGAAACTGTTTTAGTTTGATGTAAACATGAATTTAGTATTGGCTGTGTTTGTAAGTACTCTGTAAAACTGAATTTATAGCCTTTTTTTGTTATTCTGTAGTTGACTAACTAGTATTTGTGTTATTGGTTATTAATTTGAAATGAAAAGTTGTTTATTAATTTCAGTGTGTGATAGTAATTGTTGTTATGTTGCAGTTGTTATATAATGATGCAATAGCTATGATATAATGTTGCAGTATGCAGTGTTAAATGTTGTCGTAGCTATGATATAGTGTTGCCATAAATTTACATAAACGTGGGCCCCACAACAGGATTCCGTGAACCCGGCTACAGAATTTAGGGGCGCAACAGGATTCCGTGATCCCGGGATTCAGAGTTTAGTGGGCCCCACATTTATGTAAATTTAGTGCCTATAGCAACACCTGTAGCGATGTTACCTTAGGATAGCAAAGTCGTTGCCTTTGACTCTAAGGCAACGCGGCAAAAGGCAACCCCAAAAAAGTGTTGCCAGAGATCATTTTTGGCCTATACCAATATTATTTTGCACTTCCTGCATCACTTCTCTTGGGTTGTTGTATGCCATATATGGCGTAGTGTGGATTAGTTATTCCTGAACAATACGTTTCCCGATCCTATTGGATCTATCACTAGGCCGGTAGCGACCAATATCCGAGGGCCCTCACAATCCATCATCCACATAAGTAAAAATGTCTGGGCTCCATACCATGACACCACTTCTAGCTAGAAAGAAATGCATGCACTTCCTGCCGTCCTCATTCCGTTTTTGACTCATACCGAGGTGTAAGGCTCGCGAAGTAACGCTATACACAAAGCTATGCTAAATAAAGTTGTGCTTTGATCATCAACCACAAGGCCCTGCTTTTCAACAAAAGCCTTGATCATTTGCATCTTAGCATGCCACATTGACAATCCACGCCATGCGACTGATGTCTATCAATATATAACCTCTAAGCACGTACGTCTCAGAGAAGGGTGTTAAGCAAGAGAATAAATTCTCCGCCACCAAACAGATATATATTTAATAGAAATCAATTCACACAGAACGAAATTCAATGTCAGATACACATCCATTTACAAGTCCGTTCTGAGTCTGAACGAAACCGAAGGCACCTTATTCCTTGTCACGTATGTCCAATACGGAAGAGAGGTTCTAGCATATCTGGACAATCAACAAGTACATCAGGACAGCTACCACTTTAACCCTTTACTAGGAGCAAACCAATCCAGGGCATCTGTAGTCGTCAACTCGATGTGAAGATCGCCAGTCTTCAACCACCGTCTTCAATGTCTTTGACTTTAAATCGTCGTATAATTATTTGAAATGAGATTGAACTCGGTCTTTTCAAATAATTCTCAAATATATATAATTTAAATCATTTCATAACGTTAATAATATTTTATAACGATTTATCGCTATTTTTATTCATATAAAAATAGCCCATTTAATTTGAACGCCGTTTCAGGTCGTTACGCGGCCCTGGCGCTCAAATTTGAATTGCACATTTCTCGAAATCTAACCATTGGATCTTAACAAATTTAATATTGTTGGAAAGATCTTTCCAAAGCGAACCCAACGGTTCCAGTTTTGGGAAAATCCGACGGTTGGATCTTTCGGTATAATCGTTTAAAGTTACGATTGCGAAATGCGAATTACCACGCGCGATTCATTTTATTTTAATTTATATTTATATAATATATATATGTATATATATATATATATATATCATTCGATGGTTTCAAAACCGTTTATTTATTACATGTAAATTTTGTACAACTCACGTTCATGTCAAAAATTATATTTTTAATGAACAAATATATTTATCAAGACATGTAATTTTTTTATACACTTCACATACATGTTAAAAGTGATGTTTTTAACAAACAAAATATATATTTTAACATGTAATTATTTTATTCTAACTAACATGCTAAAAATGTCATTTTTCATGACAAACATGTTTTACATAAATTCCTTTTTTCTGCTAACATAATATATTGGAAATGTCATTTTTAATGACACAACATGTTTAACATAAATTCCTTTTTATTCTACCTAACATGATAAAATGTCATTTTTAATGACAAAACATGTATTAACATGTTTTTCTTTTTTATTCTAATCTAACATAACAAAATGCACTTTTTAATGACAAAACATATATTAACATGTTTTTATTTTTGTTCTAATATAACATAATAAAATGTCACATTTTAATGGCATAACATATATTAACATGTTATTATTTTTATTCTATCACATTTTAATGGCAAAACAAGCATTAACATGTTTTAATTTTTATTCTAATCTAACATAATAAAATGTTCTTTTTAATGACAAAACATATGTTAACATGTTTTTCTTTTTATTCTAATCTAACATAATAAAATGTCACATTTTAATGGCAAAACATGTATTAACATGTTTTTATTTTTATTCTAATCTAACATAATAAAATGTCACATTTTAATGGAAAAACATGTATTAACATGTTTTTCTTTTTATTCTAATCTAACATAATAAAATGTCCTTTTTAATGACGAAACATACATTAACATGTTATTGTTTTTATTATAATCTAACATAATAAAATGTCACATTTTAATGGTAGAACATATATTAACATGTTTTTCTTTTTCTTCTACTTCGCTAATATGTGAATGACATTATTCTAATGAATCAATACACATTATTGTTTTTCTACTTCGCTAACATGCAAATAATAATGTTTTAATAAACAAAGCATTTATTAACAAATGATTTTTTTCCTTTGTCGCTAACATGTAAATGGTTACATTTTAATAAACAAAGCATATATTAACAAATGATCATTATTCTTCTCCGCTAACATGTAAATGGTTACATTTTTATTTATTGAAACCTCTTTAATGAATCAAACAATAAAAATATAATTTTTATTGTCTAATCTTTTTATTTAAATCATGATTCTTTTCATTGAATCAAACATACACTAAACATGTTAATTTTAATGTTTAAAACATTTTGTTTAAAACATGATTATTTTTATTGAATCAAACATAAACTAAAAATGTCCTTTTTAATGTTTAAAACATTTTATTTAAAACATGATTATTTTTATTGAATCAAATATACACTAAAAATGTTATTTTTAATGTTTAAAACATTTTATTTAAAACATGATTTTTTTAATCTAAATAACATGTTGAAAGTTACATTTTTAATGGCAAATCCTACTTTAACCTATGATCAATTTTAATGAATCAATAATACAATATAGATGTAATTTTTAATGTTTAAACAATTTATTTAAAACAATGAATATATTGTTTATTCATACATACAATAAAATATAGATGTAATTTTTAATGTTTAAACAATTTATTTAAAACAATGAATATATTGTTTATTCATACATACAATAAAAATGTGATTTTTATTGTATAAACATTTTCTTTACAAATGATGAATATTTTGTTTATTCATACATACAATAAAAAGGTGATTGTTATTGTATAAATAATTTCTTTTCAAACGATGAATATTTTGTTTATTCATACATACAATAAAAAGGTGTTTTTTATTGTATAAACATTTTCTTTTCAAACGATGAATATTTTATTTATTCATACATACAACAAAAAGGTGATTTTTATTGTATAAACATTTTCTTTTCAAACAATGAATATTCTATCCATATATATACAATAAAAAAATGATTTTTATTGTATAACAAATTTTATTCAACATGAACATTTTATCTATATATATATATATATATATATACAATAAAACATGATTTTTATTGTATAAACAAATTTTATTCAACATGAACATTTTATCTACATATATACACTAAAAATATGATTTTTATTGTATAAACAAATTTTATTCAACATGAACATTTTATCTACATATATACAATAAAAATATAATTTTTATTGTATAAACAAATTTTATTGATTCATATTTACAATAAAAATATGATTTTTATTGTATACACATATTCTGATCAAACATGAACATTTTTCTAACATACACAATTCAATCCAGTCGTTCATCGCAAACACAAACAATCAATTCTAATTTTATACAACGCATATATGAATTTCACATCGCAATCAATAATGAATTTTATTTTAAATTAGAGATCTCACATTGGTTTTGAATTCTTCAAAAATTGTAGATCACTTTAAAATTTCCCCGGTCGGTTCTAAAATGTAGTAGACACTGCCACGATCCCAATGGTTCATGTTTCATGTAATTTTGATATCGTAGGAACAAGTTATGAATTTTTAAAGGTTCATAGTATTTAAATTTTATTAATAAATTAATTAAATTTTTAAAAAATATACCTTCTTCTTCTTTACAAAAACAAGGCTGACACATTTCTCGTTTGTTCTAACTTAGGTCAAAGTTTTTCGATCAACACAATCAACTTCGCGACGATCAGAAGGCGCCACGACGTAGGGGGAGGAGCGGCGCACAGGGTGGACCCCACGACGGTCAGCTCGATCGGGGTATAGTGGCGGGGCGGCGGTTGATGCGGCCGAACTTCCTGGCCTTAGTGCGAGCGAAATACACCACTTCAGATAGTGATGTCCGTGTGGATGTGAAGATTGGAGAGAGTACTGCAAAATCCTCTAAAGGATCAATGGGTTTTGGTGTGAGGATTGAGAGTTATGGGGGAAGAAGGATTGAACAGTTTTGGCCATTAAAGAATATGATGGCGGCGGCTACAGATGAATTAGGGTTTGATAATATTAGGGTATTTATAATATTATATTATTTAATTCTTTAACACTAAAAGGCCGGTTAATTCATGCTAACTCTAAGTTAAGCCCAGGGACTATCGCCTCTAGCCAAATACCCCCATTCCAGACACAATGGACTATGTTTCGTAAGCCCATTTGACCATTTCAGCCTGTATTCCTATAAATTAAAATATAAAACACTCAATATCATATTTGAACATACATTTCAATTTATCGGGGCCACATACTGACTCCAAAAATTCCCGAAAAATAAATCTAGCTATGTTTTTACGATACGGTCCTAAAAAAATTAATTTCGTCGAATTTGGAGACCGTTTGAAAAATGGCCTTTTTAATATTCGATCTAATTCAACAGAAATTACCAAATGCATTTTAATTTACCATGGTCACATATTAATTCCAACAATTATGGAAATTTAAACCTAGTAATGATTTGACATTTCGGATGCAAAAAAGTGGTTTCGTCGAAAACGGAGGTCGTTTGCAAAATGGCTATTTTTAATAGCTTTATCATTATTTAAAAATGGAATTTTTAAATCCTAACGCATTTTCTATCAAAATTTCTTAAAATAATTTTTTTAAATTGGTTCTGATTTTCCGGAGTGTTACATGCATTATGTGATGGGACCTGAGTCTTATAATAGCTTCATTTTTCCAAAAAGCATTACGCTGTTTGTTTTATGCACTGGTATTCTTGCGAGAAAACCCGTTTTGTGTTATACGGCATGGTCCCTTGATTTGCTTTATTTCTAAAATAAAGTTTTAAATAACTGTTTTAGTTCCCACACCGGTCCCATGACTGACCTGGAGTTTATTGCTTTAACCTAAACTCTGGGTGCCCCTATTTTCCACACGGGCAGCTAGTACTTTTGGTTTTGCGGATTTCTATTTTACAGGATCCTAGTTTACGGCTAGAGCTATAATCGAAAAGCTTTGTATCCGTGTATTTCTTTCAGTTGTGTTATGTCTTATTTTTCTACTGCTTTGTATTTTAAATCTCTGATATTTTCCTGCTGTATATTATTTATTCATACTCTGTTATATTCTTGTACTATGATGTAATTGTTGTACTAACAATGAAGTGTTCTTCTGTTTGTGTTCCGATGCGTCTTGACCTCAAAGCAGTCCGCCTTCTTGTTCGGTTTAGACTGGCCGGGAAGTTCAGATCGCTACAGATAATTTGGGAAGTCTAAATTCATATGTGAATTTAAAATCGGAAATTGAAATTAGTTTAAAAAAGAAACGATGAAATCTATTCTAATATTCAGAATGTAGATTGAATTAAATAAATCCGTACAGATTTATGATTTGTATTCGATTAGATCAAATTTATTTAAATAAATTATTTTCAGAAAAGATATAAGGATTGTATTAAATAGAAGTTTAAATTTAAATGTGAAAATAGATTCACTATTTATATATATATAAGTTATAATCGATAAAATATTCCAGAATAGGAATCGGTTTCAAATGGATTTGAAATGGAAACTTGCTTTAAATTATAAAACAAGGAAGTTAAATTTGTAAACGATGTTTATAAATTAAGTGAGATAATTATCATAGGATAGTTTAGGATTTTAAATTCAAGTATGAATTTAAAAGTGAATTGGAAATCGTTTCGAAAAGGGAACGATGGATTATATTCCGGAATTCGGAATATAAATTGAAATGAAAAAAATCCAATGGATTCATAATTAGAATTCGATTATATCGAATTTTATAAATATTTTATTTATAAAGGAATTGGAATTTATTATAGTAGATTAAGTTGTAAATAAATTTATAATTGACTAATGAAATAATTGACGATTAGGAATAATCGAAATATTAAGTTAGATTTGGTAAATTGGTTTAATTTATATTTAATATATAAAATGGAGTTGAAATATATTAATAAACGACGTTTAAAACATTTATATTTAAATATAATTAAAACGAACTCGCCGCAGCGCGGTAGTTCGTAATTTGGCATTTTGAACTTCAATTGAGTATATAGAACTCAATTTAAATAGGAATTCTTTGAAACAAGAATCGTCAGGACCGATTGAATAATAGTTTTCTAATGGAAGCAAAAAATCTGGATTTCGTTTTATAGATTTTAGTTATGTCAAAATCAAATTTCTAGAGAAACAACGCCATAATCGTTTAAAAACCATAACGTTTTATTTAAATTAATAAAAGGGGTTTTAAGTAAATAAAATCTGAATTTCCATTATTCCAGATATGATTTATAAAATTAATATGAACTCAAGTGGAGTAAGTGGACTAATTTTTGAAACAAAAAAAATTAGATTTTTAATTATTAAATAGAAATAACTAATTTGAAGAATAATTAGTTAATCGAGTTTTGATACGAAATTGGGTTTTGGTTAAGTAAACTGAACTGGTGAATTCACATTCGAAATCGAATATGAAACTTGAATTAAAAATGGAATTCAATTGGTTTATAAGCAAATTAAATTGTATATGAATGTGGTATGTTCAATTAAAAAGTAGAATAGGCAAAAGAGCTAATTAGAGAATAAATTAGTGAGTTGAAAAAAATAATTGGATTGAGTTGGAATAAATTAGGAGTGGACGTGTATAGGTTAAGCAGGATTGGAGCGAAGTGTATGACGATTATAATTTGTGTGTCTGACAAAAAGTTGCATGTTTAAATTCAATATGAGTTTTATGCACCGAATCGGCAAGCCACTTGGTTTTTTTGATTTTATTTTTGAATGGAAAGGGCCTAGTAAGGCGAGTTGAGGTTTGAGTTATTGAAAGGTGCAAAGGAGGCACTGGCGAAATTTTCCAAAAATTTAAGGAGTTAATTATTTTTAAGAAATTCTGATAACTAGAAATCAATATATCGATATATGTATAGAATTCGATAAGGAAACGAACTTAAATCAGAATATTATAAACAAAAAGGAAATCTATAGTTAAATCTGGTAAAAATAAAAATCGAAACATATACATGTTTTAAAAATGGATAATTGGTTTTTATGGTGTTAATTGTTCGAGGTAAGTGGTCTTGTTTGTTTTGAAGTTAATGATATTTTCAGTTAAGGTCTGAGAGATAATTATACCCCAACTTGATTGATTTCATTATTAATCGATAAATAGCAAGATTTCATCTCGAAGATAAATGTTTGAATATGATTTAGCTGAATGCGGTATTTTGGGTTGTTGTAACGATGTTTTACACAACATTCGTTTTTACCCAAGTAAGTGGAACTTTGGAAATATAACAGTAAATATTTCCTAAGTATATAAATGAATAGTCGTGAAAGAGATAAGTAATTGGAATGTTTTCCAATTATAAATAGGAGATATTTTCTATGTATAGAAAATAAAATATAGGCCATATATGAAAATGTTTTCCAAATAGCGTAAGAGGCCAGGAGGATTGTTGAAAATATTGGGTTAGCAAATATTGATAAGGAAATGGAGAAGTGATTTAATTGATAAAATATTAATTAAGGGGGCTCAGTGATTGTTTGATGCTTTGGATGAATGTTGTTTTTCTTCGATAGTGAAATAACCTACTATCGAAGTATTGGCCAATATCGTTGTCAATATGGAGAGACTGGTTGGATTATTATTCGAGAACCAATCCGTATTGGCAATAGCATTGCGAACCAGATTATATAAAGACAATTGAAGATACAGTAAAGTGCAAGCGCTTTTTCTGTTAATCCTAGGTAGAAATTGCCTAAGATGGATTAATGGAAATTGTGCCTTCGGTTTCGTTCAGTCCCAAAACGAACGTGTATGGACGAATGCCTGACAGAGTATTTTCAACGATCACGTATGTTGGTTTGTACAAATATGCCTCTGGTGGCGGAGAATTTATTCGCTTAGCACAATATCCAGAATATCTCAGTACAAGAAAATAATTGTGTTATTCAAAGTGATTAACGGATTTTACAATGTGGCATTCAAAGTGATTATGCTATCAATGAAAGGTAAGTAATCGTAACCTCAAGCCTCGCAACCGGGAAATAAAAAAAACGGGCAGGCAACATGGCTAAGTGGGTAGCTCCCAATTAGGGTGTATTATCACCTATCTACAGAAAATTTATTTCCTTCTTTATTCTATTCGATGTTGTACCATTCGGGAAGACAGTTGTTGATCCCAACCGTTGGTGATATACATTCGATACACTCAAGCAAAATGAGTGGTCGATCATGTGTGGCCTGGTTGCAAGATGTTCTTGTCAAACCCTGTGTATTGCTCTGTAGAGATACATTATCAGAATGTGGTTCCATACCTTGTCATAGTTGGAAATCCATTATCCAATAAGTGCTCGCGGTTTTGATTGTATACTATGCATGTAGAGCGTGAGATGCAAGAGTTTTGCTAGATGATTATTTAGTTGTGGTTGATAGACACTATTATACCATCAAAAGAGTTTTGATATAAAGATTATCGTTTCTTTCAAAAGGATTTTGAAAGTTAAATCAGTTGTTTCGGATTCTCATAATGGAAAAACCCGTTACGTGTTATACGGCGTGGTCTTATGACATATCGTTTTTTTTCAAACCATTTTAAATTGTTTACTCATAACAGTCCCATGACTGACCCAGAGTTTGTTTTTCTATATTTTCCCTAAAATCTTGGGTGCCCAAATTTGTACGGCAGTCAAGTAGTTCAGGATTTTACAGATTTATGTAAAGGAGCTTGGAGCAGGAGTCTTCGGTGTTAGATATTTAGGGTTTATTCCGCTGTGTTATATTTGTGATATACTCCAATGATGCATGTAAGTTCAAATATAGTTGTATTTCAAAAGTGATTATTTATATATTATATTTTATTCCCTGCGATTGTGAGATTCTGTGTTGTTGTTTCTGTTCTTCTTCTATCTTTTTCTTCTTTATTTCATAATGATTCGTATTTATGTGCAATTTGGGTTGGACGTGTGGTGTATTTAGTCAACTCGGATATTACGGAAATTCGGTTCATTACATTTGGAATTTGGAATTGGGAAATTGAATAAATTATAATAAGATAGAAATCAACCGGACATTAACCGATTGATGTTCAACTAAGTTAAACCCAAGTATAATTTTAATATGGAATGATAATTCAACTGATTTGATTGAGTTGGTTGTGCATTGGTTATTGATTGATTATCGATTGCCATTAGATTGGTTAAATATAATTCATTAACGGTTTAAAATAGAGTTAAATGAATTTGAAATGAATTCCAGTATGATAAATTGAAATGAAATCGCATATGAATTAAACCTGGATGATATAACCCTGTATTGTATATACCTTTTAAACTGAATCGATGCTTCATGTTTAATTTTGGAATTGGTGTAGTTACACATGTCGATTAATGAAATATTATGTAAAAATTTCATATATTTGTTACTTATATGTTGAATTGAGTTGAGTACAGGTGCAAGAAGGCCATGAGAATTAAGTTTGGTTGCATAGATTGCACGTAAATTGAGCAAGTATGCTCAATAGTGCTCGTAAAAGGTATGCCTACGCGAAGATATAAATTTTGGTTTATTGAATTTTGTTTTTCGACCATGTGGGTCGATGTATATATTATTTGCTCCGACGATATCGCAGATGTCACTCCGTACAGGAGAGACTCTACCGAATTTTTCCAGGAATTTGAAGTGTTAGAATATTTTTGATACTTTTGAAAAAATTCATTTACAATAATGAATTGGTTTTTGATATAAAATAAATTGGATTTTAAAATGGGTTTGTGATACCTTAGTAATTTCGAGGACGAAATTCTTTTAAAGGGGGAAGAATGTAATTTCCCGTATTTTTGGTAGTCGGATATTTTAATTATTTTATATATTATATTTGGAATATTAATGGATTTTAATATTTAATTCATTTATAAAAACAAAGTTTGAATGTCAAATTTATATATAATTTAAAACGAGCTCGAAATAGCGCGATAGTTCGTAATATTGAGTTTTGAACTTTAATTGAATATACAAGATCCGATATAAGTCGAATTTCTTTGAAACAAGAAACGTTTGAATCTTATTGATTATAATTTTATAATGGAAGAGAAAAATCCAAATTTCGTGTTATATATTGTTAGGTATGTCCAATTCAAATTTTAAAATAGTCGCTATGGAAATCGTTAATAAACAATAACGTTTATTTATTAAATTTAAAAGGGTTTAATATAATTTGGATACAGTTTAACTTGAAAATGTTAATGTTGAGTTACAAACCTATATTGGATCAGTTTGAACTGTATTTTATTTCACTTGTAAATGTATGTTGATAATAATTTATTATCAATAGATTTAATTGTTTTGGAGTTTATTATATTTTATCGATATTTTATAGGCCTTAGAAGTAGTCATTTTACAAACAGCCTCCATTTTCAACGAAATGAATATTATTGGAATACGTATGGTTGTTTATTGCTACATTTCTAGTTTTGAGCAAATTGGAGTTGTTTTATTAGCACGTTCAATTTAAATGTGAACCGATAGATATATTGAAACTAAAGTAACACCGTTGTGCAAACGGAGTCAGTTTTCGACCAAATAAGTTCCATTGGGTTCAGAACGATAAAACATAATGGTGTGTCCATTTTTGTTACATTTGAAGTTCGTACATGTGTATCGATTCAAACTTTACAATAAGTAATTATATACGGTTAAATTTAGTACCATATTATTATAAAATAATAATAGGAAATTACCCCTAAGAAATACTTACCTACACTAAATGTATATGAGAGCCTACCTAGATTCCTTCAGCTTTAATTTTTGATAGGAGCCTATACTTTTTCGCACATACCTACACTGTTTAATTTGTTTTCCTACCCTAGTTTCTTTTCTTCCAGCTACGTTTTCAGCTATATTGTACCATGATAGAACGCCATTCTTGTTCTACACATCCTCCTTTGCCTATATATATATATATATATATATATATATATATATATATATTTGCATGCTCCTCTTCTTTTCTCTTGTTCCGGTAACAAACGATGTTGATCTTTTCTATATAAAACTCGCAAGCTTCTTTCCAAAAGCTTGAGTTCTTCAACCATGTTCGAATATAAGGCTTCCCCATCACAAAACTAGAAGCAATTCTTCACCTTGGAAAATATAAAGAAAAATAATGGGCAGAGGATGATAAGATGGTCAGTCAATGGACTAAGGCCGCGCAGATGGGGTTGAAGGCTGGTGACGTACTGGTGGAGCAAGGGTTGGTGCGGGGTTCTCTGACGTGGTGCATGGTGGGTCATTGCAGAAGTATGAAGGAAACAGTAGCAGTAACAAAGAGAGAAGGGTGGGTCGAGGTGTTTGCTAGTGGGGATATGGCTGTTCTCCGACGTCAGCAACAGAGGGGTTCGTCTGAGGCTTAAGGCGCAGTGGTCGGATTTTAAGGATAGGAGGAGGTGTTGTGTTTTATGAACCATACAAAAAAGGGGATAAAAGTGGAACGGTAGTCATGAAGTTTGGAGCAGCAATTTATAAAGTTTGAGTTGGGGAAGAAGTAGTAAAATGGAGAGGACATTGGTTTTGACGTGGCCTATTTTTTTTGTTTTTGGCATGGACACTTAAAAAAAAGGAGTCAGTAGAAAATCGAATGGAGCCTGGGTTGTTTGCAAATGTTTTACTGGGCAGTTTGCAAACAAAATAGGAAGCAGCAGAGAAACGGGCAACACGAAGAGCAGGAGAAAGAAACTGTGTTGGCTCAATTATTATGACAACAAAAGTAATTTATTTTGACTATATAATATTTAAAGATAGATTAGTTAAACAATTTATATTAACTAAATCGCCTATTTGTACAGGCCTTTGGGAAAACGTTTAAAGCTAGGAACGTGAAAAAACAAAGATTGGAAAGAAAATAAATCGACCGAATCTTTTATAATTTAAAAAGTAATCGTTTTAAATTAATTATATATTTAATAAAATAATTAGTTAATTAAATCAGTTAGACTAAAATATTTATAACTTTGTGTCGGGTTATCAGTATTAGACAAAACAAGTTGCATCAGAATTGTACCGATGAACAGAACATTATGGAACAGAATTGGAATCAACTGAGATTTTTCAGTTAAATTAAACGTTGTTTAATTTGATCGAAACTAACTGTTTTAACAATGGAATCAAATCCAGGTGAGTTAAACTTACTCAGTTCTTCCCACTTATATTTAAATAAGTAGGGTTTTATAATTGTATGCTATGGTTGCTAGTGCTTGACTGTTTGTTAAATATATATTCATATATTGATTGAACCAATGAAATTAAATGTTGTTTAATTTCAGTGAAACACCAAATCGTTATTTTAACGATTGGAACCAGTTGAGGTAACTTACCTTGTTGGTCACATTTATGAAATAAACGTATTAAATTGTTTGAATTGTTTGTTAATTGGTTGGTGTTAAATAGCCATTATTTACTGTTATAGAAATAATCAATTAAATTGAATTGAATAAATTTATGTGAGATAATCTATTTTGATGCAGAAAAGAACAGGTTGGAGGAATCCAACCGGATTCCTCAAATTTATTAGATATTATTTAATTTCATATTATCATTATATGAACTGTTCTGAATGGATTATTGACTGTATTGTTGATCGATGACTGAAAATTAAACGTTTATTTTGTTTAAACTAATGAGTAGTACTGGTTGAGTAATTGACAATATATGGCCTATAAATCAATCGTGGTCTATATATCGATTTACCGTCAAGCGAATCGATAGAAATGAAGTTATAAAATATATTTTATAATCGAAGATAGACTTTTAATTTTGTATTTTTAATAAAAGTTTATTATAAAGAAATAAATATTTATTATTTGTTATTTAAGTTATAATTAATTATTAATTGATTTTATAAAGTAAATTCTGATGCTAAAAGATTTATAAGAAGGAGAGTAGAAAATTAACCTAATGGTTAAGAATTGGTTAATTATTTTAAGAAACAATTAAATGGATTTTTTTTAATTAATTATATTACTAATTAATTTAAAGGAAGGACCAACTGAATTTGGTTAACAAAATAATTGCGTGTTGAGTTGACTAAGTCGACCATATTTAACTGGAATTGATTATTAAATTAATTTGTTTTGAATTAATTGTAACAAGCCGGAAAATTAGAACCAATTTAAAAAATTTATTTTGGCAATTTTAATGAATTTTGAATCTTTAAAATGATATATTTTAAATAATAACGACTAAAATTTTTTTTGAATAGAATTAGAACATATATATTTATTTAAATCAAATTAGAATATAAATATTTATTTTAATTATAAAAGGAATTAGAAATGGCGCGGTAGTTTGAAAATTCGATTTCAAATTTCAAATGAATGTATAGGATTCAAAATAAACCGGATTTTAGCGAAACCAAAAATATTAGAATCTATTTGAAAATATCTTTCCAACGAATCCGAAAAATGGAAAGTTCATAGCGGGAATAAAAAGTTATGCCCAGTTGAAAATTCAGAATAGTCGCTACGGAAATATAGCCCTTAAAAATGGAGATTTTGCAAACGACCTCCGTTTTCGACGAAACCACTTTTGTTGGATCTAGAATGTCAAATTATTGCTGGATTCCAATTTTCATAATTTTTGAAATCAATATGTGAGCGTGGCAAAAGAAAACGTGTTTTATCAATTTAAATTGAATTTAATCGACTGGAAAATGGCCATTTTTCAAACGATCTTCAAATTCGACGAAACAAGTTTTGTTAGGACCGTATCGTCAAAACATGGCCAGATTTATTTTTCTGGAATTTTCAGAGTCAATGTGAGGCCCCGGTAAATTAAAATGTATGTTCAAATTCAATATATATTGAATTATATTTTAATTTAAATCAAACCTGATCGAAACGATAAAATTGGCTAATGTAACATATCCCATTGTGTTCAGAATGAGGGTAATTAGCTGGGGTCGACAGTCGTTGGGTTCGATTCAGAGTCAGAACGAAAATTGCACTTTATTGGATTTAATATAAATATTTAAATAAAATGGCCAAAGCCCTTTATCTCCCCCACGTGGTCAAACCCTCGTTCTGAATTCCCGTGGTCAAACCCCCCCCAGCCCCCATCGTTCAAACCTCGACATTCAAAAAAGAAAAAAAAATCTCGTTCAGACCCACCGCCGCTCCAAGCGTTCCCCCCCCTCGCGCGCCGCCGCCTAAGGCGGGCCACCCCTAGTCAGCCGCCTCACATGTAATAACCCGAAAATCTAGGCCAGTTTAAAATTTTTATTTCAGCAATTTTAGCGAATTTTGAATATTTAAAATGAATTATTTTAAATAATATCGACGAAAATTTATTTTGAATATAGAAATCGAACGTATATATTATATACGTCGTCGTTAGAATATAAATAATTATATATAATTATAAATAGAATTGAAAATGGCGCGGTAGTTCGATAATTCGATTTCAAACATCAATTGAATGTGCCGGGTGCAAAACAATCCGGATTTTAGTGAAACCAAAAATAATAGGATCTCTTTGATGATATCTTTCCAACGAATCTGAAAAATCAAAATTTCATAGCGGGAATCAAAAGATATGTCCGGTTAAAAATTCTGAATAGTCGCTATAGAATTCAGGCCCTTAAAAATAGAGATTATGCAAACGACCTCGGATTTCGACGAAACCACTTTTGTTGGGTCCGTGATGTCAAGTTATTGTTAGATTCCAAATTTCATAATTTTTCGAATCAATATGTGAGCGTGGCAAAGGAAAACGCGTTTGACCAGTTTCAGTTGATTTTAATCGACTAGAAATTAGCCATTTTTCAAATGGTCTCAGAATTCGACGAAATTAGTTTTGTTAGGACCGTATCATCAATACAAAGCTAGAAAATATTTTTCTGGAATTTTTCGAGTTAGTATGTGACCCCATTAAATTCAAATGCGCGTTCAAATTCAATATATAGAGTTATATGTTGATTTTGACGAAAATTGATGGAAACGATCGAATTGGCCTTCGAGACATATCCCATTGCATTCGGAATGGGGGTATTACCCTAAGGATGACAGTCGGTGGGTTCGATTTTGAGTTGAAAATAAAAGGGTACTTTATGGAAATAAATTAAATAAATTTATATATTATTAATTACAGTCAACTCTTTCCTTAACACCCCTTTTTTTCTTTTTCCCGACCCAACCAGTTCCCCTTTTTTAGAAAAAACGACGCCCCTTTCCTCCTCACGACCGCCACTCCTCCCCCTTCTTCTCATCGCCACCTCCTCCGATAGTCGCCGTCTTCCCCCATCCTTCATCTCTCCTCATACTTCCTCGGTCCGATACGCGAAGGCCCCAAGCCCTGATTCCGCCGCCGCCACCTTCTTGTACCCACCGCCTCTATCCTCCGCTCCTCCTTCGACTTCTCCTCCTCCACCAAGTAGACCAGCGCCGCCGCACCGGAGCTCCACCGCACCAAGAATGCGCCCCTCTTCTGGATCCGAACCCAGTACCTCGCCGCCGTCGAACCAACCTCCGGCTACCCCCCCCCCCAAGCTCCCCTCAGGTGATTTTCAATTTATAAAATCAGTTGAAATTTATAAAATCAGTTTTACTTATACGAAGGTTTGATTTTAATGTTAATGAAAATTTATCTTTTTATGTTAATAAAAACTAGGTTTTTAGGTTAGGTAAAGGTAATATTTTTTATAGTATAAAGATATGATTTTATCGTTATAAAGATAGGATTTTTTAAATGGATTTCTTACGTTGTGAGAATATGATTTCTTAAGTAATAAAAATATGAAGTCTTTGATTGAAAAAGCTAATTTTTCTTTGATATAAAAATATAAACTTTAATTTATAAAGCGATATAAAAATATGATTTTTATATATTGAATAGCGAAGTAAAAATTCGATTTTTATATAGAATAGCATAGTAAAAATTCGATTTTTATATATTGAATAGCATAGTAAAAATTCGATTTTTATATATTGAATAGCATAGTAAAAATTCGATTTTCATATATGTAGAAAATACGGACAGTGAAAATTGACAAGAGGCAAGAACGACGAAGATTTCTACCTAAGAAGAGTCATGGTATTGGATAGCTTTCGGTGAGAACTTCTCACTCTTCAATTTCTTTTTCTAGTTATATATATACTAGGATGCAGACGGTGTTTAGTAGCACCCGACACCCGTCATCCACAGACCATGGATGGCTTGTTTGTTTAATTGTTTGGTTGTGTAGTTGGTTAGATTATTTGGTTTGAATTGAATTGTTGGGTGAAATGAAATTGATTTGATTGCTGTGTGAATGGCGTGGGCCTTCACTAGACCGGGGATAAGGCTAGGCCTTGTCCCATTTCTAGTATCGTGCCGTTATGCCGCCGAAATTTTCTAAAAATAAGTTAGAAAAATAAATATAACATTTTATTTAATAAATGAACCGAATAGAATATTCATAAGTTGAATAAAATAGTTTGATCGTTAAAAATATAATTTTTAACGTAAAATGTGAATAAATGAATATTCATTTACAAACTGGACGGTTTGTTTATGTACACCTATTTGAAGGACATTGATTGGGACGATAAAGTTTACACATCGCCCAACTGCACAAATAAAATTTGTGTTTGATTGTTTGAAACCCCACACGGGTATTGGGATGATATTTGATGTACACTAATCCTGATTGTTTAGTTGTATGTCGATCGATTGATTGACAGACTGTTATAAGCGTTGAATATTTATATTTGGTGCTTATACAGTGTAGAATGCACTTTGGATGATGGTTGATTATTCATCGTTGTTGATATATACATGTGTTATAGAAAATCCATATAATTAATATTATATGGTAATTGATTGGGCCTCATTCCAGTTTCGAAAAAGAAATATTTGAAATAAAAATATTTGAAATAGAAATATTTGAAATAGAAATATTTGAATAGAAATATTTGAAATGAAGATATTTAAAATAGAAATATTTGAAATAGAATATTTGAAAATAGAAACATATGAAGCCGTGTTGGTTAGATTGACGCCATTTTGACGTGAACGATATTTATATCGATTTTATTCATTTTACAATGAATATCGAAGGTGATTTCAAAATCTGATTAATTGAATAGAAATGAATTTGAATTAAAATTGAATATAAATGAATATTTAATTGAAATTGAATTGAAATCGATTTGAAATGAATTTAAAACGAATTTATATTGGAATATTCAATTTTGATTTGAAAATTGATTATGAAGTTGAAACCGTTTTGAAAATGAATTTAAAACGATTTATAAAGCACGTTTTAAATTGAAATCGACGAAGTATATATTATATATATAATATAATGGCCGGAATAGAATGCGCCGCGCCGCGGCAGTTCCTGAATTTCGACCATTGACTTCGAACGGATATTACGGGAGATCCGACCGTCGGATTCTCCTGAAACCGGAACCGTTGGGTTCGTATCGAAAAGAGCTTTCTAACGAATACTAGAAATTTGAAATCTAATGGTTGGATTTGGAATTATGTCCAAATCAAATTTGAAAAAGGTCGCTGTAAGTGCAGTTCGATAGCCGTTGATGGAAATCGACTGTACGGGCCTTGATAAAATTATTAAAAATAGTAATAATTTGTATAAAATCATAAGAAATGATTTAGAAAGAATTGGGATGAAAAATTCCATATTTGAAAAGATAAAAATAGATTTTTATCGAAATGAACTAGTTTTGAACTAGAATTATAATTCTATTTATTTTTAAATAAATAAATTGAATTTGAAATGGTTTTGAAAATAACCAGAATTTCCAATGATTGCATTGGAATGGGTTTGAATCGAAATTGTCTTCGGAATATTTCGATGTTGGATTTCGTGATTATACAGATGTTGTTATGGAAATTTGAAAGATATAGATATATATATCGTTATTTCCAATACGATATTTGTTGGTCGTAGAATTTGATATTGAATATAAGCCGATATATTTTCTATTCAGAGCCTTGTATTGAATATCAAATGTGATTTGGGTCTGTCGTGAATGGTGTCTTCATTAACACTGTTCTTGAACCCAGTTGAGAAAAGATTAAATCTTTTTATTTAGATTTAATGAAGTGTACCAATTAAACAATATTTAATTGGAATTGAATTGATATTGATTTTTGGGTTTATCGTGGACAGTGTTTTAAATAACACTCGTTCTTTAACCCGATAATTAATGGAATGTGGTTTTGGGTTTATCGTGAACCGTGTTTTAAATGACACTGTTTCTTTAACCCAATTAACGATTAAAACTAAGTAGAGTTTTAATGAATCTTTAATTAGATTGAAAAGATCGAGAATGGAGTATCACCAGTTTTACTCCAGGCGAGAGTTAAATCTTTAATTAGATTTGAACGTGAAATGGTAATTGAATTTACCGATAACACCGTGGTGTTAGATATGAAGTACTACCAGTTTTACTTCATGGGATGAATAGGTTGGGATTGGGAAATTGAAACAAATGATTACTTCGGTAAGGTTCGTTAATCCCGACTAGTTGAATCGAAAATCAAAAGAAGATTAAAGAATAAATTCAAGGAAATTATCTTGGATAAAATTAATGGGAACCTTTCCCTATGAATGTGAAATTTAGAAACTAACTGTCGGTTAGCTGAGCAGAATGGCTTCCTGGATATTGATCTGATGTTGGTTTCGGCCTTCGGGGTTAATATTTGGGGAATTATTCTCTTGATTAATTTACGGTTAGTGACTGATGAATTGGAATGAGGCGTATGTTGTGTTTGTGTAACACTTTTATAATATATGCGTGAGTTATTCAGAAAGGCCGGGTTTATCCCATTCTGAATAACTGATACGACGATAAGTCGAAGATGAAGACGGTGGTCGAAGACCGGAAGACTTCACATCGTTTGGGTGATTACTGATGATCTTGATTGGGCTGTACACCCAGGATGAGGGAATCAGTTGGTGATCGTCCAGACGTACCTGGAGATGGATGGATATGGGAGGAAAGTGCCTCCGGTTTCGTTCAGACCCAGAACGAACTTGTAAATGGATTGTGTGTCTGACATTGGATTTTATTCTGTGTTGATTGATCTCTATTAAATATACATCTGTTTGGCGGCAGAGAATTTATTCTCTTGCTTAACGCTCTTCTCCGAGACGTACGAGCTCAGAGGTTGTATATCGATGGACACCAGTCGCATGGAGTGAATTGCCAATGTGGCACGCGTAAGTGGCAATTAATCAAGGCTTCTGTTGAAAAGCAAAGTCTTGTGGTTGATGATCAAAGCACGGCCTGTGTGGTGTAGCTTTATGTATAACGTGAATTCGCGAGCCTCACACC
This sequence comes from Allium sativum, assembly GCA_030737875.1. Lineage (NCBI taxonomy): Eukaryota > Viridiplantae > Streptophyta > Magnoliopsida > Asparagales > Amaryllidaceae > Allium > Allium sativum. Next base: position 567,392,870 of record CM060921.1, read on the forward strand.
TCGGTATGAGTCAAAAACGGGATACGGACCCAAGGAGTGCACGACGTTTCTTTCTAGCTAGGGTGGTGTCAGTGACCTACCAACCCTGACATTTATATACTTTTCACCTGTGTGGTTGTTGGATACGAGGCGCCTCGGATATAGGTCTGTAAGGACCGGGAAACGTGTGTTCAGGAATTGCCAATCCTCAAAAGTAAGAGAGGACCGGCCTTGGAGGTTCCAAAGGATCATAGTGGGGTCCTGAGGCATTTGCTAGAGTGTCTCGAACGCGGAGAGGAGCTTGCCCCTTGCCTCGGCTCATGACGGAAATCCAATTTCCAATACGTGTATTGCGGTTTTAATTGTAGAACTAGTATGGCGACATAGTAGATGGTAGCTATGCCGCCTATGATTGATATTTATGATTGAAATGGTTTTGACACTATACACCTAAAATAGTATCAAATAATGTGTTTTAAACGTATCAAGCATGCTTTGGCTGTTATAAGGGAAAACCCTATCCTCCGGCTTGCGTTGCATTGTGTGATGGGACCTGGGTCTTACAACAGCTTCATTTTTCTTTATTTAGCATTGCGCTGTTTGTTCTATGCACTGGTATTCTTGGGAGGAAACCCGTTCCGTGTTATACGACGTGGTCCCTTGATTTACCTAACTTTAAAACCAATATTAATAACTGTTTTAGTTCTCACACCAGTCACATGACTGGCCTGGAGTTTATTGTTTTAACCTAAACTCTGGGTGCCCCTATTTTCCGCACGGGCAGCTAGTAGTTTTGGTTTTGCAGATTTATATCCACAGGGTCCTGATTAACAGCTGGAACGATGCTCGGAAAGCTCTGTATCCGTGTATCACTTCTAGTTGTGTTTTGTATATTTTTCCGCTGCTATGTAATTTATTGTAATCTCTGATATTTATTCATTTATACTCTGTATATTCTTGTATTTGATGGAATTGTTGTAATAACAATGAAATGTTCTTCTGTATGTGTTCTATTTTGTCGTGTTCTCAAAACAATTCGTTCTTTCTCTTCTCTTCGGAGACCGGGGAAGTTCGGGTCGTTTCATCGTGGTATCAGAGCTTTGGTTTACAAAGCTCAGAGAGCAAGACACATTAGAACCATACGAAAGAATTCATCAGAAACTGGATTAGTAACATCCAACGGGAATGACTCGTTAGAGATGGGATCAGTAGTATCCTAGAACGAGTGTGAAGAGTATATTTTTAAGATGAAAACAAATTTTGTTTTGGAAATTTAAATCAATAATTCGTATTTGATTATTTATTTGTATTGATTTGGACAGTCCAGTATATAAGGATTTTGCATATACGCCTTGTAAACATGTATTTGAAGTTTTAATGTACTGGATAGATATAGAATTACACTCTAATCGCCCGGAGATGATTTTGATGATGGAGCTCCATCATTAGAATTTATGTTCGAGTGACGAAAGTGGGCTTTCTATATATTTCCTATTGACTGGTGTGAGAACCAAAATTAGATAGGGCCTATTGTTGTGATTTGGGATCAAAAATCTGATTTTTGACTATGTATCAAAGTTATGAATTTCAAAAACTAATCAACTAATTGATTGATGTTTGTGTTGTTTGTTTATTTGTTTGAAAATTTTGAACCATTTAGCCTAATTGTACCAAATATTGAATTATATTAAAAATTGGTCGCATTTGCTTGCACATACATATACTTACATTGAACAGGTCATAGCAAGGAGGCTAGAGCCAGAGAATAAAATTTGTTTGCCCGACAAATAGGTACATGTTTACTACATAATTTACTGTTTTGTTTGGGTGATGATGATTTTATGAGCCTATTGGCTAGCCGCTTGGCTAGCCGCTTGGCTTTTACTTTTTCTTTTTGAGATCAGAAGGCCTATATGGCAATTTCGGGATTTTCCTGTGGCTCCCGGTGCAGGGGAGGTTATGGCGAAATTTTTCGAAAATTTAGGGTGTTAGCCAAATTTTTGAAAATTCTCAGAAACTGAAAAGTTGGAGAATGGAAGCCAGAGCGAACGTAGAGTTGATTAATCAAACCACTTTCGACTTTGTTCCTTTTCGGGGACGAAAAGTTTTAAGTGAGGGAGATTGTAATAACCCGAAAATCTGGGCCAGTTTAAAATTTTTATTTCAGCAATTTTAGCGAATTTTGAATATTTAAAATGAATTATATTAAATAATATCGACGAAAATTTATTTTGAATATAGAAATCGAACGTATATATTATATACGTCGTCGTTAGAATATAAATAATTATATATAATTATAAATAGAATTGAAAATGGCGCGGTAGTTCCATAATTCGATTTCAAACTTCAATTGAATGTACCGGGTGCAAAACAATCCGGATTTTAGTGAAACAAAAAATAATAGGATCTCTTTGATGATATCTTTCCAACGAATCTGAAAAATCAAAATTTCATAGCGGGAATCAAAAGATATGTCCGGTTAAAAAATCTGAATAGTCGCTATAGAATTCAGGCCCTTAGAAATAGAGATTATGCAAACGACCTCGGATTTCGACGAAACCACTTTTGTTGGGTCCGTGATGTCAAGTTATTGTTAGATTCCAAATTTCATAATTTTTCGAATCAATATGTGAGCGTGGCAAAGGAAAACGCGTTTGACCAGTTTTAGTTGATTTTAATCGACTGGAAATCAGCCATTTTTCAAATGGTCTCAGAATTCGACGAAATTAGTTTTGTTAGGACCGTATCATCAATACGAAGCTAGAAAATATTTTTCTGGAATTTTTCGAGTTAGTATGTGACCCCATTAAATTCAAATGCGCGTTCAAATTCAATATATAGAGTTATATGTTGATTTTGACGAAAACTGATGGAAACGATCGAATTGGCCTTCGAGACATATCCCATTGCGTTCGGAATGAGGGTATTACCCTAGGGATGATAGTCGGTGGGTTCGATTTCGAGTTGAAAATAAAAGGGTACTTTATGGAAATAAATTAAATAAATTTATATATTATTAATTACAGTCAACTCTTTCATTAACACCCCCCTTTTGTTTCTTTTTCCCGACCCAACCAGTTCCCCCTTTTTAGAAAAAACGACGCCCCTTTCCTCCTCACGACCGCCACTCCTCCCCCTTCTTCTCATCGCCACCTCCTCCGATAGTTGCCGCCTTCCCCCATCCTTCATCTCTCCTCATACTTCCCCGGTCCGATACGCGAAGGCCCCAAGCCCTGATTCCGCCGCCGCCACCTTCTTGTACCCACCGCCTCTATCCTCCGCTCCTCCTTCGACTTCTCCTCCTCCACCAAGTAGACCAGCGCCGCCGCACCGGAGCTCCACCGCACCAAGAATGCGCCCCTCTTCTGGATCCGAACCCAGTACCTCGCCGCCGTCGAACCAACCTCCGGCTACCCCCCCCCCCCCCCAAGCTCCCCTCAGGTGATTTTCAATTTATAAAATCAATTGAAATTTATAAAATCAGTTTTACTTATACGAAGGTTTGATTTTAATGTTAATGAAAATTTATCTTTTTATGTTAATAAAAACTAGGTTTTTAGGTTAGGTAAAGGTAAGATTTTTTATAGTATAAAGATATGATTTTAGCGTTATAAAGATAGGATTTTTTAAATGGATTTCTTACGTTGTGAGAATATGATTTCTTAAGTAATAAAAATATGAAGTCTTTGATTGAAAAAGCTAATTTTTCTTTGATATAAAAATATAAACTTTAATTTATAAAGCGATATAAAAATATGATTTTTATATATTGAATAGCGAAGTAAAAATTCGATTTTTATATAGAATAGCATAGTAAAAATTCGATTTTTATATATTGAATAGCATAGTAAAAATTCGATTTTTATATATTGAATAGCATAGTAAAAAATTTGATTTTCATATATGTAGAAAATACGGGCAGTGAAAATTGGCAAGAGGCGAGAACGACGAAGATTTCTACCTAAGAAGAGTCGTGGTATTGGATAGCTTTTGGTGAGAACTTCTCACTCTTCAATTTCTTTTTCTAGTTATATATATACTAGGATGCAGACGGTGTTTAGTAGCACCCGACACCCGTCATCCACAGACCATGGATGGCTTGTTTGTTTAATTGTTTGGTTGTGTAGTTGGTTAGATTATTTGGTTTGAATTGAATTGTTGGGTGAAATGAAATTGATTTGATTGCTGTGTGAATGGCGTGGGCCTTCACTAGACCGGGGATAAGGCTAGGCCTTGTCCCATTTCTAGTATCGTGCCGTTATGCCGCCGAAATTTTCTAAAAATAAGTTAGAAAAATAAAGATAACATTTTATTTAATAAATGAACCGAATAGAATATTCATAGGTTGAATTAAATAGTTTGATCGTTAAAAAATTTAATTTTTAACGTAAAATGTGAATAAATGAATATTCATTTACAAATCGGACGGTTTGTTTATGTACACCTATTTGAAGGACATTGATTGGGACGATAAATTTTACACATCGCCCAACTGCACAAATAAAATCTGTGTTTGATTGTTTGAAACCCCACACGGGTATTGGGATGATATTTGACGTACACTAATCCTGATTGTTTAGTTGTATGTCGATCGATTGATTGACAGACTGTTATAAGCGTTGAATATTTATATTTGGTGCTTATACAGTGTAGAATGCACTTTGGATGATGGTTGATTATTCATCGTTGTTGATATATACATGTGTTGTAGAAAATCCATATAATTAACATTATATGGTAATTGATTGGGCCTCATTCCAGTTTCGAAAAAGAAATATTTGAAATAAAAATATTTGAAATAGAAATATTTGAAATAGAAATATTTGAATAGAAATATTTGAAATGAAGATATTTAAAATAGAAATATTTGAAATAGAATATTTGAAAATAGAAACATATGAAGCCGTGTTGGTTAGATTGACGCCATTTTGACGTAAACGATATTTATATCGATTTTATTCATTTTATAATGAATATCGAAGGTGATTTCAAAATCTGATTAATTGAATAGAAATGAATTCAAATTAAAATTGAATATAAATGAATATTTAATTGAAATTGAATTGAAATCGATTTGAAATGAATTTAAAACGAATTTATATTGGAATATTCAATTTTGATTTGAAAATTGAATATGAAGTTGAAACCGTTTTGAAAATGAATTTAAAACGATTTATAAAGCACGTTTTAAATTGAAATCGACGAAGTATATATTATATATATTATATATATAATATAATGGCCGGAATAGAACGCGCCGCGCCGTGACAGTTCCCGAATTTCGACCATTGACTTCGAACGGATATTACGGGAGATCCGACCGTCGGATTCTCCTGAAACCGGAACCGTTGGGTTCGTATCGAAAAGAGCTTTCTAACGAATACTAGAAATTTGAAATCTAATGGTTGGATTTGGAATTATGTCCAAATCAAATTTGAAAAAGGTCGCTGTAAGTGCAGTTCGATAGCCGTTGATGGAAATCGACTGTACGGGCCTTGATAAAATTATTAAAAATAGTATTAATTTGTATAAAATCATAAGAAATGATTTAGAAAGAATTGGGATGAAAAACTCCATATTTGAAAAGATAAAAATAGATTTTTATCGAAATGAACTAGTTTTGAACTAGAATTATAATTCTATTTATTTTTAAATAAATAAATTGAATTTGAAATGGTTTTGAAAATAACCAGAATTTCCAATGATTGCATTGGAATGGGTTTGAATCGAAATTGTCTTCGGAATATTTCGATGTTGGATTTCATGATTATACAGATGTTGTTATGGAAATTTGAAAGATATAAATATATATATCGTTATTTCCAATACGATATTTGTTGGTCGTAGAATTTGATATTGAATATAAGCTGATATATTTTCTATTCAGAGCCTTGTATTGAATATCAAATGTGATTTGGGTCTGTCGTGAACGGTGTCTTCATTAACACTGTTCTTGAACCCAGTTGAGAAAAGATTAAATCTTTTTATTTAGATTTAGTGAAGTGTGCCAATTAAACAATATTTAATTGGAATTGAATTGATATTGATTTTTGGGTTTATCGTGGACAGTGTTTTAAATAACACTCGTTCTTTAACCCGATAATTAATGGAATGTGGTTTTGGGTTTATCGTGAACCGTGTTTTAAATGACACTGTTTCTTTAACCCAGTTAACGATTAAAACTAAGTAGAGTTTTAATGAATCTTTAATTAGATTGAAAAGATCGAGAATGGAGTATCACCAGTTTTACTCCAGGCGATAGTTAAATCTTTAATTAGATTTGAACGTGAAATGGTAATTGAATTTACCGATAACACCGTCGTGTTAGATATGAAGTACTACCAGTTTTACTTCATGGGATGAATAGGTTGGGATTGGGAAATTGAAACAAATGATTACTTCGGCAAGGTTCGTTAATCCCGACTGGTTGAATCGAAAATCAAAAGAAGATTAAAGAATAAACTCAAGGAATTTATCTTGGATAAAATTAATGGGAACCTTTCCCTATGAATGTGAAATTTAGAAACTAACTGTCGGTTAGCTGAGCAGAATGGCTTCCTGGATATTGATATGATGTTGGTTTCGGCCTTCGGGGTTAATATTTGGGGAATTATTCTCTTGATTAATTTACGGTTAGTGACCGATGAATTGGAATGAGGCGTATGTTGTGTTTATGTAACACTTTTATAATATATGCGTGAGTTATTCAGAAAGGCCGGGTTTATCCCATTCTGAATAACTGATACGACGATAAGTCGAAGATGAAGACGGTGGTCGAAGACCGGAAGTCATCACATCGTTTGGGTGATTACTGATGATCTTGATTGGGCTGTACACCCAGGATGAGGGAATCAGTTGGTGATCGTCCAGACGTACCTGGAGATGGATGGATATGCGAGGAAAGTGCCTCTGGTTTCGTTCAGACCCATAACGAACTTGTAAATGGATTGTGTGTCTGACATTGGATTTTATTCTGTGTTGATTGATCTCTATTAAATATACATCTGTTTGGCGGCAGAGAATTTATTCTCTTGCTTAACGCCCTTCTCCGAGACGTACGAGCTCAGAGGTTGTATATCGATGGACACCAGTCGCATGGAGTGAATTGCCAATGTGGCACGCGTAAGTGGCAATTAATCAAGGCTTCTGTTGAAAAGCAAAGTCTTGTGGTTGATGATCAAAGCACGGCCTGTGTGGCGTAGCTTTGTGTATAACATGAATTCGCGAGCCTCACACCTCGGTATGAGTCAAAAACGGGATACGGACCCAAGGAGTGCACGACGTTTCTTTCTAGCTAGGGTGGTGTCAGTGACCTACCAGCCCTGACATTTATATACTTTTCACCTGTGTGGTTGTTGGATACGAGGCGCCTCGGATATAGGTCTGTAAGGACCGGGAAACGTGTGTTCAGGAATTGCCAATCCTCAAAAGTAAGAGAGGACCGGCCTTGGAGGTTCCAAAGGATCATAGTGGGGTCCTGAGGCATTTGCTAGAGTGTCTCGAACGCGGAGAGGAGCTTGCCCCTTGCCTCGGCTCATGACGGAAATCCAATTTCCAATACGTGTATTGCGGTTTTAATTGTAGAACTAGTATGGCGACATAGTAGATGGTAGCTATGCCGCCTATGATTGATATTTATGATTGAAATTGTTTTGACACTATGCACCTAAAATAGTATCAAATAATGTGTTTTAAACGTATCAAGCATGCTTTGGCTGTTATAAGGGAAAACCCTATCCTCCGGCTTGCGTTGCATTGTGTGATGGGACCTGGGTCTTATAACAGCTTCATTTTTCTTTATTTAGCATTGCGTTGTTTGTTCTATGCACTGGTATTCTTGGGAGGAAACCCGTTCCGTGTTATACGGCGTGGTTCCTTGATTTACCTAACTTTAAAACCAATATTAATAACTGTTTTAGTTCTCACACCAGTCACATGACAGACCTGGAGTTTATTATTTTAACCTAAACTCTGGGTGCCCCTATTTTCCGCACGGGCAGCTAGTAGTTTTGGTTTTGCAGATTTATATCCATAGGGTCCTGATTAACAGCTGGAACGATGCTCGGAAAGCTCTGTATCCGTGTATCACTTCTAGTTGTGTTTTGTATATTTTTCTGCTGCTATGTAATTTATTGTAATCTCTGATATTTATCGAATGTAATTTATTCATTTATACTCTGTATATTCTTGTATCTGATGGAATTGTTGTAATAACAATGAAATGTTCTTCTGTATGCGTTCTATTTTGTCTTGTACTCAATTCTATCCGTGCTTTCCTTCACGGGGAAGTTCGGGTCGTCTCATCACACCCCCTCTTCTCCAGTTCACCGACATTAGCCCCTCCTCCTCCCTCTTGAACGCAAACCCATATCGCCCCCCTTTTACTGTGACCACCACCATGCCCTAGCCGCGTCCCCCACCTCCGACGAACCCTCAGCAGCCCAGCGTCGTCCATCCCCGCTATCCTCCGGCTGTGAACTCTCCTTCACCAAGAATTGGATTTTTACAAGGAAAAAAATGTAAGTTTTTATTTTTTTATTTCCATTTACTTATGTAAAGTTAGGATTTTTAGGTATGAGAAGTTAGGATTCTATGTACATAAAATTATAAGATTTTTCTTATATAAAGTTTTGGTTTTTTTTTTAAATATAAAGTTTAGATTTATATATATATACATTAGGTTAAAAATCAGATTTTTATACATATAGCTTAGTTATAAAAATGCAACATTTTACTATGAAACAATCGAAATGGAAAGATATGATTTCTATTTTATACATTAGAATAAAAATGTGGTTTTTATTTAAATAACATCGGTATAAAAATACGATTTTTATTATCTAGAAAGCGAAATGAAAATATGGTTTTTGTCGTTTGAATGGAAATATAAGGATATGATTTTTATATAAACGAAATTGGTCTAAAGATATGACTTTATTATATATATAGCAAAGTAAAAATGTGATTTTTAATATATAAACATCATATTAAAAATGTGATTTTTATTATGAACAGCGTGGAAAGGACTGCGTTGGAATTTCGGACAAATCCAAACGGTTCGAAAATTCAGAAATAAAACTGGAGGAGTGGAAACCCAAGGTGAGAACTTCTCACTATAATTTCTTGTATAGTTATTTATTTTATAACTGCATATATGAACTGCTCCCCGTCGTCCACAGACCATAGACGACTTGTTTGATTGTATTGCGTTGTGATTTTTGGTTTGAGTGATTTGTTTGTGTGAATTTGGTTTGGGATTAGAATGGATTGGTTTGGATTGATTATTGTGTATGGCGCGAGCCAGTATCGGGAGAGGGGTAATGCTAGACATTACCCGATTTCAATATCGCGCCGTTATGATGCCGAAATTTTCTGAAATAAAAAATGTTAGTTAAAAATAACATTTTTATTGAAAGTATGAACTGTTAAAAATAGTAAAGTGTTAAAATAAATTTTTTTTAACGTTAAAAATATAATTTTAACGTATAAAGGAACGACATAGAATTCTCCTGAAATGAAAATGAATATTCATTTACAAATCGAATGATTTGTTTATGTACACCTATTTGACGGACATGGATTGGAACGATAAATTTTACACATTGTCCAACTGCACAAATAATATTCAGTGTTTGTTGATTGAAACCCCACACGGGTATTGGGATGATATTTGACGTACACTAATCTCAACTGTTTAGTTGTATGTCGATCGATTGGTTGACAGGCTGTTGTAAGTGTTAAATATTTATATTTAATGCTTATGCAGTGTAGAATGCACTCTGGATGATGGTTGACTGTGTTTGATTATTGTTGTATGCATGTGTGTATAAAATCCATATAATCAACATTATATGGTAATTGACTATATCTGATTCTACTTCAAAAAGAATGAATATTTTAAAATAACGAATATTTTAAAATAATATTCAGTAAAAGATCAAAATTTGATTTTGATGTCCGATTTGCGATGGACACGAAAATATTTAAATATATAAAGTCGTGTTGATTAGATTAATGCCATTTTGACGTGAACGATATTTATATTGATTTTATTCATTTTTATAATGAACATCGAAAAAGAAGTGATTTCAAAATCTAATGTTTTGAAAATATCATCATATACATATTAACGATATGGAATATTCAATTTTGATTTAAAATTGAATATGAAGTTGAAATCGTTTTGGAAATGAATTTAAAACGATTTATAAAATACGTTTTAAATGGAAACCGACGAAATATATATAATATATATATTATGTAAATATATTGGGCTGAATAGAACGCGCCACACCGCAACAGTTCACGAATTTCGATGATTGACTTCGAACGGACATTACGGGAGATCCGACCGTCGGATTCTCCTAAAACCGGAACCGTTGGGTTCGTATCGGAAAGAGATTTCCAACGAATATAAGAAATTTAAAATCTAACGGTTGAATTTAGAATTATGTCCCTATCAAATTTGGAAAAGGTCGCTGTAAGTGCAGTTCGATGACCGTTTATGGAAATCGAGTGTACGAGCCTTTATAAAATCATTAAAAATATCAATAATTTGTGTAAAATTATAATAAATGATTTGGAAAGAATTGGGATGAAAATTTTCATACTTGAAAGGGTAAAAATATATTTTTATCGAAATGAACTAGTTATGAACTAGAATTAAAAATCCAATATTTTTAAATAAATAAATTGGGTTTGAAATGGTTTTAAAAATAACCAGAATTTCCAATATATGAATTGGAATGGATTTGAATCGAAATTATCTTTGGAATATTTCGATACTGGATTTCATGATTATACGGATATTATGGAGGAATTTGGAAGATATATATATGTTATTCCAATACGATATTTATTGATTTCAGAATTTGATATTGAATATAGGGCTTAGTGATCCTTCCGAATAGAATGGATCGGTAGAACCCTCCTCTTTTCCCTTTATGGTGGTTCTTTCTTGTTCTTGTTTGCTAACGCACCAGTTTTAGTTGATGAAAGTTACTTTGGCATCAAGAATTTTTTTTTTCCTGATATTCAGAGCCTTGTATTTAATATTGAATTGGATTTTGGGCTTGTCGTGAGCTGTGTTTTAAATGACATTGTTCTTAAACCCAGCGTGGGAAGAATAAATCTTTTAATTAAGATTTAAAGAAGAATTACCAATTAATTAACATTTAATTGGAATTGAAAATGGAATGTGAATTGGGTTTATTATGAACTGTGTTTTTAACGACATTCGTTCTTGAACCTGATTTACAGTGAAATGTGATTTGGAATTTATAAATCTTTTTATTAAGATTTAACGGGAATTTCCAAAGTAAAATTTTCCAATTTAATCTATTAAATTGGAATTGAATGGAATTCGATTGATAATAATCGAACTGAACTTCTGTGGAGGAAGATTTTTAATACATATGGAATTTAAATGGCTTTGCCGTTACTCCATTTATATTATTAGTCAGATACGGAAATTGATATCGATTATATATTGAGTTGTTTTTTCGTGAAGATTCCGTAATTAATGGAATGTGATTTGGGTTTATCGTGAACTGTGTTTTAAATGACATTAGTTCTTTAACCCAGTTAAAGGCAAGATTACATGTCTGTCATTGTATTTCGAACTGTATGATTGATCTCTGCTAGATATATATCTGTTTGGTGGCAGAGAATTTATTCTCTTGCTTAACACACTTCTCTGAGACATATCGAGCTTAGAGGTTATATATCGGCAGAAATCAATAGTACAGTGTAGATTGTCGATGCGACATGTTTTTGTTTCCAAAGTTAAATAATCATTAATATTTATTTTTGGGAAGATTAAAACAAAGTGGTGTTTTAATGAATCTTTAAATAGATTGAAAAAGGGAATGTGATAATTTAAATTATCAAATTTGGGAAATGATCGAGAATGGAGTATCGCCAGTTTTGCTCCTAGCGATAGTTAAATCTTTAATTAGATTTGAATGGGAAATGGTAATTAGTTTTACCGATAAGACCGTGGTGTTAGTTATGGAGTATCACCAGTTTTTCTCCATGGTATGAATAGGTTGGGATTGGGAAATTAAACAAATGATTACTTCGGTAAGGTGCGTTAATCCTGACTAGTTTGGAAAACTGTAACATGGTTTGGATTGACATCCATAGGAAGATTAAAGAATAAATTTAAAGAATTTATCTTTGATAAAATTAATGGGAACCTTTCCCAAAGTATATGAATATTTAAATAAAAGAATATTCAGAATTGGAATGAGGCGGATGTTGTGTTTTTATAGCACTTGTTTATTATATACGTGGGTTATTCAGAAAGGCTGGGTTTATACCCATTCTGAATAACTGATTCGACGATAAGTCGACGATGAAGACGGTGGTTGAAGACCGGAGGACTTCACATCATTTGGATGATTACTGATGTCTTGATTGGGCTGTACACCCAAGATGAGGTAATAAGTGGTGATCGTCCAGGCGTACTTGGAGATCGATGGGTATGCGAGGGCCTCTCTCCTATATTGGACATATGGGACGAGGAATAAGGTGCCTTTGGTTTCGTCCAGACCCAGAACAAACTTGTAAATGGATTGTGTGTTTGACATTGGATTTTATTCTGTGTTGATTGATTTCTGTTAAATACATATCTGTTTGGTGGCGGAGAATATATTCTCTTGCTTAACGCCCTTCTCTGAGACGTACGAGCTCAGAGGTTATATATTGATAGATATCAGTCGCATGGCATGAATTACCTGTGTGGCATGCTGGGACGCAAATGATCAAGGCATCTGTTGAAAAGCAGAGTCTTGTGGTTGATGATCAAAGCATAACTTTAATATACCGTCGCTTTGTGTATAGCGTTAATTCGCGAGCCTCACACCTCGGTATGAGTCCAAAACGGGATAAGGGAACGCAGTGAGTGCATGACGTTTCTGTCTAGCTATGGGTGGTGTCGGGGTTTTACACGCCCTGGCATTTATATTTTTACCTATGTGGTTGTTGGAATGCGAGGCGCGTCGGATATATTGGTTACAACGGAGCCGATGGATGGGTCCTTTAGGACTTAGAAACGTGTGTTCAATAATAACCAATCCACTTTTGCACTTTGAGCGGACCGGCACTGCAAGATCCAGGGGTTACCCAGAGTGTGTAGTCCCGAGACATTTGCAAGAGTGTCTCGAAGCGGAAAGGAGTACGTCCCTTTCCTAGACTCATGATGGAATCCAATTTTTTAATACGAAATCACGGATTTTAGTTGTAATCCTATATATGGCGACATAGTGGGATGGGGCGCTCATGCCGCCTATGATTGAAACATTTATATTTGAAGTTGATTTTTTTCACTTATAGTAATAATAAAAGATTAAATTTCGCGTATCAAGCATTATTTGGCTATTATAAGGTAAAACCCTATCCTCCGGCTTGCGTTGCATTGTGTGATGGGACCTGGGTCTTATAATAGCTTCATTGTTCTTTATTTAGCATTGCGATGTTTGTTTTATGCACTGATATTCTTAGGAGGAAACCCGTTCCGTGTTATATGGCGTGGTCCCTTGATTTATCTAACTTTAAAAATCAAATTAATAACTGTTTTAGTTCTCATACCAGTCACATGACTGACCTGGAGTTTATTGTTTTAACCTAAACTCTGGGTGCCCTTATTTTCCACACGGGCAGCTAGTAGTTGGGTTTTGCAGATTTGTTCTTAGAAGATCCAGGTTTACAGCTGGAACGATATTCAGAAAGCTCTGCATCCGTGTATCTCTTTTAGCTGTGTTTTGTATTATTTTCCGCTGCATTGTAATTTGTAAATCTCTGATATTTATCAAATGTATATTATTCATTTATACTCTGTATATTCTTGTACTCTGATATAAATTGTTATAATAAGCAATGAAATGTCCTTCTGTTTGTGTTCTGATTAGTCATGTTCTCAAAGCAATCCGGACTTTCCTTCATGGGGAAGTTCGGGTCGTGTCATTAATCTAATCAAATAGTTTAACGAATTTTTTTATATAAGATTTTAAAAAGAAAAATTACTAATCGTTTTAGTTAATAAAAGAAGATAACTACTTCTACAGTAGTTAAAGTAAATAATTATTATTATTTTAGTTAATAATTTAAGAGGTTGTTATTTAAATGAAATTCATTTATGAAAGTAAATCGAGCTGAAATGAAATCTAGTTGAATTGTGAAAGGAGTTTATGAACGAGTTTTATATTAGAACCCGATTTTTATAACGAAGTTATAAAACGAATTTTTAAGCAAACACGATAGCTTAAATTAAATGTTTATTTAATATTTGAAGTTAGAAAAAGGAATTTTAGATAAAAGGGTTTATATTAAACCTGAGTTTTATAAACAAAATGTATAAAAGAGAATTGGAGTCAAAGCATTAATTTTAAATTAACGTTACTTAATAATGAAATTAAATAAAATGGATGAGATTGAAATAAGATTCTCAAATGAGAAAATTGTTAAATGGATAGGAAAATGGATTTTTGAAATGGTATGGGGTAAAGGATTTTGTAATAAAAACCCATGTTATAAAATAACTTGGTTAAAGGAATTTAAAGTAAAAGGAGAAGTTTAATAAGCATTTACTTAATCAATGAATTAAGTAATAATAGTTGTATTTGAAAAGAAGATTTTCGAAAATAAGAAATGGATTATAAAATCATGGTTTAAGTAAAATAGTTAAATGGATTTGGTTTGATATTAAAATAAATATCGGTTTTGAATTACAACTCATATCTATCTTGAGATAAGAACGTTGTTGATCAAGGTCTGAGAGGTAAATAAATATCCCAACTTGAATGACTTCAGGATTTTCTAAGGATGATATTAGTTTGTAATGGGAAAGTGGTTATGAATAATTTATTATTTCCATTTGAGATATAATAACGCAACTTTAATTGCAAGATTCGAAAATATATAATGAGACTTCCAAAGCAACGGAAATAAAAATATTTGAGAATATATATGTATATAATGATATTTCTGAAGTAAAGGAAATAAAAGAACATTGTGTGAAAATATAATGGTATATTCGAGGTAAAAGGAAATGAAAAATGGAGTTTCGGAATAGGTCATTCTAAAAGAATAAACATTAGCTATTGTTTTCAAATAATGAAACAAAACAGATTTCGTAACATTATTTGACGAATGAGTTGAATTGATTTTCCTAAATATAGATAATGAAGAATATTGTAGCAAATGTTTTGAAAATGAAAGTAAAATAGGAAATTGGATATGATTATAGGATATTTTCCTAAGTATGAAATATAATAGTTTTGGAATTAACCTTATGTTAAATAAGAAGTCAAAAGCTTTATTCATAATATTGAAAGATTTAGAAGTTTAAAATAACTATCATTAATCATTTTTAATTAAAAGGGACAAGTACTGTTGAGTACTGAACTAGTAAACCCATTTTATTCTCATGATTATTTATTTAATTAAATAACCGACTATCAAATCTAAACTATACGATTGTTCGTACAGAAAGATCGAGATCGATTTATATTCGAAAACCATTCTGAACCAACAAATACGCCGAAGATGCTGATTGTAGATGGATCAATTGAAGACCGTTGATCTTCATGAGCGGAAGGACTACTTGATGAATTTCTCTAGGTAGCTCCTGGAGATATTTTGACAGTGATTTTGTCGTGATTGGAATCTAGTGATTGCAAGGACTACTTGCTACAGATCCATAGGGTGATACCAAGGATGTTGTAATGACCCGCATTTTCAGAGATATAAATATTAATTAATTTAATTATTTATATAGTGGATTAGAGATTTAATGGTGGTTTAATTAAATCAAATGGAATAATTAATTTAATTAAATAATTAAATAATATATTTAATTCAGAAATAACCAGAAATAGTGAATTGACGATATAATGTAAACTGGGCAATTCAAAATATTTAATTCAGCTTGGAATTGAAATTGAATAACGAATATATTATATAAACGACAGTTTGAACGTAGAGTTATAATATAATTAAAATCGAGCTCAAAATGGCGCTGTAGTTCGTAAATTGGCGATTCGAACTTCAACTGAATGTACAGGATTCGTTTTAAGCCGGATTTCTGTGAAACAAGAAACGTGTGGAGCTGGCGGAGTGTATCTTTCTAGTGGAAGAGAAAAATCGGGATTTTTTCGGGTAGATTTTGATTTACGTCCAAATCAAATTTTAGAAAAGTCGCTGTGGAATTCCTTTATAATTTATAAAGGAATTATTTATATTTTAAAAAGGAATTTCAATATAAATCGAATATCGGGTTGACCTAGATTTGAAATATCAAGTTGAAATTCATATAGGAATATTCTAGAGCTGCATGGTATTCCACTGTGAATATATACGATAATATATATATTTATTAATATTTTATTTAATTATATTTATATATTTAAATGGGTCATCCAGAGCTTTAAAAATAGCCAGTTTTGCGAACGAAGTTGGAATTCGACAAAACTAATTTTGTTGGATCCGCAATGTCAAATAGTTGTTAGATTTCCAGTTTCGTGATTTTTAGAGTCACTGTGTGGTCGTACGGATTTTTAGAGTGAGAAACAGTCAGTATTTTGACAGTTAAAAATACGCTGTGTGAGCATACAGAGTCAGAATTCGACGAAACCAGTTTCGTTAGGATCGTAATGTCGAACTGTAGCTGCATGCCAGTTTTCGTGATTTTTGGGTATCGTATGTGGTCACAGGAATTTTTAGAAGAGAAATACGAAGAGCGATAGCTTAAAAATCTAATAAATTAATGAATAAAAAATATATATAATTTACCCTATGAATAATCTCTATCACTAAACCCTAACATCAATTTCTTCTGGTCAATGCGTTTAGGGCCGTCACCACTTTCTTCTGAAAAATCCATTCATGATCTTACAAAAACAAATTAAAATCCAAGTAAATTCTATAATTCAAATGATTTGTATGTATGAATTCAGCAAGGAACGAGCTTCGATTCCATGTGCTATTTGTTGGGTTCGACGTTTGTTCTGGGAATGGGCTTTCTGAAACGTGAGTTTAGGGTTCAAGATCGTGAGCGATATATGCCTTAGTTCATGAATCGAGTCTTGTATTGAGGTTGAGGGGATTTAAACCGGGTTATTGGCAGTTTTTTTGTGATTTCCGTTCAAGTTTTTGTCAACCGATCTGCAGTAGTCTGTGGTTTATCGTGTTCGACGCGTTTCGTCTGATGGGTTCGAGTGTCACATAATGGTGATAAAGTTATAGAGATCAGGAAGAGGAGTGAAAGGGTGAATTTTGTTCATTGATTCATGGGAGGTCGGTGGATCGATGGGGAGTTGAAGATGGAAATGGCGATGGCGAAATAAATTGTCCGACTGGATCAAATAACGCAAACCGTTATTTAACGATTAACGCGCAACTGTGAGTAAATCTCACTAACTCTGAACAGTTTATAATTTCATGTTGTATTCTTAGAACTGTTAAATATTGGATGATTGACTGTGTGTTGACTGTTTGATTGAACTGCTAGTCAGTTAGTGGAAATTATATATATATATATATATATATATATATATATCGTTAAATCTATCTAGATAGATTCTGTTAACAGAATATATCATATGGAACTGAAAGTAATGTTGATTATATTGTGTAACATCTGTGGATGCAGGGAAATAGGTTGGAGGAATCCGACTGGATTCCTCAACTGTTATTTTATTGTTTTTCATATATTTTGATATATGATGTGAGTTATAACCTGTTGTTGATTGTGTGTGTATGGACAACATTGGACATCGAAATTTGATATGTTAAACACCATAACATACCGGAATGTTGATAAGGGAATTTTCCAAAGTGATATTTGAAAATAAATTATTTATAAAATCAAAGGATTTTATAAAAAGGAAATTATTTATAAAATCAAAGAAGATTTTATAAACAGGAATATTTATAAATAGGAAATACGTTTAAGTGGAATTATAAATGAAGGGAAATCTTTATAAATGGAATATTTATAAAGTGGATTATTTATTTGTTAAATAAATAAGATAAGTTAATGGATTATTTATTTGTTAAATAAATAAGATAAGATAATGGATTATTTATGTGTTAAATAAATAAGATAAGATAATGGATTATTTATTTGTTAAATAAATAAGAGATATTAAATGAGATATTTATTTGTTAAATAAATAGAAGATTATAAAGGAAACATTTAGAATAAATAAATAGAATAAAAATAAAGGAGATATTTATTTGTTAAATAATTAGAGTAGAATAAATAAAGATATACAAGGAAATATTTGTAAACCAATTACAAATAGGATTGAAAAGGAAATAGTGTAAAACCATAATCAAATAGATGATAAAGGAAATATTTGTTTAGGAAACAAATACATTATAAAAGAAATATTTATCTTTGGATAAATAGATATATATAAGTCTGAACTTATATATGAAGAAGTAAACAGAGAAAAGGAACAGGTTGATTTATAAATGATATTTATAAATTAAGTTAAATATTTATCATTTGGATAAATAGAATATATAAGTCAGGATTTATATAGAGGAGTAAGAATCGATGTCAATGTCGATGTTTGAAACTGAATAAGGATAAAGAGTTAACCAGTTAGGTTAAACCGTTAGACTTAACCAGTTAGGTTAAACCGTTAGAGTTAGACCAGTTAGGTTAAACCGTAAAGTTAAACCAGTTAGAGTAAACCAATTAGAGTTAATCGATAGAGTTAAATCGAACTAGAGTTATTGAATAGAGTTAAATCGAACTAGAGTTGAAATGAGTAAATCGAATTCAGTTATTCGAAGAAGTAAATCGAATCAGAGATATTCGAAGTGAGATAATCGAATCAGAAATATTCGAAGTGAGTTGATCGAAACTATTTATTCGACAGGAGTAAAATTGAATAAGATTTATTCAAAGAAAGAGATTATCGAATATAAGTATTCGAAAGTAAGTAAATCGAATAAGAGTTATTCGAATTAGTTATTCAAATAGAGTTAAATAAATAAGAGTTATTCGAATTAGCTATTCGAATAGAGTTAAACACAAAGGAGTTATCGAATTAGTTATTCGAATAGAGTTAAACACAAAGGAGTTATCGAATTAGTTTAATCGAAAGGAGTTATCGAATTAGTTAAATCGAATTAGGTATTCGAAAGGAGTTATCGTTTATAGTTTAATCGAAAGGAGTTATCGAATTAGTTGTTCGAAAAGAGTTATCGATTATAGTTTAATTGAAAGGAGTTATCGAATTAGTTATTCGAAAGGAGTTATCGATTATAGTTTAATCGAAAGGAGTTATTGAATTAGTTATTCGAAAGGAGTTATCGATTATAGTTTAATCGAAAGGAGTTATCGAATTAGTTATTCGAAAGGAGTTATCAATTATAGTTTAATCGAAAGGAGTTATCGAATTAGTTATTCGAAAGGAGTTATCGAATTAGTTATTCGAAAGGAGTTATCGATTATAGTTTAGTCGAAAGGAGTTATCGAATTAGTTTAATCGAAAGGAGTTATCGAATTAGTTATTCGAAAGGAGTTATCGAATTAGTTTAATCGAAAGGAGTTATCGAATTAGTTATTCGAAAGGAGTTATCGATTTTAGTTTAATCGAAAGGAGTTATCGATTATAGTTTAATCGAAAGGAGTTATCGAATTAGTTATTCGAATAGAGTTAAATAAATAGGGTTAATCGAATTTAGTTTATTCGAAGAAAGGTTTTTGAATCTAGTTATTCGTAAGAGAGATTATCGAATATAGTTATTCGAAGGGAGGGGTTATCAAATAGAGATTTATTCGAATGAGAGTTACGTAAGGAAGTGTTAAAAAGTTAAAAGATGAACTTAACCTATTTCGAGATTTGAAATGTTGTTCAGTTAAGGTCTGAGAGGTAGCTATACCCCAACTTGATTGACTGCGTTTTTAATTTAGAAATGGTTAAGGTTCGAGAGTGAAAGTGGTTATGTGAATTTAGTAAATAAGTATAGTGGTTCGAGTTGTCGTCGCGATGTTGATTTTAACATCTGTTTAAATCCAAGTAAAGAAGATTTGGAAATGTTTTCCAAATAGAATCAGAAACGTAATCAAATATTGAAATTGGAAATATGGATTAGAAATGGAAACGTTTTCCAGTGTTAACGTATATTTTCTAAACATAGAAAATAAGGAAAATTTATATATATATATATATATGATTGATTGATAGAATTTCCATTTGGAAATAATATCGTTGTTTGCACACCTATTTTTCTTTGATGGTTAAATCACAGACTATTGAAGTTTTGACCATTTTAACGTTGTTAATATGGAGAGACTGGTTGGATTTTTATCCAAAGAACCACTCTGTATTGGCATAAGCGCTGTGAATCATATATGCCAAAGATAATTGAAGACGGAGTAAAGTGCAAGGGCTATTGTATAAGTCTTAGATAACAGTGCCTAAGATGGATGTACTGAATAGTGCCTTCGGTTCATCCTATTCCTGGATGACTTGTACGGATGAATGTCTGACAGAGTATTTCCAGAAAGGTCACACACATTGATTTCTTCAACCGTACCAAGAGTGGAAGCAGAGAAGGAAACTTCTTTAGCTAACACGTAATGTACTGTTGTAAACGTCAATTAGTGATTTTCGATGGATCTGACAATGTGACATTCGAAGTGAACCTGATGTGATGATAAAGCGTAACCTCTGGCCTCAACAACCAGGAAATGACAAAAATCGGGCAGGCAGCATGGCTAAGTCGGTCGCTCCGAAGTAGGGTATATAATCACCTATCTAGAGAATATTCATTTGCTTCTTAAATCTATCAATGCTGTCCCATATACATACGGGAAACGGTTGCTGATCCCAACCGATTGGTGATATACATTCGATACACTCAAGCGAAATGAGTGGTCTGTCATGTGTGGCTGAGTTGCAAGATGTTCTTGTTGAACTCCAGTGTATCGTACCTAGAGTACACTGATCGAAAGGTGGTTCCATACCTTGTCATAGTTGGAAATCCATTTCCTAATACGTGCTTGCGGTTTTGATTGTATACTATATATGCAGAACGTGAGATGAAAGCGTTTCTGCTAGATGATTATTATATTGTGGTTGATAGACATTATTATAATATCAAAAGGTTTTTGATATAAAGATATTTTGGATTCTCATAAGGGAAAACCCGTTCCGTTATGCGGCGTGGTCTTATGAGATATCGTTTACTTGTTCGAACTGTTTTAAACTATTTTACTCATACCAGTCCCATGACTGACCCGGTGTTTATTTTGTTTGTTTTCCCTAAACTCTTGGGTGCCCAATTTTGTACGGGCAGTCAAGTAGTCAGGAATTTACAGATACTTGAAGAGCTGGAGCAGGAGGCTTCAGGATCATATAGCTATAGTTTATTTTCGCTGTGTTGTAAGTGTTGTACTTTGATAATGTTATTGTATACATATACTGATTTTATTTCAAGGATATATTATCAATTATATGTTATTCGTTCCGCTGTGAGGTTCGTATTACTCTGATGTTGTGTCTTCTTCTTCTTCTTCTATTCTAAGTTTCTATCTTATCTATCCTCACCTTCTAATTTCTTTCATTAATTACCGGGATTTTTCGATGTTTGGTTAGTCGTCTTAATGTTTATGTCGATAACCAAAGTCGCTAAAATCCGGGTTGTTACAGTTGGTATCAGAGCTTAAGTTAAGTGAATTACCTTGGCTCTGTGGCGTGACTCGGTAGAGATGGTGTTAATAATCCCCTAAATTGAGTTTTAGTGTATATATTCGAGTGCGTATTTGTAATTTGATATAAAGTGATTTTATATTGTGGAGATTCATTGGTTGAGTTGTTTATGGGTTCTGGTCGATCAGTTTGATCCACTGTATCGGTAGGAGTTTATAAACACTCGAATACAATGGGTCGTCACGATATGTTTTGAAAAGAGGGTAAATTAAAATTAGTTTACCCAAAGTATATTTTGATATAAAGAAGTATATATATTAGATATATTGGTTGTTATTATAATCGAGGAAGACTATAAAGTGAAATGGTTATGTAAATAATCGATCAGAATTCATATAAGTGAAATATATGAAATTGAAATGAATTAAATCTGAATTTAAACCAGAAATTGAGTTAAAACTCTAGAAAAAAATTGGATAAGTGTTTGTAAATGGATTTGGATTAAAAATAAGGAAAATTTAAGATCTTGGGAGATTTTAAATTGTTTTACAAGCAGTGTGAATTATATTTTGAAATGAATTTCAAAGTGGAAATGTTTAGAAATGGTTTTATAGTATTGAATTCACTTCGATCGCTGGAAAATAGATTCTGATGATGACAGCTGCATCATCAGTATTCATTTTCGAGTTGTAAGTGACGAATTACTACCAGAGATACTGTTTTGAATTTGTTTTGGGAAAGACAAGTTGTGTTGAGTTTCAAAAAGGAAAATTTGATTTTTGAAAAGAGTAAACTGTTTAAAAACTCCCAGGGGAAGGTTGTTTGAATTAAAAACAAATTTAACAGAAATTTGTGAAAGCAAAATTGAATTAAAGTAAAGCCAGTAAAGTGGTAACTGAGATTGAATTAGAATGGTATCAAGAAAAATTGGATTATGAGATTCAAATTTGAAGTGCAATGTGATAATCAAGTTAAGAGTTGGGAATCGAGAAGAAACTCGAGTTGAAATGATATTTGGCTTGGTAAAAAGTCGAATGGTTGTGTTGGACATGAAAGTGATTTCAGAATTTGATTGGGATAACATTGGTATATGCTGAGTTGATAGCATATGGAAGTGATAGAGTTGATATGCCCGACAAAAAGGTACAAGTTTATATTTCATACGGTATGAGATTTTGATAAGCCAAATTGGCAAGCCGCTTGGCTGTTTGATTTTCTTTTGGGTTGGAGATGGCCCAGAGAGGCGAGTTGGAGTTTGACCGATTGACCAGTACAAAGGAGGTGCTGGTGAAATTTTTCGAAAAGTTAAGACGTTAGAAAATTTTCAGGATTTTTGAAAATTTTCGTTGATAAAAAATTAATTAATATTTAATTGAAATTAAATTGGTTCAGTTGAAACTGAAGTTAAGAAGTGAACAAATAAGTTCTAACCAGTTAGTAGGGTTTGTCCTCTAACTTAGCAATTTCGAGGATGAAATTATTTTAAGTGGGGAAGAATATAATGACCCGCATTTTCAGAGATATAATAATTAATTAATTTAATTATTTATATAGTGGATTAGAGATTTAATGGTGGTTTAATTAAATCAAATGGAATAATTAATTTAATTAAATAATTAAATAATATATTTAATTCAGAAATAACCAGAAATAGTGAATTGACCATATAATGTGAACTGGGCAATTCAAAATATTTAATTCAGCTTGGAATTGAAATTGAATAACGAATATATTATATAAACGACAGTTTGAACGTAGAGTTATAATATAATTAAAATCGAGCTCAAAATGGCGCTGTAGTTCGTAAATTGGCGATTCGAACTTCAACTGAATGTACATGATTCGTTTTAAGCCGGATTTCTGTGAAACAAGAAAAGTGTGGAGCTGGTGGAGTATATCTTTCTAGTGGAAGAGAAAAATCGGGATTTCGTCGGGTAGATTTTGATTTACGTCCAAATCAAATTTTAGAAAAGTCGCTGTGGAATTCCTTTATAATTTATAAAGGAATTATTTATATTTTAAAAAGGAATTTCAATATAAATCGAATATCGGGTTGACCCATATTTGAAATATCAAGTTAGAAATTCATACAGGAATATTCTAGAGCTGTATGGTATTCCACTATGAATATATACGATAATATATATATTTATTAATATTTTATTTAATTATATTTAAATATATTTATATATTTAAATGGGTCATCCAGAGCTTTAAAAATAGCCAGTTTTGCAAACGTAGTCGGAATTCGACGAAACTAATTTTGTTGGATCCGCAATGTCAAATAGTTGTTAGATTTCCAGTTTCGTGATTTTTAGAGTCACTGTGTGGTCGTACGGATTTTTAGAGTGAGAAACGGTCAGTATTTTGATAGTTAAAAATACGCTGTGTGAGCATACGGAGTCGGAATTCGACAAAACTAGTTTCGTTAGGACCGTAATGTCGAACTGTAGCAGCATTCCGGTTTTCATGATTTTTGGGTATCGTATGTGGTCATAGGAATTTTTAGAAGATAAATACGAAGAGTGATAGCTTAAAAATCTAATAAATTAATGAATAAAAAATATATATATATATAATTTACCCTGTAAATAATCTCTATCACTAAACCCTAACATCAATTTCTTCTGGTCAATACGTTTAGGGCCGTCACCACTTTCTTCAGAAAAATCCATTCATGATCTTTCATAAACAAAATAAAATCCAAGTAAATTCTATAAATCAAATGATTTGTATGTATGAATTCAGCAAGGAACGAGCTTTGATTCCATGTGCTATTTGTGGGGTTCGACGTTTGTTCTGGGAATGGGTTTTCTGAACCGTGAGTCTAGGGTTCAAGATCGTGAGCGATATATGCCTTAGTTCATGAATCGAGTCTTGTATTGAGGTTGAGGGGATTTAAACTGGGTTATTGGCAGTTTTTTTGTGATTTCCGTTCAAGTTTTTGTCAACCGATCTGCAGTAGTCTGTGGTTTATCGTGTTCGACGCGTTTCGTATGATGGGTTTGAGTGTCACATAATGGTGATAAAGTTATAGAGATTAGGAAGACGAGTGAAAGGGTGAATTTTGTTCGTTGATTCATGGGAGGTCGGTGGATCGATGGGGAGTTGGAGATGGAAATGGCGATGGCTGAAATACTGGGAGCCACGCATTTGATTTCGGGGAAGAAGCTTTTACGGGTGTGGGCTTTAATAGCTAATGGGCCGGAAAGGGAAAAAGAAGAAAAGGTTAAGGCCCATGAAAATTAAAATCCATGTTTTATTTAATTATAATGTGTATTAACTTCGTAAGGTCGTAATTTGATCATTCGATATCAGAATTTCGAATGGTCAGATCCGTTGGGACCGTATGGACGAGAGCTACACACTGGAATTGACTGGAATTGGATTAGAGTTCGTTACAATTTATGGCGAAATAAATTGTCCGACTGGATCAAATAACGCAAACCGTTATTTAACGATTAACGCGCAACTGTGAGTAAATCTCACTAACTCTGAACAGTTTATAATTTCATGTTGTATTCTTAGAACTGTTAAATATTGGCTGAGTGACTGTGTGTTGACTGTTTGATTGAACTGCTAGTCAGTTAGTGGAAATTATATATATATATATATATATATATATATATATCGTTAAATCTATCTAGATAGATTCTGTTAACAGAATATATCATATGGAACTGAAAGTAATGTTGATTATATTGTGTAACATCTGTGGATGCAGGGAAATAGGTTGGAGGAATCCGACTGGATTCCTCAACTGTTATTTTATTGTTTTTCATATATTTTGATATATGATGTGAATTATAACCTGTTGTTGATTGTGTGTGTATGGACAACATTGGACATCGAAATTTGATATGTTAAACACCATAACATACCGGAATGTTGATAAGGGAATTTTCAAAGTGATATTTGAAAATAAATTATTTATAAAATCAAAGGATTTTATAAAAAGGAAATTATTTATAAAATCAAAGAAGATTTTATAAACAGGAATATTTATAAATAGGAAATACGTTTAAGTGGAATTATAAATGAAGGGAAATCTTTATAAATGGAATATTTATAAAGTGGATTATTTATTTGTTAAATAAATAAGATAAGATAATGGATTATTTATTTGTTAAATAAATAAGATAAGATAATGGATTATTTATATGTTAAATAAATAAGATAAGATAATGGATTATTTATTTGTTAAATAAATAAGAGATATTAAATGAGATATTTATTTGTTAAATAAATAGAAGATTATAAAGGAAACATTTAGAATAAATAAATAGAATAAAAATAAAGGAGATATTTATTTGTTAAATAATTAGAGTTGAATAAATAAAGATATACAAGGAAATATTTGTAAACCAATTACAAATAGGATTGAAAAGGAAATAGTGTAAAACCATAATCAAATAGATGATAAAGGAAATATTTGTTTAGGAAACAAATACATTATAAAAGAATATTTATCTTTGGATAAATAAATATATATAAGTCTGAACTTATATTTGAAGAAGTAAACAGAGAAAAGGAACAGGTTGATTTATAAATGATATTTATAAATTTAGTTAAATATTTATCATTTGGATAAATAGAATATATAAGTCAGGATTTATATAGAGGAGTAAGAATCGATGTCAACGTCGATGTTTGAAACTGAATAAGGATAAAGAGTTAATCGAATTTAGTTTATTCGAAGAAAGGTTTTCGAATCTAGTTATTCGTAAGAGAGATTATCAAATATAGTTATTCGAAGGGAGGGGTTATCGAATAGAGATTTATTCGAACGAGAGTTACG
The DNA here is from genome assembly GCA_030737875.1 of Allium sativum. Lineage (NCBI taxonomy): Eukaryota > Viridiplantae > Streptophyta > Magnoliopsida > Asparagales > Amaryllidaceae > Allium > Allium sativum. The sequence continues at coordinate 567,419,321 of CM060921.1, forward strand.
TAAGGAAGTGTTATAAAGTTAAAAGACGAACTTACCCTATTTCAAGATTTGAAATGTTGTTCAGTTAAGGTCTGAGAGGTAGCTATACCCCAACTTGATTGACTGCGTTTTTAATTTAGAAATGGTTAAGGTTCGAGAGTGAAAGTGGTTATGTGAATTTAGTAAATAAGTATAGTGGTTCGAGTTGTCGTCGCGATGTTGATTTAAACATTTGTTTAAATCCAAGTAAAGAAGATTTGGAAATGTTTTCCAAATAGAATCAGAAACGTAATCAAATATTGAAATTGGAAATATGGATTAGAAATGGAAATGTTTTCCAGTGTTAACGCATATTTTCTAAACATAGAAAATAAGGAAAAAATATATATATATATAGATATATATTTATGATTGATGATTGATTGATAGAATTTCCATCTAGAAATAATATCGTTGTTTGCACACCTATTTTTCTTTGATGGTTAAATCACAGACTATCGAAGTTTTGACCATTTTAATGTTGTTAATATGGAGAGACCGGTTGAATTTTTATCCAGAGAACCACTCTGTATTGGCATAAGCGTTGAGAATCATATATGCCAAAGATAATTGAAGACGGAGTAAAGTGCAAGGGCTATTGTATAAGTCTTAGATAACAGTGCCTAAGATGGATGTACTGAATAGTGCCTTCGGTTCATCCTGTTCCTAGATGACTTGTATGGATGAATGTCTGACAGAGTATTTCCAGAAAGGTCACGTACTTTGATTTCTTCAACCGTACCAAGAGTGGAAGCAGAGAAGGAAACTTCTTTAGCTAACATGTAATGTACTGTTGTAGACGTCAATTAGTGATTTTCGATGGATCTGACAATGTGACATTCGAAGTGAACCTGATGTGATGATAAAGCGTAACCTCTGGCCTCAACAACTAGGAAATGACAAAAATCGGGCAGGCAGCATGGCTAAGTCGGTCGGTCCGAAGTAGGGTGTATAATCACCTATCTAGAGAATATTCATTTGCTTCTTAAATCTATCAATGTTGTCCCATATACATATGGGAAACGGTTGCTGATCCCAATCGATTGGTGATATACATTTGATACACTCAAGCGAAATGAGTGGTCGGTCATGTGTGGCTGAGTTGCAAGATGTTCTTGTTGAAATCCAGTGTATCGTTCCTAGAGTACACTGATCGGAAGGTGGTTCCATACCTTGTCATAGTTGGAAATCCATTTCCTAATACGTGCTTGCGGTTTTGATTATATACTATATATGCAGAATGTGAGATGAAAGCGTTTCCGCTAGAAGATTATTACATTGTGGTTGATTGACATTATTATAATATCAAAAGGTTTTTGATATAAAGATATTTTGGATTCTCATAAGGGAAAAACCCGTTCCGTTATGCGGCGTAGTCTTATGAGATATCGTTTACTTGTTCGAACTGTTTTAAACTGTTTTACTCATACCAGTCACATGACTGACCCGGAGTTTATTTTGTTTGTTTTCCCTAAACTCTTGGGTGCCCAATTTTGTACGGGCAGTCAAATAGTTAGGAATTTACAGATACTTGAAGAGCTGGAGCAGGAGTCTTCAGGATCATATAGCTATAGTTTATTTCCGCTGTGTTGTAAGTGTTGTACTCTGATAATGTTATTGTATACATATACTGATTTTATTTCAAGGATATATTATCAATTATATGTTATTCGTTCCGTTGTGAGGTTCGTGTTACTCTGATGTTGTGTCTTCTTCTTCTTCTATTCTAAGTTTCTATCTTATTTATCCTCACCCTCTAATTTCTTTCATTAATTACCGGGATTTTTCGATGTTTGGTTAGTCGTCATCATGTTTATGTCGATAACCAAAGTCGCTAAAATCCGGATCGTTACAGATGTGGTAGGAGGGTGCCTTCGGTTCATCCAATTCCTGGATGACTTTTATGGACAGATGCGTAACAAAGTATTTACAAAGGAATTACGTATGTTGATTTCTTCAAACATACCATAGTTGGTGGCGGAGAATGGTCGTTCTCTTAGCTAAACAACTAGAGTATTTTTGTGGACATCAATTAGTGATATCTGCGAGATCTGACGATGTGGCTTTCAAAGTGAATGGTGGCTAGATTTTCTAAAGGTATTTATGACCTCAAGCCCCATCAATCGGGAAATGGTAAAAATCGGGTAGGTCGCATGTCTATGTGGGTCGCTCCCACTAGGGTGTATTGTCACCATTTAGAGGATATTCATATTTGTTCTTCTTTTCACTTCTGTATCTCCCAGGTGTGGTTATGTTGCTAGCAACCGTAGGTGACAATATATTCAATACTCTCAAGCGAAATGAGGGGTCGGTCATATTTAGCTTGGATTGCAAGGTGTTCTTGTTGAACCCGGTGTATTCCTCTCTAGAGATACACTATCGGAAAGGTGGTTGCCCATACCTTCCTATGGAAATCCATTCTCCAATAAGAGCCCGCGGTTTTGATTGTATACTATATATATATAGCGTGAGATGCAAGTGCTCTGCTATATTGTTATTTATTTGTATTTAGACATTATTATAATATCAAAACGATATTGTTTTCAAAAATGTTTTGGGTTATCCTAAGGTAAAAACCGTTCGTGTTTATGTGTGGATTGGTCTTACGATTATCCTTTTCTTTCAGTAAATATTTATTAACTTTAAAATCAAGTTGGATGTTTCTTATAAACTTAGTGTGGTTTTTTCACTCTGGTTCAACAGTCTGATCCGGCGTTTGAAATGCTTGGGTTAGACCGGGTTTTACATGTTCAGGTTATCGGATACTATGAAGAGACGAGCTGGAAGAGTTCAGACGTAGGATTTTATATAGTTATTATTCCGCTGTGTGATTGTATATGAGGACAGGTTATTATAACTGTCCAGACGTGTTGATGTACTCTGATGACTGTAAGTTTTATTTCAAGCTCTCAATATAGATTTATTTCTATATTATATTTTGTTCCGCTGCAATGTGAGACTCCATGTTGTGTTGGTTCTTCTTCTACTTCTGTTCTAATATTTCTTTCTTATCTCACCCTCTAAATTCTTTCTACTAACTTTCTGTATGTTCGATACTCAAGTTGGACACGGAATGTAATTGTGTCGAAAATTCGGGAATCGAATTTTCCGGGCCGTTACCCTGAATAGAATGAATAAAAACAAATTGAATACTAAAAGTATGCTACTGGATTTAAGTGAATACTAAAATGGATAGTATATTTTGAGGACCTTTTTGAGATATCTTGTGACAGATTTGCAATGATATCTGAAGTATATGATCAACTTGCTACTGGATTTAAGTGGAAGTTGAACTTTAATCGAATTATTGAAGGGAAAGCACGATATTAATTATTGGAAATTTTCAAAATTTTAGAGGATGTTAAGCTTGTTGATTCTGATGACGAATGTCTGTGGAGAAATAAAACATGCTTCTCTGTTAAGCATTGTTATAACTTGATCAATTTTTCAGGGAGAAGAATGATTGGTTTTTCATATATGTGGAGTTTTGTTGAGATCCCTATGAAGGTCCGCATGCTCATGTGGACTATAATGCATGGAAAAGTGAATACTAAAAGTATGCTGAGAAGGAAGAATATTAACATTGATGAGTTATGTGTATTTTGCGGGGTTGATGTGGAAGATTGCATGCATTTATTTTGTGACTGTGACATGGCTTTCTATGTCTGAAACAAATGTTTGGTTAATGTGAATATTGAGCTTATCTGGAAGGATGTTATTCGTGACCAAATGCAGTTTTGGAATCATGTCACTTTAATAAATTTAGCACTTCTTATTTTTCTTTTTGTTGGGTGATTTGGAGTGAAAGGAATAGTAGATGTTTTAAAATACTGTTAAATCGTCAAATGCTGTTTTGTTTCAAGTATTAAAGTTTTACTACAAGTGGGCTGGTATTGACAGTTGGAATTTCACTAACTTTCTTACAAATAGTAGTGGACCTTGGAGCTTGTGATCGGCTCCTACTGCTTTGGATGATGTACGACACCTGATATGCAGCAGTTTCTTGTTTTGCTTAGCTCCTGCATGGGCACTACATTGTATTTTACATCTTTTGGCTCATGTAAGAATATTATGCTGCTATATTTTGGCTCCTGCATGAGCGTTATGTTGCTTTGGTTGTAATATTTTCGCTGTGCCGTTGTAGCTGCAAACTATGTATATTTTGGTATTTGTATATGGCGTGGAGCTCAGTTGAGTTGCCACTACCTTCCAACTAAAAAACATGAATAAAAGCAAAGAAATCAAAACTCATAATAAATAATATAATCCATCAAGTCTATTTCAAAAGCAACAACAAATCTGGTTATGTTACAAAAGTAAAGAAACATAGGCTTTCAATGAATAGTAAAATCCATCAAGTGTGTCTCGAAATTACCCCTAAAACCGATTATGGATCATGTAAAAGCAAAGAAACTTAAACTCAAATCTAATACAAAATTTTATAGGTTCATCTCCAAAGCGCTAACAAATTGGTCATACATAAGAAAACAACAACAAAACAAACCTATAAAACAACGTAATCCATCAAATACATCTCAAAAGCACAAACAAAAATCTTATTGTAGGTTATATAAAATGAAAGAAGATGAAAATCATATGAAATACGAAAGTCCATCATGTGTGCCTCTAAATCACCACCACAGGTTGGTTATAGATTGAATAAAAGCAAAGAAACATAAAAATCATATCAAATATCAAAACTCATCAAGTGTTTTTTAAATCACCCCCAAACATGATTATGGGTTTTATAAAAGTAACTAAACTTATAAACATAAGAAAAAAACTCATATTATATAGTTTAACCAATTAAAAATCTTACAATTGACTAAGGCTAGTTGACTGGACACCTGTATCTTATTATATAAACTGAAGTTTGAATTTCCCACTTTAAGCTTGTTCATATTCAGTATACAATTTTTTTATACTCGATCGACCTATCATCCTATGATAATTATTCTCTGAAAAGTCAATTTAAATGGCTGTGACTGTTCATGATCATTTCTGCGAATAGTAATGGCTATCCCAAATAATTACAACTGTTCAGTGTAACTCTTTGATATCTATAAATAGATGTCAACATTCTAAAATCATTCAAAATATCTCGTTTTACTTTTCATGGCGTAACAACCTAAATTTTGACAGACTCGATTTTTTTTCAAAAATCCAAATATATCGAAGCTCGAGTTGGCTTATCTGGTATCCTACAGAAAGTCAAAGATAAATATGTCAGAGCTCATATTAGAAATCTCATAGCGGAAGGGAATAAAATATAATAGTAGGTAAACACTTACTAATATAATGACACTATCTAACGAATGTCTCTAAGCGGGTTTGTTATGAGGAGGGGGTCAGAACAAAGTTTTGGTGAATGGTCAAATTATATTTTCTACTATACCGTTCTACCACTTATTCATATTTATTAAGTTATTCAGGTTTATCTCATAATATACTTATGATTTTTCCGAATAAATCATACTCATTTACTTCTCAATAAATTAACCTAATAAATAATATATATGTAGCTATATGCCCAATATATCGAGGTACTCCATATACTACCCTCCTCGAGTGGTCCCCATTGTTGTGCTACGAAAACTTAATGGACCTCAAACATTACACCATGAAAGCGTACTAGGCTAATCTGTGAAAGCGAGTAAGCCTCTACCGATGCGCCATAAGGGCGCTCTAACCCCTTAGTTTCTCCACGAAACTTATCCGGGGCTTTCTACATATCTGTAAAGGACAACCTCGTTAGGCCTACAATATAGATATTCAAAGAAAGGTCTGTCTCTTTTGATAGCTCTCCAAGGCCCTACCCAGCCTACCCCTACTAATGAAAGACTATTCAAAGAGCTAAATGATCGCCCTACCATCCAATTTAAACAAACATGTGGTCCCTCATCCAATGACCCGATAGTAAATGATCGTTGGACTCTTGGCTTAGCTCCAGTCCTTCCTACACACGCTCCGACTGACGATGACAGGTATTCGACGACCTACTATCCTTCGTTGGGTACCGACCATGAAGCCTCCCCCTTGAGGCAGCCGCTGAATCCTCCTAAGATCATCCCAATCAATCTTTAGGCTGTGTACCATCAAAAATACAGCCAAGATATACTCACTTAATAGAACCAAACAGACCATACCTCTCTGGGTACAGCTTCATTAAGCCTACCATAGAGGGCCATCTCGAAATATCCTCACATCCGTAGAAGTCTCGCACATCCTTCTAGTCTCATCGAATAATATGCTAGACGTGCTTCTCTCGTGTGTCCAGACACTCGCGATGATCTTCCCTGTTGAGCTCTTCATCCCAAATATGTATGGACTGGTCCAAGCTCATTTCATCATTACTTTATTAGACCCTATGTCTAATCTTCAACTACATGTTTGTTTTACTTACCACATTGCTAGTTAATTTAACATTCACTTGTTTATTCAGCATTCAAGTTATTTTTTATTAGCTTTAGTTGGCCGCTTATTTTCCCAAATGAACTTTCACTATCGGAAAAGACCACTGCTTATTATTATACTCATTAAACTTAATTCCTCAATTATAAGTTTATTACTAATATGCCTACTCTACTCTTTTCCATTTAATTATAACCTCGTGTTATGATATTACCATAACTATAATTGTCAGTTTGATTATTAAGCTTAATTCTCGTAATTTAAGTTCATTTATAATAAGCCTCTTACTTTCCATTTCATCTTTTAATTATAACTTGTATGTTATAATCCTACTTGTCCCTAAAACAAGCCTACCTATTATATTACATTCTCGTCTTATATGATTTATTGTAATAGGTTATATTCCTCATTCATTACATACTTCACAAATTTATTATTATTATTTTCTCTACATAATACATTTCATTAATGTTACCCCTTTTTATTTCCATATTTACAGTTTATTCCTTAGGAAATTAGAATTATTAATAATTGATTGGTTATTAACACTGTGCAAAATATATTACCATAGCTTAAGGTAATTACAATGGAAACCCATGATTGTAAGTCATTTCTTTCAATTAATTTTAGGCTATTAAATAGTGCACAATGCGGAAAAATCCATATTTCGCACTAATACACATCTTTATTTCGTTTTAAACTTGCAATTATGTTTTCCACTTCTTTAAAAAACCACTATGGAAATATATCCCTTTTTCCTAACTAATCAATTTGGGCTACTATTAATTTTCTAATTTAATTGATATACACTAATTCCTATAGCTAACTTATTTCCTCTATTTTTTCCTACATAACTACAGTAAAATTGGACACAATTGCGTTTATACCCCTTTTTCTTCCAATCTCTACAATTTCTGAATTATTTTCATTTTAAATTTGAAAAGTGATTTCTTGCAAATAATATGCAAATTCTTAAACTTTCCCTTTTTGCTATAAATTTACTATATATAACCTTGTTTATGCCATATCAAACTTTTTCACGTTAATTTAATAAGTCTTACCAAGTTTGTCGACTTTCAAAATTCTCTTTTATTACAATTTTGGCATAATATATTCATTAGCTATAAATCATCAAGTTTCCCTCTTTTTATTAATACTTCCAGTTAATTTGCGCATAACCAGCATTCAATTATTTGTGCCTAATCACAATTCAATTATTTTGCGCATAACCACAATTTAATTAATTTGCGCCTAATCACAATTCAATTATGTTATGCATAACCATAATTCGATTAATTTGTGCATAACTAAAATTTAACATAAACTGTATATTCTGACGTAGAAAGGGAGAAAAGAAGAATAAAATACCATATTATATATTCCAACAGGAATCAAACGATACAACATGCCATCATCGAAAAATATAATTTAAATCCACTCACCTAAGATTTGTGCTCTAATTTTGGATCTGATTTGGGTATGCGCTGCTTTCTAGTTTTTTTTTTTCAATTCGGATTTATAGATCTGTCTGGATAGAGGATCTAAGCATCTATAACTTAAGTCTACAATCTTTATCTCCAAATCTTGAGCAGAAATCCTAAAAATAATATATATATATATATATTTCTGAATAATTTGGAGGAGAAAGGAAATGACAGAGCTCTAGTGCCCTATAAGAAAATATGAGTTGGAGGCTAGGCCCTGCTAGTTTATTTATAGATGCTAAGAAAAACCACGTTCGTCCGATCAAAAAAAATAAAATCAGAGCCGCTCAAAGCCCACAAAATACGTCACCTGGCCTTCATTGGGTCGGCAGATCCCCTTGTTGGGTCAACACATGGGTCGAACTACTCCAGGGATGGGTCAACCTATACACGTTTATAAAAACGTGTATTGGGCCTGGTTAAATGTGTGATTAATCCTTTTTGTTATATTTTCTTTAACATTTAAGTTTATTTCTTTCCCATTTTCAGCCAAACTATTTCAAATTTCAACGTCGCTATCCTGAAATTTATTTCTTACTTGTTTTGATTAATTGCGCGTTAGTTTCGAATTTCATATCGATATATATATATATACACACACACACACTTTTATATGAATTAAATATATATACACACACATATACATATGTATATATATACATATACATTACACACACACACACACACACTCATCTATATTGTAACAACGCGCCCAAAGTGGGCCTAAATTTCGAACTAGAAAAGGCCATCGAGACTTAGAGCCACTCTAAATGGGTTATTGGTTCTTATAAAGAATTACATTCACACATAATAATAGAGCAATATAACGAGATGGAATCTCACATAGCATAAGCGATAAAATATAATAATGAGAAAGTAGATGTACCATTCAAATTAAAAACCAATAATGTAGCTTACAACCATGTTTCAGACAGTCATATCAGGTACATTAATTAATATCTGAACACATAACCATAATACTGCCAATAATAAATAGAACATAAATAGATGATTTCCTCCATCGTTAGGCTCCCACCACTTCATCTCTCAGCATAAAGTCCAACCTTTTATCCTTTGAGTACGTTAAGAGAAGGAGGTCAGAACATAAAGTTCTGTGAATGAAAACCACATATGTTTGAAGGGTAACTATTCTTATATTTGGTAGGATAGATTTTTCATGATATGTCTACATGAACAAGCATACACACAAGAAAATCAATCTAATTAATGATATCGACATTCATATAGTCACTTAAGCCCTTCATTAACACTTTAGGGTGGATCCCCGATCACTTCACTTAAGACCCAACGAGCTGGACATAGGCCATACTACCATATTAAATTTAGGGTGGATTCCTATAATCACATAAGACCCTATAGCGGACCCTAGCCACTAAAGACCCTGTCCTATCACTTAAACATTATATAAATACTCTTGTTTGTAATATGAGAAGTAGTATCTTGCCACTTAATACCATTTTAGGGTAGACCCAGTTTGCCATTTAAGACCCCTCCGGCGGACGCCCATGTTACTACTTAACTGATATTACATGTGAACTCCTATGCCACTTATGACTTCCCGTAGATAGAAGGTTAATAATTGCATGCAGCGTAGGGTACATATCATATCCCTAGGTTAGCCCTCACACAACTCTTGGAGGAAGTGGACAACTTCTGGAGAACTACCCCACTCAATGTTATCATTATATATAGTCCATTTTTGAGAAGGAGGACCCAAAGACCACATAGAACCTAATAAGGGAGGGTCCTATGACTTTGTCATGAACCAAGGAGCAACCTTAGGAACATGCCCAGTCCTAACCACTTAAGACCTAAATTTGGTAGATCGTCCACTTAAGACCTTCGCAAGGCAGGCAGGCCTACTCATATACACATATAATATATATATATATATACACACAAACACACACCCCATACCTTTCACATTAAACCATCTACCTGTAGATGTTGGATTTGTCGGGTGGTTCCAGGCCGACTTCTACTACAAGTGGGCTTAACCTCGTGCCTTAGTGTAATAATTATAATGGTCCATGACACCTAGACCTCTCACATTAATCAGACTTAGTTGTAGATGCTGGATATGTCTGTCGGTTCCGGGTAGGCTTCCACTATAAGTAATGTTTAACCTCGTGACTTTATGTTATTAATTACAATTTATAAAGCCATTAACGCACACACATACAAACAAATTTCCCATAGGGACAATTGAAATTTAAATTACTACTTTCCTAAATTAGTCATAATTATTATTCATTTATTATACGTTATTTACGTTATTTAATATATATATATATATATATAGAAATGATAAATATCCTAAGTTAAATGTTTACTAATCATTCGAATTTAACATTTCTAAATCGTTGAAATGTCAATCTCTAACCAAAGAAAGACATACAAATTAATTTCTCATATTTCACAAATCAAGTATAGACATGTATATGAACATATATCTAAATGGGAAACAAACATTGATAACATATAAAACTTGTATCGTAGGCTTGACTGATTGCTACAACAACAAAAGGTAACAATTGTGAAATGCATTCAAACATATATATATAATTATTTTATGGTTCAAATCCACTTTTGAATACGTCTATGTGTAAAACATTAATATTTAAACATTGTATAAATAAATACGTTGAAATATTCTATTTATAAAAATAGATATTTAACAATAAATAGTACATGAAAATCACATCATATGAAATATGAATTTGACCAAAACTAATAACTATACAACACAAATATGTCATCTTCTTCATTGCTTTAACAACCACAAATTTACACAGATTGTATATTTCTGTCAATAAACATAAAAGAGAGGAATTTGGGTGGTTTGCTATTTTTAATGTTTTCGTAGAAATCCCAAATCCTGTTAGGAATACAGATCCAAATCAATACTAGTAAATAAAAGAATAGCAACATAGGTAATTTCCACTCACAATGATTTAACTAGAGGGAAATGATACAAATCTGATGACATTTTCCTTTTAGATCTGAAACCTCACAAGAACATGAACACGAACACGAGTACGAACTCTAATTCTGTATTAATCTGTATATAAGAATTAATTAATTATAATTTTTAAATATAAATTTAGATTTCTAGATTAAAATATATACTAAATCCTAAAAGAAAACAGATTAGAAAAGAATGTAGATTAGAAGGTTTGTAGAAGAAAACCTAATATAATCTTTCTGGAATTCAATGGCAGAATGGAAGCTATGAAGATGGAGAAGATTAGGTTTAGGATTAGGGAATAGAGTGTTATTTATAGAGGGGGGGGTGTGTGCAAATAAAAGCCGTAGGATTAATCAGATTTAATCTCGACTGTTAATTATAAAAGCGTTCGTTTTTATACTTATTACTTTCTTTTTATTATATATTTTTGTCCCCTCTTATATGCATAAATACGCACAAATTCAAATTTTATGGAATATTCCAATCAGCCATTAATTAGATGTTTATATTCCATATGTTTATTTATCTAATTCAAATTTCAAACTTTGTGTATATTTTATTTATGCATAACACAATTAAAAGTGAATTCTTCATACAGACTCCGTTTTCGACATATTATATATGAAAACGGATCAGATTCTCACCATGAATACAAATATTATATTTTCATGGCTAAATTCCTAATTTTACAAAATTCCATTTCCAACTCGATAATATTTTAATGTTTAATTTAACTTATTATTATCTATTAATTATCTTGTCTAATTAGTTTATTTTTACAGGGTGTTACATTCCCCCCTCCTCCTCAAAATAGATTTTGTCCCGAAATCTGCCTGAAGGGGGCGAAAACACAACTTGCACTAAACAACCATGTTATACACTTATATTATTTATAACAAGTATGTAACAACCATGACTCATAGTGATTATATACTGCAAACTTGCTAAAGTGAGCTCAGTCCTAGTCCTAGAGTGTATGTGTAATAAGTGATATAGTATGTATGCAAGCATCCTATTATGCATATATTTTTTATATGAGTGCGCTGTGCAATTGTGTTGCAATCATTTCCTACCATCCAATCTATAAACCACAATGCAACCATAAACGAATTGTTACCCTTCAAACATCAAAGTACACATACATTACAAAATCAAAGTCTCACAGCGGAACAAATAAAATATACTATATCAAAACTTTTTTATGCAACTTTTTTTAGAAAAATATGATATATATAACAAAAGGGAGAATCTAGCCATTCTCCAATGGCTCACAAAAACGACTTCCGATAAGTAGAAACTGTGCATACACAAACGAAAAGAAAAAAAACAGAACAACAATGGAGAAAAACAAAAGACAGGAAAGCCCTCGGTTAAGGCAGATAAAGCCTCAACAGCTGGTACCTCAGCTCCTCGAGCAAGACCATGGAGATAGAATGACGGACAAGGCCTCCAATATAGGCTGTTGGCAATGGCTGGAGGAGATTAAGAGTCAGTCATGAACCTCTGATAACTCCTGCACCGCATGCTCCCTCAAGTCCAATGAGGGTAGTGAAACCAAAGGATAGCAACAAGACTCCCGCTCTACCAATAACCTCAGCTGTACCTGCTCCAAGGGACCGTCACGAAAGCTCCAGCCAGCTACAAGCAGACCAAATCCAGCAAACTAACAATCGGAAACTATACAAGTAGCAAACACATAAGATCGAAGGGGGGGAGTGTGAGATATAGGTAAAAGTAGCAGTAAACATAAGCACAAATCAAAATCAGGCAATACCTTCCCTGGTAGTAGCCGCCATCGATAAAACATCGAAGGTAACAGCCAACCTCCTAGAGCGGGATCCAATGGCACCCTTGAGAGGCCTGCCATAGAAAGTAAGGAACACATCATTCCTAACTTTACGGATAATGGTAGGAGGGTCCATTGCTACGTCATCAAAAACCGCCTTATTCCTGGAGAACCAGATGTGCCAGCAAAAAAGAAAAGGAATCAGACGAAAAAGGATAGAATGGACCAATTTACCTGAGATATCAGACCACCAGAATCTCAATAAAGCTTCCATCAAAGTGGCATTGCCTCGGCAACCCATCAGATACCCGAAGTAATTCCAGACTGCCATGGCACAAGAACCAGAGACCAAAAAATGAAAAAAAGATTCGCAGCTTCCAAAATTGCAGCACCTGCACCTGGACACGAAAGGGATGCCAATTCGCTAATGGTTCTCATATGTTGGTAACCCCTCATGTAAGGTTCTCCACATAAATAGAGAAACCTTCGGCGGAATCCGAACATTCCACACGGACCTGAAAACAAGGAGGCGTGGACTAGGAGTCTGCACAGAATTCCACGCCGCCTTGAGCGAGAAGGGATACCGTCCCAAATGGTACCACCCCCATGAGCATTCGTTAAAGCCTTCACGGATTGTATCCGTTTCCACGTCTCATTAGCGTAGGACGAGATACCGGTATAATTCGTACCAGCAAGCCTACGATACTTAGCGTGGAGGAACATCGCTCAAAGGGAGTTGTTTGCTCCAAACCATGCCAAAAGATTGCAAGAAAAAGTCAAGCAGATTTCCTTAAGGTTATGGAGGCTAAGGCCACCCTCACTTTTGGGACGATAAATGGTATTCGGAGAAATCCAGTGGTGGCGAGTCCTTGGTTCCCCAAAAAAAAGGAAGAAGCCAAAGAACGGTAGGAACGAAAGAAGGAAGCAGTGGGAGTCATAACAGCAAAGATATGAGATCCCATAGAGTCAAGAATAAACTTAATGAGAACCAGTCTGCCATCCTGAGAGAGGAGCAAAGCATTCCACCTAATGATCTTTCCCCTGACTTTGTCAGTTAGGGGATCGAAAATGGCATTGAGCTTCCTACCTTAGTATAATGTAATACCGAGATAAAGAAGAGGGAGGGAGGCCGCCTTGAAGCCAGTAGATGACTCGATCCACGAGGATCTAGTCGAAGATAGATCTTTCGCAGGGACAAAGCAGCTTTTAGCAGAGTTCACAAGTTGCCCCGAGCAATTCTCATACTGCCTTATTAGACCCAGAAGATTACGGATAGAACGACAAGAACCATTAGTGAAAATGATGATGTCATTGGCGAAAGACAAGGAAGATATAAGAGGACAACCCCTTGGGATGTCGAACCTATGATTCTGCCCGTCTATCGTTAGAGAGTGCAGACCTTGGACGAAAGCCTCGGCAACAATAATGAAAAGGGAAGGGGAAAGGAGGTCTCCATGACAAAGACCTCTCCCGGATCTGAAATAACCTATGGCCTATCCGTTGATGAGAACGAAAAACCAGCAGTTGGAGATAAGCCTCCAAACAACATCGATAAGGGGTTCCGAGAACCCGAAACCCGCAGTACCTTGAGGATGAAGTACCACGACATGCGGTCGTAAGCTTTAGCCATATCAAGCTTGACGACTAGAGCCTCGTACCTTCTTGTCAATTTGAGAAATCAGCTTCTGGGTTAAAAGGACGTTATCAGTGATGAGATGTCCTTTTACAAACCCAGCCTACGAAGAGGATATAAGGCGCTCGAGAAACGATGCTAAGCGAGAGGTTAGAACCTTAGATATGACCTTGTTGGAGAAATTACGCAAGCTGATTGACTTGAAATCCCCACAAGAGCTTGGATGATCGCATTTAGGGATAAGCACCAAGTTGGTGAAGGTCCAACCGGAAGGGAGATCTCCACCCTAGAAGAAGGACTGAACAGCGAGACAAAAGTTTGCTTGAATGATGGGCTACACACTCCTATAAAAAACCACGTTGAAACCATCCGGCCCACTCGCACTGTCCTTGCTTAAAGCAAATATGCATGCACATATTTCTTTCGAGGAAAGGGGTACGACTATGTTAGAGCTATCCGACAGGTGGATCATTCTAGGAATGAAAGAATGAAGGGACTGGTTAGACATGGAAACAGAGGGAGAACTAAGGAAGGATTGGAAGAGGGATAAAATGGTATCTTTGACTTGTTTCAGAGAAGAAGCCAACGAAAGATCAGGGCGGAGGATATGACTAATGGAGAGACGACTATTCTTCTTACGAATCGTCGAAAGAAAAAACCTGGAGTTCGTATCACCTTCGACGATCCGCTTGATCCTAGCTTTCTGGTGAAGGTGGTCGTGTTTGTTACGAAGCTTCAAAGAGAAGGCAAGCTGGGACAACGCCCATGCCTCCTTGATGACAACAATTGGTTCCTCATCAAAGGATGCTTCTGTTAGGACAAGAGTTTCTTTAGCCGCTCTAACACGGTCGAAGATATTCTTGAACACAAGCAGATTCCACGACTTGAGACAAGTCTTAAAATGCTTCAGCTTGCGAGAGAAAACAACACGCGGGGGGGGGGGGGGGGGGAGGGGACCACTCAAAGGGGAGATCCAGGACTCTCCCACGACACTATGGAAGGAATGGTGAGATCTCCACATACTCTGGAACCTAAAGGAGGACAACCCAAAGAGGGAAAGAGGGGAACAACTAAGAAACATAGGAGCATGGTCAGAAAAGGTACGATGAAGGTGGGAGATAGAGAACGTGAAGGGTAGGCTGAACCACCCTTCAGAGGTGAAGACTCTGCCTAGCCTAGACAGAATACGGTTGGGGCTATCTTGGTTGTTACACCAAGTATAGGCCGATCTGACAAAAGATACTTCGGAAAGACCCGAACGGATGATGAAAGCATTGAAATCCGTGACCGCCAAACGGTCAACGACATTGTCTCCACGCTTTTCTACTTGGTGGCAACAAATTGAAGTCGCCACCTAGCATAGAAACAGAAAATCCCAAGTCGGAAAGAGACAGACAATCGGCCCATAGGGTTTGTCTCTCAATCCGATTGCACTTAGCATAGACCGCGGAGAACAAAAAGGACGAAGAGAATAAGGGGATTGAACAAGCCACCAAAAATAACTGGTATGAATCAAAGATAGGGTGTGCAACAACACCTTCGGACCAAATGATCCAAATCTTGTTGGTCACGTTCGCTAAGCCCCACGAAAGGAAAGCGATAAAACGGAAGAGGTGATCGCGTCTGGTCCCACTAGTGGTTCCAGGAGCGCTATCAATTAGACAGTGTGATTCCTAACAATGCGTTTAAGCCTAGCTATTGACGCATCATTCCCTATACCCCGAACGTTCCAGAAAAGAATGTTCGCCATCAAGACCCAACAAAAACAGAAGAAAAAAACAAACACACAGAAGAAAGGCGGTGCAAAGCAAGCTTACCGCCTAGCTCATAGAAGATAAAGAGTGTGTCGAGTGGATCTAACAATCTGCTCGGACGCCACTATAGACCGTGTGCGAATGGTGTGAGGAGTGTGAGGAGTCGGATGAAGACCCCGACGAGGAGCACGAGAGGTCGGACGAATCGGTGACTCACAGGGAGCACAAAATCGCAAATCACACTTAGCCTTGCAGTCCTGAGCAGAAGCCAAAACGCTAGGCCTATCAGGATAAGAATTTTTAGTAAGACGAGATAGGCGATCATTAATGATTGCTATCTCAGCCTTACTAAGAAGAGGATAGGACACACGAGAAGAAGATTCCGGACTAGAAGGAAGAACAGCGGCGAAATCCGGCGAAGCGGAGGAAGAGAAAGATGACAAAAATGTGGAGTTGCTCCAAAGAGAAAACAACCGTCGCATTGTGAACTGTACCGATGCGAATCTGTCATTGGATTGACAGATTCGCGTACTAGGTAAAGTTCTGAAGCCAACGAAGCCAATGCCAACAGGGGACCCAGCAAACCGGAGATAAACCAACCAACTAAGCTGACAAGCGAGCAGGGGTACATGTAGTTCTCATATAGCTAATAACATTTGTTCTAGCTAGATGCGGACTACATACGCCAAACCTGCTTCGATGTCGAGGGACCAACCGACTAGCCAACGAGATAACGAACACACGATCAGAAGCGAGCACGCACAAGGCGCTACCAATCCTATCGTGTTCCAAACCTAGCCAACAAGACAACTCTAGATAAAGAACCGACAAAATAACAATCAATCGGTAAACCATTAGGAACCAACCCTTCAAGGCCCATAACCAAGAATCAAAAAAGCCCATGTCAAGCCAACAACCAAGAAAAGGGGACAAATAAAAGAGCTCGAGCAACGCGATATAGGGACATAAAACAAAGCCGCATTCACGAGGAAGCAACACGAAGCACACAAAGAAAGCGTAACCAACGAAGAAAACAGCAATACACCAAGACAATGCAACCGGTGAAGCCAAAACACTATCCCCACAAACAATCACATGACCCGTCGTCGTTGCAACTGAAGTTGCAACGATGGTGACGGGGAGCTCACACCTAGGCGCGACATGGCTCAAGGAAGCAATAACGCACACCTCAACCCAAAAATTAGCCTAAATAAAATGAGGAGACTGAACTTGATTACATAGGGTATGAGCCAAAGTAGAAGCCAAAAGAGAAATATGCAAGACCTGATCATGCCCAGCCACAAGCTCCGGTGAAGCCAGGGAAATGGGAACCAACCTGTAAGCTGTTACTGCCGTAGAATCCAACACCTGTGCATACGAAACCTCTTGCCGAACACCCTCCAAAACTGAAGGAGGAAGCCTAGCCGATAGAGGAAAATAGTCCTCTCTCTCAACCTGAGAAAGTAAAACCGAAGAAAGTTGCTCCAATGAAAGTAACCCACCTGGAAATACCCGCGAGACATATGGATCAGCTAACACCATGACCAAATCAGAGATGGGGTTTGCAAGTGAAGAGTTGGCGGTGAAATCCTCCTCTTCCCCTGCAAACACATCTTTAAACGGATCCGGCAAAACCAACGAAGAACATAATGAAGCAGTGCAACACATCGAAGACCACATATGCTGCTGCACAACATCAACAACAGAAGAAGAGATGATGAAATCCTCTACTTCACGCTGTAAATATGTAACAGGAGTTGTCCCAGGCCGCACACCCTGAAAAACTACATTCAAAGAACACATAGGGACACTCTCCTCGAAACCGACAAGAACAGAGAATGCATTGCTCAACTGTATCTGAGGAGAAGACGGTTTAGATGTAGCCACACTCTCAACAGCAACATGTAAGACAGCAGGAAGTGAAAAGTCAGCAGCAGGTGACGCCACAGCAAAGTTCATCGACCTACTTCGAGAGGAACGTCGTCGACGAGACCTGCTTGGCTTCTGACCACCTGCGGCTAGAGAAAACACCTCACCGTTGCGAACACACGGCACTGGGAGGTGCGGAGGTGTCAAATCTCCGTCAACAGCCGCAGTAGTCGCGACAGCCGCAGTAGTCGAGACAACACGCCCGAAATCAGGCCCAAAAACTCCGCCACAAAGCAGCGAACCAATAAAAAAACCATGGCAAGCCGATGAGCTAGAGGAGCTGGACCCCCTGAAGCTCAACCGAGGAAGAAATGGGGTGTTTAAATCCCTATTCTCTCGGCCAAATTCAGGGCAATGTTTCTCCCCTTCTTCATCCAGATCTGGAACAGAAGCTGAAACACATCAAGGAGAGAGGCTGGACACAATAGAACCTGTATACTTAGGAGAGAGCTCCAAGAAGTCCCCTCAACAAGCAGGTATCTGGATCTCATCATTCCCACAAACGTGTTCAAGATGAAAAGGTGAATATCTAACGAGGAGTTACCAGTCAAAACCAGCGATAACGGAGGAACCGCTACCTGCAAAATAGCTTCAGCAATCGATGCAAACGAAAGACATGGCCCCAGAAAGGACCCTTGCACCACAAAAGCCGTAGCCGGAGAACACTGGACCATCACCCTGACCAAAAAGGGCAAACTGCTAAGAGGGAACACCGAGAAGAGGAGCGGGAGGATGGGCACTTATATCAGGAAAGAAAAGCAGTAATCAACAAAGAGAGAGAGAGAGAACAACAAGAGTATCAAAACTCTTTATACAAAAAGAAACTATATATATTACAACATCAGAGTACACACATATTCGAATACATCACATACATCGGAATATAAATCAATACCAGTAAATACTGATATATGTCTTGACTCTAGTTTCCCTTCTGAAGCTCCAAGCAAAACCTAACCTGATAATGTGCATGGTCTGACCCGAACATATTTAAAGCAAAGAAAAATCCACCCGGATCATTCTGGAATACTTTCAGTGATAAATTCATATTACAACCAACTTGCTTAACTTTAGAAAATACTTTTGAAAAAAATGGACTCTCGTAAGACATGACCACACATAAACATGGCACGTGTTTTTACCTTATGATACCCAAATCACTTTTTATATCAAAATCCGATGATATTATAATAATGTCGATCAATCCACGAATAATTATGAATATAGCCGGAAAGCTTGCATCTAACTTTCCAAAATAGTTGGTATACAACTAAAAACGTATGGCTCGTATTGGAGTTTGGATTTCCGACATGACAAGGTATGGGACCACCTTCTGATCAGTGTACTCTAGAGGGGATACATGGGGTTCAATAAGAACATCTTGCAACCCGACCACACATGACCGATCACTCAATCAACTTGAGTGTATCGAATATATTATCACTCTACGAATGCGCAGCCACCGTATTCCCCCGGAGATACGGAAATGAAAGAAGAACAAACGAATTTTCTCTAGATGGTGACAATACACCCTAATGGGTATGACCCATATGGCCATGTTGCCTACTCGATTTCTGTCATTTCCCGATTGATGAAGCTTGAGATCACGATTACCTTTCAGAGAACATCTCATTAATTATTTGAATACCACATTTCATATCCAACAAATCACTAATTGACGCCGATAAATATACTTTGGGTGTTAAGCTAAAAGAAGTTTCATTCTTCACCACCAAAGTTAGTATATTTGTAAAAATCAACATATGTGATCCTTTGGAAATACTCTGTCAGATATTCGTCCATACAAGTCATCTAGGAACTGGATGAACTGGAGGTACCCTCCTACCACATTCTATATAGGAATCTCCCCAAGGACCAGTAGCGAGAAGTCCTTGCAGTCCGAAGATTTCAATCATGACATAATCACAATAAAAATATCTCTAGTTGCAATCCAAAGAAATTCATCAAGTAGTTCTTCCGCTCATGAAGATCCATGGTCTTCAATGCTCCATCTTTATAATGTCCTTGCAAATTAGTTTCGAATGCACAGTTGGTTCGAAGTGGTTTTGGATCTAGTTCCCATTCCGGTCTTTTCGAACTAACTCGTCAAAGGTCTAAAACAATATTTATTGATAGTTGGGTTTTTAACTATGAATTGACAATAGTACAGTTAAGTATATCAGCAACTCAGACCCCTTTTTAATTTAACCATTAAAACCATTCCATCGATTCTCAAAAATAGATTGTTATAACTTATCTCAACAACCCACTTTTGTTTCCATTACTTTGAAAACATTAATGAATACTTATCTCTTCAAAATAAATATATTCCCCAAACTCCTTTCTTTATTTCCTTTATCTCAAAAACCCACTATATTTCACAAAAACCTCTTTTTATTCCCTTTATCTTGGAAATATCATTATATATACTTACCCAATCGATATAGGTTTAATTACCAATCTCATATGACCCAAAATAATGTCAAGCAACATACTCTTTATAATATAACCTTAAACGGTTTCATTAACTTTAAAACTTATCAATTATAGTTTACAATCTCGCTTATTATAATCCTATTTCCAATATCAAATTCCAAATATGACCTCTTATTCTCATTTTCTCGAAAACCAAAACCATTGAAACAAAACTATATCTTTTACCTTTCATAATAGGCGTATTCCAAATCCCATTTTTATGTTTCTTTATTACGAAAATATCACTATACTTCACAAACCCATTTATATCATTTTATATTCTTAAATCCCTTTGTATTTCTTTTACTTTGGAAATATTATTTTATTTACTTGACTAAGTGGTATATGTTCAATTGCAAGTAAACGTTGATTTTAAAATCATCGTCTTAACCCCGTTTATAAACTTTGATCTATAAACTTGGATTTAATATAAAATCCATTAAACACATTTCCTTGGAATCGTGTAAATCTCCCTTTTATCTTGATTACTTTTACTCAACTTTAATATCAAGTAAACATTTACTTTTAAACTATCGCATTGACTTAAAATCTCCTTTATAACCTTCATTTATAAAACTCAGATTTTATTTACAAAAATCCGCTTATGAACTCCTTTTAACTCCAACTAAATTTTATTACAAACCTGATTACTTTCTTAAAAAGTAATCACTTTAATTATTATTAATTAAAATAATAATTAACTTCATCATTTACTAAATTAAAAGTAGTTTACCTCATATTTAACTAAACATAGGTTAGTTAATCACTTAATTAAATTATTTAACAATAACCATTTCATCAATCGAAAATTATTTTTAAAACATTGTTAATTAAAAAGTAAATTATATTTAAGAAATATTATTAAATTAAACCAATTATTTGCTAACCATTTCCATTAGATTAATTGAAAGGTAGATTAATCTAATAACCTCTTCCAATTAGAATAGTTGACTTAGTCAACTTGAAATTATTAGTTAACTTGCTAACTGATTCCAATTAATCCTTCCTCTTAGATTAATCTAATTAATCTAATAAATCGCTAAACTTCTTTCTTAAAGTTAATTATTTCAAAACATTAACCCGTAGGTTAAATTCTGACTTCTACGCCTATAAAACTTATAAGGATATTATATAACTATTTACATACACACCATTTATAAATATCGACTTACTTATAAACTTCTGTATTAAATAAAAATATAATTTAAAACTTCGCTTCAATTGTAAAAATAAATTTTGTAACTTAAATTACATCGATTCGCCTGATGGAGAATTTACGTCTTAAAACATGGATTTTAGGTCATTCGCTGCCAATCACTTAATCAATACTGTCTATTGATTAAAATACAACAAGTCTTTGAATTGCAATTCAACAATTAACATCCAATCAAGATATAACGTCACTTGGAATAAAACAATTCATATATGAATAATATGAAAAATACATAACATACAATTTATTTGAGGAATCCAATTGGATCCCTCCAACCTGTTCCTCCCTGCGTCACAGTTCATAATACCATATTATAATAACATATGAAATAACCAAATGACGGAATTGTAAATATTGAGAAACCTCGATCAACACAACCAATAATCACCCATATCATCCAATCATCCAATTTATACTATCAACGTTAAATTTTAATTATATGAATTATACCCCATCATAGAATTCCAAAAAGCGTGCGAGTTAACTCACCATTTTGTTTTGATTGACGATGATGCGTTATTTCGTTTAATTTTAAAAAAAAACGTTTAAAATTAAATGAAATCCCAGTCGCTTCCGATCCCAACGAAACTAGCTCGACTGCGTAGGCTTCGACTCTGCGATTCCAACGTCTCTTGTTTCATTCAAATCTGGTAACGAACGAACAAATTATCATTGTTACAATTCTTTATACATATTTCAAATAAAAAGTGTTATTAAATTAAAGTAATTAACCTTGACCCTTTGCTTAATTACCTTAATCACGCTTAAGGCCTACTAATCATTGTATTAACGAAATAAATCGCGTCTTCCATCTGAAATAACCCAATGCTTGAACCATGCAACTATGATTCCTTCACAACCTCGTCACGGCCACTAGGGATCATCACGGTCCGACCCCCTTACCTCGCCCTCACCACCGTCTCCCGTCGCCAGCAAGCCCCGACTTCGACGAGCCTCCGACCGCCCCGGAAACCAATTTGAACAGAATCTGTTCATACCTGCCTCACCACCGCCACACACAATTTTAGACCATTGCGCCATCTCGATCCTGATCGATGTGCTTCTGTCCTCCTCCAACCTTTAGGACCCATCGCCTAAATCCAACCCCAATTGCCGAAAATTGACAAAATACGATCGTGACTCCACAAAACACCCATCTCCGATCATCTCAACACCACGACCACCACATATCATTTCAGGCGACCCGACCAACACGAAAGTTGTCAGCCTCTCACCCCTTTACAACTCTCCTTTAGACATCATCACCCGAAACACCTCCACCTCCTCGAAAACGGTGAAATACGAAAATGCATGATCTCGCTGTTTGGAGGATTTCGGCCGCCATATGTGATCATTGGCCACCAAATTTGGTCAGTACGTCGGCCTCATCACGATCTACAAATTTCCAGTTAATGACTTTCGCCAATTCCTTACGGATTGGAAGATAAAAATTAATGTTTGAAACTGGACTAAAATGTAAAATAAAGGCTGTTGATTTGCGAATTTGGGGTTATGGGTAGCGTATTTATATAGAGGAGATTTTTTTTTTAAATTCTTAAAGTGACTAGCAATATTTTATTGAAAACGACTAACGATATTTAGATTTTATTATTTTAAATTCATTCGTGCCTATCGCCATTTCCATTCGATGTCTATTGATTTGTATGATCACATACAAACTCCATTTTCGACGAAAATGGACAACATATTGTGGTTCGACATTTCGGACCCAATGAAACTAGTTTCGCCAAAATCCGAGTCTGTTTGCTCAAACAGCACTAGTTTGAGTTCAAATTATCGATTTATTTACATTTTAATTTACGTACTCTCACAAAATAACTCCGATTAGCGCGAAACTTGAAATTTAGTAACAATTAGTCATTATGAATTTAATAAAATTTGTTTCATTGGAATCTGAGGTCATTTGGATAATAGTCCTTGTAAGGGTCTAATTTGAATCGATACACATCAATTTCAAAACAGTCCAATATAATAATAATAAATTATTATTATTGGATAAATTCAAGTAGTATTCCATATAGCTTCAAAATAAACTATTATGTTTTCAAATATTTAATTTCCAACTTAAAACGATGTTAAATTTATAATAAAACCCTTTTATTTTATTCAATAATTGTTATGGTTTATAAACGAATCTGTAACGACCTTTTGAAAATTTGGTTTGGACATAACTCAAAATCTACAAGATGAAAACTCAATTTTTCTCTTTTATTAGAAAATTATTATCCAATAGATCCGAACGATTCTTGTTTCAAAGAATTCTGACTTATATTGGATCTTGTATATCTATTTAAAGTTCAAAACATAAAACTACGAACTACCGCGACGTTGTGGGTTCGTTTTTAATTACAATATAAATCATACGTTCATATGTCGTTTAATAAATGAATTCATTATAATAATTCAAATCTAACTGAATTAAATCCTTTTATATTGCCAATTCATACAATATTGCAAATTCAACTAATTCCGACTATTTCAGAATCAAATTTATTAATTTATATTTTTTTTAATAAAATATTCAAAACTATTGAATTTAGGTTATTTCAATTCCAAATAACCATTTAAAACCAATTTTAAATTTTCAACTAAAAGGTTAAAAATCCAGGTCGTTACGCCTAACTGGCTCATCTTCTATAACAGGGAGCACAACTAGGGGTATGACAAGGGGTATGTCATCTTCATCCTTTCCTCCTTCTCCTACTTCCAAATGTTCCTCGACTTCTTTATCCTCTGCTTCATAACTGATCGACCGATCTTCTCTTACTTGATCAACTAGGAAAAGAAGGTGGTCGTAAATAAACAACTTGACGTTATGGAGCACCGATGTGATCTCCTTTCAGGTTAACAACCTCTTAAGATACTCTTGACCAGCAGGCTTTGGAGGTTTGTCTGCACAATTCAAATTTCATGTTAATTCAAAGCTTATGACTCAATTAACGTAGAATCGCACATTTAAATGGTGATCATATTTACAGCCTTCAATCCAACTTTACTTTATGAATATTGTTCTCAACATCAGCCCATCGATTCTCGACACGTCTGAATCTACTAGGTCATCCATGATTGCCATTCCTTTTAGTGTATCTGGAGTTATCGGGAAAGTCCTTGCATTTACTTCAATCTCTTATGCTCCTTGTGGGCCCTCTTTTATACGTTGTAACCATTTGAGGTGCCCCATTTAATGCTTCCTTTTGGTCTGTTGCATTTGTTGTGGCTCTTAGGTTGTTCTGTATGTTGAGATGGGCTTGACTCCATTTTTGACCAATAGAAGCTCAATTCAGAACTTGAATCACACGTAGATTGGTTTAATGGGGGAATCTTCCTCTGTTCTTTCAGCTTCTTGAGCTTTGAGGTGATCTAATCTTTTTGGAGCCATAATTTTCTATACTCATAACTAGTTATAGTTAGCACGATGAACTTGTACCCTATGTGCTAAGAGTAAACTAGTATAGAACGAGAGATGTTGTGCACGAGTATGCAATTTAATCAAATTCTATGGTGAGTGGTGACGAGATTCAGCCTACGACTGGAGACACTGTCTTTCGAATCAATGATCGTTGAGTTTTGTCGAGACTTTGGATAAGATGTCGACATTCAAATTTAATTTATTCAGCCATATGTCCATAGTCCAATTTTATGCTTTATCCTATGCATCTCCAAGTTCTGTATCAATTTGGATTCATGGGTTCGTGTTAGTGTGAATGGTGATCGAGTTGTCATCGTGACATGGTAAGGTGGAGAAACGATAAAGTTTGGGGTCGTGGACGATCCCTCACTTGCAACTCCCACTTACCTTCTCGTCAAACCAATCTGATCTGTCCACCACATTCCTACTGTTTTGATCCTAAGTTCATATCGAGTCTGATCACAGCCTCTTAGTCCATCCTTTTCCCCTCCTCTTCTCCTTCCTCGATTCGTTAGCCAAACGTTGGATCAACCCCTATTAGTTCAGGCTTCCATTCCTGCATTAGTTCTGTTGCTTCTCTATTCATCGACCTCATCTCCTCGTCCATCATCATCTCACTACAAGCTTCTTCCACTAAACTTATGAATCTCATCGCTTAAACTAACTTAGGTGACCCACATACGTCAAATTAAGTTCTATCTCTAGCATGGGAGAACATGTGATCAAACCAGTTCATCGGGAGGAGTCGCGAGGTTAGGTCAATGTTTGGCATTTGAAAGTCTAAACGAAAGTCGAGGTCAAGATCTAGCTAGTAGTAAATAGTGGGAGAGAAAAATGAAAGATATCAAATATATAAACTGGCAGATGAACCAACCCCTCATGCTGAATCAAACTACTAAAAACCTCTTAGTGAGGGATGGCTCCCTCAAAAGGGGTCGATACCCATCCCCTGCATATCTTGAAAAACCGATTTCAAATTAAATTATAAAACATATATTTACATATATAAATCACATATATGTTTATGCCAAATTATAACTTGTATATATGTGTGTGTGACATTCGAACGTAATAATATTCGGACACCAATATGTTTCATTAAATAATACACATTTTTATATACATATACGTTTTCATATGCTTCATACATGAAAATCCCAAGTGTATCACACAAAATCATGTACATGCATGTTAGTGTGTATATGACTCCAGACCAATAACGACTTACTTACACATAACAATACCTAGAAGCTAATAACAAACAACTAACTTCTTGACACGACAGAAGTTGGATGTTCACCTGTGAATTACATGCAGAATCCAATCCAAATTGCTGGAATCTAATAAGATGGAATTCCATATTATACCGTCAGAAATTGACCAAGTGTCTCAACCATTTAGAATTAACACACCTTTAAGCATATACTACCTAATGGAAGGATAACGACTGCTTGTAAAAAGCAGTATGAAGTCCGTATCAGCAACCAGGATTCGACTCGACTCGACTCAAAGCACATTATGTTCACCATAAGATATACTTTAGGGGCATGTGTTATCCGACCTTTGCGCCCGATCATTTCCTGCAATTTGGATTGACCCAACTTGACGATTGTTGAGGCAAATAGCTTAGAGAGATGGTCTGAACGTCCATACATTAAGCTCAGATAGCATCATGAGACAACAATAGAATAAGCCTAGTAGAACATCGCCCGAGAGTTCACTAAGTGAGGGATCAGCCTAAACCCAAACAAGGAATCGGTACAAATCGGTGACAAGCCAACAGAAAGTTCAAGTTCAATTAAGAACACTCTGTATCTCTCCAACCACAAGGAAACTTGGCAAATCACTACAAAACAAGACTAGAGATGATATGAGGACTCATAGAAGAGACCGCTCCCCCATATCCCTCAAAACGAGAGTCGGTACTGATTCCTTACTTGAAGTGGATATAGGTTGTCCCCCGCATATTTGACCGTACAATGGATCTTCATCTTTTTGGGATATTTTCAGCAACATACATCTATAATAACCGTTGTCTAGGAGGAAAACTGATCTTTTGGCTAATTGTTTGCTTTATTATGCGCATATCAAATTCTTACGAATCTGAAACTTTGTAATTTTAAAAATGTCAATAAAATATTCAGATCCTTCCAAGTGGATATAGGTCTAATAACGTTGAACCACTATAAACCCTTCTGTCTCTATTTACTGCATTTTTTTGTTACTATTACGTTCATTTTTCATTTCTTCAATTTAGTTTCCTATTGAACATTTAGGTATCGTGCCAACCTTTTGGTGCTAAAGTATGCAGTGACGTGTTTATATATCTTTGCCGGTAACAAAACGAAAAATACAATAAATAAAATATGCATTGTATTTTTTTTGAATTTTCAAATTTATCCCTCATCATCGATGAAACCTTACCATTGGTTTGTAACTATCACCATTATCATTTTTCCGATCACTTATTAATGGTAGTTTACTATAAATTTACCGCCAACACCACCAATATTGTTAGAAATATGTGTTTGAATAAGTATAGCTAAATAAGTGGAGACGTGCGTAGGTTTACGTAGTCTAAGTTTATCTAGTTATTTAGATCCTATTTTTATGTATTGCCTGTGTTTGTACGCCTATAATAAGGCATTTTCGTTTTTCAGTAATAGACAATTTTTTCGAGCTTCCATTTTCATTTCAATATTCCCAACATTTGGTATCAGAGCCATAAACTTAACACTAGAGTCGATCTTGGTGTTCCATTGTGTCCGGCGGCGGTAGCCACCATTTAAGGCTATCGTCCGCCGGGTTAAAGTCATTCATATTGTGTTAGATCATGAATAAAATTTGATGTTGCTGCCGAATCTAGCTGAGATCTGCCGCTTGCTATAACCAGTTGCCGCTATCGTGAAAAGATGAAGAGAAAGCTGCCGACGAAAAGCAGAAGGTGGGGACAAGAGAGGAAAGGTTATCCTCTCATATGGAGAGGTTGAAGGTTCAATCTGGGGAGGCGGAAGTTGCAAGGAAGATGAAGGTAGTTGAAATGGCAAAGAAGTTGATTGAGAGATCGGGCTTGCTGCTAAATGGTGCCCGTCGCTTGACTCGTCATTTGATAGGTCTACCTTGGTGTGTGAAAGCATAGCTCGGAAAATATAGCCAAAAGATAGCGCAGATGAGTATACAACACGCTTCAGATGCGCACTATGTTTACAAAGTTAGAAACCGGTTAAGAATAGAGGTTCTTATGCCACTCCGCAAGGCTCTTGAGTTGTCTGAAGTTTATATGAATGCTGGACAATGGGATTCACTGCCTTATAATATGGTTGCTTCGGTTGCAATGAAGAAGTACACCAACATTTTCAAGAAACAAGATGCAGAAAGGTTCCAAGTCTATTTGACAAAAGTTAAAGAAGGAAAGGCAAAGATTGCTGCAGGTGCATTGTTTCCACATGAAATTTGTGCTTCAGCAAGGCATGAAGAAACAAGTGACGTGGCGGAGCCTTAGTGGGACAGAGTGGTGAAAGATATGTTCGAGAAAGGGAAGTTGAAAGATTCCATTGCTGTTTGTGATGTTTCGGGCAGCATGAATAGAACCCCTATGGAAGTTTGCATTGCTCTTGGGATGTTTTATCTGAACTCAGCGAAGAACCATGGAAAGGAAGAGTTATAACATTCAGTACAGAGCCTCAGATTCATTTTATAGAAGGTAAAACACTCACGGAAAAGATGGAGTTTGTGGAAAGAATGGATTGGAGGCATAACACCGACTTTCAGAAAGTGTTTTGACTTATTATTGGAAGTTGCAAAGGATGCGAAGCTCACTGGGGATAATATGGTGCGGAGGTGGCAAGTGTTTGTTTTGAGGGGTGGAAGGAGTTTAATGATAAGGATGGTTGCCAGGGCTTTGTGCATTGCTGTGCAAGGAGCAGGTTGTGATAAAATTGAGTGACAGGAAATTGGGGAGTGTGTACGGAGAAGAAAAGCAAAACTAAACAAGTGTAAAAGCTTGCGAATGTAAACAGGGAGAAGAGAGCGAAAAAAAGCAGTGTTTGTTGAGGGGGTGCAGCGTTGGATGAATGTTTGTTGTATTGGTGGTTTCTAGTTGCATTGGATTATAGAAGAAAGGTGACAGTATGCTCGCTATATCAGGCTTGCGAGGGGGTCAGAAGCAGTAGCAAGTTGGTTGCAGGCAATTGGTTTGTGTGGTAGATGAATGATTGTGGCAGATTGATAAATTTGAATTGGTTTGTAGGAGTTTGATTCTGGTCATTCAAGATTGATGTTGAGGAAGTTGATGATTGAATGCAGCAGTGTAATTGATGTATAGTGTGTTGGAAAATTTGTGTTGCTCTGATACCAATTTGTTAGAATTTTAGAGGAGAAGGATGAATTGTAAAAAGAGGAATAATTTCTTTGTGAGAAGAAGGAAAAACTTTTTATTACTTAATATAACTTGATTACATGATATGTTTCATTCTTGCTTGATTGATACAAATGAGTGATTACATCCTAATTTATAAAAGAGAGAATCTCTAGACTTTTCTTTTTCTAGATTTTTCTTCATTTTACATATTTGTTTAGTCTAGATTCTTCTCTAATCTTATTTTGATAACTCTAACATTTATTACCATTTATTTTGTGCTTCCCTAAATACAAAAATAAAATTTGTCACATAATCAACATTTCCTTAAAAACCAAGTTTATTTCCAACACCCCCCCCCCCGTAAACTTGGTTTTGCAAATTGATGCAAGATTTTGATTCTTTGTATTTTACGTGCTTTGTTAGGACTAAAGAAATTATCCAAATTTTCTTTTTTCGTTTCTTCCTCTTTCCCAATATGAAGATCTTCGATGCAACTTCTTCAATGGTGCTCCATTCATTTTGTCCTCCTCCATTCGCACAAGACATTCCAAAAAGTGTGTGTTCTAGCTTCCATCTGGTTCCGGTGTCATAAACTTTGAATGAGCCATATATGGTGTCTTTGAATTCTTTCAAAAATTCACTTTTACAGTATTTGATCACTTCAATTTCCTTATTTGGTTTCAAAATTTCTTCAAAATTTTGCTTATGCTTTAAATTTTCACCAAACTCTTCAATTTCTCCTTGTTCATCTTTCTCTTTTCTGTGATAGTCTTCATCCTTCCACTCACGAACTCTCGAACTTCTTTCTCTGGTTTTAAAACCATCATCTTTATGATTCCTTTCACTGACCATAGTTTTGGGATCTCGCCAAAATGCATTTGATTCTCTAGGTCTCTCAGGATCTCGAACAGGACGCACTGGATAAGGTTGTTTCCGCACCCTATTTGGATAAGGCATATTTTCATATACTCTTGAGCTAATCCGTTTCCTATCCATCATTTCATGCCTACGCTCTCTAACATGTTCATCTGCGTATCTTCTCATATTACCATATCGCCATCTCCTGTCTTGTAAGCTGGTTACATTTGGTAAATTCCTTAAATCATCGCCTTCTCCGTTGACATCGTCTCTATTTGCTGGCTCAACTTGTGAACTAAGCTTATGAACTTTAGATGAACGAGTGATGTTGTCTGATGTTCCTTTGTCTATGTTATGGTCCAAAGCCAGTTTGTCTTCTGCATTATCAGCAAGTTCTGTGCTCGGCTACCTTTTGTCTGATACAGTTTTAGCAAGTGATTGACTGGGGCTATTATTTGCAGCCATGCAATTTTCTCTTGTTTCTTTCTGGCAATCTTTATCATCTTCGTTTGCACTTCCATGTCTTCTACAGGAGAGACGATCAGTAGACCTTCCTCTATATGTACTAAACGAATCATTGTCTCCATGTCGATCATTAAATTTTTCTCTCCTACTGCCACGAAAATATCTTGGAGAATGACTATCATATTCATAGTCATTCCATCTATAATCAGCATCATCAACACCATTACACTTTTCTCCTTCTAGATCCTTATCACCAATTTCGTCTTTTTCTTCTTTATTCCCTAAAAGTTTTTCTTCATCCAACTTCTCCTCCTCGAATTTCTCGATTTTCAATAATATTTCCGCATCTTCCTTCTTCTCATTCTCTGTCTCATCCATCATCTCTTCTTCCATAGGCTCTGGCACAGTCTCTTCTTTCTTCTTCTCTTGCTCCTCGTTCACACTCTCACTATCATTCTTTTCATCTTTTCCATATACCTCTTTCAAGCGATTCCATGAATCTTTTGTACACCTTTCTTTAAAAATGAGATCCGAAGCTTTTTCATCGACGTTCTCAGCAATCACAGAAAGAGCACGGTAATCATTCTGTTTTAATTTCGCAAAGGCTTTCTTGTCCATTTGCGACATGCTTTCGACGTCTTTACACCATTCATAGCCATTTTCAACAATTTCCCACAGACCTTTGGAGATTAGCTCCTCTTTTTTCCTACTGCTCCATTCCTCAAAATTCTCTTTTGTGAGAACAAACGTCGAAAAAAATAGAAATGTCATAATTTCAACCAGGCTCTGATACCACTTTGTTGGAAAATTTGTGTTGCTCTGATACCACTTTGTTAGAATTTTAGAGGAGAAAGATGAATTGTAAAAAGAGGAATAATTTCTTTGTGAGAAGAAGGAAAAACTTTTTATTACTTAATATAACTTAATTACATGATATGTTTCATTCTTGCTTGATTGATACAAATGAGTGATTACATCCTAATTTATATAAGAGAGAATCTCTAGACTTTTCTTTTTCTAGACTTTTCTTTATTTTACATATTTGTTTAGTCTAAATTCTTCTCTAATCTTATTTTGATAACTCTAACATTTATTACCATTTATTTTGTGCTTCCCTAAATACAAAAATAAAATTTGTCACATATCAACATTTCCTTAAAAACCAAGTTTATTTCCAACATAGTGGTGCTGGAGTGGTGTTGTTTCTGAAGTTGAAGAGTTTGCTGGAGTGGTGTTGTTTCTGAAGTTGAAGAGTTTGTATTTGAAAGAAGTGTTTGCTGTGCGTGTTTACATGTTGCAATTGTAAGCATGTTAAAGTTTGCTTTGTTGTGTGCTAGAGTTGAAACCAGAGAAGAAGGTAGTGGAGTTATGTAAAGAAATGTAAGTGAAGCTGATGCTAAGCATGAATAAGATGTTCTGCAGAACATTAGTTGTAGATGTTGACAGTGAAGAAGTCAATGTCCGTCGTGTGGTTGGACATTTTTGGGGTACTCATGAATTGTTTGATGATATGTCTATATGAAGATAAACATGCCTACAAGTGAAGTAGGTAGGACTGCAAGTGAAGCAGTATTGGTTTTGTGTCATCCAACAAGTAAGGAAATAAGAGCTGCGGTTCTCACTTGTTGGGGGGATGATAGATATAGCAGTATCAGGGATGACCCGAATGGAGAGGTCTGTGGATCCCTAAGGGAAAACCAAAGGAACTTGTTGATTGGTAAAAGAGTGAATAACCATTCAACATGAAATAGTTGAGTATGTCCAATCAGGTAGAAATGAAAGTTGTGACCGCAGTTCACATTTGTGAGTTTTAAACTGAATGTTAGCACATTTAGTTTAAGGGAGGGTGTTAGAAATATATGTTTGAATAAGTATAGCTAAATAAGTGTAAACGTGCGTAGGTTTACATAGTCTAACTTTATCTAGTTATTTAGATCCTATTTTTATGTATTGCTTGTGTTTGTGTTTGTACGTCTATAATAAGGCATTTTCGTTTTTCAGTAATAGACAATTTTTCAGAGCTTCCATTTTCATTTCAATATTCCCAACAAATATTGCAAGTTGAAATAAAGAACGTATGACTACAAAAACTTTTCCATTTGCAACACACATCTATTCAGTATATTTTATCAAATAGAAGTAAATATTTTTAGTTATTAAATGCATTTACATGTGGTTTATACTAATAAAATGCTTTGCCTGGAACTGGCCAGAACTTGCAAACATAAATCCTCCAAAAAATGCTTCATACAAGTGAAAGAGATCAAATGGTAGTATAGTCAGAAATGGTAGGTTTACCCCCAAGAAATCAGCATTACTTATATTTCGAAGAAGCGGAAGAGATCAAATAGTAGTATAGTCAGAAATGGTAGGTTTACCCCCAAGAAATCAGCATTACTTATATTTCGAAGAAGCGGAGTAAGATATGAAAGTCCTATGAATAGAGTTTTTAATACATAATTTTCATTTGCACGTACAGAAGTACTCCTGCGCGTGTGTGTATATATAAAAAATCCAAGATCTTTATATATAAAACCATGTGACTTCCCTTGTCAATCAAATATAGTCTGATTGGCTTATTTACTGCATTTAAGGCAAATGCTTTCAACACAGGCATCCATGGGGGAAAACAACCACCATTTTATAACAGTAAAATTACCATTCTGGGCAACCTCCGGGCTATAGTTGGAACACAAACCAACTATGGGTGCGTTCGCAGCCAAAAAATGGCACGCTGGAGATTTTAGTGGCGTCGGACGCCACCGGAATTTTCCACGTCCAGACGGAACGCTCGCTTGATGTTGGAAATTGAGTTGTTGGCGTCGGACGCGTCCGACGCCAGTACATTAATTTTAACTAATCATACTTGGTAATAAAAGTGTTCATAGCTTGGTTGGTTACTACACTTGGTTTGTTGGAGAGAGACCAGGGATTGAGTTTCACCTACGTCCTATTTTTTGATGTTTTGCAATTTACCGTTTTGATGATGGAGAATTGCGGTTTTCACATTTCTATTATTTCATGTTTTGACGCTTACTTTGTGAAACTGTATGTGTAACTGCGTGCAACGTTGTAAATTAACCAATCCTTTTTTATTATGAAATTTGTTAAAAATAGAATTAATTTGTGTAAAGAGCAAAATTTATAATAACAAAAAATAAAAGGAAACGAAAGTTCAAATAACACACATAAATTAAAATTTATTATTTAATTAATTATGTCATTAACATAACACACATAAATTAAAATTAAATATATAAATTAATTCAAACCAATTAATTTAACAATTAAATACCACGCTCAAATACCTCATTCACAACTAAAAACACATTTTCCTTTCGCTACAGTACCACGTTCAAATGCCACGCTCAAATGCCATGTTAAAATACTCCGTTCACGTTGGTTAAGAACGCAGCCTATATAAAAAAAAAAACACCCAACAACAGGGTTAGTAACTAAGAGAAAATGGCACAAAAAAATAATAAATATAATCGGTAATCCGCATAAAAAAGAATTTCAACGTACTTTTGCACCTCAAAACACATCAGAAGACAAACTTGAAATAAATTGTTCCAACAAAGATAAGATATCAGTCTACCCAGTTTCCATGCAAAAGTCTACACAAAATATCCAAATATATAATTTAATCATGAAGAAGAATATTGGAACACACTCAATCTTTTAGGCTTAAGTTTTTAATGAGGTCGAGAGTAGCTTTGCTATTCTGTCCTGCAGAAGAGTTAGAAGCTTGGCCGCCATTAAAACTGATTTCTCCAGTTGTATAGAAAGAGGAGTCAACTGGAAGTGGAGGCATCTGCTGCTCCTGAACTTGATTAGAATTTTTCCTAACAGATCGAGCTACAACTTTTTTTGATACAGGACCTGGTGTTGGTAGAGCAAGAATCAGCGGTTGTGCTGAGCTTTGTTTAGCACCAGAGGATCCTTCTGCAGCTCCATGAGGTTGTGCTGACCTTTGTCTAGAACCAAAGGGTTCTGCTGCAACTCCATCAGGTTGTGCTGATGAAGATTGTCCACTCTACAATAAATCAATTTTTTTTGTAAATAATAATCTTTGGCCAGATGTGGAATACTTGTTTAACAGCTTGAGTTGAGTTTGTAAACCTAATTTATAAGCATTTATAAATAAGCAAACGATAATGTATTGTGGCAAATGGTTGAGTGAAAAAAAAAAAAGGAAGAAAAAGAAGGGCAAGTTGTTATTGATGTATTGAGTTGACATTAAAGAACCCTTTTTAGTTAAACTCGTTACGATTTATGGCTCTAATGGTTCAACCATAATAATTGTTCTATATGAAATACCTAAGATGCATGTTCCGCCTTCCCCTGGGCATCAGCCAGAGCACATAGTAAACGCAGGTTAGATTCCAGTTTTTCTTCAAGGCTGCAATCTCAAAGAATTTTACGATTAACTGGACGTATATAAATTATTTTTTTCCTTTTTCAGTTTCATTTTTAAACTTGTTACCACCATTCAATAAAAGAAATAATGCAATGATTGAAACATAATATAGAACATATAAAGTAGAAATTATGTGATATGAGACATGATATACCAATTTATGACATAAGCTTTTGAAAATAATATGCAGGAATAGGATGTCGTACTTACGGTAGACATAGCTAGGGCTGTTACAGTTAACCATTCAACCGCCGAACCGTTCAAACCGTTCATGCGGTTGCTGTCTACTACGGTAACGGTGACAGTAACGATTGTGGATTTTGATAACCGCGGTAAAATATACCGAACCGCACAAGATTTTTTTGTAGTATTTCGTAAAATATATATGTATTTTTAATAACTTAAGCTAGAGAAATAACATATATATAAATAATTTGTGTTTTTATTTATAGACAACATGCATATGGATGGTTTGTTTCATAAATAAACAAACTAACTTTTAAGAAAAAAGTTTGAATCTGAATTATTAATGGATAACAATGTAAATTTACGGTAATGGTTGCAGTAACGGTTGGACGGTTACGGTAACGGTTATAAAATTTGCTAACCGTCAACAACGGTTGCGGTTACGATTGTCGTTAAAATAGGCGGTTGCCGTAACCGTAACACCCCTGGACATAGCTGCTCCTTCCCCGAATTACGCAAGTGGGTAATTCTCTTGATTACTCTTTCATTTTCATTAAGTTTCTGCATAGCCAATGTTAGACTTGTCAGTTTGTGTTTACTTCTATTCTACTAAGTGCTCATGAAAACAAAATAAACAAACAGGCACATAGACACGGCATGCAAAAATAACATATAGTTAAATTCCGTAAATAGCTTCATAACGGTCCATTAGGAATACTTAAAACAAAACATATAGTTATTTTGATTTTGTAAATATCATCTCACTTCTTTATCAGTGTTTTTGTTTGTATGTATATTTCTGTATAATATAAGAAAAATTGGATGTCCAAGTAGTAATGCAGTTCAAAATAATCAAAAAATAACATTATTTTGGTTGGTGCTATGGCCCTCAATTATAGGCCTTAATGATCGTAAATTCGGAATTCCTATCTCTTTAACTTGTGTTCAGCGGATCAATTTGTGCCGTGCATTTCCGCTGTGATTATGAAATATTTTGACTTGGAAACTTCGTCATATATATTTATCACATTGTGACAACTGGGTGGGACATCACATTGTGAAATAGAGCACTCAAAATTTCTATATCAAGCAATGATTTTTTATGTTGATTTTTCTTATTTGTTTGGAAAATTAGTTAGTTGGGACATTATTTCAATATTTAACACTATTATTCAATGTCAAAGAGATTTGATTTCAAAACTTCGAGACAGATATTCTGGAAACATTTCCAAGCCCGTGTGAGCTGTCCTCTACAAGCTTTATTTAAGCTCTACTATATTTAGCTCAGCAAATTGCTAAGCTATCCTCCAATTTTTATAAAAACCAAAAAAACTAGTCGTTTTATTGAGTTTTCACTCGTTCAGAAAACCCGAAAGCACCCTGAAAGGACCTCGTAGTACCACTGCATGGTAATCTGAAAGTATATAAAAAAGTAAAATAGAAATTTAAATCAAAAATAGAAAAAAGGTAATTTTATCATTAAATTTTTTGAGTAAGATGGCGCGCAGGGAATGGGGAAGGGGTCATAGAATTTGCCTATTTAGTTTTATGTTCTCTTTTATTTCGACATTCTTAGATTTAGCTTGCTTTATTTTCTAATAATTTTGTTCAATAACAAAATAAAACCTACACCGAATTTCACAATCTAGCTTGATAAAACTTATCTTAAATGCTATGAATACGGAAGCCACTTGTATGTCCTAACTATAATTATAAGTATTTCGATCATCCATTGATGCAATGTTCATTTGAAAAGGTTTGGACGAAAAGAAAAAAAACCAACACAAACCACAGCAATTCAACCACTAACAAAGAGAACAGTTCAGAAAATTCACTGTTTCATGAACAACAGCAAGATACCATGAATATGGAATTTAATCAGTCAAATAATACATCTCAATTAAAAAAAGGATTTTTTTTTGGATTTGGCCCCCTTTTATAAACTTATAACACATTTAGCCTTGTTTGAAAACTTATTACGGCCGTAGCCTGGTTTATGTCACATCAGCTGGAAACAGTTATTTAACACAACGTTATTTAAAATAACGCGTGAAGCGTTATTCAAGATAACGCAAACATGTTTTTAAGTTTAACCCCCCGTGTTTCTCCATAGAACACAGGAGCGTTATCTTAAATAACGCTAGCGAGCGTTATCTTGAATAACGCAAATGATTAGCGGTAAGTATTTTTGGAAGAACAGTTTAATGCGTTATTTAGAATACCGCTTTAAAGCGTTATCCTAAATAACGCAGAAATAAAATAATGGTATGTTAAGTCTTACAGTTTCCTTTTGCGTTATTTCAAATAACGCTTCACGCGTTATTTGAAAAGACGCACAGACGTGATATACAGTCAGCCGAGAGTCTCTTCCTCCTCACTTTTTTACTTTCTACATATTTGAAAAAAAGAAACCCAATACCTTAAATCAAATTCCGAAATTAAACCAATCATTAATTTTAGCTCTGATCTAGCAGCAATTTCAGATTTACGTCAACTGGACTCTATTCTCCGTCGTTTGATTCATCACAAGGTTTGAATTTCAAAACCCTAAATCTTAGTTTTTCTGGATCTATAACTTTTGGTAATATATTCTTTTATGTTATTGTAAATTAGAATGGCTCCTAAGTTTATTGCGATTCTATGCTACTTTGATGGTGAGTTGGTTATTGATGATAGAAAGTGTGAGAAATACGAAGGTGGATCTTTCAAACCTGTAAAAGTTCTGATAGGTTGTAACTTGAGGCAATTAAAAGCCTCAATATTCAAGTCAACAATGATTAATGCAAAGCAATTTGATATTGAGTTAGTATGCAACTGGCCGACTGATTCTGGTTCTAAGGCAATTAAAATTGCTGACAATGGTGATGTTGAGTTAATGTTTTCTGCTACTTGTAAGACTATAGAGTTATTTGTTGTGAAAACGACAAAGTTAGTGGTAGAAGCACCTGCTGCTTCAGGACCCGTTCGAGCGGCACCTTTCCGTCCAACTCATCTAATCCCATCACCAAATAGTATTCCTCCTTCTAACGTTTCAGAGTATGGACAACATCTAATGTTCTATGCGTACCCCCCGCATATGAATTATACACAGAATCCGCAATTTAGCTTTCCATTTCCCACGCAGGAAAGTATTGGATGCGCGACGCAGAGGTAAGCCCAACTTAAAAGGTTTTCTAAACATGTTATATTTTGGTTCTCTCAATTGTTGTTAATGCCCGACATATATTTTGTAGTTTTGGTCCTTATTACCATCATACACAAAGTAATGTTGGACCGTCTACACAAGTAGCAGAACCGTTGCAGCCAACGCCATCTGAGTTATATCATATGAGTCAGGAGTAAGTATTCTCAGAAATGAATTGTTATTTGAGTCATGCTTAAGTGTTTGATCAAAGTGCAATATTTTCATGATGCAGCTGTCCGCAGGATTTCATGGAAGAGCAATCGCCGTTCAAAGAGAATGCATGCGATGACGCAAGTCAAGTAGATGGAATTGTAGACCTACAAACGAACCCTGGACCTGCTTTGGACAGCATGACGGTTGCTTCGAGTCCCGATAACAATCACGCATGGTTTGACAACATGCAAGTAAATAATGATTCGTTGAACTTTGACTTCGGAGCTGAAGAGATGGATGATGAAGATGATGAAGAAGATGGGGGTAATGACGAACCTGCGATGGAGATTCCCCTTGATGAGGACATGTGTACTGCGCAAATGTTAGCCAGATCTGTTGTCGAGGACTTGCAAAATAGGGGAGAATTATTCTCGTCCTCTTGCGTTCAAAGTGGCTTTAAACCTGGTCTTGTATTTGAGAGCAAAGCTAAATTTCTGCAACAACTAAGTGAGCGGTCCATTTTACATGCTGTTTCTTTTAAGCCCATTAGGTCCAACAAAGAAATATATACGGCCATTTGCAATATCGACGATACTTGCCAATGGAGAATTCATGCAATTGATTCCAAAAAATCGCAGACTGGGGTGTGGGTTGTTAAGAAGTATAGAGGGGAGCATACTTGCGTTAATCCAACGGTCAATTCAAGCAATCACCCAGTGACATCAACATTTCTGGTTTCGAAGATCATGCCTTTTGTGAAGTCTGATTTAAACATATCAGCTAGAACAGTTCAAGTGTTGGTTGAAGAACAATTTTTTATTAAGATTGGTTATATGAAAGCTTGTAGATCTCGGAGCAAGGTAATTGTTATGGTTTACGGGGATTGGGCGGAGTCATATTCACTGTTACAGGCATATTTTGATGAAATTAGAAGATCAAATCCCGGTAGTGTAAGCCATATATCAACAGATGAAGTTGGTGTATTTAAACGTGCATTTTGGGCATTTGGCCCTTCCATTGAAGGATTTCTACATTGTTGTCCATTGCTTTGTATCGATGACACCCATTTGTATGACAAATATAAAGGTACACTACTCGTAGCCACTGCAACGGATGCAAATGATCAACTCTATCTGTTGGTGTATGCCATTGTTGAGTCTGAATCGGCTGAATCTTGGGCTTGGTTTTTTTCCTGTATGATACGGTTTATACATAGTGTAAACAATCGACGTATTACTTTCATATCTGATAGAATGAAAGGAACCCTATCGCATTGCAGGAAAGATGGGTAGAGCCGCATAAGCATAGATTTTGCGCGAGGCATCTAAAAGCAAATTTTCAAAAAGCCGGCTATAGAGATCAACGTTTGACTGGTTTATTCTACGCTGCGGCATGTGCATCAGAAGAGGTTGAGTATCGTAAGCTTCGGGAGGAAATTAAGACGGCCAACGTAAGAGCTCATAACTGGATTGAGAGAAGTTTGGGAGGAAAAGAAGAAAATTGGGCTTTGTTTAAAGATGATGGCGGAAGGTTTCATGTAATGACGACAAATGCTTCTGAAAGCTTCAACAGTGTGCTAAGAGGTGCACGATCGCTTCCAGTTAAGTCGTTGGTTGCGCGTACCTTCTATAGATCGGTGGATTATTTCTGTAATAGGCGGCAAAATGTTGTTGGTTCGGTATGCAAATTAACCCCAAAGTGGGAGGCAAAAATAGCTGAAAGAGCCGAAGAAGCAAGACATTGCAGAATAGTTCGCTTCGGCGAATATGAATGGGTTGTAATACACTACTACGGTGATGAATTTACTGTAAAGATAGAGGGTAATACTTGTTCGTGTACACGTAACATACCAATGCTACAGCACCTTCCTTGTGCGTATGTTATGACTACATGTTCGACAGTGGAAAATGGGGCCAAAAGAGCTCATCACGACTTCGCCTCCAACTGGTACACAGTTCAAAGTTATCACGCGGCCTACACGCCTGAGTTTCATCTAGTTCGTGACAAGCGCTATTGGCCGCAACCTTCAGGACATATGGTTTTTCCCCCGCAAGCTCGGAGAGCACCGGGCCGTCCTAGATCTACTAGAATTAAAGGCACCATGGACGAGGGGCAGTCTTCTAGATCTAATAGGTGTAGCAAGTGTGGAGTAAATAGCCATAAGAAGAGCCGTTGTACTA
Organism: Allium sativum; assembly: GCA_030737875.1. Lineage (NCBI taxonomy): Eukaryota > Viridiplantae > Streptophyta > Magnoliopsida > Asparagales > Amaryllidaceae > Allium > Allium sativum. The sequence goes on from CM060921.1 coordinate 567,460,249, forward strand.
CAGTGACATAGACTTTACTAAGTGTTATGTAGTATCTACCTATCCTGTTTTATTACATTGCGTACGTTTCTATTTGGTTTTATTATGTATAAGACATATGTCGTAACTATTTATCCTATTGTTTTATGTGTGTGGTAACATTTTTCTTGGTTGTATTACGTAAATGAAACATGTTTTGGAGAATTGGCTTAGTGGTAACATTATACGGCAGTACGAAAAATGAAATGATACAACATTAAACGTCAATACACTACTCATTACAACTACATTCGAACGCTACATAAAACGATACGTTAGAACACTACATATAACGATACATTCGAATGCTACATAAAACGATACCAAGACCATTACATTACTCATTAGGATATCTAGGAATGGTGGACTCTAGTGAGTCATATTTTTCTCGCATTCGGTAAATTTCGGTCTTTAGTTGTGCATTCTCTTCTTGCATCTCCAGGGCATACTCGTGGCCTCTTCGACATAATGGAGGATCAATCCACTCCGTGTAACGACAAGGCGTAACCAAGTGCGGCACAGATAACCAAACCGGATATCGCCCGCAAACGTAGTACCGTCGGCCAGCGTTTGCCTTACTCTTCGCAACATGCACATGACAATAGACATTACAATTGCAATATTGTCGTGGTACTGCTTCACCAATCGCTAAGGCTTTACCCTTATTTCTTCCGCCGTTCCCATCCACCGCTACAAAGGTCTTTTGTCGCATTTCTTTAGGTATGAGAGCTTCCAATCGTGGTTCTTTGCCCGGTCGGCGTTCAGTTGATTCAAACTCATCCATGTACTTGGCTAAAGTTTCATCATCAAGTTCCCATTGATTCATCTAAAGTATAATTGCATGAATAAAACCTACATTATGGACTACTTTTGAAAAACAATAAACTAAAATAAAAGATCCGTGGAGTACCTTCAATTACGAGCAAAATAGGACTTTTGAATTGTGAGGTGTTTTGTGTTTGATTTGGGAAAGTAACAAATGAATGGGTGGGTTGGTGAAGATGGCACGTCTTTTAATGACAGGATACCAATCTGGAGCGGCATTTGGAATAACGCACATAGCGTTATTCCAAATAACGCTTACAGCATTATTCTAAAAAACGCTCCAGGTTGTGTACGGTTTAAAGATAACAACCTGGAGCGTCATTTAAAATAACGCTATAAGCGTTATTTGGAATAACGCTATGCGCGTTATTCCAAATGCCGCTCCAGGTGCTTTACAGGTTATATATCCTGCACAGTGTATAAGCGTTATTTGGAATAACGCTATGCGCGTTATTCCAAATGCCGCTCCAGGTTATATATCCTGCACAGTGATGCATAAACTCATCAACTTAAAGCCAATAACGATAAACAACCAAAAGCAAACATTGGAGCCTACTACGGCAAACCAAAAAGATGTCACATAAACCAAAATAAGCATACGTTACAACTCCAAATCCGAGTTAATCACAACCCGCAAAACATTACACAATTTCAACATTCGAATTAAAAGTTCAAGTAGCTAAAAATAACAGTTAACCTACAAAATACAACACCACCCTATGGACCAACTACTTCAGGATCTGTTGCTGGTAAGGAGTTTCTCTCTGCTTCCTCTTCGTTTTTGGAGGTACATCTTCATGCGAAGACGATGAGGAACCTTCTTGGGGCTGTGACGGACCATGCACAACCTGTGTTAGTTGAGACGACTTTGCTTCCTTACCCTTACCATTTCCCCTTGACGCCACCTTTTTCCTCCGTGATGTATAAACCTTAGTAGTTGGCGGCGGAGGAATGTCGCGGACTTCTTGTGCCTCCGAAGCTTCTACGTGTGCTAAAGCTTGAGCTGGGGGAGGTGGAAGAGGCGGTGTTGGTCTCACAAGCCTGTTCTTTCCCAAGATTGTTTGCAAAATGCGCTTTATGCTAAAGCATTTTCCCTTGCTTTGTTCGGGAACCTCATGAGATAACTCATCAACCATTTCTATAGCCCGGTACACCCCATCCGCCTGCATTTTATAAGTTAACTTATATAAAACTCAAACTTGCCAAAAAAAATAAAAAATTACATTTGTTAGCACGGTTTTCATACCACATTCCTCTCAAGAGGAGCTCTAGGAGTGTACGGTTCCACTACGGCACCAAGAGGTTGCACGCTGCGAAGAATATACCGTCGGGTAATCTGCCAATACCATGTGTAATACTCTTCGTCCGACAAAGTGAACTCCCGCTGCTGCTGCGTATGCTACATCGTTCAAACATATAATGGGTACACGGGCGGTCCACAGATAAAAAGACACGGTACATAAGGCCGGAAGCTGTTCAAAATCCTGGGCATATGGGGTCCATGTAACAACATCCGGACTAAGCACGTCGAGCTCATTGCGATAGAATTTTAGATTACGCCTCGGAGTCGACGAAGTGCTCTTCTTTCCAACCCACCTGTAATTGTGACTTGGTAAGAGATAGAGGAAATAAGTTAACACATATATGATAAATAATTAACGGAATAAAATTACCTAGCCCCGTAAGTCAAAGAAATATCAATATTGGGGTGCTTTAATTCAAGTCTACCAAGGGGAATATACGTCCACGACCATAGCTACAAAGAAATTTGATAAAGAAACACGACATGCCAAAAAAAAAAACAAATAAGCGTACGAAAATAAAGTACCTGTATCAAAGAAGGACAACCTCCCATATAAGGGCTCTCAAGCAAAACGGTCCTGCTAAGTTCCGTATATGTGTATGCTAATGTCACACCGCCCCAAGAATATTGCCGACAATGATCAAAATCCTCAATAAAATGCAACCATTTCAGCCACACCCGAGTCTTAGAATGATCGCAGATCAGGCGTTGAGTAATGATCAAGAGTATGGTAGCACTAGCACGATGTTCTATCTGCTCCTACGTGGCATTATGTGGAATGTCATGCTCAAACTGTGCTTTGTACCAACTAGTTATAATTTACTCATTTCCCATCCAATGGTCCACGGGAGGCGTAATACCTAAAAGCCATTGGCACATCTCCATGTAGTCTCCGGCCTCTGGAGTCCTCAAAGGAGCGTCATCAATCGGCAAGCCTAGCAGGACCGCCACATCACCCAAAGTGATGGTCATCTCTCCACCTCTGAAATGGAATGTCGATGTCTCCGGTCTCCATCTATCGACTAAGGCAGTGATGAGATAACGATCGAGTTGAACGTATTTCAACCCGTGTATTAGTCGAAATCCAGCGCGATCAAGCAAGGCCAAAACTTCTGGATGTGCGGAGGTCACCGTGCCAACGGAAACTGTGTGATCTATAATCTGAACGGGATCTTTCCCCTGTAAATAAAATTTAACATACAACGTAAGACATGCATACAAAAAAAAAGAAATTACTTTAGGCCAACATACAAACACCGTATATACATACCGCCATCAAGGCGTTATTGCTCGACCTATGCCTGTGTAGCAAATATAGTACACTTTCATCTACAGGTCCCCGTTCCATCTCAACAATCTCTACACAAATGTAGCGAAAAAACCAAAATCAATGTTGAAACCTATATAATTTCAACTACATTGAACTCATTAAAGCAATTACAAGCTATCTCACAAGTTTCCTCAATCATGGACAAACCCTATATTTTATAAGAAATCAACAAAATGAGGATTTTTTTACCTTCCGGAGCTTCTTGTGTTGATGAGTTTGCCATGGCGATGAATTTCGATCAACAAACCCTAAAATTTGATGTTAGGTTGAGCAAATAGGGTTAGGAGCTTAGGGTTTTCGGTTTTGAAAAAATAGGTTTTAAGAAAAAGTGAGGAGGAAGAGACTCTCGGCTGACTGTATATCACGTCTGCGTGTCTTCTCAAATAACACGTGAAGCGTTATTTGAAATAACGCAAAAGGAAACTGTAAGACTTAACATACCATTATTTTATTTCTGCGTTATTTAGGATAACGCTTTAAAGCGGTATTCTAAATAACGCATTAAACTGTTCTTCCAAAAATACTTACCGCTAATCATTTGCGTTATTCAAGATAACGCTCGCTAGCGTTATTTAAGATAACGCTCCTGTGTTCTATGGAGAAACACGGGGGGTTAAACTTAAAAACATGTTTGCGTTATCTTGAATAACGCTTCACGCGTTATTTTAAATAACGTTGTGTTAAATAACTGTTTCCAGCTGATGTGACATAAAACAGGCTACGGCCGTAATAAGTTTTCAAACAAGGCTAAATGTGTTATAAGTTTATAAAAGGGGGCCAAATTCAAAGAAAATCCTTAAAAAAAATGTATTTGAAGATGAAGAAGCATCGAATACCACACATCAAAAACAAAATACAAATATATGTACTACTGAAGAACTTTGTGTAGATGTTAATGTTTTTGGATCAGAATGATTAGATTATGGTAGATAATGGTCAGGAGTACTCGTAGGAGTCCGATTTTGTTCACACTTTTTTCAAAGTGTGAATAAAACTCTCGGTTCCTATTGGAGGAATTCAGGGGGGTCCATGTGTGACCCACCCAGTTCCTCCAATAGGAACAAAGTGTTTTGTTCACACTTCAAAAAAAAATGTAAAAAAATTCTATTCCTCGTGCGACCCCACTAGGCCCAAGCTCGGTACGTCATTGCATACAGAAGTACTCGTGCGCATGCGTGTATGTATAAAAGATCCAAGATCTTTATATACAAAACCATGTGACTTCCCTTGTCAATCAAATATAGTCTGATTGGCTTATTCATTGCATTTAAGGGAAATGCTTTCTACACAGGCATAGTGGGGAAAAATAACCACCATTTTATAACAGTAAAATTACCATTCTGTGCAATCTCCGAGCTATAGTTGGTATCAAAGCGAACATCAGCAACTGGTTTGGAACACAAACCAACGATATCAACAAAAAACACCAAACGGCAGGGTTAGTAGCTAAGAGAAAATGGCACAAAATAATAATAAATATAATCAGTAATTATCCGCATAAAAAAGAATTTCAAGGTACTTTTGCACCCCATAACACAGCAAATCAGAAGAAAAACTTGAAATAAACTGCTCCTAACGAAGATAAGATATCAATGTACCCAGTTTCCACGCAAAAGTTTACACAGAATATCCAAATAGTTTAATCATGAAGAAGAATATTGGAACACCCTCAATTTTTTAGGTTTAAGTTTTTAATGAGGTCAAGAGTAGCTTTGCTATTCTGTCCTGCAGAAGAGGTAGAAGCTTGACCACCATTAAAGCTGCTTTCTCCAGTTGCATAGAAAGAGGAGTCAACTGGGAGTGGTGGCATTTGCTGCTCCCGAACTTGCTTAGAACTTTTTCTAACAGATCGAGCTACACCTTTTCCCGATGCACGACCTGGTGCTGGTAGAGCAAGAATCAGAGGTTGTGCTGAGCTTTGTTTAGTACCAGAGGATCCTTCTGCAGCTCCATGAGGTTGTGCTGAACTTTGTCCAGAACCAGAGGGTTTTGCTGTGACTCCGTGAGGTGCGGCCGATGAAGATTGTCCCGTCTACAATAAATCAAATTTTATGTAAATAATAATCTTTGGCCAGTTGTGGAATACTTGTTTAATAGCTTGAGTTGAGCTTGTAAACCTTCTAATTTATAAGCATGTATACATAAGCAAATGACAATATATTATGGCAAATGGTTGAACGGGGAAAAACAGAAGAAGAAGAGGGCAAGTTGTTATTGATGTAAAAACGAATAGGTAATAAAATTCTTCCCAGGAAAGTACACTTATATGATGTGGCAAATTTTGTAGATTTATATGAATTCGTTTGAATGATTACATATTTGATGCAAAATAACAACATGCATCATAAAAAAATTCAACATGCCCGAAACTAGCAATTGTACAATAAATACTACAATTTAATTTAATTGGTTAACCAATCAACACAATAAGAAGCATTATCAGTTTTATCACGTTTATACACCAGAGTTATATTTTCCAAGTGATTTGTGCATAACCATACGCAATTAAACCTCAATCAATCTAAGCAATGCTAAAAGAACACGGATCAGTTGTTTCTTGTTTTGACATTACAGTTTTAGTTGAATTAGAAATGTATTAAGTTGACATTAAGGAACACCTTCTTTAGTTAAACTTGTTACACTTTTAATTGGTTCTAATGGTTCAACCATAATAATCTTTCTATATGAAATACCTGAGATGCATGTTCCGCCTTCTCTTGGGCATCAGCCAGAGCACACAGTAAACTTAAGTTAGACTCAAGTTTTTCTTCGAGGCTGCAATTTCAAAGAAATTTATGATTAACTGAACGTATATAGATTACTTTTTTTCCTTTTTCAGTTTCATTTTTAAACTTGTTGCCACCAGTCATTAAAAGAAATTATGCAATGACTGAAACAGAATATAGAACATATAAATTAGAAATTATGTGATATACGAGACATGATATACCAAGTTATGACGTAGGCCTTAGAAAATAATATATAGGATGTCGAACTTACGGTGCACATAGCTGCTCCTTCCCCGAATTACGCAAGTCAATAATTCTCCTGATCAGCCTTTCATTTTCATGAAGTTTCTGCACAGCCAATGTTAGACTTGTCAGTTTGTGTTTACTTCTACAAAGTGCTCATGAAAACAAAATAAACAAACATGCACGTAGACACATGACATGCAAAAATTACATACCTAGTTAATTCCGTAAATAGCTTCATAACAGTCCACTAAAAAAACTAAAAACAAAACATATAGTTATTTTGATTTTGTAAATATCATCTTACTTCTTTATCTTTTTCCCCTAAAGATTCAGAAAAGCTTACATGTCTATCAGTGTTTTTGTTTGTATGTATGTTTATGTATAATATAAGGAAAATTGGATGTCCATGTAGTAATGCAGTTCAAAAGAATCAAAAAATAACATTATTTTGGTTGGTGCTATGGCCCTCAATTATAGGCCTTAATGATCGTAAAATTCAGAATTTCTATCTCTGTAACTGGTGTTCAGCCGATCAATTTGTGCCGTGCACTTCCGCTGTGATTATGAAATATTTTGACTTGGAAACTTCGTCATATATATTTATCACATTGTGACAACTGGGACATCACATTGTGAAATAGAGCACTCAAATTTTCTATATCAGGCAATGATTTTTTATGTTGATTTTTCTTATTTTTTTGGAAAATTAGTTAGTTGGGACATTATTTCAATTTTGAACGCTATTATTCAATGTCAAAGAGATTTGATTTCAAACTTCAAGACAGATATTCTGGAAACATTTCAAAGCCCGTGTGAGCTGTACTCTACAAGCTTTATTTAAGCTCTACAATATTTAGTTCGCAAATTCTACTTGAACTCAGCAAATTGCTAAGCTATCCTCCGATTTTTATAAAAACCAAAAAACTAGTAGTTTTATTGAGTTTTCACTCGTTCAGAAAAATCCGAAAGCACCCTGAAAGGACCTCGTAGCACCACTGCATGGTGATCTGAGACTGAAAGTATAAAAAAAGTAAAATAGATATTTAAATCAAAAATAGAAAAAAGGTAATTTTTTCATTAAATTTTTTGAGTAAGACGGAGCGCAGGGAAAGGGGGAGGGGTCAACATTTTGCTTAGTTCAAATAGAATTTGCCTATTTAGTTTTATGTTCTCTTTTATTTCGACATTCTTAGATTTAGCTTGCTTTATTTTCTAATAATTTCGTTCAATAACAAAATAAAACCTACACCAAATTCACAATCTAGCTTGATAAAACTTATCTTAAATGCTATGAATATGGAAGCCGCTTGTATGTCCTAACTATAATTATAAGTATTTCGATCATCCATTGATGCAACGTTCATTTTAAAAGGTATGGATGGGAAGAAAAGAAAAAAAACCAACACAAACCACAGCAGTTCGACCACTAACAAAGAGAACAGTTCAGAAAATTCACTGTTTCATGAACAGCAAGATACCATGAATATGGAATTTAATCAGTCAAATAATACATCTCAATTAAAAAAATGCATTTGAACATGAAGAAGCATTGAATACCACACATCAAAAACAAAATATGAATATATGTACTACTGAAGAACTTTGTGGAGATGTTAATGTTTTTGGATCAGAATGATTAGAATATGGTAGATGGTCAGGAAAAATGTTCACAATTTGAAAATCTAATGTTTATCTGATGGTCACAGTGGAACATGTTCACAGTCCAAACAAAATAGGAAATATAGGCATGAAGAAATTCCTTACAAGCTTACCACAACAATGCTTGATATAACTGATAACCCTAGGTGGTAGAATATGATATATTACATTTAGAGTCGAATTGTAAAAATGAAACGAACAAAGTCAATTACTATTATTCTCTCGAGCGGTGTAAACAATAACGCTGGCTTGACTAAACAGAAGTAGCACCGGACTTCTTCAATCATGTGAGATAAGTGTCAAAATCGATGAGTTTTGTTGAAATGTTGTGCATTTAAATCGCTTAGCCATTCTATAGCGATGAAGATGTAAAAGTGTATAACAATAAAATTAGCCAGGATATAACGGGGGTGCAAAAATGTTCATTAAATGTTAAACTAAATATTTAAAATTAATTAATTATTGTTCTCACATTATTTATATGGAAGGAATTAATATTAATCGATCTTGTATAACAAAATCAAAGAGTATTATATATAAACACACTAAATTTGACGACTATAATAGATTTATACCATATATTAGACACTCACGTCTTAAAATTAGATATTTACACTAGCTTAATTGATTTTTTATAAAGAGAAATAATCAAATCAAGTTCAATATACTGATATTGCCAAAAAGGATGCTAATAGCGAACACAGTGGAAAACAGTGGGACTTGACGTGGATCTACCATTCATCGTCGTTGATTCGAAATAGCGTAACGGTTGAAGAGTGTTATAAGCTATAGACGAATTTTATGCGGCTTTAGCAGGGGTCTAACCGCATAGTTGAAATGTTAAGCACCTAGGCAACAATGATTTCTTACTTAGATGCGGGATTGTTTGAGTTTATTAAACCCAAGTTATCACAAAACCAATTGGCAATGTGAACGGTGAACTCTTAATGTATATACTGATTTTATTTAATATATTCCCCGGTGTGGGACTTGTCTCAACACGTTTCTGCACGTGTGGATCTTAAGCCTATCACATGGCTTAGTGGGTGAAGTGGGCAAGTGTGGCTTGTGTGCACAAAAACCTGGCTCTGATACCATGATAGAGAACCCCAAATTATCACAAACCAATTGGCAATGTGAAGGGTGAACTCTTAATGTATATATTGATTTTATTTTATATATTTCCTGGTGTGGGACTTGTCTCAACAGTGATTTATTATTGAACAAAGTTAATTAATGTTCAACAAGAGGTATACTATAGTCTTGCATGACTGATACTTTTTGCTAAAAAAAAAAAAAAATCTCTCCCTTTTTCCCTCTTCTGAGTAATTTAATGAACATATGAATATGATGGTTTTGGAGTAAAACTTATGTTTAGCACTTTTACGATCATATGTTCTTTGTATGTTATAAGTTGTACCATTTATTTATTTTTAGTTTATAAAATATCCGTTTCTAGAAAACCCATGTATTTATTTTATCTTGGACCTTTTCTTTTATATCATGTTGGATGAATAGTAGTTTGGAGAAATACGACTAAAAAAATTCATAATTAATCTAGAAATTAAATGATTTTTTATTATATAGTATTTACTATTTACTTAATATGGTCAGGCTCATATTTACGTATCTTGTGATATATATAACAAAATGATAGTTCATCAAGTTTATGACCGTTGGAAGGACATCACTTTAGAACTAATTTTGGATTTGATTGTATTATCATTTCAAAATTCTATGTCAAGTATCTTTTTAACTGCTGAATTTTTATAATTCTTAGCCGACATATAAATAGTGAAGAAAATTTATACATTCAATTACATCAAAAACTCTCTTTAGGATTCTAAAATTCTTTTATTATTTCGTTATTTCTTATTTCACATTTGGATGATCTTTGATCACATATCTACAAATCTAGAGGCTGAATGTTTGATCTCAAACTTTAAATAAGTATTGGTAGGGTAAATTTGCCTAAATATTAGATCACTAGTGAATTACAAAAAATCATCCTAAATCTCTATAAATAATCTTATTTTTTATGTTCCCTAGCAAAAGCATTATAGAGAAAAAAAATTGCCTCGAAATTCACATATGATATTATAAATTTATTTTATTGCAATCTTGTCCTATGACTTTATTTTCATTCAGTGGAAAAGAAATCACATTCGAAGCAAAAGAAATTAAATCGTCTAATATATGAAATTCAACATCACTTTAACTTCAAAAATAAACCAATTTTTTATGATTCTTAAACTTAAAAGTTATCACATATATACTTAAGAACCCAATACTAGACTGCTTAAGGGGAAATGAGTTATTTAATTCGTCTTGTCACTTTTAATGTTAGTTTTTAACAAAAAGATTCCTGATATGAATTAAACTCATTAAATTAAGAAATCTACACAAAATATATGAGCAACTTCATAATTAAACAATAAATTAAAGGAAAACCATTAAAAGATTTCAACAAAATGAAGACAAGGAATCGAATCATAAAAAAATTACCTCTTGAATGTCCGCGGTGGTTGCAATGGAAGATTTTGGAGCCATGATGAAAATATTTTCAGTTTTTGTTTGAACCGAAGAAATAATTTAGGCTTTTGTGGGTAGTGTGAAGCAATATATACAAGTAATATTATCTTTCTAAAATAGTTTTTTAATCCCAAATCCAGCTATACAGGTACCCAATTAAAATGTTTACATATTAACTATAAGTATACTGTGTCAATCACAAACAGCTGAGCCGATTAATTTTCTTTGCTTCTAATTAACTGAGGAAATTGAGGATAACAACCAGATATGACTACAAAAAAGATATAAGTTCACGGAACCTTATTATAATTAATTATAAACCCATATTACAATTATACACAAAATATATTTAGATGTACACCCAAGGTATTCGTAAGTTTGTGAATAAATATACACACGCACAAATGGATATTCAGTTTTCTTAACCTTCTACATATAGATATAAATTTGTGCATGAAATAAAAAGATACATTAGTAAGGTGTAATTTCATATCTCCGAACCTACTACATAATTGCTTATGTATCAACAGAGTATATGTGATCTCCATCTTATGGCTCATAACTTTTATTCAAGAAAAAGCAAATACATACTATAAGAAACAATAGCTTTACATGTTTTCCATTGTAAAAAAATGTTCATTGCTATACATAAATTTAAGCTTACTTTCATTTTAGTCGAAAGTAGATAAGAAAATAAGATTCAAAATGAAATATTTTCAACATTTAATGTGATAGCTTAATTTTATATTCTATCTCACTGACCTAAATTTATTTATACCTTCTTTAATGTTATTTTTTCAAAGTAAATGTTATAATGATGATAGCAAAAGATAATGTTTTCTTTAGTGCATTTAATTCATACTAAATATAGTAATATTATTATTAAATAAAATAAAATGTCATGGAATATTCAAGTAATTATCATAATTTCAAGATGAATTCACAAGATGATATCCATGCATATTATAACAAATAAACAAAACTAGTATAAATAATTAAACAGTTATAAATTGATAAATTTAATAAAATGAGCTGAAATTGTATGATATAAAACAGTAAATATGTATACCGTAAAAAGCTACATATTAATTCATATAATTGTATGCATACAACATATGTAACAACCTTAAACAATCTTATCTAATGCTATCTTGGAAATATTATACTAAAGCATATTTTGAACAAAAGTAATATACATTAACAAATATAATATTCTTATTACCAGTTTTTATTCGTTAAAAGCAGCATCATATGCTTATTTGTTTTTGTAGATGTTAGATCTATGCAGGGCACACATGATTTTGAAATAATTAGGGTCGAACCCTAATGACCCGCTTTTTCAACCCTCAAAGTCGACACTAATACATCTATAATATTCACATATCAAGTTCCAAGTGGCGGAAAGACGAGATCTTTTATAGGATCACATCGCCTATAAATAAGGATTGGGTTTTTACGTTACGGTAATCAAATACTTTTACTAAACCATTTGATATTATCTCTAATGTCATTACATTGGAATTGCTTTTTAGAAAACAAAATCAAAATAGTTGTAGTTGTTACATTTGTCAAATTCGATGGAAAATTTAGTTATACAATCAAATCCTTAAAGGCCCATATTGAAGATTGGGTCCCAACAATGACAAGGTATAGGACTACCTTCCGTAATATAAACCTCTACAGGAATGTATGGAGGCGCAACCTAGATACCGTCACCCTGCATGGAGACGGCCTACCCTTTCTGGATAAGACCGAATATTACATCGCTCAGGCTGTTAGTAACCTGTCTGAGACGTCTCATAGCATCCACAACAAACCCATTATATAGAGGTAGTCTACAAAGGTGATGACCATATCTTAATAGGAACGATCTACAAAGCCCTAGGCATCTACCATTTTTATGTTATTTCCAATGTGTAAGGCCCGTGGTAACATTTTACATTCAACAGGATATCAAATTCCGCTTAGAATGCTACCTTGCCATTTCCAAAAAATATATTAATGGATTCCCATTAAAGTACAATACCCGAGATTATATGCCGGAGCTAAGTATATAAGGGTTTAGCCCCTACACTACCAAACAAATGTACGTTAATAAAAACCAACATAGGTGATCTTTTTAGAAATGCAAGGCTAGACACTCATTTATACAAGTTGTTCGAGTAAAGAACAAACCGAAGCACTCCTCCTACTGCATCCTCTTTCGAAATCACGCCTAGAATTAGTAGAGAGTAGTGGTTACATCAAAGATTTCAAAATAAAGGTACTACTGCCACCATATATATATATATATATATATATATATATATATTAATCTGGATGTTAGTGGCAATAACCATACATTATGAAGATCATCATCCTCAAAATCATTGTCTCTAAGACGTCTTGCATGTCCAAACACTTAATTTGATTTGAAGTGATTCTCGGATGACATTGCTATCTGATATAGGTCTCTCCAAACCGACAACGATAGTTTAAAATCTAACTAATATTTTTTATAGTTGGTATTTAGCTATTAAATCCACAAACCATCAAATCTAGATTTCAAGTCCCATAGGGCAGCTAACTTGGTTAAGAACATAAGTAGACAAGAGCCTCTTTTTAATTAATGATCATTAATAAAAATCGCTTGGTACTTAGAAATCGATTCCATATACTTAACATAATTGTGTAAGTACATTTACAAAAACGTTGTAAGAAGATTTGTATTATCAAATCAAAGTAAAGGACCCAAAAACATAAAATATTATCCATTTATATTAGTATTAAGAAGGATTAATATCATAAGTTAAATCATTTCTGTTTTGTAAATTTTTATTTTAAAAATATTTGTTAAGATTATAAATGTCCTTTTTGTTCATAAATCTCTCACCTTATATTATGGATTTCTTTTTTACATAAATCTAACCTTTTGTAACTTCTCTTGTAAATCTTTAAACCCTTTTATAAAATTCTTTTAAACTTTTCTAAATCACTTATAAATTTATAAAAACTTTTAAAACTACTTCTATAATTTTCTAAAATCGGTTATAAAAAGTAATCCATTACAAGAACTCTTAAACAGATCTCTTCATTATATAAGATTCCTTTGGGTCAATCATTTAAATAACCAGTAAATTCAAAATATTATAAATTATTTATTTAATTTTTCAAGTAAATTAGTAAATAACTCCAAATGCCATTAAATAAAAAAACAAAATTAGTTTTAAGTAATATTATAATAATATAAAATATATTTCCTAACATTTATTATTATGTAACCATTATATATCTAATTTTTTATTAACTAGTAATTATTGGTTCCAAAATAATAAATTAATAATTTATAACAATAATTATTATAAATATAGCTTGAAGATAATATTTATATTACGTATAAATAACTTTTAAAAATACTTATACAATTCAAGAGCCTCATAGAATAATCATCTATTAGCTCAAAAATATTACTAAACAGTAAGTTAAACAAATATAAAATATGTCTAAACGTTTTAAAAAAAACTAAATAAAAAGATTAGAGTAAAATAGGGAAGTTCAATATTGACTTAAATATAAATATTTTCATAAAAAACCCAAAGGTTAGACTAAAAAAAATCTTTTCGAACCAAAAAAATCAATCTTAAGTCGACTGACAATTAACAGTATTTCAAAATACTAAACTAAGGAAAACAACCATCAGGCACTTAACCGGTGCCGTTTATTGATTTTTGTCACTAAAAGTGTCAGGTTTCAACATATAAAAAAAGGCCATATAACCAATAAGGCCAACAATAAGGTTTGATGTCCAATCATTTATATAGTAGGAATATGATTACAAATAAATTAACAACGGAAAGGAATTGCATTGGATCCCTCTGTAAATTTCCCTGTTCGTCAGATAATTTACAACAAATAATTGCATATGTTACTCATTTTCAAAACGACAAATCAACAACCAAGCAATCTTACAGATAATTCACCTAAAGAAGAAATCATCAATTTATACTGTTATATATGGTATAATGGTATTCCAAAAAGGTAAGTTTGACTCAACAAAATTCCGTTATTTTCGAAGCATTCCGGTTCTGCCTAAAATGAGTAGTAGTTTGGTTTTTGCTTGAAATTCAGTAATCTCAATTGCAACCAATTTAATTTTAAAATGTAACTCGTTGATATGAGTGCAACATGACTAACCTTGTTCCATTTGGACTTAGTGTAGACAGACAATGCATTTACAAACTGGAAGAATTGACTAAAATAATTAACTAATTAATCATAGTCATTAACAACTAATTACCGTTAAATTACAATACCTAGGCAGATTAATCTCCTTCTTCACACACAATGAAACCCTCAAGGCCATGACTTCCAGTTCCACCCCTGCTAACGTAGACCATTGAAAGTCATCGCTTTGCAACCGCCACGTCCCAAGGCTCTAGCGCACCCAACCCCTACAAGAACCGCCAGGAATGCAGCCTCCTTTAGCTCGAGTGAAAACCCGCTAGCTCAACACTATAAAATTCCAACCATACTTCCACCAATTCCGACAGTCCAATCGGAGAGATTACTCCCTTTACCCTAATGAGCGAATCTCCAGTTGGGACCCTTGCCTGAAAAATCACTAAAATCTCTGATGACGGCAGGCATTTGGATGGGATTTGGAAACCAAAAGTCGCGTTTTATTATTTAGGGTTTCAAATGAGGAGTGTAACATCCGACCTTTTCTTAGTCAAATCGTTTGAAACAGCCGTGTTTTAAATATCAGGTTCGATAAAATCAAATTATCACAAACATATCACAAGTAACAGTAGAATAAGTCGCAGCAAAATAAATAACTTACTAGTTGATGAAGATACTAATCACAAATCTCAAAAATTAAAATACATAACATCAAAACCACAAATCAATTGTTACGGCTAAAAGTGTGGGAAGTTGTGCACTTTCAACCAGCTTTTAGTAATTTGAGTTAGTCATTTTAACTATGGTTAGTTAAGTACCATTTTAATTCATGCTATAAATACATGCAGTTGTGTAAATGTAATAAAATAAGATTTGAGTTAATAAAATCAGTACCTGAGTTTTATCTCTATGTATTCTTCTTGGATGCTACTATACACACCCCGGTTTACACTTCCGGCCACCTTTCAAAATTTATACAAATGATTATTATTTTTTACTCTTCTGACCACCATATATTATTCTTTCACTGAGGTATTCACCACTATACTTCTCCTAAGAAAAAACACGTACTTATCTACAATTTCAAACCCTAAACCCTTACAAAAGCATATATTCTTTTGTGCGTAATAGAGATGGAAGATGAAGATAAAAAAGAGGTTATAATTGCTTGATTTGTATTGTTTTCTGTTATGTTATAGAACATGTTGTCAGGGATTTTTTAATAATTAGGTTTTCCATTGCGTTTTAGAATATTTTTTCCGCTCCGTTGGAAATTTCAAGCTTGGAGAACATTAAATTTGATGAAGTTGTAATAGAGAATGATAATGTAAGTTTTGACTTATATGCTTTTTATCCGTATAATTTATGTATCTTCTTTTACATATTGATATATTAATTTTTTTTGTCGTTTGATAGATGGAGTATTTGAATGATAATAAATTGGACAATAAACATAATGGTTGTGATAATATGATGCAAGATGTTCGATCAAATGACTCAAAAGATATAAATGCATGATGTAAGTGAGGAAGGAAGTGCTTGTGTTGAGGAAGGTGCTGGTGACCTCTCCATTTTTAGGTTGTTAATTTAGACGGTGGTAAGTAGAGGAAATTTGAAATATTTGGGATGCTTTTAGTTTTGGTAACCAGAAGTGTAAATCGGGGTGTGAATAGCAGTGTCCTTCTTCTTTGGTTCATTTGTGAATCATTTCACCTCCTTTTCATCGCATTGATTCCCCTACTTCTAGTAATCAACCTGTAGTGATCTCTTTCCCTGCACCTCTTTCCTCTTCTTCTTCCAAGTCTTTACCTCTGTTTCAAACCCATGCACTGATCACCGTATTTTCTTGTAATCAATCCGCAGTTATCCCCCCTCCCCTGCATTTTCTTCTACTGTCAAGAAACCAACGTTTTCCCACTCTTTGTTCCCCTTATCCATCCACTCATTTCCACCATGGCCATGTCAAAAGATAGATTACACATGCATCACAACTTGGCTGCTTCAAATGAGTGGATGGATAGGGGACAGAGAGTGGGAAAACAGTGGTTTTCTTGACAGTAGAAGAAAATGCAAGGGAGGGAGGATAACTGCGGATTGATCACAAGAAATTACGGTGATCGGTGCAGGGGTTTGAAACAGAGGTAAAGACTTAGAAGAAGAAGAAGAAGAAAGAGGTGCAGGGAAAGAGATCACTGCAGGTTGATTGCTAGAAGTAGGGGAATCAATGCAATGAAAAGAAGGAGGTGAACTGATTCACAAATGAAACAAAGAAGAATACACAGAGATAAAACTCAGGTACTAATTTTATTAACTGAAATCTTATTTTATTACATTTACACAACTGCATGTATTTATAGCATGAATTAAAATGGTACTTAACTAATCATAGTTAAAATGACTAACTCAAATTACTAAAAACTGCAGCAGGTTGAATGTGCACAACATCCCATACTTTTAGTCGTAACAATCCCCTCCCCTTCAAAACAACCTTGTCCACAAGGTTGAGACATGGTGCCTCCGATAATCATTACACTACCACCTGAATCGAAGATGAAAATTTTCCTTCTAATATAATGCTTGTCTAGGCATTTAAATTTGTTGTGAGTTTTTAATGAAACAGTCTTCCAATCAATACTTCCGGGCTCAATGAAGTGGGTATAACCTGAAACCATTATTGACAGTTTTCTAAATGTAGCCTGGACTCCATCTTCAGTTGTCTCTTCTACAGAGTTATTGCTTAACTTCTCAGGCTTCTTAAAAGCATTCTTGATAATGGTAGTGCTTGCAGATGAAGCATCTGTTTGTTGGCAATCTCTTACTGTCTTATTACATTCATTAGCTAAAGCAACACGCCTAGCCATATACAATGCTTCAAATATTCCAGAGAAACCTACCACTTTGCCCCCGAGATCTGTAATTAGTTTATTGCACAACTTATTTGACTTCGTGAAGGCATTCTTGATAATAATTCTACTTGCGGCTACTTCTTGGATGCCTGCTACCTTACATGGGAGATTGACATCATCACAAAATTCATTTGACCTCATAGTAAGCTTAACAGCATCAACAATCCCTTCAACTATGTTTCCATGAGATATGACTTCATCAATTGTAGCAATCCCGTTCGAATCATCGTTTGGCTCCTTACCAATTCAGCACTCATCATCAACTTCTATAGAAGTATCTTTGTTTTCTATGCTTTCAGTTTGCTGTAACTTAACCTGTTCCTGTATTGCTTTGTAGAAGGTTGGCCAATGATCATAATCTCTTACACTAGAAGAATATCTATAAAACCATTGCAATGCTTTCTTTCTAAGATTGAAAGAGCAAATAAGAACCCATTCTCGAATATCTATATTGTGCAATTCAAATAATTTCTTTGCTTGTTGTAGCCAATCAATAATTCTTCCTTCTCCGGAGAATGTGGGAAAATCTATCTTAATGAAGATTGAGGTAACGTTTCTTGAATGATTTGCTTCATGAATCTTGTCCACCTTTTCATTGATGTCTTGAGTTTGTCTTGCTAATTTTCGTGTATTTGCCGTCAGGTCTTGATTTTGTTGAAACAAATGTTAAGCTGTCTTTTCCAAAGTTTGAGCTATTATTTCCAAATTCTGAGCTTGGCTACTGGCAGGTTGCCTCTGTGGATCTGATCGAATTGGGGTGCCTTGTATCCTTGAATTTCCGTTCTTTCAAATTGAGAAAAAAAATTGGCTAGAGATTCTTGAATACTGCTGTGCATGATGTCCACCTTTGTATTGATATCTTGCATCTTTGCTCTAAAATTCTGATTCTAAAATGCTAATTCTTGAGTAGTTTTTTCTAGTTTCTTCAAGCAAGCCTCATTTTTGTTATTAACCAGGTTTTGTATGTGCCATCTTTCTTGTTGAGATAACATATCATTATTAGCACTGTCAAGTGATGAGGCATCACGGCTGACTTCCATTGTTGATGGATCTTGAGAGTAAGGGTCAGTATTTAACTCACTTGAAGGCTCCGATACCAATTTGAAGCAGCCAAGTTGTGCTGCAAGTGTAATATTTGGCTGTGCATAATCTTTTGACATGGCCATGGTGGAAATGAGTGGATGGATAAGGGGAATAGGAAGTAGGAAAACAGTGGTTTTCTTGATAGTAGAAGAAAATGCAGGGGAGGAGGGGATAACTACGGATTGATCATAAGAAAATACGGTGATCGGTGTCGGGGTCTGAAACAGAGGTAAAGACTTAAAAGAAGAAGAAAGAGGTGCAGGGAAAGAGATCACTGAAGGTTGATTGCTAGAAGTAGGGGAATCAATGCAATGAAAAGAAGGAGGTGAAATGATTCACAGATGAACCAAAAAAGAATACACAGAAATAAAACTCAGGTATTGATTTTATTAACTCAAATCTTATTTTATTACATTTACACAACTGCATGTATTTATAGCATGAATTAAAACGGTACTTAACTAACCATAGTTAAAATGACTAACTCAATTTGCTAAAAACTACAGCAGGTTGAAAGTGCACAACATCCCATACTTTTAGTCGTAACATCAATGCATTAGAAAATCTGAGATACATAAATGACATAAATAAGTGATGGAAAAGCAATAATTGAATCACCAAGATAGCAACAGTAGATAGACAACAAGCTGAATCTCCAATGGATCTTCAGCACTCAAAATACAAATCACCAAAGTCAATTTCCTTAGTTTGACTCGAGCATCAAGTCAAAAAAATAAACCAAACACTCGAGTCAGGATTAACATGTCCAATAGTAAATCAACTCAAGTGAAATGCTCGAATGGAATGCACAAGTAACTTAAAGAATGTTTGAGATTCCATTCTCTAAGGATCCATTAAACTAGATATTATAATACGCTATTATAATAGTGTCTATGGTTAAATGTACTATTGAAAATAGTGTAAGCAGCATTCCATTTTTACCCTTATGTTGTTTATAAGCATTGTGGTCTATACGGTACTGCAAATGTAACGGTCCCTATAATCCGATGCTCGAATTTTCGGCAATAATACATAATCCAGTATTACTTGCCAAAACTCAAGTATCAATAATGCAGATTGTTAATAGAAAGAAGTTAGAGGGTGAGAAAATAAATAAAATATTAGAATAGAAGAATAAAAAGGCCAGAGTCTAACAGCGGAATCGACAAAATATAATATACAAAAAAACTCTTTACACAAAATGAAACTGTATATATCTATCTATTACCTATAATAGAAAGTAAAATATTTTAAAAACTTACATGGGATTGTTTGGTATTTTTTATATCCGACGTGTCGCTATTC
Organism: Allium sativum; assembly: GCA_030737875.1. Lineage (NCBI taxonomy): Eukaryota > Viridiplantae > Streptophyta > Magnoliopsida > Asparagales > Amaryllidaceae > Allium > Allium sativum. The sequence goes on from CM060921.1 coordinate 567,480,343, forward strand.
CACAATTTCTCCGCACTTTTTTTTATTGTCGAGAATTAATAACAACTGAATTTTGAAATTCTTCACACGAAACTCCATATTAACTTCCACTTTCCGGTCTTTTACTTTTCCCAAATCTAATTTCTATGCTTCCACTCGCTTTCACCATCTTCTACACCGATTGTCTTCCGTTCCATCCTCTCCATCCCGTGGTGGATATTTAAACCTCCATTTGTTCGGCAACCCATCGTTGGTCAACCCGTCACTAAGCCGCCTGTCTGTCCTCCATTTTTCCACTTCGTGCTTCCGGTCAAGCAACGTTATGTACAGACCCTTCATCTTCTCCAGGAATTGAATAACCTCGAAGGTAAGTCTATACGTACTCTCTATTTCCTATTGTAATCCTCCGAAATCCAATTTAATTTCAAATGTATGCGTGTTCTTTTTCTCTGTCTACAGGTATATCGTTTAGAGGTTGTACTTGTGACGGTTGTAATTGTTTTGACAAAGGCGCCTCCTTCTTCTCCGTAGGCGGCTTTAGCCTTCTTACGATGGAAGAATTCCACCTTCTCCTTTTTGCAGTGGTGATTTTCTCTGCTTTTCATGCAATAAATTTAGTTATTTATTTGTTCTTCTTTGAATGAGTATTTTTTTATAATTGTATTACTAAATTTCGTTGGATTTTCTTAATTTGAGATACTGAAGGACATAAGGGGTGGCTTTTTTGGGTATCCTTTGTCACCTTATAGTATTAAATCATAAATTATTCCATTTTCAAATCTGCCTACAGTTTCCACAATGATTATTTGTTTTCTGCTATATTATTGTAGTATATGTTCCAACACCACTCCAGGTAGTCCTCCCTTCTTATTTCTGTTTGTTTTCATCGGGAAACAACTAGCATTCCTTTCCATTTTCTATCCTCTCTTCTTTATCATTTTCATTTCTCAGGTCTCAACTTGATTCCTATATTTGAAAATTGTGGTCTACTCTTATTAAATTTCACTGTTGAACAACTGGAAACCACTCTTGCACTCAAAAAGTGGTAAAATTTTCTATTAACTTTTCTAGACCACTAAAAATTCTTTAAACTTTTTGGTAGATGCTTATTTAGATGGTGGATTCGAAATATTTGGGATCAATTGAATTTGTGGGTGACAGTAGACATATGAATTATGGTGAATAACGTGGATTTAACGTACCAAAGAAAATCCATGCCTAAGCAGTATGATCACGTCCCTATTTAACATGGTTTTAGTTTAGAAACATTTTATTTATGATAAGTTAATGTTCATAATCATTTTTTTCGATGTTGTCCTCATTATCGAGTTAGTTAATTGACATGGTGAATAAATAAGCACAAAAACAAATTTTGAATTGGTTATGGTATGCTACTAATTGTTAAAAAGGGTTAGTCATGCTCCTTGCATATTACTCCCATTCTATCCTTTATTCTGGACTTATTGCTTTCGATTTTTTTTGGTTGGATTTCATTTTTTTATTATGTTGGTCTTTAGATTATTTTTTGTTTCTATGTTTTCATCACTAATAATAATCTAATGCTACTAGATGTTAGAAAATGAGATAAATTTACAATTGATTTTTTCTTGCTTACACAATTTTACAAGGAAATTTTTGAATCTAAAAGTGATGATACATGGCTGTAAACTGTTTAAACTTTAGTTAGCATGACCATTTACCTACATTGGTAATTCTTTTATATGAATCCAATTTCAAACATGGACTCATGCATCTAGAACCATTTCCGAATTAGTTATTTTTAGAACATTATCAAAAAAGTATTTTAATTGTTGTTCACTTCTTCGCCCAGTTTTCCACTCGAAACCTTACAGTTTTCTTCCTTACTTCTATGGTTTCGCATATTTACTCCTTCTGGTTCTTCTTTTCATGTACTTTCTATCCATCGATCATACGTTTTGGGATTCATGCAACGGTTGAGGCAAAGTTAAACTGGAAATTTGATGCATTGAAGCAGTAACCATGGAACATTGCTGGTTTTACATGCAAATTTTATTCAAAAAGCATACAAACAATTAACTGATGGGATTATATGTATAATTTATATGGCCTTTTTAAGTTTGTAACATTAAACAATAGCATCATTTGTTAAATTGATATTCCAGTACAAATTATTCATTTGCACTAGATTGTATTATTGAACTAACATGATATAATTTAATGGGGTGTTTGTTGATATTTTGAAAAAATATTCATCTGCATTCGCAACGGTGGAGCTAGGTTATTGTACCAATGGTTGATGGTGAACGATTCATTTAATGGTTACAATTAACAGTTATAGTCTTACAGGTATGATTATTTTTAACAATGCACAAATTTGTAATGACGAATTAACCATTCACTTTTTACTTATTTTGTTCCAAGCCGGGCAAAAAATTCATTGCTGCACTGTCCATGTTTATTGCTCATATACTAAAAAGTTTATGTCCACATCAGTTAATTTGCCTTGCATGTTGCATCAAACTAGTTGTATTTATTCTTGCAAACAAAAAACGTTTATGGTTCATCTTATACCGCAAACCTGTCCACGATTATTATACTTATCATTGACAAATAATGAGAATACCTTTCTTCGTTGGCATAATTAATTTACCATTTTTTTATTATAAAATTCTGCAGATTTTAGTTTATCTACATTTGACTACCATAATAATATTTTCATACCTTCTACCTCAATTATATGTGTTTATCAGTAGATAAGTAGATTCTGAAAACAAATTTTGTTGTAACTGGATAGAGAATATGAGCACTGTTGAGCTACTCCATCTACATCCAACTATTTTAAAATACTAGTCTTCTTAATGTATCCCACTTTTCTTGAACTTTTAGCAGCTGTTCCTCCTATCTATGGTCGTGCTTTCTCAAAATCTATTTCCCCAAAAGTTTGTATGTGAATCCTAATTTTTGTGGTTTTCCAAATTCCATTTCACCCAAATTAGTCAACTCAATTAACATATTTCATTGACTGAAGAAGAAAAATCCTCCTTTCGAACTATAAATCAATCGCCTTACTTCCCTTCTCAAGGATCCAAGTAGGAAAATCATGTTCGCGTAGTCAATTTGGGTCATCATCATTTTTATTCAGATAACGGGTATTATGCGATTAGTTGTCGCATGATAACGTGTGGTACATGTATTATTACATCAACATGTAACATACTGCAAAATAGACAACTAAGTCATGCATTTCAATTTATAACTTTCTAGAGAGTGTTAAGGAAAATAATTTCTTGAAAACTTGTTACGTTTTCCATAAGATCACTACACAATTATATTTTGAAAGAGTGAAGAAGATAACAATAACAAGAAAATTCCTCCAAACAAACCTTTATTAATCCACCAAATTATTACAATGAAAACCTAAAAAATAATTGAGAATTTATCTCAATCCCAAAAACAAGTTTTTTTTATTTTTCCTTTCCTTTAAGTACAAATAAATCTATCCCTAATGACATGTTTATATAGACAAATGAAAAGACAATGTATATACCCAATCGGGCCCTAAAATATCTCAAAAATAAATCCTCTTTAAAACTTTCTCAAAATAAATCTTTTCTAAAAATATCTCAATAGGTCCATAAAATCCGCAGCAGATCCTTAAATTTCGCAACTTTCAATTTCTTCATCTTCAATATCCATGTGATAAATATCACAAACCACAACACTCCACCTTGATATGCAATCACTTCAAAATCAACAAATCCTTAAACCAAAAAAACATCCACAAATGACCCATCTCTCACATGAGATACACCATAAAAAATAATCTTAAAATTTCTTGTAATACCACAATGGCCTACATGTAGACTTTGTGGCTTTACGTTGATGACTCCACCTTGATTCAGATGAACTCGCCTCTCCAAATCCAATTTTATAACTCATAACATTCTCCACCGTTTTTCCAAGCAATTTATATATGTTATCATTTCCCCGTTTTGCGCGCAGAAGCTCCTTGTTACCCCTTCAAACCCTTATAACTCCACCTCTAGTCGAGAAATTGCAACCTTTTTGTTCCAACTGTGTAACATACTGTCTTTCGTCCGGTTCAAGCCAGTAATTTAAACCGACTCGAACCATTCAAATGACAGATTGTTATTAGCTTCTGGGGTAAATAGAAGAAATCATAGAATCACGTATTACAGACACAGATACAGAGCAATATAATACCTCACAGTGGAAATACAAATACAGTAGTAGTTCATGAAGCTACTAAATAAATATTTTACAACAGAGTTTACAAGAATAATACAGCGGAAGAATAATATAATAAATTTTCTAATACATAGATAATGATAACAGTATGAAACATAAATGACACGAATAGCTGGAACAAGATCAGGTAGATATAGATGAGCAAAACCCAGTAATCTCCAAACTCCAAGAGTAAATCTCGAAAGTTGTGATGCTCGATCTAACCTAAGCAGTAATGAAAAATAAAACAACTCGGATCAGGACTAACATTCCCATGAAAGTAAATCAACTCAAATGAAATGTTCAATGAAATGCACTTAGTAACTTAAAGGATGTTTGGGATCACCATCCTCTAAGGATCCGTCAAACTAATAATATGTAATATAATACACTATATACAATAGTGTCTATTAGTAAAGTAAAAATATCAAAATAGCGTAAGCGGGATTACCATGATTACCCTTACACCGTTTATATATTCCCATAGTCTATACAGTACCGTAATTCCTCCGTAAACTGGAGGTTGATCAGAGGGCACTCCATATAAAACGGTTCAAAACAAAGTCGTTGTGGGTTTGTATAAGGCATGTGACAAGGCACGCAAGAAATGCCAGGGTGGATTCACCGTTTATAGAGCCGGAATGATGGTAACGCATAGTAGCTACTACCGCCCACCTCGATACACACTCCCATAATCAAAAGGGCCCAAATCGAATCTCAACAGTAATAGAATAATATCGAAGAAGTGTGCTCGATAAGAGGTATGACCTCACTTGATCCGTGCATAGCTCCTGTTTTAGCCACATCAAGCTGACTCAAGATAATCATGGTCTCGTAATTAATATGAAATAAGATAAAATGGAGTCGTTCGCCAAATCATCCCCTTCATTCTGGAACTCCACCGCGTACACATTTGTTAAAGTGGTTTTCGGTATTGGCAGAGAGTATGACAATAGTCGATTCCGGTCTCTTTAACAACCAATCGTTTACATTTTTCACACCATGGTCATTATCTTATAAATCACTTTATAAAATAGTTTATACTAAATCTCATACTCGAATTTGAAATCAAAATTAAATATCTAATTTCGAGTATATAAAATTTTGAAACCCATTCACTTAAATTGCTTAGATTGAATTGATTTAGAAATCATATTGTAAAGGTCTCATAATATAGTATAAACCACTACTATAATATTTACTTTCGACTTTATACAATTTCAGAAAATATTCGCATAACAATTTCAATCCAAAGTCGACTTATATTTAAGTTATACCTTAAATATCTCAATTTTCGTTTAAATCAATACCAAACCATTTAACTTCGATAATAATTTGGTTTGGTTTATATTCGCAACAATTCAAATAATTAAATTTCTACCTTTATAAGAATACATTTCAATCGATTCACATGAATTCAACATTTTGGTTCGAATTCAAAATGTATAATTCCAGCCAAAAACTTACATTTCAATTTTAAACAAAACATATTGTGGTTTGCAATTCAAGTCATGTTATTTGAAATCGTCATATATAAATTCAAATAATTCAGTTTTAGTCGATTCCAAAATTCAATACTTAAGTTCAAATTCAGTTAATATAATTCTAATCAAATCTTACATTTCAATTCAAATAGTTCATACAAATTTTAAACCATTTTTATAAGTTCGATTTCACAAATATTCCAATTCAAACCATACGATTATAAAATCGATTTGATACATAAAATCTGTATATTCAAATTCATATTCGGTTATTTAAAATCAAAAACATTCCTTATCAATTATAAATTCAAATACATTTTCTCTTAAATTTGAAAGATTCAAATTATAAATCAATTTCACTATTCAAATTTATCTCTTATAAGTTCAAACAAATTTGAATTCAAATTCATTTCATATTTTACCCAATTCAAATTCATCTCTACTAAAAGTTCGTATAAATTCGAATTCATAACTTAATATGAGTTCATTAGTTATTCAAATATCGTTATATAAATTTACATCTTTAAACTTCGAATGTAAATCGCCAAATCTAACTTATCCATCTTTACTTTATTATTAAAGTTTATAAAATATATATAAGAAAATAAATTTGAATATATATATAAGAAAATTAAATATTTGAATATATATATAAGTTTATAAAATTCTAAAATTAATTAGAAATAGATTATAAACCTATATAAGTTTAAAATAAAATAAAAATATATTTAAAGAAATATTTATTATAATAAATTAAAATTAAAATACTTATATGAAATAAATTATATGGTTTAAAATAAATAAAATTATAAGTAAAATCTTAAATAAACATTTAAATCTATATTAACTCATAAAATTATTTTTAAAACATATAATTTAAAATTAAAAAAAATATAAGTTAAAAATCTTAAAATATAAATATAAAAAATATAAAATCTTAAACTATAAATTAAAAATAAAATTTTCTAAATCACTTTACTTTGAAACACGACCAACGGTGTCCGTATATAATTTTCTAACCTATGGTCAGGTGATACAAATATTTATCATTTCAATCCGCAATTTATGGAAATTGTAAAGGTCTATCATTTCAACCTGCGATCCCAAATTCAGTAAAAATATCAGGTCTATCATTTCAACTCATAACGATTTTTCCCTATTCTAATGTTCGTTCGGGTATGTATCATTTCAACCCTTAGTGATTTTTCCTAAACTAGGGGTATCAACAATCACAAACAACAATCACGTAGCAACAATCACAGCATATATACCATTAGTGCAACTACGTGTCATATGAATATATTGTATCACATATGAAATGTGCATATATATCAAATCAAACAATTTGAAACGACCTGAACTTCCCCGGTGAGGAAAGCCCGGATTGAGTCGAGGACAAGCCACAAAAGAACACAGACAGAAGAACATTTCATTGTATATTACAACAATTCCATCAGAATACAAGAATAAACAGAGTATAAACGAATAAATATTACATAGAAAATATCAGAGATTACAATATATTACATAGCAGCGGAAAATAATACAATATACAACTAGAAGTAATACACGGATACAAAGGTTTCCGAGTATCGTTCCAGCTGTAAATCAGGACCCTGTGAATATAAATCTGCAAAACCAAAACTACTAGCTTCCCGTGTCAAAATAAGGGCACCCGGAGTTTAGGTTAAAACAATAAACTCCAGGTCAGTCATGTGACTGGTGTGAGAACTAAAACAGTTATTAATCTTTATTTTAAAGTTAGGTAAATCAAGGGACCACGCCGTATAACATGGAACGGGTTTCCTCCCAAGAACACCAAGGCATAAAACAACAGCGCAATGCTAAATAAAGAAAAATGAAGCCATTATAAGACCCAGGTCCCATCACACAATGCAACACAAGCCGGAGGATAGGGTTTTACCTTATAATAGCCAAAGCATGCTTGATACGCTAAATTTCATCTTTTATTATTACTATAAGTGTATAGTGCTAAAACAATTTCAATTATAAGTATCAATCATAGGCGGCATAAGCGCCCCATCCCACTATGTCACCATATATAGGATTACAATCAAAACTGCAAAGTCACGTATTGGAAATTGGATTTCCATCTGCGAACCGAGGCCAGGGATCGTCCTCTACCGATTCGAGACAATCTAGCCCATGTCTCAGGACCCAGACTCAGGTGGACCCTTGGAGCGACAGGGCCGGTCCACCGATGTGGATTAAAATTCCTGAACACTGCGTTTCCCCGCCCTTTGGGGCGTAAATGAGCCAACGAATGACTCCATCGGACCCGGATCGTCCGATCTAACCGAGGTGCCTCGCAACAACAACAACCACTAAGTCAAACTCGTCAGCGCGTGTAAAACCATTGACGCCACTTCTAACTAGAAAGAAACGCATGTCCTCCCTGAGGTCCTCTCCCGTTTCTGGTTCACAACCGGGGTGTGAGGCTCGCGAATTAACGCTACACAAAGCTGTGCCACACAGGCTGTGCTTTGATCATCAACCACAAGACTTTGCTTTGCAACAGAAGCCTTGATCATTTGCCACTTAGGCATGCCACACAGGCAGACCACTCTATGCAACCGATATCAGTCACACAGAATGAAATCCAATGTCAGACACACAGTCCATTTACAAGTTCGTTATGGGTCTGAACAAAACCGGAGGCACCTAGTACCCCGCATATCCATTGATCTCCAAGTACGTCTGGACGACCACTAACTGATTCCCTCCTCTTGGGTGTATGGCCCAATCAAGATCATCAGTAATCACCCAAACGACGTGAAGAACTCCGGTCTTCGACCACTGTCTTCATCCTCGACACCACGTCGAATCAGTTATTCAGAATGAGATAGACCCGGTCTTTCTGAATAACTAGCGTATATAATAAACAAGTGTTACACAAACCCAACATACGCCTCATTCCAATTCAGAATATTCTTTTATTCAAATATTCTTACACTTTGGGAAAGGTTCCCATTAATTTTATCAAAGATAAATTCTTTAAATTTATTCTTTAATCTTTTTTTGAATATCAATTCAAACTAAACGGGATTAGCGAACCACATCGAAGTAATCATTTATTTCCCAATCCCAACCTATTCATTCCATGAAGTAGAACTGGTAATACTTCATATCTAACACCACGGTGTTATCGGTAAATTCAATTACCATTTCACGTTCAAATCTAATTAAAGATTTAACTATCGCCTAGAGTAAAACTGGTGATACTCCATTCTCAATCTTTTCAATCTAATTAAAGATTCATTAAAACTCATTTCCCAATCCCAACCTATTCATCCCATGAAGTAAAACTAGTAATACTTCATATCTAACACCACGGTGTTATCGGTAAATTCAATTACCGTTTCACGTTCAAATCTAATTAAAGATTTAACTATCGCCTGGAGTAAAACTGGTGATACTCCATTCTCAATCTTTTCAATCTAATTAAAGATTCATTAAAACTCCACTTAGTTTTAATCTTTAACTGGGTTAAGAATCAGTGTCATTTAAAAACACGGCTCATGGTAAATCAAAAATCACATTCCATTAATTATCGGGTTAAAGAACAAGTGTTATTTAAAACATTGTTCACGATAAACCCAAAAATCAGTATCAATTCAATTCCAATTAAATAATTATTTAATTGGTACACTTCATTAAATCTAAATAAAAAGATTTATTCATTTTCTCAACTGGGCTTAAGAACAGTGTTAATGAAGACACCATTCACAACAAACCCAAATCACATTTGATATTAAATACAAGGCTCTGAATAGAAAATATATCAGCTTATATTCAATATCAAATTCTACGACCAACAAATATCGTATTGGAAATAACGATATATATATATATATATATATATATATATATCATTCAAATTTCCATAACAATATCTGTATAATCACGAAATCCAACATCGAAATATTCCGAAGACAATTTCAATTCAAATCCATTCCAATGATATTATTGGAAATTCTGGTTACTTTCAAAACCATTTCAAATCCCATTTATTTATTTTAAAAATAAATAAATTATTATTCTAGTTCAAAACTAGTTCATTTCGATAAAAAACTATTTTTATCTTTTCAAATATGGAGTTTTTCATCCCAATTCTTCACAAATCATTTCTTATGATTTTACACAAATTATTGATATTTTTAATAATTTTATCAAGGCCCGTACAGTCGATTTCCATCAACGGCCATCGAACTGCACTTACAACGACCTTTTTCAAATTTGATTTGGACATAATTCCAAATCCAACCGTTAGATTTCAAATTTCTAATATTCGCCAGAAAGCACTTTTCGATACGAACCCAACGGTTCCGGTTTCAGGAGAATCCGACGGTCGGATCTCCCGCAATATCTATTCGAAGTCAATGGTCGAAATTCGCGAACTACCGCAGCGCGGCGCGTTCTATTCAGGCCATTATATATATATATATATATATATATATATATATATATATAATATTATATATATTTCGTCGATTTCCTTTTAAAACGTATTTTATAAATCGTTTTAAATTCGTTTTCAAAACGATTTCAACTTCATTTCAAATTCAAATCAAAAATTGAATTTTTCCTCATAAATTCGTTTTAAATTCATTTCAAATTGATTTCAATTCAAATCGATTTTTAATTCAATTTCAATTCGAATTCAATTCTATTCAATATCAATTTGAATTCAATTCTTTTCAATATAATTCGAATTTCGATTATTTTCAATATAATTCAAATTTCGAAATCACTTTCAATATAATTCAAATTTCGAAATCACTTTCAATATAATTCAAATTTCGAAATCACTTTCAATATACATTGAAAATTGAATAAAATCGATATAAATATCGTTCACGTCAAAATGGCGTCAATCAAATCAACACGACTTCGTATATTTTTATTTTCAAATATTCTATTTCAAATATTTCTTTTTCAAATATTTCTATTTCAAAACTGGAATGAGGCCCAATCAATTACCATATAATGTTAATTATATGGATTTTCTACAACACATGTATAAATCAACAATGACAAATAATCAACAATCATCCAAAGTGCATTCTACATTGTATAAGCATCAAATATAAATATTTAACGCTTATAACAGTCTGTCAATCGATCGACATACAACTAATTATTGGGATTAGTGTATGTCATATATCATCCCAATACCCGTATGGGGTTTCAAACAATCAAACACAGATTTTATTTGTGTAGTTGGGCGATGTGTAAAATTTATCGTCCCAATCAATATCAATCAAATCAGTGTATATAAACAAATCTCCGATTTGTTTAGAAATATTTATTTTATATACACGTTAAAAATTCTATTTTCAACTGTAAAATATTTTTAACTATATAAATATTTTATTTCATTTCACACCACATCACACAATCAACTACACATCAAAATCAAACAAACAAGCATACAAGCCATCCATGGTCTGTGGACGACGGGTGTCGGGTGCTACTAAACACCGTCTGCATCCTAGTATATATTATTAACTAGAAAACAAAATCAAAAGGTGAGAGGTTCTCACCGAGGGTTCCACTCCGCCGTGCTTTGCTTCTGAACTGCCGAACTGTCTGAATTCCTTTTTGAAATTCCAATGCAGTTCTTTTCACGCTGTTCATAATAAAAATTATATTTTTATTACTTCATTCTATAAATTGAAATCATATTTTTACTTCTACTTCATATATATTTTTACAACGCTTTCAAAATGATAAAAATAGCATTTTTAACACGATGTTTTCATTATAAAGATTATATTTTTATAACGCTACTTTTAATATAAAAATTATATTTTCACTATCTATATAATATAAAAAATCGTGTCTTTATTCTTTCTTTAATATAAAAATCTCGCCTTTTTCACTTTTAAAAATATCGTCTCTCTTTGTTTTCAAAAATCTAATTTCTTTGTTTATAAAAATTAAATTTTTAGTCAACTAAAAATCACTATGATACATACGATAAAAATCAAATCTTTGTAAATCTAAAAATCTAATCTTTCTTGTTGCTACCATATGAAAATCTAATTTTTCCTCTCATGAACCTCATATAAAAATCAAATCTTTGTAAAGCATTATCATATATAAAAACCGTATTTTTTTACAACTCTAATTTCGATATAAAGATCGGATTTTTATTCCACCATTTCATATATAAAAATTCGATTTTTACTAACTTTCCACATGTATAAAAATTCAGCCTTATAACTAAATAAAAATTTCAGTTTTAAACCAATAACAATTATAAAACAAACCAAACAAGGAAACTTACAGCGAGATAAAAAGGGGGAAAGGACCGCAGTTCATCGGAGCAGAGGGGGGGGGGGTTCTACGCGCGGATCGAGGAGGAGTCGCCCTGTAGGTCGGCGACAGGCGGAGGGGGCGTCGGTCTTCAAGTGGCGGCGTCGGATTTTGAAAAGAGGGGAGGGATGCGCGAGGTCGAGCTCAAGTGGGCGGTGGGCTTCTGGGTTTGGCTCGATTTGGAAGGGAGAGGGCGGCGGTTCGGTGCAGAGGAGGAGGGAGTCGCGAGAGGGTGGAGGCGTGGAGAGAGAAGGCGGAGGGAGGAAGTGGAGGTGGTGCGCTGAGGAGGAGGGGCGGGCGGCGCGTCGTGGGGAGGAGGATCGGATCGTCTCCGATCTGGAGAACGAGATAAAGAGGCTCGGGTTCTTTCTGTTCAGTGAAAATGGATCGGGGGGGGGGGGGGGGGTTAAGTGGATATAAGGGAGAATATTTTTTTTCATTTTAATTATTTAATTTCAAAAGGCTACTTTTTATTTCGAACTCAAAACGAGACCCACCACCTGTCGTCCCTAGTTAATTACCCCCATTCCGAACACAATGGGATACGTATCGTACGCTGATTCGATCGTTTCGATCAGTTTCCGTCAAAATCAGCATATAACTATATATATTGAATTTGAACGCGCATTTCAATTTACCGGGGCCACATACTAACTCGAAAAATTCCCGAAAAATATTTTCTAGCTTCGTATTGATGATACGGTCCTAAAAAACTAGTTTCGTCGAATTCTGAGACCGTTTGAAAAATGATCATTTTCCAGTTGATTAAAATAAACTTAAACTGGTCAAACGCGTTTTCCTTTGCCACGCTCACATATTGATTCGGAAAATTATGAAAATTGGAATCTAGCAATAACTTGACATCACGGACCCAACAAAAGTGGTTTCGTCGAAATCCGAGGTCGTTTGCAAAATTCCCATTTTTAAGGGCCTGAATTCCATAGCGACTATTCAGAATTTTCAACTGGACATATCTTTTGATCCCCGCTATGAAATTTTGATTTTTCGGATTCGTTGGAAAGATATTCTCTATTAGATTCTATTATTTTTGGTTTCGCTAAAATCCGGTTTATTTTGCACCCGGTATGTTCATTTGAATTTTGAAATCGAATTTTCGAACTACCGCGCCATTTTCAATTCCTTTTATAATTATAAATAATTATTTATATTCTAACGACGATTCATATAAATATATACGTTCGAATTCTATTCAAAATAAATTTCTCGTCGATATTATTTAAAATAATTCATTTTAAATGTTCAAAATTCATCGAAATTGCCAAAATAAAAAAATTTAAATTGGCTCGGATTTCCGGGTTATTACAATCTCCCCCACTTAAAACTTTTCGTCCCCGAAAAGGAACGAAGCCGAAGGTTGTTTTACTAATCAACTCAACTTTCATTATTTTCATTACGGCTTAAGTTCTTCAACTTTTCAGTTTCTAAGAACTTTTCAATTTTTTGAAAAATTTGGCTAACACCCTAAATTTTCGAAAAATTTCGCCATAACCTCCCCTGCACCGGGGACTTCGGGATATTTCATATAGCCTCCCATGGCCTTCTTCAATCAAAAAGAAAAAGAAAAAGCCAATCGGCTCACAAAATCATCATCCCAAACAAAACAGTAAATTATGGTAAACATGTACCTATTTGTCGGGCAAACAATTTTATTCTTCGGCTCTAGCCTCCTTGCTATGACATGTTCAATGTAAGTACATGTATGTGCATGCAAATGCGACAAACTTTCAATACAATTCACTATTTGATTCAGTTTGGCTAAATGGTTCAACATTCAATTAATCACAACAATAATCAAACAGCACAATCAGCAATCAATTAGTTGATTAAAGTTTCAAATTCATAATTTTGATATATAGTCAAAAAATCATATTTTTGATGCCAAATCACAACAATAAGCCCTATCTAATTTTGATTCTCACACCAGCCTAATGGAAATATATAGATATCCCACTTTCGACACTCGAAAACAGACTACTGATGTCGTACGTCATCAGTAGAATCATGCCCGGGCGACTAGAGTGTGATTCTATATCTACCCAATATATTAAAACTTCGAATACACGCGGATCAGACGTATACGCAAAATCTTTATATACTGGATAGTCCAAATCAATATAAATAAATATTCAAATATGAATAATTCGATTTAAATTTTCAAACCAAAAATTGTTTTCATTTTATTTTGAAAAATATACTCTTCACACTCGTTCTAGGATACTTCTGATCCTATCTCTAACGAGTCATTCCCATTGGATATTACTAATCCAATCTCTGATGAATTCTTTCGTTTGGTTCTAACGTGTCTTGTTCTCTGAGCTTTGTAAACCAAAGCTCTGATACCAGCTGAAACGACCCGAACTTCCCCGGTGAGGAAAGCCCGGATTGAGTCGAGGACAAGCCACAAAAGAACACAAACAGAAGAACATTTCATTGTATATTACAACAATTCCATCAGAACACAAGAATAAACAGAGTATAAACGAATAAATATTACACAGAAAATACCAGAGATTACAATATATTACATAGCAGCAGAAAATAATACAATACACAACTAGAAGTAATACACGGATACAAAGCTTTCCGAGTATCGTTCCAGCTGTAAATCAGGACCCTGTGAGTATAAATCTGCAAAACCAAAACTACTAGCTGCCCGTGTCAAAATAAGGGCACCTGGAGTTTAGGTTAAAACAATAAACTCCAGGTCAGTCATGTGACTGGTGTGAGAACTAAAACAGTTATTAATCTTTATTTTAAAGTTAGGTAAATCAAGGGACCACGCCGTATAACACGGAACGGGTTTCCTCCAAAGAACACCAGTGCATAAAACAATAGCGCAATGCTAAATAAAGAAAAATGAAGGCATTATAAGACCCAGGTTCCATCACACAATGCAACGCAAGCCGGAGGATAGGGTTTTACCTTATAATAGCCAAAGCATGCTTGATACACTAAATTTCATCTTTTATTATTACTATAAGTGTATAGTGCTAAAACAATTTCAATCATAAGTATCAATCATAGGCGGCATAAGCGCCCCATCCCACTATGTCGCCATATATAGGATTACAATCAAAACCGCAAAGTCACGTATTGGAAATTGGATTTCCATCTGCGAACCGAGGCCAGGGATCGTCCTCTATCGATTCGAGACAATCTAGCCCATGTCTCAGGACCCAGACTCAGGTGGGCCCTTGGAGCGACAGGGCCGGTCCACCGATGTCGATTAAAATTCCTGAAAACTGCGTTTTCCCGCCCTTTGGGGTGTAAATGAGCCAACGAATGACTCCATCAGACCCGGATCATCCGATCTAACCGAGGCGCCTTGCAACAGCAACAACCACATAAGTCAAACTCGTCAGGGCGTGTAAAACCACTGATGCCACTTCTAACTAGAAAGAAACGCATGCCCTCCCTGAGGTCCTCTCCCGTTTCTGGTTCACAACCAGAGTGTGAGGCTCGCGAATTAACGCTACACAAAGCTGTGCCACACAGGCTGTGCTTTAATCATCAACCACAAGACTTTGCTTTGCAACAGAAGCCTTGATCATTTGCCACTTAGGCATGCCACACAGGCAGACCACTCTATGCAACCGATATCAGTCACACAGAATGAAATCCAATGCCAGACACACAGTCCATTTACAAGTTCGTTCTGGGTCTGAACGAAACCGGAGGCACCTAGTACCCCGCATATCCATCGATCTCCAAGTACGTCTGGACGACCACTAACTGATTTCCTCCTCTTGGGTGTACAGCCTAATCAAGATCATCAGTAATCACCCAAACGACGTGAAGAACTCCGGTCTTCGACCACCGTCTTCATCCTCGACACCACGTCGAATCAGTTATTCAGAATGGGATAGACCCGGTCTTTCTGAATAACTCGCGTATATAATAAACAAGTGTTACACAAACCCAACATACGCCTCATTCCAATTCAGAATATTCTTTTATTCAAATATTCTTATACTTTGGGAAAGGTTCCCATTAATTTTATCAGAGATAAATTCTTTAAATTTATTCTTTAATCTTTTTTTGAATATCAATTCAAACTAGACGGGATTAGCAAACCACACCGAAGTAATCATTTATTTCCCAATCCCAACCTATTCATCCCATGAAGTAAAACTGGTAATACTTCATATCTAACACCACGGTGTTATCGGTAAATTCAATTACCATTTCACGTTCGAATCTAATTAAAGATTTAACTATCGCCTGGAGTAAAACTGGTGATACTCCATTCTCAATCATTTCAATCTAATTAAAGATTCATTAAAACTCATTTCCCAATCCCAACCTATTCATCCCATGAAGTAAAACTGGTAATACTTCATATCTAACACCACGGTGTTATCGGTAAATTCAATTACCATTTCACGTTCAAATCTAATTAAAGATTTAACTATCGCCTGGAGTAAAACTGGTGATACTCCATTCTCAATCTTTTCAATCTAATTAAAGATTCATTAAAACTCCACTTAGTTTTAATCTTTAACTGGGTTAAAGAATCAGTGTCATTTAAAAACACGGCTCACGGTAAACCCAAAATCACATTCCATTAATTATCGGGTTAAAGAACAAGTGTTATTTAAAACACTGTTCACGATAAACCCAGAAATCAATATCAATTCAATTCCAATTAAATATTATTTAATTGGTACACTTCATTAAATCTAAATAAAAAGATTTAATTGTTTTCTCAACTGGGCTTAAGAACAGTGTTAATGAAGACACCATTCACAACAAACCCAAATCACACTTGATATTAAATACAAGGCTCTGAATAGAAAATATATCAGCTTATATTCAATATCAAATTCTACGACCAACAAATATCATATTGGAAATAACGATATATATATATATCTTTCAAATTTCCATAACAATATTTATATAATCACGAAATCCAACATCGAAATATTCCAAAGACAATTTCGATTCAAATCCATTCCAATGCAATTATTGGAAATTCTGGTTACTTTCAAAACCATTTCAAATCCCATTTATTTATTTTAAAAATAAATAAATTATTATTCTAGTTCAAAACTAGTTCATTTCGATAAAAATCTATTTTTATCTTTTCAAATATGGAGTTTTTCATCCCAATTCTTCACAAATCATTTCTTATGGTTTTACACAAATTATTGATATTTTTAATAATTTTATCAAGGCCCGTACAGTCGATTTCCATCAATGGCCATCGAACTGCACTTACAGCGACCTTTTTCAAATTTGATTTGGACATAATTCCAAATCCAAATCCAACCGTTAGATTTCAAATTTCTAATATTCGCCAGAAAGCTCTTTTCGATACGAACCCAACGGTTACGGTTTCAGGAGAATCCGACGGTCGGATCTCCTGCAATATCTATTCGAAGTCAATGGTCGAAATTCGCGAATTGCCGCGGCGCGGCGCGTTCTATTCAGGCCATTATATATATATAATATATATATATTATATATATTTCGTCGATTTCCTTTTAAAACGTATTTTATAAATCGTTTTAAATTCGTTTTCAAAACGATTTCAACTTCATTTCAAATTCAAATCAAAAATTGAATTTTTTCTCATAAATTCGTTTTAAATTCATTTCAAATTGATTTCAATTCAAATCGATTTTTAATTCAATTTCAATTCAAATTCAATTCTATTCAATTTCAGTTTGAATTCAATTCTTTTCAATATAATTCGAATTTCGATTATTTTCAATATAATTCAAATTTCGAAATCACTTTCAATATAATTCAAATTTCGAAATCACTTTCAATATAATTCAAATTTCGAAATCACTTTCAATATACATTGAAAATTGAATAAAATCGATATAAATACCGTTCACATCAAAATGGCGTCAATCAAATCAACACGGCTTCGTATATTTCTATTTTCAAATATTCTATTTCAAATATTTCTTTTTCAAATATTTATATTTCAAAACTGGAATGAGGCCCAATCAATTACCATATAATGTTAATTATATGGATTTTCTACAACACATGTACAAATCAACAATGACAAATAATCAACCATCATCCAAAGTGCATTCTACACTGTATAAGCATCAAATATAAATATTTAACGCTTATAACAGTCTGTCAATCAATCAATCGACATACAACTAATTATTGGGATTAGTGTAAGTCATATATCATCCCAATTCCCGTGTGGGGTTTCAAACAATCAAACACAGATTTTATTTGTGCAGTTGGGCGATGTGTAAAATTTATCGTCCCAATCAATATCAATCAAATCAGTGTATATAAACAAATCTCCGATTTGTTTATAAATATTTATTTTATATACACGTTAAAAATTCTATTTTCAACTATAAAATATTTTTAACTATATAAATATTTTATTTCATTTCACACCACATCACACAATCAACTACACATCAAAATCAAACAAACAAGCATACAAGCCGTCCATGGTCTGTGGACGAAGGGTGTCGGGTACTACTAAACACCGTCTGCATCCTAGTATATATTATTAACTAGAAAACAAAATCAAAAGGTGAGAGGTTCTCATCGAGGGTTCCACTCCCCCGTGCTTTGCTTCTGAACTGCCGCACTGTCTGAATTCCTTTTTGAAATTCCAATGCAGTTCTTTTCACGCTGTTCATAATAAAAATTATATTTTTATTACTTCATTCTATAAATAGAAATCATATTTTTACTTCTACTTCATATATATTTTTACTTCTACTTCATATATATTTTTACAACACTTTCAAAATGATAAAAATAACATTTTTAACACGATGTTTTCATTATAAAGATTATATTTTTATAACACTACTTTTAATATAAAAATTATATTTTCACTATCTATATAATATAAAAAATCGTATCTTTATTCTTTCTTTAATATAAAAATCTCGCCTTTTTCACTTTTAAAAATATCGTCTCTCTTTGTTTTCAAAAATCTAATTTCTTTGTTTATAAAAATTAAATTTTTATTCAACTAAAAATCAATATGATACATACGATAAAAATCAAATCTTTGTAAATCTAAAAATCTAATCTTTCTTGTTGCTACCATATGAAAATCTAATTTTTCCTCTCATGAACCTCATATAAAAATCGAATCTTTGTAAAGCATTATCATATATAAAAATCGTATTTTTTTACAACTCTAATTTCGATATAAAGATCGGATTTTTATTCCGCCACTTCATATATAAAAATTCGATTTTTATTAACTTTTCACATGTATAAAAATTCAACCTTATAACTAAATAAAAATTTCAGTTTTAAACCAATAACAATTATAAAATAAACCAAACAAGGAAACTTACAGCGAGATAAAAAGGGGGGAAAGGACCGTAGTTCATCGGAGCAGAGGGGGGGGGGGTTCTACGCGCGGATCGAGGAGGAGGCGCCCTGCAGGTCGGCGACAGGCGGAGGGGGCGTCGGTCTTCAAGTGGCGGCGTAGGATTTTGAAAAGAGGGGAGGGATGCGCGAGGTCGAGCTCAAGTGGGCGGTGGGCTTCTGGGTTTGGCTCGATTTGGAAGGGAGAGGGCGGCGGTTCGGTGCAGAGGAGGAGGGAGTCGCGAGAGGGTGGAGGCGTGGAGAGAGAAGGCGGAGGGAGGAAGTGGAGGTGGTGCGCTGAGGAGGAGGGGCGGGCGGCGCGTCGTGGGGAGGAGGATCGGATCGTCTCCGATCCGGAGAACGAGATAAAGAGGCTCGGGTTCTTTCTGTTCAGTGAAAATAGATCGGGGGGGGGGGGGAGGGGGGGTTAAGTGGATATAAGGGAGGATATTTTTTTATTTTAATTATTTAATTTCAAAAAGCTTCTTTTTATTTCGAACTCAAAACGAGACCCACCGCCTGTCATCCCTAGATAATTACCCACATTCCGAACACAATGGGATATGTATCGTAAGTTGCTTCGATCGTTTCGATCAGTTTCCGTCAAAATCAACATATAACTCTATATATTGAATTTGAACGCGCATTTCAATTTACCGAGGCCACATACTAACTTGAAAAATTCCCAAAAAATATTTTCTAGCTTCGTATTGATGATACGGTCCTAACAAAACTAGTTTCGTCGAATTCTGAGACCGTTTGAAAAATGGTAATTTTCCAGTTGATTAAAATCAACTAAAACTGGTCAAACGCGTTTTCCTTTGCCACGCTCACATATTGATTTGAAAAATTATGAAAATTGGAATCTAGCAATAACTTGACATCACGGACCCAACAAAAGTGGTTTCGTCGAAATCCGAGGTCGTTTGCAAAATTCCCATTTTTAAGGGCCTGAATTCCATAGCGACTATTCAGAATTTTCAACTGGACATATCTTTTGATCCCCGCGATGAACTTTTGATTTTTCGGATTCGTTGAAAAGATATTCTCTATTAGATTCTATTATTTTTTGTTTTGCTAAAATCCGGTTTATTTTGCACCCGGTATGTTCATTTGAATTTTGAAATCGAATTTTCGAACTACCGCGCCATTTTCAATTCCTTTTATAATTATAAATAATTATTTATATTCTAACGACGATTCATATAAATATATACGTTTGATTTCTATTAAAAATAAATTTCTCGTCGATATTATTTAAAATAATTCATTTTAAATATTCAAAATTCATCGAAATTGCCAAAATAATTTTTTTTAAATTGGCTCGGATTTCCGGTTATTACACAATTTCTGTCAGCAATCCTATACATTTCATATAATAGTTCATTATTGATCTAAAATCCATGAAAAATGTAAGTCAGGTGTGAGATAAACTCACCTTTCGTGGCACAGAAATGGAGGCGACGATTGACGGTTTGACACTGAACGGAGCGACGACTTTCCGGTATGATTCAGAATAATTCAACTCAATGATCATTCAATATTTTATTTTATTTTATAGGAGAATGTCAAAGAATTTCTCAATGGGTTGGTATGGTTATTGGGCTTTGGACCGGTTTTGGGAACTCGATCTCAAATTAAATTTGACAAATAAAAATAAACACAAAACTTTTATAAAATATTGTATAAACGCATCAACTCAACACACACACAAAATCGTATAAATTATATATATTTAAATTGTATACACATTCAAAACCGTTAAATATATATTATAAAATATATAATAGTATGTATATGATACACAACACAATTCAAAATCATATATGTATGTATATATAAACACACAAATAAAAATAAAAATATATTTGAACACACACATACCAATAAAATCAAAGCACACAAATACACACACGGTTACACGACTCACGCACACCATAAGAATTAACACACAACCCAACCCTTTTACAAAATAATCATAGATATATATAATATACGATACACACACAGGCAAGATAAACCACTACAACTCACCCAACAAGCACAACCATGCATCTTTTATATACATATTAACAACAAAACGTTTCAACAAAGCAAAGTGAAATTTAAACAAAATATGTATACATACCACTACCAATTATTTAAGTATTAGGGGCCCTAATCAGGGGCTAAATAGCAGTTTCGTCATTAATAATGAACAAATAGGGGCACGGTTCGTTTAAGCTTTTACTGTATATTTTAGAGGACAAATATACCTGTCTCCTCTGGGCAATTGAGGCGGAAATAAATTTAGCCTCTGCTATTACGTACTAGGGCAAAAGTACCCGCCTCAATTCTAAAAAATATTCCTTCCATGGCGGCAAAATTTTCACCAGGTAATTAGTGATTTTCGCTTAATTCGTTCCCTCGTTTTTTTTCTAATTTCCCACGCTTTTTCTAATTCGTTCCCACGCTCTTTCCTTTTTACCACATAACGACCAAATTCTTTTTTTCTCTTCAGATTGATGATTCTTGCTCTCCTTCGATCTATAAATTGTTGCAAGCCTCTTCCTCTTTTTTAATTGGGAAATTCATTGGCATAAGTACGTAATTTATTTGGGATACTATTTTTTTTCCACTGTATTGATTAGCAAAGCCCTAACTGCTTTTGGTGTAATGACGATACTGCAAAACGGGCCAAGTTCCTGACCACTTTATGCACTTCAAACTGCATTTTTATTTGTTTAAACAAAGTAGCTCAATGCTTGAGTAATGATGATCCCTATTCATACAGATAATACATATTTTCTTCTTCTTCTATTGTTGTTAATGTCTGAATTCACTTGTTATTTTCTGTTTTTCTTCTTCTAATGTTTGTGAACTTATTTTGATCATTGATCATGTGTTGTATGTTACTTTTTATAACTTGCAAGTTGTTTGCAAATGGATTATAACATCTGCACATAAGTTGTATGCATAAATGCTAATTACATCTGCACATAAGTTATATAGAATTTCAATGTAAAACAGCAAAAATATTACATGTTAGACATCTGTATTTGTGAAATATAATTTTGCCGTAATATAAATCCGAAGCATACATGATTTAGAGTTAAATAAGATATTTGGTTATTATGTCTTATATAATGGCAAAAAATATTTTCCATTGAAGTTTGAATGCTGCAAATGTTTCTTTGGTTAAAATAGTGACGACGGCAAAAGCAATTAGCACGTGTTAGTGCTTATATCAAGCCAATATGTATGTGTTAGAGCTATGAACCTAATTTACATAAAATTTATATTCGTGAAAAAAAAACAAATTCATGACCTTTTTGAAAGTAAACATAAATTTGAAAATTAAGAACATAATATGTTTATAATTTATTAATTAATTTAAAATTCAAGTAACAAAGTAACTTAAAATATTGCACATTTCAAATATTCCACCTTTGAAGAAAAGCCAGTTGCAAGCTTGGATACTAAAAATGATAGATTTAAAAATGGGATTATTATGATCATCATTTGTGAAGCACAGGTTCATACTAAAGGTGTTTAAATGTGGCAATTAGAGCTCATCGTATGGTAACTTAAAATTTGCATTCAAACATTCCGGTAGGTTGTCATCACTTTTTTTTTTAACTTTTTTTCGTATATTTGTTTCCATTGATCGGAAACCATAAAGCAAAAACTAAAATCAAAATATACCAAAAATTCACCTCAATGTAGAATGAGACAGAACTCTGGAAAGAGATGAAACTTAAAACAAAATCGAAGTTATGTTTGATGATGTTTAATCATCTGACCTAGTAAGAAAAATTATAAATTAATTAAATTATGATTGAAATAATTACGAACTTTGTGCAACGTGGAGGTATAATTGGAACTGTAATGTAATAAGTGATCAGAAAAGTAACGATCACTTACGTGAAATTTACTTATTTCAAACAAACAAAATAGTAATCTCTTAACGCTTTTTGGATTCATTATTCAGCAGATTTTATCAATAATTTTAGTTGTTTTTTGATTTATTAAAAGTTCCACGTGATATTATTTAAATATAAATGTATATTAAGCAATTACAATTAAAATTTTGTATTGATGCACATTAATATGTAGCACTTTCATTTACTTCTCTAGTTTCTCAAAAATCAAAAGTAATTTCCTATATCAATAGCAAAAGAATGAAGCAGCCCATTAAGATAGGCAAGATGTTAAGACAAGTACACAAAGATGGTGACTTTCATGAACGAAATGTAAAACTAAATCCTTGTATATTTCTTATGTTAAGGTGCAATCATTCATGTCAACCCAACTATAATATAAACTGGATAGAACCCAACTATAATATGCTGCTACATACATATTCATTATACACATGCATTTTTACCAATGGTAAGTTGATCACGTTGTTTTTCTCTTTTATTCACACAATCTAATTCTTTTTTCTAGTTGACAGTGCACACACACAAAAGTGCTTACGAAAATCATGCCTAGTATGTTTTCGATATATCAATTAATATATTGTTCACTTTTATGTATAACTGGCACATTCAAAGCTTTTTTATCCCATAAAACTAAAATTTTGTCCTTGCAATTCTGGTCAATGTTTGTGTACATGATCATAGGTTTTTGTATTGTCTCAGTTCTTATTAAAAAATCACCATTTCATTAGTTTCGTCCTTTAGTTTAATTTCCAAAAAAACCTATTATAGAGGCTTGTTTTTGTCTTAAAGCTATACATCAAGTTATTTAGTACTTA
The DNA here is from genome assembly GCA_030737875.1 of Allium sativum. NCBI lineage: Eukaryota > Viridiplantae > Streptophyta > Magnoliopsida > Asparagales > Amaryllidaceae > Allium > Allium sativum. The sequence continues at coordinate 567,504,451 of CM060921.1, forward strand.
ATAACATTTTTCTGGTGCGTGAATATTAATTTGTTTTTAACTACTAATTATTTTACATAAAAGGCACAGTTATCAACTTAAAAAAATAGAATTAAGGCAAAAATAGACTTAATAACATTCCCTTTCAATGTCCTAGCTGTCGATGCCTATTTTTATATGTTCTTTTTCTACAAATAAAATGAATATATTTGCATCCCAAGCAAGCACCAAGTAAAATTTTATGCAGGTACCTAAAATATTTATTTTCAACATTGTATATTTATTTTTCAACATTGTATATTTAATTTTAAACGATCATGCTATGCATATTTATTTTTCAATATTGTATGCAGGTACCTAAAATATGCATGTCATGTTCTTTTTTGTTATTTTTGTTGTACCACAATATGGATTTTCTCATTTTTCTTCTTTTACATTATAGCATTGAAAAGAAATACAAGCAAAACAATACATGAACACCTATGTGCACATGGTATGTATGTGATTTTTAATGCAAACTTTCTGACTAAATAAGTTTGCCTCTCCAATATAATTGTGGAGACATGATTTTGTAATTTGAATTGCTTTTTTGGAGTACTAATTTGTTAGATTTTTATTTTGAATTGATTTGATGAACATGATTGTGTTTTCATTCATAATTGCTTAGATGAGTAACTCAGATTCAGATTCCAGTCAAGAGAATCATTTAAGTTCAGATGATGACATATACGAAAATGGTGACCGTGGAAACAATGGTACATTAGATGTTTTTATTATTTCAAGTTTGTACAAGATAAGTAAACATATCGACATATCGTATAATACTTGTTTAAAAAATACATGAAAATATTCTTTTTGAGTTACTACCAATTGTTATTTTTAGGATCATTAAAAAGAAAAGGACGTGGCTATAACAATCCCGTTTGGGGAAAGTCGGGCAAAGAGAAGATAGAATTCACGAAAGATGGTTAGTGCGTTGTTCCAAAGGATGCTAGGTTAATCAGATATCTAGGTAACTTGGCAAGAAATTACAATTTGTTTCCTTTATCACCTATCGATTGACGATCATATGATGAAGCAAAAATGGATAAAATTTGGAAAATCATATCGGTATGTTAACTTGGGTTTTATAATTTATAAAGCACTGTTATATCTATAATTTTTAATCAATATACATTTCAATTCCTTACTTATAAGTTTGTACATTCTTTTTTCCATTATAGGATACGGTTGATTGGCGCGCCGAAGATATTCCCTATATCCCTGCAATTCGCTATACACTGCTAAAAAGATTATCCAAACGGATAAGAAATAATAGAGCCGAGTTAAAAAGAAAATATTACACTCCATATGTAGGCTCTCCGTCGCGTTTTGTTTGTGGAGACGACCGAGTGGATGGTGAACAATGGAGAAACATTGTCAACTATTGGGACAATGATCCCAAAAATAAGGTAAGTTCTCTTGTGTTTGATGTCCTTTGCAATCTTAGCTATTTTGTTGTTTTTCTACGGTTTCGCTTTACTTTATCAATTTAAAAAATTAATTTTCTTGATAGATTAAAGTTGAGAGAAATGTTGTGAATCAAATGAAATTGAAGGCGAGTCACACGAGTGGGTCGATGACCTTTGCAAGGCACATGGCAAAATTTGTAAGTTGGCATACTTCTATTTTTTTTCCAATGAGTTTGGTATCCTAATTTGCAAAATTTGCAAAGCATTTGGCAATCTCACCTTTGACTTATGACACCAGTTATCTCACTCGAATGCATTTGTTGTAGATACACAAAAAGAGTTGTCATATATGAAGGCAGCTCATCTTATCTTATACTTCAGGATTACATCACTCTAAATGAGAATGTATTTATATAATGCAACGACAAAGGTCACCAAACCTACATACTGTAGGAAGGACAGTAGGAAGGTGTTTGTCTTTTTCATGCTATCTAGACTTGTCTATAAAAATAAAAAATAAACATAAAAATAGAAAGAACGGTGGTTGTCTCACTGTTTGTATTAGTAATGTACATGGTTAAACTGCTTGTTGTAGAGACACTATGGAATCATTTGGCAAGTATTAAACATCACAAAGTCATGTTAATCACAAAACTGAATTTCAAGGGCACTCAAGTCACAAACAAGTGGCCATGTATTGAATAGTGTGTCATTCATCATGTATCGATTTAGATTAAAAAAAATAAAGAATCAATGAAGACTACAAATTAAAGGTCGGATAGTTGTGTCGCATATATGATTTGGATAACAGTCAAAATCTACAGATTGTTCAGACAAGTCATATTCCTCTTCATTTCATATGTTCAAGAATATATAAAGAAAGTAGGTTTAATTTCCAATTGGATAGGGTAAAAAAAACTGAAGTTGAAAAATAGGCAGCATATCATATGTCACTGGTTCATATCAGTACTGCATATTGCTTGCATCCACTTGTAGCTGTGGCCCTCTATATGTTAATTATTTCTTATGCTGAAGAGCGGGCAGAAAGAAACGGTGGTGCAAAGTGTACCAAATATAAATATTAGACGACGGCCTTCCCCGTGATTTTCTTATGAATTTTTCATGGTCAAGCTATCTTATAAAACTACAGGAAGATATCCCTGTGATTTCCCACAGCGGTTGTGGTGAGCTCTCTGCGGTGTTGGCTATATTATCATATTCATAAAAAAAAAAAAAGGATTCCTTATTAGTCTATTCGTCCATATTAACCATGAAACACATATAGCGCATTGTAAACACTTTTCTATACATATCTTTAGAGAAAAACAGCCGTGATAGATGTTCATGGTTTCCGAGATATTTTTTGGCATAAAAATATAAACTAAAAATCCGTTTAGTTTGATTTTGGGTTTTGAAATTTTGCTGTTAACTTCGATACTAAGGAATATAGGAAGAAGATATACAATTATTAGTCATTGCATTGATTAACTGAACAAAGGAGGGGTTAGATTGCTTTCCGTATACCATTATTAACTCTCAAAACATAAAAAATAAAGGGGTATTTTTTTATTCATATAACAATTTTGAAATAAAATCATGTAAACAAAAAATATGTAACATCAAGTGATATTTCATTATGGCAACAGTTTTAATTTATAAGTATTGTGAACAGCGGTTATAGAAAAAAACTATTGATCAAACAGACTCATTTTTTTTTAATAATAGAAGGAAAAGCATAATCGTGAGCCAGACCCCATTGAAGCATATGAGTTGGTTCATAGAAGAAAAGACAAGAATAGAAGTTGGGTGGATGTAGCATCAGAGCAAACTGCGGTAATTTCATTTATCATTTGCATTTATTCGTATACAATAGCATATAAACTTTAACTGTTTATGTAAACAATACATGTTAACAACTTTATTTTTCTCAACCAAATATTTTAGAACTCACTCTGCAATTGTGCTCATTATATTCTAAATGATATTCGTATGACAATTCAAAATTATTTTTGCTATTTAGTTAATGATACTCATCATGTTTTATTTGGCTAAATGCTTTAAATTTGGTTCTTATTAGTAAAGTACACTGAATGGTTTTTATTGGGAATTAATACAAGCCAAAATGTCACATGACTTAAATCAATTAGTAGCCATCCATGGTGAAGAGACGCCTGAATTGAGGGTGCAAGCATATGTTGCGACGATGGGGTTTGAGACACATAATAGAGTTCGATGTTATGGAGATTTAGTGGCACCCAACATGGTGCCTTGGGTACAACAAACTCAACCAGTATCATCGATTCGTAAATCGCGCAAAGGAAGGGAATATGCATCTTTGGAGTCGACATGTTTAGAACTAAAAAACATATGTGAAAAGCAAAGTAAGGAGATAGAAAAGCAAAGTAAGGAGATAGAAGAGCCAAAATGTATGCTTATATCTTCACAACGACAACCATCAAATTTCATGTTAGAACAATTATTGTCTCAACACCGTTCTCCATCAGAGCATCGATCGGAACAATCACCTACTCAAAATCAACCAAATGTTTCTCAGTTCTCTAGAGTTCAACATCAACTATTACCACAATAGCAATCTTTTCCACATAATGGAAGTGCTCAGCAATATATGCCACACCCGCAGTTTGGGCATTATCAATTTCCATTATCTGGTGGTCAATTCCTTAACCCATCGGCATATCATCCTTCTTTCTACCCACAAATGTCATATCCACTTGGAGAGTTTACATCAATGCTCAATGGGACGACTGATCTTACGGAATAAGTTGTGCTTTCAAGAAATAATGAAACTGATGAGAGCTGGTAAGTATTATTTCTTGCTTTATTTCAGAATCACTCTCCATTTTCATTCATACATATTTTTCTTGAATTTTAGTAAAGTGATCAATGTTGGAGAAAAAATAAGTGATATTTGAGCTTGCCAAAAGATTGAAAGATAAAATCTATTGTGCATTAACAACTATATGGTTGTTTTGTCATTACCATCTACACCCAATGTGGTTCATTTTTTGTGTCGGTATTTTTTGAGAAAAATAACACTGTTGTCATGTCTTTAATCATTTTTTTGTGGTTGTTGCGAAACTTAAATTTTGAAAGTTATGGTCAAAAAATAAGTTGCTTGTGAGATATTATAACGTAGATTAGTTAAAAATTGAGTATACTATAAAGCACCAGCGCTTCAGTTTGAAGAAACTGAAGCCGCTTCAGTTTTAAAAACTGAAGCACCAATGCTTCAGCTTGAAACTGAAGCTGCTTCAGTTTGAACAAACTGAAGCTCTGAAGTAGCTTCAGTTTGAAACTGAAGCTCGCATGCTTCGGTTTTAAAAACCAAAGGTGATATAAACGGCCACCCAAAGACCTATGATTTGCTTAGTAGCTGTATTAATACATTTTTTTCATTTTTTGTATTACATGCTACATGAAATAGATATTGTAGATTTGTTATCACACTCTATTTGAATTGCTGAAAATAACAGGGTGTAACTAAATCACATTAAGGATAACTGAAAATAAAAATAGTTATAAAATGCATTTTTTAAAGCGTCATCCCATCACTGTAGAACAAATATGCTTGCTCATATTTTTTTTTTTTTTGATATGATTAAACAAAACCTTGTTGTATGGCAGATAATCTATGGTGGAATCCTAGCATGCTGTCAATAATTTGAGAAATGGTGAGAACTATTTCCTTTTTTTTTTCTAGTTATATTCAAACTTTTCGTGCATATTCTTATTCTGGTTATAGATATTGTTAGCCTAGATTTCATTACAAGCCTTAGGTAAACATAGAAAACTCTGCATTTACACCCAAAATCATATTGCCTTGAACTAACATGAATGATATTCATGTTTTTACCTGTTTGGATTGTACCCATGCAAAAGAATTAACATTGCTTTTTTTTTTTGGTGGATACATAAATACATTAAACAAACTAAAAATTCTACAGAGATACAAATTTCTTGATGTTCATGGGAACTTGTACAATGCACTACAAAAATGATAACGTGTGCAATACATAAATATGGTTATGCCATAAGTCAGCAAAGTTCACAGGTTATAATATTCAATGCTTATTTTCTTCCATTATTTTTCTTACAGATAACTGGAATAAACCCATCTTCATCACGCACTGGTTTTTGCTTTTGATTTTGTGAAACCATTTCAGGCTTTGTAGGCTCATCGACCTGCATATAAGAATTAACATTGCTTATTTGTATGCATTTGTAATAAAATGCGATGTTGAGTCGATATATTTTTAACCGATTGTTTTTGTATGCAGTCTGTCATGAGCTGGAGACCGCTGTTGATTTGTTCTGATGGAGAAGATCTCTCATGTAAGCTGGATGAAGCTTCATTATTGCAATAGTCTTGTTAAAATATGTTCTTTGAGGCAAGTTTAGATTTTCTACAATATGCTTGATTAAAAACTTTGTATTGCAGCAAATATTGAGCTGCAGTTTTGTGTTAACAGTAACAAATCTTGCTGCGAACATGGTTTTTGTTTGTTTTGAATTATATCATTTTCTACGAAAATGCGTTTTTTGTTAACAGTTTTCTTCTCATAACAGTAATATGGTTTTGTTTATTTTGAGTAAAATATCCGGTACCTTGCTGTGTGATTTTGTAGATTGATGATTGAAGTTGCTATGTGAAGTATTATTGTGTGATGTTCATTTTGAATAAAATATCATTTGCTTCACTTTTTAGTTAACTGCGTTTCCTGTGTAATAGGGGTGTATCTCGTATTAATATATATATATATATATATACACACACTATATTAGGGGCACTTGTAGCTGCCACTATGTTGTATTTGAATAGATATATAACTGGCGCATGCATTAGCCTCTATTAGTTCTCGTATCAGTAGAGGCGATTCCATCTGTCCTAACTTGTTTATAATATTTGGTCCCCTCCCAAAACTTTAGTGGCTTACATTTTCGCCTCAATTGGTTTTGAACTATTAGAGGCGGGTATAAATGCCTCATTTTTGCTGTCAGTCCTTGCGTGGCAGCATTAACTATAGGGCCATATGTACGATGCAATCCACCTCAATTGTTCATTAGGGACCCCTTTTACAGAGGCAAATCTTAAACCGCCTCTCATAACATTAGAGGCTCTTTAACTGAAAAATTTGACTCTAATTGCTGCAGCAGGGACAATTGTTTTTGCCTTTGATACTTAAATAATTGGTAGTAACAACAGTCCAAACTCTTACTCTAGCGTTCGGCCATGGCAAGGGCTGGTGGCGTTCCGGTCTTGTCTGAGGGTGGGTTCGGCAAGCACGGGAGGTCGGACTAGTTCGTTTGGGTCCGGAGTGGTGGCGGAGGCAGGTGCTGAAGAAAGGCGAGGGGTAGCTGATGTTATAGTTTCGGGTAGAGGAATCGGCTTTGGGTGGCAAGCTGTTAGTGGGACATGCGTGGCGCGGAAATAGGTTGAGGCGAGCTTCAGCCCTTAGAACATGACAGGCCATGCTCAAACTTTTTCTTTCGGTGATTGGAGAATATTAAAATGGAGAGAGCAGTATATATATAAGAGGGAGAAACAAATCTGGTGAGAGGAGATGTGCGGCGCGCTTCAAAAGGGATGAATGAGTAAGCAAAGGAGAATAAAAGGAACACGTTCCACATTTTTAAATTTTGAATATATATATATATATATATATATATATATATATATATATATATATATATATATATATATATATATATATACACACACTAAGACCATAACCAACAATCCGTTCTGTTCACTTCTTCTCTTTCATCCAAACAAGCCACAACACAACCAGCAATACAAAACTAGCCACAACCAAGCACAAACCACTTAAAAAATATATTATATAATACAAACAGTACAAAACAGTAAACACCCCTTCCATCCAATATTACCCCTTTTCACAGCAGCAAACAGTGTTTGCATTCTTTTTTATTATTAAAAGTTTATAACGGCAAAGTCTTTGCCGTTATAAATTTATAACGGCAAAGACTTTGCCGTTATAAATTAAAACGGCAAAGACTTCGTGCCGTTATAACCTCTAATCTCTGTTCACTCAAGCGGACACGAACTGGTTCCAAACTAGCCATGAAAAAATAAACAAGTCATACCTGGTTGCTCCGTGACTTGTTTAGTAACTAAACAAGCCATTGTTGGTTGTGCTCTAAGTCTTCAACGCCAACCGTTTGAATTTTTTTAGTTCATTGATTAACAGGGATAGCAATTTTAACGCGTAACAAAAGAATAGGAGTAGCCTTTTGTCCATTTCACGAGGCAACGCTTGATGAATTTTTTTTTTTTTTTTTAGTATAAATGCATTTAAAAATATGGCGTTGATTTTTTTTTTTTGGGAAAAGAAAGATCAAAAAGCTTTCGGAAACTGAAAGAAAAGGAAAGGTTTTGCAGAGAAAATGGAAGGCAGGAATGCATGGGAAACAAAAGGAAGTTCAAGCATCGGAATAGGAACAGTAATGATAAATATAGGTGCCTATCGGCATTGGAAATGAAAGGCGTCGCTTGGGAAAAAAAACTAGATTGAAAAGAAAATGGACAACGTTACTTTCAAATGGAATAGGAATGGTAATAAAGACAACGGTATGCATGGTTATACAAACAAAATTGTGCCCATTTTCCAACTTTTGGAAATAAAAGTTTAAACAGGTGGTTTAATAAAACAAAAGGACAAGTTTTACAGACCCAAAATGGCTAGAAAAATATGCAGGATAAGAAAGGGACACATCGAACTCAAATGACTTTGGTTTAAAAATGAACTGTGCAAGCCTTTTTGAAATTACAGCGCAAACCGAGCAACGAAATTAACAAATGATTATAATGCGCTGATCAGCGCGACGAGACAGACACAATGATATAAAATTTGCAGTGCTAAGACGCTCCGTTCAAAAACGCATTACGGACCCCTTTAAACGTAAAATTCAGACACAAAAACAATTAAACGGAGGTCAAAACGTCTGATTTTCGCGAAACGGATTTCACCATTGGACTTGTGATAACGAATAGAATATTTTTCATGTTTGTCCGAACTGGTTTTGAAGAAATTATAAAATCGTTAAAATTTGAACTGTTATGAGCAGCCTTGCATTGAAAATTGCGCTAACGATAAACATTCAAATTTTTTGATGAAATTTTCACAGTTAATACATCTCACTGTACGTATTTCAAATTACAAATTCTTGTTACGACAAACGATAGAATATTTTCAAAATAAAAATATCGATTTAAATCGGAATTTAAATTGTTAAAAATAGCGGGTTGTTACAAACTGTCCAATTGAAGCAAGAATCTTCTTAATTTCTGGGATGTACCTAACTCCCGTTAACTTCACCACCTTTCCATCATTCATCTTCATTTGAACCGAACCTATGCCTTTAACATGCAAATCTCGACCATCGGCGGATACCACTTTACTACTTCGTTCTTCATAATCAATAAATGCTTCATTTTGATGGCACATGTGAAAAGAAGCTCCTGAATCAAGTATCCAATCTTTGCTTTCGCCTTCATTAACACATAAAATATTTCCTTCAGTCTCCTCAACAAAATTCACCTCATTACTATTGTTATCTTGTTCATCCGACTCTTCCTCCAATGCCTTCATCTTCTCCTTATCCCTTTTAAGTTTATGACAAAATCTCGATTGATGACCGGATTTGTCACAGTAAAAACAAATTTATTTCTTTTTCATGTCTGGTCTATTTGGTTGCCTTTCCATGTTTCATTGATTAACCCTCCTTGCACTACAAGAAAAAGGGGTGTTTCCAACGGTCAGAGGCCGTTGGAAAGCCCGTTGGAGGCCGTTGGTCTTTCCGTTGGTATACACTTCAACGGATTTCAACGTCTTCCAATGCAACCAACGCAATTTTTCCAACGGCTTCCAACTGTTATTTTTGCCACGTGTCCCACCAACGATGGCCAACTGGACGTTGGAAATGGATGAAAACAGTTGAAATATAGCCGTCTTTAGCCGTTGGAAACCGTTGGTTTAGAGAAACCAGTAAGCCGTCGGTAGCCGTTGGGCGCCATTGGAAATCTGGGTATTTTTTTTTCCCAGATTTTGCATTTGCTTCTTCCAGTCACAACACCACAAACACGTCATCCAAACTCCTCCATTTCGAGCATATAACTCACAATCTCAGCCATATATATTCCCAAACACAACATAAAACAAAAATCAAACACAAAACACATAAATTAATCAATATTTACATAACATAACAACCAAACATAACCAAAACATCACAACCATATCCGAACGTAGCCAAAACAACATAAACATGTCCAAACAACATAACCAACATAATGTCCAAGCCATACCATCACCAAACCGTCATAACCTCATGTCCAAACCAACACAACAATATATACAACAATATGCAAGCATCATCAACTCTCAAAATACAAACCAAAACAAGCCAGCTAACCTGATCAGCTCTCTCCACCAGAGGATGAAGGAGGTGTACCGTATCGGTTCATGAAATCTTCCAACTTCTGGTTGAGCAACTCATACTGCCTCTCACGATGAATATCACGCTCGTTAAGTTCCGCAATTTGTGCTTTAAGCTGTGCGATCTCTTCTTTGTCTTGGGCCCTCTGGTACGTATGCTGACCTGATCCAATCTGTATATAATTTCAGATTTTCATTATTTTATAGTATCATTTAAAGTAAATCAAATCCATACCAATTGTTTATATAAAAATACTATTATGCGACAAATCATTTCCTCCAAACAAAATCTTAAATTTTTGTATTACCTCTAGATTTCCATATCCATATCGGCGGTTCCGAGTAGGCTTATCCATGACAGCATCAAAAATCATATCTTCATCGACCTTCGTCAACTCAGACCTCCCCGTCGACTCCAGTAAGTGCGCCCTATGTGCTTGAAATTTCTCCTGTTCAACATAAAACAAATGAAATTAGATAACACTGCAATTTTAATTAAATTAATTATATAACTCTAACTTAACTGTTATATACTTACATATCTCTCGCGTGCCTTGTTGTCATGGTCCCAAGTGTAAGAAACTGAACCTGTGTCGTCAGTCTGGCTCAATGCATGTGTATGCTCGAAAACATCCCAGTATGACACAGGACCCATGCGCGCTCTCTCCTGAAATAAGAATGCATATAAATATATATATGTGTGCTTATAAATTAAAACTTAAAATTAAATCAACTATTAAATTTAAACGATGCAAGTACTAAACATACCAGATCCTCACGGTGGTGCTGAAATGACTTCGACCCACCCCGATGCGTAACCGGATTCTTGCTCCAATTAGTGACATTTCTCTCAGACGAGGCCTATACATTTAAATTTGAAAAAAAAAAGTATTATTATAAAACACATATTAATTGAATAAAATAATTTAAATTAAACATGCAGTAAATTTACCAGAAAATCCGGATTATTATTCCAATAAGTAAGCAGCTCATTCCACACTGTCTCGCCTATCCAAATCGGTCTCTTTCCACTTGTTTTTAAGCTGTTCATTGTCTCTCTGTAATTTTTTGCCACTTTAGAATTCCAGTGGCGCTTGACGACTTCCAAATCTGCCTCCTGCATATCCACCGAACCCTGCATTTTTTTTAAAAAATAACATGCATATGAACTTATCAAATAGGAGCATAACTACTTAACATACGAAATGTTATATCTTACGTACCAAAAAATCTTGCCATATGGTCTCTTTAACTATGTCGGGTACCGATGTCCATGTGGGCCAACATGCGTTGGTGCGAGCCTGATATGCGCGTTTTGATATACTGAGGACCGTGTTGGACGGCTCCAACTCAAAACCCCTGTGTTAAAAGAGAGAAAAAAAATCATGGCAATAAATTATATAATTTATTGTAGTTAACATAATTAAATTTAGTACATACCCTCCACTGGCTTTTCGCTTAAGCCAGACCACAGGACGAGATAAGTCAGATGGTCCACCCTCATCAGCACCTTGAGACATCACCTGTTACAAATAACAACATAAATAGCATAAACATGAAAGAGCTATAAAAAAACAAGGCATGAGATAACATGAATACATGTTAATAGAAATGTCATAACATAAATACCTTTTTAAAATGTTAAAAACAAGGAATGGCTATGATTCTATATGTTTCTTGTTAATAGAAATATAAAATTACCTTTTTAAAATGAGAATTATTGGTTATAAGTCGTCCTCGTCACTTTCAGAATCTGACTCCATTTCCTCCTCCATATTTGGTTCATTTATAGTCTCAAATACGTCAACTAATGTGTTCGATTCATCATTTAGAGGTACAAAGTCTGTTTGATCATCGGTTATTACTATTTCCGGATTTTCCTCGACATCTGCTTGATAAGCTTGGTCGTCGGGAATATTACGTCCATCAAAAGTAAACCTTGCCTTTGTTTTGAAAACAGCCCACCAATCTATTTTGTCCCTTCTCATAGATGGATAAGGAGCATAATAAACTTGAAAAGCTTGTTTGGCAAGTACAAAAGGATCGTACTTATAATAACGGGAAGTATGTCTCACTTCTATAAGATTATATTTTGAATGCACATTTATTCCAGAACCTGAAACGTTGCTGAACCAGTTGCATTTAAACAAAAATACTTCTTCTGCGGGTCGTGTGAAATAAAACGAACATTCACATAACGATTATATACAATACTTATCAGACGGGGCCAAAAAAACTCTCTAAGGCTTTACGAATGTAACATATTACGATTTGGTTTTTTATTGCGATTGAAATATTTTTTTTACGCCTTTGTGCGCCTTAGCGCCGTTGTGCGCCTTAGCCCAAAAAACACAAACTTAAATATTTGTATTTTCACGACACGTTTTTGACTAAATATTATTTTCGATTAATTGGGCGTTAACCAAATAAACAAATGCGTGGAGTGTCAACTATATATACGTGTATATATATACATAACACTATATACATGCATATATACATAGTCAACTTTAACTAATCAAACCCTAGATTACCAACATTAGCAACTATATACATGCATATAACAACAACTACTTAAACTAATTCAAACCCTAGATCATAACAACAACCAAATAATTTATAAGTAAAAACCCTAAATTAGCAACTAAAATGATAAAACCCCACATTGCCAACTAATTAACATCACTACACACACAAACATACACTAATTATGCATCAATTACACTAAACATAGGGTACTAAACACAAATTAGAACAAACACATACCTCAAAATCAAAGAGAATAGGAGAATAGAGAGGATGAGAGAGTGCTTTGAGGGAGTTGGAGAGATCCTACGCGGAAGATGGATTGAAATTGGCGATTTCAGAATTGAAAGGGGTGAATTTTAGGGATTTTGTTTCCAAAACCGTGGGGGAAGCAAATGGGGAAGAAGGAGGAAGGCTCGGGACGTTTTTCTGCTCGCCCGTGTAACGGGTGGCAATGGCTTCCAACGGCTTAAAAACAATAGCCGCCAACGGTTTCCAACGGCGTATATTTTACAAACCGTATACAGATAAGAATTTTGGCTTCCGTTGGAAGCCGTTGGTCAACCTCCGTTGGAGGCCGTTGGAACTGCCCGATGCAATACTGTTCATATCTAGTAGTGTTGCAATAAAAGCTTTTTCAATTGGAGTTCCAATTTCCGATGCCTCCTCCTTATCTTTTCATTCCATAAGGCTCGTCCTCTGCATCTACTCATTAAGCAAGCCAATAACCACTGACCCCATTGAAACAACGTCATCCGAATTTGAGTTATTCAACACAACCATAAGTGTTTCCCAACTTTCTAGCAACGAACTTATCATCATTAAGGCTTGCGTTTCATCATCCACCTTGAAATTCACGGCAGCCAATTGATTCACAATTTCCTGAAAATCATTAAGATGCTCTCCAATTGATCCACCTTCTTAAGCTTTAGATTCACCAACCTTCTCATAAGAAGAGCCATATTTGTTGTGGAGTTCTTTGCATAAACCCCTTCCAATTTCTTCCATATTGTATAAGCAAATGTTTCATTAGCAACAATATGAAACACTGAATTATCCAAAAAACATCGAATAGACGCAGCAGCCTTCCTGTTCAAAGTCTTCCATTTTGCTTCGGATAGATTGTTAGGTTTTTTTCCCCATTATTATCCTTCAGTGGCTGATGAAAATCATTAAAATAAAGGAAATCTTCCATCTTTGCTCTCCATAATCCCCAATTTCTTCCATTAAGCTTTTCAATAATTATTTTATCCATATTCAAACCCTTTTCAAAAAAATTGTGTAGAAGACTCTGATACCAATCGTTAGGGTTCTCACAAGATCACTACACAGTTCGATTTTGAAAGAGTGAAGAAGATAACAATAACAAGCAAATTTCTCCAAACAATCTTTTATTAATCCACCAAATTATTACAATGAAAACCTAAAGAATAATTGAGAATTTATCTCAATCCCAAAAATAAGTTTTTTTTTCCTTTCCTTCAAGTACAAATAAATCCATCCCTAATGACATGTTTATATAGACAAATAAAAAGACTAGGTATATACCCAATTGGGCCCTAAAATATCTCAAAAATAAATCCTCCTTAAAACTTGCTCAAAATAAATCTTTTCTAAAATATCTCAATAGATCAATAAAATCTGCAGCAGATTCTTAAATTCCGCAACTTCCAATTTCTCCATCTTCAATATCCATGCGATAAATATCACAAAACACAACAAAACTGACTGATGTATATATATATATATATATATATGTGTGTGTGTGTGTGTGTGTGTGTGTGTATACATGTGTGTGTGTGTGTGTGGGAACACTGAACAATGGACATATAGTCGTGCATATGAACAATATTAGATATGCCTTAAAGACTAAATCAGTTGAGATAAAAAAGTATCATCAACATCATTGCATACATGTTTTTCAATTCATTAGACCTTGATCCAAAATTTAATTTATAGTAAGCGGTACTAAAGTTTTTTGTTAGTTGGGAACAAAAGGCAACATGTATCAGGTACTATCTTTTCAACTGAATAATGCATGTACCTAATTGGTGCATCTAGATTAGGGTTGCAGCTTCTTTACAAGGAATTGCATCTGGGCTCCGTCAATTCGCACCCCGGTAATTGCTCTTCCCACCCTGGTTAAAATTTTAAAAACTCAATACCAATTATATCCTTAAACCACGCCATCACCTAGCGTGGAATAATGATAAACCACGCCATCTAAGGGCATTAAAATTCAAACATAAACGCTGCACTCCAGCGTTGAAATACACTAAACCACTTAGGTTTGAAGGATGGTAGATATCGATGCCAACTTAACATATGAGAAAATGTAAAATCACGTCATGGTTACACGTGGAAACATTTTAATCAATGCCATCATGAGGCGTCGAAATTTTTAGTGGTGGGCATAAACCGCACTACAATGCGGAAACCGCCCAGAGCGGACCGCAAAGACGGTGCATAAAACTGTATTAGATTCTCTCTTTAAAGCAAACAGCCCAAACCGAACCGATTCACAACGATACAGTTCGGTTGAAGTTTGAACTGTTGACCAAACCGTTTTGAACTGGATCGAACCGCATACCTATACCAGTAATGTTGTGTTAAAATTTAACAAATTCCTATCTAACTTTTTATTTTATTGATTTATATTTTATTTTTAGTGTATGTTATAGTTATATTAATAATGATTGTTATCACAAAGATTTTTTTTTTTTATAGTTTGCGTATATTAGTTTCCATATCATTTTTTCGAATAATGCTAATTTTAATCTTACTTAATGTTTATACACTGATTAATGTTGATGTTTGCTTAATGTATTAAAACAATTTCACTTTTCAGTAATTGTGAAATTGAAGTATTCATATAGTTAGAAACCGATCTTTCAATTCAAAATAATACTATATGTTTTAACCTTCAAGCGACACAATGTCATACAATCGTAAATTGATTGTTAATTGAAGCAATTTTCTTATTTCATATTTAATACGAATTCAAACCGGACCGAACCAAAAACGGACTGTATTGCACTAAAACCGAACCGAACCGTTTGAACGATTAGTATAATGGTTTGTATTTTTGATCAACCGTTTAATGTGGTGCGAAAGCGGTTTGAGCTCCAAACCGCACCGAACCAAACTGCACCCACCCATAGAAATTTCAAAAACAAGGCTTTGCTCCGACGTGTATACATTTTATACCACATAAGTTTCAGGTCATATACAAAAATGAAGTGACAAGAGGAAACAGACATAGTTTGGATGACTATATTTTTGTTGATGAAATGACAAGGTTAATTTGGGAATAAACGGGGTGAGAAGAGTAAAAAATGGGGACAGATTCTTTTTTCTAGGTTACCGAGGAGGGCTGAGCAATTAATGGATGCAAATAGACGGACCCTTGCATCTGATTACTGGTTGTGGTGTATTATTCCTATCAACATGAATGATGAAGTAGATAACTAAAAACATTTTTATTTGTGTGTAAATGTTAAAGTCATGTGTAGTGATGAAATGAGGTCAAATGTGAGACATGCATATGCATATTGTAGGAGACATCTGAGTTTCTTCTTTAATCATATTTGGAGGATCTTTTGTTAGATTGACAAGCATTTCATTGATGTTGGTGGAATTTATGTCTTCATTTAGATGGCATTAACGTTATTTAATATGTATTCCTATTGTTTTTTCTTTTTTGAATTTTTTTGGTACATACTCTTAGTTATATAACCGGCAGTATATATATATATATATATATATATATATATATATATATATATATATATTGGCTTATAGATCATTGGGAACTGATATTTAAATGAATTTATCCCTTACAAGTTCTAATAATAAAATTAGCTATAGGCACTGCCAGTGAAAATTGGAGGCCAAAGAGCCTTTATCCCTATAAGAAGGACAATACCAGAAGGTTGATTGGTCTCATTTTTATGGTCATAAACTTAGAAATTTTGGATCCTAACAGATACAATGTAAATACAGCTAACATTGTTCTCATTCAAATAAACAGCAACCCTATTGTTAGGGTAGACTTTTCTTCAGGTGGCAGAGGGAAAAACTTCAGGAACAACTACTACGATTTAGGACGACGAAGGGACAAAGACAGTTTGGTTTCAAATGTGCAGCACAAGTGTGGCGGCAGCTGTTCAGATGTGACAAACCAAGCCATGCTTGTCGTTTATTGATTTGTTGTATTAACTAGTGTAATTATCTGTTCAAATTCAATTTTCTTATTTGTGCGTCTATTTGTGAATAAACTAGTATTACCGCACTACGGTGGGAAAACCGACCGTTTAGACATACAATATAAAATAAAAATATATGTGATAAATTTTATTTTAATCATGAATTTGATGAAAAAAATAACATCATTGTTTAAGAGAAAATGAAATATATTTTTTCTGTCTTAGGCACATGTAAAATTGCAAATTTGATAACCATGAAGGGATAATAGTCACTTATCTCATTCAAAATAACAAGACTTAAATGAACCACTGCTACAAGATGCAATCAAAACAAGAATGAGGTTAAATTTCAAATAAGATTTCAAACGATAAAAGAATATGTTCATAAAACTACAAATAAGATTATAATATCAGTGTCACGAGTACAAATGATCATTTTTCACCTAAATGGTTGACATATCATTAGATAAGAATTAGCCCAGGACACTTTAGTGCTTATGTCCAGTGTAGCACCTCGATTTCCTTTCTATGCAGCTGCAGATCTCCAGCCACTGGTGAGACCGGCAGGTGATCGCGTAAGTGGATCACTCAGCTAGAACAGTAGCACCAACCTGCACACTCAAATACAGTTTAGTCTTCCAGTTTACTTTTTATCATCCGTCAATTATTAGTATGCAATACTCTGTATTCTGTAATTAAGTAACCCACTACAGTTGTAATAGGAATATATGAAAATATATAGTATGTAATCAAATGCCTGTTTTACCTATGCCATTTTCGCACATGTAACCCTCAACCGCTCTTGCAAATAATCACCAATTCTAATTGGAGGAAACCTACAAAAGAATCAGGAATAATGTCACATAAATAGGAGAAGAGAAAGCAAATAAATGTACATTTATTAATTCCGGTTCCATCATTCATGTAAGAAAATACCATGACCATATGAGTATTTTAGAGGGAAACTTTGGAGGCGACTTCTCACTGCAACAAGTTCCTAAGCATTCAACCTTACATTCTGGGTTTGAAACAACAAAAAATGGAGCCTGAAAATCAACAATTTTGGTATCTATAGTTCAGATGCTGCACATGGATATATTCAAAGAACAGTTCACTATTTATGAACTACCAGATGGAGATAATACAATACAATTAAAATTTTGAAAAGGGGTTAGATTTATATTTTTGGGTTTTAACTACAGCGAAGGTTTTTGGGAAAGAGGAGGGGAGGGAGGGTGTTGGTTGAATAGATCTAGTAACTTATAGAGTAGCGTTCTTTTCCAGTTTCCAAAACTCTGTGCAATGTTGATCTGCAAGTACTTGAAAATATTTCAATATAGCACTACACACATACACACACATACACACACATACATATAAATTCACACACACACATACATACGTGTGTGTGTGTGTGTATATATATATTATATATATATGAGGCAGGTTCAATGGCACTCCAAATGGTGAGCACCCCTTTAGCCTACCACTTTTCCCCACTCATTTCCCACTAACTCCCCTTCTCTCTCCTTCCACTAACTCTCTCACTTCCCACTCACTTTCTTTAACATAAATGAGAGGTGGAAATCAGGGTTTTTTTGGGATGCTCCATTTTTAGGGTGCAACGGAACGCTTGCCTATACGTATGTATGTATGTGTGTATATATATATATGTATGTATATATACAGACACACACACGAATATATGTATATGTAAGTGCACGCGCGAGCATCCTATGGCATCTATGTTTTGCAGTGCCTCAATTGCACTCTCATTTTCCATCACAAGTTATATTTAAACAATGGAGTGAGCGGAAAGAGAAATAAAGAAAGATTATTCAAAAACAGAAACTTAGGGGAGAAATCAGAGGGCTAATTGGGAAATGGAAGCTGCACTGCTTGAGTGCCATCGAACCATTTTGTTATATGTGTAGGCTTGCAGTTTTAAGATACAATTTTGCAGAAAACCTAAAAATACAGAATTAGACTAAAATTACCGGAATAAACAGTTGGTCCATGTTTCTAGCATATTCCCGATATTAACAATGATAGCTCTACATACAAAAAAGGATGGCATAAGCATCTGTTATGATCCAATTAGCTGCATTTAGACATTTCAATATTATTTAAACTGACATTATCTACATCCTTAAATCGCTCGTCTAAGCGATCACAACCTATCCACATTTAGTTTCTAAATGATCCATGGGATCAGGTTAGCAGACCTTTTAAATTCAATAATGTTCGGAGGGTGTCAACTGTCAAGAGGCAACTTAAAATAATATAAACATTAACTGTCAAAATAACCCCATCTATAGTTTTATGTATAGGCTGGAATATATAAAATACAGTCTGAAAGTGTGAAGTAGGAAAAAACTTGCATAAGCCAAATGTGTGACAAAGTTAGGGAACATAATAGTGTATTATATAATCAACTTATCAGTAATCCAAATGACAAAGTACTACTACAAGAATACAGGCATATAAACTTCATTAAGATACCTAGATTGACCCACATAAAACATATTTTAAAGTTGAAAAGCTTTCCTTAAGATACCTTTCCATCTTTTGACTTCTTAAGCAATAAATATCTTTTTTGAATAAAGAAAAAACACTGAATTCAAATTAATCAAGGAAATTAGGTACTAAGCTGCTGTCACTGTAGCAAATAAAAAATAATAACCAAACCACGCTTGAACAAATTTCAGAGAGAGGGAAAAAATTGAGGTTGGAGGAGGAACGGTTCGACTAGTTTGGTGCTCATAGCGAGTTTGGAAGTTGATGATTATTGATGGTGCTCATGATCCTCACTGGAACGAGTAAAGGAGGAAATCAAAAAGAAAAAATTAGCAATACGTTGACAAGGATCTCCCAACAAGCGCAAACATTGGATTCAAACCAATACATTGACAAGGAACCAAAAAAAAGGAGGAATAAGAAACATTGAATTTTGTTCTATGCTCTAAAATGTTGGAGGAATTATTAATGCCTAAGTGGATCAATGTGTATATTTTAATAAATGATTTATTGAGTTCTGGTAAACAACAATATCCTCCAGTACATTGCACAATTAGGCAATTGCGTTGCTTGGATACCATCTGCTTTGCTTAACTCAATATTACATGTACTTATGCCTGTATGTATAAATCTTGCACCCAAACAAACTTAAAAGTACTTGACAATATGAGATTTTAAAATTTAAGTAATCAGTTTATAGGCTTTACAATTGTCTATACAATAAAATCTTCTAATACAGTATCTACCGTCCAAAAGCCTTATGATCTATCTGTAACACCCCGTGAATTTTATAACGTTAAGCTTCACGAATTAAAGTATAATTAATTATAAATGATGAAATCAAGGGAAATGTGTTACGCCATTGCGTTCGTCTTGAAATTTTGCTTGAGATAGAGTTCAAGTTTGCGTAAAACGGATATCGTATGAAGAAGATATGGACGAACGAAGTTGGGCAGAAAAATCGGAAAACGGATCAGAATGCACTGGCGCACTTGTGAAGTGCGCCAGAACAAAGTTGAACTGGCGCACTTGGGAAGTGCGCCAGTACAATTTTGGCCTGGCACACCTGCCAAGTGCGCCCAGGTCAGAAAGACCTGCTGGTCAGGCCCTGGCTGGCCCGGTCAGGGTCTGGTCGAATTCTGATGCTTGGCTGAGTCACTAGGGCTTACATGTCTCTTTCTTATTAGCCTCTCTTGAGATGGATGGTCTGGATTCACCCTAGCTTCACCGACGGCTCAAAACAATTTAAAATTCTATAAATACAACTCAAGTCTAACCCTAAATTCACACAAATAATAGAATACAAAAGCCGTCATGCTGCTGGAGAGGAACTAGGAATGGCCGTCAATTAGAAAGCCTAGAGACAAGCCAACAAGCCTAAGAGACGAATCAAATTAAAAGAAGATCAAAGCTTAATCAAATCATTCAACGCAACTTTGCTACCCAAAGGAGAGCATCTCCAAATCAGAATAACAGAAATCAGAAAACAAGAACTCATCACACGTTGTAAGTATAGTGACCTTTCAAAATATGAATAAAAACTGTGATGTGATTCGATGTAAATGAAAATAGAATCGTGTTGTTATAATCTTTGTGTATTGTGATGGTTCTATCATGACTTGTGTATTGATGTTTGTGACATAAATTAATTGATGCAAGCCTATTGAACAATTGTATATGAAAGACAATGGCACTTGCAAGCTTGTGGCAAAAACTAGAATTTGATCCCTTTTTTTGTGTATGTCGATGGCATGGACTATGTATATTCCCTTAGTCTAAATTAGAATTTGTGTAAACATGTTATAGACCTTTTATGCCTACATGACCCAAAACCTATGATATCATCCTTATGTTTATTTGCAAAATATAATTGGTTCTATGTCAAACATCGTTTGGGTTTCATAAACTATGCAAGTTCATGTTTATTTGCAAAATATAATTGGTTCTATGTCAAACATAGTTTGGGTTTCATAAACTATGCAAGTTCATGTTTATTTGCAAAATATAATTGGTTCTATGTCAAACATCGTTTGGGTTTCATAAACTATGCAAGTTCATGTTGAAATAGGCTATATGATTAGATGTAAAAAATTGTACATTTTGATGAATATATAACATGCTAGTTTTGTGGTCGATATTATGCCAAGTTAACATGTTTAAACACAAGTTTGTATTTGCTTAAACTATGCCATTTCATATGTCACCTACTTAGTCATACTTTGATTCGAATGCAAGTTCACATGACCCATGTTATATGTTAGTTGAATCGCCAAATTGCAAGTTCATGCGCAACACACCTTTATGTATTACATGTTCTTGATTTCCCCTTTTCCTCACGTTTATAAAGTTGGGCTGAATTGTGACAAGCCCAACACATGTTATAACGTTGCGAACAAAAGGGGGTAATAACGTTGGGTGTAAAATATGAAAATATATGTTGGCATGTTTGGCACATGCCAATGATTATGACACATAAGCGGTATGAATTGAAATACCCAAAAATAAAAGATATGACATTTACATATAGTTGAAAAGTTATAAAATATGTAAATTTAGAAAACACGATATGCTTAACCCGAGGTTGGATTGAGTTGTGATGTAAACCTGCCCGGACCCGCCCGACTGTCCAGTAGTCACAACAATACCTATCCAATGTGGGTGGTTAAGCATTGAGCCCAATAAGGACCCGAGGTTAGACTGAGCTACGGTGTAAACCTGCCCGCAACCGACCGGCACATCCAGTAATCGTAGCAACCCCTGTCTAATGTGAGTGGTCTGGTGCTCCTAAGAGGCTAAGGACAGATGGTAGGGTTAAGTCAATTATAACACTTAACCAAATTCAACATGTTAACAAGAATTGATGGGTGGGGTTAGGTAAATACAGACACTTAACCACTTAACATGTTTGACTAGAAAATCCTGGTAACGAGGGACCCGTTTCAGCAGTAACCCAAAGTTAGGTATCAACGGTACCCTGAAACTAGGCAGGGTGGGGCATGATTACTGGGCTGATTGTAAGCGGTCAAACGACGGCGGTGGGTGCACTGTGCAGGTCTAACAGGGTGCGGGCGTGCACACACTCCAGAGCAGACAACCAGGGCACTGGGGACACCAGTAGTATAACCTATGTCTTCTAGTTTTGTGTCGGGGTCGCCACCATGGGTCTTGATACACCCCATGGTGGGACCAGCATAGGTATCTACAATTCTTGGGGGCCGTATGACACATGTTAACGCGAGTAGGAGCCGATCTTTAATAAGAATGGGGATCACTCCACCCTCACCACAGGGTGCTAGTTAGAAAAACTCAAGTAGGTGCAGAGATATAGTATGGATGTGATAGTACATTCGACATTTCCTTAGCCTGTGACACTTTCCTATTTTTAGTTTACATCCATCATATCCTTTTCTTATTCACATATTGAAGAGTTACTAGATTTACTCAGGCTTTATGTCTAACCCTATTTTCTTTTCGTCTTCTTTTCTTTCGTCCCCCCCCCCGGTCCACAGGGAGGAAACAGCTCAACTCAGTCAGGCTCTTTACAAGCACCAAGAACGTAGATGTATGATTTGGATCTTTCTTGCTCGGATAATGGCTTTGGATATCACTATGGGGATTTTTGTCACTTTATTTATGTTTTCATGCTTCTTTAATAATCAAGGCAGTTATGAGGTTGTAATGTTGGAAGTATTTTGAGACAATTATGGAAATCTTTGTTTAATACACGTATTGATGAAATAAAAGTTTGTTTGGTTTCCGCTGTTTAAAAAATGTGTATTTATATCTGTCTTGAGTTCATCTGTGGCTTTTACTTATAAACCTCCACCAAAGTTAAGGCATTCCATTTGTGAGTGACCTTAATGGAGGTGGGGTGTTTCACTTGGTATCAGAGCATACGTTTACTAGACAAGATAAAAGTTTTTGAAAATTGTTTTCAAAAAAGAAAGTTTAAAGAAGCATTTTTTTTTGA
Source organism: Allium sativum (assembly GCA_030737875.1). NCBI lineage: Eukaryota > Viridiplantae > Streptophyta > Magnoliopsida > Asparagales > Amaryllidaceae > Allium > Allium sativum. Next base: position 567,527,576 of record CM060921.1, read on the forward strand.
AAAAGTGTTATATTTATAAAAAGACAAAATCCCCCAAAGCCATGGGCCCTATCTATCCTTCTCTATCCTTCGTTTTGAATTTTTCCTTCCTGTTTCAGCATGTTTGGAGACCTTAACCTTCCGGAAGGAGTGCCGATTCCCGGCTGGTTTAGGAGGTACTTAGAAGCAAGGGCCAATGGCGCAGGCCCAGCAGACATCCCTCCTCCAGTGGCCGCGGTTCCTCCTCCTCCACCACCTCCTCTTGGAAATGCCTTTGCAAAAACATGTAGAGATTTCAAGGCTATGGGTGGAAAAGACTTTTATGGGACAGAATCTTTTGTTGAAGCAAGAAACTGGTTAAAGGAGACTGAGGATTTGTTTGTCATCTTTGGAGTGGATGACAGGCAAAAGATACAACTTGCGGTGTGGTTACTTAATGATGAAGCTTCTTATTGGTGGGAAGTTACTAATGCTCAGAGGGCGGTGGAAACATGGGAAGACTTCAGGACAAGGTTTGAGATGAAATTCCTCTCCCAAGCCGAAAGAAGCCTGCAAATGGAAAAGTTTCTAACTCTGAAACAGGGAAGCATGACGATCAGGGAATATGTTAATCAGTTTAATCAGCTGTCCAGGTTTGGGCTAGACTTAGTAAACACCCAGCACAAGAAGGCACTCCGCTTCGTCAAGGGTTTGAATGAGCCTCTACACAGCCTTGCCATGACCCATGTATCCACGGGTGCGACTTATGAAAGCCTGGTGGACATGGCGTTGCTACACTAGGAAGACCACGGCAAGAAAGAAACTAAGGGGGAAGAGAAGAAAGAAGGTCTACAAGCAAAGAAAACAGACTTCAAAAAAGGAGAGAAGAACAATAAGCCCCGTGAGAAGAGAAGGTGCAATTTCTGTGTCATTGTGGGCCATATATCAAAAGACTGCCGGAAAAGGAAGGCGAAGATGGGTGGTTGCTTCCATTGTGGAGAAACTGGACACCAAGCTAAGGACTGCCCAAAGAAGAAAGGGCAGGGACAGAAAGCCGGATCCACTTCAAGGGGTCAGGTTCATGCGCTAGTGGCACCTCAGCAGGAACGAGGTAGTAATATTTCTGTAGAAAGTGTAGTCTATCTTTATGATCATCCAGTTCGTACACTTTTTGACTCTGGCGCATCACACTCTTTTATTTCATCTGCCTTAGTAGAATCTCTGCATCTAGACACTAGTATGGTAGAAGATCCCTTAGTAGTTTCAAATCCAATTGGGGGCTCCGCTTACTTGTCAATGGTTTGTTTGGGTTTGAAAATCTCTATTCTCAGTGTTGAGTTTAGTTGTAATGCCTTTGTTTTGGGCTTCTCGGGATATGGTTTGATCTTAGGCATGGACTGGTTATCAAGTAATAGTGCCATTCTTGACTGTGAGAAAAGAGTAGTTAGGCTCTTGACTCGGCTTGGTAATACTCTAGAAATTTCTTGTAATCCTTTGAATGCAGTTATGCTTAGTTATCTAGAGTCACTTGATGCTTCTGATGAGAATTTGCAATCAGTTAGAGTAGTCCGGGAATATCCGGATGTCTTTGAGGAAGTAAAAGGCTTACCTCCGAGGCGGGAAATAGACTTCCGCATATATCTTATGGATAACGCAAAGCCTGTAGCTTTACCTGTCAGACACATGGCTCCAAGGGAGAGAAAGGAGCTCAGTAAGCAGGTTAAAGAACTTCTCGAAAAGGGGTTCATTAGACGGAGCATTTCGGAATGGGGTGCTCCAGTGGTGTTCGCAACCAAAGCAGACGGTTCGCTTCTCCTTTGCGTCGACTATAGGGAGTTAAACAAATTGACCAAGAAAAATAGGCACCCTCTTCCCCGAATCGATGATTTGTTTGATCAGCTTGTAGGTGCGACGGTCTTCTCCCAACTTGATCTGGCAACTGGGTTCCATCAGCTAAGAGTAGCTGAAGACAGCATTGATAAGACAGCGTTCAGAACCCCAGACGGTTTCTTCGAGTGGCTTGTCGTGCCTTTCGGCTTGACAAACGCACCCGCTTATTTCGTAGACCTAATGAGCAGGGTTGTCAGAGAATTCCTCAACAAATTTGTGGTTGTCTTCGTAGATGATATCTTAATCTTCTCAAAGAGTGAGGAAGAACATGCTCAGCATCTGAAAGAAATCATGGATACTCTCCGTGCACATCAACTAAAAGCCAAATTCTCCAAGTGTCACTACTGGAGAAAAGAAGTAAGGTTTCTTGGGCATATAGTATCCAAAGAAGGGTTGGCTGTGGACCCCGAGAAAGTAGTGGCAGTACAAGATTGGAAGACACCAAGAAATGCAACCGAAGTTCGAAGCTTTCTTGGGCTAGCCGGTTTTTATCGAAAGTTTATTAGGGATTTCGCGAAAATCTCAGCCCCACTCACAAGGCTAACAAAGAAGAATCTGGCATTCACTTGGGATTTGGACTGCGAGTTTTCTTTCCAACGATTAAAAAGGGCTCTCACAACAGCCCCAGTTCTAACTCTGCCTGACGGAAGCAAAATGTTCACAGTATACACAGATGCATGTGGAATGGGACTAGGCGCTGTTCTAATGCAAGAAGGAAGGGCAGTAGCTTATGGCGGAGGACAATTGAAGGTTATGAAAAGAACTACCCAACCCACGATCTTGAGTTAGCCGCCATCGTCTTTGCACTTAAGTCTTGGCGCCATTATCTCCTAGGTGAGAAGTTTGAATTATACACTGACCATAAATCGTTGAAATATCTCTTCTCCCAGAAGGATCTTAACTTGAGGAAGCAAAGATGGATGGAGTTTCTTGCCTCGTATGATTTTGAAATTTCCTATACTCCCGGAAAAGGCAACGTGGTAGCAGACGCGTTGAGCCGAAAGAAACTGACCCTAAGCCCTCTCTTTGTAGAAAGGAAAAACTTGGAGTATATACCCTGTTTCAACTTTAGGCCCTCCTCGGATTTTGTACCGGGTTTGTTAGCATCTCTCGAAGTACGCCCTACTCTCTTAGACTCAATAGGGGTTGCACAACGTGAAGACCCTCAGCTTGTTGATGTGATTGATAAACTCATTTGGGGTGAGACTTCTAGTCACCTCAGTAGATACGCCATCGATGATAAGGGTTGGCTGAGGCGAGATGGAAGGTTATGCGTCCCACAAGCAAGGGAGTTGACAAAGAAGGTTCTCGAGGAAGCGCATCATTCCAAGATGACTATACACCCTGGCGGTGATAAGATGTACAAGGATATAAAAAGGACTTTCTTTTGGAGTGGCATGAAGCAAGACGTGGCAGATTTCATTTCTAAGTGCATGACCTGCCAACGGGTCAAGGCGGAACAAAAGAAGCCTGGAGGACTACTTCACCCTCTAGAGGTCCCACAGTGGAAGTGGGATAGCATTTCAATGGACTTCATTGATGGACTGCCTAGGTCGAGAAGAGGCAACACTAGCATTTGGGTAATAGTGGATAGGCTTACTAAAAGCGCCCACTTTATACCTATCTAAAGTAGAAGGACTGCCTCATCTCTAGCATCTCTTTATCTCAAGGAAATAGTTCGACTCCATGGGATACCCTCCAGCATTTTTAGTGACCGAGACCCTATTTTCACGAGTGAGTTTTGGCGGAGTCTGCAAGAAGCTGTAGGCACACAACTATGTTTGGGCACGGCCTATCACCCCCAAACAGATGGCCAGACGGAAAGGGTGAATAGAGTTTTAGAGGATCTTTTAAGACTTTGCGTTCTTGACTTTGGAGGGACGTGAGAGGATCACCTTCCTTTAGTGGAATTTGCCTACAACAATAGCTACCAAGGTACCATCGGCATGGCACCCTTCGATGCCTTGTATGGAAGACCGTGCAAATCACCAACTTGTTGGTGGGAGTCTACAGATAAGCTTATACTTGGGCCAGACATGATTCGAGAAATTTCAGAGAAAGTGGACTTGATACGTAGGAGAATGAAAACAGCCCAAGACAGACATAAATCCTACGTCGACAAAAGAAGGACCGACCTTGAGTTTGAGGTTGGGGACAAGGTTTTCCTTAAGGTATCCCCTTTAAGGAACGTCGTTCACTTTGGATCCGCATGAAAGCTAGCACCAAGATTTGTAGGACCGTTCCCTATCATCGAGAAGATTGGGAAAATGACTTATAGAGTAGATCTGCCTGAAAGATTGGCTGGAATTCACAACGTCTTTCATGTTTCTCATCTCCGGAAATGTCTACATGAATCAACGGAAGTGGTGGAGCCAAGCATTCTTGAAGAAGCCGAAGTGGAACGCGAAGCAACTGTGAGGAGAGTTCCAACCCGCATCATAGGAACTGAAGTGAAAAAGCTACGCAACCGCGAAGTCAAACTCATTAAAGTTCAGTGGAGCGACGCCGAGGAAGACGCGACTTGGGAAACTGAGGACAGAATACGCGCTGCCTACCCTCTTCTTTTTGAGGGTACATCTTTGACCTCTCTTTTTCTTAAGTTGTGCTTGTATCTATCTTTTTAGGTTTATCTCCTCGATATTATCTTTTATCCTTAGGTAGAAACCCCTTTGGATGCAAACATGTATTTGAAACATGTTATGGTTGATGGCTGCAAGTGGTTGCTAGTGGTTGCTCGTGGATGCATATACACACACAACCTAGGTCTTAGATCGGCTCAATGACTTCATACTGCATATGCATATATGTATTCTTATTTGTATATGGTTGAAAACTTGATATGCTGTCATATGGTCGTCGCATTTGTATGAATAGTTGTGCACTCATGTAGAATTATGAGTAGGAAAATTTTTCATACATAATGGATTCATGACACTTACATGATTCGCATTAAGGAGGTCAACTGAATCAGTAGACCGCCTGATTTCTGCATTAGATAAGGACATGTAAACACACTATGCATATGATCATGAAGCATTAGATGTCTTTTAAGGACAGTGGATGCCTGTGTTTGTTGGTTGAGTAGATGGACTGTTGGATGGTAGGATATACATTCTTCCTAACTTGAAGATTTCGGGGACGAAATCCTTTTAAGTGGGGGAGAATGTAACACCCCGTGAATTCTATAACGTTAAGCTTCACGAATTAAAGTATAATTAATTATAAATGATGAAATCAAGGGAAATGGGTTACGCCATTGCGTTCGTCTCGAAATTCTGCTTGAGATAGAGTTTAAGTTTGCATAAAACGGATATCGTATGAAGAAGATATGGACGAACGAAGTTGGGCAGAAAAACCGGAAAACGGGTCAGAATGCACTGGCGCACTTGTGAAGTGCGCCAGAACAAAGTTGAACTGGCGCACTTGGGAAGTGCGCTAGTACAATTTTGGCCTGGCGCACCTGCCAAGTGCGCCCATGTTAGAAAGACCTGCTGGTCAGGCCCTGGCTGGCCTGGTCAGGGCCTGGTCGAATTCTGATGCTTGGCTGAGTCACTGGGGCTTACATGTCTCTTTCTTATTGGCCTCTCTTGAGATGGATGGTCTGGATTCACCCTAGCTTCATCGACGGCTCAAAACAATTTAAAATTTTATAAATACAACTCAAGTCTAACCCTAAATTCACACAAATAATAGAATACAAAAGCCGTCATGCTGCTGGAGAGGAATTAGGAATGGCCGTCAATTAGAAAGCCTAGAAACAAGCCAACAAGCCTAAGAGACGAATCAAATTAAAAGAAGATCAAAGCTTAATCAAATCATTCAATGAAACTTTGCTACCCAAAGGAGAGCATCTCCAAATCAGAATAACAGAAATCAGAAAACAAGAATTCATCAAACATTGTAAGTATAGTGACCTTTCAAAATATGAATAAAAACTGTGATGTGATTCGATGTAAATGAAAATAGAATCATGTTGTTATAATCTTTGTGTGTTGTGATGGTTCTATCATGACTTGTGTATTGATGTTTGTGGCATAAATTAATTGATGCAAGCCTATTGAACAATTGTATATGAAAGACAATGGCACTTGTAAGCTTGTGGCAAAAACTAGAAATTGATCCCTTTTTTTTGTATATGTCGATGGCATGGACTATGTATATTCCCTTAGTCTAAATTAGAATTTGTGTAAACATGTTATAGACCTTTTATGCCTACATGACCCAAAACCTATGATATCATCCTTATGTTTATTTGCAAAATATAATTGGTTCTATGTCAAACATCGTTTGGGTTTCATAAACTATGCAAGTTCATGTTTATTTGCAAAATATAATTGGTTCTATGTCAAACATCGTTTGGGTTTCATAAACTATGCAAGTTCATGTTTATTTGCAAAATATAATTGGTTCTATGTCAAACATCGTTTGGGTTTCATAAACTATGCAAGTTCATGTTGAAATAGGCTATATGATTAGATGTAAAAATTGTACATTTTGATGAATATATAACATGCTAGTTTTGTGGTCGATATTATGCCAAGTTAACATGTTTAAACACAAGTTTGTATTTGCCTAAACTATGCCATTTCATATGTCACCTACTTAGTCATACTTTGATTCGAATGCAAGTTCACATGACCCATGTTATATGTTAGTTGAATCGCCAAATTGCAAGTTCATGCGCCACACACCTTTATGTATTACATGTTCTTGATTTCCCCTTTTCCTCACGTTTATAAAGTTGGGGTGAATTGTGACAAGCCCAACACATGTTATAACGTTGCGAATAAACGGGGGTAATAACGTTGGGTGTAAAATATGAAAATATATGTTGGCATGTTTGGCACATGCCAATGATTATGACACGTAAGCGGTATGAATTGAAATACCCAAAAATAAAAGATATGACATTTACATATAGTTGAAAAGTAATAAAATATGTAAATTTAGAAAACACGATATGCTTAACTCGAGGTTGGATTGAGTTGTGATGTAAACCTGCCCGGACCCGCCCGGCTGTCCAGTAGTCACAACAATACCTATCCAATGTGGGTGGTTAAGCATTGAGCCCAATAAGGACCCGAGGTTAGACTGAGCTACGGTGTAAACCTTCCCGGAACCGACCGGCACATCCAGTAACCGTAGCAATACCTGTCTAATGTGAGTGGTCTGGTGCTCCTAAGAGGCTAAGGACAGATGGTAGGGTTAAGTCAATTATAACACTTAACCAAATTCAACATGTTAACAAGAATTGATGGGTGGGGTTAGGTAAATACAGACACTTAACCACACTTAACATGTTTGACTTGAAAATCCTGGTAACGAGGGACCCGTTTCAGCAGTAACCCAAAGTTAGGTATCAATGGTACCCTGAAACTAGGCAGGGCGAGGCACGATTACTGGGCTGATTGTAAGCGGTCAAACGACGGCGGTGGGTGCACAGTGCAGGTCTAACAGGGTGCGGACGTGCACACACTCCGGAGCAGACAACCAGGGCACTGGGGACACCAGTAGTATAACTTATGTCTTCTAGTTTTGTGTCGGGGTCGCCACCATGGGTCTTGATACAACCCATGGTGTGATCAGCATAGGTATCTACAATTCTTGGGGGCCTTATGACACATGTTAACGCGAGTAGGAGCCGATCTTTAATAAGAATGGGGATCACTCCACCCTCACCACGGGGTGCTAGTTAGAATAAACTCAAGTGGGTGCGGAGATATAGTATGGGTGTGATAGTACATTCGACATTTCCTTAGCCTGTGACACTTTCCTATTTTTAGTTTACATCCATCATATCCTTTTCTTATTCACATATTGAAGAGTTACTAGATTTAATCAGGCTTTATGTCTGACCCTATTTTCTTTTCGTCTTCTTTTCTTTCATTTCCCCCCAAGGTCCACAGGGAGGAAACAGCTCAACTCAGTCAGGCTCTTTACAAGCACCAAGAACGTAGATGTATGATTTGGATCTTTCTTGCTCGGATAATGGCTTTGGATATCACTATGGGGATTTTTATCACTTTATTTATGTTTTCATGCTTCTTTAATAATCAAGGCAGTTATGAGGTTGTAATGTTGGAAGTATTTTGAGACAATTATGGAAATCTTTGTTTGATACACGTATTGATGAAATAAAAGTTTGTTTGGTTTCCGCTGTTTAAAATATGTGTACTTATATCTGTCTTGAGTTCATCTGTGAATTTTACTTATAAACCTCCACCAAAGTTAAGGCATTCCCTTCGTGAGTGACCTTAATGGAGGTGGGGTGTTTCACTATCATACTTAAACGCAGTCAACCCCAATAGCGATTATGCATAAAATCCCCAATCATACTTAATAGTAATTGAATATTCACAAAATCGAAGCATGAAATTTCAAGTATGGATTTATTTTATATACAAATAAAATTGTAAAAAAAAGGGATCGACATACTTACGTAACAACGATTCTGGATGAGACAATTTCTATATAATTCAGCACAGACCATGGGGTTGTGATGCGGAATTCAACACAGGTTGCCAGATTCTGAAGCGGATCCAATTTTATAGCCGTGCAGTTAGGATGGGTTTATTTCAAAACATCGTATTTGAAGGGGAAACATTTAGTTTGAGAAGAAACAGTAGCATCAGGAGAAAACATTGTCGAAGAAAGGGCAGTACTAAAGTATTGCAGTAATTGAAAGGAAAAAAAAAAATTAGCAATTAGCAAAAATTGGGCTTTCGGTAGAAATCCGAAAAAAGAAATGAGGGATATGATTAATGACTAACATAAGCCAAAATTTTGAATCTAGAAAAACGATTAACGATTTTTTTTTTTTTTTTTTGACGATTACCAAATAAAAAAGTGCGACGGTGGGATGCTGCAGCAATGGATTAACGATTAAAGCAGTGGCGAAGTAGTGGTGTATTTAGAGGGGATACTGGATTTGAGAAGAAACATGGAGAAGAAAAGGTAAGAAACAAAAAAACAGCGAAGAAATTGGGATCAAAGTTGATTCCAAGAAGAAATAATCTCGCAGAGAAGAAATCGGATTACTGAGAGAAAAAAGATTGAAGAAGACGCATCATTTTTTTGGCTTTAGAGAATTTGGTTTTGGCAAACTCAAAGCAAAACCCCATGACGGTCGGTTTGATTAAATTTATGTTGCTGCTTTTTTGGCCTTTTTTCTATAAAAAAAGCTAACTGGCACCTCTACAATTTAACCAAAACACACTGCTCTAGCAGCATTCACATTCGTTATTCTACAAACGTGATATTTCGACATTAATTCTACTGGCATGGATTTTGTATTTGAACATAACTGATTTCTTACCTCTAATTCACATAACGCAGCAAATATGGATTCATTTCCCAACTGGCCATACTTTTTTCTCATTTTCAAGCCAAAAGTTGCCAAAAGTTTATCACTTAAAATTGGACTAAATGATCTCAAATTCAGATGCCTGCTTCCATCATTTAACTAACAGTCATGGTTCATGTTTATCCTTTCTTAATACTTGAATTTTATAAATATACGATTGTAAAAATTTCTTACTCTTACACACACTCACACAGACACACACACACACACACAGAGTCTCACATAGGCGCTTTTTCCAAGTTCCTCCAAAAAATAAAATCATATGTACTATCCTACATTCAAATCAGACATTATTGATTATCCATTATGCCCAGAATTATGCATATTTTCTAGTACGCTTCGTTAATAAGGGAAGTTATTCCAACCATTTCCATATTTGGATGGACTAATATTTCTTGACTAATTTCAGCTTGTTGTCAAATTGACAGTCCACGGATAGGTTTTTCCCTATTTAAGAACTAATTTGCATTTATTAAACAAAGGAATACAAGATTTACATGCTAACACATTGCACTTTACCTACCCATAATTGAATTTTTGTTTCGTTTGTAAGTTGGGAAAATTATCAAGTTAATCGCAAATTGTGATGAATTCAGCTTGCTGTTAATTTTCATTTCTGTACCAAATTATTCCTCCCTTTCCCTCTGTGTCCTTTATTGAGTACCAATTTTCATATTTTAAAAAATGTAGGAAAATATTGTGAAGGACAAAATAAATAAAAAATTGTTCTATAAAGATAAGGTGCTAAAATTTTATCAAAAGGACAAATTTTAGTGTAAAGTATGAAATTATAATGGGCCCCCGAATTCCTCCTTTTACACTAAAATTTGTCCTTATGGATAATTTTTTAGTCTTTTGTCCTTATGGAACAATATTTTGTTCATTTTGTCCTTGAGGCTAAAAACCCCAATTACAAATTTATACCGTCTGACATTAGTTAGAATTCACATCCTAATATAATTTAAACAACCATGGAAATGGTTATTCCTCTGTAAGATTGTTAATTTCTTTTCTCCCAGTACAATTTTAAATTTTGGTATATGTCATATGTACAATGTTAAGTATGTGTATCAGTGCACCGTTAGTATTTACAATTGAATTACGGATCAAAATATTATCCTCTTGTCTTAGTTCCTCAAAAGTGTTACGCTTTATATTTATCATGTTAACAGTGTTATGTTACAAATGAGCTTAAATGGATATTGTAATAATGTATTCAGTCAGGGACGTTGTCTTATTATCTCTAACCTAATATATTCTGGGATATGTTTATTTAATGAATCATGAAAGAGTTAGGTAGTATTTGGTTTATTTTGTATTTTGAGTTTTGAGTTTTGAGCTTTCACCGTTAATGTAACAACATGCCTTTTCGACCGCTTTAAGCTGGTAATTAAACCAACTTGAACAGCTCAAAATGACATGTTGTTATTAGCTTATGAGGTAATTAGAATAAATCAAATTACAGATACAGAAAAAACAGAAAATCTCGCAGCGGAATAAAAAAAAAATAGTTCATGAAGTTACTGAATAAAATTCAAAACTTATACATGATATCATGGTTACAAAATGAAATACCGTGGAAGTCTAAATATAAGAATTTCTAATACTAAGGAGAAATAACCAGAATCAACAAATAAAAGTGATGTCTTCAACAGTCTCCAACTTTAAAAGGTGAAATCTCGACACTGCAATACTCGATCTGACTCGAGCGATAATGCAAAACAAAACAACTCGGATCAGGACTAACATGAAATGTCATGGAAATGCACAAGTAACTTAAAGAATGTTTGGGATTCCATTCTTTAAGGATCCGTTAAACTAGATACCATATAGTATAATGCGCTATTATAATAGTGTCTATTCAGTGAAGTAAAATATCAAAATAGTATTACCATTATTACCCTTACATCCTTTATACCGTTGTCATACAGTTTGCATACAACACACCAGTACGTCGGTGGATAGGGATGCGCCGTGATACGACAACGTTAAATCAAAATCGTAGGGGCTCGCTTAGGATAATATGACAAGGCACACGAGAAATACCTATAGTAGGATTCTACCGATGCATGCCCGGACCGGTGGTAACGCATAGCCACGACTACCGCCCACCTCAGAACACACTCCAAAATCAAAGGTGCGCACCAATCAAATCACAAAGTAATAAATATGGGTTCGAAAAGTGTGTCTGATAGGAGGTGCAACCTCACTTGATAACGGTATAGCACATATTTTAGTCATTTTAATTATGTCCTGAAGGTCTAGGCTATCCATCATCGTTCTCTTTCTTCAAATCCAGTAATCGTCTCCAAATCATCCTACTTCATTTTGGAACTCCACCGCGTACACAGTTGTTAAAGTGGTTTTCAGTATTGGCAGAGAGTATGACAATATCTGATGCCAGACTCTTTAACAACCAAACGTTTACATTTTTCACACCTTGGTCATTATTTTATAAATCAATTTATAAAAGTCATTTATACGGAATCTCATATTCAAATATATTAAATTTTGGAAACAACTCATTTAAACCGCTTTAATCAAATCGGTTTAGAAAACCATATCATAAAGATCTCAAAATATAGTATAAACCAATAACATTTAACTTTGGTTTTATACAATTTTCGAAAATATTCACGTATGACTTATAATCCAAATTGACTTATATTTAAATCATACCTTAAAGGTCTAAAAATGCCATTTAAAACGATATCAAAATATTTAACTTCGATGATACTTGGGTTTGATTTATACTCATTAAAATTCAAGTTCAAACGATTCACATAATTAAATTTACCTTATAAAAATTCGTTTCAAGTCGATTCATAAAATCTCACATTTTGGTTCAAGGTCAATATATGCAATTCAAATCAAAATCTTTATATTACAATTCAAACAAATCATGTCATATTTCATAACTCAAGTCGCATAATTCGAAATCATTATTTATAAATTCAAATCAATTTCAAAATCCTTCTTTATAAATTCAATTTAACAAATTTCCTAATTCAAACCAATCGATTTATATAATCAATTCCATATAAAATCAATTAATATTCAAATTTACGTTCAATCACTTAAAATCGGGTTCATTTCATATAAATTAAAATTCAAATTAAACATCAGTTTACGCAATTCAAGTTCATTAATTTCTTATAAGCATTCATATTTAAACAAATTCAGATTCATCTCTAGTAAAAGTTCATATCAATTCAACTTCAAATTCATCTCAAACACATTTTTACTTCAATTTAGAAGATTCAAAAAAAAAAAAAAAAAAAAAATCAATTTCACAGTCCAAATTTATCTCTTATAAGTTCAAATCAATTTGAATTCAAATTCATATCTTATATGAGTTCATTCGTCAAATTAGTATCATTATATAATTTAAAATTTTAAACTTCGAATTTAAATCGTGAAATCTTAACTTATCCATCTTGATTTTATTATTAAAGTTTGTAAAATGTATAAAAGAAAATTTTAACTTTGAATATATATATAAAATTATAAAATATTTTAGAAAGTATATTATAAACATACATACATACATACATACATATATATATATATATATATATATATATATATATATATAAGTTTAAAAAGAATATAAAAATAGGTTCACTACAAGAAAACCTACCTTTAGTTGCTGTCATTGGCGGCGTTTACAGTGTAAATGTAACAAATAGTACCTTTTCCACTTGTTTTAATTTTTGATACCTTTAATTTTAGGGTTGCCGCCAAGTGTTAAACATTGTCACGTTTTTCCCGTAGTTTCCCTCCACTACCGCCTTTTCCCTCCAATGTTATGTTTTCCCCTTAATTCAACAAATTTCACTTCAATCATTCGCATCAGCTTATAATTTTATTAAACTTCTCTCCTCCACTTCGTTGAGCTTCTCTCCTACTCTTCGTTGAATGGCTTCATTTTCTGCTTCCCTCTACTTCGTTTATCGGCATCGCCTTTGGTTTCCCTCCACTCCGTCGATCTTCTCCCCTGCTTTGTTCACAGCCCCTGGATCTACAAAACAAGGTAATCGCTGTTTTGGTTCTTGTTTTGTTCATCAATAAATCGATGATAGAGGCTACACGTTTAATAAACTGATTAATAGTACAATTGAGTAAACATAAAGATCTCACATGCTATTATAGATTTTATTTTAGAAAGTGGAGATTATGTTTTGGTTCTTGTTTTGTTCATCAATACTCGAAAGCACGTGTCTTATATTATAATGTATTGAATCTATATTATTTTTCCTGATGTGGAATGTGATTCAAGTTCTTCCATCTTCATTCTCTCAAATTTATTTTTCTTATGATGACCTCCTCACACTGAACCTTTTCTGTCTTAATTTGTTTCACCTACAATGATTTATTACTTGATAAATTGATTAGTTTACTAACAATCTCATATCTTGTTGTGATTGTACTAAAATGAAATTCGGATAACTGATTTTCTAATGGAGTTTTAGAAGACTGTTTGAAAATTAGGAGGCAATTGGCATAGAATTTAAATATTCTTTTCTGAGAATTGACATAAAATATATGCAACAATGGTTTGATTTTTATTTTTATTTTTTTAAGGATAAGTGATATGTGGATATCATATTATCATCTCAAGCATAGTAAGTACTCAATATCGATTTTGGATATTGTAGTACGTGTGATGACTTATAATGGTGTACTAAACTGAAACATGCCAATTTTGTTTAATTGCTATTTAGAGCATTTTCAAGAGAAGTGATAATGAATCCGTCTTGATTGTACAATGCCTCTATATACGACAGAAGAAGGAATTTTAAATTATGTCTTAAGAGCATAAATTAAATCATTAGGAATCAGTGTTATATATATGGTAGTACTAAATAATCATGAAAATAAAAATAAAAATTCAGGTATGTGTCAATTGTTGCAATGTTCTTGATTTTTATATTCTCTGACCCTTCTTGTTTTCATAATAAAAAAACTTCTAATTAACGACTTGCTATTGATCAACCTAAAACAGTTGATTTATATTTTCGTATCACTTGTATTTTTTTAAAATCTGGCTTCCATCTACTGATATAAAAACTCTGGATTTATTTTTCCGGTGATTTCTTTTGTTGATTTGTGTCATTTCAGTTCCAAACCAGAACTCTAATAGCATAGGTCACCTATACATATTCTTTTCGCTTAGGTAATTTGTACTGTATAAGTGGAATTTTGATTATATCTCTAAATTATTCATTAAAAGATGCACCTTTTTTTATTTTCCAAACTCATTAGAAGCTAAAATTATTATAGTGAATGTTATTCTTTTATCATAACAGTTATTTCTGTTAAAACATAGCGGTTATTGGAGTTTGAGAATTCTCAGTGGTATCTTTTATGAGTGATATTTTAAATGCCATCAGATGCCATTATTGGATTGGAACTATAGAATTTCCATAGCCTATTTTTTGCTTTTATAATGCATTTGTTCAAATTGCTTTAGCTTTGAAATTCCACTTTCTTTAGATTTATTTTAGCTTATAAACTCGTTTTCCTCTTGCTTCGATACTAGATCTCCACTTTTTTTTTTTTTTTCTAATTCTAACTACCTGTCTTTTCACGTTTCAAATCTAGAACTACAATTTTTTGTAGATTTATCTGCTTTTCAATATTTGGTCTCTACTGCAAGCAATGTTGTATTTGATCTTGTATTCTGGCTAAATTATTGTTCCTGATTTGTTTTCTCAATTATGGTGGATAATTTTCTTATTTCTCTTTTGGACAGCCTCAACTAAAATATACGTATTAATTTAGACTAGCAACTCCAAACGCTTGAAAGAGAATGCTGGTGCGAATAGACCCATTAATGTTGATTTTTACCTAATATCATGTAGATGTAAGTAAATGAGAGCAATATTGTAAGTTGTAACTACATAATGAACATATCTCTCTAGACATCATTAGCTTTTCCATCTAAACATTTTGGTTTTTGAATATATCAAGTTATTTCAGAAAGCTCTTTCAGATCACTGGACGACGTTGACTTTCTTTCTCATATGTTAGAAGGATTTAACTAGATTTATATATATTGCGATGTTTGGGTATTTAACTAGAGTTCTTATTCGATTTTATGAATAGCAGTAATCGGGGACGGAGCTAGGATTTAAGCATGACCCGGACTATAAAAATCAGTTTATGACATGGACACAACAATCATTTGACAATTAACACCAACAAGATTATGGTTATGATTCAATGAACATTAATTAAATTCGAGTGCTTAAAAAACAATCAGATGAACAACCATTTTCTTGGAAATGGTAATTTACCTAAGTTTTCTCAATATTTTATAGTCTGTCACTATGAATTAGATTTGTAATCAAACAGGTTAAAAGAAAGAGTATAAATGGCACACAAGAGAAGAACATGGCAAATAGAATAACAATGCAAGTGGATAAATAACTTATAGTGGTGTTTATTTTGCAAATTAGCAACCTGGGCTGTAGCCGAGGTGGTACTAGCTACAGATCCATCCCTGGCAGTAGTAGTCCCAGTATGAAACTTTGTGAAAGAGAAGATGTTTATCAGATTGGTCTTATACTTTTTGAAATATTCACTAGCAAATAAGGTTATAACTATGAACTGGAAAAGGTGAAACAAGAGGTATGATTTTATTTAGTCACTTGTGCATTTTTTTTTTTTTTTACAAAACAGTCCTATTTCTCACGTCTTCTCAAACATCCAGTGCATGCTAGTGCAATCTTCCCTTCACTACTTTTTCCATGTGATCTATATTCATCTTTTAGTATTTTTTTTAAATGTAGTGAAAATTGTATAATGATATATGTCTGGCTTTAGTTTACTGCAGTTGTTGACTGCTACTGTGCATTTTTTTTAAAACTGTAGTGGGCAACTTTGGTAACACTGGAGAAGAATCAAGGTCCAACTAGGTAAGCATTATTGGATCTGATTGGATGAGCTAGTATTGTAATCCATTTGTAAGATATGCTACTGAGTGTTGGTCTCTAAATCTGTTGTGGCTCAGCTGAAGTGGTTGAATGATTGGGTAGTGTGCAGAGGTACTGGGAACTTTGTCTTGGGTAAATGAAGTGTTACGCAAGGGAAGTGATGGTATTTTGGAAAGTAGTGTGTCCATATTGTAGGGAGTTTTTAGTTGTTTTAGGAAACTTCTGAAGGTTTGTAAAACTATTATGCCTTATTGTATGAGCGCTCAGTGCTTATCGTTCTTTGTGCATCTCTTAACACTCACTCTTTTCCTCGTACCAGGTTCCATGTTAAAAAGAAACAGTTCTTCAGAAATTTCATGAATACTGTACTCTTTTGCGAAGTCGGAACTCTAATCTCCCTCTTTGTTATCTTTTTTGGAATGAGTCTTCCATTCTTGCTATAATTTATTGTTATGAAACTATGCTCTTGTATAGTGTGCTTCTTAAACTCTGTTATTTTAGCTTTGCTAAATAAGTTTGTCAATGTGAAGAATTGAACTAGAGATGAATTTGATGAATCGATAAAAAGTTACAACAGATAATTATATTTGATATGTTTTTTATTTTGAAATTCATTACATAACTAAGACCTCACAGTTACATATATGTTGATTATAGGCTTTACACAATTATAAAAACTAACACAATGTAAGAAAGAAAACAAATGAATTTCTTTTTAATTATAAAAATTGGTGATACTTAGATCCCCTTAAGAATACAAAACAGGACGAACGAGAATGAAATATCAGTCTCAATATTTTAGCATTGTGCATGTGTGATTATATACTGGATAAGCATACATTGCTGGCTGCTGATCAGGGTTATCATTGACTTTGATATTTGTATTTGTTCCCAAGGATTTCACGAGTGTTCCGGCTGTTGTTGATTTGGCATACATGCGAGATGCCATGAACAGACTTGGTGGCGATTCAAATAAGATCAATCCATTGGTAAGTAGCTTAGTTGAGTTATTGTCTATCGTTGTTTTATTGTCCTAATTAGACAAGATAACTACACTTTGAAATCCATTGGACAAGATGCTAATGTCCATGAAATAATATACCGTTTCTAGTCCATCAGTTCTTTTCCTATGCAAACCAACTATGTTATGATTTTTTATTTGAACTTTAGACTCATTAGTTACTTCTAGATTGCCTCAAAATATACTTTAAGATTCAGGATTTACACCCAATATAAACTCGTCTCATTTGAGTTCTCATCTTATATTGCATATGAAAATCTCGCGATGAGACATGACAAATGTCATACGAAGGGCTGATCACAATTTAACATAGGTCATGAGTTGATCTTGCATGAAAAATTCCTTTTGCTGTCAAAAACACATCTCTTATTATATTTTTATAAGATATATAAACTGATGATTGTGGGTCTCGTGTCATCACTGGAAAACTGAATGAAATGCGGTGAAATAGGAGAATGTTTCGCTATTTGTAATTTACTAACATTATCGTTGAACTTAATTTTTGTTTTTATAAAAAAAAAAAATTTAAATATAACTATAGATTTAAAATTTTGTAACTGATTTTATATTTACAACATGAAAAACAAAGATTAAACAAGTTCCAAACTCAGTTGCATACTGAGTTTGTAAGCTCAGTATGAAACTGAGTTTGTAAACTCAGTATGAAACTGAGTTTGTAAACTCAGTTCCGTACTGAGTTTATAACCTTTTCCTTACTTAAGCTATACTCATCTATCTTATTAGATAATCATATTAGTATAACTTATTTTATTTTTTACCTGGCTATTAAACTTTAATATACTGATCTTGTCTGCCTATTTGGAGTTTATGAATTGATCAAATAGGTGGGATATGGAAAGATTGATTCTTTGAGCTTAAGTATGTAAACTATTATAAAAGATGGTTATATATATAGACTATAGGATAAAACACGCACCAGCCTTGGTATATTTCTCGGTGTCAATTTTTACCCCTTATGTTACTCCTTAGCAATGATTCATTAAATAAACTTTAGCCCCAATATTTCCCAATAATATCAAATGTTATTATTTCTAGGTTTGGACATCTCCTATCTTATATATGAATATGGTTAAGGATTTTAGCACATGATGGTTAATTGGTTGTCAATATGAAGGTGGCACAGTTGGTTAACCGACCCGATCATTTAAATTTCAGTTAACCATATAATTAGATCAGTTAAGTTAACCAATATTCAGTTAATTATGGTCTAGTAATACCGACTAATCCGGTTAATTTCAACCGTGGTTAATCGCTTAATTTAAATGGTTAATTATTTTGATTAGGTAGTTAACTGCTCAATGGTTTACCATTCAACTTAAGTGGTCAACATACATTCAACCAGCCATCCGCTTTATTCGATCATATCCTCTACTGGATAAATATTCCATTTGTCACCTTCTGTAAACCACAAGGGAAAAAAATGTTTAAATAAAACAGGTGAAAAAAATGTGTCTTAAAACATCTAACATATGAAATGGTAATACGAAATTAAACATGGCGGCAAGTTTTCATACAAGTAGATGTTATAAATAACTTTAGTTCAATTTTTCTAACTTTTGAAATTAGAAGAGCTACTTGGAGCACACGCATGAAATTATGGGTATATTTGGCAGTTGCATAGGATATTACATTGCTTTTTTATTAACAACTTTTGGCATATGGACTTTGCAGCAAAATAGTGCAACTAGAAGACATGTTGTTGTTGGTAACTTTGTTTCCAGAATATAATAACAGCTTTCAGTGACATGATAGTTATGATGAAGTGGTTCTTAATGACTGGGCTGGGGTCTATGCCTGCAGTGGCAACTGTCGTCGTGCTTTGAGAATGTTTACTTTATTATTGAATAACATATGCTCCCTTATTTATCGTACACAGTTAACAAATTCATATACCTGATGCACCATATTGAACTTAATACACTTCTGTTGTTATTAAATTCTCTAGATGTTCAGACCATTTTAATATTGATAGGCTGATTTCGAAAAACAACAGAAAATAAGATGAATATCTGGGTGAAGTCAAAATTGGCTTTGTGAATGTCTGCAATGATTTTTATGCAAGTGTTAAGACTACCGCCATTAGATTGAAAGAGCCAGTAACTCTTACCGTTATATTTGTATGTAATTCTTACCGTTGATCGTTATACTTATGTGCAGGTAAATAGATTTTCAAATTGAAGAACACCCGCATCAGAGAACCGGTGGTTATTAAGCTATGAAGAAGACTTCGACTATTATTTTGTTTGTATTAGTCGGGTAGACTTGTTTGTAAGCAATTGTGGTATGTGAATTATTACCTATTTTGTCGAAATACTACTATTGAGATGATTATGGTTGTTTATATTTGATATTGCGAGTAATGTTTTTTTAAATATTTAAATATGGCGATTATTGATTTTAGTTTGAAAATGATACTCATATAATTATTTGAAAATGATACTCATAAAATGTGGTGTACATCAGTTAGTTTTAGTAGTGTTGAAAAAATGCTGCAAGTGTAATTGACAAAAGATATTGTAGTTGAAATGAAACGCAACAAAATACATATTGTAGGATTGAAAAACCGCTACAAAAAACATATAGCAGGACTGAAAAACTGCTACAAAAAATATATAGTAGGACTGAAAAACCGCTACAAAAAATTGAAAAATGATGCAATTATCACTTTAGTAGCATTTTTAGGACGCTGCCAAAAAAACTTTTTGTAGGGATTTTGAAACGCTACAATATTTACATTTTCGGTTGCGTTTACTAAAAACGCAACAAAAACTTTCAGACTTTTAGTTGCATGTTGTATAACAGCGTTTATCAAAACGCTACTACAAGTTATTGTAGCGTTTTTACAACGCTACTAAAAGCATTTTCTGGTGTAGTTGTTTAAAGAAATATTTATTGTAATATAAAAAGTTTAAAATACTTATATGATTAAATTATATGGTTTAAGCATTAAAATCCGTTTTTCTCATAAAATCATTTTAAAACATATAATTTAAAATTTACAACATATAAGTTTAAAATATTCAAAAAATATATATTAAATATAAAATCTTAAGTTATTATTTTAAAATCAAATTTCCAAATCACTATACTTCGAAAACATAACTAGTTGTGTCCGTATATAATTTTCTACCCTATGGTCAAGTGATACGGATATTTATCATTTCAACCCGCAATTTATAATTTTATGGGTATATATCATTTCAACCCGCAATCCCAAATTCAGTAAAAATCATTTAAGTCTATCATTTCAACTCATAACAATTGTCCCTAATCAAGTGTCCTTTCGGGTATGTATCATTTCAACCCATAGTGATTTTCCTAACTATGGCAATCAACAACAAAGATAAACAATATAAATTATCACATAGCATCAATATCATCACATCATAAGTCATATATCATCAATGCACCTATGTGTCATATATATATATATATATATATATATATATATATATATATGTGTGTGTGTGTGTGTGTGTGTGTGTGTGTGTGTCATTGTGTCATATATGAAATGTATATACATATCAAATAAAATAATTTTCTACTAGCAATCCTATACATTTCACAATAGTTCATTTGTGCTGAATTTAACATCCACGAAACAATGTAGGCCAAGTGTGAGATAAACTCACCTTTTGTGGCTGGAGACAGCAGACGAATTGACACAGAATGGATCGACGACTTCCAAGCACGAGTCAGACTGGATTTAATCACAGTAGCCACTCAATATATTTATTTTTATAAGAGGAGGTTAACGAATTTCTTAATGGATTGATACATCTATCGGCTTTGGCAACGGTTTTCAAACTCAACACCAAATTTGACTCAAAATAAACCCAATAAATTCTTTAAACAAAATATTATATTTTTCTATATAGACAAATACACACGGAAAATTATAACATATATATATTTAAAATTCAATGCACACCAAACCAAATATATAAATTATATATATATATATATATATATATATATATATATATATATATATATATATATATATATATATATATATATAAACACAACTCAAAAACACATACAAAATCATATACACGTATACATAATTTATATTTAAACACACACACACACCAGAATACTTTAAAACCATATATATATATATATATATATATATTATAAGTTGTAAACACACCAAATCTATTATATAAATATTTATAAACTTTTAAAAAAATAATATATATATATATACACATATATTTGTAAAATAATTAAATTTTCAAAATAACTCACCCAAACGCATACGCCAATACACATGCACTACACAATACACGCACACACAACTCCACATAAAATACACTACAACACATATGATAATATAATACTAAACATCCTCTCACACAACATACATACACGCAACACACCAAGCATTCACTAACTCAAACCCATAAACCCATGCAAGGGAAACAAGAAGATCTGGGTCAGTACGTGTGGGCTGGTCGGAGCAATTGGGTATGGTGAGGTCAGCTTCAGACATGGTGGAGTTTGGCTGGTGAGAGGGTCGATCAGGTGAGCTGGTCATCGGTAGGTGACGTGAGAGGCATGGAGTATCGTGCTAGGTGGTCTCAAGAGCGGATGGTCACCAGGCACGGTTTCACATGGTTGAAGGTGGTTAGTTCGGCTGAGGGTCGGCAGGTGGAGCTCGGCTTCATCGGTGTGAGCTTCAGGTCAGCGTGGGTGGGATGGCGGTGTGGACGTGGAGGGAGGTTGGAGGCTCGACGGAGGGGCTTGGTAAGTAGTAGGCGTAGCTGTTGGAGGCTTCAGCTTTGGTCAAAGAGAATCATGACGGGGAGGGAGAAAAGGCAGAAGTAGGAAAGAAAAGAAAATGAGGAGCTGCTGTCTCTCGTTCATGAAGAAGAATAAAATGTTGAACCGTTTATTCACGCGATGTTTTGGAAATGCAAACGTTGAACCATTGTTTATTAAATGGTGCATCGGGACCAATGATATCGGCAGAAACAAAAAGTTCTGGGAAGTGAACTGACATGCAGAGAAGAACAAATAATTAAATAGAGGAGAACGAACGAATTTTAAAAGGAAATTAAATATATTTCTCGCGAAATCTTGGGGAAAAAAGGAAATGAATCAAAGGAGATGAACATTTTGAATTTTGAAAATAACGAATGTGTAAGGAAAGAAATTATACTAATAAATGGACGCTGAACTTTAAAAAGGTAAACATTGATTGCAAATAAAAGGAAAAAATATAAAATTTAAATTCAAAGGAGCGAACGGTTTTGGCAATAAATAAAAGATGTGCGAATGTTTTAGGCAACGAAATAAATAAAATTAGAATAAAACCGGAAATAAAAGCAAACGAACAATGTTGGGAATACATATATTTAACAAACAATAAATCAACTAACAGATGATATCAAATGAGATTTGGTTATATATATATATATATATATATATATATATATATATATATATATTCTGAGAAACTTGTCCATGGTGACAGGCTTTTCGCCTGTTTTGGTTCATGCATGAGTTTCTCCTTTCTCTTTATCGTATCAGATTTCTAGTTGATTCTATCTGATTTCCACTTTTAAACCTTCAACGAAATTTTATTTTCGTTGATTAGTCATATTTTCAAAAAAAATCAAGCAAAAGCTAGATCCAATTTCTACTTATAGCTGTTGTAGATCTTAGTGGATCTGGTTGAGATCTGAAGGCACTCGAGTTTTATTATTAAATCACGATCCAGTTTCAAGCTGCGTTATAATTCATCTTCCCTAACCCGTTGGATCTGATTTGTTTGACTCTGGATGATCAAGCCTTTGCTGATTTGGATTTCGGCATTGCCGGCGTAACTGATTTAGCATAAGTTCCAAATCTTCCAATCAATTTTCTAGTTGGGAGAACTATATCAATTTCAGTGGTTTTGGGGTAAGATTCTTGTTGTTGTTGGGTTAGATTGGTGTATTCGGTTTTTGTTTTCACTCAGATGTGGTTTGAGATTTTATTTCACCTTTTAACCCTCATTTTCTATCCGCAACCTTCAACGATTACATATCGTCGATAAGCCATTCGGTTTCTTTCAATTTATTTCCTCAATTTAACGTTATATCTCTTTCCTCCTCAACAAAAGAGGATGGCCAAATACCAGATCTTAGCACCAGATCTATACAACAATAGTCAGATCCGATGCGATTCATGTATTTGTGTTATTTTAGTTTAAAGGTGAGAAAGTGAGTGTTTTATTAAGATCTAAACCTATTGAATATGCTCCATTACATGAGTTTTCTTCAGATTTAGATTCATTTTGATTCAATCGCAGCAGAAGGCTTCTTCATGTATTTTATTCCAATCTGTTAATGAGCAGCCGTTATGTGATGACCTCTTCATTTTTCTTCATCCCAAATCTAAATGGGTATCCTGATTTTGGAACTGGTTGTTTATCTGTACACTAGTTTCTTAGGCATGAAGAGGTTTGAATGGATGAGATTTCTACATGAAGGGGATTTTGGTTTCAGTGCCATTATGATTCAAGTAAGAGTATTTTGGTGGAGCAAATCATGAGTTTTTTGGGATTGTTTATGGTCCAAATGCAAATGCCCCGGGCAAAGCTGAAAGTACTGGATGTTTCATATGGAATTGGAACAACTTATACAGCTCTCGTATATTATCATGGCAAGCTTTTGGCTCTATCATAAGTTATTGTTTGATGGATATGGATGCAGTATCAAGATGGAATTTCATATGTGTGCATTCGTTTGGTGCTCAGTTGTATTGGTGTTCATCTGGACTCTCCGACCAGTTCCAGATCTTTAAAGATTTAGAAATTTACACTTGGATTCTTTGTGATTTGTTGATTCTGGGACTAAGATTGATTCACAAAGTTGTGCATCATCAACCAGACTTACCGCTTAGAATCGAATCATTTGGGTTTTAGGTGCAGTTATATATGTGTAAGGGCTATTTTACTGGTCATTTTTCTTCTGCTACTTATACTAAAGCAAAACGATGTATTGAGATGTTTTCTTTTTATATGGGTATTGATTGGTTGATGAGAGAAGTGCAAAGTGTTGCATGGTAGCGGGATGGTGGCCTCATCATGGGCCGATATTTCTTAGTTTAGGCTTATAGTTACTTGTATTTTCATGTTTTCTTTTCGCTTTTGCTTATGTAATGGTTAGTATGCTAACCTTCCTCTTGTATATTTTTTTTGTATCAAAAATGTGTACCAATTTTCAAATATATATATATATATATATGGAAACGATGAACGAATACATTTCCAATATTGCTTTCTATTATTAAATTCTAGTGGAAATTTGCCACAAAGGCTCCGTAACACCGCTTAATTAATTTGTAGACGCGACTTTAACATAATTAATTTCCAAGGAAAAACTTCATGTGTCCTTTTCTTCTTCAAAACGTTCGATCTCTTAAACTTTATCAGGTGGCGTTCTCTGAAATCAGTCTCCCTAATTTGTCAAAATCTTTAGGCGGTTTTCGATTTCGTTCTATGAATGTTAATTCTATCAGGTGAGCTTTAATTTTTTCGTTCTTATTTCTATTCTGAAATTCGAAATCAATTTGATAACTTCATGAGATTAAAGAGGCGATTTTCTTAGCTTTTTTATTTTTCCAATTTTATCAGGCGGTTTTCATCATTTTGAATTGAATGTTCAATTATAATTCTATCAGGTGATTTTCAGTTTTTAGTTGAAACCTAAATTGTCGTATATGACATCATTATCTGATTTTTTGTTCCTGATTTTTTTTGGATTCTGTAGTTCTATCAATGGGAGATGGAATTCAAAGTTCAAGTAGTCATTTTGAGTATTTGATTGGTAAAAGGTAAAGTATACAAAAAGAAGGTTCAAGTATGCCAGTATATAAAATTATTTTTATCCAAAGATAACATATATGATAAATTGTTGTGCATTGAGTATGAAATTGGATCCAAAAAAATATTAGTTGACGACGCTTGTTATTTAGCTTTTGGTGATCTGTGATATGTAAAAGATAAATGATTTTATCTTTTTTTTTCTTCAAAAAGTAGGACAGAAAATGATATACATGTTACAATATATTGTAAATTTATCAATTAATTCCACAGCATAGATTTGTATTGTGTAGTTTATGGGTTTATTTTTCATTCATATTTTACTTTAGGTTATGTTTCCATCCATGCTTCTTCGGACTGGTGAAAGCTAGACATTACTGAAGATGATAAGTGTTACAAAGTAATTAAATCATAAGTCAGGTATCGTTTGTTTGGTGTTCGTTCATACCTTTTTTAATAAAATGCCTACAGAAGTTGGTTGTCTTTGCTAAATTTTTTGTAAGAATCACCATTAAACATGACACATTAAGCACTCAACATGGCTATAGTTTCTTCTAGAAACATGTAAGGTCATGTCATGTGCTCTTTTGTGCTATATATACTGTGGTGATGTTTAAGCTGTGATGTCTTCTTTGGTTAAAGCATAATTGAAACAAAATTTTACCCACTTTTCATAATTGAAACAAAACATCAATATGGATTTTCAGTTGAGTTTCGTAGTCAGAATATGTGTGATGTTTATTGTTTGAGTTAATGGTGAGTGCTTATATTGAGATATGAATTTTCGAAGATGATAGGCTGTGTCATTAGAGTTATATAACTTTATTGTTTCACTGAATTCCTCTACCTAAATTGAAACAAATTTTCACTGAATTCCTCAACCTAGATTGGAACAAATTTTCAATGAATACTTCAACTAAATATTATTTTGAATTCTGGAAAAGATATATAGTTATATCTTTTTTATTTATGACAATGCTTCTTGGAAATATTTCTTGTTTACTTATTAGTGAATCTGATAAATGATGAGATTTATCATTTTGAACTGTGCAAAAGATAAATGATTTAAACTTTTTTGAATATTAGGCTAAAAATTAATCTTTCATGTAGTATGTTTTAACCCACTTTGGTAAAAGCATAATAAAATAAGAAGTATAATCTTAATTAGCAACTAATTACGTAAAATAGTACATAACAGATCCATTTTTACCCACTTTTCATAGAAAGATATAACCATATATCTTTTATGGTATTTAAACTTTGAAAAAATAATGCAACAATTTAAATCTTGAAAAGATATGAGGCTACTGGTTGACACACATTATACTGACCTTCAATGCCTTGACTTGAATGGTGTATTGTATTGTCTGACTGCGAATTTCTTTAACTGTAGTTCCTCTTGTTTTACTTCCATTACATCAATTATTCTCCAGCCAACCTACATGGAGTACAAGATTAAGTTTCTTACTATTACTTTACATGGTCTGGAGTTTCTTCCAACGTGTGTATGTGGCAATTTTACAGATTCTAGATTATAGATACCTGCTCGATAGATGAACAAAATTTGCTTATAAACCCAAGGAAAAAAATTCTGTTTACCACATGTTCAAAATGTATTGCAAAAATAGTGTTATTTTTCACCTTGAAAATTTAATAATAATAGTTGAAAATTGGATAAATGAATTTATATGTTTAGTAAATTGATAAATGAATTTAAAAAAGACAAATGAATATATATGTCATGTGTTAGTTGTTAAATATCTTATTTCAGATTTAACAATTTTTAAAAAAGATATCTTATTTTAACAATTTAACAATTGTAATTAACAATTTTTAAATGTTTAGTAGAATATCTTATTTTTTTCAGACATAGAAAAGATAGTTGTATCTATCTTTTCAAAACTGAACTTCAAATTTAAAAAGATAGTTGAATATATATGTCATGTGCTAATTGTTAGTTGCAAATATGAAATGTTAATAATAAGCCTGAATTTTTGATTACAAAATTTCAATTTTGTGTTTAACAATTTTAATATGTTTAGTAGAATATCTTATTATATTTCAGATTTAAAAAAAGATAGCTGCATCTATCTTTTCAAAACTGAATTTCAATTTTAGAAAAGATAATTGAATATATATGTCATGTGTTAATTGTTAGATGCAAATATGCAATGTTAATGATAAACCTAAACTTTTGATTACAAAATTTCATTTTTGTATTTAACAATTTTAAAATGTTTAGTAGAATATCTTATTTTATTTCAGATTTTAAAAAGATAGCTGCATCTATCTTTTCAAAACTGAATTTCAAATTTAAAAAAGATAATTGAATGTATATGTCATGCGTTAATTGTTAGTTGCAAATATGCAATGTTAACGATAAAAATTAACTTTTAATCACAAAACTTCTTTTTTGTAATTAACAATTTTTAAATATTTAATACAATATCTTATTTTATTTCAGATTTAGAAAAGATAGTTGCATCTATCTTTTCAAAACTGAATTTCATATTTAAAAAAGATAATTGAATATATATGTCATGTGTTAATTGTTAGTCGCAAATTTGTAATGTTAATGACAAAACTAAACTTTTAATTACAAAATTTCATTTTTGTAATTAATAATTTTTAAACGTTTAGTAGAATATCTTATTTTATTTCACATTTATAAATTAAGAAGATAATTTCATCTATCTTTTCCCAAAAAAACACTGTTTTGTATTTGGCAAATAATTATGTATTTTGTATTGTTGCTCTGATGTTTCTAATTAATTTTTGTTGTACGCAATTTTTTAAGTTTAATTGTTATTTGGTACACACACTTTTTAGTTTTGTGAAAGTCACAAATTCATTTTTTTTTTCTGCCTTATAACATTTGTTTTCTGCTTCCATTTTGTTGGTGTGTGAGATTAATTGCCAAATTTTGTTAGCGTATAGAATAATTGGAAATTTATATGATGATTTGTGCTTAAACAACTAAAAAGATAAAAACATTTATCTTTTCCTTTATATTAGATAACAGTTTTAAACATCATTTCAATTACAAGCACCATTGTAGTGAGATGATTTCAATTACAGTTCAGTTCATGCATTCAGTATCTCTTTGCTATTTTTGTTACTGATACATTATTATGAAGCACCCAGTTTTATGCATTATCATTACAGAAAACCAATGCAAAAAAGGAATACAGAAGTACCAGGTTCACCTCAAATGTACTGCTTATACCAATGCAAAAAAGTCCATATGTACCGAGAGGACTTGAACAATGTACTTCTTATATCGATTTGCATGACTCTTGATGCATGCAAGAACAATTCCAGGGACCATCTCATGACAGTACTTTCCTTTGACAGGATACGAGGCATACTTGGTGAAGCAAACTTCTCCTCTGTCTCCACATAACACTGCCCCTTCAGTAATAGATTGCACGACGGAGTCTAAATATATAAAAGGGTTTCCATAACAAATTGTATTGTGTAGTCATACAAAGTTGTATATATTGGCACCTTTATAGTTAATTTTGCTGTTTAAATTGTTTGGAAGCTTTAGGCTTGCAAATGATAAAAAAAGTGGGATATTAATGAAAAGATAAATATATTTATCTTTCTTAATTTTTTTTCTTGTGAATGCTTAATACGTTTTGTTTGCCAGCATAAATGATATGTCACCAAATTATTGTTTGTATAAATCTCATACTACTTGTGTAAGTGTAATATATTATTATATTCTAATATACATTGCTGTTTCTTTTGTGAATATAATATATCATCATATGTTGCTACCTGTTGTCTAAAACAGATATATGCATGTATCTTTTTTTAGTCTGGACAAAATGATACTCCAAGTAAGAGTTATAAATTGTTGATGTAAACCACAACTACACATAGATAACTAAAGCGCCTGCCAAGTACAAGAAAAAAACAAGAAACTTCAAATAAGCACAATGCTTCAAAACAACATCTATCTCTACAGATTGAGCATGTAATTAAACACCAAATTCAGATATAATCCCTAACACCTACAATCAAATCAGTATCAGCTATTACAAATTAAACACCAAATTTAATATCTAATTGTTAACATCAACATTTACAAATTAGAGACATCATTCATGATCAATTATGCTTTTAAGGTTTTACCCAGAGCTGTAAAACTTCTTAAGGTTCCAACAGTATGGTTGTATGTTTCGTAAGTAAATATTTGGACAGCTATATTTGCTCGGAATGCATCTACTTGTTCAGGACTGATTTTTGATGAAGTTTGCATTCCTTGAGTTATTTTTTGGATGAACATCATTACAAATATTCCACAGTTGTACCTGCATTCCTTGTAATTAGTATTAGGATAATACAAACAAACAGTACTTTATACAAAAATCAATTTGTAGCTGTAACACCCCGCCTCCGCTAGGGTCACTCGCGAGGGAATGCACTAGCTTTAGAGGGGCATTATTGGTAAACATGCACAGAAATATCACAAGACAGAACATATATAAATAAATAGCGGAAGTAAAATCAAACTTTCATAAACATGAATACATAAGGTCTAAAGCCTTTTACATCAGAGCACATCAAAACCTGTCTTGCAATAGTAAAGAAGCATAAAGACTTTTTAATAAATTATTCCCCAAGTAAAACCGTAAAGTAGCCATAGCCAAGAGAAGTCCAAGCCATCCATGATGACCTTCAACCAGAAGAAGTCCGAACTAAACAACATTGTTTCCTCCCTGAAACCTGGGGGGGGGGGGGGAACGGAAGAAAAGAGGCGAAACAAAACGGGTCAGTCAAAAAGACTGAGTAAGTCCTATCTACTTCCAGTATAAAAACAGGTAAAGGTAACATGACATGCATAAACTGAAAGTAAACATAAGGATAACTACAAGATAGATAAACCAGGGTAGCCGGCTGAACTGCTGCGGCAAGGTAAACTAAGGTATTATGATAAACTACGGTGTTATGATAAGTCAAGGTATCACATCGTCAGATTTCGATCGAGTACATTATCCCAAGGTATCTACCCCGTCTAACATCCCACGGTATCTATTATGTATATTCTTCCTAGTTCTAACATGTATATTTGCTCTGCACCTTTCGTACTAGTATCCCTACCCGCGTCATGTGTTAACCATGAACGTCCCTTGCTCAAAGTCGTGTAATGGTCCATGTCAACCTAATATGTCACATATATAGGTTACTCAAATCATATGTTTCTTTCCATGTATATAAGTTCAGTCCTTTGCCGTACCTCGTATGGGCTTCCTCATGTCGTATTATCCTTGAAGTCGTTTGGACTGTCACCCTTGTTCTAGCTAGGCTCTTCCATATGAATCATCGTTTGAACTACTAGGACTTACGCCACCTAGCACCACTAGGGATTACGCTTACCTATTACACGCTTTCGTATTTCGGTTTGGGTTAAACCACGTAGGCCACTAGGGATTACGCTAACCCTCAACCGCGCCCTTTTTCCCACGCATTCATCGTGAATCGTTTTTCTATAACTGTATGCACATGTATCACATCGTGCCATCCGAGTCCTGTCACAGGGCAAACCAAGAAATACAGGACTCAGTCGGGAGCTTTAGATTTATCTGCCGATGCAGATACTAAGGTCTGCTTTTCTACACGTGGCTATGGTCCCACGAGACCCCTCCCTCAACTAGTGAAAGGCAACACAAGAGAAAATCTTGCATGGGAACTACACTCCGGCCAGCCCACATCCTACGGCCTACCTCACCCATAATTAGATAGCAAATCATGGTCTGTTGGGTGTCCCCTGCCTTTCCGTACGTACACGCTTGACTCAAGATGGTAGATGATCGACGAACTTGCTATCTCGGGCACCTTATGTATTCATCGACTCACTGCTATCCACCCCAGTCTTTAGGTCGCTCGCATAGCAACCAAGGCATATTCTTGGTTCTTCTACCGCAGACCTCAACCTCTCGTGAGCCTAGTATAATGACCTGGCAGCTCACAGAGGGATCCCAAAAATATCCTCACTTTCCCCGAAGCCGCTGCTTCGTTACCCAGTTCATTGGAGCCTTTATCTAAATCAGATAGTCTGCTCCTACACGCATACTTAAGCGTTGACCTAACGTATCGGGTTACTAATCTATCTAAGAAATGGTCCAAATTTCCTTGACTAAGAATTATTACTTAGTTTCCCTTAACTAAGGTTTACCACTTAGCCTTATTTCCATAATCCTTGTTAACTATGGTTATTTACCCAATCCTCCGAATTAGGGTTTATCTAATGGGTTAAGTGTCACTTAAGTCCATAACTTAGCCCGTCTACAAACCATGTCAAAATTGGCTAAGTATCCAAGTCCAAGACTTAACCCTACAAACCATGTGTCAAGTTGGCTAAGTATATTAAGCAATCCATAACTTAACCTCGTCTAATTATCATTTTAGATTGGTTGATTATATAAATTAACTTGACCTTGTCAAATTACCGAGTCAAATCGGTCAAGCGTATTCAAGTGATTCGTGACTTAGCCTTATCATGTTTTCACGTTAGATTGGTTAAGTATAGGTTAACTTAACCTCATCAAATTAACGAGTTAGATTGGTTAAGTTTAGGTCACTTAACCACATCAAATCTTCATGTATAATTGGTTAAGTATAAGTTGCTTAACCCCATTAAATTATCACGTTAAGTTGGTTAAGTATTGGTTACTTAACCTCATTGAACTACCAAGTTTAAGTTGGTTAAGTGTTTAACTTAACCCCGTCGAATTACCGTGTTTAGATTAGTTAAGTGTGGATTACTTAACCCCATCTGATTACCGTGGTTAGGTTAGTTAAGTCTTAATTACTTAACCTCATCTAATTACCCAGTCGGATTAGTTAAGTGTAAATTACTTAACCCCATCTCCTAATCATCTTGCACGGTTAAGTGTCATTAAGGAAATCAAGCCCGGTCCCACTTAACCTACCCATTCGTGTCATATCGGTTAAGTGTCATTAGTCAAATTTACTTAACCTTATCATGTGGCATTAATTTAATTAATGCACTCTTAACCTCTCACATTAGACCTTGTTGTGGTTACTAATTAAGCCGGGCGGGTCCGGGTAGATTTACACCACAACCTAGTCTAACCTCGGGTCTTAAGCGCGACATGACCAACTTCTCACATTGGGTCCTATTGTTTGCAACTACTAGTTAGGCCGGTCGGTTCCGGGTAGTTTTACGTTGCAAACTCAACCCAACCTCGAGTTGGCCACACTCATATTATCTAAGTTCATCATGTTTCCAAAACATGTTACAAGTTTTCAAGCATTTGGGTAGACCTAACTTAATAGGTAAATTCCCAAAGGGTAGACCTAACTTAATAGGTAAATTCCCAAGCTCATGTTTTATGCATACTTACATGCCAACTTCCATGTTATCTTACAAGTCATATTTTCAAGTATGAACACATGTCATATTCAAGTTAAGATTTTGCGACATGTTCATGTTTATCTAACTACCCAAAAATCGTGTTTTCCCAACGCAAGCAAAGCGAGTCAACATAGTAAGGATACTATGTCACATATTGGTCTCAAAACATGCATGATTCCAAAAAGGGATTGGCTTCCACATGCATAACATCATAAAGGGATTGGCCATAAACATGCATAGTGTCATAAGGTAATTTGGCCACAAACATGCATATTATCAAAAAAGGTTTGGCCATAAACATGCACAACTTAAAAGAGGGGATTGACCACGAGCATGCATAATCTCATAAAGGATTTGGCCCCAAACTCGCATGTTACCATAAGGGGTTTGGGTTCATAAACATGCATAAGCCCCAAAATCTTGCCTTAGCCAATGTTTCACAAGTAAAGTGGTTCCTAAAGGTTCATGCTAGCATTTCATGCATAAAGATCCAAACTTGCAAGTTAAACTAGGTTATGCATAGCATGAGAGGCATGATTAAGTCACTCACATGGCCTTAAATCATAAACATGAACACAAGAGGCAAGGTAAGGTTCATATAGGTTCGCATAATCATGTTTAGCCTCATTTTATCCCATGTCAACATTAAAAATACCGTTTTGATCCAAAAGTAGCTAGAACTTACATAGTTAGGCCTAGGCAAAGAAGCATGAATCATCTTGGCTAAGAAAGGTGCCTCCTTTGTTGAAGAATCGTCATGGAACTCGCATAGCAACGTTGATTTGGCCTTCATTTGGTGTAGCAAGCTTGCACCTTTTGATTTGAACTTGATTTGAGTGCATAGGCTCTAGGGATTGGAGATGGAGGCCATGATCAAAATTGATTTTGGCAGCACTTAGTTGCTATGTTTGATTTTTAGGGATTTAGGTTAGGTTTAGGGTCTTTTTATAGAGATTAGGATAGTTTTAGGCCCTTAGATTAACCCTAGGATAGATTAGGACCATCAGATCTCGGAAGCTTCCAGACCCAGCCCAAGAACAAGACCAGGTGAGACAAACAGGTGCGCCAGGCTAGTTGCCCCGGCCACCCCCTGTCGACAGGCAAGTCGACAGGGCTGTCGACTTGGTCTGGGCCCAAGTCGACAGGCCTGTCGACAGCCCTGTCGACATGGCCTAGGCGGGAAACTCCCCGCCTAGCCCCAGATCTGATTTCCAAAACTGTTTCCGAAATTCAAATTTCCAGAAATCTTCTTTGGGCCTTAACCGGGTCATACGGACTCCGATTTTCGAAAACTCGGACTCTATTTCGCGTATTTTTCCGAGACGAACGCAATGGCATAGCCTGTTTTACTTGATTCAGAATTTAAAATTAAATTCTGCCTTGATTCTCGTTTTAACATGTTATTGAAAAATACGGGTTGTTACAGTAGCCTACTGTCAGGAAAAGATAAAAACATTTTTCTTTTCTAGAAAATCAAGTTACTAGTAACTTGTAATCCTTCCGTAAAGTTTTAGATCATTTGTGTAATGTTTGTAAACACATTATCTTAAATAACAACTGTTAATATAACTTAGTACATATCAAATTATTTTTTAGCTCACTTTTCACGAAAAGATAAAACCATTTATCGCTTCCAGAACTCAATGATATTTACTCATAGTTGTCGAATTCCTTCCAAATCATATAACATACTACGTATATGCTTACTAGGAATTAGTCATGGTCAAATTTGTTCAACTTATGTAACATATTACATATATGATAACTACGAAAATTTAATAATCAAATTGAACGGCTAAAAATTACCCGGTATTTTGTTGAGCACAGTCAACATTATTTATCACTGAATTTTTTTTAGAATGTTTTTCTGTCCATCTTGCAACTCTCTATTCAGGGTGTTGACTGTTGCTTTCCGCAATAATTGAAAGAAATTTATAATAAATATAAACACACTTATCTTTTTACTTTTTTTTTATTTGCACTTACCACATTAATGGCAAATTTTGTATGATCGCTTCTCCTAGTTTTTGATCTTGTGGTTAAGTGTAGAGAGTCATAGTGATTCCAAGTGCAGTCTCCAACAACTAGTTCTAGCAAGCTCTAATATTTATTTCCATGTATGGGGAACAATATGTTGCAACATAATGGATTTAAAAGTGTCTTTTTCATGAATGGAATGAATATTTGTTTCTTGATTTTTTCCAAGTTTCCATTAGTTGCGCTTTTCTGTTAAACTTATGTTTTAGATTTTTTTGTTAAAAAAATGTTAATTTGATAATATACTCCGCTTATTGTCATTGTTGTGTTCACATAGACAATGTTGTTGCTTTCTTCTTGCAGCTTTGTTTTCCGGAACCGAAACCAGAACCAATCAATGACCTACATTTCAAAAATAATATTAATAAAATGAGAAAATTTATATTGATTGAAAATATATTTTGTTGTACTCACTTGACCACAAATATTATGTTGATATAGGAGGTCTTCTATCATGCATTTTGTTATGGTGATGAAATTTTCATCATCACAACTGAACGCTTCATCGTTGTAAAGTTAGACAATTGTTAATAAAATAAAATAAGTTTGTATGAGTATAAAGTAGGTTAATTACTTACTTGTTTCCCTCCAAAACTTTTAAAAAAGTTTGTATAACTTCTTGTTGTTCTTCACTAAGATGCTGCAGTAGTGGACATTTTTCAACATTTTTTTGTTTCATCTTCTTTTCTTCTTCTTTAGGACTACTTTCATCTTCAACGGTAATTGCTTTTTCAGCAGGAATTTCCTCACTAGCTTGTTTGTTGTTTTCATATGTTAAACCTTCTTCGCTTTCTAGAATGAAATCTTGAGTATTTATCAAATCAAAACATGGAAATTTAGTAGATCTATTTATGTGCGTCATACCAACTGTTTTTCTTTTTTTCCTGACCTTTAGTATCATCGGTCTTTTCTTTCAAATCTTCTTTTTCCGTGACATCACGGTCTTCAAACTTTTGAATCTTCATTTCTGGAATTTGGATTCTTCTTTCAGCTGTTGCACGTAAAACTATTTCTTCATTTAATTGCTCCCCAAAACTTTTCAACTCAGTAGTCAAAAAGTTGAATTTTGTTTCCAGCTCCTTCAAACTCTTTTTCAAACTTTCAACTTCCATATTGTCATCAAATTTCTTTTTTTTAGGCTTCTCCTCTTCATCTTCAACTGGTTTCATTTATTCGACAAAAGATCCTTCTCCTCTTTTGTAACATCTAGAAAAAAAAATCTACAAGGAAAATATTTAAAAAAAATGGTCAGATCAACTATTCATCACTATTACACAAAAACTGTACTGGGCAAGACAATCATTACAATATACCTTATGTAAGAACTTTAAATCATGTTAAAAATGACAATTTTTTTTAACATGTAGTAGTAACTGTGATATATAATTACAGATTAATATGTTATTTATTAATCAATATGAAAAGATAAAAGCATTTATCATTTTAAACTGCTGTATATAGTAACATGTAGTATAATTTTGACCTATATTTGAAACAATTCTATATAGCATTAGAACAATCAGTTGAACATAATGCAGTGTGTACACAACAAAATTCAGTTGAACAATCGTTTAAAGAAATAGTACTATGGTACTGAAATTTATAAGAAGAAACTAATACGAACATTTAACAAAATTAAATACAAAACTAAATATTTACAACCAGGATATCTTGTTATCATCAACTTCGGTTAAGTCAATGTTCTTTAGTTTCGATAAATCCCATTTGCTCATTCTTGGGATTTTGTCTTCAACGTCTTCTTTTTTAGCAATGATTTGGGTTCTTTCACATAATGGTACTACAAGAAAAAGACAAATATTTTTATATTTTTATAATAAACATAATATCAGTGTATTTGTATTAAGTGAATATTATAAAAACATACCAACAACGCTATAGTGCAACCCGGTGTATTCCTTGGAATCAGCATGGTATTTCTTAACATTTTCACAAATTGCCCGCAGCTAAGAGATTGAGTTCATTTTTTTTAGATTTAACAATTTACCCAAAAAACCCCATGGCAAATAGCTTTGATTGTTGGGAAAAACGAATGTTATGATAAGTAGTAATAAGAATAACTTTACTAAATTTTTATCTCCTTTTTTCTTTTTAATCATTGAATTCAACCTTTTTGTCATTGGTTTTTCTACTTATTACATTTTCTTCATTGAAACTGGAACTTAGAAAGTCTGAAAAACTTTCCATGGCGGAAGCCTTGTTTAGAGCCGGAATAGGAAATAATTCCTCTCCAGTTAGTGGCATTCCAAATATATGACTCACTTCTTTGGGAGTTATTTCCAAAAACTTCTCTCCCACTTTGAAAGCATTTTCAGTAACATCAAAAGAATTAATTTTATCATCTAGATTTGAAGCACATTTTCTCAAATCTTGTCTTGATATTGAATTGTTAAGAAAAAATATTAAAAAATATTTAAAAGGTGTTTTCTCTATAAAATCTATTGTTTCCTGAGAAAGAATATTTTCCTTTTTAATAACTGACATCACTTTATAGATTGCGTCTAAATTGCATCTATATGTGCCAGTGTACTGTTGCTTTATTTTTTTTCTCCCTGTTTCCTCGATTTCATAGTTATCTGCATCATCCAAGTCAGTATTTGTTCCCTCACTTTGGTTATTTGCATCATCCAAGTCAGTATTTGTTTCCACACTTTAGTTATTTGACTTTATATTTTCTTCATCAGAATCTATTTGTATTTCTGTGTTTGTTGGCTCATACTGTTCCGGTTCAGACTGTTCCTGCATTCATGAAAATCTTATTATTAGTTTAGGATGTTTAAGATATTATCATAGTGTATGAAAATAATACTAAACAAAAATTAAATGATATATCATCCAAACAATTCCATACATGCACAATAATGTGTACAAAAAGATAATATGATTTATCGTTTTGACATAGTTTGGAAAGCAGTTTATAAGGAGTGTAATAATTTGAAATAATCATTAAAACAAGAAACTTGTGTAACATATATCACATACTTTCAACTATGAGTATATCTAAACATCTAATTAAAGCCAATAATGATAAAGCTAAATGTCTTTATCTTTTTCAGTAGTTAAATATTGAAATGATTTTGTCATTTTTATGTAAGCTTTAAATCTATTTTATATGGTATGTAATAATTTTAAATAATGAATATAAACATAAAACTTGTTTAAGTGTATCGTTGTCTGTACTGTCTGTTATTAAGATATAGTATTTGCTATTTATCCAATTCAGTGTGACCCTAGTCACTACAAAAAAAATCAACTTGGTATCAAATATTACAAGTTTAAGTAACATAATCCATATCTGAAAATAGCTAACAAGTACTGATAGAACTGATGTTATATTTGATTATGAAATACTGGTAATTGATTATGAATTTGTAGCTAATTTTTATAATTCTTTGTTATAAATATAAATGCATTTATCTTGTAATAACAGTATATTGCATCACTTTCTTTTATTGACAGTATGTTGTATAACTTTCTTATTGCTGTACATAAAAATCAAAACAGATAATTATTGTACATACAATTTAAGGAAAAAAAGTTCACCACTGGTGTTATTGACAATGATTTGCTCTGACTGTGTTCTTCACAGTAAGGAGAAGAAATTGGTCTAATGTTTTTACATTGAGTTCCGTTGTTGATGAAGATGCATGTAACATGTTTAAAAACAACTTGTTTTCTCTTTGACCTTGTCTCCATTTTTATCTTGGATGAATGTACACAATTATTCAAATATTGAAATAAACCAAAACACAAAGTAGAAAAATAGATATATGAATTTATAAGTTTCAGAAAATTAACAACATTGAGTACCCAATTAGTCAAATAATCAGTTCAAAATATTCCAAAGAGCAATCAATCAAACAAATTACATTACATAATAAATGACAAATCATTTTTATAGCCACTTTTCAGGAAAGATAAAACTGTTTATCTTTTCCACAATGCATATTAAAATTTGTTAATTACGAAAATGCAATTTTGTAATCAAAAGTTCAGATTTATCATTAACAATGCATATTTGCAACTAATAATTAACACAATGTCATATATATTCAACCATCTTTTTCAAATTTGAAGTTCAGTTTTGAAAAGATAAACGCAACTATCTTTTTTAAATCTAAAATAAAATAAGATATTCTACTAAAAATTTAAAAATTGTTAATTACAAAATTGTAATTTTGTAATCAAAAGTTTAGTTTTATCATTAACATTGCATATTTGCAACTAACAATTAACAAATGACATATATATTCGATTATCAAGTCCACTTTTAATTACATGTGTTGAATGTCAAATAATTATTGAATCTATATTTTTATATTTACATATAAGATAGTTGCATCTATATTTTTAAATTTTTTAGCTTTTGTGTTTGTCAAAATTATCTTTTGTGTTGTGAATTATATTACACTAGATGTAAAATTATTTAGTCCATACTCCAGAACTCAATGTAATCATAAACAAAAAAAATTATCTTTTGTGTAAATAATATAACATCTCTTCAAAAATATAATTTTTTTTATCTTTCTAAACTACTTCAAAAAATCAACAATTTATAAAGATAATTGTGTTTAAACATTTATTCCTTAATAATTTAAGGATTCTTTTTATATAAAAAACTAACTTGTATATATGACAGTGTAAGACCACAATTATTTAAAAGGATAATTTTATTCGTATTTTTCTTATTTGTCAATATAAATTGATTAAAATGATAAATCGACTTACTGTAACATTTAATATACTTGGTGATCAAAGAAGTGCTAATTGTCTACAAACTCGGTTTTCAAACAATAAAGAGCAGTAAACGAAAATCAGTAAGGTTAGGCACCCAAACTATTACGGTAGAGCAAAACAACAAACGATTAAAAGTAGCTTAATATATATATATATATATATATATATATATATATATTAAAAAAGGGGGGGATGTAGGGTTTATACATATTATAGTGTTAAAAACATTTAACTATTTTTTGTGTAAGAACTTAAATGAACTTAAATCATATGCAGCAGTAAGCATGAAGGTACTTCTAGGCTTTATTTTGTACTTAAATCATGTATTTAGAAACTTAAATGCATTTATCATAATAAATCCAAATCATTAAAAAAAACAGAAAATATGTTTATCATGTATCAACAATTATCAAATATTACTAAGGTTTAATATGTAACTAAAACATTCAAATTAAAAGATAAACACCTTTGTCTTTTTAAGCTATCAAACAACATAACATCTACCACTCAGTACATACGTATGATTAACCAAACAGCTTCACATTATGTTATTATCATCACAAAACAGCAAACACCACACATGAATAAATAGCAAAGTTGAAATAAAATCGAACTTGCTTCTTACTTATTCAAGGACAAACACAAATAATCGATGAACAACAAACAATAAAGATAAACAAGTACTTACTTGTTCAACAACTATTGAACAGAAATTACCAAATATTATAAATATGAAAACCTAGATTCATACCTGTCGAGTCTTTATTTTGAGAATATCGACTTGTTTTAGAAAAATAATTTTTTTGAGAAGATTGACTTAGGGATTTAGGTAGTTATGAATCGGCTTAGGTTTTACGGATTGAAATCGATCAAAGGGGGCGGAAATGAAATCGATTGCAACTAAATTTAGATGAAACCAAATGGAAATCAATTGATTTTTGGTAAAACTTAGGTTTGATTGAGAAATGGCGGAACAAAGAAACAAAAGAACATATTAAAGAAAGAGGCGTCTCGTGTTTTTTGTCCTAGAAAATAATTAACGTAAAGCCATGTCCTTTAAACTTATTGTTTAACTAAAGGAGGCCCTTAATGTATAATGCGTATCAAAATCAAATACATTTGTTATATAACAAAAATAAATTTGTTATATCACAAATCAAAATAGTTATCTTATAAAATTATAAAACAACATGATTCTTAAATCATAAATCAATATTATTATTTCAAAAAAAAATCGAAACAAATAAACTAAATAAACAAAATTTAAATTAAATCATAGTAAAAACTTAAAATTGAGGTTGTTACAGTTAGTTTCGAAAGATGCAAAGATTTGAAGCATAACGGAGGTGGTGGAATGAAAACGGAGGGGATGATGGATGGTATGGAGTAGTGCCGGCCTTGACCAAAGTTAGGCCCTAGGTGAAAAAAAAATTTAGGCCCAAGATTTATAGAAGGAGAACAACAAAAACAGAAAATTAATGCAGTAGGGTTCGAATCCACATCACATGCAAGGCAACACACACACTTTACCATCCAACCAACTTATCTTTGTGTAATGTATGATAATTGAAGCCCTTTCCAACATAAAATTTTGAAACTTTGAAGCCCTTTCCAACATAAAATTTTGAAACTTTGAGGCCCTCTGCCTTCTTCCTCCTCCACCTGCCGGACTCGAGGCTATAGGCCACTGCCTAGGTGGCCTATACCCAGGGTCGGGCATATGTACGGAGGATGGTGGATGGATGAATTTGACGTCGTCCTTCTGTTGTTTCTTAAAATATGGAAAATGAGAAAAAGTTGTCTTTTTGTGTTAACTTCGTTTTACAAAATAATCATTTTACCCGATATGTGTGCGTTGTTCGTGCTTTTGTACTTACAAAACCGAAAACTAAAAAATAGAAAAAGAACTCACCCTTGGATTCTAGCAATTCCTCTTTTGATGTAACTGGTGTTTCTTAATATCTAGCACCGAGTCAATAATTTGGGTTATAATTCTACCATTTCTATTATGTTATTCTTTGTAAGTATAACTTTTTTTCAAGGATACTTTATGTTGGGTTTTCTATAACGAGGGGAACATACACTTTATCGGTGACGATTTTGGTCTTCCAATGTCCTAGGACGATAACTAACATTTTATTTTTTTCTAAAATAATTTGAATCGTTTGATGCTATTTTTATACTTCTACAGACTGTCATGAAAAAATTCCTATACTTTTGTTAATCATTTTTTTGGTTACATAAACAATTATCACACCTGTTTATCACTTTGTCCCATAAGCTTACCAGACAATACTAATATCTATTAACCATGTTACATATATGTTTATTTTACAATACAAAGTATATGTTGATCTCTTGGTAACCAATAGAAGAATGTAATGTCTACTGCATTTACATAAATATTTAATTGACATTTCTTATCTAGCTTTTGTAATTTAAAATTGATTCTAATTTGCCAAATACAATCATACTGATTAGTTTTTTCATTAGATGCAGGTGTACTTTAAGACTGCTAAAAATGTGTCTATTCTCTGCCTGCCTATGATTCCTCTAACTCAGATAATTGACGATGTATTAAATGCAACAAAGAATAGGTGCAGCGATTTCAATTTGAGAACATGACATTGTTACAACTCAGCAAGCTTTACTTGCGTATCAATTTTTTTTACCTTTAATGTTCTGTAAGCAAATATCATCGTAAACATTTTTTTCAACGTTGTCCACTTTTCACCTTTTTTTTGTTGTACTTCCTCGTCTTTTACACATTTTGGACTCCATTATTAAATAAAATATTTTACTTTGTACAACAACATACTGTAGTTAACTAGAAAGTTATGTTTTTTTTAATGTTAGACTCTCATTCAATTTGCACATTGCAATTTGTCGTTGCTTTGCACTCTTACCTTTTATCACTTAGCATTAGTTTAACTCCAGGTAGATGGGTCCACTAATAATTATTTATCGATTCAATATATGTTAACAACTCTCAGCCAGCACTACTTCGAAGTTACGTTGATCCTTTTGCAATCTTAATTCACAGTATCATTTTTTCGAACTTAACATTGATACGTTTGCTGGACTTATTACCACCTAAATTGAGTATTTCACAGCAGTAGTTATTTCTTTGTATAACAACAAATATTGGTTTAAGAACTCCGTTTTCGGGCATATGCCAATAAGTTTTCTTACTTCATTTGCTTCTGCTACCCATATTTCCACACCATTTTACGGTTCTACTAAAATTTGTCTTTCACCAATCTTCAACTTGTGATGTTCATAACTTTATTTTCTTTATTTAACAAACATCCATGGTGTGTTCAATATGTCATATGCGATGAAAATGATAACGAGCCAGCTGCTACGTCCAGCTGAATACAGATTTATAGGTTGTTTATTTATTTAATATTATTAATACTTATAGTTTTCTCTATAATTTTTAAAATGAATAATTTACACAAACAAAGTCCATTTGAGGAGTCGTACTTTACGCTGCCATCATACTACAAAGTTGGTTTGAACGTAATCACGAAAATTTTCATTCTTCAATTTATTTAATTATTTTATTTTTATAAATTGTCAACATGTGTTATTTACTATAATTAATCAATTAATTATAGGTCTACTAAACTAAAATTCACAATTTAAGTACCACGCTCTAGAAACCGCTTTCAAATATCCCTTCTCTACAATTATCCGCATTCCTGTTCTGCTAACTTCCTTACTGAAATAACCCGCACAACTATCTCATTACCATTTCCTTGCAAACGCATCCTAATACATCACACATACCTACCACCAAAAATTGTCTTCTAAATTTAGATTCCTAAAGATGCATGTGTGCATAGCACGGGTTCCAACCTATATATATATAATTACAATATCAGAGTGCACATTCATTTCCCGGTTGATAAGGCCTGAGGTCACGATTACCATTTTAGAATACCACATCATCGTTTACTTTGAATGTCACATCGTTAGACCCATCAAATCGCTAATTGACGTCTACAAATATACTCTGGGTGTTAAGCTAAAAGAAGTTTCCTTCTCCGCCAGAAAACTTGCTATATTCGTTAAAATCGATGTTTACGTGACTTTTAGGAAATACTCTATCAGACATTCGTCTATACAAGTCATCCAGGAACAGGATGTTCCAAAGGTACCCTCCTTCCACATCCAATATAGGAATCACCCCAAGGATCAGTAGCGAGTTGTAATACCCCGTAAAATACATAAACATTAATAATAAATAAATAAATAAAATAAGCAATTAAATAATATGACTGGAAAATGAGATTTTGCAGCTATATGAATTTGGCTACGAAATTCTTTTATTTGGATTCATGGCGAAATTCTGAATCGTTTTCATATATAATATGCTAAAAATGGTCAATGTATGAAGAAGTTATGAACAAATGAATTTGGACAGAAAATGCAGAATATATATATATATAATTAAATAGATAATATATATATGGCGAGCGTTCAATGGCACCCCTTATTCTACACCCCCTATTAGCCTCCCTATTTTCCACCTCTCATTTATATTATTTCAATGTAAGTGGAAAAAGAGAGAGTTAGTGGAAGGAGAGAGGGAGGAAATGTGTGGTGGAAAAGCGGTAGGCTGAAGGGGTGCTCACTATTTGGGGTGCCATTGAATGCTCCTCTCTCTCTCTCTCTCTATATATATATATATATATGTGTGTGTGTGTGTGTGTGTGCGTGCGTCCAAGATAAATTAAAAATAAAGAGGGAGAATTTGAAATTTGAATTGAAGATAAGATCGGGGGACAAAGTATAATGTATATATAGAATATGATTAAGAGATTAAAAGATGTATTAATTAAAATAAACAACTTAGCAATGCTTCTTTATTGGGCGGTCCAGCCTCCAAGGGGTCGACCCCCCTTAAGGGGTGGCGACCACTCTGGTCGACCGCCTGACGGTTGGACAACCCAATAAATCTATGTGGATAGGTTTTTTTATGAGATATATATATAAAAATAAAAGGCTTGGATTAATTCTAAGTAATCCAACGGTCTATGCTCACATGGGAAACTATAAATAGCCCCCTCATATCACACATTAGAATCCTAACCATTCTCTATCCCTGCCTCCATGCTACCTCTTTGCCATTACTAAATTCCAAAGAAAAATAAAAGAGAAGGTTAGGGATTTCTTCTATTACTGCAATCCTATTCTTAATCTATCTCAATTCTAATTCATATAAGTTTAGTATTCTAGAATTTGGCATAAACACACATACACACGCACACAAACACACACGCACGCACACATACACACACACACACATATATATATACATATATACATATGAGATTCTAATGCATGTCTCTTATATATATAATTAGGAGGATCATTGGAGCACGTTTGACGTAAGGATTAAAGCACAATCTAGATCTACTACCGATTTCTCTTTGTTTTGCCCAGATATGTGAGTGGAATATGGTTTACTTAAGGCATATTCATATTATTATTAGATTATCATGTAGATAGATATGCCTAGGAGGATTTGGAAATTCGATAACAAAAACACTAAAACCCTCAAATCCTCTATCATGTATTTTCGTATGAGTTGTCATGATTATTTGGGTTTGGTGGAATTTTGATTTTAATGTTGGGTTAAAGATTAAAATGGGTGTTGCTACTATTATTTCTATTTTGTATAATTCACCTT
Source organism: Allium sativum (assembly GCA_030737875.1). Taxonomy (NCBI): domain Eukaryota; kingdom Viridiplantae; phylum Streptophyta; class Magnoliopsida; order Asparagales; family Amaryllidaceae; genus Allium; species Allium sativum. The sequence goes on from CM060921.1 coordinate 567,572,457, forward strand.
TATCAAACATTTGATTGTAACCTAAAACGGTTTAGATTTGGGTATTTCATGATTTGATTAGGTTTTTATTTTATTTTGAATCCAAACGTATTCATACTTCAAATATGACAAATATAAACGTTTTTATGTGCATAATACCCAAAAAGGTCTGAATTAGATAAAGTGGGAATCATAAACATATAGATTTAATTGTATGTGATACTTTATTTTTAATCCAGTATTGAAATCATTCCAACAAGCCTAGGATGCAAGTCGAAAGTTTGTATGAATTTATATTTTCCATCCACTGCTATTTGTTATCCTGTTATTATGTAATCATGCCTAAGTTGTAGCGGTAAAAGCATACAACAACTAACTTGTATACCATGATTTGGACAAATTTACAATTGCCACCTCTTTAGAACGTTTCCTCATGTATACGAATATTTACGTTAACTAGGCGATATAATTATTTTACTTATATAAATGTAATCAACGTAATTAACGTTGTATTAGCGCAATAAATGCGATTAGGTTAGAATTCGAATTTTGAAATGTCCCCATAGTAAATATATAATTGATTTCTTGTGTGTGCGTATATAGAATGGCTATATATATATATATATATATATATATATATATATTAATAGTGACACTTAGACATGAGGATAGTTGCCATTTGTGATAGAAGTATGCCAGGAACCGACCGGCAAATCCAGCAACCACAAGAAGGTCCAACTAATGTTAGATGTCTAGGTGTCATGGGTCATTCAAAAACTTACTACACTAGACATGAGGTTAAATCAACTTGTAGTAGAAGTTTGCCAGGAACCGACCGGTATATCCAGCATCTACAGGTGTAAGGTTTAATGTGAAGGGTCTAGTGTGTATATATATAACTATATATATAAGTCCATTGTGTGTGAAAATCGGTAGATTTACTATGCATTGAGAAGGTCTTAAGTGGATGACTCTCTTTTTATCTAGTTTGGATCTTAAGTAGATAGGACTAGGATCCCTCCAAAGGTTTATTCCTTGGAGAGGAACCAAAGTCATGGGACCCATCCTTATCAGATTTGAAGTAAGTCTTTGGGTTCTCCTTCTCTAAAAATAGTTAGGTATAAATGATAATGGAGTAGGGTAGTGCACAGGGATGTCCACTTCCTCTAGAAGCTTGTAAGGGCTCAACTAGGGACAGATTTGGTAAATAAGATATATGTAGTCATTGCATGCTAACCAACTATCTAAGGGAAGTCCTAAGCGACAAAGGTGTTCTACCATATTATCAGTTAAGTAGTAACGTTCGTAATACTACTTCACATATTACAAGTGAGAGTATAAATCTAAGAACGTTAACGTATTAGGATGGGGTCTTAAAGGGTTAGGGGTTTGCCTCAGGGTTATAAGAGATTATAAGAATCCACCTTTAATACGGCCATAAGTGACCGAGAATGCCACCTCATTGGGTATCTACCTTAAAAACACTAATGGGCGATTGACTTGGATATCCATACTATTGATTAGATACTTTGTGTTTGTTTGAATGTTGTGTCCTACGTAGACATACCTTGACATATGTAACCTGCTAAAAATATAGGGTATGAACATTAAGTAACACTATATTTCAGTCACACAGAACTTTATGTTCTGAACCCTCTCCTAAACATATTCAATAGGTCAGTAGATGGGGTAAAAGCCATGGACGAAGTCATGATTAAAGCTGATGAAGAAGACAAAGTTGGTATGTTATTATTAGTAGTTATTGCTTTACTTCTTTTGGAAACTTGTGAGAATGAACTATTTGATGTACCCATTGAACAGATGTAATGGTGACTGTTGTATTTCTGTATTTTTTAATAAATTTTACATCTTATTTTTGTATTATATTTTCTCTTACCGCTGTGTGAGTTTTCCATTCGAAGTATCTGTGTATATATATTCAGTGCAAATGTAATCCTTACAGGCACCAACGACCCGTTTAGAATGGCTCTAAGTTTCGATGGGCCTTTTCTGGGTTGAAATTTAGGCCCATTTCGGGCGGGTTATTACATTTGGTATCAGAGCATAGGTTACCCGATTTTAAGATAATTATACATATGAGAGGCGTATTTGTATACTGAAAAAGATTTTTCAAACTATATATATAATATATATACCCCCAATAGGCATACACGTTTATACTAGGCATCTTTATCGTTTTCTTTCTTTCTTAGCTCAAATGCTATCTCAGAAGTATCCACTAAAGGATTCTTCCTTTTCTTTTCAGACAGTAGAATGGCTGAAAACTACCCCGCTACAAGCCAGAATGGTTTCAACAGTATCCATGTACTGTTGAACATGTCCCGTTAATCCTGCCCCGGTGGCTCCTGTAGCTCCTGTCGTTGGGGTAGCCATTGACTTTTCTCGCTACTGTGAGACCTTTACGAACCTTGGAGGGAAATCGTTTTCTGGGAAAGAAATTTTTGCTAATACCCAGTCATGGCTAATGGACTATGAAAGAATTTTCGAAGCTACTGGCTGACCTGATGAGGTGAAGAGGAGAATTATGGTCTGACGTTTGAAGGATGAGGCCCTTGAATGATGGAACCTAGTATCAGTGGAAAACAAGGGATAGATATTTACATGGGCCGAATTCAAAACCCGTTTCGAAGCAAATTTTTTGCCAAGAGCAGAAATGACTATCCAGCTAGAAAAATTCATCCACCTTAAGCAAGGAAGCTTGAGCTTGCAAGAGTATGTATCCAAATTTACTGAATTATGAAAGTTCGGAAGAGGATTTGTAGACACCCCCATGAACAAAGCCCTTAGATTTGTTAAAGGACTAAACTCCCCGTTGAAGGAAACTCTATTAGCCCAAGTAATTAATGTTCGAGGCAACTTTTGAAACTCTAGTTAAAACAGCTATCCTATGCACGGTTGAAGGCGACAAGGAGGATAAAGAAGGAGAGAAAGCTCCAACAAGAACAAGAAAAAGGAATGGTGGAAAAACAAGAAGAAGAACTAATTCAAAAAGGATGCAAAGACTTGTACGAGGTGCAACCTCAAGGGTCATGAGGCCAAGGATTATAGGACTTCGTTAGCGAAAAAGGAGTTTAAGGGAAAATGTTACAACTGCCATGAAGGACACATGTCCAAAGACTGTCCAAAGTCCAAAGTTGTCAAGACTAGTCAGAACTATGCAATAGAGGCATCACCAATTCAAAGCTGACTCCCAAGAGACCAAGGGCAACCCGCAGTTGAAGGTATAACCTCTATTTTAGGAAATTCAATATACACCTTGTTCGATTCCAGAGCAGCCCATACTTTTATCTCTAAGCGATTAGTAAATCTATTGAACCTTTCCATATCTATCTCAGATAGTCCAATATAGGTGGTTAACCTAATTGGAGGATCTAAGTATCTTGAACTGTTGTGTAAAGACCTACTATTGGAGGTCGACGATGCCGAATTCCATTGTGAAACATATGCATTGGATTTTATGGATATGACCTTATCCTAGGTATGGACTGGCTATCATTTTATGGGGCCGTCCTAGATTACGACAAGAGAATCGTTTGTCTTAAAAGTCGAGGAGGACGTAACCTAAATATTCCTTGTAATGTTAGGAACAAGGATAAAGCCTTATTGTATTCCTTATCTCCTAGTTCTGAAGCACCATCTTCAGTCACTATAGTTTGTTAATTCTTGGATGTCTTCGAGGAAGTCACAAGACTTCTAACCTACAGAGAAATCTCTTTTCGTACTGACCTAAAGAAGGACGCTAGACCTGTAGCACTACCCTTGAGGCATATGGCACCTTACGAAAGAAGGGAGTTAGATAAGCAGATTTTAAAGTTATTGCAAAAAGGTTACATTCGTCGAAATACCTCAGAATGGGGTGCACCTGTCTTATTTGCCACTAAAGCAGACAGATCTTTGAGACTTTGTGTGGACTATAGGGAACTTAATAAATAGATCAAGAAGGATAGGTACCCTTTACCTAGAATCGATGACCTTTTTGACCAATTGGGAGGAGCCCGAGTATTTTTTGACCAATTAAGAATTGCGGAGGACAACAAGGACAAAACTGCGTTTAGGATGCTGGATGAATTGTTCCAATGGGAAGTTATGCCCTTCAGACTAACAAATGCACCCACTTTCTTTGTTGACCTTACGAGTAGAGTGTTTAAGGGCATTCTAAATAAAATTGCGGTTGTCTTCGTAGATGATATCCTTACATTTTCATAAGACCATAAATAGCATGAAAATCACTTGAGACAAGTGTTAGGGATATTAAGAAAGAACCAATTAAAAGAAAAATTCTCGAAGTGCCATTTCTAGAGGGAAGAAGTAAGATTTTAGGACATATTGTGTCAAGTGAAGGCTTGGTCGTAGACCACGCAAAGATCAAGGCAATCAAGGAATGGAGGATACCTCGGAATACTACAGAAGTGAGAAACTTCCTTGGATTGACTGGATATTATAGGAAATTCATTACAGACTTTGCAAAGATTGCTACTCCTTTAACCCAATTAAAGAAAAACGATTTGATGTTCTCTTGGAGTAATAAAAGTGATATAGCCTTTAAGAAATTAAAGGAATTATTAACTAGTTCACCTGTACTAATTATACCGGATGGTTCAAAATTATTCACCGTTTACACCGACACATGTGGGACCGATTTATGAGTAGTCCTTATGCAAGAAGGAAGAGTAGTTGCCTATGCTAGTAGACAGCTGAAGGATCCAGAAAAAAGATACCCAGTTCATGACCTTGAGTCAGCCGCAGTAGTGTTCGCCCTTAAGATGTGGAGGCATTATCTTTTAGGGAGAAATTTGAACTCTTTACTGACCATAAATCCCTAAAGTATTTATTTTCTCAACGTGACCTAAACTTAAGGCAACAATGATGGACGGAATATATTGCCTAAATTGACTTTACGATTCAATATACCCTAGGCAAGGGAAATGTTGTGGTGGATGCTTTAAGTAGGAAACATGCGACTTTGAATGCGATAACTGAATGGAAGCAATTAGAGTTCCTCGCTGATTTTAATTTGCAACCCTTACTAACCACTTATAATGGTTTTCTTCAGGCTATGATAATTAGACCTACCCTAAGAGAAAGGATCCAAGGCTCACAAGACCCTGACGAGGAATTACGAAACATAAAGGAGAAAGTAGGATAGAAAGGGACCTTTCCTCATTCGGTTAGGTTTTCGATCAGAGACGATGGGAGTTTACTTTGGGATGGATGACTTTACGTCCCTAAGGATGAAGGGTTGAGGAAAGAAATTTTAGTGGAATGCCATAGATCATACTTAACCATACACCCCGGTGGGGATAAAATGTACAAGGATATGAAGAGAAATCTCCATTGGGAAGGAATGAAGAGAGATGTAGCCGAGTTTGTGGCCAAACGTTTAACATGCCAAAAATTAAAAGCAGAAAAAGGGAAGCCCGGGGATTATTTTCACCGTTAGAGATCCCCACATGGAAGTGGAAACATATTTTCATGGACTTCCTAGAAGCCAAAAGGGGAATGAGGCCATTTGGGTTATGGTAGATCGTTTAACCGAAAGCGCCAATTTTATGCCAATCAGGAAGATAAGGACCGCAGCCTCATTAACCCAATTATATGTCAAAGAGGTAGTCAGACTTCATGGCATCCCATTCTGTAACAACCCGTATTTTTAATAACCTGTTATAACATAAATCGAGGCAGAATTAAATTATAAAAAGGGAATCAAGGGAAACGGGCTATGCCATTGCGTTCGTCTCGGAAAAATACGCGAAATAGAGTCCGAGTTTTCGAAAATCGGAGTCCGTATGAAGAAGATATGGACGAACGAAGTTAGGCAGAAAAACCCGGAAACTAGCCAGAATACACTGGCGCACTTGTGAAGTGCGCCAACACAATTTATGCACTGGCGCACTTGTGAAGTGCGCCAGTACATTTTTACACTGGCGCACTTGGGAAGTGCGCCCGTGTCGAGCCAGAAAACCTGCACAGTTTCTAGAGAGTTCTGTGGTTGGGTGCACCAGTTTGGGGGTTTGGGCTTGGTCCTAGGGCTAGTTTCTGGAAGGCTCCGAGATCTAAGGGTCCTAATCTAATTTAGGGTTAATCTAAGGGCCTAAAACACTTGCCTAATCTATAAATAAGACCCTAACCTACCCTAAATCACTCATTATTCATCCTAGTAACTAAACTATGCCAAAATCCATCCTCTCATGGCCTCCACCCTCTTCATACAATTCCTAATTTAATTCCTAAGTAATTTTCCATGCATACAAGCATATTTAGGCTTGTATGATCCTCCTTAGCTTGCATTAAAGGCTTGTTTTTCAATTGGCATCAAAAAGGAGGAGTCTTGATCAAGTTTGCTTGCATTTGGGGGTTTTAATTAGTTGCATAAGGGGTTTCTTGCATTCGTTATACTCATTTGAGTCCGCATAAGCATAGTAAGCCCTCTTACCTTCATTTTAGAAACTCTAAAGTTAGTATGTGATGCAAGTTGGGATTTATGTATGTTTATTGAGTTATGCATGTTTATGCAAGTTTGCTAAGCCTTGATTTGCAAGTTAAATGAGTTATGCATGTTTATGCAAGTTTGCTAAGCCTTGATTTGCAAGTTAAATGAGTTATGCATGTTTATGCAAGTTTGCTAAGCCTTGATTCGCAAGTTAAATGAGTTATGCATGTTTATGCAAGTTTGCTAAGCCTTGATTTGCAAGTTAAATGAGTTATGCATGTTTATGCAAGTGTACTAAGCCATGATTTGCAAGTTAATTGAGTTATGCATGTATACTAAGCCATGATTTGCAAGTTTAACAAGTTATGCATGCTTATGCAAGTTTGCTAAGCCATGATTTGTATGTTTATTGAGCTATGCATGTTTATGCAAGTTTAAAATGACAAGTTGTGCATGTTTTGACAAGTTATGCATATTTATGCAAGTTTAAAATGACAAGTTGTGCATGTTTGACAAGTTATGCATGTTTTGGCAAGTTGTGCATGTTTATGCAAGTTTAAAATGACAAGTTGTGCATGTTTTGACAAGTTGTGCATGTTTTGACAAGTTGTGCATGTTTATGCAAGTTTAAAATGACAAGTTGTGCATGTTTGACAAGTTATGCATGATTATGGTAATATGCAAGTTCATTATGCTAAGTTATGCAAGTTTAACATGTTATGCATGTTTTATGGTAATATGCAAGTTCACTACGCTAAGTTGTGCAAGCCTGACATGTTATGCATGACTGTTGTGCAAGTTTATGTTGTGCTAAGTTCCCTCTTCCTATCCTTTATGCGTTACTACGAATATATAAGCGATAGAATGACGTTGGGGGTTTTGGGGTAAACTTAAAATGCATAAAAATATAAGATTGGGAATTTACCTATTAAGTTAGGTCTACCCCTTGGGAATTTACCTATTAAGTTAGGTCTACCCAAGTAATTGTTTGACTTGTGATTATGTTTTGAAATAAAGTGGACATGACACTTAGAAAACATAAGTGTGGCCAACTCGAGGTTGGGTTGAGTTTGTAGCGTAATTCTACCCGGAACCGACCGGCTTAACTAGTGGCTACAAACAATAGGACCCAATGTGAGAAGTTGGTCATGGGGTGCCAAGACCCGAGGTTAGACCAAGTTGTGGTGTAAAGCTACCCGGACCCGCCCGGCCTAACTAGTAACCACAACAAGGTCTAATGTGAGAGGTTGAGGTGCATTAAATTAATTAATGCATGATTAGGGTTAAGTCAGGGTCCACTAATACTTAACCAATTTGGGGATTCGAGGGATTAGAATGTGGTTAAGTCGTGAACCATTGGTTACACTTAACTAGTTTAATCCATTTGGGAGCTCAAGGGATTAGAATGGGGTTAAGCCACACTTAACCAGTTTAATCCAGGATTAGTGAAGGGTTAAATCACACTTAACCCTCTTGGGAAACCCTAGCAACGTGGTCTGTTCTAACAGTAATCCCAGTTTGGTATCATTCACAAACCCTAGAAGCTAGGCTAGGGCGGGGCACGATTACTGGCAGATGTAAGCGACCAAAGGGCGATGGCCGAGTGGTACAGCGGTGCGGGTCCGGCGGGCTACGGACGTGCACGTAGTCCGATGTTGGACAAACTCGAGGCACGGGTACCAGTAGATTAGAGCTGTGCATTATTGCTTAAGTGTCTGGGGTTGACATCCGAGGGCTTGATACACCCAAAGGGGGGACCCAGCACAGTCTAACTACAACCATATGTGGGCCATATGGACACCAACACTTGACGTGTTAGGTTTATAGGGAGCCGATCGACTAGACCGTGGGCTGGACCTTTTATTAAGGTCACTTCATGTTATTGGGCCAAAGTTTGGGCTAAGGGATCAATACCTGTTATGTTGGTTTGCTAGTACACCGTGGTGTAAAAAAAAAAACTTAACCTTGTTTTATGCGATGATACCTCTATCTATCTTGTAGGTAATTTACCATGCCAGTATGTTGTTATCTATGATCATCTCAGTTTCCATCATGATGTTAACTTTATTAGTTTATAGACTGATCGTAGCAGGGCTTACTCAGTCTTTTTGACTGACCCGTTTTGTTTCGCCTCTTTTCTTCCGTTCCCCCCCCCCCAGGTTCTCAGGGAGGGAATACAGGAGCCTAGCTTGGATCTTAGCTGCTTTCTTGGATAGCTCATGTATGCGTTGGACTTGGGCTTGCTATGGTTTCTTCCACTTTGGGGATAGCTACTTTTATGTTTTTTTTCAGTATCAGATGATGTAATTTTATGTACTAGACTTGTTTACTTGGGAAATTGACATATGATGTAGCAGACTTGTTTTTGAAATAGTTTAAAAGTCTTCCGCTGTTTTATTTACTTACTCTGTTTATTTACATATATATATATATATATATATATATATATGTCATGTCCTGCCTTGCTATATCATTATGCATGTTTACCAATAATGCCCCTCCAAAGCTAGTGCATTCCTTTGCGAGTGACCCTGGCGGAGGTGGGGTGTTACATTTGGTATCAGAGCCAGGTTTGCGAGAAGGGATAAAAAGGTTTTTAAAACTTTTGGAAAACTATTTTCAAAACCAAGTATTAAGTATTTTCCAAAGAAAAGTCTAGTTGTTTTTAAAGGCTATTCCCCAAAAGCCATTAGCACTATCCTTTGACTCCTCGTTTGAACTCTTTTCTTTTCGTTTCCAGCATGTCTGATAATCTCATCTTGCCCGAAGGAGTAACAATACCCGATTGGTTTCGTCGGTACTTGGAAGTCACGGCACCGGTCCCGGGTGTCTCTAATGATGTCCTTCCAGTCGAGGCCGCTGTTCCTCCTCCTCCTCCCGTAGCTGATGTTCCTCTTCCTCCTTCCCCTCTGCATCCTCAAACTGACTTCGCAAAGATTTGCCAAGATTTTAAGGCGATGGGTTGCAAGAATTTCTTTGGAACCGAGACTTTTGTAGAGGCAAGGAATTGGTTGAAAGAGACCGAAGATCTTTTAGCCACCTTTGATATAGGTGACCGCAGGAAGGTTTTATTGGCAGTATGGTTGCTAAAGGAAGAAGCTGCACGTTGGTGGGTAGTCACCACCGCTACTAGGCCAATTGAGACTTGGGATGACTTTAGAGGAAGGTTTGGACTGAGATTCTTATCACTGAAGCAAGGGGACATGACTGTTAGGGAATACATAGATAAGTTTAATCAATTGGCTCGTGTCGATTTAGACTTGGTTAATACAGCTCAGAAGAAGGCCCTACACTTTGCTCTAGGATTAAATGAGCCATTACGTGATTTGGCCCTGTCTCATATACCCTTGGGGGCGACTTTCGAGAGTTTGGTGAATTTGGCCCTACTTCAAGAAGAAGGTAGCAATGACAAGAAAGAGGTCAAGGCGAGAGGGTAAATTCCGGGAAGCAAGACAAGAATAACAACAACCGCAAGGACAAGCCAAGAGGGAATATGAAATGCAACTTCTGTGGTAAAATTGGACATATGGCCAGGGAATGTAGGAAGAAGGAGAAGCGAAAGCGGGGCGAATGCTTCATTTGTAGTGAGTTTGGACATTTCAGCAAAGACTGCCCGAGGAAACAAGGGCAAGGTCAGACTCAGTGTGCAGGACTATCTGGAGGGCGAATCCATCCCCTCAACCCCAGCTCATGATAGAGGTAGTGTTTCTATTGAAAATCTTGTTTACATTTTCTGATTTTCCCTGTTCGAACTTTGTTTGATTCTGGCACATCGCATAGTTTTATTTCATCTAATCCAGTTGAAAGTTTTGCACCTAAGTACTAGTGTAGTTGATGATCCCGTATGTGTTTCAAATCCAATTGGGGGTTCTGCCCGTTTGTCTGTGGTCTGAGTGGATTTGAAAATTTCTATCTTGAGTATAGAATCCTCGTGGGATGTTTATATTCTCGGTTTCGGGGGATATGGGTTGGTTTTGGGCATGGAATGGTCATCCTATTTTGGAGCCATTCTGGGTTTTTGTATATAGGGTGTGGGGCTCATGACTCGCCTCGGTAATACCCTAGAAATTTCTAGCAACCCTATGGGTCCCGTCATGTTATGTTATCTTGAATCCCTCAACTCGTCTATTGATAGTTTGCAATCTGTGAGGGTGGTCCGAGAATATCCTAATATCTGGGGATAGATTTCCGTATTATCTGGTTGGTAATGCCAAGCCAGTTTCGTGGCCGATTAGGCACATGACCTCACGAAATGAGAGTTAAGAAAGCAAGTCAAGGAGTTGCTTGAGAAGAACTTCCTGAGACAAGGCATTTTCGAGTAGCGTGCTCCAGTAGTATTCGTTACTGATGTGGACAGTTTGTTTCGCTTATGTGTTGATTATCATGAGAAGAATAGACAACCGTTACCAAGGATCAATGATTCGTTTGATCAGCTTGTAGGAGCATCTGTTTTCTTTTGATCTAGCTACCAGATTCCATCAGCTTAGGATGGCTGAGGATGGAATTGACAAGACTGCGTTTAGGACTCTAGATGGATTTTTTTTAGAATGGCTAGTCATGCTATTTGGTTTGACTAAGGCACCCGCATATTATGTGAACTTGATGGGTAGGGTGTTTAGGGAGTCCTTGAACAAGTTTGTCGTGGTCGTCATAGGCGATATTTTGATTCCCTCAAAAGAACGAGGGAAAGCATACTAGACATCTCAAAGAGGTGATGGATACGCTTAGAGCCACCGGCTGAAGGTCAAATTCTCCAAATATCACTTTGGAGGAAAGAAGTGGGATTTCTTGGGCACATAGTTCTTAAGTAAGGCTTAGCGGTGGATTCCGCTAAAGTGGCTGCGGTTTGAGACCGAAAAGCTCTGAGAAGGGCAATTGAAGTAAGAAGCCTCCTCCGTTTGGCTAGTTAGTTAGCATTCCCGGAGCTTAGACTTACTCTTCTGGATCAAGAAGGGGGTTTCGCAGGAAGAAGACCCGCAGTTAGTCAAGTACATGGACCGGTTGATTCGAGGCGAGATGTTAAGTCACCTCGTTAGTTATATTATAGATGACAAGGGACGACTAAGGCGCGATGAGAGATTATGTGTTTCTCGAGTGGAGGACTTGGTAAAGAAGGTTCTTGAAGATGCGCATCACTCGAGGAGGTGGCCGAGTTGGTTTCAGGATACATGCTGTGCCACCAGGTTGAGGCCAAGTCATAGAAGCCCAGTGGGCCATTACCTCCATTGGAAGTTTCGCAAGGGAAGTGTGAAAACATCTCGATAGATTATGTGGATAGACTACCTAGATCAAAGAAAGGGAATACGGGTATGTGGGTCATAATAGGTAGACTCACGAAGAGTGCTCATTTCAGTCCAGTAAAGAGCGAGAGGGCTGCATCATGGTCAGCAACGGTTTACCCTCAAGAAGTTGGCCAGTTCTGAAATAGCCTACAGAAAACCATGGGTAGGCAACGGAATCTAGGTACGGCCTATAGGCGGATGGTTCATGTCGATTAAGCCTGAGTTATAGGAAATCACGTTTATAAGGGCAATTGGCAACGTGGAGTGGTATTTCCAAGAAAAGTTCTGCTGCATGGAATACCTTATGGTAAGAAGACGAGATCCAGGACTCACTAGTGAATTTTGGAGAGCTTGCATGAAATCATGAGATTACAGTTATGTTTAAGCCAAGTATACAGAAAGAAGAATAAGTGGGAAAGAAAGACGAGAGGCAATAATGAAATGAGTTCCAACTCGAATTTGGGAAATAGGAGTTAAGAAGCCAAGGAATCATGAAGTGGAAGATAGTCAAAGCACAGTGGAGTTAAGCTCAAGGAAACGTGACTAAGAAGAGTGAAGACTAGATACGCGCATCATATCTCTTTTTAAGAGTGCATCCTTGATCCTAGTTTTCCTGTGGAGCTTGCTTGCAAGTTATCTTTCGTATATATCCTCTCGGTCCCATTCTCGACCTTATTTCTGTTGTAAACTCCATAAGGGGGTTAAGACTCATCGGTTAGTACTATATGTCAAAGTTTGAATGGATTTCTTGTAATCCAAAAAGGAGTTTGTCTAGTTTGTCTAGTTTATCTAGTTTATCATGTCTATCTCGTCATGAGAACCTTTGGTAGAAACCCTTTGGTTGAAACATGTGTTTGAAACATGTTATGCTTGATGGTTGCAAGTGGTTGCAAGTGTTTGCAAGTGGTTACTCGTGGATGCATTATACACATTAGGCACTAGATCGGCTCGCACACTCTTCATGTTGCATATGCATGAGTGTTTATGCTTATTCATGGTTGAAACTTGTTGTGCTACCACATGGATGTTGCATATGGATGAATGTTATGTGCACTCATATAGATACTATGAATTATGTTAGGAATTTGCATACATATGGATTCATTTCACTGACATACATATGCATTAAGGAGGTTTACTGTATCAGTAACCGCCTGATTTTTGCATTAGGTAAGTACATATACACACACTTTTGCATATGTTCATCCAGCATTTAGAATCTTGTAAGGACAATGATTGCTCGTGGATGATGCTTTGAGTAGATGGATGATTGGATGGTAGGATACGTTCTTCCTAACTTGAAGATTTCGGGGACGAAATCCTTTAAGGAGGGGAGAATGTAACAACCCGTATTTTTAATAACCTGTTATAACATAAATCGAGGCAGAATTAAATTATAAAAAGGGAATCAAGGGAAACGGGCTATGCCATTGCGTTCGTCTCGGAAAAATACGCGAAATAGAGTCCGAGTTTTCGAAAATCGGAGTCCGTATGAAGAAGATATGGACGAACGAAGTTAGGCAGAAAAACCCGGAAACTAGCCAGAATACACTGGCGCACTTGTGAAGTGCGCCAACACAATTTATGCACTGGCGCACTTGTGAAGTGCGCCAGTACATTTTTACACTGGCGCACTTGGGAAGTGCGCCCGTGTCGAGCCAGAAAACCTGCACAGTTTCTAGAGAGTTCTGTGGTTGGGTGCACCAGTTTGGGGGTTTGGGCTTGGTCCTAGGGCTGGTTTCTGGAAGGCTCCGAGATCTAAGGGTCCTAATCTAATTTAGGGTTAATCTAAGGGCCTAAAACACTTGCCTAATCTATAAATAAGACCCTAACCTACCCTAAATCACTCATTATTCATCCTAGTAACTAAACTATGCCAAAATCCATCCTCTCATGGCCTCCACCCTCTTCATACAATTCCTAATTTAATTCCTAAGTAATTTTCCATGCATACAAGCATATTTAGGCTTGTATGATCCTCCTTAGCTTGCATTAAAGGCTTGTTTTTCAATTGGCATCAAAAAGGAGGAGTCTTGATCAAGTTTGCTTGCATTTGGGGGTTTTAATTAGTTGCATAAGGGGTTTCTTGCATTCGTTATACTCATTTGAGTCCGCATAAGCATAGTAAGCCCTCTTACCTTCATTTTAGAAACTCTAAAGTTAGTATGTGATGCAAGTTGGGATTTATGTATGTTTATTGAGTTATGCATGTTTATGCAAGTTTGCTAAGCCTTGATTTGCAAGTTAAATGAGTTATGCATGTTTATGCAAGTTTGCTAAGCCTTGATTTGCAAGTTAAATGAGTTATGCATGTTTATGCAAGTTTGCTAAGCCTTGATTCGCAAGTTAAATGAGTTATGCATGTTTATGCAAGTTTGCTAAGCCTTGATTTGCAAGTTAAATGAGTTATGCATGTTTATGCAAGTGTACTAAGCCATGATTTGCAAGTTAATTGAGTTATGCATGTATACTAAGCCATGATTTGCAAGTTTAACAAGTTATGCATGCTTATGCAAGTTTGCTAAGCCATGATTTGTATGTTTATTGAGCTATGCATGTTTATGCAAGTTTAAAATGACAAGTTGTGCATGTTTTGACAAGTTATGCATATTTATGCAAGTTTAAAATGACAAGTTGTGCATGTTTGACAAGTTATGCATGTTTTGGCAAGTTGTGCATGTTTATGCAAGTTTAAAATGACAAGTTGTGCATGTTTTGACAAGTTGTGCATGTTTTGACAAGTTGTGCATGTTTATGCAAGTTTAAAATGACAAGTTGTGCATGTTTGACAAGTTATGCATGATTATGGTAATATGCAAGTTCATTATGCTAAGTTATGCAAGTTTAACATGTTATGCATGTTTTATGGTAATATGCAAGTTCACTACGCTAAGTTGTGCAAGCCTGACATGTTATGCATGACTGTTGTGCAAGTTTATGTTGTGCTAAGTTCCCTCTTCCTATCCTTTATGCGTTACTACGAATATATAAGCGATAGAATGACGTTGGGGGTTTTGGGGTAAACTTAAAATGCATAAAAATATAAGATTGGGAATTTACCTATTAAGTTAGGTCTACCCCTTGGGAATTTACCTATTAAGTTAGGTCTACCCAAGTAATTGTTTGACTTGTGATTATGTTTTGAAATAAAGTGGACATGACACTTAGAAAACATAAGTGTGGCCAACTCGAGGTTGGGTTGAGTTTGTAGCGTAATTCTACCCGGAACCGACCGGCTTAACTAGTGGCTACAAACAATAGGACCCAATGTGAGAAGTTGGTCATGGGGTGCCAAGACCCGAGGTTAGACCAAGTTGTGGTGTAAAGCTACCCGGACCCGCCCAGCCTAACTAGTAACCACAACAAGGTCTAATGTGAGAGGTTGAGGTGCATTAAATTAATTAATGCCTCATGATTAGGGTTAAGTCAGGGTCCACTAATACTTAACCAATTTGGGAATTCGAGGGATTAGAATGTGGTTAAGTCGTGAACCATTGGTTACACTTAACTAGTTTAATCCATTTGGGAGCTCAAGGGATTAGAATGGGGTTAAGCCACACTTAACCAGTTTAATCCAGGATTAGTGAAGGGTTAAATCACACTTAACCCTCTTGGGAAACCCTAGCAACGTGGTCTGTTCTAACAGTAATCCCAGTTTGGTATCATTCACAAACCCTAGAAG
The DNA here is from genome assembly GCA_030737875.1 of Allium sativum. Taxonomy (NCBI): domain Eukaryota; kingdom Viridiplantae; phylum Streptophyta; class Magnoliopsida; order Asparagales; family Amaryllidaceae; genus Allium; species Allium sativum. Next base: position 567,587,851 of record CM060921.1, read on the forward strand.
CTAGGCTAGGGCGGGGCACGATTACTGGCAGATGTAAGCGACCAAAGGGCGATGGCCGAGTGGTACAGCGGTGCGGGTTCGGCGGGCTACGGACGTGCACGTAGTCCGATGTTGGACAAACTCGAGGCACGGGTACCAGTAGATTAGAGCTGTGCATTATTGCTTAAGTGTCTGGGGTTGACATCCGAGGGCTTGATACACCCAAAGGGGGGACCCAGCACAGTCTAACTACAACCATATGTGGGCCATATGGACACCAACACTTGACGTGTTAGGTTTATAGGGAGCCGATCGACTAGACCGTGGGCTGGACCTTTTATTAAGGTCACTTCATGTTATTGGGCCAAAGTTTGGGCTAAGGGATCAATACCTGTTATGTTGGTTTGCTAGTACACCGTGGTGCAAAAAAAAAAAACTTAACCTTGTTTTATGCGATGATACCTCTATCTATCTTGTAGGTAATTTACCATGCCAGTATGTTGTTATCTATGATCATCTCAGTTTCCATCATGATGTTAACTTTATTAGTTTATAGACTGATCGTAGCAGGGCTTACTCAGTCTTTTTGACTGACCAGTTTTGTTTCGCCTCTTTTCTTCCGTTCCCCCCCCCCCCAGGTTCTCAGGGAGGGAATACAGGAGCCTAGCTTGGATCTTAGCTGCTTTCTTGGATAGCTCATGTATGCGTTGGACTTGGGCTTGCTATGGTTTCTTCCACTTTGGGGATAGCTACTTTTATGTTTTTTTTCAGTATCAGATGATGTTATTTTATGTACTAGACTTGTTTACTTGGGAAATTGACATATGATGTAGCAGACTTGTTTTTGAAATAGTTTAAAAGTCTTCCGCTGTTTTATTTACTTACTCTATTTATTTACATATATATATATATATATATATATATATATATATGTCATGTCCTGCCTTGCTATATCATTATGCATGTTTACCAATAATGCCCCTCCAAAGCTAGTGCATTCCTTTGCGAGTGACCCTGGCGGAGGTGGGGTGTTACACATTCAGTATCGTCAGTGATAGAGACCCCTTATTTAAAAGTGAATTTTTGAGAAGCCTACAAGCAGCATTGGGAACGACCCTCAATTTAAGCACAGCTTATCATCCACAGACCGACGGACATATAGAAAGAGTTAACAAAATTTTAGAATACTTGCTCCGAGCTTGCGTCATCGACTTTGGAAGAGTTTGGGAGCAACACTAACTACTTGTAGAATTCGTATACAATAATAGTTTTCAAACGACAATTGGTATAGCCCCTTTTGAAGCACTTTACGGGAGGCCATGTAAATCTCCAACTTGTTGGTGGGAAACTACCGACAAGGTTATATTCGGACCAGACTTCGTCCATGATTCCATGGAGAATATATCTTTTATTATGCAGAGAATGAAGGCAGCCCAAGACCGTCAGAAATCGTATGCCGATAAGCGAAGGAGGGAACTTGAGTTTAATGTTGGAGACTTAGTATTCGTAAAAGTATCCCCTCTTAAGAAGAGTGTTCGGTTTGGGAAGACTTGGAAGTTGGCTCCCAGATTTATTGGGCCTTTTAACATCAACAAAAAGATAGGAATTTTGGCTTATCGAGTGGATCTCCTCGAATGTCAATCGGGAATCCATAATGTTTTTCATGTATCTCATCTATAGAAGTGCCTTCATGATTCTACTATCAGACTCGAGCTTGATGAAATTGGGGACATAGAAAAACTCGAGTTGGTATCCAGGGTGCCCCGTGCCACTGTAAGGATTGTAGAGCACGAAATCAAGAGACTCTACAAAAAAACTGTTCGCCTCGTCCGAGTATAATGGGGAAATGATCCTGCAGAAAGCACATGGGAGACCGAGGTTAAGATGAGAAAGATGCACCCAGAGCTTTTCACAGGTAAATTTTCCTCAAAATAACGTTTATGGATGAATTGTGATTGCTAGATTGGATGTTAGGAAATGGATGCAACATCATTGCACCGAGCACTCATATAGAAATATATGCATATTTAGGTTGTTTGCATACAAATTGCATCATTTATTACACCTACATGCTAGGATAGAGCTCACTTTAGTGAGTCTGCAGTTCATAACCACTACAAGTCAAGGATGTTTATGGATGAACAAAAAATAACATGGGTGTACAACATGGATGTTATGAGCTAGTTGTATTTTTGCCCCTTAAACAGATTTCGGGATAAAATCTATTTTAAGGGGGGAGAATGTAACACCCCGTAAAATACATAAACATTAATAATAAATAAATAAATAAAAATAAGCAATTAAATAATATGGCTGGAAAATGATATTTTTCAGCTTTAGTAATTTAGCTACGAAATTTTTTTCTTTGGATTCGTGGCAAAATTCTGAATCGTTTTCATATATAATATGCTAAAAACGGGAAGTTATGAACAAATGAATTTGGACAGTGAACGCAATATATATATATATATATATATAATTAAATAGATTATATATATATATATATATATATGTCCATGATAAATTCAAAATAAAGAGGGAGAATTTTAAATTTGAATTGAAGATAAGATCAGGGGGACAAAGTATATTGCATATATGGAATAAGGTAAAGAGATTAAGGGGCATATTAATTAAAATAAACAACTCAGCAACGCTTCTTTATGGGCATTCCAGCCTCCAAGGGGTCGTCCCCCCCCAAGGGGTCTCGACCACCGGTCGACACCTCTGGTCGACCTCCTGGCGGTTGCACAGCCCAATAAATCTATGTGGTTAGTTTTTTTTAGGGATACGTAAAAATAAAAGGCTTGGATTAATTCTAAGTAATACAATGGTCTATGCTCACATAGAAACCATAAATAGCCCCTCATATCACACATTAGAACCCTAACCATTCTTTATCCCTGCCTCTATGCTGCCTCTCTGCCATTACTAAATTCCAGAGAAAAATAAAAGAAAAGGTTAAGGATTTCTTCTATTCCTCCAATCCTATACATAATCTCTCTCTATTCTAATTCATATAAGTTTAGTATTCTGTAATTTGGAATAAACGTGTGTGTGTGTGTGTGTGTATATATGAGATTTTAATGCATATCTCTTATATATATGTATATAATGAGGAGGATTATTAGAGCACGTTTGACGTAAGGATTAAAGCGAAGATCTAAATCTACTACAGGTTTCTCTTTGTTCTACCCAAATCTGTGAGTGGATTATGGTTTATTTACGGCATAATCATATTTTTATTAGATTATCATGTAGAAAGATATGCCTAGGAGGATTTGGAAATTCGATAACAAAAACACTAAAACCCCCAAATACTCTATCTTGTTTTTGCGTATGAATTGTCATTATTATTTGGCTTTGGTGGACTTTTGATTTTAATATTGGGTTAAAAATGAAAATGGGCATTGCTACTATTGTTTTCTATTTTGTATAATTCACCTTTATAAAACATTTAATTGTAACCAAAACGGGTTTAGATTTGGGTATTTCATGATTTGATTAGGTTTGGATTCTATTTTGAATCCAAACGTATTCATACTTGAAATATGATAAATATAAATTTTTTATGTGCATAATACCCAAAAAGGAGTGAATTAGGTAAAGTGGGAATTATAAACATATAGGTGTAATTGTATGTGATACTCTATTTTTAATCCAGTATTGAAATCATTCCAACAAGCCTACGATGAAAGTTGAAAGTTTGTATGACTGTATATTCTCCATCCACTGGTATTTGTTATCTTGTTATTATGCTGTCATGCCTAAGTTGTAGCGCTAAAAGTATGAAAAACTAACTTGTATACCTTGATTTGGACAAATTGACAATTGCCACCTCGTTAGAACGTTTCCTCATTTATACGAATATTTACGTTAATTAGGCGATGTACTTATTTTACTATATAAACGTAATCAACGTAATTAACGTTTATTAGCGTAATAAATGTGATTAGGTTAGAATTCGAATTTTGAAATGTCCCCATAGTAAATATATAATTGATTGCTTGTGTGTGCGTTTATAGAATGACTTTATATATATTAATAGTGATATGTAGAAAAGATTATAGTTGCCATTTGTTGTAGAAGTCTGCCCGGAACCGACCGACAAATCCAACAACCATAAGTGGGTCCAACTAATGTGAGATGTCTAGATGCCATGAGCCATTCAAAACTTAGTACACTAGACACGAGGTTAAACCAACTTGTTGTAGAAGTCTGTCTGGATCCGACCGGCATATCCAGCATCTACAGGTGTAAGATTTAATGTGAGGGGTCTAGTGTGTGTATATATATAACCATATATATAAGTTTATTGTGTGTGAAAATAGGCAGGTTTACTATGCCTTGAGAAGGTCTTAAGTGGATGACTCTCTTTTTATCTAGTTTGAGTCTTAAGTGGTTAGGACTAGGATCTATCCGAAGGTTTATTCCTTGGAGAGGAACCAAAGTCATGGGACCGACCCTTATTAGATTTGAAGTAAGTCTTTGGGAAGTCTTAAGCGACAAAGGTGTTCTACCGTAATATTAGTTAAGTAGTAACATTCGCAATACTACTTCTCATATTACAAGTGAGAGTATAAATCTAAGAACGTTAACGTATTAGGATGGGGTCTTAAAGGGCTAAGGGTCCAACTTAGGGTTATAAGAGATCACAAGAATCCACCTTTAATAGGGCCATATGTGACGGAGAATGCCGCCTCGTTGGGTCTCTACCCTAAAAACACTAATGGGCGGTTGACTTGAATATCCACCCCATTGTTTAGATACTTGATGTTTGTTTGAATGTTGTGTGCTGCGTAGACATACTTTGACATATGTAACCTGCTAAAAATATAGGGTATGGACATTAAGTAACAGCATATTTCAATCACACATAACTTTATGTTCTGACCCCTCTCCTCAACGTATCCAATAGATCAGTAGATGGGGTAAAAGCCATGGACGAAGTCATGACTAAAGCTGATGAAGGAGATGAAGTTGTTATACTATTATTATTAGTAGTTATTTCTTTACTTCTTCTGGTAACTTGTGAGAATGAACTATTTCATGTACTCATTGAACAGATGTAAAAGTGATTGTTGTATTTCTGTGGTCTTTAAACAAATGGTACATCTTATTTCAGTATTATATTTTCTCTTTCCGCTGTGTGAGATTTCCATTTGAAGTATATGTGTATATATATTCTGAATGTAATCCTTACAGGAACCAACGACCTGTTTAGAATGGCTCTAATTTTCAATGGGCCATTTCTAGATCAAAATTTAGGCCCATTTCAGGTGGGTTGTTACATGAGTAGTCCTTACAATCCGAAGATTTCAAATCACGATATAATCATAAGTCATAATAACCTTGGGAGCTAACCGGATAAATTTAACGAGTAGTTTTTCTGCTCATAAAGATCAACGGTCTTCAATGCTCCATCTTTATCATCGCTGCAAAATAGTTTCAAACGTGTAGTTGGTTCGAATTGGTTTTGGGTCCAGTTGCCATTTCAGTGTCTTCGAAATAACTCGTTAAAATTCAATAAGGAATATTCATTTGATAGTTGGTTCTTTAACCATCAAATTACAATAGTATGGTTAAATAAATCAGTAAGTCAGTCCCTTTATTAAAACCGGTTTCATTGATCCTTACAATCGATTTCATATACTTATCTCAATTGGATAAGAATATTCACAAGTCTCTTATTTCCGTTTACTTTGAAACAATAACTAATTCTTATATCAATAGAATTAAAGTATTCACCAAACTACTCTTCTTTATTTCCTTTAACTCGAAATATTGCTATATTTCTCAAAAACCTCTTTTCTTCCTTTATCTTGGAAACTAGGATGAGGCCCGTGCTTCGCACACTGACATAAATGGATTGTAATGTCAGGGGATGATGATAGGTTTGTAGTTGCATCAACTTTTGATCAAAAAGTATGGTATAGTAAGCCTGTAACATATACATTGTGCATGATCATATGTAAATATGCAGATGTGGGAAAAGGATGGCAATATCCCAACATAAAAGATGAAAAAAAAAACAGTGCTAAGTGATATAACGTAGTAATTTTTTGCTCAACGTCAAACAAAAGATAGGTTCAGATATAAATAAAAATTCATACGCATGGTTCAAAAGCACAGGCTGATGAAACAAAACGCGGATGATCAATTGAGATGATCAATTGAAACGAAGAAATGGATTGATGTAAGTGTCTTAAACATTGAATTTTGAAAGGTTACAGCATGCTAGTTTAGACTTAATATTGATATAGTTTAGAAGTTTCAACCATGGTATATATTTTCAGTGTTTACCAAATATAAAATATTACTTGTTCTTTTTCCATATTTCCAATGAAAATATATGTGAACACATATTTTTATGTACAATCAGATTTTATTCATAAAAAAAAAACTAAATTTTGAGTGCTTATTTTCTTCTTCTTAAATAAGTTTAAAATTAACCAATACTAACATATCTTCATAATCGGAAAGAGGTATAAAGAAAGTTCAAAGTTTTCAAGATATCAAGACCAATCCTATGTGTTTCTTTTCATTGTCTAAATTTAGTTCTACTGTTTTCAAATATTCATCACATGATTTGTCTTTACTGTAGTGGGGTTGAATCATGATTAGTATAACTTATGGGGCTTCTCATGCTTGGATATGAACTGAGTTTCTCGCGTTAAACAAAGCTATAACAATGAGAAGAAATGTTTACAAATATACCAACCATCTGCAGACAGTCCGTCTAATATGTACGGTTTTATGGACCAAGAGATACAAACTTGATATTGTACCATAAACACACCAGATGATATTTAGGCTTCAGTTACTCTTCTAGTCCAATTGTCACCGGCTCAGTTGTGCTCTTCATTGGTGCTCTTCACATTCAAGCTAAGTACAAGTATGCTTATGCAGTCTGCTCATTGCAGTGACAGTACAATTCGGTTTTCATATTGCTTGCAGTGCAGCCTACTTATTTCAACTTCAAGTACATTTGCTAAATGACATGGCTTGACGTTTTTGTTTCATGCGAGTTCAAAGGACATGGAATGAACTGCATTAACAAAACTGCATGCCCAGTATTCATTGTTGTTTTCCAAAGCTATTTCATGATTTTTAAAAGAAACAGTGCTGTGCTATTTCATGTACAGTGCTATTGCCCAATGTGTACTAATTGCCACTCATCAGGAGCAAACTTGTATAATTATATTGTCAGTAAACTTACACAAAATCTGAAAGCACTGTGTCCGCTAATGAATAAAAATATTATTTTTTTCAAGCAAGGACATGTTGGTTGATATACAGAACATAGCATACAAATAAAACAACTTAAATTATAAATAAAAAACCAGTACTCTGTTAATGAACAAACCAATCCTCGCTAACACCTTTACTATTTTTATATGCCTCAAATAGGAGGTTGGAGATGATCTACTTGGCTCTGATATGTTGAAGAACAAGACTGCTTATACGCATCTTAAGAAGCAACGTTGGTGTTGTAACCGTTGTGCTTAATCCGATTCAAGACCACTCGAATCCGATATCCAAACCATAATGCGCTAGCGGAAGACTAGATCCTTGTTAGACTCACAAAAGATGCAAATCTGAATAGTGCAATTTATGGGAATTACTGAACCATGGTTGATGCTACAACGGTTAGATGTTGTGTTGTAAACAAAAAAATTACAGATCAGTAATGTATGTGTGAATGTGTATCTGTGTATATACTGTTGGGAAGAAAAGTTTATAAAAGCTATGGTACTCATCTCTTCATATCCAATTCTAGATAAACATTATCTACATTAAATTATGAAGTTCAGATAGTCACATATGATTACGGACAGAACTACGGAACCAACAGGTAGGAGAGGTTCGCTAAAGTATATTTGCATGGTAAGAATATTTGAAACACAGGCACAACATGTGATGAAACAAAGTTGTATCCAACAAATAAAGTATATCATCCAGATTTTCCAAACCTTATATATATTGATCTTAGGATGTAGATATTCACGGAGTGGCACATTGTACTACATGATTGTGGAAGTAGATTGAAAACGCAAGTTACATCAGAAAGGGCAAATGGGAACACAGTAAATCAAGACTATTTGAAACAACATCATTTTACCGAAATACAATGTTTGCATGTGATATCGAGGTTGAATTCGGGCATGTAACAGGGTAGCAAACTTACATTCAGCAAAAGGTTATAAATCCGGTCGAAATAGATATTTGCAAGTAGGCAGAAATCAAACCTGTGTTGAAGTAAAATTAACCGAGTATGAGCAGTCGAAAACCACCTCGAGTCCGCAGGGCTGTTGTACTTGATCGGAACACGATGCAATCCAAGGTTAAAGGGCATGGTTTAATAAGTGCGCAGGAGGTCGGTAGAAGAATTCGTCAATTCTTCAGCAATGTTCGCTGGTGGATCCATGGTGGAAAACGGCAAGAACTAATTGCCGATTCCGGGGGATGCATTCAACGTTGATGACGATTTGTAGCCGTATTGGGAACGGGTAAAGACGTGGTTAGGTTAGGGTTTTCTGACATCTCAATCGAACAGGGAATAGGTAGGCATTGGTGCAGAGGAGCATGGAAGGAGGGCTGCCGTGAGTGCGGAAGTCGGACGGGTCGATGGAAGCGGTCTGTGGAAGAGTAGGAAATTTCGGAAGCGGTTGGTAGAAGAAAAGGAAATATGGATGGGATTAGAATTTGGGAATTTGGAGTTGGGTGGAACATGTTTTTGACCCATCGCACGTGGTTGATTAGAACGAACGTAACCCCCGGATTTTGAAATACTGAGAGCGGACGTAGCCACGGCAGCAAGTCTGTTTTCTTGCTTTCTTGTTTAAGCAATAGAATAGATAGATATCATTTTACATTTTTAACCAGTCGGTAGGTTTACTTACCAATTCTTATATGACCAAAATAACGTCAAGTGAACGTACTCTTTATAACATAATCTTAAACACTTTCAAAACCTATATTGTTGTGGAGAAATTTTGATTCAAGACCGTTCAAATCAAAAATCTCCAACGCTGTGGAAAACGAGATCGTGGTAATAGTGCAAAAACAACCAATCGAACAATCTCAATCTTATCCAAACCAATCACAATCACCAAACAGTGGAAATAATAGAGCAATAACGAGAAACTAAATCACACAGGGATTTATAGTAGTTCCACCGACGTCTTGTTAGTGTACGTCCACTTTAAGAGAGAAACCTTTATTAATATCAATAGAAGAGTACAGGAGATTGATTACAATGATCAAATTTACTAGAAAAATTTGATTTTGTGGAGAAAGGAATTGAAGAAGATTAGGATTTCCTAAACCCTAATTAGAATAAACTTAAATCTAATCTCTTGATTTGTGATCCACCTCCTTTTGTATTCGATGTAGCTTATATAGGCATAGAGAAGTATATGGAAATTCCCAAAATTTCCTCCAAAATATCCTCTAGATCCAAAATATGCTCCAAATGCAAAATATCCTCTAGATCCAAAATATTCTCTAGATCCAAAATATCCTCCAGATCCAAAATATCCTCTGGATCTAACACATAGTATCACATACTTCAACACTCCACCTCGATACTATATCCGTCTACATCACAAACTCCAATGCACCCAAGCATTTCCTTCTATATTCAATCAAGAAAGCTTGAATGTTTCCCCAATGAACTCCGGCATAGCCACCGCCCATTGCACTTCACTAACGAGTTCATGCATAGCCCCCACCCGTCAATGAAGTGTTGAAACATCCAACTCCTAAACCAGTCTTACCAAAAGACAATGTACTCGGGAGTGAAAACAAGTACTTACCATGAAGATAGAACACCAAACTCTCACCGATACTCTTCTACATCCAAGTTTCTCTCTCAACTGTGCCACCACGTGGCACCTAGCATCTCTCCAAGCGAATTAAGTTCGAGCAATGCTCGAACTTCCCAACCGGTAACGCCTTAGTGAACATGTTCGCCGCGTTATCCTTTGTGTGCACTTTCCGAAGGCATACTTGCTTCTCTTCGTCCATGGCTACTAGAAATGACTCCCTCACTTCAATATGCTTCGTCCGTGAGCTAAATGCCAAATTCTCACATCAACACTGTCATGTTCAAAACCCAAGTCACACAACAGTCGCTTCAAATAGAGTGTTTCCTTTACTGCCTCTACCGCAGCTATCAACTCCGCCTCCGTAGTGGATAAAGCAACTACGGTCTGCAATCTCGATCTCCAACTTATGGCTGTACCACCAAGAGTGAAGACATATGCAGAAGTTGATTTTCTTCGATCCCTATCACCAGCGTAGTCTGAATCACAGTAACCAACCAACATGCAATTATTCTCTTTACTACCCCAAAAAACAAGGCCATGAGATGTTGTACCTTTCAAGTATCTCAAGATAAGCTTCACTGCTTCCCAATGCGATTTCCCCTGATTAGCCATGAACCGACTAACCACCCCGACGGCATTTGCAATATCGGGTCTTGTACACACCATGCCATACATCAAACTTCCAACCGCACTAGCATATGGCACCTTTTCCATGTAAGCCTTGTCTTTCTCCTCGATAGGTGATCCCTTACTCGAAAGCTTTATATGCAAAGGTAAAGGTGTATTCGACGCCTTTGCATCCTCCATGCTAAACCGAAAAAGCACTTTCTTAATGTACTCCTTTTGAGTCAATCTCAATTCAAAACGCTTTCGGTCCCTTACAATCTCCATGCCCAAGATTTTCTTTGCTTCTCTAAGGTCTTTCATCTCGAACTCCGCCTTTAATTTCTCTTTCAACTTGTTGATTTCTACCTTATCCTTAGAAGCAATGAGCATATCGTCCACGTACAAGAGGAAATACACCCAACTAACCTCTTGAAATAAACGCAAGCATCCTTGATGCTTCGATGGAAGCCACTTTCAAGCATGAAATGATCAAATCTCTTGTATCATTGCCTAGGTGATTGCTTCAAACCATACAGTGATTTCTTCAACTTGCAAACTAGTTCTGACTTACCTTCTACACAAACCCTTCTGGTTGCTCCATGTAGATGTCTTCATCCAAGTCTCCATGCAAGAAGGAGGTTTTCACATCTAGTTGCTCCAACTCCAAGTCGTGAATAGAAACTATGGCAAGTAATATCCGGATAGAAGTATGTCTCACAACTGGTGCGAAGATCTCATCATACTCCTTTCCTTTCCTCTGTGCAAACCCCTTAGCCACTAGCCTAGCTTTGTATCTTCCATCGTCCTTCACCTTGTATATCCATTTGCACCCAATAGCACGGTTTCCTCTAGGAAGTGGAACCAACTCCCAAGTCTGGTTCTTCATCAACGATTGCATCTCTTCATCCATGGCGCAAATCCACTTCGAGCTATCACTCGAATCCATGACATCATCAAGGTCCATCGGCTCATCTTGGACTACATGAAGAGCATAGTCCAAATTCTCACAAAAGCTGAGATAGTTCCAATCACCATATCTTTCGGGTGACCTTATAGCACGACGACCAATCCGAGTAGCAATACCATCACCCGATCTTCCTTCAGCTCCACCTTGAACTGAATCTTCTCTAGGCTCGTGCACATCACCAACACTACTAGAGGAATCCTGTGGACTACGTGATGTAACATCAACCGCATTCACCTCGCAAGCACCTCCAACAACTCTACTCTCTCTAGGCCTGAAAGTGGGAATAACTTCCTTCTCCTTTGATTCACCATGGACCAAATCCGGAACATATGATGAGCCTTCATTATCCTTGAACATTGCCGACTCATCAAAAGTAACATGACGAGAAACTGAAACCTTCTTCGTTTTCGGATTCCAAATCCGATAGCCTTTGACCCCATCCATATAACCAAGCAAAATCCCTTTGAAAGCTCTAGGTGAGAGCTTATCATTCCCCGGATCATGCACATAAACAGGACTGCCAAATACACGAAGATAACTCAAGTCAATGCTCTTCCCCTTCCACACTTCCTCCGGAATTTTGTTATCAATAGCCGAGCACGGAATTCGATTAATAATATGCACCGCGGTTGACAAAGCTTCAGCCCAAAATCCCTTAGACAAACCCGATGTCAATCTCAAGCATCGAGCTTTCTCTAATAGAGTCCGGTTCATTCTCTCTGCCACTCCATTAGATTGCGGATCTCCCAGTGTAGTAAAATGCCTCCGAATACCATGATGCTTGCAAAAATTCAGAAATTCTCCGCAAACATACTGGCCGCCATTATCGGACCTAAGAACCTTCAAAGTCTTTCCACTCTCATTCTCAACAAGAGCCTTCCATTCTTTGAATCTTGCAAATGCCTCCGACTTGGCCTTCATTACATACACCCAAACCTTTCGAGAAAAATCATCAATGAAAGAAATATAATATCTTGCTCCTCCCAAAGAAGCTACAGGTGCTGGTCCCCAAACATCCGTGTGCACATACACAAGAATCCCTCTTGAATCATGTTTTCCTTCACCGAATGACACTCTAGTTTGCTTCCCTATGACACATTCCTCGCAAAACTCTAACTTGCTGAAACTCTCACCATCAATCATCTCCCTTCGACGAAGAACATCTAAACTCTTCTCCGAGACATGACCCAATCTCAAATGCCACAGCCGTGTCGCATCTAAGCCACGAGAACTATCAACACTGACAAAAGTTTTGCCTTCCATGGTCACTCCTTGAAGCAAATAGATACCATGAGTTCTAGCACCCTTCATAACCACAAGCGCACCCTTCGTAACCCTCAAGCAATTACTCTCAATGGTGATCTTGCAACCTAGAGAATTCAACTGTCCCAAAGAGATAAGCGACTTCCGTAGTCCCGGAACATAGCGTACATTAGTGAGAGTACGAACCGCTCCGTCAAACATTCGAATTTGTACGGATCCAATGCCTTTCGACTTGCAAACTGCACCATTTTCCATAAAAATTGGATTTCCTTCTCGATCAACATAAGAAGAAAAACAATTCCTATTAGGCGTCATGTGATATGAAGCCCCCGAATCAAGCACCCAGTCGCTACCCGAAACATCCGATGCTACAGCCGACAAAACATCTACGTCTTCCTCACTAACATCTCTTTCCACCGCAACTGATGAAGATGCTACTTCCTTCTTCCCCTTGTCTGGACAATCATTCTTCCAATGACCAGGTTTCTTACATATAAAGCACTTGTCATTTCTTTCCTTCGGTTTTCCTCTTCCACCGGGCTTCTTAGACTTAGAACGCCCCCGGTTTCCCTTCTTCTTTGAATTTTCTTTCTCCGCAAATAAACCTTGACCATTACCAGCACCACTACTACCATCACTCAGCTCTTTCATCTGATCTCGCAATTCCTCACTAAGAAGACCCGTCTTGACATCATTTAGAGTAAATGTATCCCGACCATAGATCAAACTATTTGAGAACCCAGTATAGCGTTTAGGCAACGAACATAGCAATATCATCGCCTTCTGCTCCTACTCAATCTTTAAATCTACCGCCTTCATCTTCATTAGAAAATCATCAAACACATTTAAGTGCGCCTTTAGCGAAGTTCCTTCCTTCATCTTGTAGGTAAAGAAAGTCCGCAATAGGATCAGTCGATTTGTGAGTGATTTCTTTATATACAACTCCTCCAACTTGTTCCAAATATCTTTAGCAGTCGTCTCACCACTAATTTCGGAAATAACATTCTCCCCCATGGCAAGTTGAAGTGTAGTGAATGCCCACTCTTCCATTTCTTCTCTCTCTACATCTGAGATGTCCTCTGGCAATAAATGTGTATCAAACACCACCCGATGTACCCGATTCCGCCTAAGAACCGCTTTCATCTTCCATTTCCACTTTTCAAAATCATTATCGCCATTCCACTTGTCGATAACCAATTGTGAACCAGCAGCTGCATATGACCCACGTACATAAGGAGCTACACCACTTGCACCACCTGTTGATGGATTATTTGAGCCTGATTCCGGCATTTCTACAACTATCTACCAACACCAATGCTCTGATACCAAATGTTGTGGAGATATTTTGATTCAAGACCGCTCAAATCAAAAATCTCCAACGCTGCGGAAAACGAGATCGTGGTAATAGTGCAAAAACAACCAATCGAACAATCTCAATCTTATCCAAGCCAATCACAATCACCAAACAATGGAAATAATAGAGCAATAACGAGAAACTAAATCACACAGGGATTTATAGTGGTTCCACCGACGTCTTGTCAGTGTACGTCCACTTTGAGAGAGAAACCTTTATTAATATCAATAGAAGAGTACAATTGATTGATTACAATGATCAAATTTACTAGAAAAAATTGATTTTGTGGAGAAAGGAATTGAAGAAGATTAGGATTGCCTAAACTCTAATTAGAATAAACTTAGATCTAATCTCTTGATTTGTGATCCACCTCCTTTTGTATTCGATGTAGCTTATATAGGCATAGAGAAGTATATGGAAATTCCCAAAATTTCCTCCAAAATATCCTCTAGATCCAAAATATCCTCTAAATCCAAAATATCCTCTAGATCCAAAATATTCTCTAGATCCAAAATATCCTCCAGATCCAAAATATCCTCTGAATCTAACACATAGTATCGCATACTTCAACATATATAACCTCTTATTCTCATTTTTCCAAAAAAAAAAACCATTGACTTATTTCTTCGAATAAGTGTATTCACCAAAGCATACTATTTTCATTGCGTTAGAAAATAGTGCTAGATATTTTATGAAATGATATAAGTATAGTCACACTTCATATATGGGCCAAAGAATGTTAAATAATACATTGTTTACCTTAAAACCCAATGGGTTTATTAAATTTCTAAATCTTTGCAAATTAATGTTGCAATATTATTCTTTTGGAAATAGTAAATTGTTTCCAACATCCTTACCGTTACAAACTAATATCATCCCTTGATAATAAAGAAATCGTTCAAGTTGGGGTATTTTAATTACCTCCCAGACCTTGATCGACAACATTCTTATCTTAAGACAGATAAAAGCTTGTAACTCAAAAATCGATATTATCATAAAAATCTATTTTACTACTTAATTTCAATTATGGTTTTATAATCCATTCCTTATACTTGAAATCTACTCTTAATTATAATCATTTTATTTAACTCATTTAGTAAATATTCACTAAACCGCGTCTTTTAGCCTTAACCGTCTTAACATAATTTCGTTTACAACTTACGGATTTATTATAAAAATCCTTTAGCAAATAATTTGCTCTAACCCATTTAAGCATTCTTATTATAAATCTTAACTAAAATCCATTTACCAAATTCTTTACATTAAGCATCTTAGATATGGATTTTATTTCTACAAATTTGTTTACCAATATTTTATACAAAACTACTAAATATCCTTTCCTTTGCATTTTGAAATCCTTATTTCGATTACAGCGTTTCACTTAATTCAATTCTTACGTAAACGTTTATATTCAAAATCATTGTCTTGGTTTTTAACCTCTTTACAAACTTTGTTTGGATTTATTTTCAAATCCCTTTATGCTAATCCATTCTAGCATCTTATAATAATTCAACTTGGATTTTTATTACTAAATCCATTTACCAAGTTCCTTACGCAAGTCAATTAAGTATCTTATTATAAATCCTAACCTGGATTTTATTTCAAAAAATTTGTTTACTAACCCTTTATGAACTTTATTTAAACAAGTACCTTTGCACTTTGGAAATCTCTTTTCGTTTTGATCGTCTTTACTTAATTTAAAATATTAAGTAAATGTCTAATTTAAATCATTTATTTTTCTTTAGATCCCTTTATAAACCCGGTCTACACACTTGGATTCATCCTAATAATTTACTTACCAAGTCATATCGAACTCCAACACCGTCTTTGAGTAAAAATTTGCATGTGTCCTCATTTTTCCATAGGTCTTTTATTGAGGTTGATGAGGAAGGAACTGAAGCTGTTGCTGCATCTGCAGCTGTTATTGCATCTAGATCGATGCCAATGGGGCCTGGGTTTCTAGACCACCATCTTCCGAGGAAGAAGGTTCTAGAAGAAAAACTCCAACATCGTCAAAACCCATAACCTTCGAAGCTACTCAATTTAAAATATTTTCACTTTCTTAAATCATTTTGCAAGACGTGATTATAGCCACTTCCCTCCTACAGCTACACAAATTGACGGTCAAAGCCCAAACTAATTTAGAGCGAAGATGTATATCACGAGAAAGATGAGAGCAAGGCTATTGGCAGTGAAGATTTAAAGCAAAGCAACAAAATTTCTGAATGAAGCAAAAGAGGAGGTTGTTTTTGAGAAAGACAACAATCAAATATACATCAGATAACAATTAGCATTTGTCCGACTCATAGAGGGATAAATAGAAACAATACCAGGAATAGGTTCTGCCTCAAATATAACATGAGGGAGATCGAAATTGATTCCCTTCAAATGTGGTTGCTTCTTAAAAATCAATTTGATGGTTCTACCAACCCCATCGCCTAAGTCAACTAAGATGTTAAGGTTCTCGAAACCTGTGTATGTGTCGAGTACTTTTTTGATGGTGATCATTGAGTGACTTCTCATTCCTTCGTTAAATACCTTGTTAAATCTAGGGTCTGTGCCTTAGTACTCAAATGCACTCATTCCAAAAGCTTTATCGAATGGTATACCTCCATCAAGTACTGCATCTTTCAAGTAGTACCTGACAATTAAATAATAGTACAATTCAATGCAAAATCGGCAGTTATGGTTTAGCAAAATTTTAAATCCATATGCTTAAATCTTTTAAAGAATCAAAATCAATTATGAACATGCACGCTAGTCCCTTTCTTGTGCTTTATTCTTTTCAAAGCCTTAGATATAATGCTTATCTCAAAATATTGCCTTAGCTCGAGATTTCTATTATAAACTTTTGTTTATAAACTTTGATTTACAATAAAATGCATTTATAACCCATTTACATAATTCAATTAGGATCTCACTATAACTCGACTACTTTTTAAAAGGAATTCCAATTAAAAGCAATCACTTTAATTATTATTAATTAAAATAATAATTAACTTCAACATCAACCTAATAAAAGTAGTTTATTTCATTACTAACTAAAAATAGAATAATTAATCATTTTAAAAAGGTTATCAAATAATAATTAACTTTATTACTAATAAACAATTCGATAATCACTTATAAACACAGTTAATAAGGAATAAATAATTACTAAGAACACTCGTTAAGTTTAACAATTTGTTCGTAAAACTTTTTCTATTAGATTACTTTAAAACAAATTAAGCCAATAATCAATTTCAACTAAAACAGCTGATTTAGTAACCTTGCAAACATCAGTTAACCTGTTAACTAATTTCCGCTAGTCTTAAATGAATAACTTATTTAATTTAAGAACATCACTTAATTGTTTCATAAAAACAATTATTCAAATTTACTAACTCATAGGTTAATTTTTGTCTTTCTACTTATATAAACTTATTAAAGACATAAGAATTCGTTGTATAATTCATTTAATAATTCCTTTTGTAAAACCCGATTATAAATATAGATATATTTATAATAACTCTATTTTATAAAATAAACTTGAAAACTTCAATTCTGTTGTAAAAATAATTTTTATAACTTAAAACTTCGTCAATTCACCTAACGACAAATCGACGTCTTAAAATGATGGATTTTAGGCCACTCACTGCCAATGCCTTAATCAATATTGTTTATTGATTAAAGCACAACAATCGTTGAATTTAAATTCAATGATTAACATCCAATCAACCATCAGTATCCAAACATGATATATTGTCATTTGGTATAATTAATTCGTATATATATGACAAACAAATAACATACAATTTATTCGAGGAATCCGGTTAGATCCCTCCAACGTGTTCTTCTGTGCATCACAGATCATAATATCATTCAATAACAACAGATAAGATAGAATTAATGGCGTGATCCTTGGATTAATGGTAGTTCTATTATTGATATGGTGGGCTGGGGCACCTATTCAGATTTTGGCAGTCCAAATGTTTGTGTATCTCAAATCATTGATAACAATACTTGGCATCTAACTGAACTACCACTGCCTATCCCAGAAAATCAAAGATGACACATTGAATACACCCCTATATACCATGGCAGGGATAGTGATATCTGGGCTTGGAAACATAATGAAGAATTTACTATTAAATCGGCTTATGATTGTATCAGACACCAAGGTGATGTTTGTGATTGGGCAAAAGTGGTCTGGAACAAATGTAATGTTCCAAAAATGTCATTTACAACTTACAAAGCAATCAAAGGAAGATTACCTACCAAAGATCGCTTATGTAATTGGGGAGTGACTAATTCCAGTGCATGTGTACTGTGTGAAGATGAGGTTGAGTCTCGCAAACATCTATTTTTCAATTGCAATTTCTCACTACAAGTTATTCATGCATGCTATCAGAAGCTAAACCGCAACATTTATTGCACTGATCTAACCCAATTAATAAATTACCTGGCCGTAAAGTGGAATCCCAAAGATATGAAAGCCAAGATAGATAACATCCTGCTCACATCTGTAGTGTGGTGGATCTGGAAAGAGCGCAACCGCCGAACATTTCAAAGCAATGCACAAACAAAAGAGGAAATTAGCATGCGAATCTTGAATGAAGTGGCGATTAAACTGAAATCAATTACGAATCGAAGAAGTACCTCCACCCAGGTAGATAACGAAGCTCGTACTGTAGCTGAATATCTTGAGGGGATGTTCTTTCGAACCTGAAATACTCCATCTGTTCCTCCTGAACCCCCGCCGCCGCCATGATTAGGTTTGGATTAATTGGGGAAAGTTTTGTGTTTAACTGAATGTGTTATTACACCTGTATAGTTCCGAATTGGTTGATGTATCAGTTTCTTTTTGGGCTGAAAGCCTAATAAATTTTAAACCCAATTTCAAAAAAAAAAAAACAGATAAGATCGAATTTAAGTCTAATGCATTAAAACAACAAAATATAAATAATGCCAAACAATAAATTAATAATAAGAATCCAAGGCATCCAACACCCAATTAATATTAACGATATCTTTGCATCTCGCTTTTGGCTCTGGCCAATCCTTTTGATAAGAGTAGGTCTTATCGATAAGCTTGCCAATATTTCAGGTTTCAATCACACCTCGGCCTGAAATCAAACCCTACCAAATACTCAAGGCTCTTCCATTCTAAAAACATCGCTCCAGAACTTGCGTGTCTTCGACTAAATGCATCTACAACTATGTTACGTCCTTTTCCTGGAGTATAGGCTATACCAAAACCATATAATGCCAGAAACTCTAACCATCGTTGCTGTTGAAGATTCAAATCCTTTTGGGAGAAACGATACTTTAACGACTTATGAACCGTGAACAACTCGAATTGAAATCCTAACAGGTAATGTCTCCATATCTTCAGAGCAAACATAATCGCTGCCAACTCCAAATTATGAGTTGGATAATTCCTTTTGTGCAGCTTTAGCTGTCGACTTGCATATGCTACAACCTTATCTTTCTGCATTAGCACTGCTCCAAGTCCAATGCCACATGCATCAGTGTATGCCACCATCTCTTCGTTCCCACTTGGAATGGTCAAAACATGAGCACTCGTTAGTCTCTCTTTCAGGATTCCAAGAGCTTGCTCACACTTTGCATCCCATGTAAACACTTGGTTCTTCTTTGTCAATCATGTCAATGGTGCAGCTATCTTGGAAAAATCCTTGATAAATCGTCGGTAATTACCAGCCAACCCAAGGAAACTTCTCACATCCGTCACATTCTTAGGTCTATCCCAGTCCTGGATTGTTCCAACATTATCGGGGTCAACCGCTATTCCATTTCCAGAAACTACATGGACTAAGAATCTCACTTCACTCTTCCAGAAGTGACATTTCGAAAAATTAGCCTTTAGCTGATGCTTTCACAAGATTTCCAAAACAACTGGCAAGTGCGCTTTATGTTCTTCCTCGTTCCGGGAGTAAACCAGAATATTATCTACGAACACAAGCACGAACTTGTTCAACTGATCTATGAAAACTCTATTAAGATCCATGAAGTACGCGGGCGCGTTAGTCAACCCAAATGGCATTACTAACCATTCGAAGAAACCGGATGGTGTCCTAAAAGCAGTCTTCGATACACTATCCTTCGCTACCCTCAACTGTTGAAATCCCGTCACCAAATCCATTTAAGAAAACACTTTGGCTTCGTGAAGTTGATCGAACAAGTCATCAATCCTTGACAATAGATACTTGTTCTTCATGGTCACCTTGTTTAGTTCACGATAATCCACACACAATCTCAACGAGCCATCTACCTTGGTTGCAAACACAATTGGTGCACCCCATTCGGATACACTCCTCCGAATGAATCCATTTGCCAAAAGGTCACGAACTTGCACCTCTAACTCTTGCTGTTCCTTAGGCGCCATCCGCCTAAGGAGCATAACGATAGGTCTAGCACCCTCAACCAAATCAATACTAAACTTGATCTCATGATGCGGCGACAAACCTTTGACTTCCTTCAAGACATCCTTAAACTCATTAGCGATCAACATAGATGACAAGTCTTCCTTTGGAATCTGAAGCGAATATAAATAGCTTATGAAGGCACCATCTTCAAGTTTACACCAAATCAACACCTTTCTCCATTCCACATCCCCGACTCTCACCTCTAGCTTCTTGCACCATGACTCGACAACACAAGACCACGACAAAGCACACAAAGGTTGGACGAAACCCCAACTGGATTAGTCACTATCAAAGGTCTATCACTAATATTGGGCTCTAAACCCAAATGACACACAAGCTCATTACAAATGAAAGAATGCAATGCTACAGTATCAAACAAAACTCAAACTGAAACACCTTGGATAGAAAGAATACCTTGGATGATGACACCCTTTCCCTTCTCCTCGGCAGTTGGAGCTATTGATGAAGATGGCACAGCTTCCAAAGCATAAGCCTTCACAACCTGCTTACCCTTAGCCGATTCTGGACAATCCTTCTTCTCATGCCCAGGCTTTCCACACCTAAATCACTTCTTCTCAGCTTTTGGATTCTTACAATCCTTGGAATAATGGCCCTTCTGCCAGCAGTTGTAGCAGATCACTTCTCCCTTCTGCTTTTTCTGGCCATCCTTCCCATTCTATTGTTGTTGCTTCCTCTTCTTATTGTTATTATTACCACTCTGCTGTGGTTTTGGAGCCTCCTTGCTTGCAACAACAACTTCCTTCTTTGGAAACAAGCTTTCATGTCTCACAGCTTTTTCCGCAATTTTCTCAAATGAATCATCAAGATATTTCACCAACGGTCTTCCTATGTAGGTATCCAAACCCATAACAGACTTCTCGTTCTTCTGATAGGGTGTGTTGATGTATGAACGAGCATATCTGGACAAGGCCACAAAATTTGAAACATAATCAAGCATCGACCTACCATTCTATTTCAACTCCACAAATTTCTTGAATAGAGCATACATCTGAGTAGTGGAAGTAAACTTTGTCTCGAAATTAACTTGGAATTTCTCCAAAGTTATTTCTTCTTCCGGAGTCTCAAGCGTAACAAAATTACACCACTCCATGTCCCTACCCTACAGCTGCCTTGACGCAAGCTTTCTCTTGGTTGCATCTTCTATACCCATGTCTCCGAATACAAGCCTCTAACCACCTCTGAACCTCTTCAGTTGGCTCAGTCCCTTTAAATGGATTTCCTCCTAGAGATGTGAAATCTTTACACAACTTCGCAAAATCCAAAACCCTAGGCATCTGAACACCTACATCTACCGTGGTTGCCACTGGAGCGGGTACCCATCGTATGAATGCCTCCATCATGGTCTCAAACATGGCTGGGTAAAATGGTGTACTACCATTTCCCCCTCCAGGAACAGCCTCCTCCCTAGCAGTATGTCTTGAAGTTCGTCAACTCATTCTAAATCTGCAAATTAGAATGGTTAGCCACTTACAAGAAAATCTGCTAATAGAGTTCGAACACTACTATACAATATACTAACTATACTATACAATATACTACTATATAGTATGCATCCAACTGAAATCTACAAGTACATCTCTCATACGTTATTACATCTTCGAATTATGGCTAAAATCGATAACCAGAGCTATGATGCCTAATGTGATGACCGCCCAAAAATCCTGCACTTAACAAGAGAAGTAATGCGCTGAAAGACGTGCCAGACAGTTATGGACGATCATCAGAGTTGGTAAATACAATCGGGACCTGTCGTATAACTCACAGCGCAAGGGTAAAATATAATAGAACATATACAACAGACAATAATAGTGAAGCATATTTGAGTAGAAAAACTTCAAACTTCCATAACAACCAGAAAGTATATCCAAACGCCAGGAATACAACATAATGTCTATACAAATTTGCCTCACTGGAGCACTCAAAGTAAAACATCAAACAACGGAAAAACAAGGATACTAGATAGTAGTAAAAGATAATACATCAACCTCCTGCTCGCCACTGCACAACAGCATCGTCCTCACTAATCACCTGTCACCTGCCACCGAGTCCTCCCATCAAAAAAACTGGATGAACAGCCTAAGGTAATAAGAGGGAAACATAAAACTTTGAGTCAGACAACAATCTTAGTGAGCGATAAAACAACTATCTAACATCAACAATAAAGTATATGAGAATAGGTAGATAAACAGACTAATCTGCCAACACCAGAGAAGAACTCATCCCCATCTTCCCCACATCGGACGATGATAGCCTTTACAAAACAAGCATTTCAACCATACATCCCTGGCAATCCAAAAGTAATCCATAATAACACTCATAACATCCAGATTATATATCTCACGTAAACCATCTTAATCGAAATTCAACATCCCTCAAGCACAAGCCCCAAAGGCCTAAACCGATATCAGACAAGCACCCAAGAGACATCTCTTTCTACGTCAGACAATCTACATGAGACGGTACAAGCAAACAATCAACATATATGACAGACTCTGGCTATCACCGCCAATCCTGCTTTGAAACCATCGTTAATCGTATGACTGGCAATGACATACCATAGATTGTCAAGGGTCAATGGTAAACCCAGTACTAGTTAAAACCCCACACGCCATACAACGAAATGTGTCTAGGCCCGTTCGAGCTGCCCAGGGTACTTTACCATACAACGAAATCGTGTAACCCCTGCTTTGAGTCCCCTAGAACCTACGATAGCGATGATTCCTCGGCCTTCGGTATCTCTAGTCATCATCGACGGCGATCATCCAACCATTATCAATAAACTCAGAACACCTTTGAGTTTTCATCACGTTCGTTGCATTACAACTAACAAAGAATACATCACATCACTTCGACATTCCCTGTTGAATTCACTTTGATGTCATCACCATTCTCAAAACATAGAGAATCATCGACATAAGGTTCAACATCAATCCACAGCTTTTCAAAGCATTGTCATAAACTTGCTGATCCATTATGGATCAGACGTGTCAATCCAAACTATCATGAAGAAAAGCAGACTGTTCAATCTGTCCGACCGATCCGTCCGTCTGACCAGTCCGTCCGTCCAACCGATTCATTCGTCCGACTGTCTGATCGATCTATCTGTCCGACCATCCGATCCATCCGTCCGACCGTCCAATCCATCCGTCCATCCATCCATCTGATCCAAATCATCTCCAAACTTGACCAAAACTTCGCCAAACGATAATATCGACGAAATCAACTCGTCCAGTTCATCCAATTCAACCGCAAACATGATATGAAATCAATAACAACTCGAAAATGACAATTTTCACCAATAGTATGAAGAATTCACCAAAATCATGATAAATGAAAATATGAACTAAATTATGATATAACTTGCATAAACGTATGAAATAACGTAGAAATTACCGGTTTTAAGTTGCTAAATTAGATCCTATGGAGATTCATATGAAAATAAAATTACCATGGTGTAGATCTAGGAGAAACCGACTTAAAATGATGAAAAACAAGATTAAATACTCATATACTTGATTGAATCCGTGTGAGAGATGCATATCACTCACCAAATCTCTAAAACAACTCAAAAACACTTAGATTTAGATCCGAACAGCGAAGTATTTTCTCTAAACTCTTCAACTTGATGAACTCTCTCTTGGAATGGTGTAGATCTATCTTCAAATGATGTAGATCTTTGATTCTCTAATGTAGATCTAAGCTCTAATGTTGGAAAGGTGTAGTAGATGGAGTAATGGAGAACCTCTAGCTCTTCCAAATGAGAGAGTGGAGAAAGTAAACTATTCTCTATGCCTCCTAACTTCGATTTATAGCCTTCCACCGGCCCACTAACGGGCTTCCCAAATTCAGCCCATTATGGCTTACAAAACATGAACAACCAACTGTGAAACCTTAAAACAACAATTCCTCCCAAACCGTTGAGCCAAATCTTTAATGTGACCACTCTACGGAATGGAAATCATCATTTCCTTTCCAATGAAATAGATCTCAACACCTAAATCGATCCGAGTCAAAATCTATGTCATGTACAAGACTGATACGGGAAAAATGGTCATAAACAAAATTGGTAAAAATTACGGACGGACATGTCTCACATCCCCATAACCATCATATTAAAATATGAGAATGATCCAACCCTCAGGGAATAAAATAAAAATATTTTACGATCCTCCAACACGTAAAATGAGGGCTGTTACAATCTAGTTGTTTCTGATTATGGGGTCCAGCTCCTATTTCCACTGACTATAGTTACAAATATTATAATTCTTTTGTAGATGCTTATTCTAGATACACATGGATATATTTTCTAAAGAACAAATCGGCAACTTATGATGCTGTGATAAACTATATTAGGTGATTGAGAATCAGTTTAAGGTCAGCCAAAAAAAAAATTCAATCTTAAAATGGGGCTGAGTATAAATCTCTTAGTCAATACTTTAGAGATAAAGGAATTATTCATAGTAAAATATCCCTATACACTTCTGAACAGAATGGGGTTGTTGAAAGAAAATATAGACATATAGTTAAATTTGGCTAACCTTATTGCCACAAGCTTCTCTGCCACTAAAGTTTTGGTCTGAATCTTTCAACACTGTTGTATTTTTAATTAACAGAATGCCCACAAAAGTGTTGAAAGATATAAGCCCTTTATAGAAGGTCTATGATCTTAAACCAGATTACCAATGTTTAATAACTTTTGGTTGGTTATGTTTTCCATGTCTTAGACCATATAACATCAATAAGTTAAAATATAGATCTAAAGCCAGCACCTTTATAGGATATGCAGTCAACCAAAAAGGGTATAGATGAACATATGAGAATGGTAAAGTTTTTATCAGTTGGCATGTTGTTTTTAATGAAAGTGCGTTCCCATATAAATCTGATAACATCAAAACCACCAACAAGGTGTATAACCTCAAAGAAAATATACCTGTTATTCCCAACTTTTCAGATCTTCAACATGTAAGTGGTGAGAAAGTGGCTGCTGATGCTCAAAGACTATACGCCACTGAGACTGATCATCTCAGTGATAATGCTAGTGAACCACCCAGCCTCACCAATCCACCTGCATCAATAGAAGACAACACCATTGTCAGTTTCAATGATCAGCAGAATGAAAGAAATACAAATGAATCAAATACAACCTCATCAGCATCATTTGAACATGTAAATGATGACATCATCAACCCACTCAAACTGGTTATCCCATGATAACTAGTGCAAAGAGTGGTATATTCAAGCCAAAAACTTATACTGTTGCCATCATCTCAGATGAACCTGTTAATTACAGCTAAGCAACAAAGCACAAAGAGTGGAAAATAGCAATGGATGAAGAGTATAATTCTCTAGTCAGAAATAAAACATGGCAACTGGTCAAGCAACCAAACAACAAAAACTTGTTAGGTTTCAAGTGGACATTCAAATTGAAAAAGAATCCAGATGGCTCTCTCTCTCTCTCTCTCTCTCTCTCTCTCTATATATATATATATATATATATATATATATATATGGCAAGATTAGTTGCCAAAGGGTATACTCAAGAGTATGGGTTCGATTACAATGAAACATTCTCTCTCGTCGTCAAACCAGCAACAATTAGACTTATTTTTACCATTGCCCTAAAGAATCATTGGTGTATCTGACACTTAGAGGTCAATAATGCATTCCTTAACGGAATATTATAGGAAAAATCTTTATGCAACAACCTGAGGGTTACATACAAGATTCAAGTATAGTTTGCAAGTTAAATAAAGCAATTTATGGCTTAAAACAGTCCCCAAGTGTTTGGTTTGATAAACTCAAATCAACATTGATCAAAATTGGCTATCAACCTAACAGATCTGACGATTCCTTATTCATTAAAAATTCCATAACTCCACTGTATATATCCTAATATATATTGATGATCTAATTATTATAGGTAGTAGTAATGATGATCTAAAGCAAGTTACAAATTATCCAGATAAAGAATTCTCAATTAAAGATCTTGGCAGTGTATCATATTTTTAGGGGATAGAGGTTGACAGATTATCAAAATTAGAAATGTTTCTATGTCAGAAGAAATATATAACAAAACTACTAGTGAAAACTGACATGGACAAAGCAAAGCCTCAACCAACACCCATGATATCAAATCAACACTTTTCTAAATACAAGGGGAAGCTATTAAAAAATATCAAATAATATAGAAGTGTTGCAGGGGAACTATAGTATGCTACCATAACCAGACCTGATATTGCATTTAGTGTTAACAAAATTTCGCAATTTCTGCAGGAACCAAATGATGAACACTGACGTGCAGTTAAGAGAATTCTAAGATACTTAAAGGGAATAATTAATGTTGGAATTATGCTTAAAGGCAGTCAAAGCTTAAATATCACTGGATACTCAAATTCAGATTGGGCATCAGACCTATATGATAGAAAATCCGTCACTGGATATTGCATATACATTGGAGAAAGTCTTATTTCATGGAGCTCAAAGAAACAGACAACAATATCAAAGTCTAGTGCTGAAGCAGAATATAGAAGCATATAAGTGTTGCGGTAGAAATCATGTGGCTACAGTCAATACTCAAGGAGCTAAATGTAAATACAAAAGAAAAGGCAATCATATGGTATGACAGTCAGAGTTCAATTTACATGTCAGCTAACTCTATTCAACATGCAAGAACGAAACGTATCGAGATCGACATATATTTTGTTCGTGAATAAGTCAGAGAAGGAAGTCTACAAGTAACTATATACCTTCATACCATCAACGTGCTGACATCCTCACTAAGGCACTATCAACACACAACTTTACTCGACTTCGTGAAGAGCTGAAGATTCAAAGTCGCAATGACCTTAAATCTCCATCTGCATCACTTTAGATCATCGAGCAGTAAGCAGTTTGTTGGAAGCATATCGCATTCTCCGATAGTTCATCCTCAAAAGTCATAATCCAACAACCTCGACTTTTCAATTTTGTTTTAATTAAAGAAATAAAGCCGATGTTGCTCATATCTACTCTCCCATATATACGATAAAGCAGGAGAAAGGAAATGTTGACATGAATTTCATTTTCTAGAGTAATCTTAGGTTATGAAAAACCTAATCCTAGAATTGAGAGAGGAAGTTAAAATGAAGTATAAAATGCGGTCATCGGAGTATACATATGAAGACTACTGGTTATGTTAACTATGTGGACTGAGCTGTCTTTTATTTCATACTGTAACTATTATAATGGGCCTTGGCCCATGTGTACAGTTTTTGTGTATAAATAAGTGTTGACGCAATTTTTGGTAAAAGCTGTCACACAAGGAATATCTGAATAGCATCGTGCTCAGGCATGGAGAACATCGTCCGAAGACATAGAACAATTTAGTCGAAATCGCAAAATCAACATAAATTGGCCCTAAAACTTCTATCAGATGACCTTTTTTGGGCCCGAAAACATTAATTACGAAGCTTTTCTCGGTAACTCTTGTAG
The DNA here is from genome assembly GCA_030737875.1 of Allium sativum. Taxonomy (NCBI): domain Eukaryota; kingdom Viridiplantae; phylum Streptophyta; class Magnoliopsida; order Asparagales; family Amaryllidaceae; genus Allium; species Allium sativum. The sequence continues at coordinate 567,615,763 of CM060921.1, forward strand.
CCCTCTGAATTAGCTTCAAGTAGAACTTTCGTTTGGACAAATCGGACTTATGGTTTGGAAGTTACCCCCCGTTTTCGTGAATGGGTGTAATCTAGCATCGACTGGCAATCACTTGGATGAAGTGACAAAGCGCCATTAGCTTGGATCATGGACCGGTTCGTGGGACCTACCTCGGCTCTTGGGGCCAACTCGGCCCGCCCCCTATGGGTCGCCCTCATTTCCTGTTCATGAACCAACCCAGCTCATGGTGGCACCCCGAACCACGACCCGCTCGTGATGCACACCTGGATCACGACCTGCTCGTGATGGTCAGCTCCAGCCTCTCCACTGCAGCTTGTCACCCCGGTTCGTGGTGCATATCATGGTCACGAACCGCTTGGGCCTGCGCTCGCTGCACTCGGTTTTGACCTGTTCTAAAGGCCATTTTCACTCCAGCTTGCATGGATCTTATTACATGTGTCATATCATGACTTAGAGAGGATTTCTGGACGTTTTCCACCACATTTCGAGATTTTTGGGATGCATGCCACGTGTCCTGCGAACCACCTGCTGTAAACGACTATAAATACACCATTTGGGGGATTTTCCAAGGACTTTTGGCCATTCATCTACACGGCTACCACCGTTACTGAGTGCAAGGACTTTACACCTTCCTACATCCAAATTCTTCTCCTTTCTACATAATTAACACGTGAATTACGTGTATAAACTCTTGTAATTCCATTGAACACCCGGATTGTGTGTCTACATGTAACTGATTCCTATAATCTGTCAGTATAACAATAAGATTATAAAGTGGACGTAGGCTACATCTACAACCAAACCACTATAAAAACTTCGTGTGTCTCCTCTTATTTATCATTTTCTGCATTCTGTGATATGCGATCTGCATTTGGGTGTTAGGCCCAGATTTTGGTCTAACATTTTGGCGTGCCAGGTAGGGGGCACACGATACTACTTCAATTTCTAGTTCGAAAGGAATAAGATTCCTTGGCTATCGGATAGATGGAAGGCTGATTAGCTTACAACTCACTAGAAATGTCACGAAAGCAGTTCACACAACTTCAGCATCGATTCTGGTCGTGGTGAGAGGACCCGACCCGCTTGTCACATGCACGGAAGTGCATCCAGCTCGTAAACACTGGTTCGTGACATGCCCTTGAGACCCGATCGGCTCGTCCCCTGGATCATGAACCGGTACCCACGTCTCGCTTCTTGTGGCTCACATCAACCACGTCGGATTGCCCCTCACAAGCCGACCATCGAGCATCACGTCTCGGGTTGGATCGGTAACGCGAACCGCGACCCAGGGGCAAGAGACTCCCTTCTGGAAATCACCAACCTGCATATCTTAATGTTTTAGATGAAGACGTCGGCACTACGGGAAATCTAGCCTTGGGTCGAGCACGACTCACATCAGCCCCAGTTTAGATCAATGCAATTCATGGTCTAGCAGGACTTCACCAGGAAACGCTTCGGATGGGAGCACGAGGACGGGGTCGAATCGGTATACGCGACCCGCGACCCACGACTCTGGGGCAACTTCGACCCGAACACCGATGCTCAGCAGAGACCCCATTACTCACTTGGATTCAACGCGGGGGCACCAACACTTCGCAGGCAGATGTGTATAACGTCAATCACACATCTCTCCCCAGGATGGACTACCCGAGCGTGGATTACACTCAACAAACTTAAGTATCTTGTCAGGACGTTGCAAGATTCACAATCTCGGTTAATGTATGGCTTATACTTACTTCGGAACCTTAGGTATGGATTATGCCTAGGGATGGACTATCTTGTCAGGCTATGGCAAGTATAGCTCACTCTGGATATGAGTATGTATTGTACTCAAATTGGAAGCTCGAGTTTGGATTATACTCGTAGTTGACGAGCTCCAGCACATAACTGGATCCGTCTAGTATAAACAAACTCTCATAGCATTTCCTTGGTCGTCTTACTCCAGTAAGGCCATCTCGGAACTATTCTTTCATTGTTTGTTTTACCTTATTGCACGTACGGACTTATGGTCTTCTTGGACTTCCCTCGGCTTAATACGATCCCGCGCGATCGTCGGTTTTCTGGCCTTAATACGATCCCGAGTGATCTTCGGTGACCTTAATACAATCCCGCGCGATCGTCAGTTTTCTGTCCTTAATACGATCCGGCGTGATCGTCGCATTCTGGACTTCTATGGATTATGGATTTCCCGGATTATCCATAACACATTTTCCTTCAACCAGCAAGATATGTTCTGGGGGGCAAACTTATTGACGTACTTTATGGTAAAAGCTCACACATGGAATATCTGTTTAGCATCGCACTCAGGCATGGATAACATCGTCCGAAGACATAGAACAATTTAGTCGAAATTGCAAAATCAACATAAACTGGCCCGAAACTCCTATCAGATGACCTTTTTTGGGCCCAAAAACATAGCCATATGAATTAGCTTCAAGTAGAGCTTTCGTTTTTCCAAAACGGACTTATGGTTTGGAAGTTACGCCCATTTTCGTGAATGGGCGTAATCTAGCATCGACTGGCAATCACTTGGATGAAGTGATGAAGTGTCATTAGCTTGGATCATGAACTGGCTCGTGGGACCCACCTCGACTCGTGGGGCGTAGGGACAACTCAGCTTGCCCCTTAGGGCTCGCCCTCATTTCCTGTTCGTGAACCAACCCGGCTCGTGGTGGCCCCCTGGAGCACGAGCCGCTCATGATGCACACCTGGACCACGACCCGCTCGTGATGGTTAGCTCTAGCCTCTCCACTCTAGCTCATCATCCCGGTTCATGGTGCATACCATGGTCATGAACCACCTGGGCCTACGCTCGCTGCACTCGGTTTTGACCTGTTCTAAAGGCAATTTTCACTCCAGCTTGCATAGATCTTATTACACGTGTCATATCACAACTTGGAGGGATTTCTGGACGTTTTCCACCACATTTCGAGATTTTTTGGATGCGTGCCCCGCGAACTGCCTGCTGTAAACGACTATAAATACACCATTTGGAGGATTTTCCAAGGACTTTTGGCCATTCTTCTGCACGACTACCACCATTACTGAGTGCAAGGACTTTGCACCTTCCTACATCCAAATTCTTCTCCTTTCTACACAATTAACACGTGAATTGCATGTATAAACTCTTGTAATTCCATTGAACACACGGGTTGTGTGTCTATATGTAACTGATTCCTGTAATCTGTCAGTATAACAATAAGATTATATAGTGAACGTAGGCTACATCTACAGCCGAACCACTATAAAAACTTCGTGTGTCTCCTTTTATTTATCATTTTCTGCATTTTGTGATCTGTGATCTGCATTTAGATGATAGGCCCAGATTTTGGTCTAACAATAAGTAGCCTGGCTATGAACATATAAATTCAATCAAGTAATAAAAGTTTAGCAACTTGTTACAATACAGTTTTACATAATTCTACTCTACATCACTATTTCCTTGATTCAGATCAGTTGCGAATTACCTATTTCTTCAACTTCGAGGATGAGTTTCCTACTCATTAATTGTGATTTTTGAGTAGAACATGTATTCTATTGTTTTTCTATTGCATCATTATCATATTATTGCCATGTAGTTTTTTACTCTAAGATTCCATACAAAAGGTTTTTCCAACATTCAACTATTCAAAGGTGAAAAAACTCGTAAACAGATAGTTCTAGCATAAAAGATTAAACCATATCAAATAAATCCTAAAATTGAAATCAAATAGTCGTGTGAATAAGGCTCAATTAATCGATAATATTATAAGAGTGCTACTAAAAGCACCCAGATTTTTCCTCTTAATACCATGACTAGTATTAGAAAGTGTAAAAGTAAGTGCTTTTAGTTTCACATGGTGGTGTAGTGCTAAAAGCACCTAATTTCATACTTCCTTTTACCACTCATGGTATTAGGAAGAAAAGATTTGAGTGCTTTTAGCAACACACTATTAAAATATACTCTAGTTATCTCCAACTAAAAAATCTTAAGTATTAAGTGCGAAAATTTAACAATAAACTTATAATATGTATAGAATTTGCATAGTCAAAATCCATATAGGTTGGAATCAAAATAACAATCAAATCATTAAAAATTAAAGAAAACTAGAAATTTGATGTTTAAAAACTTGTTGAATTGTCAAAATTCTTCATATTTAGATAATTAGGTTTTCCCTTTAAGTGACCTCGTTGGTGACAAAATGTAGGCATCAAATGCGTGGAAGTGGTTGTTTGCAGTGTGAGGAGCGCCTATTGTCAAAGATGAAGGAAAGCATGTGTGAGAAACAACGAACTATAATGAGATTTGGATGATCATGGTTTTTATCAAAGCGTTCCTCTCGTTACAGGGTGGAATAAGAGATTTGTTTCTAGCAGTACTTTTTGAGGAACAACGAATTTGAATAAGGTGAACTATCGAATAAGCAGTTGGATGAAGAATCTGAATAGCAAGGACCAGAGAGGAATTAGGAACCAGCAGGAAACAGAGAGAAATGGGGAGCGTGAAATACCATGGAATACGGGAGAGAAAGCTGACGTATTATTTTGGCTTCAGAAGAACTTCATTTCAACTGACAGTAGGCAAACCTCCCTAACGGTCGTTTTGATGATTTAATGGTAGATAAAGTAATATAAAGAATGGAGACATTAATTCCTCTGTGTAAAGTAGATTCGTGCAATACTGCACGACCATAAAAGAACATTTAAGCATTTGATTTGCGTAAAAATATCTCTATCAAAATTAAGATAAATAATCAACATACAAATTGTTATTAGGTTCAATTTCACCTTTATTCATATGTTTTTCCTTTATGAAGTCCAGGTTTATGAACCTTATTGCTTTACTGAATTGCAGCTTTTTGACTTTTATTTTAAGAAAATTGGTACTTTATTACATATACGTAGAATCTGCATCAGTTGTTGTATAGTTTCAAATAAGTGATAGAACCGTCACTCTGAAAAACTCACTCGTACTGAAAACCGGTACAAATTATATATATAGAATTCAAAAACAATCATAGTCTAAACTTAAACAAAACCTAATATAAGACAAAACAGTAACCATAAGAGATAGATAAAGGACTTTTCTGGAAAAGACAGCACCGGAAGAAGATCCTGGGCTAGAGAGATAAATTTGCCAACTTCTTAAATTTCTTTGCTCTCTTATTTTTCTCTCTTTATTTGGTTAACAATATTATTCCATTCAAGGTTACAATCCAATGCCCATATCCACTTGGAATTCAGCGGATGCCTTGTCTCTTTTATGCTAACGTATCATCTTTGATCTTGTCATAATATGTTCAATAGCTTTGTTGTCCATGTTGTATCCATTAGAGGCTTTCAGATTATCAGCAATAACCATTGAATCTATGTTACCAGGCTCAGAAGAATTCATATCACCTTCATTTAGAACAAGAACCTGCTCTTGGGTCTCTCTCCTGTTATCCTACTAAATGGTAGAGCAATCAAGGGCCTTAGAAGAAGAGCCTGTAGGATCTTGTATATTAGAGTGCTGCACATTATTGTCAATTTTCACACAGTTATTAGGGAAAGTCAGAGGAGTCGTTTGCTTGGGAAGCGAAACTTTTGTAAACTGGCAGATATTATCTGTATGCCCAAAACAATGGTAGTTCGAACAACTGGGTGGAAAACACTCATAACCAACTTCCTGTATAACCAACTGATCATCCACTGACAAAATTGGAATATGCTTAGGGTATGAAAATGAGCTGGAAACCTTAACCAACACCCTAACAAATAAAGTCTTGCTAATTCCTTCCATAAACTTATCAAGCTTGAGTGGAATACCAAGAATTGACGCAATGTAACTTATCCCCTCTTAATTTCAATAGTCAAGAGGCAAACCAGGATAATGAACCCAGATAGTAATAGAGTGTAAAATATCCTTATTGAGCTTAATATCCACCGACCAACGCTTCATCATCATCATTAACTTCCTATTACAAAAATAAGGGCATTCCTCCAAAATATTATCACACTCTTTTTTTCTTATCAAATTTGATAATATAAAATCCATCTCCCATAAAGTAAATATTAAAGTCGTCTGTCGGTTTCCATACTCTATGAATATAGGCATAGAAGAAGGGGTAATGAGGTTCGACACAAGGTTTAAAATTCCGCTTTCCGTTTCCGTTCCGGTCTCTGTTAGTTTTTGAAATACTGGTTCCGTTTCGGAAATTCCGGAAATTCCGTTAAAATTCCGGTATGCAACTTTCGTTATTTTTCTACATATAAATAGTAATATGCACTAGTAAATGTTCACTTCTAACATAGATCGCGTTCTATTCTTTAAATTATATATAAAATAATTAATGGGAAATATATAAAAATTGCAACTATTTTACCTAAGTCATCATTTTCAGACAAATTCAATTACCTACTTACTTTTACTATTTATTCTGTACAAATCTGTAAGCTCAGCCCACTTAAAAAGAAACAGGTCTAAGTTGCAATTCAACGCCCAGCCCACTTAGGAAACAACACGTTATCCTCTCTTCCTCCTTCATATCCCAAAAATAGCCGCCGTTTGCTGTTCGCCATTTCATTTTCTTCTTTATTCTAGCTGCTGAAAGATTTCTCGTTCAGCAATTTTGTAGATCAACACACGCAAAGGCCATTTCTTTTCTCTTTTTTAGTCCGATGATCTAACTTGGTTTCTCGATTAATTTCTCCTCTTCCTGCGCATCTTTTCTCTCGATTTTCACCCATTTCCTTCAGCAAACATCCGGAACCGGAAAATTCACTGTTTTTCGTTCCGGTCACTGCCGGAACCGGGCCGGAGTGGCCGAAATTCCGGTGGACCGGACGGAATCTCAAACCATGGTTCGACATCAACAACAAATAACTATTGCATTGTCTCACTGCTGTCTACCTTTTCGAACTATAGTTCCGGATACATTTTAGAACATGACATATTTTGGTACTGCTTAGGCACATAAAACTGAAAAGGAGGGGAAAAAAAACATAAATTTGATTAACTTATACAATCTCTTTCCATGAACGTTCATTGTTTACCACAGAATTTCCACCAGTAGAATGATATGCCTATTCTAGCTCTACAGGCGAGGATTGTGGAATCGAAGGTAACATCAACGGGCAACTATTAGAGAGTTTCTATGTTAGAACTTGATGCACAAAGGATGACTTTTTTCCTAAACTATGCAAAGCAGTTGGGCAAGTTGAGAAGCTGGAAGCACAAGAAATTGCTGCGAATACTGCAACCTATGAGCATTATATATATGACGTCGCAATTTGATCCACCTACCGATGGCGGGCACGACTATTTTTGCGAGTCACAACTTGAAATCCATCATCACTCATGGGATTGGAGATTTCAGATGGGCAAAGGGGGGCCAGGGACATCGGTGGTTGATTTTCCGACGATAGTTGACTAGAAGAGAAAGGTGAGGGCGGGCGAGACTCGGGAGGGATTCTAGTGTTATGGTCATGTCGTCTGTAGATTACTGGAAGGAAGAGGTGAGGGCAGGCGAGAGCCGGCAGGGGGTTTAGGGCTGTGAAGCATCGATAGCAATGTGGGGGGAGAGAAAGAAGGCAGCTGGAAGGAATGACGACCTAGGGTTTTGATCCTATAGGTATTGAGAGTTTTCCTCCTTGAAAGTCAGTTCCTTTCAACCAATGTCGCCAGTAAACAATCAACTTATACAACTCAACTTCAGTATAAGTTTGTAGCTTTTGTTCGTCTTCCAAGATAACAAATACTTAGGATAAGCACTCGATCATTTATTTGTTTTATAATACTCCCAACACTTTGTCTTGATATTCTAAGATTGTAAAAAGAACAAGAGAAATACAAAAAATGCTTGTGTATGATTTTAAAAAGTTACTAATAACCTTACTTGCCTAAAAAGCAAAATGCAGTTGTACCTGATTTATTATACATTATTTTCTCAATGTTCCTATTGATGTTCAAGTGAAGTATTAAAGATCACTGAATGCAGTAAACATTTTGTGCCAACCTATCTCCTCATCTATGGTAAAATAGAAGGAAAAGATCCATTTAGTTTTGAGTCTTTTGACTGATGGCATAACGAGCCATACATTGCAACAGATGCTATCTATCCTAATATTACGTGCCCTATGTCCTTTTGGAATCATAACTATTTAATCAGTCAAATTAATTAATTAATGTGATTAATCAATTAACAATGAATGGTGAAGATTGAGTAGGGACTGGGGCACATGTCGTTCGCATACAAAGGAACCCATGGAATCCATCAAACATCTACTCCCTCCGGTTCAAAATATAGGACGTTTTATAAGTATGGTCATTTTGCTTAATATATGACGTTTGGGGAAAATAGACATATTATTCCCTCTTTTACCCTTCAAAAAGCATTAATTCTTTTGCCAGGTGGAAGTTTTCATGCGGAAGTATCTAAAAAACCAGGCTGTCTGTGTGAAGCTTTTTTTAAGTATGGTCATTTATCTTTTGCCAGGTGGAAATACCTACTCCCAAGGCTTCATGGTTCAGGTTTTCATGCGGAAGCGGAAGAGATAAATGTTGCATGCAAATGATGATGGGCCAAGTGGAAGTTGATGAACAATTTTCAATGAAAAGCAAATGATCATTTAAGTACGAGAAGATTAATGAAATGATAGATATGTCATTTTTAGGCTACCTTAATTTGTGTGAGAAAGTCAAAAACGTCCTATATTTTGGACTGGAGGGAGTATTTCAAAGTATGCATAGGATATAGTACGCTTACTAAACAGTTATAAATAGGAAAACATTGTTTAAGCAACATGCATGAAAGAAAAAAGGAATATTTTCCTAGCGTCTCCAAAAATTTAGTATAGGGAATGGCGAAACATGTTATATATGGTATATACATAGCACAAAATATAGACCACACAAGAATCAAAGTTGATGTAAAAAAATATTGGAGAAATTCAACTAACATAAACCTATGTTAAAAGACTCAAAACAAAATAATTAAGAAGTTGCAACTATTATGAAACAATCATTTCAATTAAGACGACACACAAAGGATTAAACATCTCCAACTATTTCGCAATCCAAAATTACATTCTTACCGATTACAAAATGTAATCCTAAGTTTTCTCCAGTGGTTTTATTTTCGGACGCCCGTTTAACAAGCTCCTGAAGCTCAGGTGCCTATTCAATAGGCACCTGAAAATAAAAGACCCTACCATACAAAAATTGCCTCAAATTTTATTCTGCTCAACAATCCAGATGTCTGCTTTGAGACACTGTTTGAACAGGCGCCCCCATACTCGGGCGTCTGTTCAAATGCTGTCTCTTCCGATTATGTTTTTATAATCAAATTTGTTAAATTTTCGATTGATTACGATTTCTACACACTATTAGAGCAACATTTGAGTGTATACATATGTAGACCTGTTAGAGCCCCCATACTAGGCCTGTTTTTTAAACTTATTACAGATTTAGCTATGTTTTCAACTTAATTACATATGTAGACCTATTTTGGTCTAGAGACTCCGAAGGCGAGTTTTGAAAACACGCCTTCGTGTGAGTTTTGAAAACTCGCCTTTGGCTTTCAACTCTTTTAAAACTATTTTAAGCAAACCAAACAATCTTACAAGAATAACATACAACATACAAACCGCGTTCATCTAATACTGGGAATATTAATACAAGAACAACAAACAACATATTAGTACGACCCAGTACAACATAAATAAGACCAACATAACTTAGACCCAACAAGACAACATAACTTAGACCCACAATAAAACATAACTTAGACCCAACGATTCAACATAACCACGACCCAATACAACGTAACTACGACCCATAGCTTCGGATTGAACCGTAGCACCCATGAAGCATTTCATTCTTAATTGCCACATTCATTCTTTCCAAGTGATTTACCTCAGCTTGCATCTCAAGTGCGTACTGGACACCTCTCTCTGTTAAAGGTGGATCGTACCATGAAATTTTTTTACAACTCTACAACCCTTGGCGATTATGTGCATGAATGTATGCTTAGCAACCGTAAAAGCGAAGACCTGCATTCGTTTGACTTTTAGAAACAAGCACATTATATTCGACTCCGCAATAGCAAAGGATTGGACGACCCGTCATGTTGGAGCTTGACTTATTGGGGTTCTGTCGAGCAAGAACTTCCCTCAACTGAGCATTGAGGGATTTTCGAACTGGTCCAATGCGTTGGACTGCAACGTTTCGCTGCGTTGCACTAAAGAGTTCGAACTCGACCTCTGCTGCATCTACTTGGACTCCCATTTGTGTTCGGGCACAAATTCGACATCTTCTGCGGGTTGTTTACCCCGTTCATACTCATTGTACATTTGAACCATGGTATCATCGTCGTATGCCAGTTAGCCATTATGACAGTGAACTAATGTACAAAAAACCAGAGAGTGGTACAAAAAACCAGAGAGTGATGAAGAAAGGAAGAGAGGGTAGTTAGTCTTTAAGAAGGGAGAGGGGCTGGTTTGAAGCATGTGACGACCCATAAATCAAGGAGTGGTGAGTGATAGGACTAATCAGTATGCAGTTGTCACATCAGAAATTGTCCCATTAGAAACACTGTAGAACTGCGATTAAGTTAAATGCTAAGTGATAGAAGTACTCAATATGCAGTTGTCACTATCCACTGTAGCCATGATAGAGAATCTACACTGTAACCATATTATATACATTTTAGCCAGACATTTGTCAATAATAATGCTAATGTGAATGGGGACGACCCTGTTTTTTAACTCCTTTATGTAGTGAAATGTTTAAATTATATGTGGATGAGAACGACCCTGTTTTCCGGTATATATAGCGGCTTCTCTGAATCCGGTTAAACCCTCATTCACAATTTCTTTTCGTCCAACCGCCTCCTCCTTCCTCTTTCACCATGTTGAAACAGGGAAAAGAAAGTGTAGGCTCCACCGTGGACAAATGGGAAAACGACGATGAATCGGTAGTAAATCAACGACCTGGAAAAGGAAGGGTAGTTGCAGGGCACGTTGTCGAGCCACTAATTCCCGGTGGATCCAACCCTATTTGTCGTTGTGGAGAAGTATCGGTCGTGGTAGTTTCCAAAACCGAAAATAATGCTGGTCGTCGATTTTTCGGCTGTGAAGCCTATGAGGACCACAAGGGTTTTCATGCTGAAATTGATTGTTGTTACTTTAAACAGTGGATTGATCCTCCGATGTGCGAACGTGGAGTTCAGTCACCTAGAGCTAGATTTTACCCACGTCCATGGTAGATGTATGTGGAAACTACCTTAATGTGTTTTATTGTACTTCGAATTTGATGTTCGTGTGATCCTTTGTTGTAAGTCGTATGATTGTAGTTTGCGTTTCTTGATATTGTGATCGTTGTCGTTGTAAAATTCTCGGTTATGTAATGCAAACTATTAAAATTCCTAGAAGTATGAATATTGCTGATAAAAACCGTAAACATTGATGCAAACTTAGTGTGCATGTGACGACCCCTTAAACCAAATAGTGATGAATCACTCCTGGTACGACTAGTCAGTGCAGGGTTAAAGCAGTACGTAAAGCAGATTCCCTACAGTATTACGTTAGACGAAACAGTGTTGTGCAGCACGTAAAGCGAAGTGTACCGGTGATCGTTCACATCATTCTTTGTTTTACCCGTTATTCACTTGTACACTACGTAGCTATATATCTCTGTCGAATTACTCACAACTCATCTCACTTCAACAACTTTGTTTCCAACTACTCTATGCTTTACCACAACTATGCCTTCTTGGCCATCATCTTCAGACTCTGAAGAACAGGCGTATGAACAGATGCGACTTCAGGAGCTTTCAGATGAACTCGAGTTTCTAAACGAACTGAGCTCTCGGGTTGGACCACCGTTCGAACAACGGCCCGTCCAATCTCCACATCAAGCCTAAGTACCAAACGTTCAACACACGCATGAACAGTCGGTCGTTATACCACGACAAGAAGTTCATTCTTCTCAAGTACCACATGTTCCAATTCCTTATGAACATGAAGGTGACTCTTATCAAGTTTGTTGCTACAGCGGTTATCCGGTTGTGGTTCGAGAAAAAGGCAGCAATATTAGTCGTCGCATTCAACAATCCTATCCGAATGGATGCAACTACATGGAATGGATAGACGAACCGATAGGCCCAAAGGGGATAACATATGCAAACGAACTCAAACAAGAGATTCGACGTCTCCAAAATGTTATTGAACAGTTGCGGTTTAACCGTAATGGTTAGGAAACTTCACATCCCAAGAGCATGAACATGAGATGTAGTTTGGTGGCGTACTATTTTCCTAATTAGCATCTATTGTAGCCTAAGATATAATACCTAGTCTCGTGTTAGCATTTGTTGCCTCCTAAGTTTTAGTACTTATTTCTGTGTTACGATCTCTTGTAATCAGCTTTTTAGTTAATATTTGTTGTTATTTGGTTTATGAAATTCGCTACATTTGAATGTATAATTTACAGTATAATTAAAAACGAGCTCGTAGCGTCGTGGTAGTTCGTAGTTTTATGCATTGAACTTTAACTGAATATATATGATTCGTTCTAAGTCGGATTTCTTTGAAACAAGAAATGTTCAAATCTACTGAACTATATTTTTATAATGAAAGAGAAAACTGAAGATTTCATACTCCATATTTTTAGTTATGTCCATATCAAATCTTCAGAGAGTCACTGTGGAATCGATTCTAAACCATAACGATTTATTAATAGTCTATGCAGAATTTTTATGTAATTTAAATTGTGCGTCGGCATAGCACTATATCACCGTGTTGTGTGTTGGTTAATTTGAATGCGGTGTCGTGTGTACGGTAGTTTGAATATGGTGTTGTGTGTAAGTTTGGTTGTGTGTGTTTTGCCGAAGGCGCGTTTTGGAAACACGCCTTTGTATTTTTATGAAGGCGTGTTTCCAAAACTCGCCTTCAAAACATAAACAGGTCTACATGCGTAATTAATTCTGAAACATGGCTATATGTGTAATACAATTTCTAAACAGACCTAAATGGGTTAATTTCCCTAAAATGTAATATCCAACTATTGTTGGAGATGCTCTAAATATAATTAAATCAAGGACAACAATTTTAAAAATATCCACCGTTATCTACCATTATCGGACACAAAAATGGAGTCCCTTCTCTTTTGGACTGGCACTGAAATGAATAGACAGGCATCAAACCTCCGAAGTCGTAAGCTCCTAGATGTAGCACCATGATGCTTTTATGTCTTATTGGCACTGGTACCTTCTTCGACCCAATTCATATTGCATTTGACAATTTCCATGTCATTACTTGCTGAAGTCAATCTCCACGAGTTAATACATTGTGTTTCCTACACTACAAAAGAATTCTAAATTCTCTATGCCTGTTTGGCGTAGGGATTCGAATTTCCCCATGCCATCCCTACACCAAAACAAAAGTTGAAAACTAGTTCGTCGCAAAAGTTCCATAGTTTCCCTACGCTCTCATCCTTACGCGTTCCCTACGCTAAGTACCATACGCCTTCCCTACACAACATTCCCCATGCATTCCCAACACCTAATCCCATACGCATTTTCTACGCCTACGTCCATACGTATTTTACTTACCCATTCCCTACGCCACCGTACACCAAAATTCAATATGGTTCTTTTATATTTATCTTCATCTACCAAACATATCATAACAAAATTTAATAAAACCGAACACATGCAAAATCGTAACAATATACACCAATAAAAACATTGTTGTATAATGAATATCATGATCAAATTACCATAACTTGCTACAAATATATTTAAAATAAACCACGTCCAACAAACAATAAAATAAAGTTGCTACATAACTCAAATATGGTCATCATATAACGTACCTTATACAAATAGAACATCAAACTCACTGCCAAAATAAGAATAATTCATAAAGCATGTCATACCTCCCGCCTAACCCTCGTATAAAGGGACACTAGCTTCTTCAATTCTTGCTTCCACATACATTTCTTCAAATTCACTACCATTGCATGAAAAGAAAGGGACACCAACTTCTCGTGCTATAGCTCTTGCCAGCATACTTTTCCCTGTGCCAGGTGGGCCTATCAACAACACACCCTTTGGAAGCTTTCCACCCAATCGAGTGAACCGCTGAAGTAACAGTATAATAAACATACAAATGGTACAATAAAAGTAATAATGATAGCAAAAAGAAGGTTCAGTCACTTGATAAATGAATTTGGTGTAATATAAACGTATATAAGAGATGTACACAAAGTAGCACTCCAAAATGAAGACATCACTGCAGATACATTAAAAATTAACAGGAGGGTGGTAATACAATAAATAATCACAACATCCTCAAACTTGATCTGCTTAGGAATCATACCTTGCAAGATGGACACCGTACTTAGTGAGAGCACAACCAACCATGGCTTGTTCAGTTACTAAACAAGCCACGGAACAACCAGGTGTGGCTTGTTCACTCACCCGTGGCTGGTCTATGGCTAGTTTTGAGCTCCTTCGTGGCTGGTTCACTGAACAGAGGCTAGTGCTTATAACGGCAAAGAGGAAGCCGTTATAAGCTTATAACGGCAAACTCTTTGCCGTTATAAGTTTATAACGGCAAAGAGTTTGCCGTTATAAAATAAAATGTGCGAAGTTTGATTATAACGGCAAACTGTTTGCCGTTATAATTCCCATCTGTGGCTAACCTCGTGGCTGCTTCCCCCCTTCTGGTTCCTCGGCTCGTTGGACCAGTTGAAAAACAAGAGAGAGAATAACTGAACAGAACGGATGGTTGGTTATGGTCTGACGCAAACAAATCTAGAAATGAATCATTTACCTTAGGATCATGAATGTAGCGAACAATTTCTTCCAACTCAGTTTTAGCCTCGTCCACACCTTTAACGTCATTGAATTTGGTATTGGATAGCAGGTTGCATCTCTTTACGAAGATCGAGAACTGACACGGTAAACAAATGAAAATGGGTAAGTTGGATGTTAACAGTTTATAGTAAAGGTATTATTCAAAAAACCTTTAGTGATTCCTTTGACCTCAATAGGTGCACTGACAGTAGATATAACTAGCAAGGCAAGTGCAAAGGAGTGGAAAGTTTTGCACAACTGCTCCTTCAATTCTTTCAACAAAAGCTCCTGGTAACTATCGGTTTCAGCCGTAGCAATGTGAATAGGAGCATTTGCAGTCCCAAGAGGTCCATCCTTCGTCATTTGACCCACATTCTGTAAAGCTAGGATACTGTTATACATTTCCTCCTTTGATGAACTTGTTATATCTGTACATAATATCACGCAAGAGTTTAGGAGCCAAACTTAAAAAATAAAGCCAAAAGATGTTTTGCTAAGATTCTGGAAATAGGATTTCTCCGACAGAGAGCTGTTTGTGGCAAAAAAAACCTCTAAAACCCAAAAGATGTTCTACTAAATTGTCTGGACCATCTAGGATGCAAAGGAGGATGATCATAGAACTCAGGAAATCATGCTTGCTCATCAATTTTGATATTAAAACCACACACACACACATACACACACATGCATGCATACACATATATTGAGAAATGAAAGAAAACCTTAATTATGATCCGAACATAAAAAAACAAGCTTACCTAATCATCCAAAAGTAATTCCTTGTGGTTCATCCTCTTACCTCTTTGTAACGCGCTGAGCAATTGGCTGCCATCAAGCTTGTCAACTTTGAGTAAAGCTTTCACATACTCAAACAATGCTGATGGATTAGAATGCAATGAGGGCTCACTTTCAAAGATCTTAATAACTCATTCTGGGTCACTTCTGTAAAGCACATTTAGTAGAGTGCCATCATTTACGCCATTTGCATCATGCATTCGACGAGCAAAACTGCCAACAAAGCTTGAGTGAAATCTTGTCTGGATACCTAAAGATTATGTGAAAGGAAAAAAAAAACACTTAGAACGTGTATGTAATGAACAAAATATTAACATTAATTGAATATATATGCATACCCCCTCCTCCAGTTGCAACGTTATTTGAAGTGAAATGTGATCGACCAATTGCCCTGATAATATCTGAATTCCCCAACTGCTGTTTGGCAATCTATCGAATGATAAATGGACGTATATTTAACAAAGATAATATCAACATAAAAATTTAGGAAGATAAACCACACTCACAAATGACATTGGAACCACAAGCTTTAAAAGTCACAAATGACATTCAGACAATTTCCCAGTAAAAGTAAGTGTGGCATAAATACTCATTTTATTTTAGGGAATTCAGGGAAGCGGCGTAACCAGAGGAGACAGAGGCGACGCAATTAGAGGAGGCAGTGGTGGCGTGCGGCGGTGTGGTTGAAGGCTGGCTCGACACAATTAGGAGAGGAGACCAGGCTGACGTTCACCATTGAGATACGGTGGAATGTGCTCAAAATACTTTGCAGATCCCTGGAAGCGCCAATAGGTTCGTTAAGTTATTGTTATAGATATGATTCAATAAATATAACAAAGTAGCAAAGTATACACCAACAATCTGACCTGGGAGAACAACCCCTTTTTCATCAATACATCTCTTCTGATTATAGTAATCCACTGATTCTTGAGAAGTTGAAAAGAACTATTTTGAACATACACTACTAGAAAGACTTCAATTTGCAACGACCATAGGCGACAGCTAAAAAAGCGGTCGTTGCTAGTCGTCGCTTAATCTGAACATAATAGAACCCGTGGCTTTCTTCCCCAATTCATATCACGCTGAAACAAAAAGGGCAAAACCCTTTCTACCGTCGCCCCCTTTGAAGATCTGATTTCTTCATCCAAACTCCATTTCCATCTTCTCAAATTATTCAGGTATGTCTTCTAATCCCTATTATATGCTTAATTAGGGATAATTAGGGTTTATTTGCATGTTATGACGGGTTTGTTAATTGAATGTTCATGGAAATGAAATTGGTTGTATTATGAGATGATATGATGTTGATTATGTTATATATTGATTTGGGAATTAGTGTGATTGATTAGGAGGTTGAAAACGTTAATTATCACATATGTACACTATTTAAGAGCATGAAAATGACGATTATCATGTATGTAATTGGGCTTAGGTTGATTGTGTTGTAGGTTGATTATGTTGTAGGATCATTTGAGAAAAAATGAAGTAAATTTGATTGTTTAGCGGTAGTAACTTGATTATGACTATTGAAACGGTGTAATGATGTCCCTCTATGAATGCACTACCAATTATGTCATCATCGGATGTAAGAATAGTCAGTCCAAACAAATTTGAAGAATGCATTTGCAATATTCAAAAAAAAAATTTGTTTCTATATAATATTAACTAAAATTGACAAACTTGAAAGCTTAGTTTGTTGTTATAATATTAACAAACTAAAATTGACAAATTTGTTGCTATAAAATTAACAAACTTAAAACTTAGTTTATCTCTCAAAAATTGAAACTAATTAACTTCATAATTTATACTTTAAACTAAAATTAACTAAAACTAATTTATACTTCATAATTTTCAATTTCATGTTATTTTACAAATTGAAAGTACTGAAATATATTATATAGACGCTATTTAGTTAACGCGCGAGCATAGACCGAAAAAGGCGCAAGGCGCAACTAAGGAGCTTTTTTGAAGTTTAAGGCGCACCTATTAGTGAAGCGCAAAAAAGCCCATAGCGCAAAAAGAGCACTTTTTTCATTTGTATTGTTTTTTGGTTTAAACTTAGGTTGAATGTTTTTTTGACTACTTATGTGAACCTCTTAGATAAATTTGGTCATGTCCGACAAGTGTTGTATATGATCGTTATATGGGTATTCGTTTTTACACAAAACGGAATTCTATATTCAACTGATACAATATTTGTTGGATTTGTCCTAATATAGGACAAGTTACAAATATAATAATGTAACCATATTTTATAAATCATTTCAGTTTAAACGGTTAACAAAGTTTCGATGGCACTTCCTTTTTGTTCCCTGTGTACACGCATTTGTGTATGATACAGGGACCAAAGGGAAGTGCTGCCGAAATTTTGTTGAACCGTTTTAACTTGAAATGGGTTATAAAATATGCTTACATTATTATATTTGTAATGGGAAGTAGGTAGACCGGCCGTCAAAGTAAAAAAGAAATAAACAAAAAAACCGAAAACATGCAATAGGTATAAATAATAATATACAAGATTTAAAATAGTATAAAGTGTTACGTTCGATCAAACTTTCTAACATATTTGTTGCAAATCAGGAAAATGTTCGATTATTTTCATGATCGCAGTTGGATATATCAACCCCGAACCGGTAAGAAAGGGTCGATAAAGGAACATTTTTGTAATGGAGTCCAAGAATTTATTAGATTCGCTAAATCTAATAATCGGAGTAATGTAGACATTCGTTTTCTGTGTAGTAAGTGCAGACATCTGAAGCATTGGAAGCCAGATGTAGTAGAAGTACAACTGTATAAATTTGGTTTTGTGTCGAATTATCACTTATGGGATCGTCATGGAGAACTTGTTCAACCTACGTCTAACACTGTAGTGGTAGAGGACGATAGTACAATGATGAACGATAATACAATGCCGAATCCGATAGAAAATATGGTGCAAGATGCAGCACGATCAATGTTTCCTAACATTGAGCAAGGCGACGATGAGACTGGAATTGTTGAAGAACCAACGATGGAAGTGATTTTTTTTAATGATTTATTGAATTCCGCTAAGAGGTCGTTGTGGGAAGAGTATGAATAAATAATATACATTTGATAAATATCATAGATTACAATACATTACATAGCAGCGGAAAATAATACAAACACAACTGAAAGAGATACACGGATACAGAGCTTTTCGAATATCATTCCAGCTGTAAACCAGGATCTTGTGAATATAAATCTGCAAAACCAAAATTACTAGCTGCCCGTGTGGAAAATAAGGGCACCCGGATTTTAATTTAAGACAATAAACCCCAGGTCAGTCATGTGACTGGTGTGAGAACTAAAACAATTATTAATCTTTATTTTAAAGTTTGGTAAATCAAGGGACCGCACCGTATAACACGGAACGAGTTTCCTCCCAAGAATACCAGTGTATAAAACAACAACGTAATGCTAAATAAAGAACAATGAAGCTATTATAAGACTCAGGTCCCATCACACAATGCAACGCAAGCCGGAGGATAGAGTTTTTACCTTATAATACCCAAGAATGCTTGGTACGTAAAATTTCATGTTTTATTATTATTATAAGTCTATAGTGTCAAAACAATTTCAATCATAAGTATCAATCATAGACGACATAAGTGCCCCATACCACTATGTCGCCATATATAGGTTTACAATTAAAACCGCAAAATGTCATATTGAAAGTTGGATTTCCATCTATGAACCAAGGCAAGGGATCGTCCTTACCGAATTCGAGACGCTCTAGCCCGCCCCTCAGGATACAGCTGCAACTACACCTTGGATCATCAGTGCCGGTCCACTCGATGTGGATTAAAATGCCCGAACACTGCGTTTCCCCGCCCTATGGGGGCATAAATGAGCCAAATGACTCCATCGATCCCAGATCGACCGATATAATCGAGGCGCCTTGCAATCCATCATCCACATAAGTAAAATGTCAGGGCTAGTAAAATGCTGACACCACTCCTAGCTAGAAGGAAACGAATGTCCTCCCTGAGGTCCTTTCCCATTTCTGGTTCACACCGGGGTGCGAGGCTCGCGAATTAACGCTACACAAAGCTACGCTATATTAAATTCGTGCTTTGATCATCAAGCACAAGACTCTGCTTTTCCATAGGAGCCTCGATCATTTGCATCTCAGCATGCCACACATGCAATTCACGCTATGCAACCGATGTCTATCAACCACACAGAATGAAATCCGATGTCAGACACACATCCATTTACAAGTCCTTTCTGGGTCTGAACGAAACCGGAGGCACGTTATTCCTCCCTATATGTCCAATACAGGGGAGAGGTCCTCGCATATCCGGTCGATCTCCAAGTACGTCTGGACGATCACCACTTATTACCTCGTCTTGGGTGTACATCCCAAATCAAGACATCAGTAATCATCCAAAAAATGTGAAGACCCCCGGTCTTCAACCACCGTCTTCATCCTCGACACATCGTCGAATCAGTTATTCAGAATGGGATAAACTCGGTCTTTCTGAATAACTCGTGTATATAATAAACAAGTGCTATAAAAACACAACATACGCCTCATTCCAATCTAGAATATTCCTTTATTCAAATATTCTTATACTTTGGGAAAGGTTCCCATTAATTTTATCAAAGATAAATTCTTTAAATTTATTCTTTAATCTTCCTTTGGATATCATTTCAATCTAATTAAAGATGCATTAAAACTCCACTTGGTTTTAATCTTCCCAAAAATCAATAGTAACGATTGTTTAACTTGAGAAACCATATCCTATCTTTAACTGGGTTAAAGAACCAATGTCGTTTAAAACACGGTTCACGATAAACCCAAAATCACATTCCATTCCATCAGCCTTTAACCGTAAATTAGCAAGTGAACAATTTCCCTAAGTATTAACCCTGAAGGCCGAAACCAACATCAGATCAATACCCAGGAAACCATTAAACTTAACCAATCTCCAGTTAGTTTCTGATTTTCTTAACTCCATTGGGTCTAAGAACAGTATTATTAAAGATACCATTCACGACAACCCAAAATCTTATTCCATTGTTAATCGGGTCAAAGAACAAGCGTTATTTAAAACACCGTTCACGATAAACCCAAAGACCAATTTCAATTCAATTCCCATTAAATATTAATCAATTGGTATACTTCATTAAATCTAAATAAAAAGATTTAATCCTTCCTCAACTGGGTTCAAGAACAGAGTTACTGAAGACACTGTTCACGACAAACCCGAAATCCCATTTGATATTAAATACAAGGCTCTGAATAGAAAATATATCGGCTTATTTTCGATATCAAATACCACAACCCACAAATATCGTATTGGAAATAACGATATAAATATATCTTTCAAATTTCCATAACAATATATGTATAATCACGAAATCCAACTTCGAAATATTCCGAAAATAATTTCAATTCAAATCCAATCCAATTTATATATTGGAAATCCTCGTTATTTTCGAAAACCATTTCAAAACCAATTTATTTATTTGAAAAATAATTGAATTATAATTCTAGTTAAAAACTAGTTCATTTCAATAGAAATCTATTTTTATCTTTTCAATAATGGTCATTCTTATGATTTTACACTAATTATTGATATTTTTAATAATTTTATCAAGGCCCGTACAGTCGATTTCCATAAACGGCCATCGAACTGCACTTACAGCGACCTTTTCCAAATTTGATTTGGACACAATTCCAAATCCAACCATTAGATTTATAATTTCTTGTATTCGTTAGAAAGCTCTTTTCGATACGAACCCAACGGTTCCGGGTTTAGGAGAATCTGACGGTCGAATCTCCCGTAATGTCCGTTCGAAGTCAATGGTCGAAATTCGCGAACTACCGCGGCACGGCGCGTTCTATTCAGGCCATTATATATATAATACATATATTATATATATTTCATCGATTTCCATTTTAAACGTATTTTATAAATCGTTTTATATTCATTTTCAAAACGATTTCAACTTCATATTCAATTTCTAATCAAAATTGAATATTCCACATCATCGATAGATAAATGATAGTATTTTCAAAACATTAGTGAAATCAATTCCTTTTCGATATTCATTATAAAAATGAATAAAATCGATATAAATATCGTTCACGTCAAAATGGCATTAATCTAATCAACACGGCTTTATATATTTAAATATATTTGTCCATCCCAAATCGGACGTCAAAATCATATTTTGATTCTTTTCTGAATATTTTTTGAAAATATTCGTTATTCTAAAATAATCGTTATTTTAAAATATTCATTCTTTCTGAACTGGAATCAGACACAGTCAATTACCATATAATTTGATTATATGTATTTCATACAATACATGTATACAACAACAGTGATAAATAATCATCCATCATCCAGGGAGCATTCTACATTGTATAAGCATTAAATATAAATATTTAATGCTTATTACAGTCTGTCAACCCATCGATTGACATACAACTAACTATTGGGATTAGTGTATGTCCAATATCATCCCAATACCCGTGTGGGGTTTCAATCAACAAATAATGGATTTTATTTGTGCAGTTGGGCAATGTGTAAAATTTATCGTCCCAACCAATATCAGTCAAATATGTGTACATAAACAAATCATTCGATTTGTTTATAAATATTTATTTTATTCATGTACACATTAAAAATTATATTTTTAACTACAAAATATTTTATTCCACATCACACAATCAGTTTTCACGACACATCAATCAAACAAACAAGTCATCCATAATCCGTGGACGACGGGTGTCGGGTGCTGCTAAGCACTGTCTGCATCCTAGTATATATTTTAATTAGAAAATAAAATAAAAGTGAGGAGTTCTCACCTTTGGGATCCACTCCGCCAGTTCTTATCTCTGAACGGTTTGAATTTAGATTTGTTTTCCCCCAGTACCATCGCAATCTGTATCACGCAGTTTACATTAAAAATTATATTTTTAATAATGCTATATATATTTAAAAGATCACATTTTTATTTAACCATTCAAACAATGAAAATCGTATTTTTACTTCGCTAACTTCATAATAAAAATCGTATTTTTACTTACCTTTCATACATATGAAAATCCTATTTTTATTTCACTTCCTAGATAATAAAAATCATATTTTATTATTTCTATAATATAAAATCATATTTTTATTATCTCTATAATATAAAAATCATATTTTTATTATCTCTATAATATAAAAATCATATTTTTATTATTTTATAATATAAAAATCATATTTTTATTATCTTTATAATATAAAAATCATATTTTTATGTTGATAAAAATCATACCTTTGCTACACTAAAAATCATGACTTTGATTCGCTATTCATATATAAAAAATCTATTATAAAATTAGATCTTTTAACAGAAAAAAATCGAATCTTTTACTTAAAGATGGGTATAATAATAATAATAATAAATCAGTTCTTTCTACGGTGACATATAATTAAATAAATTAAAAAGACTTACGGTGCTCGTTTGAGACGAGGGGAAAGTCGCGCGCGTGGTTGTGGGCCAGGGGGGAGTCTAGCAGCAACGATCCTCCGGTGTGGCGACTGGCGAGCTTGGAAGGCGAGGGTTTGCTTAATGGAATCGGTTTTTTGGGGCTACGGTCGTTCAAGTGAAGAGAGGGAGATGTCGTCGGAGGGGAAGGAGGGTTAGAGGGGGACGACGGCAGGGTCTATCGAGGCTAGGGGAGGCGCAGCGTCGGGGTGTGGGCCAGGGGGTGGTGGCGTGGTGGTTTGAATCGGGTTTAGGGTTTTGGGGTAACAGTTTACATCGGAGAAGAGGGGTGGGGGCATCGGAGGGGACCGGAGGGGGAGGCGTTGGGGAGGGGAGGTTGTTGCTGCGACGGGCGGTGGTGCACAGGTGAGAGGGCGACATGATCGATTTGGTAGGGGGCGGTTTTCTCCGTTGACCAGGAGAAATTAGAATGAGGGTTTGACCTGCCCCCTTTGACCACTCTATATATATATTTTTTTTCAAAAAAAGTTGAACTTTTATTCGGAACCCAAATCAAACCCATTGACTGTCGCCTCTAGCTAATTACCCCCATTCCGAACACAATGGGATATGTTTCGTAAGCCAGTTCGGCTGTTACGATCAGTTTTCATTAAAATTAAAATATAAATTAATATAATAGCTGATACTGATTTTAACGTACATTTTAATTTACAGGGGCCACATACGGACCTCAAAAGTTCCAGAAAAATAAATCTGTGTTTAGACGATACGGTCCTAATAAAACAAATTTCATCTAATTTGGAGACCGTTTGAAAAATGGCCATTTTTTGGTCGATCCAAATTGACTGAAATTGTCAAAACACGTTTTCCTTCGCCACGCTCACATATTAATCCCAAAAGTTATGAATTTTGGAATCTAGCAATAACTTGACATCACAGATCAAAAGTGGTTTCGTCGAAAACGGAGGTCGTTTGCAAAATTTCCATTTTTATGGGCCAAAATTCCATAGCGACTATTCTGAATTTTCAATTGGGCATAACTTTTTATTCCTGCTATGAAATTTCAATTTTTCGGATTCGTTGGAAAGATATTTTCAAATATATTCTAATATTTTTGGTTTTGCTAAAATCTGGTTTATTTTGAATCCTGTACATTCATTTGAAATTTGAAATCGAATTTTCAAACTACCGCGCCATTTTCAATTCCTTTTATAATTAAAATAAATGTTTATTTTCTAACGACGATTCAAATAAATATATACGTTCTAATTCTATTCAAAATAAATTTCTCGTCGTTATTATTTAAAATAATTCATTTTAAATAATCAAAATTCAATAAAATTGCCAAAATAAAAAATTTTAATTGGTTCGGATTTTCCGGGTTGTTACAATCTCCCCCACTTAAAATCTTTTCGTCCTCGAAAAGGAACGGAGCTGAAAGTTGTTTTAATAATCAACTCAACTTTCATTATTTTCATTATGGCTTAAGTTCTTCAACTTTCAGTTTCTAAGAATTTTCCAGTTCTTCAAAAATCTAGCTAACACCCTAAATTTTCGAATTTTTTTGCCATAACCTCCCCTGTACGGGAGCATCGGGAAAATCCCAAAATCGCCATACAGGCCTCTCTAATCCAAAAAGAAAAAGAAACAGCCAAGCGGCTAGCCAATCGGCTTATAAAATCATCCAAAACCCAAGAAATTTGCAAACATGTACCTATTTGTTGAGCATACAATTTTATTCCTCTTCTCTAGCCTTCTTGCTCTAACCTGTTAAATGTATATGCATGTAGATGTATGCAAATGCGATAAATTTTCAATACAGTTCAATATTTGATACAATTTGGCTTAAATTTACCTTTCTTTCACATGTGGTTTTATTAGATAACAAATAATCATACAACACACCCATCAATCAATTAATGAATTAACGTTTCAAATTCATAATTTTGATATATATACAGAAAATCATGTTTTTGATGCAAATCACAACAAATAATCCTATATAAGTTTTGGTTCTCACACTAGTCTAATGGAAATATATAAATATCCCACTTTCGA
The DNA here is from genome assembly GCA_030737875.1 of Allium sativum. NCBI lineage: Eukaryota > Viridiplantae > Streptophyta > Magnoliopsida > Asparagales > Amaryllidaceae > Allium > Allium sativum. The sequence goes on from CM060921.1 coordinate 567,640,923, forward strand.
AACTCGAACACAAATACTGATGATACTATAGTAATCATCAGGATCGTCTTCGGGCGATTAGAGTGTGATTCTATATCTATCCAGTATATTAAAACTTCGAATTCACGTTTGCAAGGCGTATATGCAAAGTCTTTATATATTGGATTGTCCAAATTCTATACAAACAAATATTCAAATACATTGATTAAGGTTTAAATTTTCAAAACAAAAATTGTTTTCATTTTTATTTTTAAAAAACACTACTCTTCACACTCGTTCTATGATACTACTGATCCTATCTCTAATGAGTCATCCTTATCAAATATTGCTAATCCAATCTCTGAAGAATTCTTTTGTATGGTTCTAACGTGTCTTGTTCTCCGAGCTCTGCAAACCAAAGCTCTGATACCACTATGAAGACCCGAACTTCCCCGTGGAGGAAAGCCCGGATTGCTTTGAGAAAAAGACGAATCAGAACATAAACAGAAGAACATTTCATTGTTTATTACAACAATTCCATCAGAATACAAGAATATACAGAGTATGAACAAACAATATACATTTGATAAATATCAGAGATTACAATATATTACATAGCAATGGAAAATAATACAAACACAACTGAAAGAGACACACGGATATAAAGCTTTCCGAATATCATTCCAGCTGGAAACCAGGATCCTGTGAATATAAATCTGCAGAACCAAAACCACTAGCTGCCCGTGTGGAAAATAAGGGCACCCAGAGTTTAGGTTAAAATAATAAACTCTAGGTCAGTCATGTGACTGGTGTGAGAACAAAAACAGTTATTAATCTTTATTTTAAAGTTTGGTAAATCAAGGGACCACGCCGTATAACACGGAATGGGTTTCCTCCTAAGAATACCAGTGTATAAAATAATAACGCAATGCTAAATGAAAAACAATGAAGCTATTATAAGACTCAGGTCCCATCACACAATGCAACGCAAGCCGGAGGATAGAGTTTTAACCTTATAATACCCAAGAATGCTTGGTACGTAAAATTTCATGTTTTATTATTACTATAAGTGTATAGTGTCAAAACAATTTCAATCATAAGTATCAATCATAGACGACATAAGTGCCTCGTACTACTATGTCGCTATATATAGGTTTACAATTAAAACCGCAAAATGTCATATTGAAAGTTGGATTTCCATCTGTGAACCAAGGCAAGGGATCGTCCTTACTGAATCCGAGACGCTCTAGCCCGCCCCTGATGATACAGCCGCAACTGCACCTTGGATCGTCAGGGCCAGTCCACTCGATGTGGATTAAAATGCCTGAACACAGCCTTTCCCCGCCCTACAGGGCGTAAATGAGCCAAATGACTCCATCGGTCCTGGATCGACCGATATAACCGAGGCACCTCGCAATCCATCATCCACATAAGTAAAATGTCTGGGCTAGTAAAACGCTGACACCACTCCTTGCTAGAAGGAAACGCATGCCCTCCCTGAGGTCCTCTCCCGTTTCAGGTTCACATTGGGGTGCGAGGCTCGCGAATTCACGCTACACAAAGCTACGCTATATTAAAGCCATGCTTTGATCATCAACCACAAGACTCTGCTTTTCCACAGGAGCCTTGATCATTTGCATCTCAGCATGCCACACAGACAATTCACGCTATGCAACCGATGTCTATTAACCACACAAAATGAAATCCGATGTCAGACACACATCCATTTACAAGTCCGTTCTGGGTCTGAACGAAACCGGAGGCACTCCCCCATATGTCCAATACAGGGGAGAGGTCCTCGCATATCCGGTCGATCTCCAAGTACGTCTGGACGATCACCACTTATTACCTCGTCTTGGGTGTACAGCCCAAATCAAGACATCAGTAATCATCCAAACGATTTGAAGACCCCCGGTCTTCAACCACCGTCTTCATCCTCGATGCATCGTCGAATCAGTTATTCAGAATGGGATAAACCCGGTCTTTCTGGATAACTCGCACATATAATAAACAAGTGCTATAAAAACACAACATACGCCTCATTCCAATCTAGAATATTTCTTTATTCAAATATTCTTATACTTTGCAAAAGGTTCCCATTAATTTTATCAAAGATAAATTCTTTAAATTTATTCTTTAATCTTCCCTTGGATATCATTTCAATCTAATTAAAGATGCGTTAAAACTCCACTTGGTTTTAATCTTCCCAAAAATCAATATTAACGATTGTTTAACTTGGGAAACCATATCCTGTCTTTAACTGGGTTAAAGAACCAGTGTCATTCAAAACACGGTTCACGATAAACCCAAAATCACATTCCATTCCATCAGCCTTTAACTGTAAATTAGCAAGTGAACAATTCCCTAAGTATTAACCCCGAAGGCCGAAACCAACATCAGATCAATACCCAGGAAACCATTCAACTTAACCAATCTCCAGTTAGTTTCTGATTTTCTTAACTCCATTGGGTCTAAGAAAAGTATTATTAAAGATACCATTCACGACAACCCAAAATCTTATTCCATTGTTAATCGGGTTAAGGAAAAAGCGTTATTTAAAACACCGTTCATGATTAACCAAAAGACCAATTTCAATTCAATTCCAATTAAATATTAATTAATTGGTATACTTCATTAAATCTTAATAAAAAGATTTAATCCTTCCTCAACTGGGTTCAAGAACAGTGTTACTGAAGACACCGTTCACGACAAACCCAAAATCCCGTTTGATATTAAATACAAGGCTCTGAATAAAAAATATATCGGCTTATATTTGATATCAAATACCACAACCCACAAATATCGTATTGGAAATAACGATATAAATATATCTTTCAAATTTCCATAACAATATCTGTATAATCACGAAATCAAACATCGGAGTATTCCGAAAATAATTTCGATTCAAATCCATTCCAATTTATATATTGGAAATCCTCGTTATTTTCAAAACCATTTCAAAACCAATTTATTTATTTTAAAAATAATTGAATTATAATTCTAGTTCAAAACTAGTTCATTTCGATAAAAATCTATTTTTATCTTTTCAAATATGGATTTTTTCATCCCAATTCTTTTTCAAATCATTTCTTATTATTTTACACTAATTATTGATATTTTTAATAATTTTATCAAGGCCCGTACAGTCGATTTCCATAAACGGCCATCGAACTGCACTTACAACGACCTTTTCCAAGTTTGATTTGGACTCCAACCTTTAGATTTATAATTTCTTGTATTCGTTAGAAAGCAATTTTCGATACGAACCCAATGGTTCCAGTTTTAGTAGAATCTGACGGTCAGATCTCCCGTAATGTCTGTTTGAAGCCAATGGTCGAAATTCGCGAACTACCGCGGCACAGCGCGTTCTATTCAGGCCATTATATATATATATATATTATATATTATATATATATATATATATTTCGTCGATTTCCATTTAAAACGTATTTTATAAATCATTTTATAATCATTTTCAAAACGATTTCAACTTCATATTCAATTTCTAATCAAAATTGAATATTCCACATCATCGATAAATAAATGATAGTATTTTCAAAACATTAGATTTTGAAATCAATTCCTTTTCGATATTCATTATAAAAATGAATAAAATCGATATAAATATCATTCACGTCAAAATGGCGTTAATTTAATTAACACGGCTTTATATATTTAAATATATTCGTGTCCATCCCAAATCGGACTTCAAAATCATATTTTGATTCTTTTCTGAATATTATTTGAAAATATTCGTTATTCTAAAATAATCGTTATTTTAAAATATTCATTCTTTCTGAGCTGGAATCAGACACAGTCAATTACCATATAATTTGATTATATGGATTTCATACAATACATGTATACAACAACAGTGATAAATAATCATCCATCATCCAGAGTGCATTCTACACTGTATAAGCATTAAATCTAAATATTTAACGCTCATAACAGTGTGTCAACCCATTGACTGACATACAACTAACTATTGGGACTAGTGTATGTCCAATATCATCCCAATACCCGTGTGGGGTTTCAATCAACAAATAATGGATTTTATTTGTGCAGTTGGGCGATGTGTAAAATTTATCGTCCTAACCAATATCAGTCAAATGTACGTACATAAACAAATCGTCTGATTTGTTTATAAATATTTATTTTATTCATATACGTGTTAAAAATTATATTTTTAACTGCAAAATATTTTATTCCATTCCACATCACACAATCAACTTTTACGACACATCAATCAAACAAACAAGTCATCCATGGTCTGTGGATGATGGGTGTCGGGTGCTGCTAAGCATCGTTTGCATCCTAGTATATATTTTAACTAGAAAATAAGATAAAAGTAAGGAGTTCTCACCTTTGGGATCCACTCTGCCAGTTCTTATCTCTGAACAGTTTGAATTTAGATTTGTTTTCCACCAGTACCATCGCAATCTGTATCACGCAGTTTATGTTAAAAATTATATTTTTAACAACGCTATATATATTTAAAAGATCTCATTTTTATTCAACAATTCAAACAATGAAAATCGTATTTTTACTTCGCTAACTTCATAATAAAAATCGTATTTTTACTTACCTTTCATACATATGAAAATCCTATTTTTACTTCGCTTCCTAGATAATAAAAATCATATTTTTATTATCTCTATAATATAAAATCATATTTTTATTATCTATATAATATAAAAATCATATTTTTATTATCTTTATAATATAAAAATCATATTTTTATTATCACTATATATAAAAATCATATTTTTATTATCTCTATAATATAAAAATCATATTTTTATTATCTCTATAATATAAAAATCATATTTTTATTATCTTTGTAATATAAAAATCATATTTTTATTATCTCTATAATATAAAATTCATATTTTTATGTTGATAAAAATCATACCTTTGCTACACTAAAAATCATGACTTTGATTCGCTATTCATATATAAAAATTCTATTATAAAATTAGATCTTTTAATAAATAAAAATCGAATCTTTTACTTAACGATGGGTATAATAATAATAAAAAAATCAGTTCTTTCTACAATGACATATAATTAAATAAATTAAAAAGACTTACGGTGCTCGTTTGAGATGGGGGGAAGTCGCGCGCGTGGTAGTGGGCCAGGGGGGAGTCCAGCAGCAATGATCCTCTGGTGTGGCGACTGGCGAGCTTGGAGGGTGAGGGTTTGCTGAAGGGAATCAGGTTTTTGGGGCTACGGTCGTTCAAGTGGAGGGAAAGAGAGGTCGTCGAAGGGGAAGGAGGTTTATAGGCGGACGGCGGCATGGTCTATCGAGGCTAGGGGAGGCGTGGCATCGGGGTGTGGGCCAGGGGGTGGTGGCGTGGCGGTTTGAATCGGGTTTAGGGTTTTGGGGTAACAGTTTACATCGGAAAAGAGGGGTGGTGGCATCGGAGGGGACCGGAGGGGGAGGCGGAGGAGTTGGTGAGGGGCGGTTGTTGCTGCGACGGGTGGTGGTGCACAGGTGAGAGGGCAAAGGGATTGATTTGGTAGGAGGCGGTTTTCTCCGTTGACTAGGAGAAATTAGAATGAGGGTTTGACCTTCGCCCTTTGACCACTTTATATAAAAAAAATTCAAAAAAAGTTGAACTTTTATTCAGAACCCAAATCAAACCCAACGACTGTCGCCCCTAGCTAATTACCCCCGTTCCGAACACAATGAGATATGTTTCGTAAGCCAGTTCGGCTGTTACGATCAGTTTCCATTAAAATTAAAATATAAATTAATATAATAGCCGATATTGATTTTAATGTACATTTTAATTTACCGGGGCCACATATGGACCTTAAAAACTCCAGAAAAATAAATCTGGCTATGTTTAGACGATACGGTCCTAACAAAACTAATTTCATCCAATTTGTAGACCGTTTGAAAAAATGGCCATTTTCTAGTCGATCCAAATTGATTGAAACTGTCAAAACACGTTTTCCTTCGCCACTCTCACATATTAATCCCAAAAATTACGAATTTTGGAATATAGCAATAACTTGACATCACGGATCCAACAAAAGTGGTTTCGTTGAAAACGGAGGTCGTTTGCAAAATTTCCATTTTTAAGGGCCAAAATTCCGTAGCGACTATTCTGAATTTTCAATTGGGCATAACTTTTTATTCCCGCTATGAAATTTCAATTTTTCAGATTCGTTGGAATGATATTTTCAAATAGATTCTAATATTTTTGGTTTCGCTAAAATCCGGTTTATTTTGAATCCTGTACCTTCATTTGAAATTTGAAATCGAATTTTCAAACTACCGCGCCATTTTCAATTCTTTTTATAATTAAAATAAATATTTATTTTCCTTTTATAATTAAAATAAATATTTATTTTCTAACGACGATTCAAATAAATGTATACGTTCTAATTCTATTCAAAATAAATTTCTCGTCGTTATTATTTAAAATAATTCATTTTAATTAATCAAAATTCAATAAAATCGCCAAAATAAAATTTTTAAATTGGTTCAGATTTTTCGGGTTGTTACAACTTGTTCAACCTACGTCTAACACTGTAGTGGTAGAGGACGATAGTACAATGATGAACGATAATACAATGCCGAATCCGATAGAAAATATGGTGCAAGATGCAGCACGATCAATGTTTCCTAACATTGAGCAAGGCGACGATGAGACTGGAATTGTTGAAGAACCAAGGATGGAAGCAAATTTTTTATATGATTTATTGAGTTCTGCTAAGAGGTCGTTGTGGGAAGGGTGCTCAAGCAGAACCGAATTGTCTGTAACTGTCGAATTCATCACTATGAAATCAAAATTCAATCTTACAGAAGTTGCATTTACAGCAATTGTACAAACTGGAAAACGACATATGCCGCCCAATAATTTGATGTGCGGTAGTCATTATAAAGTGAAAAAACTTATGTCTGCTTTTGGACCATCATACCATAAGATAGATACATGCGTTAAAGGTTGCATGTTGTATTGGAAAGAAGACGCTCAGCGTAGAAAATGCAAATTTTGCAACGAAGATAGATATAAACCAAGGAAAAAAAAGGAAAAGAAGTTCCATATAAAAGAATACATTATCTACCCATAACTCCTAGACTTCAACGGTTATATGCATCTTCTGCTACAGCGTGTCATATGCGATGACATAGCGTGAGAACATCAGAAGAAGGAACTATGATACATCCGTCTGATGGTGAAGCATGGAAACTTATCCTAAATTTGTTGCCGAGAGCCGTAATGTTAGGCTCGGTTTATGCATGGATGGATTTTCGCCATTTTCTCGGTTTGGTAGTAAATATTCATCATGGCCTATCATCTTTGCTGCTTATAACTTACCCCCGTGGATGTATATGAAAAATCTGCATATGTTTTTAACAGTTGTGTTCCCCGATCCCAATGATCCGACACAAGGAATTGATGTTTATCTACAACCGTTGATTGAAGAGTTGAAAACACTGTGGCATGAGGGAGTCGAAACATACGACATGTCGAGAAAAAGAATTTTTCGTATGTTTGCTTCTGTATTATGGACTATTAGTGATTTTCCCGCGTATGGCATGCTTTCAGGTTGGAGCACTATTGGACGTCTAGCTTGTCCTCATTGTATAGAGGAGACACGGGCATTTTCATTAAAGTATGGAAAATAAATTCTTAGTTTGACTGTCATCGTTGTTTTCTCCATATTAATCATAAATTTGGAACGGATAAAAAGAACTTTAAAGCTAACAAAGTAGAGACTATGCTACCGCCTAAAGTTTGGACAAGTGAAGAGATATATGAAGTTGTAAGTGAGTACCCAAAGATACATGAAACTGGAGACCAAGTTGAAATTCCAGGTAAATCGGACATTCATAATTGGTGCAAACAAAGTATATTTTGGGAGTTACCTTACTGGAAAAATCTAAAACTTCGGCATAATATTGACGTGATGCATAATGATAAAAACATTTTTGATAATGTTTTTAATACAGTTTTGAATGTAAAGGGTAAAACCAAAGACAATGTGAATTCGAGACGTGATATATTACACTTTTGTAAATGGTCGGAGCTGCACTTGTATGACAAAAATAAAAAAACCTAAAGCATGCTATGAGCTAGACAACAGGCAAGTAAAACTCGTGCTAAAGCGAGTGGAAGGATTACGATGTCCTGATGGGATTTCTTCAAACCTCCGTAGATGTGTGGACTTTAAAAACAGTAAATTGAGTGAAATGAAAAGCCATGATTGCCATATCATGATGGAATACTTTTTACCTGTGCTTTTCAAGGAACTGTTGCCTATAAAAATCTGGAGTGTTATAACAGAATTAAGTTTGTTTTATAAACAACTTTGTTCAATGACGTTAAAGGTAGGCTGTCTAAGTAAGCTTGAACTAGAAATCGCGGTACTGATCTGGAAACTCGAGAAAATATTTCCACCTCTTTTTTTAATGTAATGGAGCATTTACCTATTCATCTTTCGTCCGAAGCACTTCTTCGAGGTTTAGTCCAGTATGGATGGATGTATCCGTTCGAGAGGTAATTTTATATATAATTTCAATAATCGTGATAGATTACAAGTTAGATTATTGTACCAACATATAAATTAAATTAATCTTATTATAGGCACTTGAATCATTTGAAGAAAAAAATTAGGCAAAAAGCTCGAGCAGAAGGTTCGATTTGCAAATCATACCTTGAAGGAGAAGCCTCATTTTTTTTCTCTCATTACTTTAGTGAAGATGTGAACTTGTCTTTTGTAACTGTTCCCCGTAATGAACAAGTCGTTGAGCAGGAGTCTTCTCAAACAATGTTATCTATTTTTAGATAACACGGAAGACCTGCAGGAAAATGTGTGGAAATATGGTTAAGCGATAAAGACTACAATGTGGCACACACATATGTTCTGTTAAATTGTGTGGAAGTTGCACCATTTGTCAGGTAATACTAAATTCATGTACAATTCAATTATACATACATATATATTTATTTGTCTCTGTTAATAAAAAATGAACATAACACATATATGCGGTATCTACGAATCACAACATCCATCTGGTGATCGCAGTACAGAATTCACTCGATGGTTTTCAGATTATATTCATGATCCGAAAAACTGTGTTGTTGTAGTGGCCCGAAAACCCGTACCAATTTGAGCTGACTAATATCATACACATTCAACTCAAAATGCACGAAAATTCAAATCATTAATAGAAAGAAATTAGAGGATGAGATAGAAAAGATAGAACTAATAGAATAGAAGAAGAAGAACACAACTGAACATAATCAGAGTAGACACGAATCTCACAGCGGAACGAATAAAATGTATTATATAACATAACTTTGAAATACAAATCAGAATTTGTATATACATACCATTATTAGAGTATAACTCTTATATATCACAGCGGAAATAATCTATAACTAACTAATGGTGAAGCCTTCTGCTATCAGCTCCACCAAGTGTATCTGTAAAAGCCTGAACACTTGACTGCCCGTACAAATTTAGGCACACAAGAGTTTAGGGAAAACAAAACAAAATAAAGTCTGGGTCAGTCATGGGACTGGTGTGAGTAAATTCCAACCATATCATTTAACTTTGAAAATCCTTTTGAAACAAAAGGATAATAGTAAGACCAGCCCACACATAAACATGGACGGTTTTCACCTTACTATAACCCAAAATACTTTGATATCAAATCCAGTGATATTATGATAATGTCTAAACAAATATATATCCAAGTAGCAGAACACTTGCATCTCACACTCCACATATATAGAGTATAAAATCATAAACCGCATCGCGCTTATTGGAGATTGGATTCCAACTATAACAAGGTATGGGACCACCTCTCGATCAGTGTACTCTAGAGTGGATACACTGGGGTTCAACAAGAACATCTTGTAACTCGGCCCACACATGACCGACCACTCATTTAGCTTGAGTGTATCGAATATATTACCACCCACGGTTGTTGTCCATCCAACCGTAATCCGAAGATACAGAATCGAAAGAAGAACAAATATGAGACCGGTGACAATACACCCTGCTTGGGTATGACCCAACTAGCCATGCTGCCTGTCCGATTATTGTCATTTCCGGGTTGTAAGGCTAGAGGCTACGTATATATTCAGAACATCTGGCCACCATTCACTTTGAATGCCACATCATCAGACCCGTCGGATCACTAGTTGATTTCCCAAAAATATAACGGGTATAAAAGCTAAGAGAAACGAATTTCTCCGCCACCAGACATAATATCCTGAAAGATCGTCTTATGTGATCTATTAGGAATACTCTGTTAGACATTCATCCATACAAGTTGTTCTGGGACTGGACAAACCGAAAGCACTAGTCTGTAGCAGAACGACCCTTGTATTTAACTCCGTCTTCATTTATCTTCAGCATAATCTAATTCGCAACGCTTATGCCTATACGGAGTGGTTTTCAGATAATAGATCCAACCGGTCTCTCCATATTGACAACGATGGTAAAAACACTTTGATAGTCAGTTATTTAACTATCTAAGTAAAAACAAACATCCATTCAAATGTACGACTAAACATCACACAATCACTGGCCCTTTTATTTAACATTACTTTCCTAGTTTTCCATATCTTCCCAGATATTTTCCAAAACCCGTTTAGCCCTTCACATTTATTGGAAAACATTTCCAGTTATTATAAATCTTTATTCTCCCATATTCCAGATATATATTGTTAATGTTTGAAAACCATTCTCATCCTTTCATATTTCTTATTTCCGGTATATTAGAAAATATACGTTATTTACATTTGGAAAACATTTCCAATTTCCATTTTAACTACTTAATCTGCAAACATTTGCTTTTTAAATCCTTATTCACTTTGAAATATGAACATTTATTTCTTATAGCAATCTGATTTCGTTTATCAAATAATTCTTTATTTAGATAATAAATACCACTATAACTTAATGTCGACCTCCTGTTTGATTAAAACTCGTTTAGCCTTCTTTTATTTCGGAAATAACAATATATATTATTTGTTCAACATTCAAGTACCATTTATTATATGATCCAGAACAATGTTGAATGACATGTTATATAAACTCGAATGTTTTTATCACATTCCCATATTTTAACGAGTTCCCTTCAGTACCGGTAATATATATATCTGATCTCAATTATTTACTTATACTTCCAACTTCGTATAATTCATTTACACTTCTTCGAGAAAAACATAATTATTCTCTTATCACTTGGGCTAAGTGAATTTCTAACCTTTATAGGGAATAGTGTTATATATAATAATAATGCTTAAGCTTGGTTAACAACGTTAATTTATCATTATAGTTTAAACACTTGCAATATGCTGTAATATTTTCCCTTTTATTACTAATGCAATACGCTGCCATATTCCCCTTTATAACTAATCTCGACGACTCTGTCTATTACAAACTAATACCACCCTCGATAATAGTGAAGCCGTTCAAGTTGGGGTATTCTATTTACCTCTCAGACCTTGATCGACGACGTTCTTATCTTAGGATAGATAAAAGTACATAACTCTAACTCCTTATTACTTTAATATCCCCTACACGGTATTTCTTATTTTATTTTGGAATATGGTTTTATAAAACCATATCCTTACTTTGAAAGCTCGGTTGATTATGATTATTTATATTAAACATTAACTCTTCGCTTCATCTTCCTTATACAATTCCATTTGTAATTAACATTCTAGTTTCCATTTGAATCATTTTACCTAATTCAAGTAAACCTCTCATACAAAATCAATATTATCTTAAATGAATTCCATTTAAGAACAATTTCTTTAATTAAAGAATTAAATTATTAATTAACTTCATCATTTGCTGAAGTAAACAGTTTACTTCATTATTAATTTAAAACAGTTTAGTTGCTTACCTTACACATATTAACTAATTATATTAGTTCAATAATCATTTAAACTACATTAAATAAAAAGGTAATTATTAATTGAGAAATATTATTGATTTAAACAATTAATTTCTAAGCTATTATCACTTGATTAATTGAAGATCAATTAATCAAATAATCATTTTCTAACAAAACAGTTGATTCAATCAACTTCAAATCATCAGTTAGTTTGTTACCCGATCTTAATTACTTCTTACCATCAGTTTAATATAATTGGTCTATAACACTACTAAACCATTTGTCTTAAAATGGTTATCCTAAATATTAGCTCACACGGTAATTATAACTTCACTTACGTATAAGCCTATATAAATTGTTAAAACAATCGTTTATATTTACTCTATAAAACTGACTATATAATGTTTATAATAGAATTTCTATTATAATTTAAAACTCCGCTTCAACCATAAAAATATAATTTTTTTATAATTTAACTTCGTTGATTTGCTTGACTGCAAATCAACGTCTTAACAAACAGATGGATTTACGTTCGTCTGCTGCCAATTCCTTAACCAACATCATTTATTGATTTAGTCACACTAACGTTGCATTTCCATTCAACATAAATATCCAAACAGTTTTCTCAATGTCATTGGGTTCAAACAGTGCATATATAAATAATATAAAACAAACCGTACATATAAATATTGAGGAATCCGGTTGGATTCCTCCAACCGGTTTCCTGCATCCGCAGATGTTAGTCCATACAATTTACACCAATTCCATACCAGGGAATCTTATAACAGATGGAATCATTATCCAATCCATGTTGTGTACATATGCAACGATATGTATATATTTCAATCAATTTAACTGTAATCTACCTAAACCACCATCACACAGCATTCAACCAATATTAAAATATAATTATAATATTTTAAAAATAGATAAGAGTGAGTGAATTTAGTCACCTTCACACGTTAATCGTTAAATAACGACTTGCGTCAGTTGATAGGTCTGAATCCAGCGTTTTATTTTGCTATAATTCCTAACGAGCTCCAAAACTGCTCTGGATTGACTCCTTTATGTAGCCTGTGATAGTATGATTCCGGCGGCACCAGAATTACGCAATTCACGTTGGCCCAATACCCATCTAGACTGCCATCTTCCCCAACGTAAATAATAGCGCTACTCCACACATCCACAAAGCAAACTGCTCGTTCGCGTCCATTTCCTTTATGCCATCGTTACTCAACACTTCACGTCCGCACTTCATCAAGCCTGTTTCTCCTTTTGTTTCTTCTTCCCGAACAAAACTTGCTACAGGCAACTTCTCAATACTGCTTTGATTTAATTAAATGTTATTAATGAAAAAAATATTAAGATTCATTAATAACCTCGATTTTGTATTCAACGTGATTACCGAAATTTCCATTCACGTCAATCACAGACACCAGTAGCCTTCCATAACAACTGTCAGTCTGCTCAAACCTCCCTACTGCCTCGTTTCTCCTCCAACGTCCATCATCAACAACTTCTCCAGTGGCCCTCTCCATTTACCAAAACCCACGTCTAATCCCTTCTCCCATGATTCCTTGCACATGATTTTTGAACGCAAGCCCCTACCAATTATTGCAAACTCGCATGTCGTGATCCCGCTTATTTATTTGTGGACAGTATCTTCTTATACATCTTTTGAACGCATGCTACATGTCCACAAAATCACTATTTCCGAAACCTCCTAGTAAACCGTTCATTTAAACACTCCACTTCATGCAAACCTTCCACCCTTCTGTCAAATTCTCGTCCACCCCTTTTCCTGTATGTGAAACCGAATCCGTTGCGTTATTCCCCATGCCAATTAAATTAACTCCACCATTTTATATATACTTGCTGTGAAAACACGCCTACACTCTTTGTTCATCTCCCCCCCCCCCTCAAACAAAGATACACGTAGGTTCTTCCTTTCTTCTTCATTTGTTCGATCCAACATTTCCACTTCCAGTATAAATAACTACAACTTCATCATTTACGTTTGCCGAAACTTCTTCCTTCTCAGTCACCTTGTATTGCTTCCACAAACCCATCACGCTATACCCTTAACTTCCAAGCTTGAGATCTCTGACAACCTTCCGAAACCCCAACATCTTCAGCCCGAGCTTGATTTGAAGTGTATAAATAGAATGAAAATAGAAAGAAGTGTTGAATTCTTTTCAGATTTATAAAGCCATTAGCTTTCGAAATTTTTGATGGAAAACCAAAAGAAACTGGCTTGTGTGAATGATGAGAAAGAAATGAGGAGATGAAAACGAAGTGGGGCCAGGCTGTATATATTTATTTTTCCAATTCTTACTAACCAAGGAATAGCGAGTAGGATGTCCATCAGAACTAATAGGGTATGGAGAGAGCTTAAGTATTAAGTATACCTATATATTATATTATATATCTACAAATAGGTTTGGTGAATGGAGAGCGTACGTGTAGTTGCACATGGTGGATTACTTCTGTGAAGACAAGCTAGACAGGGAAGAGAACATGTGTTGGCAGAAGATAACATGCTCCTACGTTGCGTAGGTATACCTTTTGAAAGGGACGTGTATATGCTATATTTCTTAAGGGTTAAGTTTTAGGTTATGTAGAGGCTATGGTAGGAGTTTTAAATAACATTTGCTTAAAATTTAAGCTTCTAGGGTGATAAAGCTTCAACGATAGGCTACTGTTTCTTAAATGAAAGAAGAGTAGGGTAGGACGTGCTATTACTTTGGTCTTAAGGAAAGAATTGTGTGGCTACCAAGTTTACTTCATGGCCAGGTAAACTTTGAGGTAAAGGAAATGCGTACTGCGTTTTGTTCTTTACTAGGGTAGGGCTATTAGAAAACAGCTGTATACATCTTTTTAATTGTTTTAAAGATTGGTTTACCTCAGTTCCTAAAATTACGCTTACGTACGGAGATAAGTAAGAGTACAGTCATGCTCAATGAGTTGTCACGATCCAAAAAATATAATAATATCGTTAAGTTAACTCATATTGTGAAACCCCAAAATGTTGGTACAGGGTGTAAAACATTCCAAATAAAAAGTTGCGTATTTAATTGATTAAAAATTATAGAAAAATTCTAAAAATTAAATTATAACTACGCCTCAAAGGAATCTTGTCCAAATTCGAAACCGATATTTAAATATATTTAAATAACCTTTATGGCCATAAACTGTTAGATCAAAATTTGGACCTAACACCCAAATTGTTCTGATTCGTAAAGAATTATAACTGGAGAATGAAGAAAAAGCAGAGAGCACATAGAATTTATAGTGGTTCGGCATTAACGAGCCTACGTCCACTTTATATGTTATCGATTATACTTTGAATGCTAGTACAATCAATGATTTCTCTCAAACTCACTCTTACAATTATGATTTCTCTTAGTAATCTCGAAGTAAAACTGATAAGAAATAGTGGTATGACAGCAATGGTGGAATCAGTGCTCAATACTGCCAAAAGATCCTGAAAAATGCCAATCTCTGGGCTATTTATAGCTGATTCTGTCAGGCGGTTCGTGGTCACACGTGGCGTAAATCCTGAGAAAATCAGATCGGACCGAGTAATGAGGAGGAATTGGTCAATATGACAGTTACGGACACGTGTCGCTGGATCCGTTCTTTTCAGATCGCTGAAGACTAGCTCGCGCTTGAACAGGTCAGTGGCTTCGCCGCGCCTTCTGTGATGAAGTCAGATCGGGTCGAGTCGCTGAGGAGGGATCGGATCGGTCTGATGTAGGTGGTTCGGCTCGTGCTAGCTGGTAGCGATTCGAGGGGTGCGTAGCGATCCGATAAGGACTGAGCAACTACGACCAGATTTCTGAAGACTGAGAGAAATGGAGCATCGTATTTCCTTCTTGTATGTGAACCTTGGTGGCTTGGTCAAAAAGCTAGTCAACATTTTGCCCCCTCGAAGTATGTTTTATCGAGGATGTAACATGCTTCGAAGTTGCAAAGATGTCTTTTCGCGAAGCGGTGCAATCAAATAGTCGCGCCTGTCTGAAAAACCTTGTCACTTCAAAAAGGTCGTATCTTTTGACGAGTATAAATATCGGTACAGTCTTCGATCATTTCTCGTTCATTGGGCAATTCTTTTCTTGGAATCTTTGGAGACCTCATTGTCGTGTGTACCAGGTAAATTTCTGAACTTTCCTTCTCTTCTCCCTTCAGCAACGCGCCACCAAGTCTTTTCGAGAAAAACCCTAATTTTTTCTTCCAAAAAACCCAATTGTTCTTCCCAATTTAAGAAAGGTAATCTTGTCGAAATCATTCTCATGCAATTTCTCACTCGTTTTCTGGAATTTAAGAAGAGAAAATGGAAAATTGGTGATGTTTGAGACCGCATCCGCGATGGATGATGGGTTCAGGTGCTCGCGTGACGGAGCAAGGAGGGGTGATGAAGAAGAGGCGAGGGAGAAGAAGAAGGACGAATCAGATCGGATAGGAGCATCGGTTCGTGGAGGGAGTAAATGGAAGGAGTTGGAGAGCAAGCAGCGAATCGCGGTGATGTGATGAGGGAGCGGATCGCTATGAGCATATAGCGACCCGATCCGGAGCACTCCTGGGAGTTAGTGTCTGTCTCTGATTCGTGCTTGTCTCGTGAATCCAGCCATATGCCACGATCCGAACCCCAATCTCGCGATCCGAAGAGGTATAACGAACCGATGTTGCCTTCCGAGAGGTGACGGCCTCACGATCCGAGGATGCATACGATTCCAGTGAGTGCGACCTGAATGAGGGCGATCCATCCGTCCCGCGATCCAATCGTACCCCTCTAGCGAAACGAGTCTTCAATCCACGATCTAAACATGTTTTTAACTTCAAACAATACACTGTTATAACAAGAATCTGAACAGTTAGGCTAGAGCCTTGATGTTGGGCTTTCTGGACTGGATGACAACATAATTGAACTGCACAATTTGACTGCATATGATGACTAATATCTTGACGATCTTGTTGACTTTCGTACTTTTCTTTAATGCACGCACAAGCACACACCAGCACTTGCACACACAGGGGGGATGGGTAATTATAATCTTATTTCTCATGTTTACTCGCCTAAACAGTAATGTCGGATAATCATTCCCCTTCAAGATCTGACACAGAGACGGATCCCGAGGTGTTTGAGCATCTCAATCCTGAGGTTCTTCCATCTAATCCAGAGGGTGCGGATTCTGGATCCGAATATGAGACAGAAACAGAATCGAATCCGTCTGAGAGTACCTCGCTTGATGAAGAGTCAGAGGTAGATGGCCGAGCTCCCGACGAAGTCCCTGGTGCAATAGAAATAGAGAAATTCACAGACTCTCTAGCTTCCAAACTCGATGACATAAAGCTTAAGAGAATTTGCTTGAGACATGGGATCCCCTAGGATGATGTGAGGACACCCGGCAGCGAAGATAGACCTCACTTAGCTCCGGAAGGGTATATGACAGTCAGTCGACTCATGTGCTGGGTAGGAGCTATTCCTCCGTTTCCTCCAATCGTCATTGAGACCTTAAAACGATTGGGTATTGCTCCGATGCAGCTTCATCCCAATGCCTACGCGGCTCTATACACTCTATATATCGCATACGCGGAAATCCTGCATACCAAGCTCACATTTAAAGATTTAAAATTCTTTTATCTTTTCAAGCATCGCTCCTCGGCAACCCCAAATTTCTCTTTCTTCGAATCGGTAGCGAATAGGAAGGTTCTGTCTGACGGATATAGCACCATAGGGGATCCCAAGGCCGATTGGTTCTATATAAAGAGACAGGCTGGGTGTTCAAGAAGATGGCTTAAATCAAGTAAACTTTAAACTTTTGACTGAATAACTTATTTAAGAAATCGAAGCATTAACATGCCCCTTCTTTTTTTTTCTCTAAGCAGATCACGCATTTCCCAAGACGGAAGGCTCGGTATACAATAATCGACTGTCTCTTCTTCTACAAAGCAAATCCGACTTTCTAAAGATCAAGAAGTGCATTACTGACGAGAACTCTCACAAGCATCGCCTTCTGGATATAAGGTTTGGACTTGGTGCAGGCGGCAAACCCTACAAGTACGTGCCCCCAACGGAGGGAGAAGGAACGTCACGGGAAGCAGAAACAATTAAATTTCGTAAGAGTCCTTCCCCGATAATCATCCAGGACGACGAGGACCTAAACATATATAGAGGAGATGAGGCCCGTGGTGATAAGTCTAAGGAAATCCCAGTTTCTCCGGGGGGTTTCCCCTCAAGGGCCTCTCTTCCGATTGAACCTGCTGCTCCCGATGAGTTAACAGAAGAACAACTATTTAAAGAGCTAAGCAAAATTCCTTTGCCTGATGATGTATACACATAGGGAGACTTTGAAGGGGAGCCATTTTTCCCTGTTTCTGAGGGAGCAACTGTTCCAGTTGGAGAACGAGAAACTACTCAGATGAGCCTGACTTTGGGCCCTGGTCTGTTAGGGGGAATTATATGGGATGCACAAATCACACGCACTGCCTGACCCCACACTTTTACATCAACAGTATTCAAGGTTGTAATATGCTCTTTTTTCTTTTGCAGGAAAGATGTCTCGCAGGCGGTCTTATTCTTATCGCTCTCTTCGTGAAGGCACACCTAGCCTTCATCCAAATCCTGAGCGTTCTCGCGGTCTTTCTCACAAGCCTACTTCTTCACAATCCCGGTCTCCATCAAAACCAACCTCTGGCAAGCTTCCCAGTTATTCGGTGCCACATACAGGGGGAAAACAACTCCCTAAAGAGTTAACCCCTCCGAAGAGTGCACCCTCTCACAGCAGGTTATCAAAAAGACACTACGAGCCCAAGGATAAAAGCAAGGATCCAATCTAGGATTCTGAGAAGGAGAAAATTGACATTGTCCCTTCCAGCCAACAAGATTTGGTTGCCCCCGGGTCACGAGATTACATCCATGGTCCCAAGACTTAGGCTAAGCTGGAAAAGTTGCGAGAACAATTCCCTAACATCTTCTTTGAAAGGATGATGTTTGTTCCAGCTTTGGAACCAGTCCCTAGGAACTAGGATACTGAAGTCATCGGGCACATTCGCCATGTAGCCAGGCAGTATGAAGTGATGAAGAAACATGCTGTTAATCTTTCAGAGGTCATCCGAACGCTTGAGATGGAAGCACATAGATCCAAAGTGAAGATAGACTGAATTGGAGTTGGAAGACGCTTGAGATGGAAGCACAAAAATGGAGAAGGACTTGGAAGACGCTCAATCCCAACTTGCCTTAGCGCGGAGAGATGCTGAAAATTATAAGACTGAATTGGAGAATGCTAGGAAACGCTTTCATTCTGAACTCGACTCAAATAGTCAAGAGAAAATGGCCTTAAAGAAGGAGGTAGAAGATCTTAAAATGGTCAACATTGTGTTGAAGACGGCACAGGGCCATTTTGAAGCTGAGAGAGCTGCTTGGGAGAAAGAAAAAACAAGTTTGAAAGAAAGTCTAGCTTTGGCCGAAGCAGAGAAGGTGATTTTGAATGATCAAGTTGCGGATGCAGAGAGGCACGCGGCTCTCGCCGAAAAGAATGTAGAAAGTGCCATTGAAATGGCTACTGCTTCTAACAACAAGCTCCTCGAGAGAGAAAAGGATATCGAAGGGTTTGAAGAGATGATATTTGACTTCCTCGGCCACGTCCTCAAAACCCGTAACATCTCGTGGATCCCGGACTACCACGTCACTTTAGCCAACATATGGGACGCCATCGCCGAGGGTGAGAAGCAGAGATTAGGAGTTGAAGAGATTGACGAAGATGAGCTGATGAGGACCATTCTGAGGGATAACGAGCCCGAGGAGCTGGCAGAAGGCCGGCGCCTAATTCAAGAAGAAATGGAGAAGGAGAGGACCCTGACTAAGGGCAAAAACAAGATTGACGAAGGTTCGAGCTCAGCTGTAGAGCCCAAGGCCTCCGGAGTTGAGGAATACAATCCTGATGATCCATTAATTCCTTTGGGCCTGACTCCTGCGGTTGTCGGAGCTTCTGCAGCTAGCCTGGATGGAGGATCAGCGGAAGGTATCTCCCTTTTCTTCCCACAATTTGTTAAAGCAATTGTGAGTTGTCGTCGTCTGGTGGAGCAACCAATCGAATTAATAACATGTGTTCCTCATAATACAGGTGGCGGGCCCATAGACAAGGATGTTGAGAAGAGGACAGAGGCGGATAAGATTGACGTCTCGCCTAGCGCCGGTGTTGATATACTGAAGCAGGACGAAGGTACAACTACGGAGAAAGGCGTCCTGACACCTAGTGCTGATGCTCCCAAGGATGATGAAACCATCGATGCCTTGAAAGATATGGACGGGCGCCATGTAGTTGATGAGGAGGATATCATTAGCACCAAAGAAGTCGAAGGCGATGACGACGAAACTTTGGCTAAAAGAAAGACTAGACAGGAAAAGCAGCTGGCTTTAAAGAAGGTGGGACAAGAGCCTTTGAACGTAGCTCCTATCTCGGAGTTTAATCCCAAAATTGGGATGGTTCTGAAACTCCAGCCCAAATCCATCAGCAAACAGCTTCATTTTGCGAACCCTGATGATTTCCCAGCTTCCTTTACTGATAAAAGAAAGAGAAAGGAGGAGGAGGAGTCTTCTGATGAGTCGGACATTCCTCTTATAGACAAAAGGGAAAGAAAGAAGGGTGATCAATCCGAAACTGACAAGGCGAAGCTGGAGAAGCAGAAACAGGAGAAGAAGTCCAAGCGTAAATAGGATATTGTCGCTTGTCTATATTTTGTCTTTAGGCTTCCCACTGGCCATGAAATGTAATTGTGAGACTGGCCCTCACTTTTGTTTTAGGTTGTTTTTCACTTTGTAGGCTTCCAGTTTATAAATGAAAGTTTATCTCTTTTTGCATCATCGTGTACCTGCATTTAATAAACTTTTCATGCTTAGTCATAGATCATCTGATTATAACTACAAATCAGTCAAGCAATAGAAAGAAAAATTTAAAAATTTCTGTGTTGCATCAAGGTAAAATATCTGTGCTGCATCAAGGTTCATGTGTATATGTATATGCCCCCAATCAATCGTTAACGTAGCGCCTAACCAGGGCTTATTAAGGATTGATTAGTGTTGTTTGCACGTTGCCCCCTATTTCTGAATATGGGGGACTTAGAAAATTTAGTAAGATAACTGTCCTTGTGGTGCTGAGTTTCCGGCACCTTTCTCAGCGCTTAATCATAGACTCTCTTATACTCTCCTGGCTGTCGCCGAAGTTAGAGTTCGAATTCAGCAGTTCAGTCGCTCCCCGATTCTTCAGCGGGGTAGGAGCTCTTTCTCAACGCTCAATCAGAGACGCTTTTATACTCTCTCTACTCTGGAGAGTTAGAATTCGAGCTCAGCAGTTCAATCGCTCCCCGATCCTTCAGCGGGGTAGGAGCTCTTTCTCAGCGCTCAGTCGGAGACGCTTTTATACTCTCTCTCTGCTCTGGAGAGTTAGAGTTCCGTCAAGGCGGTTCCGATCATGGTACACCGCCATGACTTACGGACATTGCCTTCATGTCCGTTATGCTCTCTCTCGGCTCTGGAGAGTTAGAGCGCTATAACTGATATGATTTACTTTATCGCACCCTCAGAGTTTTGACTGGTGATTGCATTCCATTCTGATGGAAGGCACCTATAATTATACGCTTCTGTGATCGTTGCATGGTTCACAGCAATTTCCATAAAAATAGAAAGGCAGATAAATAATAGTGCAATAAAGGTAAATGACACACAATATTTTTATAGTGGTTCAGTCGAATCATGACCTACGTCCACTTTATAATTTTTTGCTTAAGAAATCGGACTATTCTAGGCGAGTCGTGCCTTGTACATGGTCCTTAATAAAGCAAAAGAACAGATCTGACATCTTTACGTTAGATACGGCCGTAAATGTTGGGCATTCCACACTCTGGGGATTTCCTTTCCATCTACGGTTGCTAGCTTGAAGGTTCCATTATCAAGCTTGCACAGAATGGAGTACGGTCCTTCCCACTTCGCATCCATATGAGTTGGGGCTGAAAAGACACACTTCAGAACCAAGTCCCCGGGTTCAAAGGTTCGGGCTCGAACCTTTTTGTTGTAGTATCGGGCGACCTGTTGTTTGCATCTCAAGGCACGCAGGTCTGCTTCGTCCCTCTTTTCTTCGATCATATCCAGGGATTCAAGGAGCAATTCGTTATTAGTCATCGGATCGTAATAAGTCACTCGGTGAGAAGGTACTTTTATCTCAACCGGGATGACTGCTTCTGCTCCAAAAGCAAGGGAGAAGGGGGTATGGCCTGTTGTCGATTTATACGTTGTCCTGTAGGCCCATAGTGCTAAGGGTAATTCATCAACCCACATGGCTCTGGCCCGTTTCAGTCTTCTTTTCAGAATGGACTTAATCACTTTATTCGCCGCTTCGACCTGTCCGTTCAATTGCGGGTGCGCCACAGAGGTGTACCGTTTCTCAATGTGGTATTTCTGGCAGAAGTCTCTGAATTCAGTGCTATCGAACTGAGTTCCGTTGTCAGTTATAACAATCTTTGGAATCCCAAATCGACAGATGATGTTTCTAATGACGAAATTGATCACTCGTTTGGTTGTGATGGTAGTCAGTGGCTCAGCCTCGACCCACTTAGTGAAGTAATCTACAGCTACAATAGCGAACTTCGCTCCGCCCTTAGCTATGGGGAGACTTCCGATGATATCAATTCCCCACATAGCGAAAGTCCATGGGCTCGTCATCGTTTTTAACTGACTAGGAGGTGCCCTAGGTATCTTTGAAAATCTCTGGCATGCATCACACCGTCGTGCGTATTCCGCTGCATCTTTGTTTATGGTAGGCCAGAAATAACCATGCCGCAACACCTTTTTCGCCAATGTTTGCCCTCCAGTGTGATCGCCGCATTCACCTTCATGTACCTCCTGCAGCACACGCTTGATGTCGTCATGAGCTATACACCGGAGAAGGGGCATCGAAAATCCCTATATGTAAAGAACTCCACCTTGCGAACGTATCGGGCAGCTTTACGAATTACTTTACGCCTCTCGCTTTTCTTGGTCGGAAGCGTTCCATTCATCAATAAATTCTTTAGAGGGGTCATCCATGACTCCCTTTCTTGTTCCGTCTCTAGTACCGGATCAATTTCCATCTGATCTATACTAGGAGACCGAAGTACTTCAACTTGGGCTAGCCCGGTCTCTTCAGGATCGTCGGAACTAGCCATCTTTGCCAACTTATCCGCCTGTTGATTCTCTGACCGTGGAATATGAGATATGCTGTAGTGATCGAAGCCGTTCAGCAACTCCTTTACTTTCTCCAAGTGTAAAATCAATCTTGGGCTTTTGGCTTGGAATTTTCCAGTAACCTGGTTCACAACTAACTTGGAGTCGCAAAATATGTCTAGCTTTGTGATTTCCAACTCCTTTGCGATCCTTAGCCCGGCTATCAGGGCTTCGTATTCGGAGTCGTTGTTAGTGGCGTGAAACTCCATCCGGATAGCATAGGATATCAGCCGTTTCTCGGGAGTTTCAAGCACTACTCCAGCGCCGGATCTCTTGTCATTCCTAGCGCCATCAGTATACAATCTCCAGGCACTGGGGTTGAGAAGTAACTTTAAGGGGTCAACTTCTCCGTTCGCTATATCTTCCTCCGGGACAGTAAACTCTGCTATGAAGTCGGCTATCACTTGCCCCCGTATTGACCGCCGGGGCTGAAAGTTCAGATCAAATTGACTCAACTCAATGTTCCATTTGAGTAGTCTTCCAGACGCTTCTGGTCTCTGTAGAACTTGCTTGAGTGGATGATCAGTGTATACGGTAATAGGATGAGCCTGAAAATAATGTCGAAGCTTTCTAGAGGCAATCAGCAAACTGTACGCCAACTTTTCTATCATTGGATAATTACGCTCTGCTGCCGTCAATTTTTTGCTCACGTAATACACTGGTCTTTGAACTTTATCTTCTTCTCTCACCAATGCTGAGCTGATCGCGTGGGACGACACTGCCAAGTACACGAATAAGTCCTCGTGATCCACCGGCTTAGATAATATCAGAGGTTTCTCCAGGTGTCTCAGAAAGTTCTGAAACGCTTCTATGCAGTCGGGCATCCATTTGAAGTGGCGTTTTCCTCGCATTATCAATTCGAAGAATGGGATGCATTTGTCCGTAGCCCTGGAGATGAATCTGCTTAGTGCGGCTACTTTCCCTGCAAGGCTTTGTACATCTTTAATTTGCCTAGGCTCCTGAATGTCTCTGATTACTGCGATCTGATCTGGATTAATCTCAATCCCCCGAGAACTGACGATGAATCCCAAGAATTTTCCGGAGGCAACCCCGAATGAACATTTTGTTGGGTTGAGTTTCATCCCGTACTTTCGAAGAATGCCAAACATCTCTGCCAAGTCCGTAGTGTGATTGGAGGATTGCCTGGAATTAACCAACATGTCGTCGACGTATACTTCCATTGTTTTCCCAATCTGGTTATAGAACATTCTGTTCACTAACCGTTGATATGTAGCGCTTGCGTTCTTCAAGCCAAAGGGCATTACCACGTAGCAGTATAATCCCAGATCCGTAATAAAGCTAGTGTGTTCTTGATCTGGAACATGCATTGGAATCTGGTTATATCCTGAATAGGCATACATAAAGGAGAGAAGTTCATGACCCGCCGTTGAGTCCACCAACTGATCGATCCTGGGTAACGGAAAACTGTCTTTCGGGCAGGCTTTATTCAAATCTGAGAAATCGATACACGTTCGCCACTTCCCGTTGGCCTTCTTTACCAGAACTGGATTTGAAATCCAGTCTGGGTAGATTGAGTCTCTGATAAATCCATTACTCTTTAGCTTTCCAACTTCTTCTTTCAAGGCAGCGGACCTCTCTGGGCCCAGCATTCGCCTTTTTTGTTTTACCGGAGGATGCTTAGGGTTAATGCTTAATGAATGACTCATGATTGATGGAGATATCCCGCACATGTCTGCGTCGGTCCAAGCAAATACATCCAAATTATCTTTCAAGAAATCCGTCAGTTCTTTAGCTAAATTCGGATTTAACTGGGATCCAATCTTAAGGACCTTCTCTGGGTCACTATCATCGATCGGTACATCCACAGTTGTCTCGTTGGGAGTCGCCATTCTGCCCCCAGGTTCTTTGTCCTCTCTGGGATCTATATCCTCGGGCAACTCTCTGGGCGACTCTCCTACGGTTATCCTCTTTAATTGCTATAAGGTCTCCGCCCTTGTGGGGGGAGAAGCGCCCTTGGTTTCTATGTCTCCTCCGTTGCAGAGTAGCTTTAGCTCTACAATATAACATGCTCGTGCGGCAACCTGATCTCCTCTGACAATACCAACACCAGCTTCTGTAGGAAACTTCAATAACAAGCACCAAGGGGCTATACAGGCTCTAAACTTTGCGAGGGCCGGTCGGCCCAAGAAGGTATTATAGGGTGATTCAATACCCAACACCACGAAGGGAAGAATTCTCACTCTCTGGCGTTCTCCTTCCCCAAGTGTAACTGGTAGCTCTACATAACCCATCGGAGCGGTGGATGCTCCGTTAAATCCACGGATCCATCCCTCACAGGGCTTCAAGTCTTTTATCTCGAGATTCATCTGGTCGAATGTCTTTTTGAAAAGAATGTTGACGGAACTCCCGTTATCCACCAAGACTTTATGAACAGTGGCCGGGCCAATAGGTACTGTGATTACAAATGGATCTTCAGTCGGAGCATGGACTCCAATGCTTTCTCGTTCGCGGAAAACGACGTCGTCGGACATCATCTTTTGTTGCTTTACCGGGACGTTGTCCTCAGGGTTGCTACACTCCCCTACCCCGAGGTGCTGCTTGGATGCATTGACATACTGATCCAATGCCTTGGAACCGTGCCCGGCGAGATAAAGTCCTCCGATTATGGTATTGATAACAAGGTCCTTTCCCTTTTGCTGGGCAGTTGGCCTGACAGCAGGTTGATTCTGGTTCTGATTTGGGGCCTGTACGGCTTGCCCCCTGTCTCTGGGTGTCACTCTGTATTCATCCAATTTTCCTTCTCGGAGAAGCCTCTCGACCACATCTCTTAGGTGACGGCATTCATTTGTCGAATGGCCATGAATCTGATGGAAGAGACAAAACTTCCCCGTTTCACGTTCTTTCTCCGTCGACTCTCTGAGAGGAGGCCTTTTATTTTGGAGGACGTTGTACGAATCTATGAAGATATTCTCCAAAGTATCGTTTATTGGCGTATAACTCTCAAAAGACCTGGGACGAGTCCTTCTCTGGGAGTCGTTCCCTCGATTCCTCTTCCGGTTGTTGCCATTACTGTTATTACCATTGTTTCCTGACTGACGACCACCCTGGTTTCGATTTCCGACATTAACCTCGACCTTCCCCGAGCTGTCTCCGGTCTGCTTAATGGCGACATTGCTCTGGATTTCCTCCTTATCGGCCACTTTTGCCTTTCGGTTTGCATATACCTCCTCCCGGCGTAAGTGCACGTTAGCTTTTTCGTAGAATAACTCTCTAGTATGAGGTGGCTTGCCGGCCAGGTATCTCCCAAATTCGGTGTCTTTATCTACCCCATCAATTAGGGCTACCACAACAGTTGGCTCATGAGGATCTTTGACTTCAATAGCGGCTAGGTTGAAACGGTCTAGATACACCCTCAAACTCTCGCCTGGTCGTTGCTTGACAAGGAACAAGTCAATCACACTCTTCGTCTTTTGTGCATAGATGCGGAACTGTTCCACAAACCTTTCACTTAACTCCCTGAAGCTGGAAATTGATCTTGCTGGTAAGCGAGTAAACCATAATAATGCTACATCCTCCAGGAATATGGGAAATGCTTTGCACTTGACAGCGTCAGAAGCTGCGGCAGCGGTCATTGACCAAGAATATCTCATCAGATGTTGGACGGGATCAGATCTACCCGCGTAACGGTTCATCTGCGGCATGTTGAAGCGCCTCGGGAACGTCGCATCTAAAATGTCATCAGTGAAAGGGGTGTGACTGCGGTCAATTCCCCAATCTTCATTCCGTTGTCCACGGCTATCTGCCAGAATTTGATGGATCATAGCTGCAACATTTGCACTGGTCAGCGGAGGCTCGGGGTCAGCGCTTCTTGCTCGGTGGGGTTCTCTAATCTCCCTTCCAGGAGCGGCCACGAAATCCGGGGCTCGGATTGGGCTTCGCTGCCCCCTGTTACCATGAGCATTTGTACGGCGAAGGGGCTGAGGTAGTCTACTCTGAACAGGGTTGTCCACACCTCGAGCTCTGGGAGTTGCGGCACGATCATTCACATTGCGGTTTGAGGGCCCTGCACCCAGTGCTTCTTCTTTCCGTGATGGAAGGGTTCCAAATCGAAGCTGCTCTATGTTTTCTGGCCTCTCATATGGTCGCCACAGAGGTCTTGGCGATTCCTCTGACGAAGAAGAGTACTCTGGGGTGAGCGGACGAACTGGGGGCGTCCTTTGCCTTGCGAGATCATTGAGCCTTCTATCCATAGCAGTTAAGTTCTGTCGCAGAACGGATCTCTCCTTCCTTTGAGCAGCCAATTCATCAAACAGCCTCTCCCACATTTCAGAAAAGCGAGAAAGATCTCCTTCAGTAACGGGAGCAGAAGGGTCATATTGATCATCATCATTTTCTCTTATGCGCAAAGAGCTTGAGCCAGGTCGAGCGGAGGGGCCAGGACGGTGGGAGCGAGCCATAGGCTCCTTTCTAGGCGAGTCGTAATCTGGTCATCACTTCGGATCATGGTGGATCGGTGCCTGTGATTCGGTACACCCCCTGGGGTTGGTTCGTGGTCACGGTGTGCGGAGGATTCGGGGCGTTATCACGGGATCGAGTAACAACCCCTCCAGCTTCTCGGTTCGCAACGCCTCCCTCAAGTCGGATCGTGGCACCCTGATTGGTTCGGGTCGCCCCCCTGTCCTCGCGATCCGCGGTCCCCTCGACGACCTGCTCGTGTGCACTTTCGCCAACCACTTCATTCGCGACTTCATTCGCTTGCGAAGCTCGCACTTCCTTAGACTTCTTTCCAGCCATGATATCAGATTTCGCTGGAATCTTCAGAAATCTGAACAGTGAAGTTTTGGGACTGTTTTCTTCGGACTTTCAAATCCAAATAGTAGAATAGCAATCCTGTAGGCTGAGAATTCAATTCTCAGTGAAAGCACCAAAATGTTAGATCAAAATTTGGACCTAACACCCAAATTGTTCTGATTCGTAAAGAATTATAACTGGAGAATGAAGAAAAAGCAGAGAGCACATAGAATTTATAGTGGTTCGGCGTTAACGAGCCTACGTCCACTTTACATGTTATCGATTATACTTTGAATGCTAGTACAATCAATGATTTCTCTCAAACTCACTCTTACAATTATGATTTCTCTTAGTAATCTCGAAGTAAAACTGATAAGAAATAGTGGTATGACAGCAATGGTGGAATCAGTGCTCAATACTGCCAAAAGATCCTGAAAAATGCCAATCTCTGGGCTATTTATAGCTGATTCTGTCAGGCGGTTCGTGGTCACACGTGGCGTAAATCCCAAGAAAATCGGATCGGACCGAGTAATGAGGAGGAATTGGTCAATATGACAGTTATGGACACGTGTCGCTGGATCCGTTCTTTTCGGATCGCTGAAGACTAGCTCGCGCTTGAACAGGTCAGTGGCTTCGCCGCGCCTTCTGTGATGAAGTCAGATTGGGTCGAGTCGTTGAGGAGGGATCGGATCGGTCTGATGTAGGTGGTTCGGCTCGTGCTAGCTGGTAGCGATTCGAGGGGTGCGTAGCGATCCGATAAGGGCTGAGCAACTACGACCAGATTTCTGAAGACTGAGAGAAATGGAGCATCGTATTTCCTTCTTGTATGTGAACCTTGGTGGCTTGGTCAAAAAGCTAGCCAACATAAACGAATATGCCGCTGCTTTTCTGAATATTTAATTTGGACATAACTTACAATATATAATCTAAAATCTTGATTTTTCACTTCCATAAGAAAAATATGGTTCAAGGGATTCGAACATTTCTTGTTTCGAAGAAATCCGGTTTATAACCAGCCCTGTATACTCAGTTGAAATTCAGAACGTTAAATTACGAACTGCCGGGCTCGATTATATTTAACATATATTTTTATACATTCAACTTCATTTTAATGAATATATAAATCCATTTATATTATGAATTCAATATTTAAACTGATTTAAATATTCAAATACAAACCGATAAAAATGCAGGACGTTACATTCCTTCCCCCTTAAAAGAATTTCATCCCCGAAATTAATAAGGTTGGAAAATACTACAATTCGTATTAGTTTGGTTAAAATCATCTATTTACTTCTTAACTTCAGTTTCAACTGAATCGATTAACTTTAATTAAATTATTAATTTCTTCTTATTAACGAATACTTTCATAAATTCTGAAAATTTCCTAATAACTTAAATTTTTCGGAGAATTTCGCCACCGTCTCCTCTGCACGGCTCATTCCGTGCTACTACAACTCGCCACTCTGGGCCTTTTCCAAATCCAAAAGAAAACAAATAGCCAAGCGGCTTTTTATAAGTATCTCATAAATCTCATACTCGAATATAATGTAAACTTGTACCTTTTTGTTGGCATTTAACTCTGTCTCTGCCATTTGCTATCACTTTAACATAGATCCAAGCACCCTTGGTTGATCTCCCGTCAATCCATTCTCAAACCAATCTTTCGCTTTTACTAAGCCAAGTTTCTATTTCAACTCCAATTCCATTCTCAATTTCAACTCTTAATCTTGTTAAGTTCTATTTAGACATTCCATTTACTGATTTATTTCTTAAATCAGTTATCTTCATCTCCCAATTCAAAATTCGATTCTTATTCTCCAAGAATCAATTCATTTTAATAACTTGAATCTCCAATATTTCTCTTTTACAACTTCCATTCTGGATCGTTCCAAATTCAGTCCAACTTTTTTTATCTTAGTTTAAGTTCCACTTTTTTCCATTTTAACTCCATAAGTTAAATCTTTATTTCAGAATTCAAATTCCTGGGATTTATTTCAAACTAGTTTGAAATCATATATTATTCAAAACATTTGAATTTCTGACAACTTGTTTCCTCACAATAATTCAAAAACAAAATCTTTGGTAGTAATCCGTCACTTAGAAACTCGAAAATGAACACTGATAATGCGGCCGTCATCATCAGAATTTATTTTCCAGTGATCAAAGTGAGTTCAATGCTATATTACTTTTTCAAAATTCATTTTAAAACACTTCCATTTTGGATTTTACTTCAAAATATCTTTCACAACACTTGGAAAACAATTTCAAACCTCCCAGAATTTTAAAATTCCCATATATTTAATCCAAACATTATTTCCAAATCTTTTCCAAGTTTCTAGAGTTTTATTTCAATTCTGGTTTAAAATTCAGATTCAGTTTATCTGATTTAGCATATTATACTTATATAATATTTCGATTCGTTATTTATATAACCAACTCAATTATAAATCTTATTCGATCATAATTTCAACCAACACATTCAATATTTATTAGATAATTCCAACATATATGCTTTCTTTATATCAAAATATATTTTTGGGTAAAATTATTTTATTTACCCTCTTCTCAAAAATACTGTGTCGAATTACTCTTTTCAAGAGTTTAGAAGCACCTATCAGCGCAGTTTGCATTACTGTTTTAACTAGGATTTATAAACCACTCGCCAAACCAATCAACACAATATAAAATAGTTTTTATATAAATTTACAAATACGCGCTCATATACATACAGTCAAACTCAATCTAGATGTAACACCCCTAAATCCCACATCGTGGAAGCCTGTGTGAAGTGGGAACTTATATAGTAGAGACCATCTCTTACTAACGCCGAGGCCTTTTGAGGAACAAAACCCCACACCTATACGGTGGCTAAGTTGGGGACAATATCTTGCGTGAACGGAGGCGCGGGCTGTTACAGTGGTATCAGAGCCAATACCCAACCGGAATTGTGGCTCCTATGTGGACCATAGCGCCTAGGTGAGGTGTTTGTGAGCCAACGCGGACGTTGGGCTCTGTAGGAGGGGAGAATGTAACACCCCTAAATCCCATATCGTGGAAGCCTGTGTGAAGTGGGTACTTATATAGTAGCGCCCATCTCTTAATAACGCCGAGGCCTTTTGAGGAACAAAATCCCACACCTATACGGTAGCTAAGTTGGGGACAATATCTTGCATGAACGGAGGTGCGGGTTGTTACACTAGAGTATTACTAACTCCATCTCTATTGAGTTACGCCACAGAGCCAAGGTAATCACTTAACCTTCAGCTCTGATACCAACTGTAGTGGCCCGAAAACCCATACCAATTTGAGCTGACTAGTATCCTACACATTCAACTCAAAGTGCACGAAAATTCTGATCATTAATAGAAAGAAATTAGAGGATGAGATAGAAAATATATAACTAATAGAATAGAAGAAGAAGAAGAAGAAGAACACAACTGAACATAACCAGAGTAGACACGAATCTCACAGCGGAACGAATAAAATGTATTATATAACATAACTTTGAAATACAAATATGAATTTGTATATACATACCATTATCAGAGTATAGCTCATATATATCACAGCGGAAATAATCTATAACTAACTAATGGTGAAGCCTTCTGCTTCCAGCTCCTCCAAGTGTATCTGTAAAAGCCTGAACACTTGAATCCCCGTACAAATTTGGGCACCCAAGAGTTTAGGGAAAACAAAACAAAATAAACTCTGGGTCAGTCATGGACTAGTGTGAGTAAATTCCAACCATATCATTTAACTTCGAAAATCCTTTTGAAACAAAAGGATAATAGTAAGACTAGCCCACACATAAACATGGATGGGTTTTACCTTACTATAACCCAAAATACTTTGATATCAAATCCAGTGATAGTATGATAATGTCTAAACAAATAAATATCCAAGTAGCAGAACGCTTGCATCTCATGCTCCACATATATAGAGTATAAAATCATAAACCGCATCGCGCTTATTGGAGATTGGATTCCAACTATGACAAGTTATGGGACCACCTCCGGATCAGTGTAATCTAGAGGGGATACACTGGGGTTCAACAAGAACATCTTGCAACCCGACCCACACATGACCGACCACTCATTTAGCTTGAGTGTATGGAATATATTGCCAGCCATGGTTGTTGGCCATCCAACCGTAATCAGAAGATACAGAATCGAAAGAAGAACAAATATGAATTTTCTCTAGACCGGTGACAATACACCCTGCTTGGGTATGATCCAACTAGCCATGATGCCTGCCCGATTTTTGTCATTTTCGGGTTGTAAGGCTTGAGGCTACGTATATATTCAGAACATCTGGCCACCACATCATCAGACCCGTCGAATCACTAGTTGATTTCCCAAAAATATTACGGGTATAAAAGCTAAGAGAAACGAATTTCTCCGCCACCAGACATAATATCCCGAAAGATCGTCTTATGTGATCTGGTAGGAATACTCTGTCAGACATTCATCCATACAAGTTGTCCTGGGACTGGACAAACCGAAAGCACTAGTCTATAGCAGAACGACCCTTGTATTTAACTCTGTCTTCAATTATCTTCAGCATAATCTAATTCGCAACGCTTATGCCTATACGAAGTGGTTTTCGGATAATGGATCCAACCGGTCTCTCCATATTGACAACGATGGTCAAAACACTTCGATAATCGGTTATTTAACTATCTAAGTAAAAACAAACATCCATTCAAATGTACGACTAAACATCACACAATCACTGGCCCTTTTATTTAACATTACTTTCCTAATTTTCCATATCTTCCCAGATATTTTCCAAAACCCGTTTAGCCCTTCACATTTCTTGGAAAACATTTCCAGTTATCATAAACCTTTATTCTCCTATATTCCAGATATATATATTGTTAATGTTTGAAAAACATTCTCATCCTTTCACATTTCTTATTTCCGCTATATTAGAAAATATACGTTATTTACATTTGGAAAACATTTCCAATTTCCATTTTAACTACTTAATCTGCAAACATTTGCTTTTTAAATCCTTATTCACTTTGAAATGTGAACATTTATTTATTATAGCAATGATTTCGTTTATCAAATAATTCTTTATTTAGATAATAAATACCACTAACTTAATGTCGACCTCCTGTTTGATTAAAACTCGTTTAGCCTTCCTTTATTTCGAAAATAACAATATATATTATTTTTTTAACATTCAAGTACCATTTATTATATGATCCAGAACAATGTCGAACGACATGTTATATAAACTCAAATGTTTCTATCACATTCCCATATTTTAACAAGTTCCCTTCAGTACGGGTAATATATATATATATATATATATATATATCAGATCTCAATTATTTACTTATACTTCCAACTTCGTCTAATTCATTTACTCTTCTTCGAGAAAAACATAATTATTCTCTTATCACTTGGGATAAGTGAATTTCAAACCTTTATAGGGAATAGTGTTATATATAATAATAATGCTTAAGCTTGGTTAACAACGTTAATTTATCGTTATAGTTTAACACTTGCAATATGCTGTAATATTTCCCCTTTTATTACTAATGCAATACGCTGCCATATTCCCCTTTATAACTAATCTCGACGTCTCTGTCTATTACAAACTAATACCACCCTCGATAATAGTGAAGTTGTTCAAGTTGGGGTATTCTATTTACCTCTCAGACCTTGATCGACGACGTTCTTATCTTAGGATAGATAAAAGTACGTAACTCTAACTCCTTATTACTTCAATATCCCCTAAACGGTATTTCTTGTTTTATTTTGGAATATAGTTATATAAAACTATATCCTTACTTTGAAAGCTCGGTTGATTATGATTATTTATATTAAACATTAACTCTTCGCTTCATCTTCCTTATACAATTCCATTTGTAATTAACATTCTACTTTCCATTCGGATCATTTTACCTAATTCAAGTAATCCTCTCATACAAAATCAATATTATCCTAAATGAATTCCATTTAAGAACAATTTATTTAATTAAAGAATTAATTAACTTCATCATTTGCTGAAGTAAACAGTTTACTTCATTATTAATTTAAAACAGATTAGTTGCTTACCTTACACATATTAACTAATTATATTAGTTCAATAATCATTTAAACTACATTAAATAAAAAGGTAATTATTAATTGAGAAATTTTATTGATTTAAACAATTAATTTATAAGCTATTATCACCTGATTAATTGAAGATCAATTAATCAAATAATCGTTTTCTAACAAAACAGTTGATTCAATCAACTTCAAATCATCAGTTAATTTGTTACCCGATCTTAATTACTTCTTACCATCAGTTTAATATAATTGGTCTAAAACACAACTTAACCATTTGTCTTAATATGTTTATCCTAAATATTAGCTCACACGGTAATTAGAACTTCACTTACGTATAACCCTATATAAAATGTCAAAACAATCGTTTATATTTACTATATAAAACTAACTATAGAATGTTAATAATAGAATTTCTATTATAATTTAAAACTCCGCTTCAACTATAATTTTTTTTAATAATTTAACTTCGTTGATTTGCTTGACGGCAAATCAACGTCTTAACAAAAAGATGGATTTATGGTCGTCTGCTGCCAATTCCTTAATCAACATCGTTTATTGATTTAGTCACACTAACGTTGCATTTCCATTCAACAAAAATATCCAAACGAGTTTTCCAATGTCATTGGGTTCAAACAATGCATATATAAATAATATAAAACAAACCGTACATATAAATATTGAGGAATCCGGTTGGATTCCTCCAACCGGTTTCCTGCATCCACAGATGTTAGTCCATACAATTTACACCAATTCCATACCAGGGAATCTTATAACAGATGGAATCGGTATCCAATCCATGATGTGTACATATGCAACGATATGTATATATTTCAATCAATTTAACTGTAATCTACCTAAACGACCATCACACAGCATTCAACCAATATTAAAATATAATTATAATATTTTAAAAATAGATCAGAGTGAGTGAATTTACTCACCTTCGCGCGTTAACCGTTAAACAACGATTTGCGTCAGTTGATAGATCTGAATCCAGCGTTTTAGTTTGCTATAATTCCTAACGAGCTCCAAAACTGCTCTGGATCGACTCCATTATATAGCCTGTGATTGTATGATTCCGACGGCACCAGATTTACGCAATTCAACGTTGGCCCAATACCCATCTAGACTGCCATCTTCCCCAAAGTAAAGAATAGCGCTACTCCACACATCCACAAAGCAAACTGCTCGTTCGCGTCCATTTCCTTTATGCCATCGTTACTCAACACTTCACGTCTGCACTTCATCAAACCTGTTTCTCCTTTTGTTTCTTCTTCCTGAATAAAACTTGCTACATGGAACTTCTCCATACTGCTTTGATTTAATTAAATGTTATTAATGAAAAAAAAATCTTAAGATTCATTAATAACCTCGATTTTGTATTTAACGTGATTACCGAAATTTCCATTCACGTCAATCACAGACACCAGTAGCCTTCCATAACAACTGTCGGTCTGCTCAAACCTCCCTACTGCCTCGTTTCTCCTCCGACGTCCATCATCAACAACTTCTCCAGTGGCCCTCTCCATTTACCAAAACCCACGTCTAATCCCTTCTCCCATGATTCCTTGCACATGATTTTTGAACGCAAGCCCCTACCAATTGTTGCAAACTCGCATGTCGTGATCCCGCTTATTTATTTGTGGACAGTATCTTCTTATACATCTTTTGAACGCATGCTACATGTCCACAAAATCACTATTTCTGAAACCTCCTAGTAAACCGTTCATTTAAACACTCCACTACATGCAAACCTTCCACCCTTCTGTCAAATTCTCGTCCACCCCTTTTCCTGTATGTGAAACCGAATCCGTTGCGTTATTCCCCATGCCAATTAAATTAACTCCACCATTTTATATATACTTGCTGTGAAAACACGCCTACACTCTTTGTTCATCTCCCCCCCCCCCTCAAACAAAGATACACGCAAGTTCTTCCTTTCTTCTTCATTTGTTCGATCCAACATTTCCACTTCCAGTATAAATAACTACAACTTCATCATTTACGTTTGCCGAAACTTCTTCCTTCTCAGTCACCTTGTATTGCTTCCACAAACCCATCACGCTATACCCTTAACTTCCAAGCTCGAGATCTCTGACAACCTTCCGAAACCCCAACATCTTCAGCCCGAGCTTGATTTGAACTGTATAAAAAGAATGAAAATAGAAAGAAGTGTTGAATTCTTTTCAGATTTATAAAGCCATTTGCTTTTGAAATTTTTGATGGAAAACCAAAAGAAACTGGCTTATGTGAATGATGAGGAAGAAATGAGGAGATGAAAACGAAGTGGAACCAGGCTGCATATATTTATTTTTCCAATTCCTTACTAGCCAAGGAATAGAGAGTAGGATGTCCATCAGAACTAATAGGGTATGTGTAATGACCCGGATATTTCGTCGGTAAATTTAAAATATTTAATGAGGTTTAAATATTGAAATAAAAATATAAAAGAAATTTTATATTTGATTATCGATTTAAAAGCCAAAATATGATTTACTTTGAATTTATATAATTTTCGAAATACGAAGCTAATTGAATTCAAGAGTTCAGACTATACTGAAATTGATTTAGATAATCAATAGAAATTCAAAACTGAATAATAACGATAATATTTATTTATTATCAAGGAGAATAAATTGTCTGAAATTAATTTATATTGATTTAAATTAATATCTTCTACAGATGAACGAATTAGACTTCGTGACCTATCCCAATGGATTCAGAATAGTGGTTTTACCCTAGAATTGAGAGTTGTTGGGTTCAGAGAGGAGTCTGGAATCATGGGATATTTTAGTTTAAAGGATACTGATTTAAAATAAAAATATATTTTAAAATGAATTTCTTTTTGGTGTGGACTGAAACCATCCCCGTGACGCTCTTTATCCCCACAAACAAACCATTCCCATGTTCTTCCTTATCTCCACAAATATACCCTCCCCGATTCATTATAAAATCAAACAAAAATCTGTTCCCTTCTCGTTTATATAAACGCGAGTATACCACACCTTCTTCCTTTCATTTTCTGCCTCGTATAATTTCTCTCTTCAGAATGGAAGAAAACCGACTCCTTTATTTGTTTCAATTTTCAAAAGCCGAACCTCAGTACTTCAAAAAAAAAATCAATCCGCAGCCATTCAGCGGGTAGAGGGAAAGAGGGAAAATCGAATTCAGATCAATTGTGAATCCGTTCTGGGACAAGAGTAAGTAAGCAGTTTGATTTAAAGATCGATGTACTCCAGCTCGCAAGGTCTTCAACCCCTTTTTTCTCAGTTTCCGTCGCGATGAAGGCTGGGTGTCAGGTAGTCGATGGTGGCAGCTAGGTCTCGATTTGGGTATGGTTTGACATCAAAAACTGTCGCCGCTGAGTGGGGGAAAAGTCGAGATCTGGTTCCTGCATGAAGGGTGCGATGTGAAGCTACAGGTCGGGAAGATGTTGAGTTGGATTTCAAGGATGAACAACAGTGGGATGCCAGTGATGCTCGGAAGTTGGATAGCTGTAGATAGGAGGGGTAAAGCTACACAGCAGACTTCCTTAGGACATGGTATGTTGGCTTCGTATCATCCAGTATTATACAATCGAATTGGATTGAAGTAAACTAGAGCTATTCTGACAACAAATAAAACCGGTGAGTAAATTCTCACTCATTTAATTTATTTTAGCCTTAAAATAAATTGTTGGTTGTTTTGTTGATGGTTGGGAGCATTTAAATATTTATTTATTTCTGTTAAAAATATATTAGTTATCTAGGATTGGTTGACTATTATATATATATTGGGTTGATGTTTGGTTGGATTCCCGCAGTCTCATTAGCGGATGCCCGCAGTTCCATAGCGGATGATTACCCTATACGCCCCACGCTATGATAGTGGATGACCTTCATACCGCGATATCCTGCCTCGAAGCAGGATGGGTATTACTATGTTGACTAACATCTGTGGATGCAGGAAAACAGGTTGGAGGAATCCAACTGGATTCCTCAAAAATATATTATCTGTTTGTTGTTTGTTTGATTTCATATATATTCCTATATGATGTGTTAAAAATCAAGTGATTGAAAATTGGTTGATTTGATTGTTTAAATATCACTGGGGTTTGGGATATTGATTTATAAAAATATCAAAAAGGGTATTTTAAATTTAAAAGGGGAATTCTATTTTTATAAATAGAATTTGAATTTTAAATGAAGTATAGAAACATTAACTTGTTTTGAATACATATGAACAAGGAATCGAATTTATAAAGTTGTTTATAAATGGAAAGGTGGGATTTGAATTGAAGTTATAAACGTTGTTTATAAATAATGCAAGAGAATTCAAATAGACTTTAAACGATAGATTTGAATATAGAAATTCAAATAGACTTTAAACGATAGATTTGAATATAGAAATTCAAATAGACTTTAAACGATAGATTTGAATATAGAAATTCAAATAGACTTTAAACGATAGATTTGAATATAGAAATTCAAATAGACTTTAAACGATAGATTTGAATATAGAAATTCAACAGACTTTAAACGATAGATTTGAATATAGAAATTCAACAGACTTTAAACTATAGATTTGAATATAGAAATTCAATCGACTTTAAACTATAGATTTGAATATAGAAATTTAAATGGACTTTAAACGATAGATTTGAATATAGAAATTCAACGGACTTTAAACTATGGAATTTGAATAATAGAAGCGAATTGGAGTTTGAATATAGAATTCAAATATGAAGGTGAAATAGACTGAAAAGTTAAGTAACAGATTTAATTAACAAATTGAGTTAAAACGATTGGTATAGTTAAAATAGATTGGACAGGCATAAATATACAGGAGGCAGGTATGGAATAAAGTATAGAAGTGAAATAAATAGAATGCCCGACAAAAAGGTACGTATTTAATTTTCATATGAGATTTTATGCGCCGTATCGGCAAGCCGCTTGGCTTTTTCTTTTTCTTTTTGAGATAAGAAGGACCGGGAAAGCTATTTGAAATTTCCCGATGCTCCCGGTACAAAGGAGGTTATGGCAAATTTTTCCGGGAATTTAAGGAGATAGAATATTTTTAAGATAATTTGATAGTTAGAAATTAACATATCAAAATATATAGAAGTCAATAAGAAAACGCACTTAGAAATAGAATAGTATAATCAAAAAGGAAGTATAAGAATAAAATCTAGTAAGAATAGAAAGAGAAAATGTATATGTGTTTGAAGGTGAATAATCAGTTGTATGGTATTGATTATTCGAGTAAGTAGTCTTGTCTGTTTTGACGTTAAATGTTATTCAGTCAAGGTCTGAGAGGTAATTATACCCCAACTTGGTTGATTTCATGATATACCGATAAGTAGCAAGATTCAGGCTCGAAGATCAATGTGGAATAAGAATTAGTTAAATACTGTATTTGGGTTGTCGTAACGATGTTTTACACAACATCTGTTTTAACCCAAATATGTGCAAAGCTTGGAAATAGAATAATGAATATTTCCTAGTATAGAAAATAATAGAAGGCGATATATGGAAATGTTTTCCAAAAAACGGATAAGGCCAATATGGTTATTGAAAATATTTGGTTAACAAATATTGATAAAGAAATAGAGAAGAGATTTAATTAATGGAATATTAATTAAAGGTTCAGTGATTGTTGGATGTTTGGATGAACACTTGTTTTATTCGATAGTTAAATCATCGACTATCGAAACACTTGTTTTTATTCGATAGTTAAATCACAGACTATCGAAGTTTTGACCATCGTTGTCAATATGGAGAGACCGGTTGGATTATTATCCGAAGAACCACTCCGTATTGGCAGTAGCGTGCGAATCAGATTATATAAAGATAATCGAAGACGGTGTAGAGTGCAAGGACTTTTTCTATTAATAGAAATAGCGCCTTCAGTTCATCCTGTTCCTGGGTGACTTGTATGGATGAATGTCTGACGGAGTATTTTCAGAAAGGTCACGTACATTGATTTCTCCAATCGTACCAAGAGTGGAAGCAGAGAAGGAAACTTCTTTTAGCTAACACGTAATGTACTGTTGAGGACGTCAATCGGTGATTTGATGGATTTGACGATGTGACATTCGAAGTGAATATGGCGTGATGATAAAGCGTAGCTTCTAGCCTCATCAACCGGTAAATGACAGAAATCGGGCAGGCAACATGGCTATGTAGGTCGCACCTATTAGGGTGTATAATCACCTGATCTAGAGTTTCATTTACTTCTAAAAATCTATTGTCGATGCTGACCCATTCGGGAAATGGTTGCTGATCCCAATCGTTGGTGATATACATTCAATACACTCAAGCGAAATGAGTGGTCGGTCATGTGTGGCTGAGTTGCAAGATGTTCTTGTTGAACTCGGTGTATTCTCCTCTAGAGATATACCAGCGGAAGGTGATCCCATACCTTGTCATAGTTGGAAAACCAAATACCCAATACGTGCTTGCGGTTTTGATTGTATATATATGTGGAACGTGAGATGCAAACGTTCCACTAGATTGTTATTTACTTGATTTAGACATTATTATAATATCAAAAGAGTTTTGATATAAAGATAAATCAAGTGTTTGGATTCTCATAAGGGAAAAACCCGTTCCGTGTTATACGGCGTGGTCTTATGAGATATCATTTAGTTTTCTGAAACTGTTTACTCATACCAGTCCCATGACTGACCCGGAGTTTACTTTGTTGTTTCCCTTAAACTCTTGGGTGCCTAAATTTGTACGGGCAGTCAAGTAGTCGGGAATTTACAGATATACTGGAAGAGCTTGGAGCAGGAGGCTTCAGGATCATATAGCTATAGTTATTTCTGCTGTGTTGTAAGTGATGTACTTTGATATTGATGTATATTCAAGTACAGATGTATATTTCAAGTTATGTTATATATATTATATGTTATTCGTTCCGCTGTGAGATTCGTGTTACTCCGATGTTGTGTTCTTCTTCTTCTTCTATTCTAGTTTCTATCTTATTTATCCTCACCCTCTAACTTCTTTCTATTAATGGTTCGAATTTCCGTGATATTTGGGGTTGGACTTGTGTTTTTGGTCAGCTCAAATTGGTCCGGATTTTCGGGTCATTACAGTTGGTATCGGAGCTTAGGTTGAGCGAATACCTAGGCTTGTTGGAATGTGCTCATTAGAGATAGGATCAGTAGTATCCTAGAATGAGTTGAGTGTATATATATATACGAGAGAGCGTACTTGTTATTTGATATAAAAAAAACTGTTTT
This sequence comes from Allium sativum, assembly GCA_030737875.1. Classification (NCBI taxonomy): domain Eukaryota; kingdom Viridiplantae; phylum Streptophyta; class Magnoliopsida; order Asparagales; family Amaryllidaceae; genus Allium; species Allium sativum. Next base: position 567,682,061 of record CM060921.1, read on the forward strand.
ATATTGTGCTGACTAGTCTGTTGAGTGGATTATAAATTTTGGTCGAATCGTGGGACGCCACGAAGTCGATAGGAATTTATAAACACTTGAACAGAATATTGGACACGATATTGTTTTTAAAATAGTTAAGTTGATTGTTAGGATTATAATCAAATTAGATTACAAAACAGAAATAGTTATATAACCAATGGAATTTGTATAAGAATGAAATATATACAAATGAGATGAAATAAAAAATTGAATTCAAAGCAGAATTTAGAATTTAAAATCCTGGGAGTTGGGAAAATATTTTTCTAAATGGATTTTGAAAGAAATATAGCACTGGACTCATTCAGTAGCTGGGAAATAATTCTGATGATGGTCGCAACATCATCAGTGTTCATTTTCGAGTTTCTAAGTGATGAATTGCTGCCTTAGAAAAGTTTTGATGGAAATTTGTTTGAAAGAAACAAGTTGTTTTAAAATTCAAATGTTTTGAATTTGAGATAGGTATAAATATACGTATATACTTATATAACTTTAAAAGGAATTCTGAAATGGGAATTGAAATATAGATTTCAAATAGGAGTGAAGTAGAATTTGAATTCAAAGGAATTCAAATGGATTTGAATAAAGAAAATTCAAATAGAAATTGTATAAGAAAAATTGAAATGGGATTTGAATTCAAAGGAATTCAAATGGATTTGAATAAAGAAAAGTCAAATAGAGATTTGAATATTAGAATTCAAATGGAATTTGGTTAAATAGAATTTCAAAGAGAATATAAAGTGGAGGTTGAATATTAGAATTCGAGAAAATATAAAGTTTGAAATAGAATTTGAATTCAAAGTGAAATTAAATAGAATTTGAATTCAAAGGAGTTAAAATAGAATTTAAATTCAAAGGATTTCAAATAGAAATTGAACAAAGGAATTTAAATAGAAATTGAACAAAGGAATTTAAATAGAAATTGAATAAAGGATTTCAAATGGAATTTGAAAAGAAGGGATTTGAAATGGGGTTTTGAATAAAGGATTTCAAATAGGAATTGAAAATAAGAAATTCAAATAGAATTTGAATAAAGAAATTCAAATGGAATTTGAATATTGTAGATGTAGAGGACTTGAATATTAGAAGTGTAATAGATCGGGAATATTATGTTGAAATGGAAAATGGATTTGATATATATTAAATATATATCAGAATGAAGTTGAATTTATTATAAACGATGTTAAAACATTTATATTTATAAATATAATTAAAACGAGCTCGTCGTAGCGCGGCAGTTCGTAAATTGGCGACTCGAACTTCAATCGAGTATACAGAACTCAACTGAAGTCGGAATTCTTTGAAACAAGAATCGTCGGGACCGGTTGAACGATAGTTTTCTAATGAAAGAGAAAAATCTGGATTTCGTCGTATAGATTTTGAGATATGTCAAAATCAAAATTTTTGAAAAGCAGCGCCAGAACCATTATAAAACCATAACGGTTTAATTAAATAAATAAAAGGATTTTTAGGAAATAAAATCCGAATTGGCATTAGAAAAATCCCGACTGGAGATATAAATTAAATATGAACTCCAGTGAAGTAAGTGAAATGATTTTTAAGACAAAAATCATATTTTTAAATGGTTAAATAGGATTAACTAAATTGGAAAATAATTAGTTAAAGGGAATTTGAATCGAAATTGGGTTTTTGAATAAATGAAAGAGATTGAGAATTTATATTCGAAATCGAATATATAACTCGAGTTGAAAATATAATTAGATTAGTTTATAATTAAGTTGACATATATTTGAACAAGTTATATTCAAATGAAAAGGATGAAATGGGCAAAACGGTTAATTAGCAACTAGTTAATGGGAATTTGAATGATTGAAACTAAATTTAACTTAAGTAAGTTAAATGGATCGAAATGAAAATTGAGTAAAATCAATGTGAATATGAATTGGGTGTAAATAAAGGAAATATATTTGTAACACCAATACAAAGGAAATTATGTGCAAACAAATAGAAGGAGAGATATTTGTAAAAACATTTACAAATAGAATTTAGAAGGAAATATTTGTGAAAAAACATTTACAAATAGATTCAATGGAAAAATTTATTTATAGTAAATAAATTGAATGTTATAAATGAGATATTTATTTGTTAAATAAATAGAATTTAATCAAAGGAATATTCAGAAGATGAATAGAAAATGGAAATCTGTTTTTAACAGATAAGTAGAAAAGATTAATTTATAAATAACAGTTTATAAATTAAATTAAATATTTATCATTCGATAGATGGAATATATAAGTCTGAACTTATATAGAGAAGAGATATCGGTTTTTAACACCGATAGTTTAAATAGAAGGGATGCACAACACTTGTATAAGTGAAGTAACGTTATTAAAGTGAACATTTATAAAGTGAAGAACCGTTACTAAAAGTAAATCTTTGTAAATGAATAAACGCTATCGAATAGGAGTTATTCGAATTGGAGAAGTCGACTGGAGTTAGAAATAATCGATTAGAGTTAGAATAAATCGATTAGATTAAGAATTAACCAGTTAAAGTTAATCAGTTAGGGTAAATCCGTAGAATTAATTGAATATTAGTTATTCAATTAGAATTTATCGAATATTTGTTATTCAAATTAAGAGTTAACAGGATATAGTAAATTGAACAGGGTAAATCGAATTAGGATTTAATTGAGTGTTGGTTATCCAATTAAAGTTAATTGAATATTGTTATTGAGATAGAATTAGTCAAACATAGTTACTCAGGATACATTGCCATTTCGTACGACTGCTAGCGTAATTCGCAAGGCTGCAGATAGCCTAGGGCGGTCAGATGTTTCCTGGGGATGTCAGGCGTAACCATTGTGATCGCTGCGATCTAGAGTCAAGCGAATATAGTTAAATCAAATATTAGTTTATTCGAATAGAATTAAAGGAGCTATCGATTATTAGTAAATCGAAGGAGTTATCGATTATTTGTTAATCGAAATGAGTTATCGATTATAGTTTAATCGAAAAGAGTTAAATCCAATAGGGTAAATTGATAAAAGTAAATTGAATAGAGTAAATCAAATATAGTTTATTCGAAGAAAGGTTTTCGAATCTAGTTATTCGAAAGAGAGTAAATCGAATATAGTTATTCGAAGGGAGGAGTTATCGAATAAGGATTTATTCGAAAGAAAAGTACGTAAGGAAGTTTTGAAATGTTGAATATCAACATAAATAAGTTCTGAAGGTTAATGGGTTTGTAGCACTTTTTCTACCTTAGCAATTTCGAGGAAGAAATTATTTTAAGTGGGGAAGAATGTAATGACCCGGATATTTCGTCGGTAAATTTAGAATATTTAATGAGGTTTAAGTATTGAAATAAAAATATAAAAGAAATTTTATATTTGATTATCGATTTAAAAGCCAAAATATGATTTACTTTGAATTTATATAATTTTCGAAATACGAAGCTAATTGAATTCAAGAGTTCAGACTATACTGAAATTGATTCAGATAATCAATAGAAATTCAAAACTGAATAATAACGATAATATTTATTTATTATCAAGGAGAATAAATTGTCTGAAATTAATTTATATTGATTTAAATTAATATCTTCTACAGATGAACGAATTAGACTTCGTGACCTATCCCAATGGGTTCAGAATAGTGGTTTTACCCTAGAATTGACAGTTGTTGGGTTCAGAGAGGAGTCTGGAATCATGGGATATTTTAGTTTAAAGGATACTGATTTAAAATAAAAATATATTTTAAAATGAATTTCTTTTTGGTGTGGACTGAAACCATCCCCGTGACGCTCTTTATCCCCACAAACAAACCATTCCCGTGTTCTTCCTTATCTCCACAAATATACCCTCCCCGATTCATTATAAAATCAAACAAAAATCTGTTCCCTTCTCGTTTATATAAACGCGAGTATACCACACCTTCTTCCTTTCATTTTCTGCCTCGTATAATTTCTCTCTTCAGAATGGAAGAAAACCGACTCCTTTATTTGTTTCAATTTTCAAAAGCCGAACCTCAGTACTTCAAAAAAAAAAATCAATCCGCAGCCATTCAGCGGGTTGAGGGAAAGAGGGAAAATCGAATTCAGATCAATTGTGAATTCGGTCTGGGACAAGAGTAAGTAAGCAGTTTGATTTAAAGATCGATGTACTCCAGCTCGCAAGGTCTTCAACCCCTTTTTTCTCAGTTTCCGTCGCGATGAAGGCTGGGTGTCAGGTAGTCGATGGTGGCAGCTAGGTCTCGATTTGGGTATGGTTTGACATCAAAAACTGTCGCCGCTGAGTGGGGGAAAAGTCGAGATCTGGTTCCTGCATGAAGGGTGCGATGTGAAGCTACAGGTCGGGAAGATGTTGAGTTGGATTTCAAGGATGAACAACAGTGGGATGCCAGTGATGCTCGGAAGTTGGATAGCTGTAGATAGGAGGGGTAAAGCTACATAGCAGACTTCCTTAGGACATGGTATGTTGGCTTCGTATCATCCAGTATTATACAATCGAATTGGATTGAAGTAAACTAGAGCTATTCTGACAACAAATAAAACTGGTGAGTAAATTCTCACTCATTTAATTTATTTTAGCCTTAAAATAAATTGTTGGTTGTTTTGTTGATGGTTGGGAGCATTTAAATATTTATTTATTTCTGTTAAAAATATATTAGTTATCTAGGATTGGTTGACTATTATATATATATTGGGTTGATGTTTGGTTGGATTCCCGCAGTCTCATTAGCGGATGCCCGCAGTTCCATAGCGGATGATTACCCTATACGCCCCACGCTATGATAGTGGATGACCTTCATACCGCGATATCCTGCCTCGAAGCAGGATGGGTATTACTATGTTGACTAACATCTGTGGATGCAGGAAAACAGGTTGGAGGAATCCAACTGGATTCCTCAAAAATATATTATCTGTTTGTTGTTTGTTTGATTTCATATATATTCCTATATGATGTGTTAAAAATCAAGTGATTAAAAATTGGTTGATTTGATTGTTTAAATATCACTGGGATTTGGGATATTGATTTATAAAAATATCAAAAAGGGTATTTTAAATTTAAAAGGGGAATTCTATTTTTATAAGTAGAATTTGAATTTTAAATGAAGTATAGAAACATTAACTTGTTTTGAATACATATGAACAAGGAATCGAATTTATAAAGTTGTTTATAAATGGAAAGGTGGGATTTGAATTGAAGTTATAAACGTTGTTTATAAATAATGCAAGAGAATTCAAATAGACTTTAAACGATAGATTTGAATATAGAAATTCAAATAGACTTTAAACGATAGATTTGAATATAGAAATTCAAATAGACTTTAAACGATAGATTTGAATATAGAAATTCAAATAGACTTTAAACGATAGATTTGAATATAGAAATTCAACAGACTTTAAACGATAGATTTGAATATAGAAATTCAACAGACTTTAAACTATAGATTTGAATATAGAAATTCAATAGACTTTAAACTATAGATTTGAATATAGAAATTTAAATGGACTTTAAACGATAGATTTGAATATAGAAATTCAACGGACTTTAAACTATGGAATTTGAATAATAGAAGCGAATTGGAGTTTGAATATAGAATTCAAATATGAAGGTGAAATAGACTGAAAAGTTAAGTAACAGATTTAATTAACAAATTGAGTTAAAACGATTGGTATAGTTAAAATAGATTGGACAGGCATAAATATACAGGAGGCAGGTATGGAATAAAGTATAGAAGTGAAATAAATAGAATGCCCGACAAAAAGGTACGTATTTAATTTTCATATGAAATTTTATGCGCCGTATCGGCAAGCCGCTTGGATTTTTCTTTTTCTTTTTGAGATAAGAAGGACCGGGAAAGCTATTTGAAATTTCCCGATGCTCCCGGTACAAAGGAGGTTATGGCGAATTTTTCCGGGAATTTAAGGAGATAGAATATTTTTAAGATAATTTGATGGTTAGAAATTAACATATCAAAATATATAGAAGTCAATAAGAAAACGCACTTAGAAATAGAATAGTATAATCAAAAAGGAAGTATAAGAATAAAATCTAGTAAGAATAGAAAGAGAAAATGTATATGTGTTTGAAGGTGAATAATCAGTTGTATGGTATTGATTATTCGAGTAAGTAGTCTTGTCTGTTTTGACGTTAAATGTTATTCAGTCAAGGTCTGAGAGGTAATTATACCCCAATTTGGTTGATTTCATGATATACCGATAAGTAGCAAGATTCAGGCTCGAAGATCAATGTGGAATAAGAATTAGTTAAATACTGTATTTGGGTTGTCGTAACGATGTTTTACACAACATCTGTTTTAACCCAAATATGTGCAAAGCTTGGAAATAGAATAATGAATATTTCCTAGTATAGAAAATAATAGAAGGCGATATATGGAAATGTTTTCCAAATAATGGATAAGGCCAATATGGTTATTGAAAATATTTGGTTAACTAATATTGATAAAGAAATAGAGAAGAGATTTAATTAATGGAATATTAATCAAAGGTTTAGTGATTGTTGGATGTTTGGATGAACACTTGTTTTATTCGATAGTTAAATCATCGACTATCGAAACACTTGTTTTTATTCGATAGTTAAATCACAGACTATCGAAGTTTTGACCATCGTTATCAATATGGAGAGACCGGTTGGATTATTATCCGAAGAACCACTCCGTATTGGCAGTAGCGTGCGAATCAGATTATATAAAGATAATCGAAGACGGAGTAGAGTGCAAGGACTTTTTCTATTAATAGAAATAGCGCCTTCAGTTCATCCTGTTCCTGGGTGACTTGTATGGATGAATGTCTGACGGAGTATTTTCAGAAAGGTCACGTACATTGATTTCTCCAATCGTACCAAGAGTGGAAGCGGAGAAGGAAACTTCTTTTAGCTAACACGTAATGTACTGTTGAGGACGTCAATCGGTGATTTGATGGATTTGACGATGTGACATTCGAAGTGAATATGGCGTGATGATAAAGCGTAGATTCTAGCCTCATCAACCGGTAAATGACAGAAATCGGGCAGGCAACATGGCTATGTAGGTCGCACCTATTAGGGTGTATAATCACCTGATCTAGAGTTTCATTTACTTCTAAAAATCTATTGTCGATGCTGACCCATTCGGGAAACGGTTTCTGATCCCAATCGTTGGTGATATACATTCGATACACTCAAGCGAAATGAGTGGTCGGTCATGTGTGGCTAAGTTGCAAGATGTTCTTGTTGAACTCGGTGTATTCTCCTCTAGAGATATACCAGCGGAAGGTGATCCCATACCTTGTCATAGTTGGAAAACCAAATACCCAATACGTGCTTGCGGTTTTGATTGTATATATATGTGGAACGTGAGATGCAAACGTTCCACTAGATTGTTATTTACTTGATTTAGACATTATTATAATATCAAAAGAGTTTTGATATAGAGATAAATCAAGTGTTTGGATTCTCATAAGGGAAAAACCCGTTCCGTGTTATACGGCGTGGTCTTATGAGATATCATTTAGTTTTCTGAAACTGTTTTAAACTGTTTACTCATACCAGTCCCATGACTGACCCGGAGTTTACTTTGTTGTTTCCCTTAAACTCTTGGGTGCCTAAATTTGTACGGGCAGTCAAGTAGTCGGGAATTTACAGATATACTGGAAGAGCTTGGAGCAGGAGGCTTCAGGATCATATAGCTATAGTTATTTTTGCTGTGTTGTAAGTGATGTACTTTGATATTGATGTATATTCAAGTACAGATGTATATTTCAAGTTATGTTATATATATTATATGTTATTCGTTCCGCTGTGAGATTCGTGTTACTCTGATGTTGTGTTCTTCTTCTTCTTCTATTCTAAGTTTCTATCTTATCTATCCTCACCCTCTAACTTCTTTCTATTAATGGTTCGAATTTCCGTGATATTTGGGGTTGGACTTGTGTTTTTGGTCAGCTCAAATTGGTCCGGATTTTCGGGTCATTACAGTATGGAGAGAGCTTAAGTATTATGTATACCTATATATTATATTCTATATCTACAAATAGGTTTGGTGAATGGAGAGCGTACATGTAGTTGCACATGGTGGATTACTTCTGTGAAGACAAGCTAGACAGGGAAGAGAACATGTGTTAGCAGAAGATAACATGCTCCTACGTTGCGTAGGTATACCTTTTGAAAGGGACGTGTATATGCTATATTCCTTAAGGGTTAAGTTTTATGTTATGTAGAGGCTATGGTAGGAGTTGAAAATAACATTTGCCTAAAATGTAAGCTTCTTGGGTGATAAAACTTCAACGATAGGCTACTGTTTCTTAAATGAAAGAAGAGTAGGGTTGGACGTGCTATTACTTTGGTCTTAAGGAAAGAATTGCGTGGCTACCAAGTTTACTTCATGGCCAGGTAAACTTTGAGGTAAAGGAAATGCGTATTGCGTTTTGTTCTTTTCTGGGGTAGGGTTATTAGAAAACAGTTGTATACATCTTTTTAATTGTTTTAAAGATTGGTTTACCTCAGTTCCTAAAATTACGCTTACGTTCGGATAGAAGTAAGAGTACCGTCGTGCTCAACGAGTTGTCACGATCCCAAAAATATAATAATATTAGTAGGTTAACTCATATTGTGAAACCCCAAAATGTTGATATAGGGTGTAAAACATTCCAAATAAAAAGTTGCGTATTTAATTGATTAAAAATTACAGTAAAATTCTAAAAATTAAATTATAACTACGCCTCAAAGGAATCTTGTCCAAATTCGAAACCGATATTTAAATATATTTAAATAACCGTTATGGCCATAAACGAATATGCCGCTGCTTTTTTGAATATTTAATTTGGACAAAACTTACAATATATAGTCTGAAATCTTGATTTTTCACTTCCATAAGAAAAATATAGTTCAAGGGATTCGAATGCAACTGGTTTAGCAATGTTCCTGGTTCTGTAATCAACATGCATAAAGATTATAAGCAAATCAAAATAAGGCATACGTCGCATTACTATAAGTATGATCCTTTTGTGTTAGCTATGCAAGCATTACAAGTCTATTTTGCTCCGTATCCATCCTTAAAAAAAGATAAAGCAGATTGGTGGGCTGTTTTTAAAACAAAGCCAGGATTTACATTTGATGGAAATAATATTCCAGACAAAGCAGCGTTTCAAGCGGATTTTGAGCCAAATACTGAAATAATATAAGCTGATGACATTGATGTTGGGTCGTTGAACGATGAAGCGAATGTATTATTAGATGCATTTGTAAGTACTGATGAAAATGATATAGAGTATGAGACCGAGTCTGGATCCGAAGATGATGAAGACTGATGTTATGTACTTATGTTATTTATGTACTATTCTGAGCTATGTAATAATAATGATGTTGATTGTTCTTAACTATGAATTTACTTATGTTCTATACTAGTATGATTTATGTAATGATAATGTTGACTATGTATGTTATGCAGTATTGTTCTTCTCATTTACGATTTATGTTATGATAATGATGACTGATGTTAATAATTTAAGTTATTTTGTATGCACATTATATGATTGTAACAAATATGTCTAACGATAGACGACGATCGAGGAGTACATCTCAGCCTACTCCTTCACTAAATCCTGGGGCAGGATCAAGAGTAAGTCCGAGCAGCTCAGTGCCAGATCTTCGTTGAGTTGCGGAGATTGTTCCGAAGAGTGTTGGGTAAATGTTCAAATTTATTTCAATTTAGATTATTTAAAATATATGAAATGTTTATATTAACATCTACACACGAGATTTGAGATTAATCCATCGGAGTTCATTTTAGAAGTATCAAGGCAGTCATGCAGGGTGCTTGGCCGCATTGGGATAGTTTCCTATCACATATTAAGAATGTCATTCTAGCCGATTTATTAGTAAGTATTTTTATACTAATATTAAAAATTAATATACTGGGAATAAATAAAAATAAATGTAATATGAAGGCTGTTGTACGTGTTGAGGAGCAGGACATGCCCACTTTTTTGAGTTATTGGAATATGAAGATGCACAAGAATTATCGAGAGATAATTTCAAGAGCCAAGAAAAGCAGAAAAAAGCCCCAATTTATGAGTGATGATGTTTGAGCAGACATTCAAAAGTACTGGGACACGGAAGATGCTAAAGTAAGATTTAATGATAATATTCACATTTATAATATTGATTGCATTATTTTACATCATCATGTATCAAATTTAATAGAAAGTAACAACTAGAAATAAAGCAAATAGAGAAAAGAATCCTACTCTACACTGCGGTGGCTCAAAATCATTCCAACAGCACATAAGGGATTTGGTATAAATTTTAAATATTTGTAGTACATGTTCAGATAAAAATTTAGTGTATATAATCCAATCTTATCTTTAATAATTTTATTACTGTATATTACTCAGTTTATAAAGCATGGAATAGAGCCTTCGCTGGCAAAAGTATTCAGACACGCACATGCGGTGGAGCACACAGATGAAGAAGGCAATGTTACGTATGAGTGGGCGGATCCGAAGAGTGCACGTATAATGGTAAATATGCTTATTCGTATAAATTAAAATGTTTCATACTCATTTATATCACAGTATATAAGTAAATTTTATAGCATTTGTCTTAAAATTATATTGCTATTGCAGGGGAAGTATGATGCAGAGGCTGCTAAAGTGATAGAGGCTAGCGGACAGGAGCTTACAGTTGCAGAGTCTGATAGCATATGGCATTCTATCACTGATCCGCCTACTCGAGGAAGGCGATATGGTTTCAAAAATCAGGAGGTAAACATTTTTTAGACATAAATTATGGCAACCACGATGATTTATAAATATGTAAACCAAGAATACGAGTTAAAGGAAAATGCAAACAATGAGAATTTAGCAGAAACGAAGGGATCAACTATAAATATACATATAAAAACAATTGGCATGATCATGTATTTGTAAATCATGTCAACTAGTTAGTATTCCATATTATTTCTCACACATGCAACAATGAATATGAATTTGTTACTAAATTTGGGTCAGTCAGCATAATTTGAATAAGTAACAATATACTTTCACATAAGGCACACTTACTAGTGCATATACATTACTGTTGTTTGCCTATATACAGTATTCTTATGCAGAATGATAGTTTTGAATATTTAGTCCAAGACTTACATAGATATCTAAGGAATAAATGATATCATTTTATGTAATATCATGATAAAAGATGTGCGGTATATAGGTGTGTATTGATATTATATTTGACAATTCTACTTAAGAAAAACAAATGTTATTGCTAACTATATACAAGTTTAACACAAACTAGTAAAAATATGTTTAAATAACTTTAATGTGAACTTATTTATTTCGCAGGCCGTTCAGCGTGCTTATAAGAGGTCGATGGAGGAGGCGACTATTGCTCAGATGCTAGAGCAGATGAATGAGATGATGGACAGGCGAAAGACCCCGAGGTAACAGGAAATAGACAAGCGCATTGCATCTTACTTTCAGGAGCATGGGTTTATGCTTGGGCAGGGAGGAGAGGGAGAAGATTCTGCTGTATATCGAGAGGAAGCAAAAGAAAAAGACGACGAGGAAGACGAGGATGAGTAGTGTAGGTTCTCATTTTTTTGACTTATGCTATGGTATGTACATATGCTTGGTTTTTTATATGTTAGATGCACGTACGATTTTATATGATGTGTTTGGACATATATGACGGTTTGTGGACGATGGTATGATGTGTTTTGACATGTATGACGTTATTTGAACGATGTTATGCTATGATGGGGTTTTTTAATGTTGTTTTTTTATATTTGATGATGGCATGGTACGATGGATTGATTGTTGATGAGTATTGGTGAATTAATGGGATAATAGTGGTGTGGTATTGGTTCTTGGATTGAATTGTTGTTGTGTGGCTTGATGGAAAGGAATTGTTGTGTGCTGTAATTTTTAGATTCAGGTTTTGTGACGGCTAATGAGGGTAATTTGGTCATTACATAGCGATGGCCGGCGACGACATTTTTGCAACGACTAGCTACGGCTAGCAATGGCTTCCCGGTCAAATAAACGACTTGCCATGTAAGATGACACGTGGACATTAGCCATCGCTAGTCTTTGCTAAACTAGCGACGGAGCCGTCGCTATATCCGTTTTTGCTCCTATTGGCGACGACAGTAATAGGAACGGCATATAGTGATGGCTAGCGTCGGCTAGCAACGGCCGCCGACGGCTATATGCCGTCGCTATTCAGAGCGTACCTTGTAGTGATATTACGTAAGATAAAATAACATGAGTGGTTTGATATTATTATATAACTATTACCTTCAGGTATAAAAGAAGGCTAAAAATCATCAATACCATCATCGCCATGCCAGCTTTACAATGAACCATCACCACATTTTCAATATCTACTTTCCGCCATGAATATAAGATGTGTGAAACTAGCAACCTGAACGGTTATGGTAAGTTATGGTCATTAAATAATCAATTGGTGAACAGTTATGCTTAGTTATTACCTTCAGGTGTTAAGCCGAATTGGTAAAAGGTTTTCAAAATGGGGAACATAAGCAATCAAAACGGTCATTTTCATGGTGTTCTTCTCTCTCCTCTAGATTGTGATTTCTTGATTTCTTCTCTATTTTCCTTTTCTCTCCCGTATTTCCCTTTCGATTGCCTCGACTGGCTATTTCCCTGATCTTGCCTCTTCTACGGTCCTTGCTTTGTGATCGTTTGGCTTTGAGAAGGCTCTTATGGCTTCATCAGTGTCTAATTTTGGGTATTTTGTCTGCGCGGTTTGAAGGTAGGCGACGAGCCGCGGTTAGATTTAGGTTTTTTTTTCTTTTGAGAGCAACTCCAACAAATCGAGTGTAGAAATCCAAATTTCTACACTTCGAAAAATCGAAACAATGAAATAGTCCAATAGTATTAATTTCTACTTCGAAAAATAGAAATAACGAAATAGTCCAACAATTTTAAAACCACGCGTTTGTTAACAAACGCGTGGATTTAAGCGCTTGGATCCATGCGTTTGTTAAACAAACGCGTGGTTTATTCAATCAAATTCCAATTTAACTATTTAGTATATTATATTAGGTTTAAAATTTCAAAAATATTTGAATAAAAACCTATTTGATTTAAGAATATGTATATGTTTAAAAATATGTTTATATATTGCTTCATATTTTTAATATATTGTTTGTAATTATTTTAACCATTCCTATTTTTCTTAAAATATGTTTATATACTGCTTCATATTTGATTGGAATTTATATTCATATTCGAAGAGCATAACTGTTTCCGAAATTTTGACTACAAAGTTTCTTACAAGAGATTGTAACATAGAAATAAGTACTAAAAATTAGGATGCAACATATACTAACACAGAAATAGATAATAAAACTACGGGTAATAAAACTTCGTTCACGTTCTTGGGATTTTAAGTCGCTTAATCATTACGGTTAAATCGCAACTGTTCAATAACGTTTTGGAGACGTCTAATCTTGTGTTCGAGTTAGTTTGCATATATAATTCCCCTTGGTCACAGTAGTTCGTCTATCCATTCTTGGTAATTGCATCCATTCGGGTAGGATGGACATTACTGATTGTGACGACCAATATTTTTTCCATCTGCTCGAACCACAACATCAACCGGATAACCGCAGTAGCAACAAACTTGATAAGAATCACCTTCTTGTTCATAAGTCTTAGCCTTCTTTTTGGCAAAATACGTAATAGGACAAATTGAAGCCCAAACGCACAACCAATCAAGTTAGACAGATCGTATTCCAGGAAGCCCAGTATAAGCTCGGCCCGAAGAAGCCATGCATCGGACCAATCAAGCCAATATCTCGCTCTGGAAGACTCGCTCTCCCAGTCGACCGAGAGAATTGCTCTCGCACAGGGAGTATCGACCAAATTTTCGGGTCTACATGAAATATCTAACTGAGCAGTTCAAATACTTGGCCTGACTCTAAAGGAAGAAAAGGCGATCAACTACATTCGGACAAAGCTCTACTTTTGATACACCTCACTATGGATGCCACATACGCTGCAACTTTCGAGGATACTATTTATGAATAGTGGAACCAGTCTTCCAGCCACTATTCTATCCGAGGGTTGAGCTCCTCGCGTCCAAGTCTTCCCAGAAAGGTCGGGCCACGTCACAGTAGCCCAAGCAGCCATCTCGACCTATAAATACCTCAAAGCTTGAAGAGGAGGGGACCTGATCTTTTTCGTCTCATACTTCTTCTCATAAAACCATCATTTGGAAGAGAAAATCGTCGTCTTCTTTCTTTTCTTCAAGAAGAAAAAGAGTTGTACTTATAATCTAAAGTGGAAATAACAAATAAAGTGGACGTAGGAACAGCCTTTGCCGAACCACTATAAAAAGACTGTGTGTTTTCCCCATTTCCTTTACTTTTTCTGTATTTTATAATCAGTATTCGTGTGCTCTTCACACAAGTGGGGGTTGAACGTCACTAGTGACCAACTTTTGACGTCAACACTTTGGCGCGCCAGGAAGGGGAGGCTTGCCTTAGTTTATGGCGAACAAACGGAAGAAAGATACAACATCCTCTCATCCCACAAACGCCGATGCAGCCGATACTAATGCTGCAGAAGCAAGCCACGAAGTTTCCTCTCATGAAGATATGTCTCGATTTCTTATCCGGGACGATATGGATAAAATCATGGTCGAGTTCAGAGACTATATGACATCTCAGGGTAAACTCCTCGAACGACAGCAGCAGTTGATGGATCATCTTCTTGATCGACTAGAGACATGATTGAATGCTTCAACATCAATTCCTCCACCGGTCGGGACTGGGGCAACAACTGATCTTCGGTCTGCATAGAATCAGGCCACTGATCAGGCTATATCTTTATTTCATCCTGGTTTGGTCACACCAACCAATCGATCACAACCAGGAGTATCGCTTCTAGCGACTAGCGCAGCTGCAGCAGTAGAACCTCGGGAGGTTCGCGATCAAGGTCTAGATCGGTCGAGCACTTTGCCTCCACTCTTGGGAACAGCTTGACCCATCGAACCAGTTGAGCCACCACTGGGTCCATCAGAATCAATTACATTCCCATTACAACCCGAAATCTTACCACAGACCAGTCTAACCACTCTTCCCCTTCAGCGAAGAGCTGGTGCGGCCTTCCCTTCGAACCAGGGAAGCCACCCCGCTATATCGGTCCTCACAGTGGCAGAAGAAAACACTACCGTAGACCCTACTAACCTCGCTTCCACCAGGGGCACCTTCGAGCTCCGAACATCACATGCTATGCTAGATCAGCCAAGGCCCTCTGTTACGGGTACGACTCGACCCACTACTCCTCAGGTTCAAGAGGGGCCATTCTACCCATAACCACCTACCAGAGCTCACCTTCCCTCATGCCTTCACTCAACTCTCGGAAGATGGGCCCAGCCAACGACCGCCCTTACGAGCATGCTTTTGTTGGATCCTCGCACCGAAGTTCCCCCAAATGCTGAGCTAAATTCTTGGCAACGACTCCTCGGAGATGGAAGCCAGCTTGCAAGCATCATCCTACGCTTCATTCAGGGCACTTCCTCGCAGCAAGACATAGATAATGTCAATCGCAGCCCCTGCACCAGGGAAATCAAAAACTCCCGAAACCCTCCGGACTTCGAGTTTCCAGCTATCGAGCCATACAACGGCCGCACTGACCCAACCATCCACCTCATGCGATACATGTGGCATATGGAAGTACTTGGCGCATCGACCAATGTCATGGCTAAGTGCTTCTCACTTTTTCTTACAGACATAGCCGGAATGTGGTTTCGACAGCTGACAACGGAGTTGATCGGCAGCTGGAACACTCTGGTCACCCGCTTCATCGAACAGTTCAAAGTACATATCTCTCGACCAAAGAGCGTTATGTTCTTATTCACCATCAAGCAATGATTAGGAGAAACACTTATATCCTTCCTCAAAAGATTCAATGCAGCTATAACGTCAGTCGACCGGCCTGAGCCATCGATGGTACTTATGGCCGCCATTGCGGGAGTTTAGAATCGATCGAAATTCTCAATTTCATTAACCATAGACCGCCCAAGGATATAGATGATTTCTATTCTGACGCCGAGCGATTCCTCCGACAAGAGGATGCCAACATTGAGATGGAGAGCCTAGAGGTCTTAGCCGCCAAACAACAAGGTCCATCCTACAGCATTGGCCAGAATAAAGGAAGAGGAAAGGCCCGGAAAAGAGCAAACATCATGTGCGACCCCGGATCGAAAGTAAGTATGATCAGTACACCGAAATCAATTCCTCTCCGCTTGATATCTACCTTGACATACGAGGGTCCCTGCCCACTCCGAGACCACCTCGACGAGAGCCAACACAAATGGAGCTCGATTCCGGCAAACATTGCATATTTCACAACATAGCTGGACATAACACCAATGAATGCCGGCATCTGCGTGATCTCATCGAGGATCGAGTCAAAAAAGGAGAGCTTCCCGAATATGTCAAAAATCATGCCCAGGCCATGCCGCCACGATCTTCTGCCCAAGCTCCTTAGGTCGATCCACAAGCTCCTAGAAACGCAAAGGACCCTGAGACTAGCACTCGCGGCATTATCATTAATTAGATTTTTTTTTTGATGTATTTCTTTCAATAAAAAGGACACCTTGATGTACACATGTATGGTGTTAGGATTTAGCTCTTAGGCATGCTCTGGAATCAATCAATGTCCTCTTAGAATTTCTTTGTAATAATTCATTAGTTGCTATGAATATTCTTTTACAAATATGGATAATGTTTTGAAAACTCTAAAGCCGAGCATGGATAATGCTCGCCCCCATTCCTTTTAATGTGGTCAACGAGAAAGTCTACTACCATATCTTAACACCTACTCCCCTAGCCGAGTGTGGTATATTTCTTTAAGCCGAGTATGAGTGATACTCGCCCCTTCTTTTTTTTCACCACAAGCTTTTACCGCTTGCTGGACATACTAATCTAACATAAGTCGAGCATGAAAAACACTTGCCCTAACCCGAGTATGGTTAATACTCGCCACTAAGCCGAGTATGGTTAATACCCACCACTAAGCCAAGTATGGTTAATACTCGCCACTAAGCCGAGTATGGTTGATACTCGCCACCCATCGAAGCCAAGTGAACTAAAATGCTCGACCCGTCAGCCTTCTCCGAGCCGAGAACGATTTATTTTTGTCTTTGCAGGAACTAACTCTCATAAAGACGATCAACATCTCGGCCTTAATACGGTTCCCGATAGTTGTCAATTTTCCGGCCTTAATTCGACCCAGTTCGGTTGTCGGTTTTCTGGCCTTAATACAACATCGGAGCCGTCAGATTTCTGGCCTTAATATGGTCCGGCGCGACCATAGCTGCTCGAACAATCGTGCTTCGATTCACATTTCAGAACACACCTCCATCTGTCGAAGAAGATGCATTCTGAAGGGGAAAATGTTATCCTTCTTTTTGGTAAAAGACGCAACAGGCCAAATCGAAGCCAAACGCGCAACCAATTAAGTTAGACAAATCGCATTCCAGGAAGCCTAGCAGAAGCTCGGCCTGAAGAAGCCACGCATCAGACCAACCAAGCCAATATCTCGCTCCGGAAGACTCGCTCTCCCAGTCGACCAAGAGAACTGCTCTCGCACAGGGAGTATCGACCAAGTATTTTGGGTCTACATGAAATATCCAGCTGAGCTGTTCAAATAATTTGGAAGAAAAGGCGGTTAACCACATCCAGACAAAGCTCTACTTTTGATACACCTCACTATGGATGCCGCGTACACCGCAACTTCAGAGGATACTATTTATGAATAGTGGAATCGGTCTTCCAGCCGCTATTCTATCCAAGGGGTGAGCTCCACGCGTCCAAGTCTTCCCAGAAAGGTCGGGCAACGTCACAACAGCCCAAACCGCCATCTCCACCTATAAATACCTCAAAGCTTAAAGAGGAGAGGGACCTGATCTTTTTCGGCTCATACTTCTTCTTCCCAGAAAACCTTCATCTGGAAAAGAAAATAGCCGTCTTCTTTCTTTTCTTCAAATAGAAAAAGCGTTGTACTTGTAATCTAAAGCGGAAATAACATATAAAGTGGACATAGGCACAGTCTTTGCCGAACCACTATAAAAAGACTATGTGTTTCCCCGTTTCCTTTACTTTTTCTGTATTTTATAATCAGTATTCATGTGATCTTCACACAAGTGGGGGTTGAACGTCACTAGTGACCAACTTTTGACGTCAACAATAAGGAATTGGAACATGTGCTACTTGATAAGAATCAACTTCATGCTGCGGTAGAACGACGGATTGTTCATGCCTGTGTTGAACGTTTGGTGCTTGGGCTTGATGTGGAGGTTGGACTGTCCATTGTTCGGACGGTGGTTCAACCTGAGGTCTCAGTTGGTTTATAAACTCAAGTTCATCTGCGACGCCTATTCATCAGAGTCTGGAGATGATGGCCAAGAAGGCATAGTTGTGATAAAGCATAGAGTAGTTGGAAACAAAATTGTTGGAGTGAGGTAAGTTGTGAGTAATTCGACAGAGATATATAGCTGTAGTGTACTAGTCAATAAAGGGTAAAACAAATGATGTGAAAGGTCACTGGTACACCTTTCTTTTCCAGTTTTCCATATCAATGTATCCTAAGGGGACAATTTCTAAAATGAGCATACTAAGCAGTCATATCAGCTTTAAACCTGTTACCGTTACATAATATTTGAGATTCACTTTCAATTTGCTCTTTTACCATGTGCACTGCTTTAACCCTGCACTGACTAATCTTATCAAGAAAGAGCAATACATCCTTAGTTTATGGGGTCATCACATGTAAAGTTAAATGGGATAGATCTTTTCATTTAAATACAAGATAATGGATTGCTTTTCTTTCGTAAATAACTCCTTAGGCTAAATGGGAGATTGTTATATAAGTGATGAACAAATGGAGTAAATGTTCGATGAGTGGGAACAAACCAAAGATCACCAAAATGAGGTAGGATTCGTGCCAGAATCTCAAATAAACGAGGTGCCTGAAGTGGTTCTTGCGCCTCAAATACGAGCTACAATGCCATGACCTACTAGAAGCGTACAAGCTCAACCAGTCCGTGCTAACCAGAGAGCCTCGTATTCCTTAGCTTCAACTAACGAATATTCCGCAGATGAATTAAACATCCTCGTGAAAGCGTATATTGAAGTTGAACGTCGAGATATGTTATTGATTAAAGGAGGTGGCGGTCTAAGCCATGAAGAGTTTTGGGCAATGATCGTAAGATTACATAACAACCATCGTAGGTGTCCCGTTAGAATATCAACATCTCAAATTCATTTAGCTCACTGTCATTTTGTAGAAGCTTGCGATCGCTACCATATGATTGTCCAGAAAGTGGAAGATGAAGACATACTTCAAGCATCTCAAGCAATTTTTGATACTCGTTACCTATCTGAACAAGGGACGGATTTCTGGGTCACAAAGGTTACAAGCTTCGCTATAGTTGGCTAAACCGAGATCGGGATGAGTAGGTTTATATTATATGTTTACTAAATTTAGTGCTTTTAATCAAGTCTGTCATATTTTTAAATCTGTTTAGGAATTTCTATGTTGCTATTTGTACCTTATTGTATCCTAGTTTAAATTTCTATGCCGGATGTAATGTTGCTCTATCTATGTCCACTCAAATGTTTTATATCAGAACTACAGCAAGTGCTGCTTTATGTCAGCAATAAAGTCATTATTGCTTTATGTCAATAGTGATGCAACCGTTGCTTTATATCAGTAATAAAGCAAATGTTGCTTTAAAAAAGTGTTGCTTTATGTCAGTAATATAGCCACTGCAGCTTTATTTCAAACATTTGAATGTGGTAACCAATGCACGACAAAATGCGGTATCCAATGACAATCATACTGCTGTAACCAATGCATGTCACATTTTGGTATCCGATTAGGACCAGAATGTCGCTACTCAAACATAGTCCAATATTTTTAGTATATACACTCAAAAGTCCACAATGGCCACCGAAGAGTGTTTGTTGTTCGATTATACTGACAAAGACTTTGATATTATGGTGGATGATCATTTTCATCGACAAAGACAGCTAATAGCTACATTAGTGGATGGTAAATCTAGAAAAAAACATAGGGGTTCTGTTGTAGGTCATCGATATAAAAATTGGCACTAAGCATGGCACAACGAGAGACTAATGGAAAATTATTTTGTTTCAAATTCGAGGTATACGCCTATAGAGTTTAGAAGGAGATTCCGAATGAGGTGTCCTATGTTTCTTCGAATCCTGGAATGTATTAATTAACACGGTTCCTACTTTATCTACAAACACAATGCGTCTATGACAATGGAGCTCACTAGAATACAAAAGATGACAGCTGCACTGCGTATGATAGCCTATGGAGGTCCTGCTGACGCTCAAGATGAAAATTTGAAAATGGCAGAAAGCACAGTACTAGAATGCTTGGACCATTTCTGCTAAGCAATCGTAGACGTTTACGGTAATCAATACTTGCGTAGACCAAATGAAGCCAACATTGCAATGTTAATGGATATGCCCGGTAGTAGAGGATGGCCTGGGATGTTAGGATCTTTAGACTGCATGCATTAGGAGTGGAAGAATTGTCCAAAAGCATATGTTGGAGCTAATCAGGGTAAGTCTCATACATTAACTATTATACTTGAAGCTGCAGCGTCGTATGACTTGTGGATATGGCATGCTTTTTTCGGAATGCCAGGTTCGAACAATGATTTGAACGTAGTTGAACGCTCAACATTGTTTAACGATTTGGAGAACGGTAGATCAGTTCCATATCATTTTACTTTAGAGGGTAATGTGTATGACCATGGTTATTATCAAGGCGATGGTATATACCCACAATGATGTAGCATTTTCAAGACAATACCAAACCCACAAAACAATAAACAAGCAAGGTTTGCAGCAATGCAAGAAGGACAAAGAAAGGATGTAGAAAAAGCATTTGGTGTTCTACAATCCAGATTTTCCATAGTCAATAATCCATGTAGACTTTGGTCTCCAATTAAAATGACTAGGATAATGTGTACTTGTGTTATTTTACACAACATGATTATAGAGGATGAAAGAGACATGGAGGATGATTTCAATTACGACGGTCCTACTCCGCCACCTGAGATTTGGAGCGAAAATATGATTGAAAGCGAATTAGAGCTTGAGTTTCACATCGAAAGCCAAATGTCCTACCGTAACGCTCACATTCATTGAAGACTCCAGAAAGATTTAATAGATCGTCTATGGAACTTTGTTGGAAGTCAGTAAAACTATTTACCCTTATTGTTGTGTTTTCGTTGCTTTAGTAGTTCTAATAATGTACTATAACCTTTAATCAATATCTGAAACTACGTATCTGTTAATTTTTAGTGAAATCATGTATCCTAAGCTTTTGTAACCGATGATCATTTTGTTTAATTACATCTTCATACCTAAATTTCTACATTGGTGGAAGTTACACACAATTTCATCATAACTCAATATTCTAACAAATCCATGCGTCTGTTAAACATCCGCCTGGATACAGGCGCTTGCTTAACAAACGCTTAAATCCAAGCGCTTGTTAAACAAATGCTTCTATCCACGTGGTTGTTCAACAAGCGCTACAAGAGTTTACATATTCTGGAACTTTTCCCCCGGATTTCAGAATGCCTTGCTGTTTCTACACTCCGCTGGAGCTCACAACGGGTGCGGATTTCACAAATCCTGAAATGCATGCTTTTGTTGGATTTTCCCTGAAACGATGGAATGGAAAAAAAAGGGGATAACTGTTGTTTTAGAGGAATGAAATGGTTGTGGTTTCAGAGCCGGTTTGAATAAATTCCAACCTAGAATTTCCTATGTCATTCCTACACCTTTCACTATTTTCACGTTTTCCCTACGCTGCGCCTACGCAGCATAGGGACGACGTAGGAAATTCTAAGTTGGAAAATTGCCTTGTTTTTTGTAGTGCTAACACAGTGGACGAAAGTTTTGGGAGAAAACCATGGGTTGAATCATATTGATGCAAGGTCAAAGGTTGTAATGGATTTAATCTGTTATTTATTGAGTTTTAGACGTTGGTGTAATCATCTGAGCAATTCATAATGTCAAAATATTCCGTAAGGATGACCGCTATGGTTTAGTAATCTAGTTTCTCATGTTGTATCACTGGTTGCCGCATGGCATATATATAAGGGGGCTAGACGTTGGCTCATATATTTGGTGACTAACATCCTAAAGGTACAGAGTTCAAACTTGTTATACATCAATACTAGTGCTAACATGCATCCACCTTCTAATACTCCTAGACTTATATATCATTTTCTAGAGAAAATATAGTACAAATTCATGATCCATATAAACCAACATGAAACACAAAAATGAACGAATATGATATATATCTCCACCAGTATTCCCTCCAACTGCACCAATTGTTGTTGCACATATTTTTGGTAAAACACTATTTAACAACGTTTGAAGTTCAACTGGATTATAGGAAAAAAAAATCTTGTATTGTCATTATCCTATGGCTTCTTCCCACAGTTTTTTCACATTAATGTTACTATTTTGCCTTATATTTTCATGAGATGTAAGGAAATTTTGGGTGAAATTCCATGTTATATCGTCATGTCCTTTTTATTTACTAATTCCATATGCCAGTTTGGCATAGGGACGGGACAGGGATTCAAATTTCCCTATGTCATATCTATGTCAAAACAGAAAGTTAAAAAATAGCTCGTCGCAAAAATTCCCTACGGTTTCCCTATACCCTCATCCCTATGCGTTCCCTACACTAAGTTCCATACGTAAAAAAATTGGATTTTCCTTACTCATTCCCTACGCCACCGCACACCAAAATTCAATATGGTTGTTTTATATTTATCTTCATCTACCACACATATCATGACAAAATTTAATAAAACCAAACACATGCAAAATCGAAACAATATACAACGATAAAAACATTGATGTAGAATGAATATCACGATCAAATTCAAACATCATATAATGTACCTTATACAAATAGAACATCAAACGCACTGCCAAAATAAGAATAACTCATAAAGCATGTCATATCTCCGATTCTTGCTCCCGCCTCAACCCTCGTATAAACTCTTGCACAAAACTCATCTCCTCCTACATGGAACCTAAATCCCTTTGTAATTTGTTAATCGTGACATTCATTTCTTTATTTTTACTTCTTAGCTCTTCTACTTACCCCACAAGCTTCTCTTTGCCATATGAAACACCAAACCAAACAGTGTATGTATTGTCTTTGTATATTTGCGCATAAATTGTTTAATCCAATTAGTACACAACGAATAAACAAGCACAAATTAAGGGACAAACAAGGATATAAATAAACAAGCCAATAGGTTCAGTTTAATTGAGCCGACTCGGTTTAACTGAGCCTTTCGGCTCAGTTATACTGAGCAGAATGGCTCACTTATACTGAGCCAATAGGCTCAGTAAAACTAGAAAAACTTCGTTTTTTAAACCAATTACCTTTCAGAAAAAATACAAAAATTAAAAAAGGACAAACCAAACAATTAACATTAAATTGTCATAAGTTTTAAATATTAACAATACGCTACTGTAAAGACATAAAGAAATGGATAATCCTGTATAGTAGTTTTACTTAGCTTGTTTATTGTCAAGGATATTAGGTTAACAATTCACAATCTTAATTTGGCCTAATGGGAGGTACATTTTTCCTCACCAACGGATAATTAAAGCATTGCATTGACTCGCTACTACTTACGTTAAACATATTAAAGTATAAGTATCCAAGACTGTTATATGGTACATAGAATTTATGTTACAATCAAGGATTTAACACAAAGTTGCCTAGCAATACTAGTACAATCAAATTCATTTGCATCCCATAAGTTTTCTTTAAACAGTATACTACAAAGTTGAGGAAAGTCAGCTGGGCTACATGCTCACCAAAATTCATGTTTTAAGTTGTGGATGTACAGGGCAAGTGTGTTAATTATGTTGCAGCAATTTCAATATAATACAAGGATAATTATAGAAATAGAGGTTTGGCAAGTTAACAGGTCACCGCTTCCTTTTCAGGGTCTTCATTTGTTTTACTACGTACTCGGCTACGTACCTCCTTCAGAGTTTCTTTCCTTTCCTCAACTTTGTAGAACGACACATCAGCCACTGGGATTATAAGCATTCATTTCTCTCAGAGTTGTAGTTACAGCATTGTATGCCTTATCACCCAGTTCCTCTTTCAAGGCAACAAGCTTTTCATCATCCTCCTTAAGTATTTCCTGGAAAATAACATGCCTTCCATGTAAAACAAAGCACTTTTACAAATATATTATGCATCGATACCATTTATATACCTTCTTTTCAAACTTAAAAGATAATCACATCACACTACATCTATTGTCTAATAGAGCAGAATGTCTATGACTATCAATAACAGTTACCAGGTAAAACATTGTTGACATACAATGTGTGAAAACTAATCATGTCATCGACAAATAGTGGGATATACAACTGAAGAATGATGGAACGAGGTAGCAATTTCAAATAGGGTATAAGTGTTATATTTTTAATTTTATTTCAAAAAAGCAAAATAGTAAGGGGGAAAAATAAACTAAACGGGCCGAAAGTTAAAAAAAAAGCACAACTGAGACAGGGCGATCTCTTATATGAGGGCTGGGTATAAATTGAATTATTGAACGCAACAGATCTCATCCGATAAGTATAAAGCAGTTTCACATAAGGCCAAAGCCCAAGCCCAGCATCAAGTTACAAACAAGACAGCCATGAAAGATAAAAGGCCCAAATCAGTTTCATGTATTATATATACAAGGCTGTAACACTGCTATCTGTACTTAGTTTCTCAATTACAAATCTTGTTTGTTTTTCATCTCCGATAATTTCAATCAAAACATTATTCTGTAAAATCAAATCAGAGAAATAAATCAAAGTATAAATTCTTTTATGGTATCAGAGCTATTGCTTAACAGCAAATCATCGCTGAATATCTGAAAAATGAAGATTCATTATCCCCATCAGAGTAATATCATCATTTGGGGATCCCTCTCATCAGAGTGTTATCCACTCCTCATTTGAGAGTTGTTGTGATCGACCTGATTAGTGCCTCACCAAGCAGTAGCTGCTGACTGCACCAGATCTTTGCCGTGCTAAGTATTTCTACTGGCTGCACAAGACCAAGACCTCGTCAGCAACAACCACTGGCTGCAACCAACCCTGAAGATCAGTAGTTTTTAGACAAAACAGAAAGGAAATCATCAAAAAGATCAAATAAAGATCACCAGAAAATCAAGAAATCAACTTGTTTTAGCATTCAAGATTTGATCAAGTAAGTATCCTTCCCTGTTTAACCAATTCTTGACTGAATTTTCCTGTCATCATGGTTGATAAATCACCATCAGCTTCTGTCTCATCTCAAAATCAGCCAACTATTATCACATCACATGTTGATCAATTAGTTAAAACATCAATTAGCCCTCAAAATCAATTAGTGTCAATAAAACTTGATGAAACAAATTATCTAAATTGGAAATATCAAGTTGAAACAGCCATTCAAGGATATTGCCTTGAAGGATACATTTATGGCACTTTACCTGTTCCAGCTGCATACATCACAAATGCAGAGAATATTGTTGTCCCAAATGATGAGTACATAAAATACTATAGGCAAGACAGATTAACAAGTGCATGGCTACTATCATCAATAAGCAATAATCTAATCTCTCAAGTTGTTGGATGCAAAACATCAAATGAAATATCGACAAATGTTGAAAAGAATTTTAATGCTCAGTCATCTGCAAAGATAATGCACTATAGAAGACAAATTCAGAATACCAAGAAAGGAAACAGTACTATGAGAGAGTATCTCTCAAAAATGAAAACTCTGTCTGATCAGCTTGAGGTAGCAGGTCATAAAGTGACTGAGTCAGAACAGATATTGAATATCTTGAATGGATTGAGTTATGAATATGAGGCTATTGAAGCCATCATTTCATCCCAAAGAACTACACCTGCCTTAGATGAAGTACATGGGATTCTCTTGTCACATGAGGCAAGATTGGAGAGCAAGAAGACTCAAGAAACAGACCTATCTATCAATTGTGCTAACAGTGTCAAAAACAGAGATCAAAGGTCTGGTCAAAACCCACAGAGATGTGGTTTTAACAATAGAGGAAGAGGTAGAGGCAGGAACGATAACAATAATAGACCTAAGTGTCAGATTTGTGACAGAATTGGTCATACAGCACTAGAGTGTTTTTTTAGATTTAATCAAAATTTTACTCCTAATCAGTCATCAAGAAGCCAAAGAAATAATGCTAGTGCTAATGTTGCTCAAATGTAAAGTGATCAAACTAGTCAGAATGAGGGAAAATCTATCAGTAGTGATGAAACAACTAGACCATAACACATAAGTGATGAGAGCTGGTACCCAGATTCAGGGGCAACAAATCATCTAACAAATAATCTGGAGAATCTTAATCTGGGATGCAAAGAGTACAGAGGTAATCGGTCAGTTAGCATGGGCAATGGTAAGTCTATTTGCATTACTCATACTGGTTGTGGAACTCTAAATGGTAATGAAAACCTACTCTTAAAAAATTTATTAAGAGTTCCAGACATAAAGAAAAATCTGATAAGCGTATCTCAGTTTGCACATGATAATCATGTATTTTTTGAATTTTATCCTGATTACTGCTTAATCAGAGACATCATGACTAAGAAAATCTTATTGCAGGGCAATGAAGTCAAGGGACTATACAAATTCAACCAAAATTCTTGTGGCAGTGATGGAAGAAATACTTTAAGTTGCAATTTCAGTCAAAATGTTTCTGAAAAAGAGATTAGTGTCTTTGATGTTTGGCATAATAAACTAGGTCATCCTAGTGCTAGTATCACACAACAAGTTATTACTGAAAACAACATCAAGTGTAATGAAATTTCTCTGCCTTATCTGTGTACATATTGTCAAATGGGCAAGTCACACAAATTACCCTTCACACTATCAAACACTGAGTACACAAAACCACTTGAATTAATTGCTACTGATCTATGGGGTCCAGCTCCAATCAATTCAGACTATGGGTATAACTACTACATTTCATTTGTAGATGCATATAGTAGGTTTTCATGGTTGTACTTACTATAGTCTAAATCAGATACATATCAAACTGTTATACACTTTATCACACAAGCTGAGAAGCAAACAAATTCTCAAGTAAAAGTGTTTCAGTCAGATGGTGGTGCAGAGTACAAACCTCTGAAGGATTATTTCCTAAAAAGAGGAATAATTCATAGAACTACATGCCCTCATACATCAGAACAAAATGAGCTTGTTGAAAGGAAGCATAGACACATTGTGGAAACAGGTTTGACCCTACTTGCTCAAGCTAAACTTCCATTAAATTTTGGCCTGATTCTTTTAAAACTGCTGTCTATCTTATAAACAGGTTACCAACTAAAGTTCTTAAAGCCAAAAGTCCATTTGAGGCTCTATTTAACAGAAAACCTGATTATAATTATCTAAAAACATTTGGTTGTCTCTGCTACCCTTACTTAAGACCATACAACAAACATAAATTTGACTACAGGTCCAAACCATGTACTTTCCTAGGGTATGCAGACAATCAAAAAGGATATAAGTGTTTAGATGATAGTGGTCATGTATACATTAGTAGACATGTAATGTTCAATGAAAGAATATTCCCATATAATGATAATACAATCAAAACAACTAGAAAACTTCACAATGCATCTGCATCCATACCTCCTATACCTGTATATTCTGATTTCATTAGTGCAGGTAAACCTGAAATGATGCATGATGAAACAACATCACCTAACAGTGATACTGTTCAATCATCAACACAGCCCAGTATGTCACCTGTTCCATATGAAAATGAGGATAGCAGAAACAATGAACAACTGGAAAGTGAGAGCAACAATGAACCAGAAACTAATGAAGAAGAATCACCTGACACTCAAACTCAAGGAAAATCCAATCATCCAATGATCACTAGGGCCAAAAGTGGTATATTCAAGCCCAAAATATATAATGCTCTCATAAGTCATGAAGAACCATTCAACTATGATCAAGCAAAAACTGATAGCAGATGGGTTAAAGCCATGGATACTGAATATCAAGCACTGATGCAAAACAAGACATGGAAATTGGTTGAACCCCCTCAAAACAAGAACATCATAGGTTGTAAATGGACTTATAAAATTAAAAGAAAGTCAGATGGGTCTATAGAAAGATACAAGGCCAGATTAGTTGCAAATGGGTTCACACAACAACAAGACTTTGACTACAAAGAAACTTTTTCTCCTGTAGTCAAACCTTCAACAATCAGAGTAATTCTGTCAATAGCTATTAGCAGAGGATGGAAATTGAGACAACTTGATGTCAATAATGCATTCCTAAATGGGATTCTTAATGAGGATGTGTACATGGAACAGCCTCAAGGATATGCTAAGGGCACTGGACTTGTGTGCAAACTTAACAAGGCAATTTATGGTCTAAAACAAGCTCCTAGAGTATGGTTTGATAAGTTGAAATCCACATTAAGTAACATGGGATTTCAATTTACCAAATCTGATAATTCTCTCTTTACAAAGTCTGATAAAAACTACACCATTTATATTCTTATCTATGTTGATGACCTAATAATTACAGGTAATGACAACACTGAAGTAAACAAACTTGTTCAATATCTAGACAATCAATTCTCTATCAAGGATCTGGGAGAACTAAATTATTTTCTGGGAAAAGAGGTAAACTATAGATCATCAACAGAGATAACATTGTCACAAAAGAAATATATCGGTGAGCTTCTAACAAAGACTCAAATGGAAGAAGCAAAAGGACAACCAACACCTATGGTTAGCAGTCAGACTCTATCCAGACACAGGGGGGAACCTATACCTAACATAAAACAATACAGAAGTGTAGTTGGTGCATTACAATATGCAACAATTACCAGACCTGATATATCATACAGTGTTAACAAAGATTGTCAATTCATGCAGGACCCTATGGACATACACTGGAAAGCTGTCAAAAGAATACTAAGATACCTAAAGGCAACTATGGACTCATTTTTAAAGCATGCAACAATAACAATATTACAGGATACACTGATGCAGATTGGGCTTCAGACCAAGACGACAGAAAATCAACTACAGGATACTATATATATTTGGGTGATAACATTGTATCCTGGTGTTCTAAGAAA
Source organism: Allium sativum (assembly GCA_030737875.1). Taxonomy (NCBI): domain Eukaryota; kingdom Viridiplantae; phylum Streptophyta; class Magnoliopsida; order Asparagales; family Amaryllidaceae; genus Allium; species Allium sativum. The sequence goes on from CM060921.1 coordinate 567,711,288, forward strand.
CAGTCAACAGTCTCAAGATCAAGCACTAAAGCTGAATATCGAAGCATTGCTAATGCAACATCAGAAATAATGTGGTTAAGATCCTTACTTTCAAAATTAAACATAAAGCAACAACAATCTATATTACGGTGTGACAATCAGAGTGCTGTGTTCATGTCAGCTAACCCTATTTTACACTCAAGAACCAAACATGTTGAAATTGATCTTTACTTTGTAAGAGAACAGGTAGCTAAAGGCAACTTAGAAGTCTGACACTTACCTACCACTTACCAGAGAGCTGACACACTAACCAAACCTCTCTCTCACATTAATTTCGTCAAGTTCAGAGAGATGCTGAATATCACGAAGATCTATTACAAACAAGATGGAGCCGATGTTAAAAGTTCAGTTTTGAAGAAAAATAACAAGCTTGAAGAGAAAAACAAGGAGATTGAAGAAAATCGACATACCAGAGATGCAGAGAGCCCAGGCGCCCTACAATTAAGCAGATCCACTTGCTCAAAAACCACAAAGACGAAGAAATCAACTGACTTAAGCAGGAAAGAAGATGAATTGAAGACCAAGTCACTAAATCGCTCTGGAGGCAGACATGAGAAACCTAACCCTAGCACTGATTTGCGGGGAGGGGGGGGGGATTAATGAACGCAACAGATCTCATTCGATAAGTATAAAGCGGTTTCACATAAGGCCAAAGCCCAAGCCCAACATCAAGTTATAAACAAGACAGCCGTGAAAGATAAAAGGCCCAAATCAGTTTCATGTATTATATATACAAGGCTGTAACACTGCTATCTGTACTTAGTTTCTCAATTACAAATCTTGTTTGTTTTTCATCTCCGATAATTTCAATCAGAACATTATTCTATAAAATCAAATCATAGAAATAAATCAAAGTATAAATTCTTTTAAATTGTAATAGTGGACTTTCATGAATTAAAATTTTATTATATACAACATTTCCTTAATTTAAGTTCGATATGAATTTAAATATGTAGAGAAATGAGACCTAATATAACAGCACTAGGTTTATTGACTGCATTCACACTGGTAATTTCAATGACCAAAGAAATATCAAATTGTAAGGTATATATAAAAGCAAGACTTGGATAAATTATTCAAATAATTTATTACCTGGTATTTGTCCCCAACAGTTATTACTTTGAACGGGTGCCATTTAACATCTTTTAAATCCTCTTGCCACTTTGAACAATATAATGCCACTTTGATTTCTGCTTCCCCTTTTTCAAACTTTTTTTTGCAAGCAAATTGGAATGCTTTATCATCAATCTCTCCCATTCTTTTTATCCCGATCAAAGTTCGACTATTCAACACATCCGATAGCCCCTGCATTTAATTCTATTTTATGCACTCTGATAAAATCAACTAAAAAAGTAGACATGTACAAATACATTAATCATTACACTCGACTTCGATTGATTTGGAGTTGTGGCCCTACATAAATTTGAACTAACTGAGATAGTCACGCATCAAAATGAAAGGGAATAGCAAATCAAATGAAGGCCTAAAGTACTACAGCTTCAGTGTTCAATCTTTTTAAAAACCATGTTGAAATATCATGGATTATAAATACTGACTTACTGCAATTAGTGCCTCATTCTCTCTTTAACAACCAGAGTTTGATCAAGAGCCTCAAGTTCTTCCATTCCCTCAATTTTTCCTTTCAATTCTTCAGTCATTTCATCTAGTTTTCTCTTTGAAACGGAGTCATCTTCACCTTCCATATACTTCATAACGTTCATCTTTCCTTTCAGTTGTTCTGTTTAAAGTTCAAGCTTTTGTTTGGCATCAAGTTGCTTTTCCAATTGTAGAATTTTATTAGCATCAGTCACTTTTTCTCTCTAACAAGCATATGTTATGGATCAATAAATTTCGCAAATACAAGATAGTTTTAGGAATTTGAGAGCATCACCGTGTTGGATTAAAAATCATATGTGGGCACATATATATAATTGCTATACTATAAAGGTATAAACAACAAGTGATATTTACAATTTGTTGAGGGGTCAAATTGTAAATGTGACATAACTGATTTTTATCAGTTAATAAAAAACAGTTCGGTCCCCGAGAAACAGTACGCTCTTTTATTTTCTCACTTTCCCGTCGGTGAGAAACTATTCAGAGAAAAGGAGATACTGTATACTTAGAAGATCTAACCTTTATTCAATTATCTTTATGGATTCTGGTACGCTTCCACTAATCTCTGTTTGTTTACGGTTTTGATTTCTCTTGAATTGATTAGGATTATGGTTGAATTGATAACTCTTCAACAATTGGTATCAGAACCAACCCTAAATTAATTCTTGAGGATTCACCGTAATAATTGATATGATCTTCCAATGCTTGAAAGCAATTCAGTACACCTTCACTCTGCAGTACGCAGAACCCAGGCTTTCAATATTCTACCGATAATGCTTTCGCTGTACAAAACGTTACGTATGGGCAATTGAAATTCTGTCAAATACGAATGGACTCTGTTTTGTTTGGATGGACTCGGCCATACAAATGCATGAAATTCTGCAATCTATTTTTACAGCCCATGTTTGGATGTATTCATACAAACGAAATCTAGTTTATTGTTCTTTATACAAAGAAAACGAAATCCATTCAAACATTGCGGCTTCACATTTGTTTATATGAACAGACATTTGGTTATTTAGATTATACGGTTTTCAAAGCCTAGCAATAAATTTAAACACATTAGATATTATGATTGGCTGGTTACAGATATGGTGTTGGCATTTATAGTGGCACATTTATTTGCTTGTAAATGATCTGGTGGTGCATATTAGTATACTGGGAATTTGTAAGTTTTTTTTAAATTCCAATCTTTTACTTGCTAGTATAATATTCAAGTAAAGTGCCTTTACTATTATTCAAGGAATTAATTAATGACTCCACACCTTATATATATATATATATATACATACACACACATATACATATATACATATACATATATATATATGCATTCCCAGGCAAAGCATAGTAGTAAAGATTGGGTTATCCATGTATAAACGTTAGATGATGTTTACACAAGTTTATGCATGGAGTTGTGTGTGTGTGTGTGTGTATATTTTGCACTTTTACCTGGTTTGACTTTGGGTCTATTTACTTGTTACCCAACTTCAATAAAATACAATACTACTAGAGGGTACATGCCTAGGAACCTAAAACGTTTGCATTGATTAATTATTGGACTCCATAGGAAAGAGTCATGTGTGTTGCTCGTGAAAGACGACTATTATTTACATATTTCCATGCATGTCCCATGTTGTTGTAATTTGGTTGTATCTCACACATGAACTATGGTTTCAGGTATTGTTTGAATATTATATGATTTGTTCAAATAAACTTATACATAAAGTTGTAGAATTGCGGAACTTGAAATGAAAAAATGTAAAGTTTGGTTATCAACATAGTTCAAATAAGGTTGCACCTAAATTTATGAACAAATTAGGTGTAGTTTCATGAAATTATGTAGGTTAAAAAAAATCAAATTTTGGTTTCTGTGCAACTTTGATATTTTAATATATTAATTGAAGCAAAATATCATTAAAGTGATCACTTTTTTGTAGACTAATTTAATTGAAATATCAAAAATAATTGTGTGTATGTAGTTCATGCATTTATTAACGAGCCCAAAGGTGAATTAATATTTGGCCGAACTTCATGCATACTTGTGGTGATAAATGTATGACAATTATACGATATTTTTTTTTATGTGAGCAATATGATAGTCCAAAGACTGCATATTGTTTGACATAATTTATTGTCAATGTTTGATTGATACGACAAGAGTACCGCTTACAGTTAATATTACTGTCCAAAGACTTGATATTAATGATGTGTTTGGTATCTTCGGATGGTATTAACCATTATTCGAATTTACTGATTTATATGGATTCCGGTGTTGCTACTGTATCAGCTTACCTTAACTCAGTAGCGGTCCTTAATAGTAATAACTTTAAGGATTGGAAGGAGAACATATTAATTGTTCTTGACTGCGTGGATCTTGACCTTGCATTAAGAATGAACCGACTTATTTCTCTTACAGATGCTAGTACCTTCGAGGAAAGGAAGATTTTTTGAGAAATAGGACCGTTCAAATTGCACGAGTCTTATGATCACCGATGCCACAATCTTCCTTGTTGAAATTGAGAAACACTTTGCGATAAGCGATAAGGCGGAAGCAAATGTTCTTTTAAAGAAATTTATTTCCATAAAGTTCAGAAGCAAGGAAAACATAAGGGAGTACATTATGGAATATGGCCACGTAATTTTGTCACTGGCTGCGCATTTTGGAAAATGTGGAAAAACCATTGAAGCTATATTACGATAATAAGTCAGTAGTGCCATAGTCTAATAATAATAGAAGCTCAACTAAGTCAAAGCATATTGACAGAAAAAATCTTAGTTGTGAAAGAGGGAGTGCAGAGTGTACATATTTCTATAGAGAATATTGGAACAAACTCCATGATAGCGGATCCGCTCATAAATTGTTTACCACCTAAGGTCTTTCGTGAGCACACTGCTCATATGGGTGTTGTACAGTTAGAGGATACTATGGTTTAGTGCGAGTTTGTATTTTATATGCTTTATATCTACCTTGAGACATTTATGTATTCGGTTTTCTGATCAGAAGTAAAGTATTCAGTTCATTCACTCTGCTTACTATTTTGATTCTGACATCACTTAAGTTTAAGGAGGCCGATTGAAACATATACGTGTTTGATTCACATTACATGTGATTTTAATGCTACGTATTCAGGATTGATCTATGTCATTTAACTATATATATGTATGTGACCACTGATAGGTTTAGTCATGATTAATATGGCAAAAACCACTATGATCCTATATAAATATAGTTGATGGACGAGATTGTTCAAGATTACCTTTATTAAATAGCAAAATTTTGAGCTCATAGGGTTGTACAGTTATAAGGAAACATATGTTGCCCAAGTGGGAGATTGTTGGATTAAAAATCATATGTGGGCACATATGTATAATTGCTATACTATAAAGGTATAAACAACAATATTTACAATTTATTGAGGGGCCAAATTGTAAATGTGACATAACCTGATTTTTATCAGTTAATAAAAAGCGGTTCGGTCCCCGAGAAACAGCGCGCTCTTTTATTTTCTCTCTTTCCCGTCGGTGAGAAACTATTCAGAGAAAAGAAGATACTGTATTCTTATTCTTGGAAGATCTAACCTTTACTCAATTATCTTTATGGATTATGGTACGCTTCCGCTAATCTCCGTTTGTTTACGGTTTTGATTTCTCTTGAATTGATTAGGGTTATGGTTGAATTGATAATTCTCTAACACACCGTGCTATCATGAACACAAGCTGGTCATATGAAATTTCGCACTTGAATAGCATAAATACTCACCGGATTTGAGGGAATTCAGGGAAGCAGCGCGAGCAAAGCAGATAGAGGTGGCGTAATTAGAGGAGGCAGCAGCGGCGTGGTTGAAGGCGCGCTCGGCGCGGTCGAAGGTAGGAGCGACGAGGCGTTAGATTTATGTTTTTTTCTTAATCTGAAACGTTGACTACGATGGAATGGAGAAAACAAGTGAGCAACGGTTTTAAACTAAAGAACGGGTTTTAGAGAAAGAACGGGTCACCACCGTAATTTCAAAGTCCGTTAAAATAAATTCCAATCCAGAATTTCCTATTCCATCCCTACACCTTCCACGTGTTTTTACGTTCCCTACGCCAATGGCGTAATAATTTCTATGTTGGAAAATTGACCTTTTTGTAGTGGCACAATTTGTGATATCATACATGTTTTCTTATCCTTTAATTATGGTTTAAAAGGTTTTTCAATATATACTAATAGTTAGAGAACACGTTTCTCAAAATGAAAATATATTTGCATGGATCAATAAATGTGATAGCCCGTAACTTCCCCGGTAAGGAAAGCCCGGATTACCTTGAGAACACGACAAAATGGAACGCAGACAGAAGAACATTTCATTGCTTATTACAACAATTTCATCAGAATACAAGAATATACAAAGTATGAATGAATAAAATACATTCGATAAATGTCAGAGATTACAATAATTTACATAGCAGCGGAAAATAATACAATACTCAACTGAAAGTAATACACGGATACAGAGCTTTCCGAGCATCGTTCCAGCTGTAAATCAGGATCCTGTGAATATAAATCTGCAAAACCAAACTACTAGCTGCCCGTGCGGAAAATAAGGGGCACCCAGAGTTTAGGTTAAAACAATAAACTCCAGGTCAGTCATGTGACTGGTGTGAGAATTAAAACAGTTATTTAAACTTTACTTTAAAAGAGAGTAATTCAAGGGACCACACCGTATAACACGGAACGGGTTTCCTCCCAAGAATAGCAGTGCATAGAATAAACAACGCAATGCTTTTTCGAAAAATGAAGCTATTATAAGACCCAGGTCCCAACACACAATGCAACGCAAGCCGGAGGATAGGGTTTTCCATTATAATAGCCAAACATGCTTGGTACGTTTAAAACAAATCATTTGATACTATTATATGTGTATAGTGTCAAAACAATTTCAATCATAAGTATCAATCATAGACGGCATAACTACCATCTACTATGTCGCCATACTAGGCTCTACAAATAAAACCGAAATATCACGTATTGGAAATTGGATTTCCGTCATGAGTCGAGGCAAGGGGCAAGCTCCTCTCCGCTTCGAGACACTCTAGCAAATGTCTCAGGACTACACACTCTGGGTAACCCTTGGATCCTCAGGGCCGGTCCTCTCTTACGTTTGAGGATTGACAATTCCTGAACACACGTTTCCCGGTCCTATCAGACCTATATCCGAGGCGCCTCGCATTCCAATAACCACATAGGTGAAAAGTATATAAATGTCAGCCAGTTTAAGCACTGACACCACCACTAGCTAGAAAGAAACGTCGTGCTCTCCCTGCAGTCACTATCCCGTTTTGACTCATACCGAGGTGTGAGGCTCGCGAATTCACGTTACACACAAAGCTGCGCCACACAGGCCGTGCTTTGATCATCAACCACAAGACTTTGCTTTTCAACAGAAGCCTTGATCAATTGCAACTTAGGCGTGCCACACAGGCAATTCATGCCATGTGACTGATGTCCATCGATAGATATACAACTTCTGAGCTCGTACGCCTCAGAGAAGGGCGTTAAGCAAGAGAATAAATTCCCCATAGCCAAACAGATGTATATTTAATAGAGATCAATCAACACAGAATAAAATCCAATGTCAGACACACAGTCCACTTACAAGTTCGTTCTGGGTCTGAACGAAACCGGAGGCACTTTCCTCGCATATTCATCGATCTCCAAGTACGTCTGCACGATCACCAACTGATTCCCTCATATCGGGTGTACAGCCCAATCAAGATCATCAGTAATCACCCAAACGATGTGAAGACTTTCGGTCTTCAACCACCGTCTTCATCTTCGACTTATCGTCGAATCGGTTATTCAGAATGGGTATAAACCCGGCCTTTCCGAATAACCCGCGTATATAATAAACAAATGTCATACAAACACAACATACGCCTCATTCCAATTCATCAGTCACTAACCGTAAATTAGCAAGAGAACAATTCCCCAAATATTAACCCCGAAGGCCGAAACCAACATCAGATCAATACCCAGGAAACCCTCCTTCTTAGCTAACCTACAGTTAGTTTCTAAATTTCACATTCTTAGGGAAAGGTTCCCATTAATTTTATCAAAGATAAATTCCTCTAAATTTATTCTTTAATCTTCCTTTGAATATCATTTCAAACTAGTCGGGATTAGCGAACCATACCGAGGTAATTATTTATTTTATTTCCCAATCCCAAACTATTCATCCCATGAAGCAAAACTGGTAATACTCCATATCTAACACCACGGTGTTATCGGTAAAATTAATTACCATTTCACGTTCAAATCTAATTAAAGATTTAACTATCGCTTTGGAGCAAAACTGGTAATACTCCATTCTCGATCACTTTCCAAATTTGATGATTTAAATTATCAATTCACATTTTAATCTAATTACCGACTCATTAAAACTCTTTTTACTGGGTTAAAGAACTAATGTCATTTAAAACACAGTTCATGATAAACCCAAATCACATTCTATTTATTATCGGGTTAAAGAACAAGTGCTATTTAAAACACCATTCACAATAAACCCACAAATCAATTCTAATTCAATTCCAATTAAATATATTAGAAATTCTGGTTATTTAAAACCCATTTCAAATCCAATTTATTTATTTAAAAATAATTGGGTTTTAATTTTAGTTCAAAACTAGTTCATTTCGATAAAAATCTATTTTTATCTTTACAAATGTGGGATTATTCATCCCAGTTCTTCACAAATCATTCCTTATGATTTTACACAAATTATTGATATTTTTGATAATTTTACCAAGGCCCGTACAGTCGATTTTCAATAACGGCCACCGAACTGCACTTACCGCGACCTTTTCCAAATTTGATTTGGACATAATTCCAAATCCAACCGTTAGATTTCAAATTTCAAATATTCGTTAGAAAGCTCTTTTCGATACGAACCCAATGGTTCCGGTTTCAGGAGAATCCGACGGTCGGATCTCTCGTAATGTTAATTCGAAGTCAATGGTCGAAATTCACGAACTGCCGCAGCACGACGCATTCTATTCAGGCCATTATATATATAATATATATATATTATATATATTTTGTCGAATTCCTTTTAAAACGTATTTTATAAATCGTTTTAAATTCGTTTTCGAAACGATTTCAACTTCATATTCAATTTCGAATCAAAATTGAATATTCCACATCATCGATATGCAAATGATAATATTTTCAAAACGTTATATTTTGAATCACTTCTTTTCTATATTCATTATAAAAACGAATATAATCGATATAAATATCGCTCGCGTTCAAATGGCGCATCACTAATCAACACGGCTTTATATATTTTAATAACTTCGTTATTCTATTCAACAAATGAATATTTATTCTATTCAACACATGAATCTATATTTCTTTCAACACATGACTAATCTCAACACATGACTATTTTTGTTATTCAATATATTTTATAAAATTATGGTATCTATCGTTTGATTCTTGATCAAACTCCAATCGTAAATTAGTAAGAGAACGATTCCTTAAGCATTAACCCCGAAGGTCGAAACCAGCATCAGACTAATACCCAGGAGACCACTCATCTTATCTATTTTCCAGTTAGTTTCTAATTTTATATATGATAAATAAGTAAATTTTATTGTTAAAATATTTCGTTCAACACATGACTAATCTCAACGAATGAGTCCTGTCTACACATGAATCTATATTTTATAATATTCTTTATTTTCCAAATTGGAATGAGGCCCAATCAATTACCATATAATGTTAATTATACGGATTCCATACAACATATGTATATAATAGCAACGATATATAATCAACCATCATCCAAAGTGCACCACACAACTACATAAGCATTAAATATAAATAATTAACGCTTACATAGTCTGTCGACCAATCGATCGACATACAACTAAATAATTGGGATTAGTGTACGCCAAATATCATCCCAACACCCGTGTGGGGTTTCAATCCACAAACACTTAATATTATTTGTGCAGTTGGGCGATGTGTAAAATTTATCGTCCCAATCAATATCCTTCAAATAGGTGTACATAAACAAACTGTTCGGTTTGTAAATGAATATTTATTTATTCACATACTCGTTAAAAATTATATTTTTAACGACCAAAATATTTTATTCAACCTATGAATATTCTATTCAGTTCATTTATTCAATAAAATGATATTTTTATTTTTCTAACATATTTTAGAAAATTTCGGCGGCATAACGGCACGATACTAGAAACGGGACAAGGCCTAGCCTTATCCCCGGTCTAATAATGGCCCACGCCATACACATACCAATTTAATCAATCCCATTTCACATCCCAAACAACCAAATTCAAACCAATAATCCAATCAACTATATAACCAAACAAACAAGTCGTCCATGGTCTGTGGACGACGGGTGTCGGGTGCTGCTAAACACCGTCTGCATCCTAATATATATTTATAACTAGAAAACAAGATTTAAAGTGAGAAGTTCTCACCGACTTGCTAAACCAAACGCCACGACTCTTCTTTGTAGAAATCTTCGTCGTGCTCGTCATTTGTCACTTTCATTGTCCGTAGCCACTACATATATAAAAATCACATTTTATATTGTTGCTGTGTATATAAAAATCACATTTTTATATTGTTGCTATGTATATAAAAATCACATTTTTATAATCACTCTATATGGATAAAAATTCTATTTTTACACCGCTACTATATAGATAAAAATTCTACTTTTATAACGATGTTCATATAATAAAGATCGTATTTTTATCACGCTATTCTCTATATAAAAATTATATTTTTAATACTTCTACTTTATAAAAATTATATTTTTATATTTCACATATGATAAAAATCATATTTTTATCTCGCTACATATATAAAGATGATATTTTTATAATCTCTATTATATAAAATTCATATTTTTACATACTCCATTCATCGAAAACCATAGAAGCTTTAAAGCGGAGAAAACTCACTTTTTTTCTAACGCCCGGATTCGCTGTTCTGGTTCCAGAATTTGCAAACGAGCTTCAATCTTCACACCATCTTTTTTTCTAGCTTAAACGCGCCATTCCGAACAACTTTCGCCTAGTGGTCTTCCTCCCGAAAATGTGCCATTTCGCCGGAAATCGCAAAAAGACAGCATTTTGATAGTTTTTGGACAGCAGGCTTTGGACACGTTTTCCCGACAACTCTGCAATGCGAAATGGGACTATCATAAACCAAATCGAAGAGAAAATCGTGCTCTTCGACTTTGGTCTTAAGGAACTTTGGCTAGAAACGCACGGTTTGGGTGTTATGGGCAAAACCATGACAGAGTGTTTTGTGCAAAACGGGAAATTAGTGAAAAATGTGATTTTTGAGGAGGGGCCCACGGCCGGAGTTGGGATGGGGGGGTGGACGGCGCCGGACCTGATTGACGTGGGGGAGGCCGCGGGTGGTGGTGGTGGTTGGGCCCGGAGTGGTGGTGGAAATTGATTTGGGGGTTTAGGGATTGCATTGGAAGAGAGGAGAGAGGAGAGAGAGAGGAGGAGGAGGTGGCCGGCGGCTGGCTGTGGAGGTGGGGGAGTGGCGGCAGCGACATGGGGTGGGTGAGCTCCCCATTAATGAAGAAAGAAGGAGGAAGAGGAAGATAGAAAAAGTGAAGAGAGAAATGGAGTAAAAGTGATTATATGCTAGTTTCTCGCCTATCGTCCGAACGCCGACGATGTCCAATTGCCGCGGATTTCGGACACGACATAGTAGACGTCAAGACAAGTCCAACGAAACAAGTTTCGTCGAATTCCGAGTTCGTTTGACCGTTCGTTAAAATTCTCAAAAATGCTCAGATAAGCTCTAAAAATGCGATTTTGGCACACCATTTCTTCTTGCACGCTCACATGCTAACCCCAAAAATCATGCCTTTTTGGATTTAATCATTATTAGACGATACGAATCCAAAAAAAATGAAATCGAATTCTGAGGTCGTCTCAATAATGTTCCTTTGTAAAATGACTGCCCGTTTTACCCTGAACTGTTTTAGCTCGCACGGCCACATACTAACTCCGTTCGACGCGCCCTTTGGAACTCAACAATGATTTGTCATTATGAATCCAGAAAAATTTATCTCGTCGAATTCTGAGCTCATATGCAAAATTTCACTTTTTAAGGGCTGTGTATTGCTAACCGAAAAGCTCCTGCCAATTGCCACTATTCTGGATATCAGAATATATCGAAGCTTAAACTTTTCGGAGTTCTAAACGGCATTTTGAACTCAATGGAAGTGGTTTCGAGTCCAAATTCATCCGTAAGAAAAATATGACTTTTTTTTTGGGCCATGTATAATTTCCAAAGCGACTATTCTAAATTTTGAATTGAGCATAACTTTTGATTCCCGCTATGAAATTTTGATTTTTTGGATTCGTTGGAAAGATATTTTCAAATAGATCCTAATATTTTTGGTTTCGCCAAAATCCGGCTTATTTTGAATCCTGTACATTCATTTGAAATTTGAAATCGAATTTTCGAACTACCGCGCCATTTTCAATTCCTTTTATAAATTAAAATAAATATTTATATTCTAAGGACGATCTATATAAATATACACATTCTAATTCTATTCAAAATAAATTTCTCGTCGTTATTATTTAAAATAAATCATTTTAAATATTCAAAATTCATTAAAATTGCCAAAATAAAAATTTTAAATTGGCCCAGAATTTCCGGGTTATTACAATCTCCCCCACTTAAAACTTTTCGTCCTCAAAAAGGAACGAAGCTGAAAGTTGTTTTACAAACCAACTCAACTTCCAGTATTTTCATTTCGGCTTAAGTTCTTCAACTTTTCAGTTTCTAAGAACCTTTCAAATTTTTCAAAAATTTGGCTAACACCCTAAATTTTCGAAAAATTTCGCTATAACCTCCCCTTCACCGGGGACTTCAGGATATTTCATATAGCCTCCCATGGCCCTTATCAATCCAAAAAGAAAAAGAAACAGCCAAGCGGCTAGCCAATCGGCTCATAAAATCATCCAAACCCAATAAATTTGTAAACATGTACCTATTTGTCGGGCAAACAATTTTATTCTTCTGCTCTAGCCTCCTTGATATGACCTGTTCAATGTAAGTACATGTATATGCATGCAATTCCAAACAATTTTCAATACAGTTCAATATTCGGTTCAAGTAGGCTAAAGGTTCAACATATAATTAATTCAAACAATAATCAAACAACACAACCATCAATCTATTAGTGAATTAGAATTTCAAACACATAACTTTGATATATATACAGAAAATCATGTTTTTGAGGCCAAATCACACAATAAACTTATCTAGTTTTGGTTCTCACACCAGTCTAATGGAAATATATAGATATCACACCTTCGAAACACGAAAATAAATACTGGTAACGCTGCAGCATTATCAGAATCATCCCCGGGCAACTAGAATGTGATTCTAAATCCATCCAGTATATTAAAACTTCGAATATACGTTCATGACGCGTATACGCGAAATCTTTATATATTGGATTGTCCAAATTCAATATAAATAAAATATTCAAATACGTATACTTGAATTTAATTTCAAAACAAAATTTGTTTTCATTTTAAAAATACACTCTTCACACTCGTTCTAGGATACTACTGATCCCATCTCTAACGAGTCATTCTACTTGGATATTACTAATCCAATATCTGATGGATTCTTTCATATGGTTCTAATGTGTCTTGTTCTCGAGCTCTGTAAACCAAAGCTCTGATACCACTGTGATAGCCCGTAACTACCCCAGTAAGGATAGCCCGGATTACCTTGAGAACACGACAAAATGGAACGCAGACAAAAGAACATTTCATTGCTTATTACAACAATTTCATCAGAATACAAGAATATACAGAGTATGAATGAATAAAATACATTCGATAAATATCAGAGATTACAATAATTTACATAGCAGCGGAAAATAATACAATACTCAACTGAAAGTAATACACGGATACAGAGCTTTCTGAGCATCGTTCCAGCTGTAAATCAGGATCCTATGAATATAAATCTTCAAAACCAATCTACCAGCTGCCCGTGCGGAAAATAATGGGTACCCAAAGTTTAGGTTAAAACAATAAACTCCAGTTCTGTCATGTGACTGGTGTGAGAACTAAAACAGTTATTTAAACTTTACCTTAAAAGAGAGTATTTCAAGGGACCACGCCGTATAACACGGAACGGGTTTCCTCCCAAGAATAGCAGTGCATAGAATAAACAACGCAATGCTTTTTCGAAAAATGAAGCTATTATAAGACCCAGGTCCCATCACACAATGCAACGCAAGCCGGAGGATAGGGTTTTCCCTTATAATAGCCAAACATGCTTGGTACGTTTAAAACAAATCATTTGATACTATTATATGTGTATAGTGTCAAAACAATTTCAATCATAAGTATCAATCATAGACGACATAGCTACCATCTACTATGGCGCCATACTAGGCTCTACAAATATAACCGAAATATCACGTATTGGAAATTGGATTTCCGTCATGAGTCGAGGCAAGGGGCAAGCTCCTCTCCGCTTCGAGACACTCTAGCAAATGTCTCAGGACTACACACTCTGGGTAACCCTTGGATCTTCAGGGCCGGTCCTCTCTTACGTTTGAGGATTGGCAATTCCTAAACACACGTTTCCCGGTCCTATCAGACCTATATCCGAGGCGCCTCGCATTCCAACAACCACATAGGTGAAAAGTATATAAATGTCAGCCAGTTTAAGCATTGACACCACAACTAGCTAGAAAGAAACGTCGTGCTCTCCCTGTAGTCACTATCCCGTTTTTGACTCATACCGAGGTGTGAGGCTCGCGAATTCACGTTATACACAAAGCTACGCCACACAGGCCGTGCTTTTATCATCAACCACAAGACTTTGCTTTTCAACAGAAGCCTTGATCAATTGCCACTTAGGCGTGCCACACAGACAATTCATGCCATGTGACTGATGTCCATCGATATACAACTTCTGAGCTCGTACGCCGCAGAGAAGGGCGTTAAGCAAGAGAATAAATTCCCCGCCGCCAAACAGATGTATATTTAATAGAGATCAATCAACACAGAATAAAATCCAATGTCAGACACACAGTCCACTTACAAGTTCGTTCTGGGTCTGAATGAAACCGGAGGAACTTCCTCGCATATTCATTGATCTCCAAGTACGTCTGGACGATCACCAACTGATTCCCTCATCTCGGGTGTATAGCCCAATCAAGATCATCAGTAATCACCCAAACGATGTGAAGACTTCCGGTCTTCAACCACCGTCTTCATCTTCGACTTATCGTCGAATCGGTTATTCAGAATGGGTATAAACCCGGCCTTTCCGAATAACCTGCGTATATAGTAAACAAATGTCATACAAACACAACATACGCCTCATTCTAATTCATCAGTCACTAACCGTAAATTAGCAAGAGAACAATTCCCCAAATATTAACCCCAAAGGCCGAAACCAACATCAAATCAATACCTAGGAAACCCTCCTTCTTAGCTAACCTACAGTTAGTTTCTAAATTTCACATTCTTAGGGAAAGGTTCCCATTAATTTTATCAAAGATAAATTCTTCTAAATTTATTCTTTAATCTTCCTTTGAATATCATTTCAAACTAGTCGGGATTAGCGAACCATACCGAAGTAATTATTTATTTTATTTCCCAATCCCAAACTATTCATCCCATGAAGCAAAACTGGTAATACTCCATATCTAACACCACGGTGTTATCAGTAAAATTAATTACCATTTCACGTTCAAATCTAATTAAAGATTTAACTATCGCTTTGGAGCAAAACTGGTAATACTCCATTCTCGATCACTTTCCAAATTTGATGATTTAAATTATCAATTCACATTTTAATCTAATTACCGACTCATTAAAACTCCTTTTACTGGGTTAAAGAACTAATGTCATTTAAAACACAGTTCACGATAAACCCAAATCACATTCTATTTATTATCGGGTTAAAGAACAAGTGTTATTTAAAACACCATTCATGATAAACCCACAAATCAATTCTAATTCAATTCCAATTAAATATATTAGAAATTCTGGTTATTTAAAACCCATTTCAAATCCAATTTATTTATTTAAAAATAATTGGGTTTTAATTTTAGTTCAAAACTAGTTCATTTCGATAAAAATCTATTTTTATCTTTACAAATGTGGGATTTTTCATCCCAGTTCTTCACAAATCATTCCTTATGATTTTACACAAATTATTGATATTTTTGGTAATTTTATCAAGGCCTGTACAGTCGATTTTCAATAACGGCCACCGAACTGCACTTACCGCGACCTTTTCCAAATTTGATTTGGACATAATTCCAAATCAACCGTTAGATTTCAAATTTGTAATATTCGTTAGAAAGCTCATTTTGATACGAACCCAACGGTTCCGGTTTTAGGAGAATCCGACGGTTGGATCTCCCATAATGTTAATTCGAAGTCAATGGTCGAAATTCACGAACTGCCGCAGCGCGGCACGTTCTATTCATACCATTATATATAAAATATATATATTATATATATTTCGTCGATTTCCTTTTTAAAACGTATTTTATAAATCATTTTAAATTCGTTTTCGAAACGATTTCAACTTCATATTCAATTTCGAATCAAAATTGAATATTCCACATCATCGATATGCAAATGATAATATTTTCAAAACGTTATATTTTGAAATCACTTCTTTTCTATATTCATTATAAAAACGAATATAATCGATATAAATATCGCTCGCGTTCAAATGGCGCATCACTAATCAACACGGCTTTATATATTTTAATAACTTCGTTATTCTATTCAACAAATGAATATTTATTCTATTTAACACATGAATCTATATTTCTTTCAACACATGACTAATCTCAACATATGAGTACTGTAAACACATGACTATTTTTGTTATTCAATATATTTTATAAAATTATGGTATCTATCGTTTGATTCTTGATCAGACTCCAACCGTAAATTAGTAAGAGAACGATTCCCTATTCATTAACCCCGAAGGCCGAAACCAACATCAGACCAATACCCATGAGACCACTCATCTTATCTATTTTCCAGTTAGTTACTAATTTTATATATGATAAAGATGTAAATTTTATTGTTAAAATATTTCGTTCAACACTTGACTAATCTCAACGACTGAGTACTGTCAACACATGAATCTATATTTTATAATATTCTTTATTTTCCAAAATGGAATGAGGCCCAATCAATTACCATATAATGTTAATTATATGGATTCCATACAACAAATGTATATAATAGCAACGATATATAATCAATCATCATCCAAAGTGCACCACACAACTGCATAAGCATTAAATATAAATAATTAACGCTTACACAGTCTGTCGACCAATCGATCGACATACAACTAAATAATTAGGATTAGTGTACGCCAAATATCATCCCAACACCCGTGTGGGGTTTCAATCCACAAACACTGAATATTATTTGTGCAGTTGGGCGATGTGTAAAATTTATCGTTCCAATCAATATCCTTCAAATAGGTGTACATAAACAAACCGTCGGGTTTGTAAATGAATATTTATTTATTCACATACTCGTTAAAAATTATATTTTTAACGACCAAAATATTTTATTCAACCTATGAATATTCTATTCAGTTCATTTATTCAATAAAATGATATTTCTATTTTTCTAACATATTTTAGAAAATTTCGGCGGTATAACGGCACGATACTAGAAACGTGACAAGGACTAGCCTTATCCCCGGTCTAATAATGGCCCACGCCATACACATACCAATTTAATCAATCCCATTTCACATCCCAAACAACCAAATTCAAACCAATAATCCAATCAACTATATAATCAAACAAACAAGTCGTTCATGGTCTGTGGACGACGGGTGTCGGGTGCTGCTAAGCACCGTCTGCATCCTAGTATATATTTATAACTAGAAAACAAGATTTAAAGTGGGAAGTTCACACCGACTAGCTAAACCAAATGCCACGACTCTTCTTTGCAGAAATCTTCGTCGTGCTCGCCTTTTGTCACTTTCATTGTCCGTAGCCACTACATATATAAAAATCACATTTTATATTGTTGCTATGTATATAAAAATCACATTTTTATATTGTTGCTATGTATATAAAAATCACATTTTTATAATCACTCTATATGGATAAAAATTCTATTTTTACACCGCTACTATATAGATAAAAAATTCTACTTTTATAACGATGTTCATATAATAAAGATCATATTTTTATCACGCTATTCTCTATATAAAAATTATATTTTTAATACTTCTACATTATAAAAATTATATTTTTATATTTCACATATGATAAAAATCATATTTTTATCTTGCTACATATATAAATATGATATTTTTAAAATCTAGAGAATAAAAAAAAAAATTTTGCATACTCCATTCGTCAAAAACCATAGAAGCTTTAAAGCGGAGAAAACTCATTTTTTTCTAACGTCCGGATTCGCGGTTCTGGTTCCATAATTTGCAAACGAGCTTCAATCTTCACGCCATCTTTCTTTCTAGCTTAAACGCGCCATTTCGAACAACTTTCGCTTAGTGGTCTTCCTCCAGAAAATGTGCAATTTCGCCGGAAATCGCGAAAAGACAGCATTTTGACAGTGTTTGGACAGCAGACTTTGGACGCGTTTTCCCGACAACTCCGCAATGCAAAATGGGACCATCATATACCAAATCGAAGAGAAAATCGTGCTCTTCGACTTTGGTCTTGGTGAACTTTGGCTAGAAACGCACGGTTTGGGAGTAATGGGCAAAATAATGACAGGGTGTTTTGTGCAAAACGGGAAATTAGTGAAAAATGTGATTTTTGAGAAGGGGCCCACGGCCGGAGTTGGGTTGGGGGGGGGGGGAGGGGTGGCACCGGACTTGATTGACGAGGGGGAGGCCGCGGGTGGTGGTGGTGGGGCCCGGAGTGGTGGTGGTGGTGGTGGAAATTGATTTGGGGTTTAGGGATAGCATTGGAAGACAGGAGAGAGGAGAGAGAGAGGAGGAGGTGGTGGTGGTCGGCGGCTGGCGGTGGAGGTGGGGGAGTGGCGGCAGCGACGTGGGGTGGGTGAGCTCCCCATTAATGAAGAAAGGAGGAAGAGGAAGAGAGAAAAAGTGAAGAGAGAAATGGAGTAAAATTGATTATATGCTAGTTTCTCGCCTATCGTCCGAACGCCGACGATATCCAATTGCCGCGGATTTCGGACACGACATAGTAGACGTCAAGACGAGTCCAACGAAACAAGTTTCGTCGAATTCCGAGTTCGTTTGACCGTTCGTTAAAATTCTCAAAAATGCTCAGATAAGCTCTAAAAATGCGATTTTGGCACACCATTTCTTCTTGCACGCTCACATGCTAACCCCAAAAATCATGCCCTTTTGGATTTAACCATTATTAGACGATACGAATCAAGAAAAAAAAAACGAAATCGAATTCTGAGGTCGTCTCAATAATGTTCCATTGTAAAATGACTGCCCGTTTTACCCTGAACTGTTTTAGCTCGCACGGCCACATACTAACTCCGTTCGACGCGCCCTTTGGAACTCAACAATGATTTGTCATTATGAATCCAGAAAAATTTATCTCGTCGAATTCAAGCTCATATGCAAAATTTCACTTTTTAAGGGCTGTGTATTGCTAACCGAAAAGCTCCTGCCAATTGCCACTATTCCGGATATCAGAATATATCAAAGCTTAAACTTTTCGGAGTTCTAAACGGCATTTTGAACTCAATGGAAGTGGTTTCGAGTCCAAATTCATCCGTAAGCAAAATATGACTTTTTTTTTGGGCCATGTATAATTTCCAAAGCGACTATTCTAAATTTTGAATTGAGCATAACTTTTGATTCCCGCTATGAAATTTTGATTTTTTGGATTCGTTGGAAAGATATTTTCAAATAGATCCTAATATTTTTGGTTTCGCCAAAATCCGGCTTATTTTGAATCCTGTACATTCATTTGAAATTTGAAATCGAATTTTCGAACTACCGCGCCATTTTCAATTCCTTTTATAAATTAAAATAAATATTTATATTCTAAGGACGATCTATATAAATATACACATTCTAATTCTATTCAAAATAAATTTCTCGTCGTTATTATTTAAAATAAATCATTTTAAATATTCAAAATTCATTAAAATTGCCAAAATAAAAAATTTAAATTGGCCCAGAATTTCCGGGTTATTACAATCTCCCCCACTTAAAACTTTTCGTCCTCAAAAAGGAACGAAGCTGAAAGTTGTTTTACAAACCAACTCAACTTCCAGTATTTTCATTTCGGCTTAAGTTCTTCAACTTTTCAGTTTCTAAGAACCTTTCAAATTTTTCAAAAATTTGGCTAACACCCTAAATTTTCGAAAAATTTCGCTATAACCTCCCCTTCACCGGGGACTTCAGGATATTTCATATAGCCTCCCATGGCCCTTATCAATCCAAAAAGAAAAAGAAACAGCCAAGCGGCTAGCCAATCGGCTCATAAAATCATCCAAACCCAATAAATTTGTAAACATGTACCTATTTGTCGGGCAAACAATTTTATTCTTCTGCTCTAGCCTCCTTGCTATGACCTGTTCAATGTAAGTACATGTATATGCATGCAATTCCAAACAATTTTCAATACAGTTCAATATTCGGTTCAAGTAGGCTAAAGGTTCAACATATAATTAATTCAAACAATAATCAAACAACACAACCATCAATCTATTAGTGAATTAGAATTTCAAACACATAACTTTGATATATATACAGAAAATCATGTTTTTGAGGCCAAATCACACAATAAACCTATCTAGTTTTGGTTCTCACACCAGTCTAATGGAAATATATAGATATCACACCTTCGAAACACGAAAATAAATACTGGTAACGCTGCAGCATTATCAGAATCATCCCCGGGCAACTAGAATGTGATTCTAAATCCATCCAGTATATTAAAACTTCGAATATACGTTCATGACGCGTATACGCGAAATCTTTATATATTGGATTGTCCAAATTCAATATAAATAAAATATTCAAATACGTATACTTGAATTTAATTTCAAAACAAAATTTGTTTTCATTTTAAAAATACACTCTTCACACTCGTTCTAGGATACTACTGATCTCATCTCTAACGAGTCATTCTACTTGGATATTACTAATCCAATATCTGATGGATTCTTTCATATGGTTCTAATGTGTCTTGTTCTCGAGCTCTGTAAACCAAAGCTCTGATACCACTGTGATAGCCCGTAACTACCCCAGTAAGGAAAGCCCGGATTACCTTGAGAACACGACAAAATGGAACGCAGACAAAAGAACATTTCATTGCTTATTACAACAATTTCATCAGAATACAAGAATATACAGAGTATGAATGAATAAAATACATTCGATAAATATCAGAGATTACAATAATTTACATAGCAGCGGAAAATAATACAATACTCAACTGAAAGTAATACACGGATACAGAGCTTTCCGAACGCCGACGATATCCAATTGCCACGGATTTCGGACACGACATAGTAGACGTCAAGACGAGTCTCAGGAAACAAGTTTCGTCGAATTCCGAGTTCGTTTGACCGTTCGTTAAAATTCTCAAAAATGTTCAGAAAAGCTCTAAAAATGCGATTTTGGCACACCATTTCTTCTTGCACGCTCACATGCTAACCTCAAAAATCATGCCCATTTGGATTTAACCATTATTAGACGATACGAATCCAGAAAAAAAAACGAAATCGAATTCTGAGGTCATCTCAATAATGTTCCTTTGTAAAATGACTGCTCGTTTTACCCTGAACTATTTTAGCTCGCACGGCCACATACTAACTCCGTTCGACGCGCCCTTTGGAAATCAACAATGATTTGTCATTATGAATCCAGAAAAATTTGTCTTGTCGAATTCTGAGCTCACATGCAAAATTTCACTTTTTAAGGGCTATGTATTGCTAAACGAAAAGCTCCTGTCAATTGCCACTATTCCGGGTATAGGAATATATCGAAGCTTATACTTTTCAGAGTTCTAAACGACATTTTGAACTCAATGGAAGTGGTTTCGAGTCCAAATTCATCCGTAAGCAAAATATGACTTTTTTGGGCCATGTATAATTTCCATAGCGACTATTCTAAATTTTGAACTGAGCATAACTTTTGATTCCCGCTATGAAATTTTGATTTTTCGGATTCGTTGGAAAGATATTTTCAAATAGATCCTAATTTTTTTTGTTTCACCAAAATCCGGCTTACTTTGAATCCTGTACATTCATTTGAAATTTGAAATCGAATTTTCGAACTACTGCGCCATTTTCAATTCAATTTATAATTTGAAATAAATATTTATATTCTAACGACGATCTATATAAATATACACGTTCTAATTCTATTCAAAATAAATTTCTCGTCGTTATTATTTAAAATAAATCATTTTAAATATTCAAAATTCATTAAAATTGCCAAAATAAAAATTTTAAATTGGCCCAGAATTTCTGGGTTATTACAATAAATGAAATTAGCAGTTGAACTCCTATAACTTCAATTAATGGAAAAAAAATCATACATCAAATTGGGAATCTTAACACCCCGTATGACAAATTTTGAAATAAATGGTTATACCATTGAAAATGAATAATCAATGACGTTCTATCATAAATTCATCATGCTTGTATAGTCATTAAAATATATAATATAGGTCATGCTCTTACTATTATCCCATTAGTCTTGACACGTAGTTTTGATGACTGATTATAATAGTTTCACTGTTATGTTATGAACCATGGTATATCGTTTGTTTATATTCATTTCTAGCCCTATGGTTCTCCTTCTCAATTTAATGATATGAACGTAATGGAATAATTTTCATTGCTATTTTTTTTTACTTCTACAAAAATTAGTTCAAAACTAGTTTACGTATCTTTTAATTGTATTAATGGCGCATTCATGACATATTTCTTACACCATGGCTGCACTAAATCCTTAAATATTAGAGAAAACTACAACATTCTATCTCTAACCTTTTTACCCTTTTTTTGCATGGAATCTCATCATATCATCGTTAAAATTATAACAGAATAAGGGTGGACAAATGATTCGGTGAAACCACCACTTATTGAATAAGAGACAAAAGACAATAAAGAAACACTCTCCACATCAAGTCCTTAATAATAATTAGCAGCATATTTATTTGTTAGTTAAAATGTCCCTATTATTGCAAGTGCTGCTTTAGTTTACATTGAAGAAATAAATGTAATCAAAAAAGCCCCACTAACACAGAATGTAAAAGAAACTTATTTAATCTTTTATATTTTAACTTATATGACATGCTGAAATGAAACTAAACCTTAAATCAATAAATTATAATTAAGATAACAAGGAAAAAGGATTGACACAAAGACAAATACTTCTGTTTGTTACAAGAATTGCTAATAGTTAACAACATTATCAATACCAAAATAATTGAAGTACTTTATTGTTACAAGAAGAGGTTAATATTAACAACAATTTCCAATTATAAAATACATAACACAGCGTAGCTAAAATATTGATTAGTGTTTATTGGATACTATGTTATTGTTTTGAAAAAGAAGGTACAAAACCTACATATAGGAATAAATATATTCTAATTTCACATCTAACATATTTGTTATATATGTAATTAAATAGATTTTACTAATTACTTTCATAGACGTAAGCGAAGGAGGATTGTTAAACCTCGAGTTTTATAGTGATATAAGGCTATTGATTAGTAATAATTCCTAGTACATTTTAGGTTGGATCCCAATGTAAATAACTTTAGTTTTCTGTCGAATCTGTCTTGTTAAAATAAGTACACCAAAAGCAGTTTTGCTAAATTTTAATTAAGTTACATAGATTTTATCTTTTTTTTTGTGGGGGGAGGGGGGGTGGTTCATTTCTTGGATTTCAGGTAACATTATAATGATTTCACAAGCCTTAAATACGCACAACATAATGCACCATCATATAGTAAAACATATTTATTTTTGAACCTTAATGCAAATATAAATGTACATTCTGAAGACCAAAAGTTTGTCCATAAAGCATCTCTAATGTTTTATTAATTTGAATGTAAAATCAAAGACACATCATCGATTAACATTTCTATTAAATATTTTTCTCTAATATAAATATTGAATGAATTTTGAAGATGATGTATTAGAAAATTTACAGGACATTATGAAACATAATATATAATAGTAGACACTGTAATCTATGGTGTGGAAGTGTATATAACCACCACTATATAGTTATTTAGTTTTAAAATATTATTAAAATGACCTTTATACAGATTAAATGTTATCAGACATTTGCATTGCAGAATAATACAAAATTTATTGTAGAAACTTATTTAAATACCTCATATTGTGGAATATACGTGGACACATAGGTATTTTATGGTATCACGTTTAAATGAAATTGGAGATGCTCTTACCTCAAAGTTAGTTTGACCGGGTAAATCGAACAACTTAGGAGCTTAAACTGATAGTGTAGTGCTTAGCACTTGGTGGGGCATTCCTGGAAGTTCATATGGACATAATATATTTTGTTGTGAAAACTCTGAGTTATTCTAGACAGGGAAGTAGAACACCCAAATTCTAGTCTATCAACAATCTCAGCAATTCCAATCCAACAAAGAAAATAAAATAAAATAAAAGAGTGTAGTTAAATAATAAGACAGATGAATCGAACACACCAATATAACGAGGTTTTTCTATTTCTACATCCTTGGACCTGTAACACCCTGAATTTTAGTAAACAATAATTAAACCGAAAAGGGTAATAAACTGAATATTAATCAGAATAAACTTCAGAATTAGACAACAGGACTAGCATCATTACTTTCGTTGTAATTTTTTGATAAATTTAGACAGTTGGTTTGCGGAAAATGGAATTAATATGAATAAGTTATAAATTAAAGAAGATATGCTAAAAATAGAGCTAAATATATTAACATTAATAATATTCGGGGTTCGTCGGATAGCCCATAACCATCTGGGTCGACCTTGTGTCGACCTAGGACTTGCTTGGGTCGACACTATGTCAACACGCTTTTACAGCATGCTTTGGAGAGCGCATATCACAACGAGCGTTTATTTTATTTTGAATGTTATTTTCTGATGTAGCACGGTTTATTAGTTCAATTTTGAACCAAAGATTGATGTGGCGCTTTCTGATTGGTTCAGTGACATGGCTGGTCTAGATTTAATCCTGAATTTGAACGGCTAAGGACACCCAGTAAACGCTAGAAATGAACTAGCAGAGCCTCTCTCATTTCTTCACATCCATTCTTTCTCTCTTCTTCTTCTTTCCCAGGCTTATCCTCAAAATTAGGAAGGGTCAAATAATTAAATTTTAATGGGATAAAAAAAGTTCTATACTTATATTTATTTATTTTTATAAGTACTTCTATAGGCGAAGGTTTTGTTGGAATAAAGAAAGGCTACGGGGAGAAGCTCTTTTCGTCAGATCCATGAGTTTTTATGTGATATCTATATTTGTAACTTATGTAGGAAAAGTTAGATAGTTAAATATTTTTAAGTTTGCAAGTTTCATGTAACAGTTATTTACAATATTTATGCGATTAGTTTCTGTGTGAAGTTACTATAATTTATTTATTGTCTATGTCTATTTCTTTCTAGTTATTTACTATTTATAAGTAATTCTCCCTCTCCTATCCCCTTCTTTGTTGTGGTTTTATCTACAGTCGTGTTATGCGCTATTTTATTTGTTTTGTTTATTTTTGAGTCTAGATCTTGCGAGTAGCCTAGATTATTTCTTTTTTTCTTTTAACGTCGAGTCTAAGCCTAAAGAGAGACTAGACCTTTATAGTTAATTTTGCGTAAGAATTTGAATAATGTTGGAATTGAATAAAAAATGATAATTGGGGATGTTAGAACTCAATAAATATTATAATCAGTATTGGACTGTAAACTGGGGATAAAGCTTGATATGTAATTGGAGAACATGCAAACATATAAACTGGAGCAAAATTAACTTAGTTGGACACTAAGTAACGTGGGGTTTGGTAGTATAAAAAGATAAACATTACTATTAATGTCTAATACTACCAAGAAAGATAAAATGAGGTTACGGTGGGCTTATTAATAAACTTAAATTTTGTTAAGTTAAATGAAACCTAAGACTAATAAGCTAAAATAGTGGAGTCCATTCTAGCAGCATGGGGATGATTGGGAAAAAAGTGGCTCGTAGGCCCGTTCCGACAGTATGAGACTGACTGAAGAAAATAAGAGGCCCAATTAAATTGTAGTGGGAGTCCATTTTGGCAGCGTTGGGCTGATTGGGGAAAATAAATGGCTCGTAGGTTAGGTCTGTTTCGGCAGCGTGGGGCTGATTGGTGAAAATAAGAGGCCTAATAAAATTATAGTGGGCATCCGTTCCAGCATCGTGAGGCTGATTGAGGAAAATAGTGGCTCGTAGTTTAGGTCCGTTCCGACAGCATGGGGTTGATTGGGGAACTAAGTGGCCTAATAAATGGGGACCAAGTCTAGGGGGTGACTTGTATCAATTGTATATTTGGTTAGGGACCCGTATCGGGCAGTATCCTTATTATCATCAATGGAAGTCTCACACTAGGTAGAGGCAAGAGCACACTTTACTACGCTGGATAGTAACAAGTCCAAACGAGGTGGGTACAGATGCGTTCCGTTAGGACGATGAGTGTGCATCGTGTCGATTGGGGAAAATAAGTCGATGTGATGCCTGTGATTAACGGCTATGTCCTTTTAGTTGATGAGTTCGGAATTGATAACCTTGAGTTCTATAGTTGTCATAGGTTATCACATTGCGGTTATTGGAGCCGATCGATGGGTAGAAATTAGGTAAAGCCTAATTATTATATCTTTGGTAAGTTGGTACAGCAATCTTGGATATGAATGAGAAGCCAATCTCTATTCATGCTTAACTTGGTTTACTGCCATTATACTTTTATGTCTTATGTCCTTAAAACTATTCATCCGTCTAATGCTTCCTTAACTTTATGCTCATGCTAGAAATTACTTGAACTCACTATACGTATTTTTGACCTAATTTGTTTTTCCTTCTCTTTTCCTTCCCTCCCTCCTCCGGTTCGTAGGGTAGAGGGTTATAGCAGTGGTTCTTGATTATTCAGTTCAGCTTGGATTCAAACTCACGTATAAGTTCATTTCTCATTTTATGATTACTGTGTTGTCATTGAGAGGGATGGTTTTACTTATGTACTCTGATATCATGGTTTTCCATGAGACAATGTATTTGGTTTTATGTTGGTGACTAATTGGTATTTTGAAAATGTAATAAGCACTGTGATTTGACTTACTCTGTTAAATGTTGTTTTAAAATTTCCATTGTGTTTTATATTTTAGTCTTGTGAATTTTAGTCTATGTGTTGTTATTTTATACCTAATCGCTTCATAAATATTAGCACATCCTCATATGGGTGACGTTAAGGGGTGTGTGGTGTTTCAGGACACAACAACCTTTGTTATTTATTCACTTCAGGATGGAGTACAAAATTAGAAGGATACAAGTCACTTAGTATAAATTTCTCACCCTATAAGAGATATATAAATAGGGATCTAATCGAAGAAAATTATTGGTGAATTCTCTTTCATTTTTGGAATGAAAAAAAAAGCAAATGTGTTCATATTTATAGGAGCAAGGATGAAGACTGCC
Organism: Allium sativum; assembly: GCA_030737875.1. Lineage (NCBI taxonomy): Eukaryota > Viridiplantae > Streptophyta > Magnoliopsida > Asparagales > Amaryllidaceae > Allium > Allium sativum. The sequence continues at coordinate 567,738,652 of CM060921.1, forward strand.
TTGGAGGTAAGGGTAAAATGTTTTCGGATTTCTTCAATTTAATATCAACATAAATCTAGGCATTTTGTGTTTGTTTCTACATGCGCCTTTATTTGATTGATTCCTCAAACAAAATAATATTGCTTCTTTTATTATCTAATTGCCTTTCCAGTTTGTTTCTCATATTTGTTTGATTGCGAAGATTAATCAATATATATTAATATATTCTCCTCTATAATTTTGAAAAAGATTTAAATCGTCCAAATTTAACACTTCACCTCAACTTAAATATATTAACCAATCTACAAAATTGGTTGCCGGGTCAGCACCCTATGATGCTGAGTAGCTTATACCACAATAATCAAGTTTGGGCAATGCTCAAACTTGTCCTTTGGAACCGAGTTTGTTAACGTATCAGTTGGATTATCTTTTATGTGAATCCTCTACAACTTTATTCTATTTATCTCTTTTTCAAGCATGAGGAAAAAAGTTTTGGCATCAATGTGTTTTGTCCGTGAGTTGTTGGCTTGGCTTTCAACAGGACGAATGGCGCCTTGACTATCAAAAAAAAAACCACCATCGTTTGTGTCAATTAAAATATGCTAGAAGCTATAGCAAATACATTCCTCCCTTTGTCGCTTCCACAACAGGAAAAAGAACTACCTCTATAGTTGATAAAGCTACAAGGTATTATAGTTTATATCTCTAAAAAATCGGACCTATGCCAAGTATAAACATATGTCCTAAAATCAATTTTCCACAATCTCTATTCCCAGCATAATTTGAATCACAATAACCTCTTAGATTTATGCTGCTGACTCCAAGCAAGAAGCCAATATTATATGTGCCTCTTAAATATCATACAATCGACTTTATTGTTTTCTAATGGATCTTTTCCGGGTTGGTGCAATAACCCATACTTTTCTAAGCTTGAACTTCGACAAAAAGAAATCAAAATTCAAACCTATCCAAGCATGGATAGTGTGAATCTGATACCTGTAAATTATGAGCATGAGCATAATCAAAGTACAATATAACTAATTCACAATAGAAACAAGATAGGATAACAAGTATGGGCTATGACAATTACCATATAAGGGAATAGCTGCATCAATACCAAGCATGAGAGAAAAAGAATAGAAAACCAAACTTAAATGCTAGCACAAACCTAAATTTCCTAAGATAAACATGAGAAACGTTGGGAGGAGTGGGTTAGAACAATAATCATGTTGAGTAGAAAATGTATAACTCTATCCACAATACATAAATGCATTCCATTTGGTTTCACCCAAATTTTAAGTTTGACAAGGCTAGTAATTCTAGCAAAACCTTGCCAATATTACACATGATGATTAACTACAACCCATGGTATTGCTTCCCAAAGATAGATTATTTAATATACTGGGATAAGACTTTACGTATATATGATGCCTTTAAACCACCACATAAACTGATAACAAAAGTAAGAGGCGGGCTTTCAAACTACTTAATATCTTATTAATAAAGGAGGCAAATTTTTATATCCACTTATAACCTCATTTATAATTATATAACGTATAAGGTGAATTCTTGTGATCACTACAAACCCTACCAAGTAGTTTACAAATATCCTATTGTAAATTAGACGACGCTAGCTACAAAGTCTTACTAATTTAAGGCTTCCTTCATTCACATATCCCAAACCCTGCATAAATCAAGAGATAGTAAGCTGTCACTTATTACCTAGAGAATAGGTAGACGACTAGCCATCGTTTATGTAACAACCCGGAAAATCAAAACCAATTTAAATTCTTTATTTTGGCTATTTTAATGAATTTTCAATATTTAAAATAATTTATTTTAAATAATAACGACTAAAATTTATTTTAAATAAAGTTAGAACGAATAAATTTATTTTAATTATATAACGAGCCTGAAATGGCGCGGTAGTTTAAAATTTTAAATTTGAACTTTGACTTAATATACAGGATTCAAAATAAATCGGATTTAAGTAAAACCAGAAATATTAAAATCTGTTTAACAATATCTTTCTAACGAATGTGAAAAATCCAGATTTCATAGCAGGAATAAAAAGTTATGTCCGGATTAAAATTAGAAATAGTCGCTATGGAATTTAATATAATATATAGCCCTTATAAATAGCCATTTTGCAAACGATCTCCGTTTTCGATGAAACCACTTTGGTTGGATTTAGAATGTCAAATTATTGCAGATTCCAATTTTCATAATTTTTGGAATTAATATGTGAGCGTGGCAATAGAAAATGTGTTTTGTCAATTTCAGTCAAATTGGATTGACCAAAAATTGGTCATTTTTCAAAAGATCTCCAAATTCGATGAAATTAATTTGTTTAGGACCGTATCGTCAAAACATAGCTAGATTTTTCGGGAATTTTTGGAATTAGTATGTGGCCCCGGTAAATTAAAATGTACGTTTAAATTTAATAATTAATGTTTTATATTTTAATTTAAAGAAAAATGGGCAGAAACAATCAAATGGGCTGATGAGACCTAGTCCATTGTGTCCCGAATAGGGGTATTTAGCTAGGGGCGACAGTCGTTGGGTTGGATTTGGAGTTCGTATGGGTTAACGGGCTTTTTGAAATTAAAGAATTAAATATAAAAATCATGGACCAATAGGATTTTATCTTCTCATTCCTCGTTCGATAATAAAACCCGTAACTCCCCAATTTGATGGAGGCTACAGCAAGAACCTTCTCTCCTCTTTAACTCGCTATTCACTCAATAAAATTCGACGATCCTGTTGAGGTTTTTGTAGAGATTTCCATCCTCTTCGATTCCATATATATTTCATTCCCTGTTTTTGTGTGTAGCTCGAGATCCATTGCCCCGAAGTTGCGAGTTTTGAACTGCCGCAACGACCTACCCCCGTCGTCGAACTCCACCGGACCACCAGCGACCGGGCGCCATCCCTCCGCCTACGGCGTGGTATATTCTGATCAACTCCTAGTGCAATGGTTTTGAAGAAAATTGAATACCTAGTTTTGAATAAAAAATGTAAAGGTACGGCTGTTTATAAATTAAATGGTGTATAACACTACTAAGCGTTGCAAATTCAAGTTTATTTATAAAAATCGTATATTTTCCATACAATAACGAAATTCGATGAAACAGAGGACATTGGACTCGTGGCATCGTACACGACATTCTAAAAGAGACCGGGAAATTTTTGGAGCTTTATACAATTTTAGAAGAAATAAAAAGCAAAGTGAGGTTTTTGAATTCAAAAATAAACGAATAAAATTATATTAGGATGCAGATGGAGTTTAGTGGCTCCCAACACCGTCGTCCACAGATCATGGACGGCTTGTTTGTATTGTGATGTGAAATTGATTGCTATTGTGTGTGATTGATTGTGGTTGAAACAAAATTGGTTGTGACTGTGGAAAATTCACAGTGTTGTGAAAATAAACTGTATTATGAAATTAAAACCCTTGTATCGCTGCGAGGCCTAGGATAGCAGAGGAGCCGTACTAGGGATGGTGCCGGTTTTAATTACCGTGCCGTTATAATGCAGAAATTTTCTGAATTATTTCATGTGTTGTAAAATATTCATATATGAAATGAAAATTGTTTGGACAAAATAAAAATTCACATTTTTATTGCATATTAGAAAAATCATGTTTTCATTGTTTATATAGAATATGTAAAATATTCATGTTTTGAAAATAAATTGGTTAAACAATAAAATTCTTATTTTTATTATATATATATAATATGAAAATGTTCATGTTCGAATTAAAATGGTTACACAATAAAAATCACATTTTTATTGTAGGTATGATTCACTAAAAATATTCATTGTTTTGAAAGAGAAAAGCATAACAATAAAAATTCATATTTTTATTGTTTATAAGAAATATGGAAAATGACCATTGTTTTAATAGAGAAAGATAAGTTTAACAATAAAAAATTCATATTTTTATTGAATGAAGAAATATAGAAAAATGATCATTATTTGAAATAGAAAAGTTATACAATAAAAATTCACATTTTTATTGAATGAAAAAATATAGAAAAATGATCAATATTTGAAATAGAAAAGTTAAACAATAAAAATTCACATTTTTATTGAATGTAGAAATATAGAAAAATGATCATTATTTGAAGTAGAAAAGTTATACAATAAAAATTCACATTTTTATTGAATGTAGAAATATAGAAAATTGATCATTATTTGAAATAGAAAAGTTATACAATAAAAATTTACATTTTTATTGAATGTAGAAAATATGTAAAATGATCATTGTTTGAACTAAAAATATGTTAACAATAAAAATCACATTTTTTATTGTATGTGCAAAATATGTAAAATGTCATGTTTTGAAATAGAATTGTTTGAACAACAAAAATTACATTTTATTTTATATATAAAATATGATCATAGTAGAAAATAAAAATGTGTTAACAATAAAAATTTTATTTTCATTGTTTTGATAAAGTATGTTGTAACATTAAAATTTTCATTTTTAAATGTAAAGAATGATTCACTAAAAAGATTCATTATTTGGAAATATGTTGTAACATTAAAAATTACATTTTTTTAATGTAAAGAATGATTTATTAAATATATTCATTATTTGAAAATAGGTTGTAACATTTAACATTACATTTTTTTAATGGAAAGAATGATTCTTTATTAAAAAGATTCATTATATGGAAATATGTTGCTAACATTAAAAATTACAATTTTTTTATTGTAAAGAATGATTCATTAAAAAGATTTATTATTTGAAAATAGGTTGTAACATTAAAAATAACATTTTTTTAATGTAAATAATGATTCATTAAAAAGATTCATTATTGGAAAAATAGGTTGTAACATTAAAAATTACATTTTTTTATGTAAAGAATGATTCATTAAAAAGATTCATTATTTGAAAATAGGTTGTAACATTAAAAATTACATTTTAAATGTAAAGAATGAATCATTAAAAAGATTCAGGTTTTGATAAAAATGTTTTTACATTAAAAATCAAAATTTTAATGAAAGTAGTAATCATTAAAAATATTCATTGTTTGATGAAAATGTTTTTACATTCAAAATTACATTTTTAATGTATGAATGATTCGTTAAAATGAACCATGTGTTAAAATATATTTTTGTTAGATAATTTTTTTTTAACGTGTATATGAAGTGTACAGAATTATTTAAAGAATAAATAATTTGAAATCATCGAACGAATTATATTATATATATATAAATTAAAATAAAACGAATCGCTCACGGTAGTTCGCGATTTGGAATCGTAACTTCAAACGATTATACCGAGAGATCCGACTGTCGGATTTTTCCAAAACTGGAACCGTTGGGTTCGCTTTGGAAAGATCTTTCAAACGATATAAAATTTGCTAAGATCCAACGGTTAGATTTCGAGAAATTTGTAATTCAAATTTTAGTAAAAACAGCGCCAGGGCCATGTAATGACCTGAAACTTCATTTAATTAAAAGAGACTACTTTTATATAAATAAAAATAGCGATAAATCATTATAAAATATTATAAATGATACGGAATGAAAAGAATTGATTTGAATTATATATATTACCGTATTATTTGAAAAGGCCAAGTTAATTCTCATTTCAAATAATAGATCGACGATTAGAAGTTGAAAATTTGAAGACGGTGGTTGAAGACTGGCGATCTTCACATCTAATGGACGACTACTGATGCCTTTGATTGGAGTTGCTGCCTTGAAAGGGTTACAGTGGTAGTTGTCCGGACATACTTGTTGATTGTTCGGATATGCGAGAGCCTCTCTTCCGTATTGGACATATGGAACGAGGAATAAGGTGTCTCCAGTTTCTTTCAGACTCAGAATGGAGTAGTAAATGGATGTGTGTGTCTGACATTGGATTTTATTCTGTGCTGATTGTTTTCTATTAAATATATATTTGTTTGGTGGCAGAGAATTTATTCTCCTTCTTAACACCCTTCTCTGAGACGTATGAGCTCAGAGGTTATATATCGATAGACATCAGTCGCATGGCGTGAATTGTCAGTGTGGCATGCCAAGATGCAAATGATCAAGGCTTATTGTTGAAAAGCAGAGCCCAGTGGTTGATGATCAAAGCATAACTTTAATTAGCATAGCTTTGTGTATAGCGTTACCTCGCGAGCCTCACACCCCGGTATGAACCAGAAACGGGAGAAGGATCCAGAGAGAATATGCTTTTCTTTCTAGCTAGGAGTGGTGTCATGGTATGGAGCCTAGACATTTTTATTTGTGTGGATGATGGAAAGCGAGGTACCTCGGATTTGAGTTCCTAATGGCTCTTGATTTACGCCCCATAGGGAGGGGAAACGTATTGTTCAGGAATTATATATAATCCACTAACGTAAGTTGTGGACCGACCCTATGGCTTCTAGGTGCAGTTGCGGCTGTATCCTGAGACATGGGCTAGATTGTCTCGAATTCTGTAAGGACGATCCCATGCCTTGGTTCATGATGGAAATCCAACTTCCAATACAACACCGTGTAGTTTTGATTGTAAAACTAGTATGGCGACATAGTATATGGTAGCTATGCCGCCTATGATTGATACATTATGATTGAAAATGTTTTCTGAAACATATAGACACTAATAATAATATCAAATTTGCTTTATACGTGCCAAGCATTTTTGACTATTATAAGGTAAAACTCTATCCTCTGGTTTGCATTGCATTGTGTGATAGGACTTGAGTCTTATAATGGTTTCATCTTTCTAAAAAGCATTGCGTTTTTTAACGATTTACTTTATTTATGCACTGGCAATCCAATGGAGTAAACCCGTTCCGTGTTAGCGGTGTGGTCCTGTGATTAGCCTTATTATTAAATAGGTTAAGTAGATTTCTCATAGTCCCATGACTGACTCTTAGTTTGTTTCACTTTGCAAACTCGGGTGCCCTCTTTTCCATACGGGCAGCCTTGTATTCAAGTTTTAACAGACTCATTCTGGATAGCTATGGAGTTGAAGATGGATCCTAACATTTCTATTATGTTGTTCAGATTTCATTTAGCATATCATGTTTAATACCACTACAGACATTTTATATTAAGCTGAAACTGTATTATGTACTAAGTATGATCCTATTATGCTGTGTAACCCTGATGTTAATATTATCCCTAGTGTAACTTTGATGTACTTTATCTGGTATAATTCTATGATTCTATTCTGCTGTTATTGTTTATGTGTTATATTCCAATGATTATCCTTGCTTCTGTGGCACGGGGGTTTGGGGTCATAACAGTTGGTATCAGAGCATTGGTTAATCTTAGCTCCGGACTATAACATATTAACGAACTCGATAGAAATAGAATCAGCTGTATTCTAAGACGAGTGACTCATCATAGATAGGACTACTAATGTCCTAGAATGAGTATAGCAGAACTAAACACACTCCCGTAGATGCATTTACATTTAAATATATGTCTCTATGCTTTATAATATCTTTTATGTTAGCCTGACTCTTTGTCTACTATTTTCAGACATAGTAGAAAATGAGTGGTAGAAACAGAAGAAGTAATTCTGTGGTTCAACAATATAATGGGCAATCGTGCTTCCAAAACCAGAATCAGATCTAGAAGTTCTAGTAAAGAAGTATTGAAATCTGGGTGGAGTACCATTCTCGGGCAAAGAGTCCGTTATAGAAACACAAGCATGGATGCGTTCTTCTGAGAGAATTTTTGAAGGTTTAAAGCTGAGAGATGATCAGAAAAGACTAATAGCATCGTGGGCACTCAAAGACGAAGCTTTAATATGGTGGGAAACTATTACTAAAGAAAATCCAAAAGGTAATATTACCTGGGATAGATTTAAAGAAATGTTCACAGAAAAATTTACTCCTCTAGAAGCAACTGAACGGCTATATGATGAGTTTTATGATATGAAACACGGAGATATGACCATCCAGGAGTACCAGAATAAATTCAATGAACTTTCTCGTTTTGCTCCGAAGCTAATTGAGGATCCTATAAGGAAGAATCTGAGATTTATTAACTGACTTCAAAGAAAATACGAAGGTAGAGTACTTGCTCATGTGAATCTTCCTTTTTCTAAGATGATACAAATGGCTTATCGCTATGAGTATCTTGATAAAAAGGTTCTTTGGAAGATGAAGAGAAAGGCAGTTCTAGCAGCGAAAGGAAGTTTGAAAATCATAGTCCTAAGGCAAGTACACAGCCTAAGGTCAGTAAGAAGCCTAAAGCTGATAAGAAAAGGGTTAAATCTAAAGAAGAACCATTAACGAATGCCATATGCAACAACTACAATAAATAAGGGCATTTGCTAAGGAATTTCAAATCTTTGAAGAAACAAAGGAATGTTGGATCTAAATCCAATAAGAAATTTCAGGAGAATAGAGAATGCAATCTTTGCCATCAGACTAGTCATGTAAAGCAAGATTGCCCACTTTCGAAAGTGACCAAGGTGGCTCAAGTCAATAAAGCGGCAGAAGCTCCAGCATCTTCAACTAGTGAGAAAAGGCCAGATGTTTTGGAAGGCACTCTTACTATCAACAATATTACAGTTAAAGTATTATTTGATACAGACGCTTCATGAAGCTTTATTTCCAGTATTGTGGTTAAGAAGTTGAATTTAAAATTGAGAGACCTTAAAGAATCGATTGAAGTTCATAATCCGATAGAATGTTCTCTGATCCTTGGTTTGTATTGTAAAGTACCCGTCTCTTTTTCCCATTATCAGTTTTCTTGCACCTTGATCGTTATGGATTTTTCTGAATTTGATACCATTCTTGGGATGGATTAGTTAACTAAATATGAGGCCGAAGTTAGATGTGCAGAAAGAGTTGTTAAAGTTAAAACGAAGCTCGCAAATATTGTTATACCTTGCGTAGGCTCAGGTTCAGACAAAAAAGGATTTTGGGCTGCTCTTGAGGTTTCTCCCACTGCTATTGAAAATTTTCCTGCCGTTAAGAATTATGCGGATGTGTTCGAAGAAGTTGATAACTTACCTCCGCGAAGAGAAATTGACTTCAGGATTGATTTAGTTCCAAATGCAAGGCCAGTTGTGCATCCTATTCGAAGAATGACATGGAAGGAGAAAGAAGAATTGAGTAATCAAACTCGACAGCTTTTATGGAAAGGTCTGATCAGGCCTAGCTTTTCGAATTGGGGTGCAACAGTAGTGTTTGTTCCAAAGTCAGACGGTACTCTCAGATTATGTGTTAATTACCGAGAGCTCAACAAACAGACGCTAAAGAATAAATATCCATTGTCGCGTATTGATGATTTATTAGATCGCTTGAATGGAGCGAAAATGTTTTCAAAGATGGACCTAGCTACAGGTTTCCATCAACTGCGGATTGCCGAAGAATGTGTTCCTTTGACAGCTTTCAGAGGTCTAGACATATTTTATGAGTGGTTAGTAATGTCGTTTGGCTTATGTAACGCTCTTGCTTATTTTTTCGATTTAATGAATCAAGTATTCCACGATGTCTTGAATAAATTTGTGCTGGTTTTCATTGACGATATTTTAATCTTCACCAAGTCAACTGCTGAGCATGAAAAGCATTTGGAAGAAGTTTTGGAAATTGTGAGAGAGAATATTTTAAAGGACAAATTTTCCAAATACATATTTTGGCAAGAAGAAGTGAAGTTCCTCGGTCATGTAGTATCGAAGGAAGGAATTTCAGTGGATCCATGTAAGATCACCGCCATTCGAGATTGGTAGCAGCCTAGCACCCTACAGAAGTCAGAAGTTTTCTAGGGTTGGCTGGCTATTATCGGAAATTCGTTAAGGATTTTTTGAAGCTATCTTGTCCATTAACGAAACTTACCAAAAGCATACAAAGTTTAATTCGACGCCTGAATGTGAGGCAGCTTTCCAAGAACTGAAATTAAGGTTGACTACTGCTCCAGTGTTTACTATTATCGATGGCAATCAAGATTTAACAGTCTATACATATGCTTCTATTGAAGGTATTGGTGTGTTATTAATGCAAAGAGGCAAAGTAGTCGCTTATGCTAGCCGTTAGTTGAAGCCGCATGAGAAGTGATATCCTACTCATGATCTTGAGTTGTTAGCCATCATGTTTGCTTTGAAAATATGGAGCCACTATCTTTTGGGTGTGAAGTTCGAATTATATATAGATCATAAGTCATTAAAGTATTTGTTCAACCAGAAAGACTTGAATTTGAGGCAGCATCTTGGTTAGAATTTCTTGCGGCATATGATTTAGATATTTTGTATACTCTAGGGAAAGCCAATGTTGTAGCAGATGCGCTTAGCATGAAGAATGCCATTATCGCCAATCTCATTATTACGCCTTCATTGATTGACAAAATTTCTGCTCTTCAGAAAGATGATGAATTTATCCAGAGGATTAGTAAAAGAGTTCGGGAAGGCGAACCCTCGAGTTTCCAAATTGATAACAAAGGAGTTCTGAGGTTATTAGGCAAAATTTGTTTTTCAAATATTCCCGAGGTCAGAAGAGAAGTAATGGATGAATGTCACAAGTCCAAGCTTAGTAGTCATCCAGGGGTAAGTAAGATGTATCATGATATCAAGCGTACGTTCTGGTGGAGATCTATGAAAAGAGACATTTCCATTTATGTTAGCAGATGTTCTACTTGCCAACAAGTCAAAAGCGATCAACAGAAACTTGCCGGATTGTTACAACCACCAGAGGTTCCGAATTGGAAGTGAGATCAAATCTCAATGGATTTCATTGATGGCTTGCCCCAAACCAGGAAAGGTAATGATAGTATATGGGTGATCGTAGCTTGTTTCACGAAGACTGCCCATTTTATTCATGTCAAATCTACTAGAACAGCTCAAAGTCTGGCGAAAATTTATTTCAGAGAAATAGTTAGACTGCATGGAGTTCCCAGTAGTATTGTTAGTGATCGTGATCCGATATTTGCTATTAAATTATGGGAAGCATTTCAAGAGGAGCTGGGGACAAAGTTAAATCTGAGCACCGCACCGCTTATCATCCTCAAACAGATGGCCAAACTGAGAGGGTGAACTGTATATTGGAAGACTTGTTGCGGGCTTGCATTCTTGAATTTGGTGGATCGTGGGAAGATCACTTGCATTTGGTTGAGTTCTCTTATAATAACAGTTACCAAGCAAGCTTGCAAATGTCGCCTGTCGAAGCATTGTATGGCAGGCCATGTAGATCTCCCGCATGTTGGGTAGAACCAGGCAATAGACTAGTATTGGGTCCCGACATGATTCGTGAAGCTTTGGATAAAGTCGATTTTATTAAGAAGCGACTTCAGACTGCTCAGAGCCGACAGAAGAGCTATGCAGATTCAAGAAGAAGGGATTTAGAATTTTCTGTTGGTGATTATGTTTACTTGAGTGTTTCCCCATTGATAGGAGTAGTTCGCTTCGGGAAGACTGGGAAGTTGGCTCTGAGGTTCATTGGTCCATTTCCTATACTCGAAAAGGTTGGAACTCTCGCTTACAGGGTTCAGTTGCCTGACTGGTTGCCAGGGGTACATAATGTATTTCATGTGTCTCAACTTTGGAAGCATGTACATGATCCAAACTTGATTGTGGAGGAAGCTGCACAACAAGATTTGGGGATTACCCTAAGCTTAGCAGTGAGAAGAGAGCCAGTGAAAATTATTGGCAAAGAAACCCGAGTTCTGAGGAACAAAAGAATTCATTTAGTAAAAGTGAAGTGGAACAGAGATCCTTGAGACTGTACATGGGAGACGGAGGATAGCATCAAATAGGCTTATCCCCAGTGCAGAGTGGATATCTCTTATTAGCTCTGGTGCAAGGTACATTTACAATATTTTGCATTTCCGTTTTGTTTCATACTTTACTGTTGTTTCCTTTTCGGGAATGAAAAGTTTTTAAGTGGGGGAGATTGTAACTACCTGGAAAATCAGAAGTAATTTAAACTTTTATTTTGGCTATTTTATTGAATTTGAATATTTAAAATAATTTATTTTAAATAATACCGACTAAAAATTTATTTTAAATAAAGTTAGAACGAATAAATTTATTTTAATCATATAACAAGCCTGAAATAGCGCGGTAGTTTGAAAATTTGAATTTGAACTTTGACTAAATGTACAGGATTCAAAATAAATCGGATTTCAGTAAACCTAGAAATATTAAAATCTGTTTAACAATATCTTTCTAACGAATGTGAAAAATCCAGATTTCATAGCGGGAATAAAAAGTTATATCCGGATTAAAATTAGAAATAGTCGCTATGGAATTTAATATAATATATAACCCTTATAAATAGCCATTTTGCAAACGACCTACATTTTCGACGAAATTACTTTGGTTGGATTCGTTATGTCAAATTATTGCATGATTCCAATTTTCATTATTTTTGGAATTAATATGTGAGCGTGGCAAAAGAAATTTTGTTTTGTCAATTTCAGTCAATTTGGATCAACCAGAAAATGGCCATTTTTCAAACGGTATCCAAATACGACGAAATTAATTTTGTTAGGATTGTATCGTCAAAACATAGCTAGATTTATTTTTTGGGAATTTTTGGAATCAATATGTGGCCCCAGTAAATTAAAATGTACGTTCAAATTTAATAATTAAATGTTTTATATTTTAATTTAATGAAAAATGGGCTGAAACGATCAAATGGGCCGATGAGACCTAGTCCATTGTGTCTAAAATAGGGGTATTTAGCTAGACGCGATAGTCGCTGGGTTGGATTTGGAGTTCATATGGGTTAACGGGCTTTTTGAAATTAAAGAATTAAATAATTAAATATAAAAATCATGGACTAATAGGATTTCTTTTTCTCATTCCTCGTTCGATAAGAAAACCCGTAACTCCCCAATTTGATGGCCGCTATAGCAAGAACCTTCTCTCCTCTTTAACTCACGATTCACTCAACAAAATTCGACGATCCTGTTAAGTATTCTGTAGAGATTTCCATCCTCTTCGATTCCATATATATTTCATTCCCTGTTTTTGCGTGTAGCTCGAGATCCAACGCCCCGAAGTTGCGGGTTTTGAACCGCCGCCACGACGTACCTACCTCCCCTCCCCGTCAAACTCCACCGGACCACTAGCGTCCGGCACGCCATCCCTCTCCCTGAGGCGTGGTATATTATGATCTACTCCTAGTGCAACGGTTTTGAAGAAAATTGAATACTTAGTTTTGAACAAAAACTGAAAAGGTACGGGTGTTTATAAATTAAATGGTGTATAACACTATTAAGCGTTGCGAATGCATGTTTATTTATAAAAATCGTATCTTTTCCATACGATAACGAAATTCGATGAAACAGGAGACATTGGACTCGTGGCATCGTACACGACATTCTAAAAGAGACCGGGAAATTTTTGGAGCTTTCTACAATTTTAGAAGAAATAAAAAGCAATGTGAGCTTTTTGAATTCAAAAATAAATGAATAAAATTATATTAGGATGCAGACGGAGTTTAGTAGCTCCCGACACTGTCGTCCACAGACTATGGATGACTTGTTTGTATTGTGGTGTGAAATTGATTGCTATTGTGCGTGATTGATTGTGGTTGAAATAAAATTGGTTTTGATTGTGGAAAATTCACAGTGTTGTGAAAATAAACTGTATTTTTAAATTAAAACCCTTGTATCTCCGTGAGGCCTAGGATAGCAGAGGAGTTGTACTAGGGACGGTGCCGGTTTTAATTACCGTGTCGTTATAATGCCGAAATTTTCTAAAATATTTCATGTGTTGTAAAATATTCATATATGAAATGAAAATTGTTTGGACAAAAAAAATTCACATTTTTATTGCATATTAGAAAAATGATAATTATTTGAGATATAAAATTTGCTAAACAATAAAAATCACATTTTTATTATTTATATAGAATATGTAAAATATTCATGTTTTGAAAATAAACCGGTTAAACAATAAAAATCTCATTTTTATTGTATATATATAAAATATGAAAATGTTAATGTTTGAATTGAAATGGTTACACAATAAAAATCACATTTTTATTGTAGGTATGATTCACTAAAAATATTCATTGTTTTGAAAGAGAAAAGTATAACAATAAACATTCATATTTTTGTTGTTTATAAGAAATATGGAAAATGACCATTGTTTTGAGAGAGAAAGATAAGTTTAACAATATAAAATTCATATTTTTATTGATTGAAGAAATATAGAAAAATGATCATTATTTGAAATAGAAAAGTTTTACAATAAAAATTCACATTTTTATTGAATGAAGAAATAAAAAAAATGATCATTATTTGAAATAGAAAAGTTATACAATAAAAATTCACATTTTTATTGAATGACGAAATATAGAAAAATGATCATTATTTGAAATAGAAAAGTTATACAATAAAAATTTACATTTTTATTGAATGTAGAAAATATGTAAAATGATCATTGTTTGAACTAAAAATATGTTAACAATAAAAATCACATTTTTTTATTGTATATGCAAAATATGTTGTTAACCTACTTTGTGAACAAGGCTACATAAAGTTAAAAGGGGAATTGATGAAGAGTATTAATCAGAAGAGCGTGCACTGGGGATTCGGATTAGATTGGATTTACCAAGCCAAATCAAAGCAAATGGAGGCGAAACAGAAATCAGAGAAGCAGGGACATGGCTGGGTCGGGTCGAGGGAGCCCGATCCTCCCATCTTTTTCGCTGTGCATCCGAACCGAGGCGAGACAAATAAACAACAGTTACACCCCACAACTCCTGAAAACTCGGAGCGATTAGATAACCATTTCCCCAGGTTCGCGCACGATGTAGTCACGTTGTCATCATCTCGCTCTATCCGAACCCAACTATCGTTGGAAGCCTGCCACGTGTCGTCGAACCGGAGCCACTCCTATGAGACTTTTCTACTATAAATACACCTCCAATGGTCATTTGAAGGGATCTTTTGACAAATTCAGAACTCAAACCCTCTTCTCAACCGAATTTCATCGCCATATTCAGATTATAATCACCTTTCAAACTATATTTTTGAGAGAATTGAGTGGTTCTATGTGTTGTATGAGTGAATTTGAGTGAGAATCATTAGTGTACTTATATCCAAATCATCAATTCAAAAAGTAGAAAGTGGACGTAGACTCTTTAATGCCGAACCACTATAAATCATGTGTTTCCCTTTGCTTTTTGATTTCATTTTATTAGAATTATTGCTAGTTTGGGTGTTAGAGCCATTTTTGGATCTAACATTTTGGTGCTTTTCACTGAGAAGTCTTTGAATTCTCCGCTTTTTGGGATTATCGTTCTACTATTTGGACCTTCAAGTTCAAAGAAGTTAATCCTCTGTTTCCGACATTTTAAAGTATTTGTTGATTAATCACTGAAGAATTGGACATTATGGCTAAAGAAAAAGGAAAAGAAGTGCAAGGCGCTTGGGAGAATGAAGCTAACGAAGATTTGCAAGCCATGATCATGACGAGGTCGCGGGGACAGAGCACTGATGCAGGCCGATCCGAACCAGTTGCTCCGAACAGAATGGATGGCTCGACCCCAAACCAAAATGGAAACGTTGATGCTACTCGTACCCCCCTCCAAACCGAACCGGTTCCACTTCCCTACTCCGATGCGATTCGAACGTGGTTAAAGCTGGTACATCTACTCGAGCACCCACCCACGCTCCGCGACTGGCCGCGACGACTAGTGATCAACCCGCTCCGTCTGCACCAGTCACGCATGGAGACTTTTCACCCCTTCTTGATATGATTAAGAGCACAAGGTATGCTTTAGAAGCTCACAAACGTGACAGTCTTCGTATGCAAGAGAACATGATTACTATGAATAGGGAAATCAACGAGCTTCGTAGGCAGAAGACACCCTCTCCAACTCGCCGCCTCACAACAGACCAGTCATCCTCTTCGGATGAAGAGTGCCCTCGTGAAAGAAGGCCACTTGAGCGACCTGAAAATCTTGATCAGTTGACCTTTGGATCTTTGGGATCCCGTGAAGATGCTGCTCGTGTGCTAGGACCTGACGACCTGAGCCTTAGAGAACCTATGTTGTTGCGCATGCGTGGATCTCACTTTCTACCTAGGGAACCTAATTTTATTAATCCCACACAAGGACAACTCCTCCAACCCCTTCCTCTCGAGAATGACCGGGAACGTAGGGAACAGAGTAGAGCAGCTACCGCTAGAAACAGGAGGACATCCGCTAATCAGGAGCATAGGGGTAACCCGAACATTCGGGCCAGAGAGCCTAAGCCAACATTAACGAATGTTGATGTATGGGCAATGGTGCGCCAAATCATGTCCGAAAGCCGATGCTACACCAATGAGGACTAAGGCATTGAACGAAGTCACACCCCTTTACAGATGATATATTGGACTTCTAATTCCCTCGGCGATTTAATTTGCCACAAATGGATCGGTATTCAGGGAGAACCGACCCCGCACATCATCTGATGAGATATGCATGGTTCATGAATGCCGCAGCAGCTCCAGACGCTGTAAAATGCAAGGCCTTCCCGATTTTTCTAGAAGATGTGGCATTGATGTGGTTCACCCGACTCCCTCCACGGTCGATATCAACCTTTAAAGAACTAAGTGAACGCTTTATGAACCGGTTTCGACTTCATGCTCGAAAATCTAGAAGCGTCATTGAGTTGTCAAGGATTAAACAGGTTCCAGGTGAATCTTTGAAGTCATACTTAGACCGTCTCAACCTTGCTGTTACCGAAGTCAGTGACCCTCACAAACCTACCATTTTGATGGCCTTAATAGAAGGAGTTGACCCTGACACAAATTCGGGGATTACTTGTCCGGAAAACCGCCCCCTATTAGGGAATTGTTCTATGGAAAAAGCCAATATTCGCTTAAAACGATAGGAAGCTCATGCAAATAGAAAGAGAAAATCAGAAGGAGCTTCTAAGGAAGATATTCGAAGCAATGTCATAGTAAAGCAGTCCGGCGACAGCTCAGGAAGGGTTGAGGTGAACATCGGCAACAAGAACGAAGGCAATAACAAAAGGAATGGCAACGACAATAGGAGGAATAGGAATCGAGGGAACAACTCCAGCAAAAGACCTCAATTCCAAACTTTTGCGAACTATTCTCCATTGAGTGACACATTGGAAAACATCTACCTGGATACTTACAACGTATTGCAATATAAAAGCAACCACCCAGATACTCAAACGAAAAAGAGATCGCTACGGGAAAATTTTGTTTGTTCCACGGAACTCATGGTCATTCTACCGACGAATGCAGCCATTTGAGAGATGTAGTTGAGAAATTGCTGCGGGAAGGGAAGCTAGACGAGTACAAGGTTGCCCCACGGGACAGGGGGTAAGGAGGGCAAGCCCCGAACCAAAACCAACCTACTTCCAAACCCACAACCCAACAGAAAGGTAAAGGGATCGTTATCAATACCATTATAGGCGGGCCCTATCTAGCTAGCCATAGTTACAAAGCAATGGATCAGTACGTTAATGCCGCCAAGCACTTTGAAGTAGGGGAGTGTAGTAACCTCGAAGACGTCACTCCAGTGAAGCAACATAAAACGATGTCAGACGACGTCATATTCCGTGGTAGAGATGATACTAGAATTCAATCACCCACTGAAGACCCATTGGTAATTACTACTGCCATCGGCCCCGCTTTAGTCCGTAAGGTGTTGGTGGATAACGGAAGCTCGGTTAATATCCTCTTTAAGAAAGCCTTTGAACAAATGAAACTCGAAGCAAAAGACTTGAAGCCCCGCGAAGGATGGATACGAGGCTTAAATGGGGCGTCGACGGTTCCGATGGGATATGTAAAATTACCAGTGACGTTAGGACAAGGAGATCGCCAGAGAGTGAGAATCCTACCATTTGTAGTTTTGGATGTTGAGTCACCCTACAATGCCTTCTTGGGCCGACCGTCCCTCGCAGAGTTTAGGGCATGTATTGCACCTTGGTGCCTACTACTTAAATTCCCAACCGACACAGGAGTAGGAGTGATAAGAGGTGATCAAGCTACGGGACGAGATTGCTACATGACAGAGTTGAAGATACTAATGAAGGGGTTGAATATAGAACCCAAGGAAGCTTCCCCCCCTTTGAAGGAAAATTCAGCATAGCAATTAAGGGGTCCAGCCTCAAGAGAGTCGCCCAGAGATACGCTCGAGGATATAGGCCCCAGAGAGGATAAGGAACCTGAGGACCGAAAGGCGAATCCCAATGAAACGGCAGTGGACATCTCCGTTGACGATCGGATTCGACAAAAGTATTGAAGATTGGATCGCAGCTAGATCCAATTCGAGCGAAAGAATTGGTTGACTTTTTGAAGGCAAATCTGGATGTGTTTTCCTGGACTCACACTGATATGTGTGGGATATCGCCTGCTATTATGAGCCACTCTTTGAGTATCAACCCAAAACACCCACCGGCCAAGCAAAAGAGGAGGATGTTAGGCCCGGAGTGGTCAACAGCCTTGAAGGAAGAAGTGGAGAAATTGAAGGATAATGGATTCATCAAGGACTCGAAATATCCCGACTGGATATCGATTCTTGTCCTAGTCAAAAAATCTAATGGGAAGTGGCGAACGTGCATTGACTTCTCTGACTTGAACAAGGCTTGTCTGAAAGATAGCTTTCCTCTTCCCAGGATTGATCAACTGGTGGATTCAATGGCCGGACACGAGCTCCTATCCTTTATGGATGCCTATTTGGGATACACTCAAATTCCCATGCATATACCAGATCAGGAGCATACAAGTTTCATCACAGACTTGGGGTTATATTGCTATGTGGTAATGCCATTTGGATTAAAGAATGCAGGAGCCACATATCAACGCTTGGTCAACCGCATGTTCTATAATCAAATCGGAAAAACCATGGAAGTCTATGTGGACGACATGCTCATGAAGTCTAGACAGTCTCCCGATCATACAAAGGACTTGGCAGAGATGTTTGGCATTCTACGAAGGTATAGGATGAAGTTGAACCCTCTAAAATGCTCGTTTGGGGTCGCAACAGGGAAATTCCTCGGGTTCATTGTAAGTTCTAGAGGGATTTAGATTAATCCTAGCCAAATAGCAGCAATAAAGAACATTGAAGAACCATGGAAGATTAAGGACGTTCAAAGCCTGGCAGGGAAAGTTGCCGCATTAAGCAGGTTTATCTCCAAAACCAAGGACAAGTGTGTCCCTTTCTTCGGTTTGATAAAACGGGGGAATCGTAACTTCGAGTCGACTCTCGTTTGTGTGGAGGCTTTCCAAAATCTATTGGACTTATTAGATAAGCCCCTGATATTTCCAAAACCTATGGACCATGAGGATTTGTTCATCTATCTGGCGGTGTCATCTCATGCTGTTAGCACAGCATTGGTGCGTGAAGACGACAAGGTCCAGAGGCTTGTGTACTACATAAGCAAGAAGCTAGCCGCTGCAGAACGTAATTATCCAAGAATAGAAAAGCTTGGTTATAGCCTCCTGATTGCCTCTCGAAAGCTCCGTCATTACTTTCAAGCTCATCCGATAGTTGTATACACTGATCAACCTCTAAGACAAGTGTTGCAAAGACCCGAAGCATCGGGGCGATTACTTAAGTGGAATATCGAGTTGAGCCAATTCGATTTGAATTTTCAACCACGGAGATCAATAAGGGGGCAGGCCTTAGCCGACTTCGTAGCATAATTCACGATCCCCGAAGAAGAAACAGTGGATGACAAGGTTGTTGCTTCAGAACACGAGTTAGAGCTTAGTCCATGGAAGTTATATATGGACGGGGCCAAGAATGATCGAAGATCCGGCGCCAGAGTTGTTTTAATCACTCCTGAAGGACGACCCATTTACTACACCCTACGATTGGAGTTTTTTGCCACTAATAATGATTCCGAGTATGAGGCCTTGATTGTCAGGCTAAAACTCGCTAAGGAGTTAGGAGTAAGAACACTGGACATATTCTGTGACTCCAAGATAGTTGTCTGCGAAGTTCGGAAGGAGTTTGTGACCAAGGGACCTCGGCTTGTTACTTATTTTGGAAAAGTGGAAGAGCTGCTAGGCAACTTGGAACATTACAATATAACACACATTCCAAGAGCGGAAAATCAGAAGGCGGATCGACTGGCTAAGCTAGCGAGTTCTGACAACCCAGAGGAAACCGAAATGGTTCCAATATAGATACCGGAATCACCAAGCTTCGACCTAATGGAAATTGAACTAGCCTTGGAAACTGAGCCAGAGAAGGAGCATTGGATGCCACCAATAAAGAACTTCCTCAAGAACGGAATTCTCCCATCAAAGAAGAGCGAGAGATGACATGTAACACGTAAAACTATAAGACACGTTTTACAGGACGATGTCCTTTATCGTCAAGGGTTTTACATGCCCTTGCTACGATGTATAGCACACGACAACATCAAGCGTGTACTGCAAGAAGTACATGAAGGTGAGTGTAGGGACCACACCGGGGGTCAATCCTTAGCAAAGAAAGTATTGCGGTACGGATATTTTTGGCCTACCATGAATAAAGATGCGGCTGATTACTCACGACGCTGCGACAAATGTCAAAGATTCACTAAAATTCCCAGAGCACCTCCGACTCAGCTTAAGTCAATGGTAAGCCCATGGCCGTTTGCCATGTGGGGAATTGATATTATTGGAGTTTTACGCATTACCAAAGGAGGAGCAAAGTACGCGATCGTCGCCATGGATTATTTCACGAAGAGGGTGGAAGCCGAACCCTTAACCACGATCATGGCAAGGAAGGTGATAAGTTTTAGGGTTAGAAATATTATTTGCCAAATTGGGATACCGAAAACCATTATAACTGATAATGGAACCCAATTCGACAGTGCCGAATTTAAAAACTTCTATCAGAAATACAAGATTGATAAAATGTATACTGCAGTAGCTCACCCGCAGTCGAATGGACAAGTTGATGCGATAAACAAAGTCATTAAATCTATTCTTAAGAAGCGGTTGGAGCGGTCCAAAGCCAAGTGGGTGGATGAGTTGCCGCTAGCTTTGTGGGCCCACAGAACAACCTTTAAGACGACAACTGGCCATACTCCCTTTTCACTCTCCTTCGGATCGGAGGCAGTGATCCCGGTGAAGCTCGAAGTCCCCTCTCATAGGGTGACATATTATGACCCAATGACAAATAGAGCACTCCTCCTAGAGTCCCTCGACATGGTTGGAGAAAAAAGAGATGAAGCAGACTTGCGTGCTTCAAGGCATCGACGCCAAGAAGCACGTTATTATGATAGAAAGGTTCACACTAGGACCTTCGAACCAAGTGAATTAGTGTTGAAACGAGTCTTCTCACCTCCAACCCAATTGGGTCCAAAGTGGGAAGGGCCATATGCCATCCAACAGAAGCTTGATATAGGAGCCTTTAAGCTAACGACTGTGGATAGTGAAGAGATTCCCAGAGTTTGGAATGCTCAGCATTTGCCGTGGTATTTGAGTTTGATATGTACTACTTTCTTTTGTTTTTTATGAATTATGTAAAGAGGCACGACTTGCCATGAAAAGTCTGTTTATATGAACAAAGGATTATAAAGTGGATGTAGGCTACGACTTAGCTGAACCACTATAAAAACATCGTGTGTCATTTATTTTCCTGCACTATTCTTATGTTCTGTGACTGTTCTGTCCTGATTATGAAATACTAAACATTGAATTATTATTATTTTTAAAAAGAGATTAAGGACAATTCACGTGCAAGGGGAAACGAAACGACCGTTTGCGTAACAGGATGGAAGGAGTGGGAAGACGACATTCCTAACTCTAACTCTCAAGAAACGAGAGAGAGTATAAAGGACAGGAAGACGACGTCCCTTGAGGCATGAAGGTGCACCCCGATAAGAGACCACCTCAATGTTACTCTAACCTGGTTATGAGATAGGAGAGTATAAAGATGCTAAGAAGACAAGCATCAATGACAAAGGAAAGTTAGCCCCGCCAGAGAGTCAGGGGCAACTGAACGCTAAGCTTAATCAATCTCGAACAAGCCTTAGCCAGTCAGTTTGTTCAAGATTGATTGGGGGCATAACACACATGTCCCCAATGTATATTGTCTACTGTTTAGTAATGATGGCTTTATTGTACAATTATAATATGACATGTTGTTTATTTGCATTTTTACTTAAATGACGGATTTGCAAACATTTGACATTGCAGGGCATAACACACATGTCCCCAATGGAATAAACTACTTTATTCACAGGAGTTTGTACAGGGAAACAAAGCAAAAGAAGCAATGGCCGCACGCGCTACAATAATAGCGGACCAGCGGAATATCAAAACAAAAGACAAAATGCGTTTTCACTTGGGCTTTGGGGTAGACGTAGCCTTCTTAGCAGCCTTCAGAGCGTCTTTTGCTTCTTTTTCAGCATTGGACATAACACGCTTTTGCTTCTTCTTCTCCGAAATTGTGGTGCTGGAGTCGACGGATTTCTTCCTAGGAATTGGAGCACTAGGATCAATAGAAGATTTTTTAACAAGTTCCTCCGCAATTGATCTAGTTGAAAGTTTGACAACTAACCTTGATCCAGGAGGCACCACCGCAAGAGGCTTAAGGCTTTCGGGGTCTGTTTCCTCAACTTTCAGCTGCATGCGCTTGTCCTGTTTGGCCTTCATCTTAGCCAAAGTCATGTCATCGAAGTTCCCCGAATCTCCAGTCACAACAACGTCATCCTCCTCTTTATGTCCATCGTCACTGTCTTCTTCTATCAGAGCACCAATCATCTCACCATGGTGAGAAGTCTCAGCGATGGGTGGCGCGGGAGTTTTATCAGTAGCCTCCTCTTTCTTGTCCTCGGCTCCTCCTCCAGATTTTATAGCAGTGGCTCCATCCTGTTCCTCCCGAGTCTCTTCAGTAGACTGTTCACCTGGAGTTGCCTTTTACGAATCATCAGTCTTCTCAGCTGGCCTGATACCTACAGAACGGGAAGTAACAGTTATTAACTCAGGAGAAAACACAGGACCTTCAATTGTTTGACCAATAATGTGACAAAAGGTTGAGATAGCTTTGGCAAACTGATGTGAAAAAGTAGAAATACCCTCAGCAGATTTCTCGACTTGAGCGGTAGGAACTTCGAGAGTTAATTCGGCAGCAGAAAGTAAAGAAGAAGCCCCAGGGATCTCTGGTCTTTCTGGATCATACCCTTCTACTACAATAGCCTCAAGTCTGGAAGAAGAAGAACCAACTTCAAGGGTATCCTTTCCCTTGGACTGACGCCTTTCCTCCTCCATTGCGACAACGATAAGTTTTCGCCCTTCGGCTAAGCAGTCTGTCTCCTCGCCCCTTAGGTACTTCTCCATCAACTTGTCCTCGTCAATCGAGTCCACTCCAAGTTCTGCTCTCTCCCAATCGACCAATTGGTCCCATGCATACACGAGAGGAATATGATAGTCCTTGAGCCAAGCAAGGTTTCGGTGATGGACCACCTGAGCAAAAAATCCAACCATGGTTTCACCACTCTCGTCCAGCTCCCTTTGAGCGTCTTTAAGCTGTTCATTGACTTTCCCAACTTGCTGTAGAGCTATATTTGCATTCCCCTCGGCAAGAGCTGCCCTCGTTTCAGCCTTCAACAGTTTAGCCCCAAGCTCTGAGTTCTTTTTGGCAAAGTCCGCTTTCTCTTGCTCGAGACGAATGTTCTTAGGCTTAGCATCTTTAGCTTGTTTCTTTAAGTCTGTTTGCTCCTGACTATGGGACTCAAGATCGGAATGATAGCGCTGTTGCAGTTCTTCGAATTGTTGCTTATAGTTGTTCGCATCGCGTTGTACGAGTGCAAGTCGGGCCTGAGCATCCTCAAGCTCTCTCTTAGTGTTTTCAATAGCTTTTATGTCATATTCAGCAGTGTCCTGCATGATTTTAACATCTGCTACTAGATCACTTATGATTTTTGAGAGGTTCTTCGAATATCTCTTCATCTCCTTATATTGTTCGTCCACGAAGTCTATGGAGGCTTTGATCTCATTGGTCCAATCAGGGTTCACTTGTTTGTGCTTTGGGACGAAGTGCATGTGTCCAAGTGATGTTCAGGAAACTGTTGCCTCAAAACTTCCAGTCTAGCCTGGTTCTCGTTGTGACAACCGCGGGTCTCGAACCCCTGACCTCCCGTTAAGCAACACCACGCACTAACCACTGTGCTAAAAGATATTTGTGTTAGCTTTTCGAGAGGGGTGTTACAGACTACCCCCTTAAAGAGCCCAACGTCCTTGTTGGCTTATATCACTTACCACTCAGGCGTTGTGCATGTAACTCGCATCAGTACCACACTGACTAACATCCGCAGCATTACGCACGCAATTCCGGCGGGGTATAGGCTCTGATACCAAATGTGACAACCGCGGGTCTCGAACCCCTGACCTCCCATTAAGCAACACCATGCACTAACCATTGTGCTAAAAGATATTT
The DNA here is from genome assembly GCA_030737875.1 of Allium sativum. Taxonomy (NCBI): domain Eukaryota; kingdom Viridiplantae; phylum Streptophyta; class Magnoliopsida; order Asparagales; family Amaryllidaceae; genus Allium; species Allium sativum. The sequence continues at coordinate 567,762,939 of CM060921.1, forward strand.
GTGTTAGCTTTTCGAGAGGGGCGTTACACTCGTCGTTGAGTATAACCGGCCTTGTAGTAGTTATGTCGACAGTACGATAAGATAGTTCACGACAGGTCTGCTCCTTCTTGCATCTTTCCCCGGCTCCAGTTGTTTCTTTTTTGGATCAGGAACCCTTTTTGAAGTACTATCTTGAGGAATCTTGTCTTTAGATGGAGCAGGAGGCTTAGTGCTGTGTTTATTCTTCTCATGCTGCAAAGATTGACTCTTACATTTGTTTGAGTCTTTGTGGTATGGAGATCGAGAACGTGAGGACCGATAAGGCCTCAGAGGTCGATCCCTCTTATTATCTCTTCCTCTACTCTCATGTTGGTCATGCCTCTCATTGGGATCCATTAGGGGCATACTCGAACAAACATCCCTCATATAGTAATGTTGTCTCACCATTTGTCCTACAAAAAGAAATGAGCGAATATTAGAATCAACGTTAACATAAAACTCAAGTGTTGTAACGTGCAGTGCTAGAGTGCAATGTGTTTCCTAAGTGGTGACTCCCCCCAAATAGACCAGAGCCTGGACTGAGGCTGGTATGTGCAGTTTCCCTGGACTTTACGGGAGTAACTTCTTCCTTAGAAGTGAGAGCAAGAGGGTTTGTTTGTGAAATCTCCTTCAGTATAAAGAGTATCGGGTAAGGGAAGATCTCCTAAACCCCGATATATAGAGTCATCCGCGGTAGTATTATCTCCTAAAGGAATGACTACTCGCAACTCTTTTGGAGAAATTAGGCTTTTAGGAGTAGTAGCGTCCTCAGGAGGGACATATCTATCTCTGTATTTCTTAGCTATGTTTGCTAATTCGTCATCCTGAGTGGAAGATGGAGAAGGGGGATCCTTAAGGGGTGTCGTTGGATCTTTCGAGCTTCCTCCCGTTCCAAGAATAATGTCAGCTGGGGGTATGTACACATAAGGGCCTTCTCCATGTCCTATGCTACGGGTTATGGCAAGTAGACGGTGTCGACGTAGATATTCATCCACCAAACAATCCTTGATGGTCAAGAACTATTGGTCACCATTAAGTAATTGATTCAAACGATCAAATTGTATTGGAAACTTCTCTTGTGGAGGATTAGAAACTATAAAAAGAAAACAAGCAACGCTTAATGAACGTAAGATAAAGGCTAGAACTGAAACTCGAAAAAATCTAAGTCCTTACTTGATTTGATCCATCTTCTAGCACACCTGGGCTGCTGCTTGATATAAAACCGTTCGGGTTTTGGATCCCCAGCATTGCTACTAAACGGAACGGTGATAATTTTCCTTTTTGGCACGATTCGAAATATACGAAGGATGGGGTGTCATTGTTTCGATGCTTGAAGTTGTAAAAGAAATGAACATCTTCGAAAGTCAACTCTTCACCAAGAATTTCTCTATAGGCTACGTATAGAGTATACAAATAGGCGTAAGAGTTGGGAAGAAGCTGCATGCGAGCAATCCTTAACTGTCTCAGAAAATCGACGACGAATGGTGGGAATGGAGGTATTTCTCCAACAAAACACATTAGTCTAGTGATAGCCATATACCTTCCGGTGGATTATGAGGACGATCTGTTTTTGATGGCACCTCTGTATCTCTTCGGAGAATCCCGTGTTTTAAGCATATCCTGGCAAGTCTGCCATTATCAATCGTCGATTCGATCGAGTCTTTAGGCGATTCCAAGATAATTGCATCCCTATATTCGTCAGGGGCACGGTTATCTCCTACCCCTCCTTCTTCTTCCTCGCCTAGGGAAACATTACCCCCGGATGATGCTTCACTATCCTGAGTCCCCATTTCATAATATGGGCCTTCACTATCCCAGTTCGGGTCGGAGGTAGAAGATACATCCTCATTGACGGGATCCTCAGATGTCCCTGCAACTTCTCTTCTCTTTGCTAATCTAGATGAGCGTCTCTCGGTCATATCTGATGTACTATTGAAGAAACAATAGCAAGGATTAGAGTAAAGTTGCATGTGTCCCCCATACATGTGTGTGCCAATGTGTGTGCAGTGACAAGAATTAAAGAGGTACAAAGAGTATATAAAGACACAATGCAGAAAAGTGGCAAAGCAGTTGAGTGCTTATAGTAGTCGTGAAAGCTTGATCATGATTATAGGGCTCTATCCTAACTGTCCATAATGTCATATGCATCAGTCAACGTTGATTGAATTAGTTGAACCATAAATTGCACATTAAGTGAACATTGCCGGATCGGTTCGAATATGCATGTTACGGTCGGCTCGGTATAAGTCCTTTTTCTTATGTGGTTAAAAGTTGGATTGGTCCGGTGTCCAGATAATGAGCAAATTGGTACAGATAATTCACTTTAAAGGATCGGGTCGGAATGGGAGAAGAGAAGGGATCGAGTTGGAGGCGGTCAAGAGAAAACAATTCTATTCGGATCGGTCGATATCGACCCGACTCGAATCAGCATCCCAAGACTTATCCGTACAACTCAGCCTCCTTCAACAGTCTCAATTTTCTTCTCCGACTCGAACCAATTTCCCACCATCATTAGCTACTCCTTCCTATCCCTTTGAAGAACTCGACCCGAACCGATCTGGCTTCTCCCTTCTTCTTCCTCTCCGCTCCTTTGGCACTACCCAGCCTCTTGGCAAAAGCCAAATCAAAGCTGAGTACTTATGAGTTGGTGTGGCCAGCGCTAACTTGAGTCTCCTCCGCGACCGTCTCGAGATGGCAACGAGGCCATCAATGATGATGGGGAGGAGGTAGGAGGCGCGACATCAAGGTCAACGAAACATCATACTAAAATAGCTCAAACTAATCATGAATCCGAATTGGAATCAATTAAAATGGAGTCAATCGAAGTTATTTGACCCACCTATGTAATCGATTTGATGATCGAAGGGGAATTTTGGAATTTTAGGAACTAGGGTTTTTTCTTTTTTTGTGAAACCTGGAAGGCGACGGAAGTGAAAAGAAGAGGAAGGAAATGGAGAAGTCGTAAATTTATATGGGTATGGGGCGGCCCTTTGTATTCCTACTAACGGACATTCACTCAGCTCGGACCGGAAGGCTGGCCCATGGTCGTTTGGCCGGCGTTGGGATATAGGAAAGGCCACACGGATCAGATCCGAACCCAAGCAGAACCGCAAGCATTAATTCAACATATGAATTGAACCCAAAAAGGAACATGCAAAAGTTTACCTAAAAGAGCTCCTAGACATCAAGAAAAGTTCTCGAAGTTATTTGAAACAACAGAAGCAATTTGTGCATTCTATGGTGTATATATAGACAACAAGAATTGTGACTTTACAAAATGACACAACCCTACAAACGTATGGAAGTGACTATTCGACGATTCAGGTTCAGAAATCAATATACAGACAATTTCGAAGCACAACCTATCTTCAATAGAAGTGCAGTTCGAGGGGGCAAAATGTTAGCCTACTTTGTGAACTAGGCTACACAAAGTTAAAAGGGGAATTTATGAAGAGTATTAATTAGAAGAGCGTGCATTAGGGATTCAGATCGGATCAGAGTTACCAAGCCAAACCAAAGCAAATGGAGGCGAAGCAGAAATCAGAGAAACCGGGACACTGCTGGGTTGGGTCAAGGAAGCCCGATCCGCCCATCTTTTTCGCTGTGCATCCGAACCGAGGCGAGACAAATAAACAACAGTTACACCCCACAACTCCTGAAAACTCGGAGCGGTTAGATAACCATTTCCCCACGTTCGCCCACGATGTAGTCACGCTGTCATCATCTCGCTCTATTTGAACCCAACTATCGTGGGATGCCTGCCACATGTCCTCGAACCGGAGCCACTTCTGGGAGACTTTCACCTATAAATACACCTCCAATAGTCATTTGAAGGGATCTTTTGACAAGTTCAGAACTCAAACCCTCTTGTCAACCAAATTTCATCACCATGTTCAGATCACAATCACCTTTCAAACTATGTTTTTGAGAGAACTGAGTGGATCTATGTGTTGTATGAGTGAATTTGAGTGAGAATCATTAGTGTACTTATATCCAATTCATCAATTCAAAAAGTAGAAAGTGGACATAGGCTCTTTAACGCCGAACCACTATAAATCGTGTGTTTCCCTTTGCTTTTTGATTTCATTTTATTAGAATTATTGCTAATTTGGGTGTTAAAGCCATTTTTGGATCTAACATATGTAAAATGTCATGTTTTGAAATAGAATTGTTTGAACAATAAAAATTACATTTTATTTTATATTTAAAATATGAAATATGATCATAGTAGAAAATAACAATGTGTTAACAATAAAAATTTCATTGTTTTGATAAAATATGTTATAACATTAAAAATTACATTTTTTAATGTAAAGAATGATTCATTAAAAAGATTTATTATTTGGAAATATGTTGTAACATTAAAAATTACATTTTTTTAATGTAAAGAATGATTCATTAAAAAGATATTTGAAAATAGGTTGTAACATTAAAAATTACATTTTTTTTAATGTAAAGAATGATTCTTTATTAAAAAATTCATTATTTGGAAATATGTTGCTAACATTAATTTTATTGTAAAGAATGATTCATTAAAAAGATTCATTATTTGAAAATTGGTTGTAACATTAAAAATTACATTTTTTTAATGTAAAGAATGAATCATTAAAAAGATTCAAGTTTTGATAAAAATGTTTTTACATTAAACATCACATTTTTAATGAAAGTAGGAATCATTAAAAATATTCATTGTTTGATGAAAATGTTTTTACATTAAAAATTACATTTTTAATGTATTTATGAGTCGTTAAAAAGAACCAAGTGTTAAAATATATTTTTGTTAGATAAAAATGTTCTTTTTAACATGTGTACGAAGTGTACAGAATTATTTAAAGAACAAATAATTTGAAATCGTCGAACAAATTATATATATATATATATATTAAAATAAAACGAATCGCGCGTGGTAGTTCGCGATTTGGAATCGTAACTTCAAATGATTATACTGAGAGATTCGACTGTCGGATTTTCCCAAAACTGGAACCGTTGGGTTCGCTTTGGAAAGATCTTTCAAATGATATAAAATTTTCTAAGATCCAATGGTTAGATTTCGAGAAATATGTAATTTAAATTTTAGTAAAAAACAGCGCTAGGGCCGCGTAATGACCTGAAGCATCGTTTAATTAAAAGAGGCTATTTTCATATAAATAAAAATAGCGATAAATCGTTATAAAATATTATAACGATATGGAATGAAAAAAATTGATTTGAATTATATATATTTGTGAATTATTTGAAAAGGCCGAGTTAATTCTCATTTCAAATAATTGATCGACGATTAGAAGTTGAAAATTTAAAGACGGTGGTTGAAGACCGGCGATCTTCACATCGAATGGACGGCTACTGATGCCTTTGATTGGAGTTGCTGCCTTGAAAGGGTTGCAGTGGTAGTTGTCCGCACGTACTTGTTGATTGTCCGGATATGTGAGAGCCTCTCTTCCATATTGAACATATGGAACATAGAATAAGGTGCATCCAGTTTCGTTCAGACCCAGAACGAACTAGTAAATGGATGTGTGTCTAACATTGGATTTTATTTTGTGTTGACTGATTTCTATTAAATATATATCTGTTTGGTGGCGGAGAATTTATTCTCTTGCTTACACCCTTCTATGAGACTTAAGAGGTTAGAGGTTATATATCGATGGACATTAGTCGCATGACGTGAATTGTCAATGTGGCATGCCAAGATGCAAATGATCAAGGCTTATTGTTAAAAACAGAGCCTTATGGTTGATGATCAAAGCACAGCTTTAATTAGCATAGCATTGTGTATAGCATTACTTCGTGAGCCTCACACCCCGGTATAAACCAGAAATGGGAGAAGGATCCAGGGAAAACATGCATTTCTTTCTAGCTAGGAGTGGTGTCATGGTATAGAGCCCAGACATTTTTACTTATGTGGATGATGGAAAGCGAGGTACCTCGGATTTGATTCCCTAGTGGCTCTTGATTTACGGCCCATAGGGCGAGGAAACGTATTTTTCGGGAATCATACATAATCTACTAACGTAAGTTGTAGACCGGCCCTGTGGCTTCTAGGTGCAGTTACGGCTGTATCTTGAGACATGGGCTAAATTGTCTCGAATTCGGTAAGGATGATCCCTTGCCTTGGTTCATGATGTAAATCCAACTTCCAATATGACACAATGCGTTTTTGATTGTAAAACTAGTATGGCGACATAGTATATGGTAGCTATGCCGCCTATGATTGATACATTTTGATTGAAAATGTTTTTTGAAACATATAGACACTAATAATAATATCAAATTTGTTTTATATGTACCAAGCATTTTTGACCATTATAAGGTAAAACTCTATCCTCCGGTTTGTGTTGCATTGTGTGATGGGACTTGAGTCTTATAATGGTTTCATTTTTCTAAAAAGCATTACGTTGTTTAATGATTTACTTTATTTATGCACTGGCAATCCAATGGAGTAAACCCATTCCGCGTTAGCGGCGTGGTCCTATGATTAGCCTTATTATTAAGTAGGTTAAGTAGATTTCTCATACCAGTCCCATGACTGACTCGTTGTTTGTTTCACTTTGCAAACTTGGGTGCCCTCTTTTCCACACGAGCAGCCTTGTATTCAGGTTTCAGCAGACTCATTCTGGATAGCTATGGAGCTGAATATGGATCCTATCATTTCTATTTTGTTGTTCAGATTTCATTTAGTATGTCATGTTTAATTTCACTGCAGACATTTTATATTAAGCTGAAACTGTATTATGTACTAAGTATGAACCTGTTATGCTGTATAACTTCGATGTTAATATTATTTCCAGTGTAACTTTGATGTACTTTATCTAGTGTAATTCTATGATTTTGTTCTGCTGTTATTGTTTATGTGTTATATTCCAATGATTATCTTTGCTTTCGTGGCACGGGGGTTTGGGGTCATCATAATTTAAGACATTACCTTGACAGACCCATAACACCCCACACTTTTCTGAGCCTAAATTTTGAACAAAATCTAAACTTGAACACATCCAAGCATGGAGCATGTATATACCTGTACCTGAAATAAATAAGCATAAGCATAATCAGAGTATGATAAGAAAACTCATAGCGGAAACAAAATAGGATAAACTAGTATTAACTCAAGTAACAACCTTTTTCAAAGTAAGTCACTTTGCCAATACCGAGCATGAGAGAGAACGAGAACCAAGAGCCAAACTTAAACACCTGTGAGAACCCGACCTTCTCTAAAAAAACCTAGGTGGTTGTTATAAGGAGGGGGTTAGCAACAAAATTCTGGTGAACAAGAAATGTACAACATAGATTATAATATACAGATGTATCCCGTTTGGTTCAACCTAATATGTATGCCTACTAAGGTTAGTGATTTTAGCCTAACCTTGTAAATATTTACGCATGACTCTACTACTCTTCCAACAAAATTGAATGTTGGATTTGTCAGTCAGTTCCGAGCAGACTTCTACTACAAGTTGAACTTAACATCATGCCTTAGTATACTTATATTTACACATTAGACCCCTCACATTAAGCTGACTAACTGTGAATGCTAGATTTTTCAGACAGTTCCGGGCAGACTTCAACCACAAGTTGAGCTTAACCTTGTGTCTAAATGCGGTTATAATTCAAATTCCCTAATTAGAGTTTATAATGTTTATCCTAATACATTTAGGAATTGTAACCATTTTCCTATTATATTCATTTTACCCAATCAACATTGGTTACAATTGTTATTTATTGATTTGTGGTCCTATTTATAGAAATTAATTATATTAATTGCTACAATGGTCACCACAAATATATTAATTCAATATGGATTAACATTTCACATATAATTCCATAACTGAATATCGTTCAAACATTCAATACAACGCATATTTTATCGTTTTATGTAGATTTGGACGGATAATGTTATATATTTATATTTTCATGCAGTTAACGCAATTATTTTTCTTTATTATTATTTTAATTAATTTAATACTTTGGTTTAACCACTAACCAAACATTCCCTTTTTGCATTCAAACTTGCCAAAATAATTCAAATATTACAAAAAGACCATTAGCTGTAATTATTGTAAATTATGCCTGATTAGTAAAGTAAACATATCTTAAAATCACAAGAAATATATATATTATTATATTTTTTTAGTATAGTTGATGCAAACTATGCACAAATATGTATATTCATATTTATACGTACATTTGCACCACTTTTCCCCTTTTCCAATTTTTTTGTCATATCTCTTGTGAATTCAAAATAATATCTTTTTGTTCAAAAGAGGGAAACGACATATTTACAACAACTAAGCCAAAACCCAACAACATTGAATACAAATAGGCATATTTCTTTTAAAATTTCAATCACATAATTTACCATTGTATCTTTTTATCCAAATTCACATAATTAATCATTCAGCACTGAGACTAGAGATCTGGAATATAACTACATCTAAATGGTGTTCAATAGGACAGATTTCCAGATCTACAATGCTTTGCAACAACCACAATACATTTTATAACATATTTGTAGGAAATATGTATAAATAAACTCAAGCATCCTACAATTAATATTACCTCTAACCACTATTCACAATCTACCAGTTTTAACAATGTTTACAACAAGATCTGATAGGTGTCAATTCAATTACGGCAAAATTATAAACAAATATGATGAAAATAGGCATATATTTTGAGATCTAATTCAAACGAGGCCTTATGAAAACCGTCAGATTCATTTTAGTTTATATCCGTCCATTTGTTTTAATAATATATTATAATATAACCTCTTAACCCTAGCCATCACTGGGCGTTCTGGCGCCCAGTGGGTCGACCGCTAGGTTCGACTGTCGGTCGACCGTTGGGGTCGCCAGCTACCCATTGAGGCTGCTTAAATAAGGTATATAATATATTTATTATAATTTATATATTTTCCATCCGTTATCGTATTTCGTCTGTAACTTTTTCATATGGACTCCGTTCACGAAACTCCAAACATGAAACTAACCAAAATTCTGAGACGAACGCATCGGTTAAAGTTTTGTGGTCAAATTCCATCATTTGCAAAAATTCTAATTTTGAAATTCTAATTTTGAAATTCTAATTAAATAACTAATTTATTATCAAAATTCCGAGTTATTACATTCTTCCCCCCTTACAAGAAATTTCATCCCGAAATTCTGACATCTAGTTATCCTATCCTACACAACCAATTTGTATACATCCATTTCGCAACCATGTGTATATGTGCATAATGTACATGAAACACCCCACCTCCGTTAGGGTCATTCTCAAGGGGAATGCCCTAATTTTGGTGGAGGTTTATAAGTATAAGTCACAGATATACAAGACAGATATAAGAACACATATTTTTGAACAGCGGAAAACAACCACATCTTTTATTTCATTAAAATACGTGTTCACAAAGACATGCCATACTTGTCTTACAATTCTTCCAAAAACATAACATCTTCATAATTGTCTTGATTACATTATTAAAGAAGCATAAAGAAAACATAAATAAACTGCAAAAGTCCCATAATTGCTATCCAAAGCCACAGTCCAAAACGGAAAGGATCCAAGCAATACATTCTTTCTCTTCAAGCTGAATGTGAAAACTGGTCAAGCTGCGGTATTCCCTCCCTGTGGACCTGGGGGGGGGAACGGAAGAAAAGAAGACGAAAGAAAAGTAGAGTTAGACATAAAGCCTGAGTAAGTCTAGGACTATTCAGTCTATGAATAAAGAACTGGGTATGATAAGTATAAACTGGAAATGGGAAAGCACCATAAACTAAGTTAAGTTGTCTAGGGTCGAATATACTATCGTACCCCATATTAATCTCTGTACCCATATAAACTAGTTCCCAACAGGCACCCCATAATCAGGGTGAAGTGATCCATTTCTGATGATCGGCTCCTACTCGCATAGTTACATGTGTCTTACGGCCCCCGCTGTTGTAGTTACATATGCTGGTCCCACCATGGGGTGTATCAAGTCCCATGGTGGCGGCCCGACACAATTCTAGAATGCACAGGTATGCTACTGGTGCCCAGTGCCTTATTTTTCTGCGCCGGAGTGTGTGCACGCCCGCACCCCGTTAGAACCTACACTGCTGCACCACCGCTGTCGATTTGACCTCTTACAGTCAGCCCAGTAATCGTGCCCCACCCTGCCTAGTTCAGGGTATCCTGATACACCTTGTAGGGTTACTGCTGAAAAGGGTCCCCCCGCTACTAGGTTTTCTATTTCTAGCCAACATGCTAAGTTGGTTAAGTGTTTTATAAACCTAACCCCCAATCAGTCTGTTTTGTTTAGCATGTTCCATTTTGATTAAGTATTAATTAATTTACTTAATCCTATCAATTCTGACTCAGCCTTAATTGTTTTATTAAAGCCTTGACCTCTCACATTAGACAGTTATTGTTGTATTTGCCTGTTGCCGGTTGGGTCCGGGCAGTCTTACGCCATAACTCAGTCTAACCTCGGGTCCTTATTGGGCTCCTTTTTTAACCACCCATATTGGATAGGTATTGTTGTGACTACTGGATAGCCGGGCGGTTCCGGGCAGGTTTACATCACAACTCAATCCAACCTCGGGTTAAACACATCGTATTTTCTACATTTACATATTTTGTCTCTTTTCTTTTTATATGTAAATATTTGCGGCCCATTATTCAAATTTATCTTTATTGGTTAAAATTTATTTATGCCACTTAATTGTTTTCCAAGGTTGTTGGCATGCGTCAAACATGCCAACACATATGTTCTATATTTTAACCCAAACGTCATTACCCCCGTTTTACACGTTCGCTATAATATAAGATATGTTGGGTTTAACATTTAAGCCCAACTTAGCCAAATGAAAAGGGGAGGCTTATAACATGGTGTTTATAAGGTAACATAAAAAGGGGAGTGTGAACGCATGAACTTGCAACATAACGATTCAATTAACATAAATTAGGCACATGTGAACTTGCAATTGTAATAGCATATAATCATGGCATAACAATACTTAAACATGAATCATTCTATTCATATAATCATGGCATAAACAATACTAAAACATGAATCATTCTATTCATATGATTATGGCATAAACAATACTTAAACATGAATCATTCTATTCATATAATCATGGCATAAATAATACTTAAACATGAATCATTCTATTCATGTAATCATGGCATAAATAATACTTAAACATGAATCATTCTATTCATGTAAACTTACAATTGGAATGTAAGTCTAACTTAATTGTGTCACATATATCACCATATGGTTTTGATAACAACTTAGGCCTAAAACATGTTTCAACTAGGCATAATACCAAACATAGTTTAGTCATGTTCATAAAGGTGCTTACTTTTGTTTCTAATACAAAAGTATGATTTGCTAATTCCAACATAGATTCATATAAACTATAGTACTTAGCCGTATCCAATTACACACTAAAAATGATCATAAAAGTATGTACATCATATTGGCATAATAGTGAATCATATACTTGCATGAATCCCAAATAAAATACTACAACATACGGTTGTCAACATAAATCATATACTTGTATGAATCCAATCGTATACCATATCATTTCCAAATCGTTTAGAATCAAAATAACATACAAGTATAGATTATTATCGCCACAATTCCATTTCGCATTTTACACAAATCAAACGCAATTAATTATTCACATCGGAATAGCACTCTACTTACAACGTATGACGAATCTTCAATTCAGGAATCTGAATTCTGAATTTGGAGATGCTATCCTTTGTTGTAGGCGTTGTTTTGATTTGGTTGACGTTGCTTTAAGCTTTCGATTTATCTCCTAATTGTCTCTCAATTTCTGACGGCTATCCTTAGTCTCTCCTCAGCAGCTTGACGGTCTCATCTCCATTTTAGTTTGTGTGAATTAGGGTTAGTCTTAGGTCCTTTTTATAGAGTTTGTGAGTTGATTTAGACCGTCGATGGAGCTTGGTTTAATAATAGCCGTTCGTTTGAAGGAGAGACCAACCAGGTGCTGACACCTAGCCCTAGTGACAAGGCAAGGCTCAGAAAATCGACCAAACACAGACCAGGCCAGCCAGGGTGGGCTGGGTTCGACCTGGCTCAGTGGCCAGGTCGACATCGTGTCGACTTGGCAGTCGACACGGGTGACCCAGGTCGACTGCCCAGTCGACCTGGCTAGCCCCAGGTCGACTGCCAAGTCGAACTGGGTGCCTTAGGCGGGAATTTTCCCGCCCTGGCCATTCCGGCCCGTTTTTGAAATTTGAATTAGTTTTTCTGAGCTGTTTTGGTCTGTTTGAATTTTAAACTGAATTCTGAAACTTCCGGAGGCCATAACTCCTTCATACGGAGTCCGTTTTACGCAAACTCAGACTCTGTTTCAAGCAGAATTCCGAGACGAACGCAATGGCGTATACCGTTTCCCTTAATTCTTTGATTTGAAATTAATTATACTTTAATTTGTGAATTTCACTATTATAGAATACACGGGATGTTACATTCTCCCCCACTTAAAAGGATTTCGTCCCCGAAATCTTCAAGTTCAGGAAGAATGTACATCCTAACATCCAAACATCCATCTACTCATCCACCAAACACGAGCATCCATTGTCCTTAAAAGACTTCTAATGCTTCATGATCATATGCGAAGTGTGTGTGTACATGTACTTATCTAATGCAAAATTAGGCGGTCTACTGATTCAGTTGACCTCCTTAATGCGAATTATGTAAGTGCCATGAATCCATTATGTATGCAAATTCTCCTATTCATGATTCTACATGAGTACACAATCATTCATACAAATGCAACATCCATATGACAACACATTTAAAGTTCAACCATATACGAATATGCATATGCAATATGAAGTGACTGAGCCGATCTAAAACCTAGATTGTGTGTGTATATGCAACCACGAGCAACCACTAGCAATCACTTGCAACCACTTGCAACCATCATCCATAACATGTTTCAATCACATGTTTTCATCCAAAGGGTTTCTTCCTAAAAGATAAGGTCGAGGAGATATACCTAAAAAGATAGATAAAAGCGCAACTTTAGGAAAAAGAAAGATCAAAGATGTACCCTCGAAAAGAAAAGGGTAGGCTGCGCGTATTCTAGCTTCAGTTTCCCAAGTTGCGTCTCCCTCGGCGTCGCTCCACTGAACTTTGACGAGCTTGACTTCGCGGTTGCGTAGCTTCTTCACTTCCGTTCCTAATATGCGGGTTGGAACTTTCCTCACGGTTGCTTCGCATTCCACTTCAGCTTCTTCTAGGATGTTTGGCTCTACCACTTCAGCAGACTCATGTAGACATTTTCGGAGGTGCGAAACTTGAAAGACGTTGTGAACTCCGGCCAATTTTTCGGGTAGCTCTAATCTATAGGCCATTTTTCCAATTTTCTCGATGATAGGAAATGGCCCTACGAACCTTGGTGCTAGCTTTCCTGTGGTTCCAAAACGAACAACGTTCCTTAGCGAAGATACCTTAAGAAAAACTTTGTGCCCAACCTCAAATTCAAGGTCGGTCCTCCTCTTATCGGCGTAGGACTTTTGTCTGTCTTGGGCCGTCTTCATCCTTCTTCGTATTTAGTCTACTTTCTCTGAAGTCTCTCGGATCATATCTGGTCCAAGTATGAGCTTATCAGTAGACTCCCACCAACAAGTGGGCGATCGGCACGGCCTTCCATATAAAGCTTCGAAGGGCGCCATTCCGATGGTTGCTTGATAGCTGTTGTTGTAGGCAAATTCCACCAAAGGAAGATGGTCTTCCCATGTCCCTCCGAAGTCAAGGACGCACAGTCTTAAAAGGTCCTCCAAAACTCTGTTCACTCTTTCTGTTTGGCCGTCTGTTTGGGGATGATAGGCTGTGCTCAAGCATAACTGTGTGCCTACCGCTTCTTGCAGACTCCGCCAAAACTCACTTGTGAAGATAGGGTCTCGGTCACTAACAATGTTGGATGGTATTCCATGGAGTCGAACGATTTCCTTGAGGTAAAGAGATGCTAGAGATGAGGCAGTTCTTTTACTTTTGACAGGTAAAAAGTGGGCGCTTTTAGTAAGCCTATCCACTATTACCCAAATGCTAGTGTTGCCTCTTCTAGACCTAGGTAGCCCATCAATGAAGTCCATTGAGATGCTATCCCACTTCCACTGCGGGACCTCTAGGGGATGGAGCAGACCGTCAGGCTTTTTCTGTTCCGCCTTAACTTGTTGGCACACCATACACTTAGAAACGAAATCTGCCACGTCTTTCTTCATGCCGTTCCAAAAGAAAGTTCTCTTTATGTCCTTGTACATTTTATCTCCGCCTGGGTGTATCGTCATCTTGGAGTGATGCGCTTCCTCAAGAACCTTTTTTACTAAATCCTTTGTCTGTGGGACGCATAGCCTTCCGTCTCGCCTTAGCCAACCCTTATCGTCGATGGAGTATCTGTTGAGGTGACTTAAAGTCTCACCCCTAATTAACCTATCAATCGTTTCGACAAGCTGAGGGTCTTCACGTTGTGCTGTCCCTATTGAGTCCACTAAAGTCGGGCGTACTTCGAGAGATGCTAGCAAGCCTGGTACAAAATCGGAGGAGGGCCTAAAGTCAAAGCTGGCTATAAACTCTAGGCTTTGTCTTTCAACAAACAGCGGGCTTAGGGTCAGTTTCTTTCGGCTCAACGCGTCTGCCACTACGTTGCCTTTGCCCGGAATATAGGAGATCTCGAAATCATACGAGGCAAGAAACTCCATCCACCTCTGTTGCCTCAAGTTAAGGTCCTTCTGTGAGAAAAGATATTTCAACGATTTATGGTCAGTGTAAAGTTCGAACTTCTCACCTAGGAGATAGTGTCGCCAAGACTTGAGTGCAAAGACGATGGCGGCTAACTCAAGATCGTGGGTCGGGTAGTTCTTTTCGTGCACTTTCAACTGCCTCCTGCCATAAGCTAGTAACCTTCCTTCTTGCATTAAGACAGCGCCTAGCCCTGTCCCACATGCATCTGTATAAACTGTGAACATCTTGCTTCCATCTGGCAACGTTAAAACTGGGGCTGTTGTAAGAGCCCTTTTCGGTCGCTGGAAAGCAAACTCGCAATCCAAGTCCCAATTGAACACTAGATTCTTCTTGGTCAACTTTGTGAGCGGAGCTGATATCTTTGCAAAGTCTCTGATGAATTTTCGATAGAAGCCTGCTAGCCCGAGAAAGCTTCGGACCTCTGTTGCGTTCTTTGGTGTCTTCCAATCCTGCACCGCTACTACCTTAGCTGAGTCTACAGCTAACCCTTCCTTGGATACTATGTACCCAAGAAATCTTACTTCCTCTCTCCAAAAGTGGCATTTGGAGAATTTGGCTTTTAGATGATGGACTCGCAGAGTTTCCATGATTGCCCTTAAGTGCTGGGCATGCTCCTCTTCACTCTTTGAGAAGATCAAGATATCGTCTACGAAAACCACTACGAACTTATTGAGGAAATCTCTGAATACCCTACTCATCAGGTCCACGAAGTAAGCAGGTGCATTTGTCAAGCCGAAAGGCATGACAAGCCATTCAAAGAAGCCGTTTGGGGTTCTGAATGTCGTTTTATCGATGCTATCTTCAGCCACCCTGTAACGACCCGCAAATCCGGCTATCTGAGTTGACTAAATACACCACACGTCCAACCCAAATAACACAGAAATACGACTCATTATTAGAAAGAAGTTAGAGGATGAGAAAGAGAAAGAAAGAAATATTAGAATAGGAGAAAAACGAAGATCACAACTCACAGCGGAACGAATAAAATATATTATATAACATAACTTTTGAAATACAAAACTGTTTGGTACATATACACATACCATCATCAGAGTACACATAACCTTTGATCCAGCGGAAGTAACTCTAAATAACTAACGTTGAAGCCTCCTGCTTCAAGCTCCTCCAAGTGTATCTGTAAAAGCCTGAAACACTTGACTGCCCGTACAAATTTGGGCACCCAAGAGTTTAGGGAAAACAAAACAAAACAAACTCTGGGTCAGTCATGGGACTGGTGTGAGTAAACTCCAACCACTTGTTTAACCTTCAAAACCCTTTTCGAAAGAAAAGATAATAGTAAGACCAGCCCACACATAAACACGGACGGTTTTTACCTTACTATAACCCAAAACACTTTGATACGAAAATCCAGTGATATTATAGTAATGTCTACATCAAGTAAATAACCAAATAGCAGAACGCTTGCATCTCACGCTCCACATATATAGTATAAAATCAAACCCGCATGGCGCTTATTGGAGATTGGATTTCCAACATGACAAGGTATGGAACCACCTTCCGATGATGTATCTCTAGAGGCGAATACACCTGGGTTCAACAAGAACGTCTTGCAACCCGGCCCACACATGACCGACCACTCATTTCGCTTGAGTGTATCGAATGTACATCACCAACGGTTGGACTCAAACCACCGTTTCCCGAATGGGCAGAATCGATAGATTTAGAAACAAAAGGAATTTCTCTAGATAGGTGATTATACACCCTAATGGGTGCGACCCACATAGCCATGCTGCCTGCCCGATTTTTGTCTTTTCCCGGTTGTTGAGGCCTGAGGCTACGCATACTTACCACTCATCGATAACACAATCACTTTGAATGCCACATCGTCAGATCCGTTAATCACTAGTTGAGTTTGCAAAAATATTCTGGATATTATGCTAAGGGATAAATCCGTTGCAACCATATATATTCATACAGACCAACCCATTTGATCATTGGAAATACTCTGTCAGACATTCGTCCATTTACGTTCGTTCTGGGATTGAACGAAACCGAAGGCACTATTTCTATTACTAGAAAAGCCCTTGCACTTCACTCCGTCTTCAATATATTCAGCATACTTGGTTCGCAACGCTTATGCCGATACGGAGTGGTTCTTAGGATAATAATCCAACCGGTCTCTCCATATTGACAACGATGGTCAAAAACTTCGATAGTCTGTGATTTAACTATCGAATAAAAACAAGTGTTCAATCAACATATCAACCAAAACACTGGGCTCTTTAATTAATATTCATTAATTAAATTTCTCCTCCATTTTCTCTATCAATATTTGTTAACCAAATATTTTCAATAACCATCTCGGCCTCTTATGCCATTTGGAAAACGTTTCCAAATGTCAACTTCTTTTATTTTCTATATATTAGAAAAATCTCTATTTGCAATTGGAAACAATTCCAATCACTTATCTCTATCCCCTTTTTGTTTACAACATTCGATTTTTACCTTCATTTTACTATCGAAATCAATACGTCGATATAATGATTTCACATTATCAAAATATCTTAAAAATATTCCAACTCCTTAAATTTCCGGAAAATTTCGCCATAACCTCCCCTGTATCGGGAGCATCGGGAAATTTCAAATAGCATCCCGGTATCTTCCTCAATCAAAAAGAAAAAGGAAAAGCCAAGCGGCTTGCCGATACGGCGCATAAAACCCATATATGAATTAAACATGTACCTTTCTGTCGAGCACATTATTTATATACCTGCATTATCCTTGTCACGTACCTGTCTCCTGTATGTCTATACCTGTCCAATTTATTTCAACTTCATACACTCGTTTGACTCAATTCGTTAAAGTAATTCTTTAACTAACTCTCTACCTATCTCGCTTGTATAATTGAATATAACACGTTTCCAAATATATTTCCACTTACTTATCAATCAATTGAATTCAAATTTCAATTTTAGTTCTATATTCGATTTCGAATATATATTTACAATCCCAAATTTCACTTTTCAAAGTTCAATTTTAGTTCAAACTCGATTAACTAATTCTTCTTTAGTTAATTCTATTCAATAATCAAAAATATGATTATTGTTTCAAAATCATCTTCTTTACTTCCCTTGAGTCCATATTTATTTTCTAACTCAAGTCTAGATTTTTAAATGGCAATCCGGATTTTTATTTGCTTAAAAATCCCAATATTTATATATAAAATCCATTATGGTTTATAATGGTTTCTGGCGCTGCATTTTTGAAATTTTGATTTTGACATAACTCAAAATCTATATGACAAAATTCAGGTTTCTCTCCTTCATTAGAAAACTATTATCGAATCGGTCCTGACGTTTCTTGTTTCAAAGAATTCCGACTTCAATTGCGTTCTGTATATTCGATTGAAGTTCGAATTGCCAATTTACGAACTGCAGCGCTGCGGCGAGTTCGTTTTAATTATATTTATATATATATAAACTTTAAAACTTCTTAAAATGAATTCAATTCCATTTTAACTCTATTTGAATTCCTTGATTCAAATTCCAATCTCACTTTTGAATTCTATATTTCAAATCCCAATTCCTTTTCTATTTGATATTCAAATTCAATATTTGAATTTCTATTTGAATTCCCTATATTCAAATTCTAGACTTGAATTCATTTGAATTCTCTTATTCAAACTTTATACTTAAATTCCATTTGAACTTCTATATTCCCATTTCTATATTGGAATTCTATTGGAATTCAAATATTCAAACTCCTTTTTAAATTCTATATTTGAAATTCCATAGTTTAAAACTCATTTGAATTTCATATTCAAATCCCATAGATTAAATCTTATTTAAATTCAATTTGAATCTCTTATATTCAAATTTCATTTTCCATTTGAATTCTAATATTCAAATTCATTTTCAACACCATTTGAATTTCTAATATTCAAATTCATTTTCAACACCATTTGAATTTCTAATATTCAAATTCATTTTTAACACCATTTGAATTTCTTCACTCAAATCCATTTGAATTTCCTTGAATTCAAATTCCATTTCAAAACCATTTGGATTTCCTATTTTGAAATCCTATTTGAAATTCTATTTCCAATTCTACTTTGAAATCCTATTTTCAAAGTTTATTTCAAATTCTATTTTGAAATCTCATATTCAAATTTCTACTTGAATTTCTGTATTCAATTCCATGTTTAAATTCAACACTTGAATTTCTATTTCAAACCTCTATTCAAATTTCATATTTAAATTCCATTCAGATCTTTATTCAAATTTCACATTTGAATTCTATTCAAATCTTTATTCAAATTTCATATTTAAATTCTTCCTTGAAATACTATATTTCAAATTCTATTCAATTCTTCTTTGAAATTCTATATTTCAAATTCTATTTTGAAATTCTACATTCAAATCTCTATTTGAATTTCTTTATTCGAATTCCTTCGAATTCAAATTATATTTTAATTCCTTGAATTCAAATTCTATTTTTCATTCTAATTTCGTCTATTCAAATTCTATTTGAACTTCTTATTTGAATTTCTAATATTCAATCCCCTTTTAAAATTCAAATATTTAACTCCCTTTAAAAATTCAAATGTTATACTCAAATTTCATTTGAGTTATATATTTTAAAAATTCCATTTCACATCCTATTTTGAAATTTCATTTCAAATTCCAATCTCTCGCTGGTATTTCTATTTTTGAATTATCAAATGATAATTCTTTCACTTCACTTATAACTTCGTTATAAAGAACTATTTATAAACTTCGTTTATAAAGAAACTACTCGTTTTATTTTTTCAAAACAAGTTTATATTTTTATTTCCATTCAAAATTCAAATTCTATTTAAAAATAGAATTTTTCCTTTTTAAATCTCAAATATCCTTTCACGATATTTTTAAATATCATTACTTAAGCCCAGTGATATTTAAACACACAAAGCAACGAATTATTTATTTTTCTAACACATCATATATAAAAATATATATATGCAAACAAATAAACAAACAGATAATATATTTTTGAGGAATCCAGTTGGATTCCTCCAACCTGTTTTCCTGCATCCACAGATGTTAGCACATAAATAATACCAATTCTGCTTCGTGGCAGAATATCGCGGTATAGAAGGTCATCCACTAATCATAGCGTGGGGCGTGTAGGGTAATCATCCTCTATGAAACTGCGGGCATCCGCTAATGAGACTGCGGGAATCCAACCAATCAATCAACCCAATATATATATATATATATATATATATATAGCCTAAATAACTAATATATATAAAGCCAGCAGAAAAATCCAAACAAGCAGCAACAATTATTTTTAACGAAATAAAAATAATTATAAATAAAAAGTGAGTGAGATTTACTCACCTCGATTTCTTTTTAATTCGTCAATCCATTCTGGTTTCCAATTTAATCCCAGCTTAAGTCTTTCGGAGCTACGAATTTCTCGACCCATTCAATTTGATGAAATCTCGTATACATTTAACAATTTATATTTATTATCTACCCATTAAACTATTTATATAAATAAAAATTTATTACTAGAAGAAAGGAAAAAAACAAATTTACCTTAATAATATTTTCGATTCCTTCTTTCCAAATCAAACTCTTTAGCTGTTGAAAAATCTTTCTTCCTCCATTAACTCGTCGGACTGCTCACTTTCCTTTTTCATGCTCCTCTTCCTCTGACTGAGTAGCACGCCCCCTTTCAAGAACCAAACCGACCTGTCAAAACTGCCAAAGTCGAGCTCGACCAAAAACCCAGAAATCGACAGCCTTAAATTTGCCACCGTCGAATACCCAGAACCGAAATTCTAAATCGCGTCCCTACCCTAATCATGATATCGTCGCTTCCATCCTAGAACCCCTCGCAACTTGCAGCGCCTTCGAATAACCCAAAATTCCTACGACAGCCAAGAAGTCGGCCCCTGGGTCATCGCGACCCTCACTGAATCATCTGGACATTCGAACTCCGCTCCTTCCCCAAACTCGAGTGCGAGCCACCTAGTCGCACTGATTTGCGAACGCCGATCGAGACAAGCTCCCGGTTTCACTTTTGATTTCAAGTTGCGATACCCTTTTTTTTTTTTTTTTTAGTATATAATCGGATCGGTTTCCGTTTTGATTAAAGGAAAAAGAAGAAACAAGGGGGGTTTGGATTTACAGACTTAAATGAAAAAGAGAAAGAAAGGGTAGTCGCGATTTTTTATAGAAGGAGGAGGGAGACAGGAGGTACACAGCCATTAAAATTGTGCTGCTTGATACTGAACCTGGTAAACAAATATTACTGCTCGAGAAGAAAGCAGTTGCGCGATTTTCAGTTTAGGTCGGCTACTATAAATTTTTGGTCGGCTTGAAAGTGAAATTGATTTGATTTTAATTTTAATTAAATTGTCTAGCGGTCTTTTAAATTTTAAAACCCCGGATCGCTATTTTAACGTGACAACCGACATCTTCAATATTACAACGTTATTTTGAACTCTGTGATTTGATATTGAAATTTAAATTCGAATGTAAATATAAACGGCCATATTAAATTGATAATTCAATATAAAATATCATTTATATTATCAACTAAATATTTAAAACAATATTAAATATTTAAAATAAATTATTCAAAAATCTGGGTCGTTACATTCTTCCCCCCTTAAAATAATTTCGTCCTCGAAATTGCTAAAGGTAGGAAAAATGGTACAAATCTATTACTTTTCAAACTCCTTTATGTTGAAACTCAACTCCTCATATTTCAACAAATTCAATTCTACCAAAACTTTTGGTTTCCATTCATATTGAATATCACACACTATATATGCTTTCATTCATTTAACTCTGAATGATTTGCAATTAAGTTATTCACATCCAACTCATATTCTATTCATATTGGTTCAACACCAATTTATCCAAATTGATTCTAGTCAATTGATTCACTTCGACCCATTTAACTAGCTTAAGTTAAATTCCAATTCCAGAATTCAAATCCCTGGGTTTTTCTTTTCAAATTCTTTTGAAATCCCATAAATATATACATGTATATTTATTTCCATTTCAAATTCAAAACATTTGAATTTTCTAAATCGGCTTGTCTTCTTCCAAATCAATTTCCATCAAAACTGTTCTAAGGTAGCAATCCATCACTTAGAAACTCGGAAATGAACACTGATGATGTTGCAATCATCATCAGAATTACTTCCCAGCCACTGAAGTGAGTTCAGTGCTTTATCTATTTCAAAATCCATGATTTTCTTTCAAATCCTTTAAAACAAATCTATATTATTTTAATTACTTTGAAAATATTTTTCAACTTCCCAGGATTTTAAATTCTTAATTCTGGTTTGAATTCAATTCTAATTCATCTCATTTGTATATTTAATCTCCATACAAATTCTATTTTGATTATATATAATCATTTCAATTTTATAATCTCGTTTGATTATAAAGTCAACATCCAACACATCCATATAATAATAATTCTAGAAAATTATTCTTTCTATATCAAAATAGAAATTTTTGGGTAAAATTATTTCATCTACCCACTTTAAAACAATATTATGTCGATTCTTCTGTCCAAGTGTTTACAAACTCCTATCGACGTCGTGGCGTCCCACGATTCGACCAGAATTCATAAACCACTCAACAGACTAGCCAACACAATATAAAACAACTTTTATATCCACTTACAAATACGCTCTCTCATATATATACTCAACTCATTCTAGGGTACTACTGACCCTATCTCTAATGAGCACATGCCACACAAGCCTAGGTATTCACTCAACCTAAGCTCTGATACCAACTGTAACGACCCGCAAATCCGGCTATCTGAGTTGACTAAATACACCACACGTCCAACCCAAATAACACAGAAATACGACTCATTATTAGAAAGAAGTTAGAGGATGAGAAAGAGAAAGAAAGAAATATTAGAATAGGAGAAAAACGAAGATCACAACTCACAGCGGAACGAATAAAATATATTATATAACATAACTTTTGAAATACAAAACTGTTTGGTACATATACACATACCATCATCAGAGTACACATAACCTTTGATCCAGCGGAAGTAACTCTAAATAACTAACGTTGAAGCCTCCTGCTTCAAGCTCCTCCAAGTGTATCTGTAAAAGCCTGAAACACTTGACTGCCCGTACAAATTTGGGCACCCAAGAGTTTAGGGAAAACAAAACAAAACAAACTCTGGGTCAGTCATGGGACTGGTGTGAGTAAACTCCAACCACTTGTTTAACCTTCAAAACCCTTTTCGAAAGAAAAGATAATAGTAAGACCAGCCCACACATAAACACGGACGGTTTTTACCTTACTATAACCCAAAACACTTTGATACGAAAATCCAGTGATATTATAGTAATGTCTACATCAAGTAAATAACCAAATAGCAGAACGCTTGCATCTCACGCTCCACATATATAGTATAAAATCAAACCCGCATGGCGCTTATTGGAGATTGGATTTCCAACATGACAAGGTATGGAACCACCTTCCGATGATGTATCTCTAGAGGCGAATACACCTGGGTTCAACAAGAACGTCTTGCAACCCGGCCCACACATGACCGACCACTCATTTCGCTTGAGTGTATCGAATGTACATCACCAACGGTTGGACTCAAACCACCGTTTCCCGAATGGGCAGAATCGATAGATTTAGAAACAAAAGGAATTTCTCTAGATAGGTGATTATACACCCTAATGGGTGCGACCCACATAGCCATGCTGCCTGCCCGATTTTTGTCTTTTCCCGGTTGTTGAGGCCTGAGGCTACGCATACTTACCACTCATCGATAACACAATCACTTTGAATGCCACATCGTCAGATCCGTTAATCACTAGTTGAGTTTGCAAAAATATTCTGGATATTATGCTAAGGGATAAATCCGTTGCAACCATATATATTCATACAGACCAACCCATTTGATCATTGGAAATACTCTGTCAGACATTCGTCCATTTACGTTCGTTCTGGGATTGAACGAAACCGAAGGCACTATTTCTATTACTAGAAAAGCCCTTGCACTTCACTCCGTCTTCAATATATTCAGCATACTTGGTTCGCAACGCTTATGCCGATACGGAGTGGTTCTTAGGATAATAATCCAACCGGTCTCTCCATATTGACAACGATGGTCAAAAACTTCGATAGTCTGTGATTTAACTATCGAATAAAAACAAGTGTTCAATCAACATATCAACCAAAACACTGGGCTCTTTAATTAATATTCATTAATTAAATTTCTCCTCCATTTTCTCTATCAATATTTGTTAACCAAATATTTTCAATAACCATCTCGGCCTCTTATGCCATTTGGAAAACGTTTCCAAATGTCAACTTCTTTTATTTTCTATATATTAGAAAAATCTCTATTTGCAATTGGAAACAATTCCAATCACTTATCTCTATCCCCTTTTTGTTTACAACATTCGATTTTTACCTTCATTTTACTATCGAAATCAATACGTCGATATAATGATTTCACATTATCAAAATATCTTAAAAATATTCCAACTCCTTAAATTTCCGGAAAATTTCGCCATAACCTCCCCTGTATCGGGAGCATCGGGAAATTTCAAATAGCATCCCGGTATCTTCCTCAATCAAAAAGAAAAAGGAAAAGCCAAGCGGCTTGCCGATACGGCGCATAAAACCCATATATGAATTAAACATGTACCTTTCTGTCGAGCACATTATTTATATACCTGCATTATCCTTGTCACGTACCTGTCTCCTGTATGTCTATACCTGTCCAATTTATTTCAACTTCATACACTCGTTTGACTCAATTCGTTAAAGTAATTCTTTAACTAACTCTCTACCTATCTCGCTTGTATAATTGAATATAACACGTTTCCAAATATATTTCCACTTACTTATCAATCAATTGAATTCAAATTTCAATTTTAGTTCTATATTCGATTTCGAATATATATTTACAATCCCAAATTTCACTTTTCAAAGTTCAATTTTAGTTCAAACTCGATTAACTAATTCTTCTTTAGTTAATTCTATTCAATAATCAAAAATATGATTATTGTTTCAAAATCATCTTCTTTACTTCCCTTGAGTCCATATTTATTTTCTAACTCAAGTCTAGATTTTTAAATGGCAATCCGGATTTTTATTTGCTTAAAAATCCCAATATTTATATATAAAATCCATTATGGTTTATAATGGTTTCTGGCGCTGCATTTTTGAAATTTTGATTTTGACATAACTCAAAATCTATATGACAAAATTCAGGTTTCTCTCCTTCATTAGAAAACTATTATCGAATCGGTCCTGACGTTTCTTGTTTCAAAGAATTCCGACTTCAATTGCGTTCTGTATATTCGATTGAAGTTCGAATTGCCAATTTACGAACTGCAGCGCTGCGGCGAGTTCGTTTTAATTATATTTATATATATATAAACTTTAAAACTTCTTAAAATGAATTCAATTCCATTTTAACTCTATTTGAATTCCTTGATTCAAATTCCAATCTCACTTTTGAATTCTATATTTCAAATCCCAATTCCTTTTCTATTTGATATTCAAATTCAATATTTGAATTTCTATTTGAATTCCCTATATTCAAATTCTAGACTTGAATTCATTTGAATTCTCTTATTCAAACTTTATACTTAAATTCCATTTGAACTTCTATATTCCCATTTCTATATTGGAATTCTATTGGAATTCAAATATTCAAACTCCTTTTTAAATTCTATATTTGAAATTCCATAGTTTAAAACTCATTTGAATTTCATATTCAAATCCCATAGATTAAATCTTATTTAAATTCAATTTGAATCTCTTATATTCAAATTTCATTTTCCATTTGAATTCTAATATTCAAATTCATTTTCAACACCATTTGAATTTCTAATATTCAAATTCATTTTCAACACCATTTGAATTTCTAATATTCAAATTCATTTTTAACACCATTTGAATTTCTTCACTCAAATCCATTTGAATTTCCTTGAATTCAAATTCCATTTCAAAACCATTTGGATTTCCTATTTTGAAATCCTATTTGAAATTCTATTTCCAATTCTACTTTGAAATCCTATTTTCAAAGTTTATTTCAAATTCTATTTTGAAATCTCATATTCAAATTTCTACTTGAATTTCTGTATTCAATTCCATGTTTAAATTCAACACTTGAATTTCTATTTCAAACCTCTATTCAAATTTCATATTTAAATTCCATTCAGATCTTTATTCAAATTTCACATTTGAATTCTATTCAAATCTTTATTCAAATTTCATATTTAAATTCTTCCTTGAAATACTATATTTCAAATTCTATTCAATTCTTCTTTGAAATTCTATATTTCAAATTCTATTTTGAAATTCTACATTCAAATCTCTATTTGAATTTCTTTATTCGAATTCCTTCGAATTCAAATTATATTTTAATTCCTTGAATTCAAATTCTATTTTTCATTCTAATTTCGTCTATTCAAATTCTATTTGAACTTCTTATTTGAATTTCTAATATTCAATCCCCTTTTAAAATTCAAATATTTAACTCCCTTTAAAAATTCAAATGTTATACTCAAATTTCATTTGAGTTATATATTTTAAAAATTCCATTTCACATCCTATTTTGAAATTTCATTTCAAATTCCAATCTCTCGCTGGTATTTCTATTTTTGAATTATCAAATGATAATTCTTTCACTTCACTTATAACTTCGTTATAAAGAACTATTTATAAACTTCGTTTATAAAGAAACTACTCGTTTTATTTTTTCAAAACAAGTTTATATTTTTATTTCCATTCAAAATTCAAATTCTATTTAAAAATAGAATTTTTCCTTTTTAAATCTCAAATATCCTTTCACGATATTTTTAAATATCATTACTTAAGCCCAGTGATATTTAAACACACAAAGCAACGAATTATTTATTTTTCTAACACATCATATATAAAAATATATATATGCAAACAAATAAACAAACAGATAATATATTTTTGAGGAATCCAGTTGGATTCCTCCAACCTGTTTTCCTGCATCCACAGATGTTAGCACATAAATAATACCAATTCTGCTTCGTGGCAGAATATCGCGGTATAGAAGGTCATCCACTAATCATAGCGTGGGGCGTGTAGGGTAATCATCCTCTATGAAACTGCGGGCATCCGCTAATGAGACTGCGGGAATCCAACCAATCAATCAACCCAATATATATATATATATATATATATATATATAGCCTAAATAACTAATATATATAAAGCCAGCAGAAAAATCCAAACAAGCAGCAACAATTATTTTTAACGAAATAAAAATAATTATAAATAAAAAGTGAGTGAGATTTACTCACCTCGATTTCTTTTTAATTCGTCAATCCATTCTGGTTTCCAATTTAATCCCAGCTTAAGTCTTTCGGAGCTACGAATTTCTCGACCCATTCAATTTGATGAAATCTCGTATACATTTAACAATTTATATTTATTATCTACCCATTAAACTATTTATATAAATAAAAATTTATTACTAGAAGAAAGGAAAAAAACAAATTTACCTTAATAATATTTTCGATTCCTTCTTTCCAAATCAAACTCTTTAGCTGTTGAAAAATCTTTCTTCCTCCATTAACTCGTCGGACTGCTCACTTTCCTTTTTCATGCTCCTCTTCCTCTGACTGAGTAGCACGCCCCCTTTCAAGAACCAAACCGACCTGTCAAAACTGCCAAAGTCGAGCTCGACCAAAAACCCAGAAATCGACAGCCTTAAATTTGCCACCGTCGAATACCCAGAACCGAAATTCTAAATCGCGTCCCTACCCTAATCATGATATCGTCGCTTCCATCCTAGAACCCCTCGCAACTTGCAGCGCCTTCGAATAACCCAAAATTCCTACGACAGCCAAGAAGTCGGCCCCTGGGTCATCGCGACCCTCACTGAATCATCTGGACATTCGAACTCCGCTCCTTCCCCAAACTCGAGTGCGAGCCACCTAGTCGCACTGATTTGCGAACGCCGATCGAGACAAGCTCCCGGTTTCACTTTTGATTTCAAGTTGCGATACCCTTTTTTTTTTTTTTTTTAGTATATAATCGGATCGGTTTCCGTTTTGATTAAAGGAAAAAGAAGAAACAAGGGGGGTTTGGATTTACAGACTTAAATGAAAAAGAGAAAGAAAGGGTAGTCGCGATTTTTTATAGAAGGAGGAGGGAGACAGGAGGTACACAGCCATTAAAATTGTGCTGCTTGATACTGAACCTGGTAAACAAATATTACTGCTCGAGAAGAAAGCAGTTGCGCGATTTTCAGTTTAGGTCGGCTACTATAAATTTTTGGTCGGCTTGAAAGTGAAATTGATTTGATTTTAATTTTAATTAAATTGTCTAGCGGTCTTTTAAATTTTAAAACCCCGGATCGCTATTTTAACGTGACAACCGACATCTTCAATATTACAACGTTATTTTGAACTCTGTGATTTGATATTGAAATTTAAATTCGAATGTAAATATAAACGGCCATATTAAATTGATAATTCAATATAAAATATCATTTATATTATCAACTAAATATTTAAAACAATATTAAATATTTAAAATAAATTATTCAAAAATCTGGGTCGTTACACACCCTTAGCTGATGAAAACCGGTCGCTAAATCGAGTTGGGAGAAAACAGACGCTCCTACAAGCTGATCAAACAGATCGTCAATTCTGGGGAGAGGGTGCCTATTCTTTTTCGTTAGCTTGTTGAGCTCCCTATAGTCAACACATAGACGGAGTGAACCATCCGCCTTTGTAGCGAACACCACTGGAGCGCCCCATTCTGAAATGCTCCTTCTAATGAACCCCTTCTCTAGAAGCTCTTTAATCTGTTTACTGAGCTCTTTTCTTTCCCGTGGAGCCATGTGTCTAACGGGCAACGTAGCGGGCTTTGCATTATCTACAAGATATATGCGGAAGTCTATCTCCCGCTTCGGAGGCAAGCCCTTCACCTCTTCAAAGACATCCGGATATTCCCGAACCACTCTAACTGATTGCAAACTTTCAACAGAGGCATCTAGCGATTCAAGATAACTAAGCATAACCGCATACGAGGGATTACAAGTAATTTCCAAAGTGTTACCGAGCTGGGTCAGGAGCCTAACAACCCTTTTCTCGCAATCAAGGATGGCCCCATTACAGGATAGCCAATCCATGCCCAAAATCAAACCATATCCCGAAAAGCCCAAAACAAAGGCACTACATTTAAATTCTACGCTTAGAATAGAAATTTTCAATCCCACACAGATCATAGACAAATGAGCCGGGCCCCCAATTGGGTTTGAAACAATTAAGGGGTCCTCTACCATACTAGTTTTAGATGCAGAGATTCTACTAAAGCAGACGAGATAAATGAGTGTGATGCGCCAGAATCAAATAAAGTGCGAACGGGGTGATCATAAAGATAAACTACACTTTCTACAGAAGTATTTATACCTCGCTGTTGTAGAGGTGGCGCTTCTAGCACATGAACCTGTGCCCCCGAGGTGGATCCAGCCCTCTGCCCCTGTCCTCGTTTCTTTGGGCAGTCCTTAGCCATGTGGCCTGTCTCACCGCAAGAAAAGCACCCGCCATTCATCTTGGCCTTCTTTTTCCGGCAATCTTTCACTAAGTGCCCCACTTTGCCACAGAAATTACACTTCCTCTTCTCTTTGTTGTCTTTCCCGCCCTTCTTAAAGTCTGTCTTCTTAGGCTGTAAACCCTCTTTCTTCCCTTGAGAGCTTTCTGCCTTTGTCTCCTTCTTGCCCTTATCCTCGTCGTTCAGTAACGCCATCTGTACCAACCTTTCATACGTAGCACCCATGGGTATATGGGTCATGGCCAAACTGTGTAATGGCTCATTCAACCCTTTGACAAAACGGAGAGCCTTCTTGTGCGGGGTGTTGACTAGGTCCAATCCGAACCTAGCCAGCTCATCGAACTGATTAACATACTCTTTGACTGTCTTATTCCCTTGCTTAAGAAATAAGAATTTTTCCAACTGCAAACTCCTTTCCGCATCTGAGAGAAATTTAGCCTCAAACCTTGCCCTAAAGTCCTCCCATGTTTCCACTGGTCTTTCTGCATTAGTGACTTCCCACCAGTAGGAAGCCTCGCCCTTTAGTAGCCACACCGCCAGTTGTACTTTCTGCCTATCTTCTACCTCAAAGATGACGAATAAGTCCTCGGTTTCTTTCATCCAATTTCTAGCTGCCACGAAGGACTCTGTTCCATGAAAATCCTTTCCTCCCATAGCTTTAAAATCTTTACATATCTTAGCAAAAGTGTTTCCCCGCGGAGGAGGTGGAGGAAGAGGTGCTGCTGCAGCTGGATGATTTCCTGCAGCTGGGGGAGGAGGAACGGTAGGACCTGGCTGAGTGGCCCTTGCTTCTAAGAACCGTCTAAACCAACCAGGTATTGCTACACCCTCTGGCAAGTTAAGTTCTTCGGACATGCTGAAACAAAAAGGATAGATTCAAAACGAAGGATAAGAGATAGTACCTATGGCTTTGGGGGACTTTGCCTTTTTAAAATAAAATAATATTTTATCTTTTAAAATTGCTTCTTTAAATTTTCTTTTTGAAAATAAATTTTCAAAACTTTTTATCTTATCTGGTAAACCTATGTTCTGATACCAAGTGAAACACCCCACCTCCGTTAGGGTCACTCTCAAGGGGAATGCCCTAATTTTGGTGGAGGTTTATAAGTATAAGTCACAGATATACAAGACAGATATAAGAACACATATTTTTGAACAGCGGAAAACAACAACATCTTTTATTTCATTAAAATACGTGTTCACAAAGACATGCCATACTTGTCTTACAATTCTTCCAAAAACATAACATCTTCATAACCGTCTTGATTACATTATTAAAGAAGCATAAAGAAAACATAAATAAACTGCAAAAGTCCCATAATTGCTGTCAAAAGCCATAGTCCGAAACGGAAAGGATCCGAGCAATACATTCTTTCTCTTCAAGCTGGATGTGAAAACTGGTCAAGCTGCGGTATTCCCTCCCTGTGGACCTGGGGGGGGGGGGGGGGAAGGAAGAAAAGAAGACGAAAGAAAAGTAAAGTCAGAAATAAAGCCTGAGTAAGTCTAGGACTATTCAGTCTATGAATAAAGAACTGGGTATGATAAGTATAAACTGGAAATGGGAAAGCACCATAAACTAAGTTAAGTTGTCTAGGGTCGAATATACTATCGTACCCCATATTAATCTCTGTACCCATATAAACTAGTTCGCAACAGGCACCCCATAATCAGGGTGAAGTGATCCATTTCTGATGATCGGCTCCTACTCACATAGTTACATGTGTCTTACGGCCCCCGCTGTTGTAGTTACCTATGCTGGTCCCACCATGGGGTGTATCAAGTCCCATGGTGGCGGCCCGACACAATTCTAGAATGCACAGGTATGCTACTGGTGCCCAGTGCCTTATTTTTCTGCGCCGGAGTGTGTGCACGCCCGCACCCCGTTAGAACCTACACTGCTGCACCACCGCCGCCGATTTGACCTCTTATACTCAGCCCAGTAATCGTGCCCCACCCTGCCTAGTTCAGGGTATCCTGATACACCTTGTAGGGTTAGTGCTGAAAAGGGTCACCCCGCTACTAGGTTTTCTATTTCTAGCCAACATGCAAAGTTGGTTAAGTGTTTTATAAACCTAACCCCCAATCAGTCTGTTTTGTTTAGCATGTTCCATTTTGATTAAGTATTAATTAATTTACTTAATCCTATCAATCCTGACTCAGCCTTAATTGTCTTATTAAAGCCTTGACCTCTCACATTAGACAGTTATTGTTGTGGCTGCTTGTTGTCGGTTGGGTCCGGGCAGTCTTACGCCACAACTCAGTCTAACCTCGGGTCCTTATTGGGCTCCGTGTTTAACCACCCACATTGGATAGGTATTGTTGTGACTACTGGACAGCCGGGCGGTTCCGGGCAGGTTTACATCACAACTCAATCCAACCTTGGGTTAAACACATCGTATTTTCTACATTTACATATTTTGTCTCTTTTCTTTTTATATGTAAATATTTGCGGCCCATTATTCAAATTTATCTTTATTGGTTAAAATTTATTTATGCCACTTAATTGTTTTCCAAGGTTGTTGGCATGCGTCAAACATGCCAACACATATGTTCTATATTTTAACCCAAACGTCATTACCCCCGTTTTACACGTTCGCTATAATATAAGATATGTTGGGTTTAACATTTAAGCCCAACTTAGCCAAATGAAAAGGGGAGGCTTATAACATGGTGTTTATAAGGTAACATAAAAAGGGGAGTGTGAACGCATGAACTTGCAACATAACGATTCAATTAACATAAATTAGGCACATGTGAACTTGCAATTATAATAGCATATAATCATGGCATAACAATACTTAAACATGAATCATTCTATTCATATAATCATGGCATAAACAATACTAAAACATGAATCATTCTATTCATATGATTATGGCATAAACAATACTTAAACATGAATCATTCTATTCATATAATCATGGCATAAATAATACTTAAACATGAATCATTCTATTCATGTAATCATGGCATAAATAATACTTAAACATGAATCATTCTATTCATGTAAACTTGCAATTGGAATGTAAATCTAACTTAATTGTGTCACATATATCACCATATGGTTTTGATAACAACTTAGGCCTAAAACATGTTTCAACTAGGCATAATACCAAACATAGTTTAGTCATGTTCATAAAGGTGCTTACTTTTGTTTCTAATACAAAAGTATGATTTGCTAATTCCAACATAGATTCATATAAACTATAGTACTTAGTCGTATCCAATTACACACTAAAAATGATCATAAAAGTATGTACATCATATTGGCATAATAGTGAATCATATACTTGCATGAATCCCAAATAAAATACCACAACATACGGTTGTCAACATAAATCATATACTTGTATGAATCCAATCGTATACCATATCATTTCCAAATCGTTTAGAATCAAAGTAACATACAAGTATAGATTATTATCGCCACAATTCCATTTCGCATTTTACACAAATCAAACGCAATTAATTATTCACATCGGAATAGCACTCTACTTACAACGTATGACGAATCTTCAATTCAGGAATCTGAATTCTGAATTTGGAGATGCTATCCTTTGTTGTAGGCGTTGTTTTGATTTGATTGACTTTGCTTTAAGCTTTCGATTTATCTCCTAATTGTCTCTCAATTTCTGACGGCTACCCTTAGTCTCTCCTCAGCAGCATGACGGTCTCATCTCCATTTTAGTTTGTGTGAATTAGGGTTAGTCTTAGGTCCTTTTTATAGAGTTTGTGAGTTGATTTAGACCGTCGATGGAGCTTGGTTTAATAATAGTCGTTCGTTTGAAGGAGAGACCAACCAGGAGCTGACACCTAGCCCTAGTGATAAGGCAAGGCTCAGAAAATCGACCAAACACAGACCAGGCCAGCCAGGGTGGGCTGGGTTCGACCTGGCTCAGTGGCCAGGTCGACATGCCAGTCGACACCGTGTCGACTTGGCAGTCGGCACGGGTGACCCAGGTCGACTGCCCAGTCGACCTGGCTAGCCCCAGGTCGACTGCCAAGTCGACCTCGGTGCCTTGGGCGGGAATTTTCCCGCCCTGGCCATTCCGGCCCGATTTTGAAATTTGAATTAGTTTTTCTGAGCTGTTTTGGTCTGTTTGAATTTTAAACTGAATTCTGAAACTTCCGAAGGCCATAACTCCTTCATATAGAGTCCGATTTACGCAAACTCGGACTCTATTTCAAGAAGAATTCTGAGACGAACGCAATGGCGTATCCCGTTTCCCTTAATTCTTTGATTTGAAATTAATTATACTTTAATTTGTGAATTTCACTGTTATAGAATACATGGGGTGTTACAGTACATAATGTATTACAACCATAAAACATGTATGCAAGATGATTCTAAATCAGGTCCTCTATATGTATGCATTGAAATTTTTATAACACTTTTGAAAACATGATGCAAAACATCCTAAAATACTGGCAGTTATATATGAGTGCAAATTTTGAAAACTCTTTTTAATCCATTACCTTTACACAATTACGAATGGAAGTGTGAAACAACCAAGTTTGCTTTCAAACCTTATCATCCAAAGCGCCATGCAGTCTAATAGTTTCCTATTTAATTTCTCCTAAACCGGAAAAAGGAAATCGAAGTGAAGAATTTTAATGTTTACTCCACTTACAAATAATCCATTTCCCGCCCTAAAGTTGAATTTTTACCTCAGCTACCCAAAATACTCCAAAAATTTACATTTGTAGACTGTAAAGGAGGCTAAAAAGAAGCTCTAAAATGTCAGACGAGTCAATTAATAACCTGCGTGCATCGTTGACAAGATATGGAAACAATGTCTCCAAGGCTAAAACAACCTTTTTCTTGTTGTCACTGTCATTTTTATTGCATCGCGGCCCTACTGCACCGCTAGAATGCGCACATAAACCATCCAAACATCTTCCTTACGCTGTTCACGTGACCAAAAACCGAATTTTTTCATAAAAATAAATTTATGCTTGAAAACTTCTTATGTTTATTTTGAAAATTTCTTTTCAAAACCGTTTCACTTTCCTAGAAAATAGGAAAATGATAAAAAGTTTTTTTTCAAACAATGTTTTCCAAAAACTTAAAAATGCATTTTGTGGAAACTTAAATGATTCAAGTCACATATTGGCGAAAAAGGAAGTTAGCCGCGCAAAAAATGCGAAAAATGAAATCACACACCAAAGACCAAGATAAATTTTAGCTTAACAAATAATGGTGATTTATTTATTTATTTATATACCTGTGATGAAAAACAACGTAGAACCGGTCCTTTGCTAAAATTTTCCAACACAGAATTCTATTCTTTCCAGCTCTAGGAAAACTGTTACTTTAATAAGAAAAATGAGATTTCATTCGAACAGGCATGCGTGAATAACATAAGTATTCCAAGCACAGAAATATCATTAACTTAAGTCATGCGATTTAAACAATACTAACATTTACAAGCACGAATCAACACCAAGCCAAGAACCCGATGTTGTAAAGGGAAAACAACAAAGACGCCTACAAAACCACAGCACCAAAACTCCCAAAACAATAACTATAAACAACAAGATGTCTTGCTCTACGGTTGGAGCTCAAACTAATTTTTATGATATTTAATTAACCATATCATGGTAGCAAAATGCTCACTATCATGTTACAAACACTACTGGTGTTGTTGGAGGTTCCCACATCAACATCTCTTCTAAGAGAGAATTTATGATGAGAAGAGAAACCTTGTAACACCCCTCTCGAAAAGCTAACACAAAGATCTTTTAGCACAATGTTTAGTGCATGGTGATGCTTTCCGGGAGGTTGGGGTTCGAATCTCGTGGGTGTCACATTTGGTATCAGAGCCTATACCCAGTCGGAATTGTGTATGTAATGCTGCGGATGTCAGTCGGTGTGATACTGATGCGGGTTACATGCATAACGCCTGGGTGGTGAGTGATATGAGCCAACGAGGACATTGGGCTCTTTAAGGGGGGTAGTCTGTAAAACCCCTCTCGAAAAGCTAACACAGAGATCTTTTAGCACAGTGGTTAGTGCATGGTGTTGCTTTCCGGGAGGTCGGGGGTTCGAATCTCGTGGGTGTCACAAACCTACTACAAAACAGCTTCTCATGGAAGTCCACCAAATTTTGTCTAAAGACAAAATGGATAGATGAAATTACAAAAAGTAACCCCATGAGATAACACACAAGAACAACAAGATGAATCAAATATGATGCGACACAAAATGATGGTTACGCCACCGATTAAAGAAAAGATTAATTTCCGCATCATGAGACAAATCTAGTCTTAACTCCCCATTTATAAAACGACATGCTAAATGGGTCACATGTCATCATGGGCAGTTTTGACATAGATTCCCGAACTCAAACACTTACATTAAGAAAAAGAGATTTGCTACAAAAATCTCCAAAGTTAGAAGACCATACAAATCTGCGTAATACATGGATACCTCTAAAACTCTCATCGAGATTCTCCTTAGAAAAACCATTCAAAGATAGCTTAATCTTCATCTCCGAAAAGACGATCGCCTTCATAAAATATATGCCAACAAGATATAACAAAGGCTGATGCAACACAATAACAATCCTATTCTAAGGTCTCGAAGCAATGGATTGGTGCAATTCCAACTGGCACAACAAATTTTCTTAGCCCTAAAATGGTGCGACTTTTTAGCTTATTCCGATCCAACCAAATGATCTTTCTCCCTGATGATGAGACCTAAATGGTACAAATAAGATCAGATAGCGCAATTAGGTATTATGGACTAAGAAATGGTTGGAGAGAAGAAATTAGATCTTGGAGTACTAGTGAGGCAAGATATAATGTGTAAACTAGCGTGGGAAAAACAGAAGATGAGACGGAAACAAAGAAAGAGAAGAAGGATAGGAATATGGTTAGGCTAGGTCGGGAAAGAAGGATGAAAGAAGGAAGTTAAGGGGTTAATTTGGACATAACTTTTATGGCTGAGTCCTAGGTTCAAGTTGCAACAAAACTCATCAACTAGTTGACCATTCTTGCATAACGCTAGACGGTCAACTATTAAATGGGCTTCAGACAAAGATCGAACCTTGACCTTATTAGGCCAGATTAAAATATTAATCGTCCTGTGTCATCTTTTAATATTTTACGCAATCCGAAAAATACTAATCCTCATCATGACGATATCAAAGACCATAGTCAAACTCCGAACCAACTCTAAGGATTCCAAGTAGTCTTAACAACGATGTCGTAACCACACGACCAACGAACGAATTCAAAAATAATTCAGCAAAAAATCCGTAATATAAACTAAAATGGATTTTCCCCTTATCTAGCTAATAACAAATAGACGATTCATGATATCAAATACAACAAAAACCTAGACGAAGAATTTTCCTTAGCCTTTTCGAAGAAAATTTAAAACCTTTCAAAAAATGGAATTTATTATAAACTAACGGTTTTGTATTTATAAACCCATCTTATTATTATTATTATTTTAATTCCAGTTTATATTACAAACTAAAAAACCTTTCCATGTTCAAAATGTTGGAGCTTTAAAAATCTTAATGATTAATCGTGATAATTTCAATAAATTATCCAATATATATAGGAAGAGGGATACTAAAAATCACAAGGAATGGATGTTTATTATTCTTAAGTTTAGTGGCATATTCCTTGTCATTTCTAATTCCTTCCTTCCTACCAATTGGGTTGTATTTATTAAAATTACACAAACCCCAATAATTTTTGAAACACGAATAGATTAAAATCTAAAAACCATATCTTTATCAAACAAGGCCTTTATAAAAAAATTTCCGAAACCACTTGAACACTTAAATGGATGAGATCTCTTGATTGGCGATGGTTGTTGTATAGAACTTCAAACACTTGAACACTTAAATGATCTTCATTGATTCCATGATGATTTTGTGTTGAATTTAGGCTTGAGAGAGAATTAATTAAGGTTGGAGTGATTTGGAGTGGTGGAGAAATGAATTAGACAGCCCTTCGGGGTAGAAATTTCGGTCCACTTCAATATATGGAATGATTGGGGTATTTATAGGTGGAGTTTGAGTGGAGTGGCGTATCTGTAAATAAGTGTGCTCGGTTTTAGGTCGGTGAGCATATATGGCATGATCTAACTTAGGTTGTATAAATGAACTGGTCTTCTTCTACAATTTTTCCACTATCTGATTATGAGGTGTGTTCTAATTATGTATAGCAATTAAGAACTGTATACATCTGTCAGCTGGAACAACCTAAGAATGCCACATGTACTTATCTTTCAGGATCTGACTGCTCCTGCTAATAACAACCTAAATGTCCTCCTGGTAGCTAACTTATGCTATTCACGGCCTACTTTATTATGCACGACCTACGTTCTTCCTAGTGTACGACCTGGCACTTCCATGTAAAAATGACATGCACATGTTCATGAGGTTTTCGATCCATCACTGCATGATATAAACAGCCTAGACCACATAGGAAGTAAATGTATTAAGTTAGATCGCATGAATGACCCATACTCATGCTGACGTGTAACTTATGATCTATTTTTGATATGTACAACCCTAGATACTATGAGTGTAACGTCCTGAACTCAAGCCAACACACGATCTGACCCACGTATTATTGCTGCGACATGTCCTAGCGTGTATTAACATTCTAATGCATTGAATGACCTGACGCTATCTTGTGCCACACTAGCTTTGCATGCCACGTGTCAGCTCATAATTCCCTCAACATATCTATATCACGACTTGATTGTCTTTACCATAAACCTATCCTTGCTATATATAATAGCACATGTCGCAGAGCTTCTGGACTTGCAGCTTTCATATCAGTGGCCATATACACATTCTAGAATGTAACAAATGCACCGTGAAAATCAATGACATGGAACGACCTAAGCAAGAGATATCGACCTAAATTTGAGTAAGCTGAACGGTCTGATTTTAATGGCCTGCTTGTGCCTTCATACCCAAGCAACGACCTACGTAATTTATGAATTACAACATTCCATGTTACGTGAGCTTCACGTATCACATATGAACTATGCAGCTTTCATGTAATGTCATTCAATTATGCTTTCAGATGTCACCTCTCTAATAATAATTTGAACGATCTGATGTAAACATATTACACAATCTGATGTCACGTGAAGCATGGAAACGATCCAGGAATATACGACCTGAGCCGCACTAACGACCTGATGCATATTCATACAAGAACAGCCGACCCATAATTGCTAAAGTGGCACCCTTCTCGCGTAGTGTACACGCGATCTAACTTATGTATATTCTTGAACGGTCTACAACCTTATCAAACAGCCGACACATTATTTTTCGAACCTCGTTTATAATGGGGTTAACATTTGCCCCGCAAAGCAAATTTTTTTGAAGAAAAGATGGGCTTCCAAGTCTTGATAGTTACAATGCTTTCTCTTGTCTCTGGTGTGGACTAATATAACACGTCTTTCTCGTTGATGGATAGGAATAGTTCAATGATAGTGAACTGTGTTGCATGAATCCTTGTTGATCAAATTGTGCATTTGGTTGACCATGCATCAAGCTCTCATGTGCGATGACATTGAGCTAGCTGTGATGATCGAGGAACACAATCATTTGCATTCAGCTATTCAGATTTCGGTAGATGAACCAATGTTCTGTACACGCTTCTTGGATGATAGCATATATTAATCTAGGTTTGGCATTTTGTAAAATGGCTTGAGTTTGGATAGATTTTTGCATGCTTCAATTTTAGCATTGTGTGGAGATTCTTGTCAAAATTTCTTCACTGCTTTTGACTTTGAATTCCATTATGTTTTAGCATTGCTTTTGATTTTTTAGAAGTCCATTTCAGCTTGTTGATATTTGACGTTGCATTGGAGTGTGGATTGCTTCATGGTTTGGCAAATTACCAACACACAATTGCCTTGAAATTTCCGAACACCATCTTGCATTCAAACACTCCAGTTCTGCTGACATACAAACTTTGGCAGCTTTAACATTTGCGGTACTAACAATCTTAAATCTGCATTGTTGATGGCCTTTAATTTGATGGTGATCCGTATCTTGATGCATATGCACGATCCAAGCTTTCAAAGCAGTGACTTTTCGGGTTGTTAAGCGATCTGGAGCTTTAGGTTGAGTCGATGAACGCATTGAGCTTTTGGGTCGTTTAAATGTCATGGGAATCCGGGTTGTTTGACGAACCTAAGTCCTTGGGTCATTAAATCCAAGTGATCCAAAAAGTTGAACCTACATGCTTCACGCCACCTGTTCTATAACTAAAGCAAGCACTTGAACCTTTTTGGACTTATACTTTGTTAGTGATCGTCCACATTAATAACAAATTAGTTAATCATTAAAAATGAACTATAACTAAAATTATGACTGGGACTGTATAACGTGACTATGTAGAATTACTTTGTTTAACTATTTATAACTCATTAAACATTATCTGCATACTGTGGGTTATCATAGGCTGTAAAAGCTGGATGATATCAGCTTGCTGGGTTTCTGTAACAACCCGCAAATTCTGGACCAATTTAAAAAATTTATTTTAGAAAATTTTAATGAATTTTGAGGTTATAATATAATTTATTATTAATAATAATGGCTAGAATTTATTTTAATCGAAGTTAAAACGAATAAATTTAATTCAAATATAAATGGAATTAGAAATAACGCGGTAGTTTGAAAAGTCGAACTTGAACTTTGACTGACCGTACAGGATGCAAAATTTAACGGATTTTAGTGAAACCAAAAATATTAGAATCTATTTAAAAATATCTTTCTAACGAATCTGAAAAACTGAAATTTCATAGCGGAAATCAAAATTTATGGCCAATTCAATTTTTAGAAAGGTCGCTGTAGAATTTATATAATATATATGGCCCGAAAGGCTACTTTTCACATATGAAGGAATTTCGACTCGAAACCACTTCCATTGAGTCCGGAATGATGTTTCTGCATTCAAAAAGTATAAACACTTATATATTTTGAGTTTCGAAAATTATTTTTTTAAAAATGTATTTTTAATATTAAATATATTGGCCTTGAAAATAGTCATTTTTCAAACGACCTCCGTTTTCGACGAAACCACTTTTGTTGGAACCGGAATGTCAAATTATTGCTAGGTTTCAATTTTTAGAATTTTTCGAATTAATATGTGAGCGTGGCAAAATAAAATGTGTTTTGACTATTTTCAGTTAAATTTGAACGCCTTAAAAATAGCCATTTTTCAAACAGTCTCATAATTCGACGAAAATAATTTTGTTGGATTCGTATCGTCATAAGAAAGCTAAAAATATTTTTTTTAGAATTTTCTGAGGTCGTATGTGGCCCCGGCATATTTAAATGTACGGCAGAAATTTAATTATTTATTTAATATTGTATTTTTAAATTTAAAACCAAAAAAAAACGTTACAGACATTGGAATTAGAGCCCAGGACATAGCCCATCGCGTTCAGAAGGCGTCAAAACGTTAAGATAGACAGTAAGCATGCCTAATTCTGAGTTCGGGCCAGATCGGACCTTAACGGGCTAATTAATTAATATAATAATATATATATATACTATTCAAATACGCTAAACCCTAATGTAGAATACACGGCCGCCGTATACACCAGTTCCATGGCCGAAAATCACCCATCATTGATCCTTAATTTCTTCCTCCACACAACAAATTAAAACACAAATTATATACCAAATCGAAGAGCGTTCACAGCTCTTCAAATCTGTACGGACATGATCGAATATCGTTAAGTGGATTTCTCGGTTTCTGCACTGAAAGGCGGCACGTCCATGGGTGGATTTCTCATCGGGGGGATCACCGAACTCGATGGTGTTTGGGGCGGTGGAAGGCGTGGTGACGAGCTTCGAGGGCGTGGCAACGGATCAGACTTCGGTGGGCCAGGGCACGGCGCGCGGGTGGCTTTCAAGAACGATGAATGGGTTGAAGTGTCGGCCGGTGTTCTGATGTAGGAGATGAAGTATAATTCTATTATATTTATTTATTAATTTAATATTTAATTTTATCCAATCTTTAAATATTCATATCTTCTTCGTACGAGGTACGTTTTACGAACCGTCAGTTGCGTTGGACTCGTCTTTCCGAGAGCTTCGCGATGGCGCTGACCTGAACTGATTCTGAGACAGTCAAATTTTCAGCAAAAATCAATGTGAGAATTCTGAATTTTATTATTTAATTAATTATAAATTATTTTCTTGCGTTATAAATAATTGTATTGTGATGTAATTCAGATTTGTAATGTTCTGTGATTGATGAATGGTCGATTTGTGGTTGGTGGTTTGTTTTGTTGTGCATGATATGCTAGATCGGCGTTGAATTTAATATATGGGTGAATTTTATTTGTAATTAGAAAATAAATCTAAATTTATATTTAAATCATATTTTATTTAGATCTGTTTATTCTAGTTTATAGAAGAAAAAATATATATTATTTTTATTATTCTGAGATGAACCATAGTATTTGATTGACAAAATAAAAACTTTACTTTTGTTTATTTGTTTACTTTGCAGCAGAAAATGAACAACAAATAAAACCTTACTTTTATTTGTTTACTTTGCAATAGAAATTGAACGACAAATAAAAACTCCTTTTTATTTGTTGATATTACGATGGAAATTGGACGACAAATAAAATCTTATTTTTATTTGTTTATATAACAACAGAATTTGGTCAACGAATAAAATATTTTTATTTGTTTACTTTACAATAGAATTTAGCCAACGAATAAAACCTTATCTTATTTGTTTATTTTACAACAGGATTGGAATGACAAATAAAACATTATTTTTATTTGTTACCTACGATAGAATTTGAACAACAATGGATTTTCAATATTTGTTGAATTTAATTATATTGTCAATTCAATCCAATTTAAATAAAATATTATTTTGATCATTTTTAGTGAAAATTGTATATTAAGAATAAAATGTCATTCTTAGTGTAAAATGCACATTAGATCAAAAATAACATTTTTGATTAGAGATATAAAAACAACATTTTTATTTGAAATATGTTATGCAAATCAAAAAGGACATTTTTGATTAGAAGTTTATTATGTAAATAAAAAGAAAACATTTTGTCAAAATTATAATTATTGTAATAAAAATAACATCTTTGTCAAAACATGATTATGGAGATAAAATGAACATTTTTATGCCTTGAATAGAATTAAATAAAAATTCACATTTTGTTTACGTTAAAAAAAAATACAAATAAATATAGATATTAAAAGTTTACTTTTCATTTGCATCTCACAATGCAAATATTCTTTGAAAATAGAAATTGTTCTTTATTTGCATTTTTAATGCA
Source organism: Allium sativum (assembly GCA_030737875.1). NCBI lineage: Eukaryota > Viridiplantae > Streptophyta > Magnoliopsida > Asparagales > Amaryllidaceae > Allium > Allium sativum. The sequence continues at coordinate 567,805,585 of CM060921.1, forward strand.
AATATATTTTGAAATAAAAACTGTTCTTTTATTTGCATTCACAAATGCAAACACATATTGGGAATAAAGTTCTGTTCTTTTATTTGCATTCACAAATGCGAATATACATATTGAAAGTAAAGTTGTTCTTTTATTTGCACTACTCGGTGCAAATATTCTTTGATAATAAAATTTGTCCTTTTATTTGCATTTACTAATGCAAACATACGTTTAAAATAAAATTTTATCCTTTTATTTGCATTTACCAATGCAAATATACATTGGAAATAGAATTTATTCTTTTATTCGTATTCACCAATGCAAATATATTTTGAAATCAAAATTTATTCTTTTATTTGCATTTCCAAATGCAAATATATTTTGAAATTAAAGTTTATTCTTTTATTTACATTCACATATGTAAATATGTTATGAAAATAAGATTTGTTCTTTTATTTGCATTTCCTAATGCAAATATATATTGGAAAATAAAATTGTTCTTTTATTTGCATCCTCTAATGCAAATAAACATTGGAATATACCAACGTCCTTTTAATTGTCATTAGAGTATATAAGAAAATGTACGTAGATTAAATTTGCCGTCTAGTTGTGTCAAAATTTGATTACAATAAAAAAATTCATTTTTATTGTTTTACATTAAAACATGATTTTTGGTAAAATATAGTTATTTAAATAATAACATTCATTTTGTTACTTTAAACGAATGGATTGAAAATGTTCATTATTTTGTCATTATAAAAGAATGAATAACTAGACATTCGCATTTTTATCATTAAAGTATAATAGATAAAAACACTCATTTTGTCTAAATTAAAAGAATGAAACAAGATATAGCATTGTCATGTTTATTAGATTTGAAACCCAAATTATTCATTTTTGTAAATTCATATTAGTTAAAAACCAATTATTCATTTTTGTTAATTCACATTAGTTAAAAATAATTATTCATTTTAGCCAATTTATACTAGTTAAACAAAATTTTACATTTTGTTAGGAATATTCATTTTTGCCAAAATGAATTAGTTGTAGCAATTTATATATATATATATATATATATATATATATATATATATATGTTGACAAGATATACACATGTCAAGATAGGATAGTTAAAACAAATATTTATCATTTTGTCTCATTAGAATTGCCAAAACAAAATAACCATTTTCGTTTAGAGTTTAAATTAGCAAAATAAAAATTGTCGATAGGGACAAAGTTATTATGCTTATTCATTCATTGCAATAGAGATATTTTCTTGTTATCATTATATATATTGTGTATTTCACTGCCATTCACAAGTTACCCGACTTGTGTATGTGATTGGGACGATAATTTTCCCACATCGCCCAAGTGCACAAATTAGTTTATCATTTGCTTGATTAGTTGAAAACCCCACACGGGTGTTGGGATGAAAATTTACATACACTAATCCCAATATTTAGTTGTATGTTGATCGTTAGATCGACAGGCTGCGATGAGCGTTATTATTTATTTTTAACGCTTACACAGTGGAAATTACACTTTGGATGTAATGGATGACTTGATGATTATACTGTTATTGTCATCTATATGATGTGTGTGAAATCCATATAATCCAAATTATATGGTAAATGTTTGAGTCGCATTTCGATTCAAGTGTTCTTTTAAATAAGACTATTTTTACATTAGAAATTCTTTTTATATAAAGTGCATATATTTTTCGTAATATATTTTTAATCAACTATATGTTAAACAAAGAATATTTGTAAAAGATAAAGATTTATAAAATAAAGGATACTTCTCATTTAGAATCTTTTATATAAAGAATATTTTTATGATTATTTTAAATTATGTTTTTAAAAGACTACTAGCATTTGCAATTATATTTTGTGATATGAAATAAATTGAGATGTGAAGTGGATTTACCGTGGACGATGTTTTAAACGACATTTGTCCTTTAATCCAGTTTACATTGAAATTGTTATTTGGAACTTATGAATCTATTATATAGATTTGAAAAAGGCATTTTCTAAATTCAAAGTTTTCCAATTTAATATATTAAATAGGAATTAAGTGGAAATTCGATTGGTAATAATCGAAATGGGCTTCTGTAAAAGAAGACCGATATTATATGTGGAATTTAAGAGGCTTTGCCGTTATTCCATTTATACTATTAGTCCGATTCAGAAATCTATATCGATTATGTATTGATTGGATTTCTGTGGAATTCCATATTTTTAGAAATTGATTTATAAATTTTATTTTAAATGTTTATCTTTGATAAAATTAATGAGAATCTTTTAAATCGAATATCTTATTAAAAGAATATTCTGAGAAGGAATGTGGCGAAATGTGTGATTTTCCAATATTTGTTTTTAATCCCAAATTACGCAATTTATTCAGAAAGACCGGGTTTAACCCATTCTGAATAATCATCATGACGATCAAGAGTCGAAGACGAAGATGGTGATTGAAGACCGAAGGTTTTCACATCGTTGGGATGATGATGACTGGTATCTTGAATTGGGATTGGCCTTCCAAGGCAAGGTATTTGGTAATGATCGTCCAAACGCATTTGGAGATCGACGGACACGATGTTTCGCTCAGACCCAGAGCGGACTTGTAAATGGATTGCGTGTCTGACATTGTATTCCTTTCTACTGTATTTGTTGAACGCTACTGATTATATATTTCTGTTTGGTGGTGAAGAATTTATTCTTTACTTATCACCCTTCTCTAAGTCGTATGAGCTTAGAGGTTATATATATATTGGTAGATGATCAATAATATGGTAGGGTTTGACAATGTGGCATGCCAAGATGCAAATTGATCAAGGCTTTTGTTGAAAAGTAGGGCCTTGTGGAATGATCAAAGCATAGCCTATTATGGCATAGCTTTGTGTATATCGTGACTTCGCGAGCCTCACACCCCGGTATAAGTCAAAAACGGGATTAGGACTGCAGGGAGTGCACACGTTTCTTTCTAGCTAGAGTGGTGTCAGTGACCTACCAGCCCTGACAATTTACTTATGTGGATGATGGATTTTGAGGCGCCTCGGATTTTTATAGGCCGATAGTGGTCATATTATAGGTTCAAAGGAACCGGGAAGCGTGTGTTCAGGCATAATTAATCCACTACCGTTAGGTGGGGACCGGCCCTGAAGATCCAAGCGTTCACTGCGGGGGATCCTGGGGCATTTGCTAGAGTGTCTCGAATCGGAAGAGGACGATCTCTAGCCTCGATTTCATGACAGAAAACCAATTTCCAATACGACATTACGATTTTGATTGTAAACTTATATGTGGCGACATAGTATATGGTACCTATGCCGTCTAAGATTAATACATTTATATTGAAATGTTTTAAATATATATATATATATATATACACACTAATAATAATATCGTTTTTACGTATCAAGCATCTCTTGACCATTATAAGGCAAAACCCTATCCTCTGGTGTGCGTTGCATTGTGTGATGGGACCTGGGTCTTGTAATGGTTTCATTTTTCTAAAAAGCATTGCATTATTTGACTATTTATTTTATTTATGCACTGGCAATCCAATGGAGTAAACCCATTCCGCATTAGCGGCGTGGTCCTGTGATTAGCCTACTTATTAGATAAGTTAAGTATAGAATTCTCACACCAGTCCCATGACTGACCTGTAGTTTGTTTCACCTTGTAAACTCGGGTGCCCTCTTTCCACACGGGCAGTCGAGTAGCTTTTGCAGATATAGTTAAGCAGGATCCTGGATTGAAGTCTGAAGCTGGGTCCAGAATATTGATGGCCTTCCGCTGAGATTAGTTCTGCTGCAATGTATTTAATTTAATTTAAATGTATCTTCCGCTGTATTATTTATTGATGTACTCTGATATATTCTGTACTCTGATGTAACATTTATTATTGATGTTATAAAAGTCTGTGTTTTTGTTCTGATGTGTTGTATGCCCAAAGTTAACATACGCGGGTTTTGAACGGTCTTGATCGATCTTGCGATCGATTGGGGTCGGGCGAAAATCGGGTCGTTACAGCTGGTATCAGAGCTCAGGTTAGCTCAAATCTTTTTTGGGGTACAATTCATTAGAACTAAACAACTCATCAGAGGTTGGATTAGTAATATCCAATAGGAATACTCATTAGAGATAGGATCAGCAGTATCCTAGAATGAGAATACTCACTAGAGATGGGGTTAGCAATGCCCTAGAATGAGTCAGAGTGAAGAAGAATTCATAATTAACGTACTTGTTATTATATATAGTTCGATTTTAGAAAATATGATTTTGAATATATAAAAGTTATATATTTTTGAAAATTTAATCAACTAATTGATTGATGATTGTGTTGTGTGAATATGAATTCAACTAATAAAATAATTAAACAATTAAAGAATGAAAATTAAATTAGTTAAATAAACAACTTTAGCTTCATTCCCTTTTCGAGGACGAAAAGATCTTAAGTGGGGGAGATTGTAACAACCCGCAAATTCTGGACCAATTTAAAATTTTTATTTTAGAAAATTTTAATGAATTTTGAGGTTATAATATAATTTATTATTAATAATAATGGCTAGAATTTATTTTAATCGAAGTTAAAAGGAATAAATTTAATTTAAATATAAATGGAATTAGAAATAACGCGGTAGTTTGAAAAGTCAAACTTGAACTTTGACTGACCGTACAGGATGCAAAATTCAACGGATTTTAGTGAAACCAAAAATATTAGAATCTATTTAAAAATATCTTTCTAACGAATCTGAAAAACTGAAATTTCATAGCGGAAATCAAAAGTTATGGCCAATTCAATTTTTAGAAAGGTCGATGTAGAATTTTTTTAATATACATGGCCCGAAAGGCTACTTTTCACATATGAAGGAATTTCGACTCGAAACCACTTCCATTGAGTCCAGAATGATGTTTCTGCATTTAAAAGTATAAACACTTATATATTTTTAGTTTCGAAAATTATTTTTTATAAAAATGTATTTTTAATATTAAATATATTGGCCTTGAAAATAGTCATTTTTCAAACGACCTCCGTTTTCGACGAAACCACTTTTGTTGGAACCGGAATGTCAAATTATTGCTAGGTTTCAATTTTCAGAATTTTTCAAATTAATATGTGAGCGTGGCGAAATAAAATGTGTTTTGACTATTTTCAGTTAAATTTGAATGCCTTAAAAATAGCCATTTTTCAAACAGTCTCAGAAATAAACAAAAATAATTTTGTTGGATTCGTATCGTCATAAGAAAGCAAAAATATTTTTTTTAGAATTTTCTGAGGTCGTATTTGGCCTCGGCATATTTAAATGTACGGTAGAAATTTAATTATTTATTTAATATTGTATTTTTAAATTTAAAACCGAAAAAAAACGTTACATACATCGGAATTAGAGCCCGGGACATAGCCCATCGCGTTCAGAAGGCGTCAAAACGTTAAGATAGACAGTAAGCATGCCTAATTCTGAGTTCGGGCCAGATCGGACCTTAACGGGCTAATTAATTAATATAATAATATATATATACTATTCAAATACGCTAAACCCTAATGTAGAATACACGGCCGCCGTATACACCAGTTCCATGGCTGAAAATCACCCATCTTTGATCCTTAATTTCTTCCTCCACACAACAAATTAAAACACAAATTATATACCAAATCGAAGAGCGTTCAGAGCTCTTTAAATCTGTATGGACATGATCGAATATCGTTAAGTGGATTTCTCGGTTTCTGCACTGAAAGGCGGCGCGTCCATGGGTGGATTTCTCGTCGGGGGGACCACCGAACTCGATGGTGTTTGGGGCGGTGGAAGGCGTGGTGACGAGCTTCGAGGGTGTGGCGACGGATCGGACTTCGGTGGGCCAGGGCACGGCGCGCGGGTGGCTTTCAAGAACGATGAATGGGTTGAAGTGTCGGCCGGTGTTCTGATGTAGGAGATGAAGTATAATTCTATTATATTTATTTAATTAATTTAATATTTAATTTTATCCAATCTTTAAAAATTCATATCTTCTTCGTACGAGGTCCGTTTTACGAATCGTCAGTTGCGTTGGACTCGTCTTTCCGAGAGCTTCGCGATGGCGCAGACCTGAACTGATTCTGAGACAGTCAAATTTTCAGCAAAAATCAATGTGAGAATTCTGAATTTTATTATTTAATTAATTATAAACTATTTTCTTGCGTTAAAAATAATTGTATTGTGATGTAATTCAGATCTGTAATGTTCTGTGATTGATGAATGGTCGATTTGTGGTTGGTGGTTTGTTTTGTTGTGCATGATATGCTAGATCGGCGTTGAATTTAATATATGGGTGAATTTTATTTGTAATTAGAAAATAAATCTAAATTTATATTTAAATCATATTTTATTTAGATCTGTTTATTCTAGTTTATAGAAGAAAAAATATATATTATTTTTATTATTCTGAGATGAACCATAGTATTTGATCGACAAAATAAAAACTTTACTTTTGTTTATTTGTTTACTTTGCAGCAGAAAATGAACAACAAATAAAACCTTACTTTTATTTGTTTACTTTGCAATAGAAATTGAACGACAAATAAAAACTCCTTTTTATTTGTTGATATTACGATGGAAATTGGACGACAAATAAAATCTTATTTTTATTTGTTTATATAACAACAGAATTTGGTCAACGAATAAAATATTTTTATTTGTTTACTTTACAATAGAATTTAGCCAACGAATAAAACCTTATTTTATTTGTTTATTTTACAACAGGATTGGAATGGCAAATAAAACATTATTTTTATTTGTTACCTACGATAGAATTTGAACAACAATGGATTTTCAATATTTGTTGAATTTAATTATATTGTCAATTCAATCCAATTTAAATAAAATATTATTTTGATCATTTTTAGTGAAAATTGTATATTAAGAATAAAATGTCATTCTTAGTGTAAAATGCACATTAGATCAAAAATAACATTTTTGATTAGAGATATAAAAACAACATTTTTATTTGAAATATGTTATGCAAATCAAAAAGGACATTTTTGATTAGAAATTTATTATGTAAATAAAAAGAAAACATTTTGTCAAAATTATAATTATTGTAATAAAAATAACATCTTTGTCAAAACATGATTATGGAGATAAAATGAACATTTTTATGCCTTGAATAGAATTAAATAAAAATTCACATTTTGTTTACGTTAAAAAAAATACAAATAAATACAGAGATTAAAAGTTTACTTTTCATTTGCATCTCACAATGCAAATATTCTTTGAAAATAGAAATTATTCTTTATTTGCATTTTTAATGCAAATATACTTTGAAATAAAAACTATTCTTTTATTTGCATTCACAAATGCAAACACATATTGGAAATAAAGTTCTGTTCTTTTATTTGCATTCACAAATGCGAATATACATATTGAAAGTAAAGTTGTTCTTTTATTTGCACTACTCGGTGCAAATATTCTTTGTTAATAAAATTTGTCCTTTTATTTGCATTTACTAATGCAAACATACGTTTAAAATAAAATTTTATCCTTTTATTTGCATTTACTAATGCAAATATACATTGAAAATAGAATTTATTCTTTTATTTGTATTCACCAATGCGAATATATTTTGAAATCAAAATTTATTCTTTTATATGCATTTCCAAATGCAAATATATTTTGAAATTAAAGTTTATTCTTTTATTTACATTCACATATGTAAATATGCTATGAAAATAAGATTTGTTCTTTTATTTGCATTTCCTAATGCAAATATATATTGGAAAATAAAATTGTTCTTTTATTTGCATCCTCTAATGCAAATATACATTGGAATATACCAACGTCCTTTTAATTGCCATTAGAGTATATAAGAAAATGTACGTAGATTAAATTTGTCGTCTAGTTGTGTCAAAATTTGATTACAATGAAAAAAATCATTTTTATTGTTTTACATTAAAACATGATTTTTGGCAAAATACAGTTATTCAAATAATAACATTCATTTTGTTACTTTAAACGAATGGATTGAAAATGTTCATTATTTTGTCATTGTAAAAGAATGAATAACTAGACATTCGCATTTTTATCATTAAAGTAGAATAGATAAAAACACTCATTTTGTCTAAATTAAAAGAATGAAACAAAATATAGCATTGTCATGTTTATTAGATTTGAAACCCAAATTATTCATTTTTGTAAATTCATATTAGTTAAAAACCAATTATTCATTTTTGTTAATTCACATTAGTTAAAAATAATTATTCATTTTAGCCAATTTATACTAGTTAAACAAAATTTTACATTTTGTTAGGAATATTCATTTTTGCTAAAATGAATTAGTTGTAGCAATTTATATATATATATATGTATATGTATATATATATATATATGTTGACAAGATATACACATGTCAAGATAGGATAGTTAAAACAAATATTTATCATTTTGTCTCATTAGAATTGCCAAAACAAAATAACCATTTTCGTTTGGAGTTTAAATTAGCAAAATAAAAATTGTCGATAGGGACAAAGTTATTATGCTTATTCATTCATTGCAATAGAGATATTTTCTTGTTATCATTATATATATTGTGTATTTCACTGTCATTCACAAGTTACCCGACTTGTGTATGTGATTGGGACGATAATTTTCCCACATCGCCTAAATGCACAAATTAGTTTATCATTTGCTTGATTGGTTGAAAACCCCACACGGGTGTTGGGATGAAAATTTACATACACTAATCCCAATATTTAGTTGTATGTTGATCGGTAGATCGACAAACTGCGATGAGCGTTATTTTTTAATTTTAACGCTTACACGGTGGAAATTACACTTTGGATGTAATGGATGACTTGATGATTATACTGTTATTGTCATATATATGATGTGTGTGAAATCCATATAATCCAAATTATATGGTAAATGTTTGAGTCGCATTTCGATTCAAGTGTTCTTTTAAATAAGACTATTTTTACATTAGAAATCCTTTTTATATAAAGTGCATATATTTTTCGTAATATATTTTTAATCAACTATATGTTAAACAAAGAATATTTGTAAAAGATAAAGATTTGTAAAATAAAGGATACTTCTCATTTAGAATCTTTTATATAAAGAATATTTTTATGATTATTTTAAATTATGTTTTTAAAAGACTACTAGCATTTGCAATTATATTTTGTGATATGAAATAAATTGAGATGTGAAGTGGATTTACCGTGGACGATGTTTTAAACGACATTTGTCCTTTAATCCAATTTACATTGAAATTGTTATTTGGAACTTATGAATCTATTTTATAGATTTGAAAAAGGCATTTTTTAAATCAAAGTTTTCCAATTTAATATATTAAATAGGAATTAAGTGGAAATTCAATTGGTAATAATCGAAATGGGCTTCTGTAAAAGAAGACCGATATTATATGTGGAATTTAAGAGGCTTTGTCGTTATTCCATTTATACTATTAGTCCGATTCAGAAATCTATATCGATTATGTATTGATTGGATTTCTGTGGAATTCCATATTTTTAGAAATTGATTTATAAATTTTATTTTAAATGTTTATCTTTGATAAAATTAATGAGAATCTTTTAAATCGAATATCTTATTAAAAGAATATTCTGAGAAGGAATGTGGCGAAATGTGTGATTTTCCAATATTTGTTTTTAATCCCAAATTACGCAAGTTATTCAGAAAGACCGGGTTTAACGCATTCTGAATAATCATCACGACGATCAAGAGTCGAAGACGAAGACGGTGATTGAAGACCGAAGGTTTTCACATCGTTGGGATGATGATGACTGGTTTCTTGAATTGGGATTGGCCTTCCAAGGCAAGGTATTTGGTAATGATCGTCCAAACGCATTTGGAGATCGACGGACACGATGTTTCGCTCAGACCCAGAGCGGACTTGTAAATGGATTGCGTGTCTGACATTGTATTCCTTTCTACTGTATTTGTTGAACGCTACTGATTATATATTTCTGTTTGGTGGTGAAGAATTTATTCTTTACTTATCACCCTTCTCTAAGTCGTATGAGCTTAGAGGTTATATATATATTGGTAGATGATCAATAATATGGTAGGGTCTGACAATGTGGCATGCCAAGATGCAAATTGATCAAGACTTTTGTTGAAAAGCAGGGCCTTGTGGAATGATCAAAGCATAGCCTATTACGGCATAGCTTTGTGTATATCGTGACTTCGCGAGCCTCACACCCCAGTATGAGTCAAAAACGGGATTAGGACTGCAGGGAGTGCACACGTTTCTTTCTAGCTAGAGTGATGTCAGTGACCTACCAGCCTTGACATTTTACTTATGTGGATGATGGATTTTGAGGCGCCTCGGATTTTTATAGGCCGATAGTGGTCATATTATAGGTTCAAAGGAACCGGGAAGCGTGTGTTTAGGCATAATTAATCCACTACCGTTAGGTGCGGACCGGCCCTGAAGATCCAAGGGTTCACTGCGGGGGATCCTGGGGCATTTGCTAGAGTGTCTCGAATCGGAAGAGGACGATCCCTAGCCTCGATTTCATGACAGAAAACTAATTTCCAATACGGCATTACGATTTTGATTGTAAACTTATATGTGGCGACATAGTATATGGTACCTATGCCTCTAAGATTAATACATTTATATTGAAATGTTTTAAATATATATATATACACAATAATAATAATATCGTTTTTACGTATCAAGCATCTCTTGACCATTATAAGGTAAAACCCTATCCTCTGGTGTGCGTTGCATTATGTGATGGGACCTGGGTCTTATAATGGTTTCATTTTTCTAAAAAGCATTGCGTTATTTGATGATTTATTTTATTTATGCACTGGCAATCCAATGGAGTAAACCCGTTCCGCATTAGTGGCGTGGTCCTGTGATTAGCCTACTTATTAGATAAGTTAAGTATAGAATTCTCACACCAGTCCCACGACTGACCTGTAGTTTGTTTCACCTTGCAAACTCGGGTGCCCTCTTTCCACACGGGCAGTCGAGTAGCTTTTGCAGATATAGTTAAGCAGGATCCTGGATTGAAGTCTGAAGCTGGGTCTAGAATATTGATGGCCTTCCGCTGAGATTAGTTCCGCTGCAATGTATTTAATTTAATTTAAATGTATCTTCCGCTGTATTATTTATTGATGTACTCTGATATATTCTGTACTCTGATGTAACATTTATTATTGATGTTATAAAAGTCTGTGTTTTTGTTCTGATGTGTTGTATGCCCAAAGTTAACGTACGCGGGTTTTGAACGGTCTTGATCGATCTTGCGATCGATTGGGGTCGAGCGAAAATCGGGTCGTTACAGCTGGTATCAGAGCTCAGGTTAGCTCAAATATTTGGGGTACAATTCATTAGAACTAAAAAGAAGACTCATCAGAGGTTGGATTAGTAATATCCAATAGGAATACTCATTAGAGATAGGATCAGCAGTATCCTAGAATGAGAATACTCATTAGAGATGGGGTTAGCAATGCCCTAGAATGAGTCAGAGTGAAGAAGAATTCATAATTAACGTACTTGTTATTATATATAGTTCGATTTTAGAAAATATGATTTTGAATATATAAAAGTTATATATTTTTGAAAATTTAATCAACTAATTGATTGATGATTGTGTTGTGTGAATATGAATTCAACTAATAATATAATTAAACAATTAAAGAATGAAAATTAAATTAGTTAAATAAACAACTTTAGCTTCATTCCCTTTTCGAGGACGAAAAAATCTTAAGTGGGGGAGATTGTAACAACCCGCAAATTCTGGACCAATTTAAAATTTTTATTTTAGAAAATTTTAATGAATTTTGAGGTTATAATATAATTTATTATTAATAATAATGGCTAGAATTTATTTTAATCGAAGTTAAAACGAATAAATTTAATTTAAATATAAATGGAATTAGAAATAACGTGGTAGTTTGAAAAGTCAAACTTGAACTTTGACTGACTGTACAGGATGCAAAATTCAACGGATTTTAGTGAACCCAAAAATATTAGAATCTATTAAAAATATCTTTCTAACGAATCTGAAAAACTGAAATTTCATAGCGGAAATCAAAAGTTATGGCCAATTCAATTTTTAGAAGGGTCGCTGTAGAATTTGTATAATATATATGGCCCGAAAGGCTACTTTTCACATATGAAGGAATTTCGACTCGAAACCACTTCCATTGAGTCCGGAATGATGTTTCTACATTTAGAAAGTATAAACACTTATATATTTTGAGTTTCGAAAATTATTTTTTTAAAATATATTTTTAATATTAAATATATTGGCCTTGAAAATAGTCATTTTTCAAACGACCTCCGTTTTCGTCGAAACCAATTTTGTTGGAACCAGAATGTCAAATTATTGCTAGGTTTCAATTTTCAGAATTTTTCGAATTAATATGTGAGCGTGGCGAAATAAAATGTGTTTTGACTATTTTCAGTTAAATTTGAACGCCTTAAAAATAGCCATTTATCAAACAGTCTCAGAATTCAACAAAAATAATTTTGTTGGATTCGTATCGTCATAAGAAAGCTAAAAATATTTTTTTTTAGAATTTTCTGAGGTCTTATGTGGCCCCGGCATATTTAAATGTACGGTAGAAATTTAATTATTTATTTAATATTGTATTTTTAAATTTAAAACCGAAAAAAATGTTACAGACATCGGAATTAGAGCCCGGGACATAGCCCATCGCGTTCAGAAGGCGTCAAAACGTTAAGATAGACAGTAAGCATGCCTAATTCTGAGTTCGGGCCAGATCGGACCTTAACGGGCTAATTAATTAATAATATATATATACTATTCAAATACGCTAAACCCTACACGGCCGCCGTATACACCAGTTCCATGGCCGAAAATCACCCATCTTTGATCCTTAATTTCTTCCTCCACACAACAAATTAAAACACAAATTATATACCAAATCGAAGAGCGTTCACAGCTCTTCAAATCTGTACGGACATGATCGAATATCGTTAAGTGGATTTCTCGGTTTCTGCACTGAAAGGCGACGCGTCCATGGGTGGATTTCTCGTTGGGGGGAGCACCGAACTCGATGGTGTTTGGGGCGGTGGAAGGCATGGTGACGAGCTTCGAGGGTGTGGCGACGGATCGGACTCGGTGGGCCAGGGCACAGCGCGCGGGTGGCTTTCAAGAACGATGAATGGGTTGAAGTGTCGGCCGGTGTTCTGATGTAGGAGATGAAGTATAATTCTATTATATTTATTTAATTAATTTAATATTTAATTTTATCCAATCTTTAAAAATTCATATCTTCTTCGTACGAGGTCCGTTTTACGAACCGTAAGTTGCGTTGGACTCATCTTTCCGAGAGCTTCGCGATGGCGCAGACCTGAACTGATTCTGAGACAGTCAAATTTTTAGCATAAATCAATGTGAGAATTCTGAATTTTATTATTTAATTAATTATAAATTATTTTCTTGAGTTAAAAATAATTGTATTGTGATGTAATTCAGATCTGTAATGTTCAGTGATTGATGAATGGTCGATTTGTGGTTGGTGGTTTGTTTTGTTGTGCATGATATGCTAGATCGGCGTTGAATTTAATATATGGGTGAATTTTATTTGTAATTAGAAAATAAATCTAAATTTATATTTAAATCATATTTTATTTAGATCTGTTTATTCTAGTTTATAGAAGAAAAAATATATATTATTTTTATTATTCTGAGATGAACCATAGTATTTGATCGACAAAATAAAAACTTTACTTTTTTTTATTTGTTTACTTTGCAGCAGAAAATGAACAACAAATAAAACCTTACTTTTATTTGTTCACTTTGCAATAGAAATTGAACGACAAATAAAAACTCCTTTTTATTTGTTGATATTACGATGGAAATTGGACGACAAATAAAATCTTATTTTTATTTGTTTATATAACAACAGAATTCGGTCAACGAATAAAATATTTTTATTTGTTTACTTTACAATAGAATTTAGCCAACGAATAAAACCTTATTTTATTTGTTTATTTTACAACAGGATTGGAATGACAAATAAAACATTATTTTTATTTATTACCTACGATAGAATTTGAACAACAATGGATTTTCAATATTTGTTGAATTTAATTATATTGTCAATTCAATCCAATTTAAATAAAATATTATTTTGATCATTTTTAGTGAAAATTGTATATTAAGAATAAAATGTCATTCTTAGTGTAAAATGCACATTAGATCAAAAATAACATTTTTGATTAGAGATTTAAAAACAACATTTTTATTTGAAATATGTTATGCAAATCAAAAAGGACATTTTTGATTAGAAGTTTATTATGTAAATAAAAAGAAAACATTTTGTCAAAATTATAATTATTGTAATAAAAATAACATCTTTGTCAAAACATGATTATGGAGATAAAATGAACATTTTTATGCCTTGAATAGAATTAAATAAAAATTCACATTTTGTTTACGTTAAAAAAAAATACAAATAAATATAGAGATTAAAAGTTTACTTTTCATTTGCATCTCACAATGCAAATATTCTTTGAAAATAGAAATTGTTCTTTATTTGCATTTTTAATGCAAATATAATTTGAAATAAAAACTGTTCTTTTATTTGCATTCACAAATGCGAATATACATATTGAAAGTAAAGTTGTTCTTTTATTTGCGCTACTCGGTGCAAATATTCTTTGATAATAATTTTTTTCCTTTTATTTGCATTTACTAATGCAAACATACGTTTAAAATAAAATTTTATCCTTTTATTTGCATTTACCAATGCAAATATACATTGGAAATAGAATTTATTCTTTTATTCATATTCACCAATGCGAATATATTTTGAAATCAAAATTTATTCTTTTATTTGCATTTCCAAATGCAAATATATTTTGAAATTAAAGTTTATTCTTTTATTTACATTCACATATGTAAATATGCTATGAAAATAAGATTTGTTCTTTTATTTGCATTTCCTAATGCAAATATATATTGGAAAATAAAATTGTTCTTTTATTTGCATCCTCTAATGCAAATATACATTGGAATATACCAACGTCCTTTTAATTGTGATTAGAGTATATAAGAAAATGTACGTAGATTAAATTTGCCGTCTAGTTGTGTCAAAATTTGATTACAATGAAAAAATTCATTTTTATTGGTTTACATTAAAACAAGATTTTTGGCAAAATATAGTTATTCAGATAATAACATTCATTTTGTTACTTTAAACGAATGGATTGAAAATGTTCTTTATTTTGTCATTGTAAAAGAATGAATAACTAGACATTCGCATTTTTATCATTAAAGTAGAATAGATAAAAACACTCATTTTGTCTAAATTAAAAGAATGAAACAAAATATAGCATTGTCATGTTTATTAGATTTGAAACCCAAATTATTCATTTTTGTAAATTCATATTAGTTAAAAACCAATTATTCATTTTTGTTAATTCACATTAGTTAAAAATAATTATTCATTTTAGCCAATTTATACTAGTTAAACAAAATTTTACATTTTGTTAGGAATATTCATTTTTGCCAAAATGAATTAGTTGTAGCAATATATATATATATATATATATATATATATATATATATGTTGACAAGATATACACATGTCAAGATAGGATAGTTAAAACAAATATTTATCATTTTGTCTCATTAGAATTGCCAAAACAAAATAACCATTTTCGTTTAGAGTTTAAATTAGCAAAATAAAAATTGTCGATAGGGACAAAGTTATTATGCTTATTCATTCATTGCAATAGAGATATATTCTTGTTATCATTATATATATTTTGTATTTCACTGCCATTCACAAGTTACCCGACTTGTGTATGTGATTGGGACGATAATTTTCCCACATCGCCCAAGTGCACAAATTAGTTTATCATTTGCTTGATTAGTTGAAAACCCCACACGGGTGTTGGGATGAAAATTTACATACACTAATCCCAATATTTAGTTGTATGTTGATCGTTAGATCGACAGGCTGCGATGAGCGTTATTATTTAATTTTAACGCTTACACGGTGGAAATTACACTTTGGATGTAATGGATGACTTGATGATTATACTGTTATTGTCATATATATGATGTGTGTGAAATCCATATAATCCAAATTATATGGTAAATGTTTGAGTCGCATTTCGATTCAAGTGTTCTTTTAAATAAGACTATTTTTACATTAGAAATCCTTTTTATATAAAGTGCATATATTTTTCGTAATATATTTTTAATCAACTATATGTTAAACAAAGAATATTTGTAAAAGATAAAGATTTTAAAATAAAGGATACTTCTCATTTAGAATCTTTTATATAAAGAATATTTTTATGATTATTTTAAATTATGTTTTTAAAAGACTACTAGCATTTGCAATTATATTTTGTGATATGAAATAAATTGAGATGTGAAGTGGATTTACCGTGGACGATGTTTTAAACGACATTTGTCCTTTAATCCAATTTACATTGAAATTGTTATTTGGAACTTATGAATCTATTTTATAGATTTGAAAAAGGCATTTTCTAAAATCAAAGTTTTCCAATTTAATATATTAAATAGGAATTAAGTGGAAATTCGATTGGTAATAATCGAAATGGGCTTCTGTAAAAGAAGACCGATATTATATATGGAATTTAAGAGGCTTTGCCGTTATTCCATTTATACTAAAAGTCCGAATCAGAAATCTATATCGATTATGTATTGATTGGATTTCTGTGGAATTCCATATTTTTAGAAATTGATTTATAAATTTTATTTTAAATGTTTATCTTTGATAAAATTAATGAGAATCTTTTAAATCGAATATCTTATTAAAAGAATATTCTGAGAAGGAATATGGCGAAATGTGTGATTTTCCAATATTAGTTTTTAATCCCAAATTACGCAAGTTATTCAGAAAGACCGGGTTTAACCCATTCTGAATAATCATCACGACGATCAAGAGTCGAAGACGAAGACGGTGATTGAAGACCGAAGGTTTTCACATCGTTGGGATGATGATGGCTGGTATCTTGAATTGGGATTGGCCTTCCAAGGCAAGGTATTTGGTAATGATCGTCCAAATGCATTTGGAGATCGACGGACACGATGTTTCGCTCAGACCTAGAGCGGACTTGTAAATGGATTGCGTGTCTGACATTGTATTCCTTTCTACTGTGTTTGTTGAACGCTACTGATTATATATTTCTGTTTGGTGGTGAAGAATTTATTCTTTACTTGTCACCCTTCTCTAAGTCGTATGAGCTTAGAGGTTATATATATATTGGTAGATGATCAATAATATGGTAGGGTCTGACAATGTGGCATGCCAAGATGCAAATTGATCAAGGCTTTTGTTGAAAAGCAGGGCCTTGTGGAATGATCAAAGCATAGCCTATTACGGCATAGCTTTGTGTATATCGTGACTTCGCGAGCCTCACACCCCGGTATGAGTCAAAAACGGGATTAGGACTGCAGGGAGTGCACACGTTTCTTTCTAGCTAGAGTGGTGTCAGTGACCTACCAGCCCTAACATTTTACTTATGTGGATGATGGATTTTGAGGCGCCTCGGATTTTTATAGGCCGATAGTGGTCATATTATAGGTTCAAAGGAACCGGGAAGCGTGTGTTCAGGCATAATTAATCCACTACCGTTAGGTAAGGACCGGCCCTGAAGATCCAAGGGTTCACTGCGGGGGATCCTGGGGCATTTGCTAGAGTGTCTCAAATCGAAAGAGGACGATCCCTAGCCTCGATTTCATGACAGAAAACCAATTTCCAATACGACATTACGATTTTGATTGTAAACTTATATGTGGCGACATAGTATATGGTACCTATGCCGTCTAAGATTAATACATTTATATTGAAATGTTTTAAATATATATATATATATATACACACTAATAATAATATCGTTTTTACGTATCAAGCATCTCTTGACCATTATAAGGTAAAACCCTATCCTCTGGTGTGCGTTGCATTGTGTGATGGGACCTGGGTCTTATAACGGTTTCATTTTTCTAAAAAGCATTGCGTTATTTGACGATTTATTTTATTTATGCACTGGGAATCCAATGGAGTAAACCCATTCCGCATTAGCGGCGTGTTCCTATGATTAGCCTACTTATTAGATAAGTTAAGTATAGAATTCTCACACCAGTCCCACGACTGACCTGTAGTTTGTTTCACCTTGCAAACTCGGGTGCCCTCTTTCCACACGGGCAGTCGAGTAGCTTTTGCAGATATAGTTAAGCAGGATCCTGGATTAAAGTCTGAAGCTGGGTCTAGAATATTGATGGCCTTCCGCTTAGATTAGTTCCGCTGCAATGTATTTAATTTAATTTAAATGTATCTTCCGCTGTATTATTTATTGATGTACTCTGATATATTCTGTACTCTGATGTAACATTTATTATTGATGTTATAAAAGTATGTGTTTTTGTTCTAATGTGTTGTATGCCCAAAGTTAACGTACGCGGGTTTTGAACGGTCTTGATCGATCTTGCGATCGATTGGGGTCGGGACTATTTTCAGTTAAATTTGAACGCCTTAAAAATAGCCATTTTTCAAACAGTCTCAGAATTCGACGAAAATAATTTTCGAAACTCAAAATATATAAGTGTTTATACTTTTTAAATGCAGAAACATCATTCCGAACTCAATGGAATGGTTTCGAGTCGAAATTCCTTCATATGTGAAAAGGGCCATATATATTATATAAATTCTATAGCGACCTTTCTAAAAATTGAATTGGCCATAACTTTTGATTTCCGCTATAAAATTTCAGTTTTTCAGATTCGTTAGAAAGATATTTTTAAATAGATTCTAATATTTTTGGTTTGACTAAAATCCGTTAAATTTTGCATCCTGTACGGTCAGTCAAAGTTCAAGTTTGACTTTTCAAACTACCGCGTTATTTCTAATTCCATTTATATTTAAATTAAATTTATTCGTTTTAACTTCGATTAAAATAAATTCTAGCCATTCTTATTAATAATAAATTATATTATAACCTCAAAATTCATTAAAATTTTCTAAAATAAAAATTTTAAATTGGTCCAGAATTTGCGGGTTGTTACAGTTTCCTTGATTGTAGTTGATGTGCTAGAAGTTTCCACTTTGTCAGCAAAAACTATTTGAGCTTTCCAACGTACATGGAGCCTTTGAGCTTTGTTAATACAATAGGAATTCCAACTTTACTGGTTGGTTTGGTGCTTCTACTTGGAGAATTTTTTATATCTTTTTTGTCTCCGCTCGGGGAGATCTTTGCTTTTAATGCTCCCGCTTAGGGAGGTCTTTGGATTAGATTCCCCCGCTTGTAGGAGGACTTATATTTTGTGCCTCCCACTAAGGGAGGACTTATATTTTGTGCCCCCGCTAGGGGAGGACTTATATTTTGTGCCCCTACTAGGGGAAGACTTATATTTTGTGCTCCCGCTACGAGAGGTCTTATGTTTTGTGCCCCCGTTAGGGGAGGACTTATATTTTGTGCCCCCGATAGGGGAGGCCTTATATTTTGTGCCCCCGCCAGGGGAGGCCTTATATTTTGTGCCCCCGCTAGGGGAGACCTTATATTTTGTTTCCCCGCTAAGGGAGGACTTATATTTTGTGCCCCCGCTAGGGGAGGACTTATATTTTGTTCCCCCGCTAGGGGAGGCCTTATATTTTGACTCGAGAAGATGCTTGTTCCTTCATCAGACGCTTGGCTTAGCAAACTATCTTAGTTAAGGAACTAAAGCCTTAAACCTCTCACTCGGGAAGGTGCTCTAATGAAATTTACAACCCTTGCGTTTATTTGTCGCGGTGCTTGTTCCTTACTTGACTTTTTACGATTCTTTCCATTCACTTTTCAAAACAGTGCTCTTTATCTCTGCATTTATGCATATTGATGTGTAAAACACTCAATGTTTGAACTTGTGTGGTTGGGGTCGTGATATCTTATCATATTTTAAAGGAGCAAGCGCTCGTCGGACAACCTGCAATATGAAATCATCTTTAAGCAGATTTTGATTTGAATTTTTTTTTGCAAGTAAGAGATTTATTCAAGCAGATATGTTTTTTGTCATAGAGCTAATGTCTACTATAATATTTGTAAAATGTTACAGACTTTTTACATGAAGTTTGAATACAGAATGAAGTAAAGCATGAAATAAAGTTGTGGTGATTATGATAGCTTATTCCGATCCATTGAGACTGGAGTTCCAATCAACGGTTGTCAATTAATGATCGGCCTTGCATTATCCCGTGCTGGAGTTTCATTACTTGGACCAGTTTGATTTGCGGGTGCACTTTCGCTGGAAGCGCTGAAGAAGAATTTGAGGCTTGCGGATTCTTCACATACTGTTGCAGCCTATTTTTCCTAATCAATTCCTCGATGAGGTTTTTCAAGTTCGGCATTCATTAGTATCATGCCCCAGTTGTTTGTGAAAGCAAAATAATTTTCCAGAATTCGCAGCTTTCTTAGAAACACTCAACGACTGTACTTTTGGATAGTGTTCTGTATCTTTGGTGGCGAAGAAAATATTTTCTAGAGTATTATTTAGAGGGGTGAATTCAGCGGGTGTAAAGAAGAAAGTCTTCTTGACATCTCGATTACCTTTCCTGTCATTTCCTCTCTTTTGACCTCCGTGATTCTTCTAATTATACCGGGTAGCAGCATTTTTGGGAGCTTCAAGAAAGTTGTTACCATCAATATTCCGAAGAGGCACAGGATCATCATCCACCCTCATATACTCCTACGTATTTATAGAATTTCTCAAGCGTGTTTGGTTCTTTCATTTTAATCCATCTATCAAATTCTCTCTTATTATTTATGGTGCCGATTAAAGACAAAAGATCATGCGGGGCTCGGGATTCCCCACCTCGGACAAAGCATTGTTGAATCTCTTGAGAAAAGCTTTAACAGACTATCCTCGATTTTGTTCTATTGATTTTAGAAAAATGACATCCCTAGCCTTCATAGCTCGCAGCCTAAACTTCTCTCTGAATTTCAGTCAAATTAGCAAATCGATCGACGGATTTGGGTGGTAGCTTCGTGAACCATAATGATGCCATACCTTCTAGATAAAGAGGGAAGCATAGGCATTTTATTTCGTCTGTTTCTTTTGCTGCATTCGTATGCCATTCATATTTGTAAAGAAAGTGATTCAGATTAGCAGTCCCATTGTATGGAGGTAGAGCGGGACGAGTGAACATTTTAGGGAGCTCTGCTTTGCAGATCGTTTTAGTGAATGGATTTTTGCTGGGGGAGAATTCCCATTCCCTCTCACTGTCATTGCGATCCAAGCTATCTTTCATGATTTACTTTATTAGCGGTATATTCCTCTGAGTTGTGGCATTCCGTAGGGTAGACTTCGAACTCTTTATCGGATGCTCGTCTTGGCGAGCGATCGCGATTAGTGGATCTAGGGCTTTCACCTCCACTATGGGGGAGGTCCCCCTTGGTGGGATAGCAACTTTTCAGGTATTTCGATCGGAGTGACTTTTAGTCTTCAGCTTTGAGTCTTGGACATCAGCGTCGCCTTTGGCACTTCCCTAGTCATCAAGCCCTTCCATGTTATCATTGCGATGATGATCAGAAGCTGACGAACTCACATTCTCTTCTAGGTTGACGTGAACTCTTTGAGGAGGAGCAGGATTCGCTTGTGCATTCAGAAGGGCATTCGTTTTATCCATCAGAGCCTGATTAGCATCCAACAAAGCTTTATTTAAAGTCTCCATCCGTTGATTTAAGTTGGCGACAACGACATCTAGCTCAGCTCTGGTTACTCCATCTCCACCTACGAAGCTTTGGCCAACTTCAAAGTGATTGGTAAATGGTGTAGCCTCATTAGCAACATTATCGAGTCCTCCAATGGTTTTCCTTGTAGTTTTTTTTATTTTTCCCATTATCTCGGACAAAGCTTTGAACTTCGAAGAGAATTCATCAATTGGCCTGGATCCTAGATTTAGAGAATCTATCGTAGAAGTATGATTCAAACTTCACTATCTCCGCAAAGCACTTAACCTTGAGAATGTGAATGTGTCCCCGTGGTGGGTGCCAAAAATGTTGAAATCAAAAATTGATCACAGTACACCAAGGTGTTTATGTAACACTTCACAAGTATGTAAATCTACGAATATGGAGCCACAAGCACAAAGAGAAAGTAAAGAAAAGGAAATTTAAAGTGGTTTGGTCTCAATTTTGGCCTACATCCACTGTTGAAGCTATTTTCATTATCACTGAAGAATTTACAAGGTACATCACTTCATTCATTTCACTCATTTTACTCTTTTGCAATGGTCTTTTCTATTTTTCTCTCTTTTTTGTCTTGATTCGCTTGAATTCGCGAAGGAATGGATGAGATTTCTAGATTGGTGATGGTTGTTGTATAGAACTTCAAACACTTGAACACTCAGATGATCTTCATTGGTTGCATGATGATTTTGTGTTGAATCCAGGATTGAGAGAGAATTAATGGAGGTTGGAGTGATTTGGAGTAGTGGAGAAATGAATTAGAAAGCCCTTCAGGGTAGAAAGTTTGGTCCCCCTCATTATGTGGAATGATGGAGTATTTATAGGTGGACTTTGAGTGGAGTGGCAGATCTGTAAATATGTGTGCTTAGTTTTAGGTCGGTGAGCATATATTGAATGATCTAACCTTGGTCGTATAAATGACCTGGTCTTCTTCCATAGTTTTTCCACGGTCTGATTATGCGGTGCGTTCTAGTTATGTACATCAATTAACAACTGTATACAGCTGTCGGCTGGAACAACCTAAGAATGCCACATGTACTTATCTTTCACGATCTGACTACTCCTGCTAATAACGACCTAAATTTCCTCCTAGTAGCCAACTTATGTTATTCACGGCCTTCTTTATTATGCACGGCCTAACCCCAATGTACGAACGACCTACGTTCTTCCTTGTGTACCACCTGGCACTTCCATGTAAAAATGACCTACACGTATTCATGAGGTTTCTGATCCATCACTGCATGATATAAACGGCCTAGACCACATAGCAAGTGAACGTATTAAGTTAGATCGCATGAATGACCCACACCCGTGCTGACGTGTCACTTATGACACATTTTTGATATGTACAAACCTGGGTACTATGAGTGCAGTGTCCTGAACTCAAGCCAACGTACGATTTGACCCATGTATTATTGTTGCGACCTCGCCCAGCGTGTATTAACGTTCTAATGCATTGAACGATCTGACGTTATCTTGTGTCACGCTGCCTTTGCATGCCACATGTCAGCTCATAATTCCTTCAACATATCTATATCACGACCTGATTGTCTTTACTATAAAATATGTCCATGCTAGATATAATAGCGTGCGTGGCAGAGCTTCTAGACTTGTAGCTTTCATACGGGTGGCCATATAAACATTCCAGAATGTAACCAATGCTCTGTGAAGATCAATGACATGAAACGACCTAAGTAAGAGATATCGACCTGAATTTGAGTAAGCTGAACGGTCTGATTTTGACGTCCTGCTTGTACCTTTATACCCAAGCAACGACCTAAGTAATTTACGACTTACAACATTCCATGTTACGTGAGCTTTATGTATCACATATGAACGATGAAGCTTTCACGTCATGTCAATCAATTATGCTTTCAGATGTCTCCACTCTAATAATAATGTGAATGATCTGATGTAAACATATTGCACAATCTGATGTCACGTGAAGCATGGAAACGATCCAGGCATATATGACCTGAGCCACACCGATGACCTAATGTGTATTCATACATTAACAACCGACCCATAATTGTTGACGTAGCACCCTTCTCGTGTAGTGTACACACAATCTAACTCATGTATATTCTAGAATGGTCTACGAGCTTATCAAACATTCGACGCATTATTTTTCGAACCACGTTTATAACGGGGTAAACACAAAATTCTGGTGAAAAGGAAATGTACAACACATATTATAATACACACATGTATCCCATTTGGTTCAACCCAAGATATATGCCTACCAAGGTTAGCGATTTTAGCCTAATCTTGTAAATATTTACGCATGACTCCACTACTCTTTCGAAAGTAATATTCCCAAAGTATAATACTGAGATAGAACGTTTACGCATATACATTTGAAGCCTTTATACCAAAACATGGCTGGTTATTTAATCGAGCGTAGACCACTAATTACAGAGTTTATACACAAATATATTTCCTCATTCACTTTATTATTTAATGCCTCATTATCAATGATAGATAGGATGGATTCTCCCTGATCGTTTAAGACCCTAGGCAGACCTATTGGTCACTTATTATTCCTCAATAATATTTTCACCATTAACATAAACTAGAGGGAACTAGCTACGGGCTCTACTATTTAAGGCCTCCGTCATCCACGCATGTACCCTTGCCCCGTGTAAGGTGAGAGATGGTGTTTTATCGCTCGCTATACTATCTAGCTAACCTTATTGCATAATTTCCTTAGTTGCTTACTACTTCCGGTAGGATAGATAGCCATATCTAGCATTTTTAGTTTCGAGGTTTGGGTAGGCCCCACACACACCCCCATTTAAGACCCATAAACTGAAAGACCTACTCCCAGGTGGACTCCTCAATCCAAGCCACTTAAGACCCAAGGAAGCGGACTATACACGATGATTATCAGGTGCGTACCCCCATTAGCCTTTAATACCTTTACCTATTTTGATAAGTGGGCTACATTATTAAGTCATTCCCGTTTAGTTCCCACGGAAATACTATACGTACACGATTAATTATTGTCACAGATTCCTATGGTTAATAATGTTCCACATCACTAACCTACTAAGTCCAAACCAAACCTTTATTTATAGGCTCTGTATTAACTAATATAATTAAGGGAAGTTACATCCTCCTTGCTCTAGGAAATTTATGTAATTTATTTTCCTAATTGGACTTAGTATTTTAAACAACAATCAATACCGATTAATACAATTTTTTTACCATTTACTTCTGTTTTTAAGTTTATTTCCATTTATAACCATAACGATCATATTTTCCTAAGGCAACCATTTACACTGGGTATCCTTATTTTATCAGTCCCGAAGTATTTATTTGTTGTACCCCAATCAGATAATTACTATTTTTTTTTAATTTTTGCCTGTTACATATATATATATATGTAGTTATATATATTTGTGCACCAGACCCCTCACATTAAGTTAACTACTTGTGGTTTCTGGATTTGCCAGTCGGTTCCGGGCAGACTTCTACCACAAGTTGGACTTAACATCGTGCCTTAGTACACTTATATTTACACATTAGACCCCTCACATTAAGCCGACTACCTATGGATGATGGATTTGTCTAGCGGTTCCGGGCAGACTTCTACCACAAGTTGAACTTAACCTCATGTCTAAATGTGGTTATAATTCAAATTCCCTAATTGTAGTTTACAACATTTATCCTAATACATTTAGGAATTGTAATCATTTTCTTATTATATTCACTTTCCCAATCAACATTGGTTACAATTTTTACTTATTGATTTGTAGTCCTATTCATAGCAATTAATTATATTAACTGCTACAATGGTCACCACAAATATATTAATTCAATATGGATCCACATTTTATATATAATTCCATAATTGAATATCGTTCAAACATTCAATACAATGCATATTTACCATTTTACGCAGATTTTGACGGATAAAGTTATATATTTATATTTTCACGCGGTTATCGTAGTTATTTTCTTTATTTATTTTAATTAATTTAATACTTCAGTTTAATCACTAACCAAACATTCCCTTTCATTTAATCTTGCCAAAAGGTTTCAAATCTTACAAAAAGACCATTAGTTGTAATTATTGTAAATTATGCCTGATTAGTAAAGCAGACATATATCAAAATCACAAGAAATATATATGTTTATATATATTTTTAGACTAGTTGATGCAAACTACACACAAATATGTATATTTATATTTATACGTACGTTTGCACCACTTTTTCCTTTTTCCAATTTTTCGTCATATCTCTTGTGAATTCAAAATAATATCTTTCTGTTCAAAAAGTGGGAAATGACATATTTACAACAACTAAGCCAAAACCTAATAACACTGAATACAAACAGGCAATTTCTTTTAAAATTTCAGTCACATAATTTAACATTATATCATTTTATCCAAATTCACATAATTTATCATTCAACACTGAAACTAGAGATATGGAATATAACTACACTAAATGGTGTTCAATGGGATTGATTTCCAGATATACAGTGCTTTGCAACAACCACAACACATTTTACAACATAATTGTAGGAAATATGTATAAACAAATTCAAGAATCCTACAATTAATATTACCCCTAACCACAATTCACAATCTACCAGTTTTAAAAATGTTTACAACCAGATCTGACAGGTGTTGAAACGACCTTCCTTTTTGCTCGATTCTCGCCGGTAATTAAACCAACTTAAATCATTCATAAAGACGGATGGTTATAGGTACTAACATACTTGAACACAAATAACAAAACTTTTATTTCATCAAAAAAAATTACGTCAGAATTACAAGGAAATCAAAGTATACCATTAGCTCAACGGAAACAAAATGAATGCTCTCAGCGGAAGGAAACTCAAAACACGATTCTAGCCCCAAATCTGAACACAGCTCGTAAACTAGCCTACAAAATAAACTACTAGTTGCGCGTGCAAAATATGGGCACCCAGAGTTTAGGTGTGGAAAACAATAAACCCCAGGTCAGTCATAGGACTAGTGTGAGAACACAAAACAATTTTTATACATACGATTTATTTTAAAGTTGGGAATTTCACTGGACTACGCCGCTATCGCGGAACGGGTTTACTCCATGTGAATGCCCATGCATAGAAATTCGCAATGACTTCGAAAAGAATGAAGCTATCATAAGCTCGTCCCACATCATACAATCCAAGCACACACCAAATGGGCGAGTTTTATCTATGATAACCAAAAATGCTTCTGTGCGTGAAAATCTTGTTTTAATACTATTATTAGTGCATAGTGTCGAAAAATCATTTCGTAAATAAATATAGAATCTTAGCCCATAACCCCAATTGGTTATATTGCCATATAGGTATACAATCAAAATTGCATGGGCTCGTATTGGAGATTGGATTTCCAACACGATGGTTCCTGACACGAAAGATCAATCGTGGACACGAAGCTAAGTATCTCCCGGTTAACATCCAGATAACTGACACCGAATACATGGCGCAAAAGTATATATCCCGGATAACATCCAGACATCGGACACCGTATATACTCTATTCCCTCGGATTTCAAAAATGGACCCATTCGCTGAAGCTTTCAAGTTTCAACAGAGTTTATGTATATGTATACAACTTAACCACTAGTTTACCATCATTCCGGGGTATGAGGTTCGTCGAAGTCACGATATACACAAAGCTACACTTTAATAAGCTATGCTTTGATCATTACTTAGCTCATTTCATAACTCGAGTATGCCACATTATCCATTCACCACATGTCACTGATTTCGATTAATACATAACCTCTAAGTTCATATGACACAGAGTCGAGAATACTTCCATTTCCAAAAATTCGATATGTATTAACATAAATTGGCGCTACGCAGTTTATTACAATGTCAGACACACAATCCATACAAGTCCGTTCTGGGTCTAAACGGAACAACAATCCGAAAATATCCAAATATATTCAGATCTCATGCCATTTGTAACCTCGTATTGGGTGATCGACCCAACCAAGACATCGACAATCAATCCAAGCAATTTGAAGATTATTGGTCTTCGCTTTTCGATTTCCACACCTTTGATTATTTAAAAGTCATACTATTACTTTGAATGGTTTTCAAACATATATTCGATCCCTGTCTTTCAAGGTAATAAGCGTATTTAAAACAATAGTTATGGATTATACAGAATTTCGATTCGAATCTTCTTCCAAATCGTTACTAATTTATTTACAAAACAAAGTTGGATTCATTCAAATTTCATAAACCCTTACCATTTTTAACTGTTCTTTCGATCTAATGTTCAAATTTTCCAGCCTTATATTACAACACGATTCTTTATTCGTCATTATCATTCTATAAGTTTTCTTAATCTCCAAAGCTTAATTTGGATTTAAGTTTCTATTTACGATAATTCAAACACATTCGATGTTTCAAATATAAGTTTAGGTAAAGTTTATCGACTTATATTAGATATCAATTCGCAATTTGGTAAAACACTAACATAATCTTAATGTGAATGTTTTGATGGTTTCTGATGGTATTCGTCCAGCCTTGAAAATTTTATATCAAATATTCGAAGATTAACTCTACCCAAACTAATTTCCTTCTAAATTTCAAACTTCGAATGTCTTATTTAAAATAGAAAATCTTTAGATAAAATTACATACGAAATAATTTAAGTTCTCTAAAATCCTTCAAAATATTTAACAAAAACACTTTACAATATTTTACGATTTAAAACTTCTAACCCAGTTGATTTCAAAGAATGTTATAATTCACGCTTAATAACGTTACAAAAATAAAATACCCGTTTAAATCAAATTGATCCAAATCATTCGAATTCAAATATTTCAGCTTTACTACCTTTAAATAATGAAATAAGATTTATTATGAATTTTTTCCAAACCTTTAATAATTTTTATCAACCTGTTTTATTTGATTTCCATTACGGTCGTCGAACTGCACGTATAGCGACCTTTTCAAAATTTGTTCTTAACATAACTTGAAATCATACATCATAATTTGAAAAAAAAAAATCGATTCAAAAGTTATTATTAATAAAAATCCAACATTTCTTGTTTTAGGTCAAACCGATTTAAAACGTCCAAGTTAGGTTGTTTGAAAATTAGACTTGATATTTATGAACTGTCGCTACGCGACGTGTTCAATTCAAACCAAATAACGTTTTAATATAAATCGTCCCATTCCTTCTCAAAATAAACTTAAATTTCAAAGCTTAACTTTCTAAAACTACATCCCAAATAATATTTTATATTCACATTTGAGTTTCAAAATCACTTTACTTCAAAATAATTGCTTCAAGCTTCTAGGTATTCATTTCAAAATAAATCAAACTTAAAATCATAATTTCCAAATCTACTCTTTAAATTTAATTTAACTTAACAGTTATTTTCTCAAAGCTCGCTTAATCGCTACCAACCTTACCGCTAGTCGTTATGCTGTTAATTATGTAAATAAAACTCATTTTTGATAGGTAACCCAAATCTTTTTTTTCGATGTTAACTTCAAAACTCACTTAAAATGGGGTAATAACTTATAATCATTTGAAACTATTTCTATTTTCAATTTTTAATCGAAACTCAATATATACATATTTTTCCAACTCGCTTAATTATCTCAACGCGTATCATAATAATGAAATCAAAATATATGTAAATTTTAAAATCACTTTATTGTTTAAATTTCAAACTTATTCCAACTTTGACAATCCAAAATTTGTTTAGAACCATTTCCTTTCGAATCTGTCTTTGATGACAGTCGTTAATCATTTACAATTTAGATTTTCAACCTGCTTGAAACCAAATCCGACTAACTTTTTAACTATTTTAATATTTAAATAGTCTCTCATAGGAAGGAAATCGATTATCCTCATAATTCCATAACTGCAGTGTATGTGATAGAACCATAACAACCAAATAAACAATTATAAACATACCAATCCATCCATTGCAAACACCACCATTAAAGCAACCAATTTTCCTTGTGCACCAACGCTTTACATTCAACAATGCGTAGTGTCTAGTGTGTTCGGCCATATGAATATTTACCAACAGTACATAACACAACTATGAGCATCCAAAATAGATCAACCAACATTACCTATTATAATCTCAACCAATTAAAATCTACGATTTGTACTAATTTAAAAATATAATTTAAATTAACTATTCTCACCTTCATGCCTCCCAAAACCCTTCACAGTCAAAATCCGTAATAACTGTAATCAACTCTACAATGATTACACACAAGCATTCACGGATGTTTCTTCTCTTATGCGCATACTATTTTAATATTCACAACCAACACATGTAAATGTATAATTATATTTATATATAAACCCACGTTCTAAAGCACATGGAAAACCTACGTCGCGAACTATAGACAACGAGCTGTGGAGGGACAGAAATGATGGAGCTACTTTGGTACTCTGGCGGTTTCAGGTCAACAAAAGTGGTCGGAGGGGCTTTCTAGGCTGAGCTAACGCGGGTGGGGATATACAAAAGGTGGTGGAGAGCTTTCCTTCTTTTATTATGGTGCAGGTGTAACTGAAAATGCTACAACTAATCGAAGAAGGGAGGGAAGAGCTGAGGGTTTTTTGGTCAAGAAATGGCGGAGCTGAGAGGAGGACAGTGGTGGGTCGTGGTGGCGCTGAAGGCAGCAGCAGGTGTCAGGTGAAGTGCTGCAGTAATGATGAAGAGGTTCCAGCTGCAGTAATATGGAAATGAAGGGATTCAGCTATGCATGCAGTGTGAAGAAGAAGGTCGAGCAGAGGAATGAGTCGAGAGTAGGACAGCGGTGGTCGGAAAATACGCCAGAGGTGGTTGATAGGGTATAGACAACAGCGGAATAGTGGCGGAGGAGCTGGAGTGCGGATGGTTGGTACACGGGTTGAGGTGATGAACGCGGTGGAGGTGCTGCGCTCAGATGTGGCGGTGGTCAGTGGAATGGCGGACATGGACGATGGAGGCTGGTGAAGAGGGTTGCGGGTGGAGCGGTACAGGGAGAGTGAAGCTTGGAGTTGATGAGGCTGGGGGAGAGAGAGTGTACAGGAAAATCTGAGCAAAATTATTAGGAAGGAGGAGTTTGCGTGAACCAGATGGTTTAATTCTTTTAAGGGAAGAAATGGGGAGGAACCGAAAAATGAAATTGAACTGATGTATGCTTCCCCTTTTTATTTGATTTTGCCTTATTATTCAGCTAAATTAAAACACTTGGCACATTATCTCTATGCAAAAGGACACCCAATTTTTATTTAAAAATTTGACCAACGCATGCTTGATAAAATTAGGCCTTTATTTATTTATTAGAAATTGAATTTTTAGCCACGTCTTTATAACACTTATATTTATATCCAATTTCAACCATTTACATATGCAACTACCTTAATAATATATAATTTCAAACACATTGTTTAAAAATATACACTACTTCTAAAATTTATTAACTAAAATAATTATGTGTTTTTAAATACTTAACAATCTTATTAAAATTTATATAAACATCATAAGTTATAAAAATTTATAACTCACCAATTTCCATCAGTAAATAAAATTTCAAATATATATTTAATCAAATTATCATATGTTATCAAATAATATTACTTAAAAATTGTATATATATACTTATGTTACCAATTAAAAATCGAAATAAGATTTTAAATATTTATAAAATCCATATGTTGTAATATAGTCATCATAAATCTTAAAATTCGAAATATACTATCTTTGTACTTTACAAGTCATATTCTTATACAAATAAAAATATAGGTCATCGGAGTTAGATAATGTCCGTTCTAATAAAATTTTACAATTCAACATATCTTTACAATAAGTTTTCATTCACAAATCATTTTTATAAACAAAATATATCAAACCAAAATATATAGCTTATCAATATCAGTACTAAAGAAATTTAACTAATCAACCATATTTTTAAAATAAGTTTATTTTTCAAAATCGTATTTATAAAACAAACAAGATATTTATCCAACTAAAATATAAAACTTAATGAATTAATAATTTGTATTCAAATCCTATAAATTTTAAATTTATAATTAGAAAATCCAAATTACAAAACAGAAATCTCATTTAAACTTAGAAAAATCTTGGGTTGTTACATTTACCCCCCTTAAGGCTTTTCGTCCTCAAAAAGGGAAATAGTTGGTTTTTAAACCTATATGAATTTTAAACCAAAACTCTTTATACAGTTTGGAAACATATTTCAAGGTATTAGAATAAACAGACTCAGATTATCACATAAAATCAAAGCATACATATCCCATTCATCCAACAGATCATATCATAAAGTCATCTTAGTCAGCATACAAAAGGTATCCCTACCTTAGTACGTACTACGTACTTAAGGTAGTCCAAAATATACGGTCACAAAAGGTATACCTATCCAGTTACTAGTCCCAAAAATCTATCGTAGCCCAAACATCTTAGTGCGTCTATGCACTTAAGATAACCATACATACTATATACAAGGATCCAGGCCCTCATCTAACTAATCATCTGACGTATCTGATCCGTTGTCTGATGGACCAGAAAAACTGATCTCTTTTGGTTCTTCCTATTAGAATTCTTCTGGATCCTCCTCCTCAAACTCTTCCTCATCTTCAGCTATAATGCCATCGTCACCAGTCCCCATATCCTCATCCACTATGAGAACGTCATCCACGGCCACGAAATCCTCCTCGTCTACTACCGGCTCTACCTCCTCCTCGTCACTATCTGAAGATAGTGTATGGTCCTCCATTGGTTTAGCATCCGACGATGTCTCCATGATCTCATGTTCGACTGGATGACTGGAAATATCTACGGAAGAATCCTCAGGATCTGATCTAGAGCTGCTACTGCTACTACTAGTGTTACCAGTTGGAAAGAACTGGGCTATGTACTGTTTCACATTAAGGGGTCTGCCACGCCAAAAAAAAGTATAAACTTAGAAATAATCAAATTTTATTATTAAATCAAAATTTATATAGTTTATCATTTACCTATCATTTTTAAAATAATTCAAGTCGAATTATTGGACTATACTAAAAAAGGGTGAATTTCTTATCTAATGTATTTCTAAATCCATAAAATAGTCAAGGGACTTAAATTTTAATCATTCCTATTCTCTATTATTAACCAAGAATTCATTATTACTCCAATGGTTTAGTGAAATTTACTTAAGCTAACCAAATAATATAAGTTATATCGTTATTAAGTGTTTACACCCTAAAACTTTCCAAGTATTCAAAAATGGTTAAGGATTTTACTTAAGTTTTTACCAACCAAAATCATTATCATTATTATGCCAAGTAGTTTATGATTTTTACTTAAGTTTTAATACAAGTCCAACTTTTTCTAATTATCCTTTTAACGTTTTCATACTTAAGTGATTCATCCATAATGTCAAATAAATATTTACAAATTCAATATTTCCTTACTAACCTTTAAGGGTTTTACTTACTCAAGTTATGGTATCTATACAAGGTTTATAATACTTACCAATCCAATACTCAAATTTTAGGTTTACCTATTTTTATTTTAATAACTTGGTTTCACGGTAGAAGGCATTCTCTCAAACGTAATATTCCTAAATCACATTATAGGGTATTTCTAACCCTATCTCTAATGAGATGTTATAATTTTGATGAGTCCTATTCTTTGGTTCAAATATGTCGTACCTTGTAGCTTTGTATAAACCAAAGTTCTGATACCACATTGTAACGACCTTCCTTTTTGCTCGATTCTCGTCGATAAATAAACCAACTTTAATCGTTCATAAAGACGGATGGTTATAGGTACTAACATATTTGAACATAAACAACAGAACTTCTATTCCGTTACAAAAATTTTACATCAGAATTACAAGGAAATCAGAGTATACCATTAGCTGGGCGGAAACAAAATGAATGCTCTCAGCGGAAGAAGGAAACTCAAAACATGACTCTAGCTCCAAATCTGAAAACAGCTCGTAAAAGAGCATGCAAACTAAACTACTAGCTTCCCGTGCAAAATATGGGCACCCAGAGTTTAGGTGTGGAAAACAATAAACCCCAGGTCAGTCATGGGACTGGTGTGAGAACACAAAAAAAATTTGTACATACAATTTATTTTAAAGTTGGGAATTTCACTGGACTACGCCGCTATCGCGGAATGGGTTTACTCCATGTGAATGCCCGTGCATAGAAATTCGCAATGACTTTAAAAAGAATGAAGCTATCATAAGCTCGTCCCACATCACACAATGCAAGCGCACACCAAGTGGGCGAGTTTTATCCTATGATAACCAAAAACGCTTCTATCCGTGAAAATCTTGTTTTAATACTATTATTAATGCACAGTGTCGAAAAATCATTTCACTAATAAATATAGAATCATAGCCCCATAACCCCAATTTGTTATTTTACCATATAGGTATACAATCAAAATAGCATGGGCTCGTATTGGAGATTGGGTTTCCAACATGATGGTTCCTGACACGAAAGATCAATCGAGGACATGAAGCTAAGTATCTCCCGGTTAACATCTAGACAACGGACAATGAATACATAGCGCCAAAGTTTATATCCCAGAAAAAATCCAGACATCGGACACTGTACATACTATATTCCCTCAGGTTTCGAAAATGGATCCATTCGTCAAAGCTTTCGAGTTTCAACAGAGTTTATGTATATGTATACAACCTAACCGCTAGTTTACCATCATTTCAGGGTGTGAGGTACGTCGAAGTTACGATAAACACAAAGCTACGCTTTAATAAGTGTAACAACCCGTATTTTCAATAACCTGTTATAACATAAATCGAGGCAGAATTTAATTCTAAAGTTTGAATCAAGGGAAACGGGCTATGCCATTGCGTTCGTCTCGGAAAAATACGCGAAATAGAGTCCGAGTTTTCGAAGATCGGAGTCCGTATGACCCGATTAAGGCCCAACGAAGTTTTCAGAAAATTCCTAAGTAAAAACAGATTTCAAATTCAAATCAAAAATTGGGAATTGGGCCAGTTTGGGCCAGGCGGGAAAATTCCCGCCACAGTACCCAAGTCGACAGCCCTGTCGACTTGGGAGTCGACTGGGTCTGACCAAGTCGACAGCCCTGTCGACTTGGCTCAGACGCCCAGTTCTGCCTGGTGCACCAGTTTGGGTTTGTGTTGAGCTTGGGGGCCAGATTCGATTTGGAGGGTTGAGATGAGAACTAGGGTTTAATCCTATGGTCTAAATCACTAGCCTAATCTATAAATAAGACCCTAACCTACCCTAAATCCTCATTATTCATCCTAGCAACTAAACTATGGCAAAATCAATCCTCTCATGGCCTCCACTCTCTTCATACAATTCCTAAACAAATTTCTAAGAAATTCTCATGCATACAAGTGTATTTAGGCTTGTATGATCCTCTTTAGCTTGCATTAAAGTCTAGTTCTTATATTTGCATCATAAAGGAGGAGTCTTGATCAAGTTTGCTTGCATTTTTGGGGTTTAATTAGTTGCATAAGGGGTTTCTTACATTTGCTATACTCATTTGAGTCCGCATAGGCATTGTAAGCCCTATTCCTCTCATACTTGAACTTTGAAGTTAAATGTATGATATGCAAGTTGTCATATGTTATGCAAGTTTATTTATGCAAGTATGATATGCAAGTTGTCATAAGTTATGCAAGTTTATTTATGCAAGTATGATATGCAAGTTGTCATATGTTATGCAAGTTTATTTATGCAAGTATGATATGCAAGTTGTCATATGTTATGCAAGCTTGTTTATGCAAGTATGATATGCAAGTTGTCATATGTTATGCAAGTTTGTTTATGCAAGTTTGATATGCAAGTTGTCATATGAGATGCAAGTATGTTATGCAAAGTTTGGGATGGTCATATGGTTCATGTTATCATGTTATGCATGCTTTTCGGACCTAAAAATGTAATATGCAAGTGTTTGAACACATGAACATCTCATATGCCACCATGTTAAACTTGTGGCTTTAACATTTTTATGTCATGATTATGCCAAGTTCCCTCTTTCTATCCTTTATGCGCTATTGCGATATGTAAGCGATGGGATTGCGTTTGGGGTTGGGTGAACTTAAAAAACATAAAAACATGAGCTTGGGAATTTACCTATTAAGTTAGGTCTACCCATTGGGAATTTACCTATTAAGTTAGGTCTACCCAATTGCTTGAAAACTTGTAATGTGATGGACATGACACTTAGAAAAGATAAGTGTGGCCAACTCGAGGTTGGGTTGAGTTGTAGCGTAAACCTACCCGAAACCGACCAGCCTAACTAGTTGCTACAAACAATAGGACCCAATGTGGGAAGTTGGTCATGTTGTACCTTGGACCCGAGGTTAGACCAAGTTGTGGTGTAAAGCTACCCGGACCCGCCCGGCTTAACTAGTAACCACAACAAAGTCTAATGTGAGAGGTTAAGGCGCATTAATTAATTAATGCCTCATGATTAGGGTTAAGTCATGGACCATTTAATACTTAACCAACTTGGGCTCGGTAGAGTAATCGGGGTTAAGTCGTGAACTCATAGTTACACTTAACCAAGTTAATCCATGATTAGTGAAGGGGTTAAACCATACTTAACCCACTAGAAAAATCCTAGTAATGGGGGTCCACTCCGCAGTAATCCCAAGTTTGTATCATCAAGGCCCTAGGGACTAGGCTAGGGAGGGGGCACGATTACTGGGCTGGAGGTAAGCGACCAAAAGCGACGGCCGAGTAGTACGCCGGTGTAGTTCTGGGCGGACTCTGGTCGTGCACATAGTCCGTAGACGGAGAAAACAAGCACGGGTACCGGTAGACCGAGACTGTGCACTCATGTTTATGGTGTCCAGGGGTTGACACCCTAGGGCTTGATACACCCGACGGGTGGACCCGGCACAGTTCGACTACATTCATGTTTGGGCCGTATTGACACCAACACCTGACGAGATAGGCTTAGGGAGCCGATCGACTAGACCGTTGGGTTGGACCTCGTGGTAGGGTCACTTCATGGACCTCGTATGAGGGTCACTTCAGGTTATTGGGCCAAAGCATGGGCCAGGGGGATCAATACTTGTTTATTCAAGCCATGTTAGTTTGCTAGTACATCTGTGGTGCAAAACCTTAGTCTTGATTATGCGATGACACCTTTATCTATCGTGCCAGTATGTAGTTATCCTTATGTTCATTCCTGCTGCTCATGACAGTTAACTTTATTAGTTTACATTGATTGTAGTAGGGCTTACTCAGTCTTTTTGACTGGCCTGTTTTCTTTTGCCTCTTTTCTTCCGTTTCCCCCCCAGGTTCTCAGGGAGGGAATACAGGAGCTTAGCTTGGATCCTACCTGCTTTCTTGGATAGCTCATGTATGCTTTGGACTTGAGCTCGCTATGGTTTTTCTGCTTTGGGGATAGCTACTTATGTTTTTTTGTTCAGTTTCAGATGATGTTGTTTTTATGTACTAGACTTATTTATTTGGAAAATTGACATTATGATGTACTAGACTGGTTTGAAATGGTTTAAAAATCTTCCGCTGTTTTATCCATGTTATTTACTCTGTTTACTCATATACATATGTTCTTGTTCTGTCTTGATATATCATTATGCATGTTTACCTGATTCAAACGCCCCTCCAAAGTCAGAGTGCTTGCAAGAGACACCCTGGTGGAGGTGGGGTGTTACATTTGGTATCAGAGCATATGGTTTACGAGAAGGAACAAAAAGGTTTTAGAAAAACTGTTGGAAAACTATTTTCAAAACCAAGTATAAAGTATTTTCCAAAGAAAAGTCTAGTTTATTTTAAAAGGCTATCCCCCAAAAAGCCATTAGCAGAATCCCTTCGTTGTTCTCCATTCTGAATCTGTCTTTTTTTTCAGTATGGCTGATAACTTTGTTATTCCGGAGGGAGTGCATGTACCCGTTTGGTATAGGAGACTTTTGGAGGCTAGGGCGACCGAAGCCGGCCCCGTAGATGTCCCTCCTCCTCCTCCAGTAGTTAATATTCCTCCTTCCGTTGCTAATGTTCCTCCTCGTCCTGTTGCTGAGGTT
Source organism: Allium sativum (assembly GCA_030737875.1). NCBI lineage: Eukaryota > Viridiplantae > Streptophyta > Magnoliopsida > Asparagales > Amaryllidaceae > Allium > Allium sativum. The sequence continues at coordinate 567,843,263 of CM060921.1, forward strand.
CCTCTTCCTCCTCCCCCTCAGCATCCTCAAGTTGACTTCGCAAAGATTTGCAAGGATTTCAAAGCAATGGGTGGCAAGAATTTTCAAGGCACTGAGACTTGTGTAGAGGCCAGAAATTGGTTGAAAGAGACCGAGGATTTGTTTGCTATCTTTGGTATAGACGATCAGAGGAAGGTCTTATTGGCGGTTTGGCTTATGAAGGATGAAGCCGCTTATTGGTGGGAAGTCACCAATGGTACTAGGCCTGTTGAGACTTGGGCCGATCTCAGGGCAAAGTTCGTGCTTAAGTTTCTATCTTCCGCTGAGGAGAATCTGCAGATGGAAAGATTCATAACTTTGAAGCAAGGAGATATGTCTGTCAAAGAATATGTGAACCAGTTCAATCAGTTAGCTCGTTTTGGCTTGGATATGGTGAATACTCCTCAGAAGAAGGCTCTTCGTTTTGCTAGAGGGTTAAATGAGCCGTTACAGGGATTGGCCATGTCACATATTCCTCATGGGGCCACGTTTGAGAGTTTGGTTGATATGGCGTTACTTCAGGGAGATGTCAAGAAGAATGATACTCAAGTCAAGAAGACCGATTCCCAGGGAAAGGGAAATCAGGGCAATACTAGTGGTCAAAGCAGTCAAGGCAATCAGAACAAGAACAAGGGTCAAGGCAACAAGGGGAACAACAACAAGGGCAAGAACAACAAGGAGAAGTGCCATTATTGCGGTACAGTTGGGCATCTTATTAAGGATTGTAGGAAGAGAAAAAGAAAGAATGGTGAATGCTTTTTATGCGGTAAGGCTGGACATCTCAGCAAGGATTGCCCGAAGAAACAGGGGCAAGGCCAGGGTCAGACTCAGCGTGCTAGACCCGCAGGAGGGCAAGTTCATGCTCTCACTACCACTCCAGTTCTCGATCGAGGTAGTATTTCTGTTGAGAGCCTTGTATATATTTCTGATTTTCCAGTTCGTACTTTGTTTGATTCTAGTGCATCGCATAGTTTTATCTCATCTGATCTTGTTGATAGTTTGCACCTTAGTACTAGCTTGGTAGTTGATCCCGTCTGTGTCTCAAATCCTATTGGGGGTTCCGCCCATTTGTCTATGATATGTGGGGATTTGAGGATCTCTATACTGAGTGTAGAGTTTTTGTGCAGTGCTTATGTTCTTGGTTTCAGGGGATACGGATTGATATTGGGCATGGACTGGCTGTCCAGATATGGAGCCATTCTTGATTGTGAGCATAGGGTTGTGAGGCTCGTGACTCGCCTCGGGAACACCCTAGAGATTTCTTGTGATCCGAGAGGTCCCGTCATGTTGTGCTATCTGGAATCGCTTGACTCGTCAGTGGAAACTCTTCAGTCTGTGAGAGTTGTCCGAGAGTATCCGGATGTTTTTGATGAAGTTAGGGGGTTGCCCCCTAAGCGAGAGATTGATTTCCGCATTTATTTGGTGGATAATGCAAAGCCGGTTTCTTTGCCCGTTCGACACATGGCTCCGCGTGAAAGGCGGGAGCTAAGCAAGCAAGTGAAAGAGTTGCTTGAGAAGAACTTCATTAGACGAAGTATATCTGAGTGGGGAGCGCCTGTGGTATTTGCTACCAAGGCGGATGGTTCTCTCCGACTATGTGTCGACTATCGAGAGTTGAATAAGCTGACTAAGAAGAACAGACACCCGTTACCGAGGATTGATGATCTCTTTGACCAGCTTGTCGGTGCTTCTGTTTTCTCTCAGCTTGATCTTGCTATGGGGTTCCATCAGCTCAGGGTAGCTGAAGATAGTATAGACAAGACTGCGTTCAGAACTCCAGATGGATTCTTCGAATGGCTTGTCATGCCGTTCGGCTTGACTAATGCAACCGCATATTTCGTGGACTTGATGAGTAGGGTGTTCAGGGAGTTCTTGAATAAGTTTGTCGTGGTCTTCGTAGATGATATTCTGATCTTCTCTAAGGATGAGGAAGAGCACGCAAGGCATCTCATGGAGGTGATGGATACGCTTAGAGCGCATCAGTTGAAGGCCAAGTTCTCCAAGTGTCACTTTTGGAGAAGGGAAGTTAGATTTCTTGGGCATATAGTGTCTAAGCAAGGCTTAGCGGTGGATCCCGCTAAGGTGGTTGCAGTTCAAGATTGGAAGACTCCAAGGAATGCAACCGAAGTGAGAAGTTTTCTAGGTCTTGCGGGTTTTTATCGGAAGTTCATCAAGGACTTCGCGAAGACTTCTGCTCCTCTCACTAAATTGACGAAGAAGAATTTAGTTTTTGCTTGGAGCATAGAATGCGAGCTTGCTTTTCAGAAGCTCAAGAGAGCTCTCACATCAGCACCCGTTCTAGCTTTGCCCGATGGAGGGAAATTATTTACAGTATACACCGATGCGTGTGGCACGGGGTTGGGAGCTGTTTTGATGCAAGAAGGAAGGGTGATATGCTTTGGCGGTAGACAACTCAAGGTGCATGAGAAGAATTATCCCACTCATGACTTAGAGTTGGCAGCAATAGTATATGCACTCAAGGCTTGGCGCCATTATCTTCTGGGAGAAAGATTTGAGCTTTATACCGATCACAAGTCATTGAAGTATCTCTTTTCTCAGAAGGATCTGAATCTGAGGCAGCAAAGATGGATGGAATTCTTGGCATCCTATGATTTCGAGATAGCTTATACCCCTGGCAAGGGGAATGGGTAGCTGATGCATTAAGTAGAAGAAGATTGACCCTAAGTCCTCTATTCGTTGAGATGAAGAATTTAGAGTATGTGGCAACCTTTGATTTCTCTTTGGCGGTTGAGTCGATGACCGATTCTTTAGCATCTCTGGAACTCAGACCTACCCTTCTTGATCAAGTTGGGGCTTTGCAGAGAGAAGACCCTCAGATAGTTGAGATTATGGATAAGCTAATTCGAGGAGAGACGTCTAGTCATCTCGCTCGATATTCTATTGATGACAAGGGTTGGCTGAGGAGAGACGGAAGGTTGTGTGTTCCAATGGTAGAAGATCTAGTAAGAAGAGTTCTTGAGGAAGCACATCGCTCTAAGTTGACTATACATCCGGGCGGAGATAAGATGTATAGAGATATGAAGCGTATTTTCTTTTGGCCCGGGATGAAGAAGGATGTGGCAAAGTATGTCTCTAGATGTATCATTTGCCAGCAAGTTAAGGCCGAGTCGAAGAAGCCCGGTGGGCTATTGCATCCTCTAGACGTTCCACTATGGAAGTGGGAGAGTATTTCCATGGATTTTATCGATGGGCTACCAAGGTCAAGGAAAGGGAATACGAGCATTTGGGTTATTGTGGATAGACTTACGAAGAGTGCTCATTTCATTCCGGTGAAGAGCAAGAGGACCGCATCTTGGCTAGCGTCCGTATATCTTCGAGAGATTGTGAGACTTCATGGAGTCCCTTCTAGTATTGTCAGTGACCGTGACCCAATCTTTACAAGTCAGTTCTGGAATAGCTTGCAAGAGGCTATGGGCACGAGGTTGAATTTGAGTACTGCTTATCACCCACAGACGGACGGCCAAACCGAAAGGGTGAATAGGGTACTCGAGGATCTGTTGAGGCTGTGTATTCTGGACTTTGGTGGTACTTGGGAAGACCATCTTCCTCTTGTTGAGGTTGCATATAATAACAGTTATCAGGCAAGCATAGGGATGGCACCATTTGAAGCTTTATATGGAAGGCCGTGTAAGTCCCCTACATGTTGGTGGGAGACTACAGATAAGCTGATACTTGGGCCTGATATGATCAGAGATACATCCGAGAAAATCGAGTTGATTCGGAGACGGATGAAAGCAGCCCAAGACCGACAGAAATCCTATGCTGATAAGCGGAGATCTGATTTGGAGTTTGATGTTGGGGATATGGTTTTCGTAAAGGTTTCTCCTTTGCGGAATGTAGTCCGATTTGGAGCCGTTGGGAAGTTAGCACCGAGATTTGTTGGACCCTTCCCTATTATAGAGAGGATCGGGCATATGGCTTATAGAGTGAAGTTGCCCGAGAAGCTTGCCGGAGTGCACGATGTTTTTCATGTTTCGCATCTCCGGAAGTGTTTACATGAATCAGCAGAGGTTGTGGAGCCAAGTGTTCTAGAAGATGTGGAAGTGGAGAAAGAAGCTACCTTGAGGAGAGCTCCGATTCGTATCTTGGGGACGGAGACCAAGAAGCTAAGGAATCGAGAGGTCAAGTTGGTGAAGGTTCAATGGGGTGAAGCCGAGGAAGACGCAACTTGGGAAACCGAGGAGAAGATGCGTAGGCTTTATCCATTCCTTTTTGAGGGTACACTCTCAATCTCTTTTCTTTGTTAGCATATCCTTCTCTTTGCTATCCATATTTATCTAGTTTATCGTGTTAATCTTGTCATGAGAACCTTAGGAAGAAACCCTTTGGATGAAACATGTGTTTGAAACATGTTATACTTGATGGTTGCAAGTGGTTGCAAGTGATTGCAAGTTGTTGCTCGTGGATGCATTATACACATTAGGCACTAGATCGGCTCGCACACTCCTCATATAGCATATGCATGAGTGTTTATGCTTATTCATGGATGAAAAATTGTGTGTTATCACATGGATGTTGCATATGGATGTATGTTATATGCACACATATAGATGATATACATTATGTTAGGAATTGCATACATATGGATTCATTTCACTAACATAATCTGCATTGATGATATTTGCATTAGATAAGTACATATACACACACCTTTGCATATGTTCATCCAGCATTTAGAATCTTGTAAGGACAATGATTGCTCGTGGATGATGTTTTGAGTAGATGGATGTTGGATGGTAGTATACGTTCTTCCTAACTTGAAGATTTCGGGGCGAAATCCTTTAAGGAGGGGAGAATGTAACAACCCGTATTTTCAATAACCTGTTATAACATAAATCGAGGCATAATTTAATTCTAAAATTTGAATCAAGGGAAACGGGCTATGCCATTGCGTTCGTCTCGGAAAAATACGCGAAATAGAGTCCGAGTTTTCGAAGATCGGAGTCCGTATGACCCGATTAAGGCCCAACGAAGTTTTCAGAAAATTCCTAAGTAAAAACAGATTTCAAATTCAAATCAAAAATTGGGAATTGAGCCAGTTTGGGCCAGGCGGGAAAATTCCCGTCACAGTACCCAAGTCGACAGCCCTGTCGACTTGGGAGTCGACTGGGTCTGACCAGGTCGACAGCCCTGTCGACTTGGCTCAGACGCCCAGTTCTGCCTGGTGCACCAGTTTGGGTTTGTGTTGAGCTTGGGGGCCAGATTCGATTTGGAGGGTTGAGATGAGAACTAGGGTTTAATCCTATGGTCTAAATCACTAGCCTAATCTATAAATAAGACCCTAACCTACCCTAAATCCTCATTATTCATCCTAGCAACTAAACTATGGCAAAATCAATCCTCTCATGGCCTCCACTCTCTTCATACAATTCCTAAACAAATTTCTAAGAAATTCTCATGCATACAAGTGTATTTAGGCTTGTATGATCCTCTTTAGCTTGCATTAAAGTCTAGTTCTTATATTTGCATCCTAAAGGAGCAGTCTTGATCAAGTTTGCTTGCATTTTTGGGGTTTAATTAGTTGCATAAGGGGTTTCTTACATTTGCTATACTCATTTGAGTCCGCATAGGCATTGTAAGCCCTATTCCTCTCATACTTGAACTTTGAAGTTAAATGTATGATATGCAAGTTGTCATATGTTATGCAAGTTTATTTATGCAAGTATGATATGCAAGTTGTCATAAGTTATGCAAGTTTATTTATGCAAGTATGATATGCAAGTTGTCATATGTTATGCAAGTTTATTTATGCAAGTATGATATGCAAGTTGTCATATGTTATGCAAGTTTGTTTATGCAAGTATGATATGCAAGTTGTCATATGTTATGCAAGTTTGTTTATGCAAGTTTGATATGCAAGTTGTCATATGAGATGCAAGTATGTTATGCAAAGTTTGGGATGGTCATATGGTTCATGTTATCATGTTATGCATGCTTTTTGGACCTAAAAATGTAATATGCAAGTGTTTGAACACATGAACATCTCATATGCCACCATGTTAAACTTGTGGCTTTAACATTTTTATGTCATGATTATGCCAAGTTCCCTCTTTCTATCCTTTATGCGCTATTGCGATATGTAAGCGATGGGATTGCGTTTGGGGTTGGGTAAACTTAAAAAACATAAAAACATGAGCTTGGGAATTTACCTATTAAGTTAGGTCTACCCATTGGGAATTTACCTATTAAGTTAGGTCTACCCAATTGCTTGAAAATTTGTAATGTGATGGACATGACACTTAGAAAAGAAAGTGTGGCCAACTCGAGGTTGGGTTGAGTTGTAGCGTAAACCTACCCGGAACCGACCGGCCTAACTAGTTGCTACAAACAATAGGACCCAATGTGGGAAGTTGGTCATGTTGTACCTTGGACCAGAGGTTAGACCAAGTTGTGGTGTAAAGCTACCCGAACCCGCCCGGCTTAACTAGTAACCACAACAAAGTCTAATGTGAGAGGTTAAGGCGCATTAATTAATTAATGCCTCATGATTAGGGTTAAGTCATGGACCATTTAATACTTAACCAACTTGGGCTCGGTAGAGTAATCGGGGTTAAGTCGTGAACTCATAGTTACACTTAACCAAGTTAATCCATGATTAGTGAAGGGGTTAAACCATACTTAACCCACTAGAAAAATCCTAGTAATAGGGGTCCACTCCGCAGTAATCCCAAGTTTGTATCATCAAGGCCCTAGGGACTAGGCTAGGGAGGGGGCACGATTACTGGGCTGGAGGTAAGCGACCAAAAGCGACGGCCGAGTAGTACGCCGGTGTAGTTCTGGGCGGACTCTGGTCGTGCACATAGTCCGTAGCCGGAGAAAACAAGCACGGGTACCGGTAGACCGAGACTGTGCACTCATGTTTATGGTGTCCAGGGGTTGACACCCTAGGGCTTGATACACCCGACGGGTGGACCCGGCACAGTTCGACTACATTCATGTTTGGGCCGTATTGACACCAACACGTGACGAGATAGGCTTAGGGAGCCGATCGACTAGACCGTTGGGTTGGACCTCGTGGTAGGGTCACTTCATGGACCTCGTATGAGGGTCACTTCAGGTTATTGGGCCAAAGCATGGGCCAGGGGGATCAATACTTGTTTATTCAAGCAATGTTAGTTTGCTAGTACATCTGTGGTGCAAAACCTTAGTCTTGATTATGCGATGACACCTTTATCTATCGTGCCAGTATGTAGTTATCCTTATGTTCATTCCTGCTGCTCATGACAGTTAACTTTATTAGTTTACATTAATTGTAGTAGGGCTTACTCAGTCTTTTTGACTGACCTGTTTTCTTTCGCCTCTTTTCTTCCGTTCCCCCCCCCCCCCCCCGGGTTCTCAGGGAGAGAATACAGGAGCTTAGCTTGGATCCTACCTGCTTTCTTGGATAGCTCATGTATGCTTTGGACTTGAGCTCGCTATGGTTTTTCTGCTTTGGGGATAGCTACTTATGTTTTTCTGTTCAGTTTCAGATGATGTTGTTTTTATGTACTAGACTTATTTATTTGGAAAATTGACATTATGATGTACTAGACTGGTTTGAAATGGTTTAAAAATCTTCCGCTGTTTTATCCATGTTATTTACTCTGTTTACTCATATACATATGTTCTTGTTCTGTCTTGATATATCATTATGCATGTTTATCTGATTCAAACGCCCCTCCAAAGTCAGAGTGCTTGCAAGAGACACCCTGGTGGAGGTGGGGTGTTACAATAAGCCATGCTTTGATCATCAATTAGCTTATTTCATAACGCGAGTATGTCACATTGTCCATTCACCACATGTCACTGATTTCGATTAATACATAACCTCTAAGTTCATATGACTCAGAGTCGAAAATACTTCCATTGCCATAAATTCGATATGTATTAACATAAATCGGTGCTACGCAGTTTATTACATTGTCAGACACATAATCCATACAAGTCCGTTCTGGGTCCGAACGGACTAACAATCCGAAAATCTCCAAATATATTCAGATCTCATGCCACTTGTAACCTCATATTGGGTGATCGACCCAACCGAGACATCGACAATCAATCCAAGCAATTCAAAGATTATTGGTCTTCGCATATCGATTTCCGCGCCTTTGATTATTTAAACGTCGTATTATTACTTGGAATGGTTTTCAAACATATATTCGATCCCGGTCTTTCCAAGTAATAAGCGTATTTAAAACAATAGTTATGAGTTATATAGGATTTTGATTCAAATCTCCTTCCAAATCGTTACTAATTTATTTACAAAGCAAAGCTGGATTCATTCAAATTTAATAAACCCTTACCATTTTTAACTCTTCTTTCAATCTAATGTTCAAATTTTCCAGCCTTATATTTCAACACGATTCTTTATTCATCATTATCATTCTATAAGTTTACTTAATCTCCAAAGCTTAATTTGGATTTAAGTTTCTATTCAGGATAAATCAAACACATTTGATGTTTCAAATATAAGTTAAGGTAAAGTTTATCGACTTATACTAGGTATCAATTCGCAATTTGGTGAAACACTAACAAAGTCTTAATGTGAATGTTTTGATGGTTTCTGATGGTATTCATCCAACCTTGAAAATTTTATATCGAATATTCGAAGATTAACTCTACCCAAACTAATTTCCTTCTAAATTTCAAACTTCGAATGTCTTATTCAAAATAGAAAATCTTTAGATAAAATTCCATGCGTAATAATTTAAGTTCTCTAAAATCCTTCATAATATTTAACAAAACCACTTTACAATATTTTACGATTTAAAACTTCAAACCCAGTTGATTTAAAAGAATGTTATAATTCACGCTTAATAACGTTACAAAAATAAAATACTCGTTTTAATCAATTTGATCTAAATCATCCGAATTCAAATATTTCAGCTTTACTACCTTCAAATAATGAAATAAGATTTATCATGATTTTTTTTCCAAATCTTCAATAATTTTTATCAACTTGTTTTATTTGATTTCCATTACGGTCATCGAACTACACGTATAATGACCTTTTCAAAATTTGTTTTAAACATAACTTAAAATCGTACATCAGAATTTGAAAATTTCTTTTCGATTCAAAAGCTATTATTAAAAAAAAATCAACATTTCTTGTTTTAGGTCAAACCGATTTAAAACTTCCAAGTTATAGTTGTTTGAAAATTAGAATCGATATTTACGAACTATCGCTATGCGACGTGTTCAATTCAAACCATGTAACGTTTTAATATAAATCGTCCCATTCCTTCTCAAAATGAACTTAAATTTTTAAAACTACGTCCGAAATAATATTTTATATTCACATTTGAGTTTCAAAATCACTTTACTTCAAAATCATTACTTCAAGCTTCCAGGTATTCATTTCAAAATAAATCAAACTTAAAATCATAATTTCCAAATCTACTCTTTAAATTTTATTTAACTTAACAGTTATTTTCTCAAAGCTCGCTTAATCGCTTCCCACCTTACCGCTAGTCGTTATGCCGTTAATTATTTAAGTAAAACTCATTTTTGATATATAACCCAAATCTTTTTTTTCTGATGCTAACTTCAAAACTCACTTAAAATGGGGTAATAACTTATAATCATTTGAAAATATTTCTATATTCAACTTTTAATCGAAACTCAATATATACATATTTTTCCAACTCGCTTAATTATCTCAACACGTATAATAAATAATGAAATCAAAATATGTATAAATTTTAAAATCACTTTATTGTTTAAATTTCAAACTTACTCCAACTTTGAAAATCCAAATTTTTTTTAGAACCCTTTCCTTTCGAATCTATCTTTGACGACAGTCGTTAATCATTCACAATTTAGATTTTCAACCCGCTTGAAACCAAATTCGACTAACTTTTCAACTATTTTAATATTTAAATAGTCGCTCATAGGAAGGAAATCGAATATCCTCATAATTCCATAACTGCAATGTATGTGATAGAACAATAACAACCAAATAAACAATTATAAACATACCAAATCCGTCCATTGCAAACACAACCATTAAAGCAACCAATTTTCCTTATGCGCCAACACGTTACGTTCAACAACGCGTAGTGTCTAGTGTGTTCGGCCATATGAATATTTACCAACAGTACATAACACAACCGTGAGCATCCAAAATAGATCAACCAATGTTAACCATTATAGTCTCAACCAATTATAATCTACGATTTGCACTAATTTAAATATAATTTAAATTAACTGTTCTCACCTTCATGCCTCCAAAACCCTTCACTGTCAAAATCTATAATACCTGTAATCAGCTCTACAACGATTACACACAAGCATTCACAGACGTTGCTTCCCTTATGTTCAAACTGTTTTAATATTCATAACCAACGCATGTAAATGTATAATTATATTTATATATAGACCCACGTTCTAAAGCACAAGGAAAACCTGCGTCGCGAACTGTGGACAACAAGCTATGGAGGGACTGAAATGATGGAGCTACTTTGGTACTCTGGCAGTTTCAGGTCAACAAAAGTGGTCAGAGGGGATTTCCAGTCTGAGTTAATGTGGGTGGGGATATACAAAAGGTGGTGGAAAGCTTTCCTTCTTTTATTATGGTGCGGGTGTAACTAAAAATGCTACAGCTAATCGAAGAAGGGAGGGAAGAGCTGAAAGTTTTCTTATCAAGAAATGGCGGAGCTGAGAGGAGGACAGTGGCAGCTCATGGTGGCATTGAAGGTGGCAGCAGGTGTTAGACGAAGTGCTGCGGTAATGATGAAGGGGTTCCAGCTGCAGTAATATGGAAATGAGGGGATTCAGCTATGCATGCAGCGTGAAGAAGAAGGTCAAGTGGAGGAATGAGTCGAGAGTAGGACAGCGGTGGTCAGAAAATACGCCAGGGGTGGTTGATGGTGTACATACGGCGGTGGAACAGTGGTAGAGGAGCTGGAGTGTGGATGGCTGGTGCGCGGGTTGAGGTGATTGGACACGGTGGAGGTGCTGCGCTCAGATGTGGCGGTGGTCAGTGGAATGGCGGACGTGGACGATGGAGGCTCGTGAAGAGGGTTGCGGGTGGAACGGTACAGTGAGAGTGGAACTTGGAGTTGAAGAGGCGGGGAGAGAGAGTGTACAGGAAAAGCTGAGCAAAAGTATTGGGAAAGAGGAGTTCACGTGAACCGGATGGTTTAATTCTTTTGAGCGCGGAAATGGGGAAGAACCGAAAAATGAAATTGAACTGATGCGTGCTTCCCCTTTTTATTTGATTTTGTCTTATTATTCAACTAAATTAAAACACTTGGCACCTTATCTCCATGCAAAAGGACACCAATTTTTATTTAAAAATTTGACCAATGCATGCTTGCCAAAATTAGATCTTTATTTATTTATTATAAATTGAATTTTTAGCCACAACTTTATAACACTTATATTTGTATCCAATTTCAACCATTTACATATGCAACCACCTTAATAACATATAATTTCAAACACATTGTTTAAAAATATATACCACTTCTAAAATTTATTAACTAAAATAATTATGCGTTTTTAAATACTTAACAATATTATTAAAATTTATATAAACATCATAGGTTATAAAAATTTATAACTCACCGATTTCCATCAGTAAATAAAATACTATTACTTTATATATATATATATATATATATATATATATGTATATATCTTAACCAATATAAATCTAAATAAAATTTGAAATATATATTTAATCAAATTATCATATGTTATCAAATAATAAATTGTATATATATATACTTATGTTACCAATTATAAATCGAAAATAAGATTTTATATATTTATAAAATCCATATGTTGTAATATAGTCATCATAAATCTTAAAATTCGAAATATACTATCTTTATACTTTACAAGTAATATTCTTATACAAATAAAAATATAGGTCATCGGAGTTAGATAACGTCCGTACTAATAAAATTTTACAATTCAACATATCTTTACAATAAGTTTTCATTCACAAATAATTTTTATAAACAAAATATATCGAACCAAAATATATAGCTTATCAATATCAGCACTAAAGAAATTTAACTAATCAACCATATTTTTAAAATAAGTTTATTTTTCAAAATCGTATTTATAAAACAAACAAGACATTTATCCAACCAAAATATAAAATTAATAATTTGTATTTAAATCCTATAAATTTAAATTTATACTTAGAAACCCAAATTACAAAATAGAAATCTCATTTGAACTTAGAAAAATCTTGGGTTGTTACAGGTGTCAATTCAATTATGACAAAATTATGAACAGATCTGATGAAAATAGGCATATAATTTGAGATCTAATTCAAACGAGATAAATTTTCTATTATAACTATATATAAAAATTTCCCACTCACTTGAAAGCTTCCAAATCTGAAGTTTGAATTTTTTAGGCCTACAATTCCCAAATTCTTATAAATCTACAATTTATCTGAAAAGGGGATACTTTCAGATATGTAGGAATGTAAGAAAATAGGAAGAGAGGGGAGAATATGATTTAGTGCACCAATTCACATTCTTTTTCCATTGAATCAGATAATCCTATCAATTCTATATGGTTTGTATTTGATTTGTTGCATACGAGTATGTTTTTAATTAAGAAACTAGGTTTGGAGAGCGAGGAAAATAATAGAGCTTCGTTGATGCCCACTGATTTGTGTGGAAAAGAATGAGGCCTTACCCCTTTATTTATAGATGTGGAATTAGCCATGAATCGTCAAATTCAATTTAGTTTAAATTCGTCCATTCATTTTAACAATATATTATAATATAACCTCTTAACCCTAGTCGTCACTAGGCATTCTAGCGCATAGTGGGTCGACCGTTGGGGTCGCCAACTGCCCGGTGAGGCTGAATAAATAAGGTATATAATATATTTATTCTGACTTATTTATTTTCCTTTCATTATCGTATTTCATCCGTAACTTTTTCATAAGACTCCGTTCGCGAAACACTAAACATGAAAGTTGACCAGAATTCTGAGACAAACGCATCGGTTAAAGTTTCGTGGTCAAATTCCATCATTTGCAAAAATTACTATTTTTGAAATTCTAATTAAATAACTAATATATTTTCAAAATTCCAGGTTGTTATAGGACAGGTACGTTACTATCTAAGTAACCGAATTTAGCCACTTAATACTTCTAGTATGATTGATAGACCTTTAGTACCTCCGCAGCGGCCATTTAATACCTTATCCTAAGGCTAACTTTTAACCCCGTCACATACTACCCAAAGGAAACGGACCCTTTCAGTGATTTACGAACACGTACCCAATTAGCCATCTCTTACTTCTTATTTATAGGAAGGTGAACTATCCTGTTACTTAATACCAAACAAGGGTGAACCCTATGACTCTACCCTTACCTTAAAGGAAGGAGGGTGAATCTAATCACTTAATAACCCCAATAAGTGGATCCCACTACGTAACGCCTTAATCCCGAAGTAGGCTATGCTATTAAGATTTCCCTTTAGTTTTCTTCTTTTGGTAGGGAGGCTGGTCCTACAACAACTTAATACCTCAACACTTGAAGTAAACCTATAGGATGAATTCACGTTATATAAATGATTGACTGCGATGGGTTTCCATGGTTGATATCTCACATCAGTTGTACATATATTCGACTACTGGAAAGTGCAGACTTCTATCAGATAATGTAACCGACCTAGCGTGATTAACTAACTAAGTCAATTTTTTTAATTAATTAAAGATATTGTTTCTAGAATTAAACTAGAAATAAGAAAAGGATGATTTTCCTAAGATTCACAATTTTAAGATTATTTATTTATTAGACTTAATATTAACGACGGTAATAAATACCCAGTTCCCCACTAATTCAATTAATTTCTATGATGGTTACATAGTTGTAGTCATTTTTTCCTAAGGCAGTGGTCATTTAATTAAATCAATTAATTAATATAATGGTTGCACGCCATTAATGACCATAACAGTCATCTATCCTATGGCCATGGACACCTTATTAAATGTCATTAGCATCAGCCCCGTTTAATTTCATTACTTGTATTTATTGTAACTCCCATTTATTTTATTATTATTGTTACTACCAGATTTTGATACCAAAACCAAATAGTGGCGTAGGAGTATCAGGATGAAACTGGCATCAAAGACGAAGCTAAGAAAGCCTATAGCCGATACTGGGAGAAAAAAGGGAAAAGTCTTGGTCCACATGCCATCGGTACCAACTTGGGTAGCAGAAGCTTGGTATCGATATAGAGGAGATAGAAGCAAGGTGTGGTACCGAAACCAACATGCAACAAGCAACCCAGAGTTGTGTTGATGCCGAGATCGAAAGCAATTCAATACCAAAGGAAGAAAGGAGGGAAGGCAGTCAGCCTGATCTCAAAATTGGAAGTTTGTAGTTTGGTACCCAAGCCTAGAGCCATAAAAGAGAAGCAAGAGACCAAGATGGAAGCAAACAAATGTTATCGGTATCAGTAGGCTTGGTATCGATACGATTACAAAAGGCGACACCGAAGTCATCAAAAAGAATCCATAAGCATCACAAATTTGAAGCTGATACCGAAATCAAAGACTATTGATGTGGGCCAAAGCTCATAAGACAGTGTAAGAAGGGAAGCTATCCACACTAACCGGCTTAGTGTCGATACCGATACCAAAGAGGATGTCAAGGTCATAAGAAATAGAGTACGAAGACAGTACCTGGAAGCCAAAAGTGGCATCAAAATCACAAAAGAAAGCTATCCACATTGATAAACCTGGTGTCGATACACTACATAAAGGCGGTACTAGATTCATAGGTAATTTAAAGCTGATGACGACACCCAAAATAAAAACATGTGTCTATACTGATATCGGACAACAATTGCTGGAGCCGGGCTTTCTACCGGTCGTAACCAAAGGGGGCCTAATTTGTCTATAAATAACACCCAGGGGTCTCATTTCGAGGGACATTTCTCATTCTAAAATCTTGTAATCGTTTCTTAGAGAGAAGAACCCTAATTTGTAAATCTATCAGGGGATTTTACGCATAAACATCCAAGTATTCTCATAAGCGATCAAATGAAGAGAGATTCGATACTTGTCATCTATTTTGTTTATTCTCATAATATTACTTCATGACAAAGCCTTCTACAAGAGCATAATTACCGAAATAACCCTCACAAACTATTCCTAAGTCATTTTGCTTTCTACTTGTGTCGAGTTCATGAAACCTTTATCCCAAGGTAACAGTTGGTCCTTAAGTCTCATAAGTGTAATACTCATGTCTTTGAAGGAAGAGTAACTAATCTTCGAGCTTAAGACCATGATATCTAGGAAACAATGAATTGACTCGTAGGAACTAAATAATCCCTTGGTACCCCTAGGTCCATATCCTTGTTCTCTATTCTGGTGTTGATGAAAAATAACGTTGACATTTTGGCAATAGAAGAGGGCTTAAACCTCCAATCCTTTGGATAACCTACCACATCCCTATTTGTTCTATCCCAATTGGACTAAGCTTTAAAGAAGAAAGACTATGTGTAACACCCCATAATTTTAACAACACTAAAAGATGATAAATTAAAGAATAATTAATTTAATATTTAGAATTAAGGGAAATGGACTACGCCATTGCGTTCGTCTTGGAATTCTGGTCAAAATAGATGTTTGGTTTGCGTAAAACGGACACCGTATGAAGAAGTTATTAAGGTTTGAAGTTTGTTTACGCATAAGAAGAATATATATGAATAAAATATGTCCAGAAAATTCAAAACAGTTCAAAATCACAGAAAATAGGGGAGCGGGAAAATTCCAACCCAGGGGTGTCAACTCCATCAAGGGGGTGTCATTAATGGGTCGACCCCATAAGGGGGGTGTCGACCCATGGGTCGACCCTATAAGGGGTGGTCAAACCCCCTGCGGTAGATCTTGGCAGATTAGGATTTCGAGGCAGCTATATATATGGCCTCATTATTCTTGTTTCTCCACACCAAAAATAATTGAGAACTGGATGTTGCCTCTTCCCATATTAAATCAAGTCTTTTCTTCTTCAGCAATCAACTAGAGTTTAGAGATATGTGATTCAGCATCAGCAATTCTATCTTCTATTTTTCTAGATCCAATCACTGATGTTTAAAAGTAAATCTTGACATGACTATAACTTGGTTCTATGCGTGTGACTACTTGAATCATATCAGATCTGCTTTAACCTGTTTATCTAAGTTATACTAACATGACTATTGAACTAGATATGAACCTATACCTATTTATCATGTTAGATCTACCATTGTTCGTAGATCTAATTCACTATTTAGATCACCTCATGCCTGTTCCTATTATGTTTCTTGCTAAATCAGATATTAGTTGGATATCTAATTCATTGTTTATATCTCATCATGTCAGTTTATGATGTCCCTATTATAATCGAATCAATTCTATTGTCACATGTTCATCAGACCTGCTCCTATATGCATGTCTCGTCATTATGCCGCTAGATGTTTATGCTTAATTCTGCCATTATATGTCAAACTTATTAGTATGATCATTTCTGTACTTTTCCTTTCATCTTTTTCCTTTTATTTTTATAGCCAGGCTAACTTCGAGCCTAGCCATGCCGCTGAAATATGCGAACGCGTTAAATTGGGAATAAGGGGTAAACATTAAAATTGGGGCATAACTTGTAATCGGAAATTTGGGCATAACTTGAATGAAACATATAAACATGAATTTAGGGCATAAATCAACTTGTGATTAAAGACCTTAATTTAGGGCATATGGTTCATTATAAACACAACTTGGGAAAGGGACATGAAAACCTATAATGACACAGGAATAATTGGTTAATAATGGAAATGCCTAAAATTACAGTAATTAGAAACTGTAACCGCGCTTAGACACGAGGTTATATTAAACTTGTAGTAAAAGTCTGCCCGGAACCAACTGGCATATCCAACAACCACAAGTGGTGAATCTAATGTGAGGGGTCTAATTGCATAAACACGAGACATGCTAAGGCATGAGGTTAAGTCCGACTTGTGGAAGAAGTCTACCCAGAACCGACCGACATATCCAGCATCCACAAGTGGTAGGCTTAATGTGGGAGGTCCAGTACATTATAACCATAAATGAATATGGTAATGAATTGGAATACTTAACCTAGTTGAATCAACAGGGATTGTATAAAAATATAACCTGAGTAGGGGTTAAGTAAACTTGTTTGAAACAGTGGGTGGGTTAAGTAAATCTTGGGTGGGTGGGTAATATTTATATATATAGGCCCAGAAACTTAACCTATGGGGTTATGCAATCTTTTACTCTGGTATGGCATAACCTGTGGGAAACCTAGTGAGGATGCAAGCATAGGGGAAGCTAGTATCATCTTGTGTGTGGAACCCATTTTAGTCAATAACCCACACATAGGTATCAAACGAGTACTTCGAACTAGGTCGGAGTTAGGGCACGCTTACTATGATGATTGTAAGAGATCCAAACATAGGGGACGGTGTAGGAGGTGCATTCCGACGAGGTCATGTGTGTGCATGGGTCCGGCAGAGGAGGTTTAGACGTCGTAACACCTGTAGATATGGTTGTGCACATCCTGAAAACGAAGTGTTGCCACTTTAGGGAGTGATACACCCTACTATGGGGCCATCGCAGGGTATCTACGGAGTATGGAGCCGATTGATTAGGGTAGTAATTAGGGTACATCTAGACTCCGGTATGTTGGGGAGCCCGTTAATGTCATTAGGGGTAACTCTGGTATGTTGGGCTACCTGTTGATTGTATAGGGGTGAAAACCTCTCAATGGAAGTACACCTAATTCTACCATCTTATACTTGTTGGGGATCATCTTGTTAATAAGACACTAGTATTGATGCAGAGTAATCATTAGAGAAGCGCAATATACTCTATCTTGTTGATCCGGTTTATCTTGTCACACTTGTCTTTTATGATGTTATCTCTCTTATCCAGTTTATATGCCTGTCATGATACTTTTACTTATTTATATGCCAAAAGTAACTAGATTCGCTAGACTTTATGTCTGACCCATTTTTCTCCTCTTCTTCCCCCCCCCCCCCCCAGGTTCTTTGGATGGGAATACTCGAGCTTGATCAGGATTCTGCTTTCATCTTGCTTGGAGTTGCATAGATGTACTGCTCGATTTCATATTTCTCTATTATGGCTAATGTTTTTTGGATTATGCTTCTTTTACTGTACTATGATGTTTTAAGTACAAGACAAATTTTTTAATGATGTACTGGGTTTTATGTTTTTCAAACATATGATGTAACCATATTTTGAACTACAATGCTTTATGATTAATAAAGTTTAAAATTCTACTGCTATTTTATATCTGTCTTGTAATGTTTCTGTTTCTGTTTCTTTTTACCTATAACCCTTCACGAAACTTAATGCATTCTCTTAATGAGTAGCATTAACGGACGTAGGGTGTCACACTTGGTATCAGGGCTGAAGGTTATCAGATCGGATAAGGTTTTTAAAAATTATTTTCAAAAATGTTTTAAAAGAAAGCATTTTCAAAAAGAAAAGTCTGTTTTGATAAACATATTTCTCAAAGCCATATGTAATATCTTTCGATCCGTTGTCTGAATTCTTTTCCTTTTCTTTTCATCATGTCTGGGGAACCTAATATTCCTGAGGGCATTACGATACCAGGCTGGTTCCGTAGGTATCTAGAGGCCACGACGCCTGCCGGTGGTCAAGCTGACGTTCCTCCCCCAGATGCACCCGTCGTTCCTCCTCCTCCTCTACGTGCAGATAATTTCTCTAAGGTTTGCAAAGATTTCCATGCTATTAGAGGAAAGCCATTCCGTGGAACTGAGACGTTTGTAGAGGCAAGGTATTGGCTCAAAGAGACGGAGGATCTGTTTGGAATCTTCAAAGTGGACGACCGTAGGAAGATTCAGTTAGCCGCCTGGCTACTGAAAGATGAAGCTTCATTCTGGTGGGAAGTGGTGCAAGTAGGGCATCCAGTGGAGACTTGGGATGATTTTCGGCAAAGGTTTGAAATGCAGTTTCTTTCTCAAGCTGATAAAAGCATGCAAATGGAAATATTTCTGGCACTCAAGCAAGGAGGCATGACTGTCAAAGAGTATATTAACAAACTCAACCAACTAGCTAGGTTTGGATTGGAGCTAGTGGATACTCCGCATTAAAAAGTTTCGCGGTTTGCTAGAGGACTGAATGAACCCCTCCATGGGTTGGCTATGTCTCATATTTTGATGGGAGCAACTTTTGAAAGGCTCGTTGATATGGCATTGATGCATGAGGAAGATAAAGCTGAATAGAAAGAAGTTAAGGTTGAGGAAGCACAAAATAAGAAAGTATGGCCCAAGAAGTTACAATAACAACAACAACAAAAAAAAGGTGGAAAGAATGACCGGGCTAAGGATAAGAGGAAGTGCCATAATTGCGGACGCAAGGGTCATTTGATCAAGGACTAAAAGAGGCAAGAATGCTTGCTTCAGTTGTGGAGAGGTTTGACACTTTTCTAAGGAGTGCCCGAAGAAGCAAGGACAAGGTCAAAGGGCAGGAGCTTCTGGAGGGCAAGTGCATGCTCTCGCGATCAATGCTCCAGATCGAGGTAGGAATGTTTCCGTGGAAGGTTTGATTTCTCTTTCTAATCATCCTATTAGAACTCTTTTTGATTCTGGCGCTTCGCATTCATTTATATCTGATTCTGTTGTTGAGTCTCTGCACCTTAATACTAGTATGGTAGTGGATCCCATTGTTGTCCCAAACCCCATTGGTGGTACGACTCATTTTTTCCATGATTTGTCAGGTTTTGAGAATATCTGTGTTAGGCGTCGAGTTTGAGTGATGCATATGTGCTCGGTTTTATGGGCTATGGTTTGATTCTAGGGGTGGATTGGCTAGCCATGTATGGTGCCATTCTGGATTATGGGAGGCAGGTCGATATACTTTAGACTTGCCATGAGAGGACCCTCGAGATTCCTTATGACCCTAAGGGGTCTGTCATGCTTAGTTTCCTAGAGTCTCTTAACGCATATATTGATGATCTGCGATCTGTACGAGTAGTCTGTGAGTATTCTGATATTTTTTAGGAGGTTCGTGGTTTACCTCTGAGGCGCGAGATCAATTTTCGTATATACTTGGTGGACAGTGCAAAGCAAGTTGCATCACCTATACGCCATATGGCTCCAAGGATAAGGAGGGAGCTTAGCAAGCAAGTAGGGGAGCTACTTGAGAAAGGGTTTATTAGGCAAAGCATATGTGAATGGGGTGCTCCGGTGGTATTCACAACTAAGGCGGATGGTTCGCTTCGCTTATGTGTAGACTACAAAGAGTTGAATAAACTCACAAAGAAGAATAAGAATCCACTCCCGAGGATAGATGATCTGTTTGACCAGCTTGTTGGTGCATCAATATTCTCTCAGTTAAACTTGGCCATGGGGTTTCATCAGTTGAGGGTGGCCGAGGACAGTATAGACAAGACAACTTATAGGACTCCAGATGGTTTCTTTGAATGGCTCTGTATCCCTTTTGGGTTGACGAATGCACTCGCTTATTTTGTTGATCTGATGAGTAGGGTGTTTCAGGAGTTTCTAAATTAGTTCTTTGTGGTCTTTGTTGATGATATCTTGATCTTCTCAAAGATCAAGGAAGAGCATGCCCAACATTTGAGAGAGGTTTTGAAAACCCTCCGTGCACATCAGCTTAAGGCAAAATTCTCCAAATGCCATTGTTGGAGAAAAGAGGTGAGATTTCTAAGGCAAGTGGTCTCTAAAGATGGGATAGTAGTAGATCCCGCAAAGGTAGTTGCAGTTCAAGATCGGAAAATCCCAAAGAATGCAACAAAAGTGAGAAGTTTTCTTGGATTGGCAGGCTATTATAGGAAGTTCATTAAGGACTTCGCAAAGATATCAGCCCTACTCACCAGGCTGACGAAGAAGAATTTGATATTTTCATGGGATATGGATTGTGATGTTGCTTTCCAACAATTGAAGAGGTGTAACAACCCGTATTTTCAGAACCAATTTAAAATTTTTATTTAAGCTATTTTAAGGAATATGCGAATATAAATTAGTTATTTTAGTTAAATAAAATTTGAGAATAATTTTAAAATTAGTTTTTATCTTTTATTTGACTTAAAATAAAATCAGTAAAATTATTAAATTGATTTAAAAGCTTTGTTTTGAAAATTTTGAAAATTCGATTTTTAAAATCATCACATAGCCCTTAAAAAGTGAAATTTTGCATATGAGCTCAGAATTCAACGAAATAAATTTTTTTAGATTCATATGGCAAATCATTATTGAGGTCCAAAGTGCGCTTCGAACAAAGATAGTATGTGGTCGTGCGAAGCAAAACCATTTGTTCAAAAACAGACAGTCATTTTACAAAGGAACATTGTTGAGACGATCTCAGAATTCGATTCCGTCTTTTTTCTGGATTCGTATCGTCTAATAATGGTTAAATCCAAAAGGCCATAATTTTTGGAGTTTGCGTGTGAGTGTGCAAAAAGAAAATGTGCGCTGAAATCGCTTTTTTGAACATTATTTGAGCAACTTTGAGAAATTTAACGGAAGATCAAATGAACTCGGAATTCGACGAAACTTGTTTCGTCGAACTCGTCTTCACGTCTACTATCTCATATCCAAAATCCGTGGCAAACGGAGATCTTTTGTGTTCGGACGATCGATGAGAAAGTAGCATATAATCTTCTTTCTTCATTTTCTCTCATCACTTTTCTTCCTTCCTTCATTTCTTCCTCCTTCCTCTCCCCTCCTCCTCTTCCTCCTCTCCTCTCTCCCCTCCTCTTTCTCTCTTTGATTTTGCAAACCCTAGGAGCCAACCACCACCTCCCGCGCCCCACTGCCACCACTAGCGACCTCCCCACATCCAGTCTGGCCCGCAGCCGCCCTCTGGCCACCCACCTACAACCGTAGGCCCCACATCACCCAAAAATCTATTTTTCACAAAATTCCCATTTGCAAATAGCCCCCTGACCTTCTTTAGCCAATAACTCTCAAACCGTGCATTTATAGCCAAAGCTACATTGTACCAAAGTTGTAATTCACGATTTTCTCTTCGATTTGAGTATATGGAAGTTGAATTTTGGAATTTGAAGCTGCTCGGAAAACGTGTCTAAAGATCGCGGACCTGTTGCTGTTTTTCGTGATTTCTGGCGAATTGGTGCATTTTTGGAAGAAAGCCCAATAGGAAAAAGTTGTCCGGAGTGGCGTGTTTGTGCTATTGACAAAGTTTGGCTAAGATTGGAGCTCGTATGCAGAAGTTAGAAGCAGAACAGCAAACTCGGATGGCGAAAGCGACAAAATGGAGCGGGTCGACAAAATCCGCCAAATAAAGACTGACGGAGTGGAAACCCAAGGTGAGAACTCCTTCTCACTTAATTTATTTTACAGTTAACAATATATTAGGATGCAGGCGGGGCTTAGAAGCCCCCGACACTATTTATTGTACAAACCATGATTGTTTAGTTGGGTTGTATTATGGAAATTTGGTTGTGTTGGAAATGAATTATATTGTGGTTTTGCGAATTGGTTGTGATTGATATGTATGGCGCGAGCCAATATAAGGGGAGGGGTAATGCTAGACATTACTCCGGTTTTAATGTCGTGCCGTTATAATGCCAAAATTTTCTGAAATAAATATTTATTCA
The DNA here is from genome assembly GCA_030737875.1 of Allium sativum. Classification (NCBI taxonomy): domain Eukaryota; kingdom Viridiplantae; phylum Streptophyta; class Magnoliopsida; order Asparagales; family Amaryllidaceae; genus Allium; species Allium sativum. Next base: position 567,865,887 of record CM060921.1, read on the forward strand.
TTAAAAATATAAATTTTAATGTGTATATGAATCATATAAAATATTCATGTGTTGAATAAAGTGTTTGAATAATAAAAATATCATTCTTATTGAATAAATGGACTATTAAAATATTCATGTGTTGAAATAAATATTTTATCATTAAAAATAAATGTTTAACGTACGTATGAATGGCATAAATTCTTCTGAAATGAAAACAAATATTCATTTACAAATCGGACGATTTGTTTATATTCACATATTTAACTGATATTGATTGGGACGATAAATTTTACATATCGCCCAACTGCACAAATAATATTCAGTATTTGTTGGTTGAAACCCTACATGGGTATTGGGATGATATTTGGCGTACACTAATCCTAATTGTTTAGTTGTATGTTAATCGATTGGTTAACAGACTGTAGTAAGCATTAATTATTTATATTTAATGCTTATGCAGTTGTGTAATGCACTTTGGATGATGGTTGACTGTATATCATTATTGTTGTGTATATGTGTGTATGAAATCCATATAAATAATATTATATGGTAATTGACTGTGTTTGATTCCAGTTCAGAAAGAACGAATATTTTAAAATAATATTCTGTAAATGGTTAAAATATGATATTGATGTCCGATTTGGGATAGACACGAAAATATTGAAATATGTGAAGCCATATTGACTAGATATGCGCCATTTAGAAGCGAACGATATTTATATCGATTTTATTCATTTTTATAATGAATATTAAAAAGGAAATGATTTCAAAATATAATATTTTGAAAATATTATCATTTATATATTATAATGATAAGGAGAATTCAATTTTGATTTAAAATTGAAATGAAAGTGGGAATCGTTTTAAAACAAATTAATAAACGATTTATAAAATACGTTTTAAATGAAAATTGACAAAATATATATAATATATATATTATATACATTTAATGGCTTGAATAGAACGCGCCGCGCCGTGACTGTTCGTGAATTTCGATCATTGACTTCGAATTGATATCACGGGAAATCCGACCGTCGATTCTCCTAAAATCGAAACCATTGGGTTCGTATCGAAAATAGCTTTCTAACGAATATAAGAGAGTTGAAATCTAATGGTTGGATTTGGAATTATGTCCAAATCAAATTTGGAAAAGGTCGTTGTAAATGCAGTTCGATGACCGTTTATGGAAATCGAATGAAATGACCTTAATAAAATTATTAAAAGTATTAATAATTTTTGTAAAATCATAATAAATGATTTTGAAAGAATTTGGATGAAAAATTCCTTATTTGAAAAGATAAAAATACATTTTTATCAAAATGAACTAGTTATTAACTAGAAAAATAATCCAATGGTTTTAAATAAATAAATGGGATTTGTGAATGGTTTTAATGTAACCAGAAATTTCCAATATATAGATTGGAATGGATTTGAATAGAAATAATCTTCGGAATATTTCGATGTCGGATTCCGTTGCTATACGGATATTGTGGAGGAATTTGGAAGATACAGATATCGTTATTCCCAATAAGATATCCGTTAGTTTCAAATTTTGATATTGAATATAAACCAATATAATTTCTATTCACAACCTTATATTTAATATTAAATTGGATTTAGGGTTTGTCGTGAACAGTGTCTTAAATAACACTGTTCTTAGACCTAGTTGAGATAAGAATAAATCTTTTAATTAAGATTTAGTGAAGTTTTCCAATTAATTAATATTTAACTGGAACTGAATAAAAGAATTGGAATTTTGGTTTGTTGTGAATGTTGTCTTCAGTAACACTGTTTTAAACCCCGTGTGAAAAGAATAAATCTTTTAATTAAGATTATTAGAGTTTCCAGTTATATTTAGCAACCGAATAAAATGGAATGTGAATTGGGTTTATTATGAACTGTGTTTTTAATGACATTCGTTCTTTAACCCAATTAACAGTGAAATGTGATTTGGAATTTATAAATCTTTTTATTAAGATTTAAAGGAAATTTTCCAATTTAATACAATAAATTGGAATGGAATGGAATTCGATCTGATAATAATCGAAGTGAGCTTCTATGGTGGAAGATTGTTAATATATATATGGAATTTAAAAGGCTTTGTCGTTATTCCATTTATATTATTAGTTGGATATGGAAATTTATATCAATTATAAATTGATCTGTTTTCCGTGAAGATTCTATAATTAATGGAATGTGATTTTGGGTTTATTGTGAACCGTGTTTTAAATGACACCGGTTCTTTAACCCAATTAAAGACAGGATTTCATGTCTAACATTGTATTTCGAACTGTATTGTTGATCTCTACTATATATATATATATATCTGTTTGGTGGGGGACAATTTATTCTCTTGCTTAACACCGTTCTTTAAGACGTACGAGCTTAGAGGGAATATATCGGTAGAAAATCAATGGTACAATGTAGATTGTCGATGCGGCATGTTTGATTTCCCAAAGTTAAATAATCATTAATATTGACTTTTGGAAAGATTAAAACTAAGTGGAGTTTTAATGAATCTTTAATTAGATTGAAATTAGAATGTGATAATTTAAACTATCAAATTTGGGAAATGATTGAGAATGGAGTATCACCAGTTTTGCTCCGAGCGATACCTAAATCTTTAATTAGATTTGAATGTGAAATGGTAATTTAATTTACCGATAACACCATGGTGTTAGATATAGAGTATTACCAGTTTTGCTACATGGGATGAATAGGTTGGGATTGGGAAATTAAACAAATGATTACTTCGGTAAGGCTCGATAATCCCGACTAGTTGATAAACCTTAATTTGGTTTAGAATTGATATCCAAAGAAAGATTAAAGAATAAATTTAAAGAATTTATCTTTGATAAAATTAATGAGAACCTTTCCCAAAGGATATGAATATTTGAATAAAAGAATATTCAGAATTGGAATGAGGCGTATGTTGTGTTTTTATAGCACTTGATTATAAGATACGTGAATTATTCGGAAAGGCTGGGTTTATACCCATTCTGAATAATTGACTTGACGATAAGTCGACGATGAAGACGGTGGTTGAAGACCGGAGGTCTTCACATCGTTTGGATGATTACTGATGTCTCGATTGGGCTTTACACCCAAGACAAGGTAATAAGTGGTGATCGTCCAGATGTACTTGGAGATTGACCGGATATACGAGGACTTCTCTCCTGTATTGGACATATGGGACGAGGAATAAGGTGCCTTCGGTTTCGTTCAGACCCAGAACGAACTAGTAATTGGATGTGTGTCTGACATTGGATTTTATTCTATGTTGATTGATCTCTACTAAATATATATCTGTTTGGTGGTGGAGAGTTTATTCTCTTTCTTAACACCCTTCTCTAAGACGTACGAGCTTAGAGGTTATATATCGATAAACATCAGTCGCATGGCATGAATTGCATGTATGGCATGCTGAGATGCAAATGATCAAGGCTTCTGTTAAAAAGCATAGTCCTGTGGTTAATGATCAAAGCACAACTTTATATAGCATAGCTTTGTGTATAGCGTTAATTCATGAGCCTCACACCTTTGTATGAGTCATAAACAGGATCGTGACTGCAGGGAGTACACGATTTTCCTTCTAGCTATGGGTGGTGTCATGGTATGGCACCCAGACATTTATATTTTTTTACCTACATGGATGATGGATAGTGAGGCACCTCATATATATCAGTTATTACGGAGCCGATGGATAGGTCCTATAGGACTGGTAAACGTGTGTTCAGGTATAATTAATCCGCTAAGTGTAGACCAGCCCTGAAGATCCAATGGTTTGTCAACATCCGAACCTTGAGGCATTTGCTAGAGTGTCTCGAAACCGGCAAGGATGATCCCTTGCCTCGACTCATGACGGAAATCCAATGTCCAATACGTGACATTTTGGTTTTGATTGTCGAGCCTAGTATGGCGACATGATATTTGGTACCCTTGCCGTCTATGATTGATACATTTATATTTGAAGTTGTTTTATATACTATACACTTATAATAGTATTGCAATGATTTGTTTTAAACGTACCAAGCATGTTTAGCTATTATAAGGTAAAACTCTATCCTCCGACTTGCGTTGCGTTGTGTGATGGGACTTGAGTCTTAAAATAGCTTCATTTTTCCAAAAAGCATTGCGTTGTTTGTTATATGCACTGGTATTCTTGGGAGAAAACTCGTTCCGTGTTATATGGCGTGGTCCCTATATTCACCAAATTTTAAAGTAAGGTTTTAAATAACTATTTTAGTTCTCACACCAGTCACATGACTGACCTGGAGTTTATTGTTTTAACCTAAACTCTGGGTGCCCCTATTTTCCATATGGGTAGCTAGTAGTTTTGGTTTTGCAGATTATTTCTTTTCCCGGGATCCTGTATTTATAGCTAAAGCTATATTCGGAAAGCTCTTTATCCAAATATTTCTTTCAGTTGTGTTATGTATTATTTTTCTGCTGCTATGTAATGTAATTTAATCTCTGATATTGTATTTTCAATGTGTAATATTTATTCATACTCTGTTATATACTTGTACTCTGATGCAAATTGTTGTAATAAGGAATGAAATGTTCTTCTCTTTTCCTTCCGATTAGCCTTATCCTCAACTCAATTCGGGCTTTCCGGTAAAGGCGAGTTTGGGTCGTTTCAAGAGGGCTCTGACAACAGCCCCAGCCTTGACCTTGCCCGACGAAAACAAACTGTTCACAGTATACACTGATGCATGTGGTATAGGGCTTGGTGCGGTTCTGATGCAAGAGGGAAGGGTAGTATGTTATAAGGGTAGACAGCTAAGGGTTCATGAGAAGAGCTACCCTAATCATGACTTAGAGCTAGCTACCATAGTATTTGCACGTAAGACGTGGCGTCATTATTTGCTTGGATAGAAGTTTGAGTTGTACACCGATCATAAATCTCTCAAGTACTTGTTCTCACAAAAAGGATCTTAATTTATGGCAACAAAGGTGGATGGAGTTCCTAACATCTTATGATTTCGAGATTTCTTATACCCCTGACAAGGGTAATGTGGTGGCAGATGCACTGAGTAGGCAGAGGATGGCCTTAAGTCCTCAGTGTGTGGAAAGGAAAAGATTGGAGTTCATATCAACTTTTGACTTTATACCCTCCATCGAGTTTTTTTTGGCTTATTAACATCACTGGAGGGCGACCTACTCTTATGGATCAGATAGGAGCTTCGCAGCGAGAGGATCTACAGATTTCAAACATCTTGGATAGGCTCAGTAAAGGGGAGACTTTTAGTCACCTCAATAGATATTCCATAGACGATAAAGGGTGGTTGTGACAAGATGGAAGGCTTTATGTTCCCCGAATTGGGAGTTTATTGAAGACAGCCCTAGAGGAAGCCCATCATTCTAAGATAACTATTCATCAAGGTGGCGATAAGATGTATAGAGATATGAAGAGGGTTTTCTTTTGGGCTGGGGTAAAGAAAGATGTGGCGGTGTTTGTTTCTCAATGTTTGGTTTGCCAGCAAGTTAAAGCTGAGCAAAATTAGCCCGGTGGTTTACTTCATCCTTTTGTGGTTCCACAGTGGAAGTGGGAGAGCGTCTCTATGGATTTCATAGATGGGTTTCCTAGATCAAAGAAAGGCAACACAAGTATTTGGGTTGTAGTAGACAATCTTACTATGAGCACTCATTTCATCCCAGTTAAGAGTAAGAGGATGGCATCATGGTTGGCAGCAGTTTACGTTCGTGATATAGTCCATCTTCATGGAGTACCTTCCAGCATTGTAAGTGATTGTGACCCTATTTTCACCAGTGAATTTTGGAGGAGCTTATAAGAATCATTAGGTAAACAGTTGTGTTTGAGTACCGCTTATCACCCACTGACCGATAGACAGACAGAAAAGGTGAATATAGTTCTTGAGGATCTTTTAAGGCTATGTATCCTAGACTTCGGAGGGACTTGGGAAGAGAACCTTCCTTTAGTGGAGTTGTCCTATAACAACAGTTATCAAGCTAGCATTGGCATGGCACCCTTCGAAGCATTGTACGGACAACCCTGTAGATCACCAACTTGTTGGTGGAAATTACAAAAAGACTTCTACTTGGACCAGATATGATTAGAGAAACGTCCGAGAAGATTGATCTTATTAGACGGCGAACAAAGACATCCCAGGATAGGCAGAATTCCTACGCAGATAAGAGAAGAATTGACATCGAGTTTGAGGTAGGAGACATGGTTTTCATTAAGGTGTCACCTTCGAGGAATGTGGTTCGCTTTGGATCTGTAGGGAAATTGGCACCAAGATTCATAGGACCATTTCCTATAACATAAAGGATTGGCAAAATGGCCCATAGAGTAAAGCTACAAGAAAGACTATCTGGTGTTCATGACATTTTCCACATTTCTCATTTGCGGAAGTACTTGCATGATACCGTCGAAATAGTTGAGCCGGGTATATTGGAAGAAGTAGAGGTGGAACGGGAGGTGACAGTTAGATGAGTTCCTACCCGTATTCTTGGATCATAAGTTAAGAAGCTACACAACTGAGAAGTCGAGTTAATGAAGGTTCAGTGGGGAGATAACCCAGATGATGCAACTTGGGAGACCGAAGACAAGATTCACGCTTTGTACCCTTTTCTTTTCGAGGGTATGTTCTTAACTTCCTTTCCAAAGCTTTTGTTTATGCTTATTACTATCATTTAATTATATCCTATCGATCGAATCTTCGACTTCTAGGTAGGAAACCCGTCAAACATTTGCTTGAGACATGTTATGTTTAATGGATACAAGTGGATGCAAGTGTTTGCTAGTGGATGTATATGCACACACATTAGGCACTAGATCAGCTCAATCACTCTCATACTGCATATGGATGTGAATGCATTTTTTTTCTTCTTTTTATGGATGGAAATGGATGTATCATCATATGGATGTTGCATTTGGATGGATGATTGTGGACACATATAGAACTTACGAGTTATAATAGGATTATTTGCATACATGTTGGATTCATGGCACTAAAATACATTGTATTAAGGAGGTCAACTGAATCAGTAGACCGCCTGATCTTTGCATTAGTATTGGGACTTATATACACAACTTTGCATATGTTCATATAAGCATTACAAATCTTGTAAGGTCAATGGATTCCTGTGATTAGGGGATGTGTAGATTGATGATGGAAGGTAGGATACACATTCCTCTTAACTTGGAGATTTCTAGGACGAAATCCTTTGAGTAGGGGAGAATGTAACACCATGTAATTTTAACAATACTAACAGATGATAAATTAATGAATAATTAATTTAATATTCAGAATTAAGGGAAACGGACTGCGCCATTTCGTTAATCTTGAAATTCTGGTCAAAATAGACACCTGGTTTGCGTAAAACGGACACCATATGAAGAAGTTATTAAGGTTTGAAGTTTGTATATGCATAAGAAGAATATATATGAATATAATATTTTCAAAAAATTCAAAATAGTTCAAAATCATAGAAAATAGGGGAGCAGGAAAATTCCGCCTACGGATATCGACCCTATCAAGGGGTTACGACCCCTGGTTCGACCACATAAGGGGGGTGTCGTCCCATGGGTCGACCCCATAAGGGTGGGGTCGACCCCCCTGCGGTAGATTAGGGTTTCGGGACAGCTATATATATGGCCTCATTTTTCTTGTTTCTCCACACCAAAATAATTGAGAACTAGATGTTGCCTCTGCCCAGATTAAAATCAAGTCTTTTCTTCTTCAGCAATCAACTAGAGTTTAGAGATATGTGATTCAACATCAGCAATTCTTTCTTCTATTTTTCTAGATCCAATCACTATGAGTTTATGTTACTTTTAGATCTAAATGTTTAAAAGTAAATTTTATCATGACTATAACTTGGATCTATGCCTTTGATTACTTGAATCATATCAGATCTGCTTTAACCTATTTATCTAAGTTATTCTGACATGACTATTGAACTAGATCTGAACCTATACCTATTTATCATGTCAGATCTGCCATTGTTTGTGGATCTAATTCACTGTTAAGATCACCTCATGCATATTCCTATTATGTTTGTGGCTAAATCAGATATTAGTTGGATATCTAATTCATTGTTTGGATCTCATCATGCCTGTTTATGATGTCTCTATTATATTAGAATCAGTTCTGTTGCCATATGTTCATCAGATCTGCTCCTATATGCTTATCTTGTCATTATGCCACTAGATGTTTATGCCTAATTCTGCCATTATATGTCAAACATTTTAATATGATCATTTTTGTCCTCTTCCCATCATCTTTTTACTTTTATTTTTATAGCCAAGCTACCTTCCAGCCTAGGCATGCCGCTGAAATATGCGAACCCGTTAAATAGGGAACGAGGGGAAAACGTTAAAATTGGGGCATAAATTGTAAGTGGAAATTTGGACATAACTTGAATGATATATATGAACATGAATTTAGGGCATAAATCAACTTGTGGTTAAAGACCTTAATTTGGGGCATATGGTTCACTATGAACATAACTTTGGAAAGGGGCATGAAAACCTATAATGACCTAGGAATAACTGGTTAATAATGGAAATGCCTAGAATTACAGTAATTAGAAACTGTAATTGTGCTTAGGCACGAGGTTATATTACACTTGTGATAAAAGTCTTCCCGGAATCAACCGGCATATCCAGCGACCATAAGTGGTGAATCTAATATGAGGGGTCTAAGTGCATAAACACGAGACGCGCTAAGACACGATGTTAAGTCCGACTTGTGGAAGAAGTCTGCCCGGAACCGATCAGCATATCCAGCATCAACAAGTGGTAAGCTGAATGTGGGAGGTCTAGAACATTATAACCATAAATGAATACGGTAATGAACTGGAATACTTAAACTAGTTGAATCCATAGGGATTGTATGAACATATAACATGAGTAGGGGTTAAGTAAACTTGTTTGAAACAGTGGGTGGGTTAAGTAAATCTTGGCTGAGTGGGTAATATTTATATACATAGGGCCACAAACTTAACATGTGGGGTTATGAAATCTTTTACTCTGGTATGGCATAACCGGTGGAAAACCTTGTAGGGGTGCAAGCGTAGGGGGAAGCTTGTATCATCTTGTATGTGGGACCCGTTTTAGTTAGTAACCCATATATATAGGTATCAAACGAGTACTCAGAACTAGTTCAGAGTCAGGGCACGTCTACTGGGCGATTGTAAGAGATCAAAACGTGGGGGACAGTGTGGGCGGCGCATTCCGACGGGGTCATGTGCATGCATGGGTCCGGCAGGGGAGGTTTAGACGTTGTGACACCTGTAGATATGTTTGTGCACATCCTGAAAATGAAGGGTTGCCATTTTAGGGAGCGATACACTCTACTGTAGGGCTACCACAGAGTTTCTACGGAGTAGGGAGCCGATCGATTAGGGTAGTAATTAGGGTACATCTAGACTCCGGTATGTTGGGGAGCCTGTTAATATCCTTAGGGGTAACTCCGGTATGTTGGGTTGCCTGTTGATTGTATGGGGTGAAAACCTATCATTGGAAGTACACCTAAGTCAACCATCTTATACTTGTTGGGAATCATCTTGTTAATAAGGCACTAGTATTGGTGTAGAGTAATCATTAGAGAAGCGCAATATACTCTAACATGTTGATCGTGTTTACCTTGTCATACTTACCTTTTACGATGTTATCTCTCTTATCCACTTTATACGCATGTCATGATACTTTTACTTATTTATATGGTAAAAGTTACTAGACTCGCCAGATTTTATGTTTGACCCATTTTGTTTTCTCTACTTTCTCTTTCGTTCACCCCCCCCCCCCCCCAGGTTCTCAGGGTGGAAATACTCAAGCTTGATCAGGATTCTGCTTTCATCTTGCTTGGAGCTGCATAGATGTACTGCTCGATTTCATGTTTCTCCACTATGGCTAATGTTTTGGCGATTATGCTTCTTTTATTGTACTCTGATGTTTTAAGTACAAGACAAAAAATTTAATGATGCACAGGGGTAATGACCCGGATTTTTGGGACTTTGGTTATCGACATAAACATGATGATGACTAACCAAACATCGAAAAATCCTGATAATTAATGAAAGAAATTAGAGGGTGAGGAAAGATAAGATAGAAACTTAGAATAGAAGAAGAAGAACACAATATCAGAGTAACACGAATCTCATAGCGGAACGAATAACATATAATATATGTAACATAACTTTGAAATATACATTTGTATTTGAATATACATCATTATCAAAGTACAACACTTACAACCCAGCGGAAATAACTATAGCTATATGATCTTGAAGCCTCCTACTCCATCTCTTCAAGTATATGTAAATCCCGACTACTTGACTGCCGTACAAATTTAGGCACCCAAGAGTTTAGGGAAAACAAAACAAAATAAACTCTGGGTAAGTCATGGGATTAGTATGAGTAAAACAATTTTAAACGGTTTGAACAAGTAAATGATATCTCATAAGACCACGCCGTATAACGGAACGGTTTTTCCCTTATGAGAATCAAAAATATCTTTATATCAAAACCTTTTGATATTATAATAATGTCTATCAACCACAGTATAATAATCATCTGGCAGAAACGCTTTCATCTCATGTTCTACATATATAGTATACAATCAAAACCGCACGCACGTATTGGGTAATGGATTTCCAACTATGACAAGGTATGGAACCACCTTCCGATCAGTGTACTCTAGGAACGATACACTGGAGTTCAACAAGAACATCTTACAACTCAGCCACACATGACCGACCACTCATTTCGCTTGAGTGTATCGAATGTATATCTCCAATGGTTGGGATCAGCAACCGTTTCCCGAATGGGACAGCATTGATAGATTTAAGAAGCAAATGAATATTCTCTAGATAGGTGATTATACACCCTACTTCGGAGCGACCGACTTAGCCATGCTGCCTGCCCGATTTCTGTCATTTACCAGTTGATGAGGCTTGAGGTTACGCTTTATCATCACATCAGATTCACTTCGAATGCCACATTGTCAGATCCATCGAAAATCACTAATTGACGTCTACAACAGTACATTATGTGTTAGCTAAAGAAGTTTCCTTCTCCGCTTCCACTCTTGGTAAGGTTGAAGAAATCAATGTACGTGACCTTTATGGAAATACTCTGTCAGACATTCATCCATACAAGTCATCTAGGAATAGGATAAACTGAAGGCACTATTCCATACATCCATCTTAGGCACTGTTATCTAAGACTTATACAATAGCCCTTGCACTTTACTCCATCTTCAATTATCTTTGGCATATATGATTCGCAACGCTTATGCCAATACAGAGTGGTTCTTTGGATAAAAATCCAACCGGTCTCTCCATATTAACAACGTTAAAATGGTCAAAACTTCGATAGTCTGTGATTTAACCATCAAAGAAAAACACGTGTGCAAACAACGATATTATTTCCAGATGGAAATTCTATCAATCAATCATCAATCATATATATATATATATATTCATATTTCCTTATTTTCAATGTTTAGAAAATATACGTTAACACTGGAAAACATTTCCATTTCTAATCAGTATTTCCAATTTCAATATTTGATTATGTTTCTAATTCTATTTGGAAAACATTTCCAAATCTTCTTTACTTGGATTTAAACAGATGTTTAAATCAACATCACGACGATAACTCGAACCACTATACTTATTTACTAAATACACTTAACCACTTTCACTCTCGAACCTTAACCATTTCTAAATTAAAAACGAAGTCAATCAAGTTGGGGTATAACTACCTCTCAGACCTTAACTGAACAACATTCCAAATCTCGAATTAAGGTAAGTTCATCTTTTAACCCTTTAACACTTCCTTACGTAACTCTCGTTCGAATAAATCTCTATTCGATAACTCCTCCCTTCGAATAACTATATTTGATAATCTCTCTTACGAATAACTAGATTCGAAAACCTTTCTTCGAATAAATTAAATTCGATTAACTCTATTTATTTAACCTTAATTGATTAACTCTTTTTACTTAACTCCTTACTTAACTCCTTTTGAATAACTAATTCGATAAATCCTTTCGATTAAACTATAATCGATAACTCCTTTCGAATAACTAATTCGATAACTCCTTTCGATTAAACTATAATCGATAAGTACTTTCGAATAACTCATTCAATAACTCTTATGTGTTTAACTCTATTCGAATAACTAATTCGAATAACTCTTATTTGTTTAACTCTATTCGAATAACTAATTCGAATAACTCTTACTAGATTAACTCTTATTCAATAACTCTTACTGGATTAACTCTTATTCGAATAACTTATTCGAATAACTTATATTCGATTTGCTTACTTTAGAATACTTATATTCGATAATCTCTTTCTTCGAGTAAATCATATTCGATTTAACTCCTGTCGAATAACTAGATTCGATCAACTCACTTCGAATATTTCTGATTCGATTATCTCACTTCGAATACTTCTGATTCGATTATCTCACATCGAATACTTCTAATTCGATTATCTCACTTCGAATACTTCTGATTCAATCATCTCACTTCGATTAACTAAATTCGATTAACTCATTTCAGCTCTATTCGAATAAACTAAATTCGATTAACTCCATTTGAATAACTCTAGTTCGATTTAACTCTATTCAATACCTCTAGTTCGATTTAACTTTATCGATTAACTCTAACTGATTAACTCTAACTGTTTAACTCTACTGGTTTAACTCTAACTGATTTAACTCTACGGTTTAACCTAACTGATTTAGCTCTACGGTTTAACCTGACTGATTTAACTCTACAGTTTAACCTAACTGGTTAACTCTAATGTTTTTTAACTCTAACTGGTTAACCCTAACTGATTAACTCCTTGCCCTTATTCAGTTTCAAACGTCGATGTTGAAATCGATTCTTACTTTCCTATATAAGTCCTGACTTATATATTTTATTTATCCAATGATAAATATTTACTTAATTTATAAATATTATTTATAAATCAAATCTGCTCCTTTTATTTGTTTACTTCTTCATATATAAGTTCAGACTATATATACATCTATTTATCCAAAGATAAATATTTCCTTTATAATCTATTTGTTTCCTAAAAAAATATTTCCTTTTTAAATTCTATTTGCAAATGGTTTTACACTATTTCCTTTTCCATCCTATTTGTAATTGGTTTACAAATATTTCCTTTTATATCTTTATTTATTCTACTCCAATTATTTCCTTATAATACCTTATTTATTTCCTAAATGAATATTCTCTTTAATGTATCCTATTTATTTACTTAATAAATAATTCATTTAATATCCTATTTATTATCCCAATAAGCATAACCCTTTTATCTCATTCTATTTATTTAACAAATAAATATCTCCTTTATTTTATCCTATTAATTCATTCTAAATGTTTCCTTTATAATCTTCTATTTATTTAACAAATAAATATCACATTTAATATCTCTTATTTATTTAACAAATAAATAATCCATTATCTTATCTTATTTATTTAACAATAAATAATTCATTTTCTTATCTTATTTATTTAACAATAAATAATTCACTTTATAACTATTCCATTTATAAAGATTTCCCTTCATTTATAATTCCACTTAAACGTATTTCCTATTTATAAATATTCCATTCATAAATATTTCTATTTATAAATATTCTATTTATAAATATTCTCTTTTATAAAATCCTCTGATTTTATAAATATTCTCTTTTCAGTATTCACCTTGACAAATTCCGCTTTTCTCCAAATCCCGGCATGTTATGGTGTTTAACATATCAAATTACAATGTCCAATATCATCCATACACACACAATCAACAACAAGTTATAATTCACATCATACATCAAAGTATATGGAAAACAATAAAATAACTGTTGAGGAATCCAGTCAGATTCCTCCAACCTGTTTCCCTGCATCCACAGATGTTACACAATAAAATCAACATCACTTTCAGTTCCATATGATATATTCTGTTAAACAGAATCAAATATAGAAATTCAACTAACTGACTAGCAGTTCAATTAAACAGTCAACGCACAGTCAATCAGCCAATATTTAACAGTTCTAAAAATACAACATGAAATTATAAACTGTTCAGAGTAAGTGAGATTTACTCACATTGGCAGTTCATCGTTAAAGAACGATAAAATGTTGTTTGATTTGAATCAAACAATTTATTTCGCCGTGAATTCAAACGAGCTTAAATCCACTTCCAGTCAGCTTCATTGTGTTGCTCCCGCCCATACGGTCCCAACGCAACTTACAGTTCGTCAATCTGATATCGTATGACCGAGATATAAAGGTTACAAGATTTGAATACATTTATTTTGAAATTAATTAAATTCCCTTTCTAGCTAAGTGGGATTCACCTTGAATTTACTCCGGGCCATACCCTCACAAAGCCCAGACCCGCATCCTCTTCTCCTCCTACAACCACCGTTCTTCCAGTAACCCAACTCCAAAAATGTCGCCCCTTTTCTCCCATCCGTTACCCCCTTTCTCCTTTATGATAAATGCCACTAAATTCACCAAAAATTACAACTTTCCTTCCTCTTCCTCGTCATACAAACCTCATTCAACTCGCACCCTTCCTGAAACTTCCGTCCTCAACCAAATTTCGACGCCTACAGGAAAACAGCGACATTTCCTACTACCGAACTATCCACATTTCTGCCAACAACGACCAAATCAACACCACAAACTCAAGTACCCTACCCAAAACAAGCATTTGTGTTTGAATCCTTTAAAATCCTTAACCCCAGTCTCGAATTAACACGCTGTAAAAATACCAACGAAGGAAAAATACGCTCGAGCCCTGAGAAAAGCATACGAGAATGTAGAGCGACTTCAAACAGACTCAGAGATTCATGTTTCATGATTTACATTATCTTCTATGATTTATTTTGAATTTTGTTTGCTCTTATTTTCACGTTTGAAGAAATGAAAAACACGGCGCTGAAATTTTGACTTTGGGAGTAAAAGAATTAGGTCGTAAGGAATGAGAGTTGATGTCTGTTTATAGGAAATAGATTTTAGATATTTTAGCTTAGATAATTTGAGATATTTATCATTTTATATTTGTTTTAACCTTCTAAAAAATCCATGTGATCACACTCGATACCCAAAAATCACGAAAATTAACATGTAGCTATAGTTCGACATTTCGGTCCCAACGAAACTGGTTTCGTCGAATTCCGACTCCGTATGCTCACACAGCGTATTTTTAAAGGTCAATTTACTGACTGTTTTTCACTTTAAAAATCCATACGGCCACACAGTGACTCTAAAAATCACGAAACTGGAAATCTAACAACTATTTGACATTGCAGATCCAACAAAATTAGTTTCGTCGAATTCCGACTTCATATGAAAAACTGGCTATTTTTAAAGCTCTGAATGACCTATTTAAATATATAAATATATTTAAATATAAGTAATTAAATATAAATAATTTTATATTATCGTATATATTCACAGTGGAATACCATACAGCTCAAGAATAATCCTGTATGGATTTCTAGCTTGATATTTCAAATCCCGATTAAATCGATATTCGATTTAAAAATGAAATCCTTTTTTAAAATATAAATAATTCCTTTATAAATTATAAAGGAATTCCACAGCGACTTTTCTAAAATTTGATTTGGACGTAAATCAAAATCTACACGACGAAATCCCGATTTTTCTCTTCCACTAGAAAGATATACTCCACCAGCTCCACACGTTTCATGTTTCACAGAAATCCGGCTTAAAACGAATCATGTACATTCAGTTGAAGTTCAAATCGCCAATTAACGAACTGCCGTGCCATTTCAAGCTCGATTTTAATTATATTATAACTCTACGTTCAAACTATCGTTTATATAATATACTCGTTATTCAAATCCAATTCCAAGCTGAATTAAATATCACAGATGATCCAGTTCACACCATATCTCCGTTTCAGCCAATTCAGATTATTTTAGAATTAAATATATATTATTTAATTTATTATTTAAAATTAAATATTCACCATTATTTAATTAAACCACCATTTAATTCACTATATCACTATTTATATAATTAAATAAATTAATTATAATACCCTCTGCGAATGCGGGTCATTACAATCTTCCCCACTTAAAATAATTTCGTCCTCGAAATTGCTAAGGTAGAGAACGACCCTATCGACTGGTTAGAACATATTTGTTCAGTTCTTAACTTCAGTTTCAACTGAACCAATTCAATTTCAATTAAATTATTAATTAATTCTTATCAACGAAAATTTTCAAAAATCCTGAAAATCTTCTAACGCCTTAATTTTTTTTTTTTGAAAAATTTCGCCATAACCTCCTTTGTATTGGTCAATAGGTCAAACTCCAACTCATCTCTCTGGGCCATCTCAATCCCAAAAGAAAATCAAACAGCCAAGCGGCTTTCCAATTCGGCTCATAAATCTTATATCCAATAGAAATATAAACTTGTACCTTTTGTCGGCATATCATTATATCCTTTCCACCTGTTATCAATTCAGCGGATACAAGGGTCATCCCAATCAAATTCCAATCTGCTTTTATCCATACCACAACCATTGGCTTATAGCCGAGTCAAATATCATTTCAACTTGAGTTTCTTCTCGATTCCCAACTCTTAACTTGATTATCACATTACACTTCAAATTTGAATCTCACAATCCAATTTGTCTTGATATCATTCTAATTCAATCTCAGTTACCACTTTACTGGCTTTACTTTAATTCAAATTTGCTTTCACAAATTTCTGTTAAATTTGTTTTTAATTCAAATAGTCTTTCTCTGGGAGTTTTTAAACAGTTTACTCTTTTCAAAAATCAAAACTTTCCTTTTTGAAATTCTACACAACTTGTCTTTCCCAAAACAAATTCAAAACAGTATCTCTGGTAGTAATTCGTCACTTACAACTCGAAAATGAATACTGATGGTGCAGCTGTCATCATCAGAATCTATTTTCCAGCGATCGAAGTGAGTTCAATACTATAAAACCATTTCTAAACATTTCCACTTTGAAATTCATTTCAAAATATAATTCACACTACTTGTAAAACAATTTAAAATCTCTCAGGATCTTAAATTTTCCTTATTTTTAATCCAAATTCATTTACAAACTCTGTTCCAATTTGCAGGGTTTTAAATTTCAATTCTGATTTAAATTCAGATTTAATTCATTTCATAACACTTATATGGATTCTGATTGGTTATTTGCATAACCATTTAATTTATAATCTTACTTGATTATAATAATAACCAATATATCCAATATATATCAAAATATACGTTGGGTAAAATTATTTTCATTTACCCTCTTTTCAAATAATATCGTGTCGACCCATTATATTTGAGTGTTTAATAACTCCTACCGATATAGTGGATCAAACTGATCGACCAGAACTCATAAACAACTCAACCAATAAATCTCCATAATACAAAACAATTTTTATATCAAATACAAATACGTTCACTCGTATATATACACTCAAACTCAATCTAGGGTATTACTAACCCTATCTCTATCGAGTCACGCCACAGAGCCAAGGTAATTCACTTAACTTAAGCTCTGATACCAACTTACACTACACCACAATGGCCAATTGGCAACTCTTATTTTTTTCAACTGCCAACACTTATATGTGTTGTAGACTAGTGACACTTATATGTGTTGCAGTAGCAAAAATGTGTCACCAAAATTGTGCCAACACTTTTATGTGTTATTGTGCTTGGTCAAGTCTTCTTTTGTAAGGGCAAAAGGGTAACTTGTCGCATATAACCCTAATTGGATGTTCAACGCTCAGTCCTCTAACACTTATTCTTTCCAGGCCGCTACAAACGCAAATACATGTTGAAATTGAAATCACTGTTCTCATCAACATCAGAGAAACTCGAAAATTGAAATCTACGATTAAAGAATGGACTTCGAATTGGGGCTTGTGGGAATTGGGGATTCTTGGAATCACGGCGGCTTCTAGGAATCACGATTTGAGGTAAAAATTCGATTTCACTTCTAGGAATCCTCTAAACCGTGAGATTTTTCTTCCTCTAGATCTGAAATTCAGAACATATGCTTCTCGTTTTCCTTTATTGGTCTCTGGTGAATTAGAATTTGGCATGAATGGATTTTAGGGTATTTTTTTATTTGCTTTTTTGAAGGTCCTGGCCTATTTGAGAGTCGATTTTTTGATACTTTGTCCAATGCATATATACTGGTTCACTGCTTTAAATCCGGTATCAAATCTGATCGAAATATGGCTTGCTTCAGCATTCTAGATCCAATTTTGTTGAGCTCCTGAGATTTGTATGAATCAGATTTGTGTAATTGATTTGGGGTGGAAAGCATGTATAAGCTTCTTGAGCTATATCTGAAATCAGATCTTACATGAGCTTAGAATTTCCAGTTTGTTCTTGGCATTTTTTTAAATAAAACTTGAATTGTTAGACAAATCCTTGATCTTGCTCAAGGAATTACAAATCTGAGTAGATTGCTTTTATATTTTAATTGATAATCCGAGTGTGAGTTTTGTTATGGCGATATAGTATTACTTGTTAACTATACGGATCATCTGGATTCAAATTTTGATTAATTTATATTTCATTATGTTTGGACAAAAAGTCTGTTATAAAACAAATTTATGTTATTTATTTTTGGGCTATGAAACGGATATATTATTTTTGTATCAATTTACAGAAATAGACATTGAGATTTTGTCATATTATTTTTCTTGGATTTTTTTCCTGTAAATAGCTATATTCGAATTGGTAAAGCTATTATAAACTGTATGTGATAGAGTGTATTAATGTGTAAACCAGGGTCAATCAAGAGATCATTTACTTATCATTTAGGCAAGTTCTTCATTAGTTTTGTAATTTGGTGATTTGATATGTCAAAATCATTTAGGCTTTCAATAATTAAAAAAAATGGATGACTACATGAATTACAGGTTAATATTTCCGTTTTATGTAGCTCATGTGATATTTCTTACTACACACAATATTGTAAGTTCGTACCTTTGAGTTCAGCACATTATTTCTGTCTTAATTAAGTATGTGGGTTTATGACAATGAATAGTTATTACTTGTGTGATCTGTTGTTATGCCATCTAAACTCCAAGTCGCTGATTGTACGCCATATGTGATCATATAGTATTACTTGTGTATTACTTATATATATGTTATCATCTGCGCATATATGTATATATGTACGCCATATGTGATCTACATGTTGCATAACTCCTACTTGTCAAACAATTGAGAATCAGAATATGTAGTCAACTCAAATTCAAAGCCTTCAACCAGAATAATATATTTTGTAATAATTTTTATTATTGGACAGTGATTTTTGTATTTGGCCTAATCAAGTCAAGCGGGATAATATTGGGAATTTGACTAAAAGCAAATGGGAAGAAATGGGTAGGCATTTGATTCATGCCTGCGAATAGGAAATGGGTGCAGGCGCCAAGCAAATTAATGTTAGTGAGTGGATTAAGGGCTGGGCTGGTTTTGGGTCAGCGTAAGAATAAAAAGAAAAAAAAAGAAAAAAAGAAAAAGATAAAATAAAATAAACTTGCCAGTTTAAACGTGCATACCAGACTACCAGTATTAATGCTGCACTTTCAATTAGTATATCCATGTCTTTCTGAAACGATTATATAATGTGTAGGCTTAATTTAATCATTTCTGCAAATAAATGAGGCCGTTTCAATCTTGCTTGTACCATTCGGTGCCATTAATGATAATATAAAGGGTAGTTGAATCTCATATATATATATATATTCTTGTCATCTATATATGGGTAAAATGCGAGAAAGACATTGAAGATTGTGCAAGTTTGCTAAAGAAAAACAGGATACTGACTAGATGCGGCAAGTCATTTGGAATAAATTTTCTTTATAGTTTATGATAATGATTTTGTTTACTTGGGCTCTGAAAAGTAAACTTTTTTGTGCTCTAAAAGATGACAGAATAATACAAAAGAGGGATAATTTGGAAACTAATGAACACTGCTTATTGAAAGAAGAGGGATAATTTGGTATATTTCTTTTTTATTTTAAAGGAAAAAATGGAAACTAATGAACACTGCTTTTAGTTAAATGATAATATACATAACAAGGAAAGGAAGTTATGTTCTTGCTTGTAGAAATTCATATCGCTGGCATATGAAAATCACTGAAATCCGACTATGGAAGATTTCATTATTGATCATGCATCTAAAATATTATCTCTTGAATAACCAGGTGTATATGGCTGATATATCTAACTTGTTCAGCATCATTTGTACTGTGGGTTATAAACTTAAATTGTTTATGAAGCTTTATCATGTTATAACATTGTTTTGCAGCAAGTATCGAAGACACATTATGTACAGCGTTAAAGGTTATAATATTTGTACTAATTTTTGATTGTTTTGGTGAATAACTCATCCTTTTTCCTTCATATTTAAAATCCAGAGATTAGCAGACCAGAAAATAGAGGGCATTCTCCTGCATTGAATATAATTATAGAAGCTAAGAAGGAAATAGACTCTGCATCCAAAGGAGGTCCTGTTTCATTTTCCGATCTCATTCAGTATGCAGGTAAAGTAGAACTCCCATCCGAAGGTGTAATAATCCTCACTATTTATTGCCATAAATGCGGTAAATTTCAAAAATCCCAGTTTAATTTGTAGTTCAGAATTTACTTGCGACTTTGCTTAGCTTAACCACCATTTGATTGTAACTAAATTATGAAGTGTGACAGCACACCTTTTTAGTGGTTACTGTATGAAGACTAAAAAAGGCGATACATATGTTTTATGTAACAATAGTATTGGACACAGGTTCTAGCAGTAATATTGTATTATGTATAACATTAAAATAGAGACTTAAGTTCTGTTGAAATTAATTAGTGTTCACTAGTTTATCTTTCTTGCAATATTCACACATACACTTAGAATTTGCAACATATCAAGCTGGAACATTGCTTTGCCAAAATTAATCAAGGTTTGTCTTTCAGTTTCTAAGGATTTGTAATCTATGCCAAAACAAATAACTGGTTTTTTTCTTTTCTTATATACTGTCTTTTTTTAGAAGCAAACTGTGCATATCGTCCGTGGATTGCTGAAACTGTGCCAGTGGCTTGCTGAAACTGTAGATTGCTGAAACTGTGCTAGTGGATATTGTTGTTGTTTATTTATTTTCTGTAGATGTCTTCATACTCAAGACCTTCGACTGATTACCGTGATTACTTCCTAGTGTATTCAGATGATTCACACGATCCTTCTCAAATTGTTTGTTCAGCCGAATCTTGTACGACAACTCCATTTAGCGTTTACGAGAGATTAGAGTCGAGCTTACAAAGAGATTTGGCATTATTAAGTGTTCAGAATGATATGGCACCGCCTACTAGATCGACAACACCAACAAAATTGCCATCCCTGCCAATATTCAATATTGGAGAAGTACAATCTCGAAGGTTGCTATGTCATTGCAACATTGAACCAATATTCAAAACATGCTATTTGAATTAAAAAGTTGGACTTCGATATTTTATTTGTGCAAACACTGGAACTCTTAGAGACTGTGGATTCATCCATTGGATTGACGAACCATTATGCGATCGTGGTGTGGAATTTGCGTTGGAGGTTCTTGAAGAAAACAGAAGGCTTAAAAAGGAGCTTAAATTGCAAGATTTCGTCGAGTTCAATAGACAAAGGATGTGTCAAAATTAAGAAGGTATGCTTTGAACTTATAACATTTAACACTATCTAAAACTTAAATGATGCTATTTAATTAAAGGCACGCAGGAAACATTGAAACGGAGAAAAGGATAAATTTTGGTGGTACAAGCTATGCAAAATTTTGGATGTAAGGTTCGTTATATGGCCGGATTTTCGCATTTGGTACTTGTAGACTTCAAATATGAAAAACATCTTGCATTTTGTTAATTATGTATTGTTTTTACTATGGAATTGGATATTGTATATGTGTTGAATTTAGTATCTTTATGTATTATTTTTTTTTGTTAGTTTGTACTATGTTGTTGTCATGAATATGGATTTTTTTTCTTATGGATTTCTTTACACGTTGTTATGTCGAGATAATATCATAGCTGAATGCATATTAAATAGAGCTTATGCCATCTTATATGCAAGTATAAGTGTTAGCAATGAATATGTTTGCAACTCTTACAAGTGTTACCATATCTTATGGTTCCAACATTTATAAGTGTTAGCAATGAATATGTTTGTAACTCTTATAAGTGTTACCATATCTTATAGTTCCAACATTTATAAGTGTTAGCAATGAATTTCCTGTAACACTTATAAGTGTTACCATATCTTGTAGTTCCAACATTTATAGGTGTTAGCAATGAATTTCGTGTAACACTTATAAGTGTTAGCAATGAATATGTTTGTAACACTTATAAGTGTTAGCAGTTACTCTGCTTGTAACACTTATAAGTGTTACAGGAAATTCCTCACAGGCCGTTGGTGACACATAAAAGTGTTACGGAAATTATTTGTAACACATATACTTGTTGGGAATCCACTGTTTTGGTGTAGTGTTAATGACCCGGATTTTTGGGACTTTGGTTATCGACATAAACATGATGCCGACTAACCAAACATCGAAAAATCCTGGTAATTAATGAAAGAAATTAGAGGGTGAGAAAAGATAAGATAGAAACTTAGAATAGAAGAAGAAGAAGAACACAATATCAGAGTAACACGGATCTCACAGCGGAACGAATAACATATAATATATGTAACATAACTTTGAAATATACATTTGTATTTGAATATACATCATTATCAAAGTACAACACTTACAACCCAGCGGAAATAACTATAGCTATATGATCCTGAAGCCTCCTGCTCCAGCTCTTCAAGTATCTGTAAATCCCAACTACTTGACTGCCCGTACAAATTTAGGCACCCAAGAGTTTAGGGAAAACAAAACAAAATAAACTCCGGGTCAGTCATGGGACTGGTATGAGTAAAACAGTTTTAAACGGTTTGAACAAGTAAACGATATCTCATAAGACCACGCCGTATAACGGAATGGATTTTTTCCTTATGATAATCCAAAATATCTTTATATCATAACCTTTGATATTATAATAATGTCTATCAACCACAGTATAATAATCATCTAGCAGAAACACTTTCATCTCACGTTCTACATATATAGTATACAATCAAAACCGCAAGCACGTATTGGGTAATGGATTTCCAACTATGACAAGGTATGGAACTACCTTCCGGTCAGTGTACTCTAGGAACGATACATTGGAGTTCAACAAGAACATCTTGCAACTCAGCCACACATGACCGACCACTCATTTCGCTTGAGGGTATCGAATGTATATCTCCAACGGTTGGGATCAACAACCGTTTCCCGAATGGGACAACATTGATAGATTTAAGAAGCAAATGAATATTCTCTAGATAGGTGATTATACACCCTACTTCGGAGCGACCGACTTAGCCATGCTGCCTGCCCGATTTCTGTCATTTACCAGTTGATGAGGCTTGAGGTTACGCTTTATCATCACATCAGATTCACTTCGAATGCCGCATTGTCAGATCCATCGAAAATCACTAATTGACGTCTACAATAGTACATTACGTGTTAGCTAAAGAAGTTTCCTTCTCCTCTTCCACTCTTGGTACGGTTGAAGAGATCAATGTACGTGACCTTTATGGAAATACTCTATCAGACATTCATCCATACAAGTCATCCAGGAACAGGATGAACCGAAGGCACTATTCAATACATCCATCTTAGGCATTGTTATCTAAGACTTATACAATAGCCCTTGCACTTTACTCCGTCTTCAATTATCTTTGGCATATATGATTCGCAACGCTTATGCCAATACAGAGTGGTTCTTTGGATCAAAATCCAACCGGTCTCTCCATATTAACAACGTTAAAATGGTCAAAACTTCGATAGTCTGTGATTTAACCATCAAAGAAAAACACGTGTGCAAACAACGATATTATTTCCAGATGGAAATTCTATCAATCAATCATCAATCATGTGTATATATATATATATATATATATCTATATTCATATTTCCTTATTTTCTATGTTTAGAAAATATACGTTAACACTGGAAAACATTTCCATTTCTAATCCATATTTCCAATTTCAATATTTGATTATGTTTCTAATTCTATTTGGAAAACATTTCCAAATCTTCTTTACTTGGATTTAAACAGATGTTTAAATCAACATCGCGACGATAACTCGAACCACTATACTTATTTACTAAATACACTTAACCACTTTCACTCTCGAACCTTAACCATTTCTAAATTAAAAACGAAGTCAACCAAGTTGGGGTATAACTACCTCTCAGACCTTAACTGAACAACATTCCAAATCTCGAAATAGGGTAAGTTCATCTTTTAACCCTTTAACACTTCCTTAAGTAACTCTCGTTCGAATAAATCTCTATTCGATAACTCCTCCCTTTGAATAACTATATTTGATAATCTCTCTTACAAATAACTAGATTCGAAAACCTTTTTTCGAATAAACTAAATTCGATTAACTTTATTTATTTAACCCTAATCGATTAACTCTTTTTACTTAACTCCTTACTTAACTCCTTTCGAATAACTAATTCGATAACTCCTTTCGATTAAACTATAATCGATAACTCCTTTCGAATAACTAATTCGATAACTCCTTTCGATTAAACTATAATCGATAACTCCTTTCGATTAAACTATAATCGATAACTCCTTTCGAATAACTCATTCAATAACTCTTATGTGTTTAACTCTATTTGAATAACTAATTCGAATAACTCTTATTTATTTAACTCTATTCGAATAACTAATTCGAATAACTCTTACTAGATTAACTCTTACTCAATAACTCTTACTGGATTAACTCTTATTCGAATAACTTATATTCGATTTGCTTACTTTCGAATACTTATATTTGATAATCTCTTTCTTCGAGTAAATCTTATTCGATTTAACTCCTGTCGAATAACTAGATTTGATCAACTCACCTCGAATACTTCTGATTTGATTATCTCACTTCGAATACTTCTGATTTGATTATCTCACATCGAATACTTCTGATTCGATTATCTCACTTCGAATACTTCTGATTCGATCATCTCACTTCGAATAACTAAATTTGATTAATTCCTTTCAACTCTATTCGAATAAACTAAATTCGATTAACTCCATTTGAATAACTCTAGTTCGATTTAACTCTATTCAATAACTCTAGTTCGATTTAACTTTATCAATTAACTCTAACTGATTAACTCTAATTGTTTAACTCTACTGGTTTAACTCTAACTGATTTAACTCTACGGTTTAACCTAACTGATTTAACTCTCCGGTTTAACCTATCTGATTTAACTCTACGGTTTAACCTAACTGGTTAACCCTAATGTTTTTTTACTCTAACTGGTTAACCCTAATTGATTAACTCCTTGTCCTTATTCAGTTTCAAACGTCGATGTTGAAATCGATTCTTACTTTCCTATATAAGTCAGAACTTATATATTTTATTTATCCAATGATAAATATTTACTTAATTTATAAATATTATTTATAAATCAAATCTGCTCCTTTTATTTGTTTACTTCTTCATATATAAGTTCATACTTATATATACATCTATTGATCCAAAGATAAATATTTCCTTTATAATCTATTTGTTTCCTAAACAAATATTTCCTTTTTAAATTCTATTTGCAAATGGTTTTACACTATTTCCTTTTCCATCCTATTTGTAATTGGTTTACAAATATTTCCTTGTATATCTTTATTTATTCTACTCTAATTATTTCCTTTATAATACCTTATTTATTTCCTAAATGAATATTCTCTTTAATGTATCCTATTTATTTACTAAATAAATAATTCATTTAATATCCTATTTATTATCCCAATAAACATAACCCTTTTATCTCATTCTATTTATTTAACAAATAAATATCTCCTTTATTTTATCCTATTTATTCATTCTAAATGTTTCCTTTATAATCTTCTATTTACTTAACAAATAAATATCTCATTTAATATCCCTTATTTATTTAACAAATAAATAATCCATTATCTTATCTTATTTATTTAACAATAAATAATTCATTTTCTTATCTTATTTATTTAACAATAAATAATTCACTTTATAAATATTCCATTCATAAAGATTTCCCTTCATTTATAATTCCACTTAAACGTATTTCCTATTTACAAATATTCCATTCATAAATATTTCTATTTATAAATATTCTATTTATAAATATTCTCTTTTATAAAATCCTCTGATTTTATAAATATTCTATTTTCATTATTCACCTTGACAAATTCCCCTTTTCTCCAAATCTTGGCATGTTATGGTGTTTAACATATCAAATTACAATGTCCAATATCGTCCATACACACACAATCAACAACAGGTTATAATTCACATCATATATCAAAGTATATGAAAAACAATAAAATAATAGTTGAGGAATCCAGTCGGATTCCTCTAACCTGTTTCCCTGCATCCACAGATGTTGCACAATAAAATCAACATCACTTTCAGTTCCATATGATATATTCTGTTAAACATAATCAAATATAGAAATTCAACTAACTGACTAGCAGTTCAATCAAACAGTCAACATACAGTCAATCAACCAATATTTAACAGTTCTAAAAATACAACATGAAATTATAAACTGTTCAGAGTTAGTGAGATTTACTCACATTGGCAGTTCATCGTTAAAGAACGATAAACTGTTGTTTGATTTGAATCAAACAATTTATTTCGCCATGAATTCAAACGAGCTCAAATCCACTTCCAGTCAGCTTCATTGTGTTGCTCCCGTCCATACGGTCCCAAAGCAACTTACGGTTCGTCAATCTGATATCGTATGACCGAGATATAAAGGTTACAAGATTTGAATACATTTATTTTGAAATTAATTAAATTCCCTTTCTAGCTAAGTGGGCTTCACCTTGAATTTACTCCGGGCCATACCCTCACAAAGCCCAGACCCGCATCCTCTTCTCCTCCTACAGCCACCGTTCTTCCAGTACCCAACTCCAAAAATGTCGCCCCTTTTCTCCCATCCGTAACCCCCTTTCTCCTTTACGATAAATGCCACTAAATTCACCAAAAATTACAACTTTCCTTCCTCTTCCTCCTCATACAAACCTCATTCAACTCGCACCCTTCCTGAAACTTCTGTCCTCGACCAAATTTCGATGCCTACAGGAAAACAACGACATTTCCTACCACCGAACTATCCACATTTCTGCCAACAACGACCAAATCAACACCACGAACTCAAGTACCCTACCCAAAACAAGCATTTGTGCTTGAATCCTTTCAAATCCTTAACCCTAGTCTCGAATGAACACGCTATAAAAATACCAGTGAAGGAAAAATACGCTCGAGCCCTGAGAAAAGCATACAGGAATGTAGAGCGACTTCAAACAGACTCGGAGATTCATGTTTCATGATTTACAATATTTTCTATGATTTATTTTGAATTTTGTTTGCTCTTATTTTCACGTTTGAAGAAATGAAAAACGCGGCGCTGATGTTTTGACTTTGGGAGTAAATGAAGTAGGTCGTAAGGAATGGGAGTTGATGTCTATTTATAGGAAATAGATTTTAGATATTTTAGCTTCGATAATTTGAGATATTTTTATCATTTTATATTTGTTTTAACCTTCTAAAAAATCCGTGTGATCACACACGATACCCAAAAATCACGAAAATTGACATGCAGCTACAGTTCGACATTACGGTCCCAACGAAACTGGTTTCGTCGAATTCCGACTCCGTATGCTCACACAGCGTATTTTTAAAGGTCAATTTACTAACTGTTTTTCACTTTAAAAATTCGTACGGCCACACAGTGACTCTAAAAATCACGAAACTGGAAATCTAATAACTATTTGACATGCGGATCCAACAAAATTAGTTTCGTCGAATTCCGATTTCGTATGAAAAACTGGTTATTTTTAAAGCTCTGAATGACCCATTTAAATATATAAATATATTTAAATATAATTAAATTAAATATAAATAATTTTATATTATCGTATATACTCACAGTGGAATACCATACAGCTCCAGAATAATCCTGTATGGATTTCTAGCTTGATATTTCAAATCCCGATTAAATCGTTATTCGATTTAAAAATGAAATCCTTTTTAAAATATAAATAATTTCTTTATAAATTATAAAGGAATTCCACAGCGACTTTTCTAAAATTTGATTTGGACGTAAATCAAAATCTACACGACGAAATCTCGATTTTTCTCTTCCGCTAGAAAGATATACTCCACCAGCTCCATACGTTTCTTGTTTCACAAAAATCCGGCTTAAAACGAATCATGTACATTCAGTTGAAGTTCAAATCGCCAATTAATGAACTACCGCGCCATTTCAAGCTTGATTATAATTATATTATAACTCTACGTTCAAACTATTGTTTATATAATATATTCGTTATTCAAATCCAATTCCAAGCTGAATTAAATATCACAGATGATCCAGTTCACACCATATCGCCGTTTCAGCCAATTCAGATTATTTTAGAATTAAATATATGTTATTTAATTTATTATTTAAAATTAAATATTCACCATTATTTAATTAAACCACCATTTAATTCACTATATCACTATTTATATAATTAAATAAATTAATTATAATACCCTCTGCAAATGCGGGTCATTACAACTGGGTTTTAAGTTTTCCAGACATATGATGTAACCATGTTTTGTACTATGATGCTTTACGATTAAGAAAGTTTTAAATTCCGCTGCTATTTTATATCTGTCTTGTAATGTTTTTATTTACCTATAATGCTTCATGAAACTTAATGGATTATCTTAATGGGTGACATTAACGGACGTGGACACTATGGGAAAAAGGTCTCGATAAGGGTCTATTGAATCTCAACAACTGCATCGGATATTGTTGATCCAAGAATTATTGAAGAACAAATGTTAAGAATGGAAGCCTTATGAATCATAAATAAGAAAAGGGAAGTAGAGAATTACAACCCCAAATATTGGAACATTAACCCTTTCCACATAAGACCAACCTCAATCTTTGCCTTAAGTGGTTCTACATCAAAGGAACATAACCTATTCTCTCACATAAAAAAGCCATCCATGCACAGGCTAAAGCAAATGCATTCGAACAAGGAATAATGAAAGATTTCAACCACTTTACTTTTAAATTTTCTTAAATAATGGCACTTCGGACGCAAGATACATTGAAAAGAAGATTTGAAGATACAGATGAAGCAACAAACTCTAACTTATCTTCAAATCTTCAAAATCATTATTCAATGATTACATAACTTTGGAAGACAATTCCATCTTTAGCTGGGTTAAAGCGTAGATGTTATTCAAGAAATCCTCATGACAAACTCAAAATCCAAATTGATATCAAATATAAGGCTTTAAATAGAAATCATATCGAGTTATAGTTAACATCAAATTCTGAAATCAACAAATACCATTTAAGGAATAACGACATAAATATCTTCCAAATTCCTCTACGGTATCCATATAACTATGGAATCCAATATTAAAATGTTCGAATATTTTTACCATTCAAATCCAATTAAATTCATACATTGGAAAAACTTAACTTGGCTAAGTACTTATTAATTTCAAAACGTTGTAATACTGTTATCAAAATAGCTAGTTTTCACAAAATAACTTTATATCATTCAAAAATTTGATATATATCTAATCCAAATCACTTTTGAATCATTTATTATGATTTATCATAATTTTCCCCATTTTTAATAACTTAAAAATAGCTTATTTCATTAAAATCCAATTTTGGGTCACTAACTTCAGAACCCGTAATTTTCTAGAAAATTGATTTTGACTTATTTTAAAATTTATCCGTTGGATCTGAAAACTTAACATTCCATTTTAAATCTCTTTTCATTTCGAATCTAATGTTTTCAATTTTGGGAAAATCCGATGGTCGGATCTCCCGGAACGTCAATTTAAAGTCAATGGTTGAAATTCGCGAACTACCGATGCGTGACTAGTCCTACTCAGACCAAACTTCGACTTAAAATAAAAATTAAGTCGAATTGCCTCCAAAATATTTTATTAACTACTTATAAAAAAAATGGAAACTATATTTCGAATATATAACTTTAAATTCAAATATTCTATTATTTAAATATGTTAATATTATTTAAATCATTAAAATAATATTATTTTTCAAAACTTATTATTTGGAGTCCAAATTTTTCTAAAATCCATTATATTTATTAAAACATTTCTTGGATACCCAAACCAAACTTCACTTTTTAAAGTTATTATTCATTTTCAATTCAAATTTAAAAACATGCATTTATTATTTGACACTTATTCAAATAAAATTTCTTTCTTTACGAAAACTATTTGTAATCACTTAAACTATCTTTTAAAATCATTTTGGATTTAAAATTCAAATTTTTATTTTTCACCTAATATTTTATTAATAAAATATTAAATAAAATTCCAAATCATTTCTAAATTCAAATAAATTTCGAATTAAATTTTGAATTAACCATCCCATCCACCGGATCAGTTAGGGATAGCCAGAGGGAGCAGGAAACTAACTTTTCAAAACCCAAGCTTAGACACTATCTTCTCTGTCATCCTAATGTTCCAATATTTTTTTCAAAAGGGATTTCAAAAATATATGTATGTCCATACATATATGTCATTCACTTAAGTCTTACTATAATTAACACTTATATCCAATTACAATTATTGGCAACCATTAATCATCAATTATAACATAATTGAATCATTAACATAAAAGGTCATTAACACTTAATCACTATTTCAAATCGCTTTAACTTAAGTATTATTCATCGTTAATACTTTAATGCCATTATTAGCAAATTAAATCATGTCATCCCATTGTCAATACACATCACACCAAGTCATCAATTATGGTTACTATTCATCGATTTTTCAGTTACATAACAATTAAGTAAAATATTTCAATTTACTTTATCACTAAAAATTTCACATTTTGGACCTTTCTAATTATCCAAACCAAATACTAATCACTTATTTATGGTTTTTTAACTTCATAACCCTTAAGGTATCCTTTTTAATTACTAAACCACTTAGATAATTAGCTTACTAATTTCATCATTAACAAAATCCACATCCAATAACCATGAAATTAACCTAGAGTGTCATCATAACTC
This sequence comes from Allium sativum, assembly GCA_030737875.1. NCBI lineage: Eukaryota > Viridiplantae > Streptophyta > Magnoliopsida > Asparagales > Amaryllidaceae > Allium > Allium sativum. Next base: position 567,897,052 of record CM060921.1, read on the forward strand.
AGGTGTTTACATCACTAACACTCAAAAATGACATTTTAACCCTATTAACATAGGGGTTTACCTCTTTAACACTTAAAGGTGATACCTTTTAACACTTAAAACTAATTGTTCATATGTTTAACACACAATGGTGACATTTTTACATTTAAACTAAGTGTTTATACCTTAAACACCTAAAGGCAACATTTTTCACTAAATGTTTATACTTTTCACACTTAGTTACAACCCAAACCAACTCAAATCAAACCAGTGATCAACATATTCAACCTAAGATATGTATAAACAAATATACACTACATTAATACATAAAAGTGTAATTTTTCCTCACTATACTTATTAACAAAGTTTAGTATACTCACCGTTCTTTAAGCGTAGGACTTTGTCTATTGAAAACAAACACAAAGGTGGAACCTTTTGATTGTTAACTTAGTAAAAGTTGGATTTTTATGAGGTAGGACCCTAGATCTATGAAATAGAGAAGTGCATAAGTGGTTTGGAGGTGGAAAAGTGCAGTTTTGTGTGGAAATTAGGCTCGACCAAGGGGATTTAGGCATGACCTTGGCAGAAAGAGGGACAGAGGTGGTAGATATAGGCTAGTCGGGAGGAAAGGAGTATATTTAAGGTGTTTTAGAGATTTTTAAGTGGATAGGAGGGGGAAACAAGTATCTGAATTTAAGAGAAGGAGGCCATTTTTTTTGATTTTGTAGAGCTTGGAAAAGAAAGGAGAAGATGGAAAATGAATTGAAAGGAGAGAGAGTTTGCTTTTAGGAAAAGGAGAAAGAAATTGGAGGAAGACACATCAAAAGGCAATTCACATGGCATGCCCTTTTCTTGGAAATAAATGAATGATGTGTCGAGTAAGGAAGATAGGAGGGGAAGAAAAAAATGACACCTCAAAAGTGTTTTCACATGGCTTTGTTTTCTTTCTTAAGAAGGAAGTAGTGATGTGTCATGAAAGAAAGAAAGGAATGGAAGGACATGACACCTCAAAAGCAATATTTCATACAAATGAGACAACTCAAAACGAGGGCACATGGACTTGTTCCTTGCCTTGAAAATGGAACAGATGAGGTGTCCAAAAAGTAGGGAAGATAAGGAAGAAAATGACATCTCAAAAGGTGTATGAACGTGGGTTTTGTTTTATTTGCTTTAGGATATGTTTTGGTTAGTTTAACTTAATTTTTAGCTTAAGTAATTTATTTAAGTATTTATGTTACTAAATAAATACTTAACTACTTACTACATCAAATTTAAATATTGACAAGTATTTTCAAAGAAAAATAACGTGTTAATCCAATATTTAATTCAAATGGTACATTTTCAAATTAAAACCATATATTTATTTTAAAATCCATTTAAACATATTTAAATTCTTATTTTTAAATTTTCAAAATTTCATATGAATAAAATATAATACATCATAAACTCTTTATTCAAAAGAAAATTGTATATATATATAATTACAACATCGGAATACACACTAGATCAATACAACTCACATAGCAGAAATAATTTATTAACAGAAAGTACGGAATTACGTCTCGACTTTAGCTCCTCTCCTGAAACTACAAGAAAATCGTACAACCTGGAAATGCATTCGGTCTGACCAAGCCCAATTTGCGAAAGCAAAATCACACGAATTGTCAATTTGGAAGACTTTCAGTGATAAAAATCATAACATAAACAACTTGCTTAACCTTAGAAAATCCTTTAAAAGAATGGAACTCTCATAAGATACGACCACACATAAACATGACACGTGCTTTTACCTTAAGATAACCAAAATAACTTATTATATCAAAATCTAGTGATATTATAATAATGTCTATCTAACCACAAGTAAAATAGTATATAGCCGGAAATCTTACATCTCACTTTCCAACATAGTTTGCATACAACTAAAAATGTATGGCTGGCATTGGATTTTAAATTTCCAACATGACAAGGTATGGGACCACTTCTCAATCAGTGTTCCCAAGAGAAGAAACACTGGGGTTCAACAAGAACATCTTGCAACCTGGCCACACATGACCGACCACCCATTCAACTTGAGTGAAATAAATATATTATCACTAATGGTTGATCTCGAACCACTGTTTCTCGTAAGATACAGAATTGACAGAAGAGACAAATGAATTTTCTCTAGATGGTGATAATACACCCTAATGGAATGATCCATAGAAGAAACAAATGAATTTTCTCTGGTCGGGTATTTGACTATCAATCAAAATAGTATGGACAAGTATATCAGCAACTCAGACCCCTTTTATTTAAAATCATTTCATGATTTGTAAATCGATTATACATTCTTATCTTAGCGAAATGGGTATATTCCTTTATCTCACTGGTTTTCGTTATTAACAATAACCTTTCTTTATTTCCTAAAAATAAACATATTCCCAAAGCCTCCTCTTCATTTTCTTTACTTCGAAAATATCGCTACATTTTCATAAAAACCAATTTTATTTCCTTTACTTTGGAAATATTACTATATTTACTTGACCAATTGGTATAAGTCAAATTACAAATCTTTTATGGGCCAAACGATGTCATTTGACACATTATTTATAATATACACTCAACGGTTTCATTTAACTTCAAAAATTTTAAAGTTTACAACTTTAATAACCAAATTTTCCATATACACTTCCATTTCAAATCCGTATAACTACTAGTTTCATTTTCTCGAATATCCTAGCGAATTGCTTATTTCTTGGAATAAGTTTATTCACAAAATCTTACTATTTTCATTGCGTATAAAATAGTGTTATATACCTAATCGAATGGTATAAGCGTAATCACACTTCATATCTAGGCCAAACAATGTCAAATGTACACTGTTTAATGCAAAACCCAATAGTTTTATTAAATTTCTAAAACCTTGCAAAAAAGGTTAAATATTATTTCTCTTATGGAAATAATACATTATTTCCAACATCTTCCCATTACAAACTAATATCATCCTCAGATAATCCTTAAGTCATTCAAATAATAAATTTACCTCTCAAATCTTAATTGACAGTGTTCTTATCTTAAGGTAGATATGAGTTTGTAACTTCAAGAAACTAATGTTAATTCTAATATTAAAACAAATCTCATTCAACTAATATGATTTTATAAACCATTTTTATCTTTGAAAAAATCTTTTCAAATATAACTACTATTACTTAATTCGTTGATCAAGTAAATACCTTCTAAACAAAATCTCCAACTTAAATCATCGTATTAAATTTTTTAAATTTTTTTTGGATTTATTACGAAAATCCATTTTCCAAATCTTTTACCCAAATCCATTAAACATCCTGTTATATAACTTAATTTGGATTTTATTACTAAAATCTCTTCTTTTATAAAAGTCCAGTTAAGAGTTTTCCTTTGCATTTGAAAATTTTCTTTCCATAACAATTGATATACTTAATTTATTTATTAAGTAAATATCGAGCTTTGAATTTCTTCATAAATTGATTATATGGCTTTGATTCTATTTTAAAATCCCTTATAAAACTTTTTGAAAGTTCAACTCATTACAACTAGATTACGTTCTTAAACGAATTCCATTTAAAAAGGTAATCGATTTAATTATTAATTAGAAAAATTATTCTTCCATACAAACTAAAGTAGTTTACCTCGATATTAAATAATTAATCTCTTAAAATAGTTATTAAAATAAAAATTATCTTTATTAATAACAAACACTTGATAACTACCTTTAAACATGGTTAATTAAAGGATTTTTTTCAGAAAATTCGTTAAGTTTAACGACAATTCGTTAAAACTATTTTTACTAGATTAATTCAAAACAAATTAATCTAATAACCAATTCTAGATAAAACCTTTGACTTAGTTAACTTGAAAACATCAGTTCAGTTCACCTGTTAACTGATTTCAATTAATCCCTCCTCTTAAATTAATTAATATTACAGTTAATTAGTTATATCGTTTAATTGTTTTCTTAAAACTATTATTTTAAATTATTAACCCGTAGGTAAAATTATGACTTATACGCCTATAAAAATTATTGAAATATTAAATTTTCTTTGTATATTATAAAAATAACTACTTTGTAAAACCCATTTATAGGTATTGATTTATTTATAAAACTTTTATGAAAATATAATTTAAAACCTTTTTTCAGTTATAAAAATAAAATTTATAACTTTAAATACGTCGATTCGCCTGGTGGCGAATTAATGTCTTAAAAAGCTAGATTTTAGGCCAAACATTTTGAGGAGTCCACTTGGATCCTCCAACCTGTTCTTCCCTGCATCACAGCTCATAACATCATTATATAATACATGTGAAATAGATAATTTAATCCAATGCATTTTAACGATGGAAATTATTTAAAGACAATCATCAATCAAACAGTAACATCCAAAGCATCCAATCATCCAAGTTATACTGTAAACGATGGATTATAATTATACGAATTTTATCACGTCATAGGATTCGAGAGTGAGTTAGCTCACATTTTATTTTCGATTCGACAATTTTGTTTGATTTACATACTTTCTTATAAAAATTCAACTGCATCTGAATCATTCCAGCCTAGCTCAGTTGCAAATTATTCGCTACAACGATCTCAAAGGATCTTGTTTCGTCAAATTTTGTACACATATGAGATAAATATACACGTTATAATTCAATACATATTTTAAATTCTTTAAAGTGTCATTATCTTAATTAAATAAATAATTGTCACCTTAACCATGTTTTTAGCCGTTAATACCCAAATTAATCACAGAAAGAAAATGTGTCTTCTTCTAGTATTTGCAACCACGAACTCCCTTCTATTTAGACCATTGTCTACCATCGACCAGGACCTACGTTGTAACAATCCACCCGGAATAGGTCTAAATTTCGTCCTAGAAAAGGCCTATCGAAACTTAGAATCATTCTAAATGAGTCGTTGGTTCCTGGAAGGAATTACATTTGCACAGATAGTGTATATATACACTTCGAATGGAATTCTCACACAGCGGAAAGAGAAGATATAATACTGAAATAAGATGTACCACATTATTAAAAATCACAGAATTCCAACACAATAGTCAAGAGTACATTTTTTCCATAGGTACACCAATCGATTCATTCACAAAAGCTTCCATAAGAAGTAAAATAATAATAATTAATAAAAGCATAACATCTTTGTCTTTGACCTCCATCATTATTTCGTCCATGGATTCTACCCCACCTATTGATCTATTGGATATGTTACGGAGAGGGGTCAGAACATAAAGTTCTATGTGACTAAAATATGGTATTTACTTAAAGTCCATACCCGATATCTTAGCAGGTTACATATGTCAACGTATGTTTATGCAACACGCAAAACATTCACACAAATACCGAGTATCTAACCAATGAGGTGGATATCCAAGTTAATCGCTCATTATTGTTTTTAGGGTAAAGACCCAATGAGGCGGGCATTCTCGGTCACTTATGGCCCTATTAAAGGTGGATTCTTATGATCTCTTATAACCCTGAGGCAAATCCTAGCCTCTTAAGACCCCGTCCTAATACGTCATGTTCTTAAGTCTATACTCTCAATTGTAATATGAGAAGTAGTATTGCAAACGTTACTACTTAACTGATATTACGGTAGAACACCTATGTCGCTTAAGACTTCCCTTAGACAGTTAGTGAGCATGCAATGGCCACATATCTTTTATATATACCAATCCTTACCCTAGTTGAGCCCCTATAAGCTTTTAGAGGAAATGAATACCCCCCGTGAGCTACCCTACTCTGTTACCGCTTATGCCTAACCACTTTTAAAGAAGGAGGACCCATAGACTTACTTCCAATCTAATAAGGTTGAGTCCCATAACTTTGGTTCCTCTCCAAGGAATAAACCTTCGGAGGGATCCTAGTCCTAACCACTTAAGACCCAAATTAGATAAGAAGAGAGTCAGCCACTTAAGACCTTCTCAAGGTGTACTAAACCTACCTATTTTCACACATAATAGACTTATATATATGGTTATACACACACACACACACACACACACACACACACTAGACCTCTCACATTAAACCATATACCTGTAGATGTTGGATATGCCGGGAGGTTCCGGAAAGACTTTATTTTAACCTTGTGTCAAGGTGTATTAAGTTTTAATGGCCTGTGGCACCCAGACCTCTAACATTAGTTGGGGCCTACTTGTGGTTGTTGGTTTTGTCGGTTGGTTCCAGGCAGGCTTATACCACAAATGGCAACTAACCTCGTGTCTATGTCATTATTAATATATGTAAAGTCATTATACACACACACACACACTCACACACACACTAGAAATCAATATATGAATATATATAGGGAAATTTCAAATTCGAATTCTATCCTAATCGCATTTATTATGTTAATTACATTGATTACGCTACATAAATATAATAATTATAACGCATAAATAACGCTAATGTTCATATGAATGAGAGAATGTTCTAACGAGGCAAAAATTGTCAACTTGTCCTCAATTAAGGTATACAAGTTAATTTCCTTATTTTGACCGCTTCATTTTAGGCATGATGGCATGATATCATAATAACAGATAACAGTGAACGGAAAATACAGCATACACACAAATGTCAACTTGCATCCTGGGATTATTTTTTAGCAAGAGGGGTGTATAGCATGATGCTACACAGCCGATTAAGTATGTATATATATGAAGATAGGCATATAATCTGGTTGACAGGCCCAACCAATGGCATAAAAGTCTAGGACAAGCATGCCTTTAGAGTTAGCCAAAATACATAATAGCAGATGACTTGCAACAAACATAATGCTACATACAAAAGCTAACAACCCATATAATACATAACATATGATCAGATCCTTAATAACATATGATCAGTAAGGGAACAATAAGCTGCTACCATGAGTCCCTGGAGATAGCGGCCTTGGAAGCGAAAGCCTATAGCGAGCATGTCTTTTGGAGCCTGTCCACATTTCGAAAAGGTAAAGAATATGATTACATATTCTCAGTGCTTTTTGGGTCTATTAAAGATGTATGCGTTTCTTTTCAACCAGATGCTCTAGGAGAAGAAAGCCACTAGGGAATCAAGTTTCGGGTCGAGGGGGTTATGCTGCCAGTATTCATAGAAGGAGTGAATTGTGGGTATGAAGTCGAGCAGAAATGAACTGATTGCAGCCCAAACCTCAAATGAGAAATCACAATCGAAAAACAGATGCGATAAAGATTCATCTCATTGATTGCAAAGCACACACCTAGGATCAACGTTGATGTTAATGTGGTGAAGCCTGTCCTTATTGTTAATGCGGGCATGGATCAAGCACCATTGGAAGAGGATAACACGAGGGGGAAGATGGCATTTCCAGATGCGGGAAAAGGAGAAGCAACGACCTGCATGGGATAGGAATTTGTAGCAGGCCGAGAATGGAATATTTTAAATGGGCCTAAGGCCCAGAAATACGAATCTAGATAATGAGATAAACGAGTTGAATGCAGGATAGATCCAATTGAGGTAATATCATTCAGAGTATCAAGCCCAAAAAAGGAGGAAGGGCAGAAGCCCATTAGGCCGAGGCCCCATAGCGTTAGCAATAGATAGTGTGTTTGGGACGTTGACTGAGGTTAAAACCGGAAACAATTGGGTGAAAGGAAGTTTCTTATGCCAAATATCAAACCAAAAAAGGCAATTTTCTCAATTGCCAATCTTCACCTGAAAAAGAGTTTTAATTCGGGGAATAGTAGAGAGGATGCCAACGAAGAAGGGTGAAGGCCTGGAAAGTGGAGAGAATGAAGGACAAGAAAAGGATTGGAGTTATAGAGGCGAAGAAAGATCTAATCTTTCCAGATTAACACCCCTGGAGATAGAATGTGCCAGATCCATTTCGCAAGCAACGCAAGATTGGAGGAAGCAAGGTTGATGACACCAAGGCTACCATGATCTTGATGAAGACAAACAGTTTGCCAATTAATTAGTCGTTTTACATTCCACAAGAATGTGCTTCGAATAGAATCAATGTTAGCAATTACCCAAGATAGGAGTTTATGGAAAGACATCCAATAAGAGGGGATGGACAAAAGGACAGCTTTGACGAGGACGTGACGACCAGCAATGGACAGGGTGTTTGCTTTCCAAAGCGCAAACTGGGACTCAATCCTAGTGATAAGAGGAAGACAGTCAGATTTGAGGAGTTTGGTCGGGCGAAGAGGAATACCAAGTTATGAAATAGGGAATGAGTCCAATTTACAATTCAGACATGTGGCAATATTAGGACCAAGTTTACTAGAATTTCCTAGCATAATGATAGAGCTTTCGTTGAAATTAATGGAGAGACCCGACACAAGTTCAAATGAATAGAGGAGGACCTTGAGGCAGTGGTTGTTAGAGGGGGAAGGGAGACAAACAAGATAGTGTCGTCAGCAAATTGTAAGTTGGAGATGGATACATTTGAATTAGGGAGAGAAATGCTAGTGAAGCGGTTGTTAGAGATAGATAATCTAACCATCTGATTGAATGCATCCGCTATGAGAACGAAGATTAAGGGTGAGAGGGGGGTCACCTTATCTTAAACCACGCCTAGATTTGATCTTACTGCATGTTTACCTATTGATACATACAAAGGAGAAGCTAGTGTCAAGAATGGATTTAATCCAGTGGCACCATTTCGGGGGAAGCCGCGGTGTGACATTAAGAAAAGAATGAAATTCCAATTGACAAAGTCAGAGGCCTTAGAAAAATCAAGTTTAAGCAAAACACCAGGTGCTGAGGAAAAATGACAAAAAGAGATGACTTCTTGAGTGGTGGCTACACAATCAAGAATGTTTATACCAAGTATGAATGTGGATTGTTCAATTCCAACCACAGATGCAATGATCGATTGAAGCTTGTTAGCGAGGACTTTAGTGATGATTTCGAAAGTAGTGTTGAGGAGGCTAATGGGGTGGAAAGAGGGTAGAGAATTGCCACCAGTGTTTTTAGGAAGAAGAGCAGTGTTTGCATAATTCAGCTTGCCAATGGCTGAAGGACTTGATTGAAATTCTGAACACATCTCAAGGATATAGGGCTTATAGTGGGACAAAAGTGTTTAAAGAATAATGGGCCAAAGCCATCCAGCCCAAGGTCTATATCATCTGCCATATCTTTCAAAGCTTTCCATATTTCATCTTCTTGAAAAGGTTGATCGATACTTATGGTTTGCGGATTAGGGTAAAATAGGTTCCAATCAATCTCAGGAAGTGTAGGGGATGCTTGACCAAGTAAATCACGGTAGAAATTGGTGAATAGGTGTCTGATATCTTGCGGATCAGTGAAGGTGGAGTTATTATGGATGGTTTCAGTTATGAAGGAGGAACAGTGATGGATATTTGCCACACAATGAAAGAAAGTAATATTATTGTCTCCTTCTTCAATCCATTTTGCTTTCGAACAATGTTTCCATCCAATTTCCTCTTGTCTAATATATCGATCTAGTTCAGTCTCCAACTCTTTAAAGTTCAAGCTTTCTGATTCAGTAAGAGGGTTGGATTCTTCAATGATATTAAGGTTTATGATTGCATCTTGGGTTAATGAAATGCGGGTTTTAAGAGAGCCCCAAATGTGCTTAGACCATGGACGAATCAATTTTTGTAGAGAACGGAGTTTGCAAACAACCCTGGTTGTAGCTGATTCCAAACCCAATGGTTGAGTCCAAATATGTTTGAAAAAATTATCAAAGGAAGGTTCCAAGAGCCAGAGTTTCTCAAATCTAAATGACATTTTAAGGTTACTTCCAGTTCCAGAGTCTAGCAGAAGTAGGCAATGGTCCGAAATAATCAAAGCTAAGCCATTAACCAAGGAAAGAGGATAAAGGTCATCCTAAGATAGACTGAATAGGAAGCAATCAAGTTTATCTAAAGAGGGCTCATCTCTTCTGCTTGAACACGTAAAGAGACGATTATTGATGGGTGGTTCAATGAGTGAGCATGATTGGATGAAAGAGTTGAATGCATCAGAATCTTATGAGAAATTGCTCGAATTACATTCAGCAGCAATCCTAGTTGTGTTAAAAGTCACCCCCAATAAGCGATGGGCCATTGATAGTTGTGATATATTTTGGCAAAACTGTCAGATTTCAACTCTCTTGTGAAATAGTCAGTGCATATACATTAATGAAGAAAAATATGGTGTTAGATTGAAGATGGCGAAGAGACACGTGTAGGACAGATGTGTGTGTAAGAATTTAACAGAGTGACCATGTATTTTCATTCCATGCAGTAATTAACCTCCTCGAGTTTCAATAGCATCAACATAGGTCCACCTAGATAGATGTGGCCCACAAATTCGATGAATAAAAGATATGGGTGGATTAGAGAGTTTAGTTTCTTGTAAAAAAATAAAAGATTGATATGATGTGGGAAAGGATTAAATTTACAACGTGACTTTCTGAGGGGTCTCCCAACCCTCTGACATTCCATGAGGCAATCTTCATTGAGAGTGGTTAATATGTTGTTGTTCTAGGGTTGCATGGAAGAATAATGCTTATCATGCAAACTCACACCCATGCAACTTGCCGACATTTTATTTAACGCTTTACTAGCAGAAAAAAAAATAGCTTCGAAATATCTACCCGGTGATGTGGTGAAGTAGAGTCCTGTTGCACCTGCTGTTTCATTTCTGGCCGAGTAGGCATTTGCTGGTGAAGGGGAGTGGATAAATCTAGATCAACTAGTGGGTCCTATCATGGCACTACAAAATCATCATTAGCTTGATTTAGCAAGGATAGGGAAGCATCTTGTGGGATTATGTATTCACTTTGCACTTGTAAAGCAGCCTTATCTAACATAATATCATATCTGTTGTCTTCTACATATTCCACTTGTTGAGCAAGAGTTTGAAAAATGTGGCCTTCCTGATCATAATCCATCCCAAGCAGGAGCATTTCAAGGAATTTGCGTGGGTGAGCATGTGCCCATCGGTCTATGTGAAGCTTTACAACATGATTGTTAAGGTGAACTACATACGTGCAAGGGGCTGTGATACCTTCGTAAAACTACATTCTTACGTAGAGGAAGCAATGATCCACAAACTTACAATCATAGTTGTCTTCCTCGATGAAATAGCCCATCGCTTTCATAACTTCTCGTATCGCCACCGAGCTATTTCTTATAAACTCTAGGGAGCCACTTAACTTAGCACAAGTTTTGGGCTCCAGTGCAGGAGCTGGGGTTTCCTCGAGGGTAGTGCAGGGTTGGAGAAGGACAGTACTTCCATCTTTAGATAAAATTTTAAGTGAAGTGCATGGTTTTGACAGTGGAGTTAGGGAAATTGATGAGGAAAGTGTTGTCAGAGGTATGCCAGATTGGCCATTCTTCATAGTCCAGAGCTAGAGTTAGGGTGCGGGAAAGAGTTTCGATGGTCCAGAGTCCATCGATGATGGTGGCGGTGAGGTAAAGGCAAGCATAAACCATTTCACAAAAAGGGGAAATAGGTTTTGAGTTAGGGTTAGGAGAAGGGGAATTGGTTTTGAATGTGGAAGAAAGAGATTTATCCATGTAATGCGGATTAAAAACTGCATTAGAATGATGGTTTGCAATATGAATCGATTTGAATTGTGAAACGGTGGTTGGGCCCCTTTTTTCTACCATCTCTAATTGTGCATATCATGTCTGTTCGGCTTTTGAACCAAGTCTGCTTGCTCATTGGGAGGGTGCAACAAGTTAGCTTTTATACTTTGGAAAAATGCATTGTGTTTATCGGGACGATGCATGCATGAGTGACTGAAAAAGGAGCAATTATAGCATAACATCTTGTTCCTGTAGTATTTTGCCATGTGGCCCTTATCTGCACAGCGCAGGCAACGTCTCTCTGACTTCAGATGAGTAATGACGGCATGGATGGATTTGAACGTTGGTAGCAAGCGACGTCTTTTGATGAGTGGAGGATTTGGGAGGATCTGAGGTAGTCTAGGTGGTAACGCTGCAACTTGAGCATATGACTTGAATGGAGGCAATGATGGTTGAGGTTGCGATGGTTGCGGTGCGTGGTGAGAAGGAGCACAAGCCGGAGGTGGAGGTGGGTTAGAATGGTGTAAGGCATCTTCAGGCCGGTGATCGCTGAGTTGACGTTGGATGGAGAGGGAGGATGAGGAGGTTGTGGGCTATGATAAGCATTATTTAGAAGGGATAAAGTGATAGGGGTGGAGATGGAGATGAGCGAGAGGAGGACGCCATTATTTAATTTGTATATTGGAATGATTTCAATATTGGGTCAAGAATAAAGTATAATATAACATATATTCATAAATATATGCATGTATATTTATAAGCTTCACTTTATCTAATTCACCCCTTTTAGGTGTATTGCACATAAAAACGTTTATATTTGATAGACTTCAAGTATGAATCATTTGGATCCAAAATACAACCCAAAACTAATCAAGTCACGAATTAAACCAAATTTAAACCCTTTTAGGTTACAATCAAATATTTACGTAAGGATGAATTACATAAAGTAGAAACACAACACCCTTTCTATTCTGAATGCAATATAAAGATCAATACCACTAATCCAATAAATTGACAATTCTTACGGAATTACAAAATAGAAGATTTGGGGGTTTTCGTATTGATGTTATCATTACCAAATCCTCTTAGGCATAACTGCCAACATGTTAATCTATTAAAAAATAGAATATGTCTAAGAAACACAATATTCCACTCACATATCTAAAAGGAAGAACAATTGAATTCTTGTTGTAGATTCAGATCTGGATTCAGCCTTTGCGATAAACGTGTTCCAATCCTTCTAATATATAAGAATCATCTTTAGAATCTTATGCATATATAAAACTAAATTCCAGAATTTATACTAAAATCTGCATGAATTTAGCTTAGAGAAAAGATAAGAATGGAGGTTAGAGAAATAGAAGAGAAATTCCTAACCTTTCTAGAATTCAGCAATGGCAGAAGGATGATGTGGAGGTGGAGATAAAGAGAGTGACTAGGGTTTAGTTGTGAAGTTTGAGGGCCTACTATAGTCGCCTGTGTAAGCGTGTGCCATTAGATTATTTAAATGTATTCCTAGCCATATATTAACCATAAAAACCTAACCTAGACTCATTAGGTGTTGTAGCCGCCAGGCGATTGACCTACCCCTTAGAAGGGCGGTCGACCGGCGGTCGACACCCCTTCTATGAGGGCCCTCAACCTCCTTGTCGTTGTAGTGCTTGAGGAGCATATATCCGGCTAAGGTGTTTAATTAAATAATACGTTACTTTATTTGTTTAATCATGTGCCTTGTTTAAAATATTATTTGTCCCCTAATCTTACCTTTTGTTTGAAATTCAAACTCATCCATATTTGTTTTAATATATTTTGGTTATATATATATATATATATATTACATATCTAATTATATATATATATATATATATTGTGTTTTACTGTCCAATTTCATTTGCTAGTAACTTCTTCATACTTTTACCGTTTTCAGCATATTATATATAAAAACAATTCAGAATTTCACCACGAATCCAAATAAAAGTTTTTCGTAGCCAAATTCTTAAAACTGCAAAAAACTCATTTTTTTCCAACTTTATTATTAAATTGTTTATTTTTATTTATTGTTAATATATTTTTTATGGGGTGTTACATACGTCTACCCCACCAGCTATCGCCTCATCCTCTGTCCTATCACCTGACACACAGACAGAACCTCCGACAACCCAAAGCTCGTGAACAACATCTAAAACCGAACCCATTCGAACTTCAAACAGATGTAGAACCCTCCGTTCAACTTATCACCGTCACTGATTTAGGGCACCAGTCCCATGCCACCCTGACCGCCTACTAGCCAGCTACCCCCACTAATCATTGGCAACGCCTCAGGCGTCCTGCAGCTCCCACAAAACCACGAAAAAAACGCTTCTTGAGATAAAAAACTTCTCCTTTGTTGTCCCTCCTCCGGCCATTAGAAATCACTAGACCCAAGCCAAACAACCCGCCTCCTTCCTCCTTACCTTTGCCTGGAACGACGAAGTCCAACGTGATCGATGTTCGCTAGAAATGCCTTGGACCGCTGTTGCTTTAAACCACGATATCCATCTTCTATTCACCAGACAACCTCCGACCACCACCAATCAGTAACTCCATTTCCCATCTCTAACTTTCCAGTTGGAAGTTTCGCCAAATTCTCAAAGGTTTTGAAGATATATTTAAAATGTTTGGATTAAAGTAAATAGGCCGTGGAGGCTACATACGTTGACCACAGGATGATTTAGGGTTAACGTTTAGGATTATTTATAGGCTGAATTTATTATTAAAATACTCGTATGAAACTTACGTGCGAAGTTTCATGTTTAAATGACCTCATACGACCTCCGATCGCAATGAAAGTTGTAATCCTATGATAACTTAATATTCTGGACATGATGGAACTGGTTTCATCGAATTCCGAGATCATTTGTAAAACTTGCTTTTAATTTCACAATGTGAATCGATACATGTTTATACTGAGCACAATCCAATTGACTTGAAATTGGAAATCTTGTAATAATTAATTATTTTGGATTTTATAAGATTAGTTTCATTGAAATCCGTGGTCGTTTGTAAATGGGCTATTCTTAACTTTCATATTAATCGATAAAATATAATCGATTTCACAATAAACAAATATATTGAAAATAAATTATTATTATCATATATATTCAACTAGAATTTATGTAACTTCCAAATGATCTAACTTGGATTTTAAACTAGATATTTTGATTTTTATGTTAAAAAGATATTTAATTTATTTAAAAATCATTTTATTTTATATAATAAATCATAATGGTTCATAAATGATTCTATAGTGACTTTCTAAAAATTTGATTATGACATAACTCAAAGTCTTCAATATGAAATCTTGATTTTCTCTTTTATTAGAAAATTATAATCCAATAGATTGGGAAAATTCTTATTTCAAAGAATTCCGACTTATATTGGATTCTGTACATTTATTTAAAGTTCAAAACATTAAATTATGAACTACTGCGACGCTGTAGGATCGTTTTAATTAAATATAAAGTATACGTTCAAACTTCATTTAATAAACGAATTCTTATTATAATTCAATTCTAAAGTTAATTAAATACTTTTTATGTTGTCCTATTCATACCGTGTTGTAAATCCAACTTAATTCAACTATTTCAAAATTAAATTTATTATTTTACTATTTAAATTGAATTAATTCTCAAAATCATTGAATTTGATTTATTTAAATTTCCAAATAAACATTTAAAATCAATTTTATATGTTCTATTTAAATTTCCAATTATAACCCCTTATCTTTTCACAAATCCACTTAGTTAAAATATTCCATTTCACTTCTGAACTTTTAGTCCTAACTGATAAAATTAGTTTTAATCAAAATACCAATTCATTTCTATTCACTAAAAATTTCTAACATCTTTAAGTTTTAGAAAAGTTTCAACAAAGGTTGCTCTGTGTAGAGGGACTTTCGCGATATAACAAGAGAGATAAAAATGTATACATTGACCTATACGGTCGAAAAAACCCAATTCATATACAAAATTTTATAATCTACGTAGGTATACACTATATGAGTGTTATTAAGAATAAGTGAGCTCGCTCAATTAGCATCCAGCTATAGTCAAACTAGATCCAATCAGCTCCAGAATTCAATCAAATAGGTCCAAAAGTGAATTAGGTTCATAATCATGCAATGTAGGTACAATCATTCAGATTATCCACATTCAGATTATCCAGTTCAATCTATTTAATATATTATTCAATTCACATGAAATTTATTTATAACCAATTTCTTATCAGTCCATGTTTGATACATAAATCGATTCCTTAATATTCCATTCAAATTCATTATACTTGAATTCATTTCAATAAGATTAGTTTATTCCTTTTAGATTGGTTCTCAATCAAGTTTATTCATTTTTAAATCTATACTCATGCAATCTATTTTAACTACATAATTCAAGTTGATTCCCAATGCAAATATCTTATACTGGAATATGTATTTCAATATATTCCTTAAATTCAATCTTTTCAATGCTCAAGTTCAATTACAACTTATATGATTCTTTTTAACTCAACATAAGTTAAACCAAATATCAAAATTTTCATTTACATATTTGAAATCTTATTTTGGTTAAATCACTCCAACTTTATAATCCAATTTGAATTTCATTCAAATCAATATTGGAGTATTTGGTTAATTACAAATAATACAATAATTTGAGAAAATTATTACGTTTACCTGCTTTGCAAAATATACTAACAAAAACAATATAAAAATAATTTTATATTCAATTGCAAATGCGCGCTCTCATATGTATGCACTCAAACTCAATCTAGGGTATTACTAACCCTATCTCTATTGAGTTACGCCATAGAGCCAAGGTTATTACTAAACCTTATGCTCTGATACCACTGTAACGACTCGGAAGACATTTGACGCTCGAATATCAACAATAATACATATTCCAGTATTAATTGCCAAAACCCAAGTATGGAAAATCCCAGATAGTTAAAAGAAAGAAATTAGAGGGTGAGAAAGAAAGAAATATTAGAATAAAAGAATAAGAAGATCACAATCAACACTACAAAATCAAAGTAGAATAAAATGTCACAGCGAAACGAATAAAATATAATATATCAACAACTCTTTATTCAAAAGAAAAATGTGTGTGTATATACATACATACATATATATATATCACATCAAATTACACACTAGATAAATACAACTCACACAGTGGAAATAATTTATTACTAGAAAGAACGAAATTACGTCTCGACTTCAGCTCCTCTCCTGAAGCTCCAAGCAAATCCTAGTACAACCTGGAAATTAACTCGACCTAACCGAGCCCATTTTGTAAAAGAAAAATCACACAGATTGTCAGTATGGAAGACTTTCAGTGATAAAACTCATAACATAAACAACTTTCTTAACTTCAGAAAATCCTTTGAAAGAATGGAACTCTCGTAAGAGAGGACCACACATAATGTAATAACCCGAAAATCTGGGCCAGTTTAAAATTTTTATTTTGGCAATTTTAATGAATTTTGAATATTTAAAATGAATTATTTTAAATAATATCGACGGGAAAATATATTTTGAATAGAATTCGACGTATATATTATACGCGTCGTCGTTAGAATATAAATATTTATATATAATTATAAATAGAATTGAAAATGGCGCGGTAGTTAGATAATTCGATTTCAAACTTCAATTGAATATACCGGGTGCAAAATAATCCGGATTTTAATGAAACCAAAAACATTAGGATCTAATTGGGAATATCTTTCCAACGAATCCGAAAAGTCAAGATTTCATAACGGGAATCAAAAGATATGTCCACTTGAAAATTCTGAATAGTCGCTATGGAATTCAGGCCCTTAAAAATAGACATTTTGCAAACGACCTCGGATTTCGACGAAACCACTTTTGTTGGATCCGTGATGTCAAATTATTGCTAGATTCCAAATTTCATAATTTTTCGAATCAATATGTGAGCATGGCAAAGGAAAATGCGTTTGACCAGTTTTAGTTGATTTTAATCGACCAGAAATTGGCTATTTTTCAAACGATCTCAGAATTCGACGAAACTAGTTTTGTTAGGACCGTATCGTCAATACGAAGCTAGAAAATATTTTTCAGGAATTTTTCTAATTAGTATGTGACCCCGGTAAATTGAAATGCGCGTTCAAATTCAATATATAGAGTTATATTTTAAATTCGACGAAAACTGATCGAAACGATCGAATCAGCCTACGATACATATCCCATTGTGTTTGGAATGGGGGTAAAACGCTATGGACGACAGGCGGTGGACCTCGTTTAGAGGTCGTATGTAAAAGTCAACTTTTTAGAAATTAAAATAATTAAATAAATTAAATAAATTAAAAAAACCTCTCCCTCCTCCTTAAATCGCTCTCCCCCCCCAATTGAAATTCATTTCGAATTAAAAAAAAATTGGCGACAGGCGGAGGACGCCTCCACCCCGTCGATGGACGCCCCCCCCCCCCCCCAATCGATCATCGCGACGCAGCTACCCCCCCATTCTGCCTCGCGTCGATACCCCTGGCCCCCTCTCCCCATCGCACCCTCCTCCCTGCTCCGTTCAGACACCGCGACCCAAAACCCCCAGCCCCCTTCCATCGAAGACCACCGCGACCGAAGACCCCCTCCCCCCTCCTGATCGCGCCGCAGATACCCCCCCATTCTCTCTGCAAATCACTGTAAGTTTTTAATTATATTTTTATTTATAAAATCAGTTTTTTTTATATATATGAATTAGCATTTATAAAAGCTGAAAATAAAGTATATATAAAGATTTGATTTTTATAATTGAAAAGATTATATTTTTATTTATAAAAATATGATTTTTATATAAGGAAGAGGTAGAAAAGATTTTTATTCAATTAAAAATATGATTTTTATATTTTTAAAGTATTAAAAATATAGTCTTTACTATATAGATGATATAAAAATATGATTTTTGTTTATGAAGAGAATTAAAAATATAATTTTTACATGATAGGAATATTAGAAATATCATCTTTATATGTGTAGAAAAATAAAAATGTGGTTTTTATAATGATATATTTGAAAAGGCGAAATCTTTATATTTGAAAAGGCGAAATGATATGTTTGAAAAGGCGAAATCTTTATATAGAGAATAGCGAGGTAAAAATATAATTTTTATCTATATAGTAGCAATGTAAAAATAGAATTTTTATCCATATAGCGTGATAGTAAAAATTCGATTTTTATATATTGAACAGCATAGTAAAAATTCGATTTTTATATATTGAATAGCATAGTAAAAATTCGATTTTTATATATTGAATAGCATAGTAAAAATTCGATTTTTATATTTTGAATAGCGTAGTAAAAATTCGATTTTTATATATTGATTAGCAAAGTAAAAATATGATTTTTACATAGGTAGTGGCTAAGGGCAACGAAATTGACAAAAAGGCGAGAACGATGAAGATTTCTATCAATGAAGAGTCGAGATGATTGGATTAGCTATCGGTGAGAATTTCTCACTCTTCAATTTCTTTTCCAGTTATATATATATATACTAGGATGCAGACGGTGTTTAGTAGCACCCGACACAATCGTCCACAGACCATGGACTTGTTTGTTTGATTGCAAAAATTAGTTAGATTATTTGATTGGATTGAATTGTATGGTGAATTGAATGGATTTGATTAATGTGTGAATGGCGTGGGCCTTCACAAGACCGGGGATAAGGCTAGGCCTTGTCCCGTTTCTAGTATCGTGCTGTTATGCCGCCGAAATTTTCTAAAATAAGTTAGAAAAATAGAGATATCATTTTATTTAATAAATGACCTGAATAGAATATTTTCATAGGTTGAATAAAATGTTTTATCGTTAAAAATATAATTTTTAACGTGAAAGTGAATAAATAAATATTTATAAACAAATCGGCCGATTTGTTTATATACACTGATTTGATTGATATTGATTGGGTCGATAAATTTTACACATCGCCCAACTGCACAACTAAAATCTGTGTTTGATTGTTTGAAACCCCACACGGGTGTTGGGATGAAATTTGAAGTTCACTCATCCTAATTGATTAAATATATCGATCGATTGATTGATAGGCTGTTATAAGCGTTAGATATCTATATTTGATGCTTATACAGTGTAGTGCACTTTGGTTGATGGTTGATTATTTTTCAATGCTATTATATACATGCGTTGTATGGAATCCATATAATTAACTTTATATGGTAATTGATTGGGCCTCATTCCAATTCAGAAAATAAAGAATATTATAAAATAAAGGTTCATGTGTTGACCGTACTCATCCGTTGAGATTAGTCATGTGTTGAACGAAATATTTTAATAATAAAATTTATATCTTTATCAATATAAAATAAAGGTTCATGTGTTGACAGTACTCATCCATTGAGATTAGTCATGTGTTGAACGAAATATTTTAAAAATAAAATATACATCTTTATCATATTTAAAATTAGAACTACTTCACGGTGGAGTCTAATTGAAAATCAAACGATAGATACCCAAATTTTATAAAATATTTTAAATAACAAAAATAGTCACACGGGGACAGTACTCATTCGTTGAGATTAGTCGTGTGTTGACAGAAATAAATATTCATTTGTTGAACGGAATATTTGAAATAGAAATATTTTGATAATAGGAAATATTTGAAATAGAAATATTTGTGAACGATTTGTAAACGAAATATTTGAAATAAAAATATTTGAAAACGAAATATTTGAAATCGAAATATTTGAAATAGAAATATTTTGATAATAGGAAATATTTGAAATAGAAATATTTGTGAATGAAATATTTGAAATAGAAATATTTGTAAACGAAATATTTGAAATAAAAATATTGAAAACGAAATATTTGAAATCGAAATATTTGAAATAGAAATATTTGAAACGAAATATTTGAAATAGAAATATTTGAAATAGAATATTTGAAAATAGAAATATATGAAGCCGTGTTGATTAGATTAACGCCATTTTGATGTGAACGATATTTATATCGATTTTATTCATTTTAAAATGAATATTGAAAGGTGATTTCGAAATCGAATATTTTGAAATGAATTTGAATTGAATCGAATAGAAAACCAATTTGAATTGAATCGAATAGAAAACAAATTTGATTTGAATTGATTAGAAAACAAATTTGATTTGAATAGAAAACCAATTCGATTTGAATCGATTAGAAAACAAATTTGATTTGAATTGAATAGAAAACCAATTTGATTTGAATTGATTAGAAAACGAATTTGAATTGAATTGAATATAAAACGAACTTGATTTGAATTGATTAGAAAACGAATTCGAAATGAATTGAATATAAAACAATTTCGAAATGAATTAAATATAAAATGATTTCGAATTGAATTGAATAGAAAACGAATTGAATTTAAATTGAATAGAAAACGAAATGAATTTGAATCGAATTAAAATCGATTTGAATTGAAATCAAATAAAAATGAAAGTAAAGGATTTATAATAGAAAATTCAATTTTGATTTGAATTTGAAATGGAAGTTGAAATGTTTTTGAAACAAATTTGAAACTATTTATAAAATTCATTTTAAATAGTAATCGACGAAATATATATTATATATATATATATATAATATAATGGCCTGAATAGAACGCGCCGCGCCGCGGCAGTTCGTGAATTTCGACCATTTATTTCAAACGGACATTACGGGAGATCCGACCGTCGGATTCTCCTAAAACCGGAACCATTGGGTTCGTATCGAAAAGAGCTTTCTAACGAATATTAGATAATTGAAATTTAACGGTTGGATTTGGAGATACGTCCAAATCAAATTTGAAAAAGGTCGTTGTAAGTGCAGTTCGATGGCCGTTGTTGGAAATCGACTGTACGGGCCTTGATAAAATTATTAAAAATAGTAATGATTTGTGTTAAATCATAAGAAATGATTTGGGAAAATTTGGGATGAAAAACTCCATATTTTAAAAGATAAAAATAGATTTTTATCGAAATGAACTAGTTTTGAACTGAAATTAAAACCCATTTATTTTTAAATAAATAAATTGGATTTGAAATGGGTTTGAAATAGAATTGATTTGTGGGTTTATCGTGAGCAGTGTTTTAAATAACACCAGTTCTTTAACCCGATAATAAATAGAATGTGATTTGGGTTTGTCGTGAACTGTGTTTTAAAAGACATTAGTTCTTTAACCCAATAAAAGGAGTTTTAATGAATCTGCAACTAGATTGAAATGTGAATTTGTAATCTAGATTATCAAATTTAGAAAATGAACGAGAATGGAGTATCACCAGTTTTTCTCCAAAGCGATAGCTAAATCTTTAATTAGATTTGAACGTGAAATGGTAATTAATTTTACCGATAACACCGTGGTGTTAGATATGTAGTATTACCAGTTTTGCTTCATGGGATGAATAGGTTGGGATTGGAAAATAAAATAAATAATTACTTCGGTGTGGTTCGCTAATCTCGACTAGTTTGAAAAACCATAATTTGGTTTGAAATGACATCCAAAGGAAGATTAAAGGATAGATTTTAAAGAATTTATCTTGGATAAAATTAATGGGAACCTTTCCCAAAAGATGTGAATATTTAAATAACAGAATATTCAGAATTGGAATGAGGCGTATGTTGTGTTTTCTAGCACTGTTTTTAATATACACGGATTGTTCGGAAAGGCCGGGTTTATACCCATTCTGAATAACCGATTCGACGATATGTCGAAGATGAAGACGGTGGTTGAAGACCGGAAGTCTTCACATCGTTCGGATAATTACTGACGATCCTGATTGGGCTGTACACCCAAGAGGACGGAAATAGTTGGTGGTCGTCCAGACGTACTTAGAGATCGATGGATATGCGAGGAAAGTGCCTCCAGTTTCGTTCAGACCCAGAACGAACTAGTAAATGGATTGTGTGTCTGACATTGGATTTTATTCTGTGTTGATTGATTTCTTTTAAATATATATCTGTTTGGCGGCGGAGAATTTATTCTTTTGCTTAACGCCCTTATCTGAGACGTACGAGCTTAGAGGTTATATATCGATAGATATCAATCGCATGGCATGAATTGCCTGGGTGGCATGCTGAGTTGCAAGGATCAAGGCTTCTGTTGAAAAGCAAAGTCTTGTGGTTGATGATCAAAGCACGGCCTTTGTGGCGTAGCTTTGTGTATAACGTGAATTCGCGAGCTTCACACCTCGGTATGAGTCAAAAACGGGATACAGACTGCAGGGAGAGCACGACGTTTCTTTCTAGCTATGGTGGTGTCAGTGACTTACCAGCCCTGACATTTATATACTTTTCACCTATGTGGTTGTTGGAATGCGAGGCGCCTCGATTATAGGTCTGTAAGGACCGGGAAACGTGTGTTCAGGCATAATTAATCCTCTAACGTAAGTGAGGACCGGCCCTGAAGATCCAGGATTGCCCAAGTGTGTAGTCCTGAGACATTTGCTAGAGTGTCTCGAACGCGGAGAGGAGCTTGCCCCTTGCCTCGACTCATGACGGAAATCCAATTTCCAATACGTGTATCGCGGTTTTAATTGTAGAACTAGTATGGCGACATGATATATGGTACCCATGCCATCTATGATTTATATTTATAATTGAAATTGTTTTGACACTATACACTTATTATAGTATCAAATGATTTGTTTTAAACGTACCAATCATGTTTGGCTATTATAAGGGAAAACCCTATCCTCCGGCTTGCGTTGCATTGTGTGATGGGACCTGGGTCTTATAATAGCTTCATTTTTTGAAAAAACATTGCGCTGTTTATTTTATGCACTGATATTCTTGGGAGGAAACCCGTTCCGTGTTATACGGCGTGGTCCCTTGAATTACTCTCTTTTGAAGTAAAGTCTTAAATAACTGTTTTAGTTCTCACACCAGTCACATGACTGACCTGGAGTTTATTGTTTTAACCTAAACTCTGGGTGCCCCTATTTTCCGCACGGGCAGCTAGTAGTTTTGGTTTCGCAGATTTATATTCACAGGATCCTGGTTTACAGCTGGAATGATATCCGGAAAGCTCTGTATCCGTATATCACCTTCAGTTGTGCTTTGTATTATTTTCCGCTGCTATGTAATTTATTGTAACCTATGATATTTATCGAATGTAATTCATTCATTTATACTCTGTATATTCTTGTATCTGATGGAATTGTTGTAATAGCAATGAAATGTTTTCTGTTTGTGTTCTGATTTGTCGTGTTCTCAAAACCATCAGGGGTTTCGAACGGACTAGATCGGTTTAACGACTGATTCGGATCGAGCGAAATTCCTTGCCGTCACATTTGGTATCAGAGCTTTGGTTTACAGAGCTCGCGAACAAGACACATTAGAACCATACGAAAGAATTCATCAGATATTGGATTAGTAATATCCAATTAGAATGACTCGTTAGAGATGGGATCAGTAGTATCCTAGAACGAGTGCGAAGGGTATATTTTTCAATTGAAAACAATTTTGTTTTAAAAATTTAAATCGTTTTATACGTATTTGAATATTTTATTTGTATTGATTTGGACAATCCAGTATATAAAAGTTTTGCATATACGTGTCATGAACGTATATTCGAAGTTTTAATATATTAGATAGATATAGAGTCACACTCTAGTCGCCCGGAGATGATTCTACTGATGACTATATAGCATCAGTAGTGTGTGTTCGAGTTTCGAAGGTGTGATTTTCTATATATTTCCATTAGACTGGTGTGAGAACCAAAACTTATATAGCTAGAACACATTGTTGTGAATTGGCATCATAAACAAGATTTTCAGTATATATATCAAAATTATGAATTTGAAATGTTAATCCACTAATTGATTGATGTTTGTGTTGTTTGGTTATTTGTTTGATAATTTTGAACCATTAAGCCTAATTGAACCAAATATTCTATTATATTGAAAATTAGTCGCATTTCCTTGCATATACATATACTTACATTGAACAGGTCATAGCAAGGAGGCTAGAGCAGAGAATAAAATTTGTTTGCCCGACAAATAGGTACATGTTTACTATAATTTACGGTTTTGTTTGGGTGATGATGATTTTATGAGCCTATTGGCTAGCCGCTTGGATTTTTCTTTTTCTTTTTGAGATCAGAAGGCCTATATGGCAATTTCGGGATTTTCCCGTGGCTCCCGGTGCAGGGGAGATTATGGCGAAATTTTTCGAAAATTTAGGGTGTTAGCCAAATTTTTGAAAATTTGAAAATTCTCAGAAACTGAAAAGTTGGAGAATGGAAGCCAGATCGAACGTAGAGTTGATTAATCAAACAACTTTCGACTTTGTTCCTTTTCGGGGACGAAAAGTTTTAAGTGGGGGAGATTGTAATAACCCGAAAATCTGGGCCAGTTTAAAATTTTTATTTTGGCAATTTTAAAGAATTTTGAATATTTGAAATGAATTATTTTAAATAATATCGACGGGAAAATTTATTTTGAATAGAATTCGACGTATATATTATACGCATCGTCGTTGGAATATAAATATTTATATATAATTATAAATAGAATTGAAAATGGCGCGGTAGTTCGATAATTCGATTTCAAACTTCAATTGAATGTACCGGGTGCAAAATAATCCGGATTTTAATGAAACCAAAACATTAGGATCTAATTGGGAATATCTTTCCAACGAATCCGAAAAGTCAAGATTTCATAACGGGAATCAAAAGATATGTCCAGTTGAAAATTCTGAATAGTCGCTATGGAATTCAGGCCCTTAAAAATAGACATTTTGCAAACGACCTCGGATTTCGACGAAACCACTTTTGTTGGATCCGTGATGTCAAATTATTGCTAGATTCCAAATTTCATAATTTTTCGAATCAATATGTGGGCGTGGCAAAGTAAAACGCGTTTGACTTGTTTTAGTTGATTTTAATCGACCAGAAATTGGCCATTTTTCAAAGGATCTCAGAATTTGACGAAACTAGTTTTGTTAGGACCTTATCGTCAATACGAAGCTAGAAAATATTTTTCAGGAATTTTTCTAATTAGTATGTGACCCCGGTAAATTGAAATGCGCGTTCAAATTCAATATATAGAGTTATATTTTAAATTCGACGAAAACTGATCGAAACGATCGAATCAGCCTACGATACATATCCCATTGTGTTCGGAATGGGGGTAAAACGCTATGGACGACAGGCGATGGACCTCGTTTAGAGGTCGTATGTAAAAGTCAACTTTTCAGAAATTAAAATAATTAAAAAAATTAAAAAACCTCTCCCTCCTCCTTAAATCGCTCTGCCCCCCCCCCCCCCCCAATTGAAATTCATTTCGAATTAAAAAAAATGGCGACAGGCGGAGGACGCCTCCACCCCGTCGATGGACGCCGCCCCCCCCAATCGATCATCGCGCCGCAGCTACCCCCCCTTCTGCCTCGCGTCGATACCCCTGGCCCCCTCTCCCCATCGCACCCTCCTCCCTGCTCCGTTCAGACACCGCGACCCAAAACCCCCAGCCCCCTTCCATCGAAGACCACCGCGACCGAAGACCCCCTCCCCCCTCCTGATCGCGCCGCAGATACCCCCCCCCCCCCTTCTCTCTGCAAATCACTGTAAGTTTTTAATTATATTTTTATTTATAAAATCAGTTTTTTTTTATATATGAATTAGCATTTATAAAAGCTGAAAATAAAGTATATATAAAGATTTGATTTTTATAATTGAAAAGATTATATTTTTATTTATAAAAATATGATTTTTATATAAGGAAGAGGTAGAAAAGATTTTTATTCAATTAAAAATATGATTTTTATATTTTTAAAGTATTAAAAATATAGTCTTTACTATATAGATGATATAAAAATATGATTTTTGTTTATGAAGAGAATTAAAAATATAATTTTTACATGATAGGAATATTAGAAATATCATCTTTATATGTGTAGAAAAATAAAAATGTGGTTTTTATAATGATATATTTGAAAAGGCGAAATCTTTATATTTGAAAAGGCGAAATGATATGTTTGAAAAGGCGAAATCTTTATATAGAGAATAGCGAGGTAAAAATATAATTTTTATCTATATAGTAGCAATGTAAAAATAGAATTTTTATCCATATAGCGTGATAGTAAAAATTCGATTTTTATATATTGAATAGCATAGTAAAAATTCGATTTTTATATATTGAATAGCATAGTAAAAATTCGATTTTTATATATTGATTAGCAAAGTAAAAATATGATTTTTACATAGGTAGTGGCTAAGGGCAACGAAATTGACAAAAAGGCGAGAACGATGAAGATTTCTATCAATGAAGAGTCGAGATGATTGGATTAGCTATCGGTGAGAATTTCTCACTCTTCAATTTCGTTTCCAGTTATATATATATACTAGGATGCACCCGACACAATCGTCCACAGACCATGGACTTGTTTGTTTGATTACAAAAATTAGTTAGATTATTTGATTGGATTGAATTGTATGGTGAATTGAATGGATTTGATTGATGTGTGAATGGCGTGGGCCTTCACTAGACCGGGGATAAGGCTAGGCCTTGTCCCGTTTCTAGTATCGTGCCGTTATGCCGCCGAAATTTTCTAAAATAAGTTAGAAAAATAGAGATATCATTTTATTTAATAAATGAACTGAATAGAATATTTTCATAGGTTGAATAAAATGTTTTATCGTTAAAAATATAATTTTTAACGTGAAAGTGAATAAATAAATATTTATAAACAAATCGGCCGATTTGTTTATATACACTGATTTGACTAATATTGATTGGGTCGATAAATTTTACACATCGCCCAACTGCACAACTAAAATCTGTGTTTTATTGTTTGAAACCCCACACGGGTGTTGGGATGAAATTTGAAGTTCACTCATCCTGATTGATTAAATATGTCGATCGATTGATTGACAGGCTGTTATAAGCGTTAGATATCTATATTTGATGCTTATACAGTGTAGTGCACTTTGGTAGATGGTTGATTATTTTTCAATGCTATTATATACATGTGTTATATGGAATCCATATAATTAACTTTATATGGTAATTGATTGGGCCTCATTCCAATTCAGAAAATAAAGAATATTATAAAATAAAGGTTCATGCGTTGACCGTACTCATCCGTTGAGATTAGTCATGTATTGAATGAAATATTTTAATAATAAAATTTACATTTTTATCAATATAAAATAAAGGTTCATGTGTTGACAGTACTCATCCATTAAGATTAGTCATGTGTTGAACGAAATATTTTAAAAATAAAATATACATCTTTATCATATTTAAAATTAGAACTACTTCACGGTGGAGTCTAATTGAAAATCAAACGATAGATACCCAAATTTTATAAAATATTTTAAATAACAAAAATAGTCACACGGGGACAGTACTCATTCGTTGAGATTAGTCGTGTGTTGACAGAAATAAATATTCATTTGTTGAACGGAATATTTGAAATAGAAATATTTTGATAATAGGAAATATTTGAAATAGAAATATTTGTGAACGATTTGTAAACGAAATATTTGAAATAAAAATATTTGAAAACGAAATATTTGAAATCGAAATATTTGAAATAGAAATATTTTGATAATAGGAAATATTTGAAATAGAAATATTTGTGAATGAAATATTTGAAATAGAAATATTTGTAAACGAAATATTTGAAATAAAAATATTTGAAAACGAAATATTTGAAATCGAAATATTTGAAATAGAAATATTTGAAACGAAATATTTGAAATAGAAATATTTGAAATAGAATATTTGAAAATAGAAATATATGAAGCCGTGTTGATTAGATTAACGCCATTTTGACGTGAACGATATTTATATCGATTTTATTCATTTTAAAATGAATATTGAAAGGTGATTTCGAAATCGAATATTTTGAAATGAATTTGAATTGAATCGAATAGAAAACCAATTTGAATTGAATCGAATAGAAAACAAATTTGATTTGAATTGATTAGAAAACAAATTTGATTTGAATTGAATAGAAAACCAATTCGATTTGAATCGATTAGAAAACAAATTTGTTTTGAATTGAATAGAAAACCAATTTGATTTGAATTGATTAGAAAACGAATTTGAATTGAATTGAATATAAAACGAACTTGATTTGAATTGATTAGAAAACAATTTCGAAATGAATTGAATATAAAACAATTTCGAAATGAATTGAATATAAAACGATTTCGAATTGAATTGAATAGAAAACGAATTGAATTTAAATTGAATAGAAAACGAAATGAATTCGAATCGAATTAAAATCGATTTGAATTGAAATCAAATAGAAATGAAAGTAAAGGATTTATAATAGAAAATTCAATTTTGATTTGAATTTGAAATGGAAGTTGAAATGTTTTTGAAACAAATTTGAAACTATTTATAAAATTCGTTTTAAATAGTAATCGACGAAATATATATTATATATATTATATATATAATATAATGGCCTGAATAGAACGCGCCGCGCCGCGGCAGTTTGTGAATTTCGACCATTTATTTCAAACGGACATTACGGGAGATCCGACCGTCGGATTCTCCTAAAACCAGAACCGTTGGGTTCGTATCGAAAAGAGATTTCTAACGAATATTAGAGATTTGAAATCTAACGGTTGGATTTGGAGATACGTCCAAATCAAATTTGAAAAAGGTCGCTGTAAGTGCAGTTCGATGGTCGTTGTTGGAAATCGACTGTACGAGCCTTGATAAAATTAATAAAAATAGTAATGATTTGTGTTAAATCATAAGAAATGATTTGGGAAAATTTGGGATGAAAAACTCCATATTTGAAAAGATAAAAATAGATTTTTGTCGAAATGAACTAGTTTTGAACTGAAATTAAAACCCATTTATTTTTAAATAAATAAATTGGATTTGAAATAGGTTTGAAATAGAATTGATTTGTGGGTTTATCGTGAGCAGTGTTTTAAATAACACTAGTTCTTTAACCCAATAATAAATAGAATGTGATTTGGGTTTGTCGTGAACTGTGTTTTAAAAGACATTAGTTCTTTAACCCAATAAAAGGAGTTTTAATGAATCTGCAACTAGATTGAAATGTGAATTTGTAATCTAGATTATCAAATTTAGAAAATGAACGAGAATTGAGTATCACCAGTTTTGCTCCAAAGCGATAGTTAAATCTTTAATTAGATTTGACGTGAAATGGTAATTAATTTTACCGATAACACCGTGGTGTTAGATATGGAGTATTACCAGTTTTGCTTCATGGGATGAATAGGTTGGGATTGGAAAATAAAATAAATAATTACTTCGGTGTGGTTCGCTAATCTCGACTAGTTTGAAAAACCATAATTTGGTTTGAAATGACATCCAAAGGAAGATTAAAGGATAGATTTTAAAGAATTTATCTTGGATAAAATTAATGGGAACCTTTCCCAAAAGATGTGAATATTTAAATAACAGAATATTCAGAATTGGAATGAGGCGTATGTTGTGTTTTCTAGCACTGTTTTTAATATACACGGATTGTTCGGAAAGGCCGGGTTTATACCCATTCTGAATAACCGATTCGACGATATGTCGAAAATGAAGACGGTGGTTGAAGACCGGAAGTCTTCACATCGTTCGGATAATTACTGACGATCCTAATTGGGCTGTACATCCAAGAGGATGGAAATAGTTGGTGGTCGTCCAGACGTACTTGGAGATCGATGGATATGCGAGGAAAGTGCCTCCGGTTTCGTTCAGACCCAGAACGAACTAGTAAATGGATTGTGTGTCTGACATTGGATTTTATTCTGTGTTGATTGATTTCTGTTAAATATATATCTGTTTGGCAGCGGAGAATTTATTCTTTTGCTTAACGCCCTTCTCTGAGACGTACGAGCTTAGAGGTTATATATCGATAGATATCGATCGCATGGCATGAATTGCCTGTGGGGCATGCTGAGTTGCAAGGATCAAGGCTTCTGTTGAAAAGCAAAGTCTTGTGGTTGATGATCAAAGCACGGCCTTTGTGGCGTAGCTTTGTGTATAACATGAATTCGCGAGCCTCACACCTCGGTATGAGTCAAAAACGGGATACGGACTGCAGGGAGAGCACGACGTTTCTTTCTGGCTATGGTGGTGTCAGTGACTTACCAGCCCTGACATTTATATACTTTTCACCTATGTGGTTGTTGGAATGCGAGGCGCCTCGATTATAGGTCTGTAAGGACCAGGAAACGTGTGTTCAGGCATAATTAATCCTCTAACGTAAGTGAGGACCGGCCCTGAAGATCCAGAATTGCCCAAGTGTGTAGTCCTGAGACATTTGCTAGAGTGTCTCGAACGCGGAGAGGAGCTTGCCCCTTGCCTCGACTCATGACGGAAATCCAATTTCCAATACGTGTATCGCGGTTTTAATTGTAGAACTAGTATGGCGACATGATATATGGTACCCATGCCATCTATGATTTATATTTATAATTGAAATTGTTTTGACACTATACACTTATTATAGTATCAAATGATTTGTTTTAAACGTACCAAGCATGTTTGGCTATTATAAGGGAGAACCCTATCCTCCGGCTTGCGTTGCATTGTATGATGGGACCTGGGTCTTATAATAGCTTCATTTTTTGAAAAAACATTGCGCTGTTTATTCTATGCACTGATATTCTTGGGAGGAAACCCGTTCCGTGTTATACGGTGTGGTCCCTTGATTTACTCTCTTTTAAAGTAAAGTCTTATAACTATTTTAGTTCTCACACCAGTCACATGACTGACCTGGAGTTTATTGTTTTAACCTAAACTCTGGGTGCCCCTATTTTCCGCACGGGCAACTAGTAGTTTTGGTTTTGCAGATTTATATTCACAGGATCCTGGTTTACAGCTGGAATGATATCTGGAAAGCTCTGTATCCGTATATCACCTTCAGTTGTGCTTTGTATTATTTTCCGCTGCTATGTAATTTATTGTAACCTCTGATATTTATCGAATGTAATTCATTTATTTATACTCTGTATATTCTTGTATCTGATGGAATTGTTGTAATAGCAATGAAATGTTCTTCTGTTTGTATTCCGATTTGTCGTGTTCTCAAAACGATCAGGGGTTTCGAACGGTCTAGATCGGTTTAACGACTGATTCGGATCGAGCGAAATTCCTTGCCGTCACACATAAACTTAACATGTGTTTTTACCTTACGATAACCAAAATCAATTTTCATATCAAAATATAGTGATATTATAATAATGTTTATCAAACCACAAGTAACTAAGAATATAGCCGGAAAGCTTGCATCTCACTTTCCAACATAGTTGGTATACAATTAAAAATGTACGACTTGTGTTGGAGTTTGGATTTCCAACATGATAAGGTATGAGACCGCCTCCCGATCAGTGTTCTCTAGAGAGGATACACTGGGGTTCAACAAGAACATCTTGCAACTCGGCCACACATGACCAACCACTCATTCAACTTGAGTGTATTGAATATATTATCACCAATGGTTGGGTCTGAACCACTGTTTCTCGTACAATAAATAAGAGACAGAAGAAACAAATAAATTTTTTCTAGATGGTGATATGGGAATGGCCCACATAGCCATGCTGCCTGCCCGATTTCTGTCATTTTCTCGGTTGATAAGGCTTGAGGTCACGATTACCTTTTTAGATAATTACATTAACTTTGAATGCCACATTGTCAAATCCATCACATCACTATTTGATTTGCATAAATATACTATGAGTGTTAAGCTAAAAGAAGTTTCCTCCTTCGCCACCAATCTTGGTATATTTGTAAAAATCAATGTACGTGGGTTTCAGGAAATACACTGTCAGACATTCGTCCATACAATCCATCCAAGAACAGGATGAGCCAAAGGTACTCTCCTACCGCATCCTTTATAGGAATCAACCCTAAGGATCAGTAGCCAGTAGTCCTTGTAATCCAAAGATTTCTAACACGATAGAATCACAGTCTATCTTCGGTTGCAAGTTACACATTATAAGTGGTTCTTCCATTTTATGAAGATCCATAGTCTTTCATTCTTTTATCTTTATAAGCGTCCTTGCAAGTTATTTTCGAATGCCAAGTCGGTTCGAAGTGATTTTGGGTCTAGTTCTCATTCTGATCTCTTCTAACTAACTTGTCAATGGTCCAATAGGATATTTCATTGATAGTCGGGGTTATGACTATCACTCAAAACAGTATGGTCAAGCACATCAGCAGCTCAGGCCAATTATATTTAAAATCATTCATTAATATCATTCCATGATTTGTAAATCGATTTATATTTTTATCTCAATGGAATGTGTATATTCCTTTATCACACCTGTTTTCGTTACTAAGTATAACCTTTCTTTATTTCCTTAAAATAAACATATTCCCAAAAACTCCTCTTTATTTTCTTTACTTCGAAAATATCACTATATTTTCATAAAGTCCATTTTAGTTCCTTTACTTTAAAATATTACTATATTTACTTAACCTATTTGTATAAGTCAAATTATAAATCTTATATGGGCCAAACGATGTCATTCGACACATTATTTGTAAAATAAACTTAATGTTTCATATAACTTCAAAACTTTTAAAGTTTACAAATTTAATAACCAAAATTTTCATATACACTTCAGTTTCAAATTCACATAACTACTAGTTTCATTTTCTCGAACATCTTAGCGAATTACTTATTTGTTGGAATAAATTTATTCATAAAATATTACTATTTTCATTTCATATAAAATAGTGTTATATACCTAATTGAATAGTATAAGCATAGTCACACTTTATATCTGGGTCGAACAATATCAAATGATACACTGTTCAATTTAAAACTCAATAATTTTATTAAATTTTTAAAACCTTGGAAAAAAGTTGCAACATTATTTCCCATATGGAAATGATAAATTATTTCCAATATCTTCCCATTACAAACTAGTATCATCCTCAGATAATCATGAGTCATACAGGTTGGGGTATTATTTACCTCTTTGACCTTAACCGAAAATGTTCTTTTCTTAAGGTAGATACGAGTTTGTAACTTAAAAAAACTGATTTTAATTCCAATATTAAAACAAAACTCATTCAACTATTCCATTTAAAATATGGTTTTATAAACCATTTCTTATCTTTGAAAATCTCTTTTCAAATATAACTACTATTACTTACTTCGTTGATTAAGTAAATCCTTTCTAAACAAAATCTTCAACTTAAACCTCCGTATTAAACTTCTTTTAAAAATCTAGATTTATTACGAAAATCAATTTTCCAAATCTTTTACCTAAATCCATTAAACATCTTGTTATATAACTTATTTTGGATTTTATTGCTGAAATCCCTTCTTTTACAAAAATCCATCCAAGGGTTTTCCTTTGCATTTGAAAATCTTCTTTCCATAACAATTGACTTACTTAATTTAATTATTAAGTAAATATCAAACTTTGAATTTCTTTATGTAAACTTTGATTATATGACTTTGATTTTATTTCAAAATCCCTTATAAATCTTTTCCAAAGTTAAACTCATTGCAACTCGATTACATTCTCAAACGAATTCCATTTAAAAAGGTAATCGATTTAATTATTAATTAGAAAAACAATTCTTCAATACCAACTAAAGTAGTTTACCTCAGTATTAAATAGTTAATATCTTAAGATAGTTATGAAAATAAAAATTATCTTTAGTAATAATAAACACTTGATAATTATCTTTAAATATGGTTAACTAAAGGATTTATTTATTTTTCATAACATTAGTTAAGTTTAACGACTGTTTGTTAAAACTAATTTTATTAAATTAATTAAAAACAAATTAATCTAATAACCAATTCTAGTTAAAACCAGTTGACTTAGTCAACTTGAAAATATCAGTTAACCAGGTAACTGATTTCAGTTAATTCCTTCTATTAATTTAATAATATCACTTAATTGTTTTCTCAAAACAATTATTTCAAATTATTAACTGTTGGTAAATTTTTGACTATACGCTTATAAAACTTACTAAAACATTAAAATTGTTATATATAGTATTTTATAACTACTTTTGTAAAAGCCATTTATAGATATCGATTTATTTATAAAATATGTATAGAAATATAATTTAAACCTTTGTTTCAGTTATAAAATTAATTTTTATAACTTTAAATATGTTGATTCGCCTAATGGCTATTTAACTTCTTAAAAAAACGAATTTAAGCTATTTGCTGCCAACCCCTTAATCATAACTATTGTTTGATTAATAAACCATCAACGTTGAATTTTCATTCAACAATCAACATTCAAACAATATATAACGTTATTTGGAAATAACAGCTCATATACGAATAATATGACAGCAAATAAAATCCAAATATTTTGAGAAATCCAGTTGGATCCCTCCAACCTGTTCTTCCCATCATCACATCTCATAATGTCCTAAAATAATACATATGAAATAGATAATTTAATCTAATGCATTTAAACAACGGAAATATAAGTAATGGCAATCATCAATCAAACAGTAACATCCAAAGCATCTAATCATCCAAGTTATACTGTGAACGATGGATTATAATTATATGAATTTTATCATGTCAGAGGATTCCAAAAAGAGTGAGTTAACTCACATTTTATTTTCGATTCGACGCTTCTGGTCGATTTATATAATCTCAAACGAGCATTTGAAATTACGCAAAAATCCAACTACATCCGAAACATTCCAGCCTAGCTCAGTCGCGAAGTATTCACTGCCACGATCATAACGGATCATGTTTCGTCAAATTCTGTACACATATGAAATCAGGCTTTTAAATCTCCCCGAGATCGCCGAGATGAAAATCCGAGATATTAGCCAGAATCCGAGATTTGGCAGCTAGTTTAGTTATAAGTGTTTCAATTATCGCCCGAGATATCCGAGATATTGGCCAAAATCCGATATTTAAAACCTTGTTAATGAGATAAATATACACGTTACAGTTTGGTACATATTTTGAATTCTTTAAAGTTTCATTAGCATAATTAAATAAATAATAGTCACCTTAACCACGTTTTTAACCATGAATACCCGAGTTAATCGTGGAAAGAAAATCCATGTCCTTCTAGTGTTTGCAACCACGAACTCTCCCCTATTTAGACCATCGTCACTCTTTCTACCTTCGACCGGGACCCATGCTGACGCCCCCAGCGACCAACTCGCCCTTTGTCCTATCACCTGACCTACGGCCATAACCCCCAGCAACCCAAAGCTCACGAACGACATCTAAAACCGAACCCATTCGAACTTCACACGGAGATAAAACCATTCGTTCAACTTATCGCTGCGACTAACCTGGGGCATCAGACCCTACCGGGCCCGTGCCACCCTTAACGCCTACTACCCAGCTACCCCCTCCAATCATTGGTAATGCCTTAATCGCCCTGTAGCTCCCACAAAACCATGAAAACAAAAGATGCATTAAATAAAAAACTTTGCCATCGTTCTCCCTCCTCCGGCATCGGAACCACCAAACTCAAGCCAGACAACTTACCTCCTTCCTCCCTACCTTCGCCTGGAGCGACGACATCCAACATTGTCGAGGTTCACCAGAATCATCTTAGACTGATGTTGCTTTAAACCATGATTTCTTCATCTCCAAGCCACTAGACACCCTCCGACCACCACCAATTAGTAGCTCCGACTCCCCTCTCCAACTTTCCAGTTGGAAGTTTCGCCAAATTCTCAACGGTTTTGAAGCTTTTTTAAATGATTGGACTGAAGTAAATAGGTTGTGGCGGCTACATACTTTGACCACGGGATGATTTAAAGTTAACATTTAGGGTTGTTTATAAGGTGATTTTATTCATAACATCTTCATATAAAATTTACATGTGAAGTTTCATGTTTAAATGACCTCATATGACCTCCGACTGCGATGCAACTTGTAATGCTGTTATAACTTAATATTCTGGACATGATGGAACTGGTTTTGTCGAATTTTGAGATTGTTTGTAAAACTTTCTTTTAATTTCACAACGTGAATCGATACACATTTATATTGCACACGATTTCGTACTAACTCCAATTGACTTAAAATTGAAAATTTTACAATAATTAATTATTGCAAATTCTATAAAATTTGTTTTGTTAAAATCTGACATTTTTAAATTTGTTGTTCTTAAGTTTCGTATTAATCGATAAAATATAATCGATTTCACAATAAACAAATCTATAAAAATAAATTATTATTATCTTGTATATTAAACTAGAATATATATTACTTCCAAATAATCTAACAAGGATTTTAAACTCGATATTTTCATTTCAAGTTAAATCGATATTTAATTTATTTAAAAAATCCTTTTATTTTATATAATAAATTGTTATGGTTTATAAACGGTTCTACAGTGACTTTTTGAAAATTTTGTTTTGACATAACTCAAATTTTCAATATGAAATCTTGATTGTTCTCTTTTATTTGAAACTTATAATCCAACAGATCTGGAAGTTTCTTATTTCAAAGAATTCCAACTTATATTGGATTATATGTACATTAATTCAAAGTTCAAAATGTAAAACTACGAACTACCACGAGGATGCGGGCTCTTTATTAATTAAATATAAATTATAAGTACAAACTTTGTTTAATAAACTAATTCTTATTATAATTCAAATCTAAACTTAATCATATCCTTTTTATGTTGTCCAATTCATACTGTATTGTAAATCCAACTTAGTTCGACTATTTCAGAATTAAATTTTTTATTTTACTTTTTACATCGAACTAATAATCCAAATTGTTGAATTCGATTTATTTAAATTTCCAAATCAACATTTAAAACAAATTTTATGTTCAATTTAATGGCTAGAAATCTGGGTTGCTACAATATTTGATTTTCTATTGCATTAAGACCCAACCGAGATAGCCTTTGTATATACATTTTTGCTTCAAAATAGTGGAAATGAAATAGGAATGCTGATAACCTAGTTCATATATTTTCATGATAAATAAGTATTGATGATTTTTTATGAATGAAAGCCTATATAAATCTGATAAACTAACTAGAAAATTTATGTAATATTGCTAAGAGGTTGGGTTAAATGAAGGGGATAAGCAACATAAACAAGTGGGTTTAAGCTTTTGTTTTCTCTATGTAAAAAGGTATAGTTGGAGCAATGAAAGATTCATGTGCTGATCATTTGTGCCTATTAAATTCTTTGAGAAAATTCCTTATTTTATATGAGAAGATTCGGTAAGAAGAATTAAGGGTTAAGGGGTACCTAAATACCTCTAGCTACTCACAGCGATATAAGAATTTAGGAATGTAAGAAGTCACACAAGTTAATGAATATATTCTCTAAATATAAGTCAATTTCAGAATAGTAAATTGGGATTGTAATGTTTGCACTAGATTAAAATAGTAATGTTCAATTCTTTTTTGGATTTCTATGATTGCATGAATTTGTTCCTTTTGAATTTAATGGTTGAATGCACATGATTTGCCAAATGTTTGCATTAGTTTGCATATTATGTTGACTGTATATAACTTTTATTGAAAGCATGTAAAACCTAGAATTGTAGAATAGATAATGGCCAGTGGGGACATGGGTTATGCACATAGAAGAATGCATGAGGGAAGTGTTGGGTAAGTCGAGTCTCAAACCTAACATAAAATCAAAGTAAGGATCATGGTTGGTGGTTGTCACTAGGATCGCATTAATATACTTGGCATCAAGTAGAATGTCAAGTATGCACTGGCATGTTTGTGCCCGGTAGGCCTTTGTATACTGGGATAACTGAGTTGATGACCTAGGAAGTGTGCACCTGTATGTTCAGTGTAAAATAATATGACCATATATGAAATTGATAGGTTAAGTCCTAGGTGTTGTGTAGACTTAGGAGCAATTTAAGTCATGAAACAAATCACTAGGGAAGTTTGAACTAGGGAATGTTTATGTAGTTTTAATGGATGCTTAGATTCATATTTTCATGATCGACTTATTCCAAAATTTATATATATATATATATATAGTGGGATTTATACTTGTTGAGTTCTGAAGTAAAAGTTAAACATGTACATCTTCAGAATGATATGTCAGTGAAAGGTATGCTCAATAAGAATCAATATACTTGATAAATAAGCTTTTGAGTTTTACATGTCATATTCATAATGTTTTATGCTCACACCAGACTAGTAAGTCTAACCCTTGTTTGATTTCATTTGCAATCACATTGGGTGTCTCATTTTAATAGGGAAACTCAGGGATTGTTTTCAGGAAAAGATGCATGAGTTAGCTGGTTAAATGAGCTGAGGGGATTGTTATTTTAAAGTGTTTAAGAATGGTGATTAGCTTCTATGTTAAAATGACTAGGAAGTTTATTTGATAAGCTTTTATGTTGTATGTCATTTAGATAATCATTAAGAACCTGATTCAAGATTTCTGATGTAGTTGAAATGATGAATGTCTTGTACACATTTTGGAATTTGGTTGATGAAATCTGTGTTACTTTGCATCTGTTTTTTGAAAGGAAATTCCATATAATTAAATATATGGATGTGGCTTCTTCTTAAACTAGACAGAAATACACTGGTAAACATATTCAAGTTTTGGGCTAAAAGTCTGAATAATCATTAATGAATATATATATATATATATATATACATATATGTTCGTAAGTAAATGAAATAATTTACTACTTTAAAGTGTTCAGTCACATTGGGTTGTTGAAGTGAGTATGACATATAAGTTAATGTATGCACATGCTAACTCTCTTATATGGTAAGTTATATAAAATGAGAAAGCATGTAGACACATAGGTAATATGCAGCAAGGAAAATTAATTGAATGTTTTTATTAATAAATAGAGTATGCATGAGTTGTTGTCTACAAAGTTTAGTTAAGGAATAAAAGTTTACATAGAACAACTATGGTCGATATAATGATTGGGTATGTAAAGAGAATGTGCTGACATATCTATTTAAATTGTAAGCTCGTGTGAATGATGCTTTAGATGTTAATTTAGAATTAAGATTGAACTAAATAAGTCTAGATGTAGCAAAAAGAGATTCCTTTAAATTTAACATATTTTGCATGAGATTGTTGTTGGGAAATTACACAAATTTCCTTATGATTATATTTGTGGAGAAAAGAAATGAAATGTAGAATGGTAAGAGACACACAAATTTGATAACGGAGTTCGGCCAATTATGCCTACATCTCCGGGCTATTGCAGATCTTTTATTTAGAGAATATTACAAAGTGATTACACAGAACACTTTATACACAACACTCGATCTCATTCCCTTGCTCTCCTCTTCTTCTTAGTGGATTTGGAATGAAATTGGGATAAGATGGAAGTTATGAGGAGGAAGGATGTATATATAGAGAGAAGATGGTTGGTGGGGGGGGGGGGGTTTGGTGACTTGGTTTTTGGGCTTGGTAGGTGGTGGTTGGTGGCATACCCATTTAATAAACATGGGTGGCTTGGCTTCCTACATGCGGGTTCCAACAATCTCCGACTTGAAGACTGATTTCAATCCATCTTCACACCTTGATCGATGCAACAACCATTCTACTCTTTTTACTCTAGCAGACCAACTGAAGTTGAACACAACTTCTGTTTATCGATAGTTACCGTCTTTTTCAACATATCTGATGGATTCTTGCTTCCTTCGACCTTCTCCAGTATTAACACATCATCTTCCAGTAGAGATCTGATGAAGTGATAATGAAGACCAATATGTTTGGTTCTGGAATGAAATGCTGAATTCTTCGCCAAGTGTATTGCACTCTGGCTATCACTGTATAAAGCATTCTTTTCCTGCTTGAATCCCAATTCAGTTAACAAACCTTGAACCCATATCATCTCTTTACTAGCTTCGGTGATTGCTACATACTCAACCTCTATAGTGGATAAAGTGACAATCTTCTGTACCTGTGACATCCAACTAACAGCTGTATTTCCAATCGTGAATACATAACCTGTAGTGCTTCTTCGATGATCAACTTCGCCTCCGAAGTCTGCATCTACATATCCTTGAGCTTTAACCTGCCCTTTACCAAAGTACAAAGCGTTATGTACGGTGCCTCGTAGATACCTCAAAATCCACTTGACTGCTTCCCAATGAGCTTTCCTTGGATTTGACATGAACCTGCTAACAACTCCCACTGCATGGCCAATGTCTGGTCTCGTACAGACCATGGCATACATCAAGCTTCCAATAGCCGAGGAATAAGGAACACCGTTCATGAAATTTCTTTCTTCCTCGGTTTGCGGGGACTGATCCT
Organism: Allium sativum; assembly: GCA_030737875.1. Classification (NCBI taxonomy): domain Eukaryota; kingdom Viridiplantae; phylum Streptophyta; class Magnoliopsida; order Asparagales; family Amaryllidaceae; genus Allium; species Allium sativum. The sequence goes on from CM060921.1 coordinate 567,937,743, forward strand.
TGGATAGGCGAAAGTGACTGGCCAATGGTGTACTGATTGGCTTTCTCTATAAAACACGATTGATGTAATCTGCTTGAGATAGCTGCAAGAGTCCTTTCTGCTTATCTCTCTTGATTTGCATTCTGAGAATCTTCTTTGCTGGGCCTATGTCTTTCATGTCAAACTCCTTTGACAGTTGCTGCTTCAACCTTCTGATATCATCCATATTTGATCCTGCTACTAACATGTCATCAACATAAAGCAGTAAAATGATATAACTAGACTTATATCGCTTGAAGTAGCAACAATGATCAGCATTGCACTTCTGGAACTCTTCCTTGTGCATGAATCCATCAAAATTTTTGTACCATTGTCTTGGGGCTTGTTTCAGGCGACACAAGCTTTTCTTTAGTCACACACCATGTTCTTCCTCCCTTTCTCGAAGAATCCTTCTGGTTGGTGCATGTATATCTCCTCATCCAAGTATCCATGAAGAAATGTGGTCTTCACATCTAACTGTTCAAGATGAAGGTCTTCAATAGCAACAATACTTAATACCGACCTGATAGTATTGAGCTTCACAACGAGAGAAAAAATGGCAGTGTTGTCCACTCCTTCCTTCTGCTGGAATCCTTTAACAACTAGTCGAGCTTTGTATCTCTTGGAACCATCATGCTCCTCTTTCACGCGATACACCCATTTATTGTGAAGTGCCTTCTTTCCTATGGGCAAATCAACTAGTTCCCATGTCTGGTTGGAGATAAGAGACTTCATCTCATCTTCCATGGCAAGCTCCCACTTACTAGCATCTTCAGGTTGAGATGCTTCATCATAGCATTCAGGTTCCCCTGCATCAGTCAGCAACAAATAATTCATGTATCTTTTGTTAGGTACATGAGGTCGAGAAGATCTTCTCAATTCAGGAACTGGAGTAGGATGTTGTAGTGTGTCAGACTGGTCCACACTACTCAGATCAACGATTTCATCAGGCTGAGCACTTTCTATAGTCGGTTCTGTGATGAAACTCTCTGGAATATCGTTTCCATCTGCAAATACTGACTCACTCCGCTTTGAGTAGTTGACTTCTGTTTTGTGTATGTCTTTGTACATTACTCTTTCGTTAAAAATCACATCTCTACTATGGATCACCTTCTTGTTTTCATTATCCTAAATGCGGTAGCCAAACTCGTTTTCGCCATAGCCGATGAGAGTGCATTTCTTGGATTTGGGATCAAGTTTATTCCTGCCTTGATCACTAATATGCACATATGCTATACAACCGAAAAACTTTAAATGTGATAATTTTACCTCCTTTTCACTCTATACCTCCTCTGGTATCTTGTGCTTTAATGGAACTGAAGGACCTCTGTTGATCAAATAAGCTGCTGTGTTGACTGCTTCTGCCCAGAACTGCTTTGGTAGACCTGACTGTATACGAATGCTTCTGGCACTTTCTATCAACGTTTGATTCATACGTTCAGCTACACCATGGTGTTAAGGCATACCAGGCACGGTTCTCTGCATTTGGATCCCTTGCTCATAACAGAACTGCTTGAATCTGGTGTCTTCATATTCACCTCCATTGTCAGTTCTAAGATTTTTTATCTTTAGATTTGTCTCGTTTTCAACCATAGCTTTCCATATCCTGAAAGCCTCGAACACTTCAGATTTATGCCTGAAAAAATAAACCCATACCTTTCGCGAGTGATCATCGATGAAAGTAACGATGTAATGCTTTCCACCAATGGATGAGACGGTCCTTGGCTCCCAAACATCGAAATGAACAAGCTCCAGCTTTTCCTTCTTTGGGGTTTTACCACTTAATTGAAAGTTGACTCTCTTCTGCTTTCCAAATATGCAATTTTCGCATATGCCTATTTCCACTGACTGTAGACCTAGAAGTTTCCCCTTCGAGTGCATAATCTTCATTCCCTTTTCACTCATATGGCCTAGCCTCTGGTGCCGTATGTTGGAATTTTCGTTGCTAGCTGCAACAGTGATCGAACATCGCGCTCCTGATGTCATGTAAAAAGCACCACTCTTCTTGCCTTGAGCAATCGTCATTGCACCCTTCGAAATTTTCCAGTCATCACCATGGAAAGTCGTAGTATAGCCTTCACTAGCTAATTGTCCTACGGAGATCAAATTCTTCTTCAAATCCGGTATGTGCCTGGCATCCTTTAGCTCCCAAACCGACGCATTTAGCTTAATCTTCACAACACCTTTACCAACGATATCACAAGGTTGATCGTCACGAAGATATACCTTCCAAAATTTCCAGAGGTGTACCTTTCGAAGAATTCTTTCTGCGAAGTGGCATGAAACGATGCTCCAGAGTCTAGCACCCAAGACTCTTCCTTGCTCTCCAAAGAGCATATCAACGCATCATCTCCTCCTAAGGTAGAAGTAACATTTGCCTCTTCCTTCGCCTCTTGGTCCTTTGGTGCACCTCTGCATTGATTTTTGTAGTGCCCGGTCTTTCCACATTTCCAACACTCAACGGTCTTTGAGCTGTGGAATTGTTGGGATTTCTGGATTTTGATCTCCAATCCTTCGACTTACCTCGGTAGTTCGACTTGCTATGTCCATTTCCTCGTGTTGAATTTCTTCCTCTTGATTGTGTATGCAAAATTGAAAAATTTGACGACTCACCAGAATCTCTTCATCGGATCTCTTCACTGAGAACCATATCACGAATATCATCAAATTTTAACTTATTGCTTCCCGACGAGCTACTTACTGCTGTGACGGTAGCATTACAACTTTCTGGCAGGGAAGACAAAAGTATCAATGCACGTACTTCTTCGTCAAACTCAATTTCAACTGAACTTAACTGAGTAGTAACTGTATTCAGTTCATTGAGATGTTGAGCTACCGATGCACCTTCTGTCATCCGCAAATTGAACAATCGCCTCATCAAATGAACTTTGTTAGAGGCCAACAGCTTCTCATACATACTGGAGAGAGCCGCCATAAGACCTGCCGTGGTCTTTTCCTTTGCTATGTTGAAAGCAACATTGCGAGATAACGTCAATCGAATAACTCCAAGAGCTTGTCTATCAAGAAGAGCCCAATCTTCATCCTTCATATTCTCTGGCTTCTTTTCTTAGAGAGGTTGATAAAGCCTTTTCTGGTACAGATAATCTTCAATCTGCATTTTCCAAAAGCCAAAGTAGGCTCTATCAAAATTCTCGATTTTCACCTTTCCTTCATCTACCGCCATCGCTCCCACTCGAATTTAATTTAATTTCTAACAAATTATGGCTCTGATACCAGTTGTTGGGAAATTACGCAAATTTCCTTATGATTATATTTGTGGAGAAAAGAAATGAAATGTAGAATGGTAAGAGACACACAAATTTGATAATGGAGTTCGGCCAATTATGCCTACGTCTCCGGGCTGCTGCAGATGTTTTATTTAGAGAATATTACAAAGTGATTATACAGAACACTTTATACACAACACTCGATCTCACTCTCTTCTTGCTCTCCTCTTCTTCTTAATGGATTTGGAATGAGATTGGGATGAGATGGAAGTTATAAGGAGGAAGGATGTATATATAGAGAGGAGATGGTTGGGGGGGGGGGGTTGGTGACTTGGTTGTTGGGCTTGGTAGGTGGTGGTTGGTGGCATACCCATGTAATAAACATGGGTGGCTTTGCTTCCTACATGCGGGTTCCAACAATTGTTAAAGGTGCTTACTTGTTATTAAGTTGATTTCAATCACAATAGAGTTTCTTGAAGTTGATAATAATATACCACGACATTATACATATGTTTACCGATGTGATTGTGCATTGCAGATATATTGTAAAGTATGTCCATACACATGTCTATCACTGTACAAATAAGCGACAGTTTAAACTAGGACTGGACATTTTTACCATATTACCACTTACCAGCCATTACCAACCGTTACCAATGAAAGTGGTACCAAACAATTGGTAACCAATTTGATTAGTACGGTATGTTAAACCACATGACAATATGCGGTATGGTAATGGTAATTGAGCATTAATAATGATAATTACCATACCTACCACATATCTTAAACAATACATATGTATTATATTTCATCATATATGTTTATTACATAACAAAGAACTTCTAATATGTAATGATTTAATAAAATACCAAGGAAATAGTATTACGATACAAGATTGAATGCAACTTTTATCATACATCTTAGAAACGGTATAATTTATGTGATATTTTCGTTCATTCAAAATGTTTTCATGCATGTTTGACTAAGATAGATAAATAATAATATAATAAAAAAATCAATTTTAGTATTTAATTTTTTAACGTGAAATATTATAAACAAAAAGATCTCATACAAATAAATGACAAAAACTTATTACCGACCTCTACCAACTGTTTGCTCCAAATTTGGGATCAAACACCAAAGGTGTATAAGTTACACTTCTTCAATTCGGTAAGAATATGGAACCGCGTAGTAACAAAATAAATGGATAAAAACAAATAAGAATACAAAGGAATTTTTATAGTGGTTCGATTCAATACAAATATACATCCACTTTTAATCAATTTTTATTATAATATTTGAGCTTACAACAAATGGATTTTCCCTCATGACATTCATGTAACACCCCATGTCCATTAATGTCACTCACAAAGGGAATGAATTAACTTCTATGGAGCGTTTTAAGTGAGTATAGAACAGAAACTTAACAACAAGACAGATATAAATAGTACTTGAAAATTTAAAAACTTTATTTCATTGCAGCGGAAAATACATATGTTTGATTACATCATTAAAACCAGAGCCAAGTACATAATATCCATCTTGACTAAATCAAAGTACATAAATTGAAAGACATAATCCCCAAGACAAAATAGCAATAAATAAAAGCGAGGCTGAACTTTACTTCAGCGATCCAAGCAATCTCCAAAAACCAAGAAGCACAGCTATCCAAAATCAAGGTCCACTGGTGCTAGTTCCAACCTGAGCACCTTGGAGGGGGGAAGGAAGAAAAGAGGAGGAAACAAAGGGGGTCAGACATAAAGTCTGGCGAGTGTGATAACGTTAACAATATAATCACCAAAGTAACTAGGTTAAGGCATAAGTTGGAAAATCAGGAAATGACCATGAACCATTGAGTATGGCAGAGTAAACAAGAAAACAGGATGAGCAACGATATCGTTAAAGCGCACTAACCCACTGTAAGATAATTACTAAACTACACCAACACTATGAGATAATTGCTATACTGCACCACCACTAGTATACTACACCACCACTAGTCACCCTAAGGTTGATCCCGCCTACAGAACTTAATAATGATATTGGTAGTTTCGTGCACCCCTAGCTGCCTTCATAGGTGCCACCTGCCCCTATCCCACTAGGTGTACCCGCTACCCCCAAGCGATCGGCTCCCTAACTTGTAGATATTCGTGCTGGTCCCACAGTGGGGTGTATCACTCCCCAAAGTGGCAACCCAATACTACCAGAGATGCATGGCTTATACCTACACGATGCAACAACGTCTTACCTACCAATTCGGGCCCACACACGCCCATGAACCCGTTGGACTTGCGTTGCCACCGCTAACCTGTTTTGGCCTCTTACAGTCAAGCCCAGTACGCGTGTCTCGTCCTCGACTTGGGTCGAGCCCACATAGATACTCATGGGTTACTGGTTGAAACGGGTCCCCATTACTTGACACAAGCTATCCACCTAAGCTTGGTCCCCTCTAGTACATCCCACTTAACCCTTTCCTTATTCATGTTCACTTACATGTTTCAAATTTTGGTTAAGTGTTTCTAATCGTATTTCAAATGCCACCCAAGGCACCCACTAGATTCCACATGCCACCAAAGACACCCACTTAACCCCCTCATGTCCCACTACATGTTTATCTGGTTAAGTATTTCTTAATTCATTAAGACCGTAACCTCATAAAGACCTCTCACATTAGGCTGGCATTTGTGGCAGCTAGATTTGCCGGGCGGGTCCGAGCAGTCTTACACCATAAACGAGCCTAACCACGTGTCTTTACAATTGTTACGTATTTAATTTATGCCTAAGACCTCTCACATTGGACTGGCATTTGTGGCAGCTGGATTTGCCGGGCGGGTCCGAGCAGTCTTACACCACAAAAGAGCCTAACCTCGTGTCTTAGACGATTAATTACTCCTAATTAATCATTCCCCAATTTGAATTACTTTCCCTATTCAAATTATCAATTAATTCCAAATTTAACTATGGCCATAATTGACTCAATTATGTCCATCTATTTATGGTATGTAAAATCATACCAATTTTCATCACAAATTTATTTTATGCCTTTTAAGGCGTTTATACCAATTAAATCTTTTAATATTATCCCCTTTACCCCCACGTTGTACGTTCGTTCGTTTAACGTAAAATATACGTTAGACTCGAATAGTCTAACTCATGGAATAAAGAGAAAACATCACAACATACATATAATTAAAACTAGATCTAAACATAAGGGGTGAACTTGCATGTGTGGATGATGTTATACATCTAAAACATGATAGGCCAAAGTTACAACTTGCATAAAATTACATATGTCATAAATCCTAATCTAAAGGTATGAATTTGTTTAGATAATGGTCACAAACTTGCATAAATCATGTATGTCATAAATCTACATCTAAAGGTGTAAACTTGCATAGGCAGTAACCACAAACTTGCATAACATGATTCATTTTCAAACACATGTATTCATATAAACTTGCATATGTGATTTATGCAACATAACAATGGTATAAACTTACATCTAAACATGTAAACCAGTATGCAGAATTTGGCATATAACTCACACATGTCATAGCCTAACTTTAGATCTAAAATAGGTGTCATGAAGCATATAAGGTTATACATATACTTTTCCCCAACTTGCATATGATTCATGTCTTAATAAAAATCTAAACTTGCATACATACTTATGATTTATCATATGAATCAACATACCCAAACTAGCATATGAACAACATGGTGATTCGATTATACATATAAGCCAATCATAAAATTACAACATAGATGATCACAACTTTGCAAGATAGCATCATAGAATTTACAACATAAACATCACAATTTTACTACATGAATAATAACATGCGGTCAATAATTCACATCATATCCAAATAGCCCACATCATAACTCAATCCAATTAATTTGCTAATTATTTTATTAAACTTATCGAACTCACAATTCAGAGAAGGTCTTGAATTCTGAATTTTGAGTTCTGAAGTTGTAATAGCTTTCCCTTGAAGAAGATTCGTTGTTAAAGTTGAAAAGGATTGATTTAGACTAGCTTTCTTCCTCTCTAATTAGTGGCGGCTATGCTGAGTTGCTAGGTGATGGCATGGAGGCCATGAATCTAATTTTGTTTTGATTTTAGGGTTTGAGTCTAGAGGTGTTTTTATAGAGTTTAGGATTAATTTAGGTCATCCGATCAACCTAGAAGCAACCTGAACCATCCAAACAAGATAGGGTGACACCTCAGCCCTAATGACTCAGCACAGTGTATTAAATGTTCATTTTTTTCTATAATTTACATATTTCTTATTTATGACAAATTCCATATGTAAATTATTCCCATTTTAATTATTCCATAACTATATTTTTAATTATGCTCACAATTAATGGTATACTAAATATACCATTTCATGAACCAATCTATGCCATGTAATTTTCATGTTTATCCTTCATATTTATATGTAAATTATAAATATATTATTGTTAATTACATATTCTCCCTTTTACCGTATACATTAATTACCCATATACAAATATCCATTTATAATGCATAAATATTTCTTACCTTTAATTTGTCATAAAAGCCAATCAGAGAAGGCCATATAAAAAAACAATCATTGACAACCAAAAAATGCGCCACGTACGCCACATGATGCGTACACGTCATATATATATACATGTGTAAATATATATATTATATATATATATTTTCTTTTTCTTTTTATCTATCTTCCCAATTGCCCATTTTCACACTAAACCACGTTTTGAACTGTGTTCACACTAAGCCGTTTTAAGCCATTCCCCTAAAACAAAAATATGGCGTTGGCGGGGATCGAACTCTGTACCCCTTGTATGCAAGTCACGTGTTCCAACCAAATGAACTACTAATTCTTTTGCTTACAAACCTTAGAAAAATGCTAAACATTTATTCTTTTCTCATTCTTTTTTTTCATGTTTTGCTGCAATATTTAATTTAAAGATATCTTTTTCATATGGAATCCAATTTACGCAAACTCGGACTCTATCTCAACCAGAATTCCGAGACGAACACAATGGCGCAACCCGTTTCCCTTAATTCTCACATCTGAGGTTAATTATTCTTTAATTTAGTTGATTCGATTATTCAAAAATTCAGGGTGTTACATTCTCCCCTACTTAAAGGATTTCGTCCCCTAAATCTCTAAGTCAAGAAGAACGTATCCTACCATCCAAACAACCATCTACTCAACCATCAAACACAAGCCTCCATTGTCCTTAAAATTTTATAATGTTGTATGAACATATGCAAGAAGTGTGTGTATATGTTCCTTATCTAATGCAAAATCAGGTGATCTACTGATTTAGTTGACCTCCTTAATGCAAACCATGATAGTGCCATGCGTCCATCATGTATGCGAAAGAATCCTATCGATACATATTATCTCTACATGCGTGCACAACCATTCACCAAAATGCCGCATCCATATGATAACACAACCATTATACGTCCATTAGCTTAAATATGCACACACATTTATATGCAATATGCAATATGAAGTGACTGAGCTGATCTAGTGGCTAAAGTGTGTGTATATGCATTCACGAGCAACCACTAGCAAACACTTGCATCCACATGCATCCATCATACATAACATGTCTCAAACATATGTTTCAACCATAGTTTCTACCTAAAGGTTGAAGACTCGATCGATATGATACAACTGAGTGACAGAGGAAAGTATGATTAAAACAAAAGCTTTGTTCCTATCAGACATCGGTTTAAGAGAATAACCCCCTAAGTATCAACCCCGAAGACCGAAATCAACATCAGATTGATACTCAGAGAATCGCTTCCATTAAACAAATGCCCAACTGGAATCTACTTCCCGCTTCGAGTAAAAACCCTTAACCTTATCAGAAATATTCAGATACTTACAGACTACTGGTACAGATCAGATTATCAAATGATTCTTATGAAACAAGCATGAAAAAAAACCCAGAATGTATGCGTCATAGTCAACTCCTAGCCCCGACGAACTTCTAAGTCCCATGAAGCGGTTTTCCGCCCATCGTGCGGAAGTCCTTATATATCTTAAAAAAAAGCATATATACGCGAAGGAAGAGATTCAAAAATGGAGAATCGAAGGAAAGATATATGGCTCTTGGGGTTATGCTTTCTAAAATAAGTTTTTCACTTGAAAATACTTTCCTTAAACATACTTTTGAAGGTACTTCTCTATAAAAATGGTTTTGAAAAACAACTTTTTCAAAATTCATATCTGTTCTGGTAACCTTCAGCTCTGATACCACGTGTAACACCCCATGTCCATTAATGTCACTCACAACGGGAATGCATTAACTTCTATGGAGCGTTTTAAGTGAGTATAGAACAGAAACTTAACAACAAGACAGATATAAACAGTACTGAAAAATTGAAAACTTTATTTCATTACAGCGGAAAATACATATGTTTGATTACATCATCAAAACCAGAGCCAAGTACATAATATCCATCTTGACTAAATCAAAGTACATAAATTGAAAGACATAACCCCCAAGACAAAATAGCCATAAATAAAAGAGAGGCTGAACTTTACTTCAGCGATCCAAGCAATCTTCTAAAAGCAAGAAGCACAGCTGTCCAAAATCAAGCTCCACTAGTGCTAGTACCAACCTGAGCACCTTGGGGGGGGGGGAGGAAGAAAAGAGGAGGAAACAAAGAGGGTCAGACATAAAGTCTGGCGAGTGCGATAACTTTAATAATATAATCACCAAAGTAACTAGGCTAAGGCATAAGTTGGAAAATCAGGAAATGACCATGAACCATTGAGTATGGCAAAGTAAACAAGGAAACAGGATGAACAACGATATCGTTAAAGCGCACCTAACCCATTGTAAGATAATTACTAAACTACACCAACACTATGAGAAATTGCTATACTGCACCACCACCAGTATACTACACCACCACTAGTCACCCTAAGGTTGATCCCGCCTACAGAACTTAATAATGATATTGGTAGTTTCATGCACCCCTAGCTGCCTTCATAGGTGCCACCTGCCCCTATCTCCACTAGGTGTACCCACTACCCCAAGCGATCGGCTCCCTTACTCGTAGATACCCGTGCTGGTCCCAAAGTGGGGGGTATCACTCCCCAAAGTGGAAACCTAATACTACCAGAGATGCTCGGCTTATACCTACACGATGCAACAACGTCTTACCTACCAGCCCGGGCCCACATACGCACATGAACCCGTTGGACTTGCGTTGCCACCACTAACCTGTTTTGGCCTCTTACAGTCAAGCCCAGTATGCGTGTCCCGTCCTCGACTTGGGTCGAGCCCACAGAGATACTCATGGGTTACTGGTTGAAATGGGTCTCAATTACTTGACACAAGCTATCCACCTAAGCTTGGTCCCCTCTAGTACACCCCACTTAAGCCTTTCCTTATTCATGTTCACTTACATGTTTCAAATTTTGGTTAAGTGTTTCTAATCGTATTTCAAATGCCACCCAAGGCACCCACTAGATTCCACATGCCACCCAAGGCACCCACTTAACCCCTTCATGTCCCACTACATGTTTATCTGGTTAAGTGTTTCTTAATTCATTAAGACTGTAACCTCATAAAGACCTCTCACATTAGACAGGCATTTGTGGCAGCTGGATTTGCCGGGCGGGTCCGGGCAGTCTTACACCACAAATGAGCCTAACCTCGTGCCTTTACAATTGTTACGTATTTAATTTATGCCTAAGACCTCTCACATTGGACTGGCATTTGTGGTAGCTGGATTTGCCGGGCGGGTCCGGGCAGTCTTACACCACAAAAGAGCCTAACCTCGTATCTTAGACGATTAATTACTCCTGATTAATCATTCCCCAATTTGAATTACTTTCCCTATTCAAATTATCAATTAATTCCAAATTTAACTATGGCCATAATTGACTCAATTATGTCCATCTATTTATGGTATGTAAAATCAGACCAATTTTCATCACAAATTTATTTTATGCCTTTTAAGGCGTTTATGCCAATTAAATCTTTTAATATTATCCCCTTTACCCCACGTTGTACGTTCGTTCGTTTAACGTAAAATATACGTTAGACTCGAATAGTCTAACTCATGGAATAAAGAGAAAACATCACAACATACATATAATTAAAACTAGATCTAAACATAAAGGGTGAACTTGCATGTGTGAATGATGTTCTACATCTAAAACTTACATAGGCCAACGTTACAACTTGCATAAAATTACATATGTCATAAATCCAAATCTAAAGGTGTGAATTTGTTTAGATAGTGGTCACAAACTTGCATAAATCATGTATGTCATATATCTACATCTAAGGGTGTAAACTTGCATAGGCAGTAACCACAAACTTGCATAACATGATTCATTTTCAAACACATGTATTCATATAAACTTGCATATGTGATTTATGCAACATAACAATGGTATAAACTTACATCTAAACATGTAAACCAGCATATAGAATTTGGCATATAACTCACACATGTCATAGCCTAACTTTAGATCTAAAATAGGTGTCATAAAGCATATAAGGTTATACATATAATTTTGCCCAACTTGCATATGATTCATGTCTTAATAAAAATCTAAACTTGCATACATACTTATGATTTATCACATGAACAACATACCCAAACTAGAATATGAACAACATGGTGATTCGATTATACATAAGCCAATCATAAAATTACAACATAGATGATCACAACTTTGCAAGATAGCATCATAGAATTAACAACATAAACATCACAATTTTACTACATGAATAATAACATGCGGTCAATAATTCACATCATATCCAAATAGTCCACATCATAACTCAATCCAATTAATTTGCTAATTATTTTATTACACTTATCGAACTCACAATTCAGAGACGGTCTTGAATTCTGAATTCTGAGTTCTGAAGTTGTAATAGCTTTCCCTTGAAGAAGATTCGTTGTTAAAGTTGAAAAGGATTGATTTAGACTAGCTTTCTTCCACTCTAATTGGTGGCGGCTATGCTGAGTTGCTAGGTGAAGGCATGGAGGCCATGAATCTAATTTTGTTTTGATTTTAGGGTTTGAGTCTAGAGGTGTTTTTATAGAGTTTATGATTAATTTAGGCCATCCGATCAACCTAGAAGCAACCTGAACCATCCAAACAAGATAGGGTGACACCTCAGCCCTAATGACTCAGCACAGTGTATTAAATGTTCATTTTTTTCTATAATTTACGTATTTCTTATTTATGACAAATTCCATATTTAAATTATTCCCATTTTAATTATGCCATAACTATATTTTTAATTATGCTCACAATTAATGGTATACTAAATATACCATTTCATGAACCAATCTATGCCATGTAATTTTCATGTTTATCCTTCATATTTATATGTAAATTATAAATCTATTATTGTTAATTACATATTCTCCCTTTTACCGTATACATTAATTACCCATATACAAATATCCATTTATACATGCATAAATATTTCTTACCTTTAATTTGTCATAAAAGCCAATCAGAGAAGGCCACATAAAAAAAAAAATCATTGACAACCAAAAAATGCGCCACGTACGCCACATGACGCGTACACGTCATATATATATATATGTATATGTATATATATATATATATATATATTTTCTGTATATATATTTTCTTCTTCTTTTTATCTATCTTCCCAATTACCCATTTTCACACTGAACCACTTTTTGAACTGTGTTCACACTAAGCCATTTTAAGCCATTCCCCTAAAACAAAAATATGGCGCCGGCGGGTATCGAACTCTGTACCCCTTGTATGCAAGTCACGTGTTCCAACCAAATGAGCTACTAAGTCTTTTGCTTACAAACCTTAGAACAATGCTAAACATTTATTCTTTTCTCATTCTTTTTTTCTTCATGTTTTGCTGCAATATTTAATTTAAAGATATCTTTTTCAAACGGAATCCAATTTACGCAAACTCGGACTCTATCTCAACCAGAATTCCGAGACGAACATAATGGCGCAACCCGTTTCCCTTAATTATCACATCTGAGGTTAATTATTTTTTAATTTAGTTGATTCGATTATTCAAAAATTCAGGGTGTTACAATTCATCTCTTTCTTTTACTCTCTTCTCACTCTTTTTATAATCTAATTTCACTTGATTTTGGCGAAGAAAATGAAGAGATCTTTTAGCTTTGTGATGAATCTCCAATCACTTGTACGCTTTGATCCTTTTCCATGATCTTCATAAATTTCATTGTGATTTAGCATTCAATCTAGGCTTCGGAGAGAGTTAGAGGGGATTCGAGATCATATGAGTGGCCTTTGAGAGATTTATCTTGTTGCTTCAATGATCATTAACATGAATTTGATCTTCATGAGGTTGATGATGAGTAGTTAGATCTTCGGTAGCCATTAGAAAAGTTGTAGGTGAGTTTTGAATTTTGCGGAGTCCCTTCCTCAGAATGAATTTTCTGTCCCCCTCCCAAATGAATTATGAGGGGTATTTATAGGTGATTTTAGCCCGGATGGCAATTCTATAATTATACAGAAAAACGCCATGACTCAATTTCGACATGACTCAACTCCGACATGACTCAACTCGCCATGACTTCATCTCGCCATGACTCATGTCACCATGAATTCCTCTTGCGACATGAATGGTTGAAACGCCTTAAGTGCTTGCACCATGGCCCTCCCGACATGGATCTGGTCTACGGAATGATGAGTTACGGCATAAATTGCCTGGAACGATATGACATATGAATAGCGGTGGCCTGTCTTTAATATAAATGGTGTGGCTTCATGACTATCATGTATCCTTTCGTGCTGGAACCCCCCGCTTCTCATGGAACGAACTGTGAACCACCTTTTGCATACATTTAATACCGTGCCAAACTTTCCTTCTAAAGCTGCTTGCGACTTGGATAACATACGTATCCCTTACAGCAAGCAACGACATGATTATCATGACTTGCAATCTTTTACCGAGTTGACTTGCTTTATATTACCCCTGCATTATAGCCTTATCTTCATATTGCAAGGAAACGTTCCTCAACACAGCACATGAACGTGCCACGTGTCATCACGTCTTTTGCACTATGATATTGCTCATATATTATAAACGGCCAAACACTATTCATGTCTTACCGTCCATATTTTGCATTCCTGGTTCATGTGAACATATATTAAATTACATATGGTGCTGAACTAATGATGAACATCTTGGATCTTGGTGAATTACTATAACTGACTTAGCCACTAGTCTTTACAGTCCACGTCAGCTTGGACCATTCACCCTCCCAGGAGGAAAAGCACGACCTGAAGTATATATGTGATCCTAAAAATGAGGGACGACTTGCTTTTTGTAGCTGGCAATAACTCATCACACAAAGACATTAGCCCAAGTCGTGGAGACGACATGATGCTCTGACGACATGAATGGTTCAACGGCATGAATGAGCACGACTTGTTGTTAATACAAACCACTCCGACCTAATTACAAACATATGTCGTATTCCATCATTGCTTCCATCTGGCGTGTGTATAAGCATTTCCAAATGACCGAGTTATCTTTCACATGCCACATGCACAATATTAACAATTTATTATACTGCGTTCAAACGCTATTTGCTGACCTATGCATGCAAACGTATCATGCTGTCTCATAAACCCGAGGAGCCCAATGTGTCATAGCGGCCTGATGATCCTTTAAAGTGAACCACTTGGCATGTTAACATGGCGTGTTATATAGTATAAGATCAGTGAAGTCATGCCGCCACCCATAATCATGTCGTCACCCATAAAGCTCAATGACCTGATCAACATGCTTCTGACATACGACTTGGTAATATAATGCAACATGATTTAACTGTTTCACAGATGGCCTGATGCACATTTACGATATAACGACATGAATGAAGATGATTTGGTGGCTTGATTTTAATAGCATAGATGATGCGACATATAGTTTTGTCGATATACGACATAGACCATGTCGCGCCGTACGTCATAGAACCATGTCATGCTGAACGGTTTTTCATTGAGTCGTGTGAATGAACTTCATGTCGTGCTAATGATTTTGAGACCCTGGTGTCAGGATAATATTTTGGGGAACCGTCTGGTCTGTATTGTCAACACATTTCTTGTGGACTGCGTTTCAATAACGGGGTTAACATTCCCCTCAAAGTTTGTATTTTTTGCTTGCGAAAAATGCGGGCTTCGAAATAAACACAATTTGCATTGAGATTCAGTCACAGCTTTTTGTCTGCTATAGCAAATCATTCTTCGAATTTAGATGCTCCATGCTACTTGTTCTATAATCAAAACAAGTATTTGCACAATCATGGACTTGTACTTTGTCATTGGTTGCCCACATCAATAAAAAATTAGTTTAATCATTAGAAAATGAATTATAGTGAATTTTATTTTCGAACTGAATGAAGTATCGCCACAAAATTTTTCTACTCAACGATTCATAACTCGCTGAATATTGTTTGTACAAATACGATATTCTAGTTCAAATTTGCGTTTACGCTTAAAATCAACTAATTGACTAAAGTAAACTGCGGATTTCAAACGTTACCATTCCAGTGACTTATATGATGATGTACGATATTTCTTATTTGAGAAGTACGTATTTGTGATATATTCCCTGCTTCTTTTTGGAGAAGTCTTTGATTATTGGTGTCCCGGTTTAGGATGCCATTGTTAGCATTCATTATGCAAAGAATTTCACTACTCAATGTTTGTTTGTCATGCTGATCAGTTTTGGCATTGAAGATTCCGTTGGATGCCCCATGTTTTAGTGAGGTCCTTTTAATCCAACGTCTTTTCTTTTTCTTGCGATTGAATCAACATGATGGATTTCATTGAACGTTGTTGATTTCTCCTATAGAGAGGATTTCTGGTTGTCGCATCGTTTCGCCATGCGAACTCTTGCGAGGTTTGGGTGAGGGCTGCATCGCTCCGCGCTTATGAACTCCCACGCTTCATCTTGCTTTAGCAAGCTCCCGCGCTTCGTTTCGCGCCTACGGATTCCAGTGAACCATTGGGTTAAGGCTACATCGCTCCACGCGTACGAACTCCCACGCTTCGTCTTGCTTTAGCACGCTCCCACGCTTCGTTTCGCACCTACGGACTCCCGTGAACCATTGGGTTAAGGCTGCATCGCTCCGCGTTTACGAACTCCCATGCTTCGTCTTGCTTTAGCAAGCTCCCGTGCTTCGTTTCATGCCTACGGATTCCCGCAACCTTCGGGGTAAGGCTGCATCGCTCCGCGCTTACGAAATCCCACGCTTCATCTGACTTAGCAAGCTCCCGCGCTTCGTTTCGCGCCTACGAATTCCCGTGAACCATTGGGTAAGGCTGCATCGCTCCGCGCTTACGAACTCCTACGCTTCGTCTTGCTTTAGCAAGCTCCCGCGCTTCGTTTTGTGCCTACGGATTCCCGCGAACCATTGGTTTAGGCTGCATCGCTCTGCACTTACGAACTCCCACGCTTCGTCTTGCTTTAGCAAGCTCCCGCACTTCATTTCGCGCCTACGGATTCCCGCGAACCATTGGGTTTAGGCTGCATCGCTCCGCGCTTACGAACTCCCACGCTTCATCTTGCTTTAGCAAGCTCCCGCTTCGTTTCGTGCCTACAGATTCCTGCAACATTTGGGGGATGAGGTTTTGGATCCGTGACAGCTTGTTGCTCTATTCGCCGTTTGATTCATTGGGACTTCCTTGTTCAACCGTTGAGTTGGTATTATCGGAGTTGCCTCATTTCGTTGGATCTTGAGGAAGCAAACGCCTACGGAATAGCCTGTAATGAGAAAATTGTCTTTTAGCAAATTTTTCATATATATTTTGCAAGTCAGAGATTTACACAAGCAGGCAACATTTCATTCGTAGTACTTTTGTTCCGTACAATGTACGTAAACCATTATAAACTTTTTACAAGAAAGTAAAACATAATAAAGGGTAAAGTAATGCAAAGAGGCGATAATGATCGCTTATTCTAGGCCATAGATATTAGATCATCATCAATGGTTGTCAATTGATTATCAGCCTTGGAATGATCTGAGCAGAAGCTACATTACTTGGACCAGACTGATCATTTGATGCCCCTTGCCCTTGTGGAGCTGCAGAAGGATTTGCATCTTGAGAGTTCTTCACAAATTGTTGTAGACGGTTCTTCCTAATCAACTCTTCAATTAATAATTTCAGGTGCCTGCATTCGTTGGTGCTGTGGCCCGGCTGATTATGATACCGACAGAACTTCCTGGATTTAGTCAGATGGTCATTCATTTTTATTGGCCGAGACTTTGGGTAATCTTCTGCGTCCTTTGTAGCAAGGTAGATGTTCTCCGGAGTGTCATTCAGAGGAGTTAACTCAGCCGAGTCAAGAAGGTGAAACTTTTTATTAGCTTTGATATCATTCCTGTCATTTGCTTGCTTCTGCCCCTGAATATTCTTTTGATCGCACTGAGTAGCAGCATTTTTGGGAGCCTCAAGAAGTTGGTTACCACCGATGATCTGAAGAGGTATAGGATTGTCGCCCACTCTCATGTACTCCTTCACCTTCTTATAGAACTTGTCAAGTGTAGTCGGTTCCTTCATTTTTATCCATCTTCCGAACTCGCTCTTCTCATCTATGGTGCTGAGTAGAGACATGAGGATTATGCGAGGTTCCACGTTCCTTACTCCAGACAAAGCAACATCGAATCGACTAAAGAAGGCTTTGATGGTTTCCCCTGGATTCTGTTTCATTTTTGAAAGCGTTATAGCATCCTTGGCTTTGGTAGCGTACAAGCGGAACTGCTCCTTAAACTTTTTGGTCAGGTCAGAGAACCGATCGATGGATTTGGGTGGCAGCTTTGTGAACCATAGTGATTTAGCACCTTCTAAGTAAAGAGGAAAGTACGTGCATCTCATCTCATCGGTCGCCTTAGTTGCACTCATATGCCATTCATATTTGAATAGGAAGTAGTTCGGATCAACGAGACCATTGTACGGAGGCAAAGTCGGAGGATTGAACTTCTTCGGACATTCTGCTTCAAGGATTCTTTCTGTGAATGGAGTCCTATCGGGAGAGAAGTCCCATTCTCTTTCATCGTCCTTGCTAGTCTGATTCTTTTTTATGGCTCGTTCTATCATGTCTAAAATGTATTCTTCGGTGCTATGGTGCTCTGTGAAGCTGAGCTCTTTACCAAATGTTCGTCTAGGCATATGATCTCGATTAGAGAGCTTAGGTCCTTTGCCTTCTCAACGAAGAGGTGCCCCCGTGATAAGATTAGAGGCTTTTCGAGCATTCGCTTCGGAATGGTTCTTAGCTTTGGATCTCAATTCTTCTATGTTAACTTCGTCCCTACCACTTGTCCAATCATAATCATCTTCCATATTGTCGTTGCGGTTATGATCGGAAGCGGGCGATTTATCATTCTCCTCGAGATCCACATGCACTTTCGGAGGGGCTGGATTTGATGGAGCATTAAGGATGGTGTCGAGTTTCTCCATAATCATTTTGGTAGAGGCATCCATTCGGTTGTTGACATTGGCAATAGCGATTTTTTATTCATTTCTGGTCACACCAGCTCCGCTTTCTGAATTTTCGCCAACTTCGAAACGGTTATTAAGCGGTGTTTATTTGTTAGTGACATTATCAGCATTTCCGACATCTTTACTTACGATCTTCTTTGATTTAGCCATTATTTCGGAGGAAGAAAGCAGTTTAGGACTTAAATGGAAAGACGTTCAACTTTGCGAGAGTGCGAGAGGAGGTAGGAGCTGCGAACGCGACCCCACGGCAGGCGCCAAATGTTTGCTCCAAATTTGGGATCAAACACCAAAGGTGTAAAAGTTACACTTCTTCAATTCGGTAAGAATATGGAACCGCGCGTAGTCACAAAATAAACGGATAAAAACAAATAAGAACAGAAAGGAATTTTTATAGTGGTTCGATTCAATACAAATCTACGTCCACTTTTAATCAATTCTCATTATAATATTTGAGCTTACAACACATGGATTTTCCCTCATGACGTTCATCTCTTTCTTTTACTCTCTTCTCACTCTTTTTATAATCTAATTTCACTTGATTTTGGCGAAGAAAATGAAGAGATCTTTTAGCTTTGTGATGAATCTCCAATCACTTGTACGCTTTGATCCTTTTCCATGATCTTCGTAGATTTCATTTTGATTTAGCATTCAATCTAGGCTTCGGAGAGAGATAGAGGGGATTCGAGATCATATGAGTGGCCTTTGAGAGATTTATCTTGTTGCTTCAATGATCATTAACATGAATTTGATCTTCATGAGGTTGGTGATGGGTAGTTAGATCTTCGGTAGCCATTAGAGAAGTTGTAGGTGAGTTTTGAATTTTGTGGAGTCCCTTCCTTAGAATGAATTTTCCGTCCCCCTCCCAAATAAATTATGAGGTGTATTTATAGGTGATTTTAGCCCGGATGACAATTCTGTAATTATATAGAAAAACGCCATGACTCAATTTCGACATGACTCAACTCCGACATGACTCAACTCGCCATGACTTCATCTCGCCATGACTCATGTCACCATGAATTCCTCTTGCGACATGAATGGTTGAAACGCCTTGAGTGCTTGCGCCATGGCCTTCCCAACATGGATCTGGTCTACGGAATGATGAGTTACGGCATAAATTGCCTGGAACGATATGACATATGAATAGCGGTGACCTATCTTTAATACATGACTATCACGTATCCTTTCGTACTGGAACCCCCCGCTTCTCATGGAACGAACTGTGAACCACCTTTTGCATACATTTAATACCGTGCCAAAATTTCCTTCTAAAGCTGCTTGCGACTTGGATAGCAAACGTATCCCTTACAACTGGCAACGACATGATTATCACGACTTGCATGCTTTTAGCGACTTGACTTGCTTTATATTACCCATGCATTATAGCCTTATCTTCATATTGCAAGGAAACGTTCCTCAGCACAGTACATGAACGTGCCACGTGTCATCACGTCTTTTGCACTATGATATGGTAACCGATTTCTTTGGCTGGTAATGATATTACTTTTCTGTTACCATATAAAGTTGGTACGGTAATGGTTTTGAATATAAAGTTCCGGTACCGAACCGATTCCACCACATAAATAGGTTATATGCTAATATATATAGGGTATAATCTTTATTATATGAACTAAAAAACTCTATATAAATGACGCAGCTATGACTTGTTTGCTAAAAGAAGTATTAGGAACAAATACACTCTGTTTAGTTACAATATAAACTAAGGTGTAAAAAAAACTGAGTGACATGACAATTTTGTTGAGAATAAAAATCCTATTTGCTAACGAAATTTGCATCTTAACTTGAGGCACACATTTCACTCTGTTGCGTGAATGAAACCACCAAGTTAGGCTATAGCTTTGTGTTATAACTTTGTTTCTTTGCTGTAAAATCATCTCTAAAGCGATGTAAAGATTTGATATGCTTATGCTTTTATTATAAATCCTGGAATAAAGTTGTTTTAAAGATGGATGAATTCAGGGAAACAAGTTTTGATACTATACACATAATGCATACAATGTCAGGACGATTATGTTCATTGAAAGTAAGTAGTAAAGCACCATAGCATTGTATATATGTGCATTGGAAAATGTATATATAGTTGCGTTTCTGATTGGCAAGTACATGCACGTGAAATGGGTGATAAGGTTAGCTTGGATAAGAAATATGTCCTGATATATATATATATATATATATATATATATATATATATATATATATATAGAGAGAGAGAGAGAGAGAGAGAGAGAGATACATATATGTATGTCAGCCATACTTGCATAAAAAATAAACAGCAAGCCACTCTTTAAATACCAAGAAGCCTTTAAATTGCCATATGCATGTATAAATCCAACAGACCCAAATATTGTATTAGTATATGTGTGTGTGTGTGTATGCTTTTAGAAATTTATGCGTTGTTTACATGCTAAATTGCTTGTAATAAGTATTATAGTACCATGGTTATTTTTTCAACGTGTGTATACATATACATACATACATACATATATATATATATATATATATATATATATATATATATATGTACACATATACATACATATATATACATACATACATATATATATATACATACATATATGTGTGTGCGCGCATTGCTGGAAACAGTGAAGTAGCATGACCAGAAGCATGGTATTGTCCTTAATGCAAACAGTACCACTGTGACATAAAGATAAAAGATGTATGAAAAGTAAGGAGTATAAGTCATATTTTAAAATGCTTAAGATTTGTTTTGCTAAGAATACAAGCCAACAAATATGCTTGTTTGCATAATTTTGCAATTGAATGTCATGAGATAGTGTCACCTATTTATATTACAAATTCCCAGGAAATCCAAAGAAGCAAGATATAAAGGAAGATCGTTATCGTTTTGTTTTATAATAAAACAGAGATTGAAATACTTTTGAAACAATGTTAAGGCATAACCAAAGTGTCACATTTTTATGTTAAAATAATTCTCTTTGGCTTTGAGGCAAACTAAAAATCCTATCTGAATATACATATGAATATGTATGGTAACCTGATAAAAGATCAATTGTCATATCTTTATTGGCCATGTAGTGATTAGTTAATCCATAAACTAATAAAATATTGCTATTAAATGATCACGAAAACCATGGAATTCTACGTCGATGACATGTTGGTAGAATCTCATATAGCTGGAAACCTTATAAGCAATCTGACTAAAATGCTCGGAATATGAGATGAAAAACCGTTGAAGTGATCTTTTGGTGTAGCATTTGTAAAGTTCCTTAGATTTATAGTGAATGAAAGGGGTGAAGCCAATTCAACGCAAATCAATGCGCCAATTAAACAAAAATCAATGCATTAAGGAACTTTGAAGCTCCAAGGTATAAGGGGGAACTTTGGTGCCTGAAAGGGAAGATTACAAGTCTAAGTAGTTTCATTTCAAATGCCACAGATAGATGCATGCCTTTTGTCTACATGTCGAAGAAAGTGAAAAGGAATTTTGAATGCACTATTGGATGCCAGGTAGCTTTTGAAGATTTACCTTGACACATAGAAGTTCCCTAAATTCTCTCTAAATCGATGGATAACGAAGATCTGTTTATTTACTTGGCTGTATCACCCCATGCACTAAGTGCAACGCTTGTGTGTGAAGACGCCCGAGTCCAAAGACTAATATACTTACATTAAAAATAATTTATAGATGCATAGAAGAACTATCCAAAGTTGGAAAAGATCTCCTACTATTTGTTAATAGCTTCGGGGAAACTACGACTATACTTCCTTGCTCACATAATATAGGTGCTTGCCGATCAACCGCTAAATTAGGTTATATTCAACTTTGAAATTCTAGGTTGATACTTGAAATTGAACTATGAGTTGATTTAGTACGACTTGACTTATCACCCATGAAAGGCAACCAATGGATAGGCACTGGAGACTTCGTCACAGGGTTCACAATTAGGGAAGAGGAAGTGGAAGAAGCAACGATTGTAGTAATAAAATGGAAACTATGTGTTGATGGTATGATGAATGACTATTGCTCGGGACCTGGATTAATTCTTAAGACTTCAGAAAAAAGCTCCATTTGCTAAACCTTGAGACTGGAATTCTCTGTTATCAATAGAGAAGCATACCATGAAATGTATGTTGTAGGATAAAGATAGTGAAAGAGTTAAAAATCCAAGCCCTGCAAATCTTTAATGAATCACAACTTGTTTTTTGCCAAATGCGAAGGGAATTTCAGGACAAAGTTGTAACCTAACCTCTTACCTATCGAACACTTGGGAATTACTCAATGACCTTGATTACTACACCATTACTGTATTCCAAAAGAAGAAAATATGAAGGATGACTCTTTGGCCAAATATGCTGGATTCAGAGAACACAACTCCTAAGATTAATACTAGTTGAAGATCTAACGACTCCAAGCATCAATTACATGGACATGTTATGGATTCTAGAAACCATCAAAGTGCCGAAATCATGGACTAAGCTAATTAAAGAATAATTTGTCCACATAACCATACCTAAAAATCGAAACGCACGAAAGTGGCTGCTTCAAAAAGCACCACAGTCATCATACGTGACGAAAGACTTTATAGATGTGTTTTCTCTATGCCACTTTTTGCGATGCGTAACCTGGGACGAAACATATTGAATTCTCATGGCGGTGCGTAAAGGAAACTACGTCGACCATTCCAAGGGTCAAACATTGACCAATTATGATACAGATATTTCTAGTCAGACATGAATAGGGAAGCAGTTGAGTACACTATGTAATGTGATAAATGCCATAGTTCTTTAAAATACGAAGAGCCCCTCGATTGATTTGACACAAATGGTCAGCCGCTGACCATTCGCAATATAAGGGATTGATCTTACTGGTGCACTACAAATATCAAAGGAGAAGCAACATACGCAATAGTCTTTGTTGATTACTTCACAAACCGGGACAAAGCGGAGGCATTGGTCACAATTACCGCTAAGAAAGTTATTATCTTCATAACTAAAAATATCATTTGCAGGTTTTGGATTCTGCAAGAGATCATAATCAACAAAGGGGTTTAGTTCAAAAGTGCAAATTCTAGAATTTCTATAAGCTTTACATAGAGAAAAGTTTTTCTGTGGTAGCACATCAGCAGGAAAACGAGCAAGTGGAAGCAGTGAATAAGATCATCAAATCTACCATCAAGAAATATCTCATGAAGGCTAATGAATTTGGGTTAAAGAGTTTCCACTTACACTATGGAATTACAGAGCAACGAACAAATCTACGATTAGGAGAATACCATTTGCTTTGGCCTATGGTTCGGAAGCCATGATCATGGTAGAGCTAGAAGTCTCTACTTATTGACAAAAACATTTCAAATAAGAAGAAAATTAACAACTATAGCTCGACCAAGTAGATGAGATGCAGAAAGTACAACTGAGGATCGCTACCTTCCAAAGAAGAGCAGCAAGGCACTTCAACAACAGAGTATGTAGAAGAACATTCGAAGTAAGAGATCTCATCACTACACCAGAAAACTCCTGGTAGTGTTTTAAAGAATGCTACTACAGGTCCAGCAACTAAAAGTCTGAATTATTTTGGTTGCGTTTTTATAAACGCTACCATATGATTAGCGCAGTTGCATTTTCCAAACGCTACCGAAGGTCTGTATGTGGGTCAACTTTTGCTTTTCTGTAGCGTTTATTTTATGCAACTAAAAATTCAAATCGTATGTTACTTTTGTTCTATAGCGTTTCTAAAATGCTACTAAAAGGCATTGATTGTTTTGTAATATAATTTAAATACTACTGCATACTGTTGATGACTTATATTATTTCCAGCAACTAATTATATAAATCATATTAAAATCAGCAATGATTGCATTAAAACCTGATTTAAAACGACAATCAATCAATCAAATAATCATCATATTCAAATAATTGAGAACACATTAGTCACATTGTATCTCCCAAAACCATTTAGATAATAGTTATTTGACAACATCAACAAATTCACATAGTATATGTAACAACCCGTATTTTTGAATAACATGTTATAACATAAATCAAGGAAGAATTAAACTGTAAAATCTGAATCAAGGGAAACGGGATGTGCCATTGCGTTCGTCTCGGAAAAATACGCGAAATAGAGTCCGAGTTTTCGAAAATCGGAGTCCGTATGACCAAGATATGGCCTCGCGAAGTTTCACGAAAAATTCAAATTCAAAACAGATTCAAAATTTTCAATTTTCAGAAGTGGCGGGAAAATTCCCGCCAGACCCAGGGGGTCGACTGGGGAGTCGACCTCCCCCCCCCCCCCCCCGGTCGACTGGGGAGTCGACCCTAGGGTCGACCTCCCTGGTCGGCCAGGTCGGTCTGGTGCACCTGTTTTGGCTGTTTGGACCTGTTTTGGAGGCTTGTGACGGGATTTGATGGCTCTGATTGAATCTAGGGTTAATCCTATGGCTAATACTATCCTAATCTTATATAAAAAGACCCCTAAGCCTAGCCTAAATCACCATTATTCAATCCTACAACTAAACTATGTCAAATTTGTTCCTCTCATGGCCTCCACTCTCATGCTAAAATTTCTAAGTCTATCTATATGAGAGATTTTGAGTGCATACAAGTGTTTTCAAGCTTGTATGAGTGTTCTTAGTTTGCATTCAAGTCAAGTTGCAACATTTCTATTATAAAGTGAGGATTTTTATCGATTTGGCTCAAGGGTTTAATTTGGAGCTTTCATATTTGGGTCTTTTTGGTGATTGCATAAGGGCTTCGTCTCAATCTTTATAATAAATATTCATTTGTGTCTTCATAGCATTGTAAGCCCTTTTCTACTTTCATTCTTAGAACTCTAAAGTTAAATGAATGATGCAAGTTTGGTTGATCATTATGATATGCAAGTTTGGTTGATCATTATGATATGCAAGTTTGGTTGATCATTATGATATGCAAGTTTGGGTTGATCATGTTATCATGTTATGCAAGTTGACACATGTTGCTAGTTATGCAAGTTGGGGTTGATCATGTTATCATGTTATGCAAGTTAAACTTGAGTTTGTGAGCTTAAAGCTTCAAGCTTTATGTTAAAGGTTGCATTTTGGCAACATGGAAGTTATCATATCCCTTATGATAACTTGTATGTGAGGCTAAATGCGAACTTCTAGCAACTTCTACATGTCATTTATCACCATGTATCACTTATATGCTAAGTTTGGTTTTATGCATACTTTTGAAGCCTAATAATGCAATATGCAAGTATATGAACATATGTACATTTCATATGCCACCATGTTAAACTTGTGGCTTCAACACCTTTTTGTCATGATTATGCCAAGTTCCCTATTTTATCCTTTATGCGTTGTTGCGATTATGTAAACGATGGGATTACGTTGGGGTTGGGTGACATTATGACATGAACATGGTTTTTATAACATGACGTGATATGTAATTATGTTTTGGAAACATAATGGACATGACACTTAGAAAAGATGAGTGTAGCCAACTCGAGGTTGGGTTGAGTTTGTAGCATAAATCTACCCGGACCCGCCCGGCTTAACTAGTGGCTACAAACAATAGGACCCAATGTGAGAAGTTGGTCATGTTGTGCTCGAACCCGAGGTTAGACCAAGTTGTGGTGTAAAGCTACCCAGACCCGCCCGGCTTAACTAGTAACCACAACAAGGTCGAATGTGAGAGGTTAAAGCACATTAAGTTAATGAATGCCTCCTGATAAGGGTTAAGTCATGGTCCACTTAATACTTAACCAATTTGGGCTTGATGGATTAATCGGGGTTAAGTCATGAACCTTGGGTACACTTAACCAATTTAATCCACGTTTGGATCGGGTTAACCACACTTAACCCGTTAAGAAACCCCAGTTGCGTGGTCCTTTTCAGCAGTAACCCTCTTGATCGTATCATAAGACCCTAGGACTAGGCTAGGGTGGGGCACGATTACTGGGCTGACATGTAAGCGACCAAAACGACGGCTGAGTAGGTACGCCGGTGTAGGTCCAGGCGGACTATGGTCGTGCACATAGTCCGGAGTTGGAGAATCAGGCACGGGTACCAGTAGGTCTAGACTGTGCATACTTGATTGGTGTCCGAGGTTGACACCCTAGGACTTGGTACACCCTAGGGTGTACCTAGCACAGTTAACTACATTGCATGTTTGGGCCGTATGACACCGACACTTGACGAGTTAGGCTTGTAGGGAGCCGATCAACTAGACCATGTAGTTGGATCTTGATTTAGGTCACCTCATGATATTGGGCCAAGCGTGGGCCAAGGGATCGATTCTCGTTTTTACTTGACATGTTAGAATGCTAGTACACCCGTGGTGCAAAACTTAACCTTGATTATGCGATGACATCTTCACCTATCTTGTTAGTTAATCATCATGCCAGTATGTTGTTATCCTTATGTTCATCTCAGCTTCTCGTGCCAGTTAACTTTACTAGTTCATGGACTGATAGTAGTTAGGGCTTACCAGTCTTTTTGACTGATCTATTTTCTTTCGCCTCTTTTCTTCCGTTCCCCCCCCCCCTCAGGTCCTCAGGGTGGGAACATTGGAGTTTAGCTTGGATCTTTACAGCTTGCTTACTGGATTTGCTCATGTACGGTTTTGGACATTGAGCTAGCTATGGTTTATCACTTCATTTTGGGGATAGTACTTTATGTATTTCAGTTTTTTTCAGTTTATGCTTTTATCTAGACTTTGTGTGTTGGAAAATAATGACCAAGTACTTTGTTGTAACTTAACTATGGTTTTGAAATGCTAGTTTTATCCGCTGCTTTAATACTCTGTTTTACTTATATGTTCTGTCTTGTGATATCTGCATGCATGTTTACCTTGTTTAAACGCCCCTCCGAAGCTAGTGTGCTTGCAAGAGTTACCCTGGCGGAGGTGGGGTGTTACATTTGGTATTAGAGCATAAGGTTTACAAGATTTGAGCAAAAGTGTTTTTGAAACTTACTTTTTGAAAAACTATTTTCAAAACCAATTAAGTATTTTCCAAGGAAAAGTCTAGTTTTTTTAAAAGGCTATTCCCCAAAAGCACTATCCTTCGTTTCCTCATTCTGAATCTATCTTTTTTTCAGTATGGCCGATCTTAACCTTCCCGAGGGAGTGACCATTCGCGGATGGTTCCGGAGGTACTGGGAAGCTAGGGCCAACGATGTGGGCCCAGCAAATACCCCCAACATAACTGAGGTTCCTCCTCCTCCTCCCCCTCCTCAAAATCCACAAGTGGATTTCGCAAAAGTTTGCAAGGACTTTAAGGCGATGGGTGGCAAGAATTTCATAGGGACGGAGACTTTTGTGGAGGCACGAAATTGGTTGAAAGAAACCGAAGATCTTTTTTCTATCTTTGATGTGGAAGACCATAGAAAGGTTTTATTGGCGGCATGGCTATTAAAAGAAGAAGCTGCTTATTGGTGGGAGGTCACCAATGCTACGAGGCCTATAGAGACTTGGGCCGACTTTAGGACAAGATTTGGGCTTAAGTTTCTATCATCAGCTGAGGCGAATCTGCAATTGGAGAAGTTTATATCTTTGAAGCAAGGGGACATGACAGTGAGGGAGTATGTGAATGAGTTCAACAAGCTCGCCCGATTCGGTTTGGACATGGTTAATACTCCCCAGAAGAAGGCTTTACGCTTTGCACGAGGGTTGAATAAGCCATTACAAGGTTTAGCCCTATCTCATATACCCATGGGGCCACTTTTGAGGGACTAGTAGACATGGCATTGCTTCAAGGAGATGATAAGAATGGCAAGAAGGAAGTCAAGGCTAGTGAGACTCAAGCCAAGAAGACAGACTCCAAGTGGGGAGGAAATCAGAGCAATCAGAACAACAAAAACAACAAGAACAACAAGGGCAACAAGGCCAAGGCAAAGGATCCAAGAAAATGCCACTACTATGGGAATGTTGGGCACATTACTAAAGACTGTAATAAGAGGAAGAGGAAGTCGGGCGAATGCTTTCATTGTGGAGAGACCGGACATTTTAGCAAGGATTGCCCCAAGAAGCAAGGGCAGAATCAGCGTGCAGGACCTTCTGGAGGGCAAGTGCATGCTCTCAATGCTGCTCCAGTTCAGGACCGAGGTAGTATTTCTGTAGAAAGTCTTGTTTATATTTCTGATTATCCTGTTCGCACCTTATTTGATTCTGGCGCATCGCATAGTTTTATTTCTTCTGACATTGTTGAAAGTTTGCACCTAAGTACTAGCCTAGTTGAGGATCCCGTTTGTGTTTCAAATCCAATTGGGGGTTCCGCCCATTTATCTATGATTTGTTTGGATTTGAAGATTTCTATCTTGGCCGTAGAATTCACGTGTAATGCTTATGTTCTCGGATTCACGGGATATGGGTTGATCTTGGGCATGGATTGGTTGTCCAGTTATGGAGCCATCCTCGGTTGTGAGCATAGGGTGGTGAGGCTCATGACTCGCCTCGGTAATACCCTAGAAATTTCTTGTAACACTAGAGGTCCCGTCATGTTATGTTATCTTGAATCTCTCGACTCGTCCATCGATGACCTGCAATCTGTAAGGGTGGTCCGAGACTATCCTGATGTCTTTGAAGAAGATAAGGGGTTACCCCCTAAACGAGAGATAGATTTCCGCATTTATCTAGTCGATAATGCCAAGCCAGTATCATTGCCCGTTAGGCACATGGCCCCTCGTGAGAGAAGGGAGCTCAGTAAGCAAATCAAGGAGTTGCTTGAGAAGAATTTTATTAGGCGAAGCATTTCTGAATGGGGTGCTCCGGTGGTATTCGCTACTAAGGCGGATGGCTCGCTTCGCCTATGTGTTGATTATCGAGAGTTGAACAAGCTGACAAAGAAGAATAGGCACCCGTTACCGAGAATTGATGATCTCTTTGACCAGCTTGTAGGTGCTTCTGTTTTCTCTCAGCTCGATCTAGCCACCGGATTTCATCAGCTTAGAGTAGCTGAGGATAGCATTGATAAAACTGCGTTTAGGACTCCAGATGGATTCTTTGAATGGCTTGTCATGCCATTCGGTTTGACTAATGCACCCGCCTACTTCGTAGACTTGATGAGAGGGTGTTCAGGGAGTTCCTTAACAAGTTTGTTGTTGTCTTCGTGGATGACATTCTGATCTTCTCAAAAGATGAGGAAGAGCATGCTAGGCATCTCAAGGAAGTGATGGATACGCTTAGAGCGCATCAGTTGAAAGCCAAGTTCTCCAAATGTCATTTTTGGAGAAGGGAGGTTCAGTTTCTTGGACATATAGTTTCTAAGCAAGGCATAGCGGTGGATCCCGCGAAGGTGGTTGTGGTTCAAGACTGGAAGACTCCTAGGAATGCAACCGAAGTAAGAAGCTTTCTCGGTCTGGCGGACTACTATAGGAAGTTCATCAGGGACTTCGCTAAGATTTCGGCCCCTCTTACTAAGTTGACGAAGAAGAACTTAGTCTTTGCATGGGACTTGGAGTGTGAGCTTGCTTTTCAAAGGCTCAAGAGAGCCCTTACCTCAGCTCCAGTTTTGGCGTTACCTGATAGTGGTAAGATGTTTACCGTGTACACCGATGCATGTGGCACGGGGTTAGGTGTCGTTCTGATGCAAGAGGGAAGAGTGATATGTTATAGGGGTAGGCAACTTAAAGTTCATGAGAAGAACTATCCCACTCATGATTTAGAGTTGGCGGCGATCGTCTTTGCACTCAAATCCTGGCGCCACTATCTTTTAGGTGAAAGGTTTGAGTTGTATACTGATCACAAGTCACTCAAGTACCTCTTCTCGCAAAAAGATCTGAATCTAAGGTAGCAAAGGTGGATGGAATTCTTGGCATCTTATGACTTCGAGATAGCTTATACCCCTGGCAAAGGTAATGTTGTGGCAGATGCACTAAGCAGAAGGAGGTTGACTTGGAGCCCCTTGTTCATTGAGATGAAGAACTTAGAATTCTTGGCGACCTTTGATTTCACGACGACTGTTGAGTCGATGACGGGTTCTTTAGCATCCCTTGAGCTTAGACCCACACTTCTTGATCAAGTTGGGGCTTCACAGAAGGAAGATCCACAAATAGTCGAGGTCATGGATAAGTTGATTCGGGGTGAAACGTCTAGTCACCTTGCTAGATATACCATTGATGATAAAGGTTGGCTAAGGCGTGATGGAAGGCTACGCGTTCCGCAAGTAAGAGACTTGGTGCATAAAGTTCTCGAAGAAGCACATCACTCGAAGATGACTATACATCCGGGAGGGGATAAGATGTATAGGGATATGAAGCGCATTTTCTTTTGGGCTGGAATGAAGAAAGACGTGGCAGAGTATGTCTCAAGGTGCATGGTGTGCCAACAAGTGAAAGTCGAGTCAAAGAAACCAGGTGGGCTATTACATCCATTGGAAGTCCCGCAATGGAAGTGGGAGAGTATTTCTACGGATTTTGTGGATGGATTGCCTAGGTCAAAGAGAGAGAACACAAGCATATGGGTCATAGTTGACAGACTTACGAAGAGTGCTCACTTCATCCCAATAAAGAGCAAAAGGACCGCATCATGGCTAGCATCTATTTATCTTCGAGAGATAGTGCGGTTGCATGGAGTTCCTTCTAGCATAGTTAGCGATCGTGACCTAATTTTCACTAGCCAGTTCTGGAATAGTTTGCAAGAAGCAATGGGTACGCGATTGAATCTGAGTACAGCCTATCACCCCCAGACGGATGGCCAAACCGAAAGGGTGAATAGAGTGCTAGAAGACCTCTTGAGGCTTTGTGTTCTCGACTTCGGTGGTACTTGGGAAGACCACCTTCCTCTTGTAGAGTTTGTGTATAATAATAGCTATCAAGCCAGCATAGGGATGGCACCATTTGAAGCTTTGTATGGGAGGCCGTGTAGGTCACCATCTTGTTGGTAGGAGACAACAGATAGGCTTATACTTGGGCCCGATATGATACGGGAGACATCCGAGAAAGTTGAATTGGTGAGAAGAAGGATGAAAGCGGCCCAAGATAGACAGAAATCCTATGCTGACAAGCGAAGGGCAGATTTGGAATTCGAAGTGGGAGACATGGTTTTCGTGAAGGTTTCTCCTTTGCGTAATGTGGTACGTTTTGGAGAAGTGGGGAAGCTGGCACCAAGGTTCGTAGGACCCTTCCCTATCACAGAGAGAATTGGAAAGATGGCCTATAAGGTGAAATTGCCCGAAAAGCTAGCCGGAGTGCATAATGTCTTTCATGTCTCGCATCTCCGAAAGTGCCTACATGAGTCCGCTGAGGTGGTTGAACCAAGCATTCTCGAAGACATTGAGGTAGAGAAAGAAGCAACCTTAAGGAAAGCTCTGATTCGTATTTTGCGAACAGAGAATAAGAAGTTAAGGAATCGAGAGGTCAAGTTGGTGAAAGTTCAGTGGGGTGAAGCCGAGGAAGACGCAACTTGGGAAACAGAGGAGAAGATGCGTGGGCTTTATCCATTCCTTTTTGAGGGTACATTCTCGATCTCTTTTCCTAATTAATACATCTCTCTTTTGCTATCCATGTTTATCCTGTTTATCTTATTATCTCGATAAACTTGTCATGAGGACCTTAGGTAGAAACCCTTTGGATGAAACATGTATTTGAAACATGTTATGCTTGATGGTTGCAAATGGTTGCAAGTGTTTGCACGTGGATACTCGTGGATGCATGATACACATTAGGCACTAAGATCGGCTCACACACTTTCATGTTGCATATGCATGAGTGCTTATACTTATTCATGGATGAAACTTGTTATGCTATCACGTGGATGTTGCATATGGATGAATGTTATGTGCACTCATGTAGAGATTATAAATTATGTTAGGAATTTGCATACATATGGACTCATTTCACTAACATACTTTGCATTAAGGAGGTTTACTGTATCAGTAACCTCCTGATTTTCGCATTAGATAAGTACATATACACACACCTTTGCATATGATCATACAACATTTAGAATCCTTTAAGGACAATGACTGCACGTAGATAATGTTTTGAGTAGATGGATGATGGATGGTAGGATATGTTCTTCCTAACTTGGAGATTTCGGGGACGAAATCCTTTAAGGAGGGGAGAATGTAACAACCCGTATTTTTGAATAACATGTTATAACATAAATCAAGCAGAATTAAACTGTAAAATCTGAATCAAGGGAAACGGGCTGTGCCATTGCGTTCGTCTCAGAAAAATACGCGAAACAGAGTCCGAGTTTTCGAAAATCGGAGTCCGTATGACCAAGATATGGCCTCGCGAAGTTTCACGAAAAATTCAAATTCAAAACAGATTCAAAATTTTCAATTTTCAGAAGTGGCGGGAAAATTCCCGGCAGACCTAGGGGGTCGACCTGGGGGTCGACTGGGGAGTCGACCTCCCCCCCCCCCAGGTCGACTGGGGAGTCGACCCTAGGGTCGACCTGGGGGTCGACCTCCCTGGTCGGCCAGGTCGGCCTGGTGCACCTGTTTTGGCTGTTTGGACCTGTTTTGGAGGCTTGTGACAGGATTTGATGGCTCTGATTGAATCTAGGGTTAATCCTATGGCTAATACTACCCTAATCTTCTATAAAAAGACCCCTAAGCCTAGCCTAAATCACCATTATTCAATCCTACAACTAAACTATGTCAAATTTGTTCCTCTCATGGCCTCCACTCTCATGCTAAAATTTCTAAGTCTATCTATATGAGAGATTTTGAGTGCATACAAGTGTTTTCAAGCTTGTATGAGTGTTCTTAGTTTGCATTCAAGTCAAGTTGCAACATTTCTATTATAAAGCGAGGATTTTTATCGATTTGGCTCAAGGGTTTAATTTGGAGCTTTCATATTTGGGTCTTTTTGGTGATTGCATAAGGGCTTCGTCTCAATCTTTATAATAAATATTCATTTGTGTCTTCATAGCATTGTAAGCCCTTTTCTACTTTCATTCTTAGAACTCTAAAGTTAAATGAATGATGCAAGTTTGGTTGATCATTATGATATGCAAGTTTGGTTGATCATTATGATATGCAAGTTTGGTTGATCATTATGATATGCAAGTTTGGGTTGATCATGTTATCATGTTATGCAAGTAAAACTTGAGTTTGTGAGCTTAAAGCTTCAAGCTTTATGTTAAAGGTTGCATTTTGGCAACATGGAAGTTATCATATCCCTTATGATAACTTGTATGTGAGGCTAAATGCGAACTTCTAGCAACTTCTACATGTCATTTATCACCATGTATCACTTATATGCTAAGTTTGGTTTTATGCATACTTTTGAAGCCTAATAATGCAATATGCAAGTATATGAACATATGTACATTTCATATGCCACCATGTTAAACTTGTGGCTTCAACACCTTTTTGTCATGATTATACCAAGTTCCCTATTTTATCCTTTATGCGTTGTTGCGATTATGTAAACGATGGATTACGTTGGGATTGGGTAACATTATGACATGAACATGGTTTTTATAACATGACGTGATATGTAATTATGTTTTGGAAACATAATGGACATGACACTTAGAAAAGATGAGTGTGGCCAACTCGAGGTTGGGTTGAGTTTGTAGCATAAATCTACCCGGACCCGCCCGGCTTAACTAGTGGCTACAAACAATAGGACCCAATGTGAGAAGTTGTTCATGTTGTGCTCGAACCCGAGGTTAGACCAAGTTGTGGTGTAAAGCTACCCGGACCCGCCCGGCTTAACTAGTAACCACAACAAGGTCTAATGTGAGAGGTTAAAGCACATTAAGTTAATGAATGCCTCCTGATTAGGGTTAAGTCATGGTCCACTTAATACTTAACCAATTTGGGCTTGATGGATTAATCGGGGTTAAGTCATGAACCTTGGGTACACTTAACCAATTTAATCCACATTTGGATCGGGTTGACCACACTTAACCCGTTAAGAAACCCTAGTTGCGTGGTCCTTTTCAGCAGTAACCCTCTTGATTGTATCATAAGACCCTAGGACTAGGCTAGGGTGGGGCACGATTACTGGGCTGACATGTAAGCGACCAAAACGACGGCTGAGTAGGTACGCCGGTGTAGGTCCAGGCGGACTATGGTCGTGCACATAGTCCGGAGTTGGAGAATCAGGCACGGGTACCAGTAGGTCTAGACTGTGCATACTTGATTGGTGTCCGAGGTTGACACCCTAGGACTTGGTACACCCTAGGGTGTACCTAGCACAGTTAACTACATTGCATGTTTGGGCCGTATGACACCGACACTTGACGAGTTAGGCTTGTAGGGAGCCGATCAACTAGACCATGTAGTTGGATCTTGATTTAGGTCACCTCATGATATTGGGCCAAGCGTGGGCCAAGGGATCGATTCTCGTTTTTACTTGACATGTTAGAATGCTAGTACACCCGTGGTGCAAAACTTAACCTTGATTATGCGATGACATCTTCACCTATCTTGTTAGTTAATCATCATGCCAGTATGTTGTTATCCTTATGTTCATCTCAGCTTCTCATGCCAGTTAACTTTACTAGTTCATGGACTGATAGTAGTTAGGGCTTACCAGTCTTTTTGACTGACCTGTTTTCTTTCGCCTCTTTTCTTCCGTTCCCCCCCCCTCAGGTCCTCAGGGTGGGAACATTGGAGTTTAGCTTGGATCTTTATAGCTTGCTTACTGGATTTGCTCATGTACGGTTTTGGACATTGAGCTAGCTATGGTTTATCACTTCATTTTGGGGATAGTACTTTATGTATTTCAGTTTTTTTTCAGTTTATGCTTTTATCTAGACTTTGTGTGTTGGAAAATAATGACCAAGTACTTTGTTGTAACTTAACTATGGTTTTGAAATGCTAGTTTTATCCGCTGCTTTAATACTCTGTTTTACTTATATGTTTTGTCTTGTGATATCTGCATGCATGTTTACCTTGTTTAAACGCCCCTCCGAAGCTAGTGTGCTTGCAAGAGTTACCCTGGCGGAGGTGGGGTGTTACAGTATAAACATTCAAAAACAAATTTACACAATAAGTACTGACAATACATACAACAATTAAAATCATGTCCATTGTTGCTAATGGTCTTCACTCTAGAAAAGATAATTACCTAGACAATATTAATTGGTTATTATTAAAACATGCACAGAAACAATATTAATAGAACTCGACCATGAATAATTTATTCCACTGCAAAATTCAGATCTGCATATAAACAATATTAATTATGCACTCCTTTCATTTTAGAAAAACTCAACCTACAATTCATACTACACCTATCTTTGCCTAGACCAACACAAACTCTGCACATTACGCTCACCACAACATGGCCATCCACCTGCATCACAACATGACCAATACAAGTTGTTATAGGAATGCATGTCCCTTTGCATTTAATGAGCTCAAAACATGAATTTTTTTTTTTTTTTTTGCTCTCAGATAACCTCCGCCTTATCCCCGCAGTCCCTTGCTCTTGTAGCGGTCAACCACTCGTTACATGCAACAGTAAATGATTTTAGTGTATTTTATTTTTGTAGTGCGCATGGTTTCAAGTGCGCTTCATTTTTGATGGAACTTGTTTTTATCTCACTATGAATAGCATTGTATGGATTGTAACTTTTGTTTTATAGGATTTTTGATCCTAGGTTAAAATGACATGCAATTACAAATATTTTTTACAAATTAAATAGCAATTTGCAACTAAGTTATAACACCAACCTGTAAAAGCTCAGTTTTGTGCTCCTAGCTATAAGTGCAACTCGGTTTTGATTTATAATTTATTAACCCGGTTAATTTAATTAAGTTATTATAATTAATAATAATAATAATAACATATATTATAATTATTATTAGAACTAGGTTAACTTAGTTATATTATTATTATTATTACAAATTTAGTTAATTTTTATAAACTTAATTAATAATCATCATCATTTATAAAACTTTTTCAAATTATTTATTATATTATTATTTATAAAATTTTATTAATTTGAACTTAGTTAATTTTATAAAACTTGTTTATATTTAACACAACTTAGTTACTTCTATAAAACTGGTTAAACATACATGAAATATGGATTGTGAAAATAGTGTTCATTGACAAAATTATTTCCAATAGTGATTACATATGTAAATAGTATGCCAAGAATTAAACGTAAATGATGCAATATTTCTTTTTGGTTATAGCTAATGTAACCAAATGAACTGAAAAAGTTTAGATACACGTACCAATAATGGAGCAATGACAACTAAGAAGAAGTTCAGGCCCAGTTTTCACCAAACAATTGCTATTTTAGTGTTGTTTCATGAAAGGGATGTGAATTACCGATGATATGCTTCGCACCAGTATGCAAAGCTTAGGCTATACTTTAGATAGATACTAGGAACATGTGGATTATGAAAGATGTGGATTCAGCCATATGTGGATTATGAAAGAAACTGAAGCATTTGGCAAACATAAAGAGTAAGAATGATAGCTCCCTAACTGCAAGTTCCAAGGCACAGTTTATTGGATCTTTACCTGCTCGTGCAGGTTTTGTAACTACAACGGTTCATAACAAATACAAATAATCTGAAAGCAATTATGCGGATAACTGCCAATTAAAGGAATCATAATAAAACATTAATATACCTTCCTGCTTGGCTATAAGTTGACATTAGACTATATATGAACCTTCCTACTACATAACGATAAGGACGAGAGAAGTTGATGCAAGCCCAGGTTACGAGTGTGCCCCAATTAACTATATCTAGCAAAATAAAATTAAAATAATGTTATGTTGTCAAATGATCAAATGAATGTTAAAGACTACTGAGCGCTAAATAATGTATATGACCATGTTTTCTCGAACAAATGAAAAAAATAGTACAATAGAAAATGATACTTTTTTATTGTTTGGATCGTCCATGTTAAACATTATTATTCATCTTTACCCAGGAAATCTTAATGACAAATAATCTTCCTCGATCCATGCTTCAAATCGTCGATTGAACATGATCATTAAACCTTAGCATCTCCCTTTTCCATCAATGTAAACCCTTGTTGAATGCTTTTTCGCATATCATAATACAAATGACCTGGAGGAAAAAGAAATGAGAAACATGAGGTAGAATCACTCATATTTGTTTACAAATATTCAAGAGACAAAGAAGTACACAATATATGACTTGATTGCCTGATGTCGCCTGGAAGTGAATCGTATTCTGTAAGATCATGGGTATCTTGAGTCCTTATTTGGTTAATAGTGCTCCAGGAAGAGATCTGAGCCAACTGTGCAAACGAGTTTCCACTTTTTTGTGGCGGGCAAGAGTTATTGTTCATTGACTGTTCGGATGGAGAGAAACAGAGTGTTAGTGTTGATTTGAATAAGCTTGACAACGCTGAGAAAAAGGAGACATATATGAGATAAGTGACGAAATGTTGCTGCCGATACAGTGTAAAGCAAAGATACTATGTATCTCTTTAGTTGTCCAGTATAAAGATGGTTTAGGCTGGGTTTCTCGAAGCCTAACTACTTAGTTGTATTATATATATATATATATATATCATATAAAGACTGAAACAGTTAAATTCCAGTATTATCATAAAATCAAGTACTTATTTCAGTTTACATTGTTATCAAATCATTCAATACGGTGATGCAGCGAGGAAATGAAGAAACGTGTGATAAAAAGAGTGGTTATGCTATGCGATGAAGTAATATTTTGCATGGTGTAAGGCTTATGTGTTGTGAGGGAATCACGTCAGTTCTTAATCCTGATATGAGGAAGATTGGGCATGTGGAGTTTGTTTTACATTGATTTCTCTCTCTCCATTTTTACTGTTTGAACTACGCAATTTTTTAGATGATATTGTTTTTATTGTTTGGATCGTCCATGGTAAACATAAAATATGTACTTCAGTGGGCATATTAAATCATACCTTTTGAGTTGATAGAAGTTTCATAAGTATGCTTTTAAGTGAAGTTATTCCATCAAATTGATGGCTTGTTTTTGTTTCTCAAATCGACTGACAGAAGGGGAACATTGTCTATAATATGCCAAAGAATTAACAAACTTTAGCTGAAGGAGGCAATTGTAATTGCAGGGCACGAATCTAAAAAATGCAAGGCAACGAGGGAGGTTATTAAATCACTGACTAAACAATTAAATTTTTGTTTATTAAGAATTTTAGATTTACCTATATTCTGGTCTGCGGTTCTTTCCCTTGCTTTGTATTTCTGGTATTGAATCAATTGCTATAATTGTTTTAGAAGTTTTAAAAATCAGTTCATAAAGTCCAATGATAACACAAAATTGTGTCAGTTATGTTGATATATGAACCTGTAATACTTAGGCAAGACAGCAGGCTCCACCTAGTGCCTAGATGGCTGCCAAGCCCATGTTCCAAACAAGCACTCGTATCCTTAACAGACAAACAGGACTTGGCTTACCTTGCAAATGGACTCCAAGAATCAGGGTCATTATGATCCTCACACGATTTGTTATTCTTTTACATTTCAACCCATGAGCTGTTGATTTATCCTAATTCCATTCACGGTGAAGAAAAAGAACTACGTGGATGAAGAGTTACAGTAGTAATATGATATATGAAATATGTTTCAAATGCTTACATGTGATTGAACTTATGTACAAAAGCAATTTAGCATAGTTAAGTAACCATAGTTGACTTTCAAGTTATAAAAAAAAATCACAAATCTTTTTGCACATGTTCCACACTCCAACCTGGGAGTGCATGTTCTATGTTTACCGGAATCATGGTATTTTAACTACATTGCACAAATGATGAAACAATTGGTATATAATACCTTACATGGTAAAAGTGAAAAAAACAAAAAAAGTCTTACAATCGAAGATGGTAGAATCTGAGCCTCTGTAGTGGCTTTGAGTCATATATTTCGCTTGCTGCATATGATCACAATGGTACAAAAGCAATAAAAACAAATAGATTTTATACATACTAGATCATAGTAAAATTTCTACATCTACTCTACTCACAGCAAGATCAGCCTGTATAAACAAAAAAAGGGAAACTATTAAGTTCTTAACCACAAAAAAGTGCCCCACTAATGCACCTTTAAGAAACAGAACGCCTCACTTTAAATAAGTATAAGTTCATACTCATAATTTAACTGGCCAGTACAACTCACCCTGTTAAGTTCTCCAAACCAAACATCTAACCAGAGATACCCTTCAATTTTCCTTGCTCCCATTTTATTTTACCACTTGTCGGATCTTCTTCAATTTCGTCTAACAAATCTTACGGTAGCCTTGCAAAATAAATGTTATCAAACTTGTCAGTAACAGCCATGGTGGCGAAATCAACATGATATGTTGTAGTTAACCATCTTGAAAAAGAGCCATCTACAAAAATACATAATAGGTTTTTATATCAACCGTACTTACAATAATGGAATGACTGCAACTAATTTGGAAAAACAATTAGCACTTGAAATGGAAATGAAACCAATCAGCATATAGGGAAAATATTACATTTAATTGACTGACATATTTTTAAACCACTCCTTATTATGCACCTAGATTTCCTTATGAATATCATTTTTAATAATTACTAACAAGTTAGCCAGTAATTAGTAGTTCATTATGCCTAAACGCAGGGATTTCCATCGAGCTAAACTATAACATTATCTGACTACTATATATACTGTGCAAATAACAAACAAAGATGATCGATAGCAATCTGCAAGAATCAAATGAGAAGTTAAATGTATTCTGCAAATACTTGCCTTCTATTATGTTCTGATCAAGCATAATTTCATTCACTGACATATGCTAACTTCTCACTTAAAAAGTGTGTTCTGATTAATCCCGACCTCAATGTTCACATTGTTCATCTATTCCCTAGTGGTTAAAACTATTTTGAAATGATATTTTAAATTAAACCTTGTGTTTAATAATCAGTTAGAATAAATGATTGAAGAAACATTGAATGACTGACAAAAGTTAATTGAAAAACGATATAGAAAGATGACTGAAAGCAAGTTAGTGCGCTGAAGCATCACAGTTTGAACTAGTTAGGTCTAAGAACCATATAAAGAGACATTAAAAAAGACAAATCGCATATATTTCTAATAGCGGACCAGAAGAAGGCATTATCTAATTCAACCCACCAATTCAAGGGTCATTAAGAGCTAGCAAATTATAATTTTTCTCGACTGCTCCTTCTTTGGCATAAACCCCAATCAATATATGTTCCTAAACATTACTATTAGCTACATAAAACAATTACTAGCTACAAACCTGACGCACATATTTTAATCAGTTTGAAAGGTTACAAAGCTAAATACATTACCTGTGTGGCATTTATGGCTAGATTGTTTAAGCATAAACAATTCAAAAGTAAACCCTAAAATCCACTACTTCTTCAACTGAAATGAAGATTCACTTAAGTAAATAAATTCTAGAATAATTGTTGCAAACGTTAATGAAGAAATCACAAATAACATTAAATGGTACTTCTAATTTGGATCTGGGTAGAAAGAAAATACCTAATTTTTAATTTTAATTTCCAAATAAACTGAACTCAATACATGTGATGAAATCAAGCAACAATCCTCAAATGCCATTACACGTTACCTATTGGAGACTGGATTCGTTGCTTGAGTAGTAAGACAACCAAGGAAAAACTTAAGTGGAATAGCAAGTAGAAGAGATAACGAGGATATTACTTTTAGGTTTCGTACTATACAGAAGGAAGAGAGTCAAATTAATTTTTGAGCGGCCGAAAAAAATCCCCAAAATTTTAGTAGCTATTGGCGAGAACAAAGCAGTAGCGTTCCTTTATTTGCTTTAATTTTCATGAATGAGTGATGCTTTACATTTACTATTTGAAC
Organism: Allium sativum; assembly: GCA_030737875.1. Classification (NCBI taxonomy): domain Eukaryota; kingdom Viridiplantae; phylum Streptophyta; class Magnoliopsida; order Asparagales; family Amaryllidaceae; genus Allium; species Allium sativum. Next base: position 567,979,264 of record CM060921.1, read on the forward strand.
GCTGCCATTAAGTGTAACTGAAAACAAATTTTCTTGTAGTGCATCTTCAAAAAAGTAATGACAAATACCATCATATTTGGACCAAAGTGGGAAGGACCTTACATGATCAATCCTAAGCTCTCTGACGGAAGTTCCAGCTCACGACGATTGAGGGAACTTCTATCGCACTAACTAGAATAAATGAATTGTAACAGTCGTATCATGCTTGAAACTTGTACATTTTGTTGTATTAGAAAAATGAGCAGCCTAAGCTTATAAGGGCACGGTATCTTGGAATAATTGTCTCTTTCAAACATGTATAAATTATGTTCTTGAACTGACCTAACTATGTTTACTCTCCTTTTCCATGCCAATTCAGATATGTAGAACCTCATAAAAAAACCTCATCTGCTAAGGCATAAAAAAAACCACTTGTTAGGTTCGACTTTTGAACAAAGGAACCGTTTGGAGAAAATCCCTTGCCCGCTGAGCCATAAAATACCCCCACCAATTAAGGTTGATTCCCAAAGATATGAATTGTTTACAAAAAACCTCACTTATTGAAGCACAAAATGTCCTCACCTGCTGAGGCACAAAAAACCCTCACCTGTTGAGTTTGATTCCTAAAGATGGGTATCATTTCTAGAAAATCCCTCACTAACTAAGGGACAAAAACCCTTTACTTGTTGAGTCATGAAAATACCTTCATCTGTTACGGTTGATTCTTGATGATAAGAATTGTTTCCCAAAACCCTCATCTATTGAGGTCGATTTCCAAAGACGGAAATCATTTCCAAAAAACCTCACTGCTTAAACATAAAAAAACTCATCGATTGAGGTCGATTCTCGAAGATAAGAATCATTTCCAAAAACTCTCATTTGTTGCGTTTGATTACTAAAGATAGAAAATGTTACCAAAAATGTCCTCACCCATTGAGGCACAAAAAACTCTCATCCATCGAGATCGATTCCCAAAGATAGGGTTCTTGTTCAAAAACCCTCATCTGTTGAGGTTGACTCCTGAAGGTAAGAATTACTCCCTCCAGTTCTAAATTTTTGACGTTTTGGGAAGTCCTTCAATTTTCTAAATATATGACGTTGTACACTTGTTTTCTTTCCCAATGCATTTTTGCTTCCTCAAATGCCAGCTGGAGGATACTTTTTGCGTTGAATTCACGTGTTGAAGGGATACTTTTTGCTGAAATCGCAGACAAAGGGGGTAACTTTTAACTTTAATTAATGCAGTTTTTCAATTTCCTACTGCAAACAAACATCACTGGAGGAAAGACGAGTCATATTCCTGCTTTTCTTAATATGCGTGAAAAAGTTTAAAACGTCAAAAATTTAGAACTGGAGGGAGTATTTCCTAAAAAAGTCCTCACCCATTGGGACTCCAAAACCCTCACCCACTGAGGTCAATTCCCGAGGTAGGAATCACTTTCAAAAACCTCATCCGCTTAGGTGGATTCCTGAAGATATACATTAGTTTCAAGAAAGCCTTTAGCCATTGAGGTATGGAAAAGTCTCACCAATTGAGGCCAATTCCGAAGATAAGAATAATTCCAAAAAGAGCCCTCACCCACTAAGGTCGATTTCTGAAGATAGAAATTGTTTTAAAAAACTCTCATTTGTGAGGGTCGATTCCTAATGATAGGATGCATACTCAAAGTATGCACAGGTAGCCCTAACTCAACCAGGACTTCGCTTGCATCAGATTAAGGCAGAGAAGCAGAAGAAACTTTAATATCTAAAAACCAAGATAGTTGAATATCTAAACGAAGAGACAAATACATCCTTTACCATCTTTAATTCACCATTATGGTAACCAAGATAGGGTCAAGAAAGCGAGCCACATGTGAAATCCAGGATACAACTTAACGCACAAAATCTTAGTGCATTTTGCATCACACCATTATGTGGGATAAGTACAACATCATAGTGCTAGAAAGAACAAACTTGAATGCTTTTAATTATACACTAAAAAGTGACCACCTAGGATCTAAGTATTGCTAGTTGTACCAACAAATATATTAGTAAATTATGTGTTTTCTAGCATCTAACCAGTTCTAACAATAACACAACCATGCAAAACCTCTAGGCATAGAGCATTAAATTAACGAGAAAGCATGTCATTTTCTTTTACAAGTTACTCATTTTTGTGAGCATTCCTAATGGGGGTTTGGACACATTAATTCAAATGCTTTCGACCCCAACCCACCTTCAATGGGAGATAATACAAAGCCTTAATAAATGCTTTGTGTTTATTCTTAGCCGGCTAAAATTAAGTCGGCTAAGAAAAATCTCGTGGATTACAATCCACATTGCATTCATAGCCATCTTAAGAAACTCTCATGGATTGCAGTCCATATAGCATTCATAGCCGATTTAACTTTAGCTCGCTATAGATGACTACCCTGATTTTCTTTCATACACACTTATACTTCTTCTCCCCCGTCTTCCTCCCCTTTAATTCAATTGAGAGCTACACCAATAAAGAAACAGAAAAAATAGATAAAGAAATATTAAAAATGAGAAGAGCTTGGAAAGCATTGCAGGACAACAGTCGTCGCAGTGAAGGAAATATTCCAAAAAATAAAGAAAAATCCCTTGTTGAAGAAGCGAACGACATCACAATGTCACTTGATAAGATGCGGTTAGGCAAAGACGAGCAAGATATATACGAGATACAGCTCCAGATTTTCTTTGAGACCTAACAATGAATCGAGCAATTTTTGTATACTTCCAATAATGAAAAGCATATCAGCACGTGCATCGAAGATTCTACAAATTGCATAATTTAGACTTTACTTTATGTTACTTTTTTTGATTATAAACTGAAAATAAGATCTACTTAAAATTAGTATCAGGGTGACTGCACCTATGGCTTTAAGCCTAGTGTTATCCTTCTTTATATATTAATTCGAATACCGAAGCCGAGTCTAATATTCACATTTTTCTTAATGATATAAGATTTGGTGATTTTTGAGTATGTATGTATTTAAGTACCCATAGTTTAGTTTATGATTTATTAATACTTCCAATAATAGTAAATTTACCAAATAGGTATTGAAAATCTTTCAAATCCTAATGTCCAATTGATTAGTACGCTAACGTGTTGGTGGAAGATCACTCTTATATTTCATTTTAGCTTTATAGAGTTGGATCTGGCCCCTTTGGATCTTACCATGCCTACCTGTTTAGTAGTCAAATGGGGGAGAACACTATCATATGACGAGCAGTACCAACACTTTGACCTTTTATCTGGTGTACTACCACATTTTGATTTACAAGAAGGATCATCTTTTAGAGTATAGCTACGGGTCAGTTAAATTAGACAAGCAATCTCTGAATTGGTACATTTTGTAGGAAAGAAAACAACCTGAAGACTATTCAATTATTTGTTCTCTTCATGATGGGAAACTATTTTTCAAACCCATCTAACATATTGTCGGTTGGACATGTAGCAGTAGTTACGGATTTGTCATTTAATCGTAATTCAGACATGATTGAGGCACTCCAATTATAGCATATTTGTATTGCTCTACGAATCATCAGTGTGTTGTTCAGATGATAACCGTGTTGATTACTGTTTTTTGGGAGATTCTACCGTATTGTAGTATGAGTATTTTCCCAATTTGACTTACTCGATGGTACAATCTAGTTTACCTCTATTGTTCACCCGATGGACAACATGAGCTCGCGAGAACTGAAAAATGATAAAAGATCGCAAGGCTCGTCATATATTCACCATGATCCGTAATCAAATTGAGTTATGTACTACATGAGAGAGTATTATTTGGCATCCTTCTGATGGTTCACCGTGTATGGTCGAGGAGAACATAAAGCATGCTAGATTGCTACCTATTAGACGTTTCTCGTTAGTTTCATTTCTCTCCTTGGGAGGATGTTATTGGTGTATTGGGAAGCGTAGCTAGAGGCAGACCTTAGATGATGATTTTTGTTCCTAATCGTTCATGCTCATATACATCTTTCTTGAAGGTGTACAGCAGCGCTGCTTTACAGGAAACTCAGGAACATGTATGGTGGCTGGCTAATTACTTCACCATAACTGGTTTAGACTGTGCATCTTATCAGTGCTAGTTCTACAACACATATCATACAACGATTTTTATTCATATTGTATGTATTGATTTGGTAGGACTACAGTCATTTGGAGTGGTGTTATTCACCTTTGGTTTTTTCGGAGCTTACATAGAGTAATCAAGTTGTCATGCTCCATAGCCATCTCAAGGAGAAGATTGTGGTTGGACAATCAGTAATCTTATGATGTCGGTTGGTGATAATATATTGATATTCCTTTAATCTAGGTTTCGCAGTATCCAGATCCAACTACTTTTTCATATGATATTTATAAAAGATGCGGGTAGGACTAGGGCAGGTCTTGTACGTCGAGCATCAATGAAGCATAGATTATTTGACTGCTCAAACTAATAAGCTTAATACTGGTAATGAAGAGCGATATCATCCTAAATGGATTGGATGATGATGATGAAGCAACTGGTCTTGAGGATTGCGATTTCGATGATTTTTAGATTATGCCTTCTTCGCGATCAGTGTTTCTATTTATTGATAGTGTGCAATCATTGTATCGTAAGTGTTTTTTTTAGGTTGACGGATGTGTAGAGTGGTGCTACACAACCAATTAAATATTTGTATTATAGATATCATAATAGTTCCAATCGACATGCCCAACTAGTGGCAACTACAATCCAAAATGTTAACAGAAGAAAGTCATCCAGCAATAAACATACATAGTATATATTACAACCAAAACACAAGACAAGTAAAAGGAAACTTCAAATCAAAAGCAAGAAGATGAGAAGATCATGCTGGGTCGTTGCTGGTACTTCAGAGACTCTGCGGGGCTAAGCGCCTAAGGTAAAGTAAGCCTGAAGGGTGCCGAGTGAGAAGGACATGCCCATGTATGAAATAAATAAGAAATTCGTCTGCAAGTTCCTTCAAAGTGATTTTTAGGCTTATTGAAAACAAACATATTTCTTTCTTTCCAAATACACCAACAGTAAATAGCAAGAAAAGAATCGAGTTTATGATATTCGGTGCCATACTGCCAGTGATAAAAAATGGATACAATTTCAAGAATGAAGCCCAAGAGGTGAATGCTAGTAGCAGCCCAGATCGCAAAAGAGACATTACAGTTAAAGAAAAGGTGATGGATATATTCCTCTTTATTAGAACAAAGTGCACAATTAGGGTTTGAAACTAAATTGCGATGGAACATTCTTACCCTAGTATTGATCTTTGCATGAATAAGGCACCACTAGAAGAAGAGAATACAAGGTGGCAGATGGCATTTCCAAAGCCTGGCAAAAGAGAAAGAACAGCCGGAGCAGTTAAGAAAGCGGTAACATGATGCAACAGAGAAACCTCTATTTGGAGACAATGACCAAAAGCAGCGATCAACGTGAATGGATAACCGAGTTTGAAGAAGCAAATCTTATGCAGCCAAAATGTCCAACAAAGTGGGTATATCAAAAAGAGTTGGGGGAGTCTATATGGGCCAAGACCCAACATGTCATAAACCGAGAAGTCTGTCTGGACAAATAAAAAGAAAAAAGGGAAGGGAAAATGCAAGATAACGAAAGTTGGCCATGCCAAATGTCTAACTAGAAAAGACAATTAGCTCCATCCCCAAGTTTGACGTGGAACAAATTCTTAATGTGAGGGAGAGAGAGAAGAACCCCAGACCAGAACGGAGAAGCTTTAGCACGAGGAGGGAAGTGAAGAACATGATGCGGATTTGAAGAATAGTGTAGTGAAAGTATCCGATCTTTCCAGATAAAACTACTAGGGGAAATAAGACGCCGTATCCATTTACATAAAAAGGATAAGTTGAATAAGGATAGGATGACAATGCCAAGCCCACCCTGATCATGATACAAACATACAGTTGCCAATTGACAAATCTCTTACTATTACTTCCATTCCAAAGGAAAGAGCTTCTAATGGAATCATTTTTTCTGATAACCCAGATGAGGAGTTTGTGAAAAGAAATCCAGTACATGGTAATAACAGAGCAAACAGATTTAATTAAGACAAAATGGCCGACGGATAAAAGGGAGTTAGCATTCCAAGATGCCAACCTGAATTCAATCTTATTGATAAGGGGAAACCAATCGGATTTGATGATTTTGGTAGGTCTGAGGGGAATGCCAAGATATTCGATAGGAAATTGTTCGATCGAACAGTTGAGAAAGGAAAAAATGACAAGACCAAGATGGGAAAAGTTTCCTAACATAATGATGAAGCTATTGCTGAAATTAATAGAAAGACCCGAGATAAGTTCAAATACATATAGAAGGACCTTGAGGTAGTGAATATAGTTGGGTTTAGGTGAGGCAAAGAGGATGGTGTCGTCAGCGAATTGCAAATTGGATACAATGATGTTTGAATGAGGGAGACGAATGCCTGCTAAGAGGTCATCGGCAATGGATCTCTTGATCATCCGTTTGAACACATTAGCGATCAACACAAAAATAAGAGGTGATAAAGGGTCTCCTTGTCGAAGACCAGGAGCCGATTTAATTAACCCACAAGATTCTTCATTAACCAAAACAGAGGAAAAGTTTGAGAAGAAGATACATTCCATTCATTTACAAAATTTGTCTGGAAACCCCTTATGTTTCATCAAATCTAAAATGAAAGTCCAATTAACTGAATCGAAAGCTTTGGAGAAGTTTTGTTTGAGGAGAACTCTAGGTGTGGAAGTGTGATGGCAAAAAGAAATGATTTCTTGAGCAATAGCAACACAGTCCAAAATATTCCGACCAAGAATGAAAGCCGACTACTCAGGCCAAACCAAAGGAGAAATGACGACTTGAAGTTGGTTAGCAAGGACCTTTGTAACGACCCAAGGATTTTCGGCCCCGGAAATCGACATAAATACCTTTACCGCAACTCATGCCGACCTTCCAACCACCGAAAACACTGGACGTTTTTAGAAATAATTTAGAGGGTGAGATAAGAAAGAAAGAAATATTTGAATAGAAGAAGAATCAACACAACACAGAGTCTCACATCCCAGTGGAACAAAATATAATACAGAAATAACTTTTTTGAGAGCTTTAAATAAACTTACAATATCAGAGTACATCACACAACGGGACAGTTATAATAACATGTTCCCATATACAACACACAGCGGAATAGTAGCTATATAATATCATACGTCTGAACATCTCCAGCTCGTCTCTTCACAGCATTCGATAACCTGAACCTATACATCCCGGGCTAACCCGAGCATTTACAAAACACCGGGTCAGCCTGGTGAACCAGAGTGAGAAAAACTCGCACAGTATTAAGGGTATCACACAACCTGGTTTTTAAAGTTAAAATCTTTCAAAGAAAAGGATAATCGTAAGACCAAATTCACACATAAACACGGATGGTTTTTACCTTACGATAACCCAAAACATTTTGAAACCAATATCTTTTCTGATATTATCATAATGTCTAAATACAAGTAAATAGAAATCTCGTAGAACGCTAGCATCTCACGCTCTACATATATATTATACGATCAAAACCGCGGGCGCTTATTGGAAATTGGATTCCGACTATGACAAGGTATGGGACCACCCACCGATAGTGTATCTCTAGAGGAGAATACAATGGGTTCAACAAGAACGCCTTGCAACCTGGCCCTCACACGACCGACCACTCATTTCGCTTGAGTGTATCGAATGTATATCACCAACGGTGGTAGCTAGCCATTGTTTCCCGGAAAGGGACAACATCGAAATAGATTAAAGAAGAAAATAGATTTTCTTTAGATAGGTGAATATACACCCTAATGGGAGTGACCCACATAGCCATGCTGCTTGCCCGATTTTTGTCATTTCCCAGTTGATGAGGCTTAAGGTTTGAATTTCCTTTACAACACCTGGCCACCATTCACTTTGAATGCCACATCTCAGATACGCCAGATATCACCAATTGACGTCCACAAAAAAAATACTCTAGTTGGGAGCTAACCAACTATAGAACGTTTGAAGAAATCAACGTACGTGATCCTTTGGAAATACTATGTCAGACACTCGTCCATACAAGTCATCCAGGAACAGGATGAACCGAAGGTACTCTCCTACTGCATCTCCTATAGGAATCACCACATGGATCAGTAGCGAGAAGTCCTTGCAACCCGTAGATTCCGACCACGACAGAACCACAGTACATCTCTGGCTGCAGACCAGAGATTATTAGCAGTTCTTCCATTTACGAAAATCCACGGTCTTCAATGCTCCATCCCGATCATCTCTAATATCTTTACGTATTTGTTGGTCGGAATGGTTTTCGAATATAACTTCGATCCCGGTCTTTCTGTACCAACAATCGTATTGGACAGATTTGATAGTCGGGGATTTAACTATCAAAATAAATAGTGTTTTAATCGTGACAATCCAGTGAGTTCACAGGTTCAGTATTCGGTCTCACTTGGCCTTTTTATTTAGAACAAATGTAAATTCAACTCTTAAATCTTTCGATATTAAAAATATAGTTTTCCCGCTTCTTTATTTAACATGAGATTCTTCTTTAAACCAATTCATTACTTAGGAGAATCCTATATCATATTTAGTGTTCTATTTTTACTTTCAAACCATTTACCACATTATCATATAATATTGGGAAATCAATTCAACTTATTACTCATACCATAACTTTAAGAAACATCTTCATTCACTACTTGACAAAGATAACAAATGCTTATTAATATAGAGTAAATCTATATTAATACTCACTTTACATTTCCTTTTAACCTTGCGGATATCGTTATAAATTTTACGCAATCTCCTTTATTTCCCTTTTTCTTTGAAATCATCATTTTATATATTTTTTCACCAAAAATATTTCGTTATCATTTCACTAATGAAATAATAAAGTTTATTAACCACATTTACCATTACAACTCATATCATTCTAAGATAATCCCGAAGTCGTTCAAGTTGGGGTATTTTAGTTACCTCTCAGACCTTGATCAACAATGTTCATACCTTACAATAAATATAAGTTGTAATCCAAAATCCGATACCTCATTCCGATATCAATTTCAAATTCCATTTCACTATTCTATTCAAGATATGGTTTCAAAAAACCTTCTTACGCTTTGAAAATCTCTTCCTCGGGTATGTCCGTTCCTTCTTAATTCAATAATTAAGTAATTTCTTTATAAACATCACTATAACTCGACCACTTTAAACCAATTCATTTTATAAATTCGGATTTGTTTATCAAATCATATGATACACTTCTTTTACCATATTCACTTTTATTAATCCCTACCATAATCCATTACACCATTTTCCAAATTTTAACCGTTAAGGTTAATTTTCATTCCCATATTTACAAATCTGATTAACATCAGATTTGACTTCACAAAATTAATTTACACTTAATTTTAAACATACATATTTATTTCCTTTTAAATAAGTTTTATACAAAAATATATATTTCAAAATCTATCTTTAGTTATAAAAATCAATTTTATAACTTCAGTTCTATCGACTCACCTGACGGTGAATCAATATAAACAAAACTATTTACTTTTAGGCCATTTACTGCCGATTACTCAACCAATATAGCCCATTGGTTAAAACACAACACATGTTGACTTTTCAGTCAATGATCACCACTAAATCAATAACCCAATCACGGCAATTCGTATATGATAATGTGAAAATAAATATTATATTTGAGGAATCTGATTGGATCCCTTTAACCAGTTCTTCCCTGTATTCAAACGGTTATCTCCACACAGTTCAAAACAATTTGAACATATTAAACAATTCAAACAGGTCAAACAATTCAAACCATTAACACGTTTATTGATAAACGTGACCATTAAGGCAAGTTACCTTTATTGGAACCAATCGTTAAAATAACGATTTGGTATTTTACCGAAATAAAACAATGGTTTAACTTCATCAGTTAAATCAACAAATAAATATATAACTAGCGAACAGTCAACCATGGCAAACAGAGCACACAAAATAAAAACCCAATTTATATAAAAATATAAATGGGAAAAATACTGAGTGAGTTTAACTCACCTTGATCAGATTCGCTTAAGCGGTTCGGTTCTGGTTAAATTAAACATGTGTTTAACTTAATAGAAAATTTTTGTTGATCCCAGTCTTCTCCAAAATGATTCCAGAAGGTATAATTTAGTCATACGGTCTCAACGCGACTTGTTTGGCCCAATTCTGATCATACATGTAAAAGTTATTAACATTTTAGTGCATGGTTATAATTTTATACTAATTGATTTCTTAATTAAGTTTTAACTAACTTAATTACTTTTATTTAGTTAAACCAGGTAGACACTTCTACGTTGTGACCAATCAACCTCATATTCTTCTGCTCTCCTGTCGTTCTTCCATCGCAGCATGAGGAATTGGGACTGAATAGAATAATCCCGCTATTTCCCTATCTTCATATACTTCTTGGTTGAGAACCTGATATCATAATAAGTAAATATTTTAATTATAATAAATTTTGGTTAAATTATTACTTGTAAATTGAATCTACGTGTACTAATTTCTATAGACTTAACACAGGTCGATTCCTTCTTTTACTTACATCACACGATGGTTGTTCTTCATCCCTTCACAATACCTTCATTCGCTCCTCACATCTTCCGGCTACCGAAGGGATCCACCTTACCCTAGATGAACACCTCAACGCAAGTTTCAAAAATGAGGATTTCGGTTTTGTGCAACGTGAGCCGATCCTTCCTGGACATTTAGAAAACACGTCCCTCTTCTTCAAAGTATTGTACCCATCGCAGTCCATTGTTCCAGGATTTCCCAATTCTCCTGTCACTCCAAGCACCGATCTTCTGAAAAAAATCCAAGACTACTGTGCTGACCCTCTTTCCACCACTGTCCATCAACCCAAACCGCGTCGGGCTCGAGTTCTCCCAGCCCCTCCAGTTTGCCCATGAACGCTGACGGCTTCGAACCCAATACTGGCCACAATACCGTACTGACGTACATCACAACCGTCCAGTACCAAGATATCACCAAGATCAACACCTTTATGGTTGGAGATTTGTGGAAATAGTCGGTGTATTTGCAGATGAAGGTGGAGAATGGATGGATCAATTCCGATCGTTGAAATGAAGGTGGATGGACATTGGGTTCCAAGTGGGTGTAGAGAACAAGTGCAATAAAGAGAAATAAGGGATTTCAGGGGAACGATTGTCTTTTAAAGAGTATTTTATTTCTACTTGTTCATTGAAGTGGAAATTTTTGGTTTTCTGTTTACTGGAAGATAACGATTTCAGCAAAGCATTTGGGAATTAGGGATTTCGGGGTATGCTGAACCAACGGATGTTGATGGTAATTTATAGGAGAAAAGTATAGTATTATATTATATTATTTTATATTATAACGAAACTTCACGGTGAAGTAGTTGATAAAAACTACCACAAACGATTCCTGTTTACTGATAAAAAAGCTAATCTTAGTGTAAAAAGATATTCCGAACCGAATGGGATAAGTTTCGTCGAACTCCGACATCGTTTGAAAAAATTTCCTTTATAAAACCAGAAATAAACACGCGTTTAATTTTTCCACGATCACTAGATAAATCAAATCAACTTGAAAATTTTAAATCCTAAAATAATTCTTCAATACAAACCCAAAGGCACTAGTTTCATCGCATTCTGAGACAGTTTCCCCGATATGCTATTTTTACGCGCACCGCAATGCCCTTTTGGACACCCAATTTCACGATCTCCAAAAATAACAAACTATATACCTATCCTGACTCTAATCGACGATACGAACTCAATGGAATTGGTTTCGCGGCCTAATTCGACCGTCTGTTCAAGTTATACCCAAATAACCCTTTATTAAATTAATTACGCGCTATAAAAATTGAACGGGCGTTTACGGCTATCGTGGTCACATACGACATCGGTTTGCCCCACCGTTCAACACCGTACAATAATTTAATGATACGGTACCAATCAAACTGATTTCGTCGAAATCTGAGTCCGTTTGCAAAACGGCTATTTTAACGCGTATATTTTAATAACGATTTCCATAACGACTATTTCAAAATTTGATTTGGCCATAACTAACAAATTATAACACGAAATCTGAATTTTCCTTTTTCATATGAAAATTATCAATAGTACGGTTCTAACGTTTCTTGTTTCACAGAAATCCGACTAAAAATGGATTCTGTATATCGAGTTGAAGTTCAAAACTCCATATTACGAACTGCCGCGCGATTTCGAGCTCGTTTTATATTATAAATAAAATTAACGTGAAAACTTCGTTTTGAATAACGAATTAAATATTAAAATTCATTAATACTCCGAATATAATATTTAAAATAATAAATTAAATTAAATATTTGACGGCCAAAATACGGGTCGTTACAACCTTAGTAATAATCTTGAAAGTTGTGTTAAGGAGACTAATAGGACGAAAAGATGATAAAGTATTAGCCCTAGACGATTTGGGAAGAACAATATTGGCATAGTTTAATCTAGCAATCCACATTGGGTTTTCCTGAAATTCCAAGAACATGTCCAAAATATTAGGTTTGATTATGGCCTAAAAATGTTTGAAGAAAATATGCCCAAATCCAACAGATACAGGGGCTTTGTCATCCGCCGTATCATTGAGTGCAGCCCAAATCTCATCTTTAGTGAAAGGGTGATCGACATGAATAGAGGATGGGTAAGGGTAGGGAAAATTCCAATCAATATCAGGCATTTGAGGAGGAGAACCACCTAAGATGTTACGGTAAAAGTCGGTAAAAAGACAACAAATATCACACTGGTCAGTGAAGAAATGGTCATTATGGATGATTTCAGAGATGAATAAAGATCTACGACAGTCATTGGCCAAACGATGGAAGTATGATGTATTATTATCACCCTCATCAATCCATTTAGCTTGCTAACGTTGCCTTCCAACCAATTTCCTCATGTTTGATAAGTCTGTCCAATTCAGTTTCAAGCTCCTTTAAGTTGTTACTTTCAATACCATTCAGATGATGAGTCTCTTCAAGGATGTTAAGGTTTAGAATAACATCTTAAGTAGAAGAATTATGTAAGCGAAGGGAACCCCAAACAGACTTGACCTATGGTCAAATTTAAAAGGTCTCTTTGGGTTTGGAAGGGCTCTGGAATCAAGAAGGATCAGACAATGGTTGGAGAGAGTGGTGGCGAGGCCAATGCACCAAAGAGAGGGGATGCATATCATCCCAAGCAGAGTTAAAGAGGAAGCGGTCCAGTTTAGCAAAGGATGGGACATATCTGTGATTGGTCCATGTGTAAAAACGGTTGCTAATGGGAGGATCGATAAAAGAACAATTAAAGATAAAAGAGTTAAAAGATTCAGTATCAAGAGATATATTGCCCGAACTTCTTTCTCCAGAGGATCTGGTTGTGTTAAAGTCTCCACCATTGACCCATGGTCCATTAAATTGGGAAGCTAAATCACAACAATTTAACCAAAGGCTTACCCTTTCATGAGCAACTTAAGGTCCATAAATATTGGAGAAGAAATAGGTTGTGTTAGTTGGATGATGGCGAAGTGCAACATGTAAAGCGGAAGGGCTTGAGAAAGATTGACAAAGGGGCCATGCCGATTCATTCCATACAGTAATTAAGCCACCTTTGGTGTCATTAGCATTAACATGTGTCCAACTAGTTAGAAGAATTTCTCCTATTAGTCTAAGATGGTAATTAGAGGGGTCATACAGTTTTGTTTCTTAAAGAAAAAGTACATCAATATTAAGGGGGGACAAGATTAAGTTGGTGGCATGACATTTTGATGGATCCCCCAAACCTCGTATATTCCAAGAAATAAGCTTCATTGGGATTGGTTTGTACGCTCCAATTCTAGTGCGTGCATGGCAGTGTAGTGTTTATCATGCAAACTCACACCCATGCAACGCGAGATTCTCTTATTTAAAAAAACTACACGAACCCTCCGGGAAAGAACTAGCGTGGATGTGTTTGTGCTACGGCAATCTAAAATAGGCGAGAGAGTATCAGGCTAGTCCTGCACCATGTTAACTTGGGGAAGCACAGCAGGTTGTGGAGATGTGTGACGAATGAGAGAGCTTATAACTTCATGTCGTCGGGGACTGATGGCTGAACCACTTCAAAATCTTCTCTGACAGAACCCACCACTTCAAGGGATACTTCATGAGCTTTACCTTGTGGTAAAACCGGTAATGGTGGAAACATGGTAACTTCGTGAAGCATCACATCATCATGCACGTCGGAGTTCGGCTCTGGGGTTCGCTCATGGATGCATGGCACCACTTGCTCTTCCGCGTTTCCCCAAAAAAGGGTCTCTGGTCTAGTGCCCGGATGCGCATAAATAAAGCGATAGACTTTGATGAGATGCTCAGAGTTATTAAAGCGTGTGCCGAAAGAGCTACCGGTACCAATACCCTCATAAAACTGCATCTTGAGAAATAGAAAACGATGATCAAAGTGTGCCAAGTCACAATCGTCTAGAGCGAGAACGCGGCCCGTTAGTTTCATAATTTCCCTTACTGCTGCAACATTGCATCTTAAGAATTCAGGGAAATCCTCTATCTTGGTCCATGATTCAGTCTCTAATACTGGTGGTGGTTCCAGTTCCCTGCATGACCATGGTTGGAGAAGAATGGCGCCACCTGGTTTGTTCAGAATTTTATGGACGAGTCCGTGTTTAGTAGAAGAAATAGATTTGAATTGAGGAAGTGGGTTACGCCTCTTAATCAGTGGTGGTGGGGAAGCTGCCACCTGCGCATACGATTTAATTGGTGAGGCAAGAACAGATTAGGACTGGGCTGAAAAGCGATTCGGACGAGGTGTTGGTTGATAAAGCTTGAAAGGTTGAGATTTGGTCTGTGAAGAAGGTTGAGAATGCTTGAATGGAGGAACTTTGGATTGGGATGATCGGGGAGGGGGATGCAAAGGCGAACGAGAGGGAGGAAGGGAGAGCAGAAGGGATCTGTATTTCGGTGGAACAAAGGAGATGAGAGGAGGGTTGGCCACCATTGACGGATGGATGTATCATAATTATATTATCGGTGTTTTTATTTACTTGTCAGCGTGTTGTCATTATATTATCATCACTGGTGTATTATTACTATTTCTTTTCCCTGTCAACGTGTTATCATCGTGCCATTAGTGTATTATTATCAGTGTTCCTATTTCCTGTTATCATTGTACCATTTATGTATTATTAGTGTTTTTATTTATTGCTAGTGTTTCAGATTTACTACTAGCGTTTTCTTAGTGTTTGATATTTTTATTAGCAAGGTTGAATCATGATACGGCTCATTAGGTAGAACTCACCCCCAAAAGCTAGCTTGTAAGGGGAGGGTGCCTAATGGCCTATATACTAGGCAATATTCCCATATTTTTGGTATGGGACATATCATTTCACCGCTCTTCGAAAGTCCGACGTCCGCGTCGGCCTACTCTATCGACACTGACCCGACGGTAGCCCTTTTCTCTTTGGACGGCTTTCACTCGCCTATCAGTATTTTAATCCAGCCTATAGGTCGCCCCTTCTCACGGCTCGGACTTTCCGTCGAGCGGTTCTCAGTGAAAGCACTGAATGATACGGCTCATTAGGTAGAACTCACCCCCAAAAGCTAGCTTGTAAGGGGAGGGTGTCTAATGGCCTATATACTAGGCAATATTCCCATATTTTATGGTGTAGGACATATCAAATCACTATTTAGGTTTAACTATATGTGTTTTTATTTCATATTCAGTACTCCGTTTATCACATAAACAAACACACTTGTGTTCATTTCTATTCAAGTTCTCAGATGTTTGACACATGTTAGTTAAGATGATCCTTATTTCATGAAACAAAAATAAAAATTATAAAAATTATTTATTAAATGTTTCATTTCTATCTTCTATGCTTTTACCCTAAATTTGTAAACTAATGTCTAACATTACTTGGTCTTCTTTTACTTGGTTGTACTTGTGAATTAAATATTGTTGCTGATCGCAAGCATGAAAAGATAATGCATAGAGATGTATGTAAGCCATGAAGGGTTTTGAAACCATGTGAACGAATTCTACAAGAATCATCCTGATTTAATCTTGTTTTTGATAGGAAATTGAGTTAAAATGCCACCGCGTCGCACTAAAGTTGCTAGGAGAGTTGCTCGGAAGCCGTCAGACGAGCAAGCGAGTCCATTACACACACCTCCGGCCCTGGGAGTATCAGCTGATGAGTTTCGTGTTCTTCATGATCTTTCGGAGGGCCACGAGCATAGAGATGAGACTGCATTGCCCACGATACAGGTATTATTTAAACGTTATTGATTTCTAGTATTACGCCCGTTATATCTTCGTACGAGCTAAATAGCATTGAATTGTGTTAGCTTTGTCATACGAAATACGTTGAATTATTTTTAATTATTCGATACATACACGTTGTCTTAAAGAAAATAAGATACCATTGATTAATTCAAATTAGAAAACAATACAAAGATGAAAACAATTAAAGCAGTACAACACTACATAATAAAACTACATATGCCTAGATCCAGCATGACTATCAACAATATGTTGTTTATAATCCATCCAGTACTGTGTCGATAGTGGATCCATTCCGGTGACATCCATTTGCATTACTAAAGTCTCTTGTTGTTGCCGCTCCAACTCAAACCTATCACGTTCAATCTCGGTTAACTGTTTTAAGACCTCAAGTTTTTCTACACTATGTTTTTGACGTCTTCATTTTCTCTGGCATGCTTCTCGTGCATGTGCGCCCACCGAGAATCAAATTGGGTTTGAATAGCATTTTTCTTCTTCGCAGCACACTGGCCCATAGGTCTTGCATCTTCATCACATTCAGGAGTTGCATCTTCACCAGTATTAGAATCTCTCTGCGAAAATTCTCCTGGACTTGACGTATAGGAATTTCGGCTTGCTTTTTTTCTTTGCTTTTGCCTTCGTTTGAACATCTCTTAAGCTCTTTGCATTGCTAGAACTCCATTTCGGATGATTGACGAGCAATTCATAGCAATTAGCAAACTGGTAGTAATGCGGTTTTTTTGCACCATTTTCTCTAGGAACTAATTTTAAGAATTGGTCGTTCGTCATCTGCTTCTACAAACGGTAAAATAATGAATATTGGTATGCTTTCGTGGTGGGTAAATAAAATATCGACAAACGAATTAGAGAGTTACAAATTATTTCCAATTCGACTTCGCCACCCATTCCGCTAGGATTTGCGGTTCTAATTTTGTGAACTTGAGACTCAAAGAATTGGGTTTGTCGATTAATCTTCCCAAATAGACCAGAAAGTGCAGACATTGATTTTGTCCTTTCTACGTGCTTTTTGTTGTAAGCAGACATAACTTTTGACCAGAATGCATCCACACTTTGATCATTTCCCTTGATCGAATCATTTGAAAAGTGGTAGTATATTAAACAGAGATCTTTATCTTCGTCCCCGGTTCATGGCGCAGAAGAATGAAACGAGAGTGGTGGAGCTGAATGAGGGGTAAGATCTTCGGTTGGTTGAGAATCGAAATCTGAACTATTCATATTCATCGCTTCGTTGTTGAATTGGAATGGAAATGACTTTATTTACTGGTAGATAAAGAGTATCGTGGATTTGAAGAAGTTTGTGTGCTTTACAACGAGCTACTCATATCGATACTTATAGAGAAATAAAAATTATGACCGTTTATAGCCGTTGTAACTTCTATACGACCGTTTATAGCCGTTGTAGTTCAAAAATGTGACCGTTTATAGCCGTTGGAAGGGTAAACAAGGTAAGAGTATGGGTATAGGAGCAGCACGTGGTGGGGAGGGGGATTCTGGCGTCCTATTTTATAGGCGCATATAAAATAGGCGCCAGGAAGGGCTTCAGTATCCTAAATGGGATCCTAAAGCTTAGCCTTAATATTAAGGCTGAAGCGAGCCACTGGCTCGCTTCCCCTTAATTTTTCCCCTTGAACTCCAACGACTGGAGTTGCCCTTACAATGTGGTGGTCACATTTAGAAAATAAAATAATGTCTGATTGCATCCCAATCCTAATACTCACGACAAAACAAAAGGAGAACTTTGGTATTGGAAGTTGTTCCATTTTTCCATTTGTATGTATGGCATTTTTTTGGCGCACTAGCTTCATCGAGTGATATTAATGTTCTGTGATAGCCATATTTATTTACTAAGTTATGCAATGATGTAGCACCTCCATGCAATTACAAAATAGAAGATAAAAATTATTGTATGGGTTATTACCTATTAGATGCAATTTATCTAAAGTGGAAAATACTTGAGCAAGCATACAAAAGACCCAACAATGAAAAAGAAGCAAAATTCATCAAGCGACAAGTGAGTTTGAGATAATATATCAAATAAGCATTTGGAGTACTCATTACGCCATAGATGGCCTACGGCAACCCCAAAGAAGTGACGCAGTAGGTGCCAAAAAATGTTGTTATAGGCCAAAAATGATCTGTGACAACACTTTTTCGGGGTTGCCTTTTGCCGCGTTGCCTTAGAGTCAAAGGCAACACATTTGCAACCCAAAGGCTTCATTGATACAGGTGTTGCCACAGGTACCACTAAAACAAAAAAATACCCTTTCACAACTGCCAAAAACAGTTGTAATATGTCTAGTACAGCTGGCAATGTAATAAAGTCAACCTTTTTTACAACTGTTTCTAGCAGTTGTTAAAATTTGTTTTGCAACTGCTAAAAGTAATTACACCTCAACTGCTATAAATCAAAGATTTCATAATGTTATAATAAATATTATTATAACACAGTATTTTATTCAAATAAATATTTTATTTCAATATTTCAAATGGTACAAATTTTTTGACTCCACATTGTACATTCACTCGTATATTACATAATCATTCATATTTACATACATTCCTCACTACTTTGTCACTCGATTCACTCATATGTAGACTCACACATACAAACATAAGCAAGAAAAAATACATGAAAATGATTATATAAACTACTACCTTTATTTTCCCTTCTGATGATTCGCTCGCAACCGCAAACCAACAAAACATGACCAATGGCTTTGAAAATTGAGGCACCTAGAAACATTACTTTGCTCTCAGCATTTAACTCTAGATTTCGCAATGAAAGCCAACTTCTTGGGGTTGTGCCACCAAATAAGCTTAAGAACTATTGCGCAGCCAGTCTTCTCTAGTATCAATTTTACTTGCAAACTTGTTCACAAAACTTTTCCAGTCATCATTGACTTCATTAATCGCATGCTCGGACTTGCTCCAAATAGATATTTTATATAATCTCTAGCCAGTCCGGTTAGTTCTGCACTGCTGATCAAGTAAACGCACTGCATGCACCAAGCACAGAACCATTTTCATGCGCGTTTTTGGAACGCACATGAGAACACCAATATTTAACATGAGAACACCAATCTGATCTGGTATGTCCCAATCCATGTTTCTGACAGTGTCTCAGGCCACCAATATTTAACAGAGAACAGAATCAGGAAAAAAAACAAATTGTTAACTATACTGCTTACTTGTTAAGATTTGGAATGTAGCTTGCAACATCCAAGCAAAGCAAGCCATTAAGCCATGATTCAACATGATCACCAGACACATATCTTATTGATTCATTCAATTCAATTTTCCTGAGATGCCGACCTGGTATATACAAGTGAAATAATCAAGTTATCCATAAACAGTGTACTTCAAATTTATGATTAATACCAAAGTTGTATGTAAAGCACTACCTTAACATTATCAAAGTTTTTCAAACATTTCACAACGCTTGCAAAATAACATGGATTGGTCGATTAATAGTGTCGGAAGTACTGAGTGTCTTATTTAACATGAAGGAACAGGGGACACATATTGGAAATCCAATACAGATTACACAAAAGATAATGGGTCCAACACTTGAAGCTTGTTAAGCAAGATAAATACATTGAATTACATGGATTGGGGTCCATCATGTGCATTATATGCTTATGACTAAACAGAATTTTGGACTCCAAAATAAGGAAGAAGCAGGAAACATGGGTGAAGATATACCAGATTGATGTCCTTTTCCATTCTGAGTAGTTATTTGACTTTGTGACTGTAATTGATCAAGAAGCTTCAACGGTAATGAATGTCCAGTGCCTTCGTAGCTTATAAGGGCCAAGTAAAGACTTCACAATAGGTAGTGGAATTGCAGCAGCCTCGTCGACGACTAGAAGCTCAACTTGAGAAAGCTTATCATAGTCACTTGGCTTTAAATACTGCGAATCAATGCGAAAAATACAAATTAAAGGAGAGAGTAATCTTCAAACCAGAGAGCAGAATAAGGTTGTAGATGAAAACGTTATGTTATACATACTCTCATTTGCACTACGCTGGATAATGAAAGATTATGATTTTGCTGATGGTACTGCACTGCACAACTCAGTTCAAGAGAAATAATTAACAAATATACATAAAACAACAGTCGACTTATATTTGAAATTAAAATTAAGACTTCATAGTTCATACCAGTAGCATCTTCTCTATGTTTTCTTCTCCAAATAGACAGAAAACTCCAATTGGCAACTAATAGATTTATAAACTTCCAAACCTCAATGTATCTTTCCTATAAAATAGTACACAACAGAAGTAGCATCGCTGTTCGGTAAGAAATCACATCGTTGTTCGGTAAGAAATCGTTGTTCGCTTGTACTTTTAAGAATGGATAGATTAAATAATCTACTCTAGACTTTGTTTCTTGGAGCCTTTTACCAAGGAATGGACGCGGTGTTCCTTCAGTGATAGTGCATGGAATCCTTTCTTCACCTGATGTTTACAGAGTATCAGTACGCAAATAAGAAAGTCTCCTTTGTAAAATTGCAAGAAAATTTGGAACTATTTCACAAAACTCGCTGAACTGAACCTGTGATTTTGCGCCTGTATTCTTTAGGCTTTGTGACCATATTAGTATCTTTAATTATCATGCAACCAACAGATTCACATGCAAAGATTAGCATCATCCAAAACTGCATATCATCCAAAACTAGAAAGAAGTAGTTAAAGTGAAAAATTCCATTAGTCTTGACAAACTAAAAGCAGAGAACACTTCTTCCTGTAAAAGAATGGCAAAGAAACTGCATATCATCCAAATCTGGCACGCTTAAGAACAACTGGAAACTGTTGGCACCGAATTCAAACAAGTTATAGCTGCCAAGCAAAAAATTCAAGTGCCAAATACATATTATACTCCATATAAACCCAAGCTACCGCAAACTTTTGGATGATACTATATAACAAGACTGCCTATCACCAAAACCTAATAAATTTGTAACCTCTGATTTATGGATATGATATTCTTGATATTTT
Organism: Allium sativum; assembly: GCA_030737875.1. Lineage (NCBI taxonomy): Eukaryota > Viridiplantae > Streptophyta > Magnoliopsida > Asparagales > Amaryllidaceae > Allium > Allium sativum. The sequence continues at coordinate 568,000,598 of CM060921.1, forward strand.
AGATCCCTTGGAGAGTATTGGCGAAAACTCAAACATAAAGGTGCCAGAAGCCATTGAAAAATTTAGGGTAATATCATGAAGAAGCCAACTACTTCACAAAAATTTCAAATCGTATAATACCCAAATACATTTATATAAGGAATACTAAACTCAGCAAGTATCGAATCTAAATGAAAATCAACGATAGCATTACTTGCAAGTTGCTGGACAGCCAGTCAAGTCAGATCGTCGATTGCTACTAACATGAACAGGCGCGACTGTTGAAGAGGGCAAAACCCTAGATTTATCGAAGAGGGCAAACCTGAAATCAGCCCGCGACTTGAAATCAGCGTTTAATGTCCACCACAAGCATCGTAAAGTCGCGATTTGTTGAAGGGAAAAACCCTAGATTTGGATTGGCCATTAAAGAGGAACCGACTATATTTTTTGTCTAAGTGAAAAAGAAATAACATGCAGCGGGAAAATGAAAACTTGGGGGGAAAAGGAGATGAAGCGATGAAGAAAATCAGATTGACGTGGATTGCAACGTACACCGTTAGATCATTTTCACGCGGATTGGTAACTTTTTTAATTTTTTTAATTTGAATATACATATAACTACTAGCAACACAGTGTTTATCTATGCTAACAACTTGAAGCGTGCGTTGCAGTAGACAAAAAATGGCATAGCAATGGCAACATTGTAGCTAGCAACACCATGCATTTTCGTTGTGATAGGCCATCTATGGCGTAGTGACTTGAATATAGGTTTCATATATTACGAAAGACATATGCTACCACCAACCGATAGTATTGTCTGATATCATATATTGTTATATTATTTGTCGAACAAAAACGTGCTATATATGCAATTCAACTTAGAAACTATCCAAACATTGCTGTGACATTTTAAAAAAGAAAAAAAAATTTGCAAAGACCCAAATATTTGTATAGAATATATGGATAGAATCGAAGACATTCGGGATCAACAAACTCATCTTGATCTCAGAGAAGCACTAATTGGACATTACTAGGAACGTATAGAAAACCAGTATTAAAGCAATGTTTGGATTAAATTTGTGGAATTTTTCTTTGGTATGTTTTACTTATCTATTGTATTAGATATTGTTATAAGAGTGTTGTATTTAAATTTTTAATATCAGTTGAATTACATTATTGTTGACATGTTTATGACCTTATATTCAAGATTGATTGTATTTGAATTTCAATTATCATATGTACTTTGAAAATTAATAAGAAAATTGATAATGAAAATATGAGAATGACGACGACAACAACAACAACAAAAACAATAACAATAGCATTAGCAATAGCACATCAACAATAACATAATAAATACAAGAATCAACAATAAGATACATAATAAGAACACAGATTCGTATAAACCTCCATAAAATTTGTCGTACTGCTCAGTTTGCTTCTCCATGTGCAACCTTCGCACTGGAACGAGTTTGTTTAAGTTGCACCTTGAAATAGCCATATCATTACTTCTTTGTTGTCAAGCTAATTCGTGTTTTCTTGTATCTAACTCGTCGTTTCTTAACTGTTGTTTTTCATCACAACATCGGTTTGTTTTCTTTTACCTCACAAGCCTCTTCGCTTATTTTCCATTCATGTAGCAATTAGTTACAACTTCGGTGGTCGCCAATTGCTCACTGATATGTTCATAGTGTCCAGTATAATCGACGATGGTTCTTTTCTTCACTTTGTATTTCCTCGGAAGCTTATCACCTGCACTAGTACTGAAAGAGGTGTCTTCCTATGCATTAAAACTACTAGGAACTGATTCAATGCTTATCTTTTAAGAAAGAAACCACAATACCGAGTGCTCTTGTTGCACTTGGCATCATTTCTCATCAGTTGAGCGTATGTCATAATAGCGTTGCATGGTAAAAGGTTAATTATTGTGTTCAACCATGTACGGTGCATTTGCTTGATTATGATTTAAATGATAAAGTACTATAATAGAAATAAAACAGGAAGCATGAAAATTTGAACTAACAACTTGTATGCATTACCAAATCTATGTCGTCCGCCCTAATTTGCTCTCTTGCATGCAACCCAGTTGTTATTTCTTTTCAACACTAACAAACAAATTTTTTAATTTTACATGACTGCTTCAAAGAATCGATGATTCTAGGAAGGCTATTTGGACATCGATTGTAGATCAAATTGCCCACAAAAATTAAAAAAAAAATCTTTTGAGATTGGCTAATAGTATCTATACTCTTTTTGTTTGAACATTCAACCTAATAGAATGCTAATTTAGCTGGCTCGTCCGGCGACCATTTCCATACATTTGAGTATTTGGGAGCGGATTTGCATTTTTTGGGTTTGGAAATTCATTAATATTGATTTTGGTTGGTTGTTTTATCCTTGTTGAGTTGTAAACAATTTGAATTTCTATTAACATCTTATTTTTCAGCAGTTTCATCGTTGTCGAATTATGTTTATTAATTTTCCCAAATGTTATCTCTAAATCCATTATTCAACTTTTTGGACAATCTTTGGGAAGGAAAACGTGTCACTCTTTGTTGTTAGCTATTGGAGGACATAGATCTGATCATAGTTACAGTTTTGTCGAATGAGGTATTATAGGAATAATTTCAATTTTGAGTGTTTTGGTACTGGAGTAAATTTGTGGGAATTGGTAGAAATTCCCATTTTATGAAAATGATACGAATTTGGAGCTTGTTGTGAAAAACAAAATATTCAATTTGGTTTCATAATGGACAATTTTGAGAATGGTATGTGTTTTACTTTGTTGAGAGTAAAACGTATTAGGATTAATTCGAGCCAGATACTAATTCTCAGGTCTGTGTAGTGATATTAATTTTCACTTTTGATGTTTGGACATAACCGAGAATGTTTGTGAAGAAAGTAATGAATTTAAAAGAATATTTTATAAATAAATTTATGTGTTTGTTATAATATATAAATATGAAAAGAAAGGATCAACAATCAAGAAACAGATCGTTGTCTTTAGTGGGCTTTATTATTTTGGTTGTTTGTTATAATTTATGTGTCATATTTTGGTTTTAATCGGTTAAAATAACGCCTATTAAGTTTATCCGACTTTATTTTAATTGTTTAGGGCAGCAATCCCTCTAATTCTCAACAATCCAACCGCATTGAAGGCTGTTAGCATTCCGACCAATCCATGATTTGGATGAGCATTTTTATTGACACTCCAGTTTTGATTAAGGGGTTAATTCGGTTGAAATTCGACAAGGTACAACCGAATTTATCAGTGAAATTCAGCGAGGGTACGACGAGTTTAAGACTGAAAGTCAGCAAATAACCATCGAAAATGATTAAAATTGAAGAAGGTGAGTGTAAGAAATTTGAGAATGTAAAACTGTATATTGAATGAACTGATGGAATAATATTAAGTACACGGTAGCTATGGTTTATATAGCATCAATAACAAAGACTTAGTACAAGCCCATTAAGCCCAATATGATGTGGGCTGTTCATTTTGTATAAAGTGAAAATAGTGAATGGTTATATGCTCTAATACGCCGCCTCAAAATGAACTAGGGTTTCTTTCCTCTTGAGATATCTGCGCCGCCATTGAAAACTTTAAGCTCTCCGCGTAGTCTCTCAAAATTATGTCTGGATAAAGCCTTGGTTAGTATGTCAGCCTTTTGGTAGAACGTTGGTATGTGTCTAATTTCGAGTCTTCCAGCCTCAGTCTTCTCTCTGACGAAATGAAGATCGATCTCGATGTGCTTTGTCCTCGAATGCTGTATGGGATTCATTGAGAGAGAAACAGTGCTCTTATTATCACACCAGAGTCTCGGTTTCTTCGAGAATTGAAACCCTAATTCCTTAATTAGGGCTTCTACCCAGATAATTTCTGCTGTAGTCGAAGCTATGGCCCTGTACTCCGCTTCAGTGCTGGATCGAGATATGGTGGCTTGCTTCTTTGTACACCAAGAGATGGGATTGGGTCCCATGAACAGACAGTAGCCTGAAGTTGATCGTCGGTCATCTGGGTCATTGGCCCAGTCTGCATCACTGTAAGCGTTCAGGTTGATGTCTTTTCCTTTTTGTATGATTATGCCATAGTCTAGAGTACCCTGTAATTATCGTAGAATTCGTTTGACTGCAATCCAGTGTTTGTTAAGTGGGTTAGCCATGAATTGACATACTTTATTAACACTGTAGCTAATCTCTGGTCTAGTTATAGTTAAATACTGAAGTGCACCCACTATGCTACGATATTGTTTACAATCTTCCATGGCTTCTCCTTCATGTTTAGATAGACGAAAGTTGCTTATCATAGGTGTAGTAATAGACTTGGCTTTGTCCATGTTTGCTCTTATAAGAATGTCTGTAGCATATTTCTTTTGTGAAAGAAATATCTCTGAATTGGATTTTCTTTGCACATGTATCCCTAGGAAGTAGGTTACTTCTCCCATATCTTTGATGGCAAAATGTTTATTTAGTTGTTCCACAACTTTGTTAATTTCAGTCTGGTCACTTCCTGTCACCAAAATGTCATCTACATATACCAGAATGTATGTAGTGCTTTGCTTGGTGATTCTTGTATATAGAGAGTTATCTGAAACTGTAGCTTTGTATCCCAGACTTGTAAGTGTACCTTTGAGTCTCATATACCATGCTCTAGAAGCTTGCTTTAACCCATCAATTGCTTTATGCAGCTTGCAAACATGATTCTCCTTGCCTATGCATGTGTAACCCATTGGTTGTCTCATGTATACATCTTCATTTAACTCACCATTTAGGAATGCATTGCACACATCCAACTGTCTAATATTCCAATCATTATTGAGTGCTACATTTAGAATTATTCTGATTGTAGTAGGCTTGACCACTGGTGAAATTGTCTCATTGAAGTCAAACCCATATTGCTGAGTAAATCCCCTTGCTACTAACCTTGCCTTATGTTTGCATACATTCCCATCAGCATCCTTTTTCAATTTGAAAGTCCATTTACACCCAACAATATTTTTGTTTTTGGGTGGCTCGACTAAACTCCATGTCTCATTTTTGACTAAGGCTTTGTATTCTTCATCCATGGCATCACACCATTCTTTGTGTTTTGTTGCTTGCTCATATGTAACTGGCTCAGTTATCTGCTTAGTGTCCTTTCTGTCCTTGTTGGTAGCATTGTAGATTTTTGGCTTGAAAATACCACTTTTGGCTCTAGTAATCATGTGGTGTCTTGGCTGTTGTTGTGGCTCTTCAGTGTCACTGCTGCTGACTTCTGATGTAGTGGTGTCATTTCCATGACTTTCTTGGCTGTTCATCTCATGGTTCTGAGGTAGGTCATCATCTGTCATGTGGTCACTTGAGCTGTATTCTGATCTAGTGCTAGAACCAGTTAAGGTCGCTGATGTAGGTTTAGCTCCTTCATTTCTGTCTGTATGTGTTGTCCATTCATGCAAGGTTGGTATAGTCTCTATTACAACTCTTGATTGATCATTAACTCGTTTGTTTGTGTCTCTCTTTTCTGAAAAAGGAAACACATGCTCATTAAACACGACATGTCGAGAAATTATAATTTTTCCCTGATCATTCATGCATTTGTATCCTTTCTGATTGTTGCCATAGCCCATAAAGGTACATTTGCTTGATCTGAGGGATAATTTGTGATTGTTATATGGTCTGAGGCATGGGAAACATAAGCATCCAAATGTTCTCATGATACTATAGTCTGGTTTCTTATTATATAACATCTCATGAGGACATTTGAATTGCAAGATCTTTGTAGGCATTTTGTTTATCAAGTATACAACAGTTTCAAAAGCCTCATTCCAGTATTTCATTGGCATAGAAGCCTTAGATAGTAAAGTCAGTCCAGTTTCAGTTATATGTCTATGTTTTCTTTCTACAATGCCATTCTGTTCAGATGTGTAGGGGCAAGTGGTTCTGTGAATGATCCCTTTGCTGTTAAAATGGCCTTTTAAAGGGAAAAACTCACTTCCTCCATCTGTTTGTATTGCCTTTATGTTACAGCTCATTTGTTTTTCTATGAAATTGATGAACTGTAGCATAACATTATGTGTCTCAGACTTGGCTTTTAGAAAGAAAATCCATGTATATCTAGTGCATGCATCTACAATAGATAAATAATAACTGTGGCCTTGTCTTGAGGATACTGGTGCAGGACCCCATAGGTCTGCTGTTATCAATTCAAGTGGGTTGCTGTAAACGGTTTTTGATCTGCTGAAAGGTAATTTATGACTTTTGCCAATTTGACAATGCGTGCAAGGACCAGAAATAGGTATGTGATTGTAAGCAATTTTATTATCGTTTAAAATTCTTGTCACAATGTCATAACTAGGATGACCAAGCTTACAATGCCAAATGTCAAGATCACTGCTAATATCATTGCTTTTAGAATTATCAGAATTAATCATGTCATTGTCATTACTGGAGATATTACAGTTAGAATTTACAGAATCATCAACATCACTAATGTCAGAGAATTGAATGCTAGCATTACAACACCAATTACTATTGTCATGATCCAGTTTTGATTGCATACTGCAGAACCTGTATAAGCCATTTTCCAATTTACCCTGTAGTAAAATGTTTTTGTTTAGAGAGTCTCTAACAAGACAGTAGGTAGGGTGAAACTCAAAATATACATTATTGTCATTTGTGAATTGAGACACACTGATCAGGTTTTTCTTGACATTAGGTACCCTAAGTAAATTATTAAGAAACAGTTTTCTTCTTCCTTTAACAAAACCTGTTCCAGTATGTGATATATTCATGGTTTCACCATTACATGTGTAAATGACTTGCGTACCTGAGTAATTTTTATTTCCAAGATTCAGGTTCTGCAGGTTATTTGTAATATGGTTGGTTGCTCCAGAGTCTGGAAACCAGTTCTCACTGTTAATATCCTCATTATTGCTTGTATCATCAGTATTGCTTGACATGGCTGAAGTTTCTGTATTGGATCTAATCTGATTTGCCTGTGCCAAGTTAACATTGGCATTTCTTTGATTGAAATATGTCTGCTGAGGATTATTTATATCAGTATTGAATCTAAAATAACATCTATTTGCCCCATGTCCAGGTTTGTCACAAATTTGGCATTTGATTCTTGGTGCATTGTTGGATCTGCCTCGTCCTCTCCCTCTCTGGTTTGCATTTCCTCTCTGCCCCTGGTTATTGCCTCTGCCAAAACCAGGTAAGCCTTTTGATTGATTGGGGTTCTTTGATGTCGAGGCAAGATTTATGCTAAAATCATTTTGAGTAGTTTTTCTTTGTTCTACCCTACCTTCATGTGCTAGTAATGCTGAGTAAACAGACTGCAAGTCTGGTAGGATAGATTGTGTAGCGATATATGTGACGATCGAGTGATTCATATTCCTCATCTAACCCATTAGTCAATGTCAGAATCTATTCACTGTCTGAGATTTGACGCCCCACGGCCTTGAGTTTGTCACATAGGGTTTTGACCTTAGAAATGTACTCCCTCATAGACATATCACCTTTTCTTGAATTCTGAAATTCCCTTCTATAATGCATGATTCTTGCAGCTGACTGAGAATTGAAAATTTGTTGTACTGTACTCCATATTTCATGTGAAGTAGTGCAACCTATCACCTGAGACAGCAAGTTTGCGTTGATAGATGAAACCAGCCAAGATGATAAAAGACTGTCTTGTTTTTGGTGATGTGTATATGCAGGATTGCTGATCATTTGACCATCTTTGTTGATTATCATGGCAGGTGGCACAGGTTTAGTTCCATTGACATAATCTTGAAGGTCATACCCCTTCAAGGCTGTTTCGATTTGGAATTTCCATAAAAGAAAGTTCTCTTCATCAAGAGGGATCGTAATGAGTTGGCTCTTTGGTTTAATGAGGGTCAGAGGGGCCGCAGGCGGTTCAGCACTGCCTATTCCAGAATTTGCCGTTGATTGATCAATGCTTGATCCAGTCATGGTGAACAAATGGCAGGTAAAGTGTGTGGCGAGGTCAGTTAATCAATGGCAGCCAACACAAACGAAAACGATTGGAAAACAGGTGGTGCAGAGGTGATTCTTGCCTTCTTTTGAATGCAAGAATTAGCACTCTTTGCATCAAGAAGTCAAATGATGAGATGAGGAAAATCTCTGATGACCAGAAAGATTGTAGTAGCCGCTGAGAACAAGATTCCAGCCTGGCACACACAATCTTGATAAGAACAGGCGCTGTGCGACGATCAGAGATGGGTAGCTCTCCGATGATGAATGCAAAATTGCATAAACTGAGGAGACTAAATGCTACTGCTTCCTTTTGATTAGCGGTGATGTATTTTGGTAAATGCCGTTGGGCAATGTGGCTCTGATACCATGTAAGAAATTTGAGAATGTAAAACTGTATATTGAATGAACTGATGGAATAATATTAAGTACACGGTAGCTATGGTTTATATAGCATCAATAACAAAGACTTAGTACAAGCCCATTAAGCCCAATATGATGTGGGCTGTTCATTTTGTATAAAGTGAAAATAGTGAATGGTTATATGCTCTAATAGTGAGGGTATACCAAATATATATTTTTGGATGTTACGCCTCTTAACCAAAACTTTGGTGTTAGTAACAGTTTCGCTCTAAAATACTATTGCATGTTTGTCCTTTCCGACCTTCCTCTTTTGAACACATCCCTTTTTTTCTCTCTGTCTCATCCAGCTCGCTCTCTCATTCCTCATCCACTGCTCTTCCGTGTATTAGTTTGTAAACACCAATTTTTGTGGTATTAACATGACTTTATCCACCGATTGGTGGATAGAAGAGAACCCGATGTGGGGTTCTCTCATTTCCACCAATTGGTGGAGAATGTTAGGTAACACCACAAAAAGTGCAAAATCTTATCACACTTCTCATCTACATTTGGCAGAATACTCGAAATAAACGTGCCAAATTACCACTAATGTTGAATATTCATAGCCTGTAAGTAAAATAGCTACATTGTTAATCCCCTACGTTAATATAATTCAGCATCAGTTAAGCAGAAAGAGGAAAAACCTAATATCTATAACTACCACTCCATTAACTCCTTTAGTTCTTCAAACGACGGAAGCCTAAACTTCAGTATATCATCAAAAAATGCTTCATTCTCCTTTTTCTTTCCATCATTTACTGCAGCTTCTTCGTCATACTCATTTGCATTAAAAGTACTAATACTCCTCCTTTCTGTCGGCTGCTGCTGCTTTGTAGGTAATGCAGCTTGTTTTCCATGGCAACTTCTATAAGAAGTAGAAGAAGATGTCTCCTTGCCCGTTAGATGCTGAACTACGGACTTAAAATGCACTGCATCTGCATACACTCTTTGAGTCTCTATTATCTTTACGTTTATTTCTTTGTTTTCACTCGAGTTCATCGTCCTGCCCTGCTTTTAATTTTATGTGTAAACATGGAATTGGTGATATATATAGTAAAGAGAAGAGTCAGAATAGGGTAGCTAGAATCTTATTTGACTTGAACAAGACAAAGTCAGGCGTACGTATATAAATATGCAAAGTCAGGAGAAGTAGTCTTTCAAACTGCCAGTCCATTTCTCGTGCTATATATACTGAGCAGCAACATGTCTTCTGTTTTTTCTTTCCAACAAATACTGCGAACTGCATGTATCATGCATACGTCAAATTATATTCAAGTTCGACTGTAGCGTTAAATCCAAAAGTTGGTGCGTCTACGTTATCATTTCAGAAGCAACTGTAATAGCAATGAGAGGAGTCAGCTATTATCTCTTAATAGACAAGTCAACAAACACTAATTACCACTCAAGTAGTATAGCCCGGCTTATTTAGCATCGTTTGTAGCTAGGTTTTTCAAATGAACTAAGAGTTTATATTAATCCGTAAATGATTAAGGATAATTCTCATCAAATGACTAAGGATAATCTGCTTATTTAGCAACATTTACGGTATTATCAAGTCGTAATCTTCATGACCAGCTTTATCATCATCATCCACTCTAAATCTAGGATTATATTGATCCTCACCACCAAGACCTAAACCAAGTTCCAATTCCAATTATATAATGTATAATGTATAATGTATACAGCACCGAGACCTAAACCAAGTTCCAATTCCAATTGACATCATCTCCAACCAGTAAGTTCAGACCAAATAACAGAAAACCCTTTTTTAATAGAGTTATTTTCTACAGTTTTTTTTTTAATTAAACATTCTCCTAATTTTGAGCAACTACCAAATTGCCTCGTAAGATACCCTAAATCAAAAATTAAACTTTCAAGTGGATTGGAATTGCTTTGATTTTCTCATAAGGTATGTTTATGTATGGTATTTATTGAATTTTTACTTAGATAGGTGTTACTCGAAATTGAGAAAACTCACCCCCACCGTGTAGTATCTCTGCGTACGTCCTTGGCTACATCTAATATAAATCCTCTATTGAATAGCTAGACCTGGGTACTACGAAACCTCTCACTACTAGAGGAACAGTGTATTCCAACGCCAGTTTTTCAACGGTTAAATTAAAGTCGTTGGCGGCCATTGGAAATTGATGGAAATATGGCCATTGGTGACCGTTAGTAGCTGTTGCAAATTTTCGAGTTGTCTTCTAGAACAGCCAGCTGAGAATCAATTTTCCTCTAAACCCACGAAATTATCCCTAATTTCCCCATCTTCACTCCTCCAAATCCACTGCCAACACTCCCACCGCCACTATGACCACCTCCGACGACGTCTAGAAGCTTCTCCAACCCGTCTCCACCCTTGGTGCTCTCCGAATTAAGTAATTTCTCTAAACCTAAATTTTATTAAGTTTTAATTGATTTCGGTTTAATTTGAAGTTTGTTTAATTCCTAGTTGTTTGTATATGTTTATTACATCATGCTACACCCTAATTGCTATTATTATCGCCACCATGATCAAATTGTTAGGAATTTTGAATTTTTTTAGTTTTGTACATTGTGTATGTTTAGGTAGCTTTGGTTAACGAACGATATGTGTGTGATAGACTTTGCTAATAATATAATTTATGCAAACACAAAGTATATATTATATTGAGTGATCATGGTTTTGAAAATTTTGTGTGAACGTGAGTTTGGTGCTTCTGCGAAATGATTTGGTGTATAAATGATTTTAATAGTAATCGTTGTAGTTTGAATTAAATAAATTGTAAAAATATATAATTTAGTATACATGCAAGAAACGGTAAAATATAAACAAACGGTATATATTTAAATTTAATAAAGACAAATATTTAAACCCTTAGATATTATTTGGCCCCGTCAGGAAAGCGTTGTATGTGATCATTATATGGATATTCGTTTTTTTACAAAACGGACATCTCTACTCATCTGAAACATCATTTGTCGAATTTGTCCATGTATTGGACAAATTACAAACGCTATAAAGTAATTGTATTTCGTAGATCATATCACTTTAAATCGTTCACAAAATTTCGATGGCATTTCCTTTACGTTATATACTTGTATACACGCTTGTGTGTACGATATAAGAAACACGGGGGAAATGCTGTCAAAATTTTAAATTAATATAATTTAGCATCAGTTAAGTAGAAAGAGAGAAAACCTAATATCTAACTATCACCCCATTAACTCCTTTAGTTCTTCAAAACGAAGGAAGCTTAAACTTCAGTATATAATCAAAAAATGCTTCATTCTCCTTTTTCTTTCTACCATCTACTGTAGCAGCTTCTTCTTCATATTCATTTGCATTAATAGTACTAATACTCCTCCTTTCTATCGGCTGTTGCTGCTTTGTAAGTGATGCAGCTTGTTTTCCATGGCAACTTCTAGTTGAAGTAGAAGAAGATGTCGCCTTATCTGTTAGATGCTGAACTACGGACTTAAAATGGATTGCATCTATATAAACTCTTTGAGTCTCTATTATCTTTATGTTTATGTGTTTGTTTTCTCTGGAGTTCATCGTCCTTTCCCTGCTTTATGCGGAATCTATGGCAACTTCTAGTTGAAGTAGAAGAAGAGTCAGAGTAGGGTAGCTAGAAACTTATTTGACTTGATCAAGACAAAGGCAGCCTTACATATATAAATATGTAAAGTCAGAAGAAAGGGTCTTTCCAATTACCAGTCCATTTCTTGTGCTATATACTGAGCAGCAACATGTTTTCTATTCTTTCTTTCCAACAAATGCCACGAACTGCATGTATCATGTGCACATCAAATTGTATACAAGTTCGACTGGGTAGCGTTAAATCCATAATTTGGTGCGTCTATATGCTATCATTTCAGAAGCAACTGTAACAACAACAAGAGAAGTTAGCTATTATCTCTAATAGACAAGTCAACAAACACTAATTACCACTCAAGTTGTATAGCCTGCTTATTTAGCATCGTATGTACTATGTAGGTTTTGAAAATGAACTAAAAGTATATATTATTCCGTAAATGATTAAGGATGATTCTTCTCATCAAATGATTAAGGATAATTCTGCTTATTAATTTAGCATCATTTACGGTATTATCAAGTCACAATCTTCAAGACCAGCTATATCATCATCATCCACTCTAGATCTAGGATTATATCGATCCTCACCACCAATATTAAGCTCGTTAATAAATCATCTATGCTACGTCAATGCTCAATGTACATGACATGTCGCGACTCCAGCAACATCTGATATAAATCCTTTACGTGAAAATAGCTAGACCTGGGCACTGTGAAACCTCTACATGAGCAATACCAATATATCTATCGTCACCTGACATCATCAGAATATCCATTGTCCATACTGTGATAACTCTAGAGTGTGATATACTTAAATGGTCTGTGTAAGGTCCGATAAACTAGACGAGACAATACCACTGCAAATGCCTGTAATCCTAACAAATCAACTAATGCAGCCTGCAAAGAAGATGGTATATATGGTGGAGTGTAAAATCACTGCCAAAATGATGCATAATCTTGACAGGTGATGATGATGTAATTAGCCAACCACTAATCATGTTTCTGAGCTTCCTAAAGCGGTACTATTGTACACCTTCATAAAAAATATATTCGGATGTAAAATCAAGAATAAAATCATTATTTAAGGTCTTCCTCTAGGTACTTTGTTGAGGAACCAATAACAGCCTCCCGTGGAAGGAGATGACACAAAAGGAAAATGTCAAACCTATAGCCATCTAACATTAATTACACTCTCCTCGGTCATGTACGTAAGATGAACCATCATAAGGCTTCCAAATAATATTCTCCTCAGTATTGAGCAACTCAATCCAATTACGGACTACAACGAATATATGATGGAATGAGTGTTAGTTTTTTTAATTCCCTTATTATCACAAAACCAATTGGCTATGTGATGAGGAACATCTTAGTTTACATCCAGGATCTTATTTCAGTATTTCCCGATGTGGGACAACATTGAAGCACCATTCAACACACACCCTTACTTCAAGATTGTTGAGATCGAAACACTTTCTCTTCGATTTTGTGATGCACTTTCTCATCACCTTCAATTTGTTGAAGCACTTTCTCTTCAACTCTACTTGAAATCCTGAGCTCTGATACCATGTTGGAGTTTTTTTTTTTATTAATCCCCTTATTATCACAAAACCAATTGGCTATGTAATGAGGAACATCTTAGTTTATATCCAGGATCTTATTTCAGTATTTCCCGATGTGGGACAACTTTGAAGCACCATTCAACAATGAGCCTCCTGGCACCCGTCTCTAGTTCTTGCGATCCCATCCTCTAACTTGGTGAAATAACAGAGATAATGTGGAATCTACCGTCGGGAAAGAAAAATCGTGTAAGTACCTGAAATACCAGTAGTTTAGTACGTATCTTCCAAAATCAATATAGACTTGGATCTCATCCTAACAACACACTGAAAATCCAAAGAGCGATACATATATGTTATAGTAGGAATCCTCCAATCATATCTGATTGGACGATCAAATGTCAACTCCACAATGATCTGCACGTCCAATTAATATTGTGTTCAGTATGGTTGAAAATTATAAGTTTTCAATCATAAAGAGAATAAAAAGTCGAGCAAACTTCAAAAATTTTCTTCTCTACAAGCATATATCAATTTACAGATTGTCTGCCTACTTTGACTTATTCTTAGCTAAGCTCTAGAACACAATCCATCACGTAAAAAAATGAGGCAACAAGCTAGTACTGCTCATCATATGGTAATGTCTTCCAACGCTCAATCCCTAATTTAGTAAGCATAGTAGGATCCAAAGGAGTCAAACTCATCTCTCTAAAACTAAAATGAAATGTATGGATTGTCGTCCACCAATATGCGACTAACACACCAATCAAATGGGCATCCTAATTTTTCACATTTTAAGTATACATCAAATAAATTTACAATCATTAAAAATGTTAAAAGTCGTAAATAATTTGTTGAAATTAAATAAACACATACTCAAGTAATTGTTAAGTCCTATATCCCCAATAAATATGTGAATAATTCCCGAGGTATTAGTATTTTAAATTGATATAAAAAGACGGATAACGCTAGGCCGCATGGCCCATGTGTCATCACGACGAGTCTAAATATAAATCGGCAGCATTTTCAGTTTATAATTCTAAAATATAACTAAAACGATATAGAAAAATAGATAGCCGGAAGAATATTTGATGCGCGTGCTAATTTATGCCTCATTACCGTGATGTATGCAAAAAATTCTTAATTCGTTATTAGATCCCAAATTTTGGCCGATATATAAGTCTAGAACCGCATCTCGTCTACCAGTAACTGAAATGTTGATCTCTTCTTTAGTAAGGGCATTTTTATTTCGGATGCTCCTGTTACTACTACCACCATTGTTTCGCTATGTTTTCCACTTTTTTAATATCTTCTTTCATTTTTTTCCTTAATTTTTTTTTTGTCTTTTTGGATGGGGCTGTTTAAACAACGAAGGAGGAAAAAGATGAAGGAGAGTGGTGGTGAGAGATAATTAGAGGTATAAATCGGTCGGACCGGACCTAACGGAGGTGTGTTTAGTTTATGTCCTAAAAAAATCAGATCGAACAAAAAAGTTTCTCGAACAAATTTTGTTGTCCTAAATCGTGTTCTAAATAAAGTTGGTCAAACAAGACATGTTTTTCGGACACGGATACCAACAGTCCCGGTCGGACATGGCTATTTATATCATATTTTATACTTTTTATTTGATTTTCTCTCAACTATATATCGAATAGCAAGAATTTCGGACGAATTCAAATGAACTCAGACCGGATATGATTTTTTCTCGTATAATTTTTTCTGTCATAACTCGTGTCCTAACTGATAATCGAACGGAATCTGATGGACGTATTTCAGTCACGGACACGAACAGATGTCGGAAGTTTGTACAAATTTTACAACCCTAGAGATAATGGTTGTTGGCTTATTTATATTCGGATGTTGCTATAAAATTTAGTCGATCAAGTATACGGTGTGGATTGCAATCCACATTGTTCTGTGTATTGCAGTCCATGATCTCCAGTTACGAAAAAAACGCAAAAACCGCATCAGAGAGCTTTGTGTTTTTCTCATTCAAAGTGAGTTGGGTTTCAAATGATTGCAATAGACTATCCCCACGCCTTCACCTCTTTCTAAAACTCCTACAGTGTCAACAATAAAGGTGATATTCAGGTTTTGAATTCGAAATGATAAAAAATAACATTTCTAAGGGCGAATACTCCTCACCAGTGAACTGATCTGTGCGCTCATTAAATCAGCACTCTCTAGCAGGCTCTAATTAAATCAGCCTCTGAGAAAGGGCACTGATTTAATCAGTGCCTAAGCTATGAGAGAAAAGAGGCAGAGTCTATTCTTATATTTTTAGTTGGTTATGGGCAATGGTTTAAACAACGCTCTTTCTATTAGAGCTGATCAAATCAACGCCCTATACTTAGGGTTGTATATCGGACATGACAGTCCATTGTCTGACTCGGTCCGAGATTATAAGGTGTCTGATCCGTGTCCATACGATTCTCTTATAGGACATAGCTTGGACACACCATGTAAGACGACCCCAAACCCCCGTTCCACAGTGACAAGGGTAATCTTTGGAATATAACACATAAACATACAACAGCAGAACAGAAATAAATAAATACACTAGATAATGTACAATAGAATACACTGGATAAACATAATCATCAGAGTTACACAGTATACATGATCATAATTAGTACAAAATACAGTTTAGCTTTACATAAAATGTCTACAGCGGAATTAAAACATAATATGTACAACAGGAGCTGAACAGCATAAAAAGATAGAAATGATAGGATCCATCTTTAGCTCCATAGCTATCCAGAAGGAGCCTGCTAAAACCTGAATACAAGGCTGCCCGTGTAGAAAATAGGGCACCCGAGTTTGCAAGTGAAACAAACTACGAGTCAGTCATGGGACTGGTATGAGAAATCTACTTAACTTATTTTATAATAAGGCCAATCACAGGACCACGCCACTAACGCGGAACGGGTTTACTCCATTGGATTGCCAATGCTTAAAAAACAAGTAAATCATTTAAATATCGCAATGCTCTTTACAAAAATGAAGCCATTATAAGACTCGGTTCCCATCACACAATGCAACGCAAACTGGAGGATAGAGTTTTACCTTATAATGACCAAAATATGCTTGATACGAATAAAACAAAAGCATTTGATATTATTACTAGTGTTTATATGTTTCAAAAACAATTTCAATCATAAGTATCAATCATAGACGGCATGGGTACCATATATCATGTCGCCATATATATGTAATACAATCAAAACCGCACGATGTCGTATTTGGAAATTGGATTTCCGTCATGAACCAAGGTAAGGGATCGTCCTTACCGCTTCGAGACTGTCTAGACCGAGCCTCAGGGTCAGAGAGCATCGACCCTTGGATCGTCAGGGCCGGTCCACACGGAGTGGATTAAAATGCCTGAACACTGCGTTTTCCGGTCTTATGGGGCGTAAACTAGTCATATACCGACCAAACCATCGGCCCAGTAGCGACTGATATAAGCGAGGCGCCTCGCTGTCCATCATCCACATAAGTAAAATGCCCGGGCGTGTAAAACCCAAAGCACCACTCCTAGCTAGAAAGAAATGCAGGCCCTCCCTGATGTCCTCTCCCGTTTCTGTCTCATACCGGGGTGTGAGGCTCGCGAATCAACGCTAAACACAAAGCTAGCTTTTTAAAGCCCTGCTTTGATCATCAACCACAAAGCTTTGCTTTTCAACAAAAGCTTTGATCACATCATCTCTGCATGTCACGTTGTCAATATACAACGTCAGACACACATCCATTTACAAATCTGTTCTGGGTCTGAATGAAACCGGAGGCACCTTATTCCTCTCTCGTATGTCCAATACGGGAGAGAGGCCCTCGCACATCCGAATGATCAACAAGTACGTCCGGACGACCACCACTGTAACCCCTTCAGGGCAGCAACTCCCATCAAAGGCATCAGTAGCCATCCATTCAATGTGAAGATCCTCGGTCTTGCACCGTCTTCATATCTCCGACTTCTAGCCGTTGACCAATTATTTGAAATGAGAATTAACTCGGCCTTTTCAAATAATTCACGTATATTTAGAATTTCAAATCAATTTATTTCAATGGTTAAATTATCTGACATCCATAATTCAGTTCATTAATGTAATTTTCACATCAAACACATTCAACCATCAAATATCCTATAAACCAAGAAAATTCAGTTTATTTCCATTCCATATCACTTATAATATTTTATAATGGCTTATCGCTATTTTTATTTATTTAAATATAGCCAATTTATTCAAACGACGCTTCAGGCCATAACGCGGCCGTGGCATTGTTTTTCTCCAGATTTGATTTACACATATCTGAAAATCTAACCGTTGGATTTTACAAATTTTACTTCATTGGAAAGATCTTTTCAAAACGGATCCAACGGTTCCAGTTTTGGGAAAATCCAATGGTCGGATCTCCCGGTACATTCATTTGATGTTACGATTTCAAAATACGAACTGCAGCGTCGTTATTCGATTTATTTTAATTATATTTATATACATATATATATATATAATCCATTCTGGCGCTGTTTTCATTCAGATTTGAACTAAACATTCCAGACAATCTAACAGTTTGATCTTTGCAAAGTTGGTGTCATTGGAAAGATATTTCCAAAGCAAACCCAACGGTTTCAGTTTCGGGAAAATCCAACGGTCGGTTCTCCCGCAATAATCGTTTGAAATCACGGTTTCAAAATACAAACTGCAGCTTCGTTATTCGATTTATTTTAATTATATATATATATATAATCCATTCTTCGATTTCTAAACCATTTCATTTCATATATTTGATAAAAATAATATTTTTATTCAACAAATATTTATTTCAACACATAACTATTTTTAGCACTTCATATATATAATAAAAATGTGAATTTTATTGTCAAAACAATTTATTTCAAACACGGATATTTTATATACTTCATATAGATGATAAAAATGTGATATTTAGTGTTAAAACAATTTATTTCAAACACGATTATTTTATATACTTCATACATACAATAAAAATGTTATTTTTATCGTTCAAACCATTTTATTTAATACATTCGATAAAAATGTATATTTTTATCGTTCAAACCATTTTATTTCATTCATTCGATAGAATGAATATTTTTCCAATACATGAATATAAATCAAACACAGGAATATTTCAGAAAATTTCGGCAGCATAACGGCAGGGTAGTTAAAACTGGCACCGTCCCGAATACGGCTCCTCGCTCGACCTTAAGGCCTCGCAGCTTTTGACAATGAGGATTTCAATAATCTAGTTCGTACGCAGACGAATTTTCCCATAAACTAATCCTATTGGGATTTCAACCACAATCAATCATATCAAATCAACCATTCATAGTATTCACCAAATTTCACATCAACCAAATCCAAACAATCACAACCAATATATATATATATATATATATATATATATCATAAATGGTCTGTGGACGTGGGGAGTATATATATATATACGTATATAAATATATTTCGATTTCATTTCAATTCCATTCAACGCATATATGATTTTTACAATGCATATATAACTTATACATCACACATACAACTTATACAATCCTTATATATCTAATACATCGACTGTATAATTTATACATCGCCATTCCATATCGTTTATAACTTAGAAATCTCACATTGGGTTCCACTCCTCCAAAAATTGTAGAAGGCTCAGAAAAATATCCGGTCTCTTCTAGAATATAGAAGACGTCCTTACGGTTCCAATGTCTCTTGTTTCACTGGATTTCGACTACATAGAAAAAAGATATGATTTTTATAGTGAAATCATAATCCGTAGTGCTTTAAAGTGCTATAATCAGTTTTAAAAACAAAGGTCGTACCTTCAACTAAACCCTTCAAAACTGGGTTTTGATTTATACTCAAATCCGCATCATTAGGTTAAAATCGGACCTCACCACGTCATAGAGCTTCGAAGTAGCTTCCCACGCAGGGTGGTTTCACCCAAATCGACAGCTCCTACCGGTGGTGGCGGCGCTCAAAAGTTCCAACCTTCCTGGGCTTGGATCTCGCTGGTTGCGCGATGAGGAGGGGTGAAACCGGTGTTGATTTGAAGAGGAAGGCGAGCACTTTGAAAAGTTCCACTGGAGCAGGCTGTTTTGGTGCGTGGATTGAGAGGAAAGGAGGAGAGAAGGTCGGAAAGTTTATCGTCATTCGTAACTGAAGAGGAGCGGGTTTCGGTGGTCAACGCAGAAGTGAGAGAGAGTGTGTGATTGGCCAATTTTATTTGATTTTTAATTTATTTTAAATTCGAAAATACACTTCGCTCCATATGAACTCTAATTCCAACCCAACGACTGTCGCCCCCAGCTAAATACCCCCATTCCGGACATAATGGAATATGTTTCATAAGCCCATTCGATGGTTTCAGTCAGTTTTTCTTCAAATCAAAATATAAAACATTCAATATTTGATTTGAACGTACATTTCAATTTGCCGGGGCCACATACTGATCCCAAAAATTCCAGAAAAATAAATCTAGCTATGTTTTGACCATACGGTCCCAACAAAACTAGTTTCATCGAATTTGGAGATCGTTTGAAAAATGTCCATTTTTTGGTCGATCCAAATTGACTGAAATTAACCAAACACATTTTTCTTTGCCATGCTCACATATTAACTCCAAAAATTATGGAATTTGAAATCTAGCAATAATTTGACATCCCGGATCCAACAAAAGTGGTTTCGTCGAAAACCGAAGTCGTTTGCAAAATGTCTATTTTCAAGGACTATATAAACTCCAGAGCGACCATTCTGAAAATTCATTTGACCATAACTTTTGGTTCCCGCGATGAAATTTCGATTTTTCAGATTCGTTAGAAAGATATTCATAAACAGATTAAAATATTTTTGTTTTCACTAAAATGTGTTTTATTTTGCATCCTGTATAGTCGGTCAAAGGTCGAATTCAAATTTTCAAACTATCGCGCCATTTGAAGCCTTGTTTAATAACTAAAATAAATATATTCACTATAACTTCGATAAAAATAGATTTTTGGTCGTTATTATTTAAAATAATTTATTTTAAATATTCAAAATCCACTAAAATAGACAAATTAAATTTTTTTAAATTGGTTCAGATTTTCCTGTTGTTACACCATGTTCCTATATGATCCAAAATGTTCGATGTTTTCATTGTCGGAACGTTGTTCGATCGTTGTCCGGCTCGTAGGACAGTGTTCGAACTTAATGCTTGTTTGGTCCGTGTTCGTTTGAATCTCTTATTGGATAGAGCTTGGACACACCTCCGTTCGGTCCGATCCAACCCGTTTACACCCCTACCTATACCATAGTTTCGAAGAGCGAACCCTAAGCTGAACCGTGTTGGTAAAAGGTTACAGGTTTAGGTGGTTGACCGGTTAGACCGTGAGAACCTTGTTGATGATTAGTTTTTTTTTTTTTTAATACAAATGAAAAATTATTTCAATTAAGGAAAAAAAAGCAATTATAGTAAATATATTTTACTTTAAAACAATTAGTTTTGAGCAATTTATGAAAAATATTAGTTGAATTAATTTTATATTAATTCGTTTGTTCAAAATTGTAAATTTTCTTATTTGTGAATATGAAAGCGGTTCAGTTCAATAGTAATTCGTAAATGTCCCAATAATAATGTGCATTGGTCATTAGTTAAATTGATTATGTGAAAAATTAAAAAGTGAAACAATAGATTTTCCTCAAATTTTAAAAACCGTGAGGTTCAAAGAGGTTGCCCTAGAGGCATTTTCTAGGTTTTGAGGTTACATCGCGAATTTATGCATGCGCAACGATATTTCATTCAAAATCGTAGTGCTTCAAAGTTGGAGGTTAACCGACATTTAACCGAGGTTGAGTTGAGTCTTTAAAACATTGCCCTATACTTAAGCATTGATTAAATTAGCATCCACTGTAAGATGTTTATTTAATCAATGCCTTTTATTAGGTTCAACACGAAATATTCCAATTGAATTTTACATTTCGTAGGATTACGACTTGTAATCTATTGGACATGCTTTGTGTTTATCAACAAATGGCAGAATATTCAAAATATATGCGGTAAGCTGCCACTGTTGTTGAATATTCACAGCCTAGTTAGAGCATCTCTAGAAGTGGCTAGAGATGCTGAAATGGGGAGAATCCCCATTTCAAATAGCGTCCACATGCTCCAGTAGTGGCGATCTGAGCGTGGGGAGAAGAAAGAAACGGGGATTCTCCCCATTTTTTTCTTCTGAGCGTGGATTCTAAACGGGGAACTTAAACCCGATTATACATTAATTTGTTTTTGGTTCTGAAGACCGATTAATCTATAATCAGTTTTCAGAATATCGTTCACAGATTTTTTTTTTAAAGCAGCGTTTAATGCTGGAGTAGTGGGAGGAATCAACGCTTTTTTTCCTCCTCCCCAAGCTAAAAAACGATGGACTACTAGAGATGCTCTTAGAAAAAGTTTGATACATCGTTAACCTAGTGCTTTAATATGATTTTGCATACATTAAACAGAAAAGGAAAAAGAAAATGACAAATTATCTCCCCATAACTCCTTCAGTTCTTCTAACAAAGAAAGCTTAAACTTCAGTATATCATCAAAAAATGCTTCATTCTCCTTTTTCTTTCCACCACCTACTACAACATCTTCTTCATATTCATTTGCATTAATAGTACTAATACTCCTTTCTATCGGCTGTTGCGGCTTTGTAAGTAATGCAACTTGTTTTCCATGGCAACTTCTATTAGAAATAGAAGAAGATGTTTCCTTTCCCGTTAGATGCTGAACTACTGACTTAAAATGCATTGGCCGTTTGATTGTTTTGCATTCGGTGCTCGCTGAAAATCTTGTGAAAATCACAGTGTTTGAAACTAGAAATGTTGCTGAGTATGCAAATTGCAGTCTTATACTTCAGACTTCCAATGGATTGTTTCAATTTTTGTTAGATCAGAACTATCTGGGATAACTAATTAATATGTTAATATAACTAGTGAGTGGCCCGTGCTTCGCACATGTGAAACGTTACACCTGTTTATTTGTTAAATAGATGATTTAAGTTTGTAAAATATAAAGTGTTTAGAAATATAAGCATTGAAACGTACAAGAGTTCATTTGTGCTAGAAAGTTGGTTAGATTCATTGCAATATAATGTACAAGTAAAATAAAAATCTAAAAATTAGTGTGTGCAGTCGATTAGTATGTGTGTGCACATACACGCGTAAACAAATTTATAAATTGTTATCAAAGCAAATAATATAGTGTTATCAGTTGCTAATAATATGTGGATCACAGACAGATGCAAAGCCCTGCAAATCAATAACGTACCTGTATGAGGATGTATAAGATTGTTAACTCAACATTGTGGAAATGATATATACTACCTAATTTATTGTCGGATCAAACCACCACAGGATGAAGGACAACTTCAGCTGGCACATAAAATCACTGCATAAATTATGATAGAGACGCAAGTGAACATAAGAAAAAAGGGCGGCTATGCAGGAGCGAACACAACCAGCTGATATGAGTTAACTATGCAAAATACGCTTTAACATAAGGTTTGAAAATAAGTGTTACAAACACGAAGTCTGATACTATACAACTGATATGAAAAAACTACACAATAAGAGAACAAAAAAGAGAGTTAACAACATACAAATATATCAAATCACACTAAGCAGGTTTCAAACCTACGACTCTTTACATCAATGTCGAATTTTTTAACCATTAACACAGTAATTGCTTGGCTAAACTATACAGAAAAAGAAAAAAAAACATAGCAAACATTTTAATGGCATATAACCATTAATATAAAATATAAAAGAAGATAATCTTAGGCAAACCTCAATTGCCTCGTTATTTGTACACATGAAAAACAAAACATATAGTCTATGTAAGATAGTTACAAAACAAAACCCATAATGCTAGTCAACCACCCCTTTTTCATTCACCGTAAGCTCACACCATGTAGTAATAGGTCCTCAAAGATGAGTACATTTCGGAGTGCATGTTCAAATAATATCCACTTTGACCATGTTGATAATTAATTTATAAAAATATACACACAGTGCAATAGTTCATGAAACTGCATCTCCCTCCCATTCATGCGCTTGCATAATTCACAATTCATGCTGAATGAATTAGCATGGCACTCTATGAATAATGAAATCTTCCACTTCCATATTATTAATAAACCCTTTGAAAGTACACAATTTAATAAAATTTTATATTTTGGAAAAATAAGCAAAAAATAATGATATATGAGAAAGTCTATCTAAACACAATATTTTGACACAACTGGTCACAATTGAACTCACAACCATTGGATCGTCCCCTGAATTCCACATCTCCATATAAAGACTAAGGATACAACAGTCAAGAATCTATATGTCTCTCAATTTGTGTCCAATTTTATGTTCAAATAGTCGTCCCCATGATATATATACGCCTGATTATATGTTCCCAATTACGGCTTGACTACATCAGTGACATCGTAGAATTAACTGCAGCTATTAGAGCATAATTTACTTAAAAGCATTTTTGTAGAACATTCATCGGATGGATTTTTGAATATGACATCGTTCTAAAGAACAAGTGCAAGCATTGCCTTACCAATCCCTACTATCAAATTTCAAAATGTCTCAAAATGAATGAAACTAATTTCTAAACCTGCATCTGTTATTGAATTATAAAACTGGTAGAATTATGACCAAATTTGAAGCAACTATAATATAATTTATGACTTCAGTTATGTTATGATTTTTTTGTGCGCATCGGAAGCTTGACAAAATGCCAAGAAAAATTGGATCTTTATCACCCAATCACTTGAAGATGAATTTGATTGAAAAAAAACAACACAAATAATATTGGAAATATGAGTACACGATATTCCACCCAACCACCCTCTTTACTGATTCACTAATAAAAATTGTTTACAAACGATCTCAACTATCGTTACAAACAATTACAACTTGAACCAATAACCTTATTGAGAAATAGGTAGAGAATATCTAATGGCTAAAAAATTTGAGGAGAAAGACAATGAAGAATAATGGCAAATTTTTCACACCTAATGAAGAGATTAGCTAGCCCTTTTTATAGTGAGAATTGCTTCATGCCCAAGAAAAACTTGGCTTCATGCCCAAGAAAACTTGGCTCCCAAATATCTTCATATATGTTATAAAACTATTCGGTTAAGCACCAAATATCCTTGCAATAAATGTCCACAAATATAGAGCAATATCTCTCCATAAAATCTAGCACCAAATCTCTTCATCAAATCTAGCACCAAATCTCTTCATCAAATCTAGCACCAAATCTCTCCACAAAATATGTAAGATTATTTGTTGCTCAAAATTGTGATTTGCGTATCAGCAATTTCAACACTCCACCTTGATACCAAATCACATGTCCTCCACTCAAACAATAGCCCCTTAGCTCTCACTTTCAACCTTTCTTTCTCAATTAACACCATTACAAACCTCCACCATCGCCCACTAATGATGCACCCCCCTTATCCGTGCACCACGCCACTAGCGATCTTCAAAAGCATTTGTAATACCACAATGACCTCCATCTCGTTTTTGTGGATTTCACAACTCGACATCCATCTTCCGCTTGACATCATCTATTCATCTCCGGGATCCCTCGAGCATCATCAACATCTAGACCCTTGTCGATACCATGATCCTCTACCTTAGGACCATCAGCAGTGACCATATTAACCTCTCCACCTTGATGTGGACTAGGTTCTTCAACCGTCACCCTCCTTTCATTATTGACCACCGAACTGAACAAACTATATAGGTTTCCCTCCTCCAAAACTCCTCGCATCATCACACGACCACCCTTCTTCACTCTCAAAACTACACCTCGAGTCTCATAAGTGCAACCGCGGCGATCTAACTGACCGAGAGATATGAGGTTATGCGAACAAGTGGGTATGTGCCTCACACCTGCCACTTCTCTCACCACTCCATCATGCATCCGAAACCTAACAGCTCCAACTCCACAAATTGGTAGCTCCACTCCATTGGCCGTCTTTATCATGCCAACACTCTTCTCATACGAAGAGAAACTTTTCACATCACGACATATGTGAAAACTGGCTCCTGAATCCATCTTCCAAGGCTCCACAACACTAAATAGGACATCACATGAAGAATCGCTTTCGGTACCTTCAGCAAAACCTGCTTGTGCCAATTCACTATTATTATCACCTTGTGCCTTCTTCTTATCCCTCTGATAAGCATAACAATCATTGCGCTTGTGGCCTTTCTTACCACAATAATAACAAGCACCTTTACCATTAGCCCTTTTCTTCTTCCTTCTTGTATCTTTCCCCGAGTCCCTTGCTACCATCGCCTCAGTTTGAACCGATTTCAACTCCGACCCTTTTCTCCTTAGCTCCTCATTCAAAAGACTGCTTCGTACCGTTTCCAAAGAGATAGTTCCATTAGCATTGGAATTACTCAATGAAACAACCAAAGTCTCCCAACTTTCCGAAAGAGAACTCATCAACAAAAGGGCCTGCAACTCATCATCAAAATTGACCTTCATATTTGCCAATTGATTGATGACATCCTGAAACTCGTTCAAATGCTCTGCAACAGACTTCTCCTCATCCAATCGAAGTTGCACCAACTTTCAAACCAGAAAAGCCTTACTTGTAGCACTTCTCGACTCATACAAAGATACTAATTTGTCTCACAACGCCTTCGCGGATTCACAACTAGCCACATGGTGGAATACAGAATCATCCAAATATTGACGAATCAACGCAATCGCCTTTTTGTCCATTTTCTTCCACTTTCCCTCATCCATATTTGAGGGCTTCACCCCATCTCCATTAATGGGATCATGCAAATCATTGAGATATAGTATGTCCTCCATCTTCGGCTTCCATATACCCCAATTCTTCCCATTTAAAATAGCCATCTTTGAAAACGTCATCATCTCCGACATCTCCAATTTTCAATCCAACAAACACTCCAAGTTATGCGATGATCTGGCTCTGATACCAAACTGTTATGATTTTTTTGTGCGCAGCGGAAGCTTGACAAAATGCCAAGAAAAATTGGATCTTTATCACCCAATCACTTGAAGATGAATTTGATTGAAAAAAAACAACACAAATAATATCGGAAATATGAGCACACGATATTCCACCCAACCACCCTCTTTATTGATTCACTAATAAAAATTGTTTACAAACAATCTCAACTATCGTTACAAACAATTACAACTTGAACCAATAACCTTATTGATAAATAGGTAGAGAATATCTAATGGCTAAAAAATTTGAGGAGAAAGACAATGAAGAATAATGGCAAATTTTTCACACCTAATGAAGAGATTAACTAGCCCTTTTTATAGTGAGAATTGCTTCATGCCCAAGAAAAACTTGGCTTCATGCCCAAGAAAACTTGGCTCTGAAATATCTTCATATATGTTATAAAACTATTTGGTTAAGCACCAAATATCCTTGCAATAAATGTCCACAAATACAGAGCAATATCTCTCCATAAAATCTAGCACCAAATCTCTTCATCAAATCTAGCACCAAATCTCTTTGTCAAATCTAGCACCAAATCTCTCCACAAAATATGTAAGATTATTTGTTGCTCAAAATTGTGATTGGCGTATCAGCAATTTCAACAAGATACACTACGATCAATTCCATTATCCTAAACCTTTTGAATTGGTTTGAGTTGTCATACTGCTCAAATTTGTTTCAGTTTTCAACCACTCTGGTTTATTTGATTTACAATTTGGAAAAAAACTCACACTTCAGTGTACAGTAGTAGCGACATTGTTCCGTTCAACTAAGCATGACTAAGGTTCATTTGCCTTTGTAATCAAGGCTTTTAAAATGGGATTTAAATCATAAATTGCAAGGTTTAAAATATAAGTCAAAACCAAATTTAAATCGTTAACCATAACCCCATATTTTAAGGTTTGTACACATTTTGAATTGATTTAAATTTCTGAATTTTTACGATCAAAAATTAAACTCAAATTTCTGTCTACTTCTACTTTCATTTTGATTTAAAGACATTGTGATGGGAAGTATGAATTCAAATAATCATATTAAATGTGTTAATATGAGTTGGATGCATTATTAATTGTGGTTTTAATCAAGTTTGAATCCGTATGTAAATCGAATCAGAAAGGGAGGGATCCGATCTGACACCATATTTAAATCATAAGATTTAAAGACTTTTGATGATATTGTTCATAATAGTAAAGTTTTTATGTAAAAGTATTGCTTCTTAACACAATTTAGCAGAATTATGCTTGAACAAAGAGAAATGCATTATACATGGGTAAAAAAGCTACCAAAAATTAATGGAAAAAAGGGAAATGGCACATTAAAATTCAAAATATTTAACATGCATATTGTAATTTTAAGGAAAGGGGTTTTCGTCTGCTTTTACAAAGGATGAACATTAACAAAGAAATTATCATGTTAGCTTAAAATAATGTTGATCAAAATCCTTGACCTAAAAGTTAGTGCATTTTTTTAAAGGGACATATTTAACTGACTCCACTAAAGTGGGCTCCTTCCATGAACTTTGCAGCAACAAAAGGGTCAAGGCATCAAGTTGTTCTATAGTAAACTAATTTATAAAATTGTAAGCCTTTACATTTTTCCATTTGCATTTGAGTTCTCTCAAACGTCAGGTGCACAATGGGAAAGTGACTAAAGTGCAAGCAAATATGAACAGCAACATGTATATAAACATGAATGTATGATTACACCTAATATGAATCTAAAAGATTGAACATTTTCTGACATACCTTAAACAATGTGTTAATTAGCAATCAACGTGAAGCATACAAGAAATTGAAACTATCATGCTACATCTGTTTACACAATCAAGTAACTAGTATTACCATACAACGGTGGGAAAACCGACCGTTAAGGTGTTCAATATGAAAAAAAAAATGTTTGTTAAAGCATATTTCAAATTAGATATTATTTAAAAAATTATAGGGAAAACGGAAGTAACTAATAAAGTAGAAATTCAATTAAACTAAATTTTACATGTAAACCAACTTAAGACTAAAAATATACTATCAATATATTTATTCGAATCAATTACAAGCAGATACATATATTTCTATTATATACCAAGTAGGATCAATGTTATCAAAATGTTTAGTTATTTTGCAAATCTAAGCCATTAACGAGTTTAAGAAAAACGAAACAAATATAAGCTCATAACATATCGTTATTTAGTGAATATTTAATTAAAATTAAAAAAAATGCAAAAGTAAGATGTAATAAATAAATCCCATATTATTAAAATAATTTATTTAAATAAATCGCTTAAAACTACTATTGTTATTTAATAAAACTGAAGATAAAAACCGTAATGACGTTAAATTTACTCATGGTTAAAACTGTTATATCGAGAAATATTCTAATGATTACAACCGTTATAAAGCCGAATTTGCTAATGGTTAAAAATGTGATATAATATATTTAACATCGTATGTAATAATGGTTATAACCGTGAGGCCATGCAATTCTAGTGTTCAAACCTGTTAAATAGCCCATCACTACACAATCTTACAGATTTCATTATAGTATCACAATTTCATTACAATCATAAACAAGTGATACAAAATCAAACACATATTAAATAATATTGATGATAACAATACAACATGCATTTAGAACAACATTACACATATATGTTTCATCCCAAATATCACAAAGTATATAGCATACAAACGTAACATAAGCAACAATTTTTAGAACACGACGTTAAATAAAACTACAATATTTAGTTTATATGCAAACATAAATTTTAGAACATGACGTCAAATAATAATATTTTGTATTAGGAGCCCTTTAAGCTCTTGGTGTCGTCACATTATCTCCATATTGACTCACAAGCATTTTCGTGAATTTTGTCGCTTTTCGGCTGCTTCTATCAATGCCTACAAAATTTTACATGCAAACATTAACCATAATTTATAATAATTTCGTAGAGTTTTTACCATAATAACATTACAGGTACACAAGTGATACAGTGACAATGACACAAAGTAAATGATACAAATAAAACAGTGACCTATTGAAATGGAATATTATACTCTTGAATTTTCGTCTCTTTCATGCTGTATCATCATATGCCTAAAATTACGTATAACACATATCTTCCAATAATTAACATCAAAAACCATGCAAGTACAACAAATTGATTAAGATAATAAAGTGTCTGTAACACCGCATGAGTTTGAAGAAAGGCGTGCGTTTCTTTTAGCTTTGGCACTGCAAAATTGTTTGCTATGTTTTGTTTTTTCTTTGCACTGCTTCCTTTTAGCTTCAGTTTCATGATCATCATTATTGGATAGAGAAACATCATCATTGGACTAAGAAACACTATCTGAAGTTTTGTCATGTAAGAAATGAGCAAATTATGTAGCGTTGTATGCTTGGGAAGGTACAGTGCTAATTCGATAAGCAATAATGGGCCCCATGTCTTCATCACAGCCATAATTCCAAAGTTGACCATCATTCTCTGATGGAAGAGCAGACGCTTGCATCCACAGATGGCCATTCCAACCATCACCAACAAAAGGCACATTTTACATGCTAGAATCAATCACTGGAGCAGTATTAATTTGATCATCAGTTAGCAACCGCACTTTAGGTGCTTGAGTCAAACCACAAACTGACTCTTGCCTAGTAACAGAGGGTTGCAATTAAGTGTCCAGATTGCCAATAAAAGTGCTTATCACCTAGAGTTTGAAGATGAGATAACGTCAACTATAATCAATTCAATATAAAGTCCCCTTGTTTCTGCACTTGCACATAAAAAATACCAATCATAGTGATTCCAAATTGAAGTAGAAATACAACATTGAAAAGAAAAAAAGAAAAAATCAAATAAATAAAATCAAACCTTAATATCTGGCCTCAATTAGTTGCATCATTTCTCTCCGCATTGTTTCCCAGTTCCAAAGCCTAATCATTGAGCTATACGAGACCATTTATTCACTTCACGACGGTACACCAAATGAATTAACAATCTATGCAAGTATAAATAACCAACAATATTAATAAAGTCAACATTAAGTCTAATAGTAATAACAAGATACTTCAAAAACAAAAGCACAATTAAAAACAACACAGTAACCAAAAATGGAAAATGGATAGGATGAGAATTAACATGTTGAGTGAATTAAAACCTGAAAAAAAAATTGGAAGTACCAAATATATCATAAGAATATGAATAAAATGAATGGTATGCATAAAAAACTCATGAACTAACGTAACTTAACATGTGCTCTTGGGACTCATTTTTAAAAGTTCTTATAAATCTTCTGCAACCGTCCACCTCCCTTTCAACACATTTTTCTTTACTCACTTGATTAGCACTCTAAAATTGCCCTATTTAATCAAGTATGGCTCACAGGACAATAACAATGCAGTTTATAAAATATATTACAAATACTATATATTTTCGGAATATGTAAAAAAAAAAAAATTGTAATCACAGTTTTCTCTCCATGATTTCAGAAATTGGTCATCTAGATAACTTTGGATCAGAAACAAAATTTATTCTTGGTGAGAAATCAGTAATACATTCAAAGTTTAAACAATTAAAGTTGCTATAAATTGCCAAGGAATTAAATACATTGTTTCAATGTTATAAATGCATTAAAACCGGAGATACTCTTTATGGCCATCGTCCTTATTCTTTATTCGGTTACTGGCAATATAGGAAAAAACATTCACAGTAGTCAGTGAGTAAAATAAATTCTTTTCCTTTTTATTTCTTAATGTTAGTTGACACACACACAAAAACAAAAGGGCAGAAAAGTCTTGATCACATATAACTAAAAATGAAAGCAATAGGCTTGGAGATAAAAATATATGATGTTATCTAGTTTATTATTATCAGATCATATTTGATAATATCTCATCGTATTTGGTTGGATCAGCTCAGAGTAGTGGATGAACATATTATCAATGAGGGTGTTGTACATATTATTAGGTGGGTACTTCCATACAAGAACATTATCTCGTTAGCACTAGCTTTGTGAATGAACAAAACATGATCATTGATAGCCAGATTAATTTTCAAAAAAAATGATAATTGATACGAGGAAGTATGTATCCGCACTTGAGTACAATTAAAATGATGTTGTTGCACTTGGGCAATGTCAAACAAGATCGCATTTGATTTTTTTATTTCTTTAAACATGGTTGATCCGTTTTATTGATTTTTTTGGGTAACGTGTATATTGTAGTAATTAATTCTCTAATTCATCGAACTAACTAAAATTTTGATATTCAGTAGATGAACGCGATGATTTAGAAACATGAGACTGAGTGTTGGGTACAAACGATCTCAACCGTTCAAACATTAAATAACCCATTTGGTTCATTTCTATTAAACCATTCTCTAGCGGTTTTACCATCTTAAATGGCTTCCAATCCTGTTCCTATATAATATCATCCAATCCCCCGATGGATATCACAATTCTGACCATACAAAAGAATCTTAATAAAATAAAAAGAATAAAAGGAGAAAGCTTGGAAAGAAAACCCAGTTTTTTCAAAAAAAAAAAAAAAAAAAAAAAAAAAAAAAAAAAAAAAAAATCCATGATGTCCCTGCAAGCACCAATTCCTCGAGAAGAGAGAAAATTGAGCACAAACTTTAAGAGCTTCCCATCCAGAAAAAGGAAATGGCAGCAAGAATATGAAGAAAGAAAAAGTTAAGATGTTCATGACTACATTGAAGAATCAAAGTTGTGCAAAAAGGAGAAAGCTAGTCATATTGATCACAATCTTGATTCTCCTCTGCCTTTAGAATGGCAAAGACGCCTTGATATTAAGTATATCTACACCATATCAATCGAGTTATTTCTATGTATATATAATTTTCAATTATGGCATGGATCAACATTGCTTTATTATATAAATGTTGCAGTCAGAACAGATACAATACTACAACACAAGGACACAAAAGAGAACCACCAAAGACCCATGGTCGAGTCCCAAGCGATCTCTCGATCTTGAGCTCAATCTTAATATGAAACATGTTGATATTGAAGATCAAGAGAAAAACAATCACGAATTAAATACTGCAAAAAAAGAAAACAAATGCAAAATTTCAAATGCTGAAAGTGACTCATTGTTGGATATCATACTCGATAGCAATAGAAAAGAGATGCTAGTGGCAGTTTGTATGAAGTTGTCTGTTGATCATTTCAAATAAGAAAGTAATAAAATATTGACAATGGTTACAAAATTGGCACATTTGTATATTATACAAGCTTTAAAGCATAATTTAATGCGTGGTTTGTTGATACATCCAGAATTAGCTATTCAAAACTATTGTTTTATTTTTTCTCAACATTTACATTGTGTCTTTGAAATAGATTTACAATTTTTTTGTTATGAATTATTTTGCTCGCTTAACAGTAAATGTTAATAAGTAGAAAACTTGTTTTACTAATTTTTTTTGATCTTTACTGTGTACTATTTCACATGTAGAACAAAAGAAAACTGATTGAACTCACTAATACAAACCCATTGTGATTAATTAGAAGCACACATCACGTTGTTGGTTGTGTTTCAAATAATTTTCTACACGGAAGCAATGTTCTATTAACTCTCCTATCATCCAAAACCCGAGTTTTAAAACAACCTATAACAACCCGGAAAATCTGAACCAGTTTAAAAATTTTAAATTGGTTTGTAACAGCCCGCATTTTACGTATCGGAAGATCGTAAAATATTTTTATTTTATTCCCTGAGGTTTGGATCATTCTCATCTTTTGGTATGTTGCTTATGCGGATATGAGACATGTCCATAAATTTTACCGATTTTGTTTGTGACCATTTTGCCCCTGTCAGTCTTGTACAGGGCATAACTTTTGACTTAGGTCGAATCAGAGGGTGAGACCTGTGCCATTGGAAAGGAATTGGTGATTGCCTTTCCGTAGAGTGATTACATTAAGGATTTGGTTCAGCGGTTTGGGAGAAATCGCTGTTTTAAGGTTTTTCAGTTGGCTGTTCAGGTTTTGGAAGGCTAATGGGCTGATTTGGAGAAGGCCCATTAAGGGTTTGGTGGAGGCTATAAATAGGGGGTAAGGGATATGGAGAAAGGTTGGAATTTTCCATTCTCTTATGGGGAGGCTTTGATCTCCTTCTTCCTCTAACACCTTTCCACCATTAAAATTCCAAATCCAAGGAGGGAAATCGAAGATCTATACCATTCGAGACTAGATCAACATCGTTTCAAGAGCGAATTCATCGGATTGAAGAGTTTGATTCGAAGTGTTCGCTGTCCGGATTGCTTTTTCATCGTTTTAGCTTTGTTTTGGATAATCGGTAAGTGATTTGCATCTCTCATTCGGATTCATGAAAGTATGTGAGTTATAGGATGTTAATTTCATCATTTTCCATGTTATTTTCCTTAGATTTACACCATGCTAAGTTTATTTTACATGTGAATCACCTTAGGATCTGATCTAGATAATTTAAATGGTTAATTTCATGATGTTTCACAAGTTTATGCAAATTAGATCCGTTTTTATATTCATATGTTCACTTATCATGTTTTTGGGAAATTTATGTGTTTTTATGGAAATTGTTAGATTGATGATATTGTTGGTTGCATAACATGTTTGTGGTTGCGTTTGGATGAATCGGATAAGTCGGTTTTTTCGGATTCGTCATTTGGCGAAGTTTTGGTCGAAATCGAAGTCGAAATGGAGCTGTGTAGGAATTGAGTCGGTCCTAGCATGGTCGGCCAAATCGTGGATTGGGAAGCAAGACAGGGATTGGGTCAGCTAAGAGGGAGCAGGCTGGTCGGATCGGTCGTATGGGTGCAACCAGGTCGATCGTGAAGACTGGGTGGTGAAGCGGTCTGGTCGGTCGGTCCATACTGGTCGGGTCGAGCAGATCTAGAGTTCTGATTTGGAGCAGGCAGGTCGGTCATGTTCCAGGAAGGGGTGATCAGATCGGGTCGGTCAGATGGTGGCAAATCCGGTCGGTCGGGTCGGCTGATTGGTGGTAGGGTCGAATCCTGAAGCTAGAAGGGAATCGGGTCGGCTTTAATTGGGTCGGTTGGACTAAGTTATGGGTCGGGCTCTGTTGGTCGGTCACAGGGGAGTGGTCGGTCATAGGGGGAAGGTGGTCGGACACTAGGAGGGTGGTCGGTCAGTTTTAAAAGGGTCGTTTTCTGTAAAAGTACATTTTTGGGTACGACTTAGGTATGAGCTAAAAAGGTGTTTTCAAATTTTTTTTTCGGACAGCGGTTTCCGAACCCGTGCCGCAGCGCAGTGGGGTAACTTGGCTCGATGATGGTGTGACTTCGAGGTGGTTCAAGTAGGAAGGCTCGAAGTGATGAATGTGTTTGTTGATCAAGGTGGAACAACGAATGCGGTGACAACTCAAAGGTCGTGAGTTGATGGATAATGGCTGCTCGAGAAGGTTGCTTGAGCTATGAAACATCGTCAAGGTTGGATGACTAGAGATGCGAAGGCCGAGAGGTCATCGTTGTCGTAAGTTCTAGCAGGCTCAAAGCAGGGGTACGATGGGGGCACCCAAAAGACTAGAAGGTTGCTGGTCGAGTACTCTGGGTCTTGGGGAAAGGCCTAGTGTCAAGGTTGGACATATGGAGTTCATGCTAGAACTGGGGTTACCATTAGCCCTTGACATATGGAAAGGTTGGCCGTCATACGATTAACGATGGTTTCAAAGCAGGATTGGCGGTGATAGCCAGAGTCTGTCATGTATGCTGGACGTTTTGCATGAGATATATAATCTTGATCCCATGATTGCTATTGTTTCTGTTTGCTATGAACAAATGGTTGTTCTGGTTTCTATGGATTAATGGTTGAAATGCTTGGTGTAAAGGCTATCACTGTCTGATGTGGGGAAGATAAGGTTGAGTTCTTCTCTGGTGTTGTGGGTAGATAAGTTGTTCATTTACCCATTCTCATATACATTCTTGTTGAAGTTTGTTAACTATTTTATCGCTCACTAAGACTATTGTCTGACTCAAGGTTTTATGTCTCCTCTTATTACCTTGGGCTGTTCATCCGGTTGTGGATGGGCAGACTGAGTAGCAGGTTACAGGTAATGGAGCTTAGTGAGACGAGGAAGCTGAGCGAAGACGAGAAGGAGGCTGGCGTACCAGTTTTATTACTATCTAGTATTTCTGTTTCCGCTGTTTGAGTTGCTTGAGAGTTATAGTGAGGCCTTACGAACAAACTTTGATATCAGTTGGATAATCTTTCTGGATGTTGAGAAAGTTTCAAAAGTTTGTTATATGGTACCTCATTGCTATTACCGGTTGTATATGTTCTATTATATTTTATCCTTGCGCCGTGAGCTCTACGACAGGTTTCAATGTGTTTATCTACTTTGATGATCGTCCATAGCAGCCTGGCACACCTTTCAGCGCATTTTCCAATTGTTTAGTGCGGGGGTTATGGGCGGTCGTCACATTTGGTATCAGAGCTCTGATCAACGATTTTGGCCAAAGTTCAAAGAAGTAATTACGTAAGAGAGACGTATTTGTAGATTTATGTTGGATGTTTACTATATGTATATTAACATATATAGTAGTAGCAGTTGTATCTCTTTAGCAGTTTTCTTGGAAGTGGCTAATTATTCTAGATTGCAGATTTAGAATGAGTAGACGACCATCAAGACACGCTGCTAGGAGAGCTAATACTGGAGGGGGAAATGGTGACGAACCAGATTACCCGGCCATGTTTGAAGCCATGGCAGAAGCAATTATGCGAAGGGTACCCGCTCCAGTGGCGGCAACGGTAGATGTAGGTGTGCGAGTTCCTAGAGTAGATTTTGCAAAGATGTGCAAGGACTTTACATCTCTAGGAGGGAAACCATTCAAGGGAACTGAACCAGCTGAAGAGGTTCAGAGGTGGAATTCTGTCATACTCGAGACTCTAGAAGAGGAGATTTCATGGGAGCAATTCCAAGCTAAGTTTGAAGCAAAGTTTATCTCCACTGCTCAGAAATCCGTTCTCTTCAAGAAGTTCGTAGAGTTGAAGCAGAATGGCAGAACAGTTCTTGACTACATTTCTGATTTTAGGCTTTGTCCAGATATGCTCGTTCATACATTGATACGCCCTATCAGAAGAACGAGAAGTTTGTCTTGGGTTTGGATGCTCATATTAGAAAACCGCTTATGGACCATCTTGATGATTCATTTGAAAAGATTGTGGAAAAAGCTATTCTTCATGAGGGCTTGTTTCCCGAGGAAGCAAATGTTGTCGCTGCAACCAAGGAAGCTCAGAAACCACAACAGGGTGGTAATAATAAAAAGAGGAAGCAGCAACAACAGAAAGGAAAGGATGGCCAAAAGAAACCCAAGAGTGAGGTGGTTTGCTTTAACTGCCAACAGAAGGGTCATTATTCAAATGAGTGTAAGAACCCCAAAGCTGAGAAGAAGTGCTTCAAGTGTGGAAAGCCTGGGCATGAGAAGAAAGATTGTCCAGAATCAGCTAAGGGCAAACAGATTGTGAAGGCATATGCTTTAGAAGTCGTGCCATCTTCTTCAAGAGCTCCTACTGCAGAGGAAAAGGGAAACAGTGTCGTGGTGCAAGGTACTTTTTCTGTTAATGATGTTTTAGTTCGAGTTTTGTTTGATACTGGAGCATCACATTCATTCATCTGCAATGAGCTTGTGTGTCGCTTGGGTTTGGAACCCGAGATTTGTGATAGACCATTGATCGTGACTAATCCAGTTGGGGGTTCATCCAGTTTGTGCATGATTTGCCGTGGTCTAGTGTTATCGAGTCATGGTTGCTCTTTTATGTGTGATTGCTTTGTTCTTAACTTCGATGGGTATGGGATCATCTTGGGCATGGATTGGCTCAAGAGATATGCGGCAAGGGTGAATTGTGAGAAGCTAGAGGTGAGGGTCGGGGATGTGGAAGGGCGAAAGGTGTTGATTAGATGTAAGTGTGAAGACGGGGTCTTCGTGAGTTATCTATATTCGCTTGGGATTCCACAGGAAGACCTATCATCAGTGCTAATCGCTAATGATTATGTAGATGTCTTTGACGAGGTCAAAGGGTTGCCGCCGCATCGTGAGATCGAGTTTAGGATCGATTTGGTCGAAGGTGCTAGACCAATTGTTATGCCTCTTAGGCGGATGGCGCCTAGGGAACAACGAGAGTTAGAGGTGCAAGTTCGTGACCTTTTGGGAAAAGGATTCATTCGGAGGAGTGTTTCCGAGTGGGGTGCACCAGTCATGTTTGCAACTAAGGCAGATGGCTCGTTAAGATTGTGTGTGGACTATCGTGAGCTGAACAAGGTGACTATGAAGAACAAGTATCCGTTGCCAAGGATTGATGACTTGTTCGATCAGCTTCACGAAGCCAAAGTATTTTCTCAAATGGATTTGGCAATGGGATTTCACCAATTGAGAGTGGCTAAGGATAGTGTGCCAAAGACTGCTTTTAGGACACCGTCCGGGTTTTTCGAGTGGTTGGTGATGCCATTCGGGTTGACTAACGCGCCGACGTATTTTGTGGATCTTATGAATAGAGTGTTCAGAGATCAGTTGAGTAAGTTCGTGCTGGTATTCGTGGATGATATACTGGTTTACTCCAGAAATGTGGAAGAACATAAGACGCACTTGAGAGTTGTGTTAGAGATCTTGCGAAAGCATCAGCTTAAGGCTAAGTTCTCAAAGTGTCACTTCTGGAAGGATGAAGTGAGGTTCTTAGGTCATGTTGTTTATGGAAAAGGTATAGCGGTTGACCCCGCTAAAGTTGCAGCAATCCAGGATTGGGATAGACCTAAGAATGCGACGGATGTTCAGAGTTTCCTTGGGTTGGCTGGTTATTACCGAAAGTTTATCAAGGATTTCTCCAAGATAGCTGCACCATTAACAGGATTGACGAAGAAGAATCAAGTACTCGCATGGGATGCGAAGTGTGAACAAGCGTTCGGAATTTTGAAAGAGAGATTGACGAGTGCACCTGTGTTGACCATTCCAAGTGGGAATGAAGAGATGGTGGTGTATACTGATGCATGTGGTACTGGACTTGGAGCAGTGCTAATGCAGAAGGATAAAGTAGTGGCTTACGCAAGTCGACAGCTAAAGCCACATGAGAGAAAATATCCGGCTCATGATTTGGAGTTGGCAGCGATTGTGTTTGCTCTGAAGATGTGGAGACATTACCTATTGGGAGTACGATTCGAGTTGTTTACGGATCACAAGTCGTTGAAGTATTTTTTCTCCCAAAAGGATTTGAATCTTCGGCAGCAACGATGGTTAGAGTTTCTGGCATCGTATGATTTTGGGATAGCCTATACTCCTGGCAAAGGCAATGCAGTTGCAGATGCATTGAGTCGAAGACACGCAAGTTAGGGAGCGATGTTTTCGGAATGGAAGAGCCTCGAGTACTTGGCAAGGTTCGATTTCAGGCCAAGGTGTGAGTTGGAACCTGAGATATTGGCATGCTTGTCGATAAGGCCTACTCTTATCGAAAGGATTGGCAAGGGTCAAAAGAAAGATACGAAGCTTGTCGAGTTTATTCAGAAACTGAAACCAGGGGATAAAGAGTTCAAGGTCAACCGAGAAGGTTGGCTTCGAAAGCAAGGACGATTAGTTGTTCCTGATGTCGACGGATTAAGGGATGAGGTTCTGAGAGAATGTCATCACTCGAAGCTAACGATTCATCCTGGTGGTAATAAAATGTATCAGGACATGAAGCGAGCCTACTACTGGGAAGGGATGAAAAGAGATATTGGAAAGTTCATTTCCAAGTGTATGAACTGTCAGTTGGTGAAAGCTGAACAGAAAAAGCCGAGTGGTTTGCTTCAGCCATTAGAAGTTCCTACATGGAAGTGGGAGCAAATATCGATGGACTACCTAGAACCAGGGCAGGGAATGAAGGGATTTGGGTCATTGTGGATCGTTTGACCAAAAGTGCAAGGTTCATTCCTATCAAGACGACTAGGATAGCATCAAAATTGGCTGAGCTTTATGTGAAATGGATAGTTCGATTCCATGGTGTCCCAAAGAGTATAGTAAGTGACCAGGATCCATTTTTCACGAGTGGATTTTGGAAAAGTTTGCAAGAAGCTTTGGGAACCGAATTTAGCTTAAGTACGGCATATCATCCCCAAACTGATGGTCAGACCGAGAGAGTCAACCGAGTTTTAGAAGATCTCCCGAGGGCTTGTGTGTTAGACTTCGGAGGATCATGGGAAGACCATCTACATCTAGTTGAGTTTACATATAATAATAGCTACCAGTCGAGTATTGGGATGGCATCATACGAGGCGTTGTATGGAAGGCCGTGCAATTCTCCAGCTTGTTGGTTAGAAACCGGAGATAAGTTGGTACTTGGGCCTGAAATGACTAGAGAAACCTCGGATTGTATCGAGATTGTTCGACAACGAATGAAGGCGGCCCAAGATCGTCAGAAAAGTTACGCCGATAAGCGTCGTAAGGATTTGGAATTCAACGTAGGTGATATGGTTTTCGTGAAGATTTCACCATTGAAGTATGTGGTTCGATTCGGAAGTAAAGGGAAGATGGCTCCTAGGTTTGTTGGACCATTTCCGATAGTCGAGCGAATAGGAAAGCTCGCATATAGGTTGGAGTTACCCGAGAAGATGTCGAGTGTGCATAATGTTTTCCACGTGTCGTTTCTACGGAAGTTTGTGCACGACTCGAATGTGGTGGTATCTCCAGAATAGTATGAAGATTTAGAAGTCGAGACCGCAGTTGCGAAACCTC
This sequence comes from Allium sativum, assembly GCA_030737875.1. NCBI lineage: Eukaryota > Viridiplantae > Streptophyta > Magnoliopsida > Asparagales > Amaryllidaceae > Allium > Allium sativum. The sequence continues at coordinate 568,040,827 of CM060921.1, forward strand.
ATAGGCCACTTCGTGTTGTGGGGAATGACACGAAACAGCTTAAGAGGAAGACGGTTAAGCTAGTAAAGGTACAATGGAGTGAAGATGGCGACGATTGTACATGGGAGACGGAAGAGAGCATGAGGGCGACTCATCCAGAACTTTTCATCGGTAGAACCCTTAGATTGTATCGTCGTTATATCGTTGTATCTTGTTGTTGTTTGATAGAATTCCGCTTGCTAGGATAAGGCTATGGATGCATGGCTTGATGGTTGCTAGTTTGGATGATAGGATTGGCTTCTCATGGATGATAGGCATGTGGAATTTTTATGGTTGCTTGGAATTTCGGGGGCGAAATTCTTAAGGGGGGGGGGGAATGTAACAACCCGCATTTTACGTATCGGAAGATCATAAAATATTTTTATTTTATTTCCTGAGAGTTGGATCATTCTCATCTTTTGGTATGTTGCTTATGCGGATATGAGACATGTCCATAAATTTTACCGATTTTGTTTGTGACCATTTTGCCCCTGTTAGTCTTGTACAGGGCATAACTTTTGACTCAGGTTGAATCAGAGGGTGAGACATGTGCCATTGGAAAGGAATTCGTAAGTTCTAGTAGGCTCAAAGCAGGGGTACGATGGGGGCACCCAAAAGACTAGAAGGTTGCTGGTCGAGTACCCTGGGTCTTGGGGAAAGGCCTAATGTCAAGGTTGGACATATGGAGTTCATGCTAGAACTGGGGTTACCATTAGCCCTTGACATATGGCAAGGTTGGCCGTCATACGATTAACGATGGTTTCAATGCAGGATTGGCAGTGATAGCCAGAGTCTGTCATGTATGCTAGATGTTTTGCATGAGATATATAATCTTGATCCCATGATTGCTATTGTTGATTGTTTCTGTTTGCTATGAACAAATGGTTGTTCTGGTTTCTATGGATTAATGGTTGAAATGCTTGGTGTAAAGGCTATCACTGTCTGATGTGGGGAAGATAAGGTTGAGTTCTTCTCTGGTATTGTGGGTAGATAAGTTGTTCATTTACCCATTCTCATATACTTTCTTGTTGAAGTTTGTTAGCTGTTTTATCGCACACTAAGAATATTGTCTGACTCAAGGTTTTATGTCTCCTCTTATTACCTTGGGCTGTTCATCCGGTTGTGGATGGGCAGACTGAGTAGCAGGTTACAGGTAATGGAGCTTAGTGAGATGAGGAAGCTGAGCGAAGACGAGCAGGAGGCTGGCGTACCAGTTTTATTACTATCTAGTATTTCTGTGTAACGTCCCGCCTTTTTGACCGCTTCAAAGGGGTAATTAAACCCACTTAAATCGTTCAAATCGACGGATCGTTATTTAGCTTATAGAGTTTAAAGATAGAATCAACACAGAAATACAGAATAAATAATAAACATAGTATTGAATAGAAAAAAATAAACTTTTATTGATAATCAGAATATTTGAATACAAGTTTTTTTAGTACAACGGAATTTGAACATATAATTTGAACACAGAAAAATCTTTACTGTTTGTAATCTTCAGAGTGCGCCGTCTTTTGAAATCCCCAGCTTCGTCAATCTTCGAATCATAAGTTGTATTCTTTAAATCTGTAATACTCAGGGTCTGACCCGAGCGTTCCATGCAAAAACATAAAACACTCGAGTCAGGATTAATCATAGTTCAAGTAAATTAACTTCAATATAAACTGAATATAATAATTTATCATAGTACAAGTGATTTCAGTTTTTCCCTTCCCCAAACTAAGATGTGTTAAAGATCAGTGTGTACACGTATGCTAATTACATGTACACCTACATAATAGATATACATACTATAGCCACCACGTATACATACTGACCAATACCCGAACAAAACATGACCAGAGAATTTCAATGTCTCAAGCATAATGAGCAAGGGTGTAGACCAGAAATTTGCACATGTACACAAATGCCACAAAGTTGCAGCACAAAACAGGGAAACAAATCAAGGAAATACTGTGCACACCAAGTCGGCGTGATGCATTAACAAGTAAATATAGCATGATGGCAAAGTGAAATAGAGAGCATCAAAATTTATCACAACAGGAAGAATAAATGCGCACCATTGCAAGATGGCTGCACCAATGTTTCTGGTTCAATGGGTTTAGCAATACTAGGGAACATTTTTTTATAAAAAAAAAAAAAAAAAAAAAAAAAAAAAAACACGGCAAGTTCAACTTATTTTATTTCCACAAAAATCAACAGGAAGTTCACGGCCCTAAAGCAAATTTCAAATACTCCAGAAATGCATATATACATACAAAATCCATGAACAAGGTTTAGGTCTAAGTGTATAGAAAGGTCAAATATGAATATTGTGACTGGAAAACGTATACTTTGTCCTGAATTAATAGGGTATCCATCACCATCCTATCAAATGGTATATATATACATATATGTGTGACAGTCTCCTATTTCTAATGGCATAGAGCAGTATGGACAGTTATAAGTTTTAAGGAAACATGTATTTATGATGGACTATATTATTATTATTATTTCTTTCTTTTTTTCTGTGAACCATAAATAGTAACTAAACTAACTGCAGTCAATACTTTTTAATTACCATAATTTTACAACAGTGAGTTTTGGAAATTAAACTCTATAAAAATGTATACATGGAAGCAAAGTTTTTAGAATGTTTCCATTTGAGTTAATAAATAAATCAAAGAATAACAATGACAATTGCTATACTGCCAAACATATTAAGATACTTTGGTTTACAGATTGAAACAATCAAATAAACAATGAATGAACAACTCAAACAAACATACCAGTTTTATTGTAAAGGGTAAGCATTCGCTACAAACTATATAATTAAGGGATCACAAAATAATAATAGTAGTAGTAGTTGTTGTTGTGCACATATTTGTGACAAAGGCACTAGCAGTAATAATAAAATGATGGAATCACAGAAGGTTCAGGCTTATTTAACAAAATTCAACTCAGTTTATAAGTATTATTGTCTCACGCTGACTTTTATCATAGATGATCATCAGCTCTAAAAAACATATCGCAGCCATTTCCTATACAGATACAAAGTTGTTGAACTCTTACTTGTCTGTATATCAATGTATACCGGTCAATTCAGGCACATGAACCATATGTGTCTTTGTATAGAAATAACCTTATGTATTTTAAAAGAGATCACAAGTTTCAGTCTTGATCACTTTATACCTCTAGCATTACTTTTAATGATAAATGTCTTCTTATGTGTAAATATAAAGTCACGACTCTTTATTATTATCCAATATATGTTTACTAACTTGTAAACAAGAAACTGAGATTTAGGAAAAGTAGGACACCACATGTTATGAGGAACCAAACCTAATTACCAAGGAAAAGGTTATATACTTAATTTAATAACCATGATCAAATTAAGACACATGTAGGATAGCACATTAGTCTCAACTGACAATAGAAAATACTGTAATATTTTGGGACTTGTTCGGCACATATAACCATGATCAGTTCAGGAATTAATGAGCAATTTAGCATATACTTTCACCACTACATATCATTGCAACATACAAAATCATTTATAAAAACTTATTACCAGAGAATGAAATGGGTGTTTTCAAGCAAACAGGCCATCCAGGTTCCCGGTATCCCTTAAGTTTGCATGTAATGTACCAAATATACGTATACACCTATATACCTATTAGGTCCTCGAATTTAAATGAGTCCAAATTTCAGCATAATAAGGTGTGCCGAAATTTCCAATTAACATAGTTGCTAGGGAACTAAATATCAAGAATGCCACATATACTCAATCAAGGTTCTGAATCACCAACCAACCCGTAACAGAATCATATAGACAGCCAAACATTAACCCAAACAATAAGTCGTTCTTACAGCAACACAACCCAAACCAGTCGCTACCAAAACTATCATATTTAGTTTCTATTAAAATTAACTACTTGAACTGAGATTAATCAATCGTGAGTTCCCAAAAGAAACTCACCTTAAAACAGCCAGAGGGAGGCGCGAGCGTGAATTGGAACTTGCCAAGGTGGAGAAGACTTTGGATCTGGACTGGCTTCAGCTCCAGACTTTGAAGAAGAATTGAAGGTTCGAGGAAAATCGGCTTCGGTCACGTGTGGCCCAGAAGGGTGCTCGAACGATGGTGGGCGGTGGCCATCGTTGGTTACAGCAAGTAAAGATCGGAAACGAGGCGAGGGTGAGGACGGTGGCTTCGGCGTTGGTATGGAGGCCGTTGCGACTTACATCAGAAAGACGGTGGCCATGGATTTTATTTGAGAAAACAAAATTCGATTTGGGAACTAGGGATTTCGGCCAACAGAAGGAGGTAGGAAATGATTTGTGTTGAGGGCAAAAGAACGAGGCATGTGATTTATAAGAGTAGAACCCGTGGGTAGCAAGGCAACGAAATGGATATTAACTGAGGAAGGTGATTATCTGGGATAGGTAATTTTTTGAGAAAAATTTACTTACTGCACTGTAAACTGTCGTTGACAATCAATATTTGTACCGTAACCATAGTCTCCAAATAAAATAAAAATTATACGTACCCCTACGTTTTAACGTTCTGAATCCGCTAAAACTAATTTAATTGTAAGTCGACTCCGTTTGTGTGCAACGATATTTTTATTATTCATTTGTTCGCTGCTGTTCTGTTTGATTCCGAATTTGAAACATAAAATTCTATTTTCTTTATATATGCTAGTACACACATATCCAACCAAATCCAATTCAGATACTCAACGATAAATATTTGATTCTCAACCAACTATTCTGAATTAAATGTTGAATTCAATTCAACTCAAAATAGTACATTTGATTTTAAATTCTAACTCCAATATCAAAAAAAAAAATGATCATTCATCGTAAAATCTTTAATTAATCTGATATTCCAACTGTCAAAATTTCTAGGTCGTTACATTCTTCCCCCCTTTAAAACTTTTCGTCCTCAAAAAGGAGAGATTGTTAGAGTTATACAACTGTACACTTCAAATTTTCCTCTTTGTGTGAAATTATTCTATGATCGATTTAAATATCGATATTCGAGTCATCGATATCTTTATTTCCATCATATTCAATTTACTCTGATCATTAAATTTCCCTTCAAAACTAAACCTCCTCTTAAATTTCAAAATTTGCATAAGTTGGATTTACGCCTCTCAAATTATCCCAAATTTCCTTATAGACTCCATTTGTCAAAGTTTACTTATCCATCATTGCGAATGAAATAGGTTCAGACTTAGCATCCCTCAACCCAATTTCCTTACATTCAATCCATTTAATCTTTCTCAACACTCATTGAGGAGAGTAAATAACACCTTGTCTTCAAGTTATCAATTGTCGACTTGGAAATTTTCAAAATCCGAAATCTTTTTATAATTTTTATACATTAAGCAGAAATATCTGTATTATCATTCCAAAGCTATAACTTGAAAATACTTCGAAAAACTTATTATGTACATTCCAATTTTAAACTATTAATTCAAAAATTTCGATAACTCGAAGTTTGACATGTCTATTATTGTTCTTACAGATGTTAAGCATACGCTGGCCAGGCGCACGACTAAAATCTCTAAGTACTCCATATCCTTGCTTCAACTCCTAGTGAAAATATTTCGAAAATTCTCTTTTAAAAAAAACAAATACGGAAAGTACCAATGTGATATTGATATGTTGATTGTTCATGAATCGCAGATACACAATGGTTCCGTTTGGATCCCCAGAAAACATCCGTACCTGTAGGAAATCACTTCCCTGCGAATTTCGTCATGGACAGATCAACGGAAGATATTTACGAATCAACAGAGAAACTGAGGTCACTGAGCGTTAACTGCTCTATCTCAGAGTCACAAAACAATCATGGAATTATGAAGATACTTCAAGTCACAAGGACAAATCAAGTCATACAGACACATCAGGTCACGGAGACCAATCAAGTCACGAAGACTAACTGCTGCATCAACAGGTGGCTCGCTAACAATAAGATTTCTCAAATACTGTGGACCGCAGGTACACAATGGTTACGCCTGGATCCCCCAGGAAACATCCATACCCGTAAGCTTTCACAGCTCTGCGGATTACGCCCATACAATTCGACTGTAGATCGCAGCAGTCACAATGGTTACGCTTGGTTCCCCCAAGAAACATCTGTCTGTTGTTGGCTATCTGCAGCCCTGCGAATTTCGCTACACAGTCGAATTCCAACGACTCTAGATCGCAGTGATCACAATGGTTACACCTGATTCCCTCAAGAAACATCCGACCGCCGTAGGCTATCTGCAGCCCTGCGAATTACGCTAGCAGTCGTGCTCAATGGCAACTCATGAGTTTTATGTCCGGACAACCTACTTCCACCAGCAGCATATCTCAGTCAAGCTCGAAATTCAAGAGTAGGAAGGTACTTTCCTTATCTTTACTTTGAAAAACATACTATACTATATACACATAGTATTTTATTTCATAAACCATACTTATGTCATTTACATAAGATTTTCTTCCCAAATCATATTTCAAACATCTCGTCTTATATAAATTCCGTTATATAAGATTTTATCTTAATCGATTACCTTTCAGTCCAAAAAAATTCGATTCACTATATTCCCCATACAAGTTACGAAATCTTATTTCTCCAATACCCAAAATAGAATATTCTCAAAATTCATTTCGATTTCATAATTAAAGCTTTGATCTATTAACTACTTCAAATACTTGATGTCCTTTCCAACTCGGATTTATAGATCTATCGGTTATAAACCAATTTTTCTTCCAGATTTCAAATTATTATGTTTATCACCCAAATCTTTGTGTTTTCAAAATTCCAGAATTTTCACTCTTGTAACAAAATTTTCATTCACACAATTACTCTTTCACATCCATCGACTGTAAATTAGCAAGCGAACAATTCCCAAAATATCAACCCCGAAGGCCGAAACCAACATCAGATCAACACTGAGAAATTTATTCAACTGAACTAATTACCAGTCAGTTTCTAAATTTTCTTAACTCCCTTTCTTTTTTTTCTTATCAGATAAATTCTTACAATTCTCAGATTCAATTTGAAAATTTATTTCTCTTACGCTTTGCCGACCTTCGTTCTTGCCGTGCGGCTCTTTGTTCTTCTGTCCTTGCGATCGAACCTTAATTATTTCTTAGTCAATAATGGAGTCAATCAAGTTGGGGTATATTTACCTCTCAGACCTTAACTGAACAATATTATTAACTTCGAAATAAATCAAGTTCACAGCAAAGCATCCATTCTTGCAATTATTACAATAATGTACGCCATCGAAATATTAGTCTTCAAAATATACTTTATTTATTTATCTGAATACATAAATAATGTATTAACAATATATTAAATTTTAATTAAAACGGAAAGTAATTGGTACTTCCCTGAAATTCGACATAAATGCCTCCTCTAAGTAACTTCCTTCCGAATAATCACTTATCCGTTAATATACATTCCGAACTTCGAAAAAATCTCATTTGATTTCTATTCTGAACTTCAGAATAACCACACCGTTCTAGTCGACTTCATTTCCTTTACCCCAAATCTACTTGCACAATTTTGCTTTTATACGTTATTTACTTCTAAAAAGCAATTAGTATTCCCTTTTTCGAAATCTGAACTCGTCACATCAAATCGGCTTTGATTTATTTAAATATAGGTTCACATTACTTTAAAATCTTTACTCGGTTTTCGTTTCATCCACTTTTTCGTTTACACTTCATTTATAACCCTCGTTTACCATTCACTTATTTGCTATCGAATTCATATATTCGATCATACCTTATTGGTTTGGAACCCATTTATAAATTACCTTGCTAAGTTCTGAATAAATTAGTAATTCCAATTATAAATTTTTTTGATTTCCCTTTCATAAATTTATTTTTCGAATATCGAAATAAAACTCATTGTTTCATCTTTGAAACGATTTCGCGTTTCTCCTTTCCATTCAAATTTCCATCTGAATTCATATTACAATAAATTTCAATTATCTCTAGTTGCTAAAATACACGATTTGAGAAATTTATTCATTTATCCCCTTATACTTAGTTACCTTTGATGCCATTCGATGAGGGGGTCGAGATTCAAATCTAAGGAGACTTATCAAAGACTAGCTCTGGCAAATTCTGGATTCGAAGACTTCCAAAGGCTGGGGATTCCGGGAAGAATTTTAAATCTCAAAACAAAATTTTCATTTCCGCTGTATTAGTTCCAAAATACATAATATTTTCAAAATAATTTATCTTTCCAAACACTTTCAAAATCATTTACTTTTCAAAAATATTTATATTTTGAAATCTTTTATTTTCAAAATCAACTTTTCTAGTGTTGATCCTATTCATTTAAACTCGATAAGCTAGCTTTGAATAAACCAAAGCTCTGATACCACCTGTAACGTCCCGCCTTTTTGACCGCTTCAAAGGGGTAATTAAACCCACTTAAATCATTCAAATCGACGGATCGTTATTTAGCTTATAGAGTTTAAAGATAGAATCAACACAGAAATACAGAATAAATAATAAACATAGTATTGAATAGAAAAAAAATAAACTTTTATTGATAATCAGAATATTTGAATACAAGTTTTTTAGTACAACGGAATTTGAACATATAATTTGAACACAGAAAAATCTTTACTGTTTGTAATCTTCAGAGTGCGTCGTCTTTTGAAATCCCCAGCTTCGTCAATCTTCGAATCATAAGTTGTATTCTTTAAATCTGTAATACTCAGGGTCTGACCCGAGCGTTCCATGCAAAAACATAAAACACTCGAGTCAGGATTAATCATAGTTCAAGTAAATTAACTTCAATATAAACTGAATATAATAATTTATCATAGTACAAGTGATTTCAGTTTTTCCCTTCCCCAAACTAAGATGTGTTAAAGATCAGTGTGTACACGTATGCTAATTACATGTACACCTACATAATAGATATACATACTATAGCCACCACGTATACATACTGACCAATACCCGAACAAAACATGACCAGAGAATTTCAATGTCTCAAGCATAATGAGCAAGGGTGTAGACCAGAAATTTGCACATGTACACAAATGCCACAAAGTTGCAGCACAAAACAGGGAAACAAATCAAGGAAATACTGTGCACACCAAGTCGGCGTGATGCATTAACAAGTAAATATAGCATGATGGCAAAGTGAAATAGAGAGCATCAAAATTTATCACAACAGGAAGAATAAATGCGCACCATTGCAAGATGGATGCACCAATGTTTCTGGTTCAATGGGTTTAGCAATACTAGGGAACATTTTTTTATTAAAAAAAAAAAAAAAAAAAAAACACGGCAAGTTCAACTTATTTTATTTCCACAAAAATCAACAGGAAGTTCACGGCCCTAAAGCAAATTTCAAATACTCTAGAAATGCATATATACATTCATATGTACATACAAAATCCATGAACAAGGTTCAGGTCTAAGTGTATAGAAAGGTCAAATATGAATATTGTGACTGGAAAACGTATACTTTGTCCTGAATTAATAGGGTATCCATCACCATCCTATCAAATGGTATATATATACATATATGTGTGACAGTCTCCTATTTCTAATGGCATAGAGCAGTATGGACAGTTATAAGTTTTAAGGAAACATGTATTTATGATGGACTATATTATTATTATTATTTCTTTCTTTTTTTCTGTGAACCATAAATAGTAACTAAACTAACTGCAGTCAATACTTTTTAATTACCATAATTGTACAACAGTGAGTTTTGGAAATTAAACTCTATAAAAATGTATACATGGAAGCAAAGTTTTTAGAATGTTTCCATTTGAGTTAATAAATAAATCAAAGAATAACAATGACAATTGCTATACTGCCAAACATATTAAGATACTTTGGTTTATAGATTGAAACAATCAAATGAACAATGAATGAACAACTCAAACAAACATACCAGTTTTATTGTAAAGGGTAAGCATTCGCTACAAACTATATAATTAAGGGATCACAAAATAATAATAATAGTAGTAGTAGTTGTTGTGCACATATTTGTGACAAAGGCACTAGCAGTAATAATAAAATGATGGAATCACAGAAGGTTCAGGCTTATTTAACAAAATTCAACTCAGTTTATAAGTATTATTGTCTCACGCTGACTTTTATCATAGATGATCATCAGCTCTAAAAAACATATCGCAGCCATTTCCTATACAGATACAAATTTGTTGAACTCTTACTTGTCTGTATATCAATGTATACCGGTCAATTCAGGCACATGAACCATATGTGTCTTTGTATAGAAATAACCTTATGTATTTTAAAAGAGATCACAAGTTTCAGTCTTGATCACTTTATACCTCTAGCATTACTTTTAATGATAAATGTCTTCTTATGTGTAAATATAAAGTCACGACTCTTTATTATTATCCAATATATGTTTACTAACTTGTAAACAAGAAACTGAGATTTAGGAAAAGTAGGACACCACATGTTATGAGGAACCAAACCTAATTACCAAGGAAAAGGTTATATACTTAATTTAATAACCATGATCAAATTAAGACACATGTAGGATAGCACATTAGTCTCAACTGACAATAGAAAATACTGTAATATTTTGGAACTTGTTCGGCACATATAACCATGATCAGTTCAGGAATTAATGAGCAATTTAGCATATACTTTCACCACTACATATCATTGCAACATACAAAATCATTTATAAAAACTTATTACCAGAGAATGAAATGGGTATTTTCAAGCAAACAGGCCATCCAGGTTCCCGGTATCCCTTAAGTTTGCATGTAATGTACCAAATATACGTATACACCTATATACCTATTAGGTCCTCGAATTTAAATGAGTCCAAATTTCAGCATAATAAGGTGTGCCGAAATTTCCAATTAACATAGTTGCTAGGGAACTAAATATCAAGAATGCCACATATACTCAATCAAGGTTCTGAATCACCAACCAACCCGTAACAGAATCATATAGACAGCCAAACATTAACCCAAACAATAAGTCGTTCTTACAGCAACACAACCCAAACCAGTCGCTACCAAAACTATCATATTTAGTTTCTATTAAAATTAACTACTTGAACTGAGATTAATCAATCGTGAGTTCCCAAAAGAAACTCACCTTAAAACAGCCAGAGGGAGGCGCGAGCGTGAATTGGAACTTGCCAAGGTGGAGAAGACTTTGGATCTGGACTGGCTTCAGCTCCAGACTTTGAAGAAGAATTGAAGGTTCGAGGAAAATCGGCTTCGGTCACGTGTGGCCTAGAAGGGTGCTCGAACGATGGTGGGCGGTGGCCATCGTTGGTTACAGCAAGTAAAGATCGGAAACGAGGCGAGGGTGAGGACGGTGGCTTCGGCGTTGGTATGGAGGCCGTTGCGACTTACATCAGAAAGACGGTGGCCATGGATTTTATTTGAGAAAACAAAATTCGATTTAGGAACTAGGGATTTCGGCCAACAGAAGGAGGTAGGAAATGATTTGTGTTGAGGGCAAAAGAACGAGGCATGTGATTTATAAGAGTAGAACCCGTGGGTAGCAAGGCAACGAAATGGATATTAACTAAGGAAGGTGATTATCTGGGATAGGTAATTTTTTGAGAAAAATTTACTTACTGCACTGTAAACTGTCGTTGTCAATCAATATTTGTACCGTAACCATAGTCTCCAAATAAAATAAAAATTATACGTACCCCTACGTTTTAACGTTCTGAATCCGCTAAAACTAATTTAATTGTAAGTCGACTCCGTTTGTGTGCAACGATATTTTTATTATTCATTTGTTCGCTGCTGTTCTGTTTGATTCCGAATTTGAAACATAAAATTCTATTTTCTTTATATATGCTAGTACACACATATCCAACCAAATCCAATTCAGATACTCAACGATAAATATTTGATTCTCAACCAACTATTCTGAATTAAATGTTGAATTCAATTCAACTCAAAATAGTACATTTGATTTTAAATTCTAACTCCAATATCAAAAAAAAATGATCATTCATCGTAAAATCTTTAATTAATCTGATATTCCAACTGTCAAAATTTCTAGGTCGTTACATTCTGTTTCCGCTGTTTGAGTTGCTTGAGAGTTATAGTGAGGCCTTATGTACAAACTTTGATATCTGTTGGATAATCTTTCTGGATGTTGAGAAAGTTTCAAAAGTTTGTTATATGATACCTCATTGCTATTACCTGTTGTATATGTTCTATTATATTTTATCCTTGCGCCGTGAGCTCTACGACAGGTTTCGATGTGTTTACCTACTCTGATGATCGTCCATAGCAGCCTGGCACACCTTTCAGCACATTTTCCACTTGTTTAGTGCGGGGGTTATGGGCGGTCGTCACATGACTATTTTAGTGAATTTTAAGTATTTAAAATAAATATTTTAAATAATAATGACAAAAAGTAGTTTGAATCGATGTTTGAAAATGAATACAATTACTTTGAATTATAAACAAGGCCTGAAATGGCGCGGCAGTTTCAAAATTTCAATTTAAACTTTGACTGACTGTACCGAGTGCAAAGTAAAACGGATTTTAGTGAAACCAAAAATATTTAAATCTGTTAGTGAATATCTTTCTAACGAATCTGAAAAATCGAAGTTTCGTAGCGGGAGTCAAAAGTTATGGCCAAATGAATTTTCAGAAAGGTCGCTATATAAATTATATAGCCCGTGAAAATAGACATTTTGCAAACGACCTCGGAATTCGACGAAACCACTTTTGTTGGATCCGGGATGTCAAATTATTGCAAGGTTTCAAATTTCATAATTTTTGAAGCTAATATGTGAGCGTGGCGAAGAAAAATGTGTTTTGGTCAATTATAGTTAAATTGGATCGACCAGAAATGGCCATTTTTCAAACGGTCTCATAATTCGATGAAACTAGTTTTGTTGGGACCGTATCGTCAAAACATAGCTAGATTTATTTTTCGAGAATTTTTAGAATCAGTATGTGGCCCCGGCAAATTGAAATGTACGTTCAAATTAAATATTGAATGTTTTATATTTTAATTTGAAGGAAAACTAATTGAAATAGTCGAATGGGCCTTCGAAACATATCCCATTATGTTCAGAATGAGGGTATTTAGCTAGGGATGACAGTCGTTGGGTCTGGATTGGGGTTGTGTGAAAGAGGGTATTTTTGGAAAAAAATATATATATAAATAGAAAATTCCTATTGGTCAGTTGTTTTCTTCTTCCTCGATTCCCCTGAACTCATCCAATTCTTCCCTCCTCATTTTCTCTTCCATCTCTCAACGAAACCACACCATCCTTTGGAACATTTTGAAGATCGAAGCCTCCTCTTCAAATCCATGTCAGTTTCGGATTTTATCGTTGTGTAAATCATTGGAATCACCCCTCTAAACTTCCGATGTTTAAGCCGCCGTAACCCCTTCTTACCTAGTTCGAGTTCGCCAACCTTGGGTGGCGCCTGTGCGCCTCTCGAGGCCCGTCAACGTTGTACAAGCTGATCGTTGTATCGTGCTACAGAATGGTCGCAAATCGAAAACCTAGTTTTGAAGGATATTGAAAGGTAACGGCTGGTTATTATTTCAACTATTCTATAGCACTTTAAAGCGCTACGGTTTATGATTCCACTGTAAAAATCATATCCTTTTCGTTTGTGGTCGAAATCCAGTGAAACAAGAGACAGTGGACTCGTGTGGATGTGTTCTACATTCTAGAAGAGATCGGACATTTTTCTGAGCCTTCTGCAATTTTTGGTGGAGTGAAACCCAATGTGAGATTTCTAATTTATAAACGATATGGTAAACAACGATGTATAAATTATATAGTCGATGTATGAGTTATATAAGCGTTGTACACCTCATGTATAAGCGTTGTATAAGTTGTATGTTCGATGTATAAGTTATATAAGCGTTATAAAAATTAAATATGCGATGAAATGACATTGAAATGAATTGAAATATATTTATATATGAATATATATATATATATATATATATACTCCCCTCGTCCACAGACCATGGACGATATTTATTGGTTGTGATATTGTTTGGATTATTTGGTTGATGTGAAATTTGGTGAATAATGCGAATGGTTGATAGAATTGTTTGTGGTTGAGAATGATTGACTGTGTTTGAAAAATACCCATTTGTGTTTGAAAACAAAATTAGAATAGGTTGTGGAAATGAAATAAAACATGCTCACCTGCGTGCGAATTAGATGCATGAAATCCCCATTGTCAAAAACCGCGAGGTTTTAAGGTAGAGTAAGGAGCCGTACTAGGGACGGTCCCGGTTTTAACTACCTTGCCGTTATGCTGTCGAAATTTTCGGAAATATTCATGTGTTAGAAATAGTAAAATGTTGAAATAGTGAAGTGTTGAAATAAATAGTGAAGTGTTGAAATAAATGAATTGTTAAAAATCACATTTTTATTATATTCATGAATTGTTAAAAATAGTGAAGTGTTGAAATAAATATCTGTTGGATAAAAATATCATTTTTATCAAATGTATGAAATGAATATGGTTTTGTAATCGAAGAATAGATTATATTTATATATATATAAATATAATTAAAATAAATCGAATAACGAAGCTGCAGTTCGTGTTTTGAAACCGTGATTTCAAATGATTAGTGCGGGAGATCCAACCGTCGGATTTTCCCGAAACCACAACGGTTGGGTTCGCCTTGGAAATATCTTTCCAACGGCACCAACTTTGTAAAGATCCAACGGTTGGATAGTCTGAAATGTTTAATTCAAATTTGAAGAAAAACAGCGCTAGAATCGATTATATTTATATATATATATATATATAAATATAATTAAATTAAATCGAATAACGACGCTGCAATTCGTATTTTGAAATCGTAACTTCAAACGATTGATGCGGGAGATCCGACCGTCGGATTTTCCAGAAACTAAAACCGTTGGATTCGTTTTGAAAAGATCTTTCTAATGATATAAAATTCGTGATGATCCAACGGTTAGATTTTCAGATATGTGTAAATCAAATCTGGAGAAAAACAGCGCCACGGCCGCGTTATGGCCTGAAGCGTCGTTTGAATGAATTGGCTATTTTTAAATAAATAAAAATAGCTATAAATCGTGACAAAATATTATAAACGATATGGAATGGAAATAAACTGAATTTGCTCGATTTAGGTGATATTTGATGGTTGAATGTGTTTGGCATGAAAATTACATTGATGAATTTAATTATCGGTGTCGAATAATTTAACCACTGAAATAAATTGATTTGAAATTCTAAATATACGTGAATGAATTGAAAAGGCCGAGTTAATTCTCATTTCAAATAATTGATCGATGATTGAAAGTCGAAGATATGAAGACGATGCAAGACCGATGATCTTCACGTCGAATGGAGGGGTGCTACTGATGCTCATGATAGGAGAAGCTACCTTGAAGGGTTTGAAGTAGTAGTCGTCCGGACGTACATGTTGATTGCACGGATATGCGAGGTACTGAGTGCCTCTAGTTTCGTTCAGACCCAGATCAAATGTGTAAATGGACTGTGTGTCTGACATTGGATTTCATTCTGTGTGATTGATAAACGTCAGTTGCATGGCGTGAATTGTCTGTGTGGCATGCTGAGATGCAATGATCAAAGCTTTTGTTGAAAAGAAGAGCTTTGTGGTTGATGATCAAAGCACTGCATGTGCGGCATAGCTTTGTGTATAGCGTTGTTTCGTGAGCCTCACACCCCGGTATGAGCCAGAAACGGGAGACGGACTTCAGGTAGGACATACGTTTCCTTCTAGGTAGGAGTGGTGCTTTGGGTTTTGCACACCCGGGTATTTTACTTATGTGGATGATGGAAAGCGAGGCCTCGGTTTGCTTCGGTCTCTTCAGAGCCGATGGTGTGGTTTGATATGACCAGTGACGCCCCATAGGGTGGGGAAACGTAGTGTTCAGTAATTTTAATCCACATAGGTGGACCGGCCCTGACGATCCAAGGCTTTCCTGCGCGCTTGCCTAAGACACGGTCTAGAGTGTCTCGAATTCGGTAAGGACTATCTTTTGCCTTGGTTCATGGTGGAAATCCAATTTCCAAATACGACATCGTGCTGTTTTGATTGTAAATATATATGGCGACATGATATATGGTACCCATGCCGTCTATGATTGATATTTATGATTGTATCTAAAATTAGAAACTAACTGGAAACGAGCTAGGACGGATGGTTTCCTGGGTATTGGTCTGATGTTGGTTTCGGCCTTCGGGGTTAATACTTAGGGAATCGTTCTCTTACTAGTTTACGATTGGAGTCTGATTAAGAATTAAATGATAAAATTTACATTTTTAATGATTTTTTTATTCGTATCAAGCATATTTTGGCCATTATAAGGTAAAACTCTATCCTCCGGTTTGTGTTGCGTTGTGTGATGGGAACTGAGTCTTATAATGGCTTCATTTTTATAAAAAGCATTGCGATGTTTAAAAGATTTATTTGTTTTAAAGCACTGGCAATCCAATGGAGTAAACCCGTTCCGCGAAAGTGGCGTGGTCCTGTGATTAGCCATATTGTAAGATGTGTTAAGTAGATTTCTCATACCAGTCCCATGACTGACTCGTAGTTTGTTTCACTTGCAAACTCGGGTGCCCCTTCTTCTACACGGGCAACCTTATATTCAGGTTTTAGCAGGCACTTTCTGGATAGCTGGAGCTGAAGATGAATTCTATCATTTATCTCTTTTTATGCTGTTCAGCTCCTGTTGTACGTATTATGTTTTGTTTTCCGCTATAGACGTTTATGTATAGCTGAACTGTATTTGTACTAAGTATGATCCTGTATACTGTGTAACTCTGATGATTATGTTTATCCAGTGTATTCTATTGTACATTATCTGGTGTATTTATTTATTTCTGTTCTGCTGTTATCTGTTTATGTGTTATATTCCAAAGATTACCCTTGCACCGTCTCATTGGGGTTTGGGGTCGTCACACAACCCATTTTTCATCTTGGCTCTAGTATCATGAACATCTTTGTCTCCAAAATCAAAAAGCTAGAACCTCATAATTTGCCATTACAAAAAGAATAAATATACCTTCCTTTTGTTGTTCTACAAAAAGCAGGCAAGTAGCAACTAGCAACAACAAAAGCAACAAATTTGCAGAATTTCGATGTCTGGATGTCAAACTCTTTAGTCACCGAGAAAGGAGATGCGCATCCAATTTTTTAACCTCACAAACAATGGTCGGACTCAGGATTTAGGGTTTGTTTTAGTTGATTTGTGATGGAGGCAAATGTAAATCCAGGATCAGGGTTCGTTTGAGAAATTAGTAAATGAAGAGAAATAATAGGCATCGGATAAGAAGGGAAAATCTTTTATTTAAGAAGAAAAGCAGAGAGGAAACAGGGAGGGATTTGAAAAAAACATAGGGAAGAAACTGCGAGAAATCGGTGGAGAGCATCATCGAAGAAGGGGCCATTTTATTTGGCTTCAGAGAAATTGATTTTGGTCAACTGACAACTGACACAAAAATCAAGTTTCAAGAATCCATATCATTCATAAAATTATAATTGGTCCGTAATAATACCAAAATTAAAGCCTTTAAATTTAGCAAATCATCTAGTGATCCTAACTTTGATTGCTATTTTCAAATTGACTTAAAAGGTAAATGTAGTTAGCTAGCCAATTTATTAATTTATAAATATTAGCATCCCTTTCATTTGCACTTGGTTAGTTATATATGTTTTTGTAAGTACTTTTAGTTGGTTGTAATGACTTTTTTTGCACTATTTTGAAATTTTTAGTCCTTTTTAAAATTTTATTGTTCTTTTAACCATTATGTCATGATTTATGGTGTTTATATGTGTATGTATATGTAAACATGTGTGTATACACACATGTATATGTATGTATGCAGTCTGTTTAGTAACCACCCTCCACTATCGTTTTTTCATTGATAATATTTTCTCTTTTGGGTGCTCCAAAAATCATGAACCATTTCCTGTTATACAATTTATGCTTGGAAAACAACAAACAATTATTCAACAAAATTTAAATTATTAACATATCATTCACTTGAAGTTATATTGATAACTTTATGTATGTTTATTTCAGGAGAGTTACTAAGGTGGTAAATCATTATACAAACTCTTATACATCAAACATAGAGTGGTTACGCATATACCTGCCCCGAAAATTTTAAAGCCTTTATGGTTTTTTAAGAAAACTGTATCCAATCCATGACTCATTGGATATCAGTCTGTTTTTAATCTTGTTAGTTTCGGTCGGTTTGGATAAACAAGTAACTTTTCTAACAGTCAACCCTATCATATACATACACACTAAAGGATATGGTAGTTAATTTCTACAAACCTATGAGAATAGTTAATATTATGAATAGATAATTATTACAACATTTATAAGCTAAACAATTACTTCTTTTTTCCACAGATTATTGTGATTATATTTAATAAGAAAACTTTGAGTTGTGTCAAACCCACATTCATTCGACTTTACAAGGAATCATATATTCACTATTGATTGTTATATAACACTTTCATGTACTTGTATAAAGCAGGTTTCGCTTAGTTGAGTATGTATCATACACGTGAA
Source organism: Allium sativum (assembly GCA_030737875.1). NCBI lineage: Eukaryota > Viridiplantae > Streptophyta > Magnoliopsida > Asparagales > Amaryllidaceae > Allium > Allium sativum. Next base: position 568,059,380 of record CM060921.1, read on the forward strand.
ATTTATCCGTACTTTGAATTTCATGCAGTAAATTAGAAAAATAATTTCTAACTGTAGGTTAATGACATTGAATATTTCAGTTAAAGAATTAATGTTAACAGTATATCATGAACATCTTTAAATAAATCATTGTCTTCTATTTTTGTTATCTATGAGCTAACAATTTTGTGTCCTAAAACATCAAAACTTTGCATATGTAACAGAATGTGAGATAATCAGCTGCAATATCAATCATATGGGAAAAAGTGAAAAGATTGTAAATGAGTGAACCGCGTAAAATAAAAATAGAAATACCACTTCACCAAAATATTATGAAACTTTGTTTCTAAAGTTTTTTGGTGGCCTTAACCTTACGACTTCGATGGATAGAGTTAAATTGTTGCCACAAATCATGGATAACATCACCCTAGATCAACTAGATCCACCCACTAATCAGTAGCAACTGTATGAAAATGATCGTTAAAGTTATAATGATTAGAGATGAAGATATACATTAAGCTACTTGTAACTAAATTAATTTAAAAACTCAATGACATGTATGAAATTAGGCGCCGTTTACTATGAAATATACACTATAACATGAGATGTACAATGCTTTTGGGAAGAAAGCAAAGATAATGCTAACTTTAAACAACATGCCCATGCTTATTTCCTCAATAAATGTACACATAATACATCAGGTCCTGTTCAAGCAAAGAATTGGAGGAATGCCACGTTACTTGAACCAAGATTTACATGCATAGAACCATATACTTATGCATTCAGTATTGCTCATGGAATCTTTACAAGTTACTCATTAGGCACGTGGTGGAAAATCTAGTGTTCATTTGCAGTTAATGTTTACAAAAGTCTCTACTAAATTTTATTGTTAATACGCACCAGTATTTCTCATAAGCATAAATCAAATTTTTTTGGCGTAATGGAAATCAAAATAATAGTGAATAATGGATATCGTTTATCTGCAATAATACTGCTAGCAAACAGATTAAAACAATAAAAGAAATCCCAACATACCAAAAATCAATCTAGAGTGCCTATAACACTAAAGTAAAATAAAAAGATGGGTATAGGAAAAGTTAGACACCTTGATTTCTGTCATCTTTGTCTTAATTTAGTTTTTAAGATCTGGATCCAAAACAGTAGCTTCCTTTCCGTCGATAAGCATTCAGCGACCATGTCAGTGGTAAACATAAGTCGAAAAGCAGCGTCTGTCTAACCCAGTTATTGGAAACTCCATGGAAGAATTATTAGGGTTCAATTTTAGGATGTAGGGTTTGACGATGTCGGATGAAAAGGGAAAATATTAGATACCGTGATAAATCGCGGAGGAGAAAATGGAAAGAATCAGATTCGAAAGGAAGAAAACGCAGTGCAAATGTCTAACGGGCGAAAATGGTGGCGAAATTTATTGGCACAGACAAATTGATTTTGGCCCTCTTACAGTAGACAAACCTCCCTAACGGTCGGTTTGATAAAAAAATTCAGCAAATTGAGACTTCTTTGAATTTGAATTTCAAAGTATACGAACAGTGGCAAAGATAACAAAAATTTGTCAAAACTAAAGTAGGAAATAGTATGTCAATTTATTTTCATTTATATATTAATATGCACAATCTTCATAAATTCAAAAAATAAAAATAAAATAACTGCTAAACTTGTATTTCCCAGTTATAAATTGATACTAGTGAATAGTAAAAGGTAGATCAAAAAAAATAAACTTTCAAGAAAATTACACACTTTATGAGAAAATATAGTGAACTACTGTGTACTGTAATATACTTTAAAACATTTGTACCTTAGAAGCAAAATACCAAAAAAACTGTCACACAAAATCAGGGAACCTTATGCTCCTAGTATCTACATCATTATAATAAGAAACATTAAAGAATATTAAAATATGCAGTTGATAAAATAATTCAAATAAGCAGTTGTTAACATACTTTAATAAACATTTAAAAAACCTATTCATAAGTGGTGTATAAAACTGTAAACATGTTGTGATATGAGTTGTCTACATTATCTAAGCTTTGTAAGATAACCAACTATAAGAAGTTTTATAATAATACAGTCTGAGGTTCACTGAGGCATGAATCTATATTAATTATTAACTTTATCAACTTCCTTTGATTCAAATATTATAGTAGTTAATGTGCAACATCAGCAAATATTTCATGGATGAAAAACTGCGACCTTATGGAAAGAAACAAATATTTGTAAGCAAAATAAAAGCATATAAGATTTATCTTAGCAATATAGTTTCATTGCATGAAAAAATGAATTAGAATAATAAAGTCATATTGGAACCACAATAGGCAAATTGAAATACTCACTGCAATACATAATATTTTTCAATGAAACCCAAAGGACCAATTATTTACAAAAATTTCAATTTTGTTGACAAATAAAACACTTGCCTTTGTTTGTACATGAATGACCTAAGTTACAGGCTTTCCCTTGTAGTAATTGATAAAACATCAGACATTACATAGAAATAGTCACTATCCGGATTTATACCAAGTCTTTCATGTGCAACTAAGCATACATTGCCAGATTTACACTAATTCATTAGCCAGATTTATACATGGAAACAGTCATTAGCCAGATTTGTACCAATGTTTATCAATAAGTAAGGGTAACTTCTATAAAAAATTAATATTCTATATCTCATACCATAATTTTGGCTCAACACTAATAAAAAATAATCCTTTTACCATAATATCAATGTAATGCATCCAATATAAAGTAACATGATCAATTAAGCATACAAATTATAGTTTTTATAGAAAGAAATAAAAAGTTGTTACAATAATTTATTATTCTTGCAACATACAGAAAATTGCTAATGCTGGAGCACTGAAAGTCGACTTTCAATATTTGTAACCGTTAAAAGTATTAAATGTCCATACTCATGAAACAATCTGAAAATAGAACATTATGAGTTTATCGCAGTGCTAATTGTCTAAAGTACGACCCAAAATCATATATTATGTTGTTAGTTTGAAAGCAAATTTTATAGGAAAAAATAAAATAAAACCAAATGTCCTTGCCCTATACAAGCAAGGTAATAATTCATAGGTTAATCATTTGCATAACAAGTAGAGCGCCTGGTCGAGCACAAAGAGACGAAGGGGTAGAACTGCGAAGAATCCCTACAATAACTGACACACAAATGAAGTTTCAAGAATCCATATCATTCATAAAATTATAACTAGTCCGTAATAATACCAAAATTAAAGACTTTAAATTCAGCAAATCATCTAGTGATCCTAACTTTGATTGCTATTTTCAAACTGACTCAAAAGATAAATGTAGTTAGCTAGCCAATTAACTAATTTATAAATATTAGCATCCCTTTCATTTGCACTTGGTTAGTTATATATGTTTTTGTAAGTACTTTTAGTTGGTTGTACTGACATTTTTTTTTTTTTTGCACTGTTTTGAAATTTTTAGTCCTTTTTAAAATTTTATTGTTCTTTTAACCATTATGTCATGATTTATAGTGTTTATATGTGTATGTATATGTAAACATGTGTGTATACACACATGTATATGTATGTATACAGTCTGTTTAGTAACCATCCTCCACTATCGTTTTTTCATTGATAATATTTTCTCTTTTGGGTGCTCCAAAAATCATGAACCATTTCCTGTTATACAATTTATGCTTGGAAAACAACAAACAATTATTCAACAAAATTTAAATTATTAACATATCATTCACTTGAAGTTATATTGATAACTTTATGTATGTTTATTTCAGGAGAGTTACTAAGGTGATAAATCATTATACAAACTCTTATACATCCAACATAAATACACATATACCTGCCCCGAAAATTTTAAAGCCTTTATGGTATTTTAGGAAAACTGTATCCAATCCGTGACTCATTTGGATATCAGTCCGTTTTTAATCTTGTTAGTTTCGGTCGGTTTGGATAAACAAGTAACTTTTCTAACAGTCAAACCTATCATATACATACACACTAAAGGATATAGTAGTTAATTTCTACAAACCTATGAGAATAGTTGATATTATGAATAAATAATTATTACAACATTTATAAGCTAAAAAATTACTTCTTTTTTCCACAGATTATTGTTATTATATTTAATAAGAAAACTTCGAGTTGTGTCAAACCCACATCCATTCAACTTTACAAGGAATTCATATTTTCACTATTGATTGTTATATAACACTTTCATGTACTTGTAAAAAGCAGGTTTCGCTTAGTTGAGTATGTATCATACACGCGAAATTTATCCGTACTTTGAATTTCATACAGTAAATTAGAAAAATAATTTGTTGTTGCAGGATAATGACATTGAATATTTCAGTTAAAGAATTAATGTCAACAGAAAATCAATATATCATGAACATCTTTAAATAAATCATTGTCTTCTATTTTTGTTATCTATGAGCTAACAATTTTGTGTCCAAAAACATCAAAACTTTGCACATGTAACAGAATGTGAGATATTCAACTGCAATATCAATCATATGGGAAAAAGTGAAAAGATTGTAAATGAGTGAACCGCATAAAATAAAAATAGAAATACCACTTCACCAAAATATTATGAAACTTTGTTTCTAAAGTTTTCTGGTGGCCTTGACCTTACGACTTCGATGGATAGAGTTAAATTGTTGCCACAAATCATGGATAACATCACCCTAGATCAACTAGATCCACCCACTAATCAGTAGCAACTGTATGAAAATGATCGTTAAAGTTATAATGATTAGAGATGACGATATACATTAAGCTACTTGTAACTAAATTTAATTTAAAAACTCAATGACATGTATGAAATTAGGCGCCGTTTACTATGAAATATACACTATAACATGAGATGTACAATGCTTTTGGGAAGAAAGCAAAGATAATGCTAACTTTAAACAACATGCCCATACTTGTTTCCTTAATAAATGTACACATAATACATCAGGTCCTGTTCAAGCAAAGAATTGGAGGAATGCCACGTTACTTGAACCAAGATTTACATGCATAGAACCATATACTTATGCATTCAGTATTGCTCATGGAATCTTTACAAGTTACTCATTAGGCACGTGGTGGAAAATCTAGTGTTCATTTGCAGTTAATGTTTACAGAAGTCTCTACTAAATTTTATTGTTAATACGCACTAGTATTTCTCATAAGCATAAGTCAAATTTTTTTTGGCGTAATGGAAATCAAAATAATAGTGAATAATGGATATCGTTTATCTGCAATAATACTGCTAACAAACAGATTAAAACAATAAAAAAAAATCCCAACATACCAAAAATCAATCTAGAGTGCCTATAACACTAAAGTAAAATAAAACGATGGGTGTAGGAAAAGTTAGACACCTTGATTTCTGTCATCTTTGTCTTAATTTAGTTTTTGAGATATGGATCCAGAACAGTAGCTTCCTTTCCGTCGATAAGCATTCAGCGACCATGTCTGTGGTAAACATAAGTCAAAAAGCAGCGTCTGTCTAACCCAGTTATTGGAAGCTCCATGGAAGAATTATTAGGGTTCAATTTTAGGATGTAGGGTTTGACGATGTCAGATGAAAAGGGAAAATATTATATATCGTGATAAATCGCGGAGGAGAAAATGGAAAGAATCATATTTGAAAGGAAGAAAACGCGGTGCGAATGTGTAACGGGAGAAAATGGCGGCGAAATTCATTGCCACAGACAATTTGATTTTGGCCCTCTTACAATAGAAAAACCTTCCTAACGGTCGGTTTGATGAAACATGGTTAAGGCAATATGAATCTACATTTATGCAATCATCTTGTTTACATTTTAGAAATATGATACTTAAATTTAAGTTAAACAAAATATGAGATCAAAATTGTGGAAATAGATCAAGATCAATGGCTTCTCAGTAATAAAAATAAGGTGGAAATAAGAAAATAGTAAACTTTCAAGAAATAAAGAAAAATTCAAAATAACTTGATATGTACAGAAAGTCAATGGAAATCAGCACCCGGAGACGAAAAAAATAATCAAATAATTGTAATAATCAAACTTAAAATGCGTTATCAAAATAAAGAGTAATTTGTAGTTTTAATATTTATAACCAAATGATAAAAAGGGGAAATACAGAGTGTATTTGCTTGTAAGGTTAGCCTCCACTACATATCTCAATCATGCCTGGAAAGGCAACGTCATTTTCTCAACACATTCGTATTAAACAATTTTAATTGACATGAGGAACATGACAAAGAATCCCATGAATAAACCTTTAGATTGGTAGACTTATTAGTACATGGTATAAACATAGTGTGCTGCTAAAAGCATCCTAAAATGTGTTTCCTAACACCATGCTTAATTTAATCACTCTTAATTAAATTAATGTACTTCCTAACACCAGTTTTATTCCTCCACTCAATCGCTAATCACCGAACGTATTCCATCACCCGCTATTAGTTCAAACGTAAACCTTATTTCTTTTTATCATCTTATCTCGATCGATCAAATATAAACATCGACCTGATTTGCTTCCTAACATGATCCGACATCTACTTCTTCCCCAATTGATTCCTCTTAAATCCTAATTCTCAATTTTATTGTAATTTGAGGAAAAATTATTTTAGCAATCATTACTGTTGGATTTCTTAGCAATGAAGGACGAGAACTTATACACGAACGAAGATTCCATGAATAGCCAATGTTCTAATGAAAAAGATGAGATTATTTACCTTAAATTATATTTGTACGATTTCTAATGCTATTGTCTTTTTTTTTCTTTTGATTTTTGAAAATAAGATTATTGTTATGGACTTGAAATTTTTGTTGTGAGTAATAGGAGACATTGAGTATGCTGAATTCAAAGAACGATAATGCAGAAGAAAATAGCGTCGAATGAAGGAATAGTGGGAATAATTTAGGGTTAGGTGCCTATTTTTTATTTCGTGGTGGCCAGATGCATATGTGTATAGGAATGATGGTGGTGTTTAGTTATAGTGTTAGGAAGCACATTCAAGGGTGCTTTTAGCAGCACGCTAAACATAAACTGAGCATGCTTCGATCAAATAAATTGTAGCATGATGGTGCAGTTATCTAGAGCGTATTAAAATAGAACACGCTCCTTTATATTTCACAAATTACAAATTATGGAGTTATGATGATGATTATAGTACATGGTATAAACATAAACTGAGCATGCTTCGATCAAATAAATTGTAGCATGATGGTGCAGTTATCTAGAGTGTATTAAAATAGAACACGCTCCTTTATATTTCACAAACTACAAATTATGGAATTATGATGATGATTAAAATTTTAAGCAATTAGGTGCTTCATAATGTACTTCCATAGATATTATGATGATATAAGTTGTGGAAAACATATTGCCTGCTATTGTCCAACTGTTTGTATAGCTGGTAACGGTAGTTCCAGTGCCGACACTGAAAGAATGGTGGCCCTAGGAAAAAAAAAAATCTCGCTTGGCCCTAAATTCCTGTAGGAAATTACGGTAGTAAGACCAAAAACTGGCCACGATGTTAAAAATCAGCAATTATGCTGTAGGATCCTGGTGGGAATCGAACCAACGTCGCATATTCCCACTACCCTGACTACTACCACTGAACCGAAAATTCATCTCACACTAATTGTATATCCATAACTTTTAGAACTCTGTAAGTTTGAGGCCCCCATCACCATCAACCTGCTCCTCCTCGGTCTGGGGTCCTAGGCGGCCGCCTATGCCCAGGGTCGGGCCTGGGTAGTTCTCTAGCGAATGTATAATTTACAGATTATTAAACTGATATTGGGTTAATAGGAGTAACTTTCCTCTATCTAATATTTACCACCCTTTGAATATTGCATGAGGCTGGAGGGAAGAACATTTCAACTGTATGACGATAAGTCAGAAGTTGGGTAATGAAGCATACTCAAAAAATAAAGTATAACAACCTTAAATTTTAAGTGTATTTTATTTAATAATTTAATTTAAATTTTGTTTAATTATTTATTTGTTTGGATTTTTTTTTTATGTCGTCTATTATTTATTTGATTTGCGTATCATTTGTTAAACATTCATTGCCAAATCTAGTATTATTGATAACTAAAAATTGAAAGTTTTCATTATTGGAAACTCCATATTTTCAGTATGCAATTGATGTAATAAATTTATATACATTTTCATTTCCTTAAAATTTGTATACCTTTGCATAAAAATTTGATTAAGCGGTGTAAGGAGGCACCGTTTAACGTTTAAATAAATTATATCATTCCTTATAATATCTAGCTTCTTAGGAAATTATTGACACGTCAGCCACTAATCTAGTAATTAATTAACGTTAAAATTTGCGAAAATATATTTAATTTTCTTGTCATTGCCCTTTTTGACTCGTATTTAATTTTCCAATGCATCGTTTGAATTCATACCATATCCGTGCACTTTTGTTCATTTATACATCATTTTCCATTTTTGAAATTAAAGAATGAAATGTTTGCTTTGCCTGAAATTAATTCATACAATATCCATTTGTTCACATTTAATTCTCATTCTTTATTTCCTATGTTGCCAATACATTCAATTTGCCTTTTCTTTATTTTCATCCATTCATCACTTTAAATTTCCATTTTTATATTCAAATGAAACGTTCAGCTATAAATGCTTTTCCCAAAAAAAAAGAAAAATCTTTGTTCATTCCTTTTTGGTTTCTCGTGACATTTATGTTTTTTCCTTTTTCATTTCAATGCATTGTTCAAATTAATTTGTTGCCTTTTTTCCAATACGTTTCTTCCCATTTCCTTTCTCCACGGCTCTTGCCTTTTCGAATTTTGAATTATGCGTCAAGTTATCCAAAGGAATCGCTCCATCCCAACTATTATTCCCACCGTTTAGCCTTCTTATATATAATATAATAAGTAAATAAAACATAGCTGCTACCCATTTTTTCCTAGCACGTGATTCTCTCTCCTCTTCTTTATTTAAACGTGTCTGCACCTCTCCACTTCTATTTCTTCTTTCACGCCATTCCTTCTCCTTCTCATATATATTTCGGCCTCCATTTTATATATATAAAAAAATTGAAGGCATGCGCATGCATGTAGCTTCAATTATTTAAAAGCCTGTAGCATGCATGAAACCATTTGGTTCCATATTGCCTCTTTTTCCACAAAGTTCCAAACCGTCCCTTGGCAGCAAACCATCAGCTAACCCCTCCGCCGAAGCCTCCAACTACAGCTCCACCCAATCCCCTTCGTGTCTTTTCCGTCCGTGAGTTTCTTATCTTATTTTTTTATGTGTGAGCGTTGTATGTATATTTAGTATATGTTTGTGTGTGAGTTTTATTTAGTGTGTGTTGAATATATTTTTTCTACATGGTGATGTGTTCATGTGTTAATATGGGTTGAGTTGGTGTGTGTGTATAAATATCTTGTTTATTTATAAAACAAACATATATCTTAGGTTTTTATATATTTAGCTGTGTTGAAAATTTTATGTACATATATAAATATTATATAAAAAAATTTGTATTTTGGGATTACAAGTGTTCTTGGGTTTGAGATCTGCTGCTTAGTATTGAAGTTGGCGTGAGTTGTTTATTTTTATTATTTTGTTTGATATTTCTTTTATTATATGTGTGCGGGAGTTGTATCAGTGCGTGTGTTTTATTTTGTTTGCCTATGTGTTATGGTGTTTTTGTGTAGAGTTGTTGTATACGTGTGTATTGTGTAGTGCATGCATATTTGTATATGCGTTCGGGTGAGTTATTTTGAAAATTTAATTGTTTTTTTAATAAAAAAATGTATATAAATATATTTTTGTTTAAAAGTTTATAAACATTTATATAATAGTTTTGGTGTTTATACAACTTATAAATATATATGGTTCTGATGTATATTGATGTGTTGTGTATACATATATAAAATATATATATATATATATATATATATATATATATATTTACTGTTATGGTGTTTACATAATTTATAATACATATATATATGTTATAATTTTTGTTGTGTATACGGTGTGTGTGTTTCAAATTATATATTATATATAAGTGTATATGATTTAGTTTGTGTTAGCGTTGTGTTTTATGTTTGATTTAGTATGACCGAGCACTAAAGTTCTCCAAGGGATTTGCCAGTTTTACTTAGAAAATAACATGTTAAATTCTCATATTTGAACTCTGCCTACATACAGAGTCGCTATTTTATTTGTAAAAACTGCAGTAATTTCTTAAATTGCCTCGGAACCGGATGAGACTTATAGATTCCCACCAAAATTACGGACAGCTTGGGACACTCGGACGTTTTGCCCTGTGACCGAACACTGTATTTCTCCAAGGGAACTGCTAATTTTACGTAGAAAATAATATGCTAAATTCTCATATTTGAACACTGCCTGCATACAGAGTCGCTATTTTTTTTGTAAAATCTACAGTAGTTCCTTCATACTGCCTCGGAACCGGATGAGACTTCGACCTATAGATTCCCACCTAAATTAAGGACAATGTGAGACACTCGGACGTTTTCCCCTATGACCGAACACTGTAGTTCTCCGGAGGGACTGCTAGTTTTACTTAGAAAATAACACGCTAAATTCTCATATTTGAACTCTGCCTACATACAGAGTCGCTATTTTTTTTGTAAAAACTGCAGTAATTTCTTCATATTTCCTTGGAATCATACAAGACTTCGACCGATAGATTCCCACCTAAATTACGGACAATGTGAGGCACTCGGATGTATTCCCCTGTGACCGAACACGGTAGTTCTCCAAGGGGACTGCCAGTTGTACTTAGAAAATTATAGGCTAAATTCCCATATTTAAACATTGCCCACATATAAAGCCACTATTTTTTTTTGTAAAATTACGGTAATTTCTTCATACTACCTTAGAATCAGACGAGAATTCGACTGGTAGGCTCCCATCTAAGTTACGGACAGTATGAACACTCGGATAATTCGTCGTATGAACGAACACTATAGCTCCCCAAAGTGATTAACATTTATACTTAGAATATAACAGACTAATTCCCGTAATTGTATATAAAAAATACCCGACTACCTTTAGATGGGTTAAATGGGTAACCCACGTTATATGTGGGTTGGGTCAGGTAAAGTGTTATGTTAAAAAGGTCAGAATAAATCGGTTGCAAATGGGTTGGGTCAAATTTTGCTTAACCCTTATACGACCCTAAATGACCCATTTGACACCCCTACACATAATTATCCCTAAAGAGTTAAAATACCTCGCTATACTTAATACTAGTGTGTAATCTGTGCATTGCACACAACAATATTGTTAAAAATAACATTTATTATTTTAATGTTAAAATGAGAACTTTATCGTGCAATATATAATAAATTTATACGTGAAATACATAAGTTATTAATCAAAATTATTATTATGGTTTATATGTAATTTATGTTCTATAGCTTACACAAATAATATGTATGTGTTGTATTTGAGAACTCTTTTAACCATTTTGGTTAATATAGGTATACATGTTTAAATTTATGTATATAAGTAAATTATTCGATGAATTAGAAAATATTATTTAACAAAATTTGTTAAAATAAGTTAAATGTAAAATTACATAGTTAGTTTAACCGTATAGCATAGTAGAAAAAGTTTAGTAGAAAATATGGAAAAAAAATGTATAAATTTGGTTTGGAGTTAGTGATATTCATTTTCTTTATATAATATATGATAAATTCTTGATATAAATGAATCATAACTGACTTACCAGTTAACTTTGTCTTTATTATTGATATACCTCATTCATGTTATGTGATTTATAAATCATTATAGTTGCATGGATAACTTTTTTAATATGAATATCCATAGTTAAATTGAGAATATTTTTAGAAGTTATTAGAAAAATGAAATAAGTACTCACTTAGGTTATTTAAATAAATAGAATTTAAAATTTAATGAGTAAGTTTAAACATGTAGATTGAAATATAAATATCACAAAAGAATTAAGGAGGTTCACCAAATAATTATAGAAATGTTAAAATGCAGGTATTTAAAGCAAAAATTGTTATGTTTAGTTTATGATAAATTTATGGAGATAAGTGTATAATATATTATTATTTTATTATAGTTTAATTATATTATTGGAAGAAAAACTAATTTTGCTATTTTTGTTTAAATGAACAAGGTATAAATTTTAAAACATCACATTTAGCGCTAATTTGATGAACTGAAAATTATTAATTGAATCTACTTGTTATATTCAAAATCACATAATTAATTTAAACATATTGATTTATGTGTACAATTGTCGGTGATATTGTATAGTGTTTTGTAAATAACTAAATAAAATTTAAAATGTGAACGTTTGAAATCAATATTACAATGCGATACACAGTAAATATATTGAAGTAAACGAGTTCAACTTTGAACTTGTAATAGTTATTCGTGTATAATTTATATTTTACCTGATTGAAGCATTTACATATTATATTTTTTTATTTTTGTTAATACGAATATGGTTAATATTGATGTGATTTATCAAGCAAATCTATCAACGAATAATAGATTGTTAAAGTTATTTAAATAGTTATAATATTATGTACTTAATTGTAAAATCTGGTACTAAATATAAAATATTAGAAAAGAATTGAGAGAAATTGAAATGATTATAAAAAATTGAAGTGTAGGTACATGGAGCCAAAAAACATAACATTTTTAATATTTGAAAGAAATATTAGTTAATTAAATTTATTTAAATTACTTAAATTTTGGGTTTTGCAATTAATTTAATTATGTGGACTTGAACTGATAGGAGTTAACCATTAATAAATAATTGTGTAAATTTTGAAATGTCCATATCAAAATGTATAATGTTAGAAGAAGTAAAATAGTGCGAGAGAAATAATAAATAAGTGTAAAGTGATAAGTTAATTTAGAAAAATAAAATATCCAAAGAGAAGTAAGGAGAAGAGAGAAAACTCCTCGAATTATGAGAGGGCTTTATAAGGTTTTGCTACTATTATTTTATATTTTAAAATTTAAGATCTCATGAGTAGTACAAACATATGGATTGAAATATAAAATACCACGAAAGACTTGAGCAGGTTCAACAAATAATTGTAGATATGTTAAAATGCAGGTATTTAAAGCGGAAATTGTTTTGTTCAATTTATAATAAATTTGTTAGATAAGTGTATAATATATTATTTTATTATTATTGCTTACATGTATTATTTAAATCATGTGACTTATTTCACTTTATATTCCAAAGAAAAAAAAACTAATTTTGCTATTTCTATTGATACGAACATTATATATATGCATTTTAAAACATCACATTTAGTGTTAATTAGATGAATTAACAATCATTTATTGATTGAATCCCTTAATTAAATTCAAAATCACATAATTGATTTAAACACAATGACTTAAATGTACAATGTTAAGTGATATTATACTGTGTTTCGTAAATTACTAAATAAGTTTTAAAATGTAAGCGTTAGACATAAATATTACAATGCAATATGCGGCAAATATATCGACGTAAATGACTTCAACTTTGAACTTGTAATAGTTATTTATGTGTATAATTTAAATTACGTGATTGAAGCATTTATATATTTGATTTTTTTCATTTTGTTAATATGAATATGGTTAATATTGATGTGATTTATTAGTCAAATCTAAGAATAATAGTTTGTTAAAATTATTTAAATAGTTTTAATAATACGTTTAATTGTAAAATATGGTACTAAATGTAGAATATTATAAGAGAATTGAGAGAAACTAAAACGATTATAGAAAATTTGAATTATAGGTACTTGAAGCCGAAAAACGTACTTTTGTCTTTTTTTGTGTTTAAAAGAAATATTAGTTAATTAAATGAATTTAAATTACGTAAATTTTTGGTTTTACAAATAATTTAAATACGTGGACTTAAATATAAAATAATAGGAGAGGGACCGTTAATAAATGATAGTGTGAATTTTGAAATGCCCATATCAAAATGTATAACGTTAGAAGAAGTAAAATAATGTGAGAGAAATAGTAAATTAATGTAAAGTGATAAGCTAATTTAATAATCAAATATCCAGAGAGAAGTAAGGAGAACAAAGAAAAGACCTCGAATTAAGAAGAGAGCTTTAAATGGTTCTGCTTTACTATTATTTAATAGATTAGAGAAACAAAATAAATAAATAAATAAATAAATACTCCACTTTTTGTGTAATGTGGAGACAAATAGCACTAACTTGCCTTTCGATGTTGTATTAAAAATAACAAACATAACGACATTTCATTCATACAAAATTTGGAATTTAATGTCAGGAAGTGAGCAAATTGTAGATTAACATGCCATATATGTACTTAAGGAAAAACCATTCACAATAAGTGAAAATATCATAATTTGCCCATCTATATTGATCTATTTCCAAGCTCTTTTACAACTAATTTTGGAAACTAAATAAATTCGTTTCTAAAATGACATGAAACCTAACCACAAAAAAATATGAAAACAAAAACATACAAATTAAAACGCTTCCACTTTTTATACTCAGAGAACTGCCTTAAGTAAATCAATGCTCCCATTACTGAGATCTTTTCGTATCTTATTAGTTATTGACTTTTTTTTGGCAATGACTAAGTTCTAAACTTAGTTATTGTAGCTTCATCAAAAAGATATGCTTGTATATTTACAATGAAGAATGGGAGTTTTGATACCTAAATCCTGCATCGTTTTATAAGAAAACATTTTGGGATTCAAAAAAATAATAAAAAGCAGGGCATACATATCCATAACTATACTTTTCTCAGAATCCATCGACGAATCCTGATAGGCTTCTGTTCTCGATGCTAGAAAAGGCATTTTAATGGGAATATATAATGGTTGTTCTATTTTCTGTGTGGGAACCGATCAATAAATAATAAACGTAGCTGAGTTGAGAAAGAGAAGAAGAACAATTTAAATGAAAATTCAGCAATTGTTCTGCCAAAATATTGTTATGATTTTTGTGCGCAGCGGAAGCTTGACAAAATGTCAAGAAAAATTGGATCTTTATCACCCAATCACTTAAAGATGAATTTGATTGAATAAAAAAACAACACAAATAATATCAGAAATATGAGCACACGATATTCCACCCAACCACCCTCTTTATTGATTCATTAATAAAAAATTGTTTACAAACGATCTCAACTATCGTTACAAACAATTACAACTTAAACTAATAACCTTATTGAGAAATAGGTAGAGAATATCTAATGGTTAAAAAATTGAGGAGAAAGACAATGAAGAATACTGGCAAATTTTCCACACCTAATGAAGAGTTTAGCTAGCCCTTTTTATAGTGAGAATTGCTTCATGCCCAAGAAAAACTTGGCTTCATGCCCAAGAAAACTTGGCTCCCAAAATATCTTCATATATGTTATAAAGCTATTTGGTTAAGCACCAAATATCCTTGCAATAAATGTCCACAAATATAGCAACCAATATCTCTCCATAAAATCTAGCACCAAATCTCTTCATAAAATATAGCACCAAATCTCTTCATCAAATCTAGCACCAAATCTCTCCATAAAATCTAACAACAAATCTCTCCACAAAATATGTAAGATTATTTGTTACCCAAAATTGTGATTTGCGTATCACCAATTTCAACACTCCTCCTTGATACCAAATCACAACATCTCCTCCACTCAAATAATAGCCCCTTAGCTCTCACTTTTAACTTTTCTTTCTCAATTAACACCATTACAAACCTCCACCATCGCCCACTAATGATGCACCTTCCTTATCCGTGCACCACACCACTAGCGATCTTCAAAAGCATTTGAAATACCACAAACACCTTCATCTCGTCTTTGTGGATTTCACAACTCGACGTCCGTCTTCCGCTTGACATGGTCTCTTCATCTCCGGGATACCTCGAGCATCATCAACATCTAGACCCTTGTCGATACCATGATCCTCCACCTTAGGACCATCAACGGTGACCATATTAACCTCTCCACCTTGTTGTGGACTAGGTTCTTCAACCGTCACCCGCCTTTCATTATTGACCACCGAACCGACCAAACTATATAGGTTTCCCTCCTCCAAAACTCCTCGCATCATCACACAGCCACCCTTCTTCACTCCCAAACTCCACGTCGTGTCTCATAAGTGCAACCGCGACGATCTAACTGACCGAGAGATATGAGGTTATGTGAACAAGTGGGTATATGCCTCACACCGGCCACTTCTCTCACCACTCCATCATGCATCCGAAACCTAACAGCTCCAACTCCATAAATTGGTAGCTCTACTCCATTGGCCGTCTTTATCATGCCAACACCCTTCTCATACGAAGATAAATTTTTCACATCACGGCATATGTGAAAATTGCCTCCTGAATCCATCTTCCAAGGCTCCAGAACACTAAATAGGACTTCACATGAAGAATCGCTTTCGGTACCGCAAAATCTGCTTGTGCCAAATCATGATTATTATCACCTTGCGCCTTCTTCTTCTTCATATCTCGTATATATGAATAGCAATCATTGCGTTTGTGACCTTCCTTACTACAATAATAACAAGCACCTTTACCATTAGCCCCTTTCTTCTTCCTTCTTGTATCTTTCCCCGAGTCCCTTGCTACCATCGCCTCAGTTTGAACCGATTTCAACTCCGACCCTTTTCTCCTTAGCTCCTCATTCAAAAGACTGCTTCGTACCGTTTCCAAAGAGATAGTTCCATTAGCATTGGAATTACTCAATGAAACAACCAAAGTCTCCCAACTTTCCGAAAGAGAACTCATCAACAAAAGGGCCTGCAACTCATCATCAAAATTGACCTTCATATTTGCCAATTGATTGATGACATTCTGAAACTCGTTCAAATGCTCTGCAACAGACTTCTCCTCATCCAATCGAAGTTGCACCAACTTTCAAACCAGAAAAGCCTTACTTGTAGCACTTCTCGACTCATACAAAGATACTAATTTGTCTCACAACGCCTTCGCGGATTCACAACTAGCCACATGGTGGAATACAGAATCATCCAAATATTGACGAATCAACGCAATCGCCTTTTTGTCCATTTTCTTCCACTTTCCCTCATCCATATTTGAGGGCTTCACCCCATCTCCATTAATGGGATCATGCAAATCATTGAGATATAGTATGTCCTCCATCTTCGGCTTCCATATACCCCAATTCTTCCCATTTAAAATAGCCATCTTTGAAAACGTCATCATCTCCGACATCTCCAATTTTCAATCCAACAAACACTCCAAGTTATGCGATGATCTGGCTCTGATACCAAACTGTTATGATTTTTTTGTGCGCAGCGGAAGCTTGACAAAATGCCAAGAAAAATTGGATCTTTATCACCCAATCACTTGAAGATGAATTTGATTGAAAAAAAACAACACAAATAATATCGGAAATATGAGCACACGATATTCCACCCAACCACCCTCTTTATTGATTCACTAATAAAAATTGTTTACAAACAATCTCAACTATCGTTACAAACAATTACAACTTGAACCAATAACCTTATTGATAAATAGGTAGAGAATATCTAATGGCTAAAAAATTTGAGGAGAAAGACAATGAAGAATAATGGCAAATTTTTCACACCTAATGAAGAGATTGGTGTTAACACCGTTATTAAAACGCGGTTCAAAACTGAGAAGTATGGATTGATGTTAACGCGCGGATATGAAAATAATATAGTGAATCGACTTCAGACAAAATGTGATCGGACGGTTGGCACTCCATAACCGATCGGTCAGCAACTTCTTTAGCCGATCGGTCGCTCCATCAGCAGAACTCCGTACGGACCGCCCAGATGAGAACATAGATGGTCGGTCGACCCCTCCTTCAACTAATCGATCGGTGGTAAGGTCATAGCGAGTTGATCGGTTGGACATACAGACAACCTAACCGGCTAATATTTCAAGGGGATCGGTACCATAAACGCTTACAAATAATGTGGTGCCCATGTTGTTAGTCTTTGATCCCATATTTTAAGTTTGAATGGTTATGTGAAGACCACGTACTGCACAGAAAATGGATAAAATAACACTAAAGGACAAAAAAGTGAGGGAGTAATCAAAGGAAGGCACACGTGGCATTGGGAAGTGCGGCATCATGTGTGTTAGTATAATAATCTCTAGCAAACAAAATTGTACATGCGGATATATTAATACCGAACGGTATTAAGAAGCAACAGCACCGACCGGTATTAAACTGAAGATGGCGGACAGTGTTGCAAAACAAGAATCAAGCTAGCAAAAGCGACGAAAGAGAATGAGACTTCTCCCCCGATAGGACTCCGTTCACCGAAAGGATCCTCGAAGAAGAATGTCCAAAGAAATTTAATCCTCCGACTTTGCCTCCATACAATGGCCTCATTGATCCCAACTACTTCCTATTCAAATATGAGTGGCATTTGAGCCCAGTTAAAGCGACTGATGAGATGAGATGCATGTATTTTCCTCTCTACTTAGAAGGTGTTGCATCGTTATGGTTCACGAAGTTGCCACCCAAATACATCGATCGATTCTCTGGCCTAACCAAAAAGTTCAAGGAGTTTTTCCGCTTATACGCTACCAAAGCCAAGGACGCTATAATTCTCTCAGCCATGAAGCAGAAACCAGGGGAAACGGTCAAAGCCTTCCTCAGTTGATTCAACGTTGTCTTGTCTGAAGTGACGAATCTAGAGCCACGCATAATTATCATGGCTTTACTAGATGCTATAGACAAGACAAGCGACTTCGGAAGATGGATAAAAATGAAAGAACCAACTACGCTTGACAAGTACTATAAGAAGGCAGAGGAGTACATGCGGGTGGTCGATAATCCTATACCTCTTCAGATCATTGGCGGAAACCAACTCCTTGAAGCTCCTAGAAGTGCAACTATTGAACCCAGTCAAAAGAACCCCGGAAATGGTCAAAAGAGGGGAAATGACGGAAGGGATGACCGAAATAGTAAGAAGCCCCGCTTGTTCAAGAATTCTGAACTAACCCCCTTGATGGAAACTCCCGAAGACATTTTCGCTGTGACTAAGTACACCAAAGAGTATCCAATACCAAAGCCTCAAAAAATTGGAGATGATCAAGCCAAATCTGGGAGGTTCTACAGGTTCCACAATCAGTCAGGCCACACTACCAATGAATGTAGGCACATGAAATCATTAATTGAAGAGCTGATTAGAAAGAACCCTCTCCAACAGTATGTGAAGAATTCCCAAAATGCAAATCCTTCTGCAGCTCCCCAGGGGCAAGGGGCATCAAATGACCAATCTGGTCCGAGCAACGTAGCTTCTGCTCAAGCTATTCCGAGGCAGATAATAATTGATGACCTTTTATGATCTAATATCTGCAGCTCAAAATAAGCGATCACTATCACCTTTACTTTACCCTTTGCATTACTTTACTTTCCGCTATGTTCTACTTTCCTGTAAATAGTCTACAATGATTTACATGCATTTTACCAAACAATAGCTCTATGAATGAAGTATTACATGCCTGTATAAATCCCCGACTTGTCAAAATTACATGAAAATTTGCTAACGGATGATTTTTCATTACAGGCTATCCAATAAGTGTTTTCTCTCTCGAGGTCTGACAAAGTGAAATGCTCCCAACGAACAATAATTCAAATGTTGAGTGATTTAACCGTCAACATGCATGAGGCAAGGAAGAGATGCACCACTTTGAGGGGTGAATGGGGAGGATCACAATGAGTTAAGTAATAGAATAAGAGAAGCACCGCCTTGGTAAGTGAATGGAAAAGTCGCAGAGATTCGAATAGCGAACGAGCGCACCGATAAACAAACAAGAAGGTTGTAACTTTTGTCCAAGGGGAACTTTCCTAAGTGAAAGTTACAAAGCTCTAATTCCTAAACTGAGTTGGCTCGCAAGTCGAGCATCCGACAAAGGAATTATATTCAGCCCCGTGAAACGATACAACAACCGTCTAATTAACTTGTGCAGTGTCTGAATATCTCAGATGCGACAGGTGTTGGATCATTAACTTGCATAGTGTCTAAATATCTCAGATGCGATAGGTGTTGGATCATTAACCAATTAACTTGCATAGTGTCTGAATATCTCATATGCGACAGGTATTGGATCATTAACCAATTAACTTGCGCAGTGTCTGAATATCTCAGATGCGACAGGTGTTGGATCATTAACCAATTAACTTGCGCAGTGTCTGAATATATCAGATGCGATAGGTGTTGGATCATTAACCAATTAACTTGCGCAGTGTCTGAATATCTCAGATGCGACAGGTGTTGGATCATTAACCAATTAACTTGCGCAGTGTCTGAATATCTCAGATGCGATAGGCGTTGGATCATTAACCAATTAACTTGCGCAATGTCTGAATATCTCAGATGCGACAGGTGTTGGATCATTAACCAATTAACTTGTGCAGTGTCTGAATATATCAGATGCGATAGGTGTTGTCTGAATATCACAGATGTGACAAGTGATGAGTCATTAACCAGATCACATGCGTAGGGTATGAAACCTCAGACACGACAAGTGTCGGATTTTAGCCTAAGCAGGGGCAAAAATCTAAATTACTTCTCACAAAGAAGACTAAATGACCTCCTAAGTGGGGCATGAATATCAAAGCTCCCCAAAGAGGAAGTAGAGGATAAATCGCAGGCAAACATTTCCCGAATGTGAAATATTGCACACCATCATATAAGTCACTAAAACAATTGTGGTTGAAATCCACAATTGGCCTTTGTCGATTAATTGATTTTAATCATTAAATGTGAATTCGAATTAGAATATCGCGTTTGGGCAAACAATTTTCAATGAGTTTTAAACCATTAAATAAAACAAGTTTAGCACAAACACTTTATTCAGTTCAAAATAGAAATTCGCTATAGATAATTTTAATGATTAACTAATTTGCTATCTATATGGACGACCGATAGTGAAGTATAAGTCCAAAATTGCACAAACATTTGTTCTAATTGCAGAACAGACGACATAAAGTACACAAATTCAAAGTATGACCTGATGTAGCAGACAAAAAACTGCAACTGGATCTCAATGCAGAATATATCAACGACAATGTTTATTTCGAAGCCCGCATTTCTCGCAAGCGAAAAATACAAACTTCGAGGGGCAAGTGTTAACATCGTTATTAAAACGCAGTTCAAAACTGAGAAGTATGGACTGACGTTAACGTGCGGATATGAAAATAATATAGTCAATCGACTTCAGACAAAATGTGATCGGACGGTTGGCACTCCATAACCGATCGGTCAGCAACTTCTTTAGCCAATCGGTCGCTCCATCAGCACAACTCCGTACGGACCTCCCAGATGAGAACATAGATGGTCGGTCGGCCCCTCCTTCAGCTAATCGAGCGGTGGTAAGGTCATAGCGAGCCGATTGGTTGGACATACAAACAACCTAACCGACTAACATTACAAGGGGATCGGTACCATAAATGCTTACAAATAATGCGGTGCCCATGTTGTAATTCTTTGATCCCGTATTTTAAGTTTGAATGGTTATGTGAGGACCACGTACTGCACAGAAAATGGATAAAATAGCACTAAAGGACTAAAAAGTGAGGGAGTAATCAAAGGAAGGCACACGTGGCATTGGGAAGTGCGGCATCACGTGTGTTAGTATAATAATCTCTAGCAAACAAAATGGTACAGGCGAATATATTAATACCGAACGGTATTAAGAAGCAACAACACCGACCGGTATTAAATTGAAGAGGGCGGACAGTGTTGCAAAACAAGGACCGACCGGTACAAGACCGACCGGTACCACTTTACAGCTATTGACAGCTGTACTCAGTGGCATTTCTGCAAATAAGGGGCCGTACGACTGGTTCCCTACACCATATATTTTTGGCTTTCTCCTCATTTGCTCCACACCTATAAATAGAGGTCCAACCCCACTTTAATGGGGATCGATTTTCTCCACCCCGAAGGGCTGAACAATCATTCTCTAACACTCCAAGCTTCGTTTCAAGCTTTATTAATGACTTCCTAAGCTTCATCCATCTTCTTCCGCCATCTCCAAGCAAGATCCGTGATTCCATCTCTTCACAATCGCATTTAAGCCTCCTACAAGCTTCGGTTCACATCTCAACCGCCGTGGATTCACCAAAAGTTGTCTAAGTGCTCAAATCATAGAAGACAAGCTCTCATGATCATTGCATTTCTAGAGATCTCACCATTTCCACAACGGCGAAAAGATAATCAAACCATTAAAACAAGGGAGAATGAGCGCAAATGGAATGTATGAGAGAATTCATGCGTGTTGTAAACGGAACTTCATAATGAGAAATGATTGGAAAGTGGACGTAGATTCATCTCGAATCGAACCACTATAAAAATCTCTTTGTTTTCTTACTTTTATGCTTTTATTTTTGTGATCGCGGTTCTACATTTTAATCTTACCAAACCGATGAAGGGCACATTTGCACCATTTGGTGTTTGTGTCATTTTTGACGCAAACATTTGGCGCCCACCGTGGGGCCGCGTTCGCATCTCCTTCCTCCACATTGAAGTTCTAAATCTACTTCTACCATAGATTCCGCAAATCTAAGATCTAGGCCACTCGACGAATTATCTTCCAAATTCAGGGCCTTATCTGAGATCATGGCAAAATCCAAAAAGACCGCTAGTAAAGCTGTAGTAGAAACCGATAACATTGTCAATGTAGAAACACCACCCGAAAACCGCTTTGAAGTTGGCGAAAATTCAGAAAGCGGAGCCGGTGTGACCAGAAATGAATTAAAAGTCGCTATTGCCAACGTCAACAGCCGAATGGATGCCTCTACTAAAATGATGATGGAGAAACTTGACGCCATTCTTAATGCTCGATCAAATCCAGCTCCTCCGAAGGTGCGCATAGATCTCGAAGGGAATGATAAATCGCCGCTATCGATCATGACCGCAATAACGATATGGAAGACGATTATGATTGGATGAGTGATAAGGAAGAAGCTAATATCGAAGAATTGAAATCAAAAGCTAAGAACCATTCCGAAGTGAATGCTCGAAAAACCACTAATCCTATCATGGGGGCACCTCTTCATAAGTTTGTGGATTTTGCAATATACCAAACTACCCATCCATGTTTGAGGCCATGATGGAAGCAGTCATGCGAAGGGTACCCGCTCCAATGACAGTTACGGTAGACGTAGTTGTGCGAATTCCTAAGGTTGTAGATTTGCGAAGCTGTGCAAAGATTATACATCTCTAGGAGGAAAACCATTCAAAGGGAATGAACCAGCTAAAGAGGTTCAGAGGTGGATGGATTCTTTTGTCCGTATTTTTGGAGACTTGGGGTTAGATGATGCAACTAAGAGAAAGTTTGCGTCAAGGCAGTTGCAAGGCAGGGCTATGGAGTGGTGGAATTATATTACACTTGAGACTCTAGAAGGGGATATTTCATAGGACAAATTCCAAGCTAAGTTTGAAGCAAAGTTTATCTCCACTGCTCAAAAGTCTAGCTCTATTCAAGAAGTTCATAGAGCTAAAACAGAATGGTCCTTCTGTGCTTGATTATGTTTTTGATTTCGGGGCCTTGTCTAAATATGCTCGTTCATACATTGACACACCTTATCATAAGAACAAGATGTTTGTTATTGGGCTGGATAACTACATTGGAAGGCCGCTGGTGGATCATCTTGACGATCCATTTGAGAAGATTATGGTAAAAGCTGTTCACCATGAGAGCTTGTTTCCTAAGGAAGCAAATGTTGTCGCTGCAACTAAGGAAGTTCAGAAACCACAGCAGGCAGTGGCGGAGCCACGTTAGGCCTGGGGAGGGCACGTGCCCCTCCCAGGATTAAGGTTCCTGTCGCATTCGCTGGTAATGTATCAAGGTTCCTGGCTACAAGTAGTAAAACTATTACATGTGTAATGTACTCTTTTCAGTATTGATAATACTAAAAATGAACGCTTGTCATATTCATTGTTCTATTATAACATTTTCCTTCTGGCCATGTACTTGTTCTGTTTTAACAATTCGTTGCTTTCTGATATATGATTTTCTTCACTTTTTTTTTGGTTCCTTTTTTTTAGGTTTTATATATCTAAGAGCCTTGAAAATTGCAATTTCTAAAATTAGCATCAACATTTATTCACTGAGCAGCGACATTAGTATTCGGTAATGTTTGATTTTCAAACTGCCCAGTTAATGTTCGCGTCCACGTCGAACACTTTCGACGCTCGATGTGGGACCCACGTCATTTATCCCTTCCAACCGAACAGTTCAAAAGTTAGCTTTCGCGTCCTACGTAGGCCAATAGTTGTTTTTTCACCCCTTTTATGCATACCCATACAAGTAAAACACATACAAATAATTAATAAAATAATAATTTTACCCCTTCCAATTTACCTCTTTCATAAAAAAACACATTCTCCATTCGCAACAATTCCCCTTTAAATAAACCTTCAAAATACCCCTTCCAAATAACCCTTTCCGTTCAAAATCAAATGAAACCTTAGTGTTTTAGTGTCCAAATCATTGCAAACAATAATAATAAAATTTTACAATTGATGTCTTGGAATCATAAATTTCTCAATTGTGCCCAGGCCAATAAAAAATTCTGGCTCCGCCACTGACATCAGGGTGGTAATAATAAGAAGAGGAAGTAGCAACAGCATAAAGGAAAGGATGGCCAGAAGATGCCTAAAAGTGAGGTGGTTTGTTTTAAATGCCAACAGAAGGGTCATTACTCAAATGAATGCAAGAATACCAAAGCTGAGAAGAAGTGTTTCAAGTGTGGAAAGCCTAGGGATGAGAAGAAGGAATGTACAGAATCAGCTAAGGCAAGCAGATTGTGAAGGCATATGCTTTGGAAGCCATGCCATCTTCTTCAAGATTTCTCACTGCAGAGGAGAAGGGAAAGGGTGTCGTCATTCAAGGTACTCTTTCAGTTAATAATGGTGTTTCAGTTTGTGTGTTGTTCGATACTGGAGCATCGCATTCTTTCATTTACAATGAGCATGTGTGCCGCTTGGGTGTGGAACCCGAGATTTGTGATAGACCATTGATCGTGACTAATCCAGCTAGGGGTTTATCTAGTTTGTGCATGTTGTGTCGTGGTCTAATGTCATCGAGTCATGGTTGCTCTTTTATGTGTGATTGCTTTATTCTTAACTTCGCTGGATTGGGATCATCTTGGGCATGGATTGTCTCAAGAGGTATGCGGCAAGGGTGAATTACGAGAAGCTAGAGGTGAGAGTCGAGGATGTGGAAGGGCGGAAGGTGTTGATTAGATGTAAGCCCGAAGACGGGGTCTTCATAAGCTATCTATATTCGCTTGTGATTCCATAGAAAGACTTGTCTTCTGTGCTGATCGCTAATGAGTATGAGGATGTCTTTGACGAGTCAAAGGATTACCGCCACATAGAGATCGAGTTTAGGATCGATTTGGTTGAGAGTGATAGACCAATCGTTATGCCTCTTAGGCAGATGGTGCCTAAGGAACAACGAGAGTTAGAGGTGCAAGTTCATGACATTTTGGGAAAATGATTCACAAAGAGGAGTGTATCCGAGTGGGGTGCACCGTTCGTGTTTGCAACCAAGGCAGATGGCTCGTTAAGATTGTATGTGGACTATCGTGAGCTGAACAAGGTAACCAAGAAGAACAAGTATCCATTGCCAAGGAATGATGACTTGTTCGATCAGCTTCACGAAGCCAATGTGTTTTCTCAAATAGATTTGGCAACGGGATTTCACCAGTTGAGGGTGGCAAAGGATAGTGTGCCAAAGACTGCTTTTAGGGCACCATCGGGTTTCTTTGAATGGTTGGTGATGCCATTCGGGTTGACTAACGCGCCAAGGTATTTTGTGGATCTTATGAATAGAGTTTTCAGAGATCAGTTGAATAAGTTTGTGCTTGTGTTCATGAATGATACTCTAGTTTACTCTGAGCAAAAGATGCACTTGAAAGTTGTTTTGGAAATCTTGCGAAAGGATCAGCTGAGAGCTAAGTTTTCAAAGTGTCACTTCTGGAAGACGGAAGTGAGGTTCTTAGGCCATGTTGTTTCTGGCAATGGGGTAGCGGTTGACCCCGCTAATGTGGCAGCAATCCAGGACTGGGATCGACATAAGAATGTGTAACGAACTGGAATTTTCGACTCCGAAAATCAATACAAAACTACCATGTTGACTATTCAGACATCGGAAATACCTGATCATTAATAGAAAGAAGTTAGAGGGTGAGAATAGATAAGATAGAAAAGTATAATAGAAGAAGAAGAAGAAGATCACCACAGAATAGAATTAGAGTAACACGAATCTCACAGCGGAACAAATAAAATATATTATAACATAACTTTGAAATAAACAATATATATATACACAATAACATTATCAGAGTACAACACTTACACACAGCGGAAATAACAATAGCTATATAATCCCGAAGCCTCCTGCTTCAAGCTCCTCCATGTATATCTGTAAAGACCTGAACTACTTGACTGCTCGTACAAATTTGGGCACCCAAGAGTTTAGAGAAAACAAAACAAAATAAACTCTGGGTCAGGTGTGAGTAAACTCAAATCATTTGGTTTAACTTTTCAAAATCCTTTTCAAAAGAAAAGTAATCGTAAGACCGATCCACACATAAACACAGATGGTTTTTACCTTACGATAACCCAAAACAGTTTTGGAAATCAATAATTCTCTGATATTATAATGGTGTCTAATCACAAGTAATTAACTATCTAGTAGAACGCTTGCATCTCACATTCCATATATATAATATACAAACAAAACCGCGGGCGCTTATTGGAGATTGGATTCTGACTATGACAAGGTATGGGACCACCCGCCGATAGTGTATCTCTAGAGGCGAATACACTGGATTCAACAAGAACGTCTTGCAGCCCAACCCACACATGACCGACCAATCATTTCGCTTGAGTGTATAGAATGTATATCACCAACGGTTGGGAGCTACCCACCGTTTCCCGAAAAGGGACAACATCGAAAATAGGCAAAAGAATGAAATGGATTTTCTCTAGATAGGTGATATGCACCCTAATGGGAGCGACCCACCTAGCCATGTTGCCTGCCCGATTTCTGTCATTTCCCGGTTGATGAAGCTTGAGGTCATAACGTATCTTTGATACACCTGACCACCATTCACTTTGAATGCCACATCATATCCGCCAAATCACAAATTGATTTCCCCAAAAATAACATGGGTATAAAGGTAAGAGAAACGAATTCCTCCGCCACCAAACATGAGTACGTTTGAAGAGATCAACTTACGCGATCTGTTAGATATACTTTGTCACACATTCGTCCATTCACGTTGTCCTGGGATTGGACAAACCGAAGACACTATTCTGTAAACAGGATAGCCCTTGCATAACTCTGTCTTCAATTATTTTCATCATATTTGATCGCAACGCTAATGTCCATACAGAGTGGTTTTCATATAACGAATTTGATCCCGGTCTCTCCGTATTGATGACGGAAAAATGGTTAAAAAACTTTGATAGTCAGTGATTTAACTATCAAAGAAAAATAGGTGTACAACCAACGATCTAATTTCCAGATAGAAATGTGATCAATCAACACTGATCTCCTTTAATTTAATTTATCATTAATTTATTCATTTCCCATTTCTATATATTTGTAAATTCTTATTTTCTAAATTTAGAAAATATACTTTATTAATCATTTGAAAACATTTCCATATTTACCCCCATTTCTTGTTTTCTATATTAGAAAACATTTCTGATTCTTTTATTTGGAACACATTTCCAAAACTCCTTTATTCGGATAAACAGATGTTTAAATAAAACATCCCTAAGCCAATTCATACCATTACACTCATTAACTAAATTCACTTAACTAACCCTCACTATAGAACCTTACCCATCCCTTAGTTAAAAACGAAGTCAATCAAGTTGGGGTATGATTACCTCTCAGACCTTAACTGAACAACATTTCTAACCTCGAAATAGACAAAGTTCACCCTTTCAAATCTTTAACAAACTTCCTTACGTAACTTTTGTTCCTTAATTTAACTAAATAGACAATTTATAAAGAAATCATTAAATCTAGATTAGAAACGGAAAGTGTACTTTCCCGAATTCGATATAATCAAATTCCAACGTATAACTCTCTTTCGAAAAATCTCTACTCGATAGCTCCTTTTCGAATATACTATATTTGATAACCCTTTATTCGAATAACTATATCTGATAACTCTTTCTTTGAATAACTATATTCGATAATCTCTCTTCGAATGATTTACATTTGATTAACTCTCTTCGAATGATTTACATTCGACTAATCTCCTTCTGAATAAATTATATTCGATTAACTCGCTTAATTCTATTCGAAAAAACTATTTCGAATAACTCCTTTAATTCTATTCGAATAAACTATTTCGAATAACTCCTTTAATTCTATTCGAATAAACTATTTCGAATAACTCCTTTGGATTAACTTATATTCGAAATACTATGTCTGTTTTAACTTTATTTCGAATGGCTAATATTCGATTTAACTCCATTCGCTTGACTCTAGATCGCAGCGATCACAATGGTTACGCTTGATTCCCTCAGGAAACATCCGACCGCCATAGGCTATCTGCAGCCCAGCGAGTTACGCTAGCAGTCATACGAAATGGCAACTCATCCTGAATAACTATGTTTGACTAACTATATCTCAAATAACTATATTCGATCAACTCTAATTGAATAACTAATATTCAATTAAATTCTAATTCGATTAACTATGTTCAATTTACTCTATCTGGTTAACTCTTACTGGTTAACTCTACCTGATTAACTCTAACTGGTTAATTCTAACTGGTTAATTCTAACTGATTAACTCTAATCAATTACTCTAATTCAATTAACTCTAATCGATTACTCTAATTCAATTAACTCTAACCGATTAACTCTTAATCGACTAACTCTTCGTCCATATTCAGTTTCAAATATCGATGTTGAAATCGATTCTTACTTCTCTATATAAGTCCTGACTTATATATTCTATTTATTCAATGATAAACATTTTATTTAATTTATAAAACCTTATTTATAAATTTATCTTCTTACTTTATCTGTTAAAACAAATTTCTCTTAAAGGTTCACTTTGAATTCATATTTTGTTATACCCGTGTGCGAAGCACGGGTCTAAACCTTCCTAGTGTAAAATTCTCCTTTTATACAATTCTATTAATTTTTTCAAGTATTTCTTTTTTTATACTCTATTTATTTTCGAAATAATATTTTCTTTATAATTCTATTTGTTTTCCTAAATAAATATTTCTATTTATGATTTTATCTATTTCATAGATAAATATTTCTATTTACAATCTATTTGTAAATGTTTTACAAACATTTCCTTTTCAATTCTATTTATAATTGTTTTCAAATACCTCTTTTTCTATTTGTTTCACAAATATGTTCCTTTTCTATTTGTTTTACAAATATTTTCCTTTTCTATTTGTTTTACTAAATATTTTCCTTTTCTATTTGTTTTACTAAATATTTTCCTTTTCTATTTGTAAATGTCTCGCAAGTACTTCTTTTTTTTATTTGTTTTCACAAATATTCCCTCTTTGTATTTTATCATATTTATTTTCCTAAATAAATATTTCTTTTTATAATATCATATTTTAAAAATGTTTCTTTTTATAACATCTTTTGATTTTATAAATATTTCTTTTTCAATATAACATTGAAAAATTCCTTTTCAACATTCCAGTATTCCTTATGGTATTTGACGTACTATATAACAATGATCGGTATCATTCCAGCATACAAAATCAACAACAGATTTCATATCACATCATATAACACAATATATGAAAAATAGTAAAATAAATGTTGAGGAACCCAGTCGGATTCCTCCGACCTGTTTTCCTGCATCCATAGATGTTAAACAACTTGAATAACACAAATATGAAATATTCTGATAAACAGGATCAATATTCGATTAACGATTTATATCTATATCGTTTTCTATATTTTCAACCATTTAACTAGCAGTTCAACAAAACAGCCAACACACAGCAAACAACCATCATTTATAAATTCTAAAATATTTTATAAAATATAAATTGAGCAGAGTTAGTGAGATTTACTCATATTGGACGGTTATCGTTAAATAACGATAATTGGTCATTGATTTGATTCAGGCATTTAATTTCACTATAAATCTAAACGAGCTCCAACTCACTCCCGGTCAATTCTATGGTGTAGTCACTGTCCATACGATCCCAACGGATCTGACCGTTCCCAAAACTGATAACGTATGGCTAAGATACACCATTTATAAGTTAGTACAGTAATTTATATTAAATTAAACTAATTGTTTTTAGCCTTGGGCCTTACCAAAATGAACTCGGCCCAATTCCTCAATAAGAAATCCAACCCGCTCCTCATACCGTTCTTCCTTCTTCCCAAACACAATACGCGATCCTCAACATCTATCTCATTGCCATTGCCGCACTTCTTCACAACACAAACCGCCTCTTTACTTTACAATACTCCAAACGGATTACACCATTATTCATCTCCTCCATTTCTCTATCTAGCCGTACCCAAGAAGCAACACTTGACTGCCCATTGAAGAACGCGTCGACAACATAGCTGCTCTGTACCCGGGGTTCGGATCAACATAAATCATGATGAAAATCCCTCAAACTTTGCCAACAGCTGCTACTAACCTCTAAAAATCCAACTACGAACCTGATTTCGTGAATCCGAGCTCTTTTTTCATAAAACCATTAACCCTAGATACCCCGTGGATTTTTCAGCGAACCAAACCATGATCGAACCAGGTAAAACCCATATGGATGTGATGAGAAACTCAAGAGAACTTCGAATATACAGCTATTTCAATTTATAGATTTTTCTAGGAATTTATTTTGATTTTGTAACTTTGGATTTCACTGTTGAAGTTTTGTTTCGGTGGCGGCGTAAGTTTTGACTGGAAATTTTTTAGGTTAGGGTTCGGAAAAATAGTGGAATATATATAGGATAGTTATATTACTTTTCTATTCAATTTTTATATTAATTTTTATGGTATCGCTACTTGTGTTAGTCATTTAAAAATCCTCATGATTACATACGATACCCAAAAATCACAAAAATGGACACGCAGCTACAGTTTGACATTACGGACCCAACGAAACTGGTTTCGTTGAATTCCGACTTCGTTTTCTACACAACGTATTTTTAAAGTCAAATAATTGACTGTTTTTCACATTAAAAATCCGTACGGCCACACACTGACTTCAAAAATTACAGAAATTGAAATCTAGCAATAATTTAATATTGCGGATCCAACAAAATTAGTTTTGTCAAAAATGGAGGTCGTTTGCTAAACTGGCTATTTTTAAAGATCTAAAAAACCCATTTAAATATATAAATATATTTAAAAATAATTAAATTAAATATATAAAAATAAATATTATCGTATATATTCACAATAGAATACCATACAACTCCAATTGGGTTTACAACTCGATGTTTCATCATTCCCAGTTATACCAATATTTGAATTATATGTAAAATCCTTTTATTTCTTTTATAAATAAAATATATATTTATAAATTCCAAAGGAATTCCATGGCGACTTTTATAAAATTTGATTTGGACATAAATCAAAATCTACACAATGAAATCCCGATTTTTCTCTTCCATAGAAAAATATACTTCACCAGCTCCGAACGTTTCTTGTTTCACAGAAATTCGATTTAAAACGGACCCTGTATATTCAGTTGAAGTTCGAATCTCCAGATAGCGAACTGCAGCGCCATTTCGAGCTCGATCATAAATATAATATAATTTATACGTTCAACTGTTGGTCAAATAATACATTGGTTATTCTAATTCAAATTCTGAACTGAATTATATATTTTGAATTGCCCAATTCACACCATATCATCAATTCACTTTTTTCGATTATTTCATAGATAAATATATTATTATATTATTTATTTTAATTAAATATTCACTATAATTTAATTCAACAACCATTTCAATCTCTCAATCCCTATTTATACAATTAAATAAATTCATTATTATACGGTAAAATACGGGTCATTACAGAATGCGACGGATGTTCAGAGTTTCCTTGCGTTGGATGGTTGTTACTGACAGTTTATCAAGGATTTCTCCAAGGTAGCTGCACCATTGATAGGACTGGCGAAGAAGAACCAGGTGTTCACATGGGATGCAAAGTGTGAACAAGCGTTCGGGATCCTGAAAAAGGGATTGATGAGTGCATCTGTTTTGACCATTCTAAGTGGGAATGAAGAAATGGTTGTGTATACCGATGCATGTGGTATTGGACTTGGAGCAGTGCTGATGCAGAAGAATAAGGTTGCGGCCTACGCGAGTAGACAGCTAAAGCCGCATGAAAGGAATTATCCAACTCATGATTTGGAGTTGTCGGTAATTGTGTTTTCTCTGAAGATGTGGAGACATTACCTATTGGGAGTTCGATTCGAGTTGTTCACGGATCATAAGTTGCTGAAGTATCTTTTCCCCCAAAAGGATTTGAATCTCCGGCTGCAACGGTGGTTAGAGTTTCTGGCGTCATATGATTTTGGTATAGCCTATACTCCTGGTAAGGGTAACACAGTTGCAGATGCGTTAAGTCGAAGACACGCAAGTTTGGGAGCAATGTTTTCAGAATGGAAAAGCCTCGAGTATTTAGCAAGGTTTAATTTTAGGCCGAGGTGTGAGTTGGAACCTAAAATATTGGCAAACTTATAAATAAGACCTACTCTTATCGAGAGGATCGGCGAGGGCCAAAAGCATGATGTGAAGCTTAACGAGTTTATCCAGAAGCTAGAACCAGAGAATAAAGAGTTCAAAGTCGATCAAAAATGTTGGCTTCGAAAGCAAGGGCGAATAGTTATTCCTGATATCAACGGGTTGAGAGATGAGGTTCTGAGGGAATGCCACCACTCGAAGTTGACGATTCACCCCGGTAGTAAATATGTATTAGGACATGAGGCGAGTCTACTACTGGGAGGGGATGAAGAGGGATATTGGAAAGTTCATTCCCAAGTGCATGAACTGTCAGTTGGTGAAAGCTGAACAGAATAAGCCGAGTGGTTTGGTTCAGCCACTGGAAGCTCCTACGTGGAAGTGAGAGCAAGTATTAATGTATTTTATCGATGGATTACCTAGAACCAGGGCAGGAAATGAAGGCATTTGGATCATCGTGGATCTCATGACCAAAAGTGCAAGGTTTATTCCTGTCAAGTCGAATAGGACAACATTAAAATTGGCTGAACTTTATGTGAAATGGATAGTTCAATTCCATGGTATCCCAAAGAGCATAGTAAGTGACCGAGATCCAATATTTACGAGTGGATTTTGGAAGAGTCCGCAAGAAGCTTTGGGAACCGAATTGTGCTTAAGTACGACTTATCATCCCCAAACTGATGGTTAAACCGAGAGGGTTAATCGAGTTTTGGAAGATCTCCTAAGGGCTTGTGTGTTAGATTTCATAGGATCATGGGAAGATTATCTACATCTAGTTGAGTTTGCACATAAAAATAACTAACAGTCTAGCATTGGGACTGCACCATACGAGGCGTTGTATGGAAGGCCGTCCAATTCTCTAGCATGTTGGTTAGAAACTGGAGATAAGTTGATACTTGGGCCAGAGATAATTAGAGAGACCTCGGACTGTATTGAGATCATTCGATAATGAATGAAGGCAGCCCAAGATCGTCACAAGGGTCAGTCCGATAAGCGTCGAAAGGATTTAGAGTTCGACGTTGGCGATATGGTTTTCTGAAGATTTTGTTGTTGAAGCATGTGGTTCGATTTGGAAACAAAGGAAAGTTAGCACTAAGGTTCGTTGGGCCAGTTCTGATAGTCGAGTGAATTGGAAAACTCACATATATATTGGAGTTACCCAAGAAGAAGTCAAGTGTGCATAATGTATTCCATGTGTCGTTTCTACGGAACTTTGTGCATGATTCGAATGTAATGGTACCTCCAGAGCAGTACAAACATCTAGAAAGAGAGACCGCAATTGCGAGACCTCGTAAGCCGCTTCGTGTTGTGGGAAACAACATGAAACAACTTAGGAGGAAGACGGTTAAGCTAGTCAAGGTACAATGGGGTGAATATGGCGACGACTGTATGTGGGAGACGGAAGAGAGCAGGAAGGCGACGCATCCAAAACTCTTCGTCGGTAGGACTCTTTGATATCGTATTATCGTTGTATCTTGTTGATGATTGATAGAATTCCGCGTGCTAGGATAAGGCTATGGATGCAAGACTTGATGGTTGCTAGTATGGGTGATAGAATTGGTTTCTCATGGATGATAGGCATGCGAAATTGTTGTGGTTTCTTGTGTTTGCTTGGAATTTCGACGGTGAAATTTCAGGGGGGGGGGGGGGGTGGGGAAAATGTAACAGCCCGTTATCTACGTATCGGAGGATCGTAAAATATTTTTATTTTATTCCCTGAGGGTTGGATCATTCTCATATTTTAATATGTTGCTTATGGGGACGTGTGAAATATCCATAATTTTTACCAATTTTGTTTGTGACCATTTTGCCCCTATTAGTCTTGTACATGGTATAACTTTTGACTTAGGTCAAATCAGGTGGTGAGACCTATGCCATTGGAAAGGAAATAATGATTGTCTTTCCGTAAAGTGGTTACATTAAAGATTTGGCTTAGCAGTTTGGGAGGAATCGCTATTTTAAGGTTTTTCAGTTTTTGGGAGCCTTAATGGGCTGATTTGGGGAGGCCCTTTAGTGGGTTGGTGGAAACTATAAATAAGGGGGAGAGAGATATGGGAAATGGTTTAGTTTCTCTATTCTCTCATTTAGTGGCCTATGTTCCTCCTTCCTTTAATACTTTTCTACAGTTAAAATCAAAATCTAAAGGAAGAAAATCGAAGATCTACACCATTGGAGACTAGATCTACATAATCGAAGTGAGAATTCATCGGATCAAGGGGTTTGGTTCGGATTGCTTGCTGTCCGGAATCATAATTATTGTTTTTGCTTTGATTTGGAGAATTGGTGAGTGATATGCATCTCTCACATGGATTCAATGAAGTATATGAATGTTGGATCAAGTTTTTCATCAAATTCAAGTGTTTTACCATAGATCTATCCCTTGGTAAGTCCACTATCATATAAATCACCCTAGGATCTGATTTAGCATGTTTAAACCTGTAATTCCCATGCCATTTCATATGTTTATGCAAGTTATATCCGCAACTTGGATCATATGTTCATTTATCATGGTTTTGGAGTAATTTACATAATTTTGGAGAAAATAGTCATATTCATAATGTTGGTGATTTCATAACATGTTTGTGGTTGAATTGGATGAATAGATTTTGTCGCGAAAGTCGATTGGTGAAGTTTTTGTCGAAATTAGACTTGAATTGGAGTTGCGTAGGTTGCGGGTCGTGCGTGCAGACCATGGGTCGAGCGTGCAGTACAATGTATTACAGTGCAGTACAAGAGAGGGGTCGGTCACACATAGATGGGGTCGGTCGTGCATCATCTGGTCGGTTGGTCTTGCTGGCAGAAAAAGGTCGGTCGGTTGCGAAGTGTGAAGTGATGAAGGTGTTGGGTCGTGCATTAGCGGGTCGGTCGAATGGTGCTCGGTCAGTCGTGCACGATTGGATCTGAATGCAAGTTTTGGGTTGGTCGTCCATAATGGCTGGTCGGTCTGTGCTTCAGGACGGATCTATCATGCAGGGAGGCTAGGGTTGGTCGGTTATGTTGGGAGGCCAAGGTCAGTCGGCCGTGGAGGGAGGCCAGGGTCGGTCGGTCACCAGGGGGACGGTCGCACAAGGTCATTTTCTGGAAAAATTATATTTTCGTGTATGACTTGGATTTGAACGAGAAGGCTTGAAAAAAATTCGGGGGCGATACCACCAAACCCATGCAGCA
Source organism: Allium sativum (assembly GCA_030737875.1). Lineage (NCBI taxonomy): Eukaryota > Viridiplantae > Streptophyta > Magnoliopsida > Asparagales > Amaryllidaceae > Allium > Allium sativum. The sequence continues at coordinate 568,095,227 of CM060921.1, forward strand.
ACGCAGCGTAGTGATGTTATGATTTCGAGGAGAATTCAAGTGGGAATATTCGAAGTATTGAATGTGTTCGTTGATCGGAGTAGAACAACGAATGAGGTGGTAACTCAAAGGTCATGAGTTGGTGGATAACTGTTGCTTGAGAAGGTTGCTTGAGCTATGGTCATCAAGATGGATGAATATAGATGCGAAGGCCTAGAGATTATCGTTGTCATAAGTTCTAGCAGGCTCAAAGCAGGGGTACGATGGGGGTACCCAAAAGATCGGTTGTAGGTCGAGTACCCTGGGTATCGTTGAAAGGCCTTGTTGTCAAGGTTGGACAAACATATGTATCGTTGAAAGGCGTATGGAGTTTCTGCTAGAACTGAGGTTACCATTAGCCCTTAACATATAGCAAGGTTGGCCATTATACGATAAACGATGGTTTCGAAGCAGGATTGGCGGTGATAGCCAGGGTTTGTCATGCATGCTGGATGTTCTATTTGTACCGTCTCACGTATATTATTCAACGTCGAAGGAGATGTTCCTTAGGTGCTTGTCTGATATTGGTTTAGGCCTCTAGGGCTTATGCTTGAGGAATGTTGAACTCGATTAGGATGGTTTACGTGAGATCTATAATATGGATGCTATGAGTGCTATTGATGGTTGATTTCTGATTGCCATGAATGAATGGTTGTTCTAATTATCATGGATGAATGGTTGGGATGGTTGATGTAAAGGCTATCACTGTCCGATGTGGGAAAGATAGGGTTGAGTTCTTCTCTGGTGTTGTGGGTGGATTAGTATGTTTATCTATCCATTACCATATACCTTATTGTTGATGTTTGTTAGCTGTTTTATCGCTCATTAAGACTGTTGTCTGACTCAATGTTTTATGTTTCCCTCTTATTACCTTGGGTTATTCATCCGGTTGTGGATGTGCAGACTAAATAGCAGGTGATAGGCGATTAGTGCGGATGATGTTGCATTATTGGCTAGCTGGAGGCTTACATACCAGTTTTATTACTATCTACTATTTCTGTTTCCGCTGTTTGAGTTACTCTATGAGTGTTGTAGTGAGGCTTTATATACAGACTTTGATATTTCCTATGATGTTTGGATAATCTTTCAGGATGTTGTGAAAGTTTCAAAGGTTTGTTATATGATGCTTCACTATGATTCCCTGTTATATATTTTCTACTATATTTTATCCTTGCACTGCGAGTTCTACGATAGGTATCGATTGTGTTGTCATACCATGATGATCGTCCATAGCTGCCTAGCACGTCTTTCAGCGCACTATTCTTCTTGCTTAGTACAGGGGTTGTGGGCGGTCGTCACACAGAGTCGCTATTTTTTTTTTTGCAAAAACTGCAGTAATTTCTTCAAACTGCCTCGGAACTGGATGAGACTTCGACCGATAGATTCCCACCTAAATTACGGATAGTGTGAGACACTCGGACGTTTAGCCCCATGATTGAACACTGTAGTTCTCCAAGGGGATTGCCAGTTTTACTTAGAAAATAACAGGCTAAATTCTCATATTTGAACTCTGCCTACATACAGAGTCGCTATTTTTTTGTAAAAACTGCAGTAATTTCTTCATACTGCCTCGGAACCGGATGAGACTTCGATCGAAGGATTCCCACCTAAATTACGGACAATGTGGAACACTCAGACGTATTGCCCTATGACCGAACATTGTAGTTCTCCAAAAGGACCGCTAGTTTTACTTAGAAGATAACATGCTAAATTCTCATATTTGAACACTGCCTACATAGAGAATTGCTAATTTTTTTGTAAAAACTATAGTAACTTCTTCATACAGCCTCGGAACCGGATGAGACTTCGACCGATAGATTCCCACTTAAATTACGGACAATGTGAGACACTCGGACGTTGATCCCTATGACCGAACACTGTAGTTCTCCAAAGGGACTGCCAGTTTTACCTAAAAAATAACAGGATAAATTCTCATATTTGAACTTTGCCTACATACAGAGTCGCTATTTTTTTTGTAAAAACTACCGTAATTTCTTCATACTGCCATGGAACCGTATGAGACTTCGACCGATAGATTCCCACCTAAATTACGGACAGTGTGAGACACTTGGACGTTTTCCCCTGTGATCGAACACTGTAGTTCTCCAAGGGGACTGCCAGTTGTACTTAGAAAATAATATGATAAATTCTCATATTTTAACTCTGCCTACATATAGAGCCGTTAGTGTTTTTGTAAAAACTACAGTAATTTCTTCATATTACCTTCGAATCGGACGAGAATTCGACCGATAGGCTCTCACCTAAATTACGGACAGTATGAACACTCAGATATTTCGTCCTATAAACAAACACTATAGCTCCCCAAGATGATTTTATACTTAGAATATAACAGACTAATTCCCACAATTATATAAAAAAAATACCCGACTACCTTTAGATGGGTTAAATGGGTAACCGACATGATATGTGGGTTGGTTCAGGTAAAGCGTTATGTTAAAAGGGTCAGAATAAATGGGTTGCAAATGGATTGAGTCAAATTTTGCTTGACCCTCATATGACTCTAAATGACCTATTTGACACCCCTACACATAATTATCCCCAAAGAGTTTAAAAACCTCGCTATACTTGATATTAGTGTGTAACCCGTGCGTTGCACATGACAATATTATTAAAAATAACATTTATTATTTTAATATTAAAATGAGAATTTATCATGCAATATATAATAAATTTCTATGAGAATTACGTAAGTTATTAATTAAAATTATTATTATTATTATTGTTTATGTGTATTTTATGTCCTATAGCTTACACAAATAATATGTATGCGTGTGTATTTGAGAATTCTTTTAATCATTTTGGTTAATATAGGTATACATGTTGAAATCGATGTATATTAGTAAATTATTCGATGAATTAGCCAATATTATTTAATAAAATTTGTTAAAATAAGTTAAATGTAAAATTACAAAGTTAGTTTAACCGTATAACATAATAGAAAAAAATTAGAAGAAATATGCAAAAAAAATGTATAAATTTGGTCTGGAGTTAACGATGTTCATTTTCTTTATATAATATATGATAAATTCTTGATATAAATGAATCATAACTGATTTACAAATTAACTTTGTCATTATTGTTGATATACCTCATTCATGTTATGTGATTTATATAATCATTATAGTTGCATGGATAACTTTTTTAATATGAATATCCATAGTAAAATTGAGAATATTTTTAGAAGTTGTTAGAAAACTGAACTAAATACTCTTTGAGGTTATTTAAATAAATAGAATTTAAGATCTCATAAGTAAGTTTAAATATGTGGATTGAAATATAAAATATCACAAAAGAATTAAGGAGGTCTACCAAATAATTATAGAAATGTTAAAATGTAGGTATTCAAAGCAGAAATTGTTATGTTCAATTTATGATAAAATTATTGAGATAAACGCATAATATTTTTTTATATAGTTTAATTATATTATTAGAAGAAAACTAATTTTGCTATATTTGTTGAAATGAACATGGTATACATTTTAAAACATAACATTTAGCGCTAATTAGATGACTTAAAAATTATTAATTGAATACATTTGTTAAATTCAAAATCACATAATTAATTTAAACATATTGACTTAAATGTACAATTGTTGTGATATTGTACAGTGTTTTGTAAATAACTAAATAAAATTTAAAATGTGAACGTTTGACATTAATATTACAATGCGATACACAATAAATATATTAAAGTAAATGAGTTCAACTATGAACTTGCGATAGTTATTCGTGTATAATTTATATTACATGATTGAAGTACTTATATATATATATATTAATATGAATATGGTTAATATTGACGTGATTTATCAAGCAAATCTATCAATGAATAATAGATTGTTAAACTTATTTAAATAGTTACAATATTATGTACTTAATTGTAAAATCTGGCACTAAATATAAAATATTAGAAAAGAATTGAGAGAAACTAAAATGGTTATAAAAAATTGAAGTGTAGGTACTTGGAGCCAAAAAACATAATTTTGTCATTTTTAATATTTGAAAAGAAATATTAGTTAATTAAATTTATTTAAATTACTTAAATTTTGAGTTTTGCAATTAATTTAAATATGTGGACTTAAACTGATAGGAGCTAATAGCTAATAAATAATTGCGTAAATTTTGAAATGTTCATATCAAAATGTATAATGTTAGAAGAAGTAAAATAGTGCGAGAGAAATAATAAATAAGTGTTAAGTGATAAGTTAATTTAAAATAATAAAATATCCAAAGAGAAGGAGAAGAGAGAAAACTCCTCGAATTACGGAGAGGGCTTTATAAGGTTCTGCTTCTATTATTTAACTAGTGTGTAACCCGTGCGTTGCACACGATAATATTATAAAATATAGTATTTAAAATTTTAATGTTAAAATTTGAATTTCATTATATAACAAATGATGAATCTGGCGAAATAGATATACTGTAAATTATTATTATTCTTTATATATGGTATGTGTTATGCAACTTATATTTCTTTAAAGTAAAACAGCAACTTTATTGTTCTTATTACTATAAGCAAATATTCTTGTTGAAAATAACATATTTTAATTGTTTTAGATGAACTGACATATCACATTTAACTTATTTCTATTAAACATATTAAATTTAAAATTATGTAATTACTTAAAATATATTGAATTAAGAATATACTATGAATATATTGAAAAGGAATTCGTAAAATTATAGAAATCTTAATATGAAGTTATTTGAAGTTAAAAATAGAATTTTCTAATGTAGTGTACGATAAATTTATTGTTTATGTACATAAATGATAATAGTTGTTTTACAAAATCAACTGTGTTATTATTATTCGTGTACATAAACATAGTATGTGACTTGTATATACACATAGTTAAAACACAAATTTTTTATTATGTTTTTTATTCGTATGTGTGTATACATATACAACTGACATATAGATTATTAAATACTTTAAGTTGGAGATTTCGTGAGACGTATAGATACATGAATCTAAACAGGAAAGGTTAGAAAATTGTCGATAATGTTGTGCATAGCTATATGAATGTCAAAATATGAATAAAGTTGAAAACTAAATTTTACAATTCAGACATATTTACTGAGATAAATGAATAATAAATTAGTTTTTTTATATTATTCATGTATATTATTTATTATATTCGAATTATATATCTTTATATTTAAGTGAATAATCTATTTTACTACTTTCTAAGTATGAATATGATATACATTTAGAAACCGCCACATTTAAAGATTTATTATATAAATTAATGAATACTTATTAGTTTAATTTATTCAAATAAATTAAAACCAATATTACATGAATAATTAAAGATATGTTGATGTAAATGTACAAAATTATGTGATACTGGGTGGATTTTGTAAGCAATCATAGAAATTTCAAAATATAGACACTTTGGTTAAAATAAAATCTTTACAATGTAATACCATAGTGTAGCAATATAGATGAATCATAAACTAAATTTGCAGTCATTGCTTTTGGTATATAGTTATGTTATGCATCAGATGTATTTGTATATCCAAATGATTTTTTTATCTTTTTGCTAATATGAATATTGTACAAAGATTGAAATTTTCAAATTTTTATGATTTATTTGACACCACAACAACTAATAGTTTACCAAAATTTAGTTATAGTTTTAAGATTCATGACGAACTCTAATATAGGAAGTCAAATATAAAATATTTTTATTATTATGAGCGTCACAACACATGATGATGACGTATGTTATATGTGTGAATTTTTTTCCAACAAATTATATATGGTTAACACATGTAAGAGAGTAACTTGCACGAATATTTAACCATGTTTTAATTTATACAATTAATTAATAGACAATGAATTTGTAGATAATGTCTACTTGTTCTATTTTTAAGAATTGAAACATATTTTGATTTTGAGAAGAAGTTTAACCATTGGATCATATTTTTAAAGCATGATTTTTATTTTTTATTTTTTTTGAAATTGTAATTGTATTCTATTTTTAAGGGATGCTGAAATTTGTCAATTTTTATAGATATTTCAAGTTGATAGCAAAAAAAGTGACACTAAAGGCATCACAACTATTAGTAAAGATACAGATATAAATAATACAATGATATGATTCGATTGCTCATTGCCTACTATAGCCTTTCACTACAAGAAAACACTGATTTTGCAGCGGAAAAATCCGTCGCTAAACCGTCGCTAAAGGCATGTTAGCGACAGATTTGCAGCAAAATACGTCTGTCGCTAAAAAACACGTCGGTATTTTAGGCACAATTTTGCGATGGAAATTAACGTCAATTCTCCGTCACTTCACCGTCGTTTTCTGATATATTATCATTTCATTTTAAAATATTGCACCGACGTTTTACCGACGGATATATATAACATAATAAAATCAATAAATATTTTTCCGTCGCTAAATGCACGCTATTTAGCGAGGGATTACCGACGGAAATATATAGCAACCATTTTACATTCCAGTTATCCGTCGGTAAATCCTAGCTATATAGCGACGGATTACCGACGGAAATATATAGCAAAACATTTTTTTGCATTTCTAACCATCAATCTAGATATCAAATACATTCATTTTAACAAATACTCAACATTCAATACTCATCGTGCAATGAAACATATACATATATATATATACACACACATACATATATATATATATATATATATATATATATATATCAACTAGAAAAATTAATGTCACAAAACATTATATAACAATAAAAAATGGTACAATAATTGATAAAATATTCACATAACACCCAACATTCATAACATTATCCGATACAACTAAAAACTAATGTCACATAAAAAAAATCTAAACAAAAATTATGTTTACATAGTTGATGGATCAATGCATCATAATGTTTAAATTCAAAAAAAAAAAAAAAAAGAACCTGCACATATATATATAAAAAAACTTCTCATTTTCTGCATGGATCTTTCCTAATAGGGCTCGAATGCTTGTCCTCCAATTTGCTCCTTGATCTTGGAACCGTAAGTCTGTAATATAACACCAAAATAAGTTTTAGGAATAAAAAGTAGTCAACTATACATAACAAGCACATTTATCATTATAACTACTAGCTTTAAATTTAACGGTCATATTACCATTTATGCATTACCTATTATTTTTTATTTTTTTATTAAAACATACACTCAAAATGTATTAACCGAAGAAATCATATGAAATGAATTAACCAAATGCAGTCAAAATTACGTTCCTCGAGTGGAATTAATCAAATCTCAGTAACAAAAAAACAGTAGCATATAAATTTCTGCTAGTACATATGTTTTACATACAAAAAGTTGTACTGTCTACAAACTAACCAAGTGCGTGTAGAAGACATAAATTTAAGCTCCCAGCAATTTACACTCTTTTGCTCTCATGAAGAGAATATTTCTTAATCCCCAGTTTTCTACCTGTGTTCCCAATTTAGTAGAATCACAGTTTCAGTGCTCTGCATTTTATTTTGCCTGTGTCTTTGTTGTAGTGCACTACATCTCCATTCTCTGAATCATAGCTCTATAGAATCCTTGATACTAAAGAATTATGGTAATTCATACTATTTTTAATACTATTTGTTATTTTGAATAAAATTTTCCTTATATGTTATAGCTCTAAATGGGCCCTCATTTTATAATATATGCTTGTATGGGATTGCGATTACATATTCATAGATAACCCACCACCAACAGGGGATCTGTAAATAGTTTTTACAAAATAAGTTTAGAAAAACTTGAGTATTGTTTTGCGTTTCGTAGATGAATCCCAAAATTGGAGGAGAATACAAAATTCAGCGAAGAAACTCACTATAAAATACCTTGTTGTGGAACTTTTACAGAAACAATATGCTCTCTTTCATATAATTGTACAGGGAATTAATTGTTATTTACATTCTAAAGATTTTAACATCCCAAAATTAAAAGCAAAAGATGTATTGAAATTACATTACTCTACAATATTATCATGCAATCAAATACACATTCTCATTGTGCCTAAATAGTTCAAAATCTAAAGGTGATGTATAAAACAAGTTTCATAATGATAATCATTGAACAACAATGTAACTAACATTTTGGGTATAAAGCAAGAATTTGTTATAAATTTACTGAATATAGCAAAATATTTAGGAGAACAAAAACATTAATAAATCAAATCTCTAAAACAACGAATAAAACCTCAGTCATAATACAAGAAATTATAGTAAAAGTTCAATAGTACAATTAGATGATATAAAACATATGTAGTAATTAGTCTTTAATCATGAGTATGGGTAGTGTAAACTAAGTATCTTCTTGTGCGGATTTGTCCATAAACAAACTGCAACAGCAAATTCGAGTTTACGTGGCCTTGGTGATATCAAATCATTGTTCAGTAGATCAAAATTTCCATGTAACATGTAATGTATAGGTTGTCAATATAATGCACTCACATGCACATGAAACCAACAGTTCAATGTAGAGTTGAAAAAACTGACAATGATTGCATCCATATCATGTAAAGGGATAAAGGAATAATAATCTAAGGATCAAAACAAACAAAGAAATAGCAAATTTTAGAAACCGTGATTAAAATTGCACCAAAAGAGGTAGAAGAAAGATTGTATGCCTTAATATAAAGCCATCTCTATGAGGGTCTTCCATTTATATAAATCGAAACGAAGTTATCTTTAAGTAGGAGACTTTTTCGTTAAAAAAAATCCATTAGGTGTAGCTAAATTACTATAGGCAACCACATATGTGTGTGCATGTGCATGTGTGTGCATATATCATATGTACGTAGCTAAGTATATATATGCATGCATTATGGATTTCCAAGTAACTACAAATTTTTGACATCAAAACAATAGGATGATAAAGTTTCATAAAAATCAACTTATCAATGCGGAGATTTTCGACTAAGAACATGGATTTTAGAACCGCCACTGTTAATGCCAAACAATTTATGCCTTTGAAGATTTAAATTAGGTGGTAGAATTTTTGGTATGTTAAAAGAACAATAAGCTTGGATAATGATTACGTAAGTTATTTTGGTGAAGTAGGCTTGCACTAAGCTGAGAAAAATAGGACTTGCATAAAGTTTATTTGGTAAATTAGTTGTATATGATATAGCCTTTTCTCCAAGAAACTTTGCATTAGTTATAGAAAAAGGTGGAGGCTTTGTTAATGGTTAAGCATGGGACACCGACATCATAACCTAGCATATCTATTTGTTATCCCAACGAATGATCGAAAATTTCAAATCTTTGGTTATAAGCTAGTAGCAATCTTATCACTGCATCCCTAGCGCTGATAAAATAAGATTATACAAATGAACAAAAATAAAATAATCTTATATTCTTAAACATTATTGAGAATGTTTCAAGGTTTTCGAAGAAGATTTTTAAAATATTTCCTACATGGTAGCACATTAAAATTGTCTTCCACGCTGATATTTATTTGATAAATATTTTTTCCATAACTCTTTACATCGCTTTATTATATTTTTCGATACAAAACGCGACATAAACATTGATTAGTCCATTTTTAATTGTGAAGGTGTAGTTAGAGCAGTAAACTAAATAAAAAATGCTTTTTGTATGCATGGTAGTGAGCAAATATGAAAACGCAATCGTAACACCACTTATAAAGAAAACTTTTTTGGAAGAAACTTATGAGTTAAACATGATGAAACAGGTATACAGTTAGAATGAAAAAGTACTGTTGTCATCTTATTAAAAGATATTTTGAAACTATACGTGTAAACGATAAGATCTTTAACATAATACGAATGTAGTCAAGATATATTTCAAGAGTAAGAATAGTGTGAGCAGTTGTAAAATCGTCTAAAAGATAAGTTTTTTGGAAGAAACATATGAGTTAAATATGACGAAAGAAATAGAATGAAAAGGTGTTGATGTCATCTTGAAGTTATATATGTAAATGATTAGAAATTAGACATAATATTATGAACAATATTATAAATTACACCAAATCTTGCAGTTTTATACGATATAGAATATTTCTGTTGGATCAATTCCCTTTTGTAATAGAAAAATAGACAGGAAATGCTTGAATTTCACTCGGTTTTCTTGCAATTAGTTGAATTTGAAGAACTGGAACACATATTCGTATGGACCTCCAAGAAAATTATTTTGACCGACTAGACATAACTGAAATTGCAATGCAAAAAATACATCAATCACTCTATAATTTTGTTAATGTACAGTAATTAGAAAAGGACAGTCAATTTATATTCAACGTCCAGTTTATCGAAATTCAACAATCACGGAGTAATAATATGAACAAATGATTCGGTCAAAATTAAAGAAGATTATGTGTAATTAAATAATAACGTAGTCCTGAATTCAAACGAAGTAAGTAAATCAAGCAAACGGAAGGAAAAATCGAGAAAATCCTTACCCTAAAAAGGCAAAGATCGAATTTCCCATTGTGATTTGAGAAGTTAAAAAGCTGGTAAAGGAGAAGAAAGAAGTACATCCAGCAAATTAACTGTCCCTTTCGCCTCCATAAAAGATGTAGTAGATGCACCGTAGTGCAATGTCGAGCCTTCAGAATTCAGAAACCGTGGATTAGAAATGGAGGATGCATTACCTAATTTGATGCATGGCATATGGTCATATTTGACGTTCTATTTTAATGTAAAAATACAAACTTTTAAATAACGTACAATGATTAGATTATCATGTCATCAGTTTTAGCGCATATGATCATGTATGAATAAAACAAACCAAATTTAGGATAAGTGACAGCTAGAATGGGTTCGATTAAGTTTTAAAGCTAATTTAATAACATGCTTCTGATGGGATAAGTAACAGGTCAAAAGATTAGTGCACGCTATTTTAAAGCTAATTCAACAACGATTAATTCATATTAATCATCATTTCCTCTTATATAACCGTAAATCGAACTAGTATTTTAGACTGAAAAGTAATATGAACACCAGGACTTGTCTCATCTCTTGCTTACAATTTGAGGCATGGCGTTTAGTACACATTAGTTTTTATTCTGGTTTTGGTAAGATAACCTGGAGGGAAGGATACCTGCTTAGTATTTAGACTGACAAGTAAACTGGATACATGCTTAATATGAACACCAGGACTAGTATTTTAGATCGACAAGTACTATAACCTGGATACAAGTATAACCCGCTTAATAGCAATAAATAATATCTTTAACCATTCTTCATTAAATGGCATTTAGTGCAGAATATTTTGTGCACAGTTTTGTTTTTATACCTTACACGTTTATTTTCATTAGGTGGCATTAGTATTAAGTAATTCAACACATTACCATCTATACATATTCTAATCAAAAGCCAACGCCTTTGCATAGGAGATCATGTGATTATTGGTTAGTTCAGACATTTGTTATTTAGATGGTTTTAGGTTGATATAGTTCTGTTTGTGCTGCTGTTTCTGTTTATATCTTAATTGCATTTCTGTATTGCATCATTTTTTTAAAGGGACTTCATCTTTATCACTGGGGGCATCATCACAACAAAATCAAGTAGAATGAAGAACTTTTGAACGCTACAAAATGATTTATGATTAGTAAGTTGTTAAGTTTAATGAAGCTTCAAATATAACATGCTGTAACTTATAAACTGTAGTTAAATACTAAGTTAACTCATGATATAAATATACTAAGTTAACTCATGATATAAATATACTAGTATTTATCTACATTCTGACTGCCTTGACTTGCCTTGAAAAATCCCTATATTTTATGTCCTTGGTATATTTCTTTCAGTTTGAATTATTTGCCTATATCCTTATCCATTCGATTCTCAGGTTTATAGCAATTTTATTGTACAATTATTCACCTCTTTTGGAAACATTTCAAAATTTTGGGTTGACTTATCCTGTGTATATAGCATTGACTTGTTCAAAACTTTTGGGGTGACTTATTTTTGGGTTGATATTCATCATATTACAATGATTCAGCAAATTTGTCTCAATATCAAAGAAGCTTCAACAGATTTTTTTTCCTATCATGTCTTCTTAAATATCAGTATTTAACAAACTTTACAACTTGGTTTCTTTGACTGGTCCAATTTGGATATGTTATGTTTTCTATCCACCACAAATACTTTTGATTACTTTGCTTAAACAAGTTATCAGTAATTAGATTTTAATAATATTGTTTTTCAATTGATAGAATAAGTACACACACCTTTGTTTACCACAACTATGGTTTTCAGAAATTCGAAATCATAGTACCTTAGCATGAAATGCTATATTTTTGCATATTTTAATTTATAAATTGAGATCACTTGTAAACAAATTCAACTAATCTATAAACTGAGATCACTTGTAAATAAATTCAACTGAAATCACAGTACCATAGCAATAACTACGCACACCTTTGTGGACCGAACGGACGGGCGGAGGCTGGTGCAGCGCCTTGCAGGCTTCAGGCGTTGCTTTGTTGCTGGAGACGACCGACGACAAGGGGGGCTGCTAGTTTGCGGGTGAATAGGTGCGCAAAGCACGGTAGGCGGTGATGGCTTTCGACCAGGCGAGATTAGAGAGTAGTTTACTAGACTCGAATTGTTGCGCCGGCTCACTAGAGTGGGGTTGGGAGGGACAGCTGGGCGGAGGTTAAGCACGGTTTTGGGTGCGGAGAGGGTTCGAAGGTTCTAGGTCGGAGACCGGTCACGATGGGATGGAAGAGGAGGCGAGTGACGCGGTGGAGCGGCTTCAGGTGATTTGCGGTTTCGAAGAACAGTAGGGTTTCGGCTGCCATGGATTTTTCCGATTTGGGGATAAATAGATTTGGGGAAAGAAGTGTTTCGACTGGAAGAATAACAAATGAAAGGGACGAAGGAATAAAACAATTTAAAATGAACGTGCGCAAAGAAAAGGGCACGCGGTGCAATGGTAACAGTGATAGTTCGATCTGAACGGCTCAAATTAACAGTCTTCAATGCACGCGGATGACCAATTACTACCGTTAGATAGTTCAATCTCAATGGCTCAAATTAGCAATGGTGTGAGGATGTGGATTGCCCTCTATATGTCTTAAAAAAATAATATAAACAACACTTGCAAATCCGTCGGAATTCTGCTGTAAAATAACTTCTAAAAATATTCGTCGGTATTCTGCCTGAATTTGCAGCGGAAAATAGTATCAGAAATTTTCCGTCGGTGATTTGACGCAATTTGCAACGGCTTAGTGAGGGATGACAGAATACGACGGTGATAAATAAAAGAAAAAAAAATTGAAAAAACAAAAAACTATCCCTTGCTGATCGCATGGAAATCCCTCGCAAATTAGCGACGGAAATTTCCGCTTCTAAATTTTTGACGCTAAATCAGTGATTTCTTGTAGTGTTTTCTAAACCAAATATGGATGTCCAATTTTGAAAAACATGAACGTTGATAAGACTATATGATATTTTAAAGTATAAATATTTGATATAATTGGGCTAGTATTGTCCGTAAAGTGCTTAGAAATTCTAAAGTGATATGCACATATTTTAATGTCTTATTTATACATACCAGCATCTCGCGGTGGTTTAATTTTGACGATGCCAGGATGATAGCTAAGAAAAAACATTGAAGCACATTGATCAAGTTAACAACTCACAATAAAGACATGTATCTACCATATTCCATGAAATAAGCAAGCAACTTCTTGTACATTTGCAACGGCAGTGCAGTTGTTTAAAAGAAGGATTACATTAACAAAAAAACTCTCATTTGTTACACAAGATAAACGTATGTCCTTAAAGTTGCAAACATTGGGTTATTAGTGGAATCATGGAATGAATTATCAAAGGATTGTTTTTTGCATTGTTATCAAGCATACATGAGTAAAACATTCACCAGTTTGATGGTAGTTTATTGTGTTTCAATTAATGATAACATCAATCTTCTATAAACAATGCTTCTAGGAGTGATCTATGATTCAGAAGTACACCAAAGTAATTGGTTTGGTGTTGGATGAGAACATGTGGAGTACACGTCTTTTTCCAGAGTTTACATCAATGTTGAACTTTGATCAAAAGTAACATTCACATTCAGCAAATTTGAAATTTGAAATATCTGTCGTTGTAATCCTTACAGTGTAATTTTTCTAACAACAATGCTTAGCGGCCAGGAAAAGTGACAAAAAAAAAAAAAAAAAAAAAAAAACAACAACGGACTTGCGTCACTCCCTTATTTTCAGGATTTCTTCTTTATTTTCAGCCTTCCAACTTTAGATCCGCACATTTTGACAAAAATTCTTTCGAGCATTCTAGTGCCGTTGTTTTTCTAAATCATCATAATGTTCGTTTATAATAACTAACCTGTAGTGGTGGTGCAATCTAGCTTATAATGACCATTTTTTAGTTTTGTGCAATTAGTTTCATAAGTTAGGATAAAATAGAAATTTCAGGAAAAAAAGCAGCAGACGTTAGATGTGTATACTGTAGAGGGTGAAAATAGTACTAAAATAATGAATAACCGCCACACACATTAGCTAGGTATTGAGCAACCGGGCAGGTCGGAAAATTCCTTGCTCCTAAAAATAGCTGGATATATTTATAAACTCCTGCTCATATAAGTGAACATCAGAACATGCCATTCGTTTTCAACATGTCAAAATTTTTTATGCACATATATATGGTAACTTGACAGAGTAGAATGAAAGCAAATCTGTCGCCGGATGATGCTGTCAATGGAGCAATACATGCATTAGGAAATATATAAAATTACAATGGAATTGTCCATATAAATGCAAATGCAAGTATAAAGTCCTAAATCCTAATACAGCAATACTATAAACACACAATACGTTTCTGAAGAACACATGAACTCAATAATACCATGTTGTTGCAAAGTCACAAACTACAGGTTCCATTTCCTGTACTCTTGAGTCCAAGGATACTGTAATTTTTTTTTTGAACAAGTTAAAAAAATATTTGGCCCAAGGCCCAATCGGGTATACAAAACCCGTATAACAACATAATATCCCCTCAAACCAGTCCAAGGATACTGTATGTCAACTCCAGTATGTACATTATCAGGTTCTGTACAAAGATAAAACATACTTAAATGAGCAATCGACATGTTTATTTACTAAAACTAAATATTATATTATTGAAAACAAAAGTAAAACATATAATCACATGAATTTTGAAACAGGAAACGAAACATTAAGAGCACAACCAACCATGGCTTGTTCAGTTACTAAACAAGCCACGGAGCAACCAGGTGTGGCTTGTTCACTCACCCGTGGCTAGTTTTGAGCTCCTTCGTGGCTGGTTCACTGAACAGAGGCTAGTGCTTATAACGGCAAAGAGAAAGCCGTTATAAGCTTATAACGGCAAACTCTTTGCCGTTATAAGTTTATAACGGCAAAGAGTTTGCCGTTATAAAATAAAATGTGCGAAGTTTGATTATAACGGCAAACTATTTGCCGTTATAATTCCCATCTGTGGCTAGCCCCGTGGCTGCTTCCCCCCTTCTGGTTGCTCGGCTCGTTGGACCAGTTGAAAAACAAGAGAGAGAATAACTGAACAGAACGGATGGTTGGTTATGGTCGAATTTACTGTAAATAAAAATAGGTGGAGCAATGAAGAAACTGGTTTTCTTGCATTGTATATTAATTAAGAAGTGTTATCATACTCGAAGGCTTAATAAGTTGGTTAGAATGAAGACACCCTGTTTTGATGGTGAGACTTGAAATGAATATATACTACATCTACCACTTGTATGAAATTTGATTAATGCAGGAAAATTTGTGTACACAGGGTCTAGTGGAATGAAGCAGGAAGTGCAAAAATGTATATAGCTGAATGAAGTTGATTTACTTGTACACTGTATTATACACTGAGGAAGTTGGGTAACTTGACAATGTAATGTTTTTGTTTAAGCCAAATAGCTGATAAATAAAATGCAATTAGCAACCAAATTAGCAATATATTGGATAGCAGTTTGGAAAAGTGATTGCTAAAGCTTCTTACTTGAAAAAAAAAGTAGTACTTTTTGGTAGAGCTAAAAATATTACATTTTTGAACAAACTGAAATAGCATAGCCGAAGGCATTTGAATATAATTGAAAAGGGATAAAAGGGCAGTGCACGGTGTTGGTCAGTATTACTTAGTTCTCATTTGGTTAAAGAATGAAATATCATATTATGAACCTGAAATATATATATATATATATATATATATATATATATATATATATATATATATATATATATATATATATATACATATACATACATACACACAGTTTTGCTGTAAGGCCCGAATGGAAAGTGGCCCGAACGTGTGCGGAAACAACCTGAAGCACACAAAATACTCCCCCCCCCCCCCCCCCCCCGAATTTCAGGCGTCAGATTCTTTTCGTACATTCCCGCATATATATTTTCCGTGCCGTATAGCATAGTGTATATATATATATATATATATATATATATATATATATATATATATATATATATATATATATATAGAGAGAGAGAGAGATATATAGACATACATTACTTAATAAGTTGGTGTGAATGAAATTAAGGAACCAAGGTACTGAACCAATATTCAATCAGTAGCATGTAAACAAATAAAAGTTTGTACCGTAGCTTTTGCTTGCACCAGTGAAGTGTCTGTGCAGGCCCGGCCCTAGGCATAGGCCAACTAGGCGGCCGCCTAGGGCCTCAGGCTGGTGGTGGCTGGTGGTTGGTGGTGGAGGGGCCTCAGCATATCAGTTTCAGTCTTTATAATAAACGATGCTTGCAGCTCTTTGAAGGAATGCATGGTCAAGTGGTAGGTTCTCAAGACTTTCTTGCCTTTGTGCTGGGTTCGATTCATGCCTGCTACACTTTTGGGGCCTCCGCTCTTTTTTCATTCCTTTTCCTGTTTTTCCAGTTTTCCATTTCGCCTTGGGCCTCATGAAGCCCAGGGCCGGCCCTGTGTCTGTGGTAGAAAAAGGTGCCACTCCACACCCAATAAAAATGTCCTCTTCATCCCAATGATTCCCTTTTCCTGCAAATTAACTGGATATGTTGACATAGTTGAATACTTGAATATTTGGTAGTCAAATAACACAGAAAAATGTTTAATGATCATTAAAGATTAAAAAATTATCATATCTCTAGTATTACCTTTTAAAGCCTTTAGATGAATAAATTCGATAATCTTGTAGACATGAAAGAAGAATGAATACATTCATTCTTCCGTACCTTACATCTAAGTTGCTCCAGTTTCCATCTAGGGAAGCTATATTTAATTTTCTACCTACGATTTGAGTTAAAACTGTACTTTTATTTGAGATCACAAAGCGCATGCATGCATTTTTAGTAAGAGACATAAGTACACTTGGGTTTTAATATTCTAGAAAATATATCATTTGTCAGAATACAATCAACGATATTAATGAAAGAAACTCTCGTGTGAAATAATTTTCAAGTTAACAACTTTTGCCATGATCCTTCATTTCAGCCACATTAATTTGTGCAAGTGCAACTGTGCAAGTGACAGTTTTTTTGGATTTATAAGATTTCGGTATGATTTCAAATTAGGTTGCAGGGAAATTTTGTCAAAAGAGGTACATCTCCTCTCACCCCTTTTGAACGCCATAATTCATGCAAACAGTACAACTTGTTGTGTAACTTTGTTTTATTACTCCACTGTTTTCCAATGCACCTTGTTTTCTAGACCTTTCCCAGCATGCACAATTTCATTAAAAACTCAATATTTTGGTTGCGTAGTACAAATCATTAATGAAAAACGCAAAGAGCAAGATTTAGTCAGTAATCTATAGCTCAAAATTGTATTATTAATTTAAACACTACAGTATTATATTTATTATCTCCTACTTTTGTAAACAAATAAATCCATAAAGCTAAAATCATGGCTAATCAAATAAAAGACTCGTATTACATGTATTAAAGATTTGGAATATAATTTGTCTAAATTATACTTCCTTAACTCCAAAAAAAAAAATGCAATTTATGAGTGAAGCCAAAATATCACCTCCGGATCCATATTTGTACTACAATATATACCATATGTATAGCTCAATTGAGTTTTTAAATAATCGAACCCGAGAATAGTTCACCACTTTAGTTGGTCACCTTGCTTTTCTATTACAAATATGGAATCAAATATATTTTCAATATATAGTTAGAAATAACAAAACATACATTAGAAAGAGCATTATTAAAATCACAATGGCAGAAGATAGGTTGACAAATATACAAAGAGTTATTACATTATCACAATGCAGACTTATAAGAATTAATAAATGAATTATTGACAATTATAATGTGGGATGCTTTAGTATACATTGTTTTTTATTGCTGCACTAAAAAGCATAGTTTTCATAACCGTGCCGCACATCGAACCGTGATAGTCCATGGTCGGAGGTTTTTAAGGTTCGATCGGTCGAACCGTAAGAACCGTGCACTTATGAATTTTAATTAAACCATTATATTATTGTGTGAAAAACTGAATTTGGTAATAAAATAATATACCATGAAAGAAACTTATGAACTTCAGCCATGATAATAGTCCCACATTCTAGAATCGCAGAAAGCATTTTCCTATTTTGTGTATAAATGAAAGCAGCTCGTTGGTTGTTAAACACAGCTGGCACTTGTGCCTCTTATTTGGCTGTGTCTGCGTTGAATTTAGCTTTCAGCCAACGGTTTATACTCATGGTTAAACCTTATTTTCATGGTTGGGCCGGGCTTTTCTGGTTGAACCGCGGTTATTTGACAAACAAGGCTTTACTGATCTCCGGGCCGAATTGGTCCACGGTTATGGTTGGACCGCGGTCCAACCACCGGTTCGGTTCGGTTTTTAAAACAAGGCTAAAAAGTAAACCGTATATGATTTATTACCTATCTTGATGACCATTGCAGTGCTCGCTTTTCTACCAACCACTTAACTTTTACCTATTATGATGTATAAGGCTGATTACATCATCCATCTACGTACAAAATAATATATAATCAAGTCAAGAGAGTGTTGCTTGTATATATATGCAGAGGAAAAAATTCATTGCATGGGACATACGATAAGCTAAAGTCCACACTGGCATATATGGAAAGTCATATAATATTTTAGGTTGTTTAATACACTAACCACGATCTAGCAATTAATTTGTTTTCTTTATTCTATTGTCTACAGCTTAGGAGCTTGATCATCAGTAGTATTGATTTCCATAAGATATGGAAAATTTTAAATAAGGAGTCAATAAGGTATACCATCGGAATCAAGCATAAATGCCAAACAATTACTAAACATTGATATGGAACAATTAGTTGGCATTACCAATTATTTGTGATAGCTGTGTATTTAAAAGCAAAAGTTAAAATGTGTCAGATTCACCATTGAAAATGCAGTGTCAATTTTCAACATGAAATAACCACCATTGCTTCAACTACCCAATATGCATTATAAAACCATATCTCATATACTTCTAGTGGTGTATTATGACGTGGAAATAAGTCTGGACCACATACCTAAAATTAACTAACAGAACTGAAAAATGAACAAAGACTCTAGTCTCTACAATTCATATATCATCATATTATAATAAATAGCGAAGACTCCTCTATTCTACATGACAGGTACTAATAAAGAGTGGTCTAATAAATAAATATTAGGAGCTATTAGCAAATATATTCTATGCAATTTATCATATTCCATGATTGCATATTGTATCTAAGCTACGTTGTCAATGGTTTAATTTGTTTAGTTATATTTACATCACATTATTTGAAACCAACATAGCAGTAAGGTTAAATAAGAAGAAAATGGTCACCAGGAATATTAAAGATATATCAAAGTAATGAGTGTACATCATAACAAACCATTTGAATTATTCATATATTGATGAAAACTGTGAAAATATGTTCTTCTATGACATTTAAAACCTAATGCATTGACAGTTTTTATATAAAAAATTCATAGCGAGTTACTGGTAAAAGATTGATTTTTCAATGCATTTTAAACAAGCATAATCCATATTATTGTATTGGCTTAAGAAACCTTGGTTTCAAATAACCATTCCTGCTGAAGTATTTTGATTTAGGAGCTCCAGAAAAATTATAAAATCTAAATGTTTTCCTCTACATTAGGAATAAAATTTAAACCTTTGAAATTATGAAAGACATGAGCCATTTTAATTATCATGCCTTTGTACAAAGTAGGTAACATTTTAATATCGCACAAATTCAGTGGGTGCATTAGTTATAGTTTGCCACATTTTTACCATAAATAATCCATCGTCAGGCTGAGATATACTTGGTTAAAAGTGAATGTTCTTTATCTTATATTGTACATTTCAATCATTAAAGAAAAACTAATAGATAACAATACAATTGTTGACATATTTAAATTAATGAAAAGATCACAAATAAACGTGGTAACAGGTTGGCTTTTTTGCTCAATTTCAAATGTGAAAGAATCAATTGTGTGTATCAAATAACATTATCAAATAAAAAAGATAAATTCAAATGCCCTTGTTACATAAAATGACTTATTAAGAAATGTACATAATGTTAAATTTGGTGATACAAAATCACAAATTGATGGGAACAAATTTGCAAAGAATGGAAAGTAAATATTTTTATAATAGGAATGCATTGATTGCATTTGGTGAGGTGGTAGAGAAATAAATGAAGGGATTAATTTCTTCCATCTATGCTAAAGAAACGGATTGATTTACTTCTTATGTTTGCACATTTGTTGTTATGGTAATTTGCCTCCATTATATTATTACCATATGTTGGTAATTTAATTGATGACTCACATAGATTTGCACTGGCTATATATTGAGGGGTAGACTTTAGTGTAAACTCATCCTGGCATGGAGCCAGTGATCCCCAATGGTGTTTCTTCTTGTTAAACCTGATTGAGGTTTGGATATGTAAACTCTTATTTTGTAATCTCTTGTAATTCTCTCATGTGGAATAAAATCTCTCTCTGTTGGACTGGACGTACACTATCTCGAGGATAGTGGAACCAGTATAAATATTGTGTCTCTTTGTTTCTATGCTATAGTTATTTACTATTTTGTTGATGTAATAGAATAATTGCTATCAGATTAGTTTGGTGTTCAATTGGCAAATCTAGATCATGCTTATTGCGCTTCCGCATTCGCGCAATTTTTGCACAACAGATTGGTATCAGAGCAAGGCGGTTTGTTTTAAATTGTGCATCAATTATTTCTACAAAGGTTGGTAGATTCAGTGGTGATTATGCTATTACCATTTTGGAGAAAATAAGACTTTGGTGGAGAAGATTATGTTGAGAGTAAACAGTGTTCCAATCTGGGAACTTTGACGTGATATGGAGTTTGCTGTGTTGAAGGGACTATTGGATTTGGTAAGTTTTGATCATGTTTCTGACAGGGGTCTTCACGTTGATGATGCTCAAAGGATCCAAGATGATCAGGAAAGGAGCTCAGGTAAAGTGATAGACGGGTGTCGAGATAGAGATCATTGTGGTTTAGACAGAGGTCTTCACGTTGATGATGCTCGAGGGATCCGGGATGATCGAGGAAGGAGCTCAGGTCAAGTGTTAGACGGGTGTCGATGTGTATTGCAAACACTTTTAGACCGTTGGTTTATGCGTGGTGCAACTCATGGTGGTAGATGCATCTTTTGCAGGCAGTGGGTGAAGCTTGTAATGGTTTTGATTAAGTGGCAGGAGATAGATTTTTTGTGAGTACAGACATTTGTATTTTGGCTTTGTATTTGAATTGGTGGTGTTGAGATTACTTTGGTGTCTGCCTTCTTTGTCATTTTGGATATTTGCAACAGTTTGTTGGCGGGTGGGGACGTAGTCTGAGCTCGTTAACAATGGTGTGATGGGAGGTAGCTTTGCTGGAACCCATTAGGCAAATATTCATTTTTTGTTTCTATCTAATTGTGAGATTTTGATTGAAGGTGGAGTTCTGTTGAAGAGTTTTATGTTGTGAAGAGAATTTGATTGGAGATGGGGGTGTTGCAGATATGTGATTTTGCATCAAGGTGGAGTGTTAAATTTGGTGATACAAAATCACAAATTGATTAGAACAAATTT
Organism: Allium sativum; assembly: GCA_030737875.1. Classification (NCBI taxonomy): domain Eukaryota; kingdom Viridiplantae; phylum Streptophyta; class Magnoliopsida; order Asparagales; family Amaryllidaceae; genus Allium; species Allium sativum. The sequence continues at coordinate 568,117,297 of CM060921.1, forward strand.
GCAAAGAATGGAAAGTAAATATTTTTATAATAGGAATGCATTGATTGCATTTGGTGAGGTGGTAGAGAAATAAATGAAGGGATTAATTTCTTCCATCTATGCTAAAGAAACGGATTGATTTACTTTCTATGTTTGCACATTTGTTGTTATGGTAATTTGGCTCCATTATATTATTACCATATGTTGGTAATTTAATTGATGACTCACATAGATTTGCACTGACTATATATTGAGGTGTAGACTTTAGTGTAATCCCATCCTGGCATGGAGCCAGTGATCCCCAATGGTGTCTCTTCTTGTTAAACCTGATTGAGGTTTGGATATGTAAACTCTTATTTTGTAATCTCTTATAATTCTCTTATGTGGAATAAAATCTCTCTCTGTTGGACTGGACGTACACTATCTCGAGGATAGTGGAACCAGTATAAATATTGTGACTCTTTGTTTCTCTGCTAAAGTTATTTACTATTTTGTTGATGTAATAGAATAATTGCTATCAGATTAGTTTGGTGTTCAATTGGCAAATCTAGATCATGCTTATTGCGCTTCCGCATTCGCGCAATTTTTGCACAACACATAATTCCATGATAATTCAATAGAACTAAAGCAAGGGGTAAAAAGATAAAGGAAAGGAGGACAAAGTCTATAAATTTACCTGAGATGAATAGCTGGATCAGGTGTGGTATTCTGCAAATCATAACCACTCAAATCTAAAAATGATCACAAGGGAAACCAGTGCACTAAAGCTTTGAATAATTTGTAGCTTGTTACTGGAAAAGTGAAAGAAACAGGAAAAGTCGCAGAGCATTGGAGAAATGTGCAGCTAAAAATCAATTTTATCGTAAAAAATAGCAAAAGTTGATATCAATGATAAGTAAATAGCGTCTCACAATCAAAACAAAAGGTTATGCAATCCTAACTCTAATTAGGTTACACACTGTCTTCCATGTCGACAGCCTATTTAGAGTTAAAACATATGTTATGTATATATCAGAATCCTTAACATAATCAGCCTTCACTCTAAGATTAGCATAGGAGTTAACATGACTACAGTCAAAGGTTATCCGTAAGGAACATAATCCACGATAGAAGATGTGCTAGAAGCAAAGAATATTTGATTCAAGCAAACAAATTAATAATCATTTGAGATCAATTTTATTGACAAAATTCTCCAGAAAACCAATTCATGATATGTTCCCAATTCCGGTGCAAATTCAACAATTTTTCAAAAACAATTGGGAAGGCAAAATTCGTGCATAATTAAGAACTTACGATTGAGTTTAATATGTGTTGACGTGCTAGCGTAATTCAATCAAAACAAATTGGTTTGCAGAAAAGCTATCAATTCATAATTGTAAGCATATAAAGGTTAGGTAAAAGATATGAGAAGATACATGCAATCTAAGTGGGAAATACGAAAGGAGATGAAGCAATTAAAACCTACAATTAGCACGTGTGTAAAGTTTGAAATCATTTAAATTAGACCGTTAGAAGAAACAAATGAAAACAAAGGATTTGAAATCACTTGAAACGTAGGCCAGCGTGTCATCTTCAGCCTCAAAGATCGATCCTTGTGTCGAAAGCCAACGACTGTCCTTTTGGTTGGTTGAATCGGCTCGAACGAATTGGTTGAGAGGAAGAGGTGACCGTCAAAAAGAGGATGGAGATCTACGCTTCCCAAACAAACTATGTTTGATAAAGATATTAGAACTGTTGTGGTAGAAGAATTAGGGATTTGTGGTGGTATTGGGCAGAAAAGATTTAGGAAGAAATCGGAAACATGAAAAACAAAGAGAGAATGACATGAAAATTATTTTTAGCTAATTTCAGCATATCAGGTTTTTCAGGGCCGGAAAGAAAGAGAAAGGGGAGATGGCCTAAGAAAAGAACAATAGCCATAGATGCAACTGAATCTCTGGCCAGAGAGAGGAAGATTATGCCAAGCAATGGAGAACTAGTAGTTAATATTGTGCGACTTTTGATTAGTGCGATCTTGAAATTAAATATAACAGTACAGGTAAAGAGTTAAATTTTAAATCCAATCCAAAATATCTTGAGAGTTTTAAGTCAAATAGAGATAATATTGTTGTATTATTTTAATTTAATAAAAGTATCTCTAGAGTTTTAAGGAGAATTAAGAAAATTGAGAGAATTAAGGGGAATCGATAGAATTGAAAGAATCAAGGAGGGAGTTAGAAATTCTTCTATTTTACTATTATCTAATAGATAGATTAAAATATTAGATCTTGTGAGTAGTACAAACAAATGGATTGAAATATAATATACCACGAAAGAATTGAGCAGGTTCAGCAAATAATTGTAGATATGTTAAAATATAGGTATTTAAAGCGGACATTGTTTTGTTCAATTTATAATAAATCTATTAGATAAGTTTATAACATATTAAATTTTTATTATTGCTTAAATATATTATTTAAATCGTGTGACTTATTTCACTTTATATTCGAAAGAAGAAAAAACTAATTTTGTTGTTTCTGTTGATATGAACATGATATATATATACATTTTAAAACATCACATTTAGTGTGAATTAGATGAATTAACAATCATTTATGATTGAATCCATTTATTAAATTCAAAATCACATAATTAATTTAAACATATTGACTTAAATGTATAATGCTAAGTGATATTATATAGTGTTTCGTAAATAACTAAATAAATTTTAAAATGTAAGTGTTAGACATTAATATTACAATGTAATATGCGGCAAATATATTGACGTAAATGAGTTCAACTTTGAATTTTTAATAGTTATTTATACGTATAATTTAAATTACGTGAATGAAGCATTTATATATTTGATATATTTTTTCATTTTGTTAATATGAATATGCTTAATGTTGATGTGATTTATTAGTCGAATCAAAGAATAATAGTTTGTTAAAATTATTTAAATAGTTTTAGTAATATGTGCTTAATTGTAAAATATGGTACTAAATAGAATATTATAAAAGAATTGAGAGAAACTAAAACGCTTAAAGAAATTTTGAATTGTAGGTATTAAAGCCAAAAAATGTACTTTTGTCATTTTTTGTATTTAAAAATATATTAGTTAATTAAATGTATTTAAATTACGTAATTTTTTGGTTTTACAATTAATTTAAATACGTGGACTTAAATATAAAATAATAGGAGAGGGACCGTTAATAAATGATAGCGTAAATTTTGAAATGTCCATATCAAAATGTATATTGTTAGAAGAAGTAAAATAATGTGAGAGAAACAATAAATAAGTGTAAAGTGATAAGTTAATTTAAAAATAAATTATCCAGAAGAAGTAAAAAGAATAGAGAAAAGACCTTGAATTAAGGAGAGAGCTTTAGAAGGTTCTGCTTTAATATTATTTAATAGATTAGAGAAACAAAGTAAATAAATAAATACTCAACTTTTTGTGTAATGTGGAGACAAATAGCACTAACCTTCCTTTTGATGTTGTATTAAAGATAACAAACATAGCATTTCATTCAGTACATTAAATTCATGCATAGTTAGGAATTTAATGTCAAAAAGTGAGCAAATTAGAGATTAACATGCCATATATATACTTAAGAAAAACCATTCACAATAAGTGAAAATATCATAATCTGCACATCTATATAGATCAATTTTCAAGCTCTTATACAACTAATTTTTGAAACTAAATAAATTCGTTTCTAAAATGACATGAGACCTAACCATAAAAAATATGAAAACAAAAACATACAAATTAAAATGCTTCCACTTTATATAATCGGAGAACTGCCTTAAGTAAATCAATGCTCCCATTACTGAAATCTTTTCGTATCTTATTAGTTATTGACCTTTTTTTTTTTTTTTTTTTTTTTTTTTTTTTGGCAATGACTAAGATCTAAACTTACTTATTGTAGCTTCATCAAAAAGACATACTTGTATATTTACAATGAAGTATGGGAGTCGTGATACCTAAATCCTGTATCGTTTTATAAGAAAAGGTTTTGGATTTCAAAAAAATAATAAAAAGCAGGGCATATACATCCATAACTATACTTTTCTCATAATCCATCAACGAATCCTGATAGGCTTCTGTTCTCGATGCTAGAAAAGGCATTTTAATGGGAATATATAATGGATGTTCTATTTTTTGTGTAGTAGCTCAATAAATAATAACTGAAGTTGAGTTGAGAAAGAGTAGAAGAACAATTTAAATGAAAGTTCAGCAATTGTTCTACCAAAATATGCTTCTATATGAAGAATCATATCTCATTTTTGCAGTTGAATTTAAAAACGATTTAAATGGATTTAAGACACCAAAAATATGAAAAGAAAGATGTATCATATAGATTTTCTTATCCTTGTTAGCTTGAGCATATGTTCTCATTTCCATCCATTTTTTTTAATTGAGGACATTGTTTGGGCATGTATGATCAATTGAAATAGAGAACCCAAGATTTAAGAGATTGTCATTAATTGGTTCGATATTCATGTTGCGAAAAAAATCAAGCAATGTAAGTGACTTGATTCAAGAAAATAAGCAGGCGAAGTAGGTTTGTGATGCCGAACGGACTGTAGAATGAAATTTTCATGTCCATTTGTTAAATGTAGACACATCAGCTGATGTAATATCTATGTGAAATTCTAAATTAAAAACTATAATTTCAGCAAATATGGAAGATATGAGTCAAATGAAAATATTGCATGCAACCCAGTTGTTATTTCTTTTCAACGCTAGTAGACAAAATTTATTATTTTAAATGGCTGTTTAAAGAATCGCCTGTCCTATAAAGACTGTTTAGACATCGATCGTTGATCAAATTGCCCACAACAACAACAACAACAAAAAAAAAAAAAAAAAAAAGAAAGAAAGAAAAAACCTATAAGATTGGCTAGTAGTATTACTCTCTTTTTCGAACATTCAACCCAATAGAATGCTAATTCAGCTGGCTCGTTTGGGGACCATTTCCATACATTTGCGTAATTGGGAGCGGATTTACATTTTCTAGGTTAGGAAATTCATTAATACTCATTTTGGTTGTTTGTTTCATCCTTGTTGAGCTGTAAACAATTTAAATTTCTATTAACATCTTATTCTTCGGCAGTTTCATCGTTATCGAACTGTATTTCTTAATTTCCCCAAATGTTATCTCTAAATCGATATATAAATATGAAAAGAAAGAAGGAGCAACAATCAAGAAACCGATCATCGTCTTTAGTCGGCTTTATTATATTCTATCAATCGACAATGATCAATTTATTTTATCATTGTCATTTTCTTGATCATTATAATCTATTATATCCCGTCTGCTTTCCCAAAAAAAGCAAAGACCTATCAATCTATCACTTCTCATCTTATATATCTACATATGGCAGAATACTCGAAATAAACGTAGCAAATAACCGCTAATGTTGAATATTCATAGCCTGGTAAATAAAATAGTTACATTGTTTATCCCGTACGTTAATACAATTTAGCATCAGTTAAGTAGAAAAGAGGAAAAACTTAATATCTAACTATCAATCCATTAACTCCTTCAGTTCTTCTAACGAAGGAAGCTTAAACTTCAGTATATCATCAAAAAATGCTTCATTCTCCTTTTTCTTTCCAGCATCTACTGCTGCAGCTTCTTCTTCATATTCATTTGCTATGATAGTACTACTAGCACTCTTGCTTTCTATCGGCTGCTGCTGCTTTCTATGTAATGCAGCTTGTTTTCCATGGTAACTTCTATTAGAAGTAGAAGTAGATGTCTCCTTGCCCGTTAGATGCTGAACTATGGACTTAAAATGCACTGCATCTGCATACACTCTTTGAGTCTCTATGATCTTTATGTTTATTTCTTTGTTTTCTCTCGAGTTCATCATCCTTTTCCTGGTTTTAATTTTATGCGTAATCATGAAATCGGTGATATGTATATATATATAGTAAAGAGAAGAGTCAGAGTAGGGTAGCTAGAACCTTATTTGACTTGAACAAGAAAAAGCCAGCCGTACGTATGTATAAATATGTAAAGTCAGTCAGGAGAAGGGGTCTTTCCAACTACCAGTCCATTTCTCGTCCTATATATAATGAGAAGCAAGTACCGCGAACTGCATGTATCATGCATATGTCAAATTATATGCAAGTTCGACTGTAGCGTTTAAATCCAAAAGTTGGTGCGTCTATGTTATCATTTCAGAAGCAACTGTAACAGCAACGAGAGGAGTTAGCTATTATCTCTTAATAGACAAGTTAACAAACACTAATTACCACTCAAGTTGTATAGCCCTGCTAATTTAGCATCGTATGTAGGTTTTTAAAATGAGCTAAAAGTTTATATTAATCCGTAAACGATTAAGGATAATTTTTATATTATTGTCCGCCCTTCTCTTTAATTTTTTTTTTTTTCTTCATATTATCTTATACAATATCTCACTGTTAGTTCAACCAAAATAAAATTGCGACATACATAAGTAGTTATATTCAAGTGCAGCTAGTTCAGCAATGTTCATGTTCTGAAATCAACGTGTACAGAGATTACAAGCTTATAGAAATAAAACACTTATCATATTACTTTAAGTATGATTCTTTTGTATTAGCCAAACAAACATTACAAGTTTATTTTACTTTGCATCTATCGTTGAAAGGAAATAAAGCAGGTTGGTATGTTGTAATTAAAACAAAAGTAATGTCTACGTTTAACGAAATTACTATTCCACAAGATGCAGCGTATCAAACAGATTAAAGAAAAATGGTTGAAATAATAATAACTAATCATGTTGCTCTAGTGTCATTGAATGATGAATCAAATGTTTTGATAGAATCATTTGAGTGTACAGAAGAAAACAATATAGAACACGAGATCGAAACTGAATCAGATAAACACTGACAATATTTGTATCATTTGTTGTATAAATATATTCTTAATTTTAATTGTTTTGTGAGCTATGTTGTATAATGACATGTTTTCTAAAAACAAGATGATATCATGTACTGAGTTTATGAATTGATATAATGAACCTATATAATGTATATTCTGAGTTTGTGGACTAATATACTGTATGATATTAATTTTATGTGGTAATGAATATGTTTATGAGTATATTTATAAGCATCTTCTTAGTATGTTCTAATTGATACACATATTTTATCGTTATATGAAATGATATTTGAGTGATAGATATGCGTCATGGGTGGCAATACGACCACTCTTCATATGCAGGTGCGAGTGGCACAACATCGGGTTTACGTCCGATCGCAGTGCTCATGCTCAAGAGTGCAGGGTAAGTATTTAACTTGGTAAATGTTTATTGTTTAAAATTTATTAAATGCTTACATCGTATTTTCTGCAGGGGTTCTGAGATCCACCCTGCAAACTTTATGTTATTTATTTCTAGAGCAGTCTATATCAACAGGCTGAAAAATTGTTGGGCCTATTAGGACGACGTCCTTCTACATGTCAAGAATGTCATCCCCAATATGCAGGCTGGTGTTCGGATTGAGCCCGAAGATATGGATATATTTATCAACAATGGGAATAAAAAGATGCGATAGAACTATAAAGACACCTTATACAAAGCAAAAAGTCTTGGAAAGAAGCCACTATGGATGAGCAAGGAGGTATGGGTAGCTTTCTTCAATTGACTATCACGCTTGATGAGCGGATCACCACAAATCTATCCGAACATGAGAGGATGTCTGGGGACTAAAATATATTAAGCGATGATGGGGATGAGCATAATGATGGAGATGAGTAGGCACTTGTCTTTTTTATTATTTTGTTTTTTGTAAATATGAACATACTAAGTTGGAATATTGATATATGGATGTTTTTTTGGAATGTTCAAGTTGTAGTATATTGTCTACATTAGCATTTGTGGTATATTTGTTTGTTTTTAGAGATTTATATGGATATATGTTGTGAAATTGAGTATGTATGGTATGTTGGATTATTCGATGTGGAAATGTTTTGTAGAACTGAAGGTGTGTAAGTTGTGGAATGATTGGATATGAGTATTGCGAGTATGTGTGACTGGAAGGCAATATGGAAGCTGAAATGCAGAAAACAAATTTCAGGTTTGCGTCGGCTAGCAACGTCCTAATGGTCACACTGGGTCATGGTTGGCGATGGCTAGCTAGGGGTTATATTTCTAAGCGTGCTACGGCTGATGTCAGCTAACTGCAGGCTTTATTTCAAAGTTGGCCACTATTGGCTATGGCTAGCAACATACACCGAAGAGCCCAAAATATGCCATGTGCACCATAACCGTCGTCAACGGTATTTAAAGTGATTACGAAAACTAACATTGGAGACGTTGCTATTTTGCTAGTGTCATACTATTTAACGTCAGCTTTTGTTGCTAGTTGGTGACGGTTAGCTGCGGTCGCCGAAGTTTAATTGCCGCAGCTAACAGAAGTCATTCTTTTTGGCGACTGTATATATAATCTATATACAAATAGACATGAATAATCAAATCACAGCCGACCATCTCCAGAAACATGGGTCAGGAGAAATTGGAATGCCTACAAGCAAGTATAGTATATATATCTCAAAAGTAGGAAATCATAACATAACCTGTTTTTCTCATGTAACAAGTTAGCACAATATATCTTGTTGCAATACACTAACCCAAGCTAAATAATAACATAGTACTAACATACTATGATCAACCCGTGATTCCAAAACAAAGATCACTACTGCTAAGATGGATAAGATATGCCATAGTGCGTATAATCACTATGACAAAAGTGGAATGGTATGCGGCCATAATGCGTATTAACAATGTTCAACCTTTAAAGTGGAATTGTGCCAATCTTCACTGACTACTTGAGTGTTCGACCTTTAAAATCAGCACTGACTTAAATTAAACACTCTCGCACTGGTCATCTATATATTCATACTTTTATCCAATACATGAAAGGACATATCCAGCTTGTTGTATTTATTGAGCATGATGAGATCAATATTGAATGTAACTGCATCTTCCACTGTCAAATTTCTTCTTCATGCCGTTTTCACACTTCATTTTCATGTCAACTGTATTATCAATGTGGGTTTCCCTTTGATGATTATTCGTGCATGTTGTCAGATATTAGTTTTAATTTGTCATATACTTTCAAGGTTAGTACTTTATAGCCTGCATATGATATGGCATATTTCCAGAATATAATATTCTGGAATTGGTATCTTGATTCCTAAGCGTTTTTGTAAATTTTTAGCAAAATTTACAGTTGGTATCTTAGGACAAAAGATGGTTTTTGTTCAACATCTTCGCATTTACTATTGGATCCATTTTACTTCCAACAAAAACATATGATAAGCCGTATATTTCAAATAAATTGACCTTGTGCCATCCTAGGAGTCATTTTTTTCTTCTAAAATACAATGTGAAGGCCTAAATTATAGTAGATAAGAACAAAATCCATGTCATTTCTCTCTTAATTAGTAGCAAAAGTAAAATAAATCTTGCTCCTAGCTCAATTCTATGTACAGAAATGAATATAGAGCATCAGATATTGCGCAAGAGTTTCAACGACATCTTAAACTTGAAGTTTTGAATGCCACATGAAAAAAATCAAACACAAATATGGTGATCACTTTCCCATAATTGCACTCTTTATCAATTAACACGCAATTAACACACAAAAAAAGCATTGGTTACAAATATATTTGCAACGGCTTTAGGTTAATGTGGTAAATTCTAGCACCATATGCTTTCATTTCCATGGTAATGGAAACAAAATTCAAGTACAGGTTTGATCTATGAATCACTAGTTGAGCAAGTACTCCTCAAATCCTTAAAAGTTCCATTTGATTTAGAATAGCATAACACCTAAAACCATAAAAATGTAGAATAAAGTATGGAGGTATAGCTAATCCTTAACCGTGTATGTATGTATATGTGATTCAAATAATCTAACTATTGCTTGCAAACCATGTAGAAGCATACATAATGTTTCAATACGTATCATGGGTAGATCACATAGATAATATAATTATTGTATCAAACTTTGGATTCAATGAATGTTCGAAAATCCTATGTAAGTTGAAGCTGGAAATTGTCTTACCTCAGAGTATAAATAGTATCCCAAAATTAAGCCACCTAAAATAATACAAGTTCAGAAATTTATCGAGTTTTAATAAGCACCTAGGTCCTGAAGTCTAAGTCACAGGGTGAAATTCGGTCGTAGGGTGTAATCATGTTTGGGGTTGCTAATCAAATAATGACATAATTTAATGCAGGTGAAAATCCCACACTTTTTGTAGTTTAATGGGCAGTAGTAGGTATTGAATTGGTCAACCCTTACCTACAGAAAGTAGTAATGTATTAAGAATACATCTTCAACTTCTGGTGCATTAGGTTATGTACTGATTCTGTGTTTTCAGTTTGCTGACTTCAAAAATCACATTCTTCAGTTTTCTGGATTTGTCTAGCATGAGAGTGATGTAAGCATGCTTAATGCAGTTGCTTGTATGATTATACTCGATACACTAAATGAAATTGAAAACTAGTCAGTTCCCTTAACTGCTTTCTTAGACATTAACGCATGTTAGTTCTTTTCTTTAGGAGAAACAAAGGACTAAAGTAAAGGAACGACTTTTATTCTTCAAATTCTTCGTCCGATTCCTTTTTCTCGACAATTTGATGGTTTCTAACTCATACTCAATCTGATCCCACTATGTATCAACCTCAGACCCAATGTTGTTGCATTTCCACCTCGACCTCAGATCCTACGGCACACCTTGGACCCGACCGCGCATCATTTCCTCCACCCCTGCCTAGAATCTGACATCGCATCTTAGATCTACCAATGTCACATATCAGGTGCTTTGATTAGCAAGATTTTAGGCTATTTTTATTTTTATTATCTCAAGTCTGCTGATGCCGCTCTCAGCTGCTTTAACTCTTTTAATATGTTTTGGATATGGTATGTTGCTTTTCTAGTATGTATAAGTGGTAGTTGATCCTTACAGGTTATTCAAATCTGTTAAATAAATTTTAAATGGTTTGGACAAGTTCATTGTTACTTGTATAACTTACCTGAATTTTGATCGTTGGAAGTTAGAACTATAGTATTGCTATGCTATGATTATGTTGTGTAACTAAAAATCAGAAAAGCTAGGAGGCCCGAACAGTACATGCGAAAATAAGCCCGAACAATATCCTGCGGCTCTCCTTCTATCCCCAAATATAAATCCACGTTGCCCCATAAATTCCTCCCGATTCCGTACTTCCCTGGCTCTTTTTCTTCGGGCTCCTTAGCATAGCTCACTAAAAATTTTCCATGCTCGTTTTGTAAGGAATCAGTTGACGGTAAGTTGTGAACCTTTTGACGTCACTTATTCGTCCATGTGAGAACACCATGAATTAGCCAAAGGCAGTATGATATGTGAATCTGACATTGTCATGTACCTCCACATTATGATGCATGTGATATGGAAAATGATGGATAAGTAAATACGTTTATTCATAGTGTTAGTGGATTTATACCTTTTCAATTATATCCATTTTTTGTTAACCCAAGCTATAATTTTCTCATTAAAATCCAATATAAAATAAAGTTAAATAAATAATTTTATATTTTATATTGAACTCATTAACGGTCGGTTTTCCCACCGTTGTGCAATTATATTAGTTATAATAATCGGTTAATTGACAACAATCATTTTCTTGATTGCCATCATAATTCAGTTTTAGCCAATTAAAATAAAATCGTAAAAGTTAAATCAAATTTCTTTTTATCGGTTAATTAATTTGAGAGGTTGTTCTGAATTTAACAACCTAGCCCCCGTGGCATTCCAACCAATCCATGCTTGGGAATAACCTTCAGTGTTTCTTCTCCCCGTGCGTGTGCCTTTCTTTCTCTTTCTGTCTCTCTCACATCCAAAGCCCTTCCACCTTCTTTCCCAAAAAAAGAAAAGAACTATCAATCTATCACTTCTCATCTCATCTGCGTATGGCACAATACGCGAAATAAACGTAGCAAATTACTTACCACTAATGTTGAATATTCATATCCTGGTAAATAAAATAGCTACATTGTTAATCCTGTACATTAATATAATTTAGCATCAGTTAAGTAGAAAAGAGGAAAAACCTAATATCTAACTATCACTCCATTAACTCATTTAGTTCTTTAAACTAAGGAAGCTTAAACTTCAGTATATCATCAAAAAAATGCTTCATTCTCCTTTTTTTTCTACCATCTACTGAAACTACTTCTTCGTATTCATTTGCATTAGTAGTACTAATACCCATCCTTTCTGTCGGTTGTAGCTGCTTTGTAAGTAATGCAACTTGTTTTCTATTGTAACTAGTTCTATCAGAAGTAAAGAAGATGTCTCCTTGTGTTTATCCCTTAAGAATCATACATGCATTAGATGATTAAGTCTGCGATAAAACCATAAGACGAACACTCACAAGGCTCGCGCACTTGTACTCCAACCGAACATACCAAGGATGTTCGCACACAACATGGTCAAACACAAGTCATGGGTCGAGCATGGGACAAGGGTCAGTCATCCATATCAAACAAAGTCGCTCGCTCAAACACCAGGGAACTCGGCGCAACGCGACTTATACACTTTGAGAGGCCTCTCGCACATAAACATAGCTCGCTCCGCTCGTCATACCAGTTGGGTCGTTCCTTCATCATAACATGGTCAGGTATAAGTTGACCATTCAAAGGGGTCGTACATACGATCCAAGGATTAAGACCAGCACAGTAAGGCTTGTACATATTATAAGGAGTCGCTCGTTCATATTACCTTGATCGGTCATACATGTCTTTTGGGCAAGAAATCTAAAAGTACCAAAGGTCGTCTGTTCTTCTTCTTCCCAGTCACTCATTCCTATATTAAAGAGGTCGGTCGTGAAAGGCAAAGAGAAAAGTCAATGTCGGTCATATACTCCTCCCCAAAATCGCTCGGTCGTTCCTTGATCAGTCACTATCGCTTCAACCAGATGCTACCTACTGATCGTTCAGATGTCAATTCATGGATGATCGCCTTTAAATCCGCACTGTAGCCCAGATCGGTCGCTGACCATCCATTCACCCGATCAACCCGCTCGTGCGCATGGAGCTCGCTCGCACGAAACAACTGGATGCATCTATCACTAGTTGGCTACAACTAGGCAGTGGCATTTTCGTAATTAAAGGGGCGAGCGACCCATAGCCTGTATATATGAGTTTCAGCTCATTTCTTCATGAGGGCTCACCTATAAATAGGCCATGACTTCCACCATAAAGGGGACGGACTCCTTACCACCACGAAGTATTGTTGGATTCTTCCTTCCACCATTCCTTAGCATTTCAACCATCATCATCATCTCTATTTGAAGATCTTTCATCCATTTTGTCATGGTATCCATTGAGATCACTTAAGTGGCAAAGAGATTGAAGATTCTCCTTCATCTTCCTCTCAAACAAGAACATTATCCTTTCTAATTGATGCGATCATTAACAAAACAAAAACAAAGGAGCAACTTATCATTTATTGACTTATTCACAAGGAGTCCAAATCACTGATTTTCATGAACTACAAGTTCAGTCAAAAATGCAATTTCTGACAATAAAATTAGAATCAACACCAAAATATCTAGCTTAGATTAATCAAATAATTTAATAATTATATTATGATTATTATAAAGTAAATAAGGTTAGAATTCTCACATTCAGGCTCTGTCCTTTTGCGAGCTCATCCCAAACCTTCGGCTTTTTGCTACATTTACAACGAAAGTGGAAAGTAAATGAAATGATAGTTAGTCCAATTGAAAAAAGAAAAACCATAGTAATCATACTGTATCATTGCATGTAACGACCCGCTTCTACACATCAAATGATCGTAAAATATTTATTTATTTCTCATACGAAGTCGTATGGTCATGTAACTTTAGGAGACGACTATTGGGGTCATTTCCCATGTTCATGATTTTTTCCGATTTTTAATTGACCATTTTTCCCCTTGCTGATCTTGTTTCGACCATAACTTTTGATTGGTAAGGAGATTTGACCTGAAACCACTTCCATTAGATTCGGATGATGGTTTACCTTTCCGTAGAGTGGTCACATTAGCCAAACGGACTCACCGTTTGGGATATATGGCTGAAACAAGGTTTAGAAGGTGAAAAACAGTTTAACCGGGCCAAATGAGGTGATTGGTGAATGGGCCCATAATCCATTTCGGGATTAGGGTTATGGGGAGGCTAAATTGAGCTAGGTTTTCATTTCATTTCAGTTTTTACCCGCCATTTACCTCCTAGGAACCCTAACAATGGCCTCCAATATTTAGAATCATCTCTAATCACCATTTAATCAATGATTAAGCTTAGCAACATCAAATCAAAGGGAAATAACACCAAATCAAGGTCGGAACTGCTGTATAGCCTTGGGCCAATGCCAAACAGAAGATAATTTCAGATTTGGTATTTTATTGTGGCTAAGGTGGGTGATTTGCATAGTTCCTCACTAATTATGGTTAACTAAGGGTAATTAGTGTTAATTAGCGCATTTAGACATGATTAAATTCTGGAAGAATATTTATAAATTTTGAAATATTGTTTCAGGCCTCTGTTAGAAAATTTGGGTTAGTTTGGTTAAGTTTTACTAAGCCTATCATTAGTTTTGCTTAAACATCCTTAAGGGAAAATATGGGGTATTGGCTATGTTTGATCTGTTTTAACCTATAAAAATTTTGTTTTGGTGTTTGTGATCAATTCTACAAGTTGCTATGAGTGTATGGTATGCTTTATGATTGTCTAGAAGTGTTAGATTGGTCGAAAACGCCGTCGAATGGCGTAAACAGCTCGTTGGACAAAGTGCAGGAAATATGCAGGAACCGGACCGGATCAGATCGCCCTACCCGACCCCGACCCGTTCATGAACGGAGGCACCGAACCGATCCACTCACATGGAGAGCTCCACGACCCGAATTGCCATGAGAGGGAGTCCACGTGTCGATTCGAACAAATGAAGGAACTCGACCCAATCCGAATGGGTCCCACGAACCGAAGCTTAGCTCGAAACAAAGGGAGGCCGATCCGATTAGGGAGGCGTGTCATGACCCGAACCAGGTGGTTGATCACGATCCGAACCCAATGGGTATCCTCCGATCCGACTCGAAGGGCTTGTCACGAAACGAGATGTTGAGCACGAGCAGGGAGGGACCGAACCGAACCGACTTGGGTGGGGAAATTAGACCCGACCCGATGTGGATGATCACAGGCAGGACTACTACGAGGAGCACGATCCGAAGCATAGTGAAGAGGAGCATGCCGAACCAATTTGGTGATGATGACCAAAAACCGAGATGCAAAGGTAGTCCAAATAGGAAGTTTGTACTCAGGATCCAGTTGGGAACCAACGAGTTAACTTCATGAGTTGAGCTTTGCTGCGGGACATGTGCAAAGGGGTTATCGACGTCCATAGCTTTGATTCACCACCGAGACGAATATTAGGCTACGTATCAGTGCAGTGGGGTAGTTATTACTCCATGGGGCAGAGTGATCGTAGCAAGGCTATAAGCCAGTGCGGTGGAGTCGTCATGACTACATGGGGCAGAGGGGACATAGCAAGGACTGGTGGCTATGGATCAGTGCAGTGGAGTCGCTATGACTCCATGGGGCAGAGTGATCCTAGCAAGGATTTGGGTGATCAAAGTGGTGGATATCGTATGCTTTACGCACTGAGTGAGAGTTGTGAGGATGATTGCTATGCTTGATTGTTTGCCATCACTAAGACATGCACACCCCACCCCCGTATTTCTTACACCATATGTTAGTGACACCTTAGAGTATTGTACGGTATGTTGTGCTAACTCTTTGGTTGCAGGTCCAGGTTTATGTATGGTTTAGTATACATGTTATTATTCTGTTTTGTTGCTTATCGTTTATACCAGACTTTTGTCTGACCTATAGTTTTATGTCTCTTCTTATTACTCTAGGTGCTCTTAAACGGGCAGACTAGAGACAGGTTAGCTGGTTATACACGAGTAGCTGATCCGGAGACGAGCAGGAGGCTCCTACGTATTATTTACATATATTCTCCCTGTGTTGTTAATGGTCACTGCTTTGGGCATTAGTATTATACCTTCCTTATTTACTTTAATGACAATTTTCAAAAGTTGTAATAATGATGATATGGAACATAAGCTGTATTTTGGATTTTCCCCTGCTATGGTGTTTAGTTTTCAGCTTATGCACTGTCTTGCCTGTTTTATGTCAAAATATGTTATTATTATATTTCATTCCATGCGCTATGAGATATTCTACAGGTTCTTTGGCGACTGTCCCATGCTGGTTGGACATCGGCCCAACGCACTTTCATGGGAAATGTCACCTGGTGTGGGGCGGGCCGTCACATTTGGTATCAGAGCTCTAGGTTGTGTAGTTAACCTAGGGAAAGACACAAGGGAGAGATAATACGTATATGAGAGCGCATATTTGTGATTATTTTGGTTTTCAAAAGCTATATATATACTATCAGTATAGCTAAGGATGAAGTCGCACTGCACTGACACTACAAAGAGGATGGTTAATCGTTTCTCTTTACAGATTGAATGATGAGCCGATATACGAGGGGTGCTGGTAGAGGAGCCAATAATGGAATGCTCCTGACATGAGGACTATGTTCACTGACTTCATGAGAGAGATGCTTAGGGACGTTCAGTGGGTAGTTCCTAATGCTGCTAATGCTGGTGGTGCAGCGGTGCAGGCGCCTAGAGCCGATTTCACCAAGCTTTGCAAGGATTACACTAGTCTTGGTGGAAAGCCGTTCCACGAAACGAAATCGGCTACAGAAGTTCAGGATTGGTTAGAGAGCTGTGAGCGTATCTTCGAAGACTTAGGTATCGAGGATGCGATGAAGAGAAAGCTAGCATTCCGTCAGCTACAAGGACAGGCAATGAATTGGTGGAACGCTTTAAGGCAGCTACTCCAGGGGACCAAGTTACATGGGATCAGTTTAAGGCCCGATTCGGTGAAAAATTTATCCCAGCTGCTCAGAAGTCAGAGTTATTTAGGAAGTTCTTGGAGCTTAAGCAGAATGGTAGGGCAGTCTCGAAATATATTGCTGAGTTCAATACTTTATCGAAGTATGGATTATCCCTTATCGACAATGCCGAGAAGAAGAACGAAAAGTTCATAACTAGCCTGGATGGGTACTTGGGGGAAAGGCTTATTAACCACATCGATGAGACGTTTGAATCGATGGTGGGGAAGGCTTTGAGATAAGAGAGTCTATACCCTAAGTCGAAGACTGTGGTTGCACCTGCAGAAGAGCCAAAGCCACAAGCAAGCGGTGGAGGCAAACATGGTTCACAGAATAAGAGAAAGCAAAATCATGCCAAGGATGGCCAGAAGAAAAAGAATAAGAAATATGTTGAGTGCTTTAGCTGTGGCAAGAAGGGCCATTATGCTAAAGAATGCCGAGCGAAGCCAGCGGACAGGAAGTGCTTCAACTGCGGCCAAGTGAGACATCACAAGGATAAGTGTCCGCAAACCCCTAAAGAGAAGCAAATTGTGAAAGTATATGCCATCAATGCTGTCCCTTCTTCATCGAATGCCCCAACCGCAACGGAGAAAGGAAAGAATGTCGTTATTCAAGTATGCTTTCTATTTACGATGTTCCTGTTCGAGTATTGTTTGATACCGGAGCTTCCCGTTCCTTCATATCTAGTGACCTGGTAGATAGGTCGGGATTGGAACCCGAGATAGTCGATAGACCTTTAGCGGTGACGAACCCGATTGGTGGTTCGACTAGCCTTAGCATGATTTGTCGAATTTGGTTTTATCGATTCATGGATGCATATTTGTTTGTGATTGCTTTGTTTTGGGCTTTACTGGGTTTGGCATTATTTTGGGAGTCGATTGGCCCCAAAAGATACGGGGTGGTGGTAGATTGTGATGGCTTTTTGGTGACAATTAGAGTGGATGATGGGCGGAGGGTAGTGTTTGGTGGTCTACCTAGTGATGGGGTAATGGCTAGTTTTCTAAATTCCTTCGACATCGCGCATGATAAGTTGTCAAATGTGCCCGTGGCTGGCCAGTATCCGGACGTCTTCGAGGAAGTGACCGGACTTCCACCACACCGAGAGATTGAGTTCCGTATTGATTTAGTGAAAGATGCCAGACCCATAGTGATGCCACTTCGTCGTATAGCACCAAGGGAGCAGCGAGAGATCGGGGTGCAAGTGAGCGATCTTTTGAAGAAGGGATTTATCAGAAGAAGTGTCTCTGAGTGGGGAGCACCAGTTGTGTTTGCTACCAAGGCAGATGGTTCCCTTCGATTGTGTGTGGACTACCGCGAATTGAATAAGATGAAGAGGAAGAATAAGTATCCTCTACCGCGGATAGATGATTTGTTTGACTAGTTGAGTGGCGCGAGAGTGTTCTCCCAGTTGGATCTCGCGACAGGTTTTCATCAGCTTAGAGTGGAAGCTGAGAGTATAGCTAAAATGGCATTTCGGACGCCGTCAGGATTTTATGAGTGATTGGTCATGCCATTCGGGTTGACCAATGCACCAGCATATTTTTGTGGATCTTATGAATAGGGTATTCAAACATCAGTTGAATAAGTGTTATCTTGTGTTCGTGGACGATATACTTGTTTATTCTAGGACAGAGGAAGAACACAAGGAACATTTGAGGATAGTGATGGAGGTGTTGAGAAAACACCAGTTGAAAGCAAAGTTTTCTAAGTGTCACTTCTAGAGGAGGGAATTGAGATTCTTGGGCCATGTTGTTTCAGAAAATGGCATCGTTGTGGACCCTACGAAGGTGGCTATGGTACAAGATTGGTCTATGCCCAAGAAAGCAACGGACATAAGAAGTTTCTTGGGATTAGCTGGATATTATCAGAAGTTTATCCAAGACTTCGCCAAGATAGTGACACTGTTGACTCAGTTGACCAAGAAGAATCAAGCTTTTGTCTGGGACGAAAAGTGCGAGAATGCGTTCATGAGTCTAAAGAAAAAGTTGACATGTGTGTTAGTCATTCCTAAGGGGAATGAAGAGATGACAGTATAAACAGATGCATGTGGTACCGAGCTAGGTGCTGCATTGATGCAAGGAGGTAGGGTTGTAGCTTATGCAAGTCATCAACTGAAATCGCACGAGAAAAGATATCCTACCCATGATTTGGAATTGGCAGCGATCGTATTCGCGTTGAAGATGTGGTGACATTATCTCTTGGGAGAAAGATTCGAGTTGTTTACTGACCATAAGCCGTTAAAGTATCTTTTCTCACAAAAGGATCTAAATCTCCGACAGCAAAGATGGTTTGAATTCTTGGCTTCCTACGATTTCGATATCGCATATACACCAGGAAAAGGCAATGCGGTAGCTGATGCATTGAGTAGAAGACATGCTAATTTAGGGTCTATGTTTCTTGAGTTGAAGCAACTAGAGTACATCGCCGGGTATGATTTCAGACCAAAGTGCGAATTGAATCCAGAAATGTTAGCAAATTTGACAATCAGACCCACTTTGATTGAGTGGATTGGTTCGAGTCAGAGGGACGATCCTAACCTATTGGAAATCATCTCCAAGTTAGCGATGGGTATCGATGAGGAGATGAACAAGTATGGGCCTGATCGAGATGGATGGCTTCAAAAGAATGGGAAGTTGGTTGTACCCAACGCGAATGGATTGAGAGATGAAGTGCTAATAGAATATCATCACTCAAAACTGACTATACACCCCGGTGGTAACAAGATGTATCGAGACATGAAGCAGACCTACTACTGGGAAGGGATGAAAATAGACGTTGGGAAGTTTAAATCCAAATGCATGAATTGCGAGCTAGTTAAAGCTGAGCAAAAGAAGCCTAGTGGTTTGTTGCAACCATTAGAAGTTCCAGAATGGAAATGGGAACAAGTCTCAATGGATTTCATTGATGGGTTACCGAGGACTAGGCCGGGTCATGATAGCATTTGGGTGATTGCGGACCGATTGACCAAGAGTGCAAGATTTATACCCGTCAAGTCGAATAGAACGACAACTAAGTTAGCTGAGCTATATATGAAATGGGTAGTGAGATTTCATGGAGTACCTAAAAGCGTTGTGAGTGACTGAGACCCGTTGTTTACTAGTGGGTTTTGGAAGAGCTTACAAGAGGCGTTAGGATCAGAATTACATCTCAGTATCACGTATCATTCTCAAACCGACGGTCAGACAGAGAGGGTGAATCGAGTATTATAAGACCTCTTAAGAGCTTGTATATTGGATTTTGGTGGATCATGGGATGACCATTTACATCTGGTTAAGTTTGCATATAATAATAGTTATCAGTCCAGTATTGGTATGGCTCCATTTGGAGCTTTGTACAGAAGACCGTGCAACTCACCATCATGTTGGTTAGAAACCGGTGAGAAATTTGTGCTTGGGTTAGATGTGATAAGAGAAACCTTAGATAAGATCAAAGTTATTCGAACGAATGAAGGCTGCCCAAGATAGACAGAGGAGTTATCCTGATAAGAGGAGAAGAGATTTAAAGTTCTTCATTGGAGACTTAGTGTTTGTCAAGATTTCTCTGTTAAAGAGCGTGATACGATTTGGCAGCAGAGGCAAGTTAACACCAAGATTTGTTGGACCATTCCAGTTCTCGAGCAAATTGGGAATTTGGCTTATAAAGTTGAATTACCTGAGAAGATGGCAGGAGTTCATAACGTATTTCATGTTTCCCAGTTAAGGAAATTCGTGCACGACCCCGATATGACTATTTCACCAGATCAGTTGGAAGATATCGAGGTTAAACCCAAGGCGGTTGGGAACTGCAGGCCTATGCGTATTGTTGGGAACAATACGAAGCAGCTTCAAAAGAAAGCGGTGAAACTAGTCAAAGTCCAATGGGGTGGTGATGAGGAAGACTGTACTTGGGAAACGGAGGAGAACATAAGGAGGAAGCATCCAGAACTCTTTGCCTGGTAAGGTTTTTATATCGGTATAGTACTCCCTTATTAGTAAACCACATGCTTGGATAGACTTGTTGTGTTGTTTTGTATGCTTTATTGTTTTGTTAATGATTGGTAGGCATGCGGGATCCTTTGCATGTTTTGGGTTATGGAATTTCGGGGACAAAATTTCTTAAGGGGGAAGAGAATGTAACAACCCGCATTCTACGCATCGAAGGATCGTAGAATATTTATTTCTTTCTCATACGAAGTCGTATGGTCATGTAACTTTGGGAGATGACTATTGGGGTCATTTCCCATGTTTATGATTTTTGCCGATTTTTAAATGACCATTTTGCCCCTAACTGATCGTGTTTTGACCATAACTTTTGATTGATAAAGAGTTTTGACCTAAAACCGCTTTCATTAGATCCGGATGATGGTTTACCTTTCCGTAGAGTGGTCACTTAGCCAAACGGACTCACCGTTTGGGAGATATAGCTGAAACAAGGTTTAGAAGGTGAAAAATAGCTTAACAGGGCAAAATGAGGTGATTAGTGAATGGACCCATAACCCATTTTGGGATTAGGGTTATAGGGAGGCTGAAATGAGTTAGGTTTTCATTTCATTTCAGTTTTCTAGCCGCCATTTACCTCCTAGGAACCCTAACAATGACCTCCAACATCTAGAATCATCTCTAATCACCGTTTAATCAAGGATTAAGCTTAGCAACATCAAATCAAAGGGAAGTAGCACCAAATCAAGGTCGGAACTGTTGTATAGCCTTGGGGACAGCGCCAAACAGAAAATAATTTCAGATTTGGTATTTTATTGTGGCTAAGGTGAGTGATTTGCATAGTTCCTCACTAATTATGGTTAATTAAGGGTAATTAGAGTTATTAGCGAAATTAAACATGATTAAATTCTGGAAAAATATTTATAAATTTCAAAATATTGTTTTAGGCCTCTGTTAGAAAATTTGGGTTAGTTTGGTTAAGTTTTACTAAGGCTATCATTAGTTTTGCTTAAACACGCTTAAGGGAAAATATGGGGTTTTGGCTATGTTTGATCCATTTAACCTATAAAATTTTTGTTTTGGTGTTTGTGGTCAATTCTACAAGTTGTTATAACTGTATGGTGTGTTTTGTGATTGTTTAGAAGTGTTAGATTGGTCGAAAACGTCGTCGAATGGCGTTAACATCTCGCTGGACAAAGTGCAGGAAATATGCAGGAACCAGACCGGATCGGATTGCCCTACCCGACCCTGACCCATTCGTGAATGGAGGCACTCAACCGATCCACTCACCTGGAGAGATCCACTACCCGAACGGCCATGAGAGGGAGTCCACGAGCCGATCCGAACAAATGAAGGAACTCGACCTGATCCGAATGGGTCCTACGAACCAAAGCTCAGCTCGAAACAAAGGGAGGCCGATCCGATCAGGCAAGTGCATCACGACCCGAACCAGGTGGTTGATCAGGATATGAACCCAATGGGTACTGTGACGATCCCAAAACCCCGTGGCATGGTGTTGAGGATAATCATTGGAATATAACACATTAATCATCATTAGCAGATCACAGATAATAGCATAAACAGAAATTAGAATAATTTACACACATATGACAGCGGAATCATATAGACAACATCACATCAAAGAAGCACAGTACAGGATACAACTTAGTGCATAATGATACATAATCAGTCTCCATCGCCTGAGGCGGAATCATACATAAAGAGTACACAAAAGGAATATCAGTCTACATCGCCAGTGGCGGAATCATAATATAGATACAATAATGGCGGAGAAAATCCAAGTCAGCACAGTGTAGTCAAGCCTCGCCATGAGCCAAAAGGTGCGTCAGAAACCTGTAACTAGGCTGCCCGTGTGAAAATAAGGGCACCCGAGTTTGCAAGGTGAAACAAACTACGAGTCAGTCATGGGACTGGTATGAGAAATCTATTCAACTTATTAACAACAATAATAAGGCAAATCAAAGGACCACGCCACTTTCGCGGAACGGGTTTACTCCAATGAGTGCTAGTGCATGAAGTAAGGTAAATGATTAAATCAACGCAATGCTTTTTCTAAAATGAAGCCATTATAAGACTCAGGTCCCATCATACAATGCAACGCAAGCTGGAGGATAGAGTTTTCCCTTATAATGGCCAAAGATGCTTCATACGAATAAAACAAAGTGTTTGATATTATTACTAGTGCATATATGTTTCAAAAGCAAATTCAATCATAAATATCAATCCTAGACGGCATGGGTACCATATATCATGTCGCCATACTAGTTATACAATCACAACCGCACATATTGTATTGGAAATTGGATTCCTTCATGAGTCGAGGCAAGGGGCAAGCTCCTCTCCGATTCGAGACACTCTAGCAAATGTCCCAGGACCCCACTATGATCCTTGGATCTTCAGGGCCGGTCCTCTCTTACTTTTGAGGATTAATTATTCCTGAACACATGTTTCCCGGTCCTTACAGACCTATATCGAGGCGCCTCGCATTCCAACAACCACACAGGTGAAAAGTATATATAATGTCAGGGCTGGTAGGTCACTGACACCACCTTAGCTAGAAAGAAACGTCGTGCTCTCCCTGCAGTCACTCTCCCGTTTTTGACTCATACCGAGGTGTGAGGCTCGCGAATTCACGTTATACACAAAGCTAGTCACACAGACCATGCTTTGATCATCAACCACAAGACTTTGCTTTGCAACAGAAGCCTTGATCACATGCCACTTAGGCGTGCCACACAGGCAATCCACTCCATGCGACTGATTTCTGTCAATACATAACCTCTAAGCTCGTACGTCTCAGAGAAGGGCGTTAAGCAAGAGAATAAATTCTCCGCCGCCAAACAGATATATATTTAACAGAGATCAATCAACACAGAACAAAATCCAATGTCAGACACACAGTCCATTTACAAGTCCGTTCTGGGTCTGAACGAAACCGGAGGCACCAATTCCTCGCATATCCGTACAATCAACACTCTGTTTGGACGGCTACTACTTCAATTCCTTCATGGTAGCTACTCCAATCACGAGCATCAGTAGCGCCCATCCATCCAACGTGGAGATCGTCGGTCTTCAGTCGTCTTCGACTCTTCGACTTCTCAACGTCGATCGATTATTTGAAATGAGATAAACTCGGCCTTTTCAAATAACCCACGTATATTTAGATTTTCAAACCAATTAATCACAGGGTTGAGCTATTCAACATTCACATTTCAGTTGTTTAGTTATAATTTTCACGTCAAATACATTCAACCATCACATATCAAGCAAACACAACAAAATTGGTTTATTTTCACTCTATATCGTCTATAGCACTTAATAACGATATATCACCATTTTTATTTAATTTTAAACGGCATATTTAATTAAACGACGTTTCAGGTCGTGTCGACGCACTGGCGCTGCTTTCCACTAATTTTGTTTTACACATATAGGAAAATCTAACCGTTGGATCTTCACAAATTTTACATCATTAGGAAGGTCTTTTCAAAACAAACCCAACGGTTCCAGTTTTAGGAAAATCCGACGGTCGGATCTTCCATACTAACCATTTGAAGTTACGATTTCAATTTACGAACTGCAGCGTCGTTATTCGATTTAATTTAATTATATTTATATATATATAAAAATATAATCGTTTCTGGCGCTGTTTTTCCTTAATTTTGAATTAAACATTCCAGACAATCCAACCGTCGGATCTTCACAAAGTTGGTGCCGTTGGAAAGATATTTCCAAGGCGAACCCAACGGTTGAGGTTTCGGGAAAATCCAATGGTCGGATCTTCCGCACTAGTCATTTGAAATCACGGTTTCAAAATATGAACTGCACGGCCACGTTTTGTTTTAATTCTATTTATATATATATATTTATATAAATATAGTCCATTCAATAATTTCTATATCGTTTTCACTTCAAATATTTTTCTAACACCCTAAAATTTTGGAAAATTTCGCCATAACCTCCCCTGTACCGGGGGCATCGGGAAATCGCAAATAGCGTTCCCGGTCCTTCTAATCTCAAAAAGAAAAAGAAAAAGCCAAGCGGCTAGCCAATAGGCTCATAAAATCATCACCCAAACAAACAGTAAATGTGTACCTATTTGTCGGGCACAAAATTTTATTCCTCTTCTCTAGCCCCTTTTTGCTTTAACCTGTTCAATAGATATGCATGCACATATATACAATTTCTAACATTTATCATTTTCTATTCAACTTCATATTTGATTTGCTTTGGTTTAAAAACACCACTCATTCTAATATCGCATGCATAGGCTAAAATCATATCATTAGCTAGTTAATGTATATTTCAACTCATGCACGTTTATTCGAACCAGTGGCTATTTTTAACACTTCACATTTCAAAGATGATAATTTTGGCGAACTAAAATAGATTTCAACACATGACTATTTTATTTAGTTCCTATGCATGTTAAAAATAATATTTCTATCACAAATATTTATTTCAACGTCCGCATATCTTTAGCATATAACACATATGATAAAAATGATATTTTTATCATTTAAAATATTTATTCAACCAACGTATGGTTTCAACACTTCATAGTTTCAATAAAAATGTAATTTTTATCGTTCAATCTTTTTATTCAACACATGCACCTTTCCACTACACACATTTCTCAACAAATGAGTATTTCCACACATGGACAATTTATTTATGTTGTTCATATTAGAAAGATGAAATTTTTATGATTGAAATTATTTATATAAGGCGAATATTTTTCATACTTCATATATATATAAAAATGTGATTTTTATTGTTTATACACTTCATTCATTCACAAATGAATTTTATTTTCACACAACACTTTTCAACACATGAATATTTCCACACATGGACATAGTTTCAATATATGACTTTAATTTCAATGCATGTAAAATAATTTCAACATATGAAAATAATTCTAACACACAAAGATTTTTCAAAATTTCGGCAGCATAACGGCAGGGTAGTTAAACCGGCACCGTCCCTAGTACGGCTCCTCGCTCTACCTTAAAACCTCGCGGTTTTTGACAATGGGGATCATGCATCTAATTCGCATGCAGGCGGCATGTTTATATTTATTTCATTTCCACAAACTAATCCTATGTGGTTTCAACCAAATATTTTCCAATCACAAACGGGTATTTTTCAACCTCAATCAATTCAATACCAACCACAAACAATCCCAAACAACAATTTGCCGTCAACCAATTTTCACAACAATTTCAACCAATATATATCGTCCATGGTTTGTGGACGAGGGGGCGTATATATATATATATATATATATATATTTATATATAGCAATTCACTTTTATTTCCACGCATATATATATATATAAAAAGAAATTGAAGAGTGAGAATTTCTCACCAGTAGCTATCCAATCACACGACTCTTCCTTTAAGGAAATCTTC
The DNA here is from genome assembly GCA_030737875.1 of Allium sativum. Lineage (NCBI taxonomy): Eukaryota > Viridiplantae > Streptophyta > Magnoliopsida > Asparagales > Amaryllidaceae > Allium > Allium sativum. Next base: position 568,143,595 of record CM060921.1, read on the forward strand.
GCCTATTTCGTCTTCTTGTCGCTTTCGTTGCCCGTATCCTCTACATAAGTAAAAATCGAATTTTTACTATGTTATTCAATATATAAAGATCATATTTTAAAAACAAAGATTATATTTTTAATATTCCTATGATGTAAAAATTATATTTTTATTGCTTTAAAAATATAAGAATCATATCTTACTTCTTCTACTTAACAAAAATTCTGTCTTTTCTCTTTTTTAAAAATATGATCTTTATTTTTGCAAGTTCGAATCTTTTTCTAATAAAAGATTAAACCTTTTTCTATTTCAAAGTTTAAACCCTTTTTTTTTCAAACCTTAAAATAAACTCAGTTTTTACTTTCTTAAAAAAATTCAGTTTTAAAAATTCATAAAAAATCAGTTTTAAAAATTCATAAAAATCAGTTTTCAAAATTCTTAACAAAAATCAGTTTATAATTCTTTTCAAAAAATCCAGTTTTAAAAATTCTTTTTAAAGATCCAGTTTTTATTTTCTTTTAAAAATCCAGTTTTTTATTTTCTTTTAAAAATTCTGTTTTTACATTCTTTTAAAATTCTGTTTTCTATATTCTTTTTTTTTTTAAATTTCAGTTTTCTAAATTCTTTTAAAAATTCTGTTTTCTATATTCTTTTTTTTTTTAAATTTCAGTTTTCTAAATTCTTAAAACAAAAATCAGTTTTTGCCTTTTATAATTTCAGTTTATAAAACTAAAAAAAAAACAGTTTTCAAATCTCAAAAAAAAAATACAGTAATTAGTTTTAAATCGGTTTATAAATCAGTTTTATAAAACAAAAATAAAAATAAAATAAATTAACCTAAATCACTCACCGTGGATCTCGAAGTGGAGGAGGGAAGAAGAAGAGGGCGGCTCGGCGACGTAGGGTGGTGCTCGGTGGTTCAGGGAGGCGTCGCGAGGGTGGTGGGGTGTTGCTTCGGGGTGTCGAGCGGTGGGGCTTCGGCGAAGTCCTCGTCGGCGGCTCGAGGGTCAGGCGGCGGCGGGTTCGTGGGTCAGGCGGCGGCGGGTTCGTGGGTCTGGGGCGGCGCGATTTAGGTTTTTAGGTTTTCTTTTTTTTTCTCTGTGAATAACTGAATCGGGGGGGGGGGGGGGGGGGGGAGGGGGGCAAGCAGAAGAAAAAGGGAAAGGTATGTTTTTATTTTATTTTATTATTTAATTATTTAATTTTGCATAAGGGTTGACTTTTACATACGACCTCGAAACGAGGCCCACCGCCTGTCGTCCATAGCGTTTTACCCCCATTCCGAACACAATGGGATATGTATCGTAAGCTGGTTTGATCGTTACAATCAGTTTCCGTTGAATTTACATTTAAATCCTTATATTGAATTTTAAACGTACATTTCAAATTACCGGGGTCACATACTAACTAGAAAAATTCCAGAAAAATATTTTCTAGTTTCGTATTGACGATACGGTCCTAACAAAACTAGTTTCGTCGAATTCTGAGACCGTTTGAAAAATGGCCAATTTCCTGTCGATTAAATTCAACAGAAACTGGTCAAACGCGTTTTCTTTTGCCACGCTCACATATCGATTCGAAAAATTATGAAATTTGAAACCTAGCAATGGTTTGACATCCCGGACCCGACAAAAGTGGTTTCGTCGAATTCCGAGGCCGTTTGCAAAATATCAATTTTCCACCCTGCATAGTCGGTCAAAGTTCGAATTCAAATTTTCAAACTGACTTACTATTTCTAATTCACTAATTTATTGAAATATTCTATTTCAATGGTTCAAATTGCTTTGAAATAATCAATTTAAAAATTTTAAATTGGCTCGTATTTTCCGGGTTATTACAATCTCCCCTACTTAAAACTTTTCGTCCTCGAAAAGGAAACAACAGTAAAGTAGGAAATAAAATGTAAATGCAAAGTATGGTAAAGGTACCTTGCACCGGAGTTAGTCAGAGATATCCACTCTGCATTTGGGATAAGCTTGCTTAATGCTTTCCTCGGTTTCCCAAGTACAGTCTCTAGGATCACTGCTCTACTGCACTTTAACTAAATGAACCTTTTTGCTTCTGAGTTCTCTAGTTTCTTTGCCAACAATTTTTAATGGCTCTCTTCTGAGTGCTAATTCTGGAGTTATCTCCACATCCTGTTGCGCTGCTTCTTCTACAACAAGATCCGGATCATGCACATGTCTCCTAAGTTGAGATACGTGAAATACATTGTGCACTCCAGGCAACCAATCTGGCAATTGAAACCTATAAGCAAGAGTTCCAATTCGCTCAAGTATAGGAAAGGGACCAATAAATCTCGGTGCCAACTTCCCAGTCTTACCAAATCTGATTACTCCTCTCATCGGAGAAACCTTTAAATAAACATGATCACCAACAGCAAATGTCAAATCTCTCCTTCTAGAGTCTGCATAACTTTTCTGTCGGCTTTGGGCGGTTTTCAATCGCTTCTTGATGAAGTCCACTTTATCAGATGCTTCCCTAATCATATCGGGCCCTAGTACAAGTCTGTTGCCAGTTTCTACCCAACATGCAGGAGATCTGCAGGGTCTGCCATATAATGCTTCAAATGGTGACATCTTCAAACTTGCTTGATAGCTATTGTTATATGAGAATTCTGCCAAATGCAAATGATCTTCCCATGACCCACCAAAATCGATTATACAAGCCCGCAATAAATCTTCTAGAATTCTATTCACCCGCTCAGTTTGGCCATCTGTTTGGGGGTGATAAGCGGTGCTCATATTCAGTTTTGTTCCCAATTCTGTCTGGAAAGCCTCCCAGAATTTGCTAGTAAATAGGGGATCTCTATCACTGACTATGCTGATGGGAATTCCATGCAGCTTAACAATTTCTTTGAAATATATCTGTGCTAGACTTTGGGCAGTTCGATTGGACCTGACAGGTATAAAATGGGCAGTCTTCGTGAAGCGATCTACGATTACCCAAATACTGTCATTACCTTTCTTGGTTCGTGGCAAACCATCTATGAAATCCATGGAAATCCGTTCCCATTTCCAACCTGGGACTTCCAACGGTTGCAACAGTCCAGCTAGCTTCTGTTGGTCACTCTTGACCAATTGACAAGTAGGGCATCTGCTAACATACAAAGAAATATCTCTTTTCATTGCCTTCCACCAGAAAGTGCGTTTGATATCGTTGTACATTTTACTCACCCCAGGATGGATGCAAAATTTGGATTTATGACATTCATCTAGCACTTCTCTTTTGAGCTCAGGAAGGTTGGGAACACAAATTCTCCCATTCAGCCTCAAAACTCCTTCTTTATTTACTTGGAAACTAGAGGATTCTCCTTTCTGGATTCTTTCCTTGATCCTTTGAATGAAATAATCATCCTTCTGGAGAGCACATATCTTATCGATCAAGCTAGGTGTAATTATAAGATGGGCAATGATTGCGGTTTTTCTACTAAGCGCATCCGCTATTACGTTAGCTTTTCCCGGCGTATACAGGATATCAAGATCATACGCTGCAAGAAATTCTAGCCAACGCTGCTGTCTCAGATTCAGATCTTTTTGGGTATATAAATACTTCAATGATTGGTGATCTGTGTACGGTATAAATTTCTCGCCCAATAAGTAATGCCTCCAGATTTTCAAGGCAAATACGATGGCTAGCAACTCAAGATCATGAGTCACATAATTCTTCTCATGCGGTTTCAATTGGCGGCTTGCATAAGCGACTACTTGGCCTCTCTGCATTAACACTGCACCAAGACCTCTAATAGAAGCATCTGTCCAAACCGTTAAATCTTGATTGCCATCAATAATAGTTAACACTGGAGCGGTGGTCAGCTTCGATTTCAATTCCTGGAAAGCTTCTTCACAATCGGAAGTCCACTTAAACTTCTCATGTTTCTTTGTGAGCTTCGTTAACGGACCGGATATCTTCGAGAAATCCTTAACGAACTTCCGATAATAACTAGCCAACCCCATAAAACTTCTAACTTCTGTGGGAGTAGTGGGTTGTTTCCAGTCTTGAATCGCTGTTATCTTGCTTGGGTCAACAGAAATTCCTTTCCCTGACACGACATGGCCAAGAAATTTAACTTCTTCTTGCCAGAAGACACATTTAGAGAATTTGGCTTTGAAGACGTTCTTCCTTAGAATCTCCAATACTTGTTCTAAGTGTTTTTCATGCTCTGGTTTTGATTTGGAGTAGATTAAAATATCATCGATGAATACGAGGACAAATTTATTCAGAACTCCCCTGAACACTCTATTCATTAGATCGACAAAGTATGCTGGAGCGTTACATAGGCCAAACGGCATTACTAACCATTCATAAAATATGTCTGGGCCTCTGAAAGCGGTCAAAGGAACACACTCTTCTGCTATTCTCAATTGGTGAAAACCTGTAGCTAGGTCCATTCGGGAAAATACTTTCGCTCATTCAATTGGTCTAGCAAATCATCTATGCGGGGTAATGGATATTTATTTTTAAGCGTCTGTTTGTTGAGGTCTCGGTAATCAACACATAATCTAACAGTACCGTCTGACTTCGGGACAAACACGACAGCTGCACCCCAATTAGAAAAACTCGGTCTGATTAGACCTTTCCACAACAGTTGACGAGTTTGATCGCCTAATTGTTCTTTTTCTTTGGGAGTCATTCTACGGATTGGATGTACCACGGGTCTAGCATTAGGAATTAGATCGATTCGAAATTCTATTTCTCTTTGCGGAGGTAAGTTTTCAACTTCTTCAAACACATCCGCATAGTGGCTAACAATCGGAATCTTTTCTATGGAGGTGGGAATAAGTTCTAATGCTGACCAAAATTCATCTCTATTCGGATTCGAACCATGACAGGGAACCGTAATATATCCAAGCTTCGTTCGGATTTTAACAATTCTTTCCGCACACTTCACTTCGGCTTCATATTTCGTTAACCATTCTAACCCAAGGATGACGTCGAATTCGGGAAAATCCATAACAATTAAATTAATGGGAAACTTGTAGGAAGAATAAGAGATTGGCACTCTACAATATGAACTGAGAGTAATAGGGCCCCCTATCGGGTTATGAACTTCAACCAATTCTTTAAGCTTTCGCTGTTTTAACTTTAGTTTGTGCACTGTGTTTTTAGCAATAAAACTACGGGATGCACCTGTGTCAAATAATACAGAAACTGGAATATTTTTAATTGTAAGGGTACCTCCCAAAACATCAGGTTTACCTGCTCCATCGGAAGCAGCTGGCGGGCTAGACCCGTCATAGACATGAGCTACAGTAGCTTTCTTTAGCAAAGGACAGTCTTTGACCAGATGGCCGGTCTTGCGACAGTTGAAGCACGAGCGAGGGTTCTGAGAGCCTTGGCTCGAGCCTTGAGAATTTGTTCTCTGCCTCTTCGGAGCTGTGCAGACATTTGAGTAGTGCCCCGGCTTACCACAATTAAAGCAATTTCCTCGTGGCGGATTGCCAGTCTGAGGCTTTGAAGATGCTGCTTGGCTTGACTCGCCCTGATTTGCAGTAGGTTTGCGCTTGTTTCCTGCTTGACTTTTAGCGCGATCCTGATCCAGATGCCTTTGATCAAGGTCTTCATAGTTGCATGTCATCTCCACTAGCTCGTTGAAATCCAGCTTGACATGGGCCATTGCTCTATCATGATATTGTCTTCTTAGTCCGAAGATAAACCTCTTATTTTTGGATTTCGCGGTAGCAACAAGTTCGGGAGCATAGGGCGACAGCATTGTGAATTTGTTCAGATAATCTTGCACGGAAAGATCCCCTTGCTGGAGATTGGCGAAGTCATCGTGCATTCTTTCTAAAGCTTGTTCTGGGACATATTTCTCCTTGAAGAGTTCTTTGAATCCATCCCATGTTCTTCCAGCTTCTCTATTCCCGGCGGTAAGAGAGTCCCACCATAATTCGGCCTGTTCCTGCATAAGCCAGGCGCCCATAGTAGCTTTGTCTTCGCTTCCTAGCCTTAGGCCTTCAAGAATTTTCTCGCATGTTTTGAGCCATGCAAGGGCCTCTATTACGGTGCCAGTCCCCGAGAAGGTCTTGCCTCCTAAGTTCTTATATCTCTTAGCTACACGGTCGAGCTCGAAGTATTGAGCTGCCGGAGGTTGTATCAAAGGTCCTTCTTGAGCTGGGATTTCTCCCCTTCCTCGGCCTCGGCCGGCACGGCCTCCTCTAGCAGCGGCTCCTCTGGTGGCCATTTATCAAATTCTGTATAAGTAACGAAAAAGTCAGTTAACAGAAATGATAGTCTATTGCATAGTTAAGCAGAAATTCCTACGGAAAGATAACGATGGACTGATCAATTGTTTTTGCTATTCTGCTCAGCTCATTCTAGGACTTTACTAGTCCTATCTCTAATGAGCGACTCGCCTTAGAATACTACTGATTCTATCTTGACGAAGTGTTTAATGTGTTAGACTCCAGAACTAAGGTTAACCAAAGCTCTGATACCAGCTGTGACGATCCCAAAACCCCGTGGCACGGTGTTGAGGATAATCATTGGAATATAACACATTAATCATCATTAGCAGATCACAGATAATAGCATAAACAGAAATTAGAATAATTTACACACATATGACAGCGGAATCATATAGATAACATCACATCAGAGAAGCACAGTACAGGATACAACTTAGTGCATAATGATACATAATCAGTCTCCATCGCCTGAGGCGGAATCATACATAAAGAGTACACAAAAGGAATATCAGTCTACATCGCCAGTGGCGGAATCATAATATAGATACAATAATGGCGGAGAAAATCCAAGTCAGCACAGTGTAGTCAAGCCTCGCCATGAGCCAAAAGGTGCGTCAGAAACCTGTAACTAGGCTGCCCGTGTGAAAATAAGGGCACCCGAGTTTGCAAGGTGAAACAAACTACGAGTCAGTCATGGGACTGGTATGAGAAATCTATTCAACTTATTAACAACAATAATAAGGCAAATCAAAGGACCACGCCACTTTCGCGGAACGGGTTTACTCCAATGAGTGCTAGTGCATGAAGTAAGGTAAATGATTAAATCAACGCAATGCTTTTTCTAAAATGAAGCCATTATAAGACTCGGGTCCCATCACACAATGCAACGCAAGCCGGAGGATAGAGTTTTCCCTTATAATGGCCAAAGATGCTTCATACGAATAAAACAAAGTGTTTGATATTATTACTAGTGCATATATGTTTCAAAAGCAAATTCAATCATAAATATCAATCCTAGACGGCATGGGTACCATATATCATGTCGCCATACTAGTTATACAATCACAACCGCACATATTGTATTGGAAATTGGATTCCTTCATGAGTCGAGGCAAGGGGCAAGCTCCTCTCCGATTCGAGACACTCTAGCAAATGTCCCAGGACCCCACTATGATCCTTGGATCTTCAGGGCCGGTCCTCTCTTACTTTTGAGGATTAATTATTCCTGAACACATGTTTCCCGGTCCTTACAGACCTATATCGAGGCGCCTCGCATTCCAACAACCACACAGGTGAAAAGTATATATAATGTCAGGGCTGGTAGGTCACTGACACCACCTTAGCTAGAAAGAAACGTCGTGCTCTCCCTGCAGTCACTCTCCCGTTTTTGACTCATACCGAGGTGTGAGGCTCGCAAATTCACGTTATACACAAAGCTAGTCACACAGACCATGCTTTGATCATCAACCACAAGACTTTGCTTTGCAACAGAAGCCTTGATCACATGCCACTTAGGCGTGCCACACAGGCAATCCACTCCATGCGACTGATTTCTGTCAATACATAACCTCTAAGCTCGTACGTCTCAGAGAAGGGCGTTAAGCAAGAGAATAAATTCTCCGCCGCCAAACAGATATATATTTAACAGAGATCAATCAACACAGAACAAAATCCAATGTCAGACACACAGTCCATTTACAAGTCCGTTCTGGGTCTGAACGAAACCGGAGGCACCAATTCCTCGCATATCCGTACAATCAACACTATGTTTGGACGGCTACTACTTCAATTCCTTCATGGTAGCTACTCCAATCACGAGCATCAGTAGCGCCCATCCATCCAACGTGGAGATCGTCGGTCTTCAGTCGTCTTCGACTCTTCGACTTCTCAACGTCGATCGATTATTTGAAATGAGATAAACTCGGCCTTTTCAAATAACCCACGTATATTTAGATTTTCAAACCAATTAATCACAGGGTTGAGCTATTCAACATTCACATTTCAGTTGTTTAGTTATAATTTTCACGTCAAATACATTCAACCATCACATATCAAGCAAACACAACAAAATTGGTTTATTTTCACTATATATCGTCTATAGCACTTTATAACGATATATCGCCATTTTTATTTAATTTTAAACGGCATATTTAATTAAACGACGTTTCAGGTCGTGTCGACGCACTGGCGCTGCTTTCCACTAATTTTGTTTTACACATATAGGAAAATCTAACCGTTGGATCTTCACAAATTTTACATCATTAGGAAGGTCTTTTCAAAACGAACCCAACGGTTCCAGTTTTAGGAAAATCCGACGGTCGGATCTTCCATACTAACCATTTGAAGTTACGATTTCAATTTACGAACTGCAGCGTCGTTATTCGATTTAATTTAATTATATTTATATATATATAAAAATATAATCGTTTCTGGCGCTGTTTTTCCTTAATTTTGAATTAAACATTCCAGACAATCCAACCGTCGGATCTTCACAAAGTTGGTGCCGTTGGAAAGATATTTCCAAGGCGAACCCAACGGTTGAGGTTTCGGGAAAATCCAATGGTCGGATCTTCCGCACTAGTCATTTGAAATCACGGTTTCAAAATATGAACTGCACGGCCACGTTTCGTTTTAATTCTATTTATATTTATATATTTATATAAATATAGTCCATTCAATAATTTCTATATCGTTTTCACTTCAAATATTTTTCTAACACCCTAAAATTTTGGAAAATTTCGCCATAACCTCCCCTGTACCGGGGGCATCGGGAAATCGCAAATAGCGTTCCCGGTCCTTCTAATCTCAAAAAGAAAAAGAAAAAGCCAAGCGGCTAGCCAATAGGCTCATAAAATCATCACCCAAACAAACAGTAAATGTGTACCTATTTGTCAGGCACAAAATTTTATTCCTCTTCTCTAGCCCCTTTTTGCTTTAACCTGTTCAATAGATATGCATGCACATATATACAATTTCTAACATTTATCATTTTCTATTCAACTTCATATTTGATTTGCTTTGGTTTAAAAACACCACTCATTCTAATATCGCATGCATAGGCTAAAATCATATCATTAGCTAGTTAATGTATATTTCAACTCATGCACGTTTATTCGAACCAGTGGCTATTTTTAACACTTCACATTTCAAAGATGATAATTTTGGCGAACTAAAATAGATTTCAACACATGACTATTTTATTTAGTTCCTATGCATGTTAAAAACAATATTTCTATCACAAATATTTATTTCAACGTCCGCATATCTTTAGCATATAACACATATGATAAAAATGATATTTTTATCATTTAAAATATTTATTCAACCAACGTATGGTTTCAACACTTCATAGTTTCAATAAAAATGTAATTTTTATCGTTCAATCTTTTTATTCAACACATGCACCTTTCCACTACATACATTTCTCAACAAATGAGTATTTCCACACATGGACAATTTATTTATGTTGTTCATATTAGAAAGATGAAATTTTTATGATTGAAATTATTTATATAAGGCGAATATTTTTCATACTTCATATATATATAAAAATGTGATTTTTATTGTTTATACACTTCATTCATTCACAAATGAATTTTATTTTCACACAACACTTTTCAACACATGAATATTTCCACACATGGACATAGTTTCAATATATGACTTTAATTTCAATGCATGTAAAATAATTTCAACATATGAAAATAATTCTAACACACAAAGATTTTTCAAAATTTCGGCAGCATAACGGCAGGGTAGTTAAACCGGCACCGTCCCTAGTACGGCTCCTCGCTCTACCTTAAAACCTCGCGGTTTTTGACAATGGGGATCATGCATCTAATTCGCACGCAAGCGGCATGTTTATATTTATTTCATTTCCACAAACTAATCCTATGTGGTTTCAACCAAATATTTTCCAATCACAAACGGGTATTTTTCAACCTCAATCAATTCAATACCAACCACAAACAATCCCAAACAACAATTTGCCGTCAACCAATTTTCACAACAATTTCAACCAATATATATCGTCCATGGTTTGTGGACGAGGGGGCGTGTATATATATATATATATATATATATATATAAATATTTATATATAGCAATTCACTTTTATTTCCATGCATATATATATATATATAAAAAGAAATTGAAGAGTGAGAATTTCTCACCAGTAGCTATCCAATCACACGACTCTTCCTTTAAGGAAATCTTCGCCTATTTCGTCTTCTTGTCGCTTTCGTTGCCCGTATCCTCTACATAAGTAAAAATCGAATTTTTACTATGTTATTCAATATATAAAGATCATATTTTAAAAACAAAGATTATATTTTTAATATTCCTATGATGTAAAAATTATATTTTTATTGCTTTAAAAATATAAGAATCATATCTTACTTCTTCTACTTAACAAAAATTCTGTCTTTTCTCTTTTTTAAAAATATGATCTTTATTTTTGCAAGTTCGAATCTTTTTCTAATAAAAGATTAAACCTTTTTCTATTTCAAAGTTTAAACCCTTTTTTTTCAAACCTTAAAATAAACTCAGTTTTTACTTTCTTAAAAAAAATTCAGTTTTAAAAATTCATAAAAAATCAGTTTTAAAAATTCATAAAAATCAGTTTTCAAAATTCTTAACAAAAATCAGTTTATAATTCTTTTCAAAAAATCCAGTTTTAAAAATTCTTTTTAAAGATCCAGTTTTTATTTTCTTTTAAAAATCCAGTTTTTATTTTCTTTTAAAAATTCTGTTTTTACATTCTTTTAAAATTCTGTTTTCTATATTCTTTTTTTTTTAAATTTCAGTTTTCTAAATTCTTTTAAAAATTCTGTTTTCTATATTCTTTTTTTTTTAAATTTCAGTTTTCTAAATTCTTAAAACAAAAATCAGTTTTTGCCTTTTATAATTTCAGTTTATAAAACAAAAAAAACAAAAAAATAGTTTTCAAATCTCAAAAAAAAAATACAGTAATTAGTTTTAAATCGGTTTATAAATCAGTTTTATAAAACAAAAATAAAAATAAAATAAATTAACCTAAATCACTCACCGTGGATCTCGAAGTGGAGGAGGGAAGAAGAAGAGGGCGGCTCGGCGACGTAGGGTGGTGCTCGGTGGTTCAGGGAGGCGTCGCGAGGGTGGTGGGGTGTTGCTTCGGGGTGTCGAGCGGTGGGGCTTCGGCGAAGTCCTCGTCGGCGGCTCGAGGGTCAGGCGGCGGCGAGTTCGTGGGTCAGGCGGCGGCGGGTTCGTGGGTCTGGGGCGGCGCGATTTAGGTTTTAAGGTTTTCTTTTTTTTTTTCTCTGTGAATAACTGAATCGGGGGGGGGGGGGCAAGCAGAAGAAAAAGGGAAAGGTATGTTTTTTTTTTATTATTTAATTATTTAATTTTGCATAAGGGTTGACTTTTACATACGACCTCGAAACGAGGCCCACCGCCTGTCGTCCATAGCGTTTTACCCCCATTCCGAACACAATGGGATATGTATCGTAAGCTGGTTTGATCGTTACAATCAGTTTCCGTTGAATTTACATTTAAATCCTTATATTGAATTTTAAACGTACATTTCAAATTACCGGGGTCACATACTAACTAGAAAAATTCCAGAAAAATATTTTCTAGTTTCGTATTGACGATACGGTCCTAACAAAACTAGTTTCGTCGAATTCTGAGACCGTTTGAAAAATGGCCAATTTCCTGTCGATTAAATTCAACAGAAACTGGTCAAACGCGTTTTCTTTTGCCACGCTCACATATCGATTCGAAAAATTATGAAATTTGAAACCTAGCAATGGTTTGACATCCCGGACCCGACAAAAGTGGTTTCGTCGAATTCCGAGGCCGTTTGCAAAATATCAATTTTCCACCCTGCATAGTCGGTCAAAGTTCGAATTCAAATTTTCAAACTGACTTACTATTTCTAATTCACTAATTTATTGAAATATTCTATTTCAATGGTTCAAATTGCTTTGAAATAATCAATTTAAAATTTTTAAATTGGCTCGTATTTTCCGGGTTATTACAGGTATCCTATGATCCGACCCGAAGGGCTTGTCATGAAATGAGATGTTGAGCACGAGCCGGGAGGGACCGAACCGAACCGACTTGGGTGCGGAAATCCGACCCAACCCGATGTGGATGATCACAGGCAGGACTACTTTAAGGAGCATGATCCGATGCATAGTGAAGAGGAGCATGCCGAACCGATCCGGAGATGATGACCAAAACCTGAGATGCAAAGGTAGTCCAATTGGGAAGTTTGTACTCAGGATCCAGTTGGGAACCAACGAGTTAACTTCATGAGTTGGGCTTTGCTGCGGGACGTGTGCAAAGGGGTTATCGACGTCCATAGCTTTGATCCACTACCGAGACGGATGTTAGGCTACGTATCAGTGCAGTGGGGAAGTTATTACTCCATTGGGCAGAGTGATCGTAGCAAGGCTATAAGGCAGTGCAGTGGAGTCGTCATGACTACATGGGGTAAATTGGACATAGCAAGGACTGGTGGCTATGGATTAGTGCAGTGGAGTCGCCATGACTCCATGATGCAGAGTGGTCATAGCAAGGATTTGGGTGATCAAAGTGGTGGATATCGTATGCTTTACACACTGAGTGAGAGATGTGAGGATGATTGGTATGCTTGATTGTTTGCCATCACTATGACATGCACACCCCACCTCCGTATTTCTTACACTATATGTTAGTGGCACCTTATAGTATTGTACGGTATGTTGTGCTAACTCTTTGGTTGCAGGTCCAGGTTCAGGTATGGTTTAGTATACATGTTATTGTTCTGTTTTGCTTCTTATCGCTCATACCAGACTTTTGTCTGACCCAGAGTTTTATGTCTCTTCTTATTACTCTGGGTGCTCTTAAATGGGCAAACTAGAGACAGGTTAGCTGGTTATACACGAGTAGTTGATCTGGAGATGAGCAGGAGGCTCCTATGTATTATCTACATATATTCTCCCCGTGTTGTTAATGGTCACTGCTTTGGGCATTAGTAGTGTACCTTCCTTATTTACTTTAGAGATAGTTTTCAAAAGTTGTAATAATGATGATATGGAACATAAGCTGTATTTTGGATTTTCTACTGCTATGATGTTTAGTTTTCAGCTTATGCACTGTCTCGCCTGTTTTATGTCAAAGTATGTTATTATTATATTTCATTCCATGTGCTGTGAGACATTCTACAGGTTCTTTGTTAGTCCACTGTTAAGTTTCCTTCCCTTCCCTTTCTTTGGCGACTATCCCGTGTTGGTTGGACATCGGCACAGCGCACTTTCATGGGAAATGTCATCTGGTGCGGGGCGAGCCGTCATATTGCAAATAAAAGACGAAAATTCACAACTGGAGATGAAACAGTATTAATTAAGTAAGCTGGTTTTCGATCTTCAATGTTATGATCAATAAGTATATATTGGAAAGGACGATACATGAAATTGCAGAAGCAAAAAAAACTCACTTAAAGATCTCTGTTTCAAAATACTCAAATCCATCCTTCAACCTTTCTATAACATCCATTTCGTACAACAATCAGTCTGATATCAAATAATTTTCCTTCATAACTAAAAAATGTAATCGAGCTTTATGATGAGAATTATTTAGGAAAGAACCTAAATTGATTCGGAATTGCAAAAGATGTGGAAGGAGGTAATAAATTTCCAGTACAAAAATCATAGAACTTGATTTATGTAGATAAGAAAGAACAAATGTGTGTGTATATAAAAAATGATTCAAAAATGAATCAATTTCCAAATCTATCCTCTAATTGATTACTAAATAGATTTATGAGTTAGTTCCTTTCGAGCTGTCTTTATTAAAGTGTAAATTTACCTAATTTCGTGATTCCTAGCTTTGTGTTATGTTCCTTTTTACCCTTTGTTTAGTGAGAGATTTGTAAATAGATAAGGAATTCTTAATTAAATCATATAACAAAATGAAAATGAATCAAAGGATGTTAGCAAAAAAATTGGGGAAATGGATGATTAGAGAACAACGGTTTCAAGATTCATATTCCAAGGATGAAGGGAATGCGTTCTCTAATTGAATCACGATTCTAATCCGATGTAGAAGCAGGCGGACGAGGAGAAGAATATGAGAAACAAAAGCAACATGTTTTTGACTTTCAGACGAAATTGATTTTACCTACTAGTAGGCAAACCTCCTAACAGTCGATTTGATTATCTCTTGATAGACATATCAACAAACACTAATTACCACTCAAGTTGTATATAAAAGCAATTTTGGTTCGGATTCATATCATATAATTAAAATTGCAACCAAAATTAATAGGATCTATGCTTTAAATTTGTAAATTGAGTAAGATTAAAACCATATCTTTTCTCGGGATTGCGAGATTGCATGAATACGAATTGAAATCGAAGTTATAACGATTCCTAGCATGACACAAAGCCGCCATATCTAGAGGTATCCACGAGACACAATCTCTTCAATCGAATCGAAGAGAAGGGGAAAAGTATGGTACTAGCCGCCATTCAAATTTAGGGTTTTGAAAAGGGATTATTGGTTGGCCATTTTTATTTCGATATGATCTGCCTTATTTTTATGGTTCTCACGTGTATTTTAAAGGATGAGTTACACCTTTAAAATCAACATGTGTACCATAAACTTAGGAGCCAATTAATGTACCATTTAAACACTAGATAAAATATCAACGATTAATATTTTATTTACCTAATGAATGTCTTTTCCCTTTATTACGTCCTAAATGTGTGACCCTATAGGTTACTGCAACATTGGCAATGATTTTAAATCATATTTAAAATCATAAACAATAATTGACATCTAGTAATACGTCGCTTCCACCAAAGTTAAAATAAAATCAATGATTCGATACTACCTTTCCGTGACCATTGTATCAATGTAATATAATCCTTTTAACCAGTATATCCAGAATTAAACTCGAGGCATGAAACGTATCACCCTCTTTACAATTTAATCCTTTTATCTTGATTGATGAGTAGACTATCTAAAACAAATCAATATTTGTGCATGGCCATGCATTTCATAGTCTCACTCAATCAAGAGACCCATGGATATCAATACAAATATATCATAGGGTTAAATATTCCATCTAGATCATTCATAATTTTCATTCGATTCAAGATGTACTCAATGATCACCTTTATCGTCTACTTGGTTAAAAGTATCAAAACACAAATATATTCAAATAAAATTATAATGATTTCAGGTCTGAGGACCATTATGTCACTGCCACTATGAGAATAACTTATGATACTGTTAATTACATTCCATGTAGCTTTCTCATATTGGGTCAGCCCAATACGTTATTCTCGAATACGCATTTATGTCTTGACATTAATATCACATATATTAATGATCAATGAGATATGATCATCATTCAATCAACACACTAGTTTCAATATTTCATTGTTGTCCTATACGAACAATAAAACTTGACTAGGGACATTTAAGAATTATAATGCATAACAAATTATATAATATCATGTTCAAGTCATTTACTTGAACTATATAAATCTGTATTATTATGCTAAGGACTTCTATTATGCTAATATTTATATTATGCAGTAATATAATATAACAAAATATTTTTATTCCAAATAAAATAATAACATCAACAGTGCTATTGATCACATCTAATGGATTACCTCTAGGGCATAAACTCTAACCATCTCTCACATGCACAAGAGTCAATCATTCATGTATCATATACCCATGAAACTTGCGTCGCTATTAAACTTCTGCTGCGACAGAGTTTAAATCAGTAGGTCTGCAATATTTCAACCTTTTGCAACTTTGCCGATATGTTTATTTCCTCTATGAACAACATCACATAAGAAATTATATTTCTTAAATATATGTTTGGATCGATAACGAGTTCAAGGTTTTAGGCTTGAGCAATATCCTCATTGTAATCACAATGTAAATCATTGGATCAACAATGAGTTAAGTTCAATTATGAACTTCTTAACCCAAATATTTTATTTCTTAGAATCAATATCTATTTCTTGTTTTAAAGCTAACATTATTCACGATAGTTAATGTGTTATCAATATATAACATTAGAATTATTATGACACTCCTACTCAATTTCTTGTCGATGCAAGGTTCAATTGTATTTTGTGGTTCCCAAGACATTTCGAATTCTATTTCATTCTCATCGGTATCTTAGAGACTATATCTCTTCTAAATAGATACCAATTCGAGCAATTAACATTTTATTCTTAAATAACTTATAGAAATAATATCCTTTTGCTTCTTTTGGATATTCCACAAAATAATTATCAGATTTGGATCCGATCTTATCAGAGGTAAGACACTTAACAAACTCTTCACATCCCAAATCTTTACAACAAACACACTAGGCCGTTTCCTAGCCCATATCTTATATGGCATCTTTATAATTGTTTCAGTAGGATTACAATCATATATATGTAATTATTTCAAGGGGATAACCCCAAAAATTATTGGAAGATCAGTATGACTCATCATTGATCATATAACACCCCGTTATTTTAAAATGGGACATAAGAGATAATTAAAGAATAATTAATTATTAAAATAAGAATTAGATGAAACGGGTTACGCCATTACGTTCGACTCGGAATTCTGCTTGAGATAGAGTCCAAGTTTGCTAAAATGGATACCATATGAAGAAGATATGGACGAACGAAGTTAGGCAGAAAAACCGGAAGTCGACCAAAATGCACTGGCGCACTTCACAAGTGTGCCAGTACAAAAATGCACTGGCGCACCTGCCAAGTGCACCCATACTGATCTAGCATAGAATTCTGGAGTGTTTTGTGACGATGTGTCTTTTTCTGAGTGGTCGGATGATGTGTATTTGAGCTGGATGGTTCTGATGGACTCCTAGTTCATCTAAGGGCTCTAAATAATCCTAGACATCTATATATACATAGCTAAGCCTAAACCCTAACATCATAACCCTAAAACTAGGGTGTCTTCATGATGTTCGTCTACAAGCAAGCCAAAGCCTCCATTCATCCTCTCCAAACTAGAAAATCAAATCCAAACTAGTAATCGATTAAGAAGAACATCAAATCAAACATCTACATCAAAGGATAGCTAACTAAATTCAGAAATTAGATCCCAAAATTCAATGTTGTTCTGTAATTTGTAAGTTCATGTTACTTTCAGAAATAAAATTTAATTGTGACATTGTAATAAATCTGAGATTACGCCCATCTGTCTTTCTATGTCCATTGGATCTAACTCATTGATATTATTATGCCCATTCTTTGTCTCTTCTTTCCTTCTTCCTTTTTTTCGTCGTTTTTATAGCCAGGCTACTGTGAGCCTGAGCCGAATCTCATAAGAGATGAACGTACGTTGGGAAAAATTGAACATAATATATGATTTGGACATGGCCAGCACTAAAATTGGGAAAATTATTAAATTATGTATAATTGGGCATAACTGGTTTGTAACTGATTTGAGGACATAACACATGTTGTATTTAAAACATAAAGTGTATCGAACATATGACTTGAGATTTGAGGCATAAAGTATATTGGACATATGACTTGGAATTTGGGGCGTAAATTGAATTGTAAATATTTAAGGCATAGTATATGTTGTGTTTAAGACCTAAAATTGGGGCATATTATATATGATAGTTTAGGACTTGGAAGAAGGAGATTATTGTGGTATATGGCCTAGGCATGGAAACCTATAGTAAGATAGGGATAACTGTTGAATGTGAACACGCCTAAAATTGGGTAACTGGCATGCCCTGTAATTAAAGGCTATAATTTGGCATAGTTTATACTGTGAATCATGATTGGGGGTTTTTGGAGGATATTTTGTACGGTGCAATATGACCAAACCTTAGGGCATGTGTTATATTGTGATTTTTGGGGCACGACTATTATTGAAAATTTGGGAAGATTGGGCGTAACCTATGTTGAGTAATAACTTGAATTTGAATTTGTGGGGCATAACTTGTAATTAGCTTTGTTGAGGTATAACTTGAGAATTGGAACATGACTAGTTTTGTGAATTTGTGATAATTAGCATTTAAAATCTAGACTTGGACATGTACGGTAAGTATGCAAAAAATATAAACATGCCTAACCCGAGGTTAGACTGAGTTGCGGTGTAAAACTGCCCGGAACCGCCCGGCACATCCAGTGACCGCAACAACACATATCTAATGTGAGAGGTTAGCACATTTAGCCCAAAAACCCGAGATTAGAATGAGTTTGCAGTAGAAGTCTGCCCGTAACCACCCGGCACATCCAACAACCGCAAACGACAGTTCTAATGTGAGAGGTTAAGGCATTAATTAATGAATTAATGCTAATAAGCAAGAAATTCCAATAACTAAATGGCAGGGTTAAGTTAATTTAGGCAGCACTTAACCAATACAACATGTTAATTAAATAGGTGAGTAGGGTTAAGTTAATAAGAAACACTTAACCAATATGACATGATGAATGGTTAGGATTAAGTTAAAACAAGAAAGCAACACTTAACCAATATAACATGATTAATGGGGAGGGTTAAGTTAACACAAGGAGACAACACTTAACCAATGAAACATGACAAGTGGGTGGGTTAAGTTAACTTGGATTGATTGATGACACTTAACCAATACAGCATGATGAATACGTGGGGTTAAGATTAATAAGATACACTTAAACAATGTAACTTGATGAACGAATGGGGTTAAGTTAATGGGAAATACTTAACCAATATAAGATGATGAATGAACGAGGTTAAGTTAATGGGAAACACTTAACCAATCCAACATGACGAGTGAGAAGGGTTAATAAGAAACACTTAACCAACATGACATGATGAGTGGGTGGATTAAGTTAACATGAATGGACAACACTTAACCAATATGACATAATGTGTGGGAAGGTTAAGTACATCCCGTGTAGGTGGGTAATATTTGTATAGATCAGCCCACAAACTTAATCATTGAACAAACAAGCTTGAATTGGTGGGAGGGTTAAGTACATCTCATGTAGGTGGGTAATATTTGTATATATAGGCCCACAAACTTAACCATTGAATAAACATGCTTGAATCGGCGGGAGGGTTAAATACATCTCGTGTAGGTGGGTAATATTTGTATATATATAGGCCCACAAACTTAACCATTGAATAAACATGTTTGAATCGGTGGGAGGGTTAAGTACATCACGTGTAGGTGGGTAATATTTGTATATATAGGTCCACAAACTTAACCAGTAGGAAACCCTAGTAACGGGGACCCATTTCAGCAGTAACCCACATAGAGGTATCATGGTACCCTGAACTAAGCAGGGTAGGGCATGATTACTGGGATGATTATAAGCGGTCAAAATAACGTCAGGGGGTACGTTAGTGTAGTTTCCGACGGTTTTCGGGCATGCACGTACTCCGGAATGGGAAAAAGCAGGCACTGGGTACCAGTAGTTATACACTGTGCATCCTTGAATCGTGTCGGGTTGCTACATTGGGACTGATACACCTTATAGTGGGACTAGCACAGGGTGTCTACACGGTAGAGAGGGCCAATTGACACCAGACACAAGGAAAATTAATATGAGTAAGGAGCCGATCGATAGGGTAGTAAGGGTACATCTAACATATTCATGGCAGTTAGGCAGATTGAGGTGGAATCCTCACAATAGATGTACATCTGAAGGCTACCATAATTACGGGGATTGGGATCACATTATCATATGGACATTTTAAACAAATTTCTAGTTGGGACACTAGTTAGGTGGTGCAGAGATGTAAAAAATCAGTATAACAAGGTAGTAGCAAAGCAGAGGAAGAGTAGAAGCGCATTCAATTTATCTTGCCTTATCATATCTATGCTAATCGTATGTTATCTTGTTATCACGGTATTGTCTTATATTCAGTTTATTCATGTCATGATGCTTTTGCCTATTTTCATGCTGAAAGTCACTGGATTTACTTGACT
Organism: Allium sativum; assembly: GCA_030737875.1. Lineage (NCBI taxonomy): Eukaryota > Viridiplantae > Streptophyta > Magnoliopsida > Asparagales > Amaryllidaceae > Allium > Allium sativum. Next base: position 568,163,701 of record CM060921.1, read on the forward strand.
TATGTCTGACCTAGTTTGTTTCGCCTCTTTTCTTCCGTTCCCCCCCCCCCCCCCCAAGGTCCATAAGGAGGTAATGTTACCACTTAGCTCAGTTTTCTTTCTAAGCTCGAAGATAGATGATGTATTCCTTTGGACTCTCTCTTCCACTGCTATGGCTGGTTCATGCTTTATTGGGGAATATCATTGTTATTTTTATGCCTCTTTTATACTTGGAAGTTTTTGAATCAAGATAGAAGTTCTATGTATTATTTTTAAGTTTGATTGAGACAATTGTTGTAAAAGCTTGACTGAACCACATTGTTTATAAAATGAATTTATTTTCCGCTGCTTTATTTGTTTGTCTTGTAATTTATCTGCATCTTTTACCAAAAATGCTCCATCGAAGTTAAGGCATTCCCTTTGTGAGTGACCTTAACGGAGGTGGGGTGTTACACTTGGTATCAGAGCTGAAGGTTACCGGATCGGATAAAAGATTTGAAAAATTATTTTCAAAACGGTTTTAAAAGAAACATTTTCAAAAGAAATGTTTTGTTTTAAAGGCATATTCCCCAAAGCCATATGCACTATCTTTTGATCCTCTGTTTGAATCCTTGTTTCCTTCTTTCCTGAGTCTCCGGGGCTCCTGGCTTTCTGGGAGGTAACCTCATCGCGACATGATTCCGTAGGCTTGATGAGACCACGTCACCTGTCAAAGGGCGAAGAAGTGTCCAACTTCCATACAGCCGCAGTACTTTCACCTACGGCTAATTTTCTTTCAAGCTTTGTAGGGATTTCCGTGCGATGGAGGCAGCTTTCAAGAGACTTGTCAACAAGTTACACAAGGATGGCAAAGATGAGAATGAGGGAGTTTGGCTAAGGAGCACAACCCAAGGATGAGGAACTCATGGATTTAGACTTGGTTCACAAAGAAGGTAAAAAGAAAGAGGTGTAAGTGGAAGAATCACAAGACAAGAAGGGAAGGAAGAATAGGAAAACCTAAGACAAGAGAAAGTGTCTTTATAACGAGTCATATAATTAAGGACAAGGGCAAGAACAAAGGACAGGATTTTCAGGAGGGCAAGTGCATGCTCTCACCGCCAGCGTATCTGAGAGAGAGGTAGTAGAGTTTCTGTTGAAAAAGTCTAGTTTTTTCTTTTTGATCATCCTGTTAGTACTCTTTTTGATTTTAGCGCTTCACATTTGTTTATATCTGCTTCCATAGTTGAGTCTCTGCACCTTAGTGCTTGTATAGTAGAAGATCCCATCATTGTCTCAAATCCAATTGTGGTTTGGCTCATTTATCTTTGGTTTGTAAGGATTTGAGAATAGCTATGTTAAGTATTGAGTTTAAGTGTAATGCTTATGTTTTCGGGTTTCATGGCTATGGGTTGATTCTAGGCATGGATTGGTTAGCTAGTAATTGTGAAAGGAGGGTGGTTAGACTTTCGACTTGCCTCGGGAATACCCTCGAGATTTTGTATGATCCTAAGGGATCAGTTTGTCTTAGCTACCTAGAATCACTTGATGCATCTATTGACGATTTGCGATCCGTTAGAATAGTCCATGAGTACGCAGATATTTTTGATGAGGTTAGGGGTTCATCCCCTGAAACGCGAGATAGACTTGCGCATATATCTAGTTGATAATGCAAAACTAGTTGCATTACTTGTACGACACATGAATCCAAGGGAAAGGAAGGGCTCAGTAAACAAGTAAAAGAGTTACTTGAAAAAGGGTTTATAAGGCGAAGTATTTCTGAATGGGGTGCTCTAGTCGTTTTCGTTACAAAGGCGGATGGTTCACTTCGCTTGTGCACAGATGATATTTTGGAATGAGGAAGAACATGCTTTGCATCTAGGGGTATTCTCGGATACCCTCCAAGCGCATCATTTTAAGGCGAAGTTCTCCAAAAATGTAAGGTTTCTAGGACATGTGGCACCCAAAGAAGAGATAGCAGTAGATCCCGCAAAGGTAGTTGCGGTGCAAGACTGGAAGGTCCCAAGGAATGCAACAGAAGTAAGAAGCTTTCTTGGACTAGCGGGCTAATATAGGACGTTAATTAAGGACTTTGCGAAGGTATTAGCCCCACTTACAAGATTGACAGAGAAGAATATAATCATCTTAGTATATACACTTGGTAACATGGTTAGCATCTGTTTATTTTCAAGAGATAGTTCTGGGAATGTTAGCATGACACGGCAGAGGTTGTAGTGCCAAGTATACTATAAGAAGAAAAGGTGGAACGAGATGCGACAGTGAAATGAGTTCCAACGCATATTATGAAAACAGAAATTAAGAAGCTACGCAAATTGTGAAGTTAAGACAGTCAGAGCAATATGGAGCGAAGCTCAAGAAGATGCGACTTAAAAGACTGAAGACTAGATACGCGTATCATACCCTTTCTGGGGGTATATCCTTGATCTCTCTTTTTATGTAAAGTTTATTTGCTAGTCTTTATCTTTTAAGTATATACTCTCGATTCTATCCTCGATCCTTAGGTAGAAGCCAATGGATGTAAACATGTGTTTGAAACATGTCATGTTTGGTGGATGCAAGTGGATGTAAGTGTTTGCTAGCGGTTGCTCGTGGATGCATATACATATATTAGGCACTAGATCGGCTCAGTCACTTTCATATTGCATATGCATGAGTGAATTTTTATATATATGAATTGAAACTTGATGTGTTATCATATGGATGTTGCATTTGTATGAATGATTGTGCACTCATGTAGAAATTATAAAGTACGATTAGGTATAATTACATACATGATGGACTCATGGCACTGACATGATTCGCATTAAGGAGGTCAACTGAATCAGTCGACCGCCTGATTTTGCATTTGGGTAAGGACATATACACACACTATGCATATGTTCATGAAAAACATTAGAAACCTTTTTAAGACAATGGATGCCTGTGATTGAATGGTTGAGTAGATGGATGTTGGATGGTAGGATATACATTCTTCTTAACTTGAAGATTTTGGGGACGAAATCCTTTAAGTAGGGGGAATGTAACACCCCGTAATTTTAAAATGGGACATAAGAGATAATTAAAGAATAATTAATTATTAGAAGAATAATTATATGAAACAGGTTATGCCATTGCGTTCGTCTCGGAATTCTGCTTGTGATAGAGTCCGAGTTTGCGTAAAACGGGTACCGTATGAAGAAGATATGAATGAACGAAGTTAGGTAGAAAAACCGGAAGTCGACCAGAATGCACTGGCGCACTTCACAAGTGCGCCAGTACAAAAATGCACTGGCGCACCTGCCAAGTGCACCCATAAAGATCCAGCACAGAGTTCTGGTGTGTTCTGTGATGATGTGTCTTCTTCTGAGTGGCCTTATGATGTGTATTTGAGCTGGGTGGTTCTGATGGACTCCTAGTTCATCTAAGGGCTCTAAATAATCCTAGACATCTATATATACGTAGGTAAACCTAAAACCTAACATCATAACCCTAAAACTATGGTGTCGTCATGATGTTCATCTACAAGCTAGCCTAAGCCTCCATTCATCCTCTCCAAACTAGAAAATCAAATCCAAACTAGTAATCGATTAAGAAGAACATCAAATCAAACGTCTACATCAAAGAATAGCTAATCAAATTCAGAAATCAGACCCCAGAATTCAAGACTGCTCTGTAATTTGTAAGTACATGTTACTTTCAGAAATAAAATTCAATTGCGATTTTGACATTGTAATAAATCTGAATCTGAGATTACGCCCATCTGTCTTTCTATGTCCATTTAATCTATCTCATTGATATTATTATGTCCATTCTTTGTCTCTTCTTTCCTTCTTCCTTTTTTTCGTTGTTTTTATAGCCAGGCTACTGCGAGCCTGAGCCAAATCTCATAAGAGATGAATGTACGTTGGAAAAAATTGGGCATAATATATGATTTGGACATGGCCAACGCTAAAATTGGGAAAAGTATTAAATTATGTATAATTGCACATAACTGGTTTGTAACTGATTTGAGGACATAACACATGTTGTATTTAAAACATAAAGTGTATCGAACATATGACTTGAGATTTGATGCATAAAGTATATTGGACATATGACTTGGGATTTGGGGCGTAAATTGAACTGCAAATATGTATGGCATAGTATATGTTGTGGTTTAAGACCAGAAATTGGGGCATATTATATATGATAGTTTAGGACTTGGAAGAAGGAGATTATTGTGATATATGGCTTATGCATGGAAACCTATAGTAAGATAGGGATAACTGTTGAATGTGAACACGCCTAAAATTGGGTAATTGACATGCATTGTAATTAAAGGCTATAATTTGGCATAGTTTATACAATGAATCATAACTGGGGGTTTTTGGAGGATATTTTGTATGGTGCAATATGACTAGACCTTTGGGCATGTGTTATATTGTGATTTTTGGGGCATGACTATTATTGCAAATTTAGGAAGATTGGGCGTAACCTATATTGAGTTATAACTTGAATTTGAATTTGTGGGGCATAACTTGTAATTAGCTTTGTTGAGGTATAACTTGAGAATTGGAACATGGCCAGTTTTGCGAATTTGGGATAATAAGCATATAAAATCTAGACTTAGACATGTATGGTAAATATGCTAAAAAGATAAACATGCCTAACCTGAGGTTAGATTGAGTTGCAGTGTAAAACTGCCCGGAACCGCCCGGCACATCCAGTAACCGCAACAACACAGATCTAATGTGAGAGGTTAGCGCATTTAGCCCAAAAACCCGAGGTTAGAATGAGTTTGCGGTAGAAGTCTGCCCGGAATTGCCCGACACATCCAGCAACCGCAAACAACATTTCTAATGTGAGAGGTTAAGGCGTTAATAATGAATTAATGCTAATAATCAAGACATGCCAATAATTGAATGGTAGGTTAAGTTAATTTAGGCAGCACTTAACCAATACAACATGTTAATTAAACAGGTGAGTGGGGTTAAGTTAATAAGAAACACTTAATCAATATGACATGATGAATGGGTGGGGTTAAATTAAAACAAGAGAGCAACACTTAACCAATATAACATGATGAATGGGAAGGGTTAAGTTAACACAAGGAGGCAACATTTAACCAATGTAACACGACAAGTGGGTGGGTTGAGTTAACTTGGATTGATTGATAACACTTAACCAATACAGCATGATGAAAATGTGGGGTTAAGATTAAAAAGATACACTTAACCAATGTAACTTGATGAACGAATGAGGTTAAGTTAATGGGAAATACTTAACCAATATAACATGATGAATGAACGGGGTTAAGTTAATAGGAAACACTTAACCAATCCAACATGACGAGTGAGAAGGGTTAATAAGAAACACTTAACCAACATGACATGATGAGTGGGTGGGTTAAGTTAACATGAATGGACAACACTTAACCAATACGACATAATGTGTGGGAAGGTTAAGTACATTTCGTGTAGGTGGGTAATATTTGTATATATAGGTCCATAAACATAACCATTGAATAAACATGCTTGAATCAGTGGGAGGGTTAAGTACATCTCGTGTAGGTGGGTAATATTTGTATATACAGGCCTACAAACTTAACTATTGAATAAACATGCTTGAATCAGTGGGAGGGTCAAGTACATCTCGTGTAGGTGGGTAATATTTGTATATATATATGCCCACAAACTTAACCATTGAATAAACATGCTTGAATCGGTGGGAGGGTTAAGTACATCTCGTGTAGGTGGGTATTATTTGTATATACAGGCCCACAAACTTAACCAGTAGAAAAACCTAGTAACGGGGACCCATTTCAGCAGTAACCGACACAGATGTATCATGGTACCCCGAACTAGGCAGGGCGGGGCACGATTACTGGGCTGATTATAAGCGGTCAAAATAGCGGTAGGAGGTACGTCAGTGTAGGTTCCGACGGTTTACGGGCATGCACGTGCTCCGGAGTGGGAAAAAGCAGGCACTGGGTACCAGTAGTTATACACTGTGCATCTTGAATCGTGTAGGTTTGCTATCATAGGGACCGACACACCTTATGGTGGGACAGCATAGGGTATCTACACACAAGAGAGGGCCAATTGAAACAAGACACAAGGAAAATTAATACGAGTAAGGAGCCGATCGATAGGGTAGTAAGGGTACATCCAACGTATTCATGGCAATTAGGCAGATTGAGATGGAATCCTCATAATAGATGTACACCTGAAGGCTACCACAATTGCGGGGATTGGGATCACATTATCATATGGACATTTTATACAGATTTCTAGTTGGGACACTAGTTAGGTGGTGCAGAGATTTAAAAATCAGTATAAATAGGTAGTAGCGAAGCAGAGGAAGAGTAGAAGCACATTCAGTTTATCTTGCCTTATCATATCTATGCTAATCGTATGTTATCTTATTATCCTTGTATCACGGTATTGTCTTATATTCAGTTTATTCATGTCATGATGCTTTTGCCTATTTTCATGTTGAAAGTCAATGGACTTACCAGACTTATGTCTGACCTAGTTTGTTTCTCCTCTTTTCTTCCGTTCCTCCCCCCCCCCCCCCAAGATCCACAGGGAGGAAATGTTACCACTTAGCTCAGTTTTCTTTCCAAGCTCGAAGATAGACGATGTATTGCTTTGGACTCTCTCTTCCACTGCTATGGCTGGTTCATGCTTTATTGGGGAATATCATTGTTATTTTTATGCTTCTTTTATACTTGGAAGTTTTTGAATCCAGACATAAGTTCTATGTATTATTTTTAAGTATGATTGAAACAATTGTTATAAAAGCTTGACTGAACCATATTGTTTATAAAATGACTTTATTTTCCGTTGCTTTATTTGTCTGTCTTGTAATTTATCTGCATCTTTTACCTAAAACGCTCCACTGAAGTTAAGGCATTCCCTTTGTGAGTGACCTTAACGCAGGTTGGGTGTTACAGATCATACCATATCTTATAAGGTGCGACTTCTCCTTTCAGACATACTATTCCAACTTGGTGTTCTAAGTGGAGTGAGTTGTGAAACAATTTCACACTCATTTGGATAGTTATTAAATTATTGGCTTAAATGTTCTTTCGATCCTCTCGAAGAGTACTTATTTTATATTGAAATTGGGTTTTAACTTCATTTCGAATTCTTTGAACTTTTAAAAGGATTCTGATTTGTGTTTCATAAGATCCACATATCTATATCTACTAACATCATCAGTAAATGTAATGAAGTAATAAAACCTACCTCTATCTTATGTATTTATTGTTCCATATACATCATTATGTATAAGACCCAATACTAAGTATCCCATTCACTATGCCAAATGAAAGGTGATTCATTTATTTTGCCTAGTAAACAAGATTTGCATTCTTCATATGATTCAAAATCAAATGATTCGAAAATTCCATCATTGTGGAGTTTGGATATGCTTTTCTTGTTTATATTGGCTAACTGACAATGCTAAAGGGTGCTGGAGTTGAATCATTAAATTATCCACTTAGTATTTATGTCAAGCACATCATAGTTAAGGATTTATAAAGATCATTAACTATTTGTGAAATTCCATAAGATATTTTATTTAAATAAAATGAATAACTATTGTTCTTTTATTACAAATGAAATTCAAACTTGTTTAAACAAGATTTATTATAATATTTATTTTAAATGGAAATTTCATAATAACAATTATTTTATTTATTCAGTTAATCCAGTACATAGAACAAGAAGTATCTTCCTATGCATAATCCAATAACATTTGCTTCATTTCCAATCGTAAGTCCACTTGTCCTTTTGTTATATTTCTGCTCGTTCTGCAAATCCTGCAAATTCACATACATCTATGTGCTTCATATATAGTACCTAATACTAAAGATGTATAAGTAGATTGTTATAACATTTGTATCTTATTCGGTTGAAGTCATTCTTCAACTTTTCATTTTAGATCCTCTATATTTGTTAAAACAATTACGTTTTAATTTGTTTGAGGACAATCCTCAAATTTCGATGTTAGTAAAGAAATTTGATTTGATTCAATTTATCCTTCTTAAGGATTAATTTTAAATTATCGGAGTTAACATTATTTAATATCTACGGTAGATAATAAATAATAACTGATTGTGTAATATTTATTTAATATAAACACAAATTTTTGACAATCAAAATTTATATTAACATAATTGTATAATTTAAACTGAAATACGCTCTCACTCAAATTAACATCCCTCTATTTGTATGTGTGTGTGTGTATATATATATATATATTTATATATAAATATATTAGTATATATACAATGGTGGTCCAAGATCCATATCTTGTTATGCCTTGACTTAGCTTTGGCTAATCCCAAAAATACAACCTTTTAGGTAGACATCTTATGTCAATTATATCTCTTATATAACTCTTGGATCACATGATGAACAATTTGTTCATAGAATTATTCATTTGCTCAAAATATAGAAAAATGCATGTTATTTGTCTCTAAGGCCATAGTCCTATTATGCAGCCTAATTAAGTCAGACCCAATAATTCAGTCAAAGTATTACAATTACTCTACCGCATATAACCAAAATAAAAGGATGCATAACACTTTGGCATTACATACTTCCAATGAGGCTGACATTGATGGGTGTGTATATTGGAAGACGTCACCATGAATTAATATAACAAAAATTTGCTTGAAGAATTTTAAAACTTGAGAAGGCAAGTCATATTCATTTTATTTACACATTTTAAAACACAAGTATTTTATATCGTTAAAATTAATTGCATATAAATGCAAGAATACAAATATCGAATGTAAATTTGAATGTTGTATAATATGATATTATCTATTTATCTCTTGAGCATTTCAAGTTTATATTGTATATATTAATATATATACATACATACATACATATATATATATATATATATATATATATATATTATATATATCCAACATAGCGTGGCATAGTGGAAAAACATGCTCATGTCTAATAAAAGGTCTGGAGTTCGATGTCTACTCTAACCACCATGTTGGCATATTAATCAATTTTCAAATACATACATACATACACACACACACACACACACACACACACATATATATATATATATATATATATATGTATGTATGTATTTGTAGTCTTGAAACACACGCATATGTTCACACATATATTTATACTGTTGCAAAAACTAAATAGAATACAACGCATGGGATAATGAAGAATTTTATAAGCCAGCAATACAAACCTTTCTGCAAATTTTAGATAGTCCCATAAGTAAACAACCTATATATGCCTTATAACTTTTTATAACCCACAGTGTTACATAAAAGTGTTAAACTCTACAACATAGCAGACAAAGACCAAAATGTATCTTATATACTTCCAATCTTAAACAAATCAAACATTCATGCATATTATCAATTGCAATGACTGCTCATTCAAACAGTTAAAACACAAACATATAAAATTGCTTGCATCATATAATCAATGTATTAATATATACAATCTGCCTATATACTGGGTAGGTATCAAATTTTTTTTTTTTTTTGAAAATTGGTTCACTTTTATTACTAACAAAACAGTACAACAGGCAGGTTAGCATAGTAACCATTACAAACATAAGGTAAAAGCTTAAAAAAACTGAAAATACAAGTAAATAAACCTAACTAACATAAATCAACCCATGATTCGGCCTTCATCCCATGCATGCAGCTCTCTGCATCCTCACTCAAGCCATAGGCTCCTCATGTACGTGATCATCAACTGATCGCTACCCATACTTCAAGATAGGAAGCAGAGAGCACATCTCCGTAGAAATGTTACCCAGATTTATCAATAAAATTGTGACAGCACTAGAAACCTGCATGCACTTGAACACTTGTTTCTGGAACCAAAGCATTTCGTAACACCACCAGAGTCTCCTAATAGCAAGTGAAAGCCAAATAATACTTGTGCTAGCAGACCTTTATCATTGCCCAGTTGCATAATATTTTTACACACTTAACATCTTTGAACATATGACTAGTCCATCATACTAGAGTGTTATCATGAAGATTGGATACAAATGACTTACTATTAGTTAATTTCGTTAATCCTAATCCATAAAAATATGACATTAAGAGGATTATCAGATGAGTGTTGAGTCATACTAAAAGTTGTGAGATTATGTATTGTATCAACACAATTAACACCTACATTGCATCATGTTTCTGATCCATACACAAAACTAATCAATCACATATGTACATATATCATATATCATATATATACATAGTGTATGCATTGACTTATGCATCAATAAGTGAAACATATAAAACTCATGCATTTTATATAAAGGAATTGTAACACCCTGAAAAAAATGATGAATTAAAGAATAATCAATGTAAAATACACTGTTAATAATGAATTAAGAAAAAAATAATTTAATAATTAGAATTAGGTAAAATAGACCACACCATTGCGTCCGTCTCGGAATTCTGGTCAAGATAGACACCTGGTTTGCGTAAATCGGACACTATATGAAGAAGTTATTAAGGTTTAAAGTTTGTATACATATAGGAAAAATATATACACATATAAAATTCAAAAATAACCAAAAATCTGCAAAACCAGAAATCCAGCGCGCAAATCGAGGAAGGGCCGACATTTTGAAGTCGACCCAGGCACATGGGGGTCAACCCTTCCGGGGATCTGGAAGCTTCTCTGACGTGGACGATTCTGATGGCTTTTGGTCCAATCTAAAGGTCTTGGTTTCTCCACTACCCCTATATAAAGGACCATAAACCTAGGTTTTATTTATCTAAAAAATATTGCTGACGGCTAAGCTCTGCTGCAACGAAAATAAAAATGGCCTTTCTTCTTCAAAATCAATTCAAAGAAGATTATACATATTCGAAGATTGCTACAACAAATTCAGCGATGGCTACAACAACTTATTCAACATGTTCTTCGCAGTATTTTGGATCCATCTCCTTAGATCTATTCAATGTGAGTTCATGTTATTTTTAGATCTGAATATTTAAATAGTAATCTTGATATGTACATAAAAAATGGATCTTGAATCGGTGCCTAATTAGTTCTATTATGACATAATTATTAGATCTGCTTTTATATGTTAATATTGCCACCATGTTAAATCTTGTCATAATATGCCTATTCAGTTTATGCCTATTTCTATCAGTTGTTATTGATTTGTTATTATGCCTATTTTGATTCTCTTCTCTCCCTCTTTTTTCCTTTTTATTTTTATATAGTCAGGCTACCTTTGAGCCTAGACCTAACGCTGAAAAATGTGAACATGCGAAATTGGGAACGATTGGGTAAGACATAAATTGGGGCATAATTGGTATTGGAAAATATGGATCTAAATTTGGGCATAAAATTTGGAAATATACGAATATGAATTTGGGGGCACATATTGTGTTGGATAATATGAATATGAATTTAGGCATACGTTGGAAAATATAATTTGAATATAAATTAGGACATTTGTAAGTATTGATTTGGGACATAAATTGGAACATATGTGAATATGAATTTTAGGCATAAATTGGAAAATATGTGGGTTTGGGTTTGTGCATAATACACACACACACACACACACACATATATATATATGCCTTGATTTATGACATGGGAAAAAGGAGCGTATGGTGCATAATTAAAAGGTGAGTTGAAAAGGGGCGTAAAAGTCTATAATTTGAATAGTGAATTGGGCATTGGGGAAAAAGGGTATGAACACCTATAAGGACATAGGTAAAATTGGATAATAATGAATGCCTAAGATTACAATTAGAAATTGTAATTGTACTTAAGACACGAGGTTAGGTTGCATTAGTGGTGGAAGTCTGCCCGGACTCGACCGACATATCCAGCAATCACTAATGTTGAACCTAATGTGAGAGGCGCAAATATGAGACATGCACAGACACGAGGTTAAGCCCAATTTGTGGAATAAGTCTTCCCGGACCCGCCCGACATATCCAGCATCCACTAATGGCAGGCTTAATGTGGGAGGTCTAGCATACTGTAACCATAAATGAAAATATGGTAATAAATCTTGAATACTTAACCTAGTTGAATCCATAGGGATTGTATGAATATAAATCAAAGTTGAGGGTTAAGTAAATTTGGCTGAACGGTGGGTGGGTTAAGTAAATCTGAGGGGGCGGGTAATATTTACATATAGGCCCATAAACTTAACCCGATAAGGTTATGTAATTAAGGACACCTAGCGATATACATAACTGTAGGATCTAAATTAACCCTAGAGGGGGGGGGTGAATAGGGTTTATCACAGATTTTCATAGAGTAATTAAATAATCACAGCACAGATTAAAAACAGAATAAATGCAGAAAATAAATAACACACAGATATACCCAGCTTCGGCAAAACCCTGCCTACTGCTGCATTCCCCAAGGTTTCTACTAGGAGTTAAAACAATCTCTACGCTTACAATCCCCTGTAAACTCGCGACACTCGCTCCCAACTGTTCTTAACCCTACGCTCAAAACCCTGCACTGGTTTTTATCCCCAAAACCAGATTTTCCCCGAATTACAATCCCTGTAATTCGTCTCCCTAGTTTTAGAGACAAACTAGAAAACTCTGATTACAAATTGAAATTAAAGATGAATAAAAATTAAAACAATAAAAACCCTTCAAAAACAATTTTAAAAAAACCATAAGAGTTAGATATAGAGGGTTATCCCCTTTATCTTTTAAGGATGGCCGGCCCCTTTCTTTTGTGTTGCACCCATTCTCTTTTGTTCCGATCTCTTTTCTCTGGAAAGAAAAATGGCAGCTTCAAATCTAGGGTTTCCTTTTAAAGATTAAAGTGGCGATTGACTTTAGGGTTTCGATTCTTCTTTCAATCTGAAGGCCACCGTTTTGTCGTGTGAAGATCTCGAAATCTCAGTAACAATCTCTTCTTCAATTGAACGTAGAATTGGATCCAAGCTTGCCCTTTTTTCTGGTATGAATTTCCTATTCAATTTTATGCTTTGATTTGTTTGAGCTTGGATTATGATAGCCGATGATGATGTGGGTGTACTTATAGGGTTTAGAAACCCTAATTTTGTGCTCTGATTTCGTATTACACTTGGTTCATGATATATACGATAATTTTGGAACTTTTGATATCCTTGGCTTTGAATAGGTCTTGCGTGATTTTTGATTTGAATTCTCCCTTAAGTTTTGACATCAATTTTTGAGATAATTTCTGGACTTCGAATTAGTCTTCGTTATACTGCTTTTCTAAAACTAAGTTTTCATTTCCTGATTGGCTATTTTTAAAATTTCAACTTCCCAGAAGAAGAAACTTGAATTTGTTGACTTTGAATTGATCTAATAATTGTCGTATATATTTTCTGTAATCAGACTTGAACTCTTTTTCTGGAACTTTGATTTTGCTTTCTTTTTTTTTTTTGAAAATTTCAATCTGACCTTTTCTAAATCCTTTGCCTTATCATTAAACAGATACTGCCCTGATCATTTTTATTCTGCTTCATATAAAATATGATATAAATAGATGCTTCCTTTATTGTTCATGCTTATATGTCATACTGCTCCCCATTGCTTTGTGCATTGTGCTTGTGCCGTGACCATGATATGTTTCATACTGCCTTGATTTTGTTGATACTACTAGAACTGTCTTTGACCAACACTTAAACCTTTTTGATAAAAAAAAACTTAGTCTTTGATATAGATTTGTTTGGCTAATGCTTGTAAACAGATTTGAACTGATAAGAGCAGATATTTCCCTTTGATTTTCCAAAACTCTTGAACTGGTGTTTTACTCTTGTGTTTTTAGTATGAATCATGAACTAAAAATAAACTGGCCTGATGAACTGCTATACTATACTCATTGTTCTTCTAACCATCTGTGTACTCTGTCATTGTCTTGTTTGGCCATACACACTGATCATATATATATATACATATATATGTGTGTGTGTGTGTACACTGTCATGTTGATACTTCTGCATTATATACTTGACCCTTGATTGATCTTGCCATACACTTGAACAGATTTAGTACTCTTGATTTTTGAACTGATACTTCATTTATTCTTCGACTTCCTGCTTGTCCTTTGTTAGGGCCATACACTTGCGCTGTTTTGTTAAAACTGAGTACTCCTTAGCTGCTGCATCATTGTTGTTTTACCTTTTGCATGAGACTGTGCTTGCTGACCTGTTTAACTCAACTTCAATTGAACCTTTAATACTTGTGCTTGCTCGAACACTGGTAATACTTGTATTCGAGCTACTGTACTTTTGTCTTGAGTTATTTTCATATTTGTTTTGGTCATTGAATTTGATTTTAACTGATAAGAGCAGTTTCAGTCTTGATCTTCCCTTAGAATGCTTGCACAGCTCGGCTTGCCATGATTTCTGGTTGCATCTGTTGTATTGATACTTGTTGTTTTGAACATGTATGTTGAGTCTCGCCGAAGCATCAGTTAACTTGAACCTGTTTTGTTGCTGTGTCCTTTGCTATCATGACTTTGTTGTATTGCACTTGTCTCACCATGCACCCTTGCACACTTGTATGTTGCTTCTGTAGTTGTTGTATATTCATGACCCTTTTTCTATTCATACATGAAAGTATTCATGCTTCTGCTGCCATGTTGATGCTTGTACATTTGTTCTTATTTGTCTTATCAAAAACTTGCTGGTTCGACCATGTATGTTTGAACTGTTTTTTTTTTTTGGCTTGAACTGTGCACTGAGTCGAGAAGGTCCTTGTGGCTACTCCTCAGTTGCTCGCTGATTGGCGAGGCAGTGCATACGTATGTGTGTACATGCAGCCATGTTTTTCCTATCCCTGCATATCAGACCATGTCTAGAAAAATGATGAGAAACACACCGTAATTCTGAGGCAAATAAAATTTAAAAATAAATTTTTATTTGCTTTTATTCTATTTTATTTTTGTTGCAGTCTACTGTGTGTGTTCTTCTTGTGACAGGTATAAAGACAGGACTTGACTGAAGGTTGTGAAGACAGAAGATGGAAAACAGAAGACAGTAAAAAAAAGTGTCAATGTATGAGAGTGTCTGTATATGTGATTGTAAATGTAGTTGTATAGAGTGAGTGACAGAGTTGTAGTATGTCAAATAGTGGAGTTATAAAAGATGTACTTTTTGATATTGAAATAAAATATTTTTATTTAAATAAAATACTGTGTGATTGTTTAAATTTCTGTACAGTTATATTTTATTTAAATAAAAATATTATAATCATGTCTGTTGTTAGTATACCAGTACAGTTACAAACACATTCAAGAATAAAATATATTTGGTTGTTATCATCAAAAAAAAGTCATATAATTGTGTATACAACACTGTTATATACAACAATCTCCCCCTTTTGATGATGACAAACAAATAAAAGATTTTGAATGTTGTTTGAACGTGAAATGTATTACTCCCCCTATTTGTATGCTCCCCCTACAACTGAACTCCCCCTATATATGTGGAAAATATGACGATGAAATCCAATTGACCATTCTCCCTCTAGATATTTAATTTCCAATCTTAAAATATTTTTGAATTAAATACTCATCAATCAAAATCTTGACCATTCTCCCCCTTTTGTTATCATCAAAAGGATAATAGAAATTGAAGCAGTGATAAATATAAACTATAAATATGAATTCAAATCAAGAGAGAGAATATATATTGTAAAACCCATTTAATCAAACAAAAATCATAATAATCTTTAAATCAGAAGCAAATTTCACTTTCAGAATGAATGGATTTACGATGGATTTTATCGAATGAGGAGAGTTCAATAAAAAATTAAATATTTGAATATGAATTTTAAAGATTTTAAATATGCCAAAAAAAGTGTTAAGCACTTTCTAACCACGCGTAGCCCAAAGGTCTTTTAAATGGGGTTAGTAGTAAATTAACTTTATCCTCTCTAATGAGTTCCATCCATGCACAGCCCGAAGGTCTTTTAAGTGAGAATGGAAGCACATAGAAATTAAGGTAATTCACCCACGCATAACTGCGAGAATTTTTAAATGGGAGTGAATACCAAGGATAAATTATTTATTTATTTAATTAATTTAATTTTAATATTTTTTTTAATTTCAAGAATAACTAGAACTCCCCAAATTAAATAAAACCATGATGAATGACAGAAATATGGTAGATATAGAAGATGGTTGTGAAATAAGCTCTAATTCAAAGATATTATAAAATCTGTCTAATCATCATGAGATTTAAAATAACATCTCTTTTAGTTATGAATTATACCATAGTCGCAACTCATCACAGTTTCATAAATCTATCAATAATTTTGATGAGTCCCAAAACGGTTCAAATTAATCAATAATTTCAATTTTTGAATAAATAATCAAAAATAATTTTAAAATTGAAAATATCAATTTCAAGAGGAGTTTTTGAAAAAATGCAAGTTGAAAATCAGCTTAATTAAAATCAATCAGTTAAAAAAATGAAATTTTCTAATATTTTTAACACTGATTGTTCCTAGACAATTTTTTAAAACCATTTATATATTAATTTGATTCAAATTGCCTATGAATTTTAACTAAATCCAGTCACTGATTTTCCAACTTATCATTTAATCACCAATGAATCAAATCAATTTCCTTATCAGAGCAGCACAAGATCATTTTCAAAGCAAGAACCATGAGTGAAATTTTCAGAGAATTTTTAGACAAACACAAGAAACATCCAGCGATCAACTCTAAGATAATTATTTGGGATCACACAAAAAAAAATCAATTTTTTCATAATCTAGGAAATTCAACAATCTACAATGAATGATTTCAAAAATCTGCCAAGTAAAAATAAACTAAAAGGAAAATAAACTAAAAGGAATTAAAATAAAAGTACGAGTTTAGAGATCATACCTGACTTACCATAATCAACGTGATCCAATGAATCTCCAACTCTGAATCTATGGCTAGGGAACTTCAAACAATTCAATAAAGTGGAACAACTTGAATTATATCTCTTTTAAGCACAGTTGTTCCCTAGCCTCCTACGATACCTAAATGTTTATATGATCGAGTGGTCTAACAAAAGTTGTTTTACCACTCTTATCTTTGTTTACACGTTTTGGTACCCAAACCCGTTTATATAACAATCCATTACTATTCACTAGCGTACCCTTTGGAACCCAAATTTGTTTAGATTTGCTTAAATTTATTTTGTTAATTTTTAGAATCCAAACAGATGTAAATGAATTGTTTTTAAACGAGTTATCAATTTGTTTATGATTTAAAAAACCTTTGAAATTATTAAATTTCAAAAATTCAATTTGATCGTTTTCAAAGCCAATTAAAGGAATTTTTAAAATCATTAAAATTTTGTTTTTCAACTTGATTAGATTCAAATCCAAGTCCCTTTTTATTCTGAACAAAAATTGTTTTTTTAACAACATATTCAATGATTTTTCTCCTTTAGAAAATTTAGTCAAAGCTGACTCAAGTCGTTGAATTTTAAATTTAAGATCGCTATTTTCTTTCATTAAATTTGAACAACGATTGATAGCGATTTTCCTCTTTTCAGCATCAGTTTGTTTTAAAATCAAATTTTCGTTTTCAAGTGCTTTGATTCTAGCATTGGACTTGGAAATTTCAATTTCAAATTGTTTTCGCTTTTCAAAATCAAGTTTTTCAGATTCTTTAAGCTTTTCAATCTCCTTCTCAAAATCACGATTTTCGTTTTTCAACTTCTCGTTTTCACTTTTGAGTGATTCAAAATCAGTTTTGAATTTCAAAGAATCATTACTCAAAGATTGACATTTTTCGCATTCTGAAAACGGTGAATTCTTAACTTTTTCAAGTTTTGTTTCTAAACTGTTATTTTCTTGAACTAGTTTTGACCTATCAGGTTTTAATTTCTTAACTTTTAGTTCAAGAGAATCAACGGTTTTTGTGAGATCGTGACACATTAAAATTAAATCTTTATAAGTAAAACTCGATACCTCACTTGAATCCTCTTCACTACTTTCTGAATCAGATTGAGCCATAAGACACAAATTAGCTTCCTCTTCTTCACTTTCAGAAACTTCTTCTCCTTCTTCGTCATCCCATGTAGCAGCAAAGGCTTTCTTCTTTCTTCTGAACTTCTTCTTCTTTTCATTTTTAAGCTGTGGGCAATTTGGTTTGATATGACCGGGTTTCTTGCAATTGTAGCAAAATACTTCATCGTCTGAACTTTCGGAACTTTCAGATTTGACAGTTTTCTTCTTTTTTGGCTTGTATTTTCCTTTGGCCCACTTTCTCAAAACCATGGTTAGCTCTTCAGCGAGATCATCATCATTACTTTCAACAGAATTATTTAGAGAAATCGACTTCTTCTTTGATTCAGAATCCTTTCGTTCTTCTCTTGCTTTCAACTCCATCTCGTAAGTAATCAGATTTCCGATCAACTCTTCCATGCTTACTTTATTCAGATCTTTTGATTCTTGAATCGTTGTCACCTTTGCTTCAAAATTCATCGGTAGCACTCTCAGTATTTTTCTGATCAATTCTACTTCGGTATAGGTTTTGCCAAGAGCTTTTGCATTGTAGACCAGTGATGAGAAGCGTCCATACATCTCTTTTATATCTTCGTCTTTTTGCATAGAGAAATTTTCATATTCGTTGCCGAGTAGAGCGAGACGAGATTCCTTTACTTGAGATGTACCTTCGTGTGTGACCTCCAACGCATGCCATATTTCCTGCGCAGTCTCACAATGAGAAATTCGATTAAATTCAGTTTTATCAAGAGCACAGATTAAAGCATTCATCGCTTTGGCATTAGTTGAAAATAATTTTTTATCATTAGCATCCCACCTGTCTTTTGATTTAGGAATTTCAACACCACTAACTATAACAGTGGGTGATCTATAACCCGTTTCAATAATATCCCATACATCATAGTCGACTGAACTCAAATAAATTTTCATCCTAGCTTTCCAATATGCATAATCAGTTCCATTAAACATTGGTGGCCTAGCTATGGAGTGACCCTTAGAAAACGCGTTTTTAGACAGATTCATGACTCTAGAGTTAAAATAAAATAAAAAATACCTGCTCTGATACCACTTGTAGGATCTAAATTAACCCTAGAGGGGGGGTGAATAGGGTTTAACACAGATTTTCACAGAGTAATTAAATAATCTCAGCACAGATTAAAAACAAAATAAATGCAGAAAATAAATAACACACAGATATACCCAGCTTCGGCAAAACCCCGCCTACTGCTGCATTCCCCAAGGTTTCTACTAGGAGTTAAAACAATCTCTACGCTTACAATCCCCTGTAAACTCGCGACACTCGCTCCCAACTGTTCTTAACCCTACGCTCAAAACCCTGCACTGGTTTTTATCCCCAAAACCAGATTTTCCCCGAATTACAATCCTTGTAATTCGTCTCCCTAGTTTTAGAGACAAACTAGAAAACTCTGATTACAAATTGAAATTAAAGACGAATAAAAATTAAAACAATAAAAACCCTTCAAAAACAATTTTAAAAAAACCATAAGAGTTAGATATAGAGGGTTATCCCCTTTATCTTTTAAGGATGGCCGGCCCCTTTCTTTTGTGTTGCACCCATTCTCTTTTGTTCCGATCTCTTTTCTCTGGAAAGAAAAATGGCGGCTTCAAATCTAGGGTTTCCTTTTAAAGATTAAAGTGGCGATTGACTTTAGGGTTTCGATTCTTCTTTCAATCTGAAGGCCACCGTTTTGTCGTGTGAAGATCTCGAAATCTCAGTAACAATCTCTTCTTCAATTGAACGTAGAATTGGATCCAAGCTTGCCCTTTTTTCTGGTATGAATTTCCTATTCGATTTTATGCTTTGATTTGTTTGAGCTTGGATTATGATAGCCGATGATGATGTGGGTGTACTTATAGGGTTTAGAAACCCTAATTTTGTGCTCTGATTTCGTATTACACTTGGTTCATGATATATACGATAATTTTGGAACTTTTGATATCCTTGGCTTTGAATAGGTCTTGCGTGATTTTTGATTTGAATTCTCCCTTAAGTTTTGACATCAATTTTTGAGATAATTTCTGGACTTCGAATTAGTCTTCGTTATACTGCTTTTCTAAAACTAAGTTTTCATTTCCTGATTGGCTATTTTTAAAATTTCAACTTCCCAGAAGAAGAAACTTGAATTTGTTGACTTTGAATTGATCTAATAATTGCCGTATATATTTTCTGTAATCAGACTTGAACTCTTTTTCAGGAACTTTGATTTTTCTTTCGTTTTTTTTTTGAAAATTTCAATCTGACCTTTTCTAAATCCTTTGCCTTATCATTAAACAGATACTGCCCTGATCATTTTTATTCTGCTTCATATAAAATATGATATAAATAGATGCTTCCTTTATTGTTCATGCTTATATGTCATACTGCTCCCCATTGCTTTGTGCACTGTGCTTGTGCCGTGACCATGATATGTTTCATACTGCCTTGATTTTGTTGATACTACTAGAACTGTCTTTGACCAACACTTAAACCTTTTTGATAAAAAAAAACTTAGTCTTTGATATAGATTTGTTTGGCTAATGCTTGTAAACAGATTTGAACTGATAAGAGCATATATTTCCCTTTGATTTTCCAAAACTCTTGAATGGGTGTTTTACTCTTGTGTTTTAAGTATGAATCATGAACTAAAAATAAACTGGCCTGATGAACTGCTATACTATACTCATTGTTCTTCTAACCATCTGTGTACTCTGTCATTGTCTTGTTTGGCCATACACACTGATCATATATATATATATATGTGTGTGTGTGTGTACACTGTCATGTTGATACTTCTGCATTATATACTTGACCCTTGATTGATCTTGCCATACACTTGAACAGATTTAGTACTCTTGATTTTTGAACTGATACTTCATTTATTCTTCGACTTCTTGCTTGTCCTTTGTTAGGGCCATACACTTGCGCTGTTTTGTTAAAACTGAGTACTCCTTAGCTGCTGCATCATTGTTGTTTTACCTTTTGCATGAGACTGTGCTTGCTGACCTGTTTAACTCAACTTCCATTGAACCTTTAATACTTCTGCTTGCTCGAACACTGGTAATACTTGTATTCGAGCTACTGTACTTTTGTCTTGAGTTATTTTCATATTTGTTTTGGTCATTGAATTTGATTTTAACTGATAAGAGCAGTTTCAGTCTTGATCTTCCCTTAGAATGCTTGCACAGCTCGGCTTGCCATGATTTCTGGTTGCATCTGTTGTATTGATACTTGTTGTTTTGAACATGAATGTTGAGTCTCGCCGAAGCATCAGTTAACTTGAACCTGTTTTGTTGCTGTGTCCTTTGCTATCATGACTTTGTTGTATTGCACTTGTCTCACCATGCACCCTTGCATACTTGTATGTTGCTTCTGTAGTTGTTGTATATTCATGACCCTTGTTCTATTCATACATGAAAGTATTCATGCTTCTGCTGCCATGTTGATGCTTGTACATTTGATCTTATTTGTCTTATCAAAAACTTGCTGGTTCGACCATGTATGTTTGAACTGTTTTTTTTTTTTGGCTTGAACTGTGCACTGAGTCGAGAAGGTCCTTGTGGCTACTCCTCAGTTGCTCGCTGATTGGCGAGGCAGTGCATACGTATGTGTGTACATGCAGCCATGTTTTTCCTATCCCTGCATATCAGAACATGTCTAGAAAAATGATGAGAAACACACCGTAATTCTGAGGCAAATAAAATTTAAAAATAAATTTTTATTTGCTTTTATTCTATTTTATTTTTGTTGCAGTCTACTGTGTGTGTTCTTCTTGTGACAGGTATAAAGACAGGACTTGACTGAAGGTTGTGAAGACAGAAGATGGAAGACAGAAGACAATAAAAAAAAGGTGTCAATGTATGAGAGTGTCTGTATATGTGATTGTAAATGTAGTTGTATAGAGTGAGTGACAGAGTTGTAGTATGTCAAATAGTGGAGTTATAAAAGATGTACTTTTTGATATTGAAATAAAATATTTTTATTTAAATAAAATACTGTGTGATTGTTTAAATTTCTGTACAGTTATATTTTATTTAAATAAAAATATTATAATCCTGTCTGTTGTTAGTATACCAGTACAGTTACAAACACATTCAAGAATAAAATATATTTGGTTGTTATCATCAAACAAAAGTCATATAATTGTGTATACAACACTGTTATATACAACAATAACCGGTAGAAATAATAAACTTGTGTAATTGGAAGACACCTTGTAGGGTAAGCATAACTTGAAAAAGTAGATATGCATAATATTTGCTAAGTAAACAACAATAAGTTGTAGTGACAGTGTAAATTGAATTTAGGATTAAATGAGGAAGGATGGGGAAAACTTGTAAAATGAAATAAGTTATGTTTAATCATAAATGGTAAGTGACATGTTAATTAGAAAACATGTGAATTGAGATATACTTAATAATATATTAAGTAGAACATATTATTGTAATGATGTAACCAAGCAAGAGCAGACCTTGGGCCACAATCTAGAAATAACATGTTGTGGGCTTATTAATAAACTTAAATGGATTAAGTTATATGACTGAAATTAATAAGCAAAAGAAACTTGATAATTTAAATAATAATTCAATATAAATGGGAATAACCAAGTTAAATGGGAACCTGGTGAGGTAAGGCAAGCATGTTAAAGATTGTTTAGACATAGGGTCTAACAACATATTAAAGAAAGGCGCTTGGACAAATCCATTCGTTTGAGGGTGAATAACCCAACGGGGTAGATCATCGAGGTGTTATAAGACACGAGGGGAGCGCACTTTCATTTGATTGTTATGACGGCTCAAAAGGACTGGAAGGGGAAGCACGCGGCTTCCAGAAGTACGTAAAGTGCTCCTAGTAGTCCTCTGTGCGGTGACAGATGTCTTAGGTTGTACTCGCAGAGGTTGGGTTTGCGCGTAACTACTAGGTGGATGGGCCCTGACTGCAGATGTAGTTGTGCAGTCAGAATGTTGTGACGAGGTGACACCAGGGTGATTCGATGGTTGCCTCACGAGGAGGTAGAGAGTGTCACGACCAACAACGATAGTAGACCGTCAGATATCTGTCATTGACAACCAGCGGGAGGCAAAAGACTAGAGCTAAACCCAAGATACCATTTCACCTTTCACTATTGAGGTTCGTGGTTGAGGGTAGACGCTACATGGATGTTTAGATTGGTTGTTATTAAGCCCGGTCGCTTAGTAATTATGGTCTTTACTAGTTAAGGGAAGGGCCGAGGTGGTGCCATAGCCACCACGAAAACAGACCTTAGGTACATATGTATATGGAGGCTCTTTTAAGACGGGCCTGTACAGATATGGAAAAGCTCCCGACCGAGTTCCGTGTTTTTTGTATCGCCCTGCCGTGGAACTCGGTGCACATTAGAGGACGTGCGATTGAGGGACATTCTAGATACATGCATATCTGCACCAGGTGGCGTATCGTAGACTAAAGGCATTATTCCGATAAGGAATCTGATTCGATCGATGGTGGCAATCCATATGCTTATGTAGCATATTAATGATAGATATATGCGGAACGTAACATTTTATATAGAGATCCGTACGTCACTCCGGCATAGGATAAGGGACTGCGTTCATTACAGTGGAGACCGTGCGAGTGGGGTACCATGGGGTGTATCTCAATATTGAGAGATAACTACATATATTGTAGTGAAAATAAGGCTCAGGTCCCTAAAAGCAAACTTAATTAGGCTCACATCCAGTGATAAACTTATTATAAATTAGGTCCCTATTTTTCAAAAGTTGCGAAAAAATGAAAAAAAAAATACAAGTATTATTATTTAAATAAATTATTCATTCGACCATAAATTCGCTAAAAAAAATCAAAAACATGCAAAAAATAAAATAAAACAGAAAAAAAGAGAAAAATGCAGTTAAATGCATTTTCTTATGCAAGAATTTCAATTTCCTTCGTATATATATATATATATATACATACATACATACATACATATATATATATATATGCAAGTATCCCAGCGTTGCATCAGTTGTTGATTTTTTTTCATATTTATGTGTAAGTATTGCATCGTTCTTGCACAAAATATGCAAAATTGTATAGCAGTGTAACTCAGTTCATTTTTATTTGCATTCAAGTGTGCAATTAAATCTGAAATATGCACATATGTGTGCAACATATATGCAGGCAAAATTATAGCATAATTTCCTTTGTGCAATAATTGCATACATGTATGCAAGTATTGGCAATACTTGCATACATATATGCAAGTTTTTTTTTCTTCATGGGGTGGACTTCTGGGATTATTTCCAGATTTTAGAATTTTTTTTTTAAATATTGGCTGCACTTTTTTTTTGAAAAAAACGAAGGAGCAAAGGGAAAGAAGCAGCAGGCGGGATGTGAAAGCAGGAAGTGGATCCAAGAATGTAGGAGGCGGCAATTCAAAAATAGGGGGCGGAAGTGTATTGGAAACTATGACTGGATGTGAGCCTAATTTTAAAACTTAATAAGGATCTGTAAAAAACGCATCCTATATTGTATTAGGTGAATCCATGGGAAAGCAAATGGGTATGATGCGCATATAAGTATTGAGTGCTATTAACCCAAGTAACATAATAATCAAGAAAATGTAATGGAACGGTATTAGTAGGGATCATTCTATTTCTGATACACTAGTATCAGCGCGGTGCAGAGAAATGTATTTAAGAAGCGCAATATATCATGTTCATCTTATCTTGCTCAGTTCTCACTTGTTATTGTTATCTTGTTCTTCCAGTTTTATATACCTGCCATGATACTTTTATTTATTTATATTTAAAAGTAACTGGACTCGCCAGACTTTATGTCTGACCCTTTTTTGTTTCCTCTTCTGCTTCTTCTGTTTCCCCCCCAGGTTCCCAGGGTGGAAGTGCTTAGAGTTGATTTGGATTCTTTCAGTTTAGCTCGGATTTTGGATATAGATGTATCGCTTTGACTTCTGGTCAACTCTCTTATGGTTTCGTAGGGAAATATGGTTTTATGCTTTTGTACTTTGATATTTTTGGTAAGACAGATTATTAATGTAATTAGTTACTTATGATGTAAACTTAGCATTTAGGACCATGATATTTTGATTTAAATATAGTTTTTTTTAATTCTGTTGTTATTTTACATGTCTGTCTTGTGTTATTATGTTTTTATTTACCTATAACGCTTCACGGAACTTAATGCATTCCCTTAGAGAGTGACATTAACGGACGTGGGGTGTATATTTGGTACCAGAGTGTATGGTTATAAAATTGGATAAAATATTTTGAAAATGGTTTTCAAAAATATCTAAAAAAACAAAGTATTTTAAAATAAAAAGCCTATTTTTGAAAAGCATGTTTCTCAGAGCCATAAATATCTTCTCGATTCTCCGCTTGATTTCTTTTCCTTTTTGATCGAGGAACCATTTCCTCTCGAAAGGGTATCCCTATTTCGGCATGGTTCCCTAGGCATGTTAAAACTACGGTACATGTCGAAGGCAAAGAAGTGCCCAACCTCCATCTTTAGCCGTAGTGGTTTCACCTGCGTCCTATTTTCTCTCAGGCCTCGTAAGGACTTCCATGCGATGGAGGCAGCTTTCAAGAGACTTGTTAGCATGTTGCACAAGGATGGTAAAAAGGAGAATAAGGGAGCTGGGGCTAAGGAGCACAGCCCAAAGAAGAAAAGAGGAAATACCATAATTTCGCAACGGTGGGTTATCTGGTAAAGGATTGTAGAAAGAGGGAAGGCGTGGTTACCACTTTGGTAAGGCGGGACACCTTATTAAGGAGTTCCCAAAGAGACAAGGACAAGGCCTAAATGCAGGAACTTCTAGGGGGCAAGCTAATGTTCTCATAGCTGGTGGACATGATAGGGGTAGGAAAGTTCCCATCGAAGAATTGATTTCTATTTCTGATCATCCTATTAGGATTCTTTTCCTGGCGCTTCGCATTCTTTTATATCTGATCCTTTAGTTGAGTTTTTGCACCTAAACACTAGTATGGTTTTGAACCCCGTTATTGCCTCAAACCAAAGTGGAGGTATGGCACATTTATCGATGATTTGTCGGGGTTTGAGTATCTCTGTGTTAGGTGTGGAGTTTGATTGCGACGCATATGTTCTTAATTTCATAAGATACGGGTTGATTCTAAGATGGATCGTTTAACCATATATGGAGCCATTCTAGATTGTGAGTGGAGGGTCATTAGACTTTTGACTTGCCGTAGAAAGACTCTCGAGATTTCATATGACCCCAAAGGGGTCTGTCATGCTTAGTATCCTAGAACCTCTTGATATATCTATTGATGATTTGCGACACGTGACTCCTAAAAGAAAAGAGGGAACTTGATAAGCAAGTAGGGGAGCTACTTGAGAAGAGGTTTGATAGGTGAGTCATATCGGGATGGGAAACCTATTGAAGACAGTCCTTGAGGAAGCCCATCATTCTAAGATGACTATTCATTCAAGAGGCCAAAAAAAAGTATAGAGTTCGAGGTAATGAAGCCAAACTTGTGAAAAGAAGAGAAAGTAGAGAAGGAAGCAATGATTGGACGAGTTTCGACTTGCATACTTGGATTGGAGGTTAGGAAATTGTGCAATAAAAAAGCGAAGCTAATAAGAGTGCAACGGGGAAAGGGCCGCAAGTACGCTACTTGGGAGGATGAAGATAAGATTCGCGCTTCATATCCTTTCCTTTTCGAGAATATGTTCTTAACTTCTTTTCCAAGCTTCGAATTAATACTTGTATCTATCATTTGAATAGCTCCCATTGATCGAGTCTTTAGGTAGAAAACTAATGAATGTAAACATGGTTTGAGACATGTTATGTTTGATGGATGCAAGTGGTTGCTAGTGATTACTCGTGGATGCATACACACACAATAGGCACTAGATCGGCTCAATCACTTACATATTGCATATTGATGTGTGTACGTTTTTAAATTTTTATGGATTATCATTACATTATTGTTGCATGTGGATGGATGATTGTGCACACATATAGAACTTACATGGATTAGGATGATTTGCATACGTTTTGGTTGCATGGCACGAACATACATTGCATTAAGGAGGTCAACTGAATCAGTAGACTGGTTGATCTTTCGCATTAGTTTACGGACATATACACACACTATTGCATATGTTAATACAAGAATTAGAAATTCCTTAAGGACAATGGATGCCTGTGATTGCTAGATGGATGTATGATTGTTGGATGTCAGGATATACGTTCTTCTTAACTTCGAGATTTCGGGGACGAAATCCATTGAATAAGGGAGAATGTAACGCCCCGAAATTTTAGCGATGCTAAAGATGATGAATTAAAGAATAATCAATGTAAAATACACTGTTAACAATGAATTAAGGAAAACTTAATTTAATAATCATAATTAAGTAAAACAGACCGCGCCATTGCGTCCGTCTCGTAATTCTAGTCAAGGTAAACACCTGGTTTGCGTAAATCGGACAACGTATGAAGAAGTTATTAAGGTTTGAAGTTTGTATGCATATAGGAAAGATATATACACATATAAAATTAAAAAATATTCAAAAATCAGCAAAACCAGAAATCCGACGCGCAAATCGAGGAAGGGCCGACATTTTGAAGTCGACCCGAGTCCCTACTAGGTCGACCTAGGGGTCGCCCCAGGCTCATGGGGGTCGACCCACATGAAGGGGGGTCGACCCACCCAGGGATCTGGATGCTTCTCTGACATGGACGATTCTGATGGCTTCTGGTCCAATCTGAAGGTCTTGGTTGCTCCACTTCTCCTATATAAAGGACCTTAGACCAAGGTTTTATTTATCTAAAAAATAATGCTGACGGCGAAGCTCTGCTGCAACGAAAATTAAAATGGCCTTTCTTTTTCTAAATCAATTCAAAGAAGATTATACATATTCGAAGATTGCTACAACAAATTCAGCGATGGCTACAACAACTTATTCAACATGTTCTTCCCCGTAATTTGAACCCATTTCCTTAGATCTATTCATTGTGAGTTCATGTTATTTTTAGATCTGAATATTTAAATTGTAATCTTGTTATGTATATAAAAACTGGATCTTGAACAAGTGCCTAATCAGTTCTATTATGACATAATTATCAGATCTGCTTTTATATGTTCGTATCGCCACCATGTTAAATCGTGTCTTAATATGCCTATTCAGTTTATGCCTATTTCTATCAGTTTATTATTGATTCATTATTATGCATATTCTTGATTCTCTTCTCACCCTCTTTTTCCCTTTTTATTTTTATATAGCCAGGCTACCTTCTGCCATGGCCTAACGTTGAAAAATGCGAACATGAGAAATTGGGAAAGACATAATTTGTGGCATAATTGGTATTGGAAAATATGGATCTAAATTTGGGCATAAAAATTGGAAATATACAAATATGAATTTGGGGGCACATATTGTGTTGGATAATATGAATATGGATTTAGGCATATGTTGGAAAATATATTTTGAGCATAAATTGGGACATGTGTATGTACTGATTTGGGACATAAATTGGAACATATGTGAATATGAATTTTAGGCATAAATTGGAAAATATGTGGGTTTGGGTATGTGCATAATACATACATACATATATATATACACATATATATATATATATGCCTTGATTTATGACATGGGAAAAAGGAGCATATGGTGCATAATTAAAAGGTGAATTGAAAAGGGGCATAAAAGTCTATAATTTGAATAGTGAATTAGGCATATAATTAAATATGGGGAAAAAGGTATGAACACCTATAAGGACATAGGTAAAATTGGATAATTATGAATGCCTAGGATTACAATTAGAAATTGTAATTGTACTTAAGACACGAGGTTAGGTTGCATTAGTAGTGGAAGTCTGCCCGAACCCGACCGGCATATCCAGCAATTACTAATATTAAATCTAATATGAGAGGTCTAAATGCGCAAATATGAGACGTGCTCAGACATATGGTTAAGCCCAATTTGTAGAATAAGTCTGCCTGGACCCGCCCGGCATATCCAGCATCCAGTAATGGCAGGCTTAATGTGGGAGGTCTAGCATACTGTAACCATAAATGAAAATATGGAAATAAATCTTGAATACTTAACCTAGTTGAATCCATAGGGATTTTATGAATATAAACTAAAGTTGAGGGTTAAGTAAAATTGGTTGAACGGTGGGTGGGTAATATTTACATATAGGCCCATAAACTTAACCCGATAAAGTTATGTAACTAGGGACACCTAGCGGTAGAAATAATAAAGTTATGTAATTGGAAGACACCTTGTAGGGTAAGCATAACTTGAAAAAATAGATATGCATAATAATCTGCTAAGTAAACAACGACAAGTTATAGTGGTGGTGTAAATTAAATTTAGGATTAAATGAGGAAGGATGAGGAAAACTTGTAAAATGAAATAAGTTATGTTTAATCATAAATGGTAAGTGACATGTTAATTAGGAAACATGTCAATTGAGATATACTTAATAACATATTAAGTAGAACATGTTATTGTAATGATGTAACCAAGCAAGAGCAGACCTTGGGCCACAATCTAGAGAATAACATGTTGTGGTGTTATTAATAAACTTAAATGGATTAAGTTATATGACTAAAATTAATAAGCAAGAGAAAATTGGTAATTTAAATAAGAATTCAATATGAATGGGAATAACTAAGTTAAATGGGAACCCGATGAGGTAAGGCATGCACGTAAAATAATGTTTAGACATTGGGTCTAACAACATATTAAAAAAAGCGCTTGGACTAGTCCGTACGTCTGAGGGTGAATAACCCAACGGGGTAGATCATCGAGGTGTTATAAGACACGAGGGGAGCGCACATTCATTTGATTGTTTTGATGGCTCCAAAGGACTGGAAGGGGAAGCACGCAGCTTCTTGAAGTATGTAAGGTGCTCCTAGTAGTCCTTTGTGCGGTGACAGATGTCTTAGGCTGTACTCGCAGAGGTTGGGTTTGTGCGTAACTGCTAGGTGGGTGGGCCTTGACTACAGATGTAGCTACGCAGTCAGAATGTTGTGATGAGGTGACACCAGGGTGATTCGATGTTTGCCTCGCGAGGAGGTAGAGAGGGTCGCCACCAACAAGGATAGTAGACCGTCGGATATCCGTCATCGACAGCCAGCGGGATGCGAAAGACTAGAGCTAAACCAAAGATACCATTTCACCTTTCACTATCGAGGTACGAGGTTGAGGGTAGATGTCACGTGGATGTTTAGATTGGTTGTTATTAGGGGAGTTTGCTTAGTAATTGTAGTCTTTACTAGTTAAGGGAGGGGTCGAGGTGGGGCCATAGCCACCATGAAAATAGACCCTAGATATATCTGTATATAGAGTCTCTTTTAAGATGGGCCTGTACAGATATGGAAAAGCTCCTGACCGAGTTCCGTGTTTCTTGTATCGCCCTGTCGTGGAACTCAGTGCACATTAGAGGACATGCGATTGAGGCATCGAGCTACAATTACATTACATACATGGGACAATCTAGATACATGTATATTTGCTCTGGGTGGTGTATCATAGACTAGATGGCATTATTCCGATAAGGAATTTGATTCGATCGATGGTGGCAGTCCATACACTTACGTAGCATAGTAATGATAGATATATGCGGAACGTAACATTTTATATAGAGATCCGTACGTCACTCCGGCGTAGGATGAGGGACTGCGTTCATTATGGTGGAGACCGTGCGAGTGGGGTACCATAGGGTGTATCTCAATATTGAGAGATAGCAACATATATTGTATTAGGTGAATCCATGGGTAAGCGAATGGGTACGGTGCGCGTATAAGTCTTGAGTGCTATTAACCCAAGTAGTCTAATAGTCAAGAAAATGTAATGGAACGGTATTAGTAGGGATTATTCTACTTCTGATATACTAGTATCTGCGCGGTGCAGAGAGATGTATTTAAGAAGCGCAATATATCATGTTCATCTTATCTTGCTTAGTTCACACTTGATATTGTTATCTTGTTCTTCCAGTTTTATGTACCAGCCATGATACTTTTATTTATTTATATTTAAAAGTAACTGGACTCGCCAGACTTTATGTCTGACCCTTTTTTGTTTCCTCTTCTCTCTCTTCCGTTCCCCCCTCAGGTTCTCAAGGTGGAAGTGCTTAGAGTTGATTTGGATTCTTTCAGCTTAGCATAGCTTGGACTCGTCAGATTTTGAATTCTTTCAGCTTATCTATCTTACCGGTGAGTTCAGCTTCACCCTTAGAAGAGTCATCAACGCTTTTTTCTCCACTCCCATCCTTAACCCCCTCTTTTGTCTCATCTGCCATCTTTCTGGTAGCTTCAAGGTCGACTCTACTCTGACCTGAAGCTGTCCCCCTACAGGAATTAAGCTTGCCATCAGAACTTTTAAAGTAGACCATCTTCTTGAAATTATTTCCAGCTTCCTCCTCATCAGGATAAAGCACCACCCTACCAAATTTGACCAAAAAAGAACAAAGAACACTTAAATCTCTGCATGCAATT
The DNA here is from genome assembly GCA_030737875.1 of Allium sativum. Lineage (NCBI taxonomy): Eukaryota > Viridiplantae > Streptophyta > Magnoliopsida > Asparagales > Amaryllidaceae > Allium > Allium sativum. Next base: position 568,195,091 of record CM060921.1, read on the forward strand.
GGTAATCCAACCATCTCTATCCAAACTCTCTCTCTCTTGGTCTAATTACCTTACTACCAAGATAGAGACTCCATTTCTTGATATGCAGAGTATCTTCAGGCACTACAAGCGTGTTGATCAAGTCCATACCCATAATTCTCCTTGCAAAGTTTACCACAGAATCTGATTTGAATTTCTTGACATCCCAGCATCAGTCACCCATAAACCCAAATTTCTCCTTAAGTATTTGCTCAATTCCTTCAATAGATAATCACCCTTTAACGATCAAAATTCACCCCCTAAGAATCTATGTTTCTAAGTTCTGGTTGTATGTCGTTAACATAAATTTTCACAAATTTCTCCTTAAGTATTTGCTCAATTCTTTCAATAGATAATCACCCTTTAACAATCGAAATTCACCCCCTAAGAATCTATGTTTCTAAGTTCTGGTTGTATGTCATTAACAAAAATTTACCCCTCCTCAACCAACCCCATTTTCAAGAAATTCGGCTTAGATGAAAGAGAATTTGAATTAGAAGAAGAAGTAATTTTGCAATTAAAACCTTTATGCCTAGTTTTTCCACATTTAAAGCATACGATCGGTCTTCTACACTAAGAAGCGATATGATTTGATAGCCCGCACCGGAAACATTTTCTCTTCGATTTGATGTCGTCCAATCTCTTAGTATAATTTCTGAACGGACGATCAAGGACTCCATGATTATTTACTTTCATGGAAGAAAAATTGTGTAGCACTGCATCTATATACACGTCCCTTTGGAATTCGCGCCCAAGGAATTGTTTTTATTAATTGATTCACTGTAGCTAAACGAGTTAGCGTGTGTATCAAAATCAGGAGTTCCGCCATTACTATAGCTCACCTGAGAGAGGTCGCTCAAATGACCTCTTTGATATAACTCATAGGTAACTTAAACACTTAATACATATTTATGGGAGAAATGTATTTATGGTACAATGATTTTGTAGCAGTATACAAAGTAATTTCAAATCACTCTGTATTTTATACTATTATCTATATAACCAATATAAAATCAAAACAGAAAAACATATTTCCTATAAAATTTGAAACATTTGCAGTCTTTAGATATATTTATCATCATAAATATAGGATTAATTCATTTATCTCCATATGCATCTCTACATAACATATCAAACATATATATGTCAATGCGTATATGTAATTTGCTCATAAAATCATATCATATACAAATTTAATAGAATAACAAATCATAATATATTTGTCATGACTTAAACTAATTCAGGTCATTGTCAATGTAATGCAAATGCGAAACCATATAAGAATTGTATGGATCTTTAACTTATATCTATTCTAGATACCAAAAAAAGGGGCAACATAAGCCTTTCAAACTATCATGGGGATAGTCAGATTCAACTTAAAATATGTCTAGTTATATATATATATATACATGTATTGTGGTCTACTATGCAATTATTTAACAGTTTTTGGGAAACATGATAATTAGTTATTATCTTTTTCCATAATACGCAAATCAAATTTGCAACGATTCTAACATTAGTGATCAATAAATTCTACCATAATCAGCAAACTTAATTGCAACATATAAAGTATGTATATAATGATCAAAACACATTACGATCAAGTATATTTTAACACACATAATAATATTCATTCATTTTATACTTCAGGTCTGTACATGGTGATGATGCATACTATATAAGCTCTTACAAATTTTAGTGTGTGTGTTTTGCAAATCAAATTTGCACACGACTCAAAGGATATTTGAGAAGCAGAATATGACAAATATATATTATGCATTCATGAAATCATTACTGGTTATATATATATTTATATCTTGATTTGATCAATTAGTATCATGCTACAAAACATGACAGTATGAAAGATTATAATATCCAATATGTTATAATACTTCAGCAAATTCACAACATTATCTGAATTTCAAAGTAGACCCAGACAATATATATATTCATGCTAGTATACATATTATATTACCTATGCATCATAATGTGTGTGTGTATCAAGCTATATATAATTCAGTTTTTGTTGGAAACAATGGTTCGGCTGAGTCGTGGACAAGGTCACTTTCTTGAAGACGTTTCGGCGATCTACTCAAGGTGTAAAGTAGTTTGTAATGTTCGCCGCCGCCTCTAGGATAAAACAGCCTCTTCCTTGTTTTTCTTTAATATATCGGATCATTTGCACATATGAATCCGACTCAGTTTGCACTCAAAAAATAATACTGCTCATGTATATTTTTCTTTCTATTTTTTTCAAAAGAGTGGTGGAAGAGAAGATAGAGAAAAAATATGTTTTCTTTCTGTGGACAGGAAGAGAGAGAGATTTTCCTTCTATATTCTGTATTCTATGTTATGTATATTTCCTGGTCTATAACCAAGTTCTTATATAGAAGAAACTGTAGCTATTCTAGTGGGAGGAGAATTGGATTGCAATTAATGCCATATTAAATGAAAGAAACGTTCAAAAGAAATTTGCAATATGTCAATTGCATAGGTTTCAAAAAGAGATGAATGTTAATAAAAATTAATTTATTACCATTCATTGCAATTTGTTAATTTTATTTATATTTTGTAACAGCTCAATCAAATACATGTATATATATATATATATATACACACACACACACACACCCATAACTGTTATGCAAATGTAATAGCACCAAAATAAAATTACTGATACAAAATATAATACCGTTTATAACTTCTAACGGCTCTATGCATTAATGGCTCATAAATATATTTATATGTATGTAAATATATTACCGTTAGAGAATTTCAATGGCTCTATTACATTAATTGCATTACAATAATGGCTCAAATATATGTTACCGTTATTAACTTATAATGGCTCAATTTTTTATTTATTCTTAATTTTTTTTTAATAAATTCACAAAATATTCCAACAATCCCCCACTTGAATTTCTTAAAAAATATTTTTGAGCAGTTCATTAAAAATATATAAGATTGTGCATAAACAAAGGTGTCATCCGACTTGAACCTTTGCATAGTGAGTAAGATCCAGTTTTTTACTAGAGTGACACGTAGTCTTGAACTCTATTCCTGACATCAAACCACACACAACCTTTCTAGAGTGCAATCAAATAAGCCCGTGAATTTATGGCCATGCACGTCTATCCCAGTTTAGTGAACGCTCTAGGAATCTTGCCCAAAACTCCATAGGAAACGACCACATTTCCACATTCACACAGGTGAGTCTATCAAGAGTACTCCTGAAGGTAGGTACTCCACTCCAAATAGATTATAGATCTCATTAAGAGTTTCTATTAACTCATCCTCTAATCACTTCAGGAATACATGCTTCTTAATATATGAATTTAGCATGTTCATCTATTATCACTACACAACTTGTTTTTACCCACTGAACCTAGTTCTTGGGATCTCCAGTCATTTAGGTCGGGTTACCATTGTGCGTGATTCCACAATCTAAGGGCAATAGTCCCATTCTTTCAGAATCATTAAGGACTTTCTTTCTGGTCAGTCCTTTCGTCAAAGAATCTGCCAAATTATCATCACTTCATATATGATGTTCTCTAACAATATTGTGCATACGACTGTCATTTATTACCGTTGTAATATCGGTTCTATCCTTTTTTTTAATAGCCGTCAAATTGTCATCACTACATATGTGATGTTCTCTTACAGTATTGTGCTTACGACTGTCGTCTTATACCATTGTAATAACGGTTCTGAAATTTTTGCAATAGCCGCAGAACTATCACAATAGATTACACCATGGTATCAATTTTCCATATGGAGATCTCCACTAGTAGATTTCTTTAGTTCTCTACTTCTTCACTAGTTGTGGCTAGTGCTATTATCTCAGTCTCTATATAATATACTGAGTCAAAATAGTATGTTTCCTGGATTTTTCAAGAAACAACTCCTCCAACAATGCTAAATATATATAGCCACTGGTCGCTTTTGAATCATCAGATTAAGTATTCCAGTTTGCATCGAAATATCCTTCAAGTATAGCTAGAAACTTTTCATAATGTAATCCAATGTTCATGATTTATTTTAGTTGTAATCCAAGGCTCATGGTTTATTTTAGGTATCTCATGACCCTCTTAATAACATGCTAATGCTCTATACTAGGTCTACTGATAAACCTGCATAATAATATCACGACATTGGCAGTGTCGGGTCTAATACAATCATTGGTGTTCATGCAGGTTTACAGTCAATCTAATTGTATTTCTTTAGAATATTCTCAAAATAATGAGATTGATCCAAAGAAAGTCCTTTTTCGAACCTAGTAATCTTAATACCATGGATTACATTCGCTTCACTTATATTTTTTATATCGATGTTGACACTTAGTATGGATTTAACAATGTTTATGGCATGAATGTTTGACCCAAAAATAAATAGATCATCTACATATAAACATATAATAGTACAAATGTCATTTTCAGATTTATAATAAATGCATTTGTCACTTTCATTAACTTTAAATCCATGTGGGATTATAAAGTTATCAAAATTTTCATGCCATTTCTTATGTGTTAGTTTTAAACCATATAATGATTTATCTAATTTGTAAATTTTACGTTCTTGACCATGAACTATAAATTATTCAAATTGGCCGATATTAATTTCCTGTTTCAATTCATCATCTAAAAAAAATGCAATTTTAACATCCATTTTTTAAATTTTGAATTTATGCAAGTGAAGTAATGCTCAAATGGATGTAGTTCCAATTACAGGAGAAATGATGCCAATAAATTGTATATTATATCTTACATCATTTACCTATTAAATAGGCAATATATTTATCAATTATGCCATCATATTTTAATTTCTTTTTAAGCACTCATTATTTTTCTAGATTTACACCAAGTGGTAAATTCACTAAGTGTCAAGTCTTATAAGATTCCAAAGAATCTAACTCATCATTTATAGCCCCTTGCCAAAGAATTGACATCTAAATTAGATAGGCCTCTTGGAGGTTTTAGGGGATTCTTTTTTAGAGTAAAGGAACAAAAAAAAAATATAAACCAAGATCTTTTGCCTTTCTTTTTCTCTTTCTAGATCCATCATTAAGAAAAATTAACATCTATTTAGGGCGTTACAAAAGCAGGAAAATTGCAAGTCAAAATTGATATCTAAATAAATGTTATTCTCGAATAGTTGAAAGCAACCCCCACTATTAAAAGAAACCCTCACTATTAAGAGAAACCCCCACTATTTTTCTCAAACTAAAAACCACAATATATGATTCTTCAATTGTGTATGCATTTATTGTTAAATAAATGTCATTACAATTAATGTTATTTCCTATAACATTTTCCAAATTCGCATTTAATTAATGTCAATTTTTATTAGTGACATTTTCTAAATTTATGCATATAAAGTATGTCAATATATTTTGATGCAAGAACTTGTTCATCAAATTAATGTCAATTCTTAATGACATTATCAAATAACATACGCATTCTATTAATGTCAAATATTTAGTGACATTTCCAAATATATGCGTTCTATTAATGTCAATTCTTACTAACATTTTCAAATAACATACGCATTCTATTATTGTCAAATATTTAGTGACATTTCTAAATAATATATGCGTTCTATTAATGTCAATTTATAATAAAGACATTTTCAAAATTTGCATTCAATTAGTGTCTATTCTAATGACGCTTTCAAAACAAATTCCCTTTAATTACTATTGTTCATAAGTTGTAAAAAACAACATTGGAACAATCATCAATAATTGTAATATGATACTGATTTTGAGTACAAGCTCATTACTTCAATTAGCTCTCACATGGAATAAATCTGAAATTCAGATTTTCTAAAAAAGAAAAAAAATCTTCCAAAATCATCATATATGATCAAAAGTAAATAATTAATCTTATACCATTATTTAAAGTCTATTACAACTTTAAATTCACTAATTGAGTTTTACTATAGTGTTAATCACCCAGCAAATGTGATTACTCTCGTTCACTATATCATTAAATGTTGTTTAATAACATTTATCGTGCAATTAAATGCTCAATTACAAACATTTTATTGCCTCATTTAAAATTCTCTAAACAAGAAGGACAAATTTCTAAATATATGCTTCTTGTAAAAGTTTTCCTTTTACTAATTTCATAGATTAGTACATTGTTAATTTGCACCTTAATAAATCAAGCACTTTCAAATGGTTCTCTAAAACAATTGTTTTAGTTTAACATGAATGAATATAACATTATAGTTTCTAGTGAACAATATAATAATACTTATATTGTTTTCTTAATCTTAATCATTCAATGAACAAATTTGTTCCATCCACAGTCAATTTCAGAACTTACAAGTTTTACTTTTGTTCCAAAAGTCTCTTAATTGATATTTTTTTTAATTAGCAAATCGATGCATAATCCAAAATAATAATAATAGACAAATTCTTTTCAAACTCAGAGCAGTTTGTCAATTATAACAGCAATGTAAAACTGTTCATATAAAGCCATACATTCGGAGATGATCTCAAAAGCTATTACAAAGCTTATGTGATGCATCTCTACTGACCTGTCATTCGTCAATTTTTTAAAGCTAGTGTGTGAAGTGTGGTCGTCTAGATCTAAAAAGCGCAGCGCTGACCGTTGAAAATTGAAACTTGTATGATGGGGCAGTATCGTCAAGATTTGCAGTCGAAGCCATTGTTTCTCTGGTAACGTCTTCAAATTGTTGGAAACAATGGTTCGGCTGAGTCGTGGACTATGTCACTTTCTTGAAGACGTTTCGGCGATCTACTCAAGGTGCAAAGTAGTTCGTACTGTTCGCCGCCGCCTCTAGAATAAAACAGCCTCTTCCTTGTTTTTCTTTAATATATCGGATCATTTGCACATATGAATTCGACTCAGTTTGCACTCTAAAAATAATACTGCTCATGTATATTTTTCTTTCTATTTTTTTCAAAAGAATGGTGGAAGAGAAGATAGAGAAAAAATATGTTTTCTTTCTGTGGACAGGAAGAGAGAGAGAGAGAGAGAGAGAGAGAGAGAGAGAGAGATTTTCCTTCTATATTCTGTATTCTTAGTTCTGTATATTTCCTGGTCTATAACCAAGTTCTTATATAGAAGAAACTGTAGCTATTCTAGTGGGAGGAGAATTGGACTGCAATTAATGCCATATTAAATGAAAGAAACGTTCAAAAGAAATTTGCAATATGTCAATTGCATACGTTTCAAAAAGAGATGAAGGTTAATAAAAATTAATTTATTACCATTCGTTGCAATTTGTTAATTTTATTTATATTTTGTAACAGCTCAATCAAATACATGTATATATATACACACACACCCATAACTGTTATGCAAATGTAACAGCTCCAAAATAAAATTACTGATACAAAATATAATACCGTTTATAACTTCTAACGGCTCTATGCATTAATGGCTCATAAATATATTTATATGTATGTAAATATATTGCCGTTAGAGAATTTCAACGGCTCTATTACAATAATGGCTCAAATATATGTTACCGTTATTAACTTACAACTGCTCAATTTTTTATTTATTCTTAATTTTTTTTAATAAATTCACAAAATATTCCAACAGTTTTTGTATATTGACATGACATCTTTATACCAAATCTGACAAATAGCATGTTTTGAAATCATGCTACTTAACACGAATCTTTTATAAATATACATATCATAACTATGACATGATATTGAATGTGATATTAATGATATTAATATCAAGTAACCATAGGTATTTTAAGTGGCCACTACAATGATTCGAATATAAAATATTAATCACTTCCAAACCATATTTTAAATCATTAATTCCATATATGTTTAATTAAATGTTAAAATAAAATCCTGTATCATCAAAACTATGTTATTCTAATCTGATTAGAAAGTCCAGCTAGAAATCCAAAGTTAAAATTCAAAATTTTTACTTTTCGCATTCAGTTTTTCAAAATAAATAAATCCATCATCAAATGATGGTTTATATCTTTATATTTTTGGGATACTAAGAGATTATCATGTCAAACACCAATTCAGCTAAACTAAAAGATATATCAAAATATAACAAATCAATAGAACTGAAAAACATCTCAATTGCTATGTTTATTTGGTTTTATAACATGTACAGATCATCAAACCAAAAACAAAAATTGTTCAAATACATTTTCAAACATATATTGTTTTCTAAGTGATATATATGAACCAGATGTATGTTCATGTAGGATTCTCAGAATCTTTACAGAACATATATTTAAATTTGTTCGGTTTATTTTTCAAAAAAAAAACTATAGTCTGTTTTAGCTTTAAAACAAACCTTTCATGTGAATAAAAAAACTGATTGCAATTTATAAATTCTAGTATAAAAATCTAAAAAGCAGATCAAACTCATTGCTAAATAAAACTTAATCAATCAAATTTGCAAATAACCTCGCTATGATACCATTCAAAGTAATTTGGGTTTGAATTCATATCATATAATTAAAATTGCAACCAAAATTAACAGGATCTATGCTTTAAATTTGTAATTCGAGTAAGAATAAAACCATACCTTTTCTCGAGCTTGCGAGATTGCATGAAGACGAATTGAAATCGAAGTCGTATCAAACCCTAGTGTGCCACAAAGCCGTCGCCTCTAGAAGTAACCACGAGACGCTATCTCTTCAATAGAATCAAAGAGAAGGGGAAAAGAATGGTACTAGCCGCCATTCAAATTTAGAGTTTTGAAAAGGGATTATCGGTTGGCCATTTTTATTTCGATCTGATCTGTCTTATTTTTATGGTTCTCATGTGTATTTTAAAGGGATGAGTTACACGTTTAAAATCAACATGTGTACCATAATCTCAGGAGCCAATCAATATACCATATCAACACTAGAAAAAAATATCAATGATTAATATTTTATTTACCTAATGAATGCCTTTTCCCATTATTACGTTCTAAATGTGTGACTCTATATGTTACTACAACGTTGGTAATGATTTTAAATCATTTTTAAAATCATAAACAGTGATTGACATCTAGTATTACATCGCTACTACCCAATTATAATAAGATTAACGATTCGAACGGTGACCAGTGTATCAATGTAGTATAACCCTTTTAACCAGTATATCCAGATTTAAACTCGAGACATGGAACGTATCACCTTATTTATAATTTAATCATTTTATCTTGATCGATGAGTAGACTATCTAAAACAAATCAATATTTGAGCACGACCATGCATTTCATAGTCTCACTCAATCAAGAGGCCCATGGATATCACTACAAATATATATTGGGTTAAATTCCGTCTAGAGCATTAATAATTTTCATTCGATTCGAGATGTATCTAATGATTACCTTTATCGCCTACTCGGTTAAAAGTAACTTTTGATGATATCAAAACATAAATATCCTCGAATAAAATTATAATGATTTCAGGTCTGAGGACCATTACATCATTGGCACTATGAGAATAACTTATGATACTGTTAATTATATTCCACACAATTTTCTCATATTGGTTCAGCCCAATACACTATTCTCTAATATGTATTTATGTCTTGAAAGTAATATCACGTATTAATGATCAATGAGATACGATCATCAGTCAGTCAACATATTAGTCTCAATGTTTCATTGTTGTCCTGTATAAATAATAAAACTTGACAAGGGACATTTAAGAATTATAATGCTTAACAAAGTATTTAATCTCATGTTCTAGCCATTTACTTGAACTATATGAATCCATATTATTATATTAAGCACTTCTATTATGTTAATATTTATATTACGAAGTAAATATAACATAACAGAATATTTTTATTCCAAATAAAATAATAACATCAACAGTGTTATTGTTGAGACAAGTCCCACATTGGGGAATTTGTAAAATGAATCCTGTATAACTATAATGAGTTCACCCTTCACATTACCAATTGGTTTTGTGATAACTTGGGTTCTCTAACATGGTATCAGAGCGGGTTTAATTCGTGCGCACAATGCCACACTTATCCACGTCACCCAATATAAAGGTCCACGTGTTAGGCTCATGATATGCCATACGTGCGGGGGCGTGTTGAGACAAGTCCCACATTGGGGAATTTGTGAAATGAATCCTGTATAACTATAATGAGTTCACCCTTCACATTACCAATTGGTTTTGTGATAACTTGGGTTCTCTAACAGTTATTGATCACATCTAATGGATTGCCTTTAGGGCATAAACTCTAACAGTATAGCCCTGCTTATTTAGCATCATTAGTTGGATTTTAAAATGAACTAAAAGTTTATACTAATTTGTAAATGATTAAGGATAACTCTTCTCATCAAATGATTAAGGATAATTTTACTTATTTAGCATCATTTACGGCATTATCAAGTCATAGTCTTCAAGACCACTATATCATCATAATCCACTCTAGGTCTAGGACTATATCGATCCTCACCACCAACGTTAAGCTCGTTAAAAATCGTCTTTGCTACGCCAATGCTCGACGTACATGACATGTCGCAACTCATTAAAAGAAAAACTACATATAATAGCGGTAGTATCCGGTTCTAATCTGTCAGTATATTGGACTTAGCGACGGATTTCCTGCATAATATTGTGGTTGGTAAAAACCATGACAGTAATTATGTCAGATTTTGACGACGAAATTTAGCATGAGTTTTCCGATAGTTTTTTGTTATTTTACTAATTATATAATAAAAATATAATTTTATTTATTAATTTAATTTTAATTTATTTACCGACGGATAAGTAATTTATAATAAATTATTATTTATAAATGGCGTTGGTAAACCCTTACTAATTTCCAAAGGATTAATAACGGAAAATAAATTCGGGTAAACTTAACCTATTTATTTTGTTGGTAATCCGTCGTTATTCCCCTTCTGATCTGCCTATATATATATATATATATATATATATATATATATATATGAGGGAGGTTCCAGGGCACCCCTCTTTGTTGGCACCCCATTTGCCCCTCTACAATAACCATGCATTTATTATTAAATAAGTTAGTGGGGGTAGCGAGATTTAGTGGAAGGAGAGAGAAACGAGATTGTGTGGTGGAAATCAGGGGAGCTAAAGGGGTGCTGCACTATTTGGGGTGCTCTTGATCCTCTCTCTCTCTCTCTCTCTATATATATATATATATATATATATATATATATATTCAAACAAATACATACATGTATATATATATACAACAAACATCATTCAACTGTGAATACTAAAATAAATAACATACTAAAAAAACAAAGATAAATTAGCCAATAATATTAGTTTAGAACTAAAAAGAACATTCATAATCACATACAAAAAAAACCACAGCATCCATAATCTTTCATCAATACATACACCAAGATAAATTATGAACAACAAAACTATTCAAGTGGTGCTAACATTATCCATAAAATTGGATTGTTGTGAATAATCTTTTGTAAAATTATGAACCATGGGCTACTTCACTTCATCTTCAGCTGTCAAACTCATACTGCCAATTCTCTTCCTCCTCTTTCCGGCACTTTTGAAATACTTAACCTTATGTTCTTCTTCTATCAAATATTCATCTCGTCTTGTCGATACTGACATCATCAAGAAAAAGATGGTCTTTAGTACAGAAATGGTGGATGCCTGTGCTATAGTTGGAATGCCTCCACATCAAAGACTCGCTCTTCCATCTAATTCTGAATAACTTGTGTCTGTAAATATGTAAAGCATATTACATAAACCTTTAAATAAGAAAATTGCTAAAGTGACTATAGAATCGATCACTTCAGAATTAAAGCAGCAAAAGAAGCATAATCTCGTCTAACAACAAAATTTCTGTTTGTAGTAACTAAATAAAGAGGGTAAAATCAACAAAGACAAAACTCAAATGAGGATATTAGACAGTTCAGAATACATCGGCCTCCTCTGTCGAAACATTCTCTAGAATGAACTTCATAGGATCAAAATCTTGAAGAAAGGAATGAAGCAAAATTATGATTCATAAGAATAATTAGCAACCAGCATCATGGTCATACTTCTACTGCCATCTTGCATACATTTTATTTTTTAAAATTTTTGCTTCATTTTATTATCCACAAAAGACCAAAACATCTTGTTGGCATATAACTATGATATAATAAAATTGCATTCTCGAGCTTGCCACAATTATATTTTAATGGAACTACAAAGTGTAAGTTGTGTTCTCAATATTAGTCAACTAAACACTACACGGTTTTCTTCCATTACCAGTCAACTAAAAATAGCAATAAATTTGCATGTGCATGAACACTCAATACACAAAAGTATCATTAGTTTATATGCAAAATTAACCCCTAGACAACCTATAAAAGAACCAAATGTACTAAACGATGAATACTAATTGAGTGCTGACCTCTTCGTAGAATTCTTCTTCGAGTTCCTCAATGTCTTGACCCTACATACATGCAACATCAATAGATCACAAAAGATTGAAAAAAGTGGAAACATAAATTTTCTCCTTACCTGATATTCCAAACTATTTAATAGCAAATGAATCAAACTATGAAACTTGCATCAAATTATATTCCTTACCTGATATCCTCCTAATTCAAATTATAAATCTCCCTCGTCAACGGTTTTACATTGCTGGTGGTGGGGAGTGAAGTTTCTTTTTCTTTTTCCTTATTTATATTCTTGATCAGGTATCTATGTTAAACAATGTTGGATTGAATTTCAACATCAATTTTTCGATCAAATGTTGCAGCTATATAGAAATCAACATTATAGTTTATTACACCTCAAGCTTATTACTCATTGATTATTTGTTGATTGATCACTTATTCACTATTATATGTAAATTTCTAATAATTTTCCTATTACCAGCCTATTGCTACATTTTTTACAAGCTTATACATGTTAACATGCATCAATCATCCTTGTAATCATGCCTTTAATCATATTACAAGATATGACCAAAAAATAAATGCACTAATATACACATATATGAAGTATGAACAAGTAGTTATAAGAATTTCAGTCCTGAAAATTTTAAAGATGGTCAAGGATATTTGACAATTTTTAAAAATTGGGATTTTGTAAGGTGTAATGTAATACCAATTTTGAATGTGCACAATTATTTCATGGAGTTTTACAGTTGACACTTTTTCTATCTAGAATGCCTTGATTGTTTATTTTATTTATCAATAGTAGTATTATCGATAGGTTATCTCCTTTCTCTTCAATTATTGTCTTACTTTTCAGCTTTGATACAATATTAATTGCACGCATCCTCAAATTTCTATTTCCTTCCACTGTTTACGCTATATACACTTACCTCTGAAGCATTCTATTCTTTGTCTACTATTATCTTCATCTTGATTAATATAGTAGACTATTACCGCCATCATACTTAGATCAACTATGAAATATATCCTTACGGTTGATCAATTGAACCAGGTGCAAGTGGTCATGCACAAAGAAATTATTATCCCATGACCAGTATGTATACAGTATACCATATAACCTGCACATTAGTCTCTTTTTCAGTCTTATTTTCAATGGTGAACACATTACTGCAACATTGTCCATGTTATTTTACTATTAGCCCATTGACTTCAACCTTAGAAAATTTTGTATATTTATATTCAATCTTCGGTTACTCAATTCAAGCGGGAATAACATGTGGAAGGTTGTTTCACCCATACGCATGTTATATATTGGAGGGATTAAAGGTTACACTTGTACTTGCTTAAAGAAGTGGATCATCAATTATTACTTGGAAAATTTCTTAATGTCTCTTGATACAAGAATATTGCTTTGTACATCATTCTCAGTTTTTACGATATGACAATGTTTTGCTTCTTGGAATCGTGCTATGCTTCTACACAACTAGATATTGTTAAACGCGCAACTATTTTTTCTGGAGGATGTGAAAAATCACCTGGGCCGATAAAACAAGCACTAACGATGGCCAGAGCAGGCCAAGCAGCAATTTTAAGAGCAGCACTCGTAGAAAAGCTTCTGAAAATGGAACATTGATCTGTTCAAAAATTCAATTACGGCTTTACGCAACGTGAATACCTCAGAAGATTCAAAACCCCATACAGACGTGAGTGTTCCTGAAATCTACTTGCTCAATGGAGATCTACTTGCACAACTACTCCATCCGCCTCCCTCCACCAACAAACGGCCGCACCTCACTTTTTTTGCTGGCGGTCCGCATGGCTCGATCCGATCCATCCTTCAAGAAGCGTGGGGAGCCTGTCAGGAACCATTGATATAGGTGTACGAGTGTCTACCCAAAAACATGGACTACTATAGGGACTACATGCTGAAATCGAGGTTCTGCCTGTGCCCGAGGGGGTACGAGGAAGGGAGCGCGGTGGTGGTGGAGGCGATCATGGTGCGTAAGAATCAGAAAGAAGATAACGCGAAAGCAGACCTGGTGCAAATCGTTGAGGAGACAATAATAGAGAAAGCTAGGATTTGTTAGATAGAGGTGGATGCGGAGGAGAAACAAGTGAGAAATGAAATTGATAAAGAAGTATGTGCCGGCTCAAGAAAGGAAACGTAAAACCATAGTGGTATTTCGCCTTTAACTTACTGTGGTGTTAGAAGCACCCTGAAATATGTTTTCTAACACCATGCTTAATTTAATCACTCTTAATTAATTTAATGTACTTTCTAACACCAGTTTTATTCCACCACTTAATCCATAATCACCGAACGTATTCCATCTCCCGCCGCTAGTTCAAACGTAAACCCTATTCCTTTTTATCATCTTATCTCGATCGATCAAATATAAACGTCTACCTGATTTGCTTCCTAACATGATCCGCCATCTACTTCTTCCTCAATTGATTTCTCTTAAACCATAATTCTCAATTATATTGTAATTCGAGGAAAACTTATTTTAGTAATTATTATTGTTGGATTTCTTAGCAATGAAGGGCGAGAACTTGTACACGAATGAAGATCTCTCGAATAGCCAATGCTCTAATGGAGAAAATGAGATTATTTTTCTTAAATTATTTTTATATGGTTGGGTGTCTATTTTTTATTTCGTGGTGGTCAGAGGCATATGTGTGTAGGAAGGATGGTGGTGTTAGGAAGCACATTTCAGGGTGCTTTTAGCAGCACACGTAACTTATATTCTTGAATTAAAAGAAGAGGCGAGCTACGAAATTTTGAGGAAAGATTGGCGGTTCCTCAACCCACTGATGTAATCTATTAAATTATACTAAACAGAAGAATTTCCTGTTGTCTCCTTAATTCTCTCAACTCTTCTTAATTCTCTCGATTCTCCTTAAAACTTTAAAGGTACTTTTATTAAACCAAAATCATACAATAATATAATATAAAGGGTGCATCTATTAACATCCTGTTAATTGCTCTTCACCCCCCACTAACTAGAAAATAAAATATGTACCCCATCATTTGCTCTTCCCACCCCGTTTAATCCAAAAATGTACTTATTGGATATTATTTCAGCGTCGATTTATTTGAACAATATCATCTATATTAATGATTTATTCATTTACTGTTCAGATCTTTTCAATTTCGGTTACTGCTAACATACTCGTTCTCAAAATGCATAACGATACACATCGTTGATAGTATAGTTTTTAAATTTTTAATAATTGTTTTAATTTTTTTAATCAATATTTGTAATTTTTATCTTTTTTTTATAAACATCATGTACAATGCTGATTTTAAATTTAATTATAGTTTGCAACTCATATTTATAGTTGGAATTATTATTTTTTAATCATTTTTGCAAAATTAGGCAAACTATCTAATCGGCTGTTAAAGGGCAAATTTGAAAATGAAATTTTAAAATTTTATTAGGAGGGTGAAGAGCAAATAATGTTGTGCAAATAGCCAGACCCTAATATAAATACATATCACAATTCTTCAGATATTTTATATTAATTTTTCCGTGAAAACTAAGATCTGAACTGCCACTCCTCCGCTCTCACTTGCCCTGTAAATTTCGGTTTCTGTTCTGCTCTCTGAAAACCTAATTTCTCCATCGTCTTAATCTCAATTTGAAGTGGATTACTAATTTCATCCACCAGTCAATATGAGCCAATCCATAACGAGATTCAGAAGGAAGATACGATATCTAATTTTAACATCTTATGCCGATTTCATCTCATCCATATTTTTATTTTGGGGTAAGGAAATCTGGATACAGAATTAATTTATTATGGTGGCAATTTTGTGGATTTTGCTTTATAATACCATATGCCGTCGTTGGTCTAGTACATGTCTATTGGTAATATCACTATAATCGACTTTGATTTTTGAATATTGGATTTGGTAATTTGTTTGGCATCCCATAAGGATTCAAACCAATTTATTTTTGGGAACATGTAATTTTGATGATGCTATTTCAAAAACGTTTTCAAAGGATCTGCAGAGCAATTCTGTATTTTTGTCTTTACCATAATTATTGAAATTTAAGTGGGAGTTTCAATGATGACAGCAGGATCGAAAAAGGCAAAAAGGTATTCTTAATATGCAATTTACATCTATTCACCAGTAGGATGAATTCAATTTCCACATGGAAATTTAGTATTGAGATCTCAATGCATAAAATATGTGAATCCACTGGTTTGAAAGAAGATTATTTGTTCAAGGTTGTCAGTGCTACATGGTGGTCTACAAACAACAATGAACGGGAAGTTGTCCTTTGTTGAGATCTCAATTTTTTCTGAATCACGTAATTCACCATTCACCAGTCTTTTTGATCGGTAACATTTGTTTTAAAATTATGTAGGGTCGTATAGAGCAATAAAGGATGTTTATTTTTGTACAGGTACGGTCATGGCAGAGAAGCACCATTAATTGTGTTTCAAGTATGCAAATATGTCAAAGGTTTGCTTTCATAAAGGGTTTGTGATGGTTGAAAATTTAAAAATTACTGATCACAAACATTTAATGAGTTGACCAAATTTTAAGCTTAAACAACTATTTTATCATTGATCTTGATGAATCAACTATTCTATCACATCAATGCATATAAAATTCAATTCAATATTCTGCATTGAAAGTATGGGTCTTTCCAGTTTTACATGAACGTTGAACCGATCTCGATGGCAGAGCCGTCCCTGGGCATAGGCCACCTAGGCGGTGACCTAGGGCCTCGGGTCCGGCAGGTGGAGGAGGAGGGAGGTGGGGGCTCACAGTTTTGAACTTTTTAGCTCAAAAAGGTTGTCAATTATCATGGAGTATGTCAAGACAAATTGGTTGGGAGGTAAATCTTGTGGTTGCTTTGCTTGAGACCTGGGTTCAATCCCTACTGCGTTCAATTTATATTTTTGTTGTTCTTTCCTCCGTAAACATTGGGCCTAAAAGAACTTTTTAGCCTAGGGCCTACGTTCGGTCAGGGCCGGCACTGCTCGATGGTATTCATCGCAAGAAATCATTTGTGCTTCAATCTGCAACATTCACTCTTGATTGATCTCCTAATTATTTGATTGATATGTTAGGCATCAGCCCCTATACTACTTATCCCTGTCTTCGTGTAAAGCATGAATCAGAATAAGAATGATCAACAGAAAATAGATCTACCACAGATGAGTTTGGTTTCAGGTGTGATATTATGGAGGGCATAACTTTTTCTTATATAGTTAGTCATTTTAAATTATCCATAAAGACATTTAACTTTATATGCAAAATTATTCATATATCATATATGGTTTTGACCATTCAGGTTATATTGCTGTTAATTATAATAAATATATAGACCAAATTAAATTTATATTAGCAAAATTATCATCTATTCCTTAATATTTTTTTAATTTCTGTTCTGTTTTCATTCTTTATTCCTTTATTCCTTCTTTGTATGTCCCTAAAACTAGAAAAACAATTTTCAAATATTTTACATCATAATTTGGATAATGAACTAATTAGCCACACTATTTATGTACATAGACTGATTAATGAACACAAGTAAAGGCGGTACTAGATGTTTATTATATCAGCGAACTCTCTTCTTCTTTTAAGCTCAAACATTTAATGAGTTGATCAAATTTTTATTTAATTATGAATCAATCAATTTTCTGTCGATTTCAGTCAGAAAGCGAAGCTTTTAATTTTTCTACCAAGTTCAATAATATTTCAAATAGAAAATTCATTTTTAAAAATTGTCTTTTGGGTTATGTTAATTCTTAAAGTATGTTATGATTTCTACTATAATGAATATTATATCTTTAATGATGTTCATTAAGTGTGGTACAACATATTTGAATGGTGAATATAACATTATTTTGAGTTCTGTGGAATTTGATTTTGACTTTAAAGTCAAAAAACATAAGTTATGATTTCTACTGTAATGAATATCTACATAAAAGAACATGAATCATATATAAATTCTCAGAAAAACGTCGCTTGAGTGCAATTTGGTGTCCACAGGTTTAATTCTTCTTCCATGCATACATGATTGCAAAAGCTTAATAAATGTACGGTAGTGCTTCCATTTTTTAAATATCTAACTGCATTTAGCTCTTTATTAAATTGAATATTAAGTTGTACACTAATAAGTAAAATTACCAGGACAACCTTATGAGTTATAACGATTATGAATTTCATTCTTGCACTATACATATATATGTATATATATCATGATGTCTTTTATTTATTCATATGACTATAATTTCCGAATAATTTTTTTTTTTCCAGCTTTCTTCGCATGCATCTAACATATGAGTGTAATGTATTATTTCACAACAAAGAAATTAACTCATATATTTATGTAAATCAACTAGTATTTATGTATATGACCCTTTTTTAAGTACGTGAGCTTTCTCTTGGATTTTTTGCACATGTCCAACCGGCGTGCCAGACGTACCGATTTAGTATAATACAAAAGTTGTCCCTTTAATTTGATCATAGCATAAAGGAATGCCGAATTTGACAGTAAAATTTAACCAGCTGTTTTTTTATAAATTTCAATTTGAAGTACCATCCCAGCACACAATTCTAAAATAGAGATTATGATCAGCACAAAAGTTGTTTTTTTTATAACCATTTCCCACTAACAACTAATCTTTGGTCATCTCCTTATTACTGGATGTGAAGTTGTATCTACTTTCATTTTAGGTTGCAGACTCATGGATATGAGGAAACTTCTATGTACTTCACTACATGCCAGGTTCGTTAACCTACCTTTGGGCCTTGTGTCAAAGTTGACTGCAATTGGCAAGGTTATTTTGTCTATATTGTGCATTTGTTTGGATATATGTCAATGGTTTTTGCATGAATATCATACACTAAGAAGGCTAACTTTTAATACTGAGAAAATTAGTCAATAAATACTATATCCTACATAAATAACTTAATTTTCTGAGTAATTGATAATGTGCAGAATGTGTCATGCCTGTGTGTGAATGCATTGTCTGAGTTAAGAGGTTGAACCTAAGCGCCATAGTTTGATTCACATTCTTCCAAATGTTAGTCACGTTGTAGTTAAAGTTTTTCCTATGCAAAAGTTCGTTGATTACTTCAATATCCAAGTAATTGTTTTCCTAATTTTATTTCACCATTTTCATTCTCTAAATTTTTACCAATATAGTAGCCTACTTTAGTAATCCAATAACAGAGACAGGTCCTTTTAAAAGTTATCCACCTCTTTCAAAACTATTTACGAAAGTCTATTTTGACTGTATACTTTCATATATCATCAACAATAGAAAAGAAAGCATGGAAGTGGGTTGTTCATGATGTTTGCATATATATCATGTATTTGATTGAAGGCGATTGTAGTGGATAAAATGTGGTTTGTTGAGTATTTTGCATGTATCCACATAGAATTGTGTCTTGGTGCAGAAAAGATCATCAGGAGCTGAAGTTGGTAGTGGATTAAAATTAGGTAAACAACACTAAGGTTTTGCACATACAGTTTGCATGTTGAATATATTCAAATTAATGTTTTATTATTAGCATCAGGAATCTTATGCTCGACATCAGCCAAATTGTAGCATGTTTTCCGTTGTATTATTTAGGGGATTGTTAATGACACCACCGATTTGGTTAAGGGGCGTCACAGAAGCTTGAAAAACGGTATCCGGTGGCCGAAAACAGTATAAAAAAGTGTAAAAAAAAGCAAATTTGGCATCCGTGACGCCCCTTAACCGAAAAGGAGGTGTCGTTAACAATCCCCATTATTTAATGTGGGTAGTTTCAGTGATTTGTTTTAATCATCCATATTATGGTTATTAATTTCCATCAGTTGTAGTTCCTTTGCCATGAAAAGACTAAAATTTATCTCTCTATATTTATTTTCTTTTTTAATCGTATAATTTCTGTCCCATGACACTGCAAAACATGTATAATTAACCCATTACAGTGCAATAGATTTGCTACATGTTGGGCCAAAACTTTCTACACTGTTTATCGAACACTATTTTATGGGATGTTTTCTGTAACAGCTTCCTGTACACCGACTGGCGACTGCATATATTGCTTACACGAATTCACTGAGATTAATATACTATTTTAGCTCTAATAGTTTTTCTATGCCTAATCTAATTTGGTTCCACATCATTCAGTATCCTATAACATGCTAAATAAATAAAACAATATTTAACAAGTGAATGAGCAGTAAGTGAACAACATTTAATGTGCATGCTCATCATAAATAGCTTTATGCTTACGTCTTCATTAGTTCATTAGGTTAATTTTATATATGACAGCAACGATTGTTTGCAACTTCCAATTATGCTTAACAATATAAATATTGTTTCAAATTGCTATTAGAAAATGATATAGCATATCTATAGTTTCGTAGTAAAAAATTACGCGATACATTTACCCATTCTATGATATTACTAATATTATGCTCATGTATATAGATGGCTACATATGTGTAAGCGCCAATACAATAATTGGTTAACCACTTTCATCTCAGCTATACACACACACACACAATTTTTAGATATCGTGAAGCTATTTGGATACTGTTATCATTCATTTCATTTCATTTGTTGCACGATCTTCGTTTTACATAGAATAGTTGTAACTAGAATTTTTTATATTAACACTACAATATTGTATACTCTATTATATGGTATATTTTATTTTGATCAAAATTCCAATTGATGCAATATGTTGCCACTTAAAATTGTTTTTATATGGTATATTTTATAGACGGAGTTTACACTAAGTAATGATTTACTTAAATGTTTTTTTTTTTCATTACATGACATTAATATTCGGCTAATTTGTTGGATGATATACCCATGGGGCCTGTTATAGTTAAGATATCTAATTTAGAATGCCTAATTATTAATAGAAAGTTTATATATAGCTTCTCACTATTGCTTGAAAATATCATCAATTTGTTTATTTTCTTATTTCCTATAATCAATCAGCGGCTGATTTCTTTAACTATTGGTTTATTCTCTTCTGATGTTATAGGTTCTTGAGGCAAAACATTGCAACATACAATTATGGATATTGATAAAAGGTAAGTTTTTTATATTGGTTAATAAGCTTTAAAACAAATGTGTTTTTTTAATATTTTCTATAACTTTTTATAATAAACAAAAACAAACCCTGGGATGTAATGTATAGGCGAATTTATTAGGTATGTTTATTTATCAATTACATTTAAATCATCTAGGAAAGGTCTGGTTTTAAGTTCAGTAGAGGGGCAGACGTCTTTTTTCTGGCTGAATGGTTAGAAACATTCATTTTATTAAGTTTGACATAACTATCTTCTGTACTGACATTTATAGTGTTATAATTAGGAAAACCAACGCAGGTTCAAGTTCTACCTAGAAGGCTAGAACATTATATGAGAAGAGGTTTTTTCCAGGGAAATTGCAAAAAGGATGTGTTTTTGTTGTTAGCCTCTGAAAAATTGCCAAGCTGAAGATATCCTACTTTGAGTTTCATTAATATGGTTGTTTTTTTAAAAGCCAATCACTCTTTTTAGAGGATAATTATGTATACTTGGAATCCTACTACATATAAACTTGATGTGTCCAAAATCATGGAGGAATTTATTTCGCAGTAGCTATATTAGTTTCATGTTTCTGTGTGCCCTATCTGATGTTTTTTTCAGTATGTGTTTAAAATAATGATGTTAGTTTTCAATTTATATTTTCAAAAGTAGATCAATAGGGACTGTAATCATTTTACTATGTGAATTTTTGTGTTATATGTATGTGTGTATGTACATATTTCAAATGTTTAGCTTTGTCATTAAAATTGAGCTATACATATTTGTCATCACAGGTTTATTTTCTAAAGGATATCGGTAAGGACTATCAGCATCGTAAGGCAAGGACAAAGGCTCTAAGTTGCAAACATGACTATGTTTAGGTATTTACAGTGTTGGCTCTGCAATGTAAACATAAGTGTAATCAATAAATATAAATATTGATACAAAAATAACTCAAGCATAGGCATGGGAAATAAGTTTGTCTTCACAATGATGCATTGTAAAGCGTAATCTGTTTGGAATAAAACATGTAGGACAATCTTTCGGTTGAAATGATTAGAGTCAAAAGAAATCATTTTTAAGTCAACAAATGTGATTATATCACTAAAAAGTCAAAATTGTTTACATTTGATATTTGTTGTCCTTTGAAATCTGTTAAGTCTAGAAGTTCAATAGTAAATAATTTGTTGCAAAATAAACTTAAATGTACAAATTAATTAGAGATATAACGATAACTTTACAAGAAAACATACCAAGTTAACTGATAATAAAAAAATATAGCAACACCCCGTATGTGAAGCACAGATTAACACTTTTTTTTGTGTGTGTATACATACATACATACATACATACATACATATATATATATATATATACATATATATATATATATATATATATTTGAAATTATGTACACGATTACTATACTAACAAAAATGGTAAAATTAATTTTTTATTCAATTACGATGTAAATCGCATAAAGCAACAATAACAAGTTTAATTTTTATTCGTTTATCGTTTAACTTAAAATACATGTATTTAAGATGGAAAAATGTATCTATCATGTACTGCATTTTAAAATTCTACATTTAAAATAAAACACCTATATTTAAAATTACCATGATTATTTACAAAACTCACTTCACTTCCTTTTGTGATTTACGTTCAGTCTAGATGTTTAAGTTAATTATGTAGTTTTAGCTTTAAAATAATAAAATAAATGTGATTACGTGATATGCATAAGTTCGGTCACTAATTGCAAAGATGCGCCATACCCATATCAATAAAATATGATAAATCACATTTTCATTAAATAAAACACACAAGTCAAACGACTTACAATATAACTTCAATAAAAGAAATTTTGTAAAATACACTCTTTAATTTTCGAAATACATATATTTTCTTTCTCAATTCTATGAAACACTATTACTTTTAGTTTCAGTCGATATGTAAATAATTGCAGTAAAAACATAAAATATTTTCTCTTTTGCAAAAAAAAATATTTGCACTTTAGCAAAGAAAATTCAAAAAAAAGTTGTTTATAGAAACGTGAGATTAGTACAAATTTAATTTTTGAGATAAAACAAAAAATAATAACAAAAAGTAGCAATAAATTTGTCATGCATTACAAAATTATGTTTTTTGTAGCAAAACCCTTAATTTTAAAATTCCTTCAACCTCTTATCGAACTATCCCACTTCTCTTTTAATATTTTATATTTGACTTTATATATTATAGTTAATCATGAATCTTCAAACTATGATTAAACTTAATAAACTTTTAGTTGTTGACGTGTCAAATAAATTATAAAAATATGAAAATTTCAATATATGCATGATCGACGCTTTCCTATGAACTAGAAAAGCACGAATTTTAAATTAAATTCTGCAAGCGCACAGGTGTGTAGCATACAGGTCGAACATAGGGAGGTGTAATTAAAATCAAATTATTTATTTAATCTCTTGGGCGAGTTAGACGAAGCCTGGGGATTTTGTTGAAATAAAAACAAATTGAAATTGCGAACTTAGGATTATCGTTGAATCTAATCAACGATTAATCACTAAAGAAAGTAAATTGCAAAACAAGAACAACAATGCAAAAAATAAAAGTGCAGAATAAGAAGAACAACAAAAAGTAAATTAGGATTGTCGTTGAAACTAATCAAACGACTAATCACTAACAAAAAATGTAAAATACAATTGGTGTTCTTCCAAAACTAATAGTGAAGACAACACCGATTGCTAAGAAAAAAGAGGAAAAATGCAGAAATAATAAAAAGAAGAAGAACTTTTATTAATGGAGAAGAGAATATAGAATAGGATAGGATGGTGACTACAATGACATTACAAGGGTATTTATAGGGTAGATAGCCAAACCCTAACCCTAACCCTAATATAATGATAGATGGGCCTTAGGGAATTCACAAAAGAGTTTACAATGAGAGTTTCGAATGGGCCTTAGTTAAATCTACTAAATTTTTGGCCTTTCTTCTTTTCCTCTTGGTTCTTTGACAAGCTTCCCTTGATTTGAGAAATTCTTGGTCTTTCTACCAATCATTTTCTTGTCCAACAGCAACTAGATGTGAGATCTTCATCTTCAAAATGTAAATATATACCAATTTGATCTCCATTTCTTTACTTTTCTGGTTGCATGCGGGCTAGGTTGGAATATTTGTAAAAGTAACAAAACAATACCCAAGTAATATTTATCTATATACAAAAGATAAGATATAAGAGCATAAAATAAACACATTTCTATGTCAATCAAATACCCCCACACTTATCTTTTACTCGTCCTCGAGTAAAACAAAAATTAAAAACTAACTAGATAGGTCGCACTTTCGTAGGAAACACGATTGCATTGAGCATATGCAACAAGCCGTTAAACCTCTAGGTGTCCCTAGTAGGACGAGTGGTGTCTCGTGAGGGTTTTCAGCGGATACTACCCACAAAATCCAAATGCAGTATGCTATAATTCTAATGAAACTACATGAATGCAATGGACATATGCAAAATAAAAACAAACATGAAAACAAGACTTGTTTCTGAAGTGGTACAACAAATTAAGTTAACAGTTTCTAATCAGTTGATTGTACTTTAAATACCTCAACTTGTCACAAAATTTCAATATAAATCAAGTTTTCAAATGTTAAATTCCAGTTTGGCCAGTTAGTTCGGTCGATAACATAGTGCAGCCATGAAATAAATTCTTAGTTTGCTTGGCACAGTTTGTAAAGTGGTATTATTATTTTCTCATGTATGGCTAGTCAAATCATTAAGGTCAAGAAATGTTTGGGCATCATCGCTTATTCTTTATTCTATAAAATTTTAAAATTTATGATTAAGTACATACACCTAACATAGAAGACCAAGGTTTACCACCCATGCACTGCCTCGCGGACTAACGGAGAGTGGGTAAAGAGCTTGGTGGATTGTGCAGGCCGACTTTGACTTTATCAACAACGTGTCGGTAAGCCTTAGGTGTCCAATCTCATAAAATGAGACCAAGATATTCCAACGTTGACTTTGTCAACAACATGTCAGATAGAGCTTGGCGGGTTTGCACACCAACGCTTGATATACAAGCAATGTTGGATACCCTTGGATTACTATTATTATTATTGGAAATATAAGCACAAAAGAGAGTTACACGAATTCAACTTAACACAACTTAGTTTTAAAGATTCGAAAAGCCAGTATAAGTATTTTAAGTCCTCCACTTATTTAAACAAAGTCTACAATATAGAATAGATTTCATGGCCATCACCTAAGAATCTCCCTATGTACCGGTTACACTATTATCCCTCAAAATTAAACTTTTCATTATATTTCTTATTCGATCTAAGTTGAGAGAAAAAAATACTATCAACTGACTAAAAGTTGTAAACTTATTTTGTTGCATCAAACTAAAATGAGTCATGTTTCAAAAATAAAATAAAAAATGGCATGTTAGTACAGTCTAAAATGCATGATGGTCCTATTTAAATGGCTGAAAATGAAAAGAAAGAAAAATGAAAAATGAATGAAATGCAGACTCCCCGCACACTAGAACTAAACAGTGTCCACACTGTGAACGTTTCCTAAAGTTGAAAGATCGTACCCAAAGGTGAATGAGATGCAAAATTATTTGAAGAATCACTACAAGAAAATCTATGTTTGGTTACAGTACATAGTTGCGTTTGATGACCAACAGCAACCGCTGGTACAAAAATAAAATAAAAAATAAGAGATTAAACGCTGCTTTACTTGTCCCACTTAACTTTTTGCTTACCCGCTCTCATTTTCATTATCTCTCTTCGCTGTGTCTTTCATGAAAATTACCAAATCCCTCTTTCATCAAAATAACCAAATCCCTAAACATCTTGACAAAATCAAAACACTCAATCCAGATCTGAAATTCTGATCCAAACACAAGCACAACAAATTTTGCCTCCTCCTCCAGATCTAAATACATCTACAATCAATTTCGCTTGCTCCTCCATATCTAAGTTCAACCACAGTCAATTACCCTTCCTGGTACAAATATACCCTCAACCGTAACCTCATCGGACTCCATCCATGTAAACCTGGAACCGAAGGCGACAACCAAGATTCAACCTTGTCCCTATGCAAGCCGCTTCACTCCCTTCACAATCTTATTTCATTTTCCTTTTCATTTTCCACGATGATTAGTGTGTTTCTACCGAATGGGAATTGCAATCAGTTTGGTTATAATTTCGTTGAGGAAGTCTGACGAGAGGTCGTCCAATGGAGCGTAGTTAGTTGCAGAAGAAGGCGTTCAGCAATGGCAATACTTGGGTTGAGGCGCTTTGATATTTCATGGTAAATCCCATCCTAGAATAAATTGTGTAATCCTATTCTTTCGGCTATTTCCCTTCCTTGTTTGATGGATAAGCATTTCTCATAGCTCGATAGATTTGTCCATTCATTTAAGTCTTCTCTGTTTGTCATCTCCATTTATGTTGAGTTTTAAGATTGCTTCCTTCATGAAGTCTAAAGATTTGAAATTTGCAACTTCAAGCCATCCGCCTTCATTGCCCGAAGTTCATTTCCTGTCTTTCCAACTGCCATTGCTTGGGTTAGTAAGTTGCTTGGCTTTTACTTTTGAGTGCATAGTTTGTTACACCTGGTTTTATAGAAAAGGATTATGAGATGGACAACAGTGAACTGCTGAAAAGGTACAATTTTTTTTTTTTTCAAATTGTAGAGAGCTGTATTATTGCACTACACATGCACAGTGCAGTTATGAGGAAACTGAACATGTTGTTATAGAGGAAAAATTAAAATGCCCCCAACAGTTGTAAAAACAGTACTTACCCTTGAAGGGCAATTGTGGTCCTCTCTGTTCTATAATTCTTTTATGTATTTAGTATAACAATATGATCATGTATATATTCAATCTATTTTTATGATTCAACTTTAACTGTCTAGTCTAAATAAATATGAATATACTATTCAGGATGAATATATTTTATACTAAGTAATCATGAGTATACTAAATAGCATTATAAATGTGTTTTGTGTTGGCTAAAAATCCAATGGGTTAAATCTAATGGGTTAAAATTTAATGAGTATACCAACAATTCTGTTAATTTTTAGTAGCTAAGCTTTTTCTGTATGAACATTGCAGAACCTTGAAAGGTATTCATATAAATGATCCTTTTTTATTTCTTTCTTTGGCTGCTTGATGCATAATTGCATCTACCATTGTAATCGTTTGATATTTTAGATTATTTTCATGTGGTGTATGATGTAGATAAAGCTATAGAAAAATACATATCTAATCATATGCATGCCATAAGAAATTCGTTACTTTAGTTGAAGCAAAAAATAAATAAATAAAATACAGTTTGTTTATATTTACTTCAACTGCAGGTCGAATCAAATCTACTGATGAACTCACTAATTCAGTTCTTGACTGGTTATGTAGGCCTTTTCCTTTTATCTAGAGATGGTATGCTGCTGGTTGTTTAATAGAGTGTTGGTTGGAATGCAAAGTTAGGGTAGTGTGAATTGGGAAGCATCAGTTTGTTGTCTGATAGCATATTTTATAGGATAACCGCTGAAAGATTGCTCAAGACCTCATCTTTTAAAGGTACATAGCTATACAGTTCTCTCATTTTTCTTTAGATTTTATGAATATTGAATTTAGCATATAGGCTATTGAATCTTATTATGCTGAATTTCATATAGCATTAGAGATATTAGAATGGGAGAGAGGCTATATTATGATTACAATGGATACAAACATGAGTATCCTACTAAGCATTTTGTGTGACTTTGATAAGAAATAATTCCCTTTTTTCGGTCAGCCGTGATTAAAAGGTTACTGAGCATTTTGTGTGATTTATACCGCTCTTTTCGATGAATACAACAAGAAATGATGAAAACATGATCTACAATTGTTGCAAACTGATGTTAGAGGTTTGACTACATCTCAAAGTAAGCAAGATGGGGAAGATGCAGTTGCCAGCGGGGGCGACAGTTCAACTTCATTCTTTCGACAAGGACAAGTGCAAAATGAAAGCGGAATGGTAAGTGAGATTCCTTTTTTTTTTTTTTTAGGAGATTATGCATGTATCCAAATTTATCAACAGAGGTAATGAAGGGAACAAAATTGAACCACACCTCGTTCTAATATTATTTATTTTGTATTAAATATAATTTGAATGTCAGTTAAATCATACAGTTGAGAAATAGAATTCATAAATAGTTTCTGGTCTTTTCAAAATGGGCTTCAGTTCTTAGTCTGTTTTATCATATCAAAGTTAGTTACAGTTGAGGCTGTCATGTTTTCCTACCTAAGAATAGGAGTCAAACTTCAATGAAAGTATGATCTATTTTCTTATATTAATTTATTGCTGATACTGGATATCTAGCATTAACTTCCTATTCTGTCTATGCATTCTGCATAAAATAAGTGCTGAAAAAGTTATATGGAACTGATTTGTAACTTATCTTTTAAATGCGAGTGATGTAACATTTAACGGTTTTTATATGAAGCCATTGACACAGGTATAGTTTATGGAGTATTGACAGAGTACTTGTCGCAAATGAATGGACTTCAATTTCAATGAATATGGATATCACTTTGATAAATACAAATGATACTATGGATGTTATAATTTTTGTATGGCAACAAATGAATCATAATGGTCACTTTGATATAGTAAATAAAATTCATAAATAGAAATAGAATTAATAAATAATATTTTGTATTAAATATTATTTATGATCTAACAACCTGATGCAGTCTATGGATGACTCATTTTCTGGTTCAAAACAAAGATCCATAAATAGTTCTTCCTGGTCTTTTCAGTCATATAATAATGTGCTTAAAAATGCGCTGGCTGCTATTGGTCTTTATTACAGATCAGCATCTTCTGTAAACTTGATACACACATGACTGAGATGAAAATTAAAAAAAAAAGAATTACGAAACATGCTTGGTTCCTAACTCCTATGTCACAGCTATAATTAATTACCAGAAATACATGTTTAAAGATACATACAAATTTGTAAGACATCACCATATTTACGTGGGTATTAGAAAAGCAGAAATTATTGGCATGTTATTGTCATGTATGCTTTCATAAGTTTATAGGTATGTTGACCTCTTGACTTCACGTAAGTATATATTAAAATAATTATTTCATATTGTTATAGGCTTAGTCTATACAAAATATGCTACCCATCACTCAATAATGCTCTTTCTTTCTCTTCAAAATAAAAACAGAACATGAATAAAATAAATAAAACTCTTTCCTAAGCGTTGATGAGATAATTGAGTGTCGGCATGCACACTTTACACCATACACATGAAACATATACTTGTCATGTACGCTCTTTTTGTCAACCAAAGTTTCGAAAAGAATGCAGATCAGGTTAACATAAAGTACTGTATAAACATTCATCTCTCTCGAATGAACAACAACAGCAACAAATACTGTTATGGCAGTTCTGAAAGCTTCAATAATGATGTTTCTACTGTCAACAGTAACACTATTTTCTTAACCATTGTTAACCGACGATCAATTGCAAGAGCACCTGGCCCAACGCCAACGGTTATGATATGCATGCCCATCCATTCTAAATCAAATAATCACAAATGGCTTTATGCATCATGCATGTATGAAAAAAAATTCATTGCTTTCCTTTCTATTTCATATTTTTCTGTTTTGAATTTTATTTACATTGGTGGATCCGAATATGCGTGCCACTGCCACATATTATATTGGTGACTGTTTGAGCTAATAAATAATATTCCTTCCAGATTGTAACTTTTATGTTTTTTATGGGGAACTGAAAATGTGTAACATTTGATCTTCGTATGTTTGCTTATCCATTACTTTGCATCGCGTCAAAAACGGGCTTGCTCTTTTCTACCCAGATCAAAAATGAAAAGGAAAAATGAGAATGAATTTCGTTACCTGATTGATTGCTTATATAATGCCAATTGATAATGTATAATAGCTTTCCTATTCACCAGGATGTTGATGGTAGAGCTACTGATGTTGCTTTTGGATGACCTACTGTTCTAGGCACCCTTTACATTTGCCACTAGGTTAGAGCAAGAATACGGAAGTGATAACTTTGGCGAGCGAGGTAATTTACTAGGTGGTGTTCATGCCTGTGACTGCATGCCTAATAATTAAGCAGGGGATAACATGAGTTTCTTTAATGCTTTTTTTTCTTTTTCATATCTAATTTTCATCTGCTAAAAACCAAACTAGGACCATGGCTGAAATAAAGATTTATTAATAATAAAGTATATGTATCTTTGGCATGTTCATATAAATTTTCGTCTGCTAAATCAAAACATCCCATTTCAGTTCAGTGTCTTTACATCTCACCTTCTGTTCATACACGTTCTATTCTCATACGTTTCCCTATTTGAACTCAGCTGTGCTCAGTTTCTGAAACTAAACTAAGCATAGTTCAGTTTATAAAATAAAAACTAAATCTGAACATAGCTCAGTTTCTGAAGCTGGGCAATGCCTAGTTTTTGCATTGCTCAATTTTATAATTTGAGCAATGGTTCAGTTTGTTGCTCGGTTTCAAAAACAGAAAACATATCCCACTTTGTTGTCTTTATTGGTTTTACAGTTTTATATTTCAATATTTGCGGGATTCATTTACAATAAATTCAGGAAGGTTTTCTGTTTGAATTGACATTGGAATTGTTTTCTACACAAGAATTTTATAAGGGTTTGTTGTTTTAGACTGTTGACACAACCTCTTGCATGTATTGCTGGAGTATATTAGTTATATTAATCGTATTTCATAAAATTTAGATCTGCATTATTATAGTTTCAATAATTATAAAACTTCAAATAGTTCATGCTTTGTCCAAAAAAAGGCAAATTTAAAACAACTATACATAGATAAAAGTAACCAATTTTAATTGCTGATCGACGGCAATTGTGGTGTGCCTTATAATCATGTTCCTTGCTGACATCATATGCATGCAGTACTGTGTTCAAACCGGCAGCCCTGACAGGACAAAAGAGAATTAGTATAGAAGGATAAATAATCCATATCACAATATGATACATGTAAATTAAAGAAAACCAACAATGCATTTGGACAGTAAGGAAAAAACATCAAACTACCCTTTTTCTGTTTATATTTGTATATCGTGTAATCCTTTTTCTTGGGGAAAGAGAATCTAACCACCTACATATATAGGAAGAACTTACTAAAGTGGTCGAATTTTTTCTGATTTTATCTATAGTGTTCATCATACTGTATGATGGTAATTGCACGGATAATGCTGAAATTTCTCATTTGTGGTCAGTTATCCGTGATGAGCTCCTATGGTCAGTTATCAATCTTTTTTTTTAATTAGTATGCAATAGGTGCTTATTTTTTGTTATGCATTGTTGTCATTTTACCCTACACTCAATTAGGCCATCCGTCCTTGTCTTCTCTCTTAATGGTGGAATGCCATTGCTATGCTTGCCATTTGTCGTAACTGACTTTCCTCTTCTTGTTTATTCACTTCACCGTTAATGGTTTAATGTGCAGTTGAAGCCATGTATTTTCAGATTGAAAAATATATGTGCTCCATCTTTTACTCAGTTTCATGGCAGGGCTTGGATAAGAATTCAATGTTGGTGACTTCGACATGACGAAGAGGTGTGGCTCAATGATGATGCAGTTGATGGAGGTCTTGGCATGATAATTTAGGTGATTTTCATTGTTATTAACTGGCAATAAGTAAATATTCTTTAAATAAAAAAATTATGTAGTATTTTGATTTTTGTATTGCCATTTTCTAATATTTTGAGTTTGGGGTTTTGTTAATTTCAGGAATTTGAGGTGAATAAAGTGATTTCAGATTGTTGTATTCCTAGCATGACTGGATATGCTTTATTAAGGAAAATCAATGTAAGTTTATTCAATAATCTTATTTGATTATATAATTGTCAAAAGAATCTGACGATTTATATTGAGAATGAAAAAAAAAGTTCTTTGTAAACCTATCAAATTGAGTTATCTTTCTGTTTAGCATACCAAACAACATGATTTTTAGTTGAGAATGGAAAAATTAGCTTGTATAGCATTCCACAAAGTTTTTATATTCTGGTTGCTTGAGTAAGGCAAGGAAGCACTCCATTGGAAAAAAAATCACCACTTTAGCTTCCTATTAATCCCAAGTTGCACGATCTGTTGTTATTATAAGCATTTGGATAAAATTTTGCCTTGCATAGCCAAATAGTCACCTCAAAAACTAGCATTACCATCAAATGAAGTGATAAACCTGATAAGAGGAAGGAAAGTGATTTTATAATTTAAAACTTTAAACCATGTCCAACTACAGTCTTAAGGATTCCTCATGGACTACAATTTTTCCTTACCAATGTTATGTACCAAAGTCCATTAATCCCGTATATTATCGTATTTATATAATGGTTCATTAAAATTCTTTCTGAAGCAGCTTTATTGCAGTGTATAATATATTTTAAACTATGACAGCCTTTTGAAGAGAGCTCAATTTTTTTGAAGGCACACAAAATAGATTTTCTTAGATGAACGGTCCGAAGCCATGGGAAATGGTACGCAATACTTCTAATCATATTCAATAAATTTTTAAGGTAGGACAAATTCCTGGATGGAGAAAATAACAGACTTGATTTGATGACCCTTCCAACTTGACTGAAGAACCTATTGGCCCAACGGTCAGGTGCAAAAGTTTTCCCAGCATGTAGCATATATTTATCTTATTTTATTCATAATATCTTGTCTATAATATCTGTCTTCAATGACAATCATTAGTGAAAATCATTACTTGGGTATGTTGGTGATTTAGATAAGTGTATATATGTGACTTCAGCGGAATCTGTATATACACAGTAGACAATCTAAATGTAGTTCATATCTTAGATTAAAACGCCTGCTACTTATGTACGCGGTAGACATTCTAAATGACTTGTGTGGAATCTACATTACTACTTATTTATAATAGTAATAATATAATTATATTAACTAATTTGTAAAAAGTAACTAAGTTTGTAAAAAGTAGTAATATAATTAAATTAACTGATTTTTAATAATAATAATAAATTAACTAAGTTTATCGTGTTAATAAAAATTAACTAAGTTTTTGAAAAATTAAACAAGTTTATGTTGGCTTGTATGACAGTAGGGTCTTATGGGGACTATGACAACCAAATGATTATATTTATATGATACAAGTTGCTGTTTTGAGCTTCAAGCAACTGTACCTGTTTTAAATGCACCATATCTATCTTATTTGGTGTTTTGTAGCCGACTGCATAGGAACACATGGGAACACCATATTTTAAATGCACCATATCTATTGTCATAACATACAATATTGTCCGAATGTTATTTGATTGTTATTTGATATTACTGATGATTTTCGAATGTGTTTACAGGTAATTAGCTTTTCCGGAGTAAAGACCATCATCAACAATGGACGTGACTTAAATTATTATATGTATTATGATATTAGTCGGTACTTAAGTAAAAACTCTTTCGGAATGCTTGTGGTATGTGAACTTGTTCATTTTGTTAAACAACTATTATGTAAATGGTTATGGATAGTACTTATGTAATTAACGTGTTATCAATTATTTGAATATGTTGACTTTATGATTGGTTCATTGTTTGTTTGAATATGATAATTATATGATTGTTGCTGATTTTGGCATGACTATTACGAAGCTGGTTGCTGGAAACAATGTAAGCCAATAACAGTATATAGCAGCATTTAAAAAATGCTACAAAACAATCAATACCTTTCAGCAGCGTTTTTGAAATGCTGCAGAAAATTTTTGGTTGCTTTAGTTTGGCAGTGTTTATGGAAACGCAACAGAAAAAAACAGACTTTTAGTTGCGGGACTTGTAGTAGCGTTCTCTAAAACGCTACTAAAGGCTTTGGTAGCGTTTTTTAAACGCTGCTAAAGGCATTTTCTGGTGTAGTGAATGAAATGCAGTCTAGCCACTATATGTGAATGCCAATCATAAACAAAATGAAACCTATAACGGTGATGGGTGTTATGTGAAAAATGATATTTTATTTTTCCCCTACACTTGCCTCTATCGAAAATGATGTACGATGATTTCCTATCTGGTTTTTGAGGTACAAGAGGCATGTCAATAAATTCCGAAATCAAAATCTTTCTTATGAAAATGTTTTCGTGCCAATGATTTATATAATTAAGATGCAGATTATCCCGTAAAATTTTCTCAGGTTTTTCTTCTTGGTCCTCGGTAAGATCAGAGGCCAAGATTATGGGAGAATTTTTCGAAAAGTCCAAGTGATCATACTCAAAGTCTTGTGGCAGGGGTTTGAGGTCTAACTTAGGAAGTTCGTGTATGACATTGGTCAATGTTCCTTGGTTAGATTCAGATGACATAGGTTTTGGGTCAAGAAGTTCATTTAATTCAGAAATGTATTCGAGCTCATCAAAATCAGAGTTGAAATGGTTAAAACACATTTTCAAGGCTTCAGAAGTGTCAATAAAAGTTTCATCAACTGTGGTCTGAATCGTGCTAATTTTATCAATCTCCAAATCCTTAGAAGAATTGTGGTGGCTAAGACTTTTCTCAATCATCGTTATTAAATTTGGAAAATACAAAACTTATATTTGACACATGTAGCTATTATTACAAAATAGATAACATACTCAAATATATTTTATTAGTTGATGATCTCGAATTGAAGGGGGGAGAGGGTCTTATGGCCGTTCACGTATAGTATAAATACTAAGGGATACGACCAATGTTTTACGGGTAGTATGCAACCTCTTTTGCTAGAAGTTCAATAAATTGAACTAATATATATCCGCGATCAAACCATTGAGACAATCAATTTCATAAAATACACTCTAGCAGTTAAATATTTTGAAAATCAAATCAGATTTTATTCTTGAAAAGCGATAAGAGTGATGCCTATAATTATGGAAATTCGTTCCTCACCAAATCAATGTAGAAATTTCAGGCAACACAACAGTCACACAAGAATAATTACAAAAATAAAAATTGTACAAGCAAGCCGCTGCCTCTGCAGAATTTTTTTACAAGCAATGTCTATATTTTTCTTTGCAGCAGAGCACCTGTAGAGTTCAGAAATTATTACAGTGGGGCATGGCTGTCCATCCAGAAAAAATGAGTAGCGTCAATAATTGAAATCTCACTATTTGCAATTTCTTTTGATTTCTGAAATCTTGATTTGTTGCTTGAACTCCAGTCACTTTGTCCTTGGTTTGAAACTCTTTTATTTATTTATTTTGGGGTTTTTTTTAATGAAGTAAATAACAAAAAAAAGCACAAGAAAATATAAGGCTGTGGTAGGTTAAAGAAAGTTTGGAATTTTTTGAGAGAATGCTTGTGGATGGGGTTGGTTTGTGCGTTGTGGCAGAAGTGTGGTGGGAAGGAGGGATTGAAGAAGATGGTGCTGAAGTGTAGATTGAAAAAAAAAACTGTGGTGAAATGAGATTATGTGAGAGAGAGGGGTATTTGATCAGAGGGGAAGAAATGAAGCAGGGAAGAATAATTGAAAAAAAAAATATTATGTCTTTGCCTTTTTTTTTATTAGTGTTGAAAAGCGGACAAATAGGAAAGAAACAAATGACGAAAAAAAATGGGAAGAGAGATTTCAGAAAAGAAAGAGAATTGTAAAGGAAGAAAGGAAAGTAATTGTAAAAGATTTGGAAAAGAAATTGAGAAGGGAAAGCAATAAAAGAGAAGACAAAAACCAGAAAGAATTTTTTCTTTTGTTTATTGTTGTAAAATTAGAAGAGAGAAAAAAAGGAAAAACTTGAAAAGGGAAAGAAATAAATGGAGAAAGAAAGAAAACTAATTACAAGGCAGAGAAGAGAAATTTATAAAAGGATTTTTTTTTCTTTAGCAAATTGTAAAAGAAGAAAGGATGCGAGATATTAGAAGAGGGGAAACAAACGAAAGAAATGTGAAAGAAGTTGAAAACAGGGAAGAAATAAAAGAAAAAATGGCAAGATTTTTTTTTTTGAACTTGTAAAAGAAGAATGAGAAGTAATTGTATTGAAAATTGGAAAGGAGGAATAAAGAGGAAAGAAATCAAAAGTGGATTTTTTTTTTTTGAAAAGAAAGGAAATTTGTAAGAGAAGAAAAGAAATCAAATGTATTGAGAACAAGAAAGACAAAAGAAGAAAGGAAAAAAAATTGCAAAAGAGGAATCTTTTTTTTTTTTTTTGAAATTTGTAAAAAGAAAGAGAATGTAGATGATTGGAAAAAAAGTGGAAAGATGGAAACAATAAAGGAAAATTGAAAGTTGTTTTTTTTTTAATGAAGGAGAGAGCCAGAAAGAAATAAATGAAAAAAATGGAAAGAGAGATTGTAGGAGGTGAATGAGAAATGCAATTGGAAAGAAATAAATAAATAAATAAAATGCAAGTTTTTTTTATGAAAATTTGAACAAGAAGAAAGGGAAAGAAATGAATGGGAAAAACCAAAACAAAAAAGGAAAAAAAATTAAAAGAGGAAGGAAATAAGAGAAAAAAAGCAAGGTTTTTTGAGTAGAGAGGAAGGGTAGAAGGAATTAAGGAAATAAATAAAAGCAGACAAAAACAAGAAAGAAATCAAAGTAGACAGAGAAGAAATTGCAAAAGTTTTTTTTTTTTTAGAAAGTTGTAGACAAAAGATGGAAACAAATAAAAAGAAAAGGAAAGGGAAAAGAAAAATGTGAAAATCAGCGAGGTGGTAGAAAGATGGAAAGAAATTGAAGAAAAATTAGCAAGTTTCTTTTTTTTGTATATATATTTTTTTCTTTTTGAAGAAGGAATTAGATTGGAAGAAATGCGAACAAAAAAAATAAAGAAATAAATGAAAATAAAACGAAGGAAAATTAAAAGAAAAAGGTGCAAGATTTTTTTTTTCCCTTGTCTTAGAGATTATAATATCAATACGTGATACACAATCAACTAATCAAGATTTTTATCTATATATATGTACAAGAAAACAATAGGAAAATAAAAAGAATTAAAAGAAATTTTGGCAAGATTTTTTTTAACAAAATCAAATAAAAAGAAAAAAAAACTAACATGAATCATAAATTAAATAAATAATAAAATTCAATTGTTACCTCCCCGGCAACGGCGCCAAAAAATTGATCGACGCTTTCCTATGAACTAGAAAAGCGCGAATTTTAAATTAAATTTTGCAAGCGCACAGGTGTGTAGCATACAGGTCGAACACAGGGAGGTGTAATTAAAATCAAATTATTTATTTAATCTCTTGGGCGAGTTAGACGAAGCCTGGAGATTTTGTTGAAATAAAAACAAATTGAAATTGCGAACTTAGGATTATAGTTGAATCTAATCAACGATTAATCACTAAAGAAAGTAAATTGCAAAACAAGAACAACAATGCAAAAAATAAAAGTGCAGAATAAGAAGAACGACAAAAAGTAAATTAGGATTGTCGTTGAAACTAATCAAACGACTAATCACTAACAAAAAATGTAAAATACAATTGGTGTTCTTCCAAAACTAATTGTGAAGACAACACCGATTGCTAAGAAAAAAAGAAAAAATGCAAAAATAATAAAAAGAAGAAGAACTTTTATTAATGGAGAAGAGAATATAGAATAGGATAGGATGGTGGCTACAATGACATTACAAGGGTATTTATAGGGTAGATAGCCAAACCCTAACCCTAACCCTAACCCTAATACAATGATAGATGGGCCTTAGGGAATTCACAAAAGAGTTTACAATGAGAGTTTCAAATGGGCCTTAGTTAAATCTATTAAATTTTTGGCCTTTCTTCTTTTCCTCTTGGTTCTTTGACAAGCTTCCCTTGATTTGAGAAATTCTTGGTCTTTCTACCAATCATTTTCTTGTCCAACAGCAACTAGATGTGAGATCTTCATCTTCAAAATGTAAATATATACCAATTTGATCTCCATTTCTTTACTTTTCTGGTTGCATGCGGGCTGGGTTGGAATATCTGTAAAAGTAACAAAACAATACCCAAGTAATATTTATTTATATACAAAAGATAAGATATAAGAGCTTAAAATAAACACATTTCTATGTCAATCAACGCACACTATTTATATTAACAAATAAGGATATGAAATTCATTTGGATATACAAATACATCAGTCATGTAACATAATTGTATACGTAAGTAATGATTGCAAATTTAATTTATGATTTATCTATATCAATACATTGATGCATTACATTGTAAAATTCTTATTTTAACTAAAGTGCCTACATTCCGAAATTTCAACGGTTACTTACAAAAACTCACCTCAATGTAACATCATTTTGTATGTTTACATCAACATAATTTTAATTAAAAGTGTAATCCTGGTGTTATTTATTTGAATAAATATAATTAATAAATATTCATTGATTCACCTAATAAATCCTTGAATGTGACAACTTCAATTTATACATCACATTCACATTAAAGAAAGTTAAATAGATAAATATCAAGATATATAACTCAGATATCATGTAAAATACATGAATAACACTAATAAAACAAATTTATTATTCATTTGTGTTAATAAATTTATCCGCATTCTAGAGTTCCATTTTTAACTTTAAATATTCATACTTTGACATTTCTATAGGGGGATTTTTGCTATAAGGACAAAAAGAACAAAAAGTTTGCTCAAAAGGACAAGAGGCAAAAAAATTGCTCAAAAGGACATTTTCTAGTGCAAATGGTGGAATTCGGGGGGGGGGGGGGGGGCTTGTTTTTCCACTTTACACTAAAAGTTGGCCTTTTGAGCAACTTTTTTGGTCCTTGTCCTTTTGGGCAAACTTTTTGCTTTTTTTGTCCTTCACACAAGTTTCCTGTTTCTATAGTTATGTAGAAATTCATCGGTTGTTTCCTAATTTTTCATGTTTAGATCCATATATTTAAATTGCTTACGAGCTCTGAAATTTAAATTATTTTACTAATCTATACATCAATCGTATATGTATACATACACAAACTAACAAAAAACAACAAAAAAGAGTGTGTTCAACTATATATCACATATGTATATTTATATACATAAACAATAATAACAAAATTAATTTGTAAACTAACTTTAATCATTTATGTACATAAACAATAAATCACCTTACACACTATTAAAAAAATCGATTTTAACTTCAAATAACTCCACGTTAAAATCTCTTTAATCTTTGTACAAAATCCTTCTCAATTTATACATATTATTTACTCTTAAGTCAATATATTTTTAACTAATTGCATAACTTCAAATTTAGCAGATGTAAAAGAATTAAGTTAAATAATATTTGTTAATTCATTTAAAATAATTATATGTCAATTTCAACAAGAATACTTACTCAACCATGACCAAAAAAAGAATACTTGCTCATAGTATTAAAAACGATAAAATTATTATTTTACTTCAAAGAAATATAAATTACATAATACATACCATACACAGACAACAACAATAATGATAATTTCTATTATATTTATTTTGCCGGATTCATTGTATGTTATATAATAATGTTACAGTTTTAACATTAAAATTCTAAAACTAACTTTTATATTACTATCCTGTGCAACGCATGGGTTACACACTAGTAATTAATATTGCTATAATTTATATATATATTAAGTAAAATTTGTTGATTACTAATAATTAATTATGGATAATTTTTAATTTATTTTAGAAAGTACCAAAATTTATGGATAACCACATATTTCTTAATCATTAAAAATTACTTATTAATTGTTGATTATATATTTATTATTAATCTATATTAATAATTAATAATTATTACCTCTTAATTATTTAGTAATTATTAATTAATCGATACTAGCTATTGAAATTTATTTACTATTAATAGTAATTATTTATTTTTGTGATTGTTAATTATATATTAATCTATTTTATTAATTATTATTACCTTTTATTTATATTTTATAGTAATCAATAATTAATCAATACTAACTATTGAATATTTTTACTTTTAATAGTAATTATTTATTATTCATTGTTAATATATTATTAACATTAATTATTTAAAATTTATATTTACTTATTAATTACTAAGTAAAAACACAAATGTAAAACATTTTATAAGTAATAAATATTAAAGTCCTTTTCAAATCTCTTGAAAAGCTACTACAAAAATTGCGTTAAAATTTTGACGACGGTAAACAACCTCTATCTACAACAGAATTTAGCGTTAAATTTTTTATGACGGTAAAGTGCTGCAATTTCCAATGATTAGCGACAGAAATTAGATTCGACGGTAATAAATTAAAATAAGTTGACACATAAAATTTAAAATATTATCCCTTACAAAGTCCACGAAAATCCATCGCTAAATTGCAATGGAATTTTTTGCTGCTAAAAATCTGTCGCTATATACAGCTTTTCTTGTAGTGACTCAAGCTGCATCTGTAAATCCTCTACGTGAAAATAGCTAGACCTGGGTACTGCGAAACCTTTGCATGAGGAATTTCAATATATTTATTGCCACCTAAGATCATCAGAATACCGATTGTCCGTCCTGTGATAACTCTGGAGCGTGATATACTTGAATGGTATGTGTAAGGTCCGGTAAATTAGATGGGACAATACCACTGCAAATGCATGTAATCCAAACAAAGCAACTAATGTAGCGTTCACAGAAGATGCTATATATGGTGGAGTGTAAAATCATTGCCAAAATGATGCATAATCTTGATAGGTGATGATGATGTAATCACCAAACCACTAATCATGTTCGTGAGCTTCCTAAAGCGGTATTATTGTACACCTTCATAAAAAGTGTATTTGGATGTGAAATCAAGAATAAAATCATTATTTAAGGTCTTCCTCTAGCTACTTTGTTTGAGGAACCAATAACAGCCTCTCGTGGAAGGAGATGACATAAAAGGAAAATGTCAAGCCTATAACAATCTAACAATAATTACACTCTCCTCGGTCACATAAGACGAACCATCATAAGGCTTCCAAATAATACTCTCCTCAGTAGTGAGCAACTCAATCCAATTACGGACTACAACGAATATATGATGGAACTAGCCTTCTGGCACCCGTCTGTAGTTCTTGCTTGCCCATGCTCTAACTTGGTGAAATAATAGAGGTAATGTGGAGTCTACCATCGGGAAAGAAAAATCGTGGAAGTACTTGTAATACCAGTAGTATAGTACGTATCTCCCAAAATCAATATAGACGTGTATCTCATCCTAACAACGCACTGACGATCCGAACAGCGATACATATATGCTATAGTAGGAATCCTCCAATCATATCCGAATGGACGATCAAATTTCAACTCCACAATGATCACTGCATGGACAGCTAATATTGTGTTCGATGTGGTTGAAAATATAAGTTTTCAATCATAAAGAGATTAAAAAGTCGAGCAAACTTCAAATATATTCTTCTTTATAAGCATATATCAATTTACAGATTGTCTGCCTATTGTGACTTATTCTTAGCTTCGCTCTAGAACACAGTCCATCATGT
The DNA here is from genome assembly GCA_030737875.1 of Allium sativum. NCBI lineage: Eukaryota > Viridiplantae > Streptophyta > Magnoliopsida > Asparagales > Amaryllidaceae > Allium > Allium sativum. The sequence goes on from CM060921.1 coordinate 568,236,978, forward strand.
AAGAAAAAATGAGGCAGTAAGTTGGTACAACTCATCATATAGTAATGTCTCCCACCGCTCAATAAGCATAGTAAGATCCAAAGTAGTCAAACTCATCTCTCTAAAACTAAAATGAAATGTACGGGTTGTCCTCCACCAATATGCGACTATCACACCAATTAAATGGACAACCTAATTTGTCACATTTTAAGTATACGTCAAATAAATTTACAATCATTAAAAATGTTAAACGTCGTAAATAATTTGTGGAAATTAAATAAACACACAATCAAGTAATCATTAACTTTTATATCCCCAATAAATATGTGAATAATTCCTAGGGTATTAATATTTTAAATTAATATATAAAGACGGATAACACTAGGCCACGTGGCCCATGTGTCATCACGACAAGTTAATTATAAATCGGTAGTGTTTTCAGTTTATAATTTTAAAATATAACTGAAACGATACAGAAAAATAGATAGCTTGGAGAATATTCGACGCGCGTGCTAATGTATTCCTCATTACCATGAAGTATGCAAAAAATTCTTAATTCATTATTAGATCCCAAATTTTGACCGATATGTAGGTCTAAAACCGCATTGTCTACCAGCAATTGAAATGTTGATGTCTTCTTCAGCAAGGGCTTTTTTTTTCCGGATGTTCCCGTTACTACAACTACCACTGTTTCGCTATGTTTTCCACGTTTTTTTTCATCTTTTCTTTCATTTTTCCTTATTTTTTTTTTGGACGGGGCTGTTTAAACAACGAAGGAAGGAAAAGACGAAGGGTAGTGGTGGTGAGAGATAATGGTAGCTGGCTTATTTATAGTTGGATGATGCTGTAAAATTTTGTCGATCAAGTATACGATGTGGATTGCAATCCACATCGTCCCGTGGTGCAGTCCATGATCTTCAGCTACGAAAAAATGCAAAAAACCGCATTGGAGCTTTGTGTTTTTCTCATTCAAAGTGGGTCGGGTTTCAAATGGATTGGAACAGACGTGTCCCCACACCTTCACCTCTTTCTAAAACTCCTAGAGCATTTCCAACAAAGGAGATATTTGGGTTTTGAATTCAAAATTATAGAAAATAACATTCCTAACGGCGAATATTTGTCCGAATATTCAAGCAAATATTCAGGCAAATACTCTCCAACAGTGAACTGACCCGTGCGCTCATTAAATCAACACTCTCCAGCGGGCTCTGATTAAATCAGCGTCCAACAAAGGGCATTGATTCAATCAGTGCCTAAACTATGAGAGAAAAGAGGCAAAGTCCGTTCTTATATTTTTAATTGGTTTTGGGCATTGATTTAAACAATGCTCTTTCAATTAAAGCTGATTAAATCAACGTCCTATACCATAGTTTCGAAGAGAAAACCTTGAGCTGAACCGTGTTGGTGAAAGATTAAAGGTTTTGGTGATTGAACCGGTTAGACTGTGAGAACCTTGTTGATTGAATTTTTTTTTTTAGTTCAAATGTTAAATTATTTCAATTAAGGTTTAAAAAAAATAAAAAATTAAGTAATTATAACAAATACATTTTACTTTAAAGCAATTAGTTTTGAGCAATTCATGAAAAATATTAGTTGAATTAATTTTATATTAGTTTGTTTGTTCAAAATTGTAAATTTTCTTATTTGTGAATATGAAAGCGGTTCAGTTCAACAGTGCTTCGTAAAATTTACAATAATTATGCGCATTTGTTATTAGTTAAATTGGTTATGTGAAAAATTAAAAGGTGAAACGATAGCTTTTCCCCAAATTTAAAGAATCGTGAGATTCAATGTGATTGGCGTAGAGGTTTTTTCAAGGTTTTGAGGTTAGACAACAGGCTCGTGCACGTACAAGGATATTTCATTTTTAAAGCCGTAACGCTTCAAAATTGAAGGTTGATCGTAGTCAAACGGAGGTTGATTTGAGTCTTTAAAACATTGCCCTATGCTTGAGCGTTGATTAAATCTGCATCGGGGTAAGATGCTGATTTAATCATTGCTGAAATATTCCAACAAACTGAATATTACGTTCTGTAGAATTACAACTTGTAATCTGTTGGACATGCTTTGCGTTTATCAACACATGGCAAAATATTCCAAATATATTCCAAACACATGGCAAAATAGCTACATTAATACATGCAATTTAGCACCAGTTATATAGAAAAAGGAAAGGAAAAAAAAAAAAAAAAACTAATAGCTAATTATCACCCCATAACTTCTTCAGTTCTTCCAACGAAGGAAGCTTAAACGTCAGTATATCATCAAAAAATGCTTCATTCTCCTTTTTCTTTCCACCATCTACTGCTGCAGCTTCTTCTTCATATTCATTTGCATTAATAGTATTAATACTTCTCCTTTCTGTCGGCTGCAGCTGCTTCGTAAGTAATGCAGCTTGTAATTTTCCATGGCAACTAGTTCTATTAGAAGTAGAAGAAGATGTTTCCTTGCCCGTTAGATGCTGAACTACGGATTTAAAATGCATAGATGAATAATCACAAAGAACAGGAAGTATTTCGTACTCATTGTAACAATATGGACCCTTTGCCAACCCTATTTAAAAGAAAATTTCAAAAGGAACGAAAATGGTTAGTTTAAGCGATTTGAATGGTTTAAAAAATCATAAATAGCTTGAATATTTTTACACAACTGAAAAGGCTTATTGCTTTCCTTGTTGGTCTACTGAAATTCCGATTCGCGTCGACTTCTGTCCAATGACCACTATGCCATAAACGGGCTAATGTAACGAATTTGCAATGTGTTGTCAACCAAAATGTAATGATAGATATAATATTTTGGTTCTACCGCAACGTTCCATATATATATGTGTATATATATATATATATATATATATATATATATATATATATATATATATATATATTGAAAATAGGTAAATCGCCTCGTTAAAAACCTATGCTAGCACTCAGCATAAGTACAACAGAGGGAAAAAGATTGCGGAGCTTTATTGATAACGCATCAATAAAAAATGTACAAGTACATGGGGCATATATACATCAAAGCACCAAAATGTCCAAAACCCATATACAATAGAAAGCCTTCAAATTAGAAAGCAAAAAAATGTGCAAAAATACACATATAATTGCACGGGAAAAAAAAATACGACACTCCAAGTCCAACAAGGCCTAATCCAAAAGATGGTAGGATGAACTCCAGAAGACCCAAAGTCAAAACATTAAAGCCAATCTAAACTTTACCAAAATAAACTCCAAACCCTATCCATAGAGGCGTGAGCTAAAAAGGATCGATGACAACCACATAAATCCACGTCTCCGGGAAACGACACTATCCTTCGTTAACCTTCATCCAACAGTTCTATGTCGTATTTCTCCATAATCTTTCTTTCATCTTTTTTGAGCACCGAAGTAAGTATTTAATGTCTAATTCAATGAGTTTCGACCTCTGAAATTTATCAATTCTTTCGTTGCCAAGAACTCTATCATTTCGTTCTTTCCAGATATGGTATATGGTGGTAACAATGCTACAAAAAGCTACGTCTTATATGAAATTCTTCGAATTGAAGGCAGCTTTTAGATGGTTCATTTCGTATTCAAGAATCAACGGATCTGCCAACAAAGGGAGCGTGCCAAGCTTGATCTTACAGCGAGTCCAAAGGTATGAAGAATAGGGACATAAGAAAAAAAAGATGATCTCTATTTTCTTGTTGTTCATTGCAAAGTGCGCAGTTAGGATTAACATTGTATCCCCATGATATCATGTTGCCTTTAGTACTTAATCTGTTAAGAATAACCTTATAAGTGCATATAGACATTTTTGGGCTATTTATGTAGTGCTATGTAACTCTACACCAGTCTAATTCAGGATGGTGGACTCTAGACATAACCCATGTAGACTGAAAAGAAAAACCATCTGGTTTATTATTCCAACTCCAATAGTCATTGTCATTAGAGTAGTGAATACTAAGCTCATTGATTCGGAAAGCAATATAAAATACGTAACAATAAAATCAGAGGCAGACACAAATATTCATATCACAAAGGTGGAAATATATATGAATAATATCACAGGAGTATAAATACAAATATAGTGGTCATAGTCGAGCCATTGTATGTACAACAAAAGAATAGGTACAAGCTCTAGCCAAAAGAATATGCATATAAAGATGTCACTATCTCATATACATATAAAAATTAATAACTACAACTTGAATGTAGATAGCAAAATCCAAGATTGGTCCCCGCTAGAAGCCACGAGATGCACCTGTAATACTCGGTCTGGCCCGAGTATTATTTATAAGAATAAACAATAAAAAGATCGGTCTAGCTATACTCATCATAATAAACTGAAATAAAATCAGAGATATGAACAGAAAATGACATATATAAAATAACTACAATGTTCACATGTAAAATGTAAAGACTCGGTATGTCTAGAAAATATGCCATAGAAATATTGACACTATAAAAGGATATCTCAATAACAAAGAAACTAAGATTGATAAACTAATATCAATACGAGATTGACAGTACATATGTCAATAAAAATAAGATCGAGGAAATCAATAAATTAGAAATCTCGAAGATATAAAAGATTATCACACTCTAAAGATATAACTATTCACGAGAAATTATGTCACCCATCAATTTACATGAAATAGAAAATACGATAGTAACAAATGTATATTCATGAGAAATGATGTCGCCCATCAAATCTACATGTAGAAAACACGATCTCAGTAAATGACTATTCATGAGAAATGATGTCTCCCATCATTTCTACATGAAGATACGAAATATTATATCGCGTATCTCGCCGATATGAAATGATCCGAAGGTCGTCGATATAATCAAATGAACCGAATTTCTATAGGATGATCAGAAGATCATCAGAGTGACCCGAAGGTTGAATTGATCAGAAACGATCAAGTATAGTATAAACTACACTAATCTAGTTAATATAAGAATCGAGTTGCATGTCCTATAACCACTTGTGTAACACCCCACCTCCACCAGGGCCACTCTTGCAAGGACACTGGCTTTGGAGGGGCGTTGGACAAGGTAAACATGCATGCAGATATCACAAGACAGAACATATAAGTAAAACAGAGTAAATAAAGCAGCGGATGAAAACTAACATTTCAAAACCATAGTCAAGTTACATCAAAGTACTTGGTCATTATTTTCCAACAAAACAAAGTCTAGAAACATAAACTGAAAACTGGAAATAACATGAAGTAAAAACTATCCCCAAAGTAGACGGTAAAAGCCATAGCGAGCTCAAGTCCAAACCGTACATGAGCTATCCAGAAAAGCAGCTAAAGATCCAAGCTAGATGCTAGCGTTCCCACCCTGAGAACCTGGGGGGGGGGGGGGGGGACGAAAGAAAAGAGGCGAAAGAAAATGGGTCAGTCAAAAGACCGGTAAGTCCTACCTACTATTAGTATAAAAACTAATAAAGTTAACTGGACATGTAAAACAGAGATGAAACATAGGATGATAACTGGCATGGTGAAAAGGTAACAAGATAGATCAAGTGTGGCATCGCATATACAAGGTTAAGTTTTGCACCAAGGATGTACTAGTATTCTAACCCATGTCAAGTATAAACAAGAAATGATCCCTTGGCGCAAAGTTGGCCCAACATCATGAGATGACCTAAATCAAGGTCCAACTACTCGGTCTAGTCGATCGGCTCCTTATAAGCCTAACTCGTCGTGTATCGGTGTCATATGGCCTAATCATGGAATGTAGTTAACTGTGCAAGGTCCACCCTAGGGTGTATCCAGCCCTAAGGTGTAAACCACAGACACAAATCAAACACGCACAGTCTAAACCTACCGGTGCCCATGTTCAACTCCGGACTTAATGTGCACGACCATGGTTCGCCTGAACAACCGGTGCACCATTCAGCCGTCTCTTTTGGTCTCTTACAATCAATCAGTAATCGTGCCCCACCCTAGCCTAGTCCAGGGTATCCAGATACTCCCAAGTAGGTTACTGCTGAAAAGGACCACGTAACTAGGGTTTTAAATGGGTTAAGTGTGGTTAACCCTATCCTAACCATGTATTGAGTTGGTCAAGTGTATCCAAGCAGTTCATGACTTAACCCTATCAATACATCGTGTTCAACTGGTTAAGTATATTCAAGTAGTCCATGACTTAACCCTACCATCCATCGTGTTTAATTGGTTAAGTATTCCATGACTTAACCCTACCTATCCATCGTGTTTAATTGGTTAAGTATTCAAGTAGTCCATGACTTAACCCTATCATGTGGCATTAATTTACTTAATGCACCAAACCTCTCACATTAGACCTTGTTGTGGTTACTAGTTAAGCCGGGCGGGTCCGGGTAGCTTTACACCACAACTTAGTCTAACCTCGGGTTTCAAGTGCGACATGACCAACTACTCACATTGGGTCCTATTGCTTGTAGCCACTAGTTAAGCCGGTCGGTTCCGGGTAGATTTATGCTACAAACTCAACCCAACCTCGAGTTGGCCACTTTCATGTTTTCTACATGTCATGTCCAAGTTCATGTTCATGTTTCAAGCATAATCACATGTCATATTTTGTGTCATCTTTTCAAGTCATGTTTTTATGTCATTTTAGTTTACCCATAACGTAACCCCATCGCATGTAAGTTCGCATAAACGCAAGTAGATCTCAAAGAGGGAACTTAGAAGCATGACATAATTAATAAGGTTTTGGCCACAAGTTAAACATGGTGGCATATGAGGCAAATGTGTTCATAAGCTTGCATATTACATTATAAGCCTCAAAACATGCATGATATCAACTTTAGCCAAATAGGTGAAACATGGTCATAAATGACATAGGATGATAGCTAGTGATTCGCATATAACATCATATGCAAGATAACATAAGGGTTATGAGAGTTTCTATGTTGCTTTATGCAACATTTCCAATCAAAGCTCATGGCTTTCTATGCACAAAGTCAAGGTGATAGCTTTACAAACATGCATAGAATAAATCTATGCATAACATGATAGAATCAAAGCACAAATCATACATAGGCCCAAACTCAAACTTGCAACATGTCATATTTAACTTCATAGTTAGAATCTAAGAGTAGAATAGGGCTTACAATGCTATGAAGACTATAAAATAAAATAAGATTGAGACGAAGCCACTAGCCAATCCCCAAATGAATATAAGCTCCAAGTTGTCTTGAGAAACAAGAAGCTCCTTTGATTTGTATGAAGAAAGATCCTTGTTTTGATGAAGAAAGATTGAACTTTGGCCTTGAATCAAACTTAGAAACTCTCAAACAAGCTTAGAAACTCTCATATGAATGAAGATGGAGACTATGACAAGAGGTTGGAGGCCATGATTAAACATTTTGGCATAACCTAGTTGTAGGATTGATTTATGATGGTTTATGCTAGGTATTAAGGTCCTTTTATAGAAGTTTAGGTTAGTTTAGGCCATAGGATTAACCCTAATTCAGATCTGAGCCATTAAAATCCGTCACAAACCCTAAAACATGTCTTGAGGAACAAGTCAGGTGCACCCAGGCCAAACTGGCCGACCACCCAAGTCGACAGGGGTGTTGACTGAGCAGTCGACACCACCTGGGGTGTGTCGACTCCCAAGTCGACTCCTCAGTCGACTTGGGGGTGGCGGGAATTTTCCCGCCTGTCCTGCTTGGCTGAATTTGAATTCTGAATTCAAATTTGAACTGTTTTTGAACATGAAATTTTCTGAAAACTTTGACGGGACATATCTTGGTCATACAGACTCCGATTTTCGAAAACTCAGAATCTATTTCGCGTATTTTTCCGAGACGAACGTAATGGCATAGCCCGTTTCCCTTGATTCATATTTTATCGTTTAATTCTTCCTTGATTTATGTTATAACATGTCATTCAAAATACGGGTTGTTACAACTTGCTTTACTGGAATATTTACGAACAAGTTGTATATTATACTAGAAATACTAAATGATCATTGCCACGGGGTTCAATCGAACGAGTCTAAGAATTAACCATCGAAGCAAACACATGGGGTCATAGTCCTTGTTTTTGCTAAGGCGTTTAATTAGGTTTCTCATACGCATGAGAAAAAGGTTTATGAAATCATATACTAGTAGATAGTAAAACAATTTGGAAAATAACTTCATATAATGAAGTAGAATTTGAAACCATTTAGTAAAAGATTGGTATCTACTAATAATTTTAAAACCATTTTTATATAGCTTCGAAGTGGCAAATCTCGTGTAATAGCAATCGAAACAACGATTGAACGAAGAATTCACGTTCTAATAATGTAAATTAAATCTCATGACTATCGATTATAAATTCGTTCTTTTTGAGTCAATCAAAAGTCCATCAAAGTCGATAATTAAGCTGCTGAAATTTGTGAATCAGAGAAACTGAAAAGTCACAAAAAGGCCAAAAGCTCGAAACTCGACCGGGAAAGAGCCTAAAACAACCTATACGTACCCGTGGTCTCCATTAGTCTACTGTAGAAAAATGACAGGACCAGTCGACTGGTCCATTTTTGACCAGTCGACTGGTCAACTTATCCTGGAAGGGAACTGGTAGCAAGACCAGTCGACTGGTCCATTTTTGACCGGTCGACTAGTCAAATGCACAACTGACCCGTTTGGCAATATTTTGCCAATTTGTAAATGGATCGATTCTGGTGAACTCTGGACACAATGTACTTGATTAACATGATAATAAGGTCTTATAAGTTCATCGAAACAACTCAAGAACATGAAATTCACATGCACAAACATATATACATGAGATTGCAATGGTTTTGATTATAAATTTCAAAATGGACAAATTTTCTAACCAAAGCAATAAGTTATGATTCAAGTGACATGTGAAGACATAGAACTTTGCTGGGGCGACAACGAAGCTTCACAATATCACCATATCAAATCATAGCATATGTATTAGGTCGTGTGAACAATTTCCTAGCTATAATTTCATTTCAATGAAACATAAACACATGAAGTCAGACAAGTTACACTAACCTAACCAATTTACTAGCATATACAAACTCAAATGAATACTAGATTACACTTTTACAAGCCAATGGCTTGTAGCATAGATGTGACTTCATAAAGAACTCACCTTTGTTCTTAAGGAAGGAGGTAGAAGCTTCAAAACCAAGTGGGATCAACCTCTCTTCAAGCAACAAACTAAAATCTCCAATCTAAGATCATATAAATGAATTTTATAAGAATTAGGTCATTAGAAATTTCAGAAATTAAAGAGGAGTGGAGTTGGAGAAGAAGAAGAGGAAGATGGAGAAGCTTACCCAAGCTTTTGCACTTGATTTCCTCTTGAATTAGATCTCTAATTGCAACTCTATGGCTTAGGGAATTTTAATTTCCCTTCCCTTTTCCATTTCTAATTTTAGAGCAAGAGGAAATGAATGAAGGAGGAATAAGAGGGAGAGGGCTATTGGGGTGTTTTAATGTGGCTAGATTGGCTAACCTAAACCCAAGCCCAAAGTCCCCAAATTTCCGAAACTCGGAACATATCAAAGCTTATAGTTTTCGAACACCTAAACGACGTTTTGAAATCAATGGAAGTGGTTTCGATTCCAAATTTGTCCATATGCAAAAAGTGATATTTTGGTCATATACCAAATGCAAAAGACCAAATCGCCCTAATCAAAAGGTATTGATGCTTATAGTAAAAAAGGTCGTAAACGATGATCCGAACTCAAAGGAAGTGGTCTTGAGTCCAAATTCAACCATATGCAAAATGTGACTTTTTGGGCGCACATCGATTAACGATTAAGGATTAACGACGTTATATTTAAATAAAATATTAAAATATATTATCGTTAAATATGCGGGTTGTTACAAATTAACTTGTAGTTTATTTTTGAATTTCACAATCATATCATCATTTAATTTATTTTCTAACAGCCCAACAATTGATGGCCCGAATTTGTTAAGGAACTTAGACACTTCAAATAATTTATTCGAAGCGTTAAGTCCCCTAACATTCCACGCGATGATATTCATTTAACTTTACTCTAGCTCCTTGTCACAACTTTAGGAGGAGCATTTGGGATGTTTTTATCATTTTTTTTTTCATATTTTGATTTCTTTCTGCCTATATATCGTCGTAAAATTATTTATTCCTCTCCACGTTAGCTGATGCATCTTCTTCTTTTGCAAGTGGGATATAATGCCTTTCATTAACTTCTATGTGCTTGGCTAACTCCTCACCCTCGGATTCTACCTAGTCATCGACAAGGCCTTCCTTACCATCATCCGCACCATCAACGACATCGGTAACAACAACTGCAGTGGGATCCTTCATACACAAGTGTGAGCCATTCAAGCTATTAATGAGGGCTATTGCATCATCAGTTTGTAATTTATTATTTGTACCACTGACATTAACATTCAAATTGGCCATTAGTTCTACGCTACTGTGTAATATAGGACTTGTTGTATTACTTCTAGCAATCGAACTAATGTTAACTACCCGAGCTTCATTTAAATTGTTCTCATTATATTGCAGACTTGAGTTTTATTGTTATGAGTATCTATGTCAGCTGCATTTGAAATTCCTTCCTGGTGTCCATTTTTATTACTATTATTGGCCACTGGGTTTTCATCTATTTTTGCCTGCTCATTTTCATACAGGTTATCATTGATCTCATTTTCCTCTACGTCAATATGCACAACATTGACGTTTATGTCTGTGATATTATTAACGTTTTCTTCCACATTCACTGTCTCTTTACCTTCTTTATCTTCCGTTGCTCGTTCGTTTCCCTTTGAACTGTTCTAATTTCCAGCTTCACCTTGTGTCGATTTTGGAACCCACATCTCTTCAATTTTAGATTTACATTGGTCATTTGAATGTTCGAAGACCCTACATTTTTCACAGCTTATCGGTTTATATAGGTATTCTACATTCACTGTAAGTTCCACTCCCGTATGTAACAATATGTCTACTTATTTTGGGAAATCGACCCAAGCCTCCATCTTTACAAGAATTTTGGCAAACTCTACTCTTGATTCATCGGCTGTTATTTTATTTATTTTGATTGGCCTTCCCAAAATACTTGCAACAGCGCTTAATGCTTCTTTATCCTACATTTCAAGTTCCAGGTTAGATAACCAGACCCACAAAGGCATTGATGTAAGTAAATCTTTCTTAAATCTCATGCTAGTGCTCCACTTTTTTCAAAATAATAATTTTATTATCAAACAAATAATGGTTCCTTAGCCATAAAAGTGTGTTGGCCTAGCTAAACAAGTGTATCATGATGCAACATTTTATATAATGTTGTTATAGCAGACCTTTCCATATCTTAGCAACGATCCACATGAATCAAATCCTATGTTGGAGAACATGACACCTTATCAATCCTGATCGCTTCTTCTACAAACAACAATTTTTCTTTGGCACAATTCAACTTTTACCCTCTTTTCGTTCCTTGCCATCTTATTTTCATTTTCCCGCTTCCCAGTTTCGTTAAGCGAATAACATTTTCTTTTGCAAATAGCATGTTGATTCTTCTCTGTTTTCATACAAAGGTTCTAGCAAACATTCTTAAGTTGGGGTTCAACGATTTTGGTTCGATTAGGGCTTTGATTTGGGGGTTCAAGCTTTGTTCAATGATTTTCAGTTCAATTAGGGCTTCAATTTGGGGTTCAAGCATTATTCACATCACTTCAGGGATTCAATTTTGATTTTGAGCTATAACGCTCTCTCACATTACTTTAGGGTTTCGATTTAAACTACTTATAAATTCTTAGGTCGACCTAAATTAACAATTCGACTTGTATTGGGTTTCCTCTTGTTGGACACACACACATTTTATCTTTGTTTGTTAAAATCTTCATATTCATAAATACAGTGATGGACATTCAAAACATCTGGATATAACTTCCAAAGTTTAGTGAAAGATATATTAGTGGGATAAAAGCCTTTATATAAAACGGTTTTTCTAAATTCGCCGTCGGCGATGAATTGACGTGCACATGCAAAAATTGTAACAATAGCAAGTTGTGTCGTCAAGATATAATTTATGATCATCTCATTTGCAATGGTCCATCTCCATTGTATGTGAAATCGATGTGTGAGGTTTCTCGCCAAAATTTTGGAAGGAGTGATGAAGATATAGATTGTGAAGCTGGTGGTTTTGGAGATAATCTTGGTAAAATGTTGGACCGTACTCACGGACATATGCACAACTGTGAGGATGAGAATTCTAATGAATCGAATGCCATTGCTAAATGAATTTATCGCCTTGTCGAGGATGGAAAGCAGTCATTATATCCTGGCTGTTCAAAATTTTCGAGATTAAGTTTTTTCATTAGGCTTTATTCTTTAAAATGTGTACATGGAATTACAGAGTCTGTATTTGGGGATATACTAGAGTTGATGAGAGTGGCTTTTCCATTGGCCCCCATACCTTTTTCCGTCAGAGCCGCGACGAATATCTTTAAAGATTTAGGTCTTGAATACAAAAAATTACATGCATGTCCAAACGATTGCATGTTGTATTGGGCGGAAAATGAAGATAAAGATGAATGTAAAATTTGTGGTGTTTTGAGGTAGGAACTAGTGAAAAAGGAAGACACCAATTACAATGATCCAGAGAAGTTGAGTCGCAAAGTCCCATCAAAAGTGATGCGTTACTTTTCACTAAAACCCAGGTTGCAATGGTTGTTTATATGCAAGGAGTTTTCACAACTTATGACATGGCATTCTGTGGGACGAAAAAAGATGGAAAACTTAGACATCCAGCTGATAGCGAGTCTTGAAATGCAATGGATGCTATGTATCCTGATTTTCCATCAAAAAATAGAAATATCAGATTGGGTGTTGCCTCAGAAGGATTCAATCCTTTTCGTACAATGAGTACAACTTACAGTACATGGCCAATTGTATTAGTTGACTGCAACCTTCCAACTTGTTTGTAAAGGAAGCCCGAAAATCTAATTCTTTCAATAATCATCTCCGGTTAAGAATATCCAAAGAATAAAATTGATGTACATATGCAGCCTCTAATTGAAGAGCTGAAAGAATTATTGGATATAGGCATAGAAACTTATGATGCCTTTACTGATCAAAATTTCATGTTACGTGCAGGCGCGTTGTGGACCATTAGTGATTTTTCGGGGTATACAATGTTATCTGGTTAGAGCACAAAGGGTAAATTGGGTTATCCTATATGCCATTATGAGACTTCTTCAATGTACTTGAAATGTAGTAAAACAAAATGTGATACATGAATCATAAAATATTTCTGGATCCGAAACACAAGTGGAGGTTTGACAAAAGGAAGTTCAGTGGTGAAGTTGAAATAGGATAGATTCCGGGAAATTTATCAGGAACAAACATTGAACAACTGTTGTGTGCCTTCGAAATTTATTTTGGAAAGAAAAAGGATACCCCTTTCAAAAAGAAGTCAACAATTTTCAATTTACGGTATTCGAGCCGCAATTTATTGCGACATAACCTTAATGCTATGCATATAGAGAAAAATATATGCGACAATATACTCGGTACTTTGCTAAATATTAGTGGCAAGTCAAAAGACCATTTGAATGCTCGTTTGGATTTACAAGAAATGGGCATCAGGAAGGTTTTGTATCCTACTTTATCAAGTGATGGCGAACACTTTGAGATTAGGGCTGCTATGTTTGACATGAAGAATAAAGAAAAAGAAATATTTTGCATAGTACTGGAGAATGCTAAATTGCCATACGGTTGTGCAGCCAATATCAGTCAGTATGCTCACACGAAAGAAAGGACTATCTCAGGGTGAAAGACCCATGATGCTTTTTTTTACTTCGTTACTTGTTGCAATTTGCTGTGAAAAAAACACTGAAGCCTGAGGTTGCATTGCCGCTGATAAGATTTGGTTCATTCTTCAGAGGTCTTTGGGGCAAAGCAATTGACTTGGAAGATGTGAAGAGGCAACACAAGAAATTATCGAGATTCTTTGCCAATTTGAGATAATACTTCCACTGGCTTTCTTTGACATAATGGTTCAGTTGATGGTTCACTTGTGCAGGGAAGTTGAGTACGGTGGACCTGTGCACGTTTGATGTATGTTTCTGATTGAGTGTTATTTAGCTAAACTCAAACCTTATGTGCGCAACAGATTTAAACCGGAAGGTTTCATCGCCGAAGGTTACTTGGCTAAAGAATGCTTGACATTCTACTTCAAGATTCTTAAATGGTGCTACAGTACCTAAATTTGAAAGTTGTCCACAAAATATGGAATACGTTATTGGTACAAGAAGAAATAAAGACGGAAAAGCTATTCATCTAAAACAATCTGAGTGGATGGCATTTTACCTGTACATCCTATTCAGTTGTGGTAATGAGAAAATAGAGAAATTAAAAGAGTAAGTTTTTAGGTTCTAATTTTATTCTAGCTAGTACTAGAGAATTAGAATATTTCTTTAACGATATTAATATCATCATAATGATTCTAGGGAACATCAAGCTTTAATTGATGGTCATGCAATATCAATAAGATGTAAAGAGAGAGAGAGAGTACATACCAAAGAATTCTGGAAATGGATGAAGGATGAGGTTTGGTAAAAAGAGAACATTTCAAAAGAGCTACAAGTGCTTGCAATGGGCCCTAATCGGGAAGCTAGGAAATTTAGTGGATATGTTATTAATGGATACAAATTCCATACGAAATACGGAGATGTTAAGTGCAAAACACAGAATTGTGGTGTATTCTTGACTGCCTTGACCACTAGTTTTGCAACTTCAAAAGATCAAAATCCATTTGTTGGCAATGTTAGTTACTACAGAGCAATTGAAGAAATAATAGAAATTGATTATTGGGGAGAAATTTCAGTGGTTTTATTTAAGTGTTGCTAGTACCAAGAAGAGAAAAATTTGTATGGGATGACTCGAGTTAATTTTAATAGATTGTGCCAGAAATCCGATCCGTATGTTATGGGTTCACAAGTACAAAAAATATTTTATGTACAAGATCCAACTGATACGACACTTTATAATGTTATTAAGAAATTGCCGAAGGACTGGTGTGATGTCGAAAAGGGAAATGGAAATGAAGATGATCCAGTTTTACATGATATTCAATGTGGTTATGGAATAAGAAATCAAGCTAGTGATGTTAAGTGGCACATAGATGATGTCCCGACAACACAAATCCTCATTCCACCTAGCATAATAGAGGAAACTGCCTCTTGTTTCCTATGTATCAAATTCGATCAGGTGATTTCTATTTATGTATTGGTTCTTAATTACGTGATGACTTTCGTATCTATTGATTTTCATAATTAATTTATTACTTTTTAATTACTTGACTACTTGTAAGTTATTCTAATTTTTCTGTGTTCCCTTTTGTTTCTATTGCTTTATATACTTGCATACACATATGTAATTAATATACCTGCCTATTTTATTATTTCATATCTCGTTTCCAATTTATACTCACCATTTTGTATCAATTTTGTATAGGATGGGGGAGAGGGTACAAGGGTCACATAAAAACAGCTTATTATAAAGCTTATGTGACTGATGAGGATAGGCTAGAAAACAAGTTGGACAACATCCTACTGGAGGACTTTTAAAGTGGTCTTGAGGTATTGGGCAGATGAGGAGATTTAGGTATACGTACATATTATTTATTTCGCAACATAAATGAGTAGTTTGCCTTTTGTGAGATAAACGCGTACTTTGTTTTTTGTGTATTTTTTAGAAAAGAGCCAAGAAAAATTCTGAAAATCATAAGTTGTATCAAGACACACACACCGCTAGTCTAAAGTCATTCGCCCAGCTTTGTCATAATATTCAGGTATACGTACATTTGTTTATTAATTACAGTTTTCAAGATGAGATGGTGTGGTAGCTATTGACACGAAGTAGTTAGCCTAGATGCTCTTTGACTGAAGAGAGTTTATTCTAAACTATCTATTGAAAATGAGATTGCAATCACAAACGTTAATCAAACTCAAACAGAGAAACCATCTATAATATTACTCATGGAGCAAAAACTATTGAAAAGCTTAGCGGTTAGTGCACTATCACAACCACAAAGTTAACTCAATGCAAACTAGAACCTAGCAAGTCGTTAGCCAGGCTCGTGGAATATTCGTGTTTTTGGAAGTCATGACATCAGCCTATTAGCCTTGGATTTTGATGCAAATAAGCTTCTTATGTACGTTGTCTTCCTTGAGCTTTTTTTTTTGCATGTTATGCTTTGAAATACAATAAGAATTTTGGTCATAATGCTAAGGTTGCTTTGACATGATCCTTGTACCTGTTCTATGAAACAATTTTTGTTGAATGCAAAACTTCACTTGGTCTCCCTTGATTTTTGTAGGCTTTTCCAAATTCTTGTCGAGATAACAATCCTGTTTGAGTTTGATTAACACTAGTATATCAGGAGACACCATCCAATGCATCACTTTTTCTTAAAAGTTGTAAGAGAACAGATGGACGTGAGTACGTGTCTAGTCCTCAAGTAATGAAGTACAAACTTGTAAGTGATAATTTGTTTTGTAAGAATTTTGTTCTGTTTTGAAACATGCTACACATTGTTCATGTCTTGCTCATATGCATATGTGTTTGCTCATGTGCACTTTGTTGAACTTGAGTTTGGCTCTTGGATATGCGAACTTGCTTGGCCATGCACTTTGTTGAACCCGAGTTTGGCTCTTGGCTATGCGAACCTGCTCGGCCATGCACTTTGTTGAAACACTTGTTGAACCTGAGTTTCGCACCAGTAACCTTGTGCACTTGTGCTATGTGCATGCACTTGTGACATTTGTGCACTTGAAATTGTTTTCATGACATTTGTGCACTTGACAGTGAGATAGGCATGTAACATTCTAATTGAAACATGCTGCTCTTAAATCTTTTTTTTTTGTCATAAAAATATTATGGCTGTCAATAAAGACATCCTTCTATTATTTCCATGTTTTAAGAAAACTTCACTAAATCATTGTATCCCTATAAATTCGACCATGCGTTGTTATACCCAAATGGAATTCTCCCTTGTCTCTATGTTGTATTGGTGGATAATTGAATGAAGATAGGGCAGTGGTCGCTTGTTGACTGTGGTAATAAAGTAACATTGAAATCAGTAAATGAGTCGTAAAAATTAGAATTCACAAATATTTTGTCTATTTTAATATGGCCAGAGAAATCCTTGCACCCCCTTCCATGTAAATTTATTACCTTTTCCGATAACTTCCACAAGACCAGCCTGCATAAAACTGTCATATGAGGTATTTGCATTATGAATGTGGTTACCTCTGCATTATAAATGTGGCTATACATATGCCTTCTACTTACTTATAAACATACGACAATGTCTGATCGCAAACGTACATGGTTTTTTTTTTCAATTTTTACCAGCATATATGTTAAAAATTGTTTTCTAATTACATGCACATAAACAAATTGTTTTTCAAAATGTGGCTTTCTTTGCATTTGTTGTACACATTTGCTGCATATGTAAGCGTTTACTGTAGGGTAATTTTCTGCATTCTCGTCATAGGTAAGCATTTGCTGCATTCTCTTCATAGGTAAGCATTTTCTGCATTCTCTCCATGTATAAGCAATTTCTGCATTCTCTGCATTTACTGTAGGGTAATTATTATGTGGCTTTATTTTGTTGGACTTACTTCAGAAGGCAACAGCTAGTGGAGGAAGAGGAAATACCGTTGAAACAGTAATTTCAAATAGAAGATCACATGGTCGTCCTTTGCTTATAGGAAATACTGTACAAACCAATCAGCCGAGGCTATATCAAATGCTTATACAAAGAACTTAAGGAAAAGGATTGTCGAAGAAATGGAAGCAAAGGTAGAATCCAAGGTAAATCAGAAGGTACAAGAGGATTTGGCTTGGGTGCTTAAAAAATTATGCGATGCCAACCCGAAGTTGAATCTAGAGGAACTAATTTGACGGGAGGCACTAGCTCTAAGTCTCATTTATGAATTCTAGTCGTTTAAGTTATAAGTACCGGATATTTTGTAGTTATTGACATGAATTCTAATATGTATTGCGTATTATGATGTTTATGCAAGTTATTAGTACAGTACAAATTGTGATGTGTAATGTGTATTATGCAAGTATTTATGTGATATTGTGGCTTTTATTGTCTCTTTAGTATGATGTTGCAGTAGCTGTAGTGTAGTATTGCAGTAGCATTAATATAGTGTTGCTACCGAATTATAAACATTGCCTAAAATACTGTTGCAATAGCCATAAAACGTGTTGCCGTAGGGATGGGATTAGATTGGGTCGTGGGCCCAGTGGGCCCCACATTGTCGGCCACACAAGATATATTAATAAAATTAATATCTATATCAACATTTTTGGAATGTTGCTACAGACACCTAAGGATGTTGTGATGGACCTGAATAGAGTTCTATTATAACAATATTTGTTATGTTGCTGTAGATAGTCAAAATGTTGCCTTTGAGGTCTGCAACAACGGTGAAAATTGCATCACCCTGAAACTGTTGCCAAAGACCTATGCCAAAATTAGATTGGGTCGTGGGCCCAGTGGGCCCCACATTGTCGGCCCCACAAGATATATTAATAAAATTAATATATATATCAACATTTTTGGAATGTTGCTACAGACACCTAAGGATTTTGTGATGGACCTGAATAGGGTTCTATTGTAACAATATTTGTTATGTTGCCGTAGATAGTCAAAATGTTGCCTCTGAGGTCTGCAGCAACGGTGAAAATTGCATCACCCTAAAACTATTGCCAAAGACCTTTGCCAACATTTTTTGGGCCTGTGCCAACAATATTTTTCTGTTGCATTAGGTCAGTTATGGCATAGTGGATGCACGACAACCTTGTGAAGATCATAAAAAAGATGAATGAGACCAATAGTGCATTGAACGAGCAAATGCCTGAGAAATTGACGCTAAGACTTGACATGAACACCATGCCTGCAGAACGAAATGATTTCAGGAGTCAAAAAGCTCCTACTCCACCATGCTACCATTCAGAGGAGTTTTGGTCATCTAAGGGAAGCGAAGAGGCGCTATAGCAAGCTAGAAATGGAAATGCTCTAGAAGTCACCCGTCCAATCCAGATCAGCACGAGCTCAGATCGACATATCAAACCAGGACAAATTGCATCTATCGATCTGGTTCGACTCGACCATGCAAAATCGGATAACATCGAACCAGATTTACCTACTTCTCCATGACCTGAAGTTGTTGCTCCATTACAGATCGTGGTACTCCAGGACCTTCTCGTGCACCTACACTTCTGCCTTCACACCATGTGACAGACCAAGGAAACGAGGGTCAAGGAAAATTTTCCTAGATGGCCTTGTAGGCAACGTTGCCTATGAGGGAGACGAGGATGCCCATACATGATACTGATTCAGAATATGGACTTCCCATTCGAACTCTAGACTTGACTACCATGGTTAGGCAAATTAACATGGTAGCTAAGGCTTCAACAACGAAGATTGGGGAATCGATCGTATCCATAACTCTTTCACTGATGATATTTTGAATACCGAGTTCCCACGTAGGTTCAATTTGCCATAGATATGGCACTACTCGAGAAAGACTGGTCTCAGCCAGCATTTGCTGCGATATAGATGGTATATGAAATCTACCCAAGCCTTTGACATTGTGAAGTGCAAGCCACTCCCAATTCACATGGATGGTATTACCATTATGTGTTTTACAAGTCTACCACCTAGGTCGATGCATTCGGTTGATGATCTTGGCAAAAAGTTCATGAGTCAGTTCCATTTCCATGTTGGCAAGTCAAAACATGTTATGATACTCACTTGCATTCATTAAGCTCCCATGGAACTGCTCAAAGATTATCTCAAGCAATTCAATATTGTCGTCAGTGAAGTTAGTAACCCTAAGAATAAAACTATTTTGATGGGTTTGATTGAAGGCGTGTACCCCGACATAAAGTTTGGAAAGTGCTTGACGGGAAATCCACCATCTACTCTAGATCATTTCAATGAAAAGGATGCTCGGTTTTGTGTATTGAGGAAGACAAGAGAACTCGAAAAAGGAGAATATACAATCCTATGAATGAGGGGATATAGAGAAATGTGGCAAGGAAGCAATCTGGAGATAAATCTTGAAAGATTCAAGTGAGTGGTCAAACCAGAACAAGAGGAGTGGAATATATCGAAAAGTGACAATGGATGCGACCACGATCGAAAGAGGATGCTAGGAAGCTGCCCAAATTTCTACATTTTGATAATTACATGCCATTGAATGATTCATCAGAGAATTTTTATTTGGGTACCTACAATATGATTTACCACCGAAAGCTTGGACCAAGAGAGAATATGGAGAAAGAAAAACATATCAGGAAGCTTTGTTTGTTCCATGAAATTTGCAGCCATATGATAAACGAATGATGTCATCCCCGAGACATTATTGAAATATTGATTCATGATGGAAAACTGGACAAATACATAGTTGCCTCAAGGGAAAGGGTGTAGAGGATTTCGGGCCCCAATCAACAAGGTCAGGCGGCTCCTAGAGCCGCTGCCCAGCAAAAGTAGAAAGATATTGTTATTAACATCATATTCGATGGATCACACCGGCTGGTTTTAGTTTGAGGATGATGGAATAGTAGTTAACATGGTAAAGCATGTCAATGTAGTAAATCATGTCGGGGTAGAGGAGTGCAACTCCGTAGATGAGATTGTTCTAGTCAAGCAACGAAGGATGATAATGGATGATGTCGTCTCCTGAAATAGAGATGTAGATGGGGTAGAGGCCCCAAGTGTTGAATCATTGGTGATATCGGCCGTAATTGGCCCTGCTATGGTATGGAAAATCCTTGTTGACTGCGGGAGTTCCATAAACATTTTGTTCAAAGTTTCCTGTGACCAGATAATGTTGGAGCCTAAAGACCGGAAGCTGTGTAATGCCATGATACATGGTTTTAATGGAGCTATGAATGAACTGCTGGGTATGATTGAAATACCAGTAGAACTTAGTGAGGGAGATCGTAGGAGAGTGTGGATCCTCTTATTTGTTGTGTTGGACATATACTCTCAATATAATGCTTTTTTTGGGCCGACGACCCTTTTTGACATCAGAGCTTGCATTGCTACTTAGTGCTTGCTTTTAAAATTCCCGAATGAGAATCGAGTTGGGTTTAAGTAGGAGATCAAGTAGTTGAACGACATGCTACATGGTTGGGCTAAAGGACTCCCATAGCAAAGAAATGGTAATGTTGTTGATTTCCTCCCTTTGAATCAAGGGTGCTGATGCATAGCAATCATGGGACAAATCCTGGACTAGGCCGTATAGCCGTCAATTCAAAGATAATGATATGTGAAAAGACATGGAGTCAAAATACCAAAGATAATCACCCAACGTGACTACGATGGCGATTCCTATTGATAACGACGACCCTACTAAGGTCTTGAAAATTGGTGCCCACTTTGGACCCCCTCTCGGCGAGGGAATCGGCTAATTTTCTTCGTGTAAATATGGACGTGTTTGCATGGACCCAGGCTGACATATGTGGGATATTGCTGACCATCATAAGCCACTTAGTCAACATCGATCCGAAATATATTTCTGTAAAACAGAAGATGCATGTGCTCGTTCCCGAGAGCTCGACAATATTCAAAGAGGAATGTGAGAAGTTCAAAAGCAATGGATTCATTCAAGGTTTATATAACCTAATTGGGTATCGAATCTGGTCCTTGTAAAGAAACCCAATAGAAAGTGGTTGATGTGCATTGACTTCTTAAACATGAATAAGGCTTGTCCCAAGGATAATTTCCCACTTCCAAGAGTCGACCGACTTGTGGATGCTACAGTTGAACATGAGCTTCTCTCCTTCATGGATGCGAACTTCGGATACATATAGATTTCAATACATGTAGCCTATCAGGAACATACTAGTTTCTTTGTGGACCTTAGACAATACTACAACGTTGTCATGCCATTCGGTTTTATGAACGCCAGAGTGACATATCAGCGGTTGGTCAACCCCATGTATAAAGAACAGATTTGGAGGTTAATGGAGGTTTACGTGAATGATACGCTAATAAAATCGCGATGATCGACCAACCATGTGGATGAGTTAGTTGAGATGTTCAGTGTTGTCCACTAATACAATATGAAACTCAACCTTTGAAATACTCTTTAGGTATTGCGTCAGGAAGATTCTTGGTTTTCATCGTCCATTCCCAAGGGATTAAAGTAAACCCGAGTAGATTGAAGCCATTTGGAACATTCAGGAGCTTTAGAAGATTAAAGACGTGTAAAGCCTGAATGGGAAGTTGGCTGCTCTAAGCTGAATTTTATCTAGGGTGATGAACAAATGCATCCCTTTGTTTGACTTGATAAAGAAAGGAAAGCGTAACTTTGCCTAGACTCCGGAATGTGTTGAGGTTTTTGAGAATTTACTGGACTACCTAGAGAGGCCTTGATATTGTCCAAGCCGGTTAATCATAAAGACCTATTTTGTATCTAGCGGTATCCTTACATGCGATCAGTTCAACACTCGTACATGAGGACGATTAGATTCAACGCGTGGTGTACTACGTGAGTGAAAGACAAACATGGGTTAAACCAAATACCTGAAGATTGAAAAGCTAGCCTGTAGCCTTTTGATAGCATACTAAAAATTGGGTCACTACTTTAAGGCTCATCCCGCCAAGGTTTACACCAACCAGCCGATACCACAGGTACTTCAATGACATGAGGCATCTAGGATGTTTCTTAAATGGAATATCGAGCTAAATCAGTTTGACATTGCATATATTCCATGGAGGTCCATCCAGGGGTAAGCACTGATAGACTTCATTGTGGAATGTACGTCTCTAGATGACATTATTGAGGTCATTGAACCACCATTAGCCAGATGGAAACTATACACAGATGGTGCCCACAACGATTTTTGTTCTGCGTTGGAGAGTAAGGAAATGCAGATTAAGGATCTTAAGGTGAACTTAACACTATATGGGGAGGACGAGATGGAATTTTATAATTTTTATGAAATCTTTGGGAATTAGTCATAAATAGATGCAAATCACAAATATATAACTATCGCAGAATTAAGCACAAATGCAAAATAAAAAGTTAAACCAATAAAGGAAAGTACACACCGTGGTTTTTATTCCGGTTCAGAATTACCCTACATCCAGTCCCATATAACACTTGGTTGATGCAGATTTCTTTTTAATATAATCTTCAAATACAATCCTCGATTTCACAACCCACAAGGTATACCCTACCTATTTCCAAAGTATAGTGAGATTCAACTGATTTCCGGACTACAATCACATTCAGTTGATTTGTACGGGCTACAACCACACCATTTCAGATTCGTTTTGGATGGAAGACTCGATGGAACTTTGATCTGGCGATCTTTGATTATAGAAACTTCTATAACTATGAATAACACTTGAAATCTTAAGAGAATTTAATAGAGAATCAAACTAGAACTGAACTGGTCTAATTCTATTTGAAATTCGGTAGAGTTTGATTATAGAATTTAGAACATTAAGAGTAGAAATGGAGAATAGAAAAGAGAGAAGAAGACAAATGAATTTTGCTACAAATTTTGTAATTTAGAAGCCTATCTATAGTAGTTCAACATTCATATCCTTTTAGGAAAAGATTCAAACAAATAGACACAATTTTTGAAATTCAAAATTTAAAAATAACGGTAACCATGTCGACATGTAGGGTACCCCATGTCTACATGCCTTAAGAAAAAATTGAATTTCAAATTCTTTTGGAAATAATGTCAATGATGTTGAAATAAATCAAGGTAACTATGGAGTTTAAGCATACTATTGTTCTATGTAATAAAATAGTATAATAGAGTAAAAATATAAATTAAAAACATATAATTATAATTTATAAAGACAAGAAAATAGTGTGAAGGACAAAATTAGAGAAAAATTTAGGCATAAGGATAAAAGGTCAAAAATTTAGTCACAAGGTCACTTTTTACTGTAAAATAGAAAATGATGGTGGGCCCTTGAATTCCTTGATTTACACTAAAAACTGTCCTTACGGCTAAAATTTTGGCTTCTTGTCCTTATGCTTAATTTTTTTCTCTAATTTTGTTCTTGTGCCTAAAAACCCCTTTATAAAAGTGGTATAAAAATTAATTTAAATTGTAAATATAAATATAAATATAAAGACTTTAAAACTTAATATATAGAGCTATAAATATAAATAAGAAACTTAAAACTTAATATATAAATATATGAATATAGGAAAATAATAATATTAAACTTAAGTAATCATGTATAATTAAAAAATAAAATATATGCAATAAAGTCTAAAATATTTAAATTAGGAATAAGATTTAAAATCTAAGAAATAAATTTAAATATTAAAAGAAATATTTTTTAAATAGGAAGTAATTTTGAAATCAATTAGAAAATAAGAAGATTTGAAATAAGGTAAAAATGATATGATATTTGAAATAGAGATTCAATACTATTACGGAGTTTTAACAATAAAATCTTGACTCTAGAACTTATCCTGTTTACTTGAACTCTTTTTACTCATGAGTCTTCAATCTTGAACTCTTAATTTTCTTACTAATCTTTGAATATCTAAACTGTACAACCTTCAATAATCAATACTTGCATCTAATATATATATTTCAAGATAAAAGTGTTAGTATATATTTTATAACAAAAATCGGCTAGAAAGGGTTGTTGTCGTCAAAACATCATCAATAACATATTAGTCCCTAACAATCTCCCTTTTTTTGATGATGACAACATTTGTTTATAAAATATGTTTACCTGATGTCTTGATGCTTCAATTATCCCATACACCAATGACTTCTTCCGAAACTGCTAACTCCCTCTTACTCTAAGCCTATTTTATAATTCTTCCCATTTGTCACGGAAAAAGAATTGATTTTTGAATCGTATGAGGTAGGAAACTCTCAAGTATGGTTCTAAGGGATGGAATTGAGCCAACTATTCCAACTGCGGAGAACAAGCCATTCTACAGGGTGTTTCTGAAATTGCGAGAGTAAGCATTACACATTCTCCAAGATTTTTTTTGAGAAAGGAAATAGATTGCCTAATTTTTATCACATACACTATGTAAACATAGTGCCCCAAAAATAAACCAAAAAGAAAATAAAGTCTTTTCTTGAAAAAAGTAAGTTTTACTAAAAAAATTTGTAATGTAATAATAATAAGAAAAACACGATTCTAATTCCTTCACTACCAATTTTTTTTGGTATTTTTGGTCATATCCATTATTTGATGTTGTGGGTCTTTGGAAAGCCCTTGTTTATTGGAAGTTAAGAACGAGGAAATAAGTTGATCGAAATTCCTCACTGCGCGGTTATTCAATATAATACAAGAAAATTAATTTCTATTTTCAAATGGTGAGTTCATAATGTAAAATTTATAAGATCTTTTAAATTTTTAGAAAAATTGTTTCGTATAAATTATGAATTTTGGGGAGCATTAAAGATTTTATCGAAAAACTTACAACAACTTGCCAAACAAAGGCCAAGAGCAAAAATAGTACAGGTATGTCAGGCATAACATCTACTATAGGATTGAAAAAGAATCTTATTTAACTTCATGCTACGCATGATTGATTCTTCAATCAATACAATATTTCTTGGGCGAAACAGAGGATGTCTGGATCGGAGGAGAAAATGGGGAAATTCCATATGACCCAATATGTCTGACAAATCACACGTGAGGGGTTATTTCTTGATTTCGTCCAATCATTAATAACTTGATTATTTTTAGATAATAGTAGATGGAAACAACAGATGGTAAGAGCCACCTTTTCAATATAAAAGGAAGATCTAATGATTTTGATATAAATAAAAAATACAAAAATTTATGGGTTCAATGCGAAAATTGTTATGGATTAAAAAAAAATTAGATCAAAAACGAATATTTGTGAGCAGTGTGGATATCATTTGAAAATGAGCAATTCAGATAAAATCGAACTTTTAATTGACTGGGGCACTTGGGACCCTATGGACGAAGATATGGTAGCAGGATTATTTGTAACTGCATATTTACGATACAGACGCGGTGATCAGTTGGACTTTTGATTGAATAGCATTTATTTTTCTCGATTGCCCTCCTACAAAGGGGAGAAAAAAATATGCTACGCACGCACAATTAGGCGAAAATTTTGAATTCGACCAGGCTACTTTAAAATCTAATGGTGTTTTTCATAGTAGTCCAAGGGTTGGTTCACTTTTGTGCATACTTCGTTTGCTTTTCATTTCGCAAAAGCAATTCTTGCTTCAAAGGGGATTCATTTTCTGATAAAGAAATGGAAATATCATTTTGTCAATTTTTGGCAATATTATTTTTACTTTTGGTCTCAACCATATAGGATCCATACAAATCAATTATCAAACTACCCCTTCATGAAAGAGAAGGGGAATAGAAAAATGGACACTAACTAAACTATATATCTATATATAGTTAGGTATATAGAAAAGAAAATAAGGAACAACAATCAATGAGATCGTAATAATGGATCACAAGTTTGAATTTCATAGATTTAATCTAGCTAACCTTCCTACAAGAGGCTTTTTAAGACCTATCCTATTAGTACTAGATAGAAATGGTAACTCCAATGATTTCTTTGTCCACAACGCTTACTATTTCCAGGGTTAATAAACCAACCTAGGTAAATCCATGAGTGCAATTCGACTAGTCTTTACTATAATAACCATTTGAACCCTAAGTTGTCATCATAATCCAAAATTGGGGGAAAGAATGACATTTTAGGGTCGAGAAAATGCCAAAGAAGTTCATGAGATGAGAGAATTAAGGATAGCTACCAGAAAAACTAATGAATGAATCCATAAGAAGTGATCCTATTTTTTTCATTGGATCCGGGTCCGAGTGAAGACAAAAGATCTTGAGCGACGAAAAAACAAGATTTTTTTTATCCCTTCCAGGCGAATGGAAAATAAATAAATGGTTGATATATTCAAGATAATTACGTATTTAAATAAACCTACTTAGCTTTGTTTTTTTTATAGTATTTTTGCGATATCTATGGAATTCATTTCTTGTATTCCATTTTTAGTACTACGCACTATCCAATATACAAAAAAGCACTGTTTCGGTGCAGGCCGCGAGAGCAGTACCAAATCGAGGCAAACTCCGAACACTAGATATGACACCAAAATTACAGGGGCCAAGGTCGGCCAGTGAGACGATGGGGGATAAGCTTCATCGTCTTTCAAAAATCAATCTGATTTATTTTATACCCCTCGCTCGATGAGAAAATGGGTCAAATTTTACGGGATCACCAAACCTTATAGGACTTAAGGAATGATGGAAGGAAATAAAAAGAAAAGAGTGGGAAATAAAATCGAAATGAAATAAAGAATAAAAAAAGAAGTAGAAAATAGAAGAGCCCAGATTCCAAATGAACAGTTTCACGTGGATCTTTTAGATAAACCCCTTAAGGAATTAGAAGGCTTAGTATATTGCGATGTGTGATTTGATCGAAATTCGCATTTGCATTACTAAATTGTCATCCCATAGAAATCGAATTTCATCGAGCATAATACCCTATTACTTACTTTTTTTTATTACAAATTACAAGATCTCATTCATTTTCACCATCAAGGCATCTTGAAAGTGAATCGTATTCCATGAATATGATATTTATCTAGTGTGATATATGGAATATATGGACAAAGGTGGATGGAGTGTTGGGGTATTTCTATCAATCGGTCATATCATATAGGAGCGAATCAGACATCAGATTGCTTCGATTTGAATTATCTGTAGGATACCCAATATGTCAAAAAGATTTACAACAGAAATAAAACTTGAAGAAACAGAATTATTTTGATTTAACCATCTCTTTTTCAACTTATCTACTTTCATCACTAATCATATATTTAAAATACCAAGAAATCACATAACATAATATCCCCAAAATTCATGAATTATACGAAACAAATTTTATAAAATTTTAAAAGATCTTATAAATTTTACAAT
Source organism: Allium sativum (assembly GCA_030737875.1). Lineage (NCBI taxonomy): Eukaryota > Viridiplantae > Streptophyta > Magnoliopsida > Asparagales > Amaryllidaceae > Allium > Allium sativum. Next base: position 568,264,901 of record CM060921.1, read on the forward strand.
ATGAACTCTCCATTCGAAGATAGAAATTCTTCTTCTTGTATTATATTGAATAACAGCACAGTGAGAAATTTCGATTAACTTATTTCCTCGTTCTGACCTTCTAGTAAACAAGGGTTTTCTAAAGACCCCACAACATCAAATAATGGATATGACCAAAAATACCAAAAAAATTTGGTAATGAAGGAATCAGAATCTTGCTTTTCTTATTATTATTACATTACAAAAAAATTAGTAAGAATTACTTTTTTCAAGAAAATACTTCATTTTCTTTTTGGTTTATTTTTAGGGCACTATGTCAACATAGTGTATGTGATAAAAAATAGGCAATCTATTTCTCTTTTCAAAAAAAATTCTTATGCAGGATTATACACGAAAGATCCTTTTTTGGCTCTCTCTCTTTAGCCATGTGTCTCTTATCCCTAGGGGGTCTTCTTCCACTAGCAAGGTTTTTCGGAAAATTCCATCTATTCTAGTATGGATTGTAGGTAGGCCTAAATTTCTTGGTTTCAATAGGACTCCTTACGAGAGTTGTTCCAATCTACTACTCCATCCATATGAAAAGTTCTTATTGTTAGTTGAGTCAGGGGTTCCCCATTGATTGCCCCGCAATAATACCTACAGCTTCCCCCAATTCAACCAGATCGCCGTGAGTGGAACTTCTACCATAACATAATTGACAGATCCAAGATGTATTGTTTTTATTTATTTAAAACAATGAATGTATGAATCTAAACAAAAGATTTCCAATATATCCGAAAAAGAAGAAATATTAATCTTTGGTGAACAAGAGAAAAATCATTATTATTTCGATACAAGACGACACAAGAAAAAGGAGTTCCACCTTTTCTTGTGTCGAATATAAGATTAGGAAGGATTAAGCCATTTTCATTGTTACGGTACCGGCTATTAAAATTAGGTCTTCTTGCCTAGGGTCGATCTTGGTACTAATCCATAATGATCAAAGTCGAATCGCGAGCCTATTAATGAAGCAAATTAAATGAAACAACAACGGGCACCATAGAGAAGAGGCCATAAAGAGCAGAGATTTTTTGAATAAAATAAATGAACGACCATAACGGATGTCATCTCAATCCGAAGAAAATTATGTAGAAGCTTTACAGAATTTGTAACTTGCTGCCCTCTTGCCTAGCAGGCAAAGATTTACCTATGTGGAAAGACTGATTCATTCGGATCGACATGAGGGTCCAACTCCATTGCATTGCCAGAATCCATGTTGTATATTTGAAGCTCTCGAGGGCTTGCTTAAGAATAAGAAAGAGGAATCTTATGGAAATATCATGGAATAAGGTTAGATCCTATTCATAGGGATTCCGTAAATAAAATATCCAAAAAGTTTCAAACAACTGGGACTTTTCAGAGATTGGATGCAGTTACTAATTTACGATCTAACATGTTCAGAATGAAAACTTCATTCTCGATTATACGAAATTTTTTATGAAAGTTTTTCATTTTTTTCTCTTCAATGGAAGTTTCATTTTCCCAGAATGGATCCTAATTTTTGGCCAAATTCTTCTTCTGATGATCGATTCAACTTCTGTTGATACGAAATATTCCGGTGATCCCCACGATCCGAGTCCGAGCTGTTGGAATTGGAACAGGCTCGGCAGCAGATCACGAAATCTTAGTTATCTTCTCTATCTAATGAATGAGGAGTCCGTTTGCAAATCATCCTCCTCGCGCCACCCCCCGAGTATATGATTCAACAGGAATCGGACAGGGGTAGATTGATAGAAACCTCTAGTAAAATACCTACCAATACCCGTAACCCAGCGAATGCTTGGTATAAATAACTCACTTCTTGGTCTTCGACCCCCTCAGTTACTATGAGCCCGATCAGTGCAATGGGATGTGTCTATTTATCAATCTCTTGGCTCGAAATGGGAGCAGGTTTGAAAAAGGATCACGAAACATGAGAAGTAGATGAATAATCATCTGCTTCCGAAAGAAATCGAAGAATTTCTTGGGAATCCTACAAGATCAATTCGTTCTTTTTTCTCTGACAGATGGTCCGAACTTCATCTGGGTTTGAATCCTACTGAACACTACATAAAAATAGTAAAAATCACCTTTTTCAAGAAAAAACTTCATTTTCTTTTCGGTTTATTTTTGGGGGACTATGTCAACATAGTATATGTGATAAAAATAGGCAATCTATTTCCGTTTTCAAAAAAAAAATCCGAAATTTATTATTGAATTGCTCATTCAATGGGCGTTCTCAATATTATGCCTTGAAGAGGACTCGAACCTCCACGTTATTTAGCATGAGATTTGGAGTCTCGCATGTCTATGATTTCACCATTAAGGCATCTTGAAAGTGAATCGTATTCCATGAATATGATATCTATCTAGTGTGATATATGAAATACATGGATAGAACTTTGCCCTAACAGCAAAATCGGTGTTTTGCTACTAATTACAAGTTTTATGTTCGACGTAGTACTCATACTGGAAATTACGAGCAAGGATTACTCTATCAATCACCATCTACTTCAGAAAGTAAATGGGGGTTCTTTTCACCTTTCCCTCATGGTACTACTTCGCTATTAGTCACCTAAGAGTATTTAGCCTTGCAAGGTGGAGATTCGAGTCCTCTTTAAGGCATAATATTGAGAATGCCCATTGAATGAGCAATTCAACAACAGATTTCAAATCTAATCAATATTGATATACCGAGTATCTTATCCGTTGATACGAAGTATTTCGGCTAGTACAGTATGGGCAGAGGGAATTTCCGGTGGAGCGGTGAAATGCGTAGAGATCGGGAAGAACACCAATGGAGAAAGCACTCTGCTAGGTTGACACTGACAATGAGAGACGAAAGCTAGGGGAGAAAATGGGAATAGATACCCCAGTAGTCCTACCCATAAACGATGTATACTAGGCGCTGCGCGTATCGACCCGTGCAGTGCTGTAGCTAACGCGTTAAGTATCCCGCCTGAGGAGTACGTTTGCAAGAATGAAACTCAAAGAAATTGACGGAGGCACGAATAAGAAGTGGAGCTGTGGTTTAATTCGATGCAAAGCGAAGAACCTTACCATGGCTTGACATGTCGTGAATCCTCTTGAAAGAGAGGCGTTCCTTTGGGAACGCGGACACATGTAGTGCATGGCTGTCGTCAGCTCATGCCGTAAGGTGTTGGGTTAAGTCTAGCAATTAGAACAACCCTCATGTTTAGTTGCCACCATTGAGTGTGGAACCCTGAACAGACTGCCGATGATAAGCCGAAGGAAGGTGAGGATGACGCCAAGTCATCATGCCCCTTATGTCTTGGGCGACACACGTGCTACAATGGACGGGACAAAGGGTCGTGATCCCGCGAGGGTGAGGTAACTCAAAAATTTGTCCTCAGTTCGGATTGCAGGCTGCAACTCGCCTGCATGAAGCCGGAATCGCTAGTAACCGCCGGTCAGCCATACGGCGGTGAATTCGTTACAGGGCCTTGTACACACCGCCCGTCACACTACGGGAGCTGGCTATGCCCGAAGTCGTTACCTTAATCGCAAGGAGGGGGATGCCGAATGCGGGGCTAGTGACTGGAGTGAAGTCGTAACAAGGTAGCCGTACTGGAAGGTGCGATTGGATCACCTTCTTTTCAAGGAGTGCTAATGCTTATGCTTGTTGGGTATTTTGGTTTGAAACTGCTTCACACCCAAAATGAAGCAAGCTACGTCTGAGCTAATCTTGGATATTAAAGTCTTCTTTCATTTCTCGATGGCAAAGTAAGTCCAAGCTCATGAGCTTATTATCCTAGGTCGGAACAAGTTGGTAGGATCCTACTTTTTACGTCCCCATGCCGCCACACGAGAGGGACACGAGGAGCAAAAGGGAAAGAGAGGGATGGGGTTTCTCTTGCTTTTGGCATAGTAGACCTCCCACTGGGAGGCCCGCATGAAGTGCTATTAGCTTAGTGGTAGAACGCGCCCCTAATAATTTTGTCATTGTGCCTGGGCTCTGAGGGCTTTAAGCCTATTATTGGTCATGTTTCTTTTTATCGAGAAATAGAAGAAGCCATACAGGGCTTTTGTCGAGGCTATTATATGCTATCTAAATAAATAAATTCGATCCCATACTACAAGTGAAAGAGAAAATATAAAGACGACCATTGAAGCAGCCCAAGCAAGAAATACTATATCCATGTGAATTATGTCCCTTTTTTCTATGAAAGAATTATTCGATTATTATTTAATAATCATAGTGGACCTCTCGATACAATCAAATAGATTGCCGCAAGGGCGCCATATTCTAGTTCCAATGTTCCTGTAAATTCTTGCTCCTATTGGACCACTTGTATCTATATACATCTGGATCCCGATTCATGGATCTCTCGGTTCGAGAAATAAGAGGATCAAACCATTTCTTCTGAGTCTCTTTCAAATTCAATAAATGCCGGTTGATCATATATTTACAAATAAGAAAATCTTGGAATATATTTTTTTCCGTGATTTTAAGAACTTTTATATATATAGAATATGAAAAATTTTCATTAACTTATGTACTTATTTAACTCCTCAAGATCAGTTAGAACTAGCGGCTATTTATGTCGAATATTAACTTATCTGTCTGCTAGCGGGCCTTGCTGTAATAGGTTTAGCGGGAAAAACAAGTACCCATTTTTTTCACCACGATGTGCATATCGTGCCATTTTGGGCTAGCTATTGTTTCGTCGATCTATCGTAACAGAAAATCAACTCGTGTTAGTCAATAAAGTTTGTTGAAAAATTAGCCATAACTATAATATAAATACATATAAATAGAATATATATATAAATTACAGAAATTTTTTCTATAACATTCGGATAGATCTTTCCCCGGAGTAGAACATGAACCTAAAAGAATTCAAAGGCCCCATTCAGGAATAAGAAAATGACATCGTGATTTAAAGAATCGTCGAACGAAGGGGCTATACCTAATATCTATTGGGTATAGCTCCACCTCCACTCGAATTTGAGTTCTTTTTCTTTATCATAAGGTTATCTCCCTCCAATGAATGATAAGTATTTTTTTCAAATTAACGACGAGATTTATTATCGTTTCTCGCATGTCTCGCGAAAGTCAGAGCCAGCGTGAATTCTCCCAATTTGTGACCTACCATACGAATTTCATAGATTTAATTTAACCCAGTATAGATGGTATTTTGTATAATATAATGATAGAGAAATGAAACACACTTCACTTACTCATAATTCTTAGCAAACGAAGCATGCCCAAAAATGAACCAACCCCTTGGACTACTACAAAAAACACCATAAGATTTTAAAGTAGCCTGGTCTAACTCAAAAAAAATCCTAATTGTGCACGCAACGCCTAGTATCCATCGTTTACGGCTAGGACTACTGGGGTATCTAATCCTATTTGCTACCCTAGCTATCGTCTCTCAGTGTCATTGTCATCCCATCACAGTGCTTTCGCCATTCGTGTTTGTAACACCCCGAATTTTCTATTAACACTAAAGTTGCTAAAATATTAATAAGTGTGTAAGAGAGGGGATGTATCTAATATGAATATAAAAATATTAATAAGTGTGTAAGAGAGGGGATGTATCTAATATGAATATAAAAATATTAATAAGTGTGTGAGAGAGGGGATGTATCTAATATGTATATAAAAACAATAATAAGTAAAGGGGGATGTATCTAATATGTACATTGTAGAAAATATATATATATATTTATGACATGAATAGAAGTTTATTAATATGCTGAGTGTTTGCTGAGTCACTTCTGACTCATTGCTGAGTCAACAAGATAAACCCCATCTTGTCTGAACGGCTGCGGTTATTTCTAGGTTAAATCTAATGGCCTAAATGAATTCTAAAATCTATAAATAAGTGGGTAGACCCTAGACTTAAATCACTTGTAAAATTAGAGAAGCTACCGTCATGCTGCTGCCATGGAGTTCAGCATAGCCGTCACAAACTAAGAAGAGGAAGCCTAATCATCTACAACTAAATCTACACAAATCAAATCAAAAGATCTCTCTTTCTCTAATTCTTTTCTTTTGTTGGTGAGTATGATGATTCTCACAAGACTATTACAAACTAATTTGACTCAGTTATGAATGGATCACAAGAAAGTGATGTGATTTGTAATTGTAAATTCTATATATTGTGGATCTCTTATTATGTTATTATGTTGTCGTATGATGTAAATTATATATGCTATGTCATGCTATGTTGTAAATTCTCTTATGCTATGTCGTGCTATGTTGAGAATCATGTCAAGCTATGTTATACTATCATACTATGCCATGTTATAAATCATGCTATATTATGTTGAAAAATCATGCTGTTGGATCATGCTTAAAGTTATGTTTTTTTTTCTTAATTTAAATGGATCTTGTTTATGGGAATTTGCCTATTAGGTTAGGTGTACCCATAAACTTGAAACTATAATTAAATAAAACTTGATTATGGGAATTTGCCTATTGAGTTAGGTGTACCCATATAAAACCATGTTGTTAAAAAATTAGATGATGTTGATTCACACATGTTCATATGTAAGTTTATGAAAATTGATTGAGATTATATTAGGTGAATTTTGAACAAGTTGACACCTTTAGGTCCATGACATGTATAATCTATGCAAGTTGGACATATGCAAGTTTCACCCCTTATTATGATTCATTTGGTCACATATACATGTTGTTATTATGATAATCTCTTTTATGCTATGAGTTAGGCTATTCGAGTCTAACATATATTTTGCGAATAAACGTTCAAACGTGGGGTAGGGGTAATATTAGGAATTAATAAATTGGGTGCAATTTTGTAAGATTTTGCATACCATGAATGGATGTCCATAATTGAGTCAATTATGGACATTGTTAAAAATTGGAAGTAATTAATAATTCAAGTAGGGAATTATTAAAATTGGGGGAAAGTGGATTATTATTAATAATCAATGCTTAGGACACGAGGTTGGACCCGTTTGTGATGTAAACCTGCCCGGACCCGCCCGGCAAATCCAGTAGTCACAAATGTCGGCCCAATGTGAGAGGTCCTAGGCCCAAACTAAAGCATAACAGTTGTAAAGACACGAGGTTAGACTCTTTTATGGTGTAAGACTGCCCGGACCCGCCCGGCAAATCCAGCTGCCATAAATGCCAGTCTAATGTGAGAGGTCTTTATGAGGTTATGGCCTTAATGAACTAAGAAATACTTAACCAGATAATCATGTAAGGTGGGACATGGGGGTTAAGTAGGTGCCTTGGGTGGCATGAGGAATCTGGTGGTTGCCTTTAGAGGCATTTGAAATACGATTAGACTTAACCAAACACACATGTAAATGAACATGACTAAGTGGGTTAAGTGGGATGGACTAATGGGGACAATCTTAGGTGGAATGCTTGTGGTAAATAGTGGGGGCCCATTTCAACCAGTATCCCAAAACGTATCTTTGTGGGCTCGACCCAAGTCGAGGACGGGACACGCATACTGGGTTTGACTATAAGAGGCCAAAGCAGGGAGCGGTGGCAACGCAAGTCCAACGGGTTTCATATGCGTGTGTGGACCCGGGCTGGTAGGTAAGACGTTGTTGCATCGTGTAGGTATAAGCCGTGCATGTCCGTTGTATCAGGTTGCCACTTTAGGGGAGTGATACACCCCACTGTGGGGCCAGCACGGGTATCTACGAGTTAGGGAGCCGATCGAATAATGGGAAGTAGGGTACACCTAGTGGAGATAGGGGCAGGCGGCACCTATGTAGTCAGCTAGGGGTACGTAAAGCCATTGGGAAAGTTTCTAAGTGAAGCTAAGTGGGATGAATCTTTAGGGTGACTGGTGTGGTGCAGTATAGTGTTTATCCTTTAGTATTTAGGAGCGCCTATAACGTTGCCTTTAGCGATTGTCTATGTCCTTAATCTGCTCTTCATAGACATTTTCTTGTTTTCCAGCTTATGCCTTAGTCCAGTTATTTTGGTAATAGTATTGTAGAATTATCATATTCACCAGACTTTATGTCTGACCCCCTCTTTTCCATCCTTTTCTCCCTTCAGGTCCGCAGGTTGGGCCAAGTTCTAGTGGAGTCTAGTTGGATCGCTTATCTTCTGGAAAGCTTGGACTGCTGAAGTAAAGTCCAGCTTTTTATCTTTCTTTTTAATGGCTATTCATGTAATGGGATTATGTACTTGTTTTATCAAGATAGATATTGTACTTGACATTGAATATGGTGTTATGATGTAATCAAACATGTTTTGACTTCTGCTACAATGAAATAAAGTTTTTGAATTTCCAAGTACTATTTTATATCTGTCTTGCTGTAATTTTACTGTTCTATATTCACTTAAAACCTCCATGGAAGTTAATGCATTCCCTTTGTGAGTGACATTAATGGACGTGGGGTGTTACACGTGGTATCAGAGCATAAGGTTACCAGAACAGATAAAAAAAAAATTTAGAAAAATATTTTTTTTCTAAAGTATTTTTGGAAGAAGTGCTTTCAAAAAAAAATGTTATTTAAAGAGAGTTTTTATGAAAAACATAATCCCAAATAGCCACATCCTTATCTTTATCTTTCGAATTCTCCATTTTGAATCTTTCCTTTTTCGTTTCAGCATGGCTGAAGATCTTAATCTCCCAGAAGGTGTGACGATTCCAGGGTGGTTTAGGAGATATTTGGAGGCTAGGGCCACCACTGCAGGCCCAGCGGATACTCCTCCACCCCTAGTTGCACCCATTCCTCCTCCTCCTCCTCCTCCTCCTCGTGTTGACACTTTTGCAAAGACGTGCAAGGAATTCAAGGCTATGGGAGGAAAAACTTTTCAAGGGACTGAGACGTTTGTGGAGGCTAGAGATTGGCTTAAGGAGACTGAGGAATTGTTGGATATCTTTGAAGTGGAAGATGGGAGGAAAGTCCGTTTAGCTGCTTGGTTAATGAAGGGAGAGGCCTCGTTTTGGTGGGAGGTCACTAACGGGGAACGTCCAGTTGATTCATGGGCGGATTTCAGACGAAGGTTTGAGGCAAAGTTTCTTTCAAGGGCAGAGGAGAACTTAAATATGGAAAAAATCCTGGCACTAAAGCAAGGGAGCTCATCAGTAAAGGAATATGTCAATAAATTTAATCAGTTAGCAAGGTTTGGCTTGGAGTTGGTGAACACGCCAGAGAAGAAAGCTTTGAGGTTCGTTAGAGGCTTGAATGAACCGTTGCAAGGGTTGGCTATGACCCACATCCCTATGGGAGCCACCTTTGAAAAGCTAATAGAAATGGCACTTATGCATGAGGACAAGGCAGTTGAAAAGAAAGGGGATCAGAAGAAACCCCAACAGCAAAATAAGAAGGGTGGTAAAAACAATAATGGCAAAGGGAAGAAGAAATGCTTCAATTGTGGGACGCCTGGCCATCTCAGCAAAGATTGTAGAAAGAAAAAGAAGACTGGTTGTTTTCATTGTGGAGATGCGGGACATTTAGTGAAGGACTGTCCAAAGAAGGGGCAGAGGGCAGGGTCTACCTCGGGAGGACAGGTGCAGGCTCTTATGGCACCAGGGCAGGCAAGGGGGCAAGTTCAGGCTATTGCGGCCCCACCACTGCAAGAAAGAGGTAGAACAATTTCTGTTGAAAGCTTAGTTTTTCTGTTTGATCATCCTGTCCGTACCTTATTCGATTCTGGCGCATCTCATTCGTTTATCTCTGCATCATTAGTTGAATCACTGCACTTGAACACCAATTTAGTAGAGGATCCCTTGGTCGTTTCAAATCCAATTGGGGGTTCGGCTCATTTGACCATGATATGTTTGGATTTGAAAATCTCTATACTTAGCGTTGAATTTAGATGTGATGCTTATGTATTGGGCTTCACGGGCTATGAGCTAATTTTAGGAATGGATTGGTTGTCTAGAAATAGGGCCATTCTTGATTGTAAAAGGAGAGTAGTTAGGCTTGTGACTCTCCTTGGTAATGCTCTCGGCATCTTTTGTAATCCCATAAATTCCGTTATGCTAAGTTATCTTGAATCGCTTGACGCGTCTGTAGAGAACCTGCGATCGGTAGAAGTGGTCCGGGAATATCCGGATGTGTTTGAGGAGGTGAAGGGCTTACCTCCAAAGCGGGAGATAGACTTTCGAATTTATCTTGTGGATAATGCTAAACCCGTATCTTTGCCAATGCGCCACATGGCTCCTCGTGAAAGGAGGGAACTCAATAAGCAAGTAAAGGAGTTGCTTGAGAAGGGGTTCATAAGACGTAGTATATCGGAGTGGGGTGCTCCAGTAGTTTTTGCCACAAAGGCGGATGGGTCTCTTAGACTTTGTATGGACTATAGAGAACTAAACAAGCTTACTAAAAAGAACCGACACCCACTGCTGAGGATTGACGATCTCTTTGATCAGTTAGTTGGCGCCTCAGTGTTTTCGCAGTTGGACTTAGCCACTGGCTTTCATCAACTGAGAGTGGCTGAGGATAGTATAGATAAGACTGCTTTTAGGACTCCTGACGGATTCTATGAATGGCTAGTGATGCCCTTTGGTTTGACAAACGCCCCTGCATATTTTGTTGATTTGATGAGTAGGGTGTTTAGGGAATACCTTAACAAATTCGTGGTAGTCTTTGTGGATGACATCTTAGTCTTTTCTAAGAATAAAGAAGAGCACTCCCTACATCTTAGGGAAGTGTTGGAAACCCTTCGAGCGCATAACCTTAAGGCAAAATTTTCTAAGTGTCACTTCTGGAGGAAGGAAGTACGGTTCTTAGGGCACGTGGTTTCCAAAGAAGGGATAGCAGTGGATCCCGCAAAGGTAGTGGCCATCCAAGATTGGAAGGTCCCTAAAAATGCAACCGAAGTAAGAAGTTTCTTGGGGTTGGCTGGCTATTATAGGAAGTTTATCAAAGACTTCGCAAAAATATCAGCTCCATTAACACGGTTAACGAAGAAGAACCTGGTTTTTACGTGGGACAAAGATTGCGATGATGCGTTCCAACGTTTAAAGAGAGCCTTAACTTCAGCCCCAGTCTTAGTGCTGCCAGACGGGAATAAACCGTTTACCATCTATACTGATGCTTGTGGGACGGGACTTGGCGCGGTCCTCATGCAAGAGGGAAGAGTAATAGCCTATGGTGGAAGGCAGTTGAGGGTTCATGAAAAGAATTACCCCACGCATGACTTAGAGCTAGCCGCAATTGTTTTCGCGCTTAAGTCTTGGCGTCACTATCTTCTTGGTGAGAAGTTCGAACTGTTCACTGACCACAAATCATTAAAATACTTATTCTCTCAGAAGGATTTGAATTTAAGGCAGCAACGGTGGATGGAATTCTTAGCCTCCTACGATTTTGAAATAGCATATACCCCGGGCAAGGGTGACGTGGTGGCAGACGCCTTAAGTAGGAAAAGGTTGTCCTTGAGTCCGTTGTTTGTTGAACGACAAAGCTTAGAATTCATCTCTATGTTTGACTTTAGACCCTCCGTTGACTTAGTACCCGGTCTGTTAGCATCCTTGGAGGTTAGACCTACACTTCTAGGACGGGTTGGTGAGGCACAGCGAGACGACCCACAGTTGGTTGAGATAGTAGAAAAGCTCAAAGGGGGGGAGTCGTCAAGCCATCTTCGTAGGTATACCCTAGACGATAAGGGGTGGTTACGAAGGGATAATAGACTTTGTGTACCACAAGACGAAGACTTAAGGAAGGCCATTTTTGATGATGCTCATCGCTCAAAAATGACCATTCATCCCGGCGGGGATAAGATGTACAAAGATATGAAGCGGTTTTTCTTTTGGGCCGGTATGAAAAAGGATGTGGCCGAATACGTCGCTAGATGCTTGGTGTGCCAACGAGTTAAAGCAGAACAAAAGAAACCCGGTGGGTTGCTTCACCCATTGGAGGTTCCTCTATGGAAGTGGGAAAGCGTCTCGATGGATTTTGTGGATGGATTACCAAGATCGAGGAAGGGTAATACGGGGATTTGGGTTATAGTAGATAGACTTACTAAAAGCGCCCATTTTATTCCCGTGAAAAGTAAGAGGACTGCTCCGTGGTTGGCTTCTGTATACATTAAGGAGATAGTTCGTTTGCACGGTATTCCTTCTAGTATAGTAAGCGACCGTGACCCCATCTTTACTAGCGAATTTTGGAAGAGTTTACAAGAGGTGGTAGGGACTCAGCTATGTTTGAGCACCGCATATCATCCTCAGACAGACGGCCAGACCGAGAGGGTGAATCGCATTCTAGAGGATCTTTTAAGGCTTTGTATCCTAGACTTTGGGGGTACATGGGAAGAGCACCTTCCGTTAGTAGAATTCGCATATAATAATAGCTTTCAGTCTAGTATTGGCATGGCACCTTTCGAAGCTCTTTATGGAAGGCCTTGCCGTTCGCCTACATGTTGGTGGGAATCTAACGATAAAGTCCTACTTGGGCCCGATATGGTTAGGGAAACCTCGGAGAAGATTGAGTTGATTCGAAGGAGGATGAAAGCAGCACAAGATAGGCAAAAATCGTATGCTGATAAGAGGAGAACAGATCTTGAGTTTTACATTGGGGACATGGTTTTTATCAAAGTATCTCCGTTACAGAATGTTGTTCGCTTTGGGTCCGTGGGGAAATTAGCACCAAGGTTTGTAGGGCCGTTTCCTGTAAAAGACAGGATTGGGAAGATGGCATATAGGGTGGAGTTGCCTGAGAAACTTAGTGGAGTACACGACGTGTTCCATGTATCATATTTAAGGAAGTGTTTGCACAAGACCGCGGAGGTGGTAGAGCCGAGCTTGCTTAAAGAGGTGGAAATAGAGCGTGATGCAACAATTAGACGAGCTCCTACATGCATTCTTGGGTCGGAGATCAAAAAGTTGAGGAATCGAGAGGTCAGACTGGTTAAAGTGCAATGGGGAAATGATGAGAGCAACGCAACTTGGGAGACAGAAGAGAAGATGCGTTCGTTGTACCCTTTTCTTTTTGAGGGTATGTCTTTTAATTTCTCCTTTATCGCTTAGCTTAACTTATCTTATCTTTAGTATGTCCTCTCATTAGTATCTTTGACCTTTAGTTAGGATAATCCTATGGTTGAAACATGTGTTTGAGACATGTTATGTCTGATGGATGCAAAATGGATGCAAGTGTTTGCTAGTGGTTGCTCGTGGATGCATATACACACACACTTTAGGCACTAGATCGGCTCAGTCACTTCATATTGCATATTGCATATATATGGATGTATTTAGTATAATGGATGTATAATGGTTGTACCATCATATGGATGCTGCATTCGGTTGAATGGGTGTGCACGCAAATAGAAGTAGTATGTAAGCAATTAGGATCTTTTGCATACATAATGGATTCATGACACTTACATAATTTGCATTAAGGAGGTCAACTGAATCAGTAGACCGCCTGATTTCGCATTAGGTAAGGACATGTACACACACTTTGCATATGATCATAAAGCATTAGAAGTCTTTTAAGGACAATGGATGCCTGTGTATGATGGATGAGTAGATGGTCGTTTGGATGGTAGGATATACATTCTTCCAGACTTGAAGATTTCGGGGACGAAATCCTAAAAGGAGGGGAGAATGTAACACCCCGAATTTTCTATTAACACTAAAGTTGCTAAAATATTAATAAGTGTGTAAGAGAGGGGATGTATCTAATATGAATATAAAAATATTAATAAGTGTGTAAGAGAGGGGATGTATCTAATATGAATATAAAAATATTAATAAGTGTGTGAGAGAGGGGATGTATCTAATATGTATATAAAAACAATAATAAGTAAAGGGGGATGTATCTAATATGTACATTGTAGAAAATATATATATATATATTTATGACATGAATAGAAGTTTATTAATATGCTGAGTGTTTGCTGAGTCACTTCTGACTCATTGCTGAGTCAACAAGATAAACCCCATCTTGTCTGAACGGCTGCGGTTATTTCTAGGTTAAATCTAATGGCCTAAATGAATTCTAAAATCTATAAATAAGTGGGTAGACCCTAAACCTAAATCACTTGTAAAATTAGAGAAGCTACCGTCATGCTGCTGCCATGGAGTTCAGCATAGCCGTCACAAACTAAGAAGAGGAAGCCTAATCATCTACAACTAAATCTACACAAATCAAATCAAAAGATCTCTCTTTCTCTAATTCTTTTCTTTTGTTGGTGAGTATGATGATTCTCACAAGACTATTACAAACTAATTTGACTCAGTTATGAATGGATCACAAGAAAGTGATGTGATTTGTAATTGTAAATTCTATATATTGTGGATCTCTTATTATGTTATTATGTTGTCGTATGATGTAAATTATATATGCTATGTCATGCTATGTTGTAAATTCTCTTATGCTATGTCGTGCTATGTTGAGAATCATGTCAAGCTATGTTATACTATCATACTATGCCATGTTATAAATCATGCTATATTATGTTGAAAAATCATGCTGTTGGATCATGCTTAAAGTTATGTTTTTTTTTCTTAATTTAAATGGATCTTGTTTATGGGAATTTGCCTATTAGGTTAGGTGTACCCATAAACTTGAAACTATAATTAAATAAAACTTGATTATGGGAATTTGCCTATTGAGTTAGGTGTACCCATATAAAACCATGTTGTTAAAAAATTAGATGATGTTGATTCACACATGTTCATATGTAAGTTTATGAAAATTGATTGAGATTATATTAGGTGAATTTTGAACAAGTTGACACCTTTAGGTCCATGACATGTATAATCTATGCAAGTTGGACATATGCAAGTTTCACCCCTTATTATGATTCATTTGGTCACATATACATGTTGTTATTATGATAATCTCTTTTATGCTATGAGTTAGGCTATTCGAGTCTAACATATATTTTGCGAATAAACGTTCAAACGTGGGGTAGGGGTAATATTAGGAATTAATAAATTGGGTGCAATTTTGTAAGATTTTGCATACCATGAATGGATGTCCATAATTGAGTCAATTATGGACATTGTTAAAAATTGGAAGTAATTAATAATTCAAGTAGGGAATTATTAAAATTGGGGGAAAGTGGATTATTATTAATAATCAATGCTTAGGACACGAGGTTGGACCCGTTTGTGATGTAAACCTGCCCGGACCCGCCCGGCAAATCCAGTAGTCACAAATGTCGGCCCAATGTGAGAGGTCCTAGGCCCAAACTAAAGCATAACAGTTGTAAAGACACGAGGTTAGACTCTTTTATGGTGTAAGACTGCCCGGACCCGCCCGGCAAATCCAGCTGCCATAAATGCCAGTCTAATGTGAGAGGTCTTTATGAGGTTATGGCCTTAATGAACTAAGAAATACTTAACCAGATAATAATGTAAGGTGGGACATGGGGGTTAAGTAGGTGCCTTGGGTGGCATGAGGAATCTGGTGGTTGCCTTTAGAGGCATTTGAAATACGATTAGACTTAACCAAACACACATGTAAATGAACATGACTAAGTGGGTTAAGTGGGATGGACTAATGGGGACAAGCTTAGGTGGAATGCTTGTGGTAAATAGTGGGGGGCCATTTCAACCAGTATCCCAAAACGTATCTTTGTGGGCTCGACCCAAGTCGAGGACGGGACACGCATACTGGGTTTGACTATAAGAGGCCAAAGCAGGGAGCGGTGGCAACGCAAGTCCAACGGGTTTCATATGCGTGTGTGGACTCGGGCTGGTAGGTAAGACGTTGTTGCATCGTGTAGGTATAAGCCGTGCATGTCCGTTGTATCAGGTTGCCACTTTAGGGGAGTGATACACCCCACTGTGGGGCCAGCACGGGTATCTACGAGTTAGGGAGCCGATCGAATAATGGGAAGTAGGGTACACCTAGTGGAGATAGGGGCAGGCGGCACCTATGTAGTCAGCTAGGGGTACGTAAAGCCATTGGGAAAGTTTCTAAGTGAAGCTAAGTGGGATGAATCTTTAGGGTGACTGGTGTGGTGCAGTATAGTGTTTATCCTTTAGTATTTAGGAGCGCCTATAACGTTGCCTTTAGCGATTGTCTATGTCCTTAATCTGCTCTTCATAGACATTTTCTTGTTTTCCAGCTTATGCCTTACTCCAGTTATTTTGGTAATAGTATTGTAGAATTATCATATTCACCAGACTTTATGTCTGACCCCCTCTTTTCCATCCTTTTCTCCCTTCAGGTCCGCAGGTTGGGCCAAGTTCTAGTGGAGTCTAGTTGGATCGCTTATCTTCTGGAAAGCTTGGACTGCTGAAGTAAAGTCCAGCTTGTTATCTTTCTTTTTAATGGCTATTCATGTAATGGGATTATGTACTTGTTTTATCAAGATAGATATTGTACTTGACATTGAATATGGTGTTATGATGTAATCAAACATGTTTTGACTTCTGCTACAATGAAATAAAGTTTTTGAATTTCCAAGTACTATTTTATATCTGTCTTGCTGTAATTTTACTGTTCTATATTCACTTAAAACCTCCATGGAAGTTAATGCATTCCCTTTGTGAGTGACATTAATGGACGTGGGGTGTTACAGTGTTCTTCCCGATTTCTACGCATTTTACCGCTCAAACTACCTTGGAAAATCATATAGTTACGTCATGGAGAGTTGCCTTCCCCCACGAATTATATAAATAGTATTGTTGCGCACTTTAGCTTTACTCACCTCCGTGGCATATTTTCATGCGGATCTTGCCAATAAAGGATAGCTAGAAATTTCTTGTAAAAATACCAGCTCCTGTTAGTTCAGTTCATAATGAGAATAATGAAATTTAGATTCCATGACTTATTCCCCTTATTACTATGCACAGAAGGGAGGAGCCATACGTGAGAGCCAATGATTTTTTTTTTTGTGTTTCAAAATACGGTTAACCAACATGTTAACTAATCAATTATGATAAATTGGATCGGATTGTGTAGTTTTTTCTTCTGCAGTACCTCGACGTGACATGAGAAATGATCCGCAGCAGCCAATAGATCTCGTAGTAACAAAAATGTATTGTTCTAAGGTATATCAAGATTCAATTTCCGGTTCATATTTCATCGACCAATCCTTCCTAATTCACATTTTTGTTGAAAAAAATTCTTTTGTAATTCCTTAAGGTGCTCATTTTGTTTGGGCATTTAGTTTAATGTTTCTGTTCAGCGGCCGCGGTTATTGGCAAGAACTCACTGAATCCATTTTTTGGGCTCATATACTAGTTAATCCCGGTAAAGCCCCCAGACGATGTAGTTTTTTGAAATGAGGTCCTTAGTAACGAGACATAAAGTAAAAACTCCTTTTTATTTTATGTTATTGAAATTTCATTCATTTGGGGAATCCGAGAGGATCCCCCCGAGAACCGTATATGAGAATTTTCTCTCGTACAGCTCAAACAGAAACAAGCAAATACCAATTTTGACGGATATGCAATAGAAAGTTCAAAACTTCTTAGCTGCTCGATGCAATTTGTGAAACCTGTTTTTATTTTCCACGAAATGAATGTTCCTTTCCTCCGCATGTAGAAAAGGAATAAATTAATTAATCAAATTACGAGAAGCTTCATAAAGTGCTTCCTTAGGAGTTGAACTTCCGTTCATCCATCGAAACTTGTTCTTACCACAAGCTTTTAATAATATGGCCATGATCTGTCATTACATGCGACTATCTCCACTATAGAAAGAAAGAAAATAAAATAAAATTAACTAGTCAATACTAGAAAAAAAGTCTTTCTAGCATAAATTTTGGTCAACAAACGACGGCAAGGTACATTGGTCAAAGTTTCATAATTACCCTATCTCATACAAATCGCTTACCTGTAACTATTCAATATCCTTATGAAAAATCGATTACACATATCAAATTGAAAATGTTTTTCAAAAAAGAGTACGACATTTAAGTGCTTATTATACAAATAAATACACTTACACCTATCCTCACGAGTCAGACAATACTATGTTATTTCCCATGCTTATATTGGTATTATTTACTTTATTGATTGGAACAATTGAAATTAATTTTGGTGGACTAGATCCTGATCTATTGTCAAAGTGGTTAACTCCATCTACAAAAAAATTCCATCAAAAAATACAAGAAAAAAAATCCATTTGGGTAATATTTCCAAAGGAGTTGCAAATGGATCTGTCGGTTCACCAATCATTTCTAGGACTGCTACGCCGACATTACTTGCAATAGTACCTAGAATTACTACCAGAAAAATATATAAACGGTCATTGGGCCATGTGGGTTCTCCATAATAATTATGCCCCATCCCTTTGGCCAATTTAGCTCTTAATACAGGATCGTTCAAGTCAGGTTTCTTTGTTATTGAGGTAGGTGAATTCCTAAGGATCCATCCCCCGAAAGAACCAGACAACCCTGTTAAGCATCCATGGATGAATGGTTAAAGCGCCCAACTCATAATTGGCAAATTCGTAGGTCCAATTCCTGTTGGATGCATGCTAATGGGAACTTTCAATGGATCCTAGGTAAGATTAGTTCAGGATCATAAGGTCTTTTTCTAACCGAGTGTTTCCTGATTCAAAAATGTCGAATCTCGTCTCAATCATCATTTGTCAGCACTTTTTGTAGTAAGCTCCTTAGCATGGACAGGACATTTAGTTCATGTCACTTTTCCCAGATCTAGGGGGAATACATAAGATGGAATAATTTCTCAGACGTATTACCCTATTATCTTTGCATTGAAATAATAAATTCAAATAAAAATGATACGATCCAACCTCAGACCCTTTCGAATGTAGCAGATAATAGTGGAGCTCTAGAATTAATGTGTATTCGAATCATAGGAGTCAGTAATCATAGATATGCTCATATTGGTGACGTTATTGTTGCTGTAATTAAAGAAGAAGGTGTTTTTTCTTCCATTAAAAAAAGAAAAAGTTTTTACCCTTTCCCTAAAACAAAAAAATAATTTACTGAACTTATTTAATTAACCTCTCATTGATGTATTGTTTCGTCGAGATTTAAATCATGATGTCATTTTCTTGTTCTTGGTAAAACAAATCAAACTAATTATTATCGAAATGATGCGAACTGTTTCAAAGACCAAACATGCATTTTCTTGCATTAGGCTCTTTCATCAACTGATTGATATAAATATCAGTTAGTCTACCTTATTTTTTCTTTCAACAAAGTAGGTTTAAGGAAGTTTACATAAATAAATATTTCATTTTTTTTATCAACAAGATTTCGGTGCTTTTTATCAACTTGATGGTAAGTTCTGGATCTAGAAATTCATTTCATATAATTGAACCTTTTCAAACTGTTTCTTTTTAAGAACCAAAAATTTTGTGCCAAAATAACAGATGCCAAGAAGAACAAAAGGCCTTGGACGCGTAATGGATCTTGAAGCACTATTTCTGCATCTCCCTGACCAAACCCCCCTACATTAGGATTGCTTGTTAATGGTTGATCAAGCTTGATAGATTCACCCTCTAAAACAAGAAGTTATGGCCCTGGAGGTATAATATCAACCACTTGGTGACCATTCGAAGCATCAACTATGGTTATTTCATACCCCTTTTTCTTTACATAGTATTTTGCTTACTATACCCGCGGATGTAGCATTATAGACTGTACTGTTACTCTTGCTCTCATCAGGATAAATCTGATCCCTTCCCCTGTTCCCACCTACATATATAGGATATTTTAAGAAGTTAACATCTTCCTTTGTAGCAAGGTCTCCGCTTCCTCGGTAAATGTCTTGGTAGAAGATACAATTTCTTAAAATTGGGGTTTATTCCTTTTTAAGTATGTTCGTAACTTAATGAGAAATTTATTTATCTGTCCAATTTCTAATGAATCAAAATATCCATTTGCTACAATTTAAATTATAGCTATCTGTTTTTCCACAGTAAGGGGGTTTGATTGGGATTGTTTAAGCAACTCGCATAATAGCGTTTGGTTTGAGTCAAAAAAGTATAATTTCTAGATGTTTAAAACAAATGTGAAATGTGTGATATGTATATAGCCTAACGAAAGAAAGATCTAATTTCATTATATGTAGGGTCTCTTTGGAGAATCACTAATCATTTCGCTTACGGTGAAACAAATATATATAGTGTCATAATAACTGATTTTTTTTCTAAAAGAAATAAAAATATAGACTATTTAGCAAAAATTAGGTTGGAAATAATTTTATATTATGCTTATATTTGAGTTGCAAAATACAATTATGATAATGCTTTATTACTCTATTCCAGTACAACTTTGAATACTTTTTTTAAGGCAAGGCTTTGCAAAACGATTAATATTAATAAAGAATTGATACAGTTCGATTGAGCAATCGATTACTCGATTTCGTATTTGTAGTGTCCACAATGCTAGAGTCCACTCCTTCCCCATACTACAAGATCTGAAATCTGATTCAAATACAATATAGTATCTACGGGTACATAAGAAATATACTGAATCGGTTCTTTCTAATGAATAGATCCAATTGCAACTTCGAATATGGAATTCAAAGGGATCAAATGAGAAACGATACTCTGAATCGTATAACTATAATGTAATATGCCCCTTAAACTAATACAAGTCTAAACCTAGTCTAAGAACCAACTCTTAAAACTATGACAAGACATATTTTAGACTAAGAAATAGTTCTACCATTAAAACTATGATATAACCGAATAGAATTAATATAAGGCAAGCAATATTAAAACTAGATTAATGATAAGTCAATATTTAAGTTTCCCAATCCAAACAATTAACCAACTAATATAAAATATCTTCAATCTTGTTATTACAAACCATAAGTTAAGCCACATTCAAATTTAAATCAATCCAAACAAAACACACCAATTTTAAATATAAATTCATACGTTTCTTGGAACTTATACGCATCCTTCTTCTCCGAAGATTGGATTAGCCTTTAAAGCCTCACATTCTTCATTTTCCTTGATAAAAGTTCCTTTTGAGTCGTTATTTTCTTCTTCTTTATTGTATGCGGAGATAATGCAACATATGATATCGAAATGCCTTTCTTGATTTTAATCATTTGCATTTGACTCAACTCTAAGTGATGCTTATTGCGAAGGATGTAAAAGAGAATATTCTTGAAGGAATTAAGAGTTACTTCTAGATTTTTCACTTAAACTATGAATTAGAGAAGCCATTGAATGATAAAATTGAAAATATAATGAATGGATATTAAAGATGAATAAAAGGATAAATTTTCTAGAAGAGATCGATATTTATAGGATCTTAAATTCATGTAGGTTGTTGAGATAGTTTTTAAATTCAAACATTTTTGAAAAATTGACAATTATATGTCAACATGTCTACTACGATTTTTGAGTTTTGAAATTTTTTGTTTTGTGTTGACTTTTTATTTATGTATACTTGATTTTAACCTACTATTAATCATTTTAGAGATGTTTAAGAGATAACAAATAGAAATATAAGGATTTCATTATAATTTTAATTAATGATACATAGAGATGATTCATAGTAAGGAATTGAAATGCGATAATGAAATAGAAACAACTATAACAAGGAAATATAACTAGAATTCAGCGAAGGTTGATGAGTTGAAGATATTCCAAGCTTGCAACTTATTTTATCGAAGAACCTGCTTATCTTTATAGAGATTTTTTTTCATTTTCTTACAAATAATCTCTTTCAAATCTTTTGATATTCCGCTATTATCTTTTGGTTCTTAAGAAGGATTTTGTTGGATGGATTAGAGGTACTAATGAGGTACTCAATGCTATATATGGAAGTATTTTCATCTTATTCCTCTTCGTCGACTTCCATTCCTTTTTCCTCTTGAGCCAACCTTTCTTCTTTTTTTTGAAAGTGTTTCATATGGTTGAAACACTAACGGGATCTTCATAATAGATATCTTTGCGGAATTAAACACCTTTTAGAAACAAACTCTTCTCCTTTGAAATCAACTCCAAAATAGTTGAAAATACATCTGAGGCAAATTTCATGATAAATCATATTCTCATCCTTTGAAAAATCTTTGGCTCGAAATTCTTCCAAAACAAATTAAGCCCAATTAATGTCATAATTTCCAAAAATAGAAAAATGAGCTTTGCAAACTTTCATTGTAGGGTTATTGAAATTTCCTGAACAAGATGTAATGGTATGTTGGAGAAGAAGATGAGTAATCCTTGACTCTGGTCGAAAATATCGGGTTTTGAATTCCAAATATCACCGTTCTCAAAAATATGGTGAAAGGTCTCTGGTCATTTTCAATAATTTTGAGATTCGAGAGATCCGTTCCCACGCTCTTACAACCCAAAATATTTCCTAACACTTCACAACCCAAAATAATTCGAGTGCCTCTTACACTACTCCAAATTTCATTCTCATTTCCTTCGTAAAAGCCTCTATTTAAATTAGCAAAAAACATCTTAACAAGATTGGGATAACAAACATAATCATTTTCCCGAGATTCAAACAATCTAAGAATACCATTTAGATTAAATAGAATTTTTCAAGTTCATAAGATCGAAAATCATTGAAAATAACAAATTTTCTCATATCGACTTTACCAAAGTTTATATAGTTGTTGTAATCTTTAATAGCTTCCGGATTATTGAAAAGAAAGCCTTTGATGGCCTTAGACAGCCTCACAGTGTTTGGAGTGCTTGAGGAAGACATTAAAGAGTTTTTATGAAGAGTAGTAGGTAATGAAGATAAAATTGAATTATGAAATAAAGGTGAAAAGAGATTATATGAATAGATAGATAAATAGAGAATATATAGGTATATTCTCTAATAAAAGGACACCTTTTCAGTATAGGAATTGCCAATAAGTGGAGGGAAATTCAATAGTTAAAATTCAAACTTTTAATTTAAAATTTTCAGGAGAAATGTCGACATGTCTTCTATATTTTCAAAAGACATGTGTATTTTCATTTTTGATTGTGTGTGTGTGTATATATGTATATATATTTGAAAATGATATATATATATATATATCTTATATTCTTTGTTTATATATTTCATGCGATACTATGTAATATAATAACATTTTTATATTAATACTTTATTAAAATAATACTATTTTAAATTTCAAGATTAAAATTTTCAAATATTGAATTTGAATTTAAATTCAAGAAATTTCAAACAAGGCAAGCTAAACGAACAACCATTCAAGCAACCAATTTGTACAAAAATTAATATAAATGTATATCTATTTTTAGACCCAATTTCCAGTACATTCTAAATTGTTAATAGCCGTAAAGCACATATTTGAATTGCTTGTTTCCTATTCTTTGTCACTGGAGGATGAATCAGAATCATCTAATATGACAACATAAGCCCTTTTCCTTTTCTTTGACAAATTATTATTTGAAGGTTGATTTTAGTTCCCTGGATATAGATATTCTCTTAAGCATTTGATGTGATTTGGAATCTCACTATTCTTCATAGTATTTTTATGATCATTCCTTCCGAAATTATTCATCTTCTTGTACTTTAGAAAATTTCTAAAATTCCTTGTCATTAATGTTATTTCTACATCATCATCATTATCTGAGTCTGAATCTTCAGTTATTGTCTTGAATGTTATTGTTTTCTTTTTCGATGGTTTATTTTCTCTCCTTCTTTTCATCTGGACTTTGAACGACATTAAATTTCCAAATAACTCTTCAATTTTCATAGCACTAAAATCATTGGCCTCTTCAATTGCTAGAGTCCTTTAATCCAATTCTAGAGTTAACAAATTTAGAATTTTTTTGGCTTAGTCTTCCTCAGAATATATCTATCCTAAGGCTATTAGAGATTGCACAATCTCCTGGAACCTATAATACATATCAGAGATAGACTCATTCACATTCGCTCTAAATAAATGAAACTGACTAGTTATCATAGCTATTTGGGTCTGTTTAACTTTGGTTGTTCCTTCATGAGTCACTTGCAAAGTTTTTTAGATTTAATATGCACACTTACACACAGACACCCTATTAAATTCATTTCTATCAAGTGAGAAAAATAAAATATTCATGGCTTCTGAGTTATTTTATATAGTAGCCTTTGCTCAATAGTCCATTGTACAAAATTAGTTGTTGGTTCACATACTCTGTTAGTGTAATATTCCAAGTGTTCAATCCTACTGATTGTAAATATGTTCTTATTATACAAGCCCAATATGCATATTTACTACAATTAAATAGTAGTGGTCTTACAGTGAACTGACCCTCTATAAAAGAACTAGGATTACTAAAGTTGACATTATCGGTGTTGGTTGCTATTTAAAATTTTTCGAAAAATCAGTTTATGGTAACCTTGAAAACCAATGCTCTGATACCAATTGTTGGGAAATGCAGATTAAGGATCTTAAGGAAAACTTAACACTAGAGAGTGGGTGAATAGTGTTTAGTGGAATTTTATAATATTTATGAAATCTTTTTGAATTAATCAGAAATAGATGCAAATCACAAATATATAATAATCACGCAATCAAACACAGACGTTGAATAAAAAGTAGAAGCAGTAAAGGAAATAACACACCAGGATTTTTATACTAGTTCAGAGTTACCCTACATCTAGTCCCTCACAACTCTGGGTTGATGTAGATTTCTTTTTAATATAATCTTCAAATACAATCCGCAATTTCACAGGCCATATGGTACACCCCACCTGTTTCTTGAGTACAGTGAGACTCAATTGATTTCCTGGCTACAATCATACCTAGTTGATTTATATGGGATACAACCACGCCTTTTCAGATTCCGTTTGGATGGAAGACCCGATAGACTTTTGATCATGCGATCTTTGATTACATAAACTCATATAACTCTGAATAAAACTTGAAATTTTGAGAGATCAAGATAGAGAATCAAAATAGAACTGAATTGGTTTAATTCTCTTTGAAATTCAACATAGTTTGATTATAGAATTTAGAAAATTAAGAGTAGAAATGGAGAAGAGAAAAGAGAGAACAAGATAAACGAAATTGGTTATAAAAATTCAAATTTAGAAGCCTATTTATAGTTATTCAACAATCATATGCTTTCAAGAAAATATCCAAACCAATAGACACAACTTTTGAAATCCAAACTTTAAAACTAATGATAACCATGTCGATAGGTAGGGTACCCCATGTCGACATGCCTTAGGCCCAAATTGAATTTGGATTTTTTTTGATTTGAGCCATTTTCGAAACTAATAACAGGAATAAGCCAATTTCATAAATAATTACTGAAATATGCCACTTTTGTCAGTAAAGGCATTATTTGAGATAACACTAGTGGATAAATCATTATTTTTGTGAAAGCGTTATCTGAGATAATGCCTAGACGAGTATATCCTCCATCTTTCTATTTTATTTCCTCCTTCCATTCTGATTTCACTAGGCCACTTTCAAAATAAAGGTTTTCCCTTTTCTTAATGTTGAACGATTTTAGAAACCAAACTATTTTATAAGATTTATCCTTCACTTAACAAGTTAAAGAGCTTGTTTTTGTGTTAAAGGTATGGCTATTTACATTTGGCTTTTATAATTTTTGATTTTAGGTATGTTGTACAAGTAGGTTCGTTATAGGTAGATAAATTGTTGTTGCTTTTCATGTAGAATGGCGTCGAAAAGTATTCCTACCATTTGTTATTTTGATAGGGAATTGGTTGTAGACGATGATAACTTTGGAAAATAAGTTCGAGGGTCGTATAAACCCGCTAAAGTAGTTCGAGGATGTAACTTGGTTCAGTTTAAAGAATCGGTATATAAAGCGACTAAGATTAGATTTGATGAATTTAACATTGATTTGGTATGTAACTGGCCTATCGATTCTGGATAGAAAGCCATTAAAATAGCCGATGATGATGATATGGATATAATGTTTTCAGTGGCAGCAAAATCCATAGAGCTTTATGTTATAAAGAGCGATCGGGTTCTAGTTGAAGAAGATACATCTTCAATAGAAGGCAACGTTGAATGTCAAAATAATGATTTGCCGAGCTGTAATCCTTTGACATTTAATACTACATCCTTTGGGTACAATGAACCCAATTTGACGCAAGTTTCACACACATGATGGAAAGGTTGACTGCATTTTAGTTGTTTCTTGAATCTATAAGCGTATGTTATTATTGTAGTTCGTAAGTAATATGTTTTTTATGCAGTACCATAACCCAAAAATCGAATCCTTTTTGCTATGCTGGACCGTCAGATTATTACATGTCCCCTTTCATGCATCCTATGCAAACCGAGTTTCAACATTTGAGTCAAAGGTATTTGAAATATATTTACAGTTAATCGTTTTTTTTTTGTATGTGAAGTAATACATTTAGTTCTCGTGGTTATTTTATTTGAATCTTTAGTGTTCAAATCAACAAAACTGGTATAGAATTAAGTATCCAAGTACTGAACGATGGCATTGTAGCAAATGAGGCAGTACATTATGAGGACCCCCCTTTAAATAGTATGGATATAGTGAGCATGCCAAAGAATGACCAATCCTGGATAGAGAGCATGCAAGTAAATAATGAACCATTAGACTTTAATTTTGATGATTTGGAAGGTTAGATATGCTGAAGATAGTGGTGAGAATGAAACGGAAGTTCCCCTTGAGGATGACTTATGTATGGCCCAACTATTGTCGAACTCAAATGTCGAAGATATCCAATTTACAAAATCGGTATGGTTTTCGAAATGAAAGAAAAATTCAAATAACAATTAAGTGAATGGTCCATTCTTCATGTTGTTTCCTTCAGACCTATTAAGTCCAATAAAACCAAGTATGCTGCTATCTGTAATGTCGATGCCAATTGCCCATGGAGAATTCATGCGATTGTTTCAAAAAAAAAAGCCAATCAAATGTGGTGGATTGTAAGAAAATATCCAAGCGATCACAAAAGCGTGAATCCAACGGTTAACAAAAACCAGAAGCAGTCAATGTCTTCATTTCTTGTTTCAAAAATCTTGTCGTTCATAAAATCTGATTTGAATATAAGCACTGGTACTATACCAGTTTTAGTGGAGGAACAATTGTTTGTGAAGATTAGTTATATGAAAGCATGGAGAGCGTTAAGTAAGGCCCTCGAAATAGTATATGGAGACTGGGTGGAATTGTACGACACCTTAAGGAAATATTACACAGAAATTGCAAGAACAAATCCGGGAAGCGTAGGGCATGTTGTTACGGACGATGCACTACGCCATAGATGGCCTACCGCAACGAAAACCCATGATGTTTCTAGCTACAATGTTGCCATTTCTATGTTGTTTTTGTCTATTGCAATGCACACTTCAGTGTGTTAGCATAGATATCAACAGTGTGTTGCAGTAGCTATAGATATATTCTAAGTAAAAAAATAAAAATAAAAATTACACCTCAGCAATTCGCATCCTTAGTTAAAACCAAATCTCAATCGTCCATCCATACCATCAATCCACACATTATCCAACTCTATTTCTCACTTTTATTTTCATTTTCCCGCTTTTCTTTTCATTCCCTTCCCACCCCCAAAATTTCCAAAATCTTTCGATATCCGTAAATTTTATTTTCTACCTCTTTTCATCCTCTTTCCCTCTATCCCTAACTCTAAACTATCAAATCGAAACACTGCTACTTTTCAAATTTTGTTTTCGTAGCTTCACTTAATCCTAATCAATGGCTTTGATGATCTTCGATTGACGGATATAGCGCAGTGACTTACCCTTATCGATTTTCTACTTGGTCATCGTTCAGCAAAGCCTCATGCGAGAACGATTTCAGCTGCCTAGGTTAGGCTGACTTTGAATGGATCTGCTTTATTTTTTTGGGTCGGTTGTTCTTACTGGGGTATGGTATGATGTCCAACGTCAGTTTAGGTTTGATTTGTAGGGTTGACTTTTTATTTTGCATTTTACTTAAACCTGGTATCCTATTAGTTAACAGTAATGGGTGTATTCAGTCTTAATTTCTTCCTTTCTCCATAGTTTATTTTCTTAACTTGGTTTCTTGTATTACAGAATCTGCAAAATGGCCATATTGATATAGAAGAGCCTAAGGTCTTAATTGTTAGTTGAGTTCTTTCTGCATTTCACAGCTATATTCTCTATTTTACTCAAGCATGAAACAACCACTAAATTTGCAGGAACCTCAGAATGCACCTCCAATTTTGAAGGTTTATACGAACTCTGATCCAAAACTAATGAAATGTTATATTGAGAGACAACATGTACGCCTCAAATATTTGTAAAATTTCCATTTCATGTTTATCACCCATTTGTCTAATTATGCGGGTTGCAGGAGAGTGTGGATGCACTTATTAGTTGTGTAGCTCAGAATTTTGGGTTTGATGATGGAAGGCCAGTAGTTGCATTCACTATATACAAATGTCTTCTCCACTAGAAATCTTTTGAGGTAGAAAAAACTAATGTATTTAATCGACTAATCCAGATGATTGGTTCAGCAATTGAGGTAAATAATCCACCTTTTCATACCTACATTGTCTAGTATGGTTTGGGGAACGACACTGAATTTGCATTTGTTTTCCCCGCATAGTTGAATTTGTCAATGACCTTTGTATTTTCATTTCCCTGTTGTCGATACATGCATACATATGTGTGTACACACACAGATACACATATACACATACATCTGATTATTTTAGGCATTCCGATCTTCTGCTAACCTTGCTTTTGATGGTTCGAATATTGTGCAACAAGTTGAGGCCAAATATCCAGCTCTTCTTTTCAAGCAACAATTGACTGCTTATGTGGAGAAAATTTATGGAATCATTCGTGATAATATGAAAAAAGATATGACTTCCTCGCTTATATTATGTAATCAGTTTATATCCTCTTCCCATTTCCTTTCTTACATTATTATGCTTGGTCACTTGCTGTGGCACTCTTCGCATTGACCAAATAATATTGATATGTTGTTTTTGGTATCCCAGAGCAACCACTGGGAAAGTATCATTGAAAGTCTGAATAATCTTCTCAAAACACTATAGGGAAATCATGTATGCATTATCTAGTAAATGTATAAAATAAATGGAAATTAAGCTTTTTGTGACCGCAAATGTTTATTGTTAATTTAGGTGCCTGAATTTTTCATTCAGAAGTGTTTTAGTCAGAGTTTCTCATTCATTAATATGCAACTATTCAACATGTGAGTTTTCCTCATCTGATTTACTTTTTAAAAAAAAGTTAAACTTCTTTGATATCTTATTCTTTTCCCGCTGTAGTCAATTACTGCGCCATGAGTGTTGCTCATTTAGCACCAATGAATATGTAAAATCTGGTTTGGCTGAACTTGAACTATGGTATGCCCAGCAAAACAAGAGGTAAAAAGGAAAATTAGTTTGCGGTTTCTCTTGTTGCACTGCCATTCAAAAATTGCATCTGATCACACTTTTCTGGACCTCCTTTTTGTAGTATG
Source organism: Allium sativum (assembly GCA_030737875.1). Classification (NCBI taxonomy): domain Eukaryota; kingdom Viridiplantae; phylum Streptophyta; class Magnoliopsida; order Asparagales; family Amaryllidaceae; genus Allium; species Allium sativum. The sequence continues at coordinate 568,294,133 of CM060921.1, forward strand.
CAGGGTCATGATGGGATGAACTAAAGCATATAAGACAAGTCACTGGCTTTTTGGTTAGTGTTTTATTTGCATTATACATTATACAACAAATGCTGCTTTTATCATTTGATGATTCATTTTAATAAAGTATGCAATTGTTCTTTTTGAGACTTGCACTAAACAATTTCTCTTGCTCAAATTGTAAGTGGTATTCCAGAAATATTGAATCTCTTATGATGAAATTTTCAATGATCTATGCCCGGTACTCCCTGCCTCTTTATACACAACACTTACTCACTTACAGATCTATTACTTGATATTTTTAATGTTGCGTAAATCTTGAGTGTCCAGCAACTATATAGGATTTGCACTCAGTATTGGGATGACAAGTATAATACACAAAGTGTTTCTTCAAGTGTAAGTGAAGCTGTTAGTTGTAAACCCCCCTCGGCGCCTTTTTTCCCCTGTTTTTGTATTTACATCTTTAGTGATTATGGAAATTACATATTAATTAGGGTTCGTAATTTATTCTAGGACCCTTTTAACACTTTTCTAAATAAGTTCTTTCTAGCATTAGGAGTAAAACAATATATGTTATCCTAAATCGGCGTCTACAATTTTTAGAAATATATTTTTGTAGTAATACCTTTCATTGTTTCTAATACAGGTTCTTTCTAGCATGAGAATGATAATCGTAGCATGGGCATGCTGCATAAGAGGTACTCCTTATGGACCGGGATATTGATATATCTTACTTGGAAACTGTTCGAGTGACAATGTAGCGAGTCTATATATGAGTGAATGTATAAAAGTGGAAGTGGGTCTGTATATGAGTGAATTGAGTGACAATGTAGTGAATTCAGCTATTTTCTGTAATGAAATTACTAATTCACAAATGGTGTAAACTTGAGTTGTTTTTTTCTTAATGTGAGTAATTATATTTGTTGTTAGTGAAATAGCAGTTATTATTATAATATTATGAAATCTTTGATTAATAGTAGTTGAGGTATAATTATTTTTAGCAGTTGTAAAACAAATTTTAACAATTGCTAGAGACAGTTGTAAAAAAGGTTGACTTTATTACGATTGGTAGTTTTAATAGACATATTACAACTGTTTTTGGTAGTTGTGAAAGGGTGCTTTTTTGTTGTAGAGGTACGTATGCCAACACCTATATCGATGTTGCCATAGGGTCGCAAAGGTGTTCCTATGACTCTAAGGCAACACGGCAAAAGGCAACCCCGAAAAAGTGTTGCCACAGATCATTTTTTGCCTATAACAACACTTTTTGGCACTTCCTACATCACTTCTCTGGTGTTGCAGTATGAAATCTATGGCGTAGTGATGTTGGAGTGTTTAAATGTGCTTTTTGGGCATTCGAACCGTGTATTGAAGGATTTGCACATTGTCGTCCATTATTGTGTATTGATGGCACATATTTATATGGAAAATACAAAGGAATATTGCTAGTAGCTACCGCTGTTGACGCGGATGACCATCTATATGCTTTGGCTTGTGCGATTGTTGAGTCAGATACTATGGACAGTTGGGGTTGGTTTTTTTCTTGCATGCGCCACTTCATTCGAACCGTTAACGATCGTCGAATTACTTTTAATTCAGACAAAATGAAATGCATACCAATTGCGCTGGAAACAAGGTAGCGAATACCTTATAAGCATTGTTTTTGTGCAAGACATCTCAAAGTTAACTTTCAAGCAGCTGGTTTTAAAGACGAAAGACTGACCGGGTTTTTTTATGTTGTGGCTTGTGCTTCAAAGGTTGTCGAATACCAAAAAAACTATGATGAAATAAAGAACATTAGTGAAAAGGCGCATATTTGGATTGAAAAAAGTTTAGGCTGGAAAGAGGAAAATCGGGCTCTTTGCAAAGACGATGGTGGTGGATTTCATATAATGACCATAGATGCTTCAGAGAGTTTTAATGGTGTATTGAAAGGGGTACAATCATTACCCGTGAAAGCATTGGTTGCTCATACCTTCTTTCGATCAATAGATTACTTTCGTCAACGAAGAGATACAACACAAAATCTTAAAACCAAAGTTATACCTAAATGGGAAGAAAAGATTGCTGATAGAGCCGGTGAAGCAAGATGCACAAAGATTATTCGGTTTAATCCGACAGAATGGTCTGTGGTGCATTATTTTGGTGATTAATTCAAAGTGATTATCAATGATGACACTTGCCCTTGTACATGCAATACTCCTTTACTACAACATTTACATTGTATGCATGTAATGGCGGCTTGTTCGTCGGTTTCAACTGGTGCTAATAGAGCTCATCATGATTTTGCTTCACCATACTATACGGTCGCAAAATACTTAACTGCATACATGCCGAAATTTCACCCCATTAGGGATAGGCGATATTGGACGCTAATGGTAAAACGGTTGGTCCTACCTCCTATAGTGAAAAGGCCACATGGACGCCCTAAGTCCACCAGATTCAAAAATACTATAGACGAAGGTCAAAAATCAAAAGGAAATAGGTGCAACAAATACAGTGATGTTGGTCATAAGAAGAGTCATTGTACTTCAATTATTTAAATTTGTGTAATTTGGATATGTTTATGTTTTGTTATCGAATATATTTGTGTCTTCTTGATTGCTTAGTCATTTCGTGGTTTGATTTGTAATTGCCTTCTGTTGTGGCTCCTACAATATGCGTTATCTTGGATAACGCTTATAAGCGTTTTCCAAGATAACGCTTTGTCAATTATTCAAAAATTACTAATTCCAGTGCTACAAGCAGAGATTATTTTTTGTAGCGTTGACCAAGATAACGCTTTCAAGAAAATAAAACAAATCGAACTAGCGTTATCCGGGATAACGCCTTTATATGAAAAGTGGTCTAAATTTGTAATTAGTTTTAAAACTGGCCTAATTCCGTTATACATTCTAAAAAGAGGCCTAAACTGGTAAGTTTTCCATTGAATTTTGAATTCTTTTGAAAATAATGTAATTGACTTTGAAATAAATCAAGGAAATTCTTATGTTTAAACATGCTATTATTTTATATAATAAAATAGTATAGTAGAGTAAAATTATAAATTAAAAATATATAATTTTAGTTTATAAAAGCTGTATACAAGTTAATTTGAATTATAAATATAGAAACTTAAAAATTAATATACAAAGATACAATTATAAATAAGAAACTTAAAACTTAATATATAAATCTATGAAAATAAGAAAATAAGAAAATAATAGTATTAAAACTTAAGTAATCATATATAATTAAAACTTAAAATGTAAGTAAGAAAATCGAAAATATTTAAATTAGGAGTTAGATTTAAAATCTAAAAATGAATTTAAATATTAAAAGATATTCTTTTAATTAGGAAGTAATTTTAAAATCAGTTTGAAAATTATAAGATTTAATTAGGAAGTAATTTAGTTAGGAAGCTATTACGGAGTTTTAACAATAAAATGCAGACTCTATAACTTATTTTGTTTTCTTGAACTCTTGAACTTTTGTTACTCAAGAGTCTTCAATCTTGAACTCTTCTCCTTTGTAATCTTTGAATCTCTAAACTGTACAGTATTCAATAATCAATACATACGTCTAATATATATATATAGGTAAAAGTAAAAATATTTTATAACAATAATAGTTAAATCAAGGTTGTTGTCATCAAAACCATCATCATCAACATCTCGATCCCTAACATGGAGTTGTCTTGGTAAATCCTAAGGAATGATCGATCTATTATGCCATGAAGCTGGACTTTCTTTCAACCAACAATGATGTCGAGTATGAAGCCCTGGTTGTCGGGCTCAAGCTTGCAATGAAGCTAGGAGTTAATTAAGTTCATTTTTTGTGGTTCCTAGATTGTTGTACGCCAGGTCAGGAAAGAGTTCGAAGCCAAAAGGACACGACTTTCCCTACCTTAATCGAGCTCAGGAGCAGTTAGCCTGGTAAAATTTGAGTATACTGCATTTAACACATCCCTTGTGATCAAAACAAGAAAGCTCATTCATTGGCCCAGATAGCTAGTTTAGATAGTTTGGAGCAAATAGGGTTGGTCCCAATCGAGACATTAGGCACCCCAAGCATAGATAAAATGGAAGTTGGCTGGGTGATGATTATTGAGCCTGAGAGGGAATCCTGGATGACTTCAATCAAAACCTTTATGCTACACGCAACCCTACCTAAGCGAAAAAGTGAAAGTATGCTCTCTAGCATCAAGCCACATCAATCAAAGAGGTATATTGTATAGAAAAGGTTCTCCATCCTCCTACTTCGTTGTGCAACCCATAAGATGCCCAACAAGTACTATGGGTAGTTCACGAAGGCGAGTGTGGTGACCATACTAGGGGGCAAACTTTGGCAAAGGAAATACTATGATACGTTTATTTATGACCTACCATCCATCGAGATTGTTAATGTCAAAAATTAATCATGAACACCCCGGAAAGTGTGAATACACCATCAAATATATAGATCTAGATTATGGGCAGCCACAAACACAAAAGCAATAAAAAGAGAGATATTTATAGTGGTTTGGCCTTAGATTTGGCCTACGTCCACTTTGAAGAGGGATTTCATTATCATTCTCAACATTACAAGGTACACATTTTCTATAAATTTGTTCATCTTTTCTCTTTACAAAAATTCTCTCTATTTCTTCTCTTTAATCTCTTGATTCTCTCGATTTCACCATGGAAATGATTAGATCTCTTTAGGTATGGAGATTGTTGAAGTAGATCTTCAATAATCGAAGACTTAGATGATCTTTGACGATTTCATGATGATATAGATGTTGAATCAGAGCTTGAAAGAACTTTAATGGAGGTTTAAATGGTTTGAAGTTGTTGAGAAATGAAAATGGAAGCACTTCGTGGTTGGAGAAATCCGTCACTTAAATGAAGGAAATGGTGGGATATTTAGGTGTAGAACTGAGGTGGAGAGGCTAAAAATAGCATGTGCAGGTAGTCGGGTCGTTCGGCCGACCCAACACTCCAGGTCGTAGACGACCTAACCCATTTCTTGATTCCCAAGAAACAATCAAAGCTTTAGCGACCTGAGCTTTTAGGTCGTGAAACAATCCGCCTTCATATAGCATCAGTGACCCGCCTGAACATACGTGTGCGCGACCTGACCGCTCCTATATGCAAACGACCTGAAGAAATGCACATCCAACAACCTATAGGCAACGACCTGAAGGATCTTATGTTGAGCGACCCACAAAGGCTTTAGATGCGACAACCTGAGCCACTTAACAAGTTGTCTTCATTTGTATTGGTCGACCCAATGCGTGACGATCTGATGGAGCATACGTCTTGAACGACCCTAAAGCAGATGACCTGGAGATGCACGATCTGACGCCAAACGACCCAAGTTGGTTGCGACCCGATGCTTATGTAATGAATGCACACGATCTATAGCTTTGACGACCCATGACTTGTACCATATTTTTATTAGTTAACATTTTCCCTTCGTAGGTTGTATTATTGTAATATAGTGTAGGCTTCGAATCATACATCTGGACATTATTTTAATGGGTCGTGCTTTGTCCATATGAGGAGTGAATGTATGCACATAGCACTTAATCTGTTTGGGCACTCGCATAAATTGAACTTAACCAGTTTTGCTTCTGTTTGAATACCACTCAATCGGGTCGTCAAGGCTTGCAATTAAATCGAGTGGTGGCCCGTTTATCTTGGCCTTTGTATTTCTGTTTAAGTCATCGTCCTTCACTTTATTTCATTTTGTTGGAGAAGTTTTTTAATGGCGGCCAATCTTTGAGAAGAAATCCCCTCCATCCCGAGATCCTTTGCTTCGTCTTCAATCAACTCTTTTCTCAATTAGTATTAAGCTTCAATATCCACACAAATCCAATCATCACCACTGTTGCTTTCAATTCGAGTCATGTCCAAACCGAATCACGCCAAACCCGAGCTGTTTCAACATCGCCCAGCTTTTGTTCAATTCTTCAGTTGTTGATTGATCATCAGCAATAGCTGTAGGTTGTGTTTTCCCTTTTTTGTTTTCTCATCGTATCAATTTTAAATTTCTAGGGTTTTTTTTCAAATCGATTTGGGAATTTGTGTTGTGAAATTGGGATTCATGTCTTTAAATCGGAGTTTGATGATGACAAGCTTTGAGAGCCAATTGGTTTAGGATTTTGATGATACCGTTGATTTTTGGTGTCAACAAATTTGTAATTGAATCGAGTCTCATCAGCTGTTGCATCGAAATATGATAGTGGTCTAACTCTGATTGTCGATGGTTTATGTATGGAATTGGTTACAAGCGAGGACATTTAGTGTTTGTATCTCCAAAAAATTTCAGTTATATCTGAATTTGATATCAACACTTGTTGTAGGTGTTATGTTGATCGGATATGTCGTTTTGAATTTCTGAACTGTTCTTGCAACTTTTATGTGAATTTTAGTTAGAAATCCATGTGTGGGGCCTTACAAAATCAGCAATTCAGTTGACATTAGCAGCTTTAAACAAATTTTTGTGATGTTTGTCGTGAGCTGAATCTGGATTGATTGTGAGCACGATTCCATGTAGTTGATCATCTTGTTCCAAGTTTCATAGTTGACTTGTTGCCCTTTGAATTTGAATTGGGCAAATTCTATTTAAACCCATAAATGTGCTGAGTATACCCATGAAACTCTAAAAAAATGGTTAAACCCAGCGTTTTGCTGAGTTTACCCATACACAATTAAAAAAAGACAATTTTGCCCTCCCACGTAAGAACCCTACATGGTGTCATATAGGCACCACGTAGAGCAACTACGTGGTGCCTTTAGGACACCTCGTTGAGCCCCTACGTGGTGCCTTCATGGTACCGCGTAATGGTCCTACGTGGTGCCCTAAAGGCACCACGTACCTTTTCTTCGAGGTGTGCTGAGAAACTTAAAAAAAATTTGCCGAATAGGGATAGTTTTGTCCTAAATTTTTTAATAAAAAATGGGTATACTCAGCAGATTTCTGGGTTTAAATAGAATTTGCCTTTGAATTGAGTTGATTGCAAGTGTAAATTCTTGGCGCTGAGTGATTGCACTTGTCATTGGACCTATAAAGTTTACTTATTGGCGATCACACAAAAATTTGGACAATCCATGCCTTCGGGTCGCTTGGACAACCTGTGCCTTCCAAACAACGCGCGATTCAAACTTTTAAAGCAGCGAGATGGCCTGATGCCTTTGGGTCGTTGAACAACCTAGGATCTAGGTCGTTGAGCGACCTGACTGTTAGGTCATTGAGCGACTTGACTGTTAGGTCGTTGTGCGACCTGACTGCTGGGTCGTTGGGCGACCTGACTGCTAGGTCGTTAAGCGACCTAACTCTTGGATCGTTGACCGACTTGCTTTTTGCAACCTAAAGCACGCCTTTGAAACCCAATGCAATCAAGCATCTCGGGCTTTGAACAATCCACAGTAATTACTTGAGAATTGAATACCCATATGCCATGTTTCCTGCCTTATAACAACAACAAATATTTGCATATTTTGGACTTATACTTCGCCGTCGACCGTCCACATCGATAACGAATTAGTTAACTAATACATATTACTGTAAATTTTCAAGACTAAAGCTGGATGATGCATCTACACAAGCCTATTTTTTTCAATAGTTTATAACTTGTCAAACTTTGCTCGCATACATACAACATTTTAGTTCTAGTAAGCAACGATGCTTGCGATCTACTAATTGACACAAGCTGACTGTGGATTTCAAGCTTCACTATAATATGACTTGTATAATTCTGCATGGCACTTCACACTTAGGAAATGCGTACTTGTGATATGTTTATAAACATGATTGTTTGTGTAGAATGACTACTAGGCAGCAGACTCGCCTTTAGACCAAAGAGATATCTGCTTCTACGCAAGTTGAGACTTATACATATGCTCCTGAGGCTATAACAACTACAGCTCCCATATTGATACCAAGTCAGCCTATTCCGGTTCCCCTCCCTCTTAATACTACACTACCTAAGAGGCACTCTATAACACTTAACCATCAAACTTTTAAATAGTTGTGTAGTCAGTATGGTATCCCTGAGGCAGACACAATACTACAGGAGAAGAATGTGTTTGTTGACCGACCGCCAAGTGGTTATGTAGCAGTTAGCCGTCAGATGTTGATGAGTGGCATCATCCCTCCTTTTAATCTGTTTCTAGAAATGATCCTGAAACATTTGGATATTTCCCCTTTCCAACTTCATCTGAATGGTTATGCCATTTTGTTAGCGATTTATGTGCTTTTTATGAAGGAGAGGGGATGTGCTTCTACGTTTCAGGATATCTGTTATCTTTTCTCATTTAAATAGTGGAAGGACCATACTTCTATCATACATGTTGAGGGCGCACGAAACTAAAAGCTCATACTTGACTTGCCGGAGAGTGCTTTAGGATTTCTGAATCAATTTTTCCTTGTTCGTTGTCCCACAACTTACTATGAAATCTGATGCAAGGAGGTGAACATATTTGTTCAGAGCCCTTCTCATCTGATTTCCTTTTAAGTCTCGATCATTGAAACATTTCCTCTTTTGTTGTAGAGGTTCCAACTCCTGTCAAGGATTTTTAAAGTTCCTGCTGCTTGCAAGGCTGTTTTTAGGGCTATAAAAGTTGTCAAGGAAGAAGATAGGTATAGAAAGTTCTTAATGAAAGAGGAATTTCTTCGAAAATATGGATTGATCCATCCTTTTCGGAATACCCTTACAAAGAATCATCTTCCACGCCTCGGACTACGCCTGTAGCATCGGATGTTGCGGCTTCAGTAGAGGGTATCGCATCAAAAAGTAATGTTGATGAACCTTCTTTAAAGAAATGTTCAAACCCTGCCGGCGGAATTAAAACACTTTGCCTTCTATCGATGAGGAAGGGTTTGTACACCATGAAGGAAAAGGTCCCATGAAGGTTACTGAGCAAATTGAGGAAGGTGAAATCGCAAACATAGGCGATTTGGATGTTGAGAAAACTAACGAGAGTCTCACAATCCCAGATACTCACAAGGAAGGTTCTATGGATATTTAAAGGACTTGAGTGACCTTAACACTTCAAAGGATATTGTCCCAAGTGACATTGTGGCCTCAGAACCTACAGCTATGGGTATGCAAGCAACGATCGAGTTGGCTTTGACTCGAACTCCTCTGTTGCGGAAGACCTTCTCTGACATTAGGGCTGCGTTAACTTCTTAAACAAAGAGCAATTCATTATTAGATGCACATTAGACCACACATCACACGCACTCTAAGTTTTGATGTTTTGCATGTGCTCTTTACCCTGCTCCAGTACTCCCTGATTTAAATACTGAAATTCTACTTTTCCTTGTTTTAGGTCTAACCATGAATCGACTATATATGAAAAGTCTCAAATGCCACAGTAGCTCTTACGACCCACAGTATCACATGCATTCTCAATACTCTCATCAATACGAAGAGACCGAGGAATAAAAAAGGAGGAGGCATGTGGCCCTAGACTGAGCAAGAGATGGATGACCGGAGCCGAAGCTCTTATGGTGACTGTGACCCCTAATGCAAAGTAGGCGGAAAGAAGAGGAAATCCAAAAATGGAAGAGAGAGAGAGGGATGATCGTGGTTAGGATCATAGCATAGATGATTCTCGCAAGCGCTCCAGATCGAAAAAAATCCAGTTCTACTCTTAGACCACTTTCGGCTCTTTTCCCCTTGTAGCTCCATCTATTACTCCTCCTCCAGCTGATATACAAAAGATTATTTATAGGCCTTTCTATACTCTTGATCATGCACCCACCAGACTTGCTGAATGGTTCAAACACTGGTGTTTTAAAGGAGTTTTCTTTGATCTGGATATATTTCCCACTAACAAGAAAGAGATGCTTGAAGATCTAGACATAGTGAGGAGAAACATTGAAAAACAACTTAATGTAGTTAAGGATCAGGTTGATAAGCAGCTGGATGTGGTTAAGGGTTTAGTTGAGAAGCTATCTCTATGGTATAAACTGTCTGACGAGCTCCAACGAGTCAACAAATGTAACCTTGAGGCTATAACTACGCTGGAAAACGATAAGGCCGAGTGGGCCAAAATTCTTCAGTCTCACGACGTGAACATTGCATCTCTTACTCAGAGAAATCAAGAGTTGGAAACCGAGAATCAAAGGCTTAAAGAAGAGCTTGCTGCCGCTAAGCTGAGGGAAACTGTGTTGAACGCTCAAGTCAAAGATGCTCACTCTGCATAGAAGATCGCAGAAGATAAACTTGCTACGGAGAAGCATACCATTGAAACTTATCAAAGGGAGAACGCTAGTCTTTGTGAGATGAATGCTTCCTAGGAATCAAAGATTTCCCTTTGGAAAGCTAAGGCAAAGGCCCTTGAGTAGGAAAGAGATCAAGCTTTAGCAGGAAAAGCAGTTGTTGAACAAGTGTATATCGAAGTTGAAATTGATGCCAATGCTACTTTGTTCATATTTTATACCCTCAACATTATGAGTCGAGGTAGTTTGTGTTTCTTGGGAGATGATTTTCTAGTTACTTTGGCTGAATTTGGGAATCGGTGCTTTCCCAGGTTGGAGATGTTTATTCTGACGAGTATCTTACGGAGAATATTTTAGATAATGAGTCTCATGAAGCTTTGGCTAGGGGGAAAGAACAACTTGTGAGAGAGTACTGTTTGTTGAATGGAGTTGGATCCTCTAGGAAGCAAGCCTGGGATGTAACTACCACCGTTACTAGCATGGACTTTACTGATGCTCAAGTTTCTGATTCTTAGACTCTCATTGGGCCTTCTGCTGATCCTACTACCATTTATGAAGAAAAGGAAAAAAAATATGCTTATGAGCATGTAGGAGACGATGAAGGTGATAATGACAACTCTAATAACTATGAAGTGGATGTGCACAAGGATCTTCTTGCCTCCGGTAAAATCGAGATCGACCAACTCGTATCGGGCTTAGACTATCTATGTACTTCGCCCGAGTATACTGAATTCCATGCTCACTGATCATTTGTTTTAGGCCTGATTTCACCAAAGCCTTCTCCTGTTAGGGTTGACCCAATGACAAATAAGGTCATTATTATTGATTCAACCTTGGTGTCAACCACTACTACTTTGATCAGCACTCCTCCTCTGTGTGATGCATCTTTAATCCACTCCTGCTTCGCAGCCTGAGTCAAAAGATGCGAAAATTGCTGCAATCGCTAACTTGGATGATGCGGACTACTCTTCTAATGAAGCATAAGATCTTGATGACATAGATGAGAGCCCGACGAAGAATGTCAAAGGAAAGTCAAAAAAGAATATTAAGTCTTCATCTTCGAGGCACAAGGGAAAGTGTAGTGCTCCGAAGAAAGTGATTACTTTATCTTCCCCCGAGGATCAAGAGGATGATTATGAATCCCAAGGCAAAGACCAACCTGCTAATACACCCCTCCTTCTTCTGCCAAGACAGTAAGCCATCTTTGAGGTCTGGCAACTCCAAAGATGGGAAACAGATGAACTAGTGCTTTTTAGGCTGCTTTACTTCACTTTTCACAGTTTCCTTTCATGTATTTTGCTTAGATCGGATGTTTATGCAAGTGTCAGCCCTTGCTTATGAATTTATGTAGACTTGTACATAAGACTTGTGTTTGGTGGCATGAAGTAGCTTTTTCATTTTGTACTTTAGTTGTTATTCTAGATTTGTCGTACTTCTCTATGCATTGACCTATCTCAATGTGATCGTGTTTCCCCCCATACCATGAGTCGTCACAGTTCGCTAGAGCTGGATGCAGTCAACTTTGCTAAATTCCTTTGTTTTTGATTAATGTCCTAGAAGCTCATTGTTTGCTGACAGAGTTTTATGTTTCTGCCAGTGCACTTTAAACTTCTGAGCTTGCCAATTCATTAAGAAACTTAGCTTTGTTGATTGATCTCAAGCTTCCTCTTAGAGAAGTCACTGATATTCGTGCCCCTGCCTGGGAGGTCTTTAGCCTTCACTATGGGAAGGTTGCCTTCACTACGCGAAGGACTTCCGCCATTACTACGTAAGGGATTTGGCAACCCAATGTTGGTTTACTCTCAATGATTAGTTATGAGAGACTTCATTGGGTGCCTCACTTAATGGGAGGACATTTATAACCCAATGTACGTCTTCTCCCACCGACTGAATCAAGCATCGAAGATTCCATTAAGCGCACCTCTACTGTGGAGAGGCTGCCTTCACTACGCAAAGAACTTTCATTCTCTGCTATGGAGCAGTGGACCTTCACTACATGAAGGATTTCTGTTGTTGCATCATTCCACAGGGCGAACATTAGTCCCCTTGCCATATGCGATTAACCATGGTAAGCGATCGCAGTTGGACTGAGAGGTTCTCTTATCTCACCTACGGTGAGGTGCCCCCTTGGCATAACTTTTTAGGGTTGCATTATTCCGCAAGGCGAACATCAGTCCCCTTGCCGGATGCGCTTAACTATGGTAAGCGATCGCAGCTGGATCGAAAGATTCTTTTACCTGAACTGTGCGAAGGTGCACCCTTAGCAGAACTTTGCAGGGTTTTCCTCATTCCGTAAGGCGGACTTCAGTCACCTTTCTGGATGCGCTTAACTGTGGTAAGCAATCGCAACTAGACCGAGGTCCCTTTGGCCCACTTGGCGAAACTTGCAGTTTTTCTGTTTTAGCTCTGTTCCTGCTTACTGCTCTCGCTGTTGGACTCTTCGTGACCCTTTCCATTCACTTTTCAAGGTGGTGCTTTTCATCCTTGCATTTATGCATTGATGTTTATAGAACTCAATACTTGAAGTATTGTTATTGGGGTCGTTACGCCTCGTCGAACTTTAAAGAAGCAAGGGCTCGTCGGATAGCCTACAATATAAAATCGTCTTTAATCAAATTTTGAATTAACGAAAATTTTGCAAATAAGAGATTGACTCAGATAGGTATGCTTTTATTCATGAAGCTAGTGTTCAATACAATGATTGCAAAATATTTATAGTTTTTTTACAAGAAATTTGAACATATCTTCAGGTAAAATAGAGACGAAGATGAATGCTATTCCAGGCCCTTGGTATTGGAGTGCCATCATCGGTTGTCAGTTTGAAAGTATCATCCACCAAATTTTGACTTATGATGTATGTCCTTTCCCACTTTGGCCCAAAGACTCTAGTTCATGTCATGACTCTTTTTAGCACCACATCCTCGACTTCGAAGGTCCTTTGTCTAACTTTAGAGTTGAAGTGTCTGGCAATCCTTCATTTTTGGGCTGCAACTTTGAGTTCTGCCTCATCTCACTTTTCCACAAGTTGATCGAGGTCTTATAGCAGTAGCTTCTCATTCTCTGCTTGTTTGAAATGGATTATGTAGTGTGTAGGGACCTCTTGCTCCACCGGAATCATTGCCTCTGAACCAAATGCCAGAGAGAAAGGAGTGTGCCCAGTAGCAGATTTATGAGTCGCCCTGTACGCCCATAGTGCAAGTGGTAGTTCGTCGACCCAACCACCTTTGGATTTCTCAAGTAGCTTCTTGATGGTTGATTTGATGATCTTGTTCACTGCTTCCACTTGCCCATTTACCTGCGGATGGGCCATTGCTGCAAAGCTTTTTATGATCTTGTACTTGGCACAGAATTCTTTAAATTCTTCGCGTTCAAACTGTGTTCCATTGTCTGTGATTATTTTCTATGGCACACCAAACCTGCAAATGATATTCTTCAGCACAAAGTTAATCACTTTCTTTGAGGTGATAGAGGCCAGTGGCTCTACTTCAGCCCACTTGGTGAAGTAATCGACAGCTACAATGGCATATCTGAAACTTGACTTAGTGATAGGTAATGCCCTAATTAGACCAATGTCGCAGACAGCCAATGGCCATGGACTGACCATTTGAGTCAACTCAGTAGATGGTGCTCTTGGAATATTCGTGAACCTTTGGCATCTATCACACTTCCTGGTATAAGTTGTGGAGTCTTGGTTCACATTAGGACAGAACTAACTGTATCGCGGTATTCTCTTGGCTAGTGTTTGTCCACCCGTATGACCTCCACACTCTCCATCGTGCAGTTCCACCAAGATTGCTTTAGATTCCTCTTTGGTAACACATCAGAGCAAAGGCATAGAGAAGCCTCGCCTATATAATCGACCATCCTGGATGAGATACATAGAAGCCTTTTGTAGCACCTTCCTTTTCTTCTTCGGATCATCTAGGGGCAAACATTTGAAGATATAATCTTTGATCGGAGTCATCCATGAATCTGGTTCTACAGTGGTCTCCATGATCCAATCTACTTCATTGTCATCGGTGCTGGGATTTGAGAGGACTTCAGATGGCACTAATCCTAACTGCTATGCATCTCCTATACTGGCAAGCTTTGCAAATGAGCCAGCCTTCAAATTTTCTTCTTGAGGAATATGTGAGATAATGCAGTAGTCCAAGCTGTGAAGCAGTACCCAAGCTTTTGATAGGTAAGCTGGAAAGTTTCCTCCGTTAGCCTAAAACTCCCTTTTAACATGACACACCACTAACTGTGAGTCGTTGAAAATGTGCAAGGCTTTCAGTTGTAAATCTTTCGCAATCTTCAATCCAGCGATTAGATCTTCGTATTTCGCTTCGTTATTCATTAACGGAAATTCTAAGCTCAAGGCATAGCATATCGAGCGCCCTTCATGAGTCTCTAGCACTACTCCTTCCCTTGAAAAATACTCGTTCATAGCCTCATCAACAAATAACTTCCATCAAGTGATAACTTCAACAGTCTCTTCCTTCTCATCTCCCCTATCCATAAACTCAACAATGAAGTTTGCTAAAGCTTGTCCGTTGATTGCCCTTCACGGATGGTAAGTGATGTCATATTGAATGATCTCAATGTTCTACTTCAATAACCTTACTGAAGTCTCCGGACGAAACAGGACTTACTTTAGGGGTTGATCTGTGAGTACCTTGATAGAATGAGCCTGGAAGTACTGCCTGAGCATTTTCGAGGCAATGAGAAGATAGTATGAGAGCGTTTCCAACCTTGGATAGTTTAGCTCCTCCCCATTAAGCCTCTTGCTGATGTAGCATACCGGCCTTTGAAACTTTGAATCCTCCATGACCAATGTAGTGCTCAAAACAAGGGATGAAACTGCCAGATATAGAAATAGGTCTTCTCCATTGACAACATTGGTGCTTCCATATGCTTGACTAACTCTTTGAAGGCCGTTTGAAATTCTGGATTCCATTGGAAGTCCTTCCTTTCCTCAATGCACCGAAAAGTGGAATGCACCTATCAGTTGCTATAGAAATGAAGTGACTTAGCGCAGCAACTTTCCCATTCAAACTTTGTAGCTAATTTTTCGTTCTGGGAGCTCGCATCTTTCTCAATGCAGAGATCTGCGTAGGGATGGCTTCGATGCCCCTAGCATTAACCATGAACCCAAGGAATTTCCCTGATGTGACTCCAAATGAACATTTGAGAGGATTTGGCTTTATGCCATATTTTCTCAAGATATCAAACATCTCATCCAGGTTTTCTAGATGATCATCTGCTCTTTTAGATTTTACCAACATGTCGCCTATGTAGACCTCCATAGTCTTGCCAATCTGAGACTTGAACATTGAGTTGACAAGACATTGATAAGTCGCTCCGGCATTCTTCAACCTAAACGACATCACTTTATAACAATATAAGCCAACATCTGTGATGAAGCTTATATTTCATTGATCTGGCTCATGCTTCATGATCTAATTATAGCCCGAGTAAGCATCCATGAAAGATAAGAGTTCATGCCCCACTGTAGGTTAACAAGTTGATCAATCATGGGAAGCGGTAAATTGTCTTTGGGACATGCTTTTTTTAGGTTAGAATATTCAATGCACACTCACCATTTTTCGTTGGGCTTTTTCACCAACACAGGATTCAACACCCATTCAGGATATGCGGATTCTCGAATAAAGTGATTCTCCATTAGCCTATCCACTTCTTCCTTAAGATTCGTCGACCTTTCAGGGTCCTGAATCCTTCTTTTCTGCTTCACCGGTGTGATGGTTGGGTCGATGTTTAATGCATTAACCGCCACTTCAGGGGATATGTCACACATATCTGAGTGACTCCATGCAAACACATCGAGATTATCTCTAAGGAATGTAACCAAATCTTTTTTGCAACCTTTGTCATAATTGAGACCCTATCTTCAACACTCGATCATTATCTTTAGTATGAACTGATATTGGAATGGTGATCTCAGCTGGTGCCGCTCGATCTTCCCCTGCGCTGGCTTTACGAGGATCCATCTCTTTGTAGGCCCCATTATGCTCTCCAGTGTAGAGGCCGCACACTAGTTGTTATAAGGTGGGTTCTTGAATGCGGAGGGGAGTCTCCACATTCTTTCCCTTGTCCTTCTTTTTGGCTTCACGCAGTTCAGTGAGGTGGCATTCCCTTGCAGTCTCTTGATCTCCCTTAATAACCCCGACGCCATTCTCAGTGGGGAACTTCACCGTCAAGCACCAAGGCGCCAAAGCAATCCCGAAATCTTCTAGAGAGGGTCTTCCTAAGAATGCGTTGTAGGCAAATACTTCATCAACTATCACAAAAGTTTGCTTTAAGATGGCCACTTAGTCTCCCTCTCCCAACTCGACTAGCAAATCAATGGTTCCAATTGGCTGCTTAGGTTCCCCCGTGAGTCCTTGGATTTTAGTTTGACATGCCTAGATGTCTGTCATTGAGTGCTTCATTTAGTTGAACGTCTTGTGGAATATACCATTGTATGAGGCACTGTACTCTACAAGCACCCTCTTGATCATCGCTAGGCCTATTCCAACTGTTACAACCATGGGATCTTGATCTATTGCATGAAAATACGAATTGTGTGTCAAAGACAAAAAATGAAGTTTTTTTAATAAAATTTTCAATTATTCTGATATCAAATATCTTACGAAGAAATTTGTCTCACGATTTGGGTGTTATCACACCATCTGCATCTTTTTCCTTGAATGCAATGTCCTCATAGGTGATCTTTTGCTACTTAGAGGGAATTGTGTAGCTCAAAATTAGACATCTCTCCTCCTTTGGGGCATATTTCAAGGATCCAGCATATCGTTTAATATCCCCACAACTTCGTTCGGCTGGATGAGGACCTCCAGATATGATTTTGATCACAGGTCTTAGATTGCTCTACACCGGAGCTTTATCGCTCAGACGTGATTGATCAGTGGATGCACCTTGCCCCTAAGAAGCTAGAGCAAAGTTCGTAGCTTGCGTCTTCTTGACATACTACCAAAGTCAATTCTTCCTAATCATCTCTTCGATCAATGTCTTCAAAAGCTTACATTTGTTGGTATTATGGCCTGGCTGATTATGGAATCGACGGAACTTTCTCAACTTAGCTGCGTTGTCGCTTATCCTCATCTAACACGGTTTTGGGTAATCCTCCACATCCTTTGTTGCGAAATATGTTTCTCAGAGGTATCTGTCATAGGTATCAGTTCTGTTGAGTCGAAAAGGCGAAACTTCTTATTACTCTTTTTGCCTTTCCCATCGTTAGCATGCTTCTGCCCCTGAGTACTCTTTTGATTGATCTGAGTATCAACATACTTTTGAGGTTCAACAATGCTACTTCTGCTACCATTCTGGCCAGGAGCAGGATCATCGTCCACCGTCATGTACTCCTCCTCCTTCTTATAGAATTTTCCGAACATATATGGTTCCTTTATTTTCATCCGTCTTCCAAATTCACTCTTCTTATGTATAGCATTTACTAGAGCTATTAGGATCATGCGTGGCTCCGGATTCCCCACTTCAGACAAGGAAACATTGAACTGATTGAGAAAAGCCTTAACAGATTCCCCCGGATTCTGCTTCATTGATGATAGTGATATAACATCTTTGGCCTTTGTAGCCTGCAACCGAAACTGCTCTTTGAACTTCTTGGTCAAGTCACCAAACTGATCTACAGACTTAGGTGACAACTTCGTGAACAACATCGATGTCGCATCCTCCAAGTAGAGAGGAAAGTATAAACATTTGATCTCATATGTCGCCTTTGCTGCATTTATGCGTCATTCATACTTGAACAGAAACAAGTTAGGATCGGTCATTCCATTGTAGGGAGGTAAAGTAGCAGGAGTGAACTTTTTCGGGAACTTAGCATTACGGTTTCTTTCGGTGATGGATTTTTTCTAGAAGCAAAATCCCATTCCCTTTCATCATCATTGTGAGCCATGTTTTCCATCATAATTTTCTTTATCATGTCCGAGATATACTCCTCAGTATTGTGTCGTTCCGCAGGGCAGACTTCGGTTTCTTTACCGGATGCTTGTCTAGCCAAGCGATCGCGGTTAGAAGACCTAGGTCCTTTACCTCCACTGTGGGAGGTGCCCCCTTGGCGAGACTAGAAAG
The DNA here is from genome assembly GCA_030737875.1 of Allium sativum. Classification (NCBI taxonomy): domain Eukaryota; kingdom Viridiplantae; phylum Streptophyta; class Magnoliopsida; order Asparagales; family Amaryllidaceae; genus Allium; species Allium sativum. The sequence goes on from CM060921.1 coordinate 568,312,418, forward strand.
ATTTCGAGTAGTATTTCGATCGGAATGATTTCTAGCCTTTGGATTTGAATCTTCATCATTAACTTCATCTTTATTACCCAACCAATAATCAACATTTTCCATATCGTCATTATGATTATGATCAGAAGCAAACGAGTTCGCATTCTCCTCATGGTCGACATGGACTCTTTGAGATGCTGGATTGGGTTGAGTGGTAATAAGATCCTTCAACTTGTCCATCAAAGCCTGATTAGAATCCATCAAAGCCTTGTTAGAAGTATCCATCCACTGATTCAAGTTAGTAACGACTGCATCTAACTCATCTCTAGTTACACTAGCTCCGCCTACCGAACCTTGGCCAACTTCTAGGCGATTGGTTTGTGGTGTAGCTTCATCGGAAACATCATCGGGACCTCATCGGAAACATCATCGGGACCTCCTCTAAGATACTAACTTCTAGCTTTCTTCGGTGGTGCCATTATCTCTGACAATCTCTTAAAGTTTGAAGAAAATCTTTCAATTGGCCTGGATTTTAGATTTTGATAATTTATCATAAAAAACAGGCTTCAAACTTTGGCGTCCCCTACAAGGCACTTGACCTTTGGATGTAGTGTGTCCCCACGGTGGGTGCCAAAAATGTTAGTGTCAAAAATTGATCACTAACACCCCCAGAAAGTGTGAATACACATTCAAACTATATAGTTCTAGATTATGGGAAAACCACAAACACAAAAGCAATAAAAGGATAGATTTATAGTGGTTCGGCCTTAGATTTGGCCTACGTCCACTTTGAAGAGGAATTTTATTATCATTCTCCACATTACAAGGTACACATTTTCTATAACTTTGTTCTTTTTTTCTCTTCAACAATTCTCTCTATCTATTCTCTTTAATCTCTTGATTCTCTCGATTTCACCATGGAAATGATTAGATCTCTTTAGATGTGGAGATTATTGAAGTAGATCTTCTGTAATTGAGCACTTAAATGATATTTGACGATTTCATGATGATTAAGTGTAACACCCCATATTTTCTGAGAATATTAAAGTAACAAATTAAAGAATAATTAATTCTAAATGTAAGAATTAAGGGAAATGGGATACGCTATTGCGTTCGTCTTGGAATTCTGGTTCAGATAGACTCCAAGTTTGCGTGATTGGACTTCGTATGAAGAAGTTATGGCCTTCGGAAGTTACAAAAAAAATTCAAAATTCAGATTTAAACTCAGAAGAGGGCAGGGCAGGAAAAATTCCCGCCCAGGCCAAGTCGACCTTAGTGTTGACCAGGAAAAATCCCCTCCCCCCCCCCCCCCCCCGGGCAGATCTGAAAGGTTGACGATTTCTGACTCCCTGCTGAGTCATTAGGGATGAGGTGTTATCCTATCTTGACTGGATGGTCTTGATTATTTCTAGGGTTAATCTGATGGCTCTTAATTAATTAAACCTCTATAAAAACAACCTAAATCTCAACTCTAAATCACAAATATTCATACCTAGAGCCGCCATGCCGTCAATGGTGAACCTAGAATAGCCGTCATCCCTTTCAACTCAAAGGCAAGATTGAAGTTACGTCAAAATTAAATCTAATCTAATTCAACGATCTACATCAAAGGCGAGCAATTCAATTTCAGAATACAAATCCCAGAACTCAAGAATTCCTTTTTGTTTGTAAGTATAGTTATCTTTCAGATGTGAATGAATTAAAGACATGGTTTGAAATGGATTGTAAAATAGAATTGTATCAAGTTGTATGTGATGTTGATTTATGTCCATTCTATCGTATATGCCTATAAATTATTGTGGTCTATCATGTTATGTGGAAATTGGTGAATAAACCTATGATGTTATGAAATTATCATATGTAAGTTTGGTGATATTATACAAGTTTTAGGCTAAGTCATGTAGTTTATGCCTAATTGATTAGATCCATTATGCATACATGTTTAGATTTACGATCTTGTGATGATATCTATATGTTGTATGTCAATTTAGAAATTATGCCATGTTTATGCAAGTTAAATGATGCTACCATGTTATGAATACATGCAAGTTTATAGGTTAAAAACATGACTATGTAAACCTATATGTTTAGATCTACAACTTTACATGTTAGAACCATATGCCTTTATGTTAGATCAATATTAGCATGATTCAACCTATGCAAGTTCACCACTACATGTCTAACTAGATTTTGGTAATTCTATGTAGTACTATTATTTTATGATTCATGTTGCATAGATCTAGTTTGCAAGTTCATAATTAAAAGTATATGATGCCAAGTTCATGTGACACATCTATAGTTAGATCCATATTTTTGTATGATGTTGGAATGTTGCAAGTTTCTCTTTTTCCCTTTTTAGTTTATTAGTTAGGCTAAAGTGTCGAGCCTAACATCTTATGTAATATTGCGAACGTACAACGGGGGTAACGTTAGGGAAAATATGAGAATTATAATTAACATATTTGGCTCATAACCATATAAATGATATGGCATTAAAATGGTATAATTTAATTACCAAAAATTACGAATTTGACGTAGAAATAAAGTGGGCCATGACAATGAATTGTTGACAAATTTACATATAAGCATAAAAGGATAAAAACATAAATTTAGAAAAGACGAATATGCCTAACCCGAGGTTAGACTGAGTTATGGTGTAAAACTGCCCGGAACCGTCCGGCACATCCAGTGACCACGACAATACCTGTCTAATGTGGGAGGTTAGTGCATTGAGCCCAAAAAGGACCCGAGGTTAGACTGAGTTGTGGTGTAAAACTGCCCCGAACCGACTAGCACATCCATTGACCACAACAACACCTGTCTAATGTGAGTGTTTGGTGCTCTAATAAAGCTAAGTCAAGAGTGGTAGGGTGAAGTCAATTAAGGAAACATTTGACCAATTCAACATGTTAGCTAAACTGATGGGTAGGGTTAGGTGAATTTGGACACTTAACCAATTTAACATGTTGGCTGGAAAAAAACCCTAGTAACGGGGACCCATTTCAGCATAACCCACGTAGATGTATCATGAGACCCTGAACTAGGCAGGGTGGGGCACGATTACTGGGCTGATTATAAGCGGTCAAAAACATCGGCGGCGGTGCATCAGTGTAGGTTCCGGCGGAGTATCGGGCGTGTACGTACTCCATAGTGGAAAAAGCAGGCATTCGGCATCAGTGTTCATACACTGTGCATCTTGAATCGTGTCACGTTGCCACCATAGGATTTGATACACCTTGTGGTGGCACCAGCACAGGTATCTACAGTCAAGCGGGGGCCGAAGGACACACGTGATAAATGTATGCGAGTAGGAGCTGATCGATATAAGGGAATCATTTCACCATGAACACATGGTGCTAGTTGGACAAGTATAAGTAGGTGGAGAGAATTAAACATGGGTGCGATGTATATTCAGTTATCCTGCCTTATATAGTTTTATGTTAGTTTGTTGTTCTGGTACTGTCCTATTTTCAGTTTATTCCTATCATGACCTTTTTCTTATTCACACACTGAAAAGTCACTAGACTTACTCAGTCTTATGTATGATCCAGTTTTCTTTCGTCTTCTTTCCTTCCATTCCCCCCCCCCCCCCAGGTAGCCAGGGAGGGAATAACTCAGCTTAATTTTGACCGTTCATCTTTTCAAGCTTGAAGACTCTGTGATGTACGGCTTGGAACCTATATTATCTTTGGCTATGGCTTTGGACACACTAGACTTGGGGATTTATGTAGTTTTACTTATGTTATATGCTTCTTTATGTTTTAAATCAAGACAGAGATTATGAGGGAATGTTTTGGAAGTTATATTGTGAAAATTTACTGTAATGGTTTTTGTATTGAACCCCGTATGAAATAAAAGTTAGTTTTATTTTCCGCTGCTTATATTTCTGTCTTGTAAATTTTCTGTGTCTTTCACCTATAATGCTCCATCAAAGTTAAGGCATTCCCTTTGTGAGTGACCTTAACGGAGGTGGGGTGTTTCACTTGGTATCAAAGCAAAGGTTTACTAGATTAGACAAAAGTTTTTGAAAACTATTTTCAAAAAGAAGCATTTTTCAAGAAAAAGTGTTATTTTATTTTAAAAGGCATAATCCCCTCCCAAAGCCATATGCATTTTCTTTCTATCCTTGTTTTGAATCTTTCCTTTTCGTTTCAGCATGTTTGGGAATCTTAACCTTCCAGAGGGTGTACCGATACCTGGCTGGTTTAGGAGGTACCTAAAGGCTAGGGCCAACGACGCAGGCCCAGCAAACATTCCTCCTCCCCCAGCTGCAGTGGTTCCTCCTCCTCCTCCACGTGCAAATGCTTTCTCAAAAATATGTAGGGACTTTCGAGCCATGGGTGGAAAGAACTTTAATGGAAATGAATCCTTCGTGGAAGCAAGAAACTGGCTCAAAGAAACTGAGGATTTGTTCGAGATCTTCGAAGAGGATGATAGGCAGAAGATACAGTTGGCGGTATGGTTGCTCAAAGATGAAGCTTCCTATTGGTGGGAAGTCACTAATGCTGAAAGACTAATTGAAACTTGGATGGATTTTAGGATGAGGTTTGAAATGAAATTCCTCTCACAAGCTGAACGAAGTCTACAGATGGAGAAGTTCTTAGCTCTCAATCAGGGAAGTATGTCGGTCAAGGAATACGTTAACCAATTTAATCAGCTGGCTTGGTTCGAATTGGAGTTAGTGAACACTCCACATAAGAAGGCTCTCCGCTTTGTTAAAGGATTGAATGAGGCAGTGCACAGCGTAGCTATGTCACATATACCTATGGGTGTGACTTATGAAAGACTGGTGGACATGGCATTGTTACAAGAAGAAGATAAGGTTGGCAAGAAGGAGACAAAGGTGGAAGCATCTTAAGACAAGAAAGGGGAAGGATCACAGAACAAGAAGACAAACTCCAAGAAAGGAGGGAAGAACAACAAAACCCGTGACAAGTGGAAGTGCAATTTTTGTGGCATTCCTGGACATCTGGTTAAGGACCGCAGGAAGAAGAAAAGGAAGATGGGTGGTTGTTTCCATTGCGGCGAGGCAGGAGACATGGCTAAGGACTGCCCAAGAAAGCAAGGGCAAGGGTAGAGAGTTGGATCTACTTCTGGAGGGCAGGTTCACGCTCTCATGGACTCCGCAAGAACAAGGTAGAAATATTTCTGTTGAGAGTTTAGTTTATCTTTTTGATCATCCTGTTCGTACACTCTTTGATTCTGGCGCATCGCACTCTTTTATATCTACTGCTTTAGTTGAATCTCTGCACCTAGACACCAGTTTAGTAGAGGATCCCTTGGTTGTTTCAAATCCAATTGGGGGCTCAACTTATTTGTCAATGATTTGTTTGGATTTAGAAATTTCTATATTAAGTGTGGGGTTTAGATGCAATGCCTATGTTTTGGGCTTCACGGGCTATGGGTTGATTCTAGGCATGGATTGGCTACCCAGAAATGGTGCCATCCTCGACTGTGAAAAGAGAGTGGTCAGACTTATGACTCGCCTTGGTAACACTCTCGAAATTTCTTGTAATCCCATGAACTCTGGTATGCTTAGCTATCTAGAATCTCTTGATGCGTCTATTGAGGATTTGCAGTCTGTTAGAGTAGTTCATGAATACTCGGATGTCTTTGAAGAGGTTAAAGGGTTACCTCCGAAATGGGAGATAGACTTCCGCATACACCTCGTTAATAATGCAAAACCCGTCTCCCTACCCGTTAGACACATGGCTCCAAGGGAGAGGAAAGAACTCAGCAAGCAAGTTAAAGAGCTACTTGAGAAGGGGTTTATAAGGCGAAGTGTTTCCGAATGAGGTGCTCCAGTAGTGTTCGCAACTAAAGCGGACGGTTCGCTTCACCTATGCGTTGATTATATGGAGCTAAACAAGCTGACCAAGAATAATAGACACCCACTTCCAAGAATAGACGACTTGTTCGATCAGCTTGTAGGTACATCGGTTTTCTCCCAACTAGATTTAGCTACCGGGTTTCATCAGTTGAGAGTGGCTGAAGATAGCATTGACAAGACCGCGTTCAGAACTCCGGATGGTTTCTTCGAGTGGCTTGTCATGCCTTTTGGCCTGACAAACACACCCGCTTACTTCGTCGATTTGATGAGCAGGGTGTTCAAGGAGTTCCTCAATAAGTTTGTGGTGGTCTTCCTAGACGACATTTTGATTTTCTCGAAGAGTGAGGAAGAGCATGCTCAGCATCTAAAGGAAGTCATGGACACTCTTCGTGCACACCAATTAAAAGCCAAATTCTCAAAATTCCACTTCTGGAGGGAAGAAGTAAGGTTTCTTGGATACGTGGTGTCCAAAGAGGGATTAGCTGTGGACCCCGCAAATGTAGTTGCGGTGCAAGATTGGAAGGTACCACGGAATGCAACCGAAGTCCAAAGCTTCCTCGAGCTAGCGGGCTTTTACCGGAAGTTCGTCAAAGATTTTGCGAAAATCTCAGCTCCACTTACAAAGTTGACAAAGAAGAACTTAACTTTCACTTGGGATTTGGATGGCAATATTGCTTTCCAACGCTTAAAAAGAACTCTAACAATGGCCCTAGTTCTGACATTGCCGGATGGGAGCAAGATGTTTACCGTATACACGGATGCTTGTGGTATGGGACTAGGTGATGTCTTGATGCAAGAGGGGAAGGTAATAGCTTATGGAGGCAGGCAGTTGAAAGTACATGAGAAAAACTACCCAACCCACGACCTAGAGTTGGCTGCCATCGTCTTTGCGCTTAAGTCTTGTCGCCATTATCTCCTAGGTTCGAAGTTTGAATTATATATTGACCATAAATCGTTGAAGTACCTTTTCTCGTAGAAAGATCTTAACTTGAGGCAACAAAGGTGGATGGAATTCTTGGCATCCTATGATTTCGAGATTTCCTATACCCCTGGCATGGGCAATGTAGTAGCGGATGCCTTGAGTAGAAAGAAGCTGACCTTAAGCCCTCTCTTTGTTGAAAGGCAGAGCTTGGAGTATATAGCCAACTTTGATTTTAGACCCTCTGTCGATCATGCGACTGGTTTGTTGGCATCGCTAGAGGTGCGACCTACTCTTTTGGACTGAATAGGGACCGCACAACGTGAAGACCCTCAGCTAGTTGATGTGATAGATAAGTTAAGTAGGGGTGACACTTCTAGTCACCTCAATAGATACTCCATTGATGATAAGGGTTGGTTGAGGCGGGATGGAAGGCTATGCATCCCACAAGCAAGGGATTTGGTGAAGAAGGTTCTTGAAGAAGCACACCATTCCAAGTTGACCATACACCCCGGTGGAGGCAAAATGTACAAAGACATCAAAAGGATTTTCTTTTGGGATGTAGCTGAATTCGTTTCTAAGTGCGTGATATGCCAACAAGTCAAGGCGGAGCAGAAGAAGTCTGGTGGTTTGCTTCATCCTCTAGAGGTCCCACAGTGGAAATGGGATAACATCTCGATGGACTTTATTGATGGGCTGCCTAGGTCAAGAAGAGGCAATACCAGTATTTGGGTAATAATGAACAGGCTCACAAAAAGCGTTCACTTCATACCCGTTAAGAGTAGAAGAACTGCCTCATCTTTAGCATCTATATACTTAAAGAGATAGTTCGACTCCATGGGATACCCTCCAGCATTGTTAGCGACCGAGATCCTATCTTTACGAGTGAGTTTTGGAAGAGCTTGCAAGAAGCTGTAGGCACACAATTATGCTTAAGCACGACCAATCACCCCCAAACCGATGGTCAGACGGAGAGGTGAACAGAGTATTAGAAGACCTCTTGAGATTATGCATTCTTGACTTCGGAGGAACATGGAAGGATCATCTTCCTTTGGTGGAGTTTGCCTACAACAATAGCTACTAAGCCACAATAGGTATGGCACCCTTCGAAGCTTTATATGGAAGACCGTGCTGATCACCAACTTGTTGGTGGGAGTCTACAGATAAGCTCATATTTGGACCCGATATGATTAGAGAAACTTTAGAGAAAGTGGACTTGATACGAAAAAGAATGAAGACTGCCCAAGATAGACAAAAGTCCTACGTAGATAAGAGAAGGACCTCCTTGAGTTTGAGGTTGGGGACAGGGTTTTCCTTAAAGTCTCTCCTTTGAGGAACGTCGTTCGCTTCGGATCCGTAGGAAAGTTGGCACCAAGATTTGTAGGGCCATTTCCTATCATTGAAAGGATTGGAAAGATGGCTTATAGAGTAGAGCTTCCTGAAAAATTGGCTGGAGTTCATAATGTCTTTCACGTTTCTCACTTACGAAAGTGCTTACATGAGTCTGCGGAAATGGTGGAACCAAGCATATTAGAGGACGTAGAAGTAGAACGAGAGGCGACTGTGAGAAGAGTTCCAACTCGTATCTTGGGTACAAAAGTCAAAAAGCTATGCAACCGCGAAGTCAAACTTGTAAAAGTTCAATGGAGTGACGCTGAGGAAGACGCGACTTGGGAGACTGAGGCCAAAATACGCGCAGCCTACCCTTTTCTTTTTGAGGGTACATCTTTGATCTCTTTTTCCTTAAGTTTGTTCATACTCGTATCTATCTTTTTAGTATTTTCCTTAGTGCCGTTCTCGATCCTTAGGTAGAAACCAATGGATGTAAACATGTATTTGAAACATGTTATGATTGATGGTTGCAAGTGGTTGCAAGTGGTTGCTCGCGGATGCATATACAGACATTAGGCACTAGATCGGCTCAGTCAATTTCATATTGCATATGCATATGAATGTATGTATTTGTATATGGATTGAAACTTGATGTGTTATCATATGGATGTTGCATTTGTATGAATGATTGTGCACTCATGTAGAAGTTATAAAGTACATTAGGAATAATTGCATACATGATGGACTCATGGCTCTAACATAATTTGCATTAAGGAGGTCAACTGAATCAGTAGACCACCTGATTTTGCATTAGATAGGGACATGTACACACACTATGCATATGATCATGAAGGCATTAGAAATCTTTTTAAGGACAATGGATGCCTGTGTTTGATGGTTGAGTAGATGGATGATTGGATGATAGGATATACACTCTTTTTAACCTGAAGATTTCGGGGACGAAATCCTTTAAGGAGGGGAGAATGTAACACCCCGTATTTTCTGAGAATATTAAAGTAACGAATTAAAGAATAATTAATTCTAAATGTAAGAATTAAGGGAAACGGGATACGCCATTGCGTTCCTCTCGGAATTCTGGTTGAGATAGAGTCCGAGTTTGCGTGAATCGGACTTCATATGAAGAAGTTATGGCCTTCAGAAGTTTCAAAAAAATTCAAAATTCAGATTTAAACTCAGAAGAGGGCAGGGCAGGAAAAAATCCCGCCCAGGCCAGGTCGACCAGGAGGTCGACCCTAGTGTCGACCTACCCTACAGGTCGACCTAGGGGTCGACCTACCCCCCCCCCCCCCCCCCGGGCAGATCTGAACGGATGACGATTTCTGAATCCCTGCTGAGTCATTACGGCTGAGGTGTTATCCTATCTTGACTGGATGGTCTTGATTATTTCTAGGGTTAATCTGATGGCTCTAAATTAATTAAACCTCTATAAAAACAAACTAACTCTCAACCCTAAATCACAAATATTCATACCAAGACCCGCAATGCCTTCAATGGTGAACCTAGAATTGCCGTCATCCTTTTCAACTCAAAGGCAAGATTAAAGCTACGTCAAAATTAAATTTAATCTAATTCAATGATCTACATCAAAGGCGAGCAATTCGATTTCAGAATATAGATCCCATAACTCAAGAATTCCTTTTTGTTTGTAAGTATAGTTATCTTTCAGATGTGAATGAATTAAAGACATGGTTTGAAATGGATTGTAAAATAGAATTGTATCAAGTTGTATGCGATGCTGATTTATGTCCATTCTATCGTATATGCCTATGAATTATTGTGGTCTATCATGTTATGTGAAAATTGGTGAATAAACCTATGATGTTATGAAATTATCATATGTAAGTTTGGTGATATTATGCAAGTTTTAGGCTAAGTCATGTAGTTTATGCCTAATTGATTAGATCCATTATGCATACATGTTTAGATCTACGACCTTGCGATGACATCTATATGTTGTATGTCAATTTAGAAATTATGCCATGTTTATGCAAGTTAAGTGATGCTATCATGTTATGAATACATGCAAGTTTATAGGTTAAAAACATGACTATGTAAACCTATATGTTTAGATCTACAACTTTACATGTTAGAACCATATGCCTTTATGTTAGATCAATATTAGCATGATTCAACCTATGCAAGTTCACCACTACATGTCTAATTAGATTTTGGTAGTTCTATGTAATACTATTATTTTATGATTCATGTTGCATAGATCTAGTTTGCAAGTTTATAATTAAAAGTATATGATGCCAAGTTCATGTGACACTTCTGTAGTTAGATCCATATTTTTGTATGATGTTGGAATGTTGCAAGTTTCTCTTTTTTCCTTTTTAGTTTATTAGTTAGGCTAAAGTGTCGAGCCTAACATCTTATGTAATATTGCGAACGTACAACAGGGGTAACATTGGGGAAAATATGAGAATTATAATTAAAATATTTGGCTTATAACCATATAAATGGTATGGCATTAAAATGGTATAATTTACTTAACAAAAATTATGAATTTGACTTAGAAAGAAAGTGGGCCATGACAATGAATTGTTGACAAAGTTACATATAAGCATAAAAGGAAAAAATATAAATTTAGAAAAGACGAATATGCCTAACCCGAGGTTAGACTGAGTTGTGGTGTAAAACTGCCCGGAACCAACTGGCACATCCAGTGACCACAACAATACCTGTCTAATGTGGGAGGTTAGTGCATTGAGCCTAAAAAGGACCCAAGGTTAGACTGAGTTGTGGTGTAAAACTGCCTGGAACCGACCGACACATCCAGTGACCACAACAACACCTGTCTAATGTGAGTGGTTGGTGCTCTAATAAAGCTAAGTCAATAGTGGTAGGGTTAAGTCAATTAAGGAAATACTTAACTAATTCAACATGTTAGCTAAACTGATGGGTGGGGTTAGGTGAATTTGTACACTTAACCAATTTAACATGTTGGCTGGAAAAAAACCCTAGTAACGGGGACCCATTTCAGCAGTAACCCACGTAGATGTATATGGGACCCTGAACTAGGCAGGGTGGCGCACGATTACTGGGCTGATTATAAGCGGTCAAAAACATCAGTGGTGGTGCATCGGTGTTGGTTCCGGTGGAGTATCGGGCGTGCACGTACTCCAGAGTGGAAAAAGCAGGCACTGGGCATCAGTAGTCATACACTGTACATCTTGAACCGTGTCGGGTTCCCATTATAGGATTTGATACACCCCTTGGTGGGACCAGCACAGTATCTACAGTCAAGCGGGGGCCGAAGGACACACATGATAAATGTATGCAAGTAGGAGCTGATCGATATAAGGGAATCATTTCACCATGAACACATGGTGCTAGTTAGACAAGTATAAGTAGGTGGAGAGAATTAAACATGGATGCGATGTATATTCGGTTATCCTGCCTTATATAGTTTTATGTTAGTTTGCTGTTCTGGTACTGTCCTATTTTCAGTTTATTCCTATCATGACCTTTTTCTTATTCACACACTGAAAAGTCACTAGACTTACTCAGACTTATATCTGACCCAGTTTTCTTTCGTCTTCTTTCCTTCCGTTTCCCCCCTCAGTTAGCTAGGGAGGGAATAGCTCAGCTTAATTTGGACCGTTCATCTTTCCAAGCTTGAAGACTCTGTGATGTACGGCTTGGAACCTGTTATCTTTGGCTATGGCTTTGGACACACTAGACTTGGGGATTTATGCAGTTTTACTTATTTTATATGCTTCTTTATGTTTTAAATCAAGACAGAGATTATGATGGAATGTTTTGGAAGTTATGTTGAGACAATTTACTATAATGGTTTTTGTATTGAACCACGTATGAAATAAAAGTTAGTTTTATTTTCCGCTGCTTATATTTTTGTCTTGTAAATTTTCTGTGACTTTTACCTATAATGCTCCATCAAAGTTAAGGCATTCCCTTTGTGAGTGACCTTAACGGAGGTGGGTGTTTCATTGAGATGTTGAATCAGAGTTTAAAAGAGCTTTAACGGAGTTTTAGATGATTTGAAGTTGTTGAAAAATGAAAATGGCAGCAGTTCGTGGTTGGAGAAATTCGTCCCTTAAATGAAGGAAATGGTGGAATATTTATAGGTGTAGAAGTGAAGTAGAGAGGTCGAAAATAGCATGTGCAGGTAGGCGGGTCGTTCGGCCGACCCAACACTCCAGGTCATAGATGACCTAACCCATTTCTTGATTCTTGAGAAACGATCTCAGCTTCAGCGACCTGACCTTTTAGGTCATGAAACAACCCGCCTACATATAACATCAGTGACCTACCTGAACATACGTGTGAGCGACCTGATCAATCCTATATGCAAATGACCTGAAGCAATGCACATCCAACAACCTATAGACAACGACCTGCAGGAGCTTATTTTGAGCGACCCGTCAAGGCTTTAGCTGCAACAACCTGAGCACTGAACGACCTATCTTCATTGGTACCGGTCGACCTAATGTGTAACGACCTGATGGAGCATACATCTTGAATGACTCTAATGCAGATGACCTAAGGATGCACGGTCTGACGCCAGACGACCCGAGTTGGTTGCGACCCGATGCTTATGTAATGAATGCACACGATATATTGCTTTAACGACCCATGAATTGAACCATATTTTTATGGGTTAACAGAGATGCAGCTGATTATTCATGACACTGCGACATGTGACAATCTTTTGCCAAGATCCCAATAGCTTCACTATCAAGCTCACCTAAATGGTTAGTCATGACCTTTTAGGTGTGGGGAATAGACATCGTTGGCAGCCTTTCAATTTTCTAAGGTGGAGCAAAGTATGCAATTATGGCAGTGGATCGTTTCACTAAATGGAACGATGCTGAACCACTGTCCACAATGTCAAAAAAGCAGGTGATCGACTTCCTCATCAAAAATATCATATGTCAATTTGGGCTTCCCAGGAATATCATAACAAATAATGGGACCCAGTTTGATAGCTCAGAATTCAATTACTTTTGCAAGCATTATCACATCGAGAAGAGACATGTGATAATCGCACACCGGCAGTCAAATGGAGAGGTCGAACTAGTGGGAAAAATCAATAAGTCAATTGTTGAAACCAAAAAATGGCCATAACACCAAAGGTGCTCTTGGAGCACTTCACCAAATGGTTAGACTTGAGTTTACGGAGCCACAATCACAAAGTAAAAGGCAAAAGTAAAGAATAAGAAATTTTTAGAGTGGTTCGGTCAATTTAGACCTATGCCACTATGGAATCACTTCTCATTATCATACTTGAGTTTATAGAATACATGATTTGATTCACTCCACTCATTTGTTATATCTCTCTCTTTTATTTCTCTCTTCGATCTAGATTTCACATGAATCTCCCAATGGAACGTTTTGATTTCTCTAAGTGTGGTGGAGATTGATAAACATCTTCAACACTTGATCACTTGAGTGGTCTTCCTTGATTCCATGGTGATTATGCATAAGATTTAGGCTTTGGAGAAGATTAATAACGGTTGGAGATCACTTGAATTGAGTTTGAAAGAGAACTAATGGTGTTTGGAGAAGATTTTATCCACTTGTTGTTGGAGGAGAATGGATTGAGTTGGAGAAGCCATTAATGGAGCTTGGAGTGCTTGAAAGTAGTGAAGAAATGGTTTGGACAGCCCTTCGGGGTAGAAAAATTGGTCCCTTGAATGGTAGAGAAGTGGGCTATTTATAGGTGTCATTTGGGGGTAGTGGCAAAGTTGAAATTATGGTGCACAGGGTATCGATCGGTCATAAAAATATTTATGAAATTGTCACTAGTATAGCTGTACACAGCTGGCAATATAGTACCGATATACCTATTATATGCTACTGGTCGGTCCAAAACTAGAGCACCAATCGTCCTGAAATTAGAGCACTTATCGGCCTGTAAACTTCAAGATGCCAAACCATATAATTACGCCATTTCCACTATTGTCCTTTTCTTTTGTAGCTGATCCATGAAATAAAAAGCTAATGCTGTCTGTTTTCATACTAGCTGACCTAAACTTATGCTAGCTATTTACGTATTTGCTTTCACGTGTTCTTGCTGATTCTTGTCTCAACTACCACGTGTCCTATTTTATATGTAGCTCATACTTTTTTAAATATATAATGTTTGTACTCCACGCGTGCTCAAGTTGCCTGCTAGCTTCTTTACTAGTATATATTATAGTCTCGCTGCTCCAAATTTTATTTATTGCAACTGATGCCACGTGAATTACTAATAGGGTACCGATTCATGGAAATCTTAGGGTACCGACCCTTTGTATTGTGTTAACGCTTTACATTATCCTGTGTTGCCAGCTGTCCTTTACATTATCCTGTGCGCGTACTTTAAGAACGTGCCCCTATGTGATAATCCATACAACACGTTGGTATTAAAAATGGTGCCTAGTCCATTGAGTTACCATGTTGCTATTGCACGAGATGTTGAAGTCGACCCATCATATATTATTACATAATATATACCACTGTCGCATGCAATTCTTGCTAATGTTCATAGTAGTATGTATGTATTATGGTTTTTTTTTCTGGAGTGAATGGAACTGACTGACCAATGCTGTTCCTTGACCGACCAGCTGATTCCTGACCAACCGACCAGAACTGCAAACCGACCCGAAACGCCGCTGACCGACCAGGACTTAGAGCTGCTGACTGAGCCGTATTAGGATGCATGTTTTCGATATGATCACTCCATTTAGACAGTTGATGCACTAATTTTTGAACCGCGTTAACAACGGGCTTAACATTTGACCCTCAAAGCTTATATTTTTTCTTGTAAAAAAATGCAAGCTTCAAAATTGGATGTTCTTTCCATATCTGGACCAAAGCAGTTACTTCCTTGAGTTGGTCCTTGCTCACTCCTTTACTTCTCTACTGCAGATATTTTAATAATAAAATTGGCTCAAATCGCGATGTTTGGCTTTTAGCTTCTGGCACATGAGCTATTGCATATGAAGCTTGTGTACTTGATCCAAATTTGGTAAAATTTTCAATGTTAAGCACTTGAAAGTTTATTGATGATAATTCGAAATCAAATTCATTTTTGAAATGCTCTGTTGCACGAATTTTGTTGTGCTAACAAATGCTTTAGTTTTGAACTCGAATGTTTGTCGTTAATAACGTCGTGCCAGTGTGTGAATACCCCGGCTTTAACTCGGGCTCGATTGCGTGAAACAAGTGAAATTCACGATCGATTGGTCGTGGCCGATTTTCACTGAAATGGTTGTGGTCAATTCACGCTAAGTTACTTGCTCTATGAACACATTTAGCCATTGGCTTTGCCAAAGCAGTACACCCCCAAAAGCGAACGATGGTTGTGCCTTTTTCAATGTTGCAACCTGTTCTGCAAAAACAAAAACATTGCACATTTATGGATGAATATCTTGCAATCAACTACGCATATTGATAACAAATTAGTCGGTTAAAAATTCTAGTCATAGCGAATTTCTGTTATGAATTGAATGAAGTGTTGATACAGAATTATTTTATTCAATGATTTATAATCCGTCAAATATTGTCTGTATGATCACGACATTCTAGTTTGTATGCGCGTTGACGCTTAAGATCAACTAGCCGATACAAGCTGATTGTAGATTTCGAGCATCGTCTTTTAATGGCTTACATAATCTTGTACGATGGTTCATATTTTATGAAACGTGTACTTGTTCAAGTTGGAACTTTCGATTTGAATTTTCTGAGGTTAGGGTGACTGCAACTTTTGGATTGTAAATAAATCAGCCTTTGGTTATTCTTCGTCCTCTTGACAATTTGTTGGGAAGATGTCATTCTATGCTAACTCACTATGTTTTTAATCAAGTGTTCACTTAACTTGGCATTCCCAATTTTGTAGCAAAGTTGTAAGAGAAAGAGGAATTTTGCTGATTGTTTATTTTTAAGCCAGCTGCAGTAACTTAGCTGGACTCAGAATTTTGAATTTATATTCAATGCCCCGCCTGGGGAGGTCTTTGGATTTGATGCCCCCGCTTGGGGAGGATTTTCAATTTGCCCTTGCTATAGAGGGACTTTGATTTTTCCCTTAATATATATGGAGGGATTTTGATTTTACCCTTTCTATGGAGGGATTGCCCTTATTATGGAAGGACTTTGATTTTACCCTTGCTATAGAGGGATTTTGATTTTACCATTGCTATGAGGGGATTTCCCTTGCTATGGAGGGGCTTCCGAACTTCTTGCTGTGGACAGGTGGACCTTTAGTGTTGTGTCAACGGTCTGACACAAAAGATTTTTTGTTTTCCCTTGCTATAGCGGGATTCCGAACCTCTTGCTGTAGAGAGGTGGGCCTTCAGTGCCGGCGCGGAGGTTTGACACTAAGGATTTTTTGTTTTCCCTTGCTATGGAGTGCTTTCCAAACCTCTTGCTGTGGATAGGTGGATCTTCAGTGCCGGCGTGGAGGTCTGACACGAAGGATTTTTTGTTTTTGCGCTATTCTACAAGACAAACATCATTCCATGTGCGTCGGATACACCAATCTATAGTAAGCGATCGCAGCCAGACTGAGAGGTTCCTTTGAACATCAGTCGTCGTGTCGGATGCACCTAGCTATAGTAAGCTATTTCATATAGACTGAGAGGTTTTCTTGGTAGAACTTTGTAGCGTATGCATCATTTCGCAGAGCGAACATCAGTCTATGTGTGTCGGATACACTTGTCCATAGTAGGCGATCACAGTCGGACCGAGAGGTTCTTTCGAACATCAGTCGTCGTGTCAGATACACCTAGCTATACAAAGCTATCGCATCTAGATTGGGAGGTTGTGACCCCTTAGAACAGGCAAAGGTTTACATCATTCCACAGAGAGAGCGTCAGCCTCCTGCTGGATGCATTTACTGTGGCAAGTGATCGTAGTCGGGCATGGGTTGCCCCTTGGAACTTGCAAGTATTTGTGTCATTCCGCAGAGTGAACATCGGCCTCCGGTTGGATGCACTTGACTATGGCAAGTGATCACAGCCGGGCATGGGCTACCCTTTGGAACTTGCAAAGATTTGCGTCATCCCATAGAGCGAACATCGACCTCCTACTGGATGCACTTGCAAGTGATCGCAGCCGGGCATGGGCTGCCCCTTGGAACTTGCAATCTCTAGCATTGAGTTCGCATCCGCTTGCTAAACTCTCCACTGTTTGACTCTTGGCAACTCCTCTCTCTCACTCTGCAAGGTTGTGCTTTTAATCGTTACATTTATGCATGCTGATTTTTTCTTTTGCACTCGCCGCTTGAGTTGGTGTTATTGGAGTCGCCACATTGCATCGGGTTTCGAGGAAGCAAGCATTTGTCATGTAGCCTGTAATAAGGAATTGTCTTTTAGCAATTTTTGAATTATCTAAAATATTGCAAGTAAGAGATTTACTTAGGAAAATATGTTTTTAGTCACATAGCTAATGTTCAGTGCACCACTTGCAAATTATTACAGACTGTTTACAATAAGTTTCGAGCATAACAGGTAGTAAAATATGAAGTAAAGCAGGAAATAAAGAAGGAAGTAGAGCAGTGGCGATGATGATCGCTTATTCTGAGCCATTAAAATTGGAATGCCAATCATTGGTCCTTAGTTTATCATCGACCTAGTATCAACCCATGCTGGAGTTCGGTTACTTGGATCAGCTTGATTGGTGGGCGCATTCTGCCCCTGAAAAGCTAGAGCAGAGTTAGATGCTTAAGGATTTTTGACATACTGATGCAGTCTATTCTTTTGAATCAACTCCTCAATCAAGCCTTTGAGGTGACTACACTCATTCGTGTTATGACCTGGTTGGTTGTGAAACCTACAGAACTTTCCCGAGTTAGCTACCTTGTCGCCTATCCTCATTGGTTTTGGTTTCGCATATTCTTCAGAATTCTTCATTGAAAGATAGATGTTTTCAGGGGTGTCATTCAAAGGAGTTAGCTCTGACGAGTTGTAAACGCGAATCTTCTTATAATCTTTGTTTTCCTTTCCATCGTTGGAACGCTTTTGCCTCTAAGTATTCTTTTGATTATATTGAGTAGTAGCACTTTTGGGAGCTTCAAGAAGTTGGTACCTCTCAACAATATGAAGAGGCACGGGATTATTGTCCACTTATATACTCCCTGGCCTTTTTATAGAATTTATCAAGCGTGTTTGGCTCTTTCATTTTAATCCATCTACCAAATTCGCTCTTCTCATTTATATCGCCGATTAGAGACATTAAGATCATGCGGGGTTCAGGATTCCCCACTTCGGACGAAGCAGTGCTGAACCTCTTGAGGAAAGCTTTAATAAACTCTCTTGGATTCTGCTTCATCGATGTAGGATAAATAACATCCTTAGCCTTCGTAGCTTGCAACCTGAACTGCTCCTTGAATTTTAAGGTTAAATCGTCGAATTGGTTAATGAGTTTGGGTGGTAGCCTTGTGAGCCATAATGATGCCACGCCTACTGGATAGAGAGGGAAGCACAGGCATTTGATCTCGTTTGTTGCTTTGGCTGTATTCATATGCCATTCATATTTATACAGGGAGTGATTCGGATTAGAAGTCCCATTGTACAGAGGCAGAGTAGGATGAGTGAAATTTTTAGGGAACTCAGCTTTGCGGATCCTCTTTGTGAATGGATTTTTGTTGGGGAGAAGTCCCATTCTCTTTCACTGTCATTGCGGGCCATGCTATCTTTCATGATTTGCTTTACCATATGCACGATATATTCCTTCGAGTTATGTCGTTCAAGAGAGTGGACTTCGATCTCTTTTCAGGATGCTCGTCTTGGTGAGCGATTGCGGTTAGAGGATCTAGGTCTTTTACCTTCACTATGGGGAGGTTTCCCTTGGCGGGACTTGCAACTTGTCGGGTATCTCGATCGGAATGGTTGTTGGTCTTTGGCATTGAGTCTTGGACATCAGCATCGCCTTTGTCGCTTTCTTATCCATCGAGGCCTTCCATATTATTTGTTATGATTATGATCAGAAGCTGCCGAATTTGTGTTCTCTTCTAGGTTGACATGAAACTTTTAACGAGGAGCGGGATTTGCTTGAGCATTTTGAAGAGCGTTCATTTTTTCCATCAAAGCATCATTAGCATCCATCAAAGCTTTATTTGAAGTTTCCGTACATTGATTTAAATTGGCGTCAACAACATCTAGTTCAGCTCTAGTTACTCCAGCTCCAACAACCGAGCTTTCGCCAACTTCGAAACGGTTATTTAGTGTCGTAACTTCATTAGCAACATCGTTGGGTGGCGCTACGGTTTTTCTTGCAGTATTCTTTGACTTAGCCATTATTTCGGACAAGGTTCTCAACCTTGTGGAAGAGGATCCGTCAGATGGTCTAGATCTTAGATTTAGGGAGTCTATAGCAGAAGCAGGCTTGGAACTTCATTGCAAAGCTCTTAAGTTTGAGAGAAGTGCGAACGCAGCCCCACGGTGGGCGTCAAATGTTGAAACCAAAAAAATGACCACAACTCCAAAGGTGCTCTTGGAGCACTTCACCAAATGGTTAGATTTGAGTTTGCGGAGCAATAATTACAATGTAAAAGGCAAAAAGTAAAGAACAAGGAATTTTTAGAGTGGTTTGATCAATTTAGACGTACATCCACTATGAAATCACTTCTCATTATCATACTTGAGTTTACAAAATACACGATTTGATTCACTCCACTCATTTGTGATATCTCTCTCTTTTATTTCCCACTTCGATCTAGATTTCACTTGAATCTACCAATGGAACTGTTTGATTTCTCTAACTATGGTGGAGATTCATGAACATCTTCAACACTTGATCACTTGAGTGGTCTTCCTTGATTCCATGGTGATTTTGCATTAGAGAAGATTAATAACGGTTGGAGATCACTTAAATTGAGTTTGAAAGAGAATTAATGGTGTTTATAGAAGATTTGATCCACTTGTTGTTGGAGGAGAATGGAGTGAGTTGGAAAAGCCATTAATGGAGCTTGGAGTGCTTGACGGTGTTGGAGAAATAGTTTGGACAACTCTTCAGGGTATAAAAATCGGTCTTTTGAATGGTGGAGAAGTGGACTATTTATAGGTGTCATGTGGGGGGTTGCAAAGTTGAAATTATGGTGCGTAGGGTACCGATCGGCCATAAAAATATTTATGAAACTGCCACTGGTACAGCTGTACAGAGCTGGCAATATGGTACCGATCTGCCTACTATAAGCTACTGATCGGTCCAAAACTAGAGCACCGATAGTCCTGAAATTAGAGCAACGATCGACCTGTAAACTTCAAGATGCTAAACCACGTAATTACGCCATTGCCACTCTTGTCCTTTTCTTTTGTAGCTGATCCATGAAATAAAAAGCTAACGTTGTCTGTTTTCATACTGGCCGACCCAAACTTATGCTAGCTATTTTCATATTTGCTTTCACGTGTTCTAGCTAATTCTTGTCAAACTTGCCACATGTCCCAACTGTCAAATGTCCTATTTTATACCGAGCTCATACTTTTGTAAATATATAAAGTCTGTACTCCACGCGTGCTCAAGTTGCCTGCTAACTTCTTTACTATATATTATAGTCTGTCTGCTCCATATTTTATTTATTGCAACTGATGCCACGTGAGTTACTAAGAGTGCTGACCCATCTTGCATGATCCATCCCGTGCTGTGATTCACTGAGCAGCATTATACGTTGGTGTGTTGAATTCAAATGTCCATATTCCACCCATATTTCTATAATTTGCAACTTCATGTCGATCCATTCTTGCGTGATGAACATAAGGCGCCGATCCATGGAAATGTTAGGGTACCGAGCCTTTGTATTGTGTTAACGCTTTTAGTCATTTGGAAGGAGAACCTCATGGCATACAAATGTTGCCAACTGTCCTTTACATTATCATGTGCGCATACCTTAAGAACGTGCCCTTATATAGTAATTCATACAACACTTGGTACAAAAAATGGTGTCTGGCCCATATAGTTACCACGTTGCTATTGCATGAGATGTTGAAGCCGACCCATTATATATTATTACATAATATATACCACCGTCCCATGCAATTCTTGCTAATGTTCACAGTAGTATATATGTGTTATTGTTTTTTTTCTGAAGTGAATGGAACTGACTGACCAGTGTTGTTCCTTGACCAACCAGCTGATTCCTGACCGACCGACCGAAAGTGCAGACCGACCTGAAACTCCACTGACCGACCAGGACTTGGAGCTGCTGACCGACCCGTATTATAATACACGTGTCTGATATGATCACTCCATTTAGACAGTTGACGCACTAATTTCTGAACCGCATTAACAATGAGGTTAACATCCATCTTGAAGAAGAGATTATAGAAGTACATAGGCAAATGGATCGACGAGCTACCATTATCCCTTTGGGAATATCGAACGATCTGCAAGTCAGTGACCGACTATACTCTGTTCATATTGGCTTATGGATCTGAAGCATTCACACCGATCGAGCTCGAAGTGCTCTCTCACCAAACTGCATACTATGATTCTTTAACTAACAAAGTGCTCCTTTTGGAGTCACCTTTTGGAGTCACTTGACATAATTAACGAAAAAAGAGAGGAGGCCAACTTGCGAGCCGCCGTGCATAGAAGTTGGGTCGCTCTATACTACAACACGAAGGTTTGGCCTAAAAACTTCGAATTTAACAACCTTGTCCTGAAGTGAGTCTTTCCAAGCCCCATCTACATGGTCCCAAAATGGGAAGGACCTTGCGTCATTCAACATAAACTTGAAAACAGAGCTTTTATATTAACGAATGTTGATGGCGATTGATTTCCAAGAGTAAGGAATGTCGAGCATCTATGGTATTATTTCACTTAAGCTTTTATTTTCAATTTTTTTTTGTAAATAGCACTTTGCCTTTGAATAATATAATAAAGCATGACTCAATGATTGTATCTGTTCTTAGAATCGTTCCGCGTTCCATGACTTTTTGTAATTATAGGCTAAGTGCTGTGATTAAACAAGCTTATGCGAACACTCAAATGAAAGGTGTGACTAATCACCCGATGACATTCACTTGCTTGTGACTCGATGAGCATACTCGATACCTTGACTAGTCGAGCAAGAGTTAATCGAACTCGAGTTAACTCATATGATTGTGTGGCAATTCTTACCTGAGGACTAAGGTAAAGGAGGGATGTTAGTGCGAATATCATACGACCATTCGCGTAATTAACTCTAACTCTTAGTGACTTGAGAAAGAGCATAAAACATTAAGTGAGTGTGAATGGGGTGTCAGGACTTAAGACTAATTAATCTATAACTATAACCTGATTAGCGATATGAGAGTAAAAAATCCAAGGAATTGAGCCAATAAAACTAACTCAGCCTTAGATAAACTAGGGGAATAAGTGCAGACTTAATGGAGTTGACTTAGAAATTAACTTCAAGCATGCCCCCGATGAAGTACGTGGCTCTAGTTAATTGGGGGAATATACACTGCCTCTGGACCAACACTTACTCTAAGTGAGATTGCTTACGAGTTAAATGTAGTTTAATAAACCGCAAGTACAATAATGGAAAGCGAAACACTTAGTGTAACAACCTAAGTTTCAATAGGCCTGAATTTTTTCACAAAAATGCAAAAATCTAAGTCCACTAAAATCTGAATTGGTTTGTCTGGTGCCCTACAAAAAGGCAAAGATAAGAATATATCAGAGCTCATAGTGAGTAAATACTTACCCTAATAATGACACTCTCTAACAAGTGCCTCTAAGTTGTAATCTCTGCCACCTGTCTAACCGGCGGGTTTGTTATGAGGAAGGGGTCTGAACAAAAGTTCTAGTGAATGTACAAATAGTACTATCTATAAATAACACTACATAAACCGTTCTATCACTGGTTTATCTTTTTGACTTATTACACATTACACTTTCGATTTCACGTATAAATCGTACCCATCTACTCCTAAGTAGATTAACCCAATAAACCACATATATGTAGTTGTATACCCAATATATCAAGGTACTCTCCATAGCACCCTCCACGAGTGGCCTCCATTTCCATACTAAGAAAACTTACGAGGCCTCCATTGCCATGTTACGAAATCGTACTATACCATGCTACAAAAATGCACTATGTCTTCATCACTACGTTACAAAAGCATACTAGTTGCATTATGAAAGAGAATAAGCTCCTACTGCTACGCTATAACGACACCAAATACTTGAGTTCTCCAATGGAACTCAGTCAGAGGTTTTACTATATCTATCAAGAATGATCTCGTTAGGCCAAAAAATAATGGCTTCTTTAAGCCCAAAATACAGAAATCAAAAATTGTTATGTCTCTTTCGGTGGGTCTTCTAGTCCTACGCAACCTACCTCGCAACTAATGAAAGACCATTTAAAGAGTTGAATGACCTCTCCTAACAAACATGTGGTCCTTTACCCAATGTCCCGATACTAAAAGATCAATAGCCTCTTGGATTTAGCTCCAGTCTCTCCCGCACATGCTACGACTGACGACGACAGGTGTCCGATGACCTACTATTCCTTGTTGGGTCCTGACCACGAAGCCTCAAACCTTGAGGTAGCCTCCAAATTGTGATAGAAACCATCCCAATTAGTTTTTAGGTTACCCACAATGAGAGACAACCGAAGGCATACTTACTGGATGGTACCGCATGAAAAGTCGGGTGTGTACGACTTATGCAGGATCTATAATATGGCTATGCGGAATGTATGTGATAACTTAAGCTATTCAATAGTTATGCAGGATAAATATTCGCAAACAATATATATATCACAAATAACTATAAATGCAGTAAAGTAAAGTAAAATAAAGTAGAGTAACGACACCAGGATTTTTATACTGGTTCGGACCTCCAGTCCTACGTCCAGTCCCGAAGCTCCTCTTCGGCTTTTCACTAAACAACACCCTCGCTTCACCCGGAGGAACAGGTTCACAACTACTTGATTTACGGGCTACAAGTTTACCCACTTGATTTCACGGGCTACAAGCTTACCCACTTGATTTACGGGCCACAAGCTTACCCACTTGATTTCACGGGCTACAAGCTTACCCACACAGGACAATTACAAGAGTTTGACTTCTGATTGTGTTCTTCTTTCAACACTGATTTGCCAACGATTGAGTACACCCTTCCTATAATCTTATCCTCAAGTATATGATTTGAATGCAAAGATTTAAGGAAGAAAGATTGCTTGTTGAATCAAATGATATAAAACTGATTCAAGGATTCAACAAGTATTGAATATTTGAGAGAGCTTTTAGAATGCAAGAGAGTATAGAGTTAAGATCAGAAAACAGAAGAAGAATCGGTGATTTGAAAGTATGATTTCAAGTCTATTTATAGTGTAGAATAGTTGCATTCCTTCATGAAGAGTTTCTATAGAGAGTTGTGTCCATTTCTCTTGAAATTGAATAGAAATCTCTTCACAAAAAGAAGCATCCTTTCAGAAAAATTACAGCAAGAAAAAAGGTCGACAGGTCGAAATTAACAGGTCGACAGGAATTTGAAAAAATAGCCGTTATGCACAAAAGACAATAGGACCGGTCGACAGGTCCTTTTTGGGCGGTCGACCGTTTTCTTGCTGTGGACCGGAGGACCTCGGTCCACCGGAGGACCTCGGTCCACAGTCTATATCACTCTGCACTCTTTCACGGTCGAAGCCTGGACCGTTTGGACTTTTTTTGTGACTTTTCAATTCCTCAAATATACAGATTTCAGCCCCAGCTAATTTCAGTTTCTAAATTGTTTTGTGCATTCGTGTTATACTTTGAGGATAGATTTTAACATAAATCTAACACGACTCCATACCTACATATATATATAATCTTAGCTCCATGTCATGATTTCCATTGATCTTCACTATGATCTTTATTGATTTCCACTTTGATAAATGTGAATTCAGCTCGTCAATGATCTCTATTTCTATGTTGTCATTAATCAAAATCTTGTGTATCAACATTCTCCCCCTTTTTGATTGATGACAATATCTTGCATATATTTTTGAGATACTGAGTAGCTCCCCCTGAATATACGCTTATATATTTTTATCTCCCCCTGTCTAAAAGCTTTCTGCACATTTTGTTAGTATAATAAAAACTTACTGTTTCCTGTAACAAAATGTTAGTGCATATAAAATGAATATTTATATGATACATGAATATATATATATATATGCATATTTCTCCCCCTATGTCATCGATTAAAAAGAATAAACATCATGATAGAACAGTAATCGAACATAAGACATAAATTAAAGTACCTTCGGGAGATATTGGATCATGTGCAATTTGATAAATTGAATTTTGTTTTCAGAGACATTTGGAGGAATCAAAATCGCCTTCTTTTTATTGTGGTGTACCTGCAAAAAAATAGAATATATATACTTTGGTACCCACTTGCTTTGTTTGGGTCTATGGGTTAGATGGAAGGTAACCATACCCAAGAGGGTTTAACGGAACCTTTAAAGATAAAATTTTGGTTATTAACTACCGAATCAAAATAATCATCGATATATTTTTCTCTGTTTTTCCAACTTACAGGAACCCAAATACTTAAGTAATCTCTATTGATATTCCTTTTCGTACTTCTAGATCTATTATACAGATCTCTAGTTATAGAAGTATTCGAATTTCTATAATAATTGGATCTAGGATGAGCATTAGTACTAGCAGTAATATTTTTATTGTACATGAAAGCATATCTAGTACTATTTCTAAGATTAGTTTTATTATATCCTAAACCACTATTGTCATGTAAAGGTCGAGATCTAGATAAAATCATATTTAAATCATTTTGACCTTTATTAAATTTTGCGAACTTATTTGCACTTTTATCAAATTTATTTCCAAAGTCGCTATTGACATTTTCAATAAAAAAATTTGTTATTCTTTAAATCATCCATTTCCTTATTTAATTCAGAATTTTTCCTTTTTAAAGTACCATTCTCAGTTTTGAGACCTAAAATTTGAGATTCTGAATTATCTAAAGAAGATTGTAACTTTTCAAAATTTTCTTTTGAGTCAGAAATTTCATTTTGCAAAATATTATTATTCACCTTTAAAAACTCACATTCTTTAGATAGTTCTAAATTCTTTTCAGTTAAAGCTCCATTCTCTTTTTCAAGAGACGAAATTAAAGAACTAGAATTATTTAAAGAATCTTCTAATGATATATTTCTATTTTGCAAAAGATCGATTTCCTTTAAAAGAACATTGTTTTTATCTTCTAGTTGCTCATTTTCTTTTTGAAGGAAATCTTTTTGAGAAACAAGCTCTTCTAAGGTATCTTCAAAACATTTGGCTTGTTTTACCAAACGATTGTTTTCTTCTTTTAATTTGGAATTTTCTTCCTTGTACTTTTTTGACATAGCTAAAACGACTGTATTGAGTTTCAATAATTTTTCATGGTCTAACAAAAGATCTTTAAATAATGAATCTACACATACCGATTGTGATCTGACTTTAGCCATGAGACATTTGCTTCCTTGTTCTCTTGATTCGGCTTTGTTGCTCTTCCACTTTCTAATCCCCTGACTAGATTTCTTTATAGCCATTTGTTCTAGGATGTTGTTA
This sequence comes from Allium sativum, assembly GCA_030737875.1. Classification (NCBI taxonomy): domain Eukaryota; kingdom Viridiplantae; phylum Streptophyta; class Magnoliopsida; order Asparagales; family Amaryllidaceae; genus Allium; species Allium sativum. The sequence continues at coordinate 568,338,990 of CM060921.1, forward strand.
CGATCTCTAGAACGCCAGGCTCTGATACCAATTGAAAATTCGGGTGTGTACGACTTATGCAGGATCTATAATATGGCTATGCGGAATGTATGTGATAACTTAAGCTATTCAATAGTTATGCAGGATAAATATTCGCAAACAATATATATATCACAAATAACTATAAATACAGTAAAGTAAAGTAAAGTAGAGTAACGACACCAGGATTTTTATACTGGTTCGGACCTCCAGTCCTACGTCCAGTCTCGAAGCTCCTCTTCGGCTTTTCACTAAACAACACCCTCGCTTCACCCGGAGGAACAGGTTCACAACTACTTGATTTACGGGCTACAAGTTTACCCACTTGATTTCACGGGCTACAAGCTTACCCACTTGATTTACGGGCCAAAAGCTTACCCACTTGATTTCACGGGCTACAAGCTTACCCACACAGGACAATTACAAGAGTTTGACTTCTGATTGTGTTCTTCTTTCAACACAGATTTGCCAACGATTGAGTACACCCTTCCTATAATCTTATCCTCAAGTATATGATTTGAATGCAAAGATTTAAGGAAGAAAGATTGCTTGTTGAATCAAATGATATAAAACTGATTCAAGGATTCAACAAGTATTGAATATTTGAGAGAGCTTTTAGAATGCAAGAGAGTATAGAGTTAAGATCAGAAAACAGAAGAAGAATCGGTGATTTGAAAGTATGATTTCAAGTCTATTTATAGTGTAGAATAGTTGCATTCCTTCATGAAGAGTTTCTATAGAGAGTTGTGTCCATTTCTCTTGAAATTGAATAGAATTCTCTTCACAAAAAGAAGCATCCTTTCAGAAAAATTACAGCAAGAAAAAAGGTCGACAGGTCAAAATTAACAGGTCGACAGGAATTTGAAAAAATAGTCGTTATGCACAAAAGACAATAGGACCGGTCGACAGGTCCTTTTTGGGCGGTCGACCGTTTTCTTGCTGTGGACCAGAGGACCTCGGTCCACAGTCTATATCACTCTACACTCTTTCCCGGTTGAAGCCTGGACCGTTTGGGCTTTTTCTGTGACTTTTCAATTCCTCAAATATACATATTTCAGCCCCAGCTAATTTCAGTTTCTAAATTGTTTTGTGCATTCGTGTTATACTTTGAGGATAGATTTTAACATAAATCTAACACGACTCCATACCTACATATATATAATCTTAGCTCCATGTCATGATTTCCATTGATCTTCACTATGATCTTTATTGATTTCCACTTTGATAAATGTGAATTCAGCTCGTCAATGATCTCTATTTCTATGTTGTCATTAATCAAAATCTTGTGTATCAACACCGCATATATCATGCCTTTGTGGGTGTAGCCCAAAACCTACCACAGAAGACCATCACGGAGTATCCTCACATCCCGTAAAGGTCTCATACTTCCTTCCAGTCCCGTTAAATAATTTGGACGTGCTCCCACCATTTCTCCTAACACCTTCGATGATTTGTTGGGATGGGTTCTTCATCCTTACGGGCTGTGTAACATTATGTATTTTTGGTAGTTAGATATTTAATATATTTTATTATTTTAAATATTGATTTGAAATTATAAATGGAGTTATAATATAAAATTCGTTTCTTTAATGAATTTTAAATGTATAATTTATATAAATGAGCTCGTAATGTCGTGGTAGTTCGTAGTATTATGTTTTGAACTTTAATTTAGTATACATAATTCACTTTAAGTCGGAATACTTTGAAATAAGAATCATTCGAATCTATTTGATTATAATTTTCAAATGAAAGAGAAAATTGGAAATTTCATATTATAGAATGTTAGTTATGAAAAATCAATTTTTCAGAAAGTTGTTATGGAATTGTTTATAAACTATAGCGATAAATTTAATTTGATTTGAAAAGGAATTTGAGTGTAACTTGAGATAACCATCAAATTAAAATGCGGAACAAATTCCGCTGGATTCATATTGACGTTTACAGTCAGGATATGTTTATTGTTCGTTATTTTTGAAGATCAGTTATTTTGGTGTTCAAAATAACGTCGTTTTACGTATAAAATATCATTTCGGGGAAACGGTCTCGAAAAGCGATAAACCTTGTGCCATTGGATCTGTATTAGTAAGTTATTATAGGATTTCGATTTTCGTATCAACCGAACTTACCATTTGATCGTGCGAATAGCAAACGCCTAGATTTTTATTTAATCATTTATTCTTAATATGGAATTAAGGAGTAACAAATTTTCAAATGACCTCAGTTGTCAATGGAACTAATTTTTTTAAATCCATAATGATTAATAATTGTAGTATTTCAAATTTCAAACTAATTTTATTAAATATGTAAATGCCTAAAGAAAAATTTCTTATGTGGTTGATTATTCATAAGAAACTTAATACGGTGGAACTTTTAAAGAAGAAAAATATTTTTTTCGATGTTAAGTGTTGTTTTTATGGTATTTTGGAGGAGAATTTTGAGCATTTATTTTTCTCTTGTTCTTTTTCCAATTTTATTTTAAATATGGTTTTAAAGATTTTTGTCTTTTGTCGTATAAATTCTTGTAGTAACTGTGTTCATTATTGGAATTGTAGTATATTTGTTTTTAATTTCAGACAGAGATATGTTTTGGATTCTTTAGTGTCTATTATTTGTTGGTTCATTTGGTCAGAGAGAAACCAGAGATTGTTTCATTCTTTTTCTGTTTCTGTTGATAAATTAATTATTAGGATTGTTACCTTCTATCTGGATTGGATGTATAACTCTCACTACAAGTTATATAGAGATCCTCGATTTGAGAGATAATTGCTTAAGGTTAGATATAATTTGAGTTTATTTATTAGAATTAATAGGTATTTTAGTTGTAATAGAATTTTCATTTGTTATTGATTTATGCTTTTTGTTTTCTTGTTTGACTCTTTCTTCCTCTATTTTTTTCCTCTCTTTCACATATACATATGGATATATATATATATATATATATATATATTCTTAGAATATATATATATATATTCTTAGAATATATATATATATACCCATATATATATGTGATGTTTTCTTATGTGTTGGTTAGTTTATGTCAGGCCGTAGGTTGTTGATTGTGGCTGTGGAGCCTCTGGATAGCTGTTTTTGGATGGTGGATGTTATCGCTTTGGAGTTTCTAGATTGTTGTTTCGGATGGGTTTTTTGTTTTGTTCTGTTTTTGCATATTTTTTTGTATTTAGTTTGGAGTGACTAGTTTATTTTATTGGAGTAGATGTACTTCAATATCGGGTGGTGGCCTTGTCGGAATTCGATATTGGAGTATGATGGGTGGTGGTTTATCTGGAGTTCATCGATCTACTTTCCTATACATAAGTATAGTATTGTCTTGCGTAGCACTTTTACCTACCCATTTGTTCTGTAGACTAATTTTGTTGACTTTTTCTCATATTATTATATATATGTGTGTGTGCTCTCTTCTTTTTAGAAGATCACACATCTTTGCTAAAAAAAAGTTAATTGGATTTATTTTGTGAGCATGCACAATCTAAACACGTGTCGATTCACGTTGTGAATTGTAAAGGAACTTTTACAAAATATCTCGGAATTCGACGAAACTTGTTCCGTCGTGTCTGAAATATTATCTTATGTTAGGATTACGATTTTCATCGCAATTGAGGGTCGTATGTTGGTGTTTTTATGCGTTACTTCATGCCAAAGTTTCATTAAATATTATTATATATATATATCTTACCTTATAATTACACAACATAACCTAATCCCAAAAAAATTCTTAGTAAAAAACGAACGCGTGGTCAACAAATCCAAACCACACCCTTTATTTCACTAATGGACAGAATCGTTCCCTTCTACTCACTGATTTTTAATTCCATACCTTCATAAAATTTGAAAGCCTTATACAACAAAGAGGTAGAGCTAAGTACGATCTTTGTTTTGGACGGATATGATCAGATTCCGTTAATAAGGTGGCTGTAGTTGTTCTCGAAAGGCATGGTGGTTTTGGGAAAATAGCAGGTGATTGGATTGACCGAGGTGCAAACTATTTTGGGCGATGAGGGAGTAGGCAATGGCGCACATCATGGCGGCGTCTGATGGTCAGTCGATGGCCATGAAGTGGGTACAGCGAGGTTAGTTGAGGACGATGTGTGGGTATTGAGGCTTGAACAATGGAAAATGAGTTGCGAAGTAGAATATTAAAGTCGGGCTTGTTATTTATTTATCTGATGTTGGCCGATTATAATAAATAAAAAGTAGTTAGTGATAACTGTGTAATCAGTTAATTATATTAATTAAAAATCGTATAAACTAAAAGGTTAACAACATTTATTTGCAAGGTCCAAATTGAACGAAACAAGTTGCAATGGGATCGTATTGGCGAACACTACATTCTAGAAACAGTTTAGACGAATTTGGAAGCAGTTAGAAACTTCAGTTAAATTAAACACTTGTTTAATTTAACTAGGAATTAAACGCTACAATGATAAACGGAGTCAAAGTGAGTATAACTCACTCAGTTTTGACCTACTTATATTTATAGAAGTCTGGAATTTAATTGTGTGCTATGGTTATAATTGTTGTTGTATGCCAAATATTTATTTATATATTAGCTGAATTGGTTAATTTAAAACGTTCGTTTGTTTTAAATGAAATCAATCATTATTTTTAACGATAAAACCAAATGAGGTAACTTTCCTTGTTGGTTATGTTTATAATAATATAAACATATTAAATTGAAATAAGAATGTTTGGATTGTTGTTATTGATTGATTGTTGAATATTATATTTGTATAATGAATTGGATGATTTTATTTGAGGTAACCTATTTGGATGTAGGGAAAAACAGGTTGGAGGGATCCAACAGAATTCCCCATTATTATTGATAATATTTATCATATATGTTGAGTATATTTGATTGGTTGTGAAATTGAATGGCGCAAACCTTTATTTCACTATTTCAAAATGTTGGCCTACTTTGTGACTTGGCCACACAAATTTCAGATGATCACTTGAGTAACGGAGTTGGTTCGGATCGATAGAGAAGTTTTGAGTCGAAAAGGAAAGACTCGTGTATCAGCGATCACCAAGAAAACTGGATCGGGTCAAGGGAAATAGGTCATGTCCGACCCGCTCGAACATGAGAAGAAAGCCGGTCCAGAATATCGTTGTTGGCTTGAAAACACACTTGACCCTTATTTCACTGGCATGTTTTGTAAATACATGGTCTAACATTTTGGTACTATAGTTGTCGTTGGCCTTTAGTACAGTCGATATAATAAAAAATTATTAGAATCGATTTTAAATCGATTCCAAAATGTTTTTAAGTTTTTTTTTTGAAAGGAAAAGCTAAAAAACTTTATTACTCACTCATAATGTATTTACAAAATTCGAAACAACAAATTACAACCAGGTAAAACAACAAATCACCTCACTACAAACACAACTCAATATAAAACAAATCCATTAACAAAGCCTGCTGCAACAAAAAAGAACATGTACAAACTAAACAGAAAAATGGTAATAATAACACAGATCACATCTCATATGCTTAATACTTGAAGATCCTTCAAAATTATCCTGTGAATCCATGTATACAGCTCATTAACATTCATCGTTCCAAGACCAAACACCCTGTTAGTCCTTTCAGTCAAAATGGCATAAATGAATTTCTTCAGTATCTTCAAAAGTATCTTTGTTTTTGCATTCTTCTAACGAGTTTCCTTGAGTATATTGAACCATTCAATAAAACTTGAATTAGATGTCCTACGAAAATTACCATTAGCCAGAACTCTCATCTAAATTTGAAAAACAAAAGCGCATTCAAAAAATAAATGAATATTTGTTTCATCTTCAACATTACAGAGCACACACGTATTATCAGTGATCAAGGCAATGGAATGAAGCTTGTACTTCTTATTCAAAGCATTTTCCATCACTTTCCAAAGCAAAAAAATTCCTTTGCTGAACTACCCAAATTCCAAATTCTAGAAGACCATGCAAAGATCTGTCTATCCTGCTATAAAAGTTTATATACATGCATGATTGACTGATTCTTTCCATTCTAAAATAATGTAGTTTCATTAGAAATCACTGCATCTTTTGAAACCTTACCCCACAACTGTCTCAAGGAAGTTGAACTTGAATAAGGCAAAACTAGCTCACCATCATGAACAGAACCATCAATCACTGCTGAGTCTGGAATACTGTAGTTCATTCTCACATTATAATCAACAACCGTACTCAATATCAATCCTTTCTTAGACCAAGGAGAATTCTAGAAAGATATATTCCTAATATTCCTAAAATTGTACTATACAAAAGGCAAAAATGCATCCCTGAGTTTTAAGATGCATCTCCAACTCCAATTTGAATTTTGAGATATCTGCATTGTCCAAAAACTCTTCCAACCAATTAAATTGTAATGGACCCATAGTGACCATAAGACATTATCATTACTGAGAAGTTTATTAAAATAAACTGATATGGCAGCTTTATTCCAAAGATAAAGATTTGTTATACCTAAACCTCCATATTTCTTATCATCATAAATTTTATGAAAAGAAATAAGTATCAGTTTCTTAGAAAAAGGATCCCCATGCCATATAAATTTATAAAGTGCACTGCTAATCATCGTAATTAGCTTAATTGTCAAGATATAATGTCTTGACCAATTAGTTGTCATAGCAACTGCAACTGATTGCACCACTGTTAATCCACCTTGCCTTACACCCCGAGTTCCTTTAAAATAACCATGCAGACCTCCATTCCTTGAAATAGAATAATAGGTTGAGGAAATACAAGAATATATCCGTGATAGAAAAGGCTTTGGAAAATTCATTCTTGACATAACAGCTATTATAAAACTCTATGAAATAGAATCAAAGTCCTCCCGAATATCCAGCTTAACCATACATCTTGGAGAGACATTCTTCCTATTATATCCATACAGCTGCTCCTGAGAGACCAAAATGTTATCACTTACTGATCTACCACTAATATATGTTGCTTAATTATCTGAAATAATAAATGGTAGAACCTCATGCAACCTATTTTCTAAAATCTTGGAAATCGCCTTATAAACAATATTACAACAAGAAATGGGCCTAAACTCAGAAACTGATGTAGGATTATCAACTTTTGGTATCAAAGCAATAGCAATAGCTGATAGACAAAATGTTAAAACACTATACATGAAGAAAAATCGAATAGCATCTATAATATCATCACCAATAATAGACCAACATTGTTGTAAAAAATAGGCATTATACTCATCTGGACCTCCACAACTCGAGGCATCCAAGCTGAAAACAACAGTCTTAATCTCTTCTCTGGAAATAAGACTAATAAGGTTATTAAATTGTTGATTAGACAGTGATGGAAGACTAACTTGAAAAAGAGGAAGCACATCAGTTTTAAAAGCATTTGAAGAAGCTAAAATTGAAGACCATCCTCACTTATGCAAAGGGTCAATGAAAAATTCCAGTTCTAGTCGGACTACTGCATTTGGAAAACACACATGTTCAACATGTTTGCATGACGGACCCAAATGTCCAACAACTAGACTCCTATCCCAAATACATAATACTCTAACTTTGAGTCAATAACCAGAGTATTTAGAGCGATCAATGATTTGTTAGCACTCCCAAACAAAGAGCAATCCACCAATCCATTATCCCGTAATGCCTTTCAAACTCCGTCAATTCCACTCTTATCTGAATCTTCAATCAAAGAGTCACAACTTCCTCATAGAAGAAATTAGCACAACCGTGAAGACCTGACTAACCAATCTATGGATCGTCCAATCTTCTCTTACCTCAACTACTTTCTTTGAACAAGACTATAGTTTCGTTTTTGAAGCAATTTAAAATTATGTTGAAGGCTTTGTAGTGAAACTCATGAAAGTAATGTCATGATTTGAAACATCGCGCTTCCAATTATGAAACATTTGGCTTCATTCTTTGACATATAAGCTTTGTGATTTAAAACACTCTACCTTAAGGTTAGAAACACCAACTTTCTTCAGTCCTCAAAATATCATGCTTCAAAACACGTTGCTAAGCGCTCAAGGCACATAGCTACCAATTACTACAAGAAAATGCTATATTAATAGCAAGTAGGGATTACAAGGGAATTTTTTGCTATAGTAAAGTGGTTAGTAGTTAATTAGGGTATAAGGATTACTTCTGTAAATGACTTTATTATTAACATTGACACTGTTACTACTCACGTGAATTTTTTTGGCATTTCCCTCAATCATTTTTTCATTCTTGCTAAAATCTCTTATCACGTTTCTTCGTTCATTTTCAATTTACTCACGTTCCTTCCCCTCTTTAATTTGGCTCCAACCGTAACCCACTGATCGATTCGATGATAGCTGGCGATTCCAAGATGGCTGCTTGATTCCAAGATAGTTGCTCGATTCCGAGATGGCGACAACCCTCTTCAGTATTTATTGACCAGCTTTTTGGAAAAGCAGTCACACATCAATATTATGGTTAGTTACACACCCAAGTCTTGAGAACGTTGTCGGGAAACAAAAGGAGACTTGGTCGAAGTTGGATGTGTTGGGAGAAGGTTGGAAATATCATTGATTCCTGAAATCGTCGTTATCGGATTGGAGAATTCGTTAATAAACTTTGAAAATCTAGCATGGTAAAAATGCATGATCGACTCGGTCCGATTAGCTCAAAATCATTGAGCGCTTCAGTCTGATCATGTGGAAAAATTCGTAGAGGCAAAATATTTGGGTTTTTGTAAATTCTGGTTTTGCTCCCTTAAAAACTGATGATCGGCATGGTACGATCACTAAAAATCAAATGCGCAACTCCAAACATCGAAATCTAGCAATTTGGTAAAAATCGGGTTCGGCACTTCAAAAAGTGTTGATTGACACGTGAAAATCACCAATTTCCATGTGTGCGCCTTTTCCACAGCGTCTTCAGAATTTGGCATGGCTCCAATGGGATTTCGCATCATGCCAAGATGCGAAATATGCTTGATCGCATTGCATCTGGCAAGGCAAAAGCACAACCGCGCATCCAAGTTTTGGGATGCAAATTCTTGGCTTTACAGGGATATGAAATCGCCATAGAGGATCTGGAAACTTGAAAAGGCGTGATCACACCGAAACGAAAGGGCTAGGAAATTTGGCATAATCGAAATGATATGCGGATCGATTATTTTCAAGTGATCAACATGCACATATCATTGTTTTTCAACATGCCACATCAGGATTCGAAATTTTGGAAGAAACATAGTTTTTTGGCTAAGTTTTCGGGCTGATGCCTCCAAACCTCACATGTAAATACTTCCTTGATTGTCATTCTAAGGGGTTGGTATTTTTGGACTTTTGTTATACTTTGGCATATAGGAATGGTGCTCTAAGACACCATTAATGATTTCCAAGTGATTCTCATGACTCGGAACTTCTTCGTGGACTTGTATACTTCACATAGAAGTTTGCATACAACTTTTTAGTATTCACTTGGACTTTTAGACATCTTTTGGATTATGCATGCTTTAGTATATTGAAGCTACCTTTTGTACATTGTTGCTCATACCAACACACTTTGGCTCAAAGAAGAAGAAGGAGGGAATTTTGGTCAAAGCTATGAACTAATAAGACATTTGTTATTCTATTGTACAACTCTATAACAAAAGCACAAATAAACATTGTAATCGACAATATGATGATGAATGATTACTATAAAGTGGACGTATGCATTAGTGCCGAACCACTATAACGGTTGTGCTCCCCTTTTCATTTCTCGTACTTTGGATATTTGGATTTAAATTTTACTGTTAAACTTGCACTTGGGGGTTGACATGTGCAAATAACTGTTTCCCATGTCAACACTTTGGCATGCCTGGAAGGGGGATGTAACAAACCAAATTTCGACTGATCTATTTTTTTTAAATCTCAATCTATCGAAGCTCGAGTCGGCTTGTCGTGTGTCTTGCAGAAAAGACAGAGATAATAAATATATCAGAGCTCGGTAAATAACTCACAGCGGAATGGATAAAAATATTATATAATCAAATATATCCTTACCGAAGTAATAATATTGCCTAACCACTATCCAAAGTTATCAAGTCTCTGCCATAAACCTAACTTGCAAATATGTTATGAGGAGGGGGTCTGATTAGAAGTTTCTAGTGATTGGACAAATTATACATTTTGAAATAACCCTACATATACCGTTTAGTTATGTTTATTTATTTAGGTTAACAGCACTCAAGGATCTACACTCACGTCATAACCATCTACTTCTCTGTAGATTAACCTAATATAGTATATATGTAGCTATACCCTATATTTCAAGGTACTCCCCATAGCACCCTCCTCGCACGGTCTCCACCGTCCTGTCACAAAAGCGTATGCAACATCTATCCTATGTCGAACGACGTACGGAAATCCAAATCATCACGCCACATAATCGCACAAAGTCATCATCGCAATCCCACATAAGCGTACAAATTATCGTATCTAAACTTCTCTTTCGAATCAAGTCTCAACACGGAGTAAAGCCCTACCATCTAAGATACACCACCCAGCGTGTGTATCTAGACCCTCACATGTACGTACTGCCTACTGTACCCCGAGTCCTGTAATAAGGCTGCATCCAATGCATGGGAACATGGTCGGGAGTTTTCCATATCTAATAGATCCTCCTTAAAGGTCCTACAGTATAGATATCCAAAGTATGGTCTGCATTTTCACGGTGGCTATGGTCCCACCCTGACCCCTCCCCCAACCAGTGAAAGATTACATTAAGAGCTAGGTGACATGCCCCTAGACAACAGTCTAACATCGAATTTGGCATGTCCCACAACCAACGTCTCAGTAGTGAAAGACCGATGGTCTCTTGTCTTAGCTCTAGTCTTTCCGCATCCCACTGACTACCGATGACAAGTGACGATCACTATCCTGTATTGGTCCTGACCCAGCCTCCTCCCGAGGCAATCACTAAATCACCAAATGCCATCCGCCACAGCCTTCTAACTGCTAAGCTACAGTTGCAGTTAACGTATTCTAACCGGATAGTATCGCGCATACCTAGCCTCTACGAGTACATCCTGAGCATACACCACGACAGAGGACCACCATGGAGTACCCTACCACATCCTTCGGAAGCCGCGTGCTTCCCTCCGGTCCTACAGAATAATAAAATAGGATAACCAGTAGAATAATAAGATGGGCGTGCTTCTCTCGTGTCTCCAAACACTCCAATGATCTATCCCATTGGGTTCTTCACCTTCGTACATGCAGACGGGTCCAAGTGCGTTACACTAATGTGTTATTAGATCTTACGTCTAATCTTTTAATCGCTTGCTTGTCCTATCTTATCAGATTTCCAATTAACTTTATTACCCACATATTAGCTTTTTATTCAAGTTACCAGGTTTTCTTTGAGCCCCTCATATCTCTACGGAATGGACCCCTCTTGCTGATTAATCCAGTGATTTAACTTAACTTGTTTTAGTTCATTAATAAGCCAGTGACATAATATGTTATTTCTTAGATAGTAATTAACGAAAGTAATCTTCAACCCTTTTTTATCACCCTGTCATTTATTGTCCAGTTACACGTTTACAAATTACAATAACATTTTTTACTTAATGTATAATTAAGTATATCTTTTCCCTATTATCATGTTTCCTTATGACATGTCTACTTAATACATAATTAAGTACAACTTTTCATTTCATAAGCCAACCAAAAATAAGCCTACTTTATTCTTTCTTATTTAATCATAACCTTGTCTTACACTTTCATAATAACTTGTTGTTATTTACTTATTAACTTAGTTCTCCTAACTAAGGTTTATTAATAAGTTCTCTTTTTCATTTATTATAACCCACGTTATAATTCTGCTTGTCCCTAGGGCAAGCTTACCTATTATATTACATTCTCATTCATATAATTAATTATAATAGGTTATATTCCCCATTCATCAAATTTTCCCTTGGTTTTTGACATTAACCAAAATTTTATTATTGTAACATCCATTTAATTACTATCTTGTATATTATCATTATTTCATGAAAATGTTTCACACAACTCATCAGATTGATTAGTGGAAAGATAGAAAGATCCATTTCCATAATGCACATAAATCAAGATCCATTATTGTAAGATATTTCTGTTATTTTCATCGTGGACATACATATATCTTTTATTTGATTAGTCTGTAATACAGTAAAAGAATCCCTATTTCACACTAATCGCTTTTTCCATTCTTTTCTTCCAGCTATTTTCTTAGTAATTTTTACCATTATGGAAATGTATCACTTTTTTCCAATCCATCTAACCCAGTCCACTACTAATTTCCCCTTTTTATTTTTTGAGTTAGATGTTATTTACCATTTCCAAATCATTCTAAATTTTCCATATGAATTAGGCACATCTGTTCTTTTTCCATTATTCCCAATTTCACTGTAATTTGATTTACAGTATATCCAATTTGTCATTAAACAACATCGTCGGTAACATATTCATGTTTGTTGTAAATTCCACAATTTAAGTGTTACAACAATTCTTAATCCGAACAAAAGATTAGTAGAATGGGTTTGTACAACAACGTATTATTAACATACTTGAAAATAAATTATATCACAATTACCATAAATTACAGTTATTTAACATGTTAACAATAATGAGGAATGCAATCTGTAAATATATCGTTACCCAAAAGGTATAATACTAAATCCACTCACCTATCAGCTTTCCAATCCTTGAATCTTATTCAGATATGTGTTTCTGTGGTCTTCCTAAATGAATCTAGTATTAAAATAACCACAGATTTACAAATCTGATACTAAAAGAAGAGGGAAAGAAAGAAACCTAAATAAATCAGATTCACGGGACTTACCTCACATTGATTAGAAATTTGAACGCCTATGTTGTAGATTCACATTCTTTATCTTCAAATCTTGAATCAGAACCCCTAAAAGCTAATGTTCTAATTTCTGAAAGATTTAGAGAGAAAACAAAACAACAGAGCCTTGGCATCATCTCATCAAATATGAGTTAAAGACTAGGCCCTGCTGTGACACCCCGAATTTTAAAAACACTAAAAGATGATAAATTAAAGAATATATAATTTAATATTCAGAATTAAGTGAAACGGACTATGCCATTGTGTTCGTCTCGAAGTTCTGGTCAAAATAGACACCTGGTTTGCGTACAACGGACATCGTATGAGGAAGTTATTAAGGTTTGAAGTTTGTATACGCGCAAGAAGAGTATATATATATAGTCCAGAAATTCAAAATTTAGTGAAAACAATCCAAATCACGCAAAAATATGGTGAGCGGGAAATATTCCGCTCAGGGGTGTCGACTCCTGAAGGGGGGTGTCGACCCATGGGTCGACCCCCTAAGGGGGGTCGAACCCCTAGGGCAAACATGGTAGATTAGGGTTTGGGGCTGGCAGCTACATATATGGCCTCATTTCTCATGTTTTTGCACACCAAAAATAATGGGGAACTAGATGTTGCCTCTGTCCAGATCAAATCAAGTCTTTTTCTTCTTCTGCAATCGAGTTATTCAAGTGTAGTTCTATGATTCAACATCTGCTATTCTTCTTCTATTTTTCAAGGTCCAAACACTGTGAGTCCATGTTAATTTTAGATCTAAATAATTAAAAAGTAAAACTTGACGTGACTGCAACTTGGATCTATGCCTGTGACTGCTTGAATCATATATGATATTCTGACATGACTATGACTTAGATCTTAACCTTTATCATGTCAGATCTGCTTTTGATTATAGATCTAATTCACTGTTTTGATCACCTTATGCCTGTTCTGTTTTGTTTATGACCAAATCAAATATGTTGTTAGTTGTACATCTAAATCATTGTTTATATCTCATCATGCCTACCCCTATTTTGTTAGAATCAATTCTATTGTAACATGTTCATCAGATATGTTCCTATATGCCTATTTGTCACCGTGCCATTATATGCTTATGCCTGTTTCTGCCATCGTATGTCATTTTTGATATTAATTTCATTTCTATCCTCTTCCCTCCTTCTTTTTCCTTTTTTATAGCCAGGCTATCTTCGAGCCTAGGCATGCCGCTGAAATATGCGAATGCATTAAATTGGGAACAAGGAGAAAACGATAAAATTTGGGCATAACTTGTAATTGGAATTTTAGGCATAACTTGAATAAAATATATGAACATGAATTTGGGGGCATAAGTCAACTTGTGATTATAGACCTTAATTTGGGTTGTATGGTTTATTATGAACACAACCTGGGAAAGGGGCATGAAAACCTATAATGACATAGGTATGATTGATTAATAATGGAAATGCCTAGAATTACAATAACTGAAATTGTAATTGTGCTTAGACACGAGGTTAGATTACGCTTGTAGTGGAAGTTTGCCCGGAACCGATCAACATATCCAGCGCCACAAGTGGTGAATCCAGTGTAAGGGGTCTAAGTGCATAAACACATAACGTGCTAAGACACGAGGTTAAGCCCGATTTGTGGAATAAGTCTACCCGACCCGCCCGGCATATCAAGCATCCATAAGTTATAGGCTTAATGTGGGAGGTCTAGCATATTATAACCATAAATGAATATATGGTACTTAACCTAGTTGAATCCATAGGGATAGTGTGAACATGTCAATTGCAATAAGGGTTAAGTAAACTTAGTTGAAACGGTGGGAGGGTTAAGTATATTTGGATTGGGTGGGTAATATATATATAGGCCTACAAACTTAACCAGTTGGGCTTATGTGATTAAAGACACTGTTAGGTAAGCATAACCTATGGAAATCCCAGTGGGGATGCAAGAAAAAGGGGAGAGCTAGCATCATCTTGTGTGTGGGATCCGTTTCAGTCAGTAACCCATATAACAATATCTAATGAGTACTTCGCCCTAGGTCGGAGTTGGGGCACACTTACTGGACTGATTGTAAGAGATCCAAACGTGGGGGTTGGTGTGGGCGGCGCGTACCGTCCAAGTCATGTGCGTGAATGGTTCAGACAGAGGACGATAAGACATCGTGGCACCTGTAGATATGGTTGTGCATCCTGAAAACTAAGGGTTGCCACTTTAGGGAGTGATACACACTACTGTGGGTCCAGCACAGGGTATCTACGGAGTAGGTAGCCGATCGATTGGGGTAGTAGTTAGGGTACATCCGGACGTATGCCTAAGTCTACCATCTTGTATTTGTTGGGGATCATCTTGTTATAAGACACAAGTATTGGTGTAGAAAGTAAAGAGAAATCATTAGAGCAGTGCTATTTATTCTATCTAGTTGTCCTATTTACCTTGTCACACTTGCCTTATATGTTGTTATCTCTCTCTTATCCACTTTATATGCCTGTCATGATACTTTTACTTATTTTTATGGTAAAAGTAACTGGACTCGCCATACTTTATGGCTGACCCATTTTGTTTTCTCTTCTTTCTCTTCCGTTCCCCCCTCCTAGGTTCTCAGGGTGGGAATACTCAAGTTTGACTGGGATTCTGCTTGCTTGGAGCTGCTTAGATCAAACTCTTAACTTGTCTATATGGTTATGATTTATTTTGGGGAATTATGCTTTTTTATTTGTTATACTATGATGTTTAAGTACAAGACAGAAATTTTAATGATGTACTAGGTTATGTATTTTCAGACCTATAATGTTTTGAACTACGATGTTATGCTTTATGATTAATAAAGTTTGTTTTTAAATTCCGCTGTTATTTTGTATCTATATTGTAATGTTTCTGTTTCTGTTTACCTATAACGCTTCACGAAACTTAATGCATTTTCTTAATGAGTGACATTAACGGACGTGGGGTGTCACACTTGGTATCAGAGCTGAAGGTTACCAGATTGGATAAAGTTTTTGAAAATTATTTTCAAAAAGATTTTAAATGGAAGCATTTCCAAAAGAAAAGTCTAGTTTGAAAAGCATATTCCCCAAAGCCATATGTAACATCTTTCGGTCCTTTGTCTGAATCCCTTTCCTTTTCTTTTTAGCATATCTGGGGAACCTAATATTCCTGAGGGTGTTACAATACCAGGGTGGTTCCATAGGTATCTAGAGGCTACGGCGCCTGTCGGTGGTTAAGCAGACATTCCTTCCCCAGCTGCACCCTTCTTTCTTCCTCCTCCTCTGCGAGTAGATAATTTTTCTAATATCTGCAAAGACATCCGTGCTATGGGTGGAAAGATGTTTAATGGAACTGAGACATTTGTAGAGGCAAGAAATTGGCTCAAAGAAACGGAGGATTTGTTTGGAATTTTCGAAGTTGATGATCGTAGGAAGATTTAGTTAGCCGCCTGGCTACTGAAAGATGAAGCTTCGTTCTAGTAGGAACTAACGCAAGCAAGGCATCCAGTGGACACTTGGGATGATTTTAGACAGAGGTTTGAAATGAAGTTTCTTTCTCAAGCTAAGAAACCCATGCAAATGGAAAGGTTCTTGGCGCTCAAGCAAGGAGGCATGACTATCAAAGAGTATGTTAATAAATTCAACCAATTAGCAAGGTTTGGGTTGGAGCTGGTAGATACTCCGCATAAGAAGGCTTTGCGGTTTGCTAAAGGGCTAAATGGACACCTCCATGGGTAAGTTATGTCTCATATTCCAATGGGAGTAACTTTTGAATTGCTCGTTGATATGGCCTTGATGCATGAAGAAGATAAAGCTGACAAGAAAGAAGTTAAGGTTGAGGAAACATAAAACAAGAAAGTATGGTCAAAGAAGGGACAACAACAGCAACAACAACAGAAGAAAGGTGGAAAGAATGACATGGCTAAGGATAAGAGAAAGTGCCACAATTGCGGACGTGAGGGTAATTTGATAAAGGACTGCAAAAGAAGGAAGAATGCTTGCTTCAGTTGTGGAGAGGTCGGACACTTTTCTAAGGAGTGCCCGAAGAAGCAAGGACAAGGTCAAAGGGTAGGAACTTCAGGAGGACAAGTGCATGCTATTGCGATCAATGCTTCAGATCGAGGTAGGAAAGTTTCTGTGGAAGGTTTGGTTTCCTTTTCCAATTACCCTATTAGAACTCTTTTTGATTCTGGCGCTTCGCAGTCATTTATATTTGATTATGTAGTTGAGTCTCTACACCTTAATACCAGTATGGTAGTAGATCTCATTGTTGTTTCAAACCCCATTGGTGGTTTGGCTCATTTGTCCATGATTTGTCGGGGTTTGAGAATATCTGTGTTAGGCATCGAGTTTGAGTGTGACGTATATGTGATCGATTTTATGGGCTATGGTTTGATTCTAGGGATGGATTGGGTATCCAGGAATGGTGCCATCCTAGATTGTGAGAGGAGGGTTGTCATACTTTTGACTTACCATGGGAGGACCCTTGAGATTTCTTGTGACCCTAAGGGGTCTGTCATGCTTAGTTTCCTAGAGTCTCTTGACACATATATTAATGATCTGCAATCTGTACCAGTAGTCCGAGAATATTCTAATGTTTTTGAGGAGATTTGGGGCTTACCTTTGAGACGCGAGATCGATTTCGTATATACTTGGTGGACAATGAAAAGCCAATTGCATTACCCGTGCGCCACATGGCTCTAAGGGAAAGGAGGGAGCTGTGTAAGCAAGTAGGGGTAAGGCGGATGGTTCACTTCGCTTATGTGTGAACTATAGAGAGTTCAATAAACTTACAAAGAAGAACAGGCACCCACTCCCGAGGATAGATGATTTGTTTGACCATCTTGTTGGTGCATCAGTATTCTATCAATTAGACTTGGCCACGGGGTTTCATTAATTGAGGGTGGCCGAGGACAGTATAGACAAGACCGCTTTTAGGACTCTAGATGGTTTCTTTGAATGGTTCGTTATGCCTTTTGGGTTGACGAATGCACCCGCCTACTTTGTTGATTTGATGAGTAGGGTGTTTTGGGAGTTTTTAAATAAGTTCGTCATTGTCTTTGTTGATGACAACTTGATTTTCTCAAAGAGCAAGGAAGAGCATGCCTTACACATAAAGGGGGTGTTGAAAACTTTGCATGCGCATTAGCTTAAGACAAAGTTCTACAAATGCCATTTTTGGAGAAAAGAAGTGAGATTTCTAGGGCATGTGGTCTCTAAAGATGGGATAGCAGTAGTCCCGCAAAGGTAGTTGTAGTTCAAGATTGGCAAGTCCCTAAGAATGCAACAGAAGTGAGAAGCTTTCTTGGATTGACAGGCTATTATAGCAAGTTCATTAAGGACTTCGCGAAGATATCAGCCCCACTCACTAGGCTGAAGAAGAAGAATTTTACGTTTTCATGGGATATTGATTGTGATATTGCTTTCCAACGATTAAAGAGGGCTCTGACAACAGCTCCAGTCTTGACCTTTCCCGATGGAAGAAAAGTGTCTATAGTATACACGGATGCATGTGGTACAGGGCTTGGTGCGGTTCTGATGCAAGAAGGAAAGGTAGTATCTAATGGTGGTAGACAGCTAAGAATTCACGAGAAAAACTACCCTGCCCATGATTTAAAGCTAGCTGCCATAGTGTTCGCACTTAAGATGTGGCGTCATTATTTGCTTGGAGAGAAGTTTGAGTTGTACACCGATCACAAATCTCTCAAGTACTTGTTCTCTCGGAAGGATCTTAATTTAAGGCAACAAAGGTGGATGGAGTTCCTAGCTTCTTATGACTTCGAGATTGCTTATACCCCTGGCAAGGGTAATGTGGTGGAAAATGCACTAAGTAGGCAGGGGATGGCCTTAAGTCATCTGTTTGTGGAAAGGAAAAGCTTGGAGTTTATATCGGCTTTTGACTTTAGACCCTCCACCGAGTTCTTGTCTGGCTTATTTGCATCATCAAAAGTGCGACCTACTCATATGGATCAGATAGGAGCTTCGCAGTAGGAGGATCCGCAGATTTTAGACATCTTGAATAAGCCCAGTAAAGGGGAGACTTCTAGTCACCTCAGTAGATATTCCATAGATGATAAAGTGTGGTTGCGATGAGATGGGAGTCTATTGTTCCCCAAACTGGGAGTCTTTTGAAGACAGTCCTAGAGGAAGCCCATCATTCTAAGATGATTATTCATCAATATGGAGATAAGATGTATAATGATATGAAGAGGGTTTTCTTTAGGACTGGGATGAAGAAAGATGTGGCGGGATTTGTTTCTCAATGTTTGGTTTGTCAGCAAGTTAAAGCTGAGCAAAAGAAGCCCGGTGGTTTACTTTATCCTTTGGAGGTTCCACAATGGAAGTGGGAAAACATCTTCGTGGATTTCATAGATGGTTTGCCTAGATCAAAGAAGGCAACACCAGTATTTGGGTGGTAGTAGACAGACTTACTAAGAGCGCTCATTTCATTTCGGTTAAGAGTAAGAGGACGGAATCATGGTTGGCCGCAGTTAATGTTCATGAGATAGTTCGTCTTCATGGAGTACCTTCCAGCATCGTAAGTGACCATGACCCCATTTTCACTAGTGAATTTTGGAAGAGCTTGCAAGAAGCTTTAGGTACACAGTTGTGTTTGAGCACTGCTTATCACCCACAGACCGATGGACGGACGGAAAGTGTGAACAGAGTTCTTGAGGATCTTTTAAGGCTGTGTATCCTATACTTTGGAGGGACTTGGGAAGAGCAGCTTCCTTTAGTAGAGTTCGCCTATAACAATAGCTATCAAACTAGCATTGGCATGGCACCTTTCAAAGCATTATACGGACGACCCTGTAGATCACCGACTTGTTGGTGGGAACCTACAGAAAGACTACTACTTGGACCAGATATGGTTAAAGAAATGTCCGAGAAGATTGACCTTATTAGACGGCGAATGAAGACCGCACAAGATAGGCAGAAATCCTACGCAAACAAGAGAAGGACAGGCATTGAATTTGAAGTAGGAGACATGTTTTTTATTAAGGTGTCACCTTTGAGGAATGTGGTTCGCTTCGGATTTGTAGCGACATCGGCGCCAAGATTTGTAGGGCCATTTCCCATAACAGAAAGGATTGGCCAAATGTCCTATAGAGTAAAGCTACCAGGGAGGCTATCCGTCGTTCATGATGTTTTACACGTTTCTCATTTGTGGAAGTGCTTACATGATACCACGGAAGTAGGAGTCGAGTATATTGGAGGAAGCAGAGGTGGAACGGGAGGCGACAATCAGACGAGTATCTACCCGTATTCTTGGATCAGAAGTTAAGAAGCTACGCAATAGAGAAGTCAAATTGATGAAAGTTCAGTGGGGAGATAACCCAGAGGATGCAACTTGGGAGACTGAAGTCAAGATTCGTGCTTCGTACCCTTTTCTTTTCGAGGGTATGTTCTTAACTTCCTTTATAAAGCTCTTATTTATACTTGTTTCTATCATTTTAGTATATCCTATCGATCGAATATTCAACATTTAGTTAGAAATTCCATTGATGTAAACATGTGTTTGAGACATGTTATGTTTGATGGATGCAAGTTTTTGTTAGTGGTTGCTCGTGGATGCATATACATACACATTAGGCACTAGATCAGCTCAATCACTCTCATACTACATATGGATATGTGTGCATTTTTCTTTTTTTAATGGATGATGTGCACATATATAGAACTTACAAGTTATAATAGGATTATTTTCATACATATTGGATTCATGACACTAACATACACTGCATTAAGGAGATTGACTGAATCAGTAGATCGCCTGATCTTCGCATTAGTATTGGGACATATACACACCTTTGCATATGTTCATATAAACAATAGAAATCCTTTAAGGATAATGGATGCCTGTGATTGGTGGATGAGTAGATGGATGTGGATGGTAGGATATGCATTCCTCTTAACTTGGGATATTTCGGGGACGAAATCCTTTGAGTAGGGGAGAATGTAACACCCCAAATTTTAACAACACTAAAAGATGACAAATTAAAGAATAATTAATTTAATATTCAAAATTAAGTGAAACAAACTGCGCCATTGCGTTCATCTCGAAATTCTGGTCAAAATAGACACTTGATTTGCGTAAAATGGACACTGTATGAAGAAGTTATTAAGGTTTGAAGTTTGTATACGTGCAAGAAGAGTATATACATATATATAGCCTAGAAATTCAAAATTTAGTCAAAACAGTTTAAATCACGTGGAAATAAGGTGAGCGGGAAATATCCCGCCTAGAGGTGGCGACCCCTCAAGGGGGGTGTCAACCCCTGGGTCGACCCCTCAAGGGGAGTGTCGACCCATGGGTCGACCGCTTAAGGGGGGTTGACCCCCCTAGGGCATACGTGATAGATTAGGGTTTGGGGCTGGCAGCTATATATATAGCCTCATTTCTCATGTTTTGCACACTAAAAATAATGGGGAACTAGATGCTGCCTCTGCCTAGATCAAATCAAGTCCTTTTCTTCTTCTGCAATCGAGTTATTCAAGTGTAGATCTGTGATTCAACATCTATTATTCTTCTTCTATTTTTTCTAGATCCAAACACTGTGAGTCCATGTTAATTTTAGATCTATAGAATTAAAAAGTAAAACTTGACATGACTGTAACTTGGATCTATGCCTATGATTGCTTGAATCATATCGATCTGTTATAACTTGTGTTTCTATGATATTCTGCAATGTCTTTGACTTAGATCTTAACCTTTATCATGTCCGATCTGCTTTTGATTGTAGATCTAATTCACTATTTAGATCACCTTATGCCTGTTCTATTTCATTTATGACCAAATCAAATCTGTTGTTAGTTGGACATCTAAATCATTATTTCGATCTCATCATGCCTATCCCTATTGTGTTAGAATCAATTCTATTATCACATCACTACAACAAAATGACCCTATTACAGCGGTGGAACACCGTTGTAATATACATTTTACAACGGTGGGCTAACCGTCGTGTATTTAGAAGTTGTAATAGACTAAAAAAATTTACGACTTTTTTGCACCGTTGCAACACGGTTGTAATATGTATATTTTACAACTTTTTTCCACCGTTGTAATAAACTTTGTTACAACAGTTATGCACCGTAGTAATAATATCTACTACAACTGCTATGCACCGTTGTAATTCACAGTTGCATTTTAAAATTTTTTTGTAACAACCCGGAATGTGGGGCCAATTTAAAATTTTCATTTTAGGAGATTTTAGGGGTGTTTAGATATTTAAAATAAATTATTTCAAATAATTATGAATGGGATTTTACTTTGATCAAAGTTAATATAAGTATATTACAAAAAGAATTAGAAATAGGAGGGTAGTTTGAAAAGTCAAACTTGAACTTTGACTAATTACCCAGGGTGCAGAATAAACCGGATTTTGTTGAAATGAAAATATCTAAATCTGTTAATGAGTATCTTTCTAACGAATCCGAAAAATCGAAGTTTCATAGCAGAAATCAAAAGTTATGGCCAAATGAATTTTCAGAAAGGTCGCTATAAGAAATATATCGCCCTTGAAAATTTGCATTTTGCATACGACCTCGGAATTCAACGAAACCACTTTTGTTGGGTCCGGAATGTAAAATTATTGCTAGGTTTCAAATTTCATGATTTTTGAAGCTAGCATGTAAGCGTGGCAAAAGAATCTGTGTTTTCTCAATTTCGGTCAAAATTAATTGACTGAAAAATAGCCATTTTTCAAACAGTCTCAGAATGAGGCGAAATAAATTTTGTTAGGACCGTATTGACATAAGAAAGCCAAAAATAATTTTTCTGGATTTTTCTGAGCTAGTAGGTGGCCCTGGTGGAATTAACAAGTACGTTCAAATTTAAATTAAATGATTTATTTTAAAAATAAAAGAAACATGATTGTAACTTCAGAATTAGACCTTGGGAATAGAGCCATCGCGTTCAGAAGACGTCAAAACATTAAGTTTGACAGTCGTTGAGCTTCGTTTGGAGGTCGTATGAGAAAACACTAATTTCTAGAATTAATTAATTAAATAAAAAAAATAAAACCCTAGAAATACTAGTATAAATACGTCCGTATACAGCCCGTCTTCTTCCCTTTCGTTGATACGCCGCCGTAACCCATTATTTGCTCAAATCTTTGAGCTCCGTTTTCTCCCTCATCGCACAACGAAAATCAGCAAACTAATACTCGTATCGAAGCTCTTCCCGAGCTCTATAATCTCCGACAAGTCCCGCCCCTCCTCGTGCTCCGGATTTCGAGAACGACGCCCCCAAACCCATGCCCTTCGAACCGCCGCCGACCCCACCAGGCACCACCGCGCCCTCCGCCTGCTCGGCGCACATAGGCCCCTCCTCCCCAGTCCTTCTCCAACAAACGGTGCCCAAATCCGTTAACTACAGCTCACGAAAATCGGATTTGAAATTTTGAACAAAACTGAACTATAAAGGTATTATCTATTTCAGATTTTACGACGCTTCTAAGCGTTGTTGCAGCAGTTGTTAAAAGTCTGTATATTTAAAACGTTGATAACTAATTCGTGTGAACTCCAAATCAGAAAATTTTAGATCCGGGTGAAACGTGACAACAAATACTTTGACCTAGGATCAATTGGGACATTTTCTGGATTTTATTTCGATTTTAGATCTAGATCTGAAGTCGAGGTGAGTATTCTGATTCTTAATTGATCTATTTTAATTTTAATTCAATGTGGTTGTGGTTCATAAATCATACTATATGGATTCGTGATTCTGATCTATGTTATTGATGTTGATTATTGATTTGTGTGAGATATTACATGTTATCCCATGTTAGTAATTCATCTAGAAAACAATTTACACCATGCTAGTTTGATGTTGAAAGTACACCTTGCTTGCTAGATTCACATTTTCTTGTCAGTTATTTAGATCTGTAAATTTTGGTTGCAAAAAAATAAATGTTAAATGATGAATATGGAAAATAAGAAAGAAAAATATGACGACATGAGTATGAATTACATTATGATGTGGTGAAAAGACGAGATCTTGGACAAATAAGAAATTTACATTGTATGAGAAATTGACATTTTGTTTAATGTTAATAATAAGTAATTTACAATGCATGGAAAATTAACATTTATTTTTAATGTTAATATTCAAAGTATTTACATCGTAGGGAATTAACATTTATTTTTAATGTTAAGAGTATTTACACCGTAGGATGATTTAACATTATTTTTAATGTTAAAATAAAAGAATTTCACCGTAGGATGATTTAACATTATTTTTAATGTTAAAATAAAAGAATTACACCGTAGGATTAAATTAACATTATTTTTAATGTTAATATTAAGAGAATTACACGGTAAGATTAAAGCACATTATTTTATAATGTAAATAAAAAGGGATTTAACTGTAAGATTAAAGCACGTTAATAAAAAGAAAATTCATAGTATGTTAAGTTAACATTATTTTTAATGTTAATAAAAAGAAAATTCATCGTATGTTAAGTTAACATTATTTTTAATGTTAATTAAAAAGAAATGTACGTCGTAGGAAAAGTTACATCTCTTTTAATGTAATTTTACACTATTTTTAATGTAAATTAAATACTCATTACACCGTAGGAAAAAGATTACATTTTTGTTTATACGATATATAAGGGGAATTTCACCGCATGTAAATTTACACTATTTTTAATGTAAATTAAATACTCATTACACCGTAGGAAAAAGATTACATTTTTGTTTATACGACATATAAGGGGAATTTCACCGCATGTAAATTTTACACTATTTTTAATGTAAACTAAATACTCATTACACCATAGGAAAAAAAATGATAATTTAATGTATGTAATATATATAAGAATTTATACCGTAGATGAAAATTTACATTTTATTTAATGTAAATGAAATAAGAGGTGACAAGAATGAAAATTTACATTTTATTTAATGTAAATGAAATAAGAGGTGACAAGAATGAAAATTTACATTTTATTTAATGTAAATAAAATAAGAAGGTGACAAAGAGGAAAGTTACATTTTATTTTATATAAATAAAATCAGAATGCGACATGTGAATAAAGATTACATTTTTATATGTAATTGGAATGAAAATTACATCGCAAAATCAAATTACATTTTAAATGTAATTAAAATTAAGAATGCACTTGAAAAACGAATGAACATTCTATATGTGAATAGGATTATAATGTAATTGAAAGATGAAAAGAAATGAATTGAACAATGTATTATAATTTACATTTTAATGTAAATTATAAAAGAATAAAATAAAAAGGGATAATTCATCGTCTGATTATAAATTACATTTTCATGTAAGTAAAGAAGAGAAAAGATAAGAGAATAAGGAAGGTGTATGTAAGAATGATGAGTCGAATGATATATATATATATATATATATGTATATATATATATATGTATATATATATATATATATGTATATATATATATATATATATGTATATATATATATGTGTGTATATCTATATATATATATGTATATATATATATGTATATATATGTATATATATATATGTATATGTATATATATATATGTATATATATATATATGTATATATATATATATATGTATATAATTAAAATTAAACGAATCGAGCGCGGTAGTTCGCGTTTTGAAATCGAACTTTTAAACGACTATACCGGGAGATCCGACCGTCGGATTTTCCCAAAACTGGAACCGTTAGGACCGTCTTGGAAAAATCTTTCCAACGATATACACTACGTCAAAATCCAACGGTTAAATTTCGAGGTAAATGAAAATCAAAAGTGATTGAAAACAGTGCTAGAATCGACATTGTCCTAAATCGTCGGTAATTAAGGGTTTAATTATTTTTAATCAAGTAAAAATAGGAAATAATCATTATAAATTAAGAATAACGATAAGAAGGAATTTTCATTATATATGAATATATATATATATATATATATATATATATATATATACGAAGGTTATTTGGAAAGGCCGAGTTAATCTCGTTACGAATAATCAAACGACGTTAAGAATTGAAGTAGAAGATGACGAATGAAGACCGTCAATCTTCCCCTCAAGAGGACAACGATTGAGGCTTTGAATTGATTTGCTCCCAATTCAAGGTCATGGTCATTGCCCGAACGAACATGTTGATTGAACGGGTTAGGCTTTCGCTCAGGCCCAGAGCAGTAGCTATTAAATGGATTGTGTGTCTGACATCATACTCTATCAAATATCACGTTATTGATCTTTTGTCGAAGGTATGGATGTTTGGTGGCAGGGAATTTATTCTCTTGCTTAACACTCATTCATATATTTCGGCAAAGGGTTGGGAGTATGGTATGGAGTGATGATGTGGCACGCTAAGGTGCATATGATCAAGGTTTGTTGAAAAGCAGGCCTGGTGGGACGAACAAAGCATAGCCTGTTTAGGCATAGCTTTGTGTACAACGAGACTTCGCGAGCCCCACACACCGGCGGAGTCTAAAACGGGAGAAGGGAACGCAGGGAGAGCATCACGTTTCTTTCTAGCTAGAGTGGTGTCAGTGACCTACCAGCCCTGACATTTTACTTTTGTGGATGATGGAATGAGGCGCCTCGGATGATAGGTCCTATAGGACTGGGAAACGTGTGTACAGGAATAACTATTCCGCAACTCGTATGGCGGACCGGCCCTGCAGCTTTCCAATGGTTCACTGCGGGGAATCCTGAGACATTAGCTAGAGTGTCTCGAATCGGTAGGAGCTCCTCCCTAGCCTTGACTCAGATGGAAATCCAAATTCCAAATACGACCCTACGGATTTGATTGTATTACTAGTACGGAGGCATAGTATATGGTACCTATGCTTCCTAGGATTGATACATTTATTTTGAAATGTTTTGTTATATATGCTAATAATAATATTAAACCCGTATTTGCCGTATTTAGCATGTTTAATCACCATAAGGGAAAACTCTATCCTCTGGTGTGCGTTGCATTGTGTGATGGGACTTGAGTCTTATGGTGATTCCATTTTTCTAAAAAGCATTGCGTTGTTGCACGATTTATTTATCTGCTTGTTCTGACACTTTTAAAATTATGCACGGCAATCCATGGAAATAAATCTGTTCCGCATTAGCGGCATGGTCTTTGGATTTGCCATATTATTATTAGTATGTTAGTTAAGAATTCTCACACCAGTCCCACGACTGACCTGTAGTTTGTTTCACCTTTTTGCAAACTCGGGTGCCCTCTTCTCTACACGGACAACCAAGTAAACAGGTTATCTTTCGCTTGGAGCCTTTCCTTGGAGCTGCTTATTATTTCTCTTGGATTTGCTTATGGGGAGGTGATGACTAGGAGTTTGAAGACTTATCATTCGCTGCTCTTACATTTTTCTCTTTCCTTTTATTTCAGACATGAAACTTGTTTTATTCCACGTTGTTTAAGTTGGAGTTGGAACTTATTTCTTTCCTGCAAATTTGATGTAATAATGTAGAAGTCTGTGACTGTGGATTTTCTGTGATGGACGACATTATATTTCCGCTTCTATGATGTTGTTACTCTATGAATTTCCCATGCTATTTTGTATCTGTGATATGTATTATTGTATTTATGTTGTATTCCATATGATTATTCCTTACTTTCACCCAGTGGAAGTTTGGGGTTATCACAGTTGGTATCAGAGCTTAGGTTAAACTTAGCATTGGAATATAGCATATTTATGATAATTCGTTTACATAGAATCACAATATTCTGTGGCGAACATTTCATGTGAATACATAATAGACAGTCATTCTATCATTATCTTTTATCCGTCCTTTTATCTTGATCAACTCTTCAAATCACCATTATAGTTGTTCTGACTCTTTCCTTGATCGTACAGAACTAACTAAAAATGAGTACCGCTGCCGCTAGAGCTAGAGCAAGGAGGCAGAATGCTGCTGGAACCGAAGAGGCTACTGTCCAACAAGCACCACCACCCCAACCCTTTGATTTAGATAAGACGGCTAAGAAGTACAAAAACTTGGGAGGGGTGCCATTCAAGGGTACGGAGACTATGACACAAGCTCAAGCTTGGCTGAGGAACTGTGAAAAGATTTTTGGAGGATTAGAGCTGGAGGATCATAGGAAAAGACTAGTGGCTTCATGGCTGTTACAGGAAGAAGCTCAAAACTGGTGGGACACTGTCACGGTTGGAGGAATTGCAGACAATATGACTTGGACGAGGTTTAAGGAGCTTTTCAATGACAAATATATTCCAAGGCAAGAGGTAGAGAAGCTACATGATGAGTTCGCCAATCTGAAGCAAGGCGACAAGACCATTTCTGAATATGTACGAAGATTTGAAGACCTTTCCCGCTATGCGCCTGAGTTGGTTCAAGATGACTTTCAGAAGAATAAGAGATACATAAATGGGCTTGCGAGGAAGTATATTGATAGAGCCACTGCTCACATCGACCTCTCTTTCAATAGGTTGGTGGAGTTCGCTTGTCGTTATGAGGAAAATGATAGAAAGAATTCTCAACAGGACAGGGAAAGGAGCTTAGCTAACAACAAAAGGAAGCAAACAGAGAAGAAGACTGAGGGAAACAACTCTGGAGCTGCTAAGGGCCACGATAAATCAAAGGTGTAATGCTACAACTGCCAAAAATTTGGGCACTACAGCAAGGACTGCAGGAATCCTAAGAAGGCCCGAAACGACGACACCAAGGAATGCTACAATTGCCACAAGAAGGGTCACATCAAGCCAAACTGTCCGCTATTGAAAGGAGTGCAGATAGCACATGTGTATAAAGGGGCAAGTGCACCATCTTCTTCCGCTCCTACTTCTTCCGAAGGAGCAGGTAAGCCTGATGTTTTAGATGGTACCATTTCTGTTAAAAATATCCCTGTTACTGCCTTATTTGATATGGGTGCATCGAGAAGCTTTATTTCTACCAATGCGGTCCAGAAATTGAAACTAAAGCAAAGAAGTCTTAAAGAACCACTAAAGGTTCACAACCCTGTAGGAGGTTCTACCACTCTAGATTTATTTTGTAAAGTGCCTGTATCTTACTCCTATTTCAAATTTCCGTTTAACTTGATCATTCTGAATTTCTCCGAGTTTGATATCATCCTCGGTCTCGATTGGCTGACCAAATATGACGCTGAAGTGTTATGTTCAGAAAGAGTGGTTAAGGTGAACACAGGTTTCGGAAACACTGTTGCTATACCTTGCCATGGGCCAAAATCTGATAGAAAGGCATTCTGGTCTTCCCTAGAGATCACTCCCATTTCCTTAGAAAATATTCCTGTGGTCAAAGACTACGCAGATGTATTTGAAGAAGTGGACAGCCTACCCCCGCGAAGGGAAATCGATTTCAGGATTGATCTTGTTCCTAATGCAAGACATGTAGTTCATGCTATCAGAAGGATGACTCCTAAAGAAAAGGAAGAATTGCAAACCCAAACCAAGCAGCTTCTGTGGAAGGGACTCATCCGACCTAGCTTTTCAAATTGGGGTGCAGCTGTGGTGTTTGTCCCCAAATCGGACGGTATGCTAAGACTTTGTGTCGATTACCACGATCTTAACAAACAAACATTGAAGAACAAATACCCCTTGCCCCGCATAGATGATTTGATGGACCAATTGAATGGAGCCAAGGTGTTTTCAAAGATGGACCTGGCCACAGGTTTCCACCAACTCCGCATAGCAGAAGAATGCATACCTTTGACCGCCTTCAGGGGTCCCGATATATTCTACGAATGGTTAGTGATGTCGTTCGGTCTATGCAATGCTCCAGCCTACTTTGTTGACTTGATGAATAGGGTCTTCAGGGAGGTCCTAAATAAATTCGTCCTAGTTTTCATTGATGATATTCTAATCTATTCTAAAACTAAGGAGGAGCATGAAGGGCATTTAAGGGAAGTGTTGGAAATTCTGCGAAGAAATGTTCTAAAAGCAAAGTTTTCCAAATGCACATTTTGGCAAGAGGAAGTAAAATTCTTGGGCCATGTTGTATCAAAAGAAGGAATCGCAGTTGATCCAAGTAAAGTTGCCGCCATTCGAGATTGGAAGCGACCCAGTACGCCCACTGATGTAAGAAGCTTCCTAGGTTTGGCCGGGTATTATAGAAAATTTGTCGAAGGTTTCGCCAAGCTGTCTAGCCCATTAACAAAACTTACCAAGAAACATGCCAAGTTCAAATGGACATCAGATTGCGAGGAGGCATTCCAAAAGCTAAAGATGAGTTTGACTACTGCTCCCGTACTCACCATCATCGATGGCAACCAAGATTTAAAGGTATATACGGATGCTTCTCAAAGTGGTGGTCTTGGCGCAATACTAATGCAAAGGGGCAGAGTTGTTGCATATGCAAGCCATCAATTAAAGCCGCATGAGAAAAATTATCGTGTCCATGACTTAGAGTTGCTGGCCGTAGTCTTTGCTTTAAAAATTTGGAGACATTATCTTTTAGGTGAAAAATTTGAATTATACACCGACCATCAATCTTTGAAATATCTCTTCGATCAAAAGGATCTGAATTTAAGACAACAAAGGTGGCTAGAATTCCTTGTGGCATATGATCTCGACATCTTATATACGCCGGGGAAAGTCAATGTGGTGGCAGACGCACTCAGTAGAAAGAATGCCATTGTCGCAAGCCTTATCATTACTCCCTCTTTGATCGATAAAATTTCCGCTCTTTAAAAGGATGATAAATTTATTCAAAGAATTATGAAAAGAATCCAAGATGGGGAGAACACGAGCTTCCAAATTGATGGCAAGGGAATTCTTAGACTGCAAGGTCGGATTTGTGTTCCAAATATCCTAGAGCTCGTAAGGGAAGTTTTAGATGAAGGACACAAATCAAAGCTTTGCATCCACCCAGGTGTGAGAAAGATGTATAAAGATTTAAAGCGCACTTTTTGGTGGAGATCTATGAAGAGGGATATATCCATATATGTGAGAAGATGCCCTACATGCCAACATGTGAAGAGCGATCAACAAAAGCCTGCGGGGTTGTTGCAGCCATTAGAAGTTCCAGATTGGAAGTGGGACCAAGTCTCCATGGATTTCATAGATGGTCTGCCTCGTACTAGGAAAGGAAATGACAGCATATGGGTGATCGTGGATCGCTTCACCAAGTCCGCTCATTTCATACCTGTCAAATCCACTAGAACTGCTCAAGGTCTGGCGCAAATCTATTTCAAAGAAATCGTCAGGCTACATGGGTAATAAAACTAAATCTTTCCTTCTCTTCATAATTTGAATGGAAATTTTCTTTTGCAAAATAAATATTAATCTTTCCTTTTTCACAGAGTCCCTAGTAGCATTGTTAGCGACCATGATCCTACCTTTGCTAGTAAATTTTGGGAAGCATTCCAAAATGAGTTGGGAACGAAGTTGAATCTTAGCACCGCGTATCACCCTCAGGCTGACGGCCAGACTGAACGGGTGAATCGCATTCTTGAAGATCTATTATGAGCTTGCATACTCGATTTTGGAGGACTTGGGAGGATCACTTGCATTTAGTTGAATTCTCGTACAACAATAGATATCAAGCAAGTTTGAAAATGTCTTCATTTGAAGCCTTATATGGTAGGCCGTGTAGATCGCCAGCATGTTGGGTTGAAAAGGGAAATCGGCTTGTGTTGAGTCCTGACTTGATCCGAGAAGCTTCGGACAAAGTTGACTTTATTAAGAAGCGACTATTGGCGGCCCAAAGTAGACAGAAAAGTTACGCAGATGTAAGAAGGCGAGAGCTAGCTTTTGATGTGGGTGACTATGTCTATCTGAAAGTCGCTCCAATGCGAGGTGTTATCCGTTTTGGAAAAACAGGGAAACTAGCACCCAAATTCATTGGCCCTTTCCCTATTCTTGAAAAGATTGGCACCCTAGCTTACAGAATTCAGATGCCCGACTGGTTGCCTGGAGTGCACGATGTATTCCATGTATCTCAACTTCGAAGACATGTCCATGATCTGGATCTAGTTGTGGAGGAAGCTGCACAGCAAGATTTGGAAATTACCCCAAGCCTAGCAGTGAGAAGAGAGCCACTGAAAATTATTGGCAAAGAAACTAGAGTGCTGAGGAATAAAAGAATCAACCTAGTCAAGGTGCAGTGGAGTGGTGATCCTAGAGACTGCACTTGGGAAACTGAAGAGAGTATCAAACAGGCCTATCCCAACTGCAGAGTGGATATCTCTGGTTAGGTTTTGTTTTGAGGTACGCTTAATCTTTTCAGTATTCTCTGTGTCGTTTCCTACTCTTCTATTTTTCCTTTTTCCTTTTCGAGGACGAAAAGTTCTTAAGGAGGGGAGATTTTAACAACCCGGAATGTGGGGCCAATTTAAAATTTTCATTTTAGGAGATTTTAGGGGTGTTTAGATATTTAAAATAAATTATTTCAAATAATTATGAATGGGATTTTACTTTGATCAAAGTTAATACAAGTATATTACAAAAAGAATTAGAAATAGGAGGGTAGTTTGAAAAGTCAAACTTGAACTTTGACTAATTACCCAGGGTGCAGAATAAACCGGATTTTGTTGAAACGAAAATATCTAAATCTGTTAATGAGTATCTTTCTAACGAATCCGAAAAATCGAAGTTTCATAGCAGAAATCAAAAGTTATGGCCAAATGAATTTTCAGAAAGGTCGCTATAAGAAATATATCGCCCTTGAAAATTTGCATTTTGCATACGACCTCGGAATTCAACGAAACCACTTTTGTTGGGTCCGGAATGTAAAATTATTGCTAGGTTTCAAATTTCATGATTTTTGAAGCTAGCATGTAAGCGTGGCAAAAGAATCTGTGTTTTGTCAATTTCGGTCAAAATTAATTGAC
Organism: Allium sativum; assembly: GCA_030737875.1. NCBI lineage: Eukaryota > Viridiplantae > Streptophyta > Magnoliopsida > Asparagales > Amaryllidaceae > Allium > Allium sativum. The sequence goes on from CM060921.1 coordinate 568,371,597, forward strand.
TGAAAAATAGCCAATTTTCAAACAGTCTCAGAATAAGGCGAAATAAATTTTGTTAGGACCGAATTGACATAAGAAAGCCAAAAATAATTTTTCTGAGCTAGTAGGTGGCCCTGGTGGAATTAACAAGTACGTTCAAATTTAAATTAAATGATTTATTTTAAAAATAAAAGAAACATTATTGTAACTTCAGAATTAGACCTTGGCAATAGCGCCATCGCGTTCAGAAGACGTCAAAACATTGGGTTTAACCGTCGTTGAGCTTCGTTTGGAGGTCGTATGAGAAAACACTAATTTCTAGAATTAATTAAATAAAAAAAAAAAAAACCCTAGAAATACTAGTATAAATACGTCCGTATACAGCCCGTCTTCTTCCCTTTCGTTGATACGCCGCCGTAACCCATTATTTGCTCAAATCTTTAAGCTCCGTTTTCTCCCTCATCTCGCAACGAAAATCAACGAACTAATACTCGTATCGAAGCTCTTCCTGAGCTCTATAATCTCCGACAAGTCCCGCCCCTCCTCGTGCCCCGGATTTCGAGAACGACGCCCCCAAACCCACGCCCTTCGAACCGCCGCCGGCCCCACCAGGCACCACCGCGCCCTCCGCCGTGCTCGGCGCACATAGGCCCCTCCTTCCCGGTCCTTCTCCAACAAACGGTGCCCAAATCTGTTAACTACAGCTCACGAAAATCGGATTTGAAATTTTGAACAAAACTGAACGATAAAGTAATTATCTATTTCAGGTTTTGCGACGCTTCTAAGCGTTGCTGCAGCAGTTGTTAAAAGTCTGTATATTTAAAACGTTGATAACTAATTCGTGTGAACTCCAAATCAGAAAATTTCAGATCCGGGTGAAACGTGACAGCAAATACTTCGACCTTGGATCAATTGGGACATTTTCTGGATTTTATTTCGATTTTAGATCAAGATCTGAAGTCAAGGTGAGTATTCTGATTCTTAATTGATCTATTTTAATTTTAATTCAACGTGGTTGTGGTTCATAAATCATACTATATGGATTCGTGATTCTGATCTATGTTATTGATATTGATTATTGATTTGTGTGAGATATTACATGTTATCCCATGTTAGTAATTCATCTAGAAAACAATTTACACCATGCTAGTTTGATGTTGAAAGTACAACTTGCTTGCTAGATTCACATTTTTTTGTCAGTTATTTAGATCTGTAAATTTTGGTTGCAAATAAATAAATGTTAAATGATGAATATGGAAAATAAGAAAGAAAAATATGACGACATGAGTATGAATTACATTATGATGTGGTGAAAAGACGAGATCTTGGACAAATAAGAAATTTACATTGTATGAGAAATTGACATTTTGTTTAATGTTAATAATAAGTAATTTACAATGCATGGAAAATTAACATTTATTTTTAATGTTAATATTCAAAGTATTTACATCGTAGGGAATTAACATTTATTTTTAATGTTAAGAGTATTTACACCGTAGGATGATATAACATTATTTTTAATGTTAAAATAAAAGAATTTCACCGTAGGATGATTTAACATTATTTTTAATGTTAAAATAAAAGAATTACACCGTAGGATTAAATTAACATTATTTTTAATGTTAATATTAAGAGAATTACGTGGTAAGATTAAAGCACATTATTTTATAATGTAAATAAAAAGGGATTTAACTGTAAGATTAAAGCACGTTAATAAAAATAAAATTCATAGTATGTTATGTTAACATTATTTTTAATGTTAATAAAAAGAAAATTCATCGTATGTTAAGTTAACATTATTTTTAATGTTAATTAAAAAGAAATGTACGCCGTAGGAAAAGTTACATCACTTTTAATGTAATTTTACACTATTTTTTAATGTAAATTAAATACTCATTACACCGTAGGAAAAAGATTACATTTTTGTTTATACGATATATAAGGGGAATTTCACCACATGTAAATTTACACTATTTTTAATGTAAATTAAATACTCATTACACCGTAGGAAAAAGATTACATTTTTGTTTATACGATATATAAGGGGAATTTCACCGCATGTAAATTTTACACTATTTTTAATGTAAATTAAATACTCATTACACCGTAGGAAAAAAAATGATATTTTAATGTATGTAATATATATAAGAATTTATACCGTAGATAAAAATTTACATTTTATTTAATGTAAATGAAATAAGAGGTGACAAGAATGAAAATTTTCATTTTATTTAATGTAAGTAAAATAAGAAGGTGACAAAGAGGAAAGTTACATTTTATTTTATATAAATAAAATCAGAATGCGACATGTGAATAAAGGTTACATTTTTATATGTAATTGGAATGAAAATTACATCGCAAAATCAAATTACATTTTAAATGTAATTAAAATTAAGAATGCACTTGAAAAACGAATGAACATTTTATATGTGAATAGGATTATAATGTAATTGAAAGATGAAAAGAAATGAATTGAACAATGTATTATAATTTACATTTTAATGTAAATTATAAAAGAATAAAATAAAAAGGGATAATTCATCGTCTGATTATAAATTACATTTTCATGTAAGTAAAGAAGAGAAAAGATAAGAGAATAAGGAAGGTGTATGTAAGAATGATGAGTCGAATGATATATATATGTATATATATATATATATATATATATATATATATAATTAAAATTAAACGAATCGAGCGCGGTAGTTCGCGTTTTGAAATCGAACTTTTAAACGACTATACCGGGAGATCCGACCGTCGGATTTTCCCAAAACTGGAACCGTTAGGACCGTCTTGGAAAAATCTTTCCAACGATATACACTACGTCAAAATCCAACGGTTAGATTTCGAGGTAAATGAAAATCAAAAGTGATTGAAAACAGCGCTAGAATCGACATTGTCCTGAATCGTCGGTAATTAAGGGTTTAATTATTTTTAATCAAATAAAAATAGGAAATAATCATTATAAATTAAGAATAATGATAAGAAGGAATTTTCATTATATATGAATATATATATATATACGAAGGTTATTTGGAAAGGCCGAGTTAATCTCATTCCGAATAATCAAACGACGTTAAGGATTGAAGTAGAAGATGACGAATAAAGACCGTCAATCTTCCCCTCAGGTGGACAGCGATTGAGGCTTTGAATTGATTTGTTCCCAATTCAAGGTCATGGTCATTGCCCGAACGAACATGTTGATTGAACGGGTTAGGCTTTCGCTCAGGCCCAGAGCAGAAGCTATTAAATGGATTGTGTGTCTGACATCATACTCTATCAAATATCACGTTATTGATCTTTTGTCGAAGGTATGGATGTTTGGTGGCAGGGAATTTATTCTCTTTCTTAACGCCCGTTCATATATTTCGGCAAAGGGTTGGTAGTATGGTATGGAGTGATGATGTGGCACGCTAAGGTGCATATGATCAAGGTTTGTTGAAAAGCAGGCCTGGTGGGACGAACAAAGCATAGCCTGTTTAGGCATAGCTTTGTGTACAACGAGACTTCGCGAGCCCCACACACCGGCGGAGTCTAAAACGGGAGAAGGGAACGCAGGGAGAGCAGCACGTTTCTTTCTAGCTAGAGTGGTGTCAGTGACCTACCAGCCCTGACATTTTACTTTTGTGGATGATGGAATGAGGCACCTCGGATGATAGGTCCTATAGGACTGGGAAACGTGTATTCAGGAATAACTAATCCGCAACTCGTATGGCGGACCGGCCCTGCAGCTTTCCAAGGGTTCACTGCGGGGAATCCTGAGACATTAGCTCGAGTGTCTCGAATCGGTAGGAGCTCCTCCCTAGCCTTGACTCAGATGGAAATCCAAATTCCAAATACGACCCTACGGATTTGATTGTATTACTAGTACGGAGGCATAGTATATGGTACCTATGCTTCCTAGGATTGATACATTTATTTTGAAATGTTTTGTTATATATGCTAATAATAATATTAAACCCGTATTTGCCGTATTTAGCATGTTTAATCACCATAAGGGAAAACTCTATCCTCTGGTGTGCGTTGCATTGTGTGATGGGACTTGAGTCTTATGGTGATTCCATTTTTCTAAAAAGCATTGCGTTGTTGCACGATTTATTTATCTGCTTGTTCTGACACTTTTAAAATTATGCACGGCAATCCATGGAAATAAATCCGTTCCACATTAGCGGCATGGTCTTTGGATTTGCCATATTATTATTAGTATGTTAGTTAAGAATTCTCACACCAGTCCCACGACTGACCTGTAGTTTGTTTCACCTTTTTGCAAACTCGGGTGCCCTCTTCTCTACACGGGCAGCCAAGTAAACAGGTTATCTTTCGCTGGGAGCCTTTCCTTGGAGTTGCTTATTATTTCTCTTGGATTTGCTTGTGGGGAGGTGATGACTAGGAGTTTGAAGACTTATCATTCGTTGCTCTTACATTTTTCTCTTTCCTTTTATTTCAGACATGAAACTTGTTTTATTCCACGTTGTTTAAGTTGGAGTTGGAACTTATTTCTTTCCTGCGAATTTGATGTAATAATGTAGAAGTCTGTGACTGTGGATTTTCTATGATGGACGACATTATATTTCCGCTGCTATGATGTTGTTACTCTATGAATTTCCCATGCTATTTTGTATCTGTGATATGTATTATTGTATTTATGTTGTATTCCATATGATTATTCCTTACTTTCACCCAGTGGAAGTTTGGGGTTATCACAAAAATAGACATCCTTTGCAACTGAAATGAACCATACACTAAATATAGCAATACTCCATAAGAAAAACAAATATTACAGTTATTTGCAAACTAATTTATTAAAATACTCAAATTTTCAATATTACAAACAATAAGTTTTACAAAAGATTTTGTGGACTATTACATACTTGACCGTTACAAAGCAACTTTAGTACAAGAAGGTTTAACCTCTTTTTTCTTCATGTTAGTGAGAAATACCTTCAGTCTCCACAAGAGTACTGGAGATGGCAATACTGCAGCGCTATTTATTGGTAAAGTCACACCTTTCATCTAGCCGTCCTCTACAGAATGCAATAACCCCTCCCATTAGATAATTATCACAAATAAAGCAACAATAATGTTTGAACTCAAATGCCTTTAGGATACAGATTTTACTGGTATTTCGGATAAATCATCATCAAAGAAACCACGATAACCAAATGGAATTCCAACTATGTTTTTAACCCCATATTTGTCAAGAGTAAATACAATCTGCGACATTAGAAAACAAAGAAACAAATTATATATATATATATGCTAACACTTATACCAACAAATATGATAATATATTGAAATTATATGTTGACTGCTTTGTGATTGCATTTATTTTGTGTGTTTGCCAAGAATGAGAGGATGGAACCAATATCAGGTAGTAGATAAACTAATATAATAGCTTGGGCATGTATGATGTAACCACACACAAAAAGCAAACTTACAGCAATATCAATACCTGCACATACAAGATATTATATTATATAAACAAAATGTCAAAATAACTAGATTAGCAATCTTATAGCAAAGTTGCTAAACTAAATAGACTATAATTAAGTAAAAAAGTGAACAAAACCTAACAATAATTAAATAGACTATGATTAAGCTTATAGGGTCAAAACATGCAAATTCGACAAAGCAAAGCAAGCAATCTGGGAGAACAAGGTGAATCACGCGAATATCCCAGATCGAAACATGACGAACAAAGCCAATTTCATTATTTTGAGAATGGTCTTTTTTTCAATTCGAAGAAGACTTGTTTTAAGCAAAAATCAACAATTTTCTTGATGTACTGCTATTTTCAACTAGCATATACACAGCAAACTGATACCAGACATGCAAAACTCCAACTAAGAGGCAACAGTAACAAGGCAAGGTGATAGGGAGAAATGTACAACGAGCAACAAGGACAGTAACGACAGCCCAACAATTATACTCAGTGACCAAAGCAACAAACTTGTAAAAAGTTCTAATCGTAAGCAAACTTACTATTTGTCGGTGAAGGAGACGCTGACCACAGTGGACAGGGCTACCAGGAGGCAAAGGTAGCTGGTACTGTTGCGAGGTTTCCAGTTTTTGCGCTAGCGGCTTTGGGTCCAGGCGGGTACAACGGCGGAGGACTGGTTGCGGCTTCGGTTGCGCGATTCCAGGGCAAGGGGACTTCGCTGGTGTCACGCTGAAGGGTGGCGCATTCGTCAGATGCACTTCGATTCTCGATGGAGCCAGCCTTGGTCGAAGGAGGCACAGGCGAGTGTTTGCGGTGGCGATGAATGACCATTGCAATTTTGAGGGAGATTCAATTTCCGGAATAGGAACTGAAGCGATTTTAGGGAAACTTTTAAGTCGGTCATGATTTAGGGGTGTTTGATTGAGAGGCAACTATTATTTCCGATCTGGACATAGTAAAGAGAAGAAGGAAGAAAGGCGTGGGTTTGTTTTAATCGAGGAGCTGGGTAGGAACGAGCGGATGGATATGAAAGAATAAAAAGCAGAAAGAGATGGAGCAAAAATTTGCAGAAAAACGAAGCGGTAAAACTTTTGGTTTGGAGGGAGATTTTGGAGCCAAAATAGAAAAAGGGTTTCAATTCGGATTTCAAAAGGGAAAGTACAAGCTGAAGAAAAAATTAAAACGAAACAACACTTAAATATTTAATAGTAATTTTTAAAAAGTAACTATTATTTATTAATCATCAAATAAGCGGTTTTTATCTAATCTAATAGTAATTAACAGTAATTGGTATAAATTTGTAAATTTATTATTGAATATGAATTATTCTTAAATGTTTAATATTACTAATTATTAAATATAAGTTGTTATTAATACTTAATAGGTCTCTAATACAAGAAATAGAAAAAAGAGTTACTAAAAATAAGTTTAAACAACTTTTTAAATTAACTATTAATTATCAGAAATTAATTAGTATATATTAGTTATTACAACAGACAAAAAAGAAAAGTTGTGATATGTATGTTTATTACAACAGTGATTTTTTCACAGTTGTAAAAAAACATTTATTACAACAGTGCGTTTTGCACATTTGTAAAAAAAGCATTTATTACAACTGTGCTTTTCGCACAGTTGTAAAATTATAGTTGTAATATGGTGTTTTTGTTGTAGTGCATGTTCATCAGATCTGTTTCTATATGCCTATTTGTCACCATGCCATTATATGTTTATGCATGTTTCTGCCATCGTATGCCAATTTTGATATTATGTTCATTTCTGTCCTCTTCCCTCCTTCTTTTCCCTTTTTAATAGCCAGGCTATCTTCGAGCCTAAGCATACCGTTGAAATATGTGAATGCGTTAAATTGGGAACAAGGGGAAAACGATAAAATTTGTGCATAACTTGTAATTGGAATTTTAGGCATAACTTGAATAAAATATATGAACATGAATTTGGGGACATAAGTCAACTTGTGATTAAAGACCTTAATTTGGGGTGTATGGTTCATTATGAACACAACTTGGGAAAGGGGCATGAAAACCTATAATGGCTTAGGTATGATTGATTAATAATGGAAATGCCTAGAATTATAATAACTGAAATTGTAACCGCGCTTAGACACGAGGTTAGATTACATTGTGGTGGAATCTGCCTGGAACCAACCGGCATATCCAGCGACCACAAGTGGCGAACCTAATGTGAGGGGTCTAAGTGCATAAACGCGTAACGTGCTTAGACACGAGGTTAAGCCCGATTTGTGGAATAAGTCTACCCAGACCTGCCCGGCATATCCAGCATCCATAAGTTGTAGGCTTAATGTGGAAGGTCTAACATATTATAACCATAAATGAATATATGGTAATAAACTTAAATACTCAACCTATTTGAATCCATAGGGATTGCGTGAACATGTCAATTTGAATAAGGGTTAAGTAAACTTAGTTGAAACAGTGGGAGGGTTAAGTATATCTGGATTGGGTGGATAATATTTATATATATAGGCCCACAATGTAATGTCCCGGAAATTTCAAGCTAAATATTTCTAGAACAAAATCAATAATTACATTAAATACCAAACTAAATTGATTTCATTCATATAGAAAACAAGGAAAAAAATCATAAGTAATCTTTTCATGCTACATACTTATATATTAACAATTGAGAATTTCCCACTTTTGTATATATATCATTTGTAGTAAACTCTTAGTTAAACACACTAAGTTAAAATCCAATTTGTTTAAAGAACAATTTAATTAAGCAAATTGTTAATAATAATTTCTTCATGAATATGCATCCATTTGTGAGAAGTGCTCATTTGTGTATACATGTCACTGAGAGAATATGAAGGCAAACCTCTTAGTTAACATATTAATCCAATATGTTTAGGGACTAAAATACTTAAATAAAACTTCTAAATGATTTCATCATACTTAAGGAGTATGGACAAGGGGCGGGACACTTAAGTGACTAAAACCAGAGATGATGGAAAGTTGCTTTCTATCATGAAGACTATACACTATTTTCCATCAAGCATTTAAGTCAAGTTTACTTTACAACTAAGTTTTGTATTTTAGACAAAATATAGGAATAGGTGGAAATATAAATCTCTGCCGAATGTTAATGAAATGCACAGAGCATCTAGCTCCTAAGAGAGAAATTCTATTTGTTCCATCTAGTGTGTAAGAGGTAGAATGTAAATTTATTGCCCAAAAGGACCATTGCATTTAATGTTTTTGTCAAAAGTATAAACAAGAGTGGACTTGCTGAGTGATTACGTACAGATTGCAAAACATGCGCAGGGTATTTGTTGACAAAACTGGACATCAAGGCAAAGAACTTTCCCCTGTGTTACTGAACATAATCCATCTAGCATTAAAGACACCCTCATTTTTATATTGTTTTGTTTATCTATAAATAGGCAGTAGTTTCTTACTTTTTTTTTGCACACATTAATTCGAGCTAATCAGAAGGAAAGAAAACAGGAATCTTTGTTCACACAGTAGGACAAGAAGTGAGTAAACACTCACTATATTCTCCTTTAAAACCATGCAAGTTAATGGATGCCTTTACATGTTGTACTTATAGAATTTTATTGCTGAACCTTACTGTTGGAAATCATGTTTTGCTTGATCAAAATACCATGGACATTTACTGTTAAAGGAAAACTGTCGATCCATTCTTAAAACATTTACTGTATTGCTAGTGTAATTCCTTCTATGTTTGCAAATGTTGTAGACTGTTAAGTTTGAACACACCTGCATATACACTTTAACATTGGTATGTTATCTGTGGAAATCCTATGTTGATCAACCCAAAACATATGTATACCCTGTGTCATTTACACTCTCTGTTTCCGAAAACTGATAATCTATTTATCAGTAATGTTCATATTAGATGATTCAATAGATTACCATGTTATAATATAACACAACTACCAAATCTGTTTGAAAGAAAAAAGAAAATAGAAAATGGAAATAGATTCAAGAAACCAAAAAACAGACATGTTCTCTGTAAACATGAAATTTCAAACCATACGAAAACATGATTTGATTATATAACTAGAAGCAGGACACAAAATAATGATTTTTAGTGGTGGTTTCATGATTTTTAACGTTGTATTGATCGAGAAATAGTGGGATGATGAGAAAATGGGTTTTGATCAAATTCCTACGATCCAATGGATGAACTTTCATGGTGTGAGGCAGAGAGGAGCGTGAGAGGTCCTAGATTTGAGGAAAAATATAAAAAGATTTTTCTATAATGTAGATTTTGAAAATGATTTGAAAGTAGGATTAGGGTTCATGTTTTCATGTCCATTGTTCTTGACGGACATGCGCAACGACGGTGATGAACTGGAGGTGCGATCCAGGGGGGATCAGAGCGTAGGGAGGTCACGGTGGTTTGGCATAAGTGGGACGACGATCTGTTGACGGTGGGAGGAGCAGTCGAAGCTTTCTCCGATGAACCCATCATGACAGTATAAGAGGAATACAGTGGAAACATTGTAGCAACGGTGGAAACGAGATCTGAAGGTGGCGGCATGATCAGGAGGTGATGTGTGACTTGTGGAGATGGTCGGAGGTGATCAGCAGTGGCTGGTTGGCGTGTGCACGTGTACATGTGCAGGAAACAGGTGACCGAGCTAGTAATTTTGTGGTGATCAGGGGGTAGCGCATGATAACTGGGCTTGGAAATTTCCTGGATTTGGCAAGTGATTGGGCAAGGGAGTTTGTGGTGATCAGAGGGGATCAGCACGGTGAATGGAGGGTGGTACTTTGGCATTGGGAAAGTACCAAGTGGTTCTTTGGCACGACAGGAAATCACGAGTGTAGCATCGGATTTTTGAGGGAAAACACGGTGACTGGAGGGTGGCACTTTGGCACTTTGTCAATTTGATCTTGCACCTGGTACTTTAGCTGGCGCACAATGTTTTGGAGCGGATCTGCTTGCGAAACACAGTGTTTTGAAAAGTGGCACCGGTACTTTGGTAAAACCGCTAATAAAATGAGTTTTTGAACAAAGTTTTAATTAAAATAGAAAATAAATAAAATTAAAGAATAAATAAATAATTAAATAAAAAGAGTATTTTTATTTAATTTGACATAGACAAGTGAAAGGAAGAAATAGCATGAAGATCGGAGTATAGAAGTTTGACTGAAGAAGTTCAACGAGTTTGAAATTAGAGATATAAAGAAAATAATTTAAATAAATTATAAATTTAATTTATTTATGATAAATTAGAAGCAATAAAATAATTTACCAAGATAACTGAAGTAAACATCGTATAAACAAAGATGATAAACAAAGAAAATATCGTGTGCGACGCACACGCTTTATTTTGCTCATTTCTAAATGATGGTTAAAACTGAATAAAATTGTTTGACTTAAACTCAAAATCAAAGGATGGGTAAACTGAAACATATTCATGTTCAGCTAATAATTATTTGTCAACTATAAAAGACATTACGTACATCATTTCGAAGAGACCGGAATAAATATTCCACTTAGACTCGAATTATACGACGCGTGTCAGAAAAGTGAAGACAGAGATATGAAAGGGCTATTTTAAATAGTACCTTTGGTCTGTTCAATCGCAGGACAAACCAGAATGGATGGGTGTATGACAACGTATACCTATTAGATTCTACACATCGAATTTATGTAAGTATATTACATTGGTGGCGGAGAAATTCGTTTCTCTTAGCTTTATTGCCCTCAATATATTTGGGAAATCGAACGAGTGTTCTGACAAATAGGACGATGTGACATTCAAATAATTGAAGATATAATCTGTCAAAAAGATAAGTTTAGCCTCAAGCTTCACAATCAGGAAATGACAAAAATCGGACAGGCAGCATGTCTATGTGGGTAGCTCCCATTAGGGTGTATTATTACCTATCTAGAGATTCATTTTATTCCTTATTCTATCGATGCTATCCCATTCGGGAAATGGTTGTCGTATGCAACCATTGGTGATATACATTCGATACACTCAAGAGAAATGAGTGGTCGGCCATGTATGGCTAGGTTAAAAGAAGTTCTTGTTGAACCTAATGTATTCCTCTCTAGAGATACACTATCGGAAGGTGGTTCCATACCTGGTCATAGTTGGAAATCCATTATCCATAAGCGTTAAGTGGTTTTGTTTGTATATTATATAAGTAGAATGTGAGATGAAAGCATTTCTACTAGATTCTAAATTATTTGTGGAAACCCTAGACATTATCATAATATTTGATTTAAATATACAAACTGTTTTGATTCTTATAAGGTAAAAACCCATTCTGTATTTACAGCGCAGTCTTATGAGTATGATTTTATTTCTTAATCTTGTTTTAAAATCGTTTACTCACCAATCCCCGACTGACCTAGAGTTTATTTTTCTGTGTTTTCTTTAAACTCTTGGGTACTCATAACACTTGTTATGAGTAGACAAATGATCCAGGTCTTGACTTAACTTTTGGAGTAGCTGGATGGGAAGGATCTGAATGTTGGCTTATCTATGTATAATTATCTGCAAGTTAGTATCACAAATGTTAAGTATGTAATTTGTGATGAAATGTATCCGCATGTATGAAGTACTCTAAATGTACTTGACTTATGATATGTAATATTTTGGGTTGTTATGTTATGATCAAGTTCCCTGTGAGATTCTGATGTTTTCTTTAGTTTTATCTTCAATCTATCTTTTGTTCTTATATAATGATACAACTTCCGAGGTGTTCGAAAGTTGGGTCGTAATAGTTGGTATCAGAGCTTAGGTTACTGAATACCTAGGCTTTGGGTGAGTATTGAGAGAGCGTATTTGAAATTAGATATTATTATATATAATATATATACGTACTTAGGAGGGACTTGAGTTAGATAACCGAGTATTTTAACATCTGATCAAGTTTGATTATCGACCTGATATATTCATGTGATTAAGTATGAATATCCGTGGACAAAGAGGTCGAGCTAGTGGAACCACCACTACCAATGGTCGTAACACTACTCAGAACCAAGTAGAAACCATGGAAGAAGTTGCACCAGTTCAACCTAGGACAAATTTTGCAACTATTTATAAGGAATATGACACTCTAGGAGGAAAGGTTTTCAAAGGAGCCGAATCTTTCATTGAAGTTCAAGCGTGGCTGAGATCTTGTGAAAGGATTTTCAATGGACTGAATTTGAATGATGAGCAGAAGCGTCTTTTGGCTTTGTGGCAACCACAAGGGGCTGCAGCAATCTGGTGGGACACACAGACAACGAACGTTCCGGAAGATGACTTTACTTAGGGAAAATTCAAAGAGGAGTTTAAAGCACAATTTCTTCCCGCAGCAGGTAAAACTAGGATGTACCGGGATTTCATAGATCTTAAGCAAGGAAACATGCTGATAGCAGAATACGAGAATAAGTTTAATGCATTATCCTGTTTCGGGCCAGAACTGATCAATACCTCGCTTAAGAAAAACGAGATGTTCACAGCGGGTTTGAAGGATAATTTGCAAGTTAAGATGATTGGACATCTGAAGGATCCATTCATTGACTTAGTGGACATGGCCATTCGACAGTAAATGCAGAGAAAACAGTGGTGATGGAGCAGACTAGAGACTCTAGTGGAGGAAATCCCAACAAAAGGAAATTAAATCCAAATTGGAAAAACAAGGAAAATGGAAAAGAGGGAGAGGAGAAGTCGCAAGATCATTGCAAGAATTTGATGTGCCACAACTGTAAAGAGAAAGGACACTTCGCTAGGTTTTGTAAGAAATTAGAAGTCAAGAAGCCAGAGCCACCTCAACAGCAACCATAGGGACCAGCTAATACTATTGTCCGACAGATTTTATGCTATAAGTGTCATCAGCCCGGACACCTGATCAAAGATTGTCTGCTTATAAAGAGGGAACAACAAACAAAGGTCTATGCTATTAAGAACGAACCATCAACTTCTAAAGATGCGGAAATGGAAGATGTTCTGGAAGGTACTCTATCCTTTTAAATAAAAGGAGTTAAATTTGTTAGGGTCGTCCTTAGAATAAATTGAATTGGGGTGATTTAAATTAGAATGATATCTAATTATATTGATATAAGAAATAAAGTTAAAATTTTATATTGAATTAAAATTTGATATTTCCACTAAATTAAGCCAAACTTAATGGGGTATGAACCCATGATAAGTGAACTGGTTGATTTTTGAAATAGAATCAGATTTCTAAGTTTCGAAATGGAGACAACTAATTTAATAATTGATTAGTTAAGGGATACTGTGGATGGAATTTAACGGAGTTAAGTGTATTGACCTAAGGAGTTGAATACAGATTCAAGTTTAGGAAGAGAATTTAGGGCAGATAAATATATTTGAATGGGTTGATTCAAATTAAGGAAGTATATAAGTCTTGGAAATTTTTCCAAATGAAATCAAGGATATTTTGGAGTAATATGAGTAATGATGAATAAAGATTAGGGATTGAGAAATTGGAAACTAACTGGAAAATTGGTTAAGTTGAATGATTTACTAGCTATCGGTCTGATGTTGATTTCAGCCTTCGGGGTTGATACTTAGAGGGTTATTCGTTTACCGATTTACGGTTAGGAACTGATAAATGTTGAGAAAAAGAAATGCAGTAATGGAAATGTTTTCCAATAAAGTGACAGAAATTTTAGTTATGGAATAACTGTGATAAAATTACTAATGTGTGTTGATTATTTATGTATATAAGTAATAACTTGAATCTACGCGTTAATCTCAAATTTCGAGGACACAATTTTTATAAGGGGGTAGATTGTAATGTCCCTGAAATTTCAAGCTAAATATTTCTAGAACAAAATCAATAATTACATTAATGACCTATCTAAATTGATTTCATTCATATAGAAAACAAGGAAAAAAATCATAAGTAATCTTTTCATGCTACATACTTATACATTAACAATTGAGAATTTCCCACTTTTGTATACATACCATTTGTAGCAAACTCTTAGTTAAGCACACTAAGTTAGAATCCAATTTGTTTAAAGAACAATTTAATTAAGCAAATTGTTAATAATAATTTCTTCATGAATATGAATCCATTTATGAGAAGTGCTAACTTGTGTATACATGTCATTGAGAGAATATGAAGGCAAACCTCTTAGTTAACATATTAATCCAATATGTTTAGGGACTAAAATACTTAAGTAAAACTTCTAAATGATTTCTTCATACTTAAGGAGTATGGACAAGGGGCGGGACACTTAAGTGATTAAAACTGGAGATGATGGAAAGCTGCTTTCTATCATGAACACTATACACTATTTTCCATCAAGCATTTATGGCAAGTTTACTTTACAACTAAGTTTTGTATTTTTGGTAAAATATATATCTCTGGTAAATGATAATGAAATGCACAGAGCATCTAGCTCCTAAGAGAGAAATTCTATTTGTTCCATCTAGTGTGTAAGAGGTAGAATGTAAATTGATTGCCCAAAAGGACCATTGCATTTAATGTTTTTTGTCAAAAGTATAAACAAGAGTGGACTTGCTGGGTGATCAAGTACACATTGCAAAACATGCGCAGGGTATTCGTTGGCAAAACTGGACATCAAGGCAAATAACTTTCCACTATGTTACTGAACATAATCCCATCTAGCATTAAAGATACCCTCATTTTTATATTGTTCTGTTTGTCTATAAATAGGCGGCAGTTTCTTACTTTTTTTTTGCACACATTAATTTGAGCTAATCAAAAGGAAAGAAAATAGGAATCTTTGCTCACACAGCAGGACAAGAAGTGAGTAAACACTCACTATATTCTCCTTTAAAACCATGCAAGTTAATGGATGCCTTTACATGCCGTACTTTTAGAATTTTATTGCTGAACCTTACTGTTGGAAATCATGTTTTGCTTGATCAAAATACCATGGACATTTACTGTTAAAGGAAAACTGTCGATCCATTCTTAAAACAATTACTGTATTGCTAGTGTAATTCCTACGTTGTTTGTATATGTTGTAGACTGTTAAGTTTGAACACACCCTGCATATACACTTTATCATTGGTACGTTATTTGTGGAAATCCTATGTTGATCAACCCAAAACATATGTATACCCGTGTCATTTATACTCTCTTTTTCCTAAAACTGATAATCTATTAATCAGTAATGTTCATATTAGATGATTCAATTGGTTACCATGTTATAATATAACATAACAACCAAATCTGTTTGAAAGCATAAAGAACATAGAAAATGAAAATAGATTCAAGAAACCAGAAAACAGATATGTTCCCTGTAACCCTCTGTAAACATGAAATTTTAAACCATACGAAAACATGATTTGATTATATAACTGGAAGCAGGACACAAAATAATGATTTTTAGTGGCGTTTTCATGATTTTTAATGCTGTATCAATCGAGAAATAGTAGGAAGATCACAAAATGGGTTTTGATCAAATTCCAACGATCCAATGGATGAACAGACATGGCGCGAGGCGGAGAGGAGCGTGAGAGATCCTGGATTTGAGGAAAAATATAAAAAGATTTTTCTACAATGTAGATTTTGAAAATGATTTGAAAATAGGATTAGGATTCATGTTTTCATGTCCATCGTTCTCGACGGAACTGCGCAACGATGGTGATGAACTGGAGGTGCAGTCCAGGGGGGATCGGAGCGTATGGAGGTCAAGGTGGTGTCGCAGAAGTGGGACAATGATTTGTTGACGGTGGGAGGAGCAGTCAGAGCTTTCTCCGATGAACCCATCACGACAGTATAAGAGGAATACAGTGGAAACACTTTAGCGACAGTGGAAACGAGATCTGGAGGTGGCGGCGTGATCAGGAGGTGATGTGTGACCTGTGGAGATGGTCGGAGGTGGTCAATAGTGACTGGTTGGCGTGTGCACGTGTACGTATGCAGGAAAAAGTTGATCGGGCTAGTAATTTTGTGGTGATCAGGGGTAGCGCACGAGAACTGGTCTTGGCAATTTCCTGGATTTGGCAAGTGATCGGGCAAGGGAGTTCGTGGTGATCAGAGGGGGTTGGCATTGTGACTGGAGGGTGGTACTTTGGCATTGGGAAAGTACCAAGTGGTACTTAGGCACGGCAGGAAATCACGAGTGTGGCATCGAATTTTTGAGGGAAAACACGGTGACTGGAGGGTGGCACTTTGGTAGTTTGATCTGGCACCTGGTACTTTAGCTGGCGCATGATGTTTTGGAGCGGATCTGCTTGCGAAACACAGTGATTTGAAAAGTGGCACTGGTACTTTAGTAAAACCGCTAATAAAATGAGTTTTTGAACAAAGTTTTAATTAAAATTTGTTTTAATTAAAACATAAAATAAATAAAATTAAAGAATAAATAAATAATTAAATAAAAAGAGAATTTTTATTTAATTTGACATAGGCAAGTGAAAGGAAGAAATAGCAGGAAGATCGGAGTATAGAAATTTGACTGAAAAAGTTCAACGAGTTTGAAATTAGAGATATAAAGAAAATAATTTAAATAAATTATAAATTTAATTTATTTATGATAAATTAGAAGCAATAAAATAATATACTAAGATAACTGAAGTATTAAACATCGTATAAACACAGATGATAAACAAAGAAAATACCGCGTGCGATGCACACGCTTTATTTTGCTCATTTCTAAATGATGGTTAAAACTAAATAAAATTGTTTGAGGTAAACTGAAACATAATCATGTTCGGCTAATAATTATTTGTCAACAATAAAAGACATTGTGTACATCGTTTGGAAGAGACCGGAATAAATAATCCACTTCGACTCGAATTATATTACGCGTGTCAGAAAAGTGAAGACAGAGATATGCAAGGGCTATTTTAAATAGTACCTTCGGTTTGTTCAATCCCAGGACAAACCATAATGGACGGGCGTCTGACAACGTATATCTATTAGATTCTACACATCGAATTTATGTAAGTATATTACGTTGGTGGCGGAGAAATTCGTTTCTCTTAGCTTTATTGCCCGCAATATATTTGTGAAATCGAATGAGTGTTCTGACAGATAGGACGATGTGACATTCAAAGTAATTGAAGATATAATCTGTCAAAAAGATAAGTTTAGCCTCAAGCTTCACAATCAGTAAATGAAAAAAATTGGGCAGGCAGCATGGCTACGTGGGTAGCCCCCATTAGGGTGTATTATCACCTATCTAGAGATTCATTTTATTCCTTATTCTATCGATGTTATCCCACTCGGGAAATGGTTGCCGTACACAACCATTGGTGATATACATTCGATACACGTAAGAGAAATGAGTGGTCGGTCATGTGTGGTCGGGTTACAAGAAGTTCTTGTTGAACCCAGTGTATTCCTCTCTAGAGATTCACTATCGTAAGGTGGTTCCATACCTTTTCATAGTTGGAAATCCATTATCCATAAGCATTTAGCGGTTTTGTTTGTATACTATATAAGTAGTATGTGAGATGAAAGCATTTCTACTAGATTCTAAATTATTTGTGGAAACCCTAGACATTAGCATAATATCTTATTTAAATATACAAACTGTTTTGATTCTCATAAGGTAAAAACTTGTTCCGTATTTATGGCATGGTCTTATGAGTATGATTTTATTTCTTAAACTTGTTTTAAAATCGTTTACTCACACCAGTCCCCGACTGACCCAGAGTTTATTTTTCTGTGTTTTCTTTAAACTCTTGGGTACTCATAACACTTGTTATGAGTAGAAAAGTGATCCAGGTCTTGACTTAAATTTTGGAGTAGCTGGATGGGAAGGATCTGAATGTGGGCTTATCTATGTATAATTATCTACAAGTTAGTATCACAAATGTTAAGTATATAATTTGTGATGAAATGTATCTGTATGTATGAAGTACTCTAAATGTACTTGACTTATGATATGTACTATTTTGGGTTGTTATATTATGATCAAGTTCCGCTGTGAGATTATGATGTTTTCTTTAGTTTTATCTTCTATCTATCTTTTATTCTTATATAATGGTACAACCTCCGAGGTGTTCAAAAGTTGGGCCGTTACACACAAACTTAACCGGTTGGGGTTATGTAATTAAAGACACCATTAGGTAAGCATAACCTATGCAAATCCTAGTGGGGATGCAAGACAAAGGGGAGAGCTTGCATCATCTTGTATGTGGGACCCGTTTCAGTCAGTAAAACATGTAACAATATCAAATGATTACTCCGCCCTTGGTCGGAGTCAGGGCACGCTTACTGGGCTGATTGTAAGAGATCCAAACGTGGGGGACGGTGTGGGCGGCGCGTACCGACTGGGTCATGTTTGTGCATGGTCCGGACAAAGGAATATGAGACTCTATGGTACCTGTAGATATGGTTGTGCAGCCTGAAAACTAAGGGTTGCAATTTTAGGGAGTGATATACCCTAATATGGGGCCAGCACAGGGTATCTACGGAGTAAGGAACCGATAAATTAGGGTAGTAGTTAGGGTACATCTGGACGTATGCCTAAGTCTACCATCTTGTAGTTGTTGGGGATCGTCTTGTTATAAGATACTAGTATTGGTGCAGAGAGTGAAGAGAAATCATTAGAGCAGTACTATTTAGTCTATCCAGTTGTCCTGTTTACCTTCTCATACTTGCCTTATATGCTGTTATCTCTGTCTTATCCACTTTATATGCTCGTCATGATACTTTTACTTATTTTTGTGCTAAAAGTAACTGGACTCGCCAGAATTTATGTTAGACCCATTTTGTTTTCTCTTCTTTCTCTTCCGCCCCCTCCCCCCCAGGTTCCCAGGGTGGGAATACTCAAGTTTGACTGGGATTATGCTTGCTTGGAGCTGCTTAGATGTATTGCTCAAGCTCTTATCCTTTCTACAATGGCTATGTTTTATTTTGGGGAATTATGCTTCTTTATTTATAGTACTATGATGTTTAAGTACAAGACATAAATTTTAATGATGTATTGGGTTATGTATTTTCAGACCTATGATGTTTTTGAACCACGATGCTATGCTTTATGATTAATAAAGTTTGTTTTTAAATATCGCTGTTATTTTATATCTGTCCTGTTATGTTTCTGATTTTGTTTACCTATAGCGCTTCACGAAACTTAATGCATTCTCTTAATGAGTGACATTAACAGACGTGGGGTGTCACACCTGCTAGTCTATTTATAGGTGTATAGAAGATTCTGTTCTGTCGAATTTAATAATATAAAATCCGAACTGTTTAAATCAGAAAAACATGTCACTCAACAAAGCAGATCTGACCTCAGGTGTGTCGACCCACCTTAAAGGTGTGTTGAACTAGTGTCGACCCAGCTCCTGGGTCTTAAACGTGATTTCTACGGCTTTTAATTTTTATTATAACATTCTTTAACATTGGTATTGATTCCTAATATTGCTTATCTGAATTATTATTTTCCTCTTATAACACATATCTATTTTCGAATTCCATGATTATGTGTATATACATATATATATATATATATATATGCGTACAACATTTTAAATCTTTACAAGTTAATAACTTTCCCATATGTACTCTGTTTTGGGTAAATCATATATCAAAACGAATCAGAAAATTGCAATGAACACAATGGTATATGTTCTGGTGCTAAATTCTGAAATCATACATTATCGATATTTTCGTTTAACATTTATATAAAATACGGGGTGTTACAGGGCGCAACAAGTTCGACTTCGGCTTGGGTTTTAGTTCTCGATTTTGGTTTTGGCCTTCGGATTTCGGATTCGGCTTTGTTTCGGAAACAATGCTCGCTCGGTTTTCACCATGGTTACGCGAAAGAAGCTCGACACTATTACTGAGGTTTAAGGCACTAGCTGTGAAGAAAGTGAAGAACTTTCTTCGATTGGGAATCCTTGAACTTTGTTACTTGAGAGGATGTAGATGAAATCATCAAGGATTTAGCTACAGATTCGAATGCTCGACTAGAGCGGCAGAAAGAAGCAATGACTACTTTTCTCGCTCAGATTGAGGCTAGACTCGGAAGCGCTAGAAGGCTGGCAGACTAGGCAGATATTATCGGGATAAGTATTAATGTTCCGCATGTCGCGACTCAGGACTTGGGCGCAACCCCGCAAACTAATCAGCAGTGTGATGCCGATCCTTGGACTGGTGTCGTTTCCGCTAAACTCGGGGGTAATACCCCTAATCCCAACGTCGCCCAAGCCCGTAACGCTTTGGTTGGTCAAGTCGCTGGTTCCAGCATAGGTAGTATGGCTCAAGCGCCTTTTGCGCACAGGTTCGGATGGTAGCACTCCCACCGTTCAGAAGTAAGGATTGTGCCAGATGCGACTCCTCAGGATGTGATTCAACTGGAGGTTCTTATCGCTAATTAACCGGTTGTTGATATTGACTTAAACACCAAGGGTACTAATATCGCTTTGGATGGATTGAATTAGTTGCTCGCTTTGTGTAATGCATCTCAAATCGTGGATATTGTTGGTCGATGTACTCGAGGCAGTGCCTCTTCTTATGATTTGGATTGTGTTACTTGTAGTCTATTCTCTTCGGATATCAGGAATTCTCAGAATCCACCGGACTTTAAATTGCTCGTGTTGGAGGCTTATGATGGTTGGGAGGATCCGAATGCTCAGTTGATGCGCTACATGCAACATATGAAATTTCTCTCTTCTTCGGATAGTGTCATGGAAAAAAAATTCGCTTTACTTGACAGACATCGGGTTGGGTCTAGATTAACCCTAGTAGGGGTGAATAGGTTTTATTAGATTATAAGAGATATTAAATCAAACACAGATTGCAGTATATAAATGCAAAAGTAAATAACACAGTGTTTACCCAGCTTCGGCAAACCCTGCCTACTGCTGCATTTCTAAGGTTTTTACTAGGTATTAAAATAGATCCCGCTTACAAACCCTATAAACTTGCAAACCCTGCTCATGTTTAATCCTACGCTCAAAATCCTTAACTGACCTATACCTCCTAGATCAGATTTTCCCTTAGCTACAAACCCGTAGCCAGTAAACCCTAGCTTTCACAGATACTAGTAAAATCCTGGTTATTATAGACACTAGAAGACTGTTATAAAAAAACCCCATTACTAGACGATCTTGTTTTTGTAGAAAAACTAGAAACATAAATGACGATTTTACAAGAGTTTAAAAAACAAAACACTTAAAAATAAAATAAAATAAAATAAAAACCCCCTTTAAACTAAATTAAAACATGGACAACCATCTTTCATTTGTTAAGCCCGATTGCTTCTTTCTCTCTGAAAAAAATGGCAGCGACGATCAAGTTAGGGTTTTTATTTGATTCAGATCATGACCCACAAAAGCTAGATAATCTTCTCTGATAGTTGTTGATTCTTGATGCTCTTGGTCACTCCGATCTGGCCTATGCTCTGTGATCGAAACTCTTGCATATTATGATCTTAATTTTCTTGTTACTCTCTGAATTTGTGGCTTGTGTTTTCGATCATTTTGCCGATGAGGATATAGGTGTTTTAAATAGGATTTGAATCCCCTGATTTACACTCAGATTTCCTCATATGACTGGGTCTTTATTGCACGTGATTTTGGCTTTGATTGATGCTCTTAATTGTTTCCATTCTTTCGTGAGTTCCATCGGCATTGACTTGTTGCCTTTTATTGTGAATTGAATCGACCTCCTGAAAATTTGATTGTCTATCCCTTAAAAAAATTGAGCATTTATGGAATATTTATGAATGGGTATTGATTTGTTTCCAAAAGAAATCCTTCAAATTTTTGGATAGAGAAACATGCCAAAAGTTTGCACAGGTGAAAAAAACTGAAAGTCAATTTAAACACTGTAAATTATTCATTTGATTTTTTGAAATTTATTCTTGCCAAAACAATTGTTATTTCTTGCCAAAAACGAGATGCCAAAAATCTGGAAAGGCAATCATGACAAAATGAAATTGCATTCCAATTTGAAATGATTTTCTAGGAATGAATTTTGAGATTTCTTTGCTCAAACAAAATTGTTTGTCAAAGGCAATTTGAATTATTTCCCCTTGCGCAAAAACATTTAGCCTAAAATTGGAAAACAAATTGCAATATTTTTTATTACTTGCCAAAAGAAATTTGCATTCCACTGCACCAGTAGTTTGCACATGAAATTTTTGAGGCACTGTTTTTTCAAATACACCATACTGTGTATTTTCTAGAAATCAATTCCTGAACTTTTACCCTTGTTTTTCCTAAACCATAGTATTTAAAATTTTAGCATTTAAGCAGACATTGACCATTTATTTGAGAAGTAAACTGCTCTTGCATTCATTTTGATTGCCACTATGTATATACATATATTCTTATATGTATATATGTATTTATTCATGCAATCTTGAGTTGTTGCATAATTAAACTGCTGCCATGACAAAGTGGACCTTTGCTTGTTCATGTGTACACTGCTATTTCCTGTTGCCTTAACTTGAAACTGGTCTTGCAACATGCTTCATGTTTAACTTGACCTTTTGTGAACTTGCCATGTGTATTGCTCTGAAACATGGCACATTGAATTTGTTTCACTTTCTCTTGAACTTGACAACCTGTATGCATTTTTCAATGCATGCTTACCTTGAGCCATTATGAACATATATATACTGCTGCATGTCCACTTGAGCCACGACTTGTGCTGCCCTGAAAAGATTTTATGCACTTGAACTTGATCGATGAGCATGTATTTGCACTTGCTTTTCCCTTTGCATTTGTATTTCTTGACCCGGACTTGAACTTGTAATAAACTCGACCATATAGCTTGTTGTGTACATTTGGTTATGCTGTCCATTTATGTTTTCCATGTCAAGTTTCATTGTCATGTTTGCACTGAGATGTAGCATAGTCCATTGTGGCCGCTCCTCAATTGCTCACTTGTTGAACCACTATTCTTGCTGTGTAGATACATACACACATACACACACACACACACACACACACACACACATATATATATATATATATATATGCATAGATGTGTATGTATATATGTGTTTGTGTCTGCATATGTATTGGATTTCTTGGTTCAGTCCAAATGTGATATTTGACCGTATTGTCCCTACATAGAAATATGTGTGTGTGTGTGTGTGTATATATATATATATACTATTTCCGTGAATAGTGGACGTCCAGATAATATATATATGTGTGTGTGTGTGTGAGCCCTACATATGATGTCTACCATGTGGTATTTACTGTGTATCACTGTGAATATCACAAGCTGTATAGACACAGATGGACATCCAAAAAAATTCATATTAAGTCATGAAAAATGGTAAGAAACACACCAAAATTCTAAGGCAAATAAATTTTTAAAATAAAAATTATATCTTCTAGAATGTAAAATATTTTTGTTCCAGATTACTGTGTGCGTCTTTTTGTGATAGGTAAACAGAAGACTGGACTGATAGTGAAGCAGGCAAAAGACAGAAGACAAAGCTGTGAAACAGTATATGAGTGCATAAAAAAATTGCACAACATGAGTGAAATGTAACTAAGTGTACTATAGCAAGGAGCATTGTATAAAAATGAAATTTAATATGAAATGTACAGTATTGTATTATATTTCAGTGAAATGTACAAATAGTGGAGTTATGAATTCGTATTGTTGAAATGTTGGAATAAAATAATATATTTAAATAAAATACCATTTAAATATTTAATTTCTTGTGCAGTAGTATTCTATTTAAATATAAATATAATATTTTGTCTGTGATGTAGAATAACAGTACAATTACGAAAACATTTATAATAATAAATATATGTTTTTTATCATCAAACAAAAATCATAGAATTGTTAGATACAACACATTATCGCCATGTGGCTTAGGCAGTTGGAGATAGATTCGATTCGTTCTTGGAATGCTTTGGTTAGCAAGTTCATATAAAGCAGTTTAGAGTTCACAGTGCTCGTACAGAAAGCATTATTACATCTAATAGTGATTAAGCAGAAGTCTGGCGATAATTTGTGTAAGTTCTTGATAATGTTTAATGCAGTGGTGGCATTGGTCGGATGACCCGAACCATCCATGGTTTTAACGGATGCAGCCTCTGATGTTCTGGATAAGTCTGACTTTAAAATCTTATTCCAATGGGACCCGCAGAGGGTTCTCGGTGAGTTCTACTTTGAAGCAGAAAGGTTTCTTCGTGAAGAGGATGTGAGGACTGATAAAAACGTTCTCGAGTATAATGTGGTTAAGGGAGGCACACGGTCGGACTCCGATAAAGCTAAGGATTCTAGTACAAGTAAACCCTCTTCATGAAATGATCGAAACACGGCTTGGAAGCAACCTAATTTCAAAGATATTTATTTGGAAGACCATCCTACGGCTCTATTCAGAAAGCCTGCATAATGGTGTCGACTAAAAGAGAAATGGACATCGATCGACATTGCTTGTTTCATTTTCTTGATGGTCATAATACAAATGATTATCGATGTCTCAGGGATTTAGTCGAGGAGCGTGTCAGACGCAGTGAGCTTGCATGGTTTGTCTAGAATCGGGCTGCAGTACCAAGGAAGACACAACGGCCTGCTCCGGCTCAGAATAAGAATGAATCGAGGCCTCTCCCCAATAGCATAGTTATTAATTGATCTTAGTCTGCCTCTGGTTTCTCGGATTCAACCATCTCGGACATCAGTATCTTGTGGTTTCTGGTCTTCTAGCATCTAGGATTCTTTGGCTACTTTTTATTTGGTTTTTTGGATTCTGGTCTTGGCTTTTTGGTATTCCAGCTTATTAGCTCTTGTTGGCTCTCTGGTTGCTTGGTTTATGGATTTCTTGGATTTGGTATTTTGGCTCTTGGTTCCTTGACTTTTGACATTTTGGAATCCTTCGGTTCTCTAGCTTTTGTATTTCTAGGTTTCTCGAGCTTGTGGTTTGATACTGGATTTCTCTGGACTTGGTTACTTGGGGTTCGGCTCATAGTTTTAGCTTTATAGGCTCCAACCCACTAGATGTATTTTTTTTTGGTTTTTCGGTTGTTGATGGTTGAGTCGACCTACCCATGTATGGGAGCTGTTTTAATCCGTAGGCATGCTATTTTCTTGACAACACACCATCACCCCTTGGATTTTAATAAAATGGAACTTTTCTGGCTTTTCTTAGCCGTCTTGCTTCGGGAAGGCCACCTTGAACTATTTTAGCTAATCTTAGTCGTCTTGCTTTGGCAAGGCCGGCTTGGACTATTCTGGCTATTCTTGGTCATCTTTCCTCGATAAGGATGCCTTTAATCCTTGTGGCTATTCTGAATCGTCTCGCTCCAACAAGGCCGCCTTGAACTCATTTTGGTTTTGGATTTTGAATGGCTAAGTTTTCTAACTATGTGACAGGAACCGACAGGCTCCAAAAATGCTCTTCGCAACGATCAACCATTCAATCTCTTTCACAAATGAATTTAAAATAAAAAATAGCTAAGTCCGCATACCCATGTATGGGAATAGGCATCCCTAGGCATGCTCTTTAAGAATGATAAACCGTTAAGTTTTCTTTTCGATTTTACTAAAAGCTCCAAAGTTTTATAACTGTAGTCAAAATTAGTTCGTTTGTCAGGACGCCGATTGCAAAGTAAGGAAACCTAAATCAAATTACAAACTCTAAGGACTCTGATCCACGGTTTTTGGCTATTCTTGGGCATCTTGCCTCGAAAAGATTGCCTTGAACTCTTTTAGTTATTCTTGGTCGTCTTGCCTCGCCAAATCTCTTCGAACTCTTCTATCTATTCTTAGTCGTCTTGCCTCAGCGCTTGAACCCTTCTAGCTATTCTTGGTCGTCTTGGCTCAGCAAGGTTGCCTTGAACTCATCTAGTTATCTGGCTATCCGGTTATTGGTTACTTTGTATTTACGGATTTTGGGTTTTCCCGATTTTCCAGTTATGCTTATTCTAATTACTCAAGTCCTCAGACCCTTGCAATCCCAGGCTATTCTGGCTACTTCAGTTATTCTGGTTATTAGGTTATTATGGTTATCTCTTAAGAAACAATCCAGAGCGATCATCGACATTCATTGGATTTCAGGCTTTGGTTTTTTGGCTAGTGCAATCCAGCATGATCGTGGATTTTTGGCTACTACGGTTCAACGAGATCACATCTTTAAGTCGTTTGGCTTTAGTGTTTCTGGTTTCATGGTTAATTGGGGAGATCATGACTCTTCAGTTTTCTGGTTATGAAAACTCGCATCGGACTTCTCTTGGCTTTGTTTTATGGAATCTTGGATTTTTGGACTTCTCGCAAAATACATCTCCCTTTGGTCAAGGAAAATAAGTTTTGGGGGGCAAAGTTTTGACTGTCTTTTGAGAAAAGCAATCACATATCAAGATTATGGTTAGCGATGTGCTCAAGTCTCGAGAACTTTGTCGGAAAATACAAAGTGATTTGGTCGAAGTCGCGACGTGTTCGAAAAAGGATGAAAATATGTCAATTCCTGAAATCATCACTATCGGACAGGAAAAGTCGTTAGGAACCTTAGAAAATCTGACATAGTAAAAATGTGTGATCGACTAGGTCCGATTAGCTCAAAATCCTTGAGCGCTTCGATCCAATTACGTGGCAAAACTGGTTAAGGCAAAATATTTAGATTTTGGTAAATTCAAGTTTCGCTCAATCCAAAACTGATGATCACTAAAAATCATGTGTGCAACTCCAAACATCGAAATCTTGCAATTTGGTAAAACTCAGGTTTGACACTTAAAAAGTGTTAATCAACACGTGAAAATTACCAATTCCCATGTGCACACCTCTTCTTCGGCATCTTCAGAATTTGGTATAGCTCCAGTGGGATTTTGCATCCCTAGGATTTTTCATCATGCCAGGATGCGAAATATTCTTGATCGCATCGCATCAGGCAAGGCAAAAACAATTGTGTGCATCGAAGTTTTTGGATGCGACAGCTTGGCTTGACAAGGGAATACGAAATCCCAACAGAGGATCTGCCAACTCTAAAAGACATAATCACACCAGAGTGGATACGATTCTCCTGGAGCGTGCATTAGGGGAGTCGATGCAAAAAATTTGGATCGAAGCTTGGGATGCGAAATGGTCAGGAAATTTGTTACAATCGAAATCACATGGTGATCAGCTATTTTTCATGTGATTTCACACAAAAATCACTATTTTTCATCACACCACTTTAGAATTCGTAATTTTGGAAGAAACATGGTTTTTGGCTAAGTTTTTGGGATGTGAATTTCGCATCCCCTTGGGATACGAAATTCAGGTTAGTGCCTCAAAACCTCACCTATAAACACACCCTTGTTTATCGTTCTAAAGGGTTAACATTTTTGAACTTTGGCATATGAGATTGGAGCTCCAATACACCACTAATGGCTTTTATGGTTATTTTCATGACTTGTGATTTTTTCATGGACTTGTAAACTTCACATAGGAATTTCCATACAACTTTTTGGCATTCACTTGGACTTTTGGACATTCACTCATACTTTAGGACATTCAAGCTACCTTTTGCACATTGTTGCTCATACCAACACACTTTGGCTCAAAGACGAAGAAGAAGGGAATTTTGGTCAAAGTTATGAACTAACAAGACATTTGTTATTCTATTGTACAAATTTGTAACAAAAGCTTGGATAAACATTGTAATCGACAATATGATGATGGATGGTTACTATAAAGTGGACATAGGCGTTAGCGTCGAAATACTATAAAAGTTGTGCGTCCATTTACATTTCTCGTACTTTGGATATTTGGATTGCAAGTTTACTATTAACTTACACTTAGGGGTTGACGTGCGCAAATAACCAATTTCTCACACCAACAATATTACGATTCAACAAATTCATGTCTTCTGGTCTTCAAGATTCATAAGAGATAGCGCGATTTTAAGGCATTAATTCTACATTAGCGAGTTTCCTTACTATTTTGGTGCAATCTTTTCTTTAATCAATTTCATGACAGATGTGATGTTAATAGTTTTGTAAAGTGTTAAATGCCAATTTTCCTTCTAGATTCGATCAATTTGTTTGAAGTCTAAGGTTTTTATACTGTTCCAGTGTAATTTGCTTGATCCTTGTATGAAAAATTATCGTGGCTTTGATATTTGCTGAAATATAGCCTGTGATGTTTATATATAACGATGTTTTTTCAAAGTGATTAAATTTTTTTGTAACAACACCAAAGAACAAGTTACAAATATTTGGTAAAAAATTGATACTTGACGTAAATTTGCAACAGGCTGTTAAATGTTTATTATAATTTTTTGCAAAATGAAATACAGCCCGTCAAATGTTTATAACCTTTTTTATACCGTTCTAGTGCAACTAAAAATTTGACTTAAATTTGATAATTTGGTAACAAAATGATACTTGACTTCAATTTGCAGCAGCAATAAAGAACAATATGTGATTTTTCAACTGTTTGACATACAAGAGAAGGTACGTGCTTGCATTAACAAATGAACCAATGGTTCATTTTTCTTTGCTTCTAAGCTTATGATTCGGTAGGCCGTAATTAGTATTTTCCACACTTGTCATATAACAAGGTTTAGAAAGAATGTCTCGACCATTATAATCAGTTTATACCGCTTATATAATTCGACATTCACATGTTTTTTCCTCTATATAATTGAAAGCTTATGCATCATATCAATAAAACTAGGATTTCTTCTTTGCTACTTCCATAACATAGTTTTCTAAGAGTTCTTCATAGTAATTCAGTTCATCTTAGTAAGCAGAGAAATGAGAATGGTAGGCATAAAAGACTTTATCTTTAATTGTTGATGTCAAAAGTTGATCACTAACGAGAGTCAACCCCTAATCGTGTGAAGTGCACACGAATAACAATCACAAAATGCAATAGAATAAAGAAGTCAGGGAACACACAAGACTTTTTATAGCGGTTCGACAAAGATGGTGCCTACGTCCACTTTATATGTATTGATTTGCTTCCGATTACAAGTACAACACTTTTTCTATTTGAAGAAAGAAGGAGAGTTGGCTATTTTTGGAGTTAGCCATAAGAAGAGCATAGAATCGGAAGTCTTAGGTGGAGAATAAAGCATCCGAAAAGAGGTCTGAAGAAAAAGTCTGAAAAAGAGGTCCCAAAAAGTCCCTTTCTATTTTCAGCATAGGGGTATTTATAGGTGAAGAGAGGGGTTGGATGAGCTGCACGTGGCTTGCCTCTTTTGTGGAGCTCAGACACGTGGAGCTTGATCATTTGAAGTAGTTGTGACGGTGGGACCCGGTCTACTGTTGATTAATAGTATCCTTGAAAATTGTGGTTTATGTGGCACTCGAGATGAGGTGTATAAAAAGTAGAGCTTTGTCCAGAAGTGGTTGATCGCCTTTAATGCCTTGAGAATCGGGACGAGTATTGAATCACTCAGCCGAATATTTCCACATAGATCCGGAGATATCTAGTCAATCCGAACTTTAAGGAAGTGCTTGAATTGGTTGGTTTGGGAGAGCGATTATGCCAAGGCATGAGATGTCGCTGCTCGAAGGAAATTAGCTCGAGCCAAAACTTTTCTAAACTTTCTGAAGTACAGGTCATTTTATCGGTCGATCGACCAATGATAAAAAGTGAGTTCTTGTCATTGGGCTTCGATCCATTAAACAGCGACAACTTTGTCCAAAAAGTTGGTCAACACTTTGCCTTCAGAATACATCTTTCCTGGTAAAGGAGGTGTGTTCTGAGCCTTGTATCGAAGTTCAATGTGCGGGTAGCGATGGTTGCGTCGAACCATATTAAGGCCAGAAATTCGACGATCCTGGTAGTTGTATTAAGACCAGAAACCATCGAGGACCGTATTAAGGCCAAGAAAGTAATTGTTAACTTCGATTGTGAGATTCAACACCTGCAGAGACTGTGTGGGTCATTGTCGGTCTAGAGAAGTCTTTGGTCTTAATTGGGCGAGTATTAACCATACTCGGCTTGAATATATGGGCGAGCAGCAATCACACCTGGCTTAGAAAGGTAGCGAGTATTATCCATACTCGGTTTATAGAGATGGCGCGAATTATACCTACTCTTCTTATAGAAAGGGTGAGTATTTTCAATACTCGGCTTACAGAGAGGGCGAGTATTTTCCATACTCGACTTATGGCAAATATTAATTATGCTCGACTTATGTAAGATCATTTGTGAAGTTCAACAAGTGGAGAGTGCACTTAGTTTAGAGAAGGGGCGAGTATGATTCATACTCTTCTTAAAGAAATCTGACCATACTCGGCTCAAGGAGTAGGTTTAGTTATGGTTGTAGGCTTTGATCGTGTGTTACAGACGATGGCTTAGCACTGACCATATTCAGGTTGGTGAGCGTCAGTCACGATCGATTTAAATCATTCAAACATAATCCATGTTTGCAAAAGAAAGTTCATTGTTGCCAAAGAACTATTACAAGGAAATAAATTCTAAGACGATGACTGTTGATTCTAGAGCATGCCTAGGAGCTAAATCTTAACCCCGTACATGTGTACATCAACATATCCATTTTATTGAAAGAAATAAAAATACATCGAAAATAAGAAACTAAATTTTATTAGTTGACGATGATGTCGCGAGTGCTAGACTCAGGGTCTTTTCCGTTTCTAGAAGCTTGAGGGCCGGCTTGAGGAGCTTGGGTAGAAGATTATGGCGGCACGGCCGGTGTGCTTTTCTTAACGTACTCGGGAAGTTTTCCTCACCTGACCCTATCCTCGATGAGATCGCGCAGGTTCCTGCAATCATTGGTGTTGTGACCGAAAATGTTATGAAACATGCAGTGCTTCCCAGAATCAAGCTCTTTCTGGGTCAGCTCTCTTCGAGGAGGTTTTGGGAAAGGTAAGGATCCTCATACATCAAGGTAGATGTCGAGCACGGAAGAATTAAGCTCGATATACTGATCGTACTTGTTCTCTCTAGGGTTTCACGTTGCGTTCATTCTTTTTCGAGGCCTTTCCTCTTCCTTTATTCTGGCCATTGGTGTTGGATGGACCTCCTCCTTTGGTGGCAAGGACCTTGATGCTCTCCATCTCAATGTTGGCGTCTTCTTGTCAGAGGAATCGCTCGACCACTGCATAGAAATTTTTAATGTCCTTAGGGGGGGTCTCTGGTTAAAGAGATTGATAATTTTGATCGATTCTAGACACCTGCGATGGCGTCCATAAGCACCATCGATGGCTCGGGTCAATCGACTGGTGCTACGACTGCATTGTATCTTTTGAGGAAAGATCGAAGTGTATCTCCCGGACATTGCTTGATGGAGGTCAGAAACATGACACTTTTTGGTCAGGAGATGTGAACTCTAAACTGCTCGATGATGGCCAGCGTGTTCCAACTGCCAATATACTCCGTTGTTAGCTGCAGAAACCACATTCCGGCTATATCGGTGAGAAAGAGTGGAAAGCACTTAGCCATATCATTGGCCGATGCGGAGAGGACTTCCATATGATGCATGTATCACATGAGGAGGATGGTTGGGTCGGTCCGACCATTGTAGGGTTCAATGGCTGGAAATTTAAAGTCCGTAGGATTGCGGGAGTTTCTAATTTCCCTGGTGAAGGGGCTGCTGTGGATATTATCTATATCCTGCTTAGAAGAAGTGCCCTGAGTGAAGCGTCGGATGATGCTTGCAAGCTGGCTTCCATCTCCGAGGAGTCGCTGCCATGAATCTAGCTCTGCATTCGGGAGAGCTCCAGCACCAGAGTCCAACGAAAGCATGATCGGAAGGGTGGCCGTTGGTTGGGCTCGACCTCCGAGAGTTGAGTGAAGGTGAGGGCGAGGTTCATCGCAGTTGTTGATTCTGGGCAGACTGGCGCCTATTGAACCTAATGAGAATTGGTCCGAGCTATGCCAGCGATGGAAGGTCCGGGCTGATTCAGCATAGCATGTGATGTTCGGGGTTCTTCGATGCCCCCGCCAGAAGTGACGTCAGAAGGGTTCACGATAGCGTTTTCCTCCGCCAATCTGGGAACTGGTATGGTAGAGTGATCTTCCTGATTCGAAAGGAAGGCTCCACCATCTCTTGGTTGAAGGAGAGAGGCATAAGACGAGTCTATTATAAGAAGTTGGGTTGTAATGGAAATATCATTGATCCTGATTGACCCAGCAGTTGCTTGGTTGATCCGGGGAGTCGAGCTAGTCCCCGGAGTGGAGGCAATACGGTCGAACGACCTAGACCTTGATCGCGGGCCTCATGTGAATCTCCAAGCTGTGATTGGTTGGGAGGTGGAGCCGAGGGGGGAAGCAAAGCTGTGATCTGATCTGCGGCTTGCATTTGTGCAGACCGAAGATTGGTTATTACTCCAGCCTTGCCCGGTGTAGGAATTGATGTTGAAGCGTCGAATCCCTTTTCCATCCGAGCGAGAAGTTGATCCATCAACTGTTGTTGTTGTTTGAGGAGTTTACCCTGAGATGTCATCTGGCCTTTGAACTCGGCCATAACCTTATCCATGTCATCCCAGGTAAGATATCGGGACACGTTTTCATGAGAGGAGGCTTCCTGACTTGCTTTTGCAGCATTTGTCTCGGCTGCATCAGTATTCGTGGGAAGGGAAGATGTTGCATCTTTCTTCCACTTGTTTGCCATGGGTCGGAACTTCTTGAAGGTCGTAGAGTATGTCAATGTGTGCCCCCCTTCCTAGCGCGCCAAAGTGTTGACGTCAAAAGTTGGTCACTAGTGACAGCCAATCCCCAATCGTGTGAAGAGCACACAAATAAAAATCAAAAAATGCAATAAATTAAAGAAAATCAGGGAACACGCAAGAATTTTTACAGTGGTTCGGCAAATATGGTGCCTACGTCCACTTTATATGCACTGATTTGCTTTCGATTATAAGTACAACACTTTTTCTGTTTGAAGAAAGAAGCAGAGTTGGCTATTTTTGGAGTTAGCCAAAAGAAGAGCATAGAATCAAAAGTCTTGGGTGGAGAATAAAGCATCCGAAAGGAGGTCTAAAGAACAAGTCTAAAAAAGAGGTCCCAAAAATTTCCTTTCGATTTCCAGCACAAAGGTATTTATAGGTGAAGAGAGGCGCTGGATGAGCTGCACGTGGCATGCCTCTTTTGTGGAGCTCGAACATGTGGAGCCTGATCATTTGAAGTAGTTGCGGCAATGGGACCCGATCTACTGTTGATTAATAGTATCCTCGAAAATTGTAGTTTACGTGGCACTCGAGATGAGGTGTATCAAAAGTAGAGCTTTGTCTGGAAGTGGTTGACTGCCTTTAACGCCTTGAGAATCGGGCTGAGTATTGAATGACTCAGCTGGATATTTCCACATAGATCAAAAGATATCTGGTCGATCCAAACTTTAAGGAAGTGGTAGACTCGGTCGGTATGGGAGAGCGGTTGTGTCGAGGCACGAGATGTCGTTGCTCGAAGGAAATTATCTCGGGCCAAATCTTTTCTGGACTTTTTGAAGTACAGGTTGTTCTATCGGTCGATCGACTGATGCTGAAAAGTGAGCTTCTTATCATTGGGCTTCAATCCGTTGAACCATGATAGCTTTTACCAAAAAGTTGGTCAACACTAATCGACAAGGTAATGCAATGGTGGTTCCAAGCTCAACACACTAGGGTGCAACACGGTCATAGACATTGACTGTTTACTGGATATTTCCTATGTATTTTTTTAAAAGTTACATGATTTTGTACATTTTATGTTCTAATATTTATGTAAATTGCAAACAACATAATTATGATTTAATGCCAATTCAATTTCGACCCCTATATTCTAAATTTGGGCTAGATTTTATTTTTATTTTTTCCAAGTGATAAGATATAATTAGTATGCATGAATTCAGTATACATGCTTATATATAAGTATCACTTTCTAGCCAGATTTGAAGCACGACTAGACAAGAATAGGATGACTGTAGCTCACAAGGAAAACAAAAATAAAATCAAGTACGCACACACACAAAAGTGTCTTAGCACGCACATATATACAAACATCGACCATGAACTTATCATTCTTTCTCCTAATGTTCTTGTTGTTGCTGCCAATGCAGCAGTTCCTCTCCCTTAGAAGCAGCCATGATACTGCTGCATTTTTTCCTTATTGTTATTACAGCAACAGCTCTTCATTTCTGGCAGCAACCATGCTACTGTTGCTTCCTTTTTTTATCATTACAAGAGAATACGATTGTTCCAACTGCTGAGAGAAAATGGCGGCAGTTCGAAATCATTCAAATATAATCAATGAAATCTAACGATTTCCAACGGAACCAACAAAACATTTCCAATGGCTATTCCAACGGACTTCAACGGTTGCATACCATTGGAAACTGTTTCAAACAGATGACCAATAAGCCATTGGTAATCGTTTCAAGATGTTGGAAATACTAATTCATTTTTTTATAACAGCAAGCATATTACCTTCCAACCACCACATTTCCAATCAACTCCATACATGTATAACATGTATATATCAATAACAATATAAACAACCAACATAAATCAATGTAAACAAAATAAACCATTCAGGCATCAAAACTAACTCATCAACGTCACATGTCAACAAACCAAGTACGCGCCATACAAATATATCCAAACAATATCGTCACACACTCTGTATTAACATATACAACATCAAAACAAAATCATTAACATCTCTAAGTCAATAAATATGTCATGCAATCACAAACACACAAAAAAACGTACTTCAAGCATCATCATCGTTTTTGGAAGCGCCAGACGACGAAGGAAAAGAACCATGATTCTGCACATACTCTAGCAAGCTTTTGATTCAGCTGCTTCATCTATATAGCTTGTAGATGATTCTACTCTTGCAGCTGCTCAATCATTTTTTAAGCTCCTTTATTTTTGCTTTGGCTTAGACACCTTTTGAGCTTGTCGAGTCTACAAATAGAATTAATAACAAAAAGGCAATGTCAGCATATAAAATAAACACTATATATCTACACACTAATTTGTTGTATATACGCAAAAAGGTTAATTACCGTTAGGTTCCCAAAGCCATAACGTCTACTCCGCTGCATCAGATCCATAATAGCGTCAAATATGTTATCTTCCCCCTGTGTCAACTCATCACGACCAGACTCCTGAAGCGCATGAGCCCATGCCTCCTAAAACCTTGTCGATAATGCAAAAAACAATTTCAGCTGAAAAATAATATAATGTTATTTTTATTTTACATAACTACTAATTAATAAACTTATCGATATGAGTAATAGAATTTAAAAAATGCATACTTATGCAGTTGTCGCCCTATCTTGATCACCCACCGATATGTGATGTTGCCAGCCTCGTCAACTTGCCTGGATACGTGGGTGTAAGCAAATACGTCCATGTAACACACGAGATGTCCACGAGCTCATTCTTGGAATTGATAATTTGGATAATTCAGTTCCACATAGCTAATTACTGAACTGATCAATATACAAATGTAAAAATCGACAAATTACCAAGTCCTCGCCGTGATGCTGGAAAGACTTGGATCCTCCATGATGAGTTACTGGATTCTCGATCCTGTTTGCTGAGTTCCTTACTGACTCTGCCTGCAAATTTACATTGAATAATTATTTAATAGTCACCAAAAAATGAATGGGATTCGTTGTAGATTTACCTTGAATTTATCAGTATTCCATAGTCAACCCACTTTTCTTATAGAGCCGTGCTCATCCACTTTGGTTTTTTTCCCCAATTTTTTAATCCCTTACATTTTCTCATTGTATTTCATAGCGACCTTTGAGTTCCAGTGTCGCTGACTAGGCTGACATCAGACTTATGCAAATCTACTTCGCCTTGTACAATGAGAAAATATTACTAATTATTTATTTGTATTTAATCGTTTTGTAAAGTAGTATAAACTAAGCTGATGTCAGATGCCAAACGTATCAGTCCTTCATCGAGCACCTAATTTATCGATCAGATATGTAGTTCGAAAATAAAGTACTGAAACCTTTGGTTAAATCGCTGCTTGGATTTTATGATTCATAAATATTGCAAACACAAACATGATATATTACGTTATTGTTTATTTACGCGAGTAGTATTAAATTTAACAAAACTTGTAACGTGAGAATTAACTAACAAATGGTGCAACTTCAGGACAATCAAGAGAATAATGTGTGTTCTACATGGTCATCTTTATCATCAAGCCATACTTCTACACATTTTCCAGCATGTCGGCCATGTTGTCATCATTACATGTAACACTTTCAAATGATAAGTTCACATGATTATGAAATTATAAGAGAAAAAGAAAGAAGCTTCTTCCTCGATATATGATTTGCAAATAGAACCTTCAACTCGAGCTTTTTATCTCACTTTTTTCTTTAAATGATTTAAGTACCTAATAAAATATATTTTTGTTCAATATTAACTTTTATTTACAATTAAATTAACATTTGCATACTCAGTATAGTAACATACCTTTTGAATAGGAAATATTTTCCATCCATATTGCACAGGACCTCGAAGATGTGCTTCATATGATAGATGAACAGGTAAATGCTCCATTACATTAAAGAAACCCAAGGGAAATATTTTCTCAAGTTTGCACAACAGTATAGGGGTTTCTTCTTCAAGTTTAAGTAGATGGTCAACTTTTAACGTAGTTTAACAAAGCTCATTTTAAAATAAAGTAAGTGTGACAACCCACGTCCGTTAATGTCACTCACTAAGGGAATGCATAAAGTTTTGTGAAGCGCTATAAGTAAATAGACACAGAATAATTACAAGACAGATATAAATAAGGCAGCAGCGGAAAATTTAAACTTTTATTCCAAGCATAAGTCATAATACCGTGGTCCACAATTTCATAAGTCACAAAAAGCATTACAATAAAATAACTTCTGTCTTGCATCATCAGAGTACATAAGAATATGAAAAACATAATTTTCACCAAATTTAAAGAGTTATGCCATATTAGAGATAAGAACTTGAGCCATACTTCAGAAGTAGCTCCTAGCAAGGTGATATCTGATTCCTGATTAAGTCTGAGTGTTTCCTCCCTGAGAACCTTGGGGGAATGGAAAAAAGAAGGAGAAACAACAGGGTCAGACATAAAGTCTGGCGAGTCTAGTTACTATTAGCCAGTAGATAAATAAAAGCAACATGATAGGCATATAAAATGGATAAGAGAGATCACTACATAAATGGAAGGAATGACAAGGTAAGCAAGATAAGGTGTATGTGCCTCATTAATGATTACTCTGCACTATTACTAGTATAACTGAAATGAGATGATCCCTTCCACTAAGAGTTGGTAGGCTTAGGTCATACGTCCAAGCGTACCCAAACCACTACCCTAATCGATCGACTCCCTACCCTGTAGACATCCTGTGTTGGCCCCACAGTAGGAGGTATCACTTCCTAAAGTGGCAACCCATGGGGTGCACAACCATATCTACTGGTGTCATGGTCGTCTTAGCCCCCTCTGCCCAACCCATGCACGCACATGTCCTCGATCGGTTTGCACCGCCCACACCATCCATCTCGTTTGGATCTCTTACAATCAATCAGTAAGCGTGCCTCTTCTCCGCCTAGTACGAAGTTATTTACTTGATACCAACTCCGGGTTACTAACTGAAATGGGACGCAATATGATACAAGCTCTCCCCATTGTCTTGTATCCCCACTAGGTTTTCCACCGACTACATATACCCTTAGGTGTCTTTAATTACATAGCCCTATACCAATTATGCTTACCATAAAGGGTGTCTTTAATTACATAACTTCATTGCATTATCTTTCAGTTATGTATACCACTAGGTGTCTGTAATTACATAACCTTATTACATTATCTACTGGTTATGTATACTACTAGGTGTCTTTAATTACATAACCTTATTGGGTTAAGTTCGTGGGCCTATATGTAAATATTACCCACTCCCTCTAATTTACTTAACCCACCCACTACCCATCCAATTTTACTTAACCCTAATTTAAGTTCATAGTCATACAATCTTTATGGATTAAATTAGGTTAAGTAGTCCAATTCTTTACCATGTTCATTTATGGTTTTATAATGGGCTAGACCTCCTACATTAGGCCTACAACATGTGGATGTTGGATATAACGGTCGTGTCTGGACAGTCTTATTCCATAGTTGGGCCTAACCTCGTGTCTCAACCCAATTCGTATTTGTGTACTTAGAACTCCCACATTAGGTTCAACATTAGTGGCTGTTGGATATGCCGATCGAGTCCAGGTAGACTTCCACCACTAATGTAACATAATCTCGTGTCATAAGTACAATTTACAATTCCTAATTGTAAATTACTAAAAATTCCAAATTAATCCAAATCTACCTATGTCATTATAGGTAACTATTTCTATGTTTTCCCCATTTGAATTACATGTCCCATTTCATATAAATGTTACATAAATTATGCCAATTATAATCCATTTTTCCCCGTTTCCTCTTTAACGTATTCATACATATTTTGGCGGCATCTAAGCAATAAAGTAGCCTAGCTACAACAATGAAAAGGGAATATGACGAAGGTTATAGTTTCAACATATCTTGGCATAAACATAAACATAACAAGGTGAATGGTCATGTAATCAT
Organism: Allium sativum; assembly: GCA_030737875.1. Classification (NCBI taxonomy): domain Eukaryota; kingdom Viridiplantae; phylum Streptophyta; class Magnoliopsida; order Asparagales; family Amaryllidaceae; genus Allium; species Allium sativum. Next base: position 568,410,405 of record CM060921.1, read on the forward strand.
CATGGCAAGATAGGCATAAAAGTGATGAACTTGTAGCAACTACGATGTCAACGCAACATAATGAGATCTAAATTAACCATAAGTTGTCCAATTATTTAGATCTAACATAGTTAGAGTGACATAGTAACATGTTTAGATCTAAAGATGGATTCACATGTCAAGTTTACAACATATCTCAATGGATCTCAATATGATAGGTGAAAGGTGATTAACATAAAGATCTAGATCTAAGTAATGTTGCAACTGTACAAATTAATAGATGTACATCCACCATAAAATGGTTACAAGTCAAGATCCACATAAACAACATAATTGAATAACAACAATTTTATTAGATCTAGGAAAATAGATCTGTCATGACACAGTGTAAGATTTCACATTAACACAAAATCATACTTTACAACATATCCAATTCACAGTCTTTCAAAATATACTTTTATTTATTTAAACCTAAAATCAACTAGAACTCACATTATTAGGTTTAGAGAATTAAGGAAGAACAGATCTAGAATTTCTAAATTGGATTTGTAGAATATGCAGTTGTAGAAAATGGTTCAGTTCGCACTCCAACAGCAATGGCCTCCATGACTTCCAATAAAGAAAATATGAGAAATAGGACACATATATATAGCTGCCAGACCCCCTGAAACTGTGTGCCACATCAGCCCTAAGGGTGTCGACACCCCTGTGGGTGGCTCGACCCATAGGTCGACACCCCTTCAGGGGGATCGACCCCTAGGTCGACACCCCTCTAGGGTGGTCGACCCGCTAGAGCGGGAATTTTACCGCTTAGGGGAATTTTTCGAATTTGAGTCCTCTGGATAGAATTCTGACTCATCTATGACTCACCTCTGACTCATGCATATATATAAAATATTTCTATGTGTATACAAACTCAAAACACTCATAACTTCTTCATACGGTGTCCATTTTACGCAAACCAAATGTCTATTTTGACCAGAATTTCGAGACGGACGCAATGGTGTTGTCTGTTACCTCTAATTATGAATATTAAATTAATTATTATTTAATTTGTTCCGTTTTAATGTCGGTACAAATTCGGGTTTTACATTCTCCCCTATTTTAAGGATTTCGTCCCTAAATCTCTAAGTTGAGAAGAATGTATATCCTACCATCCATCATCCATCTACTCATCCACCAATCACTGGCATACATTGTCCTTAAGGATTTCTAATGCTTATATGAATATATGCAAAGGTTTGTGTATAAGTCTCAAAACTAATGCAAAGATCAGGCGGTCTACTGATTCAGTTGACCTCCTTAATGCAATATATGTTAGTGCCATGAATCCAATATGTTTGCAAATAAACCTATCATATCATATAAATTATATATGTGTGCACATTCATTCGTCCAAATGTAACATCCATATGCTAGCTCATCCATTTTCATTCATAAAAGAAAAGAAAATGCACACACATCCATATGCAGTATGAGAGTGATTGAGCCGATCTTAGTGCCTAATGTGTGTGTATGCATCCACAGGCAGCCACTAGCAAACACTTACACCCACTTGCATCCATCAAACATAGCATGTTTCAAACACAAGTTTACATCCATAGGGTTCCTATCTAAAGGTCAAAAATACTATGGATAAGATGTACTCTGTTGACAGTAACAAGAAACAATAAAACTTAGGAAAAGGAGTTAAGAACATACCCTCGAAAAGAAAAGGGTACGAAGCACGAATCTTGTGTTCGGTCTCCCAAGTCGCATCTTTTGGTCTATCTCCCATTGAATCTTTAGCAACTTGATTTCCTTATTGCACAACTTCTTAACTTCTGACCCAAGAATACGGGTAGGGACTCATCCGACTGTTGTCTCCCGTTCCACTTCGACTTCTTCCAACATACTCGGCTCAACAACTTCTGCGGTGTCATGCAGGCACTTCCGTCATGAACACCGGATATTATTTCTGGGAGCTTTACTTTGTAGGCCATTTGGCCAATCCTCTCGATTATGGGGAATGGTCCCACAAACCTAGGTGCCAACTTCCCAACTGATCCGAAGCGAACCACATTCCTCAGAGTTTATACTTTGATAAAAACTAAGTCTCTCACTTCGAATTCGATTTCAGTCCTTCCCTTGTCTGCATAGGACTTCTGCCTATCTTGAGTTGTTTCATCCGCCATCGAGTAAGGTCAATCTTTTTGGACGTTTCTCTAACCATATCTGGTCCAAGTAATAATCTTTCTATAGATTCCCACGAACAAGTTGGCGATCTACAAGGTCGTCCGTACAATGCTTCGAAGGGTGCCATGCCGATGCTAGCCTGAAAACTGTTATTATAGGCAAAATCTACTAAAGGAAGATGTTCTTCCCAAGTCCCTCCAAAGTCTAGGATACACAGCCTTAAAAGATCTTTTAGAATCCTATTCAACCTCTCCGTCTACCCATCGGTCTGAGGATGATAAGTAGTGCTTAAAGACAACTATGTACTTAATGCTTCTTGCAAGCTCCTCCAAAATTCGTTGGTAAAGATGGGGTCACGATCGCTCATGATGCTGGAAGGTACTCCGTGAAGACGAACTATCTCTCGGACATAAATTGTTGCCAACCATGATGTCATCCTCTTACTCTTAACTGGAATAAAGTGAGCGCTCTTAGTGAGTCTATTCACTATCCCCCAAATACGGGTATTACCTTTCTTCGATCTAGGAAAACCATATATGAAATCCATAGAGACGCTATCCTATTTCCACTGTAAAACCTCCAACAAATGAAGTAATCCACCGGGCTTCTTTTGCTCAGCTTTGACTTACTGGCAAACTAAACATTGGGAAACAAATTCAGCCACATCCTTCTTCATCCCAGCCCAAAAGAAAACCCTCTTCATATCCCTATACATCTTATCACCGCCTGGATGAATGGTCATCTTAAAATGGTGGGCTTCTTCTCGGACTGCCTTTATCAAGCTTCCAGTTTGAGGAACACAAAGCCTTCCATCTCGTCGCAACCACCCTTTTCATCTATGGCATACCTACTAAGGTGACTAGAAGTCTCACCTCTTATAAGCTTATCCATGATGTCTAGAATCTATGGGTCACCTTGTTGCGAAGCTCCTATCTGATCCACAAGAATCGGTCGTATTTCCAAGGATGCAAATAAGTCAGGCAAAACCTCGATGGAGGGTCTAAAATCAAAAGCTGATATGAACTCCAAGTTCTTTCTTTCCACAAACAGATGACTCAGGGCCACCCTCTGCCTACTTAGTGCGTCTGCCACCACGTTACCCTTGCCAGGGGTATAAGCAATTTCAAAATCATATGAAGCTAAGAACTCCATCCACCATTGTTGCCTTAAGTTGAGATCCTTCTGTGAGAATAGATACTTGAGCGATTTATGATCGGTGTATAACTCGAACTTTTCTCTAAGTAAATAATGATGCCATGTCTTTAACGTGAATACTATGGCAGCTAGCTCTAGATCATGGGTGGGGTAATTCTTCTCATGAACTCTTAACAGTCCACCCCCATAACATATTACTTTCCCTTCTTGCATCAAAACCGCACCAAGCCCTGTACCGAATGCATCAGTGTAAACAGTAAACACTTTACTCCCATCGGGCAAGGTCAAGACTGGGGCTGTTGTCAGAGCCCTTTTAAGTCATTGGAAAGCAACATCACAGTCTATGTCCCATGAAAATGCCAAATTCTTTTTGTTAGCCTGGTGAGAGGGGATGATATCTTTGCGAAGTCCTTAATGAACTTCCTATAGTAACCTGCTAAAGAAAGCTTCTCACCTCGGTTGCATTTTTAGGAATCTGCCAATCTTGTACTGCAACCACCTACGCTGTATCTACAGCTATTCCCGTCTTTGGAGACTACATGCCCCAAGAATTTTACCTCCTTTATCCAGAAATGGAATTTGGAGAACTTTGCTTTTAGCTGATGCTCGCAGAGAGTTTTCAAAACTTCTCCCAAATGCTGGGCATGCTCTTCTACACTCTTGGAGAAGATCAAAATATCATCAACGAAGACTACGACGAATTTGTTTAGGAATACCCGAAACACCCTACTCATCAAATCAACAAAATAGGCGGGTGCATTTGTCAACCCAAAAGGCATAACTAGCCATTCAAAGAAATCGTCTAGAGTTCTGAAAGCAGTCTTATTTATGTTGTCCTCAGCCACCCTCAACTGATGGAACCCCGTAGCCAAGTCCAACTGAGAAAATACCGAGGCACCAACAAGATGATCAAACAAATCATCAATCATCGGAAGCGGGTGCCTATTCTTCTTGGTGAGCTTATTTAACTCTCTATAGTCAACACACAAACGAAGCGAACCACCCGCTTTAGTTGCGAATACTACTGGAGCACCCCACTCAAATATGCTTCTTCTGATGAACCTTTTTTCAAGTAGCTCCTCTACTAGCTTACTCAGCTCCCTCCTTTCTCTTTGAGCCATGTGGTGCACTGGTAATGCAACTGGCTTTGCATTGTCCACCAGATATATGCGATCTCACGCCTTGGAGGTAAACCCCGTACCTCATCAAAAACATCAGAATAATCTCGAACCACTAGAACAGATTGCAAATCATCTATTGATGCATCTAGAGACTCTACAAAGCTAAGTATAACAGACCCCTGGGGGTCACAAGAAACATCGAGGGTCTTCCCATGACAAGTCAGGAGTCTAACAACCCTCCTCTCATAATCTAGAATGGCCCCATACGTGGTAAGCCAATCCATTCCTAGAATCAACCCATAGCCCATAAACCCGAGCACATACGCGTCGCATTCAAACTCGACGCCTAACACAGATATTTTCGAAGCCCGACAAATCATCGATAAATGAGCCAAACCACCAACTAAGTGCAGAGATTCAACTACAGAACTTGATATAAACGAGTGTGAAGCACCAGAATCAAAAAGTGTTCTAACTGGATGGTTCGAAAGAGAAACTAAACTTTATATGGAAATTTTTCTACCTCTTTCAGGAGCACTGATCGCGAGAGCATGCACCTGCCCTCCAAAAGTCCCTGCTCTTCGACCTTGTCTCTGCGATCCCTATTTCTTCGAGCATTCTTTAGAGAAGTGTCCTCGACCTCTCCGCAATTAAAGCAACTAGCCTTCCTTCTTTTACAATCTGATCAAGTGACCCTCCTTTCCACAATTGTGATATTTTTCTCTTATCCTTTCCTTTATCATCTTTACCTCCTTTCTTCCGCTGTTGTTGCTACTGTTGTTGTTGTTGCTACCCCTTCTTGGGCCACACCTTCTTATTCTGTGATGTCCCCTCAGCTTTTGTTTCCTTCGTTTCTCCCGTGTCCTCCACATGCATTAGGGCCATATCAACAAGCTTTTCAGAGGCGGCCCCCATTGGAATATGGGACATAGCTAAACTATGCAGAGGCTCATTCAGTCCTTTAGCAAATCGCAAAGCCCTTTTGTGCGGTGTATCTACCAACTCTAGCCCGAACCTTGCCAGCTGGTTGAACTTGTTCACATACTCCTTTATCATCAAATTTCCTTGTTTGAGAGTTAAGAACCTCTCCATCTGTATGCTTCTCTCAGCTTGGGAAAGAAATTTCATTTCGAACCTCTATCTAAAATCTTCTCAAGTTTCCACTGGACGTCCAGCTTGGGTGATTTCCCACCAAAATGAGGCTTCGTCCTTTAACAACTAAGCAGTTAACTTGATATTCCTTCGGTCCTCCACTTCAAAGATTACGAATAAGTCCTCAGTCTCCTTAAGCCAATTCTGAGCTTATACGAATGTCTCATTCCCATGGAATGACCTTCCTCCCATAGCCTGGAAGTCTTTGCAGATCTTGGCAAAGTTCTGCTTTTGGAGGGGGAGGAGGAGGAACGATTGGTGCGGCTGGGGGAGGAACGTCTCTTTGCCCTTCGGCCGGCGCCATGGCCTCCAAATACCTACAGAACCATCTGGGTATTGTGACGCCCTCCGGGATATTAGGGTTGTTTTGTTCCCCAGATATGCTGAAAAAAGGAAAAGGAAGGAATTTAGATAAAGGACCGAAGGATACTATATATGGCTTTTTGGGGAATGTTTTTCAAAATAGACTTTTCTTTTGAAAATGCTTTTCTTTTAAAACCTTTTTGAAAATCATTTTCAAAAAGTTTTATCTAATCTGGTAACCTTCAGCTCTGATACCAAGTGAGACACCCCACGTTTGTTAATGTCACTCACTAAAGGAATGCATTAGGTTTCGTGAAGCGCTATAGGTAAACAGACACGGAATAATTACAAGAAAGATATAAATAAGGCAGCAGTGGAAAATTTAAAACTTTATTTCAAGCATAAGTCATAATACCATGGTCCACAATTTCATAAGTCACAAAAACCATTACAATAAAATAACTTCTGTCTTGTATCATCAGAGTACATAAGAATATGAAAAACATAATTTTCCCAAAATTTAAAGAGTTAAGCCATAGTAGAGACAAGAACTTGAGCCATACTTCAGAAGTAGCTCCTAGCAAGATGATATCTGATTCCTGATTAAGTCTAAGTGTTTCCTCCTTGAGAACCAGGGGGGAAACTGAAAAAAGAAGGAGAAAGAATAGGGACAGATATAAAGTCTAGCGAGTCTAGTTACTTTTAGCCAGTAGATAAATAAAAGCAACATGATAGGCATATAAAATGGATAAGAGAGATCACTACATAAATGGCAGGTATGACAAGGTAAGCAAGATAAGGTGTATGTGCCTCACTAATGATTACTCTGCACTATTACTAGTATAACTGAAATGAGATGATCCCTTCCACTATGAGTTGGTAGGCTTAGGTCATACGTCCATGTATACCCTAACCACTACCCTAATCGATCGGCTCCCTACCCTATAGACATCCTGTGCTAGCCCCACAGTAGGAGGTATCAGTTCCTAAAGTGGAAACCCATGGTGTGCACAACCATGTCTACTGGTGTCACGGTCGTCTTAGCTCCCTCTGCCAGGCCCATGCACGCATATGTCCGTGGTCGGTTTGCACCGCCCACACCATCCATCTCGTTTGGATCTCTTATAATCAATCAGTAAGCGTGCCCCTTCTCCGCCTAGTACGGAGTTCTTTACTTGATACCAACTTCGGGTTACTAGCTGAAATGGGTCCCATACAATATGATATAAGCTCTCCCCCTTGTCTTGTATCCCTACTAGGTTTTCCACTAACTATGTATACCCTTAAGTGTCGTTAATTACATAGCCCTATACCAATTATGCTTACCTTAAAGGGTGTCTTTAATTACATGACTTCATTGCATTATCTTTCAGTTATGTATACCACTAGGTGTCTTTAATTACATAACCTTATTACATTATCTACCGGTAATGTATACCACTAGGTGTTTTTAATTACATAACCTTATTGGGTTAAGTTCGTAGGCATATATGTAAATATTACCCACTCCCTCTAATTTATTTAACCCACCCACTACCCATCCAAATTTACTTAACCCTAATTTAAGTTCATGGTCATACAATATTTATGGATTAAATAAGGCTAAGTAGTCCAATTCTTTACCATGTCCATTTATGGTTCTATAATGGGCTCGACCTCCCACATTAGGTCTATAACATGTGGATGCTGGATATACCGGTTGGGTCCGGGCAGTCTTATTCCACAGTTGGGCCTAACCTCGTGTCTTAGCCCGATTCGTATTTGTGTACTTAGACCTCCCACATTAGGTTCAACATTAGTGACTGCTGGATATGTCGGTTGGGTCCGGGTAAACTTCCACCACTAATGTAACTTTACCTCGTGTCATAAGTACAATTTACAATTCCTAATTGTAAATTACTAAACATTCCAAATTAATCCAAATCTACCTATGTCATTATAGGTAACTATTTCTATGTTATCCCCATTTGAATTACATGTCCCATTTCATATAAATATTATATAAATTATGCCAATTATAATCCCTTTTCCCCTGTTTTCAGTCTAACGTATTCGTACGTATTTTGGCGGCATCTAGGCTATAAAGTAGCCTAGGTACAACAATGAAAAGGGAATATGATGAAGGTAATAGTTTTAACATATCTTGGCATAAACATAACAAGGTAAATGGTCATGTAATCATCATGGCAAGGTAGGCATAAAAGGGATGAACTTGTAGCAACTACAATGTAAACACAACATAATGAGATCTAAATTAACCATAAGGTGTCCAATTATTTAGATCTAGCATAGTTAGGGTGACATAGTAACATGTTTAGAACTAAAGATGGATTCACATGTCAAGTTTACAACATATCTCAATGGATCTCAATATGACAGGTGAAAGGTGATTAACATAAAGATCTAGATCGAAGTAATGTTACAATTATCCAAACTAATAGATGTACATCCACCATAAAATGGTTACAAGTCAAGATCCACATAAACAACATGATCGAATAACCACAATTTTATTAGATCTAAGTAAATAGATCTGTCATGACATAATATAGGATTTCACATTAACACAGAATCATACTTTACAACATATCCAATTCATAGTCTTTCAAAATATACTTTTACTTATCTAAACCTAAAAACAACTAGAACTCACAGTGTTAGGTTTAGAGAATTGAAGAAGAACGGATCTAGAATTTCTGAATTGGATTTGTAGAATATGTTGTTGTAGAAAACGGTTTAGTTTGCACTCCAGCAGCATAAGGCCTCCATGACTTCCAATGAAGAAAATTTGAGATATAGGACACGTATATCTAGCTTCCAGACCCCTGAAACCGAGTGCCATGTCAGCCCTAGAGGTGTCAACACCCCTGTGGGTGGGTCGACTCATAGGTCGACACCCCTTCAGGGGGTCGACCCCTATGTCGACACCCCTCAAGGGGGGTCGACCCCCTAGTGCGGGAATTTTGCCGCTCAGAGGAATTTTTCGAATTTGAGTCCTATGGATAGAATTCTGACTCACCTCTGACTCATCCATATATATAAAATATTTCTGTGCGTATACAAACTTAAAACCCTTATAATTTCTTCATATGGTGTCCGTTTTATGCAAACCAAATGTCTATTTTAACCAGAATTTCGAGACAGACGCAATGGTGCACTCTATTTCCTCTAATTCTAAATATTAGATTAATTATTATTTAATTTATTCTCTTTTAGTGTTGGTACAAATTCGGGGTGTTACACTAAGTTCTATTATTACCTTCCAAACTTTTATGGGTAACATTTCTTTGAAAGCGACGGGTAACAGATTTTCCATCATTACATGACAATCATGGCTTTTCATTCCACTCGGTTTTCTGTTGTTATAGTCGACACATCTACGAAGATTAGAGCAAATTCCATCGAGAAATCATAGTCTTCCACCCATTTTAACAGTACTTTAACTTGGTTGTTGTCTAGTTCATTGCATGATTTGATTTTTTTACTTCATTGGGTTTTATATGAAGCTCAAAACGATTGCATATTTCCTCTATATCACGTTTAGATTTCAGATCGTTCTTAATCTTGCCCTTAACATTCAAAACTGTATTAAACACATTATCGAATACGTTTTCCTCGTTTTGCATTATGTCAATGTTATGACGGACTAAGAGATGTTTCCAGTCAAGCAATTCCCAAAATATACTCAATTTGCACCAATTATGAACCATCGATTTACCTTAAACTTCAGTTTGTTATCCGGTTTCATGTACCTTTGGATAATCTTTTACAAGTTCATATATATCCTCGCTTGACCAAATTGTTAGTGGTCGTAGAGTCTCATGTCTATTAACCATTAAATTTTTTGTCTCTTCTAAAATGATGATTAATATGAAAAAAACATCGATGACAATCAAACCATGAAATTTTCTTCTCATACGATAAGGAAAATGCTTGTGTTTCTTCTATGCAATAAGGGCAAGAAAAACGACTGGTCGTACTCCAACCAGAAAGCATTGCATATGTAGGAAAATCGCTAATAGTATATAAAAAAGAAGCAAACATCCGAATTTTTTTCTTTTTTGATATGTTGTATGTATCAACTCCTTCATACCATAATTTTTTCAACTATTTGATTAACGGTTGTAAGTAAACATCAATTCCCTGTGTCGGATCATCAAGACCAGGGATGACAATTGTGAGAAACATATATGGAGTTTTCATACACATCCACATGGGTAAATTGTAAGGTGTGATTATTATATGCCAAGATGAATACTTAGAACCAAACTGAAAAAACGATGAGAAGCAATCTGTACATAAACCAAGTCTAACATTGCGACTCTCCGCTGCGAAATCAGAATATTTCTTATCAAAATATTTTCATGCTTCCCCATCGGATGAGTGTGTCAACGTACCTTCTTGAGGTGTTCTCACACTGTGTCATCTCATATAATGTGTTGTTACAGATGATGCATATAACCTTTGAAGTCTATGGGTGATGGGTAAATATTGCATACGCTTGTACAAAACTTCTTTTCCCTTCTTTTTCCATGGTTTGTATCTTTCTTGATTACATATTTTACAATTTTCAAGATTGATGTCTTCTTTACAATACAACATGCAACCATTTAAACATGTATCTATTTTTTGAAATAGACGTAAATTCAGCTTCTGTAAGGTTTTATTTTGATATCATCGCAATGTACTCTCAGTTACCGGTAATTGAGTGTCGCTTGTACATTCATTCCAAAGGTTTTCTTAGCATAATCCAATAAATCATATATTTTTTAGCTCTAATATTTGGTTCCTCTTCGATGTTAACATCGTCATTATCAATTTCAACGGTAGGGAACATTGATCGTGCTGCATCTTCGACCATGTGTTATACGAGATTCATACTAACTTCATCACTAATGACCTCCACCGAGCATCTTGATTATTAGGGGCAATAATTTCTCCATTACGATCCTATAGCAAATAATTGGTACGAAACCGTACTGGCGCAAATGAACCAAAACCATATTCGATATTAAATGGTTCAATAATTTGCACCTACTATATGGACAACGAATTTCTTCATCGTTTCCAATATTACTTAAAGAAAATTCGACGAACACTTGTACCCCATTTAGAAAATATTCACTTATTGCGCCAGTAATTTCCCTTTTTGATACATCCAACTCTGATCAATAAAATAAGTGACCATTTTTCCTAATTTAAAACTTATGATGAAGTAAAAAAAATATTAATCGTTCGTTTTAATTTTTTTTTAAATTTTAATTACTGATTTAGAAAACAAATACTAAATTTTATATTTTTTTACAAGCTTATTTTAAATAAACAAATATTGGTTCATTGACAATTATGTGTCTTCTCTGATGGCCGGTCATCCTACTTTCCATTACAAACACAATAGTAATTACAATATATAAATCATATCATTTTAAATAATTTCACAAAATTTCGGCAGCATTTACTTGTGTTCTTTGTATCATACACAAATGCGTGTGCATAAGGAACGTAAAGGAAATGCCATTGAAAAGGAAATGCCATTGAAATTTTGTGAACCGTTTAAAGTGATATGACTTGAAAAACATAATTACTTTATAGTGTTTGTAACTTGTCCAATATAGGGACAAATCAGACAAATGTTGTATCAGATGAATAGGGATGTCCGTTTTGTAGAAAAAAGAATATCCGTATAACAATCATATACAACACTTGTCAGACATGACCAAATAATATCTAAGGATTTAAATATTTATTTATATTAAATTTAAGTATATAGTTTATTTATATTTTACCGTTTTATTACATATGTACTAAATTAAATATTTTTACAATTTACTAAATTATAACTATGACGATTTCTATCAAAATCATTTTAAGTCATCCAAAACTTATAATACACTAAATCAATCCCATGTTCGAATAAGAACAAAACTCATGTTCGCATAAATTATCCAAAACTACAACCAATACTGTTGACCTCAAAACTTGAGTCAACACCAAAGATGCAAGGTGCACTTCACAATATTCTCTAGAATAGTAAAAATGGAGCCGAAAACTAGGAAGATGCAAGTAAGGAAAGACACAAAGTTTTATAGTGGTTCGATCAAGCGTGATCTACATCCACTTTATCAAATGATTCCATTATTACCTTTTGGATTACAAAACAAACATACTCTCTCAATACATCCATTATTCACCTCACTTTTCTCACTCTTATACTTAGTGAAATTCCTATGAGAAATGGTTGAGATCCTCCAAGAATGGATGTCGATGGAATCAATCCGAACTCTCTCACAAGCTTTGATGAATCTTCATATCTTTGCAATGAATTCGGAGATGGATCTTTGAATTGAAGTGTTTGAGATGATCAAATTACTTAAAAGAAGTTGAGAATTGAGTTTGACAGCCCTTCGGGATCATCCAAAAAGCCCCCTATTAAAGTGGATGTAAGGCTCTATTTATAGGAGTGAGGGACGAGTGTAATATAGTTTTCAGGTTTTGGATCGGTATGTTAAGTATTTACGGCAATGCCACTGAGGTTAATTTCCAGTTTCCAAGCATCTGATCTGATCCAGAGTGATTCTGCCCGATCCAGTTCATCTCGAGCCGATTCAACATACCTCTACTCGATCCAGAACCTCTCGAGTCAGTGTAACGCGCCTCAACCCGGTCCAGCTCGCCTCGAGCCAGTGTAGCACGCTTCAGCCCGATCCAGTTCATCTCAAGCCAATGCAAATCACACCGCAACAAACCGGTCCGATCCAGATCAGCTGAGGGCGATCCACTTTACTACGAGGTAGGCTGATTCACCATCATACAAGCAGGCCGATTCAACCGCTTCTCAGACCATTCCAGAGTGTTATTCGATTCAGACCGATCCAAAACTACATGAAAGGCCCGATCCAATGCTATGTGAATTTGGTGGATAACATTTTGCCCTTCGGAGTTCGCAATTTTATTTATGAAAATTGTGGGCTTCGAAACATGCCAAATCCACGATACTTTGATGGACTATTGGCCTCTTATCGTGGGTTTTGACTTTGGATCGGACATGCTGCCTCCGCGGCTCGAGTTGGCTTAAGAGAAGTTTGGATCGGTACGATGCTTGGGTATTTATATGACCCATCACTTCCCTTTTTCATTTCATTTTGGCTGAAAACCTTTAATGGCGGCATCTCCTTCTTAAAACAAATTACCTCAACTTCGGGTATCCGATCCAATTTCTTCCTTCAATTTGTATCCAAATTGCTTCCCTCTGATCAGTTCGAGCCGAGAACCCAGCCATTCAAATTCGCCCTTTACATCCGCACAATTGCAGGTATTTTGCCTTCTTTTTGGTGATTTCTTTTGATTTTGGACTCGAATTGGAATGGATTGGATTCGATAGGTTTATGGGTTGCCAACTCGAGTTAGTTCTCTGAATCATAGTGCTTTAGTTTGAAATGGTTTGAACCAGGAAGTTGCTCATGAATCGGGATAATATTGAACTAGCTATGGACGATCCAGCTTGGATCAGTCCTGGCCGATCCAATAGGGATTGGTCATGACAGATCCAATTTGGATCGGTTATGACCGATTTAGTCTGGATCGGTCTGGGCTAATCCGATTTGGATCTGCCTTAACCAGATCAATTTGGATCGGTCTGGGTTGATCCATTTACAACCTACCTTGATCGACTCAATATTGTCTCGATTATGACCGGTTCAATTTGGATTGGTTGCAACCGATTCGATCTGGCTTGGTATCCAAGGTGATTTGACCGATGTGACTTTTCTCTCTCATGCCGATTTAGCTTCCCAATGCCCCCTTACATAATGAGATCCCTTGAATGGGCATTCCTTCATTGTTTAGCTTTCCTTCTTAAGAAAAATCCATGGCAGATGCATTTTGAACAAGGAAGATCAAGAACGAAGCTTTCTTTCTTTTCCAAATTCTCTGTTAGCCCGTCTTCCTCCCTTGAACTTTGGGTAGAATTCCTCAGTTTCCAGGTTCTTTATTATTTTTAATCTTTATTTTTCGTCAATCTCTCTTGAAATACCTTCGTCGATTCATTGCACTTGATTTGATGATTATGGTATCCGTTACTTAGCGTGGGATTGGGTTATGGTAAAAGGCTTTGATCATATCACTGACTAAGCTAGTGATTGACTTCGATTTGCTTTCGTATTCCTAAGTTTTGTATGCCTAATCTTTTCACTTCATGCAAAATTTTACTAAAGACTTTGATTTTGCATGTCCAGTTATCTGCACACTTCGTTAGTAGCAAGTAGAAAGATTTTTTGTAAACCTTAATTTTTAGATGAATTTGACCACTAATATGTAACACAAGTTCCGTTTATCCCCTGAAAACGAAGATCTCAAGTCTCATATTGTAATCACTTACATGTTAAATGTTTATGAGGTAAACAAAAAGGTTAGAAGTAACTTTGACAACTGGTCGAGACCACTAGGGTTTACTTGTTCGATCAATTGGATGACTCAGACCAATTCAATCCGGATCGGCTATGACCAATCTATGTTGGGTCATTTTGATCAATACGAATTGGTTTCGGCCGATTCAGAATGGGTCGGTCGCAATCAATCCGCTTGGATCGGTCTCAACCGAACCAATATGGATCAGTTGTGACTGACCCAACGTGGATCGTTCTTGACTGATTCGGCATAGATCAGTCATAATCAATCCATTTTGGTTCGTGCCTGACTGATCTGAGATGAATCGGCTATGACTGATCCAGTATGGATCAGTTGCTTCTGTACACCGTTTAGCTACCTTCTTGTCCTTGTTCATCTTAACGATAAGGAAGCTAACAAACAATATTTGAATACTTCCTTTTTCGTGCAGGATGGATCCAACTTCTAGAGATTCAGGATAAAAAGGTTCTTTGATCTGGGCGATGAGACAATTGGCCAACCTTCAGTGAATTCTCCCTTACTTGTCGATCCTACTTACCCTATGTTCCAGGAACTTGTAATGTCAAGCTCGCTAGACGACTCCTAGGTTGGAACTTGCAAGGGATCCCCCTTAATTTGGATGTGTCTCATACTGATCATCAAGTGACTTCTAGCGACATAGTTGTTGCCAAATCTAGCATTCTTAGTCGCATGGAGGACACCTTGCATCAGTTTGAGAGGTAGATAGACCTGCTTAAAGATCAGACTGCCAAAAAGCTTCAGGACTGGCATACACTGACGGGGGATTTGCAAAGGCTTCATCAGGAGAGTCTTGATCGTATCGCTGTTCTGGAGGACGATAAAGTGAAATTGATTCGTGCTTTGAGGAACCGAGATGTTTTTATTGCTGCCTTTCTTTAGGGGAATATCGAGTCAGTGGGCTCATCTAGCAAGGGGTCGGCTTCTCATGTTTCTCTGTCTGGTTCGGCTCCAATGAAGGGGAAGGTGGGACGGCCCAGGAAGTACCAGAATGCCTAGCTCTTTTCTCTTAGTGTTTGACGACTTTTGGCTTGATGAACTTTATCTTTAGACCGGTTGTATTTAAACGAGTTCCGGTCCTCACCTTTAACTCTTAAGTTAGTTTGTGTTGGTACACTTTGATTGCTGTGGATGTGCTATCTGTTGACTTGTCTGGTTGGTAATGGTATATTGGTCATGATGATCAATGCTTGATTGGCTAGGTTATTTAGTTCATAGCCTGTTTTCTTCGATATACTTTCCACTTTGCATTAGCTCTGCACTGATATCACCTTTGAACAACGTATTGACTTGCACGGATCGACCTTGATTAATCCAATGTGGACTGGTCATTACCGATTTACCTTAGATTAGCCCTGATCGATTCGATATGAACCAGTCAAAGTCGCTCCAATCTGGACCGGTCATGATCGGTTCAATCTGGGTCGGTCTGACGGATCTTTTTTGAATCAGTTGGTTGATTCAGTTTGGGTTTGTGTTTAGCAGATTCGACCCAAATTTCTATTATCACAATCTATTTTGTAGCAACTGAAATACCATGTGCTAATTTCAATGGGTTTCGTCAACTCTAACCAAGGCAATTTTGCAATTCCATGAACAACCACTTCTGTACTTATCATATTATTGGAGCTATCGATTTTGTCCTCGTCTTTTCGGAGTTCCATTCCGTTGATCGAGTCAATCTTTGTAAATGATAAGCCTTTAACTCCAAAGTCATGATGAGTTTATGGTATATCTAAGGAAGTGAAAACCATTGAATTCCTTTAACGTGGTGATAATATCCTTGTACCAAAATATGTCACGACTTTAAGGGTTGAGCATGGCATTTCCTTTTCCTGAGGCAGTACTTGTAAACCCGTTATTCGTTGTGACCGAATAACTCAGTCTTGTAGAATTTGTAGGGCGCCTTCCAAGAAGGGCTTTGGGTCCGTCACTAACCGAATTTGGAGGACCCAGCATATGATTGGATGCCCCAGTAAGGGTCTTTATAATCCGCCAGTAACTGGATTTGGAAGGCCCAGAATTGATAGTTGGCTTTGAAAGATCCAACATCTGAACGGATGCCCCCGAAGAGGTCTTTTTGAACCCAGTGTTTATATCTCTATCCAGCCATGTACTAATGGCATTGACGATGAACCGGGTGCCCCTCGGGGAGGTCTTTGGTTTAAAGACCCAGTGTATGTCGCAGCTGGACCTGTGGACCATGTATTAATGGTACTGACAACAGACTAGGTGCCCCTCGGGGAGGACTTTGGTTTATTGGTTGCGCTGTTCCACGGGGCAAACGCTAGTTCTTTTAACGGGTCTTACCACGATTTGTTAGAACTAGGGACTGAGACCTTGCAATTAAGAAGGTGCCCCTTTGGTGAAACTTGCAGTTTTGTTTGTGATTTAAGCGTCATGTCATTTGACAAACCTAACCTTGGTGTCTTGTACTTGCACCGCTATGCTTTCCATGTCACCGAGCTAATTGCGAATGATGTTTTTGAGCATTAAGTGATGATCCAATAGCCTCAAGGACTAATTAGGTTATAGTGATATCAATGTATCTTTTAGAGGGCCTGCAATCAAAATCGATCTTTAGCGAGTAATTTGCAAATGTACGATTTAGGCAGGTAATCCAATTTATATTTACAAAACTTGCAATAGCGTTGCATGGTATGTACAATGCATGTTGTTTACAAATACTATGAAAGAAACATTAAAAGAAGTAGCGACGGAGATGTATAGCATTCCATGCTCTTGGGAGTTGGAATCCGTCTGTTGTCTTTAGTTCAAATGTACCATTCGAGAATTTTTTGCCTATCACATATGACCCCTCCCAGTTGGGTCTCAGTACTCCGGTTCCTGTCATGATTCTCTTAAGAACGAGATCCCCAACTTGGAAGGTCCTTCGCCTAACTTGAGCATTAAAATGACGAGCTATTCTTCTCTGATGTGCAATAATTCTAAGTTCTGATTCCTTTCTTCTTTCCTCGAGTAAGTTAAGTGCTTCGAGTTGAAGCTTTTCATTCTCCGCTTGGTTGAAGTAGATCCTTCTATGAGTCCGGACCTCAAGCTCAACCGGGATCATCGCCTCAGATCCAAATGCAAGGGAAAACAGAGTGTGCCCTATTGCCATTTTATGAGTAGTACAATATGCCCATAATGCAAGCGGAAGTTCATCAACCCAACTACCCTTGGCTTTCTCAAGTTGTTTTTTAATGGTTAATTTCAGGATCTTGTTGATTGCTTCAACTTGCCCGTTAGCCTGCGGATGAGCAACGGCCGAAAAACTTTTCTTAATCTTGTACTTGGCACAAAAGTCCAGAAACTCAGCGCTCTCAAATTGAGTCCCATTATCAGTAATTATCTTCTGCGGAATGCCAAACCTGCAGATGATGTTTTTCAAGACAAAGTTGATCACCTTCTTCGAAGTAATAGTGGCTAGTGGCTCTGCTTCAGCCCATTTAGTAAAATAATCGACTGCCACTATTGCTTACTTCATTTTTGATTTTGCAGTGGTAATGCCCCAATCAAATCTATGCCCCCAAATGGCAAATGGCCATGGACTGACCATCAAGGTCAACTCGGTTCATGGTGCTCTCGGGATTTTTGCATATCTTTGACACTTATCACATCTTTATGCATAAGTCATTGCGTCCAAGTTCACATCGGGCCAAAAATAGCCGTATCGTAGAACTTTTTTGGCTTACGTCTGACCACCAACGTGACCACTGCAGTCTCCCTCATGTAATTCGGCCAAAATTGCTTTCGATTCTTCCTTGGACACACATCTTAGTAATGGCATAGAGAATCCCCATCTATACAACCTCCCATCCTGAACAAGATATAATGGAGCTTTGCGCAGTATTTTCCTCCGCTTTTTTGGTTCCTCTGGAAGTGTTCCGTTGAGGATATATTCCTTAATCGGTGTCATTCAAGACATAGGTTCTTCAACAATTTCCATAATCCAGCCAATATATACCTCTTCAATGGCCGGGGTTGTAAGGACTTCAATAGGTATTAACCCGAGCAAATGTTCATCAGAAGAACTAACATATTTAGCGAGTGAATCCGCTTTGCATTTTCCTCTCTTGGAATGTGAGATATGGTGTAATGATCAAGGTTGTTGAGAAGTTCCATAGCTTTTATAAGATAGGAAGGTAGATTTCCAACTTTGGCTTGGAATTCCCCAAGAACCTGACTTACTACCAATTGGGAATCACTGAAGATCTGCACGGTTTTTAGATTCAGCTCTTTTGCTAGTCTTAATCCGTTTATCAATGCTTCGTATTCGGCCTCGTTATTGGTTGATGGAAATTCCAACCTTAATGCATAACACAAGGAATGGCCTTTTGGAGTTTCTAAGACAACTCCGGCCCCTGAACAGTAGTCATTCCTTGAGCCATCAATGTATAGCTTCCAGCTAGCGACCGTCCTTGTTGGTTCTTCAATTCCATCTCCTCTGTCCATGAACTCGGCGATGAAATCTGCTAAATCTTGCCCATTGATAGCTCTTCGAGGGTGATAGGTGATGTCATATTGACTAAGCTCAATATTCCATTTCAATAGCCTTCCAGAAGTTTCCGAACGGAAGAGAATTTTCCTTAGCGGCTGATCAGTGAGAACTTTTATTGGATGGGACTGGAAATATGGTCTCAATTTCTTGGAAGCAATGAGTAGACAATACGCAAGTTTTTCCAGCTTCGGATAATTCAGTTCTGCCCCAGCAAGCCGCTTACTGATATAGTAAACGGGTCGTTGGATCTTAGCAGCCTCGCGGACAAGTGCGGCGCTCAAGGCATGCGGTGATATCGCCAAGTATAGAAACAGTTCTTCTCCATTTCTGGGTTTAGAAAGCATCGGCGGAGACTCCAAATGCTGTATCAACTGCTCGAAAGCCATTTGACATTCTGAGGTCCATTGGAAGTCTTTCTTTCTTTTCCTTAAAGCGTCAAAAAGGGAATGCATCGATCTGTTACTTTAGAAATGAAGCGATTAAGGGCGGCAATCTTCTCATTCAAGGTCGAAAGCTCCTTTATCGTTTTTGGCGCTCACATTTCTCGTAATGCCGTGACTTGGGGAAGGATTTGCCTCAATGCCCCTGTCATTGACTATGAATCCGAGAAATTTCCCTGAAGAAACCCCAAATGAGCATTTCAAAGGATTTAACTTCATGCCGAATTTTCTAAGGATATGGAACATCTCTGCTAGATCCTCTAGGTGATCTTCACCCTTTTTAGACTTTACTAACATGTCATCGACATAAAGCTCCATAGTGTTCCCAATCTGGGATTTGAACATGGAGTTCACAAGATGCTGGTATGTTGCTCCTGCATTCTTTAGTCCGAATGACATAACCTTATAACAGTACAAGCCTCTGTCAGTTATAAAACTTGTGTTCTCCTTATCTGGTTCGTGCATTATAATTTGATTGTATCCAGAATACGCATCCATGAAAGATAATAATGCATGCCCTATAGTTGCATCGACAAGTTGATCGATTCTAGGCAGAGGGAAACTGTCCTTGGGACATGCTTTGTTAAGGTCTGAGTAGTCTATGCATACTCTCCACTTTCCATTAGATTTTTTGACGAGAACTGGATTCAAGACCCAATCGGGATACGTAGATGTTCGTATAAAATTATTCTTGAAAAGTCTATCTACTTCTTCTTTTAATGCCATTGATCTTTCAGATCCCTGAGTTCGTCGTTTCTGTTTTACAGGAGTTAAAATGGGATTAATATTCAACTTATGAACAATTACATATGTTGATATTCCACACATGTCTGAGTGTGTCCAAGCAAAGACATCTAAATTTGCTTTTAGAAACAATATCAGGTCCTTCTGCCGCTTTTGGCCAAACTGAGAACCTGTCTTAAAGACTCGGTCAGGATCTTTGTCATGTACTGAAATGGAAATGGTATCTTCAGCCGGTGCTGCTCTGTCTTCCCCCATACTGGTTTTCCTTGGATCAATTTCCTTCTGGGCCCCACTATGTTCACCAGTATGAGGGCCCCGCCTTAATTGCTATAAGGGGGATCCATGAATGCGGGGCGGGAGCTCCGCATCCTTTCCCACTTCTTTTTTTCTCGCCTCAGCAAGTTCCAACAAATAGCATTCCCTTGCTGTTTGCTGATCGCCTTTGACCACTCCAACCCCATTTTCAGTGGGAAATTTCATTGTTAGGCGCCATGGCGCCATCGTTATTCTGAAAGCCGCGAGGGTTGGTCTTCCAAGGAAAGCATTATAAGCGGACCACTCATCGACTATGACGAAATCTTGCTTCTGTGTCACCTTGTTTTCCCCTTCTCCGAGCTCAACAAGTAGATTGATTACTCCGATTGGCTGAACAGCTTGTCCCGTGAAACCATGAATTTTGCTTTGATAATCTTTCACATCCTCCATGGAGAGCTTCATCCTTTGGAATGCACTGACGAAAAGAACATTAACGGATGCTCCACTGTCAACTAGAACTCTTCTAACAATGGCAGGACCCAAGCTTACAGTTATTACCATCAAATCTTCAATTGGAGTTATCAATCCCTCTGAATCTCGATCCTTAAACACAATGTCATCCCAGGGAGATCTAGGTATCTTTGCTAAGGAGGCTTCATCTATAATCATGAGTTATTCTCCTCTCGGAAGGTCTTTAATCTCATTAGCATATTTCACAATGCCCCCCAGCTTTTCCCAGCAGGATGTGGACCCCCTGAAATGGTGTTAATGATCAGCCTTGGCATGACAGCGTTTGAAGCATTTTCGCTTTGCTTTGTTTGTCCTGTAGAAGTTCCTTGACCTTGTGAAGCTTGAGTATTTTGTGGATTCCTTGTGTATTGTTGAAGTTCGTTCTTCCTTATTAGTTCCTCGATTAGACACTTTAGGTGCCTATACTCATTCGTGCTATGGCCGGGCTGGTTATGAAACCGACAAAATTTCCCGGATTTTATAGCAGCATAGCTAACCTTTATCTGCTTTGGTACTGGGTACTCTTCAGTCTCCTTAGTGGCCATGAAAATATTCTCTACCGTTTCACTTAATGGAGTCAACTCCGAGTTCTTGAAGAAGCGGAACTTTTTGTTGACTCGATTTTCCTTCCCATCATTACCCCGTTTCTGACCTCCAGGGTTTTTCTGGTTTCTTGGTGCATCATTATTCTTCTTTTCAGATTGTATGCTGCTTTCCGAGATATCCATAGCATATGCAGGATCCTCATCCACACCTATGTATTCCTCAGCCTTACCAAACAACTCCTCTAGGGTACTTAGTTTTTTCTTTTTAATCCACCGTTCGAGCTTAGTTTTCTTACTTATAGCCCCCTTTAAGGCTATCAAAGCCAGGCGAGGGTCATAGTTTCCCACTACAGCCTCAGCAGTATTAAAGAGAGTAAGGAAGGCCCTAACGGATTCTCCTGGTCTTTGCCCGAGTTCATTCAATTCCATAACATATTGCACTTTTGTGGCTTGAAGTCTGAATTGCTCTCTGAACAACTTGGCCAGGGTAGCGAAATCGTCCACTGACCTTGGTGGCAATTTGGTGAACCAAAGCGATGCCACCCCCTCAAGGTAAGTCGGAAAGTACAAACACTTCAACTCATCAGTGGCACGAGCCCCATCCATGTGTTGGCCGTATTTGAACAGAAACACATTTGGATCAGTCGTCCCATTATAAGTTTGCACTACTGGAGGCTTGAATTTTTTCGAATATGGTGCCATTTTGATTCTTTTGGTGAGCGGAGTTTTAGTGGGAGCAAATCCCCATTCTTTTTCATCATCCTGCTTCTTCTGATTTCTCTCCATGCTTTTATGGATCATTTCTGATATTCACTCCTCCTCATTGTGTTAGTCCGCGGGGCGGATGCCGTCTTCCTTACCGGATGTCTGCCTAAGCAGACGGTCACGGTTCGGATTTCGGGGCCCTGAACCTCCCGCTTGGAGAGGTGCCCCTTTGGCAGAACCAAGCACTTGTTGAGAAGTCGCTTTATCAAGATGATCGCGAGCGGGTAGCTTTGCCTCCTTATGCTTAGGATTTGTCATCTCTTAGACAGAATTTTCTTGGATTGGGCTTGAAGAAGAGGAACCAGTGTTTTCTATATGCGGAGTCTGTATCGATTTAGCATGGGCGGTCTTCATGGTGACTTTTGCCGTAGCGGCTTGCATGGCGAACATCATTTCGAGTCCCTTCATCATGGCCTCATTTGCAATATTCATCTGGTTAGTTAAAGTTGCGGCCACTTCATCTAACTCTCGTTTTCTTATGGCGGCTCCAGCCCCGGAACCTTCTCCAACCTCAAATCGGGTGGTAGAAGGATTAGTTTCACGATCGGCGATATTATCACCATTCTCGGCATTTTGATCCATGAGCCTCTTTGGTGGTTTACCTGGTTTACCCATAGCTTAGGCAAAGGCTTGGAGTAGATCGTAGTGAAATAGGATTGGATATTTTCTAATGCAAGGCTTCAAAACTTGTGGAGGAATGAGAGAAGACATAGGATTGAATCGGCCCCATGGTGGGCGCCAAATGTTGACATCAAACCTTGAGTCAACACAAAAGATGCAAGGTGCACTTCACAATATTCTCTAGAATAGTAAAAATGGAGCCGAAAACTAGGAAGATGCAAGTAAGGAAAGACACAAAGTTTTATAGTGGTTCGATCAAGCGTGATCTACATCCACTTTATCAAATGATTCCATTATTACCTTTTGGATTACAAAACAGACATACTCTCTCAATACATCCATTATTCACCTCACTTTTCTCACTCTTATACTTAGTGAAATTCCTATGAGAAATGGTTGAGATCCTCCAAGAATGGATGTCGATGGAATCAATCCGAACTCTCTCATAAGCTTTGATGAATCTTCATATCTTTGTAATGAATTTGGAGATGGATCTTTGAATTGAAGTGTTTGAGATGATCAAATTACTTAAAAGAAGTTGAGAATTGAGTTTGACATCCCTTCGGGATCATCCAAAAAGCCCACCCATTAAAGTGGATGTGAGGCTCTATTTATAGGAGTGAGGGATGAGCGCAATATAGTTTTCAGGTTTTGGATCGGTATGTTAAGTATTTACAGCAATGCCACTGAGGTTAATTTCCAGTTTCCAAGCTTACGATCCAATCCAGAGTGATTCTGCCCGATCCAGTTCATCTCGAGCCGATTCAACATACCTCTACCCGATCCAGAACCTCTCGAGCCAGTGTAACACGCCTCAACCCGGTCCAGCTCGCCTTGAGCCAGTGTAGCGCGCTTCAGCCCGATCCAGTTCATCTCAAGCCGATTCAAATCACACCGCAACAGACCGGTCCGATCTAGATCAGCTGAGGCCGATCCACTTTACTACGAGGTAGGCTGATGCACCATCATACAAGCAGGCTGATTCAGCTGCTTCTCGGACCATTTCAGAGTGCTTCTATTCGATTCAGACTGATCCAAAACTACATGAAAGGCCTAATCCAATGCTATGTGAATTTGGTGGATAACAAATACTAACATAATATATACTTCGTGTTTTCATAAATTATACTATTTGCAAACCCTATCATACACCTATCACCTACGTTCAATACTAACCAAATCAACCTCAACATACACAATATACTAAATTAGAAATTTTTGCAATTGGTATTAATTTGATCATTATGGTGATAATAACAGCAATTAGAAGGTAACATAATGTAATATACATACACTAACAATTAGGAATCAATCATAATCTAAATTAGGCCTTAAATCAAAAAAATCTAAATAATAGGTTTTGGGAAAGTGAAAATTAAGGAAACATCCCTATTTTCAAACTTAATGTAGCCCACGTCCCTCCCTTTTTTTTATAAGTTTCCGCCCTCTGTTTTCAGCTGTCGCCTTCCGCTTTTTCCTTCCACCATACTTCTGCCATCTTCATTTGAAAGTTACGTGTTTTCTTAAAAAAAAAGGCGCTGGCTAGTAAAAAAAAAATTATTTCTAAATTCTAGAAACTTCTCCAGAAGTCCACGGAAACAAAAAAAAATTGCATACATGTATGCAACTTTTGCCAATAGTTGCATACATGTATGCAACTATCTGCATACACATGTAAAAAATATGTGCATGCATAGTGAATAATTGAATACAAGTATGCAGTTATTCAGAATAACTGCATACTTGTATGCAAGAATATGTTGAAGGCCGTAGGCAACGCAACATGTGCATACTTGTATGCATTTTTTCTACATAACTGCATACTTGTATGCACATACACAAGTATGCATGTTTTCTATGCAGATTTGAATAGTTGCATCAAAAGATGCATTTATTTCACAAATCTGCATACATGTATGCAACTATGTTGCTGTTCGACACAGAATTGAAATAAATGCATACATATATGCAACTAATTGAATTACATGCATCTTTTGATGCATTTTACTGCATTTCGTTGTTTTTGTGTAATTTTTTATTTGGACGTTGTTTTTGATGTTTTTTTCACTTGAATTTTTTCATGATTAATTTTTTTAATTAATTACGAATTTACGTGATTTTTTTATTTTTTATTTTTATTTTTTAAATATATTTTTGAAAAATAGGGACTAAATTTATAATAAGTTTATGACCGGATGTGAGCCTAATTTTGAAACTTAATAGGGACCTGTAGAAAACGCACCCTTTGGGGAATTACCCGATTTGGCAAGCTGGGAGGGTAGAGAGGTGCTGCAACACTTCATAGGCGGCTTTGGAGGTTGGTGGCAGCGTTGGAGGAGATGGAGAAATCGTGATTTGGGGGTAAAAAAACGTGGTTGGTGGAAGATAATGAGCTGAAGCACGTGGGTTCTGAAAATTATCCAGAAAATTTCCAATGGCCGCAAACGGCTCGTATTTCAATGGTTTCCAACATATCTAGAGGGCTTATTCAAAAATCAGAAAGCCGTTGGAGGCGTTGGATGAGCCGTTGGTTGCCGCTGGAATATGGGTGTTGGAATATACTATAGTTCTAGTAGTGGATAGAACCTAAAATAGCCAAAAGTTGAACTTGCTCCATTTAACTAATAAGCATATAAGTGGGAAAACCAAATTACTTCAACTGAAGATGATAAAACAATGAGCCAACCATGCTATGTCTGAAAATGTAGAAGTCACTAAAGATACTAAGGAAAAATTTAAGTAAATTTTAAAATGCAATTATTATATACATTATGCTAACATGTCAAGTTGATTAAACTAATATTTTAAACATGAATTATATTACATGCATACATATTCCAAAATTGATTTATTTAAATCATTTGGTTACTGAATGGTCATGATCAATTAGAACTCAACATATTTGAACATGCCGCATCCACCTCTACACTCGCCAATTGTAAGTGTTTGAATCCCTTTGTATAGGAAATTCTGTACAAGACTTCACTCATTTAAGATCATGTAATTATAGAACTAATTACTTACATAGACGAAAGAATAATGTATATAAAGATCAATTTACTCAAGCTCAAGGCTTTTACAGGTGTATATAAGGAAATACATAGATGAAATCAGTGGTGTTAATATACTCACATATTGAAAAGCTCATGTCTAAATCTGGGAACATTCAAAAATTGTTCTCAACAAAGAATCATACAAATTTAGATCTAATTTTGCCTTGCAATTTTTTCTTTTTTGAAAACTTTTATGCATCTCAAGACTTGAATCCTTTTTCTTTATCAAGCCAAGTTATATGAATTCATTACCATTACTCACCTGAAAGATTTTTATATGTTGAGTTATTATTGAAGCACAAAATTAGTCATGAATTTTGACACAAAATACAATTACAACCTGTAATCTGAAAGTATAAATGA
Source organism: Allium sativum (assembly GCA_030737875.1). Taxonomy (NCBI): domain Eukaryota; kingdom Viridiplantae; phylum Streptophyta; class Magnoliopsida; order Asparagales; family Amaryllidaceae; genus Allium; species Allium sativum. The sequence goes on from CM060921.1 coordinate 568,436,511, forward strand.
TACACGTTTAAGGATATGTAAAGCTTCATAGTTAAAACTCATGGATATTAAGTGGTAAGATACTAACCATAAGTAGTTTAGGGATTCTAATGTTCCGAATTATCAGTTTATTCATTTCCAATTATTTCCCCTATCAAAATGTTGTTCATAATATTTGTTAAATCAGTATTCCCTCTCTTTCAAAGTACTATTATTCTTTTCAAATTATCATGCTTAAATGTCTTATCTAAATGTTTAAGAAACTTTACTGAATATGTATGCATCCGTAGCGATAAATATTCTCAAGACATTAATGGGCAAATCAACATCATTTTTATTTCCATGTCTTATATAGATACAACTTCCCATATTATTTATTTAATAAGAACGAACAATACTCATATATATATATATATATATATATATATATTCTTACGCCTTCACTTTTTCTAATGATTCTTAATTGTAATCCTTTTAAAATATTGTGTATGATTGTCTCAATAAGCGTCTAAAAATCTCTATTGATAACGTTGGCCAAATGCATCGACTAGGGTGCTTAAATAACCAAATGGGAAAATTAACGCTAAATTAATTACTAATAATAAATTTACTTACTTTATAAATCAAATTCATATTATAAATTTAGGCCAAGTAATGGTATATTAAGGATTTATTAATAAAATAAGGATAAAATCAAAATTAGTGTAATTAATTTTTTTATTTTAAATAATTATATAATAAATATTGGTTTGGTAATAGTTTTAAAACAAGGTATTTTAAAAGTGTTGGTATAGCATGGGTATCTAAATTTTTACTATCAAGATAAATACAAGTTAAAAATGTAACACAAAAGCATGTTACCTTTTTCAATCTTATGGGGACTAGGTTTTGTTAAAAGCTTGGCATAAGAATGTATATGAAGAATTGAGGTAATCGAGGCATGTTGAATAAAGACAAGAACACTCGGTTCATTTTGAAATTATATTAATATCAATAAGTACTAAATTATCATGTTTTTTTTAGAAATTTTCTTGTTGCAATATTGTATATAGCAATGGAAATTTTTTTGGTGCATTTGCACAGGTAAGAGTACAGTTTTAGGTTAAATTTTAAGTCAGAATTTATAATAATGACTTTTTTGTCGTTAATTATTTTATTTTTACCATAGAACTAGTACAGAGTACGAGCAAGGAGCAAGGAATTTTGTGCATGCAGTAAAGAGAAGTTCAGGAAATATGGAAAAAAATTATGTCCTTGCTCAAACTGTGAAAATATTACATGTCGTTACAATATATTTACTGTTAAGCACCTAATTATAAGAGGAATGGATCCTTTATCCAAGTGCAGTTAGTGGTATAGTCATGGTAAGCAAAAAAACGTAGCTAAAAAAGTGAAGTTGGATGACACACATGAATCACTTTAAGCCATTCACTTTGAAGATGAAGTATATATATCCATTATACTTTTTTTTCTCCAATGATAAACATGATGATAATGCACAAAAGTGAATGGATGAATTCCTTAAAAATTTGGAAGATGCAGAAACGCCATTGTACGCTGATTGCGCAAATCAAATGAAATTATCTGCTACCACCGCTTTGTATAATCTTAAACATGACACTGGATTATCTAATAATGGTTTTGATAACCTTCTAAGTGTGCAACAATTTTCATCACTCAAAACTAATGTCCTTCCGAAGACTTTATATGAACTAAAGAAGTTTTTCAAAGTACTTTACATGGGACTTGAGAAGATTCACACCTGCAAGAATGATTGTTGTCTTTTTAAGAAAGACTAAAGGATTTGAATAGATGTTCGAAATGTGGTTCTTGAAGTTGAAAGACAAATGAGTGAACAAAAGAGATAATGCAAGGTATTCCGACCATAGTATTGCGATATTTTCGATTATTCCATGATTTGTAAGAATGTTTAGATCCCAACGGATGACAAGAGATCTAAGATGACATTTTGGTAATAAAAGCAATGGTGATAAAATACGTCATCCTATGGATTCTTTGACATCGAGTATGGTGGATGATAAATGGACTCATTTTCAAGTGGTCTGCGTAACCTTCGACTTGATCTTGTTACTGATGGTTTCAACTTATCTGACATTAAAAGTTCCAAGTATACCTGCTGGCCAATGATTCTTGTGGCATATAATCTCTCGCCTATATTGTGTATGAAAAAGGTGAATGTTATGTTAATATTATTGGTCCTTGGTCCAAAGCGACCTAGGAATTATATATAAATGAATGCCTCCAAAGAATAACGGGAACCGTTCACTTTGGGGGTGTAGGTTGAACCATCTGCTCCTATGTTCCGATTGAGGCCCACTACACCAGGTTACGTTTTCATTGGGGACAGTTTCCCGGGGTAGGGCTCGAACTCGGGACCTATTACCAGGTAGCGATAACCCCTTACCACTGGCCACTGCCGCAGACACACACACACACACACACACACATATATATATATATATATATATATATATCCTTTGATAGAAGATTTGCAACACTTATGGAGTAACGAGGTAGAGATTTATTTTGCATTAGCAAGACATTTTTTAACTTAAAAGCAATTCTGTTATGAACTATAAACGTCTTTCCAACGTACGGAAATCTGGCTAGATATTGTGTAAAAGGCAAAAATGGATGTCCTTTATGTGGTGTTAATACTCATCATTGATGGCTATAGGATCGACATTTGAGTGATCCAAAAGAACTTGTGAATGATCTCCCTCTTGGTCTGGCTACTATTGCAGTTTGGATAGGCAATCCAAAAATCTAAGATGCTTTTCTATGGAGGCCCACTAAAGGATTGACATAAGTTGGAGAAGCCATTGGTACCAAAGTTGTACGACCTGAACCGAAAGTAATTATCGAAACAATTAACACCGCATCATCAAATAATCATACGAGTAATGTCAAAGTTGTCGAGAAGGTAGGTATCAAACATGGTTATATGTGATCCAATTATTTTTTCATCGTGCAAATTATTGAAGCACATACTTAAATAATCTTTTTGTTTAATTGATATAGTACAAATTCTATGGAAAAAAGTAAATGCAAGTCGATTGGTCGGAAAAGATAGAAATAGTTGTTTAAACTGTATGTCTTCAGCCGATCCAATTTCAATGGAACATTGTGTCCATTTAGGGAAAATGCAATCAAAGTTTGATATTGTTAAAATTCCAAAAGCATGTCTATGGACAACAACGCCCGATTTTGATGTCATTAAAGATGCTTTTGGCACTACGATAGATTTTCCTATTGCAAATGTTATAATGGAGTCACTTTCTAGTAAGTATAATTCAAACTTTGTTTAGATATGAGACTTTTTTGATTGGTTGAATACCATCTATTTCTTATTCGCTTTGCAATGCAAATATCTAAATACTATCTCTTAAGATTCTGGTAACACGGTTTCTAAAGATGTTGAAACTAAGAAAACATACATGTGTTCATTATCCATTCGAATCCTTAGAATCATGTTTGGGTTGCTCGGCTTATTCGGGTCGTTATATTCTAGTTATCATGGAATCATTAGTATCATGTGCTAGCACTGTTTCTAAAGCACAGTTTCTAAACAATCATTCGTATCATGTTCGGGTAATTGGGTGAAGTGTTTTGTTTGGTGATAGATAAACTACAATTGGCATTTTCAGTTAGACTTGAAGAGGAGGGCTGGTAGTGGAGGATTTCTCTAGGAGGTGACGATGTAGATTGTAGTATTGAAAGTGGTAATAAGCCATAGAGTGTTGGAGACGGTCATAGTGATTGTGAATGTGGGGATGATTGTCATTTTGGTTTTGTTTATGACCTGAGGGATGACAATTTGGTTGGAGTAAATGGTGATGGGCATTGTTTGAAAATCTATCCTTTATAACCTAGGAGTAAATTATGGCGTGAGGATTACAGTTTGCTTGGATTTTCTATTGAAATTAATGTCGGTGGAGATGTTTGATGATTAAAGAGGTGAGTGTTGTTGCATCAGGTTTCTAGTGTAAATGTTTTGGTGGTACATATATTTGAGTAGGTTATCTAAGTGGGAGGTTGAATGATGAATGAAGTGTGATTTTCAGGTTGCAGCAATTGAGTGTGATGTTGGCTTGTTGGTGGTACAGAAGGAGGTAAGGAGGGTCTTGGTGGTTGCTGCATGATTATTGAGTATGTTGTAGCAGTTTTTGATCATAGCATGGGTGATGGGTAGTGCTAGTCCTATGAAATGGGTGTCAGTGACGCAATGGAAGTGGTTGTAGATTGTAGATTGAAGAGTTTAGAATTGTCGATAAGGTGTGGCTAGGATGAAGTATTCATGTGCATGGTTTTAATGAAAATGGATAGTTTGGAAAGAGGGAGTTTTATGGGATGGTGATAGGTGATGATGGTTTGTGGTAAGTGGTCGGATGTGATAATTTCGAAGGAGATTGACCACAAAGAATGCTCAGCTTGACGAAGTGGGAGGGACAGTAGTTTTGTGTGATAGACAGTATAATTAGCGATGTTTTTACTTGTCCTTTCACTTGCACACATTTGACGTAGGTTGGTTTCAACTATCAGAATGAACATAGTGTATAACATGAAACTAAAGATAGAAAGTCTGAGGTTACTATACTCAATAGTGCATAGCATGTACTACATACTAAACATATTATATTGAAATTATCATTTGAATATGAAATACCATGTACTAGTTAATACAAAAGACAAGTATTATTGTTTAAGCGTTATTGTTATTCATATTAAATAACATGTTAGAGTGCATATCAATAACTCAGTTTCAGGCAATTTCCTGAAACCGGGCTTAGGTTTTAGCAAACTACTTGAAACCGAAGCTCGGTTTCAAGAAACTAAAACCGAGCGTCGCTCGGTTTCAGGTAGTTTCTTGGAACCAAGTGTTTCAAATTCCTGAAACTGAGGTTAGTTTTAGGAAACTAAAAACTGAAACTGAGCGATGCTCGGTTCAGGCAATTTCCTGAAACCAAGCTCGGTTTTTGCAAACTACCTGAAACCGAGGCTCGGTTTCAGGTAACTGAAACTTTAGGGCTAGGACCATCTATCAATGCAGTGGTAATTACAAAAGAAAAGAAATTGTCTTTTAAATTTCTTTTAAGTCTTTTATTATTTTACTTTTGCTTGTGAACATACTTATATATAGTAAGAGTACTTATCTGTGCTGACAATACTTATACATGCTAACTAACATACGTACGTTTGTGCTTCTTCTTGACAGGTGTTGTGCGATGCTTTTGAGATTGCTACATGATGTCGCACTCTTTCTCATTCAAATTGGTCAAGCTTGCATTAATGTATTATCCATCGTTGTTCATACGTTTTTATTTTTAGTATGTAACATTTTGGTTTACTACAATTTTGTGTATCGTTAATTTCTATCATGGGTATTTGTTTGTTTAATTCTTCCTATATGAAATGGATATATGTATTTTATGTGGTTAGTCTTGTGACTCCATTTATACACTTACATTACAATGTGATAAATGTAATTGTTTGAACTGATACAGTAAATTATTAGAATTGAGAATTGTATGCTTGAAAGTATATAGCAGTAAAAAAATGCAATTTTTTTAAAGTGGTCCGACTCAACTATGGAAAGAGAAATTGCCATAGCTTTGCTATACTGCAGCATTATGCTAGTGCTAAACAAAATATTTTCCAAGGATTAAACAGTTTTCATAGCAAGAAAACCATGTTGTAATAGATAGTAATGAATTTTCTATAGCGTTTAAATGCGTCATAAAAGACTGATAAGATACATTCTGTACCACTCTCTGGTGCTATAATAATATGGCATGTCAAAATGTTATAGTAATTAAATAACGTGACAAAAGTTCTATAGCATGCTTCAGAACGCTATAAAAAAGTAGTTACATTGATACAACCTATTTAAGATGGAAACAAGGGTACGTTTTCCATTGCAAGTTTAAAACGCTCTAGTATCCATCAGACTTATTATAACATGCTGATCTATGACGTTTATAGAATCGCTATGAAATGTTTTTATAGCAGTTTTTAAATGCTATAAAAAACATGTTTTTCTAGCGAGTTGAAAAGAATCACACAGTATGACAAACTCGAAACAAAATCCTCATCTCATAATTCCATCTTGCTCCAAACACTAACTATCTCGCTTTGAAACACTGCTTTGATGCACCATCTTGCTTCGAAACATCTCTTCCCTTCGAACTGCTTCTTTGAGCATCTTGCTTTGCACTGATATGAAACTACTCAACTTGGCTTTGCATCAATAAATTGTTCATCGCTTCGAATTGAATCACATAAATCGCTTTGAATCATCGCTTCATATCGAAATGCTTCAAGCTTCCTTGTTTACTTCAAATATCTCTTGTTGCTTTGGAATCGCCTGGTTATTGTTCTTCATATCCTCCTAGAATTGCTTTGAAACTCTCTAGTGTTGCTTCGAAACCATCTGAGTTTCTTTTGCTTTGAATCACTGAATTGATTCGAAGCCATCCTCCATACTTGTAGCAACCTACTTCGAAGTGTTGCAAATCCCTTTAATCTGCTTCAAACTTAACTACGAATTCCTATTTACTTTGATTCAAAGCACTTTGATCACTCTTGAAGTACCCCTCCTTCAAACATACGCTAAGCTAATGGCGAGCCAGCATATTAGCTTTGAGCCCTCTCCCGTAATTCAAAATGATTTTCCAACACCTCAAAGCCACTTAGATCTACTTCATTCATCCTCCAATCCTCTCCAATCATCTTTCGATCTGCTCCAACCATCTATTCAAATCCTAACAAGCACAACACGAAAGAACAAGACTAGGCATGGCAAGCACTTAATCCATTCAATCATTCAAATAGTTCAAACAACATTTTCAATCAAGCATAAATAATCTATTGCATTAAAACATGATTCTACCAATTCTATCACAAATGTAATGTAAAACTTCCCTAGTCACATTAGATCTAACATTCTTGACTATAATATTGATTATACCTAAGGTTTAGATTATATATTTGTTAGATTTAGTTAAAGTTTAAGGTTAATAAAATCTATTAGTTAAAATATAAACATGTGGGAGATCATCATCATTCACATATTCCTCTAAACCGATGAATTTGAATGGAGATCCAATCCAGACAGAAAGTAGTCACATGTAAAAGCACCTAAAATGGCAAGGGCTAATTGATCTAATCTCTAATTGACAATTAGTGTAACAACCCAAGATTTTCGACATTTTAAAATATGAAATCAATTAAGATTTAGTATTGAAAATAATGTTTATGCTTGAAATTTATTTAGAATTTTAAATCTAGTCTATTTTAATTTGTACATGGATAAGTTTTTGTATGTATAAATTTAAATTTCAATATTTGAATTTAATATTTTAGTTAAAATTCAACATTACAAATATTTTGAACTAATTGAAATAATATTTGTTTGAATATTTGTAAATTTGAGTTTGAAATTTAATTTGAAAAATCATAATCTATTATATCTTATTTAATTCGAATTTGGTCTTAATTTAGTTTAAGTTGTATGTATTTGAAATGAAAATGTATTCATGTTGTTTGTATACTTTTTATATATAATGTAGGATCTAAATTAACCCTAGAGGGTGGGTGAATAGGGTTTATCGCAGATTTTCACAGAGTAATTAAATAATCACAACACAGGTAATAATCAAAATAAATGCGGAAAATAAATAACACACAGATATACCCAGCTTCGGCAAAACCCTGCCTACTGCTGCATTCCCCAAGGTTTCTACTAGGAGTTAAAACAATCTCTACGCTTACAATCCCCTGTAAACTCGCGACACTCGCTCCCAACTGTTCTTAACCCTACGCTCAAAACCCTGCACTGGTTTTTATCCCCAAAACCAGATTTCCCCGAATTACAAACCCTGTAATTCGTCTCCCTAGTTTTAGAGACAAACTAGAAAACTCTAGACTTGATTGAAATTAAAGACGAACAAAAACAAAACAATAAAAGACCCCTTAAAAACTTTGAAAAACCCTAAGAATTAAATAGGGGTTATCCCCTTTGGTTTAAAGACTTGGTTGTCCTCTTTCTTATTTGCTTCACCCTTTTTCTCTCGAGCCCAATCACTTTTGTTATTCTCTGAAAAATGGCGGCTGGAAAATAGGGTTTCTCCAAATCCCTAAATCGCGATTGTATGATTAATTCTATGATGCACGAGTCTGTTTGGCTTCGATCTCTGGAGGCTGGCGCTTTTTCTAGGGTTTGTGCTTCCCGTTAAACTCGACTTCGACGGCTCTAGGGTTTCGATTCTATTTAACTTGAGGTCGCCACTTTCTCGTGTGATGATTTCGAGTTATTCAGTGGCTATCCTTTTCTTCGATCGAACGTTGATGAGGGTTGAACTGGATCCAAGTAATCTCCTTTTTACTGGTATGAATTTAATTCTGATTTTTGCTTTTTGCTTGTTCGAACTTGGATGATTTTACTGCCGATGAGGATTGGGTGTTTATATAGGATTAAAAGTCCTTAAATTTTACTCTGATTTCGTATGGATTAGACTTGATTTGATATATTCGAAAATTTTGGGGCTTTTGAAATTGGCTTTTAATTGTTCTTGAACTTCTGGAAATTTCTTTGATTTGAATATTGCTATGAATACTTCCACTATTCTGGAGTTACTTGCGTGTGAAAACCCTGAACTTTGAAATGGTCTCTTCGAATCAAAAACCCGTATAACTTTAATAAATTTTCTGGAACTTTAACGATTTCAAACTGAATATTTTGCTACCTTAACAACTGGTATAAACAAATGCTTTTGCTTATCATTGAATCGGATTTAATACTTGATTGATCTTGCCATAAACTTGAACAGATTTAGTATTCTGATTTTTGAACTGGTACTTCATTTATTCTTTGACTTCCTACTTGAGTACACTCCACTTAGAACTGATGCTAAGTTCTGATTTGAACTGATAAGAACAGATTAACACTTGAATTTGTGAATGGATACTTCATTTAAGTAATTTGCTCTTGTATATACGTTCACTGCTGTTCCTTCATGTTTTGGAAATTGCAAATTAACTTCCTGATTTTATTCTTTTGATTGCTAAGAAAAAATTTCATGCTTGATCACCATGTTAACTCTTTACTGATCAAAATGGGTACTACACTTGTATGACTGTTAATACATGCCTTGTATTGTTTATACTACTTGGATTTGTCTTTGACCAATCACTTGATCATTTTTGAAGCTGATAAGAACAGTTGCCTGATTTGATCACGCCACTTCCTTTTTTTTTTGTTACATTGGTGTATTGAACTGCTTTGCCGAGAACTAAGAACTGATGCTATACTTGATCATACAAATGCTCTTCTAACTTGGTTGAATGCCATTTTCATTTTGCTGTTATTGAAACGTGCATGCTTGATTTTGCTCCCTTTATACTTGCTTTTGGACTGATAAACACAAATGCTAGAATTCTTGAACCTGCTCAGTTCTTTAGCTTGAACATGAATCATTTGCTTGGAATATTTGATTCTTTCTAGCTGGCAAACTTGAGCAAATATTATACTTTATTTGCCACACTTCTTAAATTTCATTTTCATGATATTTCTGATACAAAAATAAATTGATACAAACTGATATTGTATTTGATTATGCCTTGTGATAGACATTAGTTGAACTTCTCTTGAGTTTTTAAACTAATGTTTTACTTGTTGATGTTCTAACTTGTATACACCATCTGTTTGACTGTGGATCGACCATTTTAAACCTTCCAGCAATCTTTTGTACTGAATATTTGTTTTTTCTGCTGATTAAAAACTGATAGATGTTATACTTGATTTGCCCAAGCTTTAACAGAACTACCCATTCATTTTTATATTGCCAAAACTTGTATTGTTTGTACCCAGAGCAGACTTGTGTTCGAGCTATTTGTTTTGTTGCTGTGACCTTCTGCTTGTGCACTCTATCCTTGTTCCTTGAGACATGCTTTCACTTGTTCACTGTTATGTGGTCTCCACCTGACTTTGAGTAATGCTTTTCACTTCAGATTGCTCTGTACATGTTTGTACCTTGATGAATTGGCCATGCTTGCCACTTTAACTTGATTATGCTCGAGCATGTGCTGTACCATGTTGTTGTACACTAGCCCGATCACTTTTACACTGTATTCCGAGTTGTGTGCTGCCTGAGATGCTTACTTATTTCTTGACTTTGACTTGCTGTGTTGTGTTAACCTTCATGCTGCTGAGTTGCTTGAGTGAGTTTGTGTTCAGCATGCAATGTAAACCTGACTTGCTCCATTTGGCTTGTGCTATGATTCATCTCATTGCTGCCTTTTCATTTGCACTGTGCTTCATTCATGTTTGACTTGCTTATGACTCTCTTGTGTGTTGACTTGTCGACCATTTACTTTGACTATGTCCTCGGCCATTTGCTTTTGACTTTGTTCATGTTCATGAGTATATTGCGCTGAGTCGAGATGGTCCAAGTGGCTACTCCTCAGTCACGACACTGGATTGGCGTGGCAGTGCACACATGTATACACGTGTGTATATGCAGCCATCCAGATGAGTTTTTCTGTCCCTGCATATCAGACCAAGTCTAGAAAAATGATGAGAAACACACCGTAATTCTGAGGCAAATAAAATTTAAAAATAAATTTTTATTTGCTTTTATTCTATTTTATTTTTGTTGCAGTCTACTGTGTGTTCTTCTTGTGACAGGTATGAAGACAGGACTTGACTGAAGGCTCTGAATACAGAAGATGGAAGACAGAAGACAGTAAAAAACAGTGTCAATGTATGAGAGTGTCTGTATATGTGAATGTAAATGTAGTTGTATAGAGTGAGTGACAGAGTTGTAGTATGTCAAATAGTGGAGTTATAAAAGATGTACTTTTTGATATTGAAATAAAATATTTTTATTTAAATAAAATACTGTGTGATAGTTTAAATTTCTGTACAGTTATATTTTATTTAAATAAAAATATTATAATCCTGTCTGTTGTGTAGTATACCAGTACAGTTACAAACACATTCAATAATAAAATATATTTGGTTGTTATCATCAAACAAAAAATCATATAATTGTGTATACAACACTGTTATATACAACAATCTCTCCCTTTTGATGATGACAAACAAATAAGAGATTTTGAATGTGTTTGAACGTGAAATATATTACTCCCCCTATTTGTATGCTCCCCCTTCAACTGAACTCTCCCTATATGTGTGGAAAAATTGAATGTATTAAATCCAATTGACCATTCTCCCTCTAGATATTTAACTTCCAATCTTAAAATATTTTTGAATTAATACTCAACAATCAAAATCTTGACCATTCTCCCCCTTTTGTTATCATCAAAAGGATAATAGAAATTGAAGCAGTGATAAATATGAACTATAAATATAAATTCAAATCAAGAGAGAGAATATATATCGTAAAACCCATTTAATCAAACAAAAATCATAATAATCTTTAAATCAGAAGCAAATTTCACTTTCAGAATGAATGGATTTACGATGGATTTTATCGAATGAGGAGAGTTCAATAAAAATTGAATATTTGAATATGAATTTTAAAGATTTTAAATATGCTAAAAATGTGTTAAGCACTTTCTAACCACGCATAGCCCAAAGGTCTTTTAAATGGGGTTAGTAGTAACTTAACTTTATCCTCTCTAATGAGTTCCATCCATGCACAGCCCGAAGGTCTTTTAAGTGAGAATGGAAGCACATAGAAATTAAGGTAATTCACCCACGCATAACCGCGAGGATTTTTAAATGGGAGTGAATACCAAGGATAAATTATTTATTTATTTTTTAATTTTTTTTAATTTCAACAATAATTAGAACTCCCCAAATTAAATAAAACCACGATGAATGACAGAAACATGGTAGATATAGAAGATGGTCGTGAAATAAGCTCTAATTCAAAGATATTATAAAATTTGTCCAATCATCATGTGATTTAAAATAATATCTCCTCTAGTTAAGAATTATACCATAGTCACAACTCATCACAATTTCATAAATCTATTAACAATTTTGATGAGTCACAAAATGGTTCAAATTAATCAATAATTTCAATTTTTGAATAAATAATCAATAATAATTTTAAAATTGAAAGTATTAATTTCAAGAGGAGTTTTTGAAAATGCAAGTTGAAAATCAACTTAAAAAAATCAATCAGTTAAAATGAAATTTTCTAATATTTTTAACACTGATTGCTCCTAGACAATTTTTAAAACCATTATATATTAATTTAATTCAAATTGCCTATGAATTTTAACTAAATCCAGTCACTGATTTTCCAACTTATCATTTAATCACCAATGAATCAAATCAATTTCCTTATCAGAGCAGCACAAGATCAATTTCAAAGCAAGAATCACAAGTGATATTCTCTGAGGATTTTTGGACAAACTCAAGAAACAGTCAACTTATCAAATCTGAAGATAATTATTTGAAATTACCTAAAAAAAATCATTTTTTTATAATCCAAGAATTTCAACAATCCATAACGAATGATTTCAAAAACAGCCAAGTAAAAATAAACTAAAAGGAATAAAAGTACGAGTTTAGAGATCATACCTGACTTACCATAATCAACGTGATGCAATGAATCTCCAACTCTGAATCTATGGCTAAGGGACTCCAAATAATTCGATATATGAATCAACTTGAATTTTATCTCACTTAAGCATAGTTGTTCCTTAGCCTCCTATGATACCTAAATGTTTATATGATCGAGTGGTCTAACAAAAGTTGTTTTACCACTCTTATCTTCGTTTACACGTTTTGGTACCCAAACCCGTTTATATAACAATCCATTACTATTCACTAGCGTACCCTTTGGTACCCAAATTTGTTTAGATTTGCTTAAATTTATTTTGTTAATTTTTGGAATCCAAACAGATTTAAATGAATTGTTTTTAAACGAGTTATCAATTTGTTTATGATTTAAAAACCCTTTGGAATTATTAAATTTCAAAAATTCAATTTGATTGTTTTCAAAGCCAATTAAAGGATTTTTAAAATCATTAAAATTTTGTTTTTCAACTTGATCAGATTCAAATCCAAGTCCCTTTTTATTCTGAACAAAAAATTGATTTTTCAACAACATATTCAACGATTTCTCTCCTTTAGAAAATTTAGTCAGAGCTGACTCAAGTCGTTGAATTTTAAATTTAAGATCGCTATTTTCTTTCATTAAATTTGAACAACGATTAATAGCGATTTTCCTCTTTTCAGCATCAATTTGTTTTAAAATCAAATTTTCATTTTCAAGTGCTTTGATTCTAGCATCGGACTTGGAAATTTCACTTTCAAATTGTTTTCGCTTTCCAAAATCAAGTTTTTCAGATTCTCTAAACTTTTCAATCACCTTTTCAAAATCATGATTTTCATTTTTCAAATTCATGTTTTCACTTTTAAGTAACTCAAGATCAGTTTTTAATTTCAAAAAATCGTTACTCAAAAATTGACATTTTTCGCATTCTGAAACTGGTGAATTCTTAACTTTTTCAAGTTTTCTTTCTAAACTGTTATTTTCATGAACTAGTTTTGACTTATCAGATTTTAATTTCTTAACTTTTAGTTCAAGAGAGTCAACGGTTTTTGTGAGGTCGTGACACATTAGAATTAATTCTTTATAAGTAAAATTCGATACCTCACCAGAATCCTCTTCACTTCCTTCTGAATCAGATTGAGCCATAAGACACAAGTTAACTTCCTCTTCATCACTTTCAGAAACTTCTTCTCCTTGTTAGTCATCCCAAGTAGCAGCAAAAGCTTTCTTCTTTCTTCTGAACTTCTTCTTCTTTTCATTTTTGAGCTGTGGGCAATTTGGTTTGATATGTCCGGGTTTCTTGCAGTTGTAGCAAAATACTTCATCATCTGAACTTTTTGAACTTTCGGATTTGATTGTTTTCTTCTTTTGTGGCTTGTATTTTCCTTTGGTCCACTTTTTCAAAACCATGGCTAGCTCTTCAGCGAGATCATCATCATTACTTTCAACAGAATTATTTAGAGCGATCGTCTTTTTCTTTGATTCAGAATTCTTTCGTTCTTCTCTTGCTTTTAACTCCATCTCGTAAGTTATCAGATTTCCGATCAACTCTTCCATGCTTACTTTATTCAGATCTTTTGATTATTGTATCGCCGTCACCTTAGCTTCAAAATTCATTGGTAGCACTCTCAATATTTTTCTGATCAATTACACTTCGGTATATGTTTTGCCAAGAGCTTTTGCATTGTAGACTAGTGACGAGAAGCGTCCATACATCTCTTTTATATCTTCATCTCTTTGCATAGAGAAATTTTCATATTCGTTGCTGAGTAGAGCGAGACGAGATTCCTTCACTTGAGATGTACCTTCGTGTGTGACCTCCAACGTATGCCATATTTCCTGCGCAGTCTCACAATGAGAAATTCGATTAAATTCAGTTTTATCAAGAGCACAGATTAAAGCATTCATCGCTTTGGCATTAGTTGAAAATAATTTTTTATCATTAGCATCCCACCTGTCTTTTGATTTAGGAATTTCAACACCACTAACTATAACAGTGGGTGATCTATAACCCGTTTCAATAATATCCCACACATCATAATCGACTGAACTCAAATAAATTTTCATCCTAGCTTTCCAATATGCATAATCAGTTCCATTAAACATTGGTGGCCTAGCTATGGACTGACCCTAAGAAAACGCGTTATTAGACAGATTCATGACTCTAGAGTTAAAATAAAAAAATACCTCGCTCTGATACCACTTGTAGGATCTAAATTAACCCTAGAGGGGGGGTGAATAGGGTTTATCGCAGATTTTCACAGAGTAATTAAATAATCACAGCACAGATAATAATCAGAATAAATGCGGAAAATAAATAACACACAGATATACCCAGCTTCGGCAAAACCCTGCCTATTGCTGCATTCCCCAAGGTTTCTACTAGGAGTTAAAACAATCTCTACGCTTACAATCCCCTGTAAACTCGCGACACTCGCTCCCAACTGTTCTGAACCCTACGCTCAAAACCCTGCACTGGTTTTTATCCCCAAAACCAGATTTCCCCGAATTACAAACCCTGTAATTCGTCCCCCTAGTTTTAGAGACAAACTAGAAAACTCTAGACTTGATTGAAATTAAAGACGAACAAAAACAAAACAATAAAAGACCCCTTAAAAACTTTGAAAAACCCTAAGAATTAAATAGGGGTTATCCCCTTTGGTTTAAAGACTTGGCTGGCCTCTTTCTTATTTGCTTCACCCTTTTTCTCTCGAGCCCAATCAATTTTGTTATTCTCTGAAAAATGGCGGCTGGAAAATAGGGTTTCTCCAAATCCCTAAATCGCGATTGTATGATTAATTCTATGATGCTCGAGTCTGTTTGGCTTCGATCTCTGGAGGCTGGCGCTTTTTCTAGGGTTTGTGCTTCTCGTTAAACTCGACTTCGACGGCTCTAGGGTTTCGATTCTATTTAACTTGAGGTCGCCACTTTCTCGTGTGATGATTTCGAGTTATTCAGTGGCTATCCTTTTCTTCGATCGAACGTTGATGAGTGTTGAACTGGATCCAAGTAATCTCCTTTTTACTGGTATGAATTTAATTCTGATTTTTGCTTTTTGCTTGTTCGAACTTGGATGATTTTACTGCCGATGAGGATTGGGTGTTTATATAGGATTAAAAGTCCTTAAATTTTGCTCTGATTTCGTATGGATTAGACTTGATTTGATATATTCGAAAATTTTGGGGCTTTTGAAATTGGCTTTTAATTGTTCTTGAACTTCTGGAAATTTCTTCGATTTGAATATTGCTATGAATACTTCCACTATTCTGGAGTTACTTGCGTGTGAAAACCCTGAACTTTGAAATGGTCTCTTCGAATCAAAAACCCGTATAACTTTAATAAATTTTCTAGAACTTTGACGATTTCAAACTGAATATTCTGCTACCTTAACAACTGGTATAAACAAATGCTTTTGCTTATCATTGAATCGGATTTAATACTTGATTGATCTTGCCATAAACTTGAACAGATTTAGTATTCTGATTTTTGAACTGGTACTTCATTTATTCTTTGACTTCCTACTTGAGTACACTCCACTTAGAACTGATGTTAAGTTCTGATTTGAACTGATAAGAACAGATTAACACTTGAATTTGTGAATGGATACTTCACTTAAGTAATTTGCTCTTGTATATACGTTCACTGTTGTTCCTTCATGTTTTGGAAATTGCAAATTAACTTCCTGATTTTATTCTTTTGATTGCTAAGAAAAAATTTCATGCTTGATCACCATGTTAACTCTTTACTGATCAAAATGGGTACTGCACTTGTATGACTGTTAATACATGCCTTGTATTGTTTATACTACTTGGATCTGTCTTTGACCAATCACTTGATCATTTTTGAAGCTGATAAGAATAGTTGCCTGATTTGATCACGCCACTTCCTTTTTTTTTTGTTACATTGGTGTATTGAACTGCTTTGCCGAGAACAAAGAACTGATGCTATACTTGATCATACAAATGCTCTTCTAACTTGGTTGAATGCCATTTTCATTTTGTTGTTATTGAAACGTGCATGCTTGATTTTGCTCCCTTTATACTTGCTTTTGGACTGATAAACACAAATGCTAGAATTCTTGAACCTGCTCAGTTCTTTAGCTTGAACATGAATCATTTGCTTGGACTGTTGGATTATTTCTAGCTGGCAAACTTGAGCAAATATTATACTTTATTTGCCACACTGCTTAAATTTCATTTTCATGATATTTCTGATACAAAAATAAATTGATACAAACTGATACTGTATTTGATTATGCCTTGTGATAGACATTAGTTGAACTTCTCTTGAGTTTTTAAACTGATGTTTTACTTGTTGATGTTCTAACTTGTATACACCATCTGTTTGACTCTGGATCGACCATTTTAAACCTTCCAGCAATCTTTTGTACTGAATATTTGTTTTTTTTGCTGATTAAAAACTGACAGATGTTATACTTGATTTGCCCAAGCTTTAACAGAACTACCCATTCATTTTTATATTGCCAAAACTTGTATTGTTTGTACCCCGAGCAGACTTGTGTTCGAGCTATTTGTTTTGTTGCTGTGACCTTCTGCTTGTGCACTCTATCCTTGTTCCTTGAGACATGCTTTCACTTGTTCACTGTTATGTGGTCTCCACCTGACTTTGAGTAATGCTTTTCACTTCATATTGCTCTGTCCATGTTTGTACCTTGATGAATTGGCCATGCTTGCCACTTTAACTTGATTATGCTCGAGCATGTGCTGTACCATGTTGTTGTACACTAGCCCGATCACTTTTACACTGTATTCTGAGTTGTGTGTTGCCTGAGATGCTTACTTATTTCTTGACTTTGACTTGCTGTGTTGTGTTAACCTTCATGCTGCTGAGTTGCTTGAGTGAGTTTGTGTTCAGCATGCAATGTAAACCTGACTTGCTCCATTTGGCTTGTGCTATGATTCATCTCATTGTTGCCTTTTCATTTGCACTATGTTTCATTCATGTTTGACTTGCTTATGACTCTATTGTGTGTTGACTTGTCGACCATTTACTTTGACTATGTCCTCGGCCATTTGCTTTTGACTTTGTTCATGTTCATGAGTATATTGCGCTGAGTCGAGATGGTCCAAGTGGCTACTCCTCAGTCACGACACTGGATTGGCGTGGCAGTGCACACGTGTATACACGTGTGTATATGCAGCCATCCAGACGAGTTTTTCTGTCCCTGCATATCAGACCAAGTCTAGAAAAATGATGAGAAACACACCGTAATTCTGAGGCAAATAAAATTTAAAAATAAATTTTTATTTGCTTTTATTCTATTTTATTTTTGTTGCAGTCTACTGTGTATTCTTCTTGTGACAGGTATGAAGACAGGACTTGACTGAAGGCTGTGAAGACAGAAGATGGAAGACAGTAAAAAAACAGTGTCAATGTATGAGAGTGTCTGTATATGTGAATGTAAATGTAGTTGTATAGAGTGAGTGACAGAGTTGTAGTATGTCAAATAGTGGAGTTATAAAAGATGTACTTTTTGATATTGAAATAAAATATTTTTATTTAAATAAAATACTGTGTGATAGTTTAAATTTCTGTACAGTTATATTTTATTTAAATAAAAATATTATAATCCTGTCTGTTGTGTAGTATACCAGTACAGTTACAAACACATTCAATAATAAAATATATTTGGTTGTTATCATCAAACAAAAAATCATATAATTGTGTATACAACACTGCTATATACAACAATCTCCCCCTTTTGATGATGACAAACAAATAAGAGATTTTCAATGTGTTTGAACGTGAAATATATTACTCCCCCTATTTGTATGCTCCCCCTTCAACTGAACTCTCCCTATATAAGTGGAAAAATTGAATGTATTAAATCCAATTGACCATTCTCCCTCTAGATATTTAACTTCCAATCTTAAAATATTTTTGAATTAATACTCAACAATCAAAATCTTGACCATTCTCCCCCTTTTGTTATCATCAAAAGGATAATAGAAATTGAAGCAGTGATAAATATGAACTATAAATATAAATTCAAATCAAGAGAGAGAATATATATCGTAAAACCCATTTAATCAAACAAAAATCATAATAATCTTTAAATCAGAAGCAAATTTCACTTTCAGAATGAATGGATTTACGATGGATTTTATCGAATGAGGAGAGTTCAATAAAAATTGAATATTTGAATATGAATTTTAAAGATTTTAAATATGCTAAAAAAGTGTTAAGCACTTTCTAACCACGCATAGCCCAAAGGTCTTTTAAATGGGGTTAGTAGTAACTTAACTTTATCCTCTCTAATGAGTTCCATCCATGCACAGCCCGAAGGTCTTTTAAGTGAGAATGGAAGCACATAGAAATTAAGGTAATTCACCCACGCATAACCGCGAGGATTTTTAAATGGGAGTGAATACAAAGGATAATTTTTTTTTTTTAATTTCAAGAATAATTAGAACTCCCCAAATTAAATAAAACCATGATGAATGACAGAAACATGGTAGATATAGAAGATGGTCGTGAAATAAGCTCTAATTCAAAGATATTATAAAATTTGTCCAATCATCATGTGATTTAAAATAATATCTCCTCTAGTTAAGAATTATACCATAGTCACAACTCATCACAATTTCATAAATCTATTAACAATTTTGATGAGTCACAAAATGGTTCAAATTAATCAATAATTTCAATTTTTTAATAAATAATCAATAATAATTTTAAAATTGAAAGTATTAATTTCAAGAGGAGTTTTTGAAAATGCAAGTTGAAAATCAGCTTAAAAAAAATCAATCAGTTAAAATGAAATTTTCTAATATTTTTAACACTGATTGCTCCTAGACAATTTTTAAAACCATTTATATATTAATTTAATTCAATTTGCCTATGAATTTTAACTAAATCCAGTCACTGATTTTCCAACTTATCATTTAATCACCAATGAATCAAATCAATTTCCTTATCAGAGCAGCACAAGACCATTTTCAAAGCAAGAATCACAAGTGATATTCTCTGAGGATTTTTGGACAAACTCAAGAAACAGTCAACTTATCAAATCTGAAGATAATTATTTGAAATTACCTAAAAAAAATCATTTTTTTATAATCCAAGAATTTCAACAATCCATAACGAATGATTTCAAAAACAGCCAAGTAAAAATAAACTAAAAGGAATAAAAGTACGAGTTTAGAGATCATACCTGACTTACCATAATCAACGTGATGCAATGAATCTCCAACTCTGAATCTATGGCTAAGGGACTCCAAATAATTCGATATATGAATCAACTTGAATTTTATCTCACTTAAGCATAGTTGTTCCTTAGCCTCCTATGATACCTAAATGTTTATATGATCGAGTGGTCTAACAAAAGTTGTTTTACCACTCTTATCTTCATTTACACGTTTTGGTACCCAAACCCGTTTATATAACAATCCATTACTATTCACTAGCGTACCCTTTGGTACCCAAATTTGTTTAGATTTGCTTAAATTTATTTTGTTAATTTTTGGAATCCAAACAGATTTAAATGAATTGTTTTTAAACGAGTAATCAATTTGTTTATGATTTAAAAACCCTTTGGAATTATTAAATTTCAAAAATTCAATTTGATTGTTTTCAAAGCCAACTAAAGGATTTTTAAAATCATTAAAATTTTATTTTTCAACTTGATCAGATTCAAATCCAAGTCCCTTTTTATTCTGAACAAAAAATTGATTTTTCAACAACATATTCAACGATTTCTCTCCTTTAGAAAATTTAGTCAGAGCTGAATCAAGTCGTTGAATTTTAAATTTAAGATCGCTATTTTCTTTCATTAAATTTGAACAACGATTAATAGCGATTTTCCTCTTTTCAGCATCAATTTGTTTTAAAATCAAATTTTCATTTTCAAGTGCTTTGATTCTAGCATCGGACTTGGAAATTTCACTTTCAAATTGTTTTCGCTTTCCAAAATCAAGTTTTTCAGATTCTCTAAACTTTTCAATCACCTTTTCAAAATCATGATTTTCATTTTTCAAATTCATGTTTTCACTTTTAAGTAACTCAAGATCAGTTTTTAATTTCAAAAAATCGTTACTCAAAAATTGACATTTTTCGCATTCTGAAACTGGTGAATTCTTAACTTTTTCAAGTTTTCTTTCTAAACTGTTATTTTCATGAACTAGTTTTGACCTATCAGATTTTAATTTCTTAACTTTTAGTTCAAGAGAGTCAACGGTTTTTGTGAGGTCGTGACACATTAGAATTAATTCTTTATAAGTAAAATTCGATACCTCACCAGAATCCTCTTCACTTCCTTCTGAATCAGATTGAGCCATAAGACACAAGTTAGCTTCCTCTTCATCACTTTCAGAAACTTCTTCTCCTTCTTCGTCATCCCAAGTAGCAGCAAAAGCTTTCTTCTTTCTTCTGAACTTCTTCTTCTTTTCATTTTTGAGCTGTGGGCAATTTGGTTTGATATGTCCGGGTTTCTTGCAGTTGTAGCAAAATACTTCATCATCTGAACTTTCGGATTTGACTGTTTTCTTCTTTTGTGGCTTGTATTTTCCTTTGGTCCACTTTTTCAAAACCATGGCTAGCTCTTCAGCGGGATCATCATCATTACTTTCAACAGAATTATTTAGAGCGATCGTCTTTTTCTTTGATTCAGAATTCTTTCGTTCTTCTCTTGCTTTTAACTCCATCTCGTAAGTTATCAGATTTCCGATCAACTCTTCCATGCTTACTTTATTCAGATCTTTTGATTCTTGTATCGCCGTCACCTTAGCTTCAAAATTCATTGGTAGCACTCTCAATACTTTTCTGATCAATTACACTTCGGTATATGTTTTGCCAAGAGCTTTTGCATTGTAGACTAGTGACGAGAAGCGTCCATACATCTCTTTTATATCTTCGTCTCTTTGCATAGAGAAATTTTCATATTCGTTGCTGAGTAGAGCGAGACGAGATTCCTTCACTTGAGATGTACCTTCGTGTGTGACCTCCAACGTATGCCATATTTCCTACGCAGTCTCACAATGAGAAATTCGATTAAATTCAGTTTTATCAAGAGCACAGATTAAAGCATTCATCGCTTTGGCATTAGTTGAAAATAATTTTTTATCATTAGCATCCCACCTGTCTTTTGATTTAGGAATTTCAACACCACTAACTATAACAGTGGGTGATCTATAACCCGTTTCAATAATATCCCACACATCATAATCGACTGAACTCAAATAAATTTTCATCCTAGCTTTCCAATATGCATAATCAGTTCCATTAAACATTGGTGGCCTAGCTATGGACTGACCCTAAGAAAACGCGTTATTAGACAGATTCATGACTCTAGAGTTAAAATAAAAAAATACCTCGCTCTGATACCACTTGTAGGATCTAAATTAACCCTAGAGGGGGGGGGGGTGAATAGGGTTTATCGTAGATTTTCACAGAGTAATTAAATAATCACAGCACAGATAATAATCAGAATAAATGCGGAAAATAAATAACACGCAGATATACCCGGCTTTGGCAAAACCCTGCCTACTGCTGCATTCCCCAAGGTTTCTACTAGGAGTTAAAACAATCTCTACGCTTACAATCCCCTGTAAACTCGCGACACTCGCTCCCAACTGTTCTTTACCCTACGCTCAAAACTCTGCACTGGTTTTTATCCCCAAAACCAGATTTCCCCGAATTACAAACCCTGTAATTCGTCTCCCTAGTTTTAGAGACAAACTAGAAAACTCTAGACTTGATTGAAATTAAAGACGAACAAAAACAAAACAATAAAAGACCCCTTAAAAACTTTGAAAAACCCTAAGAATTAAATAGGGGTTATCCCCTTTGGTTTAAAGACTTGGCTGGCCTCTTTCTTATTTGCTTCACCCTTTTTCTCTCGAGCCCAATCACTTTTGTTATTCTCTGAAAAATGGCGGCTGGAAAATAGGGTTTCTCCAAATCCCTAAATCGCGATTGTATGATTAATTCTATGATGCTCGAGTCTGTTTGGCTTCGATCTCTGGAGGCTGGCGCTTTTTCTAGGGTTTGTGCTTCTCGTTAAACTCGACTTCGACGGCTCTAGGGTTTCGATTCTATTTAACTTGAGGTCGCCACTTTCTCGTGTGATGATTTCGAGTTATTCAGTGGCTATCCTTTTCTTCGATCGAACGTTGATGAGTGTTGAACTGGATACAAGTAATCTCCTTTTTACTGGTATGAATTTAATTCTGATTTTTGCTTTTTGCTTGTTCGAACTTGGATGATTTTACTGCCGATGAGGATTGGGTGTTTATATAGGATTAAAAGTCCTTAAATTTTGCTCTGATTTCGTATAGATTAGACTTGATTTGATATATTCGAAAATTTTGGGGCTTTTGAAATTGGCTTTTAATTGTTCTTGAACTTCTGGAAATTTCTTCGATTTGAATATTGCTATGAATACTTCCACTATTCTGGAGTTACTTACGTGTGAAAACCCTGAACTTTGAAATGGTCTCTTCGAATCAAAAACCCGTATAACTTTAATAAATTTTCTGGAACTTTGACGATTTCAAACTGAATATTTTGCTACCTTAACAACTGGTATAAACAAATGCTTTTGCTTATCATTGAATCGGATTTAATACTTGATTGATCTTGCCATAAACTTGAACAGATTTAGTATTCTGATTTTTGAACTGGTACTTCATTTATTCTTTGACTTCCTACTTGAGTACACTCCACTTAGAACTGATGCTAAGTTCTGATTTGAACTGATAAGAACAGATTAACACTTGAATTTGTGAATGGTTACTTCACTTAAGTAATTTGCTCTTGTATATACGTTCACTGTTGTTCCTTCATGTTTTGGAAATTGCAAATTAACTTCCTGATTTTATTCTTTTGATTGCTAAGAAAAAATTTCATGCTTGATCACCATGTTAACTCTTTACTGATCAAAATGGGTACTGCACTTGTATGACTGTTAATACATGCCTTGTATTGTTTATACTACTTGGATCTGTCTTTGACCAATCACTTGATCATTTTTCAAGCTGATAAGAACAGTTGCCTGATTTGATCACGCCACTTCCTTTTTTTTTGTTACATTGGTGTATTGAACTGCTTTGCCGAGAACTAAGAACTGATGCTATACTTGATCATACAAATGCTCTTCTAACTTGGTTGAATGCCATTTTCATTTTGCTGTTATTGAAACGTGCATGCTTGATTTTGCTCCCTTTATACTTGCTTTTGGACTGATAAACACAAATGCTAGAATTCTTGAACCTGCTCAGTTCTTTAGCTTGAA
Organism: Allium sativum; assembly: GCA_030737875.1. Lineage (NCBI taxonomy): Eukaryota > Viridiplantae > Streptophyta > Magnoliopsida > Asparagales > Amaryllidaceae > Allium > Allium sativum. The sequence continues at coordinate 568,460,292 of CM060921.1, forward strand.
CATGAATCATTTGCTTGGACTGTTGGATTCTTTCTAGCTGGCAAACTTGAGCAAATATTAAACTTTATTGGCCACACTGCTTAAATTTCATTTTCATGATATTTCTGATACAAAAATAAATTGATACAAACTGATACTGCATTTGATTATGCCTTGTGATAGACATTAGTTGAACTTCTCTTGAGTTTTTAAACTGATGTTTTACTTGTTGATGTTCTAACTTGTATACACCATCTGTTTGACTCTGGATCGACCATTTTAAACCTTCCAGCAATCTTTTGTACTGAATATTTGTTTTTTCTGCTGATTAAAAACTGACAGATGTTATACTAGATTTGCCCAAGCTTTAACAGAACTACCCATTCATTTTTATATTGCCAAAACTTGTATTGTTTGTACCCCGAGCAGACTTGTGTTCGAGCTATTTGTTTTGTTGCTGTGACCTTCTGCTTGTGCACTCTATCCTTGTTCCTTGAGACATGCTTTCACTTGTTCACTGTTATGTGGTCTCCACCTGACTTTGAGTAATGCTTTTCACTTCATATTGCTCTGTCCATGTTTGTACCTTGATGAATTGGCCATGCTTGCCACTTTAACTTGATTATGCTCGAGCATGTGCTGTACCATGTTGTTGTACACTAGCCCGATCACTTTTACACTGTATTCTGAGTTGTGTGCTGCCTGAGATGCTTACTTATTTCTTGACTTTGACTTGCTGTGTTGTGTTAACCTTCATGCTGCTGAGTTGCTTGAGTGAGTTTGTGTTCAGCATGCAATGTAAACCTGACTTGCTCCATTTGGCTTGTGCTATGATTCATCTCATTGCTGCCTTTTCATTTGCACTATGTTTCATTCATGTTTGACTTGCTTATGACTCTCTTGTGTGTTGACTTGTCGACCATTTACTTTGACTATGTCCTCGGCCATTTGCTTTTGACTTTGTTCATGTTCATGATATATTGCGCTGAGTCGAGATGGTCCAAGTGGCTACTCCTCAGTCGCGACACTGGATTGGCGTGGCAGTGCACACGTGTATACACGTGTGTATATGCAGCCATCCAGACGAGTTTTTCTGTCCCTGCATACCAGACCAAGTCTAGAAAAATGATGAGAAACACACCGTAATTCTGAGGCAAATAAGATTTAAAAATAAATTTTTATTTGCTTTTATTCTATTTTATTTTTTTTGCAGTCTACTATGTGTTCTTCTTGTGACAGGTATGAAGACAGGACTTGACTGAAGGCTGTGAAGACAGAAGATGGAAGACAGAAGACAGTAAAAAAACAGTGTCAATGTATGAGAGTGTCTGTATATGTGAATGTAAATGTAGTTGTATAGAGTGAGTGACAGAGTTGTAGTATGTCAAATAGTGGAGTTATAAAAGATGTATTTGATATTGAAATAAAATATTTTTATTTAAATAAAATACTGTGTGATAGTTTAAATTTCTGTACAGTTATATTTTATTTAAATAAAAATATTATAATCCTGTCTGTTGTGTAGTATACCAGTACAGTTACAAACACATTCAATAATAAAATATATTTGGTTGTTATCATCAAACAAAAAATCATATAATTGCGTATACAACACTGTTCTATTTTCTTTTCAGCCGAAAAATCCTATTTCACAAATCGAAGCCACCACAACAACCCATGTGAGCCACTACAGCACTTCATTCTCGGGAAAACACGGCAATATAGTGAGTTTCCCCCTCACGATTAATTTAGTTTCAAGTATTTATCATCAATTTAATCTGAATATAATAGTTAATGACTTTGCTATACATTCTCCTTGCTGTCTTGGAAGTGTTATTGATTCAGATCACGTTGTATGCCTGTTTGACTGTGATTGGTGATTGTTGGCTAACCTTATGGCTTACTTTTGCACCTGATTACCATGATTCCTATGTGCATTTTGTCCTTACTATGTTTACCCATAATTCGTGTGCATTTTCATTTGAAATTCGATGTCTTTTACTACCTGTTAATTCTGGCAATTGTATTTTGGCATGTTTCATTTTTTGCTGTAGCCAGTGTATATTTTCTCACCTAAGTGCATTTGCACTAGCTTAATATATATATATATATATATATGTTGTCATAACAGTGTATGTATGTATATATAGTTTCATAGATGCATATATACACTTGTATCTTTGCACACTGATATATGTATGTATGTATTATGTACTTACATGTTCTCCTAAAATTGAACTACACTATATTTGGCCTGTAACCTGAACATGAAACTGTCTATACTTACATGTCTTGTTTAGAAAAGAAAAAAACCCTGAAGTATCCATATTAAATATACCCTTTTCCATATGTTATAAACTAGAAGCATACCATTGTTGTTTTGGAACCTAAACATATAGCAACACTTGTTTCTTTGCTTTTCAACTGAAAACACACTGTTTGGGTAGGATACATTCAAAATTTTGAATTGTTATAGGCTGCATTTAATTGCCTATGATGTTATATATAGCAATGGAATACCCTTGCTTTCCTCGGTTAAATATTGAGACACACTTTGATGTACCTATAATATCTCCAGTCCTGTCCTTGGTAGTTACACCATCTTGCCTTGATTGAAATACCCTGGTAGGTTGTGTTGATAATTTTCTTGTCGCATGACCAGGTATCTACCATATATGTTACCCCTTTTTAAATAAGCATACATCTCTTGTTTGAATTATTGCTGGATATGCTTTGCCTTGCTTGAGATATAAATCTTGGTCAACCTTGCTTTTTAAAACTGCTATTGTGGCCACCTTTGGGTCCTGCACTCTGTTACTGCTAAATATGTATGTTACCCTTTTTGATGCATCTTAACTTAGTAAATTGCCAATGGCCATTTAGAACTGGCCGTGTCTACCAAGTTACATGTTTAGCATAATTCAGTCTTGTTCACGCTTGCTGCTCCTTGAAGTATATGTTTTGTTGTGTGCCACTTTTATTGTCATGAAATGGTGACACCCCATCTTATTCACCATAATTTGCATACTTGTTTCTTTGCTTCACTAGCACTGTAGTATGCCTTATGTTGATAACCAAACTGTATTTAAATCATGTTGCTTTGCCACATATTCTGGCCTAATATTTTGCATGCCTGTCTTTGGAAACACTAAAGTATACGCATATATATACGTATACCTACTCAACTGGTTGTTATGTTTTTGGATTCCAAACTCCTGCCCTGAAGGCAAAATGTAGATTTTCATTGTTTTGGCACCCCGTCATACTTAATTAATCGAACCCATGTTTCTTTCACTTACGAACCGCCTAACCGTGTACATTTCTTTGCATGAGAATTTAACTATGCACTGCCCATTTTGTTTTTGGATACTCATGCATGCTACCTTGGAACCAAATATATACATGGATGCGACCTTTATTTGTTGTTATTTCCAGTTGTCAAATTTTATACTCGTGTGCTTGCTATTTTATGTGAGACGCGAAATGGTTGAATCATTTCATCTTACATGGCTGCATGACCTTGCCAAAATATGTTGAGTGGTTAATTTAGGACATTTGGTATACTTGAGTATTAAAAATTTGTTAGGACTAAATATTATATTTTAGTGTTTTATGGAAGTTGCCTTACTTGAAACAAGCTAATCTTAACTTGAGTGTTTTATGTTTTTGCATGGAACGCTCAAGGCAGATCCGAATGTTGCAGATTTAAAGATTCTATCTATCGAAGATAGAGTGGTGAAGACGCTCGCTTTGGGTTTGACTATCTGTAATTTTATTTTATTGATAGATTTGTATTTAATTCCGCTGTATAATAAATAATGTATAACTCTGATTTTTTATAAAAGATTCAGTTATGAGATATTATTGTCTATTCTGTGTTGTAAATTCTATGACCGATACTATTTAAACCTTGTAAGCTAAATAACAATCTGTCCTTTTAAATGGTTTGTATCGGTTTAATTTTCGATTTGAAGCTGTCAAAAAGGCATGTCGCTACAATTAGAGATGATTTACTAAAGAATTTGGTGTAAACTTACGAATTATGGGAAAAACTATAGTGGATTTGAGCTTAGGTTTGATAGGAGAATAAGTGAAAAACTGAAAATGAATCCCTTTGGCCACTATTTATAGCTAAAGGTGTCAAGACTCAAAACTAATAGGTTTGCTAATTTCAGTCCATTAGTTCTACTTTGGTTTTAGCCTGTTGCTTTTATAATTTAAAACAATTATTTATCCTAGAAAAACTGATTCATTTTCATAAGTTGACCATGGGAAACTACAATGAGACATGATATAACATCTAATTTGGCTACTATATCGAAGAAATAAAAAATTATAAGTGTAAAACTATCCAATAGAATTCAACAAAAATCATTGGCACACAAAACATTCCAAAGAAGCATGTCCCAAAATATAAGAATGATACGACCGCATATTAATTAAGTAGAATTATTTTGCGGTCCTTCAATACGAGAAATATGGATCATTACACCATCCATCCAAGAGTATGTGCTTCAACTCACTTTTAACATACTATGCAAAGTTCGTACTATTTCATTACACTACTTAGACTAATAATTCTTGCTTTTTCGACCGTCTTTCCATGAGAGAATTCGAGCAGCCTCTTGGTAACTATTTGTTTCACAAATATTTGTTTAGAGAATTTCAAGTAGATATTTACCCCTCAAATATTTATCCGCCTTATCCTAGTTATATATTAACATAGTAAGAAAAATAAAATATAATTAGTCAACAGACCTGACTGATGGCCCAAAAAACGAATTAGTCAGTTTCTAGTAGATAAAATAACAACATAGCAGCAAAGTAGCAGACCAAAAACAAAAAACATGGGCGAAACCGACAACAAGCGAAAACAACAAAGTAGTACGTATCGAAGGGTCGTAGAATATTTATTTCTTTTTCATATAAGGTCGTATGGTCGTGTAACTTTGGCGAACGGCTATTGGGGTCATTTTCCATGTTCAAGATTTTTGCCGATTTTTAAATGACCGTTTTGCCCTTGGAGAATCTTGTTTTGCCTATAACTTTTGATTGGTAAGGAGTTTTGACCTGAAACCACTTCCATTAAATTCGGATGATGGTTTACCTTTCCGCAGAGTGGTCACATTAGCCAAACGGACTTACCCTTTGGGAGATATGGCTGAAATAAGGTTTAGAAGGTGAAAAACAGCTTAACCGGGCCTAATTAGGGTGATTAGCAGCTAGACCCATAACCCATTTCGGGATTAGGGTTATGGGAAGGCTGAAATCAGTTAGGAAAAGATCTATTTTCATTTTCTCAGCCGCTTAAAACATCTCTCTAACCCTAGCCGTGGCCTCCACCTTCTAAAACGCCTCCAAATCACTTTCTAATCAAGGATTAAGCTAATCAACATTAAATCAAGTTAAAATAGCATCAAATCAGAGTTGGAGCTGCTGTGTTGCACAGAGATTCGACCTAAATCAGAGATATTTTCAGATCTAAGATTAATTTGTGGCTAAGGTGAGTGATTTGCATTGTTTTTCATTAATTACGGCTAATTAGGGGTGATTTGTGATAATTAGCGAAATTATGGCTTATAAAAATCTGAAAAAAAAATTGTAAAATTCTTAAATATTATTTTAGGGCTCTAATAAAAATTTAGGTTAATTTGGATATGTTTTGCTAATTGTATGCTTAAATCATGATTAAGGAGATTAAGGGGAAAAACCATAGATTTGGGTATGTTTGATCCATATTGACATATTAAATTATTGTTTTGATGTTTATTGTTGACTCTCTATGTTGCTATGACTATATGGTATGTTTTATGATTGATTAGAAAAGTTAGAATGGTCGAAAACGCCGTCGTATGGCGTAAAACAATTGCTGGAAAAGTTGCAGGAAATGTGCAGGGTTTCGGATCGGATATGGGGCTCGGATCGGATAACAGAATCGGGCAAGGGAATTCGATTCAGATCGGAACTTGGCACTAGAGGGGGTTTGGTAAGAAGGAAGGCCACCCACATAGAGTTGGAGTTGGGATGTAGGATCAGATCGGAGTAAGCGAGTTGGAAGATGAGAGACCTGAACCGAACCGATGAGGACTGGAGTGCTATGCATATTAACCAAGGTGTGGACTACGAGCATCGAACCGAACGGAGTTGGAGGCTGGAGCACCCGAACCGAACCGAGTTGGAGGCTGGAGCACTCGAACCGAACTGAGTTGGAGGATGACACCCGAGCTGAACCGAATGGGGGAACTTGAACACTATACAACCGAATCGAATTTGGAACTACTTCTACATGATGACTCTTCTGAAGACCAACTCCAATTCGACCAAAACCCGAAATGCAAAGGAAGTCCAAATAGGAAGTAGAACTCAGGATCCAAATGGGAACCAACGAGTTAACTTCATGAATTGGATTTTGCTGCGGGACGTGTGCAAAGGGGTTATCGATGTCTATAGCTTTGACTCACCACTGTGAGGCGGATTAGTGGATATGGATCAGTGCAGTGGGGTTGTTATGACTCCATAGGGCAAAGTGATCGTAGCAGGGCTATGAGCCAGTGCAATGGAGTTATTATGACTCCGTGGGGCAGAGTGGACATAGCAAAGTATTAGTGGTTACGGATCAGTGCAGTGTAGCCGTCATGACTCCATGAGGCAGAGTGATCGTAACAAGGAATTGGGTGATCAAAGTGGTAGATATCGTATACTTTACGCACTGAGTGAGAGATGTGAGGATAATTGCTATGTTTGATGTTTTGCTATCACCATAACATGCACACCCCCTCCCCATTATTTTCACACCATGTGTTAGTGTCACCTTAGAGTATTGTACATCCTGTTGTGCTAACTCTTTGGTTGCAGGTCCAGGTTTGGTTATGTATACATGTTATTGTTCTGTTTTGCTGCTCATCGCTCATACCAGACTTTTGTCTGACCCAAAGTTTTATGTTTCTTCTTATTACTCTGCGTGCTCTTAAACGGGCAGACTAGAGACAGGTCTGGTGATTATGCACGAGTAGCTGTACCGGAGACGAGTAGGAGGCTTCCACGTATGATATGTATATAATCTCCCTGTATTGTTGTTGGTCACTACTTTGGGCATTAGTAGTGTACCTCTTTCTTTTGCTTTAGAGACAGAATTTCAAAGTTCTAATAATGAATGGTTTAGATCATAAGCTGTATTTTGAATCTTTCCACTGCTATGATGGTTTAGTTTTCAGCTTATGCACTGTCTCGCCTGTTTTATGTCAAAGTTATGTTATTATTATATTTTATCCCATGCGCTGTGAGACATTCTAAAGGTTCTTTATTAGTTCAAATTTCTTTCTTTTCCTTTCCTTGGCGACGCCCCGTGCTGGTTGGACATCAGTACAGTGCATTTCAGGGAAATGTCAGCTGATGCGGGGCGGGCCTTCACAAGCATCGAGTAAACCAAAATGTAGAAAATGGAACATTACAATCACTGAGGCGAACAAATACCATGAACATGGAAAGATCATTCTAAAGCTCACTAGAGCTTCCGATCGATTCAGTCGAGTTGTTGGAACCCTATGTAATTATTGGCTCTAATTGCTTGTATATGGGTAATTTTTAAATAATTGCTTACAATTTTGGAACTTTTTCTTTAGATTGCTGTTTTTATTTTATTTTTCCATTTTTCATCAATTTTTTTACTTTTGTAATACAAAAATAAAAATAAATATAAATTGAAATAAGTTTTAAATTTTTGTTTTTTTTACGTTCTTCGATGATTTTCTAAAAAGAATGACAATTGATTTATGTATTTCGAAAATTAATACAGAAAGGACGAAAATGGCGGCCACCGAAAACTGATTCTCCCCCGGATCTAGTCTCATCGCCTTCGTTCTTGATAACGAAGAGCAAACGTGCTCCCTCCTCCAACTCACTTCCCTCCTCCTCCTCTATCTCTCAACCCTCAACAACTCATACATGGCGTGTTTTCCCCTCTGTCGCATCCCCCAATATAGAGAGCTCGTCATCCATTGATGGTCTAACTGCTACTGTTTGATCCACTGACCCTCGTACTGCTCTAATATCTGGTATGTCAATACCACTATGCTCCCATCTCTCCCTATGTTAGCTGCAGCCAGATCTAGTTTTTCCATTGACTGTGATGTTGTGAACAATTCTTGTGTTAGAGAGTTGGTTTTAGAACAAGGAACGATGAACGCAGATTGTTGTGCTAATCAGTCAGTATGTTATACAACACCTAAACTAACGAACACTGTTCAATGCATAAAAGGTGCTTGCGTTAATGCTCCAATGGGTGTCAGTGAAGTTAGGCATACTACAGGCCTGGTAATGCATGAATCTGACTTTGTCAATCTTAGTGCACAAGTGGTTGAGCCATCCACTTACACTAATTGAAATGTCCCTAGAAGTAGAAATGCAACTGGAAGTGGAAATACAGATCTCGGAAACAATATGCATGAATATAATAATGAGAGAAGTATAATAATAAGATGAATTTACTTAACCACACGAGAAAAACAGGAAGATTGGCTTATTGGAAGAGAACAACAAACAGTTGAAGAATACAAATACGTCATTGTGGAAGAGGATCGAGGGTTTGGTGAATAGTGATTAAGATGTTACAACAAATAACGATAAACTTGTAAAAGAACTTACAACAAATAACAATACATTTGTAAAAGAACTTGAGGAGCAGAATGCTCTGAATGTAGTGGAGATTGAGAAGAAAGGCAAAACAAATGTAGGTATTATGGAGGAGAATGAGAAACTAAGTGCAGACAATAACAATTTGAAAAACAAAGCTGAGGAGATGAAAAACAATCTGTTTTACGAAAGGAGGAGGGCGAAGATGGTTTTTGTTCTTGTTGCATGCTTGAACCTGATGGCAGTCATTCGTTCGTACACTGGTTTCTATGCCTAATGTAGATATGACTATCTCGATACAATAACGAATTTGTGGAAAAGAATTTGTTAAAAAAAAAAAAATTGAATGTATCAAGATAGTGAAACACCATGTCTGCAATAAGCATAGAAACCAGTGTACGAACGAATGACCGTCATCAGGTTCACGCATGCAACAAGAACAAGAACCATCTTCGCCCTCCTCTTTTCGTAAAACAGATCGTTTTTCATCTCCTCAACTTTGTTTCTTAAATTGCTGTTGTCTGCACTTAGTCTCTCCTTCTCCTCCATAATATCTGCATTTGTTTTTTCTTTCTCCTCAATCTCCACTGCATTCACGCATTCTGCTCCTCAAGTTCTTTTACAAGTCTATCGTTATTTGCTGTAAGTTCTTTTACAATCATTATTTGTTGTAACATCTTTATCTCTATTCATCAAATCCTCTTCCACAATGTCGCGTTTGTCTTCTTCAACCGTTTGTTGTTCTCTTCCAATTCGCTGATCTTTTTGTTTTTCTTGTGGTAAAGTAAATTCATCTCATTATTTTATTTCTCTCTTTGTCGATCTATGACCTTGGAATTCTACTACTTCTGAAAACTCATCCTAGAATGTTGGATCATACAAGCCGAATTCATTTAGTACGCAAGTTGTTGATGGTGTTAATATGTTGCATGCTAATGTCATTCAAGGGGGTGCTAGCTACTGGTTGATCATCTAGTTGGCTTCTTCCTAAATGTTTCGGCTTCTTATAATGAGGTCCGACTTCAATCTCTTCGTGTTTGGAAGGCAAGAGGTAAACTTCATGTTCAATTATATAGGTCACTGTTCTATTTTCACTTCACTCATAAGGAAGACCATCTCCGTGCACTAGAATCAAGCCCTATAATTATAAATGGAATACCTCATTATCACTCTAGAGTACTGGAATAGGCAAAGTCAGAGAGCCAGTTCGAACCATATCAGTTTGGGTCACTTTCACTAACATTCCTTCTGTACTACAACTATTGATTGGTCTAAATTGACTTGCAGGTCTAATTGGTTAGTTCCATGTTTTGATACGACGACCGAGACATGTAAAAGCCTTCTGTCTGCTAGAGCTCTTATTGAGATCACATTGACTAAGCTATTACCAGCGAAGCTAAAGGTTAGAACTACTAATGGGATATGGAAGTTGACATACAGTATAGCTGAAAATCAAAATTTTGCATCTCTTTCCAATCATTTTGCCACATCTCTTCCGCCTGTACTAATGCATTTATGCCAATAACAGTCAGACCCTCTCTTCCTAGACCAATATTGAGATGGTTACCTAAGGCTCCTTTGTCGCCGGAGCCTATAGCCACTGTCACCGCTCCAGATATTCTATAACCAGCAACTGGGTGTTGATCTCTTCTTCAACAAGGCATTTTTGTCATCTCTTCGGTTGTTTCCTTTACTGCGACTACTGCTATTTCCCAATGTTATCCATGCTTTTTTTCAATTTTTTCCTCTGATTTTTCCTTATTTGATTTTTTCGGATGGATCTGCTGAAACGGCAAAGGAAGAAAAAGATGAAGGAGAGTGGTGACGAGAGATAGTTGTAGCAGGCTTATTTATAGTCGGCTGTTGTTGTAAAATTTAGTCGACCAAGTATACGGTGCGGACTGCAATCTACATTGTCTCGTGAATTGCAGTCCATGATCTTCACTTAAGAAAAAAAAAAAAAAAAACACAAAAATGGCATTGGAGCTTTGTGTTTTTCTCATTTAAAGTGAGTCAGGTTTCAAATGGATCGAAACTGACATGTCCCCACACCTTCACCTCTTTCTAAAACTCCAGAGCGCTCCAACAATGAAGATATTCAGATTTTGAATTCAAAATTGTAGAAATTAACTTTCCTAACGGTGGATATTTGCCTGAATATTCAAACAAATATTCAGGCTAATAATCCTCAACAGCAAATTGACTCATGCGCTGATTAAATCACCGTCCTCTTTTGGGCTTTGATTAAATCAATGCACGATAAAGGGTACTTGACCAAAATGAAATATCTTTGGACCAAAAAGTGCTTGCTGAGTTTAGATAATGAAAGACCTTCTCAGATCTAAGTACGATCAACCGAGTTTAGGTACACTTTTGCTTAATTACTGCTTTGTTATGTATCTGATGAGTTTGGTTTCAGTTCGATTCATCTTTTGAATTTGTTGGATCTTCACATCTACTCTGAGTCTTAAGAAATTTCAATTTAGTGAGATATATGATCTAATCATAAATTTCCTTTAATGATCTGTTCTCCAACGAGTACAAATATATTTCAATATGCTTTATTTTGAAGTGTAGAATAAGATTTGCAGATACACACACACACACACACACACACACACACACACACATATATATATATATATATATATATATATACACACACACACACGTAAATATGTATATATATATGTGTGTGTGTGTGTGCGTGTGCGCACTGCTTTGATTGTCACACCATAATATTTTCTTAGATTCATATTTATTCTTTAGTTCATTTAATAATGATTGTATCCATATTATTTCTGTTGTGACATTTGCTACAGTCCTTTATAGAACCTTAAGTGCAAGGTATGTAAATGATGACTGTTATCAGATCATTTTCAAAGCAAATACAATATTCAATAGTTAACTTCATTTCACCTGGGTCTGTGGTCCAGCCTACACCAGCATAATCTCTAATGTGAATTTTTTTCCATGTCTTCAATGTTAAACTCAAATTTACGGTGTCTTTAAAATATATTAGGTTCCTTTTTATTGTCTTTCAGTATTCATTCAATAGTTAATATATATATATATATATATATATATATATATATATATATATATATATATATATATATATATATATGCAGTGCTTTGATTGTCACACCATAATATTTTCTTAGATTCATATTTATTCTTTAGTTCATTTAATAATGATTGTATCCATATTATTTCTTTTGTGACATTTGCTACAGTCCTTTAAACAGCCTTAAGTGCAAGGTATGAAAATGATGACTGTTGTCAGATCATTTGCAAAGCAAATACAATATTCAATAGTTAACTTCATTTCACCTGGGTCTGTTGTCCAGCCTACACCAGCATAATCTCTTATGTGAAATTTTTTCCATGTCTTCAATGTTAAACTTAAATTTACGGTGTCTTTAAGATATATTAGGTTCCTTTTTTATTGTCTTTTAGTATTTATCCAATAATTTTCTGCATAAATGGAGACACTTTGTTAATCCTAAATGGAATATTTGGTTAGATTATAATTAAATATTTTAATGCTCCAATGATACTTATGTATTGCTTAATATCAAATATCGGTTTTCCCTTGTTTTTAGAGTAGTATTGTTGATTGCTTATCATAGGCGTTGAATGAGGATTCACACCATCCAATTTTGATTTGATCAGCAGATTTGTGATGTATGTTTTTTAACTTGGCATCCACTCTGAGTTAGATTTTCTTTTTTCCTCTGTGCCTGGAAAGTAATTTAATTTTCCAGGTTCTTTAATGATAATTTTTGTCCAAATATTGGACAATATTACTGATTTTGGCTTCGCCATCAGCTGTACTAATTGAGTCATCAACAGAAATTAGTATTTAGATGATGTAGCATTTATTTTAGTAAAGAATGAAATTATCTTATCTATTAGGCTAATAAACCATGCTATTTAATGTGATTTTCAGTTTATTAAAGCGGACTCTTGGTACTAGCTTAAAATCATATATTGCTTTGTTAGGCTTGCACACATAATTCATCTTTGGCTTGTATCCTTGTGGCTGTTAGGTATAAATCTCCTCTTGTAACACACCATTTGAAAAGAGTTATTGACATCTAATTGCCTAATACTCCAACTTTTTATAAAGAAATAGCAAGAACAAACTTGATAGTGGTTTGTTTGACCATTGGAGATTTTTTTTACATTAAAATCCATACTGTTGAGTGTATCATTTAGCAACCAGTCTTGCCTTTGTATCTGTTGATAGTTTCATACAAGTTTTTCTTTAACTTGTAAGACACTTGCAAACAATTATATTTTTGTTGTTTGGTGGATACATTTGATCCCATGTTTTATTCCTCATGAAAACATTGTACTCAATATACTTTCTTTCCTTCCAAATTTTGTCTTTTACAGCTGGTCCAAATGTTTTTGGTTCCTCAAAAAATGAGAATGCAGAGTATCTTTTGGCATGAAAACTCCACTTTTAGCCTTTGTGATTATGAAATGCCTTGATCTAATTTGTGGCTCAGCTAGTGATAATTTTTCTATATTGACCCGATCTGTATTATTTTCTGAATGGCTTTCTTTTGTATTTGAATTTTCATATTTAGCATGTTGCGTTTGACCTATTGAATGTGCAAAAGATTGGTTGATATGACTAGGTAGTTCTAAAGATTCATGACATGGTCTAGTTGATATAATGACTTTCAAATCTGAAACATTTGTAAACCTTTCTTTGTTCCATACTTGTGAGACATATAGGTAATTCTGGAATGGGACAGTTTTGAATTGTATACTATACTAGTGCTCTTTATATTTTTTTCTACTAAAGGAAACACACATTCATTAATTACAACATGTCCATTGATTAAAAAAAATCATTATCACCCAAAAATTTGTAACAATTATCTTCCAATCATCTGTATCCTTTCTGATTTGTCCAGTATCCTAGAAGGGTGCATGATTTTGATCTAAAGTTTAATTTAGTAGTGTTATATGGTCTGTGACAAGAAAAACATTGACATCCAAACGTTCTTAAGCTTTGATAACCTGGTTTGGTGCCATATGACTTTTCTATTGGACTTATTCCCTTTAGTACCTTTGTTGGTGAGCTATTAATAAAGTACACAACAATATTGAATAAATCAAACCAAAATTTCGATGGAAGCGATGCATGTGTAATAACATGAGACGTGATTCAGCTATATTTCTATATTTCCTTTCAATAAGCCATTTTGTTTAGATGTACAAGGACATGTAATTTTTTGAACTATTCCTTTCCTGCAAAAGAAATCACTAAGCCACTTAGTGTCACAGTCAGCCTACATAATTTTTGCTTGTGAACCAAATTGCTTTTCAACCATTGTTATAAAATGTACAACCATATCACATGCTTCGGATTTTGACTTTAGAAAGTAAATTTTGGTATATCTAAAATATGCATCAACAAATGATATGTAGTATCCATAACCATAACCATTACTATAACATATAGGTGCTAGACCCAAAGATCAGCTGCAACCAGCTAAATGTCATTTTATATTATGTCTGGGGATCAACAAAAGGCAGTTTATGACTTTTGCCCATTTGACAGTAAGTACAGATATATGGTAATGCTTATTCATCAGAGGAAATTTTGTTATCTAAAGTAACTTGTTTTACAATGCATTAGATTGATCAAGTTTGTTGTGTCATAGATCAGAAGCACATATGTTTTTATCAGTTTGTTATATCTCAAACACATTGCAACATTTTTCTTTCCATTCAAAATTTATGCAATTAACTAGACTAAATTTGTATAACCTTTATTTCCATTACCCTGAAGAAGAGTTACTTTATTTGATTTGTCTATAATCAATCACTATTTTGGATAAAACTCAAAATAAACATTATTACATTTGCAGTACACTTATGAAATTTTTCCCTATCTTAGGCACTTTTAATAAATCGTTAAGATATAATTGTCTTTTTCCTTTGGTAAGTGCATTACCAGTATAAGTAATATTAATATACTCACCATTTCCCAAACATATTAACTATTTAGCTTTGTACTCCTTATTGACTAGGTTTAGATTTTCTAGATTGCTTATAATATGGTAGGTTACTTCCGAATCAAGGTATCATGACTTATGTTGAATAAATTTTCATCTTGTGACCTCACTAAGATGTTGATTTCTGACATGATCTCACTGAGCATTTGTGTCATGCTGTGCTTGAGCCAGGTTTGCACTGGATTTGAATCCCTTTATTTCTTGTATTATGACCAAGCACATAGTTTTACTGAAATAAAAATTTGCAAACATAGTTTTACTGAAATAACAATTTGCAACAGTATGTTCAATTTTTTCCACATGTAGACAGTTTGGCCTATTGCAAATTTTCCATCTTTATCTGTCCCTTGACATGTTGGAACAACCACCTCTTCGTATTGTCTGATCAGTTTAACTATGGTTCTGATAATTTTTGTAGTTAGCTGTATAATTGACAAACAGATCAGAAGTCTATGGTTGCCTGTGATCAATTCTTCCCTCATGTGGAAGTAGAGTTGAGTTGCCTGTGATCAATTCTTCCCTCATGTGGAAGTAGAGTTGAATGAACCTGTTGCATAAATGGTAATGTCTCTTTAGATAATATTACTGCCCCTACTGTTTCACACTCATCACTAAGTCCATTCAAGATTGTTAATACTTGATCAGTTTTAGATATTTTATGCCTGGTTGCCTCTAACAAATTAGATATTTTATTGATCTTTAATAAGTGACCTACTATTAGTCCATTATCTCTTCTAACACTTTAAAATTGCCTCTTGTAGTGCATCATGTTAGCAGTAGTTAACGAGTGAAAACTTTCTTAATGTTAGTCCATATTTCATTAGCCGATTTACATCCAATGACTTGTGACAGTAAATTAATGCTTGAAGATGGTAGTAACCACGAACGTATTAAACTAACTTGCCTCTGATGCTTCATATATTCTTTATTTGATCATTTTATTTTCCGAATCTGCAATGAATTTTAGTGGAATAGACAATGTTATTAGCACAAATCCTTCAAAACCATACACTCAAATTGTTGTTTCAACTTCCAATTTTCACAATACTTAATTGTCTTTTTCAAAATAAACAGTGATCATTTCTTTTCGTGATAAAATTAAGATTCCATGTGTTGTTTTGAAGTAGATTTTGCGAAGGCATTTGATATTGTAAAATGGAATTTTGCATGGATACATTAAAGGCGGGAGGTTTTGGCTCCTGCTAGATTGGTTGAATTAGAGATCTTTTGTGGTCCAGTAGTTCATGCATTTATGTTAATAGTATTATAGGTAATTTGATTACTTCTAAAAAGGGTTTGAGACATGGAGACCCACTTTCCCTTTTGCTCTTTGATATTGTACCTGATGTTTTTACTCGATAGAATTGCAGTTAATAATGGTATTATTAAAGTTTTGGTGATGAAGTTGTTGTAGGTGGCTTTACTTCATTACACTATGTGGATGATACCATTCTCTTTAACTTACCGAAATGTAAATATCTGGCACCATTGAAAGTTCTTCTGTATTATTTTTAATTGGTGCTTTGTTTATAAATTTTTAGGTAGTATGTAACATACTACATGATTAGTGGGTCAAACCTCACATGGCGAGAATCCAACAAACGACCTCTTTCTTAAAATCCAATTGTCTAAAATGATTTGGACAAGGTGCTTGTCTTCCTCTATTTTCTCGTGAGAAGCTTTCTGGTTCAAAAATAATTTTTCATAAGAGTTTGGGTATTGAAGAAAGTATGTTGAATTCACTGTTATTATGGTGCTTGACTAGTCGATTAGTCGAGATTGAATTATCGACTAGAGGAGTCGATTTGCCATCAGTCGAGATTGATACTAACCTGTGCGGACTCGAAACCCTAATTCGAAGAAGAAGTCAAAGTCGAAACCGTAACTGAAGTCGAAGTCGAAGTCAAAACTGTAACTGAAGTCGAAGTCGAAGTTGAAACCATATCTGAATTTGAAGTCAACCCTAACCCTAAATCCTAATTCGAAGTTGTCGATCTTGCCAGCAGCAAAGGTGTATTGCAGATAGAGGAAGAGTTTCTTTGTTAATTTTTATATTTAATAGAGCAGAAGTATATTGCAGATAGAGGAAGAGTTTCTTTAAAATATAAAATTAACAAAGATACACATTGCAATTATGTAAACTTTTACATGCCTAACATTTATTTACACACTGCAATTATGTGTGTGTGTGTATATATATATATGTGTGTGTGTGTGTGTGTGTGTGTGTGTATATATATATATATATATATATATATATATATATATATATATATATATATATCGACTAGTCGACTGGTTGGACCTCTATCAACTCGACTTGCCGCCGTAATAACCATGGCTGAATTGTAAAGTCGATTGCTGCTCTCTTTCTTATTAGGGCATTACATGACTGAGGGAACTACATATAGTTGATTGGCAAAGCGTTATTGAAAAATTTGATACTAAACTTACCAGAAGGAAGAGTTCGTCATCGTCTAAGGCTGGAAGGTTGGTGTTAATCAATGTAGTCCTTTCGTCCATTCCACTGTATTGGTTTTCTGTTCATAAATGTCCTAGATCAGTCGTCAGGGACGAAACTAGAGGGGGAGGAGGGGCAAGTAGGGGTTGTGCCCCCCCACCCCCCCACCCCCCCACCCCCCCCCTTGATATTTTTTTTTTGACCGGTTTAAGCCTGTTAATATAAGAATGACTACTTTTAAGCTATATTTATTAATAAAACTCGGTAATATGAGACATTATAGATTGAAATTAAGACAAATTTAAGGTAAACAGGTACATTTTTTTTGTCCCCCCTTCAAATCCCCCCCCCCCCCCCCCCCTCCGACCGAATTCCTGGCTCCGTCCCTGTTAGTCGTTGATAGAATTGATAATATTGGAAGAAATTTTGTTGGCATCGTGGTAGAGAAGTTAGCTCTTTAACTTGTTTAGTTGCTTGGACTCAAGTTTATAAATCGGTTGATCAAGGTGAATTAGGTGTTTTGAATTTAATTGGGATGAACTATGTTAACTGTGTAGTTGAATTTGGGATTTGATTAACGAGAAGGATATCATGTGGCAGAAGTGGGTTCTAAAGCTATATTTTAACGATTGCTTTGTATGGAAGAATGAATTTAAGAATTGTTCTATTTTTGGAGAAATATTTGGTCTTTTTCTCATACGTTTGAACTAAATATTGGTTGTGTTCTGAAAAATGTTAGATCTATTTCATTTTGGTTTGATTATTGAATTTCTTCCATTCGTTTGGCTATAGAATTTGCTGAGCTGTTTCATACTTCGCTGAATAAATCCGGTTCGATGACTGAAGTGAGCTAGGGGTGATGAGCACAAATTCAAATTGGATTTAGCACTTTCCTAAATGTTAGAAGGAAGAATGTTAGTTCAGTTATTTTATTTGAGTAATATCATTGATGCTACTATTTTTGATTCGAAAATTTATGATAGTTTTGATTGGGCTGGAGGTGGTAAATTGTTTATAGTTAAATCTTAGTATAGATTTCTTAATTTCCAAGTAGTATTTTTGTTGGTTTCATGGCTTTGTGGGAATTGAAGGTGCCTCTGAAGGAGAGAGTACATATGTGGATTCTGATTCATGGAAAGTTGAACGCTTTTGTGATGCTGAAGAGGAAAAATATCCATGTTAATAGTAGATGTGCCTTTCGCAGCACAGAGGATGAAGATAACAACCATATACACTGATCGTAAGTTTGGCTTCTATGTGTTGACAAAATATTTTATTCATTTTGATATTTGTATCGATTGGGGGAAGTTTCTTGTTGATCAATTTAATTACTTGAATCTAGATAGATGGCGGATTAAAGATCAAAAAAAGGAATTTTATCTGAACTCACTAACCTTGCTTAATACTGGATGCATTGGAATGAGAGAAATCGGAGAAGTTTTTTCTGCTCTTTTAGAAGCCCAAATGCTATTTTTTTTTTCTCTATTTTGAGATTTAAATACCTGTGAACAGGTGTTGGGACTGGAAGCATGTGGATATATTGGATAGTTTAGCGACTAGATCGACTAATCGCCATGGTGATGATGGCGCTACTGCTAATGGACATGCCTGATGCTTGCGACTTTTCTGATGTGTAGTATTTTATTGTAGTGTTGTTTATTTTGGGTAATTGTGATGTATGTACGTCCTGTGTATGTTGGGGTCGTTGTGTTGCATATTTTGTGGTTGTTCTTAGTTTGTGCTTCTTGTGATCTGTTATTTTCTTGGGATACGGTGGTGTATATATGATGTTTTCTGTTTTTTGTTTTGGGTTGGTGATATTGTGTCATTGTGTAACTTTATTGTGTTCGCTTAAGATGCCTATTGATGATTTTCTTGGCTTCTGATCTTGATGTTTTGAACTTCCTGGTTTGAGTTCTCTTTATATAACGAGTAAACTAGATGTGCCAAGAAATTAATAGATTCTTTGGCAGGGAACTTGTTTTATCAAGTGAATTTACAAATCCCAAATCATGATATTTATTCTGATATAATGTGATACTTAAACTGATGATGTTTCACTTTCATATTTTTGTTTTCTTGAAGCAACAAGAGACTTTGATTTCCTTCAATATTGACTTGTTGTTAAGCATAAGGCGCTTCGATACCATAATTTATTTTATGATTACAGTATTTTACTATTGAATTTGATCATAGAATGATTATGGAATATTATAATGATATTTGAAGGTAATGAAATTCGGATACAAATATGGTACACAATGTTGCTGCTTATATATTGCAAACTTAATAAGATCTTCAGCAATCTAACATGATGCGAACCTTACAATAATAGCGCATGTGTATTTTGTGTAAGAAACAACTTGTCTCTGGTAACCTCATTTATTCATTTTTGACTTCTTTTATTCAAATAAATATATGGCCATTCTCCGTTATGACTCTATAAGCATTCAACAATATTACACCCAAAATTAAGGAATTAAGAAAAGGAAAGATATAATCAACTAACAAAATATAGTAATTCAATATGTTAGGAACTCGTTAACTTTATATATGTTAATTGATTTAATTTGTTAAAAATACAATATTTATAAAGTGTGGTACTAAAAGCAACCCAATATGTTTTTCCTATTACCGCGACTAAGAAATACCACAAGAATTAGTATTACACTCTTCTTAATACCACACACTTAAAAAATATGGGCTACCACACTGTTTTATCATATTTCTATTTCACCCGATATTCGTTCGTCCTCATTTCTAAAACCGATCAACGAGCTAAACCCTGGATCTATAACCGATCAACGAATTTGTGGCGCAATGCTGAGAAATATACAATGGCTGTGAATAAGGTTTGAATTAAGCAAACTAGAAGAGAAAGTGAGAGATTAGGGTTTTCAGATCACCAAACAATTGAGATATTACGGTACAAATTTGAATTTTCCCGCGAGCGATGCGAAGAAGACAACGATTACGAGAGATTAGGGTTTTGAATTAGCTTAGTACGTGATTAGTTCGGCAAATAATGATTGAGTGAGAGATTAAAATGAAAATGTAATGTGGTATTAGGAAGCATACAAAATTTGATGAGTTTTATTTTTTTAATTGCGGTATTAGGAAGAACGTATTGGGGTGCCCTTAGCACCACACTTCATAAATTCTTTGAAAATTAAACACATTTTTGGCAAGGCTTTTATGTTAATGATAACCGCTACCAATACATGAAAACTATTACCGTATTAGTAATACTAATAAGTCAAAAGTTTTTCCGATATTTTACTGTGGGTGCTGATAAAATGTTCATCTGTATATTGATAAGTTGATAAACTGTTGGCTAGTATAGTTGAATTTAACAATGCATAAAGATACTAAACTTCTATTACATTAAAGACAATGATAAAAAAGTAGATATTTCATCATTAATTACAACTCCGTTACTGCTTATCAAAAATAGACTTAATTTAGTTGGCAGAGAAAATTTATTACTTATCACAAATTATTTGCAACAATATAAAATAATAATTTTACTAACCTTAAAATTTAAGGTTGGTAAACCTAAAATGAATTATAACTATAAATAATATTATAAATAGCTTCTTAAAATATGATAAACCTTTTAAAAAAATTGTAGATATTAATAAAAACAGTGAAAAAATAAAATTAGTATGATTGTTAATTTTACCATTATAATTGGTTTGATATTTTTTATTGTAATATTTATCGTTGCTAATGATAGATTTACCATTTCCATGTTGATAATATTTGTATTTGAATATGTGTGAGTTATGATTTTCTTTAATTCAATATCATATATATGAATCAGATGATTAATGTCTTAATATATTAATTTTGATTAATGAAGATGTAAATATTTAATGATAATTATAATATTTTAATGTTTAATTTTTAGTGCTAGAAATACATATAACATTGACGTGTTCTTCATTATGAACTCATCCATCTGTGTGTAAAACAAAGTTTATATATGTTAGTTGTTTGTATTTTTTTAATTCAAGGATTAATTATGAATTATAAGAAAATGTATCTTCACTTTAATGTCCCAAATTTAAACCTAATTATAACTCCTACTCAGTTAGCTTTTATTCCAGTTTCATTCATCGTTAGGGGCCATCAAACATTCCATCGCTACCACTAAACCACTGTTGTCGAGTTGGGTTTGACCGTTCCATTTAGGCCAAACATGATTGTCTTCCAGTGACTACATCTAAGATGGTATATGTAACGACCCGAAAATTTCTACCTTCCGAATCGACCGTAAGCCGCATAGGTCTGATCCAAAAGGTAGAAATCCTCGAACCGTTATGGTATACAACACATCAGAACAAAACACCAGAGAATACTTCATTATTATTACAACAATTTTGCATTATAGTACATAATATCAGAGTGCATAAATTAAAACAATACATAGCGGTAATATAATTACATTCAGCAGAAGACTATCAAATGCTCTCAATACAGCTCTAGCTTTGATCCAAAATCCTGCTCTATAAAATACTCCAAGAATATCTGCAAAACCTTAACTACTAGTTGGCCGTATGGAAAATATGGGCATCAAGAGTTTAGCTGGGAAACAATAAATTCTGAGTCACTCATGGGACTGGTATGAAAACAAAAACAATTATTTACTTTGTTTTAAAGTTAGGTATATCACGGGACTATGTCGTATAACATGGAACAAGTTTTCTCCACATGAATACCAGTCATAAAAACTCGCAATGCTTTTTGAAAAATGAAGCTATTATAAGACTCAAGTCCTATCACACAATGCAATACAAACCGAATGATAGAGTTTTCCATTATAATAGCCAAATGTGCTTAATACTCGAAATTTCTCTGTTTATTATCACTAGTGCATAGTGTGGAAATCAATTTCGAAAATAAATGTACCTATCTTAGAATTAAACAAAATAGCAAAGTGGATTGGATTAAATAAAAAGCAGACGACATAATATCCCATCCTATTATGTCGTCATATAGGTTTACAACTTAAAACACAAGGTTCGTATTTGAAGTTGGATTTCCATTAATGACCAAGAAAAAGGATCTTCCTTATCCAATTCAGAACCATCTCTATCAGGATGTCCAGGACTCACACATATGTGCACATGGATTGGCAGAGTCGGCCAACACTGTACACAACTGATTAGAATCTTACCCGAACATAACATTCCCCCGGTCGTTGTTGACCGTCATCTTGGTCGTTGATTGACCATCATTCAAGGCGCCTCAATCCATCATCCACATAAGTAAATTGTCTGGGCTCTATACCAAAGCATCACTCTTTGCTAGAAGGAAACGTTAGTCCTCTCCATTGTCTTTCATCCTATTTACGGCCATTCACGGGTTGTGAGGCTTGTCGATATCATGTTTCAACATAAAGCTACGCTATATCACCCATGCTTTGATCATCATCCACAAAGCTCTGTTTTTCAACAAAATCTTTGATCAATCAACAACTTAGCATGCCACATTGTCAATTCACGCATATGATCAATTTCTATTAATAATATAACCTTTGAGTTCATACGTCTCAAAGAAGGGTGTTATGCTAAGAGAATAAATTCTCCGCCACCATAGATATATCATCAATAGCAACTAATCGGTTATGTTATGAAAAACAACGTCGGACACACATCCTTTATAAGTTTGTTCTAGGTCTGAACGAAACCGAAGACACCTTATTCCTCGTCCCCTAAGGGAGCGAGGCCCTTGCACATCCGATCAATCTCCAAGTACGTTTGGACGACCATCACTTTAACCTTATAATGGGAGCTACCCAAGGCATCAGCAATAATCCAAACGATGTGAAGATATCCGTTCTTCAACCAACGTCCTCAATATCTTTGACAATCGTTGTATTAGTTATTCAGAATGGGTTGAAACCCGGTCTTTCCAAATAATTATCGCATCATTAAAATCAAGTGAAATATAAACATATCATAAGTCTCATTCCAATTTAGAATATTCTTTTACTCAAATTAAGGTTTATAAGCCTTATCGGGATTATCGAACCTTACAAAAAGTAATCTCACATATCGTTGTCTCATTTCCATCCTATTCATCCCATGGAGCAAAACTGGTGATACTCCATATCTAACACCCCTTATTTTTGGTAAGTTTAATTACCTTCTTTCATTTCGAATCTTTGTTGAAAGATTTATTAAAACTCTAACATAGTTTTAATCTTCATTTCACTCAATCAAATCTTTATTGAAAGATTTATTAAAACTCTAACATAGTTCTAATCTCCGTTTCATTCAATCAAATCTTTGTTGAAAGATTTATTAAAACTCTAACATAGTTTTGATCTCCTTTCTGTTTCATTCAGTCAAATCTTTATTGAAAGATTTATCAAAACTCTAACATAGTTTTGATCTTTATTTCATTTAATCAAATCTTTATTGAAAGATTTATTAATATTTTAACATAGTTTTAATCTTCATTTCATTCAATCAAATCTTTTTTGAAAGATTTATTATAATTCAAAATTGAGAAATCAATTTTTTCTCTTTAACTGGGTTCAAGAACAAGTGTTATTTGAAACATCATTGATGATAAACCCAAAATCCAATTTGATACCAAATATAAGGCTTTTAATAGAAATAATATCGATTTATATTCAACATCAAATTCTGAAATCAACCGATACTGTATAGGGAATAACGATATCTGTATCTACCAAATTACTCAAACAATATCCGTGTAATTACGAAATTTAATATTGAAATATCTAAAGATTATTTCCATTCAAATTCAATAAACTTAAGTTTGATAATCTTTAGTTTATATTCAAGCTAAATTTTGAAATATTGATTTACCATGTTAAATAAATCAGGTATAAAGTCCAAAAATTCAAATCATATTTCAAAAATTCACAGTTCTTATTTAAATCATTAATAATGATTTATCATGAATTTTTCATATTTTTAATAATTTTTATGAGGCTCTTTCAGTCAGTTTCCAGTTCCGGTCACCGAACTACATTCATAGTGACCTTTTAAAAAATAGATTTGAATTTACCTTAAAATTTAACCGTTGGATTTTAACACTTTCTATTCCATTTGAGAACTCTTTTCATTTTGAACCAAACGTTTTTTGTTTCGGGAGAATCCGACAGTCAGATCTCCCGGTATGTCAATTTAAAGTTGATGATCGAAGTTCACGAACTACCGCTGCGCGACAAGTCCTATTCAGACCAAATTCGATTTATAATTAAAATTAAACCAAAAACATTTCCAAAATAATTTATTAATTATATTAAACATATATAATTATTTTTGGAAACCATATTTCACTTCATTTCTCTTAAAAATCCAATATTCCATTATTCAATCATTAAAATAATATTATTTTTTAAAACTTATTATTTGAAGTCCAAATTTTCCTGTTATCCATTATAAAAATAAATAAGATAGTTTTGAAAAGGAACTTCTGTTGAAAGCTTTTCTATATACCCTAACCGAACTTCATTTTACCCATTACTATTCATTTTAAAATAAAAATTGAACATGCCATGACTATATGGAAATAAATTCAAACAAGTTCATTTCAGTTACAAATATTCGTTGTAATAACGTAAATTTTTTGTCCATCTAAAATCGGACGTCATATTCAAACTTTTAATTTTCACTGAATATTCTAATTAGTAAAATATTCAAATTAATTCTGAATTGGAATGATATTCAATCAATCACCATATAATTCCATTTATATGGATTCATACTTCATTAGGATCAAATACTAGTTATTAACAACTATTAACATCCAATTACCGCATATCGTTGTATATATACCATATAAACCTAAAACCATTAACGCTTATATGGGTTTATCAATCAGCGGATTAATCGCAATATCAATTAATATAAGACATCATGTCCAACCAATCATTGTCCAATTACCCAAATAGGGTTCTCATCAATATCGATTAACTAGTAATTGGTTTATTACTTTCTAATGACCATTTAAGATTCAGTCACTTTCCAATGTCAATATCATTAGTTTTAAGTGCCATACACCCAAACAACTACATGTATATTACTTAGAAATCACATTGTTATCATGTGAAACATCATTAAACATTTATCATAAACCCAAAGCATGATAATAGCATCTTATGAACATCATAATCATCAAATAATTAACTAATCTTTCAAACATGTTAAAACTAGTTATATTAACCAAACTATTTAACAGAACTTGAGTGAGGGGTTCTCACCGAGGGATCCACTCCTCCAATCTTTAAGGTAGGACTTCTCTCACTCCATTACAGCTTCATTACTACTCCAAATCACGAACTAATTATATATATAATTATACTTGAAATTAGAAGAGGAAAAATTAGATTTTTAAGGGTTTTAAGGAACTGGAGGCTTAATGGGCCCACGACTTGGGGAGGTGGGGTCCACCACGTTGTTTGGTTGGATTGGGTTGGAAGTGAGCTGGTAGGGCAAGGCATGGGGATGTGTGGCTTAGGGGAGGAGGCTATGGTGGTGGTGTTTTGATTTAAGAGGGAAAAATCTTATTTTTAGTGGATTTAAGTGTAAAAGAAAAGGTTTTGTAGGCTTGGGGCTCACGTGGTGGAGGAGGGGGCTATAGGGGAGGACTGGAGGTTGGTGGATGTGATGGTGGAGGCCATGGAGTTAAGGTAGAGGAAGGAGGAAGATGGACTTAAGAGAAAAAATGGGAAATGGAAATAAAACAAAAAAGGCATCCTCTTACTTCACATGCTCAAGTACATAAGGGGAAATGGGCTTTGGAAGACCATGACATGTGTTAGAAAGGACCATGAGTTGTCTAAATGTTAGGGAGTATAGGAAATGGTGTAAGAGTGAAGCTTATCTTAAGTATATTTTTTTTTAATTAAAATTTAGGTGTAACTTAGGAAGGTAGTATCTCCTTTAAAATTTATTTAAACTCTATAAAACTATTAATACATGTTAATATGTCAGTTAGGTTGTTGTTTACCATTTTATCATTATTTTTCAGTTGCTCCGTATCAGCCAAAACTGCTTAATTTCAAGTCGAAATTCAATAAGACGATCACTATACGTTTTCTGTTCATATGATCAAGCCGTATATTGATGGAAAAATATGTCGTAAACCCCTAGGATTCTTAGTTACTTAAGAATTATAGTTTTGCGTGGAAAAGTAAGCGTGAAAAGCAGTAAATAACACAAGAGATTTATACTGGTTCGGTCTCGCTAGAGGCCTACGTCCACTTTGGAATGAGTCATTGGAATATTATTAATAACAAAGAGTTACAAGGTTGAGACTATCTCATGACATCCTTTTACATACATATCTAAGTTATATGAGGCCATAATTATCATATGCAAATATTAGGAAAAAGACACTTTTTCCCTTCTTCTTCCTCAAAGCATGGATGCTATTAAAGAGGCTACTTGGAGCTCTCAAGAGATGTCAAATCACTAAATTCCAACCCCTTTGAAGTGTTAGCTTGGGGGGTATTTATAGTGGAGTGGTTAGGTGGGAGTAGGTAGGAGTAGGGGACCACATCAGAAATCTCGGATCCCGTAGTGCATGTCATTAGAATCTCAGACCCCTCTATGCCAATGCCCAGAAACTCGTACCCCTCCCTAGGGTACAAAATTCGTACCCCAGAGGTACCAGGATATTGGAATGGGCATGGGGGAGCCGAGGTTATCGAGATTCATGACTTTCTGGGGTTTGAGGTATTGGTTTGGCGATGTTTAGAGGAGTGGTGAGGTCCCTGTCTGCGCAACCCCTTCTTGGCTTATTCCCTTAACTCCATAGCGACACTTCAGGCTTTAATGTCATGCGATAGTTGAGTCGAGTGTGCCTTGCGTACTTTTGGGAAGTGGACCAAAAGACCGGTTAACATTTGCCCCCCAAAGTACATCTTGTCTTGACATGATGTGCTTTGCGTTGGTAGAAGTAATGGCTTAGTCATTGATTTTTCCTGTAAACTCATGAAAAATAGATGTTAGTTGTTAAGCTCGTGTGTGTTGTAATCGTAAAAGAGCCGTCGTTGGTATGATGTCGTGTTTACGCCGTTGAGTACGTACATTACACCGAATTCGCGCACTCGTGATTTCTTGTATATACGTTTGCGTTATATATATAAGTATATACATATATTTCTTTCTTTTTTTCTAAAAAACTCGTACATGCGTTTGGGGTACAAAATTTTGTAACCTCCTAGGGTACGAGAACTCGTGTTCCGTCGAGGAACATGAAAAGTCAGTGGTGCATTATGAATACTGGCACCCTCGTCTTCTCTCTTCTTCTTGTTTTTGCCTCAGCCGCAATTTAACTCGAGATTTCGAACCCTTAGGACTCAACGCCTTCAAACATTCAACCCGAACATAGGTAAGGCTCGAAGGAAGCTCTTGTCGTTCACCTCCATCAATGAGCTCCGACATGTCATTCGTGTGGGTCTCGGAGCTAGTTGACACTGGTCGTGCTTCTCGACCTCAAACTGGGGATCTTAGAAGCCCGAGCCCAAGCTTTAACTCACGGTTGAGATCATTCTTCGAGTCTTTAGCTTGAAGTAATCGAGCACGGTAGGGTTCGAGTTGAGAGGGAAAGAAGAGTTGGGAAAGGAGGAGGAAGGAGGCCGAAGTGGCTGGGTAATGGTCAGAGGGAGAGAGGTAGCATGAAGAGAAAGAGGACTGAAGCCCTGTGTTTTCGGTGATGGGTTCGTACCCTACGAAGGGTATGGACTTTCGAACCTAAGAGGGGATTCAAATCTTTGAACCTCGGAATGGGTTCGAGTTTTCGACCCTTGAATGGGGTTCGGTTTTTCGAACTCTGAAAGGGGTTCGAGTTTTTGGACCCCGAATGGGGTTCGAGTTTTCGAACCCAGAACGGGGTTCGATTTTTTGAACCCTGAATGGAGTGTGAATCCTCGAATCTCAGGAGGGATGCGAGCTTGTGATTGACCCGATTGCTTCGCATCACACCTCTACTGGTATTTTATTCCTTGCTCAAGACTTTGGTTCTTTGGCTTTTCTCTCCGGGACTTGCGTTGGTCTCGCGACATTATGTGATTGGGTCGGCGCTTATATTGGTCGTCTTACGGTTGGCGACCTTGCCTTGAACACAGGATTAGAGCATATAAACTTGGACTGTGATTGAACTTATTGAACCATTGATCTTTTTCCTCCGACTCCAATCGCGCTGTAGTCGTGATTTGACATGAACCCCAGAGAGTTGGCTGAGCGCGACGATGATTACGGTCTTAAGGACTTGTGGTCGTCGTCGTGCTCCATGTTCTTAACTTGTATACTATATCAATCTGGCACTACACAACACCATACACATGTTTGTTTACACCAACACGAGGGGTACAAGTTACTCAACTACGATGTCTAATACTAGTGTGTTAAAAGTATAGCTAGTAATGAAGACATGGTCTATGATTGAGCAGACTTCAGAAGCTGAAATTTCTTTACCATCGTCACATACATCTAACTCAATTAGCAATGCTAGCTCGACGGGAAGCAAGATTGAAACTTCCGGGAGGTCCACTCCTTCTCAGATGGTAGGTTTACCATAAGCTTCTGATCACCGGGAACAGCTAGAAAGACAACACTCCCCGGTTGTGCACGAGGAGGTAGAGAATGTAGACATCGTCGAGGGAGATGTGCCGGTGGCGTTGGATGCGTTGGCAAACGCGGTTATCCTTGAAAACCCACCGGATTCGGTGCTGTCTCATATGGATGCAACGTCGGTGAGGCGCATGGCCTTGAGGTTTCACATTCCCGAAGGGGAGGCTGTCTCGCCCGGAGATGATGGTAGGGCTTACGCACCCCAGAGGGGTATATTTCCTAGAATAGGCAGGTTTGTCTCACTGGGTGCATTCCCACAGCTAATCCCTTTATTCAGGACATGTTCTATTACATTTCCCTTGCGTCATTGCAGCTTCATCCAAATGCGTATGCTTCCCTTCTCAGTACTTACATTCTCTACCGAGAGTATATGCAGTTGGAGCCTACCGGAGACGACATTCGATATCTGTTTTAGTTGAAGAGGAGGGCCACTGCCTCGCCGTCACAATATTTTTTGGAGGCTTCGTCCCTTACTAAGTTCTTTGTCGGGGCATGGCCCAAGCTAACCATATACAAATATGATTGGTTTTCTGTGCGCTGTCCTCCTGGATACGCGAGGAGGTGGCTGGAAGGAAGTAAGCATTCTTGCACTTTGCGTTTTATTTTAAAGTTTGCGGGTTTGGTGACTTATGTTCGACTTTATTTTGACCTGGCAGGAAACCCTGAGGTGCCCACTGGCGTTAAGTACCAACAACGCCTTGAGGCTCTATGAGCGATACCGGCTGAGTCGTGCTCTACCGAGAAAGTCATAAGTCAAGATCACCTATGTCGGGCGGGACTTCTCCCCGATGATCGAGCCGTAATTAAACCTACCATGGCCGATGGTGGAACGACACCGGATGTTGGAAAAAAGGCGAGATCATTTGGTCGAAAGAGGAAGATGCCCCCTATTGGGCATAAACCATGCAAGGCTTCTAAGACCCAGGAAGAAGCTGGTGGAGATGAGGTTAGCAACAAGGAGGCAGTCGTCGAGGGCGAGAACCTGTTGGATGCTCTCGTTCTGCTTACAATCGACGAGGCAGGGGTAGGAGCATCGCCGAGGTCATAGTCTCCAACGATTACTTCAGAAACCACCATCTTGCTTAAGAGGGAAGATCAGTTTGACGATCTTAATAAGATTCCTCTAGACTTGTCCCCTTGGCTTGGTATGACAAGCATGTAAGAGCTAGCTTTAGCTGAAGTGGAGTTTATTCCTTCGGGCGGACCACCATCTGGTCTGTTGAGAGAATACTTAGGATACACATACTCATAAGCACTGCATCGCACATCACATGATCATATATGTAGGGAGTCAAGTCTAAATTTTCAATTGTTTCCTTGACAGTTGACATGGCTAGAGGCATAGGTCGTGGTTATGGATCAGGGCGCTACCGGCTCCCGAGAAACATTTTTCTTGATAGTTTTAGAAGAGGGGCTAGCTTATTTGGTGAATCTCCACCTCCGCAGGATCGCGACAGTGAGAATCGTCATAGGGACCGATCTCGGAGAACCCCAGCTCCCCCTCCCATCCGATCATCCGGGGAAGATTCCCAATTTGTTGTAACGGGCTCTCGACACTCTTCGTTGATAGTTCCTTCTCACATTGCAGTTTTGAATCCTGTCCATGAATCCAAAGGAAAGAAGCATGGGACCGTCATTCTAAGAAGAAGGTGCTAGTGAAAAAAATAAGTAGGAGCTGGCGGAGCCTGAGACAGGAGAGCTTTCCGTTGAGGAGAGGAGAGAAATGCTAAAGGAGAAGTTTCCCCATCATTACTTCGATGAATTGGTGTTCTTTCCTGACATTAACCTGATTCCTCGGGCATGCAAGTGAGGGCCACGTACTTCCAAGCCAAAGAGCTTACTAAATATTCCTTCCACCTTTCGGAATCCATCAGAAGGAAGAATGTGGAGATCCAGAACCAGGGGTTGGCTATGGATGCAAAGCGGACCACCATTCGTAATTTGGAGAATGAGATAGGTATATCCGCTTCATGTGATGTAACTATTTTTTGTTTGTATTCGTACCCTTGCATGTTAACTTTCTATCTTTATTGTCTTAGTAGAGTTGAAGGAAGCACATGAGAGGCTAAAGAAGGAGGTGAAGCATGCCAGTTCGACTTTTAAGGATATTGCGGCCTCGTTGACAACTGAGAACATGACTTTTAAAAGGGATAAAGCCGATTTGGAAAAATTAAATGCCGAACTGGAGAAAGAAAACAAGCGGGTATCTCAGCTTCAGAAAGACAATGAGGCTCTAAGAGTGGAAAATGAGAGGTTGAGGGCTGAGAATGCAGAGGTCGCCGAGTTGAGAAGGCAGCTTGAGACGACGAGAAAGGAGGAGGATGCCGAGGCCAGCAATAAGGATGTCTTGAGCTCGGTGGATGGACTAAAGGCTGAGCACCTGAGGGAGGTGGAGCAATTGTGGGAGGAGATCGGGGACGCAGATATTCGGGCAGAGGCTTCCCTAGAAGATCACAATTGGAATATGAATGTCAAGGTTATAAAGTACCGCAGAATCTCCTGGGTTGAGGATTACCCTCGGGTGTTGGTGCGAACATGGGAGAGACTAGTGTCGTATGAGGCTTGGTTGTGTCAGGTAGAAATGGGAACTTTAGATGAATGTCAACTGATAACCGAGCTCCTGACTGACGAGGAGCGTGAGAAGCTAGAGGAAGGGAGGAGGTTGCTACAGGAGGATGCAAAGAGGGAGAGACTGGCCAAGCGCGCAACGAGATGGGGAAGTTTGTTCCTTCGTAGAGCGTGATCATCACTCTAATGTTTGTGGAAGTAAGCTCTTACCGACCACCAATCCTTGAATCTACCACCAATGATCCCACCGCTTCGGTCTGGGCCTCAACCGAGTATGATCCCGAGCATCCGGGACTGGGAGTGACTGGACTTACTTTAGTTGCTACATCAAGCACACTCCCCGTCATACCTGCACCATCCCTGTCCGGAGGAAAATTCTCTTCGCTGCGAATTCCCAAAGATGATGTGATTATCGAATTTTTGGACTAAAAGGTTGTGTATTTACTATGCATCCATTCCTGGAGTTGTTATGACACCGGGCTTTGTCCGCATGCTTCCCCAAGCAACGGGATATGGGCCAGGACTACCGGGGATACAACTTGGAGAGGAAGGTGGTCAGGTGGACACTTTCTCGGATGTTGAGCTAGGGTCCAGTATTTTTAAGGGCCTTATAGAGGAAGGAGAGGTGGTAGATGGCCAAAGTACTCATGTGATGGTCCCAGTGGATGCCGACGTGTCCTCAATGCAAACCCTAGTGGAGAATCAAAAGGCTCAGATGGTGGCTAAATCTGAGGAGTAGGATGAAGCCGCTAAGTAGGAGGCCCAAGCTGAGGCTAGGTAGGATGCCAAGAGAAGGGCGACTGCTGTAGTGGAGAAGGATAAAGTTGATGCCTAGGCGGAAAGGGTTGCCGAAGAGGATAGACAAAAGAAAGTTGCAGATGATGTTGAGAAGGAAAGGGTTGCCATCGAGGCTAAACAGAAAGAGGCAGATGATGCTAAGTAGAGGGCCATCGTGACTTATGTGAAATTCAAGGTTGATGACATGGTGAAGCTCAAATACCAGAAACTGTCTAACCGGAAAGCTACCAAAGAGGCCAAGAAGAAAGCGGAGCTAGAGGCCAAGGAAGTCCCAGGGAAGGGTGATTCTATGCTAGCCCTTGCTTTAGGTGCTGCTCCCAAGCCAGTGCAATTCACTGCCCTTATCGACATCATGGAGATTACTAGGGGTGAGGACGAAGGCAGAAGGCGCACCTCGATTTCTCATGAGTCGGTAACCCCTCCAAAGGTCAGAGGAGGAAGAAGCGATGACGGTTTTGGAAGGAAAAGATCCACTTCTGGCGATCCACCTAGTGCTAAATATGTCTAAAAGAAAAGGAGAAAGAAGAAGAATGAGTAGCATTAGAAATCACTATAGTTGTTACAAATATTTTTTCTATGTAGGCTGACAGTATACGCGGGTACGACCCTCTCTTTTGGTTTTTAAAGGCACGGTGTAGTGCTCATGTACACCGTGTCATTAGAAAGAAAAGATGTTAGAATATAGTTTGTTTGGTGTGTGTATGTGAAAGGAAATATTAATTAGTAAAACCGCATTTCGTGTTAAGTGTTCGAATGTTCTTCTCATGTTTTCATGCATCTCGTACTTGCACAAGCGTACTTATTGTTACACTTACAAAAATGTGATCAGGGATCTCGCTCTGGGGAAATTCCAGTTCCGGGGAGATCGAGCGCTATTTTTGTTTGTTGGGTTTCCTTTGTTCAGGAATCCTGATTGATGTGGAAACCAAGCCAGACGCCATCTGCCTTGGACTGCCTAGAGTTTGTTCCAAGTAGGTCGAAGGCGTGGACGTTGCGATTCGTCCGATTTTCGGCTCTCCGGTCGTTCATTCGAGTTTAGAGCACGGGGGCGTCGTTTATTCGCCTAAGGGTTCCCGGATAAAGACCTGGAGTTCGGATTTTGGCCAATGGGCTGCCCCAAGCCCTGGGGATTAGGAGCTGGAACGACTTAAGCTCGGTCTCGGTGCTGGGCCAAGATTCGACAGGTACCCGGATCCTGACCCGAAGGGTCGGATAGAGCCGTGCGAGCAATTAGTATCACACTAGGTTGTTGGTAGGCTGCCCCCAAGTCCAGGGACTTGGGAGTGGAACGATTTATACTTGGTCTCGGTGCTGGGCCGAGGTATGAGTGGAGTTATTTATACTCGGTCGAATCGCGGGCTGTTGACTCGAGTAGTGGCGCAAGCTCTCGTGCTCGGGGTGGCAAATTGGTGCCAGTGGTGTTTGTCCTCGATTGTTGGTTCGAGGTTCGGATGGCGGCATCGATTCCCGTACCTGGGGTGCCGATGCCGCGAGAATCAATGTCGCGATCGAGTGTTTGTGCACGTATGTCATCCGCGATGGTTAATCGACTAGTATACTATATCAGTAAAAGGCTTGCCGGAGAAGAGCTGAATTATCCCAAGTTAGAAAAGCTTGCATATTGCCTGCTTATTGCCTCGAAAAACCTTAGGCCATATTTCCAAGCCCACTCTATCAAGGTTCTTATAGATCAACCTATAAAGCAAGTTTTATTCCGTTCAGAAACTACGGGAAGATTGTTAAAGTGGAATATTGAACTCAGCCAGTATGATGCCACTTGCCATCCCTAAAGAGCTATTAATGGGCAGGCTTTAGCAGATTTCATTGCTGAATTTACAGATAGAGGGGAGGAAAAGGAGGAACCAACTAAGGTAGTAGTTAGATGGAAATTGTTCATTGATGGATCCATGAATGATTATTGCTGAGGGGCAGGAGTGGTTCTAGAAACTCCTGAAGGGCACTCTGTGTGTTATGATTATAAATTAGAATTCCAATCAACCAAAAACGAAGTCGAGTATGAAGCACTACTCGCAAGGCTAAAGATTGCAAAGGAACTGAGTTTGAAAACTTTGCAAATCTTTAATGACTCATAGCTAGTGGTACGTCAAGTCTGAAGAGAGTTCTAGACCAAGGGTGCAAATCTTCCAGCTTATCTGTCTACAACTTTGGAACTTCTGAATGACCTCGACTATTACATAATAACCCATATCCCTGGAGAGGAGAATGTGAAAGTAGATTCGCTCGCTAAGAATGCAAGTTCGAGAGATGTACAGTTACTGGGATTAGTACCTGTTGAAGTCCTTTCAAATCCTAGTGCCGAAGACATGGATGTTGATTGGATTATGGAGACCGCTGAAGAACCAGATTCATGGATGACCCCAATCAAAGAATATTTTCTTAACGGAACACTCCCAGAAGAATTGAAAAAACGAAGGAAGATTTTGCGAATGGCTTCAATGTATCTTATCCAGGATGGTAGACTGTATAGGGGGGCTTCTCTATGCCTCTGCTTCGGTGTGTAACTAAGGCAGAATCTAAAGCAATTCTGGCGGAATAACACGAAGATGAATGCGGAGGTCACACAGATGGACAGACATTAGCCAAGAAAGTTCTGCGATATAGTTATTTCTGGCCTGATGCGAACCTTGATTCTGCAACTTACACTAGGAAATGTGATAGATGCCAGAGATTCACAAAGATTCCACGAGCACCATCCACAGAATTGACTTAAATGGTCAGTCTATGGCCATTTGTTGTCTGGTGCATTGACTTGATCAGAGCATTACCTATAGCAAAGTCTTACATAAAGTATGTCATTGTAGCCGTTAGCCACCATTACCTCAATGAAAATTATCAGCTTTGTCTTTTAAAACATCATTTGCAGGTTTGGTGTGCCAGGAAGATAATCACGGACAATGGGACTCAGTTTAAAGCGATGAATTCAAGAGCTTCTGTGCTAAATACAAGATTCAAAAGAGTTTTGCAGTGGTAGCCCATCTGCAGGCCAACGGGCAGGTGGAAGCAGCGAATAAGATCATAAAATCAACCATCAAAAAGCGTCTTGAGAAAGCCAAAGGTGGTTGGGTAGACAAGCTTCCACGTGAACTATGGGAATATCGCAAAGCTCACAAGTCTATGACTGGGCACACTCCATTCTCTCTAGCATTTGGAGCCGAAACTATGATCCCGGTAGAACTGGAAGTTCCCACTCACCGCAGGATTCACTTCAACCAAGAAGAGAACAAAAATCTGCAGCTTGAAGTGCTTGACTCTGTGCAATTAAAGCGCTTAGCGGATCCAATGCGGCGGAGGTACAAAAAGTTATAGTGGGAATAAATCAAGGAAATAGCAGGATATAGCGGATGACTCTAAAATAGCATATGTAACTCGTTCATAATGTTTTTAGGAACGTAAAAACAATAATTAAATGAAAAACTGACACTCAGTTTAACTATACTCGTTACCTTCTTAATTTTAAACAAAAACATGTGCAAATATATGTAAATAAGCGTAAACCACTATTTAACTTAACTGAATTTTATAGAATATAGATTATTTTTGTTTCAGTATATATATATATATATATATATATATATATACACTGAAAAATTCAATTAGAAAACCTAACTTCATAATTTTTATAATGTAATGTTATTTTTTATATCGTCTCTTTTATCAAAATATAGTGGGAATAGCGCAATACAACATAAATAAATGGATACATCGGTAATAGCGGAATATAGCGGGGCTTAAAGCGACGAAGCTATATTAGAGTCTATTTGGGAAGAGCGTAGCGGTGGTAATCTGCTATAGGATATAGGGGGTTATAGCGGGGTAGTAGCAAGGCATTGACTGCATAGGCTTGACTACTCGGAGAAAGAAGAAATGAAGCAGAGCTTAGAGTAGTCGCTCATCAAAGAAGGATTGCTAGGCATTTCAACTCCAAATTCAAGAAAAGGACCATTGAGATTGGGGACCTTGTATTGAAGAGAGTAATGACTGAGACTGGAGTTTTTGGGCGGAACTGGGAAGGGCACCTTCAAATTAAAGATGAGAGATGGAATTCAAATCCCCACAGCATGGAACAACAATCACCTCCATCATTATTTTACTTGATTTTTCATTCATATTTCCTGTAAAAGTTGTAAATACTTTGCAAGAATTATAATGAAACTTTGTACATATGAATGAAAGAAGTTGATTTGCTTGACTGAATCGTACACTTGCAAACTCTTGATTAACCATTTAAAAGTTGTTAAAAGTTGATTTTTGATTGCATGCTATCGAAAAGAACGTTTGCTCACCAACAACCTGTTAAGACCTGGTGATCTTCACAGCAAATCCCGATGAGGATAACTCAAGTGTCGAGTTCCATAAGCATCATTCGTAACAAACATGAAGATGTGAAGCACTGCCATGCAACTGAAGAATAAAGGACACTAAGAGTCAGAGGTTAAAAGGTGCAACACTCAAATTCAAGACAAAAGTGTAAGTTTCACCAAAGGGAACCTCCTAAAATAAGAGGTCCATGACCCTAGTTCCATCACAAGAATAGCTTGTTAAATCAAGCATTCGGTAGAGGAACTGGCGTCTGTCCCTTGAAATAGCGCAATAATAAAGCCTCTCACAATGAAGCACATCAGAAGTCCCAGCCGAAAGGGGGCATGAATCCAATCCAATATTCGAAAGGCCTAGATTACCAGGCTAGAAAGTCGCATGTTTGGATTCACCAGAAGTCCTAGCCAAAAGGGGGCATGAATTTAATCCAATCCCTGAGGGACCTGGATTACCAGGTTAGAGAGTCGCATGTTTGAGTTCTTAAGAATTCCTAGCCGAAACAGGGTACTCAATGGGATCATCAATGCCAGGAAGTACCTGACCCGATTACGACAAATATTGGTAATGAATGACCTCTTCCGAGGTGTCTAATTAGTTCGTTAGTGTCTGCTAATCCCAGACTCGGTGATCAACAGGCTTAGATGACCTTTTCGGAGGCGTCCGATTAGTTCGTTAGTGTCTGCTAATCCTAGACTCGGTGATCGGCAGGCTTAAAAGACCACTTCGGAGGCGTCCGATTAGTTTGTTAGTGTCTGCTAGTCCTAGATTTGGCGATCGAAGGGCTTAAATGACCTCTTCAGAGGCGTTAACTCAATCAACACTTGATTCATTCAGGTTGCGACGACTGATGGGCTTTAACCAAAGACCTCTTCGGGGGAACCCAGTGGAATCTCCGGTGCTAGAATTAATCAGTCTAATTGCAAACGAAAGTCTCCAAGCCTACATTAACTAGCTAGATAGAAGATGAACATTGGGCCAAAAATATAAGACCTCTCAAGCAATATGACACCCCACATCCATTAATGTCACTCTTTAATAGAATGCATTATGTTTTGTGAAGCGTTATAGGTAAACAATAACAGAAACATTACAAGACAGATATAAAATAATAGCGGAATTTAAACTTTATTTAATAGCAAAACTTTGTGGTTTAAACCCAATTACATATTAAGTCTGGAATACTGAAACATAAAACTTCTGCCTTGTACAAAATCATCATCAGAGTACAATAATACATAAAAAGAGCATAATCCTCAAAATATAGCCATAATAGAGAAGATACAAAATCAAGTAGTATATCTAAGAAGCTCCAAATGGAAGGGAAGAATAATCCTGATCAAGCTTGAGTATTCCCACCTTGAGAACCTGGGGGGGGGGGGGAGGGGGGGGAGACGGAAGAGAAAGAAGAGGAAACAAAATGGATCAAACATAAAGTCTGGCGAGTCCAGTTACTTTTAGCATATAAATAAGTAAAAGTACCATGACAGGCATATAAGTTTGAGAGAGAGATAACAGTGTCATAAGGAAGGTATAGCAAGGTAAACAGGATAAACAAAACATAACATGTATTGCACTTCTCTAATACTTTTCTCTGCACCAATACTAGTATAAAAAGAACAAGATGATCCCAACAAGTACAAGATGGTAGACTTAGGTGTACTTCTAGTGAGAGGTTTTACCCTATACAATAACAGGTAGCCCAACAGAACTGACAAGTGTTAACCTAACGACAAGAATGGCTCCTAAACAAGCAAGACTAGATGTACCCTAATTACTACCCCTAATCATTCGACTCCCTAACTCATAGATACCATGTGCTGGCCCCACAGTAGGATATATCTCTTCCTGAAGTGGAAACCCTTTGTTTATGAGATATGCCCAAACCATATCTACAGATGTCACAACGTCTTATCTTCCCTATCAAGCGGACCCATGCACGCACAGGACTCCGTTGGAACGCGCGGTCAAACACCCCCACTCAAGTGACCTCTTATAATCAGCTCAGTAAGCATGCCCAGACCCCGACCTAGTTCGGGGTTCCCCGTTTGATACCAAGATAGGTTACTGACTGAAACGGGTGCCATACCAAATTATACAAGCTCCCCCCAGGCTTGAATTCCCACTACTAGGATTTCAACAGTTATGCCTACCACTTTAACAAGATTGCATAACCCCATAGGTTACGTTTGTGGGCCTATATATATAAATATTACCCACCGCCCCAAGATTTACTTAACCCTCCCACTGATTCAAGCAAGTTTATTAAACCCCTTCTCAAGTTAATAGGTTCATGTAATCCTCATGGATTCAACAGGTTAAGTATTACAAGTTTATTACCATTCATTCGTTTATGGTTATTAATGCACTAGACCTCCCACATTAAGCCTACAACTTGTGGATGCTGGATATGCCGGTTGGGTCTGGCAGACTTCTTCCACAAGTCGGACTTAACCTCGTGTCTTGGCACCGTCATGTGTACGTTTATGCACTTAAACCCCTCACATTAGATTCACCATTTGTGGTCGCTAGTTTTACCAGGCGATTTCGGGCAGACTTCTACCACAATTGTAATCTAACCTCGTGTCTAAGCGCGGTTACAGTGAATCTAGGCATTTTCATTACTAACAAGTATTCATATTTATTATGCCCCAAATCCTCATCCGATCTACGATACAAGTTATTCCCCATATTAAGGTTTTAGACCAAGATATAGATTATGCCCTCAAATCTCAAGTTTCGGCTCAAGGTACAAATTATGCCCAAAATTCCCAATCATGTTTTACAATATGAATTATGCCCCAAATTAATCATTCCCAATCGTTCCCAATTTCATGCGTTCACGTGTTTCAGCGATAGGCCTAGGCTCGAAGGTAGCTTGGCTATAAAAACAAAAAGGGAAAGAGGGAGAGAAGAGAACAAGAATAGGCATAGTAAATAAAACAGGCATAAGATGACGTAATTAGACCAACTAACATAATAGGCATAAGGTGACATGATTAGGAAAACTAACATAATAGACATATGGTGACAAGATTAGGCAAACTTAACATAATAAGGATATCATGAATAGGCATATGAGATCTAATCAGTAAATTAGATATACAAGTAATGGCCGATCTGTTGTGATTTAAATTACTAACAGCCATACGCTTAGATCCAAACTTATAAACATGTCAAGATTACATTTTATGTGTTTATATCTAAAAATAACATAGACTCACTGTGACTTGATCTAAGGAACAGAAGATTGATTGTAGATGTTGAATCATAGATATCTGAATATGTATAACTTGTTGTTGGAAAAGAATAGGCTACTTTACTCTGTGTTAGGGTAGCACCTCGTTGTCGCCATTGATTTAGATGAATAAAACATTGGGATTAAGGCCTTATTTATAGCCTAGGGCGAACGAATCTAGTCAAGAAACGAGTCCACATTCAGAGAATGAATTCTTCCCATATCTAAAAGGGGTCGACATGGTTGTCGACACCCCTGTTGTGGTGTCGACCCATGGATCGACACCCTTTGGGTGGGGGTCGACCCCTAACGAGCCGATTTCCCACCTAATTCTCCCGCCTTTGATTTTGATTTTCTAGAGTAGTTTTATTTATGTATAAATGTCTTATATGTATATAAATTTCAAACCTTAACGTCTTCTTCATACGATGTCCATTTTATGCAAACTTGGGGTCTATCTTAAGCAGAATTCCTAGATGAATGCAATGGTGCAGTCCGTTTTACTTAATTCTCAATGTTTAATTAAGTATTCCTTAGTTTATCATTTTAATGTTTTATAAAATTACGGGGTGTTACATTCTCCCCTACTTAAAGGATTTCGTCCCCAAATCTCCAAGTTAAGAAGAATGTATATCCTAACATCCATCATCCATCTACTCATCTACCAATCACATGCATCCATTGTCCTTCAAAGATCACTAATGCTTATATGAACGTATGCAAAGGTGTGTGTAAATGCCCCCATACTAATGCGAAATATCAGGCGGTCCACTGATTCAATTGACCTCCTTAATGTAGTGTATGTTAGTGCCGTGAATCTAACATGTATGAAAATAATCATAGTATAACATGTAAGTTCTATATGTGTGCCCAGTCATCTATCCAAATGCATCATCCATACGATGATTCACCCATTCTCACCCATAAAATAAAAAAATGCACACACATCCATATGGAGTATGAGAGTGATTGAGCTGATCTAGTGCCTAATTTGTGTCTATATGTATCCACGAGAAACCACTAGCAAACACTTGCATCCATCAAACATAACATGACTCAAACACATGTTTACATCCATGGGTTTCCTACCTAAAGGTCGAAGATTCGATCGATAGGATATACTTAGATGATAGAAGCAAGCATGAATAAAAACTTTGGAAAGGAAGCTAAGAACATACCCTTGAAAAGAAAAGGGTACGAAGCATGAATATTGTATTCAAACTCCCAAGTTTCATCCTCTTGGTTGTCTCCCCAGTGAACTTTCATCAATTTGACTTCCTGGTTGCATAGCTTCTTAACTTCTAATCCAAGAATACAGGTATGAACTCGTCTAACAGTCGCCTCCCGTTCCACGTCTACTTCCTCAAGCATACTTGGCTCAACTACTTCTGTGGTATTATGCAAGCACTTCCTTAAATGAGAAGCGTGGAAAACATCATGAATACCGGACAATCTCTCTAGTAGCTTTACTCCATAGGCCATTTGGCCAATCCTTTCTATTATGGGAAATGGCCCTACGAACCTTGGTGCCAATTTCCCTATAGATCCAAAACGAACTATATTCCTCAAGGGTGATACCTTGATGAAAACCATGTCTCCCACCTCAAACTCAATGTCAGTTGTTCTCCTATCTGCGTAGGACTTCTGCCTGTCCAGAGCTATCTTCATGCGCCTGCGGATAAGATCAATCTTTTCTGATGTTTCTCTAACCATCTTAGGTCCAAGTAGAAACCTTTCTGTAGATTCCCACCAACAAGTCGGCGATCTACAGGGTCGTCCGTATAATGCTTCAAAGGGTGCCATGCCAATACTAGCTTGATAACTATTGTTGTAGGAGAATTATACTAAAGGAAGATGCTCTTCCCAAGTCCCTCCGAAGTCTAGGATACATAGCCTTAGAAGATCCTCAAGAACTTTATTCACCCTTTCCGTCTATCCATCGGTCTGAGGGTGATAAGTGGTACTCAAACACAACTATGTACTTAATGCTTCTTGCAAGCTCCTCCAAAACTCACTGGTGAATATGGGGTCATGATCACTTACGATACTGGAAGGTACTCCATGCAAACAGACTCTCACGAAGGTAAACTGCTGCCAACCATGCTACTGTCCTCTTACTCTTAACAGGGATGAAATGAGTACTCTTAGTAATTCCGTCCATTATAACCCAAATACCGGTGTTGCCTTTTCTCGATCTAGGCAAACCATCAATGAAATCCATAGAGATGCTCTCCCACTTCCACTGTGGGACTTCCAAAGGATGGAGTAAACCACCGGGCTTCCTTTGCTCAGCCTTGATTTGCTGACAAATCAAACATCTATAAGCAAATTCCGCCACATCTTTCTTCATCCCAGCCCAAAAGAATACCCTCTTCATATCTCTATACATCTTATCACTGTTTGGATGAATAGTCATCTTAAAATGATGGGCTTCCTCAAGGATTGTCTTCAACAAACTCCCAACTCGGGGAAAACAAAGCCTGCCATCTCGTCGCAACCACCCTCTATCATCCATGGAATATCTACTGAGGTGACTAGAAGTCTCCCCTCTACTGAGCCTATCCAAGATATCTGCTAGTTGTGGGTCCTCTCACTGCAAAGTCCCTATTTGGTCCAACAAAGTAGGTCGCACCTCTAACGATGCTAATAAACCAGGTATAAACTCAGTGGAGGGTCTACAATCAAAAGTCGATATAAACTCCAAGCTTTTCCTCTCCACAAACAGAAGACTCAAAGTCATCCTATGCCTACTCAATGCGTCTGCCACCACATTACCCTTGCTAGGGGTATGAGCAATCTCAAAATCATAGGATGCTAGGAACTCCATCCATCTTTGTGGCTTTAAATTAAGATCCTTCTACGAGAACAAGTACCTGAGAGATTTATGATCGATGTACAATTCAAACCACTCTCCAAGTAGATAATGGCGCCAAGTCTTAAGCACGAATACTATGGCAGCTAACTCTAGGTCGTGGGTTGGGAAGTTATTCTAATGAACTCCTAGTTGTCTACCTCCATAACATACTACCCTTCCCTCTTGCATCAATACCGCACCAAGCCCTGTACCGCATGCATCAGTGTATACTGTAAACACTTTGTTCTGGTCGGGCAAGGTCAAGACTGGAGCTGTTGTCAAAACCCTCTTCAATCCCTGAGAAGCATCGTCACAGTCTATATCCCAATAAAATGTTAGATTCTTCTTCGTCAGTCTAGTGAGTGGGGTTGATATCTTTGCAAAGTTCTTAATGAACTTCCTATAAAAGCCCGCTAAACCAAGAAAACTTCTCACCTCTGTTGCATTCTTTGGGATCTGCCAATCTTGAACCGCAACTACCTTCACAGGATCTACTGCTATCCCATCTTTAGAGACCACATGCCCTAAAAATCTCACTTCTTTTCTCCAAAAATGACATTTGTAGAATTTTGCCTTTAGCTGGTGTGCACGGAGAGTCTTCAAAACATCCCTTAAATTTCGGGCATGCTCTTCCTTTCTCTTCGAGAAAATCAAGATGTCATCAACAAAGACCACGACAAACTTATTTAGAAACCCCCGAAACACCCTACTCATCCGATCAACAAAATATGAGGGTGCATTCGTCAACCCAAAAGGCATGATGAGCCACTCGAAGAAACCATCTGGAGTTCTAAAAGCGATCTTGTCTATACTGTCCTTGGCCACTCTCAACTGATGAAACCCCGTAGCCAAGTCTAACTGAGAGAAAACAGAAGCACCCACAAGTT
Source organism: Allium sativum (assembly GCA_030737875.1). Taxonomy (NCBI): domain Eukaryota; kingdom Viridiplantae; phylum Streptophyta; class Magnoliopsida; order Asparagales; family Amaryllidaceae; genus Allium; species Allium sativum. Next base: position 568,503,699 of record CM060921.1, read on the forward strand.
GGTCAAATAGATCATCTATCCTCGGAAGTGGGTGCCTATTCTTCTTAGTGAGTTTATTCGATTCTCTATAATCCACACATAAGCAAAGCGAACCATCCGCCTTTGTGGCGGATACTACTGGAACACTCCATTCAGATATGCTTCGCCTAATAAACCCTTTCTCAAATAGCTCCCCTACTTGCTTGCTAAGCTCCCTCCTTTCTCTTGGAGCCATATGGCGCACATGCAATGCAACTGTCTTTGCATCATCCACTAAGTATATACGGAAGTCAATCTTGCGCCTCAGATGTAATCCCCAAACCTCGTCAAAAACATCAGGATACTCACGGATTACTAGTACAGATCGTAGGTCATTGTAATAACCTGGAAATCCGAGCCAATTTAAAAATTTTATTTTGGCAATTTTAGCGAATTTTGATTATTTAAAATGAATTATTTTAAATAATAATGACGAGAAATTTATTTTGAATAGAATCCGGACGTATATATTTATTCGAATCCTCGTTAGAATATAAATATTTATTTTTAATTATAAAAGGAATTGAAAATGGCGCGGTAGTTCGATAATTCGATTTCAAACTTCAAATGAATGTACCGGGTGCAAAATAAACCGGATTTTAGTGAAACCAAAAATATTAGAATCTTTTTGTGAATATCTTTCCAACAAAACCGAAAAATCGAAATTTCATAGCGGGGATCAAAAGATATGTCCAGTTGAAAATGCAGAACAGTCGCTATGGAATTCTGGCCTGTGAAAATGGCCATTTTGCAAACGACCTCGGAATTTGACGAAACCACTTTTGTTGGATCCGCGATGTCAAGTTATTACTAGGTTTCAAATTTCATAATTTTTCGAATCAATATGTGAGCGTGGCATAGGAAAACGCGTTTGACCAGTTTTAGTTGATTTTAATCGACTGGAAAATGGCCATTTTTCAAACGGTCTCAGAATTCGATGAAACTAGTTTTGTTAGGACCGTATCGTCAATACGAAGCTAGAAAATATTTTTCTGGAATTTTTAGAGTCCATATGTGGCCTCGGTAAATTGAATTGTGCGTTCAAATTCAATATATAGAGTTATATTTGGATTTTGACGAAAACTGATCGAAACGATCGAATTAGCTTACGATACCTATCCCATTGTGGGTCTCGTTTCGAGTTCGAAATCAAAAGTTACTTTTTGAAAATTAAATTAATTAAAATAAAAATATATTATTATATTTCTCTCCCCCTTATCTCCTTTACTCTCAGCCGTTACTTTACAAAAGAAAAAAACACCCTAATCGAATCGCGCCGCTTCCCCCCTACGAAGTCGCCGCCGCTCGTCGGAACTCCGATCCCCCTGCCTCCATCTCCCTCATCCACGTTCCCTCCCCCTCCCCAACTCGAGAACCCCCCTGCTCTAGAACGACGCGCGCCTGGAAACCCCGACCACCGAGAGCACCCCTCCGGTCGGTGCCAACAGCAGCGCCGGAGCTCCTCCGTCTCCCTGCCACGTCAGCGCGATGGTGACCCCCCTTCTTAGTTCAACCCCGAAAACAGTAAGCTTTTTATTTATTCATTTACATGTATTTTATTTTTAGTTTCTATTATATATTAGCAAGCTAAAGGACTTATTTTTACTGAGCTAAAGAACTGATTTTTATTAAGCTAAAGAACTGATTTTTATTTTTGAATAACGCTTAAGAAGAGATTTTTAAAACTAGAGAGAAAAGATTATATTTTATTAATAAAAAGGCATGATCTTTAGTTTATAAAAGTCATGATTTTTATCGGTATGAAGTTGTGATTTTTATTTATATGAAAATATGGATTTTATCACATGAATGACAACATAAAGCTCGAATTTTTAACATCATAAAGATCGAATTTTTATAAGTAGAAAGATCAAATTTTTAGAAGTAGAAAGATCGAATTTTTAGAAGTAGAAAAGATCGAATTTTTAGAAGTAGAAAGATCGAATTTTTAGAAGTGAAAAGATCGAATTTTTAAAAGTAGAAAGGTCGAATTTTTAGAAGTGAAAAGATCGAATTTTTAGAAGTATAAAGGATTGTTTTTCTGAATTAGATAAAAATGTGATTTTTATTCTATGTATAAAATATTTTCAGTTGATAAAAATATAATCTTTACAATGTATAGAGCGATATAAAAATATAATTTTTATATAGTAGAGATAATAAAAATGTGATTTTTATATATGTAGTGAAAGCGGGCAACGAAAGTGACAAGAGGAGCACGACGAAGATTTCTACATATGAAGAGTCGTGGTGTTTGGTTTAGCTAGTCGGTGAGAACTCCTCACTTTTAATTTATTTCTAGTTTAAAATATATACTAAGATGCAGACGGTGTTTAGTAGCACCCGATACCCATCGTCCACAGACCATGGACGACTTGTATGCTTGTTTGTTTGATTGTATTCTATGTGATGTGAAATGGAATAAAAAATTTAACGTGTATATGAAATCAAAATAGAATTGGGATGATATATTCTATAGTTGAAAATAGAATTTTTAACATGTATATGAAATCAAAATAAATATAAACAAATCAGACGATTTGTTTATACACACACATTTGACTGATATGGATTGGGACGATAAATTTTACACATCGCCCAACTGCAAATAAATTCTATGTTTGATTGTTTGAAACCCCACACGAGTATTGGGATGATATATGACATACACTAATCCCAATAATTAGTTGTATGTCGATCGATTGATTGACAGGCTGTTATAAGCGTTAAATATTTATATTTGATGCTTATACAGTGTAGAATGCACTTTGGATGATGGTTGATTATTTGTCATTGTTGATATATACATGCGTTGTATGGAAATCCATAGAAATAAAATCTATGGAAATTGATTGGGCCTCATTCCAGTTTTGAATAGAATATTTGAAACGAAATATTTGAATAGAAATATTTGAAAAAGAAATATTTGAAATAGAATATTTGAACTAGAATATTTAAAAATAGAAATATATGAAGCCGTGTTGATTAGATTGACGTCATTTTGACGTGAACGATATTTATATCGATTTTATTCATTTTCATAATGAATATAGAAAAGGAAGTGATTTCAAATTCTGATATTTTGAAACGATTTGAAATTCGAATTGAAATTGAATAGAATTGAATTCGAATTAAAATTGAATAGAATTGAATTCGAATTAAAGTTGAATAGAATTGAATTCGAATTAAAATTGAATATAATTGAATTCGAATTGAAATAAAATTGAAATGAATTCGAATTGAATTGAAATTGAATAGAAATCAATTTGAAATAAATTCAAAATCGAATAGAAATTGAATTGAATTAAAACGAACTGAAATTGAATTAAAAATCGATTTGAATTGAAATCAATTTGAAATGAATTTGTAAGGGAAAATTCAATTTTGATTTGAATTTGAAAAGGAAGTTGAAATCGATTTGAAAACGAATTTAAAATGATTTATAAAATACGTTTTAAAAGGAAATCAACAATATATATATATATATATATATATATATATATATATATATATATATAATAGCCTGAATAGAACGCGCCGCGCCGTGGCAGTTCGCGAATTTCGACCATTGACTTCGAAAGGATATTACGGGAGATCCGACCGTCGGATTCTCCTAAAACCGGAACCGTTGGGTTCGTATCGAAAAGAGCTTTCTAACGAATATTAGAAATTAGAAATCTAACGGTTGGATTTCGTGATGATACAGATATTGTTATGGGAATTTGAAAGATATATTAATATCGTTATTTCCAATACGATATTTGTTGGTCGTAGAATTTGATATTGAATATAAGCCGGTATATTTTCTATTTAGAGCCTTGTATTTAATATCAAATGTGATTTGGGTTTGTCGTGAATGGTGTCTTCATTAACACTGTTCTTAAGCCCAGTTGAGAAAAAGATTAATTTTTTTATTTAGATTTAATGAAGTGTACCAATTAAATAATATTTAATTGGAATTGAATTGGTATTGATTTTTGGTTTTATCGTGAACAGTGTTTTAAATAACACTTGTTCTTTAACCCGATAATTAATGAAATGTGATTTTGGGTTGTCGTGAATGGTATCTTCAATAATACAATTCTTAGACCCAGAGGAGTTAAGAAAATCAGAAACTAACTGGAGATTAGTTAAGTTGAATGGTTTCTGGGATATTGATCTGATGTTGGTTTCGGCCTTCGGGGTTAATACTTATGGAATTGCTCACTTGCTAATTTACGGTTAGGGACTGATTGGAATGTGACGTGATTTTGGGGTTTATCGTGAACCGTGTTTTAAATGACACTGATTCTTTAACCCAGTTAAAGATTAAAACTAAGTGGAGTTTTAATGAATCTTTAATTAGATTGAAAAGATCGAGAATGGAGTATCACCAGTTTTGCTCCAGGCGATAGTTAAATCTTTAATTAGATTTGAACGTGAAATGGTAATTGAATTTACCGATAACACCGTGGTGTTAGATATGAAGTATAACCAGTTTTACTTCATGGGATGAATATCTTGGGGTTGGGAAATTAAAACAAATGATTACTTCGGTAAGGTTCGTTAATCCCGACTAGTTTGAATTGATATTCAAAAGTAGATTAAAGAATAAATTTAAAGGATTTATCTTTGATAAAATTAATGGGAACCTTTCCCTAAGAATGTGAAATTTAGAAACTAACTGTCGGTTAGCTAAGCAGAATGGTTTTCTAGATATTAATTTGATGTTGGTTTCGGCCTTCGGGGTTAATATTTGGGGAATTATTCTCTTGTTAATTTACGGTTAGTGGCTGATGAATTGGAATGAGGCGTATGTTGTGTTTGTGTAACACTTATTTGTAATATACGCGAGTTATTCGGAAAGACCGGGTTTATCCCATTCTGAATAACTGATACGACGATAAGTCGAAGATGAAGACGGTGGTTGAAGACCGGAGGTCTTCACGTCGATTGGGTGGTAACTGATGATCTTGATTGGGCCGTACACCTAAGAGGAGGGAATCAGTTAGTGGTCGTCCAGGCGTACTTGGAGATCGATGGATAAGCGGGGTACTAGGTGCCTCCGGTTTCGTTCAGACCCAAAACGAACTTGTAAATGGACTGTGTGTCTGACATTGGATTTTAGTCTGTGTGATTGATTTCTATTAAATATATATCTATTTGGCGGCGGAGAATTTATTCTCTTGCTTAACGCCCTTCTCTGAGACGTACTAGCTCAGGGGTTATATATTGATGGATATCAATCGCATGGAGTGAATTGCCTGTGTGGTATGCCTAAGTGGCAAATGATCAAGGCTTCTGTTGAAAAGTAAAGTCTTGTGGTGATGATCAAAGCACCGCCTGTGTGGCATAGCTTTGTGTAACGTTGATTCGCGAGCCTCACATCCCGGTTGTGAACCAGAAACGGGAGAGGACCTCAGGGAGGACATGCGTTTCCTTCTAGCTAGAAGTGGCGTCATTGGTTTTACACGCCCTGACGAGTTTGACTTATGTGGTTATTGCTGTTGTGAGGCGCCTCGGATATATCGGTGACTATGTGAAGTCGATGGAGCCATTCGTTGGCTCATATACGCCCCAAAGGGTGGGGAAACGCAGTTTTCATGCATTTTAATCCACATCGGTGGACCGGCCCTAACGATCCAAGGGCTCACCTGTGTCTGGGTCCTGAGGCTCGGGCTAGACAGTCTCAAATCGGTAGAGGACTATCTTTTGCCTCGGTTCACAGGTGGAAATCCAACTTCCAAATATGTGACATTTGCGGTTTTGATTGTAGAGCCTAGTATGGCGGCATGATATATGGTACCCATGCCGTCTATGATTGATATTTATGATTGAAATTGTTTTAAACACTATACACTTATTATAGTATCAAATGACTTGTTTTAAACGTATCAAGCATGCTTTGGCTATTATAAGGGAAAACCCTATCCTCCGGCTTGCGTTGCATTGCGTGATGGGACCTGGGTCTTGTAATAACTTCATTGTTCTTTATTTAGCATTGGCTGTTGTTTTATGCACTGGTGTTCTTGGGAGGAAAACCATTCTGTGTTATACGGCGTGGTCCCTTGATTTACCTAACTTTAAAAATAAGGATTAATAACTGTTTTAGTTCTCACACCAGTCACATGACTGACTTGGAGTTTATTGTTTTAGCCTAAACTCTGGGTGCCCTTATTTTGACACGGGCAGCTAGTAGTTTTGGTTTTGCAGATTTATATTCACAGGATCCTGGTTTACAGCTGGAATGATATCCGGAAAGCTTTGTATCCGTATATCTCCTTCAGTTGTGTTTTGTATTATTTTCCGCTGCTCTGAAAATTATTGTAATCTCTGATATTTTCTGTGTAATATTTATTCATTTATACTCTTTATATTCTTGTATTCTGATGGGATTGTTGTAATATACAATGAAATGCTCTTCTGTCTGCGTTCTGTTGTAGCTTGTTCCCAACTCAATCTGTGATTTCCCGTAAGGGGGATTTCGGGTCGTTTCATCGTGGTATCAGAGGTTTGGTTTACAGAGCTAAGAGAACAAGACACGTTAGAACCAAACGAAAGAATTCATCAGATATTGGATTAGTAATATCCAATGGGAATGACTCGTTTGAGATGGGATCAATAGTATCCTAGAACGAGTGTGAAGAGTATATTTTTAAAAATGAAAACAATTTTTGTTTTGAAAATTTAAATCGTTTTATACGTATTTGAATATTTATTTATATTCAATTTGGACAATCCAGTATATAAAGATTTTGCATATACGCCTGGCTAGCGTGTGTACGAAACCTTAAATATACTGGATAGATATAGAATCACACTCTAGTCGCCTGGGTCTGATTCTGATAATGGCGCGCCATCATCAATGTTTATATTCGAGTGACGAAAGTGAGGTTTCTATATATTTCCAATTGACTGGTGTGAGAACCAAAATTAGGTAGGGCTTATTGTTGTGATTTGGCATCAAAAATATGATTTTTAGACTATGTATCAAAGTTATGAATTTGAAAAGCTAATCAACTAATTGATTGCTGATTGTGTTGTTTGATTATTGTTTGATTCATAAATTTGAACCATATAGCCAATTTGTACCAAATAGTGAAGTGTATTGAAAATTAGTCGCATTTGCATGCATAGTACATGTATATCCATTGAACAGGTCATAGGAAGGAGGCTAGAGCAGAAGAATAAAATTGTTTGCCCGACAAATAGGTACATATTTACCATAATTTACTGTTTTGTTTGGGTGATGATGATTTTATGAGCCGATTGGCTTTTTCTTTTTCTTTTGGATTGAAGAAGGCCATGGGAGGCTATATGAAATATCCCAAAGTCCCCGGTGCAGGGGAGGTTATGGCGAAATTTTTCGAAAATTTAGGGTGTTAGCCAAATTTTTGAAAAATTTGAAAATTTCTTAGAAACTGAAAAGTTGAAGAACTTAAGCCGTAAAGAAAATAAGGAAAGTTGAGTTGATTAGTTAAACGACTTTCGGCTTCGTTCCTTTTCGGGGATGAAAAGTTTTAAGTGGGGGAGATTGTAATAACCCGGAAATCCGAGCCAATTTAAAATTTTTATTTTGGCAATTTTAGCGAATTTTGATTATTTAAAATGAATTATTTTAAATAATAACGACGAGAAATTTATTTTGAATAGAATTCGAACGTATATATTTATTCGAAGCGTCGTTAGAATATAAATATTTATTTTTAATTATAAAAGGAATTGAAAATGGCGCGGTAGTTCGATAATTCGATTTCAAACTTCAAATGAATGTACCGGGTGCAAAATAAACCGGATTTTAGTGAAACCAAAAATATTAGAATCTGTTTGTGAATATCTTTCCAATGAATCCAAAAAATCGAAATTTCATAGCGGGGATCAAAAGATATGTCCAGTTGAAAATTCAGAATAGTCGCTATGGAATTCTGGCCCGTGAAAATGGCCATTTTGCAAACGACCTCGGAATTCGACGAAACCACTTTTATTGGATCCGTGATGTCAAGTTATTGCTAGGTTTCAAATTTTATAATTTTTCGAATCAATATGTGAGTGTGGCATAGGAAAACGCATTTGACCAGTTTTAGTTGATTTAATCGACTGGAAAATGACCATTTTTCAAACGGTCTCAGAATTCGATGAAACTAGTTTTGTTAGGACCGTATCGTTAATACGAAGCTAGAAAATATTTTTCGGGAACTTTTACAGTCCATATGTGGCCCCGGTAAATTGAATTGTGCGTTCAAATTCAATATATAGAGTTATATTTGGATTTTGACGAAAACTGATCGAAACGATCGAATCAGCTTACGATACCTATCCCATTGTGTTCGGAATGGGGGTAATTAGCTATGGACGACAGGCGGTGGGTCTCGTTTCGAGTTCGAAATCAAAAGTTACTTTTTGAAAATTAAATTAATTAAAATAAAAATATATTATTATATTTCTCTCCCCCCTATCTCCTTTACTCTCAGCCGTTACTTTTCAAAAGAAAAAAAACCTTATTGAATCGCGCTGCTTCCCCCCCCCCCCACGAAGCCGCCGCCGCTAGTCGGATCTCCGATCCCCCTGCCTCCATCTCCCTCATCCACGTCCCCCCCCCCCACTCGAGAACCCCCTTGCTGCAGAACGACGCGCGCCTGGAAACCCCGACCACCGAGAGCACCCCTCCGGTCGGTGCCAACAGCAGCGCCGGAGCTCCTCCGTCTCCCTGCCACGTCAGCGCGATGGTGACCCCCCCTTCTTAGTTCAACCCCGAAAACAGTAAGCTTTTTATTTATTCACTTACATGTATTTTATTTTTAGTTTCTATTATATATTAGCAAGCTAAAGGACTGATTTTTACTGAGCTAAAGAACTGATTTTTATTAAGCTAAAGAACTGATTTTTATTTTTGAATAACGCTTAAGAAGAGATTTTTAAAACTAGAGAGAAAAGATTATATTTTATTAATAAAAAGGCATGATCTTTAGTTTATAAAAGTCATGATTTTTATCGGTATGAAGTTGTGATTTTTATTTATATGAAAATATGGATTTTATCACATGAATGACAACATAAAGCTCAAATTTTTAACATCATAAAGATCGAATTTTTAGAAGTAGAAAGATCGAATTTTTAGAAGTAGAAAAGATCGAATTTTTAGAAGTAGAAAGATCGAATTTTTAGAAGTGAAAAGATCAAATTTTTAGAAGTAGAAAGGTCGAATTTTTAGAAGTGAAAAGATCGGATTTTTAGAAGTATAAAGGATTGTTTTTCTGTATTAGATAAAAATGTGATTTTTATTCTATGTATAAAATATTTTCAGTTGATAAAAATATAATCTTTACAATGTATAGAGCGATATAAAAATATAATTTTTATATAGTAGAGATAATAAAAATGTGATTTTTAAATATGTAGTGAAAGTGGGCAATGAAAGTGACAAGAGGAGCACGACGAAGATTTCTACATATGAAGAGTCGTGGTGTTTGGTTTAGCTAGTCGGTGAGAACTCCTCACTTTTAATTTATTTCTAGTTTAAAATATATACTAGGATGCAGACGGTGTTTAGTAGCACCCGACACCCGTCGTCCACAGACCATGGACGGCTTGTATGCTTGTTTGTTTGATTGTATTCTGTGTGATGTGATGTTAAATGGAATAAAATATTTATATAGTTAAAAATATTCTATAGCTGAAAATAGAATTTTTAACGTGTATATGAAATCAAAATAAATATAAACAAATCAGACGATTTGTTTATATACACACATTTGACTGATATGGATTGGGACGATAAATTTTACACATCGCCCAACTGCACAAATAAAATCCGTGTTTGATTGTTTGAAACCCCACACGAGTATTGGGATGATATATGACGTACACTAATCCTAATAATTAGTTGTATGTCAATCGATTGATTGACAGGCTGTTATAAGCGTTAAATATTTATATTTGAAGCTTATACAGTGTAGAATGCACTTTGGATGATGGTTGATTATTTGTCATTGTTGATATATACATGCGTTGTATGAAAATCCATAGAAATAAAATCTATGGAAATTGATTGGGCCTCATTCCAGTTTTGAATAGAATATTTGAATAGAAATATTTGAAAAAGAAATATTTGAACTAGAATATTTGAAAATAGAAATATATGAAGCCGTGTTGATTAGATTGACGCCATTTTGACGTGAACGATATTTATATCGATTTTACTCATTTTTATAATGAATATAGAAAAGGAAGTGATTTCAAATTCTGATATTTTGAAACGATTTGAAATTCGAATTGAAGTTTAATAGAATTGAATTCGAATTAAAATTGAATAGAATTGAATTCGAATTAAAGTTGAATAGAATTGAATTCGAATTAAAATTGAATAGAATTGAATTCGAATTGAAATAAAATTGAAATGAATTCGAATTGAACTGAAATTGAATAGAAATCGATTTGAAATAAACTCAAAATCGAATAGAAATCAAATAGAAATTGAATTGAACTGAAAACGAACTGAAATTGAATTAAAAATCGATTTGAATTGAAATCAATTTGAAATGAATTTAAAACGAATTTGTAAGGGAAAATTCAATTTTGATTTGAATTTGAAAAAGAAGTTGAAATCGTTTTGAAAACGAATTTAAAACGATTTATAAAATACGTTTTAAAAGGAAATCGACGAAATATATATAACATATGTATTATATATATAATGGCCTGAATAGAACGCGCCGCGCCGCGGCAGTTCTCGAATTTCGACCATTGACTTCGAAAAGATATTTTGGGAGATCCGACCGTCGGATTCTCCTAAAACCGGAACCGTTGGGTTCATATCGAAAAGAGATTTCTAACGAATATTAGAAATTAGAAATCTAAAGGTTGGATTTGGAATTATGTCCAAATCAAATTTGGAAAAGGTCGCTGTAAGTGCAGTTCGATGGCCGTTGATGGAAATCGACTGTATGGGCCTTGATAAAATTATTAAAAATAATAATAATTTGTGTAAAATCATAGGAAATGATTTGGGAAGAATTGGGATGAAAAACTCCATATTTGAAAAGATAAAAATAGTTTTTTATCGAAATGACCTAGTTTTGAACTAGAATTATAATTCATTTATTTTTTTTGAAATAAATAAAGTGAATTTGAAATGGTTTTGAAATATAACTAGAATTTCCAATATATAAAGTGGAAATAGATTTGAATCGAAATTGTCTTTAGAATATTTCGATGTTGGATTTCGTGATGATACAGATATTATTATGGGAATTTGAAAGATATATTAATATCGTTATTTCCAATACGATATTTGTTGGTCGTAGAATTTGATATTGAATATAAGCCGGTATATTTTCTATTCAGAGCCTTGTATTTAATATCAAATGTGATTTGGGTTTGTCGTGAATGGTGTCTTCATTAACACTGTTCTTAAGCCCAGTTGAGAAAAAGATTAAATCTTTTATTTAGATTTAATGAAGTGTACCAATTAAATAATATTTAATTGGAATTGAATTGGTATTGATTTTTGGGTTTATCGTGAACAGTGTTTTAAATAACACTTGTTCTTTAACCCGATAATTAATGAAATGTGATTTTGGGTTGTCGTGAACGGTATCTTCAATAATACAATTCTTAGACCCAAAGGAGTTAAGAAAATCAGAAACTAACTAGAGATTAGTTAAGTTGAATGGTTTCTGGGATATTGATCTGATGTTGGTTTCGGCCTTCGGGGTTAATACTTAGGGAATTGCTCACTTGCTAATTTACGATTAGGGACTGATTGGAATGTGATGTGATTTTGGGGTTTATTGTGAACCGTGTTTTAAATGACACTGATTCTTTAACCCAGTTAAAGATTAAAACTAAGTGGAGTTTTAATGAATCTTTAATTAGATTGAAAAGATCGAGAATGGAGTATCACCAGTTTTGCTCCAGGCGATAGTTAAATCTTTAATTAGATTTAAACGTGAAATGGTAATTGAATTTACCGATAACACCGTGGTGTTAGATATGAAGTATAACCAGTTTTACTTCATGGGATGAATATGTTGGGGTTGGGAAATTAAAACAAATGGTTACTTCGGTAAGGTTCGTTAATCCCGACTAGTTTGAATTGATATTCAAAAGTAGATTAAAGAATAAATTTAAAGGATTCATCTTTGATAAAATTAATGGGAACCTTTCCCTAAGAATGTGAAATTTAGAAACTAACTGTCGGTTAGCTAAGTAGAATGGTTTTCTGGATATTGATCTGATGTTGGTTTCGGCCTTCGGGGTTAATATTTGGGGAATTATTCTCTTGTTAATTTACGGTTAATGACTGATGAATTGGAATGAAGCATATGTTGTGTTTGTGTAACACTTGTTTATAACATACGCGAGTTATTCGGAAAGACCGGGTTTATCCCATTCTGAATAACTGATACGACGATAAGTCGAAGATGAAGACGGTGGTTGAAGACCGGAGGTCTTCACGTCGTTTGGGTGGTTACTGATGATCTTGATTGGGCCGTACACCCAAGAAGAGGGAATCAGTTAGTGGTCGCCCAGGCGTACTTGGAGATCGATGGATAAACGTGGTACTAGGTGCCTCCGGTTTCGTTCAGACCCAGAACGAACTTGTAAATGGACTGTGTGTTTGACATTGGATTTTAGTCTGTGTGATTGATTTCTATTAAATATATATCTGTTTGGCGGCGGAGAATTTATTCTCTTGCTTAACGCCCTTCTCTGAGACGTACGAGCTCAGGGGTTATATATTGATGGATATCAATCGCATGGAGTGAATTGCCTGTGTGGCATGCCTAAGTGGCAAATGATCAAGGCTTCTGTTGAAAAGCAAAGTATTGTTGTGATGATCAAAGCACCGCCTGTGTGGCATAGCTTTGTGTAACGTTGATTCGCGAGCCTTGCACCCCGGTTGTGAACCAGAAACGTGAGAGGGCCTCAGGGAGGACATGCGTTTCCTTCTAGCTAGAAGTGGCGTCAGTGGTTTTACCCGCCCTGACGAGTTTGACTTATGTGGTTGTTGCTGTTGCGAGGCGCCTCGGATATATCGGTGACTATGTGAAGCCGATGGAGCCATTCGTTGTCCCATTTACGCCCAAAGGGTGGGGAAACGCAGTGTTTAGGCATTTTAATCCACATCGTTGGACCGGCCCTGACGATCCAAGGGCTCACCTGTGTCTGGGTCCTGAGGCTCGGGCTAGACAGTCTCGAATCGGTAGAGGACTTTCTTTTGCCTCGGTTCACAGGTGGAAATCCAGCTTCCAAATACGTGACATTTGCGGTTTTGATTGTAGAGCCTAGTATGGCGGCATGATATATGGTACCCATGCCGTCTATGATTGATATTTATGATTGAAATTGTTTTAAACACTATACACTTATTATAGTATCAAATGACTTGTTTTAAACGTATCAAGCATGCTTTGGCTATTATAAGGTAAAACCCTATCCTCTGGCTTGCGTTGCATTGTGTGATGGGACCTGGGTCTTATAATAACTTCATTGTTCTTTATTTAGCATTGCGCTGTTGTTTTATGCACTGGTGTTCTTGGGAAGAAACCCGTTCCGTGTTATACGGCGTGGTCCCTTGATTTACCTAACTTTAAAAATAAAGATTAATAACTGTTTTAGTTCTCACACCTGTCACATGACTGACCTGGAGTTTATTGTTTTAACCTAAACTCTGGGTGCCCTTATTTTGACACGGGCAGCTAGTAGTTTTGGTTTGCAGCTTTATATTCACATGATCCTGGTTTACAGCTGGAACGATATCTGGAAAGCTTTGTATCCGTATATCTCCTTCAGTTGTGTTTTGTATTATTTTCCGCTGCTCTATAAATTATTGTAATCTCTGATATTTTATGTGTAATATTTATTCATTTATACTCTGTATATTCTTTTATTCTGATGGGATTGTTGTAATATACAATGAAATGCTCTTCTGTCGGCGTTCTGTTGTGGCTTGTTCCCAACTCAATCCGTGATTTCCCATAAGGGGGATTTCGGGTCGTTTCATAGATGCATCAAGCGACACTAGGAAGCTAAGCATGACAGACCCTTTAGGGTCACAAGAAATCTCGAGGGTCCTACCATGGCAAGTCATAAGTGTAACGACCCTCCTCTCGCAATCTAGAATGACCCCATACATGGTTAGCCAATCCATCCCTAGAATCAAATCATATCCCATTAAACCAAGCACGTATGCATCGCACTCAAACTCGACGCCTAACACAAATATTCTCAAACCTCGACAAATCATAGATAAATAAATGAGTCGTACCACCAATGGGGTTTGAGACAACAACGAGATCCAATACCATACTAGTACTAAGGTGTAGATACTCCACCATAGAATCAAATATAAAAGACTGTAAAGCGCCATAATAAAAAAGAGTTCTAACTGCATGATTGGAAAGAGAAATCAAACCTTCGACAGAAACTTTCCTACCTTTGTCTGGTGCACTAGCTATGAGAGCATGCACCTGCCATCCAGAAGATCCTGCCCTTTTACCCTGTCCTTGCCTCTTCGGACAATCCTTAATAAGATGTCTGACTTCTCCACAATGGAAACAAGCATTCTTCCTTTTCTTGCAATCCTTAATCACATGACCCTCGCGTCCACAATGATGGCATTTCCTCTTATCTCGAGCTTTGTCATTCTTACCGCCCTTCTTTTGTTGCTGTTGTTCTTTCATGGGCCACACTTTCTTGTTTTGTGTTTATTCAACCTTAGCCTCTTTCTTTTCATCTTTATCTTCTTCATACATCAATGCCATATCAACAAGTTTACCAAAAGTTTCTCCCATCGGAATATGAGGCATAGCTAACCCATGGAAGGGTTCATTCAATCCTTTAGCAAAATTCAAAGCTTTCTTGTGCGAGGTATCTACTAGTTCCAAATCAAACCTTGCTAATTGTTTCAACTTATTAACATACTCTCTAACAGACATGCCTCCTTGCTTAAGCGCCAAAAACCTTTCCAATTGCATACTTTGCTCAACTTGAGAAAGAAACTTCATTTCGAATTTCTATCGGAAATCATCCCATGTCTCGACTGGACGTCCCGTATGTGTCACTTCCCACCAAAACGAGGCCTCACCTTTCAGCTGCCAAACTTCCAACTGAATCTTCCTACAGTTCTCGACTTCAAAAATCCCAAACAAATCCTCTGTCTCGTTAAGCCAATTCCTTGCCTCTACGAAAGTCTCAGTTCCTCGGAATGGCTTTCCACCCATAGAATGGAAATCTTCGCATATACTAGAGAAATTATCAGCACGCAGAGGAGGAGGAATGACGACTGCAGCTAGGGGAGGGGTGTCTGCTTGGCCTTCGGCAGATGTTGTAACCTCCAGATACCTACAAAACCAAGCTGGTATCAGTATGCCCTCTAGAATATTAGATCCCCCAGACATGCTGAAAAGAAAAGGAAAAAGGGATTCGAACAGAGAAACAAAAGATATTTCATATGTCATTGGGGAATATGTTTTTTCAAAACAACGCTTTCTTTTAAAACCTTTTTGAAAACACTTTTCAAAATCTTTTATCCAATCTGGTAACCTTCAGCTCTGATACCAAATGTGACACCCCACGTCCGTTAATGTCAATGTTTAATAAAATGAATTAAGTTTCATGAAGCATTATAGGTAAACCGTAATAGAAACATTACAAGAAAAATATAAAATAATAGCGGAATTTAAACTTTATTTAATAGCAAAACTTCGTGATTTAAACCCAATTACATAATAAGTCTGGAATACTGAAACATAAAACTTCTGCCTTGTACAAAATCATATTCAGAGTACAATTATACATAAAAGGAGCATAATCCCCAAAATATAGCCATAATAGAGAAGATAGGAAATCAAGCAATACATCTAAGCAGCTCCAAGCAGAAGGGAAGAAGAATCCTGATCAAGCTTAAGTATTCCTACCCTGAGAACCTAGGGGGGAAATAGAAGAGAAAGAAGAGGAAACAAAGTGGGTCAGACATAAATTCCGGCAAGTCCAGTTACTTTTAGCATATAAATAAGTAAAAGCATCTTGACATGCATATAAGTTGGAGAGAGAGATAATAGTGTCATAATGTAGGTATAGCAAGGTAAACAGAATAAACAAAATAGAATATGCATTGCGCTTCTTTAATACTTTTCTCTGCACTAATACTAGTATAACAAGAACAAGATGATCCCAACAAGTACAAGATGGTAGACTTAGGTGTAGTTCTAATGGGAGGTTTTACCCCACACAATAATAGGTAGCCCAACAGAACTGACAGGTGTTAACCCCCAATGACAAGAATGAGCTCCTAAACAAGCAAGACTAGATGTACCCCAATTACTACTCCTAATCGATAGGCTCCGTAACTTGTAGATATCCTGTGCTAGCCCCACAGTAGGATGTATCTCTTCCTAAAGTGGCAACCCTTTGTTTACGAGATGTGCACAAACCATATCTACAGATGTCACAGCGTCTTATCTTCCCTAGCAAGAGGACCCATGCATGCGCATGACTCCGTTGGAATGTGCCGTCAAACACCCCCACTCAAGTGACCCCTTATAATTAGCTTAGTAAGCATGCCCAGACCCCGACCTAGTTCGGGGTTCCCCATTTGATACCAAGATGGTTACCGGCTCAAACGGGTCCCACGCCAGGTGATGCAATCTCCCTCCTGGGCTTGCATCCCCACTACTAGGATTTCAACAAGTTATTCCTACCACTTTAACAAGATTGCATAATCCCACAGGTTAAGTTTGTGGGCCTATATATATAAATATTACCCACCACCCCAAGATTTACTCAACCCTCCCACTGATTCAAGCAAGTTACTTAACCGCTACTCAAGTTAACAGGTTCATATAATCCTCATGGATTCAATAGGTTAAGTATTTCAAGTTTATCACCATTCATTCATTTATGGTTATTAATGCACTAGACCTCCCACATTACGCCTACAACTTGTGGAAGTTGGATATGCCGGTAGGGTCCAGGCCGACTTCTTCCACAAATCAGACTTAACCTCGTGTCTTAGCACCGTTATGTGTACGTTTATGCACTGAAACCCCTCATTAGATTCACCACTTGTGGTCGCTAGATTTGCCAAGTGGTTCCGGCCAGACTTCTACCACAAGTGCAATCTAACCTCGTGTCTAAGCGCAGTTACAGTTTCTAACTACTGTGAATCCTTGAATTTTCATTACTAATAAATTTTCATGTTTATTATGCCCCAAACCCTTGTCCGATCTACGATATAATTTATGCCCCAAATTAAGGTTTTAGACCAAGATATAGATTATGCCCACAAATCTCAAGTTTGGGCTCAAGGTACAAATTATGCCCAAAATTCCCAATCAAGCTTTACAATATGAATTATGCCCTGAATTAGTCATTCCCAATTGTTCCCAATTTCGTGCGTTCGCGTGTTTCAGCAATAGACCTATGCTCGAAGGTAGCCTGGCTATAATAACAAAAAGGGAAAGAGGGAGAGAAGAGAACAAGAATAAGCATAGTAAATAAAACAGGCATAAGATGATATAATTAGGCCAACTAACATAATAGACATAAGGTGACATGATTAGGCAAACTAACATATAGGCATAAGGTGACAAGATTAGGCAAACTTAACATAATAGGGATGTCATGAATAGGCATATGAGATCTGATCAGTAAATTAGATATACAAATAATGGCAGATTTGTTGTGATTCAGATTACTAACAGGCATAGGCTTAGATCAAACTTATAAACATGTCAAGATTACATTTTAGGTGTTTATATCTAAAAATGACATATACTCACTGTGATTGGATCTAAAGAACATAAGATTGATTATAGATGTTAAAGCACAGATCTCTGAATACGTATAACTTGTTATTGGAGAAGAATATGATACTTTATTCTGAGTTTGGGGCAACACCTCGTTATCGCCATTGATTTAAATGAATAAAACAATGGGATTAAAGTCTTATTTATGGCCTAGGGTTAACGAATCTAGTCAAGAAACGAGTCCACATTCAGAGAATGAATTCTACCCAGATCTGACAGGGGTCGACATGGGTGTCGACACCCCTGTTGTAGTGTCGACCCATGGGTCGACACCTGTAACGACACGGATTTCTCCCAGACCTAATCGATCGCAAAATCGACCAAGACCGTTTGAATCCCGCATACGCTAACTCTGGGCATACAACACATCAGAATCAATAATAGAAAACTTTTACAAACATCATAATAATGTTACATCAGAGTATAGAATATATCAGAGTACATCGAATATAATAACGGAAGATAATTTACAATAAATTTTATACAACGCAGCGGAAGACTATCAATGCTCTGGACACAGCTTTAGGATTCGATCCAGAATCCTTCTCAATAAATAAATATCTGCAAAAACAAGCCACTCGACTGCCCGTGTGGAAAATATGGGCACCCGAGTTTGCAAGTGAAACAAACTATGAGTCAGTCATGGGACTGGTATGAGAAATCTTTCTTAACTTATCTAACAATAAGGCTAATCACAGGATCACGCCGCTAACGTGGAACGGGCTTACTCCATTGGATTTCCAGTGCATAAACAACAACCATAAATAAACTTATGGATCTACAATGCATCATACAACATGCAACTTTTTTCCAATCTACCCATTTAGGCCTAATTCGCAAACTTAAATTTCAAAATCCAATTCACTTTGTAGAAATTATTTCTTTGGACTTTATTTCCCGATTTTTTTTATTTCAAATCATCTGAAATACATTTCTATTTTTCATATCAAAATAGATTTCACTTCGGGATCTCAAAATCAAAATCTTTGGGAATATGAATTCCAAAACAAATGCATAAAAATAAATATGTAACCAAATATCGGGCTCCCCTTAGACAAGGCTACAGGACTCACCTCGCCAACTCGATATATATATGTGCACCTCCCATCTAGGAGCAGGCTACACTGACGATGCACCATCCTACACTATCGGGGAAGACATACAACTCCCTCATCCACCACCACCACCATCCCCTGTGTTTTAGTCGTCCGTTCGATGTGAAGATCGTCGGTCTTCAACCACCGTCTTCAAATCTTCAACTTCTAATCATCGATCAATTATTTGAAATGAGAATTAACTCATTCTTTTCAAATAATTCTCGAATATATATAATTCAAATCATTTGATATCGTTATTATTATTAACGATTTATCACTATTTTTATATATATAAAAATAGCCTAATTTAATTTAACGACGCTTCAGGTCAATACGCGGCCCTGGCGCTGTTTTTACCCAAATTTGCTTTACACATTTCTCGAAATCTAACCGTTGGATTTTAAAAAAATTTATATCATTGGAAAGATCTTCACAAAGCGGACTTAAAGGTTCCAGTTTTGGGAAAATCCAATGGTCGGATCTTTCGGTATAATCGTTTAAAGTTACGATTCTGAAACGCGAACTACCACACGCAATTCATTTGATTTTAATTTTTATATATAAATATATAAATATAAATCATTCGACGATTCTACTAACATGTTTAACATGCCAAATAAAAGAATGTTTTATTTTGCGTAACAATTTAAGTGTTTCTAATGACAAAGTAATAAAAAGGAATTTTGCTTGCATACATTTCCAATGTTTTCTAATAACAAATTAAAAGAAGTTTTATTTGTATAACTTTTCAATTATATTCAATTAAATCAACAGATCACCATAACAACATTAACCAATCCAAATCAAATCGCGTACAACAACAAGCTGAATTTAACAGCGTATGTGTAAAAATTTCTAAACACGATAATAATTAATTAATTTTAATTATTAAAAAAAAGAAATCTCACATCGATTTTACTTCGTTTAAAATTATAGAAAGCTCCAAATCTGTTCTGGTCAACTCCATGTTGTAGATCTCTTTTTTCTGATTCCAACGGATTTGATTTCGTCATTTTCTGATTTCGGATGCAAGAGATACAATGATTTAAAACACTGATCAATTTAACTATATTATTTGTAACGATAAGGATTTCGCCCGGACCTAATCGATCGCTAAATCGACCAAGAACATTCGAATCCCACATACGCTAACTTTGGGCATACAACACATCAAAACAAATTATAGAAAACTTTTGTGAACATTGTAATAATGTTACATCAGAGTACAAAATATCGGAGTACATCGAATATAATACAACGGAAGTTAATTTACAATAAATGTAATACAATGCAGCGGAACTATTAAACTAACACAACGAAAGACTATCAATGCTCTGGACACAGCTTTTAGCTTCGATCCAGAATCATGCTCAATATATCTGCAAAATAAGCTACTCGACTGCCTGTGTGGAAAATAAGGGCACCCGAGTTTGCAAGTGAAACAAACTACGAGTCAGTCATGGGACTGGTATGATAAATCTTACTTAACCTATTTAGTAATAAGGCTAATCACAGATGCACGCTGCAAATGCGGAACGGGTTTACTCCGTTGGATTGCCAGTGCATAAATAAAGTAAATCGTTAAACAACGCAATGCTTTTTAGAATAATGAAACCATTATAAGACTCAAGTCCCATCACACAATGCAACACAAACCGGAGGATAGAGTTTTACCTTATAATGGTAAAAAATGCTTGATATGATAAAATGGATTTGATATTATTATTAGTGTATATATGTTTCAAAAACATTTCAATCATAATTTATCAATCATAAACGACATAGCTACCATATACTATGTCGCCATACTAGTTTTACAATCAAAACCGTACGGTGTCGTATTGGAAGTTGGATTTCCATCATGAACCAAGGCAAGGGATCGTCCTTACCGAGTTCTAGACAATCTAGCCTACCATGTCTTAGAATACAGCTGCAACTGCAACTAGGAACCACAGGGCCGGTCCACAACTAATGTTAGTGGATTATATATAATTCCTGAACAATACGTCTTCCGCCCTATGGGGCGTAAATAAAGAGCCGCTAGGGACTCCAATCCGAGGTACCTAGCTTTCCATCATTCACATAAGTAAAAATGTATGAGCTCCATACCATGACACCACTTCTATCTAGAAAGGAACGCATGTTCTCCTTGGATCCTTCTCCCGTTTCTGGTTCATACCGGGGTATGAGGCTCGCGAAGTAACGCTACACAAAGCTATGCTAAATAAATCTGTGCTTTGATCATCAACCACAAGGCTCTGCATTTCAACAATTGCATCTTGGCATGCCACACTTAAAATTCACGCCATGCGACTGATGTCTACCAATATATAAACCTTTGAGCTCGTACGTCTCAAAGAAGGGTGTTAAGAAAGAGAATAAATTCTCTGCCACCAAACATATATATATTTAATAGAAATCAATCAGCATAGAATAAAATCCAATGTCATACATACGTCCATTTACAAGTCCGTTCTGGGTCTAAACGAAACCAGAGGCATCTTATTTCTCGTCCTATATGTCCAATACAGTAGAGAGGTCCTACCATATTCTGTCGATCTCCAAGTACATCTGGACGATCATCACTTATTACCTTGTCATGGGATGCCTCCCAATCAAGACATCAGTAATCATCCAAATGATGTGAAGATCTCTGTTCTTCAACCACAGTCTTCATCTTCGACTCTTAATCGTCGTTGTAATCATTCAGAATGGATTAAACCCGGTCTTTCCGAATAACTCGCGTATTTTAAAATCAATAATCAAGTACAATAAAAACACATCATATGCCTCATTCCAATTCAGAATATTCTTTTAAATAAATATTCACATTATTAGGGAAAGGTTCACGTTTATTTTATCAAAGATAAATTCCTTTAAATTTATTCTTTAATCTTTTTTTAAAGATTCATTAAAACTCCAATTTGGTTTCAATATCAAAAATCATTACTTTATGATTATTCAACTTTAAGAAATTAATCTTGTCTTTAACTGGGTTAAAGAACCAATGTCATTTAAAACACAGTTCAGGATAAACCCAAAATCATCTTCCATTAAATATGAATTTTTTCACAGAAATAAAATCAATATATAATCGATATAAATTTCCGTATCAGACTAATAATATAAATGGAATAACGGCAAAGCCTTTTAAATTCCATATATAATAACGGTCTTCTTTTACAGAAGCTCATCTCGATTATTATTAAGTCGAATTCCATTCAATTCCAATTCCTTCTATTAAATTGGAAAACTTTAATTTGGAAAATTTCCATTAAATCTTAATAAAAAGATTTATAAATTTCAAATCATATCTTCACTGCTAATTGGGTTAAAGAACGAATGTCGTTAAAAACACAGTTCACAATAAACCCAATTCACATTTCAATTTATTTCAATTACTAAATATAATTGGAAATTCTAATAATCTTAATTAAAAGATTTATTTTTTTCATACGGGGTTTAAGAACAGTGTTATTTAAGACACCATTCACAACAAATCCAATTTATTTTATTTATTTCCTATTAAATATTAGTTAATTGGAAAACTTCATTAAATCTTAATTTAAAGATTTATTCTGGTTAATAACTAATTCATTTTGATAAAAATACATTTTTATCTTTACAAGATTGGAATTTTTTCATCCAAATTCTTTTCAAATAATTTATTATTATTTTACATAATTTTTCCATATTTTTAATAAATTTATTAAGGCTTGTACAGTCGGTTTCCAATAACGGTCACCGAACTGCACTTACAACGACTTTTTCTAAAATTGATTTGGACATAAATCCAAATCCAACCGTTAGATTTCAAATCTCATTGGAAAGATCTTTTCGATACGAACCCAACAGTTCCAGTTTGAGGAGAATCCGGCGATCGGATCTCCCGTTACATCAATTTGAAGTTAATGGTAGAAATTCGCGAATGGCCGCTGCGCGGCGCGTTCTATTCAGGCCACTGTAACAACCCGCATTCTACGCATCGGAGGATCGTAGAATATTTATTTCTTTCTTATACGAAGTCGTATGATCACGTAACTTTGGGAAACGACTATTGGGGTCATTTACCATGTTCATGATTTTTGCCGATTTTTAAATGCCCGTTTTGCCCCTAGCTGATACTGTTTTGGCCATAACTTTTGACTGGAAAGGAATTTTGACCTGAAACCACTTCCATTAGATTCGTTTGATGTTTTACAATCCCGTAGAGTGGTCACATTAGCCAAACGGACTCACCGTTTGGGAGATATGGCTGAAACAAGTTTCAGATAGTGAAAAACAGCTTAATTGGGCTAAACCGGGTAGTTAACAGCTAGGCCCATAACCCATTTCAGGATTAGGGTTATGGGAGGGCTGATAGGGTTTGAGAAATCATTTCATTTCAGTTTTTGAGCCGCCACTTTCATTCTTGAAACCCTAGTAATGGCCTCCACTATCTAAATCTCTTCAAAACATCTCCAAATCACATACAACTTGAAGACTGGGATTAGCAACATCAAATCAAGGGAGATCTTCACCAAATCAAGATTAGAGCTGCTGGAACACATTAGAATTTGACCCAAACAGAGAATCATTTCAGATCTATAGTTTACTTTGTGGCAAAGGTGAGTGATTTGCAATGTTTTTCACTAATTATGGTAATTAGCGAAGATTAGCGAAATTATGACTCAGAAAAATCTAGAAAAATTCCTAAAATTCTAAAACATCATTTTATGCCTCTGATATGAATTTGGGTTAATTTCGACTAATTTTGCAAATCCCGGAATTTGGGGGATTAAGGGGTGATTAGTGGAAATTAGCGAATTTATGCATGTTAAAAATCTGGAAAAATATTCAGAAATTATTAAATATTATTTTAGGCCTCTGTTAGAAAATTTGGCTGATTTGGTTAAGTTTTGCTAATCCTATCATTAGATTTGCTTAAACATGCTTAAGGGAAAAATATGGGTTTTGGGTAAGTTTGATCCGTTTTGACATATCATATTGTTGTTTTGCTGTTTGTGGATGTTTATACATGTTGTTATGACTGTATGATATGCTTTGTGATTGATTAGAAAAGTTAAAATGGTTGAAAACGCCGTCGTATGGCGTAAACAGTCGCTGGAAGAAGTTGCAGGAAAATCGGCTAAACCGGATCAGATCGCCCCTATCTCCCACGACCCGACCTGTTCGCGTGAAGTCTTCACGATCCGACCTCACTCCCCGATCTGCCCCACTTCGAAGGCCACGAACGAGAGACTGACGCTACGAGTCACTTCAAGCTCGCGATCCGAACCAGAGGAGGATGAAGGAGCTCACGATGCGATGGGTACCAGGGTGCCACAACCCGACCCGACAGGGGTGCCACAAACTGATGAAGCACGATCCGATGATGGCGACCCGACCTGAAGATCATATCACGATCCGACCTGGCGAAGGTAGCACGATCCGAGCTGGAGTATCATCACGACCTGGAGCTTGACCACGAGCTGGTGACTGCGAACCGAACCAGGAGGCTATGAACTGAATGAAGACCGATCCAGAGGAGGAGACTAAAACCCGAGATGCAAAGGTAGTCCAAATGGAAGTTAGAGCTCAGGATCCAGATGGGAACCAATGAGTTCACTTCATGATTGGGCTTTGCTGCGGGACGTGTGCAAAGGAGTTGTCGGTATTCATAACTTTGGTTCAGCACTGAGAGATGGATAGTGGGCTTGTAGTGATAGTTACACGGGATTGGATTCCGTCATGGCCCAAAGTATTAGGTGACCAAAGTAGTGGATATCGTATACTTTACGCACCGAGTGAGAGATGTGAGGATGGTTGTCATGCTTGATTGTTTGACATCACTATGACATGCACACCCCCACCCCCGTTATCTTTACACCATTTGAAATGGCACCTAAGAGTGTTGTACAGTATGTAGTGCTAACTCTTTGGTTGCCGGTCCAGGTTCAGGTATGATTGGATTATACCTGTTATTGTTTTGTTTTGTTGCTTATCGCTCATACCAGACTTTTGTCTGACCAAGAGTTTTATGTCTCTTCTTATTACTCTGGGTGCTCACACGAGCAGACTAGAGACAGGTTAGCTGGTGATGCGCGAGTAGCTGATTCGGAGCCGAGCAGGAGGCTTCCACGTATGAGATATAGATATTCTCCCTGTGTCGTTGGTGGTCACTACTTTGGGCATTAGTAGTGTACCTTTCTTGTTTAGCTTTTTGAGACAGTTTTAAAAGTTGTAATAATGATGTTGGCTTTGGATCATAAGCTGTATTTCGGAATTTCCGCTGCTATGATAGTTTGTTTCAGCTTATACAATGTCTCACCTGTTTTGTGTCAACTATATGTTATGATTATATTTTATTCCATGCGCTGTGAGACATATTACAGGTTCTTTGTTAGTTCATTCTCTTCTTTCCTTTCTTCTGACGACCGTCCCGTGCCAGCTGGACATGTGTACAGCGCACTTCCGGAGGAAATGCCGGTTGGTGCGGGGCGGGCTGTCACATTTGGTATCAGAGCTCTAGGTTGCGTAGTTAACCTGGGGAAAGACACTCGGGAGAGATAGTACGTATATGAGAGTGTGTATTTGTGATTACTTTGGTTTTCAAAAGCTAAATATATATATATATATATATATTATTAATATAGCTAAGGATGAAGTCATACTGCACTGGCACCACTATGGAGATGGTTAATCATTTTCTCTCTACAGATTTGACGATGAGTCGAAATTTGAGAGGTGCTGGTAGAGGAGCCAATAATGGGAATGCTCCTGACATGAGGACTATGTTCACTGACCTCATGAGAGAGATGCTTAGGGATGCTCGGGGAGCCGTTCCTAATGCTGCTAATGGTGGTGGTGCAGTAGTGCAGGTGCCTAGGGCCGATTTCGCCAAGTTTTGCAAGGATTACACTAACCTTGGTGGGAAGCCGTTCCACGGAACGGAGTCGGCCACGGATGTTCAGGATTGGTTGGATAGCTGTGATCGTATCTTCGAAGACTTGGATATCGAGGATGCGGTGAAGAGAAGGCTAGCGTCTCGTCAGTTGCAAGGGCGAGCGATGAATTGGTGGAATGCCATTAAGACAGCTACTCCAGAGGATCAAGTTACTTGGAATCAGTTTAAAACTCGCTTTTGTGATAAGTTCATTCCAGCTGCCCAGAAGTCAGTGTTGTTTAAGAGATTCTTGGAACTCAAGCAGAATGGTAGGGCAGTCTCTGATTATATTGCTGAGTTCAACACTTTGTCGAAGTATGGACTATCTCTTTTAGATACTCCTGAGAAGAAGAACGAGAAGTTCATAACTAGCTTGGATGGGTACTTGGGGGAAATAATTATTAACCATATCGATGAGACGTTCGAATCTATTGTAGGAAAGGCATTAAGGTCAGAGAGCCTTTTCCCTAAGTCAAAGACCGAAGTTGCTATTGCATCTATAGAGGAGCCAAAGCCGCAAGCAGGCGGTGAAGGCAAGAAGAATTCTCAGAACAAGAGGAAGCAGAACCCGACCAAGGATGGTCAGAATAAGAAAAATAAGAAAGATGGCGAATGCTTTAGTTGTGGCAAGAAGGGCCACTATGCCAGAGATTGTCGAGAAAAGCCTGGGAAAGGAAATGCTTTAACTGCGGCCAGGCGGGACACCATAAGGATGATTGTCCACAACCTCCTAGGGAGAAGCAAATTGTGAAAGCGTATGCTATCAACGTTGTTCCTTCTTCGTCGAATGCCCCAACTGCGGCGTAGAAGGGAAAAGGCGTCATTATCAAAGGTATGCTTTCTATTTAAGATGTTTCTATTTGGGTATTGTTTGACAAACCCGAGATAGTCGATAAACCTCTAGTTGTGACGAACCTGATTGGTGGTTCGACTAACCTTAGCATGATTTGCCGTAACGTGGTCTTATCGAGTCATGGATGTATGTTTCCTTATGATTGCTTTGTTTTGGGCTTTACTGGGTTTAGCATTATTTTGGGGAGTCGATTTACTCTAAAAGAATAGGGTGGTATTAGGTACCTACCTAGTGATGGCGATAGTAACTGGAGTTAAGGAAGCTAAGAGGTTATCGTTGTAATAAGTTCTAGTTGTCTCTGGGAGGCAAATGAGTGCTCCAGTGCTTACTTGTTTTGCTAGTATCACCTCACGTGGATTGTCCGAATTCGGAGGAGATGTTCCTTGGGTGCTTGTCTGATATTGGTTTAGGCCTTTGGGGCTTATGCTTGGGGAATGTTGATTTCAACTAGGATGGTTTGCATAAGAGATAAATAGTTGTTGTGATTTTTCATTGGATGACATCTTGGTTTACTTGAGGAGTGATGGGCAGCCGGAACATGATAAGACTGTTCAATGGTATAGACTGCCCAGAGTTAGACTCGATAGGGTTATGAGATTGCTCGACTGGGACTCGAGAAAGATGCAAAGTAATGGATTGTTTAGAACCCTATGTTGATGTTCTCTTTGGATAGTAGGACTTTGAAGGGATATGATGTGTTCGTTGATCATGGAGGATACAACGAAGGTTAGGGCGATTCAAGTTGGACTTGAACTCGTAAAAGGAAAATGGGTGTTCATTGATCTTGGAGATGCAACGAATAAGGAGACGACGACTCACGTTGGACTAGAGTTTGTCGGTAATGGATACTCAAGACTGGGTCTGAGTTATAGATTGACTCGAGTTGGACTCGAGAACGCTGCAAGGAATTGGATTCGGCTTGAGTTGGACTCGAGAGGGCAGTAAGACAATGGATAGACTTGGGTTGGACTCAAGTATTTTAGGCGGACTAAAAGCAGGGGTATCTGGGGACGCCCGTTACCTTGGATCCGTTGGATGTGATCTAGTTATCCTTGGAGGATAAACGTACGTTGGACATACGGTAGTCCGTAGGGAGGCGGGGCTTCCATTGGCCTGGGATTGGTTGGACCAGTCAAGTAGGCATCGGTGTTTGTATGGTGGCTGGGCTTCCATTAGTTATTGATGTTGGTTGGACCAGACATATTAGAATCGACATATTGGGATTGGTTAGACCAATCATGTAGATGTCGATGTGTTTATGAATTTAGCAGGTGATAGGTAGGACTTGTTTGATGGATGTTATGGTTGCTATGTTGTTCCTATTTTTCTTCCCTTGAGTAGACTATCACCTGTAGGGTTCCAGCGATGGGGAACAAAGTGATTATAGTAGGACTATGAGCCAGTGCAGTAGAGTCGTCATGACTCGAGGGGCAAAGTGGACATAGTAAAGGATTAGTAAGGCTATAAGCCAGTGCAGTGGAGTTGTTATGACTTCATGGGGGCAGAGTGGACATAGCAAAGGACTAGCGGCTATGGATCAGTGCAGTGGAGTCGCCATGACTCCATGGGGCAGAGTGATCATAGTAAAGGATTTGGGTGCGGTAATAGTTGCATTGAGTAGGAGACATGCCAGTTTAGGGGTTTTGTTTCTAGGATGGAAGCAACTAGAGTATATCACAGGATATGATTTCAGACCCAAAAGTGAATTGGATTCAGAAATACTAGTAAGCTTGGCGATTAGATCGATTTTGATTGAGTGGATTGGTTCCAGTTAGAAGGACGATCCTAACCTATTGGAAATCATCTCTAGGGTAGAGATGGGTATCGATGGAAAGAGAACGATCAAGCAAGGATTTGATCGAGAAGGATGGCTTCGAAAGAATAAGGGACTAGTTGTACCCAACGTAGATGGACTGAGAGATGAAGTGCTTAGAGCATATCATCACCCGAAATTGACTATACATCCCAGTGGTAACAAGATGTATGGAGACATGGAGCAGATCTACTACTGGGAAAGGATAAAGAAAGACGTTGGGAAGTTTATGTCCAAATGCATAAATTGCCAGTTAGTTAAAGCTGAGCAAAAGAAGCCTAGTGGTTTGTTACAACCATTAGAAATTCCTAAATGGAAATGAGAACAAGTCTCAAATGGATTATATTGATAGTTTACCAAGGACTAGGTTAGGTCATAATGGTATTTGAGTGAATTGTATATTAGAGAACCTTTTGAGAACTTATATATTGGATTTTGGAGGGTCATGGGATGGCCATTTATATCTGGTTGAGTTATGGATAATAATAGTTATTAGCCCAGTATTGGTATGGTTCCAATTGAAACTTTGTACGGAAGACCGTGCAAGGCACCATCATGTTGGTTGGAGAATGGTGAGAAATTTGAGCTTAGACCAGAAATAATAAGGGGAACTTCAGGCAAGATCAAGGTTAACCAACAGAGAATGAAGGCTACCCAAGATAGGCAGAAGACTTATCTCGATAAGAGACGAAGATATTTGGAATTCTTCGTTAACGACTTGGTGTTCGTCAAGATCTCTCCATCGAGAATGTGATTCGGATTGGTTGGAGAGGTAAGTTAGCACCAAGATTTGTTGGTCCATTTCCAGTCCTCGAGCAAGTTGGGAATTTGGCGTATGAAGTAGAGCTACCTGACAAGATGGCGGGAGTTCACAACGTATTTCATGTTTCCCAGTTAAGGAAGTTTGTGCAAGACCCTAATGTGGCTATTTCACCAGATCAGTTGGACGATATCGAGGTTGAACCCGAGGAGGTTGAGAACTGCAAGCCTATGCGTATTGTTGGGAACGATACGAAGCAGCTTCGAAGGAAGGCGGTGAAACTAGTCAAAGTCCAGTGGGGTGAGAATGAAATTGTACTTGGGAAACAGAGGAGAACGTAAGGAAGAAGTATCCAGAACTCTTTGCCAAGTAAGGTTTTGGTAGTGATAGTTTCTTCCCTTGTTAGTAAACCGCATGCTAGGATAGACTTGTTTTGCAAGTTGATTGTTGTTTTGGGGCTGATAGGCATGCGGGACCCTTTGTGTGTTTTGGTTAGGGAATTTCGGGCGAAATTTCTTAAGGGGGAAAGAATGTAACAACCCGCATTCTACGCATCGGAGGATCGTAGAATATATATTTCTTTCTTATACGAAGTCGTATGATCACGTAACTTTGGGAAACGACTATTGGGGTCATTTACCATGTTCTAGATTTTTGCCGATTTTTAAATGACCGTTTTGCCCCTAGCTGATACTGTTTTGGCCATAACTTTTGATTGGAAAGGAATTTTGACCTGAAACCACTTCCATTAGATTCGTTTGATGTTTTACAATCCCGTAGAGTGGTCACATTAGCCAAACGGACTCATCGTTTGGGAGATATGGCTGAAACAAGTTTCAGATAGTGAAAAACAGCTTAATTGGGCTAAACCGGGTAGTTAACAGCTAGGCCCATAACCCATTTCGGAATTAGGGTTATGGGAGGGCTGATAGGGTTTGAGAAATCATTTCATTTCAGTTTTTGAGCCGCCACTTTCATTCTTGAAACCATAGTAATGGCCTCCACTATCTAAATCTCTTCAAAACATCTCCAAATCACATACAACTTGAAGATTCGGATTAGCAACATCTAATCAAGGGAGATCTTCACCAAATCAAGATTAGAGCTGCTGGAACACATTAGAATTCGACCCAAACAGAGAATCATTTCAGATCTATAGTTTACTTTGTGGCAAAGGTGAGTGATTTGCAATGTTTTTCACTAATTATGACTAATTATGGTAATTAGCGAAGATTAGCGAAATTATGGCTCAGAAAAATCTAGAAAAATTCCTAAAATTTTAAAACATCATTTTATGCCTCCGATATGAATTTGGGTTAATTTCGACTAATTTTGCAAATCCCGAAATTTGGGGGATTAAGGGGTGATTAGTGGAAATTAGCGAATTTATGCATGTTAAAAATCTGGAAAAATATTCAGAAATTCTTAAATATTATTTTAGGCCTCTGTTAGAAAATTTGGCTGATTTGGTTAAGTTTTGCTAATCCTATCATTAGAATTGCTTAAACATGCTTAAGGGAAAAATATGGGTTTTGGGTATGTTTGATCCGTTTTGACATATCATATTGTTGTTTTGCTGTTTGTGAATGTTTATACATGTTGCTATGACTGTATGATATGCTTTGTGATTGATTAGAAAAGTTAAAATGGTTGAAAACGCCTTCGTATCGCGTAAACAGTCGCTGGAAGATGTTGCAGGAAAATTGGCTAAACCGGATCGGATCGCCCCCTATCTCCCACGACCCGACCCGTTCGCGTGAAGTCTTCACGATCCGACCTCACTCCCCGATCTGCTCCACTTCGAAGGCCACGAACGAGAGACTGACGCTACGAGTCACTTCAAGCTCGCGATCCAAACCAGAGGAGGATGAAGGAGCTCACGATGCGATGGGTACCAGGGTGCCACAACCCGACCCGACAGGGGTGCCACGAACTGATGAAGCACGATCCGATGATGGCGACCCGACCTGGAGATCATATCACGATCCGACCTGGCGAAGGTAGCACAATCCGAGCTGGAGTATCATCACGACCTGGAGCTTGACCACGAGCTAGTGACCGCGAACCGAACTAGGAGGCTATGAACTGAATGAAGACCGATCCGGAGGAGGAAACTAAAACCCGAGATGCAAAGGTAGTCCAAATGGAAGTTAGAGCTCAAGATCCAGATGGGAACCAATGAGTTCACTTCATGATTGGGCTTTGCTGCGGGACGTGTGCAAAGGAGTTGTCGGTATTCATAACTTTGGTTCACCACTGAGAGATGGATAGTGGGCTTGTAGTGATAGTTACACGGGATTGGATTCCGTTATGGCCCAAAGTATTAGGTGACCAAAATAGTGGATATCGTATACTTTACGCACCGAGTGAGAGATGTGAGGATGGTTGTTTTGCTTGATTGTTTGACATCACTATGACATGCACACCCCCACCCCCGTTATCTTTACACCATTTGAAATGGCACCTTAAAGTGTTGTACAGTATGTAGTGCTAACTCTTTGGTTGTAGGTCCAGGTTCAGGTATGATTGGATTATACCTGTTATTGTTTTGTTTTGTTGCTTATCGCTCATACCAGACTTTTGTCTGACCCAGAGTTTTATGTCTCTTCTTATTACTCTGGGTGCTCACACGAGCAGACTAGAGACAGGTTAGCTGGTGATGCGCGAGTAGCTGATTCGGAGCCAAGCATGAGGCTTCCACGTATGAGATATAGATATTCTCCCTGTGTCGTTGGTGGTCACTACTTTGGGCATTAGTAGTGTACCTTTCTTGTTTAGCTTTTTGAGATAGTTTTAAAAGTTGTAATAATGATGTTGGCTTTGGATCATAAGCTGTATTTTGGATTTTCCGCTGCTATGATAGTTTGTTTCAGCTTATACACTGTCTCACCTGTTTTGTGTCAAGTATATGTTATGATTATATTTTATTCCATGCGCTGTGAGACATATTACAGGTTCTTTGTTAGTTCATTCTCTTCTTTCCTTTCTTCTGACGACCGTCCGGTGCTAGCTGGACATGTGTACAACGCACTTCCGGAGGAAATGTCGGTTGGTGCGGGGCGGGCCGTCACAACCACTATATATATAATATATTTCATCGATTTCCAATTAAAACGTATTTAATAAATCGTTTATATATTTATTTTAAAACGATTACAATTTCATTTTCAATTTTAAATCAAAATTGAATATTCTATATCTTTATCATATTAAAATGATAATATTTCCAAAATATTAAATTTTGAAATCACTTCTTTTCGATATTCATTTTAAAGTAAATAAAGTCGATCGATAAACCCGTTTGGGTTAAAGATGGTGTTTCTATACTTAACCCGGTTTCATATTTTTATATTTTTGTGTCCATCCAAAAACGGACATAAGAATCATAATTTTATTCTTTATTAAATTTATTTTTAAATATTCATTATCTTAAAAATATTCTTTATTTTAAAATATTCTTTATTTTTGAATATTCTTTATTTTTGAATATTCTTTATTTTAAAATATTCTGAATCGGAATGTGACTCAATTAATTACCATATAATTTCAGTTATATGGATTTCATACATCGCATGTATATAACAATAATGATAAATAATCATTAAACAATCCATTCACATCCAAAGTGAAATTTACTACTGTGTGAGCAATAAAATAAATAAATACCGCTTATCACAGACTGTCAATCCATCGATTGATATAACTAAATATTGGAACTAGTGTATGTCAAATATCATCCCAATACCCGTGTGGTGTTTCCAAACAACAACGGTTCATTTAAACACATCACTGGTAAATAAATTTAACCAATTATAATTCAGTTTGAATTATTTTATATTTAACAATTTTTCACTGTTTAAATTACAAATAAATATTTATATTTAATTTCAGCAAAACATATATTTTAACAAGTAATTATTTTATTTCTTGTCTAACATGATAAATGTGATATTTTGCTTAACGAAACATATATTTTAACTAAATGTCATTTCCATTTTAACATAACATTTTCTAACAAGATGACATTTCTATTTCACATGACATTTTCTAACTAAATGACATTTTTATTTTAACATGACATTTTCTAAAAATGACATTTTTATTTACAAAATATGTTTTCTAACTAAATGACATATTTGTTTACAAAATATGTTTTCTTGAATCAAATAAAAAGGAGTCTTATTTGCATAACATATCTACATGTTTCCTAATGTCAAATAAAAAGAATAATTTATTTGCATACATTTTCTATGTATTCGAATGACAAATAAAAGAATAATTTATTTGCATACATTTTCTATGTATTCTAATGACAAATAAAAGAATAA
This sequence comes from Allium sativum, assembly GCA_030737875.1. NCBI lineage: Eukaryota > Viridiplantae > Streptophyta > Magnoliopsida > Asparagales > Amaryllidaceae > Allium > Allium sativum. The sequence continues at coordinate 568,537,282 of CM060921.1, forward strand.
TTTATTTGCATACACATTTTTAATGTATTCTAGTAACAAATAAAAGAATAATTTGTTTACATACACATTTTCTATGTATTCTAATGACCAAATAAAAAGGCAATTTTGTCTATATGTATATTTTATAATTCTAGTGAAAAAATAAAAACACAATTTTGTCTACATGTATGTTTTTTAATTCTAGGGATAAAATGAAAAGATGATTTTTATTTGACAACAATTCTATTTTAAACATGACAAGTAAAAAGGATACTTTTATTTGGATGTAATTTCAATATTTAATATGATAAATAAAAATGAATATTTTTATACCAAATAAAAATGACTACTTTTATTTGTATATAAATTAAATGTTTAACTTGACAAATAAAAATGAATATTTTTATTTATTTACAATTCTAATTCAACAAAACAAATAAAAATGATATTTTTATTTTGTTGAAAATTCTAATTCAACATAACAAATAAAAATGATACTTTTGTTTTGTCGACAATTCTATTTCAACAAAACAAATAAAAAATATGATTCTTTGATTTTGTTGACATTTCTATTTCAACAAAAATGATATTTTTGTTTACATACAAATCTATTTCAACAAAAATGATATTTTTGTTTTAACTATTTTACTTCAACAAAAATGATATCTTTGTTTTGACAATTTCTATTTCAACAAAAATGTTGTTTTTGTTTTGATAATTTTTATTTCAACAAAAATGATTCATGTTGTTTCAATTATTTTATTTCAACAAAAATGATTCATATTACAATAAAAATGTAATTCTTACTGTCTAATCTTTTTTAATGATTCATATTACAATAAAAATGTAATTTTTATTATTTTAAAATATTTTATTCCTAACATGATAAAAAATTTAATCAAACCAAAATCGTATTTTTACATATGATTATTCTTCTAACATGATAATATTCTAAACAAACCAAATCATATTTTTAACATACACAATTTAATCCCGCCATCCATTGCAATCACGAAACAACCAATTCAAATTTTATACCACACAGATATAAATTTTATATAGCATAAATGTAAATTTTACATTGCAATCAATAATTAATTTCATTTTAAAATAGAGATCTCACCTTAATCCGTGAGGAAACCATTTAATAACGATTATTTAAATAAATTAAACAGGGGTTTAATTTTATCACAAATCATAGCCAGCTCCAAATCTGCTCCAGTCAGTCCCATGTTGTAGATCTCGTCAAGAGGTTTCCAACGCACTTTTTTTCTTCTGAATTTCGACATCTTACGAAGTAGTTATGAATTTTACAAGGTTTCATTATCATTAAAGAAATATAATTTCAGATTTTATTATATTTATTAACCTAAATCACATCCACCGTCCATTCTTGGATCTGAAGGCCGCTGGCCATTCTTCCTCATCGTCGTGTTTCCTTCTTCCTGGACAAATCACGCACCTATCATCCATCTGCGCCCCATGATTCCGGCCACCAGAGTTAGATCCGACACCACCATACAAAGCCCATTCCCTACTCCCTCAACGCCAGCATCCCCATCGAAATCGCCAGCTCCAGTCTGCCTAGAACGGCGTGCAAACATTGTGACTTTCAGCCCCTATTTCTCTCGATTTTTGCAACCAGGGACAATCATATACTCATACAAAACTGAAGAGCTCGGGAATCTCCATCATTTTAGTTTTAGGAGTTTGAATTAATTCTTAAAGTGGAAGAAGAAATTACGAGGACAAAGGTGGAGCATTAAGGCCATTCAAACGTGAGGGTGGCGGCTATTGTATTGTAGATTAGGGCTTAGATTTTTCCAATATTTATAATATAATATAATTAAATTCCCTAATTTACAAATAAACCCATTAATTCTCAATAGCTCCAAATTCAGCCCAATGAGAGTTGTCTGTAGCCAAATACCCCCGTTCCGGACACAATGGACTAGGTCCCGTCAGCCCATTTGATTGTCTCAACCTACTTTTCTTTAAATTAAAATATAAACCGTTTAATTATTTAATTTGATCGTACATTTAAATTTACTGGGTCCACAAACTGACTCCAAAAATTCCCGAAAAATAAATCTAGCTATGTTTTGACCATACGGTCCTAGAAAAATCAATTTTATCGAATTTGGAGACCGTTTGAAAAATGGTCTTTTCTAGTGGATCCAATTCAACTGAAATTAACAAAACACGTTTTCTTTTGCTACGCTCACATATTAATTCCAAGAATTATGAAAATTGGAATCTAGCAATAATTTGACATTCCAGATCCAACTAATGTGGTTTCTCCAAAAACGGAGGTCATTTGCAAAATGGTTATTTTTTATATTAAAATATATATATAAATTCCATAGCGACTATTCTTAATTTTCAACTGGCCATAACTTTTTATTCCCGCTATGAAATTTCAATTTTTCAAATTCGTTGGAAAGATATTATTGAACAGATTTAAATATTTTTATTTTTATTGAAATCCGATTTATTTTGAATCCTGTACATTCAGTTAAAGTTCAAATTCAAATTTTCAAATTACCGCGCTATTTCTAACTCTTTTTATAATTAAAATAAATATATTCATTCTAACTTCATTTAAATAAGTTTTTCTTCGTTATTATTTAAAATAAATCATTTTAAATATTTAAAATCCATTAAAATTGCTAAAATAAAAATTTTAAATCGGTTCCAAAATTCCGGGTTGTTACAATCTCCCCCACTTAAAATCTTTTCGTCCTCGAAAAGGAACGGAGCTAAAAGTTGTTTAATTAACCAACTCAATTTTCATTCTTTTATTGGTTTCAATAATTTTATTAGTTGAACTAATTATCACATAACACAATCATCAATCAATTAGTTGATTAGTTTTAAAAATATATATAACTTTTATATATTCAAAAATCATATTTTCTAAGATCGGATTATATATAAAATCGCAAATACGTTAATTATAAACTTGTCACTCTCAACTCATTCTAGGGCATTTCTAACCCCATCTCTAATGAGTTTTCTCATTCTAGGATACTACTGATCCTATCTTTAATGAGTACTCTTTTATAGGATATTTCTAATCCTACCTCTGATGAGTCTTTTGTTCAGTTCTAATGAGTTGTACCCCAAAGATTTGAATTAAACAAAGCTCTGATACCAGCTGTAACGAGAAGGATTTCATCCGGACCTAATCGGTCGCTAAATCGACCAAGACCGTTCGAATCCCGCATACGCTAACTTTGGGCATACAACACATCAGAACAAATAACAGAAGTCTTTTATAAACATTTTAATAATGTTACATCAGAGTACAGAATATCGCAGTACATCGAATATATTACAGCGGAAGATAATTTACAATAAATGTAATACAATGCAGAGGAACTATTAAACTAATACAGTGGAAGACTATCAATGCTCTGGACACAGCTTTAAGCTTCAATTCAGAATCCTGCTCAATATATCTGCAAAATAAACTACTCGACTGGCCGTGTGGAAAATAAGGGCATCCGAGTTTGCAAGTGAAACAAACTACGAGTCGGTCATGGGACTGGTATAAGAAATCTTACTTAACATATTTAGTAATAAGGCTAATCACAGGACCATGCCGCTAATGCTGAATGAGTTTACTCCATGTGATTGTCGGTGCATAAATAAAGTGAATCGTTAAACAACGCAATGCTTTTTAGAAAAATGAAACCATTATAAGACTCAAGTCGCATCACATAATGCAACGCAAACCGGAGGATAGAGTTTTACCTTATAATGGTCAAAAATGCTTGATACGATAAAACAGATTTGATATTATTATTAGTGTATATATGTTTCAAAAACATTTCAATCATAATGTATCAATCATAGACGGCATAACTACCATATACTATGTCGCCATACTAATTTTACAATCAAAACCGTACGGTGTCGTATTGGAAGTTGGATTTCCATCATGAACCAAGGCAAGGGATCGTCCTTACCGAATTCGATACAATTTAGCCTACCATATCTCAGGATACAGCCGCAACTGCACCTAGGAGCCACAGAGCCGGTCCACAACTAATGTTAGTGGATTATATATAATTCCTGAACAATACGTCTCCACGCCCTATGGGGTACAAATAAAGAGCCTCTAGGGACTCCAATCCGAGGTACCTCGCTTTCCATCATCCACATAAGTTAAAATGTCTGGGCTCCGTAACATGACACCACTTCTAGCAAGAAAGAAACGCATGTTCTCCCTGGATCCTTCTCCCGTTTCTGGTTCATACCAGGGTGTGAGGCTCGCGAACTAACGCTACACAAAGCTATGCTAAATAAAGTCGTGCTTTGATAATCAACGACAAGGCTCTGCTTTTCAACAATAAGCCTTGGTAATTTTCATCTTGGCATGTCACACTTACAATTCACGCCATGTGACTGATGTCTACCAATATATAACCTCCGAGTTCGTACGTCTCAGAGAAGGGTGTTAAGCAAGAGAATAAATTCTCTTCCACCAAACAGATATATATTTAATAGAAATCAATCAGCATAGAATAAAATCCAATGTCAGACATACATCCATTTACAAGTCCGTTCTAGGTCTGAACGAAACCGGAGGCACCTTATTCCTCGTCCCATATGTCCAATACAAGAGAGAGGCCCTCGCATATCTAGTCGATCTCCAAGTACGTCTAGACGATCACCACTTATTACCTTGTCTTGGGATGCCTCCCAATCAAGACATCCGTAATCATCCAAACGATGTGAAGATCTCCGGTCTTCAACCACCATCTTCATCTTCGACTCTTAATCGTCGTAGTAATCATTCAGAATGGGTTAAACTCGGCTTTCCGAATAACCCACATATTTTATAATCAATAATCAAGTGCTATAAAAGTACATCATACGCCTCATTCCAATTTAGAATATTCTTTTAAATAAATATTCACAATATTAGGGAAAGGTTCCCATTAATTTTATCAAAGATAAATTCCTTTAAATTTATTCTTTAATCTTCTTTTTAAAGATTCATTAAAACTCCAATTTGGTTTTAATATCAAAAATCATTACTTTATGATTATTCGACTTTAAGAAATTAATCTTGTCTTTAGCTGGGTTAAAGAACCAATGTCATTCAAAACACAGTTCATGATAAACCCCAAATCATCTTCCATTAAATATGGAATTTTCACAGAAATCAAATCAATATATAATCGATATAAATTTCCGTATCAGACCAATAATACAAATGGAATAATAACAAAGCCTTTTAAATTCCATATATAATAACAGTTTTCTTTTACAGAAGCTCAACTCGATTATTATTAAATCGAATTCCATTCAATTCTAGTTCCTTCTTTTAAATTGGGAAACTTTACTTTGGAAAATTTCCATTATGTCTTAATAAAAAGATTTATAAATTTCAAATCATATCTTCACTATTAATTAGGTTAAAGAACGAATTTCGTTAAAAACGCGTTCACAATAAACCCAATTCACATTTCAATTTATTCCAATTACTAAATATAATTGGAAACTCTAATAATCTTAATTAAAAGATTTATTCTTTTCATACGTGGTTTAAGAACAGTGTTATTTAAGACACCATTCATAACAAACCCAAAAATCCAATTTATTTTATTTAATTCCAATTAAATATTAATTAACTGGAAAACTTCATTAAATCTTAATTTAAAGATTTATTCTAGTTAATAACTAGTTCATTTCGATAAAAATATATTTTTACCTTTACAAAATTGGAATTTTTTTCATCCAAATTCTTTTCAAATCATTTATTATGATTTTACATAATTTTTCCATATTTTTAATAATTTTATTAAGGCCTGTACAGTCGGTTTCCAATAACGGCCACCGAACTGCACTTACAATGACTTTTTATGAAATTAATTTGGACATAAATCCAAATCCAACCGTTAGATTTCAAATCTCTTATATTCATTGGAAAGATCTTTTCGATACGAACCTAACGGTTCCAGTTTTAGGAGAATCCGACGGTCGGATCTCCCATTACATCAATTTGAATTAATGGTCGAAATTCGCGAACGGTCGCTGCGTGGCGCGTTCCATTCAGGCCACTATATATATAATATATATTATATATATTTCATCGATTTCCAATTACAAATTATTTTATAAATCGTTTATATATTTATTTTAAAACGATTCCAACTTCATTTTCAATTTTAAATCAAAATTGAATATTCTATATCTTTATCATATTAAAATGATAATATTTCCAAAATATTAAATTTTGAAATCACTTCTTTTTAGTATTCATTTTAAAATAAATAAAATCGATCGATAAACCCGTTTGGGTTAAAGATGGTGTTTCTATACTTAACCCGACTTCATATTTTTATATTTTTGTGTCCATCCAAAAACGAACATAAAAATCATAATTTTGTACTTCATTAAATTTATTTTAAAATATTCATTATGTTAAAATATTCTTTATTTTGAAAGATTCTTTATTTTTGAATATTTTTTATTTTTGAATATTCTTTATTTTAAAATATTCTAAATCGGAATGCGACTCAATCAATTACCATATAATTTCAGTTATATAGATTTCATACATCGCATGTATATAATAATAATGATAAATAATCATTAAAAAATCCATTCACATCCAGAGTGAAATTTACAACTGTGTGAGCATTAAAATGAATAAATAACGTTCATTATAGACTGTCAATCCATCGATTGACATATAACTAAATATTAGGACTAGTGTATGTCAAATATCATCCCAATACGCGTGTGAGGTTTCCAGACAACAACAGTTCATTTAAGTGCATCATTGGAAAATAAATTTAACCAATTATAACTCGGTTTGAATTATTTTCTATTTAACAAATTTTCACTGTTTAAATTACAAAAAAATATTTATAATTTCAACAAAACATATAGTTTAACAAGTAATTATTTTATTTCTTGTCTAACATGATAAAGGTGATATTTTGCCTAACGAAACATATATTTTAACCAAATGACATTACCATTTTAACATAACATTTTCTAATAAGATGACATTTCTATTTCACATGACATTTTCTAACTAAATGACATTTTTATTTTAACATGACATTCTCTAACTAAATGACATTTTTATTTACAAAATATGTTTTCTAACTAAATGACATATTTGCTTACAAAATATGTTTTCTAATATCAAATAAAAAGGAGTTTTATTTGCATAACTTATCTACATGTTTCCTAATGTCAAATAAAAAGAATAATTCATTTGCATACATTTTCCATGTATTCTAATGCCAAATAAAAGAATAATTTACTTACATACATTTTTTATGTATTCTAATGACAAATAAAAGAATAATTTATTTGCATACATTTTTTATGTATTCTAATGACAAATAAAAGAATAATTTATTTGCATACATTTTCTATGTATTCTAATGACAAATAAAAGAATAATTTATCTACATACACATTTTCTATTTATTCTAATGATCAAATAAAAAGATAATTTTGTCTATATGTATATTTTATAATTTTAGTGACAAAATAAGAAGCTAATTTTGTCTACATGTATGTTTTATAATTCTATGGATAAAATGAAAAGATAATTTTTATTTGACAACAATTCTATTTTAAACATGACATGTAAAAAGGATACTTTTATTTGGATGTAATTTCAATATTTAATATGACAAATAAAAATGAATATTTTTATAACAAATAAAAATGACTACTTTTATTTATATACAAATTAAATGTTTAACTTGACAAATAAAAATGAATATTTTTATTTATTTACAATTCTAATTCAACAAAATAAATAAAAATGATTTTTTTCTTTTGTTGACAATTCTAATTCAACCTAACCAATAAAAATGATACTTTTGTTTTGTCGACAATTCTATTTCAACAAAAAAAATAAAAAAATGATTCTTTGATTTTGTTGACAATTCTATTTCAACAAAAATGATATTTTGTTTTCATATAAATCTATTTCAACAAAAATGATATTTTTGTTTTAACTATTTTATTTCAATAAATTGTTTTGACAATATCTATTTCAACAAAAATATTGTTTTTGTTTTAACAATTTTTATTTCAACAAAAATGTTGTTTTTGTTTTGACAATTTTTATTTCAACAAAAATGATTCATATTGTCTCAATTATTTTATTTCAATAAAAATGATTCATATTACAATAAAAATGTAACTCTTATTGTCTACTCTTTTTTAATGATTCATATTACGATAAAAATGTAATTTTTGTTGTTTTAAAATATTTTATTCCTAACATGATAAAATTTTTAATCAAACCAGAATCGTATTTTTACATATGATTATTCTTCTAACATGATAATATTCTAAACAAACCAAATCATATTTTTAACATACACAATTTAATCCTGCCATCCATTGCAATCACAAAACAACCAATTAAAATTTTATACCACACAAATATAAATTTTATATAGCATAAATATAAAATTTACATTGCAATCAATAATTAATTTCATTTTAAAATAGAGATCTCACCTTGATCGGTTAGGAAATCATTTAATAACGATTATTTAAATGAAATTAAACAGGGGTTTAATTTTATCTAAAATCATAGCCAGCTCCAAATCTGCTCCAGTTAGTCCCATGTTGTAGATCTCGTCAAGAGGCTTCCAACGCACTTTGGTTTTCTGAATTTCGACATCATACGAAGAAGTTATGAATTTTACAAGGTTTCATTATCATTAAAGAAATATAATTTCACATTTTATTATATTTATTAACCTAAATCACATCCACCGTCCATTCTTGGATCTGAAGGCCGCTAGCCTTTCTTCCTCATCGTTGTGTTTTCTTCTTCCTGGACAAATCACGCACCAATCATCCATCTGCACCCCACGATTCTGGCCACCAGAGTTAGATCCGACACCACCACAACAAAGCCCGTTCCCCACTCCCCCAATGCTAGCACCCCCGTCGAACTCGCCAGCTCCAGTCCGCCTAGAATGCCGCGCAAAACTTGCGACTTTTAGCACTTATTTCTCTCGATTTTAGCTACCAGGGACGATCATACCCGTACAAAACTGAAGAGCTCGGAAATCTCCATCATTTTAATTTTAGCGGTTTGAATTAATTCTTAAAGTGGAAGAAGAAATTACGAGGAGAAAGGTGGAGCATTTCGGCTATTCAAACGTGAGGGTGGCGGCTATTGTATTGTAGATTAGGGTTTATATTTTTCCAATATTTATAATATAAAATAATTAAATTCCCTAATTTACAAATATACCCATTAATTCTCAATAGCTCCAAATTTAGCCCAACGAGAGTTGTCCCTAGCCAAATACCCCGTTCCGGACATAATGGACTAGGTCCCGTCGGCCCATTTGATTGTCTCAACCTACTTTCCTTTAAATTAAAATATAAATCATTTAATTATTTAATTTGATCGTACATTTAAATTTACTAGGGCCACAAATTGACTCCAAAAATTCCCGAAAAATAAATCTAGCTATGTTTTGATGATACAGTCCTAACAAAATTAATTTCGTCGAATTTCGAGACCTTTTGAAAAAATGGTCTTTTTCTGGTCGATCCAACTCAACGGAAATTAACAAAACACGTTTTCTATTGCCACGCTCACATATTAATTCCAAAAATTATGAAAATTGGAATCTAGCAATAATTTGACATTCTTGATCCAACCAAAGTGGTTTCATCGAAAATGGAGGTCATTTGCAAAATGGTTATTTTTTATATTAAAATATATATATATATATATATATATATATATATAAATTCCATAACGACTATTCTTAATTTTTAACTGGCCATAACTTTTTATTCCTGCTATGAAATTTCAATTTTTCAGAATTGTTGGAAAGATATTATTGAACAGATTTAAATATTTTTGGTTTTACTGAAATCCGATTTATTTTGAATCCTATATATTCAATCAAAGTTTAAATTCAAAATTTCGAACTACGACGCTATTTCTAACTCCTTTTATAATTAAAATAAATATATTCGTTCTAACTTCATTTAAATAAATTTTTCGTCGTTATTGTTTAAAATAAATCATTTTAAATATTTAAAATCCATTAAAATTTTTAAATTGGTTCTAAAATTCCGGGTTGTTACAATCTCCCCCACTTAAAATCTTTTCGTCCTCGAAAAGGAACGGAGCTGAAAGTTGTTTAATTAACCAACTTAATTTTCATTCTTTTATTGGTTTCAATAATTTTATTAGTTGAACTAATAATCACACGACACAATCATCAATCAATTATTTGATTAGTTTTGAAAATATATATAACTTTTATATATATTCAAAAATCATATTTTCTAAGATCGGATTATACATAAAATCGCAAATACGTTAATTATAAACTTGTCACTCTCAACTCATTCTAGGGCATTTCTAACCCCATCTCTCAAGAGTTTTCTCATTCTAGGATACTACTGATCCTATCTCTAATGAGTATTCCTTTATAGGATATTTCTAATCCTACCTCTGATGAGTCTTTTGTTCAGTTCTAACGAGTTGTACCCCAAAGATTTGAATTAACCAAAGCTCTGATACCATCTGTAACGACAAGGATTTCGCCCGGACCTAATCGACCGCTAAATCGACCAAGACCATTCGAATCCCGCATATGCTAACTTTGGGCATACAACACATCAGAACAAATAACAGAAGACTTTTATAAATATTATAATAATGTTACATCAGAGTACAAAATATCGGAGTACATCGAATATAATACAGCGGAAGATAATTTGCAATAAATGTAATACAATGCAGCGGAACTATTAAACTATAATAGCGGAAGACTATCAATGCTCTGGACACAGCTTTAAGCTTCGATCCAGAATCCTGCTCAATATATCTGCAAAATAAGCTACTCGACTTCCCGTGTGGAAAATAAGGGCATTCGAGTTTGCAAGTGAAACAAACTACGAGTCGGTCATGGGACTGGTATGATAAATCTTACTTAACCTATTTAGTAATAAGACTAATCACAGGACCACGCTGCTAACGCAGAACGGGTCTACTTCATTGGATTTCCAGTGCATAAGTAAAGTAAATCGTTAGACAACGCAATGCTTTTTAGAAAAATGAAACCATCATAAGGCTCAAGTCCCATCACACAATGCAACGCAAACCAGAGGATAGAGTTTTGCCTTATAATGGTAAAAAATGCTTGATACGATAAAACAGATTTGATATTATTATTAGTGTATATATGTTTCAAAAACATTTCAATCATAATGTATCAATCATAGATGACATAGCTACCATATACTATGTCGCCATACTAGTTTTACAATCAAAAACGTACAGTGTCATATTGGAAGTTGGATTTCCATCATAAACCAAGGCAAGGGATCATCCTTACGGAATTCGAGACAATCTAGCCTACCATGTCCCAAGATACAGCCGCAACTGCACCTTGGAGCCACAGGGCCGGTCCACAACTAATGTTAGTGGATTATATATAATTCCTGAACAATACGTCTCCCCGCCCTATGCGGCGTAAATAAAGATCTGCTAGGGACTCCAATATGAGGTACCTCGCTTTCCATCATTCACATAAGTAAAAATGTCTGGGCTCCATACCATGACACTACTTCTAGCTAGAAATAAACGCATGTTCTCCATGGATCCTTCTCTCGTTTCTGGTTCATACTGGGGTGTGAGGTTCGCGAAGTAACGCTATATAAAGCTATGCTAAATAAAGCTGTGCTTTGATCATCAACCACAAGGCTCTTCTTTTCAACAATAAGCCTTGATCATTTGCATCTTGGCATGCCACACTTACAATTAATTCCATGCGACTGATGTCTACCAATATATAACCTCTGAGCTCATACGTCTCAGAGAAGGGTGTTAAGCAAGAGAATAAATTCTCCGCCACCAAACAGATATATATTTAATAGAAATCAATCAGCATAAAATAAAATCTAGTGTCTGACATACGTCCATTTACAAGTCCGTTCTGGGTTTGAACGAAACCGGAGGCACCTTATTCCTCGTCCCATATGTCCAATACAGGAGAGAGGTCCTCGCATATCCGGTCGATCTCCAAGTACGCTTGGACGATCACCACTTACTACCTTGTCTTGGGATGCCTCCCAATCACGACATCAGTAATCATCCAAATGATGTGAAGATCTCCGGTCTTCAACCACCGTCTTCATCTTCGACTCTTAATCATCGTAGTAATAATTCAGAATGGGTTAAACCGGTCTTTCCGAATAACTCGCGTATTTTATAATCAATAATCTAGTGCTATAAAAACACATCATATGCCCCATTCCAATTCAGAATATTCTTTTAAATAAATATCCACATTATTAGGGAAAGGTTCCCATTAATTTTATCAAAGATAAATTCCTTTAAATTTATTCTTTAATCTTCTTTTTAAAGATTTGTTAAAACTTCAATTTGGTTTTGATATCAAAAATCATTACTTTATGATTATTCAATTTTAAAAAATTAATCTTGTCTTTAACTGGGTTAAAGAACCAATGTCATTTAAAACACAATTCACGATAAACCCAAAATCGTCTTCCATTAAATATGGAATTTTCACAGTAATCAAATCAATATATAATAGATATAAATTTCCGTATCAGACTAATAATATAAATGGAATAACGAAAAAGCCTTTTATATTCCATATATAATAACGCTCTTCTTTTATAGAAGCTCATCTCGATTATTATTAAATCAAATTCCATTCAATTCTAATTCCTTCTATTTAATTGGAAATCTTTACTTTGGAAAATTTCCATTAAATCTTAATAAAAATATTTATAAATTTCACATCATATCTTCACTGTTAATTGGGTTAAAGAACGAATATCGTTAAAAACACAGTTCACAATAAACCCAATTAACATTTCAATTTATTCTAATTACTAAATATAATTGGAAACTCTAATAATCTTAATTAAAAGATTTATTATTTTCATACGGTGTTTAAGAGCAGTGTTATTTAAGACACCATTCACGACTAACCCAAAAATTAATTTTATTTTATTTAATTCCAACTAAATATTAATTAATTGGAAAACTTCATTAAATCTTAATTTAAAGATTTATTCTAGTTAATAACTACTTCATTTCGATAAAAATATATTTTTATCTTTACAAAATTGGAAATTTTTTCATCCAAATTCTTTTCAAATCATTTATTATGATTTTACATAATTTTTCCATATTTTTAATAATTTTATTAAGGCCTGTACAGTCGGTTTTCAATAACGGCCACCGAACTGCACTTACAACAACTTTTTCTGAAATTGATTTGGACATAAATCCAAATCCAACTGTTAGATTTCAAATCTCTTATATTTATTGGAAAGCTCTTTTCGATACGAACACAACGGTTCTGGTTTTAGGAGAATCCGATGGTCGGATCTCCCTTACATCAATTTGAAGTTAATGGTCGAAATTCGTGAACAGTCACTGCGCGGCGCGTTCTATTCAAGCCACTATATATATAATATATATTATATATATTTCGTCGATTTCCAATTAAAACGTATTTTATAAATTGTTTATATATTTATTTTAAAACGATTCCAACTTCATTTTCAATTTTAAATCAAAATTGAATATTCTATATCTTTATCATATTAATATGATAATATTTCCAAAATATTAAATTTTGAAATCACTTCTTTTCGATATTCATTTTAAAATAAATAAAGTCGATCGATAAACCCATTTGGGTTAAAGATGGTGTTTCTATACTTAACCCGGCTTCATATTTTTATATTTTTGTGTCCATCCAAAAACGAACATAAAAATCATAATTTTATTCTTCATTAATTTTGTTTTAAAATATTCATTATTTTAAAATATTATTTATTTTAAAAGATTCTTTATTTTTGAATATTCTTTATTTTAAAATATTCTGAATCGGAATGCGACTCAATCAATTACCATATAATTTTAGTTATATGGATTTCATACATCGCATTTATATAACAATAATGATAAATAATCATTAAACAGTCCATTCACATCCAGAGTGAAATTTACGACTATGTGGGCATTAAAATAAATAAATAACGCTCATCACAGACTGTCAATCGATCGATTGACATATAACTAAATATTGGAACTAGTCTATGTCAAATATCATCTCAATAACTGTGTGGGGTTTCCAGACAACAACAGTTCATTTAAATACATCATTGGTAAATAAATTTAACCAATTATAATTTAATTTCAACAAAACATATAGTTTAACAAGTAATTATTATTTTCTTGTCTAACATGATAAAGGTGATATTTTGCATAATGAAACATACATTTTAACTAAATGACATTTCCATTTTAACATAACATTTTCTAATAAGATGACATTTCTATTTCACATGACATTTTCTAACTAAATGACATTTTTATTTTAACATGACATTTTCTAACTAAATGACATTTTTATTTAAAAAATATTTTTTCCAACTAAATGACATATTTGTTTACAAAATATTTTTCTAATATCAAATAAAAAGGAGTTTTATTTGCATAACTTATCTACATGTTTCCTAATGTCAAATAAAAAGAATAACTTATTTGCATACATTTTCTATTTATTCTAATAACAAATAAAAGAATAATTTATTTGCATACATTTTCTATGTATTCTAATGACAAATAAAAGAATAATTTATTTGCATACATTTTCTATGTATTCTAAAGAAAAATAAAAGAATAATTTGTCTACGTACACATTTTCTATGTATTCTAATGACAAATAAAAGAATAATTTGTCTACATAAACATTTTCTATGTATTCTAATGAAAAATAAAAGAATAATTTGTCTACATACACATTTTCTATGTATTCTAATGACCAAATAAAAAGGCAATTTTGTCTATATGTATATTTTATAATTCTAGTGACAAAATAAAAAGACAATTTTGTCTACATGTATGTTTTATAATTCTAGGGATAAAATGAAAAAGATAATTTTTATTTGACAACAATTCTATTTTAAACATGACAAGTAAAAAGGATACTCTTATTTGGATGTAATTTCAATATTTAATATGACAAATAAAAATGAATATTTTTATAACAAATAAAAATGACTACTTTTGTTTGTATACAAATTAAAAGTTTAACTTGACAAATAAAAATGAATATTTTTATTTATTTACAATTCTAACTCAACAAAACAAATAAAAATGATATTTTTATTTTATTGACAATTCTAATTCAACGTAACCAACAAAAATGATATATTTGTTTTGTCGACATTTCTATTTCAACAAAACAAATTAAAAAAATGATTCTTTGATTTTATTAACAATTCTATTTCAACAAAAATGATATTTTTGTTTTCATACAAATCTATTTCAACAAAAACGATATTTTGTTTTAACTATTTTATTTCAACAAAAATGATATTTTTGTTTTGACAATTTGTATTTCAACAAAAATGTTGTTTTTGTTTTGACAATTTTTATTTCAACAAAAATGTTGTTTATGTTTTGACAATTTTTATTTCAACAAAAATGATACATATTGCTTCAATTATTTTATTTCAACAAAAATGATTCATATTACAATAAAAATGTAATTCTTATTGTCTACTCTTTTTTAATGATTCATATTACAATAAAAATGTAATTTTTATTGTTTTAAAATATTTTATTCCTAACATGATAAAATTTTTAATCAAACCAAAATCATATTTTATATATGATTATTCTTCTAACATGATAATATTTAAACAAACCAAATCTTATTTTTAACATACACAGTTTAATCCCGCCATCCATTACAATCACAAAACAACCAATTCAAATTTTATACCACACAGATATAAATTTTATATAGCATAAATATAAATTTTACATTGCAATCAATAATTAATTTCATTTTAAAATAGAGATCTCACCTTGATCGGTTAGGAAATCGTTTAATAACGATTATTTAAATAAAATTAAACAGGGGTTTAATTTTATCAAAAATCATAGCCAGCTCCAAATCTGCTTCAGTCAGTCCCATTTTGTAGATCTCGTCTAGAGGTTTCAAAGGCACTTTGTTTTTCTAAATTTCGACATCATACGAAGAAGTTATGAATTTTACAAGGTTTCATTATCATTAAAGAAATATAATTTCAAATTTTATTATATTTATTAACCTAAATCACATCCACCGTCCATTCTTGGATCTGAAGGCCGCTGGCCTTTCTTCCTCATCGTCGCGTTTCCTTCTTCCTGGACAAATCACGCACCAATCATCCATCTACGCCCCACGATTCTGGCCACTAGAGTTAGATCCGACACCAACACAACAAAGCCCTTCCCCACTCCCCCAACGCCAGCACCCCCGTCGAACTCGCCAGCTCTAGTCTGCCTAGAACAGCGCACAAACATTGTGACATTTAGCCCCTATTTCTCTCGATTTTTGCAACCAGGGATGATCATACCCGTACAAAACTGAAGAGCTTGGGAATCTCCATCATTTTAGTTTTAGGAGTTTGAATTAATTCTTAAAGTGGAAGAAGAAATTACGAGGAGAAAGGTAGAGCATTTCGGCCATTCAAACGTGAGGGTGGCGGCTGTTGTATTGTAGATTAGGGTTTAGATTTTTCAAATATTTATAATATAATATAATTAAATTATCTAATTTTCAAATAAACCCATTAATTCTCAATAGCTCCAAATTCAGCCCAACATGAGCTGTCCCCAGCCAAATACCACCATTTCGGACACAATGGACTAGGTCCCGTTAGACCGTTTGATTGTCTCAACCTACTTTTCTTTAAATTAAAATATAAATCATTTAATTATTTAACTTGATCATACATTTAAATTTACTGGGGCCGCAAACTGACTCCAAAAATTCCCGAAAAATAAATCTAGCTATGTTTTGACGATACGGTCCTAACAAAATTAATTTCGTCCAATTTGGAGGCCGATTGAAAAATGGTCTTTTTCTGGTCGATCCAATTCAACTGAAATTAACAAAACAAGTTTTCTTTTGCCACGCTCACATATTAATTCCAAAAATTATGAAAATTGGAATCTAGCAATAATTTGACATTCCGGATCCAACCAAAGTGGTTTTGTCGAAAACGGAGGTCATTTGCAAAATGGTTACTTTTTATATTAAAAAAATAATATAAAATCCATAGAGACTATTATGAATTTTTAACTGGCCATAACTTTTTATTCCCGCTATGAAATTTCAATTTTCAGATTCATTGGAAAGATATTAATAAACAGATTTAAATATATTTGGTTTTACTGAAATCCGATTTATTTTGAATTCTGTACATTCAGTCAAAGTTCAAATTCAAATTTTCAAACTACTGCATTATTTCTAACTCCTTTTATAATTAAAATAAATATATTCATTCTAACTTCATTTAAATAAATTTTTCGTCGTTATTATTTAAAATAAATCATTTTAAATATTTAAAATCCATTAAAATTGCTAAAATAAAAATTTTAAATTGGTTCCGAAATTCCGGGTTGTTACATTATTAATTTTAATTAAGGTGTAATTAACCTTAATCAGAATAATTAGGCCACTCCATCATCATTTCTTCCTGTTTCCCATTGTCTTTCTGCTAGAACGAAGAACCCAAAACCCACGCCTAAGATCCACCTTTGCTCCTCCTTTCATTGCGCCAGAGTCCGATCAAAATCCACGACGTCGAAGGGCTGGACGTCACCCACCTATCTCCCGGCATCTGGTCAAACTCGCACCTCCGCGCTACCCAGGAACCTATCTCGAATGCCGCAACTTTGGTGAGAGAATACAACCACCACATGGTTTTATTTTAGATCATTACCGTTCAGTATGTCGATCATGAGGAGTAGATCAATTTCCCAATTGGAAATTCATTCAATTAATTTCTGAATTACAAGAAAAAGGGGAGAAAGGATTGGAAGACATCGATATCCATTTCTGTAGAACGACGGCTGGGTATAGAAATAGGGTTAGGGTTTATAATAATCTAGGTATTTATAATATTTTAAATATTTAATTCTCTAATTTTCAAAAAAAAAAAAACCATTAACTCATACTATCTCCAAATCCAACACAGCGAATGTCTCCCCTAGCAAAATACCCCTATTCTGGACACAATGGACTAGGTCTTATCAGCCCATTTGATCGTTTCAGCCCATTTTTCTTTAAATTAAAATATAAACCATTTAATTATTTAATTTGATCATACATTTAAACTTACCGAGGCCACATACTGACTCCAAAAATTCCCAAAAAATAAATCGAACTATGTTTTGACGATACGGTCCTAACAAAATTAATTTCATCGAATTTGGAGACCGTTTGTAAAATGGCCATTTTCTGTCGATCCAATTTGACTGAATTTGACAAAACACGGTTTCCTTTGCCACACTCATATATTAATTCCAAAAATTAGGAAAATTAGAATCTAGTACTAATTTGGTATTCCGGATCCAACCAAAGTGGTTTCGTCGAAAATGGAGGTCGTTTGCAAAATGGCTATTTATAAGGGTTGTATATTATATTAAAATATATATAAATTCTACAACGACTTTTCTAAATTTTAAACTGGACATAACTTTCAATTCTCGTTATGGAATTCCAATTTTTCAATCCGTTAGAAAGATATTTCTAAATAGATTTAAATATTTTTGGTTTTACTGAAATCCGATTTATTTTGAATCCTGTGCATTCAATCAAAGTTCAAATTTTCAAACTACAGCGCTATTTCAGGCTCGTTATATAATAAAAATAAAATTATTCATTTTAACTTCGATTTAAATAAGTTTTTAGTTGTTATTATTTAAAATAAATTATTTTAAATATTCAAAATCATTAAAAATTCTAAAATAAAAATTTTAAATTGGTTCCAAAATTCTGGATTGTTACAATCTCCCCCACTTAAAATCTTTTCGTCCTCGAAAAGGAACGGAGCTGAAAGCTGTTTATCAACTTTCATTCATTTATTGGTTTCAATAATTTTATTAGTTGAGCTAATAATCACACAACACAATCATTAATCAATTAGTTGATTAGCTTTTCAATATATATAACTTTTATATATTCAAAAATCATATTTTCTAAGATTGGATTATATATATAATCATAAATACGTTAATTATAACTTGTCACTCTTGTCACATTGTAGGGCATTTCTAACCCCATCTCTAACGAGTTTTCTCATTCTAGGATACTACTGATCCCATCTCTAATGAGTATTCTTTTACAGGATATTTCTAATCCTACCTCTGACGAGTGTTTTGTTCACTTCTAACGAGTTGTATCCCAAAGATTTGAGTAAACCAAAGCTCTGATACAAACTGTAGTGACATGGATTTTGCCCGGACCTAATCGATCGTAAAATCAACCTAGACCGTTCGAATCCTGCATGCTCTAACTCTGGGCATACAACACATTAGAACCAATAACAGAAGACTTTTATAAACATCATAATAATGTTACATCAGAGTGCAAAATATATCAGAGTACATCGAATATAATAACGGAAGATAATTTTCAATAAATTTAATACAACGCAGCGGAAGACTATCAATGCTCTGGACACAACTTCAAGCTTCGATCCAGAATCTTGCTCAATAAATAAATATCTGTGAAAACAAGCCACTCGACTACCCGTGTGGAAAATATGGGCACCCGAGTTTGCAAGTGAAACAAACTACGAGTCAGTCATGGGACTGGTATGAGAAATCTTTCTTAAGTTATCTAACAATAAGGTTAATCACAGGACCACGCCGCTAACGTGGAACGAGTTTACTCCATTGGATTACCAGTGCATAAACAACTACCATAAATAAACTTATGGATCTACAATGCATCATACAACATGCAATTTTTTTCCAATCTACCCATTTTGGCCTAATCCCCAAACTTAGATTTCAAAATCCAATTCACTTTACAGAAATTATTTCTTTGGACTTTATTTCCCAATTTTTTTTATTTCAAATCATTTGAAATACATATCTATTTTTCATATCAAAGTAGATTTCACTTCGGGAACTCAAAATAAAAATCTTTGGAAATATGAATTCCAAAACAAATGCATAAAAATAAATATGCAACCAAATATCGAGCTCCCCTTAGACAAGGCTATAGGACTCACCTCGCCAACTCGATATATATATGTGCACCTCCCATCTAGGGGCAGGCTACACTAACGATGCACCATCCCACACTATTGGGGAAGATATACACCGCCCTCATCCACCACCATCCCTTGTGTTTTAGTCGTCCGTTCGATGTGAAGATCGCTGGTCTTCAACCACCGTCTTCAAATCTTCAACTTCTAATCGTCGATCAATTATTTGAAATGAGAATTAACTCGGTCTTTTAAAAAAATCTTGAATATATATAATTCAAATCATTCCGTATCGTTAATATTATTAACGATTTATCGCTATTTTTATTTATATAAAAATAGTGCAACTTAATTTAATGACACTTCAGGTCAATATGCGGCCCTAGCGCTGTTTTTACCCAAATTTTCTTTACACATTTCTCGAAATCTAAACATTGTATTTTAACAAATTTTATGTCGTTGGAAAGATCTTCCCAAAGTGGACCTAACAGTTCCAGTTTTGGGAAAATCCGATGGTCGGATCTTTCGGTATAATCGTTTAAAGTTACGATTCAGAAACGTGAACTACCACGTGTGATTCGTTTAATTTTAATATATATATATATATATATATATATATATATATATATATATAATTCATTCGACGATTTTACTAACATATTTAACATGCCAAATAAAAGAATGTTTTATTTTGCATAGCAATTTAAATGTTTCTAATGACAAAATAAAAGAGATACTTTATTTGCATGCAAATTTCTATATCTTCTAATAACAAATAAAAATGAATTTTGTTTGCATACAGTTCCAATGTTTTCAAATAACAAATAAAAAGAAGTTTTATTTGTATAACTTTTCCATTATATTCAATTAAATCAACAAATCACCACAACAGCATCAACCAATCCAAATCAAATCGCGTACAACAACAAACTGAATTTAACAGCGTATGTGTAAAAATTTCTAAACACTATAATAATTAATTAATTTTAATTTTTAAAAAAATCTCACATCGATTTTACTCCGTTTAAAATTGTAGAAAGCTCCAAATCTATTCTGGTCAACTCCATGTTGTAGATCTTATTTTTTTGATTCTAACAGATTTGATTTCATCATTTTCTGATTTCGGATCCAAGAGATACAATGATTTAAAACTCGAATCAATTTAATTATATTATTAATTTTAATTAAGGTGTATTTGACCTTAATAAGAATAATTAGGCCACCCCATCATCGTTTCTTCCTGTTTCCCGTTGTCTTTCTGCTTGAACGAAGAACCCAAAACCCACGCCTAAGATCCACCGTCGCTCCTCTTTTCATTACGCTAGAGTCCGATCAAATCCATGACGTCGAAGGGCTGGACGTTGCCTCCTATCGCCCGACCTCTGGTCAAACTTGCACCTCTGCGCTACCCAGGAACCCACATCGAATGCCGCAACTTTGGGGAGAGAATACAACACCACACGGTTTTATTTTAGATCATTACCGTTCAGTATGTCGATCATGAGGAGTAGATCGATTTTCCAATTGGAAATTCATTCGATTAATTTCTGAATTATAAGAAAAAGGGGAGAAAGGATTGGAAGACATCGGCCATCCATTTTTGTAGAACGGCGGCTGGGTATAGAAATAAGGTTAGGGTTTCTAATAGTCTAGGTATTTATAATATTTTAAATATGTAATTCTCTAATTTCAAAAAAAAAAACCATTAACTCATACTAACTCCAAATCCAACCCAACGAATGTCTCCCTAGCCAAATACCCATATTCCGGACACAATGGATTAGGTCTCATCAGCCCGTTTGATCATTTCAACCCATTTTTCTTTAAATTAAAATATAAACCATTTAATTATTTATTTTGATCGTACATTTAAATTTACCGGGACCACATACTGACTCCAAAAATTCCCGAAAAATAAATATAGCTATGTTTAGACGATATGGTCCTAACAAAATTAATTTCATCGAATTTGGAGACAGTTTAAAAAATGGTCATTTTCCGGTCGATCCAATTTGACTGAATTTGACAAAACACGTTTTCCTTTGCCATGCTCACATATTAATTCAAAAATTTTTGAAAATTGGAATCTAGTAATAATTTAACATCCCGGATCCAACCAAAGTGGTTTCGTTGAAAACGGAGGTTTTTTGCAAAATGGCTATTTATAAGGGCTATATATTATATTAAAATATATATAAATTCTACAACGACTTTTCTAAATTTTAAACTGGACATAACTTTCAATTCTCGTTATGGAATTTCCATTTTTCATATCCGTTAGAAAGATATTTTTAAACAGATTTAAATATTTTTGGTTTTACTGAAATCCGATTTATTTTGAATCCTGTACATTCAATCAAAGTTCAAATTCAAATTTTCAAACTACTACACTATTTCAGGCTCGTTATATAATTAAAATAAAATTATTCATTCTGACTTCGATTTAAATAAATTTTTAGTCGTTATTATTTTAAATATTCAAAATTTCTAAAATAAATTTTTTAAATTGGTTCCAAAATTCCGGGTTGTTACAACGCCCTTAGGGTGGGGGTCGACCACTAACGGGCCGATTTCCCACTAATTCTCCCGCCTTTGATTTTGATTTTCTGGATTATTTATATATAAATGTCTTATATGTATATAAACTCCAAACCTTAACATCTTCGTACGATATCCGTTTTACGCACACTTGGGGTATATCTTAAGCAAAATTCCGAGACGAACGCAATGGTGCAGTCCGTTTTACTTTATTCTCAATGTTTAATTGAGTATTCCTTAGTTTATCATTTTAATGAGTTATAAAATTATGAGGTGATACAAGAAGAGGCACGGAAGCTAGAAAATTTCCACAACCACGGGCATGAGTTCGATCAACCAAACTGGATTTCATGGTTAATAGGCTAGCTGAGAAGCCCTAAGTGCAACGATAAAAAGCAAGAGACTTAGTCAATTGGACATGAACTTCCAGTATTTTAGCCATAACCAATAAAACCCAATAAAGTTGATCGCATTCGGCCTAAGAAGTCCAAGACGACCTTCGGTATGGGGGAATCATCACAGCATTATGACAAATCAATAATGTTCACAATACATACTACAGGCTCGTCACGACTTCACGTCAAGCTAAAAGACTTATAATTTACAAAGAAGCATAAGACATTATTGTTGGAGAATATAGTTTTGATGACAACAACCTTATTTCAATATTAATTGATTATAAAATATATACTAACATCTCTATTTAGAATATATACACACACATATATATGCAGGATTTGTATACAGGAATTAATACTAAAGACTGTACAGTTTAAGAGTTTTAAAGATTCAAGAGATTCAGAATTGAGAAAAGATTCAAGGCTCATGGGTAATCAAGATTTCAAGAGTTCAAGATAAATGTAGTAATAGAGTATAGTGTATGTAAGACTCTAAATAGCACCCCAAGTTCAAATTCAAATTCAAATTCTATTTTTCAGATTTTGATTTTCAAATTTCAAATTCTATTTTCAAAATTCAAACTCTAGTCTTATTTTACTATCTTACTTATGAATTTAAACTCAAATTTTAAAGACTATAAGTTTATATATGTTTATATATAGTTATATACTTTATACTTATATATTATATAGTCTTGAAACATTATAATTTTATAAATATGTTATATAGTTTATATTTATGGTTTCATATGGTTTTCTACTTTGTAATACTTATTTATATCGCTACGTTTTAATTCAAGAATTTCCAAATTATATATATATATATATATATATATCAAAACACTTGGAAAATACTCAAATTTCAATTTTGAACTAACATATATTGACATACCTATGTTGGCATGTCGACATATAACTGTCACATTTTCAATTTTGAAAGGAAGTGTCTTTTCACTATTTGTAACGTTCAAGAAGCTTTGCAACCTTTGAAATCTTATAAGTAGGGGCTAATTTCAGTTTTTTTCATAATTCTTCTTCTCCATCTTTATCTCCTTTCAATACACCATTATTATATCATGTTTTTATGATTTCTACACTTGTACTCTGCGATTTCAAGTCTAATTATATAAAACTTCTTCTCTTCTCACTCTCTACTCATTACTCTCTGAATCAAAGTGTTAGTGAAGAGTTATTAGGCTGTTGTAATCATTTGGGATAGTTTTGGAAATGGTGTGTTCCTTGCAGCCGTGAAATCAAGGAAGGAAATAGTGTTAACCTTGTCGGCCGGGAAAATCAAGAAGAATATACTTGATCAAGGGTGTTTGGAATCGATGGTAACCTTGTGGCCGTGAAATCAAGGGTGTTGTACTTGGATATTGATATAGTAATAAAACTCTACGCAATCCAGCGTTGTGTGGGACTGGACGTAGGAGTAATCTGAACTAGTATAAAATCCGGTGTGTTCTTTCCCTTTCTGCATTTTATTTCTGTGTTTGTGTTTGAATTTGTTTCTGTGATTATCTCTGTGGTGTATGATTTATATAGTATATCATATAAGTTTTAGTTTTTTTAATTCCTTAAAAATACTATTCACCCCCCTCTAGTGTTAGTTTTGCCTTAACAATCAATTCCACATTCCTTAACAATTGGTATCAGAGCAAGGTTTTTCAAAAAGTTCATAATCTGATTTTTGAAAATTTTAAATGGAAAATTTTGAAATAATTGTTAACACTAGTGTCAATTCATGCATTGTACCAATGTTGAAAGAGTTCATATAATCATGTTGGAAAGTCAAGTGATCTACTGAAATGTTGTCCAATACAGGAAAAGATGTGTTATATGGGCTTTTGAAAATTCAAAAGTTGAAAAGATGGGTGAAGTGCCTGTTAAATTCAAATTCCGAAATGGTGGTTGTTGAAAATTAAAATTATGAAATGGTGTGTTACATGGCTGTTGAGAATTCAAATTCGGGCAAATAAATGGTGGAAACCAAAAAGGACAAATGGATATTGGATAGTGGTTGTTCGAGACATATGATTGGAAATCCAGAAATACTAAATAATCTAGTTTATGAAGATGGTGGAATGGTGAACCTCGGAGGTAACTCTAAAGCATACATTATTGAGATCGGCAATGTCGGTAATTCTGGAACTCCTACTATTTCTGATGTTTTGTTAGTTAGGAATCTAAAACACAATTTGCTAAGTATAAGTCAACTTCGCGATAAGGGCTATAAAATAAATTTTGAGGAAGATAAATGTTTTATAGAAGATAGAAATTAAAGTAATGTTCGAAGGAGATAGAAAGAAAATTATTTATATATTAAGTATGAAAATCTCCAACGATAATCTATGTCTTTTTGCCAACACAAGTGACCCTTGGATCTGACATAAAAGAATTGGCCATATAAATTTCAAACACATTTCTAGGATATCTAAATTAAATTCAATTAGGGGATCACCCAAAATGAAGTTTAAAGTTAATAATTTATTCAACGCTTGTCAATTCGTAAAATTAAAAAGAAGTTCGTTTAAATCAAAAGAGGAAATTACAACCTCAAAACCATTAGGTTAATTCACATGGATATATTCGGTCCATCTCAAACCCAATTGATAAATAATAGTAGATATGTTTATGTAATAGTCGACGATTTTTCTAGATTTACTTGGACTTTATTCCTTAAAAATAAGAGTGATGCTTTTGGTCAATTTAAAACTTTTGCTAAAAGAATTCAAAATTTATTATCACTAAAAATCAAAACAATATGTAGTGACCATGGCGGAGAATTCAAAAACAAAAATTTTGAAAAATTTTGTAACAAAAGGGGAATAACCCATAATTTTGTATCCCTAGAACCCCCTAATAAAACGAAGTAGTAAAACGAAGTAGTTAAACGTAAAAATAGGATGATACAAGAGTGTACGAGAACCATGTTATCTGATAGTAATTTACCAAGAAATTTTTAGGCTGAGGCAGTTGCATCAGCTTGCTATATTTTAAATAGAATTTTAATTAGATCCTTAACTCATAAAACACCATATGAACTTTTATATAATAAGAAACCAAAAGTATCATATTTTATACTTAATACTAAAGAAAATTTAGACAAATTTGACTCGAAATCCAATAAAGGAATATTTATTGGGTATCCAGAGAGAACTATGGCATATAAAGTTTTTAATTCAAGAACCAATACTATATGAGAAACCTTAAACGTATCCTTTGACGAAAATTATAAAAATATAACACACAAAAAATAAGATGAATATGAAAATGAAATTAATGAAACAAAACATGAAGATAGTCAACCAAATAAACGAATTAAATTAATAAGTGACCACCCTGTAGAAAATATCATAGGAGATATTGAATCCGTCGTTAGGACTCATAATCAATTAAATAATATGAGTAATTCAACATTTATTTCAACTATCGAACCTAAGAATCCAAAGGAAGCATCTTCCGATTATTCATGGATCCTTGTTATGCAAGAAGAACTGAATCAGATTACTAGTAATGATGTATGGGAACTTATTCCTAGACCAAAGAATAAAACTATAATAGGAAATAAATGGGTTTATAAAAATAAAATGAACGGACACAATGAAGTAGTAAGAAATAAGGCATGATTAGTAGCGCAAGGTTATACTCTAGAAGGAATATATTACGATGAAACTTTTGCCCCCGTAGCTAGAGTAGAAGCAATTAGGATATTACTAGCCTTTGCACACCATAATAATTTCAAACTATATCAAATGGATGTTAAAAGCGGTTTTCTAAACAGATTTGTTAAAAAGATCTATATGTAGAGCAACCACCTCTTTTTGAAGACGAAAAGTTACCAAATCATGTATATAAGTTAAAGAAAGTGTTACATGGATTAAAACAGGCTCCTAGGGCATGGTACGATTGATTAAGAAATTAGTTATTACAACCCAACTTTGAAATAGGAAAACTAGATAATACTTTGTTTATTAAAAAGAATAATAAGGATATACAACTAGTACAAATATATGTTGACAATATAATTTTCAGATCGACAAATGATAATATGAATAAAGAATTTTCAGTTATTATGACTCAAGAATTTGAGATGAGTCATATGGGAGAACTAACATTCTTCTTAGGCTTATAAATTCGTCAGTTAAAGAATGAAATATTTATTAATCAAGAAATACGCAAGAGATTTAATTAATAAATAAAATTTAACAACAACAAATGGGAGACCAACACCAATGGCAACTAATATAGCATTAAGTAAAGATGATATGTCAAAATATGTTGATTAAAAATTATATAGAGGAATGATAGAATCACTATTATATATAACTGCTAGTAGACCAGATATAATGCATAGTGTATGTCTCTGTGCAAGATATCAATCGCAATGTAACACCCCGTATTTTCTGTGAACATAAGAGTAACAAATTAGAGGATTAAATTGTAACAAAATAATTAAGGGAAACGGGTTGCGCCATTGTGTTCGTCTTGAAATTCTGCTTGGAATAGAGTCCAAGTTTGCGTAAATCGGACTCCGTATGAAGAAGATATGGCCTTCAGAAGTTTCAGTAAAAATCAGCCCGGAATTCAAATTTCGAATTTCAAAACCGACACCCGGGCTGGGCGGGAAAATTCCCGCCCAGGACCCAGGTCGACACTAGGGTCGACTTGGGGGTCGACCTGGCTAAACAGGTCGACACTAGGGTCGACCCTAGGGTCGACCTCCCCCCCTTTTCCAGATCTGTGGACAGATCCATTTTTCTGCACCTGGACGCCTTTCTGACCGGATTCATGAGCTCTAACCTATTTAAACACCCCCAAACCCAGCTTTCTTTCCACACAATTTCATTCTGCCTATACTCTGCCTCTATTCTAAATAAAAAAATAAAAATGGCATCGCTACTCTGCTAGAATCAAACTAGAACTAGTGCATCTTCTTCCAATCTGAATAGGATTAAAAGAACAACTAGTCTACATCAAAGGGTCGCTATTCAGTGTCAGAACACAGATTCAAGAATACAAGAATCGTTCCCTTTTTTTGAGTACAGTTATTTTCAAATATAAACTTTTATTATGATCTTGGCATGGTTATAAATCTGAATCTGAGGTTATGCATATTTTTATCTGTCAGATCTGTTTTTCTGTGACTATTCTGTATCTCCTTTTTCTTTCTGTTCTATAGCCAGGCTACTACGAGCCTACGCCAAATCTCATAAGAGATTAACGCATGAACGCTAATTTTGGGACAAATAATGAATATTGCATAATTGGACATGATTGATCTGTGACTGATTTGAGAAAAGAACATAGGTTGTAAATTAAGATCTAGAATCAGTGCATACTATGTATAGAAGACTGTGATTTGGAAGAAGAATTGTTATATGATAGCATATGACTTGGGATTTGGAATATCATGCATATTATAATACAAGATCCGATTTTGAGGACTTAATACATGATTAAAATTTAAGATCTAGATTTTGGGCTTATTTTATATCACGATCTATGACTTGAAAAGAGAAAAAAAAGATATATGTGACTTAGGTGTAAAGATCTATATTAAATCGGTTAACTGTTAATGTGAATGCGCTTAAATATGGATTTTAGGATATTTGCATCATAGGCTATAATTTTTCATAATTCATATTGTTTGGGACTTTTTAGAGAATATTCTGTACTGTGCAAAGTTTATTAAAAATTTGGGGCATATGTCGTATTATGAATAATGACCATGATTTAGGCATGTAAATTTAGGCAAGATATGTAAATAGAACTTTAAGAAATATTTAATCCATTAAATCTGCTGAATTGCCTAATTTGCTAATATGTTATCTGCTTAATCTGTTGAATTGCCTAATCTGCTAAATCTGTTATCTGCTTAATATATTGAATTGCCTAATCTGCTAAATCTGCCGAATTGCCTAATCTGCTAAAAATTGTTATCTGCTAAATCTGTTGAATTGCTTAATCTGTTGAAAACGAAATAATTAAAAATTGGAGGCTCGATCTAAAATTGAGCAAAACATGTTAATAGAACTTTGGATAATCTGCTGTAACTTGTAAAGAAGTTAAATCTGCTAAATGGACATAAATTAGTCTGATATCTGTATTGGAATAAATTGGCTATGACACGAGGTTAGACTCCGTTTGCGGTGGAAGCCTGCCCGGGACCAACCGTCTTAACCAGCGACCGCAAACTGTCAGTCTAATGTGAGAGGTAGTAGGCATAACTAAAATATGCTTAGGCACGAGGTTAGGTCTGGCTTGTGGCAGAAGTCTGCCCGGAACCGCCCGGCATATCCAGCGGCCACAAGCTACCAACATAATGTGAGAAGTCTGTAACACCCCACGTCCATTAATGTCACTCACGAAGGGAATGCATTAACTTCCATGGAGGTTATAAGTGAATATAGAACAGAAAAATTACAACAAGACAGATAGTAAATAGTACTTGGAAATCTAAAACTTCATTTTATTGCAGCGGAAATTAAACATGTTTGTTACATCATAAAACCATAGATCATAACCAAGTACAATATCCATCTTCATAAAAACAAAATACATAATCCCATTACATAAATAGCCAATTAAAAGATAACAAGATGGACTTTACTTCAACGGTCCAAGCTTTCCAAAGAGAGATGAAGCAATTCAATCAAACTCCACTAGAGCTGGGCCCAACCTGAGGACCTGGAGGGGGAAAAAGGATAGAAATAGAGGGGGTCAGACATAAAGTCTGGCGAGTATGATAATTCTAACAATACTATTATCAAAATAACTAGACTAAGGCATAAGCTGGAAGACAAGTAAATGTCTATGAACTCTTAGGAAGATAAAGATAGCGTTTAAGATAACGTTAAAGATAACGGTAAAGGCACACCTAATTACTAACGAATGATTACTACACTGCACCGCACATTACTACACTGCACCACACCAGTCACCCTATTTTTTGATCCCACTTGCTTCACACAGAAACTTTATAAATAGCCTTACGTACCCCTAGCTGACTACATAGGTGCCGTCTGCCCCTATCTCCACTAGGTGTACCCCACTACCCACTTTCGATCGGCTCCCTATTCGTAGATACCCGTGCTGGCCCCACATTGGGGTGTATCACTCCCCTAAAGTGGCAACCCGATACAACTTGAGAATGCACGGCTTATACCTACACAATGCAACAACGTCTTACCTACCAGCCCGGGTCCACACACGCATATGAAACCCGTTGGACTTGCGTTGCCACCGCTCCCTGTTTTGGCCTCTTACAGTCAAACCCAGCATGCGTGTCTCGTCCTCGACTTGGGTTGAGCCCACAAAGATACGTTTGGGATACTGGTCGAAATGGGCCCCCACAAGCTACCCACCTAAGCTTGTCACTGGTATATCCCACTTAACCCTCTTAGTCATGTTCATTTACATGTGTGTTTGGTTAAGTCTCACTAATCGTATTTCACATGCCACTAAGGGCACCCCCTAGATTCCTCATGCCACCCAAGGCACCTACTTAACCCCCATGTCCCACCTTACAAGTTTATCTGGTTAAGAATTTCTTAATTCATTCAGGCCATAACCTCATAAAGACCTCTCACATTAGACTGGCATTTATGGCAGCTGGATTTGCCGGGCGGGTTCGGGCAGTCTTACACCATAAAAGAGTCTAACCTCGTGTCTTTACAACTGTTATGCTTTATTTTAGGCCTAGGACCTCTCACATTGGGCTGACATTTCTGACCACTGGATTTGCCGGGCGGGTCCGGGCAGGTTTACGTCACAAACGAGTCCAACCTCGTGTCCTAAGCATTGATTAACACTTAAAATCTTTTACCCTAGTTTTAATAATTCCCTATTCAAATTATTAATTAAGTCAACTTTTAATGATGTCCATAGTTGACTCAATTATGGCCATCCAATTATGGCATGCAAAATCATATCAATTGCACCCCAACTTTTTAATATTAAATCCTTAATATTACCCCTACCCTACGTTTATACGTTCTCTTATTCAATGAATAATATAGGCAAGACTTGTATAGTCTAACACCTAGCACAAAGATAAATTATCACAACATATAGACAATTAAAATAAATCTAATCATAATAGGGGTGAAACTTGCATAAACTACACATGTTAAGGATCAAAAGGTGTCAACTTGTTAAATGTCTCAATTTGCATGATATGATCATAGCCCAAATCTATACATAAACTTGCATATGGGGTTTTTAGGCAACATAATGATGGTGTGAACTAGCATAGGATATCACATATGTCATAGCATAATTCTAGATGTCATAATAGATGTCTTGGCATATGTACATAACTTTTCTAATCAATCTAACTTGCATATGTGACTTGTCATATAGATCAACATAACCCAAACATGATGATTTAATTAATATGAACTAACTAGCATAGATGGTAACATCATGGCCTTTTTAACATGTATGATTCATCACAACTTAGCATAGAAACTTTCAACATACATAACATCATCATAGCATGATTTACAACATATAAGATATCATCATCACATAACATTGGATTTACAATATACATGATAGCAAAAGGGGTTTACAACAACATATATGATAATTCACATCATCTACTCATAATCCATTCATAACTCAACCTAATTAAAATGATAATAATCTTGTTAAGATCATCATACTCACAATTTAGAGAAGAAAAGAGAGAGTTTTTCTTTGCTTTAAGGTTGAGAGAATTAGAATTGAATTTGCTTTTCTTCTTTCTTAGTTGGCGGCGGCTCCATTGATTTCCATGGCGACGGTAACTATTCTATTTTAATTAGGTTTAGGGTTAGCATTAGGATGTATTTATAGGTGTAGGAAGTTATTTAGGACCATTAGATTAACCCTGAACCATGAGAACCAGTCAAATGCAAAATCTGCATTTGAGCGAATCGGCCCACGGGTTGACAGCCAAACACCCTGGATTAACCCCTAGTCGACCCAGCGGGGCTTGGGTCGACCTCAAAAATGGGCCGGTTCGGTTATTCCCCCTCCCAATTCGCTGTTTTGAACTTTTTCGCATATTTATTTATTTAATTTTTAATTTATATATATATATATATATCAATATATATATTTCTCTACGCAACCCATTTCACTTAATTCTTTTCTAAAAATTAAGTATACTTTAATTTGTGAATTTTAATGTTATAAAATTACGGGGTGTTACATTCTCCCCTCCTTAAAGGATTTCGTCCCCGAAATCTCCAAGTCAAGAAGAATGTATATCCTACCATCTAATCGTTCATCTACTCAACCATCAAACACCAGCATCCGTTGTCCTTAAAAGACTTCTAATGCTTTAATATTTATATGCACAGTGTGTGTATATGTCCATATCTAATGCAAAATTAGGCGGTCCACTGATTCAGTCGACCTCCTTAGTGCAATTCATGATAGTGCCATGAGTCCAATATGTATGCAAAAGATTCCTAATGATACATATTAATTCTATATGCGTGCACAACCATCCACCCGAATGCAGCAACTATATGATAATACATCCATTTTACTAAATACATCCATATATATGCAATATGCAATATGAAGTGACTGAGCCGATCTGGTGCCTAATAGTGTGTGTATATGCATCCACGAGCAACCACTAGCAAACACTTGCATCCACTTGCATCCACCATACATAACATGTCTCAAACACATGTTTCAACCGTAGGATTATCCTAACTAAAGGTCAAAGATACTAGCGAGAGGATATACTAAAGATAAGATAAGTACAAGCTAAGCGATAAAGGAAAAATTAAAGGACATACCCTCAAAAAGAAAAGGGTATCGTGAACGCATCTTCTCTTCTGTCTCCCAAGTAGCGTTGCTCTCATCATCTCCCCATTGCACTTTGACTAGTCTGACCTATCGATTCCTCAACCTCTTGATCTCCGACCCAAGAATGTGCGTAGGAGCTTGTCGAATTGTTGCATCACGCTCTATCTCTACCTCTCTAAGCAAGCTCGGCTCCACCACTTCCGCGGTCTCGTGCAAGCACTTCCTCAAATGTGACACATGGAATACGTCATGTACACCACTAAGTCTCTCGGGCAACTCCACTCTATACGCCATCTGTCCAATCTTCTCCTTAATAGGAAACGACCATACAAACCTTGGTGCTAATTTCCCAACGGACCCAAAGCGAACAACGTTTCGTAATGGAGACACTTTGACAAAGAGCATGTCCCCAACTTCAAACTCGAGATCTGTCCTCCTCTTATCCGCATAAAATTTCTGCCTATCTTGCGCTGCTTTCATCCTCCTTCGAATCAAGTCGATCTTCTCCGAAGTCTTCCTAATCATATCGGGCCCAAGTAAGATCTTATCTGTAGATTCCCACCAACATGTAGGTGAACGACAAGGTCGTCCATATAGAGCTTCGAATGGTGCCATACCAATGCTGGACTGAAAGCTATTATTATATGCGAACTCAACCAATGGAAGATGCTCTTCCTATGTACCCCAAAGTCTAGGATACATAGCCTCAATAGATCCTCTAGAATGCGATTCACCCTCTCAGTCTGGCCATCCGTCTGAGGATGATATGCGGTGCTCAAACATAACTGAGTCCCTACCGCCTCTTGTAAGCTTATCCAAAATTCGCTAGTGAAAATAGGATCGCGGTCGCTCACTATGCTAGAAGGAACACCGTGCAAACGAACTATCTCTCGAACGTATACAGAAGCTAACCATGGAGCAGTCCTCTTACTCTTCACGGGAATAAAATGGGCGCTCTTAGTAAGTCTATCTACTATAACCCAACTTCCCGTATTACCCTTCCTCGATCGCGGTAATCCATCCACAAAATCCATCGAGACACTCTCCCACTTCCATAGTGGAACCTCCAATGGGTGAAGCAACCCACTGGGTTTCTTTTGCTTCGCTTTTACTTGTTGGCATACCAAGCATCTAGCGACATACTCGGCCCCGTCTTTCTTCATGCTGGCCCAAAAGTAAACTCTCTTCATGTCTTTGTACATCTTGTCCCCGCCGGGATGAATGGTCATCTTCGAACGATGTGCTTCGTCAAGAATAGTCTTCCTTAGGTCATCGTCTTTTGGTACACAAAGTCTACCGTCCCTACGTAACCAACCCTTATCATCTAGGGTATACCTACGGAGATAGCTTGATGACTCCCCTCCTTTGACCTTTTCTACTAACTCAACTAACCGTGGGTCGTCTCGTTGTGCCTCGCCAATCCGTCCCAAAAGCGTAGGTCTGACCTCCAAGGATGCTAGCAAACCGGGTACGAAGTCAACGGAAGGTCTAAAGTCAAACATTGAAATGAATTCTAAACTTTGCCGCTCAACAAACAAAGGACTTAAGGATAATCTTTTTCTACTTAAGGTGTCTGCCACCACGTTACCCTTGCCAGGGGTATAGGCTATTTCGAAGTCGTAGGACGCTAAGAACTTCATCCACCTTTCCTGCCTTAAGTTCAAGTCCTTTTGAGAGAATAGGTATTTTAAAGACTTGTGGTCAGTGAATAATTCGAATTTCTCGCCAAGAAGATAATGATGCCAAGACTTAAGCGCGAAAACAATAGCGGCCAACTCTAGGTCATGTGTGGGGTAATTCTTCTCATGCACTCTCAACTGCCTTCCACCATAGGCTATTACCCTGCCCTCTTGCATTAAGACTACGCCTAGTCCTGTCCCACAAGCGTCAGTATAAACGGTAAACGGCTTACTCCCATCTGGCAATACTAAGACCGGGGCTGAAGTCAAAGCTCTCTTCAAACGTTGGAACGCATCATCACAATCTACGTCCCATGTGAAAACTAGGTTCTTCTTC
Organism: Allium sativum; assembly: GCA_030737875.1. Lineage (NCBI taxonomy): Eukaryota > Viridiplantae > Streptophyta > Magnoliopsida > Asparagales > Amaryllidaceae > Allium > Allium sativum. Next base: position 568,572,090 of record CM060921.1, read on the forward strand.
GTCAAGCGTGTCAATGGAGCTGATATCTTTGCGAAGTCTTTGATAAACTTCCTATAGTAGCCAGCCAACCCCAAGAAACTTCTCACTTCGGTAGCATTTTTAGGAACCTTCCGATCTTGGATGGCCACCACCTTCGCGGGATCTACAGCTATCCCTTCTTTGGAAACCACGTGCCCCAAGAACCGTACTTCCTTCCTCCAGAAGTGACACTTAGAAAATTTAGCCTTAAGGCTATGCGCTCGTAGGGTCTCCAACACTTCCCTAAGATGTAGGGCATGCTCTTCTTCATCCTTAGAAAAGATCAGGATGTCGTCTACAAAGACTACCACGAATTTGTTAAGGTACTCCCTAAACACCCTACTCATCAAATCAACAAAGTATGCGGGGGCGTTTGTCAAACCGAAGGGCATCACTAGCCATTCATAGAAACCGTCCGGAGTCCTAAAGGCAGTCTTGTCTATGCTATCCTCAGCCACTCTCAACTGATGGAACCCAGTGGCTAAGTCCAAGTGAGAAAACACTGAGGCTCCAACTAACTGATCGAAGAGATCGTCAATCCTTGGCAGTGGGTGTCTGTTCTTCTTAGTAAGTTTATTAAGTTCTCTATAGTCCACACACAGTCTAAGGGACCCATCCGCCTTCGTGGCAAATACTACTGGAGCACCCCACTCCGATATACTTCGTCTTATGAACCCCTTCTCAAGCAACTCCTTCACTTGCTTACCGAGTTCCCTCCTTTCACGTGGAGCCATGTGGCATACTGGAAAAGATACTGGTTTCGCATTATCCACAAGATATATTCAAAAATTTATCTCCCGCTTCGGAGGCAAGCCCTTCACCTCCTCAAACACATCCGAGTATTCTTGGACCACTCTAACAGATCGTAGATTTTCCTCAGACGCGTCAAGCGATTCTAGATAACTTAGCATAACCGAATTTATGGGATTACAAAAGATTTCGAGAGTGTTACCAAGGCGAGTCACGAGCCTAACTACTCTCCTTTCACAATCAAGAACGACCCCATTTCTGGATAACCAATCCATTCCTAAAATTAGCCCATAGCCCGTGAAGCCCAACACATAAGCATCACATCTAAATTCAACGCTAAGTATGGAAATTTTCATATCCAAACACATCATAGACAAATAAGCTGAGCCCCCAATTGGATTCGAAACAACTAAGGGATCCTCTACTAAACTGGTGTTTAAGTACAATGATTCAACTAATGATGTAGAGATAAACGAATGCGATGCGCCCGAATCGAATAAGGTACGGACAGGATGATCAAACAGAAAAACTAAGCTTTCAACAGAAATGGTTCTACCTCGTTCTTGCAGCGGTGGGACCGCGAGAGCCTTAACTTGTCCCCTTGCCTGCCCTGGTGCCATAAGAGCCTGCACCTGTCCTCCCGAGGTAGCTCCTGCCCTCTACCCCTTCTTTGGGAAGTCCTTCACTAAATGTCCCGCATCGCCACAATGAAAACAGCCTGTCTTCTTTTTCTTTCGGCAATCCTTGTTGAGATGGCCTGGTGTCCCACAGTTAAAACATTTCTTCTTTCCCTTGCCGTTATTGTCTTTACCACCCTTCTTGTTCTGCTGTTGTGGTTTCTTATGATCCCCCTTCTTCTCGGGTGCCTTATCAGCTTTAGCGCTTTTCTCCTCATGCATAAGCGCCATTTCTACTAACTTCTCAAAGGTGGCCCCCATAAGGATGTGGGTCATAGCCAACCCTTGCAATGGTTCATTCAAGCCATTCACGAACCTCAGCGCCTTCTTCTCCGGCGTGTTCACTAAGTCCAAGCCAAACCTTGCTAACTGATTAAATTTATTGACATATTCTTTCACTGATGAGCTTCCTTGCTTCAATGTCAAGAACCTTTCCCTATATAGACTTTCTTCCGCCCTTGAGAGAAACTTCGCCTCGAACCTACGTCTGAAATCCGCCCAAGAGTCAACAGGACGCTCCCCATTAATGACCTCCCACCAAAATGAGGCCTCTCCCTTCATCAACCAAGCTGCTAAACGAACTCTCTTCCCTTCTTCTACTTCAAAGATTTCCAGCAATTCTTCCACCTCCTTAAGTCAATCTCTAGCTTTCACAAACGTTTCTGACCCTTGAAATGGTTTTCCACCCATAGCCTTGAATTCCTTGCACGTCTTTGGAAAAGTATCTATGCGAGGAGGAGGAGGAGGAACGGGTGCAACTGGTGGTGGAGGAACATTGGCTGGACCTGCAGCGGCCCTAGCCTCTAATAACCTCCTATACCATCCTGGTATCGTTACACCGTCGGGTAGATTAAGATCTTCAGCCATGCTGAAACGAAAAAGGAAAGATTCAAAATGGAGAATTCGAAAGATAAAGATATGGGCTATTGGGGATTATGTTTTTTTTTAACTTTTCTCTTTAAATTTCTCATTAAAACATGTTTTTGAAAACACTTCTTCCAAAAATAACTATTTTCTAAAGTATTTTTATCTGTTCTGGTAACCTTAAGCTCTGATACCACGTGTAACACCCCACGTCCATTAATGTCACTCATGAAGGGAATGCATTAACTTCCATGGAGGTTATAAGTGAATATAGAACAGAAAAATTACAACAAGACATATAGTAAATAGTACTTGGAAATCTAAAACTTCATTTTATTGCAGTGGAAATTAAACATGTTTGTTACATCATAAAACGATAGATCATAACCAAGTACAATATCCATCTTCATAAAAACAAAATACATAATCCCATTACATAAATAGCCATTAAAAAGATAACAAGCTGGACTTTACTTCAACGGTCCAAGCTTTCCAAAGAGAGATGGAAGCAATTCAATCAAACTCCACTAGAGCTGGGCCCAACCTGAGGACCTGGAGGGGGAAAAAGGATAGAAATAGAGGGGGTCAGACATAAAGTCTGGCGAGTATGATAATTCTAACAATACTATTATCAAAATAACTAGACTAAGGCATAAGCTGGAAGACAAGTAAATGTCTATGAACTCTTAGGAAGATAAAGATAGCGTTTAAGATAACGTTAAAGATAACGGTAAAGGCACACCTAATTACTAACGAATGATTACTACACTGCACCACACCAGTCACCCTATTGTTTGATCCTACTTGCTTCACACAGAAACTTTATAAATAGCCTTACGTACCCCTAACTGATTACATAGGTGACGTCTGCCCCTATCTCCACTAGGTGTACCCCACTACCCACTTTCGATCGGCTCCCTACTCGTAGATACCCGTGCTGGCCCCACAGTGGGGTGTATCACTCCCCAAAAGTGGCAACCCGATACAACTTGAGAATGCACGACTTATACTTACACGATGCAACAACGTCTTACCTACCAGCCCGGGTCCACACACGCATATAAAACCCGTTGGACTTGCGTTGCCACCGCTCCCCGTTTTGGCCTCTTACAGTAAAACCCAGCATGCGTGTCCCGTCCTCAACTTGGGTCGAGCCCACAAAGATACGTTTGGGATACTGGTCGAAATGGGCCCCCACAAGCTACCCACCTAAGCTTGTCACTAGTATATCCCACTTAACCCTCTTAGTCATGTTCATTTACATGTGTGTTTGGTTAAGTCTCACTAATCGTATTTCACATGCCACTAAGGGCACCCCCTAGATTCCTCATGCCACCCAAGGCACCTACTTAACCCCCATGTCCCACCTTACATGTTTATTTGGTTAAGTATTTCTTAATTCATTCAGGCTATAACCTCATAAAGACCTCTCACATTAGACTGGCATTTATGGCAGCTGGATTTTCCGGGCGGGTCTGGGCAGTCTTACACCAGAAAAGAGTCTAACCTCGTGTATTTACAACCGTTATGCTTTAGTTTAGGCCTAGGGCCTCTCACATTGGGCTGACATTTGTGACCACTGGATTTGCCGGGCGGGTCCGGGCAGGTTTACGTCACAAACGAGTCCAACCTCGTGTCCTAAGCATTGATTAACACTTAAAATCTTTTACCCCAGTTTTAATAATTCCCTATTCAAATTATTAATTAAGTCAACTTTTAATGATGTCCATAATTGACTCAATTATGGCCATCCACTTATGGCATGCAAAATCATATCAATTGCACCCCAACTTTTTAATATTAAATCTTTAATATTACCCCTACCCCACGTTTATACGTTCGCTTATTCAACGCATAATATAGGCTAGACTTGTATAGTCTAACACCTAGCACAAAGATAAATTATCACAACATATAGACAATTAAAATAAATCTAATCATAATAGGGGTGAAACTTGCATAGACTACACATGTTAAGGATCAAAAGGTGTCAACTTGTTAAATGTCTCAATTTGCATGATATGATCATAGCCCAAATCTATACATAAACTTGCATATGGGGTTTTTAGGCAACATAATGTTGGTGTGAACTAGCATAGGATATCACATATGTCATAGCATAATTCTAGATGTCATAATAGATGTCTTGGCATATGTTCATAACTTTTCTAATCAATCTAACTTGCATATGTGACTTGTCATATAGATCAACATAACCCAAACATGATGATTTAATTAATATGAACTAACTAGCATAGATGGTAACATCATGGCCTTTTTAACATGTATGATTCATCACAACTTAGCATAGAAACTTTCAACATACATAACATCATCATAGCATGATTTACAACATATAAGATATCATCATCACATAACATTGGATTTACAATATACATGATAGCAAAAGGGGTTTACAACAACATATATGATAATTCACATCATCTACTCATAATCCATTCATAACTCAACCTAATTAAAATGATAATAATCTTGTTAAGATCATCATACTCACAATTTAGAGAAGAAAAGAGAGAGTTTTGCTTTGCTTTAGGGTTGAGAGAATTAGAATTGAATTTGCTTTTCTTCTTTCTTAGTTGGCGGCGGCTCCATTGATTTCCATGGCGACGGTAACTATTCTATTTTAATTAGGTTTAGGGTTAGCATTAGGATGTATTTATAGGTGTAGGAAGTTATTTAGGACCATTAGATTAACCCTGAACCATGAGAACCAATCAAATGCAAAATCTGCATTTGAGCGAATCGGCCCACGGGTTGACAGCCAAACACCCTGGATTAACCCCTAGTCGACCCAGCGTGGCTTGGGTCGACCTCAAAAATGGGCCGGTTCGGTTATTCCCCCTCCCAATTCGCTGTTTTGAACTTTTTCGCATATTTATTTATTTAATTTTTAATATATATATATATATATATCAATATATATATATTTCTCTACGCAACCCATTTCACTTAATTCTTTTCTAAAAATTAAGTATACTTTAATTTGTGAATTTTAATGTTATAAAATTACGGGGTGTTACATTCTCCCCTCCTTAAAGGATTTCGTCCCCGAAATCTCCAAGTCAAGAAGAATGTATATCCTACCATCTAATCGTTCATCTACTCAACCATCAAACACCAGCATCCGTTGTCCTTAAAAGACTTCTAATGCTTTAATGTTTATATGCACAGTGTGTGTATATGTCCATATCTAATGCAAAATTAGGCGGTCCACTGATTCAGTCGACCTCCTTAGTGCAATTCATGATAGTGCCATGAGTCCAATATGTATGCAAAAGATTCCTAATGATACATATTAATTCTATATGCGTGCACAACCATCCACCCGAATGCAGCAACTATATGATAATACATCCATTTTACTAAATACATCCATATATATGCAATATGCAATATGAAGTGACTGAGCTGATCTGGTGCCTAATAGTGTGTGTATATGCATCCACGAGCAACCACTAGCAAACACTTGCATCCACCATACATAACATGTCTCAAACACATGTTTCAACCATAGGATTATCCTAACTAAAGGTCAAAGATACTAGCGAGAGGATATACTAAAGATAAGATAAGTACAAGCTAAGCAATAAAGGAGAAATTAAAGGACATACCCTCAAAAAGAAAAGGGTATCGTGAACGCATCTTCTCTTCTGTCTCCCAAGTAGCGTTGCTCTCATCATCTCCCCATTGCACTTTGACTAGTCTGACCTCTCGATTCCTCAACCTCTTGATCTCCGACCCAAGAATGCGCGTAGGAGCTCGTCGAATTGTCGCATCACGCTCTATCTCTACCTCTCTAAGCAAGCTCGGCTCCACCACTTCCACGGTCTTGTGCAAGCACTTCCTCAAATGTGACACATGGAATACGTCATGTACACCACTAAGTCTCTCGGGCAACTCCACTCTATACGCCATCTGTCCAATCTTCTCCTTAATAGGAAACGACCCTACAAACCTTGGTGCTAATTTCCCAACGGACCCAAAGCGAACAACGTTTCGTAATGGAGACACTTTGACAAAGAGCAAGTCCCCAACTTCAAACTCGAGATCTGTCCTCCTCTTATCCGCATAAAATTTCTGCCTATCTTGCGCTGCTTTCATCCTCCTTCGAATCAAGTCGATCTTCTCCGAAGTCTTCCTAATCATATCGGGCCCAAGTAAGATCTTATCCGTAGATTCCCACCAACATGTAGGTGAACGACAAGGTCGTCCATATAGAGCTTCGAATGGTGCCATACCAATGCTGGACTGAAAGCTATTATTATATGCGAACTCAACCAATGGAAGATGCTCTTCCCATGTACCCCAAAGTCTAGGATACATAGCCTCAACAGATCCTCTAGAATGCAATTCACCCTCTCAGTCTGGCCATCCGTCTGAGGATGATATGCGGTGCTCAAACATAACTGAGTCCCTACCGCCTCTTGTAAGCTTATCCAAAATTCGCTAGTGAAAATAGGATCGCGGTCGCTCACTATGCTAGAAGGAACACCGTGCAAACGAACTATCTCTCGAACGTATATAGAAGCTAACCATGGAGCAGTCCTCTTACTCTTCACCGGAATAAAATGGGCGCTCTTAGTAAGTCTATCTACTATAACCCAAATTCCCGTATTACCCTTCCTCGATCGCGGTAATCCATCCACAAAATCCATCGAGACACTCTCCCACTTCCATAGTGGAACCTCCAATGGGTGAAGCAACCCACTGGGTTTCTTTTGCTTCGCTTTTACTTGTTGGCATACCAAGCATCTAGCGACATACTCGACCCCGTCTTTCTTCATGCCGGCCCAAAAGTAAACTCTCTTCATGTCTTTGTACATCTTGTCCCCGCCGGGATGAATGGTCATCTTCGAACGATGTGCTTCGTCGAGAATAGTCTTCCTTAGGTCATCGTCTTTTGGTACACAAAGTCTACCGTCCCTACGTAACCAACCCTTATCATCTAGGGTATACCTACGGAGATAGCTTGATGACTCCCCTCCTTTGAGCTTTTCTACTAACTCAACTAACTGTGGGTCGTCTCGCTGTGCCTCGCCAATCCGTCCCAAAAGCGTAGGTCTGACCTCCAAGGATGCTAGCAAACCGGGTACGAAGTCAACGGAAGGTCTAAAGTCAAACATTGAAATGAATTCTAAACTTTGCCGCTCAACAAACAAAGGACTTAAGGATAATCTTTTTCTACTTAAGGTGTCTGCCACCATGTTACCCTTGCCAGGGGTATAGGCTATTTCGAAGTCGTAGGACGCTAAGAACTCCATCCACCTTTCCTGCCTTAAGTTCAAGTCCTTTTGAGAGAATAGGTATTTTAAAGACTTGTGGTCAGTGAATAATTCGAATTTCTCGCCAAGAAGATAATGATGCCAAGACTTAAGCGCCAAAACAATAGCGGCCAACTCTAGGTCATGTGTGGGGTAATTCTTCTCATGCGCTCTCAACTGCCTTCCACCATAGGCTATTACCCTGCCCTCTTGCATTAAGACTGCACCTAGTCCTGTCCCACAAGCGTCAGTATAAACGGTAAACGGCTTACTCCCGTCTGGCAATACTAAGACTGGGGCTGAAGTCAAAGCTCTCTTCAAACGTTGGAACGCATCATCACAATCTACGTCCCATGTGAAAACTAGGTTCTTCTTCGTCAAGCGTGTCAATGGAGCTGATATCTTTGCGAAGTCTTTGATAAACTTCCTATAGTAGCCAGCCAACCCCAAGAAACTTCTCACTTCGGTAGCATTTTTAGGAACCTTCCGATCTTGGATGGCCACCACCTTCGCGGGATCTATAGCTATCCCTTCTTTGGAAACCACGTGCCCCAAGAACCGTACTTCCTTCCTCCAGAAGTGACACTTAGAAAATTTAGCCTTAAGGCTATGCGCTCGTAGGGTCTCCAACACTTCCCTAAGATGTAGGGCATGCTCTTCTTCATCCTTAGAAAAGATCAGGATGTCGTCTACAAAGACTACCACGAATTTGTTAAGGTACTCCCTAAACACCCTACTCATCAAATCAGCAAAGTATGCGGGGGCGTTTGTCAAACCGAAGGGCATCACTAGCCATTCATAGAAACCGTCCGGAGTCCTAAAGGCAGTCTTGTCTATGCTATCCTCAGCCACTCTCAACTGATGGAACCCAGTGGCTAAGTCCAAGTGAGAAAACACTGAGGCTCCAACTAACTGATCGAAGAGATCGTCAATCCTTGGCAGTGGGTGTCTATTCTTCTTAGTAAGTTTATTAAGTTCTCTATAGTCCACACACAGTCTAAGGGACCCATCCGCCTTCGTGGCAAATACTACTGGAGCACCCCACTCCGATATACTTCGTCTTATGAACCCCTTCTCAAGCAACTCCTTCACTTGCTTACCGAGTTCCCTCCTTTCACGTGGAGCCATGTGGCGTACTGGCAAAGATACTGGTTTCGCATTATCCACAAGATATATTCAAAAATCTATCTCCTGCTTCGGAGGCAAGCCCTTCACCTCCTCAAACACATCCGAGTATTCTTGGACCACTCTAACAGATCGTAGATTTTCCTCAGACGCGTCAAGCGATTCTAGATAACTTAGCATAACCGAATTTATGGGATTACAAAAGATTTCAAGAGTGTTGCCAAGGCGAGTCACGAGCCTAACTACTCTCCTTTCACAATCAAGAACGGCCCCATTTCTGGATAACCAATCCATTCCTAAAATTAGCCCATAGCCCGTGAAGCCCAACACATAAGCATCACATCTAAATTCAACGCTAAGTATGGAAATTTTCAGATCCAAACACATCATAGACAAATAAGCTGAGCCCCCAATTGGATTCGAAACAACTAAGGGATCCTCTACTAAACTGGTGTTTTAGTACAGTGATTCAACTAATGATGTAGAGATAAACGAATGCGATGCGCCCGAATCGAATAAGGTACGGACAGGATGATCAAATAGAAAAACTAAGCTTTCAACAGAAATGGTTCTACCTCGTTCTTGCAGCGGTGGGACTGCGAGAGCCTGAACTTGTCCCCTTGCCTGCCCTGGTGCCATAAGAGCCTGCACCTGTCCTCCCGAGGTAGCTCCTGCCCTCTGCCCCTTCTTTGGGCAGTCCTTCACTAAATGTCCCGCATCGCCACAATGAAAACAGCCTGTCTTCTTTTTCTTTCGGCAATCCTTGTTGAGATGGCCTGGTGTCCCACAGTTAAAACATTTCTTCTTTCCCTTGCCGTTATTGTCTTTACCACCCTTCTTGTTCTGCTGTTGTGGTTTCTTATGATCCCCCTTCTTCTCGGGTGCCTTATCAACTTTAGCGCTTTTCTCCTCATGCATAAGCGCCATTTCTACTAACTTCTCAAAGGTGGCCCCCTTAAGGATGTGGGTCATAGCCAACCCTTGCAATGGTTCATTCAAGCCATTCACGAACCTCAGCGCCCTCTTCTCCGGCGTGTTCACTAAGTCCAAGCCAAACCTTGCTAACTGATTAAATTTATTGACATATTCTTTCACTGATGAGCTTCCTTGCTTCAATGTCAAGAACCTTTCCCTATATAGACTTTCTTCCGCCCTTGAGAGAAACTTCGCCTCGAACCTACGTCTGAAATCCGCCCAAGAGTCAACAGGACGCTCCCCATTAGTGACCTCCCACCAAAATGAGGCCTCTCCCTTCATCAACCAAGCTGCTAAATGAACTCTCTTCCCTTCTTCTACTTCAAAGATTTCCAACAATTCTTCCACCTCCTTAAGCCAATCTCTATCTTCCACAAACGTTTCTGACCCTTGAAATGGTTTTCCACCCATAGCCTTGAATTCCTTGCACGTCTTTGCAAAAGTATCTATGCGAGGAGGAGGAGGAATAGGTGCAACTGGTGGTGGAGGAACATTGGCTGGACCTGCAGCGGCCCTAGCCTCTAATAACCTCCTATACCATCCTGGTATCGTTACACCGTCGGGTAGATTAAGATCTTCAGCCATGCTGAAACGAAAAAGGAAAGATTCAAAATGGAGAATTCGAAAGATAAAGATATGGGCTATTGGGGATTATGTTTTTTTTTTTAAAACTTTTCTCTTTAAATTTCTCATTAAAACATGTTTTTGAAAACACTTCTTCCAAAAATAACTATTTTCTAAAGTATTTTTATCTGTTCTGGTAACCTTAAGCTCTGATACCACATGTAACACCCCACGTCCATTAATGTCACTCACGAAGGGAATGCATTAACTTCCATGGAGGTTATAAGTGAATATAGAACAGAAAAATTACAACAAGGCATATAGTAAATAGTACTTGGAAATCTAAAACTTCATTTTATTGCAGCGGAAATTAAACATGTTTGTTACATCATAAAACGATAGATCATAACCAAGTACAATATCCATCTTCATAAAAACAAAATACATAATCCCATTACATAAATAGCCGTTAAAAAGATAACAAGCTGGACTTTACTTCAACGGTCCAAGCTTTCCAAAGAGAGATGAAGCAATTCAATCAAACTCCACTAGAGCTGGGCCCAACCTGTGGACCTGGAGGGGGAAAAAGGATAGAAATAGAGGGGGTCAGACATAAAGTCTGGCGAGTATGATAATTCTAACAATACTATTATCAAAATAACTAGACTAAGGCATAAGCTGGAAGACAAGTAAATGTCTATGAACTCTTAGGAAGATAAAGATAGCGTTTAAGATAACGTTAAAGATAACGGTAAAGGCACACCTAATTACTAGCGAATGATTACTACACTGCACCACACCAGTCACCCTATTGTTTGATCCCACTTGCTTCACACAGAAACTTTATAAATAGACTTACATACCCCTAACTGATTACATAGGTGACGTCTGCCCCTATCTCCACTAGGTGTACCCCACTACCCACTTTCGATCGGCTCCCTACTCGTAGATACCCGTGCTGGCCCCACAGTGGGGTGTATCACTCCCCTAAAGTGGCAACCCGATACAACTTGAGAATGCACGGCTTATACCTACACGATGCAACAACGTCTTACCTACCAGCCCGGGTCCACACACGCATATAAAACCCGTTGGACTTGCGTTGCCACCGCTCCCCGTTTTGGCCTCTTACAGTAAAACCCAGCATGCGTGTCCCATCCTCGACTTGGGTCGAGCCCACAAAGATACGTTTGGGATACTGGTCGAAATGGGCCCCCACAAGCTACCCACCTAAGCTTGTCACTAGTATATCCCACTTAACCCTCTTAGTCATGTTCATTTACATGTGTGTTTGGTTAAGTCTCACTAATCGTATTTCACATGCCACTAAGGGCACCCCCTAGATTCCTCATGCCACCCAAGGCACCTACTTAACCCCCATGTCCCACCTTACATGTTTATCTGGTTAAGTATTTCTTAATTCATTCAGGCCATAACCTCATAAAGACCTCTCACATTAGACTGGCATTTATGGCAACTGGATTTTCCGGGCGGGTCCGGGCAGTCTTACACCATAAAAGAGTCTAACCTCGTGTATTTACAACCGTTATGCTTTAGTTTAGGCCTAGGACCTCTCACATTGGGCTGACATTTGTGACCACTGGATTTGCCGGGCGGGTCCGGGCAGGTTTACGTCACAAACGAGTCCAACCTCGTGTCCTAAGCATTGATTAACACTTAAAATCTTTTACCCCAGTTTTAATAATTCCCTATTCAAATTATTAATTAAGTCAACTTTTAATGATGTCCATAATTGACTCAATTATGGCCATCCACTTATGGCATGCAAAATCATATCAATTGCACCCCAACTTTTTAATATTAAATCCTTTATATTACCCCTACCCCACGTTTATACGTTCGCTTATTCAACGCATAATATAGGCTAGACTTGTATAGTCTAACACCTAGCACAAAGATAAATTATCACAACATATAGACAATTAAAATAAATCTAATCATAATAGGGGATAAACTTGCATAAACTACACATGTTAAGGATCAAAAGGTGTCAACTTGTTAAATGTCTCAATTTGCATGATATGATCATAGCCCAAATCTATACATAAACTTGCATATGTGGTTTTTAGGCAACATAATGATGGTGTGAAATAGCATAGGATATCACATATGTCATAGCATAATTCTAGATGTCATAATAGATGTCTTGGCATATGTTCATAACTTTTCTAATCAATCTAGCTTGCATATGTGACTTGTCATATAGATCAACATAACCCAAACATGATGATTTAATTAATATGAACTAACTAGCATAGATGGTAACATCATGGCCTTTTTAACATGTATGATTCATCACAACTTAGCATAGAAACTTTCAACATACATAACATCATCATAGCATGATTTACAACATATAAGATATCATCATCACATAACATTGGATTTACAATATACATGATAGCAAAAGGGGTTTACAACAACATATATGATCATTCACATCATCTACTCATAATCCATTCATAACTCAACCTAATTAAAATGATAATAATCTTGTTAAGATCATCATACTCACAATTTAGAGAAGAAAAGAGAGAGTTTTGCTTTGCTTTAGGGTTGAGAGAATTAGAATTGAATTTGCTTTTCTTCTTTCTTAGTTGGCGGCGGCTCCATTGATTTCCATGGCGACAGTAACTATTCTATTTTAATTAGGTTTAGGGTTAGCATTAGGATGTATTTATAGGTTTAGGAAGTTATTTAGGACCATTAGATTAACCCTGAACCATGAGAACCAATCAAATGCAAAATCTGCATTTGAGCGAATCGACCCACGGGTTGACAGCCAAACACCCTGGATTAACCCCTAGTCGACCCAGCGGAGCTCGGATCGACCTCAAAAATGGGCCGGTTCGGTTATTCCCCCTCCCAATTCGCTGTTTTGAACTTTTTCGCATATTTATTTATTTAATTTTTAATTTATATATATATATATATCAATATATATATTTCTCTACGCAACCCATTTCACTTAATTCTTTTTTAAAAATTAACTATACTTTAATTTGTGAATTTAAATATTATAAAATTACGGGGTGTTACAAAGTCTGTGCATTAATAATTAATTAATGCAAATCTAAGATAAATATGATACCTAAAACGTGTTGGGTGGATAGGGTTAAAACAAGTGGACTGATGAATCTAATAAACCCGTTTTGTAAATCTGTAGGCCCAATACAAAGTTAGGTAAAACAATATGTTAATCTGTATATCTGATCCGTTAGTCTGAGAACTTGTTAATATGTATATCTGATCCGTTAGTCTGAAAACTTGTTAACTTGATTGTCTGATCTGTGAACTAGTAATGGGCCTTTACCACCCGAACAGACAAAGGTACGGAAACAGAATCGGAAACGGAATCAAAGACGGAAACAGAATAATCCTTACGGAAACAAAATGTTAGAATTAGGTGTACACTAGTAACGGGCCTTTACCACCCCAACAGACGGTACCACGCAGAAACAGACAGGTGTTGCCACCCAACAGAAACGGACGGTACCAACAGAAACATACAGAACTAAGTGTACGCTAAGTCCTACCCCCAAGCGATCGGCTCCCTAATACATAAATACCCTGTGTCGGCCCCATAGTAGGGTGTATCACTCCCTAAAGTGGCAACCTATTGGAACAGACCTATTTACAGATGTCACAGTGTCTTACATCCTCAGAGTAGACCGGATCCATGTACGCATGACCCGGTTGGAACGCACCATCAACACCCCTCGCCATTATCAGAATGAACCGCTTATAATTAGTCCAGTAAGCATGCCCGGACCCCTACATAGCGTGAGGTCAAAGTTTTGATACCAGAAAGGATTACTGACTAATATGGTTCCCAAACAACAGATGACACAAGTATTTTACCTCCTAACCTTGTGTCCCCAGACTAACAGATTTCAGATTTAACTTGTTTACAGATTTCAGACAGAGTTCTGGTTACTATTTCACATATCAGACAATCAAGTTAACAAGTTTTCAGACTAACGGATCATATATAAAAATTAACAAGTTCTCAGACTAACGGATCAGATATACAGATTAACAGACTTACAGATTGTTTTACCTAACTTTGTATTGGGCCTACAGATTAACAAAACGGGTTTATTAGATTCATCAGTCCACTTGTTTTAACCCTACCCACCCAACACGTTTTAGGTATCATATTTATCTTAGATTTGCATTAATTAATTATTAATGCACAGACTTCTCACATTAGGTCGGTAGCTTGTGGCCGCTGGATATGCCAGGCGGTTCCGAGCAGACTTCTGCCACAAGTCAGACCTAACCTCGTGTCTAAGCATATTTTAGTTATGCCTACGACCTCTCACATTAGACTGACAGTTTGCGGTCACTAGTTAAGCCGGTTGGTTCCGGGCAGGCTTCCACCGCAAACGGAGTCCAGCCTCGTGTCATAACCAATTTATTCCAATACAGATAACAGACTAATTTATGTCCATTTAGCAGATTTAACTTCTTTACAAGTTACGACAGATTATCCAAAGTTCTATTAACATGTTATGCTCAATTTTAGATCGAGCCTCCAATTTTTAATTATTCCGTTTTCAACAGATTAAGCAATTCAACAGATTTAGCAGATAACAATTTTTAGCAGATTAGGCAATTCAGCAGATTTAGCAGATTAGGCAATTCAACAGATTAAGTAGATAACAGATTTAGCAGATTAGGCAATTCAACAGATTAAGCAGATAATAGATTAGGCAATTCAGCAGATTTAACGGATTAAATATTTCTTAAAGTTCTATTTACATATCTTTCCTAAATTTACATGCCTAAATCATGGTCATAATTCATAATACAGCATATGCCCTAATTTTTTATTAAACTTTGCACAGTACAGAATATTCTCTAAAAAGTCCCAAACAATATGAATTATGCCAAATTATAGCCTATGATGCCAAATATCCTAAAATCCATATTTAGGCGCATTCACATTAATAGTTAACCTATTTAATATAGATCTTTACGCCTAAGTCACATATATCTTTTTCTCTCTTTTCAAGTCATAGATCGTGATATAAAATATGCCCAAATTCTAGATCTTAAATTTTAATCATGCATTAGGTCCTCAAAATCAGATCTTGCATTATAATATGCATTATATTCCAAATCCCAAGTCATATGCTATCATATAATAATTCTTCTTCCAAATCACAGTCTTTTGTACATAGTATGCACTGATTCTAGATCTTAATTTACAACCTATGTTCATTTCTCAAATCAGTCACAAATCAGTCATGTCCAATTATGTAATATTCATTATTTGTCCCAAAATTAGCGTTCATGTGTTAATCTCTTATGAGATTTGGCGCAGGCTCGTAGTAGCCTAGCTATAGAACAGAAAGAAAAAGGAGATACAGAATAGTCACAGAAAAACAGATCTGATAGATAAAAATATGCATAACCTCATATTCAGATTTATAACCATGCCAAGATCATAATAAAAGTTTATATCTGAAAATAACTGTACTCACAAAAAGGGAACGATTCTTGTATTCTGGAATCTGTGTTCTGACACTGAATAGCGCTCCTTTGATGTAGACTAGTTGTTCTTTTAATCCTATTCAGATTGGAAGAAGATGCACTAGTTCTAGTTTTGATTCTAGCAGAGTAGCGACGCCATTTTTATTTTTTATTTAGAATAGAGGCAAAGTATAGGCAGAATGAAATTGTGTGGAGAGAAAGCTGGGTTTGGGGGTGTTTAAATAGGTTAGAGCTCATGAATCCGGTCAGAAAGGCGTCCAGGTGCGGAAAAATGGATCTGTCCACAGATCTGGAAGGGGGGGAGGTCGACCCTAGTGTCGAACTGTTTAGCCAGGACGACCCCCAGGTCGACCCTAGTGTCGACCTGGGTCCTGGGCGGGAATTTTCTCGCCCAGCCCGGGTGTCTGTTTTGAATTTCGAAATTTGAATTTTGAATTCCAGATGATTTTTACTAAAACTTCTGAAGGCCATATCTTCTTCATACAGAGTCCGATTTATGCAAACTTGGACTCTATTGCAAGCAAAATTTCGAGACGAATGCAATGGCGCAACCCATTTTCCTTAGTCATTTTGTTACAATTTAATTATCCTCTAATTTGTTACTTTTATGTTCACAGAAAATACGGGGTATTACATTCTCCCCTCCTTAAAGGATTTCGTGCCCGAAATCTTCAAGTTAGGAAGAATGTGTCCTACCATCCAATCACCCATCTACTCAATCATCATCCACAAGCATCCATTGTCTTTAGAAAACTTCTAATGTTGTATGAACATATGCAAAAGCGTGTGTATATGTTCCTTATCTAATGCAAAGATCAGGCGGTCCACTGATTCAGTTGACCTCCTTAATGCGAATTATGTCAGTGCCATGAGGCCAACATGTATGCAATTATCCTATTTGATACATATCATTTCTATATGAGTGCACAACCGTTCATTCATATGCAACATCCATGTGCTGAGTCAACCATTTTGCATCCATAAAAATTTTAAAAATGCACACACATCCATATGCAGTATGAGAGTGTTTTTGAGCCGATCTAGTGCCTAGTGTGTGTGTATGCATCCACGAGCAACCACTAGCAACCACTTGCATCCACTTGAAACCATCAAACATAACATGTCTCAAACACATGTTTACACCCATTAGTTTCTACCTAAAGGTCGAAGATTCGGTCGATAGGATAAAGTCGAGTGACAGAAGCAAGTATAATTAAAACTAAAGCTAGGTTCCCATTAGATATCGGTTTAAGAGAATAACCCCTTAAGTATCAACCCCGAAGACTGAAATCAACATCAGATTAACACTCAGAGAATCACTCCCATTAAACAAATGCCCAAATGGAAATCTATTTCACGCTTTGAGTAAAAACTCCTATTCTTTTCAGAAATATTCAGATACCTACAGACTACTGATACAGATCAGATTACTAAATGATTCTTAGGAAACTAAGCATGATAAAAACTCAGAATATATGCATCATGGTCAACTTAACGCCCAACACAAATACCCTCAAACCCTAACTTATCACAAACAGATGAGTCGTAATCCTCATGGGGTTTGAGACTATAACGGAACCAGAAACAAGACTAGTATTAAAGTGCAGAGTTTCAATTATAGAATCAAAATGCCAGAATCAGAAAGAGTTTTTAACTCCACAATCAGATAAGGAGATTAATCCTTCTACATAAAGTTTTCCTATTTCTATCCTATCCACGAGCCTCGAGGGTATTCGCCTGTCCACCAGAAGTTGGTCCTGCCCTCTGACCTTGTCCTCGTTTCTTTGGGCAGTCCCTGGTGAAGTGCTCCATTTCTCCACAGCTGAAGCAAGTGCCCTTTCTCTTTCTACAATCCTTGTTCAGATCGGTCGAGCTTCCACAAGTAAAGCACTTCTTCTCCTTCCTGTCTTCAGACTTCTCATCCTTCATTTGTGTTTCCTTTTTGGGCCCCGCCTTCTTGTTCTGTGGTCCTTCAAGCTTTTCCTCTTTCTTTTTACTTTCGGCTTCTTCTTCATGCATTAACGCCATGTCCACCGATTTCTCGAAGGTCGCCCACATAGGAATGTGGGACATCGCCAATCTGTGTAGCAGCTCATTCAAACCTTTAGCAAACCTTAGCACCTTCTAATGCGATGTATTTACCAAATCTAAGCCGAATCTCGCCAACTGATTAAACTTGTTGACGTACTCTCTCACTGATAAATTCCCCTGCTTCAACGACAAGAACCTCTCTACGTATAGACTCTCTTCCGCTCGCGAGAGAAATTTCTTCTCAAACCTATGCCTGAAATCCATCCATATCTCTACCAGACGCTCTCCATTTGTAACCTCCCACCAAAAAGAAGCTTCGTCCCTAAGCAACCATACCGCCAATTGTATCTTCTGCCTATCGTCCACCTCGAAGATAACGAACAAATCCTCAGTTTCTCTGAGCCAGTTCCTTGCCTCCATGAAGGATTCAGTTCCATTAAAGTTCTTCCCACCCATAGCTCGAAAGTCTCTACATATCTTTGGGAAAGTATTCACGCGCGGAGGAGGAGGAGGAACTGCTGCAGCTGGGGGAGGAGGGACGTTTGTTGGGCCCGCATCATTAGCCCTAGCTTCTAGGTACCTCCCGAACCAGCCAGGTATCGGTACGCCCTCCGGAAGGTTACGGTCCCCAGACATGCTGAAACGAAAGAAAAGGAAAGATTCAAAACAAAGGATAGAAAGATAGGCTATGGCTTTGGGGATTATGTTTTTCAAAATAAACTCTACATTTGAAAATACTTCCTTTTTAAAAACCTTTTTGAAAATAGTTTTCAAAACTTTTTATCAAATCTGGTAACCTTCAGCTCTGATACCAAGTGTAACACCCCACCTCCGTTAATGTCACTCACAAAGGGAATGCCTTAACTTTGATGGAGCGTTTTAGTAGACATAACAGAAATTTACAAGACAGATAAAGCAGTACTTGAAAAATTTATAACTTTATTACAACAGAAACAAAAATAAGTTTGGTTACATCTTTCCAAATCACAATATCAGAATTCAAGTACAAAATATCGGTCTTGTACAAAAGCCTTCAGAATGCATAGTTTTTAAAGTCATAACCCCCAACATAAACTGCCATGGAAAGATAAAGCCAAATCCAAGCAATATTTCAAGCAGAGAGAATCTGAATCAAGCTCCTACGTTTCCACCTTAAGCACCTGGGGGGAAACGGAAAGAAAAGAGGCGAATCAAACTAGGTCAGACATTAGTCTGGTGAGTGTAGTGACTTCCAGTATATAAACAGATAATAGTATCATGACATGTAATTAAAACTGGATGAGAGATAACCGTAACAGGAATAGCAGGTTAACAGAATGATAGAGACTAAGCTAAGCTTCTTACTTAGTCTTCACTTCTCTGCACTAATACTAGTATAACAGGATTAGGTGTTACCCTAATATCTAAACTGAAACAGAAACGGAAACAAAATAATCTCTACCAAAAACAGAATGCTAGTAATGGGCCTTTACCACCCGAACAGACAGAAGGTACGGAAACAGAATCGAAAACGGAATCAGAGACAGAAACAGAATAATCCTTATGGAAACAGAATGTTAGAATTAGGTGTACACTAGTAATGGGCCTTTACCACCCCAACAGACGGTACCATGCAGAAACAGACAGGTGTTGCCACCTAATAGAAACAGAAGATACCAACAGAAACAGACATAACTAAGTGTACCCTAAGTCCTACCCGCAAGCGATTGACTCCCTAATACATAAATACCCTGTGTCGGCCCCACAGTAGGGTGTATCACTCCCTAAAGTGGCAACCTATTGGCACAGACCTATTTACATATGTCACAGTATCTTACATCCTCAGAGTAGACCGGATCCATGCACGCACATGACCCGGTTGGAACGCACCATCAACACCCCTCGCCATTATCAGAATGAACCGCTTATAATTAGTTCAGTAAGCGTGCCCGGACCCCTACATAGCGTGAGGTCAAAGTTTTGATACCAGAAAGGGTTACTGACTAATATGGGTCCCAAACAACAGATGACACAAGTATTTTACCTCCTAACCTTATGTCCCCAGACTAACAGATTTCAGATTTAACTTGTTTACAGATTTTAGACAGAGTTCTGGTTGCTAGTTCACAATTCAGACAATCAAGTTAACAAGTTTTCAGACTAACGGATCAGATATACAGATTAACAAGTTCTTAGACTAACGGATCAGATATACAGATTAACAGACTTACAGATTGTTTTACCTAACTTTGTATTGGGCCTACAGATTTACAAAACGGGTTTATTAGATTCCGTTTCTGTTTTTGGTAGAGATTATTCTGTTTCCGTTTCTGTTTCAGTTTAGACATTAGGGTAACACCTAATCCTGTTATACTAGTATTAGTACAGAGAAGTGAAGACTAAGTAAGAAGCTTAGCTTAGTCTCTATCATTCTGTTAACCTGCTATTCCTGTTACGGTTATCTCTCATCCAATTTTATTTACATGTCATGATACTATTATCTGTTTATATACTGAAAGTCACTAGACTCACCAGAATAATGTCTGACCTAGTTTGTTTCGCCTCTTTTCTTTCCGTTTCCACCCCCCAAGGTGCTTAGGGTGGAAACGTAGGAGCTTGATTCAGATTCTCTCTGCTTGAAGTATTGCTTGGCTTTGGCTCTATCTTTCCATGGCAGTTTATGTTGGGGATTATGACTTTAAAAACTATGCATTCTGAAGGCTTTTGTACAAGACCGATATTTTGTACTTGAATTCTGATATTGTGATTTGAAAAGATGTAACCAAACTTATTTCTATTTCTGTTGTAATAAAGTTATAAATTTTTCAAGTATTGCTTTATCTGTCTTGTAAATTTCTGTTCTGTCTACTAAAACGCTCCATCAAAGTTAAGGCATTCCCTTTGTAAGTGACCTTAATGGAGGTGGGGTGTTACATGCAACATAAGGAAACACATTTAAAAGCCGTAAAACATATTCTAAGGTATGCAAAGCATACATCAGACTTTAGATTATTTTATCCTAAGGATGATTCATTCGACTTAGTTTCTTATTGTGACGTTGATTATGCGGGATGTAAATCCGATCGTAAAAGTACTAGTGGAACATGTCATTTTTAGAGCATTCACTAGTTTTGTGGTTTAGTAAAAAGCAAAATACCGTATCTTTGTCAACAACTGAAGCAGAATATATGTCTGCTGCTTTGGCTTGCTCACTAGTAATATATATATGCAACAAATTCTAAATGATTCTGGATTAAAAATAAATAAATCACCAATATACTATGATAATAAGAGCGCTATAACTATATCTAAATCCAACTCATCGCTCAAGAACTAAACATACCGATAGACGACGTCATTTTCTAAGAGATAATGTAAGTAAAGAGAAAATTACACTCAAATTAAAGAAACAGATAAACAAATAGCAGATTTATTAAAAAAATCATTAAATGAAGCAACATTTACTAAATTTAGAAGAGAATAATTAAATAAAGTAAAAATCATAAGTATGTCAACAAAAATACTTGCCTGTGTCAACATATAACTGCCAGATTTCAAAAGTTAATTCCCACCAACAGTTAGTTACAATAACCATTTAAACTCTCCACTTCGAATTTTCTTCTTCATTATCTTATTTCACTTCTGTAAAAACTCTAAACCAAAATAAATAATGACCTCCACCAATTTTAACACCCAAATTAATCCCAAATCATTAAATGGACCATCCAAAGGTCCTTTCCAATGTTCTACCCCAACACGTGTCATCAAACTAGAAGAGAAAATGGAATATACTCTTAAGATGCTTGCTAAAATACAAGTGCTCCAAATTTGGATGAGTCAAGAGCAAAATCGAGTTAAGGAGCCTTTATAAATTCGTAATGGATAACCAAGCAAACCCAATCATAATTGAGTATGGTAATCAAGAAAAGAAAGAAAAAGAGGAACCAGAAGAGAGGGAGGAAGAAATGATGGAAGAAGAGGAACAGAAGGAGATACAACAAGAAGTCACAGATGAAGATGATCAATTCGTTTGCGTAGGTGAAGTCTTGTTTGATCAAAATGGAAACGTAATTGGGGATTTTTATCTCCATTACCTAAATTGTCCAACCCAAAATCTCCCATCGTAAAAAACAATTAGAGTTTAGGATTTCTTTTCGTTTCATTCCTTTGCATTTATTCAATGTATTACGTTTGTAGTAATTCATGTAATTTATCACTAGTGTTGTAAAACAATGTTTAATATAATACCTTTTTACATCTAATAAGTATTCTATTACTTTATTATATAGGCACAAATTTAGGGGGAGTCATATACATTAAGTATTTTAATCACAAGTTATACACTTATATCTTAGTATAATATAGTTTAGATAGATATAGAATTTAGGGGGAGTATTTTTTAGAATTTCTTTTTGATAATTCCAAAGGGGGAGAAATTATAAAATATAGACTTAGTAGTTTAAGTAGAACATATATGATTTATATAGACATGGGGAGTATTAGAAGGGTCAACATCAATAGGTATGTACATGTATGTTATTTTATAAATTAAGGTTGTCATCATCAAAACAGGGGAGATTGTTAGAGAATATAGTTTTGATGACAGCGGCCTAATTTCAATATTAATTGATTATAAATTGTATACTAACATCTCTATCTTGAATAAATATATTTACACATATATGCACGATTTGTATACAGGAATTAATACTGAAGACTGTACACTTTAAGAGTTTAAAAGATTCAAGAGACTGAAAATTTAGAGAAGATTCAAGACTCGTGAGTAATCAAGATTTCAAGAGTTCAGAAAAAATATAGTAATAGAGTCTAGTTTATGTAAGACTCTAAATAGCACTCCAGGTTCAAATTCAGATCCAAATTCTATTTTTCAAATTCTAATTTTCAAATTCAAACTCTAGTCTTATTTTTCTATCTTAATTTTAATATTAAACTCAAATTTTAATGATTATAAGTTTATATATGTTTATATATAGTTATATACTTTATACTTATATATATATAGTTTTTAAACTTTATAATTTTATAAATATGTTATATAGTTTATATTTATGGTTTCATATGATTTTCTACTTTATAATACTTATTTATAACACTATGTTTTAATTTAAGAATTTCCATATGTGTGTATATATATATATATATATATATATATATATATATATCTCAAAACACTTAGAAAATACTCGAATTTCAATTTTTAACTAAATTATGTCAGCATACGTATGTTGCCATGTCGACATATAACTATCACATTTTCAATTTTGAAGGGAAGTGCCATTTCACTATTTGTAACTTTCCAGAAGCATTGCAACCTTTCAAATCTTATAAATAGGGACTGATTTCGAACTTTTCCATAATTCTTCTTCTGCATCTTCATCTCCTTTCATTACACCATTATTATATCATATTTTTATGATTTCTACACTTATACTCTGCCGATTTCAAGTCTAATTATATAAAATTTCTTCTCTTCTCACTCACTACTCATTACCCTCTGTATCAAAGTGCTATTGAAGAGTTATAGGGCTACTGTAATCATTTGGGATGGTTTTGGAAACAATGTGTCCCTTTTAGCCATGAAATCAAGGAAGGAAACGGTGTTAACCTTGTAGCCTGGGAAATCAAAGGGAATGTACTTTATCAAGGGTGCCTGAAACTGGTGGTAACCTTGTGGTCATGAAACCAAGGGTGTTGTACTTGGATATTGATACAGTAATAAAACTCTGCGCAATCCAATGTTGCATGGGACTGGATGTAGGAGTAATCCGAACCAGTATAAAATCCGTTGTGTTCTTTCCTTTTCTGCATTTTATATTTCTGTTTATTTCTGTATTTGTGTTTGAATCTGTGTCTATGATTATATCTGTGGTTTGTGATTCATATAGTAGATCATATAAGTTTTAGTTTTTTTTTAATTCCTTAAAAACACTATTCACCCCCTTCTAATGTTAGTTTTTCCTTAACGAACCATTCCACATTCCCTAACAATTGGTATTAGAGCAAGGTTTTTCAAAAAGTGTCTCAATCTATGTCTTTTGGCGGTATCCATCTTCTGAGTTACATTTCCCTTCGAGGTATTTAGCTCCTTAAGTATATCCTTCATGTCAGATGGTTGTACGTCCAAATCAAAGAACATCCCTTTCAGACACCTATCCTTGAATCGTTCAGCAAGCGTTGTGTTTGTCGATTCAGGGTCGTAACGAGGCCTATGTATGATCGCCTGAATATCGGCAGGAGGAATAACAAAAGGAGTAGTTTGAGTAACAACAGGAAGTTTATAAGACCTAGGGCGCTTTTGAGGATCTTCCCTTCCCTGACCATCTTTATCTCTCTTCCTTCGTCGACTTTGTTAGAGGAGGAGAAATTAGAGGTAGAATGCTTAATTTAAAATGAAGAACTTCTTTGAATTTATTGCTTTCAACATACAAAATGACCACATATTTATAGTGGTTTACATACCAATCACCCAATAGACATGACTTTACAACAACCAATAGACATGCCTTTTCAATATTCTAGATTCATGATTCCAACGCAAATATTAATTATTTAGTAAGTCAACATTTCAAATTATATTTCCAACACTCCCTTCTAATGTAACACCCCGTATTTTCTGAGAATATTAAAATAACAAATTAAAGAATAATTTATTTGAAAAGAGGAATGAGAAAAGAATGATGTTTAGCATTGTTCTAAGTTTTGTAAGCAAAAGACTTAGTAGCTCATTTGGTTAGAACATGTAACTTGCATACAAGAGGTACAGAGTTTGATCCCCGCCAACGCCATATTTTTGTTTTAGGGGGATGGCTAAAAAGTGTCTTAGTGTGAACACAGTTCAAAAGGTGGTTTAGTGTGAAAATGGTTAATTATGAAGAAGTTATTAAGCCATGAAGTTTGTATGCATATGAGAAATATATATATATATATATAAATTAAATAAATAAATATTCAAAAAAAAGTTCAAAATAGTGAATCGGGAGGGGGAATATCCGAACCACACCATTTTTGGAGTCGACTCAAGCCCCGCTGGGTCGACTAGAGGTCAATCCAGGGTGTTTGGCTGCCAACCCGTGGCCCGATTCGCCCTAAGGGCTGATATGGCATCTGAGTGGTCCAAATCAGTTCTAGGGTTAATCCTAAGGCCTAAATAACTTCCTACACCTATATATACACCCTAAGACCTAACTCTAATTCATAAATATTATCTATGACACCATTATGCTGTCAAACTCTCTCTTAAACCCTAGTTGTCGCCTCTAAATCAAATTTCAAGTATTCAACTTCAACTCAAATTAAAGATTAGAGCTTCTACATCAATTCAAGAAGATAAATCAGCAACACCACAACGTTTCAACACCAATTTCAGTGCATAATTCTAATCTTTAACCACGAAAGGTGAGTACGGTGATTTTCACAATATAACGGGATTAAAAGTAACATGATGAAGTTGTAAAGAGGATTCATATGTATGTATGTAATTTAAATCTCATCCAAGTCTTCACCTTTTTGATTCAGTCATCATATGCCTATGTTTCTATGTAAAGTTCATACCTTTATCAGTTTATTCAAGTTGAATTTGTCATTATGCCTCTATGCCAGTTTACATGCCCCTTTTTTTCATGATGTTGTGTTAATTCCAATTTTCTGTGATTTGATTCTCTCTTCTTATCCCTATTCCTTTTATTTTTGGATCTAGGCTACCTTCGAGCCTATGTTAAAAATACGCGCGAATGCAAATATGTGGGAATGATGGGAATATGTGAAATATGGAAAATTGGATATTATTGGATATTTTGGATAATTGGATAATATGTGAAATTGGCATACTTGGGTATGAATTACATGGAATCGATGAAATTACCTGTAATTGTAAATTTGTAATTGAGGCTAATTAATATGTAATTAGTGACAATTTAGAATAGGCAATATTATAAACATGGTTATATGTTTAATTGGATATACATGACATGAAAATTGGGTATGGGTGAAATACGATTATTAATAAACCTTTGACATGAGGTTAGGCGCAATTGTGGCGTAAGACTGCCCGGAACCGCCCGACAAACCCAGCTGCCACAATTGGACGTCTAATGTGAGAGGCCAAAGGAATGAATTGTAGGCGCAATGGTTAATGACACGAGGTTAGACCCGGTTTGTGGCGTAAGACTGCCCGGAACCGCCCGTCAAATCCAGCGGCCACAAAGCGTTTGGTCTAATGTGGGAGGTCATGCATCGTTCGTCATAAGGAATGAATTAAGGAATACTGACTATAATAAGACATGGGTATGGTTAGAGGGTTAAGTGGGGTGACATGTAAATTATGACATGTAAATATGGACTTAACCGGTATAAGATAAGACATGTAAATTATGACATGTAAGTATGGACTTAACCATAGCATGTGTAAGACATGGACATTTAAATTAAAATGGTTAAGTGGGAGAAAAACCTAGTGGGGACCAAGCATAGGTGGGAGGCTTGTGTCGGGTGGGGGACCCGTTTCAACCAGTAACCCATTTGAGTATCTAATTGGGCCCGGAACTAGGCCGGGGTTGGGGCACGCTTACTGGACTTGAATGTAAGAGGTCAAAACGTGAATAGCGGTGGCAACGCGAGTCCAACGGGTTCATGTGCGTGCATGGATCCGGGCTGGTAGGTAAGACGTTGTTGCATCGTGTAGGTATGGCCGTGTATTTTATGTTGGTATCGGGGTTGCCACTTTGGTGAGTGATACACCCCACTGTGGGGCCAGCACGGGTGCCTACGGGGTTTAGGGAGCCGATCGAATGGGTAGGGTAAGGGTACCTTAGCGGTGGTAGGAGCAAGACGGCACCTACGATAGCAGCTAGGTACAAGTAACTACCAAGTTTGTTATGTGGGTACAGTTAGTGGTAAGGGATCAACCTTTAGTAAATAGAGACTAGTAGATGTGCGGTGTAATTAAGTAATGTGGTATAACTTAGCAAAAGTGCGGTGTAACGAAATACATGTTAGTTGAGTTGGATAGTCCTTTGGGTGCTAGTCTGATGTTGACTTCGGTCTTCGGGGTTGGTACTTGGAGGGTTGTTCGCTTAGCCAAGGTGTAGGATTGTCTTAGTACTTAGGAACGGAATCATCTTGTCCATCCTTTTTATCTACCTTATCTATGTTACAGCCGTATCATGATGCCTATTTATGTCTTGATCATTTACCTTACCTATTATTTGTTAAAATTACTGGACTCGCTAGACTTTATGTCTGACCCGTTTTGTTTCCACCTCTTTTCTTTCCTCCCCCCAGGTTTGCAAGGTGGGAATACTACAGCTTAGTGCTGATTTCTTTCAGTTACTTGAAGAGAGTAGATGTATCGCTTTGGACTCTCTCATCTTTATGGCTTTGCTTATGCTCAGTGGGGATTTATGCATTTAGGTTATTTAAATATTTGCTTCTTTATGTACTTTGAAGTTTTGGAAAAGACAATTGATCCTGTTGTAATGGTTTTTGGAGACTACTTATGTAAGCTTGTTTTGAAGTTATGATGCTATGAAATAAGTTTTATCTTCCGCTGTGTTTTATTTATTTATTCTTGTAATTTATCTGTTCTATACTACTATAACGCTTCATGACATTAATGCATTCCCTTTGTGAGTAACATTAATGGCCATGGGGTGTTACACGTGGTATCAGAGCTATGGTTACAAGAACAGATAAAAAGTTTTGAAAAGTGTTTTAAAAGTATTATTTTCATAGGAAGTATTTTCAAAAACTTGTTTTAAAGAAGCTATTTTCAAGGAAAGTTTACTTTAAAAAGAGCATAATCCCCGCAAGCCATACATCTCTCTTTCGCTTCCCTTGATTTGAAACTCTTTCTTTTTCTTTCCAGCATGTCTGGAGCATCTGAGATACCAAAGGGTGTTCATGTACCCGGTTGGTTTCGTCAATATCTCGAGGCTAGGTCCGCTGCCGCGGGTCCGGCCGACGTTTTTTCCTCCTCTTCCCCCAGCTCCAGTCATTCCTCCGTGTGGAGATGCTTTCTCCAAGATATGTAAAGACTTTCGTTCGATGGGTGGAAAACCTTTTAGTGGGTCTGAAACGTTCGTTGAAGCTAGAAATTGGTTGAAAGAAGTAGAGGATCTGTTTGGCATTTTCAATTTGGACGATTGTAAGAAGGTCCAATTGGCTGCTTGGTTGATGAAGGACGAAGCTTCGTTTTGGTGGGAGGTTACTAATGGAGAGCGTGCTGTAGAGACGTGGTAAAATTTTAGGGGAATATTTGAGTTGAAATTCCTTTCTCAAGCCGAGGAGAGTATGTACATGGAGAGGTTCTTGACATTGAAGTAGAAAAACTTGAACGTGAAGGAGTATGTGACCGAATTTAATAAGTTGGTGAGATTTGGACTAGAGTTGGTGAATACGCCTCACAAGAAGGCCTTGAGGTTTGCAAAGGGGCTAAATGAACCGCTTCACAGTTTGGCTATGTCCCACATTCCAATGGGGGCTACGTATGAAAAGCTTGTTGATATGGCATACATGCATGAAGAAGAGAAGGGTGTAAGTACTTTTAGGCTGCAAGATAAGAAGCAGGATCCAAAGAAAGCCCAACAACAAAAGAAAGGTGGTAAAGAAAAGAGGAAGTGTCACAACTATGGGATACCCGGCCATTTGAAGAAAGACTGTAGGAAGAAGAAGAAGTTCGCTTGTTATCATTGTGGTGATCCAGGTCATGCTGTCAAAGACTGTCCTAAGAAGCAAGGGCAGAGGGCAGGTTCTACTTCGGGAGGGCAGGTTCATGCTCTCATGGCTTCGGGGCAGGAAGAAGGTAGAAAATTTTATGTCGAAAGTTTAATTTTCTTGTTTGATCATCCTGTCCGTACTTTATTCGATTCTGGCGCATCACATCCGTTTATCTCTACATCATTAGTTGAAACACTGCACTTAAATACTAGTCTCGTTGTGGATCCCATTATAGTCTCAAATCCTATTGGTGGGTCGGCTCATTTATCCATGGTTTGTAGGGATTTGAGATTGTCTATCTTAGGCATTGGTTTTGAATGTAATGCTTTTGTGCTTGGTTTCATGGGCTATGGGTTGATTCTAGGGATGGATTGACTAGCCAGACATGGTGCCATCCTAGATTGTGAACGAAGGGTAGTAAAATTGTTGACTCGTAGTGGAAAGACCCTTGATATTTCTCGTGATCCTAGAGGATCGGTGATGCTTAGTTATCTTGAGTCACTTGACGCATCCAATGATGATTTACATTCTGTTCGTAAAGTCCGTGAATACGTTGATGTCTTCGATGAGGTGAGGGGTCTACCCCCAAAATGTGAGATAGACTTTCGTATTTATCTTGTAGACAATGCAAAACCCGTATCTCTGCCAGTACGCCACATGGCTCCTGGTGAGTGGAGGGAACTCAATAAGCAAGTAGGGTAGTTGCTTGAGAAGGGGTTCATAAGACGTAGTATATTGAAGTGGGGTGCTCCAGTAGTATTTGCCACGAAGGTGAATTGGTCCCTTAGACTTTGTGTGGACTATAGAGAACTTAATAAGCTTACTAAGAAGAATAAGCACCCACTGCCGAGGATTGACGATCTCTTCGATCAGTTAGTTGGCGCCTCATTGTTTTCGCAGTCGGACTTAGCCACTGGTTTCCATCAGTTGAGAGTGGCTGAGGATAGCATAGACAAGACTGCCTTCAGGACTCCGGACGGTTTCTATGAGTGGCTTGTGATGCCCTTCGGTTTGACAAACGCCCCCGCATGCTTTGTTGACTTGATGAGTAGGGTGTTTAGGGAGTACCTTAATAAATTTGTGGTGGTCTTGGTGGATGACATCTTGATCTTTTCTAAGAACGAGGAAGAGCATGCCCTACATCTTAGGGAAGTGTTGGAGATCCTTCGAGCACATAACCTTAAAGCTAAATTTTCTAAATGTCACTTTTGGAGGAAGGTAGTGCGATTCTTAGGGCACGTGGTTTCCAAAGAAGGGATAGCTGTGGATCCCGCGAAGGTGGTGGCCATCCAAGATTGGAAGGTCCCTAAAAATGCTACCGAGGTGAGGAGTTTCTTGGGGTTGGCTGGCTACTACAGGAAGTTTATCAAGGACTTCGTAAAGATATCAGCCCCATTGACACGCTTGACAAAGAAGAACCTACTTTTCACGTGGGATATAGATTGTGATGATGCGTTCCAACATTTAAAGAGAGCTTTGACCACAACCGCAGTCTTAGTGTTGCCAGATGGGAGAAAGCCATTTACCGTTTATACCGATGCTTGTGGGACATGACTAGGCGCAGTCTTAATGCAAGAGGGGAGGGTAATAGCCTATGGAGGAAGGCAGTTGAGAGTGCATGAGAGAAATTACCCTATACATGACCTAGAGTTGGTCGCTATTGTTTTCGCGCTTAAGTCTTGGCGCCATTATATTCTTGGCGAGAAATTCGAATTGTTCACAGACCACAAATCGCTAAAATACTTGTTCTCTCAGAAGGACTGGAACTTAAGGCAGCAAAGGTAGATGGAATTCTTAGCGTCCTACGATTTCGAGATAGCATATACCCCTGACAAGGGTAATGTGGTGGCAGACGCCTTAAGTAGGAAAAGGTTGTCCTTGAGTCCATTGTTTGTTGAGCGGCGAAGCTTAGAGTTTATCTCTACGTTTGACTTTAGACCTTCCATTGACTTTGTACCAGGTTTGCTAGCATCCTTAGAGGTCAGACCTACGCTTTTGGGATGGATTGGTGAGGCACAACGAGATGACCCACAATTGGTTGAGTTAGTAGAGAAGCCCATAAGAGGGGAGTCATCGAGCCATCTCAGTAGGTATACCCTAGATGATAAGGGTTGGTTACGTAGGGACGGTAGACTTTGTGTACCACGAGACGAGAACTTGAGGAAGACCATTCTTGATGATGCACATCGTTCGAAGATGACCATTCATCCCGGCGGGGACAAGATGTACATGGACATGAGATGAATTTACTTTTGGGCCGGTATGAAGAGGGATGCGGCTGAGTTTGTCGCTAGATGCTTGGTGTGCCAACAAGTAAAAGCAGAGAAAAAGAAGCCCGGTGGGTTGCTTCACCCATTGGAGGTCCCACAATGGAAGTGGGAGAGTGTCTCGATGGACTTTGTTGATGGGTTACCAAGATCAAGGAAGGGTAATACGGGGATTTGGGTCGTGGTAGACAGACTTACTAAGAGCGCCCATTTCATTCCCGTGAAGAGTAAGAGGACATCTCCATGGTTAGCCTCCGTATACATTCGAAAGATAGTTCGTTTGCACGGTGTTCCTTTTAGCATAGTGAGCGATCGCGATCCTATCTTTGCTAGAGAGTTTTGGAAGAGCTTGCTTAGAGAGGTGGAAATAGAGCCTGATGCGACAAGCTTCTACATGCATTCTTGGGCCGGAGATTAAGAAGTTGAGGAATCGAGAGGTCAAGCTAGTCAAAGTGCAATGGGGAGATGATGAAAGCGACACTACTTGGGAGACGGAAGAGAAGATGTGTTCATTGTACCCTTTTCTTTTCGAGGGTATGTCTTTTATTTTCTCCTTTATCGCTTAGTTTGTACTTGTTCTATCTTTAGTATGTCCTCTCACTAGTATCTTTGACCTTTAGATAGGGTAGTCCTATGGTTGAAACATGTGTTTGAGACATGTTATGTATGGTGGATGCATTTGGATGCAAGTGTTTGCTAGTGGTTGCTCGTGGATGCATATACAAACACTTTAGGCACTAGATCGGATCAGTCACATTCATATTGCATATAAATGGATGTATTTAGTAAAATGAATGTACGTTGAATGTGTGTATCATATGGATGTTGCATTTAAATGAATGGTTGTCCACACATGTAGTAATGATATGTATATGGTTCTTTGCATACATGGTGGATACATGGAACTATCATTATTTGCATTAAGGAGGTCGACTGAATCAGTGGACCGCCTGGTTTTGCATTAGTATACGGACATACACACACATTATGCATATGTACATGAAAAGCATTAGAAATCTTTTAAGGACCATGGTTGCTAGTGGTTGATGGTTGAGTAGATGGATGATTGGATGGTAGGATACGTTCTTCTTGACTTAGAGATTTCGAGGACGAATCCTTTAAGTAGGGGAGAATGTAACACCCCGTATTTTCTGAGAATATTAAAATAACAAATTAAAGAATAATTTATTTGAAAAGAGGAATGAGAAAAGAATGATGTTTAGCATTATTCTAAGGTTTGTAAGAAAAAGACTTAGTATCTCATTTGGTTAGAACATGTGACTTGCAATCAAGAGGTACAGAGTTCGATCCCCACCAGCGCCATATTTTTGTTTTAAGGGAATGGCTAAAAAGTGGCTTAGGGTGAACGCGGTTCAAAAAGTGGTTTAGTGTGAAAATGGTTAATTATGAAGAAGTTATTAAGCCATGAAGTTTGTATGCATATGAGAGAAATATATATATATAGATATATATATAAATTAAATAAATATTCAAAAAAAGTTCAAAACAGCGAATCGGGAGGGGGAATAGCCGAACTGCACCATTTTTGGAGTCGACTCGAGCCCCGCTGGGTCGACTAGGGGTCAATCCAGGGTGTTTGGCTGCCAACCCGTGGCCCGATTCGCCCTAAGGGCTGATATGACATCTGAGTGGTCCAGATCAGTTCTAGGGTTAATCATAAGGCCTAAATAACTTCCTACACCTATATATACACCTTAAGACCTAACCCTAATTCATAAATATTATCTATGACACCATTATGCTGTCAAACTCTCTCTTAAACCCTAGTCGCCGCCTCTAAATCAAATCTCAAGTATTCAACTTTAACTCAAATTAAAGATTAGAGCTTCTACAACAATTCAAGAAGATAAATCAGCAACACCGCAATGTTTCTACACCAATTTCAGTGCATAATTCTATTCTTTAACCACGAAAGGTGAGTACGGTGATTTTCACAATATAGTGGGATTAAAAGTAACATGATGAAGTTGTAAAGAGGATTCATATGTATGTATGTAATTTAAATCTCATCCAAGTCTTCACCTTTTTGATTCATGTCATCATATGGCTATGTTTCTATGTAAATTTCATACCTTTATCAGTTTATTCATGTTGAATCTATCATTATACCTCTATGCCAGTTTATATGCCCCTTTATTTCATGATGTTGTGTTAGTTCCAATTTTCTGTGATTTGATTCTCTCTTCTTATCCCTATTCCTTTTATTTTTGGATCTAGGATACCTTCGAGCCTATGTTAAAAATACGCGCGAATGCAAATACGTGGGAACGATGGGAATATGTGAAATATGGAAAATTGGATATTATTGGATATTTTGGATAATTGGATAATATGTGAAATTGACATATTTGGGTATGAATTACATGGAATTGATGAAATTGCCTATAATTGTAAATTTGTAATTGAGGCTAATTAATATGTAATTAGTGACAATTTGGAATAGGCAATATTATAAACATGATTATATGTTTAATTGGATATACATGACATGAAAATTGGGTATGGGTGAAATACGATTATTAATAAACCTTTGACACGAGGTTAGGCGCAATTGTGGCGTAAGACTGCCCGGAACCGCCCGACAAATCCATCTGCCACAATTGGACGTCTAATGTGAGAGGTCAAAGGAATGAATTGTAGGCGCAACGGTTAATGACACGAGGTTAGACCTGGTTTGTGGCGTAAGACTGCCCGGAACAGCCCGATAAATCCAGCGGGCACAAAGCGTTCGGTCTAATGTGGAAGGTCATGTTCCGTTCGTCATAAGGAATGAATTAAGGAACACTAACCATAATAAGACATGGGTATGGTTAGAGGGTTAAGTTGGGTGACATGTAAGTTATGACATGTAAATATGGACTTAACCGGTATAAGATAATACATGTAAATTATGACATGTAAGTATGGACTTAACCATAGCATGTGTAAGACATGGACATTTAAATTAAAATGGTTAAGTGGGAGAAAAAACTAGTGGGGACCAAGCATAGGTGGGAGGCTTGTGTCGGGTGGGGGACCCGTTTCAACCAGTAACCCGTTTGAGTATCTAATTGGGCCCGGTACTAGGCCGGGGTTGGGGCACGCTTACTGGACTTGAATGTAAGAGGTCAAAATGTGAATAGCGGTGGCAACGCGAGTCCAACGGGTTCATGTGCGTGCATGGTTCCGGGATGGTAGGTAAGACGTTGTTGCATCATGTAGGTATGGCCGTGCATTTTATGTTGGTATCGGGGTTGCCACTTTGGGGAGTGATACACCCCACTGTGGGGCCAGCACGGGTGCCTACGGGGTTTAGGGAGTCGATCGAATTGGTAGGGTAAGGGTACCTTAGCGGTGGTAGGAGCAATTCGGCACCTACGATAGCAGCTAGGTACAAGTAACTACCAAGTTTGTCATGTGGGTACAATTAGTGGGAAGGGATCAACCTTTAGTAAATAGAGACTAGTAGATGTGCGGTGTAATTAAGTAATGTGGTGTAACTTAGCAAAAGTGCGGTGTAATGAAATACATGTTGGTTGAGTTGGATAGTCCTTTGGGTGCTAGTCTGATGTTGACTTCGGTCTTCGGGGTTGGTACTTGGAGGGTTGTTCGCTTAGCCAAGGTGTAGGATTGTCTTAGTACTAAGGAACGGAATCATCTTGTCCATCCTTTTTATCTACCTTATCTATGTTACAGTCGTATCATGATGCCTATTTATGTCTTGATCATTTACCTTACCTATTATTTGTTAAAATTACTGGACTCGCCAGAATTTATGTCTGACCCGTTTTGTTTCCACCTCTTTTCTTGCCTCCCCCCCCCAGGTTTGCAAGGTGGGAATACTACAGCTTAGTGCTGATTTCTTTCAGTTACTTGAAGAGAGTAGACGTATCGCTTTGGACTCTCTCATCTTTATGGCTTTGCTTATGCTCAGTGGGGATTTATGCGTTTATGTTATTTAAGTATTTGCTTCTTTATGTACTTTGAAGTTTTTGGAAAAGACAATTGATCCTGTTGTAATGGTTTTTGGAGACTACTTATGTAAGCTTGTTTTGAAGTTATGATGCTATGAAATAAGTTTTATCTTCCACTGTGTTTTATTTATTTATTCTTGTAATTTATCTGTTCTATACTACTATACCACTTCATGACGTTAATGCATTCCCTTTGTGAGTGACATTAATGGCCATGGGGTGTTACACCTAATTTGAAATTTCTTTTCTTACTCCAAGCATAACTCTCATTCTTCGAAAATCTTCAATCTTCAATGGCTTAGTAAAAATATCAGCAACTTGATCTTGAGTTTTCACATATTTCAGCTCCACTTCGTTGTTGGAAATGCATTCCCGAATAAAATGATATCTCGTGTCAATACGTTTGCTTCGATCATGAAATATCGGGTTCTTTGCAAGTGCTTGTGCTGATTTATTATCAATGCATATTTCAGTAGCTCCTTTTTTGGCAAATGAAGTTCTTTCAACATCTTTCTTAACCATAAAGCATGACATGTACTTGAACTTGTAACAACATATTCAGATTCATAGGTTGACAACGTGACAATAGATTTCTTCTTTGATAACCAAGAAATAGCTCAATCACCTAAGAAGAATACATAACCCGTAGTACTCTTTCTATCATCTATGTCTCCAGCAAAATTGCTATCGCAAAATCCATGCAAAAAAATATCATTGGATAAGGAATATAATATTCCAAAATTAAGTGTTCCTTTAATGTAACGAAGAATTCGCTTAGCAGCAGTCATATGGGAAGATGTAGGAGTCTCCACGAAACGACTTATCACTCCAACGGCATAAAGTATGTAAGGCCTTGTACTTGTCAAATATCTCAAACTTCCCACAAGACTTTTGTAAAGAGTAGGATATACCTTTTCTCCATCATCGAATTTGGACAATTTCATTCCAGCTTCCATGGGTGTGTTCACAGGATTGCAATCAATCATCTTAAACCTCTTCAACACTTCATTTTCTTAACTTGTTTGAGAAAGAAATATACCTTCCTCCATTTGTTTCACTTCCAATCCCAGATAATATGTCATTTGCCACAAATCTGTCATCTCAAATTATGCTGACATGCAAGTTTTAAATTCATCGAATAAATCAGGATTATTGCCCGTGAAAATGAGATCATCAACGTAAATGCAAACAAACATAACATCTTCATTATTGTGAAACTTAGA
Source organism: Allium sativum (assembly GCA_030737875.1). Taxonomy (NCBI): domain Eukaryota; kingdom Viridiplantae; phylum Streptophyta; class Magnoliopsida; order Asparagales; family Amaryllidaceae; genus Allium; species Allium sativum. The sequence continues at coordinate 568,608,073 of CM060921.1, forward strand.
ATATAAATCATGCTCATTTAAGTAACGAACAAACTCGTGATCTTGAAAGTATTAGTTAATGTGGCTATTCCATGCTCGTGGGGCTTGTTTCAATCCATACAACGATTTCTTGAGTTTCAGTACCTTCTTTTCATTCCCTTCAGCAACATAAACCTCTCCTTTATGATATCCATTCAAAAAATCCGTCTTGACATCCATTTGGTAAATTTTCCATTTCTTTTAATTAGAGAGAGAAATCAACAAGCGAATAGTCTCCATGCGTGCAACTGGAGCATACACTTCATCATAATCAACTCCGTGCTTTTGTTTATAGCCCTTCACCATAAGTCTTGCTTTATATTTCTCCACCACTCCTTTTGCGGGTTTTTTCACCTTGTATATCCATTTAACGCCAATGGATTCATGATCTTTGGGAAGAGAAGTTAATTCCCATGTGTCATTCTTTTCAATGGATTTAATTTCTTCATCCATAGCGTCTCTCCAACTCTTGTCTTGTATGACTTCTTGAAAATTCATTGGCTCGTTATCTGCAAAAATACAGTAGATTTCATCATAATTAAGAGTAATTTCTTCACTTCTTTCATATAAATCAGTAAGGGATTTCATCTTCGGGGGTCTTTCATTTGAGCCTTCAAGATCTGAAGCTGGAGATGAAGGTTCTTGTATAGTTTCAACATTCTCTAATTCTTGATCATCATTAAAATAAGGAAGAAAATTTTATGTGCTCTCTTGCTGTCCATCCCAATCCCAAGTTGCTCCTTCATCGAATTCAACATCACGACTTACCACCACTTTTCCATTGTTAGGATTATACAACCTGTATCTTTTGGAATGATAATCATATCCAACTAAAACATACTTGGCACTTTGATCATCTAGCTTTGAACGTTCTTGTTCTGGAACTTGAGCATAAGCGATGCTTCCAAAGACTCACAAATGATGGAAACTTGGCCTTTTTCCATTCCATGCTTCTCGAGGGGTTAGATCCTTGACATTCACAGTTGGAGAGCGATTTGACAAATACACCGCACAAGAAATGGCTTCAGCCCAAAACTCCTTTGGAATATTTTTTTTGTTTTAAGCATACACCTTGCCATTTTAAGAATTGATCTATTTTTTCTCCCTACCACGTCGTTTTGCTGAAGTGATCTAAGAACAGTGAGAGGACGACGAATTCCATGTGCTGCACAGAAATCATTGAATTTCTTTGAAGTGAACTCGCCTCCCCGATCAGACCTTAATGCCTTGATATTATAGCCACTTTCTTTCTCAACATTCAAGTTGAAATTTTTGAATGTAGCGAAAGCTCTGATTTTTGTTTGAGAAAATAAACCCACATTTTTTTGCTATAATCATCAATAAAGAGTATAAAATACTTACTTTTAACAAAAGACGGTGGATTGATAGGCCCGCAAATATCTGTATGCACCAATTCAAGTGGTTTGAAGGCTATAGATTTGCCTTCTTTGGAAAACTTTTCCTTGCATGTTTGCCAAGAAGACATGCCTCGCACGAACGATTTGGATTTTCAATTGCAGGCATCCCCTTTACCATCATTTTTTCTCCCATTTCTTTCAATGATCCAAAATTCATGTGTCCAAATCTCATGTGCCAACACCATGACACATCCTGCACATTAACCTTCAAACATCTTGCCTCAACAGTTTGGACATTCAATTTGAACATTCGGTTCTGTGACATGCCCACCTTTGCAATTAAGTTATTATTTCTATCCTTAAGCCAAAGATAATTATCCTTCATCAAAACTTCATAACCATTCTCACAAATTGTCCGAGACTAAGAATAATATTTCTTAGTTTAGGAACATAATAAACATCAGAGATAAATTTATGGTCACCATTCTTAGAAGAAATGAGAATTGTACCTTTACCTTCAATGTGAATTTTCGAAGAATCACCAAAGGAAACATTGCCTTTAAACCTGTCGTTGATCTCCACAAATTTTTCTTTGTATCCGCATATATGACTGTTAGCACCATTATCCAAATACCACGAGCTTTCAACTTCCTTTACTTCCCTTTTCTCAATTAGCAACAAGGTGGATTCTTCAACTTCTTGGATATCATTAACAAGATTGGCTCTTTCTTCGGTATTAGCAGTTTGACATTCCCATGAATAATGACCAAATCGATGACATTTATAACATTCAATTTTGGACTTGTCATACCTTCTATAATGTGATCTTTGGTAATTTCCATGACCTCGTCCTCGACTTATTCCACTACCTCTAAAATATGAAGGATTTCTCTCGTCGTTATTTGAACTTTCACCATTGCTTCTTTCTTGTTCATGTCCTTGCATTTTGCGTCCTCTTCCTCGTCCATATTCGCGTCCTCTTCCTCTAAAGTACTGTTTTTCTCCTTCTTCATTTTTTAAAGTTTCTTTAGTTTTAAGAACTTGCAACTGTGGTTCTTCTTGTCTTCTCTTAATTTTCTCTTCTTGAGCATGTAAAGAACCTTCCAGTTCTTCTACTATCATTTCTTCGAGGTCCTTCTTTTCTTCAATGACACATACAACATAATCGAACTTCGGTGTCAAAGAATGAAGAATCTTCACTACCACTCAAACATTTGCAATTTTTTCTCCATCGCCTCTTGATTGATTCACATTCGCCTTCACCCTTGTACAGTAATCCGAAATCGATTCGGATTCTGTAACGACCCGCATTTTTCAGCGATATAATAATTAATTAATTTAATTATTTAAAATATGGTTTGGTAATTTAAAATGGTTTAAATTAAATAACTTTGAATATTTAATTAAAATAATAATTAAATAATATATTTAATTCTGAAATAATCAGAATTAATGGAATTGACAATATAATGTGAACTGGATAATTTATAATATATAATTCAGTTTAGAGTTGAATTATAATCACGAATATATTTAAAGAACGAAAGTTTGAACGTATAATTATTTTATAATTATAATCGAGCTCGAAATGGAGCTGCAGTTCGTAATTTGGCGATTCGAACTTCAAACGAATATACAGAAGCCGTTTTAAATTGGATTTCTGTGAAACAAGAAACGTTAGGAGCTGGTGAAGTATATTTTTCTAGTGGAAGAGAAAAATCGGGATTTCGTCAAGTAGATTTTGATTTATGTCCAAATCAAATTATCAGAAAAACAACGGAATATTCGTTTTAACCATAACGATATATTTAAATATATATGAATATCGGTTTCGAATTTAGCCAAGGTCCTTTTGAGACATAGTCATGATTTAATTTATAGAATTTTATGGTAATTTTTAATTAATTAAATAAGCGACTTTTTATTTGGGGGTATTTTCCACCCTGTAATCAACATTTTGAGGTTTCACAACATGAGTTAATCTACCGGTATTATTATATTTTTGGGATCGTTGGACATTGCTCGTCTCACCGGTGTTTTTATTTCTCGTCGTAGCAGCTCGAATATGGACAGAATTATATATAATAGGGTACGTTAAATTTTACAACTTCAACAAAATACCCTAACTAATTTGTGATCAAACATAAGCCACGTCCTTAAAATTCCTCAGCCACATATTGTTTCTGAAACGTGGAGACATAATATCCTCAAAACAAACCTATATAAACTAAAATTCTCATTCCCTAAAACCTAGGACGGTTTCTTCAGCAAACACTAAAGAGGAGCCACCACGAAATTGTTTTCCTCCAACAAATTCCGCCGACTTCATACATCCTCAAGAAAATCAAATAAATTCCTACAAATTACAAGCAGCATAGAAACAGACTCAGCAACGCCACAACTTTGATTGGGTAGTGTTGTACAAGATGCGATCCATGTTTTGGGGTTATAGGGTTTTAACGGAGCTTGCTAGGGTTCACCGCAGCAGGGTTTTGAGGTGTTGCGGAGCAAATTGAAGGGGTGTGTGATGATCAGGAGGTCTGGGCGAAGTAATAGGGGAGGTTTGATGAACATCGGTGCTTGATAGTGTCGTGACGCCTACATATACGTCGGCTTGGGGTTGAAATCGCACGGAAAAAGGTTCATCCGAGATGAACGAAACGAGTATAGAAGGGTAGGGTTTTGAATGATGATAATTTTAATGATTTTTGTGGGAATTATCATGAACCAGAATTTGAGTTTGTGGAGTGTGAGATTTGCGGTAATGGTATGAAGAGGGTACGGGTTCGTTCTTGATCGATTGGGGAAGAAAGGAGAAGTCTGGGCTTTTAAGGGGCGGGCTGGTGTATTTCTAAGTGGGCCGGGAGCAAAATATAAGGTTAAGGCCCATCAAGAAATAAAAATCCAACTTTTTAATTTGATTTAAATATGTATTAACTTATAATTGCCATAACTTGTTCATATGTTGACGGAATTCAACAAAACAAGATCCGTTAGGATCGTATGGATGAGAGCTCCACAATGGAACTGACTGGGAGTGAAACAGAGCTTGTTACAATTTATCGCAAAATAATTTGTCCGTCTAAATCAAGCGATGGTTATCGTTATTAATGATGATCGTCCAATGTGAGTAAAACTCACCAACTCTGAATAGTTATATTTTTATAACGTATTTTTAGAACTGTTAATCATCTGTGATTGCTGTGTGTTAACTGTTTAGTTGAATTGTTTATGTATTGGTTGAAATCATAGATAACGATATATATATATATATATATCGTTAATCGAATATTAATTATGTTTAACAGAATATTTTATATTCATGTTGTTTAACATCTGTGATGCAGGGAAACAGGTTGGAGGGGTCCAACTGGACTCCTCAATATCTATAATACGGTTCCGTTCATATATTATAATATATGATGTGATATAAAATCTGTTGTGGATTCTATGTGTTGAATGATATCGATCATGGTTAATTGGTATTTTAAATACCATAAGAAATACTGGCATACAGAAAGGGGATTTTCAAAGTATATTTTGAAAATAAATTAGTTATATAAAATCAATGGATTTTATATAGAAAAGGAAAAAGGGATTTTATAAAAGGAAACATGTAACACCCCCACGTCCATTAATGTCACTCACAAAGGGAATGCATTAACTTCTATGGAGCGTTTTAAGTAAGTATAGAACATAAAATCACAACAAGACAGATATAAACAGTACTCGAAAAATAAGACTTTATTTCATTGCAGCGGATAAACCCATATGTTTGATTACATCATCAAAACCATAAACCAAAGTCAAGTACATCATATCCATCTTGATAAAACAAAGTACATAAACTGAAAGACATAATCCCTAACATTAAAATAGCCATAAATAAAGAGAAGCTGAGCTTTACTTCAGCGGTCCAAGAAATCTTCTAAAAGCAGTCCAAAATCAAGCTCCACTGGTGCTAGTTCCAACCTGAGCACCTGGGGGGGGGGGAGGAAAGAGATGGAAAAAGGGGGGTCAGACATAAAGTCTGGCGAGTGCGATAACTCTAACAATATAATTAACAAAGTAACTAGGCTAAGGCATAAGTTGGAAAATTAGGAAATGATCATGAACCATTGCGTATGACAGAGTAAACAAGGAAACAAGATGAATAACGATATCGTTAAAGTGCACCTAGCCCACTAAGATAAATTTACTAAACTACACCAACACTATAGGATAATTGCTATACTGCACCGCCACTAGTATACTGCACCACCACTAGTCATCCTAAGGTTGATCCCACCTACAAACTTAATAATGATATTGGTAGTTCCGTGCACCTCTAGCTGCCTTCATAGGTGCCGTCTGTCCCTATCTCCACTAGGTGTACCCACTACCCCCAAGCGATCGGCTCCCTAACTCGTAGATACCCGTGCTGGCCCCACAGTGGGGTGTATCACCCCCCAAAGTGACAACCCGATACCACCAAGAATGCACGGCTTATACCTACACAATGCAATAACGTCTTACCTACCAGCCCGGGTCCACACACGCATATGAACCCGTTGGACTTGCGTTGCCACCGCTAACCCGGTTTGGCCTCTTACAGTCAAGCCCAGTATGCGTGTCCCGTCCTCGACTTGGGTCGATCCCACAAAGATATGTATGGGTTATTGGTTGAAACGGGCCCCCATTACTTGACACAAGCTATCCACCTAAGCTTGGTCCCCTCTATTACATCCCACTTAACCCACTTCATATTCATGTTTCAATTTTGGTTAAGTGTTTCTAATCGTATTTCCAAATGCCACCCAAGGCACCCAATAGATTCCACATGCCACCCAAGGAACCCACTTAACCCCTCATGTCCAACTACATGCTTATCTGGTTAAGCGTTTCTTAATTCATTAAGACCGTAACCTCATAAATACCTCTCACATTAGACTGACATTTGCGGTAGCTGGATTTGCCGGGCGGGTCCGGGCAGTCTTACACCACAAAAGAACCTAACCTCGTGTCTTTACAACTGTTACATATTTAGTTTGTGCCTAAGACCTCTCACATTAGACTGGCATTTGTGGCAGCTGGATTTGTCGGGCGGGTCTGGGCAGTCTTACACCACAAAAGAGCCTAACCTCGTGTCTTAGACGATTAATTACTCCTAATTAATCATTCCCCAAATTTGAATTACTTTCCCTATTCAAATTATCAATCAATTAATGATGTCCACAATTGACTCAATTATGTCCATCCATTTATGGTATGTAAAATCATACCAATTTTCACCCCAATTATATTTTATGCCTTTTTAAGGCATTTATGCCAATTAAATATTTTTATTATTTCCCCTTTTTCCCACGTAGTACGTTTGTTCGTTTAACGTAAAAATATACGTTAGACTCGAATAGTCTAACTCATAAAATAAAAGAAAACATCACAAATCTAACATAGGGGTGAACTTGCATATGTGAATGATGTTCTACATCTAAACTTGCATAGGCCCAAATTACAACTTACATAAATAACGTATGTCATGGATCCAAATCTAAAGGTGTGAACTTGATGAAATAATGGCCACAAACTTGCATAAACATCATATGTCATGGATCCAAATCTAAGGTGTGAACTTGATGAAATAATGGCCACAAACTTGCATAAATAACATATGTCATAGTTCTATATTTGCATAGGTAATAATACTAAACTTGCATAACATGATTCATATCCAACTCATAAACTTACACATGTGATTCATACATCGCAACAATGGTGTAGACATGTAAAGTATCATGTAGAATTTAGCATATGTCATAGCCTAATTTTCAATTAAACTCTCACATAAACTAGGTGTCATAATCATGTAAGGTCGCATATAATTCTACACCACATGTATATGATTCATGTTTGAATCCAAAATCTAAACTTGCCTACTAATGATTTAGCATATGAATCGATATAACAAACTAGCATAAGAAACATGATGATTTGATTGTATATAAAATTATAACATGGATGATAGCGACATAACTTTACATCATAAATGATAGCATCACAACATAACATCATAGATATTTCAATCACAATCCTACAACATAATTACAACATGCAATCAATACTTCATATCACATCCATACAATCCGTGTTATAACTTAATCTAATTAAATTACTAATTATCTTGTTAAAACTATCGAACTCACAACTCAAAAGCAGTCTTGAGTTCTGAATTCTGATTTCTGGAGTTGAATTAGCGCTCCTTTGATGAAGATTCGTTGTTAGAGTTGAAAAGGATTGAATTTGATTTGCTTTCTTCCTCTCTAATTGGTGGCGGCTATGCTGAGTTGCTAGGTGACGGCATGGAGGCCATGAATCCAATTTTATTTTGATTTTAGGGTTTGGGTCTATAGGTGTTTTTATAGAGTTTAGGATTAGTTTAAGCCGTCCGATCAACCCAGAATTAATCCCAGCCAATCAGAGCATATCAGAAACCCTAATGAGTCAGCATCTAGTCACAAACAGGTCATCATTCAAATCTGCCCGGGGGGGGGGGGTAGGTCGACCCCTAGGTCGACACTATGGTCGACCTGGTCAGGGTAGGTCGACCCCCAGGTCGACCCTATGGTCGACCTGGCCCTGGCGGGAATTTTCCCGCCTAACCTGTTTGACTCTGAATTTTTGAAATTTGAAATTTGTTTTGAATTTTCTGAAACTTCCGATCGCCATAACTTCTTCATAAGAAGTCCAATTCACGCAAACTCGGACTCGATCTCAACCAGAATTCCGAGACGAACACAATGGCACAACCCGTTTCCCTTAATTCTCACGTCTAAGATTAATTATTCTTTAATTTAGTTAATTTTATTATTCAAAAATCCGGGGGGTTACATTCTCCCCTCCTTAAAGGATTTCGCCCCCGAAATCTCTAAGTTAAGGAGAATGCATATCCTAACATCCAAACAACCATCTACTCAACCATCAAACACATGCATCCATTGTCCTTATAAAATTTCTAATGCTGTATGAACATATGAAAGAAGTGTGTGTATATGTTCCTTATCTAATGCAAAATAGGGCGGTCTACTGATTCAGTTGACCTCCTTAATGCAAACCATGATAGTGCCATGCATCCATTATGTATGCGAAAGAACCCTATCGATACATATCATTTATACATGTGTGCAAAACCATTCACCAAATTGCAACATCCATATGATGGTACAACCATTATACATCCATTTCTTAAATATGTACACACATTTATATGCAAGATGTAATATGAAGTGACTGAGCCGATCTAGTGCCTAAAGTTTGTGTATATGCATCCACGAGCAACCACTAGCAAACACTTGCATCCACTTGCATCCATCATACATAACATGTCTCAAACACATGTTTCAACCATAGGACTATCCTATTTAATGGTCAAAGATACTAATGAGAGAACATACTAAAGATAAGATAAGTACAAGATAAGCGATAAAGGAGAAATTAAAACACATACCCTCAAAAAGAAAAGGGTATAATGAACGCATCTTCGCTTCCATCTCCCAAGTAGCGTTGCTCTCATCATCTCCCATTGTACTTTGACCAGTTTGACCTCTCGATTCCTCCACTTCTTAATCTCCGACCCAGGAATGCGCGTAGGAGCTCGTCAAATCGTCGCATCACGCTCGATCTCCACCTCTCTAAGCAAGCTCGGCTCTACCACTTCGGCGGTCTCGTGCAAGCACTTCCTCAAATGTGATACATGGAATACGTCGTGTACACCACTAAGTCTCTCGGGCAACTCCACTCTATACGCCATCTGCCCAATCCTTTCCTTAATAGGAAACGGTCCTACGAACCTTGGTGCTAACTTTCCAACGGACCCAAAGCGAACGACGTTCCGTAATGGAGACACCTTAACAAAGACCATGTCCCCAACATCAAACTCAAGATCTGACCTCCTCTTGTCCGCATAAGATTTCTGTCTATCTTGCGCCGTCTTCATCCTCCTTCGAATCAAATCGATCTCCTCTGAAGTCTCTCTAAGCATATCGGGTCCAAGCAAGATCTTATCCGTAGATTCCCACCAACATGAAGGCGAACGACACGGTCGTCCATAAAAAGCTTCGAACGGTGCCATGCCAATGCTAGACTGAAAGCTATTATTATATGCGAACTCTACCAACGGAAGATGTTCCTCTCATGTACCTCCGAAATCTAAGACACGTAATCTCAATAGGTCCTCTAAATTACGATTCACCCTCTCGGTCTGGCCGTCCGTCTAAGGATGATATGCGGTGCTCAAACATAACTGAGTCCCTACCACCTCTTGCAAGCTCTTCCAAAACTCGATAGTGAAGATGGGATCGCGGTCGATCACTATGCTAGACGGAACACCGCGCAAATGAACTATCTCTCGAATGTATACGGAGGCTAACCATGGAGCAGTCCGCTTACTTTTCACGGGAATGAAATGGGCGCTCTTAGTAAGTCTGTCTACCATGACCCAAATCCACGTATTACCCTTCCTTGATCTTGGTAATCCGTCAATAAAGTCCATCGAGACGCTTTCCCACTTCCATTGTGGGACCTCCAATGGGTGAAGCAATCCGCCGGGCTTCTTTTGCTCTGCTTTTACTTGTTGGCACACCAAGCATCTAGCGACATACTTGGCCACATCTTTCTTCATGCCGGCCCAAAAGTAAACTCGTCTCATGTCCATGTACATCTTGTCCCCGCCGGGATGGATGGTCATCTTTGAACGATGGGCATCATCAAGAATGGTCTTTCTCAAATTTTCGTCCCGTGGTACACAAAGTCTACCGTCCCTACGCGACCAACCCTTATCATCTATGGTATACCTACGGAGATGGCTCGATGACTCCCCTCCTTTGAGCTTTTCTACTAACTCAACCAACTGTGGGTCGTCTCGCTGTGCCTCACCAATCCGTCCCAAAAGCGTAGGTCTGACCTCTAAGGATGCTAGCAAACCGGGTACAAAGTCAATGGAAGGTGTGAAATCAAACGTAGAGATGAACTCTAAACTTTGCCGCTCAACAAACAAAGGACTGAAGGATAACCTTTTTCTACTTAAGGCATCTACCACCATGTTACCCTTGCCAGGGGTATATGCTATCTCGAAGTCGTAGGATGCTAAGAACTCCATCCACCTTTGCTGCCTTAAGTTCAAATCCTTCTGAGAGAATAAGTATTTTAGCGATTTGTGGTCAGTGAATAATTCGAATTTTTCGCCAAGAAGATAATAACGCCAAGACTTAAGCGCGAAAATAATAGCGGCCAACTCTAGGTCATGTATAGGGTAATTTCTTTCATGCACTCTCAACTACCTTCCACCATAGGCTATTACCCTTCCCTCTTGCATTAAGACTGCGCCTAGTTCTGTCCCACAAGCGTCAGTATAAACGGTAAATGGCTTACTCGCATCTGGCAACACTAAGACTGGGGCTGTGGTCAAAGCTCTCTTTAAACGTTGGAACGCATCATCACAATTTACGTCCCACGTGAAAACTAAGTTCTTCTTCGTCAAACGTGTTAATGGAGCTGATATTTTTGCGAAGTCTTTGATAAACTTCCTATATTAGCCAGCCAACCCTAAGAAACTCCTCACCTCGGTAACATTTTTAGGAACCTTCCAATCTTGGATGGCCACTATCTTCGCGGGATCCACGGCTATCCCTTCTTTGGAAACCACATGCCCTAAGAATCGCACTTCCTTCCTCCAAAAGTGACATTTAGAAAATTTAGCTTTAAGGCTATGCACTCGAAGAGTCTCCAACACTTCCCTAAGATGTAGGGCATGCTCTTCTTCGCTTTTAGAAAAGATCAAGATGTCATCTACAAAGACTACCACGAATTTATTAAGGTACTCCCTAAACACCCTACTCATCAAATCAACAAAGTATGCAGGGGCGTTTGTCAAACCGAAGGGCATCACCAGCCACTCGAAGAAACCGTCTGGAGTCCTAAAGGCCGTCTTGTCTATGCTATCCTCAGCCACTCTCAACTGATGGAAACCAGTGGCTACGTCCAACTGCGAAAATACTGAGGCGCCAACTAACTGATCAAAAAGATCGTCAATCCTCGGCAGTGGGTGTCTATTTTTCTTAGTAAGCTTATTGAGTTCTCTATAGTCCACACAAAGTCTAAGGGACCCATCCGCCTTCGTGGCAAACACTACTGGAGCACCCCAATCTGATATACTACGTCTGATGAACCCCTTCTCAAGCAATTCTTTCACTTGCTTACTGAGTTCTCTTCTCTCTCTAGGATCCATGTGGTGCATTGGCAATGCAACTGGCTTTGCATTGTCCACTTGATATATTCGAAAGTCTATCTCACGTTTTGGGGGTAAACCCCTCACCTCATCAAAGACATCAACATATTCACGGACTATGGGAACAAAATGTAAATCATCATCGGATGCATCAAGGGATTCTAGGTAACTAAGCATTACTGGACCTCTAGGGTCACAAGAAATATCAAGGGTCCTTCCATAACGAGTCAACAACCTAACTACCCTTCTTTCACAATCTAGGATGGCCCCATATCTAGTTAGCCAATCCATACCTAGAATTAAACCGTAGCCCATGAAGCCAAGCACAAAAGCGTTGCACTCAAACTCAACGCCCAAGATAAACACTCTCAAATCCCGACAAATCATAGAAAGATGAGCCGAACCACCAATAGGATTTGAGACTACTAAGGGATCAATAATAAGACTAGTATCTAGGTGCAGTGTTTCAACTAATGATGTAGAAATAAACGAATGCGATGCGCCAGAATCGAATAAAGTACGGACAGGATGGTCAAATAGAAAAACTAAACTTTCAACGGAAATTGCTCTACCTCGTTCTTGCAGCGGTGGGACCACGAGAGCCTGAACTTGTCCCCTTGCCTGCCCGGGTGCCATAAGAGCTTGCACCTGTCCTCCTGAGGTAGACCCAGCCCTTTCTTTGTGCAGTCCTTAATAAGATGTTCCGCTTCGCCACAGTGGAAACAACCAGTCTTCTTTTTCTTCCCACAATCTTTGCTTAGATGGCCTGGTGTCCCACAATTAAAGCACTTCTTCTTTCCCTTAGCATTGTTGCCTTCGCCACCTTTCTTGTTCTGTTTTTGCTGTTGCGGCTTCTTTTGATCCCCTTTCTTCTCGGGTGCCTTGTTAGTATTGGCGCCCATCTCTTCTTCATGCATGAGTGCCATGTCAACTAACCTCTCAAAGGTAGCCCCCATGGGAATGTGGGTCATAGCTAACCCATGAAGCGGCTCGTTTAAACCCTTAACAAATCTTAGAGCCTTCTTTTCTGGAGTGTTCACCAAGTCTAAGCCAAACCTTGCCAATTGGTTGAATTTGTTAACGTACTCTTTCACCGATAAATTTCCTTGCTTCAGTGACAAAAAACTTTCCATGTATAGATTCTCTTCAGCCCGTGAGAGAAACTTCGCCTCAAACCTCTGCCTAAAATCTAGCCACGTATCGACTGGACGTCCCCCATTAGTGACCTTCCACCAAAACGAGGCCTTATCCTTCATTAGCCATGCAGCTAGCTGGACTTTCCTTCCATCATCCACTTCAAAGATTCTAAACAATTCTTCTACCTCCTTTAGCCAATTACGAGCTTCAACAAATGTCTCCGTCCCGTGAAAAGGTTTTCCACCCATTGCTCTAAAGTCCTTACATATCTTTGTGAAATTATTGACACGAGGAGGAGGAGGAGGATTTGCTGGACCTGCGACGGCGGCCCTAGCCTCAAGATATTGACGGAACCAACCGGGCACGTGAACGCCCACTGGTATCTCAGATGCTTCAGACATGCTGAAACGAAAAAGGAAAGATTCAATACAAAAAGGACTGAAGGAAAGATATATGGCTCTTGGGGTTATGCTTTCTAAAATATACTTTTCTCTTGAAAATACTTTCCTTAAAACATACTTCTTTATAAAAGAAAATTGTGTTGAAAAATAGTTTTTCAAAAATTCATATCTATTCTGGTAACCTTCAGCTCTGATACCACGTGTAACACCCCACGTCCATTAATGTCACTCACAAAGGGAATGCATTAACTTCTATGGAGCGTTTTAAGTAAGTATAGAACAAAAAATCACAACAAGACAGATATAAACAGTATTTGAAAATTAAAACTTTATTTCATTGCATCGGATAAACCCATATGTTTGATTACATCATCAAAACCATAAACCAAAGTCAAGTACATCATATCCATCTTGATAAAACAAAGTACATAAACTGAAAGACATAATCCCCAACATTAAAATAGCCATAAATAAAGAGAAGCTGAGCTTTACTTCAGCGGTCCAAGAAATCTTCTAAAAGCAGTCCAAAATCAAGCTCCACTGGTGCTAGTTCCAATCTGAGCACCTGGGGGGGGGGGGAGGAAAGAGATGGAAAAAGAAAAGGGGGGTCAGACATAAAGTCTGGCGAGTGCGATAACTCTAACAATATAATTAACAAAGTAACTAGGCTAAGGCATAAGTTGGAAAATAAGGAAATGATCATGAACAATTGAGTATGACAGAGTAAACAAGGAAACAAGATGAATAACGATATCGTTAAAGCACACCTAGCCCACTAAGATAAATTTACTAAACTACACCAACACTATAGGATAATTGCTATACTGCACCGCCACTAGTATACTGCACCACCACTAGTCATCCTAAGGTTGATCCCGCTTACAGACTTAATAATGATATTGGTAGTTTCATGCACCCCTAGCTGCCTTCATAGGTGTCGTCTGCCCCTATCTCCACTAGGTGTACCCACTACCCCCAAGCGATCGGCTCCCTAACTCGTAGATACCCGTGTTGGCCCACAGTGGGGTGTATCACTCCCCAAAGTGGCAACCCGATACCACCAAGAATGCACGGCTTATAACTACATGATGCAACAACGTCTTACCTACCAGCCCGGGTCCACACACGCATATGAACCCGTTGGACTTGCGTTGCCACCGCTAACCCGGTTTGGCCTCTTAAAGTCAAGCCCAGTATGCGTGTCCCGTCCTCGACTTGGGTCGAGCCCACAAAGATACGTATGGGTTACTGGTTGAAACGGGCCCCCATTACTTGACACAAGCTATCCACCTAAGCTTGGTCCCCTCCAGTACATCCCACTTAACCCACTTCTTATTCATGTTTTAATTTACATGTTTCAATTTTGGTTAAGTGTTTCTAATCGTATTTCCAAATGCCACCCAACGCACCCACTAGATTCCACATGCCACCCAAGGCACCCACTTAACCCCCTCATGTCCCACTACATGCTTATCTGGTTAAGTGTTTCTTAATTCATTAAGACTGTAACCTCATAAAGACCTCTCACATTAGACTGACATTTGTGGCAGCTGGATTTGCCGGGCGGGTCTGGGCAGTCTTACACCACAAAAGAGCCTAACCTCGTGTCTTTACAACTGTTACGTATTTAGTTTGTGCCTAAGACCTCTCGCATTAGACTGGCATTTGTGGCAGCTGGATTTGCTGGGCGGGTCCGGTCAGTCTTACACAACAAAAGAGCCTAACCTCGTGTCTTAGACGATTAATTACTCCTAATTAATCATTCCCCAAATTTGAATAACTTTCCCTATTCAAATTATCAATCAATTAACGATGTCCATAATTGACTCAATTATGTCCATCCATTTATGGTATGTAAAATCATACCAATTTTCACCCCAATTATATTTTATGCCTTTTTAAGGCATTTATGCCAATTAAATATTTTTATTATTATCCCCTTTTTCCCACGTAGTACGTTTGTTTGTTTAACGTAAAAATATACGTTAGACTCGAATAGTCTAACTCATAAAATAAAAGAAAACATCACAAATCTAACATAGGGGTGAACTTGCATATGTGAATGATGTTCTACATCTAAAACTTGCATAGGCCAAAGTTACAACTTACATAAATAACATATGTCATGGATCCAAATCTAAAGGTGTGAACTTGATGAAATAATGGCCACAAACTTGCATAAACATCGTATGTCATGGATCCAAATCTAAGGTGTGAACTTGATGAAATAATGGCCACAAACTTGCATAAATAACATATGTCATAGTTCTATATTTGCATAGGTAATAATCCTAAACTTGCATAACATGATTCATATTCAACTCATAAACTTACATATGTGATTCATACATCGCAACAATGGTGTAGACATGTAAAGTATCATGTAGAATTTAGCATATGTCATAGCCTAATTTTCAATTAAACTCTCATATAAACTACGTGTCATAATCATGTAAGGTCACATATAATTCTACACCACATGTATATGATTCATGTTTGAATCCAAAATCTAAACTTGCCTACTAATGATTTAGCATATGAATCGATATAACAAACTAGCATAAGAAACATGATGATTTGATTGTATATAAAATTACAACATGGATGATAGCGACATAACTTTACATCATAAATGATAGCATCGCAACATAACATCATAGATATTTCAATCACAATCCTACAACATAATTACAACATGCAATCAATACTTCATATCACATCCATACAATCCGTGTTATAACTTAATCTAATTAAATTACTAAATATCTTGTTAAAACTATCGAACTCACAACTCAAAAGCAGTCTTGAGTTCTGAATTCTGATTTCTGGAGTTGAATTAGCGCTCCTTTGAAGAAGATTCGTTGTTAGAGTTGAAAAGGATTGAATTTGATTTGCTTTCTTCCTCTCTAATTGGTGGCGGCTATGTTGAGTTGCTAGGTGACGACATGGAGGCCATGAATCCAATTTTATTTTGATTTTAGGGTTTGGGTCTATAGGTGTTTTTATAGAGTTTAGGATTAGTTTAAGCCGTCCGATCAACCCAGAATTAATCCCAGCCAATCAGAGCATATCAGAAACCCTAATTAGTCAGCATCTAGTCACAAACAGGTCATCATTCAAATCTTCCCTGGGGTAGGGGGTAGGTCGACCCGCAGGTCGACCCCTAGGTCGACCTGGTAAGGGTAGGCCGACCCCTAGGTCGACCCCATGGTCGACCTGGCCCTGGCGGGAATTTTCCCGGCAAGCCTGTTTGACTCTGAATTTTTGAAATTTGAAATCTGTTTTGAATTTTCTGAAACTTCCGTTCGCCATAACTTCTTCATACGAAGTCCAATTAACGCAAACTCGGACTCTATCTCAACCAGAATTCCGAGACGAACACAATGGTGCAACCCGTTTCCCTTAATTCTCACGTCTGAGATTAATTATTCTTTAATTTAGTTAATTTGATTATTCAAAAATCCGGGGTGTTACAAACAGTTATAAAATCAAAAGGGTTTTGAAAAGAAAATATTTATTGGAAATAAATATGATAAGGATAAAAAGGGAATTATTTATAAAATCAAAGGATTTTATAAAGAGGAATATTTATTGGGATAATAAATAGAAGTATAAAGGGATTATTTATTTGGGAAATAAATAAGAGTTATAAAGGAAAAATATTTGTGAAACAAATATAAAGGAAAAATATTTGTAAAACAAATATAGAGGAAATTATTTGTAAAACAAATATAAAGGAAATATATTTGTAAAACAAATATAAAGGAAGATATTTGCAAAACAAATAAAAAGAGAAACATTTGTAAAACATTTACAAATAAAATAGAAAAAAAGGATTATTTGTTAAACATTTACAAATAGAATTTAAAAGGAAATATTTAAAACATTTACAAATAGATTAAATGGAAATATTTATTTATAGGAAATAAATAGAATGTTATGAATGAAATATTTATTTGTTAAATAAATAGGAAGGATAAAAGAAATATTTATTTGTTAAATAAATAGAATTGAAAAGGGAATAGTTATTTGTTAAGTAAACAAATAGAAAAGGAATTATTCATAGGAGATAATCCAAAGGAGATAATTCGAAGGAGATAATTCAAAAGAGATAATTCAAAAGGAAATGATTCAAAGGAGTTAATTCAAAAGAGTAAATCGAAATGAGTTAATCGAATATAAGTTCTTCGGTTAGAGTTAATCAGTTGGAATTAATCAGTTAGAATTAATCAGTTAGAATTAATCAGTTAGAATTAATCGGTTAGAGTTAACCATTCAGAATTAATCAGTTAGAGTTAATCAGTTAGAGTTAATCAGTAGAATAAATCAGTTAGAGTTAACCAGTTAGAGTAAATCAGTTAGAGTAAATCAGTTAGAGTTAACCAGTTAGAGTTAGAGTTAACCAGTTAGAGTTAGAGTTAACCAGTTAGAGTTAACCAGTTAGAGTTAATCAAAAAGAGTTAATCAAAAAGAGTTAATCAAATTGAGTTAATTGAATATAGTTTATTCGAAGGGGTGAATTAATCGAATATAAGTTATTCGAAGAGAGATAATGGAATATAAGTTATTCGAAGAGAGAAAATCGAATATAGGTTATTCAAAGGAGAGTTAATCAAATAGAGATTACTCGAAGAGAGTTAATCGGCGAATTCGATTATATCGAATTCGGGAAAGTACTTATACTTTCTGGTGTTTAAATCAAGTTTTGTTTATTTATAAATTAGGTGTTTATTTATTTATTCACATTAAAGAATAAAAGTTATAATTGAAGTTAGATATTTCGAAAGTAGGGATTATAACATTATCATTATAATCAATGTTTTCAATAAAGAAGTGGATTCGTAAATAGAATCCGAGAGCTATGTAAGGAAGTTTGTTAAAGATTTAAAAGATAAACTTTAACTATTTCGAAGTTAAAACGTTGTTCAGTTAAGGTCTGAGAGGTAATTATACCCCAACTTGATTGACTTCCTTCTTAACTAAGGAATGGAAAGGTTTGATCGTGAAGGATTTTGGAAATGTTTTCCAAATAAGAATCAGAAATGTTTTCTGCTAATAGAAGATAAGAATTTAGAATATATGGAAATAGGAAATGACAAATGAAATAAATTAATGATAAATTAATTTAAAGGATAAAAGTTGATTGGTGATTGATCGATGTAATTTCCATATGGAAATAAGATCGTTGTTTGCACACGTATTTTTCTTTGATAGTTAAATCACAGACTATCAAAGTTTTGACCATTTTAACGTTGTTAATATGGAGAGACCGGTTGGATTATTATCTGAAGAACCACTCCGTATTGGCATAAGCATTGCGAATCATATATGCCAAAGATAATTGAAGACGGAGTAAAGTGCAAGGGCTGTTGTATAAATCTTAGGTAAAGATGGCCTAAGAGGGTTGTACTGAATAGTGCCTACGGTTTGTCCAGTCCTAGGATGACCTGTATGGAAGAATGTCTGACAGAGTATATTTAATAGATCGCGTAAGTTGATCTCTTCAAACGTACGTACGTTTGGTGGCGGAGGAATTCATTTCTCTTAGCTGTATACCCGTTGTATTTTTGGGGAAATCAATTTGTGATTTGGCGGGCATGACGATGTGACATTCAAAGTGAATGAAGATATGATATGTAAAAAGATAAGCGTAGCTTCTAGCCTCACAACCGGGAAATGACAAAAATCAGGCAGGCAGCATGGCTATGTAGGTCGCACCTATTAGGGTGTATAATCACCTGATCTAGAGTTTTATTTACTTCTAAAAATCTATTGTCGATGCTGTCCCATTCGGGAAACGGTTGCTGATCCCAACCATTGGTGATATACATTCGATACACTCAAGCGAAATGAGTGGTCGGTCTTGTGTGGCTGGGTTGCAAGATGTTCTTGTTGAACCCAGTGTATTCCTCTCTAGAGGCACACTAGCGAAATGTGGTTCCATACCTTGTCATAGTTGGAAATCCATTACCCAATACGTACTTGCGGTTTTGATTGTATACTATATATGTAGAACGTGAGATGAAAGCGTTTCTGCTAGATGATTATTATATTGTGGTTGATAGACACTATTATAATATCAATGAGTTTTGATATAAAGATTATTTAGGATTCTCATAAGGGAAAAACCTGTTCCGTTATACGGCATGGTCTTATGAGATATCGTTTAATGGCTCAAATTGTTTTAAACTGTTTTACTCATACCAGTCCCATGACTGACCCGGAGTTTATCTTGTTTTGTTTTCCCTAAACTGTTGGGTGCTCAATTTTATACGGGCAGTCAAGTTGTCAGGATTTTACAGATATGCTTGGAGAGCTTGGAGTAGGAGGCTTCAGGATTACATAGCTATAGTTATTTCCGCTGTGTTGTAAGTGTTGTACTCTGATAATGTTACTGTATACATATACTGATTTTATTTCAAGGATATGTTATCTATTATATGTTGTTCGCTCCAATGTGAGATTTGTGATACTCTGATGTTATGTCTTCTTCTTCTATTCTAAGTTTCTATCTTATCTATTCTCACCCTCTAATTTCTTTCATTAACTACGGTATTTTTCAGATGTTTGGTTAGTCGTCATTGAGTTTATGTCGATAACGAAAGTCGCTAAAAACCGGGTCGTTACAGTTGGTATCAGAGCTTAAGATTAGAGAATTACCTTGGCTCTATGGCGTGACTCGGTAGAGATGGGGTTAGTAATACCCTAGATTGAGTTTGAGTGTATATATACGAGTGAACGTATTTGTTATTGATATAAAAAAATTGTTTTATATTTTGGAGATTTATTGGTCGAGTTGTTTATGGGTTCTAGTCGATCAGTTTGATCCACTGTATCTGTAGGAGTTTATAAACACTCGAATACGATGGGTCGGCATGATATGTTTTGAAAAGAGGGTAAATGAAAATAATTTTGCCCAAAGTATATTTTGATATATATTGGATATATTGGTTGTTATTATAATCGAATAAGATTATAAAAATGTGAAATTGTTATGTAAATAGCTGATCAGAATTCTAATAAGCATAATGAATTGAATTGAATCTGAATTTAAATCAGAACTGGAATAAAAACCCTGGAAATTTGAAAAGTGTTGGTAAATGAAATTGGATTTTGTTACACTGTCTTTTGGCAAAGATCGTCTCAACACGAATTTCTATCATCTGGAACGACTCAGGACTTGGGTATAGACTGGCAATCACTTGGATGAAGTGGCGGAGCGTCGCTAACATGGAGTTTGTATCATTTCTCACCATTCCAGACCGGTTCGCCCCCCAGGAGTCGCCCCCCTAGGTAGCGATCTGATCCTAGGAGTCGCACCCCTAGGTCGCGATCCGATCCTAGGGGTCACCCTCCTGGGGGTCCTGGTTACCACGATCCGATCGTGGAGCGCATGGAGACCATGAACCGCCCGCAATTCTGCACTGTTTTGACCTATTCTGATGGCTATTTTCGCTCCAACTTGCATGGATCTGATTACACGTGTCATATGACGATTTGGAGAGGGTTTCTGGATGTTTTCCACCTCATTTCGAGATTTTTGGGATGCGTGCCATGTGTCCCGCGATCCGCCTGCTGTAAATAGCTATAAATACACCATTCGAAGGCATTTTCAAGGACTTTTGGCCATTCTTCTTCACAGCTTCCACCATTACTGAAGTGCAAGGATTTTGCACCTTCATGCATCAAAATTCTCCTCTTGTAATCTCAATAAAACACACGGATTGTGTGCCTGCATGTAACTGATTCTTGTAATCTGTCAGTATAACAATAAGATTACAAAGTGGACGTAGGCTACATCTACAGCCGAACCCCTATAAAAACTTTGTGTGTCTCCTTTTATTTATTATTTTCTGCATTCTGTGATATGTGATCTACATTTGGGTGTTAGTGCCAATTTTTGGTCTAACATTTTGGCGTGCCAGGAAGGGGCACACAAAAACTTCAACTTCTAGCTTGAAAGGAAACTCAATGGCAAACAAAAGGAAGAAGACTGGAACTTCTTCTCATGCCGATGATGCTGACGCTGAAGGCGCAAGGAAGGAGGCAAGCCTGGAGGCTTCCTCCCATGAAGACCCATCATCATACCTGACTAGAGACGAGATGGATGGAGTTCTCGCTGAATTGAGGATCCCAGATGGCAAGGCAGGACGATCTCCTCCAGAAACAACAGGAAATGATCAACCAATTCTTCGCTCGGATGGATGGAAGGCCGAGCAACGCTCAAGTCACTAGAAACGAAGCCATTGACGCGGCTCGAGTATCACCCGGACTCGGGGGCAACCCCCCCATTCAACAGCAGAACTCGTCTCGTGATACACCTCTGAACCACGACCCGGATCGTGGAACACTACTAGGCTCACGAGCCGATTCCAACAACTCGCTCCTGCCTGCTCAACAACGACCAGTTCGTGACCTACCTCCTGGACCCAATTGGATCGCCCCCCTGCTTCACGATCCGGCCTCACGAGCTGGACTTCATGAACCTACCTCACGAACTGTCCCCCTCGAACCGGGTCGGGTCACTCCCCTCGATCCGCGAGCCGCGATCCCCAGGCGATATCTCACCAACTTCTATCTTCTCCTGCATTCAACGCTGGGGGCACCAGCTCTAATTTTGGTAGTTTACAACAGCTTTTCGAAGGCAATCGACTAGCCGATCTGATTCAACGCCTCTCTAGAGGCCGCACTTACCAGAACGACGTGGATGACATCAATCACAACCCGTTCACACCAGAAATCAGGAATTCCCGCAATCCCCCGGATTTCAAACTTCCACAACTGGAGCCCTACAATGGCAGGACAGATCCTACCGTGCACCTGATGCGCTACAAACGGCATATGGAAGTTCAATTGGCATCGGAAAACGTCATGGAAAAATGTTTTCCCCTCTTTCTAACTGATATAGCCACCATGTGGATTCGGCAGCTAGAACGGAATCGATCAACAGCTGGAATATGTTGGTCGCTCGCTTCCTTGAATAGTTTCGGGTCCACATCGCTCGACCCAAGAACGTCATGTCACTCACCACGATCAAGCAGAGGCCCAGAGAAACTCTGCGTTCGTTCCTGGAAAGATTCAACGTTGCAGCAGCATCAGTTGATCGCCCTGAACCATCGATGGTACTGATGGCAGCAGTATCTGGCATTCTAGATAACTCGGAGTTCAAAAAGTCTTTGTACAGAGATCCACCGCGAAACCTTAGCGAATTCTACCTTGAAGCAGATAGGTTCCTACGGGAAGAAGATGCAACTTCTGAGAAACGCACTCTCGACGTCAACATGCTCGGGGATGGAGAACCGCCCAATCCTGGAAAAGGCAATGACAAGGGTAAAGGAAAGACCCCTGCTACAAATGATCGTAATGCTCCACCCCGAAGAGGGTCCAGATACGACAAATACACTGAACTGAATGACACTCTGAGAAACATAAACATGGATACATGAGGTGCTGCCTCTTATCCGAGACCTTCCAAGAGGGAGCCGACACTAGCACAACGCAATTCTGGCAGACACCGCATATTTCATGACATTGATGGTCATAACACTGATGACTGCAGACATTTGCGAGACCTTATTGAGGATCGGGTCAGACGAGGAGAGCTACCCGAATATGTCACTCGACCAACAATGCCTACACCTGCGCTGCCACCACCTATTCCCCAGAGAGGGAACGATCCTGGATCGAGCAATCGCGGGATTATCATTCGTTGATCCCACTCAGCTGATCTCTTCAGTTTGCTGAACTCCGGTTCACAGTTCATGTTTTTAGGTTTTTAAGCGACTTCTCGCCCGCCTTTGTTTTCCCTGCATGTAATAAAAGCAGTCACATCAGCCCACACACATGGAATAGGCTTGTGGTCTCCATCCGTGTCCGGCAAACGACTGCTGCATTTTCATGAATTAGCAATAAGCATAGAGCTCTGGCTCCCAACTGGATCCGTCCAGTACAAACATGAGCTCCGGCTCCCAACTGGATCCGTCCAGTACAAACATGAGCTCCGGCTCCTAACTGGATCCGTCCAGTATAAACAAATTTTCATGTGCTTTTCCTTGGTCATCTTACTCCGGTAAGGCCGTCTTGGAACCTTCATGTGCTTTTCCTTGGTCGTCTTACTCCGGTAAGGCCGTCTTGGAACCTTCTTGTGCTTTTCCTTGGTCGTCTTGCTCCAGTAAGGCCGTCTTGGAACCTCATATGCTTTTCCTTGGTCGTCTTACTCCGGTAAGGCCGTCTTGGAACCCCTCTAACATCTCCTCGGATGGTTTACCCTGGTAAGGCCATCTAGGAAATATTCTTGCATTGTTTGTTTTATCTTATTGCAGGTACGAACTACTAGTCTTCTTGGATTTCTCTGGCCTTAATACGATCCCGTGTGATCGTCGGTTTTCTGGCCTTAATACGATCCGGCGAGATCGTCGCATTATGAATTTGGATTTCTTAGATTATCCAGAACACATCTTCCTTCAATCAGCAAGATATGTTCTGGGGGGCAACTTGTTACACAATCTTTTGGCAAAAATCGTCTCAACACGAATTTCTATCATCTGGAACGACTCAGGACTTGGGTATAGACTGGCAATCACTTGGATGAAGTGGCGGAGCGTCGCTAGCATGGAGTTTGTATCATTTCTCACAGTTCCAGACCGGTTCGCCCCCTAGGAGTCGCCCCCATAGGTAGCAATCCGATCCTAGGAGTCGCACCCCTAGGTCGCGATCCAATCCTAGGGGTCACCCTCCTGGGGGTCCTGGTTACCACGATCCGATCGTGGAGCGCATGGGAACCGCGAACCGCCTGCAATTCTGCACTGTTTTGACCTATTCTGATGGCTATTTTCGCTCCAAATTGCATGGATCTGATTACACATGTCATATGACGATTTGGAGAGGGTTTCTGGACGTTTTCCACCTCATTTCGAGATTTTTGGGATGCGTGCCACGTGTCCCGCGATCCGCCTGCTGTAAACAGCTATAAATACACCATTCGAAGGCATTTTCAAGGACTTTTGGCCATTCTTCTTCACAGCTTCCACCATTACTGAAGTGCAAGGGTTTTGCACCTTCATACATCAAAATTTTCCTCTTGTAATCTCAATAAAACACACGGATTGTGTGCCTGCATGTAACTGATTCTTGTAATCTGTCAGTATAACAATAAGATTATAAAGTGGACGTAGGCTACATCTACAGCCGAACCACTATAAAAACTTTGTGTGTCTCCTTTTATTTATTATTTTCTGCATTCTATGATCTGTGATCTACATTTGGGTGTTAGTGCCAATTTTTGGTCTAACAGATTTAATATATGAGAATTTTAAAAAATCCTGGGAGATTTTAAATTATTTAGAGAATGATATTTTGAAGTGATTTCAAAATGAAGATGTTTAAATATGAGTTTCAAAAAGTGATATTGTATTGAACTCACTTTGATAGCTGGGAAATAACTCTGATGATGCTGGCCACATCATCAGTGTTCATTTTTCGAGTTTGTAGGTGACGAATTACTACCAGAGATACTGCTTTGAATTTGTTTTGGAAAAAATCAAGTTGTGTTGAATTTCAAAAGGGAAGATTTGATTTTTGAAAGAGGTAAACTATTTAAAAACTCCCAGGAAGAAGATTGTTTGAATTAAGAACAAATTAAACAGTAAATGGTGAAAGCAAATTGGGATTAAAATAAAGTCAGTTAAGTGGTAACTGAATTGGATTAGGATTGGTTTGGTAAAATAAGAGTTTGGTATCGAGAATAAAACTTGAGTTTGAAATGAAAATTTGGCTTGGTAAAAAGCGAATGGTTGTATTGGACATAAAAACAGATTGGAAATTGGTTGAGATGACATTGGTATATGTTGAATTAATAGCAGACGGAAAGGATATATTGGTATGCCCGATAAAAAGGTACTAGTTTATATTATATATGGCTTGAGATTTTGATGAACCAAATTGGCAAGCTGCTTAGCTGTTTGATTTTCTTTTGGGTTGGAGAAGGCCCAGAGAGGCGAGTTGGAGTTTGAGCTATTCACCAGTACAAAGGAGGTGCTGGCGAAATTTTTCAAAAAAGTTAAGGTGCTAGAAAATTTTCAGGATTTTTGGAAATTTTCGTTGATAAGAATTAATTAATATTTTAATAAAAATTTAATTGGTTCAGTTGAGATTAAAGTTAAAATATGAGCGAATAAGTTCTAACCAGTTAATAGGGTTTGATTTCTACCTTAGCAATTTCGAGGACGAAATTATTTTAAGTGGGGAAGAATGTAATGACCCGCATTTTTCAGCGATATAATAATTAATTTATTTAATTATTTAAAATATGGTTTGGTAATTTAAAATGGTTTAAATTAAATAACTTTGAATGTTTAATTAAAATAATAATTAAATAATATATTTAATTCTCAAATAATCAGAATTAGTGGAATTGACAATATAATGTGAACTGGACAATTTATAATATATAATTCAGTTTAGAGTTGAATTATAATCACGAATATATTTAAATAACGACAGTTTGAAAGTATAATTATTTTATAATTATAATCGAGCTCGAAATGGAGCTGTAGTTCGTAATTTGGCGATTCGAACTTCAAATGAATATAAGGAAGTCGTTTTAAATCAGATTTCTGTGAAACAAGAAATGTTAGGAGCTGGTGAAGTATATTTTTCTAGTGGAAGAAAAAATCGGGATTTCTTCGTGTAGATTTTGATTTATGTCCAAATCAAATTCTCAGAAAAACAGTGGCATATTCGTTTTAACCATAACGATATATTTAAATATATTTGAATATCGGTTTCGAATTTAGCCAAGGTCCTTTTGAGACATAGTCATGATTTAATTTATAGAATTTTATGGTAATTTTTAATTAATTAAATAAGCGACTTTTTATTTGGGGTATTTTCCACCCTGTAATCAACATTTTGAGGTTTCACAACATGAGTTAATCTACCGGTATTACTATATTTTTGGGATCGTGGGACATTGCTCGTCTCACCGGTGTTTTTATTTCTATTCGTAGCTGCTCGTATATGGACAGAACTATATATAATGGGGTACGTTAAATTTTACAACTTCAACAAAATACCCTAACTAATTTGTGATCAAACATAAGCCACGTCCTTAAAATTCCTCAGCCACATATTGTTTCTGAAACGTGGAGACATAATATCCTCAAAACAAACCTATATAAACTAAAATTATCGTTCCCTAAAACGTAGGACGGTTTCTTCAGCAAAACACAAAAGAGGAGCCGCGACGAAACTGTTTTTCTCCAACAAATTTCGCCGACTTCATACATCCTCAAGAAAATCAAATAAATTTCTACAAATTACAAGCAGCATAGAAACAGATTCAGCAACGCCACAACTTCGATTGGGTAGTGTTGTACAAGATGCGATCCATGTTTTGGGGTTATAGGGTTTTAACGGATCTTGCTAGGGTTCACCGCAGTAGGGTTTTGAGGTGTTGCGGAGCAAATCGAAGGGGTGTGTGATGATCAGGAGGTCTGGGCGAAGTAATAGGGGAGGTTTGATGTACATCGGTGCTTGATAGCGTCGTGACGCCTGTGTATACGTCGGCTTGGGGTTGAAATCGCACGGAAAAAGGTTCATCCGAGATGAACGAAACGAGTATAGAAGGGTAGGGTTTTGAATGATGATAATTTTAATGATTTTTGTGGGAATTATCGTGAACCAGAATTTGAGTTTGTGGAGTGTGAGATTTGCGGTAATGGTATGAAGAGGGTACGAGTTCGTTCTCGATCGATTGGGGAAGAAAGGAGAATCTGGGCTTTTAAGGGGCAGGCTGGTGTATTTCTTAGTGGGCCGGGAGCAAAATATAAGGCTAAGGCCCATCAAGAAATAAAATTCCAAATTTTAATTTGATTTAAATATGTATTAACTTATAATTGCCATAACTTGTTCATATGTTGACGGAATTCAACAAAACAAGATCCGTTAGGATCGTATGGACGAGAGCTCCACAATGGAACCGACTGGGAGTGAAACAGAGCTCGTTACAATATATCGCAAAATAAATTGTCCGTCTTATTCAAGCGATGGTTATCGTTATTAATGATGATCGTCCAATGTGAGTAAAACTCACCAACTCTGAACAGTTATATTTTTATAACGTATTTTTAGAACTGCTAATCATCTGTGATTGCTGTGTGTTAACTGTTTGGTTGAATTGTTTATGTATTGGTTGAAATCATATATAACGATATATATATATATATAAATTGTTAATCGAATATTGATTCTGTTTAACATAATATTTTATATTCGTGTTGTTTAACATTTGTGATGCAGGGAAACAGGTTGGAGGGGTCCAACTGGACTCCTCAATATCTATAATACTGTTCTGTTCATATATTATAATATATGATGTGATATAAAATCTGTTGTGGATTCTGTGTGTTGAATGATATAGATCTCGGTTAATTGGTATTTTAAATACCGTAAGAAATACTGGCATATAGAAAGGGGATTTTCAAACTATATTTTGAAAATAAATTAGTTATATAAAATCAATGGATTTTATATAGATAAGAAAAAAGGAGTTTATAAAAGGAAATGGTTATAAAATCAAAAGGGTTTTGAAAAGAAAATATTTGTTGGAAATAAATATGATAAGGATAAAAAAGGGAATTATTTATAAAATCAAAGGATTTTATAAACAGGAATATTAATTGGGATAATAAATAGAAGTATAAAGGGATTATTTATTTGGGAAATAAATAAGAGTTATAAAGGAAAAATATTTGTGAAACAAATATAAAGGAAAAATATTTGTAAAACAAATATAAAGCAAATTATTTGTAAAACAACTATAAAGGAAATATATTTGTAAAACAAATACAAAGAAAGATATTTGCAAAACAAATAAAAAGAGAAACATTTGTAAAACATTAACAAATAAAATAGAAAAAAAGGAATATTTGTAAAACGTTTACAAATAGAATTTAAAAGGAAATATTTGTAAAACATTTACAAATAGATTAAACGGAAATATTTATTTATAGGAAATAAATAGAATGTTATGAATGAATTATTTGTTTGTTAAATAAATAGGAAGGATAAAAGAAATATTTATTTGTTAAATAAATAGAATTGAAAAGGGAATAGTTATTTGTTAAGTAAACAAATAGAAAAGAAATAATTCAAAGGAGATAATCCAAAGGAGGGAGATAATTCAAAGGAGATAATTCAGGAGGAAATGATTCAAAGGAGTTAATTCAAAAGATTAAATCGAAATGAGTTAATCGAATATTAGTTATTCGGTTAGAGTTAATCAGTTAGAATTAATCAGTTAGAATTAATCAGTTAGAATTAATCAGTTAGAGTTAACCAGTCAGAGTTAATCAGTTAGAGTTAGTCAGTAGAATAAATCAGTTAGAGTTAACCAGTCAGAATTAATCAGTTAGAGTAAATCAGTTAGAGTTAACCAGTTAGAGTTAGAGTTAACCAGTTAGAGTTAGAGTTAACCAGTTAGAGTTAGAGTTAACTAGTTAGAGTTAATCAAAAAGAATTAATCAAATTTGAGTTAATCGAATATAGTTTGTTCGAAGGACTGAACTAACCGAATATAACTTATTCGAAGAGAGATAATCAAATATAAGTTATTCGAAGAGAGAAAATCGAATATAGGTTATTCGAAGGAGAGTTAAATCAAATAGAGATTACTCGAAGAGAGTTAATCGACGAATTCGATTATATCGAATTCGGGAAAGTACTTATACTTTCTGGTGTTTAAATCAAGATTTCTTTATTTATAAATTAGGTGTTTATTTATTTATTCAGATTAAAGAATAAAGTTATAATTGAAGTTAGATATTTCGAAAGTAGGGATTATAACATTATCGTTATAATCAATGTTTTCAATAAAGAAGTGGATTCGTAAATAGAATCCGTGAGTTACGTAAGGAAGTTTGTTAAAGATTTAAAAGATAAACTTTGACTATTTCGAAGTTAAAACGTTGTTCAGTTAAGGTCTGAGAGGTAATTATACTCCAACTTGATTGACTTCCTTCTTAACTAAGGAATGGTAAGGTTTGATCGTGAAGGATTTTGAAAATGTTTTCCAAATAAGAATCAGAAATGTTTTCTGATAATAGAAGATAAGAATTTAGAATATATGGAAATAGGAAATGACAAATGAATTAAATTAATGATAAATTAATTTAAAGGATAAAAGTTGATTGGTGATTGATCGATGTAATTTCCATATGGAAATAAGATCGTTGTTTGCACACGTGTTTTTCTTTGATAGTTAAATCACAGACTATCAAAGTTTTGACCATTTTAACGTTGTTAATATGGAGAGACCGGTTGGATTATTATCTGAAGAACCACTCTGTATTGGCATAAGCGGTGCAAATCATATATGCCAAAGATAATTGAAGACGGTGTAAAGTGCAAGGGCTGTTGTATAAATCTTAGGTAAAGATTGCCTAAGAGGGTTGTACTGAATAGTGCCTACAGTTTGTCCAGTCCCAGGATGACCTGTATGGAAGAATGTCTGACAGAGTATATTTAATAGATCGCGTAAGTTGATCTCTTCAAATGTACGTACGTTTGGTGACGGAGGAATTCGTTTCTCTTAGCTGTATACCCGTTTTATTTTTAGGCAAATCAATTTGTGATTTGGCGGGTATGATGATGTGACATTCAAAGTGAATGAAGATATGATATGTAAAAAGATAAGCGTAGCTTCTAGCCTCACAACCGGGAAATGACAAAAATCGGGCAAGCAGCATGGCTATGTAGGTCGCACCTATTAGGGTGTATAATCACCTGATCTAGAGTTTTATTTACTTTTAAAAATCTATTGTCGATGTTGTCCCATTCGGGAAACGGTTGCTGATCCCAACCGTTGGTGATATACATTCGATACACTCAAGCGAAATAAGTGGTCGGTCATGTGTGGACGGGTTGTAAGATGTTCTTGTTGAACCCAGTGTATTCCTCTCTATAGGTACACTAGCGAAAGGTGGTTCCATACCTTGTCATAGTTGGAAATCCATTACCCAATACGTGTTTGCAGTTTTGATTATATACTATATATGTAGAACGTGAGATGAAAGCGTTTCTGCTAGGTGATTATTATATTGTGGTTGATAGACACTATTATAATATCAATGAGTTTTGATATAAAGATTATTTAGGATTCTCATAAGGGAAAAACCCGTTCCATTATACGACGTGGTCTTATGAGATATCGTTTAATGGCTCAAACTGTTTTAAACTGTTTTACTCATACCAGTCCCATGACTGACCCAGAGTTTATCTTGTTTTGTTTTCCCTAAACTCTTGGGTGCCCAATTTTATATGGGCCGTCAAGTAGTCAGGATTTTACAGATATGCTTGGAGAGCTTGGAGCAGGAGGCTTCAGGATTATATAGCTATAGTTATTTCCGCTGTGTTGTAAGTGTTGTACTCTGATAATGTTACTGTATACATATACTGATTTTATTTCAAGGATATGTTATCTATTATATGTTGTTCGCTCCGCTGTGAGATTCGTGATACTCTGATGTTGTATCTTCTTCTTCTTCTTCTATTCTAAGTTTCTATCTTATCTATTCTCACCCTCTAATTTCTTTTATTAACTATCGGTATTTTTCAGATGTTTGGTTAGTCGTCATTGAGTTTATGTCGATAACCAAAGTCACTAAAAACCGGGTCGTTACAGATTCACTCATCTTCATTGCTTCAAAATTAATCCTTAGTGATTGAAGCTTAACTTTCTTTACTTTATCAACTCCTTAGAAAGATTTTTTTTCAAAATTTCCCAGGCTTCATTTGAAGTGGTTGCATCAAATATTTTATCTTTCATTGAATCATCCAAACATTGATGGATGAGGCTAAGTGCAAGTTGACCTTTTTCCTTCGTCTTTGCTAAGGCTTCCTTCTCTGCTCGAGATAATGCAGTTTCATTTTCTGGCTCGTCGTAGCCTTTGTCTACGATCTCCCACAGTTTTTAAAGTACTGGAGATGCCTTAGATTATAATAGCTGATCCGCTGTTTAAAGCTCTTTATAAATGGATGATTCATGTCTGGACCTGAAATAAGGCAAAGCAGGATTTCAGTACTTGTATTAGAAAGTACTGGAGAAAACTATAAAGTTATAGCTATCCCCGTTCCAGTTTTTGTAACCGAGGCTGCCAGATCTGAGGTTATTGTGTCACTTGGGACAAGATCCTTAGCGGTGCTGAGGTCACTCAAATTCTTAAAGGTGTCCATGGAACTCTCCTCATGAGTGTTTGGAATAATGGGATACTTGGTCACTTTCTCAATGATTGGGTCATCTTATGGAGTGGTCCATCCTTCCTCAATCTGCTCGGTTTCCTTCATAAGACCTTTCCCTTCGCAGTCTGTAAATTCTTTTTCATCGATCGAAGGCATTTGGGATTTTTAGGGTGTCTTACTACCACAAGCAGGGTCCGAGCTTTTCCTTAAAGAAACTTCCTCGGTAGAAGTTTTAACTACAATATCTTTTTAGTGCTTGGGGCACTAGATGTGGAAGATGAAATAGAAGATTGGTCTAAAACAAGAGATCGTGAAGGATCAAGCAAGTGATATTGACGAATGAACTCTTCTGTAATTAAAATTTTCCTACTTCCCTCTTTCTCGTCAACAACTCTCAAAGTATCAAATAGAGTCTGATCAGCAGCAACATCTTGGTCAGAAGGGGGAAGTTCTGCAAAATAAAGAAAGGATTTGAAAACCAAGACTTAGATGGAAACTGAACTAAAGAGACTCTAAGCAAGTGTGTTCACCTCCTTCCATCCACATGCCATAAAAACTGTCAGGACACTGAGCATAGAAATATTGATTCATAAATACCCAAGCACTTTCTAACAAATCAGTAATAATCTTGGAATTCTTGATGCTTTCAACAAAGATAACTAATGGGCGTTCCTTTCTTCTTTTGAAAAAAATATATAAATAACAAACGTCCTGGAAAGTAAGCGCCTATTGCTTTGTCCTCATAAAAAGCACATAAGGCCCTGTTAAAATGGCGTAGCCGTTTGGGTGTAGCTGGAATGGGGCAATAGCTAAGTGTCGAAGGATTATCTCCAAGAAGGGATTAAAAGGAGGAATGACTCCTCTTACTAGCATATAATGATTAACTGTAACATAGCCAGTGGGTGGAAGGTCTGCAAAGTCCTTCTCTCTCGATAATTTTGCATCAATTTCCGGGATGCCAAAATGAGCACACAACTGTTCAAACGAACATAAAGAAAGTTTCATTGGATTTCTCTTAGTACGTGTCTGGGTAAGAGGTCGGGAAGAGGAAAATCTTGATTAACACCTGCCTAAGGAACATTAGCCATCGTAGTGTCAGAAATCTAAGCAGAAGTTTCAGCTTGAGCAGATGTAGTTGTTTCCTCAGATTGTTGGTGTGATTGCTGTCGGGTTACCATTTCTACACAAGGAATCGTGTTCAAAAATAAATCACAGGTTCAGACACAACAGTGAAGTAGCATGATAATCCTGTTAAGTTTGAGTTGTTGACAGTGGCCTTGAAAAAAGGTTGGCATTGTGCAGTGTCATAAGAAAACAAGTTTGATCAATGAAGGCCTCACCGACAAAATAGCTTTTCAATGGAGCGGGAACACCGACCTATCATGAGTCGGACATGACCGATCCATCATGGGTTGGACATGACCGATCCATTATGGATCGAACATGACCGATCCATCATGGGTCGGACATGATCGATCCATGGATCAGTCAAAACCAACCATCATGGATCGGACATGACTGATCCACAATGGATCGAACATGACTGACCCACCATGGGTCAAACATGATCGATCCATGGATAGGATATAACCGGTCCATGATGGATCAGGCAGATTCAACCCATGGTGGATCGAATACAACCGATCCAGGATAGATCAGACTTCTCCAATCCAAGAATGATGCTACGTATTCAAAGAAATTTGAGGCCCTTAGGTGATCAAAACCTGTTCAAGAGCACACGACATTAATAGATTTGAACCCGAAATCTTCACTTATCAAGCACAAGAAGCATGAAATCGAACAAATGCTCAATGAAAATAAGTTCGTGCATCATGGCATTGTTATCAAGTACAGGCTGATTACTGTTCTTATCATTGTGACACCGCACGTCCATTAATGTCACTCTTTTCATGAAGCATTACAGGTAAACAGAAAATCACAAGGCATATATAAAATAACAGCGGAATTTAAAACTTTATTTTCTAAATAGGAAACGTCGTGGTCCAAAACCCAGTTACAACATAAGTCTGAAGTACAAAAAACCCATTACATCAAATTAAATTATCTGCCTTGTAATAAAATCATCAAAGTACAGTAATATAAAAGCATAATCCCCAAAAAGAGCTATATAAGAGTAGACAGATAATCCAAGTGGTACATCTAAGCAGCTTCAAGCAGAACGAAAGAGAGAATCCAAATCAAGCTTAAGTATTCCCACCCTGAGAACCTAGGGGGAAAGGAAGAGGGAGAAAAGGAAACAAAACGGGTCAGACATAAAGTCTGGCGAGTCCAGTTACTTTTAGCATATAAATAAGTAAAAGCATCATGACGGGAATATAAACTGGATGAGAGAGACAACAGTATCATAAGACAGGTATAACAGACTAAGCAGGATAAACATGAAAATAATAATAGAATATATTGCGCTTCTCAAGTATTTTTCACTGCACCAATACTAGTATAACTGAAACAGAATGATCCCAACAGAAACAAATGGTAAACTTTGGTGTACTTCTAGTGACGGGTTTCACCCTTAACAATAACAACGGGAAGCCCAACAGAAATGATAGGTGATACCCCCAACAAAAATAACGGGCTCCTAAACAAGCACTAGATGTACCCCCCAATTACTACCCCAATCGATCGGCTCCCTATCCTGAAGATACCTTGTGCTAGCCCCATAGTAGGATGTATCATTTCCTAAAGTGGAAACCCCTTTTTTTGAGAGGTACAGCCATATCTACTGATGCCACAGCGTCTTATTATCACAAGCAAGTGGATTCATGCACACACATGACTTTGTTGGAATGTGCCATCAACACCCCCACTTAGATGAACCTCTTATAATCAGCTTAGTAAGCATGCTCTGACCCCTACCTAATTCGGGGTCCCCCTTTTGATACCAAGATGGATTACTGACTGATACAGGTCCCACACAATAGATGATACAACCACCCCCTAGGCTTGCATCCCCACTACTAGGATTTGGGCAGGTTATGCCTAACAGATTAACAAGCCCACATAACCCCACCATATAAAATAGATTAAGTTTGTTAGGTTTATATAATTCTCTACATATTTAACAGATTTACTTAAACCCCCATTGATTCAAGCAAGTTTACTTAACCCTTACACAATTTTGACAGATTCATATAACCCCCCATTGATTTAAATAGGCTAAGTATTACAGGTTAATAGGTTATTATCATTTTCCATACATGTCTGTTAATGCACTATACTTCTCACATTAATTTGACCACTTGTGGATGCTGGATATGCCGGGCGGTTCCGGGCAGACTTCTACCACAAGTCAGACTTAACCTCGTGTCTTAGCATCGTTACGCGTACATTTTTGCAATAGACCCCTCACATTAGATTAACCACTTGTGGATGCTGGATTTTCCAGGCGGTTCCGGGCAGACTTCTACCACAGGTGTAATCTAACCTCGTGTATAAGTGCGGTTACTGTTTCTATTTACTGTAAATTTAGGCATATTCATTCTTAAATAGTTTTCATGTTCATCAAAGGTTATGCCGAAAATCCTAGCCTGATTCAAGATACAAGTTATGCCCCTAAATTAAAGTTTTAGATCAAGGTATAAGTTATGCCCATATCCCAATCATGTTTCACAATACAAGTTATGCCCCAATTTATGATTCCTAACTATTCCCAATTTCGTTTGTTTGCATATTTTAGCGATTGGCCTAGGCTCGAAGGTAGCCTGGCTATATAAAAATAAAAAGGAAAGGAAGGAGAGAAGAGTACAGAAATAAGCATAATAACGAAATAGGCACGTGACAGCAGAAATAGGCATACTAATAGAATATGCATATAGTGACAGAAATATGCCTAGTAGCAGAATGGGCATATGATGACATAATTTGGCATAATAACATAATAGGCATATGAGAACTAAATAGTAGATTAAGTGTACAAGTAGTGGCAGATCTGTTTAGTTATGATTTAAGTTATTGATAGGCATAATTTAGATCCTGACTTATAAACATGTCAGTATTACTTATTAAATGTTTATATCTAAAAGCAACATAAATTCACTGTGACTGAATCTAAAGAACAGAGAAATGATTGTTGATGTTTTAGCAGAGATTCTTGAATATGTATAAGTTTTGTTGCAGAAGAATAAGCTAATTCAGTCTAAGTGGGGAAGCACCTCATTGTCTCCATTTTTTTAATGAATAAAACAATAGAAACGAGGTCCTATATATAGCCTACTGTCAACGAATCTGGTTAAGAAACAAGTCCTGGTCCAAAGAATTAATGGATCTACCCCTAATCTGGGTGGGGTCGACCCTGGGGACGACCCTAGGGTCGACACCCCCTTGTTGGGTTTGACCCATGGGTCGACACCTATGAGGCATGTGGTCAACCCCCAACGGGCTGATTTCCCTCCCTTTCCCGCTCTTCAATTTTGATTTTCTGAACTTGATTATATATATATTTTACTTATGTGTGTACAAACTTCAATCCGTAATATTTCTACATACGATATCCGTTTTATGCAAACTTAGAGTCCATCTTAAGAAAAATTCTGAGACGAACGCAATGGCACAGTCCATTTAACTTAATATCTAATATTTAATTAAGTATTATTTAGTTAATCATTATAGTGTTCTTTAAAATTACGGGGTGTTACATTCTACCCTACTTAAAGGATTTCGTCCCCGAAATCTCTACGTTAAGAAGAATGCATATCCTAGCATCCATCATGCATCTACTCATCCACCGATGACAGGCATCCATTGTCCTTAAAATATTTCTAATACTTAAATGAACACATGCAAAGGTGTGTGTATATGTCCCTATACTAATGCGAAAGATCAGGCGGTCGACTGATTCAATTGACCTCCTTACTGCAATGAATGTCTGTGCCATGTAATCAAAATGTATGAAAATATTCCTAATATATCATGTAAATGCTATGTGCATGCATAATCATCCATCCAAATGCAACATTTATGTGATGATACACCATTTCCATCCATAAAAAAGAAAACTAATATGCACACACATCCATATGCAGTACGAGAGTAATTGAGTCGATCTAATGCCTAGTGTGTGTATATATGCATCAACGAGCAACCACTAGCAGACACTTGCTTCAACTTGCATCCATCAAACATAACATGTCTCAAACACATGTTTATATCCATTGGTTCCCAACCTAAAGGTCGAAGATTCGATCGATAGGGTATAATTAAATGACACAAGCAAGTATGAATAAAAGCTTTGGAAAAAGAAGTCAAGAACATACCCTTAAAAAGAAAAATGTACGAAGTGCGAACCTTGTCTTCAGTCTCCCAAGTCGCATCCTCGTGGTCATATCCCCACTGAACTTTCATCAACTTGACCTCTAGGTTGCGTAGCTTTTTAACATGTGATCCAAGAATAAGGGTAGGAACTCGTCTAACTGTCGCCTCCCGTTCCACCTCCACTTCCTCAAGCATACTCAGCTCAACTAATTCTATTGTATCATGCAGACATTTCTACAAATGAGAAACGTGGAAAACATCACGAACACCTGCTAATCTTTCTGGTAACTTCAACCTATAAGCCATTTGGCCAATCCTTTCTGTTATAGGAAATGGCCCTACAAACCTTGGTGCCAATTTCCCTACAGATCCAAAGCGAACCACATTCCTCAAAGGTGATATCTTGATGAAAACCATGTTTCCCACCTCAAACTCAATATCATTTCTTCTCTTATCTGTGTAAGATTTCTACATGTCCTGAGCTGTCTTCATGCATCTGCGGATAAGATCAACCTTCTCTGAAGTTTCTCTAATCATCTCAGGTCCAAGTAGAAGCTTGTCTATAGACTCCCAACAAGAAGTTGGTGATCTACAAGGTCGTCCGTAAAATGCCTCGAAGGGTGCCATGCCAATACTATCTTGAGAACTGTTGTTGTAGGCGAACTCTACCAATGGAAGATGCACTTCCCAAGTCCCTCCAAAGTCTAGGATACACAGTCTTAAAGGATCCTCAAGAAATTTATTCACCCTTTCTATCTACCCATTAGTCTGAGGGTGATAAATGGTGCTCAAACAAAACTTTGTACCTAATGCCTCCTGCAAGCTCCTCCAAAACTCACTGGTGAATATGGGTGACGATCACTCACTATACTAGAAGGTACTTCATGTAGATGGACTATCTCACGAAGAAACACTCCTGCCAACCATGCTGCCGTCATGTTACTCTTAATAGGAATGAAATGAGCACTCTTAGTAAGCTTGTCAACTATAACCCAAATACTGGTGTTGTCTTTCCTCGATCTAGGAAAACCATCAATAAAATCCATAGAGACGCTATCCCACTTCCACCATGGGACCTCCAAAAGATGAAGTAAATCACCGGGCTTCTTTTGCTCAGCTTTGAGTAGTTGGCAAATCAAACAACGAGAATAAAACTCTGTTGCATATTTCTTCATCCCAGCCCAAAAGAAAACCCTCTTTATATCTTTATATCTTTATACATCTTATCACCGCCGGATAGATAATCATCCTAGAAGGATAGGCATCCTCAAGGATTCTCTTCAACAGATTCCCAAGTCGGGGAACACAAAGTGTAACACCCCGGATTTTTGAATAATAGAATTAACTAAGTTAAAGATTAATTAATCTCAGACGTGAGAATCAAGGGAAATGGGTTGCGCCATTGTGTTCGTCTCGGAATTCTGGTCGAGATAGAATCCAAGTTTGCGTAAAACGGATATCAGATGAAGAAGATATGGACGAACAAAGTCAGGCAAGAAAATAGAATAAAAATATTGCACTGGCGCACTTGGGAAGTGCGCCAGTGCAAATTTGCACTGGCGCACCTGCCAAGTGCGCCCAGGCCGAGCAGCAGGCCTGCACGGCTTTCTGGTTCAGTCTGTGTGTTGCTGAGTCCTTTCTGACTCCTTGCTGAGTCATTAGGGCTGAGGTGTCACCCTATTCCAACTGAATGGTTTTGATTAATCCTAAGATCATCCGACGACTATAATTAAATTAAAATTCTATATAAACATGGGTAGACTCAAACCCTAAATCAAAATAAAAACTGAAACTATGGCCGTCATGCTGTCATCTTGTAACCTAGAGTAGCCGCCACCAATTAGAGAGGAAGAACAGCAAATCAAATCAGTCATATTCAACTCTAACAATGAATCTTCTCCAAAGGAAAGCTAATACAACTTCAGAATTCAGAACTCAAGACCTTCTTTGAGTTGTGAGTTCGATTTCTTTAATAAAGTAATTAGCAAATTAATTGGATTGAGTTATGATGTGGATTATTTGGATATGATGTGAATTATTGATGTTATCATATATGTTATAAATTCTATGATGTTATGTTATGATGTTATCATCTATGTTGTAAAGTTATCATTTATGTTGTAATTATATAATTGATCAATTCATGATAATGTTTCATATGCTAGTTTGGTTATGTTGATTCATATGATATATCATATGTATGTATGCAAGTTTAGGCGTTGATTTAGATGTGGATCATATGCAAGTTAGTAAATTTTATGCATAACCTTACATGTTTCATGACACCTATTTTATGTGAATTGGATCTAAAAGTTAGGCTATGACATGTGTGAGTTATATGCTAAATTTTACATGATATTTTACATGTTAGATGTAAGTTTAGACCATTGTTATGTTGCATAAATCACATATGCAAGTTTATATAATCATGTTATGCAAGTTTGTGGTTATTGCCTATGCAAGTTTACACCTTTAGATGTAGATCTATGACATACATGATTTATGAAAGTTTGTGACCATTATCTCAACAAGTTTACACCTTTAGGGTTGGATCTATGACATGTGTAGTTTTATGCAAGTTGTAACTTTGGCCTATGCAAGTTTTAGATGTAGAACATCATCCACACATGCAAGTTCACCCCTTATGTTTAGATCTATTTTTAGTTATATGTATGTTGTGATGTTTTCTCTTTATTCCATGAGTTAGACTATTCGAGTCTAATGTATATTTTACGTTAAACGAACGAACGTACAACGTGGGGTAAAGGGGATAATATTAAAAGATTTAATTGGCATAAATGCCTTAAGTGGTATAAAATAAAATTGTGATGAAAATTGGTATGATTTTTCATATCATAAATAGATGGACATAATTGAGTCAATTATGGCCATAGTTAAATTTGGAATTAACTGATAATTTGAATAGGGAAAGTAATTCAAATTGGGGAATGATTAATTAGGTGTAATTAATCGTCTAAGACACGTGGTTAGGCTCTTTTGTGGTGTAAGACTGCCCGGACCCGCCCGGCAAATCCAGCTCCACAAATGCCAGTCTAATGTGAGAGGTCTTAGGCACAAATTAAATACGTAACAGTTGTAAAGACACGAGGTTAGGCTCGTTTGTGGTGTAAGACTGCCCGGACCCGCCCGGCAAATCTAGCTGCCACAAATGCCAGTCTAATGTGAGAGGTCTTTATGAGGTTACGGTCTTAATGAATTAAGAAACACTTAACCAGATAAACATGTAGTGGGACATGAGGGTGTTAAGTGGGTGCCTTGGGTGGCATATGGAATCTAGTGGGTGCCTTGGGTGGCATTGGAAATATGATTAGAAACACTTGACCAAAATTTGAAACATGTAATTGAAACATGAATAAGAAGTGGGTTAAGTGGGATGTACTAGAGGGGACCAAGCTTAGGTGGATAGCTTGTGTCAAGTAATGGGGGCCCGTTTCAACCAGTAACCCATACGTATTTTGTGGGCTCGACCCAAGTCGAGGACGGGACACGCATACTGGGCTTGACTGTAAGAGGCCAAACCGGGTTAGCGGTGGCAACGCAAGTCCAACGGGTTCATATGCGTGTGTGGACCCGGGCTGGTAGGTAAGACGTTGTTGCATCGTGTAGGTATAAGCCGTGCATTATTGGTGGTATCGGGTTGCCACTTTGGGGAATGATACACCCCACTGTGGGGCCAGCACG
Source organism: Allium sativum (assembly GCA_030737875.1). Taxonomy (NCBI): domain Eukaryota; kingdom Viridiplantae; phylum Streptophyta; class Magnoliopsida; order Asparagales; family Amaryllidaceae; genus Allium; species Allium sativum. The sequence goes on from CM060921.1 coordinate 568,648,458, forward strand.
GGTATCTACGAGTTAGGGAGCCGATCGCATGGGGGGTAGTGGGTACACCTAGTGGAGATAGGGGCAGGCGGCACCTATGAAGGCAGCTAGGAGTTGTAACGACCCAGAAAATCTGAACCAATTTAAAAAATTTTAATTGGCTAAAATAATGGATTTTAAATATTAAAATAAATATTTTAAATAATGGCGATGAAAACTGAGTTTGAATCGACAATTGAAAACGTATATAATTAATTATAATTATAAACAAGGCCTGAAATGGCGCTGCAGTTTCAAAAATTGAATTCAAACTTTGTCGGACTGTACCGGGTGCAAAACAATCCGGATTTTAGTGAAACCAAAAACATTTAAATCTGTTAGTGAATACCTTTCTAACGAATTTGAAAAATCGAAATTTGATAGCGGGAATCAAAAGATATGTCCAGTTGAAAATTCTGAATAGTCGCTATGGAATTCAGGCCCTTAAAAATGGACATTTTGCAAACGACCTCGGATTTCGACGAAACCACTTTTGTTGGATCAGTGATGTCAAATTATTGCTAGGTTTCAAATTTCATAATTTTTCGAATCAATATGTGAGCGTGGCAAAGGAAAACGCGTTTGACCGGTTTTAGTTGATTTTAATCGACGGGAAATTGGCCATTTTTCAGACGGTCTCAGAATTCGATGAAATTAGTTTCGTTAGGACCGTATCGTCAATACGAAGCTAGAAAATATTTTTCTGGAATTTTTAGAGTTAGTATGTGGCCCTGGTATATTGAAATGTACGTTTAAAATTCAATATAATGATTTAAATGTTAATTTAAACGAAAACGGATCGTAACAGCCAAACTGGATCACGATACATATCCCATTGTGTTCGAAATGGGGGTAATTAGCTAGAGGCGACAGTCGTTGGCTTCAGATTCGAGTTCGTATTAAAAAGCAACCTTTTTGAATTTAAAATTAAAATTAAATATAAAAATTTATAAATACCCCCTCCCTCCTTTCTGTTCTTTCATAACTCACGAGCCCCCCCTTTTCTGAAAATCGATTTCCTCCCCGATCCCCGAATCGCCTTCGCCCCTCCCTCCGAAGTTCGTCGCCGCCGCCCTAGGTTTCCCCCACCAGCGCCGCCTTCGTCGACGTCGTGCCCAGCCATCCCCTCTCGCCTCCTCCCCTCGTCTGGAATCGAACGCGCCGCCGGAAAACCCTAGCCCCAGCCACGACCCGATCGCCAGTCGACTGCCACCGACCCTCAGTCCACCCAACGCCGCACCCACGCCCCTTTGGCCACCTACAGCAACCTCCACTCCTTTGAAAACCCGCCTCCTTCTAGCCAAACCGCTCCGCCACCCACCAAGAACCGCCTGCTCCAGCACTGACAGCACCCCGCGAGCTCCGGTGGAGCACCTCCGACCACTTGCAGCTGTGCCACCGCGGATCCCCCCCCCCCCCGTTTCAATCGGTGAGCTTTATTTTGTTTTGTTTTTATTTAAATCTGAAAATAAAAACGCGATTTTTATATGGAAAATCAGAAAATAAAAATACGATTTTTATTTATATAAGTAGCATAGGAGAATACGATTTTATACATGTAAAAATAGGATTTTTTGTTTTATGATTAGCAATTTGATTATATATATATATATATATTGCTAAGGTATAAAAATATGATTTTTATAATAAAGATTAGATTTTTATAAGTTAGAAAGGCAAGATTTTTGAAAGAACAAAGATTTGATTTTCCTCATTATATAGATTCGATTTTTAACGGCATAGAAATAGAATTTCTTATCTATATGGAAACAGTATAAAAATAGACTTTGGAAAATAGAATAAAATAGATTTTCAAAAATAGAAATAGCAAGATTGAAAATATGATTTTTTTTTAGAAGAGAATTAAAAATCTGATTTTTATTTATTAGAATGAAGCAATAAAAATATAATTTTATTATGAACAGCGGGACAAGAATTGCATTGGGATTTCGAGCAGATCCAGACGGTTCAACAGTTCAGAAGCAAAGCACGGCGGAGTGGAACCCAATGTGAGATTTCTGATTTAAAAACAATATGGAAAACGATGATGTATAAATTATATAGTCGATGTATGAGTTATATAAACGTTGTACACCTCATGTATAAGCGTTGTATAAGTTGTATGTTCGATGTATAAGTTATATATGCGTTGTAAAAATTATATATGTGTTGAAATAAAAGTGAATTGCTATATATAAATATATATATATATATATATACGCCCCTCGTCCACAAACCATGGACGATATTTATTGGTTGAAATTGTTGTGAAAATTGATTGATAGCGAATGGTTGTTTGGGATTGTTTGTGGTTGATATTGATTGATTGTGGTTGAAAAATACCCATTTGTGGTTGAGAAATATTTGGTTGAAACCACATAGGATTAGTTTGTGGAAATGAAATAAATATATACATGCCGCCTGCGTGCGAACTAGATGCATGATCCCCATTGTAAAAAACCGCGAGGTTTTAAGGTAGAGCGAGGAGCCGTACTAGGGACGGTCCCGGTTTTAACTACCCTGCGTTATGCTGCCGAAATTTTGAATAATATTCGTGTGTTTGAATTATTTTCATTTGCTTAAACTATATTTATTCATTGAATAGAAAACCTTCATGTGTTGAATCGATATTCATTCGTTGATTAGAAATTCATGTGTTGAATGGTATTCGCGTTTTAAATATAAAAATCACATTTTTATATATATATAGAAACTATAGAAAACCTTCATGTGTTGAATCGATATTCATTCGTTGATTAGAAATTCATGTGTTGAATGGTATTCGCGTTTTAAATATAAAAATCACATTTTTATCTATATATAGAAACTATAGAAAACCTTCATGTGTTGAATCGATATTCATTCGTTGATTAGAAATTCATGTGTTGAATGGTATTCGCGTTTTAAATATAAAAATCACATTTTTATCTATATATAGAAACTATAGAAAACCTTCATGTGTTGAATCGATATTCATTCGTTGATTAGAAATTCATGTGTTGAATGGTATTCGCGTTTTAAATATAAAAATCACATTTTTATCTATATATAGAAACTATAGAAAACCTTCATGTGTTGAATCGATATTCATTCGTTGATTAGAAATTCATGTGTTGAATGGTATTCGCGTTTTAAATATAAAAATCACATTTTTACCTATATACAGAAACTATAGAAAACCTTATGTGTTGAATCGATATTCATTCGTTGATTTGAAATTCATGTGTTGAATGGTATTCATATTTTGAAATAAATTGTTTGATAATAAAAATCACCTTTTATCGACTATATGAACTGTGTAAAATAATCTCGTTTTGAAAGAAATTGTTTATAAGAAAAATCCTATTTTGATCACCAATATGAAATATATAAAATAATAGTGTTTTGAAATGAGTTGTTTTACAATAAAAAATCACATTTTTATTATATTCATGAATCGTTGAAATGTGAAGTGTTAAAAATAGCCACTTGTTCAAATAAATATATATGAGTTGAAATATTCATTAATTAGCTAATGATATGATTTGTACCTATGTATGTAACATTATAATGAATGGTGTTTTTAAACCAAATAGAAATCAAATATGAAGTTGAACGGAAAATGATAAATGATAAGAACTGTATATATGTACATGCATATTTATTGAACAGGTTATAGCAAAGGGGCTAGAGAAGAGGAATAAAATTTTGTGCCCGACAAATAGGTACACATTTACTGTTTTGTTTGGGTGATGATTTTATGAGCCTGTTGGCTAGCCGCTTGGCTTTTTCTTTTTCTTTTTGAGATTAGAAGGACCGGGGAAGCTATTTGAGATTTCCCGATGCTCCCAGTGCAGGGGAGGTTATGGCGAAATTTTCCAAAATTTTAAGGCGTTAGTGAAATATTTGAAGTGAAAACGATATTGAAATCATTGAATGAACTATATTTATATAAATATATAAATATAAATAAAATTAAAACGAAATGAGGCCGTGCAGTTCGTATTTTGAAACCGTGATTTCAAATTACTAGTGCGGGAAATCCGACCATTGGATTTTCCCGAAACCTCAACCGTCGGGTTCGCCTTGGAAATATCTTCCCAACGGCACCAACCTTGTAAAAATCCAACGGTTGGATTGTTTGGAATATTTAATTCAAATCTGATGAAAAACAGCGCCCAGAGGGGCGTGGGTGCGGCGTTGGGTGGACTGAGGGTCGGTGGCGGTCGACTGGCGATCGGGTCGTGGCTGGGGCTAGGGTTTTCCGGTGGCGCGTTCGATTCCAGACGAGGGGAGGAGGCGAGAGGGGATGGCTTGGCACGACGTCGACGAAGGCGGCGCTGGTGGGGGAAACCTAGGGCGGCGGCGACGAACTTCGGAGGGAGGGGCGAAGGCGATTCGGGGATCGGGGAGGAAATCGATTTTCAGAAAAGGGGGGGCTCGTGAGTTATGAAAGAACTGTAGGATCGATAATAACTCTAAAGGGGGGTGAATAGGGTTTTAACACAAATAAATAAAACAAACACAGAGATAAAAAAATATATAAAAGAAATCACACGCAAAAATACCCAGCTTCGGCAAACTGTGCCTACTGCTGCCTTTCTAAGATTTCTACTAGATAGTACAAACAGATCCCGCTTACAATCCTATGTAAACTCGCAGCTCCTGCTCCTGTCTGACCCTAAGCTCAAAATCCTAGACTGGCCTGTGTACCCTAGACCAGATTTTCCCAGTCTACAAACCAGTAAACTGTATACCTAGTTTTAAATCAAACTAGAAAAACAATTGTTGACACAAGATTAAAATAAAAAAAAGGCAAAAACAAATAAAATAGAAACACCCCCTTATTAAATAACTTGGCTTAGCCAAGTAAAAGGAACCGGCCCACTCTCTTATTTGTGTTGTCTGATTGCTTCTACTTTTGTTCTGAGACTCGAGAATGGCGGCTAGGGTTTCTCTGAATTGTTTAAGGCTTTTTCACAATTGAATCACCATGGTTCGACGTTCTTCCTGTTGATTTATTCTGTCTTCGAGATCAACTCCGATCTGTTTTCTGCTTCTATAGATCACTGTAAGTTCTCTATTTTAAACTTTGAGGTTTTGAGTTGTTTCTTGAATGAGTTCCTTGTCTGTCGATGATGAAAACGTGTGCATTTATAGGGTTTTTACAACCCTAATCTCTGATTTCGCTGTGAAAACTTTCCCCTTTTGATTATTGGAATATTCAGATTCGAATTGAATGCGTGTTTCCCTTTGAAACTGCCTTGAAAACATTCTTGTTTCACCTTGTATTTTTGGGATGAAAAGATTTTCTGTTTCCTCTTTTGCTTGCGAAAATTGTGAACTTGGACATGTTGTTGGTCTTCAAAGAATTTGCTGAGTTGTGTAAGTTGGTTTTTCCCTGAAGTTTTGCTCGGCTTTAATTTGAAATTTGTCCTGGATTCTTGTGTCTTCCACTTTTTCCTTGATTATCATTGATGGTCCTGGCTTGATTTTTGTTTGTTGTTGAAACATATAAACCTGAATTTGAATTTCCTCTTTGATTGATCCTACTGTGATTTTGCTTGGGAAAGAAATCTTGCTTTTAAATCCCAGAAATGTATCTTTTAAAAAACAGAAAGAAATGATTTTTCTCTCTTGAAATTATTCTGTAATTTCTTGCCAATTCATGATTAGACGATTTCAGGAATGATTTCGAACCAAAAAAAAACTTCCAAAAATGTTCCTTGATTGAATTGCTCAACATTGACTCCATGCAGTATATTTTGAATTCAAACACTTGCCAAAAAGAATTTATTTCTGGAAAAGGAATATCTTGATTTCTCGAAACATTAAAGATCATTTCTTATTTTAAATCAAATGAAGAATTGATTGATATGCAGAATTCCTCCTTGCTTTGATTGTTCCCATGACTGTTGTGAATTTGAAAAAAAAAACTGGAAACTTATGAATTTATTTCTGCCATAAATCAATATACTAATTCTTCATTCATATTGATTGTTCAATCCTTCATTACTGCATGCGTATGACCACTCGTATATCCATGCTTCATGTGCACCCACTGTTCTTGCCTTGAGCTGCTCCACTGTGTCAATTGTGCACCATACACCATGCAGATGCTATGCCTTTTGCTTGTGTCAAACTTGACTATGCTGTTTTGTAATCTGTTTCTTAGCTAATCTTCTTCCTCCTTGTATGAATCTTGCTATGTTGCCATGTAAGCTTGTTAATGACATTGAACACTTGCTGCTTTGCACTTTAGCTGTTTAAAATGCCTTGTTGCACTTGAGCCTGCACTGAAAACACTTTGAATTCACTTGAACTGTCTTGACACTTGCTTGTCATTTCTGGAATCATACTTGATACTGCCATGTTTAAATTTCACCACCTTGCCATGTACATTTATGCTGAATTATTTGGACTTGCTGAATCAAAGTATTTTTCATTTCTATTTTTACCTTGTCCTGAAACACAAAGAAATAAAAACAGCAGTCAAACTGTACTGTGTTGAGGCTGATTAGAATCATCTGGTTCTGATTAGCAAACCAGTATGGTTATGGCATGGCTGTTCAAGTCTGAAAAATGATGAGAAAAACACACAGAAAACTGAGACAGATAGAGAATCAAAATCTATAAAAATCTATTTGTTCAGTGTTTATTTTAGTTCCAGAGTACTGTGCGTATTTTCTTTTATGTGACAGGTTTTCAGGGTGATGCAACCAAGGCAGAACAGAAATTGGAACAGTAAGAGTGTGCAAAATAGAAGTTGTTTAGCAGAGAGATGTGTATGAAATGTAAAGAGAGTTGTAAAGTCATTTGTATTTAGTTCATTGAAAAGTCATGTAAATGAATGAGTGTGAGAAATTTGTATATAAATGCTTTGTGAAATAAAGTAATATTATTGAATAACAAATGCTTGTATAAATTTCCTGTATTCTGTGTAAAGCATTATTAAGCAATAATACTTATTATTTCATTATCAAACACATCAATAAGATCTATTTGTTATCATCAAACAAAAAACATGTATTCAACAAACTCCCCCCTTTTGATGATGACAAACAGGCTTAAGATTTTTGAAGATGACAGGACAGGATGTGTTTGAAATGAACTCCCCCTATATTTGTGCTCCCCCTCTCAGTTGTAAACAGACATAGATAAGTATTAAACAAAATAGAAAATAATTAAACACTTAGCATTAATGGCAAAATAAAATCTATAGATGTCTGTAAACAACACAAAATCTTAACTTCTTCTCTCCCTTTGTAATCATCAAAAGATGAACAGTTCTGAACATTTTCAAAGAATATGTACCGTAGTGAGAAATCAAGTCATTTGACAGAATCAGAGCCATAAACCCCAAATAATCAAACAAAAAACCATAGTAATTCGTAAAATAGGAACACATTTCACAAACCAGAGAATGAGAGGAAGACTTTTTTTTTTTTCAAGAGCACACTAACCACGCATAACCAGAACTTGGATTTTTAAATGGGATTAGTTGCAGCATGAAAAAAAATAGTCTCATGACCATGCATAACCAGAACTTGGATTTTTAAATGAGGCCAGAGAAATTATTAATATATAATTTTATAATGGATGATAGAAGGGTGACAGAGACAGAAATGGATGTGGAAAAAGTTCCTATATTACTCATATTATAAAGAATATTCAATTACATCTGGATTGGAGACAAACTTTCAACCATCTCATATTCTGAAATCTTATACAGTCATAATTTTATAAAAAAATGTCCAAACAAAAAAACTGTTCTTTTCTTGATGGTTTGAAGATTGGATTTATTTGTCAGACAATGGTATTGATAATAGAACATCTTAAGAGAAAATTTACCCAAAAATGCAAAGAGATTAATTTATTTCTATAATTCCCAAATCCAAACGCAATCTGCAAAATCTGTCTTCGGGAAGAGGTTTTGTGAAAATATCAGCAAGTTGAGATTCGGTTGGGATAAATTCAATACAAATGTCTTCACTGGTAATGTGATCTCTAAGAACGTGGTGTCTTACATCAATGTGTTTTGTGCGTGAGTGATGTACTGGATTGTTTGGTAAATCAATCGCACTCTTACTGTCACATTTTAAAGGAACTCGTTTATAGCAAAGCCCAAAATCAGATAGAGTCTGCATCATCCATAAAATCTGTGCACAACAACTTCCTAAAGCAATATATTCAGCCTCAGTGGTAGATAAAGCAACACTGTGACGGCCCGCCCCGCACCAACCGACATTTACTCCAAAAGTGCGCTGTACACATGTCCAATTGGCACGGAACGGGTCGTCAGAAGGAAAAGAAGAAGAAAATGAACACACAAGGAACCTGTAGAATGTCTCACGGCGCATAGAACAAAATATAATAATAACATACTAGACATAACACAGGAGAGACAGTGCATAAGCTGAAAATCAGAACTAAACATCATAGCAGCGGAAATCCAAAATACGGCTTATTACAACTTTTCAACTGTCTCAAAGTAAAGTAAGATAAATGAGGTACACTACTAATGCCCAAGTAGCGACCACCAACGACACAGGGAGAATGTATATATATAATACGTGGAAGCCTCCTGCCCGCCTCCGAATCAGCTACTCGCGCATCACCAGCTAACATGTCTCTTGTCTGCTCGTGTGAGCACCCAGAGTAATAAGAGGAGACATAAAACTCTGGGTCAGACATAAAGCCTGGTATGAGCGATAAGCATCTAAGGTGAACAATAACAGGTAGACTAAAACGTACCTGGACCTGGACCTGCAACCAAAGATTAGCACTACATACTGTACAACACTCTAAGGTATCATATCAAACAGTGTAAAGATACGGAGGTGGGGAAGGTGTGCATGTCATAATGATGGCAAACAATCAAGCATAGCATCCATCCTCACATCTCTCACTCAGTGCTTAAAGCATACGATATTCACTACTCCGATCACCCAACATTCCTTGCTACGATCACTCTGCCCCATGAAGTCATAAATGGCTTCACTGCACTGATAACGTTGCCACAAATCCTTTGCTATGTCCACTTTGCCCCATGGAGTCACAAGAACCCCACTGCACTGGCTCATAGCCTTACTAATCCTTACTATGTCCACTCTGCCCCCATGGAGTTACAGGAACCCCACTGCACTGGCTCATAGTCTTACTACGCATCACCTTGCCCCTCGGGTCGTAATGACCCTACTGCACTGATAACGTAGTCTTGCTACAATCACTTTGCCCCTCAGGTCATAATGACCCTACTTCACTGATAAGTAGCCATCATCCATTCTTAGTGGTGAATCGAAGTTATGAACGTCGACAACTCCTTAGCACACGTCCCGCAGCAAAGTCCAACCATGAAGTGAACTCATTGGTTCCCAACTGGTTCCGGGATCCTGAGCTCTAACTTCCATCTGGACTACCTTTGCATCTCGGGTTATTGGTCATCACAATCGAATCGGATCAGATCAGCCTTCACATTCTTCGTCGGATCGGATCGGCCCCTACATTCGGATCGGGTCGCGCCTCTTGCATCGGATCGGGTCGTGGTCCTCCAGCTCGTGGCTCCTCTTCCTGATTCGGATCGGCGTCACCACTTCGGATCGGATCGGGTTGCTTCATCCGGGTCGGGTCGTGTCTTCTGATCAGGTCGGATCGTCTCGCCTAGTACCCATCGACTCGTGAGCTCGTGAAGTGGATCGAGTCGTGCTCCTCCCTTCGGATCGTGGAACCTCATCAAGTTGGATCGGATCGTGGAGAGGATTCGCGATCGGGGTGGCCATACGGATCGTTGTCCTCGGATCGGATCGCCCCTATGCTTACCGATCCGGTCGGTTCGGGCAGATTCCTGCAGTCCCCCCCCCCCCAGCGAGCAGTTTACGCCCCTCGATGGCGTTTTTGACCATTCTAACTATTCTAACCAATCACAAAACATTTCATACAGTCATAGCAACATGCATAATCAACCACAAACATCATTCACATCAATATGATAGGTAAAAATGGACCAAACATACCCAAAATCCCAAATTTCCCCTTAAGCATACTTAGGTGAAACTAATGATAGGATTATCAAAACTTAACCAAATTAACCCAAATTCATATCAGAGGTCCAAAACATCATTCCGAATTTTATAAATATTTTTCCAGAATTTTATCATGTTTAAATTCGCTAATTAACACTAATCAACCCTAATTAGCCATATTTGTGCAAAACTAAGCAAATCACTCACCTTAGCCACAAAACAAACTAAGATCTGAAATGATTCTCTGATTTGGTGCGAATTTCAATACCAAACAGCAGCTCCTTTGTTGATTTGGTGAAGATCTTCCTTTGATTAGGGGTTGCTAAGCCAAATCCTTAACCTAAAGGTGATTTGGAGGTGATTTAGAGGTTGGAGGCCATTTTTTTAGGGATCCTTGGTGATAAGTGGAGGCTAGAAAACTGAAATGGAATGATTCTCCATCTCATTTCAGCCCTCCCATAACCCTAATCCCGAAATGGGTTATGGGCCTACTCACTAATCACCCGATTTGGCCCGGTTAAGCAGTTTTTCACCCTCCAAACCTTGTTTCAGCCATATCTCCCAAACGGTAAGTCCGTTTGGCTAATGTAACCACTCTACGGAAAGAGAAACCATCAAACGAATCTAATGGAAGTGGTTTCAAGTCAAAATTCCTTTCCAATCAAAAGTTATGGCCAAAACAGTACCAACTAGGGGCAAAATGGTCATTCAAAAATCGACAAAAATCATGAACATGGGAAATGACTCTAATAGACGTTTCCCAGAGTTACATGACCATACGACTTCACATGGGAAAGAAATAAATATTCTACAATCCTATGATGTGTAGAATACGGGTCATTACATTCTCCCCCCCTTAAGAAATTTCGCCCCCGAAATTCCCTAATCCAAACATACACAAAGATTCCCGCATGCCTATCAATCATAAAGCAACAATCAAACATGCAAAACAAGCTAAACAAGTCTATCCTAGCATGCGGAAGAACTAAATTACGAAGTAAATCTTACCAAGCAAAGAGTTCTGGATGCATCTTCCTAATGCTCTCTTCTGTCTCCCAAGTACAATCATTCTCGTCCTCGCCCCACTGAACCTTGACTAGCTTCACCGACTTTCTTCGAAGTTGCTTCGTATCGTGCCCCACAATACAAATCGGCTTGCGGTTCCCAACCGCCTCGGGTTCTACTTCGAAGTCCTCTAACTGATCAGGTGAAATAGTCATATCTGAGTCGTGAACGAACTTCCTTAGTTGGAAAACATGAAATACATTATGAACTCCCGCCATTTTCTCTGGTAAGCCAACTCTATATGCCAAATTCCTGACTAATTCAAGAACAGGGAATGGGCCAACAAATCTTGGTGCCAACTTGCCTCTCCTGCCAAATCGAATCACGCTCTTCAACGGAGAGATCTTTACAAACACCAAGTCACCAATGGAGAATTTCAAGTCTCTTCTCCTCTTATCAGCATAACTCTTCTGCCTATCCTGAGCAGCTTTCATTCGTTGCTGAATGATCTTAATCTTACCTGAAGTTTCTCTCACCACATCTGGTCCAAGCACAAACTTCTCGCCAGTCTCTATCCAACATGATGGTGAGTTGCACGGTCTTCCGTACAAAGCTTCATATGGAGCCATACCGATACTGGATTGGTAGCTATTATTATATGCAAACTCTACTAGATGCAAATGACCATCCCATGATCCACCAAAATCCAATATACAAGCTCTCAAGAGATCTTCCAATATACAATTCACCCTCTCCGTCTGACCGTCGGTCTGAGGATGATATGCGGTACTGAGATGTAATCTTGACCCTAGAGCCTCTTGTAAGCTCTTCCAAAACCCACTAGTGAACAACGGGTCTCGGTCACTCACAATGCTTTTGGGTACTCCATGAAATCTCACTACCCACTTCATATACAATTCTGCCAACTTGGCTGCCGTCCTGGTCGATTTGACTGGTATAAATCTTGCGCTTTTAGTCAATCGATCCACAATTACCCAAATGCTATCATATCCCGATCTAGTCCTTGGTAACCCATCGATGAAATCCATCGAGACTTGCTCCCATTTCCATTCGGGAATTTCTAATGGTTGCAACAACCCACTAGGCTTCTTTTGCTCGACTTTAACTAGCTGGCAATTCATGCATTTGGATATAAACTTCCCAACGTCTCTTTTCATCCCTTCCCAGTAGTAAGTCTGTCTCATGTCTCGATACATCTTATTACCACCAGGATGTATAGTCAGTTTTGAGTGATGACATTCTCTAAGCACTTCATCTCTCAAACCATTCACGTTGGGCACAACTAGTCTTCCATTCTTTCGAAGCCATCCATCTCGATCAAGCCCATACACATTCATCTCCTCATCCATACCCATCTCTAACTTGGAGATGATTTCTAATAGATTAGGATCGTCCCTCTGGCTAGAACCAATCCGCTCTATCAAAGTGGGTCTGATCGTCAAACTAGCTAGCATAACTGGATCCAATTCGCATTTTGGTCTGAAATCAAACCCCGCGATATACTCCAGTTGCTTCCATTCAAGAAACATTGCCCCTAAGCTGGCATGTCTCCTACTCAAGGCATCGGCTACCGCATTACCCTTCCCAGGTGTATACGCGATATCAAAATCATACGAAGCCAAAAACTCTAACCATCTCTGCTGACGGAGATTCAGATCTTTCTGAGAGAAGAGATACTTTAACGATTTATGATCGGTAAACAACTCGAATCTTTCTCCCAAGAGATAGTGTCTCCACATCTTCAGCGCAAATACAATCGCTGCTAATTCCAAATCATGGGTAGGATACTTCTTCTCATGCGGCTTTAGCTGTCGACTAGCATAAGCTACAACCCTACCTCCTTGCATCAATACTGCACCCAGTCCGGTACCACAAGCATCCGTGTATACTGTCATCTCTTCATTCCCTTTAGGAATGACTAACACTGGCGCACGTGTCAACCTCTCTTTTAGACTCTTGAAGGCATCCTCACACACTCCGTCCCAGACGAAGGACTGATTCTTCTTAGTCAACTGAGTCAACGGTGCTGCAATCTTGGAGAAGTCCTGGATAAACTTACGATAATATCCAGCTAATCCCAAGAAACTTCTTACATCTGTTGCATTCTTGGGCGTAGGCCAATCCTGTACCGTAGCCACCTTCGCAGGGTCCACGGCAATACAACTCTCGGAAACAACATGACCCAAGAATCTCACTTCCCTTCTCCAGAAATGACACTTAGAAAACTTCGCTTTCAATTGGTGTTTCCTCAACACCTCCATCACTATCCTCAAGTGTCCCTTGTGTTCCTCCTCTGTCCTTGAGTAAACAAGGATATCATCCACGAACACAAGAACAAACTTATTCAACTGATCTCTGAATACTCGATTCATAAGATCCACAAAATAGGCTGGTGCATTGGTCAACCCAAATGGCATGACCAACCACTCGTAAAATCCAGACGGCGTCCTAAATGCCGTTTTCGGAACACTCTCATCCGCTACTCGAAGCTGATGAAATCCAGTCGCGAAGTCCAACTGGGAGAACACTCTAGCTCCTTCCAGCAGATCAAACAAATCATCTATCCGTGGTAGAGGATAATTATTCTTCCTCGTCACCTTATTCAACTCGCGATAGTCCACGCACAAACGAAGGGAACCATCTGCCTTAGTGGCAAACACAACTGGTGCTCCCCACTCGGAGACACTCCTTCTAATAAATCCCTTCTTCAAAAGATTGCTGACTTGCACCCCGAGCTCTCGCTGCTCCCTTGGTGCCATACGACGAAGTGGCATTACTATAGGTCTGGCATCTTTCACTAAATCAATACGGAACTCAATCTCTCGGTGTGGTGGAAGCCCGGTCACCTCCTCGAAGACGTCCGGATACTGGCCAACCACGGGCACATCTGACAACTCATCCTGCGGGATGTCGAGGGAATTTACAAAACTAGCCATAACCCCGTCACTAGGTAGGCTACCAAACACTACCCTCCGCCCATCATCCGCCCTCACTGTCACCAAAAAGCCCTCACAGTCTACCACCACCACGTATCTTTGGAGCCAATCGACTCCCAATATAATGCCATACCCAGTAAAGCCCAAAACAAAGCAATCACATACAAACATACATCCATGACTCGATAAGACCAAATTCCTGCAAATCATACTAAGGCTAGTCGAACCACCAATCGGGTTCGTCACTATCAATGGTCTATCGACTATCTCGGGTTCCAGTCCCAACCTATCTACCAGGTCACTAGATATGAAGGAACGGGAAGCCCCAGTATCAAACAAAACTTGAACTGGTATATCGTAAATAGAAAGCATACCTTGAATAACAACATTCTTTCCTTTCTCCGCCGCAGTTGGGGCATTCGACGAAGAAGGAATAGCATCAAGAGCATATTCTTTCACAATCTGCCTCTCCTTAAGAGGTTGCGGACACTTATCCTTCTGATGTCCCACTTGACCACAGTTGTAGCACTTCCTTTCCGCTGGCTTGGCCCGACATTCCTTAGCATAATGGCCCTTCTTTCCACAGCTGAAGCACTCAACATCCTTCTTGCTCTTTTTCTGGCCACCTTTAGATTGGTCCTGCTTCCTCTTATTCTGAGAGCTATTCTTGCCTCCACCGCCTGCTTGCGGCTTTGGCCCTTCTGCAGATGCAGCCTCAGTCTTTGACTTAGGGTAAAGACTCTCTGACCTCAAAGCTTTTCCCACGATCGATTCAAAAGTCTCATCGATGTGGTTGATAAGCCTTTCCCCTAAGTACCCATCCAAACCAGTGATGAACTTCTCATTCTTCTTTTCAGGAGTATCAATGAGAGACAGTCCATACTTCGACAAAGTGTCGAACTCAGCAATATAATCAGAAACTGCCCTTCCGTTCTGCTTAAGTTCCAAGAACCTCTTAAACAACACTGACTTCTGGGCAGCTGGAATAAACTTCTCGCTAAAGCGAGCCTTGAACTGATCCCAAGTAACTTGATCTTCTGGAGTAGCTGTCCTAATGGCATTCCACCAATTCATTGCTCGCCCTTGCAGCTGACGAGACGCTAGCCTTCTCTTCATCGCATCCTCGAGACCCAAGTCATCAAAGATACGGTCACAGCTATCCATCCAGTCTTGAACATCCGTGGCCGACTCCGTCCCGTGGAACGACTTCCCACCAAGATTAGTGTAATCTTTGCACAACTTAGCGAAATCGACCCTAGGCGCCTGCACTACTGGGCCAGCACCAACTCCGGGATTGGGAATTGCCCCTTGCACTTCTCTAAGCATATCTCTCATGAGGTTAGTAAACATAGCCCTCATGTCAGCGGCATTCCCTTGGTTGGTCCCTCTACCAGCACCCCTCGTTTCTCGGCTCATCGTTAATCTGTAAAAGGGAAACGATTAACGACCCCATAGTGGTGCTAGTGCAGTGCAACTTCTTTCTTATACTACTAATAGTATATATATATACATAGCTTTTGAAAACCAAAGTAATCACAAATACGCGCTCTCACATACGTACTAACTCTCCCTAGTATCTTTCCCTAGGTTAACTACGCAACCTAGAGCTCTGATACCAAGTGAGACGGCCCGCCCCGCACCAACCGACATTTACTCCAAAAGTGCGCTGTACACATGTCCAATTGGCACGGAACGGGTCGTCAGAAGGAAAAGAAGAAGAAAATGAACATACAAGGAACCTGTAGAATGTCTCACAGCGCATAGAACAAAATATAATAATAACATACTTGACATAACACAGGAGAGACAGTGCATAAGCTGAAAATCAGAACTAAACATCATAGCAGCGGAAATCCAAAATACGGCTTATTACAACTTTTCAACTGTCTCAAAGTAAAGTAAGATAAATGAGGTACACTACTAATGCCCAAGTAGCGACCACCAACGACACAGGGAGAATGTATATATATATAATACGTGGAAGCCTCCTGCCCGCCTCCGAATCAGCTACTCGCGCATCACCAGCTAACCTGTCTCTAGTCTGCTCGTGTGAGCACCCAGAGTAATAAGAGGAGACATAAAACTCTGGGTCAGACATAAAGCCTGGTATGAGCGATAAGCATCTAAGGTGAACAATAACAGGTAGACTAAAACGTACCTGAACCTGGACCTGCAACCAAAGAGTTAGCACTACATACTGTACAACACTCTAAGGTATCATATCAAACAGTGTAAAGATACGGAGGTGGGGAAGGTGTGCATGTCATAATGATGGCAAACAATCAAGCATAGCATCCATCCTCACATCTCTCACTCAGTGCTTAAAGCATACGATATTCACTACTCCGACCACACAACATTCCTTGCTACGATCACTCTGCCCCATGAAGTCATAAATGGCTTCACTGCACTGATAACGTAGCCACAAATCCTTTGCTATGTCCACTTTTCCCCATGGAGTCACAAGAACCCCAATGCACTGGCTCATAGCCTTACTAATCCTTACTATGTCCACTTTGCCCCATGGAGTTACAGGAACCCCACTGCACTGGCTCATAGTCTTACTACGCATCACCTTGCCCCTCGGGTCGTAATGACCCTACTGCACTGATAACGTAGTCTTGCTACCATCACTTTGCCCCTCAGGTCATAATGACCCTACTGCACTGATAAGTAGCCATCATCCATTCTTAGTGGTGAATCGAAGTTATGAACGTCGACAACTCCTTAGCACACGTCCCGCAGCAAAGTCCAACCATGAAATGAACTCATTGGTTCCCAACTGGTTCCGGGATCCTGAGCTCTAACTTCCATCTGGACTACCTTTGCATCTCGGGTTATTGGTCATCACAATCGAATCGGATCGGATCAGCCTTCACATTCTTCGTCGGATCGAATCGGCCCCTACATTCGGATCGGGTCGCGCCTCTTGCATCGGATCGGGTCGTGGTCCTCCAGCTCGTGGCTCCTCTTCCTGATTCGGATCGGCGTCACCACTTCGGATCGGATCGGGTTGCGTCATCCGGGTCGGGTCGTGTCTTCTGATCGGGTCGGATCGTCTCGCCTAGTACCCATCGACTCGTGAGCTCCTGAAGTGGACCGAGTCATGCTCCTCCCTTCGGATCGTGGCGCCACATCAAGTTGGATCGGATCGTGGAGAGGATTCGCGATCGGGGTGGCCATACGGATCGTTGTCCTCGGATCGGATCGCCCCTATGCTTACCGATCCGGTCGGTTCGGGCAGATTCCTGCAGTCCCCCCCCCCCCCAGCGAGCAGTTTACGCCCCTCGACGGCGTTTTTGACCATTCTAACTTTTCTAACCAATCACAAAACATTTTATACAGTCAGAGCAACATGCATAATCAACCACAAACATCATTCACATCAATATGATAGGTAAAAATGGACCAAACATACCCAAAATCCCAAATTTCCCCTTAAGCATACTTAGGTGAAACTAATGATTGGATTATCAAAACTTAACCAAATTAACCCAAATTCATATCAGAGGTCCAAAACATCATTCCGAATTTTATAAATATTTTTCCAGAATTTTATCATGTTTAAATTCGCTAATTAACACTAATCAACCCTAATTAGCCATAATTAGTGCAAAACTAAGCAAATCACTCACCTTAGCCACAAAACAAACTAAGATCTGAAATGATTCTCTGATTTGGTGCGAATTTCAATACCAAACAGCAGCTCCTTTGTTGATTTGGTGAAGATCTTCCTTTGATTAGGGGTTGCTAAGCCAAATCCTTAACCTAAAGGTGATTTGGAGGTGATTTAGAGGTTGGAGGCCATTTTTTTTAGGGATCCTTGGTGATAAGTGGAGGCTAGAAAACTGAAATGGAATGATTCTCCATCTCATTTCAGCCCTCCCATAACCCTAATCCCGAAATGGGTTATGGGCCTACTCACTAATCACCCGATTTGGCCCGATTAAGCAGTTTTTCACCCTCCAAACCTTGTTTCAGCCATATCTCTCAAACGGTAAGTCCGTTTGGCTAATGTAACCACTCTACGGAAAGAGAAACCATCAAACGAATCTAATGGAAGTGGTTTCAGGTCAAAATTCCTTTCCAATCAAAAGTTATGGCCAAAACAGTACCAACTAGGGGCAAAATGGTCATTCAAAAATCGACAAAAATCATGAACATGGGAAATGACTCTAATAGACGTTTCCCAGAGTTACATGACCATACGACTTCACATGGGAAAGAAATAAATATTCTACAATCCTATGATGTGTAGAATACGGGTCATTACAAACACAGTTTTGTTTACGACTTGACCAAGAAACAAGTGAATGACCTAGCATGAAACAAGTTCCACTAGTACTCTTCCTATCAGTGAGTGAGCCGGCATAATCAGCATCGGTAAACCCAACTAAATTAAAGTTATCACAAGAAGGATACCATAGACCCAGATTTGGTGTGTGTACCAGATATCTCAAAATTCGTTTTGTGGCTTTTAAATGAGATTCTTTTGGATTGGATTGAAAACGAGCACACAAACAAACAGAAAACATAATATCGGGTCTAGAAGCAGAAAGATAAAGAAGTGAACCGATAATACCGCGATATTTTTTCTGATCAACAGCGACAGCTTTTTCATCTTTGTCAAGCCTGGTTGTTGGACTCATTGGTGTTTTCATTGGTTTTGCATCTTCAACTCCAAATTTCTTCAGTAACTCCATCACATACTTTGTTTGGGAGATGAAGATACCTTTGCTGCTCTGTTTGATTTGAAAGCCAAGAAAATATTTTAGCTCTCCCACCAAGCTCATCTCAAATTTGACCTGCATAACTTTTTCAAATTTCTCACACATGACATCATTAGTAGCACCATATATGATATCATCAACATAGATTTGAACAATTAGAAAATCATCACCGTCATGTGATAGAAACAAAGTTGTGTCAGCGCAACCCTTTTTAAAACCGCTTTCCAAGAGATATGAACAAAGACAATCATACCATGCTCGAGGAGCTTGCTTAAGCCCATACAATGCCTTTTCTAGTTTATACACATGATTTGGGAGATCGTGTTTCTCAAAACCAGGGGGTTGTTCAACATATACCTCTTCTTTCAGCTCTCCATTCAGAAAGGCACTCTTCACATCCATTTGCTTCAGTTTGAAACCTTTAAAGCATGCAAAACTCAACAAAATTCTGATTGCTTCTAACCTAGCAACTGGAGCAAATGTCTCATCAAAGTCAATGCCTTCGACTTGATTGTAACCCTTAGCAACTAATCTAGCTTTGTTTCTGATTACATTTCCAGACTCGTCAAGCTTATTTTTAAATACCCACTTTGTTCCAATGACTGGATAGTCTTTTGGCCTAGGTACCAAGTTCCAGACTTTGTTTCTCTCAAACTGGTTAAGTTCTTCTTGCATAGCTAACAACCAAAATTCATCATTAAGCGCAATATCATAAGAATCAGGTTCTATTTCAGATACAAAAGCATTATGAATACAAAAAGTACAAACATCCTTATTGAGAGAGGAACGAGTACGAACACCAGCTGTTGGGCTTTCGATTACCAAATCTGGAGGATGATTGGGCTTGAATTTCAGACTTTCAACATTTGTTGTTGCTTTAGTGGTTTTTTCATTGTTTGTTTCAGTATCCTTGCTTTCTTGTTCACCTTCTTGGGCACCACCATCATCTCTATCATCTTCAGAGATCATATCCATATCTGTTTCATTGAACTTTACATTGACGGTTTCCACAATTGTCTTTGACTGTTTATTGAAGATCCTGTAAGCTTTACTTCTTGAGGAATAACCCATGAAAATTCCATCAATCGTTTTTGGCTCAAACTTTCCAAGCTGTTCTCCTGTGTTCAAAATATAACAAGGACATCCAAATACTCTAAAGTATGAGATGTTAGGCTTTTTGTCAGACCAAAGTTCATATGACGTTTTATTAAGTATTGGTCTAATCATAACTCTGTTCATTACATAGCATGAAGTATTGACTGCCTCAGCCCAGAAGGTTTGAGGCAATTTATATTCACATAACATAGATCTAGCCATTTCTTGTAATGTGCGATTTTTCCTTTCAACCACCCCATTTTGTTGAGGTGTTCGAGGAGCGGAAAATTCATGTTTAAAACCATTTTCTTCACAGAATTTTTCAAAGTCTAAATTTTCAAACTCACCTCCATGATCACTTCTCAAAGTTTTAATTGAAACTCCTTTTTCATTTTGAACAAGTTTTGAAAACTTTGTAAAGTAATCAAAAGTTTCAGACTTTTTGACTAGAAAGTAAACCCATGTAAATCTAGAGTAATCATCAACCAATACATAACAATAACGTTTACCATTTAAGCTAGCAGTGTCCGTAGGTCCAAACAAGTCCATATGAATCAATTCAAGCACACGTGAAGTACTAACAACATTTTTTGGACGAAAAGATGAACGACTAAATTTTCCCATGGAACAGGCTTTACACACTTTGTTATTTTTGAATTTCTGATGCGGTAAACCTCTGACAAGTTCATTTGTTTCCAATCTTTCAAGAAGACCCATACTTGCATGTGCAAGCCTTCTATGCCATAAAACTGCTTCTTCTTCCGTTGCTACCAAGAATCTAGAAACTGTTACATCATCGAAAGAGAGAGTGTAGATATTTCCTTTTCTTTTCCCAGTAAAAACAACTTTTCCAGTGGATATTTCAATGATTTTGCAAACATTACTATCAAACACAACATTCATTCCTTTATCACATAGTTGACTAATAGAGATAAGATTGTGATACAGATTATCAACATATAAGACATCAGTTAAAGCAAAAATATTGTTACCTACTTTTCCTTTACCAATAATCTTACATTTGCTGTTGTCACCCAAAGTCACATTCCCACCTTTATGTTTTTCAAGGCTAAGGAACAGTCTCTTGTCTCCTGTCATATGTCTGGAGCAACCTGAATCCAAATACCATTTCTGTTGCTCCTTAGCCCGCCAACATACCTACACAAGAAGAGAAGAGGATGACCCAGAGAAACTTCTAGGTCCAAGTGTATCAGTAGCAGAAATATGATGATCATAAGAATCTTTTGGAATCCAGATTTGATTTGTCCTTTTATTTGTGTTCCAAAAATTGTGTGCCAAGTGTTTAGGAACCCAAACCTTTTTGAATTTTCGGAGTTTATTACCAATCTTGCAGTTTTCATGACTGTGGCCAATTACCCCACATTTTACACATTTGGGAAATATGCCTCTACCTTTAGCACTGTCAATCCTAGTCACATTTTCTTGCATCTTTCCAAAACCAAGTCCTTTTCTATTATTTGCAAACAGTTGGTTTCCAAGCAACATTTTAAAAGATGTTTGACCAATTGAAAATTTATTCAAAGTAACTTCAAGATCTTGAACTCTTGTTCTTAAGATTGTGTTCTCACTCACTAGTGAAGTGCATCGTTTAACATAATTCTTTCTTTTGGTGTCATCATCTTCTTTTAGAGTCAAGTTTTCTTTTTCAAGATCCTCAATAGTACACTTGAGTGTCGTGAGTTCTAGATTCTCAGTCTTACAAATTTCACAATCCAGATTATTTATTTTTGAAACATTTTCAAGTTCAGATTTCAACTTCTTATTATTGTGAATGAGATCAAGGTTTTTTGCCTTCAGTTTCTCTGCTTCTGATTCTAATGAGTCAATAATTTCAGAAAGATGTTTACACATTAAAACTAGATCGTTATAACTGTATACCTCAGTGGTTTCTTCGTTGGCATCTTCTAGATCTAACTTTGCCATGAAGCACAGATTGCTTTCTTCCTCACTGCTGTCTAAATCTTCTTCTCCTTCCTCGTCATCCCAAGTTATAGCAAAAGCTTTCTTCTTCTTCTTGCTTCTTTGGAGAAGTGGACAGTTTGGTTTTATGTGTCCCGGCTTTTGACAGTTGTAGCAGAGTGATTCGTCTTCTGAATTGTTGGTTTTTGGTTTATTTCTACGAGGTTTGAATTTTCTCCACTTCGTGAGTTGTCTGACTGCCATGGCAAGCTGTTCAATAGGATCTTCACTATCGCTGGTAACGGTGTTGGACAGAGCTATTGACTTCTTCTTCAGATCTGAGTTGTTGCGATCTTCTCTTACTTTTAGCTCCATTTCATACATCATCAGATCCCGATAAGCTCTTCCATGCTTAGCTTACTCAGATCATTAGATTCTTGAATGGCTGTGACTTTTGCTTCAAAATTCATTGGCAGAACACGCAGAATCTTTCTCACAAGTTCCACTTCTGTATAGACTTTTCCCAGAGCTCTAGCATTGTAGACCAGCACAGAGAAGCGACCATACATGTCCTTGATGCTCTCGTCCTTTTGCATGATGAAGTTTTCATATTCATTGCTGAACATGGCAAGACGAGATTCTTTAACCTGAGAGGTTCCTTCGTGTGTGACTTCCAGAGTATGCAAAATTTCCTGGGCTGTATTACAATGAGAGATTCTATTATATTCTGTTTTATCAAGAGCACAAATTAGAGCATTCATAGCTTTAGAATCTATAGAATATAGTTTCTTATCATTCGCATCCCACCTACTTTTTGGTTTAGGTGTTACAATTCCATTAACAATTTCAGTAGGAGGTTTATATCCAGTTTCAATGATATCCCAGACATCGTAATCGACAGACACAAGATAAATTTTCATCCTAGCTTTCCAATATGCGTAATCACCACCATTGAACATGGGTGGTCTAGCAATAGATTGACCTTCAGAAAAAGCATTGTTCACGGAAGTCATAATTCTAGGGTTACACACTGGCTCTGATACCAATTGTAGGATCGATAATAACTCTAAAGGGGGGTGAATAGGGTTTTAACACAAATAAATAAAACAAACACAGAGATAAAAAAATATATAAAAGAAATCACACGCAAAAATACCCAGCTTCGGCAAACTGTGCCTACTGCTGCCTTTCTAAGATTTCTACTAGATAGTACAAACAGATCCCGCTTACAATCCTATGTAAACTCGCAGCTCCTGCTCCTGTCTGACCCTAAGCTCAAAATCCTAGACTGGCCTGTGTACCCTAGACCAGATTTTCCCAGTCTACAAACCAGTAAACTGTATACCTAGTTTTAAATCAAACTAGAAAAACAATTGTTGACACAAGATTAAAATAAAAAAAAAGGCAAAATCAAATAAAATAGAAACACCCCCTTATTAAATAACTTGGCTTAGCCAAGTAAAAGGAACCGGCCCACTCTCTTATTTGTGTTGTCTGATTGCTTCTACTTTTGTTCTGAGACTCGAGAATGGCGGCTAGGGTTTCTCTGAATTGTTTAAGGCTTTTTCACAATTGAATCACCATGGTTCGACGTTCTTCCTGTTGATTTATTCTATCTTCGAGATCAACTCCGGTCTGTTTTCTGCTTCTATAGATCACTGTAACTTCTCTGTTTTAAACTTTGAGGTTTTGAGTTGTTTCTTGAATGAGTTCCTTGTCTGTAGATGATGAAAACGTGTGCATTTATAGGGTTTTTACAACCCTAATCTCTGATTTCGCTGTGAAAACTTTCCCCTTTTGATTATTGGAATATTCAGATTCGAATTGAATGCGTGTTTCCCTTTGAAACTGCCTTGAAAACATTCTTGTTTCACCTTGTATTTTTGGGATGAAAAGATTTTCCGTTTCCTCTTTTGCTTGCGAAAATTGTGAACTTGGACATGTTGTTGGTCTTCAAAGAATTTGCTGAGTTGTGTAAATTGGTTTTTCCCTGAAGTTTTGCTCGGCTTTAATTTGAAATTTGTCCTGGATTCTTGTGGCTTCCACTTTTTCCTTGATTATCATT
The DNA here is from genome assembly GCA_030737875.1 of Allium sativum. NCBI lineage: Eukaryota > Viridiplantae > Streptophyta > Magnoliopsida > Asparagales > Amaryllidaceae > Allium > Allium sativum. The sequence goes on from CM060921.1 coordinate 568,672,249, forward strand.
GATGGTCCTGGCTTGATTTTTGTTTGTTGTTGAAACATATAAACCTGAATTTGAATTTCCTCTTTGATTGATCCTACTGTGATTTTGCTTGGGAAAGAAATCTTGCTTTTAAATCCCAGAAATGTATCTTTTAAAAAACAGAAAGAAATGATTTCTCTCTCTTGAAATTATTCTTTAATTTCTTGCCAATTCATGATTAGACGATTTCAGGAATGATTTCGAACCGAAAAAAAACTTCCAAAAATGTTCCTTGATTGAATTGCTCAACATTGATTCCATGCAGTATATTTTGAATTCAAACACTTGCCAAAAAGAATTTATTTCTGGAAAAGGAATATCTTGATTTCTCGAAACATTAAAGATCATTTCTTATTTTAAATCAAATGAAGAATTGATTGATATGCAGAATTCCTCCTTGCTTTGATTGTTCCCATGACTGTTGTGAATTTGAAAAAAAAAAACTGGAAACTTATGAATTTATTTCTGCCATAAATCAATATACTAATTCTTCATTCATATTGATTGTTCAATCCTTCATTACTGCATGTGTATGACCACTCGTATATCCATGCTTCATGTGCACCCACTGTTCTTACCTTGAGCTGCTCCACTGTGTCAATTGTGCACCATACACAATGCAGATGCTATGCCTTTTGCTTGTGTCAAACTTGACTATGCTGTTTTGTAATCTGTTTCTTAGCTAATCTTCTTCCTCCTTGTATGAATCTTGCTATGTTGCCATGTAAGCTTGTTAATGACCATTGAACACTTGCTGCTTTGCACTTTAGCTGTTTAAAATGCCTTGTTGCACTTGAGCCTGCACTGAAAACACTTTGAATTCACTTGAACTGTCTTGACACTTGCTTGTCATTTCTGGAATCATACTTGATACTGCCATGTTTAAATTTCACCACCTTGCCATGTACATTTATGCTGAATTATTTGGACTTGCTAAATCAAGGTATTTTTCATTTCTATTTTTACCTTGTCCTGAAACACAAAGAAATAAAAACAGCAGTCAAACTGTACTGTGTTGAGGCTGATTAGAATCATCTGGTTCTGATTAGCAAACCAGTATGGTTATGGCGTGGCTGTTCAAGTCTGAAAAATGATGAGAAAAACACACAGAAAACTGAGACAGATAGAGAATCAAAATCTATAAAAATCTATTTGTTCAGTGTTTATTTTAGTTCCAGAGTACTGTGTGTATTTTCTTTTATGTGACAGGTTTTCAGGGTGATGCAACCAAGGCAGAACATAAATTGGAACAGTAAGAGTGTGCAAAACAGAAGTTGTTTAGCAGAGAGATGTGTATGAAATGTAAAGAGAGTTGTAAAGTCATTTGTATTTAGTTCATTGAAAAGTCATGTAAATGAATGAGTGTGAGAAATTTGTATATAAATGCTTTGTGAAATAAAGTAATATTATTGAATAACAAATGCTTGTATAAATTTCCTGTATTCTGTGTAAAGCATTATTAAGCAATAATACTTATTATTTCATTATCAAACACATCAATAAGATCTATTTGTTATCATCAAACAAAAAACATGTATTCAACAAGAACAGAAAGGAGGGAGGGGGTTTTTATAAATTTTTATATTTAATTTTAATTTTAAATTCAAAAAGGTTGCTTTTTAATACGAACTCGAATCCGAAGCCAACGACTGTCGCCTCTAGCTAATTACCCCCATTCCGAACACAATTGGATATGTATCGTAAGCCAGTTTGGTTGTTACGATCCGTTTTCGTTTAAATTAACATTTAAATCATTATATTGAATTTTAAACGTACATTTCAATTTACCAGGGCCACATACTAACTCTAAAAATTCCAGAAAAATATTTTCTAGCTTCGTATTGACGATACGGTCCTAACGAAACTAATTTCATCGAATTCTGAGACCGTCTGAAAAATGGCCAATTTCCCGTCGATTAAAATCAACTAAAACCGGTCAAACGCGTTTTCCTTTGCCACGCTCACATATTGATTCGAAAAATTATGAAATTTGAAACCTAGCAATAATTTGACATCACTGATCCAACAAAAGTGGTTTCGTCGAAATCCGAGGTCGTTTGCAAAATGTCCATTTTTAAGGGCCTGAATTCCATAGCGACTATTCAGAATTTTCAACTGGACATATCTTTTGATTCCCGCTATCAAATTTCGATTTTTCAAATTCGTTAGAAAGGTATTCACTAACAGATTTAAATGTTTTTGGTTTCACTAAAATCCGGATTGTTTTGCACCCGGTACAGTCCGACAAAGTTTGAATTCAATTTTTGAAACTGCAGCGCCATTTCAGGCCTTGTTTATAATTATAATTAATTATATACGTTTTCAATTGTCGATTCAAACTCAGTTTTCATCGCCATTATTTAAAATATTTATTTTAAATATTTAAAATCCATTATTTTAGCCAATTAAAATTTTTTTAATTGGTTCAGATTTTCTGGGTCGTTACAGGAGTGCACGAAATTACCATTATCATTATTAAGTTCAGTAGGCGGGATCAACCTTAGGGTGACTAGTGGTGGTGCAGTATAGCAAATATCCTATAGTGGTGGTGTAGTATAGCAAATATCCTATAGTGGTGGTGCAGTATAGTAATTATATTATAGTGGTTAGGGCGCGCTTTAACGTTATCTTTGTTCATCTTGTTTCCTTGTTTACTCTATCATACCCAAGTATTCACAGTCATATCCTTATTTTCCAACTTATGCCTTAGCCTGGTTATTTTGGTAATTATATTGTTAAAGTTATCGCACTCGCCAAACTTTATGTCTGACCCCTTTGTTTCCACCTCTTTTCTTCCTTTCCCCCAAGGTGCTCAGGTTGGTACTAGCACTAGTGGAGCTTGATTTTAGACAACTGTATCTCTTCTTTTAGAAGTTGCTTTGATCGCTGAAGTAAAGTTCAGCCTCTCTTATTTATGGCTATTTTGTATTGGGGATTATGTCTTTCAATTTATGTACTTTGATTTAGTCAAGATGGATATTATGTACTTTGACTCTGGTTTTGATTATGTAATCAAACTTATGTATTTTCTGCTGCAATGAAATAAAGTTTTAAATTTTCAAGTACTGTTTATATCTGTCTTGTTGTTAAGTTTCTGTTCTATACTCACTTAAAACGCTCCATAGAAGTTAATGCATTCCCTTTGTGAGTGACATTAATGGACGTGGGGTGTTACACAAAGTCTTCCATCTCGTTGCAACCACCCTCTGTCATCCGTGGAATATCCACTGAGGTGACTAGAAGCCTCCCTTCTGCTGATCCTATCCAAGATGTCTGCTATCTGTGGGTCCTCTCGCTGCGAAGTTCCTATCTTATATATAAGAATAGTTCACACCTCTAAGGATGCCAACAAACTAGGTATAAGATCCGTAGATGGCGTAAAATCAAAGATCGATATATACTCCAAGCTCCACCTCTCTACGAATAGTGGACATAAAGTCATCCTCTACCTACTCAGTACGTCTGCCACCACATTACCCTTGCCAAGGGTATAAGCAATCTCAAAGTCATAAGATGCTAGGAACTCCATCCGTCTCTGTTGCCTCAAGTTGAGATCCTTCTGCGAGAACAAATACCTAAGAGAATTATGATCGGTATTCAACTCGAGCTTCTCTCCAAGTAGATAATGGCGCCAAGTCTTAAGCGCGAATACAATGGCAGCCAACTCTAAGTCATGGGTAGGGTAGTTCTTCACATGAACTCTCAACTATCTACTTCCATAACATACTGCCCTTCCCTCTTGCATTAAAACATCACCAAGCCCTGTACCACATGCATCAGTGTATACTGTGAACACTTTGTTCCCATCATGCAAAGTCAAGAATGGGGATGTTTTCAGAGCCCTCTTCAATTGCCGAAAAGCATCCTCACAATCTATATGCCAAGAAAATGTTAGATTTTTATTCGTCAGTCTGGTGAGTGGGGATGATATCTTTGTGAAGTCCTTAATGAAAATTCTACAGTAGCCCCCTAAACCAAGAAAATTCCTCACCTCCGTTGCATTCTTTGGAATCTGCCAATCTTGAACTGCAACTACATTTGTGGGATCCACTGTTTTCCCATCCTTAGAGACCACATGCCCTAGAAATCTTACTTCCTTTCTCCAAAAATGACGTTTGGAGAATTTTGCCTTAAGCTGATGTGCTCAGAGAGTCTTTAAAACCTCCCTTAAATGTAGGCATTCTCTTCCTCGCTTTTCGATTAAATCAGGATGTCATCAACAAAGACCAAAACAAATTTGTTTAGAAACTCCTTAAACACCCTACTCATCAAATCCACAAAATAGGTGGGTGCATTCGTCAACCCAAAAGGCATGACAAACCACTCGAAGAAACCATCTGGAGTTCTAAAAGCAGTCTTTTCTATACTGTCTTGGCCAACCTCAACTAATGAAACTCTATGGCCAAGTCTATCTAGGAGAAAACAGATGCACTAACAAGCTGGTCAAACAGATCGTCTATCCTCGGAAATATGTGCCTATTTTTCTTAGTGAGCTTATTCAACTCCCTATAATCCACGAATAAGAGAAGCGACCCATCCGCTTTAGTGGCGAATACTATTGGAGCAACCCATTCAGATATGCTTCGCCTAATAAATCCTTTCTCAAGTAGCTCCCCTAATTGTTGGCTGAGCTCCATCCTTTCTTCTCGGAGCCATATGGTGCACAGGCAATGCAACCGGCTTTGCATTGTTCGCCAAGTATATCCGGAAATCAATCTCGCGCCTCAGAGGTAATCTCTGAACCTCCTTAAAAACATCAGGATACTCACAAACTACTGGTATAGATCATAGACCATCGATAGATGCGTCAAGCGACTCTAGGAAACTAAGCATGACAGACCCCTTAGGGTCACAAGAAATCTCGAGGGTCCTCCCATAGCAAGTCAAAAGTCTAACAACCCTCCTCTAACAATCCAGAATGGCACCATACATGGCTAGCCAATCCATCCCTAAAATCAAACCATAGACCATGAAACCAAGCACGTATATATCACACTTAAACTCGACGCCCAACACATATATTCTCAAACCCCTACAAATCATAGACAGATGAGCTGTATCCCCAACGGGGTTTGAGACAACAACGAGATCCAAAACCATACTAGTACTAAGGTGCAGAGACTCAACCACAGAATTAGGTATAAAAGAATGTGAAGCACCAGAATTAAAAAGAGTTCTAACAGGATGATCGGAAAGAGAAATCAAGCCTTCAACATAAACTTTCCTACCTTTATCCGGTACACCACCCACGAGAGCATGCACATGCCCTCCAGAAGATCCTGCCCTTTTGCCCTGTCCTTACTTCTTCTGGTAATCCTTAATAAGGTGTCCTACCTCTCCACATTTGAAACAAGCATTCTTCCTTTTTCTACAATCTTTGCTCAAATGACCCATGCGTCCACAACTATCACTGCACCATATCAACGAATTTGGCACACAAGGATGTGGATATACAATTCGGCTATAAGTCGTAACAAATTTGATAGTTCTCAAATCCATATCAAAGTACATTTTGCGATCTAAACCACCCCAAACACGATTAATCTGACCGTCCATAGATGAAGCCCTGGATCAGTTCATTTGATACGACTTTGGACCGTATGAAATGCATGTCAAAATTTTCCCTCCGTACTTCCATTCTGGCACAATCGAGTTTTGACACATCAAAAATTTCGAGCGAATTATCCCTCTTTTTATTTTGCAATAGCGACCACCGAATACCCAAATTAGGGTTTTGGTACTCGACCGACTTTCTTTGTCAATAAGCCATCCACCGCTGTCCATAGGTTATCGTCAGCTCGCGCTGCCTTCAGCTGACCGGCGAAGCCTCAGTCCACCACTGTCCATCCTTCTCGTCACCACTGGAGGTGAGTACTAGATCACGGTTAAATTTAAATATAAATTGGGTTTAAATTGGGTTTAATTTGAATACGAATTGGGTTTAAATTGTGTTTAAATTAGGTTTAATTTGAATTTCCATGCCTTAGTTTAAAAATATAAATGATATATATTTGCATGTGCTTGTCTACCTAGAATTCATGCTACTACTATGTTTAAATTGGGTATTATCCCCAGTTTTATAGTGCGATAGTGTATTTGTTATCATTTACTTGTGTTGTATTTGTCTACCTTGAATTCAGATGCTTTTACTGATGTTGTCCTGCTCATTTGTGTGTATTATTGCATTATGTACACTGATCCTTACTGATCTGAAGTGCATGGGTCATTTCTGGCTTGTGCCAAAAAAAATCATGTGGTATGATTTGAGAACTAAAGCATACTAGTTTTATTGACTGAGCTACATGTATTTGGTAATTGATATTGGGAAATTTGTATGATTGACTGGAAATGTCGGTGATGGATGCATGAATGAAAATAGAATGGCATTTATAGGTTGAGATTTAGTCAATTTGTTTGGTGTGCCATGTGTGGCACATTACGTGTGAGTAAAGGCGTAAAACTAAATGCCTTGCAAACTAAGGTATCTAGATTCATAGAATTGCTTAAGGAAATAATAAGTAGGAGGACTGAGAAATCTGGTGCTCATTTACCCTGGCTCAACCTGAAATGCTCTACCATTTATGACTTTCTATCTTGAACCAAGTTACTTTGTGCTCATGTATATGACATTATGTGCATCAAGTATGTGCATGTGCTTGTGCACTGATTTGTTGTATTCATCCGTGACCTGACTATGTTCTTCTTACTTGTATGTTCATGATGTTGTCGTGCAGAGTAGGTGTTTGTGTTGTAATTGTATATTCTTCTGTTATCTTGTGCGTTTAAGTCAATACTTAGTCTTGTGGAAATATGTTCATTTATGTGTAAATATGTGTGTTCTAACTCATTATTGTTCTAATGCAAATTATGTTGCAAGTATAGACAAAGGTGATGCATTCTAGCTAAGAATTTACTAGGTGATCCACCAGTGAAGCCTCACCAAGCTGAAGGCTTTAACTCTACGGTTAAGAGTTACTGGGTGATTCAACAGGTAACTGCACTTTAGCTCACGATGCCGGTTTGGGTATTTATCCCTGCTTATTCATTTAACTAAGTGCCAAAACTGGCAAAGGGGATAATATCAAGTGTCAAATGCTTTTTCCTAAGGTTTAGTGAAGCAGCATATGACACTTGATATATTATCCCCTTTGCTAGTCTTGGCGCTTAGTTAAATGCAAAAGTTAGGACAAATATCCGACCAGGTGCATGAGCTAAAGTGCATCCACCTAGTGAATCACCCAGTGAATTCTTAACTAGAAAGTTACACTTTCATCTTGGTGAATGCATTAGCTGCGGATCGAAGTGGTCGATCGCCGAAGTTGAAAAGCGGAGAGTGGTTGATAATTGAAGTTACCTTCTTTATTATAATATAATTATGAAACGGTACGCATCTTCTTTATTGTAATGTAACATTATGTATCTTCTTTATTGTAATTAATAGAATGTATCATTATATATTGTAATGAAATGAAATATTTCACACAATTGTTTCATTTACTATTACAATTGTGAATTAGTGTATCCTATGTATAAATTGTGTTATATATGCTTTGTGTTACAAATAATATGTGTTGCAATATCTGCTTATATATATATATATATATATATATATATATATATATACAGGATACGGTTTATAGCCGTATCTACTAATTCTTTAGATACAACCAATAGCCGTATGTTATTACATTGGGATATGGTTTAGAGCCGTGTCTAATAATTTAACATGCCATTTTTTGATATGGCTTGTTACCATGCCTAACTGCTTTAGATACGGCTAAAAACACAGCCTAATTAGCATATATAGTGTAGTGTATGACATTTCCACTTTTCTCGGGCTTCGTCGTTCTTTCCTCCCTTCTTTTGCTGTTTTGTTCTATCTTAGGCATACTTTCTTGTTTTGTGTTTCGTCAATCTTAGCCTCTTTCTTTTCACCTTTATCTTCTTCATGCATCAATGACATATCAGCGAGTTTATCAAAAGTTTCCCCCTTTGGAATATGAGACATAGCCAATACATGGAGGGGTTCATTTAACCCTCTTGCAAACCTTAAAGATTTCTTGTGCGGGGTATTTACTAGCCCCAAAGCAAACCTCGCCAACTGATTGAACTTATTGACATACTCTTTGATAGACATGCCTCCTTGCTTAAGTGCCAAAAACCTTTCCATCTGCATACTTTTCTCGGCTTGAGAAAGAAACTTCATCTGAAATCTCTATCGCAAATCATCTCAAGTCTCAACTGGACGCCCTGCTTGTGTCACTTCTCACCAGAATGAAGCCTCATCTTTCAGTTGTCAAACGGCCAACTGAATCTTCCTACAGTCGTCAACCTAAAAAATCCCGAAGAAACCCTCCGTCTCTTTAAGCCAATTCCTTGCTTCTACAAAAGTATCAGTTCCTTGGAATGGCTTTCCTCTAATAACATAGAAATCCTTGCATATCTTGGAGAAAGTATCCGCTCGCACAGGAGGATGAGCAACAACTACAACTGAGGGAGGGGCATCTACTTGGCTTCCGGCAGACGTCGTAGCCTCAAGATACCTACGGAACCAAGACGGTATTGTAACGCCCTCGGGAAGAATCGGTTCCCCAGAAATGCTGAAAAGAAAAGGAAAAAGGGATTCAAACAGAGAGTCGAAAGATATTTCATATGGATTTGGGGAATATGTTTTTCAAAAACAGTCTTTCTTTTGAAAATGCTTTCTTCTAAAACCTTTTGAAAACAATTTTCAAAACCTTTTATCTGATCTGGTAACCATCAACTCTGATACCAAATGTGACACACCATGTCCGTTAATATCACTTTTTAACAGAATGCATTAAGTTTCATGAAGCGTTATAGGTAAACAGAAACAGAACATCACAAAACAGGTATAAAAAACAGCGGAATTTAAAACTTTATTTTTCAAATAGAAAACATTGTGGTCCAAAACTCAGTTACAACATAAGTCTCAAAAACATAAAACCTATTACATAAAATTAAATTATCTGCCTTGTACTAAAATCATCAGAGTACAGTAATATAAAAGCATAATCCCCAAAAAGAGTAGACAGGTAATCAAAGCGGTACATCTAAGCAGCTCCAAGCAGAACGAAAGAGAGAACCCTAATCAAGCCTGAGTATTCCTACCCTGAGAACCTGGGTGGAAAAGAAGAGGGAGAAAAGGAAAAAAAACGGGTCAGACATAAAGTCTGGAGAGTCCAATCACTTTTAGCATATAAATAAGTAAAAGCATCATGACATGCATATAAACTGGATGAGAGAGATAACAGTATCATAAGTAAGGTATAACAGGCTGAGCAGGATAAATAGGGTAAATAGAATAGAATATATTGCGCTTCTCAAGTATTTTTCTCTACACCAATACAGTATAACAGAAACAGAATGATCCTAACAGAAACAGATGGTAGACTTAGGTGTACTTCCAGTCACGGGTTTTACCCCCAACAATAATAACAGGCAGTCCAATAGAAATGACAGGTGTTACCCCTAATGATAATAACAGGCCCCTAAACAAGCAGGGCTAGATGTACCCTAATTACTACCTCAATCAATCAGCAAGCTGTCCAGTAGATACCCTGTGATGGCCCCACAGTAGGATGTACCATTTCCTAAAGTTGCAACCCTTTTTTTCGAGAGGTACAACCATATCTACTGATGTCACATCATCTTATTATCCCAAGCAAGCGGATTCATGCACGCAAATGACTCGTTTGAAATGTGCCATCAACACGCCCACTGTAACACCCCACTTCTGTTAAGGTCACTCACAAAGGGAATGCCTTAACTTCGGTGGAACATTATAAGTAAACAGAACAGAAATTTACAAGACAGATATGTAAAGTAGTACTTGAAAATTTTATAACTTTATTACAGCAGAAACAGAAATAAGTTTGGTTACATCATAAAACCAAAACCCAAGTACACAAATATCAGTCTTATACAAAATCCTTCAGAATGCATAATTTTAAAGCCATAATCCCTAATAGAAAATGCCATAAATAGGTAGAACCAAAGCTAAGCAATATTTCAAGCACTTCTAGCACTTCAAGCAGATGGAACCTGAATCAATCTCCTATGTTTCCACCCTGAGAACCTTGGGGGAGGGGGGGGGGGGAAACGAAAGAAAAGAGGGGAAACAAACTAGGTCAGACATACGTCTGGTGAGTCCAGTGACTTTCAGCATATAAACAGATAACAGTATCATGACATGCAAATAAAACTGGATGAGAGATAACCATAACAGGAGTAGCAGGTTAACAGAAGAGATAGAGTGATATAGGCCAAACTAAGCTTCTTACTTAGTTTTCACTTCTCTGCACTAAAACTAGTATAACAGAATTAGGTGTTGTCCTAATATCTAAACAGAAAACAAAACGATCTCTTCAGAAACACGATGCTAGTAATGGGCCTTTACCACCCTAACAGAGACAGATGTACAGAAACAGAATGCTAGTAATGGGCCTTTACCACCCGAACATAGACAGACAGTACAGAAACAAAATCAGGAACGAAATCAGTGATAGAAACAGAATAATCCCTACGGAAACAGAATATTAGAATTAGGTGTACACTAGTAATGGGACTTTACCACCTCAACAGACGGTACCACACAAAAACAGATAGGTGTTACCACCCCAACAAAAACAGACAGTACCCCAACAGAAACAGACAGGACTAAGTGTACCCTAAATTCTACCCCAAGCGATTGGCTCCCTAATACATAAATACCCTGTGTCGGCCCCACAGAAGGGTGTATCACTCCCTAAAGTGGCAACTTATAGACACGGACCTATTTATAGATGTCACGGTGTCTTGCATCCTCAGAGCAGACCGGATCCATGCACGCACATGACCCGGTTGGAATGCGCCATCAACACCCCTCGCCATTATCAGAGTGAACCTCTTACAATTAGTTCAGTAAGCATGCCCTGGACCCCTACCAAGTGTTGGGTCATAGTTTTGATACCATAAAGGGTTATTGACTAATATGGGTCTCAAACAACAAATGACACAAGTAATTGCCCTCCTAACCTTGTGTCCCCAGACTAACAGATTTCAGATTAACTTACTTATAGATTTCAGATGTACAAAGTTCAGATTAACTAGTTCTCAGATCAGACATGTTAGTTAACAAGTTTTCAGACTAACAGATACAGATTAACAAGTTTTTAGACTTAATGGATCAGATTATGGATTAATAGACTTACAGATAGTTTCACCTAACCTTGTATTGGGCCTACAAACTTTCAAACAGGTTTATTAGATTCATCAGTCCAGTTGTTTTAACCCTATCCACCCAACACGTTTAAGGAATCACATATATCATAGATTTGCATTAATTAAATATTAAAGCGCAGACCTCTCACATTAGGTCAATAGCTTGTGGCCGCTGGATGTGTCGGGCGGTTCCAGGCAGACTTCTGACACAAGCCAGACCTAACCTCATGTCTAAGCATCTTTGTGCCTATGACCTCTCACATTAGACTGACAGTTTGCGGTAGCTGGTTAAGCCGGTTGGGTCCGGGCAGGTTTCTATCGCAAACAGAATCTAAGCTCATGTCTCGGCATTCTTATTTTAGCTAAAGTATTCATTCGCAAATTATGCCAATATCAGACTAATTATGCTAATTCGATAAATTAACTTCTTTACAAGTTACAACAGATTATCCAAAGTTCTATTAACATGTTTTGCTCAATTTTAGATCGAGCCTACAGATTTTCATACCCCAAATTACCGCGTTTAGTTTCAACAGATTTAGCAGATTAGGCAATTTAATCATCCCTTAAAATTCCAATGACATACCTCGCTTAATCATAAAATTAAGCCTAATTTCACATGCTTAAATTATGGTCATAATTCATCATATAACATATGCCCCAAATTTCTAGTTAAACTTACATAGTACAGAATATTCTCCAAAAACCCCAAATCATGATATACAATATGAATTATGCCAAATTATAGCCTTTGATTTTAGCATATGTAAATATACAAAATCCCCATTTAGGCATATTCACAATTAATAGTTATCCTATTTTAATATAGACCTTTTACGCCTAAATCATATATCCTTTTTCTTTCAAGTCATAGATTGTCATATAAAATATGCCCCCAAATCTAGATCTTAAATTACAACATATATTATGTCCTTAAAATCAAATCATGCATTATGTTCCCAAATTACAAGTCATATGTTGTCATACAATAATTCTCCTTCTTCCAAATCATAAACCGTCATATATTGTATGCCTAGATCTAGAACGTAAATTACGACATATGCCCTTTTCTTAAATCGGTCACAAACCAGTCATGTCCAATTATGCATCATTCATTATTTTCCCCAAATTTAGCATTCGTGCGTCAATCTCTTAAGAGATTTGGCTCAGGCTCGTGGTAGCCTGGCTATAGAACAGAAGGAAGGAAGAGATATAGAATAGTTACAACAATAAGATAGATCTATATAGAAAAATAGATCTGATAAACAGGAATAAGATAGATCTACACAGAAAAACAGATATGATGCAAAATCTCCAATTCAGATTTATAACCATGTCAAGATCATAATTAAATTTCATATCTGAAAATAACTGTACTCACAATTCGTGGTTTAAGAAAGAGAAGGATAATTATGGGATCTGATTTTCTGGAGTTAATTTAGCTTTCCGTTGATGTAAGCGTTGATTTGTTATCTTTTAATCCTATTCAGATTGGAAGAAGAAGAAGCACTTGTTCTAGCTTAAGTTTCAGCAGAGTAGCGATGCCATTGATTTATTTTAATATGAATTAGAGCAAAGTATAGGCATAATGAAATTGTGTGGAGAGAAAGTGAGGTTTGGGGTGTTTAAATAGCTTAGGAGCAACGAATCTGGTCAGAACGGGCGTTTAAATACAGAAAAATGGATTTGTCCTCGGATCTGGAATGGGGGGAGGTCGACCCCCAGGTCGACCACATGGTCGACCTGTTTACCCAGGTCGACCCCTTGGTCGACCTGGGTCCTGGGCGGGAATTTTTCCGCCCAGCCCAGGTGTGTATTTTGAATTCGAATTTGAATTTCGAGCTGAGCTGTTTTAATTTTTCCGAAACTTCTAAAGGTCATAACATCTTCATACGGGGTCCGATTTACGCAAACTCGGTAACTATATCAAGTAGAATTCCGAGATGAACGCAATGGCGTAACCCGTTTCCCTAAATTCTTCTTTAAAAATTAATTATACTTTATTTTTTTACTTTATGTTCATAGAAAATACGGGGTGTTACATTCTTCCCTCCTTAAAGGATTTCGTCCCCGGAATCTTCAAGTTAAGAAGAATGTGTCCTACCATCCAATCACCCATCTACTCAACCATCATCCGTAAGCATCCATTATCCTTAGAAAACTTCTAATGTTGTATGAACATATGCAAAAGTGTGAGTATATGTCTCTTATCTAATGCAAAGATCAGGCGGTCTACTGATTCAGTTGACCTCCTAAATGCGAATTATGTCAGTGCCATGAGTCCACTTATGTATGCAAGAAATCCTATTTGATACACATCATTTCTATATGAGTGCATAACCATTCATCCAAATGCAACATCCATGTGATGAGTCAATCATTTTGCATCCACAAAAATCGAAAAAAATGCACACACATCCATACGCCGTATAAGAGTGTTTTTGAGCCGATCTAGTGCCTAGTGTGTGTATATGCATCCACGAGCAACCACTAGCAATCACTTGCATCCACTTGCATCCACTTGCAACCATCAAACATAACATGTCTCAAACACATGTTTACACCCATTAGTTTCTACCTAAAGGTCGAAGAATCGATCGATAGGTTACAGCCGAGTGATAGAAGCAAGTACAAAAGTTCTGTTCCCATTAGACATCGGTTAAGAGAATAAATCCCTAAGTATCAACCCCGAAGACTGAAATCAACATCAGACTGGCACTAAGAGAATTACTCCCATTAAACAATGTCAAAACTGGAAATCTATTTCACGCTTCGAGTAAAAACCCCTATCCTTTTCAGAAATATTCAAATACTTACAGACTACTGGTACAGATCAGATTATCAAATGATTCTTAGGAAACTAAGCATGATAAAACCCTACCATATCCCACAAAAACCAGAATGTATGCATCACAGTTAACTTAACGCTTAACACAAATACCTTCAAACCCCAATTTATCTCAAACAGATGAGTCGTAACTCTCATGGGGTTTGAGACTATAGCGGGATCAGAAACAAGACTAGTATTAAAGTGCAGAGTCTCAATTACAGAATAAAAATGCCAGAATGAAAAAGAGTTTTAACTCAATAATCAGATAAGGAAATTAATCCTTCTACAGAAATTTTCCTATCTCTACCCTACCTACCAGTCACGTGAGCATTCGCCTACCCTTCAGAAGTATGTTCTACCCTCTTCCCTTGCTCACGTTTCTTTGGGAAGTCCCTAGTGAAGTGTTCCATTTCTCCATAGTTGAAGCAAGCACCCTTCCTCTTTCTGCAATCCTTGTTCAGATGAGTCAAGCTTCCACTTCCTTAAGCCAATTTCGAGCTTCAATAAACGTCTCTGATCCATGAAAAGGTTTCCCGCCCATTGCCCGAAAGTCTTTGCATATCTTCGAAAAAGTATCAACGCGGAGAGGGGGAGGAGGAGGAGGAACATATGCTGGGCCTGCCGCGGCGGCTCTAGCCTCCAGATACCTTCTGATCCAAGTTGGTATCGGTATGCCCTCGGGTATCTCGGATAACCCAGACATGCTGAAAAGAAAATGAAGAGATTCAAAACGGACAATTCGAAAGACAGATATATGGTTTTGGGGATTATATTTTTCAAAATAAACTTTACTTTTCAAAATACTTCCTTTTTAAAACCTTTTTGAAAATAGTTTTAATAAAAAAACTCTTATCTAATCTGGTAACCTTCAGCTCTGATATCAAGTGTAACACCCCACTTCCGTTAAGGTCACTCACAAAGGGAATGCCTTAACTTTGGTGGAACGTTATAAGCAAACAGAACAAAAATTTACAAGATAGATATGTAAAGTAGTACTTGAAAATTTTATAACTTTATTACAGCAGAAACAGAAATAAGTTTGGTTACATCATAATACCAAAACCCAAGTACACAAATATCAGTCTTATACAAAATCCTTCAGAATGCATAATTTTAAAGCCATAATCCCCAACAGAAAATGCCATAAATAGGTAGAACCAAAGCTAAGCAATATTTCAAGCACTTCTAGCACTTCAAGCAGATGGAACCTGAATCAAGCTCCTATGTTTCCACCCTGAGAACCTGGGGGGGGGGGGGGAAGGAGGGGGGAACGGAAGAAAAGAGGGGAAACAAACTAGGTCAGACATACGTCTGGTGAGTCCGGTGACTTTCAGCATATAAACAGATAACAACATCATGACATGCAAATAAAACTGGATGAGAGATAACCATAATAGGAGTAGCAGGTTAACAGAAGAGACAGAATGATATAGGCTAAACTAAGCTTCTTACTTGGTTTTCACTTCTCTGCACTAAAACTAGTATAACAGAATTAGGTGTTGTCCTAATATCTAAACAGAAGACAGAACGATCTCTTCAGAAACACGATGCTAGTAATGGGCCTTTATCACCCTAACAGAGACAGATGTACAGAAACAGAATGCTAGTAATGGGCCTTTACCACCTGAACAGAGACAGACGGTACAGAAACAGAATAAGGAACGAAATCAGAGACAGAAACAGAATAATCCCAACGGAAACAGAATATTAGAATTAGGTTTACACTAGTAATGGGCCTTTACCACCCCAACAGACGACACCACATAGAAACAGACAGGTGTTACCACCCCAGCAGAAACAGATGGTACCCAAACAGAAACAGACAGGACTAAGTGTACCCTAAATTCTACCTCAAGCGATCGACTCCGTAATACATAAATACCCTGTGTCGGCCCCACAGAAGGGTGTATCACTCCCTAAAGTAGCAACCTATAGACACAGACCTATTTACAGATGTCACAGTGTCTTACATCCTCAGAGAAGATCAGATCCATGCACGCACATGACCAGGTTGGAATGCGCCATCAACACCCCTCGCCATTACAGAGTGAACCTCTTACAATTAGTTCAGTAAGCGTGCCCTGGACCCCTACCTAGTGCTGGGTCATAGTTTTGATACCAGAAAGGGTTACTGACTAATATGGGTCCCAAACAACAGATGACACAAGTAATTGCCCCTCCTAACCTTGTGTCCCCAGACTAACAGATTTCAGATTAACTTACTTTCAGATTTCAGATGTACAAAGTTCATATTAACTAGTTCTCAGATCAGACATGTAAGTTAACAAGTTTTCAGAATAACAGATATAGATTAACAAGTTTTCAGACTTAACGGATCAAATTACAGATTAATAGACTTACAAATTGTTTCACCTAACCTTGTATTGGGCCTACAGACTTTCAAACGGGTTTATTAGATTCATCAGTCCAGTTGTTTTAACCCTATCCACCCAACACGTTCAAGGTATGACATTTATCTCAAATTTTCATTAATTAAATATTAATGCGCAGACCTCTCACATTAGGTCGATAGCTTGTGGCCGTTGGATGTGCCGGGCGGTTCCGGGCAGACTTCTACCATAAGCCAGACCTAACCTCGTGTCTAAGCATCTTTATGCCTATGACTCTCACATTAGACTGACAGTTTGTGGTTGTTGGTTAAGCCGGTTGGGTCCGGGTAGGCTTCTACCGCAAACAGAGTCTAACCTCGTGTCTCGGCATTCTTATTTTAGCTAAAGTATTCATTCGCAAATTATGCCAATATCAGACTAATTATGCTAATTCGACAAATTAACTTCTTTACAAGTTAAAGCAGATTATCCAAAGTTCTATTAACATGTTTTGCTCAATTTTAGATCGAGCCTATAAATTTTCGTACCCTAAATTACCGCGTTTAGTTTCAACAGATTTAGCATATTAGGCAATTTAATCATCCCTTAAAATTCCATTGACATACCTCGCTTAATCATAAAATTAAGCCTAATTTCATATGCTCAAATTATGGTCATAATTCATAATATAACATATGCCCCAAATTTCTAGTTAAACTTACATAGTACAGAATATTCTCCAAAAACCCCAAATCATGATATACAATATGAATTATGCCAAATTATAGCCTTTGATTTCAGCGTATGTAATTATCCAAAATCCCCATTTAGGCGTATTCACAATTAATAGTTATCCTATTTTAATATAGACCTTTTACGCCTAAATCATATATCCTTTTTCTTTCAAGTCATAGATCGTCATAGAAAATATGCCCCCAAATCTAGATCTTAAATTACAACATATATTATGTCCTCAAAATCAGATCATGCATTATGTTCCCAAATTACAAGTCATATGTTGTCATACAATAATTCTCCTTCTTCCAAATCATAAACCGTCATATATTGTACGCCTAGATCTAGATCTTAAATTACAACATATGCCTTTTTCTTAAATCGGTCACAAACCAGTCATATCCGATTATGCATCATTCATTATTTTCCCCAAATTTAGCGTTCGTGCGTCAATCTCTTATGAGATTTGGCTCAGGCTCGTGGTAGGTTGACTATAGAACAGAAGGAAGGAAGAGATTCAGAATAGTTACAACAATAAGATAGATCTACATAGAAAAACAGATCTGATAAACAGGAATAAGATAAATCTACACAGAAAAACAGGTCTGATGCATAATCTTCAATTCAGATTTATAACCATGTCAATATCATAATTAAATTTCATATATGAAAATAACTGTACTCACAATTCGTGGTTTGAGAAAAAGAAGGACAATTCTGGGATCTGATTTTCTGGAGTTGATTTAGCTTTCCGTTGATGTAGGCGTTGATTTGTTATCTTTTAATCCTATTCAGATTGGAAGAAGAAGAAGCACTTGTTCTAGCTTAAGTTTTAGCAGAGTAGTGACGCAATTGATTTATTTTAATTTGAATTAGAGCAGAGTATAGGCATAATGAAATTGTGTGGAGAGAAAGTGAGGTTTGGAGGTGTTTAAATAGCTTAGGAGCAACGAATCTGGTCAGAACGGGCGTCTAAATATAGAAAATTGGATTTGTCCTCGGATTTGGAATTGGAGGGGGGAGGTCGGCCACATGGTCGACCTGTTTACCCCGGTCGACCCCCTGGTCGACCTGGGTCCTGGGCGGGAATTTTCCTGCCCAGCTCGAGTGTGTATTTTGAATTTCGAGCTGAGTTGTTTTAATTTTTCTGAAAATTCTGAAGGTCATAACTTCTTCATACGGGGTCCGATTTACGCAAACTCGGACTCTATCTCAAGCAGAATTCCGAGATGAATGCAATGGCATAACCCGTTTCCCTTAATTCTTCTTTAAAAATTAATTATACTTTGTTTTGTTACTTTATGTTCACAGAAAATACGAGGTGTTACACCCACTAAGATGAACCTCTTATAATCAGCTTAGTAAGTGTGCCCTGACCCCTACCTAGTTCGGGTCCCCTTTTGATACCAAGATGGATTACTGACTGATACGAGTCCCACACAATAGATGATATTAGCCACCCCCTAGGCTTGCATCCCCACCACTAGGATTTTGACAGGTTATGCCTAACAAATTAACAAGCCCGCATAACCCCACCATATAAAATAGGTTAGTTTGTCGAGTTTTTATAACCCCCCCACAGATTTACTTAAACCCCCATTGATTCAAGCATGTTTACTTAACCCTTATGCAATTTTGACAGGTTCATATTACCCCCACATAGATTTAAATAGGCTAAGTATTACAGGTTAACAGGTTATTATCATTTTCCATTCATGTTTGTTAATGCACTAGAATTCTCACATTAAGTCAACTACTTGTGGATGCTGGATATGTCAGGCGGTTCCGGGAAGACTACTACCACAAGTTAGACTTAACCTTGTGTCTTAGCACCGTTACACGTACATTTACGTACTAGACCCCTCATATTTGATTAACCACTTGTGGATGCTGGATTTGCCGGGCGGTTCTGGGCAGACTTCTACTACAGGTGTAATCTAACCTCGTGTCTAAGTGCAGTTATAGTTTCTATTTACTGTAAATTTAGACATATTCATTCTTAAACAAATTTTCATGTTCATCAAAGGTTATTGTAACGACTCAAAGTTTCGAGCCACGAATGTCGACACTAATACATCCATGGTATTCACGTGCCAAGCACCCAAGTGCCAGAAAG
Source organism: Allium sativum (assembly GCA_030737875.1). NCBI lineage: Eukaryota > Viridiplantae > Streptophyta > Magnoliopsida > Asparagales > Amaryllidaceae > Allium > Allium sativum. Next base: position 568,691,501 of record CM060921.1, read on the forward strand.
ACGAAAAGTTAGGGTGAAATAAAATAAAAAGAAAACAGACTAAGGAAGAAGAGGACACAATATCAGAATATCACAATGAAATGGTAACATATAATATAAAGAATGATCTTTACAAAATAAAATTGTATGGTTACAACTATCAGAGAATAATAACCTATCATCAACATGGACAATTATAACAACATGTCCTCATAAATGCTGATGTACAACATAGAATGCAGCAGATATAAAAAGTACGGTAAGATGAACTTCAACTCTCTTCCAGAAGCTCCAAGTAAAACCTGCCATACTCAGCCAACTCAAAGGAGTACGTGATTATTTTAGGGAAAACAAAAACCAAGCATTAAACATCAGTCTGGTATGAGAAACTCAAGATACACATTGCATGTAACAACACGGAGGGGACTTTGCAGATAACCGCTCCAATTTTCCCCTCAATTGAAACCAACCATTTATTAAGTTTACTATAATTGTATTATAAATAATGTCTAGGGTGTAGAATATAAATAAATTCACATAGAAGGAATGGTTACATTGGTTACATTCAACAACTATTAAGTGTACAAACAAAACCGATAAGGCACGTTCGCATATTAGATTTTCCCATTGGTGATCTCTCAATACAGATCCGAACTCCATGCACAAGGGTCAGAAAGTACCTCCGAGTGTCGCATGTATCTAGATAAAATATACCATAAGGTAAACACAATTGGCCCACGCACAAAAACACCAAAGTGCACCACGTGGAACCAAATATACCCAACTCTCGCGCGCAACTTCGAGGAGCTCCCGCACGATTCGATAATAAGCATACACTAGATATGGAGTCAATATATGCTATCGTGGGTTAGCAAAACCCCAGATTGTGCTCCTACTCTGTTTTCTGTCATTTCCGTTGTCGAGGTTTCGTTCGGCATCTTTCACATGAGTCTTCATCACTCGAATAGAACACGAATTCCTAGATGGAATCTCACAGCTCAATAGATCTTGGAATCACACATAGACTCCTTCAAAGATCTCAGAATCACACATGGATTCTAATACATCAACAGATCTTGGAATCACACATAGATTCTTTCACAGATCTAAGAATCACTATATGTGTTCGAGCATCTCAACAGATCTCGAATCGTCAAATGGCTTTCACTTCACAACCCCTTCCAAAACATAGAACCCATATACTAGTTTTGAAGTGGTTTTTGATAAGTTGAACACTTACGAATCCCGGTCTCCTCAAAACCAATCGCAAGATTTAAGGTCAAGTTCTATAGTCGATTAGACAACTACAATTCACATAATAGACGATTATGTATGGAAAACAGCCTCGCTTAATTTCCATAACAAACACTAAACATCCAAGGCAGGATAAAGGTCATGAAGCATGATAACAGTCAAATAACTATCAGGTCACGAAGCATGATAACATTTAAATCACTATCAAGTCACAAAACATGATAACAGTTAAATCACTATCAAGTCACAAAGAATGATAACAGTCGAAGCACGATTAACTCATATAAACATCTTTTAATCCTTTTCCTATTTAATTAATCTTTCATTGATTAATACTCCTTTATTAGTAAACTTATTTTATCTAATAAAACTTCATTTGTCAAATAAGACTTCATTTATCTAATAAGACATCACTTATCTAAAAAGACATAAACTTCATTTGTCAAATAAGACTTCACTTATCTAATAAGATATTACTTATTAATAAGACATCCTTTTATTAATCAATAACTCATACTCAATTAATATTCCTTTATATACTAGTGTATATATTCAACTTGTACATATAAAATGTGTATATGTATATATTCTACTAATTCTCTATCTCTTTTATAAGTTAAACATCTTATTCAATATCTTTATTCTGAAAGATTCCTATACTTGTTTCTATATTTAAAATCAATTATTAAAGATCTAAGTATATTCAAAATTATTAAACCGTATATTCCATTTTAACTACATTCCAAGGGTTTTGAAACAAGTGTTGCTAAAACAATATTTACAACAAACCCTATACAATCATTTATAATTTATCTTTAAATGTTTGTTTAAAGATTCAATTATGTTTACTTCCATAATATAATCTGAGTGGGTTAAAGGCTAATGTAATTAACACATTTTCATGACAAACCCAAAACCATTATATGCTTATAGAAATCACACTTCATGCACTTAACTCGTTTCCGACATTATCAACTTAACTATCCCTCGATCAAGAGTGAGGCCAGGTAAGTTAGAGCACTGGTTGCATATCACCCCTTGCCTAGACACCCCATTCTTGACACTCACAGATAGATAAGCCTACTCATCGGCTTATTAGAATTAAGAACAACAATCATGATATTTAATAAACAAGTGATTAGCAAGTGCACTTATATGACTATTCTAGCTTCACGCACTTTCAAACTTACTTCAATTTAACATACAAGTTGAACAACCATTTTAATATGATAAGAAATCACTAAGGATGTCATTGCAAAGTTTCATACAAAGTGTTGAAAATGGAACAATTCAAACTGCATTTATAGCGACTATCGTTATAAGTGCACTTTCAAGTTCAAGTCCATAATATGTCAATCCATACTAATCCTTATGTGCTTTGTTTCAAATCCATTCCACTTGTTATACAAGTCAATTCAAATCCAATTCCAAGTCCATTCCATCCATTAACATGGATCACATACGTCGCTTACTTTTAAAGTAAGAAACAAGTTAACATTTTTAACATAAGTTACCAACATCCAAGCAACTTTAAGCATAGTTAAAAACATGCAAAAGGGTTTATGTTTGCTGTCCTAAATAGTGAGTAAACTCACCTTAATCCTTAGCAAATCCAAGATCAAAGAATAAGACTAAAAATCCAAGAATAAGAACAAAGATCCAAGCTAGGAACCTCCTTCCTTTGCTTGCTTTTCCTTGCTTCCTTCCTTATATAGCTCACGACCAAAGATGAAAATTGAGAGGGTCTTGGATTTTCCAACTTCTAACTTGCTAGAAGGTCTTGTAATGATGTAAGAAGGCTTCACTCAAAGTTTGAGTTGATTTGGAGTTGCTTTGAGTATAGTTTGAAAAAGTTAGTAAGGAAGAGGAAGAAGTAGAGAAGCCATTAAAGGAGCTTCATTTTACTTAGGAATTTTGTGAATAAAAAGAGAAGGCATATGTAACACCCCGTGTATTCTATAACAGTGAAATTCATAAATTAAAGTATAATTAAATTCAAATCAAAGAATTAAGGGAAATGGGATACGCCATTGCATTCGTCTCGGAATTCTGCTTGAGATAGAATCCGAGTTTGCGTAAAACGGGCTCCGTATGAAGAAAATATGGCCTCCGAAAGTTTCAGAGTTCAGTTTAAAATTCAAATATACGAAAGCAGATCAGAAAAACAAATTTAAAATTCAAAATCGGGCCCAATTGGCCAGGGCGGGAAAATTCCCGCCCAAGGCACCCAGGTCGACTTGGCAGTCGACCTGGGGCTAGCCAGGTCGACTGGGCAGTCGACCTGGGTAACCCGTGTCGACTGCCAAGTCGACACGGTGTCGACTGGGGTGTCGACCTGGCCCCTAAGCCAGGTCGAACCCAGCCCACCCTGGCTGGCCTGGTCTGTGTTTGGTCGATTTTCTGAGCCTTGCCTTGTCACTAGGGCTAGGTGTCAGCTCCTGGTTGGTCTCTCCTTTGAACGAACGGCTATTATTAAACCATGTTTATACTGTTTAACTTTGAATCATAATTTGGGAATATTGCTATGTCAACGTTGCAAGTTAAACTTAGCATGATTTTGATGTTGTTATGAATCACTTGGGCTTAATTGTATGGCAAGTTGGACTAATACATGGAATCACTATGTTTATTGAAATCTTTATGTTGATTAAACCATGCCTATGATGCTAAATAAACCATGTCTATGATGTTGATGGAACTATGCATGTGATGTTAATATACCTATCATGTTAATGACGAATTGGGAATTGCTAGGTTATGATGAAAAGTTGGAATCATTATGTTTATAATGCTAGATGAGAATCAGTATGTTAAAAATGCTAAATTGGAATCCACTATGCCTATTAGAATTACCATGCCTTTAATGTTTCATGTTTGTAATAAAATTATTATTATGCCCGCAATGATCATCATGCCTATGATGTAAAGTTGAAATCATCATGTTAAACTAAGTTGGAACCATTGCTATGCCAAGTTATCATCATGCTAGTATTGAAACCATGTGATATGTTATAGCCTGTTTATTATGCAAGTGATGTTGGAATTGTCACATATGCCTATCACATGTTTGGTGTTATTCCCCTTTATCTCTTGAATTGTTTATGCTTGTGAACGAAGTACGTTTATATACGTTGGGGATACGATTGGGTAGAATAGGAAAAACTTGAATTGATTATAATCATAAACCGTGAAATTTGGCATAGGTAGAACATGAAATATGGCACGAAAACTTGACTTGAACATGCCACAACTTGACTTGAAAAACATGCCTTAGTTGGGCACGAAGTTGACATATGAACATGCTATGGGAATAGCACGAATCTGATAAGAACATGGGCATGTCTTTAGAAAACAAGAAAGTGGCCAACTCGAGGTTGGGTTGAGTTTGTAGTGTAAATCTGCCCGGAACCGCCCGGCAAATCCAGTTGCTACAAACAATAGGATCCAATGTGGGTAGTTGGTCATATCACGCTTGAAACCCGAGGTTGGGTTGAGTTCGTAGCGTAAACCTGCCCGGAACCGCCCGGTAAATCCAGTGGTTACGAACAATAGGATCCGATGTGAGTGGTTCGGTGCATTAACAAATCAATTAATGCCAATTAGGGTTAAGTCATGAACATGAAAATGACAACTTAACCAACTTGAACACGATTTGTAGGGCTAAGTCATGAACTTGAAACGACAACACTTAGCCAACTTGACATGACACGTAGGCGGGTTAAGTCGCGAATTTAAACGACATACTTAACCCTCTTGACATGACTAGACTGGAAGAGGATTAAGTCACGAATTACATGACTTTATTGGTTAGGCGGGTTAGGTCACGAATTACATGACCTAATCTATTAGGCGAAACCCTAGACACGACCCTTTTCAGTAGTAACCCTCTAGATGTAACAAGGTACCCTGGGGCTAGGCCGGGTGGGGCACGATTACTGGGCTAATTGTAAGAGGTGAACGACGACAGTGGGGTGCGCCAATGTAGGTTCAGTGGACTACGGTCGTGCACGTATTCCGGGGCAAACACTGGGTATCTGTAGATTTATCTGTGCATCTTGAATCATGTCAGGGGTTGACACCCTAGGGCTGATACACCCGAAGGTGGACCCAGCACAGGTGACTACATTCGTGATTAGCCGTATGACACGGACACTTGACGAGCTAGAACTTGTAGGGAGTTGATCGACTAGATAAGCGCTCCGTAGGACCCCCCGTACTTGGGTCAGACCCCATTTCAGGGTCGTTTCACGATATTGGGCCATGGGAGTTATTTCGTGATTAACTCGTGACATGGGCTTAGTATACTAGTACAGTCGATGCAACGAATCTTGAACATGTGATGCTTTATTTGACTTGTCTTGACTCATCATGATCACCTTAGTCTATCTTGTCCACCTTGACACCCTTCTTGGGTTTAGTTCCAGTTCATACATGACATGTTGTTTTAACCGTTTTTACACTGAAAGTCACTAGGACTTACTCAGTCTTTATGACTGACCCTTTTCCTTTCGCCTCTTTTTCTTTCGTTTCCCCCCCCCCCTAGGTTCACAGGGAGGGAATACCGCAGCTTGACCAATTTTCACATCCAGCTTGAAGAGAAAGAATGTATTGCTTGGATCTTTTCCATTTTGGACTATGGCTTTGGACAACAATCAGGGGACTTTTGCAGTTTATTTATGTTTTCTTTATGCTTCTTTAAATAATGTAATCAAGACAGTTATGATTTTGGAAGTAGTGTAATACAAATTATGACATGGTTTGTGAACACGTATTATGTTGAAATAAAAATTGTTGTTTTTCCCGCTGTTCAAAAATATGTGTTCTTATATCTATCTTGTATATCTGTGACTTATACTTACAAACCTCCACCAAAATTAGGACATTCCCCTTGAGAGTGACCCTAACGGAGGTGGGGTGTTTTACTTGGTATCAGAGCATAGGTTTCCCAGATAAGATAAAAGTTTTGAAATTTTATTTTCAAAGAAAAATTTAAAGAAGCATTTTTAAAAGATAAAATATTATTTTATTTTAAAAAGGCAAAGTCCCCCAAGAGCCGTAGGTACTATCTTTTATCCTTCGTTTTGAATCTATCCTCTTTGTTTCAGCATGTCCGAAGAACTTAACTTGCCAGAGGGTGTACCAATACCTGGTTGGTTTAGACGGTTCTTAGAAGCAAGGGCCACTCAGCCAGGTCCTACCGTTCCTCATCCCCCAGCTGCAGCAACACCTCTTCCTCCACCTCCTCCGCGGGGAAATACTTTTGCTAAGATATGTAAAGATTTTAAAGCTATGGGGGGAAAGGACTTTCATGGAACTGAGTCCTTCGTGGCAGCTAGGAATTGGCTGAAGGAAACCGAGGACCTATTCGTCATCTTTGAGGTAGAAGATAGGCAGAAAGTACAACTGGCAGTATGGCTACTTAAAGGCGAGGCTTCCTACTGGGGGGAAGTCACTAATGCAGAAAGACCAGTGGAAACATGGGAGGACTTTAGGGCAAGGTTTGAGGCTAAATTTCTCTCAGAAGCTGAAAGGAGTTTGCAGTTGGAAAAATTCTTATTTCTTAAGCAAGGGAATATGACAGTCAAAGAGTATGTTAATCAGTTCGATGAGCTGGCTAGGTTCGGACTGGACCTAGTCAACACCCCGCACAAGAAGGCTCTCCGCTTTGTCAAGGGGTTGAATGAGCCATTACACAGTTTAGCCATGACCCATATACCCATGGGAGCTACGTATGACATGTTGGTGCAGATGGCATTGCTGAACGAAGAAGATAAGGGCAAGAAGGAGACAAAGGCAGAAAACTCTCAAGGGAAGAAAGAGGTCAAGCCCAACGACTCTCAGAATAAGAAGGTAGACTCCGAGAAAGGAGGCAAGAACGACAACTCACGTGATAAAAGGAAATGAAATTTCTGTGGTACGGAAGGGCACATAGCCAAGGATTGTAGAAAGAGGAAGAGAAAGCAAGGTGAATGTTTTCATTGTGGGGAGACTGGACACATCCGCAAAGACTACCCTAAGAAGCAGATCGGACCTTCTGGGGGTACATCATTAATTTCTTCTAGATGCTTTGTTTTATCTTGTTTCTCTCCTCGATCCTATCTTGAGAACCATAGGTAGAATCTTTTTGGATGTAAACATGTAATTGAAACATGTTATGATTGCGAAATGGTTGCAAGTGGTCGCAAGTGGTTGCTCGTGGATGCATGAATACACATTAGCCACTAGATCGGCTCAAACACATTTTCATGTTGCATATGCATAAATGTATTTATTCGTATATGGATGAAGTTTAGTGTGTTGTCATATGGATGTTGCATTTATATATGAATGGTTGTGCACTCATGTAGAATCATGAATAGGAAAATTCGCATACATAATGGATTCATGGCACTTACATAATTCGCATTAAGGAGGTCAACTGAATCAGTAGACTGCCTGATTTTGCAAGTGGTCGCAAGTGGTTGCTCGTGGATGCATGAATACACATTAGCCACTAGATCGGCGCAGACACATTTTCATGTTGCATATGCATAAATGTATTTATTCGTATATGGATGAAGTTTAGTGTGTTGTCATATGGATGTTGCATTTATATATGAATGGTTGTGCACTCATGTAGAATCATGAATAGGAAAATTCGCATACATAATGGATTCATGGCACTTACATAATTCGCATTAAGGAGGTCAACTGAATCAGTAGACTGCCTGATTTTGCATTGGATAAGTACATGTACACACACACACACTTCGCATAAGTTTAGTGTGTTGTCATATGGATGTTGCATTTATATATGAATGGTTGTGCACTCATGTAGAATCATGAATAGGAAAATTCGCAGACATAATGGATTCATGGCACTTACATAATTCGCATTAAGGAGGTCAACTGAATCAGTAGACCGCCTGATTTTGCATTGGATAAGTACATGTACACACACACACTTCGCATATGATCATGAAACATTAGAAGTCTTTTAAGGACAATGGATTCTCGTGTTTGATGGATGAGTAGATGGATGTTTGGATGTTAGGATATACATTCTTCCTGAACTTGAAGATTTCGGGAACGAAATCCTTTTAAGTGGGGGAGAATGTAACACCCCGTGTATTCTATAACAGTGAAATTCACAAATTAAAGTATAATTAATTTCAAATCAAAGAATTAAGGGAAATGGGATACGCCATTGCGTTCGTCTCGGAATTCTGCTTGAGATAGAGTCCGAGTTTGTGTAAAACGGACTCCGTATGAAGAAGATATGGCCTCCGAAAGATTCAGAGTTCAGTTTAAAATTCAAACAGACGAAAACATATCAGAAAAACAAATTTAAAATTCAAAATCGGGCCCAATTGGCCAGGGCGGGAAAATTCCCGCCCAAGGCACCCAGGTCGACTTGGCAGTCGACCCGGGGCTAGCCAGGTCGACTGGGCAGTCGACCTGGGTAACCCGTGTCGACTGCCAAGTCGACACGGTGTCGACTGGGGTGTCGACCTGGCCCCTGAGCCAGGTCGAACCCAGCCCACCCTGGCTGGCCTGGTTTGTGTTTGGTCGATTTTCTGAGCCTTGCCTTGTCACTAGGGCTAGGTGTCAGCTCCTGGTTGGTTTCTCCTCTGAACGAACGGCTATTACTAAACCAAGCTCCATTGACGGTCCGAATCAACTCAAAAACACTATAAAAAGAACCTAAGACCTAGCCTAAATCATACTATTTCATTTTAGCCTCAGGCCGCCGCCATTAAACCTAGAGCTCTAGATTAAAAATACAAAGAACAAAATTAAAGAAGACAAAGGACGAATCTTGAAGGCTACAACTAGAAGCTACAACAACTACGACGCTTTAGACAATGGATTTGGAGCTATTTGATTTGGAATTTTGATTACTTGCTTCATATTGTAAGTTCTATGTCACTTTTTAGGCAAAAACGCTAAAATAACATGGACATGCCATGAATTGAAACCGGATTTAGGAACTATTATTAATCCATGTTTATACTGTTTAACTTTGAACCATAATTTGGGAATATTGCTATGTCAACGTTGCAAGTTAAACTTAGCATGATTTTGATGTTGTTATGAATCACTTGGGCTTAATTGTACGGCAAGTTGGACTAATACATGGAATCACTATGTTTATTGAAATCTTTATGTTGATTAAACCATGCCTATTATGCTAAATAAACCATGTCTATGATGTTGATGGAACTATGCCTGTGATGTTAATATACCTATCATGTTAATGACAAATTGGGAATTGCTAGGTTATGATGAAAAGTTGGAATCATTATGTTTATAATGCTAGATGAGAATCATTATGTTAAAAATGCTAAATTGGAATCCACTATGCCTATTAGAATTACCATGCCTTTAATGTTTCATGTTTGTAATAAAATTATTATTATGCCCGCAATGATTATCATGCCTATGATGTAAAGTTGAAATCATCATGTTAAACTAAGTTGGAACCATTGCTATGCCAAGTTATCATCATGCTAGTATTGAAACCATGTGATATGTTATAGCCTGTTTATTATGCAAGTGATGTTGGAATTGTCACATATGCCTATCACATGTTTGGTGTTATTCCCCTTTATCTCTTGAATTGTTTATGCTTGTGAACGAAGTACGTTTATATACGTTGGGGATACGATTGGGTAGAATTGGAAAAACTTGAATTGATTATAATAATAAACCGTGAAATTTGGCATAGGTAGAACATGAAATATGGCACGAAAACTTGACTTGAACATGCCATAACTTGACTTGAAAAACATGCCTTAGTTGGGCACGAAGTTGACATATGAACATGCTATGGGAATAGCACGAATCTAATAAGAACATGGGCATGACTTTAGAAAACAAGAAAGTGGCCAACTCGAGGTTGGGTTGAGTTTGTAGTGTAAATCTGCCCGGAACCGCCCGGCAAATCCAGTTGCTACAAACAATAGGATCCAATGTGGGTAGTTGGTCATATCACGCTTGAAACCCGAGGTTGGGTTGAGTTCGTAGCGTAAGCCTGCCCGGAACCGCCCGACAAATCCAGTGGTTACGAACAATAGGATCCAATGTGAGTGGTTCGGTGCATTAACGAATCAATTAATGCCAATTAGGGTTAAGTCATGAACATGAAAAAGACAACTTAACCAACTTGAACACGATTTGTAGGGCTAAGTCATGAACTTGAAACGACAACACTTAGCCAACTTGACATGACACGTAGGCGGGTTAAGTCGCGAATTTAAACGACATACTTAACCCTCTTGACATGACTAGACTGGAGGAGGATTAAGTCACGAATTACATGACTTAATCGGTTAGGCGGGTTAGGTCACGAGTTACATGACCTAATCTATTAGGCGAAACCCTAGACATGACCCTTTTCAGCAGTAACCCTCTAGATGTATCAAGGTACCCTGGGGCTAGGCCGGGTGGGGCACGATTACTGGGCTGATTGTAAGAGGTGAACGACGGCAGTGGGGTGCGCCAGTGTAGGTTCAATGGACTACGGTCATGCACGTATTCCGGGGCAAACACTGGGTATCTGTAGATTTATCTGTGCATCTTGAATCGTGTCAGGGGTTGACACCCTAGGGCTGATACACCCGAAGGTGGACCCAGCACAGGTGACTACATTCGTGATTAGCCGTATGACATGGACACTTGACGAGCTAGAACTTGCAGAGAGCCGATCGACTAGAAAAGCGCTCTGTAGGACCCCGTACTTGGGTCAGACCCCGTTTCAGGGTCGTTTCACGATATTGGGCCGTAGGAGTTATTTCGTGATTAACTCGTGACATGGGCTTAGTATACTAGTACAGTCGATGCAACGAATCTTGAACATGTGATGCTTTATTTGACTTGTCTTGACTCATCATGATCACCTTAGTCTATCTTGTCCACCTTGACAACCTTCTTGGGTTTAGTTCCAGTTCATACATGACATGTTGTTTTAACCGTTTTTACACTGAAAGTCACTAGGACTTACTCAGTCTTTATGACTGACCCTTTTCCTTTCGCCTCTTTTTCTTTCGTTCCCCGCCCCCCAGGTTCACAGGGAGGGAATACCGCAGCTTGACCAATTTTCACATCCAGCTTGAAGAGAAAGAATGTATTGCTTGGATCTTTTCCGTTTTGGACTATGGCTTTGGACAGCAATCAGGGGACTTTTGCAGTTTATTTATGTTTTCTTTATGCTTCTTTAAATAATGTAATCAAGACAGTTATGATTTTGGAAGTAGTGTAAGACAAATTATGACATGGTTTTTGAACACGTATTATGTTGAAATAAAAATTGTTGTTTTTCCCGCTGTTCAAAAATATGTGTTCTTATATCTGTCTTGTATATCTGTGACTTATACTTACAAACCTCCACCAAAATTAGGGCATTCCCCTTGAGAGTGACCCTAACGGAGGTGGGGTGTTTCAGCATATCCTTCCTATATAGGAAAAGAAAGATGGATGGGAAAAGACTAAAATACCCTTAAACCCTAATAGCATCAATGAGAGAAGGGATGGTGTGTAAGAGAAGTGAAAGTTGTGTAAGAGATGGTAAGTTTGCTTTTTTAAAGCTTAAGGATTAAGCATTCCTTTATATACATATAAGAAACCTATATACATACACTTAGGATATTTTCTAAACTCTTGATGTGACTAATTTATGCATATACTTATACTTGTATACTTATGTATACGCATGTGTATAAATGTACCAAACAACATCGCAACGATCTGAAATAACTTCTGTTCAATGACAGGTTGTAAATCTGAAAGTTGAAACTCAATCATATTTATAGTTCTTAATGAAATTATTTATTTAAGTAAACAAAACTTGAAAATAAATTACTTATCTTATTTAAATAATGAAAACAAGCATATTTGAGTTATTAACACTTATTTAAACATTTAAATACCCAAAATACAGAAACTTTCCTTAAATGCTCATTTTTTAAAATGATGACATCATCAAAATAGTTAGCCATAAATACGAAAAATATTTTTATTTGTTAATTACTTTCCTAATGATAAATTAGACATCCACTAAAATTTTCAATCACTTTTACTGCGAAAATAGCCATTTATCGATAAAACGATTTTCTGTCATTTTATCAATATTTTACCAAAAATATATTTTTGAAAGAATTTTCCCAAACGAGTCTAGTATCATTAATTAAATGATATTTAACAAGGTTATAAAATCACATTTATAACATTTAACAAGATTACAAATTGTTACGATATTCAAAGATAAAGTATTCAAATTTCCAGGTCTTTACAGTTATGCCCGTTATCCCAGTTTGATTGACGATACAAGTCATGCCACAAACTAAAATTTTAGATCAAGGTATAGGTTATGCCCAGATCCCAGTCATGTTTTACAATACAAGTTATGCCCCAATTTATCATTCCCAACCATTCCCAATTTCGTTCGTTCGCATATTTCAGCGATAGGCCTAGGCTCGAAGGTATCTTGGCTATATAAAAATAAAAAGGGAAGGAGGGAGAGAAGAGAATAGAAATAAGCATAATAACAAAACAGGCACATGTTGGTAGAAATAGGCATACTAACCGAATAGGCATATGGTGACAGAAATAGGCCTAATAGCAGAATAGGCATATGATGGCATAATAACAGAATAGGCATTTCAGGAATAGGCATATGAGAACTAAACAGTAGATTAGATGTACAAGTAGTGGCAGATCTATTTAGTTACGATTCAGGTTATTAATAGTCACAGGTTTAGATCCTAACTTATAAACATGTCAGGATTACTTATTAAATATTTATATCTTAAAGCAACATAAACTCACTGTGACTGGATCTAAAGAATAGAGAAATGATTCTTGATTTGGTAGCTGAGATTCTTGAATACATATAAGTTGTTGTTCAGAAGAGTAATCTAATTCAATTTGAGTTGGGGCAGCTTCTCGTTGTCTCCATTTTTTTTTATGAATAAAACAATAGAAATGAGGTCCTATTTATAGCCTACCGTCAACGAATCTGGTCAAGAAACAAGTCCTGGTTCAAAGAATGGATCTGCCCTGGATCTGGGTAGGGTTGACCCCGGGGGCGACCCTAGGGTCAACACCCCCTTGTTGGGGTCAACCCATGGGTCGACACCCATAGGGCATGGAGTCGATCCCCAACGGGCCGATTTCCTACCCTTTCCTCTCTTCGGTTTTGATTTTCTGGACTTGATTTTATATATTTTACTTATGTGTATACAAACTTCAAACCTTAGTATCTTCTTCATACGATGTCTGTTTTATGCAAACTCAGAGACTATCTTAAGCATAATTCCTAGATGAACGTAATGACACAGTCCGTTTTACTTAATTTCCAATATTTAAATAAGTATTCTTTAGTTTATCATTAAAGTGTTCTTTAAAATTACGGGGTGTCACAATCATCAAAATGCAACCAACAACGAAAGACATGCATTATCACAACGCAGAGTTGAGTGCAAAATAAAGTGCCCGACAAGTCAAACATGGACATGTCTACAAGACACAAAATTAAAGCATACAGAGTGTCGATTACAACCTAGAACTCAGCACAAAGATTATTGTACAAAAGCTCCAACGCAATATCAAAATTAAAGCTTGAATTCGTTTCAACACTCAGAGATTCAAACTCAAAGGCCAGCCGCAATTCATACCCACAAAGATCCGATCCACAGTTACAAACCCTAAATGCCCAAAAACCAATCTCAAACCCAATTTGATTCGAACTATAGGCCAGGTGTCAATTTGATACAGTATTCAAGGGAGAAAACACCTATACCAGACGCGACACTTCAGATTTCAGAATGGTACCTTGATTTGGCTAGAGATTGGTGAAATTTGTGGTAGAAAATCAATTTCAATGTTGGACTTAGGGCTTTAGATGATCGAGGAGGCGGATTTGATCAAAACTGGAGAAAATTGATTGAAGAGGAGCAGATCAAGGTGCAGAGGAAAGAGCGACCGCTATTAAAACGCCTTCTTCGGTTGAAGGAATAAAGTGGAAGACAATGGATTCAAAAAGAATACAAAAGCAAAGAATATGTGGGTCGATCTGATCCATTGGGTAAGTCGTGCTCGGTCCATTAATGTTTTTTTGCGTCTGACCCATGGTGAAATATATGCTCCGATCCATATATAAAAAGATGAAAACGTGATGACTTGCATGGATTCTCCAATCCGTACTAAAACAGATGATTTGTAGATCCATATAAATTAGATTACAATCCATCGAAAGGCATTAAAATCAGTCATTTCGAAGTTTGCAATTTCTATGCATCAGACAATCACAAACTTGGAGGGCAAATGTTTATCCATTAAAAATCATGCACAATTTAATAGATTGGATCTAAGCCAAAACAATGGATCAGTCATCATATGGTTTCATGTAATAGCTGTAAGTTAAACTATGGGTCGGTCATGCTTATATTAATGGATCGTTCACTGCCTTATTTTATGGATCGGGTTGAACTTTGGTCTATGGATCGGTCGAGCTCATCTCCTATGGATCGGACGCGGGATCACGCTATGGGTCGGTCACATTTTGTAACCATGGATCATAGTCGTCCAGCATATGGATCGGGTAGAAGAAATATCCTATGGATCGGTCACTACTCTGCGTCATAGATTGGTTGATACCTCGTTTCATGGATCGGTCGTTAAGCCACGCAATGGATCGGGCGTGTATTTATACATTGATTGATCGACGTATTCTCATGGATCGGGTGCAAGAGTGACGTGATGGCATTTTCGTAGTATAGATGGATCAGACATCCGATCCATAGCCTGCACATACATATTTTCAGCTTTGCCACTCCATTCAAACTACACCTATGAATACTCCATCACTTCCTACACTGGGGGGCGGAATTTTCTCTCTACGAAGTGCAGTCAAAATCATTCCTAGCTCCTCCAAATCACTCCAACCTCCATTAAACTCCATCCAAACTTTGATTCAACCTCTCAACTCGTTGAAATCATTCAAGATCAACCAAGTGTCTAATTGTTGAAGATCTACATACAATCCTTACACTTAGAGAAATCTGGCCAATTCCTTGGTGGATTTGAGTTAATCAAGTGTAAGTGAGAAGAAATAAAGAGGAATATTATAAAAAAGAGAGAAAATGAGTGAAGTTAGAGAGATTGTGTACCTTGTAACTTCAATGGTAATAATGAGAATTCTTTCCATAGTTGGCATAGGCTAATCTAGGTCGAACCACTCTAAATCTCTTTGTTCTTTACTTTTTTTGTGTTTGTGGCTACCACTTTTAGATCATATCTTTTGTGAAGTGTAAAAATCCTCCTCGGGGGTGTTTGTGCCATTTTTTGCATAAACAGTTATATTTATATTATTAATAGGTTATGTAAAATATTTTATTGAAATCCACTATTCAACATGTGGCTCAGTAAGTGGGTCTTATTTCATTTAACTAAGTAAACCTATTTAATTTGTCCATACTCATACATATTTTCATTCCACTTATTTTAAAACAACTATATATATGCCCAAAAATAGTTTGATAAATACATAATAATTTTGTATTTTTTTTTAAACTTTAGACCCTCTAAAAGTCATTAATAAATTTAACCTTCAGAATAATTTCTCTATAACAATATTCTATATCTATTATCAAGTATTTCAATAAATCATTTTTGATAAGAAGCCGAGAGTTAAAATGTTCTGACTACCTTATGTGAACTCGACATTTCATAATATGTAAATGATTTAAATATTAAATCCTATACGAATTTTTTTGATACGCGGTATTGTACATGAATTTAGTTACTTATAAATCTTCAAATTGTAATCTAGTTTATTATCATGTAAAGAAACATCCATATGCAATGACATAATGTGCATTTTTTCTCTCTATAATCACTGTATCGTCAGAATGCTTTGAGTGCAATCAAATTTCAAAGCTCTAACAATGTCTATATTTTGTTATAACAATCAAAGTAAAATTCTGGGGTTCGGTTTGATAATAATTATTGATTAACTGGTTTGCTTAGGCTAATTGCTTGACTTTGTAATAGCTACCAACTATGGTGATATTAACCTTTTATTCGGAAGATATGAATGATCTCTAAAATAATATTTTACTTTAAGTGGTTCAACTTATACATAGTTATTGCCTTAACATAATCAATATGTCATGTGATTGATCACAACTGAAGTATAGTTATGACATTCAGGTTCATAGCACTCTCAAACCTAAATACTATTACACATCATCACTTGAAAATTTCAAGTTCACTTTTAACCCATAAAAGATTGTCAGTGAGTCGTTCCACAACTCTTCCAAAAAATGGTACATTGTAACCCTTTAGTGCTTCCGTTGATTATCGGTATTTTACCATTTATTATATAAGCCGCATTGTAAAAACCAATTTCAATGTGTATATATGGATATTCCACTTTCAGCACATCCTATCTAAGAACGTTTAAGAACAATATTTATTTTGTATTATACGGTGCTCGTGGTTAGGAACACATTCTTGAATGCAATTAAGTACTTTTCATAATGATTTTTCTAACTGTATATATTTATTGAATTTAAAACATTAATGTTATGTCAGTATCTTTATTACTAATTATAATATCTTTTGCATTACACTTTACTCGTATCAACCTAAACTACCAAAAATGCCCGTCTATAGGTACTATCAATTCTTCTTAAAAATAGGATCTAACAAAATATACCTCACTTATAAATTCAAAATCCTTCTCTGCAATATTTTCAAATCTTGTAACCCTTAAAAATAATGTCTAATGAAAAAATCTCTTTATAAATTTAAATTTTACTTTATGAATATATCCAAATCTCAATATAACATACAAATATGATCTAACAAAAAAAATCTATACAAACTCATTTCTCATTAGTTAATAGCAAAAGTAAAATTTCAAACTAAATGAAAATTAGATGATATGAAATTGAAATCAAAACTCACACTAGCTACAAATAATTTCAACATAAAAATATAGCTAAATTTTGTATGAATTATTCTCTTGAATATGTTACATAAACAATTTATAGATAAATAATTTGCGCATTAAGCACGCATTATCATTATGTGCAAGAGTGTGCCTTAACGCTTGGGTCAATATATGTAATGACAAATAAAACCAAAAGATTACATTAGTCTGAAAAAGGTCTACTATAAGAGTTAAGTGATATAACAGAATTATATAATTACCCATCTATCACACCTTTAACTCTGTCATAATCTATGCGGCGGTGATAATTTACTCAATATTCAGGGTTTAGCTGATAAAGATAGAACTCAAAATGGATGGTATAGGTGGAAATAACATCACCATGGTGGTTATACTTATGACGAACGAAGATTATTCTAAAGTCAGGGGCCATTAGTGAAAAAATTAAAATATTTGAATATCGTTTTAATTGCATAGAACATTAGTTATAATTTAGTTAAACCATAATATCCTTGATAACACATTATAAAAAATATAGTTCATAGTGGATTCAAATGAAAAGTTTGAAATTCACCCGCATTTACCTCAATTCCTAATGCACTTCACCAAAAAACTATATCGGAGTACAAATTTTTTTTAATTTATATTTATATATGTAATAGAAAAGTTTTTTTTTTCAAATTTGAATTCATAATTGTTATCCGACCTTTTGACCTGGTTACATCTAACTAACTGAACAAGTGTGATTGGATGATTATCGAGGTAGCTAGCCCAAAGTGATGATTTAATGGTTCTAATTCAAATACAGTCAAAACAACGAGATAATGGTTAAACAAACTCAACAAAAGAAATATTCAAGAATGTTCTAAGCAAGGTTTGTATTCTCCTAAGAGAAGAGATCAGACATATCCCCTAACTTAGTCAAATAAGTTTAATTTAACACGGATCCCTTAATATTTCTAAAAATACTAAGACAACTATAAAAACATTAGAATCGTAATACTAATACCCAGGACAGTCCCCCTAAGGGATTGCACTACGTAAATTGTGCATATATGGAATCGGTATTGAACCTGTTAACAATAAAGATCAACATTGATTCAATCAAAAGTTGAATTGGAAGCCTATATTTTTTAGGTGGCCTCAACTTCATCCCCAGCTTCTCTTGGTCAAATTTTAGGAAGATCTTTAGTCATTTGCACTTATAAATACAAGATGTATTATTAAGGAAAGAGATCATTTGGCTCTAAGTTTTTGCTAAGTATCTTGTGTTATCTGATCTATACAAATCGATCATCTATAATTTAGGAACACGTCAATAAAATTTTGAAATACTGGAAATTAGGTATTTTATATATAAGTTAAGGTAGTATATAACACGCTACACGGAAAATTAGTTCGACTCTACAAGGCAGAATTCGAAATCGTGACTTCTTGATCCTTGTCCTAATGTTCTTAACAGTTATTTTCAAATAAAAAAAATCTTCCAAGTGGAATTACGTAATCAAAAGTTGAACCAATATAATTTTTTTTATGATTCTCTCTTATTATTTCTATGATTATTTTCAATATAGTTTTACTTTTTTCACTTTTATTTTACTACTACTCTATTGTTGGGTGTCGGTACCAATTTTAGTGCAAACAATACTATCTAAAAGTTAATTAGTTTTAAATTATTTTAAACCAAAATTATAATTTGTAAAGGTTGTAAAAAAAAATATGATAAAGTTTCCAGAAGACTATTTAAGTTAAAATTTATAAAAGTTATAAATAAACAAATTTGAAATTATTTGAATTTAAAATTGTAGAAGTTGTAAAATAATAAATTCAAACTAAGTTCAAATTATAATATGAATTAAAAATTTATAGTCCACAAAAGTTTACAATAAAGTTGTAATATTATTTTATAGTTAACTAATAATATTATGTACATAAATACATAATGTAATATTATGTTATACTTATTCCCAAATTAGGTTAACTCGTTTTGTGATTTTAATGTCGTCCTCTCTTCCTGGATCTGGCGTTTCCTACTTACGCCTCACCTTCTCTTTCAACCTCTAATTACATGCCCCTTCTTCCTTCATCTCATGGATAAGAACCATAAAAATAAGCATAGATACTTTTCAAATCCCATCGCCCGACCCTCAGCCTCCCTGACTAAATCAGGATGCATTTATTCAGTTCAATCTATCTCAGATCTTGACTCTGATTCTGACGTTCCATCGATTGGCACTGTGTGTTCATTGTCACACGTGCTGTCATCGACAAATCCTCTTGCTGCTATATTAAAAAACATATCCTATGGATTGGTTCCAGCTCTTAGTCACAACCTCTTTAACACAGGTCAATCACCAGTTTCTCCTATGTTGGTTGCAACATCATGGATTGACCATATTTGGTGACAAATAAAACTGTTTTTGGTAAGGTTTGTGAATGAGGTTCACCTATTATGGTCGTTGAAAACCTTGCTGCATTATGAATGGTGAAGTGTAAAATGTTGGGGAGTTCAGGGGTAGTGTTTAGAAGTTTAGAAATGCGCCTGACATCGACATTGGCTAGTCCCCAAAATACTCACCACTTGTTTGTGATAATCCCCCTGAAGCATCTTCCTCTATGAAATGGAATTCCCTCTTTGCTGATCTTCCTAACATAGCTGGTGATTATGTGCTTGTGCAGTTTATGCCCCACTATTACCCTGCCATATCCCCGCTATATCGTGTAGCGGGTTTCTGATGCTATGCTATTTCCAAATAGCCTCTGAAATAGCCTTCCCGCTTTAATCCCCGCTATATTGCAATATTCCCGATATGTCCCATTATTTCAACTATATTCCGCTATATCTTCTGTAAGAGAAATGAATTAAAAATGACATTTATGCACTATAAAATTATTTTTAAATATAATTTTCTAACATGTATATTTTAAAATTTAAAATACAAAAATATTATATTAAATTTAGTCAAGATAAATAAAAGTTTACACTTATTTACATATATTTGCTTATGCTTTTATTTAAAATTAAGAAGTACTAATAATAATTAAGTTTGTTGACAATTTTCCATTTATTTATCATTTATATTTTTGCAAAAAGCATTAAATACGAGTTTTATATGCTACTGTAGACTCATCCACTATATCCTGTTATTTCCTTGCTTTATCCCCGCTACAACTTTTCACGCCTCTACCGCATTGGATCCGCTGAGTGCTTTAACTGCACAGTTATGTGCATGTAGATTTTGACATTTCAGAGTCCGATTTAGGTTCCATTCCACCTCCTAAGATACATAATGAAGCCTTTGATTTCTGGAAGGATCAACATGTTGGTTTTTTCTTGAAACGATGGTTCCAATGTTTAATTTGTTAAGTGCATGTCTGAACTCCTGGCACATTCATGCTTCTTTAGGTTAAACTTATGTTGACGGCTTATACTACTTTGAATTCTCATCTTCTGAGGAAAAACTTAGAGTCCTTGAAGTGGCGCCTTCCATTATTGGAGGTAAGTCATTCATTGTTACTACATGGAGTGCGTCTGTTGATAGGGTAAGAGAGCAAGTCCCGTCTATTCCCGTTTGGACCCAGTTCACCCACGTTCCCTCTATCTTGCAACCTCTTTTAGGTCTAAATTGGCTCTCTGTCACATCGGAAAGCTTAAATTCTTTGATGTCAACACTGTAGGTAGAAAGAATCTTACCTTTGTTAGAGCTTTGATAGAGGTTAAGCCTTACAAGCCTCTTCCTGCTCAGATTAAAGTCTGTATTGAGAATCATGAGTTTTTTATGGATGTGAAGTATAAATGGAATTTGGATATTTGTACAAACTGTAAGTCATTTGGTCATTTTTTTTATGCTTGTCCGCTAGCAGCTAATGATCCCCCTCTCATTAAGATTCCTCTGCCTAGTCATCCTATTAGAATGTGGGTTCCAAAAGTGAAGCAAGTTGTGCCCGACCTTGTAGCCTTGGTCCATGAGGGTGTTGTTGAAATTGATGTGGCTCTGGATCCTAACATTAGTTGATCGGATATAGAGAAAGCATGGGCGCACCTTGGGTATGAGTTTTGATTTAGAGCTATATTTTTATAGGTATGTAGGAGATGCTGGTGATAATCATAGTCTCTTCTATGAGCCTTTTGGAAATAACCGTAGGTTATGGGATACGAATAAGATAGGTTCTGACAATGATATTATAACACCCCGTAAAATATACCTAAGCAAATAAATAACAGTAAGTAATGAAAATCGACAATAAGATAATAATATATAAATGGGCTGAAAAGCGAAATTTTACAGCATTACTGATTTTTCCACGATAATAGCATAGTTGTATTTATGGCAATATTCTGATCAATTTTCATATATAATATATCAGAATCTGAGCCTGTATGAAAGAATTACATTTAAAAGATGTTGTACGTTAACATATATACAATAACGTTTGAAATTTGAATTGTAATATAAATATATGGAATAAATATAACTAATTAATGGTTGATTAGAATATTTCATTCAATTCGAAGTTGTACATATATAAGTATACAACAAGGGATAAAAATAATGTTTAAAAGGCAAGACATAAATGAAAATAAATAACATTGTATAAAATTATCTTTTGAGCCATAAACACGGGCCGCTGGCCATTATTGCGACCAGAAGGTCGACCCCCCCCCCCCCCGGAGTGGTGTCAACTGCCGGTCGACCACCCTTCTAGGGGAGAGGTCGGACGTTTGGTGCGACCAGAGCCCATTAAGGGTTGGTTTAGGAGATGTTTTAGGTTGGTTTTTATAAAGTGGATAACCTAGATTAAACCTATGTTAGTCTAACGGTTTTTATTCATCTACACACATATAAATACCACCAAACTCATCTCACAAATCTCTAAACCCTCTCATTCTATGTGCCTCCATTCTATAGCTAACATTCCAGAAATTTAGTTTTTTCTTCTATCCCTAACTTATTTTCATATCTAATCTAATCCTATTTAGTTTATATTATGGAATTCTCTATAATTTATATTGAGATTCAAATCCATATGATTCTCTTATATAGATATGCACTAAAATCGAAGAACGATGAATTCGACATTCAAAACAGTATTATCTCCCTCCAAAATCTCTGTGAGTAGAAATACTTGTTTAGGCTAAGTTCTACATTTTGTAGATTTTTATATTGATTTGTATGCATAGGGAGATTTGCTTCTACGATAACATCATATTATGAATCCTCCAAATCTCCTATTTTATATATGATTACCAAAATTGTCAATCAACGTTTGTGTTTGTGAATTTGCTTGGGTTATGTATGAAGAATGGTTTGGTGATTTACTTTTGTTAAGTTTGATTTATCCTTTTTTATTTAAAAGTGTTTGTGATGTAAAAAGATTAGGATTTGATTTGGTTTTATTATTTGAATACTTTAGGATTCCATTCAAATTGATAATTTGAACATATTCAAAGTTGAACAAATCAAATGTAAATGTTTTTATGTACAACATAGAAAAGGGTAAATTGGATTAAATAGAGATCTATGTATATATGTATGTAAAATCATGTATATATGTACACAGGTATATACGTTGTATGAAATTAACACCTTATTCTTAATTCATTACCTGAATTGTTTAAACAAACCTAGGATACAAGTATTGATAGTTATGTTGTTAATTTTTCCTATTACTGCTATTGTTAATTATGTTATGTATTTAGCGGTTTGATGTGGAAATGAGCTTGTATGCCTTTATAGTGGACCGAATTGACAATTTACACCATTAAAATGTTTCCTCATTCGAACAGAAATTAATGTTCATAGGACGTATTCGTATTATATTTAAATAGCATAATTAATGTAATAAAACATAATAATGATGTAATAAATACGTTATAATAAGGTTAGAAATTTGAAATGTCCCCGTATGAATTATGATTGTGTGTACGTATAGAATGGCTTATTTATATATTAAATAATGACACACGGACATGAGGTTAGTCGTCATTTGTGGCAGAAGCCTGCCTGGAACCGACCGGCAAATCCAGCAACCAAAAGTGAGTTTGGCTATTGTGGGAGGTCTGGGTGCCATGGGCCATTTAATTTAGTACACTACGACACGAGGTTAAGCCCACTTGTAGTAGAAGTCTTTCCGGAACCGCCCGCGAGTGTATGGTTTAATGTGAGAGGTCTGGTGTATATATACATATAATTATTGTGTGTGTAAATAGGTAGGCTTATCATGCCTTAAGAAGGTCTTAAGTAGCTGAATTTCTTCTTATCTACTTAGGGTCTTAAGTGGTTATGACTAGAACCATTCAGAAGGTTTATTCCCTGGATTTGGACCAAAGTCATGGGACCCTCCCTTATTAGATTTGAAATTGGTCTACGGGTCCTCCTTCTCCAAAAGTGTTTTAGTCATGGCGATAACGAAGTAGGTTAGTTTACTGGAATGTCCACTTCCTCTAAAAGCATTATGAGGGCCAACCTAGGGACAACTTTGGTATACATGGAATGTAGCATGATATTTAATAAACTAACTGTCTAATGGAAGTCTTAAGCGATATAGGTGTTCCACCGTAATATCAATTAAGTAGTAACATGAGGCATCCTTCAGAGGGGTCTTAAATGGCTATATGCGGGCCAACCCTAAACCAGTATTAAGTGGTGAGATACTGCTTCTTATATTACTTGTGAGAATATATATTTAAGAACGTTGATGTGATAGGACGGGATCTTAAGTGGGCATGGTCTGCCTTAGAGTCATAAGAGATCATGATAATCCATTCTTAATAAATATACTAGAATGGGCTTTGAGTGACTGAGAATGTCCATCTTGTTGGCTCTTCACCTTAAATGCATCAATGGAGGTCTTAAGTGATTGATTCGGATATCCACCTCATTAATTAAAACATTTCTTTGTATGTGTGCATTTATGTGTTTCATAGACATACCTTGACATATATAACCTGCCAAATCTGGGGTATAGTCTTTAAGCAAATTTTGTTCTCAGTCACATAGGACTTTATGTTTTGACTCCTCTCCTTAACATATCCAACAAGTCAATAGGTGGGGTAGCGACTAAATGGACGAAACGATGAGGGAGCCTGAAGAAGGCGATGAAACTATTATGTTATTATTAGCGATGATTGCCATTTTGCTTATGGAAACTATAGATTATGAACAATGATGATATATCGTTATGAATAAATGTATATGACAATTTGTATCTGAATCTGTGGCTCTAAATAAATGGTGCGTCTTATTTTGGAATTATACATTTTCGTTCCATTGTGTGAGATTCCATCATGTTATATTATCTGTTATTCTGTGCAAATGTAATTCCTTACAGGAACCGATGGTCCGTTTAGAGTGGCTCTAAGTTTCGATGGGCCTTTTCTAAGTCGAAATTTAGGCCCACTTTGGGCAGGTTGTTACATTTGGTATCAGAGCCTAGGTTACCCGATTATAGGGAAACTATACATGTAAGAGGAGTATTTGTATTTATATTTACCCCCAATAAGCATATGCAACTATACTAGGCAACTTTATTGCATTCTTTCTATTTCAGCTTAAATATTATCTCTGGAGTATCCCCTGACGGTTTTTTACTTTTCTTTTCAAATAGTAGAATGTATAGTAATCCTTCCGAATAGGGAAACCAGGAAAGACCTCGGTACTCGCCAGAATGGTTATCTCTGCACTGTGTAGCAAGTCCCTATCGCTAATCCTGGCCTAGCGGTGCCTGAGGCTCTAGACGCTAAGGTAGCCTTTGATTTTCCACGATTCTGTAAGAGTTTCGCGAACCTCGATGGAAAACCATTCTTAGGAACAGAAGATTTTGTTGGTGCTCAAACTTGGATAATGGACCGTGAAAGGATTTTTGAGGCCACTATATGGTCAAACGAAGTTAAGATGCCTGACATTTTGAAGGAGAAACCCTTGAATGGTGGAACCTAGTATCTAGAGAGAATGTGGGCTGAGTTTTACGTGGGTTGAATTCAAGACCCATTTGAGGCAAAGTTCCTACCTAAGGTTGAGATGGCGATCCAATTAGAGAATTTTATCCATCTCAAACAAGTAAACTTGAGTCTACAAGAGTATGTGTCTAAATTCACCAAGTTATGTAAGTTTGGTAAGGGTTTGGTGGATATATACCCCCAATGAGCAAGGCTTGTCAAAGAGTTGAACTCCCCATTGAAAGACACTTTGTTGGCCCAAGTGACATTCGGAGAAACCTTTGAGACATTAGTTTTTTTAGCATAACGGTTGTGTAGAGTAGCTCCACGCATCCGATTAGATATATTAATAATAACAACATATTCGACCAACAAGCCTGACCAATAGAATTAGTACTAATAATGCATGCAAAATGCATGCAGGGAGTTTTAGCGCCTAGCGCGATTAATTACATATTATGCTAATTAACGAACAAGCCAAACTAACTTCTGAATACCACAAACTTACTCCACTAACACAACTCCTCGCATGATCAAGTAAGTCATCAACATACACAAGCCAGAAAACACAAAAAAGCTTGCCAGTAGTGAGAGAGTGTGCAGCACATGATGTACTTACCATGGCGGAGGATGGTGGCGGCACAGCTAAGCGCCTCCAACGTTGGTGCTTCCTTCAGACTCGTCCCATATGATGGCGGTATCCAGTAATGTTGGAATGAAAGGTGTCAGTGGTGTACCTGACCAAAGGTGAAAAAGGTGAGTAATTTTGTGGCAAAGTTGGTGATTCGAGGTAAAGCGATTGTTGAAGCAGCGGTTATTGCGTTCATTCCAAAGCGTCCGAACAAATGCTACAAAAAGGGTTTCTAGTTATGGTGATGGGGAGTCAAACTCCCAGTGATTTAAGTGGTGGAAGAAAGGTGGGGGCGGCCAAGAATGGTAGTGACGGTGGAAGTCCAGAGGTAGAAGCTTATGTTACATTCCTCAAGAAGGTGAGGGATGCACTCATTCTCATGTTGACAGAGGATGCACCTTGGATCAACCATAACACCTTTACGAATTAACCTGTCTTTGGTGTTGATCCATTCTCTAGCTAAGCTCCACAAAAGAAATTTAACTCTTGGAGGCGCCTTAATCTTCCAGAGTCTGGGAAACCGGAATAATCGACCATGATAGGAAGTATGTTTATAGCATGAATTGTCCGAAAAAATGCTGTTGGGACAACCCTTCCAGTAGATAACATCAGGGTTTTGGTTGAGGATGGTTGATTGTAGTATAAGGAGGACTTCTCTAATATCATGTAAGAGTGTGGGATGAAAGTAGGTGTTTGACAGGATTGCAATCAATCCGGAGTGCACCGCATCAGTAACGATGATTTCAGGGTTGGGGCATAAAGAGTAAAGGTTTGGGTAGTAGTGCGACAGGCTGAAGTCAAAGATCCAGGTGTCGCACCAGAGAGAGCAGCTCCGTCCATTTTGAGCTTTTAGGGCAAACGGTGCTTGATACGAGTTAGCGATCTTAAGACGCCTCTCCAGAAAGGAGAAAGGTGCATCCTTGGTCTGTCGTGGAGTAAAGCGAGTGGATGGTTATTATAGTAAAGGGCAATGATGAGGGATTTCCACATGAAGTTTCCCGGGGTTAAGCAGCGCCAAATCCATTTGGCTAGAAGTGCATGATTGAGGGAGCGAAGGTCAGGGATGCCAAGACCACCTGCAGCTCGACTGAGACAGACGGATTTCCAGCTAATGAGGGACCTAATTGGCCCCCCATGCCAAAGGAAAGATTGTCGCGCCTGGTCAATCCGCTTGATTACCCAGCAAGGAGTTCTATGTACTGATAGCCAGTACAAAGGAAGAGCCGAGAGAACCGCTTTCACCAAAACAAGTCTGCCCGCCGAGGAAAGGGAGGAAGCTTTCTAACCGGCAAGCCTAGATTCCACCTTGGCGATGAGAGGATGCCAGTCTCCCCGATGGAGCTTTGTGGGACGGATGGGAACACCCAAGTATGTGAAGGGAAAGTTGTGGAGTTTACAGTTTAGTAGGCTAGCCGTGGAGGGTCCGAGGTGATTTCATTTCCCAACATGATGATGGAACTTTTAGCGAAATTTATGGAGAGACCAGAGGCTAGTTCAAAACAGTAAAGGAGCAGTTTAAGGCATTGGAGGTTGTAGGGAGTGGGGGTGGTAACGAGGATGGTGTCATCAGCAAATTGGACATTGACACAACAAGGTGAGGGGGGTGAGGTGTTTATATGGGAGAGGATGTTGTTGTGCAAAGTGAGAAGGAAATTAGTGGAGATAGACATTTTGTGCACAACTAAAGGATCTAAGGAGAATAAGAACAATGAGCAGGGAGAAGGAAATTCTGGTCCTAATAAGAATAAGAAGAATGGGATAAGTTTAAGAAAGAAGCCAAGGCTTGTACGAGGTGCAATTGTAAGGGCCATGAGGCCAAGGACTGCAGAACTACCTTAACAAAGGAGTTTAAAAGAATGTACTACAACTGGCATGAGGAAGGACACTTGTCTAGAGATTCCCCAAAGCCTAAATGTACTCAGAGCAGTCAAAATTATGCATTGGAGGCAGCGCCGATACAGAGCCGACCCCCGAAAGATCAAGGTCAACCCACACTTGAAGGTATAACTTCTATTTTAGTAATTTCTGTATACACTTTGTTTGACTCTAGAGCGAACCATTCTTTTATTTCTAAGAGGTTGGTTGATTTATTAAACTTTTCCTTATATATCACTAGTAATCCAATAGAGTTGGCCAACCCTATTAGAGGAGCTATGTACCTTGATTTGATCTGTAAAAATCTAGTAATGGATATCGACGATGTCGAGTACCTATACGAAGCATATGCGTTGGATTTTATGGGGTATGACCTTATCCTAGATATGGATCGGCTATCATTTTATGGGGTTGTCCTAGATTGCGATAAGAGAACCGTTCATCTTAGAAGTTAAGGGGGGCATGGTTTGAAAATACCTTGTGATATTAGAAACAAGGAAAAAGCCCTATTATGTACCCTATTACGTCTTTGAGGAAGTAACAGGACTTCCACCTCATAGGGAAATCTATTTTCGTATTGACCTAGAGAAGGATGCTAGGCCAATAGCTTTACCCTTAAGGCATATGGAGCCAAAGGAAAGGGGAGAATTGGATAAACAGATTTCAGAATTGCTACAGAAAGGCTTCATTCGATGAAGTACGTCTGAATGGGGTGCATCTGTTGTGTTTGCCGCCAAAGAAGATGGATCTCTAAGATTTTGCGTGAATTACAGTGAGCTTAATAAGCTAACCAAGAAGAATAAGTACCCCTTACCCATAATTGATGATTTATTTGACCACTTGGGAGGAGCCCGAGTATTTTCCCATTAGACCTTGCAAATGGATTTCAGAGGATAGTAAGGATAAAACCACATTTAGGACGCTGGATGGATTATTCCAATGGAAAGTTATGCCCTTCAGACTGACGAATGTGCCCGCCTTCTTTGTTAATCTTATGAGTAGAGTGTTTAGGGGAATTCAGAACAAGATTGTGGTAGTTTTCATAGAATATATCCTCATATTTTCTAAGGACCATAAAGATCTTGAAAGTCACTTAAGACAGTTCCTAGGGATATTAGAGAAAACCAGTTGAAAGCCAAGTTTTCGAAGTGTCATTTCTGTAGAGAAGAAGTTAGGTTTCTAGAACATATAGTGTCAAGCAATGACTTAGCAGTAGACCCCGTGAAGATCGAGGCAATTAAGGAATGGAGAGTACCTCGAAATGCTATGGAGGTAAGAAGCTTCCTTGGACTGGCAGGGTATTACCAAAAATTTATTAAAGACTTCGCAAAGATTACTACCCCTTTAACTCAACTAACGAAGAAGAAGTTGGTATTTTCTTGGAATGATAAGTGCAACGCGGCCTTTAAGAAATTAAAGGAAGCATTGACTAGTGCGCTTGTTCTTATTATACCCGATGGCTCAAGGATTTTCATAGTTTACACGGATGCTTGCAGAACCAGTTTAGGAGCGGTTCTTATGCAAGAAGGAAGGGTTATTGCTTATGCCAGTAGACAACTCTAGGATATGGAGAAAAGGTATCTAGTTCATGGCCCTGGAGTTAGCTGCAGTAGTGTTCTCCTTAAAGATATGGAGGCATTATTTTATAGGAGAGAAGTTCGAGCTTTCACTGACCATAAATCCCTAAAGTATTTATTTTCTCAACGAGACCTGAATCTAAGACAGCAACGATGGATGCAGTGCATTATCTCTTTTGATTTTATGGTCCAGTATACCTCAGGAAAGGAAAACAACATAGAGGATGCATTAAGTAGGAGGCATGCATCTTTGAATGCAATTTTGGAATGGAAAAGTTAGAATTTCTCTCTAACTTTAACTTGCAACTTCCGCCGATAGCTTCTAGTAGTTTTCTTGGAGTTATGCTTGTTAAACCCACACTAAGAGAAATAATTCGAAGTACGCAAGACCTTGACGAAGAAGTAAGAAACTTGAAGGAGAAAGTGGGGATGAAGGAGACCTTTCTTCATTCAATTATATATTCATTGGGCGATGACGAAAGTTTACTTAGGGATGGACAACTTTGCATCTCTAAAGACGAGGAGTTACGATAGGAAAATTTAGATGAGTGCCATAGGTTGAGGATGACCATACACCTCGGTGGAGATAAATTATATAAGGATATGAAGAAAAATCTCCATTGGGAAGGGATGAAAAGGGAGATAGCTGAGTTTGTGGCCAAGTGTTTAGCATGCCAAAAAGTAAAAGCAGAGCATGGAAGGCCCAGAGGATTAATGTTACCTTTAGAGGTTCCCATGTGGAAGTGGGAACATATTTCCATGGATTTTGAGGATGGGCTTCCTATAAGTCGGAAGGGAAATGAGGCTATTTGGATTAAAGTAGACCGTTTGATCAAAAGTGCTCATTTTATACCGATCACGAAGAATAGGACCGCAGCTTCATAGGCCCAGTTGTATGTTAGACAGATAGTGTAACACCCCGCCTCCGCTAGGGTCACTCGCAAAGGAATGCACTAGCTTTAGAGGGGCATTATTGGTAAACATGCACAGAAATATCACAAGACAGAACATATAAAATAGCGGAAGTAAAATCGAACTTTCATAAACATGAATACATAAGGTCTAAAGCCTTTTACATCAGAGTACATCAAAACCTGTCTTGCAATAGTAAAGAAGCATAAAGACTTTTTCATAAATTATTCCCCAAATAAAAACAGTAAAGTAGCCATAGCCAGGAAAAGTCCAAGCCATCCATGATGACCTTCAAGCAGAAGAAGTCCGAACTAAACAACAGTATTTCCTCCCTGTAACCTGGGGAGGGGGGGGGGGGAAACGGAAGAAAAGAGGCGAAACAAAACGGGTCAGTCAAAAAGACTGAGTAAGCCCTATCTACTATTAGTATAAAAACTAGTAAAGTTAACTGACATGAGAAACTGAGATGAACATAAGCATGATAACAAGATAGATAGGCTAAATCAAAATAACAGGATGAACTACTGAACTCAGGTAAACTAAGGTGTCATGATAAATTACGATGTCAAGATAAAACAAGGTATCACATCGTCAGGTTTCTATCAAGTATAATATCCCCAAGATATCTATCATGTATAACGTCCCATGGCATCTATCCTGTATATCCGCTCTGCACCTACCGTACTAGTATCCCAACTGTATTACGTGTTATCTGTGAATGACCCTTACTCAAAAGTCGTGTAATGGTCCATGTCAACCTAATATGCCGCATATATAGGTTACTCAACTTATATGTTTCTTTCCATGTATAAGTTCAGTCCTTTGCCGTAGGCTGTACGGGCTTTCTCATGTAAACGGTTTATCCTAGAAGTTGTTTTGGACTGCAACCCTTGATCTAGTTGTGTTTTCTTACCATGAACTATCGCGCGTCCACTTAGGATTTATGCCACCTAGTACCGCTAGGGATTATGCTACCTAATGAACGTTTCCGTGTCTCGGTTTGGATTTTGGCCACCTAGGACCACTAGGGATTACGCCACCCGTCAACCGCGCCCTTGATCCCACGTATGTATCGTGAATCGTTTTCCATGTCTAGATGCACATGTTCCCCAATGTGCCATCCGAGTTCCGTGCCAGGGCAAATCAAGAAATACGGAACTCGGTCGGGAGCTTTAAATCGTCTGCCGATGCAGATATCAAGGTCTGTTTTTGTACTCGTGGCTATGGTCCCACGTGACCCCTCCCTCAACTACTGAAAGGCAATCCAAGAAAAATCATGTATAAGAACCACTCCACGGCCCCACTATAGCCCACTTCCCTACGGGCCAACCTCACCCATGACTCGATAGCAAGCACATGGTCTGTTGGGGGTTCTCTGCCTTTCCGTACGTACACGATTGACTAAAGATGGTAGGTAGTCGGCGATGTGCTATCCAGGGCAAAAACAAGAATCGTCGACTCCACGCTAATCCATCCCAGTCTTTAGGTTGCTCGCATAGCAACCAAGGCATACTCTTGGTCCTTCTAACGCAGACCTTAACCTCTCATGGGCCTAGTATAATTACCTGGCAGCCCACAGAGGGATCCCAAGAATATCCTCACGTCCCCCGAAGCTTCCACTTCGGCACCCAGTGCGCTGGAGCTTTTATCCAAGTCAGATAACTTGCTCCCCCTCGTATACTAAGCGATGACCTACCGTATCAGGTTACTCATCGTTTTGAGAATTAGTCCTATGTCCTTAGCTAAGAATTATTACTTAGTTACCCTTAACTAAGGTTTACCACTTAGCTTCCTTTCCCGTTATCCTTGATTAACCACGGTTTTCTACCTAGTTCTTCTAGCTAGGGTTTGTCTATTGGGTTAAGTGTTATCATTCAAGTCCATGACTTAACCCGCCCACGAATCACGTCAAAGATTGGCTAAGTATTTAAGTTCAAGACTTAGTCCCACAAGTTGGTTAAGTGTACCCAGAGGCTCATGACTTAACCCTATCAAGTCAAATTGGTCAAGTACTAGCTTACCTTAATCCTATCGGATTATCTTGCTAGATCGATTAAGCATAGATTATCTTAATCCCATCAAATTATCGAGTCGGATTGGTTAAGTATAGGTTGGCTTAACCCCATCCTCTAATCGTACTACAATGGTTAAGTATATTCTAAAAAGGTCTTGTGACTTAACCTTATCAGGTCCGCGTATTAGATTGGTTAAGTGTAGGTTACTTAACCTCATCAAATCATCATGTATAATTGGTTAAGTATAAGTTGCTTAACCCCATTAAATTATCACGTTAAGTTGGTTGAGTATTGGTTACTTAACCTCATTGAATTACCAAGTTTAAATTGGTTAAGTGTTTAACTTAACCCCATCGAATTACCGTGTTTAGATTAGTTAAGTGTGGATTACTTAACCTCATCTAATTACCGTGGTTAGATTAGTTAAGCCTTAATTACTTAACCCCATCTAATTACCAAGTCGGATTAGTTAAGTGTAAATTACTTAACCCCATCCCCTAATCATCTTGCATGGTTAAGTGTCATTAAGAAATCAAACCCGATCCCACTTAACCTTATCAAGTTATCATTTGGATTGATTAAGTATTGGTTAACTTAATCCCCGTCCACTAGCCGTATAAAAATGATTAAGTGTCATTAGGCAAATCAAATCACTTAACCTACCCAACCTTGTCATGTTTTGTTAAGTATCATTAGCCTAATCAATTTACTTAACCCCTTTATCCATGTCATATTTGGTTAAGAGTCATTAATCAAATTAACTTAACCCTATCATGTGGCATTAATTACTTAGTGCACCCCAACCTCTCACATTAGACTTTGTTGTGGTTACTAGTTAAGCCGGTCGGTTCCGGGTAGCTTTACACCACAACTTGGTCTAACCTCGGGTTCAAGCACAACATGACCAACTTCTCACATTGGGTCCTATTGTTTGCAACTACTAGTTAGGCCGGTCGGTTCCGGGTAGTTTTACGTTGCAAACTCAACCCAACCTCGAGTTGGCCACTTTCATGTTTAGTCTAGTGTCATGTTCATAGTCAAGTTTTCAAGCAATTGGGTAGACCTAACTTAATAGGTAAATTCCCAATGGGTAGACCTAACTTAATAGGTAAATTCCCAAGCTTATGTTTTTATGCATACTTACATGTCAACTTCCATGTTATACTTCAAGTCATGTTTTCAAGTATAAACACATGTCATATTTAACGTTACATGTTGTCATGTTTATACCCATTTACCCAAGTCATATTCATGTCATTATGTTTCCCCATAATGTGACCCCAACGCTTTTTAAACTAGCATATAGGTTCGCAACAACGTGATGGATTAAAAGAATAGACTTGGCAAAGGAATGACAAAAATGGGTATTAAGCCACAAGTTAATCATGGTGGCAAATGAGGCACAAATGTGTTCATTAGCTTGCATGTTACATTCTTAAGCCTCAAAAACATGCATCAACCCAAACTTGGTACATAAGCGAATCATGGTGACAAAAGACATGGAATGATGGCTAGAAACTCGCATATATCATCATATAAGGATTATGACTTCATATGCAAGTTGACATAATGATTATGAAGATTCTCATGTTGCATAATGCAACATTTCAACATAAAGGTTGTGGCTTTTAACTCATAAGATCAAGATAATGACTTCATAAACTTGCATAACATGATAGCATGCATCATTCTAATTAATCAAACCCAAACTTTCAACATGAACATTTAACTTCATAGTTAATATCTAAGAGTAGGGAAGGGCTTACATTGCTATGAAGGCCTAAATCGATTAAACTAAAGCTTATGATGAAGCCTATGCATGCCATCACCCAAAAACCCAAAGATGGATGCTCCAAATCACTAAAAACACCATCTTTATGAACAAAGATCAAAGCTTTTGTCTTGAAATCAACTTGAGGGGCTCTCATACTAACATAGGGACTCTCTAATACTCTCATGTTCATGAAACCTCTCATAGAAATGAAGTGGAGGCTAGGATAGTTGAGTGGAGGCCATGAGAGTAGAAATTTTGCCATAGTTTAGTTACATGAGTGAATAATGAGGGTTTAGGGGAGGGTTAGGGGCTTATTTATAGAAGATTAGGCTAGTTAGGACCCTTAGATTAACCCTAGGATAGATCCCAGCCCTCAAAAATCGTCACAAGCCTCCAAAACAAGACCAAGGGCCAAAACAGGTGCACCAGGCCAGCCAGGGTCAAGCCAGAAGGCTGTGCAGGTTTCTGGCTCGACACGGGCGCACTTCCCAAGTGCGCCAGTGTATTTTTGTGCTGGCGCACTTCACAAGTGCGCCAGTGCATTCTGGCTTGTTTTCGGTTTTTCTGCCTAACTTCGTTCGTCCATATCTTCTTCATACGGACTCCGATTTACGAAATTTCGGACTCTATTTCGCGTATTTTTCCGAGACGAACGCAATGGCGCAACCCGTTTATCCTGATTCAGATTTTATAATTTAATTATGCCTTGATTCTTGTCTTAACACGTTGCTAAAAATTCGGGTTGTTACATCCTCCCCAACTTAAAGGATTTCGTCCCCGAAATCTCCAAGTTAGGAAGAACGTATCCTACCATCCATCATTCATCTACTCACAACATCATCCACAAGCAACCATTGTCCTTAGATGATTTCTAATGCTGTATGAATATATGCAAAACGTGTGTGTACGTGTTCCTTAGCCAATGCTAATGATCAGACCTGAATAATCTTTCTAATGCAAAATATGTATAGTGCCATGAATCCAACATGTATGCAAATAGTCCTAGCCATATAGGTACTATATGCGTGCACAATCATTCATTCATATGCAACAACCGCATGATAATACATTCGATTTCATCCATAAACAAGTATAAATACTCGTGCATATGCAATATGAAATGTGACCGAGTCGAGCTAGTATCTAATGTGTATTCGCGCATCCACGAGCAACCACTTGCAACCACTTGCAACCATATCAATCATAACATGTTTCAAATACATGTTTACATCCATAGGGTTCTACCTAGGATTCCCTGGAACAGGGTCGAGAAGAAAAACAAGACAAACTCCTTACGGGGTTTGTAACAGAAAATAGGACCGAGAGGATGTCCACAAAAGATAGCCTACAAGTAAGCTCTACAGAAAACAGGGATCAAGGAGATACTCCCAAAAAGAGATATCATGCGCGTATCTAGTCTTTGACCATCAAAGTCGTACTTCCTTGAGCTCAATTCCATTGTGCCTTGACCGTCTTTTAACTTCGCGATTTCGTAGCTTCTTATTTCCTGTTTCCATAACATGAGCTGGAACTCATTTCTTCGTCGCCTCTCGTTCCACTTGCACTTATCCTCTTTCTAGAATACTTGACGCAAACATGACTGCGTACTCATGATCTCATGCAAGCCTTCCAAAATTCACTAGTGAACCTTGGATCTCGTACCATAAGGTATTCCACGTAGAAAAACTTTCTCTTGAAAGTAAACAGATGCCAACCAGGTTATCAAGCGCACTTACTAGGGTGACTTCTATAACCCATGCATAAGTGAAATAGACCATCCGTCTCATCGGCAAACGCCACTCGATCGGGCTTCAAATTTCCAATAAAGGCATCCAGGGATTCTAAGTAACTAGTCATGACAGAACCTCAAAAAGGTTACACGATACTTCGAGGGTATTACCAAGGCTAGTCAAAAGTCTAACTACCCTCCTATCAAAACCGGGAGTGGCACCCCTTACTGGATAACCACTTCATCCCTAGAATCCATCCATAACTTATAAACATAAGCATTATTTCCAAACTCAACACTTGGCATAGACATTCTCAAATCCAAACAAGTCATGTATACATGGACTGACTCTCCAATAGGACTTTGAGACAAAAATTGGGATTCTCTATTACGCTAGTACTTAAGGTGCAGAGACTCAACTATCGAAGCAGACTTAATTGATATCATGATCAAAACAAAGTCCTAACGGGATGATAGAGAAGAAAAAGCTAAACCTTTAACAAGATCGTTACCCTCCTTCCGAGGTACCCTAGAAATGAGAGCATACTATTGCCCTCCCGATGATCTTGTCCTTGTCCCATGATACTTAACTATCCACCCCGTTTCACCATGCCAAAGGTACTCTCTCGTCATGGGTTTCATTGTTCATCTTTCTCTCTCATTCTGGGTTGAGCCATACCAACAAGTTGTTCATCCTTAAACTCGCATCCTTTATCCTCTTTCTCACTATCCTTTCTTATAACGCGGCCACTGGTCTCTCGAGAACCACCTCCATCGCATGGAAAGCACTTCCGTAGATAGAAAAGACTAGTCGCAGTTAAAACCACTGTGACTACAGATGGAGGAAAGAAAGGAAAAGAGATTCAATCAAGGAAACAAGGATAATGCTAATGGCCTTTGGGGAATAGCCTTTTCTTTTTAAAAGAAAACTTTCTTGAAAAATGCTTCTTTATAAACTCAAATAGTTTTCAGAAGGTCTTTAAAAACTTTTGCCCAGTCTGGTAACCTTCTGCTCTGATACCAAATGTAACACCCCGCCTCCGCTAGGGTCACTCGCAAAGGAATGCACTAGCTTTAGAGGGGCATTATTGGTAAACATGCACAGAAATATCACAAGACAGAACATATAAAATAGCGGAAGTAAAATCGAACTTTCATAAACATGAATACATAAGGTCTAAAGCCTTTTACATCAGAGTACATCAAAACCTGTCTTGCAATAGTAAAGAAGCATAAAGACTTTTTCATAAATTATTCCCCAAATAAAAACAGTAAAGTAGCCATAGCCAGGAAAAGTCCAAGCCATCCATGATGACCTTCAAGCAGAAGAAGTCTGAACTAAACAACAGTATTTCCTCCCTGTAACCTGGGGGGGAAACGGAAGAAAAGAGGCGAAACAAAACGGGTCAGTCAAAAAGACTGAGTAAGCCCTATCTACTATTAGTATAAAAACTAGTAAAGTTAACTGACATGAGAAACTGAGATGAACATAAGCATGATAACAAGATAGATAGGCTAAATCAAAATAACAGGATGAACTACTGAACTCAGGTAAACTAAGGTGTCATGATAAATTACGATGTCAAGATAAAACAAGGTATCACATCGTCAGGTTTCTATCAAGTATAATATCCCCAAGATATCTATCACGTATAACGTCCCATGGCATCTATCCTGTATATCCGCTCTGCACCTACCGTACTAGTATACCAACTGTATTACGTGTTATCCGTGAATGACCCTTACTCAAAAGTCGTGTAATGGTCCATGTTAACCTAATATGCCGCATATATAGGTTACTCAACTTATATGTTTCTTTCCATGTATAAGTTCAGTCCTTTGCCGTAGGCTGTACGGGCTTTCCCATGTAAACGGTTTATCCTTGAAGTTGTTTTGGACTGCAACCCTTGATCTAGTTGTGTTTTCTTACCTTGAACTATCGCGCGTCCACTTAGGATTTATGCCACCTAGGACCGCTAGGGATTATGCTACCTAATGAACGTTTCCGTGTCTCGGTTTGGATTTTGGCCACCTAGGACCACTAGGGATTACGCCACCCGTCAACCGCGCCCTTGATCCCACGTATGTATCGTGAATCGTTTTCCATGTCTAGATGCACATGTTCCCCAATGTGCCATCCGAGTTCCGTGCCAGGGCAAATCAAGAAATACGGAACTCGGTCGGGAGCTTTAAATCGTCTGCCGATGCAGATATCAAGGTCTATTTTTGTACCCGTGGCTATGGTCCCACGTGACCCCTCCCTCAACTACTGAAAGGCAATCCAAGAAAAATCATGTATAAGAACCACTCCACGGCCCCACTATAGCCCACTTCCCTACGGGCCAACCTCACCCATGACTCGATAGCAAGCACATGGTCTGTTGGGGGTTCTCTGCCTTTCCGTACGTACACGATTGACTAAAGATGGTAGGTAGTCGGCGATGTGCTATCCAGGGCAAAAACAAGAATCGTCGACTCCACGCTAATCCATCCCAGTCTTTAGGTTGCTCGCATAGCAACCAAGGCATACTCTTGGTCCTTCTAACGCAGACCTTAACCTCTCATGGGCCTAGTATAATTACCTGGCAGCCCACAGAGGGATCCCAAGAATATCCTCACGTCCCCCGAAGCTTCCACTTCGGCACCCAGTGCGCTGGAGCTTTTATCCAAGTCAGATAACTTGCTCCCCCTCGTATACTAAGCGATGACCTACCGTATCAGGTTACTCATCGTTTTGAGAATTAGTCCTATGTCCTTAGCTAAGAATTATTACTTAGTTACCCTTAACTAAGGTTTACCACTTAGCTTCCTTTCCCGTTATCCTTGATTAACCACGGTTTTCTACCTAGTTCTTCTAGCTAGGGTTTGTCTATTGGGTTAAGTGTTATCATTCAAGTCCATGACTTAACCCGCCCACGAATCACGTCAAAGATTGGCTAAGTATTTAAGTTCAAGACTTAGTCCCACAAGTTGGTTAAGTGTACCCAGAGGCTCATGACTTAACCCTATCAAGTCAAATTGGTCAAGTACTAGCTTACCTTAATCCTATCGGATTATCTTGCTAGATCGATTAAGCATAGATTATCTTAATCCCATCAAATTATCGAGTCGGATTGGTTAAGTATAGGTTGGCTTAACCCCATCCTCTAATCGTACTACAATGGTTAAGTATATTCTAAAAAGGTCTTGTGACTTAACCTTATCAGGTCCGCGTATTAGATTGGTTAAGTGTAGGTTACTTAACCTCATCAAATCATCATGTATAATTGGTTAAGTATAAGTTGCTTAACCCCATTAAATTATCACGTTAAGTTGGTTGAGTATTGGTTACTTAACCTCATTGAATTACCAAGTTTAAATTGGTTAAGTGTTTAACTTAACCCCATCGAATTACCGTGTTTAGATTAGTTAAGTGTGGATTACTTAACCTCATCTAATTACCGTGGTTAGATTAGTTAAGCCTTAATTACTTAACCCCATCTAATTACCAAGTCGGATTAGTTAAGTGTAAATTACTTAACCCCATCCCCTAATCATCTTGCATGGTTAAGTGTCATTAAGAAATCAAACCCGATCCCACTTAACCTTATCAAGTTATCATGTTGGATTGATTAAGTATTGGTTAACTTAATCCCCGTCCACTAGCCGTATAAAAATGGTTAAGTGTCATTAGGCAAATCAAATCACTTAACCTACCCAACCTTGTCATGTTTTGTTAAGTATCATTAGCCTAATCAATTTACTTAACCCCTTTATCCATGTCATAGTTGGTTAAGAGTCATTAATCAAATTAACTTAACCCTATCATGTGGCATTAATTACTTAGTGCACCCCAACCTCTCACATTAGACTTTGTTGTGGTTACTAGTTAAGCCGGTCGGTTCCGGGTAGCTTTACACCACAACTTGGTCTAACCTCGGGTTCAAGCACAACATGACCAACTTCTCACATTGGGTCCTATTGTTTGCAACTACTAGTTAGGCCGGTCGGTTCCGGGTAGTTTTACGTTGCAAACTCAACCCAACCTCGAGTTGGCCACTTTCATGTTTAGTCTAGTGTCATGTTCATAGTCAAGTTTTCAAGCAATTGGGTAGACCTAACTTAATAGGTAAATTCCCAATGGGTAGACCTAACTTAATAGGTAAATTCCCAAGCTTATGTTTTTATGCATACTTACATGTCAACTTCCATGTTATACTTCAAGTCATGTTTTCAAGTATAAACACATGTCATATTTAACGTTACATGTTGTCATGTTTATACCCATTTACCCAAGTCATATTCATGTCATTATGTTTCCCCATAATGTGACCCAACGCTTTTTAAACTAGCATATAGGTTCGCAACAACGTGATGGATTAAAAGAATAGACTTGGCAAAGGAATGACAAAAATGGGTATTAAGCCACAAGTTAATCATGGTGGCAAATGAGGCACAAATGCGTTCATTAGCTTGCATGTTACATTCTTAAGCCTCAAAAACATGCATCAACCCAAACTTGGTACATAAGCGAATCATGGTGACAAAAGACATGGAATGATGGCTAGAAACTCGCATATATCATCATATAAGGATTATGACTTCATATGCAAGTTGACATAATGATTATGAAGATTCTCATGTTGCATAATGCAACATTTCAACATAAAGGTTGTGGCTTTTAACTCATAAGATCAAGATAATGACTTCATAAACTTGCATAACATGATAGCATGCATCATTCTAATTAATCAAACCCAAACTTTCAACATGAACATTTAACTTCATAGTTAATATCTAAGAGTAGGGAAGGGCTTACATTGCTATGAAGGCCTAAATCGATTAAACTAAAGCTTATGATGAAGCCTATGCATGCCATCACCCAAAAACCCAAAGATGGATGCTCCAAATCACTAATAACACCATATTTATGAACAAAGATCAAAGCTTTTGTCTTGAAATCAACTTGAGGGGCTCTCATACTAACATAGGGACTCTCTAATACTCTCATGTTCATGAAACCTCTCATAGAAATGAAGTGGAGGCTAGGATAGTTGAGTGGAGGCCATGAGAGTAGAAATTTTGCCATAGTTTAGTTACATGAGTGAATAATGAGGGTTTAGGGGAGGGTTAGGGGCTTATTTATAGAAGATTAGGCTAGTTAGGACCCTTAGATTAACCCTAGGATAGATCCCAGCCCTCAAAAATCGTCACAAGCCTCCAAAACAAGACCAAGGGCCAAAACAGGTGCACCAGGCCAGCCAGGGTCAAGCCAGAAGGCTGTGCAGGTTTCTGGCTCGACACGGGCGCACTTCCCAAGTGCGCCAGTGTATTTTTGTGCTGGCGCACTTCACAAGTGCGCCAGTGCATTCTGGCTTGTTTTCTGTTTTTCTGCCTAACTTCGTTCGTCCATATCTTCTTCATACGGACTCCGATTTACGAAATTTCGGACTCTATTTCGCGTATTTTTCCGAGACGAACGCAATGGCGCAACCCGTTTATCCTGATTCAGATTTTATAATTTAATTCTGCCTTGATACTTGTCTTAACACATTGCTAAAAATTCGGGTTGTTACAGATAGTCAGATTGCATGGTATTCCAACTAGTATAGTTAGAAATCGAGACCCTTTATTCATGAGTGAATTTTGAAGAAGTTTACAAGCAGCATTATGAACGACCTTGAACTTAAGCACAACTTATCACCCGTAAACCAATGGCCAGGCAGAAAGAGTAAATCAAATCCTAGAACACTTGCTTAGAGCTTGCATTATCAACTTTGGAGGAGTTTGGGTGCATCACATACCACTTGTGGAGTTTACATATAATAATTATTTTCAAGCGATGATTGGTATGCCATTTCGAAGTGCTTTATGGGAGGCCATACAAATTGCCAACTTGTTGGCGAGAGACTACCAACAAGATTCTACTCAGACCAAACTTTATCCGTGATTCCATGGAGAAGATTTATTTGATTAGGTAGAGAATGAGGGCAGCCCAAGACCACCGGAAATCATATTCGGAGAGGGAACTTAAGTTCAATATCGGAGACTTGGTATTTATAAGGTTTCCCCTCTCAAGAAGACTGTTTGGTTTGAGAAGACAGGGAAGTCGGCTCCAAGATTTATTAAGCCTTTTTGCATCATCGAGAGGATTGGATATTTGGCATATTGAGTGGATCAACTAGAATGCCTATTGGGAATTCACAACGTTTTCCATTTATCTCATCCGAGGAAGTGCCTTCATGATTCTGCTATGAGACTCAAGCTTGACGAGATTGGGGCCATAGGAAAACTCAAGTTGGATTCTAGGGCTCCCCGTTCCACTGCAAAGATTGTAGAGCAAGAAATCAAGAGATTCCGCAATAAAATCGTTCGCCTCGTCCAAGTACAACGGAGGTATGATCCCGCGAAAAGCACATGGGATACTAAGGATAGGATGAGACATACCCACCTAGAGCTTTACTCAGGAAAATTTGCCTCTAAATTATGTTTGTGGATGCATTGTGGTTGCTAGGGAAAATGGGTGCGACACAATGGCAATGCGCACTCATATAGAAATATATACATATTACGATGTTTTGCATATATACTGCATCACTTATTTCACTTACATGAGAAGATTGAGCTCACTTTAGTGAGTCTACGGTTCATAATCACTACTAGTCATAGATGTTTATGGATGAATTAGAAAACAACAGGGGTGTACAACATGGATGTTTAAAGCGAGTTGCGTTTTTCTCCTCTTTAGACAAATTTTGGACGAAATCTATTTTAAGAGGAGGAGAATGTAACACCCCGTAAAAATATACCTAAACAAATTAATAGCAATATGTAATAAAAATCAACAATAAGATAATAATATATAAATGGATTGAAAAATGAAATTTTACAGCTAGGAATTTAGGTATGAAAATATCATAGTTGTATACGTGGCGAGATTCTGATCAATTTTAATATATAATATGTTAGAATTCGAGCCTGTATGAATGAATTAATTTAAAAGATGTTGTACATTATTACAATAATGTTCAAAAATTGAATTGTAATATAAATATATGGAATAAAACATAATTAATGGTTGATTAGAATATTCCATTTAATTTGAAATTGTATATATATATAGGTATACAATAGAGGACAAGAATAATGTATAAAAGGCAAGACGAAAATGAAAATAAATAACATTATACAAAATTGTCTTCCCAGCCATAAGCATAGGCTACTGGGTATTATTGCGACCAGGAGGTCGATAGCCCCGCTAGGAGGGGTGTCGACTGCCAGACGACCACCCTTCTAGGGGAGAAGTCAACCGCTTGGGGCGCCCAGAGCCCAATAAGGGTTGGTTTAGGAGGTGTTTTAGGTTGGTAATTATAAAATAGATAGCCTAGATTAAACCTATGTTAATCTACTGGTTTCTATTCATCTACACACCTATAAATACCACCTAACTCATCTCACAAATCTCTAAACCCTCTCATTCTTTGTGCCTCTATTTTGCTGCTAATTTTCTAGGAATTTAGGTTTTTCTTTTATCCCTAACCTATTTTCGTTTCTAGTCTAATCTTATGTAGTTTATATTCTGGAATTCTCTATAATTTATATATGAGATTCAGATCCATATGATTCACTTATATAGATCTGCAGTAAAATCGAAGAACGACGAATTCGGCGTTCAAAACAACATTATCTCTCCTCCAAAATCTCTGTGAGTGGAAATAATACTTGTTTAAGCTAAATTCTACATTTCGTAGTTTTTTATATTGATTTGTATGCCAAGGGATATTTGGTTTTATGATAACATCATATTATGAAACCTCCAAATCTCTTATTTTTATATATGATTAGCAAAGCTGTCAATCAATGTTTGGGTGTGTGAATTTGTTTGGGTTATGTATGGAGAATAGTTTGGTGTTTTACTTTTGTTTAGTTTTATTTCTCTGTTTTTATTTAAAAGTGCTTGTGATGTAAAAATATTAGAATTTAATCTGGTTTTATTATTTGAATTGGTCTGGATTTCCATTCTAATGGATAATTTGAATGTGTTCGGATTTTTTTGTTTTGTTTTGAGGAAGAAGGGTGTGTAGCATTGTGATACATAGCTGATTACGCATAAATATATATAGCTAGAAATATAGACTGGT
This sequence comes from Allium sativum, assembly GCA_030737875.1. Classification (NCBI taxonomy): domain Eukaryota; kingdom Viridiplantae; phylum Streptophyta; class Magnoliopsida; order Asparagales; family Amaryllidaceae; genus Allium; species Allium sativum. The sequence continues at coordinate 568,735,240 of CM060921.1, forward strand.
TGACAGGCCCAACCAGTGGTAGATACATTCTAGACCATATAGGTCAATATAGAAAGTCCAAACATAACATATAATATGTACATAAAACAACGGTGAGCATAACATATAGATACACAACCAAAATATAGCATAGTGATGAGATATAACCCAAGCATATCATCAGTAAGGGAAGAGAGAGCTACTGCCTTCCGTTCTGGTGGACTGTGGCTTGGGAAGAGAGCTTGAAGCGTGCATGCCTAACCGTACCTGTCCATAGTTCGAAAAGATGCAGGATGTGATAACATGTTCGCATCAAGAGTCTCTTAAGTCTACTGAAGACATGAAAATTTCATTCTAACCAAATGCTTCAGGAGAAGAGAGCCACCAAGGAATCCAGTTTGGGGTCAGGGTGGTTATGCTGCCAGTATTCAAAGAAGGATAGAATAGAAGGGATGAAACCAAGCAGAAATGAGCTGATTGCAGCCTACACCGCGAAGGAGAAGTCGCATTCAAAGAAAAGATGGGATAGAGATTCGTTTTGATGGTTGCAAAGCACACATATGGGGTCGACATTGACATTGAAACGACAGTCTATCTTTGGTGTTAATGCGATTGTGAATGAGGAGCCATTGGAAGAGGATAACACGAGGAGGAAGGTGACATTTCCAGATGAAAGAGAAGGTAAAACAGCGACCTGGGTAGATCAAGAATTTGTTGCAGGCCGCAACTAAGAATTTATTCGATGGGCCCGAAGCCCAACTGAAAAAATCAGGCCCACTTGATAAATGGAAAGAATTAATAATTTTCCCAATCGAAATTATTTCATTAAGTGCATTAAGCCCTAAAAGTGATGAAGGGAAAAAGCCCATCGGGCCGAGCTCAAAGGCCTCTGCAATAGTTAAAGGGCTGGATTGATTCAGTGAGGCAAGATTAGGAAATAAATTGGAAATGGGGATCTGCTCTTTCTAAATATCCATCCAAGACAAACAGGATTCTCCGTTGTTCACCTTCACATGAAAAAGGGTTTTGACTCTGGTGAGGGATGATAGTACCCCCTTCCTGAACGGCGACGGTCTAGCTGATGGTCAGAAGTGAAGAATAAAAAAAGGTTTGAGCTGTAGCGACGCAACAAGATCCAATCTTTCCAAATAAAGCGCCCTGGTAAGAGAATGCGCCATAGCCATTTTGCAAGCAGCGCAAGGTTGAAAGAGGCAAGTTGAAGTACTCCAATACCACCATGATCCAGAGGAAGGCATACTATTTGGTTATTAACTAGTTTTTTCAGTTTGCCTCCATTCCATAGAAAAGAGCTGCGAATTGAATCAATTTTATTGATTACCCAGGTGGAGAATTTGTGGAAGGACATCCAATAGGTTGGTATAGAAGAGAGGAGATGCTTGACGAGGATGAGATGACCGGCGAAGGATAAGGAGTTTGCTTTCCAGCTTGCAAGTCTGGATTTAATTTTAGATATGAGGGGGAGACAATCAGATTTGTGGAGTTTGGTAGGACGAAGGAGGATGCCAAGGTAGGTTATTGGGAATGAATCTAGCTTACAGTTTAAGCATGCAGCGATCATAGGGCCAAGATTGATAGAGTTCCCCAGCATGATAATGGAGCTTTTATTAAAGTTAATGGATATGCCTGACACAATTTCAAATGTGTAGAGGAGTACTTTAAGGCAGTGCATATTTGAAGAGGAAGGAGAGGCAAAAAAAATAGTGTCAACTGCAAATTGCAAACTAGATGTACATAAATTGGAGTTTGGGAGTGATATGCCTGAAAAAATGTTATGAGAAAGTGATAGTTTCACCATCTGGTTAAAGACATATGCTAACAGCACAAAGATGAGGAGTGAGAGGGGGTCCTTGTCTTAAACTTCTTTTTGATTTAATTTTACCTCCAGTTTCTCCGTTTACACAAACTTCCAAGAAGCTAGTGTTTAGGATTTGACTGATCCAATTGCACCACTTTGAAGGGAAACCTCTATGGGTCATGAGAGCAAGTATGAAATTCCAATTAATTGAGTCGAATGCTATTGAAAAGTCAAGTTTAAGAAGGACTCCAGGGATATTAGAAACATGACAGAAAGTGATGACTTCTTGTGTGGCAGCTACACAGTCTAGTATATTTCTCCCTAAAATGAATACAGATTGTTCACTTCCAACCAATGAATCAATACAAGATTGGAGTCTGTTGGCTAATATTTTGGTGATGATCTTGACCGTGGTGTTGAGGAGGCTAATAGGTCTGAAAGAAGAGAGAGTGTTTGCACTAGGAAGCTTTGGTATGAGGATGATATTAGCGTAGTTTAATTTGGCAATCACTGATTGGTTAGAGTAAAATTCTGAGCACATCTCGATTATATCAGATTTTATAGTGGACTAAAAATGTTTGAAAAAGGCTGGGCCAAAGCCATCATCCCCAGGGGCCTTATCATCTACCATGTCTTTTAATGCTTTTCAAATTTCTTCTTCTGTGAAAGGGTGATCAATGGCTATGGGTGATGGATTAGGATATAGCTTTTGCCAATCAATCGTTGAGGAAATAGGTGGAGCTGAGCCAAGAAGATTACGGTAGAAAAAAGTGAATTGATGACAAATTTCCTTTGGGTCATTTAAGAAGGAGTTGTTTTGAATAATATCTGATATGAATGAAGCTCGACGATGACCATTGACCATTCGATGAAAATATGCAGTGTTTTTATCCCCCTCATTTATCCATTTAGTTTCTGATCATTGCTTCCATCCAATTTCTTCTTGTTTGATGAGTCTATCTAATTCCTCCTCATAATCTTTCAGGCTTTTGCGTTCAATATCCAAGAGTGGTCGGAGTTCTTCAATAATGTTTAAGTTAAGGATAGCATCTTGGGTGGACGAAAATTTGGGATTTGAGTGAGTTCTGGATGTTTTTAGCCCATGGACGAATTAATTTACGCAGTGAACGAAGCTTGCAAACCACCCTGGCCATAGCAGAATGATACATAAATGGTTGCAACCAAATGTGTTTGAGAAAATTGTCAAAAGAAGGCTATAAAAGCCAGAGTCTCTCAAATCTGAATGGACGTTTGATAAGAGTGCCTGAGCAAGTGTCTAATAAAATTGGGTAGTGATCCGAAATGGTTGTGGCTAGACCATTGACCAGAGATAGAGGAAAGAGATCATCCCAGTTTAGGTTAAAAAAATGGTCCAGCTTAGCCAACGAAGGTTCTTCCCTTCTACTTGACCATGTAAAGTGGCGGTTGTTGATAGGAGGTTCAATAAGAGAACAAGATTGAATAAAAGAATTAAAAGAGGTAGAGTCATGGGAGGCATTGCCTGAGTTACGTTCAACAATAGAGCGAGTAGTGTTGAAGTCTCCTCCAATAATCCAAGGGTCGTTTGTTTGCTGTGATAAGTTATGGCAATATTGCCATACTTCAGATCTTCTATGTAAGTCATTTGGTGCATAAACATTAGTGAAGTGAAAAATAGAGTTTGAATAAATGTGGCGAAGGGACACGCGTAGGACAGATGGATGAGTGAGAGAATGACAAAAAGACTACATGTGATCGTTCCACGCTGTTATTAAGCCTCCACGGGTATCAAAAGCATCCACATGTGACCAACTAGATAAGTATGGTCCACATAATTGGTGAATAAGAGAAGTGGGCAGATTAGCGATTTTGGTTTCTTGCAAAAATAAAACATCAATATGAAGTGGAGAGATAATTAGATTGACAACACGATTTTTTGTGGGGTCCCCCAACCCTCTAACATTCCATGAGACTATCTTTATTTAGAGTGGTTAGTACACTACTGTTCTAGGGTTTGCATGGCAGAATAATGTTTATCATGCAAACACACACCCATGCAATTTGCCAATTTTTTATTTAAAGCTTTATTAGCCGAAGAAAAAACAACAGGTTCAAAATAACTACCCTATGTGCCTGGAGGAAGAGTGTGCGCTTTGTTGATTCTGGCACTCCTTCTGATTGTTGTCGAAGAGACGTGTGGAGATGTTGAATCATGGCCTTCTTGGTTCTCTTGCTTTTGCTACTCCTGTTGCAGTGGCCACTGTTGGTACAAAGGGGCAGAAAGATCCAGATCTTCCAATGTATCCCATCGTATCACTACATTGTCTTCATTATGTTACACAAACATGGCCAAGTCTTGCTGTTTGTCTGCAAAAGCCACTATGCCTCGCCACTCCCTCTGATATCACATCGTACCTATCTTCTTCAATATGTTCATCATGTTGGGCTAAAGATTGGAATATGTAGCCTTCGTATTCGTAGTCCATTCCTAAGAGAAGCGTTTCTAGGCGTCTGCAGGGGTGAGCATGTGACCAACTATCAATCCGAAACTTGACTGCATGATTGTTGAGGTGAGTTACATAGGTACATGGGGTGGAGATGCCTTCATAGAATTGCATCTTGACATAGAGAAAATGATGGTCAACAAAAGACCAGTCACATGATTCCACATAAATAAGATGACCCATTGGTTTCAAAGCTTCTCTAATGGCTTCTGAGTTGTTTCTGAAGAATTCGGGGAAGCCACTAATCTTTGCCCTTGTTTCTCGCTCAAGGGGGGTTCAAGGGTTTCTTCGAGAGTGGTAACTTGCTGGAGAAGAATAGATCCATCATCTTTAGCCGGGATTTTTAAGTGTAAAGTGTGGTTTTTTGTGTCTGCGTCTGGGAAGTTGATGAGGAAAGAGTTATTAGTGATTTGCCAAATTGGCTACTTATGATCTTGGCCGAACGCTGATTTAAGGACACGAGTAAACATTTCAATGGACCATAGCCCATTTATGATCGTCGCAGTGAGATACAGGTAAGCGTCCGCTATTTCAAGGAGAAGAGGAAATTCTCGATTGGGATCTGAGGAGAGATTAGAAATTAAAGAAAGATTTTTGTTTGAACTGGTGTGTGGTTTAGATTTAAAATGAGGTTTAAATGAATTAGGGTTTTGATGGTGATTAGAGACGTGAGAAGACTGGTGGGACCCCTTTCTATGAATTTGCAAACTGTTTACCTTGCGGTTGTTCGTCATTTGTGCTGCGTTGGGATGGTGGACAAGTCAGCAGCTCTGGTGTGAAAAGATGATTTTCTTTTATCAGGACATCGCGAGCTTACATGTCAAAAAATGGAGCAATAATCACATATTGTCGTGTTTCTACATTGTTTCGCTACGTGTCTTCTATCGGTGCATCTGAGACAACGTAGTTTAAAATTCAAAAACTCCATTGTGTCTTGAACCAATTTGAACATTGGCAGAATCTAACATCTCCTTATAGGGGGATTGGGGAGAATTGGCGGGAGTCTCGACGGAGATGCCGCCAGCCACTTGAGCGTAAGATCTTGAGAGTGGAGGTTGTGGCGGTGGTGTGTGCAGATGGGCTTGGTCATGAGAACCTTTTGTTTTAGAAGGAAAATGATGAACTGGAAAGGAGTTAGTACCAAGCTGAGATGACTGGTGATTTGAACGGGTGAACTGAGTAGACGGTGAGAGTGGAGGTTGAGGCAAAGCATAACGAAATAATGTTTTATGTTGAGTTGAGTAAGGCTGATATGAATAAGGCTGAGATGAGGCTGCCATTATCACAAAACCTTTGGTACCGAAAAATATATGACCCTTATGAACGTGTTCGGATTTGAAACAAATCAAATGTAAATGTTTTTATGTACAACATAGAAAAGGGTAAATTGGATTACATAGAGGTCTATGTATATATGTATGCAAAGTCATGTTTATATATTGTATGAAATTAACACCTTGTTCTTAATTCATTACCTGAATTATTCTAACAAATCTACGGTACAAGTTTTGGTAGTTATGATGTTTATTTTTCCCATTATTGTTATCATTAATTATGCCATGTATTTAGCTGTTTGATGTGGGAATTAGCTTGTATGCCTTTAAAGTGGACCGAACTGACAATTTACACCGTTAAAACAGTTCCTCATTCAAATGGAAATTAGCTCTATAGTACGTATTAAACATTATATTTAAATAACATAATTTACGTAATAAAACGTAATAATGACATAATAACTACGTTAGAATAAAGTTAGAAATTTGAAATGTTCCCATCTGAATTGTGATTGTGTGTGTGTATAAAAAGGCTTATTGATATATTAAATAATGACACATAGACACGAGGTTAGTCGTCATTTGTGGTAGAAGTCTGCCCAAAACCGACCGACAAATCCAGCAACCACAAGTGAGTTTGGCTAATGTAAGAGGTCTGGGTGCCATAGGCCATTTAATTTAGGACACTATGACATGAGGTTAAGCCCGCTTGTAATAGAAGCATGCCCGGAACCGCCCGACATATCTAGCATCTACAAGTGTATAGTTTAATGTGAGAGGTCTGGTGTGCATATATACATATACCTATTGCGTGTGTAAATCGTTATGCTTACTACGCCTTGAGAAGGTCATAAGTGGCTGACTTTCTTCTTATCTAGTTTGGTTCTTAAGTGGTTAGGACTAGGACCATTTCGAAGGTTTATTCTTTGGATTTGGACCAAAGTTATGAGACCCTCCCTTATTGGATTTGAAATTGGTCTATGGGTCCTTCTTCTCTAAAAGTGGTTTAGCCATGGCTATAAAAGGGAGTAGGGTAGTTTACCGGAATGTCCACTTCTTCTAGGAGCATTGTGAGGGCCAACCTAGGTAAAGCTTTGGTATACGTGGAACGTAGCATGTTATTTAATAAACCAACCGTCTAAGGGAAGTCTTAAGCGGCTTAGGTTTTCTACTGTAATATCAATTAAGTAGTAACATGAGGCATCCACCAGAGGGGTCTTAAATTGGTATTAAGCGGCGAGATACTACTTCTCATATTACTTGTGAGAGTATATATTTCAGAATGTTGACGTGATAGGACGGGATCTTAAGTGGTTAGGGTCCGCTTTAGGGTCATAAGAGATCATGCGAATCCACCCTTAAATATGTTAGAAAGAGCTTTAAGTGACCGAGAATGTCCGCCTCGTTGGGCCTTCACCCTAAATGCATCAATGGAGGTCTTAAGTGATTGATTTGGATATCCACCTCATTGATTAAAATATTTCTTTGTATGTGTGTATCTATGTGTTTCGTAGACAAACCTTGACATATATAACCTACCAAATCTAGGGTATAGTCTTTAAGCAAATATTGATTTCAGTCACACATGACTTTATTTCTGACCCCTCTCCTTAACATATCCAACAGGTTAATAGGTGGGGTAGTGACTCAATGGACGAAACGATGATGGAGCCTGAATAAGACGATGAAACTATTATGTTATTATTAGATATTATTGCTATTTGGCTTATTGAAACTATAAATTATGAACAATGATGATGTACCATTATGAATAAATGTATTTGACAATTTGTATTTGAATCCGTGGCTCTAAATAAATGGTGCATCTTATTTTGGTATTATAATTTTTCATTCCACTGTGTGAGATTCCATCACGTTACATTATCTGTTATATGCAAATGTAATTCCTTATAGGAACCGATGATCCGTTTAAAGTGGCTCTAAGTTTTGATGGGCCTTCTCAAAGTCGAAATTTAGGCCCACTCTGGGCGGGTTATAAATATTCTACTGAAAGTTGAATCAGGGATAAGAAACAAATTTTTATGCCGGATGCTCCCTTTTATGTTGAGAGCTTAGCTTATCTCTTCTTTAATCACAATCAAATTTTGACTCTCTTTACAGAGCTACTTGATATTTCCTCTGATGAGGATAACTCGTAGGTCAGAGTTTTTTATATTTCATATTGTAACTCTTCTTTTATGGTAGTGGCTGGAAACTTTAAACCAGATTAGTTGTTCTGTGCATGTGCAGAACATCTATTTTTCCTTTTTCTAATAAAAGTGGTACGACCACTTTAATCCGACTTACTTTGCAAAAAAAATGTGTTATACGTGCTAGAAATAAATGCGAGAATATTATATAATGCGTATAAAATAGAATAAAATAGTACGTTCTAAAAGTAAAAATTAAAATAAAACCCTTTATTGTTATATAGAATAAATAACTATGTATGTAACGAAGCGTAATTTCAACCAATTTTTGAATAATAAATTTTTGAAAATTTAATAAAATTGCCTAAAAGAAGAAAAATTATGATTCTTAATATAAATTATAAGCTACGATTTTAATAAAATAAAAAACTAAACTGATTATAATGTTAAAAGAAAGCATTTTAATCGTAGCCTACATTCTATGTAAAACCAAATCAGCGGAATAAAATAATATATTTATATAGAAATAACATTTTTGCAAAATTCTCTGATTTAGTGACAACCCAAATTTTAAAGACAGGGTGATTATTTAAAAAATTAGCTAATAAAATAACAAGTTGTAAAGCTATCATAATTTGACAATGGGACTTGCACCATTGGGTCCGTTGTAAATTTTTCTTCAATTTACATATTTTGTTTACGAAAAAACGGACTTAAAATGAAGAAAATATAGCGGAATGAAAATCAATAAGAAATCAAAAACGAAAAAATATAAGTATCCAGCGAGAGTCGACCAAAGTATCGGGTTGGTTGACCCACCAAGGCATCTGGGCGCAATTCGCTCCCAGGTGCGAATGTTAGTGGTCGAACATACATGTACAATTGATAAGTTAGCTTGTCTTTATTTGTTTAAATTAGAACTTTGCTGATGTGGCTATTTTTTATTAGCCAAGTGACATTGTTAGTTTTTATTAGCCAAGTGACGTGGCTAGTCTAGATTTAATCCATAAATCCAATGGCCTAAGATCCCTAGTCCAACTTATAAATTGACCCCCAGACCTAACTCATTCCTTACAACACAATCTCTTCCCTACTAGGATTCTCTCTTTAGACGGCCCTAACCTAAAAAAATTAGGTGAACAGATTTATAATGATAAATATTTATATGCACATTTGTTATACCCTTTTAGAGGCGACATCTATAGGGGCTACGGAGGAACGCTTTGATCATGGCGAGTTTTATAATTATTTAGGTTTTTGATAATTTAGAGTAAATTGGCTGTAAAATAGTTATAGAGTTTTATGTAGTTTTTATTTATATTTTTCTTACAGTTTTTTAGTTTTCTGTAAGTTATTAGTTTTCTATAAGTTATTTCAACAATTTTCAGTCTTTTTGTTACTGTTTTATTTTATTCGTATCTAAATACTACTAGATATCTTCACAATATTCTTCCCTGTTTCTTTGTTTGACGGTTAATTTTCAATTTCTTCATTTATTTTGGTTATGTCCAAAGTGCATCTGAATCTATAAATATTAGCATATTGACGACCCATTTAAAACAACTGATTTAAAGCAACATATTTATGCAATTGAATTAATCCTACGACTAATATAATCCTTTCATTTCGCGTGCACGAAAAATAGAATTAAAGTAAAACTATGAAAAAGTGGATTAAAGGAATAAGGCTAAATTTACAGATAATGAACAAAAAATATAGAATTGTAATTAAAAAGGATTGAACTTAAATAAGCAAACTTAAGTAAGACTTGTTATTTAATTATGACATAGATTTTAATTGAAAATGACTGAACCTATTTGGATATGTAATATTATGATATATTGTATAGACACATAAAGAATCATGGTGAACAGATTTAACTTAGTTGTAGATATAATTATAAGATGAGGTTATAGTTGGATGAAATGACTTATTATTGGAATGAACTTAAAACTTATGTTAAGTTTAATAAGCATATATCAGTGGTGGTCTGTTCCGACAGCATGAGGCAGATTATGGAAAATAAGTAACTAATAAGTAAGCCCTAGATCATGCGGAATCTAGGCACGGGCGCAAATTAGTATATTTGTATGTTAGGAACTTTATCGGCAGCATTCCTTTTCAATTTTATCACTAATTGTCCCACGAACGATCGTGGTGGTAGAGGTTTGGAACGCTTATTCTAATTGAGGTAAATAAGGGTTCAACGAAGACAGGGGAATGTATGGGTGCATTTCGATGGTGCAATGAGCGTGATGTGCACCGATGAAGGAGAAAGTCATTACTATGTCCAACAACGATTAGTTATGTCTTCACTAATGGGTCGGGTTGGATAAAGCCTGAGGCCTAAAGTGACATAAGTTACCATGCAAGATGGTAAATTGATAGGTTATGTCGACTGACGGATAGTATTAGGAATTTATCTTAATATGATTATCATGTTCAGTAATCGTGAAAGTACAAACAAGCAAGATCAGTTGAACGAGATAACAACCGACCAAATCTCTATTTGTACAATTCAAGTATAGTCTTTTGTACATCATTCCTATTGTTCACGTTTTTATTTGTACACGGACACTTACCTTACCTAATAATAGAACTATTATTCTGCCTACTCCCATTTATTTACCAACCGCGCTAGTAATTATATTACTCGCTAGACTTTATGACTGACGCACTCTCCTTTCTCCTTTTCTTTTCTCCCTCACCAGGCTCATAGGATGGAAGTGATTACTGTGGATTGCTTGGAAGATATTTCCTGGAGATTCATCTTTGCTATATATGTATTTATCATTAGGTTCTTTTACATTTTATTTTGCGGTATTAGTTGTATTGGAGTCTATTTTGAGGGATATTCATTTTCATGTACTCTGATTATGACTAAGATATTACGCTCTGTAAGACGTATGATATTTTTGTTATGGAAAAGTTTGACATGAGGTTTTTGAAATAAATGTAGTGTTTATCTTTTAAATATTTTTTTGTTGTGTTTTACTATTTATGTCTTGTGAATATTAGTCTTTGTGATGTGTTTATATGTCTTTATATTTATAACGTTTCATATTTCATATTGGGACCCTAGTTTAGGGACCATTAAGGGGTGTGGGGTGTTTCATTTGGTATCAAACCCTAGGGTTACAAGATTCCTAGAAACTTGTTTTTAGAATGAAAATGTCTTTCCATAGAAAGTATATTTTCACAACAAAAGATATTTTTGACAAAAAATATCATATCCCCTTAAATACAACCTTCCTTTGATTCCTTCGAAATCTTAAATCTTATTCTTTTCTTCTGCGTAGTATGTTAGGGGACCTAAACTTCCTGAGGGTGTCCCAGTTCCAGATGGGTTTTGTAGATACCATAAGGGTATAGCACCAGCCATAGAGCAAGAGCATGCATAAGCTCCAGCACCCTCTCCGGTGGTTCCTCATAATCCACCAGCAGCTATCGAATTCTCTAAGTTTTGTAAGGATTTCTTGAATCTTGACGCAATACTTTTTCTAGCGTGGAGACTTTTGTAGAGGCTCGTACTTGGCTAAGGAGTACGTAGAATATTTTTGGATCACTAAGCTTGGAGATCGTCTGAGAGTTCAGCTGGCCACTTAGCAGCTAAAAGAGTGGCATCTTATTGGTGAGAGATAGTCAATGTAGAGTGTAAAGACACTGATTGCACTGGATTTCGAGACATATTTAAGAGGAGATTCATATTACATGTAAAGGAGGGTATGCAACTAGAGTAGTTTTGTGGATTGAAACAAGGATATCTTTTTATCAAGGAATATATCAATCACTTCAATGAGCTATCGAGATTCAGGATGGATTTGGTCAATACAGCTCATAAGAAAGCTATTAGATTCACGAGAGGACTAAATCAACCCCTCCAAAGGTTTTCTTTAATGCAAATTCCCATGGGGGTGACGTTTGAGTTACTAGTGGAGACGACACTCATGCAAGAGGATGGGAAGAATGAGGTTAAAGAAGTCATGGATGAAATTTCCAAGTCAGCGGGCTCAAAGTAGAAGAAAGACAAAAAGGGTAAGGAGAAGCATGTTGCTAGGCCACGGAAAAGAAATATCAAGAAAAAAAATCAAGTGTGAGGGTTGTGAGTTGATGAGGCATTATACTAGTAGAAAGACTATAATCAGAGAGATATGTTACAATTGCAGACAACCTGGACATCTTAGTAGAACGTTCCCCAGTAGATGGGATAGGGAGCTAGTGCAACAGTGGCTCTGATGCATGTGTTAGAGGAAGCTCCAACTATCAGTGGCCCAAACTGAGGTAGGAAGTTGGGGGACATAAGGTTTGATTTCTATTTATGACTTTCTCATTCATACTCTCTTTGATTCGTGAGCATCTCATTCATTTATTTCTAGTTTCTTAGTTGATTGTTTGCATGTCTGCTAGCCGATAATTTCGAGTCAATGACTTCGATCCAAGCTATACAACTTGAAATCATGACGATGCAAATGGTTTCTCTAGCTCATTTGTGGATTCTTAGACTCTGCGCGGCCTAATCACGAAGTAGGCCAACATTTTACCCCCTCGAAGTACGTTTTATAAGAGATGAGACGTGCTTCGAAACTATCAACCTATCTATTCTTGAATCAGTGAACGTCAATATTCGCATCCGTCTTTATGATTGCATCACTTCACGAAATCATATCTTCTGATTTTTGGGACGAGTATAAATTCAGGATCGGATTTCTAATTTCTTTTCTCATATTAAACAACTTTAGATTCTTGATCAAATTGTAAACAGCTTTTCAAGTAAATTCTTCGATTCCCCCCAAAATAAATTAAAAATATTTTCAGATCATTTGATGCACTGCTCTGTCGATTTTATTCCACATATATGTACATAGTTTCCAACAACTTCTTTTAGTTCTTGTTTTTGCTCAACTCTAGGATTTTTTCATCAAGTCGGGCCTAATATCTTTGAACTGTCATCTTGTGTGATCGGTGTGTATCGTTTCATCCTCAAATTCGATGCAAGATATACAAGCGGGGTCGGATCGGGCTTGGTACAAGGCATTACCTCACTTGAACCATGGAGCTTTTGGGCCAATCCGATCGTTTGGCTTCTGGGTCGATCCAAGTTGTCCTATCATTGGGCATACGAATAGCCGATCAAGGATACTATATATTATGCTTCTTTACCATCCTTTGAATCACTTTTTACCATGGTTAAAGATATTTTACATTCCACCAAAACCTTAATTTTTCTTTTTCCCAATTCCATCAAATTTTAGATCCAATTACCATAGGTATTAACACTTCAGTTATCTTCTGTTTTGACTATTATCCTCGATTTAACCATATACAATTTCCATCAAATATTTTGTTAGTCATTGATTCAATAGTTATTTCAAACCTCATAAGTGGTTTTATACATTTATCTATGATATGTAAGGGTTTGACAGTTTCAATATTAGGCGTTGAGTTTGACTGTGGCGCCTATATATTAGGATTCTCGGGGACAGGATGATTCTAGAGATGGATTAGTTATCCATGTACTTGGCTATCCTAGACTACAAGAGGAGGGTCGTTTTATTTGTGACATGAAGTTGTCGAAACTTAGAGATTTATTGCCAACCGTGGTGGTAAGTCACGTTGATTTTTCTGTATTCCCTAGATTCTACTATCGGCTACATTTATTCTGTATCCATAATGCATGAATTTTCGGATGTATTTGAAGAGGCGAGAGTGCTACCTCCAAGGCGAGAGATTGCTTTTCGGATTTATCTCAGTGAGAATACTAATCTCGTAGCATTGCCCATATGGCATATAGCTCTAAGGGAACGGAGAGAGCTTAGCAAGCAAGTGGTTGAGCTATTGGAGAAAGGATTTATTAGGAAGAGTATCTACGAGTGGGGAGCACCAATCGTCTTAGCTACAAAGGTGGATGGTTCTCTGACTTTTCGTGGACTATGGTGAGTTAAACAAGCTCATGAAAAAGAATCGCTACCTACTCCCTCGGATTGGTAATATGTTTGACCAACTGATTGGAACGCCAGTACTCTCTTAGTTGGATTTAGCCATTGTTTCCATCTTCTTCGAGTAGCAGATGACAATATAGATATGATGGCTTTTTAGACTCCCGATGAATTTTTCGAGTGGATGGTTATGTCTTTTGGACAAACCAATAGACCAACATATTTTTGGATTTGATGGGTAAAGTCTTCGGAGATATTCTAAATAAGTTTGTAATTATTTTTATGGATGATATGTTGGCATTCTCAAAGAATGAGGATGAAAATGGCTTACACTTGGCAGAGGTTTTACGTACTCTCTGAGAGCAAAGCCTTAAGGTGAAGTTTTTTGATGTGCCATTTCTAGTCGAAGGAAGTGTGTTTCTTAGGGTGCACGCTTTCTAACGATAGGTTGGCTTTGGATCCAGCCAAGGTTGTGGTAGTACATGATTGGAAGACCCTTAAAAACGCAACTAAGGTGAGGAGCTTTCTAGGTGTGGCAGGATATTATAGAGAGTTTATTAAAGACTTTGTGTGGATTTGTAGACCGCTTACCCGCCTCACCAAGAATAATTTGGTATTCTCGTAGGATGTATACTGTGAGGATTCCATCACAAGAATCAAGCAGGCTCTTGCCAAAGCACTGGCATTGAATTTCCTGATGGTTTTGAGATCTTCACAGTGTACACTAATGGATGTGCAACTGACTTGGGTGTTGTTTTGATGTTGGAAGGAAGAGTTGTCTGCTATAAGAGCAAGCAGCTGAGGGTTCCAGAGAAGAACTATCCTACTCACGATTTGGAATTGGCCGCATTTGAACTCAAGTCACGGAGGTATTATATGGGCAAGAGATTTCATCTCTATATGGATTATAATTCACCAAAAAAATTATTCCAATTGAAATATCTTAATTCATGACAACAACTATGGATGGAGTTCTTGGCATCATATAACTTTGGGATCACATATACCCTTGGCAAGAGGAATGTAGTTGTCGATGCCTCAAGTAAAAGGAGGGCGGTATTAAGTCCCTTGTTTGTAGAGTGATAGAGCTTGGGGTTTATTTCTACTTTTGATTTTAGACCTCAACGGACTATACCATAGGTTATAAGCATCTTTAGAGGTTCAGCCTACATTACTGGGGCAGATTGGATCGATACGCCAAAAGGAACTCGAGCTAGAGGATATTTTGGATAAGCTTGATAGAGGAGTGACACCTAGACATCTCCTTCGGTACTCTATTGGTAGTAGTGGTTGGTTTCTACAGAAGGAAGGTTTTGTGTCCCTCAAATTAGTGACTTGATGAGTGTGGTTTTAGTTGAGGCACATCACTCTCGGATGACTATTTATCTAGGCGACGATAAGATGTGTCCGAATATGAAGAGAGTTTTCTATTGGACTGACATGAAGAAAGATATGTCTGAGTTTGTGGCGACGTGCATGGTCTATCAAAGAGTGAAGGCGAAGCAAAGGAAAAATAGTGGATTATTCCATCCGTTAAATGGGCTACTATGGAAGTGGAGAGAGTATCCATGGACTTCATCGATGGATTGCCAAGATCGAGGAATGGAAACACCAGTATCCAAGTGATAATAGACTGATGGACAAAAAGCGCCACTTCATTCCTGTCAAGAGAAAAAGGTCAACACCTTGGTTAGCTTCTGTGTACATTCGAAAGATAGTTTGACTCTATAGCATTCCTACTAGCATAGTAAGCGACAAGGATCCTATTTTTTATAGTGAGTTTTGGAGGATTATACAAAAGGCATTAGGGACATAGCTCAGATTGAGTATGGCTTATAACAATCATATTGATGGAAAAACTTAAAGGATGAATTGGATTTTAGAGGGTTTACTGAGATTGTGTATCGTAGACTTCAAAGGACATGGAGGGAGCATCTACCTTTTGTATAATTTGCATATAATAATAGTTTCCAATTAATCATTGTTATTTTTCCCTTCTAGCCATTGTATGGACGAACTTGCAGATCTCTCTCGTATTGGTGGGTGACGACTGATAGATTACTGCTTGGACTAGACATGGAGAGAAAGACTTCCTAGAAGATCAACCTGATAATTAGAAGAACAAAGGCGGTCCAAGACTAGTAGAAATCCCATGCTAATAGGAGGAGGATTGATTTGGAGTTTGAGGTCGAGGATCTAGTTTTCATAAAGGTATCGCCACTTAGGAATGTGGTGACGTTTGGTTCTGTAAGGAAGTTGCCACCCAGATTCGTAGGGCCATTCCTTGTTATGGATAGAGTGGAGTGGACAACATATGGTGTTCGACTACTCGAGAGACATGTTGGAGTACACGACACATTCCATGTTTCGCACTTTCAAAATTGTTTACTAGGTTCAGCAGTGGTGGTTAAGTCTAGTCTACATCGAGGGAAAGGCATTTGTCCATCGCCTGCCTACACGGATCCCAGACCACGAGATTAAGAAGCTTAGAAACAAGATGGTGAAATTGGTAAAAGTTCAGTTGAGAGTAGATGTGAATAAGTATACTATGGAAGCCAAGCAGAAAATACGCATCTCTTATACATTTCTTTTTGATGTATGCTTTGCATTTTTCCATCATTAGCTTTGAATAAGTTCTGTCTTTCCTTTCCTTTGAACCAGTAAATCTAAGTGTATAAACAGTAGATGATAGGACTTAGTTGAAACATGTTGTTAAAACATTTTAAGTTTGATGTACGCTAGTGTTCTCACTGTTTTCAAATGGATGCAGTGGATGCATATACACACACTAAGCACTATTAGTGGTCGACAAAAAATAGGACACTTAAGATATGCATATGGATGTGTGAGCATTTTACTTTATTTCCATGGTTCCTATAACAGATGATTGTCAAATTATTATTTCAGATGAATGATGTTTGAAGCACGCATGTTGGACTATCAGTTATCATTTGTATTTTGCATATATTTGTGTAAAGACCCGAAAATTCCCACCCTTTGAATCAACCATAAACCACACAGGTCTGAACCAAAAGTTGGAAATCTTCGAATACTTTAACTTTGGGGATACAATACATTAGAATAACAACAGCAAACTTTTATTACATCATGATAATATAACATCAGGGTACAGAATATATCAGAGTACATTGAAAATAATACAGCGGAAGATAATTTACAATAAACTTAATACAAAGGAGAGGAAATAACTAAACTGATACAGCGGAAGTCTATCAATACTCTGGACACAGCTTTAAGCTCCGATCCAGAATCCTGCTCGATATATCTGCAAAACAAGCTACTCGACTGCCCGTGTGGAAAAGAGGGCACCCGAGTTTGCAAGTGAAACAAACTACGGGTCAGTCATGGGACTGGTATGAGAAATATAACTTAACTTACCTAATAATAAGGCTAATCACAGGACCACGCCGCTAACGCGGAACGGGTTTACTCTATTGGATTGTCAGTGCATAAAATAGCATAAATCATTAAACAACGCAATGCTTTTTAGAAAAATGAAACCATTATAAGACTCAAGTCCCATCACACAATGCAACGCAAACCGGAGGATAGAGTTTTACCTTATAATGGTCAAAATATGCTTGATACGATAAAACGGATTTGATATTATTATTAGTGTATATATGTTTCAAAAACATTTCAATCATAATGTATCAATCATAGACAACATAACTACCATATACTATGTCGCCATACTAGTTATTCAATCAAAACCGCATGATGTCGTATTGGAAGTTGGATTTCCAGCATGAGTCAAGGCTAGGGACGATCTCCTAACCGATTCGAGACACTCTAGCAATGTCTCAAGGTTCGGACGCTGGCGAACCCTTGGATCCTGCAGGGCCGGTCCATAAATACTTTAGTGGATTAGTTATGCCTGAACACACGCTTCCCGATCCTATTGGACCTATAAATTGGCCATTGGCGAGCAATAAAAATAATCCGAGGCGCCTTATAATCCATCAACCACATAAGTAAAAATGTCGGGCCGTGTAAAAACCCAAACATCACTTCTAGCTAGAAAGAAACGTGTGCACTCCCTGCGTTCCCTTGTCTCGTTTTTGACTCTACCGAGGTGTGAGGCTCGTGAGGTAACGTAAAACACAAAGCTATGCCTAATTAGGCTATGCTTTGATCATCATCCACAAGGCTCTGCTTTTCAACAAAAGCCTTGATCCATGCATCGTAGCGTGCCACATTGTCAATCCCTACCATTGATTTCTGCCAATATATAACCTCTAAGATCGTACGTCTCAGAGAAGGGTATTAAGCAAGAGAATAAATTCTCCGCTACCAAACTGATATATATTAGCAGAAATCAATGAATACAGTGTAATGGAATACAACGTCAGACATACCATCCATTTACAAGTCCGTTCCGGTTCTAAACGAAACCGGAGGAACTTAATTCCTCGCATATCTGAACAATCAACAAATCCGTCCAGACAACTACCACTGTAGCCCCTTCAAGGTAGCTACTCCAATCACGGGCATCAGCAGTCCTCATCCATTCGATGTGAAGATCGTCGGTCTTGCACCGTCTTTAATCTCTTCGACTATTAGTCGTCGTATTCATTATTCAGAATGGGTTAAACCTGGTCTTTTCGAATAACTCGCGTAGTTTATAATCAAGTGCTATAAAAACACATCTAACGTCTCATTCCAATTTAGAATATTCTTTTAGTAAAATATTCACAATTTTAGGGAAAGGTTCCCGTTAATTCTATCAAAGATAAATCCTTTAAAGTTATTCTTTTAATCTTCTTTTTAAAGAGTCATTAAAACTCAAATTGGGTTTTAATATCAAAAAAAAATCATTACTTAATGATCAATCCATTTTAAGAAATTAATCTTATTTTTAACTGGGTTAAAGAACTAATGTCATATCAAAACATAATTCACAATAAACCCAAAATCGTCTTCCATCAAAATGGAATCTACACGGAAATCATAACGGTATATAATTGCTATAAAATCCCGTATCAGACTAATAATATAAATGGAATAACGGCAAAGCCCTTTAAATTCCATATATAGTATCGGCCTTCATTTACAGGAGCTCATCTTGATTATTACCAAATCGAACTCCATTCAATTCTAATTTAATGTATTAAATTGGAAAACTTTATTTTGGAAAAATATTCACATTTAAATCTTAATAAAAGATTTATAAATTCCAAATTATATTTTCACTGTTAATTGGGTTAAAGAACAAATGTCGTTTAAAACACAGTTCACGATAAACCCAATTCACATTTCATTCTATTCCAATTACTGAACATAATTGGAAAACTCTATTAATCTTAAATAAAAGATTTATTCTTTTTACATGGGGTTTTAAGAATAAAGTTATTTAAGACACCATTCACGATAACCCAATATCCAATTTATTTATTTTAAAACATTGGATTATCTTTCTAGTTAATAACTAATTCACTTTGATAAAAATATATTTTACCATTACAAAATTTGAGTTTCCATCTTAAAATCTTTTTAAATCATTTATTATGATTTTACATAATTTTTCTATATTTTAAATAATTTTATTAAGGCCTTTGCAGTCGATTTCCATAAACGGTCATCGAACTGCATCCATAGCGACCTTTTCTGAAATTGATTTGGACATATCTCCAAATCTAACTGTTAGATTTCAAAACTCTTATATTCATTGAAAATCTCTTTTCGATACGAACCCAATGGTTCCGGTTTTAGAAGAATCCGACGGTCGGATCCCCTGTTACGCCAATTTGAAGTTAATAGTCGAAATTCGCGAACGGTCGCTGCGCGGCGCGTTCTATTCAAGCCATTATACACACGCACACACACACACACACACACACACACACACATATATATATATATATATATATATTATCGTCAATTTCTATTAAAACTTATTTTATAAAATATTTATAAATTCATTTTAAAATGATTTTTATCTTTATTTTCAATTTTAAAGCAAAATCAAATATTCTATATTTTTATCATATTAAAATATTTATATTTCCAAAATATTAGATTTATAAATCACTTCTTTTTATATTTATTTTAAAATGAAATAAATCGATTGATAAACCCGTTCGGGTTAAAATAACGTTTGCTACTTAATTCGGCTTCACATTTTATATTTTTATATTCACCTAAAAGGGACATAAAAATCATAGTTTTATTTACACTGAATATTATTTTAAAATATTCATAATTTTAAAATATTCTTTATTTACAAAATTCTTTACTTCAAAATATTCTTTATATAAAGATGTTCTTCATTTTTAAAAAATATTATTTTATTAAAAATACTCTGAACCAGGATGTGACTCGATCAATTACCATATAAATTCAGTTATACGGATTTCACACATCGCATATATTCAACGATAATGATAAACAATCATCAAGCAATACATTCACATCCAAAGTGAGAATTATAACTGTGTGAGCATTAAAATAAATAAGTAATGTTCAACACAGACTATCAATCCATCGATTGACAATTAATTAAATATTGGGGCTAGTGTATATCAAATGTCGTCCCAACACCCTTGTGGGGTTTCAACCAACAAACAATAATAAATTATTGTTCACTTGGGCGATGTGTGAAAATTATCGTCCCAATCACATATACAAGTTGGATGACTTGTAAATGGAAGTGTAAAATTTCAACAATGAGAAATTTTAATGATTCCTACATACAAAACAAATATGTATATTTTTATTGTTCACCTATTTCATTTAATATCTAATTCTTTTTAATACATATAAAATGGCAATAAAAAAATAACATTAAAATCTATTCTTTTTATTGTCTTTAAAATGACAATAGAAATGTAACTTTCAATTCTATTCTTTTTATTTCAACTAAAATGTCAATCAAAATGTCACTTTTAATTCTATACTTTTTATTGCCTCTAATTTGACAATAAAAATGCAACCTTTCATTCTATCATTTTTATTACAACTAAAATGTAAATAAAAAAAGTAACTTTTAAATTCTATCTTTTATTTACATCTAAAATGTAAATGAAAAATGTAACTTTTTAATCTATTCTTTTATTTACATCTAGAATGTAAATAAAAATATAACTTTTTAATCAACTCTTTTATTCACATCTAAATTGTAAATAAAAATGTAACTTTTTAATTTAAGCTTTTATTTACATCTACAATGTAAATAAATATGCAACTTTTCATTTTATGGCTTCATTTACATTTACAATGAAAATAAAAAATATATGTACTTTTTATTCTATGTTTTTATTTACATCTAAAATACAAATAAAAATGTAACTTTTTAATTCATGTTCTATTTGCATCAAGAAATGCAAATAAAAATGCAACTTTAATTTAATGTTTTGTTTGCATCTAAAATTGCAAACAAAAATGCAAATTTTATTTTAATGTTTTGTTTGCATCTAAAATTGCAAACAAAAATGCAACTTTTTCCACGGTGTTTATTTGCATCTAAATATGCAAAAAGAAAAAAAATGTAATTTTCTCTATGGTGTTTATTTGCATTGAAATATGCAAATAAAAAGGAAATCTTTTTCTATGATGTTTATTTGCATCTAAATATGCAAATAAAAAAATGTAATTTTTAATAAAATGTTTTGTTTGCAACTAAATTTGCAAACAAAAATGCAACTTCATATTCCTAACTTTTTATTGTAATTCTAATTGACAATAAAACATAATTTCATGTTTCTAACTTTTTACTGAAATCCAAGTGACAATAAATATATGTTCATTTTTGGTAACAATAACATGACACTAAAAATATTCATTTCTAATGCACTAACATGACACTTAAAAATATAATGTTCATCTCTAATGCATTAACATGACACTTAAAAATATATATTCATTTTTCATGAAACTTAATGACACTAGTATTAAGTTCATTTTTCATGAAACATGACGACGCTAAAAATATGATTATTTTACATGTTTAATGTCTACACTAAGAATATTATTATTTTTCAGTTGAAACATGACGACGCTAAAAATATGATTATTTTTCACGTTTCACGGCGACGCTAAAAATATGATTATTTTTCATGTAACTTAACGACGCTAAAAATATGATTATTTTTCATGTTTCACAGCAACGCTAAAAATATGATTATTTTTCATGTAACTTAACGACGCTAAAAATATGATTATTTTACATGTTTCACAGCGACGCTAAAAATATGATTATTTTATATGTAACTTATCAACGCTAAAAATATGATTATTTTACATGTTTAATGTCTACACTAAGAATATGATTATTTTTCAGTTGAAACATGATGACGCTAAAAATATGATTATTTTTAATAAATTAATACGGAACTAAAAATAATGTTTATTTTTAATAAATTGACATAACACTAAATTTATGTTCATTTTTAATGACATAACACAACGCTAAATTTATATTCACTTTTCATGAAAATACACAACGCTAAATTTAAGTTCATTTTTCATGAAAATACGCAACGCTAAATTTAAGTTCATTTATGCAATAACATTAATTTTGGTGTCTACATAAGGTGTAAACTTCTCATATGAATACATGTTACAACATCTAAATTTGGGTGTCAAACTTTGGTGTCAATTTCATATTAACACATGTAACAACAACTAGACTTGGGTGTTTACATATAACGTCATAAATCAAATAAAAATGAATATTCTTATTTAAAACCACATCTAATCAAATCGGTGTTAATAGATCTAAATAAATAGGAAAATTTATTGCAGGACATAAATCTAAACAAATATGTATATGTCAAACCATCAAAATTCGCAAAACAACAATATCCAAACACATGACATCGCAAATATGATTAGAATCATATATTCATGAATATAAATGGCGATAAATAATTAAATGTTTAATTATTCATTAAAACAGAAATATCACAATTGCTTTTAATTCAGATCTGAAATTTCCTGAATTTTCAACGTACTCCATTTAAGCTTTAATCAGTTCCATGTTGTAGAATTCTCCACCACGATCGCAATGCAATTCATTTCGTCAGATCCTGATTTCATTTGTACAAGATATGATATTTTAAATACTAATGACTTCATTTAAATAATTAAATAATTAATTAAAATAAAATTCCTTAACCATCCTCTTAAACCCATCGTCTTCTTCCCATGTATTCACGGCAGAAGTTCTCACTCATTTCGAAACAAGAGATGATTGTGACTGTCGATATTACCTTCGTCGAACTCTTCGATTTTATGTTTGGAGTTTTTGAAAATCATTGAGAAATTGAGGAGATAGAAGTGGAAGAAGATGGCTGCGTTTCAGCCATTGAAGATAAGGGGGCGGCGGCTCTGTTTTATTAGGGTTTAGGTTTTGTAAATTTTAAGGTATATATATATATATATATATATATATATATTAATACTATTTTATCCTTTTATTCCTCAAGGCCCATTCACATTTTGTATGTTATACGCTAAAAAAAATGAATTGCTGAATAAGGCTAAGTTGGCATATTTACTTCTCATTTATGTTTCCTTACATCCCCTTTATTACATGCTATAATGACACATTTATTTATTCTTTTACTATTCAAATTTCAAAAGTAGATAACAATGAGAAAGAGAGAGAGAGAGAGAGAGGATAAAATGGAAAGAATTAATGCTAGATTAATGCTATTTGTTTATGAACATGTAGTCTATGTTTGGGATTTCTAAAATTTAAATTTGAATTGGCAAGGGAAATATTTAAGAGGACAGCCAAAGATATGTACATATATATACATATATATATATATGTTGTCAAAATTTATTTTATTTGTAACCTACACATTATTTTCAATCAATAAATTAATAAATGTCATTAAAGTTCCTAAGATATTGTTAATGTCAACATATTTCAAACTAGAATCTTTTAAATGCATCATTCTACATTAAAAATGTAATTTTAAATGTAAAAACATATTCCAACTAAAATCTTTTTAAATTATGCATGCATACATAGATCTTTTATTAAGGTTTAAATGTTACATCAATTTAAACAAGCTATGAATCATTTTAATGAATCATTATTACATAAAAATGTGAATTTTTATGTTACAACAACTTTCCTATTTAAACAAATGTTCATTCTTCATATTTTCTTCTTTATAATAAAAATGTAATTTTTTTATTGTTTAACCTCTTTATTATTATTATATATATATATATATACATAATAGAATTTCTAATTTTTGGCGCATTTTCTATTTAAAATTTCTTAAAACAAAATTTTAAATTGGTTCTGATTTTCTGGGTTGTTACAATTTGGGTACATCACACAAGCGTAATTACATAAAACGGAGGTCAACAGATTCAGTAGACCACCTAATTTCTGCATAAGTTAGGGACATATACACTACATTATTGTATGACTACAAAAATAACATTATAAAACTTAAGGATAATGGATGCTAATGGACTTCAAATATACGATTGTAGATATAGGTGTGAAAATACTCGTATTATTCTTCTGTCCTTGGAGATTTCAGAGATGAAATCCTTTAAGGAAATAAGAAAGTAACAACCCAAAATTTTAAGATATGGTAATTTTTAACAAATTAATTAATAAAATAATGAGTTGTAATGTATCAGAATTTGGAAATAAAACTTGCACCATTGGGTCCATTGCAATTTTTTGGTCAATTTATATGTTTGATTTGCGAGAAACAGACTTAAAATGAAGAAGTTATGGCCATCTGAAAATCAACAAGAAATTATAAAACAAAAAATATATATGAATACCCAACGTAGGTCGACCTATGGGGAGAGTTATCGGGTGGGTCGACCCACCCGGGCATCAGGAGCAAGTCGTGCACAAGTACGAACATTAGTGGCTGAACACTTTTTATATGTACAATTGCTAAGTTGGCTTGTTTTAACTAGTTTAAATTTTAAAATTTTCTACCATGGCAGGTTTTTGTTTGTCAAATGATGCAGCTTGCCTAGGTTTAATCCATAAATCCAGCAGCCTAATATCTCTAGCCTAACCTATAAATAGACCCTTATACCTAACTCATTCTGCACAACACAATCTATTCCCTTCTAAGGTTCCCTCTTGAAATAGTAAATATCTATATATACATATTACACCCTTTGTTAGGCAGGATCTATAAAGGCCACGAAGGAACTCTTTGGCCACGGTGAGTTTTATAATTATTTATATTTTTGATAATTTGGAATAAATAAGCATTATAATAGTTATAGAGTTTTTATGTGGTTTTTCTTTACAGTTTTTCTTATAGTTTTTATTAATTTTCTGCAAGTTAGTAGTTTTCTGTAAGTTATTCTTGTAGTTTTCCAACCTTTCTCTTACAATTTTATTTTATTCATATTTAAATACTGTAAGATATTTTCTCAGTCTTCTTCCCACTTTATATGTTTGATAGTTATTTTACAGTCTCTGCATTTATTTTTGGTTATGTCTAAAAAACCCTTGAACCTATAAATATTAGCTATTGACAACCGTTTTAAAGTGACTGATTTATGTGACCTTTAATCCAATGATTGATATAATCTTTTTACTTTATGCACATGGAAAATAGAATTAAAGTACAATTGTGCAAATGTGGATTAAAGGATTATGGCTAAATTTACCGATAATGAACATAAAATATAGAACTATAATTAAAAAGGGATTGAATAGAAATATGTAAACTTAAGTAAGATTTGCTATCTAATTATGACATAGGTTATAACTGAAAATGTTTGAACATATTTTCATAATTAATATTATGATATATTGCATAAACACAAAGAATCATGATGAGCAGACTTGACTTAACTGTAGATATAATTATAACACGAGGTTATAGTTAGATGAAATGGCCTATTATTAAAATGAAATTAAAATTGATGTTAAGTTTAATAAGCATATATTAGTGGTGGTCGTTACGGCAACATGGGGCTAATTGCGAAATTAAGTGGCAAATGAGTAATCACTATATCACGGGAATCTAGGCAGGGGCGCAAATTATTATATTTGTTTGTTAGGACCAGTACCGATAAAATTCCCTTTCAGGTTTACCATTGATGGTCTCACGAATGATGGACGGTGGTAGAGTATGGACTCCCTTATTTCGATTGGGGGTAACCAAGGAGTCGTATAGACGGTGATGTATGCGGGTGCATTCCGGCGGTGCAATGAGCGTGCATGTGCACCGACGAGAGAAAACAAGTCACTACTACATCCAACAGAGATTAGTTATGTCTTTGCTGATGGGTCGGGTTGGATAAAGCCTGAGCCCCATAGTGATATATTTTACCATATAAGATGGTAAATTGATAGGATGTCGATTGATGGTCAATATTAGGAATTTATCATGTTTATGATTATCATATGCAGTAATCGTGAAAGTGCAAATAATCGAGACCAGTTGAATGAGATAACAATTGACGAATCCTTTACTTGTAAAGTTCAACTATAATCTTTTGTACGTTATTCCATTATGTTCACGTTTATAGTTGTACATAGACACTTACCTTAGCTGACATTAAAACTATTATTCTGTCTATTCCCCTTTATTTGTCAATCATGCTAGTAAATTTACTACTCACCAGACTTTATGTCTGGCCTACTCTCCTTCCTCCTTTTCTTTTCTCATCCATCGGGGTCACAAGGTGGAAGTGGTTACTGTGGATTGCTTGAAAAACTTTTCCTGGAGATCCATCTTTGTTGCAGATGTATTCATCATGCGGTTCTTTTACATCTTATTTCACTATCCCGGTCGTATTGATGGCTATTTTGAGAGATATTCATTTTCATGATCTCTGATTGTGACTGAGATATTATTCTCTATAAGATATATGACAATTGTGTTTGGAAATAGTTTGATCATGAGGTTTTTGAAATAAATGCAGTGTTTCTGTTTTAGAAATATTTCCGTTGTTTTTACTATTTATCTCATATGAATCTTAGTCTTTGTGATGTGTGTATATGTCTTCATACCTATAATGCTTCATATTTCTTAGCGGGGCCCTACTCTATGGAATGTTAAGGAGTGTTGAGTGTTTCAGATCTATATTATACCAGTTTCATCGGATCTGAAATTGTAAATTATTGTAGAATTTCAAGTTTCGTGATGATTGGAAAATTTATTTGATCGTGCATCTTGAAACGTTCAATGTAAAATTTATGTGAACATTATACAATAAAATATTGAAATCAATTTCTTATAAATTATCCTGAACTCTAAACCTGATTCACTACACTTTAATTTTCTGTTGGCTTCAAAATCTTCTAGCTGCCACTTCTATTTCTTCATGTCTGCAGCAATCAAGAAACACAACAACCCACCTCCTTTTAAAAATGAAAACAACTCATATAAAATCAAATAAATTCAGATGCAAATGTCTTTGTACTCTAAAAGCATAGATCTTCAACTAGGCATAAAGATTGAAGGGTGCGGACTAGTTTTTGAATGATTCGACAGTTACAGTAGGCAGGGCAAAAAGTAGAGTGTGTGATTTAGCGAGTTTTATTCATCGATGTGGAATATAGAGCTTGATTTTGAGTTTGTCATAGGGAGGAGCATTGTTGGACGAATTCTGAGAGGTTGCAGTCATGGATAGAGAGGTAGCAACATTTTGGTGGAACCGCTTGTAGGCTGAAGATGTGATATGTGGGGAAGGCGTGTAGCCAAAATGATGGTGATGAATGGAGATCTCGTGTAGAGTGGAGTTCGATAGAATTGACGTTTCTTGATTTCACAAAGCGGAGGAGGAGATAATGGCATAGGAAGAATCGACAATATGCTTTTTTTTTTGTCCTTGTCTCGGGTTTTCTTAGATAGGGAAGAAGAGGATTTAAAGGGGTAATGAGGTTTTAATCATGTGATTAGTGTTTAATGGTTAGCTAATTTAACATTTTGTATAAATACAATTTCTCACTCATACGAGCTCAGGTTCAAACGATGTTTATCACGTTACACTCATATGTTTGAGATCTACATTTTGCGGTTGGACAAGTGAAATTCTAAGCCTTTAGGATCTTATGCTAAAATCAAACGCTCGTTTCATTTAGTCTAAGTCAAATCGATTTGGTAATAACTAAAGTCAAAGTGAGTTTCTCACAACTTACATTTTTATGCAGTAAATTTATTGATTTCCTAACATGTATATGTTGTACAAGTTAAACTGTTAGATTGAAGTTTAGGAATTTAAATTTACCTCAACATTTTGACACCATTGCACCACTGTTAAATGCGAAGTTGGAATTGAATTGAATTAATTGATTGTTGGTTTATTGGTTGTTGATATATATGTGATTGTTAAATTAAACTGAATAAAAATTAGCATGTTGAATTTATATTGAATTAAGTGAATTGGTAATATATGGCAACCGGTTTTACATGAAATAATAACGCACTGATTTGCATGAAATAATAATGATTTATTTATGATTGTTATGATGGTTGTTATGTTTGTATGTTTGTTTAACTTGTTTTTTACTTTGATATCATCCCTGTTATCACACCGCAAGTTCTTGACATTTTAAAACTATGTATGAAACCATTATGCATTTGAATTGGAATATAAGTTTTAGCTAACTTGAACGCTATGTTTAAATTAGAAATTTAAACCATTATGCTTCATGTTGATATGAAATTTAAATTTGAATTGATTTAAGCTAGAATTTAAAAATTATTTGATACATGGTTTAGACTCAATATGGAATTTGAAACTCAAAGTCGAATTTAATGGCTTAATAGAATGTAAACTCTTTTATCAATTTATTAATTAAAAATTATTTTAGATTCGTATTATTTTATGCTAACCGAACTATATTCTCTTTTACTATTATTTTCATACTACTATATCCATATTATATACAAATGAACTATTTTGTATAAATTTTAACTATAACTATTTTAAAATTAACTATTATATATTGAACTGATGTAATTAGCTATGATAAAAATTTTATTTCCAATTCAAATCATGTAATTTTAAAATGTTTGTATATAAATATTTTAGGAAGATAAATTATGAATTAGAAGTCTAAAATCGAATTTGAAAATTTTATAATAAACTGTCTTTTCATATGGAAATTGAATCTGAAATTAAATTCAATATTGAATTGGTTTGTGAAAAGAGATAATCAAAATCACGATTTTTTACTAAATACACTTATAACATAAAACACGATGTTTGTTTAATATTGATCAACCCGTTCATTGAGTTACTTGTACATTTCACTAGGGTAATTTAACTGCTTAAGAATGATAGTCTTGACTCGATTATTTTGTTTACTCTACGCTCAGGTCACATCGAGTATTTTTAGTATTTCGAAGACCCCTATTCTAAAAATGAAGACGTAGTTGAAGACTGTATATACTACTATCTTATTTCCACTGCATTATTGGTATGTTATGTTAAAATGTAAAATTCTGATACTATAAA
The DNA here is from genome assembly GCA_030737875.1 of Allium sativum. Classification (NCBI taxonomy): domain Eukaryota; kingdom Viridiplantae; phylum Streptophyta; class Magnoliopsida; order Asparagales; family Amaryllidaceae; genus Allium; species Allium sativum. The sequence goes on from CM060921.1 coordinate 568,764,313, forward strand.
TTGAAATCAAGTCAAATAGAGGCCTACGACAAGTTCATCCTCTATCACCATATTTATTTTGTAATGCAATGGAGTATTTCTCCCTGCTTATGGAGGGTGATACATTAAATGGTTTTTTTCAGCCGATGAACAAAGTGCAATCCAACATTAATCATCTATTGTATGTTGATGATGTTATGGTGTTCTTAACTGCTAGTGTGCCAAATGCGATGCATATGAATAAAAAATTTACAAATTTGGAGCAAACAGCGGGTTTGCACATAAATCAGTCCAAATCAAGAGTCTACTATAGTAAAGATGTTGAGATTTCTATCGTTCTACAAATTGAGGAGCATAAATTACCGGTTAAGTATTTTGGAGTTCCTCTCACTTAGGCTACATCCGTGCAACTCGCCGCTCTCCCCTGCTGAATAAAATAATTAATAAATATCAAGGGTCGGACTGAAATTTTCTTACTACAACGGTTAGAGCTGAGTTAATTCACAGTACAGTAACTCCGATTGTTATGAACTGGATATCAATATATCAACTTCCAGCTTCAGTGTTGAAAAAAAATAGATTAACTCAATGCTGAGTTTTTTGGAAAGGCAAACTACACAAGATTTTGTGGAATACTCTGTGTAAACCAAAGTTTGGAGGCAGTGTGGGCTTGTGTAAATTTTCAAATTTAAATACTACTGCTAGAATCAAATTGGTTTGGAATCTTATTACTACAGATACATTATGGTCCAGATGGATGATAGCAAAGCATATTAATAAATCTAATTTCTGGACCTTGCCTATTAACAATAATTTTTCTAGCATTATGAAATCTATTCTTCGATAAAGTGATATAACATGTAAGATTATGAACAGAGTTACTGCTACTGGTGAAGAAACAGATTTATGGTTCTATTCTTGGATAAACCATAAATCACTGGTGGACATACTCGGGCGGAGTCGTGTGTATGTCAGTGATACGAGTAAGTTCAAGGTTAGTTATATAATTCAAAGTCGATCATTTCAACCATACTTGTAATCAAAAACTAGGGAAGTGGTAGAGCAGATTAAAATGTTACTGTGCATGCTGATAAAACACATGATTACTAGCAAATTACTCGAAATAACAAATTTGTTTTTTCTCGTATCATGGAAGCAACACAGGATCGATCATATCAAGACCCAAACATTGTATTTACATGGAATTCGAAGACAGCTAGGAAATTCTCATATACTATTTATATGGCATATTTGGGCCGTTTACCAACAGTAGATCGATTATTAAACTGGGGAATAGATATTGACACAACATGCATATTACGCACTAAAGAAGTTGAAAATCATAATCATTTGTTTTCGATATCTGAATGTACTACTTATCTGTGGGAAGAGACGCTTCACAAGCTAGATGTATGCTTTCAACCAACTCCAACTCTTCAGCATCGACTTACATATCTCCAAAGTCAAAAGTTATCTAGCTCCATACCACGAGATCTCCTTTTCACATCAGTAGCAACCCAACTTCATCATGTTTGTCTAGAGAGGAATAAGAGGCATTTTGAAATCAAGAAACTTTCGACTCACCAGCGTTTCAAGCTATTAGAAATTGACATCCGTCTTCGGCTTCATCGTGTTCTCTGCCATGATTGTCTATCTACTGGTTGCAGGGAATTTTTAGCTCGGTGGGGAATTGAATTGCTTGACCCAGGTTAAGTTGGGGCTATGATTTCATTTGTGTTTTATGTTTTGGTTTGTACGGGATGTTTTTGTTGTGATCGAGTGGGTGGTGTGTGTTTTAGGCTTGTTATTTCGGCCCATGGATTGATTTTTATTTTTATTTTGCTCTTTATAAATATCATTTGTATAGAGCATTGTATAACAGATGTTGTGCTCTTTTTCCTTATTGCGGTGGTAAGGTTTTTTAAGGAGGCGAATCTGACTATTTGGTTCTTTAACGTCATTAATATAGAACCTTTTTTTTAAAGTTGAAATCAAGTGAATATTATTTAATATTTTCATAAATTATTTATGTTATTATTATATCTTATCGTTCCGCTTGAGATTCCGTGTATTGTTTAATTTCTTTCCTTCTTATTTTCTCTTCTTATATTAAAACCCAATAGTAATTCATCGTTTTGGAACGGTTTGAGTTGGAGATGTGCGACTTAGTATCGACTTGAACCATCCCAAAAGCAGGCTGTTGTGGATGGTATTAGAGCTTTGGATGAGCGAATACAAAAGCTTTTTCCAAGAAAATTCATTAGAGATAGGGTCCATAGTACCTTAAAATGAGTTGTGAGTATTGAGAGAGTCTATTTGTATTTTTATAAGTATATTTGAAGTATTTGAATAATTATAAAATTAAGGGAAAAAACTGAATTGAAATATAGTACTTATATAATAAGTTAAGTATACTACAAGCTTGGAATTTTATAAATTAAGACAAAATGAATATTAATCTAGAAAAGATATTTATTCTAAAATCTTTAAATACGTTCTCTTCGTCATTGGTAATATACCTAATTTTAATAATTAAAATGAAACTTTTAAAATTAAGTACATTTATGTTAAATGAATAATATGGATTAACAAAATGTGTTAAAATTTGATTTAATAAGAAATTGTATATTTAATATAGGCTAATGAATATAATTGTGAAATAAAGGATGACAAGTAGATATTGGTGTAACTAAAAAGTTATTCAAAAACTTGAGAATCAAATTCCAATATTCTGAAATTGATTTTCTAATGGTTTAAAAACTGATACTAATATTATTTAAAAATAGTTTCCAAATAAAAATATTTCAAAATAAATTTCCAAATTATTTTCAAAAGAAATAGAGAATGGAGAACTCACTTCTATCGCTACTAAATAATTTTGGTGATACTGGCCACATCATCTGAATTCATTTTCAAGTTTCAAAGTGGGGGAGACCACTACAATAACTTTGCTACTTGATTTCTATGATGCAATGAATTTGATTTAAATCTCTAGTACGATTTGATATACAATGATATAAGTTTGTTTCGAATTATTGAAATAAAAATTAGGATTTAATTCTCGAGTTTTGGTTGCATGGTATTATGAAAACACAAATCCTATGCATTAAGATAATTTGATTTTACATCTCAATATGATCGATTGTCGATTTTCAAAATTTTAATTTAATTTAATTTTTCGCTTACTTTGAATAACATAACTCATCCTAATGAAATTTAAAATTTTATTCAGGTTTAATCTAAACACATTTAAAGAAATTAAATATATGAAAAGTAAAATGAGTACAATTTCATATTGTATATTAATAGGTATGAAATTTGTTTTGGAATGTAAAATGAAATCTTGTTTAAGGAATATTTTTAACAAATATAAGATTTGAAATAAAATCTAACTAAGTGAATTTCCAAAACAAATGACTTTTGAAATTTGAAAAGATTTGTATTTGAAAAATATTTGTTTTGAGAAAATGATTGTTGAAATTATACATAAAATTGAAATTGAATTGATATTGAAATGGAAAAAAATTTAGAACCTTTGATCCTATAAGACTATGATATAGAAATTTCGAAATTTATATATAAATGATTTGTTAAGTATGAAGTTAATTCGAAAACTGTTGACTTGAAAAGGTGCTCGGTATGAAAATGATATTCTAATATATATAATGGGAATTATATAAAAATGACATATTCGAAATTATGACTTATGCATATTATATACATTTTTGAAATTAAAGTAAGGGTAGTACCTTTCCTCGAAAATCAGGGTCCTACTCGGTAGGAACACACGTCGATATTTCTTTGATTCTTTGATGTCCAGACAAAGTACTCGTGAGTTTCCTTCGTTTTTGACTACATAGCGAAATTCACAAAGCTGTAAAGGCCTATGGCTATGGATGCTTCCTAAGGGAATTAGGAGAAAACATTATGAAGCTACAATCTACGGTCGTTGTTGGGTGTAATCCACATGGAAAAGAATTCCTATCGGTACGGGCGCTTCCTAGGGGAACTAGGTGCAACCATTATGTATATGTGGCCCACATGGCATAATTTGAGGGGCTGTGATTGCTTAGAGTCTATCGGTGATGGAGACATAACAATCAGTGTTACTAGAAGTAGACTATGATCCATGTCTTTTCTTGAGGTGCTATGACAAAATGTGTAGGTCAATGATTGCCTAGTCACCTAAAGTTGTAGCACTTTGTCCTCTCGACTTATTGATATAGCAACTTTAGGGATGATGTGCCATGTTGATCTCAGGTTTATTCTATTTATTTGTTATGTTTATTTGTTCATGATGAAATTCATAAGAAAGACAACCCTTATGGGTATAAATGCTTCCTGGGGGAATCAGGTGTAACCATTGTGTTTTGGGATTCATGAATAGTTTCATTGGTTTTAACGAATGGTACTTCTCGTAACTATTTTTTAACGTTTTCTAAGTATTTTCACTGGATTTTGAAAGGGGTTTGCTTAGTACATAGAGATTTCTAGTCTTGCGCCCGATCGACGTATTACCAGAATTCTTTAAGAATGAGGATACACTTATTGAAACATCGAGTTATCAAAAGCATTTTCTGTAACAAACCGGGTTTCGACGGACCGATTTTTTTTCCAAAATTCCAATCCATCGAGACCCGAGCTATTTTGCTCTGGTATCCTGCAGAAAATACAAAGATAAAGAAACATGTCAGAACTCGTAAAGCACCTCATAGCGGAAGGAATAAAATATATTGTAATTAAAATATAGCTTTACCTTAATAAATATACTGCTTAACCAGTATCCTAAGCTATCATATCTCTGTCACTACCTAACCTGCGAGTATGTAATGAGGAGGGGGTCAGAACATAAGTTCTGTGTGAATGGGTTTAAACTACAAATGTTGAATAACCCTACATATACCGGTCTATTGCATTTTCTTGTTTATTAGGTTATTTGTGTTGATAGCCCTTATGGCATGTACTCACGTCGCACCCATCTACTCCCTAGTAGATCAACCTAATATAGTGTATATGTAGCTACCCCCAACTAAGGTATATCCCACTCGCACTGTCTCCTCCGTATGTATGCGGTCCCTTATCCAATGTCGCATGTCGTACAGAATCTCATGTATATATATGTATGTGTATACCAACGCTACGTCTGCATAGAACCTTCATTACTATATTACGTAAGCGTTTGGACTACCACCCTAGGTTCGACTAGGTTCTGTCATCGAGTAATGCCCCCTAGTCTACGATACACCACCCAGAGCGATGTGTATGTACCTAGACTTTTTCCCACGTACGTATCGTCAATCGTACTTACTGTCTACTTGCACATGTTCTCTATATGTGCGAACCCGAGTCCCGTGGCAGGGCTAATCAAGAAATACGGAACTCGGTCGGGAGCTTTAAGATATCTGCCGATGCAGATGCTAAGGTCTGCCTTTATAGTGGCTATGTTCCCACTAGACCCCTCCCTCAAGTAACAAATGAAAGGCACCCATGAAAATCAAGAATGAGAACTTTCCCTGGCACAACTGCCTGGCCCTCAATGCCCTTCCCTATTGGCCTTACCTCACCCATAACTAGATAGAAAGTATATGGTCTTTTAGAGTTCTCTGCCTTTCCGGTTTTCGTACTGACTGAAGATGGTAGGTAGACGACGAGATGCTATCATAGGGCACTAAATGGTCTCGCTGACACACGCTAGTCCATCCTAGTCTTTAGGTTGCCTTCTAATTATTGCAACCAAGGCATACTCTTGGTTCGTAACCGTGCATACCTAACCTCTGTGAGCCCAGGAGGATCATCTGCATTCTCACAGAGGGATACCAAGAGTACCCTACTACACGTCCCCTGAAGCCGCGTGCTTCATATCCCAGTCCGTTGGAGCCTACAAGAGTTTCTGGATGGACGTTCGCTTCTCCTCGTATTCTACGACTTAGTGATGATATACCGTGTTTGGTTATTCATCCTATATCTGGACTGGTTCAAGCGCGTTTTTTACTTAGCACTCTTAACTAAGGTTTAGTACTTAGTTTTCTTAACTAAGGTTTGATACTTAGTTCTCTTAACTAAGGTTTACTACTTGGTTTTCTTAATCATTCGTCTTCTTAACTAAGGTTTAATACTTAGTTCTCTTAATCGTTGTCTACTTAGCTCCCTTAACTAAGGTTTACTGACAAGTTCTCTTTATCGTTCATATTTACATTGGTAAGAGAATAATGCCCTAAGTGTCAATCCCGAAGACCGAGATCAACATCAGGTTGACACTCAGAGAATTACTCAACTCAACCAATCTCTTGTTAAGTTATTCGTATAATTTATGTCATCTTTGTCAACGGACTACACATCCTCGCTTTACAATCTATATCCAACTTATTTGTTTTAATACTTAGTTCCCTCTAACTAAGGTTTATTACTTAGTTTCTTTTAACTAAAGTTTGTTACTTAGTTCTCGTTAACTAAGGTTAGGTTACTTAGTTCTCATTAACTAAGGTTTGTTTACTTAGCTCTTCTGTAACTAAGGTTTGGTTACTTAGTTCTCATTAACTAAGGTTTGGTTACTTAGTTCTCATTAACTAAGGTTTGTTTACTTAGCTCTTCTTTAACTAAGGTTTGGTTACTTAGTTCTCATTAACTAAGGTTTGTCTACTTAGTTCTTCTTTAACTAAGTTTTGCCAATGAATTCAAGCATGACTTAAGTTCTTTTTATCAAACGATAGCGCATGGGTACTTTTATACATTTTCATCTTAGATTAACTTATTTTATTGTATAAGTTGTTCCACCCTTCAAATCTTGTATAATATCTTAAGTCATAACCTTCCCTTGGTCTACCTATTATTCAATCTTTACATTACCGTAACTTTGGTTTATAATAGGTTGTTAACATTCCCCATCTCTATGTTGGTTAAGTTTACCCAAGTTGACTTAACCCCATCCACTTATCCATTCATATGTTATATTGGTTAAGTGTTGTCTATTCATTCATGTTAACTTAACCCTCCCACATATCATGTCATGTTGGTTAAGTGTTGTTAACCCTACCATACTTAGCATGTGTCATTAGCATTAATTAATTATTAATGCACCAACCTCTCACATTAGACCTATTGTTGCGGTTGCTGGAAGTGCCGGTCGGTTCCGGGCAGGCTTACACCACAACTCAGTCTAACCTCGGGTTCAAGCACGTTATGACTAACTTCTCACATTAGACCCTATTGTTTGCGGTTGCTGGATGTGCCGGGCGGTTCCGGGCAGTCTTACACCACAAACTCAGTCTAACATCGAGTTAGCCATGTTTCATCTTTAGCTAATTAACAGTTCATGTCAATTCTTGGTGTCGTATGCCAATTACAAAATTCACAAATATGTTCATGTTCAAGTTATGCTTATAGTGTCAATTTCATGTTTATACCCCAAATTACCCAAATTTTAAGTAGTATAGTCCAAATCCACTTATAATCATATTCGTGCTTATTCCATGTTATAATTAATTGTCCAAACCACATATTTATTCATACCAAATTTGCATATTACCCAATTCCACGTTCATACAAATAATTTAATTCATCTTTTATACTTATCTTCCAAATTACAGATAAATTTCACATCACATGTTATCCAATTACATGCCAATCATACTAAATTATACAAATTCCATATCCAATTTAATTATGCAAATCTACACAAATCCAATGTTTTAGTATAGTCATACCCATAATTCAATTTCAAATTATACATCAATACCTCCAATCCATATTATGCCCAAACAACTCATTTCCCTTCTTAATTTCTCATTCACGTTTAAAACGCATATATCCATGATAGGCGTAGGATCGAGATAGCCTAGCTATAAAAATAAAAAGGGGAAAGAATAAAAAGGAGAGAATTCAACGTAGGCATAAATAAAATAACTATTCTTATTGAATTAACATCATATTCATTATATGTATACATGGGGAATGGTGAATGATATTAATTACATTATACAACAAATATAATTTAAAATCCACTCACATTGATTGGATTGGAGAAACATATGATTTGTTGTTGATGTAGAAACATTGATTTAACCCTCTAATTTGTTTGTTGGTGAAGAGCATGAATTTTTGATGAAGAACTTCTAATTTGATTTGATTAAACTCCAAAGCTGATGAAAAACTTGCAATTTAATTTAGAGTTTAGGGGCGGCGACTATGTTTGGTTGAAGTTTGGCGGCATGGAGGCATCATAGGGAATTATAATGAATTAGGGTTAGGTTAGGGATGTATTTATAGGTGTAGAGAGTGTTTTAGGACCACTAGATCAGCCCAGAAGCCATCATAATCGCACAAACACAACAGAACACGTCACAGGGCAAAACTGCCCAGATCTGGGGGCAGGTTGACCCCCAGGTCGACCTCCCTTAAGGGAGGTCGACACTAAGGTCGACCTCCCTTGATGGAGGTTGACACTAAGGTCGATCTGTCTGGTTAATTGGCGAGAATTTTCCCGCCCAGCTGCCTGGGTCGAATTTCAAACTATTTTGAATTTTTTTGATTCTTCTAAAGGCCATAATTCCTTCATACGGAGTCCGATTTTCGAAAACTTGGACTCTATTCCATGTAAAATTTTGAGACGAACACAATGGTGATGCCCGTTTTACTTAATTCCTGATATTTTAATTAATTATCCATACTTTATTATCTTCTCCATTACACACACTGTTATTTAACTAATCTTTCCTTTTCTTTCATGTATTAATTAATTTTCATTGTACATCACTATTATTAACATATCTATGCATATATCTTATTTTTAATTATATTGAAAATGCGGGGTGCTACATTTTCGATATAAAGGTATTTCAATATAAAATAATTTTTTCCAAAGAAATTTTATTTAAAGAATTTAAAATTGAACATAAAATAAAACTTAATACATTAGTACAATTAAGAAACAAATGGAAATAAATACGCAAGTTTTAGGTAAATCATTTTATTTGTATGACAATTTTGATTCAAATTCGAATATATGATTTTATTCCAAGTAGAGTTTTTGCTTGATTCTCGATGGCAAACGTTGATGCGGGTTTTAAGAATATGAAGTTCTCTATCATAGCTTACTAGTATGTAAGGACAATGGAAGTTTCTAATCGAAGAATCAAATCACAGTTTACATTAGAGTGGTCAGATTTTCAATACTAATTATAAGTAAAAAAAAAATTGAACAAACAAACAAGTTAGATATACGCATGAATGATATATTGCTTAAATGCTAGTTTTCTTACTTCATTCCTTTTCTAGTTTGTGACAACCTGGAAATTTTATGATATTATATAACTTGGGATATAATACAAGTTGTTCAATATAAAACTTTGTTGTAAATAAAAAGGAAATGAGCTTTTAAAATTTATATAAACATAAGAATGTTAAGTGAAGTGTTTCACTAATGAATTTGGTATTAAATAGGAAATATGAATTATAAATTGAAATAAAATTAAAGGATACAGATGTAAAATTAAATCTTAGCTCAAATAAAAAAATTAACTCGGCATGTAAAATGAATATTAATAATTCAATGAAAGAAGATTTGATTTTAGTGAATGTTAATCCATCGAAAGATTAAGAAAATGAGTGTTGAAGATTGAATGAAAATAAATAAAAAGTTAATGAATTGAATGTAAATCCATTTAATCTAAGTAAACTGAATATGAATAACTGGAAATTAAATAAATTGAATTTAAGTGATATAAATGTAACAAAAATAGAATTGATGTGTATATAAATTGAACGTTAACAACGGGTGATTGTATTGCTTATGCTTTTGCAATATTTTCTAGTGGATATGTATTGCTTCTATGCATGTTCTTACTTCCCATTTACTTGCTCTCATGTGTTTCTATGTGTTTAGTAGGTAGCAATGGTGTGAGCCTCACTTTTGGAGCTCGCTTTTGTGTAATATTGCTAAAATATGTTTGCTAATGATGATAAAAATTTAAGGAATTATATGATGTTTCCCCATATTTTGGGATGCTTCATCGCTTATAAGAGATGCATGTTGTTATATATATGCATTGTAAAAAAATCGGATCGAGGCTTGCAAAGGAGAAATTGACGAAATTTTCTGAAATTTCGATGGTACGAAATTTTTTAAGACTTTAGATCCTATAACTCATGTTTTCAAATAAGATGAAAAACTAAGTAAATTTTATAAGTTGAATAATTTGTTTGAAATTTTATCTAAGTATGATTTTCTGCACCATTCCTTTTCGAGGATGAAAAGTTATAAGTGGAGGAGATTGTAACGAATTGTAATTTTGATCATTTTTGAATATTTAATTTTAAGAAATTTGAATAAAATTGTCTAAAAGAAGAAAATTTATGATCCCTAATATAAATTATAAGCTGTGATTTTAATAAAATTTAAAATTAAAAGAAAGCAAGTTAATCATAGCTTATGTTCTGCATAAAACCGAATTAGCGCTTTAATGAAATTAAATAACATTTTAATATGGAAATACAATTTTTGCAAATCTTTTCAGATTTTGATGAGACTAATTTGGTGGGATCTGAAATAGTAAATTGAGATAGAATTTCAAGTTGTGTGATGATTGGACAATCTATGCGATCTCGAAACGTTCAACGGAAAATTTATGTGAATATTATATAGTAAAATACTGAAAATATTTATCTATAAATAATCCTAAACTATCAACCTAATTCACACCCACTTGAGTAATCTTTTAGCTTCAAAATGTTCAAGCTGCCATTTCTATTTTTTTATGTCTGCTGTAAATGATACACCACAATCCACCTCATTTTTAAAATTAAAACAACTCATATAACATCAAATAAATTTAAATGTAGATGTTTTTGGACTTTGAAAGCATAGATCTTCAACTATGCATAAGAATTGAAGGGTGCAGACTTGTTTTAGAGGGATACAATAGTTATAGTAGCCATAGCAAAAATTAGGGTTAGCGATTTAGCGAGTTTTACATGTCATGTGGAATATGAAGGTTGGTTTTTAGTTTGTCTTGAAAGGAGCATCGTTTGACGAATTCATGGAGGTTGCGGCCAAGGATTAAGGGTAGAGACATTTGGTGGAGCAGCTTGTGGTGTAATAACCCGGATTTTCAGTACTAGAATAATTAATAAATTCAAATGTGAAAGTGATTAATTTAAAAGTTGAAATCACTTGAATTCAGAATATATAAGTTATATAATATAACTAAATGATGAAATAGTAATTGAATACATGAATTACTCGAATAAATGAATCTAGAATTTAATATGAAATTAAATTGATTTTGAAGCTTATTAAAATTCTATTTAAATAGAAATAATAACAATAATAAATTATTATCAAAGAGAAGTGTTTAAAAATCAATTAAATAACAACTCGTTTAATTAAACTTAAAAATACCATTTCTGCAAATAGTCTTGGAATTTGATGAAACTTGTTTCCTTGAGTCCGAGATATTTAATTATAGCACAACGTCAAGTTTCATGAAAATCAGGGCTTTTATGTGGTTGTGCGAGATTGAAACACTAGACAAGAATATAATAATAAAATATCTAAAAATAATCTGCTTATAAATACTCTTTAACTTAAAACCTAATCACTTAGCTCTTTAATTCATCTCCTATAACAATTTAAAGTTGCACTCTTCATCCATTCTTCAATCAATTAAATCTAAGTCAAAACTTAATGAAATCAACCCTTGTTGGATCCTTTAGGATTGTATGCTTGAGGGATTCACATAAATATATACAGGAACTTGTGTGATGGACTTTTGTTTTACTGGAGTTGGGTACAACGAGGTTAGGGTTCGATGATGTCGAAGGTAGATGATGTGTTAGGTCAGGTTGAAGGAAAAGGGGTGTTAGTTGGGTGGAGGCTCACCTGTTATCGAATTTTGGTGTCCTACGGCCTTGTTATGACCCTTGCAATGTCGAACTACAGAACTTGAGATAGCCACAGGTTGCAAATAGGGCGGTGAGACCTGAGTCGGTCTAGGGTGATGATGGGAAGGGGATTTCCATGGGGATTTCTTCGGTGGAGTTAGCGTTAACGTTAGGAGAATGAGGTAGCGGCTTATAAGGGTCAAAGGAAGGTCAACGGTTTTATTTTGGTAAATGGCGGGAATGACTTTTGAATTGGGAAATATGGAGATAAAGGCACAACATGCTTTTTGGGCAAGGGGGGTTTTAATTAATAAAATAGTCGAGCTGATTATGTATTAATCTCATATTAACTTGTAAACGTGTTATATAGTTCATATGGAATATGATTGACACATCGTCAGTTATATCAGGTTTGACTCAGTGAATACAATATAAACTCACTAGGTTGGATGAATTGTGAAGAGTATGGAATTTTACCTAATTTCACATGAATTCGTCATTTGGAATGGATGGTGAGTTTAATCATGCTCTTGATATTATTGTATCATATAATAGTATTTACAGTTATTTACATATTTATATGGCTGATTGGATGTTTGGATGATTTACTGCTGATTTAATTGATTTGTGGCTATGTATACCCGCCCTTAGAGCGGATGACCTTTGAAACTACCTGCTTGTGTGGAAGATTCATCTTACATGAATTATCTTATTTGAACTATACTATATGCGTATGTGCTAACATATGAGCTGTAATGCAAGGGGAAAGGTACGATGAATCCAAGGGGATTCTACAGTATGATTTTTATAGTATTTGTATTCATATGAAGTAATATGAACTGATTGGACATTAAACCCGATTGTGGACCCCATTGGTTATATAACGTTGTTATATGTGGAACCATGGTGAATTGAATATATTATTACATATAATAAATTGAGTTTTTCCATTTCACGCATTTTGGTGTGTTTGGCATAAATGAACCGAATTGGGAAATTATACGAATTCGTACGGGAATTGGGAAATTTGGAAGTAATTTTTTTTTGAAATATAAGACAAGCTTTTAATTCTTTTACTTAAAACCTATTTTTAAGTTATTTTTACTCTATATATATTTCGAAATAAATTAAGCCTACTTTATAATATTTTGGATTATAACACCTGTTATAACAAATGAATTAGAAACCATAAGTATTTTACCTTATTGAATATTTATGATACTTAATTCTTTAAAGGAATATTTTTAAGATAGGAATAAGTATAAATATGGTTTTGGATTTGTTGTGGCAGTCTATTAATTATATTAATCTTTAACCCTCTTAGATTATATCATTGAAGTAAATATAATTGAATATTTAAAGATAATCATAAGTGGAATTGTTTTGTGTTTGTTGTAAATAGTGTTTTAGCAACACTTGTTTTTAGAACCCTGGAATATAAATAAATTGAAAATATATTGTTTAACGGTTTGGATATACTTAGATCTTCAATAACATATTATAAGGATAAAAACAAGTATTGCATATTTCAGGACAATGATTTTAAAGAAGGTGTTTTAACTTATAAAAGAGAAAAGGTTCTTATTGAACAATGGTTTTAATCACTTTGATTATATTTTAAAAGGAAGAAAGTCCTGTAAATGAAATGTGGATATTCTTATACCGTAGGGATAAGTACATGCATATCTTTTGAAATATTGAAGATCATAAAGGAATAGGGAAATATTATAATACAGACATATACCTTATATATATACATATATTAAATATATATACACACAAATATATAAAGGAATATTAATCAAGTAGGAGTTGTTGATTAATAAATGAAGTCTTATTCGACAAATGAAGTTTTATTAGATAAAAGGAGTTTTACTAATAAAAGAAGTTTTAATTAATGAAAGATTGATTAAATGGGAAAGGGGTCAGAAGACGTTTACAAGACTTAATCGTGCTCTGACAATTTATCATGCTATGTGACTTGGTAGTGCTTTGGATGTTTATTCATTTGTTAGGAAAATTAAGCGAGGCTGTTTTTCATATACAATCGTCTACCATGAGACATGATAGTCGATTAATTGACTATAGAACTTGATCTTAAAATCCAACGATTGGTTTTCAAGAGACCGGGGTTGGCAAGTGTTCTACTTATCGAAAACCACTTCGAAATTAGTGTACGGGTTCTTTGTTTAGAAAGCGGTTGTGAAGTCAAGTCTATATGGCAACTTGAGATCAGTTGAGATGCTCGAACGCATGTGTGATTCTATGATCTGTTGAGGAATCTATGTTTAATTCCAAGATCTATTGGTGTATTAGAATCCATGTGTGACTCTGAGATCTATTGAGCTGTGAGAATCCAACTAGGGATTCTTGCCATGTTCGAGTGATGAAGATTCGTGTGGAGGAGGCCAAATGAAACCTCGACATCAAAAATGGATAAAGACAGAATAGGATGCAAGACCTGGGGTTTTTCTGACCCACGACAATGTATATTGATTCCATATCTAGCGTATGCTTATAAACAATACATGCGGAAACTCCTCGATGTTTCGCGTGAGAGTTAGATATACTTGTTCCACGTGGTGCAGATCGGTGTTTCTATGCTTATGCCTGTCATGTTTACCTTATGGTATATTTAATATAGAGATATACAACGCTCAGAAGGTGGTTTCCGATCCTTGTGCATGGGGTTCAGATCCGGTTTGATCCGAAGATGTCTCCGTGGTAAATCCAATATATGAGTGTACCTTAGCGGTTTTATATTTACCCTAATAGTTGTCGAATGTAACAAATGTAACCATTATAGCTATGTGATTTATTTATTTTCTACACCCAAGTTGGTATCTGTTATACAGCTATATTTCATCTAATGATTGGTTGGATGCTTTTGAGGGGAAAACTGTTACAGATATTTGTACAACCTCATATTATATTGATATATGTTACATATGTTAAGTTATCTCATGTCGGTTTACAATCCTGATCCGGGTGTTATTTTATTATGCTTGGGTCGGACCAAGTATATTTTCTAGATTGGACATGTATTTCTTTAGAACTTCAAAAGAGGAGTTGATGATGAGACATATGCTCGTATTCATTTTTTATTCCGTTGTGTTTGTTACTACATGCATTAGAAATTGTCAAGGATAGGTTATTATAGCTATTCAGGTTGATTCAATAGTTTGCACTATGATTGATATATGTATATTATAGTTTTTCTCTTTATGTAAAGAGCATTGTTTGTATTATAGATTATTCGTTCCGTTATGAGATTATGTTCTGCAACTTCTTTCTTTTATTCTTCTTTCTTCTTTCTTTTCCCTTAACAATCAACCTTTTGGGCACTTGATTTAAGATACATGAATACATAGGATGTATTAGTGTTGATTTTCAGTAGCCAAAAAGTCAGGTCATTGCATTTGTTATCAAAGCTTAAGTTTAGCGAACACCTTGGCTTGTTTGGGGTATAGCTCACTAGAGATAAAGTTAGTAACACCTTGGATTGAGTTTTGACAGTATATAACATAAGAGTGCATACTTGTTAGTGAACATAAAAATATTTTGTATTGGATTATTTGATTTGTTAAGTCTAAATTTTGGCTTGGAATCAATCGACTGATCCTCGTTCTTGAGGAAGACTCGAAAAAACTTGAAAAATTCCTTCGATGTGGTGTTGTTTTCGAAATTGGTAAATAAAATAAGTTAACCAAGATTGATATATTTTATATATAGAGTAAGTTTTCATAATTAAATATAGTTATATGGATGAGTTATTTGTTAGGAAGTGATGATATTAAATTATCACTTATTGATTGATTGGTCATGCTCACCTATTTATGGGCATTGGCTATCATTGGTTGATTAGTAGTTGTCCGTGACTAGTTTATGTGTATTTACTACTTTGTTTAGTTAAGAGTAATCGTATCCATTTTCTTGCACGGGTTGGGTAGATTTATAATCATGGGAACACTGGAAACGAACACCTTATGGGTTTAGTTTCACAATTTGACTATAAGGTGTTCGGCGATGATGTTGGATAGGAACTCAACCTTAACGAGAATTGTTTGAATTGAGTTTAAACAAGAAATATGCAAATGTAACGTATAAATGAGATTTATAAATATGAAATAATTTGAATTGAAAATTTAAGGATTTCGGTAAGTTTAAAAAGAATTTCCAAGCTTAAAAGAATTATTAAAAGTGGTTGTAAATGTTTATAAGAATAAAAGGATTTTAAAAAGATTTTAAAAGCATTAATCTTACTTTGGTCGATGAAAAATAATGTTGATGATGACTATATCATCATCGAGATTTCTTTTCAAGTTTCTAAGTAAGAACTTTCTACCATGGATAGTTGTTTGGATTAAACTAGATTTCTATTTTGAATCAATGATAATTGAAGTACAAAAATTTGAAAGTTCGGTTTTGAAGTTTTCAACTAAGTATAATATGGATGCATGTAGTCTATGTAATGGAATTGTATATTTCGCATTTGAGTTGATATGATGTTTGGATTTCATATATTAATGAAATGGAATGTTCGAAGATTCTGGATAGACAATATTTCCAAGTAAATTTGAATGTCTAACTAATTTATGTGTAAACATAAGAGAATAGGTTTACAATTTATAAACTCAACGAAGGTTGAATGAATTAATTAATTTAATTTAATTGAGCTTATCGCGTAGCAACAGTTCGTAATTTCCCGATTTGAAGTTAAAATGAATGTATATATTCTAATATACGTCAAAATTCTTAGGAAAAAGAACCATCTGGATCTACTGGATTATAGTTTTCTAACGAAAGTTAAAATTTTAGGTTTCATCTTGTAGATTTTGAGATATGGCTAAATAAAAATTTTAAAAAATCAGCGTTTGGATTTTCACGAAGCTAAAACTAAAATTTAGTGAAATAGAAGTTATAGAACATAGAATTTGAGAAGTAATAAGTTTAAACCCAGTTTTGAAATTATTGAACCAATTGAGTTAAGTAAAATGGACTTGTTAGTGCTCATACTCTTAGCGAATATAAGAGAATGTTGTAATTTGAATATAAGTATTGAATGAATTATAAATGTATACATGAAACAGATTATGTTTATAATAAGAATTTTAATATGAAAGAACTATAAAAATATAAAGGTATTGGCTATAGAAAATTTCTCAGAAATTAAGTGTTTGTGAAAATGAAAAGTCTGGTTTATATGTCACTTAAATTAAGTTAGAAAGTAAGGAAGAGTTTTAAATCTGTTAAACACGCTTATTAAGTAGAACAAAATTTGTTGTTTTTGATATACTCTTAGGTTGCATTGAAGTATCGTACGTGTATGAACTTAAGTTATATAATGTTTAATAACTTGAAGTAAGTATTATGAAATGACTCATAAATGATATTAGTATGAGAATAAAATACTAAGTATGAGAATGGAGATGAATAAGAGAATTGATATATTAATAAACCAATTGAAATGAGTATGTAGGATTTGCATAGACATTTTATTCGCTTTGCGATTTATCCATATTCGAGTGCGTGATTTTGTGGTAGCTTGTACTAATCAGAGTTAGTATTTTAATTCAATTATTGACGTTGAAGTTGGATGTAGGATTTTATATGTCTTTTATATGTCTATGCCAGGAGAATGGAAGTTTCTAATCTTGGAACTAGATATGAGTCTTCCCTAGAGGTATCGAGTAAGCGATACTAGTCTGGAAGTGAAATTATGTGATCGAGTGAGTGCTCAAATTTGATATTGCATATGAATGGATTATGTATATTGTATGAGCTATAAAAATAATTCATGTTATGTTGTTGAACTGTGGATAATATATGAATTGAATCTTTGAATTATTGAGGTATCATAAATGGTTGGCTAAGTGATAACCTGAGGTTGTTGATCATAAGGTGATGTTTAATGTATTGTTTATCATCCTTGTGTGATGATAGGTTTTTAGAGCCTGAATAAACCTGGAGTTATGATTGTTAGTGATATGACAATATATGATACTGTTATATAATTGATGCTTGTATATTTTCATCATTGTTGCCAGTTGCATCATATTTGGTTATTACATATAATTTCAATATTTTTTATGCATATGTTGTACTTACTATGTTACATGTCTATTGTAATAACCTGGAAAATCCGAACCAATTTAAAAAATTTATTTTGGCAATTTTAGTGAATATTGAATATTTAAAACAAATTATTTTAAATAATAACGATCAGAAATTTATTTTGAATAGAATTAGAATGAATATATTTATTTGAATCGACGTTGGAATATAGAATATTTTACTTTAATTATAAAAGGAATTGGAAATGGCGCGGTAGTTTGAAAATTTGATTTCAAATTTCAAATGAATGCCCAGGATTCAAAATAAACCGAATTTAGTGAAACAAAAAATATTAAAATCTACTGGAAAATATATTTCCAATGAATCCAAAAAATTGAAATTTCATAGCGGGAATAAAAAGTTATACCCAGTTGAAAATTAAGAATAGTCGCTATGGAAATATAGCCCTTAAAAATAACCATTTTGCAAACGACCTCCGTTTTTGACGAAACCACTTTCGTTGGATCCGGGATGTAAAGTTATTGCTAGATTCCAATATTCATGATTTTTCGAATCAATATGTGAGCGTGGCGAAGTAAAACGTGTTTTTGACAGTTTCAGTCAATTTGGATAGACCAGAAAATGGCCATTTTTCAAACGGTCTCCAAATTTGACAGAATTAGTTTTGTTAGAACCGTATCGTCAATATGAAGCTAGAAAATATTTTTTGGGAATCATTAGAGTCCGTATATGGCCCTAGTAAATTGAAATATGCGTTCAAATTCAATATATAGATTTATATTTTTTTGACGGAAACTGATCGAAACGATCGAATTAGCTTACGATATATATCTCATTATGTTCGGAATAGGGGTAATTAGCTAGGGGCGACAGTCGGTGGGTCACGTTTGGAAGTCGAAATAAAAGGTTGCTTTTTGGGAATTAAATTAAATATTAAAATATATTAATTTAAAGTCAACTCCTTTATTCTCCAACACCCTCCCCTACCGTTCCTTTTCAGATCGAATAGAAAAAAAACCCTAAAAAGAAAATCGCGACGCCTCCTCCTACGCTGCCACCGCCACACTTTCCCCCGACCGACGCCCTCTCCTTCGATCACCCCCTCCTCCTCCTTCGCCACGCTCCTCCTTCCACACACCCAAACCCTCAGGCCAACCATAGACCGAGCCCTCCGCCACCCCATTTCGCCCCGCCGCCACCTGCTAAAGCCCATCGTCGCTTCCCCAAGGCCAACTGCCACCCTTGCCACCCAATGTCACTGGTAAGATTTCATTTCTTCTATAATTAAATATATAATATATATATATATATAAGCGCTTTAAAAACATGATCTTTGTAGGAAATGTCATGAGATAAAGATTTGAATTTTTTTTATGAGTAGAAGTAAAAAGCTTCGATTTTTAAAAGTAAAAAAGCTTGGACTTTTAAAAGTAAAAAGACTGGATTTTTATAAAGATAAAGATTGGATTTTTGTATGTATAAAGAGAAAATAAAATTTTGGTTTTTATATATAAGTGGTGTTCTAAAAATGTGATTTTTACATATAAAAATATAATCTTTATAATGTATAAAGCGATAATAAAAATATGATTTTTATATTATATAGATAATAAAAATATGATTTTTATATTATATAGATAATAAAAATATGATTTTTATTATATGAGGAGTGAAGTAAAAATATGATTTTTATATATGAATAGCGTGAAAAGGATGCGTTGGAATTTCGAACAAATCCAAATAGTTCAGAAAGAAAAGACCGGCGGAGTGGATCCCAAAGGTGAGAACTTCTCATTTTGATTTTATTTTCTAGTTAAAATATACTAGGATGCAGACGGTGCTTAGCAACACCCGACACCCGTCGTCCACAGACCATGGACGACTTGTCTGTTTGTTTGAATTTGTTGTGAAAGTTGATTGTGTGATGTGGAATGGAGAAAAATGTTTTATAGTTAAAAATATAATTTTTAACGTGTATATAAATAAAATAAATATTCATAAATAAATCGGACGATTTGTTTATGTACACACATTTGACTGATATTGATTGGGACGATAATTTTTTCACATCGCCCAACTGCACAAATAAAACCTGTGTTTGATTGTTTGAAAATCCCACACGGGTATTGGGATGATATTGGACATACGCTAATCCCGATGTTTAGTCGTATGTCAATCGATTGGTTGACAGACTGTTATAAGCGTTAAATATTTATATTTAATGCTTATACAGTGTAGAATGCACTCTGGATGATGGATGATTATTTATCACTCTTGTTGTATACATGTATTGTATGAAATTCATATAACCAAATTATATGATAATTGACTGTGTCTAATTCCAGTTCAAAAAGAATGAATATTTTAAAATAACAATTATTTTAAAATAACGAATATTTTCAAATAATATTCAGAAAAGAATCAAAATATGATTTTAATGTCCGATTTGGGATGGACACGAATATATTTAAATATATAAAGTCGTGTTGATTAGATTAACGCCATTTTGACGTGAATGATATTTTTATCGATTGTATTCATTTTTATAATGAATATCGAAAAGGAATTGATTTCGAAATATAATGTTTTGAAAATATTATCATTTATATATCAATGATAAGGAATATTCAATTTTGATTTGAAATTGAATAGGAAGTTGAAATCATTTTGAAAACGAATTTAAACTGATTTATAAAATATGTTTTAAATGTGAATCGATGAAATAAATATTATATATAATATAATGGCATGAATAGAACGCGCCGTGCTGCGGCAGTTTGCGAATTTCGACCATTGACTTCGAATGGACATTACGGGAGATCCGACAGTCGGATTCTCCTAAAACCAAAACCGTTGGGTTCGTATCGTAAAGAGGTTTCTAATGAATATTAGAGATTTGAAATCTAATGGTTGGATTTGGAATTATGTCCAAATCAAATTTGGAAAAGGTCGTTGTAAGTGCAGTTTGATGGTCGTTTATGAATCGACTGTACGGGCCTTGATAAAATTATTAAAAATATCAGTAATTAGTGTAAAATCATAAGAAATGATTTGGAAAGAATTGGGATGAAAAATTCCACATTTGAAAAGATAAAAATAGATTTTTATCGAAATGAACTAGTTTTGAACTAGAATTACAATTCAATTATTATTATTTTTAAAAATAAATTGGATTTGAAATGGTTTTAAAAATAACCAGAATTTTCAATATATAAATTGGAATGGATTTGAATCGAAATTGTCTTCGGAATATTTCGATGTTGGATTTTGTGACTATACATATATTGTTATGGAAATTTGAAAGATATATTTATATCGTTATTTCAAATACGATACTTGTTGGTTGTAGTATTTGATATTGAATATGAGCCGATATATTTTCTATTTAAAGCCTTGTATTTAATATCAAATGGGATTTGAGTTTGTCGTGAATGGTGTCTTCATTAACACTATTCTTAAACCCAGTTGAGAAAAAGATTAAATCTTTTCATTTAGATTTAATGAAGTATACCAATTAAATAATATTTAATTGGAATTGATTTTTGGGTTTATCGTGAACGGTGTTTTAAATAACACTTGTTTTTAACCCGATTATTAATGGAATGTGAATTGGGCTTATCGTGAACTGTGTTTTAGCGACATTCGTTCTTTAACCCGATTTACAGTGAAATAGGATTTGGATTTATAAATCTTTGGTTAAGATTTAAAGGAGGTTTGCCAAAGTAAAGTTTTCCAATTTAACATATTAAATTGGAATTGAATGGAATTAGATTTGGTAATAATCGAAGTAAGCTTCTGTAGAGGAAGACGGTTAATATATATGGAATTTAAAAGGCCTTGTCGTTATTCCATTTATATTATCGGTTGGATATGGAAGTTTATATCGATTACATATATCGATTTGTTTTCCAAGAAGATTCCATTGTTAATGGAATGAGATTTTGGGTTGTCGTGAATGGTACTTTTAATAATACTGTTCTTAGACCCAACAGAGTTAAGAAAATCAGAAACTAGCTGGAGGTTAGTTAAGTTGAATGGTTTGCTGGGTATTGATCTGATGTTGGTTTCGGCCTTCGGGGTTAATACTTAGGGAATTGTTCACTTGCTAATTTACGGTTAAAAGCTGATAGAATGGAATGTGATTTTGGGTTTATCGTGAACCATGTTTTAAATGACATTGGTTCTTTAACCCAGTTAAAGACAGGATACGATTTCCCAAGTTAAACAATCGTTAATATTGATTTTGGGAAGATTAAAACCAAGTGGAGTTTTATTGCATCTTTAATTAGATTGAATTGATATTCAAAGGAAGATTAAAGAATAAATTTGAAGAATTTAGCTTTGATAAAATTAATGGGAACCTTTCCCAAAGTATAAGGATATTTGAATAAAGGAATATTCTGGATTGGAATGAGGCGTATGTTGTGTTTTTATAGCACTTGTTTATTACATATGCGAGTTATTCAGAAATACCGGGTTTATCCCATTCTGAATAACTGATTCGACGATATGTTGAGGATGAAGACGGTGGTTGAAGACCGGAGGTCTTCACATCATTTGGATGATTACTGATGTCTTGATTGGGCTGTACACCCAAGGCAAGGTAATAAGTGGTGATTGTCCAGACGTACTTGGAGATCGACGGATATGCGAGGGCCTCTCCCCTGTATTGGACATATGGGGGAGGAATAAGGTGCCTCTGGTTTCATTCAGACCCAGAACGAACTTGTAAATGGATGTGTGTCTGACATCGGATTTCATTCTGTGTGATTGACAGACATCGGTTGCATAGCATGAATTGCCTGTGGGGCATGCTGAGATGCAGATGATCAAGGCTTCTGTTGAAAAGTAGAGTCTTGTGGTTGATGATTAAAGCACGGCTTTAATATAGCGTAGCTTTGTGTAGCGTTAATTCGCAAGCCTCACACCCCGGTGTGAACCAGAAATGGGAGAGGACATCAGGGAGGGCATGCGTTTCTTTCTAGCTAGGAGTGGTGTCAGCGTTTTACTAGCCCTGGCATTTTACTTATGTGGATGATGGATAGCGAGGCGCCTTGGTCATATCGTTCGTTCCGAGGCCGATGATTTGGTCTGATATGACCAGTTTACGCACCATAGGGCGGGGAGACGCAGTGTTCAAGCATTTTAATCCACATCGAGTGGACCGACCCTGACGATCCAAAGGCTTGCCTGCGCGCTTGCCTGAGACATGGTAGGCTAGATTGTCTCGAAGCGGTAAGGACGATCCCTTTCCTTGGTTCACAGAGGGAAATCCAACTTCCAATACGACATTTTGCGGTTTTGACTGTAAACCTATATATGGTGACATAGTGGTATGGGGCACTTATGTCGTCTATGATTGATACTTATGATTGAAATTGTTTTGACACTATACACTTATAGTAATAATAAAACATGAAATTTTACGTACCAAGCATTCTTGGCTATTATAAGTTAAAAACTCTATCCTCTGGCTTGCGTTGCATTGTGTGATGGGACCTGAGTCTTATAATAGCTTCATTGTTCTTTATTTAGCATTGCGCTGTTGTTTTATGCACTGGTATTCTTGGGAGGAAACCCATTCCGTGTTATACGGCGTGGTCCCTGGATGTACCTAACTTTAAAATAAAGATTAATAACTGTTTTAGTTCTCACACCAGTCACATGACTGACCTGGAGTTTATTGTTTTAACCTAAACTCTGGGTGCCCCTATTTTCCGCACGGGCAGCTAGCAGTTTTGGTTTTGCAGATTTATATTCACAGGATCCTGGTTTATAGCTGGAATGATATTCGGAAAGCTCTGTATCCGTATATTCCTTTCAATTGTGTTTTGTATTATTTTCCGCTGCATTGTAATGTATTTAAATCTCTGCTGTTTATCAAATGTGTAATATTTATTCATACTCTGTAAATTCTTGTATTCTGATGAAATTGTTGTAAGAAGCAATGAAATGTTCTTCTGTTTGTGTTTTGATTCGTCTTGTTCTCAAATCAATTCGTTCTTTCCTTCATGGGGAAGTTCGGGTCATCTCATTTTGGTATCAGAGCTTTGGTTTACAGAGCGCGGAGAACAAGACACGTTAGAACCGAACGAAAGAATTCATCAGAGATTGGATTAGTAATATCCAATAAGAATGACTCGTTAGAGATGGGGTCAGTGGTATCCTAGAACGAGTGCGGAGAGTGTATTTTAAAAATAAAAAAATAAAAACATTTTTTTTTTTGAAAATTTAAACTTTATTATTCGTATTTGAATATTTATTTTAGATTGAATTTTGACAATCTAGTATATAGAGATTTTAATATACGTCTGATCCATATGTATTGAAGCCTCAAATATACTGGATGGATATAGAATTACACTCTAATCGCCCAGGTCTGATTCTGATGATGGCGCGCCATCATCAGTGTTTATATTCGGGGTGTCGAAAGTGGGATATCTATATATTTCCAATTGACTGGTGTGAGAACCAAAACTAGATAGGGCTTATTGTTGTGATTTGGCATCAAAAATCTGATTTTTGGACTATGTATTAAAGTTATGAATTTGAAAAGGTAATCAACTAATTGGTTGACGATTGTGTTGTGTGATTATTTATTTAAATCATCATGTGAAAGAAAGGTAAATTTAGGCCAAATTGAACCAAATATTGAACTGTATTAAAAATTGTTTGGAAATGCATGCATGTACATACATATATGTGAACAGGTCATTGCAAGGAGGCTAGAGCAGAGGAATAAAATTGTTTGCCCGACAAATAGGTACAAGTTTATGGTATTTCTTGGGGTTTTTGATGATTTTATGAGCCGATTGGCTAGTCGCTTGGTTGTTGTTTTTTCTTTTTGGATTAGAGAGGCCTGCATGGCGATTTCGGAATTTTCCTGGTGCTCTCGTACAGGGGAGGTTATGGTGAATTTTTTCGAAAATTTAGAGTGTTAGCCAAATTTTTGGAAATTTTGAAAAGTTCTTAGAAACTGAAAAGTTGAAGAACTTAAGCCATAATGAAAGTTGGGTTGGTTTGTAAAAAAAATTTCAGCTCCGTTCCTTTTCGAGGACGAAAAGATTTTAAGTGGGGAACATTGTAATAACCCAGAAAATCCGAACCAATTTAAAATTTTTATTTTGGCAATTTTAGTTAATATTGAATATTTAAAATGAATTATTTTAAATAATAATGATGAGAAATTTATTTTGAATAGAATTAGAAAGAATATATTTATTTGAATCGACGTTAGAATATAGAATATTTTATTTTAATTATAAAAGGATTTGGAAATGGCGCGGAAGTTTGAAAATTCGATTTCAAATTTCAAATGAAAACCCAAGATTCAAAATAAACCGGATTTTAGCAAAACCAAAAATATTAGAATCTATTGGAAAATATCTTTTCAATGAATCCGAAAAATTGAAATTTCATAGCGGGAATAAAAAGTTATGCCCAGTTGAAAATTCAAAATAGTCGCTATGGAAATATAGCCCTTAAAAATAGCCATTTTGCAAACGACCTCCGTTTTCGAAGAAATCACTTTCGTTGGATCCGGGATGTCAAGTTATTGCTAGATTCCAAAATTCATGATTTTTCGAATCAATATGTGAGCGTGGCGAAGTAAAACGTGTTTTAACAGTTTTAGTCAATTTGGATCGACCAGAAAATGGTCATTTTTCAAACGGTCTCCAAATTTGACGGAATTTGTTTTGTTAGAACCGTATCGTCAATACGAAGCTAGAAAATATTTTTCGGGAATTTTTAGAGTCCGTATGTGGCCCTAGTAAATTGAAATGTGCATTCAAATTCAATATATAGATTTATATTTTGATTTTGATGGAAACCGATAGAATCAGCTCACAATATATATCCCATTGTGTTTGGAATGGGGGTAATTAGCTAAAGGCGATAGTCGGTGGGTCTCGTTTAGAAGTCGAAATAAAAGGTTGCTTTTTGGGAATTAAATTAAATATTAAAATATATTAATTTAAAGTCAACTCCTTTATTCTCCAACACCGTCCCCTACCGTTCCTTTTCAGATCGAATAGAAAAAAAACCCTAAAAAGAAAATCGCGACGCCTCCTCACACGCTGCCACCACCGCACTTTCCCCCGACTAGCGCCCTCTCCTTCGATCACCCCCTCTTCCTCCTTCGCCACTCTCCTCCTTCCACACGCCCAAACCCTCAGGCCAACCACAAACCAAGCCCTCCGGCACCCCATTTCGCCCCGTCGCCACCTACTGAAGCCCAGCGTCGCTTCCCTAAGGCTAACCTCCACCCTTACCACCCAATGTCACTGGTAAGATTTCATTTCTAATTTTCTGTATTTAAATATATAATAATTTTTTTATATATAAATAAAAGCGCTTTAAAAACATGATCTTTGTGGGAAAAGTCATGAAATAAAGATTTGAATTTTTTTTATGAGTAGTAGTAAAAAGCTTCGATTTTTAAAAGTAAAAAGCTTGGACTTTTAAAAGTAAAAAGATTGGATTTTTATAAAGATAAAGATTGGATTTTTGTACGTATAAAGAGAAAATAAAATTTTATTTTTTATATATAATGGTGTTCAAAAAATGTGAATTTTACATATAAATATATAATATTTATAATGTATGAAGCGCTAATAAAAATATGATTGTTATATTATATAGATAATAAAAATATGATTTTTATTATATGAGGAGTGAAGTAAAAATATGATTTTTATATATGAACAGCGTGAAAAGGATGCGTTGGAATTTCGAACAAATCCAAACAGTTCAGAAAGAAAAGACCGGCGGAGTGGATCCCAAAAGTGAGAACTTCTCATTTTGATTTTATTTTATAGTTAAAATATACTAGGATGCAGGCGGTGCTTAGCAGCACCCGACAACCGTCGTCCACAGACCATGGACGACTTGTTTGTTTGTTTGTTTTTGTTGTGAAAGTTGATTGTGTGATGTGGAATAGAGAAAAATGTTTTATAGTTAAAAATATAATTTTTAACATGTATATAAATAAAATAAATATTCATAAATAAATCGGACGATTTGTTTACATACACAAATTTGACTGATATTGATTGGGACGATAATTTTTACACATCGCCCAACTTCACAAATAAAACATGTGTTTGATTGTTTGAAAACCCCACACGGGTATTGGGATGATATTGGACATACACTAATCCCGATGTTCAGCCGTATGTCAATCGATTGGTTGACAGACTGTTATAAGCCTTAAATATTTATATTTAATGCTTATACAGTGTAGAATGCACTCTAGATGATGGATGATTATTTATCACTGTTGTTGTATACATGTATTGTATGAAATTCATATAATCAAATTATATGGTAACTGACTGTGTCTGATTCCAGTTCAGAAAGAACGAATATTTTAAAATAACGATTATTTTAAAATAATGAATATTTTCAAATAATATTCAGAAAAGAATCAAAATATGATTTTAATGTCCGATTTGGGATGGACACGAATATATTTAAATATATAAAGTCGTGTTGATTAGATTAACGCCATTTTAACGTGAATGATATTTTTATCGATTTTATTCATTTTTATAAGGAATCTCGAAAAGGAATTGATTTCGAAATATAATATTTTGAAAATATTATCATTTATATATCGATGATATGGAATATCAATTTTGATTTGAAATTGAATAGGAAGTTGAAATCATTTTGAAAACGAATTTAAAATGATTTATAAAAAATATTTTAAATGGAAATCGACGAAATAAATATTATATATTATATATATATAATATAATGGCCTGAATAGAATGTGCCACGCTGCAGCAATTCACGAATTTCGACCATTGACTTCGAATGGATATTACGGGAGATCCGACAGTCGGATTCTCCTAAAACCGGAACCGTTGGGTTCATATCGAAAAGAGCTTTCTAACCAATATTAGAGATTTGAAATCTAATAGTTGAATTTGTAATTATGTCCAAATCAAATTTGGAAAAGGTCACTGTAAGTGCAGTTCGATGGCCGTTTATGGAAATCGATTGTACGGGCCTTGATAAAATTATTAAAAATATCAATAATTAGTGTAAAATCATAAGAAATGATTTGGAAAGAATTGGGATGACAAATTCCATATTTGAAAAGATAAAAATAGATTTTTATCGAAATGAACTAGTTTTGAACTAGAATTATAATTGAATTGTTTTTCTAATAAATAAATTGGATTTGAAATGGTTTTAAAAATAACCCGAATTTCCAATATATAAATTGGAATGGATTTGAATAGAAATTGTCTTCGGAAAATTTCGATGTTGGATTTTGTTACTATACAGGTATTGTTATGGAAATTTGAAAGATATATTTATATTGTTATGGAAATTTGAAAGATATATTTATATCGTTATTTCTAATACGATATTTGTTGGTTGCAGTATTTGATATTGAATATAAGCCGATATATTTTCTATTCAGAGCCTTGTATTTAATATCAAATGGGATATGGGTTTGTCGTGAATGGTATCTTCATTAACACTGTTCTTAAACCCAGTTGAGAAAAAGATTAAATTTTTTCATTTAGATTTAATGAAGTATACCAATTAAATAATATATAATTGGAATTGAATTGGAATTGATTTTTGGGTTTATCGTGAACAGTATTTTAAATCACACTTGTTCTTTAACCCGATTATTAATGGAATGTGAATTGGGATTATCGTGAACTGTGTTTTAGCGACATTCATTCTTTAACCCGATTTACAGTGAAATGGGATTTGGATTTATAAATTTTTGTTTAGATTTAAAGGAGGTTTTCCAAAGTAAAGTTTTCCAATTTAACATATTAAATTGGAATTGAATGGAATTCGATTTGGTAATAATCGAAATAAGCTTCTGTAGAGGAAGACGGTTAATATATATGGAATTTAAAAGGCCTTGTCGTTATTCCATTTATATTATCGGTTGGATATGGAAGTTTATATCGATAACACATATCAATTTGTTTTCCACGAAGATTCCATTGTTAATGGAATGAGATTTTGGGTTGTCATGAATGGTACCTTTAATAATACTGTTCTTAGACCCAACGGAGTTAAGAAAAACAGAAACTAGCTGGAGGTTAGTTAAGTTGAATGGTTTTCTGGGTATTGATATGATGTTGGTTTCGGCCTTCGGGGTTAATACTTAGGGAATTGTTCACTTGCTAATTTACGGTTAAAAGCTGATAGAATGGAATGTAATTTTGGGTTTATCGTGAACCGTGTTTTAAATGACATTGGTTCTTTAACCCAGTTAAAGACAGGATACGATTTCCCAAGTTAAACAATCGTTAATATTGATTTTGGGAAGATTATAATCAAGTGGAGTTTTAATGCATCTTTAATTAGATTGAATTGATATTCAAAGGAAGATTAAAGAATAAAATCGGCCATCGAACTAAACTTACAGCGACGTTTTGCAAATTTTTAATAATTTTATCATTAACCCAGTTAAAGACAGGATACGATTTCCCATCTTATCATTTTACACTAATTATTAATATTTTTAATAATTTTATCAAGGCCCGTACAGTCGATTTCCATAAACGGCCATCGAACTAAACTTACAGCGACCTTTTGCAAATTTGATTTGGACATAACTAAAATCCAACCATTAGATTTCTAATTTCTTATATTTGCTAGAAAGCTCTTTTCGATACGAATGCAACGGTTCCGATTATAGAAGAATCCAACGGTCAGATCTCCCGTAATGTCCATTTGAAGTCAATGGTCGAAATTCCCTATTGCCGCGGCGCGGCGCGTTCTATTCAGGCCATTATATATATTATATATATATATTATATATATATATATTTCATCGATTTCCATTTAAAACGTATTTTATAAATCGTTTTAAATTCATTTTCAAAATGATTTCAACTTCATATTCAATTTCAAATCAAAATTGAATATTCCATATCATCAGTATATAAATGATAATATTTTCAAAATATTAGATTTTGAAATCAATTCCTTTTTCGATATTCATTATAAAAATGAATAAAATCGATATAAACATCGTTCACGTCAAAATGGCGTTAATTTAATCAACACAGCTTTATATATTTAAATAATTTCATGTCCATCCCAAATCGGACATCAAAATCAGATTTTGATCCATTAATGAATATTATTTTAAAATATTCAATATTTTAAAATATTCGTTATTTTAAAATATTCATTCTTTCTGAACTGGAATAAGACACAGTCAATTACCATACAATGTGATTATATGGATTTCATACAACATGTATACAACAACTATCAAACACAGTCAACCATCGTCCAGAGTGCATTCTACACTGTATAAGCATCAAATATAAATATTTTACGCTTACACAGCTTGTCAACAAATCGGTTGACATACAACTAAATATTGGGATTAGTGCATGTCCAATATCATCCCAATACCCGTGTGGGGTTTTAAACAATCAAAAACAGGTTTTATTTGTGCAGGGTGGGCGATGTGTAAAATTTATCGTCCCAATCAATATCCGTCAAATGTGTGTACATAAACAAATCTTCCGATTTTTTATGAATCTTTATTTTATTCATATACACGTTAAAAATTATATTTTTAACTATAAAATATTTTATTCCATTCCACATCACACAATCAACTTTCACAACACAATCAAACAAACAAACAAGTCATCCATGGTCTGTGGACGACGGGTGTCGGGTGTTGCTAAGCACCGACTGCATCCAAGTATATATTTCTACTAGAAAATAAATTAAAAGTGAGAAGTTCTCACCTTTGGGATCCACTCCGTCGATCTTTCTTTCTGAACAGTTTGGATTTGTTCGAAATTCCAACGCATCCTTTTCACGCTGTTCATACTTAAAAATCATATTTTTATCGCTTTATTCCATTGAATAAAAATCATATTTTTATTCCTACTTTATATATTTTTACAACGCTTCTTTCTATATAAAAATTATATTTTTATATTTCCACCTCTTATATAAAGATCGAATTTTTATTTCGCTTCATATATAATAAAAATCGAATTTTTATCTTAATGATATCCATATAAAGATCGTATCTTTATCATAATGAAAACATTATAAAAATCGTATTTTCATTTATAAAAATCACATTTTTATAATTCTTCCTACAAGATAAAAATTATATTTTTACTTCGCCACTTCATATATAAAAATTCAATTTTTACTATCTATATAATACAAAAAAATCATATTTCTATTATCTCTATAATATAAAAATCATATTTTTATTCAAATAAACACCTTAACTTTCTTTAAATAAAAATTCAAACTTTCTATATTTAAAAATTTAAACTTTATTTATATAAAAATTTAAACTTTCTTAGCCATTATATATATATATATATATATATCCTATTATTAATTTAGACATTTCACATAAAGAATTATCATAAAAAAACAATGTTTTTAATATATAAAATCACTTACAGGTTTCAACGAGGGGGAGGGGTTCCTGCTACGCGCAGTGGAGGAGGAGGAGGGCGCGGAACATTCGGAGGCGGCTCTGTCAGGGCGGCGACGGTGCTTGGGTTGTGGAGGGGCTTTTAATCGTGAAAGGGGGGGTTTCCACGTCGCGCCGGAGGACAGAAGAGGAGAGAGAACGGGGCGGAGGGGGAGGATGGACTGAAGGGGGGAAGCGCCGTCATGCGCGGAGGCGGGGAGGTAGAGATCGCGATAAGCGGTTTAGGATTCTAGTATTTTTTATATTTACGTTTGATTTTCTGTTTGGAGAAAAAGGTAACCAGGGGGTGGGTAATGAAAGAAAGAAATATATATTATTTAATTATTTCAAAAAGTAACTTTAAATTTCGATCTCCAAACGAGACCCACAGCCTGTCGTCTGTAACTAATTACCCCCATTCCGAACACAATGGGATATGTATTGTAATCCAGTTTTGCTGTTTCGATCGCTTTCCGTCAAAATCAAAATATAAATCTATATATTGAATTTGAACATACATTTTAATATATCGGGGCCACATACGGACTCTAAAAATCCCCGAAAAATATTTTCTAGTTTCGTATTGACGATACGGTTCTAACAAAACTAACTTCGTCAAATTTGGAGACCGTTTGAAAAATGGTCATTTTCTGGTCGATCGAAATTGACTGAAACTGTTAAAACACGTTTTCTTTTGCCACGCTCACATATTGATTTCAAAAATTATGAATTTTGGAATTTAGCAATAACTTGACATCCTGGATCCAACAAAAGTGGTTTCGTCGAAAACGGAGATTATTTGCAAAATTTCCATTTTAAGGGTCAAAATTCCATTGCAACTATTCTGAAATTTCAACTAGGCATAAATTTTTATTCCCACTATGAAATTTCAATTTTTCGGATTCGTTGGAAAGATATTTTCAAATAAATTCTAATATTTTTGGTTTTGCTAAAATCCGATTTATTTCGAATCTTGTACATTCATTTGAAATTTGAAATCGAATTTTCAAACTACCGCGCCATTTCCAATTCCTTTTATAATTAAAAATAAATATTTATATTCTAATGTCGATTCAAATAAATATATACGTTCTAATTCTATTTAAAATAAATTTCTCGTCGTTATTATTTAAAATAATTCATGTTAAATATTCAAAATTCACTAAAAGGGCCAAAATAAATTTTTTATATTGGCTCAGATTTTCCAGGTTGTTACAATCTCCCCCACTTAAAATCTTTTCGTCCTCGAAAAGGAACGGAGCTGAAAGTTGTTTTACTAATCAACTCAACTTTCATTATTTTCATTATGGCTTAAGTTCTTCAACTTTTCAGTTTCTAAGAACTTTTCAATTCTTCAAAAACTTGGCTAACACCCTAAATTTTCGAAAAATTTCGCCATAGCCTCCCCTGCACGGGAGCACCGGGAAAATCCTGAAATCGCCATATAGGCCTCTCTAATCCAAAAAGAAAAAGAAATAGCCAAGCGTCTAGCCAAGCGGCTAGCCAATCGGCTCATAAAATCATCAAAACCCCAAGAAATACAACAAACATGTACCTATTTGTCGGGCAAACAATTTTATTCCTCTGCTCCAGCCTCTTTGCAATGACCTGTTCAATATATATATATATGCATGTAGATATATGCAAATGCGATAAATTTTCAATACAGTTCAGAATTTGATACAATTTGGCTTAATGGTTCTAAATTCTAATTAATCAAAACAATAATCAAAGAACACAATCAGCAATCAACTAGTTGATTAACGTTTCAAATTCATAATTTTTTATGTACTCAAAAAATCATGTTTTTGATGCCAATTCACCATAATATATTCTAACTATATTTTGGTTCTCACACCAGTCAATCGGAAATATATAGATATCTTACTTTCGAAACATGAACATAAATCCTGATGATGGAGCTCCATCAACAAAATCATCTCTGGGCGACTTGAGTGTGATTCTATATCCACCTGGTATATTTGAGGCTTCAATACACGTGGATTAGACGTATATTCAAATCTCTATATACCTAATTGTCCAAATCAATTTAAAATAGATATTCAAATACGAATAATAAAATTTAAATTTTCAAAACAAAACTCATTTTCAATTTTATTTTAAAAATATCACTCTTCACACTCGTTCTAGGATACTACTGATCCTGTCTCTAACGAGTTATTCTCATTGGATATTACTAATCCAATCTCTGATGAATTCTTTCGTTTGGTTCTAATGTGTCTTGTTCTCGAACTCTGTAAACCAAAGCTCTGATACCAAACTGAAACGACCTGAAATCCCCCTTACGGGAAATCACGGATTGTACTGAGGACAAGACGAATTAGAACACAAACAGAAGAACATTTCATTGCTTATTACAACAATTTCATCAGAATGCAAGAATATACCGAGTACAAATAAATTTTACACATTTGATAAACATCAGATATTTAAATACATTACGATGCAGCGGAAAATAATACAAAACACAACTGAAAGGAATATACAGATACAGAGCTTTCCGAATATCATTCCAACTGTAAACCAGGATCCTATGAATATAAATCTACAAAACCAAAACTACTAGCTGCCCGTGCGGAAAATAGGGGCATCCGGAGTTTAGGTTAAAACAATAAACTCCACGTCAGTCATGTGACTAGTGTGAGAACTAAAACAGTAATTAATCTTTATTTCAAAGTTAGGTCAATCCAGGGACCATGCCGTATAACACAGAATGGGTTTCCTCCCAAGAATAACAGTGCATAAAACAACAGCGTTGTTGACACACTTTTTGGTAAAAGCTATCACACTGAATATCTGGATAGCATCGCGCTCGGATATGGAGAACATCGTCAGAAGACAGGCAGCGATTTGGTCAAAGTCGCATCAGGAACAAAGAAAAGTCCAAAACTCCTATCAGAAGACCTCTTTTGGGCCCGAAAATAGCAATTACGGAGCTAAGCTCGGTAACTCTTGTAGATCTCTGAATTAGCTTCAGTTTGAGCTTTGGTTTGGCTCAATCGGACTTACGGTTTGAAAGTTATAACTGTTTCCGTAGGTGTAATCTGGCAATTTCTTGGATAAAACAACGAAGCATCACACGATCGGAGTATGGCTCATGCACCCTCGGATCGCCCCTCATCGGATTGACCCTTCGGCTCATGGTACACCTCTTGATCATGACCTGACCGTGGACTCCATCTTCCCAATCCAGCTCACGACCAGACTTCGGTTCGTGGAGACCTCATTACGACCCGACCCCATGACCACGAACCGACCACCGAATCTGCTAATACACGCGTAGATCTTGACCTATTCTCAAGGCTATTCACACTCCTATTTTCCCAGATCGGATGCCACGTACCCCATCACGAACCAGTCTTCCCAGAAGCTCTCCTACAGCTATAAATACACCATTTGGAGGCATTTTCAATGATCTTTTGGCTCTAACTCCTCACAGCTTCCACCATTGCTCTCTACAAAGCAATTTCAGCAGCAAAGGAGCCAAATTCCACATTATAACACGAAGATTTCGTTTATAATCTTATGATTTCTTACCCCTTTTCATTGTAGACATGAGGATTTCGTGTATTAACCGAGAGAATTGTACTTGTAACTTCTTAGGATTTAAGAAGAGATAAAGTGGACGTAGGCTTGGTTTGAGCCGAACCATTATAAAAACTTCGTGTGTCTCCTCTTTATTTACTTTTTTCTGCACTCTGTGATTTGTGATCTGCATTTGGGTGTTAGGCCCAGATTTTGGTCTAACATTTTGGCGCGCCAGGAAGGGGGCACATGACAACTTCAACTTCTGCTTGGATTTACGGCTATTGGATAAATGGCAATCAAAAGGAAGAAAACTGGAACTTCCTCTCATGCTGATGATGCTGACGCTGAAGACACAAGGAACGAGGCAAGCCAGGAAGCTTCCTCTCATGGAGATCCTTTTGCATACTTGACCAGAGATGAGATGGATGGAGCTCTCACTGAACTGAGAGATAAGATGGCACGTCAAGATGATCTCCTCCAGAAACAATAGGAAATGATCAACCAATTCTTCGCCCGGATGGATGGAAGGCCGAGCAACACTCAAGTCATTGGAAATGATGCCACAAAAGCGGCTCGGGCATCACATGGACTCGGGGGCAACCCCCTCGTTATTGGAAATGCACAGCGACCGACTTCAGCTCCAGATCGGATGGATACCGGAGCGCAAACTCTCACTCAACTACAGCAAGGATCGGCTCATGACAGGCCACCAGCACCGGTTCGGATCGCCCCTCCTCAGTTCGCTCCCCATGAACCATGATCCGGCCTTTACGAACCTGCCTCACGAACCGACCCCCTCGAACCGGGTCGGGTCGCCACCCTCGATCCGCGATCCCTAGGCAACAGCTCACCAACAGCTTCCATCCTCTCCTGCATTCTACACTGGGGGCACCAGCTCTGATTTTGGTAGTTTGGAACAGCTTTTTGAAGGCAATCGACTCGCTGATCTGATTCAACGCCTCTCGAGAGGCCACACCTATCAGAATGACGTGGATGACGACAATCACAACCCATTCACTCAGAAAATCAGGAATTCCCGCAATCCCCGAGATTTCAAACTCTCACAACTGGAGCCATACAACGGCAGGACGGATCCCACCGTGCACCTGATGCGCTACAAACGACATATGGAAGTTCAATCGGCGTCGGAAAACGTCATGGCTAAATGTTTTCCCCTCTTTCTAACTGATATAGCAGCCATGTGGATTCAGCAGCTAGAGACGGAATCGATCAACAGTAGGAATATGTTGGTCGCTCGCTTTATTGAACAGTTTCGAGTCCACATCGCATGACCCAAGAACGTCTTGTCACTCAGGACAATCAAGCAGAGGCCCAGAGAAACCCTTCGCTCATTCCTGGAAAGATTCAACGTTGCAACAACATCAGTTGATTGCCCTGAACAATCGATGGTACTGATGGCAGCGGTATCCGGTGTTCTGGATAACACGAAATTCAAGAAATCTTTGTACCGAGACCCACCACGGAATCTCAGCGAGATCTACCTTGAATCGGATAGATTTCTGCGTGAGGAAGACGCAACTTCCAAGAAGAAAGTTCTCGATGTCAACATACTCAAAGATGGAGAACTGTCTGATTCTGGAAATGACAAAGGAAAAGCCGCCGTCAGGAATGATCGCAACACTCAGCCCTGGAGAGGGCCCAGATATGAAAAGTATACCGAGCTCATTGCTTCGCTTTCTGACATTTACATGGACACAAACGGTGTTGTATCCTACCCAAAGCCTCCCAGGAGGGAGCCATCGCAAACAGATCGCGATTCTGGAAAGCACTACATATTCCATGATATGGAATGAGTGCAGACATCTTCGTGATTTGATTGAGGAACGGGTTAGACGTGGAGAGCTGCCCGAGTATGTGAAACCATCAACATTACCTG
Source organism: Allium sativum (assembly GCA_030737875.1). Classification (NCBI taxonomy): domain Eukaryota; kingdom Viridiplantae; phylum Streptophyta; class Magnoliopsida; order Asparagales; family Amaryllidaceae; genus Allium; species Allium sativum. The sequence continues at coordinate 568,801,137 of CM060921.1, forward strand.
TGCTTCCACCTTCTGCTCCCCGAAGAGGGAATGACCCTGGATCGAGCTCTCGTGGGCTCATCATCAACTGATCTAGATGAGATCAGCTTTCATTTTCTGCAGTTCTTAGGCTTTAAGATTTGTATTTGCTTTCATTATGTTTTCCGATTGGTTGAATCGGAGTACACACATACGGGGTTAGGATGTATCCCCAAAGCGTGCACTGGACTCGGTGTCAAACCAATCAGGATTTGCTTTGGTTTTGCATTTTGAATTGAATAAGGACTTTCCAAGCATGGATTATGTTTGGAGAATTTAAGTATCTTGTCAGGATGTGGCAGGATCCTCAACTTCGGTTAAAGTATGGCTTATACTTATTATGGAACTCAAGGTATCGATTATGCCTAGGGATGGACTATGTTGTCAGGATGTGGCAAGAGCAGCTCTAATTCAGGTCTGAGTATGGTTTATACTCACTTTGGAATCTTAAGCATGGATTATACTTAGGAACGACAAATGGTCTTGTCAGGATGTGACAAAAGAAATCGGGTATGGATTATACTTGGTTTGAACTCCAGTGTATGGATTATGCCCTGCAAACGGTCTTGTTAGGATGTGACAAAAGAAATTGGGTATGGATTATACTCAATTTGGACTTCTAGGTATGGATTATGCCTGGAAATGTTGGCCCTTGGCAGGATTTGGCAGGATGACTCAAACGTCCATTAAGTATGGTTTAAGCTCATTAGACGCCAAAGCATGGTTTATGCTCAGAAAATTTGAACAATATCGCCAGGATTTGGCACGTTTGTTTTTCCTTTATCTCTTTACAGGTATGGATTATACTGTAGCTGGAAGACCCGGCAAGGTCATGGCATTATCGAATTTCTATGGCTTAAAGATTTCCTGGATTATCCAGAACACATCTTCCTTCAACTAGTAAGATATGTTCTGGGGGGCAAATTTGTTGACACACTTTTTAGTAAAAGCTGTCAAACTGAATATCTAGATAGCATCACGCTCGGATATGGAGAACATCATCAGAAGACAGGCAACGATTTGGTCAAAGTCGCATCACGAATAAAGAAAGGCCCGAAACTCCTATCAGGCGACCTCTTTTGGGTCCGAAAACAGCAATTACAGAGCTAAGCTTGATAACCCTTGTAGATCTCTAAATTAGCTTCAGTTTGTGCTTTGGTTTGGCTCAATTGGACTTATGGTTAGAAAGTTATGCCCGTTTCCGTAGGTGTAATCTGGCAATTTCCTAGATAAAGCAATGAAGCATCACACGATCGGAGTATGGCTCATGCACCCTCGGATCGCCCCTCATCGGACCGCCCCCTCGGCTCGTGGTACACCTCCTGATCACGACCCGACCGTGGACACCAGCTTCCCACTCCAGCTCACGACCATACTTCGGTTCGTGGAGACCTCATCACGACCCGACCCCATGACCACGAACCGACCACCGAATCTGCTAATACACGCGTAGATCTTGACCTATTATCAAGGCTATTCACACTCCTATTTTCCCGGATCGAAACATACATGTCTTCCCAGAAGCTCTCCTACAGCTATAAATACACCATTTGAAGGCATTTTCAAGAATCTTTTGGCTCCAACTCCTCACAGCTTCCACCATTGCTCTCTACAAAGCAATTTCAGCAGCAAAGAAGCCAAATTCCACATTATAACATGAGGATTTCATGTATAATCTTATGATTTCTTACCCCTTTTCATTGTAGACACGAGGATTTCGTGTATAAACCGAGAGAGTTGTACTTCTAACTTCTTAGGATTTAAGAAGAGATAAAGTGGACGTAGGCTTGGTTTGAGCCGAACAACTATAAAAACTTCATGTGTCTCCTCTTTATTTACTTTTTTCTGCACTCTGTGATTTGTGATCTGCATTTGGGTGTTAGGCCTAGATTTTGATCTAACATTTTGGCATTCCAAGAAGGGGGCACACGACAACTTCAACTTCTTCTTGGATTTTTTTGGCTATTGGATAAATGGCAATCAAAAGGAAGAAAACGGGAACTTCCGTTTATGCTGATGATGCTGACGCTGAAGACAAAAGGAACGTGGCAAGCCAGGAAACTTCCTCTCATGGAGATCCTTTTGCATACTTGACCAGTGACGAGATGGGTGGAGTTCTCACTGAACTGAGATATCAGATGGCACGACAAGATGATTTCCTCCATAAACAACAGGAAATGATCAACCAATTCTTTGCCCGGATGGATGGAAGGCCGAGCAACACTCAAGTCATTGGAAATGATGCCATAGAAGTGGCTCGGGCATCACACGGACTCGGGGCCAACCCCCTCGTTATTCGAAATGCACAGCGACCGACTTCAGCTCCAGATCGGATGGATACCGGAGCGCAAACTCTCACTCAACTGCAGCAAGGATCGGCTCGTGACAGGCCACCAGCACCGGGTCGGATCGCCCCTCCTCAGGTCTGAGTATGGTTTATACTCATTTTGGAATCTTAAGTATATATTATACTTAGAAATGACAAATGGTCTTGTCAGGATGTGACAAAAGAAATCGGGTATGGATTATACTCGGTATGAACTCCAGCCTATGGATTATGCCCTGCAAGCGGTCTTGTCAGGATGTGACAAAAGAAATTGGGTATGGATTATACTCGATTTGGACTTCTGGGTATGGATTATGTCTGGAAATGTTGGCCCTTGCCAGGATTTGGCAGGATGACTCAAACGTCCCTTGACTATGGTTTAAGCTCATTAGACGCCAAAGCATGGTTTATGCTTAGAAAATTTGAACAATATCGTCAGGATTTGGCACATTTGTTTTTCCTTTATCTCTTTACAGGTATGGATTATATCTGTAGCTGGCAGACCCGACAAGGTCATGGCATTATCGAATTTCTATGGCTTATAGATTTCCTGGACTATCCAGAACACATCTTCCTTCAACCAGTAAGATATGTTCTGGGGGGCAAACTTGTTGACACACTTTTTGGTAAAAGCTGTCACACTAAATATCTGGATAGCATCACGCTTGGATATGGAGACCATAGTCAGAAGATTGGCAGCGATTTGGTCAAAGTCGCATCACGAACAAAGAAAGGCCCGAAACTCCTATCAAACGACCTCTTTTGGGCCCGAAAACAGCAATTATAGAGCTGAGTTATGTAACTCTTGTAGATCCCTAAATTATCTTTGGTTTGGCTCAATCGGACTTACTGTTTGAAAGTTATTCCCGTTTCCGTAGGTGTAATCTGGCAATTTCCTGGATAAAGCAACGAAGCATCACACGATCGGAGTATGGCTCATGCACCCTCGGATCGCCCCTCATCGGACCGCCCCCCTAGGCTCGTGGTACACCTCCTGATCACGACCCGACCGTGTACACCAGCTTCCCACTCCAGCTCACGACCAGACTTCGGTTCGTGGAGACCTCATCACGACCCGACCCCAAGACAACGAACCGACCACCGAATCTGCTAATACACACGTAGATCTTGACCTATTCTCCAGGCTATTCACACTCCTATTTTCCCGGACCAGAACGTACCTGTCTTCCCAGAAGCTCTACTACAGCTATAAATACACCATTTGAAGGCATTTTCAAGAATCTTTTGGCTCTAACTCCTCACAGCTTCCACCATTTCTCTCTACAAAGCAATTTCAACAGCAAAGGAGCCAAATTCCACATTATAACACGAGGATTTCATGTATAATCTTATGATTTCTTACCCCTTTTCATTGTAGACACGAGGATTTCGTGTATAAACCAAGAGAGTTGTACTTCTAACTTCTTAGGATTTAAGAAGAGATAAAGTGGACGTAGGCTTGGTTTGAGCCGAACAACTATAAAAACTTCAAGTGTCTCCTCTTTATTTACTTTTTTCTACACTCTGTGATTTTTGATCTGCATTTGGGTGTTAGGCCCAGATTTTGATCTAACATTTTGGCGCGCCAGGAAGGGGCACACGACAACTTCAACTTCTTCTTGGATTTTTTGGCTATTGGATAAATGGCAATCAAAAGGAAGAAAACTGGAACTTCCGCTTATGCTGATGATGCTGACGCTGAAGACAAAAGGAATGAGGCAAGCCAGGAAGCTTCCTCTCATGGAGATCCATCTGCATACTTGACCAGAGACGAAATAGACGGAGTTCTCACTGAACTGAGAGATCAGATGGCACGACAAGATGATCTCCTCCATAAACAATAGGAAATGATCAACCAATTCTTCGCCCGGATGGATGAAAGGCCGAGTAACACTCAAGTCATTGGAAATGATGCCACAGAAGCGACTCGGGCATCACATGGACTCGGGGGCAACCCCCTCGTTATTCGAAATGCATATCGACCGACTTCAGCTCCAGATCGGATGGATCCCAGAGCGCAAACTCTAACTCAACTGCAGAAGGGATCGGCTCGTGACTGGTCACTAGCACTGGGTCGGATCGCCCCTCCTCAGTTCGCTCCCCACGAACCACGATCCGGCCTTCATGAACCTGCCTGACGAACCGACCCCCTCAAACCGGGTAGGGTCGCCACCCTCGATCCGCGATCCGCGAGCCGCGATCCCCTGGCAACAGCTCACCAACAGCTTCCATCCTCTCCTGCATTCAACGCTAGGGGCACCAGCTCTGATTTTGGTAGTTTGCAACAGCTTTTTGAAGGCAATTGACTCGTTGATCTGATTCAATGCCTCTCGAGAGGCCGCACCTATTAGAATGACGTGGATGGCATCAATAACAACCCATTCACTCAGGAAATCAGGAATTTCCACAATCCCCCGGATTTCAAACTCCCACAACTGGAGACATACAACGGCAGGACGGATCCCACCGTACACCTAATGCGCTACAAACGACATATGGAAGTTCAATCGGCGTCGGAAAACGTTATGGCTAAATGTTTCCCCTCTTTCTAACTGATATAGCAGCTATGTGGATTCGGCAGCTAGAGACGGAATCGATCAACAACTGGAATATGTTGGTCGCTCGCTTTCTTGAACAGTTTCGGGTCCACATAGCACGACCCAAGAACGTCATGTCAATCACGACAATCAAGCAGAGGCCGAAAGAAACCCTGCGCTCATTCCTGGAAAGATTCAACGTTGCAGCAGCATCAGTTGATCGCCCTGAACAATCGATGGTACTGATGGCAGCGGTATTCGGCATTCTGGATAACACGGAATTTAAGAAATCTTTGTACCGAGACCCACCACGGAATCTCAGCGAGTTCTACCTTGAATCGGATAGATTTCTGCATGAGGAAGTCGCAACTTCTGAGAAGAAAGTTCTCGATGCCAACATGCTCAAAGATGGATAACTGTCTGATTCTAGAAATGGCAAAGGAAAAGCCGCCGTTAAGAATGATCGCAACACTCAGCCCCGGAGAGGGCCCAGATATGAAAAGTATACTGAGCTCATTACTTCACTTTCTGACATCTACATGGACATAAACAGTGTTGTCTCCTACCCAAAGCCTCCCAGGAGGGAGCCATCGCAAAGAGAGCGCGATTCTGAAAAGCACTGCATATTCCACGATATGGACGGACATGACACGAATGAGTGCAGACATCTTCGTGATTTGATCGAGGAACGGGTTAGATGTGGAGAGATGCCCGAGTATATGAAACCATCAACAGCACCTGTGCTTCCACCTACTGCTCCCCGGAGAGGGAATGACCCTAGATCGAGCTCTCGTGGGCTCATCATCAACTGATCTGGATGAGATCAGCTTTCATTTTCTGCATTTCTTAGGCTTTAAGATTTGGTTTTGCTTTCATTAGGTTTTCCGATTGGTTGAATCGGAGTAAACACATACGGGGTTAGGATGTATCCCCAAAGTGTGCTCTGGACTCGGTGTCAAACCAATCAGGATTTGCTTTGGTTTTGCATTTTGAATTGAATAAGGACTTTCCAAGCATGGATTATATTTGGAGAATTTAAGTATCTTGTTAGGATGCGGCAGGATCCTCAACTTCGGTTAAAGTATGGCTTATACTTATTATGGAACTCTTGGTATGGATTATGCTTAGGGACAAGCTATCTTGTCAGGTTGTGGCAAGCGTAGCTCTACTTCAGGTCTGAGTATGGTTTATACTCACTTTGGAATCTTAAGTATGAATTATACTTAGGAATGACAAATGGTCTTGTCAGGATGTGACAAAAGAAATCGGGTATGGATTATACTCGGTTTGAACTCCAGTGTATGGATTATGCCCTGCAAACGGTCTTGTCAGGATGTGACAAAAGAAATTGGGTATGGATTATACTCGATTTGAACTTCTGGGTATGGATTATGCCTGGAAATGTTGGCCCTTGCCAGGATTTGGCAGGATGACTCAAACGTCCCTTGAGTATGGTTTATGCTCATTAGATGCCAAAGCATGGTTTATGCTCAGAAAATTAGAACAATATCGCCAGGATTTGGCACGTTTGTTTTTCCTTTATCTCTTTACAGGTATGGATTATATCTGTAGCTGGCAGACCCGGCAAGGTCTTGGCATTATCGAATTTCTATAGCTTATAGATTTCCTGGACTATCCAGAACACATCTTCCTTCAACCAGCAAGATATGTTCTGGGGGGCAAACTTGTTGACACACTTTTTGGTAAAAGCTGTCACACTGAATATCTGGATAGCATCGCGCTCGGATATGGAGAACATCGTCAGAAGACAGGCAGCGATGTGGTCAAAGTCGCATCATGAACAAAGAAAGGCCCAAAACTCCTGTCAGACGACCTCTTTTTGGCCCGAAAACAACAATTACGGAGCTATGCTTCGTAAGTCTTGTAGATGTCTGAATTAGCTTCAATTTGAGTTTTGGTTTGCCTTAAACAGACTTATGATTTGAAAGTTATTCCCGTTTTCGTAGGTGTAATCTGGCAATTTCCTGGATAAAGCAACGAAAGTCACACGATCGGAGTATGGCTCATGTATCCTCCGATCGCCCCTCATCGCATCGCCCCCCTCGGCTCTTGGTACACCTCCAGATCACGATCCGACCGTGGACACCAGCTTCCCACTCCAACTCACGACCAGACTTCGGTTCGTGGAGACCTCATCACGACTCGACCACATGACCACGAACCGACCACCGAATCTGCTAATACACGCGTAGATCTTGACCTATTCTCAAGGCTATTCACACTCTTATTTTCCCGGATCAGATGCCACATACCAATCTTCCCAGAAGCTCTCCTACAGCTATAAATACACCATTTGAAGGCATTTCAAGGATCTTTTGGCTCTAAATCCTCACAGCTTCCACCATTGCTCTCTACAAAGCAATTTCAGCAGCAAAGGAGTCAAATTCCACATTATAACATGAGGATTTCGTGTATAATCTTATGATTTCTTTCCCCTTTTCATTGTAGACACGAGGATTTCATGTATAAAGCGAGAGAATTGTACTTGTAACTTCTTAGGATTTAAGAAGAGATAAAGTGGACGTAGGCTTGGTTTGAGCAGAACCACTATAAAAACTTCATGTGTCTCCTCTTTATTTAATTTTTTCTGCACTTTGTGATTTGTGATCTGCATTTGGGTGTTAGGCCCAGATTTTGGTCTAACATTTTGGCGTTCCAGGAAGGGGGCACACGACAACTTCAACTTCTGCTTGGATTTTTTAGCTATTGGATAAATGGCAATCAAAAGGAAGAAAACTGGAACTTCCGCTTATGCTGATGATACTGACGCAGAAGACAAAAGGAACGAGGCAAGCTAGGAAGCTTCCTCTCATGGAGATCCTTCTGCATACTTGACCAGAGACGAGACGGACGGAGTTCTCATTGAACTGAAAGATCAGATGGCACGACAAGATGATCTCCTCCATAAACAATAGGAAATGATCAACCAATTCTTCGCCCGGATGGATGGATGGCCGAGCAACACTTTATTTCATTGGAAATGATGCCACAGAAGCGGCTCGGGCATCACATGGACTCGGGGGCAACCCCCGCGTTATTCAAAATGCACAGCGATCGACTTCAGCTCCAGATTGGATGGATACCGGAGCGCAAACTCTAACTCAACTGCAGAAGGGATCAGCTCGTGAAAGGCCACCAGCACCGGGTCGGATCGCCCCTCCTCGGTTCGCTCCCCACGAACCATGATCCGTCCTTCACGAACCTGCCTCACGAACCGACCCCCTCGAACCGGGTCGGGTCGCCACCCTCGATCCGCGACCCCAGGCAACAGCTCACCAACAGCTTCCATCCTCTCCTGCATTCAACGCGGGGGCCACCAGCTCTGATTTTGGTAGTTTGCAACAGCTTTTTGAAGGCAATCGACTCGCTGATCTGGTTCAACGTCTCTCGAGAGGCCGCACCTATCAGAATGACGTGGATGATGTCAATCACAACCCATTCACTCAGGAAATCAGGAATTCCCACAATTCCCCGGATTTTAAACTCCCGCAACTGGAGCCATACAACGGCAGGATGGATCCCACCGTGCACCTGATGCATTACAAACGAAATATGGAAGTTCAATCGGCGTCGGAAAACGTCATGGCTCAATGTTTTCCCCTCTTTCTAACTGATATAGCAGCCATGTGGATTCGGCAGCTAGAGACGGAATCGATCAACAGCTGGAATATGTTGGTTGCTCGCTTTCTTGAACAGTTTCGGGTCTGCATCGCATGACCCAAGAACGTCATGTCACTCATGACAATCAAGCAAAGGCCCAGAGAAACCCTGTGCTCATTCCTGGAAAGATTCAACGTTGCAGCAGCATCAGTTGATCGCCCTGAACAATCGATGGTACTGATGGCAGCGGTATCCGGCGTTCTGGATAACACGGAATTCAAGAAATCTTTGAACCGTGACCCACCACGGAATCTCAGCGATTTCTATCTTGAATCGGATAGATTTCTGCGTGAGGAAGACGCAACTTCTGAGAATAAAGTTCTCGATGTCAACATGCTCAAAGATGGAGAACTGTCTGATTCTAGAAATGGAAAAGGAAAAGCCGCCGTCAAGAATGATCGCAACACTCAGCCCTGGAGAGGGCCCAAATATGAAAAGTATACTGAGCTCATTGCTTCTCTTTCTGACATCTACATGGACACAAACGGTGTTGTCTCCTACCCAAAGCCTCCCAGGAGGGAGCCATCGCAAAGAGAGCGCGATTCTGGAAAGCATTGCATATTCCACGATATGGACGGACATGACACGAATGAGTGCATACATCTTCGTGATTTGATCAAGGAACGTGTTAGACGTGGAGAGTTGCCCGAGTATGTGAAACCATCAACAACATCTGCGCTTCAACCTCCTGCTCCCCAGAGTGGGAATGACCCTGGATCGAGCTCTCGTGCGCTCATCATCAACTGATCTGGATGAGATCATCTTTCATTTTCTGCATTTCTTAGGCTTTAAGATTTGTTTTTTCTTTCATTAGGTTTTCTGATTGGTTGAATCGGGGTACACACATACGGGGTTAGGATGTATCCCCAAAGCGTGCTCTGGACTCGGTGTCAAACCAATCCAGATTTTCTTTGATTTTGCATTTTGAATTGAATAAGGACTTTCCAAGCATGGATTATGTTTGGAGAATTTAAGTATCTTGTCAGGATGTGGTAGGATCCTTAACTTCGGTTAAAGTTTGGCTTATACTTATTATGGAACTCTAGGTATGGATTATGCCTAAGGACGGACTATCTTGTTAGGCTGTGGCAAGCGTAGCTCTACTTCAGTTCTGAGTATGGTTTATACCCACGTTGGAATCTTAAGTATGGATTATACTTAGGAACGATAAATGGCCTTGTCAGGATGTGACAAAAGAAATCGGGTATGGATTATACTTGGTTTGAACTCCAGTGTATGGATTATGCCCTGCAAACAGTCTTTTCAGGATGTCACAAAAGAAATTTGGTATGGATTATACTCGATTTGGAATTCTGGGCATGAATTATGCCTGGAAATGTTGGCCCTTCCCAGGATGACTCAAATGTCCCTTGAGTATGGTTTATGCTCATTAGACGCCAAAGCATGGTTTATGCTCAGAAAATTTAAACAATTTCGCCAGGATTTGGGACGTTTGTTTTTCCTTTATCTCTTTACAGGTATGCATTATATCTGTAGCTGGTAGACCCGGCAAGGTCAGGGCATTATCGAATTTCTATGGCTTATAGATTTCCTGGACTATCCAGGACACTCTTCCTTCAATCAGCAAGATATGTTCTGGGGGGCAAACTTGTTGATACACTTTTTGGTAAAAGATGTCACACTGAATATCTGGATAGCATCGCGCTCGGATATGGAGAACATCGTCAGAAGACAGGCAGTGATTTGGTCAACGTCGCATCACGAACAAAGAAAGGCCCAAAACTCCTATCAGACGACCACTTTTAGGCCCGAAAACAAATATTATTGATTTAAGCTTTGTAATTCGTGTAGATCTCTGAATTAGCTTCAATTTGAGCTTTGGTTTGGCTCAATCGGACTTACGGTTTGAAAGTTATTCCCGTTTCCGTAGGGGTAATCTGGCAATTTCCTGGATAAAGCAACGAAGTGTCACACGATCGGAGTATGGCTCATGCACCCTCGGATCGCGCCTCATCGGATCGCCCCCCTAGGATCGTGGTACATCTCCTGATCACGACCCGACTGTTGACACCAGCTTCCCACTCCAGCTCAAGACCAGACTTCGGTTCGTGGAGACCTCATCATGACCCGACCCCATGACCACGAACCGACCACCGAATCTGCTAGTACACGCATAGATCTTGACCTATTCTCAAGGCTATTCACACTCCTATTTTCCCGGATCAGATGCCACGTACCAGTCTTCCCATAAGCTCTCCTACAGCTATAAATACACCATTTGAAGGCATTTTCAAGGATCTTATGGCTCTAACTCCTTAAAGCTTCCACCATATCTCTCTACAAAGCAATTTCAACAGTCAAGGAGCCAAATTCCAAATTATAACGCGAGGATTTCGTGTATAATCTTATGATTTCTTACCCCTTTTCATTGTAGACACGAGGATTTCGTGCATAAACCGAGAGAATTATACTTGTAACTTCTTAGGATTTAAGAAGAGATAAAGTGGATGTAGGCTTGGTTTGAGCCGAACCACTATAAAAACTTTGTGTGTCTCCTCTTTATTTAATTTTTTCTGCACTCTGTGATTTGTGATCTGCATTTGGGTGTTAGGCTCAGATTTTGGTCCAACATTTTGGTGCGCCAGGAATGGGGCACATGACAACTTCAACTTCTGCTTGGATTTTTTGGCTATTGGATAAATGACAATCAAAAAGAAGAAAACTGGAACTTCCGCTTATGCTGATGATGCTGACACTGAAGACACAAGGAACGAGGCAAGGCAGGAAGCTTCCTCTCATGGAGATCCTTCTACATACTTGACCAGATACGAGATGGACGGAGTAATCACTGAACTGAGAGATCAGATGGCACGGCAAGATGATCTCCTCCAGAAACAACAGGAAATGATCAACCAATTCTTTGCCCGGATGGATGGAAGGCCGAGCAACACTCAAGTCATTGGAAATGATGCCACAGAAGCGACTAGGGCATCACATGGACTCTGGGGCAACCCCCTCGTTATTCGAAATGCACAGTGACCGACTTCTGCTCCAGATCGAATGGATACCGGAGCGCAAACTCTCACTCAACTGCAAAAGGGATCGGCTCTTGATAGGCCACCAACACCGGGTCGGATCGCCCCTCCTCAGTTCGCTCCCCACAAACCACGATCCAGCCTTCACGAACCTGCCTCACGAACCGACCCCCTCGAACCGGGTCGGGTCGCCACCCTCGATCCGCGATCCGCGATCCCCAGGCAACAGCTCACCAACAGCTTCCATCCTCTCCTGCATTCAACGCTGGGGGCACCAACTCTGATTTTGGTAGTTTGCAACAGCTTTTTGAAGGCAATCGACTCGCTGATCTGATTCAACGCCTCTCGAGAGGATGCACCTATCAGAATGACGTGGATGACGTTAATCACAACTCATTCACTCAGGAAATCAGGAATTCCCACAATCCCCCGGATTTCAAACTCCCACAACTGGAGCGTACAACGGCAGGACGGATCCCACCGTGCACCTGATGCGCTACAAACGACATATGGAAGTTCAATCGGCGTCGGAAAACGTCATGGCTAAATGTATTCCTCTCTTTCTAACTGATATAGCTGACATGTGGATTCGGTAGCTAGAGTCGAAATCGATCAACAGCTGGGATATGTTGGTCGCTCGCTTTCTTGAATAGTTTCGGGTCCACATCGCACGACCCAAGAACGTCATGTCACTCACGACATTCAAGCAGAGGCCCAGAGAAACCCTGCGCTCATTCCTGGAAATATTCAACGTTGCAGCAGCATCAATTGATCGCCCTGAACAATCGATGGTACTAATGGAAGCGGTATTCTGCGTTCTGGATAACACAGAATTCAAGAAATCTTTGTACTGAGACCTACCACGGAATCTCAGCGAGTTCTATCTTGAATCGGATAGATTTCTGCATGAGGAAGACGCAACTTCCGAGAAGAAAGTTCTCGTTGTCAACATGCTCAAAGATGGAGAATTGTCTGATTCTGAAAATGGCAAAGGAAAAGCCGCCGTCAAGAATGATCGCAACACTCAGCCCAGGAGAGGGCCCAGATATGAAAATATACTGAGCTCATTTCTTCGCTTTCTGACATCTACATGGACACAAATGGTGTTGTCTCCTACCCAAAGCCTCCCAGGAGGGAGCCATCGCAAAGAGAACGCGATTCTGGAAAGCACTGCATATTCCACGATATGGACGGACATGACACGAATGAGTGCAGACATCTTCGTGATTTGATCGAGGAACGGGTTAGAAGTGGAGAGCTGCCCGAGTATGTGAAACCATCAACAGCACCTGCGCTTCCACCTCCTGCTCCCCGGAGAGGGAATGACCCTGGATCGAGCTCTCGGGGACTCATCATCAACTGACCTGGATGAGATCAGCTTTCATTTTCTGCATTTCTTAGGCTTTAAGATTTGTTTTTGCTTTCATTAGGTTTCCCGATTGGTTGAATCGGTGTACACACATACAGGATTAGGATGTATCCCCAAAGCGTGCTCTGGACTCGGTGTCGAACCAATCAGGATTTCCTTTGGTTTTGCATTTTGAATTGAATAAGGACTTTCCAAGCATGGATTATGTTTGGAGAATTTAAGTATCTTGTCAGGATGTGGCAGGATCCTCAACTTCGATTAAAGTATGGCTTATATTTATTACGGAACTCAAGGTATGGATTATGCCTAGGGATGGACTATTTGTCAGGCTGTGGCAAGCGTAGCTCTACTTCATGTCTGAGTATGGTTTATACTCACTTTGGAATCTTAAGTATGGATTATACTTAGGAACGACAAATAGTCTTGTCAGGATGTGACAAAAGAAATCGGGTATGGATTATACTCGGTTTGAACTCCAGTTGTAACACCCCCACCTTTGTTAAGGACACTCACAAAAGGAATGCCTTAACTTTGGTGGAGCATTTTAGTAAACAGAACAGAAAATTTCAAGACAGATAAACAATACCTGAAAAATTATAACTTTATTACAGCGGAAAACAAAAATCAGTATGGTTACATCTTTTCAAATCACAATATCATAATTGAAGTACAAAAATATCAGTCTTGTATAAAAGCCTTCAGAATGCATAGTTTTTAAAATCATAATCCCCACAGAATCTGCCATAAGGAGTCAAGCCATACTTTAAGCACTTTAAGTATTTCAAGCAGAAGAAATCCGGATTAAGCTAAAGTATTCCCTCCTTGGAAACCTGGGGGGAAACGGAAGAAAAAGGGGCGAAAACAAGCAAGGTCATACATGAAGTCTGGCAAGTCCAGTGACTTTCAGCATATGAACAGATAATAATAATAATGACATGAAAATAAAACTGGATGTGAGATAACAGTAACAGGAGTAGCAGATATACTTAGGTTAAACAGAAAAAGAACAGGATGATGTAAGCTACTACTTTTCACCTCTCTGCACTAATACTAGTATAACAGGATTAGGTGTCACCCCAATGTCTAAACTGAAACAGAAACAGGAACAGAATAATTTCCACAGAAGAGAATGCTAGTAATGGGCCTTTACCACCCCAACAGAAACAGAATGCTAATAACGGGCCTTTACCACCCGAACAGAAGGTACAGAAACAGATTAATCCCTACGGAAACAGAATATAGAATTAGGTGTACACTAGTAAATGGGCCTTTACCACCCGAACAGACGGTACCACGCAGAAACAGACAGGTGTTACCACTCAATAGAAACAGACGGTACCAACAGAAACAGACAGAACTAAGTGTACCCTAAAACCCTAACCCAAGCGATCGGCTCCCTAATACATAAATACCCTGTGCCAACCCCATAAAAGGGTGTATCACTCCCCAAAGTGGCAACCTTTAAATGACACAGACCTATTTACAGATGTCACGGCGTCTTACATCCTCAGAGGCAGACCGGGATCCATGCACGCACATGACCCGGTTGGAACGCACCATCAACACCCCTCGCCATTATCAGAATGAACCGCTTATAATTAGTTCAGTAAGCGTGCCCGGACCCTACCTACTGTTGGGTCAAATTTTTTATACCAGAAAGGGTTACTGGCTAATATGGGTCCCAAACAACAGATGACACAAGTATTTCCCTCCTAACCTTGTGTCCCCAGACTAACAGATTTCAGATTAACTTGTTTACAAGTTCAGACATACATAGTTCAGATCAACTAGTTCACAGATCAGACAAGTTTTCAGACTAACGGATCAGATATACGGATTTAACAGATTTACAGATTTGTCTAACTTTGTAATTGGGCCTACAGATTCACGAAACGGGTTTGATAAATTCATTAGTCCAATTGGTTCAACCCTACCCACCCAACATGTTTTAGACATCATATTTATCTTAGATTTGCATTAATTAAAAATTAATGCGCAGACCTCTCACATTAGACTGACAGTTTGTGGCCACTGGTTAGGCCGGTTGGTTCCGGGCAGGTTTCTGCCGCAAACTGAGTCTAACCTCGGGTTTCAAGCACATTATGACTAACTTCTCACATTAGAACCTATTGTTTGTGGCCACTTGATGTGCCGGGCAGGATTACGCCGCAAACTCATTCTAAACTTGAGTTAGCCATGTTTCATGTTTAGCCAATGCATTCATTCACAGACTATGCTAATATCAGACTAATCATGCTAATTTAACAAATTAACTTCTGTACAAGTTACAGCAGATTATTCGAGGTTCTATTAACAAGCTTTGCTCAATTTTAAATCGAGCCTACAGATTTACATACTTCAAATTTCAGCATTTCAGTTCCAACAGATTACGCCATTCAACAGATTAAACAGATAACAGATCTTGCAGATTAGGCAATTTAGCAGATTTAGCAGATAAGGAAATTTAACATAATTAGCAGATTAGGCAATTCAATCTAATTACCAGTTTAGGCAATATAACAGAACTAGCAGATTAGGCAATATAATAGATTTGATCATTCCTTAAAGTTTCATTGACATATCTTGCCTAATTATAAATTTGGCCTAAGTTTGCATGCCTAAATAATTGTCATGATTCACAATATGATCATATACCCCAGTTTGCATTGAATTTACATGGCATAGATTATGGTGATAATTTACCATATAACACATGTCCCAAATTTAGTTAAACTTTCCTAGTACAAAAGATTCACATATAAATTATACCAATTATAGCCATCGATTTCAATGTATGTCATATATTCAAAAATCTCCCACTTAGGTGTTATTCACATTTAATAGTTATCAAATCTTAATATAGATCGTCACACCTAAGTCATATTCTCTTTTTATCTCAAGTCATGAATCGTTATATAAACAATATGCCCAACAATCTAGGACTTTAAATTATAACAGATCTTAATTCAAAATATGTGTTATGTCCAATGTCTCAAGTCACATGTTAACATACAATGGTTCCTCTTCTTCCAATTCATAGAATATGCATAGATCTAAATCTAGTTTACAACATCAGTCACGGATTGGCCATGTCCAATTATGCTATCATTCATTATTTGTCCCAAAGTTTAGCCTTCGTGCGTTAATCTCTTATGAGATGTGGCGCAGGCTCGTGGTAGCCTGGCTATCGAACAGAAAGAAGAAGGAGATACAGAATAATATATATCAGAACAGAACGTACACAACCTCAAATTCAGATTTACAATCATGTCACAATTATAATTAAAGTTTATATCAGAAAATAACTGTACTTGCCTTTCGTGGTTTTAAGAAAGGATAATAAACTGTTGTTGATGCAGAAATGCTGAATTACTCCTCTTTAATTGTTGTTGTAGCTCTAAACTTTGATATGAGATTTGATTTAGCTTTTAATTCTATTCAGGTTGGAAGAAGATGCATTAGTCCAAGTTTTGATTCCAGCAGAGTAGCAACGCCATTTTTATTTAGAACAGAGACAGAGTATAGACAGAATGAAATTGTGTAGAGAAAATGAGGCTAGGGGGCTGTTTATATAGGATTAGGCGGACGAATCTAGACAGAAAACGAGACCGGATACATCAGAATGAACCAGGTTCAAAAACTGGGTTTCGGGAGCAGGTCGACCCCTAGGTCGACTCCCCAGTCGACCTGGTCATGTGGAGGTCGACACCCCAGTCGACTCCCTAGTCGACCTGGTTGGGGGGGTCGACTCCCCAGTCGACCTGGGTATATGGGCGGGAATTTTCCCGCCAGCCTTCTCTGGGTTTGAATTTCGAATTTCTGGCTTTATTTTCGAGCTGTTTTATTTTATTCAAATTCCTGAGACTTCTGAGGGTCATAACTTGGTCATACGAACTCCGATTTTCGAAAACTCGGACTCGATTTCATGCAGAATTCCGAGACGAACGCAATGGTGCAACCCGTTTCCCTTGATTCTTATTTTATAATTTAATTATTCTCTGATTTGTTACTTATACGATCATAGAAAATACGGGGTGTTACACCAGTGTATGGATTATGCCCTGCAAACGGTCTTGTCAGGATGTGACAAAAGAAACTGGGTATGGATTATACTCGATTTGAACTTCTGGGTATGGATTATGCCTGGAAATGTTGGCCCTTGCCAGGATTTGGCAGGATGACTCAAACGTCCCTTGAGTATGGTTTATGCTCATTAGATGCCAAAGCATGGTTTATGCTCAGAAAATTAGAACAATATCGCCAGGATTTGGCACGTTTGTTTTTCCTTTATCTCTTTACAGGTATGGATTATATCTGTAGCTGGCAGACCCGGCAAGGTCTTGGCATTATCGAATTTCTATAGCTTATAGATTTCCTGGACTATCCAGAACACATCTTCCTTCAACCAGCAAGATATGTTCTGGGGGGCAAACTTGTTGACACACTTTTTGGTAAAAGCTGTCACACTGAATATCTGGATAGCATCGCGCTCGGATATGGAGAACATCGTCAGAAGACAGGCAGCGATGTGGTCAAAGTCGCATCACGAACAAAGAAAGGCCCAAAACTCCTGTCAGACGACCTCTTTTTGGCCCGAAAACAACAATTACGGAGCTATGCTTCGTAAGTCTTGTAGATGTCTGAATTAGCTTCAATTTGAGTTTTGGTTTGCCTTAAACAGACTTATGATTTGAAAGTTATTCCCGTTTTCGTAGGTGTAATCTGGCAATTTCCTGGATAAAGCAACGAAAGTCACACGATCGGAGTATGGCTTATGCACCCTCGGATCGCCCCTCATCGGATCACCCCCCTCGGCTCGTGGTACACCTCCTGATCACGACCCGACAGTGGACACCAGCTTCCCACTCCAGCTCACGACCAGACTTCGGTTCGTGGAGACCTCATCAAGACCCGACCCCATGACCACGAACCGACCACCAAATCTGCTAATACACGCGTAGATCTTGACCTATTCTCAAGGCTATTCACACTCTTATTTTCTCGGATCGGATGCCACGTACCAGTCTTCCCAGAAGCTCTCCTACGGCTATAAATACACCATTTGAAGGCAATTTCAAGGATCTTTTAGCTCTAACTACTTACAACTTCCACCATTGCTCTCTACAAAGTAATTTCAGCAGCAAAGGAGCCAAATTCCACATTATAACACGAGGATTTCGTGTATAATTTTATGATTTCTTACCCCTTCTCATTGTAGACACGAGGATTTCATGTATAAACCGAGAGAATTGTACTTGTAACTTCTTAGGATTTAAGAAGAGATAAAGTGGACGTAGGCTTGGTTTGAGCCGAACCACTATAAAAACTTCGTGTGTCTCCTCTTTATTTACTTTTTTCTGCACTCTGTGATTTTTGATCCACATTTGGGTGTTAAGCCCAGATTTTGGTCTAACAATCGCAATGCTAAATAAAGAACAATGAAGCTATTATAAGACTCAGGTCCCATTACACAATGCAACACAAGCCAGAGTATAGAGTTTTTACCTTATAATAGCCAAGAATGCTTGGTACGTAAAATTTCATGTTTTATTATTACTATAATTATATAGTATCAAAACAATTTCAATCATAAGTATCAATCATAGACGGCATAAATGCTCCATACCACTATGTTGCCATATATAGGTTTACAATTAAAACCGCAAAATGTCGTATTGGAAGTTGGATTTCCATCCGTGAACCAAGACAAGGGATCGTCCTTACCGCATCGAGACGCTCTAGTCCGCCCCTCAGGAAAACGCGCAGGCAAGCCTTGGATTGTCAGGGTCGGTCCATACGGAGTGGATTAAAATGCCTGAACAGTGCGTTTCCCCTCCCTATGGGGCGTCAACTGGTCATATGCCGACCAAACTATCGGCCCCGGAATGACCGATATAACTGAGGCGCCTCGCTATTCATCATCGACATAAGTAAAATGTTAAGGCGTGCAAAACGCTGACACCACTCCTAGCTAGAAGGAAATGCATGTCCTCCCTAAAGTCCTCTCTCGTTTCTTGTTCACACCGGGGTGTGAGGCTTGTGAATTAACGCTACACAAAGCTACGCTATATTAAAGCCGTGCTTTGATCATCAACCACAAGACTCTACCTTTCAACAAAAGCCTTGATCATTTGCATCTCAGCATGCCATACAGGCAATTCATGCTATGCAACCAATGTCAATCAATCACACAGAATGAAATCCGATGTCAGACACACATCCATTTACAAGTTTGTTCTGGGTCTGAACGAAACCAGAAGCACCTTATTACTCCCCCATATGTCCAATACCGGGGAAAGACCCTCGCATATCCAGTCGATCTCCAAGTACGTCTGGACGATCACCACTTATTATTTTGCCTTG
The DNA here is from genome assembly GCA_030737875.1 of Allium sativum. Lineage (NCBI taxonomy): Eukaryota > Viridiplantae > Streptophyta > Magnoliopsida > Asparagales > Amaryllidaceae > Allium > Allium sativum. The sequence continues at coordinate 568,820,427 of CM060921.1, forward strand.
GGTGTACAGCCCAATCAAGACATCATTAATCATCCAAATGATGTGAAGACCTCCGGTCTTCAACCACCATCTTCATCCTTGACACATCGTCGAATCAGTTATTCAGAATGGGATAAACCTGATCTCTCTGAATAACTCGCGTATATAATAAACAAGTGTTATAAAAACACAACATACGCCTCATTCCAAAATAGAATATTCCTTTATTCAAATATTCTTATACTTTGGAAAAGGTTCCCATTAATTTTATCAAAGATAAATTCTTTAAAATTTATTCTTCAATCTTCTTTTGGATTTCATTTCAATCTAATTAAAGATGCATTAAAACTCCACTTGGTTTTAATCTTCCCAAAAATCAATATTAACGCTTGTTTAACTTGGGAAATCATATCCTGTATTTAACTGGATTAAAGAACCAATGTCATTTAAAACACGGTTCACGATAAACCCAAAATCTCATCAGTCTCTAACCATAAATTAGTAAGAGAACAATTCCCTAAGTATTAACCCCCGAAGGCAGAAACCAACATCAGATCAATACCCAGGAAACCATTCAACTTAGCTAATCTCCAGTTAGTTTCTGATTTTCTTAACTCTGTTGGGTCTAAGAACAGTATTATTAAAGATACCATTCACGAAAAACCCAAAATCCAATTCCTGTCTTTAACTGGGTTAAAGAACCAATGTCCTTTAAAACACGGTTCACGATAAACCCAAAATCACATTCCATTCCATCGGCCTTTAACTGTAAATTAGCAAGTGAACAATTCACTAAGTATTAACCCCGAAGGTCGAAACCAACATCAGATCAATACCCAGGAAACCATTCGACTTAACTAATCTCTAGTTAATTTCTGATTTTCTTAACTTTATTGGGTCTAAGAGCAGTATTATTAAAGATACCATTCACAACAGCCCAAAACCTTATTCCATTGTTAATCGGGTTAAAGAACAAGTGTTATTTAAAACATCGTTCACGATAAACCCAAAGACCAATTTCAGTTCAATTCCAATTAAATATATTAAATTGGAAAACTACATTAAATCTAAATAAAAAATTTAATCTTTTCTCAACTGGGTTTAAGAACAGTGTTAATGAAGACACCATTCACGACAAACCCAAATCCCATCAGTCTCTAACTGTAAATTAGTAAGAGAACAATTCCCTAAGTATTAATCCCGAAGGTCGAAACCAACATCAGATCAATACCTAAGAAATCATTCAACTTAGGTAATCTCCAGTCAGTTTCTAATTTTCTTAACTCCATTGGGTTTAAGAATAGTATTATTAAAGATACCATTCACGACAAACCCAAAATCCAATTTGATATTAAATACAAGGCTCTGAATAGAAAATATATCGGCTTATATTCAATATCAAATTCTGAAATCAACAAATATCGTATTGGAATAACGATATATATATATATATATATCTTCCAAATTCCCCCACAAAATCCGTAAAATCACGGAATCCAATATCGACATATTCCGAAGGTAATTTCAATTCAAATCCATTCCAATTTATATATTGGAAATCCTGGTTATATTTAAAAAGCATTTCAAATCCAATTTATTTATTTAAAAATATTGGATTATAATTCTAGTTCCAAACTAGTTCATTTCGACAAAAATATATTTTTATCTTTTCAAATATGGAGTTTTTCATCCCAATTCTTTCCAAATCATTTCTTATGATTTTACACTAATTATTGATATTTTTAATAATTTTATCAAGGCCCATACAGTCGATTTCCATAAATAGTCATCGAACTGCACTTACAGCGACCTTTTCCAAATTTGATTTGGACATAATTCCAAATTCAACCGTTAGAATTCTAATTTCTTGTATTTGTTAGAAAGCTCTTTTCGATACGAACACAATGTTCCGATTTTAGGAGAATCCGACGGTCGGATCTCCCGTAATGTCCATTTGAAGTCAATGGTCGAAATTCACAAACTGCCGCAGTGCGGCGCGTTCTATTCATGCCATTATAATATATATATATATATATATATATATATATATATATATATATTTCGTCGATTTACATTTAAAATGTATTTTATATATCGTTTTCAAAACGATTTCAACTTCATATTCAATTTCAAATCAAAATTGAATATTCCATATCATCGATATATAAATGATAATATTTTCAAAATATTAGATTTTGAAATCAATTACTTTTTCGGTATTCATTATAAAAATGAATAAAATCGATATAAATATCGTTCACGTCAAAATGGCGTTAATCTAATTAACACGGCTTTATATATTTAAATATTTTCGTGTCCATCCCAAATCGGACATCAAAATCAGATTTTGATCCATTACCGAATATTATTTTAAAATATTCGTTATTTTAAAATATTCATTCTTTCTGAACTGGAATCAGACACAGTCAATTACCATATAATGTGATTATATGGATTTCATACAACATGTATACAACAACAATCAAACACAGTCAACCATCATCCAGAGTGCATCCTACACTGTATAAGCATCAAATATAAATATTTAACGCTTACACAGCTTGTCAACCAATCGATTGACATACAACTAAATATCGGGATTAGTGTATGTCCAGTATCATCCCAATACCCGTGTGGGGTTTTAAACAATCAAACACAGGTTTTATTTGTGCATTTGGCCGATGTGTAAAATTTATCGTCCCAATCAATATCCGTCAAATGTATGTACATAAACAAATCGTCCAATTTGTTTATGAATTTTTATTTTATTCATATACACATTAAAAATTTATTTTTAACTATAAAATATTTTATTCCATTCCACATCACACAATCAACTTTCACAACATAATCAAACAAACAAACAAGTCGTCTATGGTCTGTGGACGATGGATGTAGGGTGCTGCTAAGCACCGTGTGCATCCTAGTATATATTTCAACTAGAAAATAAATTAAAAGTGAGAAGTTCTCACCTTTGGGATCCACTCCGTCAGTCTTTCTTTCTGAACTGTTTGGATTCGTTCGAAATTCCAACGCATCCTTTTCACGCTGTTCATATATAAAAATCATATTTTTATCGCTTCATTCCAATAAATAAAAATCATACTTTTATTTCTACTTCATATAATTTTACAACGCTTCTTTCTATATAAAAATTATATTTTTATATTTCTACCTCTTATATAAAGACTGAATTTTTATTTCGCTTTGTATATAATAAAAATCGAATTTTTATCTTAATGATATCCATATAAAGATCGTATCTTTATCATAATGAAAATATTATAAAAATCATATTTTCATTTATAAAAATCACATTTTTATAATTCATCCTACAAGATAAAAATTATATTTTCACTTCGCCACTTCATATATATAAAAATCCGATTTTTACTATCTATATAATATAAAAAATCATATTTTTATTATCTCTATAATATAAAAATCATATTTTTATTATCTCTATAATATAAAAATCATATTTTTATTCAAATAAACACCTTAACTTTCTTTAAATAAAACTTCAAACTTTCAATATTTAAAAATTTAAACTTTCTTTATATAAAAATTTAAACTTTCTTAGCCATATTATATATATATCCTATTTATAATTTATACATTTCATATAAAGAATTATCATAAAAAATAATGTTTTTAATATATAAAATCACTTACAGGTTTCAACGAGGGGGAGGGGTTCCTGCTACGCGCAGTGGTGGAGGAGGAGGGCGCGGAACAATTGGAGGCGGCTCCGTCAGGGCGACGGCGGTGCTTGGGTTGTGGAGGGGGTTTTAATCATGAAAGGAGGGCTTCCACGTCACGCCGAAGGATAGAAGAGGAGAGAGAACGGGGAGGAGGAGGCGGAGGGGGAGGATGGGCTAAAGGGCGGCAGCACCGTCACGCGCGAAGGCGGGGAGGTGGAGATCGCAACGAGCGGTTTAGGGTTCTAGGATTTTTTTTTATTTACGTTTGATTTTCTCTTGGGAGAAAAAGGTAACCAGGGGGGTTTAAAGAAAGAAAAAATATATATTATTTTATTATTCAATTATTTCAAAAAGTAACTTTAAATTTCGATCTCCAAACGAGACACACCGCCTGTTGTCCATAACTAATTACCCCCATTCCGAACACAATGGGATATGTATCGTAAGCCAGTTTGGCTGTTTCGATCGCTTTCCATCAAAATCAAAATATAAATCTATATATTCAATTTGAACGTACATTTCAATTTATCGGGGCCACATACGAACTCTAAAAATCCCCGAAAATATTTTCTAGCTTGGTATTGACGATACGATTCCAACAAAACTAATTTCGTCAAATTTGGAGACCATTTGAAAAATGGTCATTTTCTGGTCGATTGAAATTGACTAAAACTGTTAAAACATGTTTTCTTTTGCCACGCTCACATATTGATTTCAAAAATTATGAATCTTGGAATCTAGCAATAACTTGACATCCCGGATCCAAAAAAAGTGGTTTCATCGAAAACGGAGGTCATTTGCAAAATTTCCATTTTTATAGGCCAAAATTCCGTAGCGACTATTCTGAAATTTCAACTGGGCATAACTTTTTATTCCCGCTATGAAATTTGAATGTTTCGGATTCGTTGGAAAGATATTTTCAAATAGATTCTAATATTTTTGGTTTCACTAAAATCCGGTTTATTTTGAATCTTGTATATTCATTTGAAATTTGAAATCGAATTTTCAAACTACCGCGCCATTTCCATTTCTCTTTATAATTAAAAATAAATATTTATATTCTAACGTCGATTCAAATAAATATATACGTTCTAATTCTATTCAAAATAAATTTCTCGTCGTTATTATTAAAAATAATTCATGTTAAATATTCAAAATTCACTAAAAGGGCCAAAATAAAAATTTTAAATTGGCTCAGATTTTCCGGATTGTTACAATTTTAAGCCGCACTCTTCATCCATTCTTCATTCAATTAAATCGAAGTCAAAACTAAATGAAATCAAACCTCGTTGGATCTAGTAGAATCGTATGCTTAAGTGCTTTATAGGGATATATACATAGGAATTTGTGTGATAGAGTTTTGGTTTACTGGAGTTGCGTGCGGTGAGGCTAAGGGTTAATGCTGTTGAAGGTAGAGGCCGAGTTAGGGAAATTCGAAGACGGAGGATCTTTAGTTGGGTTGAGGCACACCCATGGTCGAATTTTGGTGGCGTCTGGCCTTATTAACACGAATGCGACATAGAGCTCGAAATAGCTACAGGTCGCAAATAGAGGGGCGAGACTTGAGTCGGTTTAGTGGTGATGATCGGGAAAAGATTTCCATAGGGATTTGTTCGTTGGAGTTGGCGACAACGTTATATGGACGAGGTGGCAGCGAACAAGGGTCAAAGGAAGGTCAAGGTTTCATTCAGGAAGTATGGCAGGCTCGACTTTTGAATTGGGGAAGATGGAGACAAAGGCGCAATGTATTTTGGGTAAGGGGATTTTAATTAATAAATAATTGATTTAGTAGTGTTTTAATCTCATAATAACTTGTAAACCGCATTATATAGTTTATACGAAAACAGATTGACACCTCGTCTTATGCATTGGGTTTGTATCGGTGAATACTATGGACAAGACTGGACAAAATCTGGATAATTTTGAATTTTATCTTATTTCAAACGTTGTTTGAAATAAATTAAAAAGCAAATTCGCCATTTGGAATTGATGGTGAGTTTAACTCACACTCTACATACTATTGTACCTAATAGTATTGTAACACCCCACCTCCGCTAGGGTCACTCTTTCGGGGGCACTAGCTTCTGGGGGCGTTAGAACTGGGTAAGCATGCATAATGATGTATCAAGGCAGAACAAGAACATAAATATATATATGTAAAACAGAGTAAGTGAGAATAAAACAGCGGAATATCTCAAACCATCTCAAAACAAGTCTAATACATCATAAAGTCAACTGCCAAAATAAACATGTCTAGTACATCATAAACAGAAATACTGAAATACATAGTGCTATCCCCAAAATAAAGATGATAAACCATAGCGAGCTCAATGTCCAGACATACATGAGCTATCCAGCAAACAAGCAAGCGATCCAAGCTAAGCACCACTGTTCCCTCCCTGAGAACCTGGGGGGGGGAACAGAAGAAAAGAAGCGAAAGAAATCAGGTCAGTCAAAAAGACTGGTAAGCCCTACTACGATCAGTCTATAAACTAATAAAGTTAACATCATGATGGAAACTGAGATGAACATACTGGCAATAGATAAAGGTGACATCACATAAAGAAGATTAAGCTTTGCACCACAGTGTACTAGCAAACTAACATAACAGGTATTGATCCCTCAGCCCAAACTTTGGCCCAATTGCATGAGGTGACCTTAATACAAGGTCCAGCCCAACGGTCTAGTCGATCGGCTCCCTATAAACCTAACACGTCAAGTGTTGGTGTCCATACGGCCCACATATGGTTGTAGTCAGACTGTGCTGGGTCCACCTTCGGGTGTATCAAGCCCTCGGGTGCCAACCCCAGACACCTAAGCAGTAATGCACAGTCTAAACCTACTGGTACCCGTGCCTCGAGTTTGTCCAACACCGGACTACGTGCACATCCGTAGCCCGCCTGGACCCGCACCGCTGTACCACTCAGCCGTCGCTTTGGTCGCTTACATCAGTCCAGTAATCGTGCCCCGCCCTAGCCTAGCCTCTAGGGTTGTGAATGATACCAAACTGGGATTACTTCTGGAACAGACCACGTTGCTAGGGTTTTCTAAGAGGGTTAAGTGTGGTTTAACCCCTCACTAATCATGGATTAAATTAGCTAAGTGTAACCAACAGTTCACCACTTAACCCCATTTAATCCCTCGCATCCCCAAAATTGGTTAAGTATTAGTGGGCCATGACTTAACCCTAATCATGAGGCATTAATTTAATTGTACCTTAACCTCTCACATTAGACTTTGTTGCGGTTACTAGTTAAGCCGGGCGGGTCCGGGTAGCTTTACACCACAACATGGTCTAACCTCGGGTCCAAGGTACACATGACCAACTTCTCACATTGGGTCCTATTGTTTGTAGCAACTAGTTAAGCCGGTCGGTTCCGGGTAGGTTTACGCTACAAACTCAACCCAACCTCGAGTTGGCCACACTTATGTTTTCTAAGTGTCATGTCCACTTTATTTTCAAACCATAATTACAAGTTTAACAAATACTTGGGTAGACCTAACTTAATAGGTAAATTCCCAAGGGGTAGACCTAACTTAATAGGTAAATTCCCAATCTTATATTTTCATGTATTTTAAGTTTTACCCAAACCCCCCCAACGTCATTCTATCGCTTACATATTCGTTATAACGCATAAAGGATAGAAAGAGGGAACTTGGCACAACATACATGATGAATCTTACATAAAATATGCATAACATGTTGGACTTGCATAACTTAGCATAGTGAACTTGCATAAACATGCATAACTTGTTAAACTTGCAAATCATGGCATAGTGAACTCGCATAAACATGCATAACTTGTTAAACTTGCAAATCATGGCATAGTGAACTCGCATTAGCATGCATAACTTGTTAAACTTGCAAATCATGGCATAGTGAACTTGCATAAGCATGCATAACTTGTTAAACTTGCAAATCATGGCATAGTGAACTTGCATAAACATGCATAACTTGTTAAACTTGCAAATCATGGCATAGTGAACTCGCATAAGCATGCATAACTTGTTAAACTTGCAAATCATGGCATAGTGAACTTGCATAAACATGCATAACTTGTTAAACATGCATAAATCCCAACTTTCATCACATATTAACTTTAGAGTTTCTAAAATGAAGGTAAGAGGGCTTACAAATATTATGAAGACACAAATCTACTAATAAAGATTGAGAAGCCCTTTTATGCAAGCATATAAAAACCCAAAACAAAGCTCCAATTAACAAAAATCCCAAAAACTCTAGCTTAGCAAATAAAGCTTGCAACTTGATGATGTACGCAAGCTAATGATCATTCATACAACTTAGAAATGCTTGTATGAACATCAAAATCTTCATAGGAATGATTTTTGAAGAGGGTGGAGGCTAGGGTTTTTATGTGGAGGCCATTTGAGAATTCAATTTGACATAGTTTGGTTGCTAGAGTGAATAATGAGGTTTTAGGGTAGGATTAGGGGCTTATTTATAGAAGATTAGAGTGTTTTTAGCCCTAGGATTAACCCTAGGTTAGTTTAGGTCCGTCAGATTTCAGAATTCTCTAGAACCAAGCCACAAGACCAAGCCCAAATCAAAATGGTGCGCCAGGCAGAAGTGCCTGGCCACCCCGTGTCGACAGGGCTGTCGACAGGGCAGTCGACACCCTTAGACCCCTGTCGACATGCCTGTCGACATGGGGGTCTTGGCGGGAGTTTTTCCCGCCTGACGCCAGTTAGCCCTAATCCTTGTTTTTAATTTAAAATTTAAATCTGTTTTTAACATGGAAATTTCTGAAAACTTCAATGGGCCTTAACTGGGTCGTACGGACTCCGATTTTCGAAAACTCGGACTCTATTTCGCGTATTTTTCCGAGACGAACGTAATGGCATAGCCCGTTTCCCTTGATTCAGATTTTTGAATTAAATTCTGCCTCGATTTATGTTATAACAGGTTATTGAAAATACGGGTTGTTACATTCTCCCCTCCTTAAAGGATTTCGTCCCCGAAATCTTCAAGTTAGGAAGAACGTATCCTACCATCCAATCATCCATCTACTCAAAGCATCATCCACGAGTAATCATTGTCCTTAAAAGATTCTAAATGCTGTATGAACATATGCAAAAGTGTGTGTATATGTACTTATCTAATGCAAAGATCAATGCAAAATATGTTAGTGAAATGTAACCATATGTATGCAAATCCCTAACATAATGTATAATATCTATATGCGTGCTCAATCATACATCCATATGCAACATCCATGTGATTGCATACAAATTTCATCCAAGAATAAGCATAAACACTCATGCACATGCAATATGAGGAGTGTGTGAGCCGATCTAGTGCCTAATGTGTATCATGCATCCACGAGTAACCACTTGCAAACACTTGCAACCACTTGCAACCATCAATCATAACATGTCTCAAACACATGTTTCATCCAAAGGGTTTCTACCTAAGGTTCTCATGACAAGATCAGCACGATAACTAGATAAACATGGATAGCAAAGAGAAAGATATACTAACAAAGGAAAGAGATTGAGAGTGTACCCTCGAAAAGGAATGGATAAAGCCCACGCATCTTCTCCTCGGTTTCCCAAGTTGCGTCTTCTTCGGCTTCACCCCATTGAACCTTCACCAGCTTGACCTCTCGATTCCTTAGCTTCTTGGTCTCCGTCCCCAAGATACGAATCGGAGCTCTCCTCAAAGTTGCCTCTTTCTCTACTTCCACGTCTTCAAGAATGCTAGGTTCAACCAACTCAGCGGACTCATGTAGGCACTTTCGGAGATGCGAGACGTGAAAGACATTATGCACTCCGGACAGCTTCTCGGGCAATTGCACTTTATAGGCCATCTTCCCAATTCTCTCTATGATAGGGAAGGGTCCAACAAATCTCGGGGCTAACTTCCCAACAGCTCCAAATCGGACCACATTCCACAAAGGAGAAACCTTTACGAAAACCATGTCCCCAACATCAAACTCCAAATCGGATCTTCGCTTATCAGCATAGGATTTCTGTCGGTCTTGGGCCGCCTTCATCCGTCTTCTAATCAACTCGACCTTCTCGGATGTATCTCTAATCATGTCGGGTCCAAGTATAAGCTTATTTGTAGTCTCCCACCAACATGTAGGTGACTTGCACGGCCTCCCATATAAAGCTTCAAATGGTGCCATCCCTATGCTCGCCTGATAACTGTTATTATATGCAAACTCAACAAGGGGAAGATGGTCTTCCCAAGCACCACCAAAATCCAGAATGCAAAGCCTCAACAAGTCCTCAAGTACCCTATTCACCCTTTCTGTTTGGCCATCTGTTTGTGGGTGATAGGCCGTACTCAGGTTCAACCTCGTGCCCATAGCTTCCTGCAAACTGTTCCAGAACTGACTAGTAAAGATGGGGTCTCGGTCACTGACTATGCTGGAAGGGACTCCATGTAGTCGTACTATCTCACGAAGATATACTGATGCTAGTCCAGATGCGGTCCTTTTGCTCTTCACCGGAATGAAATGAGCACTCTTCGTAAGCCTATCTACAATGACCCATATGCTCGTATTCCCTTTCCTTGATCTTGGAAGCCCATCAATAAAGTCCATAGAAATACTCTCCCACTTCCATAGCGGGACCTCTAGAGGATGCAATAGCCCACCGGGCTTCCTTGACTCGGCCTTAACTTGCTGGCAAATGATACATCTAGAGACAAACTCTGCCACATCCTTCTTCATCCCAGGCCAAAAGAAAATACGCTTCATATCTTTATACATCTTATCACCGCCTGGATGTATAGTCAACTTGGAACGATGTGCTTCCTCAAGAACTTTCCTCACCAAGTCTTCCACCATCGGAACACAAAGCCTTCCGTCTCTCCTCAGCCAACCCTTATCATCTATAGAATATCGAGCAAGGTGACTAGATGTCTCCCCTCGAATCAGCTTATCCATGATCTCAATTATCTGAGGGTCTTCCTTCTGCGAAGCCCCAACTTGATCCAGAAGGGTAGGCCTGAGCTCTAGAGATGCTAAAGAACCGGTCATCGACTCAACTGTCAAAGAAAAATCAAAGGTTGCCAAGAACTCTAAATTCTTCATCTCAACAAATAGAGGACTTAGTGTCAACCTTTTTCTACTCAACGCATCCGCTACAACATTCCCCTTGCCAGGGGTATAGGCTATATCAAAATCATAGGACGCCAAGAATTCCATCCATCTCTGCTGCCTCAAGTTCAGATCCTTCTACGAAAAGAGATACTTCAAAGACTTATGATCAGTATACAGCTCAAATCTCTCTCCCAGAAGATAATGACGCCAAGCCTTGAGTGCATATACTATCGCTGCCAGCTCTAGATCATGAGTGGGATAATTCTTCTCATGCACCTTAAGTTGCCTCCCACCAAAACATATAACTCTGCCCTCTTGCATCAGAACGGCGCCCAATCCCGTGCCACAAGCATCAGTGTACACGGTAAATATCTTACCACCATCGGGTAAAGCTAGAACTGGTGCTGAGGTAAGGGCTCTCTTGAGTCTTTGAAAAGCAAGCTCACAGTCCATATCCCAAGCAAAAACTAAGTTCTTCTTCGTCAACTTAGTAAGAGGAGCGGATATCTTCGTGAAGTCCTTGATGAACTTCCGGTAAAAACCCGCAAGATCCAGAAAACTTCTCACCTCGGTTGCATTCCTTGGAGTCTTCCAATCCTGAACTGCAACCACCTTAGCGGGATCCACCGCTAAGCCTTGCTTGGATACGATATGCCCAAGGAATCTAACTTCCCTTCTCCAAAAGTGACACTTGGAGAACTTGGCCTTTAACTGATGTGCTCTAAGCGTATCCATCACCTCTACAAGATGCCTCGCGTGCTCTTCTTCATCCTTGGAGAAGATCAGAATATCATCCACAAAGACCACGACAAACTTGTTCAAGAACTCTCGAAACACCCTACTCATCAAGTCCACGAAATACGCGGGTGCATTCGTCAAACCGAACGGCATAACAAGCCATTCAAAGAATCCATCTGGAGTTCTGAATGCAGTCTTGTCTATACTATCTTCAGCCACTCTGAGCTGATGAAATCCAGTTGCAAGATCAAGCTTAGAGAAAACAGAAGCACCAACAAGCTGGTCAAAGAGATCATCGATCCTCGGTAACGGGTGTCTGTTCTTCTTAGTCGGCTTATTCAATTCTCTATAGTCCACACAGAGTCGAAGAGAACCATCTGCCTTAGTAGCAAACACCACAGGCGCTCCCCATTCGGATATACTTCGTCTGATGAAGTTCTTCTCAAGCAACTCCTTTACTTGCTTGCTGAGCTCTCGTCTCTCACGCGGAGCCATGTGCCGAACGAGCAAAGAAACAGGTTTAGCATTATCCACCAGATAAATGCGAAAATCAATCTCTCGTTTAGGGGGCAACCCCTTAACTTCTTCAAAAACATCTGGATAATCTCGGACCACCCTTACAGACTGAAGGGCTTCCTCTGACGAGTCGAGTGATTCAAGATAGCACAACATGACGGGGTCCTTCGGATTGCATGAAATCTCTAAGGTGTTGCCAAGGCGAGTCACAAGCCTCACAACCCTATGCTCACAATCAAGAATGGCTCCATATCGGGACAGCCAATCCATGCCCAATATCAATCCGTATCCCCTGAAACCAAGAACATATGCACTACACAAGAACTCTACACTGAGTATAGAGATCCTTAGATCCTCACATATCATAGATAGATGAGCAGAACCCCCAATGGGATTCGAAACACGAACGGGATCATCCACTAAGCTAGTACTAAGGTGCAAGCTATCAACAAGATCAGATGAAATAAAGCTATGTGATGCACCAGAATCAAACAAGGTACGAACTGGAAGATCAGAAACATAAACAAGGTTCTCAACAGAAACACTACCTCGGTCGGGAACTGGAGCGGTATTGAGAGCATGAACTTGCCCTCCTGAAGGTCCAGCCTGTCCTTTCTTCTTCGGGCATTCCTTGCTGAAGTGTTCAGTCTCACCACAGGAAAAACATCCACCACTAAGCTTCCTTTTCTTCTTCCTACAATCCTTAGCAAAGTGTCCAGGCACACCACAGTAATTGCACTTTCCCTTGCCTTTGTTGTTGTTCCCCTTCTTGTTCTTGCTCTGATTCCCCTGACTGCTTTGACCACCTTGATTGCCTTTACCTTGAGAATCAGTCTTCTTTGCTTGAGTATCACTCGACTTGATCTCTTTCTTCCCATCTCCCTGAAGTAGAGCTATATTGACCAAACTCTCAAAAGTAGCCCCACGCGGAATATGTGACATTGCCAAACCCTGCAGCGGCTCATTCAACCCTCTAGCAAATCGAAGAGCCTTCTTCTCAGGAGTGTTCACCATATCCAAACCAAAACGGGCTAGCTGATTAAACTTGTTCACATACTCCTTGACAGACATATCACCTTGCTTTAATGCAATGAACTTCTCCATCTGTAAATTCGCCTCAGCAGAAGATATAAACTTGGCCACAAATCTAGCCCTCAAATCGGCCCAAGTCTCAACGGGCCTCGTCCCATTGGTGACTTCCCACCAATAGGCTGCTTCATCCTTCAAAAGCCACACTGTCAATAAGATTTTCCTCTCGTCATCAATCCCAAAGATAGCAAACAAGTCCTCAGTGTCTTTCAGCCAATTCCTAGCTTCAACAAAAGATTCCGTGCCTAGGAAATTCTTGCCTCCCATTGCCTTGAAGTCTTTACAAACCTTCGTAAACTCAACCTGAGGATGCTGAGGGGGAGGAGGAGGAAGAGGAGCCTCAGCAACAGGAGGAGGAGGAACATTAGCAACGGGAGGTGGAATATTAACTGTCGGAGGAGGAGGAGCAGGAACCACCGGAGGAGGGACATTAGGGGTAGGATTCTCAACTACAGGAGGAGGAGTGGGAGTAGGGTTTGCGGGGCCGGCTGCCGCCCTAGCTTCTAGAAGTCTCCTATACCAGAGGGGTACGTTTACTCCATCCGGGATGGCAAGATTCTCAGCCATACTGAAACGAAAGATAAGATAAGATTAGGTCAAGGGAACGAAGGATAACGCTAATGGCTTTTTGGGGAATAGCCTTTTAAAATACTAGACTTTTCTTTGGAAAATACTTTATACTTGTTTTGGAAATAGTTTTTCAAAAGTCTTTTAAAAACTTTTTGTCCTTTCTTGTAAACCATATGCTCTGATACCAAATTTGTAACACCCCACCTCCGCTAGGGTCACTCTTTCGGGGGCACTAGCTTCTGGGGGGCGTTAGAACTGGGTAAGCATGCATAATGATGTATCAAGGCAGAACAAGAACATAAATATATATATGTAAAACATAGTAAGTGAGAATAAAACAGCGGAATATCTCAAACCATCTCAAAACAAATCTAATACATCATAAAGTCAACTGCCAAAATAAACATGTCTAGTACATCATAAACAGAAATACTGAAATACATAGTGCTATCCCCAAAATAAAGATGATAAACCATAGCGAGCTCAATGTCCAGACATACATGAGCTATCCAGCAAACAAGCAAGCGATCCAAGCTAAGCACCACTGTTCCCTCCCTGAGAACCTGGGGGGGGGGGGGAACGGAAGAAAAGAAGCGAAAGAAAACAGGTCAGTCAAAAAGACTGGTAAGCCCTACTACGATCAGTCTATAAACTAATAAAGTTAACATCATGATGGAAACTGAGATGAACATACTGGCAATAGATAAAGGTGACATCACATAAAGAAGATTAAGCTTTGCACCACAGTGTACTAGCAAACTAACATAACAGGTATTGATCCCTCAGCCCAAACTTTGGCCCAATTGCATGAGGTGACCTTAATACAAGGTCCAGCCCAACGGTCTAGTCGATCGGCTCCCTATAAACCTAACACGTCAAGTGTTGGTGTCCATACGGCCCACATATGGTTGTAGTCAGACTGTGCTGGGTCCACCTTCGGGTGTATCAAGCCCTCGGGTGCCAACCCCAGACACCTAAGCAGTAATGCACAGTCTAAACCTACTGGTACCCGTGCCTCGAGTTTGTCCAACACCGGACTACGTGCACGTCCGTAGCCCGCCTGGACCCGCACCGCTGTACCACTCAGCCGTCGCTTTGGTCGCTTACATCAGTCCAGTAATCGTGCCCCGCCCTAGCCTAGCCTCTACGGTTGTGAATGATACCAAACTGGGATTACTGCTGGAACAGACCACGTTGCTAGGGTTTTCTAAGAGGGTTAAGTGTGGTTTAACCCCTCACTAATCATGGATTAAATTAGCTAAGTGTAACCAACAGTTCACCACTTAACCCCATTTAATCCCTCGCATCCCCAAAATTGGTTAAGTATTAGTGGGCCATGACTTAACCCTAATCATGAGGCATTAATTTAATTGTACCTTAACCTCTCACATTAGACTTTGTTGCGGTTACTAGTTAAGCCGGGCGGGTCCGGGTAGCTTTACACCACAACTTGGTCTAACCTTGGGTCCAAGGTACACATGACCAACTTCTCACATTGGGTCCTATTGTTTGTAGCAACTAGTTAAGCCGGTCGGTTCCGGGTAGGTTTACGCTACAAACTCAACCCAACCTCGAGTTGGCCACACTTATGTTTTCTAAGTGTCATGTCCACTTTATTTTCAAACCATAATTACAAGTTTAACAAATACTTGGGTAGACCTAACTTAATAAGTAAATTCCCAAGGGGTAGACCTAACTTAATAGGTAAATTCCCAATCTTATATTTTCATGTATTTTAAGTTTTACCCAAACCCCCCCAACGTCATTCTATCACTTACATATTCGTTATAACGCATAAAGGATAGAAAGAGGGAACTTGGCACAACATACATGATGAATCTTACATAAAATATGCATAACATGTTGGACTTGCGTAACTTAGCATAGTGAACTTGCATAAACATGCATAACTTGTTAAACTTGCAAATCATGGCATAGTGAACTCGCATAAACATGCATAACTTGTTAAACTTGCAAATCATGGCATAGTGAACTCGCATAAGCATGCATAACTTGTTAAACTTGCAAATCATGGCATAGTGAACTTGCATAAGCATGCATAACTTGTTAAACTTGCAAATCATGGCATAGTGAACTTGCATAAGCATGCATAACTTGTTAAACTTGCAAATCATGGCATAGTGAACTCGCATAAGCATGCATAACTTGTTAAACTTGCAAATCATGGCATAGTGAACTTGCATAAACATGCATAACTTGTTAAACATGCATAAATCCCAACTTTCATCACATATTAACTTTAGAGTTTCTAAAATGAAGGTAAGAGGGCTTACAAATATTATGAAGACACAAATCTCCTAATAAAGATTGAGAAGCCCTTTTATGCAAGCATATAAAAACCCAAAACAAAGCTCCAATTAACAAAAATCCCAAAAACTCTAGCTTAGCAAATAAAGCTTGCAACTTGATGATGTATGCAAGCTAATGATCATTCATACAACTTAGAAATGCTTGTATGAACATCAAAATCTTAATAGGAATGATTTTTGAAGAGGGTGGAGGCTAGGGTTTTTAGGTGGAGGCCATTTGAGAATTCAATTTGACATAGTTTGGTTGCTAGAGTGAATAATGAGGTTTTAGGGTAGGATTAGGGGCTTATTTATAGAAGATTAGAGTGTTTTTAGCCCTAGGATTAACCCTAGGTTAGTTTAGGTCCGTCAGATTTCAGAATTCTCTAGAACCAAGCCACAAGACCAAGCCCAAATCAAAATGGTGCGCCAGGCAGAAGTGCCTGGCCACCCCGTGTCGACAGGGCTGTCGACAGGGCTGTCGACACCCTTAGACCCCTGTCGACATGCCTGTCGACATGGGGGTCTTGGCGGGAGTTTTTCCCGCCTGACGCTAGTTAGCCCTAATCCTTGTTTTTAATTTAAAATTTAAATCTGTTTTTAACATGGAAATTTCTGAAAACTTCAATGGGCCTTAACTGGGTCATACGGACTCCGGTTTTCGAAAACTCGGACTCTATTTCGCGTATTTTTCCGAGACGAACTTAATGGCATAGCCCGTTTCCCTTGATTCAGATTTTTGAATTAAATTCTGCCTCGATTTATGTTATAACAGGTTATTGAAAATACGGGTTGTTACAAGTATTGAATGTTATTTAAATATTTATATATGTGATTAGATGTTTGGATGATTTTCTGCTTGTTCAATTGGTTTTTGGATATGTATACCCGCCCTTGTAGCGGATGTCCTTTGACACTACTTCTTGTGCGAAAGATTCATCTTACAAGAATGAGCTTATCTGAACTGTATTATATGTATATGTGCTGACATATGAGTTATGATGCAGGGGACAGGTTGGAGGGATCCTACGGGATTTCTCAGTATGATTGTTATTTTTTTCGTATTCATATGATGTTATATGAACTAATGGAAATTAAACTTGATTATGGACCCTATTGGTTATATAATGTTGTTATATGTAGAATTATGGTGAAGTGAATATATTATTATATATAATATATCGATTTTGTCCATTTTAGACATTTTGGTGTGTTTGGCATACCTAAACTGAATTGGGAAATTATACAAATTCAAACGAGATTGGAAAATTTGGAAGTAAAATGGTTTTGAAATATAAAACAAGCTTTTTAATTCTTTTACTTAAGACCTATTTTTAAAGTTATTTTTATTCTACATATTTTTTAAAATAAACTAAGCTTGTTTCATAAAAAGTATAAATGATTGCGAATATAACACCGGTTATACTTAATGATTTAAAACCGTAAGTATTTTACCTTGTTGGATATTTATTAGTACTTAAATTTTTAAAGGAATATTTTAAAGACAAGAATATATATAAAAATGGTTTTGGGTTTGTTGTGACAATGTGTTAACTACATTCGTCTTTAACTCTCTCTGATTTTATCATTAAAGTAAATATAACTAAATGTTTAAATGAATATTTAAATATAATTATAAATGAAATATTTTTGGGTTTATTGAACATCGTTTTAGCAACACTTGTTTTTAGACCCTTGGAATGTAATTAAAACGGAAATATACAGCTTAACGGTTTTGAATGTACTATGATATTTAATAAAGGATTATAAAGATAGAAACAAGTATTGAATCTCTCAGGATAAAGATTTTAAAGAAGATGATTTGTAACAACCCCGGTTTTTGGATACCCGAGCTAAACTGATTCTAATATGTTTTCTATATTGTAAAACTAAGTAGAATAAAATACGAGTTAATGAGCATAACTCGTATGGTATTTTCAAAATATGAAAAATGAGAATTTGTTATTTTCAGAATTATCAATCTTCGAATAAATTAAATATCTTTGATATAATAAGAAATTTATTCCAATTCATGTTTGTAAACTATAACTTGATGCATAATATGGATATTGGAAATATGTAATATAGATTAGCAATCAACATTCAAGTAGATATATATTTTTCAATATAAGTGCTGAAATATTTTAGAATGAATGTTATAAATTGTGGATTTGTATTTTCAAATGCAATTTATATCCCTTGACAAAATAAAATTGAGAATTATGTTTTAAACTATGTTTGGAAATAAAAGTAATGATGTAATGATGGATTTTTTTGTCAAGATGGAAGAATAATTGTATATTGTTGTTAAAAGTGTATTCTTGGCTTTAACAACAAAATTGCTAAATTAATTGGGTTGCTGTAACAGCCCACATTTTATGTATCAGAGGATCGTAAAAAATTGTTTTATTTCTTGAGGATTGGATCATTCTCATATTTTGATATGTTGTTTAGGGGGATGTGAGACATGTCCATAATTTTTACCAATTTCGTTTGTGACCATTTTCCGCTGTCAGTTTTGTACAGTGCATAACTTTTGACTGGGATCGAATCAGGTGCTGAGATTGGTCTCATTAAGAAGGAAATAGTGTTGCCAATTCCTTAGAGTGGCCACTTACAGATTTGGTTCAGTAGTTTGGGAAGAATCGCTGTTTTAGTGTTTCACAGTTTGCTGTTCAGGTTTTGAGACATTAGTGGGCTGATTTAGAGAGGCCCATTAGTGGGCTGGTGGGAGGCTATAAATAGGGGGTTGGAGGTATGGAGAGAGGGTTGCTTTTCTTTATTCTCTCATTTGGTTGAGTTTGTGATCCTCCCTGCTCAATTAAATACACCTTTCCACCAATAAAATCTAGATCTACATAAGAGAATTGAAGAATTACATCATTTGAAGCTAGATCTTCGTCAATGAACGGAAGATTTCATCAAATGCAGAGTTTGAAGAGTGTTCTTCGTTGTTCATATTGAGAATTCGGTGGTTTCGTGTTGTTTTGAAGATTTGGTGAGTGATATGCATCTTTCACGCATATTCAACCACTTATATGAGTTGTTTGATCACAATTTCATCATTATCAAGTTTTTTCACCTAGATCTAAATCATGGTAGGTATATTTTCATATGAATCACCATAGGATCTAATATAGTAACTTATAACTGGTAATTTCTATGTTCATTCATATATTTATGCAAGTTAGATCCATTATGTGACACTCCATGTCCATTAATGTCACTCTTTAAGAGAATGCATTAAGTTTTGTGAAGCGTTATTGGTGAACATAAACAGAAATATTACAAGACAAGTATAAAATAACAGCAGAATTTAAAACTTTATTAAGCAGAAAACATCGTGGTTCAAAACATAGTTACATCATAAGTCTGAAATACATAAAAACCCAGTACATCAACTTAAAACTTCTATCTTGTACTAAAATCATCATAATACAATAATAAAAGAAGCCTAATCCCCAAAATATAGCCATAGTAGAGAAGATACTAAATCAAGTAGTACATCTAAGCATCTCCAAGCAGAAAAGAAGAATACTGATCAAGCTTGAGTATTCGCACATTGAGAACCTAGGGGGAGAAATAGAAGATAAAGAAGAGGAAACAAAATAGGTCAGACATAAGTATGGCGAGTCCAGTTATTTTTAGCATATGAATAAGTAAAAGCATCATAACATGCATATAAACTGGATAAGAGAGATACAACATATAAGGCAGGTATGACAAGGAAAATAGGATAAACAGAATAGAATAAATAGCGCTTCCCTAACACTTTTCTTTCTCTGCACCAATACTACTATAACCAGAATAAGATGATCCCAACAATTACAAGATGGTAGACTTAGGTGTACTTCTAGTGAGAGGTTTTACCCCATACAATAACAGGTAATCCAACAGAACTGACGGGTGTTACCCCCAATGATAATAAGGGGCTCCTAAATGGGCGAGACTAGATGTACCCTAATTACTACCCCAATCGATCGGCTCCCTAACCCGTAGATACCCATGCTAGCCCCACAGTAGGATGTATCACTTCCTAAAGTGGCAACCCTGTTATTTCCAAGATGCACAACTATATCTATTGATGTCATAGTGTCTTATCTTCCCGAGCAGGCGGACCCATGCACGTGCATGAGCCTGATGGAATGCGCTGTCAGACATCTTTCTCCTAAGTGATCTCATATAACCAGCTCAGTAAGTGTGCCCAGACCCTGACCTAGTTTAGGGTTCTCCATTTGATACTGATAAAGGTTACTGACTGATACGGGTCCCACACACAAGATGATACAAGCCTCCCCTTTTGGCTTGCATCCCCGCTACTAGGATTTCAATAGGTTGTGCCTACTAGTTTAGCAAGATCGCATAACCTCAACTGGTTAAGTTTGTCGGGTTCATATGTATAGCCCGTCCCCATATATTTAACAAGATTAACTTAACCCTCCCACTGAATCAAGCAATTCTACTTAAACCTTTACTCAAGTTAACAGGTTCATGCAATCCTTATGGATTCAAACAGGTTAAGTATTACAAGTTCATTACCATACATTCATTTATGGCTATAATGCGCTAGACCTCCCACATTAAGTCTACCACTTATGGAAGCTGGATATGCCGATTGGGTCTGGGCAGACTTCTTCCACAAGTCGTACTATACCTCATGTCTTAGCAATGTCACGTGTTTATGCACTTAAACCCCTCACATTAGATTTACCACTTGTGGATGCTGAATATGCCGGGCGGATCTGGGCAAGCTTCTACCACAAGTGTAATCTAACCTCGTTTCTAAGCATGGTTACAGTTTCTAATTGTTGTAAATCTTGGCATATTCATTCTTTAACAGTTTTTCCAATTTCTTTATAGGTTTTCATGCCCCTTTCCCAAATCATATTCATCATGTACCATATATCCCAAATTAAGATCTTTAATCACAGTTTGGTTTATGCCTCAAATCCATATTCATGTTTTCAATTCAAGTTATGCCCCCAAATTTCCCAATACAAGTTATTCCC
Source organism: Allium sativum (assembly GCA_030737875.1). Taxonomy (NCBI): domain Eukaryota; kingdom Viridiplantae; phylum Streptophyta; class Magnoliopsida; order Asparagales; family Amaryllidaceae; genus Allium; species Allium sativum. The sequence goes on from CM060921.1 coordinate 568,841,411, forward strand.
CAATTTTAATGTTTCCCCTCGTTTCCAATTTCACGCATTCGCATATTTCAGTGGTATGCCTAGGCTCAAAAGTAGCCTGGCTATAAAATAAAAAGGGAAAAGAAGAAGGAAAGAGAACAAAAATAAATATAATAACAATATAGACATATGATGGCATAAATAGGCATAGCAACTTAATAAGCATATAGTGACAAAATTGGGCAAAATGACAAGATAGACATATAAGAACAGATCTGATGAACATGTGATAATAGAACTGATTAGGCATAGTTCTATGTCCAAATTCATATATATGTCAAGATTACATTTTAGGTATTTATATCTAAAAGCAACATAAACTCACAGAGAATGGATCTAAGAAAACTGAAAAAAGCATGTTGATGTTGAATCAGATAGCTTTGAATATGTATGAATAGTCGTTGCTGAAGAAAAGGCTAATTTAATCTGAGTTGAAGCAGCATCTCGTTGTCGCCATTGATTTAGATGAATAAAACAATGAGTATATGGTCCTTTATATAGCCATCAGCCGACGAACAAAGCCATAAAAGTGTCCACGTGCGCCTAGGGGTCGACACCCCTGTTGAGGGATGACCCATGGGTCGACACCCTGAGGGCACGGGGTCGACCCCTAACGGACCGATTTCCCGCGTCCTCCCACCTCGCTTGATTTTCGAAATAATTTGAATTTCCAGATTAATTTGTTTATATATATATATATATATTTCTCTTATGCATACACAAACTTCTAACCTTAATAACTTCTTCATACGATGCCCGTTTTATGTAAACTAGGTATCTGTTTTAACCAGAATTTCGAGATGAACGCAATGGAGCAGTCCGTTTCACTTAATTACGAATATTTATTTATGTATTCCTTAATTTATTGTTAATAGTGTGTTTTAAAATACAGGGTGCTACACGTTATTTTGATTTATCATGATTTTGGTGAATTTTACTTGATTACGGATGATAATTGTTATTTTGGTGTTGTTGATGGATCTATAAAGTGTTTATGGTCAAACTGGATGATTTATATGAGTTGCTTGAATCGTTATTGTCGTTTGGTGAAGATTTGATCAAGTTTGGTGCTGCTTTGGTCAGATCTGGGAGTTAGTTCGTTTTTGCTCAGGCCATTGCTGACATGGCAGTTTTGGAGCGTGGCTTGTTGCTTAAGAAATAGGTCTGGTCGCATGGAGTAGGTCGGGTCATTATGGAGTTTGGGTCATGAATGACCTAACGATTGGACCATTAGAGCTTGGTGGAAGCAGGTCGTTGGGTCGGCCTGTGGAGTTAGATCATTATAACGACCTAAAGCTGTGAGTTTGGAAAGTTGACTCAGGGGAGAGGCTGGGTCGTGAGTTGTTAGGTGGGGACGACCGGGTGCATGTTGTGAACGGAACGACCTAGTAGAGTCCGTAGACCATTGAAACGACCTAATTGGGTCGTGGGTTGAGTGGCTTGCATGGTTAAGTGGAACTGAAGTCATGTGGGCGATCAGGTTGGGGAACGACCTAAGAGGTGGCGATCTGAATTATGTCGAACCTTATATTGATGCTGCTTGGTTCGACAATGTTGTGACTTCGATGTGTATCAATGGTGGGAATGTTCGAAGTGATGTGATGTATTCATTGATCGTTGTAATGCAACGAATGTGAAGACAACTCAAGGGTGTTGAGTTGAGGATAATGGTTGCTCGAGGGGGACTTGAGCTGGTGGATAATTGTCGCTGATGACGACTAGATATATGAAGGCCGAGAGATTATCGTTGTCATAAGTTCTAGCGGACTAAAAGTAGGGGTACAATAAAAGGCATGGTGTATGGTCGAGTACTTTAGGCAGTCGTGAAGGGACTAGTTGTCGAAATTAGAAAGACAAACATATGAGTCGTGAAGGCGCATGGAGTTTTTGCTAGAACTGGGGTTTACCATTAGCCTTTGACAAATGACAGGGGGTCATCATACGATTAAAGATTGTTTCAAAGCAGGAAAGGTAGTGATAGCCAGGTCTTGGATGTTTGGTTGTTTTGCTTGTACCATCTCATATAGATTTTCTAAATTCGAGGGAGATGTTTCTTGGGTGCTTGTCTGATATTGGTTTAGGCCTCTAGGGCTTGTGCTTGAGGGATGTTGAGCTCGATTAGGATGATTTAGTGAGATATAACTAGTTGATATGGTTGTTATTGAATGATGGTTGATTTGCTATTGTTTGTTTGTTCTGATTTCCATGGATGTATGGTTGAAATACTTGTTGTAAAGGCTATCACTATCACATGTAGGGAAGGCAGGTTTGGGTTCTTATCTGGTATTGGGTAGACTGGTTTGTTAATCTACCTATTCTCATATACTTTATTGTTGATGTTAGATAGTTGTTTTATCGCTCATTAAGATTGTTGTCTGACTCGAGGTTTTATGTTTCCCTCTTATTACCTTGGGTTATTCATCCTGATGTGGATGGGCAGACTATGTGGCAAGTGACAGGTGATTAGTGAGGATGGTGTTGTTGTACGATGACGAGCTGGAGGCTCGCGTATTATTTTGCTATTACCTAGTATCTTTGTTTCCGCTGTTTGATGAGTGTTGCAGTGATGCTTCATGTACGGACTTTGATGTTATATCCAGTTGATGTATGGATGATCTTTCAGGGTGTTATGAAAGTTTAAAAGTTTGTTATATGATGCTCCACTATTTCTTCCTATTGTATATGTTGTATTATATTTTATCCTTGCGCTGTGAGATATACGAAAGGTTTCATATTGTGATACCTACTCTGATGATCGTCCACAACTGCCTGGCACACCTTTTAGCCATTGTTCCCCTTGTTTAGTGCAGGAGTTATGGGCGGTCGTCACAGTTGCTATAAAAAATAAAGTAAAAATGTTGACTGTGAATTAATATTGGAACACTTGAAATATTTATGTAGTTTATTGATTTAATTTGTTTAAATCTATGTAGCGCGTAGTTTTTTTGCTGAAATATAAATAAGTTTTGAAGAAAAGAGGTGTAAAATAATGTTTTTGACAAACATATTTGTTTTAATGTGAGTGTGTTAGAATTGGTATCTAAATGGTTTGAAAATATTATAACATGTCTTAGGAAATTTTTTTAAATTTTAAGAAATGTTAGAAAGTGACATGAATTGTAGAAATTGTGTTAATAATGTTGCTTGGTGTCACAACTTGTAAAAATTTGTTACATTCCAAAATTAGACAATTTGCAACATCTTCGTTATTAGGTTATTGGGCTTGGCTTTTAAACCCAAACCCTTAGATATCTAAGGAGGAGGCAAAAAGAAATATACATATCCTTTTCTCCGGTTTTTCCATTCTTCCTCATGAAGCTTTTCTTGTGAAAATGGTAGCCTCGTCCTTCTTCATCCTTAAATTAAATATTAATCCAAATTAGAAACATAAAGAGATGCAAGTCCCTACTCAAACAACAAGAATCTAGTTTCAATGTATAAATATATTCAGTTAATTCCTAGAACCTAGGGAAGAGTTACGGTGATTCTCAGAGCTTTGCATGTCACTGTCTTCTACTTCTGTGGGTTTTGGAAGCTTCAGGTCATCTTTTTGCAAGCATAATAAGTGGGATTGAGCCAATAATCCAAGCATGGTGAGTCGGTAGAATCACACTTTCTAATTTACATAGTTTTGGCTTTTATCTATAAGAATTTGTGTTTTTGTTCATAGAAAACCAGTAGCTTAATTCACTAGTTTCCCTGATTGTGCAAAATAGCTCAAAAGGTGATACTTTGAAACACAGTTTGGGAAGGGGTTTTTAAAAGAAGAATCTACTTTAATCGATATGCGCTTAGGCACGGCCATACATAACATAGAAATCACACTTGGAAAGGGTGGACAATTAGCTAGAGCGGCGGGCGCTATAGCGGAACTGATCGCAAAAGAGGGTAAATCAGCCACATTAAGATTACCATCCGGGGAGGTCCGTTTGATATCCAAAAACTGCTTAGCAATAGTCAGACAAGTGGGTAATGTTGGGGTGAATCAACAAAGTTTGGGTAGATCCGAATCGAAGTGTTGGATAGGTAAGCGTCCTGTAGTAAGAGGAGTAGTAATGAACCCTGTAGACCATCCCCATGGAGATGGGGAAGGGAAAGCCCCAATTGGTAGGGAAAAACCCACAACTCCTTGGGGTTATCCTGCGCTTGGAAGAAGAAGTCGGAAAAGAAAAAAATATAGTGATAGTTTTATTCTTCATCGCCGCAAAATAGGAATATTGAAAATAGAATTTTTTGAATTAGTTGCTAGTAATTGATGGAATTGTTCATCTCAATAAGTTCTTCCCCAGTAGAGAATAATAGCTGCTTCTAATTAGAAATTAA